>OY982967.1:20489607-25489607 GCA_963890685.1 Plagodis pulveraria
ATATCATATATTATCCGTACCATCTACCCCGTTAAACGCGATACTAGGGTAAATGATACTTAATGTGTGCCATCCTCCCCGTTACACTCCAACACCGTGACTAATGGGGTCGATGAAGCTGTTTTTCCCATCTGCCTCTTTAACGGGACAAATACATCGGGGAGGATGGGAGCAAGTCCTTACTGGAAGGCCTTTGTTCAACGTTGGACATTATGGCTGTAGATGTGAATTAAGGCGAAATGTTGTATAATTATTATAAGTCATTTGGCATCCACGTGGACGATATCATCCAATTATTAATGTAATTATTTTGGCCAATTATCTACGACGCACATGGATGAAGACTAAATCTAGGCGTTATTTTTCGAGTTTTCCGTAATACTTTCAAAAATATATGAAAATATGTTTTGTATTAGGACAATTTTGCTCTTATAATAAAATTGTCTGTGTCTGGTTTAGGTCAGTAGTATCAAGTTAACATTACGACGCAATGCCTGCGGCCAAAGTAACAAAATTATAAAGTTAATGGTACCCTCGTCCTGCAAAGTCAACCCACGCACATTAGCAATTAATTCCCACATTCAAATGTAAAACGTGCGCGTTGCTAAATTCAAAACAATCTAAATAGACGTAAATAGTACTTCCACCTTGTCACAAAGTTTCTGGGCTGCCTAACAAAATGTAGAAGTTTATGTTACCTCCGCCACAGTTAAGGTCATAGTTTCTTTGCCTCCATTTGCTCCTGAGGGTAAAGTCGATAGGGAAGTTCGGAACGCAGGTGCATATAAACGACGAGATAAGTTCAGATTCTAGGATCCATTTACAAGTTGAAAATTTTGTAGAAAAGTCATGTTTCTCATGAATTTATTGAATCGGACTATCTTGTTATTTCTTTTAAACGAAATGTTCTGCGCATATGTGTTAACAATGTTATTAGTAGCAAATGAGTTGATATTGAAAAGAACATTTTGTTGTGTAATGCATTTTCGCCACTGAGTCTTATTTTACTGCTGTAAGGCGAGCTATTAGCATAATCTCACCTCATTAGCAAGTGGCTAGTATTGTCTTGTCTTAGGATGGGAACTTAACAGGCTTAACCACCATTGTAGGTGCTCAGTAAGATCATGTCCAGAGATGTTTGAGCCATGAGGTGCAAACTTCCATCGATAGACAACTAACCTCAGAATCCCCTTATCACCCCCTTATCCCCCTTATCCCTTATCTCCCTTATTAGCTCTCATATGCCTGTCATTTTACTGGCTCTCAAGGACTGATGCCGGAACACACTGTTAGGTGCTTGGCGATAGATTTTCTACTTGAGAGTAGTCGCTAGCCAGGCCGGCATTCGCAAAATGCCATTTCACCATGCGCTAAAGTTCAAGCCCGCGACGGGATTCGAACCATGGACCTGCTGCACGGCAGTCCATAGTTAATGCCACTGAGCCATCACTGCTTCAAAAGTATCTATATAAACCTATAGGTATATATAGAATTATTTCATCGGGTGGTTAGTGTTGATGTGGTTAAATATGTTATTCAGGCTGATCTAGAATTTCTGGCTCTCAAGTTCAGCTTCCGGTGCTTGGCGACGGAATTTGTATTTGAGGGTGGTAGTTAACCAAACGGGCACTCTCAAAGTATAATACAACAACCGGGACTGACATCTTAACGTGCTCCTTGAAGTACGGAAGCGTAGTTATCACCAACGAAGCCATGGCCGTAGAGAACGTACTTAACTAAGTTTATCTGTCACGGAAGACTAGACAAGCTACGATACGAGCGCTTCAAAATCTTCAAGACACTTCTGTACACTTACTTTTTCTCTATAAGAAGTTAGTTACTGATATAGTTGTTTCATGTTCATGTTTTTTTACCAAGACCACATAATATCTTACTAATTGGATACTAGCACAGAGTTATATGAGCAATACAAATGCGTGTCCGTCCTGCTCTATCTGACAAATGTTTTGATGATGTATATGAAAAGTATAATTATGTGTTAATTCAGGAAGCATCTACATCCTCATTCACAAATTTTCACTCATATTAGTGTTACATGACTTCGTTTCAGAATGGTAAGAGCTTTAGTTCTACTCCGAAAAGAAATTTAAAAGCGTGTAACTAAAACTTCCCTCAATCTTACCAAAAAACAGGTCCATTTCTACTTTGCAACGACCCACCGCAACTTATTTGGCAAATAGACAGCCTCTAAGCCAACCCCAATTACTACAATCCTGTTTGGTCCGGGAATTGAATTGACTGGACCTCACCGCCGAGTGGAATGGACAACCAGACCAAAATCTATTACCTACTACATACATATTAATAGACAGTATCGTAGGTCTGCAGTTGTTGATTAGATGATCCGATATTAGTATAGTAAACACCACATGGTCTCTAATGTGACCACCTTGCTAAAGCATTAATACGCTTAAGAGACATAATTGTCTACCTACAGTATTGTATGCGTGGTGGCAGCCAGCAAATAAATCAGCTTTGCCACGTTAATAAGTTAGATGGCTCCGAGTTGAGTTGTGACGACATCTGACTTTGTCCGTCCCGGTCTTTGGCAAAGAGAGTTTGGAAAATTGACAAGTTGGCGCCTCGCTTTGCAGTACAGCTGCCGAGGGTGTGAAGTAAGACGTAAACACGGGCGTGACTCTCAAATTAAGGGGATGGGAAGGGGAAATGATTTTAAAACAGGCTAATTATAAACCTTTTTTTTAGAAAGAGTGTACGTTTTATAGATATGAATAAAATATATTATACTCTAGTAAGCATGAAAAATACTATGCCCGATCTGAAAGCACGTTTAGATATGTTCCTATTGATAGAAAAAAAAACAATAATACAGCTCTAAAATTTCGCTTAATCAAGTTCTGTGTCTATAAAGTAAGTCATATCAATACAAGTTTTATTTCTAATTATTATGTAGCGGCAATGTTATAAAATATCGAACATATTTTCCGTTATTTAAATATTATTATAGTATAAATTGGAATTTATTTGCTTAGTTCAGTTTAGCTCACTTCCATGCAATACGAGGTCTCTTTGTCCTCAGTTTCACATTTTTCAAAAACCACTGTATATTACTTGTAAATGTGCACCACAACAGCGAACGCGGAATCGGGTAATGGCGTGGGCGCGGGTCAACAGTTTCTGTCTTGATACTGTTTACATCATCCACACAACGCGTAGAGTACAAAATACTCGCCGCTTCATTCAGTCAGCGGTATGGTACCACATAATTTTATCCAACGAGGTAAATTTCCTATAGTGGGCCGTTCGTTCGCGACGCATTGCGCAAGGCTAAGTTAAGTTTGCTTCAGATTGGCAGCTCGACGTTAGCCGACTGTTCTGATATACGGGTTGGCAACCTACTTCTGATGGGGGTAACATCTCACAACAATCAATCTGGGGGGGTAACATTGACGCTTTATAACCAAGGTATGGTTACCAACTAAATTTTACTTTCCCTCCCTACGATTTTTGATTTGTCTCAGTAGCCGTGGCTTCGTCGCCCTCAATGAAGCAAAAAGGAACCAGGGGTTGTCGGCATGGCCTTCAAGATGGAGTGGCAAGGGGTAGGCTGCGGTACTGTATAGGCGGCACCGTAACTGAGGCTTGCTGCGGTGTATGGAGGGCACCGCAGATGACAAGTGAAGGGTCACGGCAGGAAAGGAGCGCCGGTAGATAGTTCGTCGCTCTCCCTACGTTCTGTGGCGGTTGCGGGTCTGCCCGTTAAATGGAGGACTCGGTGGAGAAGGAGGAGAAGAAAAGTATTGGTATAGCGAGACACTGCTATCCATATCCTCTGTGGGCAAAGTAGCAGCCGACAAGGCTACTCATCTGACCCGTCACTGGGAGACATCGGACGTTGGAAACGAGAAATCTGGCACCTAATTGTGGGCTACTTTCTAGTTCAGGATTTGTTCTAGCGCATTGTGCGGGTAGTACC
Source organism: Plagodis pulveraria (assembly GCA_963890685.1). Lineage (NCBI taxonomy): Eukaryota > Metazoa > Arthropoda > Insecta > Lepidoptera > Geometridae > Plagodis > Plagodis pulveraria. The sequence continues at coordinate 20,493,566 of OY982967.1, forward strand.
CCAGGAGTTATTTGATTCGGTAGAGGCACTTGCTGCTGTGGGAGTGGTTAGTGCCGAGGCGAACGTATCCCGGCCACTTCCTCAATTAGTAGACCGGAGATTACTCTCCGGTCTATCGGTCCGGTCACACGTTAAAAAAGAAAAAAAGGCTTTTTATAGCTACAAAAAGATTGCCCAAGAGCGTAAAAAGATCAGTGTTCTCATATTGGATGACAAATCATGCTACATATATATAATATATACTGTGTAATTTTCTTAAGTTAATTTTTCCATGAGAGTTGATATCTAATAATGATGGATTATCAGTACCTAAGTAATCTTATATTCATATAAAAAATATTTACAGAACACTCACAGTGCACAGTGAAAGTGCCGCTAATTGTGACTTAACTTACTTTGTTTATTTACCACCTCTAAATGTTTTGTTTGTACAAAAATATATTCTTTGTTTCTGTTATTTTCTCTATAACACCGAGGATAACACAATAACACAATATTGTAAAAAGTTATAAGATATTTAGGTTTGGTCACTTAGGTTTTATGGCAATTCCAGGAGCCTTGCGACAATTCTCATTGGGAATAATGCTTGCATGCTGCCTTTTTTATTATTTACTAAGAGAATATAATTCATTCCCAAATGTTGAGCAGATAACTAACTAGAATGAAAACTTTATAAATGGTACAACAAACATGGCATGGTAAACATTGGCCAAAACAGATATCCTTTAAAAAATAAGGTATATATAAAAAAAAATTTAGGTTTATCCTACTTATATACCAGTAATGTGATGTCGATTACATATGTTTTCTTAAACAATATACAGGACAACAAACATATAATGAAAACTTTTGTCTGTAGTATAGAATTTGAGCCACTAGGACTAGGATATGTGTTTATATAAAGAAAATGTATTTGCTTTATAGTAAGAAAACAAACAAGCAAGTGTCCGATTTGGTATTATAATATTACAAAATGTATTAAATACCAACAAATAATAAAATCTGGCTAAATGCGGGTCGCACTTCCGCTAAGAATCATGAACTGTATGTTTATTAACAAATTCGAAACGAGATAATTTCCCGATGAACCAAAGTCATAAAGCATTCAGAATTTATAAATTGAAGTGGCAAAAGGCAGGCCACATTGCTTGACGACCCGAAAATTTATAGAGAATAAAGATTCACGAACGGTCACTACATTACACCGGAAGACTTAAAGTTGGTAGGCCCACCACTATGTGGACTTGTCATCATAAGAAACGCGTGTAGCCAATGGTTTAAAGTGACTCATAGCTGTTCATTGTGGCGTTCTGTAGGTGAGGCATTTGCTTAACAGTGCATGTCATTTATTTTTTTAACGCTTCATAGTTTAGCCTTTGACCACTATGTCACCTGATGGTAAGTGATGATGTGGTCGAAGATGTTGTTCAGGCTAACCTAGAATTATTGGCTCTCAGAAAAAGCTGCCGGAACACACCGTTATGTGCTTCGCGACATATTTTCTCCTTGAAAGTGGTAGCTAGCCAGGCGGGCATTCAAAAAATCGATAAATCATCCTGATGGTGATGATGACATGAGCACCTACGGCTATCTCAACAAAATCAGCAGAACACAGCTTAAAGAAAAGATCAGGAAGAGATAGATACCTTGTAAATAAAAGCTTTTTAAGTTTGCATAGAGACAAGCCGAGGTCCAAACCACAGTGGTGCCCTTGAGCTCGCTGTCAACCCCCCCAATAGTAGCGGAGCGTTTTCGGCGCCCGTAAGAGACGGAGGAAGAAGGCACTTTTCGCCTTCTTAGCCCGTCTCGAGAGAAGTGCCTTCGGCGCTTCCCGGCCTATAAGAGGGCCTTCCCTCGCCCAAAATTCGCGGAGCTGAACAACCGACAGCGGTAGTGCGCATCTAAGTCCTCTCTAAAAAAAAAAAGTTTGCAGAAACAAAAGTGTGCCTATATTAACAATATTTTAGATAACAAAATTTTCATCTAGGGCGAGAATCAAATAGGCGACTTAAATTTGTGTGAAAATCACGATAATTTAATTGAAAAAAGCCTTTTTCCGATTTTACGCACTGGACAACGTGACAAGTGGCATGAGGTAAATATTTAGTGCTTTAAATTTAACATTTTTAAACATGATCAAGCTTTCCGCTCCTTAATTCTTTGACCATCTAGAGATGAAAGTCGTATACATAAAACTGATATTAGCTTAGATTCGAAAGTTGATAGGCCCCCCACTGGAGGTGGACTGACGATATCCATTAACTATACCAATTGGTAACGTAGGCAACCATTGGCTCCATTCTTACTATATTTTAGTCCCGACGTTTCAAACACTTTGCAGTGATCGTGGTCACGGGGTGACTGCAAAGTGTTTGAAACGTCGGGACAAAAGTAATGATAAATACACGCGATTTAAACCGTTTAAAGTTGTTTCATTACTATGTGTAATAATTGCGAAAACCTAAGACAACATCATTAATTGATTATTTTATATCCTTTAAAAATTTTGTACATTAATAAATTATCTATATAATTATTATTATATTTCCTTACATCACATAAGCGGTAAATTAGCAGAGACGGAATTTCGTAACCATCTTGGCATAATATTATCTTGGTATTAGACTTTTAAAATAAAAGAGGTTATTTACGTTTTTTTTATAGCTGATAGGAGTGATACGCAAGCCCTTGACCACTATCTCAAATGATCGAAGTCGAAGTTGGTGTGGTCGAAGATGTTATTCAGACTAACCTAGAATTACTGGATCTCAAGGATAGCTGCAGGAACACACCGTTAGGTGCTTGGTGACAGATTTTCTACTTGAGGTTGGTAGCTAGCCAGGCGTAAAATTCCCTAACACCATACTGTAACGTCTGCCGTCCTAAGACAACAACTGGGACTGACAGCTTAACGTGCCCTGCGAAGCACGAAAACGCTCAGGGCCCCGATTATCTTAGGTATTGACCAAACACCCCACTACTGCGATGCTTCTGTGATCGAACTGCTGTTAATGTCAAACTCGGTAGTCTGCTAATTGTAGCTCCTAATCGCAGTTCTATAGCAATCGCGTCGCTATCGTATGGCTGTGCTATGGCTTGCAAATTTTGCCACTGAAATAATAATGAAAACTTCTATCAATCCAGCATCAGTCATGACAATCAATACAGTGGTTTTCTAGCAAACAATACATTAAATAAATATATTTAAATCATGTAGCTATTTCTCTATCTAAATTCCTCCAAAATATTTTATGCCACTTTAGCAACGCAATCGCAACAAAATAGCTTACAGCATACCATATATAGCTAAGAAAATCGGGGCCCTGTAGTAATGTCACTAGCGGTCACCCATCCAAGTCATGATCGCGGCGGACGTTGCTATACATTACTGATCGGTTATGTTATGAACGGCTAAGCAAACTTCGCTACGAGCGCTTCAAACGTAGTAGCGTATAATAATAATTTTCCATCTGTAAGTTTTTCATAAAAACTGTCCAGTCTTTTTCAGGGTCAGTGTTTACTAACATACATAAACTTACGCATCTATAGCATGGGTGTGATGTAATATTATCTTATGATATGATGTCTAATGGTATTGTGTCAGTCTTCCAGATAATAATATCTAACAAGAACTATGTTTACTTTGACTGTAACCATAATTGATGAAGATATGTTGGGTGTTGCGCCGTGGTTTGTAAACGGAAACTTTGTAACGAGATAAGGTTCCTCAAAGTTTCACCACCGCCTCCTACGTTGTTCTATCGATACTAAGTTGAAACAACATTTCATATAATATATCAAAATCTGAAAACAAATATTGTAACGTAGATATTTCGATATTTTAGAAAAAGTCATATTGTATAGTCATTAAATCATTCATTTGCTGGATAGAACATCAATAACCCCGTAATTGAAATTGTGGCTCCCTTTGGTCCACCCGACAGCAACAGAATATTTTAAAACACAAAGACTAGCGTCAAAACATACACTTACGTGGAACGCATATAGTAGGTCTTATTATAGCATGACAGGTGCCGCCAGACGTTCAGCGTTTGAAACTTACTGTAAATGGAAATAACATGCTACAATGGAGTCTAAATGAACTCCAATTTCAATCCTTTAAAGTCGTAAGAGGCAACGACAGAAAGAAGATGGAAAGCAGGTCCTCCTGCCAAGCGCAGATATTATGGCAACTACTAGAGAGAAGGGGGTGGTGCTTCCCTCTCAATGAATGAAGGGAGGTATCTGTTCAATGGTGAACGTAATGGTCGTTGATGTATTTTTATTAGGGTTCCGTACCTCAAAAGGGAAAAGCGGAACCCTTATAGGATCACTTTGTTGTCCGTCTGTGTGTTTGTCAAGATCCTTTTTCTCAGGAACGCGTGGAGGTATCAAGCTTAAATTCATATCAAATACTCAAATTTATTTTCCCTTAGAGCTGTAAAAAATCAAACTTCTAAGCCAACACAATCAAAAGATTCAGCCTTTAATGCCGCAAATTTTCGACACTCGCAAGGGAATTAACCTCCCGTGAACTCAGAATCTTCAAATTTGGTACGAAACAACTTCTTATTGCACAAAAAGGCAAAAATTACGAAAAGCATAAATATTTTATTACATCATGTAATAAAAATATTTTTAGTAATATGTAAATGTTATGGACTTCATTTAGAAAAGAAATACCCTAACGTTTACTTATATACCTATAGGTTTGTACGAAACCCTCGGTGCGCGAATCTGACTCGCACATGGCTGGTTTTTTTATATTGGATTAGCTTTGGATGGATGATTGGATGATGCGCATAGATTACTATGCGCATCATAGATAATGAGAACAATAAAATTTCATTCATAAATGGACGATATTGTCCACCCGGGTCCCAAGAGGTGAAGCAGTTTATTAAAAGAACATAAAATCTTGTATAATATTTGGATTTAAACTCCTTTGGTCGTGGAATATTTTTATTTTATTTTGATGTATTTTTTAAATCATGATAATATTATTAACATTAATTACGTCGTGCAATAGCAAATACCTGAAATATCAAAGTGAAACCAATGTTATATCCACATAACTCGTTTATATTGCTAGTGCATAATCCTACCGTATCAGATACGATACTCATAAATTTAGTCATAAATATAACAGAAGCATAAAAATCCATTTAATACTATAATAATAAGTAAGGACTTTATCTTTTACGATTTACTGCCACGGAATGATTACGTACAAAAAATATGATTCGTTTTACCTGATTAACGATAGCTACAACCAATTCCGAGGAATACAATTTTCATAAATTTTACTCCTTTTCTATTGAATTTTCGCAAGTAGTTAACTATTTTAAATAATGATTAATCACAAGTTTAGAAAACATGTGAATTACCCTGATGTAATAGCCATGGACTGCCGCAGGCCCGTGGTTTGATCCTCACCACGGGCCTGAGCTTCGCTGCATGGTGGAAGGGCATTTTGCAAATGCTTGCCTGGCTAGCTACCAACCTAAGGTTGAAAATTTGTCGCCAAGCACCTAACAGTGTGTTCCGGCAGCAGTCTTTGAGAGGCAGTAAAATTACAGGCCCATGAAACTTAACATTGCTACCTGTGGGTGTCGTAAAAGCGACTAAAGGTAAAATACCGGAAGGTAGGTAGCAGCCCCTACTATGGAACTGATATCTTAAACTGCGATCCCCAAGATGCCTGCCAAGCGTGGGGATTTTGGCAACATGTGGACTTCCGTATAAACCTGTAGATATATGAGTTATAGTTTTTTATTTTAATAAGAAATCCATAACATTTTTATATAATTAATAATATTTTTATTATATGATGTTACAATAAATGTATACTTTTCGCAATTTTTCCTTTATTTATGCTACAAGACGTTGCTTCGTACCAAAGTTCAAGATTCCGAGTTCACGTGAAGTACCCTGTAGGTTTGATTCCCTTGCGAGTGTCAAAAATTTGCGCCATAAACGGCTTTATCTTTATTAGCTTAGAAGTTTGATTTTTGCACAGCTCTAAGGGACAGAAGAACTGAGTATTTGATATGAGTATCAGCTTGGTACCTCCAAGCGTTCCAGAAAAAATGGTTCTTAACAAACAAACAGACGGACAACTATAAGGGTTCCGATTTTTCCTTTTGAGAAACGCTTTAAAATATGTTATATATAGACTTTTTATCAATAAATTTGTATTTGTGTATTGTGTGGAATATTTTTCATAACCGCTTGATTGATAGGTGAAAAAAGAAACAAAAGTGTAGCAATTATAACAACTATTATTTTGAACTTCTCTACGATGGTTAATTGTCAGAACTTTTGCTATAAAGTGACCAATTATTTATATCCTAACCATATTTTGAATCGGACAATATTTTTTTATGCCTGAAAGGTTAGTCTTTGACCACTATCTCACCTGATGATGTGGTCGAATATGTTGTACAGGCTTACCTAGAATTACAAGCTCTCAAGAACAGCTGCCGGAGCACACCGTTAGGTGCTGGGTGACAGATTTGGGTGGCATCTACGTAAAGAATAATATTTCTTGTAATTTTCACTCATTTTCGGACACACAAAAGGTAAGTAGCGTACATTGTAATTGAAATAAATTTAGTTCCTGTTTTGTTTTATATCCATTACAAGTTCCTAATTGATCTGGATCATCCCAAGTTGCTGACCAGTTATAAGCTTTGTTTAAAAGGTTTTTAGTAATAAATATAATGAAATACATAAAAGCAGCAAGGAAATCATATATTTATCTGTGGTGGTCCAACTGTTTAATTCAGCAAGACCAAGATAATTATCTGTATAATATAATTTAAACGTTTTTGTGACGATAACATCTTAATTATTTTTAACAAATTATTGGAGTACAAAATTTTATGCCCAAGGCGGGAATTGAACCCGCGTCCTCCAATATCGCGTCGGATGCCTATGCCCCTCGTCCACTAGGACACGGCAATTGTAGCCGAAATTTCATACTCCAATCGTATAACTTTAACCGTCATAGAGGACGGTGCGCGGCCATCAACCAGACTACTAGACTTCATCTGATCGAAAGAAGTGTTTTTTCAAACACTTAACTCTCTATGATGTCGCTACCCTTCTATATTTCTAAATATAATTACAATCACTATCGCGTGCTAACCGAAATATATTTAACAAATTATTGGAATACAAAATTTTATGCCCAAGGCGGGGATTGAACCCGCGTCCTACGATATCGCGTCGAATGCCTATGCTCCTCGGCCACTTGGACAAGGCAATTGTAGCCGAAATTTCATACTCCAATCGTATTACTTTAACCGTCATAGGGGATGGTGCGCGGCCATCAACCAGACTACTAGACTTCATCTGATCGAAAGAAGTGTTTTTTCAAACACTTAACTCTCTATGATGTCGCTACCCTTCTATATTTCCTATACGACGGGTTCAATTCCCGCCTTGGGCATAAAATTTTGTACTCCAATAATTTGTTAAATATATTTCGCTTAGCACGCGATAGTGCTTGTAATTATATGTAGAAAAAAATCTTAATTATTTATTACTGTTTTTGTATAAAACATTTGTAAATTGAATTTGAGGAGGTTTTGCAGTAAATAATGCTACAAACAATATAATAGGAAAATATTATGAAGGGGAGAAGTTAATTCATTTATTTTAATAAGGGGTGCACGTTTTGTGTGAACAAACTGTTCTTTTCGTACCCAAATTGATCTCGATTTCATAACCGCTGCCTCTCTTTCACTCATACAGTTGTAGTATAATTAGATAGTGATTAATTATTTCATGTCAGCATCCTGTTCGAAATTGAAGAACAAGTAGACATATGCACACACACTATTTCTTAGTAAGAAAGTTTAAGAAACACAACGATGAATAATATTCAAACTTAATGTTTTATGTATGAAGTTAATATTATAAATATATTATATATGTACTAGCACCCATCTTTCTCAACTATTCGGTAAAAATTTCATTATTAATAGATGTACTTTTTGACGTATGTTGTAATGACCATGAAATTCATTTCAGCACTTTTCTCTTCAGACGTCAAGCGTTTGAGTAATGGGCTCATTTGTAACAACACAGGCAACTTTTTCAGCATATTAGTAATAAGGGCAAATAAAGTATGTATAATGAAGAAAAACCACAAGGTAAGGGAACTGAGTATTTATTTACAAAACTCTAGAAACATTTCCAAAATATAGTAACCGCACACTGACTGTACAGAGAGTTCACAGTTCCATCACACAAAACAGCAACTTAATTGAGGCTATCGGGCAGGACAACCACAGGAGCAGGGATGACGGGGGTACCGACGATCACAGGCTCGGGAATGATGACCTCTGGGAGGACGGGAGGTGCAATCACGACGGGTTCGGGGACAATAGGAGCATCTACATTGTCGACAACGTTAACGGGGCCGGGGATGACTACCTCGGGAACCTCAGGAAGGGTGGGCACGAGTACAGGAGAGGGGACAACGACGCCAGCGGATGCACCGTTGATGTTAAGGATGATCTGCACAAGAGGAGTGCCATCAGCGGAAGGAATTTCGTGGACGATGGGATTGCCCGGGATGAAGTCCTCGATGAGAGCGGGTCCAATGGCAACGGGCGTGAAGTCCTCAATAATAGCGGGGCCGACGGAGATAGGGCTCTCATCGATCACGGGAGTAGGCCCTGGCATACCAGGAGCCACCAGGCGGTGTGTGGGGCTGGCGACCGCCACAGCGATCAGGGAAGCGATGATTAGCATGGAATTCATTGTTGCTGAAAAAAGAATATCAAAATTTTAGGATTGTGAATTAAAGAATTGTGTCACAGATTTATGGAAAAGAGTACGAAATATAATGAATAATATGATTTTTGTATAGTATTCTATTTTACCTGTTTTTTGTTTCTTCGTCTTGTTCAAACTATGTCTTTCATAAAATTCGTTGGCTTTTTATATGTAATTAACTGTATCTATTTCGGTAAGATTATTTGATAATGATTAAGTTTTATTGCCTTTAATCCCTACAATGATAAGGTCATCGAAAAAGAGCTTAGAGAGGATTACTAAATTTGATTGATTATTATATTGCACTGGCTAGATTATTAATGTTTTCTGATAAACACGCACGTAGTTTCCTGATGTCATCGTAAAGTTGTTTTTTTTTATCACGTAACAATTGATCATACAAGTGCAATAATTAATTATGAAAATTCAAGGAACTCATTTAAGTGTTCAAATTCATGATTATATATATGTATTAACAGACTCTAAAAATATAAGGTTGTCATTGTCATAGAGTGGTTAGCGAAGAACAGGCATGTCAGATGTAAAACTATTCTAGCATATAAATATTCTATATATATTTGTATAGAGTATAGACCGGAAGGAAAATGAAAAAAATACTATGTGTATTTCCTATTCAGGTGGTCATCCGCGGAGATAGTGACGTATGAAGTCGCTCATAATTGACTTGTAGGCACTTGCTTCGTTAGCATAGCTCTTTTGCTTCTGTCCCTATCATTAAGAATTTCATCAAGCACTACTGTTAAAAGTTCTCAAGACCTGATCCTTACGTTTGCAGAGGTCTTGGTAGGCTATTATCGGATTGCAGAAGTGGTATTTCCCGTCCAAATGGTATATTTCTACATACCGTGTAGTCTTGCTATGTCAATCCTATATCTTCTGTCCTTTCTACATGACCAGACTATGTAACCTAAACTAAATGAATAGTGAATAGATTCAGGCGTTATTTTGCGGAAATCCATATTTAATAATAACAAATATTTTTAACCTAAGCTTCACTGACTCCACGTTACAGACCAGTTCTCTCACGAAGATTCGCCTCCCCACAGTAAATTATTGATACTTACTTGACCCGAGCCCGTGAGGTGTTGGGTTAGAATGTCACCCGTAATAACGGTACAAAAACGGTAAAAATACTATTATGAGTAATAAATTCAATAAAAAAAGACATAAGATGCTGTTACAAATACTCTATCTATAGTAAGACTTTCTAGCAACAAAATCATAAAAATGATTAAATGTTGGACTGGTTGTCAAGCAAGAAAAAAAATCCATGTATCGGGTTATCAAAAATCTTTAATGTTACGAACGTGGACTAAAGGGAAATGCTCTTTTTTTTCGCCATAGAGGTCAACATCGCTTTAATCGGCTAAGTTTACCTTTTGTTTTTCTAAAACCTCCTAATGTTTTAAAATATGGGCAAACAGTAAAAAACATTACATAATCGTGCTGAGAAGAAATATATATTTAAGAAAAAGTCACCACCAGATATGGATATTTTTCTGGCTGGATTACATAGTGCTTATGACGTCATGTCAGTGTACTAGAGTTTATGGCACATTTATCACCTAATATATTTTTATTTCACTATTGTGGGCCAATTTCACCAATCTATGGCTTAATATTAATTGATAAGTTGAATTTTCGTCGTCGAAAATGTAAAACTCAACTTGAATTTTGTATGAAATAGGGTGTATATGTGGCAAAGTGGCCATATTTACTTTGAGGAGCTATTTATAACAAAAAATGCAACGGTATTATTTGAAATCTTAGATAAGATTATTTTATTTGTTACATCTGATAACATATTGCATAAAAGTTGATAGCATATTAAATTTAAAATACTTCAACATCATTGGACATTTCTGCTACCAAAGGATGTATATGTCATATTTTGTTGGTTATAGAGATTATAGTTATACTCGTATATTTATACCATAGTAAAACAAAACAAGCAGATCGGTTCTAAATAAGGCTTGTACGTGTGCGAACCCGTACACTCGTACTACAGCGTGCACACTATAGCAAATATATTGCGTGTCCAGAGTGCATTGATTTATTTAAACCAAATATAAATTATAACTATCATCAAAGTCGTATTATAGTCGTAGCTATGAATTAATTTGCCATATTATACCTATACATATTACATTGATACCTATACAAATTTAAAATATATTTTTATTTTATTTATTTATTTTAACATCTTTTATTTTATTTATTTATTTAAACAACAAGGTTCATATACAAAAACTATACAAAAACAATAACACAATAGATTACAATAATGAACATTTTCCAATAATGTTTGTGACACTATTGTGAATTTCATCAAGCTGCAATGAAACACATCAATATCGTTTTAAATAAAATTAATTAATTTTATAGCCCGAAATAATGGGGCGTACTTTTGTATATGCACAACCTGCTTATCCAAAGAGAAAGCAATTAAAATCGCCTACGGTCAGACTATTTTTTTTAATAGTGGATAGGCTAGCCTTTGACCACTATCTCAACTGATGGTAAGTGATGATGAGGTCGAAGATGTTGTACAGGCTAGCCTTGAATTACTGGCTTTCAAGGACAGCTGCCGCAACACACTTTTTTTATTTTACTATGTTTATGTCCTAGATTAGTAAAATTCACGATAAGTGTTTAATTTATAATTTATATCAGTACTTAACTAGCAGTAACGACTACATGTTATTGTAGGTATAGGTAATTACCTAGAACAAGGTGTGATCCCAGAGTGCTCTCTTGGGTCTACATGTGAAGTTTGCCATCTCGCTGTAGTGTTAATTAAGTACAACACGGAGATATATTGATACTGATATATGTAGGGAGAACGTTCTAAAAGTAATGCTAGTTGAATGTATAATTTCAATGAATTATGAGCAGATATTGAAGCACTCGTAGTGAAATTTGCTTTGATGAGTTAAACAATGTCCGCCGCGGTCGTGACTTGGATGGGTGACCACTAGTGTCATTACTACTGAGCTCTTCCGTGCTTCGGATAGCACGGTCCAGTAATTGTCTTGGTATGCCAGTCACATACACATGGTGGTAGGGCTTTTTGCTAATGCCTGCTTGGCTAGATACCACCCTCAAGTAGAAAATCTGTCGCCAAGCATTTAACGATGTGTTCCGGCAGCTATCTTTGAGAGCCAGTAATTCTAGGTTAGCCTGAACATAATGTTCGACCACATCATCACTTACCATCAAGTGAATTTGTGGTCAAAGTCTAGCGATAGGCTAGAGAAGATGTAAACAAAATGATAAAAGGGAGGTAGTTCATTTTTCGTATTTTGGTAATCTCAATCCTGCTTATTAATTTTTTTTCGACCGTTTCCCCACCCGTATGTGATTAGTACCAGTCTTCTCTTAGACACAAATCCCAAGACAAGAAGATATATATTTGTAAGGTTGTAGGGCTCTGTAGCAAAAATCCGTCTAGTTGGGTACCACCGCAGTGACAAATATCCTGCCTCAAAGCAGCAGACTGTAAGTACTAGATGTATTTAACTGGATAAATGAGACGTAATAACTAACGTCTCGCGGTGACGAGCGCAATGCAGTATCTAGTAGAACGAGGATGGTGACACTGCAACTGTAACGGAAAGGTGTGACGTTTGTATCGGTTTTTTAAATTCTTAAGCCTGCAAAAGAACTATTGAGCTGTCATAATACCTGTATTAAATACATTTAAATGAGCTCAAGATTCTTAGAATAAGAAAATAATAATTTTTAAACATCACATTTATTTTTATTTTTTTGTGAAAACTTCCGTGCTTCCATTTTGTTAAATATAGCAAAGAAGCAATCAGTTTTATGCTTCAAACGATTATAAACGTTAGAAATGATGATACTTTTTTATTGCTGATATGTCCACAATCTCACCTGATGGTAAGTGATGATGTAGTCGAAAGTGTTAACAAGAGAAACTTAGAATTACTGGATCTCAAGGACAGTTGCCGGAACACACCGTAAGGTGCTTGGCGTCAGATTTTCTACTTGAGGATGGTCACTAGCCAGGCGGGCATACACAAAATGCCCTTCCACCAAGCGGTGAAGCTCAAGCCCGCGGAGGGATTCGAACCATGGTCCTGCTGCGCGGCAGTCATAGCCAATGCCACTGAGCAATCACTGCTTCTACTATAGGCTAAAAGTTTTAATTAGAATTGCGCTGACGTGATACAATTCTTTGTTTTTCCTGCTGATAGGCTAGGTTATAAACACCATTTCACTCGATGGTAAGTGATAATGTGATCAAAGGTGCTTAGTATATAGCTGCCAGAACACACCGTTTATTTTAGGATTGGATTTTCTAATGTATAGCCAACCAGACGGGCAATCGTAAAATTACCTACCACGATGCTACACGTATAAAGACACCAATGCTAAGATTAGAACCGGGACTTAATGCTAAATGTGCCCTCCAGAGGACAGAAGCGCTCAATAGCAAACACTACAAGCGTTCACCTATCCAAGTTATAAGAGTAGCGAACATTGCTTAACATAAAACAAATAGGCAAGCCCCGCTAAAAGCGTTTCAACATACACTGAATTATCAGTATACAGAGTACAAACTATATCCCGTAGATGACTTCCTTTTATTGAGGTATTAAAGTAGATATTAACAAAGCTATAAATTATTTTTTATCTCTGTGCCATGAGTACTTATAGAATTATTGATTTAATTATTAGAAACTATTCAAACATGCCTAATAATTTCTATATGTACTTTGGTGATGATATAATTATCGCTGAAAAATTTGATATTACAATGTTGTTTTTCCAGCGGTGGCTGTTGTATTTTTTGTTAGTCATTAGCTTTTCAATTTAATTACTTGTAATTCTAATTACTTTAATTAAATTTATCACGAATTGAACGACAACAGCAAAGTTGTATTAGTTAAAAATATATTTAATGAAATAACAACAACACAGTACTACTACAAAAAAGTACTATTTTATGTTTAAGGGGCACGGATTTATCGTTGAAGCGGGAACTCTCAGTTTCTTATTTAATAACATTAAAAGTCCTTTTCTTATTTATTGTAATTTCAAAGAATCTACTACGATCTCGGACAAAGGTGAGTGAGACGCATACAAAATGCGTCTCTCTATTATATAATTCTTACAGTAATATATACCTTTAAAAGCGAGGAAGTCCTTAAATCGACAAAAGAACGTTTAAAATGTATTATTGTGAATGCGAAATGGAGCCCTTTTCAATGTCGCTCAACTGTCTGTTTGTCTATCTTTTCACGTAAATGAAATGAGTTACAGCCTTGTCTGATACAACGCGGTCATCCTTGAAAAAGGTGGAGCGATCATTTGATGGACACGTCAAGGGACAGTGCATTGCCCAGCAGAAGAATATTACAATATAATAAAAGAAAAATTACAGTTTTTTTTTATTTCGGCTGTCTCTATTCTTCACTACAGTCTGGTATCGCCATTTAATTAGCAACCTATGTATATTACCTTGGTAAAAATATACAATTAAAGGGTTGTCAACGTTGTCAGTTTTAATCCATTTTTGCTATTGGTTATTTTTGAAAACTAGTATTAGTGATAGCTTTTTTTTAAAAATGCATACAAAACACAAGTGAAAATACTAGAATTTCCATAAATATATGTATATTTAGATATGAGAATAACATCTTTTAATTTTTTCGTGGTTTGTCCTAAGGCCTAACCGTAATAGCGGGATGAACAACGCAAGTGTATAAAACAAGAAGGAAACAAGTAAAGCAAGACATTGCGTTGTTTTATTTTACTGTGAATACAAATTTTCATGATTCTTTTACAACGGATAAACTATTATACGTACAGTTTAATTTGTTATTTTGTTAATTTTTAAAAACATTTGTACTGAACCTACTTAAATTATTTGCCAATAATTGGAAGCAGAGGGGGCCCAGTGGCAATAGTTTTTAACTCGCTCGTAGCGAAGTTTGCTTAACCGTTATTACTACTGAGCGCTTCCGTGCTTCGGAGGGCACGGTCCCGGTTGTTGTTTTACGATAGCAGTCGTTACAGCCTGGTGTTAGGGCATTTTGAAAATGCCCACCTAGTAGCTAGCTATCACCCTCAAGTAGAAAAACTACCGCCAGGCACCTAACGGTGTGTTCTACTGATTACACCAGTGACTGATTAGTGATTACTGTTAGTTAATGTCAGAAAGTAATGGATTTATTCTAAGGATTTTGTATTTGGTACAAAATTATCTAGCACCCAAGTTCAAGACTATTACTGCTAAACTAATAAAGCTAACTTAACCCCTATAGTTTTCCTTTAAAGTTCATGAACTATTATCATAATTTTTTTCGGATTTTTCAAGCCAGCAGTTTAGCTTTTGGGGGGGGGGGGGGGAAGGGGGCAATGGGGAGGTACTGTGACAAAAAAAATTACTTTTTAGTTAAATAATTCGTAAATGTGACATTAAACCGAATTTATTAATTATTAACATTAGGTCATCCCCAAATCACAGGTATGGGAGATACGTTAAAAAATATTTTACAAAATTTTATTCTACCACTTTGTCTGCGTAATTAATATACATACTCCTACTAAATTACAGCTTTCTAGTACTAACGGTCTCTAAGCAAAACCTCGGACAGACGGACAGACACACGAACAAGACGAAACTATAAGGGTTACTTGTAAGGACTACGGAAACCTAAGGTTATTGTGTAACTCCCTAAGAGACAAACATATAACAACGCGGACTTTTTTGTAGACCTTTTTAATGTAAAAACAATACTGTATTTTTTGCCAGTTATCTAATATAGGGTCCATATTAGATAACTGGAAAAAAAAACAGTATGTGTAAAGTAAAGTGAAAAATCAGACTTTTTACATTTTTCAAAATAGAACTAGAATTTTATGAAGATGAATTATAACATGTCTACGTGCATTTGAATACGTCAATGTTGCAACATTTCCACGTTTTAAGATTATTTTTTTCTATTTGATGCATAAAGTCCCCAGAGTTATTTCTTTTATGTAACCAAACAATCGTTATGAATACCCCTTCAAGGTATTATTAATTATGCTTGTGTTGTTATTGTCGGTATTTTTGAAATGTTTGTTATATAAACCTACCGAACATTCGGGTACCCATAATATTAAACGATAAGTTGGATTTGTTGTTAAAGTTTCTTCAATATCAATATTATTACCAAATTGACAAAAGAATTAATTGAAAGTCTATAAACGAATACAATATAATTCCATTATGATTCTCTTCCACGAAGCTCTATTATTGAGGCACTTCAAATTTCAACGAAGTTTGGATTGTTCTAGATTTGCTCAAATTGATTCTCAATGTTCCTGCCCATACCCGGTGCTTGTAGAGTTATTACCATATGTATTTTATAAGAACGCAAAAGATAACATTAGTGGTGGGGTAATTTGCGAATGCCCAAAACGCTCCTAACTGTGTTGTCCGGCATCTATACTTGAGAGCTAATAATTCATGGATAATCTTGAATAACATCTTCGATCGTGTCATAGCTTGACAGCTGTTAAAAGAACATGCATGTGTCAACGTGAATAGTAACTTTTAAGACGTTTTAATATTTTTATAGCTGTTGAGAAAACTGATAGAACAATCTTTTTATCAACGGCCTTTTATAAAATACAAAAACAATTCGCATTATTGTATACCGAATTCATTAAGAATGAAAGTCCGGCAATATCAAATAAACTCACTATATTCCATGTACCGATACGTCTGCATTGTGCGAGAGGTAAGTCTAGACTGCTATGTTCCCAAATAGAATCAAATTTTACAATTCCCGCCGAAAAGTGGAGTCAATTTAGCAACTAGAATAAATTGGAAATGGACTCAAGTCAATTGACGACCACGTCAATATCGACGATGCTCCATGGAAATCAAATGAATTATTGTAATAAATCGTTAAAGAAAATAGTTTTAGACTTGGGTACATAATGACAAATAATTAATTACACTAACAAGGTGGAGAATTAATTATAACATAATATTATTGTTAAATTTATTAAGTAAATTACAATTATAACAAATATTTTTAAAATATTTTATAAACATCAAATTAATATTTTAATAAAACACTTAAAAAATACAAAAATATATCTAGTGACAATACCGCCTAACTTTCCTGTTAAGCCGACGTGACGTCACAAACGCCACGCAGCCAAACCGGAAGAATTTTCGAAGCGTTTCGCTTCTACACGAAGCATCCTCAGGAGCTCTACACTCTACGAGCGCACGATCGAGAATGAGCGGGAGGTTTTTTTTTTTTTTAGGGAGGACATAGATGCTGACTACCGTTAAGCGGACGTCCAGCTCCACCGGGTTTTGGGCGAGGGGAGGCCCTCTTATAGCCCGGCGGCCGGCGCACAGCCCACCTTTATATAGACTCGGGCTGAGTCAGTCACTGCTCTTTGTTGTAGCTAACAATTGGTAAGTGATACGTTTTTAAAGTGACTTTATCTTGAAAATTAGGCGGAATTGTCACTAGATATATTTTTGTATTTTTAAGTGTTTTATTAAAATATTAATTTGATGTTTTCATAAAATATTTAAAAAATATTTGTTATTATTAAATATGGATTTCCGCAAAGTAACGCCTGAATCTATTTATTAACTAAATTATCACAATACATAACAACTGTGTTTATAAAATAGTTTAATATCAATATGCAATTCATATTACTAAGCCGCAATTGATTCATTCCAGTGCAGCTGTTCGCAAAAGGCGAAAACATTTCTTTTGTTCAGACGTAGTCCAATAAACTGGTTGATGCCGCATCATATTCAATAATAGTGGGTAGAATTTTGCGCTCTAATTTGTGGACGTAATTCCGTGAACATTTGCCTGAAATTTGCCGAATTGTATAAACCAAGTTATCAACTTGTTCATGAACTTGTGTGTTATGATTAATAGTTGGTTAAGATTATAAGGAGACTTGTGAAACTTAATGGCTTGGAAATATATAACACCGGTAAAGTTACAACAGAGTACATAACAGTATCATAGTACATTACATTGAATTCAGAAATTATCTCAAGATTATTATTATTTGATTCAATTGACTTCTAAATGGTATAAAAAATATTGAGTTCTTTAGTTGTGGCCCTTATGGAAGACCTTGAACATTAAGATAATGAATAGATTCAGGCGTTAATCTAGTGACAATTCCGCCTAATTTTCCTGTTATGCCGACGGGACGTCACAAACGCCACGCAGCCAAACCGGAAGAATTTTCGACGCGTTTTGCTTCTACACGAAGCATCCTCAGGAGGTTTTGACTCTAAGAGCGCACGATCGAGAAATATTTCTAGTCGTTAGATAAATATTTTAAATTTTTTAATTGTTTTCTTAAAACATTTTAAAAATATTTGTTATTACCTTGAATATTGTATGTTGGTTTACCAATAGAAATTGATTTATGGAACTTCAACAATCAAGAAATAATCTTGTTTAGAGCATTTCAAGGGTATACTTAATCTGATTGCTAACCTTATGTTAAACTAGAATGAGGTGTTATTTGATAATATATATTTATTTGTGAGCAACATTAACTAGATTACTGCTACAAAACACGGTAAGGGATTAAGAGAAATCTAAAAAGGAAATAAAAAAAACTGCTCTCCTGTGTAACTTAAAACTCTACTCGTGAGAAAAATATTAGCTAAGAAACATGCTGAAGGCAATAAGTCTAGCCATAGGAAGCAATGATAGCAGAGCGGTAATAGCTATGTACTGCTGTGCCGAAGGTCCCTGGTTCGATCCCCACCGCCGGCTTGAGCTACACCGCATGTAAAAGGGCATTTTGCGATTGCCCGCCTGGCTACCTACCACTCTAAAGTAGAAAATCTGTCACCAAGCACCTAACGGTGTGTACCGGCAGCAGGCTTGTAGCCAGTGAAATTACAGGCACATGAGACTTAACAACTATTTGTCAAGGTGACGGGCGCAGTGCAATTCGTCATTTGTGATGAAATGCGTCTGTTCTAGGCAGAGGTTAGTCCGCTTAACATCAGGAGGGCCTTGAGGACCTTGTTCTGTCAAAATAAAAATATTACAATCATTCAATACAAAATAATTAACAACAGGCACTTGTTTAAATATTAAAAAAAATTGCTTGAGTTTTGCAAAAACATCAATATGGTTCCTAAATAACAATGAATCGTGGAGTTTACAAAAGATTTTCAGCCCTTCCTTTAAATTTAAAACCCACAAGGGGTTATGCACCAAGTCCCAATTAACAAAAATAAATTAGGTGCTTAGTAGGAACGTAACAGCCGGTTTTTCATTATTTGCTAATATACTTACATGTTTAGCGTTTAATTCTGTTACATCTACGTTTTTAAAGCAGAGCAAAGAACAATAAACGTAGAAAAATCTTAATAAATATGTGCCTTGTAGAAGTCCATATAAGGCACATATTTTTTAGATTTCTCATATGATTACTTTAGCAAATGATCAATAGTGACCTACTTGACATATTCAAATTATATTCGTTATGCTAGGCAGCTCAAAATATACAATCATTTAGAGAAAGGATGGACAAAAAATAGACGACCGCATGAGCATTCCATGATCATTCTAACCCGGCACGCCACGGGGAAAAGAGATCCTTAAAGAAGAAATAAACTTTTATTAACCCATTGGCATTGGCGATAATGATGACAATAGAATTTCATTAATAACTAGCACATAGTGGTCCTGACGATGCCAACTTATTAAGTTGGCAGCATCAGGACCACTACTACTTATTAAGTTGGGTT
The DNA here is from genome assembly GCA_963890685.1 of Plagodis pulveraria. Classification (NCBI taxonomy): domain Eukaryota; kingdom Metazoa; phylum Arthropoda; class Insecta; order Lepidoptera; family Geometridae; genus Plagodis; species Plagodis pulveraria. The sequence continues at coordinate 20,513,154 of OY982967.1, forward strand.
AGAATGTCACCCCCCCCCCCATTTCTACCTGTGGGTGTCGTAAGAGGCGACTAAAGGTTAAACACCTACCGGAAAGTGGGCAGCAGTATCTTCTGAGGAGTGATATCTTAACCTGCGATCCGCAAGACGCCTGCCAAGTGTGGAAATTATGGCAAACCTCCCTAAAGGGAGAAGGCTGTGTTCAGCAGTGAAAGCTGATACAGTTAAGTACAGTACCTGTATTCCAAAGCAAAACAATCGTTAAATTCTTGAATTGCAAAACGCATCATACGATAAACAGTTTCAGAGATTTCACTCGAGAGGTAGAAGCACCACAACATTTGTATAAATCTGCACATTTTACTCAGATTCTCGTAAAATCTCTAGTTTCAACTAGACGTATTAAAACTAGCCAAATTTTCATATAAATTGTAGATTAGACTACCGCTTGGAGTTAAACTTATGCACGCAGTAAAGTGTAAAGTTTGATAGCACTCGGGAAACTCATCTTCTATTCATTCAAACCTCAATGCTCTCTGTGATAATTATATTTGTGCTGTCTACATACATTAAAAGGGTGAATAAATAATAGCTTTAAATAAGGGTTCCAAAGGCTAACGTCATTGGCTGAAAATATTATTCTTAACAGACTTGAAAAAAAGAGGAGGATCTCAATTCCACTGCATTTTTTTTTGGTGTAACCTAATAACTCTTAACCGATTTTAATGTTCTTTTTTACATTCGAAAGATGGCGCTTGACAAAATGCCCATTTCAATTGCAGTGAGATCTGACCAGTAGTATTTGAATGCGTTATTTATGACTGAAGTAGTTTTTTTCGTTTAAATTTAAATAGTTTGTAAAAATAATAATGATAGCTTGTTCGGGTCCGTATATTTTGGTACTTAATAACGACGAGTATGCAATACGTGATATTTGAACATATTCTATTCAATAAATAAACAAGATAATGAATAATTATTATGGACATCATTACACTTTTATAACTGAACTTTTTTTATAGCTCAAAGGCTAGCCTTTGACCACTATGTCACATGATGGTATGTGATAATGTTGTAAAAGATGTTGTTCAGGTTAACCTAGAATTAATGTCTCTAAAGGACAGCTTTCGGAACACACCGTTGGATGCTTGGCAGTTACAGTTTTTCTACTTTATTTCATTTAAGGCTTCAGTAATTCATAATGTAATGTACAAATAATATCATTTCAAGTCTCAATAACTTGAAAAGATAGTGTCAGTACAGTTTAAAGTTCAAACTCCATGGTCATATACTCCTACCGACAAAAGCGAAATGCCTTTCATTAAATTCATTTTAAAATATTAACCTCCACGGTCCACAGTCACGGTGCATTTCCGTCTTAAGTTAAAAGTCCTTATCGTTATCATAATACATATACGAGTATATGTTACATAGATTAAAGAAATACAATCTTCAAAAAATTAAATCCGGAAACCGTTTGGCTTAATTTTCCTTAATAATTTGAGAACATGACTTATTAACTATATAAAAATAAGCGATAACATAAGCGTATAGCCTGTTATCGTCATCATGTGGATCTTTATAAATTACAAAAAACATAACGATGTGACATTACAATATGGAGAAGAATCAACCTTTATCAACAAAATATTACGAACTATATACATACAACACAACAGCTACTACAATAAAAGCATTTAGACACCCTATAAGACATTGCCGACTCACAGGTAGTCCAAACGCTCCAGCCCACTACCAGTTATCAGCGTACCCAGCATGCTGGCAGCATTGCCCCATTGAAATGCAATGCTTATTTAAAACATGTAATTTATTTTATTTAGCTTCTTGTTTATAACATATTATAGGCAGAAGTAAGTCCGCTTAACATCATGTGGGCCTCGAGCTTGTTTCGTCACAATAACATTAGAAAAAAACAATAATTTTATGAGGTTTTTTCTGACTGCTTTGTTGATTTAGTGGTGTATGTTTGAATCGGTGTATTTGTGTCTGACTGTGACATCTTAGGTCCCGAACGGATAGTCATTTTTTTTTTTTTTTTTATCATTTATGATTATGATAGATAATGTTGTGCGTGCCGCGTCAGAAGAGATCACAGGCTATGCGACAGAAAGAGAGACGCCTTATAGGTGAATATAAATATTGGATACTCCGTGATTAGCGAGCAGAAGTGCACTTTATTGCTTCGTAGCTAGAGTAGTTTATTTATTGGAATGACTTTGCAAAGTGATCCATCTGCTCTTTTTTTTTTGTTTATGCCTGATGGTTTAGCCTTTGACCACTATCTCACCTGATCGTAAAGTGATGATGTGGTCGAAGATGTTGTTCAGGCTAACCTAGAAGTACTGGCTCTTAAGGACAGTTGCCGAAACACACCGTTAGGTGCTTGGCGACAGATTTTCTACTAAACGGTGGTAGCTAGCCAGGCGGGCATTCGCAAAATGCCCTACCACCGTGCTGTAACGACTGCCATCCTAAGACAACAACCGGGACCGGCGGCTTAACGTGCCTCCCGAAGCACGGAAACGCTCAGTAGTAATGTCACTAGCGGTCACCCATCCAACTCATGACCGCGCGCGACGTTGCTTATTTTTGCTGATTGGTTGAGAAAAGCTAAGTAAACTTCGCTACGAGCGCTTCAAATATTTCTTTTTATTCTGTAACTATGATTTGAGATATTTTTTAAGTTGTTTGAAGACCTGATCGTCTTTTTTAGGTGACGAAGGAATGTTCGTAACTTCCACAGATCATATCGATTCGAAATTTGTAGTTCTAAAATTTCAACAATACGGCCAGAACTATTCAGCATCAGTTAAAATTCCTGTAAATGGTAATGTAATATCTAACTGTGCATCAACTTAGAGCAGAAGTATCGTCTTAGGGCTCATTGACTAGGTTCAAGAGATGGCAGTCAGGGTTGGTTATTGCCGAGGATTTTTATATAGGTACAATAGTTTTTACTTAAAATCTAGCTTGCTACCAAATTACGTGTATGCACGCAGTACGCTGACGCAGTATGGGAAGGTACAAGATGCAAAACGGATTTCACAAAAAAACGACGTAGCCGCTAAACAATCGACCACCAACCAGTACATTTTCAAGTAGGGTTCCGTCAGTTGGTAAGGCGGCTGGCTCTAATACAGAAGACAAAACTTGTGTTGCTATATGTTAAAGAAAACATAATGTATCGACACCACATGTTATGTAAGTTTTTTTTAATTGCTGATATGTAAGCCATGGTCATATGATTTCATCTCTCGTAATTGATGACGTGATCGACGGCGTTTACAGGCTTAACCTGGAATTAATGCCACTCAAGGAAAACTGCCGGAAGGAACACACCGTTAGGTGCTTGTTGACAGATTTTCTACTTGAGTATGTCGCTAGCCAGGCGAGCATATGCAAAATGCCATCCCACCATGCGGTGAACCAAGCCCGCGGCGGGATTAGAACCATAATCCTGCTGTGCAGCCAATATTGTGCATAGCCAATGCCACTGAGCCATCACTGCTTCAAAAAGGGTAAAGGGTTGGAAGATAATATTATAATTATGGAAATAAACCTTGATTGTTATTAAAACAGAACGTCGCGTTTTGAGAAACAATTTTATGTGTATTTTCAGGTAGATATTACAAAAACTTATTAAACATTCATACTTTTTGCATCGTTAAATTTCAATAACCATATATAACGAGGACATAAACGACCGGCAAACGGTCGTTAACTTCTATAAACGAATTCCCTAATACGTCGCCGGTCGACAAGTCGCCATTTTCTGCCTTTAAAATGCCAAAATTGGGGCACTTACATTTACAGTAGAATTGAGCATTGTATCCGGTCGGCTTTATTCTAAAACAAAATTGCGTTTCGACTTATTCAGTAATAATGCATTTTCTTGTACTGTAACAGCCGACTCTTCCACTGCTGAACACAGCCTATTAAGAGGGTATTTGCCATAATCCCCTCGCTTGGCAGGCAGCTTGGGGATCGCAGTGTAAGATGGCAGTTCTTTAGTAGGTGCTGCTGCCCACCTTCCAGTATTTTTCCCTTAGTCGCTTCTTACGACACCCACGGGATGATACGGGGAGGTGCAATCCTAACCTGGCACCCCACAGGGGTATTTTCTTGTACGTTACGCTACTGGCTAAACTACTGGTTTTATACATAGGTACATATAATCACAGCTGTATTCCCCGAAGGGGTAGACAGAGGTGTGTGATTACCCACGTTTCGCCAAATGTGTTTTAGTAACCATGTAATGTGGGACGAGCCTATTGCCATTCACCGGGCACAGGTTCAGGGTCATACAAAATGTTTTCTCTAATACTCTGGACGACACATAAGAACATATTACGAGTAATATGTTTACGCTAGCAGCATATAAGACAGGAACACAAGAACATATTGTATGAAACCCTGGCAGGGTACTTCGGTGGTATACAGCCCTGTTGTGCGTCCAATACACAACACCCTACTCACATCCATGTGAGAAATGGCATGCTGCTGTTGACAACCACGGGAAGAAATAGGGAGGTGCCATTCTAACCGGACACCTCACGGGGATATAATACAGATAATCTATTTTAGCACATCTGTCTTGTAAATGTAACAAACAAACCAAATATCTCATGAATGAACTAACCGGCCTAAACGTGTCAGCCATTTCAATTCGGCTTTTATTAAACCACATTTCCATTTTATTTATACTTCTGTACTGTTACATTCGCATAATTGAAGGTTTTTATTACTGGCATTTTGTTGTCACGTAACGTAGGTGGGGCAATCCCAGAGGTTATTAGACTAATGTGTTTTCTGTTACCCTCCCAAAACGGCTTTGTTTCTTTTCGGTTCTGGTTCCAGTGTTGTTGAAGCGCGATGTCACCATATATATCATGCTAAGCAAAACGACAAAAATTGGATATCTTAGGTGTTTTTGGGCATTTAGTGAATGCTCGCCTGACGAGCTACCACCCAAAATCTGTTGCCAAGCACCTAGCAGTGTGTTCCGGCAACGGGCCAAATGCCATTGAGCCACCACTGCTTCAATAATTTTAAAAAAATCCCTAAGAACCAAAGTAACAGACACAGTATTCAGAATTCGCAAGTTGAAGTGGCAATGAGCAGGCCACGTTGCTTGACGAACCGATAACCAATGGGGAAGAAAAGTTCTGTTTTCTCTCTTCAGACTCTTAACAGTGCTGCATACATTACATGAAGATTTAGAGTTGGAAGGCTAGGTGAGCACTAGGTGGACTGACGATATCGTCACAGTCGCAAGGAGCTGATGGATACAAGTGGTTTAAAGCCGGTACTTATGGCTTTCTATTTCGTCAAAGGATACGAACCCTTTATACGACAGTGGTAATGATAATATATAACTGTATTCAATGTGCACGATTGTAGGCAAATATAACTATTAGCAAGAAACGATTTTAGTCATGTCATATCCCATGTCCATATAAAGCTTTGGAAATGTAGCATTATTCTAAACAGTCTTGGAAGTGGTTGTAACTATACCTTGAGGCAAATTAATGTAAGAACTTTAAGATAGTGCCTACTGTTTCGAGGCAGAATAACTGACAATGTATAGTACCCGGTAAGATGGACTCCTGCTGAAGAGTGCCTTGTAAACTTCATAAGTACAGACGTTATTCTCACTGACCAAACCTGATATGAGATTTTTTTGGTGTGAGGTTATTTAATTTAATATCCACTGATAATATTAAGAAACAACGTGATTATTTAGTATTATTCGATTTGCAGTTAGTATTTTTCAGCTTTCTAGTGGAAGCTTAACCTTACGTAATTCCGTTTCACGCATTATTCTATTGAGCGGGTTTATGGCACTTACGTCTAAAGCTTAGGTTTCGTTGGACTTTTGTTTGTAAATATTTTATTTGCCGAAATATGTCTTTACTTTCCTTATTATTTCACTGTATTTTTTTCATACCTTATAATTTTGAGCAGATGTTCATAATTCTAAATAATGCCTTTGCCTTTCAAAAAAAAAATTATGTTAAATTCAAGATGTGTACCTACTTGTTCTAAGATCATAAACCATATCGTCACACCTGTATTTCCTAATATAAAGAGATAAATAGATTTACTAATATTTCGCATCTTGAAGAAGAATAATCAACTGACTATAAAATGATGAAGAGTACGATAGTTATTCAAACGAACATGAAAAACAAATATATGTTCAGTGATTTTAATGTTTATATTTTTAAATTCTTCATTACAAAATTACAAAATTACGAGCGGAAAAAATATAGTCATGTGCGGTGAATGGCGCGGGTTCGAATACCGCAATGACTCTTAATTTTTCCTTTCGTAATTTTGTAATTATGTAATGTTCAGTGTTTCCATCTACTGAAAATATATAAGACTAGCCGGCCTGCCCTGGCTTTGCACGGGTATTTAACAAAAATTATAAATTTAAACACATAAAAAGTATAGTAATTAATCAACCTTAAGCGATTTAAACCGTTTAAAGTTGTTTAATTACTATGTGTAATAATCGCGAATACCTAACACAACATAAAAAGTAGTTATTGTGACATAGGTAACTATCTTTTTTAAGAGTTTTATCTAAGGAGAGTGAAGTGAGAAGACTTTCAGGACCTTAGAAAGTGGTAACCCGTTGTTTATGGTGGTAAATGCATAATCTGTACAAAGAAATCGTACGATGTAAGTGTGAATGAGTGCATGCTGACAGGCTAGCCTTTGACCACTCACGTTATGATAAGTAATGAGGTGGTCGAAGATGTTGTTCAGGCTAACCTAGAATTACTGGCTTTCAAGGATATGCAGCCACACCGTTAGAACACACCGTTAGCGTTAGCGACTGATTTTCTACCTGAGGGTAGCTAGCCAGGCGGGCATTCGCAAAACGCCCTGCCACCATTGTATACCGACTGACATACTAAGACAACCTGGACTAACGGCTTAACGGGCCTTCCGAAGCACGGAAGCGCTTCGTAGTAATGCTACCACCGGTCACCCATCCAACTAAAGACCGAAGCGGATATGGTTGAACTAACAAACTTCGCTGAACCGATAAGAATGGCTAAGCAAACTACGCTACGAGTGCTTCATAAATAAAAATATACTATCCCAATTTGCATCACAGCCATTTTATTTTCGTTTAAGTCTCTGTTTAGTCGCCAATCGATGCCTAACGTAGCTTCAGTTTAAGTGTACCGTAGATTCGAACGATTACAAAGAATTACCAACGTTTCATTAAATAAACGAGGCAGCCGAAAACAGAATTTCATTTAATAATGCGAATAATAAAGGAAATTTATTAACGCTTCCGTAAACTTATTTCGACAAATAATAATAGAAATAAATTATGCTTCTAAGACTCCCTTGGGTCCTTATTTATACACAATTAAAATGTTCCCAATGTTTAGACGGTAAATATTAATTTGTTTCTTGTACAATGTTTGGATGTAACAACGTTTATTATACAGTATGTTTACTCAATTATTTCAAAATTAGTATGTTATAAATATGACAGATGTGGAAATTTCAGTGGTTCGGTAATATGTAGGTAATATAATTCGAAGCTATATGATTCGAAGAAATGTAATTAGCAGTTTTCAGTCTGGGTCCGCCACCGCACGGTATTCAGAAACACTGTTCGCAAAAGCATGGTTCGCTTTATTATTCAAATCTAGAAAGTTAGGCTTAAATTAAAATTCAGTTTAGATTCGGTTAGATATGCAAAATATCTAAATCTTCGACATTTTGAAGAACAAAATTTAGTTTTTCGGCGAATCATTCTCGCAGCGAACAGTTTATCCGTAAATGATACGGAGCCTGCTTGGGATTGTGACCATAAAACGGCAATAGGCTTACCCCCTATACGTGGGACGAAAATTTTCACAGGAGGGTTGAAAACTGCAGTTACATTTGACCATCTCTGTAGCAGGATCTATTTTAAAAACGAAAATAGTCTGGAACTTGGAATTACTGTATACCATGTCCGTTATTGTGTACCTAATGCATATTTAAGACTAAAATAACATATTGTGAGTTGGATTTGCGAAATGTTTACATATCCTGAACAACTAAAGAAAGCAGTGCGGTGCCGGGATAAAATTTCTTCCCCCCTTTGCTACCTATAGGTGTCGTAAGAGGTGACTAAGAGTAAAATACTGGAAGGTAGGCAGCTGCGCTTTTTGAGGAACTACTACCTTAAATTGCGACCTCTAAGACGCCTGCCAAGCGTTGTGATTATAGAACACCCTCCACAACACGTTTGACCACATCATTCATTAAAATCAGGTGAGATAATGAACAAATTGTAGCTCATCAGCACGAATACATAAAAAAAAACATTCGAAGATTTTTCTCAGTTTAATATTTTTTTGACTATTGATTAAAATTGAATATGAAATTCCACAAAGTAACGCTTGAATCTATTATTATATATTATTATACAGAATATATGATACATTAGACACTGCTTCATATTCACTTAAAGTATGTACTTAGAGATATATAACATAATAAAACGGCGCCGGTGAGAACACAAAATTTCATTTGGAGGGTAATATATTTCCCATTTTCGTATCGTATACAGAAATGCGAATGTATTTCCTTTTCCTGCGACAGCCGTCTGTCGGTCAACTGATAGGGATAATAAAAAACTTTTCCCTTGACGAAGGTAAAAGTAAGTGGTAGTTGAACGTACAATTTTCTACTTCGGGCCGAAAAGTTTTCGCTGTTCGTTGTAATGTCAACGGTCGACCTGTGTCAACTAGTTGAAATTTTAATTTAGATAACATTCCATTGAGAAACGAGACATTCTGTTAATATATTATTCCATTGAAGAACGAGACCCGTTTCTCCATGAGAGCTTTCGTATGGAACGATGTGATGTGCGATTAGTTTGTAATGAAAGTGATAGCATCTATGCCAGTATTCATTGATAATATACAAAAATTAAATGTTTTTCTATTTAATTTTTTTATTTCGAACATTTAATCTGGTTCAATTGGTACTAATAAAAAAAATGTTTTTTTTTTAATGAAAACGCAAAAAATATAATTGCGCACCACATGTTTTTTTATGTCACGTATTTCGCAGTGTTAATGGTATTGTCATCATCACCCTTTTACATATAGGACCTTAAAGTTTTAAGAAACGCAAATAATCAACCGATTTCGGTCAATGGCTGGTGTTGGCTCTTTGTTAGAAAATAAAAGAGATAACATGCTTCTAAAAGATGTAAACATACAACCTTAATTCTACCCCTAAAGGAGTCAAATAATCAAATTTTAGTACTCATATTTATTGATACTCATATTACTAATACAACTCAAATTGATGTCAGTTCAGGCATGCTTCGCATTAGGTGCATTTTTTTATCTTGGTGTATTTTATGACATCCAACAAGATACGGAATAGTAGTTCCTTAAATTTTTGCTAACAATACACATAACAACATTTGAAAATGAGTTGATTTCTGTTTGATGGCCAGTCACCTGATCGAGTCTAAACTTTCTTTGGGATATTCTTGTCAGTTGTATGAACCTGATACATTTCGTGTAGCTAATGCAGGAATTTTAGTACATCCTCCTATAATGACGTGAGTCCAAACCGTAACAATATATAGGAATTTCAAATACTTTGTACATGTATTGGTACTCTCCAATTTTTTAACGACTTCCTAAAAAGGAAAAGGTTTTCACAACGATTTTATGTTTTTGTTTGTGTGTGTTACGCGATTGTGCCAATTATAAACTGATTTTGATGATTTTTTTCCTTTGTTGGATAGAATATACCTCCGAGCTGGTCCGATATGAATTTCATCAAAATCAGTTTAATAGTTTTATAGTTATTTAATTTTCTAAAAATGTATTTTGTTTATCTATATGATTTAATGGTAATTGCTATTGTCGATGATAAACAGTATGCTAGGCGAGTTAATGATCTTGTACGTAGCCTGCATCACAAAATAAATTGTAAGTTTGTTTTTTATAAAACAATAGAACCGACTGATATTTATGGCACTTTATATAGTTTATATATGGTACTTCTACAAGTTATTTCATACTTTTCAGAGTTGGAAGGTTCCACGGAAAAAAAATCAATTGACTATTTAGATTAAACATTTTATTAAAGGCTTTCTCTGCAGCGTCGCAGCAGCAAAAAACATATATTTAATGCTTATAATAAAGAAAAAAATATCGTTTCAATATTGTTCGGTAATCGGATCCTACAATCTGAATGCAACTTTACTCGTTTCCCAGTGGAAAACCAACCCTTTTAACTTTATTTATCAGAAATGGAACGCGGTGCGGTTGTCCCCAGAGTATGCTACGTTTTACATGACACTTCGTTTTTTTGAGATATACTTTCAGAAAAATATAGAGTATTCGGCTGACAGTTTCCATTATGTTAAAGCGAAGAAATAATGTTCAATAATCTTATTAAGTTTAATGCAAAGTTTGTGCCATTGCCATTATTTAGCAATGATGACTGAGCGGTAATAGCTATAGACTGCCCCTGGTCCATGGTTCGCTTCCCGCCGCCGGCTTGAGCTTCACCCCATGGTGGAAGGCCGCGAATGTTCACATTGCTAGCTACCTCAAGTAGAAAAGTAGAAAATCTGTCGCCAAGCATCTAACAGTGTGTTCCGGCAGCAGTCCTTGAGAGCCAGTAAAACTACAGGCACATGAAACTTAACAACTGTATGTCTCAGTGTGACGGACGCAGTGCCATTCTTCACTTGTGATGCAATACATCTGTTATAGGCAGAACATCAGGTGTGGCTAGCGCTTGTTCCGTCACAATAAAGTAAAAAACCCTCGTGAAATTTGAAATACCATCAAAGCGGAGTTTTTAAATAAGATGAAAAGTAAACGCAATAGTACAGATAAAGTAATAGTCACACATGTATTATAGAACAGAGTAGACATAAGTTTTGTTTGTTTGTACGGAACAAGCTCTAGGCCCATCTGATGCTAAGCGGACTAGCCCCTGCCTATAACAGATGTATTTTTGTCACAAGTCACGAATTCCAACTGCGCCCGTCACCTTGAGACATGATTGTTAAGTCTTATGTGCCTGTAATTTCACTAGCTCTCAAGGACTGCTGCCATAACACACCGTTAGGTGCTTGGCGACAGATTTTCTACTTGAGGGTGGTCGCTTGCCAGGCGGGCATTTGCAAAAAGCCCTTCCACCATGCGGTGAAGCTCAAACCCGCGGCGGGATTCGAACCATGGACCTGCTGCATGGCAGCCCATAGCCAATGCCAATGAGCCATCACTGCTTCAAAATAAAAATTAACGGTAATAAGTAGAAGGTACAGAGATGACCCTTAAATGCTGAAATAGAACAGCTTTTATTTATGTTTTTTATCAAAAATTATACATCTTTGTTGTAAGACTAAATAAAACATTCGTAGCTTAAAACTCTGTTTTGAAAACGCAATGAAGAATAGCATAGCATCTTCAATATGAAAAATAGCAACACAATCAATTGTTCTGAAAACGTGACGTAAAATTACAAAGGAAAAATACAAATCCTAAGCCAGATAAAACGTTAAGCTTGTTGATAAGTTATGATTTTTATTATCTGTGAATTATGAAGATTTCCGCACTTCTTAATTGACAGGCTAATACCACAAAATTGCAAATACAAGAAACACATATTCACAATGTTATTACAGGCTAATCGAGCATGCTGCCTCGTTTTGCAAGTAGGTATAATTTATCAGCCAAACTTACCTCTGTCATAGTTGTTAAGTCTCATGTTCCTGTGATTTCACTGGCTCTCAAGGACTGCTACCGGAACACACCGTTGGCTGCGTATTTTCTACTTGAGGTTAGTAGCTAGCCAGGCGGGCAGTCGCAAAATGCCTTTCCACCATGCGGTGAAGCTCAAACCGGCGGTGGGGATCAAACGAAGGACTTGCGGCACCGCATTACAGCTCGGCCATCATTGCTGGTGCCAAATGGGTGATGAGTCTTTGCTAGAATTCAGCCTTGGATCGCCACCAACCTCAGAACAAACACTTTTCACCTAACGGCCCAGCCTTGTTTCGGCAAGATATCCAGCTATGAATGCTGGGTCTGATTGCTCGTATGTAGTTTGGACAGCAGTGGGATACAACATTGTAAAACGGATTGTCAACAGATGTCCTCATCTCTATTTGTCTTTAAACGTCATAGGGGACGGTGTAGTATGACGGTTGAAGTAATACAGTTGGAGCACAAAATTACGTCTCGAAAGAGCGTGCCCATCAGGTGGCCGAGTGGTGTTGATATCCTCATCCCTTACTTTGGAAACTATTTTACCTTTAAAAAAATATAATAAAAAAATGGTGATACGATGGTATTTAATACTACGAACCCTAATACACGTGTGTCCGTTTTCCACTTGAACGATATTAACTCGTTGGCACCTTCAATCAATCACGTTCCCGCACAGGGACACAGAACGGGCCTCTAAGCTAGAGAAGTATGAGCCGTAAGTTATTTTAGGCTAGTGGACAGCCCGAGTTTTGAAGTTTTCGGACCGTCCCAAGACCTGCCAAATATACGTAACGTCAGCTAAAACCATCCTAAGACAACAATTATGACCAAGGGCTCAGGAGCACGAAAACGCCCATCCAAATTGTGACCGCAATAACTAAGCCCGATCTCTGTGGTAACAATTTGATCGGTGTCGAATAATAAACTATTTGATTGGTAAAGCAGAACATGAAAACTTCACTGCGAGTGCTGCAGTATTTCAGTACAATATAATTAATTATGACTATAACATATACCATATAATGGTACTATACCATAGCAAGGTTTATTCTTGCCTTATATTTAGTAATGTTCTATTTTACCGTCTATTATACAAGTCTTTTTTTATGATTGATAGGTTAGTTTTTGACGGTCTCACCTGATGGTAAGTGATGATGTGGTCTAACATGTTGTTCAAGCTTACCTATAATTACTGGCTCTCAAGGACAGCTGCTGGACCGGAACAAACCGTAAGGTGCGTGGCGACAGATTTTCTACTTGAGGGTAGTAGCTAGCCAGGCGAGAATTCGAAAAAAGCCCTACCATCATGCTATAACGACTGCTATCCTTAGACGACCACCGGGACAGATTAACGTGCCCTCCGAAGTACGGGAGCGCTCAGTAGTAATATCACTAACGGTCACCCATCCAACTCATGACCGCGGCGGACAATGCTTTACTTTGCCGGTCGGTTAAGAACAGCATGGCAAACTTCGCTACGAGCGCTTCAAAATCAAGCGCACAAGTCTCATTCAAGACAAGTATCGTTAGTTAGCTTCAACGATAAGATATGATCCACAAAAAGTCCACTGCTGGATATAGGCTTCTCCTATAGATTTCCAAATAGAACGGTTGGAAGCGGCCTGCAGCCAGATTTCTCAACCTTCATCTTAATTTATATTTAGTTCAGGTTACACAACCCATAACTTAAATCATAACCGTATATATACCGACATACAACCAAACACAAACAAGCAATATACAATAATAAATACCCAATCAAATTAAGAAGACCCACAATGTAAACACAGCCAATGGTGGAACTTCGAGCTATTCATTCGTTCAGCTAATGTTTTTAGAATAATGTTTGTTGGAGCTGCCCCGCCGTCTGCTCAGAAGTAGCATCTTTTACGAACAATGACGTGGAATCCATATATACTCGCCTTCGCAAACATGTCAGAAGCTTTGCAGTAGCGTGGTAGCCTCATTAGCACCCTAAACCCATTATTATACCTGATCTGGAGGTCTTTGTGAGCTGGCTTTCTATAGTCAACCCAAAGGCTACTCGTGTAAAACGATTGTCAACAAGCTGCATGCAAACCTTCGGGCCAACATATTACTACGTACAGCCAATGACCTCCGTTCCCTATTGATATCAATATAGACCCTAATGTCCTCAGTTACCAGTGGGTAACTGAGGCATTGGTGCAGTGGCACCGAATACATAAACTGCGTTACTAGATTGAGTATTTTTCCAGCTATCTAAGGTAACCTTAGGTAATAAGTACGATTTTACTCCAGTACCAGATACCATTATCTCACTCTTCCTGGCATTGTTATTAAGGCAACCGCATAAGTTTCGCAAATTGATATTTGTCTTCAGTCGCTGCGCTTGCTAGTTGTGGCCTCCATTCGAGAACCTTTCGGCCCATTGGTTGAATGAGCCGAAAGGTTCTCGAATGCGTGATATGTGCCCTGGCCTCTGCAACTTCATCTTCTGGGCTATGTTGATGCTTACGTTCGTCTACAGATCTCCTCATTTCTGATCCGATCTCGTAGAGAAACACCGAACATGGCCCTATCCGAAGCTCGTTGTGCGACTTGAGCTTATTTATAATACGATGTGATATGATATCTCTTTAATGTCACCAAAAACAGGAAATTACAAAGGAACAAGAATAATAGTTAGGTACAACGGGCGGTCTTGTCGCTAAACGCGATTTATTCCAGACATACTTATTTGATTCAAAGAATCAAAATTGCAATATAAGGGGCAATGCTGGCATAGCCAGAATGCTGGGATAGCTGCCAACTGGTGAGAATAAATATATATACAAAGACTGCCTACAGGCCTGTCAGTTGCTCAACTGCAACATTATGTCATTAAATGCAATAAACGCTGGTTCGATAAAATAATTTCAGGTTTTTTAACTGAAACTATGAACATGCTTACACATTTCCTTAACCTATACATAAAATATGAAATTGCTTTTAAACTTTATTTATCTCATAATGGAGTATGAGTTTCATTTAAATATGTGATAGTTTTAATAGTTTAAACAGTATTGCAGGAAAATTACCGGGCGCCAAACGGCAATGTTGAATTTACCTTGATTAAACATAAATTTTGCTAAGCACTTCCGCAATATTAACAGTATGGGGTTAAGTGCACATATCGACTTGTTGCTATTTGGACTATTTTTAATAATCCCCTAGCTATAACAAAAGAGCATTTCAGTCTCGTGTTCCTGCACATCCAGTCGAAGCTGTTTCATTTTGTTTGAAAGCAGGTATATATGAGTCCTTAGCCATGTTTGACAAAAGATTAGTTTTTCAGGTGTGGGTATAGCCTGTACATTTTACAGCGCATCTTATGGTATTATATTGATAATATAGTTAATAACAACCTGTTTTATTCATCGATATTTAAATTATATAGCGGAAACATTTGTGTTTGTGTATGTAACGAATATAATTTTTTTTTAATGTAATAAAGTAATGAGAATAAGTAGTCGCCCGTCTAATTGTAAAGGCCACGCCTGCTCATTACAGTTTCAGAGTTACCGTTCTCGTTATGCTTGACATTGCACTGCGCTCTGCTGAGACGTGACTTCTTATGCCTCGTTTACCTAATGGTTTTACTCGCTACAGTGCCTCTCACGTCTAAGCTCAGTCGTCTTTTACTTCTTTCTTCTATTACTTCTTCAAGGCAGAATATTTCACACCGTACTGATATAAAGTTTATACATAATATGTACCAAAAAAACAAAACGAACTCTTATAAAGAATATCCAGCACCTGGCACTTACTAAGTAGATTATAAATTACATACAACAAGAGAAAATATGTTGTCAAGACGTTGATTTTATTTTAACAAACTATGTAGCTGTAGAATGACTGCTCAATTCGTATGTCAGTTTGTACCAAGATAAATTGCATAAATTGCTGGTTAAAGGTGCACCAGTACCCTTACTGCAGACTCCGTGTATATTCAGGTTTCTGTTTGCTTACGCGGCTTAATCCGGTAACTTAATAACGTCAAGATGAGGATTGCAAGTTAAATATTGAGATTTCCCCTAGCTTGCGTCTGTTTTACATAACAGGAATGCAGATAATTTAAATTATTAATTTGATAACAGTTTTATCTCTTCTGTACCTACATTTGCTTATTTAATCATATAAGAGTACCTACATAAGAATATTAACCATATCTTCGTTAAATTAATTAATGGCACGGACCTTGGAGTATGTGGAAAATAATTCTTATAAAAAAAAATTGTTTCAGTTATGAAAGTTTTGCTGTACTTGCAATTGTTCTTATATTTTATTATCTACCTTATTTTCTTAAATGTAATTCCTATAATTTTCATTTTGTTAATGCATATTATTACATGGTTTATTTAATATTACATATCATAGTACATTTTATCATGTTTTTGCAAAAGCTGCAAAAAAGTTTCGTTTTTCTAAAAAAGGTTATCTGTATATCCAAGCTTGTTTACCTAGTTTGTAATAAATAGCTCATCTGATTCAATGAAACGTACCTTATTTGATTTAACAGAAACGTTTAGTTTTTACTTATTTTTCAATTCCAAGAAAAGAGCTTGATTATTCCAAGAAACGTTTTTAATTAAAAAAAAATTAATTAGTTTATTTCACAGGAACTTTTAGTTTTTTCTTTTAATTCTATGAAATCAGTTTATTTATTTCAAGCATAGTTTTAATGAAAGTAAAATAAATATTAAGTACACTTTAAGATTTTCTCCTATTACGAAAAGTAGAATCACTGAAATTAGACCAGGAATTTCGGGAGTGTACGGTGTATATATGTTACTTTCAGACATCGAAGCTTGGGCGTTCCTAGGTTTGACAAGTCAAAACTCAGGTCTTACATACAGTCAAGTTCAAATTAAATATTCAGGTGGCTTAGATTAGGTTGAATTGTGTGAAAGAACGGCATTGGACACACACTTTCCAAGCAGATTTGTCTTCTCTACCCCTAGTGTTTCTTTATACGCTGGAGGCGCGTTAGGGGGCTGTTCTAGTACTGGTAGAAAAGAACAGCAAACGAAGCGCAGCCAAAGTGGGGTTGCGTGCGGGAAGGCGTCTTAAAACTGGAGCTGCGAAGGCGCTGCGATGAGGATAGCAGAGAAGACTAAAGCGCTGCACACTCACAGCGCCGGAGCTATCGTAGAATTGCAACATTTCTAAAAATATATTTGTTTGTTATACCTAGGTCTAAATGGTCAGTTGACAAGTCAAACTTATGAGCACCCGAATTTCAATAATTGAACGTATAAACAAAAAAAAATGAACAAAATAAAACCCAGACTAATTTCAATAGCCGTTTAAAAGCAAAACAATGATTTGTGCACACTTTTCTTCCATTCGTACCTTCTAGAATCTTCAGAAGTTCTTAAAGCATTTCAACTGTAATCAAATTTATAACTCGTACCGTACAAACATTATATCATGAAGCATACGTTTAATTTTTACGAATTCGAAGCCCTAAAGAATACTCAGTATTGTTAAAACATTGCGTGTATACTTTGAAATGAAACACGCCTTTTAATTTTACCTCACCTTGTTTTACATTTCATATTTTGCTAGCTTTTTTTCTGCGGAACTCCCTCCGTCCGTCATAATTAAAATTGTATGAAATGTTATAGCAGTAAATAATCAGTTAAAATCATACGTGTAGCACAAACATTCATTGATTTAGGCCTTGTTATCTATATCCGAGAACTTAAACATAATATTAAATGTTCTTTCTATGATAGTGCTGTATATACACAGAAATACCTTCATTTTAATTACAAGTTCCCCAACCAGGTAATAGTTATTTGTTATGCAAGGCTGCAAAGTTGTTATTTGGCGGGAGTACGTTTATTGAAACATGACGAAAAGTAGAATTGTATTGAACCATGAACGAAATGCTTCAAATTTAGATTCGTGAGCGTAGCAAAGGTTTCAAAGGTACGAGAACCAATAAATTTTGCCGCCAAACGTAACACACCATGTTTCGCCTCACTCAAGCGAGGAAAATGCTAGGTGTAAGAAAAACTAATCAAATTATACCGTAAAGTAGTGTTAATTTGTGTAAACATGAACAGTATACAAACAAAACCAAGTGACAAATAAAACCAATTAGTCACCCCGTGACCACGATCACTGCAAAGTGTTTGAAACGTCGGGACAAAGATAATGATAAATATACGCGATTTAAACCGTTTCAAGTTGTTTAATTACTATGTACAGTATAATTAAAATAATTGATAATATGAAAATAAATTCAATCTTATGAACATGTACATATCCTTAATAATAAAATAATATGCAAACAACGTCACAGAAATCAATGATACATTTCGTCAAAAAAACAAAAATATTAAATCTAAAAGATTATGTCATAATATTATCCCCTCGCCCAAAAGTGCGTTAATTTTGTGAAACTTTTATATAGGTTGGAAGGTTAACTTTTCCACGCAGATTTTTTTAGGGTAACCAATACCTTTTCGAGCTTGTGAGGTAAAACCACAACTTGATCTTTGAAGTGCTGAGATACAATTTTATTTCTTGGCTGCATTTCATGTTAATTTCTTATATGAAAACATTCAACCGCAGTGTCACAACGATATAAAAGGGGCCCACGATGTAACAATTAGAATTTGGGATAACTTTTAACGTTTTCTTACTTCCTTCAAACTTATATAAACCTTCGTTCCATATATATATACGCTTTCAATTTTATAAAAAAATCATTTCGTTAGATCCAACTATGCTAGTAGGTACTAGTTTATTACCGCTAATAGTTCCTTACATTTCCGTTACCGTCGGTACATACAAGTTTCTTCTAATCATCATTACCATAATCATCAACAGCCAGGATGTCTACTCGTTGAAGAAAGAATTCTCCATTCTAATCCTCCATTAATAGGCTCCATTAGGTTTGCCATAATCTCCATGCTTGGTAGGCGTCTTGGATATCGCAGTGCAAGATAAATGTTCTTCAGAAAACGCTGCTGCCTGCCCTTATATTACCCGTATTTTTCCTTTAATCGCCTCTTGCGACATCCGCAGAAAGATATAGGTGCAATTCTAACGCCGGTACTCTACGGGATAATGTATTCTTTCCTGATCTTTTAATCGTTTATTTATGTACCTTAACATTCGCATCTAACCTTCTTGCAATTGCCATTATTAGATCTTCTTTGTTTCCAATACACAGGGCACGTCGTCAAGTTGATTGCCTTATAAACTTTTCTTCTGATCTGTATTGGACTTTGCAGGTCAACTGTGATTCAATAGTCCTTTCACCACATTAACCATGATGTATTTAAAAAAAAGAAGGTATTTAAAGTTCTTTGGAGACATCTCAAATGAAAAATCAATGAAACGATTAGTGATCCAGGGTCAGCTAGCAAGAGAGTTAGAGGCAGATGTGCCATTCCCTGGACTGACCTGATCAAAAGGGCAACACAGTCATCCATATTAGAGCGCACGCGCAACGCTACAAACTGGCATTGGCAGATCAGTGATCACCGACAAAAAGTTTGATGACGTTAAAGAACATGTTAAGACTGCCCAACTGAGAAAATTTAAATGATCCTCATATTTTGATCCACATCGCCAACGGTTGAGACCGAAACATTGAAAATCTTAATAAACTCCAATCTCAGCAAAACTAAGAAGCACTGGCCTTTTCATTTTATCTCAATTTACATTGCTCGGACTCACAATCATCGCTATTGCATTTAAGGAAAATGAGGACAGATTAATCAAGTTAATGTAAATTGAAATAAATAGTAAAAATAAACACGTTTTTATGCCCCTTTAAAAGAATAAAACTACTAAGGATGCGCTCGAATTTTAGTTTCATGATTCCATACGGAACGACCAACACACAGATTGATACACAAGTAATAAAGAAACTTAATAACGCTTTGTCACTGTGTTGCAAGCTATTCTGAAAGATTCAGCTATATAGCTAATCGGAAAGTGCTCGAAATTTGAGTTCCAAGATCCCACCCAGAACGACTAGAGATATACAAACAAGAAAGTGAATTATTAAACATGTGGCACTTTCCGGGCCGCGAAAATACTATAGTACCTATTTGATGAGTGAACTACATGCCTTTCACTTGAAGGACGTAGTACACAGTAGACGATAACTATCAAATGACTGACCATTTGCTTTGCATTTACGTGCTCAGAGCTATGGATCCGAATGATGCAAGTTTTATTTATTTTCCAAAAAAATTATATGTACTTTTAATATAACCACAAATAAACAAACATAATAAAGATCTCCAATTTCACTACAGGGTAAATGTAGACGTATTTTTGCTAAATGCAAAGTGCTGTTTACATTTTCATAACATTCTCATGTTTAATGTACTTCGTGTATTACGGCTATAATGAGCACGATGCTTTAAACATTCCATTTTCGAATCTAAACGGACTATGACTGCCTCATTGGTTAAATGGCGTATAGACATATTATCAGACGAAAAGCAGCATTTGCAGGTAATGCATGAATTTGATAGAAAAGTTAGTAAGAAAGAAAATTTCACTTAATTTTTATTTCTGATATTTAAGCCTTTGATCTCACCTGATGGTAAGTGATGATGTGGTCGAAGGTGTTATCAGGCTTAACCTAGAATTAATGGCTCTCTAGGACAGCTGTTGGAACATACCGTTAGGTGCTTTGCGACCACATGCCTTCCACCATGTGGTGAAGCTCAAGCCCGCGGCGGGATCCGAACCATGGACCTGCTGCGCGGCAGTCCATAGCCAATCATTTAGCCATCACTGCTTCAAAATCAATTTGCAGTCAGGAGTCTAGAACTGTGCCTTGTTGATGGTAATATACTCTTCCTCTATAAAGTGTTACATAGACAACAAGCTGAAAGTGGGTGCTTAAACAACTCTACCCTATTTTTGCAAGATGTAATAGGAATTATGTTTCAGTAAGACAAAGTTCTAAATTTTAGATAGAACTTAGTGAAATAAAGACACTTTAGCGTGGGTAGTGTCTATGATACTCAGGTTTTACTTCTAACTCCTGGCAAGGACATGGCATTGGTCGGGATTCGTAGATTATTGTAACCTAAGCAACGCAATAATCTTGTTAAATTTGCATTATAATCCCGATATCCTTTTAGAATAACAAAAATATTAAAAACAGAGATATAGTATTTAGATAAAAATAGCTACTAAGTAGTTTAAATACAGTTATTACCCACCGTCCACCTTCTGAGACCACCTTTTTTGTTGCTGGGAAAACACCTTATACGTACTACGCCTCTTCTTGAGGGGAGGCGGATGTAAACCACGCGGTCATGTGGGACTTCCTGGGCAAATTTCCCGGAATATACCCATTTAAAACCCAGCAATGGGCCTGCCAAAGCAGGCAACTCTCATCACTTATAGTAATAATATCTAAATCTTACCGTTAAATTTTATACCTCCATGCTACGAATAAATATCCTCCATGTCAATAGAGCAAACTTACAAACGGTAATGGAATCTCTCGGCGTTTTGAATAAATTGTTCACTCTATTCGCGTACTCTGACGTGACATTTGATACGAATGATTACTGTTCCAAGGACAATAACAATCTCTCTTAATAAAGTTACTTTTTAGCTGTTAATTTAAACTTGATTTTGCAGTTTTACGACAAAAATGGGGTATTATTAATGTTTAAGTACAATGTTTTTAATTCTATCATTCAATATGAATTATTATCATTCAATTAGAAAATTTGGTTCTTAAAGGCACAAGAACAACTATAGCAGACTAAGAACCCGAAAGTGAATGAGGAAGTAGTTATGGAACAGTTAAAAGATGTCTCTTTAAATGCATTACAAGACAAGCTAGACTTGTCGTCTTATAATAAAATGAATATGGGAGAAACCAACATCCCTCCGATAAACAGAGATGGTACCACAGTGGAAGATATATAACCAATAACACCTATTCTAACGGATAAACAATACAGTGCCATATATAATTAAATTGACAAACATGATTACAGTCAGGCTTAACACCAATCATAAAAGAACTTTTTTCAGAGAATTGGTCTAAGGTACAAACAGTTTTAGCAGTTTACGCTAGTGCACTACCTATATTCTGAAACGTTAAATGCAATCATTCTGAATTATTATTTTCCTTATAAGAACAATATGAGATTCAAACCTGTTCCATATAAAGATATAGGTCTGTGCTACGCTATAGTATTTTAGTTATTAATATTCCTTTCATGCACGCGATGCGATTTGTGTAAACAAAATAGGTATAACAATTGAAACCACGCTCTGCTACCAGAAATGTATGCGCCCGAGCCTAATTCCTATAAGAATTCGAGATGTGGGATGAACCCTCGTTTACGGAGATTAGGTGCACGGAACTCTAATGTTGGCTCTCGTTCTACAACGGTCGTATGGGGATATTTTTTTCTCTGCTTAATTTGAAATTTTGTAATGTAATCCGCAGAGCAGAAGTTATTGCAATCATAACAATATTAAAATAACTTGTTTAAGTTATATTTTTTTTTATAATTACGTCACCTCAGTTTTATTCTACATCCGCGTCATATTGCTTTGCGATGAAAAATTAACGTGTCACGCGTGTAAGGCGTTACTATACTGTTTTTATTTTATGCTTTGCGAAAATTTGATGAAATGTCGAGGAAATATGTGCAAGCATGCCTATATTACCTAAAAATCTTCTTAGAATAACATATGGTGAGTTATCATCAAATATTAAAATTATTTAGTGGGTGATCAATTTAGGAAGTATATTTATTTCTAATTATGATTACAAACACAATCACGTGCTAAGCGATTGCGTGCGAAATATTTTTTACAAATTATTGGGGCACAAAAGTTTAAGGCCCGGGCGGGAATATAAAACGCGTCCTCGGATTTCGCAGTGGATGCCTAAACCATTCGGCGCACCGTCCCCTATGACGGTTAAAGTAATACAATGGAGCACGAAATTTCGGCTCAAAAGAGCGTGCTTAGGCATCCCGTGCGAAATCGGAGAACGCTGGATCGATTCCCGCCCGGAGCATAAAATATTGAGCTCCAATACTCTGTAATAATAAAAGTATATTTATTTTAGTGAATAAATATAGCAAACAGTACAAGTTACTTGCTATAAGCATTGCATTGCCCACGCAGGCTGAGAATTTATCTTCAAATGCCACAGATAACAAAAAAAAGTCTCCGCTGAGAGACATTGTGTCATTGATCGGTAATTAAACTAAAACTTATTTTTTGATTTTACCTTTAAACAAACTCCAACAAAACCATATAGCTGTTGGGATTCGATAGACGAAGGTGAGGCTAAATCCATTAAAACATGACTTTAAGAACGAGTATTTTGACGGAAGGTTAAAGAAAAACAGATGTGAGAAGCTCAAGTCGTAATGAAATGTAAAAATCTGTCGCCAAGCAACTAACGGTGTCTTCCGGAGCTGTATTGAGAGCCAGTAATTCTAGGTTAACCTGAACAACATTTCCGACACATCATCAAATACCGTCATGTGAGATAGTGGTCAAAAAGCTAGGTATAAAAAAATATCTGGATGCATCAAAACATCCATGAAAAATGGCATCGCCGAATTCTGAATACAGGTTCAATAAATTATGTACAAGGCGTTTTACAACATTTATATTAATATTGTAAAATGTTTGTCTCAACTTTTCATATTTACAAGGTAACGTTACATTAATGTTACTTAACTATTATGTTTTTAACAACTACACACAAAACAATGATGAATTTTAAAGCAATGATGGCCGAGCGGTTATCGCTATGGACTACCGTGCCGTAGGTTCCTGGTTCGATCCCCACCGCCAGCTTGCGCTTTACCGCATGGTGGAAGGGCATTTTACGATTGCACGCCTGCCTAGCTACAAGTTCAAGTAAAAACTCTGTCGCCAATCACCTAACCGTGGGTTCCGGCAGCAGTCCTTGAGAGCCAGTGAAATGAAAGGCACATAAGACTTAACGACTATGTCTCAAGGTGACGGGCACAGTGCAATTCGTGACTTGTGATGAAATGCATGTGTAGGCAGAGGTTAGTCCGCTTAACTTTAGGAGGGCATGGACCTTGTAACACCACAAAAAAAATTACAAGATAACGTAACTTTAATGTAATTTACCTTACAAAATCACAAATATACGATAGGAAAAATTTAAGTCATGTGCGGGATTCGAACCCGCATTCATCCTCCTTGATCCGAGGTATGCTCTAACCAATTGAGCTAACATGACATGACGTCATAACTCAAATCTTTGCTATCGTTCTTTAACCATCGTATTGGGATGGATAATTTACGTATTATGTTTTCAACAACTACACAACACAACGAAGTTGTCAAAGTGTAATTGATCCTCCGTATGGTAACTTCTCAATTCTGTCATATCATAACATTGGTATCTCGTTATGTAATTGTATACTGTTATAATTCATTAACTTGGTTTTATTGTTTGACATCATATCGAAGTATACAATTATGCTGAGTTATGTATGTTTGGCAACCTATTTAGGTAATGTTAGTAGTATAAAGCACTGAATAAGTCGAGTAGATTTTACGCCTAAGCTCTTCTTTGCTTTAGAGAGCACGTTAATCTGTAGGCCTAACCCAATCCTTAGGTCTACAGATTTACGTTCACTCAACAATTTGTCTTATGGTAACAGACGTCTAACTATGACTCAGGCTTTTGTAGGATTTAAACAGTCTGACATTACGAAGCCGTTTTTAGTATTTTTATTTTTGCAATTACGGATGCTTTGTGGATTAAATTTAAAAAAAAACCGGCCAAGTGCATCTGTGACCTAATCTTGCAAGTTACAGACACTTTTTGCAGTGTCCTATTGAGCTCGGTAGGTACGGCGAAAACCTCTTTCATTGTACGGGAGCCCCCTAAATTATTTATTTTACTTTATTTTAATTAATCATATTTAAAGAGGACATAAAACTAAATATTCTGTGAATAGTTAAAGCGTCTACCTGTCACCGTTATTAGTATCGAGCAAGAAACGGTAAAAAAATCAAGTTTGTTGTATGGGAGCTTATATATTTATTTTATTTTATTTTTAGTATTTTTTGTTATTGCGGCAACAGAAATACATCATCTGTGAAAATGTCAACTGTCTAGCTATCACCGTTCTTGATAGCCTGGTGTCAGACGGACGGACAGCGAAGTCTCAGTAATAGGGTCCCGTTTTTACCCTTTGGGTACGGAACCCTAAAAATAATAATCTGTAATTTTGTAATAATACAAAGCCTTGCTGATAAATAGTTTATTCAAATTTATTTCAATATGTTTTCATAACATTTGATGTTATTAATAAACATATACTGAAAACTCCTATTTAAATTTAGTTTTTACGCTGTGAAATATTAACCAAAAAGAAGATGGCGGAAGGGCATTCTGTGATTGCCCGCCTGACTAGCTACCACCCTCAAGTAGAAAATCTGTCGCCAAGCACCTAACGGTGTGTTCTAGCAGCGGTACTTGGGAGCTAGTGAAATGACAAGAACCTGAGACTAAACAAATATGTCTCAAAGTGACGGGCGCAGTGCAATTCGTGACATTATGAAATACACCTGTTATGGGCAGAGTTTTGTCTGCTTAACATCACGTGGGACTCGAGCTTGTTCCGTCACAATAACATTTATAAACAGTTGGAGCAACCCGAATTTTATAATATTTACTATAATAGCAAGAACATTTAATTTTAGAAGAATAGCCTAGCAGTATGCCCTATCAAAGAAATAAATCTTCTAAGTCTGCCTATATATTATATTATAAGCCTGTATACTTATATTATAAGAATTTGATGAGAAGAAGAATAATCGAGTCACAAACATATAAAAGAAAGGAGAAAACCCTCCTTTTATCAAGTCTCTTACTAATAATAAATGACTTTATTTACAGATTGCTGTATACTTTAACTTGACCTTTATGCACAACCCAGCGTCCTCGAAAAGTTTGCCTTCTAATCTTTAATGGGCTTTACCTAATCTTGTTTTTAAAATTCCGATTATGAGTTATTTCTGTGATAACAATAACGAAGTTCAAAGTCTCAGACAGACCAAAACACAATCTTAAACGTGTCAATTTTGAATCGTTTAACATAAATCTTTAGTAACGCTTTTAATGGCTGCGATTCGTGGGCAATAACACTTACAATACTGCCTGGCGAACAATTATTCAGTTCAAAAAAGGTCGTGCAAAAAATGCTTACATCTTACATCATTTTCTTTCGCAAAAAGACAGCACTTTGAGTCCTTTCTCGAGTTGCACGCATTAAATTGAAAGCGTACTTATCTTTAGCACAAGCGCGACGACAGAAGAATATTTTTTAACATAAATGGCTTAAACTCACCGAGGTTTTCCATTTATTACTTATTTTGGGGCATTGAGAATTCTCTATCGACTTGTCACTTGACGATGATTAGCGAAGGAAATTTAAAACATGAACTGTATAGTCTGTAACATATTTTAAGTATGATATTTTTTTCAATATACTTATTTATAATAGATACGGGATATTTAAAAAAATTAAAACGTTTTTTAAGTTTTTTCGGCACAGTTGCAAGTTACTCTGTCCTTTATACAGGGTTATTGGTAAAATGCTAACAACCTCTTAGGGTTGACTTCTGCTAGTCCTAAAAAACATTTTGAGGTGTTTTTTTATTACTTTTGAAAAAAAAAAACTTTTGTTTTTATATGTTTTTGACTGAATTAGCACGAGGACCACCTGATGTCTAAAGTCTCTTGTGCCTGTAATGTATTATTTTATATTTTTTATTACTTTGCTCGATGTAAATATTCAAAACTATATTAAAAGGTGTCACGACGCGGTCCATTGTTGGCTCTTAGCTCGGAGTAAGCATTACAACACAAAAGAAAATATAATAAAAATTCAAAAATCAACTTTTCTTTTTCAAAACAAGAAACATATCCTCTCAACATGTTTCTTAGGACTAGCAGAAGTAAACCCTAAGAGGTTGTAAGCATTCTACCAATAACCCTGTATAATGGTTTTTAACTAAAGTTTTGACCATTGAACCAATAAACTGAATGAAACACATTGCATGATACCGAAATCGCAGTAATTGTGCTGATTTTCAATCCGATATTCTGTCACTTTCCAGTTTATCCTGTCTATTCCGGACCTCGGTTATCCGGTGACCCAATTAAGAGGCGAGTGTGTGTTTGCGGAGGTGGCGCTCATACTGAAACGGGTTGCTGTCAGTGGTAAATGACAAGCACCTAGTTTGAGCGCACACTCAACATTAGTCTAAAATTACAAATTACTGGCAGATGAGACTTATTTTTTTTTTTTTTTTTTATGCCTGATATGTTAGCCTTTGACCACTATCTCACCTGATGGTAAGAGATGATGTGGTCGAAGATGTTGTTCAGGCTAACCTAGAAGTACTGGCTCTCAAGGACAGCTGCCGGAACACACCGCTTGTGCAACATAAGTGCTTGGTGACAGATTTTCTACTTGAGGGTGGTAGCTAGCCAGGCAGGCATTCGCAAAATGCCCTACCTATATTAACTTAAAAGAAGGCCTCTACACAATGTTATATAGATACATGTAGTTTATGAAAATAAAGCATTATTATTATTATTAATCGAACTTGAAAACTAATGTCTCCGTAACTGAATTATTAACTTAATAAATATATATTATTACAAAATCACATATATACGATAGGTAAAATTTAATTCTGTGCGGGACTGACTTAAATTTTCGTATATTTGTCATTTTGTAATGAAATCCGCATAGCAGGCGTTATTGCAAACCTAATAATATTTAAAAAATATATATGTATATTATGTCATTTTTAGTTAACCATCGTATTGTCCTGATAATATGGCCTAGTTTAGAGAAGTAAAAATGAAATAAAATGTTATTTTATGACCATTTTATACAGAAAGCACAATCTAGAGTCTGGTGGGTTATTACTTTTTTATTATTTCTTGTTACTCTTTATTCGAATAGCAGATATAAAGTCCCCGACGACCTAGCCGTAAGATCGTAATCGTAAAACTAAAATGACAATACACATTCGTGTTGAAGAATTTAATCTAAGCATCGTGGAAAACATTAGAAAGTAAGTTTATAATTATAGCAAAACCTAGCACATACTCGTATGTTTAGTAGGATACCGTAGAGGAAAAAATTAATAATGAATATCACTCTATTGTCTGTCTGTGCGTCCATTTAATATTTAACGGGCTTTTTTTTTAATTCGTGATAGGTTAGCCTTTGACCACTACCTCACCTGATGGTAAGTGATGATGTGGTCGAGGATGTTGTTCAGGCTAGCCTAGAAGTACTGGCTCTCAAGGACAACTGCCGGAATACACCGTTAGGTGCTTGGCGACAGATTTTCTACTTGAGGGTGGTAGCTAGCCAGGCGGGCATTCTCAAAATGCCCTACCACCATCCTACAACGACTGCCATTCTTAGACAACAACCGGGGCCGACGGCTTAACGTGCCCTCCGAAGCACGAAAGCGCTCAGTAGTAATGTCACTAGCAGTCACCCATCCAACTCATGACCGCGGGTGACGTTGCTTAACTTTGCTGATCGGTTAAGAACATCATAGTAAACTTCTTTTAGCACGTGAATGTGAAAGTGAATGAGTTTCAAAGCTGCGATTATAGATAGATTAAACATACAAGTTAACTAAACACATTTCTTTCAAAACTACACAGCTGACGCCTTCTTAAGGGGGCCATTCCTTTATTTTGGTCATTTTGAAGGTGAACTCCTGTTCTGAGAATCATTGTCTAAATTTAGAATAAAATCTATAACTACCATGTACGGATCTTTTGGCAACAAATTCGCACTGAAAGCTTTTACCTAAACTGATTTTGATGATTGTTTTTTAGTGAGTAGAATATTATATACCTCCAAGTTGGTCTCATATAATTTTATCAAAATCGGTTGAGTAGCTTTTAAGTAATCGTCAATTAACCGAAAAAAATATTCACTTAACTGGATGATTTAATGGTGTTCGCTCTGGTCGATAGTGAACAGTATTTCAGGCGAGTAAATGCATTACAAAATGGATGAAAAAAATCAAAAGTACTTTCAAAAAACGGACCTATTTATATCATTAAAGATAACTCAAATACTTCTCATCAGATCTCACTCAAATTTAAATGAGACGACATGTGATGAACCAGTTTTCGAATATAAAAAAAACAAAATCGATACACCCTGTTAAGAGTTGTGAGGTATAACACAAAAAGAAAATAGTTGAATTCAGAACCTCCTCCGTTTTTTAGAGTATGTTAAAAAATACATAATGTTTGTATTGCTGTTTTGATTCAATATTTTGTGTTTAGAGCAAAAACATTTCTTAATTTCGG
This sequence comes from Plagodis pulveraria, assembly GCA_963890685.1. Lineage (NCBI taxonomy): Eukaryota > Metazoa > Arthropoda > Insecta > Lepidoptera > Geometridae > Plagodis > Plagodis pulveraria. Next base: position 20,542,314 of record OY982967.1, read on the forward strand.
TCAAGACACAACTCAAGCCGTTTACGAGCAAGATACAGGCACACAAGCGACGAAGGGACATGCAGAGTGACATATATAAAAAATATATATTTAAGCGCTCGTAGCGAAGTTTGCTTAGCTGTTCTTAACAGATCAGCAAAGTTAAACAACGTTCGCTGCGGTCATGAGTTGGATGGGTGACCGCTAGCGACATTACTACTGAGCGTTTCCGTGCTTCGGAGGGCACGTAAAGCCGTCGGTCCCGGTTGTCGTCTTTGGATGGCAGTCGTTATAGCATGGTGGTAGGGCATTTTGCGAATGCCCGCCTGGCTAGCTACCACCCTCAAGTAGAAAATCTGTCGCCAAGCTCCGGCAGCTGTCCTTGAAAGCCAGTAATTCTGGGTTAGCCTGAACAACATTTTCGACCACATCATCACTTATCGTCAGGTGAGATAGTGGTCAAAGGCTAACCTATCAAGCATAAAATAAAATAAAAAAGATATTGACTTTACTGCACTTCATTTTCCGATTGTAGTAAAGGGGTGCTATTTCTGCCCACGGAACCATAATTACATAGAACAATTAATACAATTGTGTTCTCTAATAAATTCATTGAAACGGTGTCTTTCTGTTCAAATTGAATTAAACTGGAATTTACTCAAGGGACTGTTGACTTAATGAATTAGTTTTAGTGTGGACATTTCTCTGTTCTACCAATTTATTTGAAAATTTCTCAGAATTAAACTAACATAATTTCATACGGGTGATTAGTTTACGTTTAATTGGCTTTGTATTTACTAAGTGATATATTTAACGAGTAGATATATTGCATACTATGCTAGTACATGCTAGTTGAAGCTAAAGTTTACTTATGCGATATTTTTTAAGGGTTTTCGTAGGGCAAAACAATGCCCAATTAATCAGACTCCGCTGTCAGTCTGTATGTCTGTCTGTCCGTCCGTCCATCTGTATTTTGATATTTTGTGTAGGATGTTGACGCCCGTGGGACGCCGAGCTAGAATGTCTGATATCTCACACTGCAATCCCCAAGCCGCCTTCCAAGCGAGGGGATTATGGCAAATCCCCCCATACTGGGGAGGCTTTCTTCAGCAGTGGATTATCCGGCTGATACAATTGCCATAATCGCCGGCTTGTCTGGATGATGACCGCGCACGTATGACGGTTAAAGTAAAGAAATAGTAGCACAAAGTTTCGGCTAGAAAGAGGTTTACAGAGGTTCGGGTGGCCGATTGGAATAGGCATCCGGCGAAGAATCGGAAGACGCGTGTTTGATACCTGACGGGAACAAAAAAATATGTGCTCCAATAATTTGTATATGTGATTTTCGCTTACCACGCGGTAGTCCTTGTAATCGTACTAAGAAATAAAGAAAGGTAGCAACATCATTGCGAAAGTAAAGTGTTTGAAAAGCATTTCTTTTCATCAGATGAAGTCTAATAGTCTGGTTGATGACTGCTTACTATCCCCTATGACGGTTAAAATAATAGAATTGCAGGACAAAGTTTCGGCTCGAAAGAGTAAGGTTCCGGTTGCCGAGAGGAATAGGCATCCGGCGCGACATCGGAGCATAAGGGGGTTTTGCTAAGAAGTTTGTCATTTATGATGATGTAAGGATTATATAATTCTAAAATAGCCTGAACAACATCTTCGACCACATCATCACTAATTATCAGGTGAGATAGTGGTTAAAGGCTAGCCTATCAGCTAAAAAAATAATTACGTCCAAAGTGGAATAAAGAAACTCACATACGAATACATGAATGCTTAAAACATTACACTACTTTTGGGTAGTACGGTAGTACAAATGTTTCTTTCGCTGTCGAATTCATTGTTATTATTAAAGTGTTAGAAAAATATGTAGGGAAAATTATTAAATAAATGTACTGTCTTTTTAACTAGGTTCTCATCAACGCAAATTGACGTAATGCTAAGAGAAATAATTTTAAAATAAATATTGAGGTCTGACAACATGAAACCTCATACTACCACTTAATTTTATTATTCCCAGAATGTCACCGAGTTTCGTATAATTCTATTAAAAAGGGATGATGATTTGACTCTGTTCTTTCAACATAAATCAGAAGTGCAATTTTTTTTTTAACAAACAAGGTTATTTATTAACAGTTTCATATTAAAATAAACCTTTTAATATTCATTAAGCTCTTACAATGCGTTAAAAGGTTTTTAGCTGAACATATTGTTTGTTGAAACGAATATATGTTTGTACGTAATATTTTATTCCGAAGCACACTGTTTTATCAAACAAAAGTATTACAATTTAACACAAACTCATTTTGTATGCTTCATAATAATGGTTTATGAAGCTTGGAATAAATAGAGGACCTAATTTATCTGGAGCCTACATATACAAAAGTAACGATACTCAAATAGTAATTTCTAGAGAAAATCCTAAATGTTGTTATGGTGGCTTTCTACTAATCAAAACTTCGTAACTAGTGTGTAGCCAACTCGACATAAGTTGCCATCTTTGGTTCGATGAATACGCGACTTTACACAACACATTTTGTCTTATAAGTAGACGTTGTATAAGAAGATAATAAACTTCGAATTAACTGTACTGACACGACAAATATATCTGATGAATTGTGCAGATTAATCCAAAAGAATATTTCAAAGACAGAATAAAGTCAAGTTCGCAAAACATTCAGAAAATATTACTCTAAAAACTTGATTTCAAACTTTTCTCTCTAGAGGCGGGCATTAGCAAACCTTTTTCACCAACGTTCTAGTAAATGTGTTTTAGAGAATTGTAGAAACCCATTATCAGTCCGCCCAGAACAGATTATATCTTTCTAACGGTCATTAGTAGCGATCCTCGGGAGACCGCACTTTCAAAATCGATTGCATCTAATGGCTGGTTTTGCTCTGTAATTTGTACCGTTCCAGCAATGCGAAATGAAATATATTTATATCATAAATGAAGTAGTTGTCTCTAGTTCAGGTAAGGATACTTGATAAATACAGAGTAATGCAATCGTGAAGGCGCGCACGTCTGTAGTAAATATCTGTTGCTCATTTGTACGGGTACGCCTCGTTTAAATACTACATCTTAGTGTGGGTTTAAATAGTAAAGGTTTTACCCGCGACTTAGCCCACGTTGACTATCCCTCAGGAACCATTACCGTTTTCTGGGAGCCGTGCAAAACTTGTCATGTAAAAGTAGGTTACTTTTTAATCTTATTAAATTGGCCCCGTTAATCGTAATTGTATTCTAGCTCGAACTTCAGTACCAAATTTACTATAAAGTTTTCCATTTAGCTATACTTCAAAAACATAGTTAATACTTGCCCCGCGGCTACCAGTTAAAAAGTAGTGCCCCATGTAGAGTGTTGTAACATATACTCATCCGCAGGGGTGAAATTGTATTCGTTACACTAGGCATCATAAGAGAATATCACGAATTTTTGCCAATTAGTCACTTCATGGCTGACAATCTCTTTACGGAAATCCATTGCCCTATCCTGAGTCCCAATGAATAAATAGGAAAGAGACTGAAAGTGGCTGCGCTCATCGCCACCTCGGTCCGAGGTCAGCGGTGAGGCACCACGTGATGGATCGCAACACTATACTCGAGTTGCCTGTCATACTCAACGTGCGACTGACGTCTCAACCGAATACCATGCTTTGTGACACAAATTTGTAATGATAAAGTATTGTAAGTTTAATATCTAACTGATTTAGAAAATTATCTTGTATAAACTGGACTACCGTTCACATTATATACACCATGTCGTTAAGCTATCGATCTTGGCGGTAAAATTCTCCAAGAAAAAGTCTACCCACGGTAGAGATCAAGTACCTACTCCCGCCTTAGCAATAAATTCAACCGTCAAGAAGATCCTGTACCCAACATTAAAAGCAAATCGAATTCATGGAAGCGAATGAAATTTAGTGCAACCTGAATGATTTTCTGAACAAAACATCATACATTATTAGTAACTTTGCTTCGTATTCCATTCCTAAAAACAAAATACATTAGCCCAATACCGTGAAACACAAACTTGCTCAAACTTTGGCGTTAGAGAAGTTTCTTCACTTTCAAACTCTGTAAAGGATTAAGTCATTAATCTGTGATTAACAAAACTCAACTAACCAACTCGAAGCAACAAAGCTTTAACAAAACAAACTTTATTATAATCGAAGCACTGATCTGTAACAATTACACCTGGATATGCTAACAACGCTTTTTAAGGTAATGGGCTACTTGAGCAATCCGTCTGTCCGTCAAAATAATCCGTATTGTTAAATCACCCACGGTGAGAGAATTCAGCCTAGCGGTAAGCAAGTGAAGTCATTAATCGAGCGAATGAGACATAAAAAGTGATACGCTAAACTGTTATTATGTTAATGTCAATAAAACCAGCAACGGCTGAATGCGAAATAAGTCATAGATTATGGACAGGCGTTGCGCCAATTATAAGGCAAGTTAATTTCTGGTATGTTTTGTCCCTCTAACACAAAATGAAATATAAACTGGTGATATTGATGTACAATATAGTATAATATATTAGACAAATCATAATGTCCTTTATTCATACAAACTGATCAATCTCCTCGCAGATTATGGTGTCATATTTCTGACCTGTTGTTGAGTATAGAACTCCATATACCTATAATTTCGTTTATCGCTATCCCGTCTTAATGTATGTCCATTCGTAAGTTATGTCACAATTCTTACGGAAAGTATTCATAGATCTTGCCAAACATATGTAATATGCTATATAGTTCGCCATATTATAATTTGCATGCATATTTTTGAGCCGTAATATCTATTCTTCTTCTTCTGGTTTGCCAGTTGTGCCTAAAACGAGTATTTTAATGTTCATTTTTTTTCATAGTTTTCTATGGGAGATCTTATCTCCACGTAAAAAGATAAAATTATATAAAAAAACCGGCAAACAATAATTATTACGTACATGTACCAATAAGTAAGAAACCTATAAAATGTATATAAATTGTTAAATAACTTACCTAGTATAACGATCATTGTTATAATGGCGAGTAAATATTTGATTTCTGGTATTAATGTCAAGTCGATAGAGGTTTCAGCACAAATAGACACAAAACCCATCCAATTTAAAGGATCAACATGTCCATACCATCAATGTCAATGAATCAAAGGCAGCTCTTGTTTAAGATTCAGCCGCAGTCTCATTGAAATTGACTTAGTCAAAATACAATTTGAGTCTGAGGCACCTACTTTTCAGAAATTGTGTGGTTACGTGATCTGAAATTATTAGGACCTCTTGGGAATACTAAATTCCAATTTTGTGTTGCTTGTATTGAAGGTTTTCGGGTTTCAAATGCTGAAGATAAAGATAGAACAGTATATTTGCTCAGTTTTAGTTAGGACGGGAAACATTTTTTTTTCATACGTTTTGGTTAGCTTTTGACCACTATCTCACCTGATGGTAAGTGATGATGTGGAGGAAGTTGTTGTTCAGGCTAACCTATAATTACTGGCTCTCAAGGACAGCTACCGGAACACACCTTTAGGTGCTTGGCGACATATTTTCTACTTGAATTGGGTGGTAGATAGCCAGGCGGACATTCGCAAAATGCCCTACCATGCTATAACGACTGCCATCCTAAAACAACAATCGGGACCGACGGCTTAACGTGCCCCCCGAAGCACGGAAGCGCTCAGTAGTTGTCACTAGCGGTCACCCATCCGACTCATGACCTTGGCGGACGTTGCTTAACTTTTCTGATCTGTTAAGAACAGCTAAGGAAACTTCGCTGCGAGTGCTTCAAATTATTTCATAATTGTTATGTTTTGAATAATTGTTGTAAAAAACAATGATTTTGTAATTCTCGTGTTTGCTGATAGATGTCATTATTTGGATATGCGAAAGCTTGTCGCATTTGCTGTCGCTTCCAGTGGATGTATGGGAGCCGTTATACTCGTAGCATAGTTGCTAGCCAAATGCTATATTGCGAATGCTTACCTTTCTTACTACCCAAGTAGAAATATTGTTGCCAAGGACCAAACGGTATGTTCTGATGGTTGTCCTTAAGGACAAATTTCCATTGGTCCTTAAGGACCAATTTCCATTGTAGATTACACCTTTGAAGGTGCCTTTTTTCATTGCGGGAAATCCCTTTTCGCTGCCTTTCCACTACAAGAGTAGTGGAAGGGGATGAGTGGGACTTCCTGTGAGAATGCCTATAGAAACTAACTTTCACCACATAACACTCACCCTCAGACGAGTTGCGTATCAGCAGTAAAAAAAACTACACTGGTAGGTCAGTGATATTATGCATTTAGTGTATGAGCTGTCATTGCCTTAGAAGCATATTTGTTTTATATATCATAAAGGCCCTTCACGTCTAAATATACTTACTAGTGTTTGAACACTACTGCTTTGAGGCAGAATTTATGAGTCTGTGGTGATACCTACCAAGGTGGACTCTTGCTGAAGATATAATATTATATCGCTACTGTATACATCTGAAAAGGTAAGTTTTAGAAGATTTATTTACAACAGTTTTGTTGATGGTCTCTTTTAGTCATTACTAAGGTTTCTTTTTTTACGTAATTGTGACAAAACAAACTCGAAGCCCACCTGATGTTAAGCGAGCACCTCAGCCTATAACAGAAATTTCGTCAAGTAACGAACTGCCCTGCGCCCGTCACCCTGAGACATACAGTTATTAAGTATCATGTGCCTGAAATTTGAATGGCTCTCAAGGACTGCTGCCGGAACAGACTGTTTGGTGCTAGCTACCACCCTCAAGTAGAAAATCTGTCGCCAAGCACCTAACGGTGTGTTCCGGCAGCTGTCCTTGAGAGCCAGTACTTCTAGGTTAGCCTGAACAACATCTTCTACCACATCATCACTTACCATCAGGTGAGATAGAGGTCAAAGGCTAACATATAACAGCTCGGCTGTCTTGCTTCAGATTGAAATTATATACATGTTCCCAAATAGTTATTACTTCTTAGACCTGCTACTGAGAATTTGTGATCAGAACAAATCCAACCTGAGGTCGCAGGAATTAAATATTACAGTCTTACTATCAATATGGTCGAAAAATTATGTATAGCAAAATATTTTAACAAAAAAATATTAATCTAATTTATTTTCTCATGCGTTTACTGCTTTTATGAGAAAATACATTAGAACAATTTTACTAGCGGAGTGAAGAGCAACCAAAATAACCCGAAAAATAAAAACAAACCATATATCGCCAGCTTTCCGCCCCAGCGATGATCTTGTATATGTGTAAGACAATTTCCTCTTACATAATCGTTTGCTTAGAGAGGCTTAGCGTCGAAAGGAAGGATATGTAATCAATAACATCTGGATTACTTTGGGGGAGTTTCGTGAATGTATGTACTCTAAAAGTACTTAATTCCTGTACAATATATGTGTATCTATAGAAAGCATTCATGTCGTCTTGCTTCTACTTTAAGCATCATACTGCTTAGTTTGACTGATTAGCATGCCAATGTTTCACTGGTAATTTTGAAGAGTGCTCGCCTCTGGACCTGTGGAGGCAACATACTGCATCTCAACCCCCGAGACAACCTGTAATGTTGGAAGCGCTAAAAGAAGCAGACTGCAGGGCAAAGTAAAAATAATCACGATCGTCCCGAATACTCCCTGAAAATTACCACCAGATGTCATAGAAACTATGTATCAGACTTATCAATATCAACAATATGTGATGAATATTGTAATATTTCTTGAAGTAAAAGAGTTTTCTATCTATTTTTGAAGTTTAGTACTACCTGCGTTGTAATCCTCACAGAGTGAATACATGTTCCATGCATTGTTAAATCACTTGATTGGTGATTATGATTGCTTGTACAAACAGGGCGTGCTTCATCGTTAACTGCCGGATATATATCATTGCGTGAGACATCAATCAAATAGGAGTTATTGAAATTGAAATTACGCCGGGTTTTATCATTCTACTATACAAAACAAACAAGTATTTGGGTTAGTCTTTTGAAAGACTTTTTTTTGTATGTAAATATTTTATTACTAGCTGTACCTGCGACTTCGTTCACGATTGCCGTACCTGCAAACTAATTATTCACATTTGAGCACTGTTTATCTCATATTAAGCAACGCTGTGGTCTGTGGTGAAGCACTGTTAATAAAGCATAGCTCAGAAAGGAAATTTTTACTTTGGGGTTGATAACTCCCAGCTTGTTTTTCCAGAAGACATTAGTTAAGTAACTCAGAGAGTTCCTTCGCGGTTCGCACAATAAATGTTGAAGCAAAGTAGGTACTTTGTGCGTTTCTTTGGAATTTCGATTATAAAACGGTATCTTTTTGCCGAGGTTCTCCTTGTTTGGCGGTAGAACAAAAATAGATTAGATTGTACACTTCCATTCCGCAGTCTCCAAAATGTATCCGGCAAAAGATAGATAGTTATAAATATTGATTGTGGCGAATGTTCCAGATTTTAGAGTTTTATCTTAGCAAGCTGGCAAATCTAAATAAGGATGCCGAGATGACCGTGGGGTGCCGAGCTGCCCATGGGGTGCTAGGCTGCCCGTGGGGTGCCAGGCTGCCCGTGGGGTGCTGGGATGCCCATGGGGTGCCGGAATGCCCGTGGGGTGCCGGGCTGCCCGTGGAATTCCGAGCTCACTCGTCACTATTCTAACAAAAAAAGAATAATTGAATTCGGACTATGCGTTCATAAATTACAACTAAGTAACATTTTGACTTTCATCCCGTTTCCCGAGGGAACCGTGCTGAATTTCGGGATAAAAAGTATACAATAACGTTCTTCGTGGTATGAACTCAAATCGTCTTAAGTTTCATTGAATTCCGTTTAGTAGCCCATGGGGTGCTGGGCTGCCCGTGGGGTGCCGGGCTGACCGTGGGGTTCCGAGCTCACTCGTCACTATTCTAACAAAAAAGAATAATTCAAATCGGACTACGCGTTAATAAATTACAACTAAGTGTACGTTTTGACTTTCATCGCATTTCCCGAGGGAACCGTGCTGAACTTCGGGATAAAAAGTATACAATAACCTTCTTCGTAGTATGAACTCAAATCGTGTTAAGTTTAATTGAATTCCATTCAGTAGTTTTGGAGTGATGCGCGGCCGGGATACAGACAGACAGACAGAAAGAAAGACAGACAGACAGACAGACAAAAATTTTTAAAAATACAGTTTTGGCATCAGTATCAGCTACAGAGTGATCTCAAATTTTATTAAAAATTAAAAATTTGAGCTGTTACAGTTTTATTATAAGTATATAGAAGATAACATCTTTTTCATTCCTGTTGCAGGCCTTAAAGAGAGCGAGTTTGTACCAGTTTGTATATTCATATCATAATCAGCAGATTAACTTACCAATCAAGTTACATACACAGGTGATATAGAGCTCCTAAGATAGATCAATAATTATTTAATGTTACTATACAACATTTTATCTAGTTTGAAACCTTGATAACAGATATATGTAAACATGACGAAACTACGTATGAATAAAAAGCACTATGGAGACACTAGACTTACCCCTCTACTCCTACTGAAATTTTATACATACTTCGCCATCGCCCATATCTAATCTAAGTTTTTTTAATGAGATTATGAAGAACCCGCACGCGGGCCACCTGATATTAACATCTACCTACAGCAGATGCATTTTGTCACAAGTTACAATCTGCACTGTGCTCATTACGCTGGGACATACAGTTATGGCTCTCAAGGACTGCTGACGTTATTCAGCTTGGCGACTGATTTTCTATTTGAGTTCCAGACGAGCATTCACAAAATGGCGTTCCGCAATGCGGTGAATCTCAAGCTGGGGATCGAACCATAGACTAGCGTCATGGCAGGCTATGTCCATTACGGTTATCGCTGCTTCAAAATACTTAATGATGTTATACTTTTTCGACCATATTTATGAAAAAAGCTTAACGTCTGAATCTCAAAGCATATACAATTATAGTAAATCTTATGTTTCTTCAACGTTACTGGCGAAACAAAAAGTTATGATTTGTTAATTAGGGAACAAAAGGTAATAACAGAAACCCCTCGTTATTTTAATTAATATAATGGCCTAGGACTATAAATATTATAATTCTCTCACTTATAACTTAGCGTTGAAAACATAAGTAATACCTACTTTACCATTTCCATAGTTATTTAATTGCATATTTGGAGTTGAAGCAATTTTCTTGTAAACACATGGTGAAAAGAAAATGGCGATTTAATGGTTTTACTAATTATATGTCTACTTTGCTTGCAGAGACAAGGTCAATCAAGTACACAAATTAACAGTTATTTGTAGCATTTCAACAAATAAATATTAAATTGCAAGGAAAGAAAGAAAAAACTTTTTAGTTGAAAGGTTAGCTTTTGGCTTCCAACTTACCTAATGGTAAGTGTTGATGCATTGCATACATGTATTTTTAAAGGTAATCCATAATTACTGGCTCCCAAACATAGCTACCGAAATACACCGTTCGGTAATTGACGATAGATGTTCTATTTGAGTTTGGTAGATAGCCAGGCGGGCATTCTTAAAAAACCCTGTCATAATGATTGCCTCACTAGAAAAACAACCGAATCTGACTGCTTAAAGTGACCTCCAAACCACGACTGCAGTCAATAGAAAATGCCACTAGCTATCCCCCATCCAAATCATGACCACAGCAAACGTCAGCGACTAGCTACTTTAGTTTCGCTGTTAAGAGGGAAGATGGATGACCTTCACCATAATAACTCAGATTGCCAAAACATATACTGGTCATGGGACAGATACCTAATCCCCCGCTCGTGGAGTTCTTCCTTTCATTTTAAATTTGTAAGTTATATGTTTAGCAATGCAAAAAAATACTATGTTTGGATAAACCAATGACTTTCGTCTTCAGCGAAATTTTGGATCCCGGAATTGCAAGTCTTAACCAAGTCACCAAAACAAAAGATGTCTTAATCCCCAAGGAGAGTTATTATTCTTTGTAAATCTATAAAAAGTGGAGATTTTAACTGACAAAATAAGAGAAAAGCCTACAAATAGCCTTCGAACATATGTACGATAACTCGTCTGAATAAGTCAGACAGCTCTGACTATAGTTTCAACCATATACTCGTAATATGGTCGAGGAACGCGGACGTCCCGAGCTTTCCTTGAAAAATATCACTACATGTTGTCGAAACTGTAGTCGGAGCTATCTGACTTTTATTATTCACGTGAGTTATCCCTTATTGTTTACTAAAACAAACTGTTTTTTTAATAAACAAAGTTTTTATTTTATGGTATTGTGACGGAACTAGCTCGAGGCCCACCTGATGTTAAGAGGACTAACCTCTGCCTAGAACAGATAGGTACATTTCATCACAAGTGACAAATTGCACTGCGCCCGTCACCTTGAGACATAGTAAATAAGACTCATGTGCCTGTATTTTCACTGGCTCTCAAGGACTGCTGCCGGAACACACAGTTAGGTGCTTGGCGACAGATTTTCTACTTGAGGGTACACTACAAAGATGCTCTAAAACGGCGTACTATAGAGTAGTGGAATCAGTTCTGCGTTAGAGCTTAAGTTTTTTGGGGTAACAGCAATAACGAGAACAAAATAATTTTATTTGTAAATGGACGATATTGTCCACGCGGATTCCAAGGGGATAACAAAAAGGTTGTTTTTATAGTGCAAAAGAGATGCATCAGGCCGATATATAATGTAATACTTCCTATGTCTGCAAGCAGACAGAGTAGAACTGAGTGTTGTTATATTTTTAAGATCTTATTTACTTGTATTCTTAAAAAAAACATATAATTTGATGTTGCAAAAACCAACACAGAATGATTTCACTGTTGGACTAAAATTAGCATCAAACACGCAATAGGCGTGACTGTACTAGACATTGCTCGCGTAGATCTAAAACTACTCTAATGAATATTAGGTAGTTTTGGTATGGGTTCCATAATTTACAACCAAACTCTGAAACCTGTTAGAGAATTAAACAATTATCATTTAAATACAAATTAATCACTATATTAGCTGACAAATATTATTATAATATGGCTGATTTCCTTAATTATAAATTTGACACAAAATCCTAATAAGCTATTGAAATTGTATACTGTATTGTGTGTGTTTCACATAAAATGAATTCTAATTATCTCTTGACTTTGTATTATACTGTTCGTGTTTTGTATGAGTTTATTATGCTGACAGGTTCTAAAATATCCTGCTACGCAGGTTTGATCTATGTACTTAAACAATCTGAAATTTTCTATTAATTTAATATTTGTACGCCACACTAGACAAGAACTTAAGCCATCATTGATGTAACTATGACATATCTTGTATGCTTCCGTGAATGTATATGTACCACTTTCAGACAATTAATAATTCTGATTCTGACTCTTAGATTCGAATGGACTTAGATGATGTTTTCCGCTGAGAACTCCACCAGGCTTTGGGTGAGGGTCTACCTACTACTAGGGTACAGAAGGCTTGAAGCGGCTTCTACCTACAGAAAGTACCAAATACGCACCCCTACAAAAAGAGGAGTCATCCACGGGCACCACGGATGGCAAGCATTCGCAAAATACCCAACCACCATGCTGCAACTACTGCCATTTTAAGACAACAACCGGGGGTTACGGCTTAACGTATCCTCCGAAGTCCGCAGTAGTAATGTCACTAGTGGCAAAGATTACTAACCCACTAGCGGGTCCAAGTCATGACTACGGTGGACGTTGCTTAATTTAGCTGATCGGTTAAGAACGGCTAAGCAAGCGCTACGTAGTATGCCTAGTAAGCGTACGCTACGAGCGCTTCAAAAAGACTTGAGCCACTTCCGAAATTATTTGGGGTGATCAGAAGTGAACATTGGTGGCGTAATTTTTAAGTGTTAAACTGATCTAAGGCTAGAGTGTGCGTAGCGCTTTCTATACAAATGTAGTTTTTAGATTATTGAAGATCAAGTGTTAAAACTCAGTGAAAATTTGTATACATATCCCTGAGCCTAATATCTATACTCCTGGTTTGCCAGTGTTTCGATTATTATTTTATCCCTAAATGTGTAATAATCAAATAAGAAACGATTTTTCTGATTGTTTTTGAAAATACTTAATTTTGCAGGAATCTGGCAAACCAAAAGCATATATATGTTCAAGGACATGCGTGCAAATTGCACCGATTTTGAACACTTAGTATTTAAAACTTGGCCAGTCTATGTAACACGTTTGATAGTGAACTATAATCATATCAAGATTACAGTTCACTATCAAACGTTTCGAAGCGAAGTTTACTTAGCTGTTCTCAACCGATCAGCAAAGTTAAGCAACGTCGCGCGCGGTCAGGAGTTGGATGGGTGACCGCTAGTGACATTACTACTGAGCGCTTCCGTGCTTCGGAGAGCACGTTAAGCCGTCGGACCCGGTTGTTGTCTTAGGATGGCAGTCGTTATGGCATGGTGGTAGGGCATTTTGCGAATGCCCGCCTGGCTAGCTACCACCCTCAAGTAGAAAATCTGTCGCCAAGCACCTAACAGTGTGCTCCGGCAGCTGTCCTTGAGAGCCAGTACTTCTAGGTTACCTTGAACAACATATTCGACCACATCATCACTTATCATCGGGTGAGATAGTGGTCAAACGCTAATCTACCAATGCATAAAAAAAAAAAACATGTCTAGCGCTTGTTTGTGCCCCGTGGGGTGCCGGGCTAAAGGTAAAATATCGGAAGGTGGGCAGCAGCGCCTTCTGAGGAAATGATATAAAACTGCGATCTCCAAGACGCCTGCCAAATGTGGGGATTATGGCAAACCCCCCCCCCCCTTAATAGTGAAAGCTGTGTTTAGCATTGGATAGTCCGGCTGATACCCGTGTATCAGTATATATATAATACCACCGTTACCGTTCTCATAATTAAACACAAACAAGAAAATTATTTTAATATTGTTAGGTTTGCAATAACGCCTGCTATGCGGATTACATTACAAAATCACAAATATACGATAGAAAAAAATTAAGTGGTACTATAGATGTCGCTCCATCCCAATACGATGGTAAAAGAACGATAGGAAAGATTCGAGTTATGATGTCATGTCATGTTAGCTCAATTGGTTAGAGCATACCCCGGCTCAAGGGGTGGATGGACGCGGGTTCGAATCCCGCACATGACCTAAATTTTTCCTATCGTATATTTGTGATTTTGTAATATAATCCGCGTAGCAGGCGTTATTGCAAACCTAACAATATTAAAATTATACGGTTGCGTCATCATTTACAAGTATATAACCAATTGCGAAATTGGTCTTGTTTGTAGTACAACGCAAGTGGTACTATAGATTTCGCTCCATCCCAATACGATGGTTAAAGAACGATAGGAAAGATTCGAGTTATGATGTCATGTCATGTTAGCTCAATTGGTTAGAGCATAACCCGGCTCAAGGGGTGGATGGACGCGGGTTCGAATCCCGCACATGACTTAAATTTTTCCTATCGTATATTTGTGATTTTGTAATGTAATCCGCGTAGCAGGCGTTATTGCATACCTAACAATATTAAAATTATACGGTTGCGTCATCATTTACAAGTATATAACCAATTGCAAAATTGGTCTTGTTTGTAGTACAACGCAAGTGGTACCATAGATGTCGCTCCATCCCAATACGATGGTTAAAGAACGATAGAAAGGATTCGAGTTATGATGTTGGCTCAATTGGTTAGAGCATATACCCGCTCAAGAAAATTATTTTGAAAAAAAAATCTAATGTATTATATTAAGTTATACCCCCTTAAAAGTTATTAATTACCACTTTATATATACAGATTATGTAAAAATGACTGGCAATCTCAACTGCAAATTTCAACAACAGCAATCTCAAGCAATACAAAGACGCTCGGACAGATGGACGGACACACGAAAGCGGAGACTAAGTAACAGGTTTTTTATATGATACCCAAAAAACTAACACCTTTCGGTTGACTTTTATAAGTTTTACAATTAAGCAACGGATGAAAATTCCTCTTTTAGTACCAATTGAAAATACGTAAAAAGTAAAATACTATAACTATTAAAACGGAATGGCGAAAATATCGCTGTCGCAGTCATTGCCATCGAAACGGCAATAAAAATCTCTCATTGAATAACTTACGGCAATGCGACATTCGGAAAATCTATTCAAACGTAGACTTTGGCAATATTTCGGTAGTTAATGTTTAAAACAAGTCAAGTGCATGTCAGCTTCGCACACCGCCATTGATTTAAATAAAAAAAGTAAGGTAGGACACGCTCTACTGTCACGACAACATTTTGAAGCAATGATGACTGAGCGATAATAGCTATTCATAACCCCACCACCCGGCTTGAGCTTCATGGTGCACCGCATGGTGAAGTGGCATTTTGCGATTGCCCGCCTGGCTAGCTACCACCCTCAAATAGAAAATCTGTCGCCAAGCACATAACAGTGTATCAAGACCTCCCGAGGATGCTTCGTGTAGAAGCGATAAGTGTCGAAAATCCGAAATCCATATTATTAAATATGGATTTCGGATAGAAACACCTAAATCAATTTATTATCTAAACATCAAGGTTTTTTATGCTTGCTAGGTAATTCTTTGACCACTATCTCACCTGATGGTAAGTGATGATGTGGTCGAAGATCCTATTCAGGCTAACCTAGAATTACTGGCTCTTAATGACAGCTGCTGGAACCTACCGTTAGGTTAGGTTAGGTTAGGTTAGTAGATTTTCTACTTGAGGGTGGTAGCTAGCCAGGCGGGCATTCGCAAAATGCCCTTCCACAAGGCAACTGTCATTGTAATAATATAAATTAAAATAAAATAAAACAGTATTCAAATGTTATAATAAACAAATATAAGAGTCTCAATCATACAAATAATAATATACGCGAAATAAAATCAATAATAATTAACATTCTAGACAGATTGAGTTGGTGAGGATTTTACTAGATCTTCTTTAGAGCTTCCTTGAGCTTCAGTTCGTTGTGCACGTAAACGAGTGAGGTGATTCTCAATGCATGATATTTTGTCTCTAAGCAGTAAGTAAATTCTGCTGTTGAGTGGCACTCTAGCAAGTAATATTATAGTTATAATAGTATTATGGTTAATACACAATAACTGATATTTCGACGTTATTAGACGAGCGCTGTGCAGTATGATACAGAACGGTGGCAATGCTACTGACTGACCCTTCATATCAAGCGTGAAAATTTACCAGCTTGTGATTCAGTAAAATTGTATTTCTTAGATAATATATAGTTTCCTGATGATAGGAAGAACCAAGCTTTGGCTAGAACTAGTGCTCGACAGACGGTGAGCGTTGACGCACAGTGTTAACTGGTAAAGTCTACCGGACCAGTGAAAGTTGACCTATCACGCGTTACTATAGTAATGCATTGCTAAGTTTCGCTGGAGCTCATGTGCCTATGTTTCTTGTCAGTTTATATAGACTGCCAGGCGAGACCGCACTCGCCGTCTGTGCAGCAACAAATCCAACTTTCCTGCATGAACTAGTAAAGTCCTATGTACTACCACTGCACGCATAAGGAAACATTGTATGATCTAAACTAAAACATCACAAGTCTAAGTTAATCCTATTTACAGATTTAGCTTCAACGTATGATATCAATTTAGGATAAAGTCCTTTCGTTGAACCTCTTTATATAACCACGCAAATATTTACCCACAGAAAGGGTATTTTTGTGACGCCAGGATTAGAGAATAGTTTTAGGGGTATATTTTTTTAACAAAATATATATGAACCCTTGCTCTTCGCTCCGCTTGAGAGCGAGCAGTGTCTGTCGCAGACTTGAACTGACGCGGGCGGCATGGATTATCAGAAATTAGGTCGTCCTTGACGCATCCATAGACCTATAAGAATGAAGGTAGCTTTTAAACCGAGTTATGGTATTATGTACGATTGATATGATTTTCTTGTTTGTTTGAGGTGTAGTGTTCTATTCAAGGGGCCCTTGAAAATTTGACTGGAAATTTACTAGACTGTTTTATTAAATCTCGAATAATGATTTGGTAATGTTATTGCAAAATTCTCCTTGAAATATACTTTCCAAAATAATAAAGATTTATATGTGCTCCCCGTGGGTTGCCGGGTTAGAATTGCACCTCCTCTTATCATCCCGTGGGTGTCGTAAGAGGCGACTAAGGGAAAAATACTGGAAGGTGGGCGGCAGCGCCTTCTAAGAACCATCTATTGATGCCATCTTTGTAAGATGGCATCAATAGATGGTTCTTAGAAGGCGCTGCCGCCCACCTTCCAGTATGGCATCAATAGATGGTTCTTAGAAGGCGCTGCCGCCCACCTTCCAGTATTTTTCCCTTAGTCGCCTCTGCGGTCACTGCGATCCCCAAGCCGCCTGCCAAGTGTCGGGATTATGGATAATACCCCTTTAATAGTAGAGGCTGTGGTCAGTAGTGGACGATCCGGCTGATACAGTACATATGTGTGTTGTAAAAATAATTCTATATATCAGCATTCAACATTTGCGAATTAAATGCATCGAATATCTAGTTTGAGTATGCGTCATTTGAAAATATACACTAGTTCCATAGAAATACAGTCGAACAAAAGACGTCGACCGCTCCTGGACCGATAGTGCCCAATGAATTTGATGGAGACATCGCGTGAACTCAAAAGGTGAAAGAAGATGACATCAAAGATGTTTATGGCTGTAATCCAAAATAATAGTATTGTTTGCTGGGAGCAATGTTAAAATGGTGGCAAGGTAGCCTGGAATTTAATCTAGTTCCCAATAACGGCAATGGTAATTTGAAATACTATTGTTGGTAGTTTCTTCAGGGGTGGTAGGTACCAGGCAGAAGTTCATAACCACCATGTTATAAATCTAGATGGATAATAAAGGGCCCACGACTGCAGATTTGCAGTCATGCACCATTTCCTTTCCCACTTTTATCTCACCTATGAAGTGAGGTCGGTACAAACCGCCACCTTCCCAAAGCCAAGGAAATCTTCTTTTGAGATATCATCAACATAATATTAAACCTCGCAGTTAATCGATGTTTGCTGCATGCGTGAGGAAAAGCGAGTTCATAACTGTTACTGAGCTGTTTAAAACAGGTAAAGTTACTTCTAACTTTGAGTTAGTAACTATTCTCAATTTTGTAAAATGTTTGATATAGCGTTTGAGGTGTTTCTTACCTGAAATTTTTCTCAGTAAAAGGTGAATGTACTACAACAGTTGTAATTTTTCACTCGAGGGTAAGAATTTTATAACCGATGCTTATTAATTCCACATTATGAACAGAAGTCAATTATAGACTGATTTGTGAGCTCAGAATTACGAATAAATATGTAAAGATAATTAACTTTCATACAGTGAGCGTTTTGATTTCAGAATCAACAAGTAGTCAACACGCACAATCTTTCAAATCCCATTGGAATTGGATTGGTGAAAGTCGCCATTTGTACCATTAATAACTTTGGTCACTTGTTGAAGAAATAACTATTAACTCGTAAACATCACTCCGAGCGCCTGCAAATTGAGCTACAGTAATAACCTATTACTAATAGCTACGGACTGCCGTGCCACCATTCCGTCGTTTGATCCCCATCGCCGGCTTGAGCCGATCTTCACCGCATGGTTGAAGCGCATTTCGTCTGGCCATACCACCATACCATACCTCAAGTAGAAAATCTTACACAACCTAACAGTGTGTTCTTAGGAATCAGTTGAAGTTGTCCTTGAGAACCAGTAAAATTACAGCCACATGACGGCTAGTACCGTCATAATCTCATAAAATAGGGTCGCTCTAGTAGCAAAACCACTATCAAGTAACTATTACATATATAAAGGTTCGCACAATTCCTAAGTTACCAATGTTTATATGTTTCTCGATTGACCAACATAAAAAGAAATAGGTAGTTATCCATATCTATCAAAACGATACTGAAAC
This sequence comes from Plagodis pulveraria, assembly GCA_963890685.1. NCBI lineage: Eukaryota > Metazoa > Arthropoda > Insecta > Lepidoptera > Geometridae > Plagodis > Plagodis pulveraria. Next base: position 20,561,216 of record OY982967.1, read on the forward strand.
TGTACGAGAAATACCATTTCCGTTTTCGCAACAAAAATGGCGGCGTCAAGGTTCACGTGACAGTATCAAGCGTTTTCCCCAAAACGCCTGTCGGGGATCAGCAACGGATAAGTACGGATATTTTCCGGTTTTTCCGTTCATTTTTACGGATAAAACGACACCTCCCACGAGAGGAAACTGAGAGATAAAATGTGTTAATATTGACTTTGTTTCCTTATTTTTTTTGGATTGAGGAAATTTTGCCTAATGAATGAAGGGTGCCTGAATTTTGCTAGAAAATTGCTAGGAAATAAAAACCTGATGCTTCCTGAATTTTGTCGCAACGTTTATTATGAGTATGGCTGCTTTTAGAATGTATTGTGTAGGTATGTGTTGAGTCTTTGCACGAAAAAGCAAAATTGTAGAAAAAATACTTATAACTAAGACCACCTTGGTGCCTCAGTATTTTTGTACCTACAACTTTTTCTGAATGTTTTGCCAGACAACTTTAGCCTAATGTAATAGGAACTTACTCGAACATTCTGAAACAGGCTCTCAGTCTATTATTTAATTGATGTCATCTTCTTTCACCTTTTGAGTTCACACGATGTCTCCATCAAATTCACTCGGCACTATCGGTCCAGGAGCGGTCGACGTCTTTTGTTCGACTATATTTCTATGAAACTAGTGTATATTTTCAAATGACACACGTTCAAAGTATTTGTTGCAGTTAATTAGCAGATGTTTAATGCTGTATCAAATTATTTTTAAACACACATAAATCAATGTTTATCATTTTGGAGAGGGGATGTCAAGCAGAATTGCGCAATAATATAACCAAATCATTATATGAGATTTTAAAGATATTAAAAAAATCGGCCAAGTGCGAGTGGGACTCGCGCACGATGGGTTCCGTACCATTATCTGTAACCTAATCTTGCAAGTTACGGACACTTTTCGCAGTGTTCGATTGAGCTGGGTAGGTACGGCGAATAACTCTTTTATTGTATGGGAGCCCCCCTAATTGTTTGTTTTAGTTAATTATATTTAAAAAGAACATAAAACTAAATATTCTGTGAATAGTTAAAGCGTCTACCTGTCACCGTTATTAGTATCGAGCAAGAAACGGTAAAAAAAACAAGTTTGTTGTATGGGAGCCCCCCTTTAATATTTATTTTATTTTACTTTCAGTATTTATTATTATGGCGGCAATAGAAATACATCAACTGTCAAAATGTCAACTGTCTAGCTATCACCGTTCTTGAGATACAGCCTGGTGACAGACAGACGGATGGACGGACAACGAAGTCTCAGTAATAGGGTCCCGTTTTTACCCTTTGGGTAAGGAACTCTAAAAACAGTCAAGTCTTTCCAGTCAATCTTTCAAGGTCCCTCGAATAGAACATCTGTAATACCTCAAACAAACAAGAAAATCGTGTTAATTATACATAATACCATAGCTCGGTTCAATGGCTTACTTTAAATGCTACTTTGATTCTTATGGGTCGACGGATGCGTCAAGGATGAACTTATTTCTGATAATCCGCGCAGCCCGCGTCAGTTCAAGTCTGCGCCAGACACTCCTCGCTCTCAAGCGGAGCGAAACGCCAAGGCTCATATATTTTGTAAAAAAAATATACCCCTAAAACTATTCTCTAATCCTGGCATCACAAAAATACCCTTTCTGAGATGATATTTACCATATTTGCGTGGTTATATAAAGAAGTTCAACGAAAGGACTTTATCCTAAAGTTATATCATACGTTGAAGCTATATCTGTAAAAAGGATAATCTTAGACTTGTGATGTTTTAGATCATACAATGTTTCCTTATGCGTGCAGTGTTAATACATAGGGCTTTACTAGTTCATGCAGGAAGGTTGGATTTGTTGCTGCACAGACGGCGAGTGCTGTTTCGACTGGCAGTCTGTATAAACTGACAAGAAACACAGGCACATGAGCTCCAGCGAAATTAAGCAATGCGTTACTGTAGTTACGCGTGATAGGTCAACTTTCACTGGTCCGGTAGACATTAACAGTTAACACTGTGCGTCAACGCTCACCGTCGGTGGACCACTAGTTCTACTCAAAGCTTGGATCTTCCTATTATCACGAAACTATGTATTATCTAAGAAATAAAATTGAACTTACTCACAAGCTGGTCAATTCTCATGTTTTGTATCATAATGTACAGCGCTCGTCACACTGAGATATCAGTTATTATGTATTAACTAGAATAATATTATAACTATAATTTTACTTACTACGAGTACAGTGCCCTTCAAGCATAACACAGCAGAATTTGCTCACTGCTTGGAGACAAAACAGAGGCATTGACTGCTCAATATTTTTTCAATATTTGTATTTTTTTGATACTGGCTTGTATAAAGATTTGAAAAAAATCTTAAGATATATTTTTTAAATAAATCGTAGGTCGGCACATAGTTGCTTTTTCCATGTTTTGTCACTTATAGCAGTTAAGCCATTTACTTTTATAAGTGTGACAAAAACTAACTTTTAATAAATTATTACGATTTTGACTTTGGCATAGACTATATAACATGTTTGCTCCCGACAGTATTTCGATAGAAGCTATGATATATTAATATATAACCAGAGATTTATGATAGACCCTGGACCAAAAACCTATGTAGTGTAATGCCCTAGTTTAATTATCTTTCTAAAGTGGCAAGATTAGTCGGCCATGTGTAGTAGAATAGTAGAAGTAACATCTGAGTCACCAAAATGAAACTAAGAATAACTATCAGTTTTCATCATTGTATTGTTTTTTAGGGTAACCAAAGCGTAAAAACGGGACCCTATTACTGAGACTTCGCTGTCCGTGCGTACATCCGTCACCAGACTATCTCATGAACGGTGATAGCTACATAGTTGAAATTTTCACAGATAATGTTGTATTGCCACTAACAAAAAATACTAAAATTAAATAATTATTTAACGGGGGCTCCCATACAACAAACTTGATTTTTTTACCGTTTCTTGCTCAATACTAAGAACGGTGACAGGTAGACGCTTTAACTATTCACAGAATATTTAGTTTTATGTTCTCTTTAAATATAATTAATTAAAATAAAAAAATAAATAACTAAGGGGGCTCCCATACAATAAAAGAGGTTTTCGCCGTACCTACCCAGCTCAATCGGACACTGCGAAAAGTGTATGTAACTTGGAAGATTAGGTTACAGATAATGGTACGGTCCCACTCGCACTTGGCCGGTTTTTAGTTTATCGCTTTGCATGACGATGCTTTTAGATTTCAACGAATTAGTAATGTAGGTATAATAACCGTAATTGCCTATTAAACAACGTTGAAATGATGTGCATATTATTACTCTTCCTTGCAGCCGCCAACAAATTCAAAGCAAAAGCAAAGAAGCAATGATGGCCGAGCGGTAATGGCTATGGACTGCGGTGCCGGTCCCTGGTTCGATCCCCACCGCCGGCTTGAGCTTCACCGCATAGTGGAAGGGCATTTTGCGATTGCCCGCCTGGCTAGCTACCACCCTCAAGTAAAAAATAAGCACCTAACAAAGCGTTCCGGCAGCAGTCCTTGAGAACCAGTGAAATTACATGCACATGAGACTTAACAACTATGTCTCAAAGTGACGGACGCAGTGCAATTCGTAACTTGTGATGAAATGCATCTGTTATAGGCAGAGGTTATTTCGCTTAACATCAGGTGGGCCTCGAGCTTGATCCGTCACAATAACATAAAAAATAAAAAAAAAATTAAACGCTCTTTCAAAGATGTATGAATCTTAGAGAAAATTATACTTTTCATAAATTCAGATTATGTTTTGTTAAAATATTAAAACATACAAAATGTATGTTTTAAATAAGTAACGGTAAGGTTTACTGTTTCATATACAACGCAAAAAAAGCAATTTTACCATTTTCTCCACTAAGAAACCTTTGTTACAGAAAGCTCTACAATACATGGAAACAATTCAATGCGACGACGTTCGCGGAAATTCAATCTTCTGAACAGTGTTGCTATGTAAACTCCATGGAATTCTCTTGAAAATGTATTATTTACCAGGATATTTATTTCTGTACTATGTTGCATGTATACATCTTCTTTTAATTTTTTGACCACAAATTTTCCCGCTGTAAGTCATTCCAAATTACTTTTCTAGGCAGACCACTTCAAACTAATAAAAGAAATAAAGCTTCAACATATTGGCTGGGCAGTAGTTAATAAAATGCAGTTAAATCTGATTAATTGACTGATTGATTGATACTGACTCTTTCATTGCTACATAAGACGGATTGAAATATAAATAAAAGAGCTGTCTCGGTTCGATTTTACCGACGACCACAGTCACCGCCGCCCTAGGCAATTCCGTCTCGAAACGCAGTAGGGAATTTCGTTCCGATTTCCGAAACATAAATTTATGCTTTTCGCAAACTTTTCTATATCAGTTCCCTTATGAGTATCGAAAATCTGTGGCACAAACGGCTGTATTTTTTGATTGCATTAGTTAAGAAGTTTGATTTTTTCACAGCTCTAAGAAATATTAGACTTGAGTTTGTGGTATGAATTTCAGCTTGATACCTTCACGCGTTCCTGAGAAAAAGGGTCTTGACAGACAGACAGCCAGAAAACAAAGTGATCTTATAAGGGTTCTATTTTTTCCTTTTGAGGTACGGAAACCTAAAAAAAATTACTTAGATACTAAAATATAACTGGACTGAGATGAAATAAGTAAGTTCCAGGAAAATAGTATGAACCGACCTTTTTCTCTAGAAGCTGTATTGCTGAATGCGTCCCTACTGATCTACTTGCTTTTGATGTTCCTTAAATATTTGTATCTGCATTACTAACTTATAACGTGGTATGTAAAGTATAATTTATATACATTAATAAATAGGAGGAAATCGATCGCGAAGTATCTATCAGTGTGTTCCGGTAGCAATCATTGTGAGCCAGCAAAATGTCACTTAACAACTGCATGTGTAAGTGTGATGCAGTCACTTGTAACGAAATGCATCTGTCTTGCGCAGAGTTCACCACTTAACATCAGATGGGTTTCCTGTTTGTCCTCCTCCTGTTGTTCCTCCTGTCAATTTGTCACGATTACAAAAAATAAGTATAAAGAGGACCAATTTTCGGAAATAAAAACTTTCACTGGCAACATTTCTTACGAATGGCTTTATACACTTGGGTCATTTTTATCCGACTCACATTCAAAGTGTTAAATTATTTTGTATCTGTTCTGCAGTTTGTTTCAAAACCATTACGTAGCCAACGTCAGTTTCTTTAAGGAGATTTAGATGTGATGTTTTAAAAAGTATAGTTTTATATTAAAATAAGTCATTGCCCACGACTTCCTTTGCGTCGATTTCATGTAATGAACACACTCTTTCAAGCTCAATAAATCAGGAAAAAGAGTAAACTATCTGCCATTGCAAGGCCTGAAACAGCGAAATAACATTTGTCATGCCCGTGTTCCCCAAAGGGATAGGAAGAAATATCTAACCACATTTTGATAGGCATGTCGTGGTCCTATGTAATACGGGGAGTCATTTCCCATGATAGTTCCAAACTCGAGAATTCTACTGAGAATTATTTTGTCAGAGAAGCTCAGTACCTCTCTGACCCGAAGATTAAGTCCAGGATCAAGCTGTCAAGTATTTAATCTGTGACAGGAACTTACTTCCTATGCCACAATTTCGGCATTCCACCAGTGAGGCAATCAAATGAAGTCAACTTTTATAAAGAATTTAATTTAAATTTGTTTTGGGAACGAGTGGTGATAAATAAACAAAAGCAGCACCTTTGGAATTGACATCAATGTGGAATAGAATTTTCACATTACTATATTAGTGTGTGGCCAAAGTATTGGAGTATAAACTGGCACAACAATTCAAGGTTCAATGTTGTTTTTTTCTGAAATCGATTATAGAACCTGTACCTATTTAGCTTTTTATTTTTGCCTCACACGATTATTATCATGATATGGTCTAAAAGATATAAATATATAACGAAATGTAATAGCGCTATAACATTTCGCTATATATCCTATCCTATGGATAGTCAATCATATAATAGGTTTTATTATAAATTATACACAGAACTAGCAAACAGATAGTAAATAGTAACATCAAAGACGTAATGTATATAATATAAAATACTAAGGAAAAGAAAATGGTCAGTCAACCTGAAGTCAGAATGGCTGACCACTTTTTTTTTAATTATTTCTGTAAGCGTACCCGTAGGTAGTAAACAATAGACAAGTTTTTAATCAAATATCTGATTTGGTTCCAGCTATCCTGACGCTCACAAATAAGTCTCACATACACGATGACCAATTGCCACAATCCTAGCCTAAGGATAGTCAATTATATAGGTTTTTATTTCAAATTATGTACAGAGAAAGAGATATCAGCGGCTTATGCTTTTTCCTATATCAAATTAGGTTACCATGTTCACGGAGTCTCGTAAAAATGCTTATACTAACCCCACATAACCCTTCTAGCTATAATATAGATAAAAAAAAAATTTAAACTGTAGTCACTATATGGAAAAACTTTTTTCAAAAAGCAATAAGAAATATAAGTCATGAATACAAAGTTTATTAAGATTTAAAAGACTAGAACCAAAAGGATAGAAGAAGAATAAAAAAGGAGGAAGCCCGCTCCCATCAAAACGGTGGAACCTAAAGTATTCCGATCCGTTTGTAAATGCACGTCTTACGTACTCACTAACTTCAATTTATTATGTCGAAGGGATTCTTTAGATGTTTTTTTAGAATCGCTTATATTTACCAGTTGGCTCACTTGGGTTGAATGTTTTTCGTGTAAGTGGCTCGGTGTACTCATTTGTATAGCTTAATTTAGAAATAAATGGTCATTGAGACTTTTAGTACCTGTATTCAGATCATATGTACTTTAATCAAAAAACCCCTATACGGCTAATCATAAAGATCAAATTACTTATCAAATAATGTAAATAATTTAACTAAGACTAAATATCAATACACTCTGTATATGTAACTAAATGAAATAGTACCATCGTCTGGCCATCTAATCTTTGCGCTGAAATCCATGGCTTTGCACTGAAAGCTATAGTCTGAAAATTGTGCAAATCTTTCGTCTAAAATGTTCCTTAACAACTATTAAAATTCATGAGAATAGTCACGTGTGCTTCAGCCGACTCTTCATCCATATATGGATAAAGTCTCTGCTACTGTCTGGGATACATTTTCAGTAAGAATTTTATTGTTTGTTGTTGTAGGTAAGAGTGTGCAAAGGTATAGCATGAGAGCTTCATGAAATATTTTGTAATAGGTTTTATATTCAAAACGTTTATTACTTTAAAAATATATTCTATTTTTTTCTTAATGCCAATATTTCGTCTAAAATATATTTTTAATAATTTGCTTGAATTACATAATAATTTATTACAATTAACTAAAATATAAAGCGTCCAGCAAGCTGTTTGTAAGTTATTGAAGCAGTTGTAACGCAGCGTCCGCTGCGGTAATGACTAGGTTGGGTTACCGCTCAGAGCTCGGAGAACACGTTAAGCCGTCGGTCCCGGTTGTTGTCTTAGGATGGCAGTTGTACTACCACTTCGCTAGCTACCACCCTCAAGTAGAAAATCTACCAATATATACCAAGCGGTGTATTTTGGTAACTATTTTTGAGAACCAGTAAGCCTGAACAACATCTTAAAACACATGTCATCATCTTAACATCGAGTGAGATAGTGGTTAAAGGATAGCCTATTAATTATTTATACATAAAGTTGTATAAACAAAAAAAAATATTTGCATTTTAAAGTTAAATTGTATTACAGTGTTCCCTTGCGCAAAATCTATTGTTTGTATCAAGCAACATCAAAATATTAATAACGGTCATACTAAAGAAGGGTACGCCATTATCAGCATGCAATGTATTATGAAAGATTGTACATCATTATGAAGAAAACAAAAGAACGAGAGCACAATAAAATCCTCGTATTTTACTGCAGAAATACGAGAAATATTAAATTCGTTTCACAGCACGAAGTTTCCAGCTCGGCTATTAAGTAAAAGCTTTCAAAACTACAGCATAAAGCATTTCAGCTGTTTCTAATGTACGAATGTTTTTGATTAATATAAATTGCTGTCTACCTTAGTACTTCAATATATTAACTAATTTATTTTAAATTATATTATAAACGATGCAATTTAGATCAGAAAAGTGGATCATGATGTGACATATATGTTATTTATAAGTAAATATAGAAATTAACTTGGATTTCTTAATTTGCCATAAGTGATTTAAAAATAACAAAGGAGTTGTAACCGATAATTCTGATATATTTTTGTAACTGTTTAGTTCTTTTATAAAGGTATAACGCAAAATATTTTTTTACTGAACAAAGCTGTATTATCATAAAAACTAACGTTGTTTTCATATTTTTTTGTAAAAAAAGATAGCTAGTCAGGCAGCTCCGACTATAATAGTCGGAACTATATGACTTATTCACGTAAGTTATCACGTATTATTGACTAAAAAGCTGTTTTAGTTTATTTTATTTTGACATATGTTTTGGTTTTTATCATTTTAACCATGTGCAAAAAATTGCCTATAGGTTATTTTTCAATAGAAATTCTTCAATTTTACTGTCGTTTACTGTTGTCATTAGAAAGAAGTTAGCCATTTATAAAGAATTAATAAACAAGACTGCACTGCCGTAAAATGTATACCCAGTATCACTAGGTGTGATGTAAAAAATCTAACAATACCCGGTAACTGAAATGGATGTGCAGGAAATTAAAAGTTATTGTGGAATAAAGCAAATGTTATACATACATGAACCATAAATCATCGCACTCCTTTTTGGCAGTCATGTAGTAAAGCTCATGTTGGGTAAGGGCCATAGACAGGAAAAATAAACAAATACATTTGCCATGCAAATGCACGAAAAAAACTACATATGCGGTAATAATTAATGTGTGTACATGCAGAAACACACGTTACACATATTTTTAACCATTCTAGTACATATAATAAATAATATATTTGCCCCCTGCACTGTGAAAAATAAATTGTACGTATGAAATTCCGGAAATTCATATATCACAAGCGTCGCTACCATTATTGGCTATAAATTAGATCGTATCGTAAGACGTATTTAGTTTTAGAAGTAAACATTGTGCCGATCCCAATATTATACGTAGCAGTAATTTATGATAAGTTCTGTATAGTAAGAGTATCTCACCTCTATCTCAATAGATAGAATTCTAGCCCGGCACGGTGGCACCCTTGGTGAAAAATATACCACTATTTCAGAATCCTTAAGTTAAAGCAAGTATCAAAATGGTAAATTTGAACATGTTTTTTTTTAAAAGAGTATACGCTGAAGCGCTCGTAGCGAAGTTAGCTTAGCCGTTTGAAATCAATCAGCTAAGTTAATAATTTGGTCGTAATTAAGAATGTAACGTCCGCCGCAGTCAGGAGTTGGATGGGTGACCGTTAGTGTCATTACCACTGAGCGCTTCCGTGCTTCGGAGGGCACGTTAAGCCTTCGGTCCCGATTGTTGTCTTACGATGGCAGTCGTTACAGCATGGTGGTAGGGCATTTTGCGAATACCCGCCTGGCTAGCTTACAACCTCAAGTAGAAAATCTGTCGCCAAGCACATAACAGTGTGTTCCGGCAGCTGTCCTTGAGAGCCAGTGATTCTAGGCTAGCCTGAACAACATCTTCGACCTTACCATCAAGTGAGATAGTGGTCAAAGGCTAGCCTATCTATGAGATCTATGAGATATGATAAATACTATGCCTGATCCCAAAACACGATTCCATACTCTAACATTGTGAGTTTTACATTAATGCCTGCTAAGCGAATAAACTTAGAAATATGCAACGAAATATTTTTTATCTTCATATACCTACTACGATAGTTCAGTTGGAAGACCATGTCCTGCCATGAATCCTACTCAATTCAATTTCATTTCAATTCCATATATATTCCCTCCTTCAGACCATGATGGGAAATGTACCCGGGAAGCGTAAATCGGGTAGACGCAAAATGTCTTGTCTCCATAATATCAGGGAGTGGACCAGGATTAAGACCATATTTTACAAAGTATTGGAGCACAAAATTTTGTTTTAAGGTATTATACCTTGGGCGGGAATCGAACCCACGTCATTAGATTTCGTGCCGGATGCCTAAACCACTCGGCTTTTGTGAATAATTTGTAAATATGATTTTAGCTTAGCACGCGACAGTGCTTATTATAGATTTAGAAATTATTAAGACCGTCGAACAATTGTTCAGATTGGCATTTAACAAAGAAAAATTTAAGAAGCTGACTGCTAACCTTCATTAATGGAGAAGCACTTAAAGTAGAAGATACTTTTCTAAGAAATTAGCTAAATACTACAAACTATAAACAACAGTACAGCTACTACAATACTACAGCTACTACAGTAAAAGCATTTGGACTCATAGGGAGTCCAAATGCTCTAACCCACTGTCAGTTGGCAGCGTGCCCAGCATGCTGGCAGCATTGCCCCGTTGAATTGCAATGCTTATTCTTTGAGCCAAATAGGTGCCAGCATTTTGATCACGCGTCGCATCGACCAAGCGCTCTGATAGATTTTGGAAAATACGATGAGCTCCCGGTCCCCACGGACCCAACGTCTCTACACCAAACGGCTCAAATATGTAACCCAAACCCAGGTTAGCATATTTGCGCCGCTTGAGTTGCTCCGCCGAAGTAGCCGCGGCGCCAGCCCTCACGTGGGTTTCAGAAAGGTGTGACGGCGCTAAAGTGTCTACGCATGTAGCGTCCCACACTAAGGGCCGTCCTAACTTCCATGGAACCAGAGTCATGCCGTCAGGTCTTTTACCATCGTCACGCATCAGACCGTTCGGTTCGAGAACAGCTGGAACATTGGCGCTGGTAAAAGCCCGGCGAATGATATCGTTAAGGCTGGCGTGGCGGGAAATTCGACCAGCACTTCGAGAGCAGGAGAGGCCATGGTGACCGAGTTGGTCAACTGCAGTACCACACTGGCAGTGATGTGCAACACAACACCTTGCACCCAAGCGTAAGCTAATAGCGAGACGAAAAGCGGAAGGATCTATAAGGCTACCAGTTTTGTAAGAAGGAATGGCTTGTAACCAAAGACCTGATTCCCACACAGAAACAGCGAGAATACGAGCACGATCTGCGATACTAGGGCACGTATTTAAAAGATCTTTCCGTGCTAGCTCGCATAGGGGCCGATCCCACTGTTTCTGAGATGACAACATTTTTGGGAACTCAGTATTTGGACAAGCCAGTCCCCATGTGGTTTTGGCCTCAGCCAGATATGCTACATCAAAAGAGCCTAAAGATTGTGCAAGAATTTTTTCTACTAATTTGTGTGTACTGTGTACAGAAGACAAAAAAGCTGGTAATGCCACACTAGAAATGTTGCGTATCCCTATGCCCCCCAACCTCACAGGGAGGGAAGCTTGCACCCAAGCCCTATCATCCATCTCAACATTCAAAACCGAAATTAACGTATCTTTTAATAAATTGTCTAAGCTTAAAAGAAGCTCACTGTGCTTCCACAGCTGACAACATCTCAAAAAGTATGTAAATTTAGGAACGAAAAGGCAAAATCTAATAATAGTAAAAGCCATATGGGCGTTAATTTTGAATAATCTGCTAGAAGCATTTCTAAACTTTTGAATTTGTTCTTCGACAAATGGTGACAAAGATTCGTCAAAAATCGGTGAACCCAAAAGACGGAGCGAACGTTTTTCTACTAATTTTATATTAGGCGCAAGTAAGTTGAATTTTTCAATAATCGAAATTTTATCCGGACAAGTATCACAAACAAAAAGTTCACATTTGGAAAAATTTAGTTCAAGGCCAATAAGACGAAAATCGTCTATAAGTACTCGCAAGTCATTCAATACCGTGTTCGCATCGCCACCTAAGGTTCCGTCATCCAAATACCAAACGTTAAGTTTTGATTGGAGACGTTGAATTATTGAGTGGATGGCAAGGCTAAAGATGGCTGGTCCCAGAGGATCACCCTGTTGACATCCTACGGAAGATAATATAACGTTGTTTTGGTATGTTAATTTTGATGGTTTGCCGTAACATTGCCAAAGAAAAGGGTATAATTCCGGAATTTTATCTTTCACTTCGGTGAAAAGGGTGCCTCTATCTAATGAGTTGAATGCATTTTTAACATCCACCTTCAAAAGCACATCTCCACAATTTTGATCAAGAAATGTGCGTAGTGAATGAACAGCAGCCTCACAACCACCCTGAGAACCAAAACCGAGTTGTAGTGGTTGAAAAAGATTACTTAAAAAAGCAACCTTTTTCCTACAACCACATTTGGCTGTGAGGCGACGATAAGTGGTGCCTACTGCTATAGGCCTAATACCACCATCTTTTTTATTAAGGGCACATAAATTCGCACCGTACAGAATTTCGGTAATTTCATTGTTGACCTGACCCGACAAACATCAAATTAACCAAAGCCGTGACATCCTTTAGAAGTGTCTCGCCTACCTCACCAGAACTAAAAGATAAAATATCTTTTAAGTGCTGAGGCGTCAGGCCATCTAGACCACCGGCTGAGCCACTTCGAAAAGATGCCACGGCTGCAGAAAACAAAAGAAATAGAAATTAGCTAGTTTACCATATATACAATTTTTTACTTAATTTGCTATATAGATAAAAACGCCCTCGAGCTCCAAGATACAGGCCTTGTGCTTTGTTTGGGGTTCATTGTAAATTTCGCTTAGTCGAATTTTGTGTCTAAACAGTAAATCATATCAATATAAAAATATTTCTAATTATTGTGTAGCAGCCACGCGATAAAGTTTCATAAATTCCTTTATAAGCTCACTGTTATATGAATTAATTTTTAAAAATTTGCTCAAGCTCGTTAGCAAGTTTAGTTTTTGAGGTACGAGTAGACCCCGAAATAACGTTGTCGAAAATTGAAAACTTTACACAATTATTTGTTTAGTAAAAAATATAAAATATGAATCTGCATCTATACTCTCTCAAAAATTTGTGGATGTTAACTATGCATGTTTTAGTGAATAAAATTTTAATCTAATTTCTAAACATCAATTTATAGGTCAACGTTCAATTAATGTATCAAAATGTTGAGAGACCCGTGACATACGTACAGACAGTCATACATACCCACAACGTAGTCTTATTAATAGGGCCGGAGCCCTAAGTGCATATATATGCCCTTTGGGTACGGTACTTAAAAATACCTACAATATGTCAAATTGCATTTATACCATTTTACTAACCATAGTTGAGTTGAGGACACGTTGATTTCCGTTATAAAGTTCTAGTACTAAGTGAGTTTTTAGAATGGTCACCACATAATTTCACAGGATAACATAGTCAACACGTTCCGATTGCGTTACCGCACAAAATATTCGATATAACTAGAATAAAGTTCAGAGATAGCTTCAAAAGTTACATCAAAATAACAAGTAGAAGAAGTGCTTCAAAACAGTGCAATCGTGTTACTGGAACTACGAGATTATCCGAATTACGAAATAATAAGAATATGACCTTTGTGTAACCTTGCAACGTAGCGTGCTCACAATTATTGTAAGTACAAAAGAGTGACTAACATAAGCCACTATACGAGTATAGCTACAACCGCACTGCCGCGCTTTGGATAGGATATGTAATATTTGCTGTTAAAGTTCAAGCGGAAATAGCTCAGTGGTCTGGGGCATCGGCTGGGATTCCAGAGGTGCATGGTTCAAGAACAAGTGCGCGTCAATTGACTTTTTGCACTTCTTTTTTTTTGCATACTTTTTTTTTGTGAATCGTTATAAATAATTGTTGAAGAGTTACTTCGTTTTTGTTAATCAATAAATTAAAAATAACTTAAATCTACAAATTTGTGGATGTTAACTATGCATGTTTTAGTGAATAAAATTTTAATCTAATTTCTAAACATCAATTTATAGGTCAACGTTCAATTAATGTATCAAAATGTTGAGAGACCCGTGACATACGTACAGACAGTCATACATACCCACAACGTAGTCTTATTAATAGGGCCGGAGCCCTAAGTGCATATATATGCCCTTTGGGTACGGTACTTAAAAATACCTACAATATGTCAAATTGCATTTATACCATTTTACTAACCATAGTTGAGTTGAGGACACGTTGATTTCCGTTATAAAGTTCTAGTACTAAGTGAGTTTTTAGAATGGTCACCACATAATTTCACAGGATAACATAGTCAACACGTTCCGATTGCGTTACCGCACAAAATATTCGATATAACTAGAATAAAGTTCAGAGATAGCTTCAAAAGTTACATCAAAATAACAAGTAGAAGAAGTGCTTCAAAACAGTGCAATCGTGTTACTGGAACTACGAGATTATCCGAATTACGAAATAATAAGAATATGACCTTTGTGTAACCTTGCAACGTAGCGTGCTCACAATTATTGTAAGTACAAAAGAGTGACTAACATAAGCCACTATACGAGTATAGCTACAACCGCACTACCGCGCTTTGGATAGGATATGTAATATTTGCTGTTAAAGTTCAAGCGGAAATAGCTCAGTGGTCTGGGGCATCGGCTGGGATTCCAGAGGTGCATGGTTCAAGAACAAGTGCGCGTCAATTGACTTTTTGCACTTCTTTTTTTTTGCATACTTTTTTTTTGTGAATCGTTATAAATAATTGTTGAAGAGTTACTTCGTTTTTGTTAATCAATAAATTAAAAATAACTTAAATCTACAAATTATAATTACACAAAAATTTTAGAAACAGTTTAATTTTATGAAAAAAAACATGTCTCCTTTGAAATGGGGTTGCTGCGCCATGGGAGCGGACGATGATGCGTTTACTAAATGTGTGCAATGTAAGAAAGTGTTCCACTATGATTGCCTACAAACGCATGATCTACGAGGTAATGATAATAAACCGGGTTGGAAATGCCCCCTGTGCAAAAAGTCGAAACGAGGCAATAATGATAATACTCCCATTCGATCGGCTGAGCCTTCGAACAGCGAGTATGTCTCGCAAAGATCTAAGAAAAGAGCAGCGCCTTCGCTAACACCCGAAAAAGATCCCTCAACAAGTACCTCAATAAGCACCCCCTCAGAAGTTCAAAATCCTACCAACAATACTTCACTAACCCAGGAGGAAGCTCGGTCCATATTTAGGGAAATTATGAAAGAAGAGAGAGCTGCGTTGGTCTCAGAACTTAAGAAAAGCATGATCACGCCGATAACTTCTGAAATAAGGAGTATGAAGGAAGAATTCATAAGTTTTAAGCAGTCTGTGGAATTCATAAGTGCCCAGTACGAGGAAATCAAAGACGAATGTAAGGCTAACAGGGAAGCAGTTACTACTATTCAGGAAAATCATAGCGACATGCAAGCGTCAATTAAAAGCTTTGAAAATAGAATGAATCAGCTTGAACAACAAGTAAGACTGCGAAACATCGAGATCCAGTGTATACCGGAAAAAAAAGGCGAAAATTTGTCGGAAATTGTAGCTCAATTAAGTTCGGCCATTGGGTGTGATATCACAGATTCTAACATTGAACGCTGCACACGTATTGCCAAAGCCAATCGCTCGAGTGATCGCCCTCGTTCAGTAATCGTGCAGTTTGACACGCGGAAGTCAAAGGATAGCTTTTTGTCATCTGCCATAAAACACAATAAGTCCAAACCCAATGATAAGCTCAATACCTCACACATAGGTTTTGCTGGCGAGCGAAAGCCCATATATGTGATGGAACATCTGTCGGCTACTAATAAATCTCTACATGCTGCCACTAGGCTAAAGGCAAAAGAGTTGGGATATAAGTTTGTCTGGGTAAGAGATGGCAAGATTTTCGTCAGAAAAACAGAAGAATCCAGCTTCATAATAATTCACTCATCGGCTAGCCTTAGTCAGTTAGTTTAAGTTAATAATTTTAATAGGGCATGATTTTTGTATTTGTTCAATTTATTTATAAAATTCACTCGATCCTTAAAAATTTACTATCAAAATTGTAGAGGTCTTAAAACAAAACTCCCGGGTTTTTTTAGA
This sequence comes from Plagodis pulveraria, assembly GCA_963890685.1. Lineage (NCBI taxonomy): Eukaryota > Metazoa > Arthropoda > Insecta > Lepidoptera > Geometridae > Plagodis > Plagodis pulveraria. The sequence goes on from OY982967.1 coordinate 20,577,258, forward strand.
AATATGTCTTGTTTTTCTTATGATATTTATGTGTTAACTGAAACATGGCTCAATCCAAATATTGTTAATAGTGAGTTATTCGATAATCGTTATCAAATATTTAGACGCGATAGAGAAACTTCAAGCAAATTTTGTAACCGAAATGATGGAGGAGGGGTATTGATAGCTGTTTCTAAGCACATTAAATGTAACAGAATAAAAGACTGGGAAAGTGACGTAGAAGATTTATGGTTGTCATTACATCTTGAAGAGAATAATTCTCTAAAAAAAGTAGCCTTATGTGCTGTGTACTTGCCTTCGCCTGTAAATTTGGAAATTACTGAGTACTTTTTAACAAATTGTAATAATGTGGCCGATAAAAGTAGTTTTGACTATTCTTGTATTTTTGGTGACTTTAATCTTAGTTGTATAGATTGGAGTAAGGTTTCATGCCCAGCAAGTATCACTTCTTTACCGAAAAAAGCTATCTCTCTTATCGATTTTGTTAATTTAAATAACTTCAAACAACTCAATGATGTGCCAAACGTTCAGGGTAGGGTTCTCGATTTAGTGCTAACAAACATTCCAAATTGTACTGTAGTAGAATCTGTTGATGTTTTGAGCAAAATTGACAAGTATCACCCGCCTATTGTACTTAATATAAAATTTCTTAATGTAAAACACCTTGATGAAAACGCCTCCAAATTGAAACAAAACTTTTTCAAGGCTGATTACGATTCAATCATGGAACACTTAAACAATATTGAATGGGTATCCCAATTTTCACTGTGTAAAAATGTTGATGAAATGTTAAATATTTTTTATGATATATTAAAATTTGTCATTAAGCTGTATGTGCCATTAGTTAAACCTAAAAACAAAAAAAATCCTCCATGGTTCAGTCGTAATCTTATAAAACGTCTCAAGGAAAAAGAGAAAATACGTCAGCGTTACAATAAATATCTTAACCCACGCGATGAAATTGAACTAAAAATTTTAAGTAAAAGATGTGATAAAATTGCACTGGAAAGTTACAACTCTTATGTAGCTCATTTGGAAGAAAAAATTACAGCAAACTCTAAATATTTTTGGACTTTTGTTAATGAGAGACGTGCTGGGACGAGTGCTTACCCTGCCACAATGACTGATAGCATTGATGTGGTTAGCGATGGTTTAGGTATATCAAATTTATTTGCTAAACACTTTGTTTCAGTATATAACGATCAGACATCTCAGTCAGTGGATGAATTAGACTTGCTCACTGATTTAGACAATAATAATTGCTTTGGTAATGTATATTTCGAAAAGGACACTGTTCTAAAAAAACTCAAAGACATTGATGTCACTAAGGGTATGGGTCCAGACAATATACATCCGTATTTTATTAAAACTTGCGCAGATAGTTTGGTGGTGCCTCTATGTAAAATATTTAATAAGTCTGTTGCATCTGGATCTTTCCCTAAGCTATGGAAAATAGCTAAGGTAGTTCCTATTTATAAGAGTGATGACGAACATAACGTAAAAAATTATCCTCCAATTTCCATTTTATCATCATTTGCTAAAATTTTTGAGGCTTTAATCTGCTCATCAATTCAAGCACACTTTAAAAACGTCCTGTCAGACCACCAACATGGATTTGTAACTGGAAGATCCGTATGTACAAATTTAGCTTTATTTACAGAAAACTTAATTGAAGCGGTTGATGCTCACAAACAAGTGGATGTTATTTATACAGATTTTAGTAAAGCTTTCGATAAAGTTTCTCACAAGCTACTTCTGCAAAAGCTAAAAAGCTTTGGGTTAGCAGGTTCTATGTTGGAGTGGTTTCAGTCTTATCTAAGGCAACGCATGTTTTATGTAGTCGTTGGAGGATATGAATCAGAATGCCTCAACATAACTTCAGGAGTACCTCAGGGATCTCATTTAGGACCTATTTTATTTAATATTTTTATTAATGACCTACCCCGGTGTTTTGCTCACTCAATTCCGTTCATGTTTGCTGACGATTTAAAAATATTGAAAACAGTACAAAACATGCAAGATGCTATTTTATTGCAAGAAGATATTCAATCATTGATGGACTGGTGTACTCGAAACTGTATGCAACTGAATCATGAAAAATGTCTTTATATTAAATTCACTCGCAACCATATTATAATCCCGTCTTATTATACTATCAATGGAAATATACTAAAAGAAGTTAATGTAGTAAAAGACTTAAGAGTTAAATTTGATAGCAGGCTCACATTTGTCCCACATCTTGATCACATAATTAGCAAAGCATCAAGAATGCTTGGATTTGTACTGAGAAACTCCAAGATATTCAAAAATATCAGAATTAAAATGATACTATACAACAGTCTTGTAAGAAGTCATCTAGAGTACTGTAGCTTGGTATGGAGACCACATTTTGCAACACATATGCTGCGACTTGAACGAGTGCAAAAGAGGTTTTTCTGGCATTTGGCGTATTGCACTGGAATAAAAAATAAGGTCAAATCTTATGATAAACGCTTGAAACATTTTAAAATGCTCTCACTGTCAACTCGTAGAGAAATATTAGATGTGGTATTCTCTTACAAAGTCTTAAGAAATCATATAAGCTGTCCTGGACTGTTGAGTAGGTTTATTTTTAAAATTCCCAGGAGTTACCCGCGTGGATATATAGAACTTTTATGTCCACCCTTTAGACAGACTGTTTTAGGAGCAAATTCTGTGGTTCCCAGACTGAGTAGGTCTTTTAACAATTGTGCCGTAATAGCCGACGCATTTGCGGAATCCCTAGGTCGGTTTCGCAAAAATATAACTGACTTCTTTATTAGTAAAAGTGAGTAGAAGCGCACCTTCTACTTGATATTGTTAAAACTAACTAATTTAATTATTATTTCAATTACCTGTAATTACTAGAAGCATGTTGTGTTAGCCTTTAAGAGATTATACATTAAGCAGTGTACTATATTATCTAGGAAAATTGTTGTGTATGTAAAAATGTAATAATTGTTGGCTGACCAGAAATAAATAAAATAAAAATAAAAAAAAAAATTTCAAAACTCCATGAAGATCTAAAGTAATGCTGAAAAATGCAATGCTTTAGATTCTATTTATACATGCACAGCGAACCTAAATAAATCGGATTAAAAAAGTACTTTTATTTTAGCTTTTCCATTCACAGCTACGTCAATTAACTGTCCAACCGTAACTTACATTTGCTGCCGACACGTGCAATACGATGAAATTGCAATACTGGGAAACTGCATTTATAATTCGAGGTCCAAGTATAGACTTGTCAATGTATCCTTCCCCAACTTGTTTGGTAATATAAATTGGTGTGTGGTAATGCTACGAATAAATACGTAAAGAAGAGTAACTCTCATACAGTTATCGCTTTGATTTCAGACTCATCAAGTTCACGATTAAGAAAACATGCACCATCTTCCGAATTTAAGTTGATTGGCGCTTAGAAATGATTGCATCCGATTGTTACTGCCAAGGTAATAGTGTTGCGCCGCACGCTTAACTTTTTTAACCACGCCCGCCGCGGTAAAGATTACGCGTTCTGCTGTTTTTGAGCTGGACCAACATTATTTTATATATTTATTTATAGGCATTATATTGAGGTATTAATGCCTCAAGGGGGAACGAGGCCTAAAGGAGGTTGAAGAAGTTTCACGAGATTGACGTTTCACATTCCCCTGTTTTCTCCTCCAAATCTAAACCGATTTAATAATTTTAAAACATTAAAATTAAAAAAATGAGCATATCTAGGTCCTCTTAGTTTAATGTTATAAACTTTTCAAACTTGTCTGTTGGTCCTTTTACTTTAACTTTGCAGACGTTTTGGCAGGAAATTTCATGTTTTGTTTTATTTGTAACTTGTATGTCTAAATAGTGCCTTAATCACGTGAATATGGGAGATTCTCGAGTAATTTTTAACATATCGTAAATTTATTTTCCATTTATATTAAATAGATTAATGTTGTCACGGGTAAGCGTAACTTTTCACGGTTATAGGATTGGTATTTGATGACTTTTCATAGTACTACAGCCTATACTAAATTGCAACCCCCTCAGAATTGAACGTTTATTTCCGTGAAATATACAGCCAATTTACACTAATTAGATAGCGACAGTTCGCTACTTTCATATCGTATTCTGTCTAACTATCATATCTCGTTATATCCCACTTGATCTTAACTATGACAATGAAAAGAAATATGGACAACAGAAATTAAAAAAAAAATTGTACCCAGTCTAAATTTACATCTACATTATATTTATACTACGAATAAACCATATACGTGAACATTTAAATTCTCCATTTGCAACTGTCAAAAGTATCCAAGTAACATTTTGCACCCGTTACGAAACTGTAACAAACACTGCGAAACTAGATTTATACTCCGAGGTTCCACAAATGGATGTGTCAAAGTGTGCCGTCGTTACCTCGTACAATGGAACCAGGAGATCGTATTGTTGAGAATGGGATATTGGCATCGTTCGTCCTTTATAGCTTTACGGACATGGTTCAAACGAAGTCACATTATAATCCGTAAAAATACTTGTCAGAAAATTTCTACGTTAACACGATGAATTTTAGTTCATGGTTTTGTATTAGCTATAGGTTAAAGTAATGCTTTGATGTAAGTATATTAATTATTCAAGTGGAGAAAGCTTGAACAACAATAAAATATAAAAAGAATTTATGTTTAATATGATTGAGAAAATCGTTTTGAAGCGATCGTAGCGAAGTTTGCTTAGCCGTTCTTAACCATAAGTATTCCGCGGTCATGACTTGGATGGGTGACCGCTAGTGACATTACTGTTGAGCACTTCCGGACTTCGTAGGGTACGCTAAGCCGTCGGTTTCAGATGTTGTCTGACGATGGCTGTCAACATGATGATAGGGCATTTCAGCACGAATGCCCGCCTGATTAGCTACCACCCTCAAGTAGAAAATCTGTCACCAAGCACCTAACGGTGTGTTTCGGCAGCTGCCTTTGAGAGCCATTAATTTAAGGTTAGCCTAAACAACACCTTTGCCCGCATCACTACATACAATCAGGTGAGATGGTGGTCAAAGCCTAGCTTATCATCTACAAAAAAGGTAAAGATGTATCAGATTAAATTGCTCAGTAAACGATTATATCATATGATTATGATTTTAAGTTGAGTCATTCAAGTTATTGGATACTATAATCCCAATTTTACCATAGTTTTTCAAAAGGACTATTATTTTTAAGTGACAATAATACGTATTAATAACGTATAAAGCGAGCTATTTTTGAAAGTACCAAAATACACTCCTGAAGTGCCTAAAATTTGTTATATAATTGATTTGTACAAATCAATCGAATATAAATAATAAGGTTGGTTTATAACCGAAACGTTTACTTATATAACTCTCATAAAAGATTGCAGTCTTTTATGTTTGCCTCACATCTAGGCTAAAAGAATTGTATAGAGTTTTCCAATCTCGCCTGTCAATCGAACGGCTGGACAAAAGATTGATGGCATGTACAAAAACTACATAACGGAGTTGGAGAATAGCCAACATCGACTTTGCACAAAACAAGGTGAGATGACTATTTATAGTAGATGTTTAAAACATTTGTAGGTACGCTATAAATCTAATTAGAAAAGGGAAACACTGCTTTGAATCTGTGATGGCCGAGCAATAATGCTATGCACTGCCGTGCCGCAGGTCTATGGTTCGATCCCTACCGCTGGCTTGAGCTACTTGCCTGACTACTAATTAAGAGATTACTCTGAATACAGCGAGATTACGTGAATACACCTCTGTCTCTGATTATAATTTAGCCCCACGTTATAGGGAGCGAGTTTTTTGGCTTCCATCAGGGCATAATTTCAGAATGTTATTGAAAATGTCTTCATCTGAAAACTTCAATCAGGTCTGGAGATCGAACTATGGACTGCGTGATTACTAAGCAGATCTTTTACACTCACACCATCGTAAAGCATATTCGTTTCATCATCTTATCTAAAACATTTGAATCTAAAACAAAATAAATTGTATATGAAGAAATTCTTTTTTTAAATGAATACGGTACCGTCTTCTTACACTGAAAATTATGAAATAACTCGTTTTACTCAGTACCATGCTGATTCAAATCATTCCAAGCTCCCATTTTCATAGTCTGACTTCCACAAGTTATTTCATACTTTTCAGAATCAGAAGTCGATTACGTTTGTAAAATGAAAATTTTCGCTGTTTTCTTTTAATGTTACTTTCTGCTTAATAAATAGATTTACTCACTCACAACAGTACCGGCCCCTATTACGTTTTATGTTACTAAGAAACTACGTTTGAAATTATAGAAAAATTGCGGCTTCGCTATTACGTATACCTATTTGTTAAGAACTGAAACTGTTATTAACCGATGGACTTACGTTAATAACAGCTTTTATTAGTAACATGTGGATACGCATATTCTCTAAACTGTAGTTTTTATATGATTTCAATTAGATTTAGTTACTAACATATTACACAATAGAACTGGCCACCATCGACAAGACTCGCAATTACCATCTCATTGAGGTTTAGGCATAATGACAAATACTCGCGCTCGTAGCGAAGTTTACTTAGCTGTTCTCAACCGATCAGCAAAGTTAAGCAACGTCGCGCGCGGTCATGAGTTGGATGGGTGACCGCTAGTGACATTACTACTGAGCGCTTACGTGCTTCGGAGGGCACGTTAAGCCGTCGGTCCCGGTTGTCGTCTTAGGATGGCAGTCGTTAAAGCATGGTGGTAGGGCATTTTGCGAATGCCCGCCTGGCTAGCTACCCTCAAGTAGAAAATCTGTCGCCAAGCACCAACGGTGTGTTCCGGCAGCTGTCCTTGAGAGCCAGTACTTCTAGGTTAGCCTGAACAACATCTTCGACCACATCATCACTTACCATCAGGTGAGATAGTGGTCAAAGGCTAAGCTATCAAGCATAAAAAAAAAAAAAAAAAAAAACTATTTTTAGTTCTGTGAAGCACTGATAGCTCAGTGGCATTGGCTATGGACTGCCGCACAGCAGGTCCATGGTTCGAATCCCGCCGCGGGCTTGAGCTTCACCGCATGGTGGAAGGGCATTTTGCGAATGCCCGCCTGGCTAGCGACCACCCTCAAGTAGAAAATCTGTTGCCAAGCACCTAACGGTGTGTTCCGGCAGCAGTCCTTGAGAGCCAGTGAAATTACAGGCACATGAGACTTAACAACTATGTCTCAAGGTGACGGGCGCAATGCAATTCGTGACTTGTGACGAAGTGCATCTGTTATAGGCAGAGACTTGTCCACTTAACACCAGCTGGGCCTCGAGCTTGTCCTGTCACAATAACATAAAAGAAAAAAAAGTTGTTTAAGTATAACTTACCAATGTAGAAGATATTTAATACGACAACCTCTGAAGAAACCCACCAAAGAAGACCACACAACAACTTCACCGTACTAATGAGCACCCACCAGTGTCGCACGCCGTTGTCTGTGGCGTGACATGGTTTACCTCACACGCTAAACCGATTTACTTGGCACGCTCAACTTAAATGTATGTCCTACCCTAAATTATTCTCAAAAAGTGTATCTCGTTTTGTTACAAACGAATGTTTTAACAGTTTCAATTTAACATGAAATTGGAGCTAACGTATGATTGTGGAACAGCGAACACACCTATCACACAAGTATTACTTAAGATAATGAATAGATTCAGGCGTTACTTTGCGGAAATCCATTTTTAATAATAACAAATACTTTTAAAATATTTTAAGAAAACATCAAATTAATATTTTAATAAAACACTTAAAAAATATAAAAATATATCTAGTGACAATTCCGCTTAATTTTCCTGCTAAGCCGACGTGACGTCACAAACGCCACGAGAAAATCTAAAAAAACGAGAAATCTGAATTTCTCGATCGTGCGCTCGAAGAGTCAAGACCTCCTGAGGATGCTTCGTGTAGAAGCGAAACGCGTCGAAAATTCTTCCGGTTTGGCTGCGTGGCGTTTGTGACGTCACGTCGGCTTAGCAGGAAAATTAAGCGGAATTGTCACTAGATATATTTTTATATTTTTTAAGTGTTTTATTAAAATATTAATTTGATGTTTTCTTAAAATATTTTAAAAGTATTTGTTATTAGTATTACTTAATGCTTAAAAGGTGATTTCAACAATTTTGTACTACTGTTTCTCTCTATTACTGAATAAAGCATTATTATTATTAAAGTTTAAATTATTCATAGTCATCAACCCATAAATGGCGGGGTAATCCTGTACCAAAAATACAGGAAAAACAATCGAATTATAACTTCTTTTTCGAAGTCAGCTAAAATCAATATAAAACTAATCAAATATAATTAAACCAATATAAAACATATTATAAATAAAACACCACGAGAACTCCTTAATGCAATAGCAATAAGACTTTAATAGATTTATAAAATTGTTTTCATATTAACTTGTAATCATATCTCATAATACCTTGTAATCATATTTCATTTTACCTTTTCTGTATATATGATAAGCCTGAGGAACTAAATGTACCGTAGTTTATTAAGGAGGAGGGCGTTGGTACCTGCAACACAGTTTTTCTCAAAAACTTTCGCGGTTACCATCGTTTTTCATTAAATTAATGCTATCGCTTAAGTTCCAAATAAATAATTTGAATTTGAATTTGAAAAACAAATAAAACTGACTATTCCAAACTGAATTGACTATTCCAAAAAGAAGTATTCATTTTCAAATGAAAATATTATATTAAAAAGATATTTTTGTGAGTGAAAGCTGTACCACAAAGCAATTAACAGCATAGTGATAAAAATCCCAATTAACAGCAGAGAATAAAAGGGCTTGAGCAGGCTATGAATAAGACCTTTTATTTTTCAATGCAGTCTCATTAACGGTTGAAAGACATTCTTTTTTTATATGAGGTAATAAAATACGTATCATTAAGAAATAAAATATTAATTATGTATTCATGATTAAATTGGAAACGGTCATTCTAGCTTCTATTAGCCAATAATTTAGGTTTGTATTTTACTTTTTTGTAGTTTAGGTATTGTTTTATTTTTTTATATACAATTTTTTAAGCTACTTTAATAATAGCTTATAATCCTAAGCTTTTAGAGTTCTGCACCAGAAAACAGAACCCTATAAAGCAGTATATGCATCTTAACGTCAGGGTTGTATATTTTAAACTGAAACAGGTAGGCGGTAGATATTATTGGTGCATAACACTTGCCATTAAAGCAAATTACCGAACGAAATATAACAAAAATAAAATAAAAAACTGACTTCAAAGATCAAATACGCATATTAGGGATAACTCAAATACTACGAGACAGATCTCACTCAAATTTAAATGGGACCACATGACAAGCACCAGATTTCGAATGAAAAATAAATCATTAAAATCGGTATACCCTGTAATGAGTAGCTACATAAAATACAGACGAATTATGAACTTCGTCCTAATTTTGAAGTCGGTTAAAAATAAACGGTGTCTCAGACTTGAAACAAATGTTTTGTAACATTGTTTATGTTTAATTAATCATTAAAGTAGAAATATCTTGAAGCCTCTTGGTATGATTATTGTACAAACTCTTAAGTAAGACATCAAATAAACTGCGAACCGTATGAAAATGAACCAATTTAATTGGTAAATAGTGTGCACGGAACCCTAGGTGTGCGAGTCTGACTCCCATTGATTGATTTATTTTACAATCACACATATACTGCCTCAAAGCTGTATGCAGTGTTGTGTTTGGGCGTGAAGGGCACTATACCAAGTTAAATTACTGCCCGAACGAGACACAAGAACTAACGTCACGGAGATACGAGCGCAAAAATATATGAAGAAAGGAGACGAAGATCATTTGCAGACGGGTGACTTCTTCGTCGCCTCTCTTGATATACATATTTTTTGACTTGATATGTATATTTTTTATTTTTTTATAGGTGATAGGCTAGCTTTTGACAACTACCTCACCTGATGGTAGGTGATGATGTGATCGAAGATGTTGTTCAGGCTAACCTAGAATTTCTGGCTCTCAAGGACAGCTGCTGGAACACACCGTTAGGTGCTTGGCGACAGATTTTCTACTTGAGGGTGGTAGCTAGCCAGGTGGGCATTCACAAATTTTCCTACCACCATGCTGTAACGACTGCCATCGTAAGACAACAACAAGGACCGACGGCTTAACGTGCCCTCCGAAGCACGGAAGCGCTCAGTAGTAATGTAACTAGCTGTCACCCATCCAACTCATGACCGCCGCGGACGTTGCTTAACTTTGCTGATCGGTAGAACAGGTAAGCAAACTTCGCTATGAGTGCTTCAAATTGATATCATAATAAGACTAATCTATTGATGATGACTTGAGCAATTCCTGTCTGACGCGTCCACGTCGCGGGGGTGGGCATCTTACACTTTAGTAGGCCAGAGTGTGTAGATGGCGAAGTTCAGTAGGGACCCAATTCTGCAGGGTATATTGCGGAGCCCGTGCCCAGGGTTACGGGTGAAGACCTCAACGGTGGGGAAGAGCGGAGACAACAGTTGTCAGTACGGTTCAACCAGCGGAAGAGGCGAGCCACAGGGGCGTTGTACCTGGATCCTGGTGGAGGGCAGCGGTAGCCATCAGCACTGTGGTGAAGCGCAGGAACCATATGTTCTGAATTGGTTCACTCACAGATTTCTATGGACATTGAGTCTGTAGTACCGCGATGTAGAAAGCAACGGGATACTACTACATTACTAATTCCCACGAGAGTTGAATGATGCAAATGCAACAAAATAAAGATGTACGTTTGCCTGACGATCCGCGTAGCGACCGGCGCTCTGGGTTTTCCGGGACTCACAGTGTTAAATTGGCTACCGGCCGAGGGAATGTAGGTGACCAGGCTTCCCCCGGAAAGCATACTACTGGAAGAAAACAACTCCAATTACGAAAGAACACCCGTATAGGCACTTGGAACGTGCGAGGACTCCGTGATGAGGGTAAATTACACATATTGGATTGTGAGCTCCAGCGATGCGATACTGCCATTACCGGTCTAAGTGAGACTCACTGGAAAAGTAATGGCCACCAAGACTTGAATAAGCATACCATCTATTATTCAGGAGATGACTCAAGTAGCTACGCTGGAGTGGCCATTGCAATTCCCAAGAAATGGACTAAAGCGGTCTTAGGCTATAATCCTGTCAGCAACAGAATCATAACTATGAAACTCAGCGCATCTCCTACCCCGCTCAATATTATACAGGTATATGCGCCCACCAGCGCGGCGAAAGATGAAGACGTAGAAAGTTTCTACAATGACATCGAATCGTCAATAGCAACAATACCAAATAGAGAACTATTGATCATACTTGGCGATTTTAACGCGAAAGTGGGTGACACACGGATGGATGTGGGCTTGCGGAATATTGTAGGCAACTATGGTCTCGGTCAAAGAAATGATCGAGGGGAGAGATTGCTCCAGTTTGCAGCCGACAACAACTTCACCATAATGAATACAGTATTCCAGCAACACCGCAGAAGATTGTATACCTGGACGTCCCCTGACGGAAAACACCGGAATCAGATTGACTACATACTCATAAGATCTAGATGGCGAAGTTCAATTACGAACGCACACACATTGCCCGGAGCCGACTGTCAATCTGATTACCAACTTCTCGTATGCAACCTCAAACTTAAATTACGTAACTCCATACCTCGTAAAACTAACAATAGGCTAGAAGTAGTGGACCAAACGTCTTTCAGAAACCTATTGGCAGCCGATAACAGCACGTGGAGGTTACAAGCTCCTGATGATGACCCCGACTCACTCTGGAAGTCCGCGAAAGAGCATATAAAAAATACTGTACGCTCATCACAGCCTATTCGAACTAAAGGGAAACACCAACATTGGATGTCAGACAACACCTGGCGTCTAGTAGAGAACCGTCGTGAGATGAAGGCCAGGGGGGCATCAGTTCAGGAATTAAATTTGATGGGTGCACAGATCCAAACTTTTACTCGCAGAGATCGTAATAACCAGCTGAACAACCTCTGCCTAGAGTTGGAAAAAAACGCAGAGCGCCACGAAACTAAAGATTTATTTAAGAAGATTCGAACCATAACTCGTCAATTCAAACCGAAAACCTGGGCTGTTGAGGATTTAAATGGAGTGACTGTAACAGAAATCAAGGATGTTGTGGATGTCTGGAGAGAATATTGCGAGGAACTTTTTAGCGATAATAGCATATCAACATCGTGTAGCACAAGTACACTCTCACAGGATGATATGGAACCATCAGTCTTGAAAAGTGAAGTACGAGCCGCAATTGATCACCTTAAGAAGAATAAGGCTATAGGAGCTGACGCCATTCCAGTAGAGATCCTTAAAGCAATGGGTGAATACGGAGTTGATATCATGCACGTTATCTGTAACCGCGTCTGGGAGACAGAGAAGTGGCCTCGAGACTGGACACACTCCGTGTTCATACCATTGCACAAAAAGGGATCAACTAAGAAATGTGGCAACTACAGACTTATAGCCTTAGTTACACACGCCAGCAAAGTACTCCTTCATATCATCAATACCAGACTGCAAGCTTTTCTTAATCCCGAAATAGCGATTGAGCAAGCGGGATTTGTCAAGGGTCGAGGAACAAGAGAACAGATCCTTATTCTTCGACAAATAATTGAAAAGTCTAGAGAGTTCAACATCCCACTCTACATCTGCTTTGTCGACTTTCGCAAGGCCTTCGATACCGTGAAATGGCACATGTTATGGGACATACTTATTAAAATGGGAGTACCTTTTCACCTAGTTCGTCTCATACGCCGACTTTACGAGGACGGAACTGCGACTGTTCGGATAGACGACGTTGAATCAAAAAGCTTTCATACACATGCTGGTGTCCGACAAGGGTGCATACTCTCTCCACTTCTGTTCAACATCTATACGGAATGTATTATGAGAATCGTTCTGGAACAATGGGACAAAGGCATTTCAGTGGGAGGTCAAAGGATATCTAACTTGAGGTATGCTGACGACACTACTCTTCTCACACAAACTAAAGAAGACATGGAACACCTGCTGATACGTTTAGAGTCAACAAGCCTATCCTTCGGACTTGCAGTCAACAGAGACAAGACCAAGATGATGATAGTGGACCGAGCTGAACAAAACCATCCTGACATCTCTATGATTGGCAACTGTGAGGTTGTCCAATCCTATGTATACCTCGGCTCTACTTTCACAAATACTGGAGGATGTGAAGACGAGATCCGAAGGAGATGCGCTATAACCCGATCTGCCGTTGACAAGCTGAAAAGAGTCTGGTGCAACCGAAATATCACCAAAGCCACGAAAGTCCGCCTTATGAGAAGCTTAGTCTTGCCGATATTTCTTTATGGCGCAGAAACTTGGACGGTTCGCCTAAAAGACCGGCGCAAAATCGATGCACTCGAGATGTGGTGTTGGCGGCGACTGCTGCGGATTCCCTGGACAGCGTTTAGGACCAACGTCTCGATCCTGGCAGAACTTAATATCAACCAGAGATTATCGTCGATTGTGCAAACACGAATCCTCAAATATTTCGGGCACGTTGTTCGAAACGAACACTCCATGGAACGAATCGTTGTCCAGGGACGAGTGGAAGGCAAGCGGTCACGCGGCCGATCACCAATGCGTTGGACAGATCTCATCAAAGCTACGACACAAACCTCCATAGTTCAGAGTTTCCGAGATGCTGAAGACCGCAACAAGTGGAGGCGCATCGCGAGGGCTGTTTTAGCCAATGAAAATGCATCATCAACCACGACCACTCTGTCAAGAGTGAACGACTAAGGAGGAGGATTGATGATGCTACCTTTTTAAATCAAGAACTGTTAGAAGTCTACAATTCCAATAATAGGGAGCTGAATTTGCATACTGGACAGCCACAGTGGTGGCCAGTTGATTAAGCTGTCCGGGGAGTAAACTAAACGAAAGATTCAATTCCAAGGCATTAATTTTCTACTGCATGAGTTTGGACAATTGATTTCTAGTGAGCATAGGTACTGTTTTACATTATTAATATTGCATACTTTGTTTACTTATACATATAGTTTTTGACTTATGATATTGGCGTCTTCTGAAAAAACTGACATTTTACACAAAGATCCGCAAGCCGCTCCCTAAGAGGCTTTTGTATAACGGTGAATGTTGTATGCATGGTGGTAGTGCATTTTTGCGAATGCCCGCCTGGTGACCACCCTCAAGTAGAAAATCTGTCGCCAAACACCTAACGGTGTGTTCCGGCAGCTGTCCTTTAGAGCCAGTAATTCTAGGTTAAGCCTGTTAACACTTTCGACCACATCATCACTTACCATCAGGTGAGATTTTGGTCAAAAGCTTACTTACCAGTAATAAAAAAAAAGTGTGGTAGGTGGTGAACCACATACCCGGAAGTTCCTGGGTATACTATCAACGAGAGCATATCAATTTGAAGCAGTGATGGCTCAGTGGCATTGGCTATGGACTGCTGTGCAGCAGGTCCATGGTTCGAATCCCGCCCAGAGCTTGAGCTTCACCGCATGGTGGAAGGGCATTTTGTGAATGCCCGCCTGGCTAGCGACCACCCTCAAGTAGAAAATCTGTCGCCAAGCACCTAACAGTGTGTTCCGGCAGCAGTCCTTGAGAGCCAGAAAAATTACAGGCTAATGAGACCTAACAACTGGACGTCTCAGTGTGACGGGCACAGTGCAATTCGTCGCTGACGAAATGCGTCTGTTATAGGCAGAGGTTAGTCCACTTAACATCAGGTGGGCCTCGGGCTTGTTCCGTCACAATAACATAAAAAAAAAAAAAAAACTTACGGGGGTTGTAGTCAGACAGACTGCTTTCCATAATAACGAAACCAAAACATTTCTATAGTTTTGTCCATGTGTTATTAAAGAAGACATTGTTCCGACCCTAAATAAACGGGACAAGAGTAAGAAAATTAAAGCTTCAAGTTTATTTAAGTTTGTTTACTATGTATATTCTAGTATATTTTAAGTTATTTTAGAGCGTAGCAATACCTCTACGGCACAAAATGTTTAGAAATCCGCAATAAAATACAATTTCATATTTCAACAATTCAACTCCGTTAAAGACACAAAATAGAAAAAAATAAAGCGAAGACCAGTCCGTGTTTCATCTCGTTAAGAGGATTTTTTTCTAAGTCAAGAGATCATCCATTAGGATCTATATAG
Source organism: Plagodis pulveraria (assembly GCA_963890685.1). Lineage (NCBI taxonomy): Eukaryota > Metazoa > Arthropoda > Insecta > Lepidoptera > Geometridae > Plagodis > Plagodis pulveraria. Next base: position 20,592,458 of record OY982967.1, read on the forward strand.
TTAACTCGATTATACTGGTCTTTGAGGACCATTTTTCCCCCAAAAGGTAGAGTTGCGATTTATTTTGCTACCTTTATATTTTATCCGAATTTTTACGTCTCCCGTGACAGTTCCGTAATGAGAGACTTCTTTAGGCTTTGAGGAAATACAAAAGGATGTTGGGAAGAAGGTTTTAACAAGACATCCGTCTTTCGAATACGAGATCTAACTTTTTTCTTCATTTGACTTTTGTTGTTCACTTTCTGTTTGAGCATAGTAACCTGCGAGTTATATTATGTTTAGCCAATGTTTTTTTAATAATATATAAGCTGGCCTCATAGTTTTGTCGTTGAGAGCCAGTAATTCTAGGTTAGCCTGAATAACATCTTCGATCACTTCATCACTTACCACCAGGTAAAATAGTGGTAGAAGGTTTAGCCATATATGCTATAAAAAACCTGGCCAAGTGCGAGTCGGTCACCCACCGAGGGTTCCGTTCAAACCTACAGGTATATAAGTAAAAGTAATGGTATTTTTATTGCTAAATGAAATCCATAACATTTTTAATTATTTTTATTTTATGATGTAACTGAAAATGTATGCCTTTTGCGATTTTTCCTTTGTCTGTGCTTATAATTTCGTTGGCTTAGAAGTTTGATGTTTTCACAGCTCCAAGGGAGAGTAGACCTGAGTATTTGATATGAATTTTACCTTTCACGCGTTCCTGAGACAAAGGGTGTTAACAGACAGTCAGACGGACAACAAATTGATCCTGTACGGGTTCCGTTTTTTTCCTTTTGAGTGCGGAACCCTAAAAAGTATGTAAATTCTGTGACGACACTTCGTTAACAATAGGTAACTGTAAATCATATCAACAATATGATCAACAATTCAACGATAAATTTTCCAGTGAATTCTACCTGGTCCTACAACACACACATATTGTGTCGTCTGAGTCCATATTCCATCACATATTCTGATTGTGTACATCGGGTCTTTTGTAACGTCTATGGTGGTAGCGTCTGCTTTTATTGCTTTATGTGAAACCACCGAGTCGCCTTTTATATGTAATTTATCTTACAAATGGGTTGTCTGGAAGAGATCACGTTGAGCGATAAGACCGCCTATTGTAACACTACGTCTAATTGTTTGTTTGTTACAGTTGTCTAAATTATGGTGTTTCAATAAAGAGTTAATCTATGAATCTATAAAATGTGCCATATCATTGACCAAAACAATGGTTTTTACTGCAGATTAAGACTATCGTTTTGTAATAATCTATTTTATGTGGTAGCAGACCTCTTGAGCAAGACTGTCTTGATAGGTTCCACTACTTTTTTAAAATAAAACTAATGCTGTTTTTTTATTTTGAAATTCGAAACGTAATACTTATATTATTATCGGCAAAGCCTTAAAAGGAAATCAAGGTGCTATTTGGGACAGTTTCTTTTTTCATCTCTATTTGATTTTTATTGTTTTCATAATGAGATGTTTTACGAAGACATTTATTTTAGAACAGTTCACTTGTTTTATTGTATGTATAAGATTTTCAACTGAATATGAGTACTTCGGGTATTCCTAAGCGTTTGCTGAGTTTGAGCTCTTCCTTGGCATTCCACAACATTTTGTAATTAATGTCAAATTTTTAACAATATGTTTGTTATTTGTTATCTATTGAGGTGTGATGTCATTAAATTAATTATTTTCCTTCTTTTTTTTATATCTAGAAATGTTTTCCAAAGCAGAAGTGGTGTAGGATGAAGCCCATTTTATTAAGCTAAATAAATGGGCAAATTAGACATAAGTGCCAATTCGGAGTATAACGCCCAGTGTCACGCGGAATGGATGACACTGTGCCTACGAGTATAATGGGTGAAGTATGTTAAAATATAATTTTATGTACCTTTTAAAATGTGTTGTTAATGTGCACTTTGACATAAACATAAAGTTCTACAGTTAAATAATGTCTACTGAAACTTCACAAAACAAATGCATTAATAGATTTTTTATATCCAAAGTAAAATGACTTTTGAGCGTCAGAAGTAAAGTACTATTTGCACTCTACTTTTAAAAAATCTAGTATAATATGTTTTTTAAATTTTTATATGAAAATGTATATATTAAACGTTATGATGAGAATGTTAGGTAGTAACGTTGGTAGGTTATAGTTTAACGGATAGTTTAAGGAACTATCATCGAGTTTATTACATTTTATTAAACTACCTGATACTACATGATTCGAGGACGAAAAAGGTTTCGTCCTCGAATCATTGTTTTAGCATTATATAAACGATTTTCATCGATTTTATAAAGAAATAGCATGTGATTGATTTTTTATAAGCATCCTATGTATTGTTCTATGTTAAAAAGAATCTGTAGGTTTTATATCACTTTAAGCTATCTCTTACACGCTATATTTTGTTGGACATTAAATTCACACACTAGGAATAAAGATAATACAGCGGTGCCAGGTTGTGATTACTTAAACGACAAAAATGCTTGGACAACTCCGCCTCTGCCAAGCTATCGCCTATCACCTACGTAATTTTAACAAATATTGTAATAATTTATTATTTAGTATGTAACACGTTGCTAAAATACGTTCAAAAGAATGGCCCTGAGTTTCTTGCCCGTTCTTCCCGCAGTGACCCTATAATTTTTTTTGCTGAACGTGGCAGTAATATGTTGAATAACTCAATATTAAAATATGTAATTGACCTTCATAAAAGCGTCGTATACACATAAATTACATAAAAGATTTTGAATTTGTCTTTGAATTTTACGAATATAACAAGTCTGCAGTAGCGAACTAAAATTCCAGTTTTTGGAACTTCCATTGGTTGAACCAGTTATAAAAGAGAAACTGTATAGACTATATAAACTGTATATTGGTACAACAAATCATTTGGCTGAAAATCTGAAAGAACTGGCGCATTCATTAACATAGAATAACTTCTATAAGAAATCATCCAATTATTTCGATAAATCATATTATTCACATTGATCATAATATGTTTTGTAAATGTAGTTATAATTTATCTTGTTTAATTTAAATAAAAGGTTTTTAAGTGATATCGCTTTTTATCATATCGTATTCTCTTCTCCGCCATAGATTTTTGATAATTGGAGCTATAGCTCCATTAAAAAATAAACAAAATGATGTGATTTTTAAATTAAATTTATAACCTTGTCCATAGATTTGGTGAATATGTATTCTTTACATGTATGTCTTAATTTTTAAATGTTCCATTGTAATACAACGTAATATTCGGCAGAAAAATATAAACCACCCTGTAAAATCATATTGTTTTTTTTGCCTTCAATGAACCTTACTTACTTAGAGCTTAGACTAAGACCTTAAAACCCTCCTATTAAAATGAAGAAGCTTTTAAATTTACTAACTGAGAATTCAATACCCGTCAAACACTTATTATTTACTATATCATAAGAGTTATATTTACCTAAACCTGGAAACGCCTCATTGGTGCTTCCTTTAACACTAAAATTATAAAAAAACTTGTCTAAAAAACACACAACATTGCCACTGAAAAATCACTATTCACTGAACCAAAAACTGCATATAAATGAACAAAATGTTCGCGTACTTTAATTTGTATCGTGGAATTTTTATCGCGTGTATAATATTCAAAGTTAAAAGGCGAAAATCGCCTCTGTCTATGTCACGTGTGCTCAGCTGGAAAGCCAAAGCCGTACTGAAGGCTGGATGTCCCTTTTGAGGGGATGGGATGCAACCTGAAGGAAAATTCCCTGAATGAAGCGTACATTGAAGCGAATTATTAGCGTTTAAGCGTTTCAGCTTTGTCCTAAATATATAATTCAATTGTTGCCAGTGTTGTTTATTAACTAATTCCTATATTTATTCTTCCAACGCAGGGTGGATACAATACATCTTACAATAAACAAGAAAACACAGACATTAGTAACCTTGGGAAATCTTTATCGTTTTGACCGACTTCAATAAAAAGAGGAGGTACTCAATTGGGGTAGGTACTGTGTATTAATTTTTATGTTTGTTTTGACTGGGTGAACCTATTTTAGTTATTTCTTTTTCATTAGAAAGCTAATGTTTTCCGTGTGGTCATATTTCAATTTCATCTAAATCGATCCAGCCGTTTTAGAGTTACACTCCAATAACTAAAAAATGTTTTCCTATCTTGATTATATAGTCATTGACAGTGAATGACAATCGGTCCCGTAATTAGCAAGGGTCACTAAAAAGGGTGAATAAAATGTTTTTGCCTAGAAACGGAACCGACTTCAACAGTCAAAAGTATGCAAATGGTTTTGAAGTCTACCGACAACTATGTATATGAAAATGACTATATACTATAGTTCAAAAGTACATATTATCACAATATTGTAGATATTGGAGATCTAAGATATCAGTTCCTCAGAAGGCGCTGCTGGCCACCTTCCGGTATTTTACCTTTAGTCGTTTTTTTACGTCACCCTCAGGTAGCTACGGTGGAGTAATATCCAGCCCGGCACCCCACGAGCCTATAAGGAAGCTTTGGAAATAATTTGCCTGCTATGGTTTTATATTTTTGTGTACTGGTAACACATAATACATTACAGCTTTGACCTTTTGAATTCGTTTGTACTTCCGGGTTAGATCCTTTAGTCGGCTAAGTGGTAGATTTTACTACAATAAATTCTCAGTATTAGCCCGGTGTATATTAATGTGTCCAACATACAGGGTTATTGGTAAAATGCTAACAACCTCTTAAGGTTGACTTCTGGTAGTCCTAACAAACATTTTGAGACGTTTATTGTTTATTTTTCATGATGATTTAAACTTATAACGAAATAAATACGAGGGTTAATTTTTTTTTATATCATTGTGACGGAACAAGCTTGAGGCCCACCTGATGTTAAGCGGTATCCTCTGCCTATAAAAGATGAATTTCATCACAAGTCACGAATTGCACTGCGCCCGTCACTTTGAGACACAGTTGTTAAGTCTCATATGCCTGTAATTTCACTGGCTCTCAAGGACTGCTGCCGGAACACACCGTTAGGTGCTTGGCGACAGATTTTCTACTTGAGGGTGGTAGCTAGCCAGGCGGGCATTCGCAAAATGCCCTTCCACCATGTGTTGAAGTTCAAGCCGGCGGTGGGGATCGAACCAGGGTACTGCGGCACGGCAGTCCATAGCTACTACCGCTCGGCCATCATTGCTTCAATTAACCTGGTGTTAAAAGTCTCTTGTGCCTGTAATTTATTATTTGTGTTGCTTGTTGTTAAAAGACAATGCCTACTCTAGAGGTTGTAAGCATTTTTGCATTAACTCTGTATACATATTATTTAGTTTTCTAAACAACATGTTATTATACTATGTAAGTGATATGGATTTTATCTGAATTAAATGATTATTATTATTATGTCGACTGTGAACTGGCAATAAGTATTATCATATTTTTTCGTCACATTGTTTTTCTTAAGTTGCGTGATAACAGATAACCTTTTGCCAGTTCTCGATGTACTGATTTAGTTATGTTACAACAGCATTTCGCTGAGAAGAGAGCTTTAAAACAGATAATTGATATGATATTTTGTTATAGTGGAAACACATTTTTTTTATTAATAAGTACACTGTTATTTCGCTTATACATATAAGCTAGGTACTAAAAGCTAGGTAACTAGGTACTAAGTTTTTTCATTTTATTGTTTTACATAAGGAATGCGGGCTATGTTTTGTTCATGGCACACTATCTCATTTCCAAAGTTGGGACACGGGTCGTCCTAATGGGTTAATTGTGGCTTGGCGGATAAATCAGGTCGGGTATTAGAGTTTTCAGAACGCCCAAAGAGGCCGAGTAAATGGGAGTGGACGCTAGTTCACCGGTTTAGAACAACTAGGCAAGCAACTCCACTACGACCTTTTCGAAATGTATATGCTTTGTCAATCTTTATAAATTGAGGTCAAGTTTTTGTAAGCCAAAAAAATTAAAAGTGTTGTATCTTCGATGGCTATTATGGTGGTAATTATTTTTAATTTTACTAATGCAAGTTTTATTTTGTTTTGTTTTTGTTATTGTGACAGAACAAGCATGAGGTCCACCTGATGTTAAGCGGATTAACCTCTGTCTATAACAGTTGCATTTTGTCATGTGCATGTTGCATTTCAGAGCAATGATAGCCGAGCGGTAATAGATATTGACTGCCGTGCCGCAGGTCCCTGCTTCGATTTCCACCGCCGGCTTGAGCTTCACCGCATGGTGGAAGGGCAATTCGTTAATGCTCGCCTGGCTAGCTACCACCCTCAAGTAGAAAATCTGTTGCCAAGCACATAACAGTGTGTCTTCGAAATATTGATTGCATGCATTATATTTTTACAATAGCAAATGTAATAATGTACACTTTTATTGCTTTTAATACATTTATTTGCTATTCGAAAAACCAAATGCCAAATACAACTACCAGGTTATAATGAACGATAATCAGTATCAATAAAATTCTGCTTATTTCTCTCGAATCGCACCAAAGCCACCCCCGCAAGTCACCGCCGCACAAATCACCAAATTACTAAGGTAGAAAAGGCACAGTAAATTCCTACTACTGAATGCCTCTAATCCACAAAGTAAATCACCTGAAGCGGATGGACTAAGAATCGGGATAACGGGGGGTTATTTTTTGACTTCAGTGTGTTTTCTTTTGTCACGGCTTTAGAAAGAATAGTAGATTAGGTAAGTATCATCACCTTATCCCACTAATGCGGGGTTAGTCGGATTTAGTTATCATCATTGCTACTGTAACAACACAAAGAACAAATGTTTATGAGTTTCTTTATTCCACCATAACTTCGGAACAGCTTATCCAATTTCAATGGATGATATATCATAAGATTTGTCTTTATAGCGCAAGACATAAGAAACATATGAAGAGTACAAAAAGACAAACTGGCCGATTTTAGACCCTATTTTGTAAGTTTTTTTTTCTTGTACTCATCGATTGGTATCACAAAATAAAGGACTTAAAAAAAAACCGCAAACAAAATTTAAATATAATATATTTATGGAATAGTTTAATAAAGCCCTTAATTTGCAGTTGAAATTTCAATCGAACGATAAAACGCTAAACAAAAATAAATAATTTGCAGTGGGATTTTTATCGTAATTCTTGTTTTTTATTTTTTAGCTGTAGTGATGTATTAAACATGGTGCCCACTTGGTGTTAAGCGATAACCTCAGCCTATAATAGATGCAGTTCGTCAAGTCAAGGCAATCTGTACTGAGCACATCACCTTGACACATAACGTTGTTAAATCACATATGCGTGTATAAGTTCACCGGCACCCATACCCTTCATATCAGAACACAGTAAACTGAATGTTTACATTGCAGTAATGTTACTGCTTGGCGGTTGAAATGTGGTGGTAGTATACTTCCCCGGATGAACTCGCGCAAGTTGAACTTTCTACTGCTACAGAACACTAAGTCCAGGACAACCCTAGGACATAATTGGAGGAATCAAGCGCTCGTAGCGAAGTTTGCTTAGCGTTCTTAACCGATCAGCTAAGTTAAGCAACGTCCGCCGCGGTAATGAGTTGGATGGAAGGCCACTAGTGATATTACTACTGTGCGCTTCTGTGCTTCACAGGGCACGTTAAGCCTTCGGTCCCGATTGTTTTTTTAGGGTAGAAGTCTGGAGCATGTGTAACAACTACTATGTATTCACCTGGACACTGTACGGCCAACTACAACGACTACCGTTGAACAAACCTTCCTACATTAGGAGATTTGCACTAATCCCCACGCTTGATAAGGCGTATTGGGGATCCCAAAGTAAGTTGGTAGTTCTTCAGAAATCGCTGCTGAACCGACCTTCTGGTATGTAACCCTTTCTTTCTTTGGCTCTTACGACCCCACAGAAAAATATAGGGGGACGGTGTGCCATTATAAACCGGCACACCACTTTTAATACTATTCATGCAATATTACTTTGATGATCGCCATTGCTTTAGCATCTCGTCCAGACTAGACCGCCAGATGTTATTATAGTTAAGTATTCTTATATTAGAGCGTATGGGCCACCCCCCTTTAGTGTGGTCTGTATTCGGCAGTGAGCAGTCCATCTGATATAGTACAGTAACTTAAGTACTGTAAGAATAATTTTAGTGTATTACGTGTGTTCGTAATATTAAAAAAAAAACCTTCGAATAATGCGTTCGTAACAACTCCCTCTAGGCCATTAAGTAGGTATACAAAAATGTTATTGGACAAACTTTCATTGGCCAAAATAAAACGGTCAGATCATATGGATTAAGAAGGGAGACCCTTAGCCATAAAAAGTCCTAAGTACATTCTCAGCCGTAGGTAATAATGTTAGGAAATTTACGAGGCGTGCAGTAAGGATATGGGATGGCCTTTACCCTGCTTTACATAAATAGTTCTTGGTATATCGCTTCATTTGACGATGTGGTAAAGTAAGCTAAGTGATTATTAAAATTATTTAAATTTCAGATGATAGTATTTTAATGCATACACAAACACTACACAGTACTATAACAATAAAATTTGGTATGTTTCAAGTAAACTTTTTAAAGTATCTTGACTTTGTCTTGTTTCCCTAGAGTGGAAAATCGAATTTCCCGTTGTTACGTTTAGAGTTAAAAACGACATATTTTCCGGTCATGAATATTACTTACTTCATTGATTACACTGTTAATTACTGATGATATGAAGAGACATACCGTCGCTTGATTGTAAGTAACACGTCTGCCCTAATGGGCAGTACTATAGGCAATACTATACTAATGTGTATATCATTATTCTGTGTGAAATTGAACTGCGCTTTTCACTCTAGGACTATTTAAATTCGTTCTTCTTATGTATCGTTCACAAAATAATTTTAATTGATAAAGTGCCCTTCCCTGCATTTGCATGCTGCTCCGAGGCATAAATATTTCACCCTGGTTTATTTATACCTGATAGGCTAGCCTTTAATCTATCTCACCTGATGGAAAGTGACTGATGAACGTACCTGGTAAATACAAGTCCGGAGAAGAACATGACGCAAAAATATATTTTTTATAAAAGCTAACTATGTCCTTGACACTGGAAGGTTATTTGCTCAAACAATATTTATGAAGACCCAGAGAATTGTGTTTTAGGGGTATGTCAAAAAGAAATCGTATTAGTGTCACGCTGTAGGATAGGTCAAACTGCACCACGTTAAAATAACGCTGGATTTTGGTATTCCTTTGTTGATTTGAAACTTTGGTAACGTGATTTTAACGTGACAAAAACATTTTGATAAATGTTGGTATTCTACCTGTTTTCATCATTTAGGCTCAGAAATTTGGTCTTGTTAAACTAAGGAGTTAAATTATATCTCTATTTTGGAGAGATCAGAAATGAACCAAGACAGGTTAATATCTTTTATGCAAGTTTTTAGTTTTTTTTTTGTTTCCCGGAAACACTACATACAAACTAAAAGAAAATAATCTCACGTCATCTTTACGCTCTTTTGATTTGGTATATCTGGCTGAGGCTGAATATACATGGGGATTGGCAAGCCCAACTACAGATTTACCTAAGGTTTTATCAGTTATGATTATATAGCCATGCCAGTTACATTTTGCATGGTATTGGGGCATCTTGCGAATGCCTTTATATGTGGCAATATAGCACCTTCAAGTAGAAAATCAGGCACTAAGTACCGGTGGGCTCCAGCAGTTGTCCTTGTGTGCCAGTTCTTATTTTATGTATATAAATCCTGTTTATCATCTTCAATTACATCATCCCATTATATAAGGTGAGATCAAGTCTAAATGCTAGCCGTTTGGCAAAAAAAGTGGTGTTTGAAAAACAATAACGCGCTAAAAAGAGGCTTGACGACAACGCTGCCGTCCGTTAACTAAAAGGTCGCTAAGCCACAAAACCAAGTTTTGAGATATGAGCATAAAACGGTGGTAAAATTTAAAATTGATGCTGTTTTATAGGTGTTGGTCGCAGAAACATTCTTGAAATATCCAAAGAAAGCTCTTTTTATATTCTATCAAATATAGCAATATATATCTGCAATAATTAGTTCTAAATAGACAAAAAACTCGTTTGGCCTTCTAGCCATGTAATAATTGCTTAATTTACCATTTATATACTACACTAAAAAGCCACTAAGTATACCCTAGTGACCTTTTAGACTAGCAATTGTCTATAAATATATGCACAGTTTTTTTATGTTATGAAGTTATATGCAAAATCTACACTAAAAAGACGCAAAGTTATTTAACGACTTTTTTGTTAAATATTAACGAATTTCAAAGATATCCAACCCAAGCTAGAATGTCGTTATAGTTTTTTAACTATTATGTAGTCTAGTTTTGTAATTTATCGTTGTTTTTGTGATTATACAACAGCATATTATCTTTAAATTACTACACTAAATGGCAGTTAAATGAGAAACCTTGAAATTAAACGACTATTTAGTTAAGTATTTTAAAATGGCCATTTCAAGTGAGGCACAAGAAAAAACGTTATGTATCAAAATAAAATAAACGCAATGTGTTAATTATTCGTAAATTTAAGTTAAATGACAGAATTTTTAACACATAATTGCTTAGAATCTATTTTCCTAGGAAACAAAACAACTCAGTTACTATAAATAACATTTAAATCTTTAAAACATCGTATTTTAAAAGTAGAAATTACACACGCATATTTAGAATGACAATTGCAAACACCACAAAGAAAATTAAATGCTTATTATTAGATTATACATCCAGGAATGTAAAATGATTAAATATTAATGATTATTTAAAATAATATTTCATAATTAATAAATTGAGGTCTTGCTTTTATAAAAATCCAAATCACTGCTAGAACAGTACAAGTAAAAATATGAGAATAAATTTCAATAAAAATACTTTCACAAGGAACAAATGAATGGAAGTGTTGGAAGGGGAAAACCTAGGCGAACATTTCGAAATCAGATTGAATACGTTCTGAAAAAAGGCCAGGTGAAGGTTACCCTAAACCGACGCTTATGTATGATAAGATTGATGAGTGACATGAATGTATATGAAACGAAAGAGATATGTAAGGATCGTAGTAAATGAAAATATGTGGTATCTGCCTACCCCTACGGGAAAGAGGCGTGATGTTATGTATGTGTGTATTTAAAAATACTTTCGTAAGTATGAACTCTTTGTACCTACACTTTAATGTCTATAATAAGTAATACTTAAATATTAGTCTATGAAGGCACATTAAATCAGTATTTAAGTTATTTAGTTGAGCATATTTTTATTTCCAGGATCATGTTCATAACTTGTAGGTAAATTTCTCCATAATAATAGTTTATATGGGTATATTATTCAGGCTAGTTTGTGTATGATACCATCTATTCTTTGTTTTTGTTGATATCTTTCGGGATGGTCCGAAAGGTGATTGACAAGGCTCTTGGATTTTCTAAAGTATCTATATTACATGAACTGTAATGTTGTAAATTCGTCTTAAAAATCATTTTTGTATCGAAGACCAAAGTTTTTATGTTTCAAAGTAAACTGAACCATGTTCTTAGATAACCTCTGGGGTTTGGTTTTTGTATGCACCTGTCGGAGGTGTAATTATATGAGTTAATAAAATATTGTGATGTAAGTGATACAACTGTCACTTTTCCATTATTTATGGAAGCTATTGCATCAATAAAAATCTATAAAATCGTAGAGTTTACCCTTCTTTTTCACTGCCAGTTCAACTTGATGATGCATTTGGTCAGCGCTCATAAAAGTACGCCCAGGTCAGAAAAAATAGTAAGACATTGTTGCTGTCGTTGTTATGTCAGTGTTCACCAAGTGAACTAGCAACGAAAACATTAACCAATTTTTATTTTGGGCACTGCAATTGTCAAGCCAAGTGTTCAAATTTTGAACATCACGTTATTCGCACTCACGAAGTCTTCCTGTTTCCTTCCTGAGATCCCATCAAGCCAAATAACAGTCACCGGTCCAATTTCAGAGGTTATTTTTCCAACAGGCGCAAAAGTTTGGTTAAAGGCGACAAGTCTCTGACAGAAAATATCCAATTTCAGTGTATTCATTCTCGGTAATATTATATAACTTTAGTAATTAAACAACTTCAAACGGTTTAAATCATACACATAAAATCGTGGTCACGGGGTGATCACACTGCAAAGTGTTTGAAACGCTGGGACAAAAATAATGATAAATATACGCGATTTAAACCATTTATATGTGTAATAGTCGCGAAAACCTAAGACAACATTAGATAACTTTTTCCAAATCTGAGGTGAAAATTATTTGATTATCACTTTGTTGCAAATTTTTACGTGAATCATAAAGTTGTCTTACTTCTATATAATTACCATGACTAACAAACTCAACATCTGCCTACTCTTTCCGGGATATATAAATGTGATGATATGACGATATGTTTTTATTAAATAAAGAAATACTACGACATGATTCAAGTTATGGAAATTATCATATTCACCGCGAAACATATTGTTAAACTACGGTTTTACCCGTGTGGTGATGAAAAATAGTATCTCCATACCAAATTTCATCCAATACTCTCCAGCCGTTTAGGCGAAACAAACATCCATACCTAAACACAATCTTTCGCGTTAATAATATTACTAAGGATTGATTGATACACAAAAACCTCGCTACAGACGACTTAATTTCCGAGAAAGGAGGCAGCGGTAACATTTCTTCCCGCTCCTCGCTTGTTTTGTTTGCGCGGTACGTAAGAATCAATGAAATATCTGTTCCACACGTTAATATAGCAAATAGGTACACCTACTTTGCACTTAGAGTCGTTAATAGCAATAGAACTCGGTTGATTATAGTAATACCACTATTATTTTCATACCAATAGACATAAACCGTGCCAAGCTAACAAAACTAGCAATAATAATATAACTTAGCAAGAAATATTCGCCACCATTGAAACCATTTGACGTCAATCAAAACCTGCCCGGTGACGTATGTCCACCCGATATAGACCTAGGTGACACTCAACTAGAGTGCGTGCGGGGCAGGTCGAAACGTGAGAGCAAATTGCGACTTTTTAGCTAAGTATTGTCGCTTAACGTAATTTTTGCTAAGGATGTGTACGCAAAATGTTGTTTATGGAATAATTTGAAGGCGCTTTGATTTTTGAGTAAAGTAAATCATTAGGTTTTAAAACAGCCATCCTACGCTATAAAGCCGTTATCAGAGTTTAACGTTCATAGAGTGTAGTTTTTTTGTGAAACTGCTTTATAGTGTAGGATTACCAACATTATTTAGCTATGAAATCAAAAACTTAAAGATAGCATTATTATTTTAACGACTATATAGCCTAGTAAAGTGAAATAACGTCTTTTTTGTTATGTGACGAATGTAACAATTTTACTATGATAATGTCGTTAAGGGCTGTATGTGATCGTGTAGCTAAATATTGCAGGTTAACGTCAATTTAGCTTTGTAAAATATGTTTTTATCCACATTTAACGGCCTTTTTACTAGACCTATCTCTTGATTCTAAAAGGTGATAAAAATTATTCCAAGACAGATCGATAGAGAATTTTTTTCTGTATAGGATGACATTTAAAGCTCAAAATCGACCCCCTGTGGCTTAACGACCTTTTAGTCAACGGACGGCAGAACGAATTACTTTCATTCAGCTCTGGTTTAAGACTATGGACGTTTTAGAATTCGTAATATACAGGGTTATTGGAAAAATGCTAACAACCTCTTAAGGTTGACTTCTGCTAGTCTTACAAACATTTCAAGATATTTTTTTATTTTTTTGCGCTTGTGAATGTGTATATTTTATTTCTTTTTTATGTGTCTCCATTTGAATACAGTTTTATATATTTACATCGAGAAAAGTAGTAAAAATGTGAAATAATAAATTACAGGCACAAGAGACATTTAACATCAGGTGGTCCTCGTGCTTATTCCGTCAAATACACATATACAAAAATAAAATAAAACAAAATATTATTCTCAAAATGTTAGTTAGGACTAGCAGAAGTCAACCCAAAAAGGTTGTTAGCATTTTTAGAGTTCCGTACCCAAAGGGAAAATACGGGATCCTATTACTTAGACTTCGCAGTCCACCCGGCCGTCTGTCACCAGGCTGTATCTCAAGAACGGCGATAGCTAGACAGTTGAAATTTTCACAAATGATGTATTTCTATTGCCGCTAAAATAACAAATACTAAAAATAAAATAAAATTTATATTTAAGGGGGCGCCCATACAACAAACATGTTTTTTCACAGGTATACGCTTTAACTAACATAGAATATTTAGTTTTATGTTCTCATTAAATATAATTAATTAAAATATAATATACAATTAAGAGGGCTCCCATATAATCAAAAAGGATTTCGCCGTTTATTTGCTAAAAATACTAATAATGAAAACGATTTTTCCAATAACCCTTTATAGTAAACTGCTTGCCCGTGGGATTTTGGTCTACAATTTGACAGCCCTATCTTTCCCATGGCTGTCGTAAGAGGTGACTAAGGTTAAAATACCTGAAGGTGGGCAGCAGTGCCTTCTGAGGACTCGCTATCTTATACTGCGATCCCAAAGCCACCTGCCAAGTGTGGGAATTGTGGCAAACAAAATCCCCCTTGGTAACTGCTTAATCTTATAAAAAAACTATAAAAGGCCCGTACGGTGCCGGGCTAGAATGTCACCCCCCCCCCCTTCCCCCAAGCGATCACTGCGATCCCCAAGACGCCTGCCGAGTGTAGGGATTATGGCAGATCACCCCATGATGGGGAAGCCTGTGTTCAGTAGTAGCCAATCTGACTGATACAGTACAGTTATAAACTGCAGCACTGAAATTTGCCAGGTATTTCGTTTATAGGTAGGGACCGTTAGCACAAAAATATTTTGCAACAGGGCCAAATTAAGGGGGTCTGGGCTCAAACTGTGTTTGAAAGAATTGTGTTTTGAAGTTAGGAGCATGGAACTCGGCGGGCAAGCAGTTTTGGTATGTTAAGAAAGAATTGCACAACAACGCCGAATTAAGGCAGTCAAAGAAAGTTCTGAGTTTTTGATGTAAGGAATATGAAATGTTACGTTAATGACAGAGTGAAATCTTATACTAAGAATTTTAGGAGAAGTACGTGTTAAGAAACACAAATACGAGTTAAAAATTATAAAGTATGTTTATTTTTCAGCTAAAAACGACTAAATCTATGAAGAAAATTTTATCCAGTATGAAGTTATTAGGTAGGAGACGTCCGCTAAGAACGGGTTTTATGAATGGGCATCATTGAGCCCCTTTAAAGCTGACCTTTTATAAAACTAAATTTTAATTTAACCCTCGAATTCAATTTGTTTTTTTTTTAAAAATCCTGTGCTTCTGAACTTGGAAGCATAACATTATGTGGTTTGTTTCGTGATATAACATAAAATATTTTTACATATTTTTACCCCCAAGCAGTAAAATTACTTAATTCCGTTTTGTAGGGTATGGGTGCCGGAGAAATTACAGGCACTTGGCATGAGACTTGGCAACTTTGTGTCTCAGGGCGCAGTGCAGTTCGCCAATTATGACAAACTAAATCTGATACAGACAAAGGTTACCGTTTTAAATCAGATGGGCATCGAGCTTTTTTTTTTTTTTTTTTTTTTATGCCTGATAGGTTAGCCTTTGACCACTATCTCACCTGATGGTAAGTGATGATGTGGTCGAAGATGTTGTTCAGGCTAACCTAGAAGTACTGGCTCTCAAGGACAGCTGCCGGAACACACCGTTAGGTGCTTGGCGACAGATTTTCTACATGAGGGTGGTAGCTAGCCAGGCGGACATTCGCAAAATGCCCTACCACCATGCCATAACGACTGCCATCCTAAGACAACAACCGGGACCGACGGCTTAACGTGCCCTCCGAAGCACGGAAGCGCTCAGTAGTAATGTCACTAGCGGACACCCATCCAACTCATGACCGCGCGCGACGTTGCTTAACTTTGCTGATCGGTTGAGAACAGCTAAGTAAACTTCGCTACGAGCGCTTCATCACGATACCATAAAAAAGTTAAGATTGTATAAACACCTAAATTGTAAACCCTAGTTTAAAATCATATGAAAGCGCTATGATTAAGCTGAATCTGGGCATCTGCATTTCTTATAATATAGTGTGACATGATCAAAGAAATTACTTTTAGAAGAGCAAAAATTAGGGCGTATGGAAAGGAGTAAGGATATGAATACAGTCGATAGTATCTAGGTAAGGTTAATTAGAGTGAGTGTAAGGGTGTGGTTAATGATAATGGTAACCTAAATTCAAAGTCAAGATCGAAGTAGACGTAGATATTGATTAAGGTCAATGTCGAGATATTGTTTATTGAAATATAAATGTATTGTTAATCGTCAAGGAATAAAAATGTTCATATCAATTAAAACATAAAATTTAAAGTAAAGCAAAGTAAAAGCCGCAAGCAAAAGTAGTCTTTAATAACAGTAGGTACAAAAATATCACAGAATATGTTTGGTATATCTTAGTGGGTTTTGACCCAAACCGTTGTAGTTTTGGCACGTTCTTCTATTGAGTACATAGGTATTTACTTCACTTTTGTTATTTTATTTCCTTGGGTTTCTCGTAACACGTATATTACGTAAATATGGACTGTTCAAATACTCTTTGTACCGTTAACTAAAAAAATATTAAGTCTTTAGTTTGAATTATTAGTACACCAACAAAAGTTTTTTTCATTTTCAAGACGTTTCTTCATTTTATACATAGCTTCTTCTGCTTTTGGCTTCGCCGGCGCAATATTATGTTTGTTTTAATGTGCCTTTTGGGTTACTGAGCAAAAAATCGGGATAAAAAGTATCTTATAGCTGGGCCCATGACCTTAAGAATTTTATTTATACTAAGTTTATTTATTGATGATCGGCTGTGAATATATGCACTGGATAACAATAGATTTATATTTTTTATATAATTAAGTACTGATTTCTAGAGTTAAGTCTTAGAGTCATAAGCGAAAAAGGAACTAATATGGAGCTAAGAAAATACCGAACACATAAATAGTATTTTTAATATTATAAATAGTAAAATAATTACCACTTTAAAGCATTAGATACTAAATGTTTTAAAGATTAGATACTAAAGTCAGTCAATATGTTTTGAAGGCTCCAATTTCATTTCTAACATAGACAGAATACTATCTAAGTTGTGTTGGCCATTGTTTGCTTTGATTTTGACCTTTACGACCTACACTATAAAATTATGTATTTAGAATAAAAAATAAGCCTAAATTAGTTTCCACGTGCGCGAGTCCGAATTGCACTTAGACAATTTTTGGCATTTGTTGTTATAGGGGCAATAGAAATACCTATATCATTGTGAAATATTTCAACTGTCTTGCTATCACGGTTCATGAGACACAGCCTGGTGTCAGACAGACAGATGTACAGTGAAGTCTTAGTAGTAGGGTCCCGTTTTTACCCTTAGGATACGGAACCCTAAAAATAAAAAAAATCGTTTTAGATGTTTTTAAATGTTACAATAACAATTTTCATGTTACTTTTATTTTGAATGGTACCCACTTACTTATACTATTATTTCAGATCTTTGAACAAAAATTTAAGCACTGGGGGGTTAAAAATACAACATATATTTTCACTCCTGTTTTCATTCTAACCTTAACAAATATAGAAAAAAATCTTCTGAATAAGGTAAGGACATACTTGGTAACATACACCCCCATTGCTAGGTTGCAAAAAGTTTTTTAGCCCTCTTACAACGATAAATAATGTTACAAAATGTTTAGTCCTACTATACTGACAGATGAAACTTCTTCACAAAATACCTAAATTTGTGGTTAATATTACTTATATTTTTTCGTTGACGAGCTAGAGATCCGTGAAATATAGGACAGAAGAACAGACAATAAGACATACAAAGTTTTGAAGCAGTGATGGATCAGTGGCATTGGCTATGAATTGCCGTGCAGCAGGTCCATGGTTCGAATCCCGCGGCGGTTTGACCTTCACCGCATGGTGGAAGGGCATTTTTATTAATGCCCGCCTAGCTAGCGACCACCCTCAAGTGGAAAATCTGTGGCCAAGCCCCTAATAGTGTGTTCCGGCAGTAATTCTTGAGAGCCAGATAAATTTTAGGCACATGACACCTAACAACTGTACGTCTCAATGTGACGGGCATAGTGCAATTCGTCTTTGACGAAATGCATCTGTTATAGGCAGACGTTAGTCCACTTAACATCAGTGGGCCTCGGGCTTGTTCCGTTAAAATAACATAAAAAATACAGCGGAGTCTTAATAGAGCTCCGTTATGCCTTTTGTTCACAAAACCCTAAAAAAGAAAAAGTCGAATTTAAAACTTTTCCAACGAAGCTAAATTTTTCAATTAAAGTCGTCTATTTAGTTACCAAAATAAACATGATAGATGAGATCTACGAAGAAAGAGCTAAGTTGATATTAAATATTAGCTTTTAATAATTAATTTTACTTTACGCTAAATACACAACCGCTCGTGCTGATGAGTGTGCAATCAATTGTGTGTTCGAAGGATTAACTGCTATTAAGCGTTTCTAAGAGGCTACTGTAGATACACTAGGCCACGAAATAAGTGTTTAAAGGGATGATTCACTGATTTTGGTCACTTTGAAGTTGAGTTTCTCAGAGGATAATAATGTTTATGATTCATATAATATAAGTAGGTACCATGTACGTACATTTTTTAAAGTTATTGTGTCGTAACAAGATCGAGCCTCACCTGATATTAAGTGGATTAAGTTCTACCTATAACAAATGCATTTCAACACAAGTGTAACAAATTGTACTGCGCCCGTCACTTTGAGACATAGTTGTTAAGTCTCATGGACCTGTAATTTTACTGGCTCTCAAGGACAGCTGCCGGAACACACCGTTAGGTGCATTCCGGCAGCTTTTCTACAGATTACGATTTCGACAGATTATCTACTTGAGGGTGGTCGCTAGCCAGGCGGGCATTCACAAAATGCCCTTCCACCATGCTGTGAGGCTCAAGCCCGTGGCGGGATACGAACCATGGACCTGCTGCGTGGCAGTCCATAGCCAATGCCACTGAGCCATCACCGCTTCATAACATTTTGGCAACAAATCCACGCTAAAGGTTTTTTCATGACAGCTTACTTTTTTTTTAATGTTGTTGTGACAGAACAAGCCCGAGGCCCACCTGATGTTAAGTGGACTCACCTCTGCCTATAACAGATGCATTTCGTCATCGACTAATTGTACTGCACTCGTCACACTCAGGCGTACAGTTGTTAAGTCTCATGTGCCTGTAATTTCTTCGATCAGGCTGGAATACATGTACCTATCCGAGCCCAGCACAATGCAAAAACCAAAAAATTATAAAATAGAAAAAAAAAACTGATTATAGAAGTATAAATAAACATTTTTATTATTGTAAATTTTAAATTTAGGGGGCCAAATTTTGTGCGGAAATAAATCTGAATTAGTAGGTTAATAGGTAATAAGGAAATGTTTTCAGATTCGTTTTCAGAATTCCTCCTCAACCATATGGAATTATTAACTATATGTTACATTTATTTATAACAAGTCCATGATGAAATTTTATAATCAAACTACTAATTTATGACCAGAGACCAGTTTTCTGTAGTGTTGCGCTTTTTAGACAAACAAATTCTTTACAACTGCTAATTGATCTGCATCGCTCTCTTGAGGTTATCTTGAGCTAATGAATCAAGATGCCTAGGTCTATACCTAGGCATTGAACAACCCAAATTGAAGATGGGAAACATGATTCACCTAGAATGCAATCTGCCGCCTACTGCCAACCACACCTACGAGTATATATCCTTGGTGACAGATTTTCTAATCAGAGTGTTAGCTAGTCAAATGGGCATTTTTAAAACGCCGTACCACCATAAAATGTGACTTTCTTTACAGGTTGGCAGAAGGCAAACATAGCCCAACGTCTGACTTACGGAGGTCGGCAGCCCTCAAAAACACGGAAACACTCAGTAGTAAATGCGACTAGCAGTCACCCATCTAAGAAGTGAACTAGGAAAACGTTGATCGGTTAAGAAGCTTCGCTACAAACACTATGAAAGTTACTACTGAATTACGCGTATATACCGTATTAATTCACTCATTGCTAAGCATTTGTTACCGCAAAATGCTCCAAAATGTAATTGCCCAAAGCGTTACTTTCCGTGGCCCGACTGCAATGGTAGAGTCTTGATAAGAACGTTCCACCACAGTGGTTAGTTTCCCACAGTCATGGGGGTATTTGATAGATAAAAATACTTTTATTCAAAGCTATTGAACTATGAAATCCGTACAATAGAATAACAAATTTGAAATAAAAGTTTTTGTTTCCCATTTCTATAGGACGATAACAATAAATAACTCGTTTTTGTATGAGATTTATTTTTGTGCCATTGGCAAAGTACTCATCAATGTTAAAATTTTACTTAGTTTTCTTAAAACCATTACTGAGTAACTATCAGAAGAAGTATAGATTTTAAATCTTAGAACTGGTGACTCAAGCGCGCAAGTATGCAAATCTCGGTACTACTTACATACTCGTAATAATTGAGCCGTTTGGTGTAGAGACATTAGATCCGTGGGAGCCAGGAGCGCATCTTATTTTCAAAAACTTATCAGAGCGCTTGATTGATGTGACGCTTGATCATAATGCTGCCAGCCTTAATTGGTTCCACGAATTAGCATTGCAATCCAACGTGGCATTTTGTACTACCTACTGCATCAGTCAGATTGTCCACTGCTTACGCAGCCTCCTTAATTATGGGGTGGTTTGCCATAATTGGTGATCGCAGCTTAAGATAGCAGTTCCTCAGAAGGTGCTGCTGTTCACCTTCCGGTATTTTTCCATTAGTCTCTAAAGACACCCACAGGTAGCAATGGCAATGTTAGGGTGACATTCTAGCGGCACCCCATACATCTACCGAGCACTACCTGTAGACCTAATGTCCTTTACGTTGCCTAAATACTTCATTATAGTAGCTGTAGAGTTGTATATACGGTGGATACACATCACCACCTGCAGTACTGTTCATATAATTAAAATCAACCTTATATGGTTGAGAGTGTTTTGCTAACACAAACAACAAAGGCAACAAAAAAATTCTGGGTAACAAAAACAAGGTCTTAGATAATTAGGCATTCAATTTAATTTACATGTATTTTTTTTTCACATTCTAGTAAAAAACAAGTATACATGAAAAAACATTTTTGAAATGTCTTCCATTGCATTGAGAAGGAGTGGAGGTTTCCAATTAAACAATTTGTTTCCATAACCGGTGTAAAGCCATTTCACTGCGAGATATGTGATACAATTTTCGTTAATGGTTTGTTTTTGATTATGAAAATATAGATCATTTATGATTTTATATATTTCTATAGTTCTGGACTTAAAAACAGGACCCTATTTTGGCTGTCCTTATTCTCATGATGTCCGTTATATACGAGTAAATGTAAGTAAATAAAAAATGCGATTAGATGGATAAGTAAATTTGTGGGCGAAGGTATTTTCTATAATGACTGGCTTTAAAATAAATTACCTGATAGCTGAAAAATCTGCCCTCACTCGAACTGTCATTTTTCTCTCTCTGGTGGCAGCTTCAAACTTTCATATTATATTTTCTGCGATGCTGAGAATTTATGAAGGAAAAAATATGTAATATTTTTCATAACACCTTTAGGTGCTTTACCACAGATTTTCTACTTGAAGGTGGTTGCTAGTCAGGCGGGCATACGCACAATTGGTGGTACCTGGGTAATATTCACGGTGTAAGGTATGGTAAAGGTAGATATGGTTAAGGACTGGTGGAGGTAAGAGTGGAAGCAATTTGCTTTAAGATTAGGTGTAAGATTTGGGTAAGGGTAATGAAATAGTCTTGATTAAAAGAAGTTAGAAAAGGAAATGCAAATCTTGAATGTTCATCAAAATTTTGTGATATCGCAATAGTTGAGTATACTGTTACAAGTGAAGGGCATTACAAATACATCAGTTTGCTGCATTTAGGGCCTGTATTCTACGAATAAATATGTAAAGAAGTGTAACTCTTATCGTATATATCGTATTGATTTCGGACTCATCAAATTCAAATTGATTGGTTAATTTATTTGGTGCTTAGAAATGACTGCATTCAATTGTTTGCGTCAAAGTAATATTTTTCATTTACATTTTTGACTTAAATTTCTTTACTTATTTATTCGTAACCTGTACATTTACTATAAACTGATTTTCATACTTCTTGGCTAAACCGTTTCAAAACTGTAGGCATCTAGGCTAACCTGTAATGACTGGCTCTAAGGACAGCTACCGGAACACACCGTTAGGTGTTTGGTGACAGATATTCTACTTGAAGGTGGTAGCTAGCTAGGCGGGCATTCACAAAATGCCCCACCACCATGCTATTACGACTGCCATCCTAAGACAACAACCGGGATCGACGGCTTAACGCGCCCTCCGAAGCACGGAAGCGCTCAGTAGTAAGGCTACTAGCGGTCACCCATCCAACTCATGACTACAGCGGACGTTGCTAAACTTGACTATGTAGAGCATGGCATAGATGCGTGTACACTTTTGCACTATGGAATTCAAGGAACAGCTCTGAATCTAATAGAGTCAAATTTGTCAGACAGCCATTTGGATTATAGGAGTTGTAGTAAATTGCGTTACATCTTCCGGATGTTTATAAAAATAAGAATACGGCGTGATTCTGGTTCCATCCATTTATTTACCTTATCTGTTCACAAAGAATAGTCTTACGTGTGTTATGTACTTGTTTTTTTTTAATGTGTACGTGACTGAACAAGCATGAGGCGCACCTGTTGTTAAGCGGACTAACCTCTGCCTATAACAGATGCTTTGCTTCACAAGTGACGAATTGCATTGCGCCCGTGACACGGAGACATACAGTTATGTACCTGTAATTTTACTGGCTCCCAATAACTGCTGCCGGAACACACTGTTAGGTGCTTGGCGACAGATTTTCTACTTATGAGTGATAGCTTGGCAGGCGAGCATTCGTAAAATGCCCTTCCACCACGCGGTTAAGCTCAAGCCGGTGCGGTGGGGATAGAACGAGCAACGGCACGGCAGTCCATGCTATTAACGCTCGGCCATCATTGCTTCAAAATGTGCACTCGTATTTCAGCAACAATGTTTTATTTTCAGAAGATAATGTTTTTTTTGGTGTTAGGACATTTTGCGAATGTCCGCTTTGCTAGCTACTTTAAGTAAAAAATCTGTTGCTAAGCACATTAGTGTGTATTCCATAAAAACTCCCTGGCTTAATTAAGCTGTAATACTGCATTGCGGTGTTGTAGCCTGACATTTGGCTGGTTTAAAAATGAGCGGTTTCTGATGATAAAGCATTTATACGCTACGCGTACATATAACATTGCTAGTATAATTGGCCTGTAGTTTAGATGAATTCGAAACAGTAGAAATGAAATGCTTGCAATTTACTTGCGAAAAGGCAATTAACTTTCATAATTAACGTTCATTTATTTATGCTTGATCCGAATAATGTTTTTCTTTATTTCCCAGAGGCTTACATCATCGTTCATGTGTATAATATTTTTCGATTCTTTAAGAGAACCCGTCTAGTATGTTAATTACGCCAATATTTCCCAAATGCTACTGTTTCGAAATAAAGACGTTAAATATTACAACTTGTTTACGCCATCTACAGGCATTTTTTTAAAACTACCTTCCATGTGATTTCATACGATAATGCACTTGAATGAAATGCACCGACCCCTCGTGAATGATGTCTCAGTCGCCGTCAAACCTCAGTAGAAGAATATAGTTCTAAACTAACACGCGCTCCGCATATTCAAAATCTTAAATACTCGCTGTCAAGCTCGCTAATCGACAAAATAAACTACTAAGTGTCTAGTGAAGTTCGCTACTTGTGTATAAACCGCAGTTCTATTGGAGCTTAGCCATACATGTGATTGTGCTCATCATCATCTTGAGGATCTGCCGGCCGGCGTGAGAGACTGGACGCAGCAGCAAGGTTGGTGCATATTGATAGTGCTTGATCAGAAATCACATGTATATATTTTTTGTATTACAGTCCATTAAATAGGCGTAGGGCTTCGCCCCTCGCATTCCCGCTTTGGCGGCTCCACAACTGAAAACTGTTTTCTCAGGTTTTCGCGATCATAGCTCATTGTATTTTCAAACAACTTAAAAGGCTTTCAGTTGTTTAATTACTATAATAATGACATGTTCAGCAACCCACCAAAGTGAAAATCATATTTGTAAATATTCAAAACACAACATTTTTATCCCCGTTTTACACATCGGGTCCTTACCGAAGGGCTATCGAGACTGCCTCGACTGAGCCAAATTTTGTGGTCTTACTATATTTATCGTAGAGGATGGTGTATCATAGGGGACAATCAACTAGACTTCATCTAATCGAAAGAAGTGGTTTTTAGGGTTCCGCACCCAAAGGGTAAAAACGGGACCCTATTACTGAGACGACATTACCCTTTTTTTTTTTTTTTTTTTTTTTTATTGTCATGAGGAAAATGCATTTACGCATACACACGTGCCGGGGAGCAGGTGGTTATGTCGGGCTCAGGGTCAATAGGGACCCCACTACTGACTAAAAACCTCATCTTCGACTAGTGACAGGTGCCGCGGGGTCACTCGCGCTCTCATCCGCAGCCCCCGTCGACGTCGCTGCCCGCTTGGACGGGCCCAGCCTCTGGGAATTACTCCCCCTCCAATGCCGCTTCGTGGGATGCCCCGGAACACGAGGGCATCCACACCTCATGAGGACCTAACCCTGATGGGGGGTGCCGGCTGTGAGACGACATTACCCTATATTTCTAAATAAGATTATAAGCACTATCGCGTGCTAAACTAAAATCACATGTTTTAATTGTCATGATTTAAAAACTCCCACAGATTTTAATAAAGTGGCAACACAGGTATCGTGCTCCCCTCCCATTCCGTACTCGCCCCACCACTGAGTTACTGGGGAAGGGGTGGGACCGAGCGATGCCGAGGCATTCTGGGTAGACGACTCGTCGGCTTCGGACGTGTAGGAATTATTGTATAGTCTGTTAGAGATATGGTTGTGAAAAGTAATATATCGATATAAGTTGTAATAGTTGTGAAATAAAGTAAGAAAATCGAGAAGAATCAGGAGTTTCTTTTCATTTCAGAAGTGGGATATACTCACAAAGGTACAGTAACATATTTTGTAATGATTTTTCTTTAAAATAAAACGATCTCCCTTTTCAAAACTACCTACATATTTGAACAGTATTTTTTTTTTCTTTGTATTATTCCATGCTTACGCAACCACAATGATTTCGAATTACAACGTTTGGTCAGGGCTACCCTCTGATAACGTTTTATGCATGATGTGTAGATGTATCAGGGCATTTGGCCGGGGCTACTCCTTGGTATTGTCGGTGGTACACTACATAATGATGCAAAGGTTTTAGTCGTCGGATGTTTCTGATCGGGGCAACTCTCCGATAACATCCCACGTAAGTAATTTTCGTCAGTAATGTTAGTATTGTTTGTAACTAGCATTTGGCCGGGGCAACTCCCCGGTAGTGTTAATGTTGCAATATAATTATAACGTTACAAATCTCTGTAGTCGTCGGATGTTTCTGATCGGGGCAACTCTCCGATAACATCCCACGTAAGTAATTATCGACAGTAATGTAAGTATTGTTTGTAACCAGCATTTGGCCGGGGCAACTCCCCGGTAGTGTTAATGTTGCAATATAATTATAACGTTACAATTCTCTGTATTCGTCGGATGTTTATGATCGGGGCAACTCTCCGATAACATCCCACGTCAGTTATTATCGACAGTAACGTTATGTATGTATGTTTGTAAACGGCATTTGGCCGGGGCAACTCCCCGGTAGTGCTTAATGATGCAAAATAATTATAACGATACAAAACTCTATAGTCGTCGGATGTTTGATTGGGGCAACTCTCCGATAACATCCCTCGTCAACAATGTGGTTGCTTGAGTTCTGTGGACATGCTACGTTATTCTAACTAATAAAATAATATTAATAAAAATATCACAAAGAAATATTACCTATAACGGAAATCGGATGTGTAGTAGTTTTAACAAAATGGTTCAGTGTGCTTGTTAGGTAAATTCATAGGTTACGTGTGCCTATTGGACCATGATATGATACAAGTTAAGTGCGCCTGTGGATAGAATCATAGGTTAATTATGCCTATTACACCATGAAACAGGGTAAGTGCGCCTGTAAGATTTTATAAGGTTAAGTGTGCCTATTACACCATGAAACAGGTTATGTGCGCCTGTAAGATATTAATAGGTTAAGTGTGCCTATTACACCATGAAACAGGTTAAGTGCGCCTGTAAGGTATTAATAGGTTAAGTGTGCCTATTACACCATGAAACAGGTTAAGTGCGCCTGTAAGGTATTAATAGGTTAAGTGTGCCTATTACACCATGAAACAGGTTATGTGCGCCTGTTAAATGGTTTGCAGGTTAAGTGTGCCTGTTGTATTGAGCTGCAGGTTATGTGCGCCTGCCATATAGTTGTGCTTACTGAGTTATTTGGTTTGTTCAAAGTATAGTAGATGTACGCAAGCTATCTCTAATGAAATTTAAGTTGCTTTTATACAAATAGTACATTTAACAATAAAGTTATATTATAAAATATCAACTATTTTAAATTTACCAGATAACCAAATATTTTATTTAACAGGTTTTATTTAAGGTTTCTATTGAAATGGGGTAGCACCAGATTATTACGCTGATTATATCTAATGATTTCAGATTCGATCCTAAACATTATGAATCCTTTTTAAAGAGGCACTCCACCTGGTAAGCCACCTAAACAAAAGCGACAGAAAAGGAAGTCCCGACGTCGCAGTTCATCTTCTTCATCGACCTCGAGTGATGAAGCCCCACCATGAAGGAAGCGTAAGAGTCGTGAGTCAGTTAAGGCCAAGTATGTTTTAAGATTATTGTTATCATGGAAAGCAGAGTCAAATAAAGTTAAGGACCAGGAAACTAGATTAAATAATAATAACTATAATAATATTATTCCTGAATTTGAACCAACAAAAGGGTCTCAAACCATTGAGTGCTGGTTGCGTAAAGTGAACGAGTGCTCTACTGTTTATGGGTGGAATGACAAACAAAAAATTCACTTTTCATTACAAAAACTAGTTGGTCTGGCAAAGAAATGGTTTGAAGCTCTTCCGACAGTAGTTTTTACTTGGGAGGAGTGGCAAATAAAATTAAAAATAGGCCTTTCCAAGTGGACAGAGTTACGGCCGCCTTTTGGAAGAAATGTTGAGCCGCACCTCCCGAAGTGATGAACATCTGCGTGATTATTTTTACGAAAAATTAACTTTACTGACTAAGTGTGAGATCGAAGGTTTCCTACCTGTAATGCTTTCCTAGCAGTCAAATGTTTTGTGTATGGCATTACAGATATGACAATTAGAAGTGGAAGGCACTGAATTGTTCAAATCAAATCATTTATTCACAAGAATGATGTACAGATACAGCAGATGTACAGCTTTACAAAAATGTCCATAACATTCTACCATGACAATGGTGTGCAAAAGTTTATTTATACAAAATAAGTCAATACACACATTTATTATGAAGGTACAAATGATGATAAAAAAAAAATATTGTGTCATTCGCTATCAAATACAATACGTCAAATATTAAAATATAATCAAAGTCTGACTAAAATACAATTAACATTGACAAGTACCTAAGAAACTGTGAATGTCATAAAATCATTTATGGTGTAAAAACTTGTCAAGTAACCATATTGTAATTTTTTTTTGAAAATATTGAATGTCAAGTCTTTAAAAGAATTAGACAATTTATTGTAAACTTAATTGCATTAATAAACACATTACTTTTACACATAGCTAACTGGCATTTAGGTTGGTAGAGTTTAAATTTATCTCTCACATTTATACTTAATATAGTATAACTCAAAGTAAATTACTTTGGATGTTGCTTTACAAAAACACAAATATCTCTAATATACATGCAAACCAATGGTAAGATGCGAAAATGTTTAAAAATTGGTTTGCAACTATCTATACTACAGGCTCCACAGATCGCTCTCTTGCCCCAACGTAAGAGACCGTATGAGAGCACAGAAGATACATATCCGTGGTATGCACTGAGAGCATCTCCAGTGGATACGGTTAACCATATTTTTTTTATAGCAAAGATGAACCTATCTAGTTTGTCACATACGTAGTTTACGTGTGTTTTCCAATCGCAATGCTCATCAATCATTATTCCTAGAAAATTGGTTGAATTAACATCATTTATTTTATTATTTTCCTGGGTTATGTTTAATTCTATGCGTGGACTCATGTAGCTTCGTAATTGTATCATGTTCGTTTTCAGTACGTTAATTTTTAAACCATTATTCTTTAACCGGCTAATTATTTCACCAAGCGCAATATTTATTTCATTTTCATAAGTATGTGGATTTGTACACTTAACAATTAACGTTGTATCATCCGCAAATAGTACTGTTTTTTTGATGTGACGTTTGGAAGATCACTTATATAATATAATAATAATATAATAAATCTTTTATTTTATCTGAACATTTTACAAATTTGAGATAGGGACTACCTTTTAAGTATAGAATACCTGTGCCAGGTAGACCCGCTCTTCCTTATCTTAACATTAAGTTTTATACATATATATTTAATATTTAGGTTACAATTTTTATAAAACAATCTAGTATATACCAACTTATTAACAAATAAACATGAGGTATACTTAGGTATAACGTCTAACTAAATTTAAATACAGTATTACTCAAATGGTTTCTAACAAATGAAACTGTGTAAAGAAGGTAGTTATTTGTTTACAAGCCAAATATTTTATCTTCAGATGTAACTTATTTTAGAACAAATACAACCGAGGGCGATAAATATTATATATATATATTCTGTTTATATAGTCTAGGGTGGATATAATAAACAAAGGCAGGTAGGCGACGATTACTTACAAAAATTCAGAGTACAACATATACGTAAATTTAAAAATCAGGTACAGAATAGGTTGGCGGAGTGATGTGGTACAAGTGACAATTATGAATTAATTTATTATATCATTGTTTTATTTTATTTATGATATTTTATGTTTGAGTCTATAAAAAGACTTTATTATAAATAGATATGCAAATATTTATATAGATATATTATGTTAAATGATGTAGGAGATAAGTAGGTGTTTAGTGAGTCATGTAAATCAATAAATTAATGTTTTCAATAACCGGCTGTACTCACGCATATTGGTCGAGATTGTCGACCTAGGTTTCGGGCATGTCCGATGCCCTTCATCAGGTGAGTTCTCATACTCACGGGAACTTTCAAACAAAAATAAATCAATAAAATTGCAGCATAGATTTTACTTCAGCGTAATCCAAATTCATGAGCCAATTACGTACAATATATTTGCATTCATATACGGTATGTTATTATTTACAATAAAAACAGAAAAGGTCCCAGCACACTTCCTTGTGGGACTCCAAATGTATTTACTCTATTTTTCAAGCTTATAAAGTAGTAAATTATGGTCTACATAATAAAACGCCTTAGTCATGTCGAGAAAGATAGCTGTGACAGGTTTTCCTTCGTTTATGCAATCTACTATCATTTTAACCAGATTAAAACATGCCATTGAAGTGCTACTATTACTATGAAATCCAAACTGCTCTTCTTTTAATAAATCTTGACTTGTTACATAGTCGTAGATTCGGTTTAAGATTACTTTTTCGAGTATTTTTGACATAACTAGTATCAAAGTAACTGGCCGGTAGTTGTCCATATCTGTAATATCACGTTTCTTAAATAGAGGTTTGACTATGGATTTTTTGGAACGTCTGGAAAAGTGCTTTCCTCAAGTGGCAGGTTCACTAAGAAACTCATAGGTTCACTTATGTAGTTAGCTTATTTCTTGAGCATTTTGGTACTTAATTCATCAATACCTACCGAATTTGTGTTATTTAGATTAGTAATTATTTTCCATATTTCTATTGGGTCAGTTGGTTGTAAAAATATTGTATCATATATTTTAGTTTTCATAGTTTCATTAATCTTGTCTGTTTTAAATACAAAGTTGTGATTAGTCAAATTTATATAAAAATCATTAAATATTTCGTTAATGTCAACAGGATTAGTATACATTTTATTATCATATTCTTTGCGTTCAATCTCTTTTTTTTTGTCACCAATTTTGTCATTAATTATGTCCATACTGCTTTACATTTATTTTTGTTATTTTCTATATATTGTTTACTCTGTAGCTGTTGTCCAGAGCCTGAGGATCTACTTTACTTTATTTGTTCACAAAATTATAAGAAAACACGTGAATGCGCTTATAAATTAAATACACTTGATAGTGCTGGATCATATTCAAATTCACCCAACAGTTCCGTTCTTTGTATAACTTATAACTGTCATAATAGGGGACACTCGTTCTTCAAACGCCCAAAGCCTTTGGTTACATGCTAGATATGCAAGAGTCGGGCATGACATCGACTCTTGCAAGTTAGAGCCACTACGCTCCGAACCACATTGACCACACGGAACCCTATTCCAAGAATAGCTAGGTGCTGGCTACAAATTTACGAACTCTACTTAGAGATTTAATATGGAGCTGGGTTAAAGATAAACATGCGCTATGTTGACGCATTAAACCATCATAAGTCATCACGGGTCCCATTTTATATATGACTATTGTTCATTTTATATTGTATTATTAATTTTAGAAGTATAGTAGGTATAGCCCCATAAGTGAAATGTAAATTAACTACTTATAAATTGTATGTATTGAACAATCAACTTACTTACATAATCTATTATTATACACAAATGGTAATAAAATAACTTTTTTTTTTGTTAAGTATTCTTAGTGTTATTTAATAAGGAATTATATGCATACCTATAGTCAAAATATATATAAAGCTGTAATCACCGAATGTCATGATTTAAAACTACAACTAACATCAGTAAAATTTAATTAGTTTTGCAATGTATAATTCACAAATTGATAAGTATACTTTAAAAATGAATACCTATTCGTAGCTACGTTGAAACTACTGAGATATATGATTATCAATCCATTATATAACCAAGTTCAAATGAAATAATCAAATTAAGCTAGTTTAATTGATAATAGTGTAAGTTGTAATAGTGTAAAATGCAAAATTGTAAACAGTATGTAAACAGGTACGTGCGCCAGGGGGCAGCACGATGCCGGATGGCCGAATGTCATGATTTAAAAACTCCCACAGATTTTAATAAAGTGGCAACACAGGTATCGTGCTCCCCTCCCATTCCGTACTCGCCCCACCACTGAGTTACTGGGGAAGGGGTGGGACCGAGCGATGCCGAGGCATTCTGGGTAGACGACTCGTCGGCTTCGGACGTGTAGGAATTATTGTATAGTCTGTTAGAGATATGGTTGTGAAAAGTAATATATCGATATAAGTTGTAATAGTTGTGAAATAAAGTAAGATAATCGAGAAGAATCAGGAGTTTCTTTTCATAATTATTATTTTTGTTTTATTACGGGACCCTGTGCATGAAACTGAGGAACAACCCCATATTGTAGCCCAGAAAGTAAACAGGGAAGATCCTTAAAAATGTTTGTGGTACGCGGAATAAGTGTCCTGGAGAACCATTGCATTGTTGTTGAGCACGGTAGCTCATAGAGATGCAAAGTCTGTCCGGGGCTGTGATTACACCAAATAACCTCCCGGGAATACAGACATATCCTGGCTTTTGCAAGAAATCAAAAGCCAGGCGCCTGAAAATCCCTGAAGTTCCATAAGTCCTCTTTAAATGCGGATTAAAAACTCTTATAATATTTTGCACTTTAAGGAGTTTGAAAATAGGTTTTGAAAGTGCAACGTAGTATGCGATAGGCAGACAACACCCGAGCATGCATTTGCCACACATACCTGCACTATGTGTGATGTGTATAATATAGTACAAGGCGCGAAAAATCCTTAGTTCTCCCCGGAAAACAATGCCAGTTCCGTTTTTTCCCCTTCTTCATATCAATAGGGATATATTCTGATAATATCAATGCGACATGATTTGAAGTAGAAGGCAAATTAAATAATTGTTTTGTGGTGATTCATCCACGTCAATTTATGTATAATGAAGAAAGTAGTTCCAGCACTCTCATCATTATCTCTTGTCTTCCAGTTGACAAGTCCCAGGTACATAGGGTTGGTATAATATATTATACCACCCTTACGACCTAAGAACACTCCTCAGAACATCATATATTATTGATGCTACGGATACATAGATATCGCTGGTGCTAACGACAACATTTCCTGAACATCGATCATCCCTTACACTGATATACGATATCTTCATAAATAGCACCTTAATGTATTTGTATATATAATGTATAAATATTTGCGAAAGATATTCCGAAGTTGCTCCCCTTCTGTAACCTTCAATTAGAGATAACAAACCTTTTCCTGATAGATAAGCGAAGGCTTCGTTACTTTTCTGGCACTTTTTCTGTTTTCCCTCGAGAAAATCGCAATTTCCGGTGCTAAAATTAGCTTATTGTATTTTGATTTGAAGCATCTAAGATAATTTTTTTTATATAAAGTGGCTAAATAAGCAAGCATATCACCTTATGTGACGCTGACAGCTCTTGTTCATTATAAATACAGTTTGATTTAAGCATTCAAACGTACTGAACGGCACGACCCGATATTTGTTTCAAACTTGCTTTTGTTTCACTGGGAACAATATAGTTTGTTTGTATTTGAACTCCTATCACAGACAAGTATAATTATGAAGCAAGTCAACATCAATACTATTGATTAATAGTATATTTGGTACGTACTTCAATAATTATGTATATTGAAGCGCTCTTAGCAAAGTTTGCTTAGCTGTTCTTAACTGTTCAGCTAAGTTAAACAACGTCTGTCGGTCATTACTTGGATTGGTAACCGCTACCAACATTACTACAGGGCACTTCCGTGCTTCAGAGCATTCGTCAAGCCGTCGATCCCCGTCGTTGTCTTACAATAGCAGTCAATATATCATGGTGGTAGTGCATTTTGCAAATGCCCGCCTGGCTAGCTACCACCGTCAAGTAGAAAACCTGTCGCCAAGCACCTAAGTATTTTTGTCGTTTAAGTAATCACAAACTGGGTAGTAGGATTTCTTAATAAAATTGTTTAGCAAGTGCAACTTGCATTTTTCTTCTGTGAGCATCTGATATTGTCCGGAGGTTCCTCTCTCTGCAGCACTAACCACGGGTGGCTTGGGCCGTGCTCTGCTACCGGCTACGTCCTAATTTTATAGTTGTTTTTGTAAATGTTGTAAAAAAAAATACCGTGAATAATATTATAAATCTTTTTTTAAATTTGACCGCTAGCCAAACACGTACTGACTTAACAATTACATATATTATAATTTATTTATTTTTGAAAGTATGTTTCATTCAATTTAACGACATCAAATCATCAGTTAGAAATTTAACATCAAACAAAAACATAAACAAAAACATAAATATACACATCCAAGTTTTTCGTGTGTGTATTTGCATCCAAAGCGATCAGCGCTTCAAAAAATACAAGCAAAACCACGAATTCACACGAAATATGCAATTGCCAACGGGAAAACGATTCGATAATGAGATCCCGGGTAATCCGATCAAAGCCAAATTGACATTGGTGACTACTGATTGTGGAATAATAGTTTTGTTTGGATATAATTTACTTCTGCGGAAATACATTCAACGTTTGAACGAACTTCAATAGGAGTCCACAAGGATATTGCATCATGGAAATATGCCATAAAGTTGAAATTCAATCACATATATAAATATAAGGTTTCGGGTTAGAATGTCACCTCCCCTTTTCTTCCAGTGGGTGTCGTACTAAAAAAAAGAAAATTGAAAGTGTGTGAAAAGTGCACCAAATAAGCAGCATGCCACTTCCCACGTTGATGTGAGTAGGGTGTTGTGTGCATTATACGCACAATAGGACTGTATAGATCACGAAATAAGTATTATCTAAACCTGGCCATGGTCAAACATGTTCCCAACAATATAAAAAAAAACCTGGCCAAAACTGTTCCCAACAATTTCAATATACTGTCTGGGATTTCAATAAGAATTCAACATCATTGCAATGCTTAGTCAAAAAGAGCTTCGCTTGCATAGCAGTGAGTTTTATGAGCTTTTTAACTGTCACGGTCATTAACATTATAATTAATATTAGAAACGGGATATTTACCATGTTTTAGATTACTTTTGAGCTCTCAATATTTCGGCACGGTTGCAAGCGCCATGATCACGAGTAAACTATAGGCTGGCCTTTGACCAATATCTTAACAGATGGTAAATGACGATGTGGTCGAAGATGTTGTTCAGGCTAATCTAGAATTACTGGCTCTCAAGGATAGCTGCCGGAACACACCGTTAGGCGGAGATTCTCAAAATACCCGTCTTCCATGCTATAACGACTACCATCCTAAGACAACAACCAGAACTGATTGCTTAACAAGCACTCCGAAGCACGGAAGTGCTGAGTAGTAATGCCACTAGTGATCCAAGTCATGACCTCAGAGTACGTTGGTTAACTTAGCTTATCGGTTAAGAACGGCTAAGTAAACTACGCTACGCTAAGGTTATATTACTATACAATGTTTCTATACATATGCATCTAAAGTAAAAGTCAAAGTCAAAATCATTTATTCAATTTAGGCGTCTACGACGCTCTTATGAAGGTCAATTACAAATTTTAGTATTGAAATATTCTACATTGTACTGCCACGTTCAGCAAATAAATTGTATAGAGCCACTGCGAGAAGAACGGACAAAAAGATGCATGGTGGTAGGGCATTTTACGAATGCCCGCCTGGCTAGCTACCACCCTCAAGTAGAAAATATGTCGCCAAGCACCTAATGGTGTGTTCCGGCAGCTGTCCTTGAGAGCCAGTACTTCTAGGTTAGCCTGAACAACATCTTCGACCACATCATCACTTACCATCAGGTGGAGATAGTGGTCAAAGGCTAACCTATCAGGCACAAAAAAAAAAAAAAAAAGAAACTCGGGGCCATTCTTTTAAACAACTTTTAACAATGTGTTACATACTAACTATATAATAGAGTTACTACAATATTTGTTTAAATTATGTAGGTGACAGGCAATAGCTTGGCGGAGGCGGAATTGTCCAGGCATTTTTGTCGTTTATGTAATCAGAAACTGTGTAGTAGGATTTTTTTATCAATATGTTTTTCACGTGCAACTTGAATTTTCCTTCTGTGAGCGTTGTAATATGTTTGGGAACTTTATTATAAAACCGCACACAATTACCTAAGAAGGACCTTTTATTTGTCTTTGCTAATCTAAAACCTGGCACCGCTATTTTATCTTTATTCCTAGTGTTGTAATCGTGATTGTCACTGTTTAATTTAAATTTACTCAAATTTTTACGAACATACATAATATTTTCAAATATATACAGACTTGGTAAAGTTAAAATATCAATTTTCTTAAAAAGATCCTTCACAGATTCCCTAGGATCCATTTTATATATGGCTCGAATTGCACGCTATTGTATGATAAAGATTGTCTCTATCTCAGCAGCAGTTCCCCACAGCAATACACCATACGACATAATACTGTGGAAGTACGCGAAAAAAACTAGGCGAGCAGTAGCTACTTCTGTTAACTGTCTTGTCCTAAGAACTGCATATGCAGCAGAACTAAGTCTTCCGGAGAGATCATGTATATGTGGATCCCATTGTAAAGTGTCAATCCATTTTGATTCCCAGGAAGACT
The DNA here is from genome assembly GCA_963890685.1 of Plagodis pulveraria. Taxonomy (NCBI): domain Eukaryota; kingdom Metazoa; phylum Arthropoda; class Insecta; order Lepidoptera; family Geometridae; genus Plagodis; species Plagodis pulveraria. The sequence goes on from OY982967.1 coordinate 20,628,279, forward strand.
GTTGCTTTGTCAATAGGGAGTTTATCTGGGCCAAGCTTTATGTTTGGTTCAACAAAAGGAACATTTGGTATAGAAAACTTTAAACATTTCGTCTTTTTTGAATTTAGGAGAAGATTATTAGCGGCGAACCATTTACAAATCTTAGATAATACATTATTTACATGCGTCAGTTTACTGTCTTTCCTATCTACTTTATAAATCATTCGTTATCAAATATTAGTAGAACTGTTAATAACAAATATTTTAAGAAAGCTTAAAATTAATGTAATAGTTCAAAAAGTCAAGACCTACTGAGGTTGTTTCGTCTAGAATCGAAATGTGTCGGAGTTTTTTCCGGTTTGGCTTCGTAGCGTTTGTGACTTCAAGTTGGCTTAACAAGAAAATTAGGCGGAATTTCCACTAGATATATTTTCTTTATTTTTAGAGTGTTTAACTAAAATATCCATTTGATGTTTTCTTAAAATATTATTAAAATTATTGTTATTATTAAGTATATATGCTTACCGCAAAGTAACGCCTGAATCTATTCATTATTTGTAGAACTGTTGAGACGGTTTTTTCTAAATAAAACTCGTCTCTCGTCTCGGTTTTACCTAAATAAAACTCGTCTCACTAAGTTTAATAAGGCCGATCAGGAGCGAGGTGGACTTCCACACTGAGGATTCCGTCCGTATAAACACAGATGTTACAAAAAAATCGGTAGTTTTTCATAGAAAACGGAATCTTCAGCCGTACTATCACGTACTTAGGCCGGTTTTTGTATTTGTGGTTGTGCGTTAGATGTAGGACTATAACCTACTAAGTTTGTGACTTGTACGTGTTACCGTTTTATAATAGAGCAAAAACAAAAAAACGTTGTAAATACACGTTTCTTGTATGGAGACCCCCAATTATTTTTAACGTTTTGGTATTTTTATTATTTATTAAGCAATCCGCCATACTAACGCTTATTTGGTGAAACATTCAACCAGTTACTTTATACAAGGGCTGCATCCCTGTAAATGTCGGACGGACGGACGCACGGAGGCTTTGTAATAGAATTTCGTTTGCAGTACGGAACCCAAAAAAATGGTGCACAATAGCACGCTTTGCGTCGTTATTATCACATTAGTACATACACGGTATCACGTATAATTTTATATTTAATTAAGTAAATTAAAAAAAATATGTCCACTGGCTTCCGGGCTAGAATGTCACCTCTCCCATTGCTACATGTGGGTGTCGTAAGCGGCTTAAGGTAAAGTATACCGGGAGGTGGGCAACAGTGCATTCTGAGGAAATTATATCTTAAACTGCGATCTCTAAGACGCCCGCCAAGCGTGGGGATGGCAAATCCTCCCTGAATGGCTGTGTTCAGCAGTGGACAATCCGGCTGAAACAGTAACATACAAGGTATCACGGTACAATAAAAAAAAAACATAAATGTAAAATTAAATTTTAATTTGATCTCGTTCTGAGCTACTTTCGACCTGCCTTTAGCTTTTTCAGAAATATAATATTTTCCTCGCTGAGTCAATACTTCAATATTATTCCATACCGTACCGTACCATACCGCAAAGTAGATCTTGGAAAAAGCTTGCAGCTTACTTCAGCTATTTCCGACAAACTATTTGTGCTCGGAGTCGCGAACTACTTACCCCTAGTGTCGGAGAGGCTTGACTCTTGACATTCTATTTTTGTAAGAAATAGAAGCACTCGTATTCTATTGTTGAGCCTACCTTACTTGACCTTAAAGTTGATTTTACAAAGACAACAAAGCAGATTTTGTTCTGAGAATGTAATTTAGTACTGAAATGCTCTATACTATACTATACCTACCTATCACTAGACGGAAAAATGTTAAGTTATTTAAAAAATCTTAAGTAGTAAGGTTGGTAAAAATTGTTTCGTATACCATTTAGAGAGGTTTTGTTTTTATTCCTGATAGGTTAGCTTTTGACCACTGTCTCACGAGATGATGTGGATGATCTCTGATGGTAAGATGTTGTTCAGGTTAACCTAGAAGTACTGGCTCTCAAGGACAGCTGCCGGAACACACCTTTGGGTGCTTGACGACAGATTTTCTACTTGAGGGTGGTAGCTAGCGAGGCGGGCATTCACAAATGACCTATTACCATTCTATAACGACTATCCTTAGACAACAACCGGGACCGACGGCTGAACGTGCCCTCCGAAGCACGGAAGCGCTCAGTAGTAATGTCACTAGCGGTCACCCATCCAACTCATGACCGCGGGCGACGTTGCTTAACTTTGCTGATTGGTTAAGAACAGCTAAGTTAACTTCGCTTCGAGCGCTTCAAGGTATCTTTGAACTTATACCTTTGGGGTATAATAGCAATGTAAGGAATTTTATTATCGTTTTTTAACAGTGCTCTTACTTCTTTTCCACAAATACTCGCGTGGCCTACTTAGTCCAATATAAATGTCAATGAATTGGTTTTCAAGTAATATCTATATAGGAAAATAATTGAAATGCCAATTTTGTTGTATGGTTTATAATACATACTTGAAAGTGCAAGACTATTCAGCTAAATTTGATTAATATTGTGAAATATGAGTATCATTACCTGAAATAAATTAATTGTAATTGTGATTATAATCCAAAATCTAATGTATAGTAAAAAATAATAAAAACTGGCCAAGTGTAGCTTATACTCTCGCTAAGGATCTCGAATTATACAAAAACAAAAAAAAACTACATTCTGTGTTAGTACGGAACCTCGGGGTGCGGGGTCCAACTTGCAATTGGCCGGTTTTTTTACAAACTAATCTTATGGTAAAAAAAAAATTAAAGCAATCAGGACGTACTACGGCCCCTTGAAGGGAAAACCCGCACTTGTAGCAATTAAAACAAAAAATGTCCTGTTTTTTAAAATACATTATAGCAATATTATAAAAAATAAATGCCCCTATTTTGTCGCCTAGTTATAGGTAATGTATCTACAAACACGCCTCGGGTTAAAACAGTTAATTAATTATGTGATCGATTTGAAATATATTTAATGGATCCTCTTCTTATTAGTTTTCGAATCTCAAAGTCCAGATAAAAATATTTTTTGGTGCAGATGCTTAAAAACAACTATTACAAACCAATGGTCTCGATGTGTCACCAATATAACGATATCTTAGTTAATTATTCTAACTTCATTTAAAAGGAGTATGCAAGTCACGCTCAAAAACTGTAATAATTTTTTTTCCCCATCGAGGGGGGATTTGTCATAATCCCTACGCTTTTCAAGAGTCTTCTGGATCGCAGTATAAGATAGCAGTTCCTCAGAAGGCGCTGCTGATAGATACCCAAGAACTCCTTAACCATAAGTATATATAAAAGAGTCAAGACGTTTTTGGGGTTGTTGGAAGTATCTTGACAATAGCATTTGCCCTAGACGGTGCCCGCAGGATCTGTATCGATCAACAATGTACAAACACTGGCAATATGAAAAAAAAAACACATTAGTTTTACCATAGCACATCTTGTTAGTTCTTTAATCTGAAAAAATGCATTAATCATAATTTCAGTTTAACTTGATATCAGAGCTTGCAATTACAAGTACAAATACATATAATACAGAGGATTCAGGATGACGACGTGACAGATATGGCACGATACCTATGTTTAAACACTGTGGCACAAAACACTAAATAACACAATACAATTTTAATATTGTTATGTTTGCAATAACGCCTGATAAGCGGATTACATTACAAAATTACAAATGTACGAATCAAATATAGGAAAAATTTAAGCCATGTGCGGGATTCGATTCGGCTCCATCCCAATACGATGGTTAAAGAACGATAGGAAAGATTTGAGTTATGACGTCATGTCATGTTAGCTCGATAGGTTAGAGCATACCCCGGCTAAAGGTGTGGATGGACGCGGGTTCGAATCCCGCACATGACATACATTTTTCCTATCGTATATTTGTTATTTTGTAACACAATACAAGTTTCCTTCTACAAAACCCTTCCAGCCTGACGTATAAATAAATGCAATAGTTTAGTTCTCGAAGTTAATGCATCAATGCATCTTGTGGGAACTTAAGAGCGTGTCTAATCCGGCCTTTAATCAGGGAGGATGCAATCAACGTCATTATTTCAGCTTAGCTCGAGCTTAGAGCGAAGGTCTAAGTAAGACGTTAGGAGCTTTTATTTTTATTTGTTTCTTCGTAGCAAAGTTATTTGTTTTAAAAGTTGCTTTGCGGTGTTTAGTTCTACACAATATTGCAACCATCATTAGTATAAGTATTAGTTATTCATTTTATTTTTATTTTTACAAGTATTGAGTTAAAAAACTAGAATAATGAAGAAGTAGTGTGTATTATATGTGTGTTTTTAGGGTTCCGTACCCAAGGGTAAAAACTGGACCTATTACTGAGACTTCGCTGTCCGTGCGTCGATCTGTATCTCAAGAACGGTGATAGCAAGACAGTTGAAATTTTCACAGATGATGTATTTCTATTGCCGCTATAACAACAAATACTAAAAATAAAATAAATATTTAAGGGGCTCCGATACAACAAACTTGATTATTTTACCGTTTCTTGCTCGATACTAACAAAGGAGCGCTTTAACTATTCACAGAATATTTAGTTACGGAACCCATCGTGCGCGAGTCCCACTCGCACTTGGCCGGTTTTTTTTAATACAGGCTCAACTTAGATATACTCATATTTTGGTAAGATATGATGTGGTCGAATCAAGCTAAACTTATAATAGAAAGTTACTCTCATGGACAATAGAATATTTTTATATAAGTTAATAGAAATTAGAAGTAAAAAGAACGTTCATTAATACGCTTCCAATAAATTTTTATTTAATTCATGTTACTTGTAGTGTTTAATGACTTAATAAGCTGTTCACGCCGTACTTTATGAGAGCTTGATTCGGAACCTACTAATAAATATGTATTAGGGACAAATAACTACTTAGTTAATAATATAGACTGTGAAAATCTAGCTTTCAGAAAACAATTTGTTCGATTATACGTAGTTTAGCTTGTTTAACGTGGCAGTAAACATTTTGCTAATGCTCGCCTAGCTAGCACCTTATGAGCAGACAATCTGTTGGCAAACCCACTAGTGGTTTGTTTCGGGAGGTGTCTTTGAGAGCCATAAATTGTAAGGTTAATCTAATTATAAAATCTAACGTGGTATTCACTCATTTTAGTAAATAATACGGGATAACTCACGTGAATAAGTGTGATGGCTAGAATGATGTTGAAACTATAGTCGGCTCGACTATCTTTTTTTTTATAATATCGAGCTATCTTTTTTTTATGTAAGGAGTGACAAACAAGCAGACCGCCCACCTGATGGTAAGCGGTTACCGACGTCTATGGACATTTGCAACACCAGGGGCGTTACTAATGCGTTCCCGACCCTGTAGAACTCTTTTAACACCCATTTTGAAGGTATCCATGCTGTAGCTCTGCGGAAAAAATTACATGGAAGATCATTCCACATTTTGCAGGTATGCGGTAAGAAGGAACGCATAAATCGTGCTATGTGAGACTTCCAGGACTCGATTATGTGTGGATGAGCTTTTAACCGGTGACGCGAGGTACGATGATAAAATCGCGATGCCGGTTGTTGCGATGTTATCTGACTTATTGAAGTGAGTTATCCCGTATTATTTACTAAAAAAGTTTATCTTGTTAACGACATTGTTACTTACCAATAGGTTAGATAACGCTTAAAAACTAAGCCTAAGAAATTTCTTAAATTCTTCTTTCCACCATACGGTGAAGCTCAAGCCCGCGACGGGATTCAAACCATGGACCTGCTGCGCGACAGTCCATAGCCAATGCCACTGAGTCATCACAACTTCAAAATAAACTGTTGTTTATACGCCGAATTCAAGAATAAACTGTTCTCTGTTCTTGAATTCGGCGATGTTGTCCGTTAATTCTTGAAAACGTGGCTAAGATCATGTGCTACAAGATATGAACATTTTTACGATAGGTAAAGGTTATTTGATAAGATACAATTTTATAAAAGTTTCTACTAAACCAGCAGAACTCAATTTTGCGGGCCGCTAGATATTACTGGAGAACTACGCGCCTATGTAAATAAGTTATCGTAATAAAAGGTGATGAAACTCTAGTGACTAAGAAATATCTTTCGAACTCGACCCCGGGAACCACGCACCTTAGAAAAAAAGAAAATCATTGAATTGAGGCAATGGAAAATGAAATAAAATCTATTAGTTGGAATTCACACACGAACTACCCTCTTTTGAAACAAAACCGCATTGAATTTAGGACCATAGGAATAAAATTGGGACTTAGAGTTCACTTTAGTAGGTAGGTAAGTAGTGTTTGGGCAAAACGAGCCACACACCTTCAAAAATCATTAAATTTCAGGCAAAGATGTGTGAATCTTATTGCTTGAAAATCACTTGCTGGTCCCTTCCAGACCAATAAACCAGGCGCATTCGAAAAAACAACATAAAATTTACGGCAGTGAAATAGGCTGACGAAACTCATGCCACTTCGTACACATATAGGATACAAGTATAGATATAAGTATAGTAATACAAGTAGTACACATTGGTTACCCACAGAGGGCTTTAATTTTCAGTACACTCTTGGATTTATTTCACAACTGTATTTTTTTAATGGTATAGTGATAAACTGTACTGCGCCAGACGCCCTGAGACCTACAGATAACTCTCATGTGCCTGGAATATATTTCAATTTCCTGTAACTTTACCTACAATTAGTGGCTCTCAAAGATAGCTATCAGAACAAAATCTTAGGAGGTTGGCGACACATTTTCTTTTAGAGGGAGATCGCTAACCAGGCGAGCATTCGCAAAATGTCCTGCCACATCACCATTTACCATCAGGTCAGATAGTGGTGACCGTGTCAGCTAAAATGTTAAAAGAGAGCATAATATATATCAAGGTACGTGCAAAAAACAAACGCGTTGTATGTATTCAGATTAAAAGTGGAACGATTACACTTTTCCCCGTGTAGGGATAGAATTTCACCTACTGACTTCATATTGTTCTTGTGTTAATATAAAAATGTTAATACAGACATTAGTTGCCAATATTGGAATAAAATACCCGCGCATGTAGTTTGTTTATAGGGGTAGCGGCAGTGGAACTGGCTCAGCGTGCTGTAGCTCTTCTCGTTGTTAATATTGGTTGTTGTTGGTGTGTCTTCCAAGTTAAATGGTTGAATGGTCAAATATATCTATTATTGTATGTTTCTTACGGGATTTGTTGATTTGTAGATTTGCTTTTTTTTTTTTTTTTTTTTTTTATGCCTGATAGGTTAGCCTTTGACCACTATCTCACCTGATGGTAAGTGATGATGTGGTCGAAGATGTTGTTCAGGCTAACCTAGAAGTACTGGCTCTCAAGGACAGCTGCCGGAACACACCGTTAGGTGCTTGGCGACAGACTTTCTACTTGAGGGTGGTAGCTAGCCAGGCGGGCATTCGCAAAATGCCCTACCACCATTTTGTTGAGTACCACCTTAAAAAGACCGACAGCTGTAAACCATACTTTTTGAAAGATAAAATCCTTACTTTACCATCTCTGTACATTCTGGAAATAGCAACATTTGTGAAATGTAATCCAGATTTATTTGTTCGCTGGTCTAATGTTAACAGTCGTAACAGACGAGATATAACCAGACACTGCTCTCGTGTTGGTAAAACTGTATTAATGCAAAATAGTGTATTTTGTATGGCTCCCATTATCTTTAATCAAGAGCCATTAGGGAATTAAATAATGACATGTTTACATATAAATTTAAGATATTACTAGTGAATAAGTGTTATTACAAAATTATTATTATTAAATTTTGAAGCGCTCGTAGCGAAGTTTACTTAGCTGTTCTCAACCGATCAGCAAAGTTAAGCAACGTCGCGCGCGGTCATGAGTTGGATGGGTGACCGCTAGTGACATTACTACTGAGCGTTTCCGTGCTTCGGAGGGCACGTTAAGCCGTCGGTCCCGGTTGTTGTCTTAGGATGGCAGTCGTTATAGCATGGTGGTAGGGCATTTTGCGAATGCCCACCTGGCTAGCTACCACCCTCAAGTAGAAAATCTGTCGCCAAGCAGCTAACGGTGTGTTCCGGCAGCTGTCCTTGAGAGCCAGTACTTCTAGGTTAGCCTGAACAACATCTTCGACCACATCATCACTTACCATCAGGTGAGATAGTGGTCAAAGGCTAACCTATCAGGCATAAAAAAAAAAAAAAAAAAAAAAAAATAGACTTTCTGAATGATAAATTTGAATAGCCCATCTAAGTATGACATAATTATTATATATGATATTATTATTTTTCTACATTTGTATGCCAAATAAGGCAAGGACATGCGTTCTATATGATACGTTTTAAGACCTGTATACTTTTTTGTATAATGTATACTCACCATGTTTCCTAACAAATAAATATCTTGAATCTTGAATCTTGAATCTTGAATCAGTGTTTTCAATCAAGTTATTTATACTTTGTCAGTGTTGAAAGTCGGTTCCTTTTTTTTTCGTTAATATATTTACGTATTAGCGTACATGTCTCGGAATCTAGAACTTCTTAGTATACCGTTCGAAATGTTACAGTACAATTTTTGTGATTTTAACATTATCATATGGAATGGAATCAAATGCTCTTCTCTTGATTTTACTTGCATTTACTCTTTGGCCACTGAAATAAGTAGAGTATAATGCAAATGTTGTAATGTTATTATAATCTTTTTAACCACTATAGGGATAGAAATAATGGTTCTTAGAATAACTGATTCTGTTTTAATGACCCCAATAACAGCATTAGTTGAGCCGATAAGGAGTCCATATGCTGTACTTCCGCAGTGTACGTACCATTCAACTAAGTGAGTGAAATGAATAAATGAACTTGGCACTAGTGCGGGCTGCAGTCATTCTCTAAATAAAAATGTACATTTTATGAAAGCTAGTAACTTTACTAAATTACAATTTTTGCAAACAAATATTAAAAAGCTAGTAACTTATCACTTAAAACCGTGCCCGCATTGAGGAAGTGTACGTCAGCTGCAAGCAATGCCGTGTGAGATCGTTACGCTTGACAAGGATGCTCCAGATTTGATTGATCTTAAATACCTATATGGAGCTGTTAAATATCAAAAGTATTCAATAATAATATTTTTTTTAACCGGCGGTATGCCTTTTATAAACAAAATACTACGAACGATGTACAACACTACAGCTATTACAATAAAAGCATTTAGATCCCTATAAGTCATTGCAGACTCATAGGCAGTCCAAATGCACCAGCCAACTACCAGTTGGCAGCGTGCCCAGCATGCTGGCAGCATTGCCCCGTTGAATTGCAATGCTTATTCTTTGAGACAAATAGGTGCCAGCATTTTGATCACGCGTCGCATCGACCAAGCGCTCTGATAAGTTATCTTTATTTATCTTATCTTTGTTATTATTAAATATGGATTTCCGCAAAGTAACGCCTGAATCTATTCATTATCAAAAATATTTTCAAGCTTTGTATGAAATTTTACATCGTATTCTTCCGAAAACAAAGGCTTTATTACTTCGTCAACAAAGTGATTTTTTTATGTTATTGTGACGGAACAAGCATGAGCCCCGCTTGATGTTAAGTGGTATCCTCTACCTATAACAGATGCATTTCGTCACAAGTGACGAACTGCTCCCGTCACTCTGAGCCATACAGTTGTTAAGTCTCATCATGTGCCTGCGATTTTACAGGCTCTCAAGGACTGCTGCCGGAACATACTGGTGCTTGGCGACAGATTTTCTACTTAAGTGTGGTAGCTAGCCAGGCGATCATTCGCAAAATGCCCTTTCACCATGCGTTGAAGCTCAAGCCGGCGGGGATCGAACCATGGACCTGTGGCACATCAATACATACCTATAACCACTCGGTTATCATTGATTCAAACTAAAATAATTTATATTACTTTTTTTTTATTTATTTTTTTACTTTAAGTAGACTTCCCTACACATTGGTTTTATTTAAATATGTTTATATTAAGATTGGTTTATATATAACAGCATACATTAAAAATCAATGGCACCAGCCTCAGGTCTGTACCTGGAGCAACAAATTTATCACAAAAATAAATTTCTAACCTCATTGTAATCAAAGTTCAGTTTTACTATACGCGTAAGGGAGTCAACATTATTTTGATTGTATTTTGGATATTTACGGTCTCTATTGCTCCTCTTATATTTTAACCAAGAAAAAAACTAACTTAGTTGATGATTTATCTTGGTTTCGGTTACATATTTGTAACAGCTTTAAGCCCTTATAAAGAAATAGCATTTTGAAGCAATAATGGCCGAGCGGTAATAGCTATGGACTGCCGTGCCGCTGTACCCTGGTTCGATCCCCGCCGCCGGCTTGAGCTCCTCCACCGCATGGTGGAAGGGCATTTTGCGATTGCCCGCCTGGCTAGCTACCACCCTCAAGTAGAAAGTCTGTCGCCAAGCACCGAAAAGTGTGTTCCAGCAGTAGTCCTTGAGAGCCAGTGATATTACAGGCACAATGAGACTTAACAACTATGTCTCAATGTGACGGGCGCAGTGCAATTGGTGACTTGTGATGAATTGCAACTGTTATAGGCAGAGGTTAGTCCACTTAACATCAGGTGGGCCTCGAGCTTGTTCTGTCACAATAAAATAAAAAATAAAATAAAAACTTTCAAAATTGAGAACTTCAAGAAGACCAAACACGAGTGTTCGGTTATGTCCTAACCTAATCATTTATGAAAATTCTAATTTTGATTAACTTATTATATTTGTATTAAACATTTGTTTTTTTTTAATAAATTACACCAAATAAGTCTAGTGTGATTTAGTATAATGTGTGTCAAACATCCAAAAATTTAAAATATATAAACTACATAAAACCTTTCACATGGAATACTTGTGACGTTTCTAAAGCGAGTGTAAACGAGTCAAGGGTTGACTGATTTTATGATTAACCTTTTGTAATTCAAGACAAAGTTCGTATTTCCTTCGAGATAATACATAGTGACTGTAGTGTTTGGTTTAGGACAAAACTTTATTTGATCTTATATATTTGGAACTACATTTAGTCCAAATAGGAAAAGTGATGGTGGCACTAATAAGAGTGAAAAATTATGACTGACTAAAACACCTGCTTTCAGAGGTCTAGAATTAACTATTCAGTAATCTGTGGTCTAGTGCTAACAAACATCAAGATTAGCATGTAAAAAGTTCTGTGTTTAAGGCCCGCACGATGAAATGATTGATCTCGCTACTACTAAAATATGAGTGATTCAGGCCTTGGGGCGGGCCTTGAAATTACATTATCATTCTGAAAATTATGTCTTATTAAGTAATTAAAATTGGAGAAAAAAACATTTTTAATATTAGAGTAATACTATTAACGATAAAAAGTACTTCAAGAGTAAAACATATTGAAACATACCAATATAATATCATTTTATCATCGTTATTCTAAATAAATATATTTTTACTAAAGCAACATTTGTATAACAAACAAAGCTTTAGTAATTACTAGTTTTATTAAAGCACTAGATACGCCAAAATTATACCATACTGTGGTCTCTCTATCTTCCATTTCATTTCTGATTACGTAGCTACTATAATTTAGTCTGTGGTTTTGATTAACGCTGGGCTACATTTCAGAAATGAAATCAAGAAAATTTAATATCTCTGCATCTGTGCAGGTTCCTTCATGCTTTGTAAGATTATTTGCATTTAATTGAAGGTCTTTACAGTTTGTAGAGTCTAAGTAGCATTGTTACAAGTTATTGTTGACCATATCGTCTTTTTTAAGGTTTTAAAATGTGGAATTTTGACGCACTCACGTTTGTTAAATATATTATTAAAAATTTAAGTAAACCTACAATTTGTATTTAACTCATGATTAAGTATATGCTGAGTCAGATGTTTGTGACAACACGAAAGCTAACAGATGTTTAATTGCTAATAATTATATTTATAATCATACCTACTCCACACTGTTTAATCGTCTAGGGTGTCTGTAAGTAGAAAACATTTGTTTGCAAAAATAATAATTCCAAATTAGAACTTTGCGATCCATGAGGTGCGGGATAGAATGTCACGAAAATCTCTTCCTGTGGGTGTCATAAGAGGTGACTTAATCCCCGAGAGTCCGATCCTGATTATGGAAATCCTGATCAGTGGACAATCCGACTGATATAGTACAGTGCAGCTGCCGTTAAAGTTGTCAATTATAGAGCATTTTTGTTACGGAGCCTATTTCAAAATGTTGTTATAAATCTGAAGTTTCAGTATTTATACCCTAACTTAACAACTGATTATACATTACAGGGTGATTAATATTGTAGGTATAAACATTTTCTTTTAACGGACTGTTGCAATGGGGTTCTAAAATAGCGAGGCACTACTTGCACTTTTTTGTCACACACTTAAATTACCTTGGTATGACATTACTTATTTTTTTATTATTATTTAAAGCCAATAAGTTAGCTGTTGATTTTTTCACCTGATGGTAAGCGATGATGTGGTCGAAGATGTAGTTCAGGCTACGAAGAAATATATTTGTAGAGTTCAGGCTAACCTATATATACTGGCTCTCGCAAGGACAGCTACCGGAACCCACCGTTATGTGTTTGTCGGCAGATTTTCTCCTTGAAGGCGGTCGGTATATAGCCAGACGAGCTGGCGCAAAATGCAATACCACCTTGCTATAACGAATGTCATCCTAAGACAAAGACCGTGACCGAAGGTTTATGGCGCCCTCCGAAGCACGGAAGCGCTCTGTAGTTGTCACTAGTGGTGACCCATCCCAGCCATGACCGCAGCTGACGTTGCTAAACTTAGCTGATCGGCTAAGAACGGCTATGCTAAGGCTAACGGAATATTTCACTACGAGCGCTTCAAAAAAAATAAAATTGAAAAGTATATCAATAAGTTTTTAACTTACACAACAAGCTAACACCTGATTTATACACATTTAAAATCAGATTGCTTTGTTATATCTAATCAAAGGTTTGCACAAGTTACAGTTTCGCATTGCTTCTATCCATGTGAAAAGACGTAAGTAAGCCTACGCCAGTCTTACCTCGCCAGCTTCGGTTTAAACCACCACTTCCACTAACGAGTCACATTCACATGCTGAAAATAAGCTTTGCCTTTGAAATTTTTTCTTCCCACCTAAAACGTCCCGAATGGTTTAAATGGAAATTTCGACCAAAAACAAATTGGAACGGCAATTGAAACTGGCTTTAGTTAGAGCTTAAGTTGCCCAAATGCGGCCTCAAGTTGTTGCCTCCAAAGTTTCTGAATTTAAAACGTTTTCTTTACTTGAAACGGCGCCCTAAATTACTTTTGTCAGACGTTTTTGTTTGGTAGATATTTTAATTGATAATTTTCTTCGTTGAGTTTGGTGTAAAATATTTAACAAATCGTATTAGAGTCAGAAAATTTACGTACATTTTTTGACTTCGAATATCGATAATATAATAATAAGTACAACAAAAGATCATAAGAGATGCTAATTTAGCAGATCGTTGCCAGCGAGTACAATGACCTACAAAATTGCCGTTGTTAATCGTTCCCACTACGTCGCTACCCACAATGCCGCTCCGTGCCTAACAGGCAGTTTTCTACGCTGCGGTCGCCATTGCCTCTTTCTCACTAAAAATGCTCCTTCAAAATGCTTAAAATTGCTCTTTGTCTGTGCTTAGATAAGCATCTCGCATGGATAAGAGTTTTCTATTCAAACATTCCACATTTTCTTTTTAGTTACGAAAAAACATAAATTCTATACCTACATTTGGTAATGTCAGACGCGTCCTGAAGACGTCCTCAGACGTGGACCTGGAAACTTAACTTTCTGGAAAGACCTTAAACTAAGCTAATTGATATATGTACGAATCCATATTTATTTTTGTTTGTTTCAGATAACAGAGCTGTTACTTCTGAAAAATTTTAGTGATAACAATACGTATGTATTATAAATAAATGTTATAAATAAGATATTATTATTTTTAATAATAACAAATATTTAAAAATAACATTAAGCATCTAGTTTTGATCGTGCGCTGCGAACAGTCAAGACTTCCTGAGGATGCTTCGTGGAGAAGCGAAACACGTCAAAAATTCTTTCGGTTTGGCTGCGTGGCGTGTGTGACGTCACATCGGCTTAACAGGAAAATAAGGCGGCCGTTGACTTATGTGTGTATGTATTTCGTCCAAAAGTATATATATATCTAGTGACAATTCCGCTTTATTTTCCTGCTAAGCCGAGGTGATTATATATATATATTAAGTGTTTTATTAAAATATTAACGCTTTCTGTATCAGCCGAATCGTCCACTGTTGAACACAGCTTCCCCTATTAAAGTGGTATTTGCCATAATCCCCTCGCTTGGCAGGCGGCTTGGGGATCGCAGTGTAAGTTGGCAGGTTTTTAGAAGGCGCTGCTGCCCACCTTCCAGTACTTTACCCTTAGTCGCCTCTTACGACATCCACGGGAAGATATGGGGAGGTGCAATTTTAACCCGGCACCCCACGGGGAATGATGTTATTTTAATAATAATATATTAACATGAATGCCTACCTATTTAAAATACTTTTAAATTATTTGTTATTATTAAATATGGATTTCCGCAAAGCAACGCCTGAATCTATTCATTATTATTGTTTTCATGTTAAATTTTGAATTTAATCCCTTTTTTCTACAGGTTAAAATATCTTATAGATAATGAAAAAAAATTGCTATATCAGAGTTCAACTCCACTGAGCTTCGGGTAGGGCTTAACATCTCAATGAAACTTAAGTCTCAATGTGACGGGTGCAGTGCAATTCGTTACGACGAAATGCATGTGTTATATATAGGCAGAGGTTGGACCGCTTAACATCGTGTAATCCATTTTAGGCCCACACCGCTGCCATTACGGCCAAATGGTCGATGCTCTCAGTCACCACGGAATTTCCTGCAGCAAAATAGGAAGGCGCCTTGCACGGCATGCCATCATTCATAATGTCATCCTTAGGTTTTAGCGAGTGCCGGCATTTCATCGGTCCTTGAACCCAATGGACTGATGGAGTATGACGGAAAAAGGCCCGATGGAATGACTCTCATTTCTTGGAAGATGGGACCGCCTGTAATACGGGACGCAACATGCGTTGACACTTAAGCACTATTTTATCTTCTAGAGAGAGAGTATTATTCCGGCTGGTGTGTCGCTATCAAGGCTGAAAACCTCAAGCGGCGCAAATATGTAAACTATGACATATGGTTGTGACGTTTGGAGTGGAAACTTTGTGTCTGTGGGGGCCCAGTGCCCATCATTTATTAAGGGATTTATCAAAAAGTTTCGGGGCTTGTATCTCGGCCAAAAAAAATATATTAATATGCAGAGAGGTAAGCCAGAATTCAGTAAGAAATTATTCAAAGAATTGTTTCTGAGTTTTTACTAGGTATTTTTGTTTAGAAAATATATTTTCATCAATGTTTTCGAATATGTAATGGTGTAAGCCTTACTATCTCCACAAAATTACGCGGGGAGGGAGGTGCAATTATAGCACCCTACACGCCATGAACGTATACCGTGTGTTTATTCATAACTTTATAAAATGTCTGTGTAAACGGCCCTGGCAGTAGTAGACGAAATATAAACAAACTGCTAACAGCGTCTAACAGACTCATTAATATTAACTGCTAGTCTGATCGCTTTTATACTATACGATACCGGAATGTGTATTTGTCTCCTTAATTTTATAAAAATCACTTTATAAATTATTGTAGTTTCAATTTTTTTATTCCGAACGGAAATTTTGTGCTCCAATAATTTGTAAACTTTTTGTATATAATGATGAATACTATAAATATGTAGAACATTATTTTTATGTATCATCAATATTTTTTGCAGCGCATGCAAACATTACAAACATACAAAAAATATATTTCTAGCCGTCTACGTAGCCTAGGCTGCACTCTCTCTAACCCTCATGTGACACAAACGAAGTTGCGCGGGCCGGCTAGTGTGGTCAAAATTATCGAAAATAACTTAATAGCAATACGGCCTATAGATACGAAGTGCAGTGACGGAAGTTGTGGCGAACGTATTATTAATGTTATTAATTTAAGATTTATTTATTATTAATTTTTTCAGTGTCCAAATTATGATTGCATGAATTCAAATATAATATCTTACATCTGAATATATTTAACAGAATTATTTTAATATTAAAAGTATTTCCGACATGCTTCATGTTTTTTTATTAGATTATGTCGGGTGAAAGTCGTTTGATATAAAAAATTTACTGTCGTTGCTAATATCTTATTCATTCTATTTGAATAGTATCTCGTCAGCGTTTCTTGTTGGTTAAGTTACGCTTGTTTATATAAAACTGTTTTAAATGCATTGAATTTATCTAGGGTTAGTTGCTTTTGTTATGTAAAAATCACAAGAGTGCTTTTCAAAAAACAAAATGGAGAACTTCTCTTGACCATTTAACAGATTAACGATCACTTTAAAAATACACACAAAGTGCCATAACACGGGAATTCATAACTAACAACATGATAATAAGATACCCCTTAGATAATGAATAAAAAGCGTCCATCGGTTTGTTAATATTTGATTAATGAAATTATGTAACTTTCCATCTGTGGTAACATACGAGTACTCGCATCATATTTTTCCTAAATAAATGACATATCGTCTTAAAATGGACGTAAGTCGTAACCAACCAATGCAATACACTGTGGGTTTGATCCAAGATTGCTGCTTGTCACCAATATTATTCAATGAAGTTTTGAGCATGGATTGAAGCACTTGCAGCGAAGTGTGCTTAGTCATTCATAACCGATCAGCGAAGTTAAGCAACGTCTGCCGCGGTCATGACTTGGATGGGACCGCTTCCGTGCTTCGGAAGACACGTTAAGCCGTTGGTACTGGTTGTTGTCTTGCGATTGCAGTCATTACAGCATGCTGGTAGTGCACTTCGCAAATGCCCGCCTGGCTCGCTACCACCCTCAAGTAGAAAATATGTCACCAAGCACCTAACGGTGTGTTCCGGCAGCTGTTCTTGAGAGCCAGTAATTCTAGGTTAGTCTAAACAACATCTTCGAACACATTTACTTACTATCAGGTGAGATAGTGGTCAAAGGCTAGGTTATCAGCAATAAATAAAAAAGCAACAAATAATTGAGAACAAAATCTAGCAAATGTCACTGTCTGTGTCTGACAAACCGAGACAAACAGTGTTTCCACAACTTTTGAAGCTGTGCCGTTTACATATTATGATAGAGAAAGAAAGATTACAAAGAACGTTCATAATCTCTAGACACAGTTATTGATAGCTTGATAAATAAGGTAAGTAAGGTAGATCAAATGTTGGCGTAGGATGCTCCGCATACCATGGACTGCTATGAGGACAAATAAATCTATCTTTGAGCAACTATGCATAACAACTAGACTGTCAACAATCTGCTACGAAAGGATTTTAAGGTATTTTGGTCACGTTGCCCGTAGGCAACCAGACAATTTAGAGAAGCTGGTTGTGGTCGGCAAAGTAGAGGGAAAAAGACCTCGCGGCCGATCACCTACCCGTTGTCGGACCAAGTGACCGCCCTCACTGGACTCTCTGTTACGACCGCCTTAAGAGAAGCCGAAAACCGAACCAAATGGAGAAATATTGTGCATAGAGCCATGAAGGCCTTTCAGGGACACGACCTTCAGGAATGAAGTACACGACCAAGAAGAAGAAGAAGGTAGTTCAACAGTTACTAAGTAAAATTATGAGGAGTTCTATATGGGCGCACATTGGTATCTTGCTCTAAAATAATTGAAAAAAACTATCGCAACGTCATCCGGATGCACTCCTCGTGTCCTGATATATATCTGACTAGATATGTTACTGATAACGGGACTATGTATAGGTCGCATCGCAGTTTAAGATATAAGTTCCTCAGAAGGCGCTGCTGCCCACTTTCCGCTACATTTGGTCGCCTCTTACGACACCTTACCCACATGCAGCAATGGAGTGGTGACATTCTAGCCCCGCACCCCAAGGGGTATTACAATATACCCGGGGTGTATTGTCACCCATACATGATCCTTAGACATAAGCCAAAGTTGCTGCTTATCTCCAGCATACAATCAAGTTATATGACAAGTTCATTTTGATCATTTATAAAACCGGCCAAGTGCGAGTGGGACTCGCGCACGAAGGGTTCCGTATCATTATCTGTAACTTAATCTTGCATGTTACAGACACTTTTCGCAGTGTCCGATTCAGCTGGGTAGGTACGGCGAAAACCTCTTTTATTGTATGGGAGCCCCTTAATTATTTATTTTATTTTAATTAATTATACTTAAAAAGAACATAAAACTAAATACTCTTTGAATAGTTAAAGCGTCTACCTGTCACCGTTATTAGTATCGAGCAAAAAACAGTAAAAAAAACAAGTTTGTTGTATGGGAGCCCCCCTTATATATTTAATTTATTTTATTTTTAGTATTTGTTGTTATAGCGGCAATAGAAATACATCATCTGTGAAAATTTCATTTGTTTAGCTATCACCATTCTTAAGATACAGCCTGGTGACAGACGGACGGACGGACGGCGAATTCTCAGTAATAGGGTCCCG
The DNA here is from genome assembly GCA_963890685.1 of Plagodis pulveraria. Taxonomy (NCBI): domain Eukaryota; kingdom Metazoa; phylum Arthropoda; class Insecta; order Lepidoptera; family Geometridae; genus Plagodis; species Plagodis pulveraria. Next base: position 20,646,887 of record OY982967.1, read on the forward strand.
TTTTTACCCTGTACCCACAGGGTACGGAACCCTAAAAATTGCTTGAATTAAATAAATAACGAATTATATCACCATCTTATCTAAGATTACGTTTAGCTATATCTAAGCTTTTGCTGGGGACATTATACTGAAACTCAATTCGAAACAATGTTATCGTTATATCAGGCAAGTTCTCTCCTCGTTTCATTTCTCTATCATACAAATAAATATTTTGAAAATCATTTATTTTTCTTTTCTTCGGTACCTATAATGTATGTACTAGCTGTTTGCAACTAAACTACGTGTTATCATGCATAACAATACGTATGCTTCGTTTTTAAAGCTAACATAACGATCTTCAATTGTGCAGAATAAAACATTGTTGGAGCTGACGGTTGATAGACTGTGTCATTCATCACAGCATAGCGTCACAGATGTTTGCTACAGTGCAAACATGAAGGCAATTTTTTTCAATGTTCGTAATCGTTAGATATTTTACAGACTCCTGTACATTTTATACCAATCGTAAGTTAGATATTTTTATTATATACAAGAAGCACTATCATACAGAAAAAAATATAAACTATGTATATGTATGTATAGTTATGTTTTCAATAACGCCTGCTATTCGGATTACATTACAAAATTACAAATATACGATATAAAAAATTTAAGTCATGTGCGTGATAGATTAGCCGGGGTAGCACAATGCAAGTTGTACTATATATGTCGCTCCATCCCAATACGATGGTTAAAGAACGATAGGAAAGATTTGAGTTATGATGTCATGTCATATTAGCTCAAGTGGTTAGAGCATACCCCGGCTAAAGGGTGAATGGACGTGGGTTCGAATCCCGCACATGACTTAAATTTTTCCTACCGTATATGTGTAATTTTGTAATGCTATAAGTAAGTATTGTGCTTTACAGTTCTCGGCTTACGTTTGGCATTTGTCTGGTTGTATGGCATTTTGTGAATGCCTGCTTGTTAGCTACTGCCCTCAAGTACAAAACCTGCCAACATAAGACAACAACAGCGACCAACGGCTTAACGTGCCCTCCGAAGCACGGAAACGCTCAGTAGTGGTGTCACTAGTGGTCACCCATCCAACTCATGACCGCGGCAGACGTTGCTTAACTTTGCGATAACTTCACAAGTGGTCCAATTGTAGCTTCATATATTTAAGTTAGATAGCAGCAGCTCCCAAAGGTTTGTTTCTGTATATATCCTATACTTAGAAGTCAATTCATAATTTATTAATGTTTTCGACGACCTGTTATTACATCTCCTTCTGCACGCTATTTATGCATGTCTTGGTTATAGCCAAGACATGCATTTTCAAGTTTGAAGCCCTCGGAGCGAAGTTTACTTGGCTGTTCTCAACCGATCAGCAAAGTTAAGCAACGTCGCGCGCGGTCATGAGTTGGATGGGTGACCGCTAGTGACATTTACTACTGAGCGCTTCCGTGCTTCGGAGGTTAAGCCCACTTAATTCTTACTTTCCACGTTAAGCCGTCGGTCCCGTTTGTTGTCTTAGGATAGCAGTCGTTATAGCATGGTGGTAGGGCATTTTGCGAATACCCGCCTGGCTAGCTACCACCCTCAAGTAGAAAATCTGTCGCCAAGCACCTAACGGTGTGTTCCGGCAGCTGTCCTTGAGAGCCAGTATTTCTAGGTTAGCCTGAATAACATCTTCGACTACATCATCACTTACCATCAGGTGAGATAGTGGTCAAAGGCTAACCTATCGAGCATAAAAAAAAAAAAACCGTTGCCATTATATTTAACCTAAGAACTTATCTTTTACTTAACCTTTTTTTTATGTTATTGTGACGTAACAAGCCCGAGGCCCACCTGATGTTAAGCGGACTAACCGCTGTCTATAACAGACACATTTCGTCACAAGTCTTGTGTTCGGCAGTTCGGCACTGCGCCCGTCACCTTGAGACATAGTTATTAAGTCTCATGTGCCTGTAATTTCATTGGCTCTCAAGGAATGCTGCCGGAACACACCGTTAGGAGGATGGCGACAGATTTTCTACTTGAGGGTGGTCGCTAGTCAGGCGGGCATTCGCAAAATGCCCTTCCACCATGCGGTGAAGTTCAAGCCCGCGCCGCGGCGGGATTCGAACCATGGACCTGCTGCGTGGCAGTCCATAGCCAATGCCACTGAGCCATCACTGCTTCAATACTTGTTTCTATAAACATTCTTACTAAAAAACAAATATGTAATGAAACATAAAAGAAATAAAAACATGCTATTGATGAGACTAGATTTATTTAGAGACATAAACACATATGCGGCAAAACGACATGAAGACATTATATGATTTACTTATTAGCAATGAAGTATAAAATCGAAGAAGCAGAATTAATAATTACATTAAAAATACTAAATTATTAAGGGAAATAAATAAATAATAAATCAAATGAAAATAGTTTACAAAGAGTGAAACAATATAGCATTTGTCAAGTAGCAAAGATATTACATATTTTTGGGGTGAGTTTTGTGTAACTTATAGAAGAACTCTTGAAGTGATCGCTTGCCTGGGTTGAAACCACCATTTAAATAATAGTCATCGTTTCCTGAAAAAATAATATAAATATAGTGAGAATGAAAAAAAAAAGTTTAAAAAATGTGTACATTGAAATGGATGTTCATATTAAAGTGTGAGTTTTGCATGTTTGATTGGTCATTACGCATTATAATTACCGTATACAAATAATACTAACCTTGCGAACGAAATCACGGACACATGCTATAGTACAATATTATTTAACCCGTTGTTATCAAATTAGACCCCGGCGTCTTAGTTATGAATGAAATCTATTGTTATCAGTATTGCCGATGCCAATAGGTTAATCAAAATTTATCGTGATCTAAGTTTTTAGGGGTGATGCTCTAGCCCCTATTACTGCCTAGGCTAATAAGTCGTAAAAGATATGAAGAGTAAACATCAACATTTTACCGACCAGATAGAATTTCGGTCAATAACCCCATTCATGCATCTCTGTCTTTCTCCTGCAAATTTATTGCTCTCGTACAAAGATACATGACAGTTACCTTGTTTGTGTAAAATTTTGTGACACTAAAAAAACAAGGCGTCAAGACTAGAAAATACAAAGAGTGTATATTATGAAAATAGTGGAAGGCAATTGGTGGCTGGCTGGTACCGTATATAAGTTCTGTGCAGTTATGCGTTGCACAATGGACGCGAAAATATAACATACGGCGGGCCACTATTAAATCAGTATTAAAAACAATACGGAAAAACATTCCGTATTTTTAATGACGATAGGCTTTGACTACAATGCTACCCAATCTAAGTGATGATGAGGTTTAAGGTAGTAAACAGGTTCAACCTGTAATGAGAACAGGCTCGAGAACGGCTGCTGGGACTACGGTCAGGTTATGGCGACTTTCTTTATACTTGTGGGTGGTAGCGAAGATGAATATTTGCAAAATGCTCTACCACCATGCTATGACTGCCATCCTAAAACATCAACCAGAACAGACGGTTTAACGTGCCCTTTCGAAGCACGGAAGCACTCAATACTAATTGCCACTAGCGTTCACCCGTCCGAATATTCCTAACTAGGATTTACTGCGGTCTAGGCGATAAAAAGGCGGCAATACGTGCAGCCGTCGGTCTCAAACGTGCAAATACAAACATATGGCATTGTTTTGCTTATGATGACGCAGAGCTTTGCGCGCATCAATGCGTGTACGTGGATAGCGGTGCAAGTAAAAGACAATCAATGAGTGAGTTAAATACTGTATTTTTTTCTCTTTCCTGACCGTGTATAGCATTGATACACTCACCAGCACCATTCAGTTGTCCATTGATGCAACCTTCGTCCCACATGTTAACGCAGAGTCTTCCTGGGTTATATCCGCCACCGTTTAATAAGTAGTCATCTCCACCTGGAATTAAATATACATATTATAATGTATGCATTTTATTTTTTGGTGTACTTTCTCAATAACTGAGGTTAATATAACCTAAGTTTGCGCTAGTGTTTTGCTTTCTCTTATCCATATAACCTAATATGGAAGTGAACCATTACGGCGTCTTCAACTAATTCAGATTAAATACTTATAGTTACATGATTTATTGATTTAAAAAAATACCTCTTTTGGATGCCATGTGTTTAAAAACTTATTAACCAGGTACAAAAGTAAGTTAGCAAACAGAAGCATTTAGATTAGAAAATCCAAACATTTAGTGGAATACTGGGTAAATGTTTGGACCCTAACGTTCCGTGAAAGTGCCTGGTTTTCAGTTTTATGCTGACGCTAGAGTCGTAAAACTAATAAACATTTATGTAGCCAAGTCTACAGTAACTAGTAACGGGGCCGACCGTTATATATACAATCTCATAGTTTTAACGATTGTTATAATATGATTCTGAATAACTATATCGACTGTGTTGACTATGTCGTTTGATTCGTATAATATATTTGATTAAAAAGTAGAAAAAAGTATGTATATGTATCACTTCAGCATTAAGTTATATAGTTATTGAATCATTCAAACTTATAAATGAAGTTAAGTTGAATATTGTAAATATAGGAAATTTATAAAAACTACGTGGCAGACAGCTCTATTTGTTTTGGCTTTATCGTTTTCGTAGTTATATATTTTCAATTGCAATGAATCATGAATAAGATCACATACTTTAGTGTAAAAACCGATCTTTATATTTTGAGATTTTTCGTTTATGATACCGATTTTATAAAATAAACTTGTAGAATGAATGTCTCGTCAATGACCTGATATACACGGAGATTTATGTGCAAGGATGGCTTTCTGCTTCATTTCTGTATAGACTTATGAAATAGTAGGTCCAAAAATTAAGGGATTTTAATAAACAAGTAAAAAGTTACTATATTTGATAGTTGCAGACAATAAACGCAATGGCGGTACCCAGTGCAACAACAAAAAGGCCCACGAGGGGAGTTTGAGACGGTAAGTCCCATAAACTTCGCGGAGGTTCAGAGCAAAAAGAACGAGACATTGCGTACTTACGAGTTGGTCTGCTCACTTTGATTATGTATGTGACGTGCGTAGCAGAAGTGGAATACTTACCTGCCCCATTGAATTGTCCATTGATGCAGCCATCGTCCCACATGTTGACGCAACGCTTTCCTGGATTGAAACCGCCACCATTCAAGTAATAATCATCTCCACCTGAGTGAAAAAAGATTTATCTGTGTAACTATTTACACTTTGACTGCCATGCCATAAGTATAAAATCTGTTGCCAAGCACCTAAAGGTGTGTTTCAGCAGCAGTCCTTGAGAGCCAGTAAAATTACAGGCACATGAGACTTAACCGAAGCGCTCGTAGCGAAATTTACTTAGCTGTCCTCAACCGATCAGCAAAGTTAAGCAACGTCGCCCGCGGTCATGAGTTGGATGGGTGACCGCTAGTGACATTACTACTGAGCGCTTCCGTGCTTCGGAGGGCACGTTAAGCCGTCGGTCCCGGTTGTCGTCTAAGGATGGCAGTCGTTATAGCATGGTGGTAGGGCATTTTGCGAATGCCCGCCTGGCTAGCTACCACCCTCAAGTAGAAAATCTGGCGCCAAGCACCTAACGGTGTGTTCCGGCAGCTGTCCTTGAGAGCCAGTACTTCTAGGTTAGCCTGAACAACATCTTCGACCACATCATCACTTACCATCAGGTGAAATCGTGGTCAAAGGCTAACCTATCAAGCATAACTAAATAAAAATAAACCACTATGCCTCCAAGTAACGGGAGCAGTGCAATTGGTGACTTGTGATGAAATGCATCTGTTATAGCCAGAGGTTAGTCGCACATCAGGTGGGCCTTGAGCTTGTTCAGTCACAATAAAATAAAATAAAAGTTTTTATTTCGGTTTGTCAGCTGCCATTTAACAACTTTCTGTGGCCAGTGTGACAAATATGACCCAGTGATATTCTGAGCTTTTGCACTAATACCGTGGGAATATTTTGCACTAATATAGCAAGAATGCGGTGCACTACACAGTCTTGTATTTTTTAAAGAATTAAATAATACTAGCTGACTCCAGAATCAATCTGCATGTGTTGTAATACTGACTATCATTACATAATTCTGTAATAATAGAGTTACTAAAAGTCCAGTGGCAGAAAGAGTCTCTACTGCCATCAGGTGTTCTTATGTTTATATGGAACGTATGCTTGAGCATTAGAGAATGAGTGACGTTAAAAATGCTGGAATGATGTGATATCGTGATCTGTCAGCTGTTTCCGAGACCCAGTTTCCATTCTAGACCTTGCCTGCTGAAACTTCTGACTACATAGTTGCTCATTCATAGTTTTCTGTATTACCTGCTCCATTCAGTTGCCCGTTAATGCAACCTTCATCCCACATGTTGACGCATCTTAGTTCATCTGAAATAATAATCAAGATTTAATTATTCCTATCGTTGGACGACTGGTTTAGACGCTTTGGAATCTTGAGTTCTTAGGTTTAATCCTAGCGGTAGACAATTATAAAGATTTTCTTATAAAAAAGAATTCCTACCCACATTTACATATCATCAAGCAAAGTTAATATATGGCAGTTGTTCAGAAGGCACTGATGCCAACTTTCTGGTATTTATCCCTTTTTTGCCTCTTACGATTCCCAAAAGGAAGACATGAGGATCTAGTACTCATATGTGGAGGTGGATCCAATCAATCACATCCTTTCTATCAATGGTGGCACTATCATACACTAGAGCATGTAGTCTGTGCTTGGACGCTGGTTTATCAGAACACCTATTATGAACTGCGGGACGAAGCTTCGAGGGCCGGGTTGGCATGGCTCTGTGTCAATTTCTGAGCCAGAAATTAGTGCCTGGCTGCATGTCTGACCATCCCCGCAAGTGGGCACGCTTATGACTCACTCAGAGTGGCTGCGTTTACGGTGAAAAGGTAGAAGCCAACTGCCATCACGGCTGCTGTCGTTGCACTGAGTGGAGACCTCGACATCTTGCTTTATAAGACCTAATCAGACGTGCGCTCGTTTCATCAGAGTAGCCATATGTGGTGGAACCCCCCCGATCTTTTGAGGTCAGATAGCAAGCGGCTAGATGGACTCTCATTGATTCCATGGCGGTATTTTTTGCAGTTAGATGGCAGTAGGATCATAGGAAGTGAAGAAATTTGTATGCGACCTTTTTTTTTTAATTATGATATTGTAACAGGACAAGCTCGAGGCCCACGTGATGTTAAGCAGACTAACCTCTGCTTATAACAGATGCATTTCGTCACAAGTCACGAATTGCACTGCGCCCATCACCTTGAGACATAGTTGTTAAGTCTCATGTGCCTGTAATTTCACTGGCTCTCAAGGACTGCTGCCGGAACACACTATTAGGTGCTGGGCGACAGATTTTCTACTTGAGGGTGGTCGCTAGCCAGGCGGGCATTCGCAAAATTCGCCCTTCCACCATGCGATGAAGCTCAAGCCCGCGGGGGGATTTGAACCATGGACCAAAAGGTAAATTAGGTCGCTGTAGGTCAGAGCCAAAAGGAGCACACATTTTGCTAGCAATCCAGCTCAAAAATGCTGCCCGCTCATTTATGGACTCAGTTTAACTCATTAGTAGAAACGTGACGTTAATTGTTCGCATATATTCTATGATACTATATAAGTACTGTGGAACTACAGTCAATGTTCATGATCTTTTTATTTTCAAATATCAAGGTTACATTATTACGTATGTACCTATCATTATATTATTTGAAAAAGAATGGTTCATAATTACAGTTATATGTAGTGACGGTACGGGCACTTTATTATGACTGCAGAAACCCAAAACTTTGTTGCCACAAAGTCTCCCAACATATTTTTCCCTAAATAAAAATTCTTATCCAACCACGTAAAGCAACAACAAAATCAATTCTTGAAACTCACTGTACGCTGCGGGATACGCCACCAAAGTTTTACAATAAACAAGTGAAATTACACTCAGGAGCAGTATAAACGCCTTCATTTCGTCAGAATTACAGAAGAACTTTATGTGAAGAATTCGAAGAATAAATATGCAACGAAAAACCGTAAACTATTCCACGCTTATTGGATTATGAAGTCGTTGAGTGAAGCTTTTATACCAAAAGGGACCAATTCATAATTTAATTAAGAATTATTGTCATCAAACACTTATCTGCCACTCCAGATAAGTTAAATTAAATCCATCAAAATTAAGAGCGTGATAAATTGCTGAGCTTCCGTTTGAGTTCGGTAGCAAACAGAAACAAACTTTTGGCTGTCATAAACACTCCCAGTACTTTGAGATATTTGTATGATGGGACTGACAAGTTGAGAAATTGTCATTAGGTATAACGGTACCGTACATGTGCAATTGCACAGCTGCCAACCTCTTCTTGGCATTCTTCTGGCTTGATTAAGCATCACTATATAGTATGTTTTTCATCCAACTTCCGCAAAAACAGAAGGTTACATAATTCGACGCGTTAGGTACATATTTGCTTTGCGACTTGATATGTCCTTAATTTAAAGATAAAGGGTAAGGTCTTAAGTATGTATATACAAAGTTATAGGAAAAATGCTAACAACCACTTAGATTTGACTTCTATTAAAAATCTAATATTTTTTTATATGTAAGTGATGAAATAAGCCCGCAGACCACTTGGTCATCGACGAGGTACTCGTGAATATTCCATAAAAAAAATATTAAATTGAACTCAAATCTAAAAAAAAATTTTTGGTAGGGCCTTGTCCGAGCTAAGAGCGCCGCGCTCCCTTTGAATAGAGTTTTGAATATTTACATCGAGCAAAGTAATAAAAAATATGATATAATAAAAGGCACAAGAGACTTTTAATATCCTTTAATAGTGGTCCGATCGCCTACTCTGCCACAAAATTTTTTAAAAAAAAACTTAAAAATACATTCTACTAAAACTGTTTGTTAGGACTAAACGAAGTCAACTCATTTTTCCAATAAACCTGTATATGGTGAATATATATTGTTTTAAGGATACACATCATCTAAGAAAAATAATGAAAAAATTACCCGTTCGGCTCTTCTTGGTAAAATATCCCACAGGATATGGGATTAGATATTATATGGCTGTGCAGGCCAGTTTATAGCTCTAACATCATGTTGAAGCACTCTTGCCCTACTTATAGCTATAAGCTGGTTTATTTCATGTAACTTTATTGTAACAGCTTGGTCGCTTAGAAACAATATGTGGTCAGATAGTATTTTATCGATTTGACAGGAAATAGCTCAATGTCACATTATTACATATACTTTGGGTTAGACAACCCAATGCATAGCCGTGACATTTGTATTCTAGCGACATTTCGTAAAAAACGCTCCTATCTAGAAGTGATGACGTTATATCTGCCAGAATGCCATTGCGCAACATCTCCCGTGACACGATAACGTTACTACAACCTGGATATCACGTTACGGCGGGTTCATAGAGAGCGTAAACCACTCGGCCACCTGGGCACGCTTTTTCGAGCCGAAATTTCGTGAGTCTAGTAGTCTGGTTGATGGCCGCGCACCGTCCCCTTTGACGGTTAAAGTAATACAATTGGAGCCCAAAATTTCGGCTTGAAAGAGCGTGCCCAAGTGGCCGAGTAGTTAAGGCATCCGACGCGAAATCGGAGGACGCGGGTTTAATTCCCGCCTTGGGCATACAATTTTGTACTCCAATTATATTTAGAAATAAAGTAAGGCTTGTTAATGAGAATGCCAGATATAATATATACGTATTTTATCGGTTTTCTTTTCCTAGCGAAAATGATACATATACAGTTATAATTATTTATTATAATTTTATTTTCTTTATAATACTAATTGAGTTTGTTATAATCACGTTGTAGCTTATCGCAGTCGGATATAGTTTTGGATACATTTTAGTATGATCTGCGTACATTAGGTATTCAGCAGACTTGAAACTTTTATCAACATCGTAAAGGTATGCTGCGTAAAGCAACGGGGCAAGGATTCATCCTTAGGAGACGCTTGAGAGGTGTTTCATAAAGTCAGATCGATGTCCATCAACAACTACCGCTGGGCAGCAGTTGCGAAGGTAGGATTTTATCCATCTTAGGAGATTCCCAAATATTCCCAGCTTCTGCAAGTTCTGGAGTAGAATATTATGGTCATCGCGACAAAGACTATTTTGAAGTCAGTCTAGATGACATCGATTTGCGACCCTCCGTCCACAGCACACAACATGTCACTATTGAAAAGAGTGAGGTTAGTTTTGGTCGAGTGACCCCTGATGAATCCGTGTTGTTGATCTGGTATATTGTGACAAATGAAGGGATACAGATTGTGATGTACACTTTTTTCTAATAGTTTACTTAATATATTAAGAAATGATGTTGACCCATCATCTTATATTGCAGTTTTGGTGTCTTTTTATGTATGGGAACTTTTTTTTTTTTTACTGTATTGTGACGGAAGAAGCACGAGGCCCACTTGATGTTAAGCGGACTTACCTCTGCCTATAACAGATACATACCGTCACAAGTCACGAATTGCACTGCGCCCGTCACCTTGAGACATAGTTATTAAGTCTCATGTGCCTTTAATTTCACTGGCTCTCAAGGACTGCTGCCGGAACACACCGTTAGGTGCTTGGCGACAGATTTTCTACTTGAGGGTGGTCGCTAGCCAGGCGGGCATTCGCAAAATGCCCTTCCACCATGCGGTGAAAGCTCAAGCCCGCGGCGGGATTCGAACCATGGACCTGCTCCGCGGCAGTCCATAGCCAATGCCACTGAGCCATCATTGCTTAAAATATATGGGCAGTATTCTATATTTTCGGAAACTATCATGTGCAATAACAGCAATTGAATAAAATAGTGATAAGATTAATAAGTTCACCTAGAGAATTAGCGCAATTAGTATAGAAAACAGACGGTTTTTTGTCACTTTCGGCACCTTTATGAGGTTCTGTATGTTTAAAAGGCTTCATAATGATCATATACATGTATAGTATGTAAGGTAGCCGGTGATATACCGGTGACGGAGACACCGCCACAGATTATGTTTGAGTAAGACGGGGCTGAACTAAACTTTTTACCGAAGAAATCATGAAAGAATACATATTTCATTAATTCCAGGTAATCAATGTATTGTTATACTATGTATATATAACATAATACGTATACTAGCATATCAATTTCATATCAGTAAAGGCGACCGTCATATATTGTGGTGGTCGAATTGGATTTGTAGATGGATCAGTTGTGATATTCAAAAATAAATGTAAAACATGTGAATATCATGATGATGAATTCGATACATTTATAAATAAAATAAATAAATAAAAATCTCATGCCTAACACACCACAAAATTCAGTCATAGTAATGGATAACGCACCTTTTATTTGGTTCGAGAAGAAATAAGCCGGCTATGGCATGATAGTCATGCTTGCATAATGGTAGAAAACTGCCCTGCTATGCAAGCAAGGCTGTGACAATATAAATGTGACGCGCCTTTTGATGAAAAACTAAGAAAAGATGATTTTAATATTGTTAGGTTTGCAATAACGCCTGCTATGCGGATTACATTACAAAATCACAAATATACGATAGGAAAATTTTTTCGCACATGACTTAAATTTTTCCTTTCGTATATTTTTGATTTTGTATGAAAAGATGAGTTAAAGAAATTAATCAAGTGTCATAACACAGAAGATATTTACAAATTGACGAGTTATCGCAAAGAAACGTACATGAAGTGTTGCCTTTGCCTCCATAAATATTGAATATATCCATCATAACGATGTGCATTGAATAGTTATGAATAGAGTCAGGCGTTACTTTGCGGCAACCCATAATTAATGATAACAAATATTATATTTTTTTTTTTAATAAAACACTAAATTTGTCAGGTTGTTACAGTACAGTACCTCTAAATTATGTACTACCAAACGAAAAAAGAATGATTGAAATCTATTATTAATATATGGCGGAGTAATCATTTAAGGAATACAAATACCAACATATAATGTACCAATAAATCAATTTTTTTACGGGTCCCATTTTTGACCGACTTCACAAAAAGGAGGACTTACTCAATTTATCCGCTTTTTTTTTTCATGTTTATCACCTCAGAACTTGTGACTGGGTGAACCAATTTTAACACATATTCTGTGAAAATTTTAACCGGCCACCTATTATTTATCCTTAGAATAGTCTAAGGTCACATCTCCTTCATCGGTCCACTCGGATATTTCATATCTCGGTAAAAAAAAAAATACAAAAATAATAGCTGCGGCAGATGGGGCTTAGGAGTTTGAGGTCCCTCCCCCTTCTTTAATGTCTAACCTGAACTCCCCCTCCTCCTCCCACTTCTATATCATTCAAACTAAAGTCGAACCAAATTTTAAATAAGACATACATCACCTTTCTATCTTTATTCAACGAGAAAACATAATTTACAATATAAATCTTCTCTAACAGGACACAGGATTATACATAACTGTTAAAAGTTTGAGCTTCCTTTTTTTCATGCCCAGTTACCTATCTAATTCCTCTTATTCCCCAATAATTGTCAGGTAATCAGGACTTGAATGACCGCTGAGCCGATGATGGTAAGGTGTTTCTTCGTATTCCCAATGTCCAGCAACGCAACGTCCAATGCACATCACCGTTACTGGTGGCATGCTGCTAATTATACTCCAACAAGAGGATACGAGTCCTTATATATACTTCCATAGATCTACTTACTGGTGATTTAAAATATCTTGGAAAGTGTCCAATAAAATGGTAAGTTCTATTAAATGGGTAAATGATGTTAACCATGAATCTGAAGCCAGACACTGTACGGCTGATAGTACTCAGAACCTCGTTATCAGATGATCGCATGTTGTTTGGCCTCACTTAATGAAAGATAAAATGACAAATCGCCTGATTCCACTCATAAGATAATATGAACGATATCATTATGATATCAAAAACTCAGACGGCAATTGGTTATCTTTCACGAGAAAATTGTAAATTGTGATCTCAACTCTATAGTAAATATTACAAACGAAACGAACAAAATTCGTGAATATTGAAAAAATCGAAATAATGTAATGAAGTGCGTCTTTAATTATAGTCACATTGTTTTCCGAAAGATAATATTGTTAATGTGAGTACACCAAATAATGTTGAAATTATTATTAACATCCGTAATGAGCTAAATTTCACACACCACAAAACGTAAATTTTGTTTAATGGTTTGTGTAAAGAGACTGACAAACATAATATCGATTTTGTGAAAAACTTCAGAAGACCATTTCCTACTAACATTGTCCGAACTGGACTTTAAATAATTTACATTATAATACTGTACAGTGTACTGTAACAGCCGACTCGTCCACTGCTGAACACAACCTCCTCTATTAAGGGGGTATTTGCCATAATCCCCACGCTTGGCAGGCAGCTTGGGGATCGCAGTGTAAGATGCCAGTGATTTAGAAGGTGCTGCTGTCCACCTTTCAGTAGTTTCCCTTAGTCGCCTCTTACGACACCCACGGGATGATATGGGGAGGTGCAATCTAACCCAGCCCCCACGGGAGACATTATAATAATGCTATCATATTATTTTATGTGATAAATGATGTGTGTGCGCTGCAAGTTACCAAACAGCTAAAAGGTGATAGATTTTGATATACCGACTGATTGCGATAAATGTATTGTGAAAGTATAGTGATAACTAGTGGTCTACAAATTTGCAACTGAACATCACAGCCATGTTCCAACATTAGTCCTTGGAAATCCGCAAAGTGACCTAATGAAGCCCTACACTTTAACGTATTCTTATTTGGCAGGTAGGCGGTACTGATCAGCAGATCAGTGATAAACACAGCCTCCTCATTAAGGTGGTGTTTGCCGTAATCCCCACGCTTGGCAAGCGGCTTAGGATCGACTGTAAGAAGGCAGTTATTCAGAAGACGCTGCTGCCAACCTTATGGTATTCTCCATTTCGTCGCCTCTTACAACTCCCACAGGAAGAGATAGGGGGTGTCTCCTCAATCTAAACATCTGAATTGAGGAGCCACCTGTAACTCCAAAAGTAATGGATCAATATATCTGAAAATTTGGTATCAATTAGTAGTAAGTGTGTACTAAAAGTCCGAGTTTCGTACTGTTAAAATTAAAAACGATATGATAATTGGTTTAAAATGAGACTTTTGATAACAATAATATCCCACCTTCTGTGCTTTGGAGGGCATTTTGAAGCTACCAGGCCAGGTAACTACGGAGGCGCGTTCAAATACGTATTGTATAAAACTTTTGTGTAAACTAATTCATGCATAACATTGTCTAAGCCGGGCACGGTCGGAGTACGGCACGGGCACGGCGGCAAAATTTCAGTGGGAATGATTCATGTTATACTGGGTACGAGTCAGACCGTGCACGACCCGCTGGTACGGCGTAGCGTGAATCTACCGTAGCCATCATTCCCAGTTATTATCATAGCACGGAAATTATTATTGTATGGTGATAGGGCATTTTACGAATGCCTGTCTGGCTAGTTACCAACCTCAAGAAGAAAATCGTTCGGCAAAAACCCTACGGTGAGTTCCTACAGCTGTCCTTAAGTGCTAGTTCCTATTGTATGTTATGCCAGTTCTTTTTTTTATACCTGATAGTTTACCCTTAAACCACTATCTCACTTGATGGTAAGTGATGATTTGGTCGAAGGTGTTGTTAACACTAACCTAACCTAGAATTACTGGCTCTCGGGGACAGCTGCCGGAACACACAGTTAGGTGCTTGGCGACAGATTTTCTACTTGATGGTGGTAGGTAGCAATGCGGGCATTCGCAAAATGCCCTACCACCATGTTATAACGACTGAATTCGTAAGACAACAACTGGGACCGACGGCTTAACGCGCCCTCCGAAGCACGGAAGCGCTCAGTAGTAATTTCACTAGCGGTCACCCATCCAACTCATGGCCGAGGCGGACGTTACTTAACTTTGCTGATCGGTTAAGAACAGCTAAGAAAACTTCGCTACAAGCGGTTCACTACCCCTGGTCGCATCATCGCTTACCACGAGGTGTAAAATTGTGGTCATAGGTCAAAAGTAGTTTTGTCTCCTATATCAATAAATATAGTGAGACGAATTACTTAGCATTCCATGGATTAACCGTGCGAGTGCCAGGTCCATAGCGTTGCTCAATCATCATCAATGCTCCCCTTCACCGCCAAACATCCTCCCCTACCTAACCAAATTTGGTAAGATCCTACTAATGCTGCCTTAGATACACGTTCTAGAATGGAAGTTATGGTTGTTTTTGGAAGGCCAAGGTCTTTAGGTAGGATATATAGGAATTTCGCTGGTATACCCCTTGCTCCAACTTCTACAGCATATAAATTAAGCACATAACCGTTTTTGGTTAATTCTTTTGTTAGGTCATAATATTTGTTTGTTTTTATTGTGTGGTCTTTAGGTATGTTTGTTTCCAACGGCACAGTAAGTTCTATAAGTACTATGCGTTTTAGATTTTTTGAGTATAGAAATATGTATGGTCTGGAAGACGAAAAAATACCAACATCCTCAGGAATTTGGTAGTATTTTTCATACGAATCCGTCAAAAGATGGAGTAAGGCTTGGATTTATATTTTGTAGATGACCCTTCTTTTACAGAAGCAACGTGTCGTTTGTTCGTGGTCAAACCTTTTTTTGCTCTAGCTACCGAGAGGCTCGCCGCTTCTCGTATGAATTCGAGGACTCTATCGTGGCGACGGTAATAATGACCCCTATCAAGGATCACCTTGGATCGTACCAATAAGTGCCTTGCGGTACCCCTATGGCCTCCTGACAAATACCGCAAGAGTTCTTTTACCAAAAATTGTAATGGAACACCAAATGTAGTAAATGATCACCAAATGTAGTAATTGATCACCAAATGTAGTAATTGATCACCAAATGTAGTAAATGATCACTAAATCTCAAAGTTATATTTAGGTGCGACGACGAGCGATTGAGGAGGAACGTTAGGTTACTTGTGACCACAACAACGAAAGAAGAATTATAGCAAGTTTAATTTTGGTGATCATTTACTGCTTTTGGTGATCATTTACTACTTTTGGGTTAACAATGATTTATTTGCTAATGATTTTTTTTTTTATTTGCATTGAAGAAAATGAAATGAAGTATATATTTACATAATGGCGATGTATAGACATATAAGCAATTTATCATATTTCAACGTTGAACATGTTGCTAACACGCATTATTTGTAATACACCTTTTTTATCATTTGGTATAATTCTTAATAATTAACTTATAAACATGTATAATAAAACAGTAAACTGGCATACCAGCAGGATCGAGTTTTTTTTATGCAAAAACATGCATGCAAAATGTTAAACTAAAAATTTTGTCGGTCATCCTGACGACATGGTGACTAAGAACTGATGAAACAAAATCTCTTTGTTACTAATTAGGAACGAAACATTTCAACATAGATACATAATAATACAACATTGGTGCAATATGCTTTTATTAAGCTATATTTTGTGGTAATGCTGGTAATTGGTCACTTTAACAGAAAATCTATTACTTAAAATTGTTGTTATGGTAATGAATTCTGTATAGTCCTGAAAACGAAAAAAATATGGTCAAGCGCATGTCAGGCCACGCGCAATGTAGGGTTCCGTAGTAACCCGTTATCATAATATAGAACGATTCTGTTGTTCTTTTTATCTTTTCCGCTTTCTTCCTGCTAAAGTAAAAAAATAAGAGTACGATTTCTGCCAAGTTTTTATTTCAATTGTAATTCGAAATTTAAACAAAAATCGTTTGCGAATTCTATAAGTACTCGAATGAAAATGTAACGATAGCGTGATTTGGAATCCGTTAGTACATTGCTATCTAGCGGCAGCTTTGTAAAAGATATACCTATCTATATATACTTTTTAAGGACCAACGAACAGATACAATATTTTCTTATTTAAAACAATAATTTTGAGACCAACATCGTTGACAGCAATTGAGTAAACATTTTTTGTAATCATGTAAACCAGATTTCAAGGCAAAATAACTGCTCGCCGTTCCTTGTATTTACATAATATGAGATGGCAAAATTTATTAGGAGTAACATGTTACTTTTCGAACCTATACAGATAATGCTAACAACAGTACAACTACGTACACGTACATGTTTAATATACTAGCCCCCAAACTGATCATATTTCGTAAAAACTGTGTTTACATGACATCTTTTATCTATAACTCGCTGCGCCTCGCGTTGTTACCCGCTGTTTTTAATTAATTATACCAAAGTTGACTGGAATGAGAACATGTGTACTCGTAACCATTTTTAAAACCATGCCAACCACAAACTATAACAACTTACCAACCAACAACAACCATAACCTATTGTTTGTTACATTTTGTTTTTGTAAAACAAATCATTGAATTTTACTCGTTCTTGAAAAAATATAATGGGCATGCTGATCTTTTGTTAAGTTAAGGTATAATCTATATGCATACTAAATTTCATGTAAATCGGTCAATCTGGTATTGAGTTAAGAGGTAACAAACAAACACAAAAAATGTCATCGTTATATTAAATTTGTAGATTCAGTAGGATAGACATACCTAATCATTGAAATTTATTCCTAAAATGCTTATATCACAGCAAAAACTAAAGTTTCACTACAGTGGTGTAAATTGATCGCGTAGAAACCAATGTTGATGAACAGAGCTGACATTTTCTTGTCCTATTAAAAATCTGATGAACTTAATTTCGTATTAGAGTATCCAGAGCACTGAAACTTATAGAGGACTATGAATGGGAAAGCTGGCCAAGCTGAATTATATAAATGATTTTAGTCTCGAGTCGTAGATATTCAGATATTGTACAATCATCCTCTCTTATACTGTAGTACATGCCGGTAAAATAACATTATGGGAATAAAAATTAGCCAATGTGTTATTCCAGGGTGTAATCTACGTTCATACCTTATTTCATCAAAATTAATTTAACCGCACCCTGGTTAACTATCTAAAAAATATACTACAACTTACTGCTCATCTCATTAGAACACTATACTTTTTCGGTAATAAAAAAAAACCTTTGTGTGGAATCAGAGTATTAGCTACCCAAACACTACATTTAATCAAAAAAGGGTAAAGTTGCGCTCTGGTTATCTAGTTACCAAATATATTACAATTCTTTGCTCGACCCACGGGAACACTAGAAACTTTTTGAATAAAAGTAGCCCGTGTTATTCCAGGGTGCTATCTACCTTCATACCAAATTTCATCAAAATTGATTCAGCGGTTTGAGCGTGAAGAAGTTACACACATATAACATATATTCGCATTTATAATATTAGTAAGATAGTAGGATTCGTTACCAAGTCACATATTAGATCTTCTTTTTAACAGGTTTTGTAGAGATTTATAAAAGTGGTAAGTTGAAGAAAGTTTTTGTACTAATGATGATTTTTCGTGTCGCTTCTATAAGTACAGAAATGCGTTGTAGATTTCAAGAAAATTACATTAACTTAACTAAATTCTATAATAATATATTTTACAATATTATTTTAATGCACGTTTTTATTTAATGCATTGTGTAGATAGATTTACAAAATGAATATTGATGTATTTATGTATTCTGATTTTAATATTTGTATATCAATTGACTGGTTGACTATAGAGAAAAAAAAAATGTTATCTTAAGAACTATTTGTACCTCTTTTCAACAAATAAATATAAAATATTATAAAAATACTTATATAAAGAAACCAAATTAAAAACCGGTTCATAGACAGAAACTATAAAAGTTTCATTACCGAAAAAGAACGGCCAAGCGCATGTCGTGCCTCGCGCAATGTAGGGTTCCGTAGTAGCACGCTATCATAATATAGAACAATTCTGTTGTTCTTTTTTATCTTTTCCACTTTTCTCCTGCTAAAGTTAAAAAATAAGAGTACGATTTCTGCCAAGTTATCATTTCAATTGTAATTCGAAAATTAAACTAAATTCGTTTGTGAATTTTATAAGTACTCGAATGAATACTTATAAACGATAGCGAGATTCAGAATCCGTTGGTACATGGCTATCTTGCAGCAGCTTTGTGAAAGGTAAACCTATTTATTATAATAATTGTGAGACCAACATCCACACACTAAGTATTTTTTTTTTATGGTATTGACATAACTAATTAGTACAAAAGTTATTTAACTATTTAAATAGTTAATATAAATAAATATTTATTTGAAAGAAAACCAAACAGTATACACCGATATATGCAGTAAGCTCATAAAAGGGCTAGCATGCTGTATATATGTTGGTTAGGAGTAATACAAATTATATGGCTTCCAATCTTAGTATTTACACGAGTAGGGAAGGGTTGTGTTGATTTACCAGGTGCAACAAGGAGGATCATCACAAATGATCATTGACGCTACCTTCAAACAGATCCAACAAAGACCTCCTAAAACAACTCACCCGCTCGTGAAATGTCTATACAATTGGAGCAAGTATTCTGTCATACGACACAGTGGTTATCGATAACCAGCTTTGGTACGACAGGTGGGAACAGCAAACATTTCTTGTGTACGCCGAGGATGAAGTCTAAAAAGTAGCTTATACCGAAACTCATCGATCAACTGTGTTCTATAATATCTATGACATAGGTCACCAAGAAGCATAACATGTAATTGTTGTCTGTTGGAGTTTAATTCCAATAATTTATATTTGCTTAGTTCAATAAAAAGTAAGTTTAATTTTATGAAAAAAAAATTTAATACATATAGCGTAAAAATACGCCGAAAATCTACCAAGATCCTGTTGGAATTTTAAGTGGTTTTGATAAGATTTATAGAATAATATAATAGCAATTTACAAAACTTAAAACATTTTTCAATATCATTGATGTATATCGCCTCCATCAAGTCGTTGAATTGATTTTGTTTTAACACAAGATTTTTAGTTTTAGATTTATATTCCAATGCAAGTCTTTACCCATTTTAAATAAGCAAGTACTTCATCTTAGTCATCTTAAAGGATTAATTCTGAGGATTCAGTATTTGGTACAAAATTATCCATCACCCTAGTTCAACGACTATTACTGCTAAACTAATAAAGTTATCTTAATCGCTATTATCTGTATTTGGTACAAAATTATCTATCACCCAAGTTCAACGACTATTATACTGCTAAACTAATAAAGTTATCTTAATCGCTATTATCTGTATTTGGTACAAAATTATCTATCACCCAAGTTCAACGACTATTATACTGCTAAACTAATAAAGTTATCTTAACCGCTATTATCTGTGTTTGGTACAAAATTATCCATCACCCAAGTTCAACGACTATTACTGCTAAACTAATAAAGTAATCTTAACCGCTATTATCTGTTTCGAGCGGGGGGGACCACTTACTGGAACAAAAATTTGCTCTTTAATGTACAATAATTCGTAAATGGAGTATTAAAATGAAAAATTGTATTAGCATCACTAAGTCATTTTAAAAGACCTATGCAACGATAGTCCTCACGATGGGATAGACGACAAAAAAATCACATATAGGGGAGCTACTATAAAAAAATATGTTTCAAAATTTTATTGTACCACTTTGTCGGCATGATTAATATACATACTTCTACAAGATAACAGCTTTCTATAACGGTCTCTTAGCAAAACCTCAGACAGACTGACATGACGAAACATAAGGAATAAGAAGAATAAGGGTTCCGTGTCAAGACTACGGAACCCTACAAAAAATTATGACAAATATAAATTACGTAATCCTAGTGTAAATCTAAACATATGTACGGCATCGAGATAATACGTTATGTCAATAATGGCCGGTTATTCTGACGTCAGAATGACTGGCTACTTCTGAAATTAAATTTGTGAGTTATTTATTATTAAGACATGAACTGTTTTCACAGTATATTTGAAAAAAATAATTAAAATAAGAACTAGATGGCGCTGATATTTTTAGGTTTATCACTTTGTACAAGCTTGATGGACACAATTATGAAACAATGCTGGCCGAGCGGTAGCTATAGACTGTCGTACCACAGGTCTGTGGTTCGAACCTCACCACCGCGCGCTGGCTTCAGATTCACCGCATGATAGAAGGGCATTTTGCGAATGCCCGCCTGGCTTGCTACCATCCCCAATAAAAAATCTGCCACGAAGCACCTAACATGTGTCACGGCAGCAGTCCTTGATAGCCAGTAAAATTACAGGCACATGACACATGTATGGCTCAGTTTGACGGTCGCAATTCATCACTTGTGACGAGATGCATCTGTGAAATGCAAGGGTTACTTAAGATCAGATAGGGCTCGTGTTTGTTCCGTCACAATTCCATAAAAAGAAACACAACAATCGGATGCCATACATGCGTAGTATAGAATCAAAATATTACTTGCACTCTGGTAAAAATATCCATTCTACTTAACTGAAAAAGAATTTTAATAAATCAAAAATAACCGGCCAAGTGCGAATGGCACTCGCGCACGAAGGGTTCCGTACCATTATATTAATTTTAGCAATTTAATTATTACTATTTTTAGCAAATTAATGGCGAAAACCTCTTGTATGGGAGCCCCCTTAATTATTTATTTTATTTTATTACAATAATTATATTTAAAGAGAACATAAATCTAAATATTCTGTGAATAGTTAAAGCGTTTACCTGTCGCCGTTATTAGTATCGAGCAAGAAACGGTAAAAAAATCAAGTTTATTGTATGAGGAGCCCCCCTTAAATATTTATTTTATTTTTAGTATTTGTTGTTATAGCGGCAATAGAAATACATCATCTGTGACACTTTCAACTGTCTAGCTTTCACCGTTCTTGAGATATAGCCGGGTGAGAGACGGACGGACGGACAGCGAAGTCTTAGTAATAGGGTCCTGTTTTTTCCCTTTGGGTACGGAACCCTAAAAACCATTTGTTTTTGCCGAAAATATTCATACATGACTTCGTGCTAGCAGTACAAACAAGGAATTTTGTAAGAGAACACATTATGATTCACACATGATTTAACAATGTTTTTTTTTATAAAATCAGCATGACATCATCAAAGCTACTCAGTTTGTTATTGACAGTGCTACTGTGAGACCGTGTTAAAATTAAAGAAGAGTTGTGTAGTGTTAATATATAGTTCTCATATCAAATTATTTGTTGATTACATAAAGGTATGTTTGTTTGTAAGTAGATCGTATTTTTTTTTCTTTTTCTTATCGAATAGAATTTGACCACTACCTTGGGCCCAACTAAGCCAAGTATCAAGCTTAAAATATTAATGCTGAGATTACCATGGCAGTCACGAGACAGTAATGTTTACATATCGCATCCCTGTCACACAAATGACTTCATTCGATGTGTGCACTATGCAGCCGCCTCCCACGTTGAAAATCGAATGTATGTTTACTTTAATGATATTTGGTAGTGCGAAATACAGTTGTAAACGTTACGTTAATATAGGACTGAATTATGATGTGGTAGTTGGCATCCCGGGGCCCTAATTTGAAATGACTAGAGATTGTTTACAACGTTATAACATGCAGTGAACTATGTGCTGAATAGATAAGGAATCTCTAAACGGAATTCGGTATGCGACAAGTTACGTTCACGAGTAACGTTTGAAAACCCCTCTCTCTCAAAACTCATTTTATCATAGATGGTACTATCCACCTTTTTATAGCTAGTCCTATAATCGTGGAAGTAAATACTAGTTTGGCGCGAGTATTTGAACGTGTAATGTTTACCTTCGCTTCATCATGGAGGATTTTTATGTCATACCTCTAATATTTTCTTCACAAAGGCAATAATGAAGAAGTTGTTGTATTGAGCCGCGCTATTTTGACTTGAATGAAATTTCGTAACATGCAGATAACGTGTTCGTAAGGTGCCGTCAAAGTTGAAGCTAACATGTAGAATATCATTTCAGGATCTTAACACGAAGATAATAGAGAATAAGGGCCTTGTTCTAAAGTGGTGATGCAGTGAAGACTGCAACTAGAATTTATCCACCGTGCTTGGCTACAGATTTCCTACTTGAGAATTGTAGCTTGCCATGCGGGCATTCAAAATTGCCCTGGTACCATGCTATAACGACTACCATCCAAAGACAAAAACCGGTACCGATGACTTAATGTGCACTTCAAAGCCCGGAAATGCTTAGAAGTAATCAACGCAGCAGCTATTCTCGAACTGAATGATCTGATGCATGACTCTGGTTCCGTGGAAGTTAGGGCGGCCCTTAGTGTGGGACTACAGTAGACACTTTAGCACCGTCACATCTTTCTGAAACTAACGTTGCTGGCGCTGCGGCTACTTCGGCGGAGCAACTCAAGCGACGCAAGTATGCTAACCTCGGTAATGGTTACATAGTTTGGTGTTGAGACGCTGGGTCCGTGGGGACCCGGAGCTCATCGTATTTTCCACATTCTTATCAGAGCGCTTGGTCGATGCGACGCGTGATCATAATGCTGGCACCTATTTGGCCATAGACCAGAAACATATATAACAGGCTCAGGGATATGCATGCCAAATGTCACCGAGTTTGAACACTATTTATTAAAATAAAACACTATGTTTGTATGAAAAGCACCAATTGCACAATAACCATAAGGAAGTCTTGGTATATAATATTGGTAATGGTCACATTTTAGATAAAGTTATATGTGAAAATTCGTTTTGGAGTTCCAAAACATATGCTGCACTTCATATTTTTTACTCATTAAAGAAGCAATTAAAAGAAAACCTCTTCTTAGTAATAACAACATCGGTACATATTTTTTTTTTGTAAATTTATATATTGAGACTCTGATGAGAAGTTTCCCTTCTAAGTTTCCAAAATCTTGGTTGATCGGTTAAGGCGCTGGCTAAATAGCTTACTTGAACAGGGCCTCGATTCTCTTAGCTATTGAACGGCGTTAACGCAACTTGATTGCATGAAAATTGTAGTTTTTGACAGTATCCGTAGTCTGCCCGCTATTTAGGTACGATCGCAAGTCGGTGGCTTGCTATCAATAGTTTTTGACATATTTGGTATGCTGTAAGCTATTTTGTTGCGATTGCGTTGTTACAGTGGCATAATATATTTTGGAGGATTTTAGATATAAAAATAGCAAAATGATTTATATATATTTATTTAATGTTTTGTTTGTTAGAAAACCACTGTATTGATGTTTTGACTGATGCTTGATTGATAGTTTTCATTATTATTTCAGTGGTAACTTTTGCAAGCCATAGCACAGCCATACGATAGCGACGCGATTGCTATACAACTGCGATTAGGAGCTAGAATTAGCAGACTACCGAATTTGACATTAACAGCAGTTTGATCGCAGAAGCATCGCAGTAGTGTGGCGTTTGCTCAATATCTAAGAGAATTGGAGCCCTGATTTTTAGCAAAATCTATATAGTTTGTAGCAGTAAGAAAATCATATGTTTATCTTGATCATATTATCCAAGGCCAAGAAAAGTCTAAAACGCAGTTTCTTAAAATTTTCTTGTTTCTTTTTTATGTTATTGTGACAGATCAAGCACGAGGCCCACCTGATGTTAAGCGGACTAACCTCTGTCTGTAACAGATGTATTTCATCACAAGTCACAAATTGCACTGCACCCGTCACCTTGAGACATAGTTGTCAAGTCTCATGTGCCTGTAATTTCACTGGCTCTCAACGACTGCTGCCGGAACACACCGTTAGGTGCTTGGCGACAGATTTTCTACTTGAGGGTGGTAGCTAGCCAGGTGGGCATTCGCAAAATGCCCTTTTACCATGCGGTGAAGCTCAAGCCCGCGGCGGGATTCGAACCATGGACCTGCGGCACGGCAGTCCATAGCCAATGCCACTGAGCCATCACTGCTTCATTAGTAATTGCAAAGTTGACTCTAAATTACGCTTGTAACGTTTAATATATCCTATTTACGTATGAATGTGTATGAAAATATATTTAAAAACAAAACCTTATCAAAAAGGAATAGAAAAGTTACATTTTTGATTGACGTTACTAGTTTTGTGTTATTAAGTTTACTTTCGGATTTTACCGAAACTGATCGCGATTTCACTATCACTGCGTCTCTATCACTCCTACGCAGTCCGATAGTGACAACATTTCAGCATTTGACGGCGTCTTACGATTAAGAACAACGTAAGCCTACAAGCGCTTTAAAAAAAACAACATTTCGCGAGATGGTGTTGTTCTCCAATAGAAAGCGAGGCTATTTACCATAACTGGACCCAGTATCCTACTTTGGATGGTTCTTGATTTTTCTTTAAGAAATCTTTTACATTATACTCAAATTTCTTATATTATAAAGTTCGCTTCTCGGCCAATCTCCTTGTCTCGTATAAGTTATGTACCTTTACCGTATCAAACATGACTTGAACGCGTCTTTGACTTATTGACATGATTCTTTATGACTAGATCTTGACTGTGACTATTTTTCGAAAATGTAACTTGATTAACTTAATATTACTGTACTGTATCACTGCTTCTCCTGCTATTCCCCGTGGGGTGCCGGATTAGAATTGCACCTCCCCATATCATCCCGTGGGTGTCGTATGAGACGACTAAGGGAAAAATACTGCAAGGTGGGCAGCAGCGCCTTCTAAAGAACTGACATCTTACACTGCGATCCCCAAGCCGCCTGCCAAGCGTGGGGATTATGGCAACTGCACCCCCCTTTGCACCTGCACCCTGCACCCAAAGTGATGAAAAGTATGAAAACAATCCCGGTATTATGCAACTTAACCAAAACCACATTGATTCGTCGAATTGTATTTTTACATTACTTAATTTTTTTAATGTTTTAACTACATTAGATTTTTTTTTTATTTTCCTATTTTTGATTTGGGTAAGGTATATTATAATATAGTTTAGTTAAAAAGCATGTCTGAACCTTTCTCCCATAATCATTGTTAAAATTAGGTATTTTGAACAATGGAATTTTCGGCAAGTTTCGTAAATTGCATGGCCTTTTGTATGTTTCTAAATTTCATATATATATATATATATATATATATATATATATATTATTCTTATTTTCAGTTACAAAAGCGAGTTTTCATTTGTCAAGTATACTCATTACTGTACTTTATCAGGAAAAATGAAGACCTTACCGTGGTTGCTGTTTTCGAATGTCGCATCTGCGTTTGTTTGTGATGCATACAGAATCCTTGTGATATGCCCAGTTCCTGGCAAGAGTCATACTATCCTGGGTAACGCAATTGTCAGGCATCTGCTGAATGCTGGACATGAAGTAAGTAATACTCATTGTCTTCCTTTCTCTATCGTTATTTTTAAGAGAAGCTGAAGTAAGAAACGCAAAATTTTGCGAGTAGAATTCTATCGGATTTTTTATTGCTGATAGTTAGCCATTGATCACTATAATAAAATAAATGAAGCAATGATGGCCGAGCGGTAATAGCTATGCACTGCTGTGCTGCAGGTGCATGGTTCGGTCCCGACCGCCGCGCCGGCTTCAGCTTCACCGAATGTTGAAAGGCATTTTGCGAATGCTCGCCTAGCTTCTACCCTCAAGTAGAAAATCTGTCACCAATCACCTAACAGTGTGTAGCAGCAGCAGTCCTCGAGAGCCAGTGAAATTTCAGGCACATGAGACTTAATAACTTTATGTCTCATGGAGACGGGCGCAGCGCAGGTTGCATGGGATTGAATAATTAAACTGGCACAGTCGGTTAGGTGCTTGGTTATAGATTTTGAACTCGAATGTGTATGTAGCCTGGTGTGTATTAAATATACACAGGATTTTCTAGAACCTCGTGGTAATCTGAAGCCTGGGAGAGGATTTACTGGATCCTTTTAAACGGCAGTCCATATATAGTCTCGACTGAGCTGTCATTATTTAATTTATTACCATTCATAAAGTTATACAAATTTATCCAAGTGGTGAGATGGAATTTAAATACAATAAAACCGGTGTTTAATCAAAAATAATAATGAAAAGTGTTTCGTGGCTCCGCATAATTTCGCCCCGTGGTAAGCAATTTGGAACTTATAAATATAAAGATATACCTACTTATATATTTTTTTATGTTATTGTGACACAAGCTCGAGACCCACCTGATATTAAAGTCACGAATTGCCCTACGCCCGTCACCTTGAGACAAAGTTGTTAGTTCTCATGTGCCTGTAATTTATCTACTAATTCTTTGATTTAAATTGTTTAAAATTTGCAAGTACCAAATGATACTTCTTGCCTTCTGCCCGTGGGGTGCCGGGCTAGAATGTCACGCCCCCATCTCTACCCTTAGGTGTCGTAAGAGGTGACTAAGGGTAACACACCAGAAGGTGAGCAGCAGCGCTTTCTGAAGAACTGATATATCACACTGCGATCTCCAAGACGCCTGCCAAGCGTGGGGATTATGGCAAACTCCCCATAATGGGCGAGGCTGTGTTCAGCAATGGACAATCCGTCTAATACAGTACAATTCCTCTTTCGCATCTAAATTATATGTAAATATTTACTTTAAGTATACCATTGTCATAAAGGTTTCGCTCGTGGCTATGATAAATGCAAATTGGTCAAAACGTAGAGCTTAATAAAACACATGCCTTCATCTAATGTCAGCTCGCAATGAAATAAGGCAGTCAATCAGAGGATGATGCTGCAACCTGTGTTGTATTTTTCCCTACTTCGCCTCTTACGATATCAACAGGAAGAATTGAGGTTCAATTCTACCCCGGCACTTGACGGGGCAAAGTAGAAATATGTCAGAAATCTATTTTCCGAAATTATATGAGCAATACATGAGCATTCACGAGATTACACAGATTGTATGTCATGTCATTGTCTTAGATAATGATAACAATTGAATTTCAGTTATAAATGCTTGAATTCGGAGACACGTGATAAAGGGCGAGCATACTGCCCGGACATAGTACTAGACTCAGGACTGCTATAAGAACTGAAGACCCGTTTAAATAGTTTAAGCCGAGTTAAGCCAATGACCCCTAAATAGGCAGCCTGAGATATTAACGAATATTAATTTTCCTTTTCAGGTTACTTATATATCTCCTATAACCGTCAAGAAACCTCATCCAAATCTCAACCAAATTGACGTGAGCTCTAATTGGGACCTGATACCAGGTAAATTAATATAAAAATCGTGGCGTAACATGAAAATTATAGTTGATACCTTATCCTCTACTTACATTATTTCTTAGGCTTTTGCTATAAGTGGGGAGCTAGGGGATAGTTGTAACAGGGGTAAGAAGTAACAGCTAGATAGCTCGGCAGTTATCAACAATATTGTTTAGAATTAACACTAACCGTGACCCTTAAACCGTAAACTTTGTGTCGGTCGGGATGGCGCAGCAAGCAAGTATGAGGACATGCACCTATTTGAACAGGTAACGGAAAAAACTTAGTCTTGCAGAGTTTGATTTTAGGTGAATTAATCGATACTTTTCAAACATGTTAATATCATTTTTTATAGTCAACACATTAAGCTCTCCAATGTTACGAGTATGAGTATTTATTTATATAATTATATTTTATTATAATATCTAAAATCGTCATATAGGGCAAAAATTGCAACAAAATCTCGGGGTATGTAATATCACCTATTATAAACTGCCCATTTGGTTTAGATTCAGGTAGCTTGACTTTTAGTCTAAAAAAAATGACTGTATTTTATGTTTTAGAACGAGGAATACGATATTTTTTTATAAACGAAAGTCCGATAGAGCATTAAAAACCAGTGAGATGTATACGAGCCCGCTGCAAAGGAAATCTTAGAAAATAGAACAAATATTCAAAAAACTGCTCTAATCGGCTTTGATTTGATCGGCTTTTCGGTATTTAAGTAAGTACCTGCATATGATAAAAGTTACTAAATATATTAATGAGTAGTATGCGAATTGCATTACAAAGTTTGAACTAATATAAGATATTTATTATAAAGCAAAAGTGCCATGTTACTTTTTTATATCAAGAGTTTATTATTTAAGTAATTTAATTGTTGACAACTGATTCATTTTTATACTTAACTGCTCCCCATGCTAGTAAGGTAACTATCAAAGTTAATAAATCAAACAAACGTGTAGAGATACCCGTTAATGATCTTATTTTGCCAGTATAGGTCAATATTTTTGGCATAACTTCTTATTGGAGATGTATTTTTAATGAATCCATGGACAGAAAATAACATGTATTCGTTAAATAAATTAAATAAAATTAAACAATGATATTTTACTTACATAATTATATTTGAATATAAGTAAAATCGCAAAATAGTGTACTTTGCGAGTAATTATGCAGCAATTATGCTGCATTTATTTAAAAAAAAGCACAATTTTACAATGTTAAATATTGTTACGCGAGAAAAATTTAACATTTTCCATCTTGGGTATCTGCTGTCGAACTAGTCTTATGGCCTGTGTTACAGCATACAGCGTCTTCCCATATGTAAATATTCATATTTGACTGTTTATCAATGTTAAATATGATAGCTTGAGTTATAAATTGGGTCCTTAGGATTTTTGCGCTCTTTTAGTTGTGAGCCTTGCTTCATAAGCGAAATTAATTCTTGTGAACCGTTCTATACACGTTAAATCTTCTATTTTGTTCTTCTCTTGGTCAACACTTTAAGTAAAAGGAATAGGGACACACACAAGTGTACGGAAAGTAAATACTACTGTTGAAATTGTCAATGGTAATTAATTTCACTTCATTTATAACTTATCAGCTTCATTACACGTGAAAGATCTTTGATAACTTCGTTAAGTCGTTCTTTATTTATACACCCCGAAATTTATCATAAACTATTTGAATCAGAATTATCAATTGCATAATATTATTTCCTCTTTAGAAACACACGAGCTGGCATTAGTTACTCTTTCAGAAGTACGCGTCTAAACTGTAGTATAACGTTTGTCTGGTTTGTTGTTTCGGAATGAATTGGGTCAGATGATCTGTGAAAACATGGATTTTTTTGGACAGAAATTTAGATATTTTCTATCATTCTTAAGGATTTACGACGATACATAAATGTTGTACCTAATTACCAATAATGTGTTTTTTTTAATATTCAGAAAGTTCCGGATCAGGCCCAAGTACTAATTTTGTATTTTTAATTGATCGTTCTTCTAGTTACCCCTTATTATGAAACCTTTCCATTCGATACAATTTTTATTTATCAATTGATTCTTTTGATGTTTTGTACGTTAAGCTTTTTTATTACTTCATTTCTATCGTACAAAACGAACAAAGCATAAAATTCAATAACTGGCCATGTTACTGCCCACCCATGCCAGTTACTGAAAAATAGCATTAAAGTGGCAAGTAATTAAAAAGGTTGAAAACATGTATCAGTTACTACTCAAATCGTCACAATCCTCTCATAATAGGTTTGAACTGCAAATATTATGAAATTATGATAACGATGCGATCGATAGCCGAGCGGTTATGGCTTACCGTACCACCGACTTGAGCTTCACCGTATGGTGGGAGGGCAGTTTGCAAATACTCGTCTGGCTAGCTGCCACCTTCAAAAAGAAAATTTTGTCACCAAGCACCTAACAGTGTGTTCTGGCAGCAGTTCTTGAGATCCAGACAAATTACAAGCACATGAAACTCAACAACTGTATGTCTCAGTCACGAACTGTAGGTATGTATGTCAAAGTGAACTTCGCTGATTCAAAATACTAAACTCACATTGTCAATGAGAAAATAATCATCAAATTAATGTATAATTGGCAGTCACAAACATACAAAATAAAAATAAAGAATAATCGATGGAGAACCTCATCCTTTGTTGGTTTAAAAAATATTTCTTAGCATAAAGAAACAACTAAGACAAAGTGCTGTCATTAATTTTTAATTCGAAATATGTAAAGTTATAAATTTCCCATTTTACAGAAGGGATCTTAAACCTTAAAAATGTGATGGATGGAAAATTGGACATATCTGACCAAGCGATGCTCAATTTCCTGTTTCAAGAAATTGCAACAGGAACTCTGAAAAATCCAAATGTACAAAGCCTATTGGCTGACAAAAGCCTGCAGTTTGACTTAGTGCTTGCAGAGTGGATGTTCAACGAATTATATTCCGGGTAAGAACAGCTGCAGTAAGCTAGTAAGTTATATCATACGTCGATACAACTTACTTTAAATTGTTGCATTTGTTATCTTCTTAAAATACTATGTGATACTTTATTAAATAAATAACTACAATAATCCTTCTTCTTTCCTGCCATTGTCCCGTGCTAAGTGTCAACTGCACAACATGTACTTCCTCTGCTATATCGGCTGTCATCTCAGTACTAATATATAATATTGTTTACCAAGGGGGCATAAAAACATTATAAAGGCGAGAGTGTTTCTTTGAATTCAGAGCAGAATGAAGGGTTCTATAGTAGTTAATCGAGCTGTTTGCTCCCGAAGTGGACACTCTACCTTTTATCACCATACATGAAAAAATAAGTAAGTGCAACATAGGAATAAGAATAGTACGTTTATTTATTTAGATATAATTAGGAAAAATAAAACATAACATAGAAATAGTAGGAGGTTAATGTTTATTTTTTTACCACTACCATCCGTTACCAGTTGTCGATTTATTTACAGCTTGAGAATTAGAAATACTCTCAGAAAAAGTCATCTCAGAATGTAGTTTTTGAAAAGCTATAAAATATATAAGTTGTAAAAGAAGTTAAGAAACAAAAAACAAAATAGCATGTAACTTGTCATACAATGTTTGTGATTGATCTCTTTGGTGATTTAAATTTTTACTAAAAATATCCACATTATCAAAATATAAAACATTTACTTTTGTCTTTTACATTCTTTATGATTCACATTTGAACTCTTCTCAAATGTGTTTTTCTCAAAATTCATAAATTCTTCACTTTTGTCTCCCGCAGCTTACATACTTAAAATTTTATTTCCTTGATATATTAATATTTGATGCATTTTTAATGAATATATGTTTCTGCAATCTTTTACTGGTTTGGCTTCTATGTCTTTCATATCTAACATTTCATCTGCAATGCTAGAACTTATTTTACTTTCTTATCCTTCTCTAGCATGTACCATTTAACTAGCTTAATTTGGTTTAAGTACGCCCGAAGTAAGCAAACTAAGCGTAATACTTGACGACCTGCTTAAAAATAAATGTACCACAAAAAAAAATATGGCACAATCAACAAAACATTTTTTTAAGGACTGCATATCTGCTTGTGCTAATGTTTCCTCTGTCTATTATAGTTTGGCAGCAGTCTACAATGTTCCTCTAATCTGGTTCTCTACTGTGGAGCCGCACGGACAGGCACTAGCGCTTGTGGACGAACATCTCAACACTGCGTGTAATGGATTTTACGTAAACAGCGTCCCACCCTTCTCATTTGGAGATCGAGTCTACGAACTGTACTCTACGTTGAGGAACTCGGTTATTAAAGAAACGTGAGTATCATCAATAGCTCATCACGTTGGTAAGTTGGTTAGTAGGTTGCTTTTAACCACTTTCTCACTTACTTTTCTTTAAACTTTCGTGAACTAATATCATGTTTCTAAATCATACGGGGTAGATTTAAATCGCTCCCGTCGCTCCTCAAGACAATGACACTCGCTTCTTCAGTCTACTCGAGACCACGGTCAATGCAACTTGATCGAAACATCGAGGTTAGTCAAAATATTATTGCTTTGATGTTAATTCGTGCGTGAATAGACCAGTTAATGATAAATCATTAACTGGTAAATTAGATAGTTTCTAAAGAATCTATGTCACATTTTTAACAAATATATTTAAAAAATGAAACATGAACACTTAATTAAAACACAAACTTGCTGTTTATTTAAGGGTTATACGCGCAATGCAATATTGGCAATATAGTAGACTAATCGTTCCTCACATCGAAGCAAGAGGCAGGATAGCGCCATCATTCCAAGAGGTGAAATACAATGGTTCTCTTATGCTTGGAAACTCCCATGTTTCCTTGGGACAAGCTACAACACTACCTCAAAGCTACAAAGCTATCGGGGGCTATCATATTCCGGATGAAGTAGAAACGTTACCAAAAGATCTCAAAAAAATTATGGACAATGCTACAGATGGTGTTATATACTTCAGCATGGGATCTAATCTTAGGAGTAAAGATCTGCCTGATGAATTACAGATTGACCTCTTAAAAATTTTCGGAAGCTTAAAGCAAACTGTTTTCTGGAAATTTGAAGAAGAATTTCCCAATTTGCCTCACAATGTTCACATTTTAAAATGGGCTCCACAACAAAGTATATTAGGTAAGTTATACAATCAGAATCAAATAAAAAATTTTTGGAGCCTTCGTAGCGAAGTTTACTTAGCTGTTCTTAACCGATCAGCAAAGTTAAGCAACGTCGCCCGCGGTCATGAGTTGGATAGGTGACCGCTAGTGACATTACTACTGAGCGCTTCCGTGCTTCGGAGGGCACGTTGAGCCGTCAGTCCCGGTTGTTGTCTTAGGATAACAGTCGTTATAGCATGGTGGTAGGGCAATTTGCGAATGCCCGCCTGGCTAGGTACCACCCTCAAGTAGAAAATCTGTCGCCAAACACCTAACGCTGTCCTTGAGAGCCAGTAATTCTAGGTGAGTCTGAACAACATCTTCGACCACATCATCACTTACCATCAGGTGAGATAGTAATGAAAGGCTAACCTATCAGGCATAAAAAAAAATAAAAAAATAACACATTATTTTTTAACTAAACTACTGGAAAAATATGTTAACTAACTGTAAACATATTTTTGTTTACTTTGAAAGCTATCCTTTGGCCTCTTCTTAACTGTTTAGTAATTATGATGGTGTTGAATATGTTATCAGACTATATTTGAAATTGAAACTAACAGTCAATAACCTTTGGGATACACCATTAGATTTTGTACCTGACCATGATGTGAAGCTAAAACTTCCATCAGTATCAGAATTTGAACAACTAACACCTGCGTACGGGCTTCGATATTAAATATCCTTGTAGTATCACCTCATCCAACAAGTAATAACGATGTATTTTGGTTCCTTTTAGCACTGTTTGTAGTGTTAGCATGAATGTCTACTGCTAAAAATTGATTTGCCTTTCATTTGGGATTGTTAATATAATCAATCTTAACGACAGAAAATGCTGATTGTCAGGTTGTGATGTTAGTTTCACATTGTCTTGTATTGCCTTTTTCATTATTTTAAAATTTAGGATAAAACAAATTTACGTTTATTTAAAATTTAAAGCGCTCGTAGCAAAGTTTAGTTAGTCGTTCTTAACCGATCAGCTAAGTTAAGCAACGTCGGGCGCGGTCATGACCTGGATGGGTGACCGTTAGTGAATTAGCGCTACCGTGCTTCGGAGGGAACGAATTTATCATCTGCATAAAGAGGACTGCTAGTGTCAGCATCCAATCAGACCGTCGTCGTAAGTTCAAATTTAATCCCAGATCTTGCTTAGTGGTAGGTCAATTTGCATTTACCCTTGCTAGTTACCATTATAGCAAGCTTCGTTCCATCTGCTCTTCTGGAGGGTTCTAGGTTAGTTTCGATTCTAAGTCTAGCTTTTAACCACATAATCTGTTACCTACACATGAAAAAGTTATCAACTATGAGTACTATAGTCTATCCAGATATAATAAT
This sequence comes from Plagodis pulveraria, assembly GCA_963890685.1. NCBI lineage: Eukaryota > Metazoa > Arthropoda > Insecta > Lepidoptera > Geometridae > Plagodis > Plagodis pulveraria. The sequence goes on from OY982967.1 coordinate 20,681,457, forward strand.
TGTGTGCGTCATGGTTTTAGCTCACCCTAATTGCGTGTTGTTTATCACGCACGGAGGCCTGCTGTCCACTACTGAAACTATCCATGCTGGAGTCCCAGTCATCGGCATCCCAGTCTTCGCTGATCAGTTTAATAATGTCAACACTGCTGTGAAGAGAGGTTTCGCAAAGAAAGTAACGCTCTCTTACAAGATGGCAAAAGAGCTAAAAGACGCTATTCAAGATATTTTAGCTAATCCTACGTAAGCATACTACTATTTAACTTACATTTTCTTCCAAATTGTTGAATCGTTGTTAAATATGCTAATTTATTTCTGCTACTACTTATTATGCCAGTGTGATATAAAAGAAAAAACACTCGTACACTTTACAAAATATGTTGTAGCATACAAGCCAACATTTTGTTTTATTTTAATATTATAATGTGTTGGTTACAATAATATTATATTAATTACAGGTACACACAAAAAGTGAAGGAGCTGTCTTTTATTTACCACGACAGACTTGTTAAGCCTGGAGCAGAACTCGTACATTGGGTCGAACATGTGATCAAGACTAAAGGAGCACCACACCTGCGCTCCCCTGCACTTCTTGTCCCCTGGTACCAAAAGGCATATCTAGATCTGGCCGTTCTTGTTATTGTGATAATTTATGTTCTTAAAAACCTTTTAACGATATTCCTAAGAAAATTTGGGGCAAAGATAAAAACACACTGAATCTTAGATATATTCTGCACCGTTTGTGGTATTTTTGATATAATGTTTCTCCTTCCGTTGTTACATTCACATCAAATCAACTCTTATTTTATGCTTCACATTGTAACAAATACTGAGTATTCAACTGTTTTGTGCCGTTTGCCTTCCTGCCCAATACCTAGCTGGCATCGAAAACAAAGAAAAGGATCTCTTTTTATGTTTAGTTATTTATACGGATGTTACGACATACTTCTGTAATATAATATATTATCTGCTGCATTACTATCTCTCGTGTATTTGTCCTAAACCTGTACTTCTCCTAATTGTCATCATTGTTAACCTATGTTTTATGAAATAAATGAATATGAGTATATTTTTTTACAGCCTTTACTTACTTCTTTTTCCACCACGCATCTTATATTTATATATCTTTCACATATTGTTTTCCCTTTCATTCCAATATTTATTCACTGCATCCGATTTCGGGAGGCATGAAATCGGATGCAGTTTTCTTAATTTTTTTAACAAGTTTTATGGTCTTTTTTAGAATGTATTAGTACATTTTGTATTGATATCTTTAAAAACATAAAACTAGAAAAGGTACATAATATTAAGTTATTGATAATATCACGGTTATACTTGTCAATAACTGAAATATCTTATAACATTATACAATAATCCTATCCTATCCCACTTCCTACTAATATTATAAATGCGAAAGTTAGTGAGTGTGACGTTTGTTACTTCTTCACGCTCAAACGGCTGAATCAATGTTGATGAAATTTGGTATGAAGGTAGATAGCACCCTGGAATAGCACATAGGCTATTTTTTATTCTAAAAATGTATAGTGTCCCCGTGGGATGAGCAGAGAATTGCAATATATTTGGTAGCTAGCTGACCAGAGCGCAACTTTACCCTTTTTTGATAAAATGTAGTGTTGAGTTAGCTAACACTCTGTTTCAACATAAAGGCTACTTTTAATTGCGAAAAAGTATAGTGTTCCCGTGGAATAAGCAGCAAGTTGTAGTATATTTGTTAGATAGCTAACCAGGATGCTGTTAAACCAATGTTGATGAAATTTGGTATGAAGGTAGATAACACCCTGGAATTACACATAGGCTTTTTATATTTTCGAAAAAAAAAATAGTTTTCCGTGAGATGATTTAGGAATCCTACCTAATCCTGTAATGTAATTCGCCAAGCAGGCGTTATTGCAAACATATCAATATTAGAATCCTACTTACCTTCTAATCCTACTATCCTACTTCCTACTATAATAATAATATTACTAATATTATAAATGCGAAACTTTGTGAGTGTGTTTATATGTTTGTTGCTTCTTCACTCTCAAACGGCTGAATCAATATTGATGAAATTTGGTATGAAGGTAGATAGCACCCTGGAATAACACATATGCTATATTTATTTTATAAATGTATATTGTTCCCGTGGGATGAGCAAAGAATTGTAATCTTTTTGGTAGCTAGCTACTCAGAGCGTACCATTTTTGATTAAATTTAGTGTAGAGGTAGCTAACACTCTGTTTCAACACTTTCAACATAATAGGCTTCTTTTACTTCCGAAAAAGTATAGTGTTCCGTGGAGTGAGCAGCAAGGTGTAGTATATTTGTTAGATAGCTAACCAGGGCCGGTTAAACCAATTTTGATGAAATTTGGTATGAACGTAGATAACACCCTGGAATAATATATAAGCATATTTTTTTCGAAATAAAATTGTTTTTCTGTTTGATGGGCGAGGAATCCTACTTTTCTTCTAATCTTATATAAGGCAAAAGATAGAGGGTTTTGATACCCACAATCGACATAATTGCCATTCCAGTTCAAGCGCTTGCAATTTCTTCTGTAGGTCAGTAGCTCGCGTGTGTCGAGAGCCAGAAATCTCTTTTCCAATAATTCCCATAATGTTGTTTACCGGCATGTACTTCAATATAAGAGAGGATGATTGGGCAATATCTGACTCTCTACGACCCGAGACTAAAATCAATCATATAAGTCAGCTTGGCCAGCTTTTCCATTCGTAGTCCTTCATAAGTTTTAGCGCGGCAGTTCTTTGTATCGCTCCAGATCCTTACGCTGCCTTCCATTGTCATACTCCAGGTAGTGACGTATGTGAGGCAAAACCTGGAGCAATTCAAGACGCGCGGAGATCACCATACGCGATGCTACAACACCCGCGGAGCTGGCAAGTTATCTGCGGTATCACACAGGCTGGCTAAGTCAGACAGACTCACGCACGTGCTGGGACCCGCATTTTATAACCACCTACCGGATCATGTAGTCTCAGTTCCTAGCCTCTCTTTATTTAAGCACAGGCTTAAATCGTGGCTCGTCGAGAAGGCGTTCTACAGTGTTGTCAAATATGTGCAAAACATAAAATAATATTGCAATTATTTATTTATGAATAATCAATTTAATTTGGTGTACTCACATTAAATTAATTTAAGCTAAATAACTTTCGAGAGTTTTGTCCATAATTATTTTTAGTAACCGACTAGGACTCACGTAATATTTACCGGATATTGCTCCGACCAGTTTCGAACTTATTTGAAGTTCTTCGTCTGGGAGTCACGATTGTGCACAGCGGCGAGCGCGGGCCTCAGCACGTAACTGGCGTTGAGACTGTTGACTGTTTTTCGTTCCGCGCAAAGTACAGGTACAGAGGCCATCGAAATTAGACGCCACCCTAATTTTAACCGGGATCGTGGGTGGAACATTCCACCGTCCTGGATACCAGTCCTCAATGTTTATGATACGGCATCGGAATTGTGGCACCGCGAAGAGGACAGTACAGACCCACCAACTTATCTGTTCAGGTGGCAGAAAAAAGAACTACAACATTCCTTTTAATTGTGACAGTTTGTAGTTGATTTCCATGACCAGTAGCGCCCTCGAAAACTGCACAGTTATGTTGGTGGTATTATACTAGTGTAGTGTGTCAACAATCCTATACCTGTCAAAACGACGGTGACAGTCAAAGTGATAGTGACCGAAGAGACAGTTCGGACGGAGGAATTCTGACTTTGACAGCTGCGGCGCAACCGTCTCAACGCCAGTTACGTGCTGAGGCCCGCGCTCGCCACTGTGCGCAATCGTGACTACCAGACGAAGAACTTCAAATAAGTTCGAAACTGGTCGGAGCAATATCCGGTAAATATTACGTGAGTCCTAGCCGGTTACTAAATAATAAATTAATATAATTTATATTAATATATTTTTTTTTATACCTTATCATAATTGAAATTATAACTGTATTGTAAATAATAATTTTCTGACTTGTAATACTCTTACCAATAAATTGATTATTCTGATTATTATTCTGATAAATAGTACTCAGAACCTCGTTATCAGATGATCACATGTTGTTTAGCCTCACTTTATGATGGATAAAATTACAAATCACCTGATTCCACTCATAAGATAATATGTATGATATCATTATGATATCAAAAAGTCAGACGGCGATTTGTTGTCTTTTACGAGAAAATTGTAAATTGTGATCTCAACTCTAGTGAATATTACAAACGAAACGAACAAAATTCGTGGAGTGATAATAATGTAATGAAGTGCGTCTTTAATTATAGTCACATTGTTTTCCGAAAGATAATATTGTTAATGTGAGTACACCAAATAATGTTCAAATTATTATTTACATCCGTAATGAGCTAAATTTCACACACCACAAATCGTAAATTTTGTTTAATGGTTTGTGTAAAGAGACTGACAAACATAATATCGATTTTGTGAAAAACTTCAGAAGACCATTTCGTACTAACATTGCGCGAACTTGACTATAAATAATTTACATTATAATACTGTACTGTAACAGCCGACTCGTCCACTGCTGATCACAACCTACAATTAAGGGGGTATTTGCCATAATCCCCACTCTTGGCAGGCGGCTTGAGGATCGCAGTGTAAGATGGCAGTTCTTTAGAAGGTGCTGCTGCCCACCTTCCAGTATTTTTCCCTTAGTCGCCTCTTACGACACCCACGGGATGATATGGGGAGATGCAATTCTAACCCGGCCTCCCACGGGGGACATTGTTATAATGCTATAATATTATCTTATGTGATAAATGATGTGTGTGCGCGGCAAGTCACGAAACAGCTAAAAGGTGATGAATTTTCGTAATTATATATCTTTGGTCCTGAATTAAACCTGAAGATACTTTGATCCTGATTTACTGATAAGTACTCGACTGATTGCGATAAATATATTGTGAAAGTATAGTGATAACTAGTGGTCATAAAATTTGCATCTGCACATCACAGCCATGTTCCAACATTAGTCTTTGGATATCCGCAGTGACCTAATGACTATTTTAACGTATTCTTATTTGGCAGGTAGGCAGTACTGTATTAACCAGATCATCCAGTGCTAAACACAGCCTCCCCATTAAGGTGGTGTTTGCCGTAATCCCCACGCTTGGCCAGCGGCTTAGGATCGACTGTAAGAAAGCAGTTATTCAGAAGGCGCTGCTGCCAACCTTATGGTATTCTCCATTTCGTCGCCTCTTACAAGTCCCACAGGAAGAGATAGGGAGGTGCAAATCTAGCCCAGCACCCCACGGAGGTAGGCAGTATATCGTAGTAGTAGTAGTATGTGCTGACTCGACTTGGGCCGAGACTACTAAAACGTTGAGTATGTAGATGTAGGTATGTATGTTAAGTATGTAGATGTAGGTATGAGGGCCCGAGGAGGTTTAACTATTTTCAATGTAAAAGAATTATGTGTTGATACTAAGAAAGGGCTTTCTTTGTTGAAACGCGTGAAAATCAGTAGTTACACAACTATTGATAACTTCTTCTAAGTAAAGAGGTCTTTTGGTGCTTTGGTGGTTTTGGACCAATTTAATTACTGAGAAAAAGTTAATGTGTTTATATTAGTAATTAGAATTTTAGCCGTCAGATGCCAAAATCCCACAGACAAATAAATGTAATGAATTACACAAATTGATCGTAATAATATAATTGCGCGAAATATCAATTGATATTATCTCTCATATGATAAAATCCAAATGTTTATTTTTTATCACATTTAATCTGCTCACATTATCTACATCATGCGTGAATAACCAGACGACCTTGTAATATAAAATGTAAGGACGTTATCATATCAAAACGTGTGCTGCCTTATTTTACTAGACATAAATAGTACACGATATTGATTACACCAATATATAACAGTACGGGTTCGAATCCCGCACATGATTTAAATTTTTCCTCTCGTATATTTGTAATTTTGTAATATAACAGTACACTGTGACACAAGTACAAGTTTTAACGCTCGTGGCGAAGTTAGCTTAGCCGTTCTTAACCGATCAGCGAAGTTAAGCAACGTCCGCCGCGGTCATGAGTTGGATGGGTGACCTGTAGTGTCATAACTACTGAGCGATTCCGTGCTTCGGAGGGCACGTTAAGCCGTCGGTCCCGGTTGTTGTATTGGAATGCCAGTCGGTATAGCATGGTGATAGGGCATTTTGCAAATGCCCACCTGGCTAGCTACCACCCTTAAGAAGAAAATCTGTAGCCAAGCACCTAACGGTGTGTTCCGGCAGCTGTCCTTGAGAGCCAGTAATTCTAGGTTAGGTTAGTGTGAACAACACCTTCGACCACATGATCACTTACCATCAGGTGAGATAGTGGTTTAAGGGTAAACTATCAGGTATAAAAAAAGAACTGGCATAACATACAATAGGAACTAGCACTTAAGGACAGCTGTAGGAACTCACCGTAGGGTTTTTGGCGAACGATTTTCTTCTTGAGGTTGGTAACTAGCCAGACGGGCATTCGTAAAATGCCCTATCACTATACTGTAACGACTGCCTTCGTAAGACAACAAACAGGACCGACCACCGAAAAAAACGTGAACGGAAGAAATAACAAATTTACATTAAAACCAGGTATTTATATTTGCTATTTTGGATGTTAATATGTTGTTATTTTTAATTTAATATCTAAACGTATTTAGGAAAAAAAATACAACAAAAGTAGATTTAATGTAACTTTAATTACCTTACACATAGTTTACGTTTCATTATTATCATATAGATCAGCCCTCTAGAAAGTATTTTGCGCAATAACATTGACCGAGCTCTCAAGTTAATTACTCGTATTTCAGGTAGCACACATTTTTCGTAGAACGCCTGCAATTTCGGTAGCATCTTTTCTTGCTAAAATGTTTCGTCTTTTTTTTTTTTTTTTTATGCCTGATAGGTTAGCCTTTGACCACTATCTCACTTGATGGTAGGTGATGATGTGGTCGAAGATGTTGTTCAGGCTAACCTAGAAGTACTGGCTCTCAAGGACAGCTGCCGGAACACACCGTTAGGTGCTTGGCGACAGACTTTCTACTTGAGGGTGGTAGCTAGCCAGGCGGGCATTCGCAAAATGCCCTACCACCATGCTATAACGACTGCCATCCTAAGACGCAACCGGGACCGACGGCTTAACGTGCCCTCCGAAGCACGGAAACGCTCAGTAGTAATGTCACTAGCGGTCACCCATCCAACTCCTGACCGCGCGCGACGTTGCTTAACTTTGCTGATCGGTTGAGAACAGCTAAGTAAACTTCGCTACGAGCGCTTCAAATCGTCTCTATGTGATAACCTCAGTAGCCCTTGTCTCGTCTCCTTTTTTTCTTTCTAAAATATATATAAATTATTAATATCTGATATAGGTTTATAATTAATAATTAACTTATATCAAATAAAAAAAGCTAAATAAAATATATCATTGCTTCTCTTGCTAACTTCAGAGATTCTATGTATTTTACGTTTACTAACACATCGGTACTTATATTTCCCATTTTAACTTGTAAAAACCCTAAGTTTATTACGAATTAGGCATGATAGGACATAATATTTATATAGTTGAGATTTAGAAGATATGAACATTGGTTCAGGATTTTCATCATGACTCGTAATTATTAAAATCATGCGGTCCTAGTTTACAACTGCTTAGCTCGCACAGGCAGTCACGTAGCGATACGACGAAAGCGAAGTCAACCGATACAGGTAATATATAAATAAAATTAGATAGTAAATAAAAATTATTGTATTGATTTTAAAACTAAAAATTGTTATTAGTAGTTAACTAATCTGACATTATGGAAGTAGGGGATATTTTTTGTGCCACATTTTTTTATGGTGTATGTATATTTTTTTTAGTGTGTACCTTATATTCAGTAGAATTCGCAAATTAGAGCTCTAAAATATTTTTGGGTTTTTGCCAAAACAAACACCAGAAGAAAGAAGATTTCTAAATAAATAAGTACTGTAATGTAACAGCCGACTCGTACACTGCTGAACACAGCCTCCCCTATTAAGTGGGAAATGCCATAATTCTCACGCTTCGCAGGCGGCTTGGGGATCGCAATGTAAGATGGCAGTTCTTTAGAAGGCGCTGCTGCCCACCTTCCAGTATTTTTCCCTTAGTCACCTCTTACGACACCCACGGGATGATATGGGGAGGAGCAATTCTAACCCGGCACCCCGTGGGGAAAGGGAAAATTTAGCTCTGATATTATTGAAGAAAATGAAATGAAATAATAAAGGCAATATATCATATTTCAACGTTGAACATGTTACTAATACGCATGATTTGTAATACACCTTTTTATCATTTGGTATAGTTCTTAATAATTAACTTATAAACATGTATAATAAAACAGTAAACTGGCATACCAGCAGGATCGAGTTTTTTTTATGCAAAAATATGCATGCAAAGTTTTAAACTAAAAATTTGGTCGGTCATCCTGACGTCATAGTGACTAAGAACTGATGAAACAAAATCTCTTTGTTACTAATTAGGAACGAAACAGTTCAACATAGGTTCTTAATAGTACCAAATAGGAGCAATATGCCTTTATTAACCTATATTTGGTGAATGCTGGTAACTGGTCACTGTAATGAAAATCTATTACCTAAATGTTTTGTTATGGTAACAAAATATTTTTTACTGATCCTGAATAAATAAAAAATAAAAACATATGAGTAAGTGCGAAGTAGTTACATAGCTAATATATCACAGGCGCAATTCATCACTTGTGACGAGATGCATCTGTTAAATGCAAAGGTTACTTAAGCTCAGATAGGCCTCGTATTTGTTCAGTCACAATTCCATAAGAAGAAACACGATGGTCGGATGCCATACATGCGTAGAATACAATCAAAATATTGCTTGCATTCTGGCAAAAATATCCATTCTTTTCACTGAAATATAATTTTAATAAATAAGAAAACCATTTGTTTTGCCGAAAATAATCATAAATTATTTCGTGTTAGCAGTACAAACAACGAATTTTGTAAGAGAATACTATATGGTACACATATGAATTAAACAATGTTTTTTTTTAATAAAATCAGCATTACATCATCAAAGCTACTCAGTTTGTTTTTGATAGTGATACTGTGAGATCGTGATAAAATTTAAGAAGAGTAGTGTTGTGTTAATGTATAGTTCTCATATCAAATTATTTGTGGATTATATACAGGTAAGTTTGTTTGTAGGTAGTTCGTATTTTTTTCATCTATTTTTTTTTTCTTTTATTTCTATCTTATAGAATAGAATTTGACCACTACCTTGGGCCCAACATCCACCTCTTAAAAATAATTATGGAAAACCATGTTTCAAGCTTAAAATATTTATACTGTGATTACCATGGCAGTCACGAAACAGTTATGTTTGTATATCGCATCTCTGTTACACAAATTACTTCATTCGATGTGTGCAGCCGCCTCCCACGTTAAAGGTCTAATGTATGTTTACTTTAATGATATTTGGTAGTGCGAAATACAGTTGTTAAAGTAAGGTTAATATAGGACTGAATTATGATGTGGTAGTTGGCACCCCGGGGCCCTAATTTGTAATGACAAGATATTCTTTACAAATAACTCATGAGACGCTGAGTCCGTGGGGACCCGGAGCTCATCGTATTTTCGACATTCTTTTCAGAGTGCTTGGTCGATGCGACGCGTGATCATAATGCTGGCAACTATTTGGCCATAGACCAGAACCATAGATATCAGGCTCAGGGATATGCATGCCAAATGTCACCGAGTTTGAACACTATTTATTAAAATACGAAACTATGTTTGTATGAAAAGTACCACTTGCACTGTTACCATAAGGAAGTATTTGGTCAAATTTGAGATAAAGTTAAATGTGAAAATTCATTTTGGAGTTCCAAAACATATGCTGCACTTCATAGTTTTTACTCATTAATGAAGCAATTAAAAGAAAACCTCTCAATAATAACAACATCCGTACATTATATATTTTTTTGTAAATTTAAATAATTATACTCTGATAAGAAATGCCCCTTCTAAAAGCCCAAAATCAGGGAATTGCCGCTTAAGTTGGTTGATCGGTGAAGGCGCTGGCTAAATAGCTTTACTTGAACAGATTTTTAGCAAAATCTAAATAGTTTGTAGCAGTAAGAAAATTATATGTTAATCTTGATCATATTATCCAAGACCAAGAAAACACTGAAACACAGTTTCTTAAAATTTTCTTGTAGAATATAATTGCAAAGTTGACTCTAAATTACGCTTGTAACGTATAATATATCCTATTTACGTATGAATGTGTATGAAAATATATTTAAAAACAAAATATTATCAAAAAGTTACATTTTCGATTGACGTTACTAGTTTTGTGTTATAAAGTTTACCTTCGGATTTTACCGAAACTGATCGCGATTTCACTATCGCTGCCTCATCTCGCTGGCATTTGACAGAAACGTAAGCCTACGAGCGCTTTAAAAACAACAAAAAAACGAGGCTATTTATCATTACTGGGCACAGTAACCTACTTTGGATGGTTTTTGAATTTTTTGTAGGAAGACTTTTACATTATACTCAAATTTCTTATATAATAAAGTTTTCTCGCCTAATCTCCCTGTATCGTATAAGTTATGTATTTGTCTTACCTATTGACACGATTCTTTATGGCTGGATTTTGCCTGTGACGGTTTTTACGCAAATTAAACTTAAGTAACATAATATTACTGTACTGTATCACTGCTGAACACAGCCTATCCCCTTAAGAAGGGGTGTGGAGTTACCATAATACCCACGCTTGGCAGGCTTCCTGGGAATCGTAGTGTAAGATTGCATTTCTTCAGAAGGCGCTACTTTAACGACCTATCGGTATTTTATCCTTAGTCGCCTCTTACGACACTCACGAGAAGAGATGGAATATCACCAGACACTCTAAGAATCTAAATGTCTTGTCACAATTCCGCCTAAGTTTTCTGCTAAGCTGACGTGACGTCAAAACGCGACGTTTTGCCGATTGACCCGATTTGTACCAGTTTTCGATGCTTTTCGCTTCTACACGAATCATTTTTATGAGAGAATTCAACACCTCTTCCCAGAATACTATTTTTTTAAAAAGGTACTTTAAATGTTTTGCTCAATAATTTAATGTTAAATATTTGTTATTATTATATACTCGCAAAGCAGCGCCTGAATTTATTAATTATTTTACAAATAGCAAATGTACAAACCTTGAAACTGTTTTGTCAAAACAAAAAAAAAACTGTTTATTGCTTAAAATGTGGTAAAAATAAAATCAATAAGACTTACCCAAATCTTATGATTAAAGATTGTAATGTAAAGTGTATTAATTTGGTTTACAATATTACAACCAACTTAAGTGATGAAAAGGATGAAAACAATCCAGGTATTATGCAAACTAACCAAAACCACATTGATTCATCTAATTGTATTTTTCGAGTATGAAAAATTATTTATCGATATATAATTATATGTCTATTTTTGTTTTTGGTATTGTATTTAACAGTATATTTAAAAAGCATGTTCCACCTTTCTCCCATAACCATCAATAAAATTAGGTATTTTGAACAATGGAATTTTAGGCAAGTTTCGTAAATTGCATGGTCTTCTGTGTGTTTCTAAATTTCTTATATTTATATAATTTTCGGTTACAAAAGTGAGCTTTAATTTGTTATATATACTCCTTACTGTAGTTTATCAGGAAAAATGAAGACCTTACCGTGGGTGCTGTTTCCGATTGTCGCATCTGCGTTTGTTTGTGATGCATACAGAATCCTTGTGATATGCCCAGTTCCTGGCAAGAGTCACATCATACTGGGTAACGCAGTTGTCAGGCATCTGCTGAATGCTGGACATGAAGTAAGTAATACTCATTGTCTTCCTTTCTCTATCGTTATTTTTAAAAGAAGCTGAAGTAAGATACGTAAAATTTTGCGAGTAGAATTCTATCGGATTTTTTATTGCTGATAAGTTAGCCATTGATCACTATAATAAAATTAATAAAGCAATGATGGCCGAGCGGTAATAGCTATGCACTGCTGTGCTGCATGTGCATGGTTCGGTCCAGACCGCCGCGCGGGCTTCAGCTTCACCAAATGTTGGAAAGGCATTTTGCGAATGCTCGCCTAGCTAGCTACTACGCTCAAGTAGAAAATCTGTCACCAATCACTTAACAACTTTATGTCTCATGGAGACGAGCGCATTGCAATTCATCACTTGTGGCGAAATGCATCTGTTATTGGCAGGTGGGCCTCAGCCTAGTTACGTCACGATCAGAAAATAAATTCACCTGTTGGCAAAATGTTGGGGTAAGCTTAACTTGCATGGGTTTGAATAATTAAACTGGCACTCAAATAACTGCAGATAACACATCGGTTAGGTGCTTGGTTATAGATTTAAACTTGAATGTGTATGTAGCCTGGTGTGTATTAAATATACACAGAATCTCCTAGAACCTCGTGGTAATCTGAAGCCTGGGAGAGGATTTACTGGATCCTTTTAAACGGCAGTCCATAGTCTCGACTGAGCTGTCATTATTTAATTTATTACCATCCATAAAGTTTTACAAATTAATTCATTTACAATCATTATCTATGATAATGACATGTCATTATCATAGATAATGATTGTAAATGTCAGTCATAAATGCTTGAATTCTGGTACATGTGACAAAGGGCGAACCTACTGCCATCTGGCGGACATAGTTTTAGACCTAGAACTGCTATAAGAACTGAAAGACCCGTTTAAATAGTTTAAACCGAGTTTAAGCCGACGACCCTTGGGTTCCAAACTTTAAGCTGCTCCACTATCTAGGCAACCTGGTATATTAACAATTAATATTAATTTTCCTTTTCAGGTAACTTATATATCTCCTATAACTGACAAGAAACCTCATCCAAATCTCAACCAAATTGACGTGAGCTCTAATTGGGACCTGATTCCAGGTAAATTAATATAAAAATCGCGGCGTAACATGAAAATTATATTTGATACCTTAACCTCTACTTACATTATTTCTTAGGCTTTTGCTATAAGTGGGGAGCAGGGAATAGTTGTAACAGGGGTAAGAAGTAACAGCTACATAACTCGGCAGTTATCAACAATATTGTTTAGAACTAATATTGTGGTTTTGATTCAGGTAGCTTGACTTTAAGTCTCTAATAAAAATGACTGTATTTTATGTTTTAGACATACAATATTTTTTTATAAACGAAAGTCTGATAGGGTATTAAAAACCTGTGAGATGTATACGAGCCCGCTTCAAAGAAAATCTTAGAAAATGGGACAAATATTCAAAAATCTGCTCTAATATTTGATCGCCTTTTCAGTATTTAAGTACCTGCATATGATAGAAGTTACTAAATATATTAAAGAGTAGCATGTGAATTGCATTACAACTATTATAAAACATTTATTTTAAAGCTAGTTACTTTTAATTATATCAAGAGTCTATTATTTCAGTAATCTAATTGTTGACAACTGATTATTTTTTATAATTAGCTAGCCCCCTGCTCCCCATGCTAGTAGGGTAACTTTCAAAGTTAATAAGTCAAACAAACGTATAGATCTACCCGTTAATGGCTACTTAGCTTATTTTGCCAATATAAGTCAATATTTTTGGCATAATTTCTTAGTGGAGATGTATTTTTAATGAATCCATGGACAGAAAATAACATGTATTTATTATGTTTTAAGGTGATTGACGAAAATGAAACAAAGGTATTTTACTTACATAATTATATTTAAATATAAGTAAAATCGCAAAATAGTGTACTTTGCGAGTAACTGGCTATCAAATAATAAAAAGCATTTATTAAAGAAAAAAAACACAATTTTACAATCTTTATTATTAAGAACAGTTCTATACACGTTTACTCTTCTTTTTTCTTCTCCTCCTCGTTTACACTTTCAGTCACAGGAATAGAGACACACACAAGTATAGGGAAAGTAAATACTACTGTTGAGATTGACAATGGTAATTATTTTCACTTCCTTTATAACCTATCAGCTTCATTACACGTGAAAGGTCTTTGATAACTTCGTTAAGTCCTTCTTTATTTATACACCCTGAAATTTATTATAAACTATTTGAATCAGAATCATTCATTGCATAATATTATGTCCTCTTTAAAAACACACGAGCTGGCATTAGTTACCCTTTCAGAAGTACGCGTCTAACTGTAGTATGACGTTTGCCTGGTTTGTTGATTCGGAATGAATTGGGTCAGATGATCTGTGAAAACTTGGATTTTTTTGGATAGATATTTGGATATTTTCTATAATTCTTAGGGATTTACGATGGATACATTTGGTACCTTTGGTACCAATAATGTGTTTTTTTTTATATTCAGAGAGTTCAGTATCAGGCCCGAGTACAAATTTTGTATGTTTTGTATTTTGGATTGATCGTTCTTCTAGCTACCCCTTATTTTGAAACCTTCCCATTAGATACAATATTTATTTATCAATTGATTATTTTGATGTTTTGTACGTATTTAAGCTTTTTTATTACTTCTTTTCTATCCTGCAAAACCAACAAAGCATAAAATTCAATAACTGACCATGTTAATGCCCACCCATGCCAGTTACTGAAAAACAGCATTAAAGTGGTAAGTAATTAAAAACGTTGAAAAAACGTATCAGTAACTATTGAAATCGTCTCAATCCTCTCATAATAGGTTTGAACTGCAAATATTATGAAATTATGATAACGATGCGATCGATAGCCGAGCGGTTATGGCTAACCGTACCGCCGACTTGAGCTTCACCGTATGGTGGGAGGGCAGTTTGCAAATACTCGTCTGGCTAGCTGCCACCTTCAAAAAGAAAATTTTGTCATCAAGCACCTAACAGTGCATTCTGGCAGCAGTCCTTGAGATCCAGTAAAATTACAAGCACATGAAACTCAACAACTGTATGTCTCAGTGACGAACTGTATGTATGTCGAAGTGACCTTTTCTGATTCGAAATACTAAACTCACATTGTCAACGAAAAAATAATCTTCAAATTAATGCATAGTTGGCACAAACAAACATACAAAAATAAAAATAAATTATAGTCGATTGAGAACCTCATCCTTTGTTGGTTAAAAAATATTTCTTAGCGTAAAGAAACAACTAAGACGAAGTGCTTTCATTAATTTTTAATTCGCAATATGTAAAGTTATAAATTTCCCATTTTACAGAAGGCATCTTAAACCTAAAAAATGTGATAGATGGAAAATTGGACATATCTGACCAAGCGATGCTCAATTTCATATTTCATGATATGGCAACAGGAACTCTGAAAAATCCAAATGTACAAAGCCTATTGGCTGACAAAAGCCTGCAGTTTGACTTAGTGCTTGCAGAGTGGATGTTCAACGAATTATATTCCGGGTAAGAACAGCTGCAGTAAGCTAGTAAGTTATATCATACGTCGATACAACTTACTTTAAATAAGCATTTGTTATCTTCTTAAAATACTATGTGATACTTTATTAAATAAATAACTACAATAATCCTCCTTCTTTCCTGCCATTGTCCCGTGCTAAGTGTTGTCTGAATAACATGTACTTCCTCTGCACTATCGGCTGTCATCTCAGTACTAAAATATTAAATTGTTTACCAAGGGGCAAACAACCACTTTAAAGGCGAGAGTGTTTCTTTGAATCCAAAGCGGAACGAAGGATTCTAGAGTAGTTACTCGAGGTGGATACTCTACCTTTTATCACCCTCTATGAAAAAAATAAGTAAGTGCAACTTAGGAATATGAGTGTCTCTCTCAGTGGGATTGGCTATGGACTGCCGCGCAGCAGGTCTATGGTTCGAATCCCGCCCAGAGCTTGAGCTTCACCGCATGGTGGAAGGGCATTTTGCAAATGCCCGCCTGGCTAGCGACCACCCTCAAGTAGAAAATCTGTCGCCAAGCACCTAACGGTGTGTTCCGGCAGCAGTCCTTGAGAGCCAGAAAAATTACAGGCTAATGAGACCTAACAACTTCGTCGTTGACGAAATGCGTCTGTTATAGGCAGAGGTTAGTCCACTTAACATCAGATGGGCCTCGGGCTTGTTCCGTCACAATAACATAAAAAAAAAACATTCACCAATTGATATCCTTAAGTATAGTGCCAATGTTCAACTTAACTTGAATTTTATTTGATTAAATATTTTCTAGGGTTTTTCTCACCACTCGTCAAAATGTCACGTTCTACTTTTAATTTGAATATTATCCCTCGCTATCCTTTAGGGTAGCTCGAATCAGTAATTGTACAATTTTATTCAATTTATTTTAAAGTCATACATACTCACTCATGTAGTTTGTAGCTACGAGTAGCTATTGGGGCCCTTTTTATTATGTATCTAAAACATTTACTTTTGTCTTTTACATTCCTTATGATTCACATTTAAAGCCCAGAATATAATAAATAATGCTAACAATATGTAGAAAATCTCATACACCAGATACCGCATGGTACTGCAATTTATATACATGATACTCAAGGATATATGTAATGTGTTGATAGATCTCAAAACAAGTTTCCTAATAACTGGCTCGATACAAAAAAATTACAAAAATACCTCTGAAAATAAAGGTTTTCGACTTTTTCCGCTAGATTTTAATGTATTAAAATATGATTTTTGTTATAAAATATTGAATTTTAAAGTGAAATAAATTTTATTGAATAATTTTTATAATAAAAGCACAGTTAATGTGTAATTAGTCTGTTTCTAAAATGTCGCATACGCCCTTTAATTCCAAGAAGCGTTAACCTATTTTCTCCAGCGATCCTCGTATAGCGCTATCATTATCGTTCATTTTTCGCCAGCCGCGTTGAGTGTTGGACCTATGTCGCCTTTCTCAGCGATGACGATTAAATAAAAATATGGATAAAATTACAAATAAACGCTTTGTAAGTACAAAAAAGGTTTTTCGCCAAAAACGCATCGTGGACATAATAAAGCAGGCTTACACTTTTTATACTTTTTACTCCATTTATGTTTACTATCACGAATATTATTTTCTAATTTAAAATAATTCATCATATTACTGTACAGTAGACCCTATCACAATAAATTAAACATGCAAGATTTTATAACACGTAGGAACTACTTCAGCTATCTAAAGTCATTATGAGCGTTATTCAGAATTTTTCATAATATTATATTGTACATAAATTTACAAATCAATACATAATGGTAAGAATCATACTGCGTTTACTTTTGACAGTAAGGCACAAAGGTCTGTAAATGTCTCTTATTTTCGACCGCATAATGTCTAAGTGGCGCATACTTAGGCAGGTCAGACCAGAATCAGGAAGAGCGGAGTTCGAATCTGACACGTAAAATTTTTTGTATAATTTTTTTTTTAAATAAAATTTGATACTTATTTACATATAATTTAGGTATCTAACGACTTTTTAATTCTTTCATGTAAATCTTGAACAATTTTTTGCCTTGATTTCGTAGTTAACCTACGTTGACAACTCCCTAGTTTTTACGTTTCCACATTTTGATCCAGGAAACATAATCACAAATGTAACATAGGTCTGTAATTTTCATCGATAGAATCGATAGTAGCCCATTTCTTCTAAGGTCGGACCAGAAGACTGAAGGTGCAAGGTTCAAATCCTAGGCGAGATTTATTTTTATAAAACTTTATTTATTACTATAAATAAATACGTACCTATTTACTTCTAAGTTAGTTAGCTAACGAGTATACAATTGCTTGAATATACATAATGTTAGTATGTCGAATATAGTAATACGTAATGTATGTAAATATTAAGTAATTTTCATATTCCTACCATATTTTTTCGTAGATCTAAGAAAATTATATTTCTTACCCTGGATGGACATGAGATAAAGAAAAGATTTTTTCATAAACATGAACATGCTGATAGTATAAAAAATACTTTGAGGCCACAGCGTAACAGTAACAGTAGACCTTACGGTACCATACAAAGCTGTCATGCAGTAAACACAGACTCTTCTTTTCACAAATAAGGGAAAGAAGACAACACACACAAACTATCAAACATAAAAAGTTATTGAAATAGGTATTCATAATTTCATAGTAATTATAGCCCAGAAAAGCAACTCATCATATGAACACTAGGATTATAACTAGGGTATGTTAGGATATAGTATCACTAGAGTTAAGGACAGCTGCCGGAATACACTGCTTGGTACTTGGTGACAGAAGGTGGTAGCTAGCCGTGCAGGCATTGGCAAAATACCCTACCACCTTGCTATAACGACTACGATCCTAAGACAACAACCGAGACCAACGGTTTTATGTGTCATTTGATATACGGAAGCGCTTAGTTGTAATGCCACTAGCAACCATCCAAGTCATGACGCAGCTGACGTTGAATAACTTAGTTGATCTGTAAAGAACGTCTAAGCGAGCCACGCTACCAGCGCTTTGTCATCTATATCCCGTTTACGAGCTCAAGATTTGTTTGACATAAAAACGGATGGTTAGAGGACAGATCAGGGCTCCGTTTTGTCCGGTGGTTACGGAGCGCACGTAAAAATCAGCTAAAATAATAGGTATGCATTGTACTGCCTTTCTTTTACTTGGCTCTAGGTTATAAGTATAGTATATACTTCTTTTTACGTATTCGTATATGATGATATATGAATAAGATAGTATCTTAGTACTACAAATACAGTTATTAATAACAGTTATACCACATAGTAATTAAACAAATTTAAACGATTTAAATCGCGTATATTTATCATTATTTTTAGTCATCCCGTGAACACGATCACTGCAAAGTGTTAGAAACGTCGGGACAAAAATCATGATAAATATGTGCGATTTTTAATTTTTTTTTTTTTTTTGTAAAGTTGTTTAATTACTATGTGTAATAATCGCGAAAACCTAAGACAACATTAATGTATACAACAGTTTTGCTATCGATATATAATATTACGTACGAATAGTTGTACAAATAGTAATATTTACGTAGGGGTACAAATAATATTTAATGGTAAAATTTATAAACAAAATACCTTTTTTCTTAATTGGGTAATCTGAATAATGATATTTTATTGTTAAAAGTTTTGTAGTTTTGTAGTCTACGCAATAGCATTCACGAGATGTATGAACTATTATTAACAAATTGAAACAATAACTGTACCTATTACCTTCTCCATGTGATTTTTTGTTTATGTAACCTTAATATGACTTGTAGTAATGACACGAGCAAGTCATACCCTTGATTGTAAGCGAAACCAAGACAGAATCTTGTTTTAAGCTACTTGATAATAATACCTAATAGTATACCCGCTATCTGTCTTTTGATCAGGGGTACAAGATCTTATTCATTATTTTCAGTGCAAATTTTAAACTACGAGTATATACTTGTTTTTGTAATACATAAACTATCTTTTTTGTTATAGCTTACGCCTTACATCAGTAAATGTTCATCAAAATCGGCAAGTTGAAAATTTACATACACAAAAAAATACAAGAAAAAGCTGGTTATAATCAAGATTAAACTTGTACTGTAGGTATGGTAAATTTATTAACTGTGCCACACTACATTGACAGCTTAAAAACAATTCATGAACCTACTAATGTGTTGGTATCATATATGCGTACTAGATGGCGCTTCAGCATATATCATTCGTGTGTGACAAGATAGTTGCTACTAGTTTTACTAGAGAGCGCTCTGAATTTCTAATCTAATAAAATATTGCCATTAACTTGCGAACGTGGCCCCATGGAGTACATGGCGCGAACTAAAAACGCGAGAAGTGGAGAATTATAACATCTTTCTCTACAATTCTGTCCCTTAAACTCTTCTCAAATATGGTTTTCTCAAAATTCAAATTTTTCTCACTTTTGTGAGAAAAATAAAAAAAAGAAAAGAAAAAGAACGCAGCTTACATACTTAATATTTGAATTTCCTTGATATATTAATATTTGATGCATTTTTAATGAATATATGTTTCTGCACTCTTTTACTAATTTGACTTCTATGTCTTTCATATCTAACATTTCATTTGCAATGTTAGAACTTATTTTACTTTCTTATCCTTCTCTAGCATGTACCATTTAACTAGCTTAATTTGGTTTTAGTACGCCTGAAGTAAGCAAACTAAGCGTAATACTTAACTACCTGCATAAAAATAAATAGACCACAAAAAAAATATGGCGCATACAACAAACATGTTTTATTAAAGACGCATATCTGCGTGTGCTAATGTTTACTCTGTCTATTATAGTTTGGCAGCAGTCTACAATGTTCCTCTTATCTGGTTCTCTACTGTGGAGCCGCATGGACAGGCGCTAGCGCTTGTGGACGAACATCTCAACACTGCGTATAATGGCGTTTACGTAAACAGCCTCCCACCCTTCTCATTTGGAGATCGAGTCTACGAACTGTACTCTACTTTGAGGAATTCGGTTATTAAAGAAACGTGAGTATCATCAATAGCTCATCACGTTGGTAAGTTGATTAGTAGGTCATTGCTTTTAACCACTATCTCACTTACTTTTCTTTAAACTTTCGTGAACTAAACTCATGTTTCTAAATCATACGGGGTAGATTTAAATCGCTCCCGTCGCTCCTCAAGACAATGACACTCTCTTCTTCAGTCTACTCAAGACCACGGTCAATGCAACTTGATCGAAACATCGAGGTTAGTCAAAATATTATTTCTTTGATGTTAATTCGTGCGTGAATAGACCAGTTAATGATTTAGAAATTATCTAACGTTTTTAACAAATAAATGAATGAAATGAAACATGAACATTTAATTAAAATACAAACTTGCTGTCTATTTTAGGGCTATACGCGCAATGCAATATTGGCAATATAGTAGCCTAATCGTTCCTCACATCGAAGCAAGAGGCAGGATCGCGCCATCATTCCAAGAAGTGAAATACAATGGTTCTCTTATGCTTGGAAACTCCCATGTTTCCTTGGGACAAGCTACAACACTACCTCAAAGCTACAAAGCTATCGGGGGCTATCATATTCCGGATGAAGTAGAAACGTTACCAAAAGATCTCAAAAAAATTATGGACAATGCTACAGATGGTATTATATACTTCAGCATGGGATCTAATCTTAGGAGTAAAGATCTACCTGATGAATTACAAATTGACCTCTTAAAAGTATTCGGAAGCTTAAAGCAAACTGTTTTCTGGAAATTTGAAGAAGAATTTCCAAATTTGCCTCACAATGTTCACATTTTAAAATGGGCTCCTCAACAAAGTATATTAGGTAAGTTTTACAATCAGAATCCAATAAAATAATCACATTATTTTTTAACTAAACTACCGAAAAAATATGTTAACTAACAATAAACATATTTTTGTTTACTTTGGGAGCTATCCTTTGGCCTCTTCTTAACTGGTTAGTAATTATGATGGTGTTAAATATGTTATCAGACTATATTTGAAATAGAAACCAACATTTAATAACCTTTGGGACACACCATTAGATTTTGGGTGCCAGATTTTGTACCTGACCATGTTGTGAAGCTAAAACTTGCATCAGTATCAGAATTTGAACAACGACCACCTGCGTACGGGCTTCGATATTAAATGTCATTGTGGTATCACCCCATCCAACATGTAATAACGATGTATGTTGGTTACTTTTAGCACTGTTTGTAGGGTGAGCATGAATGTCTACTGCTAAAAATTGATTTGCCTTTCATTTGGGATTGTTAATATTGATGTCAATCTTAACGACAGAAAATGCTGATTGTCAGGTTGGTGTCTTAGTTTCACATTGTCTTGTATTGTCTTTTTCATTATTTTAACATTTAGGATAAAACAAATGTATATTCATTTAAAATTTAAAGCGCTCGTAGCAAAGTTTACTTAGTCGTTCTTAACCGATCAGCTATGTTAAGCAACATTGGGCGTGGTCATGACCTGGATGGGTGACCGCTAGTGACATGACGACTTAGCGCTTCAGTGCTTCGGAGGGAACGAATTTATCATCTGCATAAAAAGGACTGCTAGTGTCAGCTTTCAATCAGACCGTCGTCGTAAGTTCAAATATAATCTCTGAGCTTGCTTAGTGGTAGGTCAATTTGCATTTATCCTTGCTAGTTACCATTTTAGCAAGCTTCGCTCCAGCAGCTCTTCTGGAGAGTTCTAGGTTAGTTTCGACCACATAATCTGTAACCTACACATGAAAAAGTTATCAACTATTAGTACTTTAGTCTATACCTAGTATAATAATAATGTGTGTCATGGTTTTAGCTCACCCTAATTGCGTGTTATTTATCACGCACGGAGGCCTGCTGTCCACTACTGAAACTATCCATGCTGGAGTCCCAGTCATCGGCATCCCAGTCTTTGCTGATCAGTTTAATAATGTCAACACTGCTGTGAAGAAAGGTTTCGCTAAGAAAGTAACGCTCTCTTACAAGATGGCAAAAGAGCTAAAAGACGCTATTCAAGATATTTTAGCTAATCCTACGTAAGCATACTACTATTTAACTTACATTTTCTTCCAAACTGTTGAATCCTTGTTAAATATGCTAATTTATTTCTGCTACTACTTATAATGCCAGTGTGATATAAAAGGAAAGACACTCGTACACTTTACAAAATATGTTTTAGCATACAGGCCAACATTTTGTTTTATTTTAATATTATAATGTGTTGGTTAAAATAATATTATATTAATTACAGGTACACACAAAAAGTGAAGGAGCTGTCTTTTATTTACCACGACAGACTTGTTAAGCCTGCAGCAGAACTCGTACATTGGGTCGAACATGTGATCAAGACTAAAGGAGCACCACACCTGCGCTCCCCTGCACTTCTTGTCCCCTGGTACCAAAAGGCATATCTAGATCTGGCTGTTCTTGTTATTGTGATAATTTATGTTCTTAAAAATCTTTTAAAGATATTCCTAAGAAAATTTGGAGCAAAGATAAAAAAACACTGAATCTTAGATATATTCTGCACCGTTTGTGGTATTTTTGATATAATGTTTCTCCTTCCGTTGTTACATTCACATAAAATCAACTCTTTTATGCTTCAGATTGTAACAAATACTGAAATTTTAACTGTTTTGTGCCGTTTGCCTTCCTGTCCCATACCTAGCTGGCATCGAAAACAAAGAAAAGGATCTCTGTTTATGTTTAGATATTTATACGGATGTTACGACATACTTCTGTAATATCATTATATTATCTGTTGCATTACTATATCTCGTGTATTTGTCCTAACCCTGTACTTCTCCTAATTGTTATCATTATTAACCTATGTTTTATGAAATAAATGAATAAAAATATATTTTTTTACAGCCTTTACTTAATTCTTTTTCCACCACGTATCTTATATTTATATATCTTTCACATATTGTTTTCCCTTTCATTCCAAAAATATAACCTGTCCCACTTTTAAATTATGTTGCAATTTCATTCCAATATTTATTCACTGCATCCGATTTCATGCCTCCCTTTCTTAATTTTTTTGTAACAAGTTTTATGGTGTTTCTTTTCTAGAATTTATAGTACATTTTGTATTGATATCTTTAAAAACATAAAACTAAAAAAGGTAATGATGAATAAAATAAAGTTATTGATAATTTCACGGTTATAATTATTAATAACTGAAATATTTCATAACATTATACAATAATCCTATCCTATTCCACTTTCTACTAATATTATAAATGCGAAAGTTTGTGAGTGTGACGTTTGTTACTTCTTCACTCTCAAACGGCTGAATCAATATTGATGAAGTTTGGTATGAAGGTAGATAGCACCCTGGAATAACACATAGGCTATTTTTATTTTACAAATGTATATTGTTCCCGTGGGATGAGCAAAGAATTGTAATATTTTTGGTAGCTAGCTACTCAGAGCGTACCTTTTTTGATTAAATTTAGTGTAGAGGTAGCTAACACTCTGTTTCAACACTTTCAGCATAATAGGCTTCTTTTACTTCCGAAAAAGTATAGTGTTCCGTGGAGTGAGCAGCAAGGTGTAGTATATTTGTTAGATAGCTAACCAGGGCCTGTTAAACCAATTTTAATGAAATTTGGTATGAAGGTAGATAACACCCTGGAATAATATATGTACATACATATTTTTTCGAAAAAAAATTGTTTTTCTGTTGGATGGGCGAGGAATCCTACTTTTCTTCTAATCTAATATAAGCCAAAAGATAGATGGTATTGATACCCAGAATCACCATAATTGCCATTCCAGTTCAAGCGCTTGTAATTTCCTCTGTAGGTGAGTAGCTCGCGTGTGTCGAGAGCCAGAAATCTCTTTTCCTATAATTCCCATAATATTGTTTACCGTCATGTACTTCAATATAAGAGAGGGTGATTGGGCAATATCTGACTCTCTACAACCCGAGACTAAAATCAATCATATAAGTCAGCTTGGCCAGCTTTTCCATTCGTAGTAGTCCTTCATAAGTTTTAGCGTTCTGGTTACTCTCTATGATACGAAAATAAGTTCATCAGATTTTTAATAGAACAAGATGATGTAAACTCTGTTCATCAACATTGGTTTTTACGCGATCAATTTTCGACACTGTAGTAAAACTTTCGTTATTGCTCCGATATAAGCATATTAGGAATAAATTTCAATCATTAGGTATGACTTTCCTACTTAATCCACAAATATTATTATAAAGGTGAAATTTTGTGTGTTTGTTTGTTACCTCTTAAATTAATACCAGTGTTAAGATTCCAGATTGCCCAGGCAGGCATGCAAGGCAGAGTCCTCCACCCGGACAATCTGTTTTGAATGCTTAACTCCGGCGATACACCGGGAAGGCTGAAAAGAATAAAGTACAAAATAAAATCAAATTAACCTACAGAGTTATGCAGTCGTGTCGACCTCGGCGCCCGCACCTAGCTGTTACAAAAATAAAAACTTGTTGGCCAACATAATTTTTATTTTACTCACGGCCAGGGCGGCGATGATTAATGCCGTGCTTCCTTCCTCTAGTCCTCCTCCGAGGCTCCAACGTTAGGAACCACCACCGTCTCAATTGCACAACACAAAATCACAATCACAAATTGACAATTTTATTAACAAATCGTAAAGTAACAATTATCAAAACAAGGCTAAAACTAACTAGTTTTCCAATTCAAAGTGCAATAGAATAGATTAACAAAAGGTTTATGTGCCAATAAGAATCAAAAAATAAAATAATCAACTAACAAAAAGCAAGCAAAACCGAAGTTATTTTCACATACAAAATTCCATAGATCACAAATAGACGACTACCAAAGCGGCGTGTTCCAATTGCCCGCGAAATTGATCGGTCCGAACAACCAGATTGACCGATTTGCATTAGATTCAGTATACAGATAGGTTTTACCTTAACTGAACAATAGATCAGCATGCCCATTCATTTTTTGAAGAATGAGTAAATTTCAATTATTTGGTATACAAAAACAAAATATAACAAACAATAGGTAATGATTGTTGTTGGTTGGTAACTAGTTATGGTTGGTATGGTTTTAAATGGTGACGAGCACACATACTCATATTTCAGTCAACTTTGGTATAATAAATGTAAAACAGCGGGTAACACCGCGGGGCGCAGCTAGTTTAATATATAAAGGGTTAAAAGTATTCCATTGTCATATATGTATATAATTATGATCATATCCAATAGACAGCATATCTGGTTTGTAGTATGATTATAATGACAAGCAAACCAAGTCAAATCATATATGGTATGATTGTGTATTACGGGCCTAACATTATGACAACCTATGAAACTTATTTTTTGTTGGCTTTCTGTTTTATGTTTCATAAATTACTGTAATTAGCTGTCAGTTTTCCCAGAATAATAAAATAAAATATTAATAGTAACTGCTGAATTATTTATCTCTTTGTGTTCGTTACTACTTGAAATCAGCGACAAGTGGGATAATGAACAAACAACAATAACTTGAGTGCGCTCTCCGCAGCGAGTGAATACCTGGGGTGCCGGGCTAGAATATCACCCACCATCACTACCCGTGGGTTTCGTATAAGATGACTAAGGTAAACCCTTTACTACTTGGCTCCCTCTTCATTTGTAACGAATGTGGCTACATCGAATTCGTCGAATTTGGCAACTTTCGTTTGTCACTGGAGCAAATGATGATGATGAGAGAAATATGCAATACATAATAAGTACGTAATATATATTAACAAATTTTATTTTTAGTTTGCACCGTTATCGTGTCCAGCATTTTGTCGGCTGAAAGCCCATTTTACACATGGCTCAATTCAGTGCACTAAGGGCCTGTTTCAGAATGTTCGAGTAAGTTCCGGTTATAATACCCAGAACATAAAATAGTTGCCATAATTGTGTGATTTAAAACCACAGGATTATTTTTTTGGGGCTATTGAGGACAGAGTCTATACTCAAAATCCGTCATGTGATTAACTAAGCAGACCCGCCATTTTGCTAAAAAGTGATTAAAAACTTTGATGAAAGAATCGTCATCTGTCAGCGTGCTCGTGGTGGACATTTGCTAGATATCATTTTACATTCGTAATTGCCAAACTTTTCTCTTCATAATACATTAGAAATTTGAATCATCTTCATCTAAATTCTTTGTTTTATTTTGTTTTAGAAAATAAAGTTCTTGTTGAAAAACCCTTTATATAGGCCTAAAAAGGCAAAAGATTACGATGAGAGGACTATAAATATATATAGCTTTTGCTATTAACTTTTGCTCTCTACGACCTAATTTATTATTTAAGTGCAGATGATCGTCTATGCTCGACTTAGATATAAGGTATAACAATTATCAATTATTAATAAAATACACAAACATTGGTCGAAATTACCACGTTTACTCTCTAGGCGTCAATGCAAAAATTACAATCTTCTTAGAATGTTACAATACATAACAATTATGATATATTAAAACCTTTTAATGGCCGTTGGAAAAGCTTCGAGTTCCATATACCTATTGCGGGTATAATTGTGTATAATTAGGGCGAGCGAAGGGAGCCCTATCAATAGACCACAACTTATATTTTTGGCCCCTTTTACCGAAAAACTATCACGCCTATAGATTTGTGCTTCAACATAGAAATTTAACTTCATATCTAGATGAGTTATTTTTCAAAAAAATATAATTTTATAAATATTTAAAAAAATAAAGTTATCAATTTTGTATTGATTGGGTAGAATGTTATTGTACTACTAACGCCATCTATTAGAAAACCATAGAGTTAACATAACTGCAACAGAACTAAACTCAATACTTAAATGCATCGTAGTCAATCCACTCAATACTAGATGACACCATTAGAATCAGGTTGTGAAATTAAAGGCAAGCCTGAGGGCTTGCCCTTATTAAAGCTCAGCTTTTTGCAAATTATTATACTTACAGGGTTATTTGGAAAAATGCTAACAACCTCTTTGATGACTTCTGTTGGTGCTTGCAAACATTTTAAGATGAGAGTTCTTTTTTATGTGTTTGTTACGGAATAAGCACGAGGACCACCTGATGTTAAAAATCTCTTGTGCCGGTAATTTATTATTTATTAGTAATTAATTATAACGCCTACTCCAAGTCAAGAGCGCCTACTCCGAGTCAAGAGCACCGCACCGCGCTCACTTTGAAAAGAGTTTTGAATGTTTACATCGATCTAAGTAATAAAAATAATACATTACAGGCACAAGAGACTTTTAACATCAGGTGGTCCCTTGTGCTTATTCCGTCACAAACACCAAAAAAATACAAAACACATTTTAAAAAATATACAAAAAAAGGAAAAAAAAGCATTTATCCCAAACTGTTTGGACCAGCAAAACTCAAATATCTAAGAGGTTGTTAGCATTTTTCCAATAACTCAGTATAAGCAAAAATATTAACTTGGTAGTGCTGCTCTTATTAAACGGTATATACGATTAGTGAAGCGCTCGTAGCGAAGTTTACTTAGCTGTTCTTAACCGATCAGCAAAGTGAAGCAACGTCGCCCGCGGTCATGGGTTGGATGGGTGACCGCTAGTGATATTACTACTGAGCGCGTGCTTCGGAGGGCACGTTAAGCCGCTGGTCCCGGTTGTTATCTTAAGATGGCAGTCGTTATAGCATGGTGGTAGGGCAATTTGCGAATGCTTGCCTGGCACCCTCAAGTAGAAAATCTGTCGCCAAATACCTAACGGTGTGTTCCGGCAGTTGTCCTTGAGAGCCAGTAATTCTAGGTTAGTCTGAACAACATCTTCGACCACATCATCACTTACCATCAGGTGAGATAGTGGTCAAAGGTATATACGATTATCGTATTCAGAGGCCCATTATGTGGCCAGCCCAGTTAAAAGTTCTCAGTGCTGTGTCGTTAAGATGGCCGTGTTTATCTGTGTGACTTCAAGGTTTCTTGGATCTTCACGAGAATAATCAAAGTGGTATGTTTTTTCTTGCGTGTAAATTGTGCAATTTACATCTTATGTTTGTAATTTGTAATTAATAATGTCTTTTTTTTTAAATTGTTTAAACTTAAATTTGGTTATAGTACACTTATGAAAAAGATAATGCGTAGTGCTAGAAGTAATAAATAAAAAAAATAGTTGTGTTATATGTAGTTAAGTTTATGTAGGGACACATGCAACGTGAGCGCAATGTGATAGATATTGCAAAAGTAGCCTCATGCGCTCAGTTGAAAGGTTAGCTAGAAATTTGCAGGATTTACCGGAAAAACTTATGAGGAGATTTAATCACTTAAAACAACGAGAACACCGAATATACCGAAGTACCTTTGTTACTTAATTCGCGTTATTCACCATGCACACCCGACATTTTCCTTGAATAAATATACACATTTGGTTACCGCCGTTCCAGTGTTGTTACGATGCGATGCGATGTTAGTAAAAATTGATAATGACGCGTAAAATACTTGTAGTAATGTCTCGTTGGGGCCTCCAATTATGTTCACGCCGAAGATTGCTGTGGTGATTTTCAATGAAAAACTTCTTTCGTGCTTCAGGATGTTATTTGTAGACAGTTGTAATACAGTAGTAAGTTTTATACGAGTATGATCAATAATTATTGTTGTAAGTATACTATCTTCATTGGTTTCTTGAGAGAATATGGCAGTGCAGTCGCAGCCGCTGAACACCCCTCCCGCATTCTGCTGCCACCTTCATACTAGTAAAACTGGTTACGGTCTGAATAATCCTAAAAGCAAAGTAGTAGAGATGCAAGTAGAGCTGACTGGTCAAGGATATTTTATATTGTTAAGGAGAATAGGAGTTCACTGTTTCACCAGTCATCCTCAATGTTATTTTTCAGGTATGCTCAAAAAGCAAAAGAGCTCTCTTTTAATATCCACGAACTGCCCAACGAAGCCAGGCGACGAGCTAGTGCACTGGGCAACGTGCGTGTTCAAAACTCGGGGTGCTCCACCGCTTCACTCTCCTGCACTTCTAGTGCCATGGTTCCAGAAGTTTTATATCGATTTGGCCGAAATTATGGTTAACGCCATTATAATTTTTAGAAAGTTATGTTACTAATATTACCTCTCCACTTTTCAAGAACTTTAATTATAAAAACGAATAGTCCACTGAAAAATTATAACCTTATCGTCGTGCTATACCGTATCCCACATTTATGAGCTTAATAGAAATACAGCACATGAACATACTGTAAAGATCTGGCTTTGATTTTATTGCCAGCCGCATTCCTGGTATCAACCTTCCTTGAAATCAGTTCAATTAGTGTAACTTTTATGGATAAGACCACTCAAACCTTTGAGAAAAAGGTTGAAGAACATCGAATTAAAAAAGAAAGCAATGCGGAGTTACTAAAAAACCGTTAGTCCAGAATAGTATGCTGAGATGATTTAGTGACGTATTCTCACCAGATAAGAGACGTTTTAGAAAATGGACATGTTATGAATATCTTAAACAGATAATGTCTTTGATGAATATAGTAAATACGGTTATAAAACGTAATAAATTCTATGGAATCTATGGAACAAACGATAAATAAAGATTCAAATATAAAATACACAAAGATGAACGAAAGAAGACGAGTATTCAAGGTGGAAATAGGAAAAGGGAAAGAAATAGACCTTGGGGAACGTAATCTGACCAGATTAGAGACGTTTAAGAAGAAAGCTAAGTTTTGTATTACTTTAAAACATACGCTTATTATGAATAAGGTAAAATAACAAGATAGATATTTCAAGATATCTTTCTTGTTAATTTAACCCTAATGGAAATTTGACAATTTGTTTTTCATAGTTAATTTGTCAGCACTGCCTATCCCTCCGGAAAATAAGCATGAGGCTACCTATACTAGCCATGGTAACACGAACGTACTAATTTTATCGATAATATGAGATATGAGATAAATGTGTCTAGTAATGATAAATTTTAGAATAATGAAATCGATTTGTTACGATATTATCTTTATTACCTACTGAAGTAGGTAAGTCTACACGGTAGTCAAGTGTTAGCAAATAGTCAGAAGTGCTGCGTTATCGTATTTCTAACCCGCTCAATAAGATAAACCTAATCAAATGGTGTTTAGTTAATATTAAAAATACGATGTGGCGCGTTATATAGTTGTATATATAACGGAGTTGATCGAATTTATTTTAATGATAATACAGTGATAGCTGGTAGGACATTTTGCTAATACCCACCGGGCTAACGGTGCCTCCCAGCAGCATTCTTTAAGATAAAGATAAAGATAAAGATATATTTATTGTTCAAAACATGGGTAAATTATACATAATTATGCACAGAGTTGTTGGCTTTAAAATTGTTCCACCATGTTTTGCCTATGCAGGCGTACAATTTTGACGAGATGGAGCAACCGTACATTCTTATTGAGATTAAATATAAAATTAAGCAATTATAACATTTTTACACCTTATAAATAAAATATTAAAAACTATTATTTCACACTAAACACAAAATACAATATATCAATGTCATCCAGAATTTTTATAATGTCATATTTTCAAATTATATTTCAATTAAATTTTATAAATATATTGATTATGTCATTGGTTAATTGTCAATTATTGTTAATTAAAATTTATCATTTAAAAAGTCATACACATTATAATAACATTTATCAACTAATAATTTTTTACATTTAATTTTGAATGCATTTTTGCATTTTTTTTTAAAAGCCGGTAATTCTAGATAAGTCTGAAAAACATACTACCATCAGATGAGATAGTAGTCAAATGCTATACTCGCAGCTTATCAACAATCGCCAAACATACAAAATGTTAATTACAATATTTTATTCTCATTTACGTGTAAACCTTTTGAGATCAGGATGAAATTTTTCTATTGAATATATCATCGCCTCACACATCACATAATTCACGAGTTTTTTCAACCTTGACGCTCGGAGGCCACCTAAATTGCAATCGAAGAACTATACAAGTTTAAAGGATAATTATTTTACGACGCTTTAGTATTTTACTTACAAGGCGGTTTTTCTATACAAAGTATACAGATAAAATATGTATGCCTTTACCAGGTAAAAATAGTATTCTCAGTCGTGAGCAGATAATTAGTAGTATGTTTTTAACTTCCTGGTTAGAAGTTAGGTAAGTAACCATATGACGAATACGACGTAGCGACCTCGACGTGAGTGGGTACATAATAATATAAATTATTAATAGTCTGAGAAACGGTTACGTTGCAGATAAACGTGTTTGTGTTTTTGACCTGATAACGTAATATTTTGATAACGGTTATTAACCAGAGAGTTATTTTTCATATATATAAAAATAGAGTATATGGAGATAAAGTCTAAAAAACACTGATTAATTGTTATGAGTGTTTAGTGAATACATGATGTGCTTGGTGGATACCAGTAAACTGTCGGTCTCAACAGTTTTGTAAATAAACATATTATGTGAGAAAAACTAAGAAAATAATTAGGAGAAGTTCAGTTCAGACAATTATTTCAAGGATTATACAAGTATTATTATTTTGTATATTAATATATATATTTTTACATAGTAGTCGTAACATCTTAAGTTCGACCATATTGCATGATGATAGACCAATTTTTAATTTATGTTCACCTGTATGTTAATTTGAAAATACATTCCCATATACTACCTACTTTACTGTGTATTGCCCGAAGTATATGAGCTGTCCCATACTGATAGTCGATATCCATACATTGCAGGTCCAGCCAACTAAGCTATTCGACCACTTCATTAGTCATCACATATCAATAGGCTTAAGTAAAACGCTTGTAACACTCCACTTCGAATAACGCAGTCTCGATGATCAATACCTCGGCATCTGTTCCTCGAGGGCTCACCACACCTTTAAGTAGTTACCTCGATATATCAATGCCATAGAACATTTATAATAATACTACTCAATGCCTCAACCGACGACGCCTCACATGGATTGGTAGTAGTATATTATTGGGAATTCTGTCCCACCTTGTCGCTCGGCGAACAAGTTCGCCTTCACGACGGTGTGTCAGAAATTCCCAATAATATACGTTCGATTTCATTGAAAAAATGTAACTGAAACAGGATTCGCTGATAGACAGGGTGGGACAGAAATGCCCATTATTATACGTTCGATTTCATTCGCGACGAAGCTTCAGAATGTGTAAATTTACACGATCAGCTAGATTAAATTAATCTGTAAGTGTGGAAAAATTACTAGGTTTGTCTATTTAAATGTTTAAATAGACAAACCTAGTAATTTTTCCAAATATTTAAACTTTTACTTAAACATGCAAATTTAAGTAAAAGTTTAAATGTAAGTGCCTGCTTGTAAGTATAGTCAAGAACCTTGTATGATATATAAAATGTATATATGTATGGATGTATATATAAATCCAATATAAAAAACGATTAACGATTAGATACATTTATTATATTATGTACATATTTTTACTTATCAAAAAATCGCGGTGGATTTGGAAATAACAAGTCCGATGATAATACAAACTTCTGCAGTGCTCGCCACTGCGGAGACTCAGCGTTCGTCTGGACTTTGATGCGGACGAGCGCCTTCTTCCACAGCTCCAGGGAGTCGGCGGCACGCGCGTCCTCCGTCTTATAAACTTTACAGTCGACGTAGTAGTCGCCGTCTGTAGTCGTCGTACGCCGCTCGCACCTGTTGCCCACCCGATTGACGAAAAATGAAGGCAGCTGCTGGTTTCCATCTTCATTGTGCGTTGAGGCGGGATCGCGGTTTTGATTGACTCCGAATATATCGGAGACAGTATGAGGTTTTTTACTGAAACAAGCAAGAAAACCTTTGTTAATTAATGTTCTTTATATTATCCACCTGTTCATCGTTAGCATACAATATATATCAATAGAAAATTATGTTGAATGGTAGACCTATTATGTGCGCACTGTACAACTCGCTGTTTGATCATCTGTACTTTGGTTGATACAATCCCTAATCTCCAAGCCTTTGCATATCGAAAGTGAATCGGCTCGTTCATATCAAACGTGCTCTGTCTTGGATAGAGCCTAAACCCTATCTGTATCAGCCTTTTTAGCATCCCACTGCTGGGATATAGGCCTACCCTCAAAGGGCGATTAGGCCAAGTGCAGGTTGGTGGATTCACATGTGCTATTAAATTTCTTCTCAGGACACATGCAGGTTTCCTCACGATGTTTTCCTTCACCGAAAAGCTAGTGGTATGATCCGTACATAAGTTCCAAAGAACCTATTGGTACAGGCCGGAGTCCGGGTCTTCCCTATGTTAAGTAACGTTATTTTAGCTATCATAAGATAAGGTAATAAAAATAGTACAAATTTATAAGTCAAATTTACCTTGGTGTAGTTGAATCCGTTGTTGATGAACGCGGCTTACGCTTCTTACTGTTGTCTGCAGCGGGTTTGCGAGTGGGTTTGGTGTTCCCTGCTGGCTCCACGCTCGAGCATGATTGATAGTATTCGCACTCAGATTCAGACCTGAAATAAAGAATTAAGATGTAATTATTTACGCAATTGATAAAGTTACTTAACATAAACGGGAGGTCCGTAGCTACTACGTAAGCCGGTTGTGGCGAGGAGCCGTTCTAATTCCTTGCCATCAGATATGTTGAAGCGTATAAAGCAATCATATTATGGTAAAAATAAATAATGTCAAAATAAACACTTTCACACTCATAGCTCATAGCCTGTTGCCTGAAAGAAATCGTTGCAAGTGATAAGGTCGCCCAATGAAATGAAATGTTACTACTTATATTTATATTACCATATTGTTTGATGTGCTATAAAGTTATATTGTATTGTAGCTCTCCACTAAGATTTTCGTGTGTTAGGGCTGTAGCATACAAATTCACGATTTGAAAGGTGAGCCTGGTCCACCCACCCACCAACCCAAGCCCTCTTACTCAGAACCTTAACTATTAAGGTTGGGTGAGCATCAAAAACAAAGTTAATCTGGTTTGTGACTTTGAAGTAAAAAAAAAAAAAACTAAGCAGGCTACGGTAATACGTCTGAAGGTACTTACATTTTCCAGTGAACTTGATAAGTAACTGATTGATGGATTGGTGGTGCAGCCTTCGGTGGGTGACAGCGGATCGTTCTTGAATGTTTGCTTGACGGGTCAGCTGGCAGCAGCGCAGGACTGTCGTTGAAGACTGATGGTCCCAATGGCAGCAGAGATAGCGCAGGAGGCAGGGATTCGTTCTTCAGGGCTGGTTCTGTTCTTCTATGATGACTTCTTGCAGATTACTGGATCACTTGCAGGCTTCGATTCGTTGACGAATACGTATTGAAGAAAATGAGCCGCTTATAAGGTGAAAACTCGCGATAATTCACTATATTAAAAATCATCGCTAATGTTTAGGTGATATTGTAAAAACCAACTCTTTTTTTTTGCCGTATTAAACTTAAACAAAATAATGACTAAGTAATTATTTCAACTGTCGATGCAGCGAAATAGTTAGGGTTGATATATTTATATTATTGCGTAAACTAAAGCAAAACAAATACCAAAGACAATGTGTATGTGAGTGCGCGACATCCTTACCTGAAACTGCTGACCGACGCTCGCGGATATTTCGACATCACGTTTGGCAAGGCAAGTATCAAGTGTCGGTTCGGTATAATTTATTGCTTATTTTGAAAGACAGCTGTCTGCACAGTTTTAAAAGTAATTTAAAGCTGTGCAGGCAGCTGTAAATAAAATAAATAATAAATTCAATTAATTAATAAAGTTCAAGAGCGACGCATAAATCAGCAGGTAATATTTAGCATTTTTTTTTTTTTTTTTTTTTTTTTTTTTTTGTTACACATTTTTTTATTTGTATATATAAGCTATGTTATATAATTATTTTTTTTTTTAGATACAACCACTTAGACTACTTGATCACAAGATTAATTCTGTAACGTTCACGGCTGTGGTTTGAACCTTGAATTGGATCGTGCATCTATTAATTATCAGGTAATATATATTTTTAACACCATTGTAATAGATTAAATCATTTTAAATTTTTTTTTTTTTTTTTTTTTTTTTTTTTTTTTTTTTCACCATTATATAGAAACTATAATTTTTTTGTTTTTAGGACAAAAATTTCACTACGATTGGGTGATGTGATTTGGTGACCAAAAAATCGGGATAATCCTAAATTGGAACTTGGATAAATTATCAGGTACCTATATTGTAATTTTTTTATTTAAAGTTATTGTTTATAGTAAATCTTTTTTTAATTTTCGCTACAATTACATACGCATGCTAATTATTATTATTTTTTTACAATTTTAGGAAGAACATCACGGAGGATCTTCGATTACTTTGACCGAAAGTGTTAACCTACGGAAGACCGTAAAGCAGTCCTGGTTTGGTGATAAGAAATCCTAGTGCATTACTTAATTGTTTATGCTTAATTGTTTAAACTAATATTTCTGAAACAAGAAAAGGCACTCATAAAAATAGTAAGTATTAATAATCTATTTAAGGTTAAATTCAGTATAAAAGTAGTCGTAGGTCTTAGTTAAAGTAAAAATGCCGCATTGTTCGGTTTGTAAAGTAGATATAGATAATCGTCGGTGGTCCGGTCATTTACGTAGTAATGTTCATAAAAATAATAGCAAAACTCTGATGTATGACAATGTTGAAATAATTGATTCTTCTTTCAAAAGAAGAATTACAAGTTACCGGATCACTGCAACTAATGAACAAATAAATAATTTCCCTGAAATATTTCTTAATAACATCAGTAAACATGTAAAAAACCTTATAGATAGGTCGCTACAAAAGCATACAGGTGTTAAGATTAATTTAGAACTATTTTCTTATTTTCTTTTGTATAAAAATGATGAACAGGAATTGAAATCATTTTCTACAAAAAACTTTATCATACATGTACATTATGACTTTGATTTAATTTATAAACCAGCAATCGAGACCCTTTTAAAGAAAATCGAAGAGTTTCAGGAGAGAGATAGTGGCTGGACGTTTCTGTGCAATTCACATTTAGAAATAAATATTAGTAAGTATCAGCCTCTCAGCGGATCAAAATTTATTTCTTTACCAAAATATATAAGGAATAAAAAGGCATGTTTGAATATTCAAAACAGAGATAAGTATTGCTTTTTATGGAGTGTTGTAGCAGCTTTGTATCCTACAAATAGTCATCCTGAAAGAATTTCGTCATATCCACATTTTCGAGACGTTTTAAATATTAATGATTTGTCTTTTCCAATTACATTTTCTGATATAGCAGTGTTTGAAAAAAATAATCCTTTTTTAAATATTTTTGTTTATGGATTAAAAAATGACAAGATAGTAACTGGGCCTTTGTATAAAACATCAAATAATAAATCTAGAAGCATCCATCTACTATATTTAGAAAATAATACTGATTCTCATTACTGTTTAATTACCAACTTTTCTCGTTTAGTCAGATGTCAGATAAGCAAACATCATGGTAAATTATACTTTTGCGAAAACTGTTTGTTATTTTTCCCTGATTTGCATCAAATCGAAACACATTTGTGTGGAGGAGTTGCCACAGTTTTACCAGAACAGGGATCAATTTTAAAGTTTAATAACTATGAGCGAAAACAAAATATTCCATTCGTCATATATGCTGATTTCGAAACATTGCTTGTACCCAACGTTGACTCGACATTAGACACCGTCAATACGTCATACTTGCAACGACACGTGCCAGCCGCGTTTGCCTATAATGTTGTTTCATCATCAAATAACTTAGTCGATGGGTTTAGGAGCTATCGGGGGGAAGATTGTATTTCGAAATTTATACAATATTTAATTGAAGATGTTAAAGCAATACATAGAACTCTGTCCAAAACCGAGAACATGATATTTACAGAAAAAGATGCTCTGCATTTCGAACATGCTATCACATGTCACATATGTGAAAATTTACTGTGGAACGATAGAGTTAGAGATCATTGTCATATAACTGGTCGATATCGAGGCGCAGCACATCGTCATTGTAATCTGCAGTATAAAACACCTAAATTTGTTCCAATATTTTTTCATAATTTATGCGGATATGATTGTCATTTATTCATTAAAAAGTTAGCTGAACTCCCTGGTCAAATTAAAATTATTCCTAAGACTAAGGAAAAATATATAACATTCTCAAAGTTCATCCCTATTAGTGCTAATGAGATTATACAGCTAAGATTTTTAGATTCCTTTAACTTTTTAGCATCAAGTTTAGATAAGCTGGCGAAAACCATGCAGACAGACGATTTTGTTTATCTACAGTCTCATTTTCCTGATAAAAAACAATTTAGTTTATTAACACGAAAAGGCGTATACCCGTATGACTTCATGTCACATTGGACAAGTTACGATGAAAAATCGTTACCGCCTAAGCACAGTTTTCATAACTCTTTGACTAACGAAAATATTTCGAATGATGACTATGAACATGCTCAAATTGTTTGGAGTGAATTCAACATTACAAATATGGGTGAATATACTGATTTATACCTAAAAACGGATGTACTTTTATTGACAGATATTTTTCAGAATTTCCGAAAAACATGCAAGCAACATTATAAACTCGACCCCGCGTTTTATGTAACTGCGCCTAGCCTATCTTTTGATGCAATGTTACTCAAAACAGGTGTACAATTAGAACTCATATCAGATTTAGCTATCGTGAGGATGATTCAAAGCGGTATTCGAGGGGGGTTGTGCATGTGTTCCCATCGATATGCAGAAGCCAATCATAAATACATGTTAGAATATGATGCTGCAAAGCCCTCCTGTTTTATATTCTATGCTGACTGTTGCAATTTATATGGTTTTTCGCTTTGTAAAGCTTTACCCTACTCTAGTTTTAGATTTCTTAGTCAAGATGAAATGGATAATTTATGTATTGAGAAAATTAAAAGCGATGCTGAATGGGGATTTATATTAGAAGTTGACCTTTTGTATCCTGAACATTTGCATAAGCTTCACAACGACTTACCATTTTGCCCTGAAAAATGTGTACCCCCTGGAGGTAAAACAAAAAAATTAATCGCAAATTTGTATAACAAATATAACTATGTGATTCACTATGTTCATTTAAAAAAGTGTCTAGAACACGGTCTAATTTTACGTAAAGTACACCGAGTTATTACATTTAGACAGAGTCCCTATTTAAAAAAGTATATAGAATTAAATACAAAGTTAAGACAAAACGCAAAAAATTCATTCGAACAAGACTTTTTCAAATTGTTAAATAACAGCGTCTTTGGTAAGACGTTAGAAAATACCGAAAATAGAGTATGTGTTCATTTGGTTAGTAAGTGGTGTGATAAATACAACAAGACAAAAAAATCTATATCCGCTGAGAGACTTATAGCTAATCCTTATTTCCATAGTGCATGTATCCTCACAGAAAATTTAGTTGCAATACAAATGAAACCAGATCGAATCATTTTAGATAAACCTATTTATATTGGATTCACTGTATTAGAGCTTTCTAAGTCACATATGTATGACTTTCATTACAATGTTGTCAAACCTTTTTACGGAGATCGAGTGCAGCTGTGTTACACAGATACCGATTCGTTTGTCTACAAAATTTATACCAATGATTTTTATCACGATCTGAAATACAATTTTTTGCAATATTTTGACACTAGTAACTACACCGATGAAAATGAATTTAACATACCTTTAAAAAACAAAAAAGTACCCGGGCTGTTCAAAGATGAAATGGGAGGACAGTATATTTCAAATTTTGTCGGGTTACGATCGAAACTTTATTCCATAAAGACTCATGATAAAATCATTAAAAAAGCAAAGGGAGTAAAATCGTGCGTAGTGAAAGATTTAAGCATCACAGACTATGAAAATATTTTATTTAATGGTGGTATAATCCGCAAAAAATATATGATGTTCAAATCAATTAAGCACGAGATATTCACTCAGAGTATAAACAAAATTGCTTTATCAAATAACGATGACAAACGTGCGATATCTGTAGATAAGGTATCCACACTTGCCTGGGGTCACTCGGCTATGCTAAAAGATGTGTAAATATTTTTAATAAACAATAATAGAATGTAAGCTATCCTTGTATTATATAACTTAGATATAATCTTAGAATAGGTAAAATTAACGAGGAATATGTGTAGGTGTTTAAATGTAATTGTATATATAAACCAATTGTAAATAAAGTGTCTGTGTAATTATAACAATATTGTCTTATTTATCTATCCGTGTTAAGTTATAACCGCTAGGTATGCTTCATTTGTTTAATAAAATTTAACCAATCTTATATCAAGTTTCAACAAACATACCTACGAATAGCAGGATTTTTATTACTTAAATTGCAGTTAGAAAGTGCTGACGATAATGTTGATAATAAATAGTCTACATACTTTCTTACAGGTTCTTTTATTTCTCTACCGAATTCGATCATGATCATTTTAACTGATTATTCGTGATGATGCAACCAACAGACAGAGAATCTTACAAATTTATAATACTAAGTACGATAAACCAGTATACTGGTAGTAAAGTCATTCTTTTATAAGACGTTTATTTTACAGTACCATGTAATAGATAGAGAGAGCATAATATACATCGTATCTATATTTAAGTAGGTCAGTTCATTGTCCTCCGGCTTTGAGACATAAATGCTTAGTTAGCTTTTTCATAGGTAGTGCCAACGATTAATAATAAATAGATATGACATGCGTTAAAAAATGCATGACCGATCTACTATATTACCGATGATTGATCACTAGAAGATGAATTATAACTATATAAAATTACACTTTTATAGGCTGCCTAAAACTAAAAATCGCATATGATTTTTGCAATATTTTAGTCTCTCATTTCAATCATGAATTTGAGTATATATGCGGTATCTATTTTTTATTGATCTATGGTTATCAAGTCAAGGCAGGGCCAATAATCACTGTAATTGTATTTTTTTGTTATTTCGTAAATATCACTGGCTTCGAGTAGTTGATTAGCACATCATAATCATGACATCGGTAAGTTAATTAATAATAATAAAGTTATTTATTTAATTCGAATTAACACTATGATTGTAACGAAGTGTATATAACAATACTGCTTAGTACATTACAATACATTTATAAATTTATTAACTCTTTGTTTCAGATTACTCAAGGATCAGACAATATAATATTCAGTCAATATGCCCAGGATCAGGATTATTTAAATGAAGCTGAGTTTAACGAGATGCGTTGCCATGAAGCTGAGTGCAGTACGAAATTAAAATTGGGGACGAAAGATAAGAGCCTGAAACAACGACGTCGAGAAAAACAAAAAAAACCAAATTCGTTAAAATCTTTCGTTATGAGTCGGCTCCATCAGCGAGGACTTAAGCTAATAAAAATTCAGGTCATAGACCTGTGTAATAACGTTCAAGCCAGTGACAGTGACAGTGACAGTGAAAATGTTTTGATAAAGGCACAATACATTGTTAAAGATGTTGTTGATAGCGTTATGGATGAAACAGAGTGTTTAGTTAAGAAAATATCTAAGTCTTTAATTGACAACGATTTCTACAACCTGTAGTTATATAGGTTTAGTATTACATTGCATTGTATTTTATAAAATACCTTACATAATGAAGTATGTAAAATAAATGAAAAACTATTTACTTAAAAATTGTTTTATTCATTATCTAAAACTAGCAAGATAGGTACACATTTATTTTTGCTCTATATGTTTTCTCAAACATAATACATTTTTAAGCGCACATTGATTTGAATGCATAATACAATTTAAATTACTTCTTCCACAGTATTTCTTATGCAGTTCAGCTAAATTAGGACATTGATTTTCATCAAGTTCTGATATATTACAATTATGCACGCCTAGGTTATTTATCCATTTTACTTTCTCCAAACCCTTAACTAAAATTTTTTTATTTTCTAGGTATGGAACAATTAAACGTAGGAATTCTCTGTAGTCAATATATCCTTCGCTCCAGTAAATACCTCTATTTCTTTCCAACCATTTAACTTGCTTCTTTTCATCTCTTGTCAAATACTTAAACAGATATGGAGGTTTTATCAAAAACGTTTGTGTATAGTCATGAGTGGCGAAAGCTAATTCTTTAATTATAAAATTATTATGTAAATCTTTAAAGCCTTGAACATCCAATATAATAGTATCAGGATTCATGATAGTTTTTTCACAGTATTGCTCAACGGCTTATACTCAATTATGCAGTCATTCAAAATAAGGCAATATGCAGAAGTTTGATTGGGTATATCCGTATTGCTTTCAATTTCCACTCTCACATCCACAACAGGACCAGCCTTTAGATTATCTATTTGTCTCGAACAGTCTACTACAAACAATGGCGCTATGTCTTTAAATTGTTTTTCACTTAGTAAAGGCTCCGAACGACGTCCATAGTACGACTGTTGAAATCTTGTGTACTGCTCGTATAATAAAGCAAACCTGTTATGTGCAAAATTTGCATTTAGATTTTCATATGGAAAGTAGGATGAATTTAGGTAGACTCTAATATTGCGAATATTACAGTGGTCAAACTGAGACATATCAGCAGTCGGATGGTTTTTTCTATTTGTCTGTAAACCAATGACTACATATCTTGGTTTTTCTATTTGCGATGAAGTTTTGATAGACCACGTATGTTTTGTAGTTTTAGGTAATACAGGGTTTTCGTACAAATTCCAGTTTCTAAAAATCATCTGAAGTGGTCGATCTTTTTCCAAGACTTTAAGTAAGCCTATTTTTTCTTTGTCTGACACTTTAACATGCGGTACACGCCATATGATTTTATTAATCTGAACGTCCTCTACTACTTCACCAGTGTTAAGTTTTACAGAGTTCAAGTTAGTATTACTTCGCAACAATATTAATTCATGTCTACAATTTATTACGACCTTTTTAAAATCTTCAGCAAAGCCTAAAATATTACAAAGAGGGATGGAAGCAGAAAAATTACCACCATGAATATTTTTTATACCATCTATATTCCAACCCCAAGCATGAGATATTTTTGACTCACTCTCGTTCATCGATATTAACGATTTTATCGTAGTTGTAACACCTGCATTTTTTACATTATCAATTTCCACTCCGTTTAGTTCATACCTTATATCTTGAAATAAGTAGAGTAGAGAATTATTCGTGAATTGCACGCTACTTGCGATATCCTTTGAATCATTTTTCTTAACGATCACAGTTCCTTCTAAATAAAGAGTGCTTGCTGACGGTAGTATGTATAGATCTTGTTGGTTGATAGGTATCCGAATTTCATCATTCCTGTTGAAACTTGTTACATATGGCTTGTACGAATGAAATTCAATTCCTTCGACGGTGTTGTCATAGGTTGGAGCGGATAATACATCTAAAATATTCATTTTAGCAAACCGATTGCCTTAAGAAACGCCTTATTGTCTTTTGTCAATTTTATTTTCTTTTTAGAGCGATCTCTTCTTTGCTTGATAGCTTGAGTAGCACTGATATTTTTAGATTGTTGGTGCTCATATTTATTGTAGTCAATCATTTTTTCTTCTCAGATGTAGATACAGCTGTACTTCTTCACCGCGTAGATTTATTAAACTATTGTTTATGTCAAGCAACCTGATATGTATACAGCTTATGTTGTTCTGATTGATTGGAAAGTATATTGCGTTTTTCGGGATTTCTATAATACGGTATCCGGGAGGTACGTTGAGAGCAAATTCGTGCACAATGTGGCTGGGTTCTCCGTTTATGTATGAGCCGCTAACAATATCACATTCAATCCTGATCACGGTCGTAGGCAAAATGTTGACTGGAAACTCTGACACATGCCATTTATTTGCTTTCAAGATCTGCTTATTAAAGCCTAATAAACCTCTAAAAGTATCATCTTTAGTAAAATTAATATTTTTAGAACAGTACAAGGTAGTTTTCAAAGTATTGTTATTGCACTGTAGTTTAATTGTAGCATCTTTTATTTCAGATTTTAAATAATCACCAATATCTTGTAACTCGTAGCTGCCTTCTGGTA
Organism: Plagodis pulveraria; assembly: GCA_963890685.1. Taxonomy (NCBI): domain Eukaryota; kingdom Metazoa; phylum Arthropoda; class Insecta; order Lepidoptera; family Geometridae; genus Plagodis; species Plagodis pulveraria. Next base: position 20,724,859 of record OY982967.1, read on the forward strand.
TTTCAATTAATTCACTGGAACCATAATACAGCTTATTGTTTCTTGTGTCAATGTTTGGAATAGAATTAAATGTTGAGAAATGTAACAAGGCGCACTCATACTGTCCGTATAACTGCAACGAGTTAGGATAGTAAGTAGTTAAATCTGACGAATTTCCTGTTATCGACAATGTGAGAGACATTTTGCTAATGATTGAAATAAAAGAAATCATAAGATTTATACGTTTTTATTCCAAAAATTCTGTAAGTATTTTAAACATAAGTGACCACAATTTATAGTATCGAATTTCTGAAATCTTATGTAATTATAATAAACATTACAATTTTTAAAATACCGCATCAATTCCATTGGAGGTTTCAAATCACCATAACTATCAAAATATTCACAATACTTATTAACTTTAACATAAGCTACCCAATGCGTTCCTTCATTTTTTGAATCATCTAGGTTAACGATACCACATTCTCTTCGTTTTGGCGTCCTTGGTAACTGATCTTTCATGTAGACTCCTCGAAAGTAGGGGATGTCGCTAGCGTGCATTTGGATATCTACATTAGTTAAGGCACGACTGGGTAGCTTTGTATTCAGTTTTTTTGAGATTTTATAAACAAACCTTTACCATTTTTATATGATTTAATATATAAACCCTTGCCTACGGCTAAAGCCTCCATAGTCTTATTATGTCGTTCTGTTTCTTTCAAACTTTCTTGAGCTGCTTTGTAATCGTTCACGGTTTTTGCTATGCCAGCTGCACCACCAGCTAAAGTTCCTAAAGCCGATAAGCCTGCAAAAATTGGGATTAACGGCAGAATTCCTCCAGTTTTCGGTATCGGTATTACTCGAGGTACTCGAATTTTAGGAATGCGTTGGATTCTTTTTGCAATTGAGTAAGCTGCGTTTACTAAAGTTTTATTACCCTTAGGCTTCATTTTTTTAATTTTTGATCTTATTTTTGACACAAAACTGTTAAAAGTTTTAACACCGGCACCTGACTTTAACTTGGCTTTCATAATTTTACTCACTAACCATGAGCTAAGTTTTTCACCTTTCCCAGCGTTTTTTGATTTAAGTCTTTGTTTGGCCATGTTTAATAGTTGTGAATCTGCTTTATGACGATTTATTAAGTCAGGATGGCTTGCGTAGGCAATGTCGTGATGCATACAAGCTTCGTCTAATTTATTCACGCCTCGATCACCTCGCAGTAATCGTTTTCGAAGTTTTGTACCCGGCCCGCAATAGTTGTAACCAGGTAAATGTAATTCAAACGGTAGATTATTAATTAAACTATTAACTAGTCCACCACCTTGCATTGCTTGAAGTATAATGAAAGAAATTTGTCAAAAATATTAATTATATTACTAGCCTACTATTGCTGATCTGTTAATCCAACTATTTTCTTCGTTGCTCAAACGCAACCACTTGACATACAGTTTCTGGCCTCTTTTTTTTAAAACCTTTTCTATCAAATAGATATTTGGACAGTAAGATTTTTGAAGTTCTTGTTCGTAAAAAGTTCCTAATATTGGTTGCTTTTGCTGATCTTCTATAAGATAGGTCACTGGTATAGTCTTATTGATCTTTTTAATTCTAAATAGTTCAGTTGACCAGTTAGGAGTATAGCCTTTCTCGAAAATATGTTTGTATTTACTGACTCGAACATTATCACCAACTTTGAACTTAGGTTTGCATTGAACGGATACATGTTTGTGTGATTTTTTAATATTGGCTTTTATTATAGACTCGTTAAATTTTTTAACATCGATTGGTTTAAAGTTTATTGTACGATGTTTTGTGTTATTATAGGTATCCAGCGTATCTTTCAATTCTCTGCCTAACCACGTATAGTTTCCATTAAGGCTAAAACATTTAAAGAGTTTATTTTTAATAGTTTTAATTACTCGCTCTACAATTGAAGCTTTCTTAGTAGAAAAAGAGGAGTAGTGATTTATGTTATATTTTTTCATAAGCGTTTGGAATTCCGCGTTATAAAATTCGGTTCCTAAATCAGTTTGTAAGTGAACTGGGTTACGCTGGCTTATAGCCAGTATTCGCTCAAATGCTTGAGTAACACTGTGTTTATTTTTTAGTTTTAATGGTTCGGTCCAAGCGTACTTTGAGAAACAATCGATTACCACTAAAATGTAATTATAGCCTTTATTATAACTTTTTAAGTTTTGCATGTCTATAAGATCAGCTTGCCACAAGTCATCGATCCCTTTTAGTATAACAGAACGTCTAAGAAAATTTTTCCTTGCTGATTTGTGAATTTCATTTATAATTTCTTGTTTTGCCATTGCGCTGAATGTTTTGTTTCAAACAATTGTTCTACTTCTGCTTTGGTGTAGAATTTTTCTTCCAAATGAGTTAAAATCTCAGATGTCTTCGCTTTTAAATAATTTTCAGTAGTACTTCGAGCATCTGATATAATTCTTGAGCGTAATGAGCCAATCAGTTTATTAACGTCTTGTATTATTGTATCTCTAACTTGATCTACATATTCCTTGCTAACAGCATCATCTGCTTCTAGAGGCAGTCTGATTCCTCTCAACCTAGACGTTTTCAAATCGAAATCTCCGTTTTCTGATTTTAACAAAGCGTTATCACTAAACTCAAATAATTCTGATAAACGCATTCTTTTATGGATATAGTGTCCGAATTTATCTACATTCATATTTAAGATGTATTGTATTGAAAGGTTGATAATTAAATGAACAGTGCACATAATATATCATTTATTTATTAATAATTTTACTCTCACGTAACTCTTCAATGATAGATATGATTTCATTATCTAAGCCAGTGTTTCCAGCATCTCGAGATGCAATCAATAACTTTAATCGATCTACTAGTTCATTCGGATCATCCCAATATATAAAATCTACATTTTTCTTCCACATTTTAGTCAAAGGTAGGCCTTCTCCCTTATATTGATCATCTTGTTTCTTATTTTGTGAGGTGAAAAGAGGTTTGATAATTTGCATATACTTTTGTCCTTTATTACTTGTGATTGGTTTAGTAGGGTCAAAATCTCGACGATGTGCATTCGTATCAAGTAGCATGGACTTATAATATCGCAAATCACTTTCAGTAACCAAATTTAAGTCTACTTCCTTTTTCAACAACAACTGTTTTAAACCAGGAGTGTTTTGGTATTTGCGTTCCGCTACTATGATATAATCGTTGCTGATTGTAATACAAGCAGAGCCTAACATGAGTTTCTTGCGCTCGGTTCGGACACCAAATGGAATATCTATCGGTGCATCTTGAGAAACTAACCCGGATGATGTATCGTCGTCTTCAATAGCATCAGCTGATTCATATGAAATATTACTCGTACTATCAGATTCATTTTCATCTGACTCGTTATCGTCAACAATGTTTCTTTTGCTATCACAGTTTTCGTCCTGTTTTTTTTTTTCAATATGAGGAATTTCAGGTTCTGTTGGATAACGAGGAAAAGCAGTTTGCTTACTGATGTTAGCTATTACGTTGAGAGGTTCTGTTACAGGTTTGAAAACTGATTCCAGCGCTTGATTATTTTCGATTTCAAAGTCTCTCATTTTTCGAACTTTTCTTTTTACAGCTTCTGCAGCATCAACGATCTGTTTTTTCAACATTTTTTCCATAATAGTAAAAAGATTGTAATCGATTAAGAGTCGTCTGAAGAATAAAGATATTGAGAAGGTAGTATTCCTTAAATATATATTATTGATCAAAGACTACAAAAGTGTCCAATTTATTTCTATAGCATCCGTTATTTTTGGAACAATCTTTATTAATTACAACATAGTTAAAAGGCTCACTCCATATCGTTGAGCACATTTCACGAAAATCAAGCCAACTCATGTCAGTATTAACGTGTTCTTCATAAACATGTTTCAAATTAATTTCGTCCTGTTTAAAAAGTATGATTAGGTTGGCATTATCTCTCACTAATTGTTTAGGGACCTTACTGTAAGTTTGATTTAGGTAAAAACAGTCAATGCCTTTATGTCTTCCCATAGCAAAGTAATCACGCATGTTATTCTGATTTTCGCAGGCAACATCGTCAAATATTATTACTGAGTTGGGTTGGGCATCTTGAACTTTTAATACTTCCTCACTTCCTTGATATTTCTGAAGTGAAACACCGGGCACTTGTTGTAAAACTTTTTCTAAAAATATATACTTAGGTTGGTACAGAGTTTTTGAATAAACATAAATATTTTGAAATTTTAAACCATTTTCGTGTAAGAGAAGTCCAATCAGTAAATTTGTTTTTCCACAATTTGACGGTCCACAAATAATGCACCGAACTGTGTTTGGTAATAATTCTCCATGCCGAAAATCAAACTTAGGAAAATCATCGCAGATTGTGTTTATCTGCAATGAATGGGGTTGTTTGACAAATCTCATGTTTGATGCGTGTTGCGGTTTGATTGGTAATGAGCAAGCACTATAATAACATAATCATTTATGAAAGAAGAAACTGATGACTTCCTGTTTCATAATTCAATGAAATCGAACGTATATTATTGGGAATTTCTGACACACCGTCGTGAAGGCGAACTTGTTCGCCGAGCGACAAGGTGGGACAGAATTCCCAATAATATACTACTATTGGTCCCTTCTTGGAAACATTTTAAATACTATTAGAATATTAACATGCAGAATGTAACTGGATGTATTTTAAAAAAAATGCATTTTATTTTCTACAGTAAGAATTAAACATTTAGCTTTGAAGTATCATTTTATTATTTAATTTATAAGAAGAGATCAGCACAAATGCCTGCTCTTTAAGTTATAACAACACATTATGATAAATGTTGGAAATTTACAATATCTTTTCATAAAAACTAACTGATGACATGACATAATGATTGACATAATTATTTACTAAATACTCGGATACCGGCTAGCACTCACGGTGTTTGGTCGTAATCTCCGACTGGTGTTCAAGGCGTAAAGATGCTTTTGATTCTCATTGAATGCGGGCAGCGAGCAGCAGCCCAGTGTCACATTACACAATATACGCGTCTAGCAGCCCTCGAAGCTGCTCGCATTCCTTGAGAATCAAAAGCATCTTTACTGCTCGAACACCGGTCGAAGATTACGATCAAATACCGTGAGTGCTAGCCGGTATATTTAGTAAATAATGTACAATATCATTGAGGTAGCGTCGTTTGAAGTGGAGCCACCCAATTAAAAACAATTGTTTTCATAACGATGTCGAAGTACCTACTAACCAAGGCACACATCAATCACAAGGTTACACGCACACATCGTCTACTTTGCTTATTCATGGTTTGATTATGTGTTCATTAGACTAAAATAGACACGGTTACAATAGAGCCCATTTAAATAATTCAATACAGAATGTAATCGTTATTATAATAATTTACTTTAGTAATTATTCAGTGGAATCTGTATTACAAGCAAAATGAACTACATAAAAATATATTTTTAGTACCGGCGGCATGCCTTTTGTTAACCAAAATACTATGAACTATATAAAATACTACAGATACTACAAAAAAGCATTTAGACAACCTATAAGTCATTGTAGACTCACAGGCAGTTTAAATCCTCCATCCCACTACAAGTTGGCAGCGTGCTCGGCGTGCTGACAGCATTGCCTCGTTGAAATGTATTGCTTATTCTTTGAGCCAAATAGGTGTCAGCAAAGCTAAAGTGCCACCCTCACCCCCCTTGGGTTTGCCATGACCTCTACGCTCAGAAAGCGTTCTAAGGATCGCAGTGTTAGATGGCAGTTTTGTAGAAGCTGCCCATTTCAAATCGTTGTAGTCATAAAATACGCTGGACTAAAAATCAAATCCATGAATTATTTTCTTTAATATTTCCGATAGTCCTAAATCGACAATCTCACCGGATGATAAGTTAAGATATATAGTTGAAAATGGTTATTAGGCTGTACCTGCAATAGAAACTAGGTTTCATGGCCAGCTGTCACATCGTTTGGTGTTTGCCGATAGCTTTACTACTTAAAGTGTAAGCTGGCCAGCGGCCCGATCGCACTAAAAATTTAAAGCTGAAACGCAATTGAACCTTAGCCGCAACGCAACTTTTCGAACGTTTCGTATCGCGCTAATCATTTTACTGAAAGTTGAGACGCAGCTGGAACGTAACCGCTGTCAAACGAACGGTTGTGAAACAGCTAGGAAGATGCTACTTTTTGTGAACCGTTCTATGGTGTTTAATGAATATTGATTGCATTTTCTTCGTAAACGGCATAAAAAACATAAATAAAATGTAAGCGTACATGGATATATTGGACTGTGCTCATTATTCGATGAAGCTGTGGCTCGTGCCCAAGTGAGGAAGAAGGATAAAAGTGCAAGACTTATGTGTGGAGCTTTGAATTTGAGTGATCGGCAGTGTAAAACTGTATTTACCGACTATCTAAGGAGTTGACTCGCAAACCCTGTTGGTTCCTCATGTGCCATGCATGTTCTGGTGATTTGGACGTTGAAACTAAGGTAAGAATTTTCTGCAGAAGGTAAAGCCATCAAATTGGAACATATTCGCTTGTTTGGAATGGATATACTAACCATTGTTTAGGTTACAAGTGTACAAGTACATACACCCATACTGAGCTTTAATGCAGGCAAATAATATGTTGTCAATAAATAACTAAAAATCTGTTTTAAGTTTTGGTGCATTGGCATTCTATGCCAGTGTCTCTAAAGCAATCTGGCAAGTTACAATGGCTCTAAATTAGCCAATTGTAATGAACAAATACATAGCTTTCCCATTTCAACAATCTGAGAGGAAACAAGATAAAAGAGAGTATGTATCAACTAATTAAATATGTACTATGTCCACATCTAACTAACCTATAGTTGAGAAGAATTACCACTTCTACCACTGGGGCTCATTCTGGGATGTAGTAATACATGCTGCACATCAAGCAGTTCTTGAATGTGGTGTTTCTTAGTTTCTTTTCCTTCACAGCTATGTAAATGATTTGTGAAGTATATGCATATCCTTACAAGAAACAACAATTTATATGATCATCACAGTGTAGTTTGAATGATTTTCAATTTATATTATGCTACCGATAATAAACTAATATACAATATGTTTCAGGTTTTATAGTAAGTTCAAAATGCATAGTTTGCTGGGATGTATCGATGGGACCCATGTGGCTATTGTGCATCCGATTGACAATGAAGAATGGTATTATAATAGAAAAGGATAATGTTCTTATAGTGAGTACTTTTCACTCTATATCAATAACCATCACATTTTTGGCCCATCAGTTATGTGACTCAAAATTGAACATTTTATGTATGGATGCATGATGATACCCTGAGTCTACTCATGATAGTGTTGTATGGGCTAACCATCTGATGTGTGCTTATCTTGAGAGGCTTCACACAGTTGCTGGCGAGGATTTGTATCTTTTAGGTAGGTGTTAACTAATCTCATATACTTAGGGCCTGTTTCAGAATTTTCAGGTAAGTTCCGGTTATACTACACAGAACATATTTAATAAATAAAACACTATCTTTGCGTTTCACAGTCAGTATATTCATATAGCCTATCCTATATATATAGGGTATATATATAGGGTGTAGTGGACTGTCGGCGTCGGACCCACCCAGTCGGCCTCTTGGCGGGGGATTACCTAGCTAAAACCGTCGATGTCTACAACTCTCACCAGTGGCTCCTAGTAGCTGTTTGCACGCAGCGGCCACATCCCGGGCAACCACGTCGACTCGTGGGCCAAACCTGGTAGAGGGGGGTTTGAGTTTCTCGAAACTCGAGCCTTGCGGATGCCTCCCGCATTGTGCACAGGGTCTGCCTCGGCTGTAACAGTAGTCCACCTACGGTGGCGAGGCAGCTAGGCAATGTGGATGGCCTGAAGGGTAGCGATAGGGGTCTTGTTATCGCTGCCCAGAAACTGCAGCTTTACTCCTCTCTGATCGTAGCGGCTATCCGTTCCATTAGATAAAGGGGAGTAGAGAAGAGTGGGTGCGTTTGTGTTTGCGCGAATGCCTACGCACCATAATATATCCTGCGCAACGGACTGTTTCTGGATATTGGTTCTTCAGACTTAAAAGCCCTGTGGCGACGGACTAAGGTAGAGAGGTCTGGCTTTGCAAGTTGGGCTTTGTCCAAGGTCTGCACACAGGCGGCACGGGGAGAGTGGTCGTTTTTGCGCTGCGCCGGAACAACAGCGTGAATTGGGCAGCACCACGTGCGACAAAGCAGCTCTATTTAGGGAGGCACTGCTTTCCTCGCCCAGCCGAGGAGGGAGCTAGAAAAGGTGCTCTAAAAATTGCTTGTTTTATCTTAACTGGGGGGTAGTTACCACGGCTGCCTTTGCAACCTATTCGTCGTGGTCGAAATACAAAGAATAGATTCACAAACTTAGATTTAAGAAAACCTAAAACATCTAATCTCATTTTTGGCGCGTGGAATGTACGCACTCTTCTTGACAGAGATGGCAACTCTTGTCCGGAACGGAAAACAGCTATAGTGGCAAGAGAACTGCGTCGCTATAATGTAGACATAGCTGCTATCAGCGAAACACATCTTGCTGAACAAGGGGAACTCGTAGAGCATGGTGGCGGTTACACATTCTTCTGGCAGGGTACCGCTGCGCATGAACCAAGACGGTCTGGAGTCGGATTCGCGGTCAAGAACGAAACCGCCAAGCACTTAGAAGAGTATCCCGTATACATCTCGGATCGGCTTATCACACTGCGTCTCCATCTAGAGCATGCACAATAACCTCTAAGTGTGACCTAGATGCCGAAATAAACAGCAGAATAGGCGCTGCAGCTGCAGCATTTGGCAAATTGCGACTTAAAGTATTTCGCTCACACGACTTAAAACTCGCAACAAAAATAAAAGTATATATGTCCATAGTGTTACCAAACCTCCTATACTCTTCTGAGGCATGGGTTCTATACCGCAAACATATTCGCACACTCGACAGATTTCACCTCAAGTGTCTCCGGGACATCATGAACATTAGATGGTCAGACCGCGTCAGGAATACAGATGTCTTGAGGCGCGCTAACATCGGAGGCATTGAGGCGTATCTGATGGGGCGACAGCTGCGGTGGTGTGGACACGTATCTCGTATGTCGGAAAGTAGAGTGGCAAAACGCATCTTCTTTTCAGAACTCCAGTACGGTAAGCGTAAAAGCGGAGGCCAGTACCTACGATTTAAGGATGTTCTGAAAAGACATATGAAGAGATGCAAAGTGGAGCCCTCTCAGTGGGAGGATAAAGCAGCGCAACGCCCCAAATGGCGTCGTCTCATTCACGATCAGGTGAATGACTTCGAAACCGCCCGCCACGAGGAGCTTGACAAAAAGCGTGATGAACTCAAGGCCCGACCACCAGCGGCCATCACGTATAACTACGTAAGCGGGGTATTAGCATGCCCCAAGTGCGCTCGTACCTTCTCCAACAAAATCGGGTACTCAAGCCACCAGAGAGCGCACCAAAGGGTTGAACAGCAGAACCTAGTCCTAAATGCGTAAATTACGCATGCCTGTCCAGAATTAACAGTCGCTGTGGCCGAAATCGGTCAGGACTACTACTACTACTACTATAGCCTATCCATCAGTTAAAGCTTGAAATGCACTGCATGTTTACTGTAATTTTTATCATTTAGTTATTTTATGTTCTGGGTAGTATAACCGGCACTTACTCAAACATTCTGAAACAGGCCCTTAGTATGATAATATTATCTGAGATTATAACAATCCTTTGAGACTCATAATGATGACACCCATCTCAGTACCTCCTGAGAATTATTATCAAGACAAGCACTTGACCACTAGAAATAATGTTGAGCATTGTATAGGTGTTTAAAAACTCACTTTAGGTAAAATTTCTTTACTTAGTGCTAAACACCCTAAAAATTTATTGATATTGTTAATGTAAAAACTGATTCATTACAGGTGCTTATTGGTGGACAGAAAGTTGCATTACTCACAAGTAGCTGCTGCAAGAATAGCAAATGCATGCGGTGTGCTACATAATATAGCACACAGAGCTCACATCCCATACCATCCATTGACAGCAGAGGAAGGAGCTCGCGAGGGCAGGCTGAGGCTACCAGCAGCGCCCTTAGTGAGCTGGAACTGGGCACTATGGCCAACAGGCACTTATATAACACTTGTGGGCAGATAGGGCAAACAACCATGTATCTACCTACATTGTTCTAATTACTAGTAATGGTGTAGAAAGTATGAAGAGAAAGTTAGTATTTATCAATAAAAAGATTTCAATGTCAAATATTTTCTTTTATTATTACAACCCACCTACCAACATCATTCTGAAACAATTAAGTGGCACAGTAACAAAAAACAAAGAAGGATTTTATACAGACATGTAAATTACTAACTATAGTAATTATAACATAAGTAGTTCTTAAATATATGTTTTATATACATATTATTATAGCAAAAATCCTAATAACAAACTACAATAAAATGATATAGGTGGTAAAGAAAAAAACAATAATTAAATATGGACTTTATACCGATATGTAAATTACTAACTCCTTATAATAAAATTCTCAAACTTTAACAACAAACTAGAATCTGAAATCATGTAAGTTTATCTCTATGTCTAATTTTAAAAATGTGATATATAAGTAAAGCACTGAACTTATATTACAGAATAACAATTAGTCCTCTAGTCTTTTACTTTTGTGATTAGGTATGTCAAATAATGTATTGTAATATTCCGGCTTATGTGGGCTAACTTAGTGGGTTTTGTGTTTGGCAGTACTGAAATAATGGATGGATGAAATAATGGACCATGAGTACCAAAAATCTAAGATAGTTTTAAAAAAAGTGTCTGCCTTGCAGTATGATGCTGATTATATAATTACAATTAAGTACAGTGATCATCATCATCTACCTACCCATGTCCCACTTTATGTGCGGTCAGTACAAAATATTATAGTCTCCAGAAGCTGCAATGCAAGTATACATAACATAGGGTACTTATATCTTCTCCATTTTCTCTAACATATAAAAACAACAACAGAGCAAGCACATATTGTATGAAGTTTTCAGTTTCATAGGTTTTCCACAGGACAATGATTAGGGCACATTCTAGTTTTAGCCTAGCTAGTTACTAGTAGCTGTCACCCCTGAGTTAAAAAATCCGTCCCAAGTACCTAAAGATGTGTTCAGCTGTTCTTGAAAACCTGTTTTTATTCTAGGCTTTACATATTCTAGCTGACATCATGCACAATGATGTCAGCACTTTCATCTCAGTAGTTCATGTCAGTACTGAAACTATCTGATAGCTTAGTGTATTCACAATCACAACACACGAGCAAGTGAAATATTTACTTATCCCAGAATGGTTCTGAAATGTGTGGCAGGTACTTGAAAAGGTTCAACATCGGCACAAAAAAAATACTTCATCATCAACTAAGCACTTCTTTCAAGAAACACTTGAATCTTGCTAAAAGCATAGGCTTAGGATGTAGCGAAAAAGTCCTAGGTCTGTGGCTAAAAGTAATTTTGGTTTTGTATTTGTTTACCTTTCATCTTCAAAATTCGAATGTCGCGCCGTACTGTCAGCTGTTAAAACTAGAGACGCACCTGCATAAAATGCGAAATCGACAGTGGATTTACCGTTATTTGACACAAAGTCTGTTATTAAAACGTCACATCTCTAACAACGTTAATGCGTTAGCGTTCCAATTACGGTCCAGCTTTGGTTGGTGTTTGAACTTTAGTGCAATACCAAATTCGTCTCAGCTGAATCGTAACTGTACCACACTTGCAATCGAACCGCAGCTGAACCTTAACCGTTTAGCGTTGTTTCAATTTAGCGCGATCGACCTGCAGGCGCGCCTTCTGAGGAACTGTAAATCTAATAATGCGATCCCCAAGACCCCTGCCAAGCATGGGGACTATGGCAAACCCGCTCCTAATGGGGCAGGCTGTGTTCAGCAGGGGGCCATCCGGCTGATACAATACGTTACTGATAATAAAATGTTACCATTTTTCTTTCAGACAAAATGGCAAAGATAGTCTTAGTACTATTAAGTATTCTATCTGCGTCATGTTTTGGAGATGCTTACAAAATTCTTGTCATATTCCCAATACCTGGTAGAAGCCATAACATTTTGGGAGAAGGGGTCGTCAGGCATCTGCTGAATGCAGGGCATGAGGTCAGTGAACCCAATTAAATTATCTCTTTTGTATTTTACAAAACTTTTTTATTTATCACATCTAGATAAGGATTGCTAATTGAATGAAATGAATATATGTTGTATTAATTTTATACTTCGATGTCTTTTTTCTGAACAAAATAACTATATTTACAACAAATGGAAAATTTTGATCAGGAAAATGGTTCTATTGGTTTATACACTAAACAGGTTATACACTAACTTATTTTCTAAGATTATACACTAAACAGGCGTTAATGTAAAAATAGCAATGTGAGAACGTATAATTGCACGAGACGGGTGATCGAAGGCCTAAATGGCCCTCAATCATCCATCTCGATTGTAATAAACAACTTCACGCACTTGTTGCATAATGTACTATTTTGTTTGTTTCAGGTGACATACGTTACACCATTTCCAAAGAATGTGACGAATCCAAAGATGAGATACGTGGATCTTAGTTCAAATATGGACATACTTCCTTGTAAGAATAAAATGGATCTGTTCATAAAATTTTACAACATTTCATTTAAGGTTAAATGCCATAGTAAAACTAAAATTTAATCTATGTTTTTTCAGCGGACCTCATAAATCTAAATTCAATAATAAACAAGCAAGTATATCAAGAACTGATGAAACATTTTATTCCACTTTTTGGAAATTGGATTGCTGTGCCATCATTAGAACACGAAAATTTCCAGAAGCTTTTAGCTGATCCAAACGAAGAGTATGACTTGGTAATCGGAGAGTGGTTCTTTAATGAACTATATACTAGGTAAATAACATTTAAATATTACTTTCGATATTAATATTATAAAGTATAGAGGCAGAGTTGCATAGTTATATTTTTGGCAAGTGGCAAATAATGAGGTACATAAAGAGTCCCAAATGACCAGCACCGACACAGCAACATGGATAGAGTATTGCTGTACACTAGGCACACTCGAAGGTATTTACCATCTTAATACCATTAATAACTATAAATTTGCGGGTATTCTAGCTACGGAGGGTTCCGTATTCCGGGTTGGGAATACTTCTATATAATGAGCATGATCTCGCATACATGGGATAAAGGTGGAAATATGAGTGTCGGAAGAGCTAGAGCTTAAAATATTTGATTACAGTCACTAAGTTTATAGTTTTGGTACTATTAGGTGTACTTTCAAAAGTATCAGTTGAACGTTTTAATGTTTTTTTTTAAATGCCCGTGCTTACTTTTTTGTTTTTATTTCAGTGTAGGGGTCGTGTTTAATGCCCCTTTCATTTGGTTATCTTCGATAGAGCCTCATTGGATGATTCTTAATCTTATTGACGAGTATCTGAACCCTTCATACAATGGCTATGATGTTACCGAAGAGCCACCGTTTACCTTCTGGCAGAGAGTTCAAGAACTTTGGTTTACAATCAAATTGACCATAATCAGAGAGACGTAAGTTTAAAAATGGAAACGTTACGTATTAAGGTATCGGTAAATTTATTTTTAAAAAATGTATAATCTTTATTTTAAAAATAATTTTGCCCTCATCTGTTTACTCATCACTGATATATGAAATTGTCCATTACGTAAACAAGTCTTTGAAGCGCTCGTATCGGAGTTTGCCTAGTCATTCTCAACCTATCAATTAGGCAATGCAGTGTTCACTGAATGATTTGGATGGGTGACCGTCAGGTAAAGCAATGATACCCTAGTGGATATAGCTATGGACTGCGGTGCCGCAGGTCCATGGTTCGATCCCCGTCACCGGCTTGATCTTCACCGCATGGTGGAAGGGCATTTTACGAATGCTCGACTGGCTAGCTATCACCCTCAAGTAGAACATTCTGTCGCCAAGCACTTAACAGTGAGCGGCAACAGTGCTTAAGAGCCAGTAAAATTACAGGCATATGAGACTCAATAACTATAAGACTTAGGGTGACGGGCGCAGTGCAGTTCATCGTTTGTGACGAAATGCATCTGTTATAGGCAGTAGTTACCGCTTAACATCCGGTACCCTCGTGCTTTTTCCGTCACGATGACATAAAAAAATCATGGTTACATTTGACACTCAACGCTTCTCGGAGTGAAGCCTTCCCAGTTGCTGTTTTAGGATGGCAGACGTAAAGCTATGTTTGAGACCTTCGTGTGGCCTGAAAACTCCAACACTTTGTATGGTGGTAGGATATCTTGTGAATGTCTGCCTGGCTAAACACTACCTTCAAAAAGAAAACCTGTCACTAAGCACCTAATAATGTCCTAGAGAGCCTTTTCTCATTCTAGGTTATACCTGATCTCCAATTTAACGACATTATTACTAACCATCAAATGATATTTTGGTCAAAGACTAGATTACCAGCAAAAGTAGTCCCAAGTTATAAAGCTTTTCTTAGTTGTAAAAGATTTGATAAAAGAACATATTAATTTTATTTTACAATATCTATCATTATTGTGTTATAAATTAAACAATATATAGTGGTAAGGCAGATCTTTTTTGTAGTCGAGTATGGAAAAGACCCACTGAGTTTAAGCGTATGAGACCCACTGATTTTAAGCGTATGATTCCTTCCCCATAACATAAAAATATCGTTTAAATAATTAAAATGTTCTTCACGGTACCATAATACAATTAATGGCGGTAAATGCCTGTTTTTATCATTAACTTTTTATTTAGTAATAATAAGTGAATAGTTTACTCTAAAGAATTTTAGGTGTGGATAATACTACTCATAACAAAATAAGGGCCACTAAGATTTGTTGCTGTACCACGAAAACAGCAAAAACATTACATCGTTTAACTTATGTAACTACTAAATAATGATATTGCTTACAATGTAGGCTATAAATTGTTTCAAATAATGACCATAAATTGCTTTTTTTAACTTCATTATGAAATTTGGCATTTTTAATGGAGAACATGATCAAAATAAAACTGGTGATTTTCTTTAAAGACTGTTCTTGTCACTTTGTTTCTTATTGTTAATATTGAGTATGTCCTCCTCTCTTGGCAATGCACTCTTGAAGCCTCGCATCACATTCCTCACGTTTTCATCTAAAACCTCCTCCCAGACACGTTTTAAAGGGTCAATCAGCTGCTGTTGGTTTGTAGACCCCTTGCTCATTCCCTCTAACCTTTCGTTTCAATTGGTGCCACATATGCTCGATTGGATTTAAATCCGGACTGTTAGCCGACCATGGCAATACCTCAATATGAGACTTCTAGTACAGCTTGGGTCACTCGAGCTGTGTGTGCACGGGCATTATCTTGCATCAGGATGAATCCAAGACCCAATCGCTGTGCAAATGGAATTACTTGAAGCCTGATAATGTACTCGATATAACGTTCTGTAGTTACGGTACCCGCGTTTAAAATGGTGAGCTCAGTTTTACCATGTAATCTTATTAAAAACCATTACGTTGGCACCACCGAAACTGTCAACTTCGTGGGTGCAGGACTCTGAAAACCGCTCGTCGAGTCGTATGCGCACCCTGATAGGCTTTGCAAGTCATAAAAAAATGGCTTGCAAAAGCCCCTTACTGACTAATCCTCCAGTTCAAGTACCGACTTAGCAGTTACTTTCAGTTTAATAAAGTGCACGCTAGTGGCTCTTATTTTGTTTTGAGTAGTATATATGCGTACAGTTAGCAATATATTAACAATATATTACCAAAAAAAAAAAATAGGAGTCTTCCTCCTGGACAACCTGTTTTTGAATCCTAACTGCCCGCGGTACGCGGGGCTGAAAATAACATAAGTACAGTCAACGACTTACACAATTGTTCCGGTCTTTCTTTCCTTCGACGACCCTACCCTTGCGCTTCCCTAATTAATGAGAGATTGGCCAACGACACATTAACTAAGTACTTACTGCTTGGGGGATGCTGAGAGGTCCAGTTCTCTTCTTGAGATTGTCCAAGTCACAAATACAATACAATCTAGCAATAGTTCAATCACTGCACTACCACAAACTTCCAAGGGTCCCCCATATAAGGACAAACACGCGCGAGTTTACAAAAGGCGGCTATACAAATCAAAATTAATAAACTAGCTAACCAAAAAACATTTTTCATTAACAAAAAAGTCATAGACAAAAGTAGACTGCCTACCAAAGATTAATTCAAATTAAAATATTTTATTGGCATTATAACTGAGATTGTTACATCGGGCAAGTCATGTTTACATTAATCAATTAATTTTATATTAAATCATTAAATTACAAATAATATAAATACAACCTAATTTATGACAATTACCGAAAATACCTATTACAATTAAAGTCAAAATATTACGTTCAGAACATCCCTCAAAGGTGAAATAAGAGTTCCAAGAAACAAGCTTGCTTTTGTTTCCAGGTTAGGCCACTACCTACAATGCAGAGAATACAACAGACTTATAGTTCCTCATATCGAATCAAGAAGAAGAAATCCACCATCTTTTGAAGAGACAAAATACAACGTTGCTTTGGTTCTTGGCAACTCTCACGTGTCAATGGGAGGAGCGACGCGGCTGCCACAGAGCTATAAATCTATTGGTGGCTATCATATCAACGAAGAAACCGAGCCTTTGCCAGAAGTAAGAATAAATATAATTTATTTTATTTTGTTTTATGTAATTACCCGTGGGGTTAGAATTGCACCTCCCCGTATCATCTTGTGGGTGTCGTAAGAGGCGAATAAGGGGAAAATATTGAAAGGTGGACAGCAGCGCCTTCTAAAGAAGTGCCATCTTACACAGCGATCCCCAAGCCGCCTGCCAAGCGTGGGGATTATGGCAAATACCCCCTTAATAGGGGAGGCTGTGTTCAGCAAAGAACGATCCGGTTTTTTTTTTTTTTATGCCTGATAGGTTGGCTCTCAAGAACAGCTGCCGGAACACACCGTTAGGTGCTTGGCGACAGATTTTCTACTTGAGGGTGGTAGCTAGCCAGGCGGGCATTCGCAAAATGCCCTACAACCATGCTATAACGACTGCCATCCTAAGACGACAACCGGGACCGACGGCTTAACGTGCCCTCCGAAGCACGGAAACGCTCAGTAGTAATGTCACTAGCGGTCACCCATCCAACTCATGACCGCGGGCGACGTTGCTTAACTTTGCTGATCGGTTGAGAACATCTAAGTAAACTTCGCTACGAGCGCTTCAATAATTAGATGAAAACTGATACAGAAATTAGATGAAAACTACACGTAATTATTCAAAATGTAAAGTTTTGTGCGTAGAATTTCATAATAGGTGTACCAGGTCAGACCAGGTTTCTATCTATTGTTTCTTTTGGGATTTTGATGGAATATTCATTCAACCTGGGCTTGCACACCTGGTGTTAAGCGAAAACGTTTGCCTATGACTCTGAGTAAAAAAGCTGTTATGGCCCATGTGCCTGTAATTTCAATGGCACCCATATCCTAAAAACCGGAAAAGTGCAAACATTACTGCTTGGCAGTAGAAATAGGCAAAGTGAAAGTACTTCCCTGGACAATCGCGTTTACAAAAAGATCTTTGGCTACTATAAATAATATTATTGAAAAATGTAACAATTCCAGAATCTCAAGAAAATCATAGAAGGCGCAAAACATGGAGTTATCTACTTTAGCATGGGGTCTAACCTGAAGAGCAAAGATTTACCTGCTGAACTCAAAAGCAATCTATTAAAGATGTTCGCAACATTGAAACAGACTGTGCTATGGAAGTTTGAAGAAGTATTGCCTAACTTACCTGAAAACGTAAATATTATAGCATGGGCTCCCCAACAAAGCATCCTAGGTAAGACGGACATATTTAAATATTATAAAAAAATATATATATAGAAAACAAAAAATAGACGTACAGGTAACTATGATGGCTATTGTGGATTAAGAAATTATATTAAATCTCTATAATACTAATACTACTAATTATTAAGCGCTCGTAGCGAAGTTTGCTTAGCTGTTCTTATCCGATCAGCAAAGTTAAGCAACGTCCGCCGCAGCCATGAGTTGGATGAGTGACCGCTAGTGACACTTCCGTGCTTCGGAGGGCACGTTGAGCGGTCAGTCCTGGTTGTTGTTTTAGGATGGCAGTCGTTATAGCATGGTAGTAAAGCATTTTGATAATGCCCGCCCGGCTAGCTACCACCCTCAAGTAGAAAATCTGTCATAAATAATATATATATATATATATAATATATATTAATATAAAATAATATCTTAACATTCCAGCCCATCCAAACGTAAAATTGTTTATCACCCATGGCGGTCTCCTTTCTACAACGGAGACAATCTACGCAGGGAAGCCCATCATTGGGATTCCAGTCTTCGCTGACCAGTTTACAAATGTCTTCAGAGCAGTGAGCAGAGGATTCGCTAAGAAAGTTGATTTGTCCTATAGCATGGCTGACGATTTGAAGATAGCTATAGGCGAAATTCTCGGTAATCCTAAGTAAGTAATGAGTGTAAAAGTTAAAAAATACTTTCAAATCTCCTAAGAGATTTATTGTAAATGACACACCAGAGTATGATATATATAAAGATAAAGATAATTTTATTTGCATAAACATGGGTAAATATTAGGTCCTTACATATGAAATTGGCGTTTTTCGTACTGGCCACTTTAATCACGAATTTCTCCTCTTTGGTAAGGAATTCCAAATTCAAATTTGTACAGCTATAGACTCATGTATTTGTGCTTCGATGATCGTCATTCATTTGTTTTTTTTCTTCTGTTTTTTTCTGTTTGCGTCACTCATTTTACAAAATGGAAAACCTTAAATATCGCATTATTTACGAGTACGAGTTCCGCCGTGGCACTAGTGCTGCGGAAACAACTCGAAGGGTGAATGATGTGTATGGCGGTCGTGTTGCAAAAGAAAACACAGTTCGTTTTTGGTTCCAACGTTTTCGTTCTGGAAATTTCGACCTGCAGAACAAGCCCCGTGGACGGCCTGAGACTCAAGTTGATAATGAAGAGTTGAAGGCTATTGTGGAAGCGGATCCATCGTAAACCACGTCCGAGTTAGCTGCAGGCTGCGATGTTAGTGATAAAACTGTTTTAATTCACTTGAAGCAAATTGGGAAGATTAAAAAGCTTGAAAGGTGGGTACCTCACGAATTGACTGAAACAAACCGGCAAACGCGCGTCGACTGCTGCGTTACATTACTAAACCGGCACAATAATGAAGGTATTTTAAACCGAATCATTACCTGTGATGAAAAATGGGTTCTTTACGATAATCGGAAGCGCTCAGCGCAATGGTTAGATCCTGGCCAGCCAGCCAAATCCTGCCCCAAGCGAAAATTAACCCCAAAAAAGTTACTTGTAAGCGTTTGGTGGACTAGTGCCGGTATTGTTCATTACAGTTTTTTCAAATCTGGCCAGACTATTACGGCTGATGTCTATTGTCAGGAATTGCAAACCATGATGGAAAAGCTAGCGGCTAAACAACCTAGGCTGGTCAATCGCTCCACGCCACTGCTGCTTCACGACAACGCTAGACCACACACTGCGCTACAGACGGCTACTAAATTAGAAGAGCTTCAATTGGAAAGTCTAAGACATCCTCCGTACTCCCCGGACCTTGCTCCAACAGATTACCATTTTTTTCGAAATTTGGATAACTTCTTGCAAGGGAAAAAATTCAACTCCGATGGGGCAGTCCAAATCGCCTTCAAAGATTTTATTGATTCCCGTCCGACTGGATTTTTTAGTAAAGGGATCAATGAACTACCTATGAGATGGCAAAAGTGCATAGAAAATAATGGTTCATACTTTGATTAATTAAATATATTATATTAAAAAATATTCGACTTTTTGTTCCTCCCATACAAAACGCCAATTTCATATGTAAGGACCTAATACACAGTAATGCATTATTGATGTTCAATAAAAGTAAAAGATCCACACGTTTTGCCTCAAAAGGCGTACAAACATTTGAGATACAAAGGCATGCAGGTAGATTTAACAAGCATGCATAATTTGAAGAAAAATAAATATCACAAAAAACAAAAAATAAATAAATAATAATACAAAGCCAGTCAACTTTAGGTAATGTCAGTGGTTAAATAAAATTTTTAATTAAAATTAATTTCATTAAAACTCAAGGATTATATTTACATTAGAGATAAATTTATATTAGGGCCTATTACAGCGCTTATCTGATTTGTACCTAAGATGTCAGAATGAAAAGGAACCTGAAATGTGAATAGGATAAATGTCAGCAATAGAGGATAATATTTTTTATTATTTATGGTCAGAAATTATATGTCAAAAATGAATTGTGAATTGATTAAAATTTATCAGTTAAGAAATCCTTAACACTAAAATAACATTTATCTGTCAACAAAGATTTTAGCTTGCTTTTAAATAAATTACTACTACTGTTTTGTATACATTTTGGGATTTTGTTATAAATTGTAGGCGCCATACACATTAGACTATTGTCCATTAAAGCTGTATTATGAAGCTGTGATGAAAGTTGGCTATTATCACGCCTATCCCGCCTTACGCTGTCTGTTAATCGTTGGAAAAGTTGAGGATTGTTATAAACAAATATTGCAACCTCTAAAATGTACAAAGATGGAAGTGTCAAGATTTTGTACCTTAAAAAGATTTAGAGTTTGTTGTTAGTCATTGTAATAATTTCTTACAATCGGATATTTTTTAATTAGTTTTAGAGTTTGTTAGTCCTTATAATATTTTCTTACAATCGGATATTTTTTAAATTAGTTTTAGAGTTTGTTAGTCCTTATAATAATTTCTTACAATCAGATATTTTTAAATTAGTTTTACAGTTCGTTAGTCCTTATAATAATAAATTACTTAACTAACGCATCGTGGTCAGTGAAGTTCTTTACTTGATTGTCAATGAAGTTCCAAACTTCGCACTGGTATTTAGCTGAATCATTCCAAAGATAGCTACAGTTCCATACAAGACCGGAATTACTCTTGATACAGGCTTAGGACTGCTGTTCTAGTGTAAAATACCGCTGTAATTTTCAAAATACTCTCGGCTATCCCTTATAACAAGGGGCAAGCCCATTGTCATCTACTGGACACAATTCCTGACTCCAAGCGCTGAAATGTTATTGTCAGTCCATCTTGTAGATCAAACCCAGGTTCTCTATATTTAAAAAGCGATGGTTTACATCACTTGTTTTTCTAACATCTACATGCTATAAAATAATGGAATCTAAGAAACTAACTTTTACCCAGTTTATTATTTATGTATCAAATTGTAAGAAACTTGCCAATGTTGAGTCATGGTGATGAGAATACAATAATTTGGTAACATTAGACTGATTTTATAAAACAGCCAGAGAGGAGTACTCGAACTCCAATACGAGATAATGTCTCCTTAGTCCGTACCGCTTTTGCAATAATACTTGTCTCGAGATGCACTTTGGCTCCAAAGCATAATTTTTGGTTTTACAAACCTGTTCTATTTTCTGCAAACCCACATACTTATCTGTATGTTTTAAGCTGTCCTATAATAAGCTTGATATTTTGATATTGTCATTGCAGATTCGCGCAGAAAGCAAAAGAGCTGCAATTTATCCATCACGACCGACCAGTGAAACCCGGTCAAGAGTTGGTCCATTGGGCAGAACACGTGATTAGAACCCACGGTGCTCCACATCTACGCTCTCCTGCACTTATGGTCCCCTGGTACCAGAAAATATACTTAGATCTGTTTGTTTTAATAGTGATTGTATTTATAGTATTAAGATATTTCTATCGCTGTATCAGAAGTACATTTTTTAAGAAACAATCCGATGTTAAAAAGAAAAGGAATTGATTAGACAATAAAAATTCTGGGTAGCTGTACTTTTCAAATAGTTAAATTATCAAGCCTCAGAAAAGGACCATCGTTAACTAACGAACTTCACTATTAAAACGTGAAGAACTTATTCAGAAGGCACATTTGGCCACATTCTGGTATTTCCATTCGCCACTTCTTACGCGATTCTAGACCGGTACTCCATGGTGGAAGCCCAACTACTTAAAGCGACAGTCCTTACCACAATTTTATTAATCAAATGATATGTTTTGTTTTATACTTTTATAATGAAACCATTACTTTAAAAAAATATTTTATTGTAATAGAGATAAAAATGTTATGCTTTAAAAGTTTGCACATGTAATATACGCTTAGCATGCTATAAATCTTCTAGTGAGCTTGGAATTCTTGAAATTTTAAAGACATACAAAAAAAAACCTTATAGGTGTTCTTTGTATAGAAAGTATTTACTAATAGGTACTCGTAATGTGCAGCGTATTTATTTCAGACAACAATATATTTTTTTTTTTGAATTGGAAACAATAATTTAGAATATAAACTATTGATTGTACACACAAAAAACATATAATATTCGATAATAGAAAATAGTTTACCAAGGCAGCAAACAACAATTTTAAAGGCGAGATTGTTTCTTTGACTCCAGGGCTGAACGAATAGACGTGAACGTGAATAGAGGTTTATTTAAGACTAATCAGGGCACTATATCTATATAGTGATACCTCGATATATAGATTTATTAGAAGTTCAACCAATGTTTTTAATATTAATTTACCATTATAGGCCTATAGCGTCGCACTGCCGGGTAAAGGCCTCCGTTCCCTTCGAAAGAACGGAGGCAAGTCTGGAAACACAACCCAGTCTTCGCTTTTGGTGGCCCAGCTTTTATGAATGCGAATTAAGATCTTAGTCACACTTTTGTCTGGGTCGACCACGAGGTTATGTTTGCACCCAATTTTTAATATTTTAATGCTCAAATACAGCATCCGAAAAACTTACCCCGGCCAGTCTCGTTTTAGCTGTGCTGCCTTATCGGTAACATCAATGAATATGGTTTTTGAGCAAGGTATCGTATTACTTATCCGATCAGTTAATTTGACATCTAGGATACTGCGCTTTATCTCACGCTGGCCAATCTATAGGTCAGTCTTCTGTTCTCTCGTCAGAGATTTAGTCTACGCACCGTATGTGATTACGGTGCGAATACACACGTTTATGAGTTTGCTTTTCTGGTAAATGGGAAGTTCGTCTTCATAAACTTTTTCAATACCCAATAGGTCTTCCAAGCATCGCCGGTTCATCTAGCAATTTCTTTATTTTGTCTGGCCTGGAAAGAAAACTATCTGGCAGAGGAATATATACTCAGAAATGTATGCAGTCTTCTCACCCTCAACATAAAATACGTCATGCAAAGGGGTTGGGTATCAGCTTAGTCTTTAATCAGTTCAATCTCAGACCGACCTTGAGGCTCACTTTGCTCAGGTTGTAGCAATATTCCAAGTTCTACGGCTGAGTCCTTCCTCAGCAGAACGATGTCATCGGCGAAGCGAAGGCTAGTGAAATAAAGAATAAACAAAAGTAAACTCACCATGTTAGGAGCGTATCCGCAGACTTTTTGCTTGGGATGCTTTGAAAGGAAGCCTGTAGTGAGATTATTACCAACGACCGCTGTTTCGTGAGCTCATATTATGCTAGAAATAAAGAAAAAACTGCATATAGAATACCGGGCTACTACCTCGAATTTCATCATCATTGGGCAGTGTGGAATGGAAGTAATAATTTAAAATATACTTTAATATTAAATTATGACAGCTTGACCCCAGAGAAGTGTTAACTTTATTTTCATAAAACTGGCTAAACATTTTCAAAACCTTCAGTTCAACATGTGCACTAAAAAGACACTTCTAACTCTTATCTCGAATATTTGTTTTATTTTACATACTTTTATACATATTTTTCTATATATTTTAAATTAAGATTGATTAAAGTCTCAATAAAACACTCATTCGTTGTTTTATTGACATCATCTTCCTTATGTATCCCCAAGAACTAGTGGGGGGGTAGAATGGCGTATAAAACTATATAAAAACTAGCTTTCCGGTTCCGCCCGCGCGTACGTCGGTTATCGCGCAGAACCATTAAACTCTTTTTGCGCAGTTACAAAAAAAAAACTATCTTATGTCCTTTCCCGGATCTTAAACTATTTCCATACGAAATTTCATCCAAATCGGTCCAGTACAAAGCAGTGATACTCAGTGACGTTTGGTTTGGACTGCCATGCAGCAGGTCCATGGTTCAAATCCCACCAGGGGCTTGAGCTTTACCATATGGTGGTAGGTAATTTTGCGAATGCCCGCCTGGCTAGCGACCACCTTCATGGTAGAAAATCTGTCGCCGAGCACTTAACGGTGTGTTCCGACAGCTGTCCTTAAGTCAGTAATTCTAGGTTAAGCCTGTTAGCACCTCCAACCACATCGTCACGTACCATCAGGTGAGATTGTGGTCAAAGACTTATGAATCAGCATCCAAATAAAGAAGCTGTTTTTAAATTTATTCGTTGCATACACAAATACCCATCTTTTCTCTTATTAATATTAGTGTAGATGTATATATGCCAAGTAAACTGACATAATATGTTCATGACCTCTAGTCCACTAATGTCCAAAGTCAAAGTCAAAATCATTTATTCAATTTAGGCGTCTACGACGCTCTTATGAAGGTCAATTACAAATTTTAGTATTGAAATATTCTACATTGTACTGCCACGTTCAGCAAATAAATTGTATAGAGCCATCCATTACACCATTACCGGTGGTCCTCATAACTAAACAGCCGGAATGACGTAAAACGCAGTGTTTTAAGATTTATGCACAGCAAAGTTTTTTGGGAAATGGAACATGGACATTAGCTCGGCCACTCACCAGTTGCATTAGTGGTATCTTATAAATATACAAGCTTTTATACAGATTATCTCATATAATTGTGACGGAACAAGCCCGAGCCCACCTGATGTTAAGTGGACTAACCTCTGCCTATAACAGATGCATATAGTGAACGACGAATTGCTTGTTAGGTCTCATGTGCCTGCCATTTCACTGGCTCTCAAGAACTGCTGCCGGAACACACCGTTAGATGCTTGGTGACAGATTTTCTACTTGAGCGTAGTCACTAGCCAGGCGCGCATTCGCAAAATGCCCTTCCATCATGCGGTGAAGCTCAAACTCGCGGCGGGTTTCGAACCATGGACCTGCTGCGCGGCAGTCCATAGCCAATGCTACTGAGCCATGACTGCTTCGAAATATGTCCAAGGATGAGAATGACGAACTTATTATATTTATATACAATAAAGAAATTATTTGTAACAATCTGGAGCCTGCAACTGTGCCCGATAAAGGATAATAGGCTAGACCGAAACATGTCTAATAAGACTTTTGGTGGTATCAGTTAAAGAGGTTTAAGAAAAGTTCACCTAGGTGGTCTCAGGAGGAGGACGGTGGGTAATAGCTGAAAAAAACAGCTAAGAAGACATTTATTGAGGAGATCACTGATAATGACAACGTTGTATGTTATTATTTTATGTAATACCCACTCTAGTTTTAATACCTCGCAAAGAAATTAACGTACCTCTCCAAAGACCAATAAAATGCAGCTGAAGTTGATTAGGAGATGATTAAGCCTGTATTGATTAACCAATGTCAGTCTTGGTAATCATTTGAAGATAGGTCTTTTTTTTTTTTTTTTAAGGTCACTCTGATAGAGAGAAGACAGAAGTCTTAAGATGATGAGCTATTTTATAAAGCAATAGAATATAATTTATTTGCTAAAATAAATTATGATGCTGATCTGAATATGAAACACAGAATTATACATTTCTTTTATTCAGGCGTGAAAATGTTTGAATTTTAAAAACGATATCATAAAATTTGTTACCATAATTTTCAAAACAATTCGAATATTAGATAGATAACTCTTTATTGTTACACCACTCTTAAATATTAAAGTTAACATATTATTAATAATAGCATAGTGTTACAATGGGCGGCCTTGTCACTAAAAGTGATCTCTACCAGGCAACCTTAGGATGGAGTTGAATAACGAAAACAATAGGGAATTATTAATTGAATAACAAAAATAATAATAATAAAACAATAATAATAACAAAAAAATATAATAACAATATTACAAAATCATATAATCATATTTTTTATACAAACGTTAATAATGGCATACCGCCCGTAAAAAGAAATAACATGAGCTTACATGTATCCTTGTCACCGTGGGGTGCTACCCCCCCCCCCCCCCCACTCGTGAGTGTCGTAAGAGGTGACTAAGGGTAACACACCAGAAGGTGGGCAGCAGCGCTTTCTGAGGAACTGATATCTAACACTGCGATCCCCAAGACGCCTGCCAAGCGTGGGGATTATGGCAAACCCTTACATAATGAGAGAGGCTGTGTTCAGCAGTAGACAATCCGGCTGATACAGTATATTCGTACCTTCTTGTCATCGGCTTTTCACTTATTTAGAATATGCAGGTGTTACTTTGCAGTATAAATTATGGTTTATGTCGTCGTAGCGTAGAAGTCAACTTCTAGTAATTATTATTTCAATAATTACTAGAAGATTATTGCAGTGCGGAATTATATTACAATAATTATTATTGTTATAAGACTTGAAAGAACATGATCATGATCAGTGAAATATTATGTCTTAATGAAAATCCATAGTATACAAGCAATTACCCTAAACTCATCCGTCGTGGTTTAATTTGCTAGGCGTTTATATTACAGTTTTCTCATCCGAGGATGCCCTAAGCTGACAGGATCAATATTCAAAAAAATCCTTCTCTTTATGCACTGATATTGGAAATGCAGGAAATTGCTGTATCGAGGCTGTCATATTAAAGAGTAGTGTGTCCAATTTTTCCCGCATAGCATTGAATGGTGGCACTCAAAGCTAATGTCCAGATTTAAACCTCGGTTGATTGATCTAAAACAATCACAGTGGGGCTATTTTTATTTAAACATTATCAAAAAATTCAAATCGGTTCAGTCTATTCATGTCAAGTTTCCCAGTGGCTTGTCAAGTTTCCCAGTGGCTGTCAAGTTTCCCAGTGGCTTGTCAATTTTCCCAGTGGCTTGTCAAGTTTTCCAGTGGCTTGTCAAGTTTCCCAGTGGCTTGTCAAGTTTCCCAGTGGCTCCAGAATAATCTTCTAACCCTTAATACGTCAAAAACAAAGTACCTAACGTTTAGTATATCCCAGCGCACAGCCCCTTCCCACCCACTGTCAATAAAACTCCACACTTGTAACAGCCAAAGTAACTGTAACTGCTCAATTTTAGAAAATGTTAGTTACACTAAATACTTAGGTGTTTTTATTGATGAAAACCTATCATGGAAAAAGCACAGAGACATGGTCAGCTCTCGAGTTAAAAAACTTAAATATATCTTCATTAAACTAAGGAACGTCACTGATCACAATCTGATCCGCTTAGTATATCTTACACTCTGCCAATCAATTCGTGTAGTTGTTTGGGGTGCTGCTTACGGCTATCTGCTCATCAAGGCAGAACGGGCATAGAGGGCTATTCTAAAAATAGCATACAAAAAGCCATATCGGTATTGTACCGATCGTTTGTATAAAGAACTGAGGGTCAGACAAATATTCATTAATGCTTCTATTTGAAGATTTCACAAAACAGCCTTAACTTCAATTAATTCCTCAGCCCAAACTAAACGTCGCCTAATTTGTCCTTCACCGGAATTCAAAACAAAATTTGCTAAGAAATCACTTTTATTTTTGGGACCATACTTTTACACAGAAGCACAGAAAAAATTACATATAGTCAACTCTCTGAGAAATGTATGTAAAAGAGTTACAAGCAGCTGGCTACAAACTTTAAATTACATGGAGACAGAAAAACTTTTGCATGCAAGTATGTCAGTAAATTTTCTATTGCTACTAATAAAATATATATAACCCGTAATATCGAAATAAAAACAGCTTATATTTGATATGAGCTGTTTTTATTTATATTAAAGTTCTTTACTTACTTATTATTTGTAATTTTACAAACCTCCCAAATTCACTTTGCCACATACGAGTATCTCTTTTTATTTTACTAATTTCAAAATATTCCATTGTTTTTAAGTAGTTTATTATGTAGTTATCTTTTAGACCACTCATAAGTCTACAAAAAAAAGACTTCAATATATCACTTTTTCAATATGTTATATGAAAAGTATTTTTAATCATTTTTAATTATTTTTTGCATTTCAATATGTTTAAAATAAGTATGAAGTATATTTATTTAATATACACCACGATATCTATTTATGGGTTTACATATTAGTGTGAGCTACAATTCCAATTCCACAGAAAATAATTATAACAATCACAAACCCAATTTATAAACTAAATTTAGCATACAAAATCACCCAGTGTGACACCAGCCTAACGCCTTCGCTACATAGAATGAATATCACACGCACACATAGATCGAGATATCGTAGCTCTTATCTACACTACACAGACAACTCACACGCACAACTCACGCACACCATTCTCAATAAACAATACAAGAACTCTGTTGACAAGGACATGTGTCCCCACATGTTTCAGACTGCACACACAAATTAGAAATTTTATTCAACCTACCCTCATGATACCATTATTATTTTAGTCGTTGTAATCTTAACAAGAACTTGTAAACTGTATGATTATTGAAAAAGATAATACAATATGTTTAATTGATTATTGCCCAGTAATATTGAATTAGAATATCTTAGAAATATTTTTGTGATGTTCTAATGTAAGTCTACGTGCAAGGTTGTTGACAAGTTTTCGTGAGCTAAAAATTCGCATTATGTGTGATACGAGTGCATGTTATTTTTAAAGGGTATGTCCCAAACTTTCTTTTATTTTATAATTCAAAGAGGCTTATACATAATATGTATATTATTTTTCTGATCCTTATTTTTCATTCGTTTATAATAAAATGTTCATTTTATATCCGAAAATAATTCCTTTTTCAGCTTTGTTACAATGTTTAGATTACTTTCTAAACAGGTTTCTACCCTAATAGTTTTTAATTATTACTTCTTATAATTGTAATGACGTATTGTCTCTAAATAAATGTTCTTTGGGAGAAACTAGTCCACCCACAACACAGGGTATCCTCTATGATGATACCCTGTGTTGTGGGTGGACATCAGCTATATATTATCCTAATATGAAAGTTGTCTTATGTGATATAAGACAACTTTCATATTAGGTATGTTTATTATAATAGACATATTATTTAGATAAATGCTACTCATATAATGTTAAAATTCCTTATTTGTGTCTGATCTATGAACCTTTAGATTTGTTAGATATTTCTTATTATATACTAAGGAAAAGGTCATTGCAATGAACGTACGAGTGGTAGTTATATTATATTTCACACAATTCAAACAATATTGTCAATAATACCATATATTAAATTTACATAATTAGCGTTAACAAAACCAAATAAATATATAACAGTATTATAATATATAACAATAATAACAGTAATGGTAACTTGCACTTACATATCAAACGCTTCTGAGTCGCTAGTACACTTCTTAGACGACTGTTCCACTCAACTGCAGTAATTGCCAGAACACTTTTAGACTTGAGGATCATTTAAAATGTAAACCGAAATAAACACAATTATTATGTAAATCTGCTGATAGTTTTGGTAACAAAGTGAAATAAAATGAATTGTTTATCGAATTAATGTAATAATTTTATACTAAAACGAACTAATACGTAAATTTTCTTAACTATACAATTATAGTTTAATGATAAACTGCAACAAGTCTAAATAGTACATGCTGTATTATAACACCGTTTTCAACTGAAGTGAAGTAAAACGAAAACATGCAAATTTAGAAAAAAAACAAGTAGAATAGTTTCACCTGTGATTGAAAATAAACTGAATTATTTTAAATTACTTCACCGTAGTCACAAAACAACGACACATATCTCACATCACGATCGCCACATTACTTCTCTCTTCTATCTTTTGCACAATAACTATTATTATTATTCATACTGAGCCAAATTTCTATATATTTATGGTTCAGTTTTTGAGAAACTCCGTATCAAAAATGGTCTCATAATGACTACCTTAACATCGAAGTCTAGTTAAAAGGGTTTTGTTTTGCCTTTTTGGTATGGAAAACTAAAAACATGTAGTAAATAAATCTTTGGCAACGGCGATATTAAGTGAAATATCAAAAACAGGCTAAACACTGAGAAGATGGAATGGAGGTACTTCTGTGGGATCACATACCCCCATTAAATTTCCGAATCTCAAAGGGAAAGTTTTAACGACCATCAGAAGGTTTGTCATGACTGGAGCTGTGCGTTTGACAACTAAAGAAACGGAAAAAGCCTACAGGTGGCAGAAACTCGAAAATTAATATGGATATGATATAGTACCAAAGCGGAGCAAGTTCATAAAACAGTTTAGGAGAAGAAACTTGAAAACAGAGTTGTTACTGAAAAGTTAAGGAGTACTTAATAGATTAGCGTAGTAAAGTTATGTCTAGGAAAAATGAAAAACAAATAAGTAGAGAGATAATGACAGGAAGAGTTAGAAGATGGACGGTTAGGAACTGAGAGAGGAATTTAAAGTGTCAATGGACTGGTTAAGGAGGACCATTGTGGATTCTATCGGCAATTCTAGCTCCACTGAACATTGAGGGAGTGGTTGCAAATCCATTGCTTTATGCATGCACCTCAAATGTACTGCTAAAAGTAGAGGAGTTGACTTCGGGTTTTGTACACCACTATAGTACGGACCGTAGTTTGAACCGTGGCCTAGATAATTTGGGGAGATTGGTACTAATTACCCCCGTACAACATAGTATAAGATCTATGTTAACAGGGACAATGTTGCCTCCAAACTGGCTAGAGCATAATAGTATGGACTGCCTGTAGACCTGCAATAACCTTTAGGTTGCCAAATGCTTTCGATGTAGTAGCCACAGTGTTTTATATGGGAAGGGTCTGGAGTTGGAATGCCGCGGTTGGTTCGCAGTCGTGTGCGAAATCGTTCACATATTCCCGCCAAATGCAGACGATGTGTGATGTCGTCTTATTTTTAATTGGAGCATGTCCCGACCACCTCCCCCGGGAATGCGTAAAAGCATATTCCACCCAAACATAAAAAATCGGTAGGTAGAAGTAAAACTAATACTATTTTATTTTAGAATTTTACAGAAAACTTACAGCTAGGCAAATAACATTAAATGATTCATTTATATACTACATGAAAAACACATGTAATGCTGATGGCCAATTACAAGTTTCCACTTATAGGTTAAAATATTTATAAAACAAAATGTTTTGAGTGGACGACTAACTTATAAAAAGAATGAAACAATACAATCCAATACTTAAGGTTCAATTTAACTAGTACAGATGAATTTAAAAAAAAAAAAAACAAACGTATCAGTTTGGTACTCGAGGTATTGTATAAATCAATATCTTTATCTGTTAAGTTGTTAAATGAAGCCCTTGCACGCATAATGATTGCTTTTAGCCTATAATTTGTCTTAACTAACGGAACAGATAAAGTTTTGGGGTTTCTCAATACAGCTGTATGAATGCGTAATCCTATCAGCTCGAGGAGCTCAAAACAGTCCACCGTGCCATTTGCGATGCTAAGAAGATATGATAGGTCGGATATATTCCTTCGTTCATAGAGAGGCAAGAAATGAAACTTACGACATCTAGCTAAATAATCCGGAAGGTACAGTTTTGCACGAGACTGAAGATAATGAAGAAACTTCATCTGGATACGTTCTAAGCGCGTAGAATATACTTCATAACAAGGGTTCCAGACTTCTGATGCGTATTCCAAGTGACTGCGAACGTATGCACAATAAAGGATTTTAAAGGTTTTTAAATTGGAAAACTCATTAGACATTCTTAAAATAAAACCAAGTGCACAAGATGCCTTGCTTACAATGTTGCTTACGTGTGTGTCGAATAAAAGTTTATTATCAAAAAAAAACTCCTAGATCTTTAATTGTATCAACCCTTGTGACTGGTGAGTTTTTTACTGCATATTCAAAATGGATAATGACTGGCTTACGAGTAAAAGAACAAATGTAGCACTTGGATACGTTTAAATCTAGTTTGTTCTGAATACAATAATTTTGAAATCTATGCAAGTCGTCCTGCAGATGGTGTGCATCATCAATACTTTTAATTTGATGTAAAATTTTCACATCATCCGCGTACAACAGAATTTTAGAATAACGAAAGCATGAAGAGATGTCTTTCAGAAATATTGTACAAAGTAACGGTCCTAATAAAGATCCCTGCGGGACTCCGGAAGGGATATACATGGACATGGACGAGTAACCGCCATGAACTACAGTTTGACACCTTTGTTGGATATAGGACGTGAACCACCTAAAAAGGATTCCCCTTATACCTATCCGCTGAAGCTTTTTCAATACCATATTAACACTCCTTTCCTATTTTTGAGGTAATCGTCTAAGGGTATGTTACAGTTAAGGCTACATCAATAGAGTATTCCTAATACCTTTGTAAACACAGTTGGCCTTGCAAACATGTGATTATACTGTCATGTTAATTACAGATGATAATGAATGCAGCTGGTCATTTTTTTTCTTAATGAATGTACGAAGCATCTCGAAAATTCTTTTGTTTAATTCGTACAACATTCACAAATGTTATTTTACTTTTAAAAAATCTTATATTACTATTTAAATAACATAATATGTAATGCTACTTGTATGTTTACTGTATTATTAATATAAAACTTAGTTCAGCACTAAGAAATTGAAAAAAAAAACTTTTAGAGAAGACATAAGTAATATCGATACATCAGAATCAAACTCACAACTGTAAATTACTTGTGTGGAGAAATCAACAATTTAGGCGAAAATTTAGCATCTTATTACGGTTTTACCAAGATACAAAAAAAAACCCAATAGGCTCTAACTTGTAACTTGTAACAAAAACCTAATCATTTATTTTATCAGTTTTTTGTTACCTGATGCTATTTAGTATATAGATGTCAATACCGGATGCGGAAGTATCTTAATATTAATTTTTGACAAAATTGTGACCTTCTATAACTGATTTATTGCATTTTGTAGCTATGATGGCCGAGCGGTAATAGCTATGAACTTCCGTGCCACAGGTCCCTAGTTCGATCCCCACCACCGCCGGCTTGAGCTTCACCGCATGGTGGAAGGACATTTTGCGATTGCCCGCCTGCCTTGCTACCATCCTCAAGTAGAATATCTGTCGCCAAGCACCAGTGTGTTCTGGCAGCAGTCTTTGAGAGCCAGTGAAATTGCAGGCATACGAGACTTAACAACTATGTATCAAGGTGTCGGGCGCAGTGCAATTCGTCACTTGTGATTAAATGCTTCTGTTGTAGGCAGAGGTTAGTCCGCTTAAAATCAGGTGGGCCTCGAACTTGTTTCGTCTCAATAACATAAAAAACCTAGATTTTATTTAACTCTCGAATTTCTGCAACGATTTATGTTTTTCCAGTCTTTTTTCAAATACGCGTTAATTGAGTAGGTACATAAACAGGTCCAGTTTTCAAAGCTAAAGCATGCATAGCATCGCCTTCATTTTGAGAAAGACCAACCATCAGAAAAAAATTAAGTCATACTGTCAACATCTAAATTCTGTACCACATGTGAATATAAGCATAAAATCATTTTCTTTTTTATTTTGTCCCGGTCAGTTAGCTGGATATAAAAGGTTTTTTATGGTTTACATGTTCTTTAATTTATGTGTATAAGCAACTGCCTATTTCTTTTTCACCTGGATGTGCAATACCCTTATGCCATAAAAAATTAAAGCTTTATTTTTATAGTGAAAATAAAACTAGAAATCAGCATTGTGTGTGCACTAAGAAAAAAATGGCACTATTCGGTACAGTTTGTACTGCCTGTAAGTCGAACAGTTTACTGTGGTCTCATGGTTAAGAACAGTGCTAGCAGTATCATTTGTTTTTTCTAATTGTGACTGTTTTTTCTCATTTATATGCATATCAGATACTTCAGATTTTTGTTCTTTGTTTTGAACTTTAATTTTGGTATGATCGGTACCATACATTTAGCATGGTGGTAGGGCATTTGGCGAATGCCCACCTGGCTAGCTACCACCCTCAAGTAGAACATCCATCGCAAAGCATTTAACGGAATGGCCCTGCTGAGCGTTTTGGCTTGAGCCGCTCGAGCGCTGCGCGTACCTCGGCGAGTGACAAGTGCGGTAGCTGCACACACGAAGCGCTCGCGCCACCCGCACCCGCTCTCGCCACCGCGCCCTCCACATCTAATTTTGCCCACTCTATGCCGTACACAGAAAGAATTTCGCAAACTCGTTTGCACAATCCGGATCTGATAGAACTTTTTCTTCTTTAGTAATTTTTTTATTATTTACCAAACCCTTTTTCGAACTAAGATCCTGTCTCTTTATGACTAACATGTGCAATATTAATCTTTGACCTTCGACCTACAGTCAGAAAAAGCCTTGTAGTTTTCTGACGTTTTATTAGTTTTGTATATTTTATGAAGTCTGGCCTTTAATCTTAGTTCGAATAATGTCTAAAGTACTCGTATACCACTTTGGATAGCTACCGCTACCGCCACAGCTACCTGGTTATTAAATAACTGTTATTTGGCACACATTCACAAATAATACTGTCAACTATATTATTAAAATAACTTATGGCATTTTCGGGCTCTCGCATAGTATATAGTGGATTCCAGTCAACCTCAGCCATCAACGCATAAAATATATTGTAATTGGCTTTAGCAAAGTTAAAGTAGTTCGAAGCATTGTGTGGCTCGTGAGAGAGGGCTGCGGGGGCGGGTGGGGGCGCGGGGCGGGGGAAGCACACCAAGACGGCCAGCTTCGGGTGATCCTTGTCTACTGGCACCAGCGCGACGTCCGCCGCGCTCACCTCCACTCCCATCGCTATACTCGATGAACATAACACCAAATCAAGCTGCCTATTATTACAATTTGGAACCGAATTCAGTTGTTTCAACTCGCAAAAGGCTAAAAAATATTCATAATAATTAATGACATTATCATTAGAAAAATGTAAATTGAAATCTCCTACTACTATCAATGTTTTGTATTTAGTGCATCAATATTCTATTATCTCAAACAAAAACATGTATTCAATTTCCTTACTTCTCGGAGGTATATATAACACACAACACAAAAACAAAAATCTATTGTGCAAGTATACCGTCGCGCCGACTATTTCGAATGAACATGCATCTACTCGTATGTTAACGTGCCTCGGTAACTTCGCTTGTTGTAGTTCGAATCGGTGTGTGGCCACTAAAAAAGCGCCTCCCTGCTTTCTTCCATCTGTTCGATCACACCTCAGTATTTGATATCCGGGTGGAATTGTTTCTGCATGATGAACATATTCATTGCAACCTGTCTCTGTGACTGCAATCAAATCGGCGCCCGAGAATCTATGTTATTATTAAAATTGTTATTAAATAAATTCAACTTTGTTCGTAGTCCCCTCGTATTTTGGTTAAATAAATAAATACTGCTACACTTTGTCTATAAGTTTATTTGTCGGTTTTCGAAACCAAATCCACTCTCCAAATGCTACATTTATGGGCTTTGCTTCAGGTTGACACAATTTGTTATATAGTTCCAATCTCCAATCCAAGGATTCATAATAAATTACCAGAAAACATTTAAAATTGTAATCCATCTAGCTTTAAATTAAAAGTTAAGTTCATACTTATGGAGAAATGTTATTACAGTATATTTGATTATGTAAACGACAATGAAATCTATTAATTATAACCTTAAAATTTGACTTAATCTTATTTGCAAATTTCAGTTGACATTTATTTATTTACTGACATTTCTTTATATTTTATATTGCTAGTTTATTTAATTTTATTTCTCATAACACGACATAGATATGTATATTTTAATTTTTGCATTATGTATCACTGCCTCGTGCATTCATTTGCATGCTCATTATGGCAAGGATGTATATGGCACTTTTTAATATTATAAATGTTACAACATGTATTACCTACATCTTGCAAATAAAAATCTTTGACTTTGAGTTCCTCCGAAACCGTGATAACAAAAGAGGAATACTCTCGTTCTATCTTATGTTTAATTTTTTCAACTTTAACCATAATGTCCGAACCACATAACTTTTCACATAAGACATCAACTTATCTACTGTAGTGTCTGATGTCAGTAGCCAAACTTGAAGATGTTTTCTTTGCTCCAAGGCCCGAATGTCCTTAAAATTAGTATTTTGACCACTTTTTATTACCTTATGTTGCAGTTTTGTGGTTGTCTCGACTTTTTGTTTCATCTCATTAATTTTAAACACGTGGCTAGCTATTTCAGACTGATCTAATTGGGACATCCCATCCGTAGTACTTCGAGCCATTTTGCTTCCTAAGTATTCTTACTGACTCTAAAATTCCGCGCAGACTTCCTACGTACTGTAATTCACTCACTTTCATTGGAATCGGTTATTTCACTTGATTTTGTTGTTGCCAATACCTCTGCCTCGACTATTATAGGGCTACTACCTTCTCCATGTGATTTTTTATTTATGTAACCTTAATATGACTTGTAGTAATGACACGAGCAAGTTATACCCTAGATTGTAAGCGAAACCAAGACAGAATCTTGATCTCTATGAACTAAGCTACTTGATCAAAATACCCAATAGTATACCCGCTATCTGTCTATTGATCAGGGGTATAAAAGCTTATTTAAGACTTTCAGTACAAATCTTCTTTGTATCAAAAAATCTTATTTGTAATGGCTTATGCCTTGCATCAAAGCAATTAGTAAATGTTCATCAAAATCGGCAAGTTGTAAATTTGCATACACAAAAACATGCAAGAAAAAGCTGGTAATAATCAAGATTAAACTTGTACTACTGTAGGTATGTTAAATTTATTACTTGTGCCACACTACATTGACAGCTTAAAAACAATTCATGGATCCGCTAATGTGTTGGTATCATATATGCGTGCTAGGTGGCGCTTCCGCACATACATCATTCGTGTGTGACAAGATAGTTTCTACTAGTTCTACTAGAGAGCGCTCTAAATTTCTAATGAAAGCAATTGCAATTGACTTGCGAACGTGGCGCCATGTACCTCGCGAACTAAAAACGCGAGGAGAAGTTTAGTGGAGACGAAATATAACATCTTTCTCTACAATTCTGTCCCTTAATTAAGCATCATAACTGGGCGTCAAGTCTGCTAATCAATATGAATTTATAATGGACTCCTTTGCATGCCTGTTAGTTTAGTCTTTGACCACTATCTCACCTGATAGTTAGTGATGATGTGGTCGAAGATGCTTTTATTATTATAATTACTGCTATCCTCAAACAATAACCGGGACCGACGGCTTAACGTTTCCTCCGAAGCATGGAAGCGCTCAGCAGTAGTGTCACTAGCGGTCACCTATCCAACTCATGACCGCGACGGACGTTGCTTAACTTCGCTAAGAGCGATTCATTTTTTTTTATATCCATTTGGCCGGACTTATAGTTATTTGTGTTATAATTGTTGGAAAAGTAATGCAACTAACATTACCTATAATCTTTTCAAGAATTTTAAATAAAAAATACAAGAAGTCAACGTAAAACCTATTACCATATCGTCGTCCTACCGTATCCCACATTTATGAGCTAAGTACAAATACAGCACAAGGACATTTGATTTTATGGCCAGCCGCATTCCTGGTGCCAACCCTCCTTGAAATCGGTACAGGTTGCACCTTGAAACAGGTTGAGGAACATCCACGGGCTGGCCACTGGACTGTCGAGGCCGTTCGACCAGTCCTCCAAGACTGGTTGGACAGAGAGCACGGGTCATTAACCTTCCGGGTGGTGCAGATACTGACGGGGCATGGTTGCTTCGGAAAGTATCTGCACCGTATTGCCGGAAGGGAACCGACACCAGGGTGCCACCATTGCGGCTGCGTCGAAGACACGGCGCAGCATACTCTCGAGGAGTGCCCAGCGTGGCACAGTGAGCGCCGCGAGCTCATCGCAGTAGTGGGGGACGACCTCTCGCTTCCATCATTGGTTAAGGCCATGGTGGAAAGTGACAGGTCGTGGAACGCGGGGCTAGACTTCTGCGAGAAGGTTATATCGCAGAAAGAGATTGCGGAGAGGGAGAGAGAGATCTCCTCCACACTCCCTATCCGCACCCGGAGACCCGGAGGTAGAAGGAGGGTATATCATGCCCTCCTCCAACCCCCATAACAGAGGCCTTGGCGATGGACATGGGGGTGTCCTTCGCCACACTAAACACCAAAGACCTCGAGTAGGCACGTGCGGTGTTTCCACGCGTCACCAAAGATGAAGAAGAGGAGTAACTCCACGAGGACGGAGCCCTGCCAGGGACCGACGCTGTCCGGGCCACGGTAGAGTTCACAAGCGTTCCCGTTGCCCTGGCATAATGCGTCCGGCAGGAACATCGTGTGGTTTTTAGTCGGTATACACTTGCTGCTGTGGGAGTAGTTGGTGTCGAGCCCGACATATCCCGCGCCACCCCCCCTGAGGTGGACGGGAATGCGTAAATGCATTTTCCACACGTACAAAAAAAAAAAAAAAAGGTTGAGGAACATCGTGTTAAGAAAGAAATGATGAGTTACCGAAAAAGGGTAACCGTTAGTCCATAATAGTATGCTGAGATGATTTAGTGACGTATTCCGTCTAGATAAGAGACGTTTTAGAAAATGGACATGTTATGAATATCTTAAACAGATAATGTCTTTGATGAATGTAATAAATACGGTTATAAAACGTAATAAATATGGTTATAATAACGAGAGAAATACGTTACCATTAAACAAACAAACAAGATTCAAATAAACAAAAATGTGCCAAAGAAGACGAGTATACAAGGTGGAAAAGGGAAAAGAGAAAGAAATAGACCTGAGGGAACGTACTCTGACCAGATTAGAGACGTTTAAGGATAAAGCTAAGTTTTGTACTACTTTAAAACAGACGTTTATTATGAATAAAGTTAAATTAACAAGAGTGATATTTCAAGATATCTCTCTTAATAATTTAACCTTATTGGAATTTTTTCAATATGTGTTTCGTAGTTAATGGAAATTTGACAGCACTGTCAACCCCTCCGGGAAATAAGCATGAGGCTGCATATACTAGCCATCGTAACACGAACGTACTAATTTTATCAATTATATGAGACGTGAGAGAAATATGTATATATGTGTATGTAAGCATGATAAATTTAGGATCTATGAAATTGATTTGTTACGATATTATATTTATTGCCTCCTGAAGTAGGTAATTCCAAACGGTAGTCAGGTGTTAGCAAATAGTCAGAAGTGCTGCCTTATCTTATTTCTAATCCGCTCAATTAGATAAACCTGATCAAATGGTGTTTTAGTTATTTATAAAAATACGATTTGGCGCGTTATATAGTTGTATATATGACGGATTTGATCGCATATATTTTTATGATAAAATAGTGATAGCTGGTAGGATATTTTGCAAATACCCACAGGGCTAACGGTGCCTTCCAGCAGCTTTGCTTAAAAACCAGTAATTCTAGATTAGTCTGAAGAACATACTACCGTGAGATGAGATGGCAATCAAATGCTATACTTGCAGCTTATCAACTATATAAAAGGATAATCGCCAAATATACAAAATGAATACAAATCTTTCTTCTCATTTATTTCAAAAACCTCTTGAGATCAGGATGTATTTTTTCTAAAGAATATATCGCCGCACACATCAGATGATTCACGAGTTTTTTTTAACCTCTCCTCTCTGAGGCCACCTAAATTGGAATCGGCGAACTAAACAAGTTTTAGGAATAATATTTAACTACGCTTCAGTATTTGACTTACAAGGTGATTCTTCTTTACAAAGTATACAAATAAAATATGTATAGGCCTTTACCTACCAGGTAAACGTGGTCGTCAGCAGATAATAATTACTAGTAAGTTTTTATCTCCCTGGTTAGAAGCTAGGTAAGTAGCTACAAATACGACGTAGCGACGTCGACGTGAGTGGGTATATCCTACTAATATTATAAAAGCGACAGTTTGTGATTGTATTTATATTTTTGTTACTTTTTCACGCTCAAACGGCTGAATCAATTTTGATGAAATTTGGTATGACGGTAGATAATACCCTGGAATAACACATAGGCTACTATTTATTCTAAAAATGTATAGTTTTCCCGTGGGATGAGCAAAGAATTGTAATCTTTTTACCAGCTAGCTAACAAGAGCGCAAATTTACCTTTTTTGAATAAATTTTGTGTAGAGGTAGCTAATACTCTGTTTCAACATATAGGCTACTTTTAATACCGAAAAAGTATAGTGTTCCGTGGAATGAGCAGCAAGTTGTAGTATATTTGTTAGGCAGCTAACCAGGGCGCGGGTAAACCAATTTTGATGAAATTTGGTACGAAGGTAGATAACACCCTGGAATAACAAATATACAACTTTTTATTCCGAAAAAAATGTTTTTACGTGGGATGATTGCGGAATTCTAATATTATAAAATAGATAAATATTATAAAGATGAAATTTTGTGTGTTTGTTTGTTACCTGTTAACTCAATACCAGATTGACCGATTTGCATGAAATTCAGTATGCAGATAGATTATACTTTAACTTAACAATAGATCAGCATGCTCTTTATGATTTTTCAAGAACGAGTAAACTTCAATGATTTGAATATACAAAAACAAAATATAACAAAAAATAGGTTATGGTTGTTGTTGGTTGGTAAGTAGTTATGATTGATGGTTGGTATGGTTAAAAAATGGTTACGAGCACACAAATTCTT
This sequence comes from Plagodis pulveraria, assembly GCA_963890685.1. NCBI lineage: Eukaryota > Metazoa > Arthropoda > Insecta > Lepidoptera > Geometridae > Plagodis > Plagodis pulveraria. Next base: position 20,765,646 of record OY982967.1, read on the forward strand.
ATTCGAGTCAACTTTGGTATAATTAATGTTAAACAGCGGGTAACACCGCAGAGCGCAGCTAGTAGTAATATAAATTATTATCAGTCTGAGAAACGGCTACGTTGCAGATAAGGATAACGTGTTTGTGTTTCTCACTTGATTACGTAATATTTTGATAACGGTTATTAATCAGAGAATTATTTTTATATATGGAGGGAAAAAACACTGATTAATTGTTACAAGTGTTTAGTGAATACATGAAGTGCCAGGATATACGAGTAAATTGTCGGTCTTAACAGTTTTGTACATAAACACATGTGTAAAAGGCTACGAAAATAACTAGGTAAAGTTCAGACAATTATTTTAAGGATTATACAAGTATTATTATTCTCTATATAAAGATATATTTGTATATTCGTAACATATCTAAGTTCGACATTATTGCATGATGAATGATGATTGATGACAGACAATTTTTATTAATGTTCATCTGTATTTTAAGTTGAAAATACATCTTCCTTACGTTGTATTGCTGACAGCGCATATTAATAGTCGGTATCCATACACATTGCACGTCCAGCCGGCTTATCTATTCGACCACTTCATCAGTCATCTCATCACATATCAATAGGCTTAATCACAATACTAAGATTATGTCAACGTTCAGGTAAATTATCCATCCTGTAGGTTTTGGTATAAAAAACCGGCAAAGTGCGAGTGGGACTCGCGGTCGAAGGGTCCCGTACCATTATCTCGTTTTCATTATTATTATTTTTAGCAAATAAACGGCGAAAACCTCTTTTATTGTATGGGAGCCCACTTAATTATTTATTAAATTTTAATTAATTATACTTAAAGAGAACATAAAACTAAATATTCTGTGAATAGTAAAAGCGTCCACCTGGCACCGTTATTAGTATCGAGCAAGAAACGGTAAAAAAGTCAAGTTTGTTGTATGGGATCCTCCCTTAAATATTTATTTTATTTTTAGTGTTTGTTGTTATAGTGGCAATAGAAATACATCATCTGTGAATCTATCACCGTTCTTGAGATACAGCCTGGTGACAGACGGACGGACGGACTGCGAAGTCTCAGTAATAGGGTCCCGTTTTTACCCTTTGGGTACGGAACCCTAAAAACACCTAGTAAAACGGTTGTAACACTCCACTTCGAATAACGCAGTCTCGATGATCAATACCTCGGCATCTGTTCCTCGAGGGCTCACCACACCTTGAAGTAGTTACCTCGATAGATCAATGCCTCAACCGACAACGCCTTAAATGGATTGGTCCCTTCCAGGAAAGATTGAAAGTACAGATAACTGAATGTATTTTGTAAGCATTGTAGTAATTTTCTCTAGTAAGAAGTAAACATTTAGGTCTAGCTTAACAAGTATACCTATATCATTTCATTTCATTATTCGCTCTTTTATTAGAAAAGCGTAGCACAAATTAATGCTCTTTAAATTATAAAAACACAATACGACGTAAGTACGTGCTCATCATTGGGTAGCCAAAGTATATTTGACCGAGCGAGAGCATAGAGAGCATAGATAAATGATTCATTTTATCTATGGTTCGAGCGAAGAGTCTCTGCTTCAACTTAGACAAAAATGCTTTGGTATGTCCGGTTGTTCTCCTCTACAGGTCGCATTTCTCGACCGATTATCACGAAATTTTGTGAGCAGTTTCGATAAGTCCATATTTTTTGTCGATTAAGTTTTTGGGGATTTTTCAAAATGACGGAGTTATACATCATAAGTATTGAAAGTATGGACGCCTGCGCTTTATTTAATGGCAATGTTCTGATACGCACGTCAGTTGCCTACCTGTTCTCTTTCTCGTTCATTTCATTATTTATTTTCCATGTTTCTGTAGCCAGTATATTAATTCAAGACAAGTATGTTTTTTTTTTTTTTTTTTTTTTATGCATGATAGGTTAGCCTTTGACCACTATCTCACCTGATGGTAAGTGATGATGTGGTCGAAGATGTTGTTCAGGCTAACCTAGAAGTAATGTAAAATTATTGTATATATACTACTTATCTACCTATTTCCGATACAACTAGCCTTCTCTGGTGCCCACGAGTCATTGGATTATGTCCAAGAAAATCATTTATCATTTACAATACATATCTAGTTTTTTTATTTCTTGACCCATTCCCCCATGAGCATGCGCAGTGAACCTTTATTCAATTGTAAGCTATGCAAGAGCAGACTCGCGAGGTCTACAGCTGGGAGAGCCACTAGTTATGTATAACCCGAGTAAAAACGATAGTTTCATAACGTTGTCGAAGTAACTACTAACCATAGCCCACATTAATCTCAAGGTTACACGCACATACCGTCTACTTTGCTCATTCTTGGTTTTATTATAATTATGATCACTAGATTAAAATAGATACGGTTACAATACAGCCCATTTAAATAATTCAATACAGAATGTGTCTGTTATTATAGTAATTATTTTCGTAATTATTCAGTGGAATCTCTATTACGAGTAAAATTACCTACATAAGATTTTTTTTTAAAACAGCGGTTTATGCCTTTATAAAAAAAATACTACGAACTATATACAATACTAAAACTAAAACAATAAAAGCATTAAGACAACTCATAAGTCATTGCAGACTGACTCTCTGTAGTCGTCCCCTCATGGCTGAGGATCGTGGTCATCATTAGATGGTCTGTACTTGGATCGGATGATCTGTCTCCATCGGCTTCTATTCATCGCATCTCGCACGATATTATGGAACGTGACGGCTGATGAGTCCTTAATCTGATCCGTCCATCTGGTTGGGGATCGACCTCGTGAGCGTTTTCCGTCCGTGTTCCCAACCAAAATGAGTTCCTCAAGGTTCCCTCCTCTCAAGGTGCAGACTGACAGGCAGTCCAAATTCTCCAGCCCACTAACAGTTGGCAGCGTGCCCAGCATGCTGAGCCAAATAGGCCAAATAGGTGCCAACAAAGCCTATATACCACCCTCATAAGGGGGTTGGCCATAACCTCCACGCTTGGGAGGCGTTCTAGAGATCGCAGTGTAAGATGGCTGTTTTTTAGAAGCTGCCCATTTCCAATCGTTGTAGTCAGAAAATCCGCTGGACTAAAAATTCAAAGCCATGCATTATTTTCTTTAATATTACCGATAGTCCCTTATCGACAATCACACCAGAGTTTTTAATATTTTAGTAAAGATGTGTAGTTGAAGATGGTTCTTAGGCTGTAACTGGAATGGAAACTAGGTTTTAATGGCCAGCTGCCACATCGATCGTTTAGTGTTTGCCTACAGCTTTATTACAGTGTAAGCTGACCAGGCGAGCATTCTTATTAGAATCGTCTTCTTTTTTTGTAGCATATTTAGCCTCGCTAGTTACTGATTGCCCCGTGGGTATCGGGTTAGAATGTCTCCCCCATCTCTTCCCGTGGGTGTCGTAAGGTGCGAATAAGGTAAAAATGCTGGAAGGTGGGCAGCAGCACCTTCTGAGGAAATGTAATATTATACTGCGATCCCCAAGACGCCTGCCAAGCATGGAGATTATGGCAAACCCTCCCTTAATGGGGGAGGCTGTGTTCAGCAGTGGATCTTCCGGCTGATACAATAAGTTACTGATAATAAAATATTACCATTTTTCTTTCAGATAAAATGGCAAAGATAGCCTTGGTACTATTAAGCATTCTATCTGCGTCATGCATTGGCGATGCTTACAAAATTCTTGTCATATTTCCAATACCTGGTAGAAGCCATAACATTTTGGGAGAGGGGGTCGTCAGACATCTGCTGAATGCAGGGCATGAGGTCAGTGAACCAATTTATATAATCTTTTTTGTATGTTACCTAAGTGCAGAGGTAGTAACTATGTTGCAATATAGACATTGGACATGTTAGTAACTATTCTTATCTGTAAGGTTATTTTTATTTTGAATAAACAATTGTTACAGAAAACGCATACAAAAAGATATATTGGAATACAACTCGTAGTATGAGACACCAAAGAAATATAATGTACTTGGATATATTGGTGCGAATAAAATAACATGAAACTGAATCATCGACTGTATTAATTTGTATTCAAGGCAGCAAATATTTAAGGCTGCTTTCCTAGCATAGGCATATGTGTAAAATTTTTAAATGCTAAGCCAGTACATGCTTTTAATTGTAGCGGAACTTATTTTTATAAGGTATGGATTCTTTTTAAGGCTGGGTACATCCAGTTGGCAAACCTTTTTAATAAATCAAATATGTTTAATTAGGACAACAGAAATCCATATGTAAAAAGTATTAGCACAAAAATTAAAAAAAACTTAAAAACTATAACACTAAATTCGAAAGATTAATACAAACCACAATTGTAACGCTTTGTAATGTAATATATCTACGAGTTGATCCATGTGAAAACATAGTTCGCATAAAATGTCCAAGAAGAGGTGATCTCTGATCATCTGCCACAGTTTTTAAGATGATGTTGCTACTCCCCCGCACCCTGCTCATCAATGACGCTACTTTCTTTTTAATCACGGCATAAAAGCAGTCGTTATGGGCATGTGCAAACATTCCGGAGGCACTGCAAAAACGAGGGAGTCTCAACATCATCCTGAAAATATTATTATATTGTATGTTCGCAAAAGTCGCTTGACACTGCTGTCAAGCGACTTTTGCGAACTGCTGATCCACAGGCTAGCCGTGTACAGACCCTGAATGTAAGCTTTGAAAAGCGTTATCTTTACTTGGTCCGTACAGCGGGCAATCCTGCGGGCCAGCATGATCCCTCAAACCGCCAAAACCATGCGTTCCCTCTCAATATCAGCATTATCCTTAAGGCCGTCGGTAAGAATATGTCCTAGGTATTGAAATTTGGTTCAGGTTCACGCCATTTAGTGTGATACTCGTATTAGGGATGGATTCAGGACATTTACTGGCGGCCTTAAAGATCATGAACTCACTTTCATTTACATTATAAACCTGAAATGTGCCACGTAGGTCTTACAAGCCCTCAGCAGCGTTCCGATGGCACCAGCAGTCGGGCCCAGCAGCACCATGTCGTCCGCGTAACTGATGTTGTTGACAATAATACCCCCTACCCAGCAACCAACACGCATGCTGCTGAGCTCCATCATGAGGGCAATGACCTGACATACAGGCTGAAAAGCGTTGGAGACGATATACTCCCCTGCCTCACCCCGCATTCCAACCTGTACGACTCAGAGAGCTTATTCGCCCACTTTACATAATTAGTCTGGTTAGCGTACCAATATTGAAAATTTTGCAATAATTCTTCCGGTATACCGTTGTCCGCCATCTTTATCTAAAGCACATCATAAGACACGAGATTGAAGGCTTTGGAGAGGTCTAGAAAACAGGCGTACACGGGCGTTTTACGATCCGTATAGTATTGGACAGTATGCTTGAGACTTAGGATTGCGCTTTCCGTTGAAAGTCCAGGTCTAAAACGAAACTGAGCGTCATAGAGATTTATATATTGATCCAGGCATGACTCAAGCACACTGTCCAACACTTTAGCTATTACAGTAACAAGAGAAATCGGGCGATAGTTTCCTGTGTCTGATATATATCTCCTGTCCTGTTCTTCACTATAGGTACTACTGTAGTTTTCAATAAAGCGTCAGGTAAGTACGAATGACTAACGCACATTGTGAAGAACATAGACGGTACCCTAGGGAGATGTGGCCCTGCGTATTTCAGGTGATCGATCCTGAGCCCATCGTAACCTGGAGATTTGCCTCTTTTCATACCCTTAATGCCTCTACTTGTGTGGCGGTAAACCTTAATAGAGAACTCTCTCCCTGAACTACAGGCCCAGAATCGGTTACAGCAGAGGGACCCAGAGGTGACCGCACTTTAAAATGTTTCATGAACAGATTTGCGATCTCTCCTGGGTCATTAATGCCGCCTACACTAATACTTTTTAATGAATGGAATATATTGTATTGTATCTAAACAGATTGGCATCAGACGGACTGATCACGGGCAACTATTTGTTAATTTCTAAACATGCGTTACAGCTTCTCCAAAGAACGTAAAGTATTTTTTTTCTTTATTTCAGGTGACATACGTTACACCATTTCCAAAGAATGTAACGAATCCAAAGTTGAGATACGTGGATCTTAGTTCAAATATGGACACAATTCCTTGTAAGAATAAAGTGGATCAGTTCACAAAATTTTACCAAAAATTATATTTATCCATAAATGCCATCGTAAAACTAAAATTGAATCTATGTTTTTTCAGCGGACTTCATGAATCTAAATTCAATAATAAACAAGCAAGTATATCAAGAACTGATGAAAAATTTTGTTCCACTTTTTGGAAATTGGATTGCAGTGCCATCATTAGAACACGAAAACTTCCAGAAGCTTTTAGCTGATCCAAACGAAGAGTTTGACTTGGTTATCGGAGAGTGGTTCTTTAACGAACTATATACTAGGTAAATAACATTTAAATTTGACTTCTGATTTTAAGATTTTGAAAGTCTAGAGGCAGATTTGCGTAGTTATAATATTGGCAGGTGGCAAATAATGATGTACAGTCGCCTGCAATAAGAAGTATACACTTCGTCATTTTCAAAATAGTGTGATGTCGCTTAGTTATTAAGAATCGAAGTTAACATTAACCTGAGTAAAAGTATTCAAATGATGGTTTGATTTTAAGATACTTCTGATTATATAGAGAAATACAGAACTCTTTGCCACTATTTTGAAACAATGTGTATACTTCTTATTACACGCGACTGTACTTAAAGAGTCCCAAATGACCAGAATCGACACAGCAACATAGATAGGGTATTGCTGTACACTAGGCGCACACGAAGGATCTTTACCATCTTAATACCATTAATAACTATAAAGTTGCGGGTAAACTAGCTACGGAGGAGCCGTATTCCGGGTTGGGAATAAATTATGAACATGATCTCGCATACATGGGATAAAGGTGAAAATATGAGTGTCTGAAGAGTTAGGGCTTAAAATACTTGATAACAGTCACTAAGTTTACATTTTTGTGACTTATTAGATGTACTTGCAAAAGTATAGGTTGAATTTATAACGTTTTTTTAAATACCCGTACTTACGTTATCGTTTTTAATTTCAGTGTAGGGGTCGTGTTTAATGCTCCTTTCATCTGGTTATCTACTATACAGCCTCATTGGATGATCCTTAATCTTATTGACGAGTATCTGAACCCTTCATACAATGGCTATGATGTCACCGAAGAGCCACCGTTTACTTTCTGGCAGAGAGTTCAAGAACTTTGGTTTACAATCAAATTGACCATAATTAGAGAGACGTAAGTTTAAAAATGACAAAAATAAGTATTTTATTGTATAGCTAAATTATATATTGCTAAATTTATATTGATTCGTTTGACAATAATTTTGCCCACATCTGTTTACTAATCACTGATATATGAAATTGTACATTACGTAAACACGTCTTTGAAGCGCTCGTATCAGAGTTTGCCTAGTCATTCTCAACCTATCAATCAGGCAATGCAGTCTTCTTTGAATAATTTGGATGGGTCACCGTAAGGTGAAGCAATAATAGCCGAGTGGTTATAGCTATGGACTGCGGTGCCGCAAGGTCCATGGTTCGATCCCCATCACCGGCATGAGCTTCACCGCATGGTGGAAGGGCATTTTACGAATGCTCGACTGGCTAGCTATCACCCTCAAGTAGACATCTGTCGCCAAGCACTTAACAGTGTGTTCCGGCAGCAGCGCTTGAGAGCCAGTAAAATTACAGGCACATGAGACTCAACAACTGTATGTCTCAGGGTGACGGGCTCAGTGCAGTTCATCGTTTGTGACGAAATGCATCTGTTATAGGCAGTGGTTACCGCTTATCAGGTGGGCCTGGTGCTTGTTCCGTCACAATGACAGAAAAAAACATGGTGATATTTGCCACTCAGTGCTTCCCGTAGTAAAGCTTTCCCAGTTGCTGTTTTAGGATGGCAGTCGTAATAGTCCATTGAAATGTTACAATTTTTGGATCGGATATTGCATTTTTAGAGGACGCAATTTTATTTTTGGGACATGTGTGGGGGGGTCAATAGATGCTTTACCTCAAGTTTGTGGGGTCGCCACCCTTGTCTCCTGGCCACCATCTTGGAAAAAAGGGTAAAACACTTTTTTCGCGATATCTCGGAAACTATGCGTCTCACAACAAAAATCGTAGAGACATAATTTGTAGCAAATTGTTTTGCCTACAAATATGTTTATTTAACTTTTTGCCCAAAATTAATGAAGCTATAAGCAAAAATGTGTTTTTTTTTAATAACATTTTCTTTTTTGCTTTATAACTTTTGTTATACATTTTACAATAGAAATACCTCGGACCAATCTTGTAGATGATCTTTTGAGGAAAAATTTTTTTTATGTTATTCATTTAAACCGCTGTTACAACGCTTCAAAGTTGACCGGGTTCGTCAATGCTCATGAGAATCCGGTCAAAACGAAATGTTAACGATTGAAATGTTTTAATTAAACTTATTTTTTTTTATTGAAAAATATTCTTTAAAAATTTTTGTAAAATCCAATTCGTACAATCTTACTTATTCATTCCTAACTGTTTTCCTTACCATAGAACTTAACAAATGTAACTTACCTAATGTTAAATAGGTAGAAAAGGTCTTAGTTACCATTTGAGGACAAAGTTTGAGGACATTCAAGTGATTCTTCTAGTACAGCTTGGGTCACTCGAGCTGTGTGTGCACGGGCATTATCTTGCATCAGGATGAATCCAGGAGTCAATCACTGAAGAAATGGAATCACTTGAAGCCTGATAATGTCCTCAATATAACGTTCTGTAGTTACGGTACCCGCGTTTAAAATGGTGAGCTCAGTTTTACCATGTAAGCTTATTAGAAACCATTACGTTGGGACAACCAAAACGGTCAACTTCGTGGATGCAGTACTCTGAAAACCACTCGTCGAGTCGTCTCCACACCTTGATACGCCGATAGTCGTAAAAAAATGACATGCAAAAGCCCCTTGCTCTACTGACTAATCCTCCAGTACCGACTTAGCAGTTACTTTCAGTTTAATAAAGTGCACGCTAGTGGCTCTTATTTTGATTTGAGTAGTACGAGTATATATGCGTGTACTTAGCAATATATCCCTCAAAGGTGAAATGAGAGTTCCAAGAAACAAGCTTGCTTTTGATTCCAGGCTAGGCCACTACCTACAATACAGAGAATACAACAGACTTATAGTTCCTCATATCGAATCAAGAGGAAGAAATCCACCATCTTTTGAAGAGACAAAATACAACGTTGCTTTGGTACTTGGAAACTGTCACGTGTCAATGGGAGGAGCAACGCGGCTGCCACAGAGCTATAAATCTATTGGAGGCTATCATATCAAAGAACAAACCGAGCCTTTGCCAGAAGTAAGAATAACTATAATTAATTTTATTTGTTCTATGTAATAAGATGAAAACAGCACTTAATTATCCAAAATGTAAGGTTTTGTATGTAGAATTTGATAATAGGTATACCAGGTCAGACCAGGTTTCTACCTATTGTTTCTTTTTGAATTTTGATGGAATAATCATTCAACCTGGGCTTGCACACCTGGTGTTAAGCGATAACCTTTGCCTATAACAGACATATTTCGTCAGTAGCGGCGAATTGCACTGCGCTCATTATCCTGAGACATAGAGTTGTTATGCCCCATCTGCCTATAATTTTAGTGGCACCCATATCCTTCAAACCGGAAAAAGAGCAAAAACTACTGCTTGGGAGTAGAAATATGCAAAGTGAAAGTACTTCCCTGGACAATCTCCTTAACAAAGAGATCTTCTGCTACTAGATATAATAATATATTATTGAAACATATCAATTTCAGAATCTCAAGAAAATCATAGAAAGCTCAAAACATGGAGTTATCTACTTTAGCATGGGGTCTTACCTAAAGAGCAAGGATTTACCTGCTGAACTCAAAAGCAATCTGTTAAAGATGTTCGCAACATTGAAACAGACTGTGCTATGGAAGTTTGAAGAAGTTTTGCCTAACTTACCAGAAAACGTCAATATTATAGCATGGGCTCCCCAACAAAGCATCCTAGGTAACACGAACATATTTACATATTATCTTAATTTAGATATTACGAGTAGATTAACCAATAGCGCGCCAATCAGAAAACAATAATAGCCGTACAGGTAACTATAATGACTATTCTGATATGTCATAGAACTGACGATTAAAAAATTATATAACATCTTTAAAATACGAAGACACTTCCCATTCCTTAATGGTTTTGATTTTTCAATTCTTACTTACTACATATTTGTAGTATAATATTTTGAATACAAAACTGGAAACCCATACTATGAATGTGATTTTATCAAAGCATACAATTGCTTTTGAGTACACATAGTGCTTGAAAATTAATATAACTTTCAGAAGACCAATAAGGCAACGAAATAATTAAGAAACTTTAAATTGCAACAATATTTTATTCAGACGAGGTTTAATAGGTAGTATGGTGGCCACACCGTCCCCTATGACGTATGATAATTTAAAAGCCCAGCCCTCACCTAAGTTTCAGAAAGATGCGATGGCACTATGGTGTTGGTAATAAAGACATAATATTTATATAAAAAAATTTTTTACATTTCAGCCCATCCAAACGTAAAATTGTTTATCACCCATGGCGGTCTCCTTTCTACAACGGAGACCATCTACGCAGGGAAACCCATCATTGGGATTCCAGTCTTCGCTGACCAGTTTACAAATGTCTTCAGAGCAGTGGGCAGAGGATTCGCTAAGAAAGTTGATTTGTCCTATAGCATGGCTGACGATTTGAAGATCGCTATAGACGAAATTCTCGGTAATCCTAAGTAAGTATCGAGGGTATAAGTTATTAAGTCATTCAAATCTCCTATAAGATTTTCAACAAACAAATGAGGATTGACACACCTGAGTATGTCCCAATTATTTCTAAAATATCCGCTTACCAGAGAGGAGTAGAGTTCGTTAGTCCTTATAATAATTACTTACTATCGGATATTTATTAATTTGTTTTAGAGTTTGTTAGTCCTTATAATATTTTTTTACAATCGGATATTTTTTAATTAGTTTTAGACTTCGTTAGTCCTTATAATAATTACACACAATCGGATATTTTTTATTTGTTGTTGTCATGTCGATTTGTGGGTAGTATCCAATAACAAAACGTATCTTACGACCTGGTTTTTTTCAGATATTAATTTTAGTGTGAAAAATTATCAACATCATCATCAGGACAAAATGTTTATTTTCAAAGCCACCGACAATAAAAACATACATTCGGAAATGTGTTGCAGAAAATCACGCGTTTTTACATAACCGCGTGTAGTGTGTAGTGCGAGTACACTCAGGGCCCATACCGCTTTAAAAAGGGTTCAAAAAGACCTTTATACACTTAACTATTTAATTAAATAAAACTGTGCAATACCGGTTGGTTCACTTTTTGTTAAAATTGTCTCAGGAATTTGTAAGCAAAAATTTGGAAAAATCAATTTTATTTTTATTTCGAAATGCATTCCACGTATGTAAGACTTTTTTCTAAACAATCTTCTATTATGAGAGTAAAAGTAAAATAGCTTGAAGAAAAAAGTTCATATAGATCAACTTTTGGCTATGTTTCTTTGGCACAATTATTGTATTTTTGAGGCGAAATAAGTTGAATCATACTTCACACATGTAACATTAAATTGTTCCTGTATATCCCCGAAGGTAGGCAGATACCTAAATACCCACGTGGCACTAAATATTTTTGAAGTTTATTTTACATTTGATACGTACGCGTTTGATCGCAGTCCCACCTAATGGAAAGTAAAAATGCGATCGACTGTGGAAAGACTAAAATATTCTGTCCTGTACTCTCAGATTGCATCTATCAGGAAATAACTCTGGTAGGGGAGATCCATTCTTCAGCCGTCAGCATTAGCCGCAGAAATTTAAACGCTTTGTGCGTATTTTTGACATATTGACCATGTATGGATGCCACGTTTCTATGCCTCTTGTTGTCCGATAAAAGAAAGAAGATTTGGGGATAATGTTGTGTAGATCGATCGAAATGAAACCTGTCAAGTTTGGTTACGCCGGTAACCTTGCGTCTATATTTGAGGATTTGAGTTCTAGCTTTCACTAACGCATCGTTGCCAGTGAAGATCTTTGCTCGATCGTCAATGGAGTCCCAGGATTTGCACTGGTATTTAGCTTTCAAAGATAGCTACAGTTCCCTACAAGATCGGAGTTGGGCTTGATACAGGCTTAGTAGCTGTTCCAGTGTAAAATACCGCCGCAATTTGCAAAGAACTCTCGGCTATCCCATGTAACAGGGGACGAGCCGATTGTCATCTATTGGGCACTTTTTCTGACTCCAAGTGCTGTAATCTTATTGTTGATTGACTTCATCTATCATCAGTTCATCTTGTGGATCAAACCCAGGTTCTCAATATTTAAGAAGGGACGTTTTACATCACTTGTTTTTATCTGCACACTATAAAATAACGAAATTTAAGAAACTAGCTTTTACCCAGTTAATTTTTTATGTATCAAATTGTACGAAACATGGCAATTTTGAGTCATTGTGATGATAATACAATAATTTGGTGACATCACACTGATTTTATAAAACAGCCAGAGAGGAGTACTTGAGCTTCAATACGGGACAATGTCTCCATAGTCCTTACCGCGTTTGCAATAATACTTGTCTCGAGATGCACTTTGGCTATAAAGCATATTTTTAGTTTTTTAAACTTATTGTTAGTTGTAAAGCTCACTTATCAGTATGTTTTAACATGTCATATTATAAGCTTGATATTTTGATATTGTCATTGCAGATTCGCGCAGAAAGCAAAAGAGCTGCAATATATTCATCACGACCGACCAGTGAAACCCGGTCAAGAGTTGGTCCATTGGGCAGAACACGTGATTAGAACCCACGGTGCTCCACATCTACGCTCTCCTGCACTTATGGTCCCCTGGTACCAGAAAATATACTTAGATCTGTTTGTTTTAATAGTGATTGTATTTATAGTATTAAGATATTTCTATCGCTGTATCAGAAGTACATTTTTTAAGAAACAATCCGATGTTAAAAAGAAGAGGAATTGATTAAACAGTTGAAAATCTGGGTAGCTCTGAATAGTTTTCAAATAGTTAAATCATCGACTATCAGAAGAGATCCATCGTTGATCAAACAAGTCGTCTATTAGAAGGTGAAGCATTTATTCAGATGGCACTTTTGGCCACCTTCTGGTATTTCCATTCGTCATTTCTTACGCGATTCTAGACCGGTACTCTACCCAAAGCCCAACTACTAAAAGCGGCAGTCCTTACGATAGTTAAGTTTATTAATGAATATTATACTTTTTTATATATAATGAACAATTTTAAAAAATATATTTTATTGTGATAGAGATGAATACTTTGTGTTTTTAAAATTGTACATATTATATAATCTAACTCTTCTAGTGTGCTTGAAATTATCTTAAAAATGTATAATTAAATAACCTTAAAGGTGTTCTTTGTAAATAACGTATTTCTGAGTTGGTATGCTGTAGCTTATTTATTTGAGACAACAATAAATCAAATTTGGAAGCAATAATGTAGAATATTTACTATTGATGTACACACAAAAAACATATATTCCATAAAATATAATATTGATTTTGATTGAATAGATTACACCTTGCCTAATATTAGAATTTAAGTCAGAACCCATGCGAATTTTCATTTGATAATTGTCTTTTTACAAAATACCTCACAAAGATGTAGTGGAGACTAACAAACTCAGAATGCCGTTGCTACTATCCCGCTCTCGCCTCATTAATGATGGCTTCTTTTTCCTTATGATTGTTTGAAAGCTCGCAGTTTGGGTTTGTACAAACATTTCTAAGGCGCTGTAAAAACGGAATATTCCCATCATTACCCTAAAGACGTTTTTGTATAGGACCCGTGGAGCGTCCAGTCATAATTTTTTGCTTATAGTGGACCAATAGAAAGAGCAATAAAAAATGTTTCGCATGAGCTTGTACATGACGCTATGTAGATGTGAATAGAGGTTTATTTAAGACTAATCAGGACACTATATAGCGATACCTCAATATCTAGATTAGGTAGCAGTTCGTCCAACGTTTTTATTATTCTTATATCATTTATAAGCCTGTCCCACTGCCGGGTAAAAACCTGCCTTCTAACCTCTGCCTATAACAGATGCATTTCGTCACAAGTCACGAATTGCACTGCGCCCGTCACCTTGAGACATAGTTGTTAAATATCATATGCATGTAATTCTTGAATAGACAGATTTACTACTTGAGGGTAGTCGCTAGCCAGGTGGGCATTCGCAAAATGCCCTTCCACCATGCTGTGAAGCTCAAGCCCACGGCGGGATTCGAACCATGGACCTGCTGCGCGGCAGTTCATAGCCAATATCACTGAGCAATCACTGCTTCAAAATATGTCCAAGGATGAGAACGACGATCTTATTATATTTATATACAACAAAGAAATTATCTGTAACAGTCTGGAGCCTACAACTGTGCCCGATAAATGATAATAGGCTAGACCGAAGCATGTCTAATAAGACTTTTGGTGGTATCAGTTAAAGAGGTTTAAGAAAAGGTTCACCTAGGTGGTCTCAGGAGGAGGACGGTGGGTAATAACTGAAAAAAACTGCTAGGAAGACAGTTTTTTGAGGAGATCACTGATATTGACAACGTGGTATGTTATTATTTTATTTAATACCCAAGCAATTGGGTATTAAATAAAAAAATAAACCGGGCTTGAATATCCACCCCCCCATCTCTACCCGTGGGTGTCGTAAGAGGCGACTAAGGGTAACACAACCGAAGGTGGGTAGCAGCGCTTTCTGAGTAGCTGATATCTCAAACTGCGACTCCCAAGACGCCTGCCAAGCGTGGGGATTATGCCAAACCCTTCCATAATGAGAGAGGATGTGTTCAGCAGTGGACAATCCGGCTGATACAGTATACTTGTCATCGGCTTATCACTTATTTAGAATGTGCAGGTGTTACTTTGCAATAGAAATTATGGTTTTATGTCGTCGTAGCGTAGAAGCCAATTTCTAGTAATTATTATTTATTATTTCGAATTATATATGCAAGAACTAATGTGGGCATTTAACTTCGTCCAGGAACTAAAAATGACAAAAAAATTATAATAAAAAAAATATTGGGTGGTCAGAAAGAGGACAAATATAAAAAATTAAAGTACAAACATTATGATCACGTCATGTTTTATATTATGAGTGCGAATTCGTACAATGTTCATTTAAATGTTTTCTATATTTCTACTTATCAAGAAAACTTTGCCCGTAGTCTGGTCTAGGTAGATTAGGTCGTAGGCTGTTCTCAACCGATCAGCAAAGTTAAGCAACGTCGCCCGCGGTCATGAGTTGGATGGGTGACCGCTAGCGACATTACTACTGAGCGTTTCCGTGCTTCGGAGGGCACGTTAAGCCGTCGGTCCCGGTTGTCGTCTTAGGATGGCAGTCGTTATAGCATGGTGGTAGGGCATTTTGCGAATGCCCGCCTGGCTAGCTAACACCCTCAAGTAAAAATCTGTCGCCAAGCACCTAACGGTGTGTTCCGGCAGCTGTCCTTGAGAGCCAGTCATTCTAGGTTAGCCTGAACAACATCTTCGACCACATCATCACTTACCATCAGGTGAGATAGTGGTCAAAGGCTAACCTATCAGGCATAAAAAAAGTTATCTTTACTTTGTATTAAAGCTGTTACTAGTTATGAGTTATAGTCTAATATTAAATTATGATGTCGTATCCATTGAGTAGGGCCTGGTGATAAAGACTATTTATGTCTACTTCATGCACCTGTCCTTGCAATGCGGCATTATATTACATCAATATTAGTCTTGTTTGTATGATATGTGTTACGAATCGTAGACATATTTGCAAGGAAAATAAACGATTTGACCATAATAAGAATAACGAAATTTTTCCTAACGACCAGGTTATTGTAATGCAAAAAAATCACTGAGCTATCATACCAGTGTAACGTCGAGGCTGGATTTAAACTTAATTTAAGTTATATTTTTGTGCCCGCTACCGAAGTTATTCAGTCCAACCAATTGGAATAACAGATTTAAGAATTGATTAAATTCCGGAACCTAATTAACTCAGAAAGGAAGGAACAATTCACTTCCGTAAATGGTTCAAAAGTGAGTTGAAAAACGGACTAACCAAACTTAGACGGTTTGGATTTATTTGAAGATTCTAAAAAGAAGGAAGTTTTATTTAAAAGTAATATGATTAAAACGTATTGGAGTACATTATTACATTTAAAATTGCCTTTTTAAGTATTGGACGGTTGAAGAGTTGTTTGATAGTAAATTATAAACGGAAACTTCTGACTCTTTACAAGTTCAGTTTTTAAGAAACTCCGTATCAAAGAAGATGGAATGGAGGCACTTCAGTGGGATCACATACGCTCGATGAATTTCCGTGAATCTCAAAAGGAAAGTTTTAACGACCATCACAAGGCTCGTCATGACTGGAGCTGTGCGTTTGACAACAAAAGAAACGGAAAAAGCCTACAGGTGGCAGAAACTCGAAAATTAAGATGGATATGATTTATGAACTTGCCCAAAGCGGGGCAAGTTCATAAAAAAGTATATGAGAAGAAACTTGAAAATAGATTTGTTACTGAAAAGTTGAGGATTACTTAATAGATTAGTGTGGTATAGCTGTGTCTAGGAAAGATGAAAAACAAATAAGTCGAGGGATAATGACAGGAAGAGTTAGAAGATGGATGGTTAGAGACCGAGAGAAGACTTAAAAGTGTAAATGTACAAAGTAATTAAGTTTACTGAGGACCATGGAGGATGCTATCGGAAGTTTTAGCTCCGCCAAACATTGGAAAGAGGTTGCAAATCATGAGAATTTGACGTCTGGTTCAGCACACCACTAGAGTACGCACTTTGGTTTGAACCGTGGCCTAGATGATTTAGGGAGATTGGTACTTTTTGCCACCGTAGAATATAGTTTAAGATCTATGTTAACAGGGACAATGTTGCCTGCGAACTAAAAACCTTTAGGCTTTAGTAAAAATTAAGGGATAACTCACGTGGATAAGTCAGATGGCTCTGACTATAGTTACAACCACATCCGGTAGTTTTTCTAGGAGTGCTCAGCGAGACGTCAACGCGGGCGTCCCGAGCTCTCCTTGAAATTGACAACCCGATGTGGTTGAAACTATAGTCGGAGATATCAGACTTATTCACGTGAGTTATCCCGTATTATTTACTAAAATGAGTGCAAACCACCAGTTTTTATAACAAAACCTTAAGGTTGCCAAATGCATTCGATGTAGTAGCCACAGTGTTTTATATGGGAAGGGTCTGGAGTCGGACTGCCGCGGTTGGTTCGCGGTCGTGTGCGTAATCATTTACTCATTCCCGCCAAATGTGGACGATGTGTGATGTCGTCTAGTTTTTAATTAGAGTATATGCTGCTGTCGGAGTGGTTGTTTCCGAGTACAACATATCCCTACCACCTCCCCCGGGAATGCGTAAAAGCATATCCCACCCGAACAAAAAAATGGGTAGGTAGAAGCAAAACTTATACCATATTAATACTCCTTTCCTATTTTTGAGGTAATCGTCTAAGGGTAATATGTTACAGTCAAGACTTCATCAATAGAGTATTCCTAATACCTTTGTAAACACAGTTGGCTTTGCGAACATGTGATTATACTGTCAAGTTTATTACAGATGATAATGTATGCAGCTGGTCATTTTTTTCTCAATGAATGTACGAAGAATTCTATCTCGAAAATTATTTTGTTTAATCATCATAAATCTTATTTTACTATTAAAATAACATATGTAATGCTACTTGTATGTTTACTGTATTATTTAAATAAAACTTAGTTCAGCACTAAGAAATCAAAACCAAAACTTTTACGAAAGATATAAGTCCATCACTCGCCTTTCATTTCATTTCATTTCAAGTAATATGGTACCAACGCTATATGAGCGAGAAAAGAGCAGAAAGAAAATGAGACGCAACTTAACTATAAATATTGATCTTTGTATTTAAGTGTTTTCTTTGAGTATCGATAAATTTTCTGTGCGTAACTAAGTGTTAAAAATTTTGGTGTCACAATACTAATTAAAACATTTTTGAATTAATTACCTACTATTATATATACACCGTGTCCCAAAATTCAACGATAAGCCGGCATCGGTGCATGGACCTACTCATGACTCCTCGGAAAAAAATAAAAAATAAATTATAACTGTTTTTTTTTTATTAATTACAGAGACTTTTATAAATTTCATCGATATTCGATACCCATTATGCTATTTTCAACTACCATGACCACAATTTTTGACATATTTTTGATATTTTTTGTGCATTAGCAACCTAAGAAAGACGGCTATCTACCACAATCCTTTAAAATTACAGAAAGTCTGTAGTTATTTTACAAAAATCAGTAAAAAAAATATTTTTTCTTATAATTTTCATAGATTTTAACATTCTATGCACTTTCTATAGTCTGGGTTAAAAAAAAAAGTATGGACACTACCATGGCAAGTTTTATTAAAAGTTGGCGCAACTTTATAAAAGTCTCTGTAATTAAAAAAAAAAAGAGTTATAATTTTTTTTTTTTTTCCCGAGTAGTCATGAGTAGGTCCATGCACCGATGCCGGCTTATCGTTGAATTTTGGGACACGGTGTATATATACGATATATACACGAGGCAATTTAAATCTACTAGATTAGTAGTATATATATATATGCCTCGTGTGGTGCTGTGTTTGGAATTCCATCATAACTTCACGTGCGAGTCGTAAGTAGGGAATGAAATCTCGAGACGAGATCGCTCAGTCTAGATCTCGAGGGATCAAAAATTCGATCTCAGCGAGATCTCAACATTTTCGAGATCTTGAATGGATTTAGAAAAGTATTGTTTTAATAAGATAACTGAAACATGATTAAAACTGCTTAGTAGTTGTAGTTATGATGCGGGTAAGGTACAACATGAGTCATTCAAAAAAAGTCTTTATTTTTTATATATTTTACTTATGTTAACGAGCACAAAAATTCAGACCAGTAAAATCTCTAATCATAAATATAATTATATAACAAAGAAAATCATAGTCAAAACAAAAATGTATTACAATACGCGGAAACTCGGGCATAGTCGGGATAGTTTGCGTATGCAGTCCGACACTTTCCTTCGCCAGTCAGGCGTCGCTGACTACTTCCATTCGAACTAGTCAATGTCGGTCGAGATCTCGTCATTTTATGTTCGAGATTGATCTCGAAAAATGAGGTGAGATCTCTGATGATGAGATATCATGAGATCGAGATTGCATTCCCTAGTCGTAACAGGCGACGAAGGGAAAATACCAGAAGGTGGGAAGTACCGCTATCGGAAGAACTGCCATCAAACAACGTTCACCAAGCCGCCTGCCAAACGTCGAGATTATGGCACACCCCTCTCCTTTAATGGGAGGCTGTGTTCAGCAGTGGATTCCGGCTGATACAACATATTACAGTACAATATATTTATTTAATTTATATAAAAATGAATGTTTCATTAAAAATGGCTGTGATTATTCCTCGTAAGAGTACTTAGACAACTATATATTTTCTTCATTGTGTCATAATGTGACCGTTCCTTACAAACCAAGATGCCACATCCGTTGCATATCAACACATTCGTATATCTAATGTCCACGGTATAACGCCACAAACAACGCATAAGCTGGTTTCAACTATAGTTTCAAGTCACAACTACGTGCACCCACACGCTGTCGATACGTCTGCTCTCAACTTTTTTTCGGCTTTTAATATCAAAGGTACAATTTTATTATATTTTGTAATGCATTTAATATCAGTTGTTGGTAATATATATACCTAAGTTCGGGAATTTGTTTTCACTACCACGGCTTCCAATCTGTTATGTGTACAGTGTTGTGTGTTCGGCCATCTTTGTTTTGAAGCAATGATGGCCGAGCGGTAATAGCTATGGATTGCCGTGCCGCAGGTCCCTGGTTCGATCCCTACCGCCGGCTTGAGCTTCACCGCATTGTCCACCTGGCTAGCTACCACCCTCAAGTAGAAAATCTGTCGCCAAGCACCTGACGGTGTGTTCCGGCAGCAGTCCTTGAGAGCCAGTGAAATTATAGGCACATGAGATATAATAACTATGTCTCAAGGTGACGGGCGTAGTGCAATTCGTGACTTGTGATAAAATGCATCTGCTTTAGGCAGAGGTGAGTCCTCTTAAAAAAAATGCTGGCACAGAATGCTGGTACCTACCTAGAGCATTGCCAATATTCGCCTAGCTAGCTTGGTGGTGCTTCACTACAGATTTTCTACTTGGGATCAGGACCTCCCAGCGAGTTCCGGCATCTAACCTTGAGAACCGGTTTCAATTCTATATTAAGCCATTACCTTAACAACATATCAGATTATGGTCAAAGGCCAGTTTGCAATTGATGTAAAAAATATTCACATATAAAAATTATAAAATGTTATATTCTGGAATAGGCATAATCTCTGTTTATTCTTAATTATTATTTTTACACAAAGAAGCGCAATTATAACAGGGTTTTATAATAGTTATGTTAAGACGGCTGTACTATTCTAACAAAGAAACAACGAAATTAATTGAATGAAACATTTTTAACTATGGTAACTTTTTGTGTAAAGTATCACTATTTCAGGGAGTGTTTAGTTTAATTTTTTATAAAATATAGAGGAGTTAGTTTAAATTTCGATTTAATTTGCTAAGACAATGTTATGTTATGCTACTAACAACACAAAGATCATTTATTCGCATCGATCACGCAAGAATAAACCAAGAAACAATCACGTTAGGATACATCATGAAGGCGTAACTTCTGCAAAAAAGTAACACTGAACGTATTCACAACGTGAACACCAGTTTTGTAAGCATTGAATGGGCCCATCTACATCAATAAACTAAGTATATATTGTTGAGAGCAGTCGAGTCTGCTGTATGTTATAATAATGACTGCAATTTTATTTATTTTACATATGTCGAACACGGTCACTAGTCTTTAAAATATTTATACAATTTTTTATTGGATTATTTCCTACTGCTAAGTTTCCCCAGCAAAGCATCAAATAATAAAAAATGTCGTTACTCACAGTGAATTAGATATTTAGGCAATAAAAGATAAACGGTTTTTTGGTAATGAATAAAAATTCAGAATGAGGTATTGAAAATTTCAATCGTTTTAGAACTAAGTCTATTTTAGAATAACTGTTTCGGCATATTTAATTTAATGCCAATTTGATTAAGATATGAACTTAAAAGCGATCTACATTCTCAAAATGTTTATAAAAAAAGTAAAAAAATATGTTCAAACTTATGAGATCCTTAACTACAACTTTTACGTATAGTTTGTCTTAAGCATAAAACGTCTCGAGTAAAAAAAAATGTAATAAATATGTGGTAAGTAACGGAACAAAATTTGTATCTCCACCTAAACGATATTGATAATATTTTTCAATGTATATGTAGACAAATTTTACGCTATATTATTGTCACACTGATATATTGAGTTCAATAATGTTTGTTAAAGCAATAAATAAAATAAAATTAACATTTTAATTTTAATCTGCATTCAATTTGTTTAATTTGTATCTGGATTCTATTGACCATCATAAAAACCTCGTAAACGCCTAAATTATATATACGACTGACTTTGAATCTCAATTTCATTTTCGATTTCGATTACCATATCTGACGCGTTGCAGCGTACGCTGTTATGGGCCTTATTTCAACTTGGGTTTGTTTGTTATTCGTACTGGTCTACGACAAGCTGTTAATTTGGTTTTGATAAGGTTTTATCTTATAAGACAATGAACTCCCAGTAATTAGTCATTCTTGATTGGATTGTTTAAACAGTCGTCATATTTATGTCATATTATTTGTTTCGAAATATTCCACAAAATTATAATATAAAGTCAAGTTATTTATTTTGAACGTGAAATTCAATACATACGTAAAACTATTATTTGTTTATTTATTCTATTGCGCAGATAACGCTTAACGCCTATTTTTGGACCTGTTTAAAACATTGTCATCCGTTGTTAAGACTAACTAACTTATTACTTTTTGACTAGTACTTATTGTAGTAGAAAGTGTATGTGTTATTTAACTTACCAGTGAAGTGAAAAACTGCATTTCGCCCATCACCCAGAGACATACGATTGTAAGTGACATCCGCCTGTATTTTTACTGGCAATTAATTGCTGCCAGAACACACTGTTATGTAATTGGCGATTTTCTACTTGGAGGTGGTGGCCATGCAATCATTCCCAAAATGCTTTTCCACCATGCGGTGAAGAAGCTCAATACTGCGGAGGTGATTGAACCATAGACCTGCTGCACGTCGGCAGCCCATAGCTATTATCACTCGGCTATCTGCCTCAATTTTCATTACATTCCTACAACTGATTAAATATGGCGTTAGCACAGAAAGGTACGATGATTTAGTTTGGTTGGACATGTGGAAAGAATGGATGAAAGGAGATTGATATAACAAGAAAAGGTACGAGGTGAGATTGAATAAAACAGCTGGAAGGAGACGACCTTTGCAAACGTATTCTTGCCAATTTTGGCGACGTTCGGGAACAATTAGTGCGTTTTGAACAATGTACTCATAATAAGATGAAAAAGAATCAATTTCACAAATTCTTTTTCTACTTGCTTGGTTAGCCTTTTACCACTATCTCACGTGATGGTATGTAATGATGTGGTCGAAGATATTGTTCAGACTAACCTAGAATAACTGGCTCTCAAGGACAGCTATCGGAACACACCTTTAGGTGCTAAGTGACAGATTCTCCACTTGATAGCTTATATAGGTAGACAGGCGGTTATTCGCAAAATGCCCTACCACCATGCTAACACGACTGCATCCTAACACAACAACCGGGACCGACGGCTTAACCTGCCCTCCGAAGCACGGAAGCGCTCAATAGTTATGTCACTAGTGGTC
Organism: Plagodis pulveraria; assembly: GCA_963890685.1. Taxonomy (NCBI): domain Eukaryota; kingdom Metazoa; phylum Arthropoda; class Insecta; order Lepidoptera; family Geometridae; genus Plagodis; species Plagodis pulveraria. Next base: position 20,788,651 of record OY982967.1, read on the forward strand.
ACCCATCAAACTCATGACCGCGGCAGATTAACTTTGCTGATCGGTTAAGAACAGGTAAGCAAACTTCGCTACGAGCGTTTCAAAATGTTAGATATGCCAAGATCGTCGCAAGTAGAAATTCATGGTTTCTGATTACCAATGAGGAAAACAAGCATGACATTATATTTATAAGACATTTAGTATTCTTGCCTTGTCTATACTAGGCATGACTACGAAATTGGCAACATAACTGATATCATTTTGCTTGGTAAAGAAATGAGGGTAGAAATAAAAGTGGCGGTTAATATTATAAAATATATCCTAGGTGTCTGAAATTTCTAGAGCAGATAACTGTCATTCGGTCGCAGTGACAATGCAGCATTAGTTTGATTTGCTTTGGAGCCCAACCTTAAAAGCAATTTGTTCAATTGTAACGACTCAGCCCGTGTCGTCGCTGAACGGTGACTACTTGTTTTGCATTTAGATTGAAGTGATTGTGTTATGTTCCTTGCAGTTACTTTTCTGTTGATCGAGGAAGGAAATAATTTACATGGGTAAAGTTGATTTCTGGGGATTTTAAATACTTACGTATTTGAATTAAGTAAAGGTGAAATTGAAAAAGAAAAATTTATTCATGGCATCAACATTTATCTAAAATAATTATACAAAAAAACAGTGAGAGTTGGTCTTACACAACGGTGAAACACAAAAGCGTCTGACTTGGTGCGATTATAGTTCAAACTTTAACGTTTGACAAAGAGTAATAAAACCTGGCCAAGTGCGGTTAGACCTGTTAGGAATATGCCTGTGTGTAACAATTAAATTAAAAGAACGACTGTACCACTAGTCAACTCTCACTTAAATTAAATGGGACCACATGAAAAGCATCAGCTTTCGATTGATAAAAAAATATCTAAATCGATAAACTCTTTATAAAGCAATAAGGTACACAAAAAACAGTTGAATTGAGAATCTCCTCCTTTTTTGAAGTCGGTATAAAAAGATTTTTTGGATATTCTGTATTGTCACGAAGGCGTGATCGCTTGCAAGAGTCTATAATTCGTTGGAAAAGTGGGGAGAATGAAATATTATTATATTTTCTCCCATATGTTCTCTAACAACTTTCGACAATATTTTTTTTAGTATTTTCTTATAACGTTATTTGTTTTTGCTCGTTCGTATAACAACGATAGTATAAAACAAGCGTCAAACTTGGTGTGAGTAGGAACCAAGAACGAAAATACTTTTTTATGTTTTAATTTTCTAACATTATTATTTCAAAATTTTCTTAAATTTCAAAATCAGTTGTGAATATATTGAAATTGATACCAATGGCGCCAGACACCAATTTCATACATGCAAGTGGCTGTTTTTGTAGATAGGACAATAATTTATTGAAGATGAAACTTGTTATAGTGTTTGTTATATCTATTTTATATATCCTTCTTATATTATCGTGATATGACGTCGAGGAATGTCTGGAATCAAAACTTTGTTTTGATTTTGGATAAATCACTCCTGTAAACATTACAATAGTAAATGTTTTATTTTGAGATTACCATCCATGTTCATTAGTGAGGTTACCATGTTCGTAAAACGCAATCTAGAATTATTTTAAATTTATACCGACTGGCACTCGACGGGCAGGAAACCTACTACATCACTCGGGAAGTAATTTTTTCATGCGTAAGAGTGTGTTCTGCATGGCACATAAAATATTTAATGCTATTCCACAACGATTCAGACGTATTGATTATATTGTATTATTAAAAAAAAACGACTAAACAAAACCTATTCCATTAAAGATTTTTTTAGAGGATAAGAATATTGCTTGACATTTAATTTTATCATTATACTTATAAATTAGTTTTTGTTACACATTGTATTATTAACATGGATGCAATGCATGATAATTATTCTGAAATTTTAATTGAAAATCTTTGATAATGCTATTAATGTACATTAATTCATTGTAATTGCTTCTCATTATGTATTGTTTCATTTTCAAATTTATTTATAATTTTTTATGTATAAAGCTCTTGTATGCTAGTTAAGCGGATCTAGCGAAGTTTAATTTATTTTACACATTTTATTTACTACCTAGAACCAAAAGAAAATAAACCATTTATCATTATCATTTACAAAACCTTATATACCTTTGAGCCGACGCATACTGTATTAAAGAGGACTTGCGAGTATTTATTGACAACTACTTTCGTCCAGAATTTTGGAATAAAATTTGAAAAAATTATACTCCGTTTTCTACACTAATATTGTCTATGTCTGAGAGATCCAGCTCTTTAGAACTTTATTTCAAAACGTTACAAGTTTACATTCAATATAACTTTTAATAATGACATGACATAATATTAAATGCAAGACACTTGTGTAACGTGCAAATTGGATCAATAGTTTTCGTATAATACGTATACGAGGCTATATTATGTTATTGTGATGGAACAAGCTCGAGGCCCACCTGATCTTAAGTGGACTAACCTCTGCCTATAACAGTTGCAATTCATCACAAGTCACGAATTGCAATGCGCCCGTCACATTGAGACGTAGTTGTTAAGTCTCATTGTGCCTGTAATTTCACTGGCTCTCAAGGACTACTGCCGGAACACACCTTCCGGTGCTTGGCGACAGACTTTCTACTTGAGGGTGGTAGCTAGCCAGGCAGGCAATCGCAAAATGCCCTTCCACCATGCGGTGAAGCTTAAGCCGGCGGTGGGGATCGAACCAGGGTACTGCGGCACGGCAGTCCATAGCTATTACCGCTCGGCCATCATTGCTTCAAAATATAACGTTATTGAGATCTGTTTTAGATATTGCGTTTCTCAGAATTGAAAGGTAATCAAACGATTCCAAACGAAGCGGCCTACGCAAGTGGCTGCAAGTGATGAATGTCACGGCAGCTGCTAGTGCAGTCGCAGTCCCACAGAGCAGGCACGTGGCACTAGCAGTGCTGCGGCGCTCAGAAGTAATTTCCTAGAAACCAGTAACCAGAGGCCAACTGCACAGTTAAGCAACCGATCAGCAAAGTTAAGCAACGTCGCGCGCGGTCATGAGTTGGATGGGTGACCGCTAGTGACATAACTACTGAGCGTTTCCGTGCTTCGGAGGGCACGTTAAGCAGTCGGTCCCGGTTGTTGTAATAGGATGGCAGTCGTTATAGCATGGTGGTAGGGCATTTTGCGAATGCCCGCCTGGCTAGCTACCACCCTCGTGTAGAAAATCTGTCGCCAAGCACCTAACGGTGTGTTCCGGCAGCTGTCCTTGAGAGCCAGTACTTCTAGGTTAGTCTGAACAACATCTTCGACCACATCATCACTTACTATCAGGTGGGATAGTGGTCAAAGGCTTACCTATCAGGCATTAAAAAAAAGCCGCGGCAGTTGCAGGCGGTTGCGTAGCGCGGAATCGAAACTTGCAAAATATAATATTTATTTGCAAGTTGGTTAAAAACTATGCAACTCTGCCAAGACAATGAAGTTGGGTGTGACTCCCTCTCACTTCTTTCCTCTTCCGCTTACCTCCACTACAGCGATTTATTTTAAGATGTAACTCATCATTTAATCTACCTACCTATTAAGGTTAAAAAATTGGCAAGAGGCGGGACCAACGGACAGCGTTGACCTAATATTAGGTCCTTACATATGAAATTGGCGTTTTTCGTACTGGCCACTTTAATCACGAATTTCTCCTCTTTGGTAAGGAATTCCAAATTCAAATTTGTACAGCTATAGACTCATGTATTTGTGCTTCGATGATCGTCATTCATTTGTTTTTTTTCTTCTGTTTTTTTTCTGTTTGCGTCACTCATTTTACAAAATGGAAAACCTTAAATATCGCATTATTTACGAGTACGAGTTCCGCCGTGGCACTAGTGCTGCGGAAACAACTCGAAGGGTGAATGATGTGTATGGCGGTCGTGTTGCAAAAGAAAACACAGTTCGTTTTTGGTTCCAACGTTTTCGTTCTGGAAATTTCGACCTGCAGAACAAGCCCCGTGGACGGCCTGAGACTCAAGTTGATAATGAAGAGTTGAAGGCTATTGTGGAAGCGGATCCATCGCAAACCACGTCCGAGTTAGCTGCAGGCTGCAATGTTAGTGATAAAACTGTTTTAATTCACTTGAAGCAAATTGGGAAGATTAAAAAGCTTGAAAGGTGGGTACCTCACGAATTGACTGAAACAAACCGGCAAACGCGCGTCGACTGCTGCGTTACATTACTAAACCGGCACAATAATGAAGGTATTTTAAACCGAATCATTACCTGTGATGAAACATGGGTTCTTTACGATAATCGGAAGCGCTCAGCGCAATGGTTAGATCCTGGCCAGCCAGCCAAATCCTGCCCCAAGCGAAAATTAACCCCAAAAAAGTTACTTGTAAGCGTTTGGTGGACTAGTGCCGGTATTGTTCATTACAGTTTTTTCAAATCTGGCCAGACTATTACGGCTGATGTCTATTGTCAGGAATTGCAAACCATGATGGAAAAGCTAGCGGCTAAACAACCTAGGCTGGTCAATCGCTCCACGCCACTGCTGCTTCACGACAACGCTAGACCACACACTGCGCTACAGACGGCTACTAAATTAGAAGAGCTTCAATTGGAAAGTCTAAGACATCCTCCGTACTCCCCGGACCTTGCTCCAACAGATTACCATTTTTTTCGAAATTTGGATAACTTCTTGCAAGGGAAAAAATTCAACTCCGATGGGGCAGTCCAAATCGCCTTCAAAGATTTTATTGATTCCCGTCCGACTGGTTTTTTTAGTAAAGGGATCAATGAACTACCTATGAGATGGCAAAAGTGCATAGAAAATAATGGTTCATACTTTGATTAATTAAATATATTATATTAAAAAATATTCGACTTTTTGTTCCTCCCATACAAAACGCCAATTTCATATGTATATGTATTTCATATGTGACCTAATAATACCATTTTTCGTACGGAGCTCAAAAATAGGGCACATGGGTATTGTACTGTGCTGTACCTACCGCGGATTGTCTGAACACACCCTCCCCATTAAGGGGGCTTGCCATAATCCAGCTTAGCAAGCGGCTTGCAGCTTAAAATGCAAGATGGTAGACATTAAGAAAACGCTGATGCCCACCTTTTTACATACACATAGGTGCTAAACATGTATTCGAAAATCATTTCCATCATAATCAACATTCAGCAACAACAGCAATAAAAGAAAATTTGATAAAAACAATGCAATAACAAATCAGAAATTTAGTTATAAACAAACTTTGCAATATTCAACCAAACCAGTCGTTTGAATAAACACAACTATGCCGATTCCAATCAAACGGGCTTAGCAATATTGATGAAACTTTATGCAATAACCTGTCGAATTCAATGCCCCTCCAAATAAAGCTTTTTTGAAGGTTTGTTTAAACAAAGTTCGGAATAGTACTCTCTAAACAAGTATTAATAAGTGTCCTTTTAAGTGGCCCAGTAAAGATTATTGAAATGGATAGCTTATGTGAGAAAAAATATCTCCATACGCAATCATTTATTGCATTCATTAGGTACATACCAAATGCGGTTTACATGAGTTATATAAACAAACCCAAATAAGGTGGAATGGTACTTAGTGTATAGCAACATGTAGCGGAGTGGGACGATTTATTCTATAATAGAGGCATCCTTAAAAATCTTTATGAGTATAGTACCACTTTTCGATCAGTATATTTTATAGGACTCTTAGGAATTAGCCAATAGAATAGCTAATTTCTTATATATTTTAGAGGTCATTGCGTTTGGTCCTTTATTATGCATTTCTAATCTAGACGTAGACACAATCAGATCATGCTTATAATTAGACCGTGTAGGGTAGTTTCGCTTATCTGATATTTTTGTAAAGTATTTGGGTTATTAAAAAAACAATGGGATATTACAAACTTACAATTTTCTAATATGTATATTTGAATTGGATGAAGATGAAAAAAAAAACCTATGCAATTTCTCTATGGTTTTGTTGAGAAGCTTTATATTCTAGAATACGAATGCACTTTTTTGGATGATAAAGATATCTGTGGCATCTATAATGTTTCCCCAAAGCATAATGCCGTAGCTGATCTATGAGAAACAATAATAATATACATAATAACGTTAGAGCTGTATCTAACAGATCTATATTTTCTATTAATTTGATAATCTAGTTGTTAATTAAAGAAAAAAGACTAAAGGCGAGATTACGACGTTGAAATCATAGTCAACGTCGTATAATAAATATGTTTTAAGACCACCTGACGCTGCAATGACGACGAGAAATGACTATTTTAAAACCTTACAATTTTATTTTGTTACAGTAATCAGACATCATGGTACTAACTCTGTACAAGCTGGATCCCAGTCCTCCTGTGCGGTCAGTTCTGATGGTGATAGATTATCTTGGACTCAATGATGATGTGCAACTTGTCGACGTGAATCTGCTTGAAGGTGCCCATTTGAAGGAGGAATACATAAAGGTATTAAAACGCCTTAATACGTTGGCAATAACCAAATTAAATGTCGACTATTGAACCACAGATTCAATTATGTATATAAAAAATTGAATTTGTGGTTCAATTGTAAGCAGGCAATAAATGAAATGTTTGACATTTGGACCTAACGGTGAGTTTCGGCAGCTATCCATGAGAGCCAGTTATTCTAGGTTAAGCCTGGTAACACCTTCGGCCATATCATCATTTACCATCAGGTGAGATTGTGGTCAAAGGCTTACCTATCAGCAATAAAAAAGCTTGCCACTTCTTCGAATAGCATAGAATTATAAATAGGTAAAAATAAACTGTAGTATAGAAGTAAGAAACCAAAGTGATGTTTAAGTTCTATTTATTTTCGTTATTCTGTCTTTTTGTGTTAGCTAGCTCTTTGCTTTGTAGATAAGAGTTCGCTATCACAATTAGACGAACTATTAGGTAAGTACTTGCTGTCATCATCATAATATCAAAATATTTTTTATTTTCGGCAGAGTTAACCTCAGTCAGACGACAGTCTGAAGCTAGCCTGATAGTAAGTGATAATGTGTTGATGATGCCGTAAATGTTTCATTAAGTAGTAATGGTAACTGGCTCTCAAAGACATCTGAAATACACGACTATGTGATTGGCGACTGATTTTCTATTTTTGGGTGGTAGTAAGCCAGGCATTCGTAAAAGGCTCTATGCAAAAGTCTTAATTTTAGGTCTCCCAAATAATTAAACGGCTACTTACAATCTTTCATCTAGACAACCTTCGGCTTAAGGTCTTTGTAGCTTTTCATACTAACGTAGTTTCGTTAAATACCAAGTATTGGAACTCGTTGCATACATATCCTTAAATCTTATATTTATGCTATTGTTTTGGCAGTTCTTCTTTCCGTAAGGGTTCCGTACCTCAAAAAGTAAAAAACGGAACCTTTATAGGATCACTTTGTTGTCCGTCTGTCTGTCTGTCAAGACCCTTTTTCTGAGGAACAGGTGGAGGTATTAAACTAAAATTCATATCAAATACTCAGGTCTATTGTCCCTTGGAGCTGTAAAAATTCAAACTTCTAAGCCAACGAAATCAAAAAATCAGCCGTTAATGCCGCAAATTTTCGACACTCGCATGGGAATCAAAACCAACAGGGTACTTTCCGTGTAACTCCAATTCATGTAATTTGGTAAGAAGCAACGTTTTGTAGCACAGATATAGGAACAATTGCGAAAAGCATATTTTTTTTGTCAAGTCATATAGGTAATAAAAATATTTTAAAAATAATTTATATGCTATGAATTTCAATTAGGAAAAAAAATACCATAAATTTTACTATACCTACAGTAATGTACGGTCGGTGCGCGAGTCCGACTCGTACTTGGCCGGTTTTTTATTTCATCTCTACGAGTAAAGAAAAAATGTATTCCCGTACAACATCTACAAATAATTTTAAGCAACAAACTAGAAACATAGATTTCAGGTTTAAGGATGCATGTAAAGGCACTGAGTTTTAATACTTACTGTATGGAAAATGCTACGAAGACACTAACCTTAACACGGAATCGATTATGCCACTAGCGGTTACCCATCAAAGTAATGACCGCAGTGAACGTTGCTTAACTTACTCGTAGTAGTCTGTTAAAAACTGTGACCAGTTTAACTAACTTAACTGGTAAAGGCATACTTATAAATTCCGTCGTTTGAGGTCCGCTCTGCACTCAATGCGATGATAAGAGCTTTGAAGCGCTAGTAGCGAAGGTTGCTTAGCCGTTCTGTACCGATCAGCGAAGTTAAGCTACGTCCACCGCGGTCATGAGTTGGATGGGTGACCGCTAGTGACACTACTACTGAGCGCTTCCGTACTTCGGAGGGCACGTTAAGCCGTCGGTACCGGTTGTCCTCTTAGGTGGTAGGTATAGCATGATGGTAGGGCATTTTGCATGACTGCCTGGCTAGCCCGGTGGCTAGCCAGGCAGTCATGCAAAATGCACCGTTAGGTGCTTGGTGACAGATTTTCTACTCAAGGGTGGTCCCTTGAGTAGAAAATCTGTCACCAAGCACCTAACGGTGTGTACCGGCAGCCTTAACAACATCTTCGACCACATTATCACTACCACCATCAGGTGAACTAGAGGTCGAAAGCTAAATTATCATACATAAAAAAGAAAAGCAGGCGTTTTGGGCATTGCTGTATACGATAGCAATTTCTCAGAAGACGCTGCTGCCCACGTTGCGGTATTTTTCCCTTAGTCGCCTCTTACGACACCAATGGGAAGAGATGGAGAGATGACATTCGAGCCCACCACCCCACGAGGTTAATAAGCTTACAAAATTACAACGCAAAGAAATAATAAACATTACTAAGAACAAGGGACATGCAGTAACTGGAAGCAACCTGGCGTTTAAATATTTCCTTTTATTTTCACTAAACGATCGTAAGCACAGAAAAAAACCTACGACGACGCGATGAAAAAAATCTGATGACTACTTTTTCTGATTTCAGATGAACCCACAACATACCATCCCCATGCTTAAAGACGATGACTTCTATGTCTGGGACAGGTATTGTTTTTAATGCTAGTTAAAGGTTGATGGATATATATTATAGGTAATATAATTATACGCGGCATCGCATCGGTTGATTCTCACAATTAAGTAATCGATAAAGAGAATAACAGTGACTCAACACGTCATGCCATTAAAGTTCTTTTCATTTACCAAACATAATAATAATAATAATAATAAATTTCTTTATTCAGACAGCTTGATCCAATTTTTGTTAGTAGGTTGTAGGTTAGTACTTTATTGCTAACAGTGATTTAGTCCTCAGAATGAGTTTCCACACCAATGGACAATCAAATTTACCTGATATAACATTCAGGATGTTGTTGTTACTTGAGCGAAGTCTGTTTAGCAATGAAGCTGATTTTGTGCCAAATGGCATCAAATCCATGCGTGCTTGTGTGAACATATTTGATGCACTGCAGAATCGCGGAAGTCGCAACAACGCCCTAAACGCGTTATTGTATTGGATTCGCAGAGCATTGTAAGCCTTTTGAGTATAGTTGAACCACAGACCCGCCGAGTACAGAGAGGTACAATACGCTTTAAATAAAGTTACTTTTACTGCATCTGTACATTTGGCGAATAATGCGGTATCTAGATCTATGGCGAAACAAAAGCATAAGTATCCCAAATCAGATAGTTTAATATGAAAATAACAGTAACAACGTAACCAAACATTCTTGCAAACCTGGTTTAAACCTGATTTCTCTTTAAAACATAATTATGAATTAATGAAAATCTACGCTTGTAAACTGGCTTAGCTGAAAATATACCTGTGGATATATGTAGGTAGCTCTTGTTTATAAGAATTTTGTAGGTATCATAATACTGAAGCTTCCTATGCTAATTACCTAGTTAAAAAATATAATCTCCACCATTTAAGTATCAAAATACCAAATCTAGAGGAAAAAAAATATTCTAATGATATGCAATGTAAAGGTGAATCGAATCACCGAAAATTCATTAAATTGTGGTTAGTGTGTACAAAATTAGGATAATATCGTTTTGTTGTCATATTATACTTCACTGTATCAGCCGGATTGTCCACTCCGGACACAGCCTCCCCCATCAAGGAGGTTTGCCATAATCCCCTCGATTGGCAGGCGTCTTGGGGATCGCAGTTTAAGATATCAGTTCCTCCGAAGGCGCTGCTGCCCACCCTCCGGTTACCTTTAGTCGCCTCTTACGATACACACAGGTAGCAATCGATGTGACATTCTAGCCCGGTACCCCAAGGTTGTCATATTAAACCATGCTAAAAGTGAAAGAGATTTCAGGAATTGCAAAAAAAATACATGAAAGTGGTTTGTTCTCACAACGAGGCAATACAAACGATGCGTGAAGTGGAAGCTTTTGTCCGTGATAGCGCTTTTATATGTTGTTACCAAACTTTTGATCAAATTCAGAAATAATCTTTTTTTTGGAAAGTAATGTAAACGGTACATAGTACCTGTAAATTATATTTTTAATAAATACATTTATTTGAGAGAATTTAGAAAATAAATATCTGTTTTGAATCAACAAAATGTGTACAATCCTGCAGATGAAAAAAAAATAGTTTTATCTAATCTGATGAACATGTGGCGAAAACTATCACCCGCATTGTCCACTATGTTACCCTGTAAAGCAAAGTTTGCCATAATCTGTTCATTTGGCATGCGTTTTGGGGATTGCAGATTTAGATAGCAGTTCCTCATAAGGCACTGCTGCTCCGGTATTTTACCCTTAGGCTTCCTTATGACACCCACAGGAAGAGATAGGGGCGATTACATTCAAACCCGATATCCCGCGAGAGACCATAAAGGAAAACTTAAGATATACGCAAAATGTATACGAGAGGTATGATTGTTTATATAAATATCAATCCTTGATCTCTGTCTATCATACAGAAAGACAAGCGTGATCCTGTGTGTTTTTTTTTGGTAAACTGATCATATGTCTCTGTTACAGTCATGCCATTGCTGTTTATTTGGTGACAAAGTACGGTAGCGATGAGTCTCTCTATCCAACTGACCATCAGAAACGAGCACTCATTGACCAGAGACTGCACTTCGATAGCGGGATTCTTTTTCCAGCTCTAAGGGGCACTGTGGTACGTACACAGTTAATGATAAATCGTCCAGAATCCTGCTAGAAGGACTTACCGTCCTGCCGGTAGGACAGCAGGATTCTTTTTCCAGCTCTAAGGGGCACTGTGGAACGTACACAGTTAATCATAAATCGTCCAGAATCCTGCTAGAAGGATTTACCGTCCTACCGGTAGGACAGCAGGATTCTTTTTCCAGCTCTAAGGGGCACTGTGGAACGTACACAGTTAATGATAAATCGTCCAGAATCCTGCTAGAAGGACTTACCGTCCTGCCGGTAGGACAGCAGGATTCTTTTTCCAGCTCTAAGGGGCACTGTGGAACGTACACAGTTAATGATACATCGTCCAGAATCCTGCTAGAAGGACTTACCGTCCTGCCGGTAGGACAGCAGGATTATTTTTCCAGCTCTAAGGGGCACTGTGGAACGTACACAGTTAATGATAAATCGTCCAGAATCCTGCTAGAAGGACTTACCGTCCTGCCGGTAGGACAGCAGGATTCTTTTTCCAGCTCTAAGGGGCACTGTGGAACGTACACAGTTAATGATAAATCTTCCAGAATCCTGTTAGAAAGACTTTCCAGCCTACCGTTAGGATGCAACTTAATTTGGATTTATTAATTAAATGGTAGTACTAGCAGTACCAAAAAAAAATATCATCCGATAGTCTGTATTTTTCTCTATAAGGGCATGCTAGTTCCATCATCATACCGTGAGTGTAAGCAGAATGGCTGCGGAGTTTAGACGTGGGTTGGCGCGTTCGCTCTCGGGCGACACACTATGACGCACCTAGCACGGAAACACATAGAATTGTCAACATTTGGGGCAGCAACAGACAACAGCAACAGTGGGGGCTATTAAGCTACCTATGTATGCATTTTGTCACAAGTAACGAACTGCGCTGCGCCCTGAGACATATGCCTGTAATTTCGCCGAAATTTTCCTTCAAACCGAAACAAAGTAATGTGAAAAGTAACTGATTGGCGGTAGATATAAACATATTAGCAGTACTGCCCCGGATGAACTCGTTCACAATGAGTGCTACTGCTACCAATTGCGGTATTCAAAGAAAGGGCCTATGTTTAACAGTGGACGTCTTCCAAGTTGTGATTATGATAAAGGCTATGTAGTTAGCTATCACAATTATTGTATAATTATTAAATCCAAATGTGTTAGGTACATTTAATGTGCATAGGAATAAAGTTTACAACCAAAAAAGTTACATTTGCTTTTGTCATGCACCTACGATGTCCTTCCAGTATGCAAAGTACTGTTGGATAGACGCGCGTAAATCTTCATAAAAATAATGCATAATATATGAGGAACACTATTAAACTTTCTTCTGATAAGCAAACATTTTATTGAATATGTAATTTTTAGGAACCTATACTTTTTGGAGGAGAGAAAACCCTACGCTCTGAAAACCTGGCTAAGATTACAAAAGCATACGAGTTCTCGGAGAAATTCTTGAAATCTACTTGGATTGCTGGAGATAAACTGACATTGGCTGACATATGCTGCGTGAGCACTATATCTTCGATGAATGAAATTAGCCCAATCTCTGCTGACTCGTAAGTTGGTTCACCATTATCTCCTTAACTTGGCTAGTATTGAAATTACGCTTAAATTTCCAATAAAGTAATTGATGGAAATTCTAGATATTAACCAAACAATTCTGATTAACTACACTTACACACACGTCACTAGTATAACATGCCTAAAACCAACAGTAGAGACACAAATGTCCTTCTATATGGTTATTTTATGTCAGGTGGCAGACGCTCATAATCAAGAGAACCCACAACCTAGTTTCCTGCCTATTCATTCATAGAAAATAATATCGCTATCTTCAATCATAACTTTGTTTTTATTCATCTTATCATACATTTAAACTTTCTATAGCATGGTTAACAAAACATAAAATTATACACGTCGATCAAGGATCAAGCAAGTCCCACTTCTCCCCTTTTTGTAGCCGGTTAAAATGTATATATATTTTAATAATATAAACATTTGGCCACAACTCATCATATGGAAAGTGATGATGTGGTCAAAGATATCGTTCAGGCTAACCTAGAATTACTGGCTCTCAAGGACAACTGCCGGAACACGCCAATCATGGCGTCAGCATCATCTTGGCAAGCATCAGCTTGGCGACAGATTTTCTATTTCAGGATGGTAGCTATCCAGGCGGGCTAACAAAATGCTTACTGCCATGCTATCACGAATACCATCCTAAGGCAAAACCGGGACCGTCAACTTAGCGTTTTTTTTTTTATTTCATTTTATTGTGACGGAACAAGCTCGAGGCCCACCTGATGTTAAGTGGACTAACCTCTGCCTGCAATTCATGACAACTCACGAATTGCACTGCGCCCGTCACACTGAGACATAGTTGTTAAGTCTCATTGTGCCTGTTATTTCACTGGCTCTCAAGGACTACTGCCGGAACACACCTTTCGGTGCTTGGCGACAGACTTTATACTTGGGGGTGGTAGCTAGCCAGGCGGGCAATCGCAAAATGCCCTTCCACCATGCGGTGAAACTCAAGCCGGCGGTGGGGATCGAACCAGGGTACTGGGGCACGGCAGTCCATCATTGCTTCTAAAAAATTGCGTGCCCCTTGAAGCAAGGAAGCGTTCAGTGGTAATACCGCTAATGTTATTAGATTATTGTTATTAATTATTATTAATTAATATTATTATTATCCAAGTCAGACAACAGCGGACGTTGCTTAACTTAGTTGATTGGTTAAGAACGGCTAAGTAAGCTTCGCTATGAGCGCTTGACAATTCGTGTAATTCAATATCAATTCTTGTAAACCCAGAATTCATAGTTATTATTTTTTTTTAAACGTTATTGTGAAGGAACAAGCACGAGGCCCACCTGATGTTAAGCGGTATCCTCTGCCTATAACAGATGCATTTCATCACAAGTGACGAACTGCACTGCGCCCATCACCTTGAGACATACCTATTAAGTCTCATTTAGCCTGTTATTTCACTGGCTCTCAAGGACTGCTGCCGGAACACACCGTTAGGTGCTTGGCGACAGATTTTCTACTTGAGGGTGGTCGCTAGCCAGGCGGGCATTCGCATAATGCCCTTCCACCAAAAATGATTCTCCATAAGATAGGGATACACGAGATGTTGCATGGGCAATTACCGGTTTAAAATCCATTTTCTTTAAAATTACAGGTATCCCAATCTGTCAGCTTGGCTGGAGAGATGCTCTCAAGAAGAATTTTTCAAGAAAGCTAACGAGCCCGGTTTGGCCCAGTTCCGGGCATTAATTAAGCTAAAACTTGGTTAGACCAAGAAATAAATGCAAGCAGAACTAAATAAATGCACCCAGCTATATTGTACCTATGCAATTTTATGTTTAACTAGAATAAAACTCCATCCTTTTCCGCCGCCTACACGCTTCTCCACCTCTCTTCTAACCTCCCGCAGTAATCCTGTGGAGTGTAATGATGGCGTAGATTTTTAACATAGACCTTATTGATCCGAATAGACTCAAAATGAATCTGCACTAGTTTAACTCAGTAAAAAAATATTGTTTTTATTCATCGATAAGCACGAAAGGGCAAAGGAGTTTCTGGATTTATATTAAGTAAGAAAATTTATATTAATGTTTTTATCTATAGAAATATACAATCTTATGTTCATTATTATCCTGTGCTATTTAATATATTGAGTGTGTTAAAAAATACTACTTTACATCTGGTTTTCTGTTTAATTTATCGATATATCGTAATTGACGCATTTCTCAGCTCCGCACTGGACTAGCTCGCTTAAGTAGGTATTGAAGTTTCTCTTCAATCAAGCGGCAGTTGCTTTGCACACACACTATTGTTATTGAAGTACTAAGGTTGATTTACCCATCGTTGTATTTGAAAATAAATTTTATTTGCAGCAATTTTGTCATTTTTTCTATGACCTTAAAACTGTTTACGCACATAATGTTAGACAAGCAAACGGACAGGTTAGGTAAAAAAATATAATGTGAATTTTAAGAAATTGGACTGATATTTTATGAAACCATAAAGACAAATTTGCTAAACAAAGAGGCAATAAAATCACAAATATACGATAGGAAAAATTTAAGTCATGTGCTGGATTCGAACCCGCGTCCATCCACCCCTTGAGCTGAGTGATTTTGTAATGTAATCCATATAGCAGGCATTATTGCAAACCTAAAAATATTAAAATTATACGGTTGCGTCATCATTTACATGTATAAAACCAATTGCAATATTGGTCTTGTTTGTAGTACAAAGCAAGTGGTACTATAGATGTCGCTTCATTCCAATACGATGGTTAAAGAACGATAGGAAAGATTTGAATTATGACGTCATGTTAGCTCAATTGGTTAGAGCATACCGCGGCTCAAGGGGTGGATGGACGCGGGTTCGAATCCCGCACATGGCTTAAATTTTTCCTATCGTATATTTGTGATTTTGTAATGTAATCCGCATAGCAGGCGTTATTGCAAACCTAACAATATTAAAAAAAAAACGAGGCAGTAACTTATAAGAATATGCCAGATTCTACAGTAAGTGTTGTAAAAGGTATCAAGTAATATAGTAACTATAAGTAATTAAAAGATATTATTTGTGACAGCTGACAAAGTGAAAATTGATCTCAAAATTTGGCAGTTGATGTCGTATTTTACTATTTAGACCTTAGGCCTGTTTCAGAATGTTCGAGTAAGTTCCGTTTATACTACTCAGAACATAAAATAACCGAATGATAAAAATTACAGTTATCATACAGCGCGTTTCAAGCTTTAACCGATGGATAGGTAAAATCGATGACTGTGAAACGCAAAGATAGTGTTTTATTTATTAAATATGTTCTGGGTAGTATAACCGGAACTTACTCGAACATTCTGAAACAGGTCCTAAGCCTGCAGTAGCGCGACTTTAGAATTTTATTATTTTAAACGCCCGGGAATCCATATAGCTATATACAGGTAGTTCATCACCCAAAACTACTCACTTTGTTATTAATTTCATAAGAAAATCGTTTAAAACAATTTTTCTAACGTAACGAAAATTATCTTATGCATTTTTTGAGAATATTAGCATCAATATAATTTTGCTTCTTGAATGAGAGAAAGACGTTGATAATAGCGTGGTTAAATATATTATTGAATCTTTTAGACCTTGAGTGTCTGATAATTATCAGAAGCGATAAAATAGTATTGGTTTTAAATCATTATTACTATAGTTAGAGACAGAGATCAATAAAAATATAATAATATTTAAGTTATTTATACTACTTTTTGGCCGATAGGCTACCTATTGACCATAATATTAAGATAGGTGTGTTCGTAACTATTACCAGGCTTAAAATAGAATTATAACAGGCTCTCTAAAGGACAGCTACCAGACCGTTAGGTTTTTGGCGACCGATTTTCTACTCGAAGTTATATAAGTGGGCATTCGCAAAATTTCCTACCACCATATAACAATGACTTCCATCCTAAAATGACAATTATGCACCCTCCGAAGCACGGAAGTGCTCAGCATTTACATGTCACTAGCAGTTACTAATATTTAGAACAACTAGGCAAGCGCTTAGAAATCAACGGAAGCCATTAAATTTGATGGAACCTGAAAAGCGATTTTGTATCAAGATAGTAGAATGTATAACAATTTTTTTTTAAATATTTTAAGAAAACATCAAATTAAGATAATAGAGCTCAATTGCTAACTTGCCAAACGACGATTTGACAAAATGTGAAATAGACATTGAAATGTAATCTCATAACATTAGATAGTCCACTCGAAAAGGCGATAAATCTTATAAAAATATATGTATCAAGTAGCGTACCTTATACCTTACACCCAGCTACAAACTTTGTGGCCTCATAGAAAACGCTCAAAACTTTACATGCTTCTGAGTAATTTATTCAGAGCAGCCTAACTTAATTTTAACTTTATCATTTTTAAGTTACCTACTCTAAATTTAGTCGTTGTTAATCTAAGTTAGAATAATGTAAGAAGTTTTTATTAAATAGAAGAAAAGTTACAATGTTAATTAGATTCCATACTTGAAATAAATAATTAAACTTACGAAGGTGAATGTTTATGCGCGTTAATTACACACTTATAGTACCTTGGCTGAAAGAAGCTTTTCCAATTAGTGAGCAGGTAGACGACACTTAACGTTTACTGCTTTAGCATAATTGAATTTTCTATCTATTCAATATTAGAAACAACAAAATCAATAATAATTGATGATTTTGACCCCTTATAAGTAGGACAAATATTGCATTTGTAATGACAAAAATACACTGATTTAGTCCGTATTTATTTATCTTATGGTAAAAATGTTGTAATATATATGTCGGAGCGTAGCAGTTAGTTTGATACGAGAATGGCAACACTGTGATTTACCGACGTTATTCTACTCTGTGGTCACTACTAGTATAGAGAGACTATAGAGTCATTTGAGAGACTGAGACTGTGACTCGAAGCTTACGTCACAAGACATTGCAGTTGACTGGGCAGTCTTGTGCTGAAAAGACAACCTATAGTACCACCAACTTAACTGTGCAGTTTTCGAGGGCGTTACTGGTCACGGAAATCAACTACAAACTGTCACCATTTGAAGGAATGTTGTAGTTCTTTTTTCCGCCACCTGAACAGATAAGTTGGCGGGTCTGTACATAAGGAGTGAAACCAGTGATTGTCAATGCTAACTAGAATTGACAATGAAGACCACGTTCAGAGTACATCAGTGATGGCAGATAACAGCAGTTCATAGAGGAGTATACTCTGAAGACGACATACGTGATGCGATATGGCACACACACCCAAGTGATAATTGAATATGACCAGAAAGGAACAGTGTACTTATATTGTGCAGAGAGTGTTCTGCATGGCGGAACTGGAATGGCTATAGGGGGCGGATGGAAGCCATTTCAGGGGTCACCCCATTAAACTGTGTATTGAGGAATAAACCAAGTATTCAAGTGATATGTGTCTTCTCATTTGCACGATATGAGAGCTCTGCCATTAAACCTAATGATGTCGAGAAGAAAGCCTTACTTACTTACTTACACAATTATCTTCGACATATATGAAAATTACAAAAAAAACATAAATAGTAAACTGAGTTTTAGAAAATTTTATGTAATAAATGATTATGGCGCATAATCTAAGATAATTTATGTAATAAAATTAATTAGGGAAGTAGCTACTTTTAGTCCAACATGTAAGTACGATGTGATAATAAATAAAGTTGCACCAATTTAATAAAAAAAATCCTTTAGTCCTACTCTGAAATGATAGCTGTTCCGAACCGATTGCGAGTCTAAATCGAAACACATCTAGCTGTCACTTATCGTAGTTTTCAAATTGTCTTTGAACTGTCTTGTGAATGATTGGTAGGAAAGTCACTCTTAAAAAAATATTTCGTGTTTTTTTAGAAACAGAAATATATATAGAAAGAAATCCAGGTGTATTTTGCGTCCAATAATAAGGACTTTGATTTGACTTGTGATTGTGCCGCCTTTGACCGGCTGGTAAAGCGCCGCGAGTGTAGTTTTATTTTAATAAAATTGTTTGAAACAGTGCATTTTTGTTTTGTGAACGATAAGGGCTTGTGTGACCCCAAGAAGAAACAGGGCAGCGTTGGTTTTGTAAGTGCACGACTTACCCAGTTTTATTAGATTTAACAATACTAATACTTTAGATAATAATATATAGAGAGTTATTTTACTACACTAATGCTATACTAACTTTACTAAACCCTAACAGAAAACTAGTGCTCCTGTATGTGAGTACTCAAAATTCTAGTTCATATGTTTAGGTAAGCTCCGGGAATCGCGGACAAGTAACGTCCCCTTGCAGCCTGTACAGTGCAGACAAGGTTTTCTTCCACTGCACTTAATTTCCTGCAGGAGTCAGGCCTGGAAGATACAATAGCCATTATCACTTGATTATTGTTTTTCCCATAAATAAATGTTTATGGGGCGTTAATACTTGTATTATTGGCACAAACTTTGAGAATGTTGAAGCACTCGTAGCTAAGTTTACTTAGCTGTTCTCAACCAATCAGCAAAGTTAAGCAACGTCGCCTGCGGTTATGAGTTGGATGGGTGACCGCTAGTGACATTACTACTGAGCGTTTCCGTGCTTCGGAGGGCACGTTGAGGATGGCAGTCGTTATAGCATGGTGGTAGGGCATTTAGCGAATGTCCGCCTGGCTAGCTACCACCCTCAAGTAGAAAATCTGTCGCCAAGCACCTAACGGTGTGTTCCGACAGCTGTCCTTGAGAGCCAGTACTTCTTGGTTAGCCTGAACAACATCTTTGACCACATCATCACTTACCATCAGGTGAGATAGTGATCAAAGGCTAACCTATCAGGCATAAAAATAAAATACAAAAAAATAATAATTTAAGGAACGCGTGTTGTTTCTTTTGATGGCAAATATTTATTGACCAAGGAAAGTGAACCCCTTTTTTTTCATCAATACATAATAAAAAAAACATCTACCTTCGACATGTTTTTCTAAGACTTATGTTTAACTTACCACCCCATGTCTATACACCATGTAGTTGTATTGAGTTTTGAATATTTACACCGAGCTAAGTAATAAAATAGATGAAATATGAAATACAGGCACAAGAGACTTTTAACATCAGGTGGTCCTCGTGCTTATCCCGTCAAATACACAAAAAAAAAACTCAAAGTGTTTGTTAGGACAAGCAGAAGTCAACCCTAAGAGGTTGTTAGCATATTACAAATAACCCTGTATATTTAATTTAAATTTATACTGTAAAGTTACATTGTACCTAGTGAGAGCAGTTTCATAAAGGCGCGGCGACAAGCAAAGCGAGCTAGTCGGAAAATCTGACACTGCTGTGGTACTCTCCACTACAGATTCTTAATAATGAAAATTGTAGTTTTTGACAGTATTCGTAGTCTGCCCGCTATTTAGGTTCGATCGCAAGTCAGTGGCTTGATATCAATAGTTTTTGACATATTTGGTATGCTGTAAGCTATTTTGTTGCGATTGCGTTGCTACAGTGGCATAAAATATTTTGGAGGATTTTAGATAGAAAATTAGCATAGTGATTTAAAAATATTTATTTAATGCATTGCTTGCTAGAAAACCACTGTATTGATTTTTCGAATGATGCGTAATTGATGTAAGTATTCATTATTATTACAATAACAAAATTTGCAAGCCATAGCACAGCCATACGATAGCGACGCCATTGCTATACAACTGCGATTAGGAGCTAGAATTAGCAGACTACCGAATTTGACATTAACAGCAGTTCGATCGCAGAAGCATCGCAGTAGTGTGGCGTTTGGTCAATAGCTAAGAGAATTGAGGCCCAGGTATATATTAGGTCCTTACATATGAAATTGGCGTTTTTCGTACTGGCCACTTTAATCACGAATTTCTCCTCTTTGGTAAGGAATTCCAAATTCAAATTTGTACAGCTATAGACTCATGTATTTGTGCTTCGATGATCGTCATTCATTTGTTTTTTTTCTTCTGTTTTTTTCTGTTTGCGTCACTCATTTTACAAAATGGAAAATCTTAAATATCGCATTATTTACGAGTACGAGTTCCGCCGTGGCACTAGTGCTGCGGAAACAACTCGAAGGGTGAATGATGTGTATGGCGGTCGTGTTGCAAAAGAAAACACAGTTCGTTTTTGGTTCCAACGTTTTCGTTCTGGAAATTTCGACCTGCAGAACAAGCCCCGTGGACGGCCTGAGACTCAAGTTGATAATGAAGAGTTGAAGGCTATTGTGGAAGCGGATCCATCGCAAACCACGTCCGAGTTAGCTTCAGGCTGCAATGTTAGTGATAAAACTGTTTTAATTCACTTGAAGCAAATTGGGAAGATTAAAAAGCTTGAAAGGTGGGTACCTCACGAATTGACTGAAACAAACCGGCAAACGCGCGTCGACTGCTGCGTTACATTACTAAACCGGCACAATAATGAAGGTATTTTAAACCGAATCATTACCTGTGATGAAAAATGGGTTCTTTACGATAATCGGAAGCGCTCAGCGCAATGGTTAGATCCTGGCCAGCCAGCCAAATCCTGCCCCAAGCGAAAATTAACCCCAAAAAAGTTACTTGTAAGCGTTTGGTGGACTAGTGCCGGTATTGTTCATTACAGTTTTTTCAAATCTGGCCAGACTATTACGGCTGATGTCTATTGTCAGGAATTGCAAACCATGATGGAAAAGCTAGCGGCTAAACAACCTAGGCTGGTCAATCGCTCCACGCCACTGCTGCTTCACGACAACGCTAGACCACACACTGCGCTACAGACGGCTATTAAATTAGAAGAGCTTCAATTGGAAAGTCTAAGACATCCTCCGTACTCCCCGGACCTTGCTCCAACAGATTACCATTTTTTTCGAAATTTGGATAACTTCTTGCAAGGGAAAAAATTCAACTCCGATGGGGCAGTCCAAATCGCCTTCAAAGATTTTATTGATTCCCGTCCGACTGGTTTTTTTAGTAAAGGGATCAATAAACTACCTATGAGATGGCAAAAGTGCATAGAAAATAATGGTTCATACTTTGATTAATTAAATATATTATATTAAAAAATATTCGACTTTTTGTTCCTCCCATACAAAACGCCAATTTCATATGTAAGGACCTAATATTTAACCTACAGCCTACTGCAGTTTTTGTATCTGTACTGTACTGTATTAGCCGGATTATCCACTGCTGAACACAGCCTCTACCATTATGGGGGGGGGTTAATCCCCATGCTTGGCAGGCGTCTTAAGGGTCGCAGTGCGAGATATCAGTTACTCAGAAAGCGCTGCTGCGCACCTACTTAGGTAGGTACTTCTCGTATGGAATTGTGCTATAAGCAAGAATTTATTTTTAGGGTAATTAACCAAATATAATTTTGTATACATAAAGCTTGAACCATGGACTCGGTTAAGAAGAAGAACTAACTTTATATGCCCCTAAGTAAGTTGGCAAGTGACGTAACGGGCAAAACTCTAGCCCGCGTCTAATGTTGTTTCGAAAGTTACTATCACTACTATGGGTATCGCGCGAGGAACTTCTAAACTAGTATATTAAACAAAGAAAACTTGCAAACACGAAGTTCCCTTATAAATTCAACGTAACTTAGAATAACTACGTTGAGGTGTAGGTTAAATGAAAGTTTTGCGGAAATTGATATCACAAAAGGAACAATAAAACTTGGCGTACTTAGGTATGTTTAGAATTTATAGGTGTTCCGTTTAATGTTTGTGGTTTCACTATGAAAGTAGAGTTTTTTTGAAGCGACGTCCCTAGTATTTTAACCATCGGTATGGCTTTATGAGCAAAATACTACGAACTACATAAAAAACTACAGCTTCTACAATTAAATAAAAAAATTGAAGCAACGTCTGCTGCTGTTATGACTTGGATGGCTGACCGCTAGTGCCAATACTAAGCGCATCATTAGAGCGGTACATCAAACCGTCGGTCCCGGTTGTTGTCTTAGGATGGCAGTTGTTACAGCGTGGTGGTAGGGTATTTTATGAATGCCCGCCTGGATAGCTACCACCCTTAGTAGGAAATCTGTCGCCAAGCACCTTACGGTGTTCCGGCAGCTGTTCTTGAGAGCCAGTAATTCAAGGTTAACATGGACGTCCTTTCTTACCATCTGGTGAGACAGTGGTCATAGTCTTGCCTATCAGATATTTTTTTTTTTTTTTTTTTTCATTTATTTTCATGGATCAACTAACAGTACACACAATAAAAAATTTACAAAAAAGTTTAAATACAAAACATATAACTAATTGCGATACCAACGACGTTGACCACAAGTTTACATTTTCATATATTCATGTGCTGAGAATTAAGACTACAAAGTATTTTATATTTTACAAATTGTTTGTTAAGTTGCTTATTATATGCTTCACTAAAATAATAAAAATAGGAAGGAAAATTTAGAACAGCTGAATTATAAAACAGTCTCAGCTGCTTAAGGAGAAACTATGATGACAAGATCAACGTATCCTGTTGTACTTCCTTCAGCAGCCCAAACACTGACTGTTTAAAACATCCCACTCTCTCATGAAATATATCTATAGAATTAAAATGTTCATTATAAGATTTTGCCATACGGTACAAGGGAGATCGTTTGCCAGCATTGGTACGACAAAATGTTGTAGCAAATATTTTTTTATGATTACGTGAAAAGGCCCTAATGGGTACATTATAACTAAGCTTATTAACTAATTCAGAACAGTCGTATCGATTATTACAAATATCACGCAATAACATTACATCTAGTTGTTTCCTTCTAGACTTTAAACTTAATAACTTATATTTTTCTAGTAATTCTTCATAGGGCATAATTCTGTGATTACATTTATAAGAAACGCAGCGCAGAAATTTCTTTTGAACTCTTTCAATGTTGTTACTGTAACAGTGGTAATATGGATTCCAAACAGATACACCATACTCTAGTTGTGATCGAACTAAGGATTTATATAACAGCTGATATGTTGATTCGTTTTTAAAATTACTAGAAGATCTAATGACAAAATTAAATAATTTAAATCCACGAGATATAATATCCAAAACATGAATGTCTAAGGTTAATTTACTATCAAGTGTGATACCAAGGTCTTTAATTACCTGCACTTTGTCCACATAAGTGTTACAAAGTGCGTAATTGAAGTGACTAATATTTATTTTACGAGTAAATATAATGGATTTGCATTTTTTAAGGCTGAGTGACAGTTTATTTTTCAAACAGTATGCAGAGAATCGATTTAGATCCTGTTGAAAGTTAATATGATCTTGATAAGTATTAATAACATGAAATGCCTTTAGATCATCGGCGTATAATAAAAATTTACTGAACTTAAAGCATTTACCAATATCATTAATGTATAATATGAAAAGCAATGGACCCAAAATTGATCCCTGCGGCACGCCAGAACTTATTGGCATAGTATCAGATACATGACCATTGATCACAACTGTCTGACAACGATTGGTTATGTATGATTTGAACCAGCGCCACAGATTACCTCTAATCCCATTGTATGCTATCTTCTCTAAAAGAATTTTATGGTCCACTCTGTCAAAAGCTTTTTGAAAATCAGTGTAGACACTGTCAGTTTGCTTATTTTTATCAAGATTATCAAAAAGTTCGATTGTATATGTTAACAAATTAGTGATTGTAGAACGTCTTTTGACAAAACCATGCTGATTAGGAATGATATTATGATGCAGATTAGGATATATAACATTGTGTATAAGTCTCTCAAGAAGCTTCGACAGAGTGGGTAAAATTGATATAGGACGATAGTTTTCAACATCTCTTTTAGTTCCATTTTTATGGACAGGTACAATGCGAGCAAATTTCCAGATACGTGGGCAAACACCTTCACGTAGACAAAGATTAAATATATAATGTAGCGGTATACATATAGAATTTGCGGTATGTTTTAAAAAATACGGGGGAATATTATCCACACCAGCACCTTTGGACGTGTCTAATTTATTGAGTTCCAACTTTATATCATCAACTGAAAACGATATGTCACTTATAATTAGGTCAGATTCATTATTTTCTAAGGTTGGTTTATTTATGTGGCATAAATCATAATCGTCAGGAACTACGGAAGGTTCAAAGACGGAATGAAAATATTCAGAGTATAAATTGCAAATATCTAACACATCACTAGTTGATTTATTTTTATAATTAACACAACCAGGTATGTTACTATTTTTCTTTTTATTAGAAACATAAGTCCAAAAAAATTTTATATTACATTTTATGCTTTCCTCGACCTTTTTTATGTAGCTCTTGTAACTGGAGTCAGATAGTGTTTTCAGCCGCTCTCTGTATAATGAAAACATTTCGTAGTCACATCTATTTTTATATTTTTTCCATTTGATCCATGCATTCTTTTTATTATTAAAAATGTGTCTTATTGATGAATTGTACCAAACTGGAAAACTAGAACTAAAAACTTTTTTTTGAGGAATATGTTTAGATATGATACCATTAATGGTATCGTAGAATATACTGACGGCACACTCAGGTGACTTCCTACTAAAAATAAGATCCCAATTTACTTCAATTATATCGTTATTTATTATGTCATAATTAGCTTTGGAAAAACAGTATGTCTGACGTAACTTACGATTTATATAGTCATGGCTACGTTCAATAGGCAAGGTCACATAGTAAGCGGGATGATAAGGATCCAATTTCACCAAAGGAATTTGAGCATTAAATAATTCACAATTAATATTATTTGTAATAAATAAGTCTAGTATTCTGCCTAATTTATTTCTTACGTAATTAAATTGAAAACTTTTGGTTGCATACATGAAATTCACTAATAAGTTAACTATGTGGCACGTACTATGTATGGGTTGCATATAAGCACATGTATCACTGCGTCGCCAGTCTAATGTTGGTATATTTAAATCTCCTACAATAAATAAGTAATTATCCGTAGAATATTCTAAAATGTTTTGTAAATAATTCAAATATGATGTATAAACGTCGTACGTTTGTTTTGGTGGAATATAAACTGCGCAAAATGTATAAGTCCTATTACCAAACATAAACTCAATGGTAAGGTAGTCAATGATTTCGTCCGGAAGTGGTGGACACGCTGGCGGGGGCAGAGGTGGTGGGGTGAGGACACGCACTCGTGCATCTGCTACAAGTGAATTCATCACAGCCACCACTAAGCCACCGCCGTCCTTCCGCCCGCAAGCAAACCGGTTTCTGTCGCATCTGAATAATGCATACCTATTATCAAATAATTCACTGTCAAATATGTTGCTAGTTAGCCACGTCTCTGTTAAAATTATTATATCATAAGAATGTAATAAAATATTCATATATAGTTGGTGTACCTTAGTCCTTAAACCTCGACAATTTTGATAATATATAGATAAAACATCGTTATCCATTTTTAATGTTAACAGTAAAAAATGTTATTAACTTTATGTTATTGCTGCCAAAACACATACACATGGATAAATGGAAGTATAATAATGTAACACTAAAATATGCCCTACGAAGCCAATACGGAAACAGTGTCTTGTATAAAATACACATAATAGATTTTATACATAAATTATTTACAAAAATATTCGTACGTGTATTATATATATACTTGGCTATAAAATAGTTACCGCAAACAATAATACACCTTTCGCATGTACTATTCTTGCCAGCTAACCAACTAGTTTTTATAATTAACAACTTTTTATGAATAACACTTGTGGTTAGTATAGACAGTAACAAGATTGTATAAAATTGCTTTACGATATCCATAGTAACGCTTATAGGTGATGGTATAAAATTGAGTGACATAAAATTACAAACAGAATGAAGTACATTAATATTACGATTGAATAACTGCAAAAAACCCTGTACTAAGTTGTATTTATATATTAAATAATAATAACAATAATACGAGTACACAATGTAATAATCTAAAGTGAAGTTATTAGTGAAACCTGATATTATTCTGCTAAGCTTAGCTATATATCATTTTATTTTCGAAATGTCCTGAGGGTTCCGAATAGCCAGTACTGGAGAAGCGTCAGATTTACGCAGTAAAATGGTGCCGTGTTTTACCCACACATATTTATAATCATGGGCCTTTGCACGTTCTCTGCATGTGCGGAATAAGACCTTATTTTGTAAAGTAAGGTGTTCATTCGCATATATCTTAGTGGAGGCGCCCGCGATAGACAACTGTGATGAATTGACACCTTTTTTTAACCTGAATGCAGCCAGAAAATTGTCCCTTAATATTCTGGATACAAATTTAATAATAACATTTTTAGGGCGGAAATCCTTACTGTCAGCATGAGGAACACGATGGACAGATATTATGTCTTGTTGGTTGAAATTGCACCCAATAATGTTACCCAGTTGCGTGGTAAGTGTGAGTAAATTTTCGGTACGGCGGTCAGGGAGACCAACGATTTCAACATTGCAAGACCTGGCTTGTTGTTCAATGGCAGCAATCTTAGTCTCAAGTACACTAACCCGGTTGGTCGTGTCAGAATTTTGTGCGACTCGCTCTTCAACTGATTTTAATCTGCCCTCCAAAATATTTTGACGCTCGTCAATATGTGTAAGTGACTTGACAGATATAGACATAATTAATAAAAATATAATATATCTCTAACGTGATAAAAAATCAAGTATATACATTACAAAATTAAAAATAAACGATAGAAAAAAAAATTAAGTCACGTGCGGGAAGTAATTGTAACTTAACATTAAGGCCATGTTTTTCAATCAACAGCTAGTTACTATTTCTAAGAAGAAATGTATACACAACCAATATATATAAAGGACTCATGCTAGTCGCTCAAAGGAGAAGTTCATTTCTGATTTATTTGGTCGGTTAATATTGTTTTGATATTTTTATCTAATGATTGAAGAACCGGCTGTAAAACAAAAAAGAAATGGAAGATAAATTCAAAAAGACATTAATAAAGACCATCAATGAAATTTACAGAGTAAAATAATATCCAGATGTCCAATTCTTATTTCAATTAACACTTTTTATCCCTTGCAAAACTGTACGGATTTCTTGCTCCAGTTCGGACAATAATGAACGACCACCCGTTAGTCGCAGGGAAAATTAATTAAGTTTCTTTTTGCTCTTATACTTTTCTTTGTTAAACTTTAATTTTTACCGAGAGAGACAATTTCAAACCATCAGTTCCGTTGCGCAGGTTACTTTAGTAAATGTGTCGTTTTTGCTGCAGTTGATAGAAATGTCGATAGATGATGTTTGCTTTGAGTAAATTATAACGTTATATTGTTTTTAAAACATAGCCATTTTATTCCGTGATTTTTCTAATATGAAAAAAAACTAAATTAGACAAGTATAAATTATTTTTAAAAAAAACCCGACTGCAAATTATTTATTTCTGATAAACGTTTTATCGTTCTATTGAAATCAAACTGGAAGTTATATAAATTAATATAATCGTTTATAAAGCTTCATTTTGGTACCCCACTCGGTTGCTAGGTTTTCTTTAACGCAAAATGCCTCATTTTGCGTCTAAAATCCGCCAGTTTATTTATTGATTACTTTTTATGCACATAGTGACATTTGTTTTTTCTAAAATCTGTCAGTTAGTACAAGTGTCACTTACACTATCAAGACGAATCTGACGATATCTCATAAATTATAATCGATTGAGCCGTTTAGAAGTGATAGAGAGAATAAAGAAACTCACAAACATACGAGGGCAGGTCAATAAGTCCGTGACTTTTTTAATTTCCCGCCTCTTCTCTGAATGGGCAACACAGATCCTGTCAACAAGCATCTGTCAGCTGACTCTTGTCAAAATTTGAACCTGTGACATTTAGTTTGTGATCGACAGCCATTGAAAGCACTACCGCCTGATGTAAGGAGAAAATGGAAAAAAAGTGAATTACGCGTGCTCATTAAGCGGAAAAAAAGTATCACTCAAACCAAGGATATATAAGCTTGATAAATACTATCGGAACTCAGCACAATCAATTTCAATGATAAAAAGTGGTTTACTGAGTTTCGTTGTGGCCATACAAGCACGAACTACAAGTTCTCTGTAAGATGTGTGCCGCGATTGCTCACAATCGACCACAAACGCAATCGTGTGACAACTTCGCAGGAGTGTTTGGCGTTGTTCAACCGCAATATGGACAAGTTTTTGCACCGTTTCGTAACCGTGGACGAAACGTGGATCCATCACAATACACCAGAGACCAAACAGCAGTCAAAACAGTGGGATTCTCGGGATGAATCGGCACCAAATAAGGCCAAGTTGGGTATGTCATCCAATAAAGTCATGGCGACTGTTTTTTGGGATGCACGCGGTATAATCCACATTGACTACCTTCAAAAAGGTGAAACAATCAATAACGAAAATTATGCCAACTTATTGGGTCGATTTCATAAGGATTTCCTAAAAAAACGACCACATTTGGCGAAGAAAAAAGTTCTTCTCCACCAGGACAATGCAAGGGTGCACACATGTGCTGTTTCCATGGCGAAAATCTATGAATTAGGCTACGAATTGCCCTTCATCCTCGCTATTCTCCGGATTTAGCCCCGAGTGACTATTTCTTGTTTCCAAACCTGAAGAATTGGTTCGGCGGAAAGAGATTTGACTCCAACAATGAAATCATCTCACAAACAAATGCCTATTTTGATGACCTCGACAAATCTTATTTTTTGGAAGGGATAAAAAAATTGGACAAATGTTTAAAGCTCAAAAGAGACTGTAGATAAATAACATTTTTTTTTCTCACAAACACGTGTTTTATTCAAAAAGTCACGGACTTATTTACCCGCCCTCGTACTTACATGAACCCTGAAAACATAACACTCCTTTTATTAGGCGGTCGTGTAATTATTTGCCTAATTACTGGTGTAGACGCGCCCTACGCTCTAAACATAAATCGTTTAAACAGCTAATTAGCATCGATGCACTTGGTAACGTACGCCTAGTTAGCACCGAAACGCTGTCGAGTTGTCAATACTACAGGTTGAGGACTGATTTTAGAATTACGTTTGTTTATTGAAAACTCTCTGCAAATTATATGCTTTTTTTAATATATTTAGCTTTATCCTTATATATTTTAGGTTTAAATTTGGTATTTGATTTTTGTGCCTGCTTTCAAGTCTCATAGAGCTGAAAAAGTTCTACTAGGAAATACCTAGGTAACGGAACTCTTCTGTAAGTAATTATGTTCATGAGACTTAACTACTGTATGTCTCAGTGTGACAGGCGCAGTGTAGTTCGTCACATGACGAAATGCATCTGATATAGGCTGAGGTTAATCCGCTTAACATCAGGTGGGCCTCGTTCGATTGTTCCGTCACAATTACATTAAAAAAAACTCGATACTTAGTACGGTCTACGTGTAATATATTTATTTATCGTGACCACAATACATGTAAGGACTTTACAATACTAAATCAACAAGCTCTGATTATAATCCATATTCTATTAAGTTACAGCATCATTGTAAACATCCCGCTGTTGTTCCAATCTGAATACTTAACGTGCTGTTTGTTAAACTCAGCAGCATTTCAAACGAATATAAACCTTGTGTTCAAGAGTGTAAGATAGAAAATGATAAATTAGGAGCGATGTCGATTGTACGGGTGCTAGATAAACAGACGGGGCAAATTAGCCAAGTCCGAACTGTGATGACAATGATATTAATCGAGGAAGAATAGTCTATACATAAAAACTATTTTTTCAAAATGGAACCTACTGGCAGCACTGACAAGTATGAAATAACTTATAGAAGTCAGTACCATGCTGGTTCTAGACACTGAGAGATCACATTTGGATTGTCAGTCTTTAACAATATTTTTCATACGTTTTAGTGTTGGATGTCAGTTACGTTTTCTTTAAATAACATTTCTCTGGTGCATACTACTTACATAATTGATTGTCACAATAAGACTCAAAATAAAATTTTGTATAAGTATCAGTTTCAATTTGAATGAAAATTAACAATATCTCTGTTTGATTTCCTTGCAATTGAAGCGAAAATCCGAGTGAATGATTTGTGCCTAGCCTCAACTTAACAAAAAAACTTTAACTTAAACTTACACTTCTCGGCTAAAATTACATTTACATATATATTTTGATGATAAAATATTTTTAGTTAATAGCGTGTGATCTACAAACCACAATGTGGTGTTAATGAAATTTATACGGAACCAACTTGGGAGTAAGTGTTATTATCCAAGGTATATTGTTAAGCAACAAGTAATGCGCGGTGATTAATAAAAAAAAAATACACATCGATTTCAGAACGATCCTCCTTTTGTGGAAGTGGCGTTACTTGCGATACTGCGCCAATTACTCTCGGTAGTGGTTACAAATTTGAGGCATTTTTTGTAAAAGACATTGGATCCGTGGGGGCCGAGAGCTCATCTTATTTTCCAAAACTTATCAGAGCGCTTGGTCGATGCGACGCGTGATCAAAATGCTCGCACCTATTTGGCTCAACGAATAAGCATTGCCATCCAACGGGACAATGCAGCCAACATGGTGGGCACGCTGCCAACTGTTAGTCAGCTGGAGCATTTGGACTACATGTAGGCTTGCAATGGCCTTTTCAGTTACCTAAGTGCTTTCATTGTAGTAACTGTAATATTTTTCTAATGCAAATGTACTTATAAGTATAAATCTTTTACTACATCGTGGAAAGAACATTTAACGGAAAATTCTAAATTGGAGTCACGGTTGACAAAAAGACATGACCATTTTAGTGGTTTTGGATAAACATAAACCATTGTTTTGTTGCTGGTCACAACACGTAACTGGGAATTATAGTTTTTAGGTTCCATTTGCTTTTGGTTGTGGCAATTTGTCATATTTTATTGTTTCTCATTCACACGAAAGACTGTATTTTTAACAAGTTATATAACTATTATTAAAACATAATTAACTTTAAGGCATATCTCCATTCACGTATCTCTGTACAAGAGATATTGTTCCCTGCTGCACCGACACTCCGGAGCTCTGTGCCACTGATCTCCGTGGCAATTAGGGTTGGCATACATGAATAAATGTGTTTTAAAACTTTAATAAAATTATATTATTCGTGCAGATTGCATGCGAGATTAAAACGTATGTGTAACTTTGTATGTTAATTCGTGTTTGACCGGATAATTGAAAGTTACAGGTAGAGTAATATCTTCTGCATTATCTGTTTGCCTGAGCTATTAAATAATTGAATGATTTTGCTGTATCATATACAACATCAACTAGGTATATCTAAAGACATTAAGCAGTGATGGCTCAGTGGCATTGGCTATGGACTGCCACGCAGCAGGTCCATGGTTCGAATCCCGCGGCGGGCTTGAGCTTCACCGCGTGGTGGAAGGGCATTTTGCGAATGCCCGCCTGGCTAGCTACCACTCTCAATTAGATAATTTGTCACCATGCACCTTACGGTGTGTTCCCACAGCTGCCCTTGAGAACCAGTAATTCTAGGTTAAGCCTGTTAACATCTTCGACCACATCGGCACTTACCATCAGGTGAGATTGAGAGCAAAGGCTTACCAATCAGCAATAAAAATTATAATTAAAAACTTTGTAATTGTCTCCTCCGTCAGATGGATGGTTACCCTTAATCCCTTCACGCTTGGCATGCGTCTTGGGGAACACTGTGTAATTATTAAATTCTACTGCGCTGCTGCCCACCCTTCTAGTATTTTACTCTCCGTCACCTCTTACTATTCCAATAAGAAGATATGCGGGGTGTTATTGTAGCCCGGCATCCCATGGAGAAAGGATATTCCTTAGTGCCAGTAATTTAATAAAAAGTTACTTCAATAATATTATTACAATAATTTATAGTTACTGTTGGCGATTCCGACAATATCTTCTATAATCCTATAAATAATAATCCCAGCAACGATGACATCTTTGAGAAGGGGTAAGTGAATCTCGGGTCCCGGACCACGTAGTCAAATTTCAGTTAAACAATAATTAAGGCTGAATAGAGGTCCACTATAAACAATGTGAAGTTTTAAGAATTATACAGATTCGTACCTCGGTATGTGATAGATTATGTTGTATTTTTTTGTATTTATCCTTAGACAATATTTTTTTACTTGGAGCACTTGGCTTTAATTCTTTGGAAGCTAGGCGTAACTACAATCTACTCATGACAGCTTGTCGGAGATTGCGCGGTGATTCCGATTGCCCTGAACTGGTGGCAAAAGTTATAAGACTGTCTGTTCCCCTAGTACCTAAGTATCGTCTTAGGCCCCGTAATTGCATCTTACTGGCAGTGCCATGGTCGCGCACTGTGGCGCACTCAAACTCGCCTCTCGTACGAGCTTTAATATTATTGAATGCACTTCTGGCATCAGCTTCCGAGTGTGATATATTCGCTGATCGATGGACGCAAGTATGCAATGCATGTCTTAGGTACTGTGAGAAGATTGATAGTGTAAGGAATAGTTCAATTACTAAATGTCATATAATTTAACTACCTGTATTTTCATTATTTTTATTTTATTTAACAATGTTTATTTAATAATTACCTAATTATAATGTGTAAATAAGATGTCTGTATATCACGGCGCATTGGTGATAGCTGTAATGCAGTGTATATATTTTTTGATAAATAAATTAATAATTAGATATAATTTTTTTTGTACCTAAAAATGGTAGTTCAAAAGTACCTATTATCACAATATTGTGCGCATGGTACCGACTTCGACAAGTTATTTCACACTTTTGAGTGTTAACGTCGGTCCCATTTTTAGATAAATAAAATGTTTTCACACTCTTTAGTGACCCTTGCTACTTATGGGATCGATTGTCATTTACTGTCAACGATTATATCATCTAGATAGGAAAATAGTTTTCAGTTATTGGATTTTAGCTCAAAAACGAATTGACGGATTTTAAAATATTAAAAATAATTATCAAAATCAGTTCACCCAGGCGAAAGTTCTGAGGTAACGAACATTAAAAAAACAATCTAATTAAGAACCTCCTCCTTTTTTAGGTCGGTTAAAAATTATATATTTTGAATAGGTTTTTAGGTACAGTTATTATCATAATTATTTAAAATATTAGTAGTACCATTATTATCATAATTATTTATCCCTCAGTGGTATGGTGGGTAAAAATTTACCCCTACGATACCACCGTAGTGCTGAGACACGAAATGCGATTACAATGAATGTCTGTATAATTTATTAAATATTATTTTATCATAATATAGTGACCTAAGGAGAGTATTTCCTCTATCTTCATGAAATGTTAAGAACACCAGAGAGGACCTCTTTTCTATAACCATAATGTTAATTATAATTCTTTTTAATTGCATTTATTTTATATTTAAATATATATTATTTTGTGTATTTTGACACTAAAATTTACAGAGATTGAATTTTATTTATGTGATATATTTTGAAATTATTTTCTTTACAATATTTGTATTGGAGGCTGATGAGCAATATAAATGAACACACCTCCTCTTTGTGGTGATTATAGATATCATAGAAAAACAAACTTCTAAAAATGACAACTAATAAAGATGAAAATCTAGGGTACAGTTTAGGTATTCTTTCTAAGTGAAAGAATTATTAATATTGTGAAAACTATAGCTTCGATCGCTCTCAAACCAACGTGAAATGATCGGGGATCGCGACTTGCGTGTAAGGATGCGTGGAAAAATAGTTTTTTTTTGAAAATGGAATTTATATAATCGAAAAACACAACATTTTCAATAAAAATTTGCAATAAAATGTTAATAACTTTGCGACTATTGAACCTATTTAGCTGAAACCAACGTAGAACGGACCGCTACCAGCGGCCATTAATTACTAGACACAAAAATAACATACAGTATAGAAACATACAAACGAAAAATCGAAAAATCTGTTTTAAAATTTGTGCAAAAGTACGTTTTTGCTGTTTGGTGTAGAATTTTGTTTTGAACAGTACTAATTAAACTGTTTAGATGAAGTGCGCTACCGGAGACGCAACGCTTTTGATATGCTATACTCTATAATTGTACGTGATATTGACTTTATTATTTCCACAATGTATGCGGTGTGGTACCCCTAAGGTGGATTTTCAATTGTAAATTTAACAAAGATTTATTAATATTGAAATAAACTATAGCTCCGATCGAGCTCAAACCAACGGGAAACGATCGAGGATCGCGGCCCGCGTGTAATGATGCGTGGAACTATAGTATTTTTTTGAAAATGGAATTATAATAACCAAAAATCACGAAATGTTGAATAAAATTTGCTTACACATTGTTATGGTAGAGCTCATCATATACTAAAACGAAATGTGGTAATACTACAACAATTGTGGAGGTTGGTACCCTTTTCGTAATCCTATAATATTATTATTGCTTGTGTTTTTTATTACGTCTGCATATTCCTATTTGATCCTAGCTATAATGTCCTAGTATTTTATATTTTGATCTCCGTATAATGGATAGTGCGCTTACGGAGTCTTAAGTTTCACTTAGGCAACAACCGGGACCGACGGCTTAACGTGCCCTCCAAAGCACGGAAACGCTCAGTAGTAATGTCACTAGCGGTCACCCATACAACTCATGACCGCGCGCGACGTTGCTTAACTTTGCTGATCGGTTGAGAACAGCTAAGTAAACTTCGCTTCATACGAAGAAATGATCATGCATGTCAAGAAGATCCAAATAAGAATGAATTATTAAAGGAAATGAGTGATTTACGGGAAAAAGTTGTATGATCTGACAACTGATTCAAAGAACATATGAAAAAAGATGGAATAAAAAAATATACCGGATTATGTTTAGTGAGTGGGAGTTTTCCTCCATGTTTGGTGTAATCATTTAGGAGAGAAGTAAGCACCTTGATGAGAAACTAAAAGAATGAGAATAACTCCATTTGGTCCTGAACACCTGTGCTACGCTATATGACTTGATACCTGTGAGGGGTAGCTTTACCTACTATGTAAATGTGTAATAAACGACACTGACTTGGAAAATGATCAATAAAAATATGCCCATAGCAAAACACAGAGTTTTTGTCATTGTTGCTGACAGGATAGCATTAGACCACAATCTCACCCGAAGGTAAATGATGTTGTCAAAGGTATTAAATCTAGAATCACTGGCACTGAAAACAGCTGCCGGAACACACCGGTAGGCGCTTGGAGACAGATTTTCTTACACGAGGGTGGCAACTAGCCGGTTGGCTAAAAAATTTCAGTGGCTTCAAGTATTTTGAATTTACTAAATCCACACTGACTTGGAAAATGATCAATAAAAATATGCCCATTACAAAACGAAAACTATTTTGAAGTCACTGAAACAAGACCGACTGCGTCGTTGTTCAAGTGGAATTAAGCGCTGCTTTGGAATCTCAACGTTCTGGGTTTTATCTCCAAGTCAGATGTTTCTTATATTTCTGACAACGGAGTTTTCCCGAATCTTTCTGGATTCTAAAATTGTTTCCATTTATGAAGAATGTGTAGTATATCGCATAAATGATAAAAGCCATAATACGTACACTGAGAAAACCGTCTTAAAGGCTTACATCAAATTTGACCTTTTACCGTTGAATTGTAACTACGTAAGATGAATTCACAACTCTTAAGATGATTTTTACCAATCAATAAAAATGTACCATGTTTTATAATAAACACAACCGTCAAAAACGCCTTCCGTAAAGTATTTTCAGAATTGCAACTTATTATACGATAATAATTGCAGTATTGACCATAAAATATACCTAATTTTTACGGCGGTTTATATACGGTGATTATCACCATAACGTACGACTTAATCAGCCTTATCAAAAGTCAATATTTAAGTAAGACCACAAAATACACCTTAAATGAAGACGAAAAGAAACATTCGCCTTCACTGACCTCGTTTAACGCCTTCTAGTTGGAAGGCGTTTTTGTACGTATTTACGTTTGGTCAGTTTTTCGCCTTATACCATATAAATTGGCCGTCATTAGGGCGCTTTTGACTTTAGATTTTTCTCAGTGTACTAAGAAAACAATATTATTTAAAAGAAAAAATATTGTGAAATGCCTTTACGATAGATGGTACTACACTGAGAAAACCGTCTTAAAGGCTTAAATCAAATTTGACCTTTTACCGTTGAATTGTAACAACGTAAGATGAATTCACAACTCTTAAGATGATTTTTACCAATCAATAAAAATGTACCATGTTTTATAATAAACACAACCGTCAAAAACGCCTTCCGTAAAGTATTTTCAGAATTGCAACTTATTATACGATAATAATTGCAGTATTGACCATAAAATATACCTAATTTTTACGGCGGTTTATATACGGTGATTATCACCATAACGTACGACTTAATCAGCCTTATCAAAAGTCAATATTTAAGTAAGACCACAAAATACACCTTAAATGAAGACGAAAAGAAACATTCGCCTTCACTGACCTCGTTTAACGCCTTCTAGTTGGAAGGCGTTTTTGTACGTATTTACGTTTGGTCGGTTTTTCGCCTTATACCATATAAATTGGCCGTCATTAGGGCGCTTTTGACTTTAGATTTTTCTCAGTGTAAACTTATAATATTTCTGTGAGTTGAAATGCCAAAATCAATTAATTATGATGAGTTTATTTTTTAAATACTTGACAAAATGTCACGACTACAATTAGCTGATTGCACTAAAATCCTATCCGGATTGGGCATATAAACAGGGGTTTAGCACATTATTTCATTAAACTTCTACTGCTACGATATTTTATATAAATATAACACTCATCTATTATGAGCTTTTACGCGCCTAGTGCTTCAAAAGAATTGTATATGATATTTCATTACCGGTTTTATTTTTTAAGATATCTTATGCTACTGATTACTCGTTTCATTTTGCTTAACAGATACTTACAAATACTTTTTATAGTACTATAGTGGTTTACTGTCCATGTTCCGCCTGGCTAATGAACTATGGGACAATGTTCCTTACGCTGTCCCATAGTTCACCTCGACGAAATAACTAGTTGGGCCTCGGATAACGAATTTCTATTGTCTCCTTGCTTACAATGTACTGACTGAAATACATCTAACACTGGCAGCACTGAGAAAAAAAACGAGTGACGCACAGTTCATTTTTAACATCACGTTGAAAAAAATAAAAGTAAAATCACAAAATACTTGTTGACTTTAACTTAAATCAAGTCTAGTAAAAAAATAAAGTTTCTAATCGTTTCCGGAATGGGTGCAGTGTTAGTACTCATATTCAATTTTTACCGCCTGAAATAAATATTTTAATTATTTAACAGCTGATTTACCTCGTTCTGGCTTTGCCTATAAGTTATAATTAAAATTATCCTTAGCAAGAATCTGCACTGCACCCGAAGAGGAATACTAAAAGTCAAACGCAGAGTATCTTAATTCCATTTTAGTTCTTAAAATGTAATAATACAAAAGATATAATGTGAAAAGAACCCAGCGAAAATCTAAATTTACTTGGCGAAACAATAAAGCCGAGACAAAGCAACCAATGAAGAATTCACACCGATTATAAGGACTATTTATAAGGAATGTTTCGATCCTGAAAGGACTGAACTAGTTTCAAAAGTGCCATCCACGAATTCAATGAAGTCTGTATAAAGTTATAAACAAGAGTACTGATTTACAGATATTCACAATTAGTGGTGCCGACGAAGAACAATCGAATATAGTGCGAATGAAATAAAAAACAGCGGCCAAGTTCGAGCCGCACTCGCGCATGAGGGTTCCCTAAAAACCTATTGTATATAACTAAATGTTATGGTATAGTATATATAAAATTTTAAAATTATTAAAATTATGTTTATGCTTTTGGCAATTTTTCCTTTATCTGTGCTTTACGGAAGTAACCTGTAGGTTTTGATCCCCTAGTATCGAAAATTTGCGGTATAAACGGCTGTATCTTTTTATTGCGTTGCCTTAGTAGTTTGATTTTTTCACAGCTCTAAAGGACAGTATTTGATATGAATTTCCACTTGATACCTCCACGCGTTCCTGAGATAAAGCGTCTTGACAGACAGACAGACAACAAAGTGATCCTACAAGGCTTCCGTTATTTTCCTTTTAAAGTACGGAACCCTAAAAAATCTAATTATTACTTAATGTAAGGCAATTCGTTTCTCGATGACAGTGCGCTTAAATCATGTCCACCACAATTTGCACAATTTTGTGTACTAGGACTTAGGAGTGCAGAAAATGGAAATCATGTTTAATTTATTTCTTCAACGACGAATTGCACTGTGCCTGTCACACTGAGACAGGCACAGTGCAACATGGCTTTTTGGTAGCAAAATGGAATTTAAAGTCTGCATTGAATCAGGTCTCAAAATATTTGAAACAAAATTTCAAGACAATACTTCCCATAAACTTCATAAAAATAAGACAGACTTTTTTGATTTAAAAGGGGGGTTTTTGCCGAAATTAAAAGGTCCAAGACCTGTACAAAACTTTTTATACTTATGATAGCTTCACATTTATCATTTTATTGGTTTTTAGCTACTGAAGAGAGACGTAGGTCTTACCGAGACGGAAGAAAACCAGAAACCTTATAGCCAAAACATATTTTTGGGGGAACACAACGATCAATATTAACTTTGTACCACTTAGGCCCACTTGCACGCATAGTAGGGTTAAATGAATAAGTAAAGAGTTAGTTAACTCCGAGTTAGTTACTTAAAATTTTAACGCTCATTGTGCCTTGCACCGCTAAAAAATAACACCCGGTTAGCTAATCTGACATTTCTGTTTTTTTAGCTGGGAACATTGAAATTTCTATGCGCTTCTATTGTTACCCCGCCGAAGATGAAAGAACAGAAAACAATAAAACTGATACGTCTATCTCTTTTACACAACAGTACAATGTCTAAAGGCTTTCTTGCGAGTCCCTCATTGTTTGACAGTAGACGTAGTTTTATTTTATCCGTATATTGTCTCGTGTCATTTATTTACTTCTGTCTGTGGTTTTGTGATCCTTTGGTTTTGGAATGGTTATAAATTTGTGGAAACAACTTGTTTTGAAGAACTATGGATAAAAAAATGTTTTTACGCTATATAATGCTTTTTTAACCTCCAACAAAAACATACAGCTTTGCTTGAGGTGGTCAAAATGTACTACTGGTTGTTCTAAAATACGCTTTCTTTTTCAAGTCGAAATCTTCTATGAAAGTATTTATCTCTCTGGGAATTTTAATAATCTGACCGTTCTCTGACCCTTCTGTCATAGAAGCTTGTACTAATATATTCCTTATTTCTTTGTCATCATCAGATAATAAGCCATCATTGATCAATTTAATATATTAAATAAAAACGCACCACATAATATAATAGGTACAGCTGATACATAACCTTAATTTATTTTGACAAAATCTTCACTAACCCAGTGTTAGCGACTTAACCCTCCCACATCGGTGGGTTAATATTTTAAGGTTTTAACCCTGGGTTTACTCTTAACTTTTGATGGCGCAAGATAAATTATTTATTTAACCCTGTGTTAGCCGTTAACTCCGAGTTAATAAGGTTAACTCTGGAACGTGCAAGTGGGCCTTAGTTACCTACGTGTTACTTCCAAACAAATAAATTGTGGTGAAAGTGCCGACTCGCGAGATTCAGAAGCTGAATTTTGGTTGAAGGGTATCAAGTTCCGGCGTTTCCTTGCTTGAATATCTGTAGCCTTGCGCATCGCATTAGCAGAAATAACGTGATTAATAAATTGAAATTATTATGTTATTAAATGAAATATTATGTATGATAAGTATGATGATAAATATGATAGTCTAAGGAATATATTTTATGAACATGTGATATTTATAATGCTAAGTTGCCTGAAATAAATGGTTTATTACTGTTCCAATTCTTAAATCAGAGTAAAAATACTCTATAGGAAACGTTCAATCCCATCATTACGCAGTACAAGTCCGATTTTTCACTGGTTTAAATGAACACTGTAATATTAAAGTGCTAATAATATATTCCGAATGTAGTAGTAATATATTACTTTCGCAATATGTTATTAGCACATTTAGCAGACTATGTGGAATGCTCAATTGCTTGAAAATCTAGCAAGTGATTCATTATCATTGTTGCTTTAATACTAATATCGACAGAAAGTGAACGTTATTACCGCAAACTTTTAATTCCTGAAGCCTATAAGAAACTATAGTAACTGAATCTTAGTAGGGACGGGAAAAAAGAAACTAAATAAAATAGATTTGATGGCTGATTAGGCACCTCTTCCAGTTGATAATATTTTGGAAAGCAACAAATAAAAAACCAACATTTGATGTTAAAAAAATATTCAATGGATGCCGTGGACCAAAAAACCAAAAAACATTTTTATATAGGTACTCACATAATACTCGTACAGATCATTTTGGGTCAAAATCTGAATTAAATATTGTCACGTTCAAAACTTCTTACAAGACAATCCTAACAAATTCTCTATCAAACATAGCTCCTTAAAAGGGTACAAATAATCAGAATATCGAGAAAGCTAACCACAAATAACCTCTTCCAGTTGATAATATTTTGGAAAGCAACAAATAAAAAACCAACATTTGATGTTAAAAAAATATTCAATGGATGCCGTGGACCAAAAAACCAAAAAACATTTTTATATAGGTACTCACATAATACTCGTACAGATCATTTTGGGTCAAAATCTGAATTAAATATTGTCACGTTCAAAACTTCTTACAAGACAATTCTAACAAATTCTCTATCAAACATAGCTCCTTAAAAGGGTACAAATAATCAGAATATCGAGAAAGCTAACCACAAATAACCTCTTCCAGTTGATAATATTTTGGAAAGCAACAAATAAAAAACCAACATTTGATGTTAAAAAAATATTCAATGGATGCCGTGGACCAAAAAACCAAAAAACATTTTTATATAGGTACTCACATAATACTCGTACAGATCATTTTGGGTCAAAATCTGAATTAAATATTGTCACGTTCAAAACTTCTTACAAGACAATTCTAACAAATTCTCTATCAAACATAGCTCCTTAAAAGGGTACAAATAATCAGAATATCGAGAAAGCTAACCACAAATAACCTCTTCCAGTTGATAATATTTTGGAAAGCAACAAATAAAAAACCAACATTTGATGTTAAAAAAATATTCAATGGATGCCGTGGACCAAAAAACCAAAAAACATTTTTATATAGGTACTCACATAATACTCGTACAGATCATTTTGGGTCAAAATCTGAATTAAATATTGTCACGTTCAAAACTTCTTACAAGACAATCCTAACAAATCCTCTATCAAACATAGCTCCTTAACCCTTTAAAGGACAGCGTTACACCGGTGTTACGTCCAAAATAAAAAAACATGTAGGCTTAATAGTAAATATATTTTGTAAATTTATCTGCGTACATAGTTTGTACTACTATCGCCATCTAGTGAAAAAATAGTAAGCTCTTCCACAACGCTTCACTGTCAGTCTGTGTCGAAATGGCGCCGGGTCGACAGACTTTGCGTGGACGCACGGTAAGTTTTGTTTCAATTTTGATGTTTATTTCGCACTTATCGCTAGTATTTTGTTTCTCAATTATTTCTTATGCATGACTTGTTTTATACACCATAAAATAAATATGTAATTCTAATCAAATATTGAAATATTTGGTTCAGATTGTCGACGTTACGTATTTGTAACATTGCGAAACTATGCACTAATTGATGTTTGTTTGATTAGTATCATATTTGTAACATTACGAAACCCTGAACTAAGTATTGTTTGTTTGATTAGTATCAAATGTGTAACATTGCGAAACTCTGAAATATCATTGTTTGTGTGTTTTATGGGGGGCATGGAAGATGGATGGATGCATGGGGGGTGATGGGGGCATGGATTTTGAAGCGCTCGTAGCGAAGTTCACTTAGCTGTTCTTAAACGATCAGCAAAGTTAAGCAACGTCGCTCGCGGTCATGAGTTGGATGGGTGACCGTTAGTGACATTACTACTGAGCGCTTCCGTGCTTCGGAGGGGACGTTAAGCCGTCGGTCCCGGTTGTTGTCTTAGGATGGCAGTCGTTATAGCATGGTGGTAGGGTATTTTGCGAATGCCCGCCTGGCTAGCTACCACCCTCAAGTAGAAAATCTGTCGCCAAGCACCTAACGGTGTGTTCCGGCAGCGGTCCTTGAGAGCCAGTACTTCTAGGTTAGCCTGTACAACATCTTCGACCACATCATCACTTACCATCAGGTGAGATAGTGGTCAAAGGCTAACTTATCAGGCATAAAAAAAAAAAATGGATTGCGTGGATGGTGTTTAACACAGCGACTACTAACACCAAACAATATCTAACAATAACGAATGTAACAAAATGCTACTACTCCATTACTACCTGTATAATAACAATGTTATTGATTACTTTTGAGCTTGGTGTTGGGTGAATGTTGCATGGATCGTTTTTTTTTTTGTCATCAGGGACAAAAAAGCCTCAAATGGGATAGAGCAAATAGAATATTGGCTCTCGTACCACCAGAACGTGCATCATCGACGGACACTTCAGGCACAGAAGACGAAGTTATTGTTCAAAATTTCACCAGACGCCGTCATAGCAGCGATGAAGATACTAATTTTAGTTCAGAACCTAGATCTTTGCCCTCGTCATTTGAAAATCTCCATTTTCTCAGCTCGGATGAAGAAGAACTGGAAGGGCAGGACACTGCCCTTTCTGTTGATACAGTACCATTGACTCCTGTCATGAATGAAATGTTTCCAGCTGATATACAACAAGCCCCATTACCCATTTTGGATTCAATATCATCTGTTTTGTCACCACTTCAAACTCCACCAAGTCAGAAAACTAGATCCTCTAAAAGAAAAGCAAACACAGGACCACGATTTCTTACCAAAAAAGCAAAAAAATACAAAAGACCAGCTTTGCAATTCAAATGGAAACCCACAAAATTTAAATATCCAGCGGTCCTTGAAGAACCAGTTTTTAACCTCTCTGATATAGACAAATTCATATCACCCATAGATTATTTCTTCAGATTCTTTTCTGAAGATATAATTGAATACATTACTGAACACACAAACTTATACTCCGTTCAAGGCAAGTCTGGTAAAAACATCAATATCACCAGTGATGACATGCGAGACTTTCTTGCTATCACAATTAAAATGGGTATTATCAAAATGCCTTCATATAGAGACTATTGGAGCAGAGAATTGAGATGTCCAATAATTGCAGATATTATGTCCCTCAAAAAATACGAACAAATAAGGCAATATTTAACTTCGCCGACAATTTGGATACAAACGATGACAGATATTTCAAAGTCCGACCTTTATTGGAAAAAATTAGAAAAAACTGCTTGCTCCTTGAAGAAGAAGATAGATACAGTGTAGACGAAATGATGGTGCCTTACAAAGGTACCAGAGCTGGCAATAGAAGACAATATTTACCAAAAAAACCAAAGAAATGGGGATTCAAGATATTCGTTCGGGCTGGCGTTTCGGGATTAGTCTATGATTTTCTTCCGTATGGGGGTGACGACACTTTTCGAAATATACGTTTCAGTGAATATGAAGAAAGTCTTGGGCTTGGAGCTAAGGTAGTATTGGCGCTATCGAAAACAATAGTAAAGAGACCAGCCGTTGTGTATTTTGATAATTTTTTCACAACTTTGGAATTGGTACATTACTTGCGTGAAGAATACGGAATTTTCAGTCTTGGAACTATCAATCCAAACCGGCTGAAAGACTGCAAAGATATTTTGCCTACAGATAAGGCACTATCAAAAATGGGCAGAGGTTCCAGTAAGCAAGTGGTTTGCAATGAAAAAAAGGTGACAGTCTTCAAATGGCTGGATAATAAGGCTGTCACTTTAGCCAGCTCTTTTGTGGATTCTCATCCAATGGAAAAAATAAAACGCTGGTCTAAAGATGCTAAGTCTAGAATAGACATCGATTGTCCGCAAATTGTCAAACAATATAACGCACATATGGGGGGAGTTGATCTTGCGGATATGTTGGTCGCGTTGTACCGCACACATTTCAAAACCAAAAGATGGTACATGGCTCTCTTCATACAGATGCTGGACATATGTGTAAATAACGCCTGGTTGTTATATCGTAGGCACAATACTGCAAACAAAAACATTATTCCGCTGAAAACGTTCAGAGTGCGAATTGCTGAAGAGCTGCTAAAGAAACACCGAGTTCGGGATCTATCAACGAGCAACGATGTGCCAAAAGAAAATAAAATTAGGCGTCCGTTTGCTCCAAGGCCAGCTGAAGCTGTTCGATATGATAGTACTGGGCATTTCCCAGATTTCATCACAAGAGGGAGATGTAAATATTGCAAAA
Source organism: Plagodis pulveraria (assembly GCA_963890685.1). Taxonomy (NCBI): domain Eukaryota; kingdom Metazoa; phylum Arthropoda; class Insecta; order Lepidoptera; family Geometridae; genus Plagodis; species Plagodis pulveraria. The sequence goes on from OY982967.1 coordinate 20,833,620, forward strand.
CAGGCTTGACAAATGAGCATTGTGTCAAATGTGATCAGAGACTTTGCTTTGTACCAAAAAGAAACTGTTTTAATAATGACCACCTAAAACCATAACTGAATTACCATATAAACCATTGATTTAATTGTAATAAATATGTAAATTGCTAGAATATTATTTTGTTTCATTACTGCCCTCTTACCTCAAAGTAACAAATACGATACATAGTTTCTTTTAACAAATCTTCTCAGGATGACGCGTTGTAACACATATGTTACATGTCATAAATACAAAAATAAAAGCTTCGTCATTTTATTTTTATTTTTTTAGGTGTCCTTATAGCCTATTGAAACAATTATTTCACGTAAAACCACTATGATATAAAAAAAAACTGGCTGAGCTTTAAAGGGTTAAAAGGGTACAAATAATCAGAATATCGAGAAAGCTAACCACAAATAACCTCTTCCAGTTGATAATATTTTGGAAAGCAACAAATAAAAAACCAACATTTGATGTTAAAAAAATATTCAATGGATGCCGTGGACCAAAAAAACAAAAAACATTTTTATATAGGTACTCACATAATACTCGTACAGATCATTTTGGGTCAAAATCTGAATTAAATATTTCACGTTCAAAACTTCTTACAAGACAATCCTAACAAATTCTCTATCAAATATAGCTCCTTAGAAGGGTACAAATAATCAGAATATCGAGAAAGATTTTGTTACTGGTATCCAGTTGCTTCAACTATCATAAACAAACAAAATTTGAGGTTAAAAATATGTTCGATGGATGCTGTGGACCAAATAAGGACGAAAAAAGATTTTTATACAAGTACTTGCATAAGACTCGTAGAAATCATTTTGTTTCATTCAGAATTAAATATTTTCACCAGATACGGTTAAAGTACTTACTAACTTACTTTCTTGTTCGTGAGGATTTTCATCAGCTTGGAAGTTTTCACTCAAATGTGAATAAATAAATAAAAACACCGTTACGCTCTGCGTTCAAAACTTCTTACCAGACAATCCTAACAAATTCTCTATCAAATATAGCTCCTTAAAAGGTTACAAATAATCAGAATATCGAGAAAGCTTTTATAACTGGTATCCAGTTGCTTGAACTATCATAGAATAGTACATTATGATACATTGAGACTCGCGCCGTTTGATGAGGGTTTTAAGAGAGCTGAGGACGGTAATAATAATACATTGTATTGACGATGTGTATCATAAGACGTTTTTAAACACACTTGTAATAAAAAAAATAACTATAATTTCAATAGTGAAAAGGAGTGTGATTTTTTTTCGCAATGGCGGGAAAAAACATTCAATTTTACTATGCGCGCGCATTGTAATCGGCCATAGACTAAATAATGAGGTTTCTTTTTTTTTGGCTTTTAGCGGATAGCGTTTTAGCCACGTACAAAATGGGGAATTTAAAGTCATCTTTATTACATGAAATAGATGTTTTCTTTTGTAAACCTAAACAATTCTACAATCAGTGTGCACATTTTTTTAGCAAACTAATAGTGACTATATTGTATTCTAACTCTAATTGTTGTTGGCTCGCTGCACGCGTTGGTGAACACTGTAAGTGCAGCAAGCAATTTATATTATAAATAAATACATTACTGAGAAAATACTGTATAAGTTATATTTGAGTAATTTTTATTTATTTAACATGTACAAGTTCAAATTATCTATTTAAATACGATGTTGTATGAAATGAGCAAACAATAGGTAAATTCATATATTCGTACTTTTGAACACGATCTTTTTGTATCGAGACTTCTTTAAGAAAAAAGGAATTCAACCATATAAAAAAATTCTGTAACTCACTTGTGAATCATAGCAATGAAAAAAAAGCATAGTTCGATTACAGGTTTCATTATGTGCCTAATTGCGGTAAATTAGAGCCAATTTATGAGCAAGTATGTTGAAAAATATTGTTATCATTATCGATGTCCATAAAAAAGGAAAATAGGATATAGTACCACCAACTTAACTGTGCAGTTCGCGAGGGCGCTGCTGGTCAAGGAAATCAACTACAAACTGTCACAATTTGAAGGAATGTTATAGTTCTTTTTTCTGCCGCCTGAACAGATAAGTTGGTGGGACTGTACACTCTGAGATCACGGCAATAACATATAATGTGGCGAAAATTTAGCACAAGCATATAATGCACACAGCTACACTTCCATTGTAACTATATGCTACGTTTTAAAGAATAAGAAGAAAAGAAAAACAGAAAGCATGCAATAGACGATCATACGCGCACTACTTGGACTCAATCGGAAGACGTCGCCTGATTTGGCATTGCCATGTTCGAGATACAAGTGCCGTTTCTCCCTTTTTTTATAAGCTCAATGGTTATTTTATATAACCAACAACAACTTGGTTAATCGATTGAGATGCAAGTCAATAACTAGAACAAATTAATACCAATACAAATAGCGATAGATAACAACAAAATGTTAGACGAGTATTCGAGTGTTAGAAAATCCAGATTTATACAAACAACATAAGTAAAGAATTTCACTGTATCAATTTTGAAAGATATCAACACTTTTGAGTATTTTAACCCGAGATTACTACTAGAAACACAGGTAACTTTATTCAGTTAATAATAGAACTTTACACCGGTATATTCGTGTACAGCAACGAATTCATTATATTTTGGCTGGTTTTATTTTTAATGTTTGACATATTAATTCTTCTTTTTTTTTCTTGCAAGCCGTACAAGTGAAAGAAGGTCATATATATTTTTTATAGGTTATATATGTAAGTCAGAATTTGATAAATAGTTTAGAAGGAGTTTTCATACGAACGGGCCAGAAGAGTAAAGTTAACGAATTACTTAGAAGAGTAAAGTTAACGAAAATTGGTCTTTTATGCTTAGCCTCTGATACATGATGTATTATTTCAATTTTGTAGTACGACTTAGTTATACGAAGCGGAACAAGTAGAAACAGTATATTTTTTTTCCTATTTCAATTAAATAACTATAAAATCGGCTAGTACTAACGTCGTGTCTTAGTGGGGTGTTGATGCATATGAAGCCCACAGCAAGGTTAATTTATATAATATGTCCTTTGACGAAGTGATCTTTGAAAAATTACAGACTGCGTAGGACAGAGGCAGAGATGAAAAAATCTTTTATGTACTTTATTAAGTACATAGTTGCAAAATTTTTTTTTTTAATAAAACTTGTTTTGACACAATTTAGACATATTACTTGATTATACGTTTTTTTTTACCATTGATAAAAATGAATAGAATCATTTTTTAAAATTGTTAGGTTTGCAATAACGTATAATAGAGATGTCGCTCCATCCCAATACGATGGTTAAAGAACGATAGGAAAGATTGGAGTTATGACGTCATGTCATGTTAGCTCAATTGGTTAGAGCATACCCCGGCTCAAGGGGTGGATGGACGCGGGTTCGAATCCCGCACATGACTTTAATATACGATAGGAAAAATTTAAGTGAATAGAATCATGTTTTCAGATCAGGCTTCGTATTTGCCATATCCTCTTGAATCTATACTAATATTATAAAGAGGAAAGATTTGTATTTTGTATGCAACGTAAAAACTAAAAACTTAAAAACTACTGCACCGATTTGGATGAAATTCGGTATGGAAATAGTTTGAGACCCAGGGAATGATATAGAATAGTTTTTATCTAATCGCAAAAAAAGGTTAATGGTTTTGCGGGATAACCGATACACACGCGGGCGGAGCCGCGGCCGAAAAGCGAGTATAATATATTTTATTAACATCTGTGGAAGCATACACTCTTTCTAAAAAAAATTTTAACATTTGCCTTTTGACTTCACCTTATTGTAATGTTGTGATGAGACCAACCAGTCACCCGCCTGATGGTAACCATCACGACAGTCTATTACAGTTGCAGTGTCATCGTTGTCGTCATTCTTTAACAGCACTGGGCTTTTCACTCCAAAACTTTTTATTACTCATATGCCAGTAGTATTCCATGCCACAGTGCTTTAAACGTGTAAAATAGTATTTGTTTGCACTCTTTTGCTTCGAGGACGAATATCTGTCACTGCTGGGGTAAGTACACACCAAGACGGATATCAAAAGTGACTGAGTACCTTGTAACAATATAATAAAATTGTCCATATAATGGATATAATTAAATTCCATTCTTTTCCTTCTATAATAAGGACAAAGTAAGATCACTTTCAGGCTAAATTGCTTAAATTATAAAATTTTATTTCATTAAATACGATTCAAATGGAGGACATATCTGGCAACAATGCATTTTTGAATCTTATTAAAAGATTCAAAAATGCAATTTGAATTTTCCTTCTGTGAGCGTTGTGATAGATTAAGAACTTTATTATAAAACCGCTGACAATTAGCTCAGAAATACCTTTTATTTGATTACTAGTCTAAAACTTGGCACCGCTATTTTATCTTTATTCCCAGTGTTGTTATCGTGATTGTCACTATTTAATTTAATATCACAATTTTTCACGAATATACATATTATTTTCAAATATCAGACTCATCAAAATAAAAATATAAATTTCTTTGAAAATATATCTCAGAGATTCCCTAGTTTCCTTTCCTTTATGGCTCAAATTACACATTTTTGTAAGATAAAGATTACTATCTTCGCAGCAGCTCCCGCTACAGCAACACACCATATGACATAATACTGTGGAAGTACGCTATATAAACTATCCTAGCAGTAGAAGTAACTGTATTATTACTACTACTGCTAGGATAGTTACGAACGGCATATTTAGCAGAACTAAATCTTCCGGATAGATCATAATTAGTATGTGGACCAAGTAACTATATAGAAATACATATCTCCACAAGTTGAAAATCTGTCGCCTAGCACCTAGCGGTGTGTTCTGGCAGCAGTCTTTGAGAGCCAGTGAAATTACAGGCACATGAGACTTAACAACTATGTCTCTCGAGGTGACGGGCGCAGTGCAATTCGTGATTTGTGATGAAATGCATCGGTTATAGGCCGAGGTAAGTCTGCTTAACATCAGGTGGTCCTCAAGCTTATTCCGTAGCAATAATATAAAAAAGTGATGAAAATGTTTCAGTTCTACCACTTGTGATATAATAAACCTGTCAAAGTAACACTTCACCAGACTTATTTACATTCAAGAAGGTGGGACCAGTACGCCATATTAGGCGGAACCTGAGCCTTATAAAGTTGCAGCTGCTGAACCAACGGGAAGTACCGTCTCTTCCTTCCGAGCACATCAAGCTTCTTAGAGGCTAATTTAACCTTATTTTCCAAGTGACAGTGAAATTGAACGACGCTCGATATGTCGACGCCAAGTATTCCGATACTAGTTGAGGCGGCAAGGAGCTTCAAAACGGAGGGATACAACAAAAGGGGATTAGTTTAGCGGTAAACACACAAACGTGTGTCTTCTTGGGTTTAAATTGGACTACCTTCAGTCGGCCCCACTTTGAGACATTTGAAAACAGGGTATCGACTTGAGACACAAGTGTTGTTTATAGCGAGTTCACGTTTGGACAATCTGATTGAGCGTGGTTTCTCGCTTCCTATGGAAGTGGCATCAGTTTTATCGTAACGGACTGAACTGATGCCAGACGTTAGGTGTAACCTCCGATTCACGACCCCATGGAAAGAGACGGAAGGTGTCAAACAAAAAAACGTTAAAACAACACGTTTCTTCTTTAGACCTACTCCATTGTATACATAATCAGCCTTACTTATAAACGCTACTTAAATTTTAAGCATTACTTAGCCGCTGATTAGCAAAATTCCTTACTCATAAACGCTGCATAACTTTATCCAGTACCTAAGTACTGCTTAAATGAGCTGTCAATTTAAACACCGTCAGACCCTTGTTTAAATATTTAAGTAGCAAGATGGCGCCCATATTTCTGATCAGCTGATTTAGTTACTATTGAGGTTATTGTCAAGGAAGTATACAAAACTATAATTACGACATACTCTGTTAATAAATCAAACTAAATTTAACAAAAACTAACTAGGTTTTGTTAAAAACTACAACTATATATATATATAAACACGACATACTCTGTTAATAAATCGTAAAAATATAGCAAGTAGAAACATACATTGGATGATGAAATAAATATTATGCGTAACCTACTTACTTTTCGTGATCTTATTGAAGAGTATACCGCAGGTACAGTTCCTGAATTAAGAATATGAGGATTGTGCCACACTCGTATATTCCTATTGGATGAGGATTGAGACTGATGAGGAACTAGAGATTCAATTTAAAAGCAGAATTGAGTACTAATTTGCGAATTTCAGCATAGATGTCGATTCAATACAGCAAAAAAAAATATTTGGGAGTCGAAATATTCTTATTTGTATTAAGGATCTCATTTAATAGGTCGCGAGTTTATCACCAAATGGTAATAAACTGGTCCAAATTAGACGCCGGACTGTTTTAACCCTTCCCTTTCTCGTTAAACCCCCAACATCTGATCCGATCCGGTGATCGAACTCATTGTAATTTTCTTATTATCTAGCCGCGCCACGCGGTTTCACCCGCGTAGACAATGATGATGAAAAGTATGGAGAACCTAAACTAACTATTCTGTTGTTTCATCCAAACCCTCAAGCCGTTAAAACGTGAATACACGTAGAAGACAAAATCACAAACTTAAGATACATACATATAATCACGCCTGTATTCCCCGAAGGGGTAGGCAGAGGTGTGTAAACACCCATGTTTCGGTCAATTGGGTTTTGGTCCCATGTAATAGGTGGCGAGCCTATTGCCATTCACCGGGCACAGTTTCAGGGTCATACAAAAACACACTAGACGAAACACAAGAACATATTACGGCCTTTATAATATTACTGTGATTTAAGGAATCACTATAGAATGATTAAAAAAAATATATGAAGATTGGAATCTTGGCTTCATAGAAAAAAACGTAGACATAATTGGGCATAGGTATTGTTTGGGATGGAAAAAGATAACTTCCAGCGGGATATAACGGTATTCGGGCTTCCATAATGCATTTCCAATTATAATACAATTTACCATATTGCAAAAAAAACTCGCTTCAGAAGTCTCCAGTACGCCTAACCATATGTACAAAAATCAGTAGGTCTACAAAGAATAGTATTTGTTTTACTTTTTAATTTTAAGATTTTCAGCACTAGATACATACTTTTTGGCAATTTGGGTCTTTCATAACACCTTTTAGTTCAATGTTGTCAGTTTAAAATACGTTCGACCTCATTATCCATTGCTTAGCTAAACAGGTGCTATGTAGCGTTTATAAGTAAGAAATATTTAAGCATTACTTAAACACTGTTTAGTTATCCATTACTTAGCAACTACATAGCAGATTTTTTATAAGTAAGGGGGAATATGTTTTATTATTTGTTAGGTAATCCGCAACATATTCTGTGAAAATTTTTACTTTTAACGTGTTACCGTTCCAATGACACAACCCTTTAATTTGAACAGATAGAGAAGTAACGAAGTATTATGAACAAGCTCTTGAAGCAGTACCTGGTACTCTTTGTCATCGAGTTCGTTCGGTCATAGATAAATGAATATTATTTCTCTATGGTTCGATGTAGTTCTGCCATTATTACCGCCGTTTGATATTCCTTTGTAATTTTTTTTGAGTTTGAAGTGTACGGTTGCCTTTGAAGTTACAGGCACAAGGGCTTAACACATTTATGTCTCAGGGTGATGGATGCAATTCGCCAGTTGTGATGAAATGCATCTGTTATCGCTTAACAACAGGTAAGTCTTATTCTTGTCCGTAAACTAATTACATAAAAACACATATACCATACACGTCTCCACACACATACGTATGGTACATATTATACAAAAATTAACAACGATGATCTACAATTGACGATATATGTATTACACTTAATGATTTGATCCTTAATGATAACACGACAAAACGGAGCGCCGTTTTCCCCATGGGTCCTTAATAGGAAACCATCCTCAAAACAAAACATTATCAGACCCAACATGGTAAATCATATATTTATTGTATTATTATATTACAGAAACAAACCACACATTAATTTTCCTTGTAGCCGATGAATCATTCTTCATATGATATACCTGAGGATGTAATAAAACTTAGTGATTCCCCTGAGTTATAAAGCTATGAACACAATAAATCTAACAACTAACGTATGGGAGTAGAGAAAACACTTTTCCAATTAACTCATATTTTATCGACATATTAAATTATTAAGATGATAATAAAGTGAGAATGATGCCAGTAAGGAATAGGAAGAAAAATCACGAGGTTGACGTTTCGTAGTCCCCTATTTTCTCTCTGGGTATAGCTATACCCTAAGCGAAGTTATGGAAAATTGCTCGTGAAGCTTCAAGAGGAATTTTTTTTCTTAAGTTTTTTTTTAATGTTACTGGGACCTGATGTTAAGCGGACTAACCTCTGCCTATAATAGATGCATTTCGTCACAAGTCACGAATTGCACTGCGCCCGTCACCTTGAGACATAGTTGTTAAGTCTCATATGTGCCCGTAATTTCACTGGCTCTCAAGGACTGCTGCCGGAACACATCGTAAGGTGCTTGGCGACAGATTGTCTACTTGAGGGTGGTCGCTAGCCAGGCGGGCATACGCAAAATGCCCTTCCACCAAGCGGTTAAGCTCAAGCCCGCGGTGGGATTCGATCCATGGACCTGCGGCACGGCAGTCCATAGTCAATGCCACTGAGCCATCACTGCTTCAAAAGTATCTAGGCTTTCTATAGACACGCACCTGTCATTTTCTTTTTTTTTTCGCAATGAATTCTTACTAAATAAAATATGTCCAGGGTTCCATCCGCAACAGCGGCTTGAGCTTTACCGCATGATGGAATGGCATTATGCGAATGATCGCCTACCACAAGTACAAGAAAAAAATCTGTCGCCAAGCATCTAACCATGTGTTCCAGTCGCAGTCCTTAGATCCAGTAAAGTAATTGTACTATTACAGGCACATGAGACTTATCAACTGTATGTTCTTAGTAAACTGTTCGGTGCTTGACGATTTTATACTTGAGGGTTACCACCCTCAAGTTCTAAACAGCTAGCCAGACGAGCATTCGTAAAATGCCCTTCCAACATGCGGTGAAGCTCAAGCCGGCGGTGGGAATTGCACCATGGATCTGCGGCACGGCAAACCATAGCTATTATCGCTCGGCCATCATTAATTTTTATTTTCATGTTTTATGTACTCATCTAATAATAATTTGTTATTGTTATTTATTCGCTGGGTATGGTCTTCAATCTCAACTATATAATTATTTGATGCATTTCAAAAGGACTAGGCGATATCTATAAGTCTTCCTGGCGCGACAGGTCAACAACATTACCAAGGTCGAAAACTGCATAATGCAAATGCACGATGCACGGCAGATGCATCATCGATGTAATGCCAGCCTTATAATATGATTTTCATACATAACACTCAGTCGTCGAGAGTAACTTTATAGTACTGGACGTTGAGGTTAAGTGAATCAAAGATATATATTAGTCAAGACAATAGGTTACATTACAAAAGTAAGTAGTTTCCATTGGCGTATTGGTAGTTTCTCACTTATTATTTTTGTTTATTAGGTAGGTTATTTATTCGATGGGTAAGAAATATATTATTTAAGTTCTTATTAAATTATAAACAATATTGATAAATTTAAATTATTATACGTACTCATAAAGTAAAACTAGAGATGGATTTGATTATTAGGTAGTTAGTACCACCTTTTTACAGTTTGTTTTATTGTAGTTATAACGTTATTTTTTTTATAATACTGGACGTTAAGTGCTCCTAAGGCAAATATTTGTGAAGTACACAGGTTACATTACAAAAGTAATTTGATTGTCACATTTTTTTTTTTTTATGTCGGTTATTTATTCGATGGGTCAGAAAGATATTATTTACTAACGTACCAATTAAATTAAAAAAAATATATTGATTGAACGAAAGAAAATAGAAAACTCATAAAATTAAACTGGAGATGGATTTGATTCTTAGGTACACCACCGCTCTTTGTACAGCTTGTTTTATTGTACTTATAAAGTTAATATTATTTTGCTCTGCGTTATATTGTGTAGATTCATGGCTCCTCTTTGACCCCGTAATTTGACAGGACCGGCTTATAATTCGATCCTAGTATGATTAGGAAATAGTAAACAAGTCGCTAATCTGCACAAAGTATCCATTTGAAAGAGTTTATAAAGTAAACTAAGTCTAGTACTCGTAGTAAGACTTTTCCTTGTACCGTATTAAAATTGGTTCTACTAGCGACGACGCTTGGTTGTAGTGAATCCGTGTGCAGTGTGGGGTCCCAGGTTTGAACCATGGCTGGAGCATACCTTTTATAGTGAATATAATTTATTTAACTATCTCCGTAACTAATAAAACAACATAAGCCTAATCTTTTCAAACAAGTACTCGTTGAAACGCTTAATTGATTAACTGAATGAAAATTATTTATTTAGTAAAAGTTATTTTTTCATCTGCTACACGAGGAGATAACAATACACTTATCTCTTATTACACGTGAGTCCAACTTGAATTTGAACCTTTTTTTGGATATATATCTCACCGGCTAAGTGATGATGCGGCCAAGGGTGATGGTAGCCAAAATTTTAAAAATTAAAATCACGTTTCTTAGGGAATACTACACCGTTAGGTTGTTGCTGAAGGATTTTCGAACCGTTGGCGGTACGAGTAAGTGTAAGCAAGCCACCTGCTTATTGCAATGGGGTGAAAATAATATGAACATAATTGTGGTGAAACGTTGGTGTTAATAGATCTCTTTCGATCGTTGTTTTAATATAGTTAGTAGTAATTATATAACGTACTTCACTGACAATCACATCAACCTAGTAACATATCAAGTATGTAAATAAATTGTTTGAACTAAGATAAGCAAGAGTAGGTACCTATAAGTAGTATTACTGATTTATTTGATAGTACAGACTGCAACTAGATATAGAAAAGTAAAAGTAGGTACTTTCAATCGCTATTAGTGTTAATAGTGTTGACGAGTAAACTGAGTAAATTTAGGCCTCATTGGCTTGTCAGGGTTTGAGACTTTTTGAGTTTGCTTTTTAACATTGGCACACGTACTTTAGTGTAAATTTTAATTCCGTGAGACCGTGAGCCCGCCGTGCCGAATTTGGTGACAAACTTGATGATCAAGTAATGAAATTCTATTTTTTAACAAAATTTCATAGATGAACATAAGTCCATATAAGAAATTTTGAAGCAATGATAGACTAGTGGTTATAGCTATGGACTGCCGTGCCGCAGGTCCATGGTTCGATCCCCACCACCATCTTGAGTTGCACCCCATGGTGGAAGAGCATTTTGCGAATGCTCGCTACCTCCCTCAAGTAGAAAGTCAGTCGCCACTATGGCGACAGATTTAACAGTGTGTTCCAGTAGCAGACCTTGAGAGCCAGTAAAATTTAAAGGCACATGAGACCTAAGTACTGCATGTTGCAGGGTGAAGGGCGCAGTGAAATTCGTCACTTGTGACGAAATGCATCTGCTCTAGGCAGAGGTTAGTTCACTTAACATCAGGTGCGCCTCGTGCTAGTACAGTCATAAAACATAAAACAAAATTTCAAAAAACGTTTACGCATTTTTTCTTTATTGCTGATAGGCCGCCCATTGACCACTACCTCACCTGATAAGACAGTCAAAAAGTCACCGGAAATGGATCCCTAGTTCTTAACCGATCAGCAAAGTTAAGCAACCTCGCGCGCGGTCATGAGTTGGATGGGTAACCGCTAGTGACATTACTACTGAGCGTTTTCGTGCTTCGGAGGGCACGTTAAGCCGTCGGTCCCGGTTGTTGTCTTAGGATGGCAGTCGTTATAGCATGGTGGTAGGGCATTTTGCGAATGCCCGCCTGGCTAGCTACCACCCTCAAGTAGAAAATCTGTCACCAAGCACCTAACGGTGTGTTCCAGCAGCTGTCCTTGAGAGCCAGTAATTCTAGGTTAGCCTGAACAACATCTTCGACCACATCATCACTTACCATCAGGTGAGATAGTGGTCAAAGGCTAACCTATCATGCATAAATAAAAAATAAATATCGATGATCATGTAATTGTGATGGACTCAGTGGAAATGGCTGTGGACTGAAGTGTGGAGCCACATAGTTTGGATTACTACGAAAGCTTGAGCTACACCTCATGTTTCATGGGCATTTTAAGAATGCTCCCCTGGCTAGCTAAGTAGCGACAGATAACGTAATTGACGTAGGTACATCAATGAGGCAATCTGTTGCCAAGCATCTAACACAACATGCCGGCAGTTGTACTTGAGAGTCACTTTACCAGTGTACCGCCCTCAATCTCAACATCACTTATCAACGACCGATAGTAGTTAAAATTCGAACCCACCAAAAAGCAACCAAAATTAATGTAGTATTTTCTTAAAAATTCCAGATGGTTTCAAAAATGTTGGTAACGTGTATGATCTTATCATCTATTTTGAATACAAATGAAGCTTTGAGGATTTTGGTGATATTCCCGATGCTATCCAGGAGCCACAACATTCTGGGGCAGGGTGTGGTCAATCATCTACTTGAAGCTGGTCATGAGGTAATTTTATACGTTTTTTTGCCTGATAGTTTAGCCTTTGACGACTATCTCACCTGATGGTAAGTGATGATGTGGTCGAAGATGTTGTTCAGGCTAAACTAGACGGAAACGCTCAGTAGAAATGTCACTAGCGGTCACCCATCCAACTCATGACCGCGCGCGACGTTGCTTAACTTTGCTGATCGGTTCAGAACAGCTAAGTAAACTTCGCTACGAGCGCTTCAAAAATTCTGCTATCATTTAACTGCTTAGTGGTGATAAAAAGTTATGTTTTATATCAATACAAAAATCATCATTCATTACCTGACATATATTCTCATTGTAATTTGGCACTTAGGTACTCCAAAATGTTCGGGACATTTGAACAAAATAAAACTTAATGGTAGAATTACTAAGTTGTAAGGAGTACTGTGTGATGCAGATAAAATATATCCTTCTTTCATCAAAATACTCTTATTTTACTCAAAAAATGTCAGTAATCCGATAAATAATATGCAATTAATTCACCTACTTTAATTACTAGCCTAACACAGTCAATAAACGAAATTCAAAAATAATCATGGCCGGTGTATATAGCTAGATTCGCTTTCTAATACATTGTATTGAAACTTGTCTGGCGAATCATGAGTTAATGTATTAACCTACATTATGAAGCAATGATGGCCGAGCGGCAGTAGCTGTGGGCTACCATGCCACAGGTCCCTGATTCGATCCCCACCGCCGGCTTGAGCTTCACCGCATGCATGTAGAAGGGCATTTTGCGATTGCCCGTCTGGCTAGCTACAATCGTCAAGTAGAAAATCTGTCGCCAAGCACTTAACGGTGTGTTTCGGCAGTCCTTGAGAGCCAGTGAAATTGGCAAATGAGGCTTAAAAACTATGTCTTAAAAGGACGGACGCAGTGCAATTCGTTATTTGTGATGAAATGCATCTGTTATAGGTAGACGTTAGTCCGCTTAACATCAGGTGGGCCTCGATCTTGTTACGTCACAATAGCATATAAAAAAAATATTTGGCAGAGATGTACGCCTACGGTTGTGGTGTAGAGTTATGTTGTTTAAAAAAATTACACTAAAACAAACTAACATTCATGTAATGTATTCTAATATCAACATCAAACTTTTATTAAATACCTACTGTTTTTTTTGAGTCGAAGTACTTTTATTCACAACAAATGTCATTGTCAATTTGTCAATGTCAACGGGCAGTTGACTAATCATATTTTTTCCCTTTGAGTCCCCTAAAAGACCTTGGCTAATATATATTATAATAGGATAAAATTACAAAGCAAAATTAATAATAATGACCACATTATATTAAAAAAAAATAGTAATTAATTAAAATAAATACGAATAAATACTGTTTTCTGTGGGAAATGCTCCGTTTGAGGAGATGCAATGCGTATAGGTGCAGTTCCGTTGAAATTTTTATTTATTTAGGAAACCAACAGACTTTACAGGTATATATATATATACAATTAATTACATGTACTGAAAAGAAAGGCCAATAATAATCTACCCTTATTTTATAAATTTTTTGCTCTCGTTCTTCAACCTTCGTATCGGGATGGAGCGACACCTATAGTTTAACTTGCGTTGTACTACAAACAAGACCAATTTTGCAATTGGTTTTAAACTTGTAAATTATGATGCAACTTTATAGTTTCTGCAAACATAACAATATTTAAATTATAAGTTTAGGAAGTATGAAATTTATGTATATCATTTGCCATTTTTACAAATAAATTGTACCAACCTATTGAAACCAATGCAAAGGATTTTGTATATTTTCAGTTATTTGTGTCCAGTGGTGAAACTTTTGTTGTAAGTAAGTAAAAATAACAATGCCTGTTCTTCACTTAGAAAACTATCGCGAGTTTTGATATAACGCGAGTCCCAGCCGGGTACCTATTTATTTATAATGCCTGTTCTATTAAAAAATCCTGAAAACATTCATTGTCATAGGTAATGGCTTACACGTAAACATAAAACGTGTCAGCTCTTGCACTCTTGACATTGCAAACTTACTATTTTTCTTTCGTTTTACAATACATTTAACGGTTTAATGGTTAGAATTAGGTACTACAGTTGCTACCAGCACATGAACATTTTGTATCCATGTTATTTTCAATACAATTAATGAATGCTTCGTGTAAAAATACTGACCTTAAATAATAGACACTGCCCGTGGGGTCCGGGTTAAAATTGCACTTCCCCATATCATCCCGTGGGTGTCGTAAAAGGCGACTAAGGGAATAATTATTATACTCGAAGGTGGGCAGCAGCGCCTTCTAAAGAACTACTATCTTACACTGCGATCCCCAAGCCGCCTGCGTGGGGATTATGGCAAATACCCCCTTAATAGGGGAGGCTGTGTTCAGCAGTGGACGATCCAGCTGATACAGTAAATAATAGAAGCAGTAGGTATAACTAAGTATTTTAATTGATTAGAAAAAAAATCTGCGTAATTGACTATTATCGTACCTAATAGATATAAGTAATGTATTTTACTGGTATTCATTTTGTTTATATTTTGTATCTTGAGGGGAGAATATAGCAAAGATAGACCCTTTTAGACAAGACTAGATGAAACATGATGGCTCAGTGTCATTGGCTATGGACTGCCGTGCAGGAGGTCCATGGTTTGAATTCCGCCGCTGATTTGAGCTTCACCGCATGGTGGAAGGGCATTTTGCCAATGCTCGTCTGGCTAGCTACCAAGTCAGCAGTCAAGTGGAAAATCTGTCGCCAAGCACCTAACGGTGTATTCCGGTAGCTGTTTTTGAGAGCCAGTAAAATTACAGGCACATGAGATTAACAACTGTACGTCTCAGTGCGACGACGTGAAAGACTACTTCAGCGCCTTAGGCATCCTTGCGCAAGCTCGTGTGGCTGCTTCCACGCGACCATGCGTAAACATGCCGCATCTTGTCTGGTGCGCAGGGTGAGGGCCAACAACATTGCCCTAGCTATGATTGCAGCTAGAATAGATTTCTCTTTTATTACATATTATTGTACATGCATGCTCCCTTATTCCATGACAGATAAATATTATTTTTAATTAAATTTAATTGTTATTACTATTATTCTGACATAAATACTTATATTATGAAAATAGTAAACTGATAAACTTTCATTTTCATTTTGGATTTGAGTTTATTTGATTTACTATCGTTATTAATTATTATATTGTAAAGATTTGCTTATTCGAAATTTTTATTATTATTTCAAATTGTGTTATTATTCAATATGTATATGATATGAATCCTAAGTAGCACGAAATAAATATATTAAAATTTAAACTGAAAAACACCCTCACTGAGTTTAGACGCTCCTGATGATAACTCAACCATACAAAGGTTGACACGCCATCGAATAAAGAACAGTTTTTTTTTAACCAGCGTTATGCCTTTATTTACAAAGTGCTAGCACCCATTTCGCTCAACGAATAAGCATTGCAATTCAACGGGGCAATGCTGCCAGTATGCTGGGCATGCTGCCAACTGGTAGTGGGCTGGAGCATTTGGACTGCCTGTCTGCAATAACTTGTAGGTTGTCTAAATGATTTTATTGTTGTAGCAGTAGTGTTATATGTAGTTCGTAGTATTTTACACATTATATTGTATTGATTTAACATGTGATTTATTATAATTTCAGGTAGTTTTAATGACATCGTACCCAAGAACTAAACCAGTGGCTAACCTGACAGAAGTCGATTGTTCACCTATTGGAATGGAATTAAAGAAACAAGCTGAAAAATGTAAGTTTATATCTATGATTTTAATAAATATCCTTACAATTAAAGAGATTGACAAGTGTGTGTCAGGTTATGTATACGGTATGGTTCCTCAGCTAACATATTTTTAATTAATAACGATAAGACGAACGAAAGTATAGATTCGAACCAAGAACCTGCGGCCTTCAGTCCCGTAGCTGAAACATACACATTCGCTGTGTCAGTTTAGAAGAACATGAATACAAGCGATTGTGGTACTAAGGTCTTTTTATCGTCTCCCATTACGGCGGTCCTGTTTTAACAAAAAGCAGTAACTCGAGTTACAGCAATTTATGGTAACCGAGAAAGAAAATAAAACTTCATGTAATATATAAAGCCAAGCCCAAGCTTTTAGAGGCTAATTTAGCCTTATCTTCCAAGTGACAGCGAAATTGAACAACGCTCGATATGTCGACGCCAAGTACTCCGACCATTAACAGGTTATTAGGTGGCCATTGACACTCCCCTTAGTGTTTTCAATACGGAGGGATACACGAGAGACAAAGGAGAATAACTTATCGGTTAACACATGCACTGACTCTCGACAACGTTTTAAAAGCCATTTACGGTGCTGTCATCAATGAATATCACTGAGCTGCAGCATGTCATTGATGTGCAAGAGAAATAGAGTCGCAGATTACACACAGCCTTGTGGAATGCCAGCAATCGGCTTCAGGACGAAGCATGCGCCGTCGACAACGACCTTGATGCTCCGTTCTGCTGCCAGTTTTTCACTGGAGATCTTCTTGCACAATTTCTCGGAAAATCTATAGGAAGGAAGCTTTGAAAGATGCGGTGTATGCCACACCCCTTCAAAGGCCTTCGTTATGTCCAAACTAGGCGCCAACGCTGTACCCTTTTCCGCCTATCGATGAGTAAGGTATACTAAAAGATCACCAGCTGAGCAACCGCAACGAAAAGCGTACTGGCGATCGCTAATCAGTTGGTGCTTTATAGCTAGATACTGCAAGAGCTGGTTGTTGATAATAGATTCCATTATCTTGGAGAACAGAGACGTTATGGCTATAGGGCGGTAATTGGACTAAAGACTAAAGCGAAGTCGTGAACATATGTCCCCGCATAATCAGTGGAGCGCGAACCAAGCCATTCGGAATGGTGGGCGTTGAAATCGCCAAGTATCACGATGTCTGCGGTGGGGATCTGCTCAAGCACGGAATCTGAAGCCCCCTGCTGGTGCTCCAAGAATCGATCTATTTCGGCATTACCGTTGATATGTGACCTAAAAAGACACACGTAGATTCCCGGATGGTCATCGCAGTTTACGCGCAACCAAATGTCAGAAAGGCCCCGTCCTTCAAGGCTGCTGAGACGACGAGCACAGATATCCTCTCTGACGCAAAAACACCCCCCCAGCAACAAAAAGGAATGCTCCAGTTTGTACCCTGGGTATATGAGGTACGAGGTGTCTTTCGGACAAAAAGAGCAAGGCCAGCTTAGTAGTCTCCAGGTGGTAGTGGATATCGTTCAGGTTAGAACGGAGACCCCATATGTAGCAAAAGTTCACGGCTCGAATGGTGTGGGGTGACTTAAGCCTCCTGCTTCGTTTGCCTCCAGCAGAAATAGGTACGAGCACGGTTTTGCCCCCTCCAGAATAAGCAGTGCAGCCCAAGCATCCAGCTTCAGGTTCAGGTCCTGGCGTTGGACTTGGATGCCCGGAGAGGGATTCTCCAGCGCTTTCGCGGCTGGTACCCTGCTATGGATTGGAGGCATTGTTTTCAATTTAAAAAAATATGTTCTCAGTACTTGACACTCTATGCATGTGTAGTTGACATCCCTGTCAAGTATTGGTTGCAAGCTGGAACTAGACTCATTATATACAGATATGATTGTCACCTTACACTGATCACTAACATAATGCAAACTTGACTTATACCTAGAAAACCAGCAGTTAACTTGGGTGTCAATTACTACTTAATGTTGAAAAATGCTTAACTAGTAATTGACACACACAAAATAACGGAACCCGTTGCATCCACCGGGTTAGGAGTGCAATCCGGGTGATTAGCACTAAACTATTAACTACATTATACATAAGCAAAATGAATATCTGACAAAGCAATACAAAAATGTGACTTAATGTAAATACACAGACCTCTCTTAATTTTGTAAGAAATATTATAAAATTCCTTTTTTATCGATACCCACACAGAAAAAGTCACGACATTACTAAGGGGTAGAATCAATGTTATCAAAATGAAAAAAATAATGAGTTTGGATATATTTCCTATTAATAGGATGCGTTCAAATGGCCTGTTCTGTGAAAACACTATCATTATATGTCTTTAAAGTTGTAAGTGTCAACTATTACCACAATGTCAACTATACCCACTGTTACGTTAATATATATATACATTTTTTTTTAATGCCTGATAGGTTAGCCTTTGACCACTATCTCACCTGATGGTAAGTGATGATGTGGTCGAAGATGTTGTTCAGGCTAACCTAGAAGTACTGGCTCTCAGCTGTCGGAACACACCGTTAGGTGCTTGGTGACAGATTTTCTACTTGAGGGTGGTAGCTAGCCAGGCGGGCATTCGCAAAATGCCCTACCACCATGCTATAACGACTGCCATACAACCAGGACCGACGACTTAACGTGCCCTCCGAAGCACGGAAACGCTCAGTAGTAATGTCACTTGCGGTCACCCATCCAACTCATGACCGCGCGCGACGTTGCTTAACTTTGCTGATCGGTTGAGAACAGCTAAGTAAACTTCGCAACGAGCGCTTCAAAATGAGCATGTAAGAAATGATCTGGTAAATTAAGCGGTGATGGCACAGTGGCAATGGCTATGGGCTGCAACGCAGCAGGTCCATGGTTTGAATTCCGCCGCTGGCTTGAGCTTCACCGCATGGTGGAAAGGCATTCTGGGAATCTCCGACTGGCTAATTACCACCCTCAAGTAGAAAATCTGTCGCCCCAAACCTGATGCAATAACCTGAAGCAATAATAATAGCAAGCACCTTACGGTGAGTTCCGACAGCTGTCCTTGAGACTCAGTTATTACTGATTTTGGTATATTTGAAGATGAATCCCCATTCAAAGGATGTTTGTTTGGATTCAGAAGAAAATATTATACCATGTTCGCACATTTTGGGCTAGAAATCCGTGCTGAAGGTATCTCCATAACTGTTGCGTATCTATTTTTATAAGAAAAATTTAATAAATATTTGGAACTATTCCAAAACGATAGTGAATATTTGCTAGATGCACTCACATTAAAATATGTTATATTCTTAACACATATAATATACGTGTTGAAACAAGTAACTGCAGAAACTGTCTGCATCTTTCTGTCACAGACGTGCGCTTCCACCTGATTTACAATATTTTGTTAATATTTTGTTAAATCTAGTAAATCTAAACGCAATTGTTCTTTTTATAATATTTGGTGTATGTCTATAAATTCAATTAAATCGATTTTCGTATATGTCCCCATATTAGAACCAAAACCAAACTAAGCAATTGATGACATCTAACGGCACTTAGCTTATAAAAGAACCATATCTAGGATTGAGTTATTTATTTAGATATATCTTTGTTATGAGTAAACATAACTTAAATGTTATGTAAGATGATAGAAACCAATTTTTAGTTGTTTTTTTTTCTTATATATGATTAACAACAAGCACTATTGCATGCTAAGCCAAAATCACATATACGTATATATAAATTATTGGACTACAAAATTTGTCTTCCCGGCGGAAATCAAACCTGCGTCCTCCGATTTTTCGCAGGGTGCCTATTCCACTCAACCACCGGAACATACTCTGTCGAGCGATTAATATTTTTCTTGGTGTGTTCCCGCTGTCCCCATTGACTTATCCCCATTGATGGGGACAACGAGACAATAGTTTTTTTTCTTCCCGTTGTCCCCATTGGCCTGGCCCATTGATGGGGACAGCGAGACGACATTATTTGTCTTCCCGTTGTCCCCATTGTCTGTCCCCATTAATGGAGACAGCAAGAAGTCGGTAATTTTATTCCCGTTGTCTCCGTTGATTGACTGATCACTTTTAATACCAAAGAATTATAAGTCATATAAAATAATTATTATGTATTCTACATGTCTGGTCCACGGTTAAGAATGGATCTCACCTCCTTGTTATTACTATATTACCTTCCTTTATCAAATATACTTTAGGTCAACCACACGATAAATTATGAAATTATTGTTTCATACAATCATTAATAATCATGTTTGTATTAAAAAAAAATGCAACTTTTTTATTAAACATTTACATGATTTCATTTAGTGTTTACAAACAATAGACAAACTAGGTTAATGCTTAAAAAGTATGTTTTATTAATTGATTGTATTATTTAATATGGTTTTAGTAATCAAAGTCAAAGTTAAATCATTTATTCAATTAAGGCGTCTTCTACGTCCTTATGAAGGTCAATTGACCTTCATAAGAGCGTAATTTCTATTTAATAATTACTAAGTAAATTTTGATATAGAAATATTATACATTTTACGGCTAAGTTGAGCAAAAAAATGTATGCAGCCACTGCGAGAAGTATGGGCAAGAAATTTGGCCATTAGTTGAAAATACTTTGAATTTTTAATGGAAAATAAAGTTATGGATTATCTTTTATTGCAATTAATAAAAAATTTTGACATTAACAACAATTGAATAAAATATGAAAACTATACAAAATATAACCTAATCAAATATATGAAAATAATTTCTGCTTACACTACTAACTTTTTTATAAAATAATAGAATCAAAAATATACAGAAAGAGTTCATACTGGTTTTTTTATTACGGTAATAACAGTAGAAACTATTTTGTGAGTAGTAAATAATACTTAGATGAATTGTTACTGATCCAGTACATTATTTTTCCTTAAGTGACATGCGGATATCGTTGCTCCATTTTTGTGGACCATTTTTTTTCGTGTAATGAAATCCTGCACGTATACGGTCTCCTTATAAACGTATAAATTTTAAATCACTGTTCATCTCTGATGAACCAGGCAGGACATTTCTTGTGACATTGCTGTTAGTGAAAAAATAAGTGAATATAAATAATATATTTGTAACAACATATTTACATATATGTACAATACCAACATGCGATATGCTATTGTATATACATATTATATCAATATGTCATCGCAAATAGGTTAAAAGACAAAGTTCTAGGAAGAACCTAATAATTACTTAGACATTTTTTATACTATTTAATACACACTATTTAACTTTTACATATTTGTTCACGTATTTTATCTAAATTCACCCTTTTTAAGTTATATTAGAATTTAAAGATTTCAAATGAACTTACCAGTTTCCAATGAGTTCCTTTTATTGAGAGTTAAACAAAATTATAAAATTTTAAAATTATTCACACCACGGGCGATGACGATGAAAATGTTTTCTGGAATGGGGTTGGAACTTGGAATGAACCAATGAGAGCTAGCTAAGCAAATTAGAACAATGCAATCAGCAATATTGTTTTATAGCGGCGGAATCGCCAATTCACCACGTTGAAGGTCATGCATTATTAAATGTGTGACAGCGCAACAAAAGTATTTATATACGTCTAATAATAGAGAAAAAAGTATTTTTTTTAAAACAGTTAATTAAACTATGAATTAAAAACAGTTGTAAAATATTACAAATATACGATAGAAAAAAATTAAGTCATGTGCGGGATATTTAGAAAAAAGAAATGGTGTATGGTTTGAAAGTGAAAACCCTATGTATTGTAAATTATAATGAATACCTAAGTATTATATATGTCTGTGAGACAACGAAATAATAATTTCATCGCAACAATGATAATAATTTAATTATTTATGTTAGTCCCCATTGACGGTAAGACGAGCAATGGGGACAGTGGGCATCAATTTATACATTATATTTAATTACCGATGTACCCATTGATAAATATAAAGGCGATGGGGACAGTGGGAATGATTTTAAACTTTTTGGTTTATTCACGGTGTCCCCATTGATGGGGATTTGAGCGATGGGGACATCGGGAATGTTTTTCATTTTTTTTTATTCAATTCCCGCTGTCCCCATTGATGGGGATATGGTCAATGGTGACATCGGGAATACACCGAAAAAAGTGCTTTCGCAATGATGTCGCTACCCTTCTAAATTTCTTAATATGATTACAAGCACTATCACGTGCTAAGCAAAAACCAATTATTGGAGCACAAAAGTTTTCTAAGTTGTTATTATCATAAGTGTATTAATCAATTATTGTTCTATTTTATTTCAGCTGAAACATTTAAACTAAGGAACTTGGTTGGTAAAGGCAACGTTGCAGACTCTGTGGCTTTTATGTATTTTAACTACGAATTCAACAGATTATTCCTGGAGTTTGAGGCAGTAAAGAAATTTTTAAGAGATCCAAGGGAAAAGTTTGATTTGGTAATAATAGAATGGTTTTTTTCGGAAACATTTGCTGGGTAAGCATAAGAAGGCATTTTTGAATTCGTAATGATGTTGTCTGTGATAAAATATTATATTTGATTGAAGGATGTCGTTAATAGTTCTGTGAAGAGAGACGTTGATTGTTTATTATCATTAAATTATAGAAACGTTTGTGAAAAGTACAACAATAGCTTCAAACAATTGGTCGTTTGTGATCTTCTTCTTTTGATCATATGATTTGTATATACTACCTTATTGCTTATTACTACTTTTTTCAGAATTCCACCACTCTTCCAATGCCCATATATCTGGATAGGTTCCACGGAAGTCCATGGGCTAATTTTAAGGATCATTGACGAAGTACCTAATCCTGCTTACAATGCTGATCTCTTCTCGAATAATGCCCCACCGTTTACATTTTGGCAAAGGACAACAGAGTTAGCCAGGGCAATTTGGAAACATTTTATTGTGAAGTGAGTTTTGATATTATCTTCTCTAATATATAAAATTCTCGTGTCACAGTTTTCGTTGCCATACTCCTCCGAAACGGCTTGACCGATTTTGATGAAATTTTTTTTGCTTATCCGGTATCTATGAAAATCGGCCAACATCTATTTTTCATCCCCCTAAATGTTAGGGGTAGTCCACCCCTAAATTTTATTTTTTTATTTTTTAGACAAAATTTTTAATTTATATTTTTTTATGATACAACATAAAAATATACATACAATTCTCAATTTTCACCCTTCTACGATCAACCCTTATTTTTTAAATTATTTATATGGCAAAACAACGTTTGCCGGGTCAGCTAGTTTATTTATAAACATTTTGGTAGTCACACAAGCTCCCACATTATGGGGGTGTTTGCCACAAAACCCAAAAATACTGCTGCCAAAACACACTGCTAGGTGCTTGGCGACAGATATTCTACCTAAGGGTGGTAGCTAGCCAGGCGAGCAATCGCAGGCCGGCAGTGGAGATTGAACCATTAACCAACGCACGACAGTCCATAGCTATTACCGCTTGGCTATCCCTGCGTCAAAATCTTATATGTATGGACCAAAATAAGTCGATGAACGTGTATTTAATACAAATTAGTATGGTGTGTTTGATGTTTGGCTACCTATATAAACGTTACACCATATAATTGAGTTCCTAGTCCAATATATATTTCGGCGCCAACATTCTACACAAAATATCCAAATTTCAGAATTGTTTTACATTTTATTTACAAGCTAGAGGCTCGTGCGTGACGTACAGACGAAACACACAATGGAGTCTCTCATATATGTTGCTCTTTGAGTACCTATGGAATCTTAAAAAAGTATGTTTTATACATATTAAGACGCTGACAAATGCTGAATTTTATTCACTATCGGACTGTATGTGTTAAAGAGAGGCAGCGATGGTGAAATTGGGAGGAAAGAAATGGGTGAAAAATGAATAACTAAACGTAACTTAAATCGAAAATGTTACTCAGCTTATCCCTCACGACAAGGTTTTCCTGTTCAGTTGTTAAATCTTTATATACATACATACATGATTAATGAAGATATACATATCTTCTAACATAAATGTATGTAAGCGTAATTTAGAGTCTATGATGCAATTTTATTCCATATAGTAAATTTTAAGGAAACTTGTTTCGGAATTAACCTGACCGGAGAGAATGTGATTAAGATTAATTCATATTTTTCTTATTGCTGTAAACTAAATAAATTATGCAAAAAATCTTTTCAATTGAAATTATTCACCACTTGTTAGCCCCTTAAGACGGGCATTTTAACATCTCTAATCTGTACAGCCGTAAGTTTTCCATTTCGCAACAAAAATACTGGGAATTGCAGACGGCGCCAAGTTGTTTGATGAAAAATGATGTTTAAAAATGTATGTTTCAGTTTCGTCATCGTCCCCTTCGAGAAGTACAGCTACAATCGTATCTTCCCCGACATAGCAGCAAGGCGTGGAGTCCCGATGATCCCGTATGAAGATGCAGTAAACAACGCTTCAATGGTCCTTGTGAACTCGCATCCATCTGTGGGTACACCCTTCAGGCTACCACAGAATGTTAAGTATATTGGGGGATACCATATTGATCGGAAAGTGAAACCCTTGCCGCAGGTAAAAACACTTTTATACGCTTTTATTGAGCTTTTTCATATCAATAAGTTATTCATATTCAAATAAAGTTACACCTAAAGTTCTTGCTTGTAAGCTATTAAAGTAATTACTTAAGTTATTACAAGCAAGCACTTAAGGTCAAACTCCCGATCAAACATACGAGTATACTTGTGTGTGCTTTACCTTAAGCCAAAAATGTTCACAGCAAAATATTTAATAAGGGAAATGGTTTTGTTTTGATTCACGGCTAGCCTTTGACAGTCATCAATGACTACCTTACCTGATGGTAAGTGATACGGCCAAAGATGTGGTTCAGGCTTTCCTAGAATTACTGACTCACAAAGACAACTGGCAGAACACACGGCTAGGTACTTGGCGACAGATTTTCTACTTGAGGGGGGTGGTCACCAGCCAGGCGGGTATTCGCAAAGATGCCACTTCCTTCGCAAAGATGACATTTCCACCATGCGGTGAAGCTTAAGCCCGCGGTGGGATTTGAACCGTTGCTACGCGTCATAGCCAATGCCACTGAGCCATCACTGCTTCAAAAACGTATTCCGCCCTAGGGGATAAAAAGCAGTTTTTCACGCAGGTTTCGAATGATAAACTACAGCTTTCCGAGCTTGTAAGGTGTACAAACTATATAATGTATTGTATCCCGTTTTCAAGTTTACGGAAACATAAAATAAATTATTTCAGGATCTACAAAAAATAATGGATGACTCGAAACACGGAGTAATTTACTTCAGCATGGGATCAAATCTGCAAAGCAAAGATATGAGTACTGAAATGAAAGAATCCCTGATCAAAATGTTTGGGTCGCTCAAAGAAGATGTCATATGGAAATTTGAAGATGTTATGGAAAATAAACCTCCAAATGTACATTTTATGCCATGGGCACCACAACCAAGCATTCTGGGTAAAATATGTTTAACTTTGTAATTTTTGCATTAACACCTGCTAAGCGAATCATAATAAATTTCAACGAAAGAAACAAAAATAACTACGAGCAGGATTCGAACCCGCTACCATCCGACCCTATAGCCGGGGCATGCTCTTCCAACTGAGTTATCGTAGTGGTCATAGCTCAAATGTGTCCCTTCGCTCCTATCGTTTAACAGTTTATATATTTTTAACTACAAAAATAAATAAAAAATTGAGTTATCTTCCTGTGACTCTGGTTTCTGTAGAATTTATTTGCAAATTGTTTTATGGGAATCGAGAACTACATATACTTATTTTTGTTAACAAAACACTACAAACTATATACAACATTACATTAGGCCTGATTCACTCCGCACTTTTTGAAGCAGTGATGGCTCAGTGGCATTAGCTATGGACTGCCGCGCAGCAGATCCATGGTTCGAAGCAGGTGTCCTTGAGAGCCAGTGAAATTACAGGCACATGAGCCTTTGACGGGCGCAGTGCAATTCGTGACTTGTGATGAAATGCATCTGTTATAGGCAAAGGTTAGTCCGCTTATAATCAGGTGAGCCTCGAGCTTGATCCGTCACAATAACATAAAAACCGGATACCGGATCTGGTCCGGATATCCGTCCGGAAGGGATAATCAACGGTGCGTGCCGTGTCAGAAGAGATCAGAGCAATGCGCGGCTGAAGCTATGCGATAGAAAGAGAGACGCCTAGTAGGGGAATATCAATATTAGCTTCTCCGTGCTCTGCGAGCTGAAGTACACTTTATAGTTTCGTACCTAGAGTCGCTTATTTATTGGAATGACTCTGCGGAGTGATTCTTCTGGTCCTATTTATTCTGTGACTACTACAACGAACGCATTTAGATTTTTATCATTTCGTTTTTTTTTAATGTTATTGTGATGGAACAAGCTCGAGACCCACCTGATGTTAAGTGGACTAACCTCTGCCTATAACAGTTGCAATTCATCACAAGTCACGAATTGCACTGCGCCCGTCACATTGAGACGTAGTTGTTAAGTCTCATTGTCCCTGTAATTTCACTGGCTCTCAAGGACTACTGCCGGAACATACATTTCGGTGCTTGGCGACAGACTTTCTACTTGAGGGTGGTAGCTAGCCAGGCGGTTAATCGCAAAATGCCCTTCCACCATGCGGTGAAGCTCAAGCCGGCGGTGGGGATCGAACCAGGGTACTGCGGCACGGCAGTCCATAGCTATTACCGCTCGGCCATCATTGCTTAATTGTTTTTTGTTTGGCCTTGTGAGCTACTCCCTCATAATAACGTGCCTTTATTTAATATTAACTAATTAAATATATAACTTCACACATTCACAACAGTAAATTATAAACATCACTATATATAATATATATTTGCTTATTTATTTATTATATACACAGTACTTAATATTTGTACAAGTTATATATGTAATTCTCTCATACTCTTTCTAATTTTTGAAAGGTTGGATGATGTGTACCTAATATATATCTACGCTATTTTCATCCCCATCATAAATTGGTTTAGTGAGTTTATAGTGACTTCTCCGTTTCTAAAGGCTACATGTAATAATTTCTTGGCTGCGTCTTTTTTTTATTCAAGCTCATCCAAAGCTGAAGCTCTTCATCACGCATGGCGGCCAGCTGTCGACCACCGAGGCTATCCATTTCGGAGTACCAGTGATAGGTCTACCGGTACTTGGAGACCAGTATGTGAATATGCACTCAGTAGTAAAGAAAGGCTTTGGTCTCATGTTGACACTCAGAGATGATGTTAGTGAAGAATTGAAACTATCGATTGAAGAGGTCTTAAGGAATAAAGAGTAAGTTACCGTTCTATATTTCTATTATTAGATGTTAAGGTTGAACTGGCCGGTCACTACTCCATACAAACATCGTAGTGTGATCACTCCATTGCATCCACTCATTTGAGAATACTCATAATACTGAATGATATCGTCATTGTCTAGGTTTGTATGATGCCAACATTTTAAAAAAGATAGTTAAGTTGTAAGTTATTAGCCTCGAAAACTTTATTGAAAATGTTTCGAGGCTCATAATTCTCAAGTTAATTATTTTATTAAAATTTCGGCATCATAAAAGGATAGATAATGACGAGATCAATCGGTATTATGCTTTATTGTGGACCTAAATCCGCAAATAAGTGAGTGATCACCCTACGACGTTTGTATGGGAAACGGGCCGGCCAGTTCACCCTTAACGTTATTATTGTTGAAGCATTGACAATTACAGTTATAAGGAGATGTTAATCAGGCTATTCCTAAAATGTATACTTAGGTTAGACGGAGCAAGCCCGACAAGCAATTGGGAAATATAGACAACTGCGAGGCTATTCGGTCATTAGTGCTTTATCAAAAGCGTTCTAACGTGGAGATACATGCTTCGATGTTATTTTAGAGTAACGAGCGAGAAAATCAACTTGCGAAGCAAAACGCTGGTTTCATATTTTTATGTTACGTTTTGCCTTGTAACAAACAAAGCCCGTCCATCTAAATTTTTCTATGCTGTGTGATATTTGCAATATTTGCTTTAATGACTGTCCAACCAATGTGCCCATGGGTTGCAGAATTAGAATGCCATATTTTACTTTCCTTATTTTCCACATCCACAGAACCTCAGTCAAAATGTTTCGTCTTATGTTAATTTCAGATATAAAAACAAAGCAAAATACTTATCCACAATCTACCATGACCGTCCAGAAACACCAGGGAAAGAACTAGTTCGTTGGGCAGAACACGTGGTGAAGACTAACGGGGCACTGCATCTACGTTCTCCTGCTTTTATGATGCCCTGGTACCAAAAGATGTATTTGGACTTAGCTGTTCTCCTGATTTTACTAGCAATTTTGCTATACAATGGATTTAAAGCTACACGTACAGTTTGGAAAAGGAAGGGAATGAAAGTTAAATCAAACTGATAAGCTCACATATGATACCTTTATTTTGAATACATTCTGTTCTGAAGATTGTTACAGTGTATATTTAACGAATCAGCGCTACTGGATTATAAAACATATGGCGACATGGGTTTACAAGGTGGCCACATTAGTATACCTACTCTTTCACCGAACGATACCGAATATGGCCTGGGGGCCAACTCCCACCTTTTACGAAACCATCACAGAAAAGGAGCGTTTGTTTCATGCTTAAAATAATCAAACGTAAACATGAACTATCACCGACTCACAATCGCCTCAAGTAACATTGGTTTGATCCTACTTATAGAACAAATGAGATATGTATCGTGGATGTGCAAGTGAGATACAAGATGTGTATCATAGTTGTCCCGCTCGCACTGTCGAGATAAGTGAAACAATTTTACGACATTTTATTGTATATACTATATTTATATTATTATTATTATTTTATTTTATGTAGTCGCCTGCAATAATAAGTATACACTTAGTAATTTTCATAATAATGTGATGTCTTTTACTACTGCGTAACAGCTGTCTGTAACATTTTTTGAGTTTTAAATTAGACTCGTATTGTTAGTACATTCAAGTCAAATAATGTGGTACGTTGCTTAACTTTGCTGATCGGTTAAGAACAGCTAAGCAAACTTCGCCACGAGCGCTTCATGTGATAGTGAAAATGGTGATAGCGTAATAATTGAGTCACAGTCAGATTTCCAGTGAGAGAAGCTTTGGAGTAGTCGGAGTAGTCATTAGTTTATATTTATAGTCCTGTACTGCATGTAAAGTATCAGCCGGATCGTCCACTGCTGAAAACAGCCTCCCCCATTCAGGGGTTCCCATTCTCACGCTTGGCCGGTGGCTTGGGGACCGTAGTGTACGATAGCAGTTAATTTGAAGCCGCTGATGCCCACTTTCTAGTCTTTTCCTTTCGTCGCTTCTTAAGGCTCCTACAGGAGGATATGGATATGCTCCTATACAAACCCGTCACCACACGGGTTATTCCTACTGTACTGTATCAACCGGATTGTCCACTGCTGAACACAGCCTCAACATAATCCCCATGCATGGCGGGCGTATTGGGGATCGCAGTTTAAGATATCAGTTCCTCAGAAGGCTTTTAGACCTTAAGGCGCCTCTTACGGCACCCGTAGGTAGCAATGGGTCGATAGCCCGGTATCCCACGAGCCAACGGTGTTCCTACTGTAGTTTGTGTATAATAAAAACACGGTACAGAAGGTAACAAACAAATTTGAGCTAAATTACATCTAATGCAGGCATGGGCAGACCAAATGTTCACTAATGGCAGCGTGCCCCGTGGTAGGCATTTCTGCGTTGGATTGCAATTAATTCTTGAGCCAATCAATAATTGTTAGCATTAAATCATACGTTTCCTCAATCCAATGCTATGATACGGTTAGGAAAACATGAGCTGCCTGATCCTGGTTTTAAGAATCGGCCTTGTTTAGTGGATTAATTTTATGTTGCCGCATATTTGAAGCACTGTTATTTATTTTGACTGGTACCTATATTACAATGAGAAAGATAACAGATAAAAATATTTATATTGTATTTTTGTATGTGTTTGTGACGAAACAAGTACGAGGCCTACCTGATCTTCAGCGGACTAACCTCTGCGTATAACAGATGCATTTCGTCACATGTCACCAATTGCACTGCGCTCGTCACCTTGAGACATAGTTCTTAAGTCTCATGTGCTTGCAATTTTACTGGCTCTCAAGGACGGCGTGAACATACCGTTAGGTGCTTGGCGACAGATGTGTAAGCAAGAAATTAGTTCAAAGGTACAAAAAAGAAAAAACATTTCTTGTCAGCTATACAAACTCTTCTAACTTGGTTATCTATGCCCCACATAAACAGTGACATAAATATACTATCATCATCACATAAGCCGTAACGTCCACCGTTTAACGAGGTCTTCCCTATTCGGGGGATTTGCCATAATCCCCACGCTTGGCAGGCGTCTTGGAGATCGCAGTAGAAGTTGTCAGTTTTCCAGAAGGCGCTGCTTCCCATAATTTAGTATTTTTCCCTTTGTCGCCTCTTACGACACCCACAAGATGAAATGGGGGTGATATTCTAACCCGGCACCCCACTGAAGTAAATACAGTTAAATTTATCTCATAATACAAGGTTTATACGTTTCACCAACAAGATGTTTTGATATCATACTAATTTAAATAATATAATTAATAATTAGGGTTACTGCCATCTATCGAGAGCAATTCCACACTTCGGATTGCATTTTTTTTTCTCAGTGAAACCTAAAAGTATGTTGTCGATAAGACAACTCCACTAATAAAAATTATTTTTATAATTTTAAATTTTGTATAATGTAGTCTTGGAGTATTAAAGAAAAATTGTAGACAATATAAAATAGCTTTACATGTTCTTCTTCGTCGCATTCTTCATGTCTGAAGGTCGTGCCCGTCTAGAAATGTCTCAACGGAGACGTTTATCAGCTGCTTCCATTCCATTCTGTCCTCGGCTTGTCTCAGGGCGTTAGGCAGGGTAAGTCCCGTTATGGCCTTAATTTGGTCGGACCAACGGGTAGGTGAGCGACCCCGTGGCCTTTTCCCCTCTATTTTTTACATACGATTACCTTTATTATAAAGCGTTTATAATTAAAGTTAATGAATAGTATAATGTTCGAATGTTCTATATTCCTCAGGGTTTGGGTATTCACTTTAAAAAACAGGTTCTCACGAAACGAAAAGAGTATAATTATAAAGTTCTGACACAAATATGGTACACAATACAGTAAACATTAAATAAACAATAATAATCACGGGGGCGAGTATCTCACGCGTCGCGGGTCGGTTGTTACTCCTCTCTCTTTCTATATTTTCGCGCGCCGGCGGAGGTGTGCGAAGAAAGCCGATCGTTAGGCGCGTTCAAAACCAACCCAATAATTAAGTTCACGCTACAAACTCCCCCTCTGACCTAGACTTAGCGTCTCGCGTCTGGGTCAGCATACCCTTTTAGGTCTACCGCGCCTACATCTCGTGCTTCCAATAGTACATTGGAGATGCGCCGAAGATAAGGCGTTAGGGTAGTCACTACATTGTCGCTTTCCACAATGGTTCGCATGTCCGCGACTACATCCGCTGGTGCGCGAATTTCGCGAACAAACGTTAGGTACGCTGGTGAGTATCCAGTACTGCTGGTCACTGCAGAGTTCATCGCAAAGCGTATTGCCGGTAAGTGGACATCCCAGGTATTGTGATCTCTTCCAACTAGTATGGCGAGCTGGGGCTTCAGATCGCGGTTCTTCCTTTCAACCGGATTGGCTTGCGGATGATACACAGGAGAAAGGGATTGGGAAATTCCAAACGAATGGCACACCTGCTGCATTATTTCGCTGATAAATTGGACTCCGTTGTCACTCACAACTCGTCTTGGAACTCCATATCTCAAGAACACTTCTCTGATTAGGGTTTTGGCACAGTCTGCGCTGGTAGCATTTTGTAGAGCTAATAACTCAACCCAACGAGAACAGGTATCTTCTACGATAAGAATCCACTTGTTCTTATCACTTGTCTCTGGTAGTGGGCCAAATAAATCCACGGCGACGACTTCGAAGCGGCGGTTGGTAGCAGGCGTCTGCAGTAATCCTGCAGGTTTCCTGATGTCTGCTTTATACCTTTGGCATTCGATGCACTTCTTTAAGTACGTTATCACGCTCTGTCTCATTCCAGGCCAGTAGTACTTCGACTTTATCCGGTCTAGTGTGCGCTCCACCCCTAGATGTCCGGCCGTCGGCGCATCATGATAGTCTCCTAGAACCTTTTCTCGTTCGTGTTCCGGTATTACCAGGCATGCGGTTTCTTCTTCGCACTCTTCTGGCCCATATCGATGTAATACGCCGTCTGATATCACGAACCCTCGGTCAGACCAACACCTCCCCCTGAACGGATCGTCGGTTGCTTCAAGATCCTCGACAATTTTGCGTACTTCTGGGTCCTTAAGTTGGTTCTCGCGAAAATTCGCAGGACTTCTCGACGGTAAGTCGACTTCAACGAGACAAAGATCGCAGTCAGCTTCGTCGGTGCAGGGTGGTCGTGAAAGTGTATCGGCTATGGCGTTTGATTTACCGGGAGTATACTCGATACGGAGGTTATATTCCTGGAGTGTTAGGGCCCACCTTGCTAGGCGGCCACTCGGTGATTTCAAGGTCATAAGCCATCGCAGAGGTTGGTGGTCACTCTTTATCACAACCTCTGATCCTTCGATGTAACCGCGAAATTTTGTAACGGCCCATACTACCGCCAGTGCTTCTCTCTCCGTCGTGTTATAATTTCGTTCTGCACTATTCAACATTCGACTTGCGTATTCAACAGGTCGTTCCTCGGGACCCTCCCCCTGCATTAATACTGCTCCGAGGCAATATCCACTGCTGTCTGTCCTTAGGGTAAAAGGCTTGGCATCGTCTGCCTGGCGTAATATTGGAGCGGAAATCAGTAGTTGCTTAATGCAGTTAAAGGCGTCTTGTTGCTTCGAGGTCCACGTCCAGGTGCTATCCTTTTTGAGGAGATCCGTCAGCGGTCTAGCAACATCGGCGTAGTTGGGTATAAAGCGCCGGAACCAGCTGGATGTCAAAGTCAAGTCAAAGTCAAAATCATTTATTCAATTTAGGCGTCTACGACGCTCTTATGAAGGTCAATTACAAATTTTAGTATTGAAATATTCTACATTGTACTGCCACGTTCAGCAAATAAATTGTATAGAGCCACTGCGAGAAGAACGGGCAAGAAACTCGGGGCCATTCTTTTAAACATCTTTTAACAATGTGTTACATACATACTATATAATAGAGTTATTACAATATTTGTTTAAATTATGTAGGTGACAGGCAATAGCTTGGCGGAGGCGGAATTGTCCAGGCATTTTTGTCGTTTATGTAATCAGAAACTGTGTAGTAGGATTTTTTAATCAATATGTTTTTCACATGCAACTTGAATTTCCCTTCTGTGAGCGTTGTAATATGTTTGGGAACTTTATTATAAAACCGCACACAATTACCTAAGAAGGACCTTTTATTTGTCTTTGCTAATCTAAAACCTGGCACCACTATTTTATCTTTATTCCTAGTATTGTAATCGTGATTGTCACTGTTTAATTTAAATTTACTTAAATTTTTACGAACATACATAATATTTTCAAATATATACAGACTTGGTAAAGTTAAAATATCAATTTCTTTAAAAAGATCCCTCACAGATTCCCTAGGACCCATTTTATATATGGCTCGAATTGCACGCTTTTGTATGATAAAGATTGTCTCTATCTCAGCAGCAGTTCCCCACAGCAATACGCCATACGACATAATACTGTGGAAGTACGCGAAATAAACTAGCCGAGCAGTAGCTACGTCTGTTAACTGTCTTATCCTAAGAACTGCATATGCAGCAGAACTAAGTCTTCCGGAGAGATCATGTATATGTGGATCCCATTGTAAAGTGGAATCCATTTTGATTCCCAGGAAGACTGTCGCTTTGTCAATAGGGAGTTTATCTGGGCCAAGCTTTATGTTTGGTTCAACATAAGGAACATTTGGTAAAGAAAACTTTAAACATTTCGTCTTTTTTGAATTTAGGAGAAGATTATTAGCGGCAAACCATTTACAAATCTTAGATAATACATTATTTACATGCGTCAGTTCACTGTCTTTCCTATCTACTTTAAAAATCAGAGAGGTATCATCTGCGAATAAAACAATATCGCAGAAATCTTTGACCATGCAAGGCAGATCATTAATATATGTTAGAAACAGAAAAGGTCCCAAAATTGATCCCTGTGGTACTCCCATTTTTACCAATGACCCGGAAGAAGTATTGCCATTTATTCCAACCCTCTGTAGCCTGTCTGACAGATATGACTCTATAAGATTCAGAGCTTTCCCACGAATACCATAGTGGGAAAGTTTACGAATCAGAGTGCAGTGCTCTACACAGTCGAATGCCTTGGAAAGATCACAAAATACGCCAATAGCATCATGTGAACTCTCCCAGGCTTCCAGTATATGCGACATCAATTGAACACCTGCATCTGTTGTGGATTTGCTCTTGGTGAAACCAAACTGATTCTCATTTAATAAATTATGCTTGTTAAAATGGGATAGTAGTTGTTTGAGCATAATTTTTTCGAATACTTTACTCAGAACAGGTAAGATGGAAATAGGTCTATAATTGCAAGGGTCAGATGTAGACCCCGACTTTAAAATTGGAGTGATTTTACTTTGTTTCATTAAATCGGGGAAGTTTCCACTATCGACACAAAGATTGAATATTGTTTCTAAATATGGTGCAATAATGTAAATTATAGACTCTACCACTTTTACTGACATACCCCACAAGTCTTCAGTACTCTTTATGTTTAAACTTTGAAATGTTTTTATAATTTCAAATCTTGTGGTGTGTCTGAAAGAAAAGTCCGGTGATTTGCTTGGAAAATTATTTTTTAACATAGTTTCTGCTACATTGGGACAAGAATCCAATGACTTAGTGGCTTCTAGGGGCAAGGTAGAAAAAAAATTTTCAAATATATTCGCCACTTGTATTGAATCAGAGATTTGATTTTTATCAATAGTTAAGACATATGTTGAATCTCTAGGTTTATTTTTACCAGTTTCACTATTTATAGTCTTCCAAATGGTTTTTATTTTATTTTTAGACTTGCTAATTTTGTTTCTAATAAAAAGAGATTTAGCACACAAGCAAACAGATTTGAACATTTTTGAATACTTCCTAACATAATCATGAAACTGTTTGCAAGATGTTAAATTTTTCCTACGATACAGATCAAACAAATAATCTCTACTTTTTCGAATACCTGTTGTTGCCCAATCACCGAACTTCAACTTTCCATCTATTTGTTTTTTTATTTTTGGACATACTTTTTGAAACTCAGTGTTTACTAAAGAAAATAAGCTATTATAAATGTCATTTGGGTCACTATGAGAAAAATTTGTAATGCCAAGCTTAGCTTCTATGTTGGTACTGAGTATTTCCAGCCTACTAGTTGTTAATGGTCTATGTTCAATTTCATACCTCTCTGTTTTTCTGATTCCATCAAATTTTATCGCTAGGCCCTCATGATCAGATCTAATACCCTTCATTATTGACTTTTCTTTAGTCTTACAGTTTGAGTATATATTGTCTATACAGGTAGCTGAAGTGTCTGATATCCTAGTGGGCTCACAGAATAGAAATTTCAAATTAAATGACTTAAACAATGAAATAAGATCAGTCTTATTTTTAGTATTCAATAAAATATCTATATTAAAATCACCACATACAAATATGGGTTTTTTGCATTTTGAAATTTTCTGTAGTATATTTTCCAAAGTGGATAAAAATTCTGTAAAATTTTGAGCACGACCTTCATCTGTTGGTGGTCGATATACGCACAACACGAGATGCCTGTCCACCTCCACACAAGCAACCTCACAGACACGTTCGACAGAACATCTGACCAAGTCACGGCGTTCTTTAAATTTTAAATTATTTTTTACAAGTATAATACACCCTCCTCCTTCTGCAGATGATCTGTTAAACGCACTACCCACACTAAAATTCTTAACATTAAATAACATTTTATCTGCTCTAAGCCAAGTTTCAGTGAAACATAATATGTCAAATGGATATTTATCTAAGAATATTTCAATTTCAAGTATTTTGCCAGGGAAGCGATTTATATTTTGGTAGTATAGTGCTATGTCAGAACACTTCCCTGTTGTCTCTCTTAAAAGTTTAAACTGTTTGACTGAACATTAGTACATGTACTAAAATCTGTAGCGTCAAAACTAGACTTAGTTATATTTCCTATAACCGACTCAATATTATAAGCTACCAAAGTAGCAATTAAATTTTTATATTTCTTAGGTAGGTACATCCTATCCTGAGTCAACATAAAGTGAGTAATAAATTTATTACAGTCAAAAAATAAAAGTTTGTCTCCATGACGACATGTCGTTCATTGAGTTCAGTGTTTTTTGACACAATTTTGTTCACCTCAACCTCACTGTCTTCTCTTTCTTGTAGAAGCTGATCAGAGAGGTCTTTGTGCTTTTGCAGGTCCTGCAGAGCAACTCTGAGTTTCTCTTCCAGTTCTCTTGCCAAGGTTTTCCTTGTAGTTACAGGCATAGTGAAGTACCAACAACTCCGAACAATTACTGTAAAACAAATAAAAGTAGCTAAGTTTCTGTTTCAAGAAGTATTCTAGGTATGTATGTATTCTTTACAATTCAAACTCAAAGTTACAATTATTTCCTATATAAATTATATACTATAAACAAAATCAACAAATCAAGTCAGAATACAGTTATTAATACACAACAAAATATTATTTGTTTACATTTGTATATGCAACAGATAAAAAGGGAAAAAGAAACTGAAAATTTGTTAGAAATACAGAGAAATTAGTTTAATAGATGATGGTCAGAAACAGATTGGAGAGAAAAAAGTATGAAGCTTTTTATCTGCTAACAAAAGCAACAAATGATTGATGGTAATAGGTATACCTTATTATGTTTCTTCTTTAATAGATAATTTTTGTGGGCTTGACTACTATAAAATATTGAAGTGTAAAGTCATCAGCACTAGCATCCAGAGCAGACCGGTGTCCTCTAGCAGCACCCGTTCACGAGTTAATGCATGTGCCAGCCATCGCCTTCTTCAACCATTTTTGAGGGAGGATGGCGACCCAACACACAACACCACCACTAGACAACACCTTTATGTGAGCATGACCGTTCTGAATACCCGTGCCTACGGATACTTCTACAAATTCACAACTTTGAGACTGAGTTGCAAACCAGGATTAGGAGTCAAATAGTGTTGAATGTCTGAGGCAAAAGAAAAAAACATCAACTTTGCCTCCACTATTTAGTCTAGCAAGATAGTCAGTACACAGCCAATGTGGGATTATTAACGTAGCACCAAGTGAGTGATAACGGAAATGTGTTAAATGTGTACTTAAAGTTAGATATTAGACATTATACTCCCCAGTAAAAATCCAAGATGTTTGAAATCTCAACCGCTGCTGTAGGATGACGTACTATGATATTTATTCACTGTTTAATGAATATGTCGCGAACTAAATTATTCACACTATAAAGCTACTTTAAAACTAACGTTAATTATGCAAAAACACTACAAATTAGCCTTATTTTCTATTTAAAACAATTATTAAAATACAGAGAAAACATTATGACATGTACAACATAGTGTTGCCACAGGGCAAAAAAAGTTTTTGCCCTGTGGCAACACGATGTTTGCAAAAAGGTCTTGACGTGTTTGACGTTTTTCGGTGGTGTCATGGCAGAGATGGCAGCTGTCTTATCGGGATCTGTTTTTATCCCGCCTGGAACGATCACATGGCCCAGGAACTTCACTGACTCACGGGCAAAATAACTTTTTTCTCGGTTGATGCGCAGGTTGTACATCTGCAATCTGTCAAATACGGCGTTTAGGTCTTCCAGGTGCTTAGGAAAGGATTCGGACAGAATAATTATGTCATCAAGATACGTCAGCAGGCTGACGTTGGC
This sequence comes from Plagodis pulveraria, assembly GCA_963890685.1. Lineage (NCBI taxonomy): Eukaryota > Metazoa > Arthropoda > Insecta > Lepidoptera > Geometridae > Plagodis > Plagodis pulveraria. The sequence continues at coordinate 20,871,952 of OY982967.1, forward strand.
CAGCTCCTTGCCGGACTTGAACCTATCTATGAGCCTCTGGAAGGTCGCAGCAGAATTTCGTAAACCCATTGGCATCCGTTTGAATCTAAAGGTGCCGAGAGGAGATACGAACGCAGTCTTGTCACGGTCGTCAGGTTCCATTTCCAGCTGAAAGTAGCCAGACCGGAGGTCACAGGTCGTCATGAAACTTGTGTTCTTTGCAGCGTGAAGGACGTCTTCAATCCGCGGCAGTGGGTATCGGTCAGGTTCTGTCACGGCATTTAACTTCCTGTAGTCGACACAAAGCCGGATACCTCCGTCCTTCTTCGTCACGAGTACCACACTCGCGGCCCATGGCGATTCACATTCTTCTATGATATCGGCATCTAGAAGCTTCTGCAGTTCCTATTCTAAAAGTTCCTTCTTACCTGGTGACATTCGATATGGTGGCGTGGCAATTGGTTCTTGATGAGCGTGGACTTTTATGCGGTGCACTGCATAGTCAGTCGGTGGACCTTCTTTAGCAAACCGGTCACTCCTCTTCACCAGTAGTTCATTCAACTGAACCTTCTGATCAGCTGTCAGCCGTGTTCCTTCCTCGTCTCTTAGCTTAATTTTCGATAAATCCACCTCAACAAGCCCCATCTCACTGCAGGCAGACAAATCGTAGCGGGTTACAAAAGGGAACCATATTTGCGGGCTGCTGTGGAACCTCCAGCAATTACGCGGTAAGTCTAACAGAATGTCAGCTTCCTTAATAAAATCTCTACCTAGAATGGTTCTAGTTTGAGCGTCAGGTAAAACAATAAAAGTTGTTTGGATTTCCTGCTCATTCAGAGTGACGGTGACGTCACATTCGAGCGCGTTATGTAGTTTTTGCGAGCCGTCAGCTAATCCTATGGTGCGTGATGTACTTCTAAACTGTACACCTGCACTACTAAGTATTTGGTAAAGTATTGGACCAGCTAAAGAGTGTGTAGCACCTGTGTCCAACATGGCTACTCCCTGTCGACCTACAATCTTAACATTAACTAACGGATGTGCGTCATCACTGTCATCGACTTGAGCGGTGTGAAACTGAGACCTATCGTCATTATTATTTTGCGTACTCTTACACTTATCACACTTTGATCGCACTACCCCCACTTGACCACACCCATAGCAACGTATTTGAGTATTATTCCCCGATTTATTTAAATTATCATCTCTTTTTAATTTATTACGACACTCGTCTACAGTATGTCCAAAGAGTTTGCAATATACGCATTTCGGTCGGGTACGTTGGTTTTGATTCCCACCATTTGAATTACTGTTACGATTACACGAAACGCGCGGACAATCGACGCTAGACGCGTCCTGTGAATTTCGCGGGGAAAACGTAGTGGCACTAGATTTTCCCGATTGACCCCAAATGGCATTAGAAATTCCCGATTGACCCGTAGCGGCGTTCGATGGGTTAATGGTCACGTTCATAGGGTTAAAACATTGGGTTGCGTTTGAACGGTTACTCGACGGGGTACGGTTATTATTATTAAAGGAGAAAGATGCACTTACCTCCGCCAACGTCTCCTCGACTAACCTGACTTTCGTTATGAGCTGTTCGAGTCCGTCCACAGTATCGCGAGACACTCGTTCTCGTATCTTATGATCTAGCAAACCATAAACAATATCTATCTTCATTACTTCGGGCACAACATATGGCAATTTTGATAACAAAGCGCGCACTTTACAAACAAAAACATCGGCTCGTTCGTTGTTTTGTTCCGCGGCAAAAATGTCTCGAAATATTTTGTACGCGGGCCGCGGCACCCCATACATTCCTCGTAGTCGTAGCAGCGCCTCGTTCCACGATGTCACCGACGACTTGACTCCTTGCCACCATACAGCGGCCTCGCCAACCAGTAACATCGGCATACCTCGCAGAGCGTGTTCATCGCTGATGTTTGTGCACTCTTTGAAAATCTCCACGGCATCGATAAACGCTTCCAGTTCGTCTGCGTTTTTAGAGTTTCCTTCGAAACGTGCGGTGCATTTAGAGAAATTACCCGAGCGTGATGATGATGATGAGTAGGATTGCGCATCGGGTGATGGAGATGTGTGCATCGACTGCTCGTGGACAGTTCTGGACATTATGCTTTCTATGAGCACTCTATTTGCTTCCGCCTGACAACTCGTGATATTTGATACGAGAGATCGCAGCAAGTCCTCGGTCATCGTAATGCCGGGTGATGATACTACGGTCCTGTTCTGCTCCGTGTCGGTATCAGATGCAGAATCTTCGCCTTTTTCCACACCTCGTCGTTTTGGCGGCATTATGAAACGTGCGTGCGCGCGTTCTCGCTGGACGATGGTAGGTAAAACACAAACGGCGGCGGGTAAAAAGTTTGGAAAATTAGCTCGAGTTCGCAACTGCTGTTGTCAACGTCGCGTCGTATGATAGCTTTTCGACTTGATCGGATGAAAATAGGCGTCTCCGCTATGCATATACATATATGTATAATTCACAGGGTCATCTCGCCGCTCGATCAAATAGGTATCATTTTGTGTTACGTAAAGTGGACTCGTCCGCGTACGCTTCGTTGCAGCTCCGCCTTGAGCGCGCGGTTTTGAAAAATGGACTCGCCCGTGTGTTTTGATTTTGTTGTTTACTGTTGAAGTTGTAGTAATTCGTAGATGTTCACTACAGGAAAGAGTTCACAGTGCACTTTTGGATGTTCAGATGTGTTTAACTTTATGTTTTCATTTAGTATTTTGAAAAACAACACTTATCGTTCGTGGCCTCTAGTTGGGCGTCACTATAATGTTCGAATGTTCTATATTCCTCAGGGTTTGGGTATTCACTTTAAAAAACAGGTTCTCACGAAACGAAAAGAGTATAATTATAAAGTTCTGACACAAATATGGTACACAATACAGTAAACATTAAATAAACAATAATAATCACGGGGGCGAGTATCTCACGCGTCGCGGGTCGGTTGTTACTCCTCTCTCTTTCTATATTTTCGCGCGCCGGCGGAGGTGTGCGAAGAAAGCCGATCGTTAGGCGCGTTCAAAACCAACCCAATAATTAAGTTCACGCTACAATAGTAGTTAATTTATTTATTATTATATCTGTGATATCAATGTAGACCTAGAATAGTTGCAAATGTCAACACTGTCAAATAAAAGAAATTATTACCTTGTTATCTCACATATACAATATATATAGGTGATTTTATTTTAAGCTATGTACCATAACTTATTTTCTATTTATATTCTACTAATATTTTTTCTATTAATTATAATTTATTATTTATTTTTCTTTTCCTTACTTTTGCTGGTTGATTTAATTTGTCTCACCACTGTTTTTATAATAATAAAAATAATAAACAATCCTATGATAACGAGAGCTGCAAGATCCAAGTAAAGCTTTTGGTACCAGGGTACCAGCAACGCAGGAGAGCGCAAGTGATTTGCTCCACCTGTCTTAATCACATGCTCCACCCAATGAATCAGTTCCTGGCCAGGTGTGACTGGGCGATCGTGGTATATGAATGACCATTCTTTTGCTTTTTGAGCGTACCTGTGAAAAAAGGAAATTTGTTACGTTACGAACAGATTTAATTATGAAAAAGTAAAATTGGTTATGGTTCATCAATTTCCTTAAGATTTATTGTAAGACTTTTCTATGGTGCCAGGCCTATAGCAAACGGTCTAGTACTGTGAGTTCTGCATTTACCGTGAAGTACACAATCATTTGGATGACTGAACACAAAACAGCTGTCAGTTGTCAAAGAAAAAGTGTGAAATCAGACCTCTAGCCCATAGGCTTAGGGCCTTAGATATATTCTAGGCAAATTATGACATACACAAAATCCGCTTTTGGTTTTCACCGGTTTTTAAAGCTGTTCTCCTAATGGTGAGTTAAAAGATTAGCAAGTGGTTTTGTTGTTGGAAATGGTACGCTGGCTAGATCTAAATTGAGAATTGGTTTCACTCATCTGGAACACATTTACAATTGGCTACAGCTGCGTTTCCTGTCACGTCATAGCCACACGCATGCGGACCTTCCCCGCATGCGGGCTGCCGGCATCCTATAATTTCATACATGTTTTCCTTTCACGCGGGTAGAACGAGCGCGGAATGCGGATTGGCGACACGCTCAACACTGCAGCGCAAATGAAATCTTTGTCTTGTGTGTAGCCAGGAGCTTGCTATCACCTACATGCGAACCGGATCAAGCGAAAATACGCATGATAAGAAAATAGACTCTTTTTCAGTAACCAAAGGCGAACATGCAGAACGACCTACAACCTTCGCTAATATCAGAATTAGATCATCATTTGCTTATTCTTTTTAGATACTTTGGATTTCCAACGATTTCATTAAATATATAAACGGGTTCTTTTTTCTTTTATTTCTGATAGGTAATCCTTTTGACCACAATCTCATCTGATAGTAAGTGATGATGCTGTCAAAGGTTATAAAAGGCATAACTTAGAATTACTGGCTCTCAAGGACAGCTGCGGGAACACACCGTTAGGTGCTTGGCGACAGATTTTCTAATTGAGGGTGGTCGCTAGCCAGGCGCCCGCCTATTCGCAAAATGCCTTCCCGCCACACCCGGTGAAGCTCAAGCCCGCGGAGGGATTAGAACCATGGAACTATTGCGTGGCAGTCCATAGCCAATGCCACTAAACCATCACTGCTTCAAAAAGGTCAACAAAAATTTTGTTAAAGGCATATTTCTACTACAGTATCCCAAGTCAAACATTCAAAATGAGCTGTAAGCGTAGTTAAAATTGCGTTTATGAAACTTACTTAGGATTTCTAACAATTTCATTAATTTCCACCTTCAGGGCTTTATCCATGTCATAAGATAGGTCAACCCTCCTCCCGAATCCCTTATACACTGCCTTCTCGACATTATTGAACTGATCGGCGAAGACTGGGATTCCAATTATTGGCTTTCCGTAATGAACTGCCTCAGTGGTAGATAAAAGACCTCCGTGAGTAATGAACAGGATGCAGTTAGAATGAGCTGAAAATTTTGAAAAACATATAATATAATTGTAAAAACTAATGTGGTTTTCACTCATTTTAGTAAATAATACGGGATAAACTCTCCTTGAAAAAGACCACCGAATGTGGTTGAAACTATAGTCGGAGCTATCTGACTTATTCACGTGAGTTATATACACCCTTATTATTTACTAAAATATCATATTATCACCCATGTTTATTGCCGCAGGGGTAGGCATCAAAGCACCCGCGTTTCAAAGAGTGTTTTTCGGTCTAATTGTATGAAGTGATGGAGACGATGATGTTGCTGTTTACTAAGTTTTTTTCTGAATAATTTCATAATTTATTTAACCCGGAACAAAAAATTTACATGAAAATGTTTCAAGATTGATGGTTTGAAAATTAATTATCTTTTTAAAGTTTTTAACAATTGAAGTCTATATAATGACGAGATAAATTGATATCATGTTTAGTTCTGGACCGAGTTCGAATGAGGGAGCGATCACCCTTCTACATTTGTAATGGGAATTGAATGGCCTACTGTCCTTTAAGGGAGACCAGCAGGATTATAAAAGTTACCACAAGTCCCACTGTAAGTAATGGTGGGACAGATTAATAATGTTTCCTTTATAAACGTACCGTCTGTCCCAAAACCGCTAAAAGGGGACAGATTAGTGAGACAGATGGTATTTTAAACTATTATTATTATTTAAATTACGTAGGTGACAGACGATAGCTTGGCAGATGCGGAATCGTCCAGGCATTTTTGTTGTTTAAGTAATCACAAACTGTGTAGTGGGATTTTTTAATCAATATGTTTTTCAAGTGCAACTTGAATTTCCCTTCTGTGAGCGTTATAATATGTTTGGGAACTTTATTATAAAACCGTACACAAGTACCTAAGACGGACCTTTTATTTGTCTTTGCTAATCTAAAACCTGGCACTATCATCCCCATCCAAATTTCAATTACACCACTGGATAGCTATAGAATCAAAGAATTTATTAAGTAAGCTAAGTAAGGATTGTAAAATTATATTTTGTATGAGTTTTGCGTTTTGTGAAAGTTCTATCTGAATAACTTATTTTTAACGGCGGTATGCCTTTATAAACAAAATACTACGAACTATAAACAACACTACAGAGTACAGAGTACAACAATAAAAGCATTTAGACAACCTATAAGTCAATGCAAACTCACAGGCAGTCCAAATGCTCCGCAGGCCCACTACCAGTTGGCAGCCCCGGTGAATCTAGTAATTGTATAAGCCATGTGGCGACAATTTTGAATAATCTGCTAGAAGCATTAATTTGTTATTCGACAAATTTAATGGTGATATCGATTTGTCAAGAATCGGTGAACCTAAATGACGGATCGAACTTTTTCTATTAATTTTATACAGGGTTATTGGAAAAATGGTAAGAACCTTTTGGGGTTGACTTCTGTTAGTCCTAACAAACATTTTCAGATGAACGTTTTTATTGTATATTTTCTTATGCTATTTTGACGGAATAAGCACGAGAAACACCTGGATGTTAAACCTCTTTTGTGCCTGAAATTTATTGTACTCGCAAGTCATTCAATACAGTGTTCGCATCGCCATCAAAGGTTAATAGTATAGTTAATAAGTTAATTTAATTGTATAAGAAATTAGATAGTTCCTACCTAAAATACTTGCTTGTGGTGCCCATGTCAAAATATGAACATTTTTTGGCAAATCAGGCAAAACTTCTTCGAATTTCCAGAGAACAGTCTGTTTCAGGTCTCTGAAGACATTCAGGAATCCATCTTTTAGAGATTGGGGCAGATCTTTGCTTTTCAAATTTGAGCCCATGCTAAAATAGATGACTCCATGTTTGGCATTGTCCAAAATATTCTGCAAATTCTGTAAATGAAAATAATTCAATGTTATCATACGAGTAGATCATAGTTATCATAGCGTATTATTGATGTTATTAAAATTCGGTACGCAATGGGAAAAACGGAACCTTATTATTGAGACTTCTCGTCTGCCAGTCCGTATGTAATGGATCTAGCTAGTAAACTGAACTCAACTGAAATTAACATATTTTATTTAGAGCGTAGACTCAAAAACTAAATAGTACTGGATTAGATATTCAAATAGGTTTTTAAACAGCATAAAATACATGGAAATGTATACGAAAAAAAATTACGAATTTTAATACAATTCTGCAGCCTTGAATGAGGTGCTGTAGGGATGTCATCGTCATGAGCTAATTATAATACTGACATGAGTTGGTAAGTATATATTTTAGTTCGTTTATAACTGTTTATTGGTGGTACCTATGTATATAGGTGTTAGGTATCTATTGTAAAGGTGTTTAGCATTTTAAAGTATGCGGGTAGCTATGGGTTTATATTCCTACCTACGGAGTGTATATGTACTAAAGAGCTTAACTTGGTCGATAACATAGATTATGATATAAGTGAGCTAAAATGCTCATTATATACGAGGCTGTGTTGCAGCCCGAGCCGTAGGCGAGGGCGTAAATCAGCCGAGTGTATAATGAGCAAGTTGCTCACGAGTTTCATACGCACCTTTTAAACACCCTTGCGAGGAAAAAAATTATATTGCACAAATACGATACAAACAACATACAAAAATTATGGAAAATAGCGCGCAAGTTTTTTTGTTTTTGCGCGCGGCAAATATATCTATGATGGTTAATTACATATAAACCTCTTTGATGTTACAAATCTGTATTACCCTGTTAAATTGAAAATGCTCTGTTTACTCGCATATGATTTGCAGTTAGGTACTAACGTAACTTTGTAGGGATAATTCTATTACGCACTAGTGTATAATATTATTATGCACGAGGGTGTTATAGTTCGGTTTATGGCCCTAAGAATGATATAATAAAGCTCTCTTTACGAGCAAGGGTGTTGAAAACCAAGTTATGCAACGTCCACTGGTCTCATGACTTGGATGGGTGACCGCTAGTGCATTACTACCGAGCCGTTCCGTGCTTCAGAGGGCACTTTAAGCCTTTGGCTTCGGTGTCAGTTGCTGTCTAAGGCTGGCAGTCGTTATAGCATGGTGTTAGGGCATTTTACTAAACCGTGTGTTCCAGCAGCTGTCCTTAAGAGTCAGTAATTTTTGGTTAGCCTGAACAACGTCACTTACCATATGGTGAGATGGTAATAAAACGTTTAGCCAATTTTAATCAGCTACAAATAAATAAACTATGTATATAACATATTTATATCTAAGAACAGGTTTCGGAAGCCTAGGAATAACCCCTCGACTCAAACCACACTTTAGTTCCTTAGGTACACATTTGGTAAAGCGCGTTTATTCTGTTTAATATTGTAGGAGGAAAGCATTCCTCACTAGAATTTTTGTTTACCTGCTCCCGATTCAACCCAAAGACTATATTTAGGTAAAGATGGCAAAACCTAGAACGTGGTAGGTCTTCGACCTTTGAATATAGAATCTCGAAGTGGTAAGTATATAGATGTTTCCGGAGCACATCAAGCTTCTTAGATGCTATGTTATAGCCGTACCTTCCAAGTGACACCTCTTATTCATTTCTCTGAGGTGACACCGTACTGGGTGCAAGTGACAAGTACTCCGATACTGGCTGGTCGATGCAGCATAGGGGGTATATTCGTATCTCAAAGTCGTATATAGATTTTATTTTAATATTGTTAGGTTTGCAATAATGCCTGCTGTGCGGATTACATTACAAAATCACAAATATACGATAGGAAAAATTTACGCACATGACTTAAATTTTTCCTATCGTATATTTGTGATTTTGTAATCGTATATGGATGTTAAGTTTAAAATTAGCTAATAACAAAAGTGTTCTGTAAACCGTGTGGTTATAATCGTTGTACGATATATGGTCCAAGCAAACGCTGGTAACAGCTAGTAGGTATGTTAAATGTTATATAATATATTAATTCAATACGTGTAAACTGGTAATATTTATCATAAAAGATAAATATTGCTCTTTGCTTCTTGGGACATCGTAACTGGATGACTTGATTAAAATTTATCGCTTTATATATAGCTCATAAGAAATAATTTTTGAGTTAATGACACTGTAAGTTAGTAGTGGCTTTGCTTTTGAAGATCGAGATTAATTGGTTGAATTCTAGATAGCGTCCACAGTTTCGTAGTGAATTTCTAGACACCTGGAAGCCACTTTTTAAACGACTTCAAATAGGAGGAGGTTCTTAATTTGACCGATTTTGATGTTTTTTTTTTATTTGAAGGCTGATGCTTGCCGTGTGATTCCATTTAAATTTCATCAAAATCGGTCATCGGTCCGTTTTTGAGTTACACTCCAATAACTGAATAGTGTTTTCTTATCTTGATGATGTAGTCATTGACAGTGAATGAAATTCATCTCGTATGTAGCAAGGGTGACTAAAAAGGATAATAAAAAAGGGTTGTTTTACCTCAAAATAACTTCGACACTCAAAAGTGTGAAACAGCTAGTCGAAGTCGATACCATGCGCACAATATATAATGGATACTTTTGAACTAGCATGGTACCAAATTCAATAAGTTATTTCACACTTTTGAGTGATTAAGTCGGTTCCATTTTGAGGTTATAATTTATTTTCATAGCATCTCATTTTCTTCCTTTGCCTTGTATGTGTATTATCGGAGTTAGTGCGTGTCATCGCGCCGGTTCACAACTGGCTACTAAACCACTTAAAAATACAAATTCAATCAATTCGTATACGTGCCAACTTAAAAAAAGGCTTGTTGAGCAGACATTTTATGCATATTACGACTTGTTTAAATGATTTTATTGACATATTCATGAATTATGATGTTCAAACGATGAAATATTATTATTACGTGTATACTTGTGTAAACATTCTTTCTTATGTATATATATGTACCAGAATATTAAAATGTATCTAGGTATTACAAAATTACAAATATACGATAGAAAAAATTTAAGTTATGTGCAGGAATTTTTTTTCTTCTATCGTTTATTTGTAATTTTATAATGTGATCCGCATTGCAGGCGTTATTGCAAACATAACAATATTAAAATAGCTAGGTATTACCTATATAAGTTTGACGTGTATTCGTAATATGAATAAAAGTACTATAACTATTAAGGATATTTGTCGGTTTACAAAAACACATTAAAAATGAGTAGCGAGGTACACAAAAAAGATCACAGTGTGATACCTCTTTGCCAAAAAAGTAATTTATAAGAAAAATTTAATTAATATGTGTACATCTATAACAATTTACCTAATAACATAAAATTTTTAGAAGGAAGTAGCTTTAAGTAACAACTAAATTACTGGCTGTTGTGCATAAAGTAATGTTTAATAATTACTTGTAACGGATTTTCTCATTTATAAATTATATAGTATAGAATTATAGATGAATAAAATGTATAATAATATTTGCACGCCTGCTTACAAGCTGGATGCTGTACTTGACTTACCTATGTACAAGATTGTAATACTTATGACATTGTATTGTATTCTTGAAAATAAACATTTGATTTTATTTGAGAATAAATATTATTATGTGAGACTTTGTCTTTCGGTATGTCCGTCCATCCGTATAGGTCAGAGGTTATATTATATACCATTTAAGAGGAATGAGTTGTTCATTACTCATTTGTATATTTCTTGAAATTTATATATGTTGTGTAAAACTTTGACCCAAAGCTGAGTATAGTAAATAAAGAGATATATCTATATGGAGAACATAAGATTTTAGTGTTAGTTTAGTGAGAAATTTAACGAAATAATATTCTAGGCGGCTCCAGTATATGTAAGGCAACTTAAAAATAAAAACATTTTGCTCCCTGGGTATGTTCGATGTCATCATCTAGACCTCATATATTATATGTTACACAGGCTTACCACCTGATGGAAGGTGGTCACCGTCGACTATGGACGTTTGTTACACCAGAGGGGTTACCAACGCACTGCCGTTATTATTAGTAATACTACTCTGTGTAAAAAGTATCGGGAATATGTCAATAAAAAGACCCGTGTAAAAGAGGTCGTACTAATTTTTTTACTGCATGTTGGTAGCACTGTACTGATTTAGCGCGCAAAGTTTTAGCGGGATCTGTCATTTAATTTGTTTTAAACTACACTTTTTGTTGGTCATAGTTTTGAGTTCTCGGTGATTTCTACAATGGAAAATATTGTTGAACAAAGAGTGTGCCTTAAATTTTGTGTTTCGAATGATATTTCATGTAGTGAATCACTAAAAATGTTGCGAAATACCTACGGCGAATCGTGTATATCGAAAACAAGGGTTTATGAATGGTATAAGGCTTTTAAAGAAGGCCGAGAAGTAGTTGTAGACTTGCCTCGTTCTGGTAGACCTTCAACCGCTACGACCAAAGAAAACATCGACAGAATCAAGAAGCTAGTGCTCGAAAATCGACGTATGAGTCTGAGAGAGTTGGCTAGTGAGGTGAACATATCTTTTAAGTCCATCCACAACATTCTCATTGACATTTTAGGCATGAAACGCGTCCCCGCTCGACTAGTTCCAAAAGAGCTCAATTTTGTTCAAAAAGCGCAGCGAAAGCATGTCGCTGAAGACATGGTTTCCCGAGCTTCTACGGATCCGACCTTTATGAAACGTATAATAACTGGCGACGAGACATGGGTTTATGAGTACGACATGCAAACAAGCCAACAGTCTTCAGAATGGCGTCTCGAACACGAGCCGAAACCCAAAAAACCGCGGCAAAGTCGCTCCAAAATCAAGGTGATGCTGACAGTTTTTTTTGACTACCGTGGTGTGGTTCACTCCGAATTCCTTCCAGAGGGAGAAACAGTGAATAAAGAATATTATTTAGGCGTCATGAAGCGTTTGCGTGAGAGTATCCGCCGAAAACGTCCAGATTTGTGGCAACACAACTCATGGATGCTGCACCATGATAATGCACCATCACACACAGCCATTATAGTGAAAGAGTTTTTAGCGAAAAATTCAACAAAAGTTCTCGACCAAGCACCGTATTCACCTGATATGGCTCCGTCTGACTTTTTTTTATTTCCCAAGTTAAAATTACCACTTCAAGCCATAAAAGAAAATTCACTGAATGAGCTAAAGGCCATACCGCAAATAGCCTATGAAAAATGTATGGAAGACTGGGTGAAGCGTTGGAGATGTTGTATTGCAAGCGATGGGGCCTACTTTGAAGGCGATAAAATAAATTTAGATGAATAATTTGTATTTTTTGTTTTATTGACAAATTCCCGATATTTAGTACACAGAATGTATATTAAAAAAAAGACATGTTTAGGCTTGATACTATTACATATATGTGTATGTTTGAAGCGCTCGTAGCGAAGTTTACTTAGCTGTTCTCAACCGATGAGCAAAGTTAAACAACGTCGCGCGCGGTCAAGAGTTGGATGGGTGACCGTAAGTGACATTACTACTGAGCGTTTCCGTGCTTCGGAAGGCACGTTAAGCCGTCGGTCCCAGTTGTTGTCTTAGAATGCCAGTCGTTATAGCATGGTGGTAGGGCATTTTGCCCGCCTGGCCAGCTACCACCGTCAAGTAGAAAATCTGTCGCCAAGCACCTAACGGTGTGTTCCGGCAGCCGTCCTTGAGAGCCAGTACTTCTAGGTTAGCCTGAAAAATATCTTCGACCACATCATCATTTACCATCAGGTGAGATAGTGGTCAAAGACTAACCTATCAGGGATAAAAAAAATATAATTGTTTTAAGTCCTTTTTAGTATCTCATATGAATTAACAACAACTGAGATGGTGGTCAATGGCTAACCTACCGCTAATCTACAAATATTTAATACTAGCTTTCCGGCTGCGGCTCCGCCCACGCGTATCTCGGTTATCGCGCAAAACCATTAACCTCTTTACGCGCATTTGGATAAAAAGTATCCTATGTCCTTCCCCGGGTCTCAAACTATTTCCATACCAAATTACATCTAAATCGCTCCAGTAGTTTTTGAGTTTATTCGTTGCATACAAAAATACAAATCTCTTTATAATATTAGTGTAGAAGTATAGATGTAGATAAACGTATAAAAATATTTAAATGTTCTTTACCTCTGGTAAAGGTTTGACTTCCTCATCAATGTGGTACCCTCCAATAGGTTTGTAGCTTTGGGGAAGTCTTGGCGCCAATCCCAGTGACACGTGAGAATTTCCGAGCATCAGAGAAACATTGTAAATGAGTTCATCATAGGCTGGCACGGTTTTGCCTCGTTCACGTAGAATCGGGGCTATGGAGCTATAATATAGCTTCCGCTCTTCTTCGTTAAAGTGTCTAAAAAAAAACAATGTGTCTTAAAATACGTCTACTTTAATATTTTTATTTTAGCATAACGCATTCTTCGCTGACCACATTACGAAATAACGAGAGGAACAATTATAGCCATGTGCGGGACTCGAACCCGCACCATCCACCCCTACAGCCGGGGTATCGCCATCCACCGAATGTGCCACTTTCTGTGGGAAAGGATACAAAAACGTCAACTGCGCTGCACACCCACCACTTTTGTAGAGTGCGTACGTTGTAGAACATTGCCACATTTTTTTTGACGTAAGACGCATATGTTGGCTGCATATTTCGGCCGTCCAACTCCACTGGATTTTCGGTGAGGGCAGGCTCTTTATAGCGTTGGAGAGGGGAAGTGCCTTCAGCACTTCTCCCGGGAGGGTCGAAACTAATTGGCCCAGTACAACTGCAGTGTTGTACCTTTGAGGTGGGCCCAATGGAAATGGACTCTGTAAATATCTAAAGTAAAAATAGTAATTTGGAGAGACACTACTCGGGACTTTATTTTTGCCTCGAGCTGGCTGGCGAGCTCGGTGTTAGTTTGTGTATGATATTCCAAATATAAAGAGGATCCTCATATAGTTGGAACTTACATCTGTGGTAGGAATTTCAAAATGCGAACAGTTTTATCGTGCTTGTATCTAAATTTCAAAACCATTCTGCATAATGATGGTATTCGCAAGTTCAAATAATATTGCTAGTATTCTGTTGAAAAATTAACGAATATCAATAAAATAGATTAATTCAAGTTGTCACCAAAATCATTAAATGTTAAAAATAACCTTATTTCATAACAAATTTTATATATTTTTAAATATTATAAATTAAACCGGGAAAAACACTCACGTTGAGGATCGAATACGTCTCGCGGGTTTCGAGTATATCAGATGCTCATCATCAGGGCGAGTGCGCAGCTGCGTCTGCGAGCTCCCTCCCTCGAGGTTTAATTTATAATATTTAAATATGTGATAAATGCACGAGAATTAACTAAAACTAAAACTAAAAAAATAACTAAAAGCATAGAGAAAGAACTAATCTTTCTCTATGCTAAAAGGTACCCCCCCCCATAAGTATAGTCTTAGTATTGTGGACAGACAATGGTAACGCATTATTAGTTATAAAAACATAATGTTATAATAATATCTATTTCAAGGCAAACAGAAAATAAGCAGATGTACTTACTTGTCATGCAATGCAATCATGACTCCAAACTAGTAATATTATAATTACCATATAATCTTATGTCAATTATATTTAATGTAACGGTAACATGAAACATAATTGACATTAGATTATACATGTCATTATATTTAATGTCACGTCTGTTTATAAAGCATAATTTAATATTTCAACAATGAATAATAGTGTAGTATTTTTTAAAGACCATTAACGCATGCTGAACGAAAAAAATTATTTCAGATGGAAAAACTTCATCCTACTAGACGTTATCTTTTTCCATCCTAAATAATATCTGTTTAAGCTTTGCGTAAGTCTCACATCATGTTGATAGCTAATTACTTTAACTAGAACTTGTTCTTCCGTAGAGAAACAAGTATAATCTTAGTAGTTAGTCTGAAGAAGGTGAAGCCAGAAGACTAATACAGGCAGCAACATTGGTATTATTAGTAGGGAGCTCTGTCGTATCTTATCGTTTCGGACACATAGCATGCGTCAATGCACTTAAAAAAATACTAGACATATTTTGTATCAGCCTGATCGTCCACTGCTGAACACAGCCTCCCCTATTTAGGGGGGATTTGCCATAATCCCCACGCTTGGCAGGTGGCTTGAGGATCGCAGTGTAAGATGGCAGTTCTGTAGAAGGCGCTGCTGCCCACCTTCCAGTATTTTTCCCTTAGTCGCCTCATACGACACCCACGGGAAGATATGGGGAGGTGCAATTCTAACCCGGCACTCCACGGGGCAATTTATTATCATTATATTCTGTAACTAGTCTTCTGCCATATTAATATATTGCGGCGCCGGATTCGCACGGGTATTTAAAAAAGGACAAAAAACTTTATTTTTTAAATAATCTATACTCTATATAATATAGGCTTATATTCATTAGGGATAATGTTGGATTTTAATGGTGATAGAATTTTTCAAATCGTGTAGTTTTTAAGTTTATTCGTTACATACAATAATACGTACAAATTACAAACAAAATATAAATTTTAAACAAAAAGATCCCTACAAATCTTTCCTCTTTTTAATATTAGTGCAGAAGTGTAGATGTAGATCAGAAAAATAAAAGCTTTGAAAAGTAGGCATCGTTATCAATACAAAATAAGTTTCAGTAGAAGTAGAACACTTTGTGCAAGTTCGTCTGGGGAGGTACTGGCACCATACCAATTTCTACCGCCAAGCAGTAATGTTCACATTACTGTGTACCGGTTTGAAGGGTATGGGTGCCGGTGAAATTACAGGCACAAGAGACATAATAACTTTATGTCTCAAGGTGATGGGTGCAGTGCAAGTCGTCACTAAAATTGGTACAGGTTACCGCTAAACCGAGTGGGCCTCGTGTTTGTTCCATAACGAAAACATTATATAAAAAAATACTTCATAAATATGAAAGGTATCGGGACTATGCTAATTTAAAACACTCTGGTTCACATGATCATGGCCTGACTACCACAAATAGTGTCCTATCCACAGAGATCTATAGAGAGGTCCTCTTACGCGCCACGCGAGACACCTATATGCAGCGTCCACGGCATACACCGCAAATATTACTAAAACTCCCGTCAGTCGTAACCCATTCGATGTGAGCGTGCGAACAGACGATATTTATTAAAATGCCGTATTGTTCAGTGATTGTATGCTAAAATCAAAGTCAACATGTAAACTACAAGAAATATGGTGTCACCTATCACTTGTGTGTACTAAATACACACAAGTGATAGGTGATAAACACGTTTGTCTGTATAAATTCGAGAACGTGGTAGTGCGTATTTACTAGCAAACATTGAAGAAAGCACTCATGTGATCACATAATCTTCTCCTTCACTCACCGGCGCATAGTACAGTATTCTATAAATCGTCATTTTCTGCACAGGCTGTGCGCCTATGGAACACACTCCCTGTCACAATCAGAAGTGTCCAATCACTCAATGTTTTTAGAAAGCAGGTCATCAATTACTACCTCTCCACCCTTAATACTGCTCTCTGGCATATATATTTTTTCTCAATTTTTATATTTATTATTTTCTTCTTTAGTTTCTTTAAAGTATATATGTTTGTGTATGTAGGTATATGTTGTATTATATATTAATTTGATATATATGTAGTTTATTTATATCGTAATACAGTTATTTATATTAGGTACTTGTTTATATAATAATTGCACCACCCTCACTGTTAAAAAAATTATTCTCTATCGATGGACAGAGAATAAAAAAAGTTTGTCTGGAAGAGATAGCTTTTAGCGATAAGACCACCCTTTGTGGCTATTAATATTGTATCTTTGTAATTTCCTGTTTTTGTTGTCAATAAAGAGTTATCGTATCGTATCGTATCATGTGTGAGCGCTTAGGAACAGGTGAGTTGTGTGGCTGTGTAAGTGCAAATTGTGTAACTATTGGCGTTTACGTGTAGATGTGATATTAAGTGGGGAGTTTCGTGGGACATTAGGTCTCAGCTAAAACGAGGCGTAATGACAATCTCTCGAGATCTGTGGTCCTACCATTACCTCGTAGCGTAAGAATTAGTGATGCATACTACTTCAAAGATCAGCTGTGTCATCCTCCTTGTTATTAGCCATTCAGGTATTAGCTTACTGGCAAATACTTTTTCAGTTTATTGTAACTTATAAACTGTTATATTGAAGTTAATGACACTTGAAGCAGTGATGGCTCAGTGGCATTGGCTATGGACTGCCGCGCAGCAGGTCCATGGTTCGAATCCCACCCAGAGCTTGAGCTTCACCGCATGGTGGAAGGGCATTTTGCGAATGCCCGCCTGGCTAGCGACCACCCTCAAGTAGAAAATCTGTCGCCAAGCACCTAACGGTGTGTTCCGGCAGCAGTCCTTGAGAGCCAGTGAAATAACAGGCAAAATGAGACTTAACAGGTATGTCTCAAGGTGATGGGCGCAGTGCAGTTCGTCACTTGTGATGAAATGCATCTGTTATAGGCAGAGGATACCGCTTAACATCAGGTGGGCCTCGCGCTTGTTCCAACACAATAACATAAAAAAAAAAAAAAACTTGAATGAATGAATGAAAGCATCCAGAAACAGATTTAATGGTTCATTTACAAGTAAAGCTTGGTTACAATATGAAACTATGCAATTGAATAAATTCTCCTAATTTTGGAATTTGGTTAGCAAAATAGCATTATGAAGTAAAGTCACCAATTGGGACATTATAGCAAACGAAAAAAGAACTTTTGTATATTACTTAAGATTAATCTGAACGAATTACAACCATTATAGCATAGTTAAGCCAGAAAAGGAGTTTGATTTGAGGCCTGTAGGAGATTGAAAAGCCTACAGTAGTTTTTTTTTATGTGATCGTGACGGAACTAGCTCCAGGCCCACCTGATGTTAAGCAGTTTTTTTTATATCTGACAAGCCTTTGCCTAGACAGATGCATTTTAACACAAGCGCCTGACACCATGAGACATAGTTGTTAAGTGTCATGTGCCTGTAATTTCACTGGCTCTTAAGGACTGCTGCCGGAACACACCGTTAGGTGCTTGGGGACAGATTTTTTACTTGAGGGTGGTAGCTAACAAGATGGACAACCACCAAATGCCCTTCCATCATGCGGTAAAGCTCAAGCCGGCGGTGGGGATCACCATCAAGACCATAATGACAAAGTTTTATGGATATCTATGTAATATGTATTGGTATACTTACCTAAGGAAAAACCATCCGTAGCTATCAACTGATATGAATTTATAAATAAATACGTAGTTACCAGGTTGGGATTCGCGTTATATTTACCGGATAGATTTCGACCAGTTTCGGGGTATATTGTGAGTTACGTGCTGAGGCCCGCACTCGCCGCTTCGTACAACCGTGACTCCGCGACGAATGGCTACAATATAGCCCGAAACTGGTCGGAATCTATCCGGTAAGTATAACGCGTGTCCCAGCCGGGTACCTATTTATTTATAATAGACAAAATTTGCGATAGTTTTCTAAGTGAAGATATGACTTTACTGATTGTTAACAATTATATTCTCGTTAAATCATTAAACGCACTCTTAACACGCTAGATATTTGCCATATGCTGCGTTTGGTACCACTCTTTGAAGCTAAACAACGTGTCTGGTTTTACAACGATTACAGTCAATTAAACAGTGCAGTCTGGAAGCAGTGATGGCTCAGTGGAATTGGCTATGGACTGCCGTGCAGCAGGTCCATGGTTCGAATCCCGCTGCGGGCTTGAGCTTCACCGCATTGTAGAAGGGCATTTTGCGAATGACCGCCTGGCTAGCGACCACCCTCAAGTAGAAAATCTGTCACCAAGCACCTAATAGTGTGTTCCGGCAGCAGTTCTTGAGAGCCAGTAAAATTACAGGCACATTAGACCTAACAACTGTACGTCTCAGTGTGACGGGCGCACTGAAATTCGTTGACGAAATGCATCTGTTATAGGCAGAGGTTTGTCCACTTAACATCAGAAGGGACTCGGGCTTGCTGCGTCACAATAAAATAAAATAAAATAAAATAAAAAACAAAAAACACGTTGTACCTTTTTATATAGTCTTCATTTAAACATTCAATACCTAGTAATTAAATATAATAGTATACTAATTAAACTTACATCTTGGTTCTATAATCTCTGATTTGAGTCCACAGTTGCTCAACTCGCTGCAGGAATGAAAAAGGTGGTATGTGGCTGCTCTTATAATCGGCTTGATATGCTGGATTAGATTGCTCGTCAATCAACAAAAGCACCATCCAGTGAGGTTCTAATGTTGAGAACCAGATGAATGGACAGTCATATAGAGCTGGGAGTCTGAAAATGTTATACTTTCATCAGTCTTAAGATAACATTACTTTGTAGAAAATTATGTGTACCAATTTTTTTTTATATCTGACAAGTTAGCATTTAACCACTATCTCAAATGATGGTAAGTGATGATGTCGAAGATGTTGTTCAGGCTAACCTGGAATTACTGGCTCTCAAGGTAAGCTGCCGGAACACACCGTTAGGTGCTTGGCGAGAGATTTTCTACTTGGGGGTGGTAGCTAGCCAGGCGGGCATTCGCAAAATGCCCTACCACCACGCTATAACGAATGCCATCCTAAGAAAACAACCGGGACCGACGGCTTAACGTGCCCTACGAAGCACGGAAGCGCTCAGTAGTAATGTCACTAGCGGTCACCCATACAACTCATGACCGCGGGCCGGGCGACGTTGCCTAACTTTGCTGATCGGTTAAGAACAGCTAATCAAACTTCGCTACGAGCGCTTCACAAACGATTGTTCAAATACCGTTAAAAATCTTGGATTTATTAAATTTCTTGTAGCTATAGCAAAATAAAACTTGATAGATACTAATTTAACGTTTGACGTGACATGTATCTATCGAGAGACTTATTCGGTATATCTATCAGATATCATTTGTTATACGATCAGATATTGTGGTTAGTTGGATAGTACGTCGTTCGAAACATGACAATGCCCCGTAATTTAGTTGGATAACCAATTTCTTGGTACAATATATTCAAAGACACATTGATGCTTACTAGATGCATAAGTTATAAACTACCAAAATCCTTGTATCTATGTGTATAAGTGTATAAGTGCCTTACTACTGCAAAGTTACGGAACTAAGCAGCAGATCGTAATTGAATTAATCAATGTTATGGATTTACACCAACCAGATGAAGCTATATTTATTTTTTATTTACCATTAATATAGTAAACGCATATCTTGACTGTACTGTATCAGCCGGATTGTTCACTGCTGAACTCAGCCTCCCCAAGTTAGTTGCCATAATCACCACACTTGGCATGCGTCTTGGGGATCGCAGTTTAAGATATAACTTCCTCAGAAGGCGCTGCTCCACCTTCTAGTATTTTACCTTTAGTCGCCTCTTGCGACACCCGCAGGTAGAAATGGGGCGGGGGGTGACATTCTAACCCAGCAACCCACGGGCAACAAATCAATCTTCACTGCTGAGGCAAATAGCCTCGATAGCTTGATTGCCTATGCGTCGATTGGTAATGTTTATTTTTTCCGTTAATTATATATATTTTCATTTTACAAACTTACGTTGAATAAATTTCTGAGAACATCCATTCGCCAATTATCAAATCGAATTGCTTGTTTGGATCACGAAGCAGGTTTTGCACACTCTCATCCAGAATAGTTGACTTGGCGAGATTGTACATTAGTTCATTTATAAATGCAAAGTCATTGAAGTCTACTTCTTTGTCCATTAAAGCTTTGATGCTGAAAGAGTTTTCTGAAAATAAATAAATTATATCATTTCCTTTTCTGTCTTCATCTTTTTTTTTTTTTTATGCCTGATAGGTTAGCCTTTGACCACTATCTCACCTGATGGTAAGTGATGATGTGGTCGAAGATGTGGTTCAGGCTAACCTAGAAGTACTGGCTCTCAAGGACAGCTGCCGGAACACACCGTTAGGTGCTTTGCGACAGATTTTCTACTTGAGGGTGGTAGCGAGCCAGGCGGGCATTCGCAAAATGCCCTACCACCATGCTGTAACGACTGCCATCCTAAGACGACAACCGGGACCGACGGCTTAACGTGCCCTCCGAAGCACGGAAACGCTCAGTAGTAATGTCACTAGCGGTCACCCATCCAACTCATGACCGCGGGCGACGTTGCTTAACTTTGCTGATCGGTTGAGAACAGCTAAGTAAACTTCGCTACGAGCGCTTCAAATCATTTGCAAGGGAAGAGTAAGTAGCCTATTTAACTTATTGCATCAGCCGGATTGTCCACTGCTGAACACAGCCTCCACCACTTGCCATAATCCCCACGCTTGGCAAGCGTCTTGGGACCGCAGTTTAAGATATCAGTTCCTCAGAAGGCACTGCTGCCCACCTTCCGGTATTTTACCTTTAGTCGCCTCTTACGACACCAACAGGTAGAAATGAGGGGTTGACATTTTACCCCAGCGCCCCAGGGGCTATTTCAGTTATCGTCTCTATATCGCAGCTCAGCATTTTCTTACTTTCCGAACACGTGTCTTTCGTTTCACCTGTCTTTGATGCAACAATATTCGATTATTTACATAGGCACTGGATGTTGCGTTTGTGCGTCGCTTCTGGGGTAAGTAGGAGCGATATTATTATTTTTTTAATTAGATCTGAGTTTTGTTTTGGCAATGATTTTACGTCTAATCACCTCTCATTTCTCTTGCGCTGTAATTTAATAGTTCATATTTTTTATTACTTAGCTCGATGTAAATATTCAAAACTCTATTCAAAGAGAGCACGGCACGGTCCAGTTTTGCCGCGGCGGGCGCAATATTTACATCGAGTGTGAGTAATATAAAATATGAAATATTAAATTACAGGCACAAGAGGCATTTAACATCAGGTGGTCCTCGTGCTTATGCCGTCCAATATACATAAAAAAACCTAAGAAATAGTCAGCATTTTGCCAATATACCCTGTATAATACAGTGATAATATAGTGCTCAAATACTACCACTAAAACAATAAAAATGGCTTTTATAATGTAGAATGTTATCATGTAAAAAAACCATTGGAAATAAAGTTATGTAACATACCGTTAAAAAAATCTTGATTTGATTTAGGAATTACTTCCGTGAGATTCTGATGTGGATGCTTATTCCGAAAAGCTACGACGGCAGTAACCTGTAAAGCATAGTAGATTATATATAGTAGTATACTGTACTGTCCACTGCTGAACACTGCCACATAAGGCAGTGTTCAGCAGTGGACAACCTGGCTGATTTAAGTTTTTATTATGTATATTTATATTTTCTGTAAACGCTGTTGGATTACCATAATAAATAAATAAAAAAAAAATGGGGTCTGTCATAAGCCCCACGCTTGGAAGACGTTTTGTGGATCGCAGTGCGTATGTGCTGTAGCGCACCGTCCGGTATGTAACCTTTAGTCGCCTCTTTGGATTTGTTCCGTATTTTGGCGAATTACAGAAATAGAGGAAGAGGAATAGAAATAGAAAAGGAGAACTCTCAATCATTGCTTGCTGAAAGCTGAAAGTTTTTAAACTTTTTCGCCCCGTCATACTTGAAGTTGATTTTACTTTTGCAATGACTTTTTTTTCTCTCTTTTCCGTCTCCGATTATTAGAAATATTATATGTATAACTTTTTTAAAAGTTTAACATGTAATATTAAACTATATAATAATATAAACTTTTTTAAAAGTTAAACATGTAATGTTTTTTTTTTATTGCTTATAGGTTAGCCTTTGACTACTATCTCACCTGATGGTAAGTGATGATGTGGTCGAAGATGTTGTTCAGGCTAACCTAGAAGTACTGGCTCTCAAGGACAGCTGCCGGAACACACTGTTAGGTGCTTGGCGACAGATTTTCTACTTGAGGGTGGTAGCTAGCCAGGCGGGCATTCGCAAAATGCCCTACCACCATGCAATATTTCTAATAAAAACTTTTATATTACTTATGATGTATTTAACTCATTTTATACTTTTAATAGCCACTACGGTTGAGGGTAGGTATCTGAAAACACGTAGTTTATATCTCACTATGAAAACATGCGTGCTACTCGTATACTATGGTGTAGTTGAAAAGCTGCGTTTTGGGGTCGAATGTGTTGATCTTTGGATATCGGAAGAGAAAACGTCCCGTATTGGTTCCTAGAAGTTATGGCAATCTTAGGGATTCTAAACCGGCACTCCATAGGAATAGTAGTAGCACATCAATATTGTTGATTTAAGGAAACAAAATCTTCGCCTGTTATACAGACCCACCAACTTATCTGTTCAGGTGGCAGAAAAAAGAACTACAACATTCCTTCAAATTGTGACAGTTTGTAGTTGATTTCCATGACTAGTAGCGCCCTCGAAAACTGCACAGTTAAGTTGGTGGGGCTTTACACTACTTTATCTACACGCTTTAAAAAATTAAGAAAATCGTGCATGAGTAGAAGTGCACGGTACGCTTTCCATACAATGGTAGTTTCGTCATATTTTAAATACCAAGTGTTCAAAAGCGGAGAAATGTTGCATGCATATTGCTGAGCCTAATATGCTACTGGTTTGGCAGTTTGCCGATTTATTATTTATTTTATCCCTTAATGCCAAAATAACAATTCCCTTAAATTTCGATTTTAAATTCGAATAATTTTAGATAATACATAAACATACATGCGAAGTTTCACCGAGTTTGAACGCTTAGTATTTAAAATATGACAAAAATACGTTTGTATGAAAAATAAGACGAGCACTAAAGCTTTAAAAAAAATTTTCAAGTCGACATACATATTTTTTTCTAATTCATAAATTTTTCGTGTTGGTGTTATTTTTACCTTTGGGTAAAGTAATTTTTATGTTAATCGAGTTTCATGTTAATCGAGTATAGGTATAAACCTTTCCTTTGAATTACTCTTTCTGTTAAAAAAACCGCATCAAAATTGGTTGCGTAGTTTTAAAGATCTAAGCATATATAGGGACAGACAGACAGCGGGAAGTGACTTTGTTTTATACTATGTAGTGATGAGAAAAAGACAAAGACGTTACTGTATCAGCCGGATTGTCCACTGTTGAACACAACCTCCCCCATTAAGGGGGGGGTTTGTCATAATCCCCACGCTTGGCAGGCGTCTTGGGGATCGCAGTTAAAGATATCAGTTCCTCAGGGCGCTGCTGGCCACCTTCCGGTATTTTACCTTTAGGCGCCTCCTACGACACCCACAGATAGCAAGGGGGGATGACATTCTAGCCCGGCACCCCACGTGCAAAGACGTTAATCGCGCGTTATTTCAAAATACTGCCGCGCCGGGGCACGGTGGCGTCTGCGTCGCTGAACAATAAGTAAGTTTTTAAACAATATTTTCGTTCAATATCTTTGGTCACGATCCATTGAAACAATAATAACGTTCCACATTGAAACTCATTCTTGTACTTACGAGTCTCTTGGGGGAAATACATAGGTGAATGAAAAACCAATAATCGATTTTGAATGGATGAGGTGAAAAATATACCACACTTTAGTTATGATGTATCAATTCTATTTTTTTTTATGCTACGTGATAGTATTTATTATGATGATAAAACTATGTAATGTAATATAAAAGAAAATTAAGTACAAAAAGTCAGATAGTGTTTTTATTCCCAACTATTTGAAATACAATGATTGGTTTATCTATGAGTGCGAGCAAAGTTTGTATATTCTGTTAGAGAGTTTTATACCTTTTACCTTGTTTTTACCATGGCAATAGTTACCATCAGTTGATTTGTCAATTAACTAATAGGTCCTAAAAAATAAGTATAATGTATCAATATATACTAACCTCATGTCCAGCTTTCAGTAGATTCCTGATGATCCCTTCCCCTAAGATCCCGTGACTCTTGCCATGTATAGGAAAGATCAATAAGATCTTGTATGCTTCACATGTACACAAAGCTAGTAACGCCAATATTAATAGCAACTTGGCCATAATCTGAAAAAAATAAAAGCATTCATGGATTGCTATAGCCCAAACAGCTAATTTTACCATAATACAGGTATTTTCAGCTCAAGTCCGTCTTGGTGGGTACACCACCGAGTATCAAAAATTCTGTTTTTTTTAATATATATTAATGTGAAGGAACAAGCACGAGGCTGATAAGCGGTATCCTCTGCCTATAACAGATGCAAAACATAACAGAAGTTGAAAGTGACGAACTGCACTTCGCCCGTCATCCTGAGACATACAGTTGTTAAGTCTCATCATGTGACTGTAATTATACTTGCTTACAAGGACTGCTGCCGGAACACACTGTTAGGTGCTTTGCGACAGATTTTCTACTTGATGGTGGTAGCTAGCCAGGCGGGCATTCACAAAATATCCTACCACCACGCTATAAAGACTGTCATCCTAAAACGACAACTAGGACCGACGGCTTAACGTGCTCTCCGAAGCACGGAAGCGCTCACTACTAATGTCACTAGCGGTCACCCATCCAACACATGACCGCGGCGGACTTTGAACTGCTTAGCAAAATTCGCTACGAGAGATGCTTACCATCAGGCTGGCGACTTGACCGTGTATGATTGTGACGGAACACGCATTAGGTCCACCTGATGTCAAGCGGTAACCTGTGCGCCCATTACCCTGAGACATACAGTTGTATAGTCTCTTGTGCCTGTAATTTCTTATTAGTTTTCAAGGACTGTTGCTGGAACACACTGTTAGGTGCTTGGGAACAGATTTTCTACTTGAGATTGGTAACAGATTTTCTATTTGGGCCAGGTGAGCATTCGCAAAATGCCCTTCCACTATATACGGTGAAGCTAAGCCGGCGGGGGTGGGTATTGAACCATGGATCTACGTCTCGGTAGTCAATAGCTATTGCCGCTGGGCTACCATTACTTCAAAAACATAAATCAAGATAAAAAAGACACTTCTGATGGATATTTGCGAATATTAAATGAAATAACAATAATTATATCAGTAAAATAGCTGCAACGTGGTTGATATGGCCATGAAGCCATGATGTACCGTAATGTAAATGTAGATTTAAAGAAATGGCCTGATACCACGTCATGAAAAAAGAAAAGCTACGATAACTTTGTCCGCTCACTGAGCTGGTTCAAACCGGTTCTGTACTCGAGTGGGCGCCGTTGTTGCCGACCCCGTAGACTAGTGCTGTAGACCCCGCGCGTCTTGTCAGTGACTAGTTACGCATACATAGATGTAGTGAATATATATGATTGTAGTGAAGTCTTTATTCTGTACCTACCGTTCTTTATTCATGTAGTGATGTGTAGTCATATTTAAAGTTCATTATGTTTAATTTACGCTATTGGATTTTTGGGCGCACAAATTAAGGTCAAAATAGCGTTTTCAAGTCAACTCGTGATCACGATCAATTTCACTTGATCGAAACGAGTCAAAAACATTGAGACCTTAATTTATGCGCGAATCAACCCGAAAGTGTAATTTAAAAATTTACTGTATCAGCCGGATTGTCCACTGCTGATTACAGCCTCCCTCATTATGAGGGGGTTTGCCATAATCCCCACGCTTGGCAGGCGTCTTGGGGATAGCAGTGTGAGATATCAGTTCCTCAAAAAGCGCTGCTGCCCATTTTCTGGTGTTTTACCCTTAGTCGCCTCCTTCGAGAAAGTAACCCGTTCCGACACCCACGGGTTGGGGATGTGACGTTCTAGCCCAGGACCCCACGGCCAACTAAAGAAACACTTTAGGAAATACATATTATAAACCGCCAAGGGTCAATTTGTTGTATGAACTGAATAAAAATACGTTATTAATGTATATTATGCGTCTAAATCGCGGCGACGATTCCGCGCAACTGATTTAGACACGTGAAGTGTGAACTCACCTGATGAAGGGCATCGGAAATGCCCGAAACCTAGGTTGACAATCTCGACCAATACGCGTGAGTACAGCCGGTTATTGAAAACTTAATACGTCTCATACTCACAAGAACTTTCAAACAAAAAATACGTTATTGTTTATTTGCTAAATTTATACTTCTATTGTAAGTGATAGGTACAGATAATTCAGGTTTAGAAGCCTTAATAGATTATCATAATTGAATATGTTGCATTTTTATGTTATTACCTTAATACGTGTTGATTTCATAACATCTTTTTTAAAACGGTTGAAATCAGTTCAAAATATATTTTTTTTATTTATTCTACAACGCTTGCAAACTCAAAGATGGCCTTGTCAACTGTTTGTAGTTACGCTTTTATTTTTGTTCCATGATCGCACCAAGGTGTAGCCACCTTGGTGAATTACCGATTTTACGATAGAGGGAAAATTCTGAAAATAATATTTCCTTGTATGGGAAGGTATGGTGTTTATTTTTATATCTTTGTTTTTATTATTATTCGTTGGGCAAACTATATATATTATATACTATCAATACATATTTGCTTAAAATTTTAACAGGCGATATATTACGGTTGCAAGTAGTAAAAAGTACAGGCTTTCAAAAGTCTAATAAACGGGCGGAAGTTTTAGCCATTTAGTTAATATATCGGTCATTGGTTTTAGCATATAAGTATCCAAAGAAGAAAAGAAATAAATGAAGAAAATAATATTTATTCAAGCCAATTACTTCTGCTTGTACTTTATTATAAACTTTACAAAATAAGTACCTGCGGTCAGAGCTTGCACGAGTTTCTGATGAAGTAGTGTGAAAGTCATTATAACTTTATTCCGTCACGCCCCTCGTCCAACGTAGTGTAATAACTGTTAATATACTAACATGTTTGCGTTTATTGACCGAGCGAGCCCGAAGAGCGAGCGAAGCGTCTCCGTTTCAGCTTCGACAAAAATGTTTTGCTGTCTGTCCAATTTTTCGGATTTCCTGGCTGATTTCCCATACAGGTCGCATTTCTCAACCGATTCTCGTTAAATTTTGTGAGCATATAGAAAATTACATGAAAAAAAATTATCGATAAAAATATCAGTTTTTGTTTTTTTTTTAATTAACCGAATTATAGGATTTCAGAACGTAAAAAAATATAATTCTGTCGCGAGGTCTTCAGTTCACAGAGCCACTAGTGGATAAATAAAGGTTCATTTTAGATGTACGTATACCGCCTAGAAATCGAATTTTGAAGCACTCGTAGCGAAGTTTGCAAGCTGTTTTTAACCGATCAGCAAAGTTAAGCAACGACCGCCGCGGTCACGACTTGGATCCACCGCTAGTGACATTACTACTGAGTGCTTCAGTGCATCGGAGGGCACGATAAGCAGTCGGTCACGGTCATTGTCTTAGAATGGTAGTCGTTATGGCATGGTGGTAGGGCATTTCGTTAATGCACGACTGGCTACCTATCACCTTCAAGTAGAAAATCTGTCGCCAAGCACCTAACGGTGAGTTCCGGCAGCTGTATTTGAGAGCCAGTAATTCTAGATTATCCTGAACAACATCTTCGACAACAGCACCACTTACCATCAGGTGAAAAATTTTCAGTACGGATTTGGTCAAATTAAGGCAAGCGTGTGTAAATTTCATAAACGTGGAGAAATTTAGTAAATTTTTTTTTTAAATATTTAAAAAATGCTGCAGTTTAAATTTATATTTATCTATTAAACAAGCAGTTATGAAAAAACTTGCCACGGATTCGTTGCAAAAATATCCGTTACATAGTATTTTTTTTTTACTCAAAAAATGATCTTCTGAGAAGGAGTTCACCTTCAAAGTGACTAAAATAAGGGAATCGCCGCATTATTAAACAAAACAGCTTTTATCTTTATTTATCAATGTGTAAGCTCCAGTCTAGTAATAATGTGATACCCTTAACTTGACTCCTATAATCTACTTTCTTTTGTTGATTACATTTATCTCCTTGCGGGTTCATTAACACAATCGTATCATACATAAATATAGCCCTTTATCACATTAGCCATACGACTAATTCAATTATAATGTAAAAA
This sequence comes from Plagodis pulveraria, assembly GCA_963890685.1. Taxonomy (NCBI): domain Eukaryota; kingdom Metazoa; phylum Arthropoda; class Insecta; order Lepidoptera; family Geometridae; genus Plagodis; species Plagodis pulveraria. The sequence continues at coordinate 20,900,781 of OY982967.1, forward strand.
TAAATGAGTATGAGTACGTATTTCTTTTTTAAAGCTGGGCTAGCCATTTTACCTCACCTTATTAGTAAAAGTTGATGTGGTCGAAGATGTTATTAAGCCTGATCTAGAAGTAATGCCTCTTAAAGGCCGGAACCCACCGTTAGGTGATAGGCGACAGATTATCTACTTAAGTGTGGTTGTTAGTCAGGAGTACATTCGCAAAAGCCCTACTACCATGCCACTAGCGGTCACCCATCCCAGTCATTTGCTTAACATAGTTTATCGGTCATGAATGACAAAGCAAGCCACGCTACGAGCGCTTCAATGAAGTTATTTTTTTATATAAAATCCCGAATCAATTCGTGACGACGGTAAAAGACCTGACGGTATGTAGTTCCATGGAAGGCCGTTCCATGGGACGCTACGAGCGATGACACTTTAAAGCCGTCACATCTTAGAAAAACAAATTTAATGCGAATGCTGGAAAGCTGCTCAAGTTGCATGTCAAAATATATCTGCTTTTTTGGTAGTTTTGAAGCGAATTCTTATCTCTGCGACAAGTTCATGGTCAGTGTTACAGTCGGCGCCAGGAAATGTTTTACAATTAACCAGCTAGAGGTAAATATATAATGGGGCTTGCCTGATAATAAGACGTAGTCCCTACGTGCATGAAATCTTTATAAACCGGCACAGAATAAATGATAGTAGGTAACCGAGTTTTGCTGCAAAGCCCTCTGCTTTAAGATATTTCTGGTTCTTATCAAAATGCCATAATCTGGCATACTCATCGAGGGTCACTGTACAGCTCAGCAAAAGTGGCTCCAGTTCATCGTTTCTTGTTTTGACGACGTATACATTTTAGCGTCACTGGAGTGCGGACTCGCGGGCCCCACAGGTCTATTGGAACATATCATATGGAATGAAATCTTCTATAAAATTTCTTATTATCGACTATAATACAGTTTTTAATTACTTGCACATTCTTTATAAATGATTAGGCAAAAATGATTGTAATCGAATTTAAGTTTTTAATTACTTGCACATTCTTTATAAATGATTAGGCAAAAATGATTGTAATCGAAAAGAGGAAACCAATAATAGTTTTAATCGCAATTTCCTGCTGTTAATCGGTGTTTACAGTTGTTTTAACCAGTTTAAATGTCGTACAATTTGCTATAAACACAATGTATATTTTTCTAGATACGACTTCCTGTAACTTCAGATTACTGAAGGAGGTTAAAAATGAGCAATTAATATTAACTTGCATATAATAATAATAACGACTTTTGACCTATCACTGGCAGTGTACCTAGTACTACAGTTGATCAAGTCGGTCACCATGGCCTCTTCTGCTCTTAAAGTGCTGATCGAATTTTACACCACGCCAACCTTAACGATATCATCCGTTGGGCTTTTACTAGCGCCAATTTATCAGCTGTTCTTGAACCGAACGGTCTAATGCGTAACGACGGTAAAAGACCTGAAGGTATGACTTTGTGGAAGTAAGGGCAGCCCTTAGTGTGGGATGCTACATGCATTGACACTTTAGCGCCGTCAAATCTTTCTGAAACCAACGTGAGGGCTGGTGCCGAGGCTACTTCGGCGGAGCGACTCAAACGACGCAAATATGCTAATCTTAGTAGTGTTGACATTGGGTCCATCGGGATAGGGAGCTCATCTTATTTTCACACACTAATCAGAGCGCTTTGTCGTTGCGACGCGTGAACAAAATGCTGGCAATTATTTGGTTTAACGAATAGCATTGCAATACAACTACAGAACAACTGGAAGTCCGGAATCCATGCAGACATACGAAACCATTTTGCCCAAGTTGAAACGGAGACACCTAGCTCGCGCTTTACGCTCTATCCTTAAATGACTTTAAAACAAACAACATGTAACGTATGTCATTTAGTCGTTAGGCGACCTCGTTTCGATCATTATTTTAAATAAATTATCATTATATTTAATGTAATATTCGTTTTGTGAGGCAATAAAACACAATAAATGTTGGTCCCTAAAGTTTAACTCAAGTATTCAACCTTACAACAACAATCATGTTACCAGCTGAAGCCCGTTTTCGTTGCTTGTCGCAGTCGTTACTCTCAGACGAAGGACTTCAGCAGTCCGAAACTGGTCGAAATGTTTCCGGTAAATATAACGCGGGTACTAGCCGGTTCCTAAAATAAGTTGACATCGTCAGGACCACTACGTCCTATTTATGAATGAAATTCTATTGTTATCATTATCGCCGATGCCAATGGGTTAAGTTAATATGGATAAGACTCGCGATAGTTTTCAAAACAATAATAATGTTGAAAATTTAGGTATAATAGCAGTTAACCTATTGTTTTATTTTTATATCCACTAATTTTGATCGTCTTACTGTTACAAAATTACAAATTTTATATTTCTCTTATAGATAATAGCTCAATTAATAAAATACTGCACTTGTACTGTATCAGTCGGATTGTCCACTGCTGAACACAGCTTCCTTATCCCCCCATTAAAGGGCGGTTTGCCATAATCCCCACGCAGAGAGATTACGCTTGGCAGACGTCTTGAGGATCGCAGTTTAAGATATTAGTACCTCAGGGCGTTTCATCTTACGACACCCACAGGTGTGGTGGGTTAGGGATGATTTATATTAGACCGTGCCGTGGCCGTGGCGTGCCGTGTACGTGGCCCGGACGGGGCATTTTGTATGAAGCAGTTTATATTAGACAGTGCCTGATCCGTGTCCTGTAAACTGCTTCATACAAAATGCCCCGTCCGGGCCACGTACACGGCACGCCACGGCCACGGCACGGTCTTACAGTGGTGACATTCTAGCCCGGCACCCACAGATCCGAAATGAATAAATAAAATAATAAATACTTGTTATTATATACGTATGTAGCTACAAGTAAGTACGTAGTTATATTAGGAGACTATATAATTCGTATTTATAGATATTGTGTCATGTATACACATGCTACAGTCAAACGTCATTTGTGTGATTTGAATAGGTAATGAGTATTTATTATTTTGTTCATGTAACTTCAATAAAAGTGAACATATTCAATTATAGTTAAGCTGACATTTGCGTATATGTTAATAAGATGACTCGTATATATAAAGTTATAATATATAGTTGCATTTATAATGATACTAACGCGCTTTTCATAAAAATGTAGTTACATCATAAATAGTAATCTAGCTTTCCGGCCGCGACTCCATCCGCGCATTTTCGGTAGGTAATCATTAACCTCTTTTTGCGCATTGGGATGAAAACTATACTATGTCCTTCTATATTCTATTCTGTGTCTCAAACTATTTCCATACCTAAATTTCGTTAAAATCAGTCCAGTAGTTTTCAAGTTTATTCGTATAAATAGTAGTAGTCATACAAAAAAAACTTTCCTCTTTATAATTTTAGTATTAAATATAGATAGGTCAAAGTTGTTGAAATTTTTCGTGCATGTCTTTGAGTCTAAAATCTATGCTTCTGGTTTGTCATTCATTCCTAAAATGTGTGTCTTCAAATGATTTAGAAAAAATAATTTTGTTTTGATCCTTATTTGCACATTTAGAGATGAAATTAATAATAAAACGAAATACTGGCCAATCAGAATCATATATTTTGGGTTCGTGGCTTAGGCCCCCAGTGGTCGACGCACCTGTGGCTGACGCCCCCGATTTTAATAAATTTAATATATTTATTTATGTGCTTTTTTCACTAAGTACTGTAAACGATAAAAGTCTTTCTTAACCAAATTATCATACATACAAATAAAATCATACGTACCATGCATGCGTGACGCAGTTATTAAAGGGATAAAATGTGTGTATCTGACTATCTGCTTAGCTTATCTTCCTAAAGAAGAAGTTGAAGACGGCTGGCTTTCCATCATGGAAAACAGGTAATTTAAATATTTTTTACACTTTCAGGCTCGTCCACTCCTGGTATTTTTACTTTTGCAGAATCATTTGATCGATTTCTTACTTTTCAGTATAGTTCCCGCAGAACAAATAATTACGTTTAATGATTATTTTGTTGAACAATGGCTGGAGCCTGCGGATATGATTGTGAAGTTGTTTATTATCAAGAAAAACACAGGACCACAAATTTAGTAGAGGCCTGTAATAAACGAGTTATGAGCCACTTGGGGACGAACTCGTTTTTTATATCGTTTTTAGAAATGATAACGATTGATATTTCTATCTTCTGCACGGCACAAACAAGGTAATATATTTATTTCACTTACATATAAAATCAATAAAAAATATTACAAAAGTCTTACAATTATTATATTTAATGGAAAACATATTTATTAAAATATCGTCTTTCTTTCAGAGAGAAAGCTAAAAACATTAACCAGAAGGAAGAATAAAAATATGATCACCAAGTTCGGAAAAAAAAAATATTAGCATGATCATGTTTTTACAACAAATCCGCCCGTTTGTGGAAATCCGACCAAAATAGTAATAGTTAATTATTTATTAAGTATAAAGAGATGTATTATAATAAAAAATAGTTTTTAAAGTTGGTTATTTTTAATAATACTTAAATTTTTAAAGAAAACTACACATTTTAAATGTTGTCGAAGAATTCATACCATACTTTCCAGTTATATTTTTAAGACTGATTTTTAATTACTATCTTATATTGTTATAATTAGGTACAATTAATCTCTTGACACAATATGGGGGATCAAAACTGTAGTTGAGATATATTTTTTTTACAAATTTGTATTTGACATAAAAAAAATATTAGAAATAACTAAGACTTTTATTTTTTTAGAGATACATTTAAATTAAAGCACCACTGGGGGCGTAAGCCACGAACCCTTTACCTATTTTAGACTAAAGTACATTCATGCAAATTTGAAAGAGTTTCAACACTTGATATTTAAAATATAACGAAACTTCGTTTGTATGGAAATAGCTACGAAGACTTTTGAAGCAGTGATGGCTGGTATAGCATTGGCTATGGACTGCCGCGCAGCAGGTCTATGGTTCGAATCCCGCCATGGGCTTGAGCATCATCGCATGGTGGTAGGGTTTTTTGCGAATGCCCGCCTGGGCAGAAAAGAAAAGCTACCACCCTCAAGTAGAAAATCTGTCGCCAAGCACCTAACAGGGTGTTCCGGCAGCAGTCCTTGAGAGCCTATAATTCTTAGCCTGAACAACATCTTCGGCCACATTGAGGGTAGTGTCTTTTTTTATTGCTCATAGGTATGCCTTTGACCATCAGGTGAGATTGTGGTACCTATGAGCTATAAAAAGAAAGACACTAGTCTTAAGTTTAGCAGACACAAATCTGTGGGTGTCATTTTGGGTGAAATATTCGCTTGTTTATCCTTGTATACAAGTTTTTTTTTATGTTTATCAATAGACTTGTCCGTCATACAGCTCTATAACTTTGTCGATGTCTGTATCATAATGTAAGTAAATATTCACTAGTAGCGAAATTTGTCGGCGGTTTGTCGGCGTCAAATAGAGAGAGAAGCTTAGTCATAAAAAAGTTGTGTCATTACTTTATAGGAATAACTAACATGTAGCCCTAAGTAACAGTATTTTAGTTGGGTTACTCGCCCCAAAGTAAATTCGCCACTGACAAAAAATATGTGTTAAATCGCCACAGTCTTGTTTTGATTATGTAAATTCGCCACATATTATTTTCAATTATTGTAAACTTGCACCATTGGATTTTTTCGTACAGATTGCAGAAAATACAAACAATAAGTATAATGAAATCAGCAGATATTTATTTCTAGAGGCCTTTGCATTATGCAGCCCTCTCACTCACACTTTTAAAGATAATTTCAAATAGCAACAATATGGTTTATATTTTTTTAAATGTAGTCAATCATTATTTCGCTGAATGCATGCAACTATAGATGTTCTCTACTAATTTTTATTTTGATATCTGTAATGGGGGATCGAACACGCGTAATTTAGTTATTTTAAATTTTGGGCCTCTAATTCTAATTGGACTCAACATGTAGTAACACAAAGTAAAAATATGTTGAGAACATCGATAGTTGCATGCAGCGAAATAATGATTGACCAAATTTAAGAAAATATAAACCATATTGTTGATATTTGAAATTATCTTTAGAAGTGCGAGTGAGAGGGCTGCATAATGTAAAAGGCCTCTTAATCAACAGCAAAGTTACACTTAAAATATTTTTGTTGATCACAGCAGGGTTACTCCTAAAAATATTTACTAATCACCAAGCCTTACCTACCTAAGGCGAATTTACGTATAATTTTATTGCGTGTGTCAAGTTTACTTTTAATGTATGGAGTTTACAAAAGTGTGACGAATTTACTTTGTGGCGAGTTTACTTATTAATACTCCTTTTATCCAATGTCAGAAGAAGCAAAAATGTTGTATAAACTTCTGGACTTAGCATTACCTCGTAGATTTTAAGATATTTGTATTATAAGTTATAACAGGGCGGTGTGGTCGCGTGGTGAGAACAAAGCCCTTCAAGTTAATAAAAAAATATTAAAAAATTAGAAGTGTAGGTCTTTTTGTCATAAATTTCATTGAAGTCATCTTTTAATAAACTGGTGATTTGATTTCACCACTTTACTAAAAGATGACTAGTGCACTTTTAAAAACACTGCTGTACAATGATAATTATTGCAGTAAGAAATACTAATTTTGAAAATAACACAAAAACAAACTTGTTTCATTTCCGCTTCTACCGTCAAAACGTATATCTTACGGTTTATTGCACATTCGTTATGTTACGGATGTTGAATATGAATATAAAATAGTCATAAATACCTATTATATCTTCATATTATTCAACAACATGCAATGGCTTTTAGGTTACTTAATACTTTCGTAGTAGCTGTAGTGTTTTATATAGTTTGTAGTGAGTTACATAATCTATACTTCTATACTCATATTATATATAGGTTTTTTTTTATTGTTGTATGCAACGAATAAATTTAAAAACTACTGGACCAATTCGGTATGGAAATAGCTTGAGACACGGGGAAGGACATAAGATAGTTTTTATCCAACTGCGCAAACAGAGGTTAATGTTTTTTATGCCTTATAGGTAAGCTTTTGACTACTGACTCACCTGATGGTAAGTGATGATGTGGTTGAAGTTGTTGTTCAGGCTAACCTAGAATTACTGGCTCTCAAGGACAGCCGCCGAAACACGCCGTTAAGTGCTTGGCAACAGATCTTCTACTTGAGTTAGCCAGGCGGGCATTCGCAAAATGTTCTATCACCATGCTATAACGACTGTCATCCTAAGACAACAACCGGGACCGACGACTTAACGTGCCCTCCGAAGCACGGAAGCGCTCAGTAGTATTGTCATTTTCGTTTAAGTTAATAAACTTAATCTTAACTTAAACGAAAATAACTGACTTGCTTTCTATGAGAGAGAGAGAGAGAGAGAGAGAAAAAAAAACACGCCGCACGGCTTACAACTATAGCAAAAAGTGTCGTTACAACTTTTGGTCTTCGTTTTTTCCGTCTAGGCCCCTTTCGCAACGCGCGATATGGAACTTCGTTCCAAAAAACATGGAGAAGTCGTGACAATAAGTCAAAATTACCAATATGTTATCAACAGTAAAGTTATGGAAACATTACTAACTTCATAGGGAAGAACACGAAAAGAAACGTTACTACGCGCTTATCAACGCGTTTAGCCACATCCGCGGTGGCGTTCAAGGCGGCGATCAGTTCTTTATACAATTCATTATCACGTTTTCGTGTAAGGTACGCTCAAATAAAAACCATATCAGCAACATCACTCAAAAAAACTAAATATAAATAAGAAATTATCACAATTATGAACGCCTGCGGACGCATAGTCCAACATGTAAAATTCAAATGTTAAATGTTTAAAAAAAATTATTAACAAAATACTACGAACTATATACTACACAAACAGGAAATTAGGCGGAATTGTCAGATATATATCATTTTTATAAAGAAAAATATTTTTTAAGTGTTTTATTGAATAATTAAATAAACGTTTTCTTAAAATACTTTTAAAATATTTGTTTTTATTAAAAATGTTTATGTATTAATAATTAATTTGTGTTTTTGATTTAAGTTGTTGCACTCAACGGTTGCCTGTAAGAAATTGCTCTTAGGGATAAGGCCGCCAATTGTACAACCATTTGATTATGTGTCTGTATGTTATGTTTCAATTGTTAAAATTGGTGTCAATAAAGAATATTTGTATTGTAAAGTATAAGTCATTGCAGACTCGCAGGCAATCCAAATGCTCCAGCTTACTAGCAGCTTGCTGGCAGCATTGCCCCGTTGAATTGCAATGCTTATACGTTAAGCCAAATAGCTGCCAGCATTTTAATCACGCGTCGCATCGACCAAGCGCTCTGATAAGCTTTGGTAACAACTAAAAAAAAAATATAATGAAATTTCACAATTGTAATGTCAACTTTATTAAAACAGTTATGAAACTCGCGCTTTGTTATTCTCTTTATTATTCCAATCTACGTTTTATCTGTGTTATTCTCCAGCCTACGGCTTGGGCATTTAATAAAGTCTTGGAAACTGTTGCCTACAGCTCGAGATTACAATAGTATTACCTTAATTGGAATAATTAAGTTTGAAAGTGGTATTCAACTGTTTTTCAGTTTATTATCGAACCGTTTTATCATCTACATCTACCTTCACTATTAATATCATAAAGAGGAAAGATTTGTATTTTTGTATGCAACGAATAAACTTAAAAAATACTGGACCGACTTGGATGAAATTTGGTATGGAAATAGTTTGAGACCCCGGGAAGGACATTGAATAGTTTTTTTCCAACTGCGCAAAAAATGGTTAATGGTTTTGCGCAATAACAGACCTACACGAAGGCGGAACCGCGGCCGGAAAGCGAGTGAAATATTCATATTTTTGTAATTTTCAATAAAAATGTTGTGTTACGTGATAATTTAGTAAGAGGCCAGCGAAGGCCATATTTCTCTACAAACTAGAGAAGTAAGTCGTCAAAAGGCAAATTTTGAAATGTTTCTTAGAAAGAGTGTACCTACGCCTTACAATGCGATTAAAATAAGAATAGGATCGGCCTAGCGCCATGTTGTGACATCAAAACTAGAATTTGGTACAGTGTGAAAAATAAACAATGTTAATTAAAAAAAAAACATTTAAATCCCGACTGCAAATTATCTATTTTCGTTAAGCGTTTTATCGTTCCCTTGAAAAAAAACTGCAAGTTATATATATTTATGGAATCGTTTTTTAAAGCCCTTCATTTTGATACCCAAGGTTTGGAAGATAAAATAAATAGATTTTCTCATTCACCAGTTGACCAGATTGTTGTTTTTTTTATGGAATTAGTGTCACTTGCCCTATCAAGATAAATCTAACGGTGTGTCAGACATTAAAATTGGTCAAGCCGTTTGCCTCATCGTCTAAAATTCAGGAGTTTGTTTTTTTATTGTTTTTTTATGTACCTGATGTCACTTGCCCGACCAAGATAAATCTAACGATATGTACATTAAAATCAAGATATCATCAAACCAAGAGGGAGTCTGTGCTGCCAACCTTAAAAATAAAAATATATATTAAAAAAACAATTTCGGATCATTTAATAAAAATTACGTATAAATAAATGGAGCTGTTCTATTTTTAAGTTTGTGCTGCTGATCGTTCTTATATGAGTGAAGTTATCCGAGAGCCCGTCCTATTCTTATTTAAATCGCATTGTACAGATATGAGTAAAATGTGTAAACTATTCTAGACGATGTGACAAATACTATGTGTAGCGTATATATGCGTGGTCTTGAGGAGATAAAGAAACTGAACAACTAGGATAGGGTAATAGGTGCTTTAAAAACATGTAAGTGAATGCAGATGCGTATCGAACGGCGTTGGACTCGCGAACCTAAACCGCCGTATGCATAATATACATACAAATGTAATACAATGTAATTAATATAATTATTAATATATTAAATTAATATAATGTAATACAGGTAAGTACGTAACAATGTTTACATTATAGCATTAGAATTATTTTATATTTTATTAACATAAAATAATTCTATGTTGTCTTATGTTTGCAATAACGCCTGCTATGCTGATTACATTACAAAATTACAAATATACGATAGAAAAAAATTAAGTCGTGTGCGGGATTCGAACCCGCGTCCATCCACCCCTTGAGCAAGGGTATGCTCTAACCAATTGAGTTAACATGACATGACGTCATAACTCAAATCTTTCTTATCGTTCTTTAACCGTCGTATTGGGATGGAGCGACATCTATAGTACCACTAACGTTGTACTACAAACAAGACCAATAATTTTGCAACACACAGGTGCAGGGCTTTACGTCGTCTACACTATGCCTGGTCCGAAAATACGATTCCATATATTTCACTGGATGGAAAATAATCATGAATATAGCTCTAAAATTATATGCTTTGTAAAATTTTGTGTCTATATAGTAAATTGTATCAATACAAATTTTATTTCTAACTTTTTTTTTTATGTTATTGTGACGGAACAAGCTCGAGGCCCACCTGATGTTGAGCGGACTCACCTCTGCCTTAAACAGATGCATTACGTCACAAGTCACGAATTGCACTGCGCCCGTCACCTTGAGACATAGTGGTTAAGCCTCACGTGCCTATAATTTCACTGGCTCTCAAGGACTGCTGCCGGAACACACCGTTAGGTGCTTGGCGACAGATTTTCTAGTTGAGGTAGGTCGCTAGCCAGGCGGTCATTCGCAAAATGCCCTTCCACCATGCGGTGAAGCTCAAGCTCGCGGCGGGATTCGAACCAAGGACCTGCGGCACGGCAGTCCATAGACAATGCCACTGAGCCATCACTGCTTCAATATTCTAAAGATTCAATATATATCAATGATTCAAAATTATGTAGTAACCATGTGATACAGTACCCGGTTGTGATAATTATATATATATTTTTTTGTTTTGTGATAGAAGTGGTACCTGATTTATGTTTTAAGTAAGTCTTACGGAAGCCAATAAGGGCAGTAGGTGCGATCGATTATGATCTAACTGGTGCGCAATTGGAACAAATAACAACACATCGCGAGCACGAGGTTAACCCTTTTCTTCTCAGTCCAGGGCATTATTCGAATGCCCGCCTGGCTAGTGACCCTCAAGTAGAAAATCTGTCGCCAAGCACTTAACGGTGTGCTCCGGCAGCAGTCCTTGAGAGCCAGTGAAATAACAGATACATGAGACTTAACAACTATATCTCAAGGTGACGGGCGCTATTTTATTAATATTATTCTTGACTTGTGACGAAATGCATCTGTTATAGGCAGAGGTGGGCCTCGAGCTTGTTCCATCACATAACATAAAAAAAAAGTTCCTTCATTAAACAGTTCCATTGTTTGAATTTATTTTAATTTTGATCACGCCATTTAAATATGACGTAGTTATGTTTCGCTCACTCGCATGCAAAACGTGATTTCTCCTTGCTAGGCCCTCTATTTGACAACTTTTTCAACTACCACTTGAATGTTCAAGACACTCGAGCATAATATTTTACACCATAGTACGCTATTATACAGGTTCGAATGGTATTTTTATCTATACACTGAGAAAAACGACTTTGGAGCTTAAATCAAATTTGACCTTTTACCGTTGAATTGTAACTACGCAAGGTGAATTCACAACTCTTAAGATGATTTTCACCACGCAAAGCGAAATCAATAAAAATGTAACATGTTTTATAATAAACACAATCGTCAAAAAACGCCTTCCGTAAACTATTTTCAGAATCGAACTTGTTATACGATAATAATTGCAGTATTGACCATAAAATATACCTTACTTTTACGGCGGTTTATATACGGTGATTATCACTATAACGTACGACTTAATCAGCCTCATCGAAAAGTCAATATTTAAGAAAGACCACAAAATACACCTTAAATGAAGACGAAAAGCAACATGCGCCTTCACTGACCTCGTTTAACGCCTTCTAGTTGGAAGGCGTTTTTGTATGTATTTACGTTTGGTCGGTTTTTTGCCTTCATACCATATAAATTGGCCGTCATTAGGGCGCTTTTGACTTTAGATTTTTCTCAGTGTAGGTTCCTCGAACATTAGTTTTCATAGATCCATAGTTCCTCCACATATGTTTTTTTAAATATTTATCTATATTACAAAGTTACAAGGAAAGGAAAAAATATAGTCATGTTCGGGATTAGAACCCGCGCCATCCGGCATTATGACTCATGCCCAATTTGTTCTTTCGTGCTTAAATCTTAACCATTGTGTAGGAATGGAACATCGAGATAACGATATACGTCAATTGAAGGGAACGGCATGAATAGTTCGTAGATGAAGCGCTCTTAGCGAAGTTTACCTAGCTGTTCCTAACCGATCAGCAAAGTTAAGCAACGTCCGCCGCGGTCATGAGTTGGATGGGTGACCGCTAGTGACATTACTACTAAGCGCTTCCGTGCTTCGGAGGGCACGTTAAACCGTCGATTAGCAGTCGTTATAGCATGGTGGTAGGTCATTTTACGAATGCCCACCTTGCTAGCTATCATCCCCAAGTAGAAAATCTGTCGCCAAGCACCTAGCGGTGTGTTCCGGCAGCTGTCCTTGAGAGCCAGTACTTCTAGGTTAGCCTGAACAACATCTTCGACATGATCACTTACCATCAGATGAGATAGCGGTCAAAGGCTAACCTATTAGGCATAAAAAAAACTTACGTTGTACTACAAACAAAACAATTTTTTGCAATTAGCTTTAATTTTGTTCACGATGACGCAACCTGATTTTCAATATTTTTATATTTGCAATGACGCATGCTCCGCGGTTTATATATAAAATTACAACGAGAAGATAAACCGCAGGTATGCAGCTAAATATAAATGGGAACACAAGATGAATATACTGCACTGCTTATTTTTTGATAAAATTATAATAACGACACTATATGCCTCCATAGATTTTGTACACTTGGTAATCCGTATCCATTTCGAAGCAGTGATGGCTCAGTGGCATCGGCTATGGACTGCAACGCAGCAGGCCCATGGTTCGAATCCCGCCGCGGGCTTGAGCTTCACCGCATGGTGGAAGGCCATTATGTGAATGCCTGCCTGGCTAGTGACCACCCTCAAGTACAAAATCTGTCTCCAAGCACCTAACAGTGTGTTCCGGCAACTGTCCTTTGGAGCCAGTAATTCTACGTTAAGTATGTTAATACCTTCGATAACATCATCACTTACCATCAGGTAAGATTGTGGTTTACCTACAAGGAATAAAAAAACAGAGATCTGACCCAAAAGCCTACATAATTTTACCCTTGAAATTGCATAAAAATCAGAATACATAGGTACATCTATTACTTAATTTAAGGCTCAATATAATTTATATTTTTTTATTTAGTACCCTGTAAAATTGTACAAAAAAGAATACCTGTCTTTTAGTACTTCAGTGTGAAAAATAATATTAAAAACTTACAGTTTATTTATCGCCAAATAAGTTCTTCTACCGAAATACGTCGCAAAATAAAAGCGACTAAAACTTTGGAGCTACACAATTCACCGTACTTTTTTTTTAAATTTTAGTCATCACTTTAAACATCACTTTATTAAATTACTTTACACATGTCCCGCCGACATAGAGCCAAACCAACGACTATATGATGTTACCCAAACGGCATGAATAATACCAATCTACTAGCAAATAGCAATACAGTACAAGCTTCCTTGTGCTATAGCTACCTATAAGTTTATACCTACTACTATACATACTGGCTACATACGATAAACCAGATAGAGATTGTGTTTTGTTTAAAACGTTTTAATATGTAACTATACATTTCATGACTATTAGTTGACAACGAGCCTATGAAAGAGAGAGTTAAAATACAAAAAAGTAGTTATATCCGAACAAAACGAAAGAGTGTACCTATCTAATTTTTTTTTATTTTTTTTTATGCCTGATAGGTTATCCTTTGACCACTATCTCACCTGATGGTAAGTGATGATGTGGTCGAAGATGTTGTTCAGGCTAACCTAGAAGTGCGGAAAAATCCTTTGATGAGGCGGCATTACTACTAGATATAAGTATATATTTTTTAATGTTTTTTTTTCTAAAATAACAACATTTTGTTGTCGATTATACAGAAGTTTTCTAAATATAAAATTATTCAGGACTTTCAAAATTATGGTAAGTAGTTCTTTTTCTCTTCTCTAAAATATAAATTAGTTAATCGTTTAAAGTATATAAAGTTATGCTATATAAAGTTTTGCTATTGTATTGTTATATTATGTATTTTTAAACATTTTCATACATAAATAATTAATATATTTACGATAAAAGCGTTATTTAGAGACATCTTTGCAATTGTATTCTATCAAGAAATAAGGAAACATGTGCTCTTGGCCTTAGGAAATATGATCAATATTAATATATAATTTTCTTACTCCTACAAACTAAATATATTTTGCAAAAATCTGTTCAAATAAAGCTATTTAGCACCTGTCAGCGTCTTAAAGTTGACTTTAATACTCATGGGAATTGTGAAATTTAGTGGTATTCATGTAGCTTGATGCTCTCTTAAATGATGCAAAATGACTTCCTCCAATATAATAATATGCAACAATACTAGAATCCTTTTTAGAATTGGCATTTTTAGTGTTAAACGAATGTGAATTTTAAAAAGAACACATAAGAACTACCAAATTTTAGGGAATATCTATACTGCGCACAACACAGATATTTAATATATATCTAATACAAATTTAAGTAAGAAAAAATTATAGTCATATGCGGGATTCAAACCCGCATCCATCCACCCCTTTAGCCGGGGTATGCTCTAACCAATTGAGCTAACATGACTCATAACTCTAATTTTTGCTCTCGTTCTTTAAACCATCGTATCGGGACAACGAGTTTTAGAGTTACATGCTCGATGTATCGGGATCTCTCGTAAATTTGTAATTTTGTTTTGTAATTCGCCAAACAGGCGTTATTTCAAACATAACAACATGAAAAACAATTATTATTATGCGTTCTAGTTTTCAAGCTGTGATCGAAACAATCAATTCATTTGAAGGTTTTCGCAATTCGGGACCGCGACGAGGATTGACTCTCACTGAACAGTTATACGCGGTTTATACTGTATCAGCTGGATTGTCCACTGCTGAACTAGCCTTCTCCATTATGGGGGAATTTGTCATAATCCCCAGGCGTCATGGGCAGGTGTCTTGGGGATCGGAGTATGAGATTTCAGCACCGCTGTCCACCTTTTGGTGTGTTACTGCACGCTCTGCCCTCTTACTGCACGCTAGGGTAGAGATGGGGGTGACATTCTGGCCAGGCACCACACGGGCATACCCGGTTTAACAATTGTTAAAATAGAAATCCTTGCACACAGTTTTAGCGTCAGCCAGACAGAAGACCATAGCACCAAAGCCTGGTTAGCAGCGAGTTGCTACTCTAGGTAGGTACTACATTAATGTAGTTAGTTATTATCACAAATATTGCCCTCTACATTATCGGAGTAAACATACGAGTTATAATGTTCTAGTGTTGTCTTTATGTTTTTAGTTTATTTTTTGTACGGGTCTTCATATTCAAAGCTAGTCTAGAATTTATTATGATTATAAAAACTTCAGAACACAGTGATGGGATTAAAAGCAAGAGATATAAAAAAAGTGCAAGATGGGCTCGCACAAGGGTTCAATTTTCATTTATTTTCTACCGACTTCAAAAAAGGAGGAGGTACTCAATTCTTCTGTATTTTTTTTTTTTTTTTTTTTTTATTACCTAAATGTGTACTACAGAACTGCGTTTTTATTTTCATTTGATAGGAAGGCAAACGAGCATGCCTCTCACCTGGTGGTTATGGATCACCGTCGCCCACGGACATCACCAGAGGTCTCGCTCGAATAAAGTATATTCGGACACATCTGGACACATATAATATATGCCCGGCCTTTGAGGAGCGAATATGCTCTTGAAGGCTCTTAAGTCGTAGCGGTTCGGAAATACTTCACATGATTAAGAACTGCTTCTTCTTATTTCGAGTCGGCGCAACCGTTATATTAAATTTTGCTTGACCAGAAAGTAGCCACTTCGATTGCCTTCTGGTTGGCTTCGAGCAGATCATCGTGTGAACAGATGGTCGGGCACGCGGTACATGTCATAAGGTGCTACATCTGCAGAGGTTCCCCACATTCACAGCTGGTGTCTGAGTTGTCTATAAAACCCCATCTGCTTAAGTTATCTCTGCTTCGACCAACCTGAGTTAAGAACTGCTATTACGAAAACTTGTGCAAATTAAAAATGACAAATGTATAACCTAGGAAACTAATATCAAACAAAAAAACAGTCCAACCCAACAAAAGAATAAGGACGTTTTCAAAGAAATGCTTCCGCCACTCCATGCGCCTGTATAAACGATTTTTTTTATTTAAATAGCAATGAGATACCTAGTTATGTCGTAGAAATTAAAACAGAAATCTGTCACTAAATATGTGAAATGACTTGTGGAAGATCATGCTGATTTAAAACACACTGAGCTCCCGTTTTCATCGTCCCACTTCCACATAAGCTTGCTTACTGTGAACTAGATCAATTTTACTCGTCCACATTATTGGTCTCCATCAACAACCTTTGCATAGGCAACCCGCAATAGTGCTTGTTGGAATTAAGTAACACGAGGTCGAGTGTGGTAAGCAGGCTTATTCTCAAAACATGTGAAATGAGTTAAATATATATACACATACACTTACATATAGTGCAGGGTTTCCATTGCCAATTATTGTTTCTGATCTTAAATCTGGTGGAGTACAATCGATCTCCATTTCACTCTCTGAACCGTTGGAACTCATTTTACTAAAATTTATATAAATTAGTATGTAAATAACAAATCAAGACGAATTTTCAGCTTTGCCGCCAATTTTCTATTTCTAATCTGTGGCAAAAGGCAAACGCATTAATGCATTAATGGCTATACAGCCACGTGACCGCAATTTGTACTAAGCAAAACGACTTATAGTACCACCAACTTAACTGTGCAGTTTTCGAGGGCGCTACTGGTCATGGAAATCACCTACACAATGTCACAATTTGAAGGAATGTTGTAGTTCTTTTTTCTGCCACCTGAACAGATAAGTTGGCGGGTCTGTACATACTTTACCATGCCAAGAATGCTAAAAGAGATCCAATCAAAGAGTATTTACCTAGTACCCCAGCACGCCACGACGTTTCATTCATACTCAACTTTGCTGGAGCGTCGTAATGTTCCAAATACAAAAAACGCTACTGCACTAGATTTCATTTTATTTGTCCGTAAATTCGATACTTCACGTGTTATCAAAAATAATGACAATATTTCCATGCATGTTTGAGAAAAATAATCTTGGGGTCAATTTAGTATAACCCACAGAGATAATGATATAAAATTGTGCAATGTAATTGACAAGAGTTCGTTAAAATTTAAGCGTTACTGAAAACTATTTCTTATCATATAATAAATAAACAAATGAAAAGCTCCGCTGCTGGTCAAGGACCCCTTGAATGCGTTTCAGATCCAAAATACCTACGTTGCATACATAAAAAGTTACATGCCATTTATCATTAAAAAACATTAAAAGCTTCTGTTTGAAAATTTTAATTTGTAAGTTGAATCATAGATAAATAAATAGTATTTCTCTATGGTTGAATTTAATGTATTTTTATTGAACCATAGAGTAATAATATAATAATATTCATTTAACTATGATTGAACCTACAACCTTGAAGCGAAGTTTGCTTAGCCGTTCTTAGCCGATCAGCAAAGTGAAGCAACGTCCATCGTGGTCATGAGTTGGATGGGTGACCGCTAGTGACATTACTACTGAATGCTTTCGTCCTTTTGAGGGCACGTTAAGCCGTCGATTCCGGTTGTTGTCTTAGAATGGCAGTCGTTATAGCATGGTGGTAGGGCATTATGCAAAATCAAAACTCTGTCGCCAAGCACCTAAGTGTGTTCCGGCGGCTGTCCTTGAGACCCAATAATTCTAGGTTAGCCTGATCAATATTTTCGACCACGTCATCACTTACCATCAGGTGAGATAGTGGTCAAAGGCTAATCTGTCAGGCATAAAAAAAATCGATGTGTACAAAAAGTAAGTTCTGTCCAATTCGCACGTAATATACGATATTTAACTAGAAGGTTCATCATAAACCATCGCCGTTCTTGATTCATCATATTAAAAGTGTAGCAATTAGCAAACCTATACCTGCATACATTACTAACACCAATGACAGAGCTACAGTTTCTAAGCGATTATTATGCTTATGCTTTTAATACTTTTATTTTTATCATCCGCATGCTCTACGGATTACATTATTTGTAATTTTGTAATGATTATGCACTTACCTAAAATTATATAATAATATTTTATCACAGTTTTAATAATTACCGTGAACCTATAACTTCAGTTGTTTTACAGCGCCACCTAACGTTTCTGTTCTGAACTGAATTCAATAGCAGCCTCTTAGTAAACCATTGCTTAGGTTGTTTCTAAGAATGTGAATAGATGTCGCCAATTTTACATGTTTGAAAAACTTCATTAAAACCATTTGTGGAATGTGAAAAATAGGTAGGTACTCCCCTACTTTTCCAGTAGCCACTACCATGTTCTGAACTGTTTTTCAATAGGTACTGCCAGCCTATTGAAAAACAGTTCAGAATATAGTGGTGAGTAATGCCTACCTATAATTTATTCTGTGGCAATACCTACGAATAATTAATGTAGGCAATACTGATAAATCACCACAGAATAAATCCAACGATAATAATACTGGACAACCTAATAGATATATTTACATAATATTTGTATATATTTGTTTAATTATTTATAGGTAATAGGCTGGCCTTTGACCACACTGGAAGTAAATGATTATGTGTACGGAAATGTTGTTCAGGATAACCTAGAATTACTGGCTCTCACGGACAGCTGCCAGAAAAAACCGTAAGATGCTTGGCGACAGTTTTTCTACTTGAAAGTGGTAGCAAGCCAGGCATGTATACCATGCTATAACAACTGCTTCGGATGACAATAACCGGGACCGTTGGCTGGACGTGCCCTCCGAAGCATGGAAGCACTCGGTAGTAATGTCACTAGCGGTCATCCATCCAACTCTTAACCGCAGCGAACGTTGCTTAACTTTGCTGATCGGCTAAGAACGGCTAAGCAAACTAGGCTACGAGCGCTTCTTGCGTTGTTTGTTCACTAAGAACACGCAAATTAATATTTTTTGGACTATCGCAATTAGAACACATTAACTTTTATTATACAGGTAAGTATTTGATATTTTCAACTTCTTTCAAGTCGGAAGAGGATAAAAATTGAAGATTGTATTTTATTCTCCTTTTAGTGGACTTTCTTGCTTTGTTGTATAGGTGCATCTCTTTTCTTCTCGTCTCCCGTGATACACTGGAAGTGTTGCTCCGAGATGCACGTTATGGTCAGCAATTTGGCGACACAATTGCAGCTGGAAAATTGCCACAAAACCAGCCCGTTTGCCAGGGCCTATAGCAAGATATCCATTAAGTTGAGCTATTTTGTAGCCCGTTTACGAGCCCGTTTAGCGCTATACGAAGTAATTATGGAATGAACTGTGGTGCTAGCCCCATGCTATACATATCCATAAAGTGAACACAGACGTATGAGGCGTAAACAATTTTTAGAGGTTTATTTTGTATCCTTTTAAAAAACGCAGTATTTTTGTTCAGTGCGTGTATAAATAATTATATATTAACTTTTCTTTTTTTTTTATTTAATTATTTACTAACATTTTTAGACAGTACGGTCTGATTCGACAGAAAAATAATCTCGTCACTATCAAAAAGCATTCATTGCATTATCAGAACGTTAATAAAAAGCTTAGTACAAACACGAGTAATATTTTATCGCATTCAGTCAATCACACGAAACAGATATAGATATACATTTAATCCATTTTATTCTTCTTATATAACATGACTATTATTATTTTCTTATACAAAAACCTAATAAAAACTAGTGATACAACTATAAGGGCTATTAAGTCTAAATACATCTTTTGGTACCAGGGCACCATGAGTGCTACAGAACGCATGTGTGGCGCACCACGAGTCTTCACCACGTGCTCTATCCAGTGGATCATTTCCACTCCAGGTTTGACGGGTCGGTGGTGGTAGATGAATGAGAGTTCGTTGACTTTGTTCTTGTATCTAAAAACATCAGAGTTTATATTATTTAAATATTTAATTCAAGAATTACACCTTTGATAATTGTCTTGAAGTAATCATTCATCAAAGACAAAAGTCTAATTTACTATAAAAGTTTTTTTTAAAAGCGCACAAGAGTTGACGAGTTTGGCATACATACAGTAATCAAAATCGGACTTGTACCACGGTTAATAGAAAGCAATCAAAGGAACTGTCTAATGGTACCACGGCAAATGAACGTTTCCGAGATATTGCTGTATTGGTAAGCACTGTTCCTTTGGGGGACTGCTAGAGGAATGGTGAGAGTTGTTTAGTCCCCTAGGGTACTGTAGTGGAATAGCGAGTGCTGTACAGTCCCCATGGGGGACTATAGTGGAATAGTGAGTGCTATACAGTCACCTGGGGGACTGAAATAGGGGATCGTAGTGGAACGAGCGGACTTTTCTTGTTCTCTTCCAACCTACATGTAAATTTTACTAGCCTTTTTATAGTTATCCCGATAAAAAACTTTACGTGTTTTGGAATATGCAAATTTGTCGAGATGGTGGTAGGCTCCATATTAAACACATATCACCTTAAATCAGGAAGATAAGACATATTATACACCCTATCCAGACATTGTAGGCACTTACTTTGGATTATCAACAACTTCGAATATAGCGTTTTTCAAATCATCAGCAAACGCAGAAACCATAGTGAGCTCTACTCTTCTAGCGATGCCTTTGCTGACAGCCTTGTCGATGTTCTTGAACTGGTCAGCAAAGACTGGAATCCCTACGACAGGCACGCTGTAATGGATGGCTTCTGTTATGGAGAGTAGACCGCCATGAGTGACGAAGAGAACGCAGTTTGGGTGAGCTGGAAGAATTTTGAAACAGAACTTAATCATTTATTTTTACTACGGAATGGTACAATATTTATTTTTCTAAAGACGTCCATTATAACATAGTTAAGTGTATTTATTTATTGTTTTAACTTTGTCGTACGTCACTCTTCGATAAACTTGATGCATCTGTGCGTGACTCCCCATTTCATCCCGTGGGTGTCGTAAGAGGCGACTAAGGGAAAAGTGCGCCAAATGAGCAGCATGCCACTTCTCACGTAGATGTAAGTAGGGTGTTGTGTGCATTAGACGCACGACAGGGCTGTATACCATCTTAGCATAGTATTCTACTATGATCTTAGTGCCCTGCCAGGGTTTTATACAATATGTTCCTGTGCGCGCTGTATGAAACACAAGAACATATTATTCGTAATATTTTCTTGTGTTTCATCCAGCGTATTAGAGAAAACATTTTGTATGAAGCTGTGCCTAGTGAATAGCAATAAGCTCGCCCTCTATTACATGGGACCAAACCCAATTGGCAAAACGTTGGTGTTTACACATCTCTACCTACCCCTTCGGGGAATACAGGCGTGATTATACGTCTCTATGTAAGAAGCTACTTATATACTACTACGGTACTACGGTACTATTTTTTCTATGATATCTCATAATAATAATCTATGATATTTTTTCCTTTTTAATATTTTAGCTGGAAAGACTAGTCTGATTCATATTATTTTCCACTTTGTATTTGAATCAAAACTATATGACAATTTTAATTGTGACTAAATTATATATAAGTAACATTTTATTTTATATACTTACGGGTAGTATGTATTTAATTAAAACGATCTACAAGACTAGTAAGACTTATATACTCACCTAGTATACTTTGTTGCGGTGCCCATTTCATAATATGTAAATTATTTGGCAAATTCGCAAGATTTTCTTCAAACTTCCATATAACAGTTTGCTTTAGTGTCCCAAACATGGTAACTAGACTTTGCTTTACTTCATCTGGAAAATCTTTACTTTGGATCAACGATCCCATACTGAAGTATATGACTCCATCCTTAGCATTATCCATTATTTTCTTTATATCCTAAAATACCATAAATATACCAGGTTAGTCAAATCATGTATTGTTATGAGATGTCTACACAAGCGAATTAACATAAAGTATTGTTATAATCAAAAAGATGGACTGTGGCTATAATGGCACTTAAGGTTGAACTGGCCGGTCACTTCTCCATACAAACGTCGTAGGGTGATTACTCCCTTATTTGAGATTTTAAGTCCAGACTTAAGCATAATAACGATTGATATCGTCATTATCTAGGCTGTATGATACCAAAATTATAAAAAGATAATTAAGTTGTAAGTTATGAGCCTCAAAAACTTTATATGAAAATGTTTAGAGGATCATAATACTCGATTTAATTATTTTATTGAAATTTCGGAGCCTAGACAATGACGATATCAACCGGTATTATGCTTTAGTTTGGACCTAAATTTTCAATTAAGGGAGGGATCACCCTACGTTTGTATGGAGAACGGGCCGGCCAGTTCACCCTTAAGAATTAATGTCACAGAATGAAAAGCACGGCTGGGTGTTCATCTTTTCATGTGTCTAGTCAACTACTTTAGCGTCATCCGATCTTGTACGGTGGTTGGCGGTGCGGTGTCTAGAGGTTACACAGTCAAGCAGCTAACACAACTGCAGTCATAAAAAATTCTATGTGCATAAAAAAATATTTATGTCTTCTTCTACCACTTCAGCACGTGGCTCATTGATGGTATACGTTAAAAGTCCTCTAACGTAAATACATCTTTGGACAAGCTACTCTTGAGGGATATAATGTCCTTTGCCAACCTTATACAGTGGGAACTACCTCATGGAACCAATAGTGCAACTTCAAAACTAGCTTGCCACTTCAAAGGTCCTATTTGAACTGCTAATTTTTACCATGCTTTTACTGGCGTAGGTGATAAACAATAATAATTTGTTGGCTATGAGCATCAGAAAATATAACAAGCAGTTTCTAAAGCTGCTTAAAACACTCGTAATGCAATAATCATAATATTATAACTAACTGCTGCTTAGTTAGTGACAATAGTTCGTTGCCGAGCACGCAATTTGTTTTGTAGACAGCCTAGATTTGTTCGAATGTCCGCCGAACTACCTACACTCCCAAGTAGAAACTCTGTCGCCAAACACCTAACGGTGTAACTCTGTATTTGAGAGCCAGTTCCAAGTTCAGGCCTATAATTGGATTAAGCGTGAGATTGTCGACCACAATAGTTTTTGATTTAAAAAATAACATTCTGGCTCTTTTGTTGATTAGCACTTAATGACAGTAACATTGAGTAGCTTTTCATGTTGAACCATTTTGGACTGGCGTGACGTATGACAAACAAGTTGTGTGTTATGCACACAACTTGGTCGAGATAGTTTATGGAAGTTGTAGTGTTATTACAAAATCACAAATATATGATAGGAAAAATTTAAATCATGTGCGGGATTTTAGAGAGAAAATTTAGCAGGCGTTATTGCAAACCTAACAATATTAAAGTGTAGTGTTATGATATATACCTCAGGCAAAGATTGATCATCATCATTAATATGGAATCCCGCAAGTGGTATGTAGTTAATCGGTAGCCTTATGGCCTCTCCAAAAAAGACGTGACTGTTGCTAATGAACAGTGAGGCGTTATACCTCAACATTTGAGGAGAGGGCGGTTCTATGCCTCTTGCTTCCATAACCGGTGCTATCAGTCTGTTATATATTCTTGCATCGAAGAATTGGAAAAATCTGAAAGAAATCATGGTTTAGTTACTTTAGAAAATAAATGGGGCCAGAAATTTGTTAATGATGCTTTTTGCTTCTGAACTGCTTTTAGCATCGGTAAAGACTTCTGATGTTGGATCTTTACCAGCACAGGCAACAGTGTAAGTTTTGCATGAAGCACCTATTGAACTATCTGAAACTGCACATACCTACCTTTTAGATTCTTGTATAGTCATCATATATACGGGGTTACTGGAAAAATGCTAACAACCTCTTATATATGACTTCTGTTAGTCCTAACAAACATTTTTGGAAGAATGTTCATTTTTGTGACGAAATACGCACGCAGACCATCTGATGTTAAAAGTCTCTTGTGCCTATTATTTATTATTTCATACTTTTAATTACTTTGCTCAATGTAATTAGGTATTTAAAACTATTAAAACACACGTAGTGGCTATTCATAGACTAACTTTATTTTCCATATCAACATAAGTAGATAGGTACATGTAGGCTCGAACCTTAACATAACTAAGGCCCGGTAAGTGTAAAGTATAGTTGCGGTAAGGTGGTCCTGTTGGAACCACATGTTTGTGAGATCCATACCATCTAACCTAGGCCATTAATTTCTTCATTAAACGATGGATTGTGGACTCTGCAGGACGGCTATGAACGCCATAAATTGGACGCAATGCACTGAACGTTAAGCGAACAGAGCACTGATTTTGATAATAAATTTTAACATTCTCTACATGTTGTTGAATCGTGTAGCGTTCCATGGTGAAATGTCTACTAAATATGTGTTCATGCCAAATTTGATAGCTATCGCTTTACCTATTATATAGGTCGGTGGTCCTAGTGCTTACAACGTTAAAAAAATTGTTAGGACTTACAGACTCTAAGGGATTTGTTAGCATTTTCCCAATCACCCTGTATATATATATATATATATATATATATACACCGTGTCCCAAAATTCAACGATAAGCCGGCATCGGTGCATGGACCTACTCATGACACCTCGGGAAAAAATAAAAAAAAAAATTATAACTGTTTTTTTTTATTAATTACAGAGACTTTTATAAATTTCATCGATATTCGATACCCATTATGCTATTTTCAACTACCATGACCACAATTTTTGACATATTTTTGATATTTTTTGTGCATTAGCAACCTAAGAAGGACGGCTATCTACCAAAATCCTTTAAAATTACAGAAAGTCTGTAGTTATTTTACAAAAATCAGTAAAAAAAAATTTTTTTCTTATAATTTTCATAGATTTTAACATTCTATGCACTTTCTATAGTCTGGGTTAAAAAAAAAAGTATGGACACTACCATGGCAAGTTTTATTAAAAGTTGGCGCAACTTTATAAAAGTCTCTGTAATTAAAAAAAAAAAAGAGTTATAATTTTTTTTTTATTTTTTCCCGAGTAGTCATGAGTAGGTCCATGCACCGATGCCGGCTTATCGTTGAATTTTGGGACACGGTGTATATATATATATATATATATATATGTATATATATATATATATATATATATATATATACAGGGTTATTGTTTCAAAGTACATCAATTGTACTTTGGAATTGCTTAAGACCTGACATATGTATACTTACACCTCAATATAAAATGTTACTTTAAGCTGGTACCACAGCTCCTGTACTCTCTGCCAGAAAGTAAATGGGAGTTCATTGGATGATATGAAGTCACTGCTGTACGCTGGATTTAGTGATTCGTCTACAAATTTAGTAGCAAGCCAGTGAGGCTCTAAAGTCGACACCCATATGAGAGGAGCTCCATATAGTTTTGCCAATCTGAAATGTAACACCTGGCAAATTATTTGGCTAATCGATAATGTATTATCTGCAGATATAATTAGACCTGTAGATTATACATTAATTATGTAGATAGTACATTTAATTGCTAAAAATTGTTATGCAATTTCGCTTGTTGTAAAATTATAATGCACTGCATTGGAAACAAACCAGATATTGCGATAGAGTCATATAGGCTGTCCCAGAAACTGAAGAGTATTGAATGAACATACTTTATTGTATCAGCCGGATTGTCCGCTATTGAACACAGCCTTCCCCATTAAGGAGGGGTTTGCCATAATCCCCAAGCATAGCAGACGTCTTGGGGATCGCGGTATATCAGCCATCAACCTTCCGGTATTTTACCTTGAGTCGCCTCTTTCGACACCTACAGGCAGAGATGAGGTGGATGACATTCTAACCTGGCACCCCACTGGGCCTAAACATAAGGAGTAATAACCTAATGAATGAACATACTAAGTGTAAATAGCTCCCGGCTTTAAAATATATAGGTATAATGTGCGTTCTATTACCTCTTTAATGAATTAAGAATGTCGTAAAAGGCAAATAGGGAAATAATGCGCTGAATGAAGCACTCAGTGATCATTCACCACTCTGATGTTGATTTGAATGGAGTGTTGTTGCACATTGGGCGCACAATATGGCTCCTAACCATCTGATTGTCTGAATTATCTTAGAAGTCCCAGGTCTAATATCAATAAAAGCATTCCCAAGGAGGGTTTTACTCTACGTTGAGAGTTTGAAGAGTAGTTAGTGTATTCATAGCGTTTACCGTACAAACGTAATTTCTCCAAATTTTATAAGCCAAGCTAGTAGCTTCATGCTTCTGGTTGGGTAGTTTTTTTATATCTAAATGTGTAAAATATAAATTCTCTGGACGAAAGTAATTTGAAACAAATAATTTTACGGTAAACTGGAAAACCAAAAGCATAGATTTTAAGTTCATGGACATGCACGTAAATTTTCACTGAGACGTAACCCGTAACGCAAAAATCTACTGTACAGATGACAAGTACAAATAAATATTGCAAATGTTTATTAATATTTACAAAACTATAGCTCCGATCGCGCTCAATCCAACGGGAAACGATCGGGGATCGCGGCCCGCGTGTTTTGATGCGTGGAACTATAGAAAAATTTGGAAAAGGGGGATTTCATAGGGAAAAACACAAAATTTTGATGTTTTTATATGACGTAACCCGTTAGTATATAGCAACCTTTATGAAGACACTTCTTTGAAAATGGAACATCAAAAGATACCGTCAATTTGATAGGCTGATTTTAATAAGGGTTCTAGACAGACGAACAACAAAGTAATTCTATAAGCGTTTATTTTTTTTCTAAACGATCAGACAGTTTATCTTATAGGAGATTCGCCCGATATCTTACCCACTGAACGTAATTTCATTAAACATCCAATCACAAATCACCAAGTCAAAGTGCTCAGTTGGATCGTTTAACAGTTTCTGGACGTTTTCATTCTCAAGAGTCTTGACCGTGACCAAGTGCATAAACAGAAGTATTATCTCGTGGCTCATTGAACCGGACTGGAGTGATGACATTTTCGTTCTATCCTCTGGAATAAGTATAATTTTTTATACATTGTCTTTATAGAATTGTTGTGTTTTCTCTCAGAATTTGTTCTCTATTCTAAGGTTGCGTCATAGTCAGCAAGTTTAAACTAGTGGGAATCCCCCATTCAGCTCCAGCTACTTTTAACCAAGACAGTTTTGAATGGTACTTATAGTAAATATTTGAACTGGAACTACATACATAGTGGGGTGTTTGATACCCTACCACATGCTCGCCGGGTTAAATCTAATTCGAATATTAGTTTACATATGTGGGTAAATTCTACAACAATTCACAAAGACTAAACAGATATTTCTGCGACCTCATATGAGGAACCAAAAGACTTTTTTGAACTATGAGTCATAATCAAAATTAGGACAAGAGTATAAGGCCTTCCCGAGCCCACCCAAGTGGAGGCCTAAGAGAAGTCAATAAAGAATCAGTCAAATGCTTGCAGGCTGAATACAGTGACCTAACATTATTATATAAGAACTTAAAATGTAATTGTATGATGTATTCTGGCAAATAAACATTTGAATTTGAATTTGAGAAAGAAGAA
This sequence comes from Plagodis pulveraria, assembly GCA_963890685.1. Taxonomy (NCBI): domain Eukaryota; kingdom Metazoa; phylum Arthropoda; class Insecta; order Lepidoptera; family Geometridae; genus Plagodis; species Plagodis pulveraria. Next base: position 20,928,548 of record OY982967.1, read on the forward strand.
GGATATAATTACGCTTATTTTTAGTAAACTTTTATAAAACAGAATATACCCATCAAATTTTAAATTACTCCATTCTAAGTTTAGCATTTTAGCACTTTAGAACACATCGTCCCTTACCAACACATGAGATTGTGGACAAAAGCTAACGTGGACTGTAAATAAAAGTCAGGCGGTAATAGGCGAAGTGATCAAAGCTTTCAAAAATAATGACTCACTTGGTACCATGTCAAAGTTTGCGGTGACATTGATTACTCTCAATCGTGGATGTGGGTTATTTGTTGGAAACGGCGTGATATAGGTAACCTGTAAAGATATTATATAGATATTATATACCTGTAAATATATTATATCTGTTTTCTAAAACTTTATCAATATTTTGTGGAACTAAGATCTCAAGACTACCTGACCTTGTCAATCTCAAGACTACCAGACTTTATCAAATTTACCACCAACTGAAAGGTCTATAAAGGATAGCTATTTTTTCTGTCGTAACTGTAACTGTATCAGCCGGATAGTCCACTGCTGAACATAGCCTCCCTTTTCGCTTGACTGGTGGCTTGGGGATCGCAGTGTATCAGTTTCTCAGGAAGCCTATTTCGAGTCAAGAGCGCCCAACGCCAACACTGGACCGCGCCCCGTGCTCCATTTGAACTGAGTTTTGTATATTTACATCGAGCAAAGTAGTAAAAATTATAAAATAGACAGGCACAAGAGACTGTTGACATCAGGTGGTCCTCGTGCTTATTCAGTCAAAAACATATAAAAAACATTATAAACAAAACAAAGCAAAATAATTAATCTCAAAATGTTTCTTAGGAGCAGAAGTCAACCCTTAGAGGTTGTTAGCATTTTGCCAATAACCCTGTATAACTATAACAGATGCAACGTACAAGTGACAAATTGCACTGCGTCCATCAGCCTGAGAGAGACAAAGTTGTTAATTCTCATGCTGTAATTTCACTGGCATCCATACCTTTCAAACCGTTACACAGTAATGCGAACATGATTCCTTGACGATAGAAACAGGTACGGTGACAGTACTTCTCCCGACGAACTCGTTCACTAAGAATTTTACTGTTTCTTTTACAATCTGCTTACTGACTGCGGTGGTTGCAGTACACTACAATAGTAGATTATGATACAAGTGAGCTAAGTTGCTCATGATACATGAGGCTGTGTGTTGCAGCCCGAGCCGTAGGCGAGGGCGTAAATCAGCCGAGTGTATACGAAACCGAGTGTAAACGTGCGTACGAAACTCGTTGCACAAATGCGATACAATTATGGAAAATAGCGCGAATGTATTTTTTTTTTTGCGCGCGGCAAATGTTTTATATCCGATTACATATAAACCTCTTTGATGTTACAAATCTGTATTACCCGGTTCAATTGAAAATGCTCTGTTTACTCGCATATAATTTGCAGTTAGGTTAGGTTTAAGTTTGTAGGGATAAATTACCCGATTAAATTGAAAATGCTCTGTTTACTCGCATATAATTTTCAGTTACGAACTTAACTTTGTAGGGATAATTCTATTACGCACTAGTGTATAATATTATTATGCATGAGGGTGTTATAGTTCTGTTTATGGCCCTAAGAACGATATAATAAAGCTCACTTTACGAGCAAGGGTGTTGAAAAAAATAAAACGTTTGCATTATATGTAACAGCGATAAAGTGGTCAATGTCTAGTATGAAGAAATTACAGGCACATGAGACTTAACAACTAAGTCTCAAAGTGACGGGCGCAGTGCAATTCGTGACTTGTGACGAAATGCATCTGTTGTAGGCAGAGTTTAGTCCGCTTAACATCAGGTGGGTCTCGAGCTTGTTGAGTCACAATATCATAAAAAAAACTATCGATATAAAAAACTAACCTCATGTCCTGCATTTAGTAGATGCATGTTGACTCCTTCTCCAAGGATGTTGTGACTCTGGCTCATAGTATGAAATACATTCAAAATCTTCAACCCATAGCAAATGTGAGAGAAGGTGAGAAGCACGAAGACTAGAAGAAATTTTTTCACCATTTTCTGCAATAAAATGTATGGGTTTATCAATCAATAAACTTAGTAAATAGTGGCGTGTCCACCCAGTTCTGTTTACAGGCAGTTAACATAAGTATTTCTTCAGGCAACTGCTATTATGTAAACGAATACCAGGTGGGGCAAAAGTCATCACCCAATGTTCTTTCGCTGTAATTCATTTTTAAAAAAATGCTTTGGTTGTGCTTGTGACATTTGTTTATTTAATCCATTGAAGAAAAATCTGAAACTGTGATCCCGAAGACGCCTACCAAGCGTTAGGTTTATGGCAAACCTCCCCTAAATGGGGGAGGCTGTGTTCAGCAGTGGATAATCCGGTAATAGTAATCCATTCGAATTTATTCCATAAAGTTGAAAAAATGATATTGTACAAATGTAACACCATGCAGAGTTAATGACCATACGGGCTCGTTTTATGGCATTTTCCATCACTTGCCAGAACTTCGGGCGATACGTTTTAGCATTCTTGGCGAATATGAGTACACTAGCTTCACCCTTAATGCTAGTGTACTTTATGTCCCTACATAAACCCGCGAATTCAAAATACCCCATAAATAGAAGACTGGAACTGTTAAATCGGGTGACCAGGCCGACCAGTGCAAATCACCAAAACGAGATATCAAGTGACCTGGAAATCCTACCTTCAGAATATCGGTTATCGCTCTGAAGTGGCCGATGCAACTTCGGTGTGAATTGCCTAAAACTGTAGAGTATTATATTCTCGTTACAAAACTTTTTTCGAGCTGATTCTTTCACTCTATTCAGGGTTCTAAGATAGAAGAAGAAGAAGTCTTAAATCACTCGCTTCGTTTGTAATTGAAAACCTCACCTTTTTTATGTTATTGTGACGTAACAAGCTCGAGGCCCACCTGATGATAGGTATCCCTATCCTATACCCTGCCTATAACATGTCACGAAATGCACTGCGCCCGTCACTTTGAGATATAGATGTTAAGTCTCCATGTGCCTGTAATTTCACTGGCTCTCAAGGACTGCTGCCTGAACACACCGTTAGGTTCGTGGCGAAAGATTTTCTACTTGAGGGTGCCGCAAAATGCCCTTCCACCTGCGGCGGAAGCCACAACTTTATCTCTTTTCTTTTCAATCTACTTATACTTTTTTTTATTAAATCATTCGTTATGTCATACGTGTCTATTGTTTGTCAGATATCGCATTTATCATTAATTTATCATTATGTAACGGCAACATTTTTGCGTATCATAATCCGAAACAGATGTCTAGAGTATGTAGAATTATTTGACAATGACTTATACCTATTTTTTGTAATTATGAATAAAAATGTTTATCTCTTTATCTGTTATAATAAGCCAGATACGTATTACCAATATATAAAAATAAATCTTACATGTTATATAATTTTTACATACCTACGTGTTTGGCTAGTATCGCACCTGATTTTTTATTAGTGTTATCCTGTACAATAAAGATTTCTTTTAATCAATAATCCACCAAGATATGTATCTGCTGCATATATCAAAATCGGTACTTAATATAAATACCTAGAGGGTTCGAAGTGTTTTGTGCATTTGTGTAAAAAAAACTGATTAGGAAGTTCTTTGATAGACATCACTGATTTTGATATAAAAAAAAGATAATTTATTCAACATGTCTGACGCAAATTGAAACGATTCAATCCACTCTAGGAATTTATATCAGGTATCGATTTAGTTATACTGCAGGTGCGTATGTTTAGTGGAATGAATGATAACAACAATCTTTGTTGTACAGCACAACAGTAATAAGCCGATACCGATCAGCTAAGTTAAGCAACGTCCGCCGCAGTCATGACATGATCATGAATGGGGAGCCGCTAGTGACATTACTACTTAGCGCTTCCGTGCTTCAGAAGGCACGTTTAGCCATCGGTCCCGGTTGTTGTCTTACGACAGCGATATAGTATTATGGTAGGATATTTTACGATTGCCCGCCTGGCTAGCTAGCACCCTCAAGTAGAAAATGTGCCGGCAAGCAGCTAACGGTGTGTTCCGGCAGTTGTCCCTGAGAGCCAGTAATTCTAGGTTAGCCCGAACAACGTCTTTGATCACATCATCACTTACCATCACGTGAGATAGTGGTTAAAGACTAGCCTATCAGATAACAGTTCAAGTACCACCTTAAATTAAAATTTAAGGTGGTGAACAGGTACTTTTTATATAAAGTCTGGAAATAAAAAAATTACAAAATGTATAAGGAGATGTTCCGAACCATTTTGCGCGTCTAGCGCTCGAACCGGAACTCATCGAGCTGTCATTACTTTGTAATTGTCAAATTGGCATGGAATTGTCGTTGAAGATTTTACTCGAAAGCCACGCAGCCAAACCGGAAGAATTTTCGACGAGTTTCGACTTTCGATTCTATAATTATATTATTGAATCGAAATATATTATCTACCTATTAAATATCCGCTAAGTAACGGCTTAATCTATTCATTAGATAATGTATTATTAGGGTTCCGTGCTAGAAAACAATACCCTATTACTAAGCCGTAAGCTGCCCGTCCGTTTAAGAACTGTATCTTTGGAACGGTAATAGGTAGCCGATTGAAATTTCCCAGCATTTGTTGGTATGGCTCAACAATAATAATAATATTTTAAAGCAGTGATAGCTCAGTGGCATTGGCTATGGACTGCCGTGCAGCAGGTCCATGGTTCGAATCCCGCCCAGAGCTTGAGCTTCATCGCATGGTGGAAGGGCATTTTGTGAATGCCCGCCTGGCTAGCGACCACCCTCAAGTAGAAAATCTGTCGCCAAGCACCTAACAGTGTGTTCCGGCAGCAGTCCTTGAGAGCCAGAAAAATTACAGGCTAATGAGACCTAACAACTGGACGTCTCAGCGTGACGGGCACAGTGCAATTCGTCGCTGACGAAATGCATCTGTTATAGGCAGAGGTTAGTCCCACTTAACATCAGGTGGGCCTCGGGCTTGTTCCGTCACAATAACATAACATAAAAAAAAAAAGCTAAAACTTTTTTTAAAAGGTGGCCGCAACGCACAGTACCTACAAGAAACGTATATTTTTACACCTTTTTGTTATATCGTAAAAACAATACATACAAGCGTTAACTTGGTATGAATATAATCCTATATTTACCGTAATAAAAAGCGGCCAAGTTCAGGTTGGAGTCCCACTAAAGAACTCGATGTTTATGAAAATTTTCAATTTCTGGAACATTCTATGTAGGTGCAGAATATTTATGAATTTTAAAGCGGTGATAAAACAAGTACCTATTTATATTTCTAACTGCGTACAATGTAGGTCCTAGTTAGTGCTATTTCTTGCTATTTCTTCTGAATATTTTAAAATTATTTATACAGAATGGTTTATAATGATAAACTACGGAATATCTTACCGATATTTTAAATAGGTTGTTAACGCAAGAACGATGAAGATGCCTAAAACCGGAATTTCTCTTATTTACGTCCGCTGTATTGTCTGTGGTAAGATACGATGACCTGTTCGAAATCAATCTTCCTTTTTAAACTGTAGCTAGCTGCTAGTTCTGTCGTTTACGAAGGAGCGAGTAGATGGCGCCTTTATGCAAGATTGAGATAAAAATGAAGTTTTGGTATAAAATTATTGAAATATATTTGTACTGAGATTGTACGAAGGTTACAACGCGTCGCATCGACCAAAAAATACGATGGGAGCTCATCGTATTTTTCTACACCAAAGCGCTGCTTGAGTCATAGTAGAAAGAGAGGAAGCAGGCCATCTCCGGCCCAATCCGCGATATAATTACCTACCACACTTGTCTGTTTCAGGGTTGTCACTTTTAGCAAAATTTTAATTCAGTGCCTAGAAATTGGCAACGGCCGGGAAGATGTGTTTTTTACTTATGTTGTGTGGGTTCAGGGTAAGTGAGGTCGGTTTTACCTAAACCATGATGAAGACTTTCACGATGATAGAAAGAGCGACAGAAGATACCTATGTGGTTGCGGGGCCAGAGACGGGCGACGCGGGGCGGTGATGTGTACGAGTACCTACGGTAGTTTACGTGAGTTTACTGATAGTACTGTCAACCAATTCACTAGTTTAAAGCCCGGCCCTTGCCAAAGATGACACATCTCTGTATAGCTAATTTAGTGATTCAATAAAGTTCAACAATAGTTTTCCTAACAAATACAGAAATGTATTCAAGATTCAGAACAGTACTATTTATAAAAAAGCGCCGTTTCGGACACGCCCACATGTAAGGTTTCGTAGTTCATGTGTAGTTATTGCGTTAGTTTTTTATTGTTTGTAAGTTTTGTTTGTTTTCGCATACATTTTATATGAAAAAACCAGAATAACTTTGCTTTTGTAATTTGATGCTAAATACCTTTATTTCGAAAACTATAACTTACATTTTTATAAGTTGTACTATGGGAGTTATTGGTGGAACTAAAAATATGTCAAAAATGGGGCTTTGATAGCAATATCTCGAGACAGACACATTCAATTAACTTTGTTTCAATCTTACTACTTACTACTACCTACCTACAATACTGAGAAATCGGCATGACTAAATGTAAACAAAGCAATAGCGGCATATCAATTGACAGATCAAATATACCTAGGTAATACATTGTAGTGGGAAAGTAGGCCTGCCTACTTCGTCTGCCTGATAGAAAACTACCAAATAAAATCTATAGGTATCTCACTCATCATCAATTAAAAATTATAGGTATGCTAGAATAACTTGCTTACCTTTCCTGTTCAGTAGGTAATCTGAACAGAGACAACCCTGAAATAGACAAACTGGTGAGGCAGCAGGTCCAAATGAACAAACAGCTGAAAGTGGAGGTGGCAAAGTCGATGAATCCCCTCATCATAATAAGAGATGTGCTTTCTTACCATACCGACACCAGCATAGTCGAAAATATCATATCGCAGAATAAACATCTTCTGCATAGTGTCGATATGAAAGAAAGCACCATAAGAGTGAAGTACAGGAAACGAGCGAGAAACTCTCTAGAATGTCACCCAGTCCTGGAAGTGTCACCGGTAGTCCACAAACGCCTCGTAGAGGAAGGGAGGGTGTACATCGGCATACAGCGTAGGCCGGTGTACGATCAATCCCCTTTGGTGCAATGCACAAAATGCCTTGGATTCGGCCACACAAAAGCAGTCTGCCAAGAAAAAGATGACTTCTGCAGTCACTGCGGAGGAAAACACACCTGGGAGAACTGCAAAAGAAGACAAGAAAGCAAATCACCACAGTGCAAAAATTATACAAAGGCACAAGGGACTACCGGAGACACAGCCCATAACGCATTCAACCTAGAATGCAAAGAAAAACAGAAATGGGATGCAATAGCGCGCTCCCGCATTAATTACTGCTAAAGGCGACCAAGACAACACCAGCTCAACCCCCTCAGGTAATGACACTAGCAGGTTACGTATCATACAAGCAAACCTGCGACGTTGTAAGAAGGCCACCATCGAACTCCACCAGGCGGCGACGGAAAAGGGAATTTCAATTGCCCTAGTGCAAGAGCCGTATGTTGGCGCAGCAGGGACATTGAAACCACGCCCAGGCACTCAAGTCATCCAGTGCACCCTTAACCGTCAAAAACCAGTGAACGCAGCCATCATCGTCTTCGGCAACAACGTGGAAGTCATACACGACCCACAGTTGGTGACAGAGACGGAGGCGGCTGTTCTCATACTGGCGGGCCGTCTGAAGCTAGGGGTGGTGTCTATTTACCTCGAGGGAAAAGAAGATATTGAGCCATACTTGGATCGCATAAAGCTGGCATGCGGGAAATTACCGACCGAAAACATCCTGGTCGGTGGAGACGCCAATGCATGGAGCCACTGGTGGGGCAGCAAAACAGAAAACACCCGAGGAGAGTCTTATAACACCTTCCTAAACGAGATGGACCTACAGATCCTAAGCACGGGGGACACTCCTACTTTTGAGGAATACAGGGCAGGGAAACTATACACTAGTTGTGTAGACGTTACCGCCTGTAGCCTGTGACTGCTAGGAAAGGTCGAAAACTGGAAAGTGAATCGAAGTTTAACCACGTCAGACCACATTACCTTCGACGTACGTCTTGAGGGGCGATTGAAAACACTCAAGCCCATAACGACGCGGAGGTACAACACCAAAAAGGCAAAATGGGAAGACTTCGAAGCACTTTTCAGGACACAACTAGCAGAACAACAAATAACAACCTTCACAGTAGCGGGAGTCTCAACGGGAGAGGATCTGGAAGCCATCACCGAAGCCTACACGGAAACCATCAATAAGACCTGCGATGCTTTAATACCGAAGATAGGCTCGTGGGAAGGTGATCCACTACCCCCGTGGTGGACTAAAGAGCTACAAAACTTGCAAAAAGACGTCATCCGCAAGAAAAGACGAATACGAAACGCTGCTCCACAAAGACTCGATGCGGTGCTCCAAGATTACCAAGACGCGCGAGCGACCTACGCTGAAAGAGCAAGTGAAGCCGAAACGAAGAGTTGGAAAGAGTTTTGTACGACCCAAGAGAAGGAGAGCATGTGGGATGGCATATACAGAGTAATCAGAAGAACGACCAGAAAAAAAGAGGACCTGCTGCTGAGGGGAGCGGAGGGCCAGACGTTAACTCCTGCCCAGTCAGCGGACCTTCTTGCGGAAACGTTCTACCCTGATGACTCTGCATTTACAGACAGTCCACACCACATGCATATCCGAGGGCTGACACACGACAGGCCACCTGAGGAAATCAAAGGCTTATCGGAGGACGACCCGCCGTTTGAATGGCCCGAAGTGGAAATGGTGCTGCGAGCACTAAATCCAAAGAAGGCCCCGGGACCGGACGGGTTGACCTCAGATATATGCACGAAAGCCATCCAGAGTGAAAGGGAAGTGTTTATGGCGATAGCTAACAAATGCTTATCGCTGGCGCACTTCCCCAAGCAATGGAAAATAGCACACATCGTGATCCTCAGGAAACCGGGAAAAGAGGACTACACCCATCCAAAGTCCTACCGGCCAATCGGCTTGCTTTCAGTCATGGGAAAAATCGTTGAGAAGCTCTTTATATGCAGATTACAATGGCATATTTTACCAACTCTAAGTTCCAGGCAATACGGCTTCATGCCACAACGCGGAACCGAGGACGCCCTGTATGACCTTATGAGACATGTACGATCTGAGTTAAACAACAAGAAGATCGTCGTAATTGTCTCACTGGACATAGAGGGCGCCTTCGACAACGCGTGGTGGCCGGCTCTGAAGCACCAGTTGATAACCCGGAATTGTCCAAAGAACCTATACGCAATAGTTAACTCATACCTCAGTGACCGTAAGATAATAGTCAACTACGCCAGAGCAACAAGCGAGAGATGCACCACGAAGGGATGTGTCCAAGGTTCCATCGGTGGACCGACCTTCTGGAACATCATTTTAGACCCGCTGTTGAAGCAACTATCTGGCGAGGGAGTGTATTGCCAAGCGTTCGCGGACGATGGGGTTATTGTATTTTCCGGACACTCGGCCATTACCATCGAGGACTCAGCAAACGCAATACTCGACAAGGTTGCCACTTGGGGGAAAGACAATAAGTTAAACTTCGCAGCTCACAAAACAAACGTGATGCTCTTAACGAAGAAACTTAATTACTGTCCCCCAAACATCTATATGTCGGGTTGCAAGCTGAACCTAGTAGACGAGATCAAACTACTAGGCCTCATAATTGACCGAAATCTGAACTTCCTTCCACACATCAACGCAACTTGCAAGAAGGTAACCGGAATCTACAAACAACTGGCATGTGCAGCAAAAGTCACATGGGGCTTGAACACCGAAATAGTCAGAACCATATATGTCGCAGTGATAGAGCCTATCGTGATGTACGCCTCCTGCGCATGGTACCAAGCGACAGAGCTTCAGATGATCCGTGATCGTCTGAATACACTTCAAAGGGGCTTTGCACAGAAAATCTGCAGGGCGTTCCGCACGGTCTCTCTCACTTCGGCATTGGCACTATCTGGTACACTACCGCTGGATCTAAGAATTCAGGAAGCTGCAAGCCTATACATGGCGAAAAAAGGCCTGTCTCTAGACTACATACCACCTGGAAGGACACTGGAGCAGAGGGTGTGCTACCTACATCAACCACACCCTTCCACACTTGAGGCAACTCAGTAGACGCTCCTTGAGGACACGAATCTTGAAACCCTTGAATCCCACCAAATCACCGGTCCACAAATTTACACGGACGGCAGTAAAATTGAGGGAAAAGTTGGCGCAGCCCTCACATGGTGGGAGGATGGAAAAGAATCGTGCTTCTCCACCTTCAGTCTAGATCCCTCCTGTACGGTATTTCAATCTGAACTCTACGCGCTTCTCAGGGCGGTCCAGTCAGCAAAATCCAGCGAGGCGAAAGTAGTCAACATTCTGAGCGACTCCAGATCTTCGCTCGACCTGCTGGAAAATCCCAAGCTGACACACCCCCTAACAAAACAGATAAAGGAGTGCATACGAGAGTTGAGTGCGGAGGGAAGACAGGTACGGCTTTTCTGGTTGCGAGCGCACGTAGGAACCGCGGGGAACGAGCGAGCCGACGAGCTGGCAAAGTCCGCGGCCTTACAGGCGAACCAAGATCCAGACTACGCAGAAGTTCCACTGTCCTACGTCAAGAAGAAGATCAGGGAAGAGACAGTCCGCAAATGGCAGGACAGATACAGCTCTTCCAGCACAGGTAGTGTCACTAAATGGTTCCTACCGGATGTCGACAAGGCATACCGTATGGTACGAACTGTTAAACTGACACCAACACAAGTGCAAGCCTTGACGGGACACGGAGGTATTGCCGAATACCTCCATAGGTTCAGACTATTAGACAGCCCAGGTTGCGAATGCGATCCCACCATTAGCGAATCGGTATGGCACATAGTCTTGGAATGTCCGCGCTTCCTAGCTGTAAGACAAGACCTGGAAATACAAACCAAAACCAGGCTTACAAAAGATAGTCTGCAGCACATCCTGGCAGACTCAGGAAGCAGGACCCCGTTCCTCGACTATGTGGATACAATCTTCAAAATTGTGGCAAAAAGACACAGCACAACAACAACCCGTCCCACAGATACCCAATCATCCCTACCAGCTACAATCGTTACAATCCCGGACCCTGGTGCAAGGCAAACCTCTATAAGCAGAACTGCACTAAACCAGCTTCTGGAATACGGAGAGAGAGGCGAACCAGGCATTAGGATAAGGGGAGTGGCCATGTTCATGGACAATAACAACGAGAGACTCGGCTTGAGTTATTGCAACGCACAAGGAAAGAACAGAGTTGCAATATCACCTGGACTAGCATCTCTGCTAAACGGGAGCACTACCAAGACCACCATGAAGCGGAAGAAATACAAAGAACTTCTGGAGACGAGGGTGGCCGGCTGCCTATGTCGAATAGTGAGGTCGCACAATAAAACGATCATCCTGGTCGACTGGGGTAGGCGGACGCCCTTTTCTCTCGCAAACGTAGTGCTCACCAAACTCGGAGAGGCGGATGAAGGCGCAACACCTCGCATTATCAGCGTAGACGCGATGGTGATAGAGTACTCGCGAGGTGAAGTTGTGGACCACATTGGGTGTATAAAAGCTTCAGCGCGCCACAACATAGTGGCGTACGAGGACAGAGGAGAAGATCTTAGCTACCTCAAAGCACCCACCGTATCCGCAACCAAAAACATCACAAGCCTCCAACCATACTCGAGTACGCAGACAGGAGCTCAGCGCCTCCAAGAAAAGATCGACGCCAAAAAATCCGTAGCACAGAGGCTAAAATCCAGTCCAGAAAAAAGAGGAAGCCGAGTCGGACATAAAAAGCATTTTATAGACGTTGTCAACTCAGCATTACACGGCATAAGAGATATGATCTCCAGAACGGCAGAACGACAATCAGCTGCCGTTCAGGAATTCACAAAACCCTCCACAAAACATCCCGACCTCCCGCAGACTAAACGGACCAGAGCCGACAAGGGGCAAGTTAACCCGCCAAACCTCATCCAAGTAACGAAGCCAACAGACCACGCATTCAACGCATTCATCGAATTCCTAACGATAGAGAAGGCAACGAGAGATGTCAACCTGATCACTTGCAAGAACATCATGCAAGCCTATCTCTGGGAAAACGAGGGGTTGTTGAATGTGAGACTCACGGAAGCGGAAGCAGCCATATACGATAACGAGAGATCCCGAGTCATCAAGGGAAGTATGACGGGTCGTTATATGGCTGCATTCAGCTCCACAGAGGGCTTCGTTACTCTGAATGAGGATGAGACAGAACGGACTGGTAAACTTACATTTTTCACACCACCAGACAATCCCCTTGTGGTCACAGCCCGGTGCACGAAGATAATGCTGCAGGAGAAAATCATCGAGATGGCTAAAACCATCTCGGATGACTCCAACCCAGCGGCAGCATGGGACCACTGGACAATGCCACGGATTACTTGGATTAACGGAGTTCCCGGTTGCGGCAAAACAACTTGGATAGTTAAAAACTTCGATGCTGACAGAGACATCATAGTCACTACCACAACCGAAGCAGCCAAAGATCTGAGAGACAAGGTAGCGCACCGCATAGGCGATGGAGTTAAATCCAAAGTGCGCACCTTGGCCTCCGTATTGGCCAATGGGTTCATGGAGTGTAGAGAAAAACGTCTTCTCATGGACGAAGCTCACATGAACCACTTCGGGGCCATCATAATGGCTGCGCGGTTACTGGAGGCTGAGGATGTTGTCATCATCGGAGACGTAAACCAGCTGCCTTATATTGAGAGAGAGAACCTTTTCAATGTAAGGTACAGCAATCCAAACGTCCTGGCGACCATCGGCCAAAAGTTGTTCTGCACGCACCGAAATCCGATGGATGTGGCATATGTCCTGCGTGAGGTGTACCCGGGCTTCTACTCATCAAGATCTCGTGTTTACTCCCTGAAACTCCAACGATACACAGGTGCAAAAATACCAAAAGACCTCCCAAACACCCTATATCTGACGCTGACTCAGGAGGAGAAATCCACCTTGGTATGCAGAGGGTATGGGTGTGGCCAGGGGTCTCGCATTCTGACCGTGCACGAGTCACAGGGACTGACATACGAGATCGTAATTATCATCCAAATGAGAGAAAAAGTGACCAGGCTCAGGGACAGCGTCCCGCATGCGGTTGTGGCATTGTCGCGTCACAAAGAGAGCTGCACATACTACACCGACGACAGCTCTGACACCATCGGCGAATTTGTGCGGCGGGCAGAAAAAGCGACGAAAGAGGAAATAACCAACCACAACCTCAAAATGGCATTGAAGGACCGCAACGAAAACGTCGTGGAGGAAATCCTTAACAGACAACGGACCCCGGGGTCAGTGGCGGGTCCATCAGGGACCTAACACAATGAAATGACAAAACAGCACCAACTTTCATTGTAGTGTCATATTTATATAGGATTAACATAGTAAGTTAAAAGTAAGATTGTAACAAATAATAAACGGCATGATATATATATATATGTGTACATATATATCCATAAAGGAAATTTAATTGTAGTAGTAAGTTAAAATTAAGTTTATAACAAATAAAATACGGCGGAAAAAAAAAAAAAAAAAAAAAAAAAAAAAAAAAAATATATGGACTCACTTTAGTTTTTAAGGCAATATACTTTAACAACGCATAACATCATAGTTGTAAGTCATAATGTGATGCATGGAGTATGATATAAGTAATGAACTGTAATCGGAAAAAAATAAATTTAGTCTAAAAAGAGTACGGACCATGAGTCTGTAGGGCATTGTATTACTGAGAAAAAAAAAAAAAAAAAAAAAAAAAAAACCCTGAAATAGATGAACTGTTTAAACAGCCAAACACAGCAATAAATTCTCCTGCGACTATCACACATTTTTAATTTATTTAGAGGTGCCGAAAAGCCGTGACGCTCAAACTTTGTGCGATGTTAGCCCCGACTGGCGCACGGTCGAAACGGGTCGAGATTTTGTTAGAGTGTGCGTGCGGGACGCATAGATATTATGGCGCACAAATACAAACCGCGCGCGGTGCGTTTGCATGAAGATAACTTACTTCCCACTATTTCTACTATGCTTGAGTTGTTCCGCCGAAGTAGCCGCGGTGCCATGCGCCAGTCCACACGTTGGTTTCAGAAAGATAATTATGACGGCGCGTCTACGTACTAAAGTGCTTCAAATATGGCCTGTTGTTGTTGTTGCAATTGCAATACTACACTCAAAAAACTTTTAGTGTCTTTGGTTATTAACTTCGGTTATAATCAAAGGTACTTTTAAGTTCGTTATTAATTGAATTGAATGAAAAGTTTTAGGATTGTAACTCTTAAATGTTACATTCGGACTTTAATACAAACTAAATAAAAACTATTAAAGTTTTTATTTTAAATTGCTTCAATATAGTTTCAGTTCACGTTTATCTTTTCCCAATTACCTACCTATATAATTACAGTAAGTATACATGTAATCAGTTATCACAGGTAGATATAGACGGATTAGATATCAGTGCAATATTTCAGTCGAGAAAGATGTAAATCAGATCTCGTTAATAGGCTAACATTCTGAGGTAAAAATTAATACTAATGGTCCTCAAAGCACGCAGCACCTGTTCCTATTCTATGCACTTACTGTTATTTCATGTAACTTCTTTCACCTGTCCTTGACATGAAAGCAAAATGTAAGTTAAAACAGTATATAAATATGATACAATAAAACAAATTGCACAGTGAGCGGGCGACAACACGCTCATAAATGTTATTGACAAAAATTTTATTATTTCGGCGGTTAGAAATGTTTTTGCTTATTACACAAAACGTATGAGGTACATTGTTTTGAAATTTTTGGTCCCTCTAGTACAAATTATACAACACATGTCAAGCAATTAAACGGTAATCTAACCATTTCCTAGAGTTACAATATTTTACAAAATTACAAATTTACGAGTGAAAAAATTGAACTGTAGGTGTCGCTCCATTCCAGTACGATGGTTGTAGAACGAGAATTACAATTATGAGTTATTGTGTCATGTTAGCTCAATTGGTTAGAGCATACCCTGGCTAAAGGGGTGGATGGACGCGGGTGCGAATCCCGCACATGACTATAATTTTTTCTCTCGTCAATTTGTAATTTTTAAGTTTTGTAAGCTTATTATAATTGTGTTGATATTACTTTATTAGATATTATTAAAAATTATTTTGAATAATATAAAAAATTTTTTTAGGCCTGGCCCCTTAGTTTAGACGAACAGCTGTAGCCACGTGGTCTCCAGCAAACACTTTGTGATCGGGTTTAGTTCTACAGTTTTCAATTAGGACGCTTCAAGCTTTTTGGTGTCACTGGCTCAAATAACGCTTTAAATTCCTGGCTATGGTGTACTACCACATACTCAACCATTTTGCTTAAACAGCACGTGTCAGCTGGTGTGCCATAACGTCATCTAACACACTAATAATCACACGTAGCTTCGAAATTTATTGGGCACCTACATTTTGAGTTGGTATATATTTATAATTGCACTAAATAAATAAAAAATTGACAATTTTAATTTAAACAACTGGAGACAAACACACAGTAATATTATGTCTTATGGGTAATATACGATGATAACTTTTTGTTATATTTTAACAAAGAAAAGTCGGTACACTCATAGTTCCCACTCAGTCATTGCTCGGTCAAAAGGTAAAATACTTCGATTGTTTATATCTATGTTATATTATAGAAATCAATAGATATTTCATAATGTATATTTTATTATGTAATTAAAACTAACGCATTCATATGCATTTACTTACGTAACCAAGAACATCGACTTCCTGTTTATGAATTAAAATCACCAAAAAACTATAAAAATATTTTTGTACACACCATGTACAGACACGTGTCTTACAGTCTTACACCGTCTATAAGAAACTGTTCAACAAATACAAGGTTCTTTAGTTAATACCCAGTACAAAGATAAGATAATAGGGGAAGCCCGGCAACAAGCATGGAACCGGCGAAAAGAATATCAGATTTTTCCAAAAATCTTTAATTGATAGCGTTAGGTATAATCTTTCATCAAGTCATGCGACGTACGATCAGCGACGACGTGACCAACAATACGTGAATGCATTTGTTGTAAGAATGGAAAAAAGATCCATTGCTTTCTCATTATTTTTGTTAAGGTACGGTTAGATTTTGATTTCCAATAAGTTATCTATGAATAAGTTAGGTTTAAATTGTTTTTTTTTTTTGTTTTTGCATGGACTTGCAGCTTGGCAGTCCAAAGCCAATGCCACAGAGCCATCACTGCTTCGAAAATGATTGATTATATAGGTATAATGTGTCATTATCACAGTTAATTAACACTTTTATAAATCTGTATGTATGTATTACACATGTCTTGACTTCTTAAAAATGGTGTATTGGGCATAAAATATGACAAGACAAGTCACTAAAATAAATTAAGAGAGTTCCAGAGTTCTATCGTACAAAGGCATAAATGATCTTATTAGATAGCAGCCATGTATGGATAATAATGGTAGCTAATTGTATTGATGAAATAAATATGTTAAAACTGTTTTTTTTGTACAAATCGTCAATTTCATACTTTAACCCCTAATACTTTGTGATGAGAATAATTGCTTATTTCGCATCGCTTTGCTTTGAATACCTAAGACCCGCGAGTGACGCTTCAATAGACACTTGAAAGTGAAACACAGTTTATTATTTTTCGAAACCAACCACCTATCGATAACACTCATGTCCAAGAGTCTAGAGTGTTCCGCGTTACACGCCAAGCACTTTAATTTACGTCCATTGTCCTAAAACTGACGACAGTAGGTCCCTTTGCACGTTAAATTTTTGCACCAGACAGCGCGGTACAAATCTGTGCGTCTGCGAGAATACTGTGCGCAATTGTTGCCGAGTGATTGCGGTCAGCGATTCGGCAGGCGCCCCGAAATCCAACGGTGTGTAGTAAGACGCGGCGGCATGCAACAGGTGATCTAGCTTCTAGAACATAATAACATAACTCTGATAACATTGCTAGATTCGGTGACACTCGAAGATTCTTCAACGCCTTTGTCCATGCCCATCGCGAAAACACCATATTTTTCGCCTTGACTTTGTGTCAGCCAAGAGCTCTTTGATTAGCTGTGTGTTGTTCAAGTATCCTCGGATATTTCGCAAGAGTGACACACAATTTCTCACAGCGACCGCGAACTTATGTAATTCCCTACCGTTGGCTAAGTACAATGTTTTCATTGAAATTATTCTTCAAAATATGTGCTGCAAAATTATTTGATTTTTATTTTACTATCTTTAATTAACTAAGCGATGTGATGAAGTATACATGTCAGACGAATTGTTTTCGTATTGTTACATACCAATACGAAAACAATTTACATTTACAACCTGATTAGTACAATGCTAATATGCTAATAGGTCTTTAATATACAATGTAAAGTCAACTATGTGATAAGATGTTAACCTAGAATTACTAGTTCTCAAGAACTGATGCCAGAACACACCGTTACGTGCTTGGTGACAGATTTTGTAATTGAGGATGGTACCTAGCTAGCCAGGCGGCATTCGCAAAATACCTTACCACGAAAATAAGAAATAATGCCAACAATATATAGAAAATCTCATAAACCAGATACTTACCGCATTGTACTGCAATTTATTTATATACACGATGCTCAAGGATGTAACTAATATTTTAATAGATCTCAAAACTTGTTTCCTAATTGGCTCGATACAAATAAATGTCGAAAACACCTCTGAAAATAAAGGTTTTCAACTTTTTTCCGCCTGATTTCAATTTAATAAGATATGATTTATTTTCTGAAATATTGAATTTTTAAGTACAATAAATTTGATTGATTTATTTTTTACAAAAAAAGCATAGTTAGTGTGTACTTCTAAAATGTCGTATACGCCCTTTAATTCTGAGAAACGTTATAATCATTCCGCACTATTTTCTCCAGCGATCCACGTATAGCGCTCTCATTATCGCTCATACCGCCCTAGATGAATATAGGATAGATCTTACGATTTTGAAAAAGTGCTGCCATCTAGTTACCAACCTCAGAACTAAGAACTCTTTCGGAGTACTATAACACACACATACACCCGTATATACAAGGTTCAGGCACACATTCTCACTTAAAAGTATTGAATACATTATTATTATTAAAGGAAAAATTTCCAATTTTATTTTCGTTAGTTTTGTTTCTATCTAAATATAAATCCTTATAACACAAAAACTTACGAAAATAAAATAAGAGAAACTTTATTAGTGGACAAAGAAAAACCAGTAATTCAATAGTTACTTGCTTTATTAAATTATTACATATATGTACATTAAGATGCTTTATTTGATCATGAATATTCACAAACCCAAGCATTTATTTACACCCCCGGCTCCCTGTACCGTTTCTTGCTTTATGTTTTAGATAATAACTATGAGCCAATTGTTTCATAGAATGTTACTAATTTCTTTACTCCAATCATTCAGAAAGAAAAGTATGCTGTTTTTAGTAAGAATTTAGAGATTTTGTCTCTATGATCTTTACATTTTAAAAAATTAAATGGTATGAGAGAGCTGGCTACAAGTTCAACATAATCTGATATTTGCATGAGTTCACAGTTCATTTTCAATATTTCAATTGTGATCTCCTCCATATGCACAAAAAAATCCAGCAAACGTTTGTTGGGATAGTGAAGAAAGCATGTATTTGTGAATTTCTTCATTGTAATACATTTTGAATAAGATTCTCCAATATGACCCTTTAGATCTGTTTTACACATGGCACATTTTTTTTAAGTTAATTTATTAATTAGATTTATCAACCAGCCACAGCAATATGTTGCTGCTGCACATTTTTCTAGATCAGCTAGATAATGGGTTTGCAATAAAGTGTCAATTTGGGACAATTCTATGAACAAACGCTCAAAATTTATTTCAATGTGTTCGCTTACAGGTTGCGCTATATTTTGATCTAAGAAGTATTTTAAGTTTTGCAGACAGTAACTGTCATCACTCTCGCAATTAGCCCCTTCTGATTTAGGTAAAAACATATTGTTTATCAGTAGGGCTTTGTATGAGGTTTCGAATGCAGAAGAACTGGCCATAATATTACGGTATCAGTGAGCCCGAATAGCGCCGAAAAAAATTCCAATGGATCTTGATTAAAATTACGGAGCAGCAAAGAGTTTAATCCTAGATGATGTAACTTTTTAGTTATTAACTGGAATGCTTTTATAGTTTTGATCCAACTAGAAATTGATGGGACCACCCCTGCTCATCCACCAATAAATCTCTTTGATTTTAAAACCTGCAAGCTTTTGTACCACAACCTGTGATGTGGAGATTTTGGTTTGACCGCTGATCTATAGATTTCCCTCTAATGGGTTTGCTGTAACTGCCATTAACAGAGTCGAATAACCTGTCCCAAAACATTAACAGGTGGGCGGTGTCGGTGCTTTCACGAGGAATCCTGCCAGTTCCTAAAACAAAAAAGTACTAGTTAAGCTATTGCAGTGGCAGTGTGGACTGCCAAGCAGGGGATCCATGGTATGAATCCTGCTGCGGGCTTGACCTTCTTCGCATGGTGGTAAGGCATTATATTTATCTGGCTAACCATCTTCAAGTAAAAAATCTGCCGCCAAGTACTGAATAGTATGTTATAGTTCCCGCAGTTGTCTTTGAGAGCCATTACCTTATGATATCTTTATATCACATCAAAAGCACACACACGTCAAAAGCAAAAACAAAAAAACCTGTACCTGCTGTGAATCCCATAGCAACACTGACCGTTTTGCTGAACGTTTTGTTGCAGTATTTAACCTTAATTTTAGGTATGAGATGTGGTATGACATGTTCCGACGTCAATTTTGGCATCAAGCGCACTCCTCTATATCCAGGGCCTTTTTTATAGAGCTTCTAAGTGAGCCCATTTTGCAGTGCGCTTTTTCCCGTCAAGTTCTTATTCTAAATTTTTTGTAATTAGGTTATTTCTTATACCCTTCATTGGATGGGGACGATCTTATATTGGTAAAATCGTTTCATTTTCGATTTCAAAAAATCCGCCTTTAAATTCTTTTCCTTGTCTTAAGTAGTCAGCTTTTTCATCATTGATTAGTCAATTTATGGCTGCCTTGTTTGTCGCGCCTTGGTCACATGTAGTAGATACCGCTTTTAAGCCAGTTGCAAATACTTTATGCAATATAATTTTCAACTGATTCTTCAGACTTTCAGTTTTTGTAGAGCCAGAACAAAAACTATATGCTGTTTTCTTAGATATTCCTCGTGTCATGAATACCAACACATGGTCCGCAAAACTTTTATTTCTTTCAATTCCATCATCGTAAAATCCTTTAATTTCATCTGTGTGCTTGTCATAGGACACATTTGCTGCAATAGCCATTTCATCAATTAGTAGAGTGCAGTATTTGTGGCAGGGAGGCACCTTTTGTACTCTTTTTTTTAAATGTTCAAATAAGACATCATTGGGCCCAGGTGAGATACATATTTTTGTAATTAATTTGTCCAGAGTAGTTTTTTTTAGAAGCACACATATTTGACTTAGTAACCGATATGCTTTTGGGCTTGGTTTATAAAGAGATAAGGCTAACATTTTCTCATCCAAATCCAAGGTAAAGCGGTGGCCTTCAGGATGTTTACAAGCTTGTCTTGTCTGCATGGCAAAGAATATTTGTGCTGATGGTGATATAAATTTTTTGTGACAATTTTATATGCCTCTGAATGTGTAAATTTGTTAGCTAGTTTCAACTTCTGAGCTAATCCCGCCTTTGTATTTTTGCACCTTCTGAGTTCAGCTTGAGTTTTTGCCATGGTTTTATGGAGCTCAAACTCCGTCTTACTTAGAGGCTTAAACTGGCGTACTGAAAAGTGTGTAAAAGCTAGATTAGTAATATGAAACATTAAAAGTTATGGTAGCTGTTCCTTAACCTTTAATTGGACAATCTTAAAAGCCGAATATGGGAATGAATAAAGAGCATGCATTCACCATATATAGTGACTTAGTGGGATGTTGCTACACATTAGACATTCAACAGGACTAATTACCAGTCTTGCGGCCTTATTCACTGTTAACAGCGCCCAAAGTGGAAGGTGGCCCCAAAAACCTATTGGCCCCAAAACTATTTACAAGTACATACATATGTTCTTGTGTTTTGAGGATGTTTGCTACAGCAAAGATACATGTGTGTAATTTTGTTAACTTCGGATATTTTTTTCTATTCCTTTTTTTAAAACCTCTTTAACAATCATAATTTTACTTACATTTACTGGAACTAGTTTCAACCATCCTTCTAGTTGAGGGCTGTATATATATCATGAATCATCATTGGCACAGGTTTTTCTCTATTCAATCTGGCATACCTGCAAATTAATTTATTATATTTTAACATATGAGGAATTCAAATACCTTTATACTATTTTAACAATCCCTTGGGGTGCCGAGCTTAAATTACACTCCAACATATTCTATCGGAGAGGAGTATGTAAGAAACGTATGTAGGGAAAAATATTAGAAGGTGGGTAGCAGTGCCTTCTAAAGAACTGCCATCTTACACTACGATTTCCAAGACGTATGCCTAGTTTGGCGATCATGAGGAGGCATTGTTGAATGATTTAAAGCTCTCGTAGCGAAGTGCGCTTAGCCGTTCGTAAACGATCAGCAAAGCTAAGAAACGTCCGCTGCGGACGGATCATGACTTGGATGGGTGACCTAGGATGGGGCTAGTGGCAATACTAGCGCTTCCGTGCTTCGGAGGGCACGTTAAGCCATCGGTCCCGGTTGTTGTCTTAGTATGGCAATCATTACAGCATGGTGGTAGGGCATTTTAGGAATACCCGCCTGGCTAGCTACGACCCTCAAGTAGAAAATGTGTCGGCAAGCACCTGAGGGTTGTTCCCGTAGCTATTCTTGAGAGCCAGTAATATTCTAAGATAGCCTGAACAACATCTTTGACCACATCATTACATACCATTCGGTAAGACACTTGTCAATGAGTAGCCTACTAGGTATAAATAAAAAAAAATTACAGACATACCAGTATAGCAGCTGTTGATGTGATTAGTATTCCTACTAGTTAAGGGCTGTGACTCATCCAATACTAAAGGCACCGGCCTTCCACTAGTTGTACCTCCTGGCATGCCTGTAAATAAGTACAAACTCAATGAAATTATTTAACACAGCCCGCCCCGGCTGTGCACGGGTATTTAAAAAAATATTGTTTTGTTAAAACATATAATAAAAATATAAATTATTATATAGCCTATATTGGTGATAGTGTAGGATTCTAATGGTGAAAGAATTTTTCAAATCAGTCTAGTAGTTTTTAAGTTTATTCCAACCATACAAAAATACAAATATTTGATCTTCATAATATTGGTATAGAAGTATTGATTGACTGTCTACTAAGTATAAACTAATTAAATAATAGTGAATATGACAAGGCAACAATGTGCATTTTTTTACTAAACAACCTAATGAAGCATAAAATTACTTACTTTCACTATTAATAGGGCTAACAAGCTATACCACGCATGCTAATTGCTGCGGCTGTGGTTCATCCACTATCACAGTTTCAAGGTTGATTGCATCTCCTGTTGCACCTGCAAATAAGACATGCACTAAATACACAAAAAGAGTAAAAAATTATACTACGCCATATTCTGTGTATTTACAAATAAATCTTGTTTCTTTCAAGTTCCGGTCCTCGAAGTCATATGTGAAGCGGTGAGTCTCTCAGTAGCTAGAGCAAAAAAAGGTTTGACCACGAACAAACTGACACGTTGCTTTTGTTAAAGAAGGGTCATCTACAAAATCTAAATCCAAGCCTTATTCCATCTTAGGCGCAGCTCCCGATTGGACTCTTTCGATGGACACGTATGAAAAACACTACTAAATTCCTGAGGAAGTTGGTGTTTCGTCATCCAGACCAGATATATTTACATACTCAAAAAATCTAAAACCCATAGTACTTATAGATATTACTGTGCCGTGGCAAACAAACATACCTTAAGACCACACAATAAAAACTACCAAATATTATGACCTAACAAATGAATTAACCAAAAACGGTTGTGTGGTTAATTTATATGCTGTAGAAGTCGGAGCAAGGGGTATACCAGTAAAATCTCTATACAACCTACTAAAAGACCTTGGCCTGTCAAGAACAACCGTAACTGTAACTTTCTAGAACGTGTATCCAAGGCGGCATTAGTAGGATCTTACCAAATTTGGTTGGGCAGGGGAGGAGGCTTGAGCGGTGAAAGGGAGCATTGATGCATCATAAAGGGGCCCCTTAACCTTACTCACTGGGTTGCAAATCCCAGGCACCTTGACTTGAGCCTCTTCCTCTGCAACGCTATGGACCCGGCACCCGCATGGTGAATCCATGGAATGCTAAGTAAATTCGTCTCAGTTAGGAATCTCAAATTAAAGTACATTACATAGGTACATCAAATACTAAACATGCTGATTTAAGGTATAGTTTTGAAGCTGTAAACAAAACCAACAATATTGCCATCAAAACCCCAAATTAGTGAGGCCCGACTGGCAAAAAGCCAGTTTTTATTTATTTTGTTTACTTATAATATATCAAATTTACCTGTAAGGTGCAATGTTGGGATGGCCAACCTGCTAAACCTGTTTTTCGGCTAGTGATATATTTTGTCAAAATGAAGGCAGCAAATTCTTCTATTTTTGAATATGTATGCATCATTTCTTAATATAATTACAAGCACTATCGCGTGTTAAGCGAAATATATTTAACAAATTATTGGAGTACAAAATGTGTCCAAGTGACCGAGGGGCATAGGCATCCGACGCGATATTGGAGGACGCAGGTTCAATTTGGGCATAAAATTTTGTACTCCAATAATTTGTTAAATATGTATGCATCATCTTCTTCAGGAAGTTCAGCTTTTTAGACCCATATATGAAACCGTTCACAGTCTGTTACAGGGCTTGGAAATGTATGTAGTGTCACACCTATAAAACATTAGTTTTATTATTAGTTTTCTACCTTAAAAACAAGCCTTTGAATATTATTAATTAAACAAGTGTAATTGGCCCAGCATAGCAACATCTCTATTTCTTTTATGGGATTGTGACGTAACAATCAGTGGGCCCACCTGATGTTAAATGATAATATCTGCAAATAATATATGCATTTGTTCACAAGTGACGGAACTGCACTGCACTATACCCTGAGACAATTGAGTAGTTAAGTCTCATATGCCTGTAGCAAATGCAGCCCCGCCACAAACAACTAGAACTATGACTAAGAAACAATAGGTAAATGCCACAAGAAGTCAAATCCGGATAATGCGGAAAGATTATAAGAGCTACTTTACGAATAACGAATAATTTGAGCACTTCATTGCAACCATACATACCTTCAATTAGTGAGGAAGTGCAAGAAGAAACACAGCACTTTCTAAGAGGCATCGTGAATAATAGTCAGAATTTCACAAAGTGTTTGCACTCTGTGAAAAACTCTCACGGTCTTACGAAAACGGAGTCTCAAAGCCAAGGTGGAGGAGGATAAACTCAACTCAACACACTCGGCTCGGCAAAAACGCTTCTTCGCAAGAAAATAAATAAATTGAGGAAACAGAAACCAACAGAAACCATCACCTTTGAAATCTTTTTTTTTTAATATATTGGCAAGTGGATACATAGTCTTTATGCCGTTTTGAAATCATTTTAATGGTAGTGTTACCATTTTATAAAATGTTGTTACCACAGATACTTATTCGTTGAGCCATATAAGTGGCAAGCTTTGGAAATCTTGAGGAGTAGGTAGGTATGTATTAGTCGATTGGTGGAAAAAAGAGAAATATAAGGTAAGTTAATATCCTGATTTGAAAGTAGGAAACGGAGACATTTCTTCTACGGTGGACGATTGGTCTTTAAGTATTGAAACTCATAAAATGTATTGTTTATGGCTACCATTTTACGAAATTAATTCGTAGCTATCATTATTATTATTCGTCCTCACAAAAATTCCTAATGAATCAAAGTCATTTCATCAAGTCTTTTACCATCGTTTCGCATTAGACCATTCGGTTCGAGAATAGCTGCAAAATTGCCGTGGTAATAGCCCTGCGGATAATATTGTTTATATTGGGCTATAGTTGACACAAAAAATACCTAGAAATAGATACGTTATGGGAAGGCATATGTAGTCGTATGCAATTTCTACCCAAACAATGCATTTGGTAAATAAATGCAATACCTACGACACATTTCTTAAAATAATAACATAAATAATTGATTAGGTAATTGTACTTAGGAGATGTTAATATGTATATTTCTGCATTTTACGTAGTTTTTTTTTTTATCAAAGTGGTTACAGGGTGTGTTTTATATCCAAGCTTGTGAAGTCACAGGTCGCAAGCTAGTATTTTACCAAATGAAGAAATATATAATTATGGAATATATTACCATGTAAAATGGATTGTCTCTTACGAACGGCAACCCTCTCAGGGATCACAAATTTTATGGCTACGCTACATTCGAAAAAATATATTTTAAGCTACTAGCATTTGATTTATTAATTTAAGCGAATAATAAATACGAAGAGTTTTAAACTTGTAAACGTATTTGCAAGTAAAAATATCACAAGTACTTAAATGATACCAATTTTTGTCATAAAAAAATTTAACGCAATTTAGGCTCATTATGATGAAGTGAAGTGGGGTTAGCGGATAGACAGGGGGCCGTTCCAAGGCTCAGAGTGTAGTTGTTTGATTTTTTTAACTTACTCGAAGGTTCGGTTCGTTGTTTTATAACCCGAAATATAGTTTTTGGGTAGGAAACTAGCAAAATATATAGACGTTTAATGATATTTAAAAAGCTATTGGTACTTTTATTATGTCAGGTGACAATATTGTCGCCTATGTGTTAACAGTAGTAGGTATTACTTGAGCTACCTACCTAAACTAATTGTGAGCTTTATTCAGAATTTTTCATAATACGAACTTTTACGTACCGTAAAACACCCGAACTTCGCCTAGTAACCCATACTTCGCCCAAATTTTTTGAATGGCCATAACATAGTCTAGTATGTTAGATAACCGTCTCAAAAACTACCAATTAGTTAGCTTTTTCATTAAATGGCAGTATTTTACAAACAATTTGTAACCAACTTCATGTGTTACATAGAAATTGCATTTTTATGTGAGTTCAATGGTGGCGAAATATTGTGACTTCCGTGAAACTCTGACTGTAAATCAGAGGCAATAAGGAGGTAAGATTATTAGTTGCTGTTTAGCTAAGTCTACGGTTCACCGGCTTTCTCCCAAGATATTAATTTGCATGATAAGTTCAATGGTTCTGGTTAAAACAGCATTTTATCAGTCTGAAGTATAGATGCATCCATGGTTGTTCTAAACTTCGCCTGGGCCTAGGGTTGGCACTTGGCATGTTAACCTGTCAAAGGAAGACATATGCTCAATACTTCCATCCCCAACTGATGGTCGGAGAGACCGACTTGTATTTAAATTTGACTTTAAAAAATATAATGTTTCATAAAAAAGTTAATTATGGGACGTAGGACCTATAACTTACTTTTTCTACAAATTTTGTTCTACTAATAATTCCTTCAATAAATAGGTCCCTACTTCTTGACTTAGCTTCATACATACCTACGCACTTACTTTAATTTTTTAATAATAATTATTTTTATAATCAAGCTGAAATGACATCAAAAATTTTTAATAGCAAATATTTGTGTTATTTACAGTAAATTTTTTTTTTGATCTCATATCAGCTCGAACAAATATTTCCTTTTGGAAAGTTTTTCCTTTAAATGCATGTTTAATTTTGAGTTCCTATTATATTAAACACAATATAGCCTAAGTTTTTTAATAATATTTAATATTTTTGCATTGTTTTTAATAAATATAAACTGAATTAAGGTAATAAAAACTAATTTCCTGTTAATTATCGTTTAATTTTGTAGATGGTAGCACTTTTTTTCAATCCATCGCTTTAAGCAAACGACCATGACTGTCTCCTTTTCAATACCTAATAAAAAATTGTTTGTGACAACCCTGACTATGCCGCGTCAATGTATTGAGTGTTTTAAGATATGCTCCAAAGGGTTCCTAATTTCGCCTACCTCGTTTTTCTTGAAAACTCACCTTATTTTCTGTACAATAAGATTAAAAATCATTTGTGAAGACCATTTTTGGTAAAATGTGGTATCAAAGTTAAATGTATTTCTCACAAGGGCCACACAAATAGGGGCAGGCGAAGTTAGGAAAATGACCCAAACTTCGCCCACCGTCTTTGCGGTCTGTTTTAAAGAAGAAAATGCTTATATTTGGTTGATTTCTTGATATTGACATGTAGCTCAAAACAAAAGGAAGCGTTCGATATATGCCAATATCTGGAATTCCTCATAGTTTAAGAAAAAAATATGAAAATGTATCAAAATGTAGGCGAAGTTAGGGTGTGTTACGGTACATACATTTTTGAATACATACCTAATGGTAAGAATCACACTGCGTTTACTTCAGACAGTAAGGCAAAAAGGTCTATAAATGTCTCTTATTTTTGACTGCATTTTTAATGTCTATTTAAAAATGCAGTCAAAGAATTATGTCGGCGCATATTTAAATAGGTTAAACCAGAATCTAGAAGAGCGGAGCTCAAATCTGACGTATTTCAACTTTTTGTATATTATCATTTGTTAATTAAAATTTGATACTTACGTATTTACACATACTTAATTTAGGTTTCTAACGACTATTCAATCTTTATTGTAAAGCTTATAATTTTTTTACCTTGATTGCGTATTTAACCTATGTTGGCTACTCATTAGTTTTTACGTTGCCACATTTTGATCCAGGAGACATAATCAAAAATTTTACATAGGTTTGTTATTTTCACCAATAAATGAATGTTTGAGTACTGTAGCCCATTCTTCTAAGGTTGGAACAGAAGGCTGAAGGTGCAAGGTTCAAATCTTTCGCGAGATTATTTTTTTGGTTTTTTTTTATTTATTACAATAATTTTGTAAATTTATATTTATTATAAATTGACACCTAATTACGTATAATTTAGTTAGCTAACGCGTATATAATTGTTGATTCTATTGCTTGTAATTTTACCTATTTTTTTTTTCCTATTATTCACTCAGAAACTTTTGTATGTCGAATATAGAAAATAATACGTTATATATGTCAGTATTAAGTACTCTGCCTACCATATTTTTTCGTAGATGTAGAAAGATTTTTCATAAACATGAACATGCTGATATTATAAAAATATGTTGAGGCCACAGCGTAACAGTAACAGTAGGCATTACCTGCCTGCCACCTGCCATACAAAGCTGTCGTGCAGTAAAAACTCTTCCTTCCACAAATAATGGAATACACACAAACTACCAAACATAAAAAGTTATTGAAATAATCATAATCTCATAGTAATTATAGCCCAGAAAAGCAACCCATCATATGAACCCTAGGATGGACAGCTGCCGGAACACACTGCTTGGTTTTTGGTTACAGAAGGTGATGACTAGCCCTGCAGGCATTGGCAAAATGCCCTACCACCTTGCTATAACGACTGCGATACTAAGACAACAATCAGGCCCGACGGCTTAACATGCCCTCCGAAGCACGGAAACACTCAGTAGTAATGTCACTAGCGGTCACCCATCCAACTCATGACCGCGGCGGACGTTGCTTAACTTTGCTGAT
This sequence comes from Plagodis pulveraria, assembly GCA_963890685.1. Taxonomy (NCBI): domain Eukaryota; kingdom Metazoa; phylum Arthropoda; class Insecta; order Lepidoptera; family Geometridae; genus Plagodis; species Plagodis pulveraria. Next base: position 20,957,336 of record OY982967.1, read on the forward strand.
CGGTTTAGAACAGCTAAGCAGAAATCGCTACGAGCGCTTCAAAAATTTGTGTACGTTAATTATAATGGGTTCTAATAACAATTGTTTTAATGTCTGGTAAACCTTTCTATAAAAATATTTTGTCTTATTAGGTTAATAACAGAATATAATGTCTAACTGGTATTATTTTAGTAGAACTAAGGATGATCACTTATAGTTAAGTAATATAATTCAACATCATTTTAGCATTGTAATCTTAACTTTGTAGGTTTTAAACGCTTAACGATATGGATATTAAAATATTTAAATATAAAAGTCTATTGACGACTTATATAAAGGAAGGACTGAAACCGGTATTTCATTTATCAGTATTTTAACCATCATCGTTCTTAGTAATACCGGTAACCCATATAATTGTAACTGAAAATAATATTTTATAGTTATTAAAACCTGCTGAATAGTAGCGTTAGTTATAGTAGGTACCTTTTAAAATACAGGTTGTTAATTACGTGTCTGTAGTAAATTTAATATAAGCAAAATCTAATCAAAGCAAAGTCAAAATTAATGTATAAAGACGAATGAAGCTTGGAGTCGGACAAAGGGAGCACAGCAAGCATTCCGAACCGACAAAGCCAAAACAATAACTTTTTATGTAAGACTTTTAAGACTAATGTGATTAAAATAGATTATGGATAAGAAAGTAAAAAATGTTGTTCATTTTAATAAACGTTTATATTTTTGGTAAGTATACATAAGTATTTTTATTTTGTCAAGCACAATATGAGCCTTATAAGGACTTTTAAACTGTATGATTAATATAGGTTATGAAAAATAAAAACCAGCCAAGTGCGAGTGGGACTCCCGCTCGAAGGGTTCCGTACCATTATCTGTAACCTAATCTTGCAAGTTAGACACTTTTTGCAGTGTCAGATTGAGCTGGGCAGGCACGGCGAATACGCCTTTTATTGTATGGGAGCCCCCTTAATTATTTATTTTATTTTATTTTAATTATTTCTATTTAAAGAGAACATAAAACTAAATATTCTGTGAATAGTTAAAACGTCAACCTGTCACCGTTATAAGTATCGAGCAAGAAATGGAAAAAAAACAAGTTTGTTGTATGTGAGCCCCCTTAAATATTTATTTTATTTTGTTTTTAGTATTTGTTGCTATAGCGACAATAGAAATACATCATTTGTGAAAATGTCAGCTGTCTAGCTATCACCGTTCTTGAGATGCAGCCTGGTGACAGACGGACGGACAGCGTTGTCTCAGTAATAGGGTTCCCTTTGGGTACGGAACCCTAAAAAGTAAAACACCCGACTGCAAATGATTTATTTTCGTTAAACGATTTACCGTTCCATTGTAATTCAAACAGCAAGTTATATATGATAATATTTATGGAATCGTTTATAAAGCTCTTCATTTTGATACCCCACTCGATTGGTTTGTAAGAAAAAGATTTTTTTTATCTCACAATAATATGGCGTCTAATATCCACCAGTTTTTTCCTATTTTTTTTTTGTACCTAGTGTCACTTGCGCTATCTCGACGAATCTAACGATAATACTTACATTACTATAGAACCAAACTATTAATTTTACAAATAAACCCGTCGCAACAACGCTCGACAGAAATTTTTGTTTTAAAATTAGATTCAGTAGACATGATTTTCCGTATAAATGTATAGAATGCCCACAAGTATTCATTCAAGCCATTGGAGCTTTTGGAGTTCAGTGTTTTGTTGTGCAGTTCAATGCGGGTGTGATGATTGTGCAGACGGATAGGAAATCTTTATTTCCCCAAAGAAAACCAAATTTAAATTTCTTCTCAAACAGCGCCATCTATGCCAAGGGTGGCGTATTTCGCCGGCATGCACTGATAAGGCGTAATAGTTTGCGCTGATGTCTGGCGCGATGGATTTGCATTTGTGAGGCAGCGGTTCGACACGGGATTGCGGCAGCTTTTACTTTATTAGTTCCGGCAATCCAGCACAGAGGGCGTTTCCCGTGATGTTTAATGATGCTCAATTTGAACGTTTTAAAAATATTTGGAGGTCTGTCCAAAGATAATTTAATATGGTCTATCTATGACGTTTTATCTGATTACTGACGATTCATTACTTTACCGTTAAATTTATTGATTTGAAATATTGTATATTTGATTATTTTAGTAATTCATAGATTAAAACTAGATTCATTTAATGTTAATACGTACAAAACTGTAATATTATAGGAAAGGAACTACCAATCAAGATAGGTACGGGTGTTTAAATACCCAGTTTGGTAGGTAGAGCCGCATTGAAAAAAACGATGTACTTTAAATGAATAAATACCATTTTTAATTTGAATTTAAATTGATTTTAATTAATTTTTAATTAATATCTGTGTCGGATGTTTTTTTTGTTATTTCATTAATGATTTATATAGTAGGTACCTAAACTTATTTGATTAAGTTACCTATATTGTAGGTATACTTGTATTTTAACACAAGTTCTATTGCCCGCCTAGTCAATTACTAGGTAGGTACTGGTAATTTTAATAGATAATATAAGTTATTTGCAGTGCGGTAATGGGTCTCGTTTACACTTCACTCGTTTCAGTACTTTGCTTCCTGGCCTCAAGGAAATTTCTGTTTCTAGTTTCAACCTTTTAGGTTCACCAAATTTTTGGGTTGTACCTTGGATGAACGGCACGGGCCTAGTTTCAGATGCTACTTGTGTCAACAATGTTGCCGCCAGCCACCTTAGTCGCACCGCACTCTCCGTCGGCCGCTGCAGAAGACGTAAGTGTATAAAAGAGGCTTAAGTAGGTACGCCGCTATGGAATCGTTTTACTGGGTCGTGCCGATTGCTGTGGAGACCCTGGGTTGTTGGGGCATTGAAGCTAAAAAACTTATTAGAGAAATAGGTCAAAGACGTATAAAGTACGGGTGACTCCCGCTCCGGTTCGTTCCTGGTGCAGAGGATGGCTATCGCGATCCAGCGTGTGAATGTGGCGTGATAACACAAAAAAAAATCAAATTACTTATGTAATTATAGAATTATCGGGTTTTTGCCTATATTGATCATTCATCAAAGTTAATTAGAACTAAAATCGGTTAAGACGTTTAGAAGTTATACCTACTGGAATAAAGAAACTACATGCAGGGTACATGAACCCTGAAAACATAACTCTGCTTTTTTTGGGCAGTCGTGTAACAACTTACTTTAGAGACGATAACGCAGGCGTCCCGAGCTCTCCTTGAAAAAGACCACCGGATTTGACCAAAGCTACAGTCGAAACTATCTGAATTATTCACGTGTGTTATCCCGTTTTGTTTTTTTTTATCTTATTCGTTATAGGTTCGCGTTTGAACACACCCTGCCTGATGTTAAGCATTGATGTGGTCTAGGATGGAGCACGCTTACCTAGAAGAAACCTATTTACTCTCGATTTGAAGACACCCATATTGCATTCATCGGGAAAGACTGACCACGGTAAGGAGTTCCACTCTTTCGCAGTACGCACGAGAAAACTGGAAGCGAAGCGCTTCGTACGAGTCTTGGGAATATCAACCATGTACGGATGGCGCCTCCCCGTTTGTCTGGACGTCCGATGGACAGAGAACATGGGGTCTTCAAATTTTCGGAGACGCCGAATGCAGATGTCATCCCAGGCATATACACATACGCCCGCGTGTGATTTAAAGTTGTGCTCCAGGGTGTACCCTGTGTAAGTAAGGTACGACACGTCGGATGGACAACCAATCTGCGTCTCCGTGAGAAACAAAAGGTGAGGTTTATCTGTCTCCAGGTGGTAATGGACAGGAACGAGATTAGAGTGCAAGCCTCTTATATTGCAGAGGTGCACTTTCAGTGAGAGGGAGTGCAGCCGCTGTCTAAACTTTCTCATATTTTTGTTTCTATGCATGGTGAGTTTGGGAGTAAAAAGGTTGAAAGTCGGCAGTAGAACGAGGCATCACGCCCAGTAGATCCTGCAAAACAAAACGTAACTGCACACATCGTCGGGGGACTAGTCTGGAGACTGCGGGGACGCCCGAGCCCCCCCAGAAATGTCCATCGCGTCCTCTCTCCCGGTTGCCGACCGGCGTGATGGCGCATCTCTGGGATTTTTCACAGTTGGCGGGACAGCCTTTCATGAGTGGCTAAGTCACAATTGGGTCCCCTACTGACTGCGGTCGGCCAGCGGTGCACCGTGCCTCGGATCCCGCTACCCTCCGCGACTAGTCGCCCAATGCGGCCGAACGTTGTGCTTCTTATTCAGGCTACTTAGGATGCTACTGTTCTGACCCGACTTTCATACGGCGTCACTGGACAACACGCCGGAACACGATTAGGTCGTTTGGCGGCGTGACTTTGTCCAGTGGGTGGTCACTAGCCTCGGCCGAAGCCTACCACCAGTATATCATCTGTTTAGCACCACCCGGGGACCACGTGTAGGGATTCGCTCTAGGGTACTCTCCTACGGACGCGGATGACTCAGCCCCCAAAAAAATATTTACTATAGTAAGCCTAAACCCCCTCCGCATCCGACGCGATATCGGAGGACGCGGGTTCGATTCTCGCCTTGGGCATAAAATTTTGTACTCCAATAATTTGTTAAATATATTTCGCTTAGCACGCGATAGCTACTTACCTAACTACCTATGTAGATTATTCTGTTGGTTCTCAAAGCATATGATATAGGTGGATTTTGCGCATATAGTTATCACCACCACTTCGTCGGTATGTGGTTTGCCTCAGATCAGGAAACAAGTTGTTTCTCTGATCTCTGGGGTTTGCTTTGCTGACTAACTGCTCGCTGGATTCATAACAGGGATCCTTACCATATTAACGGCTTTACTAACTTTAGCGTTTCGAAAGAGTTTTTGGCCTCAGTAAGGCGGCTGGCCATAAAACCGCAGCCAGAGCTTTTTGCAATTATGTCCCATCGAGATAGTATATATACGTCAATGTTATGTCCTGTGTTTGTTATTTGTTAGAGTAAATTAGACTTATCGTACCGATCAGACATGAGTCAGATATACGTAGGAAAGAGAGAACAATGTTTTATACGCATAAAATAGGTACCTGGGTACCTATCTCCCGTACCAACCTGCTTTTCCTATATGACGAATTACCTAACTACAATTTAATTCTCAAGCGAGCGTGAATCGCGAGCGAAAGGTCTCCGTTTCACCTTAGGCACAAATGCTTTCGTATGACTGTCTGAATTCCGGATTTGCGGCCATACTTCTCTATAGGTCGCATTTCTCAACGTTTTTTCGTGAAAATTTGTATTAGAGATATTAAGATTATTACGTACGTAGAGGAGAACAACCGGAAAACCGGATATACCTACACACGATAGAATTTATGCCAAAGCTGAAACGGCTCGTTTTTTGTGTGGTAGGTGCATTTTCGAACCTAAGGCGCGGCCAACTAGTTTCGCGCGCACTATAGTTAGAGACACATCGTACCATAGAGAAAAGTACATCGTAACTACGTCATTTATAAAAATGTAACAATTTGTTTTTCTATAAATGGTGAGATTTGTTTAAATACCCACAGGGAATTTCTAGGAATAGAACTCACGGAACTCGAAATTCCAACGCGTGATCGTTGCTGAAACATGTTCATAAATTCAAGCCTTCACGAAAATATCTCGAAGAAAATTTCTAACTACACAGCTTCCCTTTAACAATTATTAATATATTATAGGAAGGGTATCATATCCTTTGACATGTCATCTCGAGTATGCTCCAAAGATATTTTGTTGAAACCAAAAGTAATATACAAGCCAACGATTCCTGATATGAAAATTTATGTAAGTTATTTGGGTCACACGAGCAAACGAGGAATATGAAGTAAATACAGAAGGAATAATAATATTAGTACTAAATACGTTCCGTGTCACGGAAGTAAGAGTTGTTCTTATTCTTTACGAATTTTGTTTTAGAAAATATATGTAAATGGCTTTTTAACAGGACTACGTACCTATAAATGAATACTTAAAGTAAATATAGAAAATATAAGAAATTTTATAGACATGTCATATCAATACTAGCTGGCGCGGCAAACGTTGTTTTGCCATATAAATTATATCTAGTGAATATTTTGGTAGACATATAAAAATGTTATGTGCCATGTCTACCAAAATATTCACTAGATATAATTAATACTAATTTATTGTAGGTAAGTAAGTAAAAAATAGAAGAGGAAAGAAGCGCTATTAACGATGACAGCATATAAAAATAACAAAACACCAAAGATTCAAGAAATGATAAATAAATGTTTATCATAAAGTAACTTTGTATATACTGGTGTTTATTTCTATATCTTTGGTATTATCCTTTTATTATCTTACCTAATAAATTTTAAACTACATAATTTAGTCTACATTGATATTTTCAATACAAAATACAGCCTTATTTTGTATTGTGTTAATTATTTCATTCACAATTACTTGCAAGTTTGATGCTCCTCACCGTACTCAACATGCTAAGCTATTTTGGATATCCGTAAACATTTGTGACCGTATATATAGTGACATTTTAGGAAATAAAACTGTTGAAGCCTCAAACTTTAGGAAGTGATAGAAAGCTTATAGTGTGAAAAGACAGGAGTCCGGCCTACTCCGTGCTGTTTATGGGGTGAAAAGTGACACCAATAGACGCCTGGCGGGAATAACAGATCGAGTGGTAGCAGGTGCAGTCCTAAAACGGCCACAGCAATTCATCTCTTGGCAATTCATTTCCTGATCAATTCAGTGATGGCTCAGTGGCATTGGCTATGGACTGCCGCACAGCAGGTCCATCGTTCGAACCCCGCCGCGGGCTTGAGATTCACAGTATGGTGGAAGGGCATTTTGCGGGCATTCGCAGGCCTGGCTAGCGACCACCTTCAAGTAGAAAATCTGTCGCCAAGCACCTAACGGTGTGTTCCGGCAGCAGTCCTTGAGAGCCAGTGAAATTACAGGCACATGAGATTTAATAACTATCTCTCAAGGTGACGGGCGCAGTGCAATTCGTGACTTGTGACGAAATGGATCTGTTATAGGCAGAGTTTAGTCCGCTTAACATCAGGTGGACCTCGAGCTTGTTCCGTCACAATAACATAAAAAAACTTACTTCTTAGACCTACTGAATATACACACAAAATTTCATAGGAATCGGTCAAGCCGTTTCGGAGGAGTTTTGTTACAAACACTCCCAGACACGAGAATTTGATATCTACACTAATTGACCGAGCGAGAACTTAATTCACGCGAAGTGTCTCTGCTAGAAAAAGCTTTCGTATGTCCGGTTGTTCTATAAAGGTCGCATTTCTCAACAGTCTTACGAAATTTTGTGAGCAGGTTTGATAAGTCCATAAAATATTTTTGACGATTAAGTTTTTGAATTTTTTCATAATGACGGAAATATTTGTTTCATTTATTTAGATACACAAAACAAATTGAAATGAATTTTCTTATGTCAATTATAACTGTTCTACAAATTTTAAACTAAAGTGTAATTACACATAATGTATACAGAAAGGTAAAGTAAATTAAATTATGATTATACATATGGTGTTGAAAGTATGGACTCCTGCGCTAAATTTAATGGCAATGTCCCTGATACGCACGTCGTCAGGTGCCTATAAGTAATAGGCTCTCTCTCTCGTATAATCAATTATTTTATTACCTACGATGTTTCTGTAGCCAGTATATTATTTCTAGTAAATAAAAAAAATATATATACATGAATGGAGTACCTCCTCCTTTTTTTTAAAGTTGGTAAAATAAATACAAAACACCAAACATACATTTTTTGAATTAAATGTTGTTTTATTTATTATCTTGCCTAACAAATTTTAAGCGAAATCATTGATATATATATATATATATATGTATATATATATATATTTTAAATACAGCCGCATTTTACCGACTTCAAAACAGGACGAGGTACTCAATTCGTCTGTATTTTTATTTCTTATGTTTGTTACCTCAGAACTTGTGACTGGGTGAACCCCGATTTTGATTTCTCTACGGCTGGCTGGAGTTGGCAAGGAAGTAAAAATAAATGATTCTGATTCTAAAGCATAAATGTCAAAGGTATAAAAAAGATAATGTCATGCACTCTGTGTCCTCTAGATGAAGAAAGCGATGGCCAGCGAAGACTTGGAAGATAAACTGCAGGAGAGTTATGCCGCAGAGGCCATTAAATTAAAATGTGCAAAAAAAGACCTAGATCTAGATGGAGATATTAAATTTAATAAAACATATGGTTATAACATTGAAAATATTTATTGTTAACTCTATAGTACCTTACCCACTAATAATCTACATGTTATCAAAATAATTTGTAAGCTGAGATCTTCGGAATCCATATGTGCTCTGGGATTTAGTGTCTATTGTGACATCTGTTATTTGGCCATTTGAAATAAGTTCTTCTATATTAGGTACAGTATTTTCGTAGACTGGTTCCCCTTCATTTCTTAAAATACACATGTTGTGTAAGACATAACACGCAATTATTACATGGATAGCCTTTTTCAGTTCTAATCTTATACCAATGGCTAAGACAGGTATTACGTTTTAAGACTCCATATTGTCCTTCAACCACATTTCTAGATTGTATGTGGGCCTCATTGTATTTTTGCTGTCTTCTGGATGTGGGATTTAAATATGGAGTCAGCAGATGCGACTGAAATAATACCTTAAAATTGTTTTTTTTTTATGCCTGATATATCTATTTCTATTTCACCCGATTGTATGTGATGATTTGGTCCAAGATGTTGTTCAAGCTACTGGCTCTCAAGGACAGCTGCCGGTACACACTCTAAGGTGCTTGGCTGATTTTCTACTTGAGGGTGGCAACTAACCAGGCCGGCATTAGCAAAATACCCTACCACCATGCTATAACAACTGCCATCCTAAGACGACAACCGGGACCGACGGCTTAACGTGCCCTCCGAATCACGGAAGCGCCAGTAGTAGTGTCACTAGCGGTCATACCCATCCAACTCAAGACCGCGGGCGACGTTGCTTAACTTTGCTGATCGGTTAAGAACAGCTTAGCAAACTTCGCTACGAGCGCTTCAATTTAATTTTTAATAGGTATTTTTTTATGCTGTCCTGACGGAACCATCACGAGGCCCACCTGGGGTTAAGTGGTAACAACGGCTTAGAACTGATGCAATCACACGTACAATATGCCTGTTATTTTACCAATACAGTACCCTTCAAGCCGGAGCACATTAATGCACACGGACCTGCTTGCTGGACTGATTGTCGAATCTGAATCTCAATAAAACATTTGAGAAATGCGACCTGTAAAGTAAAACAACAAGCAGAAATACGGACAAACCTATGAAAGCATTTTTGCCCAAGGTAAACCGAAAACACTAATACCGTCAATAATATAACCCGATAGAAGATAGATTTTATTTACGAAACATCAACATCGATTTGGACGAATTCATAATACTGCAACTCATCGGGTTCTTCTCAACATTCATCCATCAAGCAAGTTACATTCAGGACCGGGACCTTATTGATTTACATCAGGATGCAATGTGACAGCACTCCCTCATCTCTTCTCTTGGGTGTCGTAAATAAGGGTAAAATACCATGAAAGCCTGCCGAATACCCAAGTTATTGGGCAAATCTCCCCTTGATGAAGAAGGCTGTGTTTAGTAGTGAACAAATTCGGCTGATACAGTATAATATTATATATTAAGAGAAAGGCTAACCTATAAAATATAATAAAAAATCCTTATTTCACTTCAGTGATTTTTGAAAGTGAGTTGCAAGTTTTTTGTATAGTTACCGCACGGCGAACCTTTTGGGAAATCTCGTAGAGAATAATATTATTGAAAATATAACGAAAGGCATAATAAGACTATGCAAAGTTATATTCTTTTTTTAAGTAACTCAATCTTAAGAATAAAATGCTGCTTTTCCAGTTCATGCATTGTTTTTTTATGTAACAAATCTTCTTCCAGTAGCTTCTTCTGGAGCTTTTTTATTTCTATTTCATATTTTAATAATTCTGTTTGCAATCTCATTTTTTCTTCATTACTATTTGTGCTGACTGTATCGGCACATACATCTAAAATTGAATTGAAAGCATTTTTACAATTATACGAGAATTGTCTACTAATTTGTGGAATCAATTTTAAATTTAAATTCAATTAATCAGACTTACTTTCAACAATTTGTGTTGGAATTAGCGGGTCTTTGTGAGGTTCTTTAGTCATTGTTTCACTTAAAGATTCCAAATAAATTCTGTCATTCTTTTCATCTGCAATTAATTGTAATAATAAACAATTATTGAATATATATGTTAATAGTTAATTACTTAGTTATAAATGATTAAGTTACTTACTTTCAATATTGTATTTTATCGTATTCGTACTTTTACTTGGAGTTTCATCATCGCTTAATGATAGGCATTCACTTGAGTCGTCTTTTTCCGCTGAAAGAGAAAATATTGAATGTTATAAATATAAATGTACTCAAAAAGGGTTTAAAACTCTTCATAATCGTTCCATAGCAACATCAAATGTATTTTATTACTGACGTTATATTTATGGAACAGTTTTAAACAAACCACATAGTTTTGGTTTTCACTTTCAGTTTGTAATTTAGAGTGAAAAAGGAGGGCTTAAAAACACTTAAAAGTAGCATAAATGCATATGTTTGTGTTGGTGTATGTGAATACAACACATAGAGTAGGACGCAAATTATCTTAATTTATATTTTTTTGCCTTGCACACAACATAACAAATTACTATCCAATGCGGAAAAATAGCCTTATAATTACTGGCAGCAAAAATTAAGATGTACATAACCACAGTTTTCATCATCTGAATTAAAATAAAACTCCTGTGTGGAGTCGCTACGTTAAATGTAGGGACAACAACGCCTTTTGTAAAAAAAAACTTCTTTGTTTTAAGTATAGCTTGCCAGTTGCATAACATTTTACATGTTATTTTTATTTTTTAAGTAAGTGATGATGTGGTCGAAGGTATCAACAGGCTTAACCTAGAATTACTGGCTCTCAAGGACAGCTGCCGGAACACACCTGTTAGCGACGCGCTCATTGTTTTTATTTCAACACAAGACAGGTAGTTAAGAACTCGTACCCACATTATTTTGTAAAAAGTATCTGGCTTACGACCGCGGCTATCGCGGGCAGTCCGTACAAAAAAGCGAGCGAGTGCTCTGCGCTGCGCCACAATTTTTTGAATAACCTGTCTTAATCTTGTGCCTTTGTGATAATCTTAGATTATTGATGGGTCTCCGCTCGCGCTCGCGAGCGGAGACCCATCAATAATCTAAGGTGATAATCTTAGATTATTGATGGGTCTCCGCTCGCGTCGGAGCGCGAGCGGAGACCCATCAATAATCTAAGGTGATAATATACATTGAAAAGTTCAAGTGAAGTTGTTATTTATCGGCTCACACCATCAGTTCATCTACAAAGTGGTCTTCGAGCCAGATACTACATGTATCATACGCCACCAGCGACATCAAAAATGGTGCGCACGCGAAGTATGGCGCGACACGAAGCTGAGCCACAACTTGAACAACAAAAGAAGTTATCTACGGAAGAATGTACGTCAGTAGTGAGTGCAGCATTGCCTACACCTCAAAATGTTATCTTCAAAACACCTGCAGTTACGCCGAGCGTTAAAAGTGAAGCGGCCCCAAGGTCAAAAGGTCGCACGCAAGCTTCGTCATCGACAAAGGCTAGAAAGGCGCACCTGGCGTTAAACGCTGCAAAACAAAAGGCACAGATTCAAATGGAATTGATAGACAGACAACTGGAAGCGGACTTAGCTGATTTGGAAGAAGAAAGCAAAGATAATTACAGTCCACACGAAGATCGCACTCAGGAAGTAGAAAAATGGCTCCAGCATAGCCACCATGAACGGATGCAGTCGGCCCCCGAGTATGGTAATCCTTCGGGCATATTGTATCCACCAGTGCAACAAACAGTTGAAGCTGCAAACACCGTCACTACGTCGGTGGCACCTAAAGTTCCACCTATGCAAGCTATATCGCTACCTCAGCCGTCACCTACAACTTTTCATCTGCCGATGGAGTCGCAGCCACATATGCCACACGCATCGCCACCACCAGCGGATGCTTCCGGCATCAATGCGACTATTCAGATGCTAGCTAGTGCGTTGAAGGATTTGGCTTCTACGAGTGCACCAAATACAAACCTTATGTCTCGGTTATGCACGCCGAAGGATTTACCGGATTTCCATGGAGAACCCCTTGAATGGTTGCAGTTTAAGCAAGCCTACAATGAGTCAACCGAACTATGTAAATTTTCACCAGAAGAAAATCTGTGGAGGTTGAGAAAGTGTCTCCGGGGAGCAGCCAAGGATGCTGTCGCGGCGTTGCTCATCACCGCGAGTCCTCCTTGCAAAATTATGTCAACATTGGAATTACGTTTTGGCAATCCCGATCATATAATATCAAAGATTTTACAAGATATGAAAAAGTTAAATCCCATGCCACAAGATTATCATAAAGACATTGTGCAGTTTTCAGTGAAAGTTCAAAATCTGATAGAAGCAGTTCGAGCAGTTAAACGTGAAGAATACTTACAAGGTACGAGCATAGTTAATATTATACTGTCAAAACTACCTACTATTCTGTTATCTAAATGGTCCGACTATAGTTTCCCACTAATTACAGAAGGACATAAATCACGCATGGTTATTTTATCAGATTTCTTGCACAATGAAGCCGTAAAAATATCTACAACATCACATATGTATTTTACGAGCCAACGCAATGATCAACAAAAATATAATAAGACTTATGACAGTACCAATAATCGCACACAAACGATATTAGTTAATTCTGAACAAGAAGAGAATAAGTGCCTATATTGCCGTGCATCGAAACATAAACTTACTGATTGTAAACAATTCAAGAAAGCATTACGTAAAACGCGATGGCAATTTGTAAAACGTAACGGGATTTGCTTCAAATGCTTAATATCACGGCACAAGCGAGAAACCTGTTCTGCACCCGTTTGCGATAAGAACAGCTGTGGTCAGGCACATCATAGCCTACTTCATTATGATGTAAACAAACTCGAACCCGCCGCTGCCTCCAGACTATGCCAGCAGAACCCAGTGTCGCCGACGTCACAAACGTCGGCGCCTACTACGACACCCTCCGCCAGCACCAGTGAAACAGTGACGCATATAAATAACGCGAGTGATTGTAAAGTTCTACTTAAAGTTGTACCTATACGAATTCACAGTAATAACGGCGTAATAAATACTAGTGCATTGATAGACGACGGGTCAACTGTTTCGATGATTAGCTCAGGTTTAGCGAAGCGCGCCGGTCTGGTAGGCCGTTCTGAGACAATGCGTATCCGCGGCGCGTGGTCAGATAACGAACTCGTGTGTGAAACAATGGTTGCAAATATGAGCTTATCGGGTATGAACAATAAGGTGCATAATATTAAAGTGCGTTGTGTTGACAAGTTGAATTTACCGGTTCAGCAATTTTCTATGGTAGATTGTAAAAATTATAGTCATTTAATTACCTTGGAAAGTTATTTGTGTACAAATGATGTTAAGCCAGAGATACTTATAGGCCAAGATAATTATCATTTACTGTTACCGCTTGAAGTAAGATTAGGTAAACATAATGAGCCGTCTGCTACATTGACTCCCCTAGGCTGGTGTATTCATGGTATGTTTCACCCACCGCGCACTGGATACGCGCGGTCTGCTGGCGCATTCCAGGCGACGCTGTTTTTAAACTCGTGCGATGCCAGCGCGCCACCCACCGCCACCAGCCACGATGCGCGCGACGAGCAGCTGTTGTTACGGGAGCTCCATGAGGAGGTAAGGCGCTCATTTGCTATTGACTCACTTGGTGTGGCAGGTAAGCCTCGTCAAAACATTAATGACTTACACGCGGTAGCTCAGTTAGAAAACTCTGCTGAATTAATTGATGGACGGTGGTGCGTAGGTCTGCCATGGAAGGATGCCACCTGTAGCCTGCCAAACTCCTATCCTAATGCCTTACAAAGGTTAAAAGGGATAGAACGAAAAATGGGACGTGACCATATTTTCACTGATAGATATAAGGAGCGCATTAATCATTTATTGAAAAATGATTATGCAAAGAAACTTGACGATGTTACTCCTGTAACCAAAACATGGTATTTGCCTCATTTTGGGGTTGATAACCCCAACAAGAAAAATTTAAGGTTGGTATTCGACGCTGCGGATTCTGTAAGTTGTAAAAGCCTGAATGATTATTTTTTGACAGGACCAGACTTGTTGTCATCTCTGTTTGGTATAATGCTGCGCTTTAGGGAAAACGTAATTGCAGTAACAGGTGACATCAAGGATATGTTTCTTAGGGTCAAAATCCGCCCCGAAGATCAACATGCTTTAAGATTTCTTTGGCGAGAGAACTCGAACGAGCCAGTCTCAACGTATGTAAGTACGAGTCTCGTTTTTGGTTTAAATTGTGCGCCTTTCACGGCTTTATTTATTAAAAATATGAATGCGCGTCGATTCGAGTCGACATTGCCGGCAGCTGTTGAAGCCGTATATAAATCGCACTACATGGATGATTACATTGATAGTCTGCCGGATGAAGTTACAGCAATAGAAATGGTAAGGAATGTAACGGACATTCACAAAAGTGGTGGCTTTCATATCCGGAACTGGACGAGTAACAGTGGCGCTGTATTAGACAGCGTGCCCAAGGAAACCTTAGGTCCTGCCGCCGTTAATTTCAAGGTCGATCAGCAGTATCAAGGTGAGCGGACTTTAGGACTCATGTGGAATCCGTCTGAGGATGAACTTGGGTTCGATTTATCTTTAAAACGAATACCACAAAATGTAATTCAAGACAGGCCTACAAAAAGAATTATTCTTAGAGTAGTCATGTCGATATTCGACGTGTTTGGGTTTTTGGCACCATTTACTATTCAAGGGAAAATAATGCTGCAGGAAACATGGCGTCTCAAAGTTGGCTGGGATGATGCCGTCCCTGATGACATTTACAGCAAATGGTGCAAATGGGTAGAATTATTGAAAGATTTAAGTCGAATACGGATACCTAGGTGTTATCATACTCAAATCATTACAACAAACGTCGTGCGCCAGAACAATGGGAACCAGAAACCGATCGGTACGTGTGAGGTAAGCCCAGGGCTCACTCCCCTCGCACCGCGTGCGACCCATGCCGCCGCCGCGCAAGCCAGCAGCGATGACTCAGCCTCAGTAATCTGCAACGAAGGGCGTAGCTTGCCTACGATGAGTGCTACGGTGTTGCCAAGTGCTTCGAGTACCAGTAACAGTTACACCAGCTTGGAGCTGCATACGCTATGTGATGCATCTCTTAAAGCAATGTGTACGACTTCGTTCTGGCGATGGAAGGCAAACGGTAAGGTACGCGTCGCGTTTATAGCTAGTAAATGCCGCGTGATACCCGTTAAGCCGATAACTATTCCCCGAGCTGAACTACAAGCTGCTGTCATGGCAGCGCGATTAGCCGATACTATTGTTAAAGAGCATAGAATGGTACCACAACGACGCTATTTTTGGTGCGATTCTACTACCGTTCTTCAGTGGATAAGAAATAACACACGTAAGTATAAAACCTTTGAAGCTAATCGATTAGGAGAAATCGACGAACTTACTCGTGTTTCGGAATGGAGATATATAAAATCTGAACTGAACGTAGCGGACATCGGAACCCGGGAGGAATTCGATTATACAATATTTAAAAAACGATAGTTCAAAGGGCCTGATTTCCTCTATAGCGACGAATCATCGTGGCCCGAGGATATTGTACAAGGTAAAAATACTAATATAGAATGTATAGCGATGGTGCAAGAGTCTGCGACTGACTTACCCGTTCCAGACCCACAGCGCTTCTCTTGCTGGCTTCGTTTGAAGCGCACTATGGCTGTCGTACTGAAATTCATTGATAAATGTAAGGGACTCACAGGTGAAGTAGACTGCGGTTCAATGGCTCAAGCTGAGGTTTTACTGCTAAGAAAAGCGCAGTTAGATTCGTTTGCTGTTGAAATATCTGCAATAAAAAAGGGTAAGCAAATATCGCGAGATAGCAAACTACGTACCTTGTCTCCTTATCTCGACGAAACGACGGGCTTACTCAGACTCGGTGGGCGTATTGATGCGGCATCAGACGTGGACCTGGAAGTAAAAAGACCAATTATTTTAGATGGTAAACATTTAATCACGCGTCTTCTTGTTAGACATTCTCACCTTACAGCTGCACACGGGAACCAGGAGACAGTAATAAATACCCTTAAACAGAAATATTGGATTATAAGAATAAGACCAACGGTTAAAACTGTAGTTTCAAGTTGCATGCTTTGTCGTATTAGAAAATGTAAACCTCAAGTACCGAGAATGGGTGACTTACCCCACGCTCGCGTAGCTCATCATCAGCGGCCATTCACCTTCTGTGGTCTGGATCTATTCGGTCCCATGGAAGTGACGGTAGGCAGAGGCAGACAGAAGAGGTATGGTGTTTTATTTACTTGCCTCACAGTGCGCTCTATCCACTTGGAGATTGTAGCGTCACTTACCACAGACTCCCTCATTATGGCACTGCGACGTATGGCAGCCCGCCGAGGTTGGCCAAGCTATCTCTATTCGGATAATGGAACTAACTTAAGAGGCGCTGAAAAGGAGCTAAAACAATCCATACAGGGACTGGATACAGACGCGCTCAAGGCCATCGGCGTGAATAATGATATGCAATGGATTTTTGTACCACCAAAAAGTCCACACTGGGCTGGAGCATGGGAGAGGCTTATTCGTAGCGTTAAGTCATCACTCAGGGTCATATTACACGAGCGTGCCCCAAGAGAAGAAGTGCTGGTTACTCTGATGGCGGAAGTTGAGAACATGGTCAACAGCCGTCCACTGTCGCACGTCTCAGTTGACCCTGAAAGTTTGGAGTCTCTGACTCCAAACCATTTTCTTTTAGGCTCATCTTCAAATATGCCTATAATAGGAAACTTTGATGGCGATATGAACTTGCGGAAACAATGGCGTAAGTCTCAAATTTTAGCAGACATGTTTTGGCGTAGATGGGTGAAGGAAGTTTTGCCTGATCTGCTACCTAGGAAAAAATGGACTGAAGAGGTGAAACCTCTACAGGTGGGTGACCTAGTTTTAGTAGTCGATCCTGATAGTCCTCGGAACACCTGGCCTAAAGGCGTGATCCAGCAGTTACATCCAGGTAAAGATGGTCGCATAAGGCTCGTTGAAGTCAAAACTAAGACTGGTGTGTGGAAGAGACCGGCAGCTCGCGTCGCACGAATTCCATTGGATGATGAGTGCTGAAACTGCAGAGTCAGCACTAGGGTGGGGAATGTTAGCGACGCGCTCATTGTTTTTATTTCAACACAAGACAGGTAGTTAAGAACTCGTACCCACATTATTTTGTAAAAAGTATCTGGCTTACGACCGCGGCTATCGCGGGCAGTCCGTACAAAAAAGCGAGCGAGTGCACTGCGCTGCGCCACAATTTTTTGAATAACCTGTCTTAATCTTGTGCCTTTGTGATAATATACATTGAAAAGTTCAAGTGAAGTTGTTATTTATCGGCTCACACCATCAGTTCATCTACAACACCGTTAGGTGCATAGCGACAGATTTTATACTTGAGGGTGGTCGCTAGCCAGGCGGGCATTCGTAAAATGCCTTCCACCATTCGGTGAAGCCCGCGGAGAGATTCGATCCATATACCTGCTTTGCGGCAGTACATATCAATGCCACTGAGTCATCACTGCTTACTTTGAGAATGCTAGTTATTAGTAGGTATACCTCCAACCTTTTTCTAAATAATGACGCAATATACGTTTATGAGCCCTGTATCTAATTTAATACACAGCAAATGCAAGTAAGAATAAGGTGGTTTTTATTAGGGGCGTATACCACTTGACGCTAAATCCGTTATTTCAAAAATTTAGATCACATTTGTGTCTATGGTTTATATTAAATGTGGATCCATAGACGCAACATGTGGTCAAAATTATCAAAAATAACTCAAATGGAATACGGCCTTTGTTAACAAATTAAGCAGTACAATGTTTCAGCCTGTATGTGATATATCAAACAGTCTAGACATTGACAAGTCAATAGGAAAGCAATCGTATAATCAGTGATGGAGTATCTAGTGAGGACTAGATAGGTACCACCACCTTGTTCTTTAACCCATAAAGAATGCAGCAGTATTATTGTTTTGGAGGACAACGTAGTCAAGAAAGTTATAGATTGATACGTAAACTAATTTATATTTGTTGAAGTAAGTAGTGATGGCTCAGTGGCATTGGCTATGGACTGCCGCGCAGCAGGTCCATGATTCGAATTCCGCCGCGGGCTTGAGCTTCACCGCATAATGGAAGGGAATTGCGAATGCCCGTCTGGCTAGTGATCACCCTCAATTATCTGTCGCCAAGCACTTAACGGTGTGTTCCGGCAGCTGTCCTTGAGAGCCAGTGAAATTGCAGGCACATAAGACTTAACAACTATGTCTCAAGGTGACGGGGGGAGTGCAATTCGTGACTTGTTACGAAATGCATCTATTATAGGCACAGGTTAGTCCGCTTAACATCAGGTGGGCCTCGAGTTTGTTCCGTCACATGAACATAAAAAAGTTATAGTGTTATATTTTTATATGGTGAACAACTGAGCAAAAACAACTTATTTTTGTCATGGTTGATAACTCTTGCATTATCTCGGGACTGTTTCTAGCAATAATTTAATATCTTCATATAATTTTGTTGACCTGAGCAATGTGTAAAATACTCATGTCGAAGAGATTATAAAACGAATTACTTACCGAAAATGTGTAAACGGTATTTTATATTTTATTCTTAGTTAAATCCTATAACTTCCTCTTCTTCTTGTATTTAGCATTTTTTTAGGGTTCCGTACCCAAAGGGTAAAAACGGGACCCTATTACTGAGACTTTGCTGTCCGTCCGTCCGTCTGTCACCATACTGTATCTCAAGAACGGTGATAGCTAGACAGTTGAAATTTTCACAGATAATGTATTTCTATTGCCGCTATAACAACAATACTAAAAATAAAATAAAATAAATATTTAAGGGGGGCTCCCATACCTACAACCAGTTTTTTTACCGTTTCTTGCTCGATACTAATAACGGTGACAGGTTTTGTCCGGGACCATCCCTGCCACCAATACATCTACGACACCCGCGGCCCACCCGCACCCCGCGGCGACCATATAAAAGCGCTGCGCATCCGCGCATCGCCCTCTCATTCTGATTTTGTATCTGATTGTGCAATAATACAACCTACTGTATTTTAAGTTACTTGTTTTACTAATTACAATTTACAAGTCCACTCTCAAACCTTTATAGGCCTAAACAATGGTCCTTCGAGCCTCTAATTAAAATAAGTAATCTACAATTACCAATCGGTATTATAAAATCACGGAGCGCAGGCGAACGCATTGCATTGCAAGGACAGAGGACGCTTCAAGGGCAACCAAGCGGCAACCAGCTTACACCTATACATCTACGTGCACTCACTTCAAGTTCAAGGACACATGGACAGTGGAAAAGATAACACCGGCTTCGCTTCATTGTATCTGAGTGGTTTGCAGACATAAACGTGAGTCAAATCGATCTTCCTTTCCTGCATTCCTATTGATAACCAACCTATTTGCCTACCTTCATCTACCTTTTATTACTTATCCTAGTGTCATTTCAGTGAGTGCAAGGGCAAATATTTTATAACGGTGTTGTTTCCAGTGCTAACATCACATGTTATGCGCATTTCTTTCCGAGTGCAGTGCAATTGTAGTAGGTAAATAGTGATCGTGCGCATATACGGTGCGGTATCTTTGCCGCCCGACCACGCGGTCAAGTCAAGAGCCGGTGATTTTTTGCTATATTCTTTTGTTCTTGCGTGATATTATTAGCGCATTAACTTTACGTAACTTTGATTACCTATTTATGGTATTTGAACTAAATATTTTATTAGTAACGTAATTATGACTGAGGATACTACAAAACGTATTACACAATTAAAACGAACCCGTGCTTCAATGAAAGCAAAGCTTACTCAGTTTCAAATATACCTAAATACAGCCCAGAGTTATGAGACATTAAGCGCATTACATCACACCGAGCTCGAATGCCGCCTAGCAGTCATCGAAAAGCTGCATGATGATTTCGATACGTTACAGACTGAGCTGGAGCTGCTTTCTGACCCTCCTGATGAGCAGTTTGCTGATCGAGCCCTGTTCGAGAACCAGTACTTCGCTCTGCTAGCTGGTGCTCGCCAGCTGCTCGTGGTAACAGCAGACAAAGATGGTCCCTCAGGTTCGGTAACTGGATCTGACGGTGAGACTTGCAAACATATAAAAAACACACGCATTGCTCTTCCAAAAATTCAAATCTCAACCTTTGATGGCAGCTATCAAAACTGGCTCGAGTTTCGAGACACATTTCGTTCATTAATACATTTAAACAGGGATCTCGATGACGTAAGCAAGTTCCATTATCTTCGATCAGCTTTGGTGGGAAGTGCTGCTGTAGTTGTAGCCAATATCGATTTTACAGCTGGTAACTATGTTACTGCATTAATTTAATTAATGGATAGGTATGATAACCCAAGATTACTGGTCAATAACCACGTCCAAACTTTATTTAATGTCGAACCTATTTTTAAAGAGTCCAGCAAATCAATACGCACACTTCTAGACACAACTAACAAAAACATTAGGGCTCTTACAGTCCTAAAACAACCAACCCAACACTGGGACACGCTCATCATCCACATGATGGCTTCAAAATTGGACTCTGTTACCTTCCGACATTGGGAGGAAGAACGCAATAAATTGACTGAAGCCCCTACTTTATTGCAATTTTGCTCGTTTTTACAAAACAGGGCAGACCTCTTAGAGACACTCGAGGAAGCTAAAAATAAAACAACTTCTGAGTGTAAACCTACCTCAAACAAAACAACCTATTTAACTGTCACTAATCAAGACAAACAGCAATGCCCTATGTGCAAAGGCGCTCATGCCTTATACAATTGTGATAAATTCAGAAATTTAACGATAGAAAATCGTATAGCAAAGGTTAAAAATCTAAAAGTTTGTCTAAATTGCCTGAAACCAGGCCACACATACAATAAATGCAAATTATCTCACTGCCGTTATTGCAAATTTAAGCATAACTCCCTTATTCATTTAGAAAAGCAAGAGGTCAAAGTACCAACACTACCTCTAGTAGAAAATGTCGCATTACCTACTAACACGACTCGACCTACTAACAATCAAGTTGCCCTGTCATCCAACACCAATCAGCATACTACTTCTTCCAATATATTTCTATCGACAGCGTTGGTGAAGGTCTACGACAGCAAAGGCAACACACACACAGCCAGGATCCTGCTTGACAACGGAAGCACTGCTAATTTTGTGACGCAGGACCTCTGCGACCAGCTGGGGCTAATGACACGCAGTATTCACTCCACAGTATCAGGTATCTGCAACCAGGCTAGCATTAGTTCACAGTCTTGTAACCTCACAATATATTCACTCTATAATGACTACAAAGTCGATCTTCAGTGTCTTACTCTGCAACAAATTACTAAAGCCTTACCATCTCGGTACATTGACGTCGATCATATCAATATACCTACCGGGCTTGAGCTCGCTGATCCTTCGTATAATGTGCCTTCAGCTATTCAGATTTTGGTAGGCGCGGAGACATTTTGGAGCGTCATCGGTAGTAACTCTATTGATTTAGGCAAAAACCAACCCAAACTCTATGAAACAAAACTGGGATGGTTAGTTTCAGGGCATGTATCCATACCAAGTCAAAGTCGCAAGACATCTCATTACTGTCATTTCCTTGACCAAGAAGAAAATCTCACTAGATTCTGGGAACTCGATACTATTTTAGCAGAGCACTCTCTAACGCAAGAAGAACGCGCTTGTGAAGAGCATTTCGCTAAAACAACATGCCAAGAAAGTGACGGTCGCTTTGTCGTCACTATGCCTATGAAGAGGGATCCACATGAGCTAGGTGACTCATACAATATGGCGAAATGCCGTTTTCTCTCATTGGAACGCAGATTCCAGAGAGAACCTACCTTTAAACAAATGTACGTAGATTTCATGAAGGAATACGAACACCTAGGTCACATGACTGAGAATGCGGTAACTAAAAATCACTCTGCCCAATCAAATGATACTGTGAACTACTACATACCTCACCACGGTGTCATTCGAAAATCAGTTTCTTCGGTTTCATTACGAACCGTTTTTGATGCTTCTGCATGTACATCAACAAAGGTGTCTCTGAACAATTTACAAATGGTAGGTCCTACCGTTCAAGATGACCTACTGTCTATACTACTACGTTTCCGCCAACATAAAATAGTTGTATCGGCAGACATAGAAAAAATGTACAGAGCAATCAACCTAAATCCTCTGCAGCGCCCTCTGCAACAGATTATATTTAGATATGATCAGTCTGAGCCACTAAAAACATACACTCTCAATACGGTCACTTATGGAATGACTTCGGCACCGTATCTCGCAACAAAATGTCTCACAAGCCTCGCGGAAAAAACTAACGATGAAAAGGTTAAATTTGCTATAACGCGCGATTTTTATGTCGATGATTATCTTAGCGGGGGGAATAGTAAAGAAGAGGTTATTGACACTTGTAAAGGAGTAATATCCATGTTGTCATCAGCTCAATTTAACTTGAGAAAATTTCAGTCAAACTGTCCGGAAGTACTGAGTGCAATTTTTGAATCCAAATCAAATAATTTAAAGGTCCTGTCGTCTTCTGATTCAAAAACGTTAGGTTTGCACTGGCTATGCGATGCAGATACGTTAATATTTTCAATAAACATTGATTTTCACGAAAAAACTACAAAACGTCAAATTCTGTCAGCAATTAATCAAATATTTGATCCATTAGGTCTTGTTGGTCCTGCCATCATCGAGGCTAAGGTCATTCTGCAAGACTTATGGTTACTGCGAATCAGCTGGGATGATGAGGTACCAGAACACATAAAAATACAATGGACCTCATTTGCCTCTAAGCTCATACAACTAAACAACATCAGGATTCCCCGCTGGGTTCTTCAAGACAATTACAAAGCCGTTGAACTTCACATATTTACAGACGCAGCAGAGCGATTATACAGTTGCTGTATATACGTTCGGTCTATAGGTAGCGATGGCTCCATACACACACAATTACTAGTGTCGAAAAACAGAGTTTGTCCTACAAAACCAAATTTGACAATACCAAAAAAGGAATTATTAGGTGCCCTTTTAGGTTCGAGACTGTGTGCTAAGGTACTTAAATCGATAACATTACCGGTCAGTTGCAGATACTGGAGTGACTCTATGATTGTACTGGGCTGGTTGGCGACACAGACGCCTAGCTTAAGACAATTTGTTCGTAATCGTGTCAATGAAATTAATGACCTCACCGCTGGGTCGCAGTGGAACTTTGTCCCAGGTACTGTAAATCCAGCCGATTTATTGACTCGCCCGGGGAAGGCTGACATTGTCAGCGACTCTCTCTGGTGGCATGGACCCCAGTTCTTACAGCTTGATCAGGAATCATGGCCTAAAATGCCTAACACGAGCGAGACAAAGAATCTGCCGGAATTACTATGCCACACAACACAACACAACATTGACACACTAAGCACGCATCCGATTTCTATACTCATTCACAAACATTCCAATTTTACTCGTCTTCTGCATGCAGCAGCCTATGTGCAAAGGTTTATTTTCAACTGCCGTAACAAGAAAAATAAACTTGTTGGCAATCTGACTTACGACGAACTTCAACGTTCACACAATCTTATTCTAGAGCAGGCACAATCGGAAATGTTTCCTAAAGAGCATTCACTTCTTAAGTCAGGAAAACCTTTGTCTCCAAAGAACCAACTAATCTCATTGTCACCATTCTTGGACCCCAATGATAAACTCATGAGAGCCGGGGGCAGGTTAGACAATTCCCCGTATAACTACGATGAAAAACATCCGATCCTCTTATGTAGCAAACACCACTTGACTAAACTAATATTTCGCGCAGAACATTTAAAACTGTTTCATGCTGGTCCACTTCTATTGTTGTCAAATATTCGACAAAGGTATTGGCCTCTAGGTGGTCGAAACCTAGCAAAGCATGTGGTACACAATTGCCACAAATGTGTAAGATATAGAGCCAAGACTATTCAGCCTATTATGGGTCAACTTCCCGAGTCTAGAACGCAGCTAGAGTTCCCATTTCTCCATACATTTGTTGATTATGCAGGGCCAGTCTTGATAGCTGATCGGAAAGGTAGAGGCGCTAAATTAGTGAAGTGTTTTTTGACCATCTTTGTTTGCTCTGCGATAAAAGCTGTATATCTTGATCTGGCCGAAAGCCAGTCTGCTCATAGTTATTTATTGGCTCTTCATCGTTTCGTAGCCCGACGAGGGAAGCCCCTTACGATAACTTCTGACAATGCTGGCAACTTCGTTGGATTGCGGAACGAACTGAGGAACCATTCTGCACTAGAAGGCATTAAATTCATTTTTTCACCACCTTATTCGCCCCATATGAATGGGCTAGCAGAAGCAGCCGTTCGCTCCACGAAACATCACTTACGTAGAGTCTTAAACTTAACGCACTTGACCTTTGAAGAAATGAGTACATGTCTTGCTCAAATAGAGTCAATACTGAATTCCCGGCCATTGACTCCTCTTTCATCCATGCCTTCAGAATATTCCGCTCTCACACCTGCCCACTTCCTGATTGGTCGATCACTCACAGCTGTCTGTCACCCTCAGGTACAGCCCGAGGCCAACATTAACTTCATCGAGCGCTACAAGAGGGTGGCGCTTATCAAAGACCACTTTTGGAGGAGATTTTCTAATGAATATATCTGTACACTCCAACAGAAATCAAAATGGTCCACTGCAAGTCCAAACCAGCTGGAGTTAGGCTCATTGGTTGTCGTGAAGGACAAGGCGCAGCCACCACCACTTTGGCTGCTTGGGAGAGTAGCAAAGGTGCACGTGGGACCAGACGGAGGCGCACGTGTGGTGGACATTCGCACCGCCAAGGGCACCATCCGACGTGGCTGGAACAACATTTGTCCTCTACCCATGGACGAGCCATCCCGGGGGAGCATGTCCGGGACCATCCCTGCCACCAATACATCTACGACACCCGCGGCCCACCCGCACCCCGCGGCGACCATATAAAAGCGCTGCGCATCCGCGCATCGCCCTCTCATTCTGATTTTGTATCTGATTGTGCAATAATACAACCTACTGTATTTTAAGTTACTTGTTTTACTAATTACAATTTACAAGTCCACTCTCAAACCTTTATAGGCCTAAACAGGTTTAAGTATTCACAGAATATTTAGTATGATGTTCTCCTTAAATATAATTAATTAAAATTAATAATTAAGGGGCTCCCATCATGATTTACAAGTATTAAACCAATTGCAAAGTTGGTCTTGTTTGCAGTACAACGCAAGTGGTACTATAGATGTCGCTCCATCTCAATACGATGGTTAAAAAACGATAGCAAAGATTTGAGTTATGACGTCATGACATGGTAGCTCAATTGGTTAGAGCATACCCCGGCTAAAGGGGTGGATGGACGTGGGTTCGAATCCCGCACATGACTTAAGTTTTTCCTATCGTATATTTGTAATTTTGTAAGATAGAATTAAAGCTATGACATTTATCAAATTTAAAACAATCAAATGAAACTATTACTGAACAAATGCTATTATACAATTGACAAATTCTCAAAAGATAAAAATCTTGACATTTTACCTAAATAATAATTAATGCATGACATACCTAGTGTTAATAAGAATAAGTTTCATAGTATAATTTATATAGATTTCTATAATATTGTGCGCCTGAAAAGGTAGCTGTTGGTACTTTTATAATTTGGAATTTGAATACGACATTCATACTACAATACAGTTCAGTAAATTTATTTAAAAAAATTAAGACTGCCTTTTCCTTCTAACAAGCTGAGTAAATATGAAACGTAACAAAACTACAAGCTGAGTCTTTTCTGCTTATATTATTTCAGTTCAGAAAATATTTTTTAGAAACAAATGCGGAATGAAGAATATACAGGCTGACTGGTGAGATACCTTCAATATTTAAGGAGAGTACTTGGTACATGATTCTCGTTACAATGATATAATAAAATTAGGTGCTTAACTTTTGACCAAATTTCTCTAAAAATACGTGAAATGTGGATACACTCCCGACGCACGCCGCGCTGTTTGATTACGTTGATCTAGTCACTTGCGGCGGCACGCGCTTACATACGACAATAAAGAAACGCCGCCGCCACCCCCCGCCCTCAACCCCGCTACCTGTTGCAAAACCGGGCGCACTGCGTGACTCATTAGTGCGAGCGCAAGCGCCGACAGGTGCGTATGTCCGTGCCCGCTTCCTGCTTCCGCGTCCCGCAATCGTATTCGGGAAGTACCTAACTTACGCGCGTAATCCGCCGTGTGTGTGTGTGTGTGTGTGTGTGTGACCCGTGATAAGTAGGTACCTAGTTGGGTATGGCTTATCAATACACAAACGTAGAGTACCTGGACATGGTGCGTGCGTATGCGCGTGCTAATGATAGTCTGCAAGGTGCCATCGAGTTGTACCGGGAGATGTTCCCCGGCCGCGGAATACCTACCTAGTGCCAACGTAATCCTAAATGCCAACCAGAGATTACACGACTTTGGACAGTTTACTGTTCCAACACATGCGCAAGGACGAGGCGGAGTGGCTTACCCTGTGTCGCTGCAGGTAAGCAACAGCTGTACAATGTACCTACGTATGTTTGTGTTGATAGCGCGACACGTGCGTTCGCGCGGTGTCCAAGTGTTGCGCAGGACTCTCCGTAATTGTTTACTAAGCAGTCATTCAATATTTATTATTACTGTAAAATTTTTTGATCATATATGACCGCCAACTATCACGTCCTCGAGTATCGTTAGTATCTCACCAGTCATCCTGTATATTAAAACCCTGGTAACATCTGTTGTGGTTCCAAAAATGAAGACGTAGCTAAAGAAGAGTTAATCCTATTGCAACCTAAGAAAACAATAAACACAATCGGTTGTTTTATATGGGATTGCAGTGCTGGGTTAGAAGTAGGTAATTTGTAATTTAACAACTTTAAACGGTTTAAAGTTGTTTAATTAGGTACTATGTGTAATAATCGCGAAAACCTAAGACAACATTAAATTTGTAATTTATTGAGTTATCAAAGGGTACCTATATACATAGTTGGTAAACTCAGGATTTTGTTTGCACACACAATCAGTTGCCAATGTTGCCAGTAACGAAAATATATATTTATACGCATTGATAGATACACATACAGTTCGCAATACGTCGCGACATCAGAAAAGTGTACTTGAGTTGATCTCCAAAAAAAGTACCTGGCATACAATATTAAATTAATATATTTATATTACCAAGGTTTTCTGCGTCTTCTTCATCCGAAAGTTTAATTTCCTGTTTTACTGGCGACCATTCTGATTCTCGTGTATAAGTATTTGGACCTGTAACAATGTTAATAGGGATATGTTATATGCCATTTTGAGTCGTTATAGACTTAGCATCATTGAACATACTTGAATCGCTAGAGTTATCATCGTTATGATCGCTGTTCTCATTAATGGAATAAACCCTCTCTTTGACAGGAAGTTCCATGAATTTCATCATCTTTTTTTCTGCTCCAGACAATCTTGGTAGGTGACCATTAGTACTGCGACGTTTTCCCACAATAATGGACCATTTCCTTTTTATATCCTTTTTCATTGATTCAAATTTCATTCTTAAAATTTTACCGTCACGGTAATCAGAAGTTTTGGACTTATAGTTAAATTTTGTTGCTATATCTTCCCACAATTGGTTTTTTTCTTGGCGTTCATTAGTACTATTACCTTTATTTTCTAAAATATATTTTCTGGGAATTATAAGTGCAACCAGTCTGTCAGTTTCTTCTCGAGAGTAGTTAGCTTTTCTTTCTCGCCTTTTCTTCTCCATTTCAAAACTCTCTTTCGACTTATTATGTTCATTATTCTTAATTAGAGAAGCTACTTGAAGTATACTCGAATGAAAACTGTAAATTAATAATATATATATAATATATATATTATATATTTAATCACGCGCTCAGCAGTTATGTCACTAGCGGTAACTAAGTCATGATCGCAGCGGACGTTGCTTAACTTAGCGGCTTATAAGAGTAGTGCTTCAAAAATTATTATAAATATTCTGCCTTCTAGAAATTATTGTATGCAATCATTACCTATTGTTACGGTTTGAAAGTACTTTTCACAGCAAGCACTGAAGTATGGCAGGTAAAAAGTTTTAGAAGCGCTCGTAGCGAAGTTAACTTAGCTGTTCTTATCTGATCAGCAAAGCAACGTCGACCGCGGTCATGAGTTGGATGGGTGACCGCTAGTGACATTACTGAGCATTTCCGTATTTCGGAGGGCACGATAAGCCGTCGGTTCCGGTTGTTGTCTAAAGATGGCAGTCGTTATTGCATGGTGGTAGGGCAATTTACGAATGCCCGCTTGGCTAGCTTCCACCCTCAAGTAGAAAATCTGTCGCCAAGCACCTAACGGTGTGTTCCGGCAGGTGTCCTTGAGAGCCAGTACTTCTTTGTTAGCCTGAACAACATCTCGACCACATCATCACTTACCATCAGGTAAGATAGCTGACTAAGGCTAACGTGTCGAAAATAAAAAAAAAGGTAAAATCACTGGAAGTCAAACACATAAAGACTAAATCCACGCAGTGCCGATCAGTAATAGTATCAAATAGAACATTGAAAATGCATCTGTAATGGCGTAATGCGTACCATGGCAAAATGACTTGTCTTTCTCCATACTTCATATCATTAAACATAGGTTCTCGAAACATAAATATTCAGATATGTAAAATATCAAGTAGAAATCTGTCGCCAAGCACCTAACGGTCTGTTCCGGCAGCAGTCCTGAGCCAGTGAAATTACAGGCACATAATATGAGACTTAACAACTATGCCTCAAGGTGACGGGCGCAGTGCAATTCGTGACTTGAGTCGAAATGCATCTGTTATAGGCAGATATTAGTCCGCTTAACATCAGGTGGGCCTCGAGCTTGTTCCGTCACAATAACATAATATCCAAGAACTCACTTCAAACAAAACCTACTAGTAGGTTTATAGGTGGTATACTTGATATTGAAACAATGATAGCCGAGCGCGGTAAAGATATGGCTAGCTACTACCCTCAAATAGAAAATCTGTGGCCAAGCACCTAACAGTGTGAGAGCCAGCAGAACAGCAGACCTTAGGAGCCAGTAAAATTACAGGCATATGACACTAAACAACTGTATGTCTCCGGGCGCAGTGCAATTTGCCACTTGTGACGAAATGCATCAGTTACAGGCAGAGGTTAGTCCGCTTAACGTCATGTCAGAAGACATTACGTCGTCGCCTTAGTATTACCTGTAGCTATGTAGCGAAGTGATGCCATTTTTTCGATACTATGGAGCTATACAAACAAGTTCAACTCTCAAACAAGTTCTCTTCGTTTATAAGTAGGTATATTTTTTATTCTTGGATTAGTTGTTATTCCCTTTGTTGCCGCTGTCTGATACTTATCTATCATTAACTATGAAATGTTAATACAGGAAGTATAATTTTAATACAAAGCCAAATATAATACCTATACAATATTGGACATAGGTACTACCTAGGTTGACAAATATCCTTTTATTTTTTTGGTGGTGTTAACACAGATATTAAAGATGTCCTCTGTTATTAAATCGGTTGTACCGTAGATTGATTAAATTCAAACCAACTAAGAAATACGTAGTTAATATGAAAACTCTTTAAAAATTACTATCTAAGTATAACGTCTTACTTCATAACTCGGTTTTGGTCGGCCATCTTCGTGAATTCCGCTTTCACATCTGAGTAGACAGAATAACTATTTTTAGCGATTTTCTTGTGTTGCCTTTAGATTAGGTAACGTTTTGATACGTATAGTTACTCCCTAAGACGGAATAAATCCATAGAGATAATACGTCAATCACTCAATTTTACTATACGTTCACGCATAAAATGAAAAAGAAAACAGCGGGGGACGCTACTCACAGCTGCCACGGCCACACTCGCGCTCGCACTCCAGTTATACCAGACCAGTACAAAAGTTATTCTATGCTATGGCCGCGCCGACCGAGAGACAAGGTCACGCGATTTTATACCAGACAAAAAGAGATAGCAATAGCCTTTTCATGCGCACTTTACACCAAGAAGCGACGTTGCCGCTTCGTGTTTTATCTGGTGGTTAACCTTTTTTATATGGCTCTATCGCATTAAAACCATCTGTTCTAAGATTAAATGTCTCGTAATAAATGGTATAAAGTATATGTACGCTTAAAGACCTAATTTTCTGTTAGAGACTAGTTTGCACCATATGTCTTTCGTTATAACAAACATTGCATTAGAACAATAATTAATTGATTTATCAATGAATGGGGGAACTCGCCTATTACCATTGACCTATGTAACGTATTATCTCATTGCCTATTACGGAATTAGCGTAATGAAAAATATTATAATACTTACATTCATGCCGTGCAGTGCCCGAATTAGTATGTACTAGTACCTAAGAACTTTATCTGTTGGATGTCGTAAAAGGACTTATGGAAAGGATGCACGGAATGAGCAGCATGCCACTGCTCCGTCGATATGAGTGGGGTGTTGCTACACATTGAGCGCACAACACAATAAGTATGGCTCCTTATTATATGTTAATGAAGACTCACGCACGACCCTACTCTCGGTAAGAGAAGACTATAAGAAAAATATCAGAACCGCTGTCCAGTACTGCCTTCTGAGGAACTGCCTTCTTACACTAGGATCCCCAAGACGCCTGCCAGGCGTAGGGTTTATAGCATAACCCCTTTAATGGGTAAGGCTGTGTTAAGCAGTCAACGATGCGACAGATACCGTAAACGAAGACTTCTTGGGGAAAATCTAACATAAATTTGAGTAGGTATGTAATCTGAACAATTACAATTTAATATAAAAATAAACGCAATATGAAAATCCGTTAAATGTGAACAAATAAAAAAAAAACATTACAGTACCTAATTAACTGAAGAGTTACGTTACTTACATTACAAGATCTTACGAGCTTACGAGAATGTCATGTCAGAACACGCCAACAAATATACTGGACACCATCGGAGCCCACCAAGAGTTGAATATGTATACTTTTTTTGTTGTCATACTACCTACGTAAGCAGACTAAATCGGGTTCTCTAGTGCATAGAACCCTGTTTTGAGCACAATTGCATTAAAATGTTTATCAGGCAACGTACCTAATATAGTACATTATGATATAAGTGCGGTAAGTTGAAAATTACAGCCGAGGCGATATTGCTACAAGAAAGCAGAGGCCATCAAAGCGCACGTATGTCATACGACGTTTTTCATTCAATACACTTGCGAAGAACGAATACGAAAATTTCGATACGAAAATATTTACTTTATCTTTTTGATAGCAATAATAATCTGATTAAGAAGGTTTATAATTTGAATTGAAGTTCTACTTCAGTAGATAAAATACTCTTACGTTTGTTTTTGTATGCAAAACGAATGCAACAAACTACAGTCTCCTTGGTGAGAAGTGTGGAAACGTTGTTTTTTTTTCTATTTAAAACACAATTGCGGTAAAACAAAAAATCGAGCCAATTTGTTGAAATAGTACATTATGCAAAAAGTGCGTGAAGTTGTTTATCACAATCGAGACGAGTTTTAGAGAGAGATCCTGAGATCGAAAATCGAAGGCCTAAATGGAGTAGAGATAGTAATAAACAACGCGCACGAGTTTCATACGACGTTTTTCAACACACTTGCTAGGAACGAATACGAAGATTTCGATACGAAAATATTTTCTTGATCTTTTTATAGCAAATAATAATGTGAGGGTTTATAATTAAATCTTCTAAAGTTCTACTTCAGTAGCTTAAAAACTCTGGTTTGTTTTTATATGAAAAACAAAGGAAACAAACTACAATCTCCTTGGTGAGAAATGTGGAAACATTATTTTTTTTTTATTTTCAACACTAGTGCGGGCCCTCGCCTACGACTCGAGCTACCAATATCGCCTCGGCTGTAATTTACAACTTACCGCACTTATATCATAATGTTTATATATTATATTACAATTGGTCAAGTAGTTTGTAAGTTACAATCAATAAATTTATAAAAGGATTGGCTTATATATAGTAAATCAGGGGCCTTATTGTCTAATTACAATATTTTTGGTACGCTAGCCTTTGACTACTGTCTGACGTGATGGTTAGTGATGATGAGGTCGCAGTTGTTATTCAGGCTAACCTAGTATTACTGGGCCGCGTTCCAAGCCTCAGAGTGTAGTTGTCGGTTGCTTTAACTTACTCGAAGGTTTGGAATGACTCGGTTGTTTTATAACCTCAAATATCGATTTTTGGCAGGGAACTAGCAAAATATATAGGAGTTTTATGATGTTTGAAAAGCAATAACTACCGTTACCTGAAAATACAAAAGAATGCCTATAATTCTCTCATCAAGAAATGTCAAGGTCATGTCAGTTAAAGATTCAACCTTTTAACGACCGTTTTTGATAGTTAAAAAGATGCGCTCTACTCGAAGGTTAAGAACGACGTTAGAGTGAAAAGTTGCACTCCGAGTGCACTCCGAGTGCGCTCTAACCAAGGTTTGGAACGGACCCCTGGTTCTCATAGACTGCTGTCGGAAAACAAAGTTTACACGGATTTTCTACTTGTGGTAGCTAGCCAGGCAGGCATTCTTAAAATACCCTGCTACCATGCAAAACTGCAAAGCATGCTGTTTAAAACGAAGCTCATGAAACGAAGCATGGGGTTCAAATATTAAAATGAATTTAACTATCATTATACTTTTTTTGGGATTGTGACGGAACAAGCACGAGGCCCACCTGATGTCAGCATGTAACTACTGCCTATAACAGATGCATTTTGTCACAAGACACAGATGTTAACTCTCATGTACCTGTAATTTTACTGATAATACAGCTGCAATACACTGTTACATGCCTGGCGACAGAAATTCTACTTGAGGGTGGTAGCCAGCCAGGTGAGCATTTGCAAAATGCTCTTCCACCATGCGGTGAAGCTCAAGCCGGTGGTGGGGATAAACCATGGACCTGCGGCACGGCAGTCCATAACTTTTACCGCTCAGCTATCATTGTCTTTAATAAAATAAACAGCCCCCTGGACGAGAGTATAAGTAACTCTTGTTGATGGTGATCAGTATTGTGGACTGTAGGTATGCATCGCTGATATTAGACTTTTGGAGCAAGAATTAAGAAATACATATACTTACAGGGTTATTGGTCAAATACTAACAACCTCTTAGGGTTGACTTCTGCTAGACCTATTTTTTTGTTTATGTATATTTAACGGAATAAACACGAGGACCTAAACTTAAAGCAATAAGTTTTTCTAGTACCTACCTACTGTCTGACACTTAAGTATAATGTCATGTTTGTTAGGACTAGCAGAAGTCAACCCTAAGAGGTTGTTAACATTTTTCCAATAAACCTGTTTAGACGGGAGTGCCTTCCAACACAGAAAAGTATGTTTATAATAAACTAGCTTTCCGGGCGCGGCTCCGCCTGTGCAGGTGGATAAACCTATGTCCTTCCTCGCATCTCAAACTATTTCCATACCAAATTTCATCCAAAGCATCCAAACTGGTCTAGTAGTTTTGGGGTGAAAGCTAGACAGACATACAGATTGATAGACAGACAGAGTTACTTTCGCATTTTATAATATTACTTAGTATGGATTGTAGAAGTTGGACTATGAAAATGTAAGCTTAGGTATAGCGTTTTGAATAAGCAAGTTATTTCATATGTTTCAGAGTTGGTAGTAGGTTTCGTTACTTTTTATGTAAGGGAACCTGACAGTGAAAATTGGCCAAGTGCGAGTCGGACTTCATATCATAATGATTGTTTCGTTGGTTTTGATCACAACTTCAAAACCACTTTGCTGGTTAAAAAGAGTAAGGAATATTACAGCGAATTTTGAGATTCCAATTAAATATTAATTTAGTAAAAAGATAATTATACTTATATGGTCATGCGTAAAAAAGTTGATATCTTTTTATTATTACAATCGATAATGAGACGCTAAGACAAAGCTGGTTAATCATTTTCGGTATCCCTAATTCCCTATGCCTCCAACAACACGCAGAGAGACTTGCAACGAAGCCCGGTCATCCATCTCAGAGACAGCATAGGATCGGCTTCTCTGCGAACAAGCACGGAAAGATTATTTAGATACTTATCCTACCGTCGTAGATCGTGCTCGTGTTCTCGCTATTTCTGAATGGAAATCTGGTCTTTGGTAACAGGCCATCCCTTCTTTCAATACTGATAACCTTATAGATCCATCCGCATGTCGTCCCGCTATTAGCTAAACATGTTGCACCATCACTACCACGGTGGTGCTGCAGTTGATCAACTCGGTCACCAGTGCTTCTCTTGAGTGTTGCTGTCTAAGAGAGAGAGAGAGAGAGCTAATCGAATTTCCAGCCACGCCATCCTTAACAATGTCATGAACCGGGCTTTTACCAGCGCCAATGTTGCAGCAATGTTCTTGAAGAGAATGGTCTAGTGTGTGACGACGGTAAAAGACCTGAAAGTATGACTCTTGTTCCATTAGTGTGGGACGCTACGTGCGTTGGCATTTTAGCGCCGTTTAGTGAGGGCTAGCGCCGTGGATACTTTGGCAGACCGTCTCAAGCATCGCAAATATCGGTAGTGGTTACATATTCGAGCCGTTGTTTGGTGTATAGAGACATTGGATTTAGACAAAATCAGCTCCTTTATTTTGCAAAAGTTATTAGAGCGCATTGACCTATATATACTAGACGCGACATCTCAAACGAAGATAGTTGTACAGTGCAAAGAAGCCGGCCGGCATCTTCTCACCCACTCGCTACTGGGCACTCGTAGAGATTACACGTGCTTTACGTTCGAAAATTGTGTATTCAAAATACACATTGATAATAGACAATTTTCGAACGTAAAGCGCGTGTAATCTCTATGAGTGTCCAGCTGCGTGTGGGGGAGAGTATACCAGGCGGCATACTTACACTGGTCGACTATCCTCGTTTGAGATGTCGCGTCTAGTAGGTATATATAGGTCAATGTTAGAGCGCTTGGACGATGCGACGCGCGATCAAAATGCTGATACTTATTTGGCTCAACGAATATGCATTGCAATCCAACGGGACAATCCTGTCAGCATGCAGGGCACGCTACTAACTAGTAGCTACCGGAGCATTTGGACTGCCTGCCTGTGGGGCTGCAATGGCCTTTGGCTTGCCTAAACACTTTACGTTTTAGTAGATGTAATATTAATGTTTTATCAATAGAGATCTCTGTAATAGTTGGAGCTAACCAACATACATAAAAAAAATATTGAATAAAATTTTGATGTGATACAAATAAGATAAATTTGTCAAACTAAAGTCTTAGATTCTTAGATTCTTTATTGCACACAAACAGTAGAGACAGAAAATAATTTTAGTATAAAATATGTACAAAGGCGAGCTTAACCCTAAAAGAGTTCTCTTCCAGCAACCTTAGAGTAGAGAGAAATGTTCTTGTAGGTTTCCACTGTGTACAGAAAATGAATTATATTATTAAATATATTTTATATAATATTTAACAAAAGTCATAACATTACTCATTCTTAATCATATAAAAAATATATAACATGATTTTTATTCGGATACAGTGCCAGTAAATCAGTACTTATTCAACCATTTTAGTTAAATTGTGCGATTGTATTAAAATATGATTAAGATTATCCGTAATAGGGTTTGGTAAGTACGGGTTGCCTGCGACTTATATGATTTTGATCATTATAATTTTTTTTATTTTTTTTATGCTTGACAGGTTAGCCTTTGACCACTATCTCACCTGATGGTAAGTGATGATGTGATCGAAGATGTTGTTCAGGCTAACCTAGAAGTACTGGCTGTCAAGGACAGCTGCCGGAACACACCGTTAGGTGCTTGGCGACAGATTTTCTACTTGAGGGTGGTAGCTAGCCAGGCGGGCATTCGCAAAATGCCCTACCACCATGCTATAACGACTGCCATCCTAAGACAACAACCGGGACCGACGGCTTAACGTGCCCTCCGAAGCACGGAAACGCTCAGTAGTAATGTCACTAGCGGTCACCCATCCAACTCATGACCGCGCGCGACGTTGCTTAACTTTGCTGATCGGTTGAGAACAGCTAAGTAAACTTCGCTACGAGGCGCTTCAAAACTAAGCTTAACTTTAATTATCACAATGCGACGATTTCACATTTTTTTGCGCTGCTTTCAAGTGTAGTGCAGTCTCGGTCTACAGTAAATACAAGTACAAGAGCATATTTTCATACAATGATTATAATCTGTGATTGTTGGCGCCAACACTTTCTTATTCAAAAAGTATTATTTTAGCAGCGCATTAAATGCAGCCAAAATAATATCTCCTGCCACCCTGCCGAATGATGATTTGTTGTTAAATTATCACTCCCTACATTTTGGAACCTTCTTGTAGCATTTTATACCATTCCTGTACTGTTTTAGAAGAAAACCTAGGCTATCTAGTTGAAGGAATATAAATTAATATCATATAACAGGGTAATTCTCTCTTGATTTAGATAGGTATATACATTTCCGGTACTTACCACTTACTAATTTTATTACACTGCATTTCAATATGCAAAAGCCCATGCAGTAATCCAGCAGCTTATGTAGAATAATAAAAGACACTCGATCGGCATCGTAGAATATTATGGCATTGATTATTGATAGCCGTGTGGTGCCGCAGGTATGGTGGATACCTACCCACCGCCGCGCCGCGGTGCTGCAGTTATGCCCCGCCGCGCCGCGCCGCCCGCCGCCGTGCCGCGAGGCCCGCGCCGCACTGGCTTGAACTCCACCGCATAGTGAAAGAGCATTTTACTCACAGAGTACTTTTATAAATTTTACTTATGTTCGCCTGACTAGCTTACCACCCGTAAAGATAGAGTAGGTACCTATGTAAGTCATTTTCCTACAGATTACAACTTGCAGCCACTTTAGGATTGCAGGCCCTCGTTTGTATGATCGCTTTATGCTAATAGCCAAGATATATATTTTATATGTTTGCCCCGAAGGGGTAGGCAGAGGTTTGAAAACACCCACGTTTCGCCAATTGGGTTTTGGTCCCATGTAAAAGGGGGCGAGCCTATTGCCATTCACCGGGCACAGTTTCAGGGTCATACGAAATGTTTTCTCTAACACACTGGACGAAATACTAGAACATATTATTACGAATAATATTTTTACGCTAACAACATAATATGTACACATTAACAACATTATATTATAAGACAGGAATACAAGAATATATTGTATGAAACCCTGGTAGGGCACTAAGGTTGATGTTTACAGCCCTGTTGTACGTCTAATGCACTCAACACCTTACTCACATCCACGTGAGAAGGGGCATGCCGCTCATTAGGCTTACTCTTCTCTTAGTCGCCTCTAACGACACCCACGCCACGGGAAGAAATGGGGAAGTGACATTCTGACTATTCACCCCGATTTTGATACTCAGCTGTAATTACGAAATAGATTTATGTAATAGGTGCATATAATATGATTTATGTTATGAATTATGATATACGAAACAAAAGTTATGATACATAAATTATTACAAGAAATTTATTTCTCAACTAAGTTACAATCAAACTTAGTTGAGAAATAAATATTAATAAGGTATTATTCTCCAGTAGAAAATTTGTCGTCAAGCACCTAATAGTGTGTTACGGCAGCCATACTTGGGAGCCAGTAAAATTACAGGCACATTATCTCAGGGTGATGCACGCAGTGCAGTTCGGCACATGTGACGGAATGTATTTGTTATAGGCAGAGGAGGTGGGCCTCGAGCTTCTTCGGTCCCAATACCACAAAAAAATGGTTGTTGCCTAGCATAATACAAGAAGATACAAACTATGAGTCGTAACAGCCAGCGATCATCAGTATAGATTATAGAACATGTAAGTTTGTTTAATTGATAATTAATATTCCCTATGAATTATATTATGTACTTAGGACTTTGGTCCCAAGTAATCAGAGGCTATATTAGTTCCAATCAACATTATGAATGATATGAGAAGCTGTAGGTAGTGGTAAGACGTACCAGCTCGAACCATAAGGTTGGTTCTAGTAAGTTATTAGATTAGTTTTGTTTCTTAAATACATTATTAATGTTAACTAATTAAAATATAAATTACTGCAAACTCAATTAAGGTGGATACAAAGGTAAAAGTTAAAACTCCCCCGTGGGGTGCTGGGTTGGTATTGCATCTCCCCATATCATCCCGTGGGTGTCGTAAGAGGCGACTAAGGGAATACTGGAAGGTGGGCAGCAGCGCTTTCTGAAGAACTGCGATCCCCAAGACGCCTGCCAAGCTTGGGGATTATGGCAAATACCCCTAAGTAGGTGAGACTGTGTTCATAAGTGGACTATCCGGCTGATACAGTATAGGTAAAATAATCGGCACGTTGTATGTACGAAAATAAAACAAATTAGCTATGATTTAAGGTTCATATAAGCGCGCGCTGCAATGTGGCGTTAACGTCCATTTCCGGGTCCGAAATCCGCGAAAATAGGAAAAAATAATACATTATGAGTACATATAGACGCGATGAAAATTAAAATATAGTAGGTAATTAATATAACAATAACAAATATATAAAAAACAATAAATTAATGTTTAAAAGAATTTGCATTAAATTGGTAAAATACCAATCATTAACAGCAATAACATCCACCGTCGAACGAATCCATTAGAGGGAGTTTACCATAAACCCCACGCTTCAGGCGTCTGGTAAGCGCATCGAGAAACTAACTCTAAAGCTCGTTGGGTAAGCGCTAGCTGGCGCAGATACTTTTTCATTGCTCTTTTCTTACACATAGGAAGGGCATGCCGAAAGATACTACTATAGATACATAATAAAATGTACAAATACATACATAGAATATATTATGTGCAAGTACTTTGTGACGATAATTTAAATATATGGGCCCATTTCTCCGCTCTAAGTTATTTCGTCTGATGTTTTATCAGGAACGTGTTACCTCTAATAATAATACATAAGCTTTGTTTGAGAGGTGCGTGCGTCATGACTGCCGACAATGTCGTCAGCGGCAAATACGTTTTACACGATACGACACGACTTTTGTCGCATGATAACTTAAATCAAACCGAATTGCTTATTCCAAAACAGTGTTGCTTTCTCATTGGTTTTAGGTATTTAAGCAATGTTGCAAGGATTATGATATTACGTATCTACCTTCATAAACGAAGTTATTTGATTAAACAATCTCGGATGTTCGTCTAATTTTAAAAATACAAAACAGTAAAAACAGTATCTTTGGAACCGTATAAGTTACCGAGGTAAAATTTTCACAAATATTTCTTGGTTTTGTGTAATGCCTATCAAATACAATGCCCTATCTCGTTATTGCAAAATAATTTACAAGTGTTACACATATTAAATATATATCAACAAAAAACCTTACAAAATGGTGTTACAATGGACAGTCTTATCACTATATAAGCAATTTCTTCCAGACAACCTTTGGATGGACAGGATCAGATATAGGCAAATATTAGGAATAACAAAAAAATCTAAATAAAATTTAACCCCACTCAGGAAACAAGTATTTTAAGTTTTGCGGTATCGTAAAAACATTAATAAATACAAGCTTCCAAGTGCTATTATAATAGTCACATATTATGAACAAATCAATAAAAAACGGGCCAGCTCCGGTCAGATAAGTAAAAAAAAATTGTATATTCTCTATTGGTACAGAAACCTTGGTGTGCCGCTCCAATTCCCATTGGCCGGTTTCTTATTTCATACGTTTCTCTAGATAATAAAAAAAGGCCAGCAACAGCCCACTTCAAATTTAAACTAAGTAATTGTTATGAGGACATCATATGAGTCGGTACAATAATTTACCTTAAACAAGAACAATTTGTGAAAAAATTTGGCCTTTCAGTGTTACGACTGCTTCTTAAGATTTTTTGTTAGACTCATGTTAATCATAATAATGTTTTACTGTTTCAGCCGGTTTGTCCACTGCTGAACACAGCCTCCCCCTATTAAGGAGGGGTTTGCTATAATCCCCACGCTTGGCAGGCGTCTTGGGGATCGCACTTTATGATATCAGTTCCTCAGAAAGCCCTGCGCCACCTTGCGGGTTTTTTTATGCTTGATAAGTTAGTCTTTGACCACTATCTCACCTTGATGGTAAGTGATGATGTGGTCGAAGATGATGTTCAGGCTAACCTAATATTACTGGCTCGCAAAGAAAGTTGCCAGAACACAATGTTAGGTGCTTGGCGACAGATTTTGTACTTGAGAGTGGTAGCTAGCCAGGCGGGCATTCGCATCGTATATGGTGATATAACGACTGCCATCCGGGACTGACGGCTCAACATGCCCCCGAAGCACGGAAACGCTCAGTAGTACTGTCCAACTCTTGTCCGCGGCGTACGTTGCTTAACTTTGCTGAACAGTTCAGAACAGCTAAGCAAACTTCGCTACGAGCTCTTCAACGCACTTCCTTTAGTCACCTCTTACGACACCCAAAGGTAGCAATGGGGGGTAATATTATAGCTCGGCACCCCACAGCGGTTATCATAATATATAACAAAAAAGGAAGGAATAATTAAGTACTCATTGTTTAGAAACTATTTATTTCGGACATTTTGAAAAATAGTTGTAATATCTTATATAAGAATGAAACAAAATTGATTACGTTATAATCAAAAATTCTTTCAGTTAATTTCCATTTTTAAATGACTCAACCTTGAGCACCAAGTGCTGCTTTTCTAATTCATATATTGAACGTTTGTGTATTAAATCTTCTTCCATTATTTTCATCTGCAGCTTTTTTAATTCTATTTCATGTCTCAATAATTCTGTTTGTAATCGTGCAGCTTGCAACTTTTCTTCTTTTATATTTTTATCGATTTCATCGGTGCATGCATCTAAAATTAAAATATTTATCAGAAATAAGTGTCTAACGTTAGTAGCCAAAAATCATGACATGTAAATTCTTATTTACAACGTTTATATTCATATTATTTGGACTTACTTTGAACGCTTTGCATTGATGTAAGTGGGTCTTCGTGACTTTCTTTGCTAAGAGGTTCACATAGAGGTTGAAATTCAATTGTGACTGTCTTTTTTCCTGAAATAAAAATTCATGTTAAGTAATTAATGTGTTTTTGTTTTGTTTAATAACTCTAAAGTATACAAAAAAGTGTCATTACTCTCAATATTCTTTTTTTTTGCAGAATGATCTTCATACATTCTTTTATTTGGAGGTTCACCGCCAGTCAGAGATTGAAACCCACTTGCATCATCTTTAGTTTCTGAAAGAGTAATTTAGTAAAGCATCATTAAAATTATAGAAGGAACAAAGAAAAATCTAAGTCTTATGTCAAGTAATCTTTTTTATACCTGGTAGGTTATCTTTTGACCACTATCTCACCTGATGGTAAGTGATGTTGTTCAGGCTATCCTAGAAATACTGGCTCTCAAAGGCAGCTGCTGGAACACGCTGCTTGCCGATAGATTTTCTACTTCTACTAAATAAATTCAAATGCATCATAAAATAACTACGAATGCTTTGTGTGTATATATGGTATAGATTATCAGAGATAGATAATATAGATTATTATAGAGTGAGTTTAATTAGAAGTATATGTTATGAATATATGCTGACAGCTTTCAAGTTATTCATAATAAGTAACCAGTTCCAAAAGAAGCAAGAAGTTCCAAGGCTTCCAAGTTACTAACAGGCGAAGCAGCGAAAAAAATGTGAAAAAATAATCAATTTACTTAACTCCTATGGTAAGACAAACTTGTTTTTAATGTTCACAACTCTATTCCTTTCATTTAATGATACAATGATTAAAAAAAAATATTTTTATTTTCATAGATATTTCGTAAGATTTCAGTTTAGTTACATGTTCTGCACTCCTGGAAATTATTTCTTTGAGGTTCTTTCTTACCGCTATAACTTCTGCATAAAATACCCCTAG
Source organism: Plagodis pulveraria (assembly GCA_963890685.1). Lineage (NCBI taxonomy): Eukaryota > Metazoa > Arthropoda > Insecta > Lepidoptera > Geometridae > Plagodis > Plagodis pulveraria. Next base: position 20,999,559 of record OY982967.1, read on the forward strand.
TAGCCTTGTAATGATCCGATATTCAGCTACACCCAACTTAATCCTCAATTTAAATTAAAAACTTATTACTAACGTATTAAATAAAATCGGAAATCTAATATTACATTAGTTATTTATAATTATTTTAATCATCAGCACTTTTAATTTGTTGTGTTGCCAGTCATATTATGGGTCCTAAAAAATGAGATGATATTTTTAGTGACTAAGGCACCACCAAAAAGACTAATTCTGAGTATGGTCTATTATTTGTATCTCAATAGTAGAACAGTCTAATAATAGTTTAATTTCAATTACCCAAGTATTTTGTATCCTCTTCATCTGAATGTTTTAATTCTTGTTTTACTGAAAATCTTTCAGATTCTCTAGTATAATTGTTTAATGGATCTGCAAATAATATTAATATTATTTTATGGAAATTCCATGTATGATATTAAATTATCACATACAAATTCTACATACTTGAATCGCTAGAGTCCTCATCATCGTAATCACTCTTTTCATTCATTGAACTAAAGTCACAAAATCCCTCTTCGATGGGAAGTTGCATTATGTCCTTAATCTTTTTTTCAGCAGGAGATAGTTTCGGTAATCTACCATTAGCATCCCTACGTTGGCCCACAATAATAGACCATTTCCTTTTTATGTCCCTTTTTAATGATTCATATTTGATTCTTAAGGTCTTACTGTCACGATAATTATAACCATCGGACTTATGGTTAAACTCTCTTTCTATGTCTTCCCACGCTTGCTTTTTTTCGTGCCACTGATCGGCCCCATTCTTTTTATTTTCTAAAATATCTTTTCTGGGAATAATAAGTGCAACCAGTCTGTCAGTTTCTTCTCGAGAGTAATTAGCTTTTCTTTCTCGCTTTTTCTTTTCCATTTCAAGACTGTCTTCGCCTTTCTTTTGCTCATTATTCTTTATAATAGAAGCCACTTGGAGAATACTCGAATGAAAACTGTAAAAATATTATTATTAATAGGAACCGGACTCCAAGGTCGCCTTACTATTATGCTCTCCTTTTCAGATACGATGTATTTTCTAATCAATTTAAAAAAAAAAGTAACTAATCTAGAAGTGACATCTGAAGTTTTTTTTAAATTTGAAGGCAAAAGTCGTTTTCACGTATCTATATACAAGTCAAGCCAAGCATAAATTATATAAACAATCCAATAAACGAGAACTTAACTATTTATTTCAATCAGTATAATTTTATATTATAACTACTATTTAAATATAAGTAAATTGATATTTTCCGTCCCAAATATTATGTACCTATAATAAATCATTCAGAACTTAATGACTAGGTACCATAAAATTTGTAACATCGACAAACTTAGGTATGCAAAAAAATCGTATCGCACCGTGTAAAAACTCTTACTTCATCAAACGGTTTCGGTCGGACATCTTCACTTTCTCCTCTGACAGCTAAGGAGACAATACAACTCCTCGGTATCGGTTTTGAATGTATCACATTTACAGCCACCTTTTGATACGTTATAATTAACAATATCAGATCTAATAATTATCCAAATTCACGCATAAAATGAACGACTAACGTTACACGGGGCTCTCACAGACGCACTGGCGGGCGTCGGCGCGTCGGAACGTAAGCAAGGACAGGACAAGGCCAACAACCGGTCTACTACCAGACAGAAAGAGATAGCTATACGTTGCCGCTGAGCGCAGCCAAGCGACGTTGCCGCTTCGTGACTATCCGGTGGTTAATCTTATTTTACGGGTTTGTTAAGTTGTTATCTTATCGGACACTTTCGACATGAAATAGTGAAATAATAATGAACAATTTTATTCTGTTCGAGTTACGCTTTACGTTTATGATTATGCAGCATTATCGCCGACTTTAACATTGAGTGGGGGAACACTCCCTGTACAGAATTGTCGTAGGTACCTAGACATTATCGTTGTATTCCAGTTAGTTTGCTTGCAATACTTACCTTAGCACAACTGTCGTAGTGTACGGTCTTCGATCATTAAAATGATCTAAGTGTACGGTGTATTAAAATACTCATGCAAAATACCTAAGTATAGGTAGGTAGTTGTACCTACATATCTACGTAGGTAGTTCCCAAGATATACGTACCTAACTAAGTTACAGAACATATTCGCTCGGTGTAACGTAATAGGTAGGTACCTACGTACTTATATTTAAAAAGGTGGTAGGTAAGCTAATATTCCTAGGTAAATAACAACGTGATGATATTATAAAATGACATGATATTCTATGATTAAATTTTTTATTACCATTAAAAAAACCTGAATAACTTTCTGGTTAGTACGAAAGTAATAAAGATGTAGGTACTTACCTAGGGTAAGGGAACCGGTCCTTCGGCCGGCATTTATCCATCGGCCGTTACCGATCCTCTTGAAGTATTATTTAGATATTAGCTAGGTACTTAGGTACTACTGCAATTATGAACGAAAATATTGTACATACTCTTTGACTGAATCGCCTGATACCCTAAAACACTATTCGGTTGGGTTACTATAACGAACGATTTTTAAACAATTGTTTCATTTCACGTTGGCAGCTGAGCAAGAGTTATGCACACAAATACTAAAAAAAAATAGTGACACGCTTCTCGTTCAACGGTTTTTTACTGTTATACTAAGTAAATGTTGACTGTCAGCAGTTTTATCACTGAAAAAATAAGTTGTAGTCATTCTTTCATAAGTACGTATTTTAACAATATTTGATTTTAAATAACGATTTTTTAAGTGGCCGGAAACACAAGTTAGATATTCTTTAATTATTCTATTTTCGGCCGGGGTGGCCGAATTATAGCTACTTGCAACCTAAAATAGTTTTGTCTCTTTTAACTAACGTGGTAGTACACATACGGACCTATTGGTCTTATTCAACTACAATAACAGTTAAGGTTTTAGTTTTCAGATTTCGGCCGTCAATTTGCATTGGTATATCTTCACATTTTACAGATGGCCGAAAACATAAGTCGTAATTAATTGACATTCCGTTTTCGGTCACATAATATTTGTATGAAAGAAAAAACGACCGAAAACTAACTGGTGGTACCTATTAGTTCTTCGTCCATTTTGCGTAATGTACTTAAATTCAACTTTTTTTCTATATGGTTATTGCTATTCATTTTAAAAATAATTACTTACGAAGTTATTAAACTCCATCGAGATATCATTACTAACGTTAAACTCTAATATTTATTTTTAAGGAATATTTAATTTTTTTTTAATATAATAACAAAGGTTTTAGTAATGATCACCTGGCATCCTCACTGAAGGCCCTATTTGATCGGTCTCTCATGGAGAGCATAATCCCCAGAGGAAATTAGGAAGAGGGGCAAGCTTCTCCTGAGGAAGAAGGTCAGTCCCGCGGAAGAGACTTCGAGCTATCCGATTTTGCTGCTTGACGAGTCGGGCAAACTGTTGTAGCCTATCGTGGCTGCCCGCCTTGTGAAGCACCTTGAGACAACAGGATCAAACCTCGCACACAACTAATTCGGGTTTGCTAGAGGTCGCTGGATGCTGGATGCCATCTTCTGCGTCCGGGACCTCTCCGAGGAGTGGTGGTGTACTGTTGGTTGTGTCATTAGGCATTGCCAAAGCCTTCAACACGCTGCCTTAGAGCACATGCTGGACTAAAATATTACCGAGTTCCCCACTACCCCTGGAGGCTAGTCGGGGACTATCTCTCCGATAAAGAGGTAGTCTTCCCGACACAAATGTGGAGGGCGTCGCGCGTCATGGGACCTAGTCAGGACGCGTGGCGTTCCGCAGAGCTCAGTCTTGGGCCCGCTCTTATGGAAAGTCGGGTATTTGTGTGCTTTGGGTCGCTAACTTTCGTGGCGTTGGCGTCGTTTGTTACGCTGACAACACGTTGGTTACCGCCCGGTGGGATAATTACAGAGAAGCGGCAATCGTGGCCATGGCTAGTGTCGCGACGGTCGTGGCCTAAATTAGAATACTGGGCCTGGAGATGGCGCTCCATAAATCCGAGGCCAATGTTATTTTTTGGCTCCCGACGCGCGACTCTCTGACATCTACAGACTCTACCATAGTTGTGGGTGGAACCTGCATTCCGGTCAGGACAACGCTGAAATATCTCGGCGTTGTCCTTGACAGCAAACAGAGGTTTAAGGCGAATGTGCGGCAGCTGTCCCCCAAATTTCATGAGGACAGCTGGTGCACTGAGTTGCCAAACAGCAGAGGAGGAGAGGGGAGCTGCCATCGCTTCCATACAGCTGTGGTTAGCTCCATGGCCCTCTACGGCGCCCCCATATAGGCCATATGGGATCAACACCGACCCTGACATCACCCAACTAATTCCCGGCGGTTGGGTAGGCGTAAAATAATAGACCCCATGATAAAATAAGGTATAAGATAAATATGATTGTACGGCTTCTTTAATTATAGCTGATAGGCTGACCACTATCTCACCTGATGGTAAAATATGATGTGGGTGAAGATGTTGTTCAGCCTACCCTAGAATTACTGGTATTACTATTCATGTAAAACAAATTAAATTAAATCAAATATTAAAGTTATGTTTTAAGTATGTACTGCCAGAACAATGAGATGTTGGTATAAATGTGTATAAAATGTTACAAGTTTGTAACTGGCTAGTAGGATATTTTGTATATTAAACATAAAAGTGTTTTTTTCATTAATTTAATGGATACATTAATTTTAATTCAATATTAAATGTTCTGACCAAAAACTGGGTACTGCTGACCGAAAACCAAAAAAAATGGCCGAAAATCGGCGATATCGCAATATTTGGCTTTATATATTTTTCTAAAAATAAGTGAGCACTTGACGCTCCATTAATTATTAAAGACGTAAATTACATTATATAGGATACATATATGAATAAACAGCACAGGGCTAAAACAATAGTATTCTACCCTACCTACCTATACTTAAGCATTCTAGAACATTGTTGTGAAATGTCCAGATATGTGGGTACCTACCTAAGCACAAATAAATGTAGCTTTTTCATACATACACATAATATAATCAAGCCTGTATTCCCCGAAAGGGTAGGCAGAGGTGCGTAAACACCCACATTTCGTCAATTAGGTTTTGGTCTCATGTAATAGGGGGTGAACCTATCACACAATTAAAATTCTACTTAAGCTATATTAATAATTAGTAGCATCCAACCAGTTATTATATATTCCCAGATTCTTATAGGTAGGTACTACCTACATCCCTACATGTACATTGTAGGTACATGCTACCTAAGTAGATAGGTACTTCTACAAATATAAAATATATTAGGTAAGTATAACCATAATAATTATTTTTGTAGGTAAGTACAAAAACTTATAATCATATTGGTTAATAAATAAAAGGCAATGTTTAATGGACTTCCCAAACTTATAGTTAAGTAGGTAAAAACTACGTAATATATAGGTACCTAGGTAAATATAGGTTTATACTTAACTACCTAATAGGATAACCTATTAGGTAGTTAAGTATAAACCTATATTTACCTAGGAGGAAAGGATAACCTTTGTCCACTACCTCACCTGATGGTAAGTGAAGATGTGGTCGAAGATGTTGTTAAGGCTAATTTCTGGCTCTCAAGGACAGCTGCTGGAACACACCGTTAGGTGCTTGGTGACAGATTTTCTACTATCGGGTGGTAGCTTGCTTGGCGGGCATTTTTAAAATGTCCTACCACCATGCTACAACGACTGCCATCCTAAGACAACAACCGGCACCAACGCGGCGGCTTATCGTTCCTCCGAAGCAAGTAAGCGCCCAGTACCGCGGCGGACGTGATCGGTTGAGAACGGCTAAGCAAACTTCGCTGCGAGCGCTTCAAAATAGAATAGTAAACCAACCCCGACAAGATTAAAAAATAGTGCCTCTGTAATTTACCTTGCCATCATTTGGTGCGTGCTTCAAGCTCCTCCTCAAGTGGGAATTCGACTTAGGGCCTGTACCACTCGTGCTAATTTCACCAAGAACACAAATTATATATTATATAGATTTGTCTAAAGCTACGAATACTTTATTTATTCGTAGGTCTAAAGACAGATAGGTCCATACCATAGGCTTAGGATGTACTAGTGAAAAAATCCTAGGTCTATGGTCCATACAAAGTTACTTTATGGATAGGTCCAGTAGGTATATTATATACAAAGTTACTTTATGTGTATATTACTTTTCTCTATGGATAGATCATAATATATACAAAGTTACTTTAAGAGATAGGTAACAGACCTTCATGCGACCGAACTATAGTCGCCGATCGTTTTTTTTTTCTTTTATAACTGAGACGATATCTGGCAAATGCTTTGATCGAATAAAAAAATACGTACTATCCATTCTACTAATGAGTTTATAATAACATATTGTAAACAGGTTGTACTCCTAAGGTCAGTATTACCTTTTTTTCATATTCTTATTATTCTTTAATCGAATTAAAACTAAATTTAAGTTTATATTTGCATTTATTTTAAAATACACAAACAATTAGGGTTAGCCCAAAATGGACATATATCTTCCTCCACTCTTGTGTGTAATGGCCAATGGGTATCTACACTTTGGGTACTGCAACACGTTTCATGCGCTTGATGTCCTGTAAAATAGAACCAAATTTAATAATATATATCTACAAAGCGATTATAATATCTTCAAAAACTTGCAGAGCTGATATAATCATCCCTCTTATTCGAAATCTCACCAGAGTGGATTTCAAATCGCTATTCAAACTCTTAATGGTTGGATATCGCATAGATTTTGATCAGAAAACTGTTTCTGGAGAACGTTTATGTATGGTACATATTATAATTTTCTACCATTTAATAGTTAGTAAATGGTTGAAAATATATTATTACTTTTTTTTAAATACATACACAATCTTCCACTTATATGCAAAAAACATTAGACATGTTATATTTATTATTATTTTTGACTCGACGTTTGAAACACTGAAGTGAACGTTAATATAGTACCACCAACTTAACTGTGCAGTTGGCGAGGGCGCTGCTGATCAAGGAAATCAACCACAAACTGTCACAATTTGATGAAATGTTTGTAGTTCTTTTTTCTGCCACCTGAACAGATAAGTTGGTGGGTCTGTAAAGTTTATGCAACTGTCATATAATAGAGGTTATTAAAATATGTATAGTTTTTCAAAATAAGTGAGTGTTTTAATACCTAATTATATGCAGTTGCATACACTACTTTACTTAATCTCATGGCTGTAGGTAAAGTAAAAAGTAAATATAAAAGCCTCTTATTCAACTACACATTTACTATCTATTTTACAAATCTGCTATTTATTACATTGCAATAAATATTTTCTTGATATTCATGATACAAATTATTAGTTTATATGATAATATTATTATATGATATATGTCAAGTTTCGTAATTCGTGTTTATTATAATTTTTTCAATGGATTACCTACTTATCCAATTATATAAAATAGTGTGTACCTATATTATTATTACAACGTACTAGGTCTATTATTTATGTATAAATGTCGCCTCATTGGCGTAGGCCTCCCCCATCAATTGTGACCATAATTTTCTGTCTCTTGCTATCCTCATCCACTCCACTCCGTGTCGTTTTGTGAAAACATCTTCCCATCGTCTGTTTGGTCTTCCTCTTTTCCGTTTATCTTCTCTCGGTATCCACTCCATTGACTTTTTTCATCCATCTCTGGTTATCCATTCTACTTATATGTCCCGCCCAATTCCATTTTAAAGTTCTAATAGTATGAATTTTGTCTTTGACTTTGGTTTTCATTCAAATAGTATTGTTATTTATTTTGTCAGATAGTTTGGTCCCTGCATACTCCTTTTCATCTTTCTCTGACATATTGCTAATCTGTTTTCATCTTCTTTCCTTAGGGCCCAAGTTTGACATCCATAAATAAGGAATGGTAAAATGGCAACATTGTATTATTTACACTTGATTGTGACGTGTATCTCTTTGTTTTTCAGTATTTCTTTCAGTCCCCAGTACTTTTTCCTGACGTGTATCTCTTTGTTTTTCATTATTTCTTTCAGTCCCCAGTACTTTTTCCACGCTATTGCTATTCTTCTATCAATCTCCTTTTCAGTGTGATCCTCAAAAGCTATAGATTCACCGAGGTATTGTCAAGGTTATGGTCTTCTTTTCTCCATTTGTCATATTTTTTGTCTTTGAGACATTTAGTGAAGGTCCTGCTTTTTTGCTCTCTGTTGTCAGGTCTTTTACCATGTTCTCTAGCTTTTGTGGAGATTCAGAAAAAATCACTATGTCATCAGCAAATCTTAAATGACTTAGATATTCGCCATTTATTTTGATGCTTTCATCTTGCCAATCCAGATTTCTGAAAATCATTTCCAAGACAGGCTATAGGTAGCTATATCAAATACATTTCTTATCTAACAAAATATTACTTAAATTCGTATGTACGAAATAGCGCCATAATGGAAAGTCTGTTATTGGTCTATGGCTCGGTAAAAGCGCGTTACGCGCGTATAGCTCTCTCCACAGATAATGTGTACTTAAATTGAAACCTCCTTGGTCGGGACACATTGTACTTTAATAATAAAAAAAATGTTTTAAAGCATTGTTTTGTTCGGAGAATATTGCTTTAATTTAACTTTTTAATTTTCTTAGAGAAGTATGTCAATAATATATGCCAATAAAAGTCTGTATTTCATTTCATAATTAGAATATTACCGAATGAGTTTATATAAAGTTGTTTAATTACTATATGTACCAAATAATCGCGCTCACTTTAGGTAACATACATAATTAGACTTGTATTTTTTTAATATAAGTGATGGCTCAGTGGCCTGGGGCACCACTGACCATTGGCTATGGACTGCCGTGCAGCAGGTCATGGTTCGAATCCCGCCGCAGGGTTGAGCTTCACCGCATGGGGAAGGGCATTTTGCGAATTCCCGCCTGGCTAGCGACCACCCTCAAGTAGAAATTTGTCGCCAAACACCTAACAGTGTGTTCCGGCAGCAGTCCTTGAGAGCCAGAAAAAATTACAATTTAGTGTGACGGGCACAGTGCAATTCGTCGTTGACGAAATGAGTCAGAGATTTATTTCACATGGAATTTTGATCCTCATTCACAGAATTAAAAAAAAAATACAGTTAGCAAGAAAATAGCCATTTTACACATAAACATTTTTTTATGCCAATCGATCTTGTTTCTAATACTGATCAAAAACTTCTATGGGACCAATCATCGTTGGAGTACTCAAAAAGTCACAAATTGCAAAAAACTTTTTCCGTAGATTTTGTATGAAAATTTAACGCAAAAGCTTTTTAGTGAAGGTTGAGATCTTTTTGTTGACTGAATAAAAAGATAAATTTATAAACAATTAAAATTTCGGACTCATTATTAATAATAAAACACAATCTTGACAGTTTGGTGATCAATGGATAGGAACAAATGGTCCTATTTCTTGCCCAGCGCGTAGCCCAGATCTGACACCTCTATTAGAGGCGTCTTAGATTTTAAATGAGAATAACATCATCAAGTTATGGTAGTTACTAAAAAAGATATTTAATACGCCTTATTTTTGATATTGTGTATAATTCTACGCGATCATTTCTTTTATTATATTTTTTGTATTTCAGTTACACAAATTCTTTACAAAATGTAAGGGAAAAGTTTTTTGCAATTTGTGACTTTTTGAGTACTCCAACGATGGTTGGTCCCATAGCTAACTGTAATTTTTTCTGAAAATCTGTGAATGGTAATCAAAATTCCATAAAAACATATGGTAATTCTCCTAAGACCATTTCCGGCTGCAACGGATAAGGTACTTGCCCTTACTGCCCCGCTGAAACGTTCCATTCTGTATATATATATATATATAGATGTTCCATCCTGTATATCTATATCTTTATACATTTTTGATATTATTTCAGGCCTACTCTTCCACGTTCAAGTTATGCCATTGCGTGGTATTTGCTCTGTATGCGGGTGGGTATATGATCGGTTAATGTCATCCAAAATCGACACCGTGAAATCCATATGACGTTACCTTTATACAGCTCACAGAAAAATGGTACCTACTACATATGTGCCCAAACGATAAACTCAAATTATGCCAGGTAATGCAATGCATATGCAGTTATTCATTTGTCACATCTCCTTATTATGATTTATAGGTGTTATAATTATATCCGTATCATGATAAGGAAAGTACTATAATCTCTATAGCGTTTTCATGGTCCCAGGTCCAATTTGGTTCACAATATTTGTGCAATTGCGTCTTATAGACGTTTTGAAGAGAAAAAAATTCAAAACTACCCTATGTATGCTTGTTCCCTACGCAATGCAAAGCCATACCATAAGCGTATGGCAAGAGCAGCAGCTTGATATCATATCACTCATACGTATTATACATATAGTGTATCTTCAATATCATCCACCCTTATCCTATCTTCGAGGTGGGGTTGGTTCAATATGTATTTCATTTAAATACACATCATCACTGCTATATGTTATAGATATTAACATCTTGACACTACATTTTTATAGTTGGATTTATTAGTAATGTATGAAGACAGATTTTTTCTGTATAATTAATTATAGAAGTGTGTAAATAAAACCTGCGGGGTGCCGAGCTAGGCATGCACGGGTACAGCTCAGCACAGTATATAAAAATGACTCTGTCATGTTAAGTAAAATACTAAATTCACAATAGCGTGTTCAAGAGATCATCAAATACTAGACATTACAGTCAGTTCGAAATTTTTGTATGCGATGAGCTAAATAATTGGTTACTACATCTTATAATTTTAGTTTTATAGAATAAAATCAATAAATATAATATCTTTGACGTAATCCACGACGTTAAAACAATTCTAAACTCATATTGTAAGGAACCAATGTACCTAATTTCATCATAATTAGTTTAGTTTTAATGTTTCCGAACTGAGGAACGATAAAAACACATTCGTTATAACTTATATCACGTCATTCTAACATTATTTAAAATATAGCCATAAGTCGAGTCCATAGGGACGCGTTATGAAACGTTCAACAAAAACTCATACATACTAGGTACCTTTTTTCGGAAATATGGATATCATCATCAATTGATTGATTTTTAGATACCTTTTACTGTTGATTCTTTCATTTGTAACATTTTATTGGTTCAAATGCCACGAAAAACCCCGCCCACTACGACCAGCGTTTGAGGTAAATGTGTAGGTAGATATTCTCCACAAGCTACGGAAAGCTCGAAACAATGTTCAATAACATTTGACCATAAAGGTAAATGTGTAAGGGTACCAAGTTTTGTTTCGTGTTTCTATGTATTAAATAAGTAGTATTTAAGCGTGGATTGTGATTAGGGCGAGGCTTTCCCTGGACTTTAGGTATTTTACGCTACCTCAGACCTAAGGTTGCCAGACGTCCGGGAAATCCGGGATTGTCCCGGAATGGGGTGTCTTGTCCCGTGTCCAGTAATTCCGCATTACTGTCCCGGAATTCTCGACTTTAGGTTTTTTCAAACAAACGGACGGATACTATGCTACGCACGGCGCATGCCGGCTGTGTGTTTATTTCAAAGTTAGTTAAAGGGCCTACTTAAATAAGATTACAAAGTTTATTTGGTTTCTATTAAGTTTATCCAAGGTTTCTTTATAAGAGAATTGTTAGCCTTAAAGAGTGGCTCAATATTATTCATAGTTTAATTTTATGTTAGGTAAGGTTAATGGGGGAGTAGTTGACACATAGGTCGGAATAGTCAACTTTAGATCAGTGTAGGGTGATCAAATATTTTTTATGTAAAAGTGAATTAAATATTCTAAAAGAAAGGGTTTCATGTAGATTATTGCACGTTATTCAATTATCTCATAAGAGCAAGCAATAAAAAATGAAAAAAATATGATTTCAAAGTATCAAATGCGCCCATAGTTGACATGCTAAAAATTGATTTGTTTGGGTAGTTGACATTAGTTGATCCAATAGTTGACATCAAATAAAGAAACTAATTTATTAATAATGAATACTTTAATACATATAAACACACATAAAATCACGCCTATTTCCCGTAGGGGTAGGCAGAGACTAGATTTCCACTTGCTACGATCTTTAGATATCTCTTTCGCTTCATCTACATTCATCATCCTTTCATACATAAGCGTCGGTTAAGGGTACTCCTGACATGACCATTTTTCAGAACGTCTTCAATTTGATTTCGGAACGTTCATCTAGGTCTTCCCCTTCCAAAACTTCCGTTCACTTGTCCCATGTAAACCTGTTTAGTCATTCTTATTTCATTCATTATCTATTCATACCTTTCTCGATTTTAGCCACTACTACATCCTTATTTACACCACGTCATTCCCTTATCAACTCCTTATCATGTCACTCCGTCTAATTATGCGTCTCAATGCTCTCATCTCCACTGTATTTATTCTACTTTCATGCTTTTTCTGCTATACCCAACTTTCACTACAATACATTTTGTTTGAACCAACCAATTTTTGTTGGAACCAACACTCCTACATGAACAGCCGGATGAGCCTTCTTAGACATATTTTTTTTTATGCCTTATAGGTTAACCATTGACCACTATCTCACCTGATGTTAAGTGATGATGTGGTCGAAGATGTTGTACAGGCTAACCTAGAAGTACTGGCTCTCAAGGACAGCTGCCAGAACTCACCGTTAGGTTCTGGCGACAGATTTTCTACTTGAGAGTGGTAGCTAGCCAGGCGGGCATTCGCAAAATGCTCTACCACCATGCTATAACGACTGCCATTCTAAGACAACAACCGGGACCGACGGCTTAACGTGCCCTCCTAAGCACGGAAGCGCTCAGTAGTAATGTCACTAGCGGTCCCCCATCCAACTCATGACCGCGGGCGACGTTGCTTAACATTGCTGATCGGTTAAGAACAGCTAAGTAAACTTCGCTACGAGCGCTTCGTACTGTTCATAAACGCGTGCAATGCTCCGTTTACAGCATCCCCTCTCTTTCTATGTTACTTTTACACTCTCCATCTTTTGTAATCCTCTTCCAATCCAAATTAAAAAGGCGGTGCAACAGACTAATAACTATGCCTCGCCCAGCTCTCAGCATCTCGATTATATCATATTCTGGATTCTTACCTAATTTCATACTCTTTAACGCTTTCAAAATCTGTTCCATGCTTATTTCGTTTTCATCATCGCTTGTATGTGTTCTTCAAATAAACTTTCAAAATACTCTTTCCATCTTTTCAACACATATTCTTCTCCTTTTATAATGCTTCCATCATGACTTCTGATTTGACGATCTCAGGTCATGGTTTCCTCGAGCTGTTCTTATGGATTTCCAGAAAAACTTTACATTTGACTGCAAATCTTCAGAAATCCTTTCGCTCAGCTTTCTTTCTGCTTACAACTTCTTTAACTATTTTTTTTAATCTCTTATAATCCTTTCTTGCTACACGTAACGTATATCTGTATAAATGGCATCATGGGTTGCCATTTATACATTTTGGGTAGCTTTTGTGGCTAACGAATCCAACCATGTTATTTTGTTTTCAGCCTTTTGTACATCTTGATTCATCTACGCATTCTTTAGCATTTTTCCTTTTCGCTTTTTAGAAGTGCCGCACACATTGATGGCAAGGTCTACCATCCCTTGCTTCAATTTTATCCACATTTCTTTAATTTCACTTATCTAAACCATCAAGTCCAACTTATTAACATAATCATTTTTAACATCCTTCTCTTGCAATTTTTTAACATTCACTCGTTCCAAACAGTTCACACTTGCAGTGTAGATGCACGCGCTCGGTGTCGCCATCGGTTGAAAAGACTAATAAATTCAAACATACTTCTTGAATCACCTTCCCTTGTAAACAAATGGATCTTTTTGTGGTCAAACATTGTGTTTGTGACGCAAAGACTCCATTCCAGACACAAATCAAGCAAACTTAGTCCATTCTCATTCGCTCGTTCATCCCCAAAAGCACCAGGAACCCTTTCATATCCATCTCGCTTTCTTCCTACCCATTCATCAATACAATCCTTTCATTATCTTTACACATTTTTAAAGTATTGTGCATACTGTCCCAAAACTCCTTTCTTTCTTTTTGTGCTTTTGGGGACCTTCACGAACTCATGTCCGTCGGCGCATAGACACCCGCCCCAAAACATCGAGTAAGCCCAACTTTAAGCCTCACCCAGAGAATTCTTGGGCTCACGCATTCATACTTAATCATATATTATAAAATTTTCTTGATTGTATTCATTTCATTTTTTTGAATTTTCAAAAGTTCTACGCGTCATTACACACTTTTTGAACACGATCCGAGCCATAGTTTTTAAAATACAACAAATTTTTGCATCTATCGTCTGGCATACTTCATAGTGTCCATTCCACCTCTTACATTCAACGTAGCAAGGCGGCTCCCCGTGGGACGCTTTCCACCCCGCGAGCTACGGAATATTTGAATAAGGGATTATTCATTTAAACCATCAACAAAGCGTATCTTATTATTATCATAATCATACTTTACACTTATAAATATCAGTCTAGCTAATCTAAGAAAACAGTATTTAGTTACAATTCATAAATCATATTTATTGCAGACTATAAAAATCCAACATCATTTAAAGTATAAAAAAATAACAAGCAGTCTGACACAAGAAATTCAGCACTGTTTATAAAATATAAGTGTGGTGCTCTTGATTGTTTTCCAAAGGAAGGAAAAAATATATGTACTCAGTAAACTGTATGCATGTGTAGTTGACATCCCTGTCAAGTATTGGTTCTAGTAATAGGAACTATACTCATTATATACAGAAACGATTGTCACCTTACGCTGATCACTGACATAATGCAAACTTAATTTACACCTTAAAATCAATAGTTGACAGGGATGTCAATTACTGGTCCACATTGAAAAAGGCGTAAGTAGTAATTGACAACACGTAAAAATTGGCGCCATTACACACATGAGGTTAGGAGTGGAGTTCGGGTAATAAGCAGTGAACTAATAACAACATTATAATAATCGCAGTTAAACACACGTTATTACATAATGGCTAAACCAATTTTGCTAATATAAAAAAAATAATGTGTCATTCACATGGTCTGTTCTATGTTAAAACTGTCTTCAGTCTTCAAATTTGAAAGTGTCAACTATTACCTCAATGTCAACTATACCATTTCCCATAATAAAACCACTAAATATATATAAATATATATATATATATATAATAAATATATATAAATATATAATAAATATATATAAATATATATATATATATATATAGTGGTTTTATTATGGGAAAAATAAACGGCAATTATAGTAACACATATTTATTTGATACAAAGATAATAATATGTTACCTAAATTAGTAAATAAATCAATATAACGTAACAGTACAGGTTACGTTATATTGATTTGAATAATATGTTACCTAAATTAGTAAATAAATCGATTATTATATAAGTCTATATTATTAATTGAAATTAATAATATAGACTTATATATATATTAGGTCCTTACATATGAAATTGGCGTTTTTCGTACTGGCCACTTTAATCACGAATTTCTCCTCTTTGGTAAGGAATTCCAAATTCAAATTTGTACAGCTATAGACTCATGTATTTGTGCTTCGATGATCGTCATTCATTTGTTTTTTTTCTTCTGTTTTTTTCTGTTTGCGTCACTCATTTTACAAAATGGAAAACCTTAAATATCGCATTATTTACGAGTACGAGTTCCGCCGTGGCACTAGTGCTGCGGAAACAACTCGAAGGGTGAATGATGTGTATGGCGGTCGTGTTGCAAAAGAAAACACAGTTCGTTTTTGGTTCCAACGTTTTCGTTCTGGAAATTTCGACATGCAGAACAAGCCTCGTGGACGGCCTGAGACTCAAGTTGATAATGAAGAGTTGAAGGCTATTGTGGAAGCGGATCCATCGCAAACCACGTCCGAGTTAGCTGCAGGCTGCAATGTTAGTGATAAAACTGTTTTAATTCACTTGAAGCAAATTGGGAAGATTAAAAAGCTTGAAAGGTGGGTACCTCACGAATTGACTGAAACAAACCGGCAAACGCGCGTCGACTGCTGCGTTACATTACTAAACCGGCACAATAATGAAGGTATTTTAAACCGAATCATTACCTGTGATGAAAAATGGGTTCTTTACGATAATCGGAAGCGCTCAGCGCAATGGTTAGATCCTGGCCAGCCAGCCAAATCCTGCCCCAAGCGAAAATTAACCCCAAAAAAGTTACTTGTAAGCGTTTGGTGGACTAGTGCCGGTATTGTTCATTACAGTTTTTTCAAATCTGGCCAGACTATTACGGCTGATGTCTATTGTCAGGAATTGCAAACCATGATGGAAAAGCTAGCGGCTAAACAACCTAGGCTGGTCAATCGCTCCACGCCACTGCTGCTTCACGACAACGCTAGACCACACACTGCGCTACAGACGGCTACTAAATTAGAAGAGCTTCAATTGGAAAGTCTAAGACATCCTCCGTACTCCCCGGACCTTGCTCCAACAGATTACCTTTTTTTTCGAAATTTGGATAACTTCTTGCAAGGGAAAAAATTCAACTCCGATGGGGCAGTCCAAATCGCCTTCAAAGATTTTATTGATTCCCGTCCGACTGGTTTTTTTAGTAAAGGGATCAATGAACTACCTATGAGATGGCAAAAGTGCATAGAAAATAATGGTTCATACTTTGATTAATTAAATATATTATATTAAAAAATATTCGACTTTTTGTTCCTCCCATACAAAACGCCAATTTCATATGTAAGGACCTAATATATATGAATTGAGTACGTCCTCCTTTTTTTAATGTTAGCAAAAAAATTACAAAACTCCAAACATACATTTCTTGAATTCATTGTTGTTTTATTTATTATTCTTGCCTAACAAATTTTAAACACAATCTTCTGGTCTATATTGATATTTTCAAAATACAGCCGTATTTTTTAACGACTTCAAAAAAGGACGAGGTACTCAATTCTTCAGTATTTTTATTTTTTATGTTTGTTACCTCAGAAATGTTGACTGGGTAAACCGATTTTGATGATTCTTTTTTTATTTGAAAACAGATGCTTGCCGTGTCGTCCCATTTAAATTTCATCATAGGAAATCAGAAATCGGATCAGCCTTTTTTGGGGTACACTCCAATAGCTGAAAAATATTTTCCTATCTTGATGATATAGTGATTGACAGTGAATGACACTAGATCCCATAAGAAGCAAGGGTAACTAAAAAGGGTGAAAAATAATGTATACCAAAAAATGGAACCAACTTCAACACTCAAATGTGTGAAATAACTTGTCGAAGTCGGTACCATGCGTACAAAATTGTGATAGTAGGTACTTTTTAACCATCATGGTACTGACTTCAACAAGTTATTTCACACATTTGAGTGTTGATGTCGGTTCCATTTTTTGGTAAAAGAGATCCAGGGAAGGACATAGGATAGTTCTTTCCAATTGTGCAAAACGAGAACTGACATACCTATGCGCGGGCGGAGTCGCGGACGGAAAGCTAGTATTAGATATTTTCATTACCTACGTACATTATTTTAGTTTCAATTTAGTTCGATTGATATACAATTTGAGTATTTTTATCCCATCAAAAAATCATACATAAATGTTTTATTATATTAACATACAAATAGGGTAGTGAGAATTTGTGTACACTAGTGAAATAAAATGTATATATTATACTGTTTGTTTTTGTTGATCATGGCCTTTTTCCTATCTTGTTCATTTCATAGGCATCTCCGATATTTTTGAATACATTACGTAATGGTAATAATTTATTTTATCTATGTATTTGTTCACAAGTTATGTAGTCACAATGCTTCAGTTTCCACCCACGACTTCATACACGTGCATAGTGGCTATCCCACAACATCACTCTTCCGGGAAGAAAAGTACCCCATGTGCTCTATATGCAAACCCTAATATATTCTTATTATCCATTACTTACTAATATAAGATATTTATGGGGTTTACCTTTAGCAGGGCCGAAGCTTTTTTGAAGCAGTGATGGCTCAGTGGCATTGGCTATGGACTCCCGTGCAGCAGGTCCATAGTTCGTATCCCGCCGCGGGCTTGCGAGCTTCACCGCATGGTGGAAGGGCATTTTGTGAATGCCCGCCTAGCTAGGGACTACCCTCAAGTAGAAAATCTGTCGCCAAGCACCTAACAGTGTGTTACGGCAGCAGTCCTTGAGAGCCAGAAAAAATACAGGCTAATGAGACCAAACAACTGGACGTCTCAGCGTGACGGGTACAATGCAATTCGTCGTTGACGAAATGCGTCTGTTATAGGCAGAGGTTAGTCCACTTAACACGGCTTGTTCCTTCGCAATAACATAAAAAAAAGGTATTGAGCTTTCAATCGACGACACGACGCCAAAAGCTGAAGAGAGTAACTAACGAAGCTGTCGGTCAAACTCATGAAGTTCTAATTACATTCACTCGCCTAAAATAGTGTTCATCGTCGACAATAGCAAATACCATTAAATCATCCAGGTAAGCGAATACATTTTTCAATTAATTGACTATAACATAATTATAAACTATTCAACCGATTTTAATGAAATTTATACGGGCCCACCACAATGGTATATCCTTTCTAATTGTGGTGAAGTCACATAATTAACAAAGCTGAGCCGGACCTGAAACAAAATAAAATATATTAATATAACAGGAATAAAATAAATAAATTAAAACAATACATGTTAAAGTATAATATAAATAATGTTCTATACTTAACTCCATATTGAACGTGCACCGGCGCCGACTTAATGTGAACGCGCAAGCATATTGGAGAACAATAGCTGTGGAATGCGGCTCGGGGATTACCGGCCGCCTGCGCCGCCGTTCGCCCGTCTCGCTCACTCTGCAGTCTGCATAGCTACCTTACGCAAAGCGCACGCTGCTCGGATGCATTTTTATTCTCCGCTTTTGTTTACATACGTACCACTTGTTGTTTTAACTAATTGTTTGTAACGTTCATAATATAGACTTTGAAAGTTTTATAGTCGCAGTGATTTTTATACCCTCACCAACGGACTATATTGGTGACCCCGACGTGATCTTGGTCGTGATAATAGTGACCTGTGCTATCGGACACGGACTAAAACAAGTGAACAATAAACAAATATTGCAACAGTGAATTAACATGGCAACAGGACATTCCGCGGGTACGAACAGTCAAGAAGGTGCGAAAGGTACCGTTCACACTACGTCGTCCGACATATTTCGTGTCGGAGTACGCATGCCCCCATTTTGGCCGGAAAAACCTGCCGTATGGTTTGCGCAGATAGAAGGACATTTTGCGTTATCCAGAATAACAGATGACCAAACAAAATTTTATTACGTCATCTCGCAATTGGAACACCGTTACGCCGCCGAAGTAGAGGATATTATTGTATCTCCACCATCCGAATCAAAATATGCTACGTTAAAAGCAGAACTCATTAAAAGGCTGTCACAGTCACGAGAAAAAGAAGTCAAACAGCTCCTAACCCACGAGGAGATGGGCGACCGGCGCCCTTCACAGTTCCTGCGACACCTACGTCAGCTAGCTGGACCAGAAGTACCTGAAGAGTTTCTCAAGACCATATGGACCAGCCGTCTCCCCCCTAACGTGCAAACTGCTGTTGCATCACAGCCACGTACAGACTTAAGCAGCCTAGCAGACCTGGCTGACACAGTGCTTGATATTGTGAGTACTAGCCCACAAAACGCCGCCATGACTTACGCCCCGTCTTCACAATTAGACATAATGTCAAAGCAGATCGCTGACCTCACCAGACAGGTAGCTTCACTTACTGCAGCACAAACCTCAAGCAGAAGACCACGTTCTCGATCGAGGAACACTGGACGACAGCGCAGCAACACCAGGTCAGACTCTAGCTACCGTCGTTTCCCAGAATGCTGGTTCCATTCGAAATTTGGTAAAGAAGCTAAAAAGTGCGTAAAACCATGCGATTTTAAGCAGGGAAACGCTCAGGGCAGTCGATAATGGCGACAGACGATTGCCCCGCCACCCCAGGTCGCCTGTTCGTTACGGATCGCACTTCTAAGACGCAGTTTCTTGTAGATACAGGCAGTGACATCTGTGTCTTTCCACGAAGCGCCCTACGAACCCGCAGACCCAAAACAGACTACGTGTTATATGCAGCAAATGGGACCCCGATTGTGACATATGGATTCACAACTTTGATTCTGAACTTGGGACTACGACGTGAATTTTCATGGAAATTCGCTGTGGCTGATGTCACGAAGGCCATCATTGGTGTCGATTTTCTCTCGCATTTCGGGTTAATCGTCGACGTCAAGAACAAGCGTCTTATAGACAACACCACGTCGTTAACAACAGCAGCTGTGACAGCAACATCATCCGTCACTATATCTTCTATCAAGACACTGACTGGTGATACAGCTTATCTCAACCTGCTTCGCGAGTATCCCGAAATAACCAATCCATCCGGTTCCCAGCGCCATCCATCGCATAACACGGTCCATCATATCAAGACCACACCTGGCCCACCCGTTTTCTGTACGCCTCGACGACTTGCACCCGACAAACTGAAGATTGCGAAGGAAGAATTCGAAGCCATGTTGAAATGTGGTACAGCAAGACCATCAAGCAGTCCCTGGTCTTCAGCTCTGCATCTCGCCCCCAAGAAGGACAGTGGTTGGCGCCCCTGTGGCGATTACCGCCGATTGAATGCTCGCACTGTACCTGATCGATACCCAATACGACACATCCACGACTTTGCTCAGGAGATATCTGGATGCACCGTCTTCTCAACCATCGATTTACACAAGGCTTTTAATCAGGTACGCGTCGCAGAGGACGATATTTGCAAGACCGCTATTTCTACACCTTTTGGACTCTACGAGTTCCCATTTATGAGTTTTGGTTTGAGGAATGCAAGTCAAACGTTTCAACGATTAGTAGATGAGATGCTCAGAGGCCTAGACTTCTGTTACGGGTACGTTGATGACTTCCTGGTCTTCTCGCGCGATGAACACACCCATAAACAGCACCTACGTCAACTATTTGAAAGACTCAGAGACTTCAACATGACTATCAATGCATCTAAATGCGTATTTGGGGTGTCGCAAGCCACTTTCTTGGGATACACTGTCTCAGCAGAAGGTGTAAAGCCACTAGAGACTAAGGTAGAAGCCATAAGAACATTCCCAGTTCCAAAAACAGTCAGAGAGCTCCGTCGATTCCTTGGAATGGTGAATTTCTATCGCCGTTTCATTCCTGGCGCAGCAGAAAACCAAGCTCCTCTACATGCTTTACTTACCGGATCAATAAAAGGCTCACATCCAGTGGACATCTCAGGTGACGCTCTTCAAGCCTTCGAAAACTGCAAAGAAAGCCTCTGTCAGACAGCAATTCTAGCACATCCAGATCTACAAGCACGTCTAGCTTTGGTCACTGATGCGTCGGACAACGCCATAGGATCAGTTCTCCAACAGTACGTAAACAACAACTGGCAACCACTAGCATTCTATTCGAAGAAGTTGAGCTCAGCACAGCGCAAGTACTCTCCATATGATAGAGAATTGCTCGCCATATACCAGTCGATCAGATATTTTCGACACATGCTAGAAGCAAGGAACTTTACAGTTTTCACCGACCACAAACCTCTATGCTTTGCTTTCGATTCAAGAAAAGAGAGTTGTACTCCTAGACAGTTCCGATATTTAGATTACATCTCTCAATTCACAACTGATCTACAGCACATTTCTGGAAAGGACAATGTGGTAGCGGATACACTGTCTCGCATCAATATGCTTTCTCAACCCGTAGATTTGGTGATACTAGCTGAAGCACAGAACACAGATCCAGAACTAACCGACCTACTCGCAGGTTGCACATCTCTACGTCTTCAGAAAGTTGCAATACCTGGAACTAAATTCGATATATATTGTGACAAAAGTACTGACACTACGCGTCCCTATGTGCCGAAAGAACTAAGACGGAAAGTATTTGAAAGTCTCCATTCACTTAGTCATCCTGGAGCAAACGCCACTGCCAACTTGGTTTCTAAGCGATACGTATGGCCAAGCATCCAGAAGAACTGCAGAGAATGGACTAAGCAATGCTACGCTTGCCAAAGAGCTAAAGTGACAAGACACGTAACATCACCACTTGGAACATTCAAAATACCAAGTGCCAGATTTCTATATGTGCATATCGATCTCATAGGCCCATTACCAGTGTCTGATGGAAACAAGTACTGTCTAACTGCCATTGACAGATTTACCAGATGGCCTGAGGTGATACCTATTCCGGATATAACGGCAGAAACTGTAGCAAAAGCACTCTTGTCTGGATGGATCGCACGTTTTGGTGTGCCACTAGAAATCGTAACCGACAGAGGAAGACAATTTCAATCAGCTTTATTCAAATATCTTTCTGAAACAGCAGGTTTCCAACATAAGTCTACTACAGCTTACCATCCAACCTGTAACGGATTGATAGAAAGATTTCACAGACATTTGAAATCAGCTATAGTATGTCACGAACACAACAGCTGGACAGAAATCTTACCTTTGGTACTTCTTGGCATCCGCAACACATTGAAAGAGGATCTGCAAGCATCATCAGCCGAACTTGTTTACGGCGAACCTGTGAGAATGCCTGGAGATTTCTTTGAGATAAATAGACAGACCACTACAGATATAACAGACTTTACAGCCCGTCTAAGAGAGTTTGCAGCGAAAGTTCAACCTCGCCCTGCTTCGAGACACAGCCAAAAAGCAATATTTGTCTACAAAGATCTGTCAACAGCAACTCACGTATACTTAAGAGAGGATGCATCTCGTGGATCTCTAACACCAGCATACACAGGACCCCATAAAGTGTTAAGCCGAAATGATAAAACCTTTAGAATCCTCCTGAAAGGAAAACAAAATGAAGTGTCGATTGACAGAATAAAACCGGCTTACTTACTTAGTGACTCAGCGAATACTACTCCGGTTCCCACTCAACCGTCCGCTGAAACACCACATGTGAAAGAATACACTACACGATCAGGCAGGACGGTCAGATTTCCAAACTATTATCGACCGTAGGACGGTCTCTGGAGGGGAGTGATGTGGTGAAGTCACATAATTAACAAAGCTGAGCCGGACCTGAAACAAAATAAAATATATTAATATAACAGGAATAAAATAAATAAATTAAAACAATACATGTTAAAGTATAATATAAATAATGTTCTATACTTAACTCCATATTGAACGTGCACCGGCGCCGACTTAATGTGAACGCGCAAGCATATTGGAGAACAATAGCTGTGGAATGCGGCTCGGGGATTACCGGCCGCCTGCGCCGCCGCACAGTGTGGTATTCGACCTCGAATCCTGGCCAAAAATATTTTATACCACTAACAGCTTCAGATGTACATTTTATGGAATGAAAAATAATTAAACAACAATTTAATAATGAAAACACATTTTATTCTTCACTGCTACTATATTCTAAAACATTAATATTTGTGAAATCACTTTCACACAACAAATTTAAAACGTCAACTAATAATGGTTTTTTTTTCTTGTTTGAAGACGAACGCATTCCTGTTATTAATGGGTCTGAAGTTAAAAGAAGCCTATTCAAAACATCCAGGTTGCAGGTCACACGTGAAAATTTTCTTGTATAATTTAATCTGTATGATTTGATGTGTTTGTTCCTGGCTTCTGCAGCTTCTTCAGATAGCTGCCCTATAGGAAGTATTACGTCCTTAATGACTTCAGCCCCATGTCGTAGTACCTTATGCAAAGTTGGGGACATAGGATAGAAACTATATAGCGTCACATATAGTTCAGCTGTTTCTTGACAGTATTTTTGAAATGCATCTATGTTGATTTTGAACCCGGAACATAAGGTATCCAAGATAACCTTAAGCCTATAAATCAAAGTTTTATCTACTCCTGTTATGGCTGCTGAAATTTCATATTCTTCGAAAAATCGCCTACTGGTATTGCCATCATTTGTGTTACCATAATTGGCTTTCGGAATATCTACTAAAAGCCCAAGCTGGTGTTTGAAATTATCTTGAATTTCTTTCTTCTTGTTTTGCACCAGTTGTTTCTCTTCATCAGTAAGACGGACGTTCCATTTTTTTATGGGCAGCTTATATGCTACATGTAAAATAGTCTCAAAAAATCTAATGCGAGCATGTAATAAGGAGAGACCAAGACTCAAATTTTCTTTCTTACACGGCCTCGTCTTTGTTAAGTCATTAAACTCTGATGAAGTGGCATCACATAAATAGCACCTCATCGTGGATTTGGTATGCGTAGCGGCATTGCATACCTTTCCGTCTACCATAGTAAAACACATTTTATGTTTTATGGACATATTGTCGATTTCAGTGCTGGAAAGTGCTGTGATCTGTGATTTAATATAATTTATTTCTTCATTAGTTATATCAGTTGTCTCTTTCACAAACCTTATTCTAATAGGTCGACAGTAGCGAGGTGATGATGGAGTTGGATTTTGCCACAGTATTTTATTTTCCTGTCCGTAAATTAATTGAAGTGGAACTACAGAGCTTTGAAACACATTTGCATCAGAATCAGCTTCATTTTCAAATTTCATTTTATACTGCATTTGCTGCGAGCCGTCACAACCCCATTTACTGATTAAAGTTAAAGTTTGTTTTTCTTCTTCACTTAAAACTTCTACAGCTTCTCTAAGATGTTCGATTAGTCGTGTTACCGTGTGATCCATCAACTTTTGCACTTGTATTTCCGCACATGTTTCGGTAACTCTGTGAAGTTCAGGGTAACAATTTTTTTTTTCTTTCTGGAGGACAGAATAACATGGGAAAAAGCTTTTGTTCGTTTCTCTTATTATTTCATATTGCGCTTTAGTAAGTCCTGCTTCCGTGAACATACACAAAGCACGTAAAGGCGACAAGTGATGAGGTTGCTCTTGTTCTTCAAAACTTTTTTTCATCGCGTTTACATATTTTGTTGCTCTTCTAGGACTTTTTGTAAGGTCCCTTACCACTTTTGAAGCATCGACCTTGCCTGACTCTCGCAATTTCATTTGTGTAGCATAGGTCAACTCTTCCGCGTCTTTTGATCGAAGCTCTTGGGTTTTCCGTCTTTTGCTTCTTTCACTTGAGTCTATAAAAGACTTCTGAGAACGACCAGGACTGAGTCCTATAACAATAAACATAATATATACATAACTGTCATAATCACAAAAAGTTAAGTGTCTTTGCACTAAGTACAAAAACACATAAAAATGCAAAAGAATAATAGGGGTTTGCCTTCATTGTTTTTACGTACCTGTACCAGGTAAGCAGATAGTTCCGTTTAGCCAATCAGCATTGTTTTCTTCAAACCTTGCTTTTGTTTTTCGTGCAGCTAACCATTTTTCTTTGAATTGATGTTTTATAATGGAGAGCTTTTGCTTCACATCAGGGAGCATTGGTTCATTTTCAGCATAATTATTTAATACAGCTTGCTCCATAAATTTAAGTTTTCCTTCAAATGTTGCTTCATTTGAGTTTTGCATGATGGTATATAATTGATTTCGAGTCATAGACCTCAATCCAGAAGGCCCTGTTAATAAGACAATACAACAAAAACTAAATATAAAAGAAACATCATACATACAGAGTACATTAAAAAAATCGTTAAAAAAAAGGGGGCGGTTTCGGGCGGCTATTTTTTTTATAAATGGGTTACGTACTAATTGCTTCATGTAATACAATAGTTTTCATAGCTTAGAAATGTTCAGAAGTATAACAAAACTCTTAGTAAATATTTTAAATTACACATATATCAAACAGTTGAACACACCTAAGTTGTCAGCCTTACTGAGTAAAATTGGTTGAATTTTCATTAAAAAAAAGTAGTGTTACATAAAGTACATACCTGGGTCAGAATAATCCATCACAAAAAAACAGTAAATTGCTTATGCACGAAATCACAGGAATTTATAGAGAAACACTAAAATCTGAGCACATCGACAAATAACACGACACTCTAAGCGAACGGTAACTTGCGACTGAGAGTGAGGC
Organism: Plagodis pulveraria; assembly: GCA_963890685.1. Classification (NCBI taxonomy): domain Eukaryota; kingdom Metazoa; phylum Arthropoda; class Insecta; order Lepidoptera; family Geometridae; genus Plagodis; species Plagodis pulveraria. Next base: position 21,025,587 of record OY982967.1, read on the forward strand.
GTGCTCAATTATGCTAGCACTTTTTAGGGTTCGTCTTTTGTTGCAGCAGGTACCTGACTTTTCGAAGAAATGGCAAAAAGGGGTAGGAACCAGGTATTAAAAAAATCATTTTTGGCCAGCTTTTGAGGTTGAATACCACACTGTGCGCCGTTCGCCCGTCTCGCTCACTCTGCAGTCTGCATAGCTACCTTACGCAAAGCGCACGCTGCTCGGATGCATTTTTATTCTCCGCTTTTGTTTACATACGTACCACTTGTTGTTTTAACTAATTGTTTGTAACGTTCATAATATAGACTTTGAAAGTTTTATAGTCGCAGTGATTTTTATACCCTCACCAACGGACTATATAATAAAAAAAAGAATTATTGAAATCGGACTACAATCTGTTAAAAGTTATGCCTGGTCATACATAAGAAAAAAAAATACGTGTGAAATTGAGAACCTCCTCCTTTTTTGGAAATCGGTTAATAACTCCGCTCACCGCTGTAATTCCTGACAGCACCACGGTAATGATAGCATTTCCGTGACTATACGCACATTCTTATGACAATAACAATGTTTAGCTAAATTGTTTAAGGTTCTTTACTTCTTTGAACCTGTGAAATCGCTTGTCTTGTAAGTGAGTTCTCCGTCTGGAGCTATCATCTATACTTACATGTAATAAATCTGTAATAAACGTCATGTCTATACATGACAGATAATTGAAGCACACGTAGCGAAGTTTGCTTAGCCGTTCTGAATCGATCAACTAAGTTAAGCAAAGTCCGCCGCGGTCAGGAGTTGGATGGGTGACCGCTACTGACATTACTACTGAGCGCTTTCGTGCTTCGGAGGGCATGTTATGCCATCGGTCCCGGTTGTTGTCCCACGTTACAGCATGGTGGATGGGCATTTTGCGAATGCCTGCCTGGCTTGCTACCACCCTCAAGTAGAAAATCTGTCGCCAAGCACCTAACGGTGTGTTTCGGCAACTGTCCTTGAGAACCAGTAATTCTAGACTAGCCTGAACAACATCTTCGACCATATCATCACTTACCATCAGGTGAGATAGTGGTCAAAGGCTAGCCTATCATAGATATAAAAAAAAATTATTAAAAACATTTTTCTTGGTAATATACCAACAACAATCTTTTTTAATAAATAGGAAGGTGTTAGATACTAATATTTTTTCTTATTTCTAATACCTATATATTTATAGGAGTCATGAGGTTTAGGTTTTTGTTTTATCTAAATCAGTCTACCCAAAGAGAAGTTATGGGATTAAAACATGATAATTATATGCCCATACAAAGGTAACGGAATATGGATAACACTTTGTTGATGTCATACTACTAATGGACATTGGAAAAGGAATAAATAAAGCAGTTCAGTTATTACAGGAAGAGTTTAATATTTATAAAGAATTTCTAGATAGTAAATTATTTAGGTATTGAAACACAGGCACATTGATATTATCACAAAAACGTTACAGGAATATGCTTGACTGTACACAGGCTTGACTAAAGACTTGATTGAAGACGTCAATGGAGAAAGATTTTACGTTCCTGAAAAAGAATGGAAATTATATTCATCAGTACCTATGTCTCAACAAGTTCTTATGACTGTATACAAAGCTGCGATGTGATCACAGCACAACACTGCTATCATAGCCCTAGAGCAATAGCACACATCTTATTCAACTGGCGTAATAAAATCTGTAGAGCAGCATCAAGTTGTGCCTGAAGCTAAGCACCACGCGTGCTCCCGTTGCAATGTCACCCAGGAGCTTAGATCTGAATACGTGCGTGCACTGCTCTGCCCTCGTCACTCCAGGTTGGTTACTGGAGTGACGGTTTTGGTTTTACGTTACTGGAATATAAAATCTCTACATTATAGTCGGCTTGTACACCTACCCCTACCAAGGTTTCCACTTCAATCTACCGGTTGTGACAGATGTTAACTTAAGTTCACTTATCCCTATGTATGAATATTATTTACTATATGTATGTCTGTTAATGATAGCAATTACATTATCACCTAGCCACGTTTATCTATGAATGAGCATAATTAGAGACTATTGAAATTATATTGATAAAGTTAATAAGAAATACTGAAGGTATTATCTAGCCCACAAAAAATATCACCAAAAACATATGATCCAGTTAGTGTCGTTAACTAACCTAAGTACAACAATGAAACCATGTTTTGCACTTTAACATAGTACCTTTTGATAGGTTACATGGTATCTTATTGTACACATTCCACAATCACAGTATGCATACCATTATGAAGAAGCACTAAGTAATACTTTTGACTTTTGTTTTTAGCATGGTGGTAGGGCATTTTGCGAATGCCCGCCTGGCTAGCAACCACCCTCGAGTAGAAAATCTGTCGCCAAGCACCTACCTGGGCAACAGATGTTAGGTGCTAGGCAAAATGACAGCTGTCCTTGAGAGCCAGTAATTGTAGGATGATTAGTGAAGTGTGTGCCTTCCTCCTTTGTCCAGGCTGAGGACCGGCATCATAAATGTCAAAATTCAACATTATGAGGCGGAGTTACACAAACACTCACACAGCTCAATTGGTTAGAGCATACCCCGGCTCAAGGGGTGGATGGACGCGGGTTCGAATCCCGCGCATGACTTAAATTTTTCCTATCGTATATTTGTGATTTTGTAATAACACCTTATTTACTAGACATGCAGCCTGAGGAAGCAGAAACCTCTAAATTAAGTTACCCCCTAAGAAACAGAAACATGCATTATAAACATAATACTGCAAAGATCTAGCCTGCATTGCCGTTCAGCCGCGTTACTGGACAGGAGCAACATTTCAATAAACACAAACATTCATCTAATAGACTTAGGGGTTGCTAATACTAAGCAACCCCCGAAGTCATTTTAAAAGACCTATTCAATGATACCCCACACGATGGGATAGACGTCGAAAAAAAAAACATCACCACAACACTTGTATAGGAGCTACCCTAAAAAAAAAAAATTTAAAAAAAATTACTACTTTAACGGCGTGATAAGTTTACATACCCTTACAAAATTGCAGCTTTCTTGTACAAACGGTATCTTAGCAAAACCTCGGACAGACGGACATGACGAAACTATAAGGGTTCCTTGTCAGGACTGCGGAACCCTAAAAATGTAACAAAAAACTCATTAATATTGCTCTACTATAGTTTAATGAATAACAGTATAACAAATCACAGATTAAGTAATTGTACCTATATACATAACTATGTTAGATTAATATTGTTGGGTTTGCAATAACGCCTGCTATGCGGATTACATTACTTAAGGGTGGTAGCTAGCCAGGCGGGCATTCGCTGATATGCAGTATAAAGTACATTAGCTTAAAATCTCGTTCCTTTTGTTTGTACATGAATTAGTGTAAAATCCAAACAATATCTTTCTACCAACACGTTTCTACAAGTACTTTTATTAAAACATTGGAAAAGTACCCTCGTTATGGCAGTAGTGATTAAATTCACAACATACACCAAACACCATTGTCGTCGAATCAAAATACAGGTAAATCGTTTAATACACTTGAAGTTCTCTTATATAATTATTGTAAATAGTTCTAAGAACCTTGAAACCTTGCCTGATAGACTATTTCATTTACATGTTCTGACTGACACTGAACAACTGACACTGAACTTATAGTTAATGAAAGCACTTAGCTCAAATGTTAATTTAAAATAAGTTATTGACTCAAGTACTTTGCCGACTAAAATACTATATGAGTGTGTGTCTACTGACATCTAACAAAACATCAACAAATGTTTACCATTTTGTTAATAAATTTTTAAAGAAAATGATGTGTATATAACCTCCGCCATGGTAAAAAAAAATATGTGTACAAGGGTTTTGATTGTTATTAAAATCTATCTGACAAAGACGTTTGATTCCACTAATTCAAACTTGAATAAGTTTTAGACCAGACACAAGGACAAAATCGCAGCATATGCAATCTAATGTAATAATTAAGTACATAATATGTGGATGGGGGAGGCATTTGTTCAAAATTGTAAGTCTTCAGCTTATGATGATAATGATAAACAAACATACCTAAAGACCACACAATAAAAAGAAACAAATATTATGACCTAAGAAATGAATTAAACAAAAACGGTTATGTGGTTAGTTTATATGCTGTAGAAGTTAGCCTTACTCCATCTTAGGCGCAGCTCCCGATTGGACTCTTTTGATGGACATGTATGAAAAACATTACAAAATTCCTGAGGATGTTGGTGTTTCGTCATCCAGACCGGATATATTTCTATAGACAAAAAATCTAAAACACATAGTACTTATAGAACTTACTGTGCCGTGGGAAACAAACATACCTAAAGACCACACAATAAAAAGTTTTTATTGTGTCATTGTCATATTGTGTCATTCATTAAGTCATAATATTTGTTAGTTTTTATTAAAAACTAACAAATATTATGACTTAATGATTTAACCAAAAACGGTTATGTGGTTAATTTATATGCTGTAGAAGTCGGAGCAAGGGGTATACCAGCGAAATCCCTATATAACCTACTAAAAGACCTTGGCCTGTCAAGAACAACCGTAACTTCCATCCTAGAACGTGTATCCAAGGCGGCATTAGTAGGATCTTACCAAATTTGGTTGGGCAGGGGAGGAGGCTCGAGCGGTGAAAGGGAGCATTGATGCATCATAAAGGGGCCCCTTAACCTTACTCACTGGGTTGCAAGTCCCAGGCACCTTGACTTGGGCCTCTTCCTCTGCAACGCTATGGACGCGGCACCCGCACGGTTAATCCATGGAAAGCTAAATAATTCGTCTCGTCCCTTGTTTCATCTTTATTAGGAATGCCATTTTGGATGGTTGCCTGCACACGCTGTGTGGGATCAATCTTGACTGGTATTCATCTTATGCTAACTACAGCTCCAAAGTTGACCCAGGCACATATCTCGTTTCCAAGGTGGGGGGTGAGATCTGGGTTGTTTCAGAATCTTGGGCTGCGCACTTGACCAAGTTTACGTTTCATGGGTTACCGGAGACGTCTGGTATATCACTCGCGCCTTTGAGAGTGAGATTGTATGTTAATCCGTGTATCGCGAGACGGTGATTGAGTTTTAGTCATTGCCTTGATACTAGTTATGTTTGCAGTTGACCAAGTAGTGCACCAAGGAGCGCCACGGGCTTACCGTGACTCCGCGGCAGGATGGGTGATTAGGTATACTCATCTTGCATTAATATCTATAGGAGGTGGATGTAGAGAGCAGGCTGAGACACAACAACAACCCATAACCAAGGCGAAGCAGAAACAAAGAATTAGCAGCCTACAGGAAGACGAATCCAGGTATGAGATATACATTAGTACATCGCGAAGCTATAACCTCATATGTATTTTATAATAAGATAGATAGGTATGGCAAGTTTTGCGACACTGGCCATATAGGTTATATTATTATAGGTGACCAATTGACTATTAGTAACGTTTTCAACTGACCTATTTCGAGATTAGGAGGGCGTTTCATTATTAAAAAATAAAAGCATCTCTTTATTAATGGCAAATTGTTAGTATTTGCAGTGATTCCTACCATGCAACAGTTACAGGTTTTCATTACGACGTTTTGTTGTATTATACTCGACTTACTTACATTTGATATAGGATCGGACTTGACGGACGATTTCTAAAACAATCAATCTACATTAGCTTTTATATTTAGAGAACTTCAGAAATTCATAAAATACAATAATGTAAACAAACCTAATCTTAAACAGACGTTTAACACAGATAATAAATCGCTTTGCAAAGCATCCCATTCACGGTTACAAGTCAGGGGTGCGTTCCGAACCTTGGTTAGAGCGCACTCGGAGTGCAACTTTTCACTCTAACGTCGTTCACAACCTTCGAGTAGAGCGTTCGGTTGTCACAACTGGACCGTTCCAAACCTTTGAAGGTTGCAACTTTTTAACCATAAAACGCGTGACATGAAATGACTTTGACGTTTATATCGTATTCTATCTGATGCGTTCACCCATATATCTCAAAAAATATACATACAAATATAATTTCGCAAAATATAAAACTTAAATAAAAATGGAAAACGAATTTGTGATAGTGTTAAATAGCAATTATTATTACGATAATGATGTAAGTCTGTCAATGTCACAATTTGTTTGAGGTTATAAAACAACCGGTTGTTCCATACCTCAGGGTAAGTTGCAAAACAACCAAACAACGAAACAACTACACTCTGAGCCTCTGAACGCACTCCAGTTGTATGGCCAATAGGTACTGAGTTACTTGAAAATCTTAGTAATGGTAACATTACACTGAAGAACGAACAGGTATATTTAGTCTGTGCTAAAATTACTGCGGGGAAATAGCTGCGGCCGAAATATTTCTCAATTAAATACTTTTACATTTTTCAATTCAATGTTTAATAATAATAATAATAAAAAAAAAAAAAAAAAAAAAAAAAAAAAAAAAAAAAAAACAACTACCGCTGACAGAAGTCGCCTTTTTTCACAAAACAATTTTAAAATTGTGTTTTTACAGTTTTTGTAAGAAATTTCATTACTTTATACAATTCCCAGTATTTATTAAAACCTGCTATAACATAATAGCAAAACAGCTAAGAGAATATTGCAAAAGAAACAGCAAAAATGACTCCAAAAAGTAATATTGACACCTTACGTCAAAGAAATATAAACAACAACAAATTACGAGTTAAAACAGAAAACTAAATGATTAAATGATTACAAGATCAAAGGCGAGGGAGAAAACTACAGCGGAGACCACCTGCGCACGTGTCCAATCATCGCCTACCCCGTCATCTAAGAGCTCCTCGTCGGGAGACGAATTCCACACTCCCCGCGAATCGAGTGCATCGAGTGATGGGGGTGGGCCACCGACGCCGCCGCCGCCGCCGAGACCTGTGCGACGGGGACGTCCCCCGCTACCGGCACGCTTGGAGCCTGTGGGGCAATCTGCTCCGCGCCCGGCCCCCGCTACCGGTGGTGTAGTGCGCCGCATGCGATGGACCCCATCAATAAATGAAAACTGCATGCGTGCCTACTATGAGGCTACAGAGGGAGGAACCATCTTGACTGCGTACCGTGATCGTATGCTGCCTCTGTTTCAGACCCTTGAGCCGACCGTCGCCGTATCCGCTCAACGCCTGTCGGATCAAGTACGAGCTATCCACCGATGCAAGCTGTTGGACCAATCTGTGCTTGATCGGCTCCGCCTGGAGGCGCTTACTACTCGCGCGGCTCCTCCCCTAATGCAGGATCTACCTACCGCGTTGTCGACCCCGGCCCTGGCTGTTATACCGTCACCGGAGGTGACACCAATGGCAATGGTTGATCTTGATGTTGGGGAGGGAGATTGTGCGAGTATGAGCGTGACTAACCAGGTGAGTGAGCAATTGAGGAGGGCTTTGGAGGACGCGATTAGCCAATATCGATACACACCCGACTCTAGGCCGCGACTACCACGTTTGCCTACTCATAGACGCAGTCTAGCGTTAATGGGGGCCTTGAATACTTTGCTGGCCCCGTATTTGCGAACTAGCGAAGATTTAGTTGATACCCATTCGATATTGTACTGTGGCGCCATTGCGGCGTGTCGTGTTGCTCGTGTCAAGTTCCCGGACACTGACCGAGCACCGCGTCCCGCCGGGTGTGCGCCCGCATGGCAAGTACGGATCGAGCGACGTATCAATTCATTCCGGACTCTCATTGCTGAACTACTCTGCTTCAGTCGGGGCAATAACCGCCCCCGAGTGATGCGTTTCGTGACCCAGGCCTTTGCCGGAACCGGTGTCCTGCCCCGAGACTACATGACCTGTGTCACGGATCGCATTGACTTTCTGAAACAGAAGATCTATGCGTGGGCGAGTCGTATTCGTCGCTACAGAGAGCGTGTTGATAGATACTGGCTTAGTCGCCTCTTTCAAAGTGATCAGAAGAAGGTATACCGGAAGTGGGAAGGGACCAATCAGAGTGTGATCGACGGACAGCTACCTGATGCCTGTACTATGAATGATTTCTGGCGTGGCATCTGGTCGATGCCCGTCGAGCACACAGAAGGTGATTGGATTAGTGTTGTCCAGCGGGAATGTGAGTCTATCGAATCCATGGGGTCTGTTAATATAGACCCCGTAGACGTTACTTGTGCAATTCGTTCGACCCAGAACTGGAAAAGTCCTGGCCCGGACGGATTGCACAACTTCTGGATAAAATGGATTCGTTGCTCACATGACCGATTGGCAACTCAATTTCAAGTGGCCCTTGAGCTTGGTTCTCTTCCCCGTTTCATGACTACCGGTATCACCTTCCTGCTCCACAAGTCCGGTAGTACCACGGATCCGAAAAACTATAGACCTATCACGTGCTTGCCTACCATCTACAAGCTCCTTACATCCATTCTGACCACAAAAATTAACACGCACATTGTTGCGAACAATGTTTTAGCCCCTGCTCAGAATGGATGTAGGGTTGGGTCCCGTGGTACTAAGGAGCTCCTCCTCATAGATATGACCATTAGCCAACAAGTTCGGCGGAACGGAGGGGCTCTCTCTGTTGCCTGGATTGACTACAAGAAGGCCTATGATTCAGTGCCTCATTCATGGCTGGAAAGGATATTAGAGTTGTATAAAATTGATGCAACCCTAAAATCCTTTTTAGCTGCGTGTATGAGACAGTGGACCACAGTCCTTCGTCAACCAGGTGGTAGCAACACTTCCTCTGACCCGCAGGACTTTATAAGGATTGAGCGGGGCATCTTCCAGGGTGATAGTCTAAGTCCATTGTGGTTTTGCCTAGCGTTAAATCCTCTCAGCACTTTGCTGAAGGATTCAGGGCTAGGCTTTCGGCTTCGAAGAGGAGGTGAGGTCATTAGTCATCTGCTGTACATGGACGATCTCAAGCTGTTTACTCCGAAACGCCAAGACTTGATGGAGCTACTAAAAACTACACAGGTTTTCAGTAGTGCCATTAGGATGGAGTTTGGTGTAGATAAGTGTGCGGTCTTGCATGTACAGCAGGGGAACGTTGTAAATTCTCCGAATTTGCAGCTTTCTGAGACAATGACTTTCAGATCTCTCTCCGAAGTCGAGACCTACAAGTACCTCGGTATGTCAGAGTCGTTGGGTATTTCGGTAGAGGACATCAAAAAATCGGTAAAGGAGCGCTTCTTTTTCCGCCTGACAAAAGTACTTAAAAGTCTTTTGTCTGGAGGCAACAGGGCGCGCGCCTTTAACGGTTGGGTGATGCCTCTACTGATATACTCCTTTGGCATACTGAAGTGGACACAGACTGAGCTGGACGCCCTGGATAGAAAGGTCCGACAACTGCTCACTTCACATCGCATGCTACACCCGCGCTCGTCCGTTATGAGACTGTACATTCCACGGAAATGGGGAGGTCGCGGCTTTTTAAATGCCAAGACCCTTCACAACCGTGAAGTGTGCAATCTCAGGGATTATTTCCGTAACCACGAGTGCGGGATGCATCGCGATGTCGTGGCGGTTGACAAGGGCCTCACACCGCTCTCCTTGGCGAACGATAACTGGCGCAAACCAACGATGCTGAGCACCGATGACCGCAAGGCAGTATGGAAAGGCAAGGAGCTGCACGGTAGGTTTTTCCGGGCCCTAACAGGGCCTGATGTGGATTTACCAGCTTCGGTGAATTGGCTACGCTTCGGAGACCTCTTTGGGGAAACCGAGGGTTTTGCCTGTGCAATTGCAGACGAAGTAATGATGACGAACAACTATCGGAAATATATCTTGAAGGACGGTACGGTCGACATTTGTCGAGCATGCCGCCGACCCGGAGAGTCACTCAGGCATATCATTTCCGGTTGTTCGCATCTTGCTAACGGCGAGTATTTGCACAGGCACAACCAAGTGGCCAAGATCGTCCACCAGCAACTTGCCCTTCAATACGGCCTTGTTGAGTCAGAGGTGCCGTACTACCAGTACGCACCGGCGCCAGTTCTCGAGAATGGTCGTGCATTGCTCTACTGGGACCGCTCTATCATCACGGACAGGACTATTGTTTGCAATAAACCTGATATCGTGGTGGTCGACCGATCCCAGCGCCGGGCAGTGCTCGTAGATATCACCATCCCACATGACGAGAATCTCGTTAAGGCCGAAAAGGATAAAGTCAGCAAGTACCTTGATTTGGCTCACGAGGTAACCGCCATGTGGGATGTTGACTCGACGATCATTGTCCCGATAGTCGTTTCGGCGAACGGCCTTATAGCGAAGAGCCTCGACCAACACCTTAAGAGGCTCTCGCTAGATGGTTGGATCAAGGGTCTGATGCAGAAGGCAGTGATACTGGACACAACACGCATTGTCCGGAGGTTCCTCTCTCTGCAGCCCTAACCACTGGTCGCTTGGGCTCTGCCCCGCGACCAGCGGCATCCTAGTTTTAAGTTTTTTATAATATTTATTTTTGTAATAATGTTGTAAAAAATTTAAAATTATGTTGTATAATAAATAAAGATAATAATAATAATATTCTTTATTTCAATCAACTAGGATCATACACACTTACAACATAATCTACTACATATCTACTTAATCTACTAAATTACAATTTTACATTAAATTAACCCTTAAACATTGACCGCGAATACATAGACATTTACTTATCGATATAGGTTAACAAACTCGAACAAAATTGCAAATACTCGTGGCAATGACTTACCAGGATCTGTATGATCGCATTCCCCGATTTAAAGAGTGAGGCCCTAAATCTGGCAATGCGATGTCTTATCAGTGCATCAAGCGTCGGCACACGAGCCGCCGCAAACATTTCGGACGCGCTGCGCTGCAGTATCGCGGCAAGCGGAACAATATACGGAATGCGTCGTTATACTGCACCTTAAGGGTGAACTGGCCGGCCCGTTCTCAATACAAACGTCGCAGGGTGATCACTCTCTTATTTGAGGATATAGGTCCAAAATAAAGCATAATACCGATTGATCTCGTCATTACCTAGGCTTGTATGATGCCGAAATTTTATTAAAATAATTAACTTGATAATTATGAGTCTCGAAACATTTTCATATAAAGTTTTCGAGGCTCATAACTTACAACTTAGCTATCTTTTCAAAATTTTGGCATCATACAAGCCTAGATAATGACGATATCAATCGATATTATGCCTAAGTCTGGACTTAAAATCTCAAATAAGGGAGTGATCACCCTACGACATTTGTATGGAGAAGTGACCGGCCAGTTCAACCTTAAACGTTCGGTAGCTTTCAAATTTATAACGCGACCATAGTTGTGGAGTGTATAGTGCCGTACAATACGTTTTAAACATTAGTATTTTAGCCTCCCGCGAGCACCCACAAAACCTTCTACCAATCATATTGGCACGAACGGCAAGAGACCGCCTTTCTCTGTCGACGTACAGGTCGTCTCTTAGGTCACGGGTCAGTACGTGGCCCAAATACTTGAATGTGGCCACGAAAGATAGCATATTTCCGTTCAAGTACAAGGGAAGGCAAGTATTATCTTTATGGTACGTACCAAATATCATTGCCACCGACTTATCAACGTTATACACTAAATTGTGATCATTTGCATATTTTTCACACGTGGCCAATAATATTCGCATCGCACTAATCGAGGGGGTCAACAAGACCATATCATCCGCGTAACTAAGGTTATTTATAAATTTCTGACCAATAGAACAGCCAACACGTGTCTTGTTGAGCCCCTCGATGAGCGCATTAATATAAATATTAAAAAGCAACGGTGATGTAAGGCCGCCCTGCCTTACACCACACGGTAAAAGGTACTCGTCCGAATGAGCATCACGCCAGCGAACCACATTACCCTGTGAGCCGTACCAACTTCGAAGAAGGTTAATAACATCATTAGAGACGCCTACCTCACGAAGCTTCTCCCACAGGATAAGATAGTTTACCCTATCGAATGCCTGGCTTAAATCCAGGAAGCAAGCATATACTTACTTTAGTTTGTCTGGATACATAATAATTAACAATCTGTTTCAAACTAAATATAGCCATGTCGGTAGAACTCTGTTTCTGAAACCCATTGTGTGCGTCATTTATTTCAATGCGGTCAGATAATAAATTAAGTAAAACAGAATCTACAACTTTAGAACAAGCGGTGGAAACTGAAATAGGTCGGTAATTAGAGCCTACTGACGCACTCATCTTTTTGTTTTTTATGATTGGTGAGACCACCACTCGCAGGAGATCCGGGGGTAGAAACGAGTGTCTTAGACAAGCATTCAAGAAAATTGAGATAAATACTATTACCCATGGGCCACCAAAGCGCAGGTGTTCCACGCCAAGCTGATCATGGCCCACGGCTTTACCCATAGGCAATTTTCTTATAATCTCAAAAATCATGCGTTCATCAATATGGGTATAAGATTTAACCTTACTCATAACGGGGTTTTGACAACTTGGACTGGAAGCAGCCACCAAAAATCTCTGCTTAAAGTTTTCAGCAATGATCTTACTATCACTTACTCCATCAATTGACGCTGGTACTCCGTGTCTGGTTTTAGATAATTTTGAACTTTCTAACTTAACTTTTCTTGTTTAGTATAAGGATTACTACAGTATCATAAAGTAACTTTGTATATATACAGTATTTCAGACAAACATTTCCAAAGGAATAAGAGTAAAGACAACGTGGTTTGGTTATCAAAGAAGCATTGTAATATATTTTTGGTAACCTCTAATCAAAAACAAAAACAAGGTGATCCTCATAAAAAAGCTAATGAACTGAATGAAATGAAACTGATTGAATCACAAGAAAAACGATTTACCTTAGTACTATACCATAAATTCATAATAATGATATTCCCGTCTACGTATGTATCACAGTTTATTTATCTGAGATAGCTGATTTTACAACCAGTTAACTGTTGTAAGAGTGATCAAGAATGAGAGTAGGTACACTACTGTATAATTATTATGACGACAGTGGGTTTCTTGACCTAAAACTACATTACAATTTGGACACCTACCTGATCAGGTTCTGGTTAAATTACACTCATATACTGCAAGCAATAATAAATATTGTGATAGTTAAAGTTTTGATTACAAACCATGCCAAAGAAAGGATACTTGGTTTGGCGGAAGGAATGCTCAAGGGAGTAGCAGTATACTGCAAACTTAAATATTTTCAGCAAAATTTATTTCATGTTAAGTTATTTTATTGATATCTTCACTGATATTGCCAATATATAATATATCATGAGTGTTAAAATTATGTAAAATAAATGTATCTAGTTATTTATGTTCTTTAATTTCTTTTCAATAGTTTAATAGGTATCCGTGGATTGGTTTTTATGTATTTTATTGACCTATCTACTGTACTGTATCAGCTATATTATTCACTGCTGAACACAGCCTCCCACATTATGGTTTGTTTGCCATGATCCCCGCGCTTGGCAGGTTTCTGACTAACTGATATCTCATACTGCGATGGGGATTGTTCATCAGTTCCTAAGGAAGCGCTGCTGCCCACCTTCTGGTGTGTTACACTTAGTCTCCTATTACAACATCTAAGATGGGGGGACATACATTATATTACATTCTAGCCCAGCACCACACAAGCCTATTATGGTCCTATACTAGGGTGTAATAGTGTCAGAACTTGAACCTTAGATACTGTTATTTGTTAAGTTACATTGTTAACATGACATTAGCTAGCTTTTTACCACCTTTTGTCTATGATTAGACAACTTCATTTATGAGTTTTTTGTAGTGCTTGTTGTTGAGCTTGCCTAGTTATACTTATCAGCTATATAAAACAAAATCTATCGAGGTTATTACTTGAATGAGTGACCAGTAGTTAGCAGTACACGCAACCATTTTTTTTCGCACGTTTTTTTGCAGCAGTTTGTCAGAATCAATAATCCTAGGTAAGCCTGAACAACATATTCACTTACCATCAGGTTAAATAGTGATCAAAGGAGAACCTAATAATAATAAAAAAAGCTTTTACTTATTTTCCTGTTACACACATCATAATTTAAATCTCACTAAAATGGTGAATGTGAAATTTTCTTAGTGTGTATGTTTGACACTACTTCACACTGAAGCGGCTTAACCTATTTGTATGAAACATAAAATATTGGTAGTGTAGGCCCTGGATACATAGGATACTATTATTTATATCTGTTTACATATTTGGTCTATGAGGGTGAAACCATGGGCTGCAGAACTAGGAAGCAGAAGAGTAAAGCTGTGGCTGAGTAGTACCCATTACATTCATTTGTTCTAGCATAACTTGCCTATAACTATAATTTAAGTCAGGAAAGCAGCCGGCATTAAAACCAAAGTCAAGACATTATATATGTTCTTGTATCAACCTTATGTGTTGAAGGAGAACTTATTGTACAAACCCCACATTCATGGGATAGGGGTAGGAAGATGACGATGTTCAATATAATTTTGTAAGTACATACATTGCATTTATGTATTCTATAAACTAATTTGTTTTAAACTTACTCGTCTTCCTCAAGTTGAATCAATTGACTCATGGTTCTATTCTGGAGAGATGAAAATTAATCCTTCTTCATTCTCTCAACAAGTTTAGTTGATGCAGTTTCCAAATCTGAAAAACAGGTGTTTTTATGAAATTTGGCTTAATTACACAATATTTTTATCCTGATTCTTACTTACCTAGATTACCTAGGTATTCTACTTTCATAATTATAGATAGATCAACAAGCATTCGGGTCAGCTGAAAGTATGGCATAATAAGCAACACTATAAAGATAGTACAAGTCTTACATACAGCAGTGGACCATGAATGAGTTGTTTCTTTATTTTCTGAAACCTACTTAACAGGTACACATAAGTAACTTCTGTTTCACTAACATGTTGAAGTTGTCAGCAGGGCATGCCTTAAAGATGAAATGGCTTACAACGACAGCTTATGGTACACACACACCATAAGAGAAATAGCCTCTAACTATATCAGGTAGGTAGTACCTATTACCATGCAATGACTGTGAAGCTGAAAACCGCGGTAGTACCTATATACTTTCGTTTGCTAATAACAAGGTCCTGTAAACCGTAAACATTATAATGACAATGTTCATAGCCCATACCTACTGATCAAAGGTCTGGTCGCTGGCTGAAGGTTACAAGTTTTGTACTTACAAAGTAGTATTTATACAGCTGGGGGACTGCCCAACCACCACCAACTGAGCTGAGGGTACCTAACTCCTTATTGAATATCTAGGAACACTTACCCAGTATCGTAAGTTTTTACCACCAAATGACCACTAACATAAAATCGTAGTTACCTACTCTGTCTTCTCAATCAACACCTTTTATCGATTACAGGACTTTTGTTTAATGTGTCCAGGACGGCGATTCTCGTGCAGTGATATAAATATCATAGTAGATAAATATCGAGAAAACATGGCGAATATCGAGTCGTGTAGTTTTGTGTTATTCTCGCAATATCACTATCGATAAATATCAAGCCCTAGCGATCGACACGCAACATTGCGATATCGGGATTATCATTATACTTTCTATACTCATGAACACAAGTTCATTTGTGGACATATATTTATATCTACCACTCGCGAGAATAGCATTTTTGTGAAAAGTCGATATTTTTGGGATATTAATAGTCTATAGGTGACACGGGATAAATATCGAGAATCGATAAACTTATCCCAATTTTGAGAATTGCCCCCCAGATCAGCGATCCCACTTACTACGCGTTTAATTTTGTAGATTAAGTAAAAATCTTCGAGAAAGTAACCCGTTTCTCGATGGTAAAAATACTTATTTTAACACTATGTGAAAATTATTTTATTATAGAAATTCTTTCCCGCCATTTTGTCATAAAAATCCACAATTAGGGATACTTGATATATTAGGTCCTTACATATGAAATTGGCGTTTTTCGTACTGGCCACTTTAATCACGAATTTCTCCTCTTTGGTAAGGAATTCCAAATTCAAATTTGTACAGCTATAGACTCATGTATTTGTGCTTCGATGATCGTCATTCATTTGTTTTTTTTCTTCTGTTTTTTTCTGTTTGCGACACTCATTTTACAAAATGGAAAACCTTAAATATCGCATTATTTACGAGTACGAGTTCCGCCGTGGCACTAGTGCTGCGGAAACAACTCGAAGGGTGAATGATGTGTATGGCGGTCGTGTTGCAAAAGAAAACACAGTTCGTTTTTGGTTCCAACGTTTTCGTTCTGGAAATTTCGACCTGCTGAACAAGCCCCGTGGACGGCCTGAGACTCAAGTTGATAATGAAGAGTTGAAGGCTATTGTGGAAGCGGATCCATCGCAAACCACGTCCGAGTTAGCTGCAGGCTGCGATGTTAGTGATAAAACTGTTTTAATTCACTTGAAGCAAATTGGGAAGATTAAAAAGCTTGAAAGGTGGGTACCTCACGAATTGACTGAAACAAACCGGCAAACGCGCGTCGACTGCTGCGTTACATTACTAAACCGGCACAATAATGAAGGTATTTTAAACCGAATCATTACCTGTGATGAAAAATGGGTTCTTTACGATAATCGGAAGCGCTCAGCGCAATGGTTAGATCCTGGCCAGCCAGCCAAATCCTGCCCCAAGCGAAAATTAACCCCAAAAAAGTTACTTGTAAGCGTTTGGTGGACTAGTGCCGGTATTGTTCATTACAGTTTTTTCAAATCTGGCCAGACTATTACGGCTGATGTCTATTGTCAGGAATTGCAAACCATGATGGAAAAGCTAGCGGCTAAACAACCTAGGCTGGTCAATCGCTCCACGCCACTGCTGCTTCACGACAACGCTAGACCACACACTGCGCTACAGACGGCTACTAAATTAGAAGAGCTTCAATTGGAAAGTCTAAGACATCCTCCGTACTCCCCGGACCTTGCTCCAACAGATTACCATTTTTTTCGAAATTTGGATAACTTCTTGCAAGGGAAAAAATTCAACTCCGATGGGGCAGTCCAAATCGCCTTCAAAGATTTTATTGATTCCCGTCCGACTGGTTTTTTTAGTAAAGGGATCAATGAACTACCTATGAGATGGCAAAAGTGCATAGAAAATAATGGTTCATACTTGATTAATTAAATATATTATATTAAAAAATATTCGACTTTTTGTTCCTCCCATACAAAACGCCAATTTCATATGTAAGGACCTAATATATCGAAACTACTCGATATTTACCGTTCGACACATCGAAATGATCCGATGTTTTTTACAGAAAAGAATGTATTTTTAATTATTGCCTTTTCACAAAATCACGCTACTGAAGTTTAGGTAAATGCCAGCGCTTCGCTTACACAAGCGAAAGAAGTGACGACGGATTAGCGCGACTGTGAGTAACTTATCTTGATACTTGCACTCATCAATAAAGATATATAAGTTGTGATTTAAAAAATTGTGTGTTTAGCACGAGTGAATAGGTACCTAATCAATTTCTTGCTAACGTTGAAGTGTAGTACAGAAGTAGGCATGTAAATTAAATAGTATACCTACATTGAATCTTATATATAAACTAGCTGTACCTGCGACTTCGTTCGCGATTGCCGTACCTGCAGACTAATTATTCACATGTGAGCACTGTTTATCTCATATTAAGCAACCCTGTGGTCTACAGTGAACCACTCTTAGTAAAGTATAGCTCAGAAAAAAGCTTTTTACTTTGGATTTCTAAACTCTGTATTTTTAGAAGACAGTGTGCAACTCGAGTATTCATTTGCCAATAAATATACCGGTTCGCACAAAAGGGGGCAATTATCAGTTCTATATAAAATTCTCATTTCTCAAGATGTTAGAATGATTTTCTTCTTGTCCTTAGCCTACGATATATTTTTCTCCATGTTATCTGGTCATCATCCAGTTCATTCATACATCATTTAGGTACCCTCCCTCTGCTACTAAATCTCATGACTGGCCCATACTACGCTAGTCTATGACTCGTCAACTTTTTTGTCACTGGTGCTTCTCCATGTTTCTTGTCAATGTCATACATACAAAATTAATCTAAACATTTACGTCTATTACACATGCGCGCTTCTTTCGTTATTATTTCGTGTGTTGCCCAACATTCAGACTCATACATAGCAACATTCCTTATCAGACTAATACTTTTTTCCCATAAATTTCATTCCAGTATGCGAGCCCCAGTTCACCATAATGTTACATATATATAGGTCTACATTTCGTGTTATTATCCACTTATAATCGTTCCGTTATGTTTTATTTTTACAATGGTATACTGGAAAGATGCAACGTATTTGGATTGCCAAATACTTGGTGGCACTCGTAGCTCAGCTATTTCTTTATTGCTATGCCAGAGCAACAAGATTTTCCTTATTCTTGGTATATTTTCCTAATGTCAAGTTCTATAGATATTCACACTTGAGACAAAATTTGAATTAAATTATACTGTTTGGAGAACGAACATAATAAAACTAGCCCAGTGCGTGTCAAACTTACACCCGAATCCTGTACATATTGCTGTATATGTACATACTTATTATCCTTAAATCTATATATTATATCGAATATATAATATACCAGCGGCCCGCTCCGGCTTCGCCCGGGTATAAAATATATAGCCTATGTCATTCACTGAAAAAATGTTTAAAATCGATCTGGTAGTTTTGATTTATTAATTACTGCCCGTGGCCCGCACGCGTTAAATTTAGAGTAAAACAATTCTTATTTCCCTAAACTATGAATATATCCTGCTATCTTTGGAATATATAAATTCATACACTAAATATTTACTTATTTACTTTTTACATTTTTACACTACTAAACGCTCCCGCCGCCCCGGGCCGGCCGGAACCGCCGCAAACGCTACGTCCCGCAATTTGTAAATCTGTAATATCTTCGAAAATATTCATTTAAATCATATACTGTAAAGGGCCTTATAGATATATATTAATCAACAATGTAATTAAATTTGAATATTGTTAGGTTTGCAATAACGCCTGCTATGCGGATTACATGAAAAATTTAAGTCATGTGCGGGATTCGAACCCGCTTCCATCCACTCCTTGAGCCGGAGTATGCTCTAACCAATTGAGCTAACATGACATGACGTCATGACTCGAATCTTTCCTATCCTTCTTTAACCATCGTATTGGGATGGAGCGAAATCTATAGTACCACTTGCGTTGTACTACAAACAAGACCAATTTTGCAATTGGTTTTATACTTGTAAATGATGACGCAACCTTATAATTTTAATATTGTTAGGTTAGCAATAAAATAAATATATTTTTTTAATGTAATCCGCATAGCAGGGGTTAGCCTGCTATGCGGATTACATAAAAAACAATTATGAAATGAAATGAAATGAAATGAAATGAAATATCTATTTATTGCCACACAAATAACATATATATACAGAATAAGATTAAAATGTAATGAGGTGATTCGTAAATATTGCGGGCAAAAGGGTTACACTCAGCATAAGCCGCGTGACATTTTCATGCACTCGCGACGCTGTTTTTCAGTGCACCCCTATGCTCGGGCTGGTGTTCGCCGAGATAGGTACAGCAAATGAGGATGAATATGAGCGATCACACTACGTAGAGTTTCTTAATAATTACTATAATTACAAAACAGCTACACATAAAACTGTAAGTACAGTTGAACAAAACTATACTAATAAAAAATATTTATTAAATAAGCGTGAGTGTCTGTGTGAATGTTGTGATGTGTGTGTATGTGTGTGTGGGGTGGCAGTGCGTGTGAGTGAATCTGTATTGTGTATGAGTAAATGTGTATGCGTGTAGTTGTGGGTGACACATTTGGTGATTTAAGTTCGTGTTTTAAAGGTTGCTAAAAAATTGTTTTTTTGCCGGATCAGTAGAATAGCTTTAATATTTTTTTTGAATCTTTTTGGACTAATTTTTTGTCTCAGAGGCGGAGGAAGGTTGTTCCACACTTTTGACGCTCTGTATTTGAAGCAACCTTTAAATCTCACAGAAGTGTGTTTTGGTATCCACAAACAATTGGTGTGTTTAGAGCGAGTGTTTAATGTGTGAATGTTCTTGGTCCATGTAAATTTTTCAAATAGATATTCGGGCTTTTGGCTCCAAATAACTTTCTGGGTCAGGCAAGCTAGGTGAAGTTCTCGTCTAGTCTTCATATTCAGTATATTGTGTTTGACTAGAAAAGGAGTCACGTGCTCTCTTCTGGGTATGGTGAAACAGAACCGTGCGCACGCGTTTTGGACTCGCTGGATTGCAAGTTCTGTTTTCGCCCATAATCTAGGTCCATATACCGCACAACAGTAGTTAAAAGGAGATAGAACCAATAAATCACACAGCAGTATGCGTACCTTTTCCGAAATGTGTTTCCTTATGGAATATAATATTTTTAGTTTATAGAACGCGTTCCTAATTTTTTCATTGGTGTGTTTAATAAACCTAATGTCACTATCAAAAATCAGACCCAGATTTCGAGCATCCATTACTATTGGTATATCAGTCCCATTGATAGTAAGTTTTGGGTTATAACACATGACTTTGCTTACTTGAGTTTGTGTACCTAGTATCAACATCTTTGATTTTAACGGATTGAGGATCAGGGAGTTCATACTAGCCCACGTATAAATCTCGGCCAAATCATGATTAACTTGTTCTAATGCTTCTGATGTATTTTCTGGCTTAAAACTATAATAGACCTGTGTATCATCTGCATAAAGGTGGTATTTGCACAGTTTAATGTGTTGAGGCATATCTGCCGTATAAATTGAGAAAAGGGTAGGACTAAGAATTGATCCCTGCGGCGTTCCTCTAGGCACGTTATCGATATTGCAAATGTTTATACTTCCGTCTCGATTAATAACCTCTACGTACTGTTTTCTACTGTTTAGGTAAGTTTCAAACCATTTGCACGTTTTGAGTGAAAAACCGTAGTACGAGAGCTTAGCGACAAGTAATTTGGGATCTAAGCATTCAAATGCTCTCGAAAAATCCAACAAAACGAGAACACTGCTAAGCCCAGCATCTGAAGCTGTTAATAAGTCGTCAGAAACATTCAATAGAGCGGTCTCAGTGCCGTGGCCTTTCCGAAAACCAGACTGATATTTTGGTGTTATATTTTCTTGACTGATGTATTTATCTACTTGTGTTAAAACTACTCTCTCCAATACCTTAGATAGCACCGGAAGGATGCTTATGGGACGTAAATCCTTGAGCTCTTCTACTTTACTAGACTTGGGGATAGGCTTAACAACAGCTTGCTTCCAAGAGCTCGGAAAGGCACTGGTTCGGACAGAACAATTAATAATTTCCGTGATCATTGGCAGAGTATCCGGCAATGTGAGTTTGATCATCTCTGCATTGAGCCCATCGTGCCCTGTTGCGTTTGTGCTTATGTTGAGAATAATTTTACAGACCTCCTCCTGCGATACTGGATTTAAATCAAAAGTACTAATGTTTTTTTTATTGGAACTAAAAAAGTTAATTATGCCATCACAATTTTGCGTACTAGCTGGAATATTCAAAAAATGTTTATTTATTGCATCAGCATTTATAAGATGTTCTGGTATGGCAACGGCTGCATTGTTATTAGTGGTATTTGTTTTTTTTAAGAATTTCCACATGTTTTTCGGGTGATGCAAGTTCTTATTAATATAATAGGTGAAAAAGGCAGATTTTTCGTTTTCCGTTGCAGTAGTGACTAGATTTCTTAGGGATTTATAATAATTTTTTGATGAGTCTGTTTTCTTTATATGCGATAGCCTTAAAGCTTCGTCTCTCAGGGCCATCATAAACTTTATGTTGCTAGTTATCCATGGCTTTGGTGTATCCCTAACCTTTATGAGCCGCTTAGGAGAGTACTTATCAAATAAACCAACAATCATGTTAGTAAAAAACTCTACCTTAGAATCAACATCTTGGAAATTCCAGAAGTTTCGCCACTCTACTAACTCAAGATCCGATTGAAATATGTGTAAATTTATATCATTAATAGCACGAGATTGTATGAAACGGGGAATAGGTTTAGGTTTTTTTATATTAAAATCACATAAAACTAAACCGTGATCACTAAGGTCTCTATTATGCAAAACTCTAATTTGTTTACATCGTTCAGGAACATTCGTTAATACCAGATCAATCAAACTCTCTGTTTCATCTGTTATTCGAGTTGGCTCTTTAACTATCTGTATGAGACTCTGTTGGGTGCAAAACACACTTAATTCCCTAGCTTTTGAAGTGTCAGGCTTAACCTTCCGTGCACCACGTGGGGTTTCATAAACCCCAGCGAAACAAAAATCGTCGTATCTTTTTAAACGGCTGCGCGAATTCCACGAAACATCGAGTAGCTGGAGTTACGACGTTGCCGTTTCGCATAGTAATATCGATTTAGTAGTAGTGTCGTAGGCGTCGCGGATGGTCGCTCGCAAATTGTGGCAGGGTGTCACAAACCCCACGTAGTTCGGCACGTCGTCTAAAAGGTAAGCAGCTTGACATGCAAAATATATATATTTCTATATAAATATTTATTTATTTTGTTTTTTATTACTTAAACCGTTTGTGTATTTGTTTTCAGATCTCATAATGGCTGAAGTTTATTCGTGTTCTGAGAATGGCTTTCATTGAAGACCACCTGAGCAACCGCAAAGATAATTCACGAATTCCAAGGGATTCTCGTAAGTGCTTTCTCGCATGTCTTACTTGGTGAACCAAGTGTGGAACCACCAAAGAAGATGCCAAGACGTGTAACAAGATGTTCTGAATGCGATAGAAGAAAAGATCGAAGACCAAGTACAGTTGCGAGCGATGCGAAGTACCTGTATGCTTAGAACATGCATATGTTTTTTGTAAAAACTGTGCAGATTTGAGCCAACTGGGATCTCATGAAGACTAATTATGTTTAGTTATTTTTATTTTATTATTGATTCTTATCTTATTAGGCCCTAAAATAAAGGGCAATAAGAAGTTTTTAGTACAGTTTTTTTTATAAGGCTTGACCAAAGAGCATAGTCTCCTCTTAGTTATTAAAAAAGTACAATTTTTGTTACAATGCCTATAGATATTAAAAATGTTTATTTTACGTAACAAATTTATTTTATTTATATCTCCTAATAGTCCAAAAACAATATAAATATGTATAAAATAAAATTTAAAAATATATTCTCTATATATAGATATAATAATTTTGGGTACAGGAAACCCCACGTAGTGCAGGACGCAACTTTTACCCACGTGGTTTACGGAAGGTTAAGCAGGTCTATATTAAAGTCTGTCAAAAGGCAGACGTAATCGCAGTGGATAAAAGTGCTTAATGACTCACTGAGAGCATTTAACGCGGCGGAGACTTTAACACTCTCCGGTCTATAAGCTGTGCCTATAGCCATTCGAGCTCCTGGAAGCGTAACCTCTAACCAAAGTTGCTCTAGTTCAGAATCAGGGTGAGCCTTCACTCGCGCGCGGAAACCTTTTTTCATGTAGAACCCTACCCCGCCGCCCCTACCACCTGATTTTCGTGAGCTATTAAATAAAGTGTAACCAGGAATAACAGGAGCGATCATTTCTTGGCCCTCTCTGATCCAGGTCTCATTAAGAGCCAGTATATCGGGAAGGTTCGTGGTCATACTAGCTTCAAACTCATCCGTACCTGTATATACAGATCTTATATTTAAAAGACCAAGCCTCAAACTTTTACTTGCATGGTTTGTGTTAACCATTATCAAGTATAAATAGTACATATATAGAAATTCGTACTTGTCCAGAGGTGGATTGTGTAGTGTAGGTGTTAAGTGTTGTAAACGATGATGTGTTATATGTTATATTAATATGTATGGTTCCATTAGTGTAAATTGTTTTAATTTCACAAATAGCATTGACTTTTGTACATTTCGTTGTAACATTACATGTTTCTATATAAAAGTAACAAACAAACACAAATACAAGGCTCAAAAGGTGTGATTTATACAACTTTTTAGAGAACAGTTTTATAAAAAAGAATTTACATGCAAATAAAATGATATATATTATAAAATAGAATTCAGCTAAAATAACCACATTAAAAACGCCATTTATCAATTTGTTTCTTTGAAATTTAGTCGATATTAATAAAGCAACAGTTAATAAAAAAAATAATAGTTTTATACAGTACATAATTACAGTTAAGAAAACATTTGTACATATTATGATTAGCAACTGTAGCTTAAAAATTTTTTGCCGATATATTTTACAAAAACCCGTGATACTAAAAAAGCAGGATACATATATGAGACTAGTCAGAGTTAGGAATAGAACGCACTTTGAAAACCACATCCAAATCACGTTCATTACGAATACGAAACGCCTGCTTCCCATCCACTTCTCGAACAAAAACTTTACCATCTCGTGTCCATGCGTATTTCCAGTTATGTTCCTTGCAAAGGGTACGAGCTCGCCCGAAGATAAGTCTGTTTACTTTTGTTAACCGCTCATTAATGTATATCGGACGGGGAGTTCCCGCCAGTTCTATGTCGCCAGTAGATATGTGACGGCGCGCGCGAGTACACCTCAGTATTTGCTCGTGAACCGTGCGTCGGGCCAGACGCATAACAATGGGCCGCGGGCGCTGCTTACCGGACTTATCCTGGTGAAATGCGCCGACCCGGCTAGCATACACAACATCGCGTTCGTCCAATCTCAACCCAATTTTGTTGGAAATAAGGCCCACAATGTGCATGACATTTTCTTCTTTATGCTCTGTAACTCCATTTATTTCTACGTCATTTTGGAGAGCTAGTTGCTCTTTATTACATAGATCCTTTTTAAGGAGTTCTATCTGCGCTTTAAGCACTTGGGTCTCCGTGCAAGACGCTTCAAGCTTTACGAGTCTCGACTCTTGACTGTCTAACCGCTCAGAATAAGCATCAATTTTGTTGTTGCAATCCTGGTACATGGCACGCAAGTCTTTCATCTCGTCTCGTACTTCCTCTCTGAAGGACCCAAATTCTTGCCGAAAGCCCGTCATTTCTTTCCGCAATGCTCTCAGTTCCTCAAGTAGCTGCATACTATAATCGCCATGAAATTTAGGTGAGTCATCTAATACATGGTCTGTTGACTCTTTTACGGGTGTGTCAGTATTATCCTTTCGAGGAACATTTACAACGCAACACGGACATAACCAGCTCTTAGGTGTATGGTTTGGGCTAACGTTAACACATTGCCTATGAAACATCGCCTTGCATTTGGTACAACCAACGCCACCTGACAAAAAATTTCCGCACGCGCCACACTTATTCATAATATCTTTTGTATTTTGCAACAGGAACAACACGATCGATCTAGCTGTACTTATAGTAGTACAAAAGTGTTCGGGTAGATGGCGCTGTATCTACGTATAGTATGGTCAGATAATATTTGTGTTAAATTTGTAGTAAATATATTATTATACAGTTATTTACTGACCAGTACTTTCCCTGTGTGAGACTGCGTTTCTCGTATAACTGGATCAGGTTTATATCCGTTTGGACTGTGCGTCCTCTGGGCGTAGATTTTGTAAGGCTTCGTAAAGATTTCACGGGCACGTATTTATCACTTAACGTATTTAATTTTAGCTAATAACACTTTCACACATCTATCACTAGTATAGCTTCTTTATTGTCCGAAAATTCCGAACATTTAAGATCAATTAATATTTTTAAATCTTTAAATACGGATCAGCTGTTTTGTTGACACTGTCTACCCACATTCATTTTCATTGTAAGGTTGCGTCATCATTTCCAAGTATTAAACCAATTGCAAAATTGGTCTTGTTTGTAGTACAACGCAAGTGGTACTATAGATTTCGCTCCATCCCAATACGATGGTTAAAGAAGGATAGGAAAGATTCGAGTCATGACGTCATGTCATGTTTTGAAGCAGTGATGGCTCAGTGGCATTGGCTATGGACTGCCGTGCAGCAGGTCCATGGTTCGAATCCCGCCCAGAGCTTGAGCTTCACCGCATGGTGGAAGGGCATTTTGTGAATGCCCGACTGGCTAGCGACCACCCTCAAGTAGAAAATCTGTCGCCAAGCACCTAACAGTGTGTTCCGGCAGCAGTCCTTGAGAGCCAGAAAAAATACAGGCTAATGAGACCTAACAACTGGACGTCTCAGTGTGACGGGCACAGTGCAATTCGTCGCTGACGAAATGCGTCTGTTATAGGCAGAGGTTAGTCCACTTAACATCAGGTGGGCCCCGGGCTAGTTCCGTCACAATTACATAAAAAAAAAAAAGTTAGCTCAATTGGTTAGAGCATACTTCGGGTCAAGGAGTGGATGGACGCGGGTTCGAATCCCGCACATGACTTAAATTTTTCCTATCGTATATTTGTGATTTTGTAATGTAATTTGCTGGATATGGGGACAGGAAAAAGAAAAACGAGTGTGCTCGTTCGACGGTAGTATAATGAATTAATATATTTTCACCAAGAGTAAACGAACAGCGAACGAATGTATGAACGATTGAATGTCAGAGTGATTGAGTGAATAGTTTCATTTGAGTATTGCAAGGATTGAATATTTGCCATATACCAATATAATTAAATTATTTAATTAGATAAGGATTAAATAAGTTGAAATCGGACTGACCCACTATGGCCAATTTATGAATGAAATTCTATTGTTATAATTATCGCCGATGCCAATGGGTTAATGCTATATTGGTTAAAATCGCATCGAAAATTAGCCATTGTCGTAAAAAGTAAATGACAAAAAAAATATTGTGGGATATCCATAAGAGATAGACATATACCATAGCGGACTTTTCTGTAGACCTTTTCAATGTGTACAATACTAAGTACATTATTTTGATAAATCTCGTAGGGTTCAGCCTGCGTTTGCATTGTAGGCGGAAAAAAAATATTTATTTACGACATCACATTAGAAACCTCAAAAATAACACTATTTCTCTACTATTTAATGGATGTTATTATACATATAAACCTTCCTCTTCAATCATTCTATCTGTTAAAAAAAACCGCATCAAAATCCTTTGCGTAATTTAAAGCATACATTGGGATATAGGGACAGAGAAAGCGACTTTGTTTTATACTATGTAGTGATAGTGATATTTCATTCAGTTCAACACTAGGGTACTTTTAAATGTAGTTTATCTATTTGTTAACGCTATCGGCTTGGTTCAATAACTTTTGAAAACTACATGTATCATTATCAGTCAAGTGTTGAGTTTTTTAAGTTATCTTTGGGTTTTATTGTACTGTCAAATATTTTACTTTTCTACCGCCTTCAAAAAAAGGAGGAGGTACTCAATACGTCGTTTTTTTTTAATGTTTGTTACCTCATAACTTCTGACTAGGTGAACTGATTTTATTAATTCTTTTTTCATTTGATAGCTGATGCTTGCCGGGTGGTCCCATTTAAATTTCATCAAAATTGATTTAGCCGTTTTTGAGTTACATTCCAAAAACTGAAAATTGTTTTCCTGTCTTGATAATATAGTCAATGTTTGTTACCTTAGAACTTTGGACTGGGTGAACCGATTTTGATAACTCTTTTTTATTTGAAAGCTGATGCTTGCCGTGTAGTCCCATTTAAATTTCATCAAAATCGGTTAAGCCGTTTTTGAGTTACACTCCAATAACTGAAAGTCCAATAAGTGTAGGGTGGTCGCTAGCCAGGCGGGCATTCACAAAATGCCCTTCCACCATGCGGTGAAGCCCAAGCCCACGGCGGAATTCAAACCATGGACATGCTGCGCGGCAGTCCGTAGCCAATGCCACTGAGCTATCACTACTTCACAATAAATGTAATAAATAAATCATAACAAAAATTAGGACGAATGGTCAAATACGGGAATTTTTTTTATCGTATTCGTATCGTGTCGCACTTCCCGTTGCAGTAAAACATTTGCTTACTGTTTTAACAATTATTTTCAGTGTATTTCTATGTTACATATACCATAGTCATCGCAAATACATATACTTTACACCTTATAGACTAAATATAATATAAAACGTACTCAAATGACGCACAATCGTTATAAGTTTAGGTATATAATTTCTGTTTGATGTTACTATGTTAGTAGAAATGTGATAATATTTTAATTTAGAGGGTCTTTTAGAGTATAAGGACACACTGAAATATAAATATACAGGTAATAAAATTACAGTGAAGTTCCTACATCTGACCTATATTAATAATGTTTATAATAAAAAGATTTCACTGAAATTGTGAGGCTGTAATTACCGTATATAATATATAATTAAACTATAACTGAAAATTGATCCCATAAGTAGGGGACTAAATATAATGACCACCATAAAATGCTTGGATACCCTTAGTTCTTTTACCAATAATTGTAATCGAACACCAAATGCAGTAAATGATCGCTAAATCTCAAAGCCATGTTTAGGTGCGACGACGAGCGAAGCGAGGAGGAGCGTTAGGTTACTTGTGACCACAACAATGCGCGAGCCGAGCGAGCGTAGCGAGCGTGCCGCGGCAGCGGCCGGCGATGCGCCAGAAGAATTACAGCAAGTTTAATTTTGGGGATCATTTACTACTTTTGGTGATTGTTAAATATTTAAGGGATCCTGTTGTATTCGCTATATATGAAAGTTTTCAATAACTCACTTGATATTTGTATTGTAGTTTGAACATGTTTAGGCATACACAGCACTTAAATTACTATTTTAATTTATTAATTTATTTTGTAGGAACACACATGGCCTTTAGGCTGATGTGAGACGAGAGAGCGAGACAGCTTTACTTATTTAATATGGCAATAATAAACAGTGATCATAAAATAATATTATATATTCACAGAGGAATACACTTTGGTTCGGACAGTAGGTACCTGTTGTTATAATTTTCGTTCGTTTTTTAATAACATACTGATGTTATTTCACCTATAGTAGGTAAATATTTAGTAAGTAGGTACAATGATTTGTAGGTACATAGTAAATGTACTTATTAGTTTGTTCTTTTCATATTGATGTAGTAAATATTTACCTACAATAATTATTTATTACATAATTAGCAAGTTACTGCTTTTACTACAACATATTTTGTAAAGCAGTGACGGCTCAGTGGCATAGGTTATGGACTTCCGCGCAGCAGGTCCATGGTTCGAATCCCGTCGCGGGCTTAATCTTCACCGCGTGGTAGAAGAGCATTTTACGAATGCCCGCCTGGATAGCTACTACCCTCAAGTAAAAAATCGGTCGCCAAGCACCTAAAGGGAAGCAATGATGGCTCAGTGGCATTGGTTATGGACTGCTGCGCAGCAGGTCCATAGTTTGAATCCCGCCGCGATATTGAGCTTCACCGCGTGGTGGAGAGTTCGTAGCGAAGTTTACTTAGCTGTTCTCAACCGATCAGCAAAGTTTAGCACCGTCGCGCGCGGTCATGAGTTGGATGGGTGACCGCTAGGACAATACTACTGAGCGCTTCCGTGCTTCGGAGGGCACGTTAAGCCGTTGGTCCCGGTTGTGGTCTTAGGATGGCAGTCGTTATGGCATGGTGGTAGGGCATTTTGCGAATGCCCGCCTGTATAGCTACCACCCTCAAGTACAAAATCTGTCGCCAAGCACCTAACGGTGTGTTCCGGCAGCTGTCCTTGAGAGCCAGTACTTCTAGGTTAACCTGAACAACATCTTCGACCACATCATCACTTACCATCAGGTGAGATAGTGGTCAAAGGCTAACCTATCAGGCATAAAAAAAGAGCATTTTGCGAATGCTCGCCGGGATAGCTACCCAAGTAGAAAATCTGTCACCATGCAACTAACGTGAACTCAGTGGCATTAGCTATGGACTGCCTCGCAGCATGTTTATGGTTCGAATCCCGCTGCGGGCTCGAGTTTCACCGCTTGGTGGAAGGGCATAGGGCATTTTGCGAATGTTCGCCTGGCTAGCCACCATCCTCAAGCAGAAAATCTGTCAGTAAGCGCCTAACGGGAAGCAGTGATGGGCCAGTGGCATTAGCTACTGACTGCCGCGCAGCAGGTCCATGGTTCGAATCCAGCCGCGATATTGAGCTTCCCCGCGTTGGTGAAGAGCATTTTGCGAATGCTCGCCTGCATAGCTACCACCCTCAAGTAGAAAATCTGTCAGAAAGCACCTAACGGGAAGCAGTGATGGCTCAGTGGCATTAGGTTTTGACTGCCACGCAGCAGGTCTATGGTTCGAATCCCGCCGCGGGCTTGAAATTCACCGCTTGGTAGAAGGGCATTTTGCGAATGCTCGCTTGGCTAGCTACCACCCTCAAGTAGAAATTCTGTCACTAAACACTTAACGGGAAGCAGTGATGGCTCTTAGCAATGGACTGCCGCGCAACAGGTCTATGGGTCGAATCCCGCCGCGGGCATGAACTTCACCGCATGGTGGAAGGTTGTTTTGCGAATGCTCGCCCGGCTCATGCCCCGGAAACCATGACGGTTCAAAAGTACCTATCATCACAAAATTGTGCGCATGGTACCGACTTCGACAAGTTATTTCACACATTTGAGTGTTGAAGTCGGTTCTATTTTTTTGGTATTTCTTTTTATTATATGTAAATTTTCTCAATAATATATTTATAGGTAACACATAAAATGGGAATACAATGATTTATTGAAGCAGTTCGTTGGAATCAGATTTGGACTAATTACTGAATATTGTATCCAATACACTATATTATACAGAAAATATTTGCAGCGTTTTTCAAATTCAATTACATAACAGAAAAATTCTCACGACGACAAACGCAACAGTTTGGGAAACCCGCGTTTTTGAAGTTTCTTAGGGTTCCGTACCTCAAAAGGAAAAAAACGGCGAAGCGCGCGTCGGGCCACGGTTTTGGGTTCCGTAGTAGCCTGTTATCATAATATAGAACGATTTTGTTCTTCTTTTTTATCTCTTCCACATTCTTCCTGTCAAAAGTTATTATTTCAGTTGTAATTCGAAAATTCCTTTGTGACTTCTATAGGTACTCGAATAAAAAGGAAAGATTCAGAATCCGTTGGTACATTGCCATCTAGCGGCAGCTTTGAAACATGATAATATATGTATATTTATATATATATATATATTTAATCGATCAACAAACAGAGTCACAATTTTTTTTTTGTAAAAGTCTTCTTATATAATGATAATTGTGAGACCAACATCGTTGACCACAAATTTAGTAAACATATTTTGTGAGTTAGACATAAGTATGTAAAACGTACAAACGAATTATTCAGATGGCTTAGATAAGGTTGAATGGTGTGACAGAACCGAATGGGAGCACCCACCTTCCAAGCAGTCTTGTCTGCCCTACCCCTAGAGGGTTTTATGTAAGCCATCAGAGGCGTGGAGGGGGAGTGGCGCTAGTCTACTCGGTACTTAGCGAGAAGACAAAAGCACTGCGTACTCACAGCGCCGGAGCTGTCATAGAATTACTTCACTTCTAATAAGACATTTGTCTCTAAGCCTAATTATTTTCATGAAGAAGAAACTAATTTTGAGAAATTTCATTAGAATTAAAAGTATAGGTTTCTGTTACTTGCCAGACCTCAATGGAGAATATTTTGCCCTCTCTATAACCCTCCCCATAACACAAATTATTTACATATACCATGTCTAAAGTCCTTCCAATGTATGTAGATACACATATTTTATTTATTTATTGTTATTTAGTAAAAAATGGTTTCCATAATACCCAACCCTCTGGGGGAATGCTACAACCCCCCTCTCCTCCTCCACCCCTTCCATAGAACATAAGTATGTATACCGATTCTAAAGTCCTTCCACTACTTCATCTTGGTCACTTTGAAGGATTTATTCTAAGAATTTTGTATATGGTACCAAATTATCTAACACCCAAGTTCAACGACTATTACTGATAGAGTAATTAAGTTATCGTAACCGCTATAATTTTCCTTGAAAGTTCATAAACTGCACCATCATTTTTTTTCTGATTTTTCAAGCCAGCAGTTTAGGTTTTAGAGGGAAGGGGGGGGGGGGGAAGCCCTACGTTGGCAAAAATTTACACTTTAAAGTTTAATATTACGTAAATGGAGCATTAAATCGAAAAATAGTGTTAGCAATTCCCGAATCATTTTAAAATACCTATTCAATGATCCCCTCACGATGGGATAGACGACGAAAAAATAAATCATCTCCACATCACTTGTATGGGAACTACCCTAAATATATATTTTTTTAAATTTTATTTAACCACTTTGTCGGCGTGATACGTTAACATACTTAGCAAAACCTCGCACAGACGGACAGACAGACAGAAAAGACGAAACTATAAGGGTTCCTTGTCAGGACTACGGATCCCTTATAGGATCACTTTGATATCCGTCTGTCTATGATTATGACATAGTATATCGTAAAGGCAAGCTGAATTCCGCTGCTGACGCCCTCTCTAGGTACCCCGTCAACCCTATATATCCTGAAAACAAATTGAACCTTAATCCTAATTGTAACGACGCGGACGGCAAACTTCCACTACAAACATCACAACCTTCACGGTCACCCAATTAAATTAATGATTATTTTCAAAGCCTCTTAGTATCCCCGCCGTGTGGTCTTGACGCAGATCTTATAGACCCTGAAATAGAAAATGATGTATTGGATTACCTTAATACTGTCGCTGATGAACCATGCGCTGAGACGGAAGATCCTGAACCCTCAACCAGCCGGGAAAATCCGGACTTGATTGATTAGGTACAGGTAAGGACCTGTACCTAATCAACCAAGTCCGGTAACTCCACCAGCTCCTGAAAAGCAACCTTTACCTGAAGACGAAACTTACAGCAAATTCTTGAAATCATCTTCCCAGTCACATGATACATTAATTATAGAACATAACGAGAACCTACTTACTTAAGCCTTATGTCCAGGATATCCTCGATAATTGCCCAGAACTCAATCGTAGTGAATTTCTGCAACAAGAAAGAAATCTGCACACATTCCTACCTCTTATAGTTGTAGATAAAACTTACCTTTTTCTATTCACGAAAGTACATTATTTCGATGATTACTCATACCCAGACATTTTCAAATTCTTAAAATACGCACGTGATCAGTAATTATGTCCTATCCTACGATAAATGAGATCAGCACATCCAATTTTAAGAATCCTTTCGATAAAAAAAATTTTATTACAAAAACTTGATAACATAGGGATACGTGGAATTACGCATGAATGGTTTAGGTCGTACTTAGAAAATCGTAAGCAATACGTAGAGATTGAAAATTATGACTGGCACACCGGATTTATTAACGTAGCGAGATCAACCCCCACCCTAATAAATCATTCCATCCCCCAAGGTAGCGTCCTTGGATGTATCCTATTTTTAATTTACATAAATGACCTCCCAAAATCAATAAATGAAACATGTGTACTCTTTGCCGACGACATTTCTATCTTGACATCCTGTATAGACACTCATAATTTGAATAATTTGAATAATAATCTAACTGACATACTTAATAATATAATTAATTGGATGACTGACCATAACCATGACCTTAATTTTCCAAAAACTAAAATTATGCAATTTAGACCCTACCAAAAAGCCCCCCTTGACATTAACTTTGTATATAATAATAATCGATTGGAATCCATTGACGCGGCAACACTATTAGGCCTAGAACTAGATTCGTATTTAAATTGGAAATCGCATATTCAAAAAATTAAAACAAAATTATCAAGTTTTGTATATGCACTAAGAGAGCTACGACGAGCTACAGACGCTAACACAGCCTTAACAGCGTACTTCGCGTATGCATACTCCTGGTTCAGATATGGGATTATACTGTGGGGAAATAGTTCAATGATAGAAGATCTTTTTATACTACAAAAAAAATGTATCCGTATCCTTGCCAACATCAAAACCCCCAATATTAGTAAACCATACTTTCATAAACCATTTTTTATAAAATATAAAATTTTAACCATCTCGTCCATATACATATTAGAGACTTGTAAATTCGTCAAAAAATACCCCTTCTTTTTTAAAAAGGAAACTGATATGCCACGTAGGTACCCAACAAGATATCAACACAATTTAGTGATGACGAAATCTAGAATAAAAATGCATAGCTCCAGCCCAAATTCAATGGCCATTAAAATATTTAACAAATTACCAGTTGGATTAAAAGAAGAAGAAAATGAACATACATTTGAAATAAGTCTAAAAAACCTATTAATTAAAAAATCATATTATTCTCTTGACGAATTCCTTAAAGAATAATGTAGTATATTAATGATTGGAAATAGACCGGCCCACTCCTTACCAACATTGCTACACCCAAATAGGGTAATTATGTGATACCTATAACCTTGTGTTTATTTAAGATCTGCATGTACAACCACATAATTCTGCAATAAAATATTTGATTTGATTTGATAACCTTACTAAATATTCTGTAGCCTACCCTATCCGTAGTAATACTGCTGAGGAGTCATGTGAATGTCTACTTCACTTTATATCTCTATTTGGGATACCAAAACATATACTCACCGACCAAGGTACAAATTTCACGGCAGACCAATTTAAAAAGACGTGCGACTTTATTTTTTTTCTTTTCGCATCACTCTAAAACTACTGAATGGAATTCAATGAAACTTAACACGATTTGAGTTCATAAAACAAAGAAGGTTATTGTATACTTTTTATCCCGAAATTCAGCTTGGTTCCCTCGGGAAAGGGGATGAAAGTCAAAATGTACACTTAGTTGTGATTTATTAATGCGAAATCCGATATTATTTTTTTTTTCTTTTGAGAATAGTGATGAGTGAGCTTGGAACCCCATGGGCAGCCCGGCACCCCACGGGTCAGCCGGCACCCCACGGGCATTCCGGCACCCCATTGGCATCCCCATGGGCAACCTGGCACGCCACGGGCAGCCCAGCACCCCATGGGCAGCTCGGCATCCTTATTTAGATTTGCCAGCTTGCTGAGATAAAACTCTAAAATCTGGAACATTCGCCACAATAATATGTTTTAACTATCTATCTATTGCCGGATACATTTTGGAGACTGCGCATTGGAACTCAATCTAATATATTTTCGTTCTACCGCCAAACAAGGAGAACCTCGGCAAAAAGATGCCGTTTTATAATCGAAATTACAAAGTAACTACTTTGATTCAACATTGCGAACCGCGAAGGAACTCTCTGAGTTACTTAACTACTGTCTTCTGGAAAATACAACCCAGGAGTTATCAAATCCAAAATAGGTAAAAAGCTCCTCTCTGAGCTATGCTTTACAAGGAGTGCTTCACCGCAGACCACAGCGTTGCTTAATATGAGACAAACAGTGCTCAAATGTGAATAATTAGATCGCAGGTACGGCGATCGCGAACGAAGTCGCAGGTACAGCTAGTAAGTTAATAAAACAGAAGCAGTTAATATAAAATTTTATCAAAAAACATATAATCTCTATGATTTTATATTCTATAACTTTGGACTAAGATACGGTCTAATTCACACTAGAATACCCTGTGTTGTGGGTGGTCTAGATCTCTTACAAATGTAGGTACATTATTTATAATAAATTTATGATCAAAAGATAAGTGTAATAGATAACTGATTATTTTAAAAACATACTTACAGTTAGTATTTAATGTACCGTTATTTTTGATAAAGGAATATGGTATGACGTGACTTTATTAAAAAGTACGTTAGCATTATTTAAGATTTTCCACAGTAATACCTGTAAAACTCTCAAATTTACACACGTCTTCGTAAGGTTCGATCTAAGGGTTATGTATTAAAAACACCTTTTCGATTCTAAATTAAAGATAAATTTATTTTCCATATGCGAATCTCGTCATCGCGATTCAGAAAACTTGCCGCTCAACTACATCGGCCATCTAGTGATAAAGTTAGGAACTATTTGTTAAGGTAAGCTACTCATAAATGAAATTAAATGGTTAGGGTTCTAGTTCAGAGTTTCTTTGCATGTTTGACTTCTACATACATAGCCCACCATGGACAAGCTTAGCCATGTCCTTAACTAACTTAAAATTAGGTACAATAAATTGTGTTTAAGAGTTAAAAACCAATAGAAGTGAATAACATTTCTGAAATTTCCGAAGCTATGTTAGGTACTACTAGACTGACACAATATTTACAATAAATAACTTAATAATAATATGACCATAACATTTCATTTTTACTGAGCAACAGGAAGTAGACCATTGGCGCCAGAATGTTTGAGTCATCCTTTGGGTGTACTGCCATCGCCGAAGTGAACTTAAGTTAGACGATTCGAAGTTATTGTCAGGCGGGATTAGTAACGCTTCACCCACAAGGAAGTGACCTGGCGTCAAAATGGTAACATCTTCATCACAATTTCCAGATAATACATAGAGCGGTCTAGAGTTCAGACATGCTTCGATCTGTGCTAGAACCGTAGTCATTTCTTCAAATGTCAATGTTGAAACTCCTGAAAGCCGCCAAAATTTGGCGAACGGGAAGGTATGAAGTACCACTTGCAGCCGTTAGTATCTAACACTTCTGCGATCTCGTGCACCATGGTCTAGAGTTCAGACATGCTTCGATCTATGCCGTGCAGTTCCACGAGATCTCCACTTGCTGTACCGATTCAACGGGGTATGGATACATTGGTAAGTATTTTAAGTTCATTTTTGTATTTTTTCCATTCATCTAATATACTAACTGAGACAGTGTCGTCCCAGTCAATTCCTGCCAGCCATAATTTCTGTATCAGCATTTTTGAAATAATTATGCTTGGCTATACCCACCCTAGGGGGTCATAAAAACGACAAATGTTTGAAATTATAGTTCTTTTTGTTGCAGGTTCTTCAACATCAGGGAGGTCTACTTTGTAACGGAAGGCATCACCGCTGCGATCCCAGGTAAGTCCTACAATCTTCATTACTTCGTCTGTCTTTATTTTCAAGCCCTCTTTACTTTCTTCGAACTTGTTAAGACTTTCTTTATCTATCTTATTCTATTTCCTTCAGTTCCTGTAGTAATTCCTCACTGTTGCTTGTCCACTTTTGAAGAGTAAATCCTCCTTTCGCCATGAGTTCGTTCATTTCTTTATATAGATTTACACCTTCTTCGACACTCTCACAACCAGCCAACAAGTCATCCATATAAAAACTAGTGGCTACTGCTTTGGCTGCATTGGATGTCACCTTCATCGATGCTGAGTTGTTGCAAAGATCTTACTGCTAGATATGGAGCCGATGCTATTCCAAATGTCACTCGTAGCATTCGATAATGTGGGATATCCTCATTCGTATCATTTCTCCATAATATGCGCTGGAAATCAATATCATCTTGGTGAACTTTCACCTGCCGGTACATCTTGACTATATCCGCTGTCAAGAATATGCGTAAGATTCTCCATCTCATAACTAGATGTTTCAAATCTGCTTGCAGAGTTGGACCTACCAATAAGTGCTCATTCAGTGATTTATGATCAATGCCTTTACAGGATGCATCAAATACTATGAATTTAGACGACGGTAAGTATACTGCCTTTGACTGATTGATTTCATCTTTGGGTACAAGTTCCATATGATTTAGTTGTATATATTCATTTACAACCTCTATGTATTTATGTTTCAGATCACCACCACTGGACTTCAGTCTTCTTTCTAATGAACATAATCTTTTTTCGGCTATCATCTTGGAATTCACTACGTCTGGCTGGACATTCATTTTTAAAGGGAAGCCTAACTACGTATCGACCGTCATCATCCCTGGTATGAGTAGTAGTACCCCAGTAGTATTTGTATATTTTTGTTCACAGAGTTGTTCGTCTTCAGTTTGTAATTTTTCCTTGGACATAGGGATATCATCCTCAAGCTCCCAAAATTGTTTTAATATATTATTATTTTCTACTACGTGCATGACTTTTATGTCAGCTGATCCAATTGACTCCTTTAGTGCACCTGACCATATCCAACCAAAGGACGTAAATTGCGCAAATGGAGAACCATGTGGACCTCTTTTTACTCCATCTTGTAGTATTAGTCCATACACCTCTGCGCCTAACAGTATATCCACACGACTCAGCGTGTGATAGCCCGGATCAGCTAAAACAATATCTTGCAGTTCCTTCCATTCCACAACCTCAATTTCATTGGTTAGTAAAAGTGTGGTAATTGACTTAAGCACATGTGCTGTTACATTTATGATCACCTTTGGGTCAACTCGTGACGATATCTTGAGGTTCACTATAGACTTAGAGACTAAAGCCTCCACCTACTCCTGTGATATAACTTTTCACAGGAGACTTTTTTAATCCTAATAGTTGGACCGTCGCTTCTGTAATGAAGGACATTTGTGATCCCTGGTCCAACAATGCACGGATTGTATAACATTGACCCTCTTTTGACAAAGTCTTTACCAGAGCTGTTGCCAATAAAATTGGATTTAATTTCCGAGTAAAACATGAAACAACCTGTTCAGACCGATCAACTTAGCGCGGGCAAGGTCCTGAACGGCCCCCTAGGTAGTCGTCTACTTTGAGTCTATGAACAATTTGAGTGAAAAGAGTAGAAGTTTGCTTGTCGTTTTGTCGCTGGTTTTTAAAAATTTGAGTACCCTGGACATTTTTAGGTTTAAAGAAAAAGGTTGTTTTTGATTTTCATGTAATTTTAATTTGAATTTGTTTTGTTGCGCGTGATTGTTATTTTTTAATTTGTATTCACGCGATCTATAAATTTGATATTCGCAAATTGGAGTGTTGTGCTTGGAAAACAGAAGATCGAACCTCACAGCCGTAACCGTGAGTAAAAACCCTTAGAAAACTATCTGGCCAGTTAGGTATCCTTAGGGACACGGTAGGCTGGGTTCAACGGAGGAACACCGAAAACCTATCATAAGTTGCATGTAAGTTTCACGTAGTAGTTGTATTACATTATTTCACCCCCGTGTATCACGGGCGTTTAGGATTCAAAGCAGGTTGTCCAGGTTGATGCCACTCTGCCTTACATACCCATCTGGGCAATCTGGAATCTTAACATCCGCAGAGCGTAGGTTAGATGCCTATTTTTGTAAATTTGATGTAAAAATAACCTATTTTTGGCCATTTTGTTCATGCCATACTTTGTTTGAAAGTTTATGAAAATAGTTTTTTTTTTTTGTAAAATTTTTTGATTTGTTAATTTTAGAGCATTTGTTTACACTTCAATACAGTGTATCCTCTAATTTACATAATTTGTTAGAAGTTTTGTTAAATATTTGGGCATTTTTGAGCCAAAATTGTCATATGTAGATACTAATTTTTTTTTTAATGGCGGTATGCCTTTATTAACCAAATACTACAAACTATATACAACACTACAGCTATTGCTATATACTATATACTACAAACTATATACAACACTACAATAACAGCATTTGGACTCATAGGGAGTCCAAATGCTCTAGCCCACTATCAGTTGGCAGCGTGACCAGCATGCTGGCAGCATTGCCCCGTTGAATTGCAATGCTTATTCTTTGAGCCAAATAGGTGCCAGCATTTTGATCACGCGTCGCATCGACCAAGCGCTCTGATAGATTTTGGAAAATACGATGAGCTCCCGGTCCCCACGGACCCAACGTCTCTACACCAAACGGCTCAAATATGTAACCCATACCGAGGTTAGCATATTTGCGCCGCTTGAGTTGCTCCGCCGAAGTAGCCGCAGCGCCAGCCTTCACGTTGGTTTCAGAAAGATGTGACGGCGCTAAAGTGTCTACGCATGTAGCGTCCCACACTAAGGGCCGTCCTAACTTCCATGGAACCAGAGTCATGCCGTCAGGTCTTTTACCATCGTCACGCATCAGACCGTTCGGTTCGAGAACAGCTGGAACATTGGCGCTGGTAAAAGCCCGGCGAATGATATCGTTAAGGCTGGCGTGGCGGGAAATTCGACCAGCACTTCGAGAGCAGGAGAGGCCATGGTGACCGAGTTGGTCAACTGCAGTACCACACTGGCAGTGATGTGGAACACAACACCTTGCACCCAAGCGTAAGCTAATAGCGAGACGAAAAGCGGAAGGATCTATAAGGCTACCAGTTTTGTAAGAAGGAATGGCTTGTAACCAAAGACCTGATTCCCACACAGAAACAGCGAGAATACGAGCACGATCTGCGATGCTAGGACACGTATTTAAAAGATCTTTCCGTGCTAGCTCGCATAGGGGCCGATCCCACTGTTACTGAGATGACAACATTTTTGGGAACTCAGTATTTGGACAAGCCAGTCCCCATGTGGTTTTGGCCTCAGCCAGATATGCTACATCAAAAGAGCCTAAAGATGGTGCAAGAATTTTTTCTACTAATTTGTGTGTACTGTGTACAGAAGACAAAAAAGCTGGTAATGCCACACTAGAAATTTTCCGTATCCCTATGCCCCCCAACCTCACAGGGAGGGAAGCTTGCACCCAAGCCCTATCATCCATCTCAACATTCAAAACCGAAATTAACGTATCTTTTAATAAATTGTCTAAGCTTAAAAGAAGCTCACTGTGTTTCCACAGCTGACAACACCTCAAAAAGTATGTAAATTTAGGAACGAAAAGGCAAAATCTAACAATAGTAAAAGCCATATGGGCGTTAATTTTGAATAATCTGCTAGAAGCATTTCTAAACTTTTGAATTTGTTCTTCGACAAATGGTGACATAGATTCGTCAAGAATCGGTGAACCCAAAAGACGGAGCGAACTTTTTTCTACTAATTTTATACCAGGCGCAAGTAAGTTGAATTTTTCAATAATCGAAATTTTATCCGGACAAGTATCACAAACAAAAAGTTCACATTTGGAAAAATTTAGTTCAAGGCCAATAAGACGAAAATCATCTATAAGTACTCGCAAGTCATTCATTACCGTGTTCGCATCGATACTTAAATGTATGAATGCAAATTACGACTTCTTTTAATCTAGGTTTTATATTATGATATTATTATATTATGATAATATCAAAATTTAAATCTAGATTTAAAAAAAATATCATATAATTAAATTTTTAACACGTTTCTAGTAAAAAGCTGTAACTGGAACCAAATAAACCTTTACAATTTTTAACTAATATACTCTTCACAAAGTTTCGTAGGTACAAAAGCTATGTCCATTCTGTGTACTGATAGTCTTGATCTTGAGAAAGCATACCTCAGAAGTATTCTAGCGCTGCACGTTTGAATAGATTGGTTAAAGTCTGTTTTTTCTTACCTGTCTTATTATGTAAACAAACATGGCGGTTGATCATCCAATGACAAGATTAGTGATGGGGTCCCATCGAATGAACGACGAGCCGTACTGAACAATACTATGAAGTCTATGAAACTGAGTGATTTGATTAAAACGTAACATAAATAGTTCGTTTGCTCTTTATTCATTATGCACATTTTCTTTTTAATATCGTATCTTGGAAATAATCAATTTTTGTAATAGAATTGTTTA
Source organism: Plagodis pulveraria (assembly GCA_963890685.1). Classification (NCBI taxonomy): domain Eukaryota; kingdom Metazoa; phylum Arthropoda; class Insecta; order Lepidoptera; family Geometridae; genus Plagodis; species Plagodis pulveraria. The sequence goes on from OY982967.1 coordinate 21,066,931, forward strand.
TTTACTTTTATTCGATATTGATGCGACGACGAGCATAGTGAGGAGGAGCGTTATGCTGTTTTCAGACGACGGCGACGCCGTGTGTACGCCGCAAGCTCCATGGTATGAGCACGGTTCGGTTCGAAAGTTCATTAAAGGTTCGAAAAATAATGAATACAAAGTTTGAGCAATCAATTTCCACATATCGCTTGCCAGCTTCTTAATTACTATTACTGAATTTAGAACGCTTTCTTAAGTGCCGAAATCGCTAGGAACTGCAGCTGCGTATATTCCTTTGTTTGTTGATTTATTGCCTAGCACGCACTAACCTTGACTGCCGGCAAAAACAAAAGAACACATTTCATGAATCTTTAGTAAGTCTATATCTACCATTACGCTAATTGGCAGTGCGTATCTGATGCCAGTTGTGGCGATGATTAAAATAGCTGTCTATAATATTTTCTTACTTATTTCAATGTTGGTAGTAAGTGACGCTATCGAGGTAAATACAGTTCGTGCAACAGTATGTGACAAAATACTGTCGAAATAAGTCTAAAACCAATAGCAAATTTTGAACTCGAGAGACAAGATAGTTAGTAAGTACATGTTAAAGATAAAATCTAAGCTTTATACGGTACTTACTTTTGTGAACACTCCAGGAAAATGACAATTACATGAAAACTCAGTCCTTGAAAAGTAGCAAAACGTCGTCAGTCCAGATAATAACACCGTCCAATTCACAAAGCACACACAAGTCCACAAGATAGCCAGGTCGTCAGTGAATAATCCGGTAAAACTCAATCACACGATTAAATCAGAATCCTTGAAGAGTAGCAGCTAGTCGTCGATCCAGATAATAACATGGTCCAATCACAAAGCACACACAAGTCCACAAGAAAGCCAGGTCGGCGATAATCAATGTTAGGAGAGCACCCGAAACGTACAACATCAAGCGAAGCAACGGAACGAATGTCGTATCTTGACGTTAAGTCATTTAGTGTTGCCAGCTGTATAATAAACAAAATCATCCCATTCAATTTAAAAAATAAAATTAGCAAAAGGCATCCCTTGGTTTTTGCCTTATTCCATTCCGCCAAAATTGAATCAGACTTAAATGGATTATACAAATTAAATAATCTATTAAAAAAATATATGTCATTTAATAAATATTTTTTGTGGTCAAAGGCAATCAGCAATAAAAAAAGTCGTGTATTTTGAGATTATGTGAAACAGTATCCGTATTATGAGTTCCGTATCAACACAGAATTTACCATAAAATCGTTATGTTTTTCATACAGTGCGAGAGCCTTACCCGCACTTGGCAAGTTTTTATTATTGGTAGATATTGGACTAAAATCGAATCAAGTTTGACGCTTGTACGTATTAACGTTTTTACTATAGAGCAAAAATAAAAATCGGTAAATAAAACAGGTTTCTTGTATGAACATCCCCTTTATTTTAAACATATTGTTATTATGTATTATTATTTGTTAGGCAATATACTATTTTAACCCATATTCCGTGAACATTGAAACGGGCTACCTATTACCGTTCCAAAGATACAGTGCTTTAAAGGTCAGACGGACTGAAGGACATTCGCGGCTATATTATAGGGTCCACTTTCTATAACTGAACCCTAAAAATTAAACTAAATTATACTTATCTACTTGTTTTATCCATACAACCTGTTAGTATAATGAGTTGAACGAAAAATGTTCAGTTGTTCACTTCAATTATTCATTATTTTGATACCCATGTTCCCATCACTAAAATTCATAGATAAGATAGATTACTTAATGTAAAAACACTGTCATTACTGTCAACAGTTTTTGTGATCATTACGTTATTTGATTTATATTTTGTAAATATCTATAAATTTCAATGATATTTGTATGTTTTTCGAAGCGTGATGTTTCTTTTATTAGGTCTACTCAGTTGTGAATGGCCAAATATAATAAGTGATTATGACGGCAACTTGTGATTTTGTAGCAGAGGTATGTTTGTTTACATTTTAAGACAAGTAAGAAAAAACAGACTGTAGATGATGCAATTAGCTTTAGCGCTGTAAGCGAACTTTTGTAGGAAACATTAGAAGCGTTGTATCGCTGCGTGTTTTGATCGTTTGGTTAGACGATATAATTAGTTCTAGGCAGCAGTCTGATCTCGTAAAGCGCTGAAGCGCACTTAAGTTTTAAATTAGCAAAAATGGAAGAGAATTTTGCCCTAAATGACGGCTCTAGTGTAACGTTATCTCGATGCCTACGACTTTGTTTAATATGTTAATATTTAGAGCATAATTTGTGCCATAGGCACCAAAATTTTCAAGTCCATGGCTATTAAAGTTTTGGAGCTACAAGCTCAAACAAACGTGTAAGCTGGAGACACATGTCCCCAGCTAGCACATGCTGCACAGCTCAAACGGGAAAGGCTAGATGGCTAATTAATAACTTAAAATGTTGGGTAAAATTTGTGCCATCGGCACCAAAATTTTCAAAACAATGGGCCTTATAGTTTTTGTGTAATAAGCAAAAACATTTCTTCCCGCCAAAATATTTAAATATTTGGCCAAAAACATTTCTGAGTGCGGCGTTGCCGTCTCGATGACTGTAGCTGCAATCTGTCTTGAACCTTATTTCTATAGAGTTGGAACCAATTTTCGCTTTCATACAAAATAAAAGTCGTTGGGATATAGGTAGGCTAGGACCATAGAGGTTTTAATGTAATCTGACAAATATTTTATATTATGGACGGATTTCGTAGGTATTGAAGTCGGCATTACGAGTGGTCGTTTTAAAACGTTACTGGTTTCCAAAACTATCTATGTGCAACAGCGGTTTTTCAGTTTTCGTTCTGAAATGAAACTATTTAGATATTCTGAGTTCTGAAAATCCGACGTGTTGAATGACGATATATTACGCGGAAGTTTCACGTTTGTAGCTAGTTAGCGCCTATTTAATTTGGCTGTATTATTCGTAGTATAGGTGTCAAACAGCTAAAAACGGTTATCGAAACATTCGCTACATACCTACTCGGGCACACTCGAGTTTCGTTAGGTCCCTACATGTATGGTATGCATGCGTACCTACTCGTATGTACCTATAGCAGGTATTTATTTTTATTTATTTATTTACAACGAAACACCAACAGTATATATATTATAAAATTTTAAAATACATGATAACCAATATTGATTCTGATATATATACCCCTTATGGGTGTTTACAACATTCATTTAAAACACGTAGAACATTATTCTTGTTGAACGACAAATTTTGTCAACAAACTTTTTTTTTTCTTAATATTACAAATAATTTGTATACAAAGAAAATAAAAAAATAACGGTATCTATAACTTAATGATTATAAGTACTTTAAAATATACTTATAATGCTTATAAGACCGAAAATGGCAGAACATCATCTATCTAAATACTTTACTAGTTTATTCTTAAAGATATTTAAAGAGTCGTGAAAGATATCAAGATCTTTCACGGAGGCATTTATTTCATTATAAGTGCGGCACATTCTAGGTATTGGGGAGTTACGAGCTAAGTTCGTTTTGGCATGAGGAATGTGAAAGATTTTAGCGATTCTACCACGTGGGTTATTGCCAGGAATTTTCAAAGAAATATATTTCAAGATCATGGGACAGTCGGTTAGGTTGTGAATTTGTTTATACAGAAATGAGAGATCTCTAATTTTTCTTCAGTCGCGTAATTTAACTATTTTGAAAAAGGACAAGCGGTTAGAATATGAACTTCTGTGCGAAATACCTTGGCTCGAAAAAGCCAAGGATCTAGTAAAGGCTCTCTGGATGCTCTCAATGCGCTTTGAGTGCACAGAGTAGAAGGAGCTCCACACGACGCTCGAAAACTCTAGACTACTACGAACCATAGAGCTGTACAGTAATATTTTAGTGTGCAACTTGAATTTCTTAGAATTACGCCTTATGAAACCTAGTTGCTGTGCTGCTTTTTTTATTATCGAGTCAATATGAGATCTGAATGATAATTGGCTGTCTATCAACACTCCCAAATCACGGATTTCTCGCACCTCCTGTAGCAACTCATCATTAAGCGCATAGGTTGAATTTATGGGCCTTTTTTTGCGTGTATATTTTATGTAGAAACATTTTTTAACATTAAGATGCATTTGGTTAATATCACACCATTCACTAATATTATTTATGTCACTTTGTATAAGATTAATATCCCTGTCGCTGTTACTGTTTTATACATTTTTAGGTCATCCGCGAATAATTTATATTTGCAATGGTTTATACAAATGGTAATATCATTTATAAATATTGAAAAAAGGATTGGACCTAGGTGGGAACCCAGGGAACTCCAGACTCCGCTAAATATTTCACTGACATGAATCCATTAGCCATAACAACTAGTTCTCTTTTTGTTAGATATGACCTAAAACCACTTTAAAAATGACCCATAAAATCCCATACGGTCCAACTTTTTAACAAGTAAAACATGACTAACTTTATCAAATGCACTGCTAAAGTCTGTATAAACTGCGTCAAGGGTGGTCAAATATGACCACCCTTGTCTACATCTTCAGTACGATCAGTAATAAACCCAACAAGATTTGTTTTTTACAGACCGACCTTTTTTAAAACCGTGCTGATGTTGCGATAGGAAGCGCGAAGAATATTGAGATACTATCGGACACAGGAGTTCTTCAAACAATTTAGAAAGACAAGATAAAATTGAAATATGTCTATAATTTTGTACGTCGCCGTCGTCAATGTTGCCTTTTTGTGGATGGGTATAATTTTCGCCTTTTTCCATTTATCGGGAAATTCTCCCAAAAACAAAAAACGGTTAAATATTAGGGAAAGAGGAAGTGCTAGTGCAGCGCCGCAACGCTTGACTAGACGAGGTGGGATATCATCAGGACCCGGTCCTTTATTAGCATCTAATTGATTGTTTTTTTTTTAAATTTCGCGTTCAGTGAAGCTTACTCTGCTTATGCAGTTGTATTGTAGACTATACTCAAATGCACTGACACTAGATCCCACAGCCGTGTTTAAAGTGAATGCGTTAGAAAAATTCTTTGCCAATAAATTTGCTATATCTTTCCCTGTCCTAGCTACGTTGTCTCCCAAGTGCATTTCTGCAGGAAGTGAAGACCTAGTTCTCCGCCTGTCCCTAACATACCGCCAAAATACTTTCGGATTTTTCGCAATGCTATTTTCTGTGTTTTGGATATAATTTTTGTATAATGCATCAAACAACTTATGACAACGCTCCCTTAAAATATTAAATTCCATTTGGTCACGAGGGTTATTATATTTACGATATTTAGTCCGAATCTTTTCTTTTTCTGCGAGTAATTTGATCAAAGATATATTGAACCAAGGAGGGAATGACTTTCTATTAAACTTGTGTTTGGGTACAAAATCTTCAATACTTTTTCTAATTATAGTGTAAAAAGTAGAAATGATTTCATTTACTGTAGTACAGTCATTAAAAGCCTCAAACCAATCTATGAATATGCCTCTCAGGTATTACGAGATGCTGTCGAAATCAGCTATGTAAAAATTAAATTCAATAGTCAGCTTAGGACGCAAAAAATTAAATTCTTTGTTCGGAATAGTAAGTAAAAACGGGGGATGTTTAACATCAAGTTTGCTTAAGTAGTCGGGGGGTGCCGTTAGAGAAATGTCAGTTATCGTACTTAGAGCAAGATCCAATATTCTGTCATCTTCGTTACATATGCTATTAAACTGCTGTATGTTGGATAATGAAATAAAGTCAACTAAGACATTTCCTAACGAGTTTCCATAATTTGATGGAGTTGTGAAATTATTGCATTTGGTCCATTTTATGAATGGTAGATTAAAATCTCCAAGCATCACAACTTCGTCTACCTGACCGATGAAATTATTGGCATTATCCAAAAAAACATTTAACGTGTCCAGTTTTACAGGAGGGGTAAGTAAACGGTACAAACAGCAATTTTTTTTGTGGCCTTGCCTGTACGCATTTCTACTAGTACCCAAATATCTTCACACCTAGATTCCCAGGCGTGTAAACGCGTGGATACATATTTACGTGAAACAGCTATAAGTACGCCACCACCGTCTTTCTTTACATTAGGAGTGTAGTCGGAACATACTCGATCACGTCGATACACTTCGTAACGAGAGTCTATTATTTCGCTACTGTAAATGCTGGAATTTATCCACGTTTAAGTAAATGCCAAAATATCGTAAGAATTAAGTAAAACGTTATTCAAAATATCGTTTGTTTTCGTTCTCATGCCACGAACGTTTTGATAATATATAGTAGCCATTTTTATATATTATAACACCAACAATGAACTAAAAACAATGAAATCTACACTTAATTTTTGAACGTAAAGAAGTTACTGTCCATGGTGCGTATTAAAATTGCGGCGCTAGTTTCGTCCTTCCTTGCATTTATATCCGGCCGTGACGAACCCAGACAAACTTGTAGCTCAACTCCTTCGCCTTTTTCCTCGCAGCGGCGTGGATTGCCTTGTTGGTTGGACTCAAGTGTTCAGAAACAAAAACGGGAACACTGTTTCCACCAATACCCAGGTGGGCCGAGCACAACTTGTCGCGGATGTTAGTTTTGTTGAACCTCTGAACTGCTGCAAGTAGATTATCGCGCATAAGTCGGGCCCGCAGCTTAAGGATTATGGTGCGAGGTCTATCGCTTTCCTTATTCAGCTTCGCCACTCTCGATACGTGGACCATGTCATTACCGGAAATAGAGCATTCTGTCTTCTTAGAAAGTTGTTCTATAATTTTGAGGACATTCTCTGACCGGCTTTCCGGTATACCATTTATCTCCACGTTGCACTCGCGCTGGTGCTGCTCCATTTGGTTCAGTCGTCCGTTTAGACCTTTTTCCAGCTCTACAACCTTCGAAGTTAGCTCTTCATTACTTCTCTGGAGTTGGTCTATGACAGTCGATTTCTCTTCTAGACATTTTTTTGATTCTTCGTAGCCGGTGTTAAAAAACAAGAGCGACTGCTCGAACGAAGAAACTTTTTCGGCAACGTTTTGCATCTCCTTCGTTAGGCCTCTCATTGCCTGAGATATTTCTTCTCGTATAATGGTTCGAATGTCTTTGTCGTTATTATTTGTACCGTCGGAGTCGGGAATCTCGGAGGGAGCATCTCCCGAAGACGCGCGGCGCATTTTGGACTTAGAGGCGTTGCGCTTGGTGACGTTCTCAGAACCGCTCGGTGCCTGAGCCCCAGATCTCACAGGCGTGTTGGTGTTGTCCGTTTTTGGCCGTCTGCTCGAGCAACCACAACAAGTCCAATTTGTCTTCTTTTCCGAGGAGAACGCATTAAAACGCTTCACGGTGATGTTGCAGCATTTTAAGTCGAATTCACGTCACAACTTGAGCAAACCACTAACTTATTAGTTTTGATTTTATTATGGCATCCTCCGCAAACCGAAGACATCTTGACGCTTTATATCACTGGTGCAGAGAACAGAGCCACAGCTTAGCTAGCAGTAATCGTAGGATTCGCGTTTCGAACAAAAACACAAACACCCTGAGCTGATTGACCTATTTGTACTAGACGCGACATCTCAAACGAGCATAGTCGACCAGTTCCGGTATCGGTCAGCATACACACCCCTACATACGAAGCTGGGCACTCGTAGAGATTACACTCGCTTTACTTTCCAAAATTCTGTATTCAAAATGCCATCCAGCGTTAGGCCTCTCATTGCCTGAGATATTTCTTCTCGTATAATGGTTCGAATGTCTTTGTCGTTATTATTTGTACCGTCGGAGTCGGGAATCTCGGAGGGAGCATCTCCCGAAGACGCGCGGCGCATTTTGGACTTAGAGGCGTTGCGCTTGGTGACGTTCTCAGAACCGCTCGGTGCCTGAGCCCCAGATCTCACAGGCGTGTTGGTGTTGTCCGTTTTTGGCCGTCTGCTCGAGCAACCACAACAAGTCCAATTTGTCTTCTTTTCCGAGGAGAACGCATTAAAACGCTTCACGGTGATGTTGCAGCATTTTAAGTCGAATTCACGTCACAACTTGAGCAAACCACAAACTTATTAGTTTTGATTTTATTATGGCATCCTCCGCAAACCGAAGACATCTTGACGCTTTATATCACTGGTGCAGAGAACAGAGCCACAGCTTAGCTAGCAGTAATCGTAGGATTCGCGTTTCGAGCAAAAACACAAACACCCTGAGCTGATTAAAAATTATGGGAAATATTTCTTGCAAAAAGCATTTCCTGATTAATCAAATGTCACTTGCACTATTCTTGACGGTTTTTAGCACCCTCCATTACTCAATAATCACTTTAGACAACAATTTGCTAATTATTTCGTCGCGTAACAAGAATAACGTCTACCTTCGATGATTTCCGAACTTCAGAATGGTATATACCTACCTACCTATTTCACTAGCATGCTGATGTTTGTATTATTTGAAAGAGCGCGATTATTTTATATAATGTTTTTAAATTTAGGTAGGTAAGGTAATAGTGTATTTCGTTAATGTGAACAAACAAAATGATATATATTGGTAAATAGATACCTACTTAGTTAGTGTAAATACCCACACATTTTAGTGTAGTGTAGGCATTTAATAACAGATTTTCGAGTTCAGTACTAGAAATTGGGACCCTATTATATATATTATATACGGGATAGCTGACCTTTATAGGTCTGTATCTTTGGAGCGGTAATAGCACGGTGATGTTATCTATACAATATATAGGTCTGTATCATTGGAGCGGTAATAGCACGGTGATGTTATCTATACAGTATATAGGTCTGTATCTATACAGTATTCTTACTGTATAGATAACATCACCGTGCTATTACCGCTCCAAAGATACAGACCTAAAAGCACGGTGATGTTATCTATACAGTAAGAATACTGTATAGATAACATCACCGTGCTATTACCGCTCCAAAGATACAGACCTATAAAGGTAAGCTATCCCGGCTAACTCGGCCCTGTCCTTGAAATAACTACCTACAGCAGCGCGGTACGTAAACATGCGACAGGGCTGCTCACCTCCAGCAGTTTAGTTACATTTGCCTACTTTGTGTTTCCATTTAGTTTTGTGATTGTAAATACGAGTATACTTTTATTTATATAAACAAATAAAATATTTTGTGAATTGAATAGGAAGTGTTCAAAAAAAATGCGTGTTGTTTTTTATTTGTAGATATAATTAAAAAACCATGTTCATGTATAAATTTGCGACCGAAAAATATTTGCGCCACGACTGAGACGCATGAAATGTCTTATTTTTAAATTTTAGAGTATAATAAATCCGCAAAACAGTATATAAATAACTATTATTAAAAATAAAATACCACGTCTTTACTTTGAATTATACAAACTAACAAAACACACATGCCCCGAGGCTTACACACAAGCGTACCTACCGTATCGTGATTCATGAACCGCCTATAACTACCTATTCCATTAAAAAGACACACATTTGTACCTACCTACTAGTACGTAAAATTATTTTATAGTATTACGTACCTTTCAGAGTTTCCAGGTAATCTAAAAAAAGTTATCCCTGGATGCTGGCTAGCTCAAGAAGAAAGTATGTCGCCAAGCACCGAAAGGTGTGTTCCGGCAGTAGTCCTTGAGAGACAGTGAAATTACAGGCACGAATGAGACTTAACAACTATGTCTCAATGTGACGGGCGCAGTGCGATTCGTGACTTGTGATGAATTGCAACTGTTATAGGCAGAGGTTAGCCCACTTAACATCAGGTGGGCCTCGAGCTTGTTCCATCACACTAAAAAAAAATGCTTTATTGACGAATTCATGCAACCAAAAACAGCACAATATAATCCTACTCGTCATGTTAAATATGTACTTGAACTTATTTTTTGGTTCGTCGGTGCAGCACAATCGCAATTGTCTGCAAGCCGAGATCGAGGTGCGTAGGTATAGCTCGCACTCCGTCCGTTTCTATGAAGTTGGAATACTGTATAGATAATATTACCGTGGTAATAGGTAGCCGGTTAAAATTTCTGTGAAAATTAGCATTACGATGTTTCAACAGGCAGCCGTTGCGCGTAGCGTATTAGAAAAAGATAGGTGTATAGATATACATTTTTAACAATTTCAACTGTACTGATAATGTGATGTTGAAGATGTTTAAAAGAATGGCCCCGAGTTTCTTGCCCGTTCTTCTCGCAGTGGCTCTATACAATTTATTTGCTGAACGTGGCAGTACAATGTAGAATATTTCAATACTAAAATTTGTAATTGACCTTCATAAGAGCGTCGTAGACGCCTAAATTGAATAAATGATTTTGACTTTGACTTTTGTGATATATTTGTCATATAATCATATCTTGAAGGTCGAATTCTCAAAGGAACGTATTAAATTCATGTTTTTGGTGTGAAGTGTTTTGATACTTGTGTGCCTTTTTTGGACGAAGAACAAAACCTGAACCCAAATTCTTATTAAATAGAAAAATGTATGATCTGATTACATAAGTTAGTACGCATAAATAAAAAAAATACGAAAAGAAACATTATAGTCAGGTGCGGGATTAGTACCCATGATTTTTGTTTAATTCATCATTATTTACTTCCCATTCACATTTCGTATCATTGTTTATTTACCATAGCAACGCTGTCGTTTGGTTGACCTATTATGTTACGGCACATATACACCGTGTCAGGCCTGGTGCACTCCGCACGTTAGGTATAAAGCTACAAGTACATCGGTGGCTGCGACAAAACGGGCTTACTTTGATCTACAGTGAGTAGCCGCGCGCCGCTCGGGATGCACCTCACTTCTAAGCGCCGTATTTCGTATTTGTATTTGTTAGGCTCTTTACCTACCTGAATAGTAAGGCTAACATCTATTGATTAGGTTGAAAAGAGGGCAAGATCATACCGCATTGCATTTGCCTGCATAAATAACAACACAGGTCTAAACCTCACGTTTTTTCACTTCCAAAAGACATCGAAGGTAAGGAAACGTCCGTACTTTAACCTATACATTGACCTATTTGTACTAGACGCGACATCTCAAACGAGCATAGTCGACCAGTTCCGGTATCGGTCAGCATACACACCCCTACATACGAAGCTGGGCACTCGTAGAGATTACACTCGCTTTACTTTCCAAAATTCTGTATTCAAAATGCCATCCAGCGTCCTAGAATACTGCAAAAACCAATCGGGAAAAACAGACAAAATAGATGGGATCACTTTTACACGTGTATTCATATTTTAGGATTAAATACGCCCAAATAAATTATTATTATGTCGATTTATAATTGTACAAGACCATGCTTCACGGCACAGCATAGGCAGCCATGTTCACGAATTGAAATTCATTGATTACGTGGACAGATATGACAAATAGCAACATGAGTCAAAAACCAATTTTTACACTCAACGAAAAAAGTTTGACGTGTCTGTTTATCATCATAGCTCCCAAATTACCTATTTGGATTTAATATTTGTAATATATATATAGACTTGATCAAGTGTGATGTTAATTACTATTATAAGCATTGCAATCCAACGAGGCAATGCTGCTAGCATCCTGGGTACACTGCCAACTGGTAATGGGTTGGAACATTTGGATTACCTGTAGGTATACAATGTCCTTTGGGTTGCCTAAGTGCTTTCAGTTTAGTAACTGGAGCGTTGTTACACCAAATTCTGATTGAATTAAACATATTAAATGAACCAAAAAACATACAATTGTACTTAAATGTATGCAAAATACGATGTACAGAATATAAAATGTCGTTAAAAAAAGGAAGTACCACTTTGTATCTTGTAAAAAGTTGTAAGTAACTGGAACCAATTGTAACTTTACTTTTTTTTTTAACTAATATACTCTTCACAATGTTTGGTAGGTACAAAAGCTATGTCCATTCTGTGTGCTTATAGTCTTTGATCTTGAGAAAGCATACTTCAGAAGTAATCTAGCGCTGCATGTTTGAATAGTTTGGTTAAATGATGCAATTAGCTGCAGCACTGTAAGCGGACTTTTGTAGGCAACATTAGCCTACAACTATTGTGACGCTGCGTGTTAGGATCGTTTGGTTAGACGATATTATTAATTCTAGGCTGCTCGTAAAGCGCTGAAGCGCATTATGTTTAAAATTTACAAAAATGGATACGACTTTTGCCTCTAATGACTTCTCTAGTGTAACGTATATCTATGTGTGCGGGATAGGTTTCTAATCCCCATAGCAGGGCGTTATTGCAAACATAAAAAAATTAAAATTATAAGTTTGTGTCATCATTTACAAGTATAAAACCAATTGCAAAATTGGTCTTGTTTGTAGTACAACGTAAATGGTACTATAGATGTCGCTCCATCCCAATACGATGGTTAAAGAACGATAGGAAAGATTTGAGTTATGACGACATGTTATGTTAGCTCAATTGGTTAGAGCAAACCCCGGCTAAAGGGGTGGATGGACGCGGGTTCAAATCCCGCACATGACTTAAATTTTTCCTATAGTATATTTGTAATTTTGTAATGTTATCTGCATAGCAGGCGTTATTGCAAACATAACAATATTCAAATAGTAACTTTAAGACTTTCGCGACATGAACACATATTTATAAGTATTTAACGGGACTTAATCGCGATAACAACATTTATACATTTATTTATTTACCTCGACGTTTCGACCAAGTTGCATTGGTCGTGGTCACGAGCGGACTGAATAAATAAATGTATAAATGTTGTTATCGCGATTAAGTCCCGTTAAATACTTATAAATAAATATTCAAATAGGTTCCTAATAAATAAAATAATAAATAGATTCAGGTGTTACTTTGTGGAAATCCATATTTAATAATAACAAATATTTTATGAAAACATCAAATTAATATATTAATAAAACACTTAAAAAATATAAAAATATATCTAGTGACAATTCTGCCTAATTTTCCTGTTAAGCCGACCTGACGTCACAAACGCCACGCAGCCAAACCGGAAGAATTTTCGACGCGTTTCGAGCACGGAACGCGGAGAAAACAAAATTTCTCGATCGTGCGCTCGTAGAGTCAAGACCTCCTGAGGATGCTTCGTGTAGAAGCGAAACGCGTTGAAAATTCTTCCGGTTTGGCTGCGTGGCGTTTGTGACGTCACGTCGGCTTAACAGGAAAATTAGTATTTTCTTAACCATTTATCACTCACAGATGTAGTTTCGATTAGAGTGCAATATATCGGTCAAATAGGATGTAATAAAGATCTCGTATATAGGTCAACATTCTGCGAGAAAAAATGCTTACCAATATATTTTGTAAATATTGGCATAAAATGGTTGTCAAACTACACAATCATTCGTCCAACTACACAATAACCATCTGCTCTTAGTCTATGCTCGAACTGGTTTTTTGTAACTTCATAAAGTAAGAGCAAAAACTAAGTTCAAACTCAATAGAAATAAGGTTCAAGATAGATTGCAGCTACAGCCAACGGGGCGGCAACGCCGCGCTTAGAAATGTTTTTGTCCAAATATTTAAATATTTTGGCGGGAAGAAATGTTTTTGCTTATTACACAATAACTATGAGGCCCAATGATTTGAAAATTTTGGTGCCGATGGCACAAATTCTACCCAACATTTTAAGCTATTAATTAGTCATCTAGCTTTTCCCGTTTGAGCTGTGCAGCACGTGCTAGCTGGGGACATGTGTCTCCAGCTTACACGTTTGTTTGAGCTTGTAGCTCCAAAACCTTAATAGCCAGGGACTTGAAACCCTTCTTTCTTCTTCTTCTTTCTTCTTTAAATTTTGACATATTAAACAAAGTCGTAGGTCCATTCGTTCAGAAGATACAGATGAGTAGCTGTAGACACGTGGTCTCCAGCTTACACGTTAAAATCGAGTCATAACTACTACAGCTTTCAAGTAGGACATTCCAATTTTTTTGTGCCACTGGCACAAATTATGCTCTAAATCCCTGGCTATAATATATAGTATATAACCACATCTTCGGCCGTTTCGTATATACAGCATGTGTCAGCTGGAGACCAAAACGTCAGCTAACACACTAATAATCACGCATCGAAGCTTATTTGGCACCTAAATTTTGAGTTGGTATTCATAATTGCACAAAATATGCTCTAAATATTGGCATTATCTGAATTAAGAAATTTCAATTGAGTAAGCTGGAGACATTCACACGCCAATTTTATGATTTCGTCTGTCCACCTGGTGGGGAGCCTATACCAATTCTACGTGTTCAGTATAAAACCGTTTGTTTTCCAAAACTACTTTGGACATTAAATAAAGGTAAACATACTATGCTTTACATCGAACAAGGATTTCTTAAACTCGATAAATAAAGAAATTTTAACAATGAATATGGGTACTTGGACTACGCAGATAATTTTTTGGAGACGTTTATATAAAAACATAAATGTCTTAAGGTGGGTAGCAGCCCCTCCTCAAGAACAGACAACTTCTACTGTGATCCTCAAGACGCCTGCCAAGCGTAGGGATAATGGAAAATCCCACCAACGGGTGAGTCCCTGTTCAACGGTGAACGTTCTGGTTGATGTGATGATGATGATGAAAAGCAAAGAACGCCATATTTTATCATAATATTTTTTATATTATTAGTTATAATATGTAGATTCAAAAAAAAGATCAGAACATATTTAAAATTTATTTAATTTATTCATCTGTTCTTAATATACTTCAGAATTATTATGTGCGCATTTTCACTAGTCATATATAATAGTGGGACTCTTATAGTGGAATGTCCTGTGCACTGAATTATCCTTGGAAAAATCGTAAATTTTTTGGTAGTTAAATGCCCCTTCCTGTGGTCCTGGATAACGTTCCTGTGGTTCTGCATAACCTCCTTGATATCCTTGACACTAAAAAATGAAATGTTTAAATAAACAAGTGGCGTAGACTATCTACTTATCTTCTATATAAATATAAAAATCTAAGTCCTGGGGGGCAATTATCAAAATTGGGACAAATTTATTTTTCTCTCTTTTTATCTCTCTTTTTCTGATTCTCGATATTTATCCCGTTTCACCTATAGACTATTAACATCCCAAAAATATCGACTTTTCATAAAAATGCTATTCTCGCGAGTGGTAGATATGTCCACAGGTGAACTTGTGTTCATGTGTATAGAAAGTATAATGATAATCCCGATATCGCAATGCTGCGTGTCGATCGCTAGGGCTTGATATTTATCGAAAGTGATATTGCGAGAATATCACAAAACTTCACGACTCGATATTCGCCATGTTTTCTCGATATTTATCTACTATGATATTCATATCACTGCACGAGAATCGCCGTCCAGACTCACTGCCTGACAGAAAACGCATAGTCTAAACTGCTGGTCGCAGAGACTTGAAATTTGAAGGGTCTATTCGTCTGTATGCGTAGGGGTGTACTAAGAAAGGATTTTTTTAAATTCAACCCGGAGGTAAAAATAAGTGAAAACGTTTGTATGAAAGTCCTTTGTTATTTAACTAACAGTTCTGAAAATAGTATTCGGATAGATGATTCAAATTTAAAATGACGTGTCAATTTTTTTTTGACAGGGATGATGATCTATGAAATTGAGGATGAAACTTTGTATAGAAAGGTCATTGTTTTTAAGTGATAGTGGTGAAAATTGCTCTCTGGATAGACTTTTTAAAAAGGAAACATGCTACAATATTATTTTTGCTAGAGTTGATTAGAAGGAGTTAAAATGGGGGGGGAAAGTTTGTCACCTGAACCAAAACCGCTGTCGCTCGGCCTGTTCGTCCATCTGTCATATTGATGTATCTTTCGAACCGTAATAGGCATATTTTTTAAATGAAAACAATTAAGCTATATCTATACTAATATTATAAAAAGGAAAGATTTGTATTTTTGTATGCAACGAATAAACTAAAAAACTACTGGGCCGATTTAGATGAAATTATGTATGGAAATAGTTTGAGACCCGGGATAGGCCATAGGATAGTTTTTATCCAACTGCGTAAAAAGAGAGAAAGAAAAGAGTTTAATGGTTTTGCGCGATAACCGAAATACGCACGGGCGGAGCCGTGGCCGGAAACTAGTACCTATAATAATATCATATAATCCAAACCTATAAAAATCAACACTATGTAATAACCGACCTACACTATGTGAACAGTGTGTACACGAGGACTTAAAAAGTTGGAGACACTTAAATCGCTTAAAAATATTACAACAGACAATAATGGGGTGAAATGAAGTCAGAATGACGCTATAACTGCTCTACTCATATGGAAGAAGAAATGCCATAATATTTTAAAAGGGAAGGTGTAGTGAAAGAAGCTTTTGTAAGAGAAATGATGAGTGGGAACTAAATTTGCGAAATCAACGTTTTCTCTATTTCTGTTTTTTCCTCCAAAACTCGACGAATTCATTTTTTTTACTCCTCTGAGTTCTTTAATTCTTTAGTCTATTACTTGGTGATTTGTTAATAATAAGTAGGTATATGTTCTATCAACCATATAAAAATTATATACTGTAACAGCCGACTCGTCCACTGCAGAACACAGTCTCCCCTACTAAGGGGGCATTTGCCACAATCCCCACGCTTGGCAGGTGGCTTGGGGATAGCAGTGTAAGATGGCAGTTCTTTAGAAGGTGCTGTTGCCCAGTATTTTTCCCTTAGTCGCCTCTTACGACACAGGATGATATGGAAAGGTGCAATTCTAACAGCAATTCTTAGAAAACTAGCAGGGACTAGCAGAAGTCAACCCAAAGAAGTGGTTAGCATTTAACCAATAACCCTGTATATACTTAGCAGCAGCTGTTAGACTAATAAATTAAAAATAGTATTTCGGCGCTGTTAATGTACCATGTACCAAGATGTGCCAAGAAAAATTAAGAGAAAAAGACATCATACCCGTAGTGGTATCGGGGCTTCAGAAAATGCCACTAGCGGTTAGTCACCCAAGTACTGGCCGCAAAGAACATTGTTTTACAAAGTAAAGAACGTATTGGCACAGCTCGTGACGGAGCTCGAAGCTTTTTAAATTAGATTTCATGATTTGAATATACGAGCTAGATACACAACTAGATAAACCTTTTCCTGTGATTCTCCAATTAAAACTTATGGTCACTTCAAGATTACTTTTTAATCTCTTCCCGTGACCGATTTGTACATTCCTGAAGCAGTGATGGCTCAGTGGCATTGGCTATGTACTGCCGCGCAGCAGGTCCATGGTTCGAATCCCGCCCAGAGCTTGAGCTTCACCGCATGGTGGAAGGGCATTTTGCGAATGCCCGCATGGCTAGCGACCACCCTCAAGTAGAAAATCTGCCGCCAAGCACTTAACGGTGTGTTCCGGCAGCAGTCCTTGAGAGCCAGTGAAATTACAGGCACATGAGACTTAATAACTATGTCTCAAGGTGACGGGCGCAGTGCAATTCGTGACTTGTGACGAAATGCATCTGTTATAGGCAGAGGTTAGTCCGCTTAACATCAGGTGGGCCTCGAGCTTGTTCCGTCACAAAAACATAAAATATAAAAAATAAATACAATTTGATTTTGATGACGCCTTCTTTATTCTTATTTTCATGCAGATCAGGAGAACTTATCGTCAAACAGATACATATAAATGCTCACATCGCTAGGTCAATATATAAATTTAAAAAGTGAGGGTTACATTTTTATACGTACATTTCGAGGAGCTGCCATCACCATAGAAAATGCTGCAGCTAACACAGCCAATAAAAACACGACTTGAATATGCTTCATCTTGAAATAATGTCACGACGAATGACTTGAGTGAGACTCTCTTGTATTTATATACCTTAATCAATTGACCTTTGATAGTTCAAATCAGCTCTGATATCTTTATAGGTACTACCAGTATTTTTGTAAAAGCCCAGTTTTAATAGGAAAAACATCAAAGAAATAAACATTCGAATTTAAGCAAAGCAATTAAAATTTCGTAGCAGTGATGGCTCAATGGCATTGGCTATGGACTACCGCGCTGCAGGTCCATGGTTCGAATCCCGCCGCGTGGTGGAAGGGCATTTTGCGTATGCCCGCCTGGCTCGGCCAGGCTCAGCGGCCACCCTCAAGTAGAAAATCTGTCGCCAAGAACCTAACGGTCTGTTCCGGCAGCTGTCCTTGAGAGCCAGTAATTCTAGATTAGCCTGAACAACATCTTCGACCACGTCATCACTTACCATCAGGTGAGATAGTGGTCAAAGGCTATAGATAGTGGTAGCTAGCCAGGCGGGCATTCGCAAAGTGCCCTACCACCATGCTA
Organism: Plagodis pulveraria; assembly: GCA_963890685.1. NCBI lineage: Eukaryota > Metazoa > Arthropoda > Insecta > Lepidoptera > Geometridae > Plagodis > Plagodis pulveraria. The sequence goes on from OY982967.1 coordinate 21,085,157, forward strand.
TAACGACTGCCATCCTAAGACGACAACCGGGACCGACGGCTTAACGTGCCCTCCGAAGCACGGAAACGCTCAGTAGTAATGTCACTAGCGGTCACTCATCCAACTCATGACCGCGCGCGACGTTGCTTAACTTTGCTGATCGGTTGAGAACAGCTAAGTAAACTTCGCTTCGAGCGCTTCAAAAAGTGTTTAAGTAATGTTTAAATATTTCTTACTTATAAACGCTACTTAGCAACTATTCAGCTAAGCAATGGATAATGAGGTCGAACGTATTTTAAACTGACAACATTGAACTAAAAGGTATTATGAAAGACCCAAATTACGAAAAAGCGTGTATCTAGTGCTAGAAATCTTAAAATTAAACAGTAAAAAAAATGGGTCCGTGGCTTAGGCCCCCAGTGGTCGACGCACCTGTGGCTGACGCCCCCGATTCTAATAAATTTAATTTATTTGTTTTTGTGCTTTTTTCACTAAGTACAGTAAACGATAAAAGCCTTTTTTAACCAAATTATCATACGTACAAAGAAGATCATGGGTACCATGCATGCGTGAGGAAGGTTATAAATAGTGAAAAAAATCTTTCATTTTCGTGTTTAACTAAGTAGTCACTATGTAGCTTTCTATCAGTAAAAAATCTTTTGAATTTACCCGTTAAAACAAATTTACAAAAATACGAATTATTATACAAAAAAAACGTTTACATACTGATATATAACGATAAAAAAGCCCGTCTCTTTTTGCCCTTAACATTGAAAACAATAAGGATGTACGAATATACATTATGTCTATCTCTTTCACATAAAAGTCAAGTTACTAATTTTTATTGCAATGTGCAACTGATATGAAAGTTTAGTGTGTCATCTCACAATGACTAGCGAAGGTCCTTCAAAGGGTTCGGCGCGAAGTAACTACAAAATGGTTAAAAATAGATAAGGAGAGAAAACATTGTTACATGCTGGATTTGCGAACCACAGAAGTACAAATTTAGTAAAGGCCTGGAATAAACAACTTATTAGCCACTTGGGGACGAACATGCCTTTCTTATTGTTTTTAGAAATGATATCTCGTGCCGTAGATAGAAATATCAAAGCACAAGCAAGGTAAAATATTTATTTTACTTATATATAAAATTAATAAAAAATATTACAAAAATCTCACTAAATTTAATGGAAGAATAATTTATTAAGATATTGTCTTTCTTTCTGATTGAGAGCAAAGAACATTACTGTGAGTAGACGAAAGAACACCACAAGCAAGAATGAAAATATGATTGCCAAGTTCACTGAACAATACGAAAAAAAATATAAGCATGATCATGTTCGCTCTAAAAATCCGACCAAAAGTAATAGTTTATTATTAATTAAGTAAATAGAGATGATTTTGCTTGTAATTTTTATTAAAGGTAATAGATGTGTTTTATAATATATATTAGTTTTTATAGTTGAATATTTTAAATTATTATTGTAACAATTTTTTTTTAAGAAAACTTCACATTTTAATTGATGTGTAAGTATTTTTAGTTATTTTTTAAAGACTGATTTTTAATTACTATCTTTTTACTTTTGAGACTGATTGTTATTATTAGGTAAAATTATTCTCTTGATATAAAACCATATAGGTGATCAAAACTGTGGTTGAAATACATTTTTTTACAAATTTTTATTTTACATACATAAATAATTAGAGATAATTAAGACTTTTATTTTTTTAAAGATACTTTTAATCATCTCTACTTTATAAGTATTAATATGATATAAAACATTGCATAAATCTACTCTAGATAGGTTTATAGTTATTAAGTTTGTAAAACATTTTTATGCCTGCCAGTACATATAATTAAAAGTTGCTTCGATTTAAATTAAATTGACCGGGGGCTTCGACCACAGGTGCGTCGACCACTGGGGGCCTAAGCCACGGACCCAAAAAAATACTATTCTTTGTGGGTACCTACTGATTTTTGTTCGGTTAGGTGTACTGGAGATTTCTGTAGCGAGTTTTTATTTTGCAATATGGTAAATTCAAAGTGTCGTTATATTCTATGAATTTGATTTGCCAGCGACCTATTCCATAACATAATTGGAAATGCATTATGGGGTTACGGGTGTAACCCCAGAATACCGTCAAATCCCTCTGAAAGTTATCTTTTGCCATCCCAAACAATACCTATGCCCAATTATGTCTACGTTTTTTTCTATGACGCCAAGATTCCATTCTTCATATTTTTCTAATTATTTTATAGCAATTCCTTAAATAACAGTAATATTATAAAGGCCGTAATATGTTCTTGTGTTTCGTCTATTGTGCTAGAGAAAACATACTGTATGATCCGCCACTGTGCCCGGCTAATGGCAATGGGCTCGCCCCCTATTACTTGGGACCAAAAACTATTTGACCGAAACGTGGGTGTTTACACACAGGCTTGATTATATGTATGTATGTAAAGTTTTTGTGTATGTGTTTTTGTCTTCTACGTCGGCTTGAGGGTTTGGATGAAACAACGGAATAGTTACTTTAGGTCCTCCATACTTTTCAGCATCATTGTCTACGCGGCTTCAACCGCGTAGCGCGACTTGTAGGCTAGTAGACTAATAAGAAAATTACAATGAGTTCGATCACCAGATCGAATCAGATATTGGGTTTTTCTGAGAAAGTGATTTTCAGTAACAGTCCCGTGTTTAATTTGGACCATTTGGTAATAAACTCGCACCTTATGACATCACTAATACACATAGTAATTAAACAACTTTAAACGGTTTAAATCGCGTATATTTATCATTATTTTTGTCCAGACGTTTCAAACACTTTGCAGTGATCGTGGTCACGGGGTGACAGTCACCCCGTGATCACGATCACAAAAATACTGATAAATATACGCGATTTAAACCGTTTAAAGTTGTTTAATTACTATATGTGTAATAATCGCGAAAACCTAATACAACATAATCCTTAATACAGTTAAGAATAATTCGACTCCTAAAATAAAATGTTTTTTGCTGAACTGAATCCACATCTTTCTGAAATTCGCAAACAAGTACTCAATTCTGCTTTTAAATTGAATCTCTAGTTATATTATTTACATCTTCTTACCGGTATTCTATACTATAGTATAGAGTAATATTGAATTACGCTAGGGAGATATGCCCCTAATGTAGGGTCATATATCTCAGTTTTATCAATATTAAATACAAAGCAACAACATATTTAAAATATTCGCTAACAACACAGAACAACGCAAGAACAAAAATGTAAAAGTGTTGGCTTTGATTTTATAATCGCCAACCAACTTTATTAGTCGTAGGTATAGTATACCCGCTAACTTTCCGGCCGTGATCGTGACATTAAGATTGTATGGAGAACTGTTTTGCACCCAATGTTCAGCAACACCCTACTCACATCAACGTGAATAGTGGTATAATACGGAAAAACCTACACATTGACCGCATAATTTCCCAAGTTGCCAAAGTCAAAGTCAAAATCATTTAGTCAATTTAGGCGTCTACGACGCTCTTATGAAGGTCAATTACAAATTTTAGTATTGAAATATTCTACATTGTACTGCCACGTTCAGCAAATAAATTGTATAGAGCCACTGCGAGAAGAACGGGCCAGAAACTCGGGGCCATTCTTTTAAACATCTTTTAACAATGTGTTACATACATACTATATAATAGAGTTATTACAATATTTGTTTAAATTATGTAGGTGACAGACAATAGCTTGGCGGAGGCGGAATTGTCCAGGCATTTATGTCGTTTATGTAATCAGAAACTGTGTAGTAGGATTTATTAATCAATATGTTTTTCACATGCAACTTGAATTTCCCTTCTGTGAGCGTTGTAATATGTTTAGGAACTTTATTATAAAACCGCACACAATTACCTAAGAAGGACCTTTTATTTGTCTTTGCTAATCTAAACACTGGCACCGCTATTTTATCTTTATTCCTAGTATTGTAATCGTGATTGTCACTGTTTAATTTAAATTTACTAAAATTTTTACGAACATACATAATATTTACAAATATATACAGACTTGGTAAAGTTAAAATATCAATTTCTTTAAAAAGATCCCTCACAGATTCCCTAGGACCCATTTTATATATGGCTCGAATTGCACGCTTTTGTATGATAAAGATTGTCTCTATCTCAGTAGCAGTTCCCCATAGCAATATGCCATACGCCATAATACTGTGGAAGTACGTGAAATAAACTAGGCGAGCAGTAGCTACGTCTGTTAACTGTCTTATCCTAAGAACTGCATATGCAGCAGAACTAAGTCTTCCGGAGAGATCATGTATATGTGGATCCCATTGTAAAGTGGAATCCATTTTGATTCCCAGGAAGACTGTCGCTTCGTCAATAGGGAGTTTACCTGGGCCAAGTTTTATGTTTGGTTCAACATAAGGAACATTTGGTAAAGAAAACTTTAAACATTTAGTTTTTTTTTAATTTAGGAGAAGATTATTAGCGGCTAACCATTTACAAATCTTAGATAATACATTATTTACATGCGTCAGTTCACTGTCTTTCCTATCTACTTTAAAAATCAGAGAGGTTTCATCTGCGAATAAAACAATATCGCAGAAATGCCTTTTAATACATCCAATAGGAAGATACGAGTATGGCACAGTTCTTATATTCTTAATTCAGAAAATGTACCTGCGGTATACTCTTCAATAAGATCACGAAAAGTAGGTAGGTACGCATAATATTTATTTCATCATCCAATGTATGTTTCTACTTGATATACTTTTTTTCGATTTATTAACAGAATAACATGTCGTGTTTATGCCTCCTTGACATTAACCTCAATAGTAACTAAATCAGCTGTTCAGAAATATGGGCGCCAACTTGTTACTTAAAAATTTAAACAAGGGTAGTACGGTGTTTTAATTGACAGCTGATTTAAGCAGTACTTAGGTACTCGATAAAGTTATGTAGCATTTATGGGTAAGAAATTTTGCTAATCAGCGCCTAAGTATTGCTTAAAATTTAAGTAGCGTTTATAAGTAAGACTGTTAATACTTAAATTAATAACACTAACACAAAAGCAATATATAAAAAAATATTTAAATGATATTTTTTTTTATAATCAGTTTTTATATCTCTTTCAAATTGCATTCGTATTGTTTTTTTTTTACATTTGCTGTTTTTTTTTAACTTTTTTTTATTCATTTTAGTAAATAATACGGGATAACTCACGTAAATAAGTCAGATAGCTCCGACTATAGTTTTTTTTCCGACTATTATTTTTTTATTCCTTATAGTTTAACCTTTGACCACAATCTCACCTGATGGTAAGTGATGATGTGGTCGAAGGTATTACAGTAACAGGCTTAACCTAGATTTACTGACTCTCAAGGACAGCTGCCGGAACAGAACGTTAGGTGCTTGGCAACAGATTTTCTACTTGAGGGTAGTCGCTAGCCAGGCGGGCATTCCCAAAATGCCCTTCCACAATGCGGTGAAGCTCAAGCCTGCAGCGGGATTCGAACCATGGACCTGTTGCTCGACAATCCATAGCCAATGCCACTGCTTCAGGTCAGATCTAGGTATCCTTAAATTGAAACAAAAGCAAAAGAAACTTAGCATAAAATCTACCTATGTTTATTAGTTACGCTTCTGTTACGTGTACACTGTGATATTAAAGTGTTAGCGATCTATATTAGTAGTGCGTTGTGAGTCTGTGGTCGTGAGAAATTTTATGAGTTATCTGTGACGCGCCTACGGCGCCTCTAGCGGCAACGAATGGCAATTGTGTGACGTGGAGAAAAACGCGGGAGAGTTCTGGGATATTCTTTATGATCAGCTTACGAAGTGCATTGTATTGTTGACAATAATTGTAAATAAAGTGACATACACCGTCTGCATCGAAAATCTGGTGAGTTCAATCCATGAAGCTGATGGTTCAATCTAATAAATGAGTGTTAGTGACATAACACAGTAGATTAGTTATCTGTTATAGTTGGTATTATAGTTAATGAAGGAAAATACATGAGTACCTATATTGAACGGATAGTGACGAGACCTGTTATAATTATGGCCAGCAAATAAACCAAAGATTACAGAAGAAATAAACGTCGACAGTTTATTTATTATTTGCGAAATATTTATATGCCAGTTACTCATAAATGAACATACAGTTTGACCCGCGTGTAGTTAAAAGTTCGTGATAATAATATAATTTCGGAAAATGAATTTGAATACCCATTAATATATACTTACCTAGTCGAATGATTCAAAAACAAAGTTACTGTAGGTAAAAAAAAAATTAAAAAAAAAGATAGATTTCACGTAATATTGTTTGTCTTTTGTTGTGAATTATTTTATTTATTATGTAATAAGGCTTAGTTCGTAACTGCAATTATCTTTCAAAGTAATTTTGACAGTATTTCCCTTATCTTAGTACTGAGCAGTAACTGTGGAACCAATGAACCAAGTACGCCACAGCTGACCCAGTGTCGGGTGACGTTGTTCTAGAACGTGATTTAGACGCTATAGGAAGCGTCGCGTCGTAGCAATAAAAATAATTAATGTTCGAGTCCAACATCATTGTCAAATTGAAAATCGTGAGGATGAGACTACATACATAAACGAAAAGAAACCTAATTTCATTTAGCGTTAGGTATTTAACTCTGCCTAAGTGTTCTTGTTCTAAGATTCGTTTGGAAGATCACCGTAAATCCTTTATTTTTAGTCATAAGCAAACAATGATTACAGTTTACTATAATTAGTCGTAGCGATTGAAGGTAACACATTTCCTTCCCAAGGCTTGCGGATGTTAGTATAGAATGTTACTACTGCATTCATCTCCAAAACAAATTATTTATTGTTCAATAACTCATTTGACGTTTGTATGATGGCCTAACTAGTGTTTAATTATCTTTGAGTGAGAGACAGAAGTGTGGAAAGAATGTAGAGAGAGTAGCTTTCCAGTGTGAAGAGAATAATGAAAATCTTCATACAATAATGCTTAGTCATAAAAGGAAAACATTGATGAATACTATTAACCCATTGGCATCGGCGATGATGATATCAATAGAATTTCATTCATAACTGGAACGTAGCGGTCCAGTACGATGCCAACTTATTAAGTCTCATTAACCATTGTGAAATAACCCAAAAAAAAGCAGTAGACTGTTTAACACAAGGTACCTTTGACCGTAACGTAAGGATGAATGCTCAAGGGCTGTGATTTAGGGAACCTGAAGATTTTAATACTTACCGAAGTGTAACTTAAATGTTCACACCGTCCTATACCAGTCCATAATAAACAAAAGCAAGTCATGAGTGCGACAGACTTTAAGCAAAGGCGTCCCGATGCGACTTGTTTTAATTGTACTGTAAATGAACCTTTCTGGTAAACCACGAGATCTTGTTAGGCGTGGATAGTGTTTATGAGTGCATTCTGATTCAGCTAAGTGTGACAAAAAAATCTAGTAATGTTGACAGGACAGAGTGGATCTAATTAAAAGCATTTTTATATAGAAGTTCCGGTATCATCAAATTAAAAAACCTAAAAATATACCTGAATTGTCAGGTTGTTAAGTTTTATATGGATCTCAGTAGTAAATGTACACTAATTAGTGACGAAGTAAAACTAACTAAACCTTGTATTGTATATTACATTTGAAGTTTGTTTAAAAACAGGATTTGAACACCTTATCCTGCCTGGAGTTTGTTTAATTGACGGGTATGCAAATATCTCTTCTTGAGCTTAATTTCATTAACTAAAATCGCAGCTTGCAGCTATTGTTACCCGAATTCGTGTTTATATACTAAATAACCCAAACAGAATCAGAAGACAATGCCTATCTTAAATATCCGCAAATAAATAAAATAAACTTACGTCGAGGATTTGCCAATCAACCCGAAAAGTGTGAATACAGACAATGATCAAGATGATAATGTGAAAAGTAATTGAGCTTGCTGTCAAACGAAAATAAGGTTGTTCTGCGTTCACTACTGCAGAATTAGGAAACACTACCTTGACATTCTAGTACATAAAATAAAAACACAAAATCCATGTAATACAGAGCATATATTTAATCCCATCCGGAAAGAAAAAAAAAACAGAAGTATGATTGAGGACTTCATTGGGAATGAAATTATACGAGGATCAAAAAGTAAACATTCGAGCTCCACTGTACTACTTGGGCAAAACGATGAGCCCCAATTATGCGATAATGTCATGGTTTTAAATAAAAGGACGTACAAGGATAAATATCCAATTCCGGTAATGGAAATGTAATAGTAAATGATCCAAATCAACAGATTGAATGGGCAAATATATTTCACTACCCTCAATTTGACTTATGGGTATCATCTCTATTGTTAAAAACTCTAAAGATCTAACGGCATTTCGATATCCCTACCAAATTCAAGTTTAGGCGTCCAACAATGCTAAAAGATAATCGAAGCAATGCAATGGCGTCTTACAAGAAACCACTCTACGCTGTGAAAAACAATACAGCAATCGGAAAGTATAATGTATTATGGAGCAAATTATTCAAGTTTCTTATATTAAAGAGTAATAATACATTGAATTAATATTCAAAATAATAACTGATGCTGTTCTATGTAAATTTGAATTAATATGTATATAATATTTTATTTGTAAAATTGTCACCATAAACCTGAATATTAAAAGATTACTTTTAATAAATGACATTAATTTTAAATGTATATAATTGTTATTTTTAACCTTCATTACCTGTTTAATTTTGTTTGTTCGGTATGGACGAAGCTGTAATTTATAATTGAACCACAATGTAACACAGTTTAATACTACATTAATCTAAATCTAAACTGCTTATCTAAAAATGAAAAATTATTTAAAAATTATCTAAATACATGATTACGGCACTTGTTTCACATCCAATGAGTTTGCTGAATATGTACAGGAGTTAGAAATGAAACACGTAGAGAAAAGCTGAAAAAAAGAGTGGCAATACCGACGGGTAACGGCTTAGTTTAGCGGTATAACCGCACACTAGTGGCATCGTTGGCAGTTCGGGCACACGGTAACGTTGAGAAAGATTGGGAATTACAACTCAACACTGTTTGAACAATACGCTTGACAAGGGAACCTTAAGTCCCCATTGAATTTAGGTTTCGGTAAGTGTGAATATTCTTGAACCATAATAATTATCAACATGACCTAAATTACGACGATGAAATATCTGAAGAATAAAATGTTGACCAAATAGGACAAGACGTAACATAGACTATTGCGAAAAATCAAGAAGAGTCGCTAAAGTATTAAATAAAAGAAGAGAAGTTCTGCTAGAGTGTACGGTTTGGTACTTATACTGTACACAACCAATTATTAACCAGGACGAAAGCAACAAGCTTACCTAGATCTTAAGTATTACGGCATGTCTCATACCTACAAGGTCTCCAGTATTTAGACATAAATGTACTAATTTATTCCTATTCCGAGCACAGTACCTAAAATGCAAGATTACACTGATGCAAAAATGCCTTACACGTCAATGGTCTCTATGTCTATATTTCGTTTACTATGAAATGCCTAAGCTGCACTATATATTATCTTCAATGCTTAATGCGCAAGTTTGTTTGGAAACTCTTTTGTTTTAAAGGGTTATAATTCGATACTGGCACTTGAAAATGTAGTCTATTTTGTCCTTATTCGCTATAAATAAAAGCCATGGATCACTTTCTCCGAGACACACGCTAGTGATAAAGATACAAATGATTTAATTTAGCCAGACCTAAGCTGGGATTACGCACGAAGATAGAGAAACAAATAATAATAGCAGAATAAAATCTTTATATGATTAATTACATTTACATGTCTTGCATTACATATTATTATGATCTCATTACTTTAATACCAGTATAATAACTAAACCGTGTGTTCAATATTTAATACAATAGTTGTATATGCGATTTCTTCGGTAACCTGGGCGGTCACATTTTATTAAAGGCACCTTGTTTAAAAGGTCTTGCAAACACTAAAAACATATAAATGAGTATAATAGAAACAACACAAGTTTAAGTACAAGTTTTGTGATTTGTATGTATATAGGTACAAAGTACAAACTAGAACGGATTATGTTAATGTAAACGACAGCATAGATACTGCTTTAGAATTTTCTGAACGTTTCAGGCCCTCAGAGTGAGCGTGCTGCCGACGGTTTTCTGCCCAGCATGGCAGTGTCGAGTGGGTATTGGAGCGAGCGTGCTGCCTCATCAGTGAAGAAAACTCGGAGGAAGCGTGTTGCCGATGAATTTCTGACCTAGATATTGGAGTGAGCGTGCTGCCAATACTGGTCACTCTACAAGTAGATGTTGGAGCGAGCGTGCTGCCAATCACTACTTACGAGACTTCGGAGGAAGCGTGTTGCCGATGAATTTCTGACCTAGATATTGGAGTGAGCGTGCTGCCAATACTGGTCACTCTACAAGTAGATGTTGGAGCGAGCGTGCTGCCAATCACTACTTACGAGACTTCGGAGGAAGCTTGTTGCCGATGAATTTCTGACCTAGATATTGGAGCGAGCGTGCTGCCAATCACTACTTACGAGACTTCGGAGTTCGGAGCGAGCGTGCTGTCGATTGCTTTCATTTTCTTGGATAGAAGAATAATAAACAAGCGTGCTGTACCACTACTAAGCTCGAATTGAGCGTGCTACCGATCATTAAGTACTCATGGTAATGAAACTTCGGGGAGTCAGCAGACTGCCGTTTTGCTACAATCACAAGTTATAGACCGAATCTGACGCGAGCATGATATATTTTGGTTGATAGTGATGTGCCATAAGAATGAGGACATATTTTGGTTGATAGTAAATAATGCCATAAGAATGAGGACATTCTGACAGACGAAGGATGGCTGAATCACATTTTAATACAGATATACATATTTAAATATAGTACGATCAGTAAGTTTAAAGTACATAGCAGAAATTTATATGATGATTAAGTAAAATATTTTGTTTGTGACACTTCTGAGTTCTATTATATACTTTGAGACCTTTGGGTGTGTATAGTACGAGAATTATCCAACGTAAGGCTTATGAATGGAATTGTAAAAATTTTGAAGATTATAAGCCTTACGATGCTTGTGTATTTTCTACAGTACGAAGTAATGATAGTGATTAATATCCTTAAAACTGCCAGTGATTAATATTCTTAAAACTGCCAGTGTCCGAAGTCAGACACTGTTAATAACTTGTATTCATTTCTATCATAGATCCCTGATTTATATGCAGCATATTACGATATAATGTCAGTTACTATCTTTAGAACTGCTAGTGTCCGAGGTCAGACACATGTCAGAATGGCCGATTGTTAGCGATCAATATTAGTAGTGCGTTGTGAGTCTGTGGTCGTGAGAAATTTTATGAGTTATCTGTGACGCGCCTACGGCGCCTCTAGCGGCAACGAATGGCAATTGTGTGTCGTGGAGAAAAACGCATGAGAGTTCTGGGATATTCTTTATGATCAGCTTACGAAGTGCATTGTATTGTTGACAATAATTGTAAATAAAGTCATGTACAAATGAATAAGTAATTTATTTTATCAAAAGATTGAAGAGCCCAATTCGATCAATTCGAAGAGACGGTATTTTTTGATTCGCTATAAATGAATTGTTATTATAATATGTTCAAAGTTATTTTTGATGTGAATCAAATACCAAATTTGAAAGTAGTATGTGCAAGTGATACAATTGTGATATTTGCCAATCGTTTTTTACCAATATTCAAAGTTATCATTAAATCAATATTGATTAAGGCGGTGATTTGGCACATATGGACGTGCACTGTGGCAATTGTGTCTCTAGTTGGAAAGCGCTAGTCGGGCCGCGTCGGCAAGTGCATCCTTAAAATCTGTATCGCCCTGCGAACGCAAAAGTCTGCAGTACTCTTAAGTAAGCTGTGGCAATGAACGCGATTCTCTGCACTACTCTTGCATAAACTGTGGCGCTAGCAGATAATTGACGAGGCAATGCAGCGGGTCGGCAAAAGCGACACAAGTCCTACCTCGGACACGTCTACCAGACGACTGAAACAAGTCAGACGGGCCGCTCTGTTATATATAATATTGTATTAAAAAAACTAAACCATTTTGAGGAAAAGTAACCATAAAATAATCTTCTAAACATCATTGCCTATTTTTTGACATATTTTTTTAAAGTAAAAGATTAATACATATTACGTACGACCTAAAAAACGATCAAAACTTCTCTCTTTTCGTGATTTTTATGATCGAGTGAAGTTATAATAATCGAGTTTTGAAGCGTAAAATAATCAAGCAAGTATATTGAACTTCAACAGATATTTTTGTCTGATCAAAATAACGAACATTTGATTTCAGAATCAAAAATAGGTTGATTTTTAATATACTGGCCTTAACGTGCCCTCCGAAGCACGCTCAGTAGTAATGTCAATATCGGTCACCCATCCAACTCGTGACAGCGGGTGACGTTGCTTAAGGCCGTCTTGCAGTCAATCAGTAGGCATATTTACCGTGCGAGAGTTGTAGGCTATGGACACTACCTGGCGCTGCGCTTTAGATGCCCTGCGCTCGTCAGGTCGTTCGCTCGATGTCCCTAGCCGCACGCTATCAGCGTCATGGTGTAACTAAAACAGTTGATATACTTTAGGTATCTGCTACTAAATCCAGTACTCAATTATTATATTCTTGTGACTATTCCCTATAACACAGTTGATAACCTTTAACTATTACTATTAATGAATAAAAAATTGCGATTCACAATAAGTACCTATTTTTATTAGATTGTTTCATTGTTTTTAAATTTCCAAACCCAAACCGCAAAACCGATGCCTGTTTGTATGTCCGTCTGTATGCCACTGGTAGTTAGCTCGTTAACGGAATGAGCAACAAACCTGAAATTTTGATTTATTATGTAGAACATTCACCAAAAATGAATAATGGACTAGACTGCTTTTTTTTACTATTTTTACTAACAATACTCTTTACAGGTTGTACCAATTATGATGTTTTTTTATATTCGAAATCTGATGCGGTATGTGGTCCCATTTAAATTTGAGTGAGATCAAACAAACAATCATCGAGTTGTTCCTAATAATGCGTGTTTTAATTTTAAAGTCGGTTTTTTGTCAAAGTTTCGTAGTGTTCTGTAGGTGTACATTTTGACTCAATAACCTATAGGGAGTTGAACCAGAATCATTAAATTTACCTACAAGCAAGGCCTTAGTAAAAGAATGAAATAAAAAAAAAGTAAAGGTTTGCTTGAAAATAGACGAAACAGTCAACTTAACTCTCCAAACGTTGTTACTTATAATATCTATACCTTAAATAGGTATAGATATTATAAGTAACAACGTTTGGAGAGAGAATAAATCTTACATACTGCCAACTAGCTTCTAAATACCCCTAAACGATTTTTACATATGGTTTAAGTACGAGTAGGTAACTGGAGAGGAGGCTATATTCAGCAGTGGACAATACGGCTGATATAGTTATTTATATGTACAAAATATTCAGGTTTTGCCCTTTCGATATGGAGCGAGCCCTAAAAGTTATTTTCGCGGAACTTCAATCCAATAATTTATAACGTTATCCGTGAAAGTATCGCTACTGAATGCCCTGTAATTAGTAGAGTACGGCATTACCAAATATTTTGTTGAACTTTATCAAGCTTTGGATAGTAAGCTGAGAGTAAGTTTTTGCGTGAGAAGTAGACTTCTTAAATTACTTCTGTTATCTCTAAAATTTCTAAATTCTCCTTGCGTGTTTACAAAAAAGGGCGCTGTATACATTTTTGCAAAGAGTAAACGCTGGCTATATAAACCTTGCTTTTAATAAAGAAGACAACGAGAAGAACGGGAAGAACCATAAATAAAAAAAACCTAAGGACACGTATAGGAAGCGATGAAAATACTCTCTTAACAAAGTAGTTTTTCCCTTTTACCTATTGTTGGATGCCCACAGTTCGTGGAAGACGAAGCTAGTATGAAATAACTTGTGGACGTTGAAACAAGAAAATGGAGTGTTTTATATGAGCACGACTTTAACAAGTTACTGCATAGTTTTCAATGACGATTGGCTTTAGTTTTGTATAGGTATTCTAAAATACCATAAACTAATTGCTATAGTTTTAATGCTTTCTATTACAAATGCGAAGCAAATTTATGATGAATAAACAATGTACGTATCAAACTATACAGCAAACTATACAGCTCTGTATTAGCCGGATTGTCCACTGCTGATCACAACCTTTCCCATTAAAGGGGTTTAACATAATCCCCACGTTTGGCAGGTGTCTTGGGGATCGCAGTTTACGATATCAGTTCCTTACATGGCACCGCTGCTCACCTTCCGGTATTTTCCCTTTGTTGCCCTTTACGACACACCCACAGTTAGTGTTCAACTTTATATAAATTATTTCATTTATTCTAAATTTTCAATTCTATTGGAGTAACAGATTTTAAAAAATATCTAAAGTAAGTGCAACCTCGCCTTAACTTTGCTGATCGATTGAGAACAGCTAAGTAAACTTTGCTACGAGCGCTTCTGGCTGTTCGTCAAATAATTTGTTAAATGCGTTCAATTTGCATTATAGAAGTTAATGTCAAATTTAATTTGGCACTCAGATATCATCGATTGGATTTTGACTAGCTTTTTGTACTGTTTCCCGCTTATGAACGCGATGTCTAAACCGCAAAATACCTATATAGTAATAAGCTTAAACATTTTAATGTCAGGCATTACTTCTACATAATATACGTCAGGTTCTCAAAGTTTGCAAGCACAAAATCGAGCGAAGCAAAATTTGTTCCGTGGTTTGTTGTTCATACTAGCAAACTAAATTTTTAAAAGCACCAATAGCTTGAATCAATATTTGTGGGCATTCCGAGGGCTCCCGTTATGGCATGAAAAAAACTGCACAAATCTTCTTTTGACAAGCAGTCTAATGAGTAAACTGTTGAATTATTGAAATTGACGAGTAAGGAACCTGGCCAGTGGTATACGCTAACTCGAAACCTGATACTGTATCAGTGGGCAGTACTTTAAACTGCAGTTATTTAATATACATTTTATAATAGTTATTTAATATACATTTATACGAAAAATCATGTATAGATTCTGAATATAATTTTAAAACAAAATTTAATGACGAGCGTTGTTATTGCGACGGGTCTACCCCCGTAATCTTCAATTATCCCCGTAATTTGAAATATTAATAATTTGGTTATTTTTTTTTATCAATTTATTGATTTTCCGCAGACTCTAGGGTCCGTGCCATTTTTGAAGTTAACAAAGATATTAATTAAACATTTATATTACTATGAGGAACATTCTTACATACTTAGGGGAAAACACAGCTATAAGGGATGCTAATTATACCTAATATAAACATCTACATCTACAATCAGAAACAAACTGGTTTGCACAGGCATTCTGAACGGACCAGTGTCCTCAAGCAGCACTCGTTAACAAGTTGATTTACGTGCCAGCCATCGTCCTCCTCAACCATTTCTGAGGGAAGAGGGCGACCCGACACACGACGCCGCTGCTTGCCAACACATTTTCGTGAGCATGACCGTTCTGAATGCCCGCGCCAATCCGTTTGCCAAAGTGTGAGAAGGCTATAATTAAATACTACATTACAATAAAGGGGAAAGTTTTATCTCTGAACGTTCTCACGTCACCTTTCACGATCTCTGATTGCCATCTTTAGATTGTAATCGCGGATGTCTTTGCGTCTTGCAGCCACCGCTCTCCGAACGAACCGTCCAATGGCATCATTTGCGTCGTCAGCGTAGTACGTGAAAGTACCGGTGTGCCTTGAGACTGCGACGACTGCGTGTGGGACGCTCTCGTGCAGCTTCATTCTACCCTTTGTTTTGATGGCGATTACTGACTCGTATATCAGTCCCTGTGCTTCGTGAATTGTGAGGATGCGAGATCCCATGCCTGCTCCGTAACCCTCGTTGGTCAGGGTCTCCTTTTCTTCCTAAGTGTGAACCAGGAGCAGTGTGTTTGGGAGGGTTTGGGAATGTTCGCATCCGTATCAAATATTTTTATACAAAGCTTTACCAGACCTTAAAACAATAAACATTAGAACCCATTTTAATTGACGTACACAAATTTATCAATTTATTAAACAAATATATAATTTTAATATTGTTATGTTTGCAATAACGCCTGCTATGCGGATTACATCACAAAATTACAAATATACGAGAGGAAAAATTTAAGTCATGTGCGGGATTAGAACCCGCGTCCATCCGCCCCTTTAGGCATGCCCCGGCTAACCAATTTAATTAACATGACATGACGTCATAACTCAAATCTTTCATATCGTGCTTTAACCATCGTATTGGGATGGAGCGATACCTATAGTACAACTTGCGTTGTACTACAAACAAGACCAATTTTGCAATTGGTTTTATACGTGTAAATGATGACGCAACCTTATAATTTTAATATTGTTATGTTTGCAATAACGCCTGCTATGTGGATTACATCACAAAATTAGAAATATACGACAGGAATTTAAGAGAAACGAGGAGTCTTCAATGACTTATAGGTTGTCTACATGCTTTTACTGTACCAGCTGTAGTGTCATAGTTAGCTTACATTAGCTTATCGATGCTTTTACTGTACCAGCTGTAGTGTCATAGTTAGCTTACATTAGCTTATCGATCGTAGTATTCTGTATATTATTAAAGGCATGTCACCGGTAAAAAAAAACACACACTGAATGAAAATTAATAATAGACACTGTAATAGGTACTTAAAACCACCCCACTTTAAAGTAATGTCTTTCAGACCTATTATACTTGGCCTAAAGATGATGCACATTAGTTTAAACTACGGTGATTTCCCTCATATTAGTAAAAAAATACGAGATAACTCTCATAAATAGCAAGCATAACACAGATTAACCTATTATAGCTGCTAAAGATTAAATTAACGTAGACTGGCAGAACTAATCCCTGCCTTTAGTGGACTGTACAACAAATATCACTATAGCCTAGCAAGATTGAAAAAATCACATACCTACACAATGCCATGCACAGAGTTTATTTTGCACTTGTTGCTTATAACTAGATGTTTCTTCATTGAGAACTCAGAACAAACTGAACTATATCTGTTTTTTTTAGGGAGGACAATAATGTTGTTTGCTGCTTTCGACAACACAACTCCACCGGACTTTTTCAAGACCCCTTTTTAGGTTAAAGTAATAAGGCAGACATCCGTTATGGTCCCCCTGAGTAAAGTGCGACTGAACTATACTATACTAACTATAACTAACTATACTATAGCAATCAATGGAACTACCCTATAGGGTAGTTCCATTGATTGCTGAGTCTCTAGTCTCCTTGTATACAAGGAGCAAGAGCAACAAGCTCAAAAGAAAAAGCCAAATGCCTCAAAAACAAAACAAAAAAGCTAATAACCAAGCCCAAGGTATTATCCAAAACCAGAACCCCGTGAACAAGCGATTCATTGTGGAAGGACAGTGATTGACGGCGATACTGGTTATCTCAATCAACATTCTCAGATGTTTTTCCTAGACGCATCAAGTCGAAGAGGAATACAAAGCGATTTCTGACGTAGATGAATACTATGCTTAGTCGATCCCAGCTCCAGCGTTCGCATTCTATCACCACTTTCTGTTGTGATAAGTTCGCTTATCGCGCAGATGAGAGGCACCACAAACATGGAACAAAAACATCTCGTACAGATCGTGAAAGGCTATCCCTCCGCAGTATTCGCTGCTGGAGTAGTAGAGTACCTAGAACGTTTAGGTATACAAGAACGTCAGCAGCCTGAAAGAAACTCAGCCAACCACGAGCGCGTGGCCCATTGTCTCCATGCTTCGCAGGCGTCTTGGGAATCGCAGTTGTAAATATCAGTTCCTCGGATGACGCTGCTGCCCACATTCCGGTATTTTACCTTTAGTCGCCTATTACGACACCCACAGGTAGCAATGTGGGGTTGACATTCTAGCCCTGCACCCCACGGGTAGTGCATAGTATGAGGGAAATATGTTATTATTATTTACTTCTTGGATACTTTTACGTATATTGCCATTTTGTCAATATATGTGATCAAAATAAGGTTATAGCTTTACTGTTGAGAATTCCGATTTCTTTTTATTAACAAAAATACAATCAACTTTCTGCACATTAGCCAATTAGCTGCAAATTAGGTGGTTGGCGATAGATTTTTTACTTGATGGTGATCGCTAGCCAGGCGGGTATTCGCAAAATGCCCTTCCATCATGCGGTTAAGCTCAAGCCAATATCATAGCCAATGCCACTCAGTCATCACTACTTCAAAATATTAAACATATAATATGTCTAGAAGAAGTTTTGTTTTGTACGAATGGTGACAAACAACCAGACGGTCCACCTGATGGTAAGTGGTCACGGCCGCCTATGAACACCTGTAATACTCGCAGCAATACAGGTGGGTTGTCTACCATTAATAGAAAGGACTCTTCTTATTCACGCCTCATTTGAAGCGGGCAAGTGGAACAACATTCCACAACATACAGGTGCGAGAAAGAAACAAACGATTAAATTTAGTAGTACGAGACTTCCACGTATCTATAATGTGGGATATATATATATATATATATATATTCTTCTTCTATTTTATCTTATCCTCAGTTAACTCTGAAGATACTCCTTCCATAGGTACAATACAACATAAACGAGAACAGGAAAAACCAAATCTGCGGATTGACTAATCAAGAGACAGATGTAGGTACATCTACACAATTATGTGTTATCTACTCGATGCTGTAGTGTGAGGGTCACGCCACATTTATCACATCATAACCTTACGCAGGTCATACATAAAGTTATTAGGTTTTTTTGCGGAAAATACTAAGTTATACAGTGCGAAGTCTGACACTATGCCCCTTAAATGACAGTAGGCTTACTCTTATTTTATAGGCACTAAGAATATTTAAAAGTTGTTTTTACATTCCTGCGTTCTATGAAATACTGGTCGTTTTGTATATACTTAGTTATTACTTACATAAACATTTATTTTGAGTTACTATTCAACGATACTGTACGAATTCCGTGATTGTTGTGATTCATCGTCCCTTTCCAACCCTTACCCCACGTCCAGGGGTCATAAAAATATAATTAACAAACTATTGGAGTACAATTTTGTTTTGTTGCGGACGGGAATAGAGCCCTCGTCCACGCCGGATGCCTGTATAACTCGGCTACCGGAAACTTACTCTGTCGATACGAAACTTTGTGCTTCAATTGTATTAATATAACAACATTAATATAACATATTATATATATATATATATATATATATATATATATATATATATATATATATATTTATAACTGCAACCATTCGGTTGTGTTTTTACCTCTCAGTATGCTGAACTAGTTGTACCAACTAAAATAGTAGTTCCTTGTAGCACAACTCGTAGTTGTACTCTATGACACAACTGCAGTTGAGGTCTAACTAACCTTTACTTTAAATGGATATGCTATTTTATATAGGTATATATGAATATCTAGGCGTTCTAATAGGTAAGAAGCCAGCCTGGGCGTACCAATAAAAATGACATATGAATGTCAGATCATAGATCAATCATAATAGTTTTTAACATAACTAATATACAAATATTTGTTTACAATTAACTACCCATGGACATATAGATTTCATAGATCCTTGCAACTACCAAATTGAAATTGATTGTAATAGGTCTTGGATGTGACAGCTGTCAAAGTGACACTTGATGTGATGTTTCAAGATGTGTTTTTGTTAGGGTTGCAATTTGTTTATGAATTTAACAGTCTTAGATGTGACGCCTATCAAAGTGACATTATATGGCATAGTATGTGTTTAAGTTAATTATCAATCTTTTAGCATCTTATACTAAGTAGGTATTTCATTAAGCGCTAGTAGCGAAGTTTGCTAAGTTGTTCTTAACCGATCGGGTAAGTTAAGCAACGTCCGCCGCGGTCATGAGTTGGATGGGTGACCGCTAGCATAGAGAAATAATATTCATTTATCTATGCCGCTAGTGACATTACTACTGAGCACTTCCATGCTTCGGAGGGCACGTTAAGCCGTCGGACCCGGTCGTTGTCTTAGGATGGCAGTCGTTATGGCATGGTGGTACGGCATTTTACGAATGCCCGCCTGACTAGCTACCACCCTAAAGAAGAAAATCTGTCGCTAAGCACCTAACAGTGTGTTCCGGCAGCTGTCCTTGAGAGCCAGTAGTTTTAGGTAAGCCTGAACAACATCTTCTACCACATCATCACATACGATCAGGCCAACATATCAAGCATAAAAACATTGGGTTTCCCGAGTGTGACAGCTGTTATCACAAATAATGATCATAATAAGGTAAATCATTTTGATGCTAGAAGTCTGGAATTAATAGTTTTAGAGTTATAGCGCATCCATCCTACACAGAAAAAAGATATCTTAAACACTATACCTCTTAATGGATGTATTTTGACCTTAAATATTAATGCCTTCAACGAAGATGATCACGCTAACCTATCAAAAATGCCAAGTTTTTAGAATTCAGATGTAAATATTTTGGGTCAATATTTTTGCTATTTTTCACAGGAGTTGTAGTTTGATTAAAAACATTTTATTACTTGTTTTAAAAATGAAAATATTTTGTCTTCGTGATTTTGATTTAAGAATTATTTCTCACACCAAAAATATATCAATTTTGACTAGTGAAACAATTTAGATGTCTAACTAAGAATTGTAGAATCTTGAAGGAAACATTAAGTTACTTGGGACACAATTGTATTTTTGCACTCAAAAATCAGTGATACATGGAAGAAGAATGAAAAACACCATCAATCTAAAATTAAATTTATTTGGAACAATATAATAAGTGCTCTACCCAAGAATCATTCACACATGCAACAACAAATAAAGACCACATTACACCAAAATAAATATGATTTGCTACAAAATAATAATTAATCACTAATGGTTCCCTTTCAAGAGTCAATGAATCTTGCAATCAATAATGTTACGAGCTGAGGGTTCGGGATAAATAATGCACTACGTTTTTCAGCAGCTGACACCTTTATTCCACAGTTCTACAGTCACTTCACACTTCACTGAACACAACACTAAAACACTGACTGTTCGCACTTAAAAGATCACTGATCACACACTTCACTATATTTAACTATTCGCGCTTGGAGCACTTGGTCCAAAGGTAATCGCACAGTTTCTCGTTTCGTACTCAAAGTAAGACTGTCTCGTCGGCCCGGACCCGACCCTATTTATACCCAAAGTCAAAGCTTCAAGAATATTCTACACTAGTCTAGATAGAAAACAATAGGGGCCATAAATCACTCGTTTAACGTAAACAACTTTTGCATGCAATTCAATGGCAATTCAACTAACAACTACTTATACTGTGGTTGTTTACTATTTGCCTGAGAACAAAAGGCGACCCTTTTTTTATAACATTTTTTTTTGTGTAGAGTAGGTACATTCTTTGTTTTCTTTAACTTGTTTATCGACCTTGGATTATTCTAGATTGTTCGATTCCATGCGCCGTAACACTGCCCCCTCCTAAGACATGCTCGTCCCGAGCATAGTTGGAACCACGGTATGGCGCCAATCGATCCACATGAACAATCTTAGAAACTCCTCGTTGACCTTTTCGTATCCGGTACGTGATGTCGTTGATTTTGTTCACCACCAGGTATGGTCCGTCCCATTTAGGCTGAAGCTTCGGTGACTTCCCTATACTGCGTATAGGATTATGCAGCATTACTTTTGAACCTTCTTGGAATCCAGGTTTAACCAGTTCTCCACTGTACCGGGTCTTCTTCATGTCGGAAATTCCATATCTGTATACATCTTGACGCTCGCAGGTATTCTTCTGTTTGCGGAGGTCACTCACGAAACCCTTTACACTGCTTGTTTGAGGTACTCTTCTAGTAGCACAAATACTGCATTTGTTACACCAGTCTACAACATCGCTCCGACAATGGATCCAATAAAACTGCTCTCGTATTTTTAACAGTGTCTTTCTCACTCCAGGGTGTCTTCTTAAACATTCGTTGTGACATTGTCGTAGAATCTCACGAATTTTAGCTTCCGGAACAACCACTTGCAGGTGATAGTTATCGCCCCGAACATTCTCCCATTTGCGGCACAGCACACCACTATGGATCACCAAGCTGTCCCACTGCGCCCAATAAACCCTTGTTGCCATACCCATTCCAGCAACAACATTCCACTTGGGCCTTCCAGTGCCAGCTTCCATCCATAACAGAATAGGGCAGATATTCGCATCATCCTGCTGTGCACGTCGCATGGATTTCTTCCAGTCATCGGTTATAACTGTTCTCACCATCCTTACTGGTATGACTTCCTTCACTTTGCCGTCGTGAGTTTCTCTAATGTCGCTGCGTTCAATATTAGAGTGAAGTTGGTCGCGCTGTTGATTCCATCCTTGTCGAAGTCTGTCTTCCGATGTCAACTTCCATCTGGGGCAGCTGGATCTCAAATGCCCTTTTTCTCCACAGCTGTAGCATCTCGGGCTGAATCTTCGATAATTTGTATCGGACACTGTATCTCCTTTCCTGGTCGATTGCATATTCACAACAGTAGAAAGTTTTCTTTCCCATGTTCTATCGTGTCTTCTGTCACTCTGCTGCCTGCTGCGGGCAGTTATACCGCAAGTGACCCCTTTCTCCACATTCAAAACATCGAAGGCTGACTCCCTGTTTGTCATCACGGTAACGTTGTGTTGTAACCTCTCGAATGTGATGCGATCTATGATCATGTCGTACGGCTTCCACCTCCAAAGCATGGGCTAGGGCATCTTTAATTGATTCATGATGGCCCAGCCTCACTGCAGCTCTCACTTCTAAGTCACGTATCCCATCTACAAATGCTTGAAGTAGGATTCCGTCGATGAGTGCCGGTGATGTGTGGAATGTGCATGCATGTCCCTAATTTATGCTCCTGGCTTGCAAGTTTTCCGTAAAATCTTCTAAAAAATTGTTTTGTATGGGAATTCTTATTAAACTTAGAGGTAAAATAAATGATGAATAGAAAAACTGGCAAACCATAAGCACTTATAGATATTTAGTCTAAGGGATAGGCATGCAAGTTTTCACAGAGTATGATCCCTTGGTATTTAAAATATGACGAAAGTACATTTTTTTTTATTTTTTTTTTATTTTATGCCTGATATGTTAGACTTTGACCGTTTATGTTCAGGCAAACCTAGAAGTACTGGCTCTCAAGGACAGCTGCCAGTTGTGTGGATTTTAAAAAACCATACTAGCGGAACTATTTTGATAAAATTCATAAGAAAGAATCATCAAAATCAATTCGTATATGGTGGAATAATCACGTTATATACATAAAAAGTACTGTCATTAAAACACTTCCTACTTTTTTGAAATTGGTTAAAAATATTATTTAATTTGTTTTTTACTATTATAATAGCTTAACGGATATTAACGATATTTAGAATAGAGATGAATCAAAATTAACATTAAATTTAATTGCAAAAATAAGGTTAGATTGGGAGACAATCAGATAATATTAAAGGATTATTGAATAAACATACTTCCAAAAATACATAGAATTTATTTCTAAATCAGTATTCAACAATCGACAAAATATGTTTTTCATTTGTGTAATGTAATAACCCAGGAAAAGCTGAACCTGTAGATATATCGGGACAGAATTACACGCATGGTAATTTTTAGGATCCAGGTTCAGATGGTTCTGGAAGGTGATGTTTTCAATTTTTTTCCAACCGCAGCTGCCATAAATCTCGCGTTCATCGTATTTATGACCTCCTGTTTTGATTGAAAAGGTTGGCCAGTATCGTCTCTAATAAGATCTGTGAAGTCAATATTAGATACATTACATTTTCCTTTTTGTTGGTTTATCACATTCCATATAGATTTTGAGGTATTTCTACTACTTTCTATCAGTCTGGTGTAGTATAGATCTTTCTTGATTGATCATAGTATCATATTTGTTATTTAAACTGTGCAACACATTGTTTATTAAATCATGGTCAGAATACTTATTACTAATATCAGTAACGTCAATTAACAGTTTTCTAAAATGTTCTATGTCATTAGATACCCACGACTGGTATATTCTTTTCTGGTAAAATTTCTTGAGAATTCTCTTTCTCTGGTCTAATGGATACTTCGTATCTTTACTGACGGAGACCAATTTATTGCACATATTGCGTAGTATGTGATTTTTGGACTCACCTTTCCCACACAATTATGTCTTTGTAATGACTTACTTCCAAAATTCTTGCATATTTACTCGAATCGCCATCCGCTATGAAGCGTCCATATATGACATACATATCAATAGAATATCCTTTTAACTCGAAATTTATAGGATATTCGTAGAAATTCGAGCTATTGAGATTACACAGCTGTTATACGTAACGTAACGTTCCTTTCTTGAGCTACTAATTGAGCTTGAGTTGCAACATTGTCCAAAACTGTCAACAAATTTCTGAAAGTAATTGAAGTAAAAAAAATGTATGAAATAATGAATAATGAATAGATTCAGGCGTTACTTTGCGGAAATCCATTTTTAATAATAACAAATACTTGTAAAATATTTTAAGAAAACATCAAATTAATATTTTAATAAAACACTTAAAAAATATAAAAATATATCTAGTGACAATTCCGCTTAATTTTCCTGCTAAGCCGACGCGACGTCACAAACGCCACGCAGCCAAACCGGAAGAATTTTCGACGCGTTTCGCTTCTCATTCATCATTGTCACTAGATATATTTTTACATTTTTTAAATTTTATTAAAATTTTAATTTGATGTTTTCCTTAAATATTTTACAAGTATTTGTTATTATTAAAAATGTATGAAAATGAAAATTGCTAGAACTAAACAAGAGTTCAAACCTATTTGTGGGGATTTCAAATTAATAAGTATTTTGTAAAGTTCCTAGAAATCCCAAACGGGTGTTGCGGCCGAGTAATCACACAAAAGGTCCTTATCTATTGTTTACCTCACAAATCGGCAAAGCATAATTATTTTCCTGTGAAGTAGGTATGTTTCACTTCCATTTGACCCAGATGTAACGTTGTTACAACCAAAAAAATAAATAGTTATAAATAAAATATACACATGTTTATATTATGAGAGATACTTACTCTTACTAATTAGCTCTGCAAAGGTACCAGGTTGGTCAATATCTGAATCGGTTTTGCGCTTCTTTGACCTAATAAATAAATTCGGTAAATTACAAAGTTTATATAACGTCATCTAGCATTGGTAGTACTAACGTATGGCTATCTTAAATACATGGAAATTAATTTGTAATACGAATCATGAATTTATGTGATACGAGTACCTGTTGTCGATTATACATACAATGATTTATAAACATTTTTGGATATACTGTGTAGATAACGTAGAACGCGGCACGGCCCGGCCGCATCTGAGCGTTAGCCCAAATTACGATGGCACTAAGTATTATCAAATGTAGACTCAATTTGAAGGAGAATAGGGTGCTACCGTTAAATTTTACAACTCGAAGTATATTTGTCAACGTAGTGGAGACTAGCAACTAGCCATTTCTTCTCTGTTCTACGTTGTCAAGCAATTTTGGTGTTTAGTTCAATAGTAAGTAGGCTTTATTCCTAAGATTATATAGTGCAGCCGTTCATTTTATCTGAAAGGCCAGTTCTTCTTTATCAGTGAATAAACATAATGTAAATTGCATTTAGCTGGAATGGGGCCTAAATAATATGCATTATAAATTTGTTATTGAATTTGACTATACATATTCTATTTAACAAAATCAGATAAGTACAAGTTTATATTTATATTCAATACAAGACTCAACTTACCCGAACATTCCATCATGTTTTATAGTTCTTTTTTTCGCAAAAAAATTAAATCTCGTATTTTGTCCTTTCTCCCCATTTTCAAAATACTATTTACAGGCTTATAACTTCACACACAACACAAATAACGTATAACTTATTATTTAAAAATGTTTTATTTGCACAGTTATACAAGTTTATAAACTTAACATATAATACAGGCTATGTAACAGTTCTTATTCACAAAATAAACAACCTATTTCCCAAATAAAATTACGCGCTGTATTGCCAGACAGAGCGGCCGGAACCAACCTTTCACGTCGAGCGCTGCCCGACAACTAACCGGGATGCTGTACTCTATTTTTTGTCTAAATAGCTTCGTTTAAAGTCGAAAATTGCACGATTCAGTTGATGATGGTAATGGTTTTGAGGTTTGGGGTACGGTTTTTGGTGGAGTTTTATTTAATTGTTCTAAATATAAACAAGTAATAAAAAATGTAATCGATTATTCGTCTAGAACATTAGTCTAGTTATTATATTTATAAAAATAAAGTGGGGTTGTCGCTGATAATTCTGGGCATTTGAATTAAAACAGTTTTTTTTAGCGCGGTATCTGTTATTTTTTTACAGTGCAATGAGGTTTTTTTTCAAAATTCTATTCGATTACTGCACTTCTTAAAGATTATCCCCTGCCTCCTATATTTTTTTTATTGGAATATTTGCGTTCGTTACCATCCAAAAGTGTGTTAGAAAATACTCCTTTTGTGTAATTTTGGCATTGGGCCCAGCCTTAAGCCGTCGGTCCCGGTTGTTGTCTTAGGATGGCAGTCATTATAGCATGGTGGTAGGGCATTTTGCGAATGTCCGCCTGGCTAGCTACCACCCTGAAGTAGAAAATCTGTCGCCAAGCACCTAACGGTGTGTTCCGGCAGCTGTCCTTGAGAGCCAGTACTTCTAAGTTAGCCTGAACAACATCTTCGACCACATCATCACTTACCATCAGGTCAGATAGTGGTCAATGGCTAACATATGAGCATAAAAAAAATATATATAAATAAAAGTGATTTAAAATAGCTATATTCGAACATAATTTATTATTTACTTTTCTTAGTAACCTGACTGAAATAGAAGGGTTTATGTGTGTGTCTAATAATATTTTTTTTTTTGTAAAATACCTTTGCGAAGGGGGGGCGGGCCGCTAGTATATAACAATTTAATAACTTTTCTTTCAATATAACAAGTAAATAATTAGAAGATCTAGCTTAAATATTCACATAAGTATAATAAAAAATTTCAACGAAAATGAACTCACTAACAAAATTTTAATATTTTTAGGTTTGCAATAACGCCTGCTATGCGGATTACAATACAAAATCACAAATATACGATAGGAAATTTTATTTTTAAGTCATGTGTGGGATTCGAACCCGCGTCCATCCACTCTTTGAGCCGGGGTATGCTCTAACCAATTGAGCTAACATGACATGACGTCATAACTCAAATCTTTCTTATCGTTCTTTAACCATTTGAGTCATGTGCGGGTTCGAATCCCGCACATGACTTAAATTTTTCCTATCGTGTATTTGTTATTTTGTATATAACAGTTTAATAACTTTTTTCCAATATAACAAATAAATAATTAGAAAATCTAGCTTAAATATTCACGTATAATAAAAAATTTCAACGAAAATGAACTCACTAACAAAATTTTAATATTTTTAGGTTTGCAATAACGCCTGCTATGCGGATTACATTACAAAATCACAAATATACGATAGGAAATTTTATTTTTAAGTCATGTGTGGGATTCGAACCCGCGTCCATCCACTCTTTGAGCGTTGTATGCTCTAACCAATTGAGCTAACATGACATGACGTCATAACTCAAATCTTTCCTATCGTTCTTTAAAGAACGATTAGCTCAATTGGTTAGAGCATACCCTGGCTCAAGGGAGGGATGGACGCGGGTTCGAATCCTTAACCCTGCACATGACTTAAATTTTTCATATCGTATATTTGTGATTTTGTAACTAACAAAATACTTTGTAACCAACTATATAAGCATACATCTAACTGGGTTTCTAAACTTTGTGGACGAACGCGGGTGTTAGACGATGTGCATGGGCAAGCGGGCAGCGCCGTCCCCGAGCCCCATACGCGTCCCTCTGACACATATAATATAATTTCCGCGCAACCAGTAGCGCGATGTTCGGAGGGCTCATAAAGATTTGCGCAAACTATACAAAACCTTCGTCGGTGTGTGAGCCCGACTCGCTCTTGGCCAGTTTTTTACCCATCAGTTCTGTAACGGCTTAGATTGGGTAAAGCTTCGTGAGGAGATTGTAAATATCCTAGTATAAAATACCTACCTATTTATACTTTTCATCGCAGAACTCATGGGTAAAAACATAAAGGTTATAAAAAAGTTTTGACTAAAAATAAAGGTTATCCACCGGATAGTTCAAAAGATCAGATATACCTACCGGGAAAATTTAAATAATTCAAAACCTAAGTTGCGAAAATATTAGGTACCTATCTATATTTAAAGTACTTACTCGTTATATAAGATATTTAGTTACTTATTTGTAGTGGCCGCTAGTGAAAAATGCGCAAACTTAAGGAATACTTAGTTTTGGGCAAATTGATTCACTCAAAGTTGGCGTAGTTATTATTAAATTCATTATAATTGGTAACCTCATAGAAATGGTTTTTGATTAATTAAAAACCTCTCCGATAGGCTTAACCGAAAACCAGTGTTGTACGGTCCCTGCACTATAAATACACTTTGGTCTCCAAACTAGGATTCCCTGTGTCGTGAGGACTATGTTTTCTATTTTAGCCGTATTTTTGCATCATATCTACAGATTATCAGTAAATGTATAAGTTTGCGTAAATATATGTGCGAAGCAAGAAGAAATTATCAGTAAGTAACGGTATATTGATTTATATATTTATAAAATTTGGTGGGCTTAAAAGTATAATTTTTTATTTTATTTAATTATATGCAGGATTTGCCCATTTTCTTCATAGGTCATAGATAGTATTTTTGGCACATTAGCTATTGTTTTAATGCTAGCTGGCATTTGTGTTTTTTTTGCTGTAGTTTGTTCAGTTTTCTATTCGCTTTAGTATATAAGTAAGGCGCTACCCATGCATATGATCGTCCGTAGAATTCGGTTTGACGAGATGGTACTTTCCATATAATATGTCGCCGACAGATAATAGGGTTTAGGTGTGCAACTTTATGATACCTTAAAACTATAAATGCAATATACAGCTTATTTATACTTACATTCTTCATATAAGTACTTTGTGGAATAACGAAACGGTTTTCTATAGGCTACTTTTATAACGGCACGTTGGGGACGTTCTAGTTTTCGAAGATACGTTTGGCAAGCACCTTCCCATGCTACAATGCAATCCTCCAAGATCGATTGGCATAGGGGAAATAGACAAGATTTTTAGTATCAGTGTCAGCTACCGCTCGAAATCTTTTGAAAATATATATAAGTTTCCTTATTCTGCCAGAAAAGGTTATTATATACGGGGCCCAGGACATAAGTTCATCAATAACAACTCCAAGATATTTAATGGAGCCTACTGTTTCTAGAGCAGTGCATTCACATGATTTATTCATATCATTCTGGCAAGTATGCACCTTGAGATATAGAGGTTTGGGTGGCACCGTTCGTCTAGTAATGTAAAAAGGGATTATTTTGTTAAAAATTTATTATAATTATCGCAGTGACATCGGCAAATAGGAAAATGTTACCTTGCACCAAGTTTAGATTGCATAAGTCATTAATATATGCTATAAAAAGCACGCTTCATTGAGGCATCCCAAATTTCACTTCTATTGGTTTACTGCTTGTGTCATCTACGCAAACTCTTTGCTTTCTATCTGTGAGATATGAGAAAAACCATTGTAACGGGAGACCACGTACCCCCATAAGCTCTAATTTCCTTAATAGAATTGGCCGCGGGACCGTGTCAAACGCCTTAGCGAGGTCAAGAAAAACCCCAGTACGTCTAGAGTCTTTATGGAGGCTGCTAGCTACGACATCAGTTAGCATGGTGACTCCATCTTCAGTGGCTCGTTTACATCTAAACCTATATTGCAGTTAAGACAAAAAATTTCATGTCTCCAAATATTTCATTAAGTAAACGCGTATTGACAACTTTTTCTAATATATTGGATAAGCAGCTAAGCAGTGAGATAGGGCGGTAATTTGAGAAAATCAAAGTCACCGTCTTTAAACATGGGTGTCACGTTGGCTATCTTAAAGCTATCGGGTACAACTCTACTCGTTATACTCAAACTACATATAAAACCAATAGGGCAAGAAAGTGTAGTTTTGGCTTTAATCAAGATATTGTTGTATATTTTGGTATGTCCTGGAGTTGACCTTGACTTTAGGGTTCCGATTAGTTCGATTATTTCTGCTTCATATATTGGATTAAAGAAGAATGAATTAAGCGATTGATTTGATAAGGGTACGCTTGGGTAGGTCATGAACAAGTTCTATTTTAGTTTTGTTTGTTCTTCTCATGATCTTATTTGCAAGTTTAGTCCCTACTGATGACAGATGTTTTTCGCATTTTTGGGCAACATTTACTTAAAAAGAGCTCAGAAATAAGTGTCCCTCGTCTTTTTACTGTTTCTCCTATTTTTAAGTAATTTATTTTGTTCATAATTATTTTTAACGTTTTGTATCAGATTGTTGCAGACATTACGATAAAGTTTGTACTCAGTGAGTGTTTTAATATTGTTGTTTGCAATAACGCGTGCTCTGCCTGCTACATTACAAAATTACAAATTTAATTGAAGTTAAAAAAAAAAGACTGTTCTAACATGACAGTATATATGCCTGCATGAGCATGCCTACTTTGAAGGTGATAAAATAAATTTAGATGAATAACTAACATTTTGTGTTATTGATCTTTTCCCGGTACTTTCTTGACAGAGTACTAATTTTATTCTCTTATAACCATGTAATATGTACTACAAATGTTCATTAACACTCGCGGACGGTTGCCGGAACAATATACGCTTGGCGACAGACTTGATGGTGAAATTACCTTTCGTCATGTAATAGCTAAAAACTGCTGTTGGCGGCAGATATTTTCTCGATTGTTGTTTTGAGGTATTAGATACGGAGAATGCTTAGCGACCTACGAATAAATAAGAAGTCTATTTATTCGTAGTACCTAATAGTAGGCATGAGGTTTCGTTCTAAGTCTGGTGAGCCTATTGGAATTAGCCATGGCTGGTTTCAAAATTGCCTTATTTTTGTGTATGATAATGTTCCTTCGTACCGCTTTCCATACAAACGTAATTTCGTTATAGGTACTTTAAAGATCGTGTTCAAACTCGGTGAAATTTCGCGTGCATATATCCTTAAGAAAATCTGTGCTTCAGATTTGAGAATTTTTCGTAAAATGAAACTAAATATTTAGAAAATTCTTATTGTGTTGGTAATCATATTTTCACATGTAGATATAAAATAATCAATAAACCGAAAAACTGGTAACCCAAATGTACTTATAGATGTTGGATTCATGAACATGCATACAAAATTTCAACGAAACAGCGTTTGTTTGAAAAGTGGTGGGAAGACAACCTTTACAGATGTTATTCTGAGCTTAATTTTTTGCTTCACAGTAGGTGTAAACTTGAGTATCATAATAATATTGAAGTTCTTTAGCAGGTTTTGCTGAAGATCTTTATACTTTTATCCACTGGGAATATTCGGAACTAACCTTTATTGCGTGTTGAAAACGGCATTCCTTTTTAAATTAACCATATAAATGCCAATATCCATTGGTGATAAATCGTACTCAAGCTCCGTGCTCTTGCGTTATTAATTCCCACATTTCCCATTGGCACGATCACCTGCCAATAAAATTCCAAACAGAATGGCTTTAAAATGTCAAAGAATGGCCCGTCAATGTATCCGCCACGACTCTTCGACTGACTTAATTGGATCCACGGTTTATCTCAAATGTCGTGATGCGACAGAAAATCAATATTTTCTGTCGCATCACGACAGTATATTATAAAAGAAACTGGCGGGTAGCCAATGGTTACAAGTGGCTAAGAGCCTTTCTTTGTGGCACTCTATGAGGGAGGCGTTTGTTTAACAGTGGTTGTCTTTTGGCTGATGATGATAATAGTTTTATTATCGCCACAAATTGCGATATTTATATATATATTTGCGATATTAATATAAAGTACTAATACACTAGCTTTTGACCACTTTCATATCTGTTGGTAAGTGATAATGTCGAAAACTTATAGATTATAGAATAGAGTGTGGGTCGAAGAATGGTAGAGCTTGAGAAATGATAGAGTGGCTAGATGCCCAAAGCCATTGTAATTAATTTGGCGGAAAATCGAGTTTTTTGTTCACAAACCACGTGCCACGAAAAAAAATGCCGGCCTCAAAAATACTAACTAACGAGGTAAGATATGGGTAGAACCATTAATAAACTGTCAAGCGCGTGTCAGGCCACACGCAATTTAGGGTTCCGTAGTAGCCCGTTATCATAATATATAACGATTTTGTTGTTATTTTTTATCTCTTCCACAATCTTCCTGTCAAAGGTAAAATATAAGAGTACGATTGCTGCCAAGTTATTATTTCAATTGTAGTTCGAAAATGCCTTTATACCACACCCACTCAGAAAAGGTCTCCTTACTCGTTCAAAAACATGTTATAAAGTTCGTCATTTCTCCCTTATAAATGTACGGCGTGGAAAGTTATATGAATTTTCATTCCTTCACTCCGTAGCAGTGAAGGAATGTTGTATGAAAATCCATACCTGCCCTGGTAGGGTTCTTTTGTTTATAGCTGCTTCCATAAAAAAAAACAATCTCAAAAAGGTTTTATGTCAAATAATTAGAAAAAAGAGGTGTGATTTTTATTTGTACTCGATTTTCAATGAAAGGAGGTTGGCAACCTTTTTTAGCACTACGAGAAAAAAAGCGCGGCAATTTGTTATGTTTGGTTTAATTTTGTTTTTTTATTAAATTACGTACGTTACAGTACGCTTTTAATTAATTTAAATAATTTTCCAAAATGTCATCTGATAGTGAAAGTGACGATTTTATAACGATGACGCCACCAGAAATAAATGCAGCTCAAGAAGTCATGAAGAACTTACTGCCTGAGAAGTCTCGAGGTAAGTACGAGAAAACGTATAATGATTTTATTTTCCTCGTAGGTGTAGTATAATATAATAATAATAATAATAATAAATCTTTAATTCAGGTAACAGACACCATAAATAAATTTATAAATGTACGGACCCATAGAACATAAATACCTTAATCTAAAATATATATATAAAACAAATTTAAATAATTCCGTGACACTACATAACAGGTTGTCTCTGCTTCCTCTCCCTGTACAAGCGGTATACCACCCCTGCAGGCCAAAAGTCCGGTGTCAGGAACATCTTAGATTGAGCTGCTGGGATCTGAAGGGTATAAGACTTAAAGTCCGTGGCCCTAATCTGCTCCAACCGCATCAAATTCAGTGAGATTTGCTCCTCACACCGGCCCTTCAGTCTCTCCCGGACGTAACGAAGGATATCTTCACCTTTTGTCTCCTTGTCCAGTCGAGAAAGGTATATTTTAACGGTCGGTGCTACGACCCGTAGTGTAAAGGTCGTAGCAATAGCTGTGCCGCGATGATTGCGGTTCTGCCGAGGTTGACGGCTCTTCTTTTTCACAAGGGTGAACCCATTGTCATCCTGAACCGCACAGGGTACAGCACGCTGTACATCCACAATCTGTTTCTGTGTTTTCATACCAGTTTGACACGTTTTAGAAACTTGTGCGTATGACTGCTTCTGATGCCGTGCTATAGGTGGTCGTACAGTTGCAGTCGGAGTGGACGTCATAGGCTGTGACGATGGCGTGACGTCAGCTGCAGGTCGAGTTACGTCGGTTTGAGCCCGTGGTGACTCAGTAGGCGATATTGTCGCTGAACTGCAGAGTGGCGATATTTGTTGTCGAGTGCCGCCTCGATGTAGGTTAATGTTTTGCAGACTAGGCGATTGTGAAAACGTTTTACTACGCAGATCACATATTTCCTTTTTCAACTGGTCAACTGTCTGCTCTGAAATGTCCAGCTTAGTGCGAATTTCCATAATACTGGACTTCAATATAAGGATGTCCTTCAGGAGCGCACTGGCATCAATGTGGTCAAAAGTGATGCTTGGAATCACATTGAGGTCCTTTATTACGTAGGTGGGCAGATTATCTTCGTCAGTTTCCTTAAAAACTCGGAAAATGTCGTAAAGATCCCTTTTTCTTCGGCCGTCCCCTTGTCGTACTGTGAAACGAACATTGGTCACAGCAGAGTCGGCAAGTATTTTTTTGGCTTCTAGAATCTGAGCCTCCGTAAAATGGGATGAACAGATCTGCTCCAGGCTAACTTCATCCATCACATCCAGTTTTTGCTGGATGAAAGCAAGTGCTTCATGAACGATGATAGTGTCCGAACGTTTTGATTGCGCCATTTCGCAATAATTTCAACACGTGTACAAAAACTGGGTCAAGCATCGAGAAGTCGCTGTATGCGACTCCTCTAGCCGGCTATCGAAACGACACTGAGTATTTAGACTAGTATAAAGCACTATGTATCACTCGGGAGAAAGTTCTATTTCTGTTCTCGAGTTGCCTTTAAGTTACTTAAGTTTCTTAAACAAACTCTCGAACAGAAATAGATCGTTTTCTCCCCTCGATGCACAATGTACTATTGTGACTTCTATAGGTTCTCGAATGAAAACGCAACAATAGTGCAATTCAGAATCCGTTTGTACATTGCCATCTAGCGGCCACTTTGTGGAACATAGTAATATAGGTTTTTTTACCGATCAACTAATAGTGTCAAAATATTTTCTTGTAAAAGTCTTTTTAAATAATAATAAAATATAATAATAATAATAATCAACATCGTTGACTACAAATTTAGTAAGTAAAAATTTTTGTGAGTTACACATAGGTAAAAAATACAAAAGTTATTTAACCATTTAAATAGTTCATATATATATAAAGAAAAATAAAAAAATATATACCGATAAATGCAAGTAAGCTTATAAAAAAGCTATCGCACTATATAGGTATATAGGTTAGCAGTAATACATAGGATATGGCTTCCAGTCTTAGTATTTAAACGAGCAGGGTAGGTTTGAGTTGATTTACAACGTACAATAAGGAGGATCATCACGAGTGATTATTGAGGCTACCTTCAAGCAGATTCAACAAAGACCTCCTAAAACAACTACCCTGCTCGTGAAATGGCTATACAATTGAAACTAGTATTATAGGATTTTGTCATATGACACAATGGTGATCGATGACCAGCCTTGGTACGACAGGCGGGAACAGCAAACACTTCTTGTGTACGACAACGATGAGGTCTAAAAAGTACCTTATACAGAAGCTCACCGACCAACTCTGCACAGTCATTCGTATAATGACATAGGTCATACTGAATCATAACGTCTAATTGTTGTCTCCTGGAGTTTAATTCTAATAATATTTGCTCAGTAGCTATTCGTATGGTGTAATTATATGAAAAAAAATTTAATACATGCAGCGTAAGAATTTCTTTTAATTTTTTTTAATTACATTATTATAACAGTAAATTTTGTAAAGTGGGTTCCACAATGCCACAGCGTATTCCAACTGAGATCGAACCGTGACTTATATAACTATAAATACGTTATTTTTTTTCACCGGCAGTATGCCTTTATTAACAAAATACTACAATTTATGTACAACACTACTGTTACTACAACAAAAACATTTAGACAATCTATGAGTCATTGCAATAAATACGTAACTTCGTTATTGAAGTTACTAGATAACCTAACGACAAAATTATACATATTAAATCAATGTGCTATTAAATTTTGAATAATTAGATCAACGATTAATTTTTTATCTAATATTAGTCCAAAATCCTTTATTTCATGAACTTTGTCAAGGTTAAAAAGTATTAGATTTACATATAATTATATTTAACGTTGTTATTATTAACATAATCTGTCAAGATTCTGTTGGAGTTTTAAGTAGTATTTATAGAAAAAGATGATAGGTATTTAAAAAATTATATATTTTCAGGTCATCGGCATATAATAGCAATTTACAAAACTTAAAATATTTTTCAATATCATTGATGAATAAGATAAAAAGTAACGGGCCTAATATTGACTCTTGGGGGACCGCTGAGCTAATTGGAACCACTTCTGATTCAAAGCCTTATTGTGACTTATTATTTTCATGAAGAAGAAGCAAATTTTGAGATTAATCATTAGTATTATAGGTTTCTGTAACCACCTCCCCTCAATGAGGAATATTCCGCCCTCTTTCCCTCTCCCCATAGCACAAAATTTATAAATATATCTAAAGTCCTTCCAATGTAAATAGATACACATATTTTTTTAAATTATTATTATACAAAAAAATTATTTCGTAATCCCCCACCCCTCTGGGGGGATGCTACAACACCCCTCTCCCCCCTTCACCCCTTCCTATAGTACATAAGTATGTATACCGATTCTTAAGTCCTTCCACTACTTCATCTTAGTCAGTTTAAAGGATTTATTCTCAGAATTTTGTATTTGATACAAAATTATCTAACACTAAAGTTCAACGACTAGTACAGCTAAAGTAATAAAGTTATATTAACCGCTATAATTTTACTAAAAAGTTCATAAACTATACTATCATCACGAATTTTTTCAGATTTTTCAAGCCAGTAGTTTAGGTTTTAGAAGGGAGGGGACGCCCTACTGGAACAAAAATATGCACTTTAAAGTCGAATATTTCGTAAATAGAGCATTAAATCTAAAAATAGTATTAGCAATCATTTTAATAGCCCTATTCACTGATATCCCACACGATGGGATAGGGGATGAAAAAAAATTCATCCCAACATCAATTGTATGGTGGCTACCCTAAAAAAAAAAAATTTCAAAATTTTATTTTATTACTTTGTCAGCGTGATAAGTTTACATAGTCTTACAAAATTGCATCTTTCTAGTACAAACGGTCTCTTAGCAAAACCTTGGACAGACGGACAGACAGACGGACATGACGAAACTACAAGGGTTCCTTGTCAGGACTACGGAACCCTAAAAATGTATATATGTGGAAGGTGCTCTCCGTACATAAGAAAATGATACGCAGAGTGAGAGAATAAATGGTACTTTAATATCCCAAACTAAGCTAATATGGTTAATGGTATGGTTGGTGCATACACGCGGATGGTACGGTGTCCGATTGTGCAGTGGTGCCGTGGTTTACTAAATGTGGCATGAATGCGTGCATAACCGTGCGCAATGTGCAATGCTTACATCGTACATGCTTCCGAAGGGGGCACGGAGAACTGACACGTAATTTCAGTATTTAAGTATTCGGTAGCAGTAGAACTTATTGTGAACGAGTTCGTCCTTGGAAGTTCTGCCACCATACCTATATCTACTTACAAGCAGTAATATTTACATTACTGTCTTCCGATTTGTAGAGTATAGGTGCCAGTGAAATTATTGCCACATCAGACTTAACAACTTTATAACTCAGGTTGATAGGCGCAGTGCAGTAAATGCGAATAAAAAAAGATGCGTGTCAGCCCCCCTCCTCCCCCCCATTGCTACCTTGGGTGTCGTAAGAGGCGACTATCTAATATTTTAAACGGCTTCTAAGGAACTGATATTTTAAACGGCGATCCCCAAGACGGCTTCC
The DNA here is from genome assembly GCA_963890685.1 of Plagodis pulveraria. Lineage (NCBI taxonomy): Eukaryota > Metazoa > Arthropoda > Insecta > Lepidoptera > Geometridae > Plagodis > Plagodis pulveraria. The sequence goes on from OY982967.1 coordinate 21,122,750, forward strand.
AAGCGTGGGGATTATGGCAAATCCTCCTTTAACGGGGGAGGCTGTATTCAGCAGTGGACAATCCGGTACACTACAGGTAAAATTGAGTAAATAGCAAGCAATTTTCTTAATTACAATATCTAAGTATAAATTATGTTCGACTTCATTGCAACCACAGATTACCTACTAACCGCAACTATTCTGTGACATAATGACGTTAACGGTACGTGATACGAGCATATTAATTATTTCTTCTTCTTCATGTTTTTGGGAAAAAGTGCTGACACTGCTCCGTTATTGGATTCTTTTTCGAAATTTATTCATTGTCAAAATTGGTTCTGCAAATTATTGTCGCAGCATTAGTGTTCTCGATTCTCCTTCTCTCGTTATATTTTACTTATATTCCAATGACCTTTTCTCAAAGAAACAAAAAACAATGACAAACGATTTATTGTATAGATCAATTTGACAACTCAAGATGGCAGGTCACCATATCTCCGAAGAAGCATAGGCAGGCGTTTCTAAACATTTAAAATTAATAAATTAATATTTAAGGTAGTCGTTAGAAAAATAAAATTAAGTAAATAACACGTCACATTGAAGCTAATAATTTTTTTAAAAATTAAATATAAAATCTTAATCCTGTCATGTGTATACATCCTAGAAATCTGTAAGTTTGTACGAAGTAAGCCACAGTTGTTTAAAACAGAAATACCTAAAAGCTCAGATTATTCAATGCCGCCCGAAAACCGGTTGTTGCTACCTTACACTCGACTCAAGATGCTTTCGCACATCACGTTAATTATTATAACAAGCTGACGAATGATTTGAAAAACTATTAAAATTGACATTAGATTTATACAAAATTTGAAACGGTATCTTACTGACAAAGCCTATTATTCCATTGATGAATATCTTAGTGTTAATTATTACCCACTGATTTAAAAACCGTAATAATTTATTACTATTAATTATTGATTAAAATTTTTAAGAAGACATTTTATACAGAAACATTCAATTTTATTAACCACCATTCTGTTCATAAACTCTTCCAAATTATATTGTCTACCTATCCTCCTCTCTTCTAATTTGCTGTGCCCGACGGGGTCCATACCAATCTCTGTATACCTAATATACTTACAAAGTTTAATGGTATGACACCTTGTACTGTATGGCTGCAATAAATATGTCAATCTGAATTTAAACTGTAATCGGGAATCACTTCGAAAATAATAAAGGCGACAGTAAAGATTTCATGACGGAACATAAAACTTTTACGCGGTGTTTGTTTACGAGATTGTTTACGAAATAATCATTGTCAACTACATGTAGAAAATTGTGATAAGTTCCTGTAAGTTTTTAGGAATAGGTAAAAAAAGTGGATAATTTATTGACTTCATGAATACAATTTCATTATATTTTATAATGTTTATGTTACCTCACAAGGTATGTTGCTATTTTATCAGATTATAGAACAAAGGGCAAAAAAACGCTTACGCGGAAATAAACCAGAAGCAAATTGTAAAAAAGATCGTTTCAAGCAGATCGTAAAGCAAATACAAACCTTTTGAAGTGCTCTATGCATAGATAATTTAGCTGTTCTTAATCGATCAGCTAAATTAAATAACGTCCTACTCGGACATGACTTATTACTACTGAGCGCTTCCTTCGCGCTTCGTAGGGCACATTAAGAGTTGAGTTCACAGGGTGCTTCCCATACAAACGTAGTTTAGTCATACTTTAAATATCAAGCGTTTAAACTCGTTGAAATGTTGTGTGCATATTGCAGAGTTTTAAAAGCTTCTGGTTTGCCAGTTTTTCGATTTATTATTTATTATGTCCCTAAATGTCAAAAGAACAATTCCCATACAAAACGATTTTTTGATAAATTTTAGAAAAAACTTAAAATCTAGCAAACCGGAAATATAGATATGAGTTAGGAGAGAATAAAAAATCTCACAAACATACATCACTATCATCACTATCACTACATAGTATAAAACAAAGTCGCTTTCTCTGTCCCTATATCCCTATGTATGCTTAAATCTTTTAAACTACGCAACGCATTTTGATGCGGTTTTTTTTAATAGATAGAGTGATTGAAGAGGAAGGTTTATATGTATAATAACATCCATTAAATAGTGGAGAAATACTGTTATTTTTGAGGTTTCTAATGTGATGTCGTAAATAATTATTTTTTTTACGCTTACATTGCAAACGTAGGCTGCACCTTACGAGATTTATCAAAATAATGTACTAAGTATTGTACACATTGAAAAGGTCTACAGAAAACTCCGCTATGGTGTATGTCTATCTCTTATGGATATCCCACATTTTTTTTTTGTTATTTACTTTTACAACAACTATTGCCTGATTTTCGAAGATTTTAACCAATATAGCATTAATCCGTATCTAATTAAATACTTTAAATTCATTATTGATTTAATATAAAATGGCTAAATTCTATATCATCAAAAGCAGAGTACCATAAGACGTACTAATTACTTTATATAAAACGCTCGTTGAAAGTATTATATCGTACGGGCTCAGTTGCTACGGACATACGTTCAAATCATACCTTGATGAAATTCACAACATTCAACTTAAATTACTTAAATTAATAGTGCCTCCTAAAATTAAAAATAAATGTAGGAATGATGATATGGGACTTTTTCAACAGTGTAAAGTCATCCCCATTCATAAAAAAGTTAAATTAAACTTACTCATTGAACAACATTTTCAAAGCGAAATACAAACCCCTATTAATCACTCAATAGTCACTAGAAACATAACCCATAAAAAGCTAATTACACCTAAATACTATAACTTTTACGGCAAAAGAACAACTAATTATATGATCCCTCGCCTTATTAATAATTTACCTGATGAAATTAAAAATAAAATTAACGCAACAAATATTAAATATATTCTAAAAAAATTTTTTTTACTAGAAAACAATATAGCGTAAACCGGAGCACCCTTTGCAATGCGTAAACGCACACAACTATAAGACACTGACGTTGTGCATTGTGCACCTCACCTATACCAAATTTGTTCTGTTGCTTGCTGCTACAGTGCCGGCCGCTTCATATCGCTCCAAACATTAACGATATTGTATGTAATGTTTATGTTAAATCTACCTGTTTTGTAAGTTTTATTTTGTGTTTACTATTGTCGATATCATATATTTAAAGATAACAACGAGAACTTAATGTCTAGACAAACCTAATGTAGGTTTAAGGACATTATTAACTAACCCCTCTGATTTGTATTACTATATTTCGATGAATAAATAAATAAATATAGATCTATATGGCCCTTTACAGTATATGATTTAAATGAATATTTTCGAAGATATTACAGATTTAAAAATTGCGGGACGTAGCGTTTGCGGCGGTTCCGGCCAGGCCGGGCGGGCGAGAGCGTGTAGTAGTGTAAAAATGTAAAAAGTAAATAAGTAAAAATGTAGTGTAATAGTAGTAGAATTTAGATATTCCTAAGGTAGCAGGAAATCTTCATGGTTTAGGGAAAGAAGAATTGTTTTACTCTAAATCTAACGCTTGCGGGCCACGGACAGTAATGAATAAATCAAAACTACGGGATCGATTTGAATCATTTTTTCAGTGAATGACATCGGTTATATATTTTATACCCGTGCGAAGCCGGAGCGGGCCGCTAGTAATATTATATAATACATACATGAACCCTGAAAACATAAAACTACTTTTTTCGGGCAGTCGTGTAATAAAACAACATCATAATAAAAACTGGCTAATGCCTGGTTTCTGAAGTTAAGTTAATCAATATATTGAGTTATTAAACATAACTGCAGCTTAAACTAAGTTTATGCTTTTCTGACTTCATTCAAAAAGATTCGTCAGTTATGTGTCCGTTAAGTAGTTAGTTCAATAAGATGGTACTAGGTGGAGTTGTTATAAAAATCTCTCAATACTTCCCAAAACGACCATTGTCAGAAAGTAAAGGTGCTCCCACACTGCTGTTATAGAATGTTAAGTAACGTTAGTAAACATTTGTTAGCTAACATTTAATCACCAAAGTCAAAAAATGTTTTCATGTTAGTAAATGTTAATTACATTTTTGAACAAAATTTTGACATTTTATACAGGTGACGGCGGGGTATGCGGTGAGTCGGGGGTGCGGGTGGGGTCGGTCGCCGCGTGCCGTGTCTGTCAGTCCCGTTGTTTGATTCAGCGTGCGTCGACGTGCGTATATAGATAGATTAGTGGTTGCGCGTGCGCCAAGCAATAAAAATATGTCAGTTTATACTTGGAGTAACGAACATGTTTACAAATTGATTGAAATGTTTCAAGCAAGAGAACTACTGTGGAACACGATATCAGAGGACTACAAAGACCGAAATAAGAAACACGATGCTTGGATGGAAATTGCCAGTGAATTTAATGTGGATAAAAAAGTAATTGAAAAAAAGATTCGATCCCTCGTAGGTAAATTTAACCGAGAATCTAAATCTAAATCTGGTGCAGGAGCTGATGAATCAATTAAATGGTTTGCATATAAAAAACTCATGTTCCTAAAGGGCAAAAATATCCCAAGCTCAACTGTCGATGCAGGGTTGCAGGTGAGTTTTATTTTAACGTATTTTGATAGTATTTAGATGCCCAGTCCAATAACCCTTCATTTGAAAAATATTCAGCGAATTCTTTTCTTATTTCTTTCCCATCATCTGACTGGGAATCTTGGGATTCACATTGTTCTAGTGGTGTTAATTGCTGCTCTTCTAATCTCCATTGTCCATCGATACGTGTACCAGTTAAGTCGTCGCCATCGTAGTATTGAGGTGGAGCGTAAATCATGCTCGATCCAGTTTCTCTTAGAAAATTATGCAGTAGCACACATGTCATAATTAAAGTAGTAGTTTTTTCTGGATCTAATAATATTGTAGTTCGTAAAACTCTAAATCTGGCCGACAAAATCCCAAATGCGTTCTCTACTGTTCTCCTCGCACGACTCAGTCTATAACTGAAGATTCTTTCCTTAGAATTGCTATCCTGTGGTGAAAAGGTTTTAACAAGTGCTTTTCTAACGGGAACGCATCATCTGTTACGAACACATAAGGAACAGGTTTGTTTCTGCCTGGTAGTGAGCTGTCATTGGGTATATTCAAACTATAGTCGTTAATTTTTTTACGAAAGAACACTGGCGAAACATTAGTTGGCGATTCGTTGAGCGAATTCAAATATCTGAGTAGCTTATGTTATTTGAATGTTTTTTGTGTATTTTTTCAATTAACACATTTGTTGGTAAAAGCCTACGAAAAATTATGATTTTAAGAGGAGTTTTCGTTATTTCCGATAGTTACATATTTCAACAATGGCTGATACACCTCTTACCTTTAGGCCGTATTCCAATTGAGTTATTTTAGATTATTTGACCACATTTGCGTCTATGGTTCCACATTTAATAAGAACCATAGACACAAAATGTGTTGAAAATTATCGAAAATAACGAAATTGGCGTCAAGTGGAGTACGCTCTAAAGCTGTCCTACTGCAAGCAAGCAAGTATCGATTTATATATCGATATTTATTCAGTTTTTTTGCGTTAAGTTTGACTACTACTAAAAATGTGACGAGAATTACTGTTATGAAGACTTGGTTTTTTAGAAAGCACTCAAGAGTTTGTCTCTTTAGACCATTTGAATTGAATACCAAGAAAGTATCGCTAGTATTAATCGGTGATTACAATACTCTAGATTACAATATTTTTATCTTGTTAATACCAAGTTTAGTGTGAATACCGATTAACAATAACTTAATTTTCAATTGATGAACGGCGCAGAAGTCGCACATTAACGAGACAGATACAGTAGTCCACAGATCAAAACGAACGAGACAAAGTATCATAATTTTGATTATGTGTGCGTGACATCGATGTTAAACGATGTTTTGTAAATGCAACATTGATGTTAAAACATCGATGTTTTATCTTCTAATATCGATCATCTCTACAGATATGACATATCAAATCACATGACAAAAAACAAACCACAAATGCTTCCGCGCTTGCGTGATCTGGTGTGTTTTTTTGCAATTTCAATAGTTTTCCGTCTTTTACCTTCTTTTTTACTTGACGCAGACTGCCTCTTCACGCTGATATTACTAGTATTTCATTTGTGACCTGTGCTTGCCCTTGGATTATTTATTTTTGCCTAACGTGTTAATGTACATCGTTGCATTCCGATTTTGCCTCTTTATCACCAGCAGAGGTTTTCGATGATGTCGTTATACGAGAAGATGATGAAGAATAAATCGAAATTAATATAATTATCACTTGTTGTTGTTTTATTAGGCCTAAGAGTTCTATTCTCTTATTTAATTGTACAAAATGGTCTTTTTAACAATTACTCAGGTAAACGTAGTTTAGTATTTCGGTCAGTTACTTAGCAAATGTATGCTTGCCTGAATTAGATAAATTGTCACCAGGCACCTACATTTTATTCTGGAGAACCAGTTCCTATTTTATGCTTAGCCTGATAACAACATTATCACCTACCCACAGGTCAAATAGTGGTCGAAGGTGGTGAGGATGGTGGTGTGAGCAACAAAAAAAAAACAATGTTTAAAGAATATTTAGTTACCTTTACATAATACATAACTACTATTAAGATAAGATGCTTAGATTATACATAACCTAAGTTATGTATAATCGTTTTACCTTAGAGTAAATATACATAACCTAGGTATCTACCTACATAATCTCTAAGCTAAGACTATTATCTAAAAGAATTATAAACAGAAATACGATGTGAACGTAATAAAATGAAGCAATGTAAGTATCACTTTTATATGATCACAGTTACAATTATTTTTGTTTTGTGCCTAACATAAACTTATCTAGGTAAATAACACTAACAGAATTACATCCTATGCATAAATAACAAAATGAAACTAAATATCTAAGACTACTTTCGAAATAAATACATAACCTACAAACATTCATATCATAATATCTTAAAACGTAGGCTTTCTCTGACAAAAATTCTATTACCAACGGAATCGGAAATTTACAGCTATAATATTTATATTTTTTTTATTTTAATTCGCAACATTTTTTTATGAACTAAAGCCATGTATGGGAGTTCGCCATTGTTCTTTGTGCTTGCGAAAACTCCACCATCACTTATGCGTCCTTGGCAGCCAATATTCACGTATAAAAAGTTATATTCTGCGTCCACTAGCGCTAAAAGTACAACGCTGTAAAATCCTTTATAATTGTAATATTCACTGCCGCTATCAATTGGCTTTTGTATGGCTACGTGCTTCCCATCGATACTTCCTAAGCAATTTGGGAAATTCCATTTTGTTAAAAATGTATTTGCCACGCATTGCCACTCTTGGGGAGTTGTCGGTAACTGGAAAAAAAAATAGAACATTAAGTAACTTGTAGTTATCGTTTACTTCTATTCTTTCAGGGTAACGAAGAAAACAGAAGTGATAGTTTGAACGAATCAGAAAATACTGTCACTCTAAACGAAACTACGGAAAAGGTGTTCCCCACCCCAGAAACATTTCGCAAAAGAAGACGGCCACAAGAAGAAAACGATACAACACAACAAGAAGCTTTAAATATTTTACAAAGCATGCACGAAACTAGAAAGAGCAAGGATGAAAGTGACGCATTTGGAGAGTATGTCTCTATGAAACTCAATCAATTAAAAAACCGTTGTGCTTACAATACTGCTCAACATCACATTAACAATATTTTGTACAATGCATCAATGGGACTATATGATTATCCTACAAACATGACAGAGCCAACTGCTAGTATCTCCTGGCGATACAACTCTGGACCAAATCCATCCACTTTTTCGGAAAATAATGCTGTCTGTAGCTCGAGAGGATACTACACCGCACCGAGTCCCTTAGCTTCATTGGAAACGAGTCCTTTGGACAGCTCGAGGGCACATACTAGTACCAGCGCAAGAGCACCGAGTCCATCAAATTTTTCGGAATCAAGCCAAGATTCGACCCAATCATTAAACGATTTGCTGAGTTCAATCCAAAATTAAAAATACGTGTTTGATTTGTTGATTATTAAAAATTTAATAAATAAAAATGTTGTTTGACTTACCTTTATGCATTCTTGTAAAACCTCATTGAGAGCCTCGCACACTTGTGGTACGATTATAGATATCACTTGATCTGACAGCTTGAACACATCTCCAAGACTTTTATAACTGCTACCACTTGCCAAAAACCTTAACGTTACCGCAAGTCTTTCCGTCACACTTATAGATTTTCTAAAATTTGTGTCTCGTTTGCCTATTTTTGCCCCAACTAAATTTTGTAGATATTCAAATTCGGAACTCATTCTTATAAAATCTTCTAAGCAACCATCAATGCCCAAATCCTCGAGATAGTTTGTGGCACTATATTTTTCTCTAGCTTTAAGCGTTTGGCGCCTCCAATAAGAGCGCTTTTTATTTTTTTATAAACAAAAAATGAAAGCTATCCCAATTAGAAAATCTTCTTCCATTTTCGTGTAGACGCCTCAGAACGCAAAACCAAACTGCGAGCCAATGCCAGATTCAAAATGTTATAAAATGTTAGTAAACACTTTCCATCAGTGTAGGAGAACTTATAACATATAACAGTTCCTAACAAAATGTAAGAATTGACAACATTTGTTAGTAAATCTTTTAGTGTTCAAAAATGTTTATAAACATTTTGTAACAGCAGTGTGCAGCTTAACATAAACCAGCCAAGTGCGAGTTGGACTCACGCACCGAGGTTTCCGTACAAGCCTGTAGGTATATAAATAAAGGTAATGGTATTTTTATACCTATTTTTCCTTTATATGTGCTATAAGACGTTGCTTCGTACCAAATTTCAAAATTCTTAATTCACGGGAAGAACTCTGTAAGTTTTGGTTCCCTTGCGAGTGTGAAAAATTTGCGGCATAAATGACTCCATATTTTGGTTGCTTTAGCTTAGAAAGTTTTTTTTTTCAAAGCTCCAAGGGACAGTAGACCTGAGTATTTGATATGAATTTGAGCTTGGTGGGTACCAAGCTCAAATTTTTCCACCCTGTTAAAATGTTTTAATTTCCTGTTAAAATGGGTCTTGTCAGACAGACGGATATCAAAGTTTTTTTTTTTTTTTTATGTTATTGTGTCGGAACAAGCCCGAGGCCCACCTGATGTTAAGTGGACTAACCTCTGCCTATAACAGACGCATTTCGTCAACGATGAATTGCACTGTGCCCGTCACACTGAGACGTCCAGTTGTTAGGTCTCATTAGCCTGTAATTTTTCTGGCTCTCAAGGACTGCTGCCGGAACACACTGTTAGGTGCTTGGCGACAGATTTTCTACTTGAGGGTGGTCGCTAGCCAGGCGGGCATTCACAAAAAGCCCTTCCACCATGCGGTGAAGCTCAAGCTCTGGGCGGGATTCGAACCATGGACCTGCTGCACGGCAGTCCATAGCCAATGCCACTGAGCCATCATTGCTTCAAAACTTATCTTAAGTCTTCAAGTGATCTTATAAGGGTAGTCCGTAGTCCTGACAAGTAACCCATATAGTTTCGTCTTGTCCATCTGTGTGTCCGTCTGTCCGAGGTTTTGCTAAGATACCGTTTGTACTAGAAAGCTGCAATTTTGTTAGTGTATGTAAACTTATCACACCGACAAAGTGGAAAGATAAAATTAAAAAAAAAAAAAACCTGAACCCTTACAAGTGATGTGGCGAAGATTTTTTTTTCGTCGTCTATTCCATCGTGTGGGGTATCATTGAATAGGTCTTTTAAAATGATTTAGGAACTGCTACTACTATTTTTCGATGTAATGCTCCATTTACGAAATATTAAACTTTAAAGTGTATTTTTTTTTTAAAACCTTAACTGCTGGCTTGGTAAATCATGGTGATAGTGCAGTTTATGAACTTTCAAAAAAAAATATAGCAGTTAAGATAACTTAATTACTCTAGCAGTAATAGTCCTTGAACTTGAGTGTTAGATAATTTGGTACCAAATACAAAATTCTTAGTATCCTTTAAAGTGACCAAGATGAAGTAGTGGAAGGTCTTTAGAATCGGTATACAAACTTATGTTCTATAGGAAGGGGTGGAGGAGGAGAGGGGTGTTGTAGCATTCCCCCAGAGGGTTGGGTAATATGGAAACTATTTTATTTGTTAAATAATTTATTTATTTATTTATTATTGAAACATACCTTTAGGTGGGCATAACAGTCTCCCAAGTCACCCACCCAAGGTTCACCAAACACAAATACAATAATATCTAATACATATTACACTACATCTAAAAATACATATATATGTAGGTAATAAATATGTTACTCATGATAAAAAAACAAACAGATTCTTAATTTTATCGTACTAGTTCCGGGCATCCGTGATTAAATCCATTCCCGCATTACGAAATTAATTTTGCGTACAGTTGAACAAATCTAGGTCTTGGTGCTGGTAAAGGAATTCGTTTATAAGGCGTGCCGCTCGTACTACAGGTGCATGTCTTCCTAGCTGGGTAAAACGTAACGGCTCTACAAACAACTTATGATATCGGGCTCTAATATAGTTGTCAGGTACTGACATAGATAACCGTTGTAGAACAAATGGAATGGTCAATTTTCCATAATCCATAATAATAAATTAATAAAATATGTGTATCTACATACATTGGAGGAACTTTAGACATGGTAAATTTAAATATTTTGTGTTATGGGGAGGGGAAGAGAGAGCGAAATATTCCCCATTGAGGCCTGGGAGGTAACAGAAACCTATATAATTTTTTTAATACTAATGAAATTTCTCAAAATTAGCTTCTTATTCATGAAAATAATTAAGCTTAGAGACAAATGTCTTATTAGAAGTGAAGTAATTCTATGACAGCTCCGGTGCTGTGAATACGCAGTGTTTAAGTCTTCTCGCTACCGAGTAGACTAGCGCCACTCCCCCTCCGCGCCTCTGGCTTACATAAAACCCTCTAGGGGTCGGTTCTGTCACACCATTCAACTTAATGTAAGCCATCTGAATATTTCGTTTAAACGTTTTACATATGTCTAACTCACAAAAAACTAAATTTGTGGTCAACGATGTTGGTCTCACAATTATCAATATATAAGAAGACTTTTAAATACACTACTTATATATATATATATATATATTATCATGTTTCAAAGCTGCCGCTAGATGGCAATGTACCAACGGATTCTGAATCGTGCTATCGTTGCGTTTTCATTCGAGTACCTATAGAAGTCACAAAGGAATTTTCGAATTACATGAAATAATAACTTTGCAGCAATCGTACTCTTATATTTTAGCTTTTACAGGAAGAATATGGAAGTAATAAAGAAGAACAACAAAATCGTTTTATATTCTGATAACGGGCTACTCTACTACGGAACCCTAGACCGTGGCCCAAGATGCGCTTGACCGTTTTTTTTCCTTTTTAGGTCCGAAAACCTAAAAAACTTCAAAGACGCGGGTTTCCCAAACTGTTGCGTTTGTCGGCGTGACAGTACAACAAAACCCAAAGATAACCTTAAAAAACTCAACACTTGACTGATAATGACAGATAAGACGTTAAATAACTTTTAAAACAGATAAGTGACCCTGATTGGCAATAAGTTTAAAATATATGATACATGTAGTTTTCAAATGTTATTGAACCAAGCGTTAACGAATAGATAAACTACATTTAAAAGTACCCTTAAAACTCAGCATTAACGTGTTGAACTGAATGAAATATAAATTATATATTCGTTATAATATATAGATTTTTGGATAATAAGTATGTACATACAGCAATATGTACGAGTATATTGTCCGTTTTACGGAATCAGGCTACGAATAAATAATAAGTCTATTTATTCGTAGAAATCGGGTGAAGGTTTGACACGCACTGGGCTAGTTTTTATTATTTTATTATATGTTCAATCTCCTTAGGCGACACCTATATGTTATAGATCTAAGGTTTATCTATCGCGTTTAGTATTTGCGACCTCTATTGGTTTATTAATGAATTACTTCAGTAAGTAGCACTGGTAGTAAAATTGCATTGAGAACCGAGATAATTCTATATTATAGTTTGATTATAACTGAGTAGATGGCGTTAAATAAGTTTTCATTTTATTTATTACGGATATTTATTTATTAAATATTGTGAAGATATTATAAAATATTGTGTGCAATATATGCACACGTGCTGGCAGGTTGCATGCTGCACTTGATTTATCTACACGATTCTGTATTGTATTATTGAAAAAAACAATCACTTGATTATGATTATGAAAAAAACCTCTTAGATATAAATACACTATTTATTCGTAGGATATACAAAAAAAATCGTTTAATTCATGAATTAATATGAAAAATGATTAAAATTCAATATTTTCACCTTATATCAGCTAGTGATATATAATAGTGGGACTTTTATGCCTAAAATGTGTGTGTTTTGAATTATCCTGGTGAAAATCGTAAGTTTTCTCGTAATTAAATGGCAAACGTCCTTTCATAATGCTGTTAATCATCTTCTCCATGTCCTGAAAAAAAAACATAACATGGTACATTATTGGATATAATGCTGTAGATAGTTTCGTAAAATTTATTAACAGCACACTCAGTTGTCTTATTTTAAAAAAGGATGTCCCAGTCAACACTTGCTATTTAATCTTTTTTTTTATGTTATTGTGACAGAACAAGCTCGAGGCCCACTTGATGTTAAGCGTACCTTTGCCTATAACAGATACATTTCATCACAAGTCATGAATTGCTCTGCACCCGGCGCCCTAGTGTAACAAAAATTTGCACTTTAAAGTTAAACAAAATTACCTCTTTGTCGGCGTGATTAATGTATATACTTTTACCAAATTACAGCTTTCTAGTGCTAACGGTCTCCTAGCAAAACCTCGGACGGACAGTGAAAATGACAAAAACTTTAAGTGTTCCTTGTCAGGACTAAGGAACCTTAAAAAGCGTTTGCATCACAACCTACCCGCGCGTTTACGATTCGGCGCACACGATCGCCAGTTCGCGATGCACCGTGCGGCATGGCGCGGCTGCACGTCGTCACGGTGTGGTTCAACGCTCGCTTCGTTCTTTTGTAAATCAATAGTTCAACGACCCGATCAGTTTAATGACCACGTAGTCAATGACACGACGTCACGGCGTGAGGTTCCGTGAGGGTGCAAGCGCGCGACTTTACAATACTACTGATGTCGTTTACCAAGGTAATTCACTAAATTAAAATACAAAAATGTATATCACTTACAAAACAACTCTTCCTAATTGTTGATTCAGTGATTCTAAACAACGTACAGTATTGCGTTTCACTAATTAGGTACACTCCAAATAAAAACAACTTCGTAAAAAAATACATTTTTAATTTTTGTTATTTACTTTTTTTATCGCCAGTTAATTAGTCCTTGTATAAAAAAATATTTTATAAGTTTTAGAGAATTTCTTCTTGAAGTCAATTTAATTTTTTAAATTAGTTATTACAAATTGAAATAAACAGATTAGGAGCCGTGAGTCTCATGTGCCTGTAATTTCACTAGCTCTCAAGGACTGCTGCCGGAACACACCGTTGGGTACTTGGCAACAGTTCGTTTTTTCCCTTCCACCAAGCAGTGAAGCTCAAGCCGACAGTGGAGGTCGAACCAGGGACCTGCGGCACGGCAGCCCATAGCTCTCATATTATATAATATTATATTATGTATAATATTATGTGGGTACAAAGATACAATGCTTACATGCTTTACACTTTGCTTAGTTAATAAAAACTGACAAGGTAATTCCATAGTTATTTAATATTGAATTATTTAAATTGAATAACGATTAATTACATTAATACTTACTTCAACAGGAGCTGCTGTCACAACAGAAAATGCTGTAACTAACACAACAAATAAAAAGACGACTTGAATATGCTTCATTTTGATGTTTCTTTCACGACGAATGATCAAAGTACGGCAGCTCTCTAACTTATATACATTCATATACTGACCTTTGGCACTTGAAATCAGCACTTAAGATATCGTTGGGGAAATAACCATTATTAAAAAAAAACCCAGTTGCATAATATACCTAAAACTCAAAGCAAATGAACACAAATATTATGAATAATTATTTAGGACAAATTAACTTTGTTTTATTACTGTCCATGTTTTGACCGTTGTTGCCCTTGTCATATTTGCTCTTAACATTCTTTTTGGGAATTACCATTATATTAATTTAAAAAAAAATAACTATTGGAACTGACTTCAACACTCAAACGTGTGAAATAACTTGTCGAAGTCGGTACCATGACTCGTAGTGACGCATCTTCATTGCTAGGATGGTATGGTCGGCACGTCAAATGTCTTGTAGATATCGCAGCATAGTACTGCTACCTGCTGGAGCCTACACCTCTCCCGGGCATCAACAAGTTGACTTATCACCTCGCGGGCCAGGGAAGTGGTCGACCGACCTGTGCGATATGCATATTGTCTGTCAGACAGAGCGTTAGTGGATTACAAGTATGCAACCAAGCGAGTGCTCAAGCCGTTTTCGAGAACCTTTGTTATCGTTGGAATAATCGAGATCGGATGGTAGCCATCAATATTGAATAAATAATAAATAAATAAATCTTTATTTCAGGTAACAGACACAATAAATAAATTTGATTAATAATTTTTCCCGCCTGGCTAGCTACCACCCTCAAGTAGAAAATCTGTCGCCAAGCACCTAACGGTGTGTTCCGGCAGCTGTCCTTGAGAGCCAGTACTTCTAGGTTAGCCTGAACAACATCTTCGACCACATCATCACTTACCATCAGGTGAGATAGTGGTCAAAGGCTAACCTATCGAGCATAAAAAAAAAAAAAAAAAATTAAAAATGTACGGACCCATAGAACATAAATACCTTCATCTAAAATATATATATCAAAAATTATATTATTCGATAACACTACAACCAGGTTTACTCTGCTTCCTCTCCCTGTACAAGCGGTATACCACCCCCACAGGCCAAAAGTCCGGTGTCAGGACACATAGACACATAGTGGTAGCTAGCCAGGCGGATATTCGCAAAATGCCCTACCACCATGCCAAATTACTAGTTCTAGAGGACTCAAAGCGGCACATACCGTTAAGTGCTTGGCGACAGATTTTCTACTTGAGGGAGGTAGCTAGCCAGGCTGGTAATCGCAAATTGCCCTACCACCATGCAAAATTACTGGTTCTCAAGGATACATAGCGGCACATAGCGTTAAGTGCTTGGCGACAGATTTTTTACTTGAGGGAGGTAGCTAGCCAGGCGGGTTTTCTCAAAATGCCCTACCACCATGCAAATTACTAGTTCTAGAGGACTCATAGCGGCACATACCGTTAAGTGCATGGCGACAGATTTTTTACTTGAGGGAGGTAGCTAGCCAGGCGGGTTTTCTCAAAATGCCCTACCACCATGCCAAATTACTGGTTCTGGAGGACTCATAGCGGCTCATACCGTTAAATGCTTAGCGACAGATTTTTTACTTGAGGGAGGTAGCTAGCCAGGCTGGTAATCGCAAATTGCCCTACCACCATGCCAAATAACTGGTTCTAGAGGACACATAGCGGCACATAGCGTTAAGTGCTTGGCGACAGATTTTCTACTTGACACATAGTGGTAGCTAGCCAGGCGGATATTCGCAAAATTTTTTGCATGGTGGTAGGGCATTTTGCGAATGCCCGCCTGGCTAGCTACCACCCTCAAGTAGAAAATCCGTCGCCAAGCACCTAACCGTGTGTTCCGGCAGCTGTCCTTGAGAGCCAGTAATTCTAGGTTAGCCTGAATAACATCTTCGACCACATCATCACTTACCATCAGGTGAGATAGTGGTCAAAGGCTAACCTATCAAGAATAAAAAAAAAAAAAAAAAAAAAAAAAAAAAAAAATGCCCTACCACCATGCCAAATTACTAGTTCTAGAGGACTCATAGCGGCACATACCTTTAAGTGCTTGGCGACAGATTTTCTACTTGAGGGTAGTAGCTAGCCAGGCGGGCATTCGCAAAATACCCTACCACCATGCAAAATTACTGGTTCTGGAGGACTCATAGCGGCACATACCGTTAAGTGTTTGGCGACAGATTTTTTACTGGAGGGAGGTAGCTTCTTAGAGGGCACTGCTGCTCACTTTCCGGTATTTTCCCTTAGTTGCCTCTTACGACACCCACAGTTAGTAATTGGGGCGTGACATAGCCCGGCACCCCACGGGCTCGGCTACACTATTTACAGCTCACTGAACTCAAGTGAATTGTTTAGAAAACCATACTGTACTTTTTATACTGTGGCGCGTGAAAACAATGCCATCGAGAAAGTATTTTTTTTATTTGGCATGGTTTGAAATGACGTACAAGACACTCGCCTGATGGAAGATTCACGCCAACGGATAACCATAAGTGTTGCAGTGTCACCATTCTGCTAATAATAATTCTGTTTATAAATATTTCTAGCTCGTAATCGCCGGAGAGAATTTTGGTGGAGAAAACGACACGCGTCCTACCTCGATGACGCCTAGGCGGGTACTGAATGACGTGCGCGAGAGCTTGAATCTTTAGATTTGTAGTTTATTTTTTCTTGTTAAAAAACTATAGCTAAATTTGAAAATGTGTCGTTAAACGTTTCTAATAAATAACAACCTCTATCCATTGGTAAAATTTCCACATAGTTTCATGATAGTATCTTTTAGTTCTACCTGATTTAAGTAGCGATATGGTGTCATGTTTGAAATTTTTTTTTTATCGAAGAAATTGTTCATAATCACGTTTTTGACTTTGTACGTTCCTGGAGAGTATGTTCAACTTTATATAAATGATTTTATATATTCTAAATTTTCAATTCTATTCGAGTTACAGATTTTAAAAAAATGTCGTAAGTAATAAAAACCGGTAATTTACAGTAGGTATTGAAAAAAAATACAAACATTATATTTATAATTATATATATTATATAATTTAACAACTTTTGTATTTTATTCAAACTGCTATTCAAATAATGGTTAAGTTAGAAGATTGTCGTTTGCAAAAAAATATCTGTGGATATCGATTTCGTTTGCAGCGAAACAAGTGTAACCTATAAATAATAATATAAATAATAAATAATAATAATATTTATTTCACAATTCAGGGTTACAATGTTTAGCTATAATTGTTAAATATCTTCTAAGATCTAGAAGATCTTAGTAATAATAACACATCTTTAATTATGAGCTCCTGTCCCCGTACTAGTTATAAACTGTTTTACAGGGTACAGGACCTTCCCAGTTAAGAGTCTTAAAATACTTTGTTTTAACGTAAGTTTAAAGTTTATATAAAAACAATCATATATTTTCC
This sequence comes from Plagodis pulveraria, assembly GCA_963890685.1. Classification (NCBI taxonomy): domain Eukaryota; kingdom Metazoa; phylum Arthropoda; class Insecta; order Lepidoptera; family Geometridae; genus Plagodis; species Plagodis pulveraria. Next base: position 21,140,078 of record OY982967.1, read on the forward strand.
ATACGAAAGATAACTAATATATATATAATATTGTAAGGGAAAAAATATATATATGTACATATATATAATATATTTGTTTGTGTGCAGAAAAAAAAAAAAAATTATGTGAAAAAGAGAGGTGTGTTTAATATGTTAAATTTAGTTTAGTTTAGCTTTTTTTTTCAGTATGTATGATAACTGTTTTAATGTGTGGTACCTATACCTTGACCTATACCTACCATAGAGAAAAGCAATACATATACCGACCTTCGCTACGGTTGGCGCACTTCATGATTGTTTATTATACGAGATTAACGTAAATTATTATTGTGGTTGTAATTTTTATCATTGCTTGTAAAATGTGAACTTGGAAAGATACTTATCGTATAAGTAATGGAGTGAAATGTGAAGTAATGTAACCTAATCAGTTGTATGTTGCATATTCCTACCTCGTACATGGAGTTGGATTGTTGAGCTTGTAAATGTTTCTGAAGGTAGGTAAGGTACGAATAACCTACGAAATCTTATAGGTCATAATAACAGCATATAGAGATTGAGTTGAGTGTCCAGGTTGTGGTATAAGTGCCAGTGAAAAAAGATAATATATTAAATTAAATTTCGGCAGTGGGGTGCCGGGTTAGGATTGCTACCTTGGGTGTCGTGAGGGACGACTAACTGATATTTAAAACGGCTTCTGAGGAACTGATATTTTAAACGGCGATCCCCAAGACGGCTTCCAAGCGTGGGGATTAAGGCAAATCCTCCTTTGAGGGGGGGTGCTGTGTTCAGTAGTGGACAGTCCGGCACACTACAGGTAAAATTTAGTAAATAGCAAGCAATTTTTTTTAATTCCTGTATCTCAGTATAATTTATGTTCGATTTCAGTGCAACCGCAGATTACCTACTAACCACTACTATTCTGTGACATAACGACGTTAACGGTACGTGATACGAGCAAAATAATTATTTGTCCTTCATCTTGTTTTTTTGAAAAAGTGCTGACACTGCGCCGTAATTGGATTCTTTTTCAAAATTTATTCATTGTCAAAATTGGTTCTGAAAATTGTTGTCGCAGCATAAGTATTCTTGATTGTCCTTCTCTCGGTATATTTTACCTACATTCCAATGACTGAAAGACTCAAAAAACATTTGGTCTGTGCGATAAATCGTTCAAGATGGCAGGTGGGTGCCTTCGAAAACAAATTCGCAACATCTACCCACAGCGGACCGGCGGCGTCCCGTTACGCTAATCTATTGGCAACCGTGCCAGGGTTGCCACCGCTCTTTTCTGGACAGAACCGTCCACCAGGACCTCAGCAAATCGAAGGACAACATCGTTCCTAAACACCAAGTTGAGGATGCGCCCCTTGCGGCACTAAAGTGGTGGAAGGTTAGCATCCTCGACCAATACGAGGTCTCCAATTTTGGGTGGATCGGTTTTGTCAGTCCATTTGACGCATTGCTGGAGAATATGCAATTATTCCAAATCCCAACGTTTCCAAAAGTTCTGAGGTAGCTGACGTACCAGCTCCAACCGCGAGAGATCTTACATCAACATAAGGGTACTTAGGCAAGGTGACAAGTGGCTGAACAATCCAAAAATGGCCCAGCGTGAGGACTTCCAAATCATTAGGGTCTGAAGAGATCAGTGCCAAGAGCCTTGAATTCAACACATTCTCAATTTTGCAAAACACAGTTGCGAGCTCTGCAAATGTCAATATTGACTCGCCAATTACTGACGTAAGTGTGTTTTGGCCGATTTTACAACGGCCTTAAATAAACCTGCCATTGTAGGAATATTGGGGGCAAACACAGCCATGCGATTCCACGCTGAGAAAGTTTACAAGCAATATCCCTTTCATTATTCCTAAGTAAAGCGTTTACATCATTGAAATAATTGTTCGTACCCTTAATAAGTTACAAATTTTAATATTTGGTGGCTAAACCTTCTTTTCGACTCTCGATGTTCTTGTTTCGACCTCTGGTCAGAGAATTTCCTGACGAATAAATTTTAATCTGTCTGTAACTACAATCTGCAGGCTGTGCCTCCTTTAACGTAGTAAGTACCCAATTCGAGGGGAATTTGGTTTTCGGACTAGAAAAGTTAATAATTATCATAAAAATATGCATAAATATTTCTCACTTCTTTCATATCTCCGATAGGGCACAGGCAGAGGTTTCTAAACATTTAAAATAAATATATTCAAGGCAGTCGTAATAAAAAGAAAATTAAGTAAATAACACGTCACATTAAAGCTAATAAACTGTAATCGGGAATCCATTCGAAAATAATAAAAGCGACAGTTAAGATTTCATGTTGGAACATAAAACTTTTACGCGGTGTTTGTTTACGAGGTTATTTACGAAATAAACATTATCAACTACATGTGGAAAATTGTGCAATAACTGTAAGTTCCTTTAAGTTTTTAGGAAAAGGTAAAAAAGTGGATAATATATTGACTTCATGACTACATTTTTTTATATTTTATAATGTTTATGTTACCTCACAAGGTATGTTGCTTTTTCTCAGATTATAGAATAAAGGGCAAAAAGCACAATTACGCGGAAATAAACCAAAAGCAAATACAGATCGTAAATCAAATACAAACCTTTTGAAGCGCTGTTAGCATAGATAACTTAGCTGTTCTTAATCGATCAGCTAAATTAAATAACGTCCTACGCGGACATGACTTATTACTACTGAGCGCTTCCTTCGTGCCCTATGAAGGCACGTTAAGAGTAGAGTTCACAGAGTGCTTTCCATACAAACGTAGTTTCGTCATAATTTAAATACCAAGTGTTTAAACTCGGTGAAATTTTCTATGCATATTGCTTTTTTCGATTTATTATTTACTATATCCTTATATGTCAAAATAACAATTCCCATACAAAACGATTTTTCGATAATTATTTGAAAATACTTAATATTACAGAAATCTGGCAAACTAGAAACATAGATATTAGGTTCAAGGATATACACGCAAAGTTTCACCGAGTTTGAACACTTAGTATTTAAAATATAACGAAACTACGTTTTTATGGAATGCGCTCAGTCAAAGTCATAGTCAAAGTCAAAATCATTTCTTCAATTTAGGCGTCTACGACGCTCTTATGAAGGTCAATTACAAATTTTAGTATTGAAATATTCTACATTGTACTGCCACGTTCACCAAATAAATTGTATAGAGCCACTGCGAGAAGAACGGGCAAGAAACTCGGGGCCATTCTTTTAAACATCTTTTAACAATGTGTTACATACATACTATATAATAGAGTTATTACAATATTTGTTTAAATTATGTAGGTGACAGGCAATAGCTTGGCGGAGGCGGAATTGTCCACGCATTTTTGTCGTTTATGTAATCAGAAACTGTGTAGTAGGATTTTTTAATCAATATGTTTTTCACATGCAACTTGAATTTCCCTTCTGTGAGCGTTGTAATATGTTTAGGAACTTTATTATAAAACCCCACACTATTACCTAAGAAGGACCTTTTATTTGTCTTTGCTAATCTAAAACCTGGCACCGCTATTTTCTCTTTATTCCTAGTATTGTAATCGTGATTGTCACTGTTTAATTTAAATTTACTCAAATTTTTACGAACATACATAATATTTACAAATATATACAGACTTGGTAAAGTTAAAATATCAATTTCTTTAAAAAGATCCCTCACAGATTCCCTAGGACCCATTTTATATATGGCTCAAATTGCACGCTTTTGTATGATAAAGATTGTCTCTATCTCAGCAGCAGTTCCCCACAGCAATACGCCATACGACATAATACTGTGGAAGTACGCGAAATAAACTAGGCGAGCAGTAGCTACGTCTGTTAACTGTCTTATCCTAAGAACTGCATATGCAGCAGAACTAAGTCTTCCGGAGAGATCATGTATATGTGGATCCCATTGTAAAGTGGAATCCATTTTGATTCCCAGGAAGACTGTCGCTTTGTCAATAGGGAGTTTATCTGGGCCAAGCTTTATGTTTGGTTCAACATAAGGAACATTTGGTAAAGAAAACTTTAAACATTTCGTCATTTTTGAATTTAGGAGAAGATTATTAGCGGCGAACCGTTTACAAATCTTAGATAATACATTATTTACATGCGTCAGTTCACTGTCTTTCCTATCTACTTTAAAAATCAGAGAGGTATCATCTGCGAATAAAACAATATCGCAGAAATCTTTGACCATGCAAGGCAGATCATTAATATATGTTAAAAACAGAAAAGGTCCCAAAATTGATCCCTGTGGTACTCCCATTTTTACCAATGACCCGGAAGAAGTATTGCCACTTATTCCAACCCTCTGTAGCCTGTCTGACAGATATAAATACATATTAATCAATAAAAAATAAAAAGAAAACCCGTTTGCAAGTTATATATAAGTTATATTTTCGTTAAACGTTTTATCGATTGCTTTAGCTTAGAAAGTTGGTTTTTTCACAGCTCCAAGGGACAGTAGACCTGAGTATTTTATATGAATTTCAGCTTGATACCTTTACGCATTTCTGATAAAATAGGTATTGACAGACAGACGTACATCAAAGTGATCCTATAAGGGTTCCGTTTTTTTCCTTTTGAGTTACGGAACCCTAAAAATCTTCGAAAACGTGGGTTTCCCAAACTGTTGCGTTTGTCGTCGTGAGTACATAAAAGTGTTAACTAAACCAAATTTTCTATACAGTAATTAAATTTGAAAAACGCTGCAAATATTTTCTGTATAATAAAGTATATTGGATACAACATCCAGTAATTAGTTCAAATCTGATTCTGATGAACTGATTGATTGATTCAATAAATCATCGTATTCTCATTTTTTTGTGTTACCTATAAATATATTATTACAAGAAAATTTACATATACAAACAAAAATATTTGACCGTACAATAAAACCCAAAGATAACCTTAAAACACTGATTATCAGTCAAGTGTTGAACTACACAGACAGATAGGATGTTAACCATTTTACAAACAGATACACGACCCTCACTGGCCTCATGTAGTTTTTAAAAGTTATTGAACCAAGCCGATAGCATTACCGATTAGATAAACTACAATTAAAATTACCTTAAAAACTCAACGTTAACGTGTTGAACTGAATGAAATATATATTCCAAAAATCGATATCATATATCGATATTTGGAATACAAGTATAGAGCAATATGTATATTGTCTATTTTAAGGAAACGGGTATAAGTTTGACACGCACTGGGCTGGTTTTATTATATTCGTTCTCCAAAAAGTACAATTAATTAAAATTTTGCATCAATCAAAGCAAAACTGTGCTCATTATCAAGTGTAAATATCTATTGAACTTAACATTAGAAAAATATACTAAGAATAAGGAAAACCTTGTTGCTCTGGCATAGCAATAAAGAAATAGCTGAGCTAAGAGTGCCACCAAGTATGAATAGGCAATCCAAACACGTTGTATCGTTCCTGTAGCATTCTAAAAACAAAACATAACGGGACGATTATAGGTGAATAATAACACGAAATGTAGACCTATACGTAACATTATGTATTTTATAATTGTTTGCTTACAGATTATTTGTATATTTTTTGAATTGGGGCTCACATACTCAAATGAAACTTATGGGGAAAAAATATTAGTCTGATTGGAAATGTTGCTATGTATTAGTCTGAATGTTGGGCAACAATCGAAATAATAACAAAAGAAGCGTGCATGTGTAATGAATGTAAATGTTAAAAAAATATGTTGCATGTATGACATGGACAAGATAAGAAAGGAGTATATCAGAAGAAACTTGAAAGAAGCACCAGTGACAAAAAAAGTTGACGAGTATTAGACTAGCGTAGTATGGGCAAGTCATGAGATTTAGTAGTAGAGGGAGGGTACATGATGTATGAATAACCTGGGAGATGACCAGTTAGCATAGAGAAAAATTTATCGCAGGATAAAGAGGAAGAAAATTATTCTTACATGTTGAGAAATGTAATAAAAATATATAGAACTGATACCCAATTATCAGTTCCAAGCCGAATCGTTTTTAATATGCTGTGCTGTGGTCAAGTTTAATTCCGTAAATACCCCTTCTTAACAATAGTTTACTCTTTTAAGTATGATATTTCGTAAATGGAGCATTAAATCGAAAAATAGTATTAGCAACCACTTAGTCATTCTAATAGTCCTATTCAACGATACCTCACACGATAAAATAGATGACAAAAAAATCAGAGGTATGGAAAATATGTACTATAAAAAAAAAATTACCACTTGGTCGGCATGATTAATATACATACCCATTACCCCTACAAAATTACAGCTATCTAGTACTAACGGTCTCTTAGCAAAACCTCGGACAGATAGACAGATACGACGGTTCCCTGTCAGGACTACGGAACCCTAAAAAGTCAACTTTAATGTCTAGTTCAACATCACTACTCAACTGTTTGTCTAAGAACAAGTCAACACAAGTACTAACTTGTCCGTATTGTGTAAGTATATTTTATACTTAACGAGAACTGTATGATGCAGACATTTTTCAAATCTACCTTTGACAATCTCTTTCGAAATATTTTCCCCTCCCAATAACTTATTTCTTATATTTTCCTTCAATGTACACATTTGCCCTTTCAGATAAGACATGATCGCTACCGCGTTCATATCATAAACTGCTATGACTTCAGAGCCTTGACTACCCATTATTATATGGACGCAAACACCCTAAACATATTCTGCCATTTTCGTATTATCGAAAGGAAACCATGAGCATAAAATTTGCGGTAACGGCTCCACTCCGCTCCTTATATCTTCACGATACATTTTTGAAGATGTATATTTAGCAATAGAGTTATGTTAAGCAACAAATTTGTAGCAAACACAACACCCATTACAAATATGTTTTTATTTCTTGTGTATTTCTTGTTCCCCCATTAGCGTTTTTATTATTGGATCTCGTTTTTTTAATAGCTTTCACTTCTCTTGCGATATCAAAAACACGTTACTATTTTTGCCATCGGAGGTATGTTCAACACTTCGATGCGTATATCAAACAAGACTGACAATGACAGGTTACAAGGACTTTGATCATCATATGCGCGTGTAAAACTTTGACACGATTTCGGTTGACACGAAAGAACATCGAATATTGTATGTACTTTACTGTAGCTATCTTTACGAGATTTACTCCCAGTTTGCCACAATCCAAATAAAAAAAGACCCTTTATGACGGGACCAAGCAAGCTTAGGGATCTTGATGCTTAGGGTCCACAAGCCCTCGAGTTCATGAAATAACTGGTTTATCGCAAGAAAATCGAGAAAATAAATGCAAGAAAGGTTTGTGTTTTAATTGATTGTCATAAGTGGATATACAATTAGCAATTTATGTGATTATTAGCTTATTATTTTTCTATATTGAAGGCAGTAAGCCTTTTTTAATTTCTGATATATATTAATATTATAAAGAGGAAAGATTTGTATTTCTATATGTTACTATTTTTGTATGTAACAAATAAACTTAAAAACTACTAGACCGATTTGAATAACTCTTTCACTACTACAATTCTACACTATCCCTGATGAACATAGGATATTTTTAAAAACTTAAGGATCCGTATGAAAACTTTGATAATGTAACACAAAGTGTGAAAAAAAATACTAATAAAATCGCAAATATTACAATAGGTAATTTGTATAATAACAAAAATTAATAACCTTATCTGAGTGCATATAATTGCGACACTCGAATTAGTTATTTGAACAACCACATTACTGTTTTCTTGATATTTCAACGCTACGTTGCTTTAATTTATGTTATAGCCATACTGCGAAACAGTTAAGATAAAATCTTGAAATGTATCAATAAGTCATTCCATCTTACTATTGGTTGTAAGTGGTCTTGATACATAAATACGATCACGCCTATATTCCCCGAAAAACGGTAGGCAGAGGTGTCGAAACATCCACGTTTCGTTAATTGGGTTTTGGTACCATGTAACAGGGGACGAGCCTGTTGCTATTTACCGGGCACTGTTTCAGGGTCATACAAAATGTTTTCTCTAACACACTGGACGGAACACACGAACAATTTAAGTATAATATGTTTACGCTAACAACATGTAAGACAGAAACACAAGAACATATTCTGTGAAACCCTGGCAGGGCACTAATATGGTATATAGCCCTATTGTGCGTCTAATGCACACAACATCCTACTTACGTCCACGTGAAAAGTGGCATGCTGCTCATTTGACTCACTCCCTTAGTCGCCTCTTACGACACCCACGGGAAGAAATGGGGAGGTGACATTCTAACCCCAGTACCCCACGCGTTCTTATACTAATTGGAAATTAGTCCCATTCAAAAGTCATGATTGCTTCTTGTCTGTTTATTTTGTTTGTAATGAATCGCCACATCAAAACTTTTGATTTATTATTTTACCTAATAATTTTGTGAGTAATAAATATGTTCGTTTCCAAGCATGCCACATATATTATATACTAAGCTATAAGGCTAGCATTGCAGCAGCTAGTTTCAATTAGCCTCTGTCATGTATATTGCAGTACATAATGCAATGAATTATTCATTATTCGCTCAAACATTGAGCATATTATTTGACATTAACATTTGTTTTTTGTCTTAATTAATAATGATAATCATATTTGTTTTATTGATTTTAAACTAAATAAACGAAGCCACGTAATACTTTTTTCTTGCAACGTAAATTTCCAAATGCTACATTTGAGAATTGAAACTTTCATATGCTTGGAATTAGATGACAGTGCAATAGATAGTCCTCACAATTATTATTATAAATAAGAATACATTGAGTAATAGTTTGACTGTTGTCCTTAAAAAAATATACAGGGCGTCCCACGGCGATACCACATGGAGGGAAAGTACCTTGAATATTGTAGATGGAACATTTTACTGAAAGAAGACATTATTTAATTTTTAAAAAACAATTTAAACTGCATTGATAGATATTTAAAAAATGACATGGTTGAACTGGAAATCGAACCCGTTACACGAGAAGAATCAAAAGGAAGACCATGATTTTTTACATTTGATGTGAAATTTTGTTCAGAATAATGAAAAACTGACATTATCACAAGTATCTATTACTAATAAATGTACCCACTTGAAAATCATTTCCCTATACCGATCGAAAGATTTGATCACAAGGATTATTTTTTGCTAAATAATGTAGTGCCAGAAATAAAAGGAAGACCGTGAATCTTAACAGTTGATGTGATTTTTTTTTGTTGCATATATCCAGTTACCTACTAATTACGTATCTGTTTATTATGCACGCAATTATAATTGGGAAAGGATTTTTAAGTGGGTTCATTTATTAGTAATAGGTACTTATGATAATGTCAGTTGTATGTCCTTACGGCAATGTCAGCTTTTTATTTTTCTGTACATAATTTCACATCAAATGTTGAAATTCATGGACTTCCTTTTATTTCTGACACTATGTTATTTAGCAAAAAATAATCCTTGTGATCAAATCTTTCGATCGGTATGATAAAACTACAGAGGATTTTTTCTCGTGTAACGGGTTCGATTTCCGGTTCAATCATGTAGTTATTTAAATATCTATGAATGCAGTTTAAATTGTTTTTTAAATTTAAATAATGTCTTCTTTCAGTAAAATGTTCCATCTACAATATTCAAGTACTTTCCCTCCATATGGCATCGCCGTGGGACGCCCTGTATAGGTATATCTTTCACCAAGCTGCCGCTAGATGGCAATGTAGGTAATAACGAACTCGTAATCGCGCTATCGTAACGTCATAGTAGAAAGATGTAACAACCCTGAGACAGGCAAGTATGGTAGGTAATTATATCGTGGATTGGGCCGGAGATGATCTACTTCCCCACTCTTTCTACTTTGGTTACGTTTTCATTGGAGTACTTGAAGAATTCACAAACGAATATTGTTTAATTTTCGAATTACAATTGAAATAATAACTTGGCAGAAATCGTACTCTTATTTTTAACTTTAGCAGGAAGAAAGTGGAAAAGATAAAATAATAACAACCGAACCGTTCTATTAATTATGATAACGGACTACTACGGAACCCTACATTGCGCGTGGCCCGACACGCGCTTGACCGTTTATTTGTTTGAGGTGCAGTACCCCAAAAATAAACTGCTTGGGTTAACAGTATAACAGATGTTAATTTTAAGTATTAGTTAGAAGTTAGACATCAAACTACAATATTTACCAAACTTTTGATTTAAATTAAACTCCACAAGCCCCAACTCGCCCAAATTGTTTTGAAATTTATCTCATTTAAAATAATCTCAAGCCAAGTGAAAACTTCGATAGGTACCGATGGGGTTTCACAAACATGACCACCAAGGTTCAAATGTCACAGACGGTCATTTTATTAAAAACTAACTTTCACCTACGGCTCTGCCCGCGGGTTAATTCAAGCCTTTTCGTGGAAGGAAAAAAACAACCTTGTCTACACTGCCGCTCGCTTGATTGCCGCTTGCGGCTATATTTTGCCTTCATAATTATTCAGAACAAAATTTCAAGGAAAATCTGCTTGAACAATACAATTCATTTAGTGGCTTTAATTCGTAATATAGTTGTTAAATGTCCAACTGAAGAGCAAAGTTGTGTTTTGGTGCGAGGGCCAACTTTAATTCTAACCTTGAAAAATAGCCTTGAGTTGAATCACGAGCGTAACTAATGTTTCTAATATTGAGTACAGAGCATATTGAGGAATGTAAAAGCACGAGAGATAAAAATATTGCCCTTTTGTGAAACATATCACTTTTCATTTCTACCAGCGAGTTTTCCGCCATTTCACTATACACTTCTTTTTTTAACCTACAGTTGTGTCCTCCAAAAGTTTTCTTTATGACATTGCATAATCAAATCCTGTCATTTTTGAAGTAACTGACGTAATCATTATTTACGTAACATAAGTACCTTATTAAAAATTATCTACAAACTACTTTAATAATTATTATACATCATTATATTACGGTAAAAACTAAATGCACCAATGTATGATTAGTAGTAATTAAGATTACAGGCCAAAGTGGTTTTAAATACAAATTAACTGTATCAACAATTATAAATTAATTTAAAAGTAAATTAGCCGGCTGCAAGTTATTTATTTTCTTGAAGCGTTTTAGCGTTCCATTGAAATAAAACTACAAGTTATATATATGTGGAATTGTTTTATAAAGCCCTTCATTTTGATACCCAACTCGATATGTTTGGATTTCTTTTTTCTTCTCTCAATATTACATGTAAAATCCGCCATATTGTTTTTTTTACTCATATGTAGGTACTAAGTGTAACCTACGCCATCAAAACAAATCTAATGGTATATCATACATTAAATCGGTTGAGCCTTTTAGAAGTTATGGTGGAATAAAGAAACTTACAAACATACATGCATACATACGAGTACATGAACCCTGAAAACATAACCCTCCTGTTTGAGCCATTAATTTATATGATATTTGCAAAGTTTTCTGTTTGAAAACAACAACAAGTACAGAGATAAAATGAGGCAATTAAAATTGAAACATTAATGTTCAGCAGGTCGTTAAAAAGTGAACTTGAAGGGTATCTAATGTAAGTAGCTGTGACAATATGGTTTCACAGTGACAGTGTGTGTCGCCAGTGACCATTGACAGCACTCAGACTTGATCCGTGGTAAAAATTTACTGTTACCCCAATGGAGAAGCTCAGAGTCTCTGGGCAAGCTATGGAGAATGCTATGCTTGGAGTTTCTGTGTTCGATAAGATCCGGAACTTACGTTTAAAGCAATGATGGCCGAGTGGTAATAGCTATGGACTGTCATGTCGCAGGTTCCTGGTTCGATCCACGGCCGGCTTGAGATTCACCGCATGGTGGAAGGGCATTTTGCGATTGCCCGCTTGGCTAGCTACCAGCCTCAAGTAGAAAATCTGTCGCCAACCCCTAGCGGTGTGTTGCGGCAGCAGTCCTTGAGAGCCAGTAAAATTACAGGCTCATGAGACTTAATAACTATGTCTTAAGGTGACGGGCGAAGTGCAATTCGTCATTTGTGATGAAATGCATCTGTTCTAGACAGCGGTTAGTCCACTTAACATCAGGTGGGCCTCGAACTTGTTCCGTCACAATAAGAAAATATAGGAAATTGGCCGAAAAACCAAAGGTACCACCAAATATTTTTGAATTTTCAAGGCAAAGGGGCAATGATATGCTCAACGAATTGATTACCAATGGGGAAAAAAGGTTCTAAAGTGGTTACCACCGGAAGACGTAGAGTTGGCTACTAGGTGGACTGACGATATCGTGTGTAACATCATCACGGGTAGCCCATGGTTAACAGCTTCATTGTTTTCATTGTGGTGTTCTCTGGAGGCTTGTGCTCATCAGTGGACATCATTCAGCTGATGATGATGATGACAATGTAAAATAACGGTCATGTAATTATACACTTAACGGTGCTATGTAGAGTTAATTTTATGTAAAATGTCTATAGGAAATGGCTCTCTGAAACAGCTGCCAAATTACACCAACGAAGAAATTCAAACTATGGGTGATCACCACAACCGTGGTGACAGTTTGATTTGGAAAAAGGTGTTCCAGCCCGCGTCACATATTGGTCATGTGTTTGCCAAAATTACAATATTTATATTGTTTTTTTAAAGATACAGGTGATGTTTTAATATTTTGCAATAACGCCTGCTATGCGGATTACATTACAACATCACAAATATACGATAGGAATAATTTAAGTCATGTGCGGGATTCAAACCCACGTCCATCCACCCCTTAGCCGGGGTATGCTCTAACCAATTGAGCTAACATGACATGATGTCATAACTCAAATCTTTCCTATCGTTCTTTAACCATCGTATTGGGATGGAGCGACATCTACAGTACCACTTGCGTTGACAACAAACAAGACCAATTTGGAATTGGTTTTATACATGTAAATGATGACGCAACCTTATAATTTTAATATTGTCAGGTTTACAATAACGCCTGCTATGCGGATTACATTACAACCCGCGGGTTCGAATCCTGCATATGACTTCAATTTTTCCAATCGTATATTTGTGATTTTGTAATACAGATGATGAATTAATCCTTTAGCTTGCAGCTTACAGGCCACATGGTATTTATTTATATCAAGGTGTGGGATAATATTATTTTTATACTACTGTTTTGAGTCTGACTGCCTACAGTTGCTCAGTGGAGAACAGTGTTTTGGACCCACTGCTCTCCAGAATCATCTTCGCGATGCCGCTCTATATGTTTCTTTAGTTCTCGGATTGCTCTACTGGGCAGTTGTCTCGGATGTCCCTACCTTCTTAGATGATCGCACTATAAACTTTCCAATTTTAATATTATTTAGCTCTTAATACTATAAGCCTACGGATACTACCTAAAAAAACGTTGAATCACGACACCTATTCTTAAACTGGAAATTAGTTAAGAATATAAATATAACCCACCAAATAGTTTCAACGCACGCATAAATACAGTACGTAACAGCAACCACGACACCCAGAGGATAATAGAATCCTGATACCCTTCCCTCATGTTATTAAGACCTTAACAAAAAATAGATATTGCCAATAAAATGCTACTTAAGATAAGGGTGATAAGATTTTACCGTGGGCGTGAATGAAATAATCTAAACGGGGATGGGATCGAATCTTTATTGGGTTGGTGTGAAAATCTGTTAAGTGGCAATTTATTAGTTCTGATCGGTGCTCGGGGCTGTCATTGGGCTCTTTTGACAAATAAATCAGTAATAGTCTGAAGTGTGAAATTGTGCCCTGCAATAGCATAAGTTAACCTCCCACAGGAGGTCCAAATACCTATGTACCTTATGAAATGTGAGTAATTGATACTTCTGACGGCTCTGATTAGATTAAAAAAAGAACGTCTTAAAAAATATCGTGTTGGTATCGTAGTACTCGTATAAGACTACTGCGAGAAGAACATGAAATCTTACAGATATTTATGGTTTTACCCTATACTCCAACTTAAGGTATCATATCCAGATTGAAGAGAACCCTATTAGTGAACTCTGCTGTCTGTCTAGACGTCTTTATATCGTGACATACGGTGACATTTAAGAACAAAGACGAATATTAGGACTATAAATTTGAATTAATATTTTTTTCAGTGGTGCTCCGCAATATATGAGAAGTGAGCCAAGAGAATAACTTATTTGTACTTCTAGCATGTGGGATATCATCAATTTTATTTCTATAAAAATAAATAGCTGGAAGGTTGTTAAGCTTGTCAATTTTATACCACGTGGGGGTATATTTCTCTCAAAAATTACACTAGTGACGAATGTGAAATCACTGGGTATTGCGTGTGTACCCATAACAGATGAATTTCTTCAACTCACGATTTGACGAACTGCACTCCGCCCGTCTAAGACATACAGTTGTCAAGTCTCATGTGCCTGTAATTTGACTATCCCTCAAGGACTGCTACAGGCACTCTCTAGGTGTTTGGCGACAAATTTTCGATCTGAGGGTGGTAGCTAGCCGTGCGAGCATTCGCTAAATGTGCTTCCACCATGCAAAGAAGCTCAAACCGATGATGGAACTCGAACCATGACCATTCTGCACGCCTGTCCGTAGCTCTACTGATAGCCATTCGGCTATCAATCAATGCAAACAAACGACAGTAATCTCTTTTCTACTTTTCTACATTTGTGTATGTTTTTACAATGGTTTTAACACATACACATATGCAACATACATACATATATTATACATACATAAAATCACGCCTCCTTCCCGTAGGCATAGACCACAGATTTCTACTTGCTACAATCCCTACATATCTCTTTCGCTTCATCTACGCTCATCAATCCTTTCATACATAAGCGTCGGTTTAGGGTACTCCTTCAATCTGATTTCGGAACGTTCACCCAGGTCTTCCCCTTCCAACATTTCCGTTCACTTGTCACACGTATACCTGTGTAGTCAATCTCATTTCATTCATTCTCTACCTTTCTCGTTTTTTTTCACACTTTGGGTCACACTATCGATGTTTTCATACGGATCTCAATATTACGTGTAAAATCCGCCATATTGTATTTTTACTCATATGTAGGTACTAAGTGTAACCTACGTACTTACAAACATACATGCATACATACGAGTCCATGAACCCTGAAAACATAACCCTCCTGTTTGAGCCATTAATTTATATGATATTTGCAAAGTTTTCTGTTTGAAAACAACAACAAGTACAGAGATAAAATGAGGCAATTAAAATTGAAACATTAATGTTCAGCAGGTCGTTAAAAAGTGAACTTGAGTGTGAGTGTAGTCAATCTCATTTCATTCATTCTCTACCTTTCTCGTTTTTTTTCACACTTTGGGTCACACTATCGATGTTTTCATACGGATCCCTAAGTTTTTGCAAAATATTCTAAAGCCTATATTCACCAGGGATAGTGTAGAATTCTAATGGTGAAAGAATTTTACAAATCAGTCCAGTACTTTTTAAGTTTATTCGTTACATACAAAAATCTTTCGTCTTATTAATATTAGTATAGGTATAGATAAAGAATTTCAATTTGATTCTGGATATACTTATATTTGAAGTAATTTAAAACCACTGAGAAACAAGGGTAAACCAACGCTACATGCCAGGCGCGTAAAACTCAGGAAAAACTGTGGCAGATACGTGGGAACTTTTGTTTACGTGTGACAGATGAGGTTAGCCAGGCGATCATTCGCGAAATGTCCTACTATTTTTTTTTTATGCCTGATAGGTTAGCCTTTGACCACTATCTCACCTGATGGTAAGTGATGATGTGGTCGAAGATGTTGTTCAGGCTAACCTA
Source organism: Plagodis pulveraria (assembly GCA_963890685.1). Taxonomy (NCBI): domain Eukaryota; kingdom Metazoa; phylum Arthropoda; class Insecta; order Lepidoptera; family Geometridae; genus Plagodis; species Plagodis pulveraria. The sequence continues at coordinate 21,155,876 of OY982967.1, forward strand.
GAAGTACTGGTTCTCAAGGACAGCTGCCGGAACACACCGTTAGGTGCTTGGCGACAGATTTTCTACTTGAGGGTGGTAGCTAGCCAGGCGGGCATTCGTAAAATGCCCTACTACCATGCTATAGCGACTGCCATCCTAATACGACAACCGGGACCGACGGCTTAACGTGCCTTTCGAAGCACGGAAACGCTCAGTAGTAATGTCACTAGCGGTCACCCATCCAACTCATGACTGCGGGCGACGTTGCTTAACTTTGCTGATCGGATGAGAACAGCTAAGTAAACTTCGCTACGAGCGCTTCAAAAAACTAAAAAAGTGTATATCTATATTTAACCTAGTATATCTAACTTTGATGTATAAGCCACAATAACGGTTAAGAGTAGAGGTCACGGAGCGCTTTCCATACAAACGTGGTTTCGTCATATTTTAAATACCAAGTCATAGAATAAAAAGGACCAAGTGCTCAAACTCGGAGAAATTTTGTGTGCATATTGCTGAGTCTAATATCTATGCTTCTTTGAATTTTCGCTGATGATGTTGAGGAGCATATTTAGGGATCACTAGTGGAACCAATAGTGAAAAGTTTATTTATGTCAAAATGGTAACTTTACATAGATTACATTTGTGTCAGTCAACAGCGTGTTGTGGGGTCTAAAAGTTTAGGAGATGATGTAAAATTAACAAGAACACACTGGCGGCGCGGCGGCGGCAACTCGTGGAGTGTTACTGTACGCGTTCATGAAGCAAATGGTGTTCAGTTTTCAGATGAAGCAACTAGATCGTAATACTTTTCTGTGACATATTACGGTGGTGCTTATTAGAGTATCAGCTACAATCAAAAATGGTTTTATGAGATGCCTTGTCGGTGAAAACTTTTTGCATGTTGGAAGGGCATTTTGCGAATGCCCGCCTGGCTAGCGACAACCCTCAAGTAGAAAATCTGTCGCCATAAGACTTAACAAATATGTCACAACGTGACGGGCGCAATGCAATTTGTGAATTGTGATTAAATGCATCTGTTATCGGAAGAGGTTAGTCCACTTAACATCAGGTGGGCCTCGGGCTTGTTCCGTCACAATAAAATAAAAAAAACAGTAGCACTATGCAGCTTCTACCGTAGCAAATGACTTTACAACTTTACGATATTTAGTAGGTTGCTTCAGAGTTTGCAAGTTGAATTATTGGCATTTGGCCACATTGCTCCACAAACTGATAACTGGTATTTATTTTTATAGAAAATTCCAAACCCATAAATTCCGGGATGGATTTCGAATTGGAAGTGATGTTATTTTTTTTAAAGATGATCTAGTATCTATGTACTTACACGTGAGTATAAGTACCTAGTGAGTATGAGTATACGCTCCGGTCTGAACCATCTACCAGTGATGGCTATAGGCTCGCATGTACCATAAAAACACCTTGCAAATCCTGGGTGGTTATACCTCCGGAAACCTCTGAAATTTTGTGTTTATTTTTATCCGGTGGTTTGCCTAACAAAATATAAAATACTATGTACAAAACTACAGCTACTACAATGAAAGCAATTAGACAACCTACAAACCATTGCAGACTCATAGACATTCCAAATGCCAGCCCATTACCAATTGGCAGCATGCCTTTGTTTGTGTTAATACATTTTTAAATAATTGTGTTTGTTAGTTAAGACGGTGTCACGCTTGTTTATTATCTTATGGGACTTCCATTGTGATGAACTCATCGGGATGAGTCGAATAGATTATTTCGTAGACGTTTCAGCGTCAAATTTTTTATCACTATATTTAAATACTACCCACATGTTAGTAAAAGTTACGCATCATTGCAAGAGTTGAGATAACATGGCATACGTGGGTAGTAAGCGTCTACCCCTTCGGGAGTTAGATGTTTATGAATGAAATTAGACAAAAACCTTCGGTTTGGGAATACTTTGTACCGAGCAAACAGAACAATATTATAGCCTCGCAATAAACCATGATTTTTATATGGGAAGTCGTTCGCCGAGGGTTGTAAAAGTTGTTTTTACCTGTCGACGTGCGATTGTTATGTGAAAATTTATATCGAGGAATATGGGGAGGAAAATGCGGCAACACACTGTTAAGATATTTTTCATTACTATTATGCTACTTTGAAAAAGTCTCGGTTTTTTTTATGAAAAATATCCTTATTTATATTTTTACAACAGCAGTTCGAAAATGTAACCGTGATATGAAAACGTAATGTTTGTTTTATAACAGGAGAAAAATGCATTTATGCATATTTTGGGGGGTTATTCCGGGCCCGGGGTAGGTAGGGACCCCACTACCAACTAAAACTACATGTTGTTCCATTGTCATTGACTAGTGGTAAAGGCGCGAGATCGTTCGCGCATTCAGCCGCAGCTCTAGCCACGTCGCTGCCCGCTTAAGAGGAACGATAAGAGAAGGTCCTACAGACAAATTTGTATTTCAACAAAGTGATGCTGTCTCGCCGCTAAACGCCCGAACAGAGTAGTGCGATAAGGTCAATTGAAGTTTCTTCAAGTGTTGACTTAGAGGTTGCGCATAATTTGCGTTCTGGGAGAAAACTTAACTCCTGTAGTAAACATAAATCAAATCTAAAAATTTTGTTCTTATTTTATAACAGACAGAATAAAATAGGTTTATAAGTTTTTCTTTATTAATCATTTTTTTTCATATAAACTATTCACAAACTAGAGATACAAGTTTTGAGAAAATATCGGTATTTAAATAGCCATAAGTTCAAATGCCTTTCATATAATGATAAAAATCTAAACCTATAAACCTGGATATTGATAAAATCTATAACATTTCCAAAAATCATCAAAATCGGTGATTGTTTAGGGGGTAGAAACGTTTTCTCTTTTTGTATTAAAATTCGAGACTTCCCTCAAGTCATCCTCCGGGGATTCTCTCTACCGCCTTGTGGTTCGACCCAGAACACATGGGCATCCACGCCTCACGACTCACGGTCACCTTACCGTGATGAGGGGTGGTGGCTGTCTCCACAGCTTACGCACCAGGTTTTCTGGGCCAGTAGTCTTCTAGTCCACGTGTCCACGCTCTATGGCACGAAAGAGACAGAAGATTTCTTTCCTCTGCGAGATAATTGTCTGAAATGAGGCTACCGCCTCCCACGACCTCTTGTCACCGACCACCTTAACAATGATGGCTGGTAAGGAGAGGTCAGACTTCGAGGTCCCACAACAGTAGCAGGCAGGGGATGGTTCTCTTTGTGTGACGTTACAGAATGACGTTACATCGTTAAAATGACGTAACATCTGCTGAAACAGTGACACAGTGACCAATATGTGACACAATGAAACAGCCAGCTTGTGAAGTAAGAAACAACTGATTTTATTAAACTACCCACATGCTATATATATAAATCGTTACGGTACTACCGTCACTAAGATCATAATATAATAACATCTTCCTTATCTTAAGAATAAACAAACAGTGAAAAACCTTTACCTATCAGGTTTATATAGATACAATAATAATAACCACAATGCTCCACAATAATAAAAATAACAGGGAGGTATCAGGTAGGTATATGTTAACACAATAATAGGAGAACCTGTTCTAAATGTATGATTAGAGTTATCAGTGATGATATTAAGAATGTACAATGAATCTTTGTGAAGGCTTAACTACCCTACCGTTGCGAGTTACCTGAAAAGGTACGGGTGCAGCTGATATTGAGGACCTTCTCTCGTTTTCCGATAAAAATGATGAGCCTGCTTGAGTCGTCGATACTGATTCACCTACCGATGGGGTATTATTTATATCTACTTCATTGGGAAAAAAGTAGTCGTAGCGAGCTGAGTAGCTACACTCAGGCGTTACTTTAGTTTTAGATTTTTATTTATGAGACCTATTACGACAGTACGTACCACACTTGTCTACTTACACCCAGTAGGAGCGATCACCGTCCGCTTCTTTGACAACTTGAACTTTACTCCCTTCCCCATCTCTTACGCGAACCTGTTCTCCCGGGGATAATGGGAGTGAAGGCTTTGTCCCTCTGTCGTAGTAGCGTATCATTTTATATGTTGTATTTTGTCTTACGTTGCGGATATTTTCTGGATCTATTAATTGCGGTGCTAAGACATGAGGAGCCACTGGTAATCTAGTTTTAAGTGACCTACCCATTAATAATTGTGCCGGTGAATAGGTTTCGCCCGAAAGTGGTGTATTTCTGAAATTAAGTAAAGCTAATTGTCACTCGGTCTTGTCTTCGGTGGCTATCTTTAGCAAACGTTAGATAGTTTGCACGTTCCTTTCGGCCAGACCATGGGAACGTGGATACAGCGGCGAATTGGTCACGTGTTTAAATTCCCATTTCTTTGTAAGCTCGGTGAACTCAGTGGAAGTAAATTGTGTACCGTTGTCGTTCACTAATTTTGTATTCCAAAGCGAGAAAACATACTCTTCATTTTAACGATGATAGTAACGCTTCTTAGATTGGGCACATAAACAACATCTACAAACTTAGAATAGTAGTTAACTACGAGAAGTTAGTGACGCTTTTCTATCTCAAATATATCCGCGGCAAGTACCTCCCATGGCAGATGGAGGAGGGGTTCCGGTGCGAGGGGCTCCCTAGGAGGCGCGGCGTGGTGCCACTGGCAGGTCTCGCAGCGCAGCATGCACTCCTCAATCTCTTGTAACCGTTCTAAAAAATCGGTTAATAAATAAAATTTTAATAAAATTAAATTAATTTTAAATTAGCGCCATCTGTAGTTATCTGTGTTATCTGTATCTAAAGCTTCCATTGAATCACTGAACCTAACTACCTTTGCTGCACGCTGAGGTAGTTCAGCGACACACCGATAGAGGTCGCATATCACAATCTAAAGTCTGAGATCTCTTCCGATAGAAGAAACTTTCTACACGAGATGATAGATGTCGCCTTGGTACTTATAACTTTTTAGAATATATCAGCATAACTAAATAATTATATAAACGTTAAAATAAATGTCAAACATTATTTGGACTATATAATAAGAAAAATATACTTCCAAAAATCTAAAATATCTGATAGTAATTACTCGTCAATTCGACTCATATCGTTGACAGCTATGCACAACTGTCAAGCTAGCTGACGTCAGAAAAAATACCTCGATATATTTTGGAACTTCCGATATACGAACGTTGATTTTTAAGAAATCATTTAAATTCAGTGTAGTGATTGGAGTGATGACTCTAACTTGTGGCCATTATCATAAGTCCTTTTTATAATATCTTCATGTTGGAGGAATGATAGCCCAGTAACAACTATGGACAGATGTCCAAAGGGGCCCATGAATGAAATCCTTCGTGGGCTTGCTTGCTACTTCGTATGATCAAAGCGCATGTTGCTAAGAGCCATCTGGCTAGCTTAAGTAATTTCTTGATAGTAGGATTGTATTGTATGCTTAACTTAAATAACATCTTGGATGACATAGTCACTTACCAACCGGTTTGATAATATACTAAAAGACTATTTCAAGCCGATTTAACTTACGGTTTTTTACGTCGAGAAGGCATCTCGACTGTTTTCGATGTAAAAACCGAAAGTTAAATTGGCTTAGAATATTCTTTTAGTATCTATTGTGTCAAACTTATGTTAGTTTTAATGAATGGTTAATAATTGGTAACGCCAGAAAATAAAAATAAAGTTACGGCTTAATATGAATAGTACATTCCTTTTCCCCATACATCCTCAACATTTTAAATGCAAGCCAAACTGCCGCCATATGCCCTTGGTATAGTGCACTAGTGCCACCTAGCGTGAAGAAATAAAATTAGTATTGAACTCACCCGCCGCCGCGTCATCTCGGCGGACAAAATATATCGCTCCGCAAATAATATAAATAACTGTAATCTACGTATAAATAAACTTTGAAGCCAGAGCATTGCGCTTTTTGTCATTTCCTAGTGATAGCGTGTGCAAGCCCATCAGTGATTAAAAGTTGAAACGAAGGAATGCAGTGTCTTTTTTATGTTATTGTGACACACCTGATGTTAAGCCTATAACAGATGCATTTCATCACAAGTCACGAATTGCACTGCGCCCGTCACTTTGAGATATAGTTGTTAAGTCTCATTTGTCTGTAGTTGCACTGGCTCTCAAGTGACTGCTGCCGGAACACACCGATAGGTACTTGGAATGCTTCAATGCTTGCTTTGCTTGCTTGTTAGCTGAAGAAGAGCGCGTGGCAGGCCCGTCGGCGTGTGTGATATCGCGCTGTTCTACTACCTGGCTGCTCCTGGATTGTGTGGTAGGCTTGCATTCCCTCGTCTTTCTTTATTCCCACCCCTTTTCTTGCTGTGTGTACTATTCTCTCTAACGAAATACAGTCTGCATCGAAGACATAAAATAATAACATTTTGGCGCTATCAATAGTAATCAAACAAAAGCCATTCTAAAGCCGAATCTACAGATCTTTACGACATTATGATTTCAATATTTCTAATAGTAATTTATATTCAAATAATATATACTGTACTGTACTGTATCAGCCGGAACGTCACTGCTGAACACAGCCTCCCCTATAAAGGGGGTATTTGTCATGATCCCCACGCTTGGCAGGCGGCTTGGAGATCGCAGTGTAAGATAGTAGTTCTTTAGAAGGCGCTGCTGCCCACCTTCCAGTATACTTATTCCCTTAGTCGCCTTTTACGACACCCACGGGATGATATGGGGGGGTGCAATTCTAACCCCACGGGGAGGGAAATAATATATAATAAACAATATTTAGTAAGTACAATATTACAATTATTATAGTAAGTTGATATAAATCTTTATTTCTTAGCTATACCTACATTATTTAACATTATTTTTATATAGTAACATAATCCAACATTCAATTAAAATAGTAATTTATGACAGTAATATTTGATTGAAAAATTAAAATAAAATATAAATTAATATATAAATTTTTTGAAGTCGGTAGAAAATATACAAGATAAGAACAAATTTAATTCATTGGATTTTTGATGTTTTGGGTAACTGGATTGGGATGTGTGGGTGTGTTTCATAAAACTATGTATTTAAATAAAGGCATCGTGTATGTGTACATATACTTATTATCTAGATATTGCCAGAATGGCGTCTATTCACATAAATGTTAATTTTTCTTGCTCATCCTAAGGTAAGAAGTAAATTTTCTGTGTCATCATAATTAATATCGATACACCAAAGAAATAGTATTTTTTAACCCCAAAAACTGATAAAGCATGTATGTTTAGTTTATTGTATATACACCGTGTCCCAAAATTCAACGATAAGCCGGCATCGGTGCATGGACCTACTCATGACTACTCGTAAAAAAATAAAAAAAAAAATATAACTCTTTTTTTTTTTAATTACAGAGACTTTTATAAAGTTGCGCCAACTTTTAATAAAACTTGCCATGGTAGTGTCCATACTTTTTTTTTAACCCAGACTATAGAAAGTGCATAGAATGTTAAAATCTATGAAAATTATATGAAAAAATTTTTATTTTACTGATTTTTGTAAAATAACTACAGACTTTCTGTAATTTTAAAGGATTTTGGTAGATAGCCGTCCTTCTTAGGTTGCTAATGCACAAAAAATATCAAAAATATGTCAAAAATTGTGGTCATGGTAGTTGAAAATAGCATAATGGGTATCGAATATCGATGAAATTTATAAAAGTCTCTGTAATTAATAAAAAAAAACAGTTATAATTTTTTTTTTTTTTTTCCGAGGAGTCATGAGTAGGTCCATGCACCGATGCCGGCTTATCGTTGAATTTTGGGACACGGTGTATGGTCCTAGAAATTGGTAGAATGATGCAATATTTAACTATAGTCGGAGCTATGTGACTTACGTATTATTTACGAAAATGATGCAATATTCTCTGAAATAATCATATTCAAAATTACAATGATTACATTAATGATATTCATCAATATCCATTTTATGTAAAATACGTAAATTTATGGTTAGTAATGATGTTATTTGCAAAATGTGTAATAAATATATAGAATATAATACAAAATATGGGTGTTCGATTAACGTATACGCTTGATTCAGCCAGGATTCATTCAGGCTTTCAATTTATTTTGTTTTTATCCCAAAGTATACCCCTATCCCTACTCAAACCATGACAATATAGATTTAAATTACTCCGTGTGGTTTCCCCCGAACTTGTCACCTGAGGCTAAGAGGAAAAGGAGGCTTTAGGCGTCACATTCCACGTTGGGATTTATTTATGAGAATGTCGTAACTCATGACTGTTATACTTGATTTAGGTTGCGTAGCGCGAGTTGTATTATCCGTACAAAAAACAAACAGAATAAAATTGTGTTGGTATCAGTAGTAGAAACCCACAAAGTTCATCATCGCTCTACCCTTATTACTTGTAAGTGGATATCAATATTTTCACAATATAAAGGACGATAAGAAACCAAACAAGTGCAAGTCGAACTCACGCACTGAGGGTTCCGTACAAACTATTAGGTATATAAATAAAACTTATGGTATTTTTATCGCTAAATGGAATCGATAACACATTAAATTTATTTTTAATATATAATGTAACAAATTGCTTATCCCAATATATATTATGTTTTCGCAATTTTTCCTTTATATTACGAAGCAACGTCTTATATTGTGCTATAAGACGTTGCTTCGTAACAGATTTCAAGATCCTGAGTTCACGGGAATTAAGTGCAAGTGTCGAAAATTTGCGGCAGAAACGGCTGCCTCTTTTGGTTGCGTTGGCTTAGAAGTTAGATTTTTTTTCATTCTGAGGGACGGTATACCTGAGATGTGATATGAATATGAGCTTGATACCTCCACGCGTTCTGATAAAAGGGTCTTGACAGACAGATAGACGGACAACACAGTGATCCTATAAGGATTCCGTATTTTCCAGTTGAGGTACGGAACCCAAAAAACTATATATTTTTTTACGCCGCCTGATCAAAATGTTACATCACGTGTCATGTAGACCTAATCTCAAGCATACAATAAATGTGTTTCATTATACTTAAGAAAGTCAATATTATACTGGATTTAACTACAACCCGCTGCTGGCGTATTAATAATTGTTATAGGTTGTACTTAATTATGCAGTCTGTATTATTCTCTACGTTTGGATGTCTGAATAGAGAAGTGCTCGTAGCGAAGTTTACTTAGCTGTTCTTAACCGCCCAGCAAAGTTATGCAACGTCCGTCGCGGTCATGAGCTATATGGGTGACCGCTAGTGACATTACTATTGAGCGCTTCCGAGCTTCATACGGTACACCGTCGGTCCTGGTTATTGTCTTAGGATGGCAGTAATTATAGCATGGTGGTAAGGCATTTTGCGAATTCCTGCCTGGCCAGCTACCACCCTAAAGTAGAAAGTCTGTCGCCAAGCACCTAACGGTGTGTTCTGGCAGCTGTCCTTGAGAACCAGTAATTCTAGGTGAGCCTGAACAACATCTTCGAACTCATCATCACTTTAAAAAATTACGAATTGCCTGATAGGTTAGTCTTTAACCATTATCTCACCTAAAGGTAAGTGATGACGTGGTCGAAGATGTTGTACAGGCTAACCTAGAATTACTGGCTTTTACTCAAATTAAACGTTATCACTTTCTGTATCGTTGCTATTATATATATATATATATATTATAAGGTACATGTTTGAATGAGGACAAGTCCCATCACATACTAATGTGGCAAACATCTGACTATAATGAAAGATATAGGAATATTCCGATATGTTATATTTATAGTCCAAGTTGTAAGGAAACATTTCTCATATAAAGTCATTTTGAAACTTATAGCTAAGATTTTAGAGGTTGTTTTCTCATGAACATATGTAAAAGGTTAATCGTCGGTGGTTAGGGTCCAGCCTTGAGTGAAGGGTGCTTAGTTTCTGGCGTCAGCACTTGAATGCTTGGTTTGTGAATAGGTGAAACTAGAGCTTAAAGTGCTAGTAGGCTGTCATTATTGTATAAATTTACTTTAACGGAAAGAGTGCACGGTTAGCGCTTTCTTTTGTTGTATTAGCACATTTTGAAAAGTTAACGGGTGTTCAAACTCGTTGAATGTATTTTTTTTTTTTTTTTTTTAATCTTATTTTTATTTGGAGCTTGAGTCGATGTACGACTATGTCAGCTCCATTATGTACATTCGTTTGAAGTCTACCTTAAAATCGAGTACATTAAAACTAACAGAGACTTTGCCGCGTCGCTTAATGGCGCGGACAGAATACCTTGAATAGCTCCTACCTCAAGAAGATTGAAACTATTCACTTATCATATCGATACCGTGGGGTAGAAAGGTCGTAAAAGCCACTTTTGACGAAAATGACTTAATAATGCAGTTTTGTTCAGTATATTTCGCTCCATCGATCTGTATATTTAAAGTCTCGAAATTATAAAAAAAATGTCTTTTACCCCCCGGTTTTTTATATGTCCTAAACAAGTTTTGAAGTAAAGTAATGACGTAAATTCCATTTCAATCGTAACTTTTTAGTAACTTGGGCGTAGCACTATCGTAATCAAAACAGTTTGACTGTAACAGTGAATTGAATTGCTTTTACGCCCTTTTGACTTTGTTAAAAATACTATTATCCTTTTTATGCCCTGAAATATCTGTGCATCTGGCTTTTTACTTGTGTGCAAAGTGGTGAGTTACACTGTTTGAGAATTTGTAATAAATCAAAAATTCAGGCTCACCTATTGCCAATTTAATTCAACAGAATTATCTTTTCACTAATAGCTGATTAGAAACATAAGTTTCGACATTATGGCCTTTGTAATAACGTATTATGTTTCATGCCCATTTTATTAGGGATAATCCATTCAGTATTGCACTTTTTCTTAAACATCTAGTAGTTTCTAATATCAGAGCGAGATGAATAAGTGCACTGCGCGATGTCACTTCATTGCACGTGCTGGCTTGTTTTTTATTGTTTTTCTTCCCCACAGTCTTTGTTATTGCAAAGTAGTAATGAAACTTAGTTATTGGTGGTGAATTTTAGTGTATAAAACCTTAAATTCTTTAAAAAAGATAAGTAAAATATTTCAGTCATTAACGGGATACTCACAAAATCGTACAAAAGTAAGAGTTTACTTTACTTTTGTTAACGTGTATTCTCTTAAGTTTTAGTAAGTGCTAGTTTTTAATTTACTATTTTGTTAGGTACTTATGTGACAACACTGTATTTTCCTATAAAAATAAGTATGTTGCTTAACTTTTGCCTGAGAGTTAACGCAAGTGCGTCACCTAATAATTATAGGGATTTATGTAAGTAGTACCTGTTCTGAACCTCCCGTGGGGTGCCGGGATAGAATGTCACCACCCCATTGCTACCTGTGGGTGTCGTAAGAGGTGACTAAAGCTAGAATACCGGAAGGTGGCAGCGAGGAACTCATCAATCAACAACGGCAATTCCCCCCTTAATAGGGGAGGCTGTGTTCAGCAGTGGATAATCTAGCTGATACAGTACAGTACCTGTTTTGAAGAAAATATCTGATTCTCTAATGGGCAGGAGAAGCTTGAATTATGAGTATTTCATCAACAATGAAGAAGACCGCCAGAAAGTTTGCCAAAATTCTTTACTTCAAAAACGTTATAATAATAATTGTACTTCATACGTTTGTTCTTGTTTATTTTACTTAATAAATCTATCATGCATGACTTGAGTTGCTTTTTTATTTATTTACATTTAGTAAGCATAGTTATTTAAGCCCCAAACTTACATAAGTAAAGTAAAATAATTGTAGTTATGCCCTTATTACAATACAGAAATCGGATTTTACAGGGCGTATCCACAACTTTTTTGTAAATTTTAGGTCGTAACTCCAAGCTAACTTTTAAATTACAGTCTATTCAGATTATAGTTTTTTCGTTATAAAATACATTAAAACAGAAACATTTTTCAGTATTTGGTATTATTATAAGTCTAAAATTAAAAAAGTTATGATTTTTTTTTCTTTTTTTTCTGCGTTTTTTGCTTCTCCTGGAAAGTTTGTATTTTGGCTTTTACGACCTTTCTTCCCCACGGTATCGATATGCGTTCTCATAGATTGGCTCCGCACACATTCCACCAGGACGTTTGATAAAACATAGCTCAGAAGTATCTTTTAACTTTGGATTTGAAAACTCCCAGGTTGTATTTTCTAAATGACAGTAGGTAACTCAGTTCCTTCGCGGTTCGCACAGCAGAAGCAAACTACTTTGTGCGTGCCTTTGCAATTTTTATTGTAAAATGGTGTCTTTTCGCCGATGCTCTACTTGTTTGGCGGTAGAAATAACTATATTAGAATGTGCAGTTCCATTGATCAATCTTCAAAATTAGATAATAGATAGCTTAAAAAAAAATTGCAGCGTATGTTCTAGAATTTGCAAATTTATCTTAGCAAGGCAAGCTTTGCCCTCTTGAGCCTCTTGCCTCGTTGCCTATCAGTTAAGTCAATAGAGTCTAGCTGATATTTAGCGAATAAATCTTAAAATTCTCTAATAGTATAATGGTATTTTTCGTAGATGCCATGAATAAAAAATATTCATTGAGTAATAAAAACCATAATTAATATTATGTACCTAATTACTAAGATTGACTCTTAGTATATAACAGCTGATTTTCTTTCACGATTTTAAGGTTACCCTCGTGGTTAAAGTTGTTTATATTCCTGCTGTTGATAACCCTGTAAATGAATGCAATTTCAGTCATGTGTCCGTATATTGTGGCGGTGTTACCTTTATGTACAATTTTTGGAGTCGTCCGACTATATGCCTAACGATAAAATGCGAATTAGGTATAGCTTACGATGAGCCCTACTATGTTTAAAGGTTCCTGTACATTCCGCGATTCAAGTTATTTGGAACGAAATATTTGGGTTGTAATGTCTGTAATTTCTGAACTGCAAAACTGAGGTGCAAAGTCATCGGACTTTGAAATATTTACGGGACAATTTATAAAGTACCACTATTCTAACAAAAAAGAATGTATGAAATCGGACTATACGTTAATAAATTACAACAAAGTGTACATTTTGACTTTCATCTCCTCTCCCAAGGGAACCGTGCTGTATATCTCGGGATAAAAAGTATCTGGACATTTCCAACCTCGTAGTATGAACTGAAACGATGCTAAGATTCATTAAAATTCATTCAGTGGTTTTGGTGTGATGCGCTCATCGCTCATGCTCATGTGATGCGCCAGGATACAGACAGAAAGACAGACAGACAAAAATAAAAATATATTACAGTTTTAACACCAGGATCAGCCACATATTGCTCTCAAAAACTTTTTCAAAATAACTTCAATGAACTGAATTGGATCTGTTACAGTTTTATTATATCTAAGTTTATAAATTAACGCTCCAAGTATGCCACTTGCCGTTTCCTCTTAAACTTTATACTTTATGGGCATTATAGCTAGCAATGAAATCTAAGGAATACATTTTTTTATGCTATCGTGACGTAACAAGCACGAGTCCGGCCTTGTGTTAAACGGAAACTGTCTATAACAGAAGCTGTTTACATTGGTGTTATCTACAAAGGCTTTTAAAACGAAGAATATTAAAGTAAATGACTCATATTACTAGTACAAAATATTAAGTGTTATTTTTGTTTAGAGCTCAACTGTAAAGAAAACTTTATTCTGGCAAAATGTATTGTTACTTCATGCATTCATTTTCAGAAGCAGGGTTAATATAACTCGATCGATTTAACATCTATCCAAGCCGCTTGTCTATGTAAAGATTAATTTCCGAGCATCGTGCCGAACGCAGCCGCGCTCTTCCGAAGTTTGCGCGCGTTGCCGTTGACTGACGCAGACAGCGAGCGGCCATGCGTGCATTGTCACATCAGCCGCGGTGCACGGAAAAAAACCTTAAATCTTTTACTCTGAGCGAATACCTATATGTATAACAAGAAATAAAATTTCAATAAAATAAAGCTACAGAATTTAATAATTCTTAGCATGTTATGTCATTTCAGAATAAAGATAGAGAAATCAATAAATACATTACGTAAGTTTATGGAACCAATAACTTGGAAGCATTTTCATACTCTCTGGGTTTGTGGTTAAGTACATTAAATAGGTAACAATCCTGATTTAGATTATACCTGTCACATTCAATATTAAAAGTTAACCCTTAGTTAGACAGCTGAGTCTACAACTTTCCTGTCATATCAATTTAAAAATATACAAAGCAAATAAAATTATACAGTAGATAACTTGAGGCAATTTGTTGTCAATGTGACAGCTGTCCTTCCCTTTAAATAACAGCCAAATGTAATTTCACAGAGCAGATCAAATTATATATATTATATAAGTTTTTTAACTGCCATTTCTTTTATACAAATTAAATGGCATGGTTTATTTACGTGGACTAAAAAGATTTTTATGGTTGTTTCTTATGTAATTTTATTGTTACCTTCATGTGAAGGTAGAACCTTTTTTTTATATTGTCGGTCAAAGGTTTACCCATAAGCCCATGACCGCAATCTCACCTGATAGAAAATGGTGATATATATGGCCATGTTGGTTAACTGGCCTTTACCTCTTTTTTTTTGTACATGCAGGGATTGAACACCTTGCATATATAAAAAAATGCGGTAATTGTACTCCGTGCTACTCAACCATTATGAAGATTAGCTACGCTATCTTATATATACGTTGTTTTTTGGTACTATGGTCTATCATCACTCCGGTACACGCAGTCTTATTTATCACGTCATTGAACGCGCGGGGCACCACTGTGCCCCTTTTTTAAATGAAGATTACTTATATAATAGAATATAAATGTAAAATATTATAAGCGTTTTCAAAATCAGTGTTTATTAATGCTTAGAATCGTTACAAAGAAATTTACTTATTTGTCGCAAAATATATAAAGATACAACAATGTATACATTCATTAGTAGTGTTGTTTTGGTTGAATGATCGCTTTTTCTATTCAAAAGGCAGAAAATACGGGAACTCTAGTATGACTAATGTGTTGATAAAAAATAAACCCGTGCACTGTCGTTGTTACCGAGTCACTAACAAATACATCAGGGTATAGGGGACAGCTTTTTAAGAAGATGACATTTTGAGTCCATTTATTTTGAAATAACAAGCAAATAATTATGCCTGGGGCACACTTGTGCCGTGCGCGTGTAACGGAGTGTTATTATATTGATGCTTTTCTCGATCGGAAAATTATACAAAACTATACAATATTTTCATTAATATTGTATAGTTTTGTATAATTTTTAAATAAAAAAAATATTTTAAAATATAGTGATGGAAAAATAAAAAAGGGAGCTTTCTTTGAATTTTACCACCTCTATACTCTGGTTTTTAATTCGTGATCAAAAATGTAAACAAAAGTGTTAACCGTGCAAAAAAATTACAAGTACTTAGTAATTATACTAATTAAAATTGGAAACAGATGGACCATTTTATATAAAATATATATTTAATTCTATAATTTATTACATTAGTATGAAACAATAAAACACTATTTATGTGCGTACATATTTACGCATATATTCAAGCCTGAAAAAAAATGTGTAAGATTTTTTTGTTTTTAATAGCTACACTTGCGGGATCGTCGGCATTTATGCTTATTCGTTCGTATTTGTTGTGTTCCTCGCCGATTGATTTTCTTGTTATGGAATTTCATTTTATTTTTGTTGTTTATAGTTATTGTCAGAGAGTTGTGTTTAGTTTTTGTTTATTGTTACGAAAAGATTATTTTCGTAATATGGAGGCTGGGGCCTCCAAAACACAGTCTGGACCAGGCACTTCAACAACCAAACACTTATTTTCTCCCGTTAGAAACGTCCTCGCAAGTCTATGAGTGCTTCCGAAAAGCTGATGAATGAACGCGTACAAGCACACGTGTTTGTTGTGGCCGAAGGACGAGCATTGGTAAGTAATGGAGTGTGCTAAGAAAATCGCTGACATGTTGGGGATATCGTCAGTTTCAGTCAGAAGGATTGTTAATTGTCAGAATATACTTGACATAGCTGAAATATTTGTGTATGACCAAATTTTTTTCTTACTTTTATGTTTTGTTGACATAAGAATCGTACATTTTGGATGTTAGCATTTTAAAACCCCCAATTTGTAAAAACAAATCGAGGTAAATATGTGCTACCTCGATTTTTTAAATCATTTTGGTTTATATCTTCAGATCTTGTATTTTTATAACTTGAATTTGGAATGGTAAGCATACTCTTGTCTACTGGGGTCTGAGTTTCCACTCCCAAGTCTCTCAATACTGTAGTTTCTTCCCCTGCAATAGGGTAGACTTTGCATGCGCATGCTGATTCTACAAAATGTAAGAATTTGTCTGCTTTAAAATATGTGTATAATTTTTTTTGTGTTATCATTAACTCATATCATGATTTATAAAGTTGGCATTCGAGCTTACATAGCTTTAAATTATTCTAATTCACAATTTGTTTGGATAATATACCAACAATACTTGCATAAGTTATAAAATAACATTTTACCAATAAAAAAAATAATAAAAAAAACGATGACTTTAAAATTAGAAAGTTAAATAAAAATTATTAAAACTTACTTGAAAGTTAGTGTATTAATTTTTGGAAGTTTATAATTATGTACGCAGATAGTTTAGATATGCGACTCCAAAATTAGGAACTTTGTAATTTTTTTAAGACGTATAGAAAATATATATATCATCATCATATCAACCAAACGTCCACCGTTGAACAAGGTTCCAATGGGCAGATTTTCCAAAATCCCCACAGCGAGCGTCTTGAGGATCGCAGTAGAAGTTGTCAGTTCTTTAGAAGGCGCTGCTTCCCACCCTCCGGTATTTTTGTGGCCCAGCAATCCATGGGATGCCGGGTTACAATGTCACCCCTATTTCTTCCCGTGGGTGTCGTAAGAGGCGACTAAGGTAAATTAAAAATATATTATAGGTATGGAATTATTTCAATGTAATAAAAATGTGTAAAACCTAACGCAGCAGGGTGCATCGCTACGGATCACGTGAGAATATTTTTGAAGAAAAACTATTGAATACCCCTGACCTATCAGTTTGACAATGACATATATTGACATTTCTTTGTTTACATTTTTGATCTCGAATTAAAAACCAGACTATACACATTTGGAATTTAATCAAATCAATTGAAGATACCTCAAAACATGAGTGATAGTTTTTAGTGAAACTATAGTTTGCATAGCTCATTTTTTATAAATAAATAGATTTTTTTGATTTTTCTATATATAAATAAATAGTTTTAGGCCACGTAAAAAAATATCTTAATGTTTTGTTGCGAGCGCGTGGTATATTGTCATCTCTTGTTAGGTTTCCGTAGTCCTGACAAGGAACCCTTATCGTTTTGTCATGTCCCTCTGTCTGTCCGAGGTTTTTTTAAGAGACCGTTAGTACTCAAGCATCAGCTTGAGTACTAACAGTCTCCTCCTCTTACTTATTAATCACCGCTCGTTTTCGAACTGTCGCATTTCGTGGAAGTTTTTTTAATCTCTGCCACTGAATGCTGAAATTGGCTCCCCCACCAGCCAACCACCACAGGTTACTTAGGTCAAAGTCTAATTTTCGAAATAAATAAAACATCGTTTACTATAATTACAGAAACCAATAAATTTAAATTTACTTCGCTTAATTTTTTTTATTTAACAATTAACTGTATTGATATTCATTTTAATTAAATAATTATTAACTATGTGAATATCAATATTAACTACAAATCATTTCTTTTTGTAAATGTTTATTTAATGATCAAGAGAATATAGACAAGCGAAAGAAGCGATTTAATACAGGAGTCAACTCTGACGCACACGTCCTCAAGACTATAGCTGGTATACCGTCTGGACCACTAGCTTTGTTCATGTCAAATCACGTAACACTTTGCGTCCCGCAATTTGGAAGACTAGAAGGTACAGCATTGCCAGCATCTAAACTTGAAGACTCTGCAAACAGAGTGGCAAACAGATTTGCTTTCTATGCAGCAGTGTGCGCTAGTGATCCGTCGGGTTTCAGCAGTGGAGGCAGTGAGGGACGGCAGAAGTTCTCTTCAATCGACTTCGAGCTAAGAGCACTCGTCACGGCAACAATGAAACGTGCCGCTGCCTTTGAATAAAATTTTGAATATTGAGCTAAATATTAAACTACAGGTACAAGAGACTTTTAACATCAGGTGTCCTCGTGCTTATTCCGTCAAATACGCATAATGAAACAAAAAAAAACATCTAAATTGTTTGTTAGGACTAGCAGAAGTCACCCCTTAGAGATTGTTAGCATTTTATCAATAACCCTATTCCACACAAGAACAAAAAAATATCAAAAATGTCATGTTAGTTTTGTATCGATAAAATAAAAAATTAACAACCAACAACAGATAAGTCATATGCTCTAACATACAAAAAATTTCAGCAGCGGATGAAAATATTTGTGCTGACCTAACTAAGCGAGGGTTAAGGATAGGAACAAGAAGGTTTAACATGTGTCAAAGAAACAATTGATGTCATATTTTATGTATGATTTTCGCTTTTGGCCTTCTTATAAATAATATCGTAATCGGCGTAAGGTGTTCCACCTCTCAAAGTGACGTATTCATCTGTTATGATATATTGATGTCGTATTTATTCGTTTCGACAGTTTCGTTGATAGCTGTCTAACTTTTTAGGAGTTTATTTCTGCTTCTAATTTTCGGGTTAGTTCCGCTATGCTCCAGTCCAGCTATTCTCGACGCAAAAAATACCTATAAATAATTTTCGCTATGCACGAAATTCTTCGATGTTGCGTAAACAATTTTTCCTTTATCTGTGCATAAGACGTTGCTTCGTACCAAATTTCAAGATTCTGAGTTCACGGGAAATACCCTGTAGGTTTTGATTGCCTTGCGAGTAACGAACATTTGCGGCATAAACGGCTGTATCTTTTGATTGTGTTGGCTTAGAAGTTAGATTTTTTCACAGCTCCAAGGGCAGCAGACCTAAATATTTGAATTTCAGCCTAATACCTCCACACGTTCCTGAGAAAGACGAACAACAAAGTGATCCTATAAGGGTTCCGTTTGTACTTTTGAGGTACATAACCCTAAAAAAAACGGTCAAGCACGTGTTGGGCCATGCGCAATGTACCGTAGGTTCCGTAGTGGCCCGTTATCATAATATAAGAAGATTATGTTGTCCTTTTTTATGTTTTCCATTTACTTCCTGCTAAATTAAAAAAATTGAGTGAATTTCTGCCAAGTTTTTATTTCAATTGTAATTCGAAACTTAAACAAAATTCGTTTATGAATGCTACAATACTGTTCATATGTTGCTTAACATATAAACAGTTAACAATACATATTATATGGCTTCCAGTCTTAGTTTATAAAGTTGGATAAAGTTATGTTGATTTACAAGGTACAACAAGGAGAAACATCACAAATGATCATTGACGCTACCTTCAAGCAGATCCAACAAATACCCTCTAAAACAACTCACCCGCTCGTGAAATGTCTATACAATTGAAGCGAGTATTATAGGATTCTGTTATACTCGTACGACAAAGTGGTTATCGATGACCAACCTTGTACGGTGAGGATGAGGTCTAAAAAGTACCTTATACCGAAGTTCATCGATCCACTCTGTTCAGTCATATCTATTATGACAAAGGTCAGACAGAAGCATAACATCTTATTGTTGTCTCCTGGAGTTTATTAACTATCATTTATATTTGCGGTAAAAAGTAGTTTAATTTCATGAAAAATACTACATACGGTGAAAATCTGTCAAGATCCTGTAAGAATTTTAAGTTGGCTTTATATATTATCAGGTCATTGGCATATTATAGCAATTTACAAAACTTAAAACATTTCTAAATATCATTGATGTATAAGATAACAAGTAACCGTCGGGGTGACCGTCCAGTCGTCGTATTTATTATTGTTTTAAAACAAGATGTTTATTTTTATTTTAGATTAAGTTTCCAATGTAAGTCTTTGCCCATTATAAACAAGCAACTAATTCATCTTAGTCACCTTAAAGGATTAATTCTAAGGATTTTGTATTTAGTACAAAATTATCCAACACCCAAGTTCAACGAACTACTTTACTACTTACTTTAGCAGTAATAGTACTGCTAAACTAATAAAGTTATCTTAACCGCTATAATTTTTCTTTAAAGGTCATGAACTGCACTGTCGTCATGGTTTTTTCCAGATTTTTCAAGCCAGCATTTTTAAGAGGGGGGTGGGACGCCTTACTGGAACATTAAAAACGGCGACGCCGACCCCGACGCCGACGCCTACTGTTGATTGTTGATTACATTTTTCATATGTTATGTGTCATATGTCATGTGTCATATGTCAAGTCATATGTCACGTGTCATGTATCATGTCATGTGTCATGTCATGTGTCATGTCATGTGTCATGTCATGTGTCATGTGTCATGTCATGTGTCATGTCATGTGTCATGTCATGTGTCATGTCATGTGTCATGTCATGTGTCATGTCATGTGTCATGTCATGTGTCATGTCATGTGTCATGTCATGTGTCATGTCATGTGTCATGTCATGTGTCATGTCATGTGTCATGTCATGTGTCATGTCATGTGTCATGTCATGTGTCATGTCATGTGTCATGTCATGTGTCATGTCATGTGTCATGTCATGTGTCATGTCATGTGTCATGTCATGTGTCATGTCATGTGTCATGTCATGTGTCATGTCATGTGTCATGTGTCATGTCATGTGTCATGTCATGTGTCATGTCATGTGTCATGTCATGTGTCATGTCATGTGTCATGTCATGTGTCATGTCATGTGTCATGTCATGTGTCATGTCATGTGTCATGTCATGTGTCATGTCATGTGTCATGTCATGTGTCATGTCATGTGTCATGTCATGTGTCATGTCATGTGTCATGTCATGTGTCATGTCATGTGTCATGTCATGTGTCATGTCATGTGTCATGTCATGTGTCATGTCATGTGTCATGTCATGTGTCATGTCATGTGTCATGTCATGTGTCATGTCATGTGTCATGTCATGTGTCATGTCATGTGTCAT
Source organism: Plagodis pulveraria (assembly GCA_963890685.1). Classification (NCBI taxonomy): domain Eukaryota; kingdom Metazoa; phylum Arthropoda; class Insecta; order Lepidoptera; family Geometridae; genus Plagodis; species Plagodis pulveraria. The sequence continues at coordinate 21,176,876 of OY982967.1, forward strand.
GTCATGTGTCATGTCATGTGTCATGTCATGTGTCATGTCATGTGTCATGTCATGTGTCATGTCATGTGTCATGTCATGTGTCATGTCATGTGTCATGTCATGTGTCATGTCATGTGTCATGTCATGTGTCATGTCATGTGTCATGTCATGTGTCATGTCATGTGTCATGTCATGTGTCATGTCATGTGTCATGTCATGTGTCATGTCATGTGTCATGTCATGTGTCATGTCATGTGTCATGTCATGTGTCATGTCATGTGTCATGTCATGTGTCATGTCATGTGTCATGTCATGTGTCATGTCATGTGTCATGTCATGTGTCATGTCATGTGTCATGTCATGTGTCATGTCATGTGTAATGTCATGTGTCATGTCATGTGTCAGTCATGTGTCATGTCATGTGTCATGTCATGTGTCATGTCATGTGTCATGTCATGTGTCATGTCATGTGTCATGTCATGTGTCATGTCATGTGTCATGTCAAGTGTCATGTCATGTGTCATGTCATGTGTCATGTCATGTGTCATGTCATGTGTCATGTCATGTGTCATGTCATGTGTCATGTCATGTGTCATGTCATGTGTCATGTCATGTGTCATGTCATGTGTCATGTCATGTGTCATGTCATGTGTCATGTCATGTGTCATGTCATGTGTCATGTCATGTCCGTGGGGACCGGGAGCTCATCGTATTTTCCAAAATCTATCAGAGCGCTTGGTCGATGCGACGCGTGATCAAAATGCTGGCACCTATCTGGCTCAAAGAATAAGCATTGCAATTCAACGGGGCAATGCTGCCAGCATACTGGGCACGCTGCCAACTGATAGTGGGCTAGAGCATTTGGACTCCCTATGAGTCCAAATGCTTTTATTGTAGTGTTGTATATAGTTTGTAGTATATAGTATATAGCAATAGCTGTAGTGTTGTATATAGTTTGTAGTATTTTGTTAATAATGTCATGTGTCATGTCATGTGACACTTGACATGACACATGACATGACACATGACATGAAACATGACATATAACATATGACATATGATATGTGTCCTTTATTCGGTGCATGGTTGCACTGACAAGGTCCATGAATGCCTTTTTGTTTTCGACTTGGCATCTCTTTTCATCCACACTGAGCTTCTGCTTCGCTTCGGATTTTTTGGCATCAATTTTCTTTTGAAGGCGCTGTGATCCTGTGTGTTTAATCGAGCACGATTGGAGGCTTTTGTTGTTTGTGGTTGCGGACACGGTGGGTGCTTTGAGGTAACTTAGATCTTCGCCTCTGTCCTCGTACGCCACTATGTTGTGACGCGCTGAGGCTTTTATGCACCCGATGTGATCTGTAGCTTTGCCTCTCGAGTACTCGATTACCATCGCGTCTACACTGATGGTGCGAGGTGTTACATCAGCGCCTTCATCTGCCTCACCGAGCTTGGAAAGCACCACGTTTGCTAGAGAAAAGGGTGTCCGCCTACCCCAGTCGACCAGTACGATCGTTTTGTTTTGCGATCGCACTAGTCGACACCGGTGTAACCGATCTAAAAATATCACGAGAGAGGAATCACGATCACTTTGACCCCAGCCATCGACTGTGCAACTGCAATTAATAACTAAAATTGTTCCTAGACTCAGTTAAACTAAAATTCTAATCTACTGACAAGCCCCAAAATCTGGGTAAGTTTGTGTTTTGAAGTGAAAGTGTACTTGACCATCACCATTAAATACTAACCTTACTTTTCGACCTGTGGTATGTACTACCGTAATTGCTGTATTTTATTGTGTGTCTTACATGCTAACTCTCTTGTTTAATTTATGTGTTTTTCTGTTGCTTCACAACATTCTAATGTGTCTCTATTTTACGCCCTTCTGGCAAACTTTAAAGGGTGTTGCTGGTAGCTCGCAATTCACGAGGTACCTAGGCTAGTCCCTTTTTTGCTCGGTAGTGAACGGACCTCGTGGATTGTGAGCATCTTTACCAGCAACATACCTACTTGCGCCCTTCTGGCATTCTGAGCGGCTGGTGGTTCGACTTCGCCTAGGGCCTAGCTAGTCTATGTCATATGTCATATGTCATATGTCATATGTCATATGTCATATGTCATATTTCATGTCATATGTCATGTCATATGTCATATGTCGGACACCGAGAGCAGGACATACTTCCTCGACTATACTGAAAAAATCTTTAAAATTGCAACTTAAATACACAGCACCAAAATACAACCACATCACAAACCCGACCCACTGAATCGTTGCCCCCACCCATCACGAGCGTTACAATCCCGGGTCTTGGTACGAGGCAGACCTCCCAAAGGAGAATCGAGTTAAATCAGCTTCTAGAATGCGGAGAGAGAGGCGAGCCTGGGATCAGGATAAGGGGGGTGGCGCTCTTCATGGATAATAATAAAGAAAGACTCGGCATCAGTTATTGCAACGCGCAAGCAAAAAACCGCGTTGCAATATCGCCCGGACTGGCATCTTTGCTAAACGAAAGCACCACAAAGACCACTATGAAACGAAAAAAATATAACGAGCTTCTAGAGACGAGAATAGCCGGCTGCCGGTGTCACCTACCTACCTACTCAGGGTAGAAGGGAGCATAAACGAAAGAAGAGAGAGTACAGTATAAAGTATAATCAACAGAAAGGGTCGTGGATCTCAGACAGGTTTATCGATTTGGCAAGCTTCCTTGTTTAAGGACTTAGCTCCAGTCCGCTAGTATCCGAGTTGATGCTCAGCAGCAGGTCTGCCGTGCAGGGCTCGGCTCCACACCGCCGCGCCGGTAGAATGTCCCAGCTAGATGCTGTAGAGACGTTTGGCCGCGGTCGGTGCTGGAGGTCAGAGGACGGCCGGAGTTCAGGAGTAGTGTACGGCTAGTGTGTAGCCTTGTACTGGGAGTTCTCCGTCTCGTACTGGTAGGTCAGCCTCGTACTTGAAGTTCCCTCGTACTTGAAGTTCCCTCGTACTTGAACCCTGGAAGGCACATGTGCTCCGGTTATGATGGGTCCTAGTATAGGGTTGAGCTGGTGGGTCCACTGTCCCTCTGCTACTGAGCATATTAGGGACTCGCAGAGGGCCTTTAGGGATGTGGCCCGCCAGCAAACAAGAGGTATGCCATAAGGGCCAAAGAGGTAGATGCTGCTGGTGAAGAATTCGCCTCCGCTAAGGCTTCCGCTACCGAGCAAAAGGGACTAGCTACCGCTCAGAATGCCAGAAGGGCGCAAGTAGGTATGTTGCTGGTAAAGATGCTCACAATCCACGAGGTCCGTTCACTACCGAGCAAAAAAGGGACTAGCCTAGGTACCTCGTGAATTGCGAGCTACCGGCAACACCCTTTAAAGTTTGCCAGAAGGGCGTAAAATAGAGACACATTAGAATGTTGTGAAGCAACAGAAAAACACAGAATAACACATAAATGAAACAAGAGAGTTAGCATGTAAGACACACAATAAAATACAGCAATTACGGTAGTACATACCACAGGTCGAAAAGTAAGGTTAGTATTTAATGGTGATGGTCAAGTACACTTTCACTTCAAAACACAAACTTACCCATATGTTATGTGTCATATGTCATGTCATGTGTCGTGTCATGAGTAGTAGTGTATTATTGGGCGTCCTACTCCACCTTCCGTTTCTGAGGCTCACTCCGTTCGCCTCATCCACTCTCGGTGGAGTAGGCCGTCCAATAATACTTCGAGATCGTGCAACATATGAGCTTACCTTGATTAAGATATCATCGAGTGTTTGGTCTGGGCGCTGTTCCACTGCACTACTTCACTACATCAACAAAGATTTACAATTCAACCCTATTCCACTTTTCCAGTTTTTAAACCTAACCGGATTTATATTATTTTATATATGTCGATGTAATAAATGAATCTACTCATTATTAATCAAACCATTTCAACCGGTGGCCATGAAATTTGTAAAACAATCACAATCGTTAGATTTAAACAGAATCTGCGTTGAGGCTGGAAAGTCTGATTTACGTCATGGAGAATTATTGCCTAATTCGGTTCGGTGCATTATTTGTGGACCATCAAATTGTGGAAAAACTAATTTACTGATTGGTCTTCTAATACATGAGAATGGTTTAAGATTTCAAAATGTGTATGTTTATTCAAAAACCCTGCATCAACCGAAGTATATTTTTTTAGAACGAGTTTTGCAACGTGTACCAAGCCTTTCATTTCAGAAATATTGTGAAAATGAAGAGGTATTAAGTGTTCAAGACGCAAAACCGTATTCTGTTATCATATTTGATGATGTTGCATGTGAAAATCAAAATAACATGCGTGATTATTTTGCGATGGGGAGACATAAGAACATTGATTGTATTTATGTGAATCAAACATACACTAAAATCCCGAAACAGTTAGTAAGAGACAACGCAAATGTAATCGTACTTTTTAAACAAGATGAAATAAATATGAGGCACGTATATGATGAACATGTTAATACAGACATGACATGGATTGAATTTCGTGAAATGTGTTCTAAAATATGGAGGGAACCCTTTAATTATGTTGTAATTAATAAAGACTGTCCCAAGAATAAAGGTTGTTACAGAAATAAATTTGACACTTTCGTAGTCTTTGATTAGGAACATGAGTTATATATAAGACCGTTACCTGTGCGGTAATATTATTCGTCAGACAACCCCTAATCAATTGTGACCTATTTTAAAATTATGGATAAATCATTGAAAAGGCAAATTGTTGATGCAGCAGAAGCTGTGAAGAAAAAAGTACGAAAAATGAGAGATGATGAGATTAACAATAAACAAGCACTGGAATCGGTTTTCAAGCCTGTAACAGAACCTCTCAATTTAATTGCTAGCGCCAGTCAGCAAACTCCTCTCGTGCATGCTATGGAAGATGAAGAGACCGAAGTTCCATTTATTGATAAAACTTTGCACAAGGAACCTGACTATCAAAGCAGCAAGGAAGATGAAAACGAATACGAATCTGATAGCGACAGTGACATTTCATATAAATCAGTAGGTGATACGTCATCCTGGTCAGTATCTTCAGATGCGTTAACAGACATACCGTTTGGTGTTAGTGTAGAACGTGGGAACCTAATGTTAGGTTCTGCTCGCATAACTATCAATGATCAATACATCATCGTGGCAGGACGTAAATACCGTAATACGCCTGGTTTGAAGCAGTTGCTGTTAAAGAAAGACGTGGACCTGAACTTGGTTACAGATAGTGATATGCAACATTATAAATCGATGCTAATCGAAACAAATGCACATCGACGAGGCTTTGATCCAAGTAAGCCAATAAAAAGTTATAAGGGACAAAAATATTTGCAAGTAATTAAACCTCTTTTCAAACTGCGAAATACAGTTCAGGGTATCCAATCGAAAGGAAAAGGACTACCGCTGACAAAAAAATGGAAGAAAAACGTAGATTTTGTGTATTGGGATGATCCGAACGAATTAGTGGAAAGGCTAAAATTATTAATTGCATCTCGAGATGCTGGTAACACAGGTTTAGACAACGAAATAATATCTATTATTGAAGAATTACGTGAAAGTAAAGTAATAAATAAGTAAAGTATTTTTTTTATGTTTCATTTTATCATTGACCATTCATTACAATACACCCTAATCATGAATGTCGATAAGTTCGGTCATTTTATTCATAAAAGAATGCGTTTATCAGAAATATTTGACTTTAACGAAAACGCATTACTAAAATCAGAAAATGGAAATTTCAATCTGAAAAATTCTAGATTGGGAGGAATTAAACCTCCCGTAGAATTAGACGATGCTGTTAATAAGGATTATGTGGATCGATTGAATACTAAAACGATAAGAGAATTTGATAAACTGATTGGTTCATTACGATCTCGAATCATATTAGACGTACACAAGATAGCTCAGGATACTTTAAAGGCAAAGATACCTGAGGTTTTAATTCAATTGGAAGATAAGTTTTACACTAAAGCAGATGTAAATAAATTAATAAAAAAGACTCCGTAATGTCAAAACAGCAAATTGTAAATGAAATACACAAAGCAGCACGAAGAAATTTTCTTCGACGTTGTGTTATTCTTAAGGGAATTGACGACTTGTGGCAAGCAGATCTTATGGACATGCAAAACTTGAGAACGTATAATAAAGGACATAATTACGTTTTAGTAGTGATTGACTGTTTTTCAAAATACGCCTGGACAGAGCCATTAAAATCGAAAAATAAATTTGAGGTTAGTAGGGCATTTGAACGTATACTGCTTAGCACTCATTGGCATCCTGTTAATTTACAAACTGATATGGGGACAGAGTTTTATAATAGCACGTTTCAAACGCTCATGAAGACGTACAACATTAATCATTACTCATCGTTTTCCACAAAAAAAGCTTCGATCGTAGAACGACTGATTAAAACGGTTAAAAATAAATTATATAAATCTTTTAGTTTGAATGGAAACTATAAATGGTTAGGTTCAACATTAGAAGATATACTGAAGACATATAACAACACAATCCATCGAACTATTAGATGTAAACCGGTTGATGTGAATAAATCTAATGAATCAGTAATAAAAGAAAATATAAAAAAAACATACAAACATATATCCATCAAACGACTGCCTAAGTTCAAAGTTGGTGACTGTGTTCGTATCAGTAAATACAAACACAATTTCGAAAAAGGTTACACCCCCAATTGGTCAACTGAACTATTTACTATTAAGAAGATAAATAAAACCATACCAGTAACATACCACATAGAAGATCAACGAAAGAAAGATATAGTAGGAGCATTTTATGAGCAAGAACTTCAAAAATCTAATCATCCTAATGTTTATTTGATAGAAAAAGTTTTAAAAAGAAAAGGACGTAAACTGTTCGTCAAATGGTTAGGTCTAAACGATGAAGAAAACAGTTGGATTGATAAAGCTGCAATAATGAGTTAAGATATATAACTAATGCTGATGTAACATTCCTATCATTACACTTCGAGTAATGCAGGGTGGTGGACTAGTAAATAACATAATCAATAATCTACCGTTTGAAGTTCATTTGCCTGGATACAATTATTGCGGACCAGGAACTAAACTTCAAAAACGTTTATTACGAGGTGATCGAGTTGTAAATAAGCTAGATGAAGCTTGCATGCACCACGACATTGCTTACGCAAATCATACAGATCTATCCCATCGTCACAAAGCTGACTTACAATTACTCAACATGGCCAAACAAAGACTTAAATCAAAAGATGCGGGAAAAGGTGAAAAGTTAAGCTCATGGCTAGTGAGCAAGGTTATGAAAGCAAAACTGAAGTCTGGTTCCGGAGTTAAAACCTTCAGAAGCTTGGTTTCAAAAATAAGAGCAAAAATAAAAAAATTGAAGCCTAAGAATAGTAAAACTTTGATTAAAGTTGCTTATTTAGCAGCTAAAAAAATGTTTCCAGAAATTAATCGAATTCGAGTACCGCGAGTAATACCTTTGCCAAAAACTGGAGGGGTCCTGCCTTTAATCCCTATTTTCGCTGGTTTATCAGCTTTAGGCGCTTTAGCTGGTGGTGCTGCTGGTATTGCAAAAACTGTAAACGATTACAAAGCAGCTCAGCAAAATTTGCGAGAAACAGAACGACACAATAAGGCTATGGAAGGTTCGGTGCTGGGCAAGGGTTTATACATTAAACCGTACAAAAATGGTAAAGGATTGTTTATAAAATCATCAAAAAACTAGAAAGTTTGCTACCTGATCGTCCTCTGACTAATGTAGATATTCAAAAGTATGCAAGAGACATCCCATATTTCCGAGGGATCTACATGAAGGATCAGTTACCAAGAAAACCGAAGAGAATTGAATGCGCTATCGTAAACTTAGACAATTCTAAGAACGAAGGAACTCATTGGGTAGCTTATGTTAAATTATACAAGTATTGTGAATATTTTGATAGCTATGGAGATTTAAAACCTCCAGCAGAATTAATGCGATATTTTAAGAATTGTAATGTTTATTATAACTACACAAGATATCAAAGATTCAATACAGTAAATTGTGGTCACTTATGTTTAGAGTACCTGCTAACTTTTTGGAATAAAAAATTATATAATGTATGTTTTTCTTTGAATTCAAGCATTATCACAATGTCACTCACATTGTCAATAACTGGAAATTCGTCAACGTTATCTACATACTATCCAAATACATTGCAACTAGATGGTGCTTATGAGTGTGCCTTATTGCAATTTTCAACATTTAATTCAATTCCAAATGTTGACAAAAGTAATAATAAGTTTTATTATGGCTCTAACGAAGTTATTGAAATACCGGAAGGCACTTATGAATTGCAAGATATCAGTGATTATTTATAAACTGAAATAAATGATGCAACTATAAAACTACTGTGCAATAACAATACGTTAAAAACTACTATTTTCTGTACAAAAGACATTGATTTTAACAAAGAAGGCTCTTTCAGAAGACTGTTAGGATTTAATAAGCAGATTTTAAAAGGTAATAAATGGCATGTATCACAGTTCCCAGTCAACATTTTACCTACGACCGTGATCAGGGTTGAATGTGATATTGTTAGTGGGTCGTTTATAAACAACGAACCAAGTCACATCATTCACGAATTTGCACTCAACGTGCCACCTGGATACAGGATCATAGAAATACCGAAGAACGCAATATACTTTCCGATAAATCAAAACAATATAAGCTGTATTCACATTAAGCTATTAGATATAAGGAATCGCTTAATAAATTTACGTGGTGAAGAAGTGCAGCTGTATTTGCATCTCAGACGAAAAAATGATTGACTACAATAAATATGTACCTCAACAAGTAAAAAATATCAGTTCTACTCGAGCTATCCGCCATACAAGACCCCGCTCTAAGAAGAAAATAAAATTAACCAAAGACAATAAAGCATTCCTGAAAGCAATCGGACTAGACTAGAATGAATATCTTAGACGTTTTATCCACTCCGACTTACGACACCACGATAGAAGGCATAGAATTTCATTCTTACAAACCCTACGTAACAAGTTTTAATAGAAATGATGAAATACGTATACCTATCAACCAACAGGACCTGTACATATTACCGTCAGCTAGCACTTTATATTTGGAAGGAACCGTTATAGTCAGCAAAAAGGATCCGAAAGACAAAGCTACTAGTGTCCAATTCACCAACAATGCTCTACTTTACCTATTTCAAGATATTAGGTATGAGCTAAATGGAGTAGAGATAGATAAAATAAAAAATGCTGGTATAACTACAACCATGAAATCGTTAATATCAATGAATGAGAGTGAATCAAAGATGTCTAACGCCTGGGGTTGGAATATCGACGGTGTAAAAAATATTAACGAAGGAAGTTTTTCTGCTTCTATCCCACTTCGCAATATCCTCGGTTTTGCGGAAGATTTTAAAAAAGTCGTTATAAATAGTAGACACGAACTGGTACTGTTACGAAGTAACACTAATTTAAACGCTGTAAAACTTAACCCTGGGGAAGTAGTGGATGACATTCACATCAACAAAATCATATGGCGTGTACCACATGTTAAAGTATCAGACAAGGAAAAAATTTCTTTGCTTAAACTGTTAGAAAAAGATCGACCGCTTCAGATGATTTACCGAAATTGGGATCTGTACGAATATCCAGCTTTACCTAAAACTACAAAGCATACATGGTCTATCAAAACTGCATCTCAAATCGAAAAACCAAGATACGTCATTATAGGCTTACAGACAAATAGGAAAAATAGTGCAAGTTCTGACATGTCTCAATTCGATCACTGCAATGTTCGTGACGTAAAAGTGTACCTTAATTCAACTTATTTTCCATATGAAAGTCTTAACGCGAATTTTGCTAATAACAGGATTGCTTTATTATATGAGCAATATATCAGATTTCAACAGTCGTATTACGGACGTTGTCCACAACCGTTGTTAAGTGAGAAACAGTTTAAAGATTTAGCACCGCTGTTTGTGGTTGATTGCTCTAGACAAGCAGAGAATCTAAAGACGGGTCCTGTTGTAGATGTAAGAGTAGAAATTGAGAGTGATTCGGAACTACCAGATCAGACAGCCGCTTATTGTCTCATTCTGAACGACTGCATTGTTGAATACAAACCATTAAGTAGCATCGTAAAGAAGATATCATGAACGTAGATACCATCATAGTTGACCTCCAAGGATTTAAAGATATTCAAAATAATTTTATCGTGAAGGAAGTGGCCATTGTAAGTCAGGAGCTTACACAAACATTCTTAGTAAAACCACCATATTCGTTTCATTATTTGTCTGATGAAGAAAAGAAGCAAGTAAGATGGTTAGAAAGAAATCGAGGAATTTACTGGAGTGAGGGTTACATAGATTATAGAGAATTTCTACGTGTTATAGTATTATATCTCGAGAATAAAAAAATAATGACAAAGGGTTTGGAAAAAATACAGTGGATTAAAGAATTGTGTACAAAGTGTGAAGTGATTGATATTGGTGAAAAAGGATGTCCTAATCTTCCAACATTAAAAAAAAAATTTTTAAAAAATAAAACTGACTTTAACTGTGTGCATCATAAAATTAACTGTGCATTAAATAATGCTATATGTATTAAAAAATGGTGTTTTGATAATCACACGTATATGTTTGATTTGTTTAGAAAAAATAAAACATAATTGATTTATAACTAATAGCAGTTTTATTTATTATATCATCATACCTATACACTAAACATACAGTGTTCATATTTCATTATCATAAAACTTAATAACAAGAAATTAAATACTTATATACTTTAACTACTTACTGCATAAATTTAAACATTTTGATTACATCTAAATTCTTAATTATTTACAGTAAATGAAATTAAAATAGTAACATTTCTTATACCAACACACCTTTAATATTTACACATAACTAGAGTCTTCACATAGTTTTTTCGATATTTTGTTCACTAATCTTTCTGCCTCATCCATAATGTTGTCCACTGATTCACTCACTACGTATTGCGCACTGATCAGTATATTATTATCATCTTCACTGAGGTCTACCACTTGTATTTGAAGGAGTCTTAAGCCTTTTTTCTTTTGATTATTGATCACGTAAGACAGATAACTATTAAGTTGCTTCCGTTTTTGAGGCTCCCGCCTCGTCCTTGATTTTTTATTGACCGGTTCGTCTTGTGGTTCAGGAATATGCCAGCTTGGATTTGGGCTCGGAAATCTTTGACCATACTGAGAGAAAATATCAGGTGAATCATTCATTATTGTTGATAATCTGAAACAATAATAGAAATTATTTATTTGTACATATAAAAGGTAATCCTATAATCATAAGATTCGTAAAATATGTATAGGTACTTACGATTTATTAAATCGATGTGATCACCACAACAAGCACCAGCTTAATGATTAATAAACTAATATTATTGTACGGCGAATGCATAGTGTAACATAAAACTTATGACACAATTTGATGTTTCCTTCCAACAAGTTTGAACTTGTTTCTCGAGCACAATGAGTGTTGGAAACACCTGACTAATATTATATTTCAAAACTTTATATGTTTTGTATGGCAGTTACTTACTGAGAAAAATTATATCATGTTTTGACAGGTTTGTAAATTATACAACAGGTTTCAACTTGTCTTTGTAAGTGATATATTTCAAAAACTTTATAACCTTATTTTATACCAGTTAATTACTGATTAACAATATCATCGTATGTCAACAGGTTAAAGCTTGTAAATCCTTCGACAAGTTTGAACTTCTTTCTATATATTTTGTATAGGTACCTACCAGTTAAACACTGAGAGACAATAATATCAACAGGTTTGAACATGAATGCCAGTTAATTACTGAAAACAATAACAGGGTACCTTTTTATTGAATGTACGACTGGCTTCTATTTGGTATAGTACATTCATAGACGTGGTAGGTAGGTATTACTTAAATGGATAAAAATAAAAGAGTCTATATATTCACACAAATGTATTTATTTTCACATAAAACTTACAATTTATTTTACTACACAGCTATTTTTAATATCTTTAAATAATATTTACGTTACATTAGCACATAGTATTCTATAACTATTTATTACTCTGTATACAGTAGAAACATTTAATTTATAACTAATAATTTAGAAATATATAGATACATTACTTTAATATAGATGCATTACCCCAAGCTAAAGTAGATACTTTATCAGGTAATAGCAAACGTTTATCGTCATTGCTAGAAAGTGCTATTTAATTAACACTGTGTAAATATTTCATGTTTGATTGACCTAAAGAGTAAATTTTTCTTGCGGATGACATTACAATTATACAAAACATTTTTATAATCTATCATATGTAAATTTTTCGTGACACTTTTTTTTGTTCCCTTTGCTTTCTTTATTGTTTTGTCTAAAGTTTTTATACAGTATAGCTTTGAACGCAGTCCTACAAATTCTTTAATTATTTTACCTCCCATTTCGTCCTTAAAGAGCCCAGGTACTTTTTTATTAATAATTGGCAGGCCAAACTTGTTATCAGAATTGTAATTGCTAGTATCAAAATATTTAAGGAAATAATTTTTAATATCTTTGTAAAAGTCATTCGTATTTACATTATAAACAAGACTATCAGTGTCAGTATAGCATAATTCAACATTATTGCCATAAAATGGTTTTATAGTAGAATAGTGAAAATCGTACATATGACTCTTTGATAATTCTAACACAGCGAAACCTATGTATATCGGTTTATTAAGAATAACACGCGTAGGTTTCATTTGTATTGCTACCAAATCATCTGAAAATACTGAAGCACTATGAAAATATGGGCTGGCGATTAGTTTTTCAGCACATGTTGATTTCTTGGTCTTATTTTTTAAATCATGCCATTTGTTTACTAACTTTAAATCAATTTTATGCTCATTGTTTTCTAGAGTTTTACCAAAAATACTGTTGTTTAGTAATTTAAAAAAATCTTGTTCAAACTGTGACTCGGCTTTTTGACGTAAATGAGTGTTAAGATCAATATATTTTTTTAAAAAATTACTTTGCTTAAAAACGATAGCGCGATGGATCTTTTTCAATATTAAACCGTGACGTATGCATGTTTTTAAATGAGTATAATGAATAACATAGTGGTATTTATCATACAAGTTTGGTATTAGTTTTTTATTCTTACCACCAGGGGGCAAGCACTTTTCTGGACAAAATGGAAAGTCATTGTGTTCAGTGTGTAAATTCTCAGGGTATGTTAAATCAACTTCGAGAATATATCCATATTCCGCGTTATCACTAATATCAGTCAAGTTCAAATGTAAATTATCTATTTCATTGCTCGACATAAATCTAAAATCTGAATACGGCAAATATTGACACATGCTATGTCCATATAAATTGTTACAGTCTAAATAAACGATGAATGAATTTTGACGAGTCTGATCGTAAGTATCTAAATATTTGTGATTGGCTTTTACGTGTCGTTTGAAACACATACAAATACCTCCGCGAATACCTTTTTGTATCATTCTAAAAATTTCTACATCGCTAATAAGGTCTAATTTAACGCTTGTTTTCAAAAGCATTGCATCGAACGATAGACTTGGTGCTGTCAGGTAAAATGCCGGATCAAGATTATAATACCGTTTGCAAGTTTTTCTAAAACTTTCAAACACGTCTGCGAGCAATAACACATCGGTTTTAAGATATAAATCTGTGTACATACCCATATTTTTTATATCAAACTCTAACCAAATGGAATGCGCGTGTGCATAGTCGTTATCAGTGATAAGCTCATTTGTCAAGGAGTTATAAAAATTAGTTTTGCTGGGCAAACACGTATCTTCATAACGGTTCAATTGTGACATATAATCATACGGATATACTCCTTTTCGAGTAAGGAGCTCAAATTGTCTTGTATCAGGAAAATACGATTTGAGTAATTTAAACTCTTGTTTTTTCATTGTATTAACTAATTTTTCTAAACTAGTCCCTAAAAACTTGAAAGAATCTACAAAGCGAACCTTTATACTTTCTTCTTTCGAAATAGGAATGAACTTTGTGAGCGAAATATAGTTTTCTTTTGTTTTAGGTATTACTTTTAAAGACCCAGGAGCTTTGCCTAATTCTTTAATGAAAAGGTGACAGTCATAACCTGATAAATTATGAAAAAACACTGGTAAAAATGTAGGCAATTTATATTGCAAGTTACAATAACTATGAGCCGTGCCGCGATATTTACCGCTCAAATGACAGTGGTCTCGGACCTTATCACCAAACAATAAATTCTCACAAATATGACAAGTAACCGAGTTATCAAAGTCATGAGCATTAGTATCGGTGTAAATCATAGGAACTTGTTTTTTAAAAATATTGTAAATTTTTTTTGCATCTTTATAAATAGAATTTACAAATTTTGATATGCAATCCAAACCACGGTAAGAAACGTACCTATTGTATTGTTTGTCTAGCGCACACGTAATATGATAAGCAAAAGCGATAGGCACATGTCGTTGACGTGTTACCGTATGCGATTTACTCGGATCAGGGTCACAGGACTGAAATCGTTCTAGCATTGTTTCAAAGTCTGCGTATATAACAAATGGTACAGTTTGCTTTCTGCTAAAATTTTTAAATTGTATAAATGAACCCTTCGGGGGTAGTTCCGTAGCGACACCTCCACAACTATGTGAATCAAGGGCATCGTATGTATTAAAAAATATTAAACACACATCACAAAAATGCAATTTACCGTGATGTTTTGTGATTTGATTTTTAACAAGTCGCGGTAAATCTTTAATTAGACAGTAATGTGACAAATCATTGCTTTCTAGATAAAGTAAATGAATAACATTTTTCTTTAAATTATTTGATTTATAAAGCGGTCCTACTACAGTATATTTTTTTAACCCATAGATATAAACACAAATTTCAGGATTATTTACTTCAAACTTAGCAATATGTGAGAAAGTTAATGGAAATTGTATGCCTTCTATATTTAACACATCCCGAAAATCAGGGTAAGACGATACTCTTTCAGGATGACTTTTGGCTGGGTATAACGCTGCAACGACTGACCATAAAAAGCAATAATCATCCTTATTTCGAATATTTACACAAGCTTTTTTAGATTTTATAGTAGCCGGTAACTCTATAAAGCCTGAACCATGCAAAGGTTGATATTTGTTAATATTTACTTCTAAGTGTGAGCTACTTAAGAATGTCCAACCACTATCGCGATCCTGAAATTCTTCAATCTTTTTTGTTAAAATGTTTTTAACTTGAGATATTAAGGGTTCGTATTCATAGTTTTGATGAAGTGTATAATTTTTTGTAAAGAAGGATTTCATCTCTTGAGAGTCATTTTTAAACATTAAAAACAAAGCAAAATATTCAAAGTTAATTTTCACGCATATATGTTGTTTAAGAGACAAGGTTATTAATGACCTAATCTTTTCATGAATGTTATTTAAAAATGAAATCAAAGAACAGTTTTCATATTGATTTACAATTCTATAGGACGCAATGCGGTTTCGAAATGCAGAATTTATTAATTCAACACCATCACAGAAATAAGAAATACTTTTATTCTTGTGATTAGTACTACGTAAGTGACCTACCCAGTGCTTGCGCTCAACAGATGTATTACAGATAGTACAGAAAGGCATTTTAGATGGACGAAAATGGGATTAGAATAACTTATTAAGTATCTCAATAAAAGTACAGTGCTACACAATAAAAAAGAATGATCTAATTAAAATCAATATTATCGCTAAAGTACGTAGGCTCTGTGTTATTAAATAAAAAAAAAGGATGATCTAATTGATCTAATAATATCGCAAAAAGAACAAATTACCTAATCTATTTAAAATTAATATTATCGCTAAAGTACGTAGGCTCTGTGTTATTAAATAAATCATGTGCTCGTTGCATGAATTTTTGCAGCGCATTCCTCTGCACAGAGCCTCGGTCTAATTGAACTTTTAACGCTACTAACGCCTTTCTCCACCGATCTTCGCGAGGGATGGAGATCACGTCGCTCTTAGCGTAAACTTTGATGTCTACGTAAAATTCTCCCGACAAAACCGCTTGTCTTCTCACCTTCCCGTTATCGACGCGGGCCACGAGAGACGAGCCGAGATCACTGCGTGTAGTAGGGGGTCGCTCCACATCCACTTCTAGGCCGAAGAGATCAGTGGGCTTATTTCCATTGTCAGAGTTTTTTCTGTAAATAAAAATAATAAATTACTACCTATTGCGAAAGAGCCTAAGGTTGAGATCTATAGATGTTTAATAATAGATTGAAATGGACTAAGTTAATTGACAGTTATTACCTAGGTATATTTTATTTAAAGTTTTAATGTTTATTTGTTACACTATTTAATTAAGGTACTAGGTAATGTGTCCATGGATCAGGGTGAACAGTACTATTGTTCAATATTAAAACCAAAAATTACAAATTAATTACGTTCTAAATTTAGATCGGGTTGAAGCGCGGTCACGTGCTAGCTCTACGTACAATTTACTACATCAACAATTTAGCCCACTCGCCTGTGTGTCCCTACATCAACCCCTTCCTTTTTTCAAATAAGTTTTTTACAACAAACTTTATATAGTAACGTCTTAATTAAGTCTTATAAACTACCATAAAAAATCGTTGTCACCCTACAACCTTGCTGGTTGAAGTTTATATCTACTACGCTATAAGTACTAACTAACACAGTTAAATTGTAGTTTCTATTAATATCTTGTACTTCGTACCTGGTAAAAGTACCATCCACTACGAAACAGTAACTCAATTAAGACAATTCTTGAAAATGTGTATTTTCACTAATCTATGTTACTCATAACCATCTTATATTATATATATATATATATATATATATATATATATATATATATACTCGTTTTAGCATAAAATTATAATCGCTTTAGTTTATTGACTTTAACATTTTTCCAATATGAAATTTATTAGTATACTACATCACTGGACACAAATAATATTAATTTACGTATAAAGTAGGTAATACAAAGCAAAACATTTTCAAAGTTAACACAAGTAATAGAATATACTCGATGAAATAAACTTACGTATAACTGAGATATTTGGTTCCCACTTTAACATATTGCATATGAATTCAAATTACAGCGTAAATACAACCTGTTGTGGATTTCGCGTGACATTGGCTACTTCCACACATGGTTTATCGTTCATTTGTCCTCAGAGACGTTTTAAGCAATTACTATCTCCTTACTGAATGTTTTACCCATGATTAACCTTAGTGGTTTAACGTTGAAATAACTATATTACCTACTAAAAGTTTTGTACAAAAAGAGAATCTTTAATATTTGTTATGTGTTTTAAATCGGAGTAGAAGACTTATATGTATAATTGTAACGGACTATATCTAATACTGGAAATGTAAGTAATGTAAGTAAATTAAATGTAAGTAAATTACCTTAATTTTGACTCGTGAGGCTTGGAAACGGTGACACTGTTGGATGTACTCGTAGCTTGTGAATCGGTCACTTTGCGTTTCGTCGCCCTTTTCTTCAGCTGCTTTGCTTGCGGCGGTGCTTCAACCACTACGGAACGGCTGTTGTGAGAATATTCGCTTTCGGAGGTAGACCTGCAAATAAGACACAAAGATTAATAATTTATAAAACACCAACTTTGTCTGCGACCTAATCCTGGTATCACGAGAAAAGATAACCTATATGTTTCATTAAAATCTGTACAAATATATTTTTAAACATCCAAACATTGCACTTATAATGTTAATAAAGATTGATACAATCACTAAGTATTGTTAATAACTTAGTTAATGATTAGGATTGTTATTCATTAAACCACAAACATGATTATTTAGATAGATAGCACTTACTTACATTTTCGTTGTAGCTTTCAACAGTTTTTAAGCGCGTAGCAGCAAGTATATCCAGCCGGTGGCAGCGGGCAGAAACCAGGATCCGTAGTTGTCACGTTAAGACAAAGGAGTAAAGTAATTTATCAAACCAAATTGATCGAGTTTTTATATAGAGAAATCGTCCATTCAGCAAAACTATGTTACTTTGAAAATATACTTAAAGTTCTTTGTTTTAAAGAATCGTGAGTAATTATTGTCGGTTACGACCATTTAAATTAAATCTTTCCCATCGATTCCGTCAAATTGACTTTTTTGAGTAATGAAATATAACACTTTCGTATATTCAAAGCCGCCAATAATCGCCGCAACTTCTTTGAAATAGATACCCGTGTACTTGTTCATAAAACATAATTACCTAAGCGTAATATATGAACTAGTGTTTGTCCACGACTTCGTACGCGTTAAAGTTACAATTAAATTGTATCATTTTTACTATAGTTATTTTTGTCTTAAGTACCTATTTGATGAGGACAGGAATCATACAAATAAATAAAGGACCTATCCAACCGTTCTCCAGTTGTAAATTGTGTTAATAATACAATTTTGTTTTATCTACATGTACCTATAATACTTTATTTATATAGATTAAATCATATTTCGGACATTGAAAGATTTCATTTAAAGGCTACGTAGTAATGTTTTAATATAGACCGCAAAATGCTCGAATCATCATAAATGTATTCCCACAACCTTGACACACACATGCACACACATGTGAGTAGTTACTTTAATACGACCCGTGCAATACTTAGAAATGTACATTATGCAGCTCAGCAGTTTTATTACTTTGTAGCTTTTAATAACGTAATTCCAATGTCACTTCACGAAGAAACGTGAAAGAGTCAAGTTTATACATTCTAGTGATGATATTTCAGCTAAACCTAAAAGTGTAATAATTTCGGTCGGCGATAGGTAGTAAAGTAGTGCAGTGAAACAGTTATTTATACTAATTTCGGTCGATGATAGGTAGTGAAGTAGTGCAGTGGAACAGCGGCCAGACCAAACACTCGATGATATCTTAATCAAGGTAAGCTCATATGTTGCACGATCTCGAAGTATTATTGGACGGCCTACTCCACCGAGAGTGGATGAGGCGAACGGAGTGAGCCTCAGAAACGGAAGGTGGAGTAGGACGCCCAATAATACACTACTGTCATGTGTCGTGTCATGTGTCGTGTCATGTGTCGTGTCATGTGTCGTGTCATGTGTCGTGTCATGTGTCGTGTCATGTGTCGTGTCATGTGTCGTGTCATGTGTCGTGTCATGTGTCGTGTCATGTGTCGTGTCATGTGTCGTGTCATGTGTCGTGTCATGTGTCGTGTCATGTGTCGTGTCATGTGTCGTGTCATGTGTCGTGTCATGGGTCGTGTCATGGGTCGTGTCATGGGTCACGTCATGGGTCACGTCATGGGTCACGTCATGTGTCATGTCATGTGTCATGTCATGTGTCATGTCATGTGTCATGTCATGTGTCATGTCATGTGTCATGTCATGTGTCATGTCATGAGTCATGTCATGTGTCATGTCATGTGTCATGTCATGTGTCGTGTCATGTGTCGTGTGTGACACATAAAGTAAATTAAATTTGCTCAAAAGGTACAATATTTCGTAAATGGAGCATTAAATCAAAAAATAATATTAGCAACCACTCAGTCATTTTAAAAACCTATTCAACGATACCCCACACGATGAGATAGACGACAAAAAAAATAATCACACGTATGGGAGCTAATCCAAAAAAAAATATTTATAAATTTTATTGTACCACTTTGTCGGCACGATTAATATACATACCTCTACAAAATTAAAGATTTCTAGCTCTAACGATATCTTAGCAAAACCTCGGAAAGACGGACAGACAGACGGACTTGACGAAACTACAACAGTTTTTTGTCAGGACTACGGAACCCTAAAAACAGATAATTTATTTACTAAATCTAAAACATGACAGTTTAAAAAAAAAAAATTGTGACTCTCATGATTTTGTAAGAATTCTAATGGTTATCAGTTGATATAAATCTGCACAAGCATAGTTTAGAAACTCAAACGAACCCTAAAAAATTGCACTTATTTTAAGCAATCGTGTCATCACAACGAAAACCAATATTTCTATTAGACCGAAGAGACTATAACTTTCTTGTCAAAACAAATAAAAATACTGGAATGAAATTGCAGGGTTGTGATAGCAGTGATGCGATATAATACGTTTACTGTGACTGCTGTCCACCCATTTAAAATATATAATATTTCTATTATTTTTATCACTAAGTTATATTATATCGTTACCGTTTTGTATGAATCGAAAGTCTTTTTTTATTTTATTGCTGATAGGTTAGCCTTAAACCACAATCTCACCTGATTGAAATATGCATACGTATAATATATTTTTCTTTTTTCGTCTTCCATATTCTTCGATTAACTCTGTCACAGTCTATTGTTAGGATATGATAGCAATACATCGAAAATAAGAACGACGTCACACTGACTCGATACCCGTTATGTTCAGTGATATCTGCGTAAAATTTATCCATTGTGATATATTATCGCTGCGCGAGAATCGTCCTCCAATACTCATGAATTTTTAAACATGACACGACAATATCACTTAATAAATTTGAACACCAAACGTCCTACGCAACATTGCACAAACTGCTTTCAGTTTGCCGTATTGTCGTATTGTAGTAATAATGCGTTTTTTAGAAAAACTAGAAGACCCAGAGCATCCATCATTAGGACCCACGCTTTGGGCTCTCAATTTATGGAGATTATGGCAACCAACTCGATCTTCTTCTTTTTTAATTTATAACTTTGGCCACATAATTGGTACTCTCGTGGTTATCAGCCAATATGTCGAACTATGGTTCATTAAAGATGACTTGGATCTAGTTTCGAGGAATTTATCAAAAACTATGCTTAGCACCATCTGCGTGGCTAAGACTATATCATTTATATTATGGCATAAGGAATGGGAATCAGTCATATATTACGTTTCTAGTCTAGAAAAACTTGAACTTATAAAGAAAGACCGTATTACCACCTCAATTTTTGATGCGTACACAAAGTATTCGAGAATCATTGCGTATTCTTATTGGTGCTTAGTGACATCAACTGTGGTTTTAGTTCTTTTCGCGCCTTTGTGTGAGTTCCTTTCTTCTGCTGACAATCGCTATCTGATGAAGAACGGCACAGTCCCATATCCTGAGGTTATAAGCTCATGGTTGCCATTTGACCGTACTCGGGGTTATGGATATTGGATCGCAGTTGTAGAACAGTCGGCTATGATTATATATGGTGCCGGTGTAGTAGCAACTTTTGACTCTAATGCTTTTGCTCTTATGTCGTTTTTTCATGGGCAGTTGAAACTTTTGGGTAAAAACTGTGAGAGGTTGTTTGGCGAAAAAAATGAAAGGATAAGTTACGTCGGCGTCGGCGTCGGCGTCGGCGCCTGCGTCATATGTCATTTGTCATATGTCATATGTCACACATGACATGACACATGACACGACACATGACACGACACATGACACGACACATGACACGACACATGACACGACACATGACACGACACATGACACGACACATGACACGACACATGACACGACACATGACACGACACATGACACGACACATGACACGACACATGACACGACACATGACACGACTCATGACACGACACATGACACGACACATGACACGACACATGACACGACACATGACACGACACATGACACGACACATGACACGACACATGACACGACACATGACACGACACATGACACATGACATATGACACATAACATATGAAAAATGTAATCAACAATCAACAGTAGGCGTCGGCGTCGGGGTCGGCGTCGGCGTCGTCGTCAGCGCAGGCATCGTCGTCAGCGTCATCGTCGTCGCCGGTGTCGGGGTCGGCGTCGGCGTCATGGTCGGCGTCGGCATCTGCATCCGCGTAGGCGTCGGCGTCGGCATCGGCGTCGGCGTCTGCGTCATATGTCATATGACATATGTCATGTAATCAACAATCAACAGTAGGCGTCGGCGTCGGGGTCAGCGTCGGCGTCGTCGTCAGCGCAGGCATAGTCGTCAGCGTCATCGTCGTCGCCGGTGTCGGGGTCGGCGTCGGCGTCATGGTCGGCGTCGGCATCTGCATCCGCGTAGGCGTCGGCGTCGGCTAAAAAAAAATTTACTCCTTAAGGTAAATAAAATTTGCTCTTTAAGGTACAATATTTCGTAAATGGAGCATTAAATCAAAAAATAATATTAGCAACCACTCAGTCATTTTAAAAACCTATTCAACGATACCCCACACGATGAGATAGACGACAAAAAAAATAATCACACGTATGGGAGCTAATCCAAAAAAAAATATTTATAAATTTTATTGTACCACTTTGTCGGCACGATTAATATACATACCTCTACAAAATTAAAGATTTCTAGCTCTAACGATATCTTAGCAAAACCTCGGAAAGACGGACAGACAGACGGACTTGACGAAACTACAACAGTTTTTTGTCAGGACTACGGAACCCTAAAAACAGATAATTTATTTACTAAATCTAAAACATGACAGTTTAAAAAAAAAAAATTGTGACTCTCATGATTTTGTAAGAATTCTAATGGTTATCAGTTGATATAAATCTGCACAAGCACAGTTTAGAAACTCAAACGAACCCTAAAAAATTGCACTTATTTTAAGCAATCGTGTCATCACAACGAAAACCAATATTTCTATTAGACCGAAGAGACTATAACTTTCTTGTCAAAACAAATAAAAATACTGGAATGAAATTGCAGGGTTGTGATAGCAGTGATGCGATATAATACGTTTACTGTGACTGCTGTCCACCCATTTAAAATATATAATATTTCTATTATTTTTATCACTAAGTTATATTATATCGTTACCGTTTTGTATGAATCGAAAGTCTTTTTTTATTTTATTGCTGATAGGTTAGCCTTAAACCACAATCTCACCTGATTGAAATATGCATACGTATAATATATTTTTCTTTTTTCGTCTTCCATATTCTTCGATTAACTCTGTCACAGTCTATTGTTAGGATATGATAGCAATACATCGAAAATAAGAACGACGTCACACTGACTCGATACCCGTTATGTTCAGTGATATCTGCGTAAAATTTATCCATTGTGATATATTATCGCTGCGCGAGAATCGTCCTCCAATACTCATGAATTTTTAAACATGACACGACAATATCACTTAATAAATTTGAACACCAAACGTCCTACGCAACATTGCACAAACTGCTTTCAGTTTGCCGTATTGTCGTATTGTAGTAATAATGCGTTTTTTAGAAAAACTAGAAGACCCAGAGCATCCATCATTAGGACCCACGCTTTGGGCTCTCAATTTATGGAGATTATGGCAACCAACTCGATCTTCTTCTTTTTTAATTTATAACTTTGGCCACATAATTGGTACTCTCGTGGTTATCAGCCAATATGTCGAACTATGGTTCATTAAAGATGACTTGGATCTAGTTTCGAGGAATTTATCAAAAACTATGCTTAGCACCATCTGCGTGGCTAAGACTATATCATTTATATTATGGCATAAGGAATGGGAATCAGTCATATATTACGTTTCTAGTCTAGAAAAACTTGAACTTATAAAGAAAGACCGTATTACCACCTCAATTTTTGATGCGTACACAAAGTATTCGAGAATCATTGCGTATTCTTATTGGTGCTTAGTGACATCAACTGTGGTTTTAGTTCTTTTCGCGCCTTTGTGTGAGTTCCTTTCTTCTGCTGACAATCGCTATCTGATGAAGAACGGCACAGTCCCATATCCTGAGGTTATAAGCTCATGGTTGCCATTTGACCGTACTCGGGGTTATGGATATTGGATCGCAGTTGTAGAACAGTCGGCTGTGATTATATATGGTGCCGGTGTAGTAGCAACTTTTGACTCTAATGCTTTTGCTCTTATGTCGTTTTTTCATGGGCAGTTGAAACTTTTGGGTAAAAACTGTGAGAGGTTGTTTGGCGAAAAAAATGAAAGGATAAGTTACGATGAAGCTATCAAAAGGATCACAGAATGTCATTGTCATCACAAGGGATTAATCCAGTAAGTATTTTCGTACTTTGGAATACCCTCTTTCTTATAAATAAATATGATATTTTATTTGGAGTGTATTAAATTGGAAAAGTCGACTAATCAAACTGCTCTAAGCTTACCAGTCAAATCATAAACTTAGTGGATACTATGTACAACGTATTTCTAAATTATTTAAAGCTGTTTGATTAATCAATTTAAATTGCCTTTAATTTGTGTTTAGTCAAAATAATAAACAGTATAAAACGATTAGAAAAATCTTCAAAACAGACATTTTCAAATTTATTTTATAAAATCAAATTTATTTGGTATATAAATATATTGTCTCTGACTTTATATTAAAATAAATGTTCTGATGTGTTTTCAGGTTCTCATCCATTATGGACTCCCTTCTATCTCCAGTTATGTTTCAGTACGTTATTATTTGCTCAATGATGATATGTGCCAGTGCTATCCAGTTGTCTTCGGTATGTGTACATTATGTAACACTAGTTTCAAATTTCGGTTTCATCCTCGTAGCCCTAGGCTGATTTGCTCTCGTAATCTTTAATATTTCGTGTTAAGTTCCTTATTAATTCGTTTTCAGCAAGGTACAGGAACAATGCAAAAATTTTGGATTGCCGAATACTTGATTGCACTCATCGCTCAGCTATTTTTCTATTGCTGGCATAGCAACGAGGTTCTGCATATGGTTTGTATTTTTACTTTGCGTAATAGAAAATTATTTACTTACTATAAAAATAAATAGGTTTAGGATATGGTTTTATTCGCACTTTCAATTTATATAAATTTTGAACAGAGTTTGATGTGATTTACAACAATATTTCAAATCCGTGTAGTTGGAAGCCTCACCAAAGATTTTGGTAGTTCAGTAAAGTTTCTGGTAGCTCTAAACATTTGGTGTCTAAACGTCTAGTTCGCAGTAGAATTCCGTATTCGGAAATGGAACCCTATAATAACCCCCTTCCCTTTTCTCCGTTCATGCTTCCGTTCGACTTGAACGAGAAAAGGCAGCTATGCCAAAAGTAAAACAACAATTTAAAAATAAACTAATAATAACTTTTAATACTTTTTGAAAAGGGTTATAGCATCACAAAGATATACGAAACCTCGTTCTTGGAAAGACAAACATAATATGATAATAGGACTATGTAGCGGCCAATCGCCAATAGCCGTTAATGAATGCTATGTGCCTAGCGCCTTTTATTTATTTATTTAATTTACAAAATCCACAGATCTTATCAATAGTAACATGATCATATAGTGATATTTCTTACATCCAACGACAGATTTATTTTATATTAATTAGCTTTATTCATAGAGAGCAAAAACAAAGGTATAATAAGATAATATGACAAGGTAGGTACTTGGTTTAATGTTTAATGCAAAACAAGAGCTCATAGTCAAACCTTTAGTCTTTTCTGATAAAAATAGCTTAACATTGAGCAGGTTACATAAATTAAATAAGTAAATTCTTATTCTATTTTGAGGTCAGTTAAGAATATCAAAGATATAAGACCTAGCCTACTTTAAATGAAATTAAAATGTTCTTAATTTCTGTAGCCAAGATAAATAACTAAATTTAAGGTTGGTTGAGACATTCTAGCAAGTATATAAATATATATATATCAGTGTTCTTCCATATCCATTACGTAACATGAAATGGTTACAGATAGATATAATTTACAAATTACAAAGTTATATACTCATTACTTAATATACATGTTATAAGTATATTATCTCTTATACATTTAACTTTATATAGGTGCGTGTGGTATGTGAAATAACTACCTTTACTTACTTTACCATTTTTATGTATTATATCGAGGGCAAAGTTAGCTGCGAAAAAGCTGGGGAATCTTGTGGAAAGTGCGGTATGATGTAATCATCGTATGGAAACCTTGTATTGGATCAAGTCCTGTCTTGAATGGAATACTGCAGCCATCTCTGGCATTGCTTGGCTAAAAACCAGCTTGAAAGTCTTGAACTCTATTGATTACAGAACAAAAAGCTTAAAAATCATCAATAACAGCTCTAAAATTTCGCTTAATCAAGTGTTGTGTCTAATTAGTCAATCGTTTCAATACAAAATGTATTTTTTATTATAATGAAGCAAACAAGTGATGAAATAACTTATTTTTTTCATATACACGATTCCGATTACAGATGCCAATCCGTTTCTCGATAGAAAAAATAGATGAAAACAGCTGTAAAAGGTTGCTTAATTACGTTTTGTACGACTTATTAGATATAGTAACTCATATCTATACAAATTAAATTTTCAACACACTCGCTCGTAACGTGCTTTTAAATGCACATTTAGTGTCTTATTACAGTCTATTACGCACTCTTTCTTTTTTTTTACTCTTTCTTTTCTTTTAACTTTTGTTTCAAAAGCAACGTTTCCACACTTCTCACCAAGGAGATTGTAGTTTTTGAAGCAGTGATGGCTCAGTGGCATTGGCTATGGACTGCCGCGCAGCAGGTCCATGGTTCGAATCCCGCCCAGAGCTTGAGCTTCCCCGCATGGTATAAGGGCGTTTTGCGAATGCCCGCCTGGCTAGCTACCACCCTCAAGTAGAACATCTATCGCCAAGCACACGGCATTACGGTGCGTTCCGGCAACTGTCCTTGAGAGCCAGTGAAATTCCAGGCACATGAGACTTAAAAACTATGTTGCAAGGTGACGGGCGCGGTGCAATTCGTGACTTGAGACGAAATGCATCTGTTATAGGCAGAGGTTAGTCCACTTAACATCAGATAGGCCTCGAGCTTATTCCGTCACAAAAACATAAAAAAAATACAATGCACACAGCTACATAACTATTGTGTACTTGACACGTTTTAATAAATGACAAAGACTGGGAGAAGCGTGCGGTAGACGTACGCGCACGTTACTGAGAGATTGGCATTGATTTGAGATTGCCATCTTTTATTTGACATTAGCGCGCTCGAGGTACGGGTGGAGTTTCTCCCGTTTTTATAAGTTCAATAGTTACAGACCTTTAAAAGATCAGTCGGACGGACGGACAGTCGAAGTATATGTATAAGGTCATGTTTTCTAGCACGGCATCCTAAAAAACGAAGCATTCTTTTTTGTGGCAGAGTGACAACGTACAAGAAAGCGTGTACGCAAGCGCGTGGTGGACACAGGACGTGCGCATACGCCGCAGCGTGTTATTGCTTGGCGGCCAGCTGCGCAAACGCATCGTTTACACAGCCGGACCATTCACAGACTTGAATGTGGCTACATTTGTGACGGTAAGCCAAGAATATCTCGATATTTGTAACTTAGTCATACCGCAAACGCGCTCTTTTTCTATAAAAGCACTCGTAGCGTAGCTAGCTTAGTCGTTCTACCCAATCGACTAAGTGGACATGAGTCCAAGACAAGACATGACTGGGATGGGTGACCGCTAGTAGTATTACTACTGAGCTATTGCGTGCTTCGGAGGGCACGTGAAACTGTAGGTCCCGGTTGTTGTTTGGATGGCAGTCGTTTTATTATAGTGGTAAGGCATTTTTCAAATGACCGCATGGCTATCTTCCACCCTCAAGTTAAAAATCTATCTCCGAGTAACTAATGATGTGATTCCAATAACCTACATGGAAAAATAAAGATATCGATTCTGTAATTTTCCAAGTATTAGTAATATTTTATTAAAAAAACACATGTTTTAAAGTACTGCAACGTAAGTAAGAAATTAGAGGAGCCTTGCGAAATGTTTAAGTATTCCTTCTCAAGTATTGATTTTAAGAGATCTTTCAAAGACTACAGTTGATGTTTACGCACATGTGTCTTCTTGGTGTTAATATGTAAAACTTTATTGCGTAAATTAAATACATTAATTTGTTTTCAGATAATTAAAGCCTCATACAGCTACTACACCCTGTTGAGCCAAAAATGAAGAATTAACTCCGCAACAACTAATATCCGCAACTAGAGATCTGTGGGTCTAAGAATCTTTTATGTTTTTAAATATGTAGTAACATACTATTAAAAGGTGATTAGTACCGCCAGTAAACTTTACTGCGCAAAGCATGATATAGACTGTAATATGAACACTGACATTTTCACTCGTTTGCGTAGGTAAATAATAACATATCTCGGGTTCGCTTGATACTTCTCTCGGTCAAAAATATAATACAAAATTTTAGACATATAAAAGATAAAACCACTTGACCATGAGAAAAACCTACAAATAAGCAGAGAGACAAAAATATAGAGATAAAGAGATACACAGAGTTAGGTTTGCTTTTATAAATTGACTTCTACTGTAATCTATTTTGGACTTTTCCACACAGCACGATAACCTTTCTACGCTTTTTAATACCAGTCTATCGTCCAGTTGTCAGGCAAATTATTTTTTTTCGTAAATTGGCAATGAGTGTATATCATTAAAGTTTGCTTGAAACTGATTGGAACAGTGTGTTTTTACAGCACTTTTCACACAAAATATGGCACGTCATATTTTTTTTTAAAAGTATCATGATTTCAAACTCGTTGGAATTGTGTTCTGGAGCCTAAAACCTATGCTTCTTGTTTTATCGGTTTTCAGTGAAACAATTTAGTCAAAATTATTTAATTATATATGATTATCGTAATTTAATTTTAATCGTTTTGTATGGGTTTTTTTAATCATATATAGAGAAGAAATAAATAATAATAGAAAAAAAAACTAGCAATCCTGGTGCATAGATATTAAGCTCGAGGACCTGCGTGCAAAGTTTTAACAAGTTTGATTTTGATAATTATAATATGACGAAACCTACCCTTAAGAAAAAAATAACCTTTTATCTAACCTAACCTTACCTTAAGAAAAGTAATTTACCACCACTTAAAACAAGTAATTATATGACTTTTGCTGGCTTTCTCATAATTGTATTTATATGCTAACGCTGTTAGTTTACATAGATTCAATAGCTAATAAGCAGTTTACTAGGTAACTCAGCAAGCCGTGCATTTGTAGGTTGGTCTAAGGTTTATGATGGGCATTAGGGGGTAGCAGTTTGGACACCAAAATGATGCCTGATAAATGGAGACAGGCTCGCCTCACCTTACATTGGACTACAACATTTTTCAATCTTGGATGTGTAGACATTTGCTTATTATATATTGTATATTAATATTATATATTGATATTACTTTTTAATATGCCACTAAATAAATATATAATATTACAATAAGACGGGTATTATATTTGTATTTGATTGCACACCTTATTAAATTTATGCAATTTCTTTGTAAGCAATATCTAATATTGATTTCCAATTCATATTATTAATTAAGATACAATTGTAGATTGTCCTAATGTTTGATGCACAATATAAACAGCGCAGAAACACATTTGTTTAATTTTTTTTAATGAACTGATTTCAGCGATCCCGGAAATTAAAATTGAAAAGATTTTAGTGGCAATCCTATTTAAAGACTGCCAAATAGTTGGTGTGTGTGTAAAAGTGCAGTTATGTAATCAGAGGTTCTAGCAGCACCTAAGTATACTGCCAGATAATATATTGGGATTTTCCTACGAATAAATTAATTCGTAGGGATTTTCAGACAAAGAAATTGTAGGAAGCAGCCCAGGGTACAAAAAACGAAACGGTTTGAAACTATACCTGAACAGTAGATGGCAATGGGGTCGACTTCCATTAAATGCAACCAAAACAAATTTCATTCCATAACTTTAAGGATTCTAGGAGTTTCACCAGCGGTTATAGACATCGGTAAACAACTTGAACAATCAATAGGATTTATTGGTTCGATTTTATGGTATCTTTGGAGGATCGAAGTGTCCGTGGAGGTATATGCTATTGAAAGCATAAAGTATGACTCTGACGGACTCTTTGATTCGCCAAAGAAACTTTTAAATCAAATCCAATGAAGCGTTAAAGTTGTTTGCCGATGTTCATAAGCAAAATTCCGACTTGTGGGACCACAAGTGATGACATTCTGCGCCGAAGCAGTAGTGTACAAAACAGGTGTAGGTGTAAAGATCACTGCAGCAAGTTAAATTTACTAGGCGAACGGAACATAAGTAGCTAACGTAGATCTGCAAGACAAAGACCGAAAAACAAGGAGAGAAGCAGGTAAAAGACCTCAGAAGCCTCCTGCGGAGGCTAATGTATTGAAATCCAAAATGATAGTTGTTTGTTATAACTTCCATATCATATTTATAATAAATTACGGAAGCCATATACACATACCACCCCTGATCGATTTAAAACGATTCGGCTTGTAACTGATAATTGGATCACTGATACTGAGCATAGTTTTGCTTTGATTGATGCAAAATTTGAATTAACGACTCATCATCAGTGATCCAATTATAAGTTCTATATAATATTGACATTTCTCAAGATGTAAGAATAATTTTCTTCCTGTCTATAATATATTTTTCTCCATGTTATCTGGTCATATCCTAGTTCATTCATACATAATTTACCCTCCCTCTACTACTAAATCTCATGACTTGCCCATACCACGCTAGTCTAATACTCGTCGACTTTTTTGTCACTGGTGCTTCTTTCAAGTTTCTTCTGATATACTCTTTTCTTATCGTGTCAATGTCATACATACAACATTTATCTTAACATTTACATCTATTACACATGCGCGCTTCTTTCGTTATTATTTCGATTGTTGCCCAACATTCAGACTAATACATAGAGCAACATTTCCTATCAGCCTAATAATTTTTTCCCATAAGTTTCATTCGAGTATGCGAGCCCCAATTCAAAATAAAATACAAATAATCTGTAAGCAAATCATTATAAAAACATAATGTTACATATAGGTCTACATTTTGTGTATAGTCGTCCCGTTATGTTTTGTTTTTAGAATGGTACTGGAACGGTGCAATGTATTTGGATTGCCAAATACTTGGTGGCACTCGTAGTTCAGCTATTTCTTTATTGCTATCACAGAGCAACAAGGTTTGCCTTATTCTTGGTTTATTTTTCTAATGTAAAGTTCTGTATGTACATACTTATTTTCCAAAAATCGATATATTATATCGAATATGTAATAAAGACTTCATTCAGTTCAACACGATAATGCTGAGTTTTTAAGGTACTTTTAAATGTAGTTTTTGTATTCGTTAACGCTATCGGCTTGGTTCAATAACTTTTGAAAACTGCATGTATCATATATTTTAAACTTATTGGCCAGTGAGGGTCGCTTATCTGTTGGTAAAGTTATATAACGTCTTATCTGTAATTATCAGTCAAGTGTGGAGTTTTTTAAGGTTATCTTTGGGTTTTGTTGTACAGTCAAATATTTTTGTTGGTATATGTAAATTTTCTTATAATAATATATTTATAGGTAATACAAAAAAATGGGAATACAATGATTTATTGAAACAGTTCGTTGTAATCATATTTGGACAAATTACTGGATATTGTATCCAATACTATACATAAAATATTTGCAGCGTTTTTCAAATTCACTTACATAACAGAACATTTGGTTTTAGTAATACTTTTGTGTACTCACTACGACAAACGCAACAGTTTGGGAAACCCGCGTTTTTTAAGTTTTTTAGGGTTCCGTACCTCAAAAGGAAAAAACAGAACACTTTGATATCCATCTGTCTGACAAAACCCATTTTATAAGAAATGCGTGGATGTATCAAGCTGAAATTTATATCAAATACTCAGGTCTACTGTTCCTTGGAGCTTTGAAAAAACCAACTTTCTAAGCTAAAATAATCAAAATATGCATTTATTTATGCCCAAATTGTTCACACTCGCAAGGGAACCAAAAAATACAGGGTCCCGTGAATTAAGAATTTTGAAATTTGGTACGACGCAACGTCTCATAGCACATATATAGGAAAAATTGCGAAAAGTGTACAATTTTAGTAACATCATATAATAAAAATAATTTTAATAATTTTAAAGTTTTATGGATTTCATTTAGCAATACAAATACCATTAGTTTTATTTATATACCTACAGGTTTGTACGGAAACCTCGGTGAGTGAGTCCGACTCGCACCTGGCTGGTTTATGTTACTTTCTGACAAAGGTCTTTTTGGCTTTTGACTAATCTTTTTGAATAAAGTCAGAAATGCATAAACTTAGTTTAAGCTGCAGATATGTATGTTTAGTAACTCAATAGCTAATGACCACATACTAGTTATATTCTCATTAGCTATTGATTCACTTAACTTCAGAAACCGGGCATTAGCCAGTTTTTATTATGATGTTGTTTTTACACGACTGCCCAAAAAAAGGAGTCTTTATTCGACCATAACTCCTAATTGGCTTAACCGATGTTAATGTTTGATCTGTCATTAGATTTGTCTTGGTAGCGCAGGTAACATAAAATTAGTAACTAGGTACATTAAATAGAAGAAAAAATTGGAGGATTTTAGACGTCATATTGTGAGTGCAAATAAATTATTCTCTCCTAAACCCCTCGAGTGGGGTATCAAAATGAAGGGCTTTAAGTAACGATTCCATAAATATATATTATATAATTTCCAGTTTAAATTTCAATGAAACGATAAAACGCTTAAGAAAAATAAATAACTTGCAAACTGTTTTTTTTATTTTAATTAATTAATACGTCACTTAGAAAACTATCGCGAGTTTTGTTCATTATAAATAAATAGGTACCTGGCTGGGACTCGCGTTATATTTACCGGAAAGATTCCGACCAATTTCGGGCTATATTGTAGCCCTTCGTCTGGGAGTCACGGTTGCGCGAAGCGGCGAGCGCGGGCCTCAGCACGTAACAATATAGCCCGAAACTGGTCGGAATCTTTCAGGTAAATATAACGCGAGTCCCAGCCGGGTACCTATTTATTTATAATTAATACGTGTTTATGATTCAAATGTATGACATGGTAAAGTTTGCCACCTGAGTAAGCACTTGTCTGGTACCTCATGAAAATTTTTCCCTTCGTAATGTAAACCACCGAAAAAACGCTCTTCTAAAAATAAAAATAAAAAAACAGTATTTTTTCTTTATATTCGATAGGCCACCCTTTAAGCATTATATTATCACTTTGGAGTGGTAGCCAGCCAAGTGGGCATTCGCAAAATGCCCTACCACGTGTACCAGTTCACGGAGCGCATTCCATACCCACGTAGTTTCGTTATATTTTAAATACTAAGCATTCAAACTCGGTGAAACTTTGCATGTATATCCTTGAGCCTAATATCTATATTTCCGGTTTGCTAGATTTCCGTAATTTTAAGTATTTTCTAAAATTTATCCAAAAATCGTTTTGTATGGGAATTGTTCTTTTGACATTTAGGGATATAATAAATAATAAATCGAAGAACTGGCAAACCAGAATCTTATATATTAGACTCTGCAATATGCACACAACATTTCAACGAGTTTAAACACTTGGTATTTACATTATGACGAAACTACGTTTGTATGGAAAGCACTCTGTGGACTCTACTCTTAACACTCTTACTCTTAGCCTTTTTAAATATTATAAATTAAACCGACAAAAACACCCACGTTGAGGATCGCATACGTCGCCCGGGTTTCGAGCATATCAGATGCTCATCATCACAGTGCGAGTGCGCAGCTGCGTCAGCGAGCTCCCGGCGTACACTGCGGTGCGCCGCCCGCGCGGCTGATGATATCACTGACGACGAAGTAGGCCCACCGTCTTCAGCCGGGCATGCTCGAACTTCATCACCTAGCACCAGCAGCGCGGGATTCGCTTCACCCCCACCCAGCTATCCGCTGCCGCCGCTGGCGCCGGTATCGCACCGAGCCGTACACACATCTCGTATTTTCTGTCAAATGGTGCCGCTAGGTGATTTAGTCCTATTGTAATTTGTGATTTCTTGCAGCTGATACAAAAACAAGTTAGGTTGTTAAAAAATTTAAGATTCATTTGATATTTTATACGGTTATTAAACAGCTATTAAAATAATAAATAGATTCAGGCGTTACTTTGCGGAAATCCATATTTAATAATAACAAATATTTTTAAAATATTAGGTCCTTACATATGAAATTGGCGTTTTGTATTGTAGGAGGAACAAAAAGTCGAATATTTTTTAATATAATATATTTAATTAATCAAAGTATGAACCATTATTTTCTATGCACTTTTGCCATCTCATAGGTAGTTCATTGATCCCTTTACTAAAAAAACCAGTCGGACGGGAATCAATAAAATCTTTGAAGGCGATTTGGACTGCCCCATCGGAGTTGAATTTTTTCCCTTGCAAGAAGTTATCCAAATTTCGAAAAAAATGGTAATCTGTTGGAGCAAGGTCCGGGGAGTACGGAGGATGTCTTAGACTTTCCAATTGAAGCTCTTCTAATTTAGTAGCCGTCTGTAGCGCAGTGTGTGGTCTAGCGTTGTCGTGAAGCAGCAGTGGCGTGGAGCGATTGACCAGCCTAGGTTGTTTAGCCGCTAGCTTTTCCATCATGGTTTGCAATTCCTGACAATAGACATCAGCCGTAATAGTCTGGCCAGATTTGAAAAAAATGTAATGAACAATACCGGCACTGGTCCACCAAACGCTTACAAGTAACTTTTTTGGGGTTAATTTTCGCTTGGGGCAGGATTTGGCTGGCTGGCCAGGATCTAACCATTGCGCTGAGCGCTTCCGATTATCGTAAAGAACCCATTTTTCATCACAGGTAATGATTCGGTTTAAAATACCTTCATTATTGTGCCGGTTTAGTAATGTAACGCAGCAGTCGACGCGCGTTTGCCGGTTTGTTTCAGTCAATTCGTGAGGTACCCACCTTTCAAGCTTTTTAATCTTCCCAATTTGCTTCAAGTGAATTAAAACAGTTTTATCACTAACATCGCAGCCTGCAGCTAACTCGGACGTGGTTTGCGATGGATCCGCTTCCACAATAGCCTTCAACTCTTCATTATCAACTTGAGTCTCAGGCCGTCCACGGGGCTTGTTCTGCAGGTCGAAATTTCCAGAACGAAAACGTTGGAACCAAAAACGAACTGTGTTTTCTTTTGCAACACGACCGCCATACACATCATTCACCCTTCGAGTTGTTTCCGCAGCACTAGTGCCACGGCGGAACTCGTACTCGTAAATAATGCGATATTTAAGGTTTTCCATTTTGTAAAATGAGTGACGCAAACAGAAAAAAACAGAAGAAAAAAAACAAATGAATGACGATCATCGAAGCACAAATACATGAGTCTATAGCTGTACAAATTTGAATTTGGAATTCCTTACCAAAGAGGAGAAATTCGTGATTAAAGTGGCCAGTACGAAAAACGCCAATTTCATATGTAAGGACCTAATATTTTATAAAAACATCAAATTAATATTCTAATAAAATACTTAAAAAATACAAAAATATATCTAGTGACAATTCCTCAGCCTCCTCAGGAGGTCGACCTCCTGAGGATGCTTCGTCTAGAAGCGAAACGCATCGAAAATTCTTCCGGTTTGGCTGCGTGGCGTTTGTGACGTCACGTCGGCTTAACAGGAAAATTAGGCGGAATTGTCACTAGATATATTTTTGTATTTTTTAAGTGTTTTATTAGAATATTAATTTGATGTATTCATAAAATATTTTGAAAATATTTGTTATTATTAGCTATTAAAATCCTAATTAATCCTAAAATTACAGTAGTTATGAATTATAAGTGGATTTGGGGTGTAATGTAAACTATTTTTTTACTGTGGCCAATAACGGTTATGATTTTTTAAATATGCATAGTTATTGGGCTCCTAGGCCAATTCCTGCACTTATCAAATATTATGCAATGAGTTTTTATTGAATAAATCGCCCTCTCTTAGAATATTACGCAGTCTATTCAATCACCATCCATTTTTAGAACTTCATATATAGTGAGTAGCCTAGGCCTGTGTCATTGTTAATACTAACCAACAATATGCCAATTACTGTATGTAATTAGTAAATAAAGTATATGAATTATTCAGAAAAACAAAAAAAAAGTAATAATAAGAAAAAGAGGTGAACAAGCAGCTGCACGTAAAGAAAACGCACTGAAGAAGACGGAAAAAGGTAAGAGCGCTCCTCTAATACCAACATGTTCGAGCTTACTGAATAGTATGCTGCGTACTACGCAATCAAAAGCTTTTGATAATTCAATAAACACTGCATTGCCGGAAGTTTTTGAATTTATGTTCTCACTTATAATTCGCCTAAGCATTTTAAAAATAGCCGAGGAAGTAATTTTTTACTTTTGAAAGCCAAATTGATTAGTAATAATAATATACTTTATTGTACCAAAATAGTTTCTTACATCGATCAGACAAAAAAAAAATATGGTATTTCACTATAGATGTTTGTTAATAAAGTTGAAGTAGTTCATATATTTGTTTACCAAAAAACTTTGGACTTTGGACTAAGTTACTGTCTAACTCACACTAGTCACTAGTCTAGTTCTCTTCCAAATGGACATATTTTGCTTATAAATTTATGATCAATAAATAAGTGTGATAGATATCTGATTATTCTTAAAATATACAGTTAGTATTTAATTTACTGTTATTTTTAATAAAGAAATATAGTATGACGTGAATTTCTTAAAAAAAGAAGTAAGTTAGCATTATTTAAGGTTTTCCACAGTAATAGCAATATCTTAATAGTTAACCAATTATAATTTGCAAACCGCGGAGAAGCATATATATGTCACCGGATAATTGAGATTATAAACTGTCCATATCTATTGTGAACGAACATTATAATATACAATCTAACGCTTAATCATCCGTAAGATTATAAACTGACCATGTCTAGCTGGCAGTTTATAATCTAACTATCTATAACCCGTCAGATTACAAATAAATGAACCAGTTACTGCTCTGTCTGACAATATATCGCCCGCGAAATAGTGAACCGTCCTCTGAATGGTCGCCGTTATAGATAGCATAAGTTCATTCCATAGAGTTACGAACAAAAATAATAGTCAGACAAAAAATAAATCATATTCATTTCGAGTTTGTACAATAAAAAACTAAAGGATATAAAATAATGACCACCATTAAATGCTTTGATACCCTTAGTTCTTTTACGAAAAATTGTAATCGTACACCAAATGTTGTAAATGATCACTATATTTTGGCGAGGGGCTAAATATCATTTAGTCTAGCGCGAAGTCATATTTAGGTGCGACGACGAGCGAAGCGAGAAGGAGCGTTAGGTTACTTGTGACCACAACAACGCGCAACCGAGCGAGCGAAGCGAGCGTGCCGCGGCAGTGGCGGGCGATGCGCCACAAGAATTTAATCTTGGGGATCATATACTACTTTTAGTGATCATTTACTACTTTTGGGTTAACAATGATTTATAAGGAGTCATTTTGCTTAAATAAGATAGCGAGATGTTAAAACTTTGATTATAAGTTTACAATAAAATGCGGGTTTAGGTTTTGTGATCATTTACTATTTTTGTCTGTTATATTTTACTATGTCGGTTGGTAAGTTAAACATGAGCCAATAAATTATACATTAAAAACCTGTACCTACGTATTTTGCTTATAGCGACTGTAATAATTTCGTAGATCTATGGTAAATAGTTGTTGATCAACGTAATTACAATTTGACGGCTGGACATGGTCAGTTCATAATCTAACGAAGTGTAAACGTTAAATTGTAAATTTTAGTTTCCATTCACAATCTATCGACAGTTTATAAACTAACTAGACTTATTATAAACTAACGGTTAGTACAATAAACCGGTGACATATACGTTTTCATAAATTATTGCAAAAACATACCAAAAATATCAATCCTGACCGGAGTACAAAAAGGTTGTGTTATAGGAATGTTGTTTCACCACTCTATTGACGATTAACACTACAAAAACATACAGGGGTTGTCACTAAAACATAATGCTTATTTAAATAACAGAGGACATCTGTACTGACCATATTATGTATGCATACATGATTAATGTTGATAGTATTATTTGAGGTAAAAATTATGAGAGTCTATTATATATAACTTTTTCGAAGACTTTTGAAAAGCAGGATAGGAGTGCTATTGGTCTGTAGTTATTTATTGATAATATGTAGTTATTATTTAATTACTTGCGTTGATATGATATCATGCTATAACATGTTGATAACATATTGTGCAGCTTATCAGTCAACATGGTACGTTCTTAAACATAAAAAACGGTCAAGCGCGTGTCGGGCCACGCGCAATGTAGGGTTTCGTAGTAGCCCGTTATTGTTCTTTTGTTTATAAATTGTGATTGCATGTGCGTGTAGACTGTTGATGACCGTGACTATGAAGTAGGAATCATGGATTATCTATACGTTTCTTAGATGCTCACAAACTTTTTTCTTCTCTCCATTTTTCTTCCATTTTTTTCTCTCTCTCTATAACGCCATAAAATGCACAGTCCTTAAGTTTACACTGTATATGTATATATATCTGTATATAATGTAAACTATATAACGACACTGAAGGGACTGTGCATAAATAGATAATAAATATAAAATGTATTTTCTGCATTATGACTGTCGGTAACTGAGGTTGGTTGTCGGTAGTTGAAGGTTCAAATACTGATTGGAAGTGATTCGAGTAAATGTTACTAATATCTACTGGGTCACTTGCTGTTTTTGGAGCACCCATCTTCCAAGCAGTCTTGTCTGCCCTACCTCTAGAGTGTTATATGAGTTTATAAGCAGGAGACGCGGAAAGGGAGCGGCGCAAGTATACAGCGAAGATGTAGCGAGTACGCTGCGATGAGGTAGCGAGAAGACTAAAGCTGTGTACCCACAGTGCCGGAGCTGTCATAGAATTACTTCACTTCTAATAAGACATTTGTCTCTAAGCCTAACCATTTTTTGTTAACGTTTTCGTGCTTGTGATTTATGCTTAATTATTTTCAAGAAGAAGAAGCTAATTTTGGGAAATTTCAATAGCATTAAAAAAAACTATAGGTTTCTGTAACCCCCTCCCATCAATGGGGAATATTCCGCCCGCTCTCCCCCTTCCTCATTGCATAAAATATATACATATATACCATACCTAAAGTCCTTTTAATGTATGTAGATACACATTTATTTTTAGTTATTATTATTTAAAATAAAAAAAATAGTTTCCGTAATCCCCCAACCCTCTGGGGGGATGCTACAAAAATCCCCTCTTCCTATAGTTCCTCCACCCCTTCCTATAGTAAATAACTATCTTTACCGATTCTAGTCCTTCCAGTACTTCATCTTAGTAACTTTAAAGGATTTATTCTAAAAATTTTGTATTTGGTTCAAAATTATCTAATACCCAAGTTTAACGACTATTGCTGCTAAAGTTATAGAGTTACCTTAACCGCTATAATTTTCCTTGAAAGATCATGAACTGCACTATCATCATGAATTTTTCCAGACTTTTCAAGCCAGCAGTTTAGGTTTTAGAGGGGGGGGGGACGCCCTACTGGAACAAAAATTTGCACTTTAAAGTTGAATATTTCGTAAATGGAGCATTAAATCGAAAAATAGTGTTAGCAACCCCTAAATTATTTCAAAATACCTATTCAATGATACCCCACCCGATGGGATAGACGACGAAAAAAAATTCATACCCACACCAATTGTATGGGAGCTACACTGAAAAAAAATATTTGTCAAAATTTTATTTTATTACTTTGTCGGCATAGTAAGTTTACATATCCGTACAAAATTACAGCTTTCTAGTACAAACGGTCTCTAAGCAAAACCTCGGACAGACGGACAGACAGACGGACATGACGAAACTATAAGGGTTCCTTGTAGGTACTACGGAACCCTAAAAAACCCACTCTGGTAGGCCGTTTGCGGTGCAGCCAACAAAGTAAACATAAAAAAGTCTCACTCGGTTTGCAGTGCATCTAACGAGGGCAACATGAAAAAGGACTTAAACATACTCATGCAAGGGAGATACTTTCAGTGAGGAAAAAAACACGTTTGATTCTGATATCTATTCTATCTTAGCTTTTGTTGCATTCGAGGACATTTTTTTGTGGAGAAGATCTGATATTGGTTCCTATTTACTGTTAAGACATCTGAGAGGTAGGTAAAATTGAAGATTTATTTGGTAGAGATTCTCATAGTGTATTCCTTGGTAAAATTACATCAAAGTAGAAAATCTTTTAATGTTTTTTAATGGCTCTACCCATATATCACCTTGTTAGTTAGTAGTTTTGAGACCGACATTTTTTCTGTGGCACGTGGTCCCCCCGTGGGGTGCCGGGTTAGAATTGCACCTCCCCATATAATCCCGTGGATGTCGCAAGAGGCGACTAAGGGAAAAATTCTGGAACGTGGGCAGCAGCACCTTCTAAAGAACTGCCATCTTACACTGCGATCCCCAAGCCGCCTCCCAAGGGTGGGGAGTATAGCAAATACCCCCTTAACAGATAAAGCTGTGTTCAGCAGTGGACGAGTTGGCTGTTACAGTTCGTGATTTGCTTCAGCGAAATGAAAACGAATGCCGCCAAACGAATTACAATGTCTTCGGGCATCTAGCGACTCGTATTATTTCTCGAGCTCTATCATTCTTGTAAGGTTCATTATCACTTACCAACAGACATGAAAGTGTTCAAAACTAGTATTTTAGCAAATGAAAACGAATACCGCCAAACGAATTACAATGTCTTCGGGCATCTAGCGACTCGTATTATTTCTCGATCTCTATCATTCTTGTAAGGTTGGTTCATTATCACTTACCAACAGACATGAAAGTGGTCAAAACTAGTATTTAGGTAATTTACATTAATATCGCAATTTATGGCAATAATAAAACTATTATCTTCATAAGCCAAAAGACATCCCCTGTTGAACAAATGCCTCCTCATAGAGTGCCACAAAGAATGGCTATTAGCTACTTGTAACCATTGGCTACCCGCGAATTTAATGATGTCGTCTGTCCACCTGGTGGGGAACCTACCAATTGTACATCTTCCGTATGAAACTATTTGTTTTCCAAAACTACTTTAGACAATTAATATATAGAAAAACATAATATGATTTACATTGAGCAAGGATTTCTTGAACTCGAGAAGACTTTCGAAAAAATTAACAATACGGGTACGTGGACGTAGATATTTTTTTGGAGATGTTTAAGTGAAAAAATAAATGCCAGAAGGTGGGATGCAAGTGCCTTCTGAAGAACTGACAACTTCTACTGCGATGCTCAAGACGCCTGCCAGGTGCGTAGAGATAATGGCAAATCCCACCGATGGGCGAGTCCCTGTTCAACGGTGGACGTTCCGGTTGATGTGATGATGATGATGAAATGCAAAGAATGCCATATTTTATGATAATATTTTTTTATATTATTAGTTATAATATGTAGATTCAAATAAAAAAAACAAAACATTTCTAAAATTTATTTAATTCTTTCATCTGTTCCTAATTTACTTCAGAACTATTATGTGCGCATTTTCACTAGTAATATACAATAGTGGGACTCTTATGGTGGAATGTCCTGTGCACTGAATCATCCCTGGAAATATCATAATATTTTTGGTAGTTAAATGGCATCCATCCCTGTGGTCCTCCCTGTGGTCCTCCCTGTGGTCCTTGGCCCTAAAAATAAGAAATGTTTTAATAAACCAGTGGCTTAGTCAACTATCTATTTATCTTCTATATATATAAAAATCAAAGTCTTGACTCACTGACTGACAGACAACGCACAGTCTAAAGTGCTGGTCGCAGAGACTTGAAATTTGGAGGGTGTATTGGTCTGTATGCGTAGGGGTCTACTAATAAAGGAGTGAATGGAGTAAACCGTGGTTGTAGCTATAATACTCAAAGGCACTGCGCCACTGCTTAGAAAATAGTTAGTACTGATTTTATGTATGTGAAAATCAAACATGAGTGGAACACATTCAGTTATCGATTCCCCATCACCCCCACAGTATTTTTGATATATTAATATCCACCTTATATACCTAGCAGCAGCTGTTAGACTCTTAAATAAAAATTTGTATTTCGGCGCTGCTAATGTACCAAGTACCAAGATGTACCAAGAAAAATTAAGAGACAAAGACATCGTACGCGTAGTGGTATCAGGGCTTCAGAAAATGCCATTAGCGGTTTATCACCCTAGTACTGGGGGCCAACTCCCACTTTTTACGAAACCATCATAAAAAAGGAGCGTATTTTGTTTCATGCTTAAAATAATCATTCGCAGTCACGAACTATCACCGACCCATAATTGTGTCAAGCAATATTGGTTTGATCCTACTTAAAGAACGAATGAAATATGTATCATTGATGTGCAAGCGAGATACAAGATGTTTATCATATACCGTTATCCCACTCGCACTGTTCCGAACTACGATGTTATGGAACGGATTTACCATAGTTTTACGACATTTTTTTGTGAGCTGCACAACAGCTATCTGTAACTTTCTTAGTTTTATTTATTTAATAATATTGCAGCATTTATTTTAAAGAATAATACATAAAGCCTCGTGTATAATGAGCAAGTTGCTCACGAGTTTCATACGCATTTTTTCAACACCCTTGCGAGGAAAAAAATATATATTGCACAAATGCGATACAAAAATCATACGAAAGATATGGAAAATAGCGCCCAATTTTTTTATACGTGTGGCAAATTTATGATGTTTGATTACACATAATGTTACAAATCTGTAGTACCCGGTTAAATTGAAAATGCTCTGTTTACTCGCGTATAATTTGCAGTTAGGTACTAACTTTACTTTGTAGGGATAATGCTATTACGCACTAGTGTATAATATTATTATGCACGACGGTGTTATAATTCAGTTTATGGACCTAAAAACGATATAATAAAGCTTACTTTACGAAGGAGGGTTTTAAAAAGATATTAATACTATAAGATGTGAGTGTTGGCCCCCTGGCCGCATTGTTTTACCAAGTAAAGAACGTGTTGGCGTAGCTCGTGACGGATCTCGAAGCTTTTTAAATAAGATTTAACGATTTGAATATACGAACTAGATCTCTTCCTGTGATTCCCCAATTAAAATTTATGGTCACTTCAAGAATTTTTTTTCAATCTCCTCCCGCGACCCATTCATTTCATCTACGATTTGATTTTAATAACGATTTATTTCTTCTGATTTTCATGCGAATCAGAAGAACTTATCGTCAAACAGATACATATAAATGCTCACATCGCTAGGTCAATACAAAAATTTAAAAGTATATTTAAATTTTGATACGTACTTCTTGAGGAGCTGCCATCACCATAGAAAAAGCTGCAACTAGCACAGCCAGTAAAAACACGACTTGAATATGCTTCATCTTGAAATTATGTCACGACGAATGACTTGAGTGAGACTCTCTTGTATTTATATACCTTAATAAGCTGACCTTTGACAGTTCAAATCAGCTCTGATATCTTTATAGGTACTACCAGTATTTTTGTATAAACCCAGTTTTAATAGAAAAAAACCTTAAAGAAATTAAACATTCGAATTTAATCAAAGCAATTAAAATTTAGAAGCAGTGATGGCTCAGTGGTATTGGGTATGGACTGCTGCGCAGCAGATCCATGGTTCGAATCCCGCCGCGTGGTGGAAGGGCATTTCGCTAATGCCCGCCTGGCTAGCGACCACCCTCAAGTAGACAATCTGTCGCCAAGAACTTAACGGTGTGTTCCGACAGCTGTCCTTGAGAGCCAGTAATTCTAGGTAGTCTAGGTAAGCCTGTTAAAACCTTCGACCCCATCGTCACTTACCATCAGGTGAGAGTGTGGTCAAGGCATTCATCACACAAATATCACATATCAGAAACAAAAAAATTAAAAATGACACTAAAATTCACGATAATTTAACTTTGTTTTGTTACCGTCAATGACCTTAGCGAGTTCATATAAACTTTTATAGAGGTAAAAATGTTTAGAAATATTATGTATGAAGGGGTTCAAATATACAATAAACTACCAGCAGATATCAAAGATATTCAGATTCAGATATTTATTGCAGCCCTACAGTACAAGGTGTCAAACAGTTAAACTTTGTAAGTATAATAGGTA
Source organism: Plagodis pulveraria (assembly GCA_963890685.1). Classification (NCBI taxonomy): domain Eukaryota; kingdom Metazoa; phylum Arthropoda; class Insecta; order Lepidoptera; family Geometridae; genus Plagodis; species Plagodis pulveraria. Next base: position 21,220,799 of record OY982967.1, read on the forward strand.
CAGAGATTGGTATGGACCCCGTCGGGCACAGCAAATTAGAAGAGAGGAGGATAGGTAGATAATATAATTAGAAGAATCTATAAATAGAATGGTCATTATTTTAATAAAATTTAATGTTTTCTGTGTAAAATATCTACTTTAATGTCATAAAAATTTAAAATTAATAATAATATATTATGACGATTTTTAAATCAGTGGGTAATAATTATCATTTAGATATTCATCAATGGAATAGTAGGGTTTGTCAGTAAGATACCCTTTCAAATTTTGTATAAATCCAATGTCACTTTTAATAGTTTTCAAATCATTCGTCAGCTTGTTATACATTTTTACAGCCATAATTAACGTGTTGTTCGAAAGCATCTTGAGTCGAGTTTTAGGTAGCAACAACCGGTTTTCGGGCGGCATAGAATAATCTGAGCTTGTTTGTTTTTCAGTTACAAACAACTGTGGATTACTTCGTACAAACATACAGATTTCTAGGATGTATACACATGACTTAAGATTTTATATTTAATAAAAAATGGTTTACAGCTTTCCATTCGATCAATATTAGCTAGTATACGAATTAGTTTTTTTGAACTACGAAAATTTCATAACCATAGCTGCTATTCCCCCATAAAATAATTCCATAGGTTAACCTGGAGTGGCCATTCGCACAATAAGTTATGATTGCAGTTTTTAAATCAGTCGTCTTTTTTACTTCGCGGAGTGCATACGTTAGTGATATTAGTTTAGTTTTTGTTTTTTTAACATGTGATTGCCAATTTACATTAGTATCTATTACAATACCTAACAGTGTAAATTCGTTTACAACTTCTATATTTGTGCCTTGGAATGCAAAAGTAAAATTAAGTGGTGGTTTCTGATATGGGTGGAATGTTTTGATTTTAGTTTTCGCTAAATTTAGTTCCAGATTGTGTTCATGCAACCAGTTTGTTGTTTGTTCGAGCAATTTGGTGAGTTTTAAGTTCAAATTCAAACTACTTTTTGTTGATGTTAGAAGAGAAATATCATCTGCGAAGCAAATGCACGGTTCCGTCATGATTTTAGGGAGATCGTTTATGTAAGTTAAAAACAGGAGACATCCTAAAACGCTGCCCTGCATTATGGAAGCATTTGTAATAATTATATCGGATATTTTGTATAGTTTTGTCTTTTATATTATAATCAACTATTTTAACCAGCTGTTCTCGATTTTCTAGATATGATTTAAACCACTCGTGTGCCACACCCCTGATATCCAAATCATATAATTTATCTAGCAGAATTTTAAACTGGACTTTGACATAGTCATATCAAGTAAAATACCTACCGCGTACTTTTTTGCATCTATTATATTAAGTACTTCCTGCATATATTTAAAAATCGCCAGGGTTGTGGACCTTTTTTTACGAAAAATTTTTTACAAAAAAAATAGAACCGACTTCAACACTCAAATGTGTGAAATAACTTATCGAAGTCGGTACCATGACGGTTCAAAAGTACCTATCATCACAATATTGTGCGCATGGTACCCACTTCGACAAGTTATTTCACACATTTGAGTGTTGAAGTCGGTTCTATTTTTTTTGTAAAAAATTTTATTTCGCCCTTTTTAGTGACCCTTGCTTGTACAAACATTTACTATATTATCAAGACAGGAAAACGCTTTTCAGTTTTTGAAGTGTAACTCAAAAACGGCTAAACCGATTTTGATGAAATTTAAATGGGACCACACTGCAAGCATCAGCTTTTAAATAAAAAAAGAATTATCAAAATCAATTCACCCAGTCAGAAGTTATGCGGTAACAAACATAAAAAAAAAAAAAAAAAAAAAAAAAAAATACGGACGAATTGAGTACCTCCTCCTTTTTTTTGAAGTCGGTAGAAAAGCGTTTAGGCGATCGTCAAAAAATTAATATTTTTCAAAAAATGAGTAACTACGATCGCTCATGGCTTTTTCGAACATTTTTGATGCAGAAGACAACAAAACTATAGGTCTATAATTATTTACATCGGTTTTTTAAGTTATTTTTGTGGATTGGTTTAATAACAGCCTTCCGGGAAAACTCCTTCATTAAATGATTGATTGATTAGAAGATAGAATGGCATAGTTAGCTCATCGGCACATTGTTTTAGAAGACTTGGTGGAAATACGTCAATTCCGTAGCTGTTTTTGTTTTTCAAGTTTTTTTAAAAGTTTGTGAGTTTCATGCGGAGTTACTGGAGATAAAAACATAGTGTTTGTTTGTATCGGAGGAGCTTGGAGACAACAACGTTTGCTCTTCAGGATTGGCGGGGAAATTTTCTTGTCTGAATGTCGTTGGCCTATCGATGAAAAGTATTTATTAAAAAAATCGGCAAGTTTTTGAGGATCTGAGACAACTGTATTATTAATTTGTAATTTTATGTTATTTTTTAGTTTTTTAGGGTTTTTATTGGTTCGTTCATTGATTATTCTCCACATTGTTTTTGATTTATTTGTAGATTTTTTAAATTCCTTTATATATTGTAGTTTTTTAGCAGAGTTTACGGTCTTTTTCAATATGTTTGCGTATGTTTTATAATATTTTATTTATATAGGTATTTTCGATCTTATTGTAAATATTCTCAAAAGTTATTTATTTCTACATGATTTTTTAAGCCCTACTGTTAACCAATGTTTTTTATGGATTGATTTTAATTTTATTCGACGCTTAGGTATGTATCTGTTCAGTATATCAGTTAGTGTTTCTTTAAATATTTGGTAATTCTCGTTTATGTTACATCTTTTTGTAACTAATATATCGCACCAATTTATTTCCCTTAATTTTTCTCTAAAATGATCTGTATTCTTGTTATTAAATAGCCTTTTTTCGATGTACCACGTAGTATGTTTTCTTTGTCTGGGTATCGAAATACTTATGCTTGTTCCTAAATGATCCGAAAAACCTAAATCTTCTATACTGTTGCGCGTAAGTTCATGTCAGAAAAAATTATTACCAAGGCTTTGGAAATTTTGGAATAGTATTTGAAACTCTTCTTGGTCTGTATTCTCGAAAGGAATTACTGCTTCGAAAAGAATTTTTATCTATTTTGTGGTAAGTGTGATCCTCATTTCCACAATCTTGTTCAGTTCTATTTATAGTTGAATTGAGCTCTGATATGTTTATATTTTTCTCGTCCGTCTTAGTATAGCTTCTTCTTCCTTCTATAAATAATTGCATATTTCTTCTTTCTCCTCTTGCTTGCTCGTCAAGAAAAGATGATATATTTAGTGATGTTCCTTGAAAATAGGGAGCAGTTTTCTAACAAATATTTCGTCATACGTTTGCTTATCAATTCAACGACTAGCGGTCGTATTCCATTATTTGTATATTTTCCGATTCTATAACTATCTTCGATATATCCGTCTAGGTTTACATGCAAAAAGTCTCGAAAAACATCTGTTATTCTACGATGAAGAGCGTGATCTGGTTCGGAATAATATTCCTGTAAGCCATATAATAATTTTTTTTTACTGTTACTTTCAGGGTAGTATTGCTTATTTCTTGTGATTGTCTTGTTTGTAATGTCGTGGGTTTTAAGTTCTTGAATTTCTTTTTTTATTTTTTGAGTCTTCTGCGTTAATACTTCAATTTGGGTACTAAGCTTTTCTATATCTAGTTTTCGTAGGTCATTTTGCTGATAAAGAGCATTTGTATCTTGCGTTACGTCTTTTTTAAACTTTGTTATAGCGTTATTTATTTCTGTTTCTATTGTGTTTTGTAGGTCTCTTTTAATAGATATATTGATCTCTTTCAGGCGTAAAATTTTTAATCCATTTAAATTTTGTGAAGTCAGTTTATCTTCCATGTTTATTGAAGCGTTTTTTTTATCCGTGATTTGTGTATCTCCTAAAATACTCAGATCTTCGGAGTCTGAAGTGTCACTGTGTACTGCTGTATTTTTGTTGTTCCTATGGGTAATATTTTGCTTTTCAGATAAGCTTATATCCTGTTGGATCTGTTCGGGAGCCTTTATTGATCGCACAGGCATGTCTTTATTTCCGGTTTTAGGTGAATTTTGTAATTCACCTAAAACCGGAAATAAAGACATGACAGTGCCTGTGATGAATTTTGTAATTCACCTAAAACCGGAAATAAAGACATGCCTGTGTTATTGTTAATAGGCCGGACATTTCCATGTTTTCTTGTGCTCAAGTGTCATCGTGCCATAAAATCACGTAGCTGATACATTTGTGCATTCTAGGTCGTACGAGTTGTTACATAGAAACAAGTTAGGTATTGTTTATCTTCGATAGTTTGTTTACATCCTGCACATTTTACTGCCATGATTAAGTCAGATAGTAGAGGAACAATACAATGCAAAACGAAAATAGAAGGCAATCTATTATGATGACTTTGAGGTTATGATTTCGTAGACTTTCAAATATTTTTACGTCGTATCTTATTGTGTATGTGGATATAGGCACTAACTAACCTTCGTTTATGATAGTTTCATATTTCCTTCGGCATATTTAACTTCTTGTAAGATCAATGAAGAACGAGCCGTCATCAGTGAAATTTCCAAATATTTTGGTTATTCACACACTATTTCACTTTTCTTTCACTTTTCTCAGTACTGCAGAGTTTATTGCACGATATGAATATGTTTTTTCACAAGAGAATGTATTTAAACTTATTTAAATTCAAGAAAATATGTGGAACCGATATGAATAACGCGCGCTATAGCTACCCTCTCCATTTATTAAATCATAGTTGTTTAAAAAAAATATATACATTTTGTACATAAAAAGATCACAGTGTAAGTTTTTATGCCAATTATTATTGATAAATAATCAAAAATCTCTTTTAGTTTGTTAAAATTTATATATTTATATATATATATATATTGTTAGCGGCAACACTGTCAGTGGAGGGGGAAACCTATATAAGCCAGTGTCGGGTGCCCGAACGGGCTCTTATTGCTTCGTCCGGCGGTTCTGTAACATCGCTGTTAAGTTGTATAATTATCGTACTGTTAGATTGTTTTTGTCGGTCTTGTCTTGGCTATTTGAATTGTTTAAAAGAATTAATTTTAAAGGCATAAATGTTGATCGGGTATATTTGCTTTTGTGTAAATTAAATAAATTGTAGACACTTGTGTATTTCTTCTTTTAAAAAAAATAACTTCTGATCTACTTTCTAAGATCAGAAGTGGGATTCTTACTTACATTTTCGCCCACGTGTTTTGGCCTAAATATTTTTGTTTTCTGTCTACCCGCAAAAATATTTTTCTTTGTGTTATTTATTTATAAATCACGTTGTTTTATCTCGACACGCCCGTCCTGATTATAACTGTGTCTCTTATCATTGCGGGGTGAATACGTTTCAATTTCGTGCGAAAGAGTTAAATGGTTGGAGTGACTTCGAATATTTGTCGCGTATAGGAAACTGTTGAAAAGGGGACGCGATGTTGTGGCTGGACGATAGGGTGTCCAGTGATCGTAGCTGGACCAGCCTTAAGTAAGAATTTTGACGTTTATATCAGAAGGTACCAGACTTTGCGGGTATACTATTTGATGTCATGATGAAGAACTCCGATAATTATCGAACTTACGCGAAATACGTGCGTCACTCTTTGCTTCGTTTACACATAGTGCGGAAATTGAGCCATGGGCTTATCTCGGCAATAATGATTCGCGGCATCACCGATCCCAATATTAGAGTTTCAGCAACTAACGCTCAATTGTTATCAAACGATCTATTCGATTTTTTCTCGATGTATGTTAAACCGAGTTCAAGCTGTGTATCGAAGACTGCTCCCTCACGTTCTGATTCGCGAAACATGACGACGGGTACACGAGGTACAGAGGAGTCGCGTAAATGTTGCATTATTGATATTAGGTGCTACTCTTGCGGTTAGTAAGGACATAGAAAGGCTTCGTGTGGTAAGAAACCTAGAATTGACAATCGTCAGGAAGTGTGCCGTTTAATGTAGGGACCAACTTACTGCCACCTGTGTTTGTACCAACCAGGATCGAGGCGTGCTCTTATTGTAAAAAACTCAGGCACAAGGTTGAGATTTGTTTCGCTACACAGCGTGCAGCAGGTGCAAGGTCAATGTTAATTTTTGCACCGCGTTTGTTCTATCAGGGACATCGTAGTGGCGGTTATACAGGACGTACCGGTTGACGTCTTGATCGATAGTGGTTCGACTATCTCGTTAATATCCTCATCATTGATAAAGCATTTCAAATGCTCGCGTACGCCTGTATTTCTGATACCATAGAGAAAAGTAATATTCCGGAAATAAATAAGTAATATGACGGATACTTAAAGGGTTAGGTAGTCAGGTAACTGAAAGTACCCTTTATGTCACGTTATCTATAGAGTTTGACGGCTTGACCCTTGAAGTAGAATTGTTTGTGGTTTCTGACGTGTTACAGTTTAGCAAATGCTCCAGTAGTTCATCAACGCATAATCACAAAGACCCTTCGCGAGTCCATAGGTTCTGGAGACATACTCATCTATAGTAACGATGTTTTGACCATGAGTAATAGCATCGACCAGGGTCTGGACCCACTGCGTAAGGTGCTTGATGCGTTGACAACAGCTGGTTTCTCCATCAACTTAAAGTAGTGCTCGTTTTTCTAGTATTGAGTACTTGGGCTGAACGACTAGTGAAGGTCAGGTTAGGCTGAGTCATGAGAAAGTTTGGGCTCTGATTGAAACTCCCGAATCTAAGAACGTTAAGCAAGTACGACAGTTTATGGGCTTAGCTAGCTATTTTAGGCGGTATATAGCTGGTTGTGCTCAAAAAGCTTCTTGGATTACGACACTTACTAAAAAGGGTTTTATATTTGTATTTGTAACACCAGAGATGCATCAATCTAACGGGCAGGTTGAGCGCTATTGCTGTACCGTGCTCGACATCGAGTGCAATCATCGGCAGCAAAGATGGCCGGCAATAATGTGGAAGATGCAGTTAATCCTGAACATCATGAGGCACAGGACGACCCAGCATTTGGCATTGAACCTGCTAATTGATTTCGAAGCTGCCACACCTCTTATCCGCAGCTTGATACGCGAGGTAGCAATTGAAGGTTCAAGTCTCAAACGGGAAGCGTTTCGTGAGATGAGCCGTCAGAAAGCATCCGAGCACCTTCTTGGCAATGGCAGCATACCTATGTTCATGAGAGGCGTAAACCATCTCGTACATTTAAGTTAGATTCCTTAGCTTTTGTTCGCAGGCAGGCGCAGTCGACCATGAGGCTGGACTCATGTGTGCGTGAACCTTATCGCGTTGCGACGGTACTACTACAGGGTCGCTACGGGCTGAGGCTCTTGGCTGGCTCGTCTGGAGAATCGTCCCAGGCGGCCGCGGCATACATGCTTCCATGGTGAGGAGAATGGACTCCTGAGGTGTGCTCAGCTTTCTCTGTGAGTTTTTAATTTTATCATGCGTGAGAATATTCTGTTTAGATATTTTTCTGTTCGAGTCCTGACCTATTTCATATCTTTTTTCACAAATAAGGTTTTTATTGCTGTAACATGTTGTGTTAAGAATTCCTTTTAGTCGTGGGGCTAATTGTGGGGTATGAAAAGGTTGAGTTGAACTAGGATGAGCGTTTGTCTTGGAGCGCATCGGACACGCTATCCTAGTGTGCCCAGACACTTGATGCGTCAAGCTGTCCTAGAGCAGGGGTGCCAAAAGGTCATTTGGGTGAAGATTCATGTACCGCGAGACATGTTTGTCGGCAGGCATTGTCGTTTGGTTTTGGACCGGATGAGCGTTTGTCTTGGAGCGCATCGGACACGCTATCCTGGTGTGCTCGAAAACTTGATCTGTCAAGTTGTCCTGGAGCAGGGCTGCCGAAAAGTCACGTGGGTAGCGATACGTGTAGCCCCGAGTGGTTGGTTCATGTATTTGGATGTTTTAACCTAATTGTGCATAGGCAATAATAATGGGTTCTTAGCTAATAGTGACTATTGCCTATAGCTATGATTACTGAACGAACTTGTGAAGTGGATTCTCTCGTTTTCTTCTCTTTTGTCGATAGATGCAGATGACGAAAGGGATGAGTCAGCTCCTGATGTCGACCGGGCTCACCAACGAGGCAAATCAACTCATGGACGAAATCGAGCCACAGCCAGGTCCTTCTAGAGTACAGAGGCACGCGGAATCAAGCACCTTTGCTGCGAACGAAGAGGATTGCTCACTCTCTGACTTGACGGCGGTGAAGATAACATGGAGCCCGGGGACGGTCTCCTGTCAGGAAAGGCCGCGTTAGCGGCAACACTGTCAGTGGAGGGGGAAACCTACATAAGCCAGTGTCGGGTGCCCGAACGGGCTCTTATTGCTTCGTCCGTCGGTTCGGTAACATCGCTGTTAAGTTGTATAATTATCGTACTGTTAGATTGTTTTTGTCGGTCTTGTCTTGGCTATTTGAATTGTTTAAAAGAATTAATTTTAAAGGCATAAATGTTGATCGGGTATATTTGCTTTTGTGTAAATTAAATAAATTGTAGACACTTGTGTATTTCTTCTTTTAAAAAAATTACTTCTGATCTAGTTTCTAAGAATATATATATATATATATATATATATATATATATATATATATATATATATATATATATTTCTCTTAAATAATGTAATAACTTTAAATTTATCATATAGATATAAATCATTAATGATTTAATATTAAATCGATATACAAAACAATATATTCAGAAGAAAATAGTAAAGAAATAAACGCCAACCATAACACAACTATTGCTATCATGCTCTAAACGATCACGACACGTAATAGCATCCGTTTTGTTTTGTTCATATTTTGCACATGCACTATCTAGCCTACCCGACAATGTTTACGTCAGTTAAAATATTAGTCAAGTAACATAAAATAATAGCTGGCGCTTTTTACCTACTTAGAAATGAATTATATGTACACAATGTTCTTTGCCATAGATGTACCTATGAAATTTAGATAAAACTTCGTAAATCGACCAAACGTAGTAATTGAATAACTAGCAACTGTTCAGCGTTTTTTTTTCTACAGTTTAATATTTTACGTATGTAAATACTGTATAATATATGAATAATATTAATTATTAAGTCCGTTTCTATGTTTGCAATACAAATGTAAAAATTAAGGAAACTTGTAATTTATCTGCTAAGTGAATGTATCTATATTCATAAGAGAAATAAAAGTCTTAAACCATAAAAATTACCATAATGTATAAAAAACATCAAATGCTTAAATTAATTATACTCAAACAAAAGCAATATTTTATTAATTATTTTAAATACATAATTTTTTTTAAATAAATTTTAATAACTCTTTCAAATTGCATTCGTATTTAATTTTTTTACATGTGCTGTTTTTTGTGTATGAAGAATAATGGAATTCATAGGTAAGTGATACGCAAAAAATATGTTATTATAATTATACAAATATTATAAATGTGACGTGAAAAAAAAACCAGTTATATTTTTACAGGCGTGCAGTTGGTTCTCATCGACTGTCAAATATAATACCTATATATAGTAATCTGTCAGAAGATCAAATTGTTCCTACCTCTTCTACAAAGCAAGTTGCAATTGAAAAGATACAAAGGACTGAAATGTAAGTATGGGTCAACATTTTGCTAGTTTAATATATGCAGACTTCAAATGGAAAATTTGAATGAGTTGTTAAAATTGTTAACTAAGACCAAGGTTTAAACAAATTAAAACAGAACACTAACTTACTGAAAAATCCCAGCGGGTCCCAAACTAGGCCAAGCCTGTATCTTGGCGACCCAAATGAGGGTGACAAGGTCCAACCGTGACACTCACCTTATGATCATAAATTAAACTATGGCCAGTATGGTCATAAGTTGTCCTATGCTATATATAGATCCATTGCATGAGTGTCACAGCTACACCATGTCCCCTCAAACCAAGATATACCAAAGGAGATATGGCGCGCAGTTACAAATAAAAGGATGTAATGAAAAACTTATAAATAGTAACCTATTTTCTGAAATAATACTAATATAGGTATAAATCATCCTATGCAAAAGAAAAATAAAAAGATTATTGTCATTCTGTGATTTACATTTTAAAATAAAAATAAAGAAAAAACTTATATAGGTATGTGATATTGTGTGAGCAGTGTGTGATTAAAGTTTATGTGAGTGCAGACTGTGATGAACATATGTATGCTAGGGTGCGTGTGATTACAATGTATACAATTATGAATTTTTATGAAGCTGTCTGTGTGTATGCAAGAGACATCAGTTTTCCCATATTTATTATTGGATAACAGAAACCGGATTTTCTGATATTGTTAGCAGGGATTTGTCTGTCTTGCTCTTATGTATGTTTATTTTCATTTACTTTCCATCTCGACTGCTAAACTACTGGTAATAGAACCTAATTTTTAATTAATTTTTCGGTTTCTTCGTAACCAAGTGAGTGTAACCATTTTTTAACCTTAACTGTGGCTTTCCTGTGAGAACGTTCATTAAGGTCACAGAGTTTATATACCTACTTCTTTGTATGTGAAGGCAAACATATGGCGGAAGACGACATGCAAATACCGTTTTTCGATAAGGGAGATGTATCCTTTTGGGACGCGGTCTTAGGAGATTCGATTTTGGGATTGGTGGGTTTGCATGTTTTTTGGCTATCGCATGCATAATGAAAAGATGGCGAACTCTGAGGCCTCCCACTTCCTCAAAAAGTTTGTCAGTCGAATAACGTCTTGTCTTGCCAAGCATTACCTTCAAAACAGCCCGCTGAGCACGTTCCAATTCTATAAGATGCGTCTTAGCAGCACCTCCCTACACCCCAATACAGTATTGCAGTATTGATTGACACAATGCCATGTAAACTAGCTTTTTAACTTCTACCGTGGCTGCTGGTCTTAAAAGTTTCATTACATGTATGAGCTTTCTAGTCTTTTTTGCGAGGAAAGATATATGTTTCAGGAACGTCAGGTTCTGGTACACTATAATTCCCAGATATTTAGAGCTGTCTAATCGGCTCATATAGGTACAGGTACAAAGGGAATTAATTATCACATGATGCTCTCCTACAGGACAGGTATCAGTGTACTTTTATTAGGTTTATGGTGGGTTCAGAGGCAACTGTTATATGGAAGGCAATGAAGTTTGTTTTCTTCACGTTAAGCGTGAGAAGGTTTGCTGCGAGCCACCGCGCAATGCGTGACATGCTTTCTTCCGCGGTCTGCACTGCACCATCCCAATCATCTCCATGGAAAATCGCTACTATGTCATCAGCGTAACAGATGAGGTCCCCTTGCGTGTCGATATCGAAAACATCGTTCATATATATTGTGGAAGTATAATTCCCAAGGGGGAATACTCTCACCAACGCTTTGGTGAGAGTATTCCCCCTTGGGGCACCCCAAAGGAGATACTGGTCTCATCACATGTGGGAAGTGCCTCTGATGCCAAGGTATTCCAGTTTCTTTGATAAGATTGGCGTAGAAACTGTGTCGAAAGCCCTGACTATGTCGAGGAACACACCCACACAGCGTTTTCCTCGGTCTAAATGAGAAGATACTATCTCTGTGAGGGTTGAAGCAGCATCTTCCGTCGATTTGCCTTTCCTAAAACCGAATTGGTGGTCTTAGAGTAAATTTTACTATTCTAGAAACTCAACCAGGCGCTTGTTAACTATTTTCTCCAATAACTTTGCGAGGATGCTTAGCAATGAAATGGGTTGATAGTTGTCCACTTCATCTTTAGGGCCGTTTTTATGTATAGGAGATATAAGTGCAATTTTCCAGTAATCAGGGAACACGCCTGTGGCTAAACTTAAGTTACAAATGTATGTCAAGGGTTCGACTATGGCAGTTTGTGCATATTTCAGTAGTACAGATGAAAAAGAGTCCAATCCCGGAGCACTGTCAGTTTTTAGATTTGTTAATAATCTGCTGACTTTTTGGACATCTGTAGGACCGAGGAAACAAGAGTTAGGACAACGATTTTTTAGTCTAAGCTTTGTACATAGAAACTCCTCCGACGTATTAAGCTTTTGAAGAATGTCTGATGCTAGTTTTGAACCAATAGTAGAAAAATGGTTGTTACATAAATTAACAGCTTCCAGAGGACTTTGATTCTTACTTAAAAGTTCATGGGATAATAATTAGTCACAAATCACATGCACGAAAACGTCAACAAAAAAAGGTAAGGCTTAGAGACAAATGTCTTATTAGAAGTAAAGTAATTCTATGACAGCTCCGGCGCTGTGGGTATGCAGCCACTTTAGTCTTTTCGCTACTTCATCGCAGCCTACTCGCTACGCCTTCGCAGTAGACTAGCGCTGCTCCCCTTCCGCGCCTCCGGCTTAATAAAAACACTCTATGGGTTGGGTAGACAAGACTGCCTTGAAAGTGGGTGCTCCGATTCGGTTCTGTCACAGCATTCGACCTAATCTGAGCCACCTTAATACGAGTAATTCGTTGGTACTTTTTTCCTATGTTTAACTCACAAAAAATATTTATTAAATTTGTGGTCAACGATGTTGATCTCACAATTATTATCATATAAGAAGACTTTAAAACAAAAAATACAAAAAAATACTGTGACTCTGTTTGTTGATCGTATAAATATATTTATATAATCTAATTCGGTAATATTCTAATTATGAAATGAAATACAAACTTTTATTGGCATTTTATTTACATACTTCTTTAAGAAAATTAAAAAGTTTAATTAAAGCATTTTTTTCCTAACAAAACAATACTTTAAGACAATTTTTTAATTATATTTACAATGTGTCCCGACTAAGGACGTTTCAATTCAATTTAAGTACACATTATCTGTGGTGGGCGCGCTGCGTATAAAGTAGTGTATGCAACTGCATATAATTAGGTATTAAAAAACTCGTGTAATCTTATTTTGAAACTCGCCTGTGGCTCGTTTCAAAAAACTACACTCATGTTTTAATACCCTTTATTATATGACAGTTGCATAAAATACAAATATACAATATGGAACGTTTTTTTTCTTCTTTTTTATCTCTTCCACATTCTTCCTGTCAAAGCTAAAATATGAGAGTACGATTGCTGCCGAATTATTATTTCAATTGTAATTTGCAAATTCTATAGGTACTCGAATGAAAACGCAACGATAGCGCGATTCAGAATCCATTGGTACATTGCCATCTAGCGGCAGCTTTATGAAACATAATATATATATATAGGAATTTTCGAATTACAATTGAGCTAATAACTTGGCAGTAATCGTACTCTCATATTTTAGCTTTGACAGGAAGAATGTGGAAGAAATAAAAAAGAACAAAAAAATCGTTCTTTTTCGTGCTGAGCCAATGTGACATGAAACTTCACATCTTACCGGAACTTTTCAGAAATAGCACCAGTTGTATATTTATTTCAAACGTGATAATGAGTATATGCACGGATATAACCTATGTATTTCGATCTTATTATAGATAGATATTTAAGATCCTAGAGAGTATAATTAGTATGAATGTTAGCAAAGACCCATTTTTATTAAACAATAAATATTGGTACAAAAGACAAACATTTTTAAACTATCACGGTTTACTAGATAACTATTATTATTACTTACGGGATTTGTACCATGGTAATTTCGCAACTGGGTCGAAATATCGGGAGCTCAAAAATTAAAATGACCACGGTACAAATCCCGTAAGTAATAATAATAGTTATAAAAAAAGGTTACACATCATCTTAAACTCCTTTAGTTCATTGAATACTCGTAATCTCCTTGAGAATTATCATTTCCTTCGCTATGTGACCCATAATGATAAGTGGGACTCTTAATATAAATTGTGGAGTGCTTTGAATTATCCACGGAAAGATCAATATATGTTTCGTAATTAAATGGGCCATATTGGTGACCACGAGCGCCGCGTCCCTGAAAAAAAATAAAATTAGAAACGGCGTTGTCAACTGGCAAAGGGGCAGTCCCTTCATATTTTCAGATATTGAAGATGAGGAATTTTATGACCAGTATCGTAACAAAAAATGTGGGCCGTTGCAGCAAAACTACTATTCAGTGAAGCAACCAGTTTTTTTTAAGCAGTGATGGCTCAGTGGCTTTGGCTATGGACTGCCACGCAGCAGGTCCATGGTTCGAATCCCGCCGCGGGATTGAGCTTCACTGCATGGTGGAAGGGCATATTAGGAATGCCCACCTGGCTAGCGACCACCCTCATGTAGAAAAGCTGTCGCCAAGCACCAAACGGTGTGTTTCGGCAGCTGTTCTTGAGAGCAGTGAAATATCAGGCACAATAAGACTTCGAAATTCGTGACTTGTGATGAAATTTATCTGTGTGAGGCAGAGATTAGTCCACTTAACATCAGGTGGGCCTCGTGCTTGTTCTGTCATAATAACATAAAAAAAATCATTTTTTTATTACTATAACAGTTTATGTGTTCTACCTAGAAAATAATTCATTATTATATACTTTACGTGAAAAGACGATGTTATTAATAAATATTATACACCTAACTTCACACTTTATATAGATGCTAATTGAATAGCCGTTTTTAGATGCGAAGGTTTTAAAATTATTATAACTGTTAAGTTCTCACTAGTTACTTTTTTAGTTTACAATATTCAGATATTTTACGAGACATATTTGTGACTTTTGGAGTTGTTTGGGCAGCTGCAATAATCGTATGTATTGATGTCTTCGATGATCATATTATTAAAAGTATGCAATTTTTTAAGAACCTATCCAGGCGAAGTTAATCTTGAAATAGCACTTGAAAAGAACAATATAATATCGAAGATCGAGTCTGATATCACTGTCAGATAAACTGTTTTCCTATATTTTATGTCTGCATTACTATGGATTTGCCTTTTGAGAGACTGTTTCAGATAGGATAATTCACTATAAGAAGATAGTGAGGAAGATATTAGAAACAAATATCTTAAAGAACACAGTAACCATAGCTGCAATTCTGAACGGGAAGTGAATTATGATAGTAATTTTGATTCTAGAGGAATATCTACAATATGAAGAAGATGAAATATCATTATTACCTATGCAACTGTGGAAAGAGTATTTAGTAGATGCATCGCTTTTAGTCGAAATCGGAACTATATATATAGGTCCATGCTGACTGCACATTTTTCATACAGCGTTGCGGTATGGACTTCAAAAATCAAATATTTAATAATAACAAATATTTTAAAAGTATTTTAAGAAAACATTTAATGAACTATTTAATAAAACACTTATAAAATCTTTATAAAAATGATATATATCTAGTGACAATTCCGCCTAATTTCCTATTAAGCCGACGTGACGTCACAAACGCAACGCAGCCAAACCGGAAGAGTATTCGACGCGTTTCGCTTCTAAACGAAGCATCCTCAGGAGGTCTTGACTCTACGAGCGCACGATCGAGACATGTCTGGACCTACCTAACTGGACAGACCTACCTAACTGTCCTGTTAGGTAGGTCCAACTTCGACAAAGAGGTCGCCCAAAGATTCCAACTCGGATGCGCAGTGTTCGGAAAGATACGCGACATCTTCTCGTCAAACATCCCACAGAGCCTGAAGACCAAAGTTTTCAACCAGTGTGTGTTGCCAGTGATGACTTATGGCACTGAGAAGTAGTTCTTAACTGTGGCCCTTATGGACAAGCTCAGAGTCACTCAACGAGCTATGGAGAGAGCTATGCTTGAAGTTTCTTTGTACGTTAAAATCTGAAACGTGGATATTCGACAAAGAACCAAAGTCACCGACATAGCTTTCATAATTTGCAAGTATAGTTTGCAAGACGATCTGTGATAACCGATGGGGAAGGAAGGTTCTCGAGCGGTAACCACATTACCCGGAAGACGTAGACTTGGTAGGCCCCCACTAGGTGGACTGACGTCTTTGTTAAAGTAGCGGGTAGCCAATGATTACAAATAGCTAGTAGCCATTCTTTGTGGCGTATAATTAGGGAGGAATTTTTTCAGCAGTGGACGTCTTCCGGCTGATGATGATGATAATATTGTTAACTTTTTAAGATTACTTAGAAAATATTTGAAAATTTGGATCTCTGGACTTTAATGTGTATGCGTTAAATATAAATAAAAGTGATTTATCATAAAAGTGTTATATAATATAATTTTACCTGTGTTTCCAAATAAGGAGATATGAAAAATGTGGTAACTTTTACCCGTTTGTGCTTGTGCCTAGCGATGTACAACGGGTTATATATGTATCCTTTCAAATAGTTTTCATGAAGATTATATTAAATAAAATACAAATGCTCAAATTGCTAGGTCAATTAAAAAAAATAAGAAGTATTAGCTAAAGTTAATACGTACTTTAGGAGCTGCCGTCGCCATAGAAAATGCTGCAACTAACACAGCCAATAAAAACACGACTTGAATATGCTTCATCTTTAAATTGATGTCACGAACAATGACTTGAGTGAGACTTTCTTGTATTTATACGAGTATACGACGATAAACTGACCTTTGCCACTTCAAATCAGCTGTTTAGATATCTTTGTAGGCACCTACTACTAATATTTTTGTAAAAACCCAGATGAATACAAAGAAACTTCAAAGCAATTAAACAAAAATGTTATTTTTATGCTATTGTGACGGATCAAGCACGAGGACCACCTGATGTTAAGCGGACTCACATCTGCCTATAACAGATGCATTTCGTCACAATACACGAATTGCACTGCGTCCGTCTCCTTGAGACATAGTTGTTAAGTCTCATGTGCCTCTAATTTCACTGGCTCTCAAGAACTACTGCCGGAACACACCGTTAGGTGCTTGGCGACAGATTTTCTACTTGAGAGTGGTAGCTAGCCAGGTGGGCAATTGCAAAATGCCCTTCCAGCATGCGGTGAGCTCAAGCCGGCGGTGGGCATCGAACCAGGGTACTGCGGCGTGGCAGTCCATAGCTCATACCAGTCGGCCATCATTGCTCCAACTGGCATTGCATTGCAGGAAGAAAAGTGGAATACATCATGTGTGTGATTTACGTTTAAATATGAACACTTGGCTTGACAACAGCAGTGCCCAATATATATATTTATATATATTTTAATGTTATTGTGACGGAACAAACTCGAGGCCCACCTGATGTTAAGTGAACTAACCTCTGCCTATAACAGATGCATTTCATCACAAGACACGAATTGCACTGCGCCCCTCAACTTGAGACATATAGTTATTAAGTCTCATGTGCCCGTAATTTCACTGGCTCTCAAGGACTGCTGCCGGAACACACCGTCAGGTGCTTGGCGACAGATTTTCATGAAAATTTCACGCAGAGGCACGATAACTTTTTCGCTTCGCTACTTTATTTCCGTGTAAAGATTGAGAAATGTTATCGTGTATGCCACGTTTGACCGACTAATTCAGGCGCCCTAACTAAAAACGTTTAAGACTCAGCTACGTAAATTATACCTCAAATTAAAGAGCAATAACCAAGCATGTTTTAAAAGTTGTCTGAACACCTTAAGGTTTTTTTTTTTACATGACTTCAATAATCACATTTTTTATTTTCCTTCTTTTTTTTGTAAAGTTTAAATGCTTTGTACATAGCTTTTTTGGACACAATGGAGCTTAAAACTACTTTGGTACGATCGAAAACACATTAGACTACTAGAATAATAAAAAAAAAACGACATTTCTGTTGAGGTTACAAGTTATTAGCATTTAATTGACCAATTTTGGGTTTTTCGTGCTAAAATCGTAAAAGTCCCCTTAAAAAACGAAATCGCGTTAGAAAAATATTTGTTATTATTAAATATGGATTTCCGAGTAACGCCTGAATCAATTCATTATGACATATGACTTATAGCTCAAATTTTTCCTATAGTTCGATGGATTGACACCAATAGTTCAACTGAAGTTATAACTACAAGTTATCGAGAAACTATGGGTTACTTTCTCGAAGCTACGAGTATATATTTTGTACTACTAATATTGCAATTAGCTTTTAATTACATAATATTATATTCATCGGAAATCATTGTTTTTGTATTTAAACTTATATTTGTATTTCTTACCTAGTCTTCTTCGTCTTCGAGTCGACGACTCACATTTATATAGATGACTGCCAGTACTAGGCTGTAGCCACCCCAAGGGTAGAGGCCTCGTACAGGTCACCCAAAGTGCAAGCATTGGGACACCGAGGGCAGGACAGCAAATGACGTATGTCCTGCGTAGCGCTACAACTACATTGGGTTCCTACGTCATATTTGGCCATATTAAACAAGCAGCGACCCACTTGAGTCCGAAGTCGGTTTAGCGACTTCCAAGTGGGCCACGCCAGATCTTTGCCCGGGGGGAGTTCTTCAGCCAGATCAATGTTGTTGGGTGGGGGATGGCACGTGTTCTGCTATTGTTCCATGCGGGCTTCCTTTGGGTGACCTGTCAAGGCCCTGGTGAAGCCAAGAAAACTTTTGCGGCTCTTGAGACGGCCTGTGGTTAGCTGTGAGTTGTAAAGAGTGTAGTAGGTAGTATGTCATACGTGCCTTCATGAGACTATGCGGTCGTAGATATATATAGGTAGATAAGAGAAACGATGATTTAGATATAGACCAGCACTTCTCTTCCGACAACCTCTGTTACATGTATCAAGCAAGTCCTAACTCAGTTAGGTACCCATTGTTGTAGTATATAAGAGATGGATAATGTAAGTTAAAAAGTCTAAATACAGTCTCAATACACGATGGAACGTTAAAGGATATAACACCTCTTTCATTTGGTGGCTCCAGCACCATCGCTACAGTCTACAAACTTGTACTTGCTTTAGCTTTATTAAGATTAGTAAGCTTTTAAGATTATATTTAATTTTTTGTCTATTTATGGTAATAATACCTGTTATGAACAATATAAATATTTGTGTAGGTATATTTTTATTTGTATAATTTGCAAATTCTATTTAATTTTGGGCATAACCTTCATCTGTTTGTGGCCAATATACTGACAAGACGAGATGTCTCATCTCATTACTAGCCAGTTCAAAGAAACGTTTCACGTCACAGTAAAACTTTTCTGTCAGGTTTTATTTTAAGCAGTTACTATCCTTGTCCTTCTAATCTGCTAAACGCGGTGCTCCTACCTGAAAATGTCTTATTTTTTCCAAACACACCCATGCTAGCATTCGTAGCGGAACCTGCCTAGTACTCCTTAGCCGATCAACTAGGTCGAGCAATGTTTGTTGTAGTCCCTACTTAGATGAGTGTTAGTGGCATTTACTACTGAGCGCTATTGTGCGTCGAAGGCCACGTTAACCCATCGGTCCCGATTGTCATTTTAAGATGTACCATGGTCCAAACATTGTCGCCAAGCACCTAACGGTGTGCACCGGCGGCTGTCCTTGAGCCAGTTATCACTTTAGGTTTAGCTTGATTACTACCTTAGATCACATCATGACTAACGCTCAACTAAGTTTGTTGTCTAAAGCTAGTCTTTTAGCAGAAAAGAAAGTGTTTAAGTTAATGATAATACACCTTATATCCGCGTCTCTACTGAGAAGAATATAGGTGCAGTTTAAAGGTGGAAGTAGATTGCTTGGAGACTGACCCATTTATATCATTGTTATATTGTTAGTGTATTGGATCTTGTTCGTGAATAACTTCGATGAATCAGTAAACACCAGGGTATTGTAGAAATTATCATATATTTATGTTGTTTAACTATATAAAACTACACTGGTCAGAGCATTTTTATATCATCAAATGTTTGACTGTATATTAGATCTCGTAAAAGTTGACAAAATGCGTCACGACTCACGTTGATGTTAGTGATATCTTTGCACCATTATCGGACCCATGTTGGGTCGATCAGTACAATGCCTACCTGTTTTTTTCCAACACAAAAGGAAACTTCACTTTGAAAACTATCGCCAGTTTTGTCCATTATAAATAAATAGGTACCCGGCTGGGACTCGCGTTATATCAGTTACGTGCTTAGGCCAGCGCTCGCCACTTCGTGCAACGGTGACTCCCAGACGAAGGGCTACAATATAGCCCGAAACTGGTCGGAATCTATCCGGTAAATATAACGCGAGTCCCAGCCGGGTACCTATTTATTTACAAAAGGAAACGCTACAAAAAATATGAATGATGGAATTAATAAATATGAAGCAGTGATGGCTCAGTGGCATTGGCTATGGACTGCAGCACAGCATGTCCATGGTTCGAATCCTGCCGCGGGCTTGAGCTTCACCACATGGTGGAAGGGCATTTTGCTATTGCCCGCTTGGCTAGCGACCACCCTCAAGTAGAAAATCTGTCGTTAAACACCTAACGGTGTGTTCCGGCAGCAGTCCTTGAGAGACAGTGAAATTACAGGAACATGAGACTTAAGAACTATGTCTCAAGGTGACGGGCGCAGTGCAATTCGTGACTTGTGACGAAATGTATATGTTATAGGCAGAGGTTAGCCCGCTTATCATCAGGTCGACCTCGAGCTTGTTTTGTCACAATAATATATTTAAAAAGTTCTCGCTAACAAAAAACAGGAAACGCAATGATATACCTAGTTTAATACTGGAAATAAGAGCGCTGTAAGTAACACATATTATCCATTTAAAATATTTATAAAATGTATCTTTAGTACGTACCATCGCCAATGCCACAAAATTAGGAACAAGTTCATGCTGATTACTTAAGTTACATTTGGCTCTCAATCAAATATGCCAAGATACACAGTCTATGAAAGTCTAACCGCATTATCCACGTGCTAATGCGTATTTGTACGGATATGTATATCTCCAGCTTTTATAAAAAAGTCAGCAAGGGGATATTATTTCATTTTAATAATGAACTTTAACACCCTGTAATAGCGTAGTCAAATATTTGTGAGTGTTTTTTAACCATTATTTTTGGCTTTATGGATGATGATACCCAGAAGTAAAACGAGAACTCTAAAGATATATTTAATGTAAGAAGATCATAAATGTTAGCACTAAAATACAAATTCGTGACAAATAATATGTGTGTTACATAATTTTGATCTTAAACTTACTTTATCTGCACCGCTAGGAACAACATAACTAGGTAGCGTGGAGTAACTTAGTTTGTTTTTTATTCGTATTTGATGGTAAATGGGGCAATAAGGACATTATGATATAATAATAATTGAATAAAGTATCATATGTTGAGAACGATTCTTGTAACAATCTTTATATATAAAAGAGTAAGCCTAACTGACTGACTGACAGGTATTTTTGTTTGAAAGTTCTTGTGAGTATGAGACATATTAATGTTTTCAATAACCGGCTGTACTCACGCGTATTGGTCGAGATTGTCGACCTAGGTTTCGGGCATGTCCGATGCCCTTTATCAGGTAAGTTCACGCGTCTAAATCGCGGCGACGACTCCGCGCAGTTCTAACCTAGGTCGACAATCTCGACCAATACGCGTGAGTACACCCGGTTATTGAAAACATTTATATGACTGACAGGTGATAATACACCGATGACCTGGGCAAAGAAAAAGGCATTATTGTAGAGTTTCGACTGATACCATATCCGGTAGTCCTTTTCGAGTAGAGTTTAGATGAGAAATGGCAGATTATACCTTTGTTTTGGCCAGTGAGGCAGAAAAAGGTACAAAAAAAACTAAAAAACAGTGTATCATAGAGGGCTAGCCTATTGTCACATATCATACAAAGTTCAAACTTTTGATAGCTTCTGAAAATATCTCTGTTAGAATAACCTTCGAACTTAGAAATTACTATTTAAGATAACGAGCACAATCGCGCTAAGCTAAAATTCCGCCGTATCCTGACCTCTACACTATCGGAACATGTTCTGATAGCGTAGAGGTCAGGGCACTGGACTCGAATTTGATATTCACTCGGAAAAATAATTTACCTCCTTATATACCTTCTTTTAAGTAATTTCGTAGGTTACTTAAGATTTCTTTTAAATACACATGTAAATTATATTAATTATGTACTCAATTACTTAATTATTTACTATAAATTTAATGTTTTAGGTTCATATTAAAGTTAAAATCAACGTCAATGGACAAAACAAAGATAAGTATAGCAAAAATGTTATTCTAACATAAGGTCTCATTAAAAGTCAAATAATCTACTTATTTTTATTTGGCCATTTTAATTCTTGTATTCAGGTGTAAAACGTATTGTCTTAAATTTTAAGGCCACTTTCCTGAATTCTTTAGGAATTCTCTCGTTGGTTGTATACCCACTATCTTTTTGGCGTCGGTCATTAATTTGTCTATACTCTGGTTTTTAATTCGAGATCAAAAAGGTAAACAAAGAAATGTCAATATATGTCATTGTCAAACTGACTGGTCAGGGGTATTCAATATTTTTTCTTCAAAATGTTTTTACGTCATCCGTAACGGGGCTCCCTGCTGCACTAAGTTTCACACATTTTTATTAAATTGAAATAATTCCACACCTATATACCGTATATATATATATATTTACCCGCCTCTAAGACACCCGCAGGAAGATACGGGGGTGACATTATAACCCAGTATCCCATGGGACGTTGGGCCACAAAAATACCGGAAGGTCCCACCTTCTGGTATTTTTGCAAGCAGCACCTTATATAGAACTAACGAATTCTACTGCGATCCTCAAGACGCCTGCCAAGCGTGAGGATTATGGCAAATATATTTGCTTCAAGGTTCCAATGGTTCACCATTGGAACCTTGTTCAACGGTGGAAGTTTCGGATTTGATTGTGTGACTAGTGCTTGAGGAGGTATATGTTTTCTTATTTTGGTGAGAAAGTACAAAAGTATTAATTACCTTTACTAAATTATACATATGAATTTTGCTGTCTTGAAAAAAAATTCAACAATCTGCCGTACCTATAGCGTGAAAAGTGATCTTGGCGAAGTGACCTCGCCGCTTCCCTTATTTTTGCGGACTGTTATTCTGACTGAAACTGACGATATTCTCAACATGTCCGCGGTTTTTTTAGGACACTTGAAGCAGTGATGGCTAAGTGGCATTGGCTATGGAATGCCGCGCAGCAGGTCTATGGTTCAAATCCCACCGCGGGCTTGAGTTTATCGCATGTTGGTAGGGTATTTTGCGAATGTCCGCCTGGCTAGCGACCACCCTCAAGTAGAGTCAGAAATCTGACGCCAAGCACCTAACGGTGTGTTCCGGCAGCAGTCCTTGAGAGCCAGTGAAATTACAGGCACATGAGACTGTATAGACAGAGGTTAGTCCGCTTAACATCAGGTAGGCCTCGAGCTTGTTCTGTCACAATAACATAAAAAAAGAGCAATACTCGTCTTTTGGCCATGCTATAGATGTGGGTTTATACGCCTTCATCACCATCAACTTTTCGGAATCACTCTGAAATTTGCGAACACGTTTCTTAACAGGAGATACAATATCTTTCTTTGTTGAAGAGCCCGGTTGGCCCAGGTTGGGAGTCTCCATATTACGAAAATAAATAATTCGTAACAATAAACAAAAACTGAACCTAACTTTCTTAAAATAACCATAAACGATAAAAACAATAATAAATAACAAGGAAATTCAAAATAACAAGAAAAATTATCGGCGAGCAACACATTCGAATCTAAATACGATTTACGAACAAGCAAAAATGGCGTCAGCTGGAAAATGTCGACGATCCCGCCAGTGTGGCAATTAAAAACAAAAAAATGTAACACTATTTTTTTCAGGCTTGAATATATGCGTAAATATATACGCGCATAAAAAAGTGTTTTATAAGTGATTACTAAAGTAATCAATTGTTGCTTAAAATATTTTTTTTATGTTAAATGCTTCATCGGTTTCCAAAATTAGTATAATTACTAAGTACATGTAATTTTTTTGCATGGGTAACCCCTTTGTTTACATTTTTAATCTCGAATTAAAAACCAGAGTATAGATAGAAAGTATGAGCTACTAAACGCCAAAAAAAATATCAGCCAACTGTCATAAACTTGTCCCGCCCGCTCAGTGGCGACAAGTAAAATTACAATTTGCAATATAAAAGTGTTTAGGTATTACAAAGGACGATTGAAAACGATTGAAAAAATTACGTACCATCGGCAAGTTAACGTTATAATAAAATGATGTTATAGAAAGACTAAAATTCAAACCGTGTAATTTTAACCTAACATCAAACACCATTGAAGCCATATTTAACGGGGTTGCCCTGTTCTTTAAATTAAAAAAATCACATTCAGATTAGCTAATTTGAAAAAAAAATGGAACAAAGGGATAAATGTATATTTCGAGATTTTTAGACGCCCTTTTACCATAGTGTTGCCTGTATGTCTCCAAGTGAGTATTAGATAAAGTACTATGTCTGCTTATACATATGATATCATATACTGATATGGCTGACTTGACTTATAAATTACTTCGAAAGGACAGGCCGGAGGATGAGTATAACAGATGCAGTTCGTCACAAGTGGCAAACTGCACTGCGCCCTTCACCCTGAGACGTAAGGGTTGTGTCTCGCGTGTCTGCATTTCACCGGCACCCATACCCTTAAAACCGGAACACAGTAATGGCGTTGGTATTAGGTATTATGGCAGTACTTCATTGGACGAACTCGCACAAAGAGTTCTACTGCGACTAAATAATTAAAAATTTTTACTCATTTTACATTCTTTTAGATAAAACAATAATTTGAACTGTTATGAAACAAATTATTGGAGGCACTAAGTATTTTAAAGTAAAAAGTGATCATGTTTGCGGTCTCCTGCACCAAGTGAATTTGATAAGACTGGTTGTGGAAAAATACTTGGTCTTAAGGTATTACTATAAGACGAAATTTAATAATATCAAACAGGGTGTAAGAACGAAATCAACTCGTGGAGATATTTGAATCTCCTTTATATGACACGATCGATTATTTATTGTTTGTGTTGTGTACCTAAATCCAAGTGCAAAAGACTGTGACTATGTATACTTGCTTCGAAGAGTGCATGCACAAAAGAGTCACAAGCACTACAGTACTGGGCGTTATACAGTTGGGTTTTCGAATAATATAATTACTTTCATTATCTTGGAAGAAAACCAACAACAACGAAAACTACATGAATTCCCATAAGTACTGATGTTTTTTACTTAACGTAAATAAATAAGTCTGTAAACAGTGGTATAGGTAATCCAATGATATTTTGAAATAAGTTTAAGTTAGGCGATATTTTATAGAATGTGACCAAATTCAACGACGCACTGGACTGTTTTTTTCTTATGAAAATACTGGTATTTCCAAAGTAGGCTATTTGAGAACTGATAAACTTATATAACTTGCAAAGGTCAAAATATATGGACGAACAATCTATGTTATCATGACCTCTTTTTATATTTAATTGCTTTGAGGTATTTTGCATTAAACTAGGTTTATACAACAATTCTGGTTATTCCTTTTACTGATTTGATTGCTGATATAAACTGGCAAAGGTCACTTATACGTGATATAAGAATTATGTTTGAGAGCAGTCTTATATTCTTTATACATGGTTAAAGAAATATTAAAATGATGCCTATTTTAGTCACTTTTAGGGTTCTGTACCAGAAAACGGGACACTACTACTAAGCCTCGGCTGTCCGTCCATTGATGGTCGTCAAAGGACTATCCATAACCTTTGGAACGGTATTGTATTGTATCAACTGGATTGGCCGCTGCTGAATACAGCCTCCCCCATTAAGGGGGATTTACCATAGCTTGGCAGGTGTCTTGGGGATTAAGATATCAGTTCCTCAGAAGGCGCTGCAAAGCGTAAGAGACGACTAAAGGTAAAATACTGACCGGGTGACAGTCTGGCCCGGCTCCAAGCGGCACTCGTTGAAATTTTCACATAATAGTTGTTAGTAAGGCGCGTAAGCGGATCATAAAATAATAATAAAACAAAAAGTTGAATATAAAAAGAGATACTTATACAAGGAACGTGTTTTATGCAACGTATTTTCGTTTTGGTCTATCGTTAAAACGAAATTATAACTAGTAATACTTACAACGATGAACTGATTGAAACATTTCTGAGAGCCAATGAAATTACAGGCACATGAGACTCAACAACTGTATGTCTCAGAGTGACGGGCTCAGTGCAACTCGTCCCTTGTGATGAAATGCATCTGTTTAGGCAGTGATTACCGCTTGACATCAGGTGGGCCTTGTGCTTGTTCCATCACAATTACAAAAAAAAGAAAAATAGAATTTGTGTATATAGTGTCTTATAATTTTAGAATGCTTAAATAATCTTTAAGAAACTTTGTAGAAAGTTAGCTTAAGTGGTATCCAGTAGTTAGTAAAGCAATGTTAACCTATCAAAATAACTTGTTGAAAAAATATAACGTTTTTGTACCCACTTTAATTACGACTGCCGTTTTAGGACAACAACCAGAATCTAACATACCTTCTGAAGCACAAAAGCGCCTAGGCGCTTTTGTCTTCAGAAGGTATACCACTAGTGGTATACTCGTACGTTACTAGCGGTCACCCATCCAAACTGTAACCGCTAAGAACATTTCTTAACTTAGTTGAACTACTGATACCACTTGATTCGATATTTGGAGAGTGTTTTTGCATCATCATAGTTTTTTTACCATCATAACACCTTGATTACCCGAAAGGTAGTAAGAATGCTTTTGGAAGCTAGTATCTGATACTATTTATTTATTTTATTGCTGATAGGTAAACCTTAGACTACAATCTCACCTAATGGTAAGTGATGATGTGGACATAGGTGTTAACAGGCTTACACTAGAATAGAATGCTAAAATGCTAGCCAAATCTTTTAAAATTATGCCCTTTTGATGACCTGTATAAGCGAATTTCTTGCGAACATTTCCTTAGATGCGCTCGATTGCGACCTTTATACGTTTAGTATTACGCATGCAGGTCGTGTATCGCAGTGCCTTCGAAATTCGTCTATTGAAGTTGCTGTAGTTCGACATATCAGCTGAAGATTGCAGTCTCATCTCATTCTGGTCTTTCAACAACTTGATAACTCGACCCGTGGGGCTACAATGACTGCATAATCTAAAACGGATATAATATATTACTTTTTTAATGCTTAAGAACATTACTAATAATAACAATAATGTATACATAGCCCAGGCAAACTGAACTCTGAATAAGAAATGTATACCATAGTAATCAATCACTTCGTGAATCAAAGCCAGATTTATCAAACATTTACCTCGATAATTCGGAAACGTACAAACGCAGCGCCCCATGTCCTAGGTAAGTAGACGAAGTACAACTGGTGAAAGGCTGCTAGGGGAGAATTTAGCTTCTTATAGTATATAGGTATGCATAATAGTATATAGTAGCTAGGGGTCGGAGCATCAAGTCATGCCGCGCAAAAGCAATAAACAAAAATGTGCGGACACTTCCGAATTTGCGATGTTAAGCGAAGCTATCTAAAAAACATTTTAAACTTATTCAATGACATGATTATACCGTTTTTTCTATTCTAGAAAAGAACAAAATTTATTGAAATGTTGCTTAGAAAAAAGTTTCATGTACTTTTTTTTTAACAAATCGGAAGTCTGTTCAACTTTTTGAGGTTTGTTATTGGTTTTTCAGCTATTTGTATTACAATTACGAGTACGTAATTGTAATACAAATAGCGATAGCAATAGTGGAGTACGACTTTAACTTGGCTAAGGTGAAGACGCGTTCCGTGTGCTCCGAATATTCCAGTCCTTAATCTCATTCTATAATAATACTTAAATTCTCGTGAAGAAGTGTCAAAATGGTGTGGAGTTATCATAAAACATTCCACAGAAAGTGCACTAATCTCAAAACACAGTTGTCACAGAATAACAAATAGTAGTCGAGGAATCCGCGTTACTGCTTGGAGTAAGCGAAACAAATAACTGACTTAATTGTTACTCTGTCTCCGTCTGCTTGACGGGCGGCCGGCTCGTACTGCATGTGTGCGTAAGAACACCTTTATCGCCTTACCGCTGCTGCACTAAACTTACCTTCACTTACGCGTATTATTATCATTTACTCCTGTGCAAGATGGCAATAAACTGCGCAGCATGCAACAGAATGATCCGAACAAATATGCCTAGCGTGAAATGTGTAAAATGCAGCAACACTTATCATCCTCTATGTGTAAATATCTCCGAGCGCAGATTACCCGAGGATGCTAAATCAATCTGGATATGTCCTACATGCTTATGTAAGGAGCCTAAAAAAGACAATTCGAACACGCCTGTGCGTTCTGCGGCACTAACGTCATCGGTGTCGCTAGCCACAGCGGTGTCTTATATTACTGACGATGATAGTGTTGACGTTCCAACGCAAACCCGCGCTGCCGCCGTCCGGGAATTATCTGCTCAGGCGAGCCCATCCGCGCTTGTCACAGCTGACCAAGATGACATAATTACGCTAACTTCTGAAATAAAGCTGCTTCGTGGAGACATAAGTGATTTGAAAACCCACATGATCTCTTTGACGGAGCACGTAACGCAATGCTTTTCTCGCTTAGACTAACATGAGAAAAAATTGGTCAATGCGGAAACGAGACTTGAAAAGCTCGAAAGCGAGTATTTGTTGAACAAAAACAAAGTAGTAGAGCTGCGTCACGAGTTAAGTGTCCGTGCTCAAGCTAGCCTCAGAAATGAGGTCGAAATTACAGGAGTAAATGAGCTTTTTCATGAAAGCCCGATGCACTTGATTCACCTTATTTCACTCAAAATTGGAACAACGTTAGAAACCAACGACGTAGATTACGTAAACCGGGTTGGGCCGCGCATCTACGGAAAAAAAGAATCGGGTGACACTGATGAGAATTCTACAGCAAACCCTCGACCATTAATCGTTCGCTTCTTGAGGCGTCATGACTGCGACGCATTTTTGAAGGCTAGTAAAACTAGACGCAACTTGACCTGAAACGATATCGAACTAAAAGGCCCTCCAAAAATATACATCAACGAACGAATCAACAGAGAACAGACAGCTGCAAGAGAGTAGACACGACACCAAAAAGCTCTGGAAAACAGTAAAAAATATATGTAACACACAGAAAAACAAACTGGATCATATCGACCTTCTTAACTACAAAGCCAATCCTAAGACGTCACTTCATGATTGCAACCAACACTTTGCATCGGTAGGTAGCAGTCTAGCCAACACCATAATTAACAAGCTCCAGGTTACTCAAGACGCTCTGATATCTTCGTACAGATCTAAGATCTATACAACTCATTCTTTCTTTCTCCATCCAACAAATACACTTGAAATTTCAAAGATTATATCCGAACTAAAAACTGACAGTTCTCCTGGACCTGACAGATTTTCTACAATTTTATTTAAAAAGTCCACGAAATCTCTTCTTGCTCCACTTACTCATATATTTAACCTTAGTTTATCGTCAGGCGTATTCCCAGAGTGCTGGAAAACGGCTTCTATTTCTCCAATACACAAAAGTGGACCTAGAAATATTCCTGATAATTACAGGGCAATAGCACTACTCAGCATCACTTCAAAAATTCTTGAAAAAGTTGTGAATCTAACGTCATTCCTCAAAAAATATCAATTAATATCTGACAGACAATTCGGATTTCAACGGGGCAAATCGACCGAAGATGCGGTGTCACTGCTTTCCAATACCGTCTCAAACCACATAGAAAACGGAGACAACTGCATAGCAGTATTTCTAGATTTGGCTAAAGCCTACGACACCGTCTTGGTTGGTTTGCTTCTAAAAAAGATCGAGGGTGTAGGCATCAGAGGAATAGCTAATTAATGGTTTCAAAGTTACTTGAGTGACCGCATGCAATTTGTTAAAATCGGTTCTCAATGTAGTAGTCAGCTCCCAATCAGTTTTGGCGTTCCACAGGGCAGCATTCTCGGTCCGACGCTCTTCACGTTATATATTAATGATATAATAAATTGTTCCCCACGAAATTCTGATATAATCACTTACGCGGACGACATAGTCGTAATTTTTTACGAGAAAGAGTGGGAGCATGTTTATAGTCGCGCTGAAGAAGGACTCTTTTATATTGGAAAGTTACTTGACCAGAATCTGCTAACATTAAACACCACAAAGACAAAATACATAGCCTTTTCTAAAACTTGTGCAGGAAGCTCTCCTGAAGACAGCGTTCTAAAAATGCACTCATGTTCACAAGAAAATTGTCTTACTCACCATTCAGGGTGTGCATGTAGTCAAATCGAGCGTGTGAGTAATTTTAAATGCTTAGGCATAATTATTGATGAGAATTTAAATTACCAACAACACATAGCAGAGTTATCATGTCGCATAAGGAAACTAATGTATGTCATGAAAAAACTCAGAGACTGTACGCCTTTAGACCTATTACGACAAATTTACAAGGCTTTATGCCAATCGATCATGCAATACTGCATATCAGTCTGGGGAAGCGCCGGAAAAAGCTTTTTCATTTTAGTTGAGAGAGCTCAGCGAGCCCTTATTAAAGTAATTTTAAAGAAACAATTCAGATACCCGACAGACACCCTCTACGAAGATTTCAAGGTACTGCGAATGCGTCAGCTCTTTGTCCTTTCTGCTACATTAAAAGCTCATAAAACCGTTTTGAATCTATGTGAATATAAATCTATATTATCTAAGCGAGTCTACCGACTCCCGACTCCACCTGCTTCATCTCTTTTAGTTCGGAGAAGTCCCGGGTTTGCTCATGCAAACACCTACAACAAAGTCAACAAAATTTGTCCAATTAAAGACACTAACGTTTTTACCTGTAAGAAAATAGTCCAGAATTTGCTTTTTAAATTATCCTATGATGAAACGGAAGGCCTTATATAATATAATATTGTGGCACAGCGCAGCCAAGGCAACCTTATCCTTACATACACACACTTCACATTAGTTTTACACACTCACTCTAATTCACGCACACACCACTTATTACCTAGTATCAGCGCTTCAATTTATCTCTGTTTACCTTAAATATTGGAACGTACAACCACTTAGTTCCATTTTTATTGTTAAACATTCCCTCCTTGGAAAATTTGTACTTACTCTCTCATAGTTCTTAAAATTTATCTTAAAATATAATCAAGTGTACCGTTTAAGTCTGTACTCTGAGCCCCAAGACACAGGCCTTCGCCTAGTTTGGGTCTTAATGTTAACAAGTGTTCCTAATATTATTAACCAACATTACTTTGAATTATGTACAAACAGAAATGTAATATCTTTTGGAAAGAAAATTATTATTATTTGGAAATAAATTATTATTATATTATTATTTTGGAAATAAAATTATTATTATTAATTTCATTTATTACATTATCCTAAGTAAGTTATAAGAAAAACAGAGATACAAATAATAACGGGTAGAAATTAAAGGTTTAAAAGGGCTTTCTCCAGCCGGACATAGAATATTTTTGTCTGGAGAAATGCCTATATATTTATTTATTACGATATACCTACTTTTGTTATAAAATAAGCTATTTGGATAATCTCAGATATTCTTAGGATTAAGTTTTGATTAAAATAAGTTAATTTTAATAAAAACTCAGTTTATTTTTTTAACACGTTTTTCGCCAAATGTCACGTTTACTTTATATCAGCGGGCAGCTCATATCAGCAAATTTTTTTAGGAATTTCCAGTAGATAATTGTGTAATTACCAGAACACAACCCAGGGTTATACGACTATTAACGATAAGATATCTTATTTTATTATACCACAGCAACGATGCATGTTAATTACTTTTTAGGTATTATTTATGTACATGCGATGCAAAAATTATACAATAAACACTTTTAGTATTTTGAATTAATGAAAAGTAATTGGTACTCCTATCGATGATTACCACCATTGTGAACGATTAACAATAGATCTTGTCAGCGGTATGCACCACTGAAACGAATGGAAATTAAAGAAGAAGAAGGAACAGACTTCCAAAACTGAAAAGCTACAAATAACTTGTGGAAGTCGCACAATGCAAATGCGACCTCAAAGTTACACCGTGTGACCATGATCACGGTTTGAAACATCTCGGGGTATTTTTTTTTTATTGTTGATAGGTAAGCCTTTGCCCACAATCTCACCTGATGGTTAGTGATAATGTGGTCGAAGGTGTTACAAAATGAACGTGGCTTAACCGAGAATTCCTGGTTCTCAACGATAACTGCCGCAACACACCGTTACGGGCTTGGCGGTAGATTTTCTACTTGAAGGTGATCGGTTGCCAGGGATTCAAAAAATTCCTTTCCATGCGGTGAAGCTCAAGCCCGCGGCGGGATTCGCACCATGGACTTGCTGCGCGGCAGTCCATAGTTAATGCCAATGAGCCATCGCTGATTCAAAAATACGTGATTTAAAGTTGTTCGATATGTTTATTTGCGCTGAGTGTTTTGAATCTGGACGGTACCGATTCCGACAGGTTATTTTATAATATACAGTAGGTTCCGTGTTTAACATACAATTACATATTAAGTAACACTACTAAGACTAAATCGTTATGTTTAGATTTCGGGTTTAAGGGTTTCGTATATGCTAAAAAAACATACAAGGAAAACAAAACTGTCTCATCGCGGATATTTGCAAACCATATATTTACATAATTATTTATCAAGGTCAGAAATCGTGTCGTTATTGATCAAGAACAAGAATAACTACTTATTAAATCTGGCCAAATTTACAGGTAGATATACGTGGACTCACCAAACCACCAGCAAGAAACAGCTCCGTCCTGTGAATCCTTCCAAACAAGTGTCTCTGTTCACAACCCCACGATTCGATCCGTTTAGTGAATTGGTAAATAAACACGAAAATATCACCAAATTCAACGACAAACAATAACCATCCGTTCTTATTATTTTATTTTTAATCCATTCTACCTATATACACAAGCACAGCTAGACAAATTTTGACAACTCAAGATGGCAGCCGTTTCGATTCATGCGCAAAATGGTTGGAAACATAAACTATTACAAAATCACAAATATACAATAGGAAAAATTTAAGTCATGTGCGGTCAAAATTTAAGTCAGCTATGACGTCATGTCATGTTAGCTCAATTGGTTAGAGCATACCGGGGTATGCTCTAACTATAAGGAGAGCATACCCCGGTATGCTATAAGGTTGCATCATCATTTACAAGTATAAAACCAATTGCAAAATTCGTCTTGTTTGTAGTACAACGCAAGTGGTACTATAGATGTCGCTCCATCCTTATACGATGGTTAAAGAACGATAGAAAAGATTTGAATTATGACGTCATGTCATGTTAGCTCAATTGGTTAGAGCATACCCCGGCTCAAGGGGTGGATGGACGCGGGTTCGAATACCGCACATGACTTAAATTTTTCCTATTGTATATTTGTGAATTCGTAATGTAATCCGCATAGCAGGCCTTATTGCAAACCTAACAATATTAAAATTATAAGGTTGCGTCATCATTTACAAGTATAAAACCAATTGCAAAATTTGTCTTGTTTGTAGTACAACGCAAATGGTACTATAGATGTCACTCCATCCCAATACGATGGTTAAAGAACGATAGAAAAGATTTGAGTTATGACGTTATGTCATGTTAGCTCAATTGGTTAGAGCATACCCCGGCTCAGGGGGTGGATGGACGCGGGTTCGAATGCCGCACATGACTTAAGTTTTTCCTTTCGTATATTTGTGATTTTGTAATGTAATCCGCATAGCAGGCGTTATTGCAAACCTAACAATATTAAAACATAAACTATTACACAATATTACAAGGCACATGTCCATTTATCCCATAAAAGGCGACCTTTTGCTTCAAAGTGCTTTTTGGCTCGGTTCATCTAGAACAGCCACAAAGTCAAAGTGAAAATCATATATTTAATTTAGGCGTCTACGATGCTCATATGAAGGTCAATCAGGTCAAGTCAGAATCAATCAAGTCGAATATCAGATCCAGTACCATTGCACAAAATGCCCAAGAAGTGCAACTCTTGTGGTCGCTTTGCGAATTCAGCAGAGGGCGTTAGCTTCTTCAAATGTTCGGGATATGTTCACAAATCCTGTGTACGGTTTCCGGGTGACGTCAAGGTTGCAACTGAATGGCTATGTCAGGATTGCAAGTCGGTTACCACCAGTAAGGATAACACCGAGCACCCGGTATGCGATGAGAGAGCAGTTTATGTGCATACTTATCAGCAGGCTAGCCAGGCATGTGGCACTTGTTCAGCGGTGTTTAAAGAGATGAAACTCGTGAATGAAAATATGATGTCTTTAAAAAATTACCTTAAATTTATAAAATAAAAATGAAGTGTACTTCGGGGCATCGTCGAAGGGTTCGGTGGGCGTCTGGATAGTATGGAGACGCGACTGGTGTGTGTGGAGAAGAAATGTGCCAAGTTACAGGCAGGGCAGGCTGGACAGGAAGTAGGCGATCTGCTCTCTACCAACGATGACTTAAAGGCACAACTGAACGATCGGGAGCAAGATGCCGTTTGCAACGATTTTGAGATAAGCGGAATACCGGAAGAGCAGGGTGAGAAACAGTGCGCGTCCGGCGTGCCTGCACAACAGAGAACCTTGGGTTCGCAGCAGCTCCCACCAGATTTTATGTGAACGAGCGCCTCTACAAGCATAATAAACAGATTTTTTTCAAAACACGCGAGGCGGCGCGCAAATACGGTTGGAGGTATGTTTGGTCCAGGGACGGGCGCATCTTTGTTCGTCGCGAGACGGGCAGAGCGTCCTTCCGGGTGCGCTCAGAGCAGGACGTCGAGAAAATATTTGGAAGTGCGGGCGGTGTGACGCCACCTCCACCGGTATAATATGTTTAGTGTACGATCTATATGGGAAGTTTTATCCAAGCGCACTATCGGG
This sequence comes from Plagodis pulveraria, assembly GCA_963890685.1. Taxonomy (NCBI): domain Eukaryota; kingdom Metazoa; phylum Arthropoda; class Insecta; order Lepidoptera; family Geometridae; genus Plagodis; species Plagodis pulveraria. The sequence continues at coordinate 21,255,506 of OY982967.1, forward strand.
TTTTGTAATATTATATTTGTATAGTCCCCTTAGTACCATTATTTTTGAAGTATTTGAATCTTGTCTCTGTTGTTCAATAAATCACTATGTCACAGTAATTTATACATCTGAAAACTTTATTTTAAAATTTTGTAATTTTATTTATTTCATAAAATTTTTAGTTTTATTTGTATTTTTATGTACCTACCTCATCAATTGCATCGATGTCAATTTCTTTACGTGTACATTACCATCTAAGTCATCAACTGTCTAGGGCACTAAGATCAATTCTTAAATTAATTCAAGGAATATCAGCACAAATAACAGAAAATTGCGATAACTTGAATAGAGCTAAACATGAGGTTAATTTTGATAAAAACCCTTTTCAATACTCAAAAAACATTTTCAATGAACAAAGTGGAAAGCTTCTCTTGACCAATGAACAGATTTACGACCATTTCAAAAGCACATACGAAGTGCCCAAGCATGGGAGTCCATATGAGGATCCCAAAAACCAGAGGCCACATGATCCTCATGTTTAGTTTAATATCACCGCACCAACTATGGAGGAAATAACCAATCAGTTGAAAAAGAAAACATCTAAATCAGCTCCAGGTCCTGATGGTATCCCATATATAGTGTATAAAAAGTGTCCATCGGTTCGTAAACATCTCTTAAATATTTTCACTAAGATCTGGTCAAGCAAGCAAATACCAGTGGCATTCGGAAAAGCAATTTTTGTCCTCATACCAAAAAAAGACGAAGTAACTCATCCAAAAGATACTAGGCCGATTGCACTAACAAACACAATATCCAAAATATTTTTCTCAATTTTACAAACTAGAATGACACACTTTATGATTAACAATAGGTATTTCAGGCCGAATCACCAGAAAGGGTTTTTGCCGGGAATTTCTGGATGCCTGGAACACAATACTCTTCTAGCGGAAAGTAAAAGATGCCATAACATATGAAAGACAAATAGCAGTGTGCTGGATAGACTTAGAGAACGCGTTTGTGATCAGCGACATCATCGCATCATATTACTCACAATTAAAAATTGTTATTTCATCAAAAAAGGGACACACTAACACATTGCAATACAATGTGGGTTTGTTTCAAGTTTGTTGCTTGTCACCAATAGCATTTAATATAGTAATTAATATTTTAATTGACAAGCTAATTAGTCATGAAAAAAAGTGGGGCTATCGGTTTAAGATCAATAACAAATACACAGAGTCCATCTTAGCTTTTGCTGACGACCTTGCAATTTTGACACGTAACCCAATACGTGAAGTGGATGAGTTCTGCGCATGGACTAAAGGGTTGAGAACAAAACCAAGTAAATGCCACTGTCTGTGTCTGGGTAGGCGGAATACTAAATTTACCTCTTACGACCCGGGACTCATGATAGGAGGAGAATGTGTTTCCCCATTGCTGAAGCTGCGCTATTTAAATTTCTTGGTAGGAAGATAGATCACAAAGGACGCCCACCATCTTTAGACGCAGTTGTCGATAGCTTTCTAAAAGAGCTTAGTATGGTAGACCAACAACCAATTAGTAACATAAAAAAGCTAGGATATACGACAACTACCTAACATCACGTCTGTCTTGGCCTTTTCTAGTATACGACATTACTAAATCCCTTTTAACAAAACTGGATGTAAACGTCATAGGGACATTGAAGTCATAGTTGGGGCTTGCACTTTCGGCAGACCCATCTACATTATTTAGGGATAAAACAAATTTTGGGATGAAATTAAAGAAACCATCGGAGCTCTATAAATATCTCAGAGTTAACAAAACGCACGTCTTATTAAAATCTCAAGACGATATATTCGCATCTCTCCCAAAAGAAAAAAGTGCCTCCGACCTTGATTTGAGGCTTCAATTCCACAAACAAATTATGATAGGTGCAGCAAATATAGTCCAGCAAAGCGGCTTTAGGGTTCAAAAAGAAAGTTCAGGATAAATACATTGTAAAATTTTTTCCACAACAAGACGAAAATAATAGCTATAAAGTACATGCAATGAGCCTAGAAATGCAAAGCGAATGGCTAACCATAGGTGAATTTTGTATCCCTATGGCACTAAAGTATACGATTGGTCAAACGACTTTCAGATGACCCTCCCAGACCAAAGTAATTTAGTAAGATGGGGGAAAGCCACCGAAAAGTCTTGCGGTATTTGTCGGGAGGCCATAGGTACAGCAAGGCACTTATTGGAAGGATGCAAGGTGCTCCTTGATAGGGGTCATTATTCCCGTCGCCATGATAGAGTCCTCGAAATCATACGAGAAGCGGCGAGCCTCTGGGTAGCTAGAGCAAAAAAAGGTTTGACCACGAACAAACAACACGTTGCTTTTGTAAAATAAGGGTCATCTACAAAATCTAAATCCAAGCCTTACTCCATCTTAGGCGCAGCTCCCGATTGGACTCTTTTGATGGACTCGTATGAAAAACATTACAAAATTCTTGAGGATGTTGGTGTTTCATCTTCCAGACCAGACATATTTCTATACTCAAAAAATCTAAAACGCATAGTACTTATAGAACTTACTGTGCCGTGGGAAACAAATATACCTAAATATCACACGTTAAAAACAAACAAATATTATCCTAACAAATGAATTAACCAAAAACGGTTATGTGGTTAATTTATATGCTGTAGAAGTTGGAGCAAGGGGTATACCAGCGAAATCCCTATAAAACCTACTTAAAGACTTTGGCCTACCAAGAACAACCGTAACTTCTATCCTCGAACGTGTATCTAAGGCGGCATTAGTAGGATCTTACCAAATTTGGTTAGGTAGGGGAGGAGGCTCGAGCGGTGAAGGAGAGCATTGATATATCGTAAAGGGGCCCCTTAATCCTACTTCTGGGTTGCAAGTCCCAGGTCCCTCTAGCCTCTTCCTCTGCAACGCGATGGACCCGTCACCCGCACGGTGAATCCATGGAATGCTAAGTAATTCGTCTCTTGAATATTTTTTTAAGTATGTAAATGGCTACCAGGAATTTTAAAGTTGGAGTATATAATGCAGGTTCTCTTGGCACCAACCACGACAACATTGTAGCTTCAGTCTATTGGTTTGGTGTCGACATCCTAGCGCTCAACGAGACCTGGCTACACGCGGGGGAGGAGGGGCGAGCGCCCGCTATCCCCGGCTATCGGCTGAGGCACACGCCGAGACCACGCACACATCGCTCGCGTGGTGGCGGTGTTGGTTTCTACGTGAGAAGCGGACTTACCGTGCGGACCTGGCGCCACCCGGTGGACCCGTTACACACCACCGTTGAACAGATGTGGCTCGTGGTAAACTTCAATGGTAAACAGTTGATCGTAGGCACGGCTTATAGACCCTCTTGGGTGAATATTGATTTATTTTTTGACGCAATTTCCGACTTTATTAGTTCAATTCCCAAATATGACAATTTAATTCTTTTAGGCGACTTTAATATAAATTATTTAGATACCAGTAGTGGCCAAACTATTAAATTAAAAACTTTTCTTTCATGCTTTAAGTTAGATCAATTAGTGACTGAACCGACACACTACACAGAAACTAGCCAAACATTGATAGATTTGGTATGCACTGACTTGCGGCCGAAGTGTATTTCCTCGGAATTAGTAGGTACTCTCTTTGGCCATTGTTTGGTAGCCTAGTTCAATATAAAGCGGGTAAAGCAGGTTCCCTGCACTGTAACATATAGACCTATAAAATGTATTAGCATGGACAATTTTAATGACGATCTTTAAACTATTCGATGGGATCTTTTAATGCAGCATACTAACATTAATGAAATGGTAGTCAATTTTAATCATATTGTTATTTCGCTCTTCGACTATCATGCGCCTATCAAGTCGGTAGTTATAAAAGAGCGCTCTTATCCTTGGTTCACAGATACTGTAAAACTTATGATGAGGTTGCGCGACGAAGCAGCTGCGGAGTACCATAAAAATAAATCTGAGGTTAAAAACAATATTATAAGTCACTAAAGTCAACAGTTAGTCAAGCCCTTTACCACGAAAAGTCAGCTTATTTCAAACAAAATATTAACAATAACATGCAAAATCCCAAACTGCTCTGGAAAAATCTTAAGCAAACGTTATTACCTAGAAAAGACTGTGAATTGCCATCCTCTTTCAATGACCCCAATGTAATAAATAATCACTTTTTAACCTTACCTGCGAGTGCAAATGTTTCTATCACACAGTTGTCTTTTTTGGAGCATCATAGATATAGTGATGCAGTTTTTCATATTGATCAGGTGAGTCAGAACCGTTTGATTCAAATAATAAAAAGTCTTAAATCTAATGCGCTAGGTTGCGATGGTATTAGTCTAGTTATGCTGGTGATGACGCTACCGCATACAATAGGTATTATACAGGCATTGATAAATACCTCCAACGCTACTAAAATGTTCCCCAAAATCTGGAAATTAGCAATAGTACGCCCGTTGCCAAAACATTCAAGTTTAGTAGAACTTAAAGATTTCCGACCTATAAGCATTTTGCTATGCCTATCTAAAATTCTGGAAAGAACTGTCTGTATACAATTAACAGAGTTTCTTAAAAAACAGAAAATTCTGCCAGAAATTCAGTCGGGATTTAGGAAAGGCCGAAGTACCACAACCGCACTATTGGATGTTACCGATAACATACTTGGTGCTCAGGACAAGGGAATGTGTACTATTTTGGTTTTGCTAGATTATTCCAGGGCTTTTGAATCTTTGAATATTAACCTTCTGTTGTCAAAACTAAGTTACTACGGATTTGATTCTGAAGCTGTCCAATGGTTTAGCAGTTACCTCAGTGAGCGGTATCTATTTGTAAAAATAGGACATCTCGATGGCAGTTCACTTGTATCAGACAGAGTAGCAGTTACACGGGGGGTGCCTCAGGGATCCATTTTGGGTCCCTGAGGCACCCCCCTTGGGTCTTTATTTTGTACTCTGCTGACATTGTAAAACACATTCGCAATTGCAAGGTGCATGCAGACGATATGCAGATTTACATCTCTTGCAAACCGTGTGACATTGATAATGCCATAAATAAGCTGAACGAGGATCTCTCATCAGTGGCCGCATGGTCATCAAGTAACTGCATGTTGTTGAATCCAACCAAAACTAAATACATGGTTTTCGGTAGCAAATACCAAATTGCTAGTCTCCGTCCGTCGATAAGCGTCACAATTCTAGGCGAAACCATCGAACGAGTATATGAGGCGCGTAACCTGGGCCTACACATGGATTGTGAACTGCGGTACCAAAAACATATAGCTGACTGTATGATGACTTCCTTTTATAAATTAAAAGTTTTATATAAATTAAGACCCTACATAAAAGAAGATTTGCGTATACAGTTGGTTGAGTCATTGGTTTTATCCAAGTTAAACTATATGGATGCAGTTTACGGCCCGAGGCTACTTGCCAAAACTAAAAAGCTGGTACAACGGGTGCAGAACGCATGTGCCAGATTCTGTTTTTACATCCCGATCAGGTCACATGTTACCCCTTTTCTTAACAACGCTACGATGTTAAAAATGATGCATCGTCGAAAGGAACACTTAGCGTGTCTTCTGTTTGGCGTTATAAATTATAAAATGCCGTCTCCTGACAAGCTTCGAGGCAGTTGGCGACTGAATAGCATTGCTCAGCCGCCTTTAGAGGAAGTTTCCGTTACGCTGCATCGAAATGTTGGAACAACATCCCGCCACCGATAAGAAATCTGCATTGTTTGCATACATTTAGGAGAAATCTAAAAAAAATTGTTTATGTCCATCAAAAAAGCGAGGAACTTCTTCTTCATGACACCACTGCAATTTAGTTAGTTTATGTTATCTTATGTTTTTTTTGTTTTCAAATTATGTTTAGTTTAATAAGTAAATGAAAGACAATTTTAGATTTTTTAATATAATTAGTAAGTATATAAATAGTTTTTTTTAAAGTCTGTTCAATGGACAAACGGGTTTTGTTTGCAAGTATTTATTATTTAAGCGCGCACTGTTGATTTACACGTGCGTGAGGTCACCTCCCTATACTAACGGAAGATCAGCGCTGGTTGCAACCAACCAGCTTTTTGCTGAGTTAGTATAGGGTTGTGACAAACACTTTGTTTATTTTTCAATGTTTCAATAATTATATATTTTACCATTATGTATAATGTATAGTGTTTCTCGCAAATAAAGTCATTCATTCATTCATTCATTCATTAATCTTTACGGGGTGTAACGATTTTGATGTATTTTTTTTTATATTCGAATGGGGCCACAAGACGGTGCTTGTGGTCCTATTTGAATGGAGTGAGATCTGACAAATGGTATTTGAGTTATCCCTAATAAAGCGTATTTTATGTTTGAAGTCGGTTGTTTTTGTTATTTTTTTTTTCGTTTCGGGATTAACGCATAGAACCAAGATTCATCACATTGCCATAATCACACTTTTCTGAGTAGAGTTTTGCGGTAACTACTATAGCGCTTTCAGGTTATCTTTATCTGTAGTATCTGGTTATTGATTACAAGTTTCAAATTCATCCGATCTCAAACACCGTATTGAACCAAAATATGAAACCCACGGTTCTTTAACTGTCATTCTGCGTAGAATTAGTAAGACCAAAGATTTTCTAAGGACTATATGGGACAGAATGTCAATAAATGTAATTGTGGCCTGGTTGCAGTTGCAATAATTATAAAGGTTAGAAAAGTCAGTTTTATAAAGTTCTTCCGAAATATTTAGATAATTTGTTTTGGTGAGAGACTTTTCATAATTTATTTTCTTTTGTAAAGTTTAACGGTTAGAAGTAAAATATAATTATCTCTAATCCACGATGAGGGCATACAGCAGGCGGTTCATCCGGTGGTAAGTGATCACCGTCGCCCACGAACATCCGCAACACCAGAGGTATCGAGGATGCGTTGCCGGCCTTTAAGGAGGGAGTATGCACTCTGTATTGTAATTTTTTATGCTTTAGGCAACATCACAGACAGTTTCATACCAAACGCTGAACGTAAGTAAGGTAAGTAAGTGAAACTATCAAAGTGCAGATTCAAAAGATTAATCTTAGAATTTCTTATTGCTTACACAATTACAAATTTACCAGTGGAAAAAATTTAAGTCATGTGCCGGAATCGAACCCACGTCCTTCCACCCCTTTAGCCAGGGTATGCCAATTGAGCTTACATGACAATGAGCCATAACTCAAATGTTTCCTATCGTTTTTTAACCATCGTATTGGGGTGTTCTTATTTGTTTCTTTTCAGCAATAGTAAACGAAACCGAAATATAAATGATTCATTTCGAAGTCTATTCCCGTAATCATGAACAGTATGGAACCCTCCTACATACTAGTCCGACAAGTATTTGACAGGTTTTATTAATTTGTGAAACTGAGTAGAATTTTTTTCTGTGAACTGTTCAACCGTATAATACTATCGAGCTGATAAGTCGGTAACAGAGGTCAAGTTCTTCATATATATATGAGAGAGCAGTTTCACTTGTATTCATTACTCGTATAAAAGAAGATTCAAGATGAAGCTTATCAAATTTGTGTTTCTATTGGTTGTGTTAGTAACAACATTTTCAACAGTGACGGCACGTCCGTGTTATGTAAGTATTATATATTCGTAATACTTCGTATTTTTTACAATTTCCATCTTACACGGTCATGATTGTAGGGAGATCCATCAAATCCTGGGACTAGATAAAAAAAAACTCCATTGCCTCATTTCTCGTTCGTGATATTATAATTAACTAAACATGCATGTTAATGATGGCGTGTTGGATGAATGCCAAGAATATTTTACAAGGAACGAGATGATATGGAGGGTGCAATTCTAGCTCGGTAACCACGGGCCTAGAATGAATACAATAAAATTACTTTATTGCTACCAAAAGACGAAATGAATTAATGCATAATAATTTGCTAAAGTTTTAGGTTGTTGCAGTTTTTATAAGCATTATAATAAAGTTTCAACAAAACTCTACCTAAACGGCGTGCAAATGTTTTGTTTCATAACATTTATAGTCACTTACATTTTTCACCAAGAATATAATAAAAAATATATTCGAAGTCATAACCTAATTATTATGATTAATATAAATAAGATGTCATGTTCAATAAATGTCAATTACTTAATTTTCAAATAATATACTTATTTTTTTTATATCACTTCTAACAAGTTCTTTCAAAGTGCAATATAGTAAAGAAATTCAAAGTGTCTGTGAAACATTTTAGCTGTGGCGGCTATTTGTAACTTAGTACATACTATCCTAATTTTCCAGGAAAAATATTGTTTTATGACTTCGCAGATAAATAAATAATTTAAAAAAAAAAATACTGGGCAAAATTTATAATTTTAGCTGACTAAACTTACCTTCCTACCCCGTGGAATGCCGGGTTAAAACGCCACCCATATTTCTTTTCCTGGGTGTCGTAAGAGGCAAATAAACAAAAAAAACAACCGGAAGGCGGAGAGCAGCGACTCCTTAAGAAATTTCTACTTCTATTGCGATCCCCAAGACGCCTGCCATACGTGTGAATCATGGCAAATTCCCTTAATTGGGGAGACCTTGTCCCACAGTGGACACTACGGGTGATGTGATGATGATGTAGATGAAACTTACTTTACCGCTTTGAGCACCAAAATTTCGAGATATTTGATTTTTCTGATATCGTTTTCTTTTTGTTTCAGTTGATACAGAGGGCGATTGATTTCATTTTGCATGGACCAAGATATCAACCAGTAAATGTCTACCAATCATTTGATTATTCCCAGGATCACTCACGTCACAATACTTTATATAATAGAAGTCCCCTTTCATACTACTAAGGCTGAGGCTAGTAACTTACCCTACTTAACAAAGTATTTTTTTTAATTACGCCCCAACTGAATTTTCCCTATTGACCAATAGAGACAAGGCTCCATAACTTTGTAAGTGGTTATCACCGAGTCCTATTAATTTGTATAAGTAGCGCCAAAAAGGATTTTGTATAAGTAGGCCACTAAATTTAACTTCACTTTCTTTCAGATATTCAACGAAAACAAATGTTTTGAAATAATTCGTTTCAATGTTTTTATTCGAAGTTCTATTGTACACAATATTAGATATTTAACTAGGTATTTTTAGAGACCTACGCTATTGCGCGATCTAGAACCTGGGCTTTTACTTTGTTGGCTCTTTTTTATACTTGTTTAAAAGAAGAAGAGAAGAGAAAATCCAATAATACTACTGTATTGTTTGTAAAACAGATTAAATAAACATACTATCTTTACTTACTAGGGGTAATAGTTAATATTTATATTCGTAAATATGTCATTATTTTGTTGATATACATTTATTTTGTCGTCTGTCAGTAGTTTTTTTTACAATGTGTTAGTAGGTGAGAGTTATAAAAAAATAAGTTTTGATTTTGTTCATTGTTTAGTTACTGTCTGTAGATTGATATAGAAAAGTATGATTATTCTTAATACCATGATTTTGTGAAGCAAGTCGAAAATGTGCACGGCTTATGCCGATAACGGTTTGTTTTCATCTAAAATTGTTGGTGACATTGTTACATATTATAGTTTAGTGCTGCCGTATTACAGTGCTAGTTTATTCTAATAAACAAAAGTTAATATTGCTATGCTAGGAAAAACTTATCATTATAATCAAAAAACAGGTCAAATAATCTTCAATGGGCGAAGTTAAAACACTCTACGGTACTTGATATAAGTTTCTCAATGTATGGAAAATTATACATATAATAAAATAAAATTATTTTAACATTGTGTTTATAAATTTTATAAATATACCTACATACTTATAATTGGATACATTATAGTTTCTGTATACTTTGAGGTTGTTTATATAGTGTTTGAGGCAGTGATGGCCAAGCGGTAATAGCTAGGGACTGTTATGGCGCAGGTTCATGGTTCAATCCCTACCGCTGCTTAAACAATACTCAGTATATCACACGGCTGATATAAAACAATGCTATGTTGGTATAAGAATGCGAACAAAGTTATTACTTCTGTTTTAATACGCACGAGGGCCACCTGATGTTAATTGGTAACCTCTGCCTGCAACAGATGCATTTCGTTACAAGTGGCGAACTGCACTGCGCCCATCACACTGAGACATATAATTGTAACAACTCATGAGCCTGAAGTTTAAAATTTACTGTCTTTTAGGAACTGCTGCCGGAACACACTATTAGGTGCTGGGCGATAGATTCTCAATTACCACGGTGGTAGCCAAGCGAGAAATCGCAAAATACCCTACTACAATGTATGCCTGTATATGCCAATTCGTTTCCACCGGCGGTATGCCTTTATAAACAAATACTACAAGCTATATACACTACTACAGCAACGAATAATCATTTAGACAACCTGCAAGTCATTGTAGCATTGCCCCGTTGAATTGCAAGGCTAATTAATTCAAATAGGTGCCAGCATTTTGATCACGCGTCACATCGACCAAGCGCTCTGACAAGTTTTGAGAAGTTGAAGAGCTGAAGCGCTCGTAGTGTAATTTTCTTAGCCGTTTACTGATTGGCTTAGTTAAAAAACGTCCGCTGCGGTCTGTTGATGGGTGACCGCTAATAGCATTAATACTGAGCGGTTCCGTACTTCGGAGGGCGCGGTCGGTCCTGGTTGTTGTCTTAGTGTGGCAGTCGTTATAGTGTGGTGGTAGGACAGTTGTAGAGTTTACCCTTCTTTTTCATTGCCAGTTCAACTTGATGATGCATTTGTTCAGCGCTCGTAAAAGTACGCTCAGGTTCGAAAAAATATAACGAAATTGTAACTGTCTATATTATGTCAGTGTTTACTAAGTGAACTAGCGAAAACAATCGCAATTTTTATTTTGGGCACTGATGTTGTCAAGCCAAGTGTTCATATTTTGAACATCACGATACAAACTAGAAAAACGTAAATCACACACATGATGTCTTCCCGTTTTCTTCCTGCAATGCCATCAAACCAAATAACAGTCACCGATTAAATTTCAAAGGTTATTTTTCCAACTGGCGTAAAAGTTTGATTAAAGGCAACAAGTCTTTGACAGAAAATAACCGATTTGAATGTATCCATTCTTGGTAACATTATATATATTTTTCCAAATCTGAGGTGAAAAGTATTCGATTAGCACTTTGTTGCAAAGTTTTATGTGAATCATAAAGTTGTCTTGCTGTTATACATTTCCCATGATGTTTAACAAACTCAACATCTGCCTACCCTTACCGGGATTACACTATATAAGTGGTAAATAATAGTAGCCTATGTTTTAATTAAGCTTATAAGCTGTTTCTACACTAAATTTCATCCAAATCTATTCGCCGTTTAGGCATGAAAGAGTAACCAACATCCACACCTACAAACTTTCGCGTTTATAATATTACTAGCTACGCCCCGTGATTTTTTACCCGCGTTGTGATGAAAAACTATGATGATGGTGATGACCAAAAGTAGCTTATGTGCTAATACGGGGTATAAGCTATTTCCATACCAAATTTCATCCAAATCCATCAAGCCGTTTAGGCGTAACAAACATCTATATCTACACACAATATATTGCGTTTATAATATTAGTAAGGATTAATTGATACACAAAAAGCTCGCTGCAGACGACTTAATTTCCGAGAAACAAGGCAGCGGCAAGACCTCTTCTCGCTTCTCGCTTGTCTTGTTGGCGTGGTATGTAAGATTCAATGAAATGTCTGGTCCGTACGTTATTATAGCAAATAGGTACACCTACTTTGCCATGAGAGTCGTTAAGTTGAGTTATTGCAATTAAACTCAACTGATCATGGTACCATCTCTATTATTTTCATACCAATACACATAAACAGCACCAATCTAACAAAAATAGCAATAATATGGATTAATAGGAATATTAAGTCTGTCACCAAGCACCGAAAGGTGTGTTCCGGCAGTAGTCCTTGAGAGCCAGTGAAATTACAGGCACAATGAGACTTAACAACTATGTCTCAATGTGACGGGCGCAGTGCAATTCGTGAGTTGTCATAAATTGCAACTGTTATAGGCAGAGGTTTGTCCACTTAACATCAGGTGGGCCTCGAGATTGTTCCGTCACAATAACATAAAAAAAAAAAACTATTATCTATCGCCAAGCACCTAACGGTGTGTTCCGGCAACGTGAGATAGTGGTCAAAGGCTTATTGGGTTGATTTAGTGGAAATTTTCAGCAACGGTCCAGATTCTGACACAGTGCTTGTTAAATGACAAATGCTCCTTTGTCTTACAATACCTTACGTTCTATGGTTGTTTAAATATCTGTATATGCAGTCCTGTATATCTCATCATATCTCCGATGAATGATGACAGGACTGAATCTGCTGGATTTTATTACCAATAGGCTAGTCTTTGATTACAATCCTACCCGATGATAAGTGATGATGTTGTCGAAGTTGATAAACAGACTTCACCTAGAATGGGAAGTGGCTAGCCGAAACACATTTTGAAGTGCTTGGCGACAGATTTTTTTCTTAAAAGTGTTTTTCCAAGTATTGAAGTTTTCCAGACCACCCGAAGAACTCCGACATAGCCCGACGCCGGAAATTTTGAGACAATAACCGGATCGACGGTTTCACTGCGTTTTGAAGTACCGAAACGCTCAGTAGAAAATGGCAACTTGCATTCACCCATACAAAATATCGCACTAAACACTGCTTTACTTAGATTTTTGGCTAAGAATGACTAAGCAAGTTCCACTAAGTGCGCTTCATTCTAGTTTCTTTATAATTTATATGCTTACTTGAAATGTATTGGATCATTTCATGGTTAATTGTTTTATTTGTTTTAGTGTTCCTGTTCTATTGTATGTTTGTAAAAAGTCCTAGGAAGTTTCTGACTAGTTAAACTACAACTCGTTAGTATCTGGGAAGGCAAATAATAATAATAATAAAATAATATAATGAATACAATATTAGATGTAGGTAATTCAAACTGTTCCAGTAGCTTCATAGCGTTTATGGCGTAAATAATGCCAAATCCCTTCTGGAACAACTTTTTGGGAGTGTGATCGTTTTTAGCGTTTTTGGCGAATTTAACTTCAAATGGTACTTACCCTATATGTTCTATGCCCGGCCCTGGGTATAGCCGCCTCTTATTGGTCTGTGGAAGTAGCATCAATCAATCTCAATTGCCCTACATTGCTCGTTCGATAGAAAAAAGATTAGAAAATTTCTTAATTTCACTAAATACAATACATCAAATATTATGAATCTAGCGTCGCAAAGTTCACCTGTCCGTAGGGTTGTCAAAGTTGTTTACAACAATAATTAATAATATGATAAGATTATTATATCTCTTTATATGTTTTTAATTCTTATACAATAATTTATAAGATATATATATATATCTACATATATATCTACGCTATCTTGGAATAATAGTGGATATATGGTTGTACAGTTGCCGCCCATTATATATACCTGATACTTATAGTCCAGTTAGGTAAGTGCAACTTTGACAAAGAGGTCGCCCGAAGGAACCAACATTGATGGGCAGCGTTCGGGAAGTTACGCGACATCTTCTCGTCGAGCATCCCGCAGAGCCGAAGACCAAAGTTTTCAACCAGTGCGTGTTGACAGTGATGGCTTATGGCACTGAGGCGTTGTCCGTAACTGTGAGCTATGCTCGGAGTTTCTTAGCACGATAAAATATGGAACGAAGATATCTGCCGAAGAACGAAAATCATCGACATAGCTTTCTGAATTTGCACGTTGAAGTGCCAATGGGTGAAATGGAAAAAAACTAGCGACATTGCTCCATGAACTGATAACCGATGGGGAAGAAATGTCTTCGAGTGGTTACCACATTACGCCGGAAGATGTAGAGGTGGTAGGCCCCCTACTGGTTGGAAAGACGACTGTGACATTTTCCCTAACTACGAATACCTATTGAACATAAGAGTAATTTAGATTAGCTATTAGGCTCACGAGCAAGGTATTTGTTTTTTTTTATATTTATTATACAAAAATGATAATTAAAACATCAGAAACATTGAAAATACTTGCGTATTTTTGCGGTAAGGGAAGGAGCACCATCCCGTTCCAAACTGTGAGACTCGACTTGTATGCAGGGGATTTCTCCTTCTTACCTCAGATTCCACTGATCATCGCTTACTTATCAGCCTACTTACACTTATAATATTACCTTAAGGAAATGCCGTAGATTAAATAAGTTTCATAAATAGCAATGTTTTGGCCAATGATCGTCCGATACGTCATGAAAGTTACAGTAACACAAAATCTTTCGACTTGTTCCAAAAAAATATGTTATTACGAGGAACTACTTCAGGAAAAAATATTTCATATCAACATAAGAATTATTAATATAATATCAATCAGATATTTATGATTTCGTTAGTATCTGGGAAGGCAATGATACATCAAATATTATGAATCTAGCGTCGCAAAGTTTACCTGTCCGTAGGGTTGTCAAAGTTGTTTACAACAATAATTAATAATATGATAAGATTATTATATCTCTTTATATGTTTTTAATTCTTATACAATAATTTATAAGATATAAGGAGAAAAAAATATTTACATATAAATGAGTATGGACTCACTTTAGCTATAAGATATTTTAACTAACACTAATAGGCTAACTTCCCATCAGGAAGAATATTGATGAGTTGGAGAAAAAATATTATATGAAACAAAAAAAGTAGGAATTAAATAAGAGTACGGAATACGAGTCTGTAGTGTATGTAGTAATTAATAATAATAATATCAATAGTCTGTGTGTCTACCCTTTACACTGATCACACAAGCACAGCGATTTGGCATGCTTAAAAGCAGTACATCAAAACCACTTTGAAAAATGGCCGGCCACGTTCTTTGTAACAAGTCAAAAAGCTGTTTTGAGGTATGCACGGCATCCGTACTCAGCAGAGCTCTTCTTTGTAGCATATTCCATGCATATTCAATCGGATTGAGTTCAAGCAATAGCACAGGCCACGGCGAAACGTTCATGCGAGCATCGGCAAGATTGCGAGTTACGACTCTAGCCTCTAGTCGTGCATTAGACGAAACGAATCACCGGAACGGCTTCGCAAAGGGATGGTCACTTCTGAAACAATACTCTCCGCATAAATCTGAGCACTGATGTTGCCCCTGACCCAAATGAAATCTGTTCTTCCACCGATCCAACTACCTGCCCAAACCATTATTGTTCTCCATATGGGTGAACTTCTTGACACAATTTGAAACGTTCTTGACGTCCAGAGCTCCTCCAAATTCAAGTATGTCTTGTAGTAGGCTGCATATCCAAACGAGACTCGTCAGAAAAGCACACCAATAAAATTCTCTATTGCGACAATTTTCGAAACCGTTCTTGATCCCTAGTTTTTGATGTGTGTATGAGCCTTCTATTTTTGCATTGCATGTACAGAACCCCATAAAGTAAAACATGCATCGTTTATAGCTAGATAAGATAGATTGTCGTTATTAGTCGTTAACTGTGTTTATTTGGCCTGGGCTGTGTAAAACTACTGGTAATTCCTCAAGAGCTGATATGAACTGGCAAGAGTCAAGTCATGGACGATAACAAACAAAGTTAATGATACATATGAAACTTGTTTTTAAAAAAACAAAACTGGGTTTTTACTAAAAACATATTTTAATCAAAACCTACTCGAAAATACCTAAAAGTATATTAAGAGATGATTTTAAAACAAAAATAAATAAATCATCTGATATATTATAAATTTGAGAGTCTATCAAAGTTGTGTTTTATTACCTACCTGTGTTAGTTATCATGCATTTCTATAAACAAAAAGTTTCTGATTGATAAGGCATACTTATTTATAAATGATTTTTAAATTATATATTATTCTTAATGTTATGGACATAAATGATATTATATAATTCGAATATAGTTTTCATTAATATAAGATTCCATTATAGAATTAAATACTAAGTATTAAATAATAATGTTCAATGTAATTAAATAATATTGTAGTTAGTATTCAATCCATAATTTGCACGCCAAAGGTTCATATACAAAACAACACACTTTTAGAACACATCATTTCAACATAAGACCTGTTTAATGTACCAGTATCTATCAAATTAAATAAGAAATTTTGATTTTGGCTAATTCGTAGACAATTAAACTATTTTGTTATAGATTTGATGCCATACTACTTTAAGTTACCTTTATCATTTCTATTGCCAACGACGTGCCCATATCACGCTATTTCTCTGATATATACTCAATACATGAACTAATATAACACTTTCTATTATTTTTGCTCGTTTCTATATATTTTATAAGGTTTTTTTTAAAATAGGGGGCTAAATGATAAGACAAACAACGAATCGCGGTCATCCATACCAATGATTGACCTTAATTGGTTCTTCGAAGAAATGACTGCCTTGTATATTGTTTCCGCTACATCGATTTGATTGAGTAAAATAATTGTAAAATAATGCTTTACAACCGTTTTCCATTCGAGTGTCTGCCATATGGCACGAATTGCTACGAATTGGAAAGAGAGAAAATGCGAGTGTGGCGCGTTGAAGTGAAAGTAACTGGTAGGCGCGAAGCCAGGAAGCGACGTGGTGGGTACGATTCATTTCTTATCTTGTCCATTCAAGTCGTAACACCCATCAGTTTTAACGCTCACATCTCTACGAGCTACACTTGTTTGTTCATAGAAAGTCAGCTGTCCATGAACAAATGTCATGTTTTATAAACCGCCTACGTTATGCTAAAGAAAAAACGTTACGATACCAATAAAAGTAGATCTAGAAAGATCCTTAACGGAATGAAGCTAAAATACTGTATATATTAATACAATTTAAAAAGCATTGAAGTATTAATTGAAACTATAGAAATTTATGGATGGTTAAATCTTACCAACTTCAGGGAGCGCGCGTGTGTGTTGTACTACGCGATAATTTTGATATTTGTACTTTTGTCCTGGTGCCTGGATGATAGTGGTGACGTCCGGATTGGGAGGAAGAATCTCGACATCGGATCCGCCTCGCCCACGCGTGAGTAACACTTATTTATTCCGTCTTGGCAAATGTTGAATATTTAGGTACGCTCTAGTGGGATCACTCACTCGAATTCCTCCCTGTGTAAGTTTATTGTTTGTAAATTTGTATGTAATCTTCGTGTATTTTTTACCTTGTCCTTTTCAGCCCGGCGAATCGCCGGCTTGTTAAGCATTCAAACAGATTGTCCAGGTGGAAGCCCTCTGCTGAACAATCCCTGCCTGGGTATTCTGGAATCATAACAACGCCAGAGCGTGGTTTTGATGCCTATTTTTTGTAAAATTTGATGAAAAATAACCTATTTTTGGACATTTTGTTCATGCCATGCTTGTTTGAAAGGTTATGAAAATTTTGATTTGAATTGTATTATTATATTAGAGCCTTTTGAATACACTTGAAATACAGTGTATCCTCTAATTTACATAATTTGTTAATAGTTTTGTAATATATTTGGGCATTTTGAGCCAAACTTGTAATTTGTTGAAAAGCACTTCGCCCTTGAAAAAAGTTCCACTTGTTTTGTACTTGTAAATTATGATAAGTACTTGGATATGCATAGCATAGCTTGTATAAGATAATATATTTGTTGTTTGAATGAAACAAACCAGTCTCAGTCCTAATTTTTATAAAATAATTGATAATTCGACTTGATTGGTATATTGGCCTCCGCTGGGTATGAGTTGCGCAAATGGATCTCCAATTGACCAGCGCTGCTTGAAGGCCTACCAGAAGACCATCAACAGGACCCTCATTTGTTTGAGAAAGTTGACAATCCTGCGATGATAGTAGTATATATATGCGGGTTCTGGCTCAAACTCGGAGGTTGAATGACGTCACAGCGTTCTCACCACACACAGCGAAGCGTTCTTATCACATCCGGCGACCGATAAGTTTCAAAGCTAGCTATTAAAGTCGGATTTGCCTGCCAATGTCAGGTTTAACTGTCATCGCTGAATTTAACTGTCAATGTCATATTGAACTGTCAAAATCAAATTTAACTGTTAAAGTTAGATTTAACTGTCATCGCTGAATTTAACTGTCAATGTCATACTGAACTGTCAGACAGATTTAGCTGACCAAGTTAGATTTAACCGTCCAAATTAGATTTAACTGTCATTGTTGAATTTACCTATTAAAATCATATTGAGCTGTCAAACTCAATTGAACTGTCAAAGTCAGATTTAACTGTCAACGTCATGTTGAACTGTCAAAGTCAATTGAACTGTCAAAGTCAGATTTAAGTGTCATTGTTGAATTTAACTGTCAACGTCATATTGAACTGACAAAGTCAGATCTAACAGTGATAGATTTAACTGTTATCATCACCCAAACACCCGCACCGATCAGGAATCGAACCTCATCATCATAACGTATACACCGCTGAGCCACTGCCGCAATACTCCAATGCCCTAGTTTCACATGAATCTCACAGGATGTGGGTACGCTGATAAGCGGAGAATCGGGTCTCTTTATGAATGTGTGTAAAAGCGTAATATTATCATTATGCTATTATTATCTTCTACCAATAGAGATCACGGACTTAGACTGATAAGGAGATCATCAACCAATAGAAACACTCTTTTAAAGGTTAAGGTGTGTTGGTGGGGGTGGGTATAAAAGCATGCAACGTTTACTACAAGCACATACCTTAAGGTCTCTCATTACGTTAAACACGTTTAAAACGAGAACTCATAGATTTTTACATCTTAGCCAATATGTTTGATTGTGAATATTGCAGACAGAAGTTCACCGTTAAAAATAGTCTAAAACGGCATTTGAATTATTGTAACATGTATAACAGTGCGTCTGAGAAGGATAGACCCAAATGTATCCACTGCGCTAAGATATTCTCACGGTCTGATGTTGCTGAACGCCATGCCAAGTCATGTCGAATGGGACCAGGTACGTTCATATATGATTAAAATGCTATCACTATACAATACATTAAGCTAGATTTATAGCACCTACCTAGAGATTTTTTTTCTAATAGTAAACGACTGTTGATAAATATTATAATAAAATGTGTCGATTATTCATTGAGCTGAAAACTTATCAGGATCTATGTATTTTTTACAGGTAATAAACGATGCGTTGAAACAAGTGATAATGTACTGCAACCGACTATAAAAAAACCGCGTTGTGATATATGTGAGATTGATGTGACTAATATTCATACGCATCTCCGAAGCGCTCTACATAAAAACAAAGTATGTACTCGGCCAAGGGATGATGAGCATGTTCAGATTATTAAGTCTGCATACAAATCTCGCATTGCTACATATAGAGTGTTTAGCCGCACTCCAATTCTAATTCCAAGCGAGTTCATGAAAGAGGTAAGAGGAATAGTACTCCGCCTAATCACCGACAAACAAGTTGAGGTGGGGGGTGCTATCAAAGTGAACTTAGAACTTTACGCTAAGTACACGAAATGGGTAAAGATAGCGGCGGATGAAGAAAAAGAAGTAGAGGAAATAAAATCATTTCATACAAAAAATAGAAGTATTTTTACTGATTTCACCATCGAGGAAGCATACAATGCATTTCTTGAAGAAATTAGTAGCAAAGCTGATGAATTTCAAGAACGGGACAGCGGGTGGGCTGTCAAGAGCGTACTTCATCTTGAAATTAATATAAATAAATATGCACCATTGAAGGGATCCTCATATCTCCCCCTACCCGACTGGATTCAAAAGAAACATGCCTGTGTTAACGTGAAAAATACTGATAATACATGCTTTTTTTGGAGCGTTGTGAGTGCTCTTTACCCTGCTGCTAAAAATGCGGATCGACCTTCATCATATCCGCCATATGAGGACGTGGTGAATACTGATGGTATTAGCCTCCCCGTAGACATGAAGAACATCAAAAAGTTTGAAGATATGAATGAATTCAGTATAAATATATATGAGATCAGCGGTCATAGTATTGCAGGGCCTATATATCACTCAAAGGAGAGACGTGACAAGCATATAAACTTGCTTCTCGTCGAGGATGGTGAGAAAGCGCACTTCTGCTGGATAAAAAGCCTATCCCGTTTAGTAGGTTCGCAGCAAAGCCAGCACAAGGGCAAAGTATGGATATGTGATGGTTGCCTACTCACATTCACTAGCGAGAGTAATCTCATCAAACATGCTAATCGTGATTGTTCCCATATCACAACAGCATTACCAGCTGAGGAGGATAACATTTTAAAATTTAAAAACTATCAGAACAGGATGAAGGTGCCGGTAGTGGTATACGCTGATTTCGAAGCATTATTAAAGCCGATAGATACATGTGCTCCAAACCCATCAGCATCATATACCCAAGATTATCAATTGCATGAGCCTTATAGTTTTGGATATTTTATAAAATGTGATTATAATGATTCACTAAGTAAATATGTATCGTTTAGAGGAACTAATTGCGCAGATTTTTTTCTGGATTCTTTGGAGGAAGAGCTAGCCCCATTCGCTAAAAGTATAAATAGAACAATATCAATGCATCCTCTAACAAGTGAGCAAATTCAAGAGTTTACAGCCGCAGTAAATTGTCATATATGCGGTGAAAAACTAAATATGGATAGGGTGCGCGATCACTGCCACCTAACAGGTATGTATAGAGGGGCTGCGCACAACGACTGCAACTTAAATTATAAAATAAAACATGTCATACCAGTAGTTCTTCATAATATGTCTAAATATGATTCACATTTTATTATTAGAACATTGCAAAACCGACACGTGAACATCCTACCCAAGAATAAGGAAAATTTCATTTCTATTATAACGAAAAAACACGGTGGGTTAAGCTTTGACTTGAGATTTATAGACTCGTACAGGTTTCTAGCGGCTAGCCTCGATAAACTCGCAGCCAATCTTGATTCGAGCCAATTTGTTAACATGCGTAAACATTGCTCAGATCATTTAGATTTACTGATGAGAAAAGGTGTATTCCCTTATGATTATATATCATCTTTGGAAAAGCTTGAAGAAACAGCACTACCACCCCGAGATAGTTTTTTTAACAAGCTGAATAACTCAAACATATCAGATGCTCAATACGATCATGCGCAAAAGGTTTGGAATGCTTTTAATGTAAAAACGTTAGGTGAATATAGCGATATATATTTGAAGACTGATGTTATGTTATTAACAGACGTTTTTGAAAATTTTAGAAATGTATGTCTTAAGACTTATCAGCTAGATCCTGCTCATTATTACACAGCACCCGGCCGATCTTGGGATGCGATGCTGCAGTTTACAAAGGTTGAGATGGAGTTACTCACCGATCTCTCTATGGTAAAGTTCATTTCAAATGGGATACGCGGAGGATTGAGTCAGTGCTGCGGAAGATATGCAAAAGCTAATAATAAATATATTAGAGATTATGATTCAGAGAAACCCTCAAATTTTATAATTTACTTAGATGCTAATAATCAATATGGATGGGCAATGAGTCAATACTTACCCTTAAAAGATTTCAGATGGTTGACCGAAGATGAAATAGCAAACTTTAATATTACCCAAACCCCCGATGATGGTGCTACAGGTTTCATTCTAGAGGTGGATTTAGACTATCCCACACATTTGCATGACTCACACAATGACCTTTGCTTTTGCCCTGAAAACCGCGTACGAGAAGTAAGTAAGTCTAAAAGCCTAAAACTCTTATCAAACTTGTATTGTAAGCGTGAATATGCTATACATTATATTAACTTAAAACAGGCTATCGATAAAGGACTTGTTCTTAAAAAAATACATCGAGTTCTAGCTTTTAGTCAGAGCCCTTGGCTAAAGGGGTACATTGAAATGAATACGGTAATGAGAACGAGCGCAAAAAATACATTCGAAAAAGATTTCTATAAACTAATGAACAATGCAGTTTTCGGAAAAACTATGGAAAATGTTGAAAAGAGAGTTGATGTGCGCTTAGTGAATAGGTGGGAGAGTGCGGGTAAGAGATTAGGAGCTAGAGCATTGATAAGCAGGCTTAATTTCCATAGCTTTACAATAATAAACGAGGATCTTACTATCATTCAGATGCAGCGTAATAAGATTAAATATGACAAGCCTATATATATAGGGTTTACTGTACTAGAGCTCTCGAAAACTCTTATGTATGACTTTCACTACAATTACATATTACCAAAATACGGCGAAAATGCATCCCTTTTATACACAGACACAGACTCTTTTATATACAATATATCGACCGATGATTTTTATGCAGACATCAAACCAGACGTAGAAAAACGCTTTGATACTTCAGACTCCCCTCTAGCAATACGTATAATCTACCTCTAGTCAATAAGAAAGTGGTGGGGATGTTCAAGGATGAATGTGCAGGTGAAATGATTAGAGAATTTATAGGTATACGATCCAAATGCTACTTTATAAAAAAATAAGATAATCAGGAGATAAAAAAAATCAAAGGGTTAAAAAGAAATGTGGTAGTGGATGATGTGAATAGAGATGACTTTTTCAACTGCGCAACCAATACAGATGTAGTGCAATATCGTACTATGCATGTGATATGTAGTAAGACTCATTTGCTATACTCTCAAGCTCTCAATAAGATAGTCCTGAAAAATTCCGATGATAAGAGGTTTTCCATACCCAATGAACCTTATAAAACCTTAGCATGGGGTCATTTTACCATAGAATAAATTTTATAATAAAAATTGTAAATTATTTATTTAGTTAGATATTTGTGTAGAATTGCAAATAGAATAGTGTAAATAAGATATCTTTAGCAACTATTTAGGGGATCTCACGCTGTATTAGAAGCTCAGCAAAGCCCCTCTAACGATACGAATCTATTTCTATGAATTATATAACTAAGATGCTTTATTAATATAATTATTTCCTAAATTATGTAAAATAAAAATCATAAATGTATTAAATATGTTTAAGAGCCCTCTACCCTATCAGCGGGAGTACCTAATATGAGTACAAGTACTATGTACTTATAGTTAATAATAATTATCATTATTAATTAGTATTCGCTAAGTATGTTAAGTCTAAAGTATTGTATAAAAGTAATAAATTATATTGAAAAATATATATTTTTTTCATTTTATTGGATAATCCCTACCCCCACCCCAGCTCTAAATAGTACAACGGCAGACCCTCTTCAACTTTTACATCGACTCGCTATATATCAGACCTATTCAAACCTGATCAGATCACCTGTTCAATACCTGCTCAAACCTGTTCAATACCTGATCAATACCTGTTCTGACCTGTTCAATACCTGATCAATACCTGTTCAGACCGGTTCAATACCTGATCAATACCTGATCAATACTTGATCAATACCTGTTCAGACCTGTTCAATACCTGATCAATACTTGATCAATACCTGTTCAATACCTGATCAATACCTGTTCAGACCTGTTCAAAAACCCATTCAAAACCTGTTCAGAGCAGATCGTACCACTTAATCAGACCTGGTCAAAGCAGCTCATATCACCTATACAACTCTTATCTGATCTTATTCGATTATAATGTAAAAATCACTCACTCTCATACTGAGACTTGATCTGATAACGCTTGTTTATGAGATCTATTGCTATCCTTTCCTTCGATTGCTCAGGGAGCTGACTAGTCCTAATTTTTCTCTTATTAGGTAGGTATTGTGTTCAGGGTTACCATTACAGTCAATACAAGCCAACCACTTACCTTGAAACTATTGAGCAGCTCGCAGGGTTCCGTCCATGTGTGTACTGTATCGGTTATTGCACAAACCTAAACACCCGGGTGAAGGCACTCACAATCACTTTAATAAATATAACTGTTACCAGCAGAATTCACCAATACTAGCACCAAGCTACGTCCGAGGAGCACTGACTGTCATACACGTATATTTTTAACCATCGTTTTTGTCCCAAAACTACCCTCTTCTTTGCCGCTCGTTCGAATCTCAGCTTGTGACTGACTGCATATTAAATATAATAATAACGCCTGAACATCCCCCCGCCTAACCAAGGCCCGCCTTGGTTCCTAATTGCCCATAGGTAGTCGACATAGCTTAGAAACGGGTCTCAGAAAGACACCATTCTGAGTTTTTACTTCCGCAACCCGAAGAATTCCATCTTTTCCTGGTAACAATTTAACTAACCGACCACGTTTCCAATGAAGAGGAGGTGTATTATCTTCTTTTATTAAAACTAAATCATCTAACTTGGGAGGTTCCGTTTGGGAGGTCCATTTATACCTTTGCTGCAGGGTATGCAAGTATTCATTATTCCATCGAGACCAAAAGTGCTGAGTCAATTTTTGAATTTGTTGATATCGTGATAACCGGGTGAAGCTTACGTCAGTATAAGGGTATTCTGGAAGGGCAACTAAAGGTTGCCCAATTAAAAAATGACCCGGTGTTAGGACTTCGAGGTCCGCCGGATCTGTACTTAAGGGACACAAAGGTCTGGAATTCAAAACGGCTTCCACCTTTGTGAAAAACGTTGTTAACCCTTCAAATGTAAGCCGAGTATCCCCCAAAACTCGCCTCGCATGTGTCTTTGCAGATTTAACCGCCGCTTCAAACAACCCACCGCTGTTAGGGAAACTAGGCGCGTTAAATAACCACGTGATGTTTTGCATAGTCAGTTTACGCTCAATATCCGAAAAGTTGTTCTTTATGAAGATATATAACTCCTTGATATATCTGTCCGAACCTGTATAGTTAGTGCCGCAATCTGATCTTACTAAGGAAGGGAGTCCACGACGGGAAATGAACCGAGTAAATGTTGCAATAAATGCCTCTACCGATAAATCTGACACGACCTCCAGGTGCACAGCTTTGCTCGATAAACATACGAAAATGCATAGGTAGCATTTTTGTATTTTGGCATTCCGTAAGGTATTAGTTTTGATATAAAACGGGCCGCAAAAATCCGTACCAGTCCCCATAAACGCACGTACACCTTTTACGCGATCAGGTGGCAAATCAGCCATAAATGGTTGCGTTGCACGAGCTTGTGACCGGTAACATTGAATACAACGGAAGGTGATACGCCGAGTGATTCGTCTTGCCGAAATGATCCAATAAGACCTAGATAATATAGACGCTAGAGTATTCGCCCCAACATGACAGTGTATCTGATGATAATACGTCACTAATAATTCTGTGAAATTACATTTCCCTGGCAGTAAAACCGGATGCCTAGCATCGTAAGGTAAATTTGCTTCATTTATTCTCCCACCAACGCGAATAACATTTTTCGAGTCAATAAATAAATTTAATCTCCGTAATGAGTTTTTAATAGGTTTTTCTGACCTTAAAGCTTTTAATTCTTCTTCGAACGAAATACCTTGTACGTATCGAATCAGACATGAAACTGCATTTCTCCGTTCTGAAACGGTTAGATTTCCTGTTAATTTATTTTTTGATGTACTATTTGCTCTAAAGCGCAATATATATGCAGTTATATTAACGAGCTTGTTAAATGAGCTGTAGCGTTGTAACAAATCGAACTCCGATTCTGTAGTGCCGACATTGGCAGATGAAGCCTTAAGACCGGGAAGAACTGTAGGAATATTAGAAGTATCCTTTGGCCAATTGTATGAGGGTACATGCAGCCACTGCGGGCCCCACCACAATGGATGCTGCAATAGTTCTGCAGCTGTTGATCCACGCGTTGCCACATCCACGCAGTTCATCTCACTCGGTACATATCTCCAATTAATCTTTGTTGCTGATAAATTTATTTGAGCAACCCGATTCCCTTCGAAAACTTGCAGCTTGTGTGGTGGGGTTTTTAGCCATGCCAATACAATGGTGCTATCACACCAACCAACTACCTCATCAAATACGATGTTATGCTGCATTGACGAGACAACACAATTTAAAAGTGTTGTCAGGAGTACCGCTCCGCTTAGCTCAAGTTTGGGTATTGTCCGTTTAGACTTAAGTGGGGCTACTCTGGACTTCGCCATAAGTAGTCGCAAAAATACCTTTCCATCAGACTGTTCTACCCGAACATAAACTGCACTCGCGAACCCTAGAGAAGACCCGTCAGAAAACCCATGCAAGGAATATCTAGCACTGTTTATCGGTTTTAAACACCGTGGTAAAGAAATTCGTTCCAAATTTGGTAAGTCCATGATTATGTCTAGCCATTGCCGCACTATATTTATGGACGCTGGAGCGTCCCAGTCGACCTTCCGCAAAGTGTCGTCGCTACTAAGTAGATTTTGCAATAATAACTTTATTTTAAAGACCACAGGGCAGATCCAACCAAGTGGGTCGTAAAGCCGAGCCACTAAAGATAAAATATTTCTCCGAGTAACAGCCCGTTCCGGGGGCAAATTTAGCCGATAAGAGAAAGAGTCCGATTTTGGATCCCATTGAATACCTAGAACCTTAATATAACCTGTATCTTCTGTATATTCATCGAATGAACGAGGGAATTCCAAATACTCTGAAGGTAAGTGGTCTAACAATGCGGGATTGTTAGATGACCATTTTCGCAATTCGTAACCCGCCGTTTTCATAAGCGCCAGTAACTCATCCTTTAACTCGCGAGCTTCGGTCAGTGTATCAGCACCACCATTCAAATCGTCTACATATGAATTTTTAAGCAACAAGTGCGCCGCCCGTGGATACTTGTGTTGCTCGTCGTAAGCCAATTGATGTAGGCACCGGATAGATATGAAAGGGCTAGATTTTAAACCATAGGTATTGGTCGTCAGCTCATACATCTCCAATGGTTCCGAAGGAGACGAACGCCAAAAAATAAGTTGATACTTTCGATCATCAGGATGGATCCAAGTTTGCCGGAACATCATCCTTACGTCTGTGGTGAACACAATGCGTGGCCACCGGAAGTTGAGAATTATCGTTGTTATATCGTTCTGTAACCGCTCACCGGAATATAAACAATCATTAAGAGAATGTCCGCCTACCATATTTTTACCGTCTTGTAAACTTTTCACGCTCCCGTCAAACACCACACGAATCTTATTGATTTCACCGGATTTCTTATAGACACCGTGATGAGCAAGAAAATAGTGCTCACCCTCCGACTCTAAATTTCTATGTGATAAGGTCATGTGACCAAGTTCAATGTATTCCGTCATAAACTTAACGTATTTATCACGAAACTCAGGTTGTCTCTTCATTCTTCGTTCAATAGACAAAAAGCGCTGCAGCGCTACCTGCCTCGAGTCACCTAACCGTTTGTGATTTGGTATAAGTGGCAATCTAACCGTATACTTACCATCAGCACCCCGAGTGGTGGTTGAAGTGAATACATTCTCACATTCAATATCTGATGGATCCTTAATTTTAATGTTTGGCGGCTCTTCTGACCGCCAGAATCTTTCAACCGCTTCGACAAGTGTAAGCATGCTATTTTTATTATTACAATCCGAGTCGCTAATAGTGTCTGAGACCGGACCGAAGATGACAAAATCAAAAATAGTTTCCAAGCCGTAGGGTCCTTCCGCGCCTAAGCTAACCGCGTGAGTGAAGATTTTACCTAAAATATCACATCCAAAAATTATATCCACTTGAGATTTATTCCAGGAACCATCATCTGAAATCCGTAAATGACTACTGCTTGCTCCTAATCTACGAGCTAAATATGCCGTAGGATTTTTTAACACCGCTGCTGTCGCCGATAATAAAGGTTGACAAGTCCCTTGAGGTCGAAAGTCAATAGATACGACATATTGACTTCCACCCGCTTGAGTACCGCCAATACCTACCAAAGGTATATGCATGTAATATCGCTTCAACCGTAAACTTGACACAAAATCACTCTTAATAAAACTAAGTTGCGCACCGAGATCTAACATAGCTCTTCCGCGGACAAAGTCTCCGTGTGCATTTTTTATCTCAATAATAACGGTAGGTAAAATAACATTATTATTTAACTTAGGAAATGAGGCGATATTACACGGTTGCTGTAATTGCTATTCCGAGGCATTATTTTGACGAGGATCAGTCGCGGCTAGCACTACTGGCTGTGTCGGTATGGTCGGCGGCGGGCTTGACGCGTGGTTGTCACGCCTATTGTACCACTGTGAACTGTTACCGTGACTTCGGTTATCCGTGTTTTCATACCCATTATCGCCACGTTGCTGGTAATAACATGTGTTACGCTGCACTTCTCTTGCCGGTGAAAAATGTCGCTGGTGGTCACCGTGCAATGTGCTCGCATAAGGTCGAGGCTCGTATGGCGACTGCCTACTATTTGCGAAATTTTCGGTAGTTGTAAGGTATGCGTACCGAGGCTTTTGTTTATCATCCGTCGGGCCATTTGAACGCGCAGTGAATGTGCAGATTAATTCATGATGTCCCGTATTCCCGCATCGGCCACACGGTACGAACGTATTACATGAATAAGCCGAGTGTTTTCCGAAACATTTAAAGCATAAACCATTTACTTGAATCCATCGTTTGCGATCCAATTCAGTCAAGTTACCGAATTTAAAACATTCCATTACAGTATGACCCGAAATTTTACAAAAATTACATTGTTTATACTCGTAATTGCCGCGTTTATTACAATCGCCAATATCGTTTTGAATTAGATGTACGTTCCTTCTATCAGTTCTGCGAGTTCGCTCTGCGGAATAAGAAACCGGTTCTCGAACAGCTGCCGCTGTGTCAAGAAATCTACATTCATTTTGCAAAAATTCTATAAGCTCGTCGAATGTAGGTAAATTATCGTTGGTACCCCCGTATTTTTGTTCAAACCGTGTTTTAACTTCTAAAGGAAGTTTTGACAATCCGATATATAGCAAAATATAACTCCATTGACCCGTGGGTAGGCCAAGGTTGTCCAAAGCCCGTGTGGATTCCAATAACGGATTCAATACGCTTATTCTAAGTTCCGAAATCTTACTAAGCACTGGCAAGTGTAAAATCCGGTATATATGAGAATCCGCCAATAACCGTCTGTTCTCAAACCTCGCCCTTAATATATCCAAAGCAGTATCCAGCGAGACATCAACCATCGGTAAATGTCTTATCAACATCCTCGGTTCACCTTCCAAGTGCGAAAACAGATAGTGGAATTTTTCCGTTTTAGAAATATCTTTCCTAGACAAAACCAAGGAGTTAAAAAGGCTAATGAAACTACTCCAAGAAAAAAGGTCGCCTGTAAAGGTGATGAGGTCAATCCTGGGCAACCTTGCCGTGGGCGCACTCTCCGTAGGCACATGTATGCCGTCCGAGGTCGGATAAGACGCCGCTACAGCTTCTAATTTATTATAAATTTCTGTGGCTTCCCTATACTTTGACTCGTATTCTTTAACTACCCCATCGTCCTCCTCTGTACAAGCATTCAATATAGACTCATAAGCTTCCGTCAACAGAACATAATAGCTCTCTAATTTTCGCATCCGAGAGGATATAATACCCGACTGCAGTGGTTTTGTATTGATTATTTCCAAAGAATGATTAAACCAGTCGTACTTGATTTTAAATTTATTTTCAAATACCTTTGACATGTTGTACTTTGGACCGTAAACTGAACCTCGCAAGATAAACAATATAAATAGGTATGTATACCAAAATGGAACTGTATTCCGATATGAGTATCACTAAATTATTATTAGTAACACGTAAGTACTACTACCCAGTTACGACAAAAATAAATCCGGCTCGAAGGACCAGATTATGTTTATGAGATCTATTGCTATCCTTTCCTTCGATTGCTCAGGGAGCTGACTAGTCCTAATTTTTCTCTTATTAGGTAGGTATTGTGTTCAGGGTTACCATTACAGTCAATACAAGCCAACCACTTACCTTGAAACTATTGAGCAGCTCGCAGGGTTCCGTCCATGTGTGTACTGTATCGGTTATTGCACAAACCTAAACACCCGGGTGAAGGCACTCACAATCACTTTAATAAATATAACTGTTACCAGCAGAATTCACCAATACTAGCACCAAGCTACGTCCGAGGAGCACTGACTGTCATACACGTATATTTTTAACCATCGTTTTTGTCCCAAAACTACCCTCTTCTTTGCCGCTCGTTCGAATCTCAGCTTGTGACTGACTGCATATTAAATATAATAATAACGCCTGAACAACGCTAGATCTATCAAAATCAGATTTAGATGTTATTGTATATATAGTAAATATACTTATCTTACTATGTATAAATTGATGAGTATTAACAGTAAATGCACTTAGAATATTATTTATTATGCCAGTCGAAAAGCTGAGGCTTTCAAAAACAATCTAGACCTAATAGAACTTTGCAAAACTATTATTTTATTTAAAATATTAATAAGATCTAAAGTGTATAAAGAGATATTTAATTTAAGCATGTTTTTAATTGGTTGGAAGGAATACTTGCAAACGTATTGAGATAATTACATATAGATGTTAGTAGCAAATAATGTACGTTCTGGTTCATTTACCATATATTTTTTACAAATTATTTTGCGGTTGTAATTAATACTTTAGTATGGCTAAAGTATGTGTCTGTGCGTTTTTGGACCGCAAAGGATAAGTCGGTAAAAGAGTTAAGGAAACAGTGTAAGTAGAGCTCTGAAGTGGTGTTGTTGTTCTGTGAGGGTGAATGTTACGCTGGTCGTGTGTTAACTATAATAGTATCTGCAGTCTATCACGAGAGATGTTTGGGGGGTGTGAAGGTTGTATTGGTGGTGGGAAGGTTGTATCGGGCGGTGGGTAGGATTGTACAATATTGTCGGTTTTCAAAACTAGACTTGAAAACAAGTCAACTAGATGGCGTAAGTAGTTATATAGTAGTATATTCAGCGCTGATGCCTCCTAATAGTGACTGTTATTGAATCTGTGACATAATTGGAAGTCACTGGTGTTTGGGCGGGGGAAGGTTATGGTTGGCGGGGTGCGGGCGGCGGCGGCTATAATAAATACTTTTTAAGCCGACGCGACGTCACAAACGCCACGCAGCCAAACCGGAAGAATTTTCGACGCGTTTCGCTTCTACACTACGCGTTGCGTTACTCTTCGAGCGCACGATCGAGAGTCAAGACCTCCTGAGGATGCTTCGTGTAGAAAAAAACGCGTCGAAAATTCTTCCGGTTTGGCTGCGTGGCGTTTGTGACGTCGCGTCGGCTTAGCAGGAAAATTGAGCAGAATTGTCACTAGATATATTTTTATATTTTTTAAGTGTTTTATTAAAATATTAATTTGATGTTTTCTTAAAATATTTTAAAAGTATTTGTTATTATTAAAAATGGATTTCCGCAAAGTAACGCCTGAATCTATTCATTACCCTAATATGAATAAAAAAATAAACGAACGATGGTCGGTGTCTAAACTTCCACGTTTTGCTATATTTTTCGTCAATTGACAACATAAAAAGGAGCGATTCAATATCAATCATTTAAACACGTTATCAACTCAACCATCCAGCTTATCAAACATCACTTCCATTTCAAGCTATCGCAAAGTTTTTCCATCATCAGGGATGAAAAGCTACGCTAATGCACAAAATACACAGAAGTACTGCCAAAAGTTAGATCAACATTGTTTCGTGTTAGCGACGAAAACTACCACTCCAGTCAGATTGGGGATTTGACAAAAACTAAATGAATTTGGCTTTTTCATTAGGAGAGAGTTCTCTGTTTTCCATGTACCGTGTCTATTTTCAGGTAGGATATGAAACGGTTCTATATTCACTTAGGTAATCAAGGTGGAAATTATAGTTAATAATTTCATTTCAAGTACCTAGGTCAAAAGATTACATATAATTAAAATCATTTGTTCACCTTTGAAATAATTATCCACGTAATTTATTATATTTTTTTTATTTTAATGTGTATAATGGTTAAAAACTTCAATTTGGAATGGCACGCCGTTCTCGACTGTAATTTTTTTTAAATGTTATTGTGATGGAACATTCTCGAGGTCCACCTGATGTTAAGTGGACTTACCTCTGCCCATAACAGATGCATTTCGTCACAAGTCACAAATTGCACTTATGTTTAAATGGGTTTCATACGACCTACAAATGATATCGGAAATATGCTCAGTAAAGGACAAACTGTTATCTATTAAAACTCCCAAGTACGTATCTAATGAGCTGTGTTTATCAATGACAGTATTTTCGAGAATTTGTAAAAAATTAATTATTTTTTAAGGGTTGCTTTAATTTAAGGAAGAATTCACGGATCCGTAGCAATTTAATTCTGCATGCTTTTTTTTTATGCTTGATAGCCTTTGACCACTAACGGCTTTTCAAGAACTTTCGTTACATCCTCAAAAAGTGACAGTTTGGTATGCCAATTATAATCGGAATGTAAATTTTTGAAAATTATGAAGTTTTTCGTTACCTGACATTGAAATACTTTTTAGGCAAGAGCAGGACGGAAAAGATATATATGCATTGTGATTATTTTTAACAAGATGGCGCCATCTGTCACAAAGCAAGCAATGACGTTGTTGCAAACAAGTTAGTCGGTCGCTTGTATTGGAGACAACACTGGCGGAAACAAGGGATAACTGTGTTGAATTATTTTCCCTGGGGTCTTATGAAAAGTAAAGTCTCGCAAACTACCCAGAGGCAAATCAGAAACTCACAGAAGAAAATTGCTGACATCTAGCAGCCCTTCAAAAAATTCATCACTAGAGTGCATTTGTGCTATACTAAAACGGAGGGCATATAAACATTTTTTTTTATGTCAAACTCACTTTTGTGGGTGTACATTTTAACCAAATAATTTAAATAAAATATTTAATTAATACATATTTATACATTTTTAAATTCTAGTTCTGACTAAAACAATTTTCGGTACATGAATGATTGTTTTGTTTAACTAATTCTACTAAACGTTACTGTGTTTTAAATATGTTTACTGTGTAATTATAAATTTTCCAATTCATTGTTTTAACCACGTCAATAACCACAATACGTCAATCTCGTTTCGCCATAAAAAGTCGTGATGAGTACTGCCGCATAACCTGGTTTGCTAAGAAAGTGCTAAAAGTTACGATAAAATGCCATTCGTGCAGGAACGGAGTAAAAGAAAACAATTTTTTGCAGCCAGTAAGGGGTGCCTGAAGAGCGTACATAAGAAGACCTTACATATGCGGTATAGGGCTTGCCCGTCTGGATACCTCTGATTAAGAGCATGCCGCCACAACAACCTTGTAATGTGTTCAGGCCATACCCGTGGTATTTGTAACTGGCTACCCAGGTTACTTGCTGGCGCAGCGATAAAGTAATCGTCGAAAGTTGCTGCTCAACCGCAAAGCCGCAAAGCCGCAAAGCCTATCCAATGCTGGTGTGCCACAAGACAGGTGGCTGCCACCGACACTGAAAATTCCGCATATCAAAGACCTATTGTCTATTAAAAATATTATTTGTTATGCAGACTCATTCGCATACGTCCTCCAGTTGATGATGATGATGACAACCAAAACCTTCAATCAGATTGCTGTTTCATTATCAGCCGGAAGACGTCCACTGCTGAACAAAAGCCTCCCCCATAGAACGCCACAAAGAACGGCTATTAACCACTTGTAATCACTAGCTACCCGCGACTTTCACGATGTCGTCAGTCTACCTAGTGGGGGGCCTACCAACTCTACGTCTTCCGGTGTAATGTGGTAACCACTCGAGAACCTTTCTTTCCCATCAGTTATCAGTTCGTCGAGCAATGTGGGCTGCCCATTGCCACTTCAACTTGCAAATTTCGAGAGCTATGTTGGTGACTTTGGTTCTTTGGCGAATATCCACGTTCCGGATTTTATCGCGCAAAGAAACTCCGAGCATAGCTCTCTCCATAGCTCGTTGAGCGACCCTCAGCTTTTTCATAAGGGCCACAGTTAAGGACCACGTTTCATTGCCATATGTCATCACTGGCAACACACACTGGTTAAAAACTTGCAGAAAGATTGCTGTTTACCACTACCGTATCATCCCGTAGGTGTCGTAAGATGCGAATAAGAGTAAAATGCTGGAAGGTGGACGATCCGGCCGATGCAGTACTATTTTTTTCGTTATTTACATAATATTACATGTAAAATCATACACAAAAAAAGCTGTTAAGATCATTATGGTTATAAAAAAACTTGTTCGAAGTAGGTATCGTTCACATAAAAGAAAACTTTTCCTTCTATTGTCAAATTATCCAGCCCCGATCAGAAACTTTTCTAAAAGTTATTGATTATTACTGAAGTTAGCAACACAAGTCAATTTGTCGGATATATCGTACAGAGGGTTTCTTGAATTAAAACAAATAAATATATAATATCTTAACTTTAATTCGCAGTGGTGACCGTAACTTTGAATGTGTCATATAACATGCTTTGTAATGTAGAAGAAAGATCTCAGAGAACATATAATGTTGGTTTAAAAATAAATTGAATTAGCTTCGCCAATTAAATTAAAAACAGATGGTAGGCATTTTCAGTTTACTCAGTCTTGAAGGGCGACAACACAGGGTGCAAATACTACAGTAATTTATAACAGATTTTATGATACATTTATTAAATAAGTTGACATTCTTGCTAAATGCCCCTTTTCGACATATTGCAGAAATTGATTGTGTTGTTTTAACGTTTGCCCACAAATAATTCCTCATACTTCTATATATTTTTTCGTTAATTGTTATGATGTAGTCGAAGTTGGTGTAGAAGCAAGACCTTGTATTACTGGTATTGAAAGAAAACTGCCAGCATGCACCGGTAGGTAACAGGTTTTCTACTTGAGGTCTGTATCAAGCCAAGCGACATTCTAAAACGTTCTACCATCATGCGATGATGCTCAAACCCGTGGAGGGAATGAGCCATTTACGTAGCAACCACAGATATTGCAACTGGTCAACCACCCTAAAGTAGAAAATCTGTCGCCAACCTCTTAACAGTGTATTCCGGCAGCTGTCCTTGAGAGCCAGTAATTATAGGTTAGCCTGAACAACATCTTCGACCAGGTCTTCACTTATCATCAGGCACATGTGACTCAACGACTGTAAGTCTCAGGGTGACAGGTTCATTGTAGTTCTTCAGAAATGCATCTGCTAAAGGGAGAGGTTACCGCTTAACATCACATCATCAGGTGGGCCATGTGGTTGTTCCGTTACATTGACAAAAAAAAAATTAGATTGTGTATAAGCTGCTGTGTAGGTTGGTATTATCTTATGAAAAATTTGCATTAGCACAAACGAAAACTAATTTTCAATATCTTTTTATTACATAATTCTTATAAAAAGCATTAGCTAGTAAAACGATGGACTAACGATCCATAAAACGAGCCGAGTACAATATCTCTCAGAGGGAGTGGGTAGTGCGGCATTTAAACTATAACATTCGTCAGTTCATATTATACAAAAAAGCCGGCCAAGTTCGAGAAAGACTCGCGCACGAAGGGTTCCGTAACTAAAATTAATTCTGTGAATAGTTAAAGCGTCTGCCTGTCACCGTTATTAGTATCGAGTAAAAAACAGTTAAAAAAAAACAAGTTTGTTGTATGGGAACCCCCCTTAAATATTGATTTTATTTTTTGTATTTTTTTGTTACAGCGGCAATAGAAATACATCGTCTGTGAAAATTTCATCTGTCTAGCTATCACCGTTCTTGAGATACAGCCTGGTGACAGACAGACGGACGGACAGCGAAGTCTCAGTAAAAGGGTCCCGTATTTACCCTTTGGGTACGGAACCCTAAAAAGGTATTAAAAGAGCTGTTACGTTCTATCAACACATAATTCCTACGCTTATTACAAGTATCACCATGTAAAATATTTTTTCAGAAAACTGCTGGGTATCCCACTTCTGGTTTTCACTTTAAGCTTAAAGGTTTGATTTTGACAAAGGCCAAAAGCACACTGTTCCGGAACAAATCTAGATTTTCTACGTGAGATTGGTGGACATAGGGGCACATATATGTCAAAGATAGTAAGGGTTTTTTTCACGACATCATCACGTTTAAAGGCAGAGCTTTCTAACGTCGAAAAATCAAAGTGTTGCCAGTCTCGTAGCAAACAAACTCCAGCTACCCACTTGACGTTTCTAAACGTAAGTTACTTGATGGATAAACGCTGAGAAGAACCCGATGTATTGCAGTCTGTGCTCACGCTTTGACATATAGACTCTTTATATTACACATTTATTATCACATTTATTTATAAACTCATTGGAATTATCGATAATGATATAGAATTTCATTCATAAATAGATCCAAGTGGTCTAGATGATGTCAATGGGTTAATCATTGCATGACATGCGATAAGTCAATGCCACTAGGATACATCATTGTCTTTAAACTATCAGCCCACAACATCGAAGTCAAATAAATTTAGTCTGGGAACCCGAAGCCACAGGTAAGTGTTGTATGTAAGTGTTATTACACGTCTCTCAAATGCTAATACTAAATTTTTTTTATGCCTGAAAGGTTATCCTTCGACTACTATCTCACCTGATGGTAAGTGATCATGTGATCATAGATGTTCTTCAGGCTAACCTAGATCTACCGACTCTCAAGGACAGTTACCGAAACACACCATTAGCTGCTTGGCAACAGATTTTCTACTTTAGAGTGGTAACTAGCCAGACGCGCATTCGCAAAATGCCCTACCACCATGCTATAACGACTGCAATCCTAAGACGACAACCGGGACCGACGGCTTAACGTGCTCACCGAAGCACGGAAACGCTCAGTAGTAATGTCACTAGCGGTCAGGCGGTCACCCATCCAACTCATGACCGCGGCGGACGTTGCTTAACTTTGTTGATCGGTTAAGAACAGCTAAGCAAACTTCGCTACGAGCGCTTCTATAACAATACTGTCGAGTGTTCAAGATAAAGACAAAATCAGAATCCGGGTTATAAACTCTTCAGTCGAGCTATTAACACTTGCGCTACGAGTACGATCACCAAGGCGCTTGTAAATTTTGCATTTTATGGCTTAATCCCTACCGGAGGCGTATTTTAGCAGACAACTCTCTAGAACTGTTCTGTTAGTAAAGTTTAACTTTTTATTAATTCCACCATGACTGTAAATTAACCGAAAAAGTTTTATGCAAAGTTTACGCTCTAAAGCAATTATATTCTGACAAATTGTGAGCTGACGCCGCGAAATGAGATTATGAATGAAATATGGAGTGGTTGAGACTAGAAAAATTTACCTGAAAAAGTTATAATGGTTGTATTCTGAAGTCTCTTTTTATGTTAATAAGTTTCAATGCACAGAATAGATAAATATATGTATGCAAAGCAAATATAAAATCAGAAAAATCGTCCTAACATAAATAATTCTTGCATTTTCTTTGCAATGTGTTTAGTATAGTATGTTAGGTAGACTTGCCCTGTATGGGTATAACAGTGCTTACCAACCAAGTGCAAGATAATTTTTTATTCAGTTTGGACTCTTAACCTGAAGCCAATACAAACCCCTACTGTACTCTACTGTACAACTGGTGTACAGCTAATGTAGTTTGCAAAACGTTGATATTTGATACGTTAGCCAGTGGCGAAGAAATAAAATCTATATTGTACTCGAAAATCTGTTAATATTTATTTTTAAAACCTCGTATAATTTGTAGATCGTGTTTTATGCATCTTGTTGAGCTTAACGCAGACATCAGCCTCAGCAGCGCCGATTCATTTTACCATATTACTGATTGGGTTCTCATGAACACATTTAGTCGTGAAATTTCACCATTGAACGCTGCATGCTTCAACAACGCCTAGAAATAGTTAAAAATATCATCCAAAATTGGTCCACCAGGACACTGCCTGCAGCAAAGTCGCGGCGGCTATTTGGCTGAAATTATATTCCATACATAATGTCAGCACAATTACTTAAAATAAAATAAAAATTGTGGCTATATCACTTAAACAGGTATTTTGGTATTATTTTTAAGTTCGAGCGCTCTTAATGAAAAACCAATTATTATCAATAATAAAAGATGAATATTACATTAGACGAAATGAGCAAAAAAATGCAATTTACTTTCATTATAGTACATAACTGGAATCCAGTTTTTATTCGGAGTCAAAATTAGTTAGGTACGCCAAAGACAGCACTGCTATAGCATAAAAAACCTATGGTATAAAACATTATTTTGTAACGTTTTCATCAAAAACATCCCCGTTTAAATCTTTCCAAATTTGGTAGTTTTTTTCACTTGAGTCAAAGTCGAAATCCTTTATTTAATTATTTTTTTTCTTCTGCGACGCTCTTATGAAGGTCAGTTACAAATTTTAATATTGAAATATTCTTTCTTTATTTACTGCCACGTTCAGCAAAAAAAAGTATCGGGCACTGCGCGAAGACCGGGCATGAAACTCGGGGTCATTTATGTAAACGTCATTTAACAGTGTGTTACATACTAACTATATTATGAAATTATTACAATTTAAGGTTATATTACGTATGTGACAGGCGATAGCTTGGCAGAGACAAAAATATTTGGACAATTCCTAAATATTTTTGTCGCTTAAGTAAGCACAAACTCTGTCGCCAAGTTGCACGTGAAAAACATATTGACCAAGAAATCCTACTTCTTGGTCAATATGTTTTTCACGTGCAACTTGAATTTCCATTCTGTGAGCGTTGTAATATGTTTGGGAACTACTTACGAAAAAATATAACTTACAAACAAAAAATCACAACATTACATAAAGGGATCGTCAGTGTTAAGATATGTCTTTTTAGCCATTACTAAGAACGATACTCTTTTGATTATCTAAGTGAGACGTCAGCAAATGATTAATAGTGCCGAATACTATTGGAGTAAGTCGCATCTATACAGTGCAGAAATAAATATACCTAAGCATTTATGAACTTATACCTTGATAAGGTAGACCCACCATACCAGAAGATCATTTATTTCCATTTCTACAAAGCCCATTCTTATTATAAATCGGCTAATGTCCTGTAAGCGCCTTTTCGCCAATTGCATAAAAATCGCCTTGATTTTATAATATATTTTATGGACAGCTGGGAAACCAGATGCAAAAGAAATAGATGTAAGACTCAGGGATATTCATGCAAAATTTCATCGAGTTTGAAACCTTGTTATTAAAATATGAAGTAAATTCGTTTGCTGCGAAGCACTACTTGCACACTTCCGATAACGGTGGAAGAATTTTGTCTTACCAATACATTTGAATAATGTTTTGTACACAGTGAAAAATGTTTCGAAATTAAATAAACTACTAAAAAATCCCCTCGATCAAATTAAACTTTAGCTGGTACAATATTAACAAACTGCAAGACGTGAGCTCTCCAAAGTTTATTAAAGTCTCAAGTTGAAAGAAACCGGAACACAAATAAAAACCGATTCGAGTTCCATTTATTGCACTTCCCAGAACTGCTGTGGCTAAGGAAAAATATTGAGCTCTCTACTAGTTGGAAGTACTTTTCCAATATAATCTTTAACTGTCACATTTTTAACAAATTGTAAAACTGGTGATGGTATCTGGTGAGCTTTCTCAAGTGGAAAACTTATCTGACAAAACTGCATAGTTCATCAAATCAGGTGCCACGGTTTATGAGCGTTTCCTGAGCGGTAAAATCTATGGACTGCCGTGCCGCAGTTCCCTGGTTCGATCCCCACCGCCGACTTGAGCTTCGCCGCAAAGCGGAAGGGCATTTTGCGATTGCCCGCCTGGCTAGCTACCATCCACAAGTAGAAAATCTGTCGCCAAGCACCTAACGGTGTATTCCGGAAGCTGTCCAGTGCCATTGAAATTACAGGCACATGAGACTTGACAGCTATGTCTCAAAGTGACGGGCGCAGTGCAATTCGTGACTTGTTCTGCAATGCATCTGTTATAGGCAGAGGTTAGTCCGTTTAACATAAGCTGGGCATCGAGCTTGTTCCGTCACAAACACATAAAAAAAAACTGTACAGTTCCAGTAAAAAAAAAAGAGACTGATCCATGTCCTAGATGGCTGTCACTAGATATATTTACGGGAAAAGGCGTCGAATTTGCAGCGTCTTCAACCTGAGTGGAGTGTTGCTGTTTTAGGTGCATACTAGAACATTTCACCATCCCGAGAATAACTTTTATACTTCAGTTAGGTTCGGAAATTTTGCATATACTTGTTCTACCAAGGACAGTTTTGTCATAGAGAGTTGGAAACATCCAGGCGGCCAGACATAAAACCGAATATAAAACTTTTTACATTATACTATTATATTTTATTGTGTTATTTATGAAATGAAACTCTCATGAGCTTCACACACATTTAAATATCATCACATAACCAAGTAATACTTACGTTAGGGAATCGTATACATCGACCCGGGTTTCGAGAGTATCAGATAGTCATCATCAGGTGGCTGCTACTAAATACATCTGCGAGCTCCAACTGGGCAATGTAGAGTGCCGCCCGCCCGTTTTTTATGTTGTTCAAGTCAGTTTGTCTCAACTAGCTCTTACTCTTAGAATCTATATTTTTAATTACTGTTCGAAGAAATGGTCCATGAGAACATTCGTAAAAACTCATAGAACTGTATTCGTATGAACTTATAGAATTAACTGACCTAATATTAATTAACGCCTGCTATGCGGATTACATTACAAAATCACAAATATACGTTAGGAAAAATTTAAGTCATGTGCGGGATTCGAACCCGCGTCCATCCACCCCTTGAGCCGGGGTATGCTCTAACCAATTGAGCTAACATGACATGACGTCATAACTCAAATCTTTCCTATCGTTCTTTAACCATCGTATTGGGATGGAGCGACATCTATAGTACCACTTGCGTTGTACTACAAAGAAGACCAATTTTGCAATTGGTTTTATACTTGTGAATGATGACGCAACCGTATAGGAAAAATTTAAATCATGTGCGGGATTCGAACCCCGCACATGACTTAAATTTGTCCTAACGTATATTTGTGATTTAACTGACCTAAGTTTGGTAGCAAAGGAATTAGATACACCTCTAAAAAAAATATTGAAATCTCGGTGCTGATTTTTCAGATAGCTCAGGGTGCTATTTATATCCTACTTTAATTATTTACAAAATGCATTTAAAACCTGGATAGTAAATTACCAAATACTGTAACATGTGTATATACTTCCGATATTTTTTCGCCAGGAAAAATGCCTTTAAACACCTAGTTTTGTGTTTTCCCTTACCAATTGCCTTAAGACTTTTGTATAATATTTATAATGGCCATTGCTGTTACTTTTTACAAATGTGATTCGGCACATGCTAACGAAAATTATATTTCTACATTTTTAGAGCATATAAGTGGGAAACAAAACCCGTGTATTCCGGTTTTACGCACCGGATCCCTCAACCACTGGGCTATAGAGACTAGTTCAAATTAGCCGAAACTTAATTCAAACGCACGAGTTAATTAGCAATTCATAGAAACGATATCCCGTAGTTGGTTTGTAATCTCGAGCTCCTTGGTTCGATTCCATAACATAAAGTTATCGACTTTTGTTTAATTTTTAGATGCACCTCAGAGCTGTGAATTATTATCGGTAGATGGCATTAAGTCCCAAATGCATCGGATTAAAATGTATCTGGCAAAACGATTTAAGATTCCTCTGCCTCTTCGAAGGCAAAAAGGCGTGATGAAGTAAAAGATTTTATTTTATATTTCATTGACATCTTGTGATGCAATCAATTAATTACAAAATCAATTACAATTACAAAATGAGAGGAAACATTATAGTCATATACGGGATTCGAATCCGCGCCACCCACCCCTATAGCCGGGGTATGCTCTGACCCCTAAGCTTAAATGACATTATGACTCATAACTCTATTTTTTCCTCTCGTTCTTAACCATAGTATGGAGATGAAGCGACACCAATTTTTTTTTTATTTTTTTTTTAACGTGTGAAAAATGCATTTACGCATTCCCGTCCACCCCGGGGAAGGTGGCCGGGATATGTCGGGCTCGACACCAACTACTCCCACAGCAGCAAGTGCCCATACCGACTAAATAACACACGGTGTTCCATCTCTACCGCTTCTCGGCGGGATCGCCGGGTCGCTTTAGCAATCAAACAACGAACCCGCCACAGCTGTCCGTCGCCGCACCCCTCCTGGGGTGCTACCCCTCACGACGCACCAGAACACATGGCACGTCGCTACCACCCGGGGACCAAGCCCGCAAATGGGCGTCAGACGACCCCGCTTCCGACGCCCAAGGTCCCCCTGCGACGGGTCAGATGAGTAGCCCCGTCGCCTGCTACTTATACTTACTAAAAATATTCAAATCACAATCAATATTTTCGTTACAAATATAAATAGTATTCCACTAGGAATAAAGCCTAAATTAGTATATCGTAACTTTTAACTGGCTTCCAAAATTAGGATCTCAAGTCGATGTGATTTTTTTTTAATATATCTCCACGCTTTGCTCCTTACGGGAGTATCAAAATATTAATTAATCCTTTTTTTATTTCCTTCAGTTAGTCCCATTTCAATTTCACAAATATCGATCTACTCCTTTTAAAGTTACTCTCAACTGACTGAATAAAGTATTTGCCAATAAGCCTATACCTGGATGACATAGTAATTGCCAATTCGAAGGAATCGATTTGATTTCATACTTTCGGCGTATGAGTATGTTTGGGTAGAGGACACTTCTACAACTATAAAATGTTATGTAATATGGTAGTCTAAGGTGTCACGTTTCTAAATATATTTGGAGGTAAAGCTCGCATAATGGGAACAATAAAAATGCATTAATAACGTGTGTAAACGCAATCCATTCTACTCATATAATATAAAAATAATCCTAGATCGATTTAACTATTTATGAGAAAGCAGTAAAAATATTGTAGCCGCCCGTGGGATACCGGGCTAGAATATCACTCCCTATCTCTACCCGTGGGTGTCGCTTGAGGCGACTAAGGGTAACACACCAGAAGGTGGGCAGCAGCGCTTTCTGAAGAACTGATATCTAACACTGCGATCCCCAATACGCCTGGCAAGCGTGGGGATTATGGCAAAGCCTCTCATATAGAGGGAGGCTGTATACAGCGGTGGACAATCTGGCTGATACAATACAGTACAAATATTGCCACTATATGGACCACGAGTTATTTTGGTAAAAACATACAATAAAACATATTTGTGTGGTGTATATACAGAACCATCAGTATCTCGCCCCTTGAGTTTTAACTT
Source organism: Plagodis pulveraria (assembly GCA_963890685.1). NCBI lineage: Eukaryota > Metazoa > Arthropoda > Insecta > Lepidoptera > Geometridae > Plagodis > Plagodis pulveraria. Next base: position 21,298,539 of record OY982967.1, read on the forward strand.
TATTCTGCAAGATTCTGCACCACTTATAAGGTTAAGCAGTTTGCCAAAATACCAATTATCCGAAGCGGAAATGATCGTAGAAAATAGTTTTTACATGGACGTTCTTCTCAAAGGGCATCACGACTTTGAATCGCAAATGTAGGTCTAATGCAATAAAGTTACTGGACGATGAACAAAAATCAGTTTTTAATAATCACGCATTTCATTTAAGACACCAAGAAACGACCAAAATTTTGGGGCTGCGTTGAAAGTCTCCAAACAAACTAACAAAGAAAAACGAAATAAGAAACATTTTCCTAACACAATAAGAAATTCCCTGAACACAGAAGAATTATGACCCGAAACTGTCCAAGTTGAGCTTGTTTCCATTAACCCTAATCTGACTTACAGGGAAATTTACAGGCGCCCTTACCTTTTAAAGTGTCAACGGGGGTAAAGTTTATCGAGCAAGTAGAGATTGATAGGGAACTGTTTGAAGCAGGTGAAAACTTTTGTTTGGTACAGTTGAGTTCAAAAGGTCATAGGTAGAATAGTTTATGGTAGGTATTAAGTTTAGTGTCAGAGATGTTTTTTTTTCTTTAGCTAATAATATATGCTCAAAGCCGGCAAATTATGTTTCCTATCCAAATAAAGAAACTGTTGTTTATTTTAAAGATTCCTTACCCAAAGGACAAAGTGGGCGGCGGATCTACAAATACATAGGTATCTAAGATGAATAAGACAATAATAAAATTACAAATATATAAGACAAGTATATGTAGAAGACAAGTTCTAAAACAACAGCACGAAAACCTTACAGCGGGGGGCACGGTTTAAGTGTACCGTGTAGCGTAACAACATCACATTGACGCGACCAACCAAATGCGATTGTTTCTAAGCAATTAACCAATCCAATTGAATTTCGAAAATTGTGAGCGTATTGCTAATTGAGAACTTGATAAGTCCTTAGTGGGCGGTCCGTAGCGGAACTACGAATAAATAGGTATCTAAGATATATAAGTCAAGTTCTAAAACAGCAGAACGAAAACCTTACAGCGGGGGGCACGGTTTAAGTGTACCTTGTAGCGTAACAACATTACCTTGACGCGACCAATCAGATGCGATTATTTCTAAATAATTAACCATTCCAATTGAATTTGGAAGATTGTGAGTGTATTGCTAATTAAGAACTTGACGAGTCCGAAATAAATCGGTAACCGTATGAGAATTACTTCTTTACATATTTACTCGTAGGTTTTATCTCAAAAATTTAACTATTTTGGAATCTAAAATGTTGGTAAGTATATAATGAACGATATCATCTACAGGTATACTGAAAACGGCCGCGTATAATTTTGTTATAAAATTAAGTTCAAAACCATTTTTTTTCTTTACGGCATATTGCTGTGTGGTACATAAAAGTGCAAAACTGGACTCGCTTTTGGCTAGTTTTATTATCTCCTAAACATTCAGGTTCTAATTACTGTTTATTATAGTGAATTCATTCGATAGGTTCTGGTAATTGTCCGGGGCTTAGCTGGGTTTGGAAATAAGTGCGTTCAATCAAATTTATAAAAGTGTTAGTACGTTGTTGTTTTGGAACTTACCAATATATCTGTACCTATTCCAAGAGCTACAAAAAAAGCTTAATTTTTAAAATCAGCAAAGCTCAATCGCTTTTATATATATTCTAAACTTACTCTTTCACCAATATCTCACCTTACAGTTATTAATTAATGATGTGGTTGAAAGATGTTTATAACAAGCGACGAAACTTAGAACGGAAATCAGCTTATAATGTCTTAACTCGCCTTCACGTACTTAGGCCCAGATCTTCTACTTGAGGGTGGTAGATATAATAATCATTCGAAAACCCCCCACCAGCGTGCGCCAAATTACACTCTCGAGCCCGTGGCCTCGATCTATGGATTTACAAGGTATTAAGCTACAAATAAATATGCAAAAAAATGAAAATAAAAAATGTAAACTTTATGAGTTCAAAATCAAAACGGTAACTGTACGAGAGTTAAACTTCTTAACATATTTATTCGGATGTATTAAGGTTATGAATCGAAATATAAGATCTAATGTAAATTCTATTATGCCTATGTAAATTTATTCACAATTTCCCAAATGTTTCAGCAGTTTTAATTTCAGTATCCGTAAAAATATCTGGTATATTTCAAAGAGCTATCATTTGGTCTATAAAATTAATCGTCTCTCATAAAATTGGCTTGATGTCGTAAAATTGGCTATTACTTAGAAAATTGGTGATTACTCTAAATATTCATCATTATCTCTGTTACTGAATATAAAAATGGCAGCGTAAGCGTTTATATAAAATAGACTAGAAAAATTGTATATAGAACGAAGACTGATTAAGCCGAAGATAACTTATTACACAGAGTAGATTTGAAGCAGTGATGGCTCAGTGGCATTGGCTATGAACTGCCGCGCAGCAGGTCCATGGTTCGAATCCCACCCAGAGCTTGCGCTTCACCGCATGGTGGAAGGGCATTTTGCGAATGCCCGCATGGCTAGCGACCACCCTCAAGTAGAAAATCTGTCGCCACGCACCTACCGGTGTGTTCTGGCAGCAGTCCTTGAGAGCCAGTGAAATGACAGGCAAAATAAGACTTAACAGGTATGTCTCAAGGTGATGGGCGCAGTGCAGTTCGTCACTTGATGAAATGCATCTGTTATAGGCAGAGGATACCGCTTAACATCAGGTGGGCCTCGCGCTTGTCCATCACAATAAAAAAAAATAAAAAATACAGTATGGGTACAGGAAAGGTTTCCTTCATGAGACATTTTATTGAGTTGTTAGTGGTAATTAATGTTACCTATTTTTTTTTTTATAATCAAACGTTTACTTCTAAAATGCACTTGAGCAACTCTGAAGGTTTGACATGGTATCGAATTCACCTCGCTCGGGCGTATATAATAAGACTTGTTTTACAATTGAATTATATAAAATTTCAAAACTTAATGTTAATGATAAATGAGAACTCGCCATACCAAAGAATCAAGATCCTTTATACACAACATTACCTACTTGGGCAAAGCTTATTATGGGTCTTCTATCTCCTATATGTGGTCTTAGTAACCAAATGCTCCCTGTAGCAAATGCAGGGAGCATTTGATTATGACCATGGTCGCAATAGTACATTTACAAAATATAATAAAATGTTTTCGACAAAGCAATACTTCCTTGCCTAACATATGGTTGTCAAACTTGGGCAATAAGGAAAAAAGATGAACATAAACTAGCTATATATCAACTAAAAAAGGAGAGGAGTATGTTAGGACTGAAGGTATGTTAGGACTGAAGGTATCTGAGATCGTTAAAAACAAAATCATAAGAAAGAAAATAAATCTCTCGACCTAAAGGAAAGAATCAGACATTTAAAATGGAAATGGGCGGGGCACATCTGTTGGTTATAAAATTCTATGTAATAATAATAATTTTTATCTTTTCTTTCCACAATAGTTTCTATAACCATTAAATGACAATTTTCGTTAAAATAATTTATACAAGTAATAATAATAATAATAATTTATTGCTCAGCTAAAGTACAATGCTTAACTTCTATACTTAAGATCTATACTATATATATATGTGCATTACATTAGTACTTATATGGACAAGATAACATTGTTACATAATATAATACTAAGCTAAAGTGGCTTGAGTTTATTATTCTGTTACAATATTGAAAATGTCTTGGGAAGGAACAGGAGCCCAAACTAGGTTGATCCTGTGCTGTGGTACTCCCGGCTCCCAGCTCGAACCTTTTTACTTATTACTCAGTTTTTCAACAATTATTTCGTAGGTATCAAAAATATTTAAAGAATTACATAACAGCAACTAATGACTTCATTAGTAAATTTCTTATAACTAAAAATATTGTAAGTATACTTAAACTTACATGGCGGCTCATCACATATCTTGATTTGTTTGATCTTTGTAATAATGCTTTTATAAAGATATTGGAATATTCAGAATATTAAATTCTGAACAGACATGCGGTTGTATTTAAATATTTAATTACAATACAATAAAACATTTTTTTTTATTTAGATAAAGGCTAGCCTTTCACCACTATTATCCCAGCTGATGGTAAATGATTATGTGGTCGAAGATGTTGTTAAACTAACCTTGATTACTGGCTTTCAAAATCATTGCCTGTAATTGTTATATTTACCACATATAAGTTAGTTATCTTATTCTATCACTGCAAGTAGGTTTTCAATTCATACGTGTATGTTTGTAACCATCCACTAATCATGATTTTGTTTCTTTTTAGGGTTCCGTACCAAAACGGTAAAAACGGGACCCTATTACTGAGACTTGACTGTCCGTCCATCCGTCCGTCTGTCACCAGGCTGTATCTCAAGAAAAGTGATAGCTAGACAGTAGACATTTTTACAAATGATGTATTTCTATTGCCGCTATAACAACAAATTCCAAAATAAATAACAAATTTCGAAAATAAAGGAAGTTATCAATTCGACTCTATGTTTTTATGTTTGTTTGTTACGCGATTATTTTACCAATTATGATATTGTGTTTTTTTTTATGTTGCAAATATACGTCCAAATCAGTGTCCTATAAATTTCATCAAAAACGGTTAAATCCTAAGTCATAGCCAATTAATTGAAAAATGCATTTGCGTGCCTTGATGATTTTATCTAAATTGCAACTCTTGTTGGTGAAAATTATTTTAGGCAAGTGAACGATCTTGTAAGCAGTTTGCATTAATAAAATGTGTGAATAAAAATTAAAATAAAACGTACCCGACTTCCACTAAACTCGTGCGCGTTGTTTATTACAATCTCTACTCCATTTAGACCCGTCTTGATTGTAATAAACAACGCGCACGAGTTTCATACGACGTTTTTCAACACACTTGAATAAATACGAGAATTTCGATACGAAAATATTTTCTTGATCTTTTTGATAGCAATAATAATCTGATTAAGAAGGTTAATAATAAAATCTTCTAAAGTTCTACTTCAGTAGGTAAAAAACTCTTTGGTTTGTTTTTATATGAAAAACGCACGAAACAAAATACAATCTCCTTGGTGAGATGTATGGAAACGTTGTTTATTTTTTCTAAAACACTAGTGCAGTGAAGTAAAAAAAGCACGAGAATAGAGTATATTATGCCACTAAAATAGGTGCATTTAAAAGCCCGTTACGAGCGAGTGTGTTGAAAACTATGTATTAACTGGTGAAAGTCGGTACATGAATATGTGAGGTTAGTGGATTAGGCATCCGGCGTGAAATCGGAGGAGCACACTTGATGGGATTTAATTCCCGTCCGGGACATACAACTTTATGCTCCAATAAGTAGTTAAATATGATTTTCGTTTAGCTGAGTTTCGGTAATCCTTGTAATCATATTTAGAAATTTGAGATTAGTGTTTTGAATCAACATGATTTCGACTTCCGTAAATTAGTCCATAGTTTTTAGTATTAGAAGTCGGCTAAATTTCATCAAAATCGGTCTAGCCGTTTTTGAGTTACACTTCAATAACTGTTAAGTATTTTCCTATCTTGATGATAAAGTCATTGAAATTGAATGACGATTGATCCCATTAATAGCAAGGGTCACTAAAAATGGTAAAAAAGGAAATTCAAATATTCAATTGGCAACAACTATGACTTATCATAAAGGATTTACTATGAATCAAAAATATAAACTAGCGATGTATTATCATCCATGGAACATTAACTTCGAGAAGGATAAAGGGTTTTTACATTATCTCATGCTTTCTTTTATTTTGCAAAGAAAAGCATCAATCTTGTCATGTAAGGATGCCTATAGTCTTTTGTATAAAACTGAAGCTGATTAATGGTGCTCTTAAAATATGAAAGAATAGAAAGTATTTGCTTCGAAATTTTTGAGTAAAAAATAACTAATTATGATTGGCCGCCGGGAGCTCACATACGCAGCTGCGCACATGCCCTGATGATGAGCATCTGATATGCTCAAAACCTGGGTCGACGTATTTGATCCATAATGTGAGTGTTTTAATAGCCGATTTATAATAATGTTATGGCGTAAGGGCTCGAACAATCTCAAATAACCCATCGCCAATATTCAAGCCTAAGAGATCGAGCAAACCTACTTTTCACACAAGATGTTATAAAAAATTGCGTCGTCTTTCGCTCTCCGATACTAGTAAACATCACAGTATAAGTATTAGTTAGTTTTGCTTGGATTTTTATAAAACGTTGTTGATGTTAAAATGGTGATTTATGGTCCTTATTGATTTTCTATCCATACTAGTTTTGAACATTCTGGAAACTATGACTTCTGGGTATAAATAAGATGGGGTCAAGGTTGACCGGTCAGTCTTACTTTGAGTTTGAAACGTGATACAGTGCGATTAAGTTTGGACCAAGTGCTCTTGGCAAGAAAAGTTTTTTTTTCATATGGTGTACTGTGTGAATTAACGACCTGAAAATTGCGAACAGTTCAGTGTTGTTTTTAAGTAAAGTGTGAAGTGACAATAGGGAACTGGTGAATATAGGTGTCATTATGCTAAAAAAAAGTATTGCATTATTTATCTCTAACCTTCAGCTCGTAACAATGTTTTAATATGTGTGTAACTCATGACAATTTCTAATATTGTTAGGTTTACAATAACGCCTGCTATGCGGATTAAATAACAAAATCATAAATATTTGATTGGATTTCTTTTTTCCCGTCAACATGACTTAAATTTTTCCTATCGTTTATTTGTGATTTTGTCATGACAATTTCATTTACAAAATAACGAATTATGATATTCGTTTTAACGAATTTTGAGTCTGAATGTGACATTTAGTGACAGTGCAATATAGGATCCGAATATACATACCATACAAAATATAAGTGGTCACTGTTATTGGGGTAAATCTTACTCAGATTTATATGATATTATTGTGTAGGGATTTAATTATAGACCGACGCCTGTAGTATGTTAATTTGCACTGCGTTTTAACGTTTCCGGAACCTAACAGAGTTTATGGAATGACGAATAATATCTTTTGTTAAACGCACAATGATTTGCTGTTAAGCAACCTAGCAATCTAACGACCGTTGCAGGTCTGTAACGAATACATTAATGGATAGTTCTATCTGTAAAAATACTGGAAATACTAAGCAATTTACCCACGAGTAATTGTCCATATATATAAGATGGGGACAGATTCTCCAGCCTACTAAACGTTGCCAACGAGCCCAGCATGCTCCGTTGAATTGCAATATCAAGTTATTTTCAAACATTGCCATGTTTATTTACTCCACACTGGTTGATGATAAATATTTTTATACAAATGGAACAACAACGGCCTGTAGCTTTTTTAAAACTTTGCTTTTGTTACAACTCGTACAATAATTACTATGTACTGTATTTTTTTAACGAACCACAGTTGTCAGAAGTAGCACAGTATTTAAAATATACGAGAATATGACCGGACATTGACAAGTTTCTTTGATAATACATTTAAAAATAGGCCTGTCGGGGATTATAGTCATTTCGTCGACATTGTGATTGATGTTGTTAAATTAATGCTTCAGGTTACCTTTTAGTAAACGTTTATAAGTTTTATTATAGTAACAAGTACGTATGCTTTCGTTTTGTTAATTTGACAGTTAAATTATAATTATGTAATTATGGTTAAGCGGGCTAGCGCCGCGGATGGCGGACGGAACAAGAGTGATTCGAGGACAGCGTAGGAGTGCATCCGGGTAGTTCGTAAACTTGGCATCGCTGTGATCGTTAGCGGCACTAACATCCTGGGCCGTTGAAACCGCTGGTTTCAAGAAATGGACACAGACGGGATATAACTCATCGGAGAATGCGTTTTCTGGTCTTCACATCCACGACTCTACATATATCGTCAGGACCTGGGTACAGTTTGATGACTCTGCCCATTGGCCAGTTGAGCACCGGGCATTGTTCATCCTTGATAATTACTAAATTTCCAAAAGTGATGGAATTCTTGTTTTGCTTCCACTTGCTGCGGGTTTGTAGTTCTGACAGGTTGACAGGTATTCGTTTGTTCACCTTTTTCAAAATCCTTGTCGAAATGGTCGGGGAAGGTACACTGAGAGAAATCCGCTTTGTATTTCTAACAAGTTTGACATGTTAAGTGGTTATCTGTTTGAAATAAAATTATATTTGTAATAAGAAACCAATAAAATATTGTTTTCACAAGTAGATTTTGTACAGGGAACAAGGAACAAATTGTTCACTGGTATATTATTGAAACAATCAAACATATGTTCAAAACAACAAGCTTAACATTAATTCAATATGATCGATAAGTAATAACAATCAAAAGATAAACTTGTAGCAGGAAATAGTTATTATCTTGTAAAACTAACTAAATGGTGTGATAATCACAATAGTATATCGGGATGAAACAACATTGGGTTACTTTAGAAATTATATCTTGTTAAAACAACATTACAACGTTAAAGTTTTGACAGTATCTTGTACAGTCAACTAAATGGTGTAATTGCCACAATCGTATGTTAGGTTGAGACAACATTGTGTTTTAATTTAAATTATATCTTGTTAAAATAAAGTGACAACGATAAAGTTGTCACAGTAATTAGTCAGTATTAAGTACAGCTTCCCCGTGAGGTGCCGGGTTAGAATTGCACCTCCCCATATCATCCCGTGGGTGTTGTGAGGCGACTAAGGGAAAAAAACTGGAAGGTAGACAGCAGCTCCTTCTAAAGAACTGTCATCTTACACTGCGATCCGCAGGCCGCTTGCCAAGCGTGGGGATTATGGCAAATACCCCCTAAATAGGGGAGGCTGTGTTCAGCAGTGGACGATCCGGCCTGATACAGTAAGTACAGCTAACCAAATGGTGTAATTTTCACAATCGTATATTGGATTGAGACAATATTGCGTTTATATTTTAATAATATCGTATTAAAACAAAGTTACATCGATTGAAAGAATTGCATTATAATTTAAAAATAAATCAACGGGATAACATAACAAGCTGACTGTAGACACTTCAAGTATTTCATATACATTTAATAAGACATCACAACAAGCAAACCTTTAAATGAACAAACTGAGCTTGTCAAAAATAATGGTGTTAAGCTTGTTAAAGTGATATGCTAAACACGTAACATAGCGGAATGTTGAAATAAAATGATGAGAAGCTTATTGCTTCAACTTGACAGACTCAACAAGGTTTACCTTATAGCTACAATGTTACAGCATATAGGCGCTATTTTAACCAGAAAAATTGTTCCTTTAACTTGAAATCTGGTTAAAATTTCTCTCAGTGTAGCGAAGTCAAAGGTCGCCCGATCAGGAAGTGCCCTTTTTTTTTTTGTATTCGCTGACAAAAATGCATTACGCATGCCCCCCATCGGATGATGGAGGGGGGATGTGGGACTCCCCGGTAGGTGACCGGTATACCCACTAAACGACCCAGCGGCATTCCAGCATCGTCTGTGTGGAGAAGGACTGGGAGACGGCCAGAGCCTTTGCGTCCAGTCCCCCTTCGACGACCGCCCGCTTTACAGCGGGGCCTACACGCCCTTCCCAGCAAGAGGGGCCCGGGAATGACCAGGAATGCTTGGCCATTCCCGCCCGACGGAGGTGGTGAATAGGTGCAATGCGAGAGAAGGTGCCCCCGCGCCTTTCTCTCGCTATTCACCTTCGGGTGGGAGAACATGTCGATTATTTAATCGCCTTCTCCCACCCCTTCTTCGTCTGCACAATGGCGCCGCAAGGGGGTCTTCCTCCCTTGCGCGCTTTGCCGTCTCCTTTTGCGAAATCACTTCCTCGCAAAAGGACGCGACCGCTGCCCAAGCCCCCTCGCTCTCCAACATGGCGTTGACCACGCTGGGAAGCGAGAGGTCCGGCCCGACCACCTCGACCAAGCTGTGGCGCAGCTCGGACCACGAAGGGCACACCTCGAGGGTGTGCTGCGCCGTGTCCTCCACTGCGGGACAATGGTGGTACGCCGGTGCCTCCTCCCTTCCAATCCAGTGCAGGTACGATCCGAAGCATCCGTGCCCGGATAACACCTGCACCAGATGAAACGAGAGGAAGCCGTGGGACCGCCCGAGCCAGTCTTGCAGAACTGGCCCGAGAGCGTCCAACGTACGGCGATCAAAAGCAGCGGCGGCGAGGTCCTCCGTCCAATGCTGGACGACTGCGTCCCTCGCTTCACGCCGAACGGTCTCCCGCTCCTCCAGGGCGGGGGGCTCACCGCGAGCCTTGCGCCCCGCCGTCCACTCATACACTCTGGCGAGCACTCCCGCCTCAAGCTCCCAAGGAGGGGTGCCAGCCAGAGCGCACGCTGCAGCAAACCCTACCGAGCGGTAGGCCCGCGCCACCCGCGGTGCAATGGCCCTTTAAGGCCTGCGGAGAGAGGTTGCGTTCTCCCTCCTACGGAGGGAGTCGGCCCAGATAGGGGCACCGTAAAGGGCCATGCTCTTCAAGATGCCGGCGTACAAGCGCCAGCATCGTTCTCTGGGCCCCCCCATGTTAGGAAGGAGCCACGAGAGGGCGCCCGCAACCTTCAGCAGGCGCGTCGACAGCCCGCTGAAGTGCGGGCCGAAGCGCCACCTGCTGTGGAGGACTAGGCCCAAATATTTCATCTGGGCCTTCACCTCGATCCTGACGCCCTCCACGACAAGGCGTCAGTGGGAATGCGATGCCGAGGCCCGTGGAAGAATACGGCCTCGGTCTTTTGTAGCGCCACCTTCAGACCCAGGCGGCGGATTCTTCCCGCGACTAGGGATCCGCCGGACGAAGCAAGACTTACCGCCTCTCTAAAGTCTCCTCCCCGGGCGATGAGAAGAGTGTCATTTGCATAGCAGATGATACTAGTGCCAGGGAGGAGACTTCCCCGCAGCAGCCAGTCGTATCCGATGTTCCACAGGAGTGGTCCCAGGACAGACCCCTCGTAGAACACTGGAATCCGCATTGTAACGGCGAAGCTGGCCCACGCGATCCACTAGGACTACAGCTCGGTCCCTCAGGTAGTCCGCCAGGAGACTCCGCAAGTACTGAGGCACTCCATGGTAGCGGAGCGCCTCCAAGATTGTCAAGTGGGGGACGGAGTTGAAGGCATTGGCTATGTCAAATGACACAGCCAAAACTCCGCCCCCTGCGTCCACAGCCTCCCGCACTTGGCCCCTGAGTCGGGCCAACGCGTCCACAGTCGAACGCCCCCTTCGAAAGCCGAATTGAGGGTCCGACAGGTCCGGCCCGACCCATTCAGCCTGTTGGCGATGATCCCCTCGAACATTTTACCGACCTCATCGAGCAGAACGATGGGCCGGTATGCCGAGGGGGAGTCCACGCGGCGGGCGACCTTCCTTTCGGAGAAGGTACAACTGCCCCTCCTTCCAAGGTTTCGGGAACCTACCAGATGTGAAACACGCGCTGAATAGGTCCCGAAACCTCTCTTCCATTTGTAGGGCGGCAATGGCCACCACCCGCGCGGGGACGCCGTCCGGCCCCGGGGCCGTCTTCTTCGCGCGGAGGCGGAGAATCTCCCCTTCGAATTCCGCCAGCGTGGCTGGAGGAACCTCCTCCTCCTCCAGTGGAGCCGCTCCCTGTGGGGGATTCATCACTGGAGGGGTGAAGTTGGACCCGTTCGGAAACAGGGACCATCAGGAAGTGCCCTGGTGTAAGTGCTGTTAAGCCTGACGGATCAGATGACAACGGTGTCAATGGTCGCGAATTTAATATGGATTTTATAGTCGCAAACAAAGTCGATAGTTCCTCGAACATTAAACTTGTATTTTCTGTGATACGTTTTAAATGAAATTTGGCCGATTTAACTCTGGCTTCCCAAATTCCTTCGAAGTTTCTTTTAATTGGTTGCACCGAGAAAATTTCGACCATTATCGCAGTAAATAGTGTGAGGTTTGTCACGGCAAGCGATGAATCTTTTAAGGCACAATATACAACCGTTGGTACTTAGATCGCTTACAGTTTCCAAATGTATACTTTTAGTTGAAAGGCAGACTGAGATGCATAAATAACATTCAGAAGTTTTTGCACCGTGACCTTTACGACTAGAAAATAAGAAATCGGTACCCGTGACCTCAAATGCAAAAGTTTGTGAAACGCGAGGTCGAGGTAGATCGCCCATCATGGGTTGAATAGCAGTAGCCCTGAAGCGTCGACAGCAAACGCATTTATTATAAGTTGATTTAGCTAAAACCTTACCAACTGTAGGCCAAAATTTATCACGAACATAAAATAGAAGCTGCTGTGGGTCACAGTGTAGCAGACGGATGTGCTCTCTCTCAAATAGAAGTTAAGCATATATATATTTTTTAATTTATGTTACTGTGACGGCTCGAGGCCCACCTGATGTTAAGTGGACTAACCTCTGCCTATAACAGTTGCAATTCATCACAAGTCACGAATTGCACTGCGCCCGTCACATTGAGACATTGTTGTTAAGTCTCATTGTGCCTGTAATTTCACTGGCTCTCAAGGACTACTGCCGGAACACACCTTTCGGTGCTTGGCGACAGACTTATGCTTTCCATCAATTAGTATGGGGTGTCGCTTGTCCTAAGGGCAAAGCGAAGCTTGCTTAATTCGACCACCGGCTCTCAATACTCTTTGGCTATTCAAGAAAGAATTGAAAGACAAAATATTACTAGCAATGAAGTGACTTGCTTGTGGTGAGTGAGTGAATATCATGTGTAAATGACACTTGTTGAGACAACTTAGCGAGTACGGTAAGTGATTTTTCCAATTCTTGTGCAGTTAGATCCCCTTTAGCCCTACGTTTGCTAGAACTATAGCTAGAACATAAGCCATTACTCTTTGCCATTACTTAGTTTATACAATTTTGAATGTCTATCAAAATCTATAACCTTTTTTGAGTTTGAACCTTTAATATAATAGTTTTTGTTTCAGGTTGAAACGTCTCTTCGATGTGGTGGTCACGCGGCGACTCGACTCGACACGTGAAATTTACTTTTATACAGATAATTTTAAAAATAACCTACTCTGATTGTTCAAATTTCTCCTCTATAATTATATTTTCACTAGAAATTTTAGGCTTCAGCTCAAGGGGTGGATGGACGCGGGTTCGAATCTCGCACATGACTGAAATTTTTCTTATCGTATATTTGTGATTTTGTAATGTAATCCGTATAGCAGGCGTTATTGCAAACCTAACAATATAAAATTATACGGTTGCGTCATCATTTACAAGTATAAAACCAATTGCAAAATTGGTCTTGTTTGTAGTACAACGCAAGTGGTACTATAGATGTCGCTCGATCGATAGGAAAGATTCGAGTTATGACGTCATGTCATGTTAGCTCAATTGGTTAGAGCATACCCCGGCTCAAGAGGTGGATGGACGCGGGTTCGAATCCCGCTCGTGACTTAAATTTTTCCTATGGTATATTTGTACTTAGTACTAGTAGGTACATTTAATTCGCATATTTTTACATATTTTCAGATATGAATGAAGACTGGCTTCCGGCATCAACCAACGCTTTCGCCATATAAACTTTAATAATCTTAAGATCAACTACATCTACTTCGGCCGTGCACAAGAGTACTTGCCCTGGCATGGTAGCCGATAGATATACAGGTGACTGTGTTGTGCTAGCTTGAGCAGTGGGTAAATGTACGCTTGACTCTCTAACAAGAAGTATGTGCTTTGCATCGCTAATATTAGTAGAATAACTGTTGCATGATTTTGCATTATGGCCTTGACTAAACTTTGAGTATTTAAGTATTTAGACTTTAGAAGTATAATTGTCGACCCGCCGGAAACACCAGACGTCCGGACGCTTTTAATATCCGTTTAGATAGTGTGCACTGTTGTACCAGTGGGAAATTTTGCCAACGAACAGACGTCAAAGCTTCAAAGCAAATGTTTTGTTTACATGGATATTTGAAATAGGCATGTCAAAGGCAGAATATAATTTGCTGCATGCAGATACTTTTTTTCTCTGCCCTATTTTCTGTTAAGTGTCCCAAACATGCAAAACCGTTGACTTCTGTGTCTGTATTATTTTTATATATTAATAATAATAATAATCTTTATATATAATCTTTACATGATAGCAACGCCCGCCTTCTGAAACTAGTGATGTGTACAGTGATCCAGAATTACAGTATTAAATTATTATTAATTTATCGATAGACTACCGACCCGCCTCGGCTTCACACGGGTGCAATACTGATACTAACTTGGTAAGGATTAATGTTGTATTGCTTAAAATTGCATCGTATATAAACCATTATTTCTCGTAAAATTTAAGGGATTAAAAATGGATTTTGTGAGTAATAACTTCTTCTAAGAGATAGACATACCATCAAAGACTTTTTTGTAGACCTTTGCATGATGTACAATACTGTAATACATTATTTTGATCTATTGTGGAGGCCACAAGCTAATTATTTTAGATATTAGTATTAGTAGATCTTTATCTGCGAAATACATCGTGTCAATGGTAAACACTGTTACTTAAGTTAATTTATTATGTAAATAAGACTTTTTATGTATACCATTGAAAATAAAGATTTTTTCATTTTCATTTTCATTTCGTTCAGCCAGCGTTGCAACGGAAGCGCAAAACTGTGAGTATTTATTTACGACCTCACATTAGAAACTCTAAATATTATTATTACTTTATCAATAGACTAGCGACCCGCTCCGGTTTCACACGGGTATACTGATACTAACTTAATTACAGGATGTCTTTATGTACAACGTTCACAGCTTTTTTGTCATTTGAATTTAAGGTACTTAATTGGGTAAGGATTAATGCTGTATTGTTTAAAATTGCATCGTAAATAAGCCATTATTTCTCGTAAAATGTAAAGGATAAAAATAAATATCCTAAATGTCATTATATATACAGGTTTATTGATAAAATGCTAACAATCTCTCAGGGTTGACTTCTGCTAGTCCTAAGAAACATTTTGAGTTGTTTTTTTAGTTTTGAATTTTAGAAAAAAATTTGACTGAATAAGCAAGAGTAGCACCTGATGTCAAGTCTCTTGTGCCTGTCATGTATTATTTAATATTTTTATTACTTTGATCGATGTAAATATTCAAAACTCTATTCAAAGGGACCACGACGCGGTGCAGTATTGCCACGGCGGGCGCTCCTAGCTTAGAGTAAGCATTATAACACAAAAAAATATAAATTTTCTTCTTTTTTTTTTCAAAACTTTAAAAAACTTTTAATATGTTTCTTAGGACTAGCAGAAGTCAACCCTAAGAGGTTGTTAGCATTTTACCAATAACCCTGTATATGTTATTTATATGTCAATTTTATAGTCTAATTAAATGTATTCTTTTGCCAAGATTTTTCTTAAGACTTTTCTTTCTTTTTTAGTATTATGAATTTATTAGATGGCAACCATTTTATTATACTTCTAAAGCTAAATTTATCTCTGGACCAGATTCCTCCTGTTTTTCCCCTACAAATGTAGCAGTACTATCGTCAGCATACATAATCATTGGATGAACAATAGCTTCAGGTAAGTCACTGGAATAAATTACGAAAATAAATGAATCATAATATATACTTATAATATATAGTGATATTTTCATCTAAATCCAATACAAAAGGAATCCAATCTAAAACTAAAGAATAGCGTTCTTGTTCACAGGTGTAAAAAGGTAAGAGGTTGTCACTAAAGGTAAAAAGGTTGTAAGGCGTCAATTCATTTTTTTTTAATGGTCATGAATCTTGAAGCAGTGATGGCTCACGACTGCCGTGCCGCAGGTCCTTGGTTCGAATCCCGCCGCGGTCTTGAGCTTCAAAGCATGGTGGAAGGGCATTTTGCGAATTCCCGCCTGGCTAGCGACCACCCTCAAGCAGAAAATCTGTCACCAAGCACCTAACGGTGTGTTCCGGCAGCAGTCCTTGAGAGTCAGTGAAATTACAGGCACATGAGACTTAACAACTTTGTCTCAAGGTGACGGGCGCAGTGCAAGGCACAGGGCTCACCCCAGCCTTCCGCACCCTCCCTGACGGAAACCGTCTCTCGACCCCTGCACCACGTGCACAGGTCGCGAGACCAAGACGGAACAACATCCCTGTCCCGCTCCCACGTGCGAGCGAGACAGGCAAGAAGAAGTGTACACGCACACCGGCGGAACTCGAGATACTCGAGACCGCACTTAGCACCCTCCAAGACGTGCTCCAGGCGCTCAGGGAGGTAGTGGACCCCATCCCGCTAGTACTAGCGGGGAAAGTTTTGCTATCCTACTTGCTATACGCGCTCGGAGCTCACACCCAACCTCGGATTTCGGAACGTTTCTTGACGAAACGCCCCCCGAACCCACCCCTCGCTCAAGAGGAGAGAAGAAAGCCCACCACAAGGACTACCGAACGTGAGGTTCGCCCCCCGCCGCTCTTTCCGACCCCGGCTTTCCACCAGCGGAATCCCCCGGGCAAGGCATTGCGGAGGCTGGGCTTACGCCACACGTTCGAGAGTTCGCGCGTTAGGACAGCAACCACAAAGAAAAACCCTACTACGTCTTCACAATGCAGACGCCAGAAGACCAGAACCGGCCCATAGAAGTAGAAGATGAACCCCAAATACCGGCAGCCCCAAGGAGAACCCACCGCTCCCTAGGCTATGCCGCGAGAGACAGGTCTCTTCCCAGAAGACTCCAAATCGACCCCACAGAAGCGGCGCGCTTCCAAAATAGCATACAAAAGCTGTTTGAAAAGCGCACAGCAGAGGCAGTAGAAAAGGAGAAGCTCAGATGGAAAGCCCAAGAAGAGTACAAGAAGAAGAAGGCTGAAGGAAGTGATATGGCATCCCCAAGCACTTCCAAGGAACCCCCCCGCCCTCATCCTCGAAGCCCAACCACGGAACCGATGGCCGCAAGACAAACAAGGTCGCTCGCACCCATTACCTCCCCACGTGCGCGCATAGAGTACGAGGCAACGATGCTGAACAGCATGATAGCTGCTGGCATCACTACCCCCGGCCTTGAACGCACCTTCAAGGATCAACCGTCGCCAACCAAACGGCGTCATTATCCGAAGAAGAATTAAATGAAACAACCCCGGATATAATTGAAGCCAGGCAAAAGGCCATCCACAATCTTCAACTTGTTGAAGCCCCTGACAACCTTGATATGCCCCAAATACAACCAACCAACCGCCGCAAACGCAGCGAAGAATCCCCCGAAGAAAGTGGCAAAAGGGTATGCCCCATGGAACTAGCACGCACTGCACTCCCTCAGCGAGACCCACGGAGGATGCGCATACCCACCCCACTTGAAGAACCACTAAAACGAATAGCCAATTATCCCCCAACCCCCACGACGGAACGTGGCACCATTACCAAGAAACGGACCATACAGCCAACCAAGTCAACCCAAGAGAAGGCGAGCCAAGATACACCTGTACTAAAAACACGGGTGGTACTCCCACCCCCGCCCTCTCCAAGACCAGAGGCACCACACCTTATGGCACTACAGCCCCCCAAGGACACACGGGCCAAACCACCTAAGGTTAAAATGGCCCTTGCTGGACGAAGCCTATCGGACCCGAGCACTTCCATAGAAGCACACTCAGCACAGAACTCCTCCACCTCCACAAAGAAGGCCCAATTAAACACTCCCATACAACATCGTAAGGAAGCACCACTCCTACCACACAAGCCAAGTTTAGAACCAACAACGCTGACAGAAATCCCCACCCCCATGGACATACCCCCCCAATTATCCAAGGACAAGATCAAAACAGTCTGCCAATATAACCCGGACGCAAGCACTACCAGAGAGACTCGCCCAAAACAGAACTCCTCAGCAACCCCGAGCAACGACTCACCCTCTAGCCCAATAGCGGCAGCAGGCACCTCCACGGATATCACCACAATCGACGATAACCAGAAGAAGAAGCAAAGACTACCACCAATAGTGGTAGAATCACTACCAAATTGGCCCTCCCACCTGCGAAAAATCAAAGAACGCCTCGGCAGAACACCAAATGCCAGACCATTTGGCGACGGGATTCGCTTCTCGCCCCAAGATGAAGAAGAGTACCGCCTGCTCCAGCGATACTTTGACGAGTTACAAGAATCCAGCACCATAAAATGGTTTTCTTATTCGCTCCCAAACGAAAAGAACATCAAGGTGGCCATAAGAGGCATTCCCGCAGATACCCCAACTACAGAAATAGAGTCTGACCTGCGGAGACTAGGATTTACTCCGGAGAACGTGAGAAAGATCAAGGCCAGGAAGGGCAGACCTGGCTGCATATTCTTCGCACAATTCAAGCCCACACCGGAGCTAACCCCTGGACTCTACAACATCAAAGAGCTCCTATGTATGCCGGGAGTAGCCATTGAAGCCTGGCGAGGACGCAAGGGGCCAGCACAATGCCATCGTTGCCAAGGCTTCAGGCACTCGTCACACAATTGCCACCGCACCCAGGCGTGCGTGAGATGCGGCGGAGAACATTTCGCCACCGACTGCCCACGCCCCCGAGACGCCCCACCCACATGTGCGAATTGCGGAGATGCCCATACCGCCAATAGCACTAGGTGCCCAATCCTCAAAAAGGAAGCTAGGAACCAGACAGCCGGCACCACAGCCATCTCTCTCCAACCTGAACCGCGAGACCCATCCAGACTACCAGTGCCCCAATTACAATCACAACCACAAACAGTAACTGAGCACGCAGGAGCCACCCTGATGGCTCCAGCCAACGAGCCAACAGTAAGGGGCACCACACTGAAAACCAAAAATAAGAAGAAGAAGAAGAACAAACAGATAGCCCAAGCACCAGATCAGGAGGCCTCAACCCCATCGACGGTCCCTCACATCAGAATGCCTGCAGTGGAGACGACAGCACCACCAGCTGTCTCAACAATCCCCACTCAAAGACCACACAGGAACCAAACCACGTCAATGACAGAAGACCAACGCCACAAAATGATCACGGAGATCGAAATAACCATCTCCGTCTTACAGGAGGTGCTGGGAGCCCTCCGCCAAGGATCGAACCCAGCACAACCACTAATGGCCAGATTGGTCAATCTCATGACCAACTAAACCTCAGCGATGGCCAAATAAGAATACTCCACTGGAACGCAGAAAGCCTCAAGAATAAAACAAGGATATTGAAGCTTATCCTCCAAGAACAAAGAATAGACGTGGCCCTTATAAGCGAAACTATGCTCGCAGAAACGGATAACTTAAAGATCCCAGGATACCATGTATACCGGAAAGACGAAGCCTCGGAACATAAAGTCTACAGAGGCCTAGCCGTCCTGGTGTACAAGAAGATCATCCACCAAGCCTTACCAATCCCAAATCTACATTCCATGCAGGCCCTGGGCATTGAAATATGCGCCGCGCATGAACCCCTACACGTATACGGGGTATATAAACCCCCGAATAATATCCTGGACACCAAAGACGTCAATCATCTACTGCATCCCAAAATACCCACTATTGCAGCAGGTGATTGGAACGCCAAACACCTAGCATGGAACTCTGCATCCACAAACCGCGACGGAAGAAAACTTCATAAAGATGCCGAGAGCAACAACTATGAAGTTAGCGGCCCAGAACTTCCCACCCATTACCCACACAACAGACTACATTTACCGGACATCGTCGACCTTGCCGTCCACAAGGGGCTACAGAACCGAAGGATAACCCAGACGGTCTTATACGACGAAACTGGGTCAGACCACCAGCCGATATTGACCACCATCGACATAGGCCTCACCAAAACACAACCCCCACCCCCTCGAAAGAAGATAAACTGGACACTCTTCTCAGAAGAAACCAATAACAACACCCCAACTAGACCGGTAAACATGCCAGAAGATGTAGACCAACTCACAGGGGAACTTAGCTCATGCATAAAAACAGCACTCCAGAAGGCCACAATTGAACTCCCTAGTAACCAAGGAAGATTACCACCCCTGCCCTCTCATATCAGGAAACTGATTAAAGAGAAGAGGAGCCTTAGAAAAGACTGGCAACACAACCGTGATCCACAGCTCAAAACCAAGCTCAACTTCCTAAAAGATAAAATCACCCAAGAACTCGAAGACTTAAGCACAGCAGGTTGGGAGCATAGGATCGACACAGTGGCAGATGACTGGCCATCGCTACACAGAATGTGTCGCCAATTCCGTAACCAACCAGAGCCTGTACGACCGCTCCTGCACCCTGATGGCCACCCCAGATACAGAGCGGAAGACCGCGCTGAAATCTTCGCCGAGTATCTGGAAAACCAGTTCAAACCGAACCCATCCTCGGATCTTGCCCACACAAATATGGTTGAAAGCTTCATAAACGATTACTTCACCATACCTATTCTCCCTTCAGAAGAACCTATTGTATTCAGCCCCAGACGAATACAAAGAGCTCTCAGCAAGACCAAGCCCAAGAAAGCCCCTGGCGCAGATGGCATTGGGAACGCGGCGCTACGACATCTACCATACAAGACCATAGCCGCCTATACCCGCCTCTTCAATGGCATCACACGCACAGGCCACTTTCCCAAAGACTGGAAGACAGGACACGTGATCCTGTTCCCTAAACAGGGGAAAAACATCCTGAACCCAGAGAGCTATAGACCCATAACGCTCCTACCCAGTATATCCAAGGTATTCGAGAGAGTCATCCTGGATCTTCTCACCCCCTTCATCAAACCAAGACCAGAGCAGTTCGGCTTCCGATCGGAACACTCGACGACTCTCCAATTGTCCAGGGTACTGCACCAGATGGCGGAAAACCTAAACAAGAAAGAGCATACCGCAGCAGTATTCCTGGACATGGAAAAAGCGTTCGACCGGGTGTGGCACGCCGGACTGCTCTACAAACTGGCAAAGTCCCCAGCCCCAAAGAGAGCAGTGACAATAATCAAGTCGTTCCTAGAAGAAAGAACCTTCCGAGTTAGAGTAGAAGGAACCCTATCCGCGAGCCACCCCATAAACGCAGGTGTTCCACAGGGCAGTTGCCTGTCACCTGCGTGCTATTCAGTCTTTACGGATGACATCCCAACCACTGGCGCCACACTTGCCCTATATGCGGACGACGCGGCCCTTCTGACTTCCTCCATTAAGGACCACCACGCCGCTATCAAGATGCAAAGAGCCCTTGATGAACTTCCTCAATGGTTGACCAGATGGAGAATGCGAGTCAATGTTACAAAAACGCAAGCCATGCTGGTCACCACCAAGAGAACCCTTCCGGACCAACTAACACTCCTAGGTACATCCATACCGTGGCAAAAATCGGCTAAATACCTAGGAGTGATAATCGACAGACAGCTCAATATGACGCTGCACGCGAACAAAGTGATCCGCACAACCAAGGCAGCCCGCTACATGCTCCGCCCAATCCTACGGTCCGCACTCCCACTTCAGACCAGACTGGCGGTCTATAAAACGTACATCCGCCCAATCATCACCTACGCTGCTCCAGCCTGGTTCGCTCTCCTGGCAGAAACCCACAAGAATCGCTTAAGAGCCCAGCAGAACATCAGTCTTCGCATAGCCACAGACGCCCCCTGGTTTGTCCGCAATTCTACGCTGCACCGCGACCTGGAGATGGAAACCCTAGATAAATTCATCGAAAGGCTGGCCAAAAATATGTTCGCCCGAGCTGATGCTTCGGAACATACCCACCTCCAAGCCATAGCCCCCCAATACGAGCGACACCCAAGGTCAAAGCGCCAACCAAGAGATCTCATTAAACCACATGACAATAACCAAGGAACACCAGATGGAGAAGATGCAACAAACACCCGTAATGCACCCCAATTGACGGCGGCAAGCGGGACCTCCCTCCCAGGGGTAGCCCAAAGCACGCCCAAATAAGGGGACTACGAGACGAGACAATCCAAGGATCAACAATCCGACCCAAGGACCCACCTGCAGTTGCAGGCCGCGGCTGAACTCTGCGGTCAGGGGCCCCCCGTGCCCGAAACCGCGTCCGTACCACACACATTTAGCGTAGTACGAAGAAGAAGGACAGTACTAGCGGGGGTGGGCAAACTCCTCTCCTGCCGCTAGGAGCCCAAACTCGGACGAAGACACGACGCCGCGCGCCCTTGGCTACAAGGGCCGGCCAGAGCGCGCTCACATCTCGTCTCCCGAACGACTCGCCCGCTGGCTCACACCGGCGGGTTGATGTTGATTAGGGAGACTGAAGATTACCGGACATGACCTTCTACCCCAACCAAGAAGATGGCGCCATCATCGATGACGCACACCCCGCGACCTGACTGTGAGTCACAGCCGGCGGAGGACTACCGCGTAAAGGGGCCACCCGTGCCCGAAGACGCGTCCGTGAGGAACACGCCGTTCCGCGCGAAGAAGACAAGGCTGAGGCGCAGTGCAATTCGTGACTTGTGATGAAATGCATCTGTAATAGGCCGAGGTTAGTCCGCTTAACATCAGGTGGGCCTCGTGCGTTATCTGTCTAAATTACATTGATAAAAAAATGAATCTGAAATAAAGTCTTATTATTAGTATTAATAATACTGTTCATACTATATAAATAATATCATTCACGGGATATAGAAATATGTTGTGATTCTTCTATGTAAAACACTTTTATTTATAAAATACCTTCATGTTATAAGTACCTCTTCGATGAATGTTGATTTTTTTAACCTTACTTCGCCTACCGCATCTATAAGGCGTCTAAAATAAAATGTATATATATATATATATATATAAATAAGGTCTTTCATCTTCGAATAAAAGCTTTATTCATTCTTATGAAACAATTTTATTTGATACAACATTTGCTGTTTTCATTGAAAATATAAAAGTAGGTAAGATTACATATTGTAAAGTAAATTCGCTTACATTTTCTAGATCCCTTTTGGCGCGAATATGGAGGTCTCAGGAATACCCACATGCAAACTTAAAGAAATATGTTGGTCAGAATCAGCCTGACTAAACGGATTATGTAAATTGAATTGGCGCGAAATTAGTTACCAGCCTCTAGTGTGAAATGAAGAGGAAGGATTACAATTTTTCGTACAGGGAATCTTACGATTTATTTTAGAGTGACTTGAATTACTCTGAGAATAATGTGTTGAGGGACTCTTATGATATATTGTATAGTGATGAGAACGATCCTGGGAATTATCAAATATTTGGAAGACAATTATTGGTTGATGTTCTCCGTTTGGTCCATTGAGAAAGTGATTCAAGTGCTCCATCGCCTTTTGTGTCAACTGAAAATATAAAAAAAAGTTTCACTATCAGGTATGAACCTTAATAAGGCTCGTATATAATTAACATATACTTGATGTGTCAGGATTATCTGTACTTATAATGAAACTGTAACAGGTCCAATACTGCACATTGCAGATATTTTGGAAATAATTTTTGAGAGCACCCTATAGCTGATACTGATGCCAAAACCTGTTTTTATTATTTATTTTTATCTGTCTGTCTATATGTCTGTATCATGGCCGCGCTCCAAAAGTACTGAATGAATTTCAATGAAACTTAGCACGATTTGAGTTCATACGACGAAAAAGGACATTGTGTACTTCTTGTTCCGGAATTCAGCACAGTTCCTTCGGATAAGGGGATGGAAGTCAAAATGTACACTTAGTTGTAATATATTAACGCGTAGTCCTAATTCATTGTTTTTTGTTAGAATAGTGACGAGTGACCCCAGGAACAACTGGGCTCCCCACGGGCAGCCCGGCACCCCACGGGCAGCCCTGTACCTCACGGGCAGCCCAGTACCCCACGGGCTGCCCAGCACCCGTCGAGCAGCCCAGCACCTCATGGGCTTCTTGGTACCCTTATTTAGTTTTGCAAGCTCGCTAAGATAAAACTCTAAAATCTGGAACATTCGCCACAATCAGTTTTTTTACTATCTGGCTGGCTACCACTCTCAAGTAGAAAAACTGTCGCCAAGCACCTACGGTGTGTTTTGGCAGCTGTCCTTGAGAACCAGTAATTCTAGGCTAGCCTGAACAACATCTTCGACCTCATTATCACTTACCATCAGGTGATATAGTGGTCAAAGACTACCATATCACCTATAAAAAAACTGTTTTGTGACCGGGGGTCGATACAGGAGGAAGTCAAAGATTTGACACCATCTATCTTTCGCTTCCTTCGGCAATGTTATTTCAGCGCCAAGTTACCTATCCTATGAAGGAAATCGTATATTGTTCCAGGTCGGGGCGCAGCAGGGGGACCCCCTAGGGCCTCTCATCTTCAGCATGGCAATCCACAAGGTCATAAAAGCTCTGGAGGCCCCTCTTAATATTTGGTACCTTGACGATGGGACCATAGGTAGAGACCCGGGTTTAGTAGCAAGGGATATCGGTGTTCTCCTCCCAGCTCTGTGGAAATTGGGTCTAGAGGTCAACACCTACCTCAGTTCTTTGCCTGCAGCCCAGTGGCTGCGGAGTCAAGCACCACGTTCAAGTCCTTGATCCCCGGCCTCAAAATAATGGATAAGGGGTCCCTCTGTTTGCTGGGAGCTCCTATCTTCCCCGATGGCGTGCCTAACAACCTGTAGTCGAAGACAGCTACCCTGTCATCACTGTCAACTCATTTCCAGCACCTCCCGACACATGTTGCGTTGACACTTCTGTGGACCTGCTTTGCAATGCCTAATATAACATGTTATTCGGACGGCCCCGAGTCCGAGGTTCCCAGAAGAGGTATCGTATTTTGACAGCGCTCTGAAGCTAATTGTTGAAGAGACGCTGACTGTGTGCCTCAGTGAGTCACAGTGGTGTCAGGCGAGCCTGCCGATTCAGTTTGGTGGCTTGGGCGTGCGACGGCTACATGAAACTGGATCTTCTGCCTTCCTCGCCTCATCAAATGGAGTCGCGAACTTCGTCACTCGCATACTAAGTAAAGGTGACACGGTTCGCGTCCCATTCGCTGAGGAGGCTTTTAGGAGGTGGTCAGTAATGTGTCCAGGCCTCGACCCACCAGCAAAACCCGAGTGGCAAAGGAGCTGGGACGACCTTCTGGGTAAACAGCTCGCAGCGCAGTGGCGATCGGAAAACACGGGGGTTGAACTCGCTCGGATAAACGCCACACACACGACTACACCGGAGTCTGGCGCGTGGCTCTACGCCTTCTCCGTACATGGGCACGCTTTTGGATGATGACTCATTGAGGGTGGCTGCCGCTCTTCGGCTTGGATGTCCTGTCTGCGAGTCTCACACCTATATCTGCGGGGCGAGGTTTGAGGCGGACGGGCATCATGGCCTTAGCTGCACCCGGTGTGCTGGCAGAAGACCACGGCACTACGTTATCAATGAGATCCTTAAACGGGCCTTTGTATTGGCTAAGGTTCCTTGTGTCCTTGAACCCCCAGGACTCTTGCGTTCCGACGGTAAGCGGCCCGACGGCCTGACATTGGTTCCATGGCAGAAAGGGCACTGCCTTGCGTGGGACGCAACTTGCGTGAGCACGTTTGCATCCTGCCACGTCTCCGTTACTCAGCAGTCGGCTGGTGCGGGACCCGACGCAAACGCCTCAAATATGCCAGTTTGGAATATGAATTCGTCCCTTTTGCCGTGGAGACGTTAGGTCCCTGGGGCTCTGAAGCCAAACAATTAGTCCAGAAACTCGGCCTTTGGTTAAGAGAGAGAGGGTGGGACTCCCGATCTGGTTGGTACTGTCCCAACAGATCTCCTTGGCTATACAGCGGGGTAATGCGGCGATAGTGCTGGGTACATTTGGACAGAGTGTCAAGTGTGGGACTCAAGTATTAATTTGACTCAGACTTTACGTCGATGCTAAGTTTAAAATAGATTTTTATTATGTACATTACATATGACAATAATACAATTGTATATTTCTATGTGAAATAAATGAAAGAATATATTACATGAATGTTTAAGTAAAAAAATGTGAATTGAGTTTTTGAAACTCCATGTTAATTTTAGATTGGAAAGTTTTAATCCAACATGATTTATTCTATATAAAATTTCAACAAAATTGGTGCAGCCATTTGAACGTGAAGAAGTTATGAACATACAAAATTATTCACAAGCGTTCGTCTTTGTAATATTAATTTGATAAGAAACAATTTTTATAGTAATTACGGTTCTTTATTTTGGTGATAAGGGCTTACACATAACAGATATATATATGCTGTTGCAAGATTTTTTGTAGAACAATTTAACATAAACATTTCCGTTATACATTATGTAAGTGTAATACTAAAGGTTTTTGCAGCTCACGCCAGAATAGGTCGCATATCGCAAATTTATCATGTGGCAAATTTATCTTCGTCTTTTTCTTACTTGATACTTATCATTATATTTTGGAAAATTCACATAATATCCATATAAATTCTAATTTATGTGTTATTTTGATATGTGAGCTGTATTATTGTAAGGTTTCACTAAAATCCATTTCGTAGTTTTTGCGTGAAAGAGCAACAAACATCCATACATACATTCACACTTACGTACTTTTACAATATTATATAGGAAGGAAAGGATAACGAATATATAACACTTACATCAGTCGGAGCTGCTGACACCGTTGAAAATGTTGTTACTAACACAGTCAACAGAAAGAAGAATTTAATAAGCTTCATTTTGAACCGTCTTTCATAATGCATCGAAGTAAATTACTCTCTCATATTTATATCAAGAATATACTGACCTTTGTCATCTTCTTATCAGCTCTTGAGATAGTATTTTGGAATTAACCACTATTATAAGAAATAAATATAAACTTAATACGGTAATACTCTATATACCACAGTTTTATGACATATATTAAAACCGGCCAAGAGCGAGTTGTTCTACAGTAACAGCCTGGACACTCGACTCATTCTCTATACAAAAGCCGCGTTCTAACTAGCTAGTTAGTTCTGTGTTATAGGTATTACACAGACACTACACAAATGTCGTTTTTGTACACGCGTACATGCGTGAAGTCTAAGGTCGTATGAATAATTGTTGTACTTACGTACGTACCTAACAATCTTTTGATGCTGTTAATATGACTCATTAGATTTCGTAGGTTACCTTACCTACCTTCAGAAACATTTACAAGCACAATAATCCAACTCCATGTACGACGTAGGAATATGTTACACACAACCGAGTAGAGTAACATTACTTCACATTTCACTCACATTACTTAGGTATACAATAATATATACCTACACTATACAAAAAGTATCATTCCAAGTTGACATTTTTATACAAGTAATGATAATAAATACAATCACAATAATAATTTATGTTCTTCTCGTATAATATACAAAAATGAAGTGTGCCGCGTGTCAACCGTGGCGAAGGTTGGTATGTGTACAATGCGATTAAAATAAGAATAGGACGGGCTCTCGGCTAACTTCACTCATATTCACTCTTATAAGTACGATCAACAGAACAAACTTAAAAATAAAGCAGTGCCATATATTTATAGGTAATTTTAAATGACCCGAAATTATTAATTTTAATAAATTCATATTTTTAAGGTTGACAGAACAGACGCTATCTTGGTTTGATGAAAACGCGGGCGTCAGGGTCTTATTTCTCCGACGGTGTACTACTATGCGACACGTTTCCGAGTGTTTATTGATCTTCTCGTTTTTTTTTACTGTTTAATTTGTTCTTGTTGACTGTTTAATTTGTTTTTGGTGATTGTTATGTTTGTTTTTGTTACCCGTTACGATTATGACGATGAATCTGACTCAATTGGCCATCAGGACATGCGGCATCGAAGGGCTAAGCGATTCAAATTAGTATAAAATCAGTTCAAATTATTTCTGTTTGCTGTTCATACAGTCACCTACAACTTCGTTTACCTTCCTATGACTACTTGTTTTTTTACACGACTGCCCACATAAACGTGTGTTAAGTTAACAGGTTTCATGTATGTATGTATGTTTGTGAGTTTCAGTATTTCACCATAACTTATAAACAGCTTAACCGATTTTAATGTACGAGATATCGTTAGATTTATCTTGATAGCTCAAGTGACACTATGTACAAAAAAATCATAAACAAACTGGTGGATTTTAGACGCCATATAGTGAGAAAAACAATTTAGGTTTTCTTCCAAAGCCATCGTGTTGGGTATCAAAATGATTGGCTTTAAAAAAAGATTCCATAAATATATTAACTGGCAGTCTTAATTTCAATTGATCGATAAAACACTTAACGAAAATAAATTATTTGCAGTCGGGTTTTTTATTTTCTTTATTAATGTATACATGTTTTGTCATTTCTTTTTTTGCACACTGTACCACGTTTTAGTTTTGACGTCACAACATGGCGTTAGGCCGATCCTATTCTTATTTTAATCGCATTGTATTGTTTTTCTCTATGGTAGGTATACATAGGTACAAAGACACTTGTCTCGCTAAAAACGAAGCCGATATCCACGGATATTTTTTGCAAACGAAAATCTTTAAAATAATCATTATTTGAATAGAAGTTTAAGTAAACTACAAAGATAAAGTATTATGTGTGCCTACTTAGTGTAGGTTACCAATAATGACTTACCTCGTTTTATCCTTAGGGAATCTATAAAAACTCCTATCCTTTTCTCGTTTAGTTGATAAGCAACCGTAAACAGCACAATATTACCATATTCACAACTTTTAAAATACTCGTACAATCGTCACGCTTCGTCGTCACGTCATCGTGCGCGAGTTGCGCGTCCCGTACTCAAGTCAGCTCAGCGACAGCTCAGAATCGGTACGGAGTGAGGAAGGCTCGTTTCAGTGGGGGGTGTGGATTGTCCATTCTATACGTAGTATTATTATATGTTCTATGCTACAGTTGCGATGGCTACATACCAACACAAAATTTACGAATAAGATAACATTTTTTTAACCCGGCGAGGATGTGGTAGGGTCAATTTGACCCTGCTCATTTTGTTTGATGTACAGTTTTTTTACCTGCAGTCGCATGCTGTCGAGCTTATCAGTAGCTGTAGTCAATAAAATACCCTCCCTTTTTCTCACCTCCACTTAGTCGGGTGCAACACGTGCAAGCAGGTAAACGTGCGCAAACTCAAATAGGGCAATTATGACCCATATATAGAGATGATTAGTAGCCTAAAAGACTGGATAATTACTGATTTTGTGATAAAACATGATATATCATATAAATTCGTACCAAAAAATACCAATTACTTGTAATAATATTTGTATGTGTGGTTTTTTTTTAATGTATGGCAGAGTCCTGCTAAAGTTGACTAAAATAAGACTTTTTGTAAAATTGAAATAATGAAACATTTTATACGCATAAAAGTGTTTCTTTTCATGAAAATCCTTATATAAATAACTAATGCGTAAGTTAACTTCCTATCCTATGTTAAAAAATTGCAATGAATACTTTTAAAATATGAATTAAATACAGGGTCATCAAGACCCTCCACATCCTCGATGTACCCTTTTTGTACCACATCCTCGCCGGGTTAATGTAAATTGAGAACCTTAGCTGGAGTCCCACCATTAGCAAATGGCTATTTTTTATATTTTTTTTTGTACGTTATATATTAGACTATAACCGCACCACGTTTGATATTTCTATCTATGACCGTTTTAAGATAGAGCGAAAAGAGAAACATTTAAAGGAATACGTCTTGTATGGTTTTTTTTTTGTTATTATTATTATTTCTTGGGCAAAACGCCATACTAATACATATGCATTGGCAACTTTCAAATTAATTGAAAATTCTTTACGAAATTCAATTGGCGATTATCTAAACTAATAATATTTATTTATTAATATAATAAAGAGGAAAAATTTGATTGTTTGTTTGTTTGTTTGCATTGAATAGGCTCTGAAACTACGGGACCGATTAGGATGAAATTTGGTATAGAAATAGTTTGAGACCCGGGGAAGGACATAGGATTGTTTAAATGGGTTAATGGTTTTGGCGAGATAACCGATATAAACGCGGGCCGAGCCGCGGCTGGAAAGCTAGTAATATGTAAAATAATCGTTCAAATGATACCGTTTAAAAGTTGGACGGACGGACGGACGAATGAACTGTAGAGAATCTGTGAGAGATTTTTTTAGAAATAGATATTTCAACTTTACCGAGTCTGTTTATATTTGTATTATAAACATATGAGTAAATTTAAATGATAATCACGATTATATCACTAGTAATAAAGATAAAATAGTGGTGCCAGAATAGCAAAGACAAATACAATGTCGTTCTTCGGTAATTGTGTGGATTTTTATGCCAATGTTCGCAAAACAAAACTCACAGAAGGAAAACTCACGTCGAAAACGTTTTAATTAAAAATCCTACTACACAGTTTGTGATTAATTAAATGAGAAAAATGCTTGGAAAATTCCGCCTCTGCCAAGTTATCACCTGTCACCTACATAATTTAAACATATATTGTAATAATTTTATAATAAAATTGGTAACACATTGTTATATGACTTTTGAAAAGAATAACCCCGAGTTTCTGGTTTTTCTCGCAGTGGTTTCATACAGTAAAACTATAACGAAATAATTAAGGCCACCTAGCAATCCACAGCTATTGCAGGTCTGTAACGAATGCTAATGGATATTTCTACCCTTAGCAATACTGAACATTCCAAGCATTCACGACTAATTTACCGTATTTTCCAAAACCTATCAGAGCGCTTGGTCGACACGACGCGTGATCAAAATGCTGGCACCTATTTGGCTCAAAGAATAAGCATTGCAATTTAACGGGGCCATGCTGCCAGCATGCTGGGCACGCTGCAAACTGGTAGTGGGTTGGAGCATTTGGACTACCTATGAGTCTGCAATGACTTATGGGTATCGAAATGCTTTTATTGTAGTAGCTGTAGTGTTGTATTTAGTTCGTAGTATATTGTTAATTTAATCGCATACCGCTGGTTAAAAAAAAATGCCATATATGCAGTAATTTACAATAAATTCTCCAGCCCTGCCGACGTGACCAGGATGCTACGTTGAACTGAAATAATGATTTTTACATTATTTTGTAGCATTACACAGATTAGGCTATTCACCGAATATTTAATAAAACGAATACTTAGTAATAAACACGTTTTTATTGTTTTGTGTCATTTTAAAGGCAAACTAAATCTACCTCGTTGCTTGGAGTAAATTTTACTCCGAGGCTAAACTTATACGAATAAGTATATTCCTTATTTATCCCAGGTTCAATAACATGACTTTTATAACATTTTCTATGGTATTGTGACGAAACAAACTCGATGCCCACCTGATGTTAACCTCTACCTGTAACAGATGCTTTTCGTCTGAAGTGACGACTCCAAATCTCATGTCCCTGTAACTTTACTCGTTATCAAGGACTGCTGCTGGAACACACTGTTAGGAGCTTGGCAACAGATTTTCGTCTTGAAACTACCACCACCTACTACCACCGGTATTTTCGTCCGGACGAGTATTTGTAACAACAGATTTTCGTCTTGAAACTACCACCACCTACTACCACCGGTATTTTCGTCCGGACGAGTATTTGTAAAATGCTCTTCCACCATGCGATGAAGATCAAGCCGGCGGTGGGGATCGAACCATAGACCTGCGGCACGGCAGTCCATAGCTATTACCGCTCGGGCATCATGGAAAACATCAGGATCATACGTACAGGTTACTTCGCGATAGTAAATAAATAATACAAACCAAGCCGGTCCTTTGATGTTGTCACGATGTGCTCTGCGAATCCAAAATAATAACAAGTATTTTCTGTGTATACTTATGCCTTTATTTTTCAGTTTAAAGTACTTAGTATACATAAGTGCCTGTTATTGAAACGTGTATTCCTGTACCAAAATAATGCGTTAGGAATTATAGTAAATTTAGTATTTGAACATTTTAACAAAAATTATGAAACCTTATTTAAACTACCATGAGAAATTGTGAAATTAAATTCAAATTCTACTTTTGATTAATGAACATTTTAACAATCTTTAAAGTGATTAAACATTAAAATTTTCATGATGAGTATAAACGTAATGGGACTATTAAAATAAGATCGTTGGTGGCACATGGCGGTGAAAATGTACCTTAAAATACTTATGTTTGTTACCTCAGAACTATACTGGTTGAACCGATTTTGAGGTTTCTTTTTATTGGCTGATGCTTGTCGTAAGGTCCCATTTTGATTTCATCAAAATCGGTCAAGCTGTTTATGAGTTGTACTCCGATAACTGTTTTTTTTTTCTATCTTGATGATTTAATCATTACCAGTGAATGACAATCGATCCAGTAAGTAGCAAGGGACAGTAAAAAGGGTGAACATTTTTTTCAACCTAAAAATGGAACCGACTTCAACACTCAAAAGTGTGAAATAACTTGTCGAAGTCGGTTCCATGCACACAATATTGTCATAATAGGTACATTTGAAGTGTTGAAGTCTGTTCCATTATTAGGTATTTTTTTATCACAAACCCTATGCCATGTCAAGTTTCATGTATCCGCGATTTATTTGTTATAATGGACAGCAAATTACGATTCCGGCAAAATATTGATGATATTGTTAAAAGAGAGACTAAAATATCCAGTTTTGTTATTTGAATAAATGTTTAGAGATCAAATGTAATCCTATTATCCTACTTAATTCCTAACTTCGTAGCTTGAGCTAGCTTGAGCGATGCTCAGGGTGTAAACTAAACGATTTTTAATTCTTCTATGTTACAATGATAACCGTTGTCTATACTGTACTTCTTTAGACGTAAGAATTATTTTTTGTATCATTACCTAACTTGAAACGAGACGTAGTTAGTAGATTACTGATGTTTGCTTTTTATACAAAACTATTATTAGTCTAATTGACTACCAAGCACATCTATAAGCTTTTAAACACTACGACGTTCTCAGTTTAGAATTAAAAATAAGA
The DNA here is from genome assembly GCA_963890685.1 of Plagodis pulveraria. Taxonomy (NCBI): domain Eukaryota; kingdom Metazoa; phylum Arthropoda; class Insecta; order Lepidoptera; family Geometridae; genus Plagodis; species Plagodis pulveraria. The sequence continues at coordinate 21,331,336 of OY982967.1, forward strand.
TAACAATTCAAATTGCTTTTCGTCGTACTAACCATGGTTACCATAAGCGAGATGAAGCAAATGAATTCAACCTAAAACAATATTAATCATGACGTCGATATCTTCAAAACATAAACTAATAAAAATATATCGAAAATATTAGTATCTATATATTAGGTCCTTACATATGAAATTGGCGTTTTTCGTACTGGCCACTTTAATCACGAATTTCTCCTCTTTGGTAAGGAATTCCAAATTCAAATTTGTACAGCTATAGACTCATGTATTTGTGCTTCGATGATCGTCATTCATTTGTTTTTTTTCTTCTGTTTTTTTCTGTTTGCGTCACTCATTTTACAAAATGGAAAACCTTAAATATCGCATTATTTACGAGTACGAGTTCCGCCGTGGCACTAGTGCTGCGGAAACAACTCGAAGGGTGAATGATGTGTATGGCGGTCGTGTTGCAAAAGAAAACACAGTTCGTTTTTGGTTCCAACGTTTTCGTTCTGGAAATTTCGACCTGCAGAACAAGCCCCGTGGACGGCCTGAGACTCAAGTTGATAATGAAGAGTTGAAGGCTATTGTGGAAGCGGATCCATCGCAAACCACGTCCGAGTTAGCTGCAGGCTGCGATGTTAGTGATAAAACTGTTTTAATTCACTTGAAGCAAATTGGGAAGATTAAAAAGCTTGAAAGGTGGGTACCTCACGAATTGACTGAAACAAACCGGCAAACGCGCGTCGACTGCTGCGTTACATTACTAAACCGGCACAATAATGAAGGTATTTTAAACCGAATCATTACCTGTGATGAAAAATGGGTTCTTTACGATAATCGGAAGCGCTCAGCGCAATGGTTAGATCCTGGCCAGCCAGCCAAATCCTGCCCCAAGCGAAAATTAACCCCAAAAAAGTTACTTGTAAGCGTTTGGTGGACTAGTGCCGGTATTGTTCATTACAGTTTTTTCAAATCTGGCCAGACTATTACGGCTGATGTCTATTGTCAGGAATTGCAAACCATGATGGAAAAGCTAGCGGCTAAACAACCTAGGCTGGTCAATCGCTCCACGCCACTGCTGCTTCACGACAACGCTAGACCACACACTGCGCTACAGACGGCTACTAAATTAGAAGAGCTTCAATTGGAAAGTCTAAGACATCCTCCGTACTCCCCGGACCTTGCTCCAACAGATTACCATTTTTTTCGAAATTTGGATAACTTCTTGCAAGGGAAAAAATTCAACTCCGATGGGGCAGTCCAAATCGCCTTCAAAGATTTTATTGATTCCCGTCCGACTGGTTTTTTTAGTAAAGGGATCAATGAACTACCTATGAGATGGCAAAAGTGCATAGAAAATAATGGTTCATACTTTGATTAATTAAATATATTATATTAAAAAATATTCGACTTTTTGTTCCTCCCATACAAAACGCCAATTTCATATGTAAGGACCTAATAATTCCATTATTTATTTTATTTTAATGTACTTAGAAAAAACTAGCAATTTAGATGCGCCGAGCACGACTCCACGCATATACATATTTGAAAAATAGAATAGGTATATTATACATGTATATATTTATATATATATATATATATGTATGTATATAATATTAGATTATATATTTGAAGCAATGATGACCGAGCGGTTATAGCTATAGACTGCAGTGCTGCAGGTCCATGGTTCAATCTCCACCGCTGGCTTGTGCTTCATCGCATGGTGGAAGGGCATTTTGCGAATGCTCACCTGACTAACTACCACCCTCAAGTAGAAAATATGTCACCAAGCACCTGCGTGATCCAGCAACAGTCCATGAGAGCTAGAAAAATTACAGGCACAGAGACTTAACAACTGTATGTTCAATGTAATTCGTTCGGACGAAATTTATCTTTTATAATAGGCTGAGGTTAGTCCGCACATCAGCTGGGCTTCGTGATTCTTCCGTCACAATCACATAAAAACAAATATGTATAGCAATAGATCAAGTGATCAATCCGGCTACTTTGCGTGCTAAGCCTACGTAACGTAATAAACGCCTTGTATCACAACTGGAAGAGTTTTCGACGCGTGTCGCTTCTACACAAAACATTACCTATGTCTTGTACTACATTAAAAAAGTATTTCATCTCATCACAGGCTTAAGTTTGACTTAGTTCAGGATTTTGCCAATGCAATCTTTACTAGCTCTCTGGTAGCAAATTTGTCGCCAAGCATCTTAAAATGTCGCACTGTCCTAAACATCCAGGTTTCTTTCTAAATTTATCTTGTTAAATTTTTGACCATCTCATCACTAATCAACCGGTAATATATTTATCAAAGCTTGCTTGTCACGTGTTAGTTCATTATGCAACAAGTGCGCGATGGTGTTTATTACAAACGAGAAGGGTTTTAAATGGAGTAGAGATTATAATAAACAACGCGCACGAGTTTCATACGACGTGTTTCAACACACGCGAGGAACAAATACGAAAATTTCGATACGGAAATATTTTCTTGATCTTTTTGATAGCAATAATAATCTGGAAGAAAGTTTATAATCAAAAATCTTCTAAAGTTCTACTTCAGAAGGTAAAAACTCTTTGGTTTGTTTTTGTATGAAAAACGAACGTAACAAACTACAATCTCTTTGGTGAGAAGTGTGGAAACGTTGTTTTTTTTCTATATAAAACACTAGTGCGGTAAAGTAAAAAAAAGCACTAGTGCGTAATAGACTATATTATGACACTAAAATTGGTGTATTTAAAGGCCCGTTACGAGCGAGTGTGTTGAAAAATATATTGTCACGTATCATGAGAACTCAAATAACATTCGAGAAATAAAAATCCGAGTTATTGTTAACCCTCATACAATTTCATCCTAACATAACCCAGAACAGAATAAATGAATTTCACGAAACCCTTTGTACCTTCCATGTTTTTGTAGCACGTTATGATTATTTGGTTTCCTAGCAACATACAAAGTAAACAGTAACTCAAATGTAATGATAGAGTCATCGAGAAGGCACAGATCGCTTAAAATTTTCACAAGCCTTTTGTCGCATTCTGAGGTTTACTTGGAACAAAAAGGATTTATTTTGTGTACTATCAAAACTAACAATCAAACTTGTATTTTATTAATGGGAAACACGGTGGTATCGACAAACAGAAACGCTTAAAACTCTCAACATAAATTCATAAAATCTATTTAGTTTATTAATAAATGAAGGGTTCATCTGAAAACCAGCGTCGGGTGCTCGGTGCACTCGGCATTATGCTGAGATGGTTCCCTTTTCACACGCATAAATATCTAGATATGTATGTATGTTGGTAAACTAACTCCTTACCTTCTGTATTGTACGTACCTACATACTGCAAACATTGTACATCATTAAGTTGTCTGTGTCAAATAAATATATTTTAATAATCTCTTTTGGTAATATTCTATAATACTGAAAGAGATTATTATTATGATACAACGAGGGTTAAAGACAAAAAATATAATTTAAATAAATTGAAATAATATTTCTGATACATGAGTAAAAAAATTAAAATGGTTTTGGGGTTCTGTATTGTAAAATGGAATCCGCGGCTGTCCGTTCATGCCGCTGCCCATATTTTGAAGAGCTGCATCTCAGTAGCTATTATGAAGCCAGTTAAAATGTTCACTGAATATGAGTCAGTATGGCGGAGTGCCTAATAATAATAACAAAACACATTTAATATAAAAGGGGGTTCTATAAGAGAACACTGGACACAGGAAAACGTGGAACGGAAAATAAAATGTGATATTTTGCATCGTAGTACTACATTTTCGATGACAAATAAAGCTCGTGGGGTGCCAGGTTAGAATGTCACCCTCCATCTCTTTCCGTGGGTGTCGTAAGAGGCAACTTAGGTAAAGTACTAAAGGGTGGTCACCCTCTGCGCTGCTGTCCAGCAGAACCTTCTGAGGAAGTGTTAACTAATACTGCGATCCCCAAGACGCCTACTAAACATGGGGATTATGGCAAATAGAGGCTATGTTCAGCAGTGGATAATCCGGCTGATACAGTACAGTACTGCATTTTGCCAATGGAGTACTGTAGCCGCCTGGGTAGCTTCCAAGGCACTGGCATTCCGGAAGCTGTCTTTGAAAGCCAGTTCCTGTCTTAGATAAAGGCTGTTTACCATCTTCTGGTAGTTTTCTGGTAGTAGCAGCTAGGACGCCGGGGTTGCATACCCGCATACTACCACAAGCACCGGACAGGCAACTGTGGATAGGTACCTATGTCCTTAACGAATGACTGTAATTGGGACTACTACCTATAATATATTTAAGACTGCAATATGTTGGCAGACAAGTTACAAATTCAATTAAGGAACTTTTTTTTGTATTATTGTGACGGATCAAGCAAAGACTTCCGACAAGTTATTAAAGCAAGTACAATACGTACATTGCGTAGCAAATATAACATTGTTCACTTAATCATTATCTTTTTGATTAAGTGAACAATGTTATAATAGTTTAAGGTTATATGTAAGAAATTGCTAAAGCGATATTGCCGCCCATTGTCCACTCAAATTTATTAATTTCTTGTAATATTTGTATCGTTTTACTAAATATTCTTGATCAATAAAGAATTTCGTATTGTATTGTATCTGAATAGCATCTCTGAGCACAAAACAACCCTGCTTAGTTTCCATGGTTAGAAACTTGTCGTTAAATTGTCACTCTCCACAAAGCTACCATACGTTATTATATATGAATTCCTTAGTTTATATAATATTAACAGATTCCACATTTTAACATTATTTACTAAAAGGATAACTCTAGTGTCTATTATGGTATTACATTAATTAATTATTTAATTATTCCAAAATAGCTGCGACGTTATCTACGTGAAATGTTGTGACTTTTTTTTGCATGATGAACGCGCGGTCGGGCATAAAACTGAAGCCAAAACTTTTACTAAGTTACTAAAATCACGGATTTTGACTAGAAAATTGGTTAACCCTTAAAACCATTTTTTTCGATAAAGAAATTGGTTTTAAGAGCTTAGTACTATGAAATGGAATCTCATTACTGAGCCTCCGCGATTTGTTCATCCGTCCGACTTTTAGAGGATTATATCTTTAGAACCATAATAATAATAATTTAGGAATAGCGGATTGTCTAAAAAAATATATTATCATCGAAAAGATAAAAATGGATCGAGACTTAAGCTTTAGAAGCAAATTTAATGTAAAACAATAAAGAATGTAAGCCCAACAAGTGCAAGTCACCCGGAAAGGATCTCGAGCTGAATATATAAAAAAAACATACGTTACATTTTATATTGCTACGATATCGAAACTGTATCTGACTCGCCGTTAGATTAGACACTTCTGAGAGAACCTAGTTTTCATATTAAATGTTAGATGCTAGTGTTACAAACAAGAAATTATGATCATTAACAAAGTAACTTAACACAACTCGAAAACGGTTTGTTTTCGACATTACCTAGTAGGCAGAAGCATTACTTCCCTACTGATATCGTTTTATTTTTGAACCCTGCGTTCATTTCAGTTTCTTCCGATTTATTTAATCCTTTTGGGTGCAAATATAAATCGGTATTTCACACAACGTTATCAAATTGAGATACCTTTGTAAAAGGAGAAAAAAAAACATATCCTGTGATTTCATTGCAACTTTACGAAACTATTTTTTACTATTTATTCTTCTGTGCTTCGAGTTGTAAGTAAAACTGCTAACTATACTGTACTGTATCAGCCGGATCGTCCACTGCTCAACACAGCCTCCCCTATTAAGGGGGTATTTGCCATAATCCCCACGGTTGGCTGGCGTCTTGGGGATCGCAGTGTAAGATGGCAGTTCTTTAGAAGGCGCTGCTGCCCACCTTCCAGTGTTTTTCTCTTAGTCGCCTCTTACGATACCCACGGGATGATATGGGGAGGTGGGGTATGGAATAAAAATGCTTAATAGCCAATATTTTTTTACTGAAGCTGACATGAAGTGCCTAAAAAATGTTAAAAAAAGGTATTTATGTAAGTAGTTTGATATAATTTCTTTCAGTTAACAATAAAACCTGCTCAATAGTAACAATCGAACTAGTATAGGTACACAATATGCTCGTTGTAAGCTGTGTGCTTAGCAAAAATTTGTTTTATCATCATTCAAATCGTTTGCGTGAGTCATACCCGCACTTGCCTCGTTTTATTATTTGTTGTTTGTCTTGAAGTTGTTACTATGATCACATGAAAAATTGAGACTTGCTACATGTAATCCTTTAAAACAGAGCAATAATAAAGAGTAACAGAAAACAAGTTTCATATATTGAAAGCAACTTAAATTTTTATTTTTTGCCTTAAAATATGACAGAATTATCATTATACCTGTGTTCATTCGGTTCTTTATACAAGACGTCGTAAAGTATCTTACTAAGAGCACAAACTAGGAGAGATTGAATAGAACCAGATACAAAAGAGGCGTATAACACAAGTGCTTTTGACTTTGAGTTTGAAAAGGGTCTTTTGATCTCGTTTTATCCCTCACTAAGGGTAAACAGAAGCCGCTCATAATATAATTCCGTCATTTTAACAATTTCAATTGCTATTAGTACAATATCCAAGCTTTTCAGAAGAATAATACAGGCTATTTTTATATCAAACAAAAGCCGGAACGTTCCTCAAATTAACATTTTTCCTTCCATACTTAGTTAATTTATTCTTCCATTTTATATTACTGTACATTATCCTGATGTATAACTTTATTCAAGTTAGAGAAAATGTCAGAATGTACTTGAGTATAATGTAAGAAATTACAATCTCAATATATATTCGTTGGGACCGGAAGCTCATCGTATTTTCCAAAACTTATCAGAGTGCTTGGTCGATGCGACGCATATTCAAAATACTAGCAAAACTTGGCTTCAAAATTTGGCTCAGCGATAATAATATCAACTAGGTGTACTCAGCATCGCAATCCAACGGGGTCAATGCTGCCAGTATGCTGGCACGCTGTCATCTGGTAATGGGCTGCATTTAGGTCATATGCTCATAATTTTTTTTTCAATTTAATCATCATTCATACATTGGAACTGCCTCTGAGTCTAAAATTAATCATAGGTTGTCTAAATGCTTTTATTGTAGTAGCTGTAGTATTGTATATAGTGCGTAGTATTTTGCTGATAAAAGCACACAGCCGGTGAAAAAAAATCTATATATATAATTTCGACTGACACGTTTGTGTGTGTTTAGAAAATCGAGGTCATGGGTTTGATCTCCGGTTTTTTTTGTTTGGACTTCTGAAGACAAAAAAATTCAGTAACAGTCCAGACTCTTATATGTTATCTGTAATGCCCGGCATGTGGTTGCAAAATGAGTCTTTGCACCCAAAAATAAAGGTGTCCATTTTGCTTTACCTCTAACGTATACATTATAAGTATAATGGAGGGTTATAAAATTTACTCCAATTTAAATGATCGAAATAGGTCCTTATTTGAAACATTTCTAACACGACAATTTACAGACAACAACAAAGTAAGTAGAGGTTACTTCGTCAGAAAAAGTCGGGACAGACTCCATGTGGTTTCTCTAACTGGCGCCGTGTAGCAATAAAGAAGGTGGCGAAGTAACGGATAGACGTCACACAACCTCGTATCTACTAAAGAAGGTGAATGATATTGAGCATCATCATATGACAAGGTTATACCTATAAGTTTTCGTACCATAACGAGTTATTTGTTCGATAGACTTGTGTAAAGTATAATGGAATCTGCTTTATAAAAATTAAGGTTAGTTTCCTACAAGATATTTTTGGAAAACAGTATATCAAACTAGACTAGATGTTTAAAGTCAGTTGCATACATGTTAACGTCAAGGTAAAGTTTAAGTGAACGCACAAAAGACGAAAACACAGACATACCCATTTTTTTATTACAGACTAGCTCTCCGGCCGCGGCTCCGCCCGCCCGTTTTTCGGTTATCGCGAAAAACCATTACCCTTTTTGCGCTGTTGGATATAAACTATCTTATGTCCAAACTATTTGCTTACCTAATTTCATTCAAATCGGTCCAGTATTATTTAAGTTTATTCGTTGCATACATAAATCCAAAAAGACAAATCTTGCCTCTTTATAATATTAGTGCAGATGAATATTGTCACTTATATGCATGCTCCTTCCATTTTTTTCTTTTATAGCTGATAGGCTAACATTTGACCCCAATCTCTACGGGTGGTAAGTGATGCTTTGGTCGAAGGTGTTAACAGACTTAAACAGAATTTTTCGTTGTTACGTCCGGTTTGCGAACCTAAATTTCGAAAATCCATAATACTTAATTTATATATCGCGCACCTTCTAGCTAGTCTAATTAAATTAAAATCATCATAATCATCAGCCGGAAGACGTCCAGTGTTGAAAAAATGCCTCCCCCATAGAGCGCCACAAAGAACGGCTATTAGCCGCTTGTAACCATTGGCTACCCGTGAATTTCACGATGTCGTCAGTCCACCTTTTTTTTTTTTTTTTTTTTTTTTGACCCGGGAAAATCCTTTATGGATACCACCCGGCTCCGGGGGGAGCAGAGTGGTTATGTGGGAGTCCTCGCCTGAGGGGCCTTACTACCCCCACGGGGGGGTAGTAAGTGAGGTTACCCACTAAAAACCCGGGATGAGCAGTCTGCCGCCTAGTCGGGGCGAGATGGGGTAGCGTTAGCAATCACCATCTCGCCCCGGCGGTTGGCCCGTCACCGGTGACGGGCCCCGGCCAAGGGAGGGATGACCCAGCTCATTAGGGCCATCCCCCAGACGTGTGGGATCGTGCAAGCCAGTGGAGAATCCCCCGACTCTCCACCGATGATCCGCACAACACTAGGATAGAGCGAGAAGGCGCCCGAATCGCCTTCTCCTTCCACCAGTTCGTCTACGCCGGAGCGGGTCTGCGAGGACGTCGTCCTCCCTCGCCCGCTCCGCAGCCTCTTTCTGCGCCATCACCTCTTCGCAGAAAGAGACCACCGCCTGCCACGATCCGTCGCTGCCGAGCATAGCGTTAACCACGCTCGGCAGCGACAGATCTGCGCCTATGACCGCTGTGAGGGCGCGCCGCATGGGACTCCACGCGGCGCACTCCTCCAGCGTGTGGAGCGCCGTGTCTTCTGGCGCTCCACACTCGTGACAGGCGGGGGTCGCCTCACGTCTTGCGATGTGATGCAGGTACCTTCCGAAACATCCGTGTCCGGAAAGCACCTGCACCAATCGGAAGGTGAGCGACCCGAATCGCCGCCCTACCCACCTCCGAAGGACCGGGCGAATGGCATCCACCGTCCTCTGTCCAGGGACCGGTGGAGCCAGGTCCTCCGTCCACCGCCGCAACAGGGCGGCCCGCGCCTGCCGTCGCATGCGCGTGACCTCCTCCCACGCTGGAGGCTCCCCGCGGGATCTCCTCGCCGCCACGAAGTGGTACACTTCGGCGAGGATCTCCGCTTGGAGCTCCCAGGGGGGATCACCGGCCAACACGCATCCCGCCGTCCAGGACACCGTCCGGTACCCGCGTATCGCCCTCGTCGCGATGACCCGCTGCGGACGTCGCAGCAGGGCCTTATCGGCGCGACCGAGGGCGTCCACCCAGACAGGTGCCCCGTACAAGGCCATACTCCGGATCACTCCGGAGTACAGGCGACGACATGTGGCGCTCGGGCCGCCCACGTTGGGCAGCAGCCTCCCAAGGGCGGCAGCGGCGCCTATGACTTTTGGGGCCAGTTGAGTGAAGTGGGCCCCAAAAGTCCACCGCCCGTCCAGGATGAGACCCAGGTACCTCATCTGGGTCCCAACCCGGACCAGGACCCCGTCCAGGTCTATCCTCGTTCCTGGAGGGGGTCCCCCCCGAGGCCCATGGAACATTAGGGCCTCGGTCTTGGAGAGGGCGACCTCCAGCCCCAGGGCACGTATGCGGCCGACCACGAGTGTTGTGGCCACCGTGGCCCGCCGCACCGTCTCCCCGAGGTCCCTCCCCTTGACTACGACTAGCGTGTCATCCGCGTAGCACGCAACCCGCATACTTGCGGGAAACGTGCCGCGGAGCACCCAGTCGTAGCCAATGTTCCACAGGAGCGGTCCCAACACCGACCCCTGTGGAACCCCGCAGGACACGCGACGTCGCCCCAGACCGTCGCGTCCCTCCACCAGGACCTCGCGGTCCCGGAGGTAGTCGGCCAACAGCCTACGCAGATACAGGGGCACTCCGTGATAGCGGAGCGCCTCCCGTATTGTCCCGTGCGGTAGGCTGTTGAAGGCGTTGGCAATGTCAAGCGAGACAGCCAACGCCTTTTCCCCCCCGCCGACTGCGTCCTGCGTCCACCCCTTGATCCAGAGCAGGGCGTCTATCGTTGACCGCCCTGCCCTGAATCCGAACTGGGCCTCTGAAAGGTCAGGCCCAGTTCCCCCCAGGTGCCGGATGACACGGGAAGCCACTATTCTCTCCAGTAGCTTCGCCGTGTCATCCAGCAGCACGATTGGCCTGTATGCGGCGGGCGAGTCTGCGTCTCGCCCTTCCTTCCGCAACAGGCACAATCGCCCGTCCTTCCAGAGCTTCGGGAACTGACCCGACGTGAGGCACGCGTCGAACAGTTCCCGAAGCTGACCGCCCATCTCCCTAAGGGCGATCCTGAGGACCCGCCCGGGAATCCCGTCTGGTCCCGGGGCAGTCTTCTTGCCTCTCAGGCGGGAGACTGCTACCTCCATCTCCACCTCTGATATAGGCGGAATGGAGGCCGGGTCCTCCTCCTCCTGGAAGGACGGGGTGGCCATCGGTGGAGGGGTGTAGTGGGGGTCGCTGTCGGGGAATAGCCCCCCCAGCACCCTCTCCAGGAGCTCTGGCTCCAGGGACTCCGCGATAGGGGGCGCTCTGCCCCGGAACTTATTCCGGGCAGACTTGTACGGGCGCCCCCATGGGTCCCTGTCGAGGCCCTCCAGCTGCTCGCACCAGCCTAGGGCCTTAGCCCGGCCGATGGCCAGCTTCAGCGCCTGTTTGGCTATCTTTACATTGCCATACAGGAGCTGCTCGGCCGCCAGCTGCTCCGCCGGCAGCTGGTCGTCCGTCCGGCCGTGGCGGCGCCTCCTGCAGTGGTAGTAGAGGCGCCGCGTCTCCGAGCATCGCGCTCGGAGATCCTCAATCTCCGAGCACCACCAGTAAACTTGGCGGCGCTCGGGGTGGCGTCGGGACCTCGGCATGGCGGCGTCGCAGACGGCCGTCACCGCCTCCCGGAACCGGCTCGCCGCGACGGCCACCTCCGGGTGCATGGGGCCGGCAACCCACGACTGCACCATAGCCGCCTCTTCAGCCAACTCGGCATCGAGGCGACCAATCGCCCAGCGCGGGAAGAGTGCCCCATCCACGCGCCGAGTCCCTCCTTGGTGGGAGGTGGCGATCTCGAACCGGATGTAATTGTGGTCCGAGAGAGTCGCCACGTCCTCCACCACTCTCCAGGCCTGGACACGTGCTGCGACTTCCGGGGTGGCGAACGAAACGTCCACCACGGACCCCCCATTGTGTCGCACGCACGTGTGGACCGACCCTCTGTTGAGCAGGGTCAGCCCTGCAGCAACCGCCCACTCCCTGACAATCTCCCCGCGAGTGTCAGTGGAGGGGTTGCCCCAGGCCTGGGCCTTGGCGTTCAGGTCCCCCATGAGGAGGACCTGACGTGGCGCCTGCCTTCTCACCGCCGCGGCCAGGAGGTCTAGGTGAACCTCCAGCTCCGCGACGGTTCTATTGGGGGAGAAATATGTGCCGATCGTCAGTCCACCTAGTGGAGGGCCTACCAACTAAGCTTGTCTATAAGGGCCACAGTTAGGGACCACGTCTAAAATATATAATGATAATTACTCCAGATAAAAAAAATTAAAGCCAATCTAAATTCATAAGAATCATTCGAAGCGCTTGGAGCGAAGTTTGCTTAGCTGTTCTTAACCGATCAGCTAAGTTAAGCAACGTCCGCCGCGGTCATGAGTTGGATGGGTGACCGCCAGTGACATCTCAAGTCTCTCGAAATAGTCACTGAGTGATAATTATATTTATAGAGTCCACTCTCAACGGCTCAATCATATGTCTCACAGTTAGTTTTGCTTTCCCCTAATAGAAAAATTGCCAGTTCTTAAGGAAAGAAAAAAATAAGCGGTTGATAACCAATTTGCAGACCACACTCAAACATAAAGTTTTTCGCCTTGTAAGCACTTTACTGATGTATAATGTTCAGGTGCCTTTGAGGTCAAGTTCCTATCCTTAATTATCTTATCCTTATCAATTATATCTTATCCTTAACCACTTAAATTTTTCTTTATTTAAGAACTGGTAATGTGTCATGAATATAAAAGCTTTAAATTTAGTATGAAGAGCATAAAAAGTTATATTTTCAATTCATGTTTAAGTCTAACTAAATAGCTCTCTTTCAATACAAACATCAACAGATGTCACGGTATTGACATTAATATAAATGAATTTTCCGAATCATTGTCGCCAGATACATTTTGTCTGAGAATACCCTTACCAATCTCTTTTGTTTATTTATTCCTTTGTTTCGGGTTTTGTTTGGATTTATAGACGTAAATAAATACCTTTCGTAGAAGAGACTTTCATTCTCAATTTACCTTGCCTTCAATTCACGATTTTTTACGATCGGCGTTGACCATGGAAATGTTTTTCGTGAAGAATTGAGAAGATTTTACTGTGGCGGAATATATGGCGAGAAAGTACCTTTGAATTTTTATGTATTGAACACGATAGGTATCAGTTGTTAGAGTTAAAAGTAGCTACAAGATTATACGCTTGCATTTACCTACGGTTAGGTTTCATTACGTGGTTGTTTCTTATTAATATTCTGTACCGGGTCGATTGCCGGTAGGGTACCGGGCTAGAATATCATCCTCCAGTTTCTACCTGTGGGTGTCGTAAGAAGCGACTTAGGGTAACACACTAGAAGGTGGACAGCAGCACTTTCTGAGGAACTGATATCTCACACTGCGATTCTCAAGCCACCTGCCAAGCGTGGGGATAATGGCGAACCACCCTATATTGGGGAAGGCTGTGTTCAGTAGTGGAATATCCGGCTGATACAGTATGGGGTCAATAAGTTATGTACTGCCGTCTCACACGGGGTGTATGGGGCATTTCCCCCGCCAACTACCCTAGCCATCTTAACTCCTTCATATATCGGAGTATGGCCCAGATCACACCACTCATCGAACAATTGGTCTACTTGCATTGTGTGTGCTCCTAAGTCAATGGAATCTTTCCTGTTATACAGTGATTGTTCTTTATGAAAGGCAGTGTTTCGGTAAATTTCTTCTGTGGCCTAGAATTGCTATGGCACATGCTCAATAGTTTAGTTTTCTAGCACACAATCTCTGCTCAGGGGACTGTCTGTAGCCCCGATCTTGTGCTGGTGATAGTTTAGATTGCAATGTCCCGTAATTAGGCCAACCTTAGGTTTTAGGGTTTAGGCTTCTTGTATTGGTAATTTTAACAATTTATTTGAGATTTTCTTGTTGAGGAATGGGAACACGAATTTTGATTGGCTGCAGCCGGTTCTCTTTTACCATGGTGTATTTTCATTTTCTGTTTGTAAATTCCGTGATGCCTCTGAGATGGTTGATTTGTAAGGTGCCATTACGTGTTAATACATCTGTTTTTGATACCTTTTGTAGATAGAAAATAATGATGTCGAGCTTTTTTTCGTAGTGCAGAAAAAGGTTGCCAACCTCGTTGCTAAAATCGAGTTCGAGAAGAAATCTCACCTCTTTTTTCATTTGATATAAAACCTTTTTTGAAGAACGTTCTTTATGACTTCTTGAATTGTATTTTTTAGTTCTGGTGGCGTTTTCATTTTTAAATCGTCGATTTCACTACCACATGACATTTTAGAAAATTATTTGGAATAATTAAAAGCGTACTGTTAAATTATATTAATTTAAAAAAACGAAATATATAATATGCCGCGCTTTTCATGTAGTGCAGAAGTTTGAAAAGTTGACAACCTCCTTTCAATGAAAATCAAGTTCAAAAAAAATATCCTACCTCTTTTTTCGAACATATTGATATAAAACCTTTTTGAAATTTGGGGGTCGTATTTTCTTATGGTCGTAGCTAAATAAACAAAAAAACGCTAGCGGGGCCGATATGGATTTTCTTACAATAATCCTTCACTGCTACGTAGGGATAGAATGATATTCCATATAACTTTTCCCTCCACACATTTATAAGGGTGGGAAATGACGAACTTTATAATACGTTTCTGAACGAGCAATTTGACACTTTATGAGTGGGTGTAGTATAAAGATAAATAAATTGTACTGTAACTTTTCCTTGTTTCTAATTTGTGTCACCAAAAGAAATCCTTTGCTGTTTTTATGCTTGCTTACTTTAGGACAGGGATTTTCAGTAAGTTGGAAGCGGTTCTGTTGCGTCAACACAACAGAAAAGATAAACACTAATTGTTTTTAATTTGCCTTAAGGGAAATTTGTAACTGAGGCAGGTTGACCTGACCTAGATATCCTATCCTGTGATGTGGTCAAAAATGTAGTTCAAGTTGGAAAGCTTCTAACGTGTAACCAAGTTTAGTTACACGAGCCCTCCGAAGTACGTGGCGCTCAGTAGTAATACCACTAGCGGTCACCCGTCCAAGTCAAGTTCGCAACGGACGTTGCTTAAGAACGGCTAAGTGCGTTACTAGGGTTTTAAGACTCTTCGATTATAAATATATTATTTTTTCTTGCGGACACAATTTAGTATATTCAGATTGAACACTGTCTACAACTAACTGATAATATGCTTTTAGTGCTGTGCACTGTTTTCCTGTACATAAAAATGTGTTTTAAAATACTAGTTTGAAGCAATGATAGCCAAGTGGTTAAAGTTTTAAATGCAAACTCACCTGTCTAGTTATGTCTCTAATTCAGAAAATGTATTGCCTAGAATCATTTAGTAGTAAATGTATATAAGGTACAGTTTTTTACGAGAAACAAGTCCTTATTATCTCATAGATTAATAGTTATAGTAAAAACCATATCCATTAATGAAAAATTTAAGTGCTTGTAGCGAAGTTTACTTAGCTGTTTTCAACTGATCGCAACATCGCGCGCGGTCATGAGTTGGATGGGTGACCGCTAGTGACATTACTACTGAGCGTTTCCGTGCTTCGGAGGACATGTAAAGCCGTCGGTCCCGATTGTTGTCTTACGATGGCAATCGTTATAGCATGGTGGTAGGGCATTTTGCGAATGTCCACCTGGCTAGCTACCACCCTAAAGTAGAAAATCTGTCGCCAAGCACCTAACGGTGTGTTCCGGCAGCTGTCCTTGAGAGTCAGTACTTCTAGGTTAGCCTGAACAACATCTTTGACCACATCATCATTTACCAGCAGGTGAGATAGTGGTCATAGGTTAACCTATCAGGCATGACGAAAAAAAAAAATACTTAGGATGACAAATTAAATTTTCTGTACTTTAAGATTAAATTCTATATGTGTGTTGTTTGAATAGAATAAAAAATATATTAACAAAAAAAATACAAGAGACGGGGAAATGCCTTACTTGTAATGTTAGTTGTTTTGATCAAACGTTAGAGACAAATCGCACCGACACGGAGAAGCCAAAATTTGAAAACTACTGGTTATATTTTTTTAAAACCGGCCAAGTGCGAGTAGGACTAGCACACGAAGGGTTTCGTACCGTTATTTGTAACCTAATCTTTGATTTACAAACACTTTTCGCAGTGTCCGATTGAGCTGGGTACGTACGGCGAAAACCCCTTTTATTAATAGGTAAGGGGGGCATATACCCCTCATTATTTATTTTATTTTATTTTTAGTATTTGTTGTTATAGCGGCAATATACATACATCATCTGTGAAAATTTCAACTGTCTAGCTATCACCGTTCTTGAGATACAGCCTGGTGACCGACGGACAGACGGACGGACAGCGAAGTCTCAGTAATAGGGTCCTGCTTTCACTCTTTGGGTACGGAACCCTAAAAAATTTAATATAAATGTTTATGACAATTATTTATACTTTGTGTCATTAGATAAAGCTGAAACTAAATTTATTACGGACTGCTTTTTTAAGAGAAACGATATAACCCTAAAGAGTTCATTAACTTGTCAATTTATGGAATTTCTGATAAAGGTAATTTAATGCTAAAAACAGGCTTCAAATTAAAAAAAAGTATATAAGCATTATAGACGCCTCTGTTGTATTACTTATTTTTGAATGTATTTTTTATTTAAATAAGCCAAAGATAAAGAAAATACATATGTTTTAAATTTGCATGAATATTTTCTGGCATTTAAAGCCGGTTTTCTTGTTGCAGGAATTTAAATGGCGAAGATTTGGAATGTTGTACCAAACAACGATCTCGCAACAGGGAAAGAAAATAATCCTTGTTTCCTTACTCTCAGTGCAAATTTCACAGTTTTAATGATAATGACAGGGGAAGGCTCAAACATAGTAACGGTTCCATTCGACGAGACAAATAAAACAACAGCGACGAATTTCAAGGAGATGCTTCATAAATTGTATGTAGACTCCAGAAGTAAGTAATGTTATAAAAACTAAATAAAACAAACTCTGAATAATAAAAGGGAAATAGCCTTGCTGGAAATGTGTGAGCTAATTAATTTTATTTATAAAATATGCCTATTTACCTACAGATTGGAACTTTATATTCTAACATACATTAAAATAAAATACATTAATTTAATACAGTTATTTGATGTCTTAACAAACCGTAAGCTTGTTACATTTTATTATTTTTATGTCCTCCATAAAATTCCTTATGTTCTATGAATAAAACCTTTATTAAAAATTAGTGGACATTATAGTATTTCTATTAATTCGGGAACCCCGACTTAAAAAGTTAAGTGTATCACATAATAACCGATTTAAAGCTTATATTCTTTGTGGTTTAAATTTAAAACTTAATCATAAGCAAGAAACTTTAATAAGTATGAGTAACTTATTAGATATATTTATCCTGAGTTAGTTGAATTCTTAACGAAACTATAAGTGGGAAAAATTCATACTTTGGACGGATGAACTCTCAAGCTAATAAAAAAACGGTTATTAATAATTACTACTTTAAACGGGTCTTTATTCGTGCACGTCATTTTCTGACAAAAAGGACGTCAAAGGGAACAAATGGGGACAAAGAGTGACTCCGTGACAACACGAAAAACATTTTTTAAATACAAAATTATAGATTGATATCTCCTAATTTAGCCGAGCAGTAAGAGCTATGGACTGCTGTGCCGCAGGTCCATGGTTCGGCCCTCACCGCCAGCTTGAGCTTCACCGGCATGTGGAACGGCATGTTGCGAATGCTCGCTTGGCTATCTACCTCTTTCAAGTAGAAAATGTGTCGCCAAGCAGCGTGTTCCGGCAGTAGTCCTTGATGGCCAGTGAAATTACCGGCACATGAGACTTAACAAATAAATGGCTCAATGGTGCAGTCCAGTTCGTCACTTGTGTCAACATTCGTCAAAGCCGTTTGGTCTCGATCGTTCGCTCGAATAGTCAATACCTCGTAAAATAGTACCGTGTAATGTAAACGATGCCGTGTAGAAGCAAAACTTGTCGATTATTCTTCCGTTTGGGCTACGAAGCATTTATGACATCTTGTCGGCTAATCTGGAAAGTTAGACGGAATTGTCGCTATTTATTTATTAATATATTTTCAAGTGATTTACTATTATATCAATTTTATGTTTTCTTACAATGTTAGTTATTATGTAATATTTTAATCAAATAATTTAAAGCCATTATAGAAATATTATTTTTCAAATACATTTTCTTTGCTCTCCTTTTTAGACCTTCACCTGTACAAAATTAATCTAGGTATTTACTCTTATAACTAATTAGATATAGATATTGGCATAAACATCTATATAACAACACAGATGAATGTTGAGACACATTAATTTGTGCTATAATATAGGTATTGCAGGACCTTGGGCGTGTAGAAAAATATCCACAGATATATACTTTGCCCAATGAAAACAAATCACCAGTTTGCTTGCCTTCAGATAAAACATCTGAAGGCAAGCAATTTTATACCCAAAAGTCGTAAAGAACAACCGACGTTTAGCTTAGGAGATAAGGTCAACCTATTGAGGTTTACTATGATATAACACGTGTGAATAACTTTTTAGATGCTTAAGCTTATACCGTTATTGGTGATTAGTTTTGGATAGTTATAGTTCAGTGAGCACAAAATCACTTATGAGGTGAGATCTAATTAATTTTTATTGGAATTCAGTTCTTATCTCGTGACATTAATTTCATCTCAATGGCTCTAATATACATACTGGAATGTAAATTAATATTCTGAGGGTGACATTATATTTTAACAGTTTCTGATAATGAATTAGTTTTTAGAAAGTAGAAGGATGGAAATTAAATAAATATTTCAGTATATGCAACTTCCCTACTAACACACTGGCGGTTGAAATTGCCTTTGTCAAATCTGGTGTTCATAAAGAGATTTTCAACACTAAAGTGGCTCTAATTTCACCGCAATTAGGAACATTGTGGCACCTGTAATCAAACTATGACTTTTACATTGCTGTTATACACAAGTGAGTTAAAGAGTTTTTTTTTATATTATTGGTTTAATTCCTTTTTTCTTAAAAGAGTTTCGATAATTTCAACATGTACATGTTTATTAAATTTATTTATTTATTTTTCTTATAAAATGAAAAATCATAATATACACTTACAATAGATCCTACCTCTTCCATAGCCCTTCCTAGCCCTACACGATAAATACACATAGTGCCAGAATGCCCGAAGACCAGTAAATGGTACTGTAACCTCTTCCTCGTAAATCCTCGCAGCGCACCAAATAAGGGGTTTTAGTGCACGCCGAAATGGCTATGAAGGGAGGCCTCATTATCCGAGTAGATGATGGGACCTATATAAAGTATTACAAGGTAGCTATGTCACTATAATGCCACACCAACGATCGTAAGAGGACAGGCCATGAAGATAATGAACTTATTTAATGTCACCGCTGTCACTCGCCCTACAATTCCAACTATGAAGCTGAACTCTATTGATCTTAGTAATCTGCACGCAATCAATACTAAGATGTCTCAGCAACAGTTGTTGAGTCTAAACGAAGATGTCGACTACAGCTTTTATCATACCACCATCTCTACGTGATCATATTAAGTGCATGCGCACTAGCCAGTGGCATGTACTATCGCAAATACCACCGGAAATCAACGGAGAAATCACCAGTAATCTCGAGAGAATAACAGCTGCAATTACAAGCAGTCTACGCCTTACCAGAACTATCCACCAGGAGGATTGATCCCGATCAACCCCCAGCTCAATTTACGACCAAGGTCTTCAATAGTCGCTGTTCTATGGGGAGCCTTGCGTGTTACGCACTTAGACTTTGGGAAGTGTCGCGTAAGCGATGGCCTAGATAGGCATAGTACCACGCAAGGCGCACCGTCAGCGTAACGTGTCAGCGATTGACGTCAATCCGACTCTTCAAGGAAACACGATGGCAACACTCCCTATTCTTGGCTTTGCATCGATTTTATTGTACTTTTAGATTAACTTAGAATTATTTTAATTTTTTTATTAAATCCTATTGTTTTTTTTTGTATCCTCCGATTGCTGCCCACGTAATTTATGATCGTGGTTTTCTCTCTTTTTAGCGCATCATCAGGACATGACGTTTCTTATATGGGGAGCCGTTGCTAATGTTTGAAAACTCGTATGAAAGTCAAAATTGAGTGAGTTTACAACGCGTCATGCGTGACCACAATCCAATTTTATCTTGCATAAATTTAAATAAAATAAAAGTCTACAAGAATAATTGTTGGGTATTGACTTAATTTGATGTCTAGATGTAGGAAGTAATAGGACTCTTAGTATGTAATGTTGTGTTCCAGACCCGATATAATTATGTTTGGCATTAAATATTTTCTTAGTAAATACCAGTCATGTGCCAGCCTAGATTTATGAAATGCTTTAAAACGTGTCTTACGTTATGTAAATGGTACTGAATCTGAAGCATTTACTATGAAGAGAAACTGTAATGATATTACAGGCCTTGCAGATTTAGACTGGATCGGAGACAAGACTGACAAGAAACTATGTTTCTAAATTGTTTGATGGCATTGTTTCATGGGTAGCTAAAAACAACAAATTTTAGACTTGTCAGAGGCGGAAGTTTTTGCATTAAGTCTTGCTACAAGTGAGGCGTGTTGGTTACAAATTATGTACACGTTTTTTCTTGTTTAAAACCGGTTGTTATAATTTACTAGCGACCTGTCCTGTCTCTGCATGGGTACTGGTAATTTTTTTTTGTACTAAATAAAGTACTTTTAGTATCAAAATACTATCATTACATATCAATTTCGAATATATATTTTTTAATGTATCGTAACGTACTTATAAGTACGGATAACGTTGTCGTTGTCGGGCTGAAAAGCACGTTTTCATAAAATAATAATTGTTATTTTCCTCACTAGAGCTCCGATAAATGCGTGCGATCGCTGGACATCTTAAAGTCGTGTAGGGCGAAGCGCGTTTTTTTTAAGGGGGACGTTTTTGACTCCCTCTGTGGGCATCCAAATCCATCAGATTTTTGGTAAGGGAACGCCCTCTTATCGCGGCCTTCGACGCGGTATTTATAAGCACGCGCCGCCGCGCCGGCCCCTCGAGCGGTACCGCCGCATTCGCTATATGTCTGCTTTTTAAATCTTTAATATCTTCAAATTTTTTCTTTTCATTGACATGTTCTTGAGGGTTATTTTTATCTATAATAAATGCACAATGTATTTAAGGTACTTTATTGGATAAGGATTAATGCTGTATTGCTTTAATTCACTGTCGTAAATAGGCCATTATTTCTCGTAAAAAGTAATGGATAAAAATGGTTATTGTGGGTTATTACTGAGATAGATATATATTAAATAAGTATACCATCTTGGACTTTTTTGTATACCCTTTTAAGGTGTGCAGTACTGTACTACATTATTTTGATCTCGCAGGGTTCGCGCAAAAATGGTTTTCTTTACATCACATTAGAAACCTCTAATATTATCAATGTTTCTATATTTTGCTTTTATTATACATATAAACCTTACTCTTGAATTACGCTTTTTATTAAAAAAATCGCATATAAATCCATTGTGTGGTAATAAAGATCTAAGCATACATAGGGACAGATAGCGGGAAGCGACTTTGTTTTATTCTATGTAGTGATGATAAAGATAACCTGTCCATTACAGGGTTGTGTAAAAATCCCCAATTTCATCACAAGTTAAATATTTTTACATCAAATTATTTTTATAATAGAAAAAGTATTAAATAATTGCTGATGTTTTATACTCTATATTCTAAAATGATCTACCACCATGCTATAAGGACTGCTATCCTAAGACAACAATCGTGCCCTCCGAAGCACGGAAGCGCTCAGTAGCAATGTCACTAGCGGTCACCCGTCCAACTTTTACACTACAGACTCTGGGTCCGTACTCTTTTGAGATCTTACTTTTCCTTATCATAGTAATACATTTTATTAAGTAATCGTTGTCTCCAATACATCAGTCTTCCTGAAGGGAAGGGTGTTAGTTTGTTAACATTAAAGTGAGTCCATTTTTTTATTTTATTTGTATAAATTTGTTTTATTATCAAGTTTGTTAGGTGAAAAATTAAAATTTATATAGTAAGTATTTATTAATTTCAGTTGAAGGGCCGGCCACTGGTTCCGGCGTTGCCCTTGATAATTGGTGATGAGCCCTTACGACCCCTTCGTCCCGGTTTTTTATAGCCATTTTTAGGTTGTAGTCACAAATTTCTTTTCCATTTGCCTCTGTTGCCCGCCTCATGAATCTGCCAATGGCGTCCGAGCTGTCGTCTGTGTAATAAATGCAGCGCTTTGAGTGTCGTGACACTGCTACTACTGCGTGTGATACGCTGTCTCGGAGCTTGGTGACTTTTTCCCTCATCTGTACTATGATTACTGTCTCGTACGTCAAACCCTGCGCTTCGTGTACTGTCAAGGCATGACCCTGTACCAGACCCATATCCCTTGCCGACAAGTGAGGCTTTTTCCTTGAATTATATTGAAGTCGGTTTCTTTAATTTTTTGTTTTTTTGTATGCTCAATAGGTTAGCCTTTGACCACTATTTCACCTGATGGTAAGTGATGATATGGTCGAAGATGTTGTTCAGGCTAACCTAGATTAACTGGATCTCAAGGACAGCTGCCGGAACACACCGTTAGGTGCTTGGCACTTCCGTGCTTCGGAGGGCACGTTAAGCCATCGGTCCCGGTTGTTGTCTTAAGATGGCAGTCGTTACAGCATGGTGGAAGGGCATTTTGCGA
The DNA here is from genome assembly GCA_963890685.1 of Plagodis pulveraria. NCBI lineage: Eukaryota > Metazoa > Arthropoda > Insecta > Lepidoptera > Geometridae > Plagodis > Plagodis pulveraria. Next base: position 21,353,669 of record OY982967.1, read on the forward strand.
ATGCCCGCCTGGCTAGCTACCATTCTCAAGTAGAAAATCTGTCGCCAATCACCTAACATTATGTTCCGGTAGCTGTCCTTGAGAGCCAATACTTCTAGGTTAGTCTGTACAACATCTTCGACCACATCATCACTTACCATCAGGTGAGATAGTGGTCAAAGGCTAACCTAACAGGCATAAAAAAAAAGTTGTTAATTTTTTATTTTAAAATTAAAGATGATGTGGTCGAAGATGTTGTTCAGGCTAACCTAGAAGTACTGGCTCTCAAGGACAGCTGCCGGAACACACCGTTAGGTGCTTGGCGACAGATTTTCTACTTGAGGGTGGTAGCTAGCCAGGCGGGCATTCGCAAAATGCCCTACCACCATGCTATAACGACTGCCATCCTAAGACGACAACCGGGACCGACGGCTTAACGTGCCCTCCGAAGCACGGAAACGCCAGTAGTAATGTCACTAGCGGTCACCCATCGAACTCATGACCGCGCACGACGTTGCTTAACTTTGCTGATCGGTTGAGAACAGCTAAGTAAACTTCGTTACGAGCGCTTCACAAACTAAAGACACATTGTAACTTAGTGAAACAATAAGCGGTCTTATCACGATCTCTTCCAGACAACCCTTTATTATCGGATATTTTGACAGTACATGGACAGGGTTTTTAATCGAATGTTACTAATACTAGAACAGTAAAAAATAGTTAAAGAACTTAATTAAACATAAGGAAAATGAATTATATTCTACACATATGTAAAAATATACGTAAGGTATAAGAATTAATCTAAAACATAAAGTACACATGGAACTGACTGTGCCGTGGGAAACATACCTTAAGACCACACAATAAAAACTAACAAATATTATGACCTAACAAACGAATTAATCAAAACGGATATGTGGTAAATTTATATGCTGTAAAAGTCAGAGCAAGGGATATACCAGCAAAATCCCTACACAACCTACTAAAAAACTTTGGCCTGTACAGAACAACAGTAACTTCCATCCTAGAATGTGTGTCCAAGGCGGCATTAGTAGGATTAAGATCCTATATAACCTAAGCTATATAACTAAATTTGGTAAGCCAAATTTGGTTGGGCAAAGCGGTGGAAGGTTGCATAGATGCATCATGAAGGGGCCCCTTAACTTTAATCACTGTGTTGCAAGTCCCAGGCACTTTTACTTGACCCTCTTCCTCTGAAACGCTATGGACACGGCACCCGCATGGTGAATCCATGGAACGCTTAGTAAATTCGTCTATATATTTACAGTTATATACGTTTAGCACTGAGGCTAAAAGTTCCGTCCATACAAATTTTTTTTCTAATATTTTGTATGACCATGGAATATACGAGTAATATTGTAAGTAATATAGTAATAGTAATATGTAAAGTAGCCACAAATTTCTGATTATTTATTTGTGATTTTATATTAATCACGCCATTAAAGAAAAACGAAATAAATGGGAAGCATAATGTATATATATCTAACCTTTTTTAGTATGTTGCAATATACATAAAAATATCATAAAACTAATTTCCAGCCGTTCTAATATTTAATCGAAAACAAGTTTTGCTATTTTAAGTTTTTCTAAGTTCCAAGTATATAATCTTTCTAATAAGTCAATAAACAAAAGATAACAATGTCCAAAGTCATAAACAATCAGAATTTTAAATTCTAATTTTATAATCACGCTTTTAGGTAGGTTTTTTTACAAATATCTAAATAGTGCCAAAAGCATAGATCAATGGTTTTTTTTAAAACTTAATAAACTAGTAAATAACCATCTCTGCCAAATTCATTAAATCTTAAATCATTCAGTAAGCATGCAATTTTACCGTACTTCTACTGGACTTATAGGCTGAGTTAATGTCGGGACATCTTTTTAATTTATTGGTAAATATGATGGGACCTGCTATAAGGTTAACTTTATTCAATTATTTAGTATCATTAGGATTTCTAATTTATATTATCCCTACTTAAGAATTAAGATTTCTTGTATTATAGAAATAATATTTGGTGTGACGCTCAAACGTTTTTTTTTATGTTATTGTGATGGAACAAGCTCGAGGCCCACCTTATGTTAAGCGGACTAACCTCTGCCTATAACAGATGCATTTCGTCACAAGTCACGAATTGCACTGCGTCCGCCACCGAGTTTTGAACTTTTTGTGATAAATATATTATTAGGTATTTTGATATAGGTTATTAGTGCCATGCCACGATGTCGTCTGCCAACTGAAGAAAGTTGCTTCGATTTGTCTGAAAATAAAAATGTAGGTTGTTCTGGACATCTTCATTCAGAATTCGGAACTTTTTTATCGATGACGTCTGCCAAGTTAAAAAAGTTACTCCGATTTGGCTGAAAATCGATATCTAGGTTGTTCTGGACGTCCTCATTCCGAACTCAGAATTTTTTTTCGATGAAGTCTGCCAAGTTAAAAAAGTTACTCCGAGTTGGCGGAAAGTCGATGTCTAGTTTGTTCTGGACGTCATCATTCCGAATTCAGAACTTTTTTTCGATGACATCTGCCAATTGAAAAATTTATTCCGATTTGGCTGAAAATCGATATCTTGGTTGTTCTGGACGTCCTCATTCCGAATTCAGATTTTTTTTTCGATGACGTCTGCCAAGTTAAAAAAGTTACTCCGAGTTGGCGGAAAGTCGATATCTAGTTTGTTCTGGACGTCATCATTCCGAATTCAGAACTTTTTTCGATGACATCTGTCTATTGAAAAATTTATTCCGATTTGGCTGAAAATCGATGTTTAGGTTGTTCTGGACGTCCTCATTCTAAATTCAGTTTTTTTTTTCGATGACGTCTGCCAAGTTAAAAAAGTTACTCAGATTTGGCTGAAAATAAAAAAATGTTATTCTGGACATCCTCATTCAGAATTCGGTACTTTTTTTTCGATGACGTCTGCCAAGTGATAAACGTTACTCCGATTTGGCTGAAAGTCGATATCTAGGTTGTTCTGGACGTCCTCATTCCGAATTCAGAACATTTTTTCGATGACATTTGCCGATTGAAAAATTTATTCCGATTTGGCTGAAAACGATGTCTAGGTTGTTCTGGACGTCCTCATTCCGAATTCATACTTTTTTTCGATGACATCTGCCAATTGAAAAAAAATATTAGGATTTGTCTGAAAGTCGATATCTAGGTTGTTCTGGACGTCCTCATTCCGAATTCAGAACTTTTTTTCGATGACATTTGCCAATTGAAAAATGTTATTCGGATTTGGCTGAAAATCCATATCTAGGTTGTTCTGGACGTCCTCATTCCGAATTCAGAATTTATTTTCAATGACGTCTGCCAAGGTAAGACAGTTACTCTGATTTGGCTAAAAATAAAAATGTAGATTGTTCTGGACATCCTCATTCAGAATTCGGAACTTTTTTTTATCGATGACGTCTGCTAAGTGATAAACGTTACTCCGATTTGGCTGAAAATCGATAGCTAGGTTGTTCTGGACGTCCTCATTCCAAATTCAGAACTTTTTTTTGATGACATCTGCCAAGTTAAAAAAGTTACTCTGATTTGGCTAAAAATAAAAATGTAGGTTGTTCTGGGCATCCTCATTCAGAATTGGGAACTTTTTTTATCGATGACGTCAGCCAAGTGATAAACGTTACTCCGATTTGGCTGAAAATCGATATCTAGGTTGTTCTGGACGTCCTCATTCCAAATTCAGAAGCTTTTTCGATGACATCTGTCATCTCAGACTCAGCCCAGTGTGCCCCGCTAAAATAACAGACAGTGATGCCAACTTTAATGAGTGAGAGTTGGTCGGATGCAAACTGAAAGGTGCTAATCAGCGATTTGTTTCGGTGATTCACAACTATTACCAGTTAACTACCACACCTAGCGTAGAGGAAATCGATCAATACACGGCGATTCAAATTCAAGCCGAAGATTTACTCTCAGAAATAGATGTAAGTGTCAGGCGACATGAGCGACGCCAAGGTTCAGTTTCTACGGCGTGTAGTGAGAATACTAACATCAGTCAGTATCAGTTTTAGATCCTAACGTTGCTGAAACATATCCAGTGCATTACCTTCCTCACCACTGCGTTCACAGTCGAGATAAGCCTTAGTTAGCCTTAACTCTCCTGGCGATGATAGCAGACAGATCAGACTGTCCATATGTTCAGCATTGCTGCGACAGACATGTCGTGGCAATATATGAGTAATAATGAATTAATCATTATTCATTAGTTCTAATAATATTTGGTTTTGTATATGGGTGTATGCCTGAAATAAATGTCTTTTATTTTTATTTATTTATTTATTTAATTAGCTACGTATATTGTATGAAACATCATCTTAAACAACAGACAATCGAAACCTCAATGAATGCTTGTATCGTGGACCAGACCCAGACAATATCTTGCACTTTCAGTATTGTCGTGTTCCGTTCAGCAATATCTCTAGTCCGTTTCTGCTGAACGCGGCGATCAGGTACTATTTGATGCGATCAAATAACGTTCTGATGAGATAGATAGCGGAGGATATATATTGATAACATAGTTACGGAGGCACAGACAACGACGAACGCACTTAGATTATACCATGAATCCAAACAAACATTCGATTGTTTGTCAATGAACTTACGTGAGTGGAACTCTAACTCGGAATAGATGATCTCGAACATACCAAAACAATATAGAGTGCAGCATAGTAGACACGAGAAAGTTTTACGTTTGTTATGGAACGAAGATCATGAAATTCTTAGTATAAACACCAACGTCAAGAACTTATGTTCTGCCCCGGTTCAGACAAAACGAGACGTTTTAATAACTATTGCGTCGGTATACGTATCCATGTGGTCTAGCTGTTCCAGTGATACTTCCAGCAAAGCTTTTCAATGTTAAATTAAATCTGCTATTACAATCTACTAAGCGGATAGCAACAAATAGTACCAATATTTTCATGCCTTGCAATGTATAGGTTATTCAATATTATGCGCAATATTTAGAAAAAGATCGAATTAGTGAAATTCAGTATGAGCTCCATTGTTGTACTGACTCTTCAATGGATGCATTTGCAGCAGTTATTTATTTGCGCAGTTCCTTGGAGTCTAATAATATTGTCAATTTTGTAATCGGCAAGTCTAGATTAGTGCCTTTAAAAGACCAAAATAACCTACAGATTACGAGATTAGAATTGCTAGATTAGGTAATGAAGTTCTTGCGTTAAAAAATCAGATCACAGCTATTACGAGTATGGACTGAGCAGAATCGTCTTGAGTTGGTGCAAATCAGAAAAAAACTACTTCCGCCTTTTGTCTCGCGTAGGATCAGTGAGATCAAAGTAAACAAAGCGTTACAGATGAGATATGTGCCAACTAAACTAAATCCGGCAGATATAGGTACTAGATCAGAGTGGGTAGATTCATTAGAAAGATGACTCAAAGGTCCAGGTTTTTTAACGAGAGATTCTAACCACTGGCCTAAAATATACAATTGCTCAGACAACAGTAATGCTCAAATCTTGATAATTGATAATAATGACCAACACCCAGATGATGACGAAATCAAGCGGATATTAGAAATTCAGGCAGAGTATTTTCGTAAAGAAGTTGAAGGGGTCATTACCGACTTTTCTAGAACGCTTAACTATATAAAGACGAACAGGGCATCATTAAATGCAAGGGTATAATTGATATACGGATTTGACGCATAATCAGAAATAGCCGATACTACTACCAAAAAATACTGACTTCACACAAAACCATGACGGAATTACACCAGAAAAACTACCGTGTGGGTGTCTCTCACACGTTAGCTTTACTAAGACAGAAGTTTTGAGTCCCACATGGCAGATCAACGATTCAGAGTCATCCAAGAGGGTCCACAGTGTGTCAAATATGGCGGTGGTCCTTTCAAACTATCTGCGATGCCTGATTTACCCAAAGAAAGGATAAAAATCAGTCTGCCTTTCGCTTTTAGGGGCTTTGATTATTTTGGCCCCCTTTTTGTAGATTTTTGTAGATAAGTTAGTGTTTATTAGCCATACAGAAATTCATCGCAGTAAGAGGCTTGCCTACGTTGATTATCTTAGATAACGCATCCCAATTTAATCTTAAGGCTGATGTGCTGACTTCCCAGTATTGTATATAGAACAACGTCCGAAGGAAGTTCATTCCAGAATTAGCTCCATGGTTCGGCAACTTCTAGAAACGTTTGATAGGCTTAGTCAAACATAGTATGAAAAGGACAAGCAACTAATAAGCCACAATCAGTCGTGTACAGTATTAAAGGAGCTTAATGCTGTCGTAAATACCAGACCATTGACTACAGTTGGTGCCGAGTTGGAGCACGTATTGAATCCGAATGATTTCCTACGCGTTGGTGGTTCAGTAACAACTCAGGTTTCAGATTGTGACTATTTAGAATCGGGTATGGTAAACAAATCAAACCCGATTGATTGCTGGAAGCGCGGCCAGATTATATTACTATGCGAAGATGTTCACAAATCAGTCTCCGTGAACGAAGGGGCAAACATCGGCAACCGCGGGTTGTTAACAGAGCACCTAGAGTATCAGAAACAGTTCAGTTAAAATCAGACAGTAATAGGGCACACTGGAATGTAGGCAAATTAGTAAAAGTTAATGAAGGGTTCGGTTGAACAAATAAGAGTAGCCAGAGTAAAGTTACCAACCGGCGAAGTTTAGACGCGTTCAATAGCTCACTTTTATCGTCTTGAAGTTTATGACGATCACAGTACAGTACCCTTACTAGCAACAAACGATCATACGCTCAGAACCAGTCACGATTCTGAGGAATCTCAGATCGACCAGTCAGTACCAGTCCAAACATCTAGTTCTCGTTAAGATTCCGTGAAATTCCGTGCTTGTGAACCTGCAGCCACCGATGACATGGAGATTTCAGCACAAACATCTACAGATATTGCAATCAAGCTGACCAGGGCATTAGCAATCGAAGCCCGGCAAAAAGTTAGAGAGTGTACATCACAGTTGATGATTAGATTATTTCAGTAGATTATTATTATTATCAGATTGAACATTTGCAAATAATTATGATCATTCAGTAAATGCTTACCAGAATTAGATTCTTGTTCTTTTTTTTCCTCTGTCGGGAATGTCGCGAGCGCGAAGAGAAATATACCTTAGTAGGTCCGTACGAAGGTATAGCTTGCTATAGTCGCGCTAGACATCACGCGACTGCGGGGCAAGCGAGCGAGAGAGCGCGCGCGCCGCCTGCGCGGCATTGCTTGACTAGACGTCGCCGCAGTTGCATCGGTGAGTGAGCTTGTGATCAATGCTCAGTGCATACAAGACTAGCCCTGACTAGAAGGTACCACGTATTGAGTACCGATCAGAAACCGATGCGTTCGGACTGTTTGCGAACAGTGTGCTCAGAATCAGATTCAGTTCAGCAAGCGAGGCTTGGGGTGGCTATAGGGGAGGTTGGAGGCCACTGGGGGGAAACCCCCAAATATCCTTTCAGAGGATAACTGAAACCCTGGAATACCGCATGACTAGGCGGATCAGTAAACAGATGTGTTTAATTGTTGCATAACTATCAGTATTTCTCAGTGTTTACAGCATTGCATTTTATTCAGTGACATATGTATCAGTTCAGATATTCGTTATGTACCTAGTTCTAGGGTACTTGGCGACAAGATGGACGAACAGGATGATCGCCAGCGGTTCAGGTTCAGGTGAAAACTTTTTCTCCCCATTTTCACACCTTTTATTGAAACCTAGCAAAAAAAAAATTGTTTTAAAAAGTCTATTCAGATACCAATTTTCATCACTATCATTTCAAAAACAATGACCTTTCCATACAAAGTTTCAACCCCAATTACACCGTCTTAAGTCATGCATGAAGAAAAAATTTTGAACATGTAATTTTTATTTTGAATGATCTATCCGAATACAAATTTAGAGTTAGTTTTAGAACGGTACGTTAAAAAACAAAGGACTTTCATACAAATGTTTTCACCCATTTTACCTCTTTAGGGGTTGAATTTCAAAAAACCCTTTCTTAGTACAATGCGTAGGGGCATACACACAAATACACCCTCCAAATTTCAAGTCTCTACTAGCAGCGGTTTAGGCTGTGCATTGTCTGTCAGTCAGTGAGCCAGGACTTTGATTCTTATATATGATTAACCTGCCTATACTCGCGCCAATTTTTGTAACACCTATACTCGCGCATGGTGTCACAGACCGATAGTTCGTACCCCTACAAAAATTTTTAGGGTTCCGTAGTTCTGGCAAGGAACCCTTATAGTTTCGTCTTAGGTTTTGCTAAGAGACCGTTTGTACTATAAAGCTGCAATTTTGTACGGGTATGTAAACTTATCACGCCGACAAAGTTGTAAAAGAAATATTTTTCAAATATTTTTTATTGGGTAGCTCCGATGCAAGAGATGTGGGGGTGAATTTTTTTTCGTCGTCTATCCCGTCGTAAGGGATATCTTTGAATAGGTCTTTTTAAATGATTTAGGGGTTGCTACTACTATTTGTTGATTTAATGCTCCATTTACGAAATATTCAACTTTAAAGTGCAATTTTTTGTTCCAGTAGGGCGTCCGCACCCCATCTAGAACCTAAACTGCTGGCTTGAAAAATCTGAAAAAATTCATGATGATAGTGCAGTTCATGAACTTTCAAGGAAAATTATAGCGGTTAAGATAACTTTATCGCTTTATCATTAATAGTTGTTGAACTTGGGTGTTAGATAATGTTGTACCAAATACAAAATTCTTACAATTAATCCTTTAAACTGTCTAAGATGAAGTAGTGGAAAAGCTTTAGAATCGGTATACATACTTATGTACTATAGGAAGGGATGAAGGGGGAGAAGGGGTTGTAGCATCCCCCCAGAGGGGAGGGATTTTTATTTAAAAAAATAAATAAATAATCATGTGTATCTACATGATTATTTTATCATATATTGGTATATTATGGAAAGAGGGCGGAATATTCCCCATTGTGGGAAGGCGGTTACAGAAACCTATAGATTTTTTTAATACTGATGAAATTTTTCAAAATTAGATTCTTCTTCATGAAAATAATTAGTCACAAATCACAAGCACGAAAACGTCAACAAAAAAAGTTAGGCTTAGAGACAAATGTCTTAATATTAGAAGCTAAGTAATTTTATGACAGCTCCGGCCCTGTGGGTACGCAGCGCTTTAGTCTTCTCGCTACCTCATCGCAGCAAATTCGCTACGCCTTCGCAGTAGACTTGCGCAGCTCCCCCTCTGCGCCTCTGGCTTATAAAAAAACACTCTAGGGGTGGGGCAGACAAAACTGCTTGGAAGATGGGTGCTCCGATTCGGTTCTGTCACACCATTTGACCTACTCTAAGCTACCTGAATAATTCGCGTCAGGAACAGTAAGACGAGTGTTTTAAATCCATTAGGCTATGGCATGTACTTAGTAGAAGTGCAATATACGCAAAACAAGGTTAAAATAAAAACTTTAATGATATATTTCTCAAAAACTTTTGATTTCCAATAGATATAGGGATAAGATATAAGATAAGATACTTGAGGGATAAGCGTAGAGGCGTGCTCGTCGCATCCCTTGCCGGCCCAGAGGGCTGCAACTCCACTCGAAGAACCATCGTGGTGGTAGGGCCTTATGGTCCGGATGGTTAAGTACCACCCTCCCGTTAAAGTGTAACGCCAAATGTCCATGCAGCAGCTTGGACGTGTTTCGGTACTATTGCGGGAGTACCAGTCCCGTGTGATTTGTACTTGTCCTAACTTTTAGGGCCGTACTGTGAGTTAAGCAACATTTAACTGCGGAACGGTCGTGAGAGGTTGGCGCGGGGTCCAGGGAGACCCGGCGAAACGGCTGACCGCTGTCCGCCCGCTGGTCAGTAGGGGACCCGAACCCCGGGATTGCTTTTAATCTCCGCCCGGGGAGGCTGTCCCGCCAACCGGCGCATAATCCTGTGAACCATCTGACGTGCCGGATTAGGAGACCGGAGTGCATCCCGTCAGTTAGTTCCAGGAGGGACCGGGGGCCCTTCCGTCCCCCGCGCCAGCCATTCACACCACCGTTTGTAGTTGATGTTGCAGCCTCAAGTCTTATTTTTTTTTTGCCCTATCGTTAGTATTGGTACAGGTCACACCACCCAACTCTAATTTTTCACCTAATGACAGATAAAACAAAAAAGAGATGTTTTTCAGCGGCTTCCAATTCCATTTTATCTGTGGACTTTTGTAACATTCGGGGCCTCCACCTCTGGAATGGCGCACCAAAGTACCAACTCCAGTCTCTCGATGCTGTTCAGCGTAGAGCGGTTAGAATTGTCGACGACCCCGAGCTCTCTGACCACTGAGCCTCCGTAGAAACATCGGTTCGCTCTGTATACTCTACAGGCTCTATAACGGGGAATGCTCCCAAGAGCTGTTTGAGCTTATATCGGCATCGCGATTCTATCATCGTTCCTCGCGTCACCGGTCAAAAGCTCATCCACACATAATCAAGTCCTGGAAGTCTCACACAGCTCGATTTATGCGCTCCTTCTTACCGCATACTTGCAAAATGTGGTATGATCTTCCATCTAGTGTTTTTCCGCAGGGCTACAGTATGAATTTCTTCAAAAATGGTGTTAAAAGAGTCTTACAGGGTCGGCAACGCATTGGTGACGCCCCTGGTGTTGCAAATGTCCATAGGCGACGGTAACCGCTTACCATCAGGTGGGCTGTCTGCTTGTTTGCCAACCCATTACATAAAAAAATATATATATATAAAATTTTGTGTGATTATTCAAAATAACTGGAGGATGCAAGGTGCTCCTTGATAGGGGTTATTTACGCCGTCACGATAGAGTCCTTGAAATCATACGAGAAGCAGCGAGTCTCTAGAGCAAATAAAGGTTTGACCACGAACAAACGACAGGTTGCTTTTGTAAAAGAAGGAATCTACAAAATCGATGATGTGAAAATGATGGACACGTATGAAAATCATTACAAAATTCCTGAGGATGTTGGTGCTTCGTTATCCAGACCAAGATATATTTTTATACTCAAAAAATCTAAAACGCATAGTACTTTTAGAACTTACTGTGCCGTGGCAAACAAACATATTTAAAGACCACACAATAAAAACAAACAAACATAATGACTTAACAAATGATTTGACCACAAACGGTTATGTGGTTATTAACGGTTATATGCTGTAGAAGTTGGAGCGAAATCCCTATATATAAAATACTAAAAGACCTTGGCTTGTCAAGAACAACCGTAACTTCCCTCCAAGGCGGCATTAGTAGGGTCTTACCATATTACTCACTGGGTTGCAAGTCCCAGGCACCTTGACTTGGGCCTCTTCCTCTGCAACGCTATGGACCCGGCACCCGCACGGTGAATCCATAGAATGCTAAATAATTCGTCTCATCAATAGATGAGACGAATTATTATAGTATTAAGTAAAAATAGAATAAACATACATTGTGTTGTATACCGATTCTGAAGATGAGCCGAAGTAGTTGCCTGTTTATAATGGGTAAAGACATTGAAAACTAAATTGAAAATAAAAAAAATTGTGTACAAACAGCATCATATTCGACGATGACACGGAAGCGAATGCGTCGTGGCCTTGAAGCGCTCACTAGCCAAGGATGTGCGCGTGCGCATGGTCACCCCCCGCCAACACCCTATACCGATTTTCAAAAAGCATTCGATATATTGGATCACAGGATTTTACTAGATAAAGGAGCTTATGATGATATTCGGCGTTATTTATGGCTGGTTCAAATATATCACTAACCTAATGTTGTCTTAGGTTTTCGCGATTATTACGTTTCAAACACTTTGCAGTGATTGTGGTCAAGGGGTGACGTCGGGACAAAAATAATGATCAATATACGCAATTTAAACCGTTTAAAGTTGATTAATTACTATATCATTAATCGTTGCCAGAAAGCAAAAATCAATGTTGGTGGCTTTGAATCAGATGTGATTCCAATTAGCCCTGGGGCCCCCAAGAATCAATATTAGGCCCGTTACTTTTTATCTTATTCATCAATGATATTGAAAAATGTTTTATGTTTTGTAAATTGCTATTATATGCCGATGACCTGAAAATATATAATTTTATAAATACTTATCACCTTTTTCTATAAATACTCGTTAAAATTACAACGGAACCTTGACAGATTTTCAGCGTATAATTATTATTTTTCTTTCAGCGTATAACTATTTAAATGGTTAAATAACTTTTGTACATTTTACCTATGTCTCATAAAAAATGGTTACTAAATTTGTGGTCACAATTATTATTATTTAAGGAGGCTTTAACAAGAAAATATTGTGACACTCTTTGTTGATCGATAAAAAAAATACATATATTATTATGTTCCACAAAGCTGCCGCAAACTGGCAATGTACAAACGGATTCTGAATTGCGCTATCGTTGCGTTTTCATTCGAGTACCTATAGAAGTCACAAAGGCATTTTCGAACTACAATTGAAATAATAACTTGGCAGCAATCGTACTCTTATATTTTACATTTGACGGGAAGATTGTTGAAGAGATGAAAAAGAATAACAAAATCATTATATATTATGATTACGGGCTACTACGGAACCCTAAATTGTGCGTAGCCCGACACGTGCTTAACAGTTTATTTTTACTATGAAACCCAAAAAATATTATTAATATTTCAAAGTTTAGGATACAATGAAACAAAAAAGTATGAAGAATTAATACTTAATCTTAATGTATTAATTATTTTGCTGACTTTCAGTCTATTACAAAATAATCTTCGAATTTGAGATATTTTTCTTAAGTACTAGGAAAACAAAAATAAAATCCGTAATTATTTTTGAAAACAAAATATGTTCCAAACAAAAGTATTTTTTGCAGGTGGAGCAGTTGTAACGTGTCATATTATATACTATCACTGTCATCCTCTTGTTCGATGTCGTATGTCTCTTCTTGTACCTCCACATAGTCTTCCACTTCACTGTCATTTTTGTCTTCATAACTAGAACCAAAACTTAATACATCAAGCAGCAATCTGATTCGATCATCGACCAGCTAATAAGCACCTAACGGTGTGTTCCGGCAGCTGTCCTTGAGAGCCAGTACTTCTAGGTTACCCTGAACAACATCTTCGACCACATCATCACTTACCATCAGGTGAGATAGTGGTCAAAGGCTAACCTATCGGGCATAAAAAAAAGCTAATATGAAGTGAAATCTAAAACAAATAACATAATTGGTCAAAATATAAAAAAGAGCAACAAACATACATACATTTTATTATACATACATCATAAAGTATTCAAACTTTGTAAAAAATATATAAATACACTAAATATATTACTTATATAAAAAGTTGCACCAGTACTCGCGTCGGTCTCACGGACCGATTGGCACCAAATGCTACACGTGAACTTCGCACAAACGCGCGGCATGCGCGAAAATGAAGTTAACAACAAATCTGGCAGCTAGCAAGGAACTCAACTTCTAAGGATTTAAATGCATAAAAATAATTACGAAAATGTATTTCGTCGGTCTCACAGACCAACGCGCGAAGGTTAAGTACTATTGATATGAATAAATCTTGCGAGGAAAATATGTATTCTTACTCATTTAACCACAACATTGATTAATACCTCTGTTCTCGTCCATGTCTGACTCCTGCAGGAAAACTGAGGGTGCCGTAGAAAAACCCTTTCACGAGACCAAACGTCAAAATGACGAAAAACTTGAACGCGGTCCGCGGGCCTTAGAAAAAACTTATAAACTAGAATACAAATGATTTATCTACAGGACTCACATAAGAAAAGTCAAAAAGGGCTGTTCCAGCAGATGAGAGATTTTCTTTCACTGCACTCATCTAATTCCTGTTGGGGAAATTCCTGGAGGATACACGAGTACACAACTTTTTGCCCACGCTTCTGAAACAGCTTTTCCTGTCTTAATGACACGAGAGACATATATTTCTTATGCCCTTGTATAGGGAATCGAAAACTTTTCATTGAGATCGTCTGAGTAGATGCTAAGCGAGCGCGATTTAGCTGAATTAGACGCAAATCCGCGGAAGGCAGCTAGTTTTAAATAGTTCATAAGAACCCGTTGGTTACGTTTTGTTGTCACTTATGGCTTATTTATCGTCCAATAAAGATAAATAAACCATTAGTGAAGGCCAATTAATTAAAAAATAATTCTTTAGTAGCGTCTAAAACGCTTTAGGAGATTGGATGCAAATACACCTAATAATTTATGTCATTGTGTTTACGTTACATATAAAATATTTCTTATATATGACTATACGGTGAGCTAGTAATGAAATGACAGCTTCAGATAGCATTATTATTCTACAATATTATTATAATGTTAATGTTTATTATTATTGATTGAACTAAAGGGCTATGAGAAGAAACGTCCCCACTATCCAACATATTTGAAATAAGTGTAATTTGAAGCGTCTTATAAGATATATTTTTATTATGGCGACGTATTCAAATTTTGTGGGATTTGAGTTCGAAAATATATTGTATTATTTATATACCTATTTTTTTACCAACAGATTTACTTAGTGTGCAATAAAAAGGATTAAGATCTAGATCTTACTAATGATTTAATTAAGGGTAACTTTTACTGTATAGAGTTTTTTTTTTTTAAATCTTATTCCGTGGAATTGTCAAAAAATAGAAATATGGTGCAGGTTTGAGCTTGTCGGGACGTGCGCAGAGGTCCCACGTCGCTTTCCCCGCCGTCACCTCCCCGGTGATCGCCGCACACGCACCTACCAACTAGGTAGTCGCAGTTGTCACTCGTTCGTTTGTCGCTACTATCGCGGTAATAATTTTCGGCTTGTTTACGACGCACAACGATCTATGCTAGTTTAACGGACTGTGAGAATATCTTTGTAATTGAACTTGGAACGTTAAAGGCCTTTGCTTTTTTTTCTTTTATTTTCAATTTGATATCCAAATTTTTTTTTATTTTTTTTAAATTGCTATGGATTAATTGCAAAATTACTCCTGCTATGCGGATTACATTACAAAATTGCATATAATATACGAGAGGATAATTTTAGTTATGTGCGGAATTCAAACCCGCGTTCATCCACCCCTTTAGCCGGGGTATGCTCTAGCCAATTAAGCTAACATGACAATGAGTCATAACCCAATTTTTTCCTAACGTTCTTTAACCATCGTATTGGGATGGAGCGACATCTATAATTCAACTGACGTTTTACTACAAACAAAACCAATTTTGCCATTGGCCCGGCTAAAGGGGTGGATGAACGCGGGTTCGAATCCCGCACATTACTTAAATTTATCCTCGGGTATATTCGTAATTTTGTATTTTTTATTGTTATTTTTTATAGAATCGTCCTTCTTTACGTGAACTATGCATTTTTGTATGTGAAAATATGTCTTGTTTAAAATTAATACATTTCTGCCAAAAAGTTTTTTTATTATTATAAATAAACCCAATAGGTTTTGAAACTAACACAGGTAAAGGTTTTGAAGCTGTGATAGATCAGTGGCTTTGGCTATGGACTGCCGCGCAGCAGGTCCATGGTTCAAATACCACCGCGGGTCTGAGCTTCACCGCATGGTGGAAGAGCATTGCGCATACCCGCCTGGCTAGCGACCACCCTCAAGTAAAAAATCTGTCGCCAAGCACCTAACGGTGTATTCCGGCAGCTATCCTTGAGAGCCAGTGAAATTACAAGAACATGAGACTTAACAACTATGTCTCAAAGTGACGGGCGCAGTGCGATTCATGACTTGTGATGAAATGCATCTGTTATAGGCATAGGTAAGCCCGCTTAGCACAGGTGGGCCACGAGCTTGTTCCGTCACAATAACACAAAAAGGTACTTTAGACTTTTATGGGTCCTAATGAAAAAACTTACACGTATCCCATGACTGTTGTAGGGTGGGGACAGGGGTTCATACACAATCCCCCATGGTCCTTTGCAATAATCTAGTATCACTTTCTCTATTTACCAGGATATATATTTTCGTACATTGGTTACTAGTTAGCTATAGAGTGTCATAAATGATACCATTTCAACTATAAAAGAGACAAACATAGTATTAAATTTTAAAATGTCATCATTAAGTGAACAATCGGTAAAAACATGAAAGTATTGCATGACAAGGGGTAAAAACGAGTGTGTTTAAAAACCTAAAATGGTTTTTAAAAATATTTTATATAATCTCATTCGGTAATATTCTAATTATGAAATGAAATACATACTTTTATTGGCATATTTTATTTACATACGTCTTTATGAAAATTAAAAAGTTACATTAAAGCATTATTCTCCTAACAAAATAATGCTTTAAAAAATTTTTTTAATTATTAAAGTACAATGTGTCCCGATCAAGGAGGTTTCAATTCAAGTACACTTTATCTATGGTGAGCGCGCTGCAGGCGCAACGCGCTGGTTCCGAGCCATAGACCAATAACTGACTTTTTCCATTTTGGCGCTATTTCGTACATACGAATTTGAGTATTATTTTGTTGGATAAATTTTTTATTGAATGTTATAATTGAGCTACCTATAGCCATGAGATTAAATAAAGTAATGTATGCAACTGCATATAATTAGGTATTAAAACACTCGTGTAATCTAAAAGCCACATTCATGTTTTAATACCGTCTATTATACGACAGTTGCATAAACTACTATTAATTCCTACTTATGTGCACTTGTATACACTACTATATCTTCTCTCATACATTCGGATTGAACTTACTTAATAGAAGAAATTCAGTACGACAAAACGTATGAATTGCGCCATAACCCAGCACGTCATCGCTCATCCACTAAAGTGGGCGCTGCCACAGTCAACTAAAATTTGGAAATAAAACTATTTTCTAAGGAATGAAAATGACGAGGCCGCAAAAGTGTTTCAATACAAAATAATTATACTAACAAAAATATTTATCTAGTATGTATTTTTTAATATCTGCGCTGTTGGTGCATCATAAATTAATAACTACAAAGAAAATTTTAGAAACTCCTAGCCGATATTAACTTCTTGGATTTAACTCGTATCGTATTGGTAAAATAATTCTTTTGTAGATAACATTATTTTGTTAGAGAAAATCCTATCCTACTATAATATTATAAATGTGAAAATTTGTTAATGGGTGTTTAAATGTTTTTTACTTCTTCACGCTCAAACGGCTGAATCAATTTTGATGAGATTTGGTATGAAGGTAGATAGCACCCTGGAATAACACAGGCTACTTTTTATTCTAAAAATATATAGTGTACCCGTGGGATGAGCAAAGGATTGTTATATATTTGGTAGCTAGCTAACCAGAGCGCAACTTTACGTTTTTTGATTAAATTTAGTGTAGAGGTAGCTAACACTCTGTTTCAACACATAAGCTACTCTTAATTCCGAAAAAGTATAGTGTTCACGTGGAATGAGCAGCAAGTTGTAGTATATTTTGTTAGATAGCTAACTAGGGCGCGATTAAACCAATTTTGGTGCAATTTGGTATTCAGGTAGATAACAACCTGCAATATCACAAAGGCTCACTTTTTAATCCGAAAAAATAAAAAACCGTGGGATGAGTAAAGAATCCTACTTTCCTTCTAATATTATATAAGCCAAAAGATTATTGGGTACTGGGTATTGATACCCAGATTCACCATAATTGCCATTCCAGTTCAAACGCTTGCAATTTCCTCTGTAGTCTGTGTTTTATAACGATTAATTAAAGTGTAGGGCAAAAAGGGTCTAAAATTAGCCAGCGCTCACCTGAGCACCCCTTGATTCATCCACGACAAGCTCTACGTGAGTCGCTCGCGTATGTCGAGAGCCTTCTCAAAAATCTTAAAATTTTTTCCCAATAATTTCCGATTTGCATGAAATTCAGTATGCAGGTAGATTATTCCTGAACTTAACGATAGATCATCATGCCCATTATAATTTTTCAACAACGAGTAAATTTCAATGATTTGTTATACAAAAACAAAATAAAACAAACAATAGGTTATGGTTGTTGTAGGTTGGTAAGTAATTATGGTTGGTATGGTTTTAAAAATGGCGACGAGCACACATATTTTTATTCCAGTCAACTTTGGTATAATTAATATAAAACAGCGGGTAACTCCGCGGGGCGCAACTCGTGTGTATAATTATATATTATAATTAGATATTTTTTTGTATTTGAGTATTGTTTTTATAATGGGCGTCAATATAAACTTGTTTTGAGTTTAAAAATTAGAAACAATCATTTGAGTAACTGATTATTTGTATGATGTGTAGAAAATGCTAAGTTGCTGAGGATACTATACATTTATTATAATAGATTTATTTATATAATTATAATTTATATATAACTATAATTTATGTATTATTAGTATAATTATGTATTCTCTTATCGTATAATTCAAATTTCAAAATTCAAAACAAGTTTGTAGTGCAGCTGTAATCATCACGTCATCGTTGGATAATATTAGAATATAACACTGATATTACAAATGCCAAAGTTTGTGAATGCGTGTACTTGTAATTTCTTCACGCTAAAACAGCTGAATATTTTTTGATGAAATTTGAAATACATATTGTGGTTCAGGTCCTGCGGTATCACGTAAGACCTCTTTCATTTTCATCATCATAATCATTACATCATTGATTTATGCGGGTGGAAACAGTTCAAGTAGTATGCATGTGCGTGAGTGCGTATGTTTGTTACTTGTTCACGCTGAAATGGCTGAACTGATTTGGATGATACTTGGAATATACATGGTTTACGTTCTGAATACTTTTCATCATCATCATCATTAATGCGAGTGAACCAGCGGGACACGTTTACTTTTATACTTTTAAGTATTAAAGTGAGATATTTATATCTCACTTGTAAATGTAGGCACGAGAATTCATACTGCTATTTTTTTTAATTAACATTAAATAAATCAGCTCATCGGCACTAAATAATTTATATTAATAATGAATAAATAATTATAAATTTATATATTTTTGAAGCGCTCGTAGCGAAGTTTGCTAAGCCGTTCTTAATTGATCAGCAAAGTTAATCAACGTCCGCCGCAGTTATGAGTTGGATCAGTGACCGCTAGTGTGACATTACTTAGGTACTGAGCGCTTCTGTGCTTCGAAGAGCACGTTAAGCCGCCGGTCCAGGTTGTTGTCTTAGGATGGCAGTCATTATAACATGGTGGAAGGGCATTTTGCAAATGCCCGCCTGGCTAGCTACCATCTTCAAGTAGAAAATTTGACGCCAAGCACCTAACAGTGTGTTCCGGCAGCTGTCTTTGAGAGCCAGTAATTCTAGGTTAGCCTTAATAACATCTTCGACCACATCATCACTTACCATCAGATGAGATAGTGGTCAAAGGCTAACCTATGAAGCACAGGATGATCAAAGTGCCATGCCACTCCTGCAGGAAGGCCCTTTGTGGTGAAACTGTCATTCCTCTCTGCTCATACTGCCATGATTAACAGTTTTATATTTTAAGGAACTTTAATATACTATATATATACTATATATATCTATATATATCTACCTCATAGTACCTACTTTTTATAAGAAAATGTAATTTGAAGTAAAATATTAGCGTTACATTTTGTTAGTCAAAAGGACTAATGTTGAGTGACTGTGTTACGCATATACTCAAAATAATTGCTTACAAGATTTTGCAGTCTTTTGTTGCACTTCCTTTAGTAAATATATTTTGGAAAGATACATCGACTTCTTTAACATCATAGTTTCACCTCAGTTTAGTTAAAGTGGATAAGGTTTTTATTTGTATCTAACATTGTGTATTTTATGAGACGAAAAATGCCTTAGTAAGTAGTAATCACGTTCGATTATGAAGAGGCAGGGCTGGCTCACACCGCACTTTCGACAAAAAAGCTAATATACACCGGCGTATCCGTCCGGACGGGATTATTCTACAGTGCGTGCCGCGTCAGAAGAGATCAGAGCTATGTGTGACTATGCGATTGAACGAGAGAAGCCTTGTAGGTGAATATAAATATAAGGTATTCCATGTTTTGCGAGCGGAAGTGCACTTTATTGATTCTTAGCTAGAATCGTTTAGCTTATAGCAATGGCTTTGTGCAATGATCCTTATGGTCGTTTTTATTCAGTGATATAGAGCCACAACGTGTTAAAGCCCTCTTAAACGGCTCGATTTAACATTGCTGTTATAGACAGCCCACTCATAAACCAAGTATTTTATTTGATATCCGTATAACAAAACTCTGGCCGCTTGGTAAATATTCTCACCTTAGGTTAAATACAAGTTATCAATATTTCAAATTTAACTTTGAGATAGGAAAGATAAATAATGTCAAAAAAATACAGGTATATTGTAAACGAGTGATAGCTAATCTGTGGTGAAAGATATTGAGTAATTAGAGGTTGTTGTATATATGGTTTATAGATGATAGTGAGATATCACACATTTAATATATTATATTTCACCATTCGCACGCTCCGCAGGCGTCTTGGGTATTGCAGAGTAAGATGGCAGTTCATGGATCTTCAGTATGCACTGCTGCCACCTTCTTTTATATTTTCGTTAGTCGCAATAGGTCATTGGTCATTCAGGGTAGGCTAAGCATACTTAGTGTACGCTGTGTAAACAGTCCTTAGTGTTGCCCTATATATATCTTTCAGATCTAAAATTTGTTTTTCAAAGCTAATGTTAAGGTTTATTTTATACAGATATATTTTGATCCGATGGGGTATAAAATAGTATCTGAATATACAGGATTATTGGTGAAATGCTAAGAAACTCTTAAGATTGTATTATACACGTATTATATAATTATTGGCACGTGTACATGCAAAGGCAATACGTATTAAAGAGAGTGGTTACTGCAGTAACGGCGAGTCGGTATGTTGCTTCTGATAGCGAGGGCTCTGCGCTCCTGCTCAATATCAGCATCATCTTGCAATCGTTCCGTCAACAGATGGCCCAAATATTTGAACTGCTTCACAAACCCAACTACTGTGCCGTTAAAATATACCTGATAAAAACACCATCATTTCTGTCTTGGTGACATTGTATGTCGTGGTTTTTTTGTTGACAATCGGAACATAACATGTCGGTTGTGTTTATGAATCTCGTAACTGAATTTAAATATAATTTATTTAAAAAAAGGTGTATTTGGTATGGGTCCGAAAATATATAATAATTTGCCAAAGACAATACTGGAGACGGAAAACATAACCATATTTAAAAGGAAATTGTTTTATTTATTGACATCTAAGTGCTATTATACTATTAAGGAATATCTTGATGATAAAATATCAATCATGTAATTATTATTATATACTTTTAAACCATGTTATGATATTTCCATAATACTAATATATCAATCATGTAATTATTATAAATTTTTTGACCATTATATGACATTTTTATAATACTTTTATCCATATTGAATGACATTTTTGTATTTGTATTTTTATACACAAATCTACACGGATTAAAAGTAATACTGTACGTACTTGATTAGTAATTTTTGTAGGTACGTACTTGATTTGCATTATAAATAATAACTTAATTTAATAATATATTTTAATATTGTATGTCCGAAAAGGACGAAACTGTTGAGACTCAATGAAAAATTGTTATAACACCAATTTCTGTACAGCTTATGCAATAAATGATTCTGATTCTGATTCTAATTGATTAGCAAAAATCATGACAATAAACATGGATTTGATCGAAAAATTAATAAAAAACGTGCGTTGCACCTATTATAAAAGAAAATTCTTGCATAGAGAAGATAATGAGACGCCTAGAGAAAAAAGTGGACTCCGTACAGGAACAGCTAAGTGGTGTCGTCAATGGGAAACACCATTGTGTATATGAAAATGCAGTACTTGCCTCATTAGGTATGGATTATGTTTGTGCCGAAACTAAGACACCTATAGCTAAGGACCCATAATCTCCCGTCAGCACCCCGCTAGCCGACAAGCCTGATTCAGTTCGTACTCAGCGAGCCGTTGCTCGACAATTACGCAATGCACCAAAGGTACTTTAACACTACAAGTAATAATAGTTTACTTTATAGCACAAAAACGGCATCCTCTGTTCACCAGCGCCCCCCGCTCATACCTACCAGCACGAAAAATTCAGTATGTTATACATCCACCACTTTACGTAAAACTCACCATCATAACATACCGGTAGTTGATAAACATAACGAGGAACTCACACCAACCATGACGAGCACCACAGTGGATGCTGCAAAGCTTTTGTCTTTAAATGAACACTATACTAAAGATACACCAAAAAACACCTGGCAAATCGTGAAGCCACACGAGACCGCAACGTAAAGTTGTACTAGGCACTGGGCACAGCGATTCGGAATTGCAAACTGTGGAACGAGTTAAAAAACTCCATGCTTGTTTTTTCCGAGCCAACACTATCGCGGGCGCGATCATAATCTATATGAAGAAAAAAAAAACTACCAGACAAATATGTTGTCGAAAAATTTAACTTAAAACACAACCATAATGCGTCATTTGCTATTATTGTACACCGAGTTTATGCGATTATTTTATGGAACCTAAAAATTGGCCTGCAAGTACCGAAATAAGCCAGTGGTTTCGAAGAACGGCGCGGCGTCCCTCTGGAACGTTGCGCTACCACAACTCCGACGAGACTGCAGGTGAAGGCAGCCAAGGAGACCGAGTCCCTGCCAAAACCGGTTCCTGACGATAACATTCGAATGCAAGCCCAAGTACCAGCCGCAGCACCGCGCAACTCAGCGTATAGTTATCGTATTGAGACAGCTAAGACTAGCGTACCTATTTATAATAGTAATATATCTAAAACCTTTTCAAACTACAATAGTGACGATCAACTTGCTATTTGCCATCAGAATTGTTAGTCTCTGAATAACAAAACTAACTTACTAGAAGTTGCTCTGCGTGACAAACTTAAATGTGATATAAATCCTTCCTTCATGCATTAACAGTTACACATGGCGGAAGCTGCATCTTCGATTATACAGAGGTAAAGGTTAACGTATTGCAAGATTACCGAGATCTGTCCCGAGAGCAGATATTTGACATTTGCGCTATACACATTTGAAACTATTATTGACTGACATAAATAAACTAAAAATTTCTATCCCAAATAATAATCATTTATGTACATTATACTATGAGTTGTTAATAGTATATAAAAGTAAATTATCACTATCAAAAGCACAATATTTTAATAGTACAATTAATCTTAGTGCAAATAAAAGTAAAACAATGTGGTCCATCATTAATAAGGAAACAGGACGGAGTGTTTGCGATAATTATGACTTAACTGATTTTCTGCTTCGAGAAAATGGACTAAGTTTTAAGAACTGGTCAATTACGTTAACAAGATTTTGTATCTGCTGGTACTCAAGCTGGAGCGAAAGCAGCAGTTGTCGTAAGTAGTCTTGATATGTTAACAAATGTATACACTCCAAACAATTGATCGGTATATTTCAAACGCTTCACAGTAGCTGAAACAATGAACATTATAAGACTCAAAAGAGCTTCCAGAAATACTTCTTACATATACGATATTTCGACTAAAATTGCAAGAGAAGTATCTGTAATTTTAGCACCTATATTAACAGAACTATTCAACCGTTGCTTAAAAAATGGCTGCTATCCGTTTTCCTTAGATAGAGTAAAAATTGTGCCGATCTATAAAGGCAAGGGAGAGAAGTCGTCAGTTAAAAACCATCGTCCTATATCCATAATACCAGCAATAATACTAGAGGTTGACGTAAACAACCGTTTACTATGCTTCCTTAACAGTAGTAATATCTTTACTGATAGGCAGTTTGCATATCGTCTGGGTATATCCACCTCATCCTTAGTGCGAGAGGTTGTCTGGAATGTGATACAAGCGCGCGAAAAACAGTGGCATGTCACTGTCATTTGCTGCGATCTCTCGCGCGCTTTCGACCCAGCAGACCGTGGTCTGCTGCAGAAGAAGCTTGAGCACTATGGTGTAAGGGGACCAGCTGCAGATCTAAAGACCAGTTTTGTCACCAATAGATGCATGGGAAGTCGTCATGGGAGACGAGGGAAGGTTGCGATCAAACGAAGAGGTATCTAATCTTGGAGTTCCACAAAGTTCGTGCCGGCTCCTAGCGTACGGGCTTTAAAAGAAAAATTGACTGATTGTGAGCGTGCTCTCATTCTACAGAAACGCGCCATTCGAGCAATTCCCAAAGTACCATGGGACGTATCGGCTCGTCCTTACTTTAAAGAATTAGGCATCATGACAGTGCCCGGAATACTTATATATCAGGTGTGTATATTTGTTCATACACACCCCTCCGCGTTCAAGCTCATTGGCGAATCTCACGAGTACAATACTCGGGATTAAAAATAAACTAAAGAGAATACTAGTTGACAAAGTATTTTATTTGGTCAAAGAGTTCTTTGACGACAAAAATATTATTATGTAATATACTACGTACAAATATTTTAGTTTATAATTATTATTAGACATTTGTTTGAGTACTTAAAATCAGGTATATATTTTATATACATATATATATATTTTATCTTAACTTTATTGTTATACTCATCACATCATACTATAATAATAATGCAACTCGTAATATAATAAAAATGTATATATTATGTAACATCTTGACTTGTGCAGTGAATCTTTACCAATAAAGAATCTGAATTTGAATTCGAATCGTGACTATCTCTGACGTGGTAGTTCCAACCCGCAATATGTTTGCGACGTTTCTGTTCACATGAGCAAGAACTTACAATTGCTGCATTTTGCAACACATCAAGAATAAACGTGTAATACCGGTCAATATAATTATTATAGTCACTACGATGAACACATTTGACTACTTCCTCACAATTACGTATATCTGAATACGGAAACATATCTAGATTAGTATTACAAAATTCTCCATATGAATTTATTTGACTAATATTTCTCTCGCCCCACCTAATATACTTTAGTGCGTCCGTTTAACATGACATAGCTAACCCCATTGCAAACCCGGAGATATCGCATTCAATGCTCAGAGGATGATAGTCTGACTATCTGACGTTATAACGTAACCGTAGCGCTTACTATCGTTTCCCACGTGGCTCTCGTGGTAATGCAATGGTCCAGCCATGCAACAAAATTTTATGCCCGAGGCGGGAATCGAACCCGCGGAGTCCGATATCGCGTCGGATGCCTAAACCTCCTCGGCCACCTGGACACGGCATTTGTATTGTCGAAATTTCAAAAATTTTGTTCTCCAATAATTTGTTAAATATATTAGGTCCTTACATATGAAATTGGCGTTTTGTATGGGAGGAACAAAAAGTCGAATATTTTTTAATATAATATATTTAATTAATCAAAGTATGAACCATTATTTTCTATGCACTTTTGCCATCTCATAGGTAGTTCATTGATCCCTTTACTAAAAAAACCAGTCGGACGGGAATCAATAAAATCTTTGAAGGCGATTTGGACTGCCCCATCGGAGTTGAATTTTTTCCCTTGCAAGAAGTTATCCAAATTTCGAAAAAAATGGTAATCTGTTGGAGCAAGGTCCGGGGAGTACGGAGGATGTCTTAGACTTTCCAATTGAAGCTCTTCTAATTTAGTAGCCGTCTGTAGCGCAGTGTGTGGTCTAGCGTTGTCGTGAAGCAGCAGTGGCGTGGAGCGATTGACCAGCCTAGGTTGTTTAGCCGCTAGCTTTTCCATCATGGTTTGCAATTCCTGACAATAGACATCAGCCGTAATAGTCTGGCCAGATTTGAAAAAACTGTAATGAACAATACCGGCACTAGTCCACCAAACGCTTACAAGTAACTTTTTTGGGCTTAATTTTCGCTTGGGGCAGGATTTGGCTGGCTGGCCAGGATCTAACCATTGCGCTGAGCGCTTCCGATTATCGTAAAGAACCTATTTTTCATCACAGGTAATGATTCGGTTTAAAATACCTTCATTATTGTGCCGGTTTAGTAATGTAACGCAGCAGTCGACGCGCGTTTGCCGGTTTGTTTCAGTCAATTCGTGAGGTACCCACCTTTCAAGCTTTTTAATCTTCCCAATTTGCTTCAAGTGAATTAAAACAGTTTTATCACTAACATCGCAGCCTGCAGCTAACTCGGACGTGGTTTGCGATGGATCCGCTTCCACAATAGCCTTCAACTCTTCATTATCAACTTGAGTCTCAGGCCGTCCACGGGGCTTGTTCTGCAGGTCGAAATTTCCAGAACGAAAACGTTGGAACCAAAAACGAGCTGTGTTTTCTTTTGCAACACGACCGCCATACACATCATTCACCCTTCGAGTTGTTTCCGCAGCACTAGTGCCACGGCGGAACTCGTACTCGTAAATAATGCGATATTTAAGGTTTTCCATTTTGTAAAATGAGTGACGCAAACAGAAAAAAACAGAAGAAAAAAAACAAATGAATGACGATCATCGAAGCACAAATACATGAGTCTATAGCTGTACAAATTTGAATTTGGAGTTCCTTACCAAAGAGGAGAAATTCGTGATTAAAGTGGCCAGTACGAAAAACGCCAATTTCATATGTAAGGACCTAATATTTACGCTTAGCACGCGACAGTGCTTGTAATAATATTAGAAGGGTAGCGACATGATACCGAAAGTTAAGTGTTTGAAAAAACACTTCTTTCGATCAGATGAAGTCTAGTAGTCTGTATGATGGCCGCGCACCGTCCCCTACGACGGTTAAAGTACGATTGGAGTATGAAATTTCGGCTACACATGCCGTGTCCAGGTTGCCGAGGAGGTTTAGGTATCCGACGCGATATCGGAGGATGGGGTTCGATTCCCGCCTTGGGCATAAAAATTTTGTACTCCAATAATTTGTTAAATATATTTTCGCTTAGCACGCGATAGTGCTTGTAATAATATTTAGAAATATAATTTAGTTTATTTTTAAATAAATGAATTTGACAGTCATTGAGATCATTAAGTATCTAAGAGTAAGAGCTGTGCTCCTTCAAACAGTATGTTCTGATTACCGTTAGTTTTGGTTCTTGGAGCTCTTGTCCTTAATTTGTTTGAAGTTACATTTTACAAATTATTGTATTGTTTGAAGTTCTTTTTGTAAGTTTTATTTCTTTAACTATTTTTTGTGATAGTATTTTTTTATCAATATACATGTATTGTAATGGTAAATTACTTTATTAAATTTTATTTTATTTGTTAATAAATATTAGTATTACTTAGGTAGTGGTATTTAAAAAAGGGTTTTGAGTAATTTGTTTTGTGATATCTGGAGGAAATTTATGTGTGTTTGTGCGGCACATTCATTCCATATTTCGACGAGATATTGCAAATGTGATTTAACTAATGAGTTATAAATAGTCATATCGACTTCGTTAGTTATGCATCCATATACCCTGCGTAAAGCTCCGGTCACTGATGAAATTTACGCAACCACTTTCACATTTCCCTATTTTTACTACCTGTTGTCTGTTGGTGATATATGATTTAAAAGTCTAGAGGGATATTCTCGTTACGCCTCAGTCAAAAAATTTTCTACTTTTAACCGAATCATTTTTGAAAATACTTAATTTTATGGTAAGTTGGCAAACCAGAAGCATAGATATTAAGCTCAAGACATACATGGAAAGTTTCACCGAGTTTGAATACTTAGTATTTATAATATGACGAAACTACGTTTGTATGGAAAGCGCCACGAGCACCTAGCCTTAATAAACAAAGCGTACGTGAAAAACACATCAAAATTTACACAGTCATTAAAATTTTGTATCAATACAGCAATAAATTTATTTACGCATCGAAGCCAACACTAAAACCGGCTTCTTCCTGCGCTGGTTTATTCCGGATTATATTAGGACTGGTTCACTATAAATAAGAAATCAGTTCTCTTAAAAAAACCATTTCGTGTTGCATCTGACGTGTGTGACTCGAGGCGACTCTAGTGCAGTGATCAATGAAACAAAAAATGCGTAACACATTTATTGTGATTAAAAACATGTCCGGTTAAACAACTATTTATTATAATGTCCGTTTAATATGGAAACTTATTATCATGAAAACCATAATCTAGAAGGTAAGATAATCCAGTAGTTAAACTTGGTGCTATGTTGTAACATCTTGTAACAATTAACATGACCATGTTTTTTTTTCTACTATATATATAATGTTATACATCAAATTCTGTAAACTATTATTATGAAATTGATCATATTAAAATGTCACCATGATAATGTGAGATCAGTAATAAGAATCATTATGGCACCGACTTCAACTACTTCTTTGAAACATTCGGTTTATTTTTTTTTTCTGTTTAATCTATTGTCATGCTGAATTGGATAGTTTCTTTCATTAGCCAATTTTTTATGATCTTGGCAAATCTTTACTTTCGCAACGCGTTCGTCTCTTTTCACATTTTTCGTCCACCATCATGTGTTTAATGTACGCTGCATTGCTGCATGTATGCTGGCATTGCTGTCGCCTCTATTTATATAATCCAATTTTTTTATTGTCTTCTCTTTACGCTTAACTTGATTATTTCTTTGATTGAGTTTAGTTCTGAGTATTTTAACCTAGTTCTATTCTTTGTTATTTCCCTTAAATTGAGAGTGAACTATTAATTCCCTCTTTACTCTCAAGATTTAAAATGTCGCTCGTAATGTAATATATATCCTCGCCCCATACGCTAGCCATGTATGTTTTAAAATCTCTTACTTTTTCTCTATCTATTATTTTAGCGCCGTCACATCTTTCTGAAACCAACACGTGAGGGCTGGCGCCGCGGGTACTTCGGCGGAGCAACTCAAGCGGCGCAAGTATGCTTACCTCGGTATAGGTTACATATTTGAGCCGTTTGGTGTAGAAACGTTGGGTCCGTGGGGACCGGGATCATCGTATTTTCCAAAACTTATCAGAGCGATTGGTCGACGCGTGATCAAAATGCTGGCACCTATTTGGCTCAAAGAATAAGCATTGCAATTCAACGGGGCAATGCTGCCAGCATGCTGAGCACGCTGCCAACTGGTAGTGGGCTAGAGCATTTGGACTGCCTATGACTTATAGGGATCTAAATGCTTTTATTGTAGTAGCTGTAATGTTGTGTATAGTTCGTAGTATTTTGTTAATAAAGACATACCGCTGGTAAAAAATAAAAAATCTCTCGAGAGATACAATTTAGATATATACTTACGGGTCTGTTCGTTCTTCTAATCTCTATATTATATGCATCCAAGTGGGTGTAAAAAAGACAGTTTGAATTTAAATAGATTTTTGTCTCTATATATAACATCAGGTGAGATAATGGTCAAAGGCTAATCCATCAGGAATAAAAATAAAACAAAAATAAAGAAATATTCACTATGAATAAATCATTAATTCCGTTAAGTTAGCGATTCTTTAAATGACCTAAATGCTTTAACAATTCTGACTCTTCCAAGACACCTGCCATCTACGTAATTTGTAAATAAATTGTTATAATTTAATGATATATTTTATTTACACTTATGTTTTAAAATTCGAATGAAAAATTTCAAAACAAGTTATAATGGTTCTTCTTAAACACAATACCCAAGTATAAATATAAAATCATATTGTGTTACAGGAAATAGCCAAGAAATTAATATCTCCAAGGAAATTCCAACAGTTACTGTTGTAGCAGTATAATATATAGTATTAACCCCTTGGCGCATTTGTGGTGACGTTTTGAAGCCATGATGGCTCAGTGGCATTGGCTATGGACTGCTACGAAGAAGGTCCATGGTTTGAATTCCGACACGGGCTTGAGCTT
This sequence comes from Plagodis pulveraria, assembly GCA_963890685.1. Classification (NCBI taxonomy): domain Eukaryota; kingdom Metazoa; phylum Arthropoda; class Insecta; order Lepidoptera; family Geometridae; genus Plagodis; species Plagodis pulveraria. The sequence continues at coordinate 21,383,414 of OY982967.1, forward strand.
CACCGTATGGTAGAAGGGCATTTTGCGAATGCCCGCCTGGCTAGCGACTACTCTTAAGTAGAAAATCTGTCGCCAAGCACCTAACGGTGTGTACCAGCAGCAGTCCATGAGAGCCAGTGAAATTACAGGCACATGAGACTTAACATTGATGTTTCTAGATGACGGGCACAGTGCAATTCGTGACTTGTGACAAAATGCATCTGGTTAGTCCGCTTAACATGTGGTTGGCCTCGAGGTTGGTCCGTCACAATAACATAAAAAAAACGTAATGAACACAGATATCAAAGTATTGCGCAACGAACAATTGATTCAAACATAAATTATTCAAAACCATTAAGCTTCCGTACCTTCTATTATAAAAACATATAGCAGGTAATAAAAACATACAGAATACCTGTAGCACTTTTATTTTAAAAAAAAGTATACGGCAAAGTTAATACCAAAACTTTAGATAAATATTAATCGCTAGTCGTCTAATCGTTACACAATATCGCTTACGACGTAGAATCCGTAGCAATATAGTAATTGCTACGACGTTCTACGTTAGGGCCTTATCTACTCGCAATACTAATTCTAATCGGCAATGGACAATTAAAACGAATGAAATAATTTGGAATATTAATATTTTTACTGTATTAGGAACAAGTACTCGATGTAAAAGTAGTAGTAGGTACTTCTCTAACTGGTCCTTTCAGGTTCATTTTTCCAATCGTAAAACAAAAAGGTTTTTAGTGGAACGAACAAAAATTTACCTTTTAAAAACCCTTTTATTAAGTCTTGTCTCTATCGGTAGATTTTTTCACAGAATATATTATTATGGCAGATTGATTTACAAATAATCTTTTACATACAATTAAAAATAAAAACACTTTTGCTCTATTCTGAAAACGGCAATACAAACGTCAAACTTGGTACAATTATAGATTTAAAATCAAAGAAAATACAATAAAAAAACCCTTAAAAATCGAACTGAATGTAAAATATAATTATTTTATGGTTCATTTTTAAACTGATTTCAAAAAAAGAGGTGATGATTTTTTTATATTCAAAAGCTGGCGCTTGCCATGGGGTCTCATTCAAGTTTGAGTGAGATCTGACTGAAGTCGGTTGTTTTTTGTTAAATTGCTTGTTACGTGTAGGTTCGAAATCCTCTTTGTGTGAGTCAAACTTGGAAAGTTTTTGCATATTCAAATGATTGTTACTTTAAAAGTAAAGTTTTCACCATTTCTAAGTCCTCACAAAACATAATTTTCATTGGAGTGTTTCCGTGTGAATATTATGGGTTTATTAGGTGGTAGATCTGCTCGTTTTGGGACCTATATGTATTTTTATGATATAATGAAATGTGTTGATTGACACACATATATTCATCCAAGTTTTTTGTTATAGGCATCACAGGCGAAGTGATGATAAGCAAGAACGGGGACAGCGTGGCGTCGTACTCTTAATTGGACATGAACCCCGTTACGAGCAAATTTGAGGTTAGTACATGATATAAATTCTTTAATGAAATAGCCGGGTGTACCCCCGTTCATTAAATATTTAAAGCAGTAGACATACTTACAGTGAAATAATTGGGTAAAAAGTCTTGTAGCAACAATTTGGGAAAATACTCGTTAAAGAAATTTAAAATCGCGCTGCAATTCTCAGTATTTTTTATATGTCAATTATAATTTAGATTTTTTTTTCACATATATCAAGCTTTGAAAATGATTACCAAGTGATATTGAGCAAGTGAGTTAGCTCATAGAGATGGCCATGCTCGGTGTTTCTCTACGAGATCGTATCATAATGAGCAGATCTGTAAACGAACGAAACCCATTGACATAACTCGGCGGATTAACGAGTGTGATGTGACTAATTAAGTAGACGGATGACATTATTAAGGGAAGACGCTGGATGCAGGCCGCTTCCAACCAATCTGTTTGGAACTCTATGGGGTGAGGCTTATACAATTGACTTGATGATACAATTAACTTACTTTTTTAGGCATTCGTCTTCAAATCAGATTTGAATATGTAAGATAATTACTATTTTGTTTTGGAGTTATCATGTTTGAAGTTTAAAAATAATAGAAATGATTTTCGAAACAAATTTTACTTCTCCTCGTTCCGTATGTCTGTATGTCAGATAGCCTGTAAAAATATCACAAAATACGTGTAAGTACGATAGAATACCTGACAAATAATGATTACAACAATTAGTTAAAAATGCATTATTTCATATCTTTTATTTCTAAACTACGAGACACAGAACTTAAAAGTGTCACACCCGACTACAAAACCTTAATGTTTTAGGTTTTAAGCAAAGTAGTGAAAGACAATGCCTACTCCGAGCCAAGAGCTCCCGCCGCGGCAGCACTGGACCGCGCCGCGCTCCCTTTGATTAGAATTTTGAATATTTACATAGAGCAAAGTAATAAAAAATATTTAATAATAAATTACAGGCAGATGAAACTTTTAACATCCGGTAGTCATCACGCGTATTCCGTCATATCCATAAAAAATAATAAGAAACAAAAGAAAAACGTGCTTCTAAAAATGTTTGTAAGGACTAACAGAAGTCAACTCTAAGAGGTTGTTCTCATTTTGCCAATAACCCTTATATTATTTACCTCATGCAGTAAGACGTACAATACTTCTCTCTGTAGCCAAAGTCAAAGTTGCAAATTAAGACTTCATAAAATTTTAAATGTGACCGAGCATTATCATACCCACAACAAATCCATGGAAATCTAATTAAAAATTAATGGATCCCCAGAGGGCCATCGTTTCATTAAGAAGGTAATTAAACTCTGTTGTCAAGTGTACCGGAAGCTTGACGTAACACCAAAGGGATGAAGAGGTCGTTGAGCTACAAGGAAATGCTTTGTAATATTTTAATTGCTACATAAGCTGAGGGTTAGTTAAGTTTTGAATTCCGTTGCAAAACTATGTAAGTTCGTTGTTCCTATACAAAATAGTAGAAAGAGAACTACTACACTACAGAATAGATAGATAATTCTTTATTCGCATACCATAAAAATAATATTACAATGAGATAACACTAAAAAAAGATATACAAAGGGCGGTCTTATTGCTTAAAGCAATTTCTTCCAGACAACCGATTTGAAAGAACTTATAAAATTTGCCAGGTTCGCAGTTAACCAGTTAAATATTATATAATAGTTATCTAAGTATATGTACATGTATAGAATATGATTCACCTCTCTAGCATGAAAGTCCGTTTTGTTCAAAAACTCGCAGCAAAATCCATTTTTGCGGCAAGCGTGAGCAAAAGTATTCGTATTTATAACATAAAAAAATAGAATAAATTAATCGACTCATTATATATTGTAAATTATCGTCTACGGATTGTTCCATCAGAAAGATATGGGGGATGGAAGCGTGGAACCCTCGTCAGCCCTTGAGACGGACGGGTACTGTTCGCGTTACGCGAAACTATCAATTCTAGAGTACTTCGCAAGCTCGGTGTTTATAGTCGATACTTGCACCAACATACAACTTCGACCACTTTTTGAACCAATAACTTTTATCTTCTTCGGGAGGTACGTTAAGTCGTCAATCTCGGTTGTTGTCTTTGTAAGCTGTTGCAAAACGACCAATACATATGATGTCCGACCGGCCAACTAACACGAATAATTCAAACACAGCAACATTGAATGCAGGTGTACTAACATGCAATACGCACGGTCTTGCAACATCGCATTTATTGTTCGACGCGATTGATTATCAAGCCGATCTGATGACTGTAATTTTACTGACTCTCAATGACTGCTACTGGCACACACTGTTAGGTGCTTGGTGACGGATTTTCTACTTGAGGATGGTAGCTAGCCAAGCGAGCATTCGCAAAATGCCCTTCCACCATGCGGGGAAACTCAAGCCGGCGGTGGGAACTGAACCATAGACTTGCTGCAAATCATTATTCATTTTTCAATATGAAAATTGCAATCTGATCCCTAGTACCTAATTACTGTCCTTGGTTTCATAAAACTAGGTAACTAAAATCTTTGTCGTAAAGTGTACCAGAAAAACTTTGACACAAAGACGTAATTTTGAGTGGACGCTTTCGTATAAAGGTCGTCGGGGCTTTCTAGTGGGCTGGCCTTATTAATTCAGATGAGCTGTGCCATCTCGTTCTATCGAGTTTTTACGAGATGAATCAAGTACTAATTTCGTGAAATTTAGCGAATATTTACTGAATGACTAATAAATAATTAATTTGAACTTTTATAATAATATTTATTACCAAGTAAATTGCGATGCGCCCTTTCTCTATACTCATCTAATGGTAAAGCGGTCGAAGGTGGTAAAAAGTATTAGCTTAAGCTTTTTTTTCTAAGTTTGCGTTTTTAATGGAGACTATGTAGCTCTGCAGGAAAGCTGCTGTCAGACACCGTTAGGTGCTGAGCGACAGATTTTCTATTCAAATGTAGTTGAATGGAACAGGAGAGTATTCGCAAAATATTATAAAGGTTGCCGTAATAATACTAAAACCGGGATTGACATAGCCATGAAGGAATAAAATGGAGTATAAATATTATAACAATATACGACCTAGATAAGAATTTTCTATTCTACTTTCTTCGTGGTATTAGCTAATTTTGTAATAATTTTCATTAATATTATTTGTAAAAACTTGCCTCGCTCCACCACTCTCTAGTAAAAAGTCTGTCAAAAGTCAGTCGGTAGATGTCCATGAGAAATAATTCCCATGCTAGATTTATCGTGCATAAAATCTTCACACACATCATTACTAACCAAAAAAATACAGAACGGTCAAATGCTATCAATAAAAAAGCAATAAAAACAAATGACCTAGGCGTAACGGAGTAAGAACAGACATTATAGACATATAAAAAGATAAGAGTTAAAAACATGCTTTTGGAATTAACTAAAATGTTCGTATTCTGTTGCAACCGAAGGAGTTTTTGTGTCGAGTTTCTTTGACTTAGCTATGTAACCGTCATGTAGTGCTTCTTTTAACAAAGAGGGTAAGGCTGTCCTGAATAGGGCATAAGATAATTGGGATTTGATGACTACTGAAAAAGATATGTGAAGTCACAAAAATTTGAGCTTCATAAGAGCGTCTTAGACGCCTAAATTAAATAAATTATTTTAACTTGACTTGACATGACTTAAAAAAAATGTATCGTTTTCCTCCTTTGTTTTGGAAGGCAGTTAAAAAATAATCTTGGAAGCGCTCGTAGCGAAGTTTACTTAACTGTTCTCAACCGATCAGCAAAGTTAAGCAACGTTGCGCGCGGTCATGAGTTGGATGGGTGACCGCTAGTGACATTACTACTGAGCGTTTCCGTGCTTCGGAGGGCACGTTAAGCCGTCGGTCCCGGTTGTTGTCTTAGGATGGCAGTCGTTATAGCATGGTGGTAGGGCATTTTGCGAATGCCCGCCTGGCTAGCTACCACCCTCTAGTAGAAAATCTGTCGCCAAGCACCTAACGGTGTGTTCCGGCAGCTGTCCTTGAGAGCCAGTAATTCTAGGTTAGCCTGAACAACATCTTCGACCACATCATCACTTACCATCAGGTGAGATAGTGGTCAAAGGCTAACCTATAAGGTATAAAAAAAAAAAAAACCGTTTTTATTCAAGGTCAATGTCATTTACTCAGTTTAATCGTCTACGACGCTCTTATGAAGGTCAATTACAAATTATAATATTGAAATATGCTACATTGTACTGCTACGTTCAGCAAAAAAAGTGTAGATTCCCTGCTAGAAGAACTGGCAAGCAAATCGGGGCCATTAGTTTGAAACGTTTTTTAACAATGTGTTACAAACTACATAAAAATATTAATTTCATTGTTTGTTTAAATTACGTTATAGGCGATAGTTTGGCACAAGCAGAATAGTCCAAAATGTTGTCGTTTATGTAATCACAACTAATAATAATAATGCTATAATTTTGTCTTGCCCACAATCTCAGTCCAACTAACTTAATAACACTAATAAGGGTTACAAATTGAAACCATCAGCCATCACGCACTTATTGTATATGGATGATATAAAATTGTGTGCTAACAAAAAAAGGCCAACAGAATTCAATAAACACAACTTTGCATTTCAGTAAAAATATAAAAATGACATTTTGGCCTGACAAATATTAAACTTTTGACAAATGTGACAATCTTAAAATTTGAGATGACATAAAATTTCAATAATAATAATATATATTTATTAATTTTTAGACACGATCGTGTGATTTTCTAACCACTAAACTAAGCTGACTATAAGGGTGACAAATCAACATCGAGCTATGCTGCGCTGTACTGCGCTGTGCTATGTTCAACTCGCTCGTCTAATATTTTAATGAGGATACAAACAAACCATGCTGTGCTGCGCTGTGTGAGGCTACGCTCTGTTTAAAAACACAGCAGTCTCGAGCGAGGCGCGCTACCCGCCGTGCTGAGCCGCGCTGTGCCGAACTGTGCTAGGTTTTTCAAACATGGAGCACGCTGCGTCTCTCTCACTCTCGTACAGCCATCTCTCGCTCTCAGCTCGATGTTGATTAGCTAAGCAAGGCGCAGCACAACTTGATGTTGATTGTTAACAAAACGTAGCTTAAGAAACACAGCACAGCTCAGCGCAGTACAGCGCAGCATAGCTCGATGTTGATTTGTCACCCTAATGCTGAAAGCTATGTATCCATTTCATATATGGGTCAAATAGCACGTTTCTGTGCGATAAGGATTTGTGAGAGAAAAAGACTAAGTTGACGCTTTTATTATTAGAAATTGTTACTTTTTTATAGAAATTAGATCATCTATTATTAAGTTAAGTCTTCTCGTAACATATTCATCTATGGGGCCCTACTAAAGGTCGAATAATTAACTCCAAGTTCCCAGACTCCCTCGCTTGCGGTGGATGTGTGGGAAGTTAATCTCTCAGTCACAAAGGTTTATATTCATAGAGTCTGTCTTATACAATATATAAATATATACATCCGTATGTCATCTTCGTATATCATGTCGATGTCTTTGAATACGTATATCTTCTACATGAGCATGTTTTATCGTCGACCACACCGTAACTTAGCAGGGAAAGCTAATGAAGCTATTACGGCTCTGAGAAGAGGTCATTATGTCAAGTAGACCAACTACATACACTGCCAGTAGTATGGGAAATTCTATAATATAAAGTGGTTACTATGAGAGTAGTCAGTATGGGAAGTCGATAGAATGTAAGCTGTCATTAGAAGGCTATATACAGGGTTATTGGTAATATGCTAACAAGCTCTTAGGCTTGACTTCTGCTAGTCCCAAGAAATTTTGGAACTAATTTTTTTTTGATTAAAAAAAAAAAAAATTTTTTTTTTTTGTGTTTTTTTATATTTATAGTTATAGTTTTTGTATGAATAAGCACGAGGACCACCCGATGTTAAAAGTCTTTTGTGCCTGTAATGTATTATTTCATATTTTTGAATACTTTGCTCGATGTAAATATTCAAAACTCTATTCAAAGTATTTCTTAGTACAAGCAGAAGTCAACCCTAAGAGTTTGTTAGCATTTTACCAATAACCCTGTATATAGTTATTACCGTTGTCACAAAAGCTTTTATAAATAGGACCTGTCTTACCCAATACATAATATAATCTAGATATTTTTGAACAAGAGGGATTGAGTATATTGTAAGTAAGCTTGTTTTATCCTTGACCACATTGTCAAATAAGAATATTTTTGCATGTGATAACGGCTCCGGATAGAAATGATAATGGCATGAGTTGGATTGGTGATCGCTAGTGACATTACTACTGAGCGTTTCCGTGCTTCAGAGGGCACGTTAAGCTGTCGGTCTCGGTTGTCGTCATAGGATGGCAGTCGTTATAGCATGGTGGTAGGGCATTTTGCGAATGCCCGCCTGGCTAGCTACCACCCTCAGCCAGCAGAAAATCTGTCGCCAAGCACCTAACGGTGTGTTGCGGCAGCTGTCCTTGAGAGCCAGTAATTCTAGGTTAGCCTGAACAATATCTTCGACCACACCATCACTTACCATCAGGTGAGTTAGTAGTCAAAGGCTAACCTATCAGGAATAAAAAAAAATAATAATTGGATAATATTTAAAGGAAACAGAGAAAAAGAAAAGTTTTAAATTGAACATATGCCGGTTTATTATGTTATTAAACGATTGAAGTACTAAATAACAACACAGAAGCAAAGCTTGTTGTTGTTAATAAGTTTTTCACAATGACCCCAATGACATCTTGAAAAAGCTTTGAAAGTTTCCAAAGTACATATAAATGTAAAGTTGAAGTTTATTGACTGGAAAACTCGATACGCACATAAGCAGCACATTTCGTATCCGTCATTTACGTCATAAAATAATTGAAGGACTCGATCGATACCGGTGAAGACATTTGAAACGCATTAGCTGATTATTTTACTCAAAATATATGCCGTCTACCTTATAAGCTCCCGCTTCCACTAACAGCGATATTACTACTGATTCCGCAAGTGATATTATGTATCATTGAAATCGATCAGCAAAGTTAAGCAACGTCGCCCGCGGTCATGAGTTGGATGGGTGACCGCTAGTGACATTACTACTGAGCGTTTCCGTGCTTCGGAGGGCACGTTAAGCCGTCGGTCCCGGTTGTTGTCTTAGGATGGCAGTCGTTATAGCATGGTGGTAGGGCATTTTGCGAATGCCCGCCTGGCTAGCTACCACCCTCAAGCAGAAAATCTGTCGCCAAGCACCTAACGGTGTGTTCCGGCAGCTGTCCTTGAGAGCCAGAACTTCTAGGTTAGCCTGAACAACATCTTCGACCACATCATCACTTACCATCAGGTGAGATGGTGGTCAAAGGCTAACCTATCAGGCATAAAAAAAAAAATATATATATATATATTCACGAAATATTAATTTTTTGAAAACGTTTGCTTGCAAAACTTCTGCCGGTCCTTTATCCACATTTACTAGGTCGTTGTGCTGAGAGCTTTGTTCATCCCGTCAGTCTGTTCTATACAAGATCAGTAACAGCTGGTATCTATAATTTGGAAAATAGTAACAGTATAGCCTATTCACAAAAAGGATAGAAACGGTATGTATCGGTCTATTTTCAAGGTGACTAAGGTCCATCAGTTATACGCCGTACTAAAGCACACTTTCTTGCCCTGCAGCAGGTAGCATTGTGAGCTACTGAGCTACTTCAAGTGAATCTTTAAAGATTATGAGTCTATGTTCACTCAAGAAACTCGACTTAAACATACTCAAATGTTCTCTCTGCATCTCGTTTGGTCGAACTCCTACTTTACATGTAACTAAAGCATCGGCAACCAGTCCTTGATGAGAGACGACCCTGTGGTCGACTTCGGCGTGATTTTCGATTCCAAACTCTATTTCTATAAGTATAAAGAACTTATCGCTGCTAAAGCTATGAAAACTTTATGCTTTATAATCCGCGTAACTAATGATTTTAAGCAAATTAAAACCTTTATAATTTTCTTTTGTTCCCTAGTTAGGAGCCAACTCGAGTATGCGTTATAGTTTTACAACCCCAGTGATGATATAAATATATTAAAATTCTCGTAAAATAACAAATAAAGATCTTTCTTTACCTGAACTTTAAAAAAAAGATATGGTTTTTTGAGATATGTAGCCCAAGCACGAATAACTTGCGAAATCGTAACCGTTTCGTAAACGTATCGAAATGTCACCATTTTGTATAGGATTTGATCAGCGCCTCTACAGTGCGTAAAAGAAACTAAATTTTGACAAAAAAAAGGTTTTGACAACTAATGTGTCGAGATTTTAACGTGAATGTTTTGTCACGTAAAAAGTTTTGTATGAAATCGCGAGCACGAACCTAATTCTAACGTAAGCTCGAAGGCTGGCTATCGAGGATCTGTCAAAAATCTACGAATGTCATGTCACTGAGAAATTTTCAGTCAGATGGCTGACATAACGTATTCAATTGTGGTAAAACTTCGAAAATTCATGTTATTATTGTGTTTGTTCATTCATAATTTACCTATGAAAAGAGTTTCAAACATGGCAGCAAGATTAGAAGTAGTATTGTTTACCAGGCGCAAAGTAGGTATTTATTAATTTATGGCACTGGAGGGAAGTGATGCAAATGTACGATGAACCCAATTCAGGACATTTTCCAAAACTCTGCATCAAACAGCGTCCATATTCCACCGTTCCAGCCCACATTTACACCAATTTCGCTCGTTGGATATGTCTTGCGGCGCAATAATGTTGCTATGAAATTCTTCATTGTGCATGGTCAAATTGAAAACAATAAGGCTCAAAGAAGATCACCTATGCATTCAAGATTTCAAGATCAACCAAAGCTGTCAACAAATGCACCAGAAGAACACAGGCAGCGACACGAAAGGAATACCAACGGATTGTCAGACTAACTACCTACGAACTCTGAGGTGATGACCATGCTCACGCCAACATTCTAACCACTACGAAGAAGAAGAAGATTTTAATGTGAAACGTAGAAGCTGTGTTATTGGACTTTTGGTCCCTAATAAAAATAAACGAAGTGCAATTGAGCGTTTCATTTATTGGTACCTACCTATATACCGAACAGTTCGTGGGTTAGGGATAATAGGATATCTCGTTGGATGTTGTGAAACGCGACTAAGACAAAATTCGTGGCAGCATGCCACTACTAAGGTCGGTGTGAGTGGGATGTTGCCACGCATTGAGCATACAACAGTGATGATGAGATGGATCAGTGTGTGCTTCTATTGGTGGCGCATAAAAGACTATTGGGTGGCGAACTCATAGCAGGGCCGTGAGAAGCATTTTTCTTCCCTCTCTGATCTTATAGGCTAGGTAAGTTCGATATCATGCTCGTTTGCCACACTATTCCTTAAAAATTAAGGAAAGTAGATGAATAAAAAGACAAAACTACACCAACAGTTAAGTAATTTCTTTATTTTTGGTAATGTAATAACAGACAATCATAATCCAAAAAAAAAAAAAACAACCATAAGCTGACTAATACAAAATAAACGCTTTAATTATCCTAAAATTAATATGAACTTAAAACAACACTAAGCCTAGACGGATACAAGTCACAGCACTCTCGATTTGTAGTAACGGCGCATTCATGAAATGCTACGTGGTTTGTCTTTGCAAAACTGTTAGGTAGGTACATTACTACGCACTCCAGGTTTTCACAGCATTCTTTTTTCCCAGAACAGACGGTAAAATACCGCTGGAGACGAAAGTTCTGTCGGGAATCACCTTTAGTGAACAATTAGAACTTATAGAATGCACTGCTTGAACTCAATAGCCTATTTTTCTGCTGAAACACCATAAAATTTAGCACAAAATACACTTCAAGCTGGCTGGCGGCCCTTCAGGGTTTCTTGAAACTCCTCCCTCTGTTTAAAGGTGTAATAGTAGCTGTTTGTAATTCATATAGTAAATTATCAGTGGCGTAGATTCTTGGCTTGAGAATTTATAGCTCATAATTTATATATAATGTTTTATTTTAATACCTCTAATGATGTTACAATAAAATTTGGTTCACTGAGCAAGTAACGCATAGAGAAAAGTAACATACCGGAAAAAAATATGTTTGGTTTTCACCAAATAAAAAGCTAAATTTGACGAATATCAATCATAGAGGAACCAGTCCAGCGTCACCAACCTTAAAATAAGGTAAAGTATTGCAGGTGTACCGATTTCTGTCCAAAATTACCAAATACGATACGAGTCATTGTCACCTTGACAACTCAACTGGACTGTCATGGCTATAGACTAATCATATTGTTCCCGGTATATTACATTTCTCTATGTCATAATGTATGTCATGGCACTTAGTAAATTGTAAGCTCACAGCTTGTATTCACCTTGCTATAATTTCACAACCACCTAAGCAGGGAACCTTAATGCTAAATGTAAATAAAACTGTATGATTACCTTAAGATTCCTTTAATTTATTATCCAGTATCGACTAATTACAATCCTTCAATCCTTTTCCATAACCGTCTGTACTCAGAACAACTTTTCCTACACTTGTTTCACAGTTCATTTGACACCGTCTGTACTTTTCAAGTTTGTCTCCGTTACGACCGTGTTACTTGCTAGCTGTCAACAGAATGCCCCAAATCCACGTATTCCCCTACCCACATAACCCATTTGTGTTGCCAGTCGAGTAGAATTTATTCCTTCAGCAAATTAATTTAAGAAAGGTAATCGATTAATAAGAAATCTAACAAAATATATCACCTCAAATACATTTTATTCAAAAATTTTAATATTTCATAGTGAACATCAATACAATACGGAAATCGCAAAGAAAATGCGAAGTCTGTGGTGTCGAAACACAAATAAAAATGTTTAAACAATAGATTTCCATGAGATCCAGAACCGGTGAGTTGATGAAAATATGTCATTGAAATTACATTATTGTTTCAGAGCGTAATGATTGCTTGGTTTTTATTGTAATTTAAGTAGGTATGTGTTATCATGCGAATTGCTGTACTTACATATATTTGTATATAAATTACAAATATTTACGTAACGTAAAGTAAGTTTAGTGTTGCTCAAGGAAAGTATCGATACCTTTGTAGTATCGATTTTTTATAATGACAGTGGTATGGGTACATATACTTTTTCATAGTGTCAATAAGTTAGGAAATATCATATTCGAAGCTGGTGATCATAAACCATCACGCGGAATGTTTTATTATGCCACGAAACTTAACATGTGTATTTTAGGACTGTTATTTACATCTTTAGCTCAAAAGCATTTTGAAACACGAGGTATTATCAATTTTTCTCTACATAACTGGCACAGTACTTGCTAACTGAACGGCTAGAGCAATATTTATTATCTAACATATGAAAATCGACCTAAATATTATACAATTAATAATAAATAGCGTAAATAACGTCATATCTATGCTTGTGATAATAATCTTGTTGTTTTTTTTCAGTTCATTTAAACAAAACTCCGTCGCTTATATACTTTCAAAGTAAATGCTGAATCGATAGAGCCATAGCATGGAATTTAAGGTACTATGTCACCTCAATACTATATAAAAATCAACATGTGTATCAACATACAATCCCATTTATTTAAATACTTATAATACTATACATTGTTTGATTTTAAAATTAACCAACTTTCGAGTGCAGTTAAATAAACTATTTTTGTAATTTCAGATATGCACATGTTACGCAGAAAAATATTAATTGAATCGATAAATAAAACAAATCAGTGCAGAGGAAGCTTCTTGCAATACAAATGAAATAGATCAGCTGCAAGATTAAATTAAATATCTAAATAATTCAACTACCTACACCAAAAAAGTTTTTAAAAGTCAACAGTCTATATATAATTAAAAAAGGTGCGTCAGAAATACTACATTTTATGATTGAACTACAAATAATAATAATTGTTAACAGTTGATGACAAGTTTACTAGTGCAACTTACGTCCAGTATTTTTTACTTTTACATATACGACAGTTAGAAAATAAGTATTATATATTGAAAACTGTTATGTACAATGAAAAATATGTATGGTAAAGATGTTCTAGTACACAAATTACTTTCTGTGTGAAATATTTGTTTTATTTTATATTTCCTTAACATATATTTTATAAACCTAACCTTCTTACCATTTTTTCCTATATCGATTATAATGGAATCGATTTCATTGTAACTAATCGATTTTAGGGAATCAGTAGTACAACACTCACAAATGTCATTATTATTGTGTTGGAAATATAGTTTTTATTAGTAATGGTTGGTATAAAATAACTTCAAATCTGAGTTTCAAAGCAACAAGTTCCGTGCCAACTCGTAATATTACTTGCTCAGTGAGAGGAACTTTTATAGGCAAAATAAGACTTAAAACCTCTTTTCGAATGAGTTGTTAGGTCTTAGAAAAAAGGTATGATTGTTGTGATTTACGCTGGATGACGTCACTTTTGTAATCCTATCGAGTTTACGTTAGCCAGCAAACGATGCGGCGTACTGTCAACCATTGCCTCCTGCGTAAACGGGCGGTGAACTCGATACGATAACGTTACGGACTATCGAAATGTTTGTGCTTGGGCTAATGGTGTAACACTTAGTCATTAGGCATCAATGTATCAGAAATCTTTTTGAGTATAATTTTTGTAACAAAACCTTGGTCTTTTCCTTCGAATACATAACAACATTCGAAACTACAAAGACATTGACGTTTAACCGAAGTGTACAGTACCGAAGACTAGTGGAGTATGTCAGTAAACGTGGTGGAGTCTATTATTTACATTATTGTACCGTATTTAATAAATATATTAGCTTTCATTACGTAGATGCCACATTTTCACTACAACGCATAATTTAAAAAATATTAGCAAAATTCTAAAAAGTTGGAACTTTAATCACCTCCCCCACCCCGGCGCCCGGCCCCCCCGAAAGGCGAAGATTTTTAGTATGTTCACTCTCTGGGCATCCTGAACACATTCCTGAAGAAACTGCTTAGGTTCCAGCTCACGCACTCTACACCTGCTATGTTAAGTGGACTAAAGAATAAGATTATATGATGCCGTTGGTGTGTTTTGCGATAATTCCAATGCATTCGACTGTGTAGAGTACCGCACACTGATTCGTTAAAAGTTCACACTATAGAAAGCTCATAAATCTTATAGAGGCTTATTTATCAAACACGTTACAGAAGCTTGGAATAAATGGCGATACATCTCTTGGGTCGTTGGTAAGAATAGGAATTTTCCAAGTGTCACTATCGTGACCGTTTGCTATTTATAACGCATATTGATGATTTGCTTTGTATGGTCAAAGATCTCTGCGATAGTTTTTTATTATCAGATGACAGGTCTCTGATTTTAAAAGGAGATAGGAAAGACTACATACTAATTAAGGTAATTAAGCTGTTATATATTTATGTTCCACAGCCAATAGCGTTATCTTTAATTTAAAAAAATATGTTTAAAAGTTTCTTAATCACATGATATTATTATAAAAACTTACGCTCATATTTATATTATATGTTTGAAAACACGGGTGTTTGAGCGTGAAACAACTTACTGTGAGTTGATATGACGATCGACAATGTTTCGGCTTCTACCGGAAGCCTTCCTCAGGATTTCCTCTTCAGAGGGGCCCTGGAAGAGGGTGCATCGCATCCTGTACTGAGAACGCAGCATTCACCACAACACTCCCCGCAACGACCCCCGCCGCCAGCGCCGTCGGCTCGAGCACAGCGAGCTGCCGCCCGCAGTGTGAAACGTGACGCGACCGCGGCGGACGTACCACACTCAATATCCTGAGGAAGGCTTCCGGTAGAAGCCGAAACATTGTCGATCGTCATATCGACTCACAGTAAGTTGTTTCACGCTCAAACACCCGTGTTTTCAAACATATCACATGATATTAATGTTGAAACTAACAATAAGCTTGGCCTAGAAAAATTGTAGATTGATAACGCAAAAGTCTTCCTGGGAATTAAAATAGATTTAACTAAACAATGGGATCCTCATATACATGATCGATCTGGGATACTTAATTCTGTTATGCTAATAAAAAATAGATTTAGGCGTTACTTTGCGGAAATCCATATTTAATAATAACAAATATTTTTAAAATATTTTATGAAAACATCAAATTAATATTTTCATAAAACACTTAATACAAAAATATATCTAGTGACAATTCCGCCTTATTTTCCTGTTAAACCGACGTGACGTCACAAACGTCACGCAACCAAACTGGAAGAATTTTCGACGCGTTCGCTTCTACACGAAGCATCCTCAGGAGGTCTTGACTCTACGAGCGCACGATCGAGAAATCCCTATTAACACAGAGAGTTAACAAAACTCCTCCGAAATGGCTTGACCAATTCCTATGATATTTTATGTGTTAATTCAGTAGGTCTGAGCATAGGACATACAACAATTCTCGATCGTGCGCTCGTAGAGTCAAGACCTCCTGAGGCTGCTTCGTGTAGAATCGAAACGCGTCGAAAATTCTTCCGGTTTGGCTGCATGACGTTTGTGACGTCACGTCGGCTTAACAGGAAAATTAGGCGAAATTGTCCCTAGATATATTTTTGTATTATTTAAGTGTTTTATTAAAATATTAATTTGATGTTTTCAAAAAATATTTAATTTTTTTTTGTTATTATTCTGCTATGCTCTTAAATGAATATTATTCAATATTTATTCGGCTGAAATGTGGAACTAACACCCTGACACCATCTGATCCATCATTTATATTTGCAAGTGTAGAGTATCCAGTCTAAAAACATATCCAAGTGTTTTTAAGAAAAGCATGTTTTAACGTTGACCACGTCACTTTCAGGTGGCAAAGCAGACAAATAGATATGAGTTATCAAAAATTTATGACTTTTACATAAAAGAGACAACCCTAGTCAAACTTAAGGTTCAAAGAACAAAGTCTGCAGCTATTTCCAATAAATGGGGTTCACTTTTCCTGAGTTTCGTAACAGGTTTGAAAAACTGTGAATATATCATTTTTGTTTTAATGTTCGACGGAGAATTTATGATACATGAAATGATGAACGTCAGCGGTGCGCGAGTATTTACTGCTGATGCGGGGTTTTGTAAAGAATCAGTAGCTAGGTTGGTTAACTTACGTTGGTTGGTTTATGATCATACAGTTCGTGACATCAAAAATATTCCTCATTATATCCTGGCAAGTTTAACTAATGACATTATTATTTGATTCACCTCTAATCTAAAACTGTCTTAATTATGAAATATATTTTATTCAGATGGTGTAAAGAATTATATATGAATCTAGTGTGTCATATGATTATGGCTGTGTTAAAATGTAATCATTGCAGTCTCAGTAATTAATTACAAACAAAAATAAAACGGGACACTTTTTTTGGAAATAAATCCTAAAATATTACAGCCAAAGGTTTTTTGTGGGTATTAACTTCAATATAGGTAATGCTAGCTAATTTTGTAGAAAGCCTTTAACATGAACATCGATGTCCTTGGTAGAGTAATCAAAAGTGGAACATATTTTTAATTGTTAAGTAACAATTAAAAATATGTATGTATAATATGTATTGTGATTATAAAATGCACGGTCAAGTGACCAAGGACATCGATGTTCATGTTAAAGGCTTTCTACAAAATTAGCTAGCATTACCTATATTGAAGTTAATACCCACAAAAAACCTTTGGCTGTAATATTTTAGGATTTATTTCCAAAATAAGTGTCCCGTTTTATTTTTGTTTGTAATTAATCACTGAGACTGCAATGATTACAATTCAACATGGATTTGTTAATTCTATGTCAACTTCTTTAATTGTTTTGTTGGCAGACCCAAACTTTGATATAGTTGCGTAATATAATTAGCGCGGCCATTGTGGAGATAGTTTGCAAACTCTTATATTGATTTATTTTTGTTTTGGGCAGTGGAAGACGTTCTGTGTGGCCAAAATTCCGCTGGTTAGAAAAGTTGAAATTAGATATAGGCAAAGCTGCTATAGACAAGGGGAAGTGACTAGAGATATATTTTCTTCTTAATTGTTGAATTCATCTTGGACTGGGAGTAAGAACATTGTCGTTTGTTATAACTATACCTATGGTTCACCTTTTTATATTGTGAGCATTGATGGGCAAGATGTAGTCAGTGCCTTTACAAATTATGAACTTTCTAAGAATACAATCAGCTACTTGTCTCTCTATATACTTAGGTAGCCTCGTGTTGCTCAAATCAATTTGGAATCTATATTTTTAGCAAATTCACATGCGATAACACTCAAGCCTGGAGGATATTATCCTAGAGTTGATCAATGTCCCCACTTCGTCGCAATCCATAGTAATAGTCACTGGGCACTTTTTACAATGAAAGTTATCACCACCATCATCATCATTAAAAACCATCCCCCTAGGAATTCCTCCCCCATTAGTGGTGTTTTGCCAAAATCCCAACGCTTGGCAGGTGTTTTGGGAAATGTAGTGTAAGATTTTATTCAGCAGTTTATCGGAAGGCACTGCTGGCCCACCTTCTATTATTTTCTCCTTTGACGACATCTCCTGTAGGAAGAGGAGTTCAAATTTAGTCTGGCACACATCATGGAACAGTTTAAGTAATATATAATAATATTAAAATCTTTTCTGTGTAACAAAACAAAGAGAACACAAGAATACTAGCTTTGTTTTTTATCCGCCTCCTCCGGAATACTCTTATTGGTACTCGTAATCAATATGCCCGCTACCTTTTGGTTAGTAAGGGCGTTTAGATAATTTATAGTCCTGTTGGTTGCCAATCGCACAGCAACTCTAGGGTATGGTGTATATAGTGCAGCATGCCATTACTCACGTCGACGTTAATGGTGCCATGTTACTCGTTGGGCACTTTTTTCCTTAGTTACATTTTATGGTTTTCCAATAAGATTTGGAACTGTTATGAAATTTTCTTGCCAGAAACTTTTTTTATTTTTTTTTTCTGTAGTTTGAAGGTACAAGCGCGAGGCCCACCTGATGTTAAGCGGTATCCTCTGCCTATAACAGATGCATTTCATCAGAAGTGACAAACTGCACTGCGCCCATCACCTTGAGACATACCTGTTAAGTCTCATTTTGCATGTAATTTCACTGGCTCTCAAGGACTGCTGCCGGAACACACCGTTAGGTGCATGGCGACAGATTTTCTACTTGAGGGTGGTCGCTAGCCAGGCGGGCATTCGCAAAATGCCCTTCCACCATGCGGTGAAGCTCAAGCTCTGGGCGGGATTCGAATCATGGACCTGCTGCGCGGCAGTCCATAGCCAATGCCACTGAGCCATCACTTCTTTAAAACTATATGATTTATGTGATTGTATACAATCATAAAACCCAATAAACCAGTTTGTTTCATAATATAACTATTTATGTTATGATTGGTAACAATGACAATCCGATATTCATATCTTTTCGTTTTGTTTAACTCAATTTTCAAATGTCAATGTACCAAACTTACCAAGGAAAATATGTAGATTTACTGGATTTTTTCGTTAGCTGACAAACGATAACAATTATTTAAAAGCTTTATAGTATTAATTACTTCTTTACGTTTATAAAATTTATATATAGAAATAGTTGACACATTGGACGAAATGCGTCATGCGTGGTTTAACGTTTTGGATATTTAAGGAATAGGTTTTAGTAAAGTACATAGGTAACTACTTGATTTTTTTTACTTTCGTAGCCTCTTACGACCTCCCTCTGGAAGATAAGGGGGTAGAATTCAAGCCCAACACCCCCTGGGGTCCAGGCATCGCTCGAGATTTGTGCCAAATACTGAACGAAAAAAAAAATTAACAACAATGTATAAAATGGGTGTGAAGCTTTAAGTTCCTAAAGCTGAACAAAATACTAGTATTGTCAATTTCACCGTCGTATTTTATATAAATTGTGTGGTTTTACTCAAATGACGTGGGTAGGAAAGATTCAGCAAAATTTCATAATAAATTTATAAACATCGTTTTTTTTCACTCCGTAACGGGATTTGGGGCGTATAAAAATAGAATACCTTTACAATAAGCTGAGGTTGACAGTCGATATGGTCTGCCCTTATAAAATTCAGCGCTTTGAAATCCAATAACTGGGTTGTTTGTTAACATAACAAAGTATAATTATCACACACATTAAGTTTTGAAAAAAAATACTGCATCACATACATTTTATTAGGAAACCGGCGGTATGCCTTTATTCACAAAATACTACGAAATATATACAACACTACAGCTACAACTATGAAAGTATTTAGACTACATGCTATTGCAGACTCACAGGTAGTCCAAATGCTCCAGCCCACTACCAATTGGCAGTGTGCCCAGTATGCTGGTAGCATTGCCCCGATTGACCGCAATGCTTATTCGTTGCGCCAAATAAGTGCCAGCGCTTTGATCACGCGTTGCATCGACCAAGCGCTCTGATAACTTTTGGAAAATACGATGAGCTCGTTAATGTTATATTGGTAATAACTAAACTTGAATTGGTTACAATATAACATCAACAACGTTGGTTTACAATCACACTAGAAAAAGCTGTGCTTTGTGAGGGTTCGCGTTTATTTTACAAATTGATTCTAGTTGTGTCATCTAGTATTAAGTTAATTAACTACGATGTATTTGAGAATTGGGTTTATTTCTGTTGAAGCGATGGTAGTTAGCTCTTTATTTTTCTAACAGATGGCGTTAGTAGTACAATAACATTATATTCAATGAATACAAAATTGTTTAGGTTCTTTATTTTAATGGTTATTTATACTTTTTTTTTTGGCAGATAACACATCTGGATACGAAGTTAGATTTTTATGTTTAAGCACAAATCTATATGGGTGATAGTTTTTCAGTAAAGTGTGTCAAAAAAAATCAAGTTGTAATAATAGTATATGTTGTTATAATTGTAAACCCTTATTTACAAATAAGTTGCAATCAGAATATAGTCTTTACATTGTAGCAAGAAAGTAGGACGAGAAGCGATAAATCCTCTTGATATCTCCGACATTATCGCGCCTCCACTCTCGCGCCGCGCAGAACGAGCAGTTGCGTTGCGCGGAGTCGTCGCCGCGATTGTCGACGCGTGAACTCACCTGATGAAGGGCATCGGACATGCCCGAAACCTAGGTCGACAATCTCGACCAATACGCGTGAGTACAGCCGGTTATTGAAAACATTAAATTCTTTTTATGATATATGCGCGTCATGTTACTTACTACTCACAGCTTTTGAGCAATTATCCTTGTTTGTCTTGTTTCAATGTTGCAGCCTTTTATGCCTAGTTTTGATTTTATTTACCCTACAGTGCATCCTCGTCGTTATTTCCACCTGAAACCCCTCTTTAAGCCCTCTTGGGGGTTAAGTTATATTTACTATGACATTTGAACCCCTGTTTGTTGCAGTTGTGGGTTCAAATGTAATAGTAAAATTATTACAAAATGTACAATTCACTGAAAACATGTAACATTGAAAAGAAAACAGGACTTATTTATAAAATTGTGTATTTGTTAAATGTAGAAAAAGTAATTCAGTGTTCGATGAAATATGATTTTCAAGTAGTGTACACTATTCTTTATAAAGAACTATCGAGGAACCGTAGTTCTTAAGAAAATATCGCAATGATATTAAAAACTAGTTTTCGATCGTTATGAAAAAGCCATCCTTCGAGAAAGAGTCACGTACTGTTTGAACTTTAATGAGTAGGTAAGTCCTTTGTTTTGTTTACTTAAGGATAGATATATATATTATTACTTATAGAACGAATCAATTCATGGGCCATATTATCTAACTCGAATGATAATAAATATGAAGTTTATTTTGACATTTGCTTCGATGAAGATGAGGATCTACTAGGAAAACATTAACGACATTAGATCTTTAAAAATCTAATGTTGAACAAAAGTATAACAGAATGTGCTATTACAAATGGGGAATAAGGTGTGTGTAACTTAAAAGTTAGTTCAAATTGTTCCGGCTGCGTACTGTGCCGTTTCTGACGTCGCATGAGAGAAACAAAGTTGGAACTTCTGGCAAAATTATTACTAAAAAGTGGCCGTTACTAATTGTGCTATTTGTTGGAACCAGCTGGACTCTCGCCAAGTTCTTGACATGATATGCAACCTGGTTGCATGTCACGAATAGTTTGCTTAGACATTTGTTTTTCATCATATTAAAGCGTCGATTATCTGAATATCATGTCAAAATCAGTGTTTCAATAAATGTTCTTATGAACGTCGGTTACAAAATAATATTATTTTACATTCAGAAATAAGACATTTTTATATATCAATATTATTTTATATAACATAAAATAATAATGATATTTTAACATGTCTTTTTTTAGGGTTCCGTAGTACCTACAAGGAGCCCTTATAGTTTCGTCATGTCCGTCTGTCTGTCCGTCTGTCCGAGGTTTTGCTAAGAGACCGTTTTTACTAGAAAGCTGCAATTTTGTACGGTTATGTAAACTTACTACGCCAACAAATTGGTAAAATAAAATTTTGAAAAATATATTTTTTTGGGGTAGCTCCCATACAAATGTTGTGGGAATGAACTTTTTTTTCGTCCTCTATCCCATCAAGTGGGGTATCATTGAACAGGTATTTTGAAATGATTGAAGGGTTGCTAGTACTATTTTTCGATTGAATGCTCCGTTTACGAAATATTTAACTTTAAAGTGCAAATTTTTCTTCCAGTAGGGCGTCCCCCCCCCCTCTAAAACCTAAACTGCTGGCTTGAAAAGTCTGAAAAAATTCATGGTGATAGTACGTTTCATGAACTTTCAATGCAAGTTATAGCGGTTAAGATATCTTTATTACTTTAGCAGTAATATTCGTTGAACTTGGGTATTAGATATTAGTAACATTTACTCGAATCACTTCCAATCAGTATTTGAACCCTCAACTATTACCGACGGTTATAAGGCAGATAATATGTTAGCCTTAGCCAGATAATATGTTAGATAATAGGTTAGCCTTTGATTTATTCGTAGCTTTGACCACTATCTCACCTAATGGTAAGTGATGATGTCGAAGATGTTGTTCAGGCTAACCTAGAAGTACTGGCTCTCAAGGACAGCTGCCGGAACATACCGTTAGGTGCTTGGCGACAGATTTTCTACTTGAGGGTGGTAGCTAGCATTCGCAAAATGCCCTACCACCATGCTATAACGACGAACAACAACCGGGACCGAAGGCTTAACGTGCCCTCCGAAGCACGGAAACGCTCAGTAGTAATGTCACTAGCGGTTACCCATCCAACTCATGACCGCGGGCGACGTTGCTTAACTTTGCTGATCGGTTAAGAACACCTAAGTAAACTTCACTACGAGCGCTTTAAAATACCTAATAATATATAAAACATAATATCTAAGTATTCACTCGGTCAGACTGTATTCCTTTCTGTCGCCCATGATAAACGGCGACACCCTTAAATGTATAGGAAAACTTTTAAACATGAGTTTGTAGCGGGTTTTACTGAACCGAAGTTTTATCGATTTCTTTGTTGATGTCTCTTTTTAGTTTTACTGTTACTTTAGCATAATTGTATATAATATTCTCAGAGTGAAAACAACTTACTTTAGTTGAACTTAATACTGAAAAACAATTTACTGCGATCTCTGAAGGAAAAAGACTCACTTGAAATCCCTGGAGTCTACATGACTTTATGTGAATTGGAATAGTTAAAGGAACGTATCCACAAGACTCGGGGAACACATTTACTTTATGAAAAATGCATACATCCATCAGTCTGCTGTGGCAGAGGTAGTAAATAGAGAACTTGCCTTTAAGGTATAACTAATGTGAAACAGGATATTGTGGACACATTCTGTATATGCATGTCGTACTGCGATGGTGTCATCTGAAGAAAACAGCAGCTATGAAGATGCTGCGTCGAAACCAAAACTGAGAACATATCATTCATCACAACAATTCGCGCCACGACCGCCGCCGCTGGCGCCCTCAGCTCGGGAAATACCATCGTTGGTATTACATCCGCAATTTTTCAGGTAATCAAGCAAACGCATTCATGAGACCTCTGGTATTGCGATATTGAGTGACGGCGATACATACCACTGCCCTCTTACCCCATAAAAAAAATCGATGTTCTATATATACTATATGCTTAAGTTATCACTTTCTTACCAACTTATTTGTATAATTTTACAACGTTCGTTCAAATTCTTTGTTACCTACGAAGGCGTGTATTAAACTGTTTTTTTTTTGTAATGATAACTGTGAACCTTTAAATAAAATAAGATATGCAATAGCCCGTTAAGTTTTCTGCTGTATAAATAAACACACCTAAAGTATTTTAACTCGCAAATTGATCGTCAAAACATATAACACCTATTCGGATAAAACGAGCTACCGAAGTTGCGATGCCATAAAATTTAATATACTTTTATGAGGGATGGTTCATGCCCTATTTGTTGAAGCTAAAACTCCATTTTAAGGTTTAATCGTATGTTGGGTCGGAAAAAGGTCGTAAACTTGATTATTATAAACCAATCTCGTGAGCTAGCTCTACATTATGTAAAGGGTGTGGAAGATGTCGGTATTATTATACTATGTTGGGTCTCGCGGTGAACCATTGCATTTTTAAAATAGTTGTGTAACTAAAGTATTCCTTCAGTAAAAATACCTGATTTTTATCCTGTCTATATAGGAGAACCAATTATTTAGTCATAAAAATCAGCTTGTCTAGTCTCTAAACATCAAATTCATCTATTCGCTATATGCCTTGTCATGTAACTGTAATAAAGGATGTCTTAATTGATACAGTTTTATATGCATGGTATACATTGAAAGTTTTGTCCTGCTCTTCTCCCAAGTAAAGTCTTAAAATGCTGTTTAAAACGACCTGTGGGATTTGTGTTCATGATATTTACGGAACGATGACTTGATATTCGACATTGAACTCCATAGTATCCAGTTCCATAGTATCCAGACAGAGTCAAACTGTATGTCATAGGCAGGGGCTATTGCCTTTTTATCTATTCTAATGGTATTCGCAAAGCAACAATCTATTTAATAAGCGCTAATGACCCCAGCGCGCGGCGTGGTATATACAGACTGCACTCGAAATTACGCATACAAAATAATTACATTTTCGGTCGTTATTTAGTTACCTACTAATAACTTAAAACTGTTTTTGTCAATTGTTTTAATCTATACACGTTCAATGTATGGTAGGTGGATATTATATATGTTTCAGATAATATATAATATTGTATCATTTCTAACGACACCATAACTCCGAAGCCGTAACTTAAGTTTCCGAATATTAATAAAATTTATTGGGCGATTTCCCACAGATTTCCTTACGTTTCATTCCTCTGATGGCTTCACATTTTTTCTTTTTCGTATATAAGAAGCATTTTTATTAGGTTTTAGAGAAGGTATTAAACATACTATGACTTATGTAAGAAATGCGAATGACATTTACGACATTGTTGTCCTTGTAGGAATAATAGATATAGCAATTTAAGTTTTCATTCTTTTTGACAGGTAGTTGCAACATACGTCGCAGCAAATTGATCCTTGCAGTTCATACCTGATAGACCTATCCACTGGGAACCGCTTAGATATCTAATGGTCTGAAATTTAACCCAAAGTTATGCCGAAGAAGGGAAGAAACGCTTAAAGCCAGCAATTATAGACCCTACTCAATAATCTCTGTGAGCAAGGAATTTGTTAGTCTCGCTGATATTTTCTTGCATATACCACACAAATTTAGAATAAAGCCATTGAAATGCGAGGAGAGGTCTTTACTTTCCCTAGATAAATCAAATGCCTTTTAAAAGGGTCTTTTGAGCAATCGTACATTTTACGAAAAATCTTGAAGAAAATCTCGCCCAACTTCATCGATATAAAACCTTATTTGAGATAAATTGTAAGTTCTTCTAACAGTGGTTGAAGTATGAAAACTCATATAAGTACATTACATAGTGGCGGCCTGCAATGTTTGTATGTTTTTTTCAATTTAGTTTTTTCAATGGTTGCAAGAGGCTAATAGCCGTTCTTTGTGGCGTTCTATGAGAGAGGCATTTGTTCAACAGTGGACGTCTTCCGGCTGATGATGATGAACTATTCCACATAAACGTGGTTTTTGCGGGTTTCAGATAATATTGCTCGTATTACCTTGAACAGTTATTGGACACAAGTGCACATGTTCCCGCCATGTCGTGGCAGGGATATCCGACACTACATAACGTGACACTAGGATAAAAGTATGATGATACAGCATAATTATGACTGTATTATTATAATTCTTCATACAATTTATATTTATCTTTTTAATAATACAAAATGAAATGTTAAGCTAGGCTATACAAAGTCAAAGTAAATTTAAATATATTTATAATTAATCAAACAACACGTTATCAATAATGCGATGAGCAAGTGTATTGTAAACTTAGTATATTGGATATTATGTTTAACAACCGTCGTCAAATAATATGTTAATTTATACCAAAACTCAATTTCGGGTCATACATTGAGTCCAGGGCTAAATTAGCTGCGAAAAAGCTGGGTGTTCTCTGGAAAGTGCGGCGGTATTTCACATCGGGACAGCTACTAAACCTATATCAAGCTCATGTCCGGTCTTGTATGGAATACTGCAGCCATCTCTAGGACGGTTCGGCAAAGTACTAGCTCGAAGCCTTGGACTCGATAGATAACCGAGCTAAGAAGCTCATTGGTGACGATGCGTTGGTGGAGGTTAGACTCCAAAGCCTCGAGCATAGACGCAAAGTTGCTAGTTTATCGGTTTTTTACAGGCTACACTTCGGAGAGTGTGCGATCGATATACACAACCTTATTCCCTCCTCTCCTTTTTTCATCGGACAACAAGACGCACAGGAACACGGCATCCATATATATGGTCGATATCCCGAAAATACGCACAAAGCGTTTTAAATCTAGTTTTATAATGCGTACGGCCGAATTATGGAACACCCTACCAGCGTCTCTATTTCCCGATATATATAATCTGGAAGTCTTCAAGTACAGAGTAAACAGGTATTTGCTAGGCAAGCATGCTCCACCGTCGACCGCGTCGTCACTTTCCATCAGGTGAGACTGTGGTCAAATGCTTGCATATCATAATAAAAAAAATTAAAAAACTTCACAAAGTTGTACTATGAAAATAATTATGTAAAAACCCATTTTCACAAATTTTAATTGTGATGTTAAGAGTTTGCTCGTAAGGCGGGCGTCGAAAAAGAAAACAGAAACCTATTAAGAAGTAGTTATTAAGATGTGCTAACATACAAAAAACAAACAACATTACCTTTATGTGTTTATAGTATCTTTACAAAGTCGAATAATAATCTGCTAGAGAAACTAACAAACAGAAAGTATGACGTTAAGCTTTATATCCGATGGAATACCAAATTTGATGACTAGCTTATTATCAAAAAGAAAAAACTATATAACTTAAGATAAATTATTACGTTACCTATGTATAAAGTTTTTTTTAAGAATATTATAGGGTATCAAAAAGTAAAATAGAAAACTGATTGATTTCAAAGTCATTTATAAATAATCACTTTACCGACAGTAAACCGAGAATATTTGTAAATTGTATAATTATTGGAGATAGGTAGTGTATATTTTTTATTTATTGTATTTTCTTTCCAATATACTAGTTATTTTGGTATTCTTCTTAGATTAAAAGAACGTTAAGGCATGTATTTCAGGCAGGCAGAAGGTATCTTAATATGACGAATGTCATCTACCGAACACAGAATAATGTAGATATAGTATTAGTAAGTAATTCTTCTTCTAGGTACATACATTAACCCTCCTCAGGTTAAGTAGGTATATAAAATAACCCTGTCGGAAATTGTTGAGTGATTGCCACAGTACTTTATACTCGTAGTTATGGCTCGTAAACGTGCCGTTATAGGAACTGAACGATGCCTTAAGTGCTTTCAGTTAGACCATTTTGAAATGCATTAGAGGCTTTTCTGCCCATGTTTTATGGAGCAATGTTACTTATTAGATAGACCTGCCGTCGGGATGGGAGTGATGCAGGCTCGTGACTCACGTTATCTAATACTCATTGATATTAACATTTATAGTCAAACATCTAAGGGCGCATTCGGCATATCCAACGGCTGTTCTTAAGAACGAGTTTTTAAGCGTTTGTAGGGTTGAGCCTGCAAATGTCTTCGATCATATCTATCATCGCCTTAAACAAAAGAGATAGGGGTCCAAAGGGCGTAAATTATTTTGTTCTTTTTACGTCAAGATACCGTCTTTGTAAGTACCACCGCAGTTTCAAATAAGTATTCCGCCTCGAATCAGTACTCTAGAACTGTAATAGACAGGCGTGATGTGTTACATCAGGTGGGCATCTGAATAGTTCACCTTATTACTTCGTCACCATAATAAAACTTTATAATCAGTTTTCGCGCATATGTAGGGGTATCTACACCTACACATTGTATACTTATATATCTCAGTGGACATACCAATGCAATGCCGCTGCTACTTACCTACTCAACAATACACATATAGCTCCATATATTTAATGTGCCTATTGATCAGGTTTTAAAATTTTCATGGACAAATAGTATTACTAATCGTCAGATGGATTATCTTCTCTCTTTGCCTACGGTCATTAATCTCATCAATATCGCAAAACAAATGAAACACATAGCTTTTATAGATGAAATCTTTTCAATCCTAAGTACCACGACTTTACAGAAACGCCATTGTTTTAAATTTTTTTACAACTTTTTTATCCGTTTTCGGATAAAGAATATCCATCTTGTAATTTAACCTTTCAACCTGCTTAAAATGTTTCATAAAAATATTATCAGCAAGATTGATTGGCATTAATATAAGAATACTCAAAGAATTTGACTTGAGACACAATAAATATTGAAAAAAATAGTAGCTTAAGTCTTACTTTACTACGTGACTTATGTATGGTTGACGTCCTATCCTGAGTGCTTACCAAAGAAAAGAATTCTCATATACTTTAAATTTATTTATGAAAAAATAACATTATACCTAATTTTAGGTCACTTTTGAACTACATATCAAGTCGAACGTTCAAAACTTGACTTAGAATTTAAGAATTTTAACTATTCATTAATAAATTTACCTATTCCGTCAATTTTATTGCTTCCTGTTATCTTTTGGCTGTAGTCTACGAGACGTAAGCATTTATAAACAAGTAGAATATATTTCTAGATATGATTACAAGCACTTTCACGTGCTCAGCGAAAATCACATTTAGAAATAACTATTACTGCGCGTTCGGTAAAAATGCTCTCTGCTCGGGGTAAAAATTATTTAGTCGCACAATCTAATCATACAAAATAATATAGTTGTTGTAATAATACGAAAAATTAAAACATATTTTGATAAGTAGTTAAGGAAACATGCATTTTTTTTAAACTTTATAATAAAATAGAACTGTAACTAGAATCAAAATACTATGTAGGTAACTAATTACACATACGCAGTAGGTATTGGCCAGTGGGGCTAGCCGGGCTAGAATGTTGCCCCTGCATTGCTACCCGTGGGTGTCATAAAATGCAACTAAAGGTGTAAACTACCGGAAGGGAAACCCCGGAAGGGAGTATCTTAAACTGCGAACCCCAAGACGCCTGCCAAGCGTGGAGATTATGGCAAATCCAGGGGGAATTTGCCATATATTGGGGGAGCCGGTGTTCAGTAGTGGACAATCCGGTTGATACAGTACAGTAGGTATTGATTATGAAAAAAACGTTGACCAAATAAATAATTATTAATTTGGTATTGAATTTAGTGATAAAATATAAAATACCTTTTTTTTTTCATTTATTGTTCTTTATACTAATTAACTTTAAGGCTATATAACATCATATCGAAAAACCATTAGGTTTGTCTCGATACTTGAATTCACATCGTGCGCTTGACATTCATTATCACTATAAGATATATATAAGAGGTTTAATAACACTATTCATCCGTGAACTATAACTTACCTTCTTAAAAGTGTAGCAAGCACCTATTTTAATATATGCACAGAATATATGCTAGTAATTGAAGCAAACGCTGTTCCTCGGCAAGGCGCGTGGCGCGGCAGCGGCGCGGCGCGGCGGGGCGCTTTATATATTTTTGTTTCGTATGAAATGAATATGTTATAAACAGTTTCTTTTTTTTATTACTGAATTATACATGTACACACATAACTATATATATGTATGTATATTTTATGTATTTTATTTACTAATTGTGTTTTAATTTATTATAGAAATGTAAATACTAGATGGGGTTTTGTAAAGTTTTGTTGCAAAATATTTACCGATTAGTTATTATGTTTTCCTGTTCGTATTTTATTTTCATCAGAACTAAAAAAAATACTTACATATGAAACAAGTTAAGTCAAACTAATAATTTAGGTAAAAAAAATACAAATACCTAAATAAACCTATAAAATCTCGTTTGAGTCTTTGCCATTGGGCAAATATATTTTAATGATAATATTAATTTACAAAATCACATTAACTACAAGTTTTATGTAATAATAACATGATTACCTACTGTATGAAAGTTTAGTAACTGTTGGATTTTTGTATATTTAATGTCTTTCAAACACCCGTGAGCACGATGCCAATACTAAAGAGAAATTATTTCTCAGATTGAAGGTTGTAAATACGAATAATATCAACAGATTGGTTACAATTTTTTTTTGCTTTGGAAAAGATTTCTTTGACATGTTAATAATTATTCTGTGCGAATAAAACATCTAACAATTATTTAATTATTTTCATACAGGAATAATTTCTGGCTGACTGACACGTGATAATTAACGTAATTTAAACTGCTAAACCTAGAAATGTGAAATTTGGAGGTTGTATTATTTATAGTCTAAATAAGGATTACTGAAAATTTCGTACACAAGTGGAGTTTTAAATGTTATTTAAAATATCTTTAAACGTGGCATGTTTTTAAAACAGTTATGGCCCGTATACATAAGTGACGACATCATCATTAATATATGACACATATAGGTACATGTATACACATAAAGGGGCGCAAAGAGGTGATACGAAAAACAATATGTTTTAATATGTGTCGTAATATGTTCGTCATCGTCATCAGCCTAAAGACCTCCACTGTTGAACAAAACCTCTTAGATATTACGCCGCAATAAACGGCTATAAGTCACTTGTGTACATTGATCTCCAAGCCTGCCAATCGTGGGCAAACCCATGAGGTGTTTGCCAATGGGAGTAGAGGTGTGTCGCTCTTTACGGAAACGACTGAGTGAGTCGTTTCTTTAAACTGAATCACTGATTCGAATCTTTAACACCGCTTCAAATGAATCATTCGCTCAATTGCATCTCGGTTTCAATCAGCACGCGGCGCTCACTGACACGATTGAGTGAGATAGACTTTTCGAAGCGAGTCGGGTCGCGCAGTCGCGGTCGCGTCGGAGATCGCCGACCGCCGTCTCTCTCACTTATTCACTACTAGTGGGTGACTGAGAAAGACGGAAACACTAGTTCACCTACGCACGCATTACGCGTAAGGTAAGATGACCTGTTGTTATTGTTTGTTTAGTTGACCTTTGTTTTGAAAATCCGGATTACGTTAGGTCTGCGATTTTCTGTTGTATTAAAAAACAATTAAGTGTTACAATAAGTAAAGACTGTTTAGTCAATAGACTTTTACTTAATGAAAATAGTGAGTAAACTGAGTTGAACTGTGTTTTTTCCTTGTCAATCGATTTCTATGGAAGTTTCAGGCAAAAGAAATTAATTAAACACAATACTAACGCAATACTATATACTTTACATAATTCCTCAAACAAGGTCAATAAAAACGATTCATGAAGGTTATTTAATTTATTTGCGCTAGTAAATCGCGTTTAGAGTCACTGATGCAAATGATGCAAATGAAGCACTCTACTGGTTCGAATCTTTGAACTGATCCAGATACAAGTGATACAATCTCAACAAAGATACGTTTTCGCCAACACTAAATGGGAGTGCAGTGACAATACGACTAATACAGTTACATTTACCGTACATTGGCTTCCTGCGATGATGATGTCGTCAGTCTATCTAATGGGGGGCCTATCAACTCTATGTCTTCCGTTGTAAAGTGGTCACCACTCGTGAACCTTTCTTTCCTATCGATTATTTATTTATTTATTTATTCAATTAGCACGGCTTACGCCAATTACACTAATGATATAGACATCACTAATAATAACAATTATAAATGAAGTACAATTTAAAATTAAAATAAGAATTAAGTTCAAAGTTAATGTCAAAATAATAATAATATTAGTCACTAATAATAAACAATAATTAGTCATAGTTAAACAAATATGTCAATCTTAAATCTACTACTTATAAACTATAACTGAATGCTTGAAGTACGATAGTACGTTGCCTCACAGTACTTCAAGCATGCAGATAAAATCTCTCTCCAGTCGTCAGCAAATATGTCACAATTATGGTTGGCGTCAAAAATATTGTTGAGGGCTGCAAGGGATCGCGGTATCGGGGAGTTGGCGTGAGAAACTGTCCTACACCTCGGGATGGCCAGCAGTTTGTGATCCCTACCCCTAAGATAGTGATCTGGTACAAAAAATCTACATATTAGAGAATGGAGGCCAAGGGCATCCACTTTCCCACGAAGTATTTTACAGACCATCACCATCTGGTCGCAAGCTCTTCTTACTTCCAAGGAGTTATATCCTAGAGAACCAAGCAAATAGTTAGTAGGATACATGTATGGGTAGAACCCATACTTACGCTTGTAAATATACCTGAGGAAGGTTTTCTGAATTTTCTCCAATAGGAGGGTATAATTATCCTCGTGCGGATGCCACACACAGGCACTGGCTTCCAGCTTACTTCGAACAAGAGCGCTGTAGATGAGTTTGATCACTTCTAAATTCTGAAACTCCCGAGAATTCCTCAAAACAAATCCCAGCCGCTGATAACTCTCCTTGGCAACTATTGCGATATGGTCGTTAAATGTAAGCTTTCTGTCAAATGTCACACCCAAATCTTTTACAGTTGTGGAGCGCGCTATAGTGCATTGGTCCAATTTGTATTGAAACTCGATTGGGCGTCCCATTCGACAGAAAGTCAGAACGTAGCATTTTGATATGTTAAATTCCATTTTATTAATTACACTCCACTGATGAATGGCATCAATATCTTGCTGTAGCTGCAGACAATCATCTATTGTCTTTATCTCTAAAAACAATTTCAGATCATCAGCATACAGAAGACATTTAGCATGTTTGAGAACTTCAGGGAGGTCATTTATCATAAGGATAAAGAGAAGCGGCCCAAGCACCGAACCCTGACTTACTCCGGAACGCGTATGATAGGGTTGGGACTCATATAATCCAAGACGAACATATTGCTGACGATTGCGAAGATAGTGGGCGATAAAATGGAGAAGGCCAGGAGTGAATCCTAGTGAACTGAGCTTCGCCAGCAGTATGTCATTATTGACCCTATCAAACGCCTTCCGGAAGTCAAAGTACAGTACATCTATCTGCCCTCTGCAGTCCAGCTTAGAAGAAATGTAATTGACTAGTGTCAGCAGATTAGTGTTTACTGACCTCTTTTTTCTAAATCCGTGTTGCTCTTCGCACAGGAATGGCTCGATTTGCCTATATAGTTTTTCATGGATGGCGTTTTCAAAGATTTTTCCAATAGTGGGCAGTATGGCAATTGGGCAATACTCCTCAACCGATAATTTATTTGAGCTTTTTGGGATGGGAATAACTCTAGATAGTTTCCATTCAGGTGGATACATCCCACTCTTTAAAGCGAGATTAAACATATGAGATAGTGGTAATATAAGAAACTCTTTACCTTTCTTGAGTAGCCAAGGAGGAATGCTATCAGGACCGACAGAACCATTCGGTTTGAGTTTTTGAATTGCAGAGGCTACGTCACGTGGAGTTATCTCAAATATATTGACGTAGTTACTTGTGAGAGACAAGTCCTTTTGAGATATACTCTCTGCATCCAGTGTAGGTAGCTCTGTCAAAAATACACTGGAGAAGAACTCTGCAAAAGCTTCAGGGGCCTGCACACCTGTTAATATGCTGCCGTTGTATGAAAAAGTGGAATCAAATCCACCTTTAGACTGCAGGCTCGATATATGACGCCAGAACTTCCGAGGATTCGTTGTCACATTTTGTTCTATTGCGGCCATGTGCAAATCGTAAGCGTTTGAGACTCGTACCTT
The DNA here is from genome assembly GCA_963890685.1 of Plagodis pulveraria. Classification (NCBI taxonomy): domain Eukaryota; kingdom Metazoa; phylum Arthropoda; class Insecta; order Lepidoptera; family Geometridae; genus Plagodis; species Plagodis pulveraria. Next base: position 21,417,100 of record OY982967.1, read on the forward strand.
CAACTCAGCCCTCAAGTTCGAGAACAATTTGTAAGCCTCCTCAGAACCTGTACGTTTCCAACCACGATGTAATTCGCGTTTCATTTTAGTGTCGTCTATAATAGCTCTTGTAAACCAAACCGGATACCGCGCTCCCGTTGCACCACTACGACGCTTCTTAGGAATACAATCATCAAATATACGGTAAATTTTATTGTAAAAGTATTGCACGCTATTATTAACATCATCAAGTTTATAAAATTCATGCCATGAAATATTGGAAATAATTTCAATAATTAAATTCGAATCACATTTTTCAAAATTCCAATCTTTAGCACAATCAATATTACTGGGATAAATGGCATCAGAACATCGAGATGAAACAATTCTAATGTCATTGCTAAGAGGCGGATGATGTTTATCGATTTTATCAACAATCGACTCTGTAGCTTTAACGGCCATTACTTGGGCATTCGCATTCTTACGGATCAACACAACATCCAGCATTCTACCATTGATATTCGGCACCTCATTATTCTCAGTTAGATTGCAAAATGACTTAAAATAGAAATAATAGTTTTTACATTAGTTGAAGCTGTATATAAATTTAAATCTCCAAAAATTAGAACAATACCTTTTAAATTATTTATAAAACTCTCCACCTTACAGAACCAATTAAAATAGAAATGTTCAGGCGCGTTCGATTTAATGTAAACCACGCATACATACGTTTTATGACCGTGCCACTCAAAACTGGACCATAAGTCCTCCCCGCCGCCAACTGATTCCAACTCAAAGTGACGACGCAGTGCTATAGGTGCGCGTGCGGCTAACATTGCACCTCCACAAGGAGTATTTCTGTCGCGCCGCAGCATACTCCATTCGCCTGTAACGACTTCAGCATCTGTTACAGATCCATCCAGGTACGTTTCGGTAAGAGCTACCAGATTGTGCTCGAGGAGAGGTAAGCTGATTCGTAAATCCTTAAGTTTTCCTTTAAGGCCACGAACATTTTGCGAGTAAACAAATAAGTCGGAGTGATCATTATACCGGCGTTGCCCTGAATGAAGGTCTTTCCCGAAAGGGCTGTTGACTAGAAGAAGACCCTGGTATAGCCGGCTTTGTCGCACCCCTGTAGTTAACCCAGGCTTTGATTCTGGCATTGATGGGCCAAACGTCATCGCAAAAGCATATATCGTAACAGGCAGCGGGAACGCCTATTTTAAATGATTTATAATTTCCTCGTGCGATGAGTTCTTCCACAGTGCAGGTGGCGTTGGGACAGAGCTGTTGCAAGTACACTCGCACTTCTTCAATGCCTGACGCCATATTCCACAAGTGGATATATTTTTGTATTTCAACAGCTTTCAGCGATGTTACAGAGGGCCCTGCAGTGCCCAAAATTGAAGTCGGGCGGCGACTCTTTTTTTTCTTCACTTCGGTCCATTGCTCGCAGTCGTTAGCGGCAAGTTCATTGCTATTATCTGAAATATTATTGATTAAAGCTGTAGGCACCGGCTGTGATCCTACGCTCGGTACAGGACCAGGATAGGTGACCCCTTTTGGCTCGGTTTTCTTGCTCTGTTTCAGCTTTGCGTCATATTGAGTCACTGTATGCTTCTGAGCCGTTTTCGTTTTATTAGGTGGTACGGGAACGGGAAGCGGATTTCGCGGCTCTGAATGGTATCTAGTGCGGGGAGGAGTTGCAGCATCCAGGGCACAAGGTCCAGATGGCGCCACCGAGTACTGAACCTGGGCGTTAGACGTGTCAAGGCTCATATGGCTGCAGCTGCAACTGCTGAGCTTGTTCATTAACTTTTCTATATGGCAAGCATGTAGTTCTATTTTAGTTTCATAGCTCGCAATGACCGAGACTGAGTGAGAAAGCTTTTGAGCATAATCAGCAATGATGGAAACTGAGTAAATTAGCTTGGTTTCGTATTTGGAAATGAGAGAGTGAAAATCTGCAAGCTGTGCCCTCATCAAAGTCATCTCAGTATTTTTATCCTCCTCTTTAGATACATTCTGACAATGGTAGTGATTTTCGTCATAGCTAATATCAACATCATCACTAATACGTGACACTTTTTGCCGAACAGTTACGTTTGTATCACGATATTTTTTAGAGGATCCTACAGGGGTTGAGCTGTTATCCCCGCCTTTTTTGGTAGCACAACGGCACTCGGGGCAGACCCATTTTGTATCAGCTGCTTGACTTGGCTTCATTTCTCCGATACATAGCAAATGATAACTTTTATTGCAGTCGTATACTGAACAGCGCAAGTACTCTTCATCTTTTTCAATCAGATTGCTACAGCACGCTGAACAATTCATAATTACGTGTGTAAGATATCGTTGCAAAGTCTTAATTTAAAAACTCAAGTGTGCGCAGGCAGATAATGTATGATAATATTAATAGTAAACATTATTATACACACATGATTATAAGTTCATCGAACAATGTGGTGTGCATATTGCCCTATATACTTGCTAATTCTACGCTATGTCGGTGATTTTTCTTCTATGCTCAATTTCCACATTAAGGATTATATCACGCAAAGAATCTCCGAGCTTAGCTCTTCTCATAGCTGAGCAACTGTGAGTTTGTGAAAATTGCCATAAAGGCCTCAGTTAAGGACCACGTCTCAGCGCCATGAGTCATCACTGGTGACACACACTGTTTGAAGAATTTGGGCTTCAGGCTGTGCAGGGTGTTAGACTGCCAATCCCAGAAGGATTCTTCGGCAACCTTTTTGTTAAAATATTTCATGAAACACCATTAATAATTATAAAAACGACTTTTCCAAAGTATCGCTCAAAGCAATATCTGTCGGAGCCCGTATTTGTAAGAGATATCTTGTGTGAATATGTGAATCTGTGATTCCACAATAAAATCTAATTCAATTCAAACCCATGCCTACAGGTTTTCTGATCGGTCGCCTTAACACTAAGATACTGGCTATGGTAGCACCTGCCACTAACCTCATATTTTCCTGTCTGCTTTATATTGCTGATGTGGGCCCACTCCACATGCATTGGCTAGTACTGTTTTCTCGGCGATCCTGATAAGATCTGACTAACAACAACAATTTCGATGACTGGTGGGTTTTCTTAGTAAAAGATATTGTCCTCAAAAAATAAGGAACACCCACCGCGCGGGGTAGGAACTGATTAGATAGTCGTTTATAGTAGGTAATTAAAGCCTCAAGTAGGGGTCCTATACAAAAGATTTTCCAAAAACAAAGGAGGTTCTTAATTAAAGCAACTAAAATGTATGTGTACATACCATAGCTTCCTCCACCATCTCCCGTAGTCGGAGTCTCTCCTTTGCAGAGGCCGCGGTGCGTTCAGGTAGATTAAATCAATGGCTTTCACGCACGTCACAAATTCTCACGTAGCAAAACAGTTATTCAATGAACATAATATGATGATGCACTTCCATTATAGATAACACGGTGCGGTGATGTTACAATATTTGTCATTATTTCAATTATGAATGCGACACCGACGTGGTGTATGGCGCGGGGCGCGGTCCAGCGACGACTCAAATAAGACTGGTCTGCCGCGGTGAAGCATCAACCACGGCTCGTTGCGGGTAGTATGAAAAAACTATGCATGCTTTGACATACACGTAATGACCAAAAAAAGGACCAATGACACTTGCAGTTACGCATGTTGAATGAAAATATTATAATTCTGTTCAATAGAAAAATAAACACATATTTTATATAAAACAAACGGTAGCAATCTTATTCAATGCTTTCGGGCTCCATTACGTGTTATTTGTCCAGGACCCGTTGTATGAGTTTTTGGAGCTTACGTTTTCATAAGCGTTAACGTTTACAAGACATATGAGGATTCATTTTATTATTCACGAACTTAAACTTGTATAAGGAAACTTATACAAGTTTAAGTTCGTGAATGTTACCGCTAGGAGCGCTATAAAAATGTATGAGCAAAAACGTTAACTTGTATTAACATGCAATTACGTAAGTACTTAAAGAAATCTCGACGGGTATTGTTTTTCAGTGTTTTAAATAGAATATAGTCGGTTAATTTTATTATTTTTTTAGTCACTTTGATAGTTTTGGTACAGTCTATTTACATATTTTACATATTGAAATAGTTCAAGGACGACATGAATCAATACATTTATTGAGCACAAGTACAAGACATAACCATATTACAATGATCATAAATTATTGATTAAAAAAAAAAAACAATTTATTTTCAAACACAGACATAAGTATTTAAATCTCTTGAGAATTCATGTTATTTCGGCACAACTTTCAAGTATGATTCCACTAATAAGTTTCAGAATCTTGAGAAATCATACAACCTGCGATGTTCCCAATTTCCTTCGTTTTTTTAATGATTTATTTTTCAACTATTTTATATCTGATAATTTAAACAACTTCAGCAGTATAGGGGTTGTATTAATATATCTTTTTTTATTTAAATACACTGAACATAATATCTATCGAACAATCCGAGAATAATCCATATCAGTTCACAGCTAGGAACTTTGAAAACATTGTGTTCAATCCTCCTCCATTTTTGGAGTCAGTATTAAATATATATACACATTTATTTTAGTAAATGCGATTGGGTTCGGAATATATGGAGGTCGGTCCTCTCCCTGTCTACAATACTCATCAAGAAATTCTTGTTGATAGTAAACTCTCTACCAGTTGTCTAACACGAGGTCTAATTGATGAATGAAAAATATATGTGAGCATTAGTATCAGGAACGCTTTTAATTTATTTTCATATTATTGCAGAACGATGGGTCTTGGTCGGTTTTAACATCTATTCTATACAAAAACATTTGAATTGCCATCATAACGTCAAGCTCTGGTAATCAAAAAATAATAAAAATTCATTGTAATCTGCCGCAAACCACGATGGCGCACGGAATTTGAAAGTGGTCATAAAATGCAGGCATAAGACGCACAGTGTCATAAAAACCACGACCAGCTCCTGCTTAAAAATTATGTATTTATAAAATGAGAAGTAAAACACATAATTTTAGATGTAGAAACAATCCTTTAAGTAGTACATGCAGCGCCGCACAATGAAAAAAAATCTACTTCTTGCCTAAAGTTTTTTTCGTGTTCAGGATTAATAGACAGTGCCCCCAGTAAAATGTACGCACTTGACAATAATGTGTTTGGTCTCGACAAGTATTCGATCAGAATATCTAACGTTTTATCTATTTTAAGATCCCTTTTTATACGTTTAACATCTTTGACACTTTTACTCAACTTTTTATTAGTACTTTAGATTCTATGTCTTCTACTTTGATACATCTTTTAAGTTTTTATTTGTCTTCGAGCTGCATCTAAATTATCCTTAAAACAATGCTGATGTTGATTTCAAACAGCCTCTAGAATCTCGATAGGCAAGATCCATTTAAAATTTTATCCATTAAGCTGCAGCGCCGAGGTTCCATTACGGCTCGCTAGCCTATATACAGTTGTACAGACGAAAATGTAATGATATTATTTCTAAAAGCCAAAATAGTTTATTATATTATGGAGTTTAAGACGCTACGATAAAGGCCAATTTCAAATATTGCTATTGAAACATAATATTCTACTGCGACGTTCAGCGAAAAGAGCGAATAGTAAATGTTCGCAACTGTGCTGACGTCAGTGCTCACCGTAGCCGACGCGACGGCTTAGCACTGAATGAAGCCTAAAATGATACGTTTTTACTAGTATTTATACAATTAGTAACGCAAGGAATAGGCTTATAAGACACAACTTTGTCCTGATTTTCTGATATCAAACAACGTATAACAAACATATGAAAAATAATTGTTTTTTTTGTTCCAGCTCTACCGGTGTACGCAATCTTGAGTATTATCCTAAGCTCTGTTGTAGTCGTCCTGGCAATACTGTCGGTCTTTATTTACAGGTAAAATTGATCAAAATAATAATTAGCAGATTTGTGAAAAGGTTAGCGCTATACACTTCTGCGTGTAAGAAAGAGACGGAGATGGCGTGGACTAGTAAAAATATAATATATTGTTAATTATCGAAACAAGTGTATGTTTTCAAGATTATTACTCTTTAGGGTGTTTAATCATTTGTTAAGTTACTTTTCAAAACAATAAAAATAATCACATGGTATTCGTCCAGTATATTCTGTGTTTAGAAAATAAGTGGAGACCTGATCTTACTATGGAATTAGTTTAGCTTAAAAATGATAATTAATCTTTTGATGGCCCATTGGTAATGCCTATAGCAGAGGGTTTATAGTTTTAATACTCATTAATTTTTTAAATTTTCATAAGGCTAGTTACCACCCTCATGTACAGAAACTGTCTCCAAACACTTAATAGTATATTTCAGCAAATGTCCTAAGGAGAATGTTGAAATATCTCAATTAAAAAGGTTCACAAACTTAACAAATTTCTAAACAAAATACCACTAAAATATTAAAGCTCAAATGTAGAAAACGGTTTTACACGTAATAATCCAACTTTTGCGCATTTAGTCAGCTATTTCACTTTCTCGTATAATTGAGCTAAAGGCACCGTAAAATTACTTCATTAACTTTGAACGTGGATATTATTTTATAATTACGGATCTTGTTACCTTTTATCTTCTAAAGTTTCGTTTTACAGCAAAAATGAAAACGTTATTTTGTCATTTGTATTTTTTTACGTTGGAACTATATAAATATCAGTAAGTAATCTATTCTGATTATAAGTATTTTTAATACATGAAGCGGCTTTACCTAGAATTACTTACTGAAGACGCAACGCTCGGTGCTAAATAAAGGAATTTTACTACTTGAAGGTGGTAGATAAACAGACAAAATGCTTTTCAACTTGCATTGAAACACAAGCGTTTTACACGGATTATATTTGTCTCCATTCCACTTCACTGAACTCGTTATTATGGTATTAAAAGGTGAAAAAAGCTTATGAACAAAAATCATATTATATTTCATATATATTGTTTTATATATGTACTCATATCTTATATTATTCTAATTGTCTTCTGTTAATACCTTCTCTTAATTAAACCTAACATACCAACTGTGGTAAAGTAAGTATCTTACAAAATAAAACATTTATTACATACGAGTACATAGAGGAACCTATATTGATGAAAGTTAAAGATTATACTAGACTAGAGAATACTTTATAGCAAAACTATTGAATGATTGAAAAAAAGTCAATAAATTTTCGTATAAAAGTTGAAAAATCTCTTCTCAATCACGTTCCCCGTGGCTTTTTTATACAAACGATATCATATTTACTCGTAGTTGAATTATAATGATTATAACAATTGTTTAGTTTCAATAAGCTGTTCAGTACTTCGCACGTGGAATTCCTACCTCATTCGTAGCGAAAATGTCAGTTTTATTTTATTAATGTGTTGTTTCAACAGACACTACAAACTGGAAGCTGAAATAGCAATGATGACGTGGCGAGTCAGTTGGAGTGACGTCTTACAACCTGGTGGTCGACTCCAAGGCAGTATGCATTCGCTCACTCGGCGTTATAGCACTGGGGTGAGTAGATATTAGGTGCTAACAAAAAATTGCCTCATTTTCCTAATTTGTACCGCTTTACTCACCTTTTGCTACTAATGCTTCAATCAGTGAGGTGTGTGACGGTATAGTCTTTACAAGACCGTGATCAGATCCGCTTGCTTAGCGGTAAGGAATCATCAGAATCTCTGAGGGATCTTTTTAAAGAAATTGATATTTTAACCTTACCAAGTCTGTATATATTTGAAAATATTATGTATGTTCCTAAAAATTTGAGTAAATTTAAATTGAACAGTGACAATCACGATTACAATACTAGAAATAAAGATAAAATAGCGGTGTAGGAATAAAGATAATATAGTAAGTATGTAACACATTGTCAAAAGATGTTTAAAAGAATGGCCCCGAGTTTCTTGCCCGTTCTTCTCGCAGTGGCTCTATACAATTTATTTGCTGAACGTGGCAGTACAATGTAGAATATTTCAATACTAAAATTTGTAATTGACGTTCATACGAGCGTCGTAGACGCCTAAATTGAATAAATGATTTTGACTTTGACTTTGACTTTAAAGTACCCCGACACTGAATATCCCTGTCCAGATCATTTATCAGCAAGAGGTTCAAACGTCTGACTCCCTTGTTGCCTCCTACACCCACTTTCGTTAGATTTTGCTACATAAAATTATAACATTATCTTCACTCTACTGTCATCAACATAGGTATTAAAATTAAAGTAGCATTACCGCGTAGCATAACCGTACTATATCATGTTACTATACCATTTTCTCTGTTTTTACCCGATCTAATCAACAAGTAAGATAGATATCAAAGGCTAGCTTGTTACGTGCAAATTAGGTTTTCACATATCACTTGGAAATCCATATTCAATAATAACAAATATTTTATACATATTTTAAATTAAGCGTTTAATATTTTGGAAAAACAATAAAAGATAAAAGAAAATCTCAATCATGCGCTCGGAGAGTCGAGACCTCCTGAGGATTCTTCCTGTAGAATCGAAACGCGTCGAAAATTCTTACGGTTTAGCTATAGGGCGTTTGTGACGTCACGTCGGCTTAACACGAAGTTTGGGTGTGATTGTTACTGGATATATTTTTTAAGCGTTATTCTAAATATAAATTAAATATATATTTGTTATAACCCAAACAAGTAGGTTGAAGTAGAAATATGTTGATGATTTCATCTAGTTTCATAATTAAATAAATGCATATATTATTGATTTTTTAATATACGTAAGCTTTTTATGTAATAAGAGTATAGACTGGATTGTAGCAGACGTATGACATAAGTCAGACCATGAACGACTAACTCGTCATAAGTGTCAAGCTTTGCTTGGTTAGCTATAAAACCCCAACGAAAACATTTTAACAATTATATTCTTGTGTTGTCCTGTGTAAATAAGACTTATTGTTTTAATATTCTGGTGTAAATTGTACCCACATTTATTTTGATAAGGAATTATTGGAAAGAGAAATGAACATGATTGTGTTGATATTAATCACTAAATAACATTGCAAAAGAACATCATTTCGTCTTATTGGGATGGTTGGTTCCGCCATTATATTTTACTTGCGGCCCGCTCCAGCTTCGTTCGGGTATTTACCAAAAAATTATTACAAACATATTATTTTATTATATTCTATAGCCTATGTTCAGATCATCAAGGATGATGTAAGAGATCTAATGATGATATAATTTTTTAAATCGGTGTTGTAGTTTTTATGATTATTCGCTTTATACAAAAATACACATCATTTTTATAATATAAGTATTGATGACGCATAATAGCGGATTAGAATTTCGCCTCGAATTCAATACAATCCATAGTTTTTTGAGTTTTGACCGGCTACAAGCAATCCAATCCTGATATTGTTTTATTTTTGTATAATAAGCGTAGGCTTATTACATTTTTCTCTTCCAATTCTTATTTTCCCTTTGGGTGTAAATATAAATCGCTTTTTCGCACCTCATTGGCGGATCGGGATATCTCTGTAAGAGGAAAAGAACAATATCCTTTGATTTCTTTATACCCTTATTTTTACGGCTAAAGGAAACCGCTTTTTGTTATTGTTGAGTCTATTGTGTTTTGAATTGTGAGGAAAGTTTAGTCTCGTTTGTGTCCGTTGAAGTTAGGTAAAACTTTTTACATGAACGAACGTCGAAAAAGGTTTATCGTTAGCATTGTCGTATGATTTTTGTCGTCGTTTGATAAAATGTGTATTTTCTACATTATTTGCAAAACTTGTATGCGATTACTTAGTTTCATAATAAGAGTAAAATAAACAATAAGTCGAAAAACTGACAAACCAGATTGAATATTAGGTTCAAGGCCATGCATGCAAAATATCATAGAGTTTTAACACTTGGCATTTATTTAATACAATATGATGAAACATCGTTTCAATGGAAAGAACGTTTGAAAAAAAGAGAAAGACAATTTTTTGTATTTTAATCACGCCCATTTTGGAACTAACATATTACCGCTATTACGGTAGTGCAAAAATAAAGAAAAAATAAAAATCAAAACTTATATGGTCCCTAAGTAATACTTATTATCAGTTTAATATTTTATTGTTAATAGGCATTTGTCTGCTATATTATAAATACTAATAAAAGTAGATTACCTCTTGATGTAATATGTAAACCACTTTGATATATTACGTTTTCTAGTGTAATATAGCGGATTTGTTATTTAGTATAATTTCGTATCTGTATTCATACATATTCAATATTTATACAGTATACATCGCATGGTATCTCACTGAGAAATTGAATAGACACAGATACAAAAGAGGCGTGATAACACTAGTGCTTTTGGCTTTGAGTTTTAAAAGGGTCATTTGATATCGTTTTTCCCTCACTAATGGTAAAAATTTCAATTGGCATAGGTTACAATATTCACGTTTCGTAAAAGAATAAAGAACATATATGATTTACATACATAGAGATATATACATTTTATTGTGAGCTACGTACAGAAAATAATCACATATATTGCAAGTTCTCTTATTTTCATAATAATAATATTTATTTGCTTAAATATATGCACTACAAAATACATCTATTGCTTTATATATATAAAGCAATAGATGTATTTTGTAGGAGTAGGAAAATGAAATTACCAATGAGTCCGTTGTCTTCGTACGTTTTCTGCGTTAAAGCTATTTACAGAACAAACAAAGCCGGAATGTTGCTTGACTTTTTTTTTCCCTACCTAGTAAATTTAACATTATCCTGGAGCATAATTTAATTCAAATAAGGGAAAATGCTACGATGTACTTGGGTATATTATAATGTTTAATCAAAAATACGACTGCTTGATTGGTGTGTGCTTTGGAATATCGTTGTCTTGGGTTCGATTTCGGGGTAAAAGAAATTAATAATCTTTCTAAAATAAAATAAAAATCATCAACAGCCCGGACTCGCGATATAATATATCGCGAGATAGGAAACAGCGGTAATGCCTGCCATATTGCCGCAAAAAGAGGTATCGACAATAGAAGTGTCCATTTTATGCTATTTCTGTATATATATGTATTTATATGTATTACAAATAAAAAAGTAGGTTATGAAGTTAAGTTCAATCCTATAAATGACCTAGGCAGGCTCTATTTGAACCATTTCTCACGCCTTCTGTATTTCCAGACAACTTTCTCTGACGAAGCAACCTCTTTGGCCGGCGACAGACAAATGTACACTCCGTGTGGTTTCTACAAAGGGTGCCGCGTAGCCATCAAGAAGATGGACAAACAACGGATAGACCTCACACGACCTCTCCTTCTAGAACTCAAGACGATGAAGAATCTAGAGCACGACCATGTGGCAAGGTAGGTAATATAAGATTTAATACTATAAAGAGTTTGTAATTAGACAGACTGTGATATCATATTTTATTAATTAGATGAATAATTTGCCAATGTACACTACTTTTAAATTAAAAATTAATTCATTAAACAAAACATTAAATTGTTATCAATCATTTGATAACCTTTATCACGCGTTTCGGATCGTTATTATTGTAAGTATTGTGTATTTTTAATTAATTTAGGACACTTTAGTTAGTTTTATTCATAATTTTCCCATTCAGTACTACCAGCTGTATCAAGGATATTTTCTTTTTACCCATTGCACTACCAACCACCCTGGTCCTGGCCATCTGATTACTACAGGAAATAAAAGTCGGGGTGTATTTATTTTCAACAATTGTAAATTTAAACACCCATGTTATAACTGGAAGTACTGCATGGAATGATTAGTTTTATGCATCCCCTGACGTCAATGGCAGAATGCATTGACCTACATAACAACTTTTTTCCTCTACGATTATATTTATAGAGGACATTAAAGCTACTCGTTTAACGAATATTAAAACATTAGTTTGTAAGTCTGTAGTTTTATTGACACTTTGTCTGAAATGAATATCAAAAAGTTACTATATCATAGAATTTATTTTCGTTAATAGCGAAACCAGTCTTGGCTTTGCCATGTTTGCCGATATAATAATTCTACTCAGGTAAATACTACATAATATTTTATGTTGATAGGTTTTTTGGTGCATGTGTCGATCCACCGCAATGCTGTCTCCTAACGGAATATTGCCCGAAAGGATCTCTGCAAGATATTTTGGAAAACGAGTCTATCAAACTGGACTGGATGTTCAAAGTTAGTCTCATGCACGACATTGTAAAGGTAAGATAGGAAGCCGGCTATGTGACGTCATAAACTCCACATAGCCCAAGCGGAAGTTTTATACAATTATACAATGTTCAAGTCTTTCTCATGATTTTCTCTTTTTTGCTATACGTGGCAGTAAATTGTAGAATATATCAATATTCAAAAATTGGTAATTGACCTTCATCAGGGCGTCGTAGACGCCTAATTTGAATATTATTATTTTTGATGCTTTGTGTAGAGTGGAAACGCGTTGAAAAATCTTCCGGTTGGGCTACGTAGCGTTTATGTCGTCACTTCGGTTTAGAACTTTCGCGAAATTGTCACTTGAAATATTTTAAATTTTCATGTGTTTTTCGAAAATAGTAATATAACGTTTTAATTACCTATTTTTAACACATTTTATAGTTTGTAATAACTTTTCCTTTACAATTGCATTTAATGCGTTATTAGTAATTTTCCGCGACTTTTCATTCAACTTGTTTAGTGGTAACTTTATGATAGTTTTTACTATTACTTACCAAAGGGTATAAAAAGGTAAAGTCAGTTTTCGCAAAGTTCACGCACCCTTAACGTAACGACCGTTTTGGGCTATTAAACTTTCAAGTTAACATCTTGTTCCACATTAAGTAACGCCCCTGAACCCTTCTCAAGAGGGTATAACATATTTTTTGGCCAAAAGTGTCTCGGGCTCAAATTGGTACGACATATAAAAAAGAGCATATTGTTACACTTTTTCGACTACTTTGAGTTACGTAATTAATACATAGAGTGCTGGCATAGTTTTATTATGTATCTAATACAATTTTATTTATGACATTTCGGACAAGTAGTAGTCAGGGTTGCATGTACTTTAGTCACCTGCCTTTCGAACGCCAACCCTCTCCGGAGAATGATGTGGTTCTAAGCCCTATCGTATAATCAGTATGCAGCAATACCCGCTCACATCATTGTTAGTGCCATGCTGCTCATTTGACACACTTTATACTGTAGTCACCTTAAACGACATTCAACAGAAGGATATGGAACTGTCCTTATATTCTTAAGCCGAGAACTGTGTGGCATACTACTATGCTATTCTACTCTAGTCAAAGATTTAATTTGATTTCAAAATTAATAAAAATGAATGAAACTATAGCGTCGTTCACTAAAATAGAATTCTGCTCAAGAAGAATCTGCTAAAAATTTGTACCTCAGTAAATAATCTCTTAGTAATACAAGAAAAGCTAACAGTTTAAAACCTTCCAGGGTATGCATTATCTTCACGGAACAGACATCCGTTCTCATGGAGCACTGAAGTCCAGCAACTGCGTCGTGGACTCCAGATTCGTGTTGAAGATCACAGACTTCGGACTCCACGCTTTGAGGGCTTCGGAAAAGGACTCACGGGCTCACAGCTATTGGACTCGTAAGTACGAACATGATAAAAAGGCGTTTTTCAGCATTTACAAAGTAAATAAGAAATAAAACTTGGATATTAGAAACAAGTTATTATAACATGAAATTTCTGTAGCCCTAGATATGACGTCAAAATTATGACACATTGTGACATAAACATCTCAGATGTAGAAAATCTGTCGCCAAGCGCCTAACGGTGTGGTCCGACAGTCCTTGAGAGCCAGTGAGACTTAACAACTATGTTTTAAGGTGAAGGGCGCAGTGCAATTCGTGAATTGTGACGAAATGCATCTGTAATAGGCAGAGGTTAGTCCGCTTAGCATCAGGTGGGCATTGAGCTTGTCCGTCACAATAAAAAAAAAGTCTTGTTAGTGCCGGTATTTGGTCAACATTACGCTGGTTGATATTAAAGGTGTAAGATCTAAGAAAAACTAAAATAAATTATTAAACATGTCAACACACGTGAATACATATAATATCGATTATTTTTTTATATTTGTGGCACAGATTTAGGCATAAAGTTTTCTGGAAACTATATCAGGTTTATTCTCCAACTATAATGAATGATGGTTTTCTTGCATTGTTTCTGTTTTTATGAAAGTATATTTTAGTGGTAATAAAGGTCAAGTAGATTGTTTATCAGAATACTCGTTATTGATTTTTTTTTATGTTATTATGACGGAACAAGCTCCAGGCCCACCTGATGTTAAGCAGACTAACCTCTGCCTATAACAGCCGCATTTCGTCACAAGTCACGAATTCCACTGCGCCCGTCACCTTGAGACATAGTTGTCTTTAATTTCACTGGCTCTCAAGGACTGTTACCGGAATAAACCGTTAGGTGCTTGGCGACAGATTTTATACTTGAGTGTGGTCGCTAGCCAGGCGGGCATTCGAAAAATGCCCTTCAACCATGCGGTGAAGCTCAAGCCCGCGTCGGGGTTCGAACCATGGACCTACTGCGCAGCAGTCCATAGTCAATGCCATCAAATCAAATCACATGGCAATAAAAACATTACATACTCTAGAATTCTACATAAAATATTGTTTACACCTCATAAAAATATCTCTATCAAAAATTGACAGTGGATTCCTCCATGTAATTATCTATTATCAGTTGAAGATGTGCAAAAACGTATGCCTTTTATGGTGATATATAGATTAATAAAAGCTCATGCGAGGATTAAAAAACTATTAATTTTACTAACTAAGTTAACTATCAAACTGAAGAAACCATCAAATTTTAAGATTTACTAAGAAAACGGTCCCAGAAGACGAAGTCACAGAGACAGTTTTGGGACCTATACTTTTCCATAACTATTTTTCCAAAATTGTCTACAAAACATTTATGTTTCCTACGTGTAGACTACTGTAATTATCGTCGAAAGTCAAAACGAAGGTGAAATTTAGAAAGAAGCAAATCTTTAGGTTGTGCTTACATGGCTTGATAAAATTACCTTGACCTCAAAACTAAGGAAAATAACTTTATTGAATGTCAAAATAACAACAGTACAACACAAAATGAATACGCTCTGTGACAATAATTTAATAAACGACGTGACGTAGTTCTTGGTATAACCATTAATTTATATTGAAATTGGAAACTTATAATTTATGAGTTATGTGCAAAGTTAGACAGATATGATTAGAAGATGTGTACATATTGTACCGTCTGCGGCAAACAACGAAGGAAACCGTTTTATCGATCTACCATGGATATGTGTTACTTACTTTCTTTTTTAATAAAGTCAAATTAGAATAATATTTCTATCTATTCGAAGTTATATTTACAAAATATAACAATCATAACATTTAACTATGTAGATGGTGAATGTGAAAACAAAATTGAAACTGTAATCAAAAATATACTTTATAAAACAGCATCTAAGTAGACCGTTACTCAGAAATTATGTTTTTACTACCTAAAGAACTCAAACAATGTTATGAAGTATTCAAATGTAAAGTTACATAATTATAATATACCGATATAACCATTGTTCACTAGTATCCTCTCAAGGTTATCTTGAACTCGCCTACCTCAGCTATAAGTTGCATGGTGGTAGGGCATTTTGCGAATGCCCGCCTGGCTAGCTACCACCCTCAAGTAGAAAATCTGTCGCCAAGCACCTAACGGTGTGCTCCGGCAGCTGTCCTTGAGAGCCAGTACATCTAGGTTAGCCTGAACAACATCTTCGACCACATCATCACTTACCATCAGGTGAGATAGTGGTCAAAGGCTAACCTATTAGACATAAAAAAAAAAAGGGAGTATACCATTATACCCTTTGCCAAACATCTATTGGAGCTGCAACTGCTAAACAGTAACAAACAGCTTCCAGTCTTTAACAAGTCACGTAGTTTTCATTAATATTATAATAAACTTTACTAAACTGAGAGGCTAGCTTTGACCACTTTGAGAGTTGTTGGTGAAGGCTGATGAGATCGAAGATGTTAAGTTTAGGATAGAAACTCAGACTCAAAAGCACCTGAATACATCACCACACGGTAAGGTGCTTGCTTAGCGACAAATTTTATACATGAATTTGTTGAAAACCGCCTAACTACTACTTATCTTTTCATTAGAACCGTTAATGTGTCTTCTATAAAAATGTTTCAAGATACGAATAACACATATACTTATGTAACACATACGCTTAAATAAATGGGTCGCCTTTAATACAAGCATCAACAAATGTCAAAAGTGTTTCGAAAAATTCATTTATATTAAAAACTGCCTAATATAAATGAATTTTCCTAAATATTTTCAGCAGATTTCTTTTGTCCGAAAGTGAACTTAGTAATCTCTGTTGTTTATTTATTCTTTTGTTTCGCGTTTTGTTTAGATTTATGACTCATTTATTTCGCGGACGTAAAATAAACACCTTATATAAACAGTCTTTCATTGCCAATTTATCTTGCCTTGGGTTCACGCCTTTTTACGATTGACGTTGGCTACGGAACTTTGAGTTTATGTTTTTACGTGAAAAATGTTGGTTATTTTACTTTAGTTGGAAAAATATTCGTTTAAAATGATCAAAGAAAGATCAAGAGCCTTTGAAGTTATATGTTTCTGATATATAATTTGCTTCACATTGTATTGAATAATTTTTTAAAACCTTTTGAGTTACTTTAGCTACAGGATTTCCCGCTTGTATCACGAAAGGTAGGAAATTTATTAATGAAATTTTCTTGAATACTTTCAAAACAAGTACATTTTAAACAATGAAAATTAAATAATTCAAACCTACTGGAAAATAATATCTTTTACCTACCCAAGTAGTTTACTCTATCAGCCGGACTGTCCACTGCTGAACACACCCTCCCCCATTAAGGGGGGATTTGCGATAATCTCCAAGCTTGCCAGGCGTCTTGGGGATCGCAGTTTAAGATATCAGTTCTTCAGAAAGCACTGCTTCCTTTCACTACTTCTTCCTTCAATTTCACCTTTAGTCTCCTCCTACGACACCGACCAGGTAGCAATGGGAGGATGACATTCTAGCTCAGCACCCCACGGGGCAAGTAGTTTAATCTAGTGTAATTAGTTATCAAATGTGCCAAACTGGAAGAGTTTTCGATGCTTTGTGCTTCTACACGAAGCATCCACAGGAGGTCTTGACTGTTCATGTGCACGATCGAGAATGATCGATTTCGAGCGTGAGTTTGAATAGTGGCTTGAAAGTCAGAAGAGAGGCTAGGTTTTACGTTTACCTTACGTTTTTAGCATGGTAGTAAAGCATTATGTGAATGCCTGCCTGGCTAGCTACCAACTTCAAGTAGAAAATCTGTCGCCAAGCACCTGAAGGTTTGTTCCGGCAGCTATCCTTGAGAGCTAGTAATTCTAGGTTAGCCTGAACAACATCTTCGACCACATCTTCACTTACCTTCAGGTGAGATATACCATATTAGTCAAAAGCTAACCTATCAGCTATAAATAAAAACGTGGCGTTTATGACGTCACGACGGCTTAACGGGAAAATAAGGTGGAAATGTCACTGTATATATTGTTATATTTTAAGAGTTTTACTAAAATATAAATTGTATGTTTGCTTAACATATTTATAAAATATTCATGTTTATTAAGAGGAGAGAACTTAAAACCATTTGTAAAAGAAACAACAATAGAATTTGGATTTTCTACTGCTAAGACACAATGTTGAAATTTTTGGTTTACTTTTACTAGTCGCAGCATTTATTCTCTTCCAAATGGTGTTTATTTTATTATTTTACTTATTATTAGACACTAAAATTTGGTCTCTCATAATTAAAAAAGAAAGATTTAGGCTCTATACAGCAGAAGCTCTGTTAAAAGATAATTTTCCTTCCAAAATACCACTTTTTTTCTTCAGACACAACAACAAATAGTTTGATTGTGCCTTGGTATGTAGATTAATTAAAAGTTAAAAGGGCAGTTACTTTTAATTGCTATATTGTACAATATACAGTAACTATATTCAATATTTGTGTTCATAGAAGAAAAAAAAAAATTTTTTCTTATAATTTTCATAGATTTTAACATTCTATGCACTTTCTATAGTCTGGGTTAAAAAAAAAAGTATGGACA
This sequence comes from Plagodis pulveraria, assembly GCA_963890685.1. Lineage (NCBI taxonomy): Eukaryota > Metazoa > Arthropoda > Insecta > Lepidoptera > Geometridae > Plagodis > Plagodis pulveraria. The sequence continues at coordinate 21,435,236 of OY982967.1, forward strand.
CTACCATGGCAAGTTTTATTAAAAGTTGGCGCAACTTTATAAAAGTCTCTGTAATTAAAAAAAAAAGAGTTATAATTTTTTTTTTTTTTCCCGATTAGTCATGAGTAGGTCCATGCACCGATGCCGGCTTATCGTTGAATTTTGGGACACGGTGTATATAGAATAAGAATCAGTTCGATTTCACAAAGAGCTGATCTACATCAGATACAGCTGTTTAATCGATTGCACATAAGCTTGAAGCCTATGAGCGATCACCTGATGCTATGGGCGTATTTTGATCCATCCAATGTATTTGACTGTGTGGAGCACCGCACACTGATTTGTAAACTTTCATATTCCTTAATAAATTCTGAAACTTAGGTCATATTGTTAGACCGAATCATATATCTCAAAACTATGCTGGAAAATTTGTCGCTCGCCATAAATAAAAACGAACAAACGGTGAAATCTCACATAAATCTGTCACTAAGCACCTAACGGTGTGTTCCGGATCTGAGATAGAGAACAAAGGAAGATAGAATAAAAAATATTTAAGCTGAATGTGAATTGAAATATATGAAGATGAACCGGAGTTAGAGGCAAAAGTAGGCCGAAAAAATATTAATAAAATTCGTGACGAATAATATTATGCCTTCAGCATTTCCCCTTCTACTGGCGCCAAAGCCTGGTGAAGTTGTCGTAGCGGCAAATAACATCTACGATCATGTGAAACTAAACTATCAATTATTATGCATATGAAATTAGAAACAATTCAAATCATAGGCTTTGGAATTACAAATTGCTTGCTTGCGACCAAGAAAGGCAAAGAAGAAGCTTTCGAAAACAAACAGTGACCATCATAAATATACCGATGGCTAGCATCTGCTGATAGGATTGTTGTTTTAAATCATTATATTTCCTTCATTGATTCTATCTCTAGGTCTTCTCTGGACAGCCCCCGAGCTACTTCGAATGGCGGAACCCCTACCAGACGGTACACAGAAAGGCGACGTATACTCTTTCGGGATCATTATGCATGAGATAGTCAACCGACAAGGAGCATATTGGCTTGGACCGGGCATTGAATTGCCACCTAAAGGTAATTTATTATATAAAAAAAAAAAACTTCTTGCCACCATGGTATAAATAATTAATCTTGTACCGATTTTTATCTTAGTAATTAATTTGTTTTCCCCGTGGGGTGCCGGGTTAGAATTGCACCTCCCCATATCATCCCGTGGGTGTCGTAAAAGGCGACTTAAGGAATAATTATACTGAAAGGTGGGCAGCAGCGCCTTCTAAAGAACTACTATCTTACACTGCGATCCCCAAGCCGCCTGCCAAGCGTGTGCATTATGGAAAATACTCCCTTAACAGAGGAGTCTGTGTTCAGCAGTGGACGATCCGGCTGATACAGTACAGTACAGTAAAGTTAATTTAGATCGTAAAGTGATTATTTTTCGTTTGTCCTCTATAATTTTACAAACTTATGTCTAAATCTCAGATAAATATCGTAATTATATATGAGGCTGGTATACTTATTTACTATTCGTGAAATCCAGTATTGCATTTTTTATAGAAATCATTGAAGCTGTAATTGCAAGTGGTCTTCGGCCGAACACATCCCACCACCGATCTTGCGAGGTTGACGACGCCACTGAACTCATGCGCCGATGTTGGGCAGAAGAGCCTACTGAGAGGCCGGACTTTGGCCATCTTAAGGGAGCTATTAGAAGGCTGAACAAGTAATATTTATGTACATATTCTTTGGATTCTGGTTATTCTTTCTGGTTTGCTTTGATCTGGTAACTGTTTTTTGTTTATAATACTAGTGGGATATAATATAAGTTCTATCGAAGCTCTCAGCTTCAGGTTTTTCAAGCACTAGCGCAATTTGACTTTGCCAAGTGCCTTAAAAAAATGGCCGTAATGCTATAGCGTATACAACATCATGATTATTGTGAATATAATATTAATTTTATATGGCGTAATATTTTGACACTGGGTTTGGATCTCTGAAAAAAAAAACCTAGTATTAGGTTTTCTTTAAAAAACATTCGCAGTAATAATCTGATTACTTTATATCTGGATCCTTTGAGTGGATTCCGGATGGCAGCTTTAGCTCTCCTTGGTTTGTGATCCCATATGAAATGAAGATTACGGTGGACTTGACATTAAGCTCGTACTTCTCACATACCTACCATAAAATAATAAGTAATATCCGATTTTTTCCTAATATCCTACAAATGTTTTTTTTTGTTTCTGTTGCCTTGTTCTTATATTTATTTCTCGTATTTCCATTGTTTATTGAGCACAAATCAAGAAAACTTTCAACTCATATCAGTATTAAGCCCTATAAATAATGATCCGTATGTTAAAAGTTGTTGCTTTATTGAAAAACTGTGAACGATTTATTCATTTTATATCAAATAAAACGCAAATTTGTAATAAAAAAATAAGATATTCTATATCTAAATATTAGAAGTTATTCTTGATACGTATGTTGACAGTGGGTCGAATATTTATTAGACGTATTACACCGTAATTGATGACTTCAGAGTAGAGTTCAAGGAGCGCTTTCCATATAAACGTAGTTTCGTAATATTTTTGATACTAAAAACACTTAACGTCTCATTCCTAGAAGATATAATATTTTGCGAATGTTTACTAAGTACAGGGGATAACAGGAAAAGGAATAAAGTTCACGAAAATAAAGAGTTTGTACAATAAAAATTTTGAGTTTAATTAAGCTTCTTTTTCAACCATTTAATTAATTTACAGTACTAATAAGTTCCTTTCCTTATGAAAATTATCACATGAGGTTACAAGGCAGTACCATACTCTGATGAGCTTCTGAGGATACTCTTCAACACTGTCAAACCCAAGACTGTGATATATGATTGATACGGTATAATACTAATATATATATATAGAACAATATTTTCGCTATTAATTTCGGATATCGCTGATTAGGTTACCTCTTATTTATTGTGGTAAGTCCACGCACCACCGACTTAACTACAGACCCGCCAACTTATCTGTTCAGGTGGCAGAAAAAAGAACTACAACATTCCTTCAAATTGTGACAGTTTGTAGTTGATTTCCATGACCAGTAGCGCCCTCGAAAACTGCACAGTTAAGTTGGTGGTACTATAACTGTAGACTTATCACAGACAGCAATCACAGAATAGAATAACGTCGGTAAATCATAATGTTGCCAGTGTCGTAGCAAACTCATTCCAACTACCCGCTTGACGTTTCTGAACGTAAATTGCTTGATGGCTTGGTGGATGAACGCTGAGAAGAAACCGATGTATTGCAGTCTGTGCTCACGTTTCGACATATATTTTAATATTTTTAATATTTAGACATCAATTTGCAAGCGTGGTTCTTAATACAACATCAACGATAAGCCAGTTTAAAAATTTCGATACTTTTCACTTAGCAATATATTTGTTTATATGGAGCTTGGAAAGCACTTCAGAAAAAAAAATACCCTTCACATGTTTCTACGTCTACATATTTTCAATAATTATCTAATTAATGTTTATTTTGCTTGTCTACTCTCTCTTTCTTATTTTACTGTGTTATGAAAACAAGGCTATGTTCTTTTTGGCATTTTTATTTTAGGAAAGGGATTTTCAGAAAATTGCAAGTGTGTGTTGACGCAACAGAAAAGATAAACACATTAACACAGAGGAAAATTAAAATAAAATACTTCCATTTGATAAAATTTAAAAAACATGGTTTAGAATTTAATCGCGAGGTCTATAGGTACTATAGGACCCATATCAAAGAACTTGTCAGTGATGCGTACCAGCAGTATAATAGAGTTGTAGGGTCAAATATTTGTTCTAATCCTAAAAAATTTTGGAAGCATGTTAGAGAAAGTCGTAGTAGTAGGGGCCCATCCAGTGCATATACTCTGAATGGGGAACTGGTGGAGGGAGATAATCCTGCTACTGCGTTTGCCGAATGCTTTAGTTCTGTGTTTCCTAGTGACATCCCAGCTCTCGATGCTGAAGCGGCAGCGCGTGAGGCCCCTGCCACAAATGTCCGACTTCTAACCATAAACACTGTAACTGAATTTGATGTTCGCCGTGCTGTACGCCGCTTAAAACCTTTGTCTGCAGCTGGGCCTGATGGAATCCCCCCCTTTCTTGTAAAGGACTGTCTCTCAGCGATAGTATTTCCTCTAATGCACATATTTAATCGCTCTCTGCAGCTGTGTCAATATCCTGCTAGATGGAAGGTGTCTAGAGTGACTCCTGTACCTAAAGTGACCTCTTCCACTGAAATTACAACCTTTAGACCAATTGCTGTACTTGCAGCATTCAGTAAAATTTTCGAATCAATCATCAACTATTACCTAGTTTACCAGATTGAGCCTTATCTCGACAATTCACAGCATGGGTTTCGCATTGCCCGCTCCACTACGACAAATCACATCACCTTTGTTGACCGGATAGCCTCTGATATGGATGCTGGTCGGCAGGTTGACGCTTTGTTCTTCGATTTTAGACGTGCATTTGATCTCGTGGACAATGACATCTTATTAGTCAAACTTTCATCTTTAGGTGCCTCACCTGAACTATTAAAATTTTTTTCACATTACCTAAAGGATCGCAAACAGTATGTACAAATAAATAAGTGCAAATCAGGTGATTATTACACCAGATCAGGTGTAAGTCAGGGTAGCAATCTGGGCCCTACTCTGTTCTTAGCTATGATCAACGATCTTCCCAGTGTTCTCAATACGTCACAATGTTTAATGTTTGCTGACGATCTAAAGGTCTACCATCCGGTAACTGGAACATCAGATTGTATGAGACTCCAGGCCGATACAAAGTCAATTGAAAGATGGAGTCAGAAAAACAGGCTTGTTTTTAATACTGCAAAGTGTAAAGTAGTCTCCTTCACCAGATCTACAAATCCCATTTTATATCCTTACACCTTGGGCGACTCCATCTTGGTGAGAGAAACTAAAGTTAAGGACCTAGGTATTATCTTGGACAATTGTCTTAACTTCCGGGAACATATTATTTCAATTTGCAAAAATGCTAACAAAACTCTGGGATTTATTATGAGAACTGCCTCACAGTTCCCAGACATACGAGTAGCAATCACACTGTTTAACGCGTTTGTTCGCAGCAAACTTGAATTTGACTCAGTAGTCTGGGATCCCCGTGAGGCTAAATACACGCTTCTGATCGAAAGGCTTCAGCGCAAATTCGCTCGTTACGTCTACAAGAGGATGTACGGGTACTATCCGTATCTGTTTCCATCGCTCTTTGTATCAGGTATGATCGGAGTAGATACACTAGAGCTAAGACGAAAATTACTGTTGGCCATACACTATTGCCAGTTACTTCGTAACAAGGTGGACAACTCGATGGCTTTGGGCGCACTTGGTTTATTTGTACCGGATTTTTATGCGCGCAGCAAACGCCGTCAACACCAGCTGTTCCATCGTCCTACGAAACGAACTCGCCACGCTCAAAACTCTCCCACGCAGCGAGCGTTAGTTCTTTTAAACTTGTTTACCCATGAGTTTCAGCATGTCGATTTGTTTTCCAGCTCCATGAACATTGTTGTTATTAATCTTAGGGTGTATTTAAGCCATAATCATAATATTTAAGTTAGGTAGTAAGTGTTTTGGTGTTAACTGTAAGCTTTCTACTTGTATTAAATAAATAAATAAATAAATAAATAAATTTATTGTTTTTGTTTTGAATTTTCCTTTAGGGCAATTCAGAACTGGGAAAAGTGGATATCGCGCTAATTGTCTTATATATACTTTTTTGTTGTGTTATATCATGCTTCTAAACTTATATCTACATCAAAAATATGTCAAACTAGTTTTCATATTAATTTATTAAAGTATGTAAAGTAACATCAAGGAAAAGCCAAAACATTATTATCGTTTTTAGTATTCCTAAAATACTTTTAATTGCAAGGGATATAAATACTTCTTCTTTAGACTTGATTCCAAATATTCTGATTGAACACTAACTAAAATTGTCTACTATAACTACGTTTTTACAACTGTGCACAATTTTCGTGTATAATTCCCGTATCCCGAGTCCACATACTTGTGATTTTATTTTCTTCTGAGCAAGCAAATGTGTAGAAACATAGTCAACTACATGTATTCATGTCTTACTGTAGTGCCTATGCTAGCTACTAGATACGTTTCATTCCGCTGGAGACCGTAAACTACCCACATAGTAAAACCAGACCTTGTACGGAGGTCCAAAGCAATCGTATCGCTTCACTTTGCGTCTCTTACAACTACTATGCAAGGTATACGGACAAATTATTGAAATATATATGTTTATTTTCACTTAATAGCTTGTAATATCTCTGTCATTGCACGGTTTTTAGGTTCATAATGGCATATATAGAACTCGCGTGTATTTTAATTTACAGTCAACTCAGCAAAGTTTATGAAAGTTTGTTTATTTTTTCCCTACATATGTGTTGGAAAAAACATCGTAGAATTGGTATTTTTTCTCTCAAAACTAAATTTCAACCCGAGTCCAAGGTGAAGCCGTAATGGAGCCGAGGGAATGACTTGTAGGTTTTATGTCTAATGTACTGCTGTCTTGTTCACAGGACTCAAGAAAGTAGTAATATTTTAGACAATTTGCTTTCCCGTATGGAACAGTACGCGAACAACTTAGAATCACTTGTCAGCGAGCGCACTCAAGATTATTTAGAGGAAAAGAAGAAATGTGAGGAGCTTCTATACCAATTGTTACCAAAGTAAGTATCATACAATTCTATATCAGATTCTACTTCTTGGATAAGATCCAGTTTCAAGTAACTTAAATTTATTTATAACTAGTATCAATATCTTTTATCATTTACCTACTAAAGAAAAGGAAAACATTAATTTATATTTAGTTCATGATAAACGAAAGTATTAAATCTTCACCCTATATACAATCGAACATAATTTCTTACCATTAACCATATGGGAGTTTTAGAACATATTGTGTATTAGTTATCTGTATTTAATAAAACTATTTGTTTTAACATCGTACCGGAACTTCTAAAGATTTTACGGAGTCTTCAAGGCAGGGATGGCTCACTAACGTTGTTCCAAGATACTTGAATGGTTACAAATTTTTGATTGGCAGGTCTGTAGCATCACAGCTGATCAACGGCCAGTCAGTAGTAGCGGAAACATTCGAACAAGTGACCATCTACTTCTCCGATATAGTGGGCTTCACTGCTCTCTCTGCTTCCTCTACACCAATGCAAGTGGTGGATCTGCTGAACGACCTATACACGTGTTTTGATTCCATCGTTGAAAATTACGATGTTTATAAGGTGCGTTACATCTTCATTCTATTAATAGGATTTGTATACTTAAAATTGGGGGTAAAATTTGATTTTGAAATCTCTCCAAAATCCAAAAAATAACTTAAGATTTGTATAAGTTTTTTTTTACATTAGATGGGTTTGCGTTTGACTCCATCTCACCTGATGGTAAGCGACGATGAAGTCGAGGATGAATCACGCTTGCCCAGAAAAAGTGTCTATTTTAAACATACATATACTCAAAATATTTACATATACAACTAATTGTTTTTATGAATGTAGCTGACAAATGACATAATACTAAATTGTAATAATGCCAAATATTTGAAGAAAACATTATGTTTATATATTTGTACATTGTCAAGACCTCCTGGGGATCGTTCGTGTAGGAACGAAACGCGTTGAAAATTCTTCCAACGTTTGGCATTTATGATGTTACGACGGCTTAGCAAGAAAATTTGTTGTAGTTATCTCTAGACATATTTGTTTTAAGTGTTTTTTTTTAATATTTGTTAAATGTTTTCTTTAAATTATTTTACAATATTTGCTTTTATTAAATATGGCTTTCGGAAAAGTACCGCCTGAATCTATTTATTAAATCGCAATATAAATAACAACTGATTTCACAGTCCAAAGTCTAATCTAGAAAAATAGTCCTAACTCAATGCTACATATATATTTAATAAACTGCTTTATACATTAAAAGCCCAAGACTTTTTCTGTATGCAAACAAAACATAACTAGAAGCAAATACATACACAAATAAAAAAATTGCTAGAAATATTAACACATTAGACAACATTTTCAAAGATTAATTGGGTGACATAAAAATAGACCATTCTGGTCCTATTGTATCCTAATGCCTCATAGTACATATTAATATGTATTCTAAATAAACATATTTTGTAAGACCCACATGGACTATACTTTGTTGTTAAAGCCAATCAGCAGTAGCTGTAACATTCAAACTAGTGACCATCCATTTGTCTAATAAAGTGGGGTTCGATACCCTGTTTAACGCCTATATATTTTTTTAATTCTATTTTTCAGACTGATAACATTCACTGCGATAATCATACACAGAGAATTAAAGATTAGCCCATTATTTCAAATCTTTGTAATTATTCTGAAGTCTCTGGTAGTTACTAACATAAAGATCGAATTCTTGGAACACCACTTTTGTCACAAGGTGGAAACGATAGGCGACGCGTATATGGTGGTATCTGGTCTACCGGAGCGCAACGGCACTCGACATGCAGCGGAAGTAGCCAGGATGGCGTTGGCTTTGCTGAATGCTGTACGAAGGTTCAGAATCCGGCATCGACCACATGATCAACTTAAACTGAGGATTGGACTTCATTCTGGTAAGATAAATTCAGAAATGTCGTGGTAGTAGTAAAATTATAGCCAATGAGGATCAGCGTTTATACTTAAGCCTGCCAAAGAAATTTGGGACCATTGTTTTCATATATATATATATATGTAACGTAAGTTTTTTTAAAGTTATTTCAATATTTTTACATAGTTGACTGACAGTTGCTAAGAAGAGTTTGCATTTTTGTCTTCAACATTATCATATATATACATATAAAGTATATAATTCATCATCATCATCACCAACAGCTGGAAGACGTCCCTTGCTGAACAAATGCCTCCCCCATAGATATTAGCCACTTGTAACCATGGGCTAGCCGTGACTTTCACGATGTCGTCAGTCCACCTATTGGGGGGCCTAACAACTCTATGTCTTTCGGTGTAGTGTGGTAACCACTCGAAAACCTTTCTTCCCATCGGCTATCAGTTCGTCGAGCAATGTGGCCCGTACATTGCCACTTCAACTTGCAAATTCTGAAAGCCATGTTGGTGACTTTTGTTCTTTGGCGAATATCCACGTTCCGGATTTTATCGCGCAAAGAAAGAAGTGTAAATTTGTTAATAAGTCCTTATATTTAATCATTAGTTAATATATTGCATGTGTAATAATATTACATAAGTACGTGTTGAATTGATGACCTCCTTTTTATAGTTAAAAAGTTTTATATATTATGTATTATCTGTAACAGTTTAGGGATATAAGACAAAACATATTTTACTGACACTGTTCACATGATTGGAATAAAATTGAGTTCTATTAAAAAATAACGTTGGTAAATGAGTTGGAACTGTAATTAAAGGCTATCCTATGAATAAATATCTTGAATTTAAACAAATGACTGTTCCACCTTTTTGCACCAATCCTTCGTACATGATTGTGTACCTACACAATCATGTACGCAGGATTGGCTAGGTTGCTACCTAGCAAGTAAACTAATCTTGTATGGACATTGCTATTGTTTTCCTGATTTATTCAAGGTTTCGCTTCAAAGTTAAACAGGCAGCGTGAAATATTTGCTAAATAACGATGTTCTAGTTCAAAAATAAGATATCTGTTAAATGTACGAAGTTAAGATAAGTATTGATTCATGTACAAAGTTAGGTGTGTTATATGGGTAAAATCTCAGATAACTTTAAAAGTCAATCTTAGTATCCATAATTAAAATGTATGACGATAACAATTATGCATTTTTATTCATAATTTGTCGAAGATTTAGACATTTTATGATATCCTATGCGTCATATAGAATTATAGTTTTGCGTAGACACAATTTAAGGTGCTTTATTTTTTTTAAAGATTATTCTGTTGAGACTTTTTAAATAGTGTTTGACACAAATATATATTTTTAAGAATTATTTTAGACTATGGCATAACCAAGAAAATATTAAAACAACAATGTCTGTGATAGCATCTGATCTGAAAAAGTTTTATTTACAAATTTACGGTGGCCTATTATAAAAACCACAATGCATGACAAAAGTTGCTTCTACTCAGAAACAAATAAAATTTGACGACTTTGTTAAAAAAAAAAAAATCATTAACTTTAATAATATTAGGTCCTTACATATGAAATAGGCGTTTTTCGTACTGGCCACTTTAATCACGAATTTCTCCTCTTTGGTAAGGAATTCCAAATTCAAATTTGTACAGCTATAGACTCATGTATTTGTGCTTCGATGATCGTCATTCATTTGTTTTTTTTCTTCTGTTTTTTTCTGTTTGCGTCACTCATTTTACAAAATGGAAAACCTTAAATATCGCATTATTTACGAGTACGAGTTCCGCCGTGGCACTAGTGCTGCGGAAACAACTCGAAGGGTGAATGATGTGTATGGCGGTCGTGTTGCAAAAGAAAACACAGTTCGTTTTTGGTTCCAACGTTTTCGTTCTGGAAATTTCGACCTGCAGAACAAGCCCCGTGGACGGCCTGAGACTCAAGTTGATAATGAAGAGTTGAAGGCTATTGTGGAAGCGGATCCATCGCAAACCACGTCCGAGTTAGCTGCAGGCTGCGATGTTAGTGATAAAACTGTTTTAATTCCCTTGAAGCAAATTGGGAAGATTAAAAAGCTTGAAAGGTGGGTACCTCACGAATTGACTGAAACAAACCGGCAAACGCGCGTCGACTGCTGCGTTACATTACTAAACCGGCACAATAATGAAGGTATTTTAAACCGAATCATTACCTGTGATGAAAAATGGGTTCTTTACGATAATCGGAAGCGCTCAGCGCAATGGTTAGATCCTGGCCAGCCAGCCAAATCCTGCCCCAAGCGAAAATTAACCCCAAAAAAGTTACTTGTAAGCGTTTGGTGGACTAGTGCCGGTATTGTTCATTACAGTTTTTTCAAATCTGGCCAGACTATTACGGCTGATGTCTATTGTCAGGAATTGCAAACCATGATGGAAAAGCTAGCGGCTAAACAACCTAGGCTGGTCAATCGCTCCACGCCACTGCTGCTTGACGACAACGCTAGACCACACACTGCGCTACAGACGGCTACTAAATTAGAAGAGCTTCAATTGGAAAGTCTAAGACATCCTCCGTACTCCCCGGACCTTGCTCCAACAGATTACCATTTTTTTCGAAATTTGGATAACTTCTTGCAAGGGAAAAAATTCAACTCCGATGGGGCAGTCCAAATCGCCTTCAAAGATTTTATTGATTCCCGTCCGACTGGTTTTTTTAGTAAAGGGATCAATGAACTACCTATGAGATGGCAAAAGTGCATAGAAAATAATGGTTCATACTTTGATTAATTAAATATATTATATTAAAAAATATTCGACTTTTTGTTCCACCCATACAAAACGCCAATTTCATATGTAAGGACCTAATATTAATAATATGTAAATTGACTATCCTGGAAAAGATGGGCACATATATTAAAATATAAAATTAAGTGTACTACTATTATATCAATAATATGCTCGGACAAATTGATTCTAAAATATTATCACGGCATGTCCGTAAGACGAGCATAAATACTTACTTAGGAAAATGTGCCCAAAAATAGTCATATCAGCGTAAACCGGTGTATCTTATCCACAATGATCGTAAAATTTAATATTCAGTAATTTCTAGTAGATAGTCAAGAACAAAGTATTTAAAACTGGTATGTGCCAGTAAGCTATTTTAGAAAGTAGATATTATACAAAATACGAGTTGAGTTTGTTTTTTTTTATGCTTGATAGTTTAGACTTTGACCACTATCTCACCTGATGGTAAGTGATGATGTGGTCGAAGATGTTGTTCAGGCTGACCTAGAAGTAATGTAGTATAATGATATTCCGGTCCCGTTTCCATCCACTTTCGAATATCTTACAAATTTAAAGTTTATATAATAAGATATCACTATTCATTCTATATCTACTTATTTCGCACTTAGTACTGAAATATTTGTGCAGCAGGAATAAAACTAATAGTAAAACTAAGATAAAAAAAATGCTTAGAAATTTGTAAGAAACATATTTATCGCAAGATATCTTGTCTATTGAATTAGTGCTGTAATATTTAAAGTATTTTGCTTAATTTAACTGATATATGCTCAATGACTTATAGTACTGAATAAGATGTTTGACAGGTCTGATTTTTTATTTAATTATTCGTAATTTGTTCTAAAAATATTCCGATACTCTGCCAACTGTGTTGATGGTAAATTAACTAATAATAAAATCCGTTTAGTAGTCTATCTGGGCCCCAATTCTCTTAGCTATTGACCAAACGCCACACTACTGCAATGCTTCTGCGATCGAACTTCTGTTAATGTAAAATTTGGTAATCTGCTAATTCTAGCTCCTAATCACAGTTGTATAGCAATCGCGTCGCTATCATATGGCTGCGCTATGGCATGCAAATTTTGCCACTAAAATAATAATGAAAACTTCTATAAATCAAGCATCAGTCAAAACATTAATACAGTGGTTTTCTAGTACACAATTCATAAAATATATATATGCAAATCATTTAGGTATTTTTCTATTTAAAATCCTCCAAAGTATTTTATGCCACTGTAGCAACGCAATCGCAACAAAATAGCTTACAGCATACTAAATATGTCAAAAACTATTGATAGCAAGCCACTGACTTGCGATCGAACCTAAATAGCGGGCAGACTACGGATACTGTTAAAAACTACAATTCTTATGCAATTAAGTTGCGTTAACGCCGTTCAATAGCTAAGAGAATCGGGGCCCAGGTGTCAAACCTTTTTGTGGGTTTAGTATGAAATCACAGACCTACTCGTATATAAGAGAATTTTAAACATATAGTTTGTCTAACATTAAATTGTCTGTAAGAGATCGCTCTGACAAGACCGCCTATTTGTACACTTAGTTAATTATTTGTGTAATCTATCTAAACAAATGGAACGCTCTATTGAGACACCGTACAATTTTTAAAGATATTGGATTTTATCCATGTTTATTTTTGTATTAATGTTTGACAATGATCGTTTATAATTATAAGCTAGTATAATAAATAATAATATAATACGGGGGTTATCTGCGGCGATTTAAGGGGTTAAATCGCCGCAGATAACCCACTTAGTTTTATCAATGTTTTATTTGTATGAGTAAGTGTAATTATACATTTGTTACTGTTTCGGGTTTTGTTATTTTATGTCATGCGCGTTCGTGATATTGTTCGTGAGTGCCGTCTGAAAACCAGCGCTTAGGTTCATTTTAGAACCTGGCACATGCTGAGACGGGACTCGTTCCTCACATCACGCAACATTGCAATTAAGACATTTGTTGTATACCTATATATACATTTACTTGTGCTTCTCTAGAAGCTATTGTTGTATTTTTTGATACTGTAATGAAAATATTTTCATTACATTTTACATGTGTTGGATCTCATAATGTAGTGGACGAGTCTATTGCCTTCGACCGATCGAAGTTTCAGACTCGGGACTACAACTGAAAATGCCTCTGTCAAGAGAACCCAATAAATGTTTGACCCGGGCATCGAACCTAGGACATCGTGATTACAAAGCAGCTCTTTTATATACCTACCAAAGATGTATTCCAATAATATACGTTTTTTATTATTCACATCAGGTCCATGCGTAGCTGGCGTGGTTGGCCTCAAGATGCCCCGTTACTGCTTGTTCGGAGACACAGTGAATACAGCGTCACGGATGGAGTCCAACGGAGAAGCCTTGAAGATTCACGTGTCTCCAGATACGAAAAACCTTCTGGACCTCTACGGCACGTTCCAACTAGAGTGCCGCGGTGAAGTTGCTATGAAGGTAAGTTGTTAAAAATATTGACATACTGTTTGTTCTATAAACTTTTGCGAACAAAAACTATGTTTATAAATCACTATCGGGAGGGATACTGATCAAATTGATCGAAAAAGTCTAATAAAAAGTTAATAAGTCAGAATGTAATTTTGATGTTCGTGGGTGACGAACTGTAAATGACCTACAAACATGAATACTCTCTTTTGTTCCGAACGTTGAATATTAACTGTTTATATGAGACTTACTGTTGATTCGATTTTGGCAGCTGATCACATTGTGTAAACAGTAAGTCTCATATAAGTCACGTATATATATGATCATATATATGATGAACAATTTTCCAAAAATATTTTTACATTTTTAGACAGCTTTTTTCTCATTGAATTTCCTTGATAAATTTAAACTAATAGAATATTTATATATTTATGTCTTTGATGAAAATATGAAAACAGTTTGACTTAAAACTTAGATTATTGATGGGTCAATAATGGAGTGGATTGGACTCATCAATAATCTAAAACTTAAAATACTAGCACTTTCAATAATATTAGATAAATAATGTTTGCTCTCAATCAGTTCTTGATTCATTTTTGATATGTAATGATTCATTTTTGAAATGTAATGATGGTATTAAATGCTTGTTTTTGTTCCAGGGAAAAGGTATTCTAGTCACGTATTGGTTGTTAGGTGAAAAAGTGGATCCAAACGCATCAATAGAGAAAAACCGTTTAGTTAAAACTCAAACACTTTTAACGGACAGCGGATCGCTGTCACATCTGACCCCGTTTCGACAGCGCTTAGACCACGGTTCAAGATCTTCAAGTCGACGAGGCTCTGGGATATATCAACAAAAAGTAACAGATGTGAGCAACTTGGACAAAGAAGCGCAACCACTATTGCAGAACTTGAGCATACAAAGGCAGTCAGAACCAGTTGAAACTGTCACCAATGGAGTCACAGATACTGTGGAGGAAGAATATAGATTATGTGTCACTAATTCCATATCGTTGAGTTTAAATTCTTTGAACCACAATTACGTGAATCAAATTGGCCCGCCGCGAGTCAAACTGAAGGAACAAAATTCTATTAGAAATCACAAATCGAATATAATAGGTAACAACAATTGGACTTCCAAGTTGCCTACGGCAAATTCTTTTGACAACGGTACTAAGAAAGCGAACGAGTGCTTAAAAGATTACAGCAGTGTGCCGCTTCTGTCAAAGGCTGATACGCCAAACGATTCGATTGTCTAAAAGCTTTCCTTGGAGAGGGATGTGTAACTTTTTGAATTTTGCATGTTGTGAGTATTTAACAATTTGTGTCGAAATTTCGATTGGTCTGTGTTTGGACTTTAATATGACACTTAAAATATTAAATAAGGATAGTCTTAGATTAGCTAATTTACGGCTTAATTTACTTCTATGTAGCGGTGTGGCGCTTAAGCGGAAATCACTTACAACAGCGCTTATCAAAAGTAGTCAATAAGTACACTGTCAAAATATGTAAGCGCTATCGTAAAGCGGCAAAATGGTCGGCCGGCTACGTTGGGCGTACAACACAACATTCGCAAGTTCACAACACGACTTATAATAAAGTTTGAATGACGAACCTTATCTTCATAGCAATAAGGTTCAACGTGAGTGTTAAAAATAATATTTTTCGACAACCTTATCTCTATGCAAATAAGACTTAATTTCAATTCAATGGACTACGTTATATTAGACGACTAATTTACGTTTTACTTAGGTGCGCATTATTTGTAAGTAAGTTTATTCGCTCTGTATCTGGTTGGAAGACTTAAACTTTTTGAAAGTACAAGAAAGTTCTTCGTTGTGTTGTTGAATATATGTCATAGCATAGTATAGCAGTACGTTTTGTTTGTCCTTGACGAATATTGCTATTTAATTTGGTTCTACATAAATCCGCCAGTGGACCGCGGCCAGCTGTCGGCTTGTGAAGTTCTTTTTAGGTTGGATTCAATGTTATGTTTTTGTTTTAATTAGTTATTTGTGAATAAGTACTAACTGTACTAGAATAGAAGAACTTGTCATCCAATAGATAAATGGATTATTAATTCATTCTGTAGCATAAACTATTTTACCTGATTGAAACTACTAGTGTTGTGTAAATAAAATAGTGAAGTGAAAATGTCGAGACGCGGAAATCTTGCGATCTGGGATTATTTTAAGAAAAATGACAATAGCAGACTTGCTGAGTGTAATACATGTAAATCAATGATTTTTTATAAAACCACTATAACTAACCTCAAACAATATTTGAGTAATTTTATTGTATTTTGGTAGCGTTTGTAGTTTAATAAACTGTCTAGCCTAAAACTTTAATTTCAAAGTCAAATTGAGATATTTTTTTTGAACGAAGGTGCTACTAGTGAATAAAAGTGTGTTTTTTGTCTTGGTAACACATTTCCACAGAACCATGAGAAAAGTTGTTACCAGTGCAAAAACAATACACGAAAATAATGCAAATTTTTTGCTCTGGTAACATCTTTGCACAGAACACTGTTGTCTGTGGCCTTACTGTACAGCCTGAGGTGCTAAGACAGTGGCACCATCTATTATCGAGTAGCGTGACCGCCAGCCGATGTTTGATGACGTCACTTGGCTGGTTATTTTACGTTTTTTTCTGTTCCAACACTATGATTTCGTTTCGTTTTACGTACATAAGCGTCACAACGAATAAGCGTTCAAAAGTCTGATTTTAAGATAAAGCTTAAGACTTATCAGCGCTTACTAAAAGAAGCCGCTTATCACACCTCTACTTCTATGTATTAAGAATCAAATTTTATTTAAGTCAAAACAAGATCAATGTATTTAAATGTTAAATAAAATGAGATAGAGGACTTAAATAATAGTTTTTTCAACGTTATCGAATAGGTATCTCAAAGTATGGAGGGAGATTTCGTGTTCATTAAGTTGGTAATGCTAAACATTCCCGAGGGCTTTGTGAAATACCGTCGTGCATATTGATAAACAAAAAATGTTAAAGCTAATACTATTTTGTCTTAGATTGATGAGTAGATATCAAAAATAATTAAAAAAGTATTACAAGATAGCAATATCATGTGC
Organism: Plagodis pulveraria; assembly: GCA_963890685.1. NCBI lineage: Eukaryota > Metazoa > Arthropoda > Insecta > Lepidoptera > Geometridae > Plagodis > Plagodis pulveraria. The sequence continues at coordinate 21,452,248 of OY982967.1, forward strand.
AAACTGAGAATATTCCTGTATTTACCTAAGTTTTTAAATATTATGAAAAAGAGTTGATTTTAAAGGTACTTAGATAATTTTTCAGATGTCATATAAGACTGCTAATATAATTTGTTTACTTTTGAACAAGTTCGAAAATCTTAAATTTGCGATAGGTCTTCATATTTATTTTGTAACAGGCGATGAGACTTGATGTAAATATTATGTAATAAAATTATTATTGTTATTTATTGTGTATATTCTATAATTTAAAAAGATTATGTGATTTTAGAAAAATAAAAGTAAATGTATATTTAAAACTGTAGATGTTTATCAGAGCAAAACTAATGCTACTTAGACGTTATTTGCTATGACGTCTAAGTAGCATTAGTTTCATCATGAAAATTTAAATGTATAATATCTTCAAAGATTGTTATAATGCTCATAAATAAATGAAAAATATTTAAATTACAATTTAGTTTTTCCCGACAGTAAGTTATCTTGGTTTAATCTTTGTTTTTTTTGTTGTAAATATTGAACTACGGATTTTTCATTACAGATTATTTTAGTTTAGAAATCGAAAGCTCATGGTGGGTGTCATAAGAGGCAACTAAGGAAAAAGTTGCGCTAAATGAGCAGAATAACTGCTCATGTGGATGTGAGTAGGGTGTTGTGTGCATTAGGTGCCAACAGGGCTTAATACTATCTTAGTGCCCTGCCAGGATTTCGTTTAACATGTTGTTGTGTTCCATTCTTATAGGTTGTTAGCGTAAACATATTATTCGTAATATATTCTTGTGTTTCATCCAGTGTGTTAGAGAAAAGATTTTGTATGACCCTGAAACTGTGCCCGATAAATGACAATAGGCTCGCCCCCTATTACATGGACCAAACCTTAAGTGGCGAAACGTGGGTTTTTACACACCTCTGCCTAAATGTATATTACATAGTTCATATATATGTATGTAAAGTTGGGTTAGAAATCAACCAACAAAAGACTATCCTTATGATGAATAGAAATAATGTACAAAGAACACTTTCTTCATTCTGACGATATGTCTAAAGGATAAAAAGGGACAGAATATAAGACATAAAATAAAAAACCATAAGTGGAAAAACTTGGGCAAAAGATGATGTACGGAATGTTTTATCACTCAAATAGAAATGATAAGTTTTTCCTCTTATTGTTCTTTATTTATATAAATAAATAAATAAAAATACTTTTTTATTGCCATAAGTAACTAGGTGATGTTACACATAATACCTAGGTAATTATCTTAAACATTTAACACAACATTTATAAAACTATTATACTCGTATACATCACCACTCTATGCTTAAATCACAAGACTATCCTTTTTTTTTTTTTTTTTTTTTTTTTTACGTGTGAAAAATGCATTTACGCATTCCCGTCCACCCCGGGGAAGGTGGCCGGGATATGTCGGGCTCGACACCAACTACTCCCACAGCAGCAAGTGCCCCTACCGACTAAATAACACACGGTGTTCCATCTCTACCGCTTCTCGGCGGGATCGCAGGGTCGCTTTAGCACTCAACCACGAACCCGCCACGGCTGTCCGTTGCCGGACCCCTCCTGGGGTGCTACCCCTCACGACGCACCAGAACACATGGCACGTCGCTACCACCCGGGGACCAAGCCCGCAAATGGGCGTCAGAATACCCCGCTTCCGACGCCCAAGGTCCCCCTGCGACGGGTCAGATGAGTAGCCCCGTCGCCTGCTACTTCGGCCGCAGAGGATAGGGAGAGCGGCGCCTCGCTATACCAACACTCCTCCTCCCCTGCGGCCCCTCCGCGTCCGCCATCCAACGGTGGCGGCCCCGCCGTGGCCACGGAAGGTAGGGAGAGCGGCGCACCGTGATACCGGCACTCCTCTCCCGCCGTGGCCCCTCACCGTCAGCTGTGGTGTCGCCCATACAACACCACAGCCCGCCTCAGATGCGGTGCTGCCCATACAGCACCGCAGCCTACCCGTTGCCGCTCCAGTCTGGACTTAGAGGCAAAGCCCAGTGGAGCGGCCCCTCTGGGGCCGGCTGACTGCCCAAGCCAGCACGGCCCCTGGTTCCTCTTCGCTTCACCGTGGGTGACGAAGCCACGGCTACTAAGCCCCACCGCCACGACAAGGCGGGAACCCTTCGGGGGGTCACAAGACTATCCTAAGGCAATAGGGGTTAACTCAGCTTTTGATATGTTAATATCACAATTGTGTTGTTAACAAAACGCTGTTTTTTCAGTCAACCCGGGAGCTCGGGCTATGGTCTTGGCCGAGACGCCTACAAACGTTACAAAACGCATTATATTACTTACATACATATTTATGGATATTACTATTATAGACGTACAATTAAAACAGTATCCGCTTGGACTCGTTTAGTTTATAAAACATTTTTAGCAAATATAAACAAGATATGTGTGGTGCGAAGTGACGGTGATTTAGTGTGTGAGGATGGGTGTGTTGTGTGTGTGCGTGTGAGTGTATGTGATTTTGTGTGGATTTGCGTACGTATATTATTATTTTTTTGTATGGTGTTTGCCAGATCCCTTTATTTTAAAAGTTGCTTCAAAGTTAAGTTTCTGCCGATGCAATAAGTTCAGTTTTAAATGAATTTTAAATGTTTGGTTGCTGAGCTCATTTCTTAAAGGTGGTGGGAGATCGTTTCAAATTTTGGACGCTCTGTACTTAAAGCATTATTTTACTTCTTATATTCAGTCCTTCTTTGTAACAATTTAGCCTTTTTAGATCCTGTGTTGTCAGAGGTATCGTCTGACATGCGTTTGTGAGACAATGCAGTAGGCAAGTTACAATGGCCTTGTTTTTTTTTAACTGCCTTTACTGCCTGGTAATTTTCTCCATAATATAATGTTAGTTTCCCGCTCAAATTCCTATTCAGCACAAACCTGAAGGAATTAAGATTTTTCAATCTTAGGGAAATTACCAGCTATCTAGGAATAACAAACATAACAAAAAATTTTCGGAGGGCTAATTAAAAATTTCCACTTATAGCAACTAGTTTTAAAAAAGATCAAAGTTAATGAACGACTACTAAATACATAATAAAATATACATAGGCATAGTCTTCTAGGTCTGGAGATACAATAAACATAACGTTAGAATGAATTAAGAGTTCTTTGTATTAATATACAAAACCTCTGCCTATATTATATATTCGTTACAAGTGACGAATTCAACTGCGCCCGTCACCCTAAGACGTACAGTTGTTGAGTCACACAGATCCGCAGTTCTAATTTCAATGGAAAAAATAAAACGGTTAAAGAAAATAAAATAATTTGCATATTTTTATTTTTGCAATAACGCAAGCTCAACAAATTTATGATAGGTGACATTACAGTCAAGTGCGGGTAACTGTAGTTTTTCCTATCGTAAATTTGTAATTTTGGAATGTAATCCCCAGAGCATGGGTTATTGCGAAAATAAAAATGTGCAAATAATATATTTTCTTTAACCGTTCTATTGTTCCATTGAAATTAAAACTGCGGATCTGGAAAAAGAAAGATTTTTTTTTTCAGAATATGGCATCTAAAATCTGTCAGTTTGTTTATATTTTTTTTGTATCTAGTGTCACTTGTGCTACCAAGACAAATAAAACGATATCGTTTACATTAGTTTAGGAGGTGGAATAAAGAAACTCTCAAACATACATACATACATGAACCCTGAAAACATAACACTCCTTTTTGGATATTTGTGTAATTAATGTTTCACGTACTAAATCATCACAACCATTCAAGACGGATATTTATGCTCTACCCTCAAATATATCTGGCTAGGTTCGATTAAATTTGGTATCTCAGACCACGGGCTTCGCATGCAACTAACAATTAAACTTGAATGTCATCATTAGGTGGACTAAATTCTTAACACTTTCAAACACAGCCAGCCATGGACTGTCATACAGCAGGTGCAAGGCTTACACCTCATGCCCTGCCGCCGCGAGCCTGAGATTCACCGTGTGGTTGTCAGGCGTTTTGCGAATGCTTATTTACCTACTACACTGAAGTAGAACATCATTCGCTAAGCACCTAACAGGTCCAGTAGCTGTCCTTGAGAGCCAGTTCTCATTTAAGGTTAAGGCATCAAATTTTTTTTTTTTTTGTTATTGGTTCGGAACAAGTTCGAGGCCCGCCTGATGATAAGCGGAAACCTCTGCCTATATCAAATGCATTTCGTCACAAGTCACGAATTGCACTGCGCCCGTCACCTTGAGACATAGTTGTGAAGTCTTGTGTGCCTATAATTTCACTGGCTCTCAAGGACAGCTGCCGGAACACACCGTTAGGTGCTTGGCGAAAGATTTTCTACTTGATGGTGGTAGCTAGCCACGCGGGCCATCGCAAAAAGCCCTTCCACTATGCGGTGATACTGCTCGGCCATCATTGCTTCGATTATTCACCTGCTAGTAAGAGATAGCAAACAAGCTTAACAAATATTCTGTAAGAATAAGCTGTCAAAATAATGTTAACAAGCATCTATTTTGTGGTACTGTCTATTTGATTCGCAACTTAAATTTTATCTACATGTACACTATTATTATAAAGAGGAAAGATTTGTATTTTTGTATGTATCGAATAAACTTAAAAATTACTGGACTTAAGTAGTAAATCTGTCGCCAAGCACCTAACAGTGTGTTCTGGTAGCAGTCCTTGAGAGCCAGTAACTCTAGGTTAGCCTGAACAACATCTCCGACCATATATGCACTTACCATCGTTTAGATAGTGGTCAAAAGCTAGCCTATCAGCTATAAAAAAAATGACTTTATTGGTTCAATATCTTAAAATTACTTCATTTATTCGTAGTTTAAAATATAATAATGGTATTCTCGGCTTGTTTTTGTTCCTGGGAAAAGGTAGGTATTCAAGTAATGTATTGGTTGTTGGGTGAAAAAGTGAACCTAAATGCACGTATACAGATGGACCGTTTACTTAAGCCGTGCTCAACTTTTAAGCCGGAAATCACAAATGGAATAAATTAGGTACCTAATAACAGTCTAAAAGCTTCCCTTATACCGTATGAAAATTGGAAATAGATGTGGAACTTTCAAAAGTTTTGCATGTTGTACTTAAAAAAAACATCGTAATTTCGATTAGCCTGTGACTTTAGTTTGAAACTTATCTACAGATCTCGTGCTGATTAAGTTGATAATACTTTATATTCCCGTGAGCTTTGTTAAACTCTATACTAATTTTTAAAAAACAAAAAAGTTTGAGCTAAATCTATTCTGTCCTAAATATCATGTAGACATAAACAATGAACTTAGTACCTTTTTATTACACAATAGTAATATCAGATCTGCCTTTGTTTTAACTGTGATAAAGATTTTTTGATTTAATTTATTTTTTTCCACCGGAAAGATATAATTGGAGATCCATACAAAACTATACGAATACTCGGAACAAGACTACATATCATTACATTCGCCAACCGAGCTTTTGCCCAATCTTACATGGTATACCTGTAATTTTACTGGGTATGTATCTTGTATTATGTTTATAACAGCAAAACGAAACGAACGATAAGATTAAACTAATTACGATAAGATTGTACGAAATCTTAATCGTTTCTGCACAATCTGCCGCGAGACGCGGTTTAAAATCAAATACCTAAGGACTAGCGGTAGCCTACAAATCTAAAGTCACAAATTACTATAAAAGTCACTTACCAAACCAGTCCTTTTTTTTTTTTTTTTTTTTATGCCTTTATTAAACAAATACTACAAACTACATACAACAGTACAGCTACTACAATACTACAGCTACTACAGTAAAAGCATTTGGACTCATAGGGAGTCCAAATGCTCTAGCCCACTATCAGTTGGCAGCGTGCCCAGCATGCTGGCAGCATTGCCCCGTTGAATTGCAATGCTTATTCTTTGAGCCAAATAGGTGCCAGCATTTTGATCACGCGTCGCATCGACCAAGCGCTCTGATAGATTTTGGAAAATACGATGAGCTCCCGGTCCCCACGGCCCCAATGTCTCTACACCAAACGGCTCAAATATGTAACCCATACCGAGGTTAGCATATTTGCGCCGCTTGAGTTGCTCTGCCGAAGTAGCCGCGGCGCCAGCCCTCACGTGGGTTTCAGAAAGGTGTGACGGCGCTAAAGTGTCTACGCATGTAGCGTCCCACACTAAGGGCCGTCCTAACTTCCATGGAACCAGAGTCATGCCGTCAGGTCTTTTACCATCGTCACGCATCAGACCGTTCGGTTCGAGAACAGCTGGAACATTGGCGCTGGTAAAAGCCCGGCGAATGATATCGTTAAGGCTGGCGTGGCGGGAAATTCGACCAGCACTTCGAGAGCAGGAGAGGCCATGGTGACCGAGTTGGTCAACTGCAGTACCACACTGGCAGTGATGTGCAACACAACACCTTGCACCCAAGCGTAAGCTAATAGCGAGACGAAAAGCGGAAGGATCTATAAGGCTACCAGTTTTGTAAGAAGGAATGGCTTGTAACCAAAGACCTGATTCCCACACAGAAACAGCGAGAATACGAGCACGATCTGCGATACTAGGGCACGTATTTAAAAGATCTTTCCGTGCTAGCTCGCATAGGGGCCGATCCCACTGTTTCTGAGATGACAACATTTTTGGGAACTCAGTATTTGGACAAGCCAGTCCCCATGTGGTTTTGGCCTCAGCCAGATATGCTACATCAAAAGAGCCTAAAGATTGTGCAAGAATTTTTTCTACTAATTTGTGTGTACTGTGTACAGAAGACAAAAAAGCTGGTAATGCCACACTAGAAATTTTGCGTATCCCTATGCCCCCCAACCTCACAGGGAGGGAAGCTTGCACCCAAGCCCTATCATCCATCTCAACATTAAAAAAAAACCAGTCCTAACATCTTCTTACGTAGGTGTGCCGGGCGCGCCAGGCCTGCTAATTTCTGGCTATTTTAAAGGTTTGTGAAGATCTATTGGCGTATTTTGTGATCTTTCCAAGGCATTCGACTGTGTAGAGCACTGCACTCTGCTTCGTAAACTTTACCACTATGGTATTCGTGGAAAAGCTCTGAATCTTATAGAGTCATATCTGTCAGACAGGCCACAGAGGGTTGGAATAAGTGGCAATACTTCTTCCGGGTCATTGGTAAAAATGGGAGTACCACAGGGATCAATTTTGGGACCTTTTCTGTTTCTAACATATATTAACGATCTGCCTTGCATGGTCAAAGATTTCTGCGATATTGTTTTATTCGCAGATGATACCTCTCTGATTTTTAAAGTAGATAGGAAAGACAGTGAACTGACGCATGTAAATAATGTATTATCTAAGATTTGTAAATGGTTCGCCGCTAATAATCTTCTCCTAAATTCACAAAAGACGAAATGTCTAAAGTTTTCTTTACCAAATGTTCCTTATGTTGAACCAAACATAATAAAGCTTGGCCCAGATAAACTCCCTATTGACAAAGCGACAGTCTTCCTGGGAATCAAAATGGATTCCACTTTACAATGGGATCCACATATACATGATCTCTCCGGAAGACTTAGTTCTGCTGCATATGCAGTTCTTAGGATAAGACAGTTAACAGACGTAGCTACTGCTCGCCTAGTTTATTTCGCGTACTTCCACAGTATTATGTCGTATGGCGTATTGCTGTGGGGAACTGCTGCTGAGATAGAGACAATCTTTATCATACAAAAGCGTGCAATTCGAGCCATATATAAAATGGGTCCTAGGGAATCTGTGAGGGATCTTTTTAAAGAAATTGATATATTAACTTTACCAAGTCTGTATATATTTGAAAATATTATGTATGTTCGTAAAAATTTGAGTAAATTTAAATTAAACAGTGACAATCACGATTACAATACTAGGAATAAAAATAAAATAGCGATGCCAGGTTTTAGATTAGCAAAGACAAATAAAAGGTCCTTCTTAGGTAATTGTGTGCGGTTTTATAATAAAGTTCCTAAACATATTACAACGCTCACAGAAGAGAAATTCAAGTTGCATGTGAAAAACATATTGATTAAAAAATCCTACTACACAGTTTCTGATTATATAAACGACAAAAATGCCTGGACAATGCCGCCTCCGCCAAGCTATTGCCTGTCACCTACATAATTTAAACAAATATTGTAATAACTCTATTATATAGTATGTATGTAACACATTGTTAAAAGATGTTTAAAAGAATAGTCCCGAGTTTCTTGCCCGTTCTTCTCGCAGTGGCTCTATACAATTTATTTGCTGAACGTGGCAGTACAATGTAGAATATTTCAATACTAAAATTTGTAATTGACCTTCATAAGAGCGTCGTAGACGCCTAAATTGAATAAATGATTTTGACTTGGACTTCGACTTTGAATAGATTAAACTCGTGCTCGCCTTATGGATGAACGTATATACTATAATTGTTCCAATTGCGCACCGTTTAGAGCTCAATCGATCGCGCCTAGAGTTTTCCTATTTTAGTGGCTTCCATATAAAACACTCAATAACCTCAATCCCGCACTACTTTTATTACAATACAACAATACCAATATTAACAGAACCAACAAATTCAGGAACCACCATGTTGGGCCATGTTTTTTCGACGTATGCTCTCAAAAAGCTGTCTAAGCTACTTCGTCCGCGATTGGACCCGCCAAAGACAATCGCGGGGTCGCCAGTGCGCGAATTTTTAAAACGGCCGCTGGTTTGGAACCGAACAATAAGCATTGACTCAAGTACAGAGTTGGGGTTCTTAACGCTGTCGCAGGTATAAGCTTGGCTTCGTACCTAAATAATGCCATTATGTTCCAGTACCTGAATAGTATCTTTCAGCCCATGTTCTTGAGATCCAGCTTCCAATCATGGCTTTGTCTGAAAAAAAACAGATTTAATCATTATTTTCACGCACAAAATAGAAGCACTCGTAGCGAAGTTTACTTAGCTATTCTTAACCGATCCAACCGTTAAGCAACGTCCGCCGCGGTCATGAGTTGGATGAGTGACCGCTAGTGACATTACTACTGAGCGTTTCCGTGCTTCGGAGGGCACGTTAAGCCGTCGGTCCCGGTTGTTGTCTAAGGATGGCAGTCGTTATAGCATGGTGGTAGGGCATTTTGCGAATGCCCGCCTGGCCTTGCTAGAAAATACCCTCAAGTAAAAAATCTGTCGCCAAGCACCCCACGGTGTGTTTCGGCAGCTGTAATTGAGAGCCAGTACTTCTAGGTTAGCCTGAACAACATCTTCGACCACATTATCACTTACCATCAGGGGAGATAGAGGTCAACGACTAACCTATAAAGAATAAAAATAAATAAATAAATAAAAGTCAAAAGTAATTATCAGCGTATGTAATCACACAAACCGCAAGTCATCTCTTTCCCGAAAATCAGCCTACTGTTCAGTTGCGATGTGTACAATTATCTTTACACGCAACATAAACATATATAACTAAGTATGTATCTTCCTCTAGATACGCGTCGGCTGACTCGTTGATTAAACTCAAGTTTAGTGATGAAACAGCCCCAGGTTAATTACGGAGGCACTGGTGAGAAACATTTCTGACTTGGAAAGTTTGCAGTTATGTAGGCAATTTAGGTATGTCTACGGGGAAATTAACGTTCCCAAGATGCTTCCTTTCTCTAACAGATGTTGCTATATACTGATAAATAAAATCAATAAATAAATGTATGTTGTATGTAATGAAAATGAAAGATTTGTAATCCAACAATACGCCCGTTTATACATTGCACGTTCAGTCCTGTACTGTACTGCTTCAGCCGGATTATCCACGGCTGAACAGAGCCTTCCCCATCACGGGGGGTGGGGGTTGGCATAATCTCCACGCTTGGAAGGCGTCTTGAGGATCGCAGCGTGCAATATTAAGTGCTCAGAAAGCGCTGCTGCCCACCTTCTGGTGCGTTACCCTTAGTCGCTGCTCTTACGACACCCAATGTTAGAGATGGGGGGGTGATATTCTCGCTTGGCACCTACCATGCTATTTGGATGTCAAAGCATGCATAGTTTTTTCATACTACCCGCAACGAGCAGCGATTGATGCTTCGCTTCACCGCGACAGACCTGTCTTATTTGAGAGTCGACGCTGGACCGCGCCCCGCGCCGTACACCACGACGGTGTCGCTTTCGTAATTTAATTGTGTTATCTATAATAGTAACAGTTATTCAAAGAGCATATATGCATCATCATATATGCTCTTTGAATTTATACTTATTTTGAATGTTTTCATGATTTGGGAAAGTAGGAACGCATATATAAATAATATATATTTCAAGGATCATCGCGTGCTGAACAAACATTACATTTTAAAATTTTTGGAGAAAATAAATCCCTACCTGACGTCTTCTTCAAGCGCGTAGCGATTGAGATTGACTGGACAGAACAGATGCGCATGTTGTGCAGTATACATTTGTAAATATTGGTTTTATTTTTTTAATTTATTTTAGCTGATAGGTAAGTCTTTTGCCATTATCTCACCTGATGGTAAGTGATGATACTGAAAACTTTCTTATACCACTTCAATTACATTACACTTAACCACACACATCTGCTCTCTTTTTCCCTCTACACACGGGCTAGTACACACAAAGTAGTTGATGCGTTATCTACACACGCACACTCCCACCCTCTCACACTCATCTAACACACTCACACACCCTTACTCAAAAACATCCACCATAATACCTTAAATACTGTATGTTTAGATTTTTTATTTATTTATTATAGTTTATAGAGTAAAACAGTTCACTCCACAGTTTATTAACTAACTAGTTAATATAAAATAATATGTGTAAAATAGTACTAATAAAATAGTAACCTTTTATAACATTACAGCACCAGATGATATGACGTATCTATAAGAAAATATTTACTGACGTTGGAACAAACGAGCTCAGCTCTGTTCAATCTGACTGGTAGCTAATGAGGTTATACCGAAGCTCATCAGCCGCCTATTGAGGTAGCGATACCTTGCACATATTATACTCATAACAGTATTACATTGCCGTCGGAGAGTATGACTACGAATATTGAGAAGCCCGCCCCGGCTTTGCTGGTATTTGATTTTTACTGGTACTTAACAAGAATTATAAATTGAAACACATAAAAAGTCGTTATTGTGACATAACTGTAATAGTAAGACTTATAACATCATAGACACATAGGTTGTCCTGTATAAAATTGTGTTAAATCACTTTGCTCTATTATCAACAATTTCCGCAGCGTACGCGTTATAAGAATGTTTTTTGGATTATTTTTTCACATGTTGGGTTACATTATCGAAGTTTTCTTACGAACCCTTAAGTTTTTGAAATTATTCTATAGCCTATGTTCATTAGGAATAATGTAGGATTCTAATGGTGAAAAATATTTTTAAATCGGTTGATATTTTTTAAAATACGGTACATACAAATCTTTCCTTTTTATAATATGATATAGTAGCTATATCCGGCGGTATGCCTTTTTTTAATAGCTGCCTGGTGAAGTATTTCCGAACAGATATCTGTTATACTGATGACTTAGGGGCCTTCAAGAAGAGAGCATATTCCCTCCTCATCCGTGGGCGACGATGATCTCTTACCACCAGGTGAGCCGCCTGCTCGTTTGCCATCCTATACCATAAAAAAACTACGAACTATATACACTACAACAGCTACTACAATAAAAGCATTTAGATACCCATAAGTCATCGCAGACTCACAGGCAATCCAAATGCTCCAGTGGCCACTACTAGTTGGCAGCATGCCCAGCATGCTGGCAACATTGCCGCGTTGAATTGCAATTCTTATTCTTTGAGCCAAATAGGTGCCAGCATTTTGATAAAGTGTCGTACCGACCAAGTGCTCTGATAATTTGAAAAATACGATAAGCTCCCGGTCCTTACTTACACCAAACGGCTCAAATATGTAACCGATACTGAAGTTAGCATACTTGCGCCGCTTTAGTTGCTCCGCCGAAGAAGCCGCGGCGCCAGCCCTCACGTTGGTTTCATAAAGATGTGACGGTGCTAAAGTGTCTACGCATGTAGCGTCCCATACTAAGGGCCGTCCTAATTTCACGGAACCAGAGTGATGCCGTCAGGTCTTTTACCATCGTCACGCATCAGACAGTTCGGTTCGAGAACAGCTGCAACATTGGCGCTGGTAAAAGCCTGGCGAATGATATCGTTCAGGCTGGCGTGGCGGGAAATTCGACCATTCAAGAGCAGGAGAGACCATGGTGACTGAGTTGATCAACTGCAGTACCACACAGGCAATGATGTGCAACACAACACATTGCACCCAGCACCAGCGTAAGCTAATGGCGAGATGAACTAAGGAAGGATCTATTAAGCTACCAGTTTTGTGAGAAGGAATGGCTTGTAACCAAAGACAGTAGATGTAACATATTCCCACACAGAAACAGCGAGAATACGAGCATGATCTGCGATACTAGGACACGTATTTCAAAGATCTTTCCGTGAAGTAAAGTATATATATAGATATTCCGATTATTTTTAGCACTCTTAGGAACACTTATGGTGCTTTACTCTATAGGTAGAGCACCAAGATGTGCCTAATTTATTTACGTCTTGTATTAAATTACCTCCATTTTTTTTCAGTTAACATTTGTTCTAATGTCTTGAAAATACAATTATTATAATTATGTCTTTAACTATTTCAAGTATATCGCTAACATTATACTATTTAAATTTTTAGTAGCACGCAAAGAAATATCAATTACGAAAATAATTCCTAATTTATAATCTTAATATAAGTGCAAGATGATTACTTTTATATGCTTTATGATAGCTCCTTGAAATATAAATTACTTTTCTGAGTAATGAAATTAATATTTCAGAAATAATTTGAGGGATTTCAAAGAAATTGACAGAAGAATATTTTTCATATGATAATACAATGATTTGTAATTGTTGCTTTTCTCCCATTTTTTTTTAACTAGCAGCATTTTTATTTTCAAAATACTGCTAATAATTAATAATATTGTTATATAACCTTAGTTTTTTTTATAAATCTTTTCAAGCTCTCCGTTGCTAATGGATAGCATCTAACCTACACAATAAGTATCGCGCGGGTGTATTTTTGTGTATAGGTCCATTTATTGAGCGGAAGACGTATATATATTTTGTATAAGAATGTTTGTTTTTTTTTTTAAATTACGTAACAGTAGCCGCGTCTTTTTAAGTAGTATCATAATATTCACCGCGAAGTTCTGTTTAATTATCTTTCAGGATGAAAAGACTTTGCGGCCAGTAAAATGCCCGCACTTTACACGTGTTTGTTCTCAACAAGTATTCAATATGAGTATATAACATTATTTTGCCTATTTCCCAATTTTTTTATCGTTTTCTGTCTTAGACGCCCCCTCATTTTGTTATTCGCACTTAGTATTGTATTTCCTACGTGTTGACATTATATTGGAGGTCTGCTTATAATTTTCACCCCAGTTTTTTGTCTTCAAGATAATAGAAATACCTTCAGATATCATATTTAATGATTTACTGCAGTTGATCGTCTCTTGAGTCCCTAGAGTCGAGGCCTATTTTTATCTTATTTTATTCTTTATGTTGGAGTGCTGGGAATCCATTACGCTTTGCTGTCAGACTCGTAGAGGACAAAAATATGAAAATATCTTAAAACGCCGAAATTCATTTATTAAATTTTGGAGACTAAGATGCTCTTTTATTATTTAGATCTATCACTTCACTTCTCACTTGGTCATTCACTAAATTTACTAATAAAATATTTTACTTTCACGTTCAGCAGCAATAGTACGCTCGCTCAGGTTTTGTAAGGGCATTGTGTAATACCTATCATTACCTATTTTCTATCGTCTTGAAACTTCCATGAATGGGAACAAAATGGATGCTTGGTTGTGCTGAATTGTTTTAAGTGTGGTACGCTGGGGCGAAAATGAAGATGCGGCATATCACAAATGTATTCTTTCGTTCCTATTGTTAATCGTCTTAAGGCTGAACTGGCCGGTCAGTCCTCCATACAAACGTCGTAGGGTGATGACTCCCTTTTTTTAGGATTTAGAAAGAAAACAAACAAACTTTTACACAAAGCATGATATCGATTGATCTCTTTATTATCTAGGCTTGTATCATATTTTTTTTTAATAAGATAATTAATTTGAGAGTTATGAACTTCGAAACATTATATCATATCAAGTTTTCGAGGCTCAAAACTTTGAACTTAATTATCTTTTTAAAATTTCATTACGATACAGGCCTAGATAATGAGGAGATCAATCGATATCATGCTAAGTTCTGGACCTATAGCTTCAAACGAGGGAGTGATCACACTACGACATTTGTATGGAGAATTGACCGGCCAGTTCAACCTTAAGGCGATTAACAATAGGAACGAAAGAATACATTTGTGTTATGCCCCATCTTCACAACCTAGTATCCATTTTGTTCCCATTCATGGAAGTTTAAAGACGATAGAAAATAAGTAATGATAGGTATTACACAATGCCCTTACAAAACCTGAGCGACCGTACTATTGCTGCTGAACGTGACAGTAAAATATTTTATTAGTAAATTTAGTGAATGACCAAGTGAGAAGTGTGAAGTGATAGATCTAAATAATAAAAGAGCATCTTAGTCTCCAAAATTAAATAAATGAATTTCGGCATTTTAAGATATTTTCATATTTTTGCTACATCTGTAGCCAAACGGAATTGAACTAAAAACAAGACTAATTTTCAAATTAGTTTTAAACTCATTTGTGATGACGAAACCCGATAATTCTATCATTGTATTTTTTGCATGAATCATCATCATCATCAGCCGGAAGACGTCCACTGTTGAACAAAGGCCTCCCCATATAAGGCCACAAAGAACGGCTATTAGCCACTTGTAACCACTGGCTACCCGCGACTTTCACGATGTCGTCAGTCCACCTGGTGGAGGGACTACCAACTCTACGTCTTCCGGTGTAGTGTGGTAACCACTCGAGAACCTTTCTTCCCCATCGGTTATCAGTTCGTCGAGCAATGTGGCCCGCCCATCGCCACTTCAACTTGCTAATTCTGAGAGCTATGTCGGTGACTTTGGTTCTTTGGCGAATATCCACGTTTCGGATTTTATCGCGCAAAGAAACTCCGAGCATAGCTCTCTCCATAGCTCGAGCGACTCTGAGCTTGTCTATAAGGGCCACAGTAAGGGACCACGTCTCAGTGCCATAAGTCATCACTGGCAACACACACTGATTGAAGACTTTGGTCTTCAGGCACTGCGGGATCTTCGACGAGAAGATCGCGTAACTTCCTGAACGCTGCCCATCCGAGTTGGATTCTTCGGGCGACCTCTTTGTCGAAGTTGGACCTACCTAACTGGACAGTCTGTCCCAGGTAAATATAATGGTCAACAACTTCGAGCTTATCGTTCCCTACAACTAAAGGTATGGGTGCAACATGGACATTAGACATAATTTTCGTCTTGTCCATGTTCATTTTAAGACCCACCAATTGGGAAATTCTACTGAGGTCGCTGAGCATTGTACTGAGTTCCCCAAGCGACTCTGCTATAATAACTATATCATCGGCGAAACGAAGGTGAGTGATGTATTCGCCATAGATGTTGATGCCGAATTCTTTCCAGTCCAAGAGCTTAAAAACGTCCTCCAACGCATATGTGAACAGTTTCGGAGAAATAACATCTCCCTGTCTCACGCCTCGTTGCAGTTGGATTGGTTCCGTGCTCTTGTCCTGTAGTCGAATCGACATGGTGGCGTTTCTATACAAACACTTCAACGCTTCGACGTACCTATAGTCGATTTGGCATCACTGGAGAGACTGCAGTACGGCCCCGGTTTCGATTGAATCGAAGGCTTTCTCATAGTCCACAAACGTTAAACATAATGGCCGATTATACTCCTCAGTCTTCTGTATAATCTGGCGGAGCGTATGGATGTAGTCTATTGTGCTAAAGCCTTTTCGGAACCCGGATTGTTCGGGAGGCTGGAAGTCATCAAACCTACGAGCAAGACGATTCGTAATGACTCTCGAAAACAGCTTATAAACATGGCTCAGAAGTGAAATGGGCCTGTAGTTCTTCAACAAGGTCTTGTCACCTTTTTTGAAGAACAGTACTACTACACTTTTGCTCCATGCTTCTGGCGTTTTACCTTCAAGGATGACGGAATTAAATAACTTCTGGAGGACTGAGAGTGCCGGTTTTCCACCCGCTTTCAGAAGTTCTGTCGTGATTCCGTCATCACCCGGCGCCCTTTTGTCCTTAAGCTGTTTGAGAGCCATTCTAATCTCGTATAGGCTGATGTCCGGGATATCTTCGGTATAGTGTCGGGTCAGTTTAGCTCTCTTGTCTTGAGCTGCACTGACAACGGGTTTTGTGTCGAGGTGTATAGCTGTCCATAAAACCTCTCAAGCTCTCTCAGAATCTCCGGTTTTAATGAGATGATTCTGCCGTCGTCGATCTTCAGCTTGGTCATTTGGCTTTGCCCTATAGACGAACTTTTTGCGAACACTTTGGAGCCTTCGTTACGCTCGATTGCGGCCTTTATCCGATTAGTATTAAAGGCGCGCAAGTCGTGTCGCAGTGCCTTCGAAATTCGTCTATTGAGCTTGCCATAGTTCGACATATCAGCTGAAGATTGCAGTCTCATCTCATTCCGATCGTTCATCAACTTGATGGTTTCCTCTGAGAGTTTCTTCGAGTTTTGTCGGCGGGGGGTCTTAAAAAACTGGGACCCCACCGCTTGGACAGCTTCCACCAACCCATTGCTTATCTCGTCCACTGTTTCGCATTCAGCTAGGCACTGGAAGCGGTTATGTAGTTCGAGTTGAAAGCTCTCGGAGTTTTGGATTTGGGCAACGCTAGGACGGAGCGTGGAGTTTATCAGACGCGATCTCTCAAGCTTTACATTGATATTCAATGTGCCTCTAACGATACGGTGATCTCTACCGGTTTTCACCTAATGGATCACAGAGACATCATTGAATATTTGCTTTTTAGTTGTCATGATAAACTCGATCTCATTTTTTGTTGAACCATCAGGGCTTATCCACGTCCACTTCCTGGATGGTCGCTTCTTTTCCATGAAGAGTCCCTCCTTTTCCATGGAGTCGACCAGCCATTGGCCCCTCTGGTTCCGCTGTCTATATCCAAATGGCCCCACTCTCAACTCATCGCTATTCCGTGTGCCCAACTTGGCGTTGAAATCCCCCATAACAACGGTGAAGTAAGTTTCGGAGGAATGTATGGCTTCAGATATCTCCTCATACATAGCCTCTACTTCATCGTCTGAGCATGTCGAGGTCGGTGCGTAAACCTGTATGACCTTCAGCGAATACCGTTTCGTGATTCTGAGTATAAGGTACGCTACCCTACTCGACACACTTTCGACTTTTACGACGTTGTTAACAAGGGACTTCCGGACGAGAAACTCAACACCACCTTGAGATTTTTGGTGACCTTCCCGGTAGAATAACAAGTTACCGGAGTCAAGGATAACGGTGTCCTGTCCCTGTCTTCGGACTTCCGATAATCCCATGACATCCCAGCGTAGCTTGTTCAGTTCTTCTTCCAGCTCGACAATCTTGTGAGTCCTGAGCGTACGGACATTGTGTGTTGCCAGGGTCAAGGGTCGTCGTTTATGAGTGCGGTAGCCGTGCATCTGCCGGGGATTTTTCGCACCCCCCGCTCCACCGTTACCTGGCCTGCTACCGGGGCCAGGAATAATAGAGCTGCCGGGGACATGGGGCCGAGTTGTGTTTGTGCTTGTCATGTGGAGGGTTTTGCCATAATCCCCACGCTTGGCAGGCGTCTTGGGGATCGCAGTTAGTTGTTAAGTTCTCAGAAGGCGCTGCTGCCCACCTTCCTGTATTTATTCCCTTAGTCGCCTCTTACAACACCCACGGGAAGAGATGGGGGGGTGACATTCTAACCCGGCACCCCACGGGCGAATGAATAGAAAGGAAAAATTTTGAACTACGAGTGTGATTCAAACCCGAGTCCAATTTGAATCGTCCTAGCACCTACTAGAATGACCCAACAGCAGTCTGAAAATTATAGGAACTTAAGAGTGATAACTTATGGGTCTTAACGACTGTATGTTTCAGAGTGTTGTGCGCAGTGCAATCCGGCACTTGTGACGAAACCCATCCGTTATAGGCAGAGGTTACCAACTGACGTCAAATTGGCCTCGTGCTTGTTCACAATCCCACAAAAATATAAATAAAAAAACTCAGACAGTCGAGTTGAGAATCTTATCATTTTTTTACTGTCAGTTTAAAAGCAAAAGTAAAACAATGAAGAAAAAACCTAATTATCTCTTATAAAAGTTATCGTAAAATTACTTCTTTCTCTTTGAACGTGGATTGTATATTAAAATTACTGATCTTGTTACCTTTTATGTTAGTATATTAACTGTAAGTACGTTATAGAACATTATAGAAAAGCTAGTCACGGAGCTGTGCGCACTTTAATTATAAATTTTTTTGTTTGTGTTTATATGATATAATAACGACACTATAGGGCTGACATGAACACGTTATTCCAAAGTCCTTAAATAATAATGAAATAAATAAAAATACCTTTTTTCTTCAAAAGTTTGTCTTTCGTGAATGTTTTGGTACTACGTGTATGTAAAGGTTGGAAAAGAGATTACTCTGACATATTAGGCATAATATTATAGTTATTTATTACAATATTATATAACCGCAGCTAATTTAATTAAAAAACTAATGTAAAGCTGTATTCAGATTATACCGCTTCCTTTAGTTATGCAGTGCAAATAAAGTTAAATACATAATAAACCACATATAATTAGGGCCCGACGGGAGTTCGCAGACGCAGCTGCGCACTCGCCCTGATGATGAGCATCTGATATGCTCAAAACCCGGGTCGATGTATTCGATCCTCAACGTGAGTGTTTTTTGCCGGTTTAATTTATAATATTCAAACACATATAATCGTTGTATTGTTTTTTTCTGTAATACTGAAAACGCATTCCTCAATTCATTGTTTTTATATGTACTTCCACCAAGACCCTACTGTGCCAGACAAACTAGTTCAGTAAGGTAGGTAAATTCTGCCTCCAAACTGCAACCGAACCAGCCCAAGTTTCCCTTTCATTTTATATTCCCTTTTTTATTACAATACAATATAAATTTCTAAATCGATTACAAGCACCATGCGATAGTGCTTGTAATCGATAATAAATAATGATGCTAACCGAAAATCACTTTTACAAATTATTGTAGTACAATATTAAATTGTACATCGAGGGGAAAAAGGATTCTCGAGTTGCCTTTACAAATTCTCGAATAGAAATAAAACTTTCTCCCGAGTGATACACAGTGCTTTATACTCGTACTACATCTACGAAAGAAATAAAATCATTGTACGTTTTCTCGTACTTATCTCGAGACTTCTCAGGCAGTAAGTTCTTTATGACTTCTTGAGCTGCATTTCTTATTTCTAGTGACGTCATCATTCTAAAATAGTCACTTTCACTGTCAGATGCCGTTTTGGAAAATTATTTAGAATAAATAAAAGCATGCTGTTAAAATATCAATTTAATAAAAAACAAAATTTAACCAAACACAATAACAATAGTGAAGCAATGATGGCCGAGCGGTAATAGCTATGTCCCTGGTTCGATCCCCACCGCCGGCTTGAGCTTCACAGCATGGTGGAAAGGCATTTTGCGATTGCCCGCCTGGCTAGCTACCACCCTCAAGTGGAAAATCTGTCGCCCAGCACTTAACGGTGTGTTCTGGCAGCAGTCCTTGAGAGCCAGTGAAATTACAGGCACATGAGACTTAACAACTATATCTCAAAGTGACGGGCGCAGTGCGATTCATGACTTGTGATGAAATGCATCTGTTATTAATAAGTTGATTTTAATAACGCTTTCTTTCTTCTTTATTTTTCATGCAGATTAGAAGAAGTTATCGTTAAACAGATACATATAAATGCTCACATCGCTAGTTCAATATAAAAATTAAAGACATATTGTATAAGTTTAGATACGTACTTCTTGAGGAGCTGCCATCACCATAGAAAATGCTGCAACTAACACAGCCAATAACAAGAAGACTTGAATATGCTTCATCTTGAAATGTATGTCACAACTAATGACTTAAGTGAGACTGCTCTTGTATTTATATATGTTGATAAACTGACCTTTGCCAGTTCGAATCAGCTCTGATAACATTATGGGTATTACCAACATTATTTTTGTATAAACCCAGTTTTAATAGTAAAATCCTCAAAGTAATTTAACATAAGTGTCACTTAAATTCACTATAATTTAACTTTGTTACCTTAATGTATTGAAAAACATTAATTGTTTCAATTAATTACCGTAGAACAACTTTCTACAATTGCATTCGTAAGTTTACTACATTTGCCGTTCGTCAAATAATGTGTTAAACAAGTTCAAATTGCATTAAAGAAGTCAAATTTAATTTGGCACTCAGAGTCATCTGTTGGGTTTTAAATTCCCCTTTTGTACTCTTTCCGGTTATTCAGGCGATATCTAAACAGCAAAATACCTACCTATGTAGCAATACGCTTAAAATGTTTAATGTCAGGCATTCTTGACAGCTGAAATTCAAAACACGCTAGAAGCAAAACGTCTAAACGGAATAACCATTATCTGTAAATAGTCTATTGTGCTATGTTACTCAAATTAAAAATTACTGCGATACTGAACGTCTTTAACGCAGCACTCCTTTGTTTCAAGATGAATAATATGCTTGTTGACAAAATATAAGTCGTAACTGCAACAAACTGTATTAATGAACCATGATTTCTATAATAGATTTTCGACAGTCATTTTAAAACCAACTATTATTTCGTATCAGTATTTGTTTTTCAAGGTTTTGTCTTCACAGTGACGTGTTTAATTTTTTATGAATTTCTTAGGTTACAGTTGAATGCAAACTGACATAATGTTGCCATAGGTTAACACTTAAAAGTATAAACTAATGATTCATTTTAACAATTTCTTTCTCAGTATTTTCTCTTGAGAGATTTGGTGTAGATGATTTGCAGCAGCTTCACCGGCTGCAAGGTACACGTATCGTAGAATAATAGTGGGATAGCCGGGCCCGGGCTGCACACCATGGCCTTTATTTACATCGATGAGCTGAAGAGATTTAAAAAATGTACACGAGTTCAGAGATGAATGGCAATAATATGAGCTATCCATAGACAGTAATCTAATTCGTTACTGTAAATTGACTTTAGATATTCTAGGAGCTGCCCCCGTATACGTTGTAATCATCAAGAAACATTTCGTCTAGCATGTCTCCACTATTGGTCCTTAGTTCATTCAGTCCATTATTTGATTTGACGAATGACCAGAAGTTTATTTTTATTTTAGACAGGACTTAGGTGCTGTCCTCCGCGGTCGGTCGTACAGGTTCACCGGATTTTGGGCAAGGGAAGGCCCCCTTATATCCCGGGAGGATTCTCTCGAGACGGGCGTAGAAGGCGAAACGCGTCTTATACCTCCGTCTCCTGCGGGCGCCGAAAGCGCTCCGCTACTATCGGAGCAGTTGACAGCGAGCTCAAGGGTATCATTGTGGTTCAGACCTCGGCTTGTCTCGCTGCCGGGAGACATTGGGAGGATCGGAATTAAATGCCCCGGTACAACTGAAGTGTTATACCGTTGAAAATAGGCCCTACTAAAATTTACTCCGTCTTTGGAGAGACACTAATCGGGACTTATTTTTGCCTCGAGCTTGCCGACGAGCTCAGTGTTTGATAGTATATGACCAGAAGTAGGTATTTGGGACTCTTCTTTATATAGGTTGGACCTTGAGATCTCAATACAGATAAACATCCCACAGTGAACTTCTCTTAACGAAGGTGCAATAATTCAAAAGCTAAGTCATGGGTCAACAGGTTTTTTAACCATTTAAATATGATATTTATCAGAGAGCGACTAAATCTTCTTGGGTAAACGTTATTGTTTTTTAAAGTTGCGGTTGCGTGTGTTATTAATAATTATTGGCATAATAAGGTCATAAAATATATCGACAGTTTCATCTAACGTGTAGTGTGGATTGAAATGGTCTTCCCAGTTATATTTTCTATCTCTTCAGTGATTCAATTACATCGGGGAAGAATTTTACGAGGTATTTACCTCGTAAAATTTTTCATTTCGATAATTAAAGCCGGATGGTGCATATTTTAACTAGAGGGATATTACACTATTTAACTAAAAAAATCTTGGCATTGTCTCGATTTAGTGTACGCCCATTTGCGTTAGGAACTGGGTAGATTTGATGCAAGTTATTAAATGAAAGGAAGTCAACCAAACGCCCCTTAGTTGCCGAACTCGGAATACTTGAGAGAATTAAAAGCATACTGTCATCAACGTTAATTTATTCAATGTAGGTGTCTACGACAATCTTATGAAGGTCAATTACAACACTAAATATTTAAATATTCTAAATATCATCAACTACCACGATCAGCAAAAAAAAAGTATATAGCCACTGCGAGAAGAACGGGCACGAAACTCGGGGCCATTCTTTTAAACTTATTTTAACAATGTGTTAAATACTATATAATAAAATGATTACAATATTTGTTTAAATTACGTAGGTGACAATCAATAGTTTGGCTTAGACGGAATTGTCCAAGCAGTTTTGTCGTTACGGTAATCACAAACTTTGTAGTAGGATTTCTTAATCAAAATGTTTTTCAGGTGCAACTTGAATTTTTATTCTGTGAGTGTTGTAATATGTTTGGAAACTTTATTATAAAACCACGCACAGTTACTTAAGAAGGACTTTTTATTTGTCTTTGCTTATCTAAAATCTTTATTTTATTTCTAGTGTTGTAATCGTGATTTGTCACTGTTTAATTTAAATTGACTCAAACTCTTTACGAGGATATATAATATTTTCACATATATACAGACTGGGTTAATTAAAAATTTTTTTTTTTGAAAATATTTCTTAGAGATTCCATAGGATCTCGAATGACACGCTTTTGTAAGATAAAGATTGTCTCTATTTCAGCGGCAGCTCCCCACAGCAATACACCATACGACATACGAGTAATGCTGTGGAAGTACACGAAATAAACTAGCCGAGCAGTAGTTACGTCAGTTAACTGCCTTATCTTACGAACTGCATATGCAGCAGAACTAAATCTCCGGATAGATCATGTATCAGGTGTTAGGCGATGGCCTACACATAACAATTCACCCTTGTAACATTCATAAACAATTCGTGTAATTGTGTTATCAAAGAGACTTAAAAGTAATCGTGGAAACAAGCACCACACCGGCCAAAAGGATCATCGGGTTCTCAAAGACTTTCAAGGATACTTACCTCCTTAAGGCATTACAATGGTATGTAATGAACACTTGTATTCCAATGTTTAAGATGTAAACCTTCGAGCTTCAGATTGTTAAATTTCTCTCTTTAACGCCTTTTTAGTCCCATATTTTGCACCGTTTTATTTATTAATTACTTATTTAAACTAATAGTACTAATATAATAATATATAACCAATTACATGAGTTATCAAACAAACTTAATGATACAATATGTACGCAATGAGTCGTGCAATTAGAGATAACCTAAAATGAAGATCACTCACCGAACCAGTCTCAAACGTTTCCCTTCGGCGTCTTCTTGTCAGGCGCGCCCGGCTTGCTGTTTTCTCGCTGTTTTGAGACAAAACCGAGTGATCGCTGTGTGAAGATATTTGCCTCCAGCCCCCGGTCTAATTACAAAAGATTGGTCAGTTCGGCCTCCGAAAAACACTAATATATAAAAACACACTCCAAACTTTTATCTTAAACCGGCACGAATTTTATATCAACATCTGATACTTTTGATGATTTCCACCAACACGTTCACTATTCACAACACAAGATTTACTAACATTGCTTCACCGCAGATCACAGCGTTGATAAATATGAGATAAACAGCGCTCAAATTCCAATAATTATTCTGCAGGTACAGCAATCGCGAACGAAGTCGCATGTACTGCTAATGTTTAATATAAATTTTCGCAAATTTATAAAATTATTCAAGCTGATTTTTTGCACTTAGCATTCTCCTCATTTTGCAACTCATTCTTTTAAACCCTCGGTACTGATACTCCAAATAACATTTTTTTTATCATTTTATGGTGGTTATCACTTGAACATTTTCTTTTATTTTATTGAATCTGCATTAGGTATTCGAATATGATAATCTACTAGGGCTTCAAATCAAATAAACATAATTTTACAGCGGTATTTCTTTTTGTACTTACATTTGTCAACAGGTTCCATCTAAGTCGGTTCAGTAGTTTCAAAATATACACTTATATGTGTAATGACTATTGGTAAACATCTCAAAGTCTTGGTCAAATTCTAGTTCATGTAAAAAATTACCAATACCAAACTGGCCTTATGATATAAATCAACAGTAACAAAAAGTATTTACATGTTTACTTACTAAAACAAGCTATAAATACTAACCACGAAGTCTTTGAATATGTACAGCCATATTATTAAGTATCTACTTATATCAAACAAATATTCCAATTTTAAAGTAAAAATTACGAAATAAAAATGTACTCACTTACTTACATACTACCCTGACCTTTGTTAGATGAAATCAGCATTAAGGCTATCATTGAAGAAGTAATCAGTATGTATATGAGAAAAAATATTAGTTTTAAACTATAAAGCAAATAAACTTAAATGTCATGTTATTTAAGATAACTTTGTTTTGACTCTTGTCTGCCCATATCAGCTACTATAATCTCAATTTCGTTTTAGGATAAACCATTATTTAATATTAAATATTGTACAATGTACCTACTATGTACCTACCTCAGGGCAAAATTTGTACTCATTTCATACACTACACTTCTTACACTTCATACTCACTTAATACACGATCTTCACACTAGTTAAATTAATTTGTAATTGACTTCATATGAGAGTCGTAGATTTACGAATATATCCTACTGAATTAGGGCGGCAAATTTTCAAAAACAAACTTTTTAATGTTACAATAATAAGTACACTAGAAATTGACATCACAAATCAAATAAGACTTTTCTTCTCCCACAAACGGATGTGCGAAAATTGCAGAATTATTATAGTATCCCTTTCGCAGCTGCCATATTTCTATCAGAAATCCATAATTTATGCTAGTTTTAATTCTGAACAATAACATATCTTGTAAGCAGCAGTAAAACTTTATTACAATCTTACGAACCGACATATAATATCTCTTATTTTTAGACTAGCTGTACCTGCGACTTCGTTCGCGATTGCCGTACCTACAGACTAATTATTCACATTTGAGTACTGTTTATCTCATATTAAGCAACGCTGT
The DNA here is from genome assembly GCA_963890685.1 of Plagodis pulveraria. Taxonomy (NCBI): domain Eukaryota; kingdom Metazoa; phylum Arthropoda; class Insecta; order Lepidoptera; family Geometridae; genus Plagodis; species Plagodis pulveraria. The sequence goes on from OY982967.1 coordinate 21,477,557, forward strand.
GGTCTGCGGTGAAGCACTCTTCAAGTAAAGCATAGCTCAGAAAGGAGCTTTTTACTTTAGATTTGAAAACTCCAAGGTTGTATTTTCCAGAAAACAGTAGGTGGTTTTGAAGCAAAGATGGCCGAGCGGTAATAGCTATGGGCTGCCGTGCTGCAGGTCACTGGTTCGATCCCCACTGCTGGCCTGTACTTTGCTGCATGATGGAAGGTTATTTTGCGATTGCCCGCCTGGATAGCTACCACCCTAAAGTAGAAAATCTGTCGCCAAGCACCTAACGGTGTGTTCCGGCAGCAGCCCTTGAGAGCCAGTGAAATTACAGGCACATGAGACTTAACAACTATATCTCAAAGTGACGGGCACAGTGCTATTCATGACTTGTGATGAAATGCATCTGTTATAGGCAGAGGTAAGTCCGCTTAACATCTAGAGAGCATAGAGCTTGTTCGGTCACAATAACATAAAAAAAATTGCTTCGCGGTTCGCACAATAAATGTTCGAGCAAAGTATACTTTGTGAGTTTGTTTGGAATTTAGATTTAAGAACGGCGTCTTTTCGCCGAGGTTCTCCTAGTTTGGTGGTAGAACGAAGGTATATTAGATTGTGCACTTCCATTGCGCAGTCTCCGAAATGCATTCAGCAAAAGAAAGATAGTTTAAAAAACTGATTGAGGCGAATGTTCCAGATTTTAGGGTTTTATGCAAGCTTGCAAAACTAAATAAGGGTACCAGGCTGCCCATGGGGTGCCGAGCAGCCCGTGGGGTGCCGGACTGCTCGTGGGGTGCCGGACTACATGTAGGGTGCCGGACTACCCGTGGGGTGCCGGACTGCCTGTGGGGTGCCGGACTGCCCGTGGGGTGCCGGATTGCTCGTGGGGTCACTATTCTTACAAAAAAGAATGATTGAAATCGGACTACGCGTTAATAAATTACAACTAAGTGTAAATTTTGACTTTCATCCCCTTTCCCGAGGGAACCATGCCGAATTTCAGAATAAAAAGTATACCATGTCAATCTTTGTAAAATTAACTCAAATCGTGTTAAATTTAATTGAATTCAGTCATTCAGTAGTTTTAGTGTGACAAAAATTAAAAAAATACAGTTTTGGCATCAGTATCAGCTACAGAGTGCTCTCAAATATTTTATTTCAAAACATCACCAATGTACAGAATTGGACGTGTTACAGTTGTGTTATAAGTATATATGGATACATGGATACAGAATGAATTAAATTTGATATTAAGTATTGATATTTTTGGAAAAAAAATGTATTGGCAATGTTGCAGCTTTCTTCTTTAACCCACAAAGAGCTTTGTAAAAATTGCAAATATATTACCTTTTTACTGCTGCTACCATTTTGCAGCTACAATTCCTTGAAATATGCCAGTTTTAGTTGTGTGAAAATTATAAATTTGCTTTGAAAATAAAAAAAAACAATGACATAGAGTGTAGCAGTAGCTCTTTTAAACCCTCTAATGGTCGGACTATATAAAACTTTTCTTTTGCCACAGATAAAAAATAAATAGTTTTAGTGCCACTGGCAACACACACTGGTTGAAGACTTTGGTCTTCAGGCTCTGCGGGATCTTCGACGAGAAGATGTCGCGTAACTTCCCGAACGCTGCCCATCCGATTTGGATTCTTCGGGCGACCTCTTTGTCAAAGTTGGACCTACCTAACTGGACAGTCTGTCCCAGGTAAATGTAATGGTCAACAACTTCGAGTGTATCGTTCCCAACAACTACTGGTACGGGTGCAACATGGACATTAGACATAATTTTTGTCTTGTCCTTTTATATCAGACCCACCTGCTTGGAAACTCTACTGAGGTCGCTGAGCATTGTACTGAGTTCCTCAAGCGATTCTGCCAATATGACTATGTCGTCGGCGAAACGAAGTGATGTATTTGCCATAGGTGTCCATAATATTAACTATATTTTATTATTTATATACTCAATTATAAATTATATGTCTTATCAATCAGAAACTTTTATATAATAATACTTACATATTTTAATCTTAATTTAAAAATATTTGTATTATTTGTCTGTTTTACGATTAGTGTAGTAAGGTTTTTTGCATTTTGGAATACACCAAAGAAAATGCATGATATCTATCACAGGCAGGTATTAAACCACAACTTTGATAGACTCTCAAATATATAATATGTAAGATGAAATACTTATTTTTGTTTTTAAATCAGCTCGTAATATTTTTAGGTATTTTCAGGATAAGTTTTGATTATATTAAGTTAATGTTAGTAAAAACCCAGTTTTATTTATAACTCACAAGTTTCACCAAATGTCTCATTAACTTTGTTTTTTATCGTCATTGACTTGACTCTTGAATTACCAGAAGGTTTACACAACCCAGGCCAAATGAACACAGTTCAATACTAATAACGATAAGCTATCTTATGGCAATAAACGATGTACATTAATTACTTTTTAGGATTCTGTACATGCAATGCAAAAATAAAACCCTCATATCGTTCGACCACTCGCGTCGTTGTTATTGTGTTAATTAATAATTTGTTTTAATATTGTTAGGTTTGCAATAACGCCTGCTATGCGGATTACATTACAAAATGCGATGGTTAAAGAACGATAGGAAAGATTTGGGTTATGACGTCATGTCATGTTAGCTCAATTGGTTAGAGCATACCCCGGCTCAAGGGGTGGATGGACGCGGGTTCGAATCCCACGCATGACTTAAATTTTTCCTATCGTATATTTGTGATTTTGTAAATCATTTGTTTTTTGAAAAACATACGTAATGTGTTGGTACGTTAATATGCGCCTCGCACATAGTCGCACTATGTTAACCAAATTCCTAAAAAAGAGGAAGATTCTTTAGTCTACATGTATATTTTTTTATGTATATCAACAGCGTAGCGAAAAAATCCTACGTCTATGATCTACACATTTTTTTTTATTGGATCATCAAATCATGATGATTTTCTTTTCGGTCCAAAGTTCATCCATCCTATTTGAATTTATCAATATTAGCCAATTAATTTCTAAGTTAATCTCAATTAAATGAAAGAAGTATTCGCTCAAAGTTACACGTGAATTGTTTGGAAGGAGTGAAAGTTGAACATTTACAAGTGAAGCATGTTCAAAATGAGTATGTTAATAAGCTGCAAGAAAGGCTTGATGGTTTGAAAGAGATAAGTGAAATTGAAGAACTGTGCATGAAATTTAAGGAAAAGGTGGATGGTAGACGTTGGCATAAATGTGTGTGGAATTTCTAAAAGGCGAAAAAAAAAATGCAAAATACAAATACAAATATTTTTATAAAAGAATGTGTGGATAGATCAAGAAGTACAAAAGGCTGGATGAAAAGAAAAAAGCATGATTGGATTGGTTAGCAACAATAGCTAATCAAAATGTACAAATGGCAAAGCATGATGATATGCGTGAGGCAAGAAAGGATTATAAGAAATTATAAAATATAGTTAAGGAAATTGTACGCAGAAAGAAAGAAGAACGAAAGGATATGTTTGACAAAAGGCTTTCTGAAGATTTCCAGTCAAAATAAAGTTTTTCTGGAAATCCTTAAGAACAGCTCGTGGCAAAACCACGACATCGGAGCTGAATCACCTCAGAGGGCATGATGGAAGCATTATAAAAGAAGAAGAATGTGTGTTAAAAAGATGGAAATAGTATATTGAAAGTTTATTTCAAAGAGAGGGAACACTGGACCAGGTTCCAGGAACCAACATGAATACAAGTGATTATGTAAATGAAATAAGTATAGATGAGATTTTGAAAGCAATAAAGTGTATGAAATTTAGAAAGGCTGCAGGATATGATAGAGTGCCAGTCGAGACGCTGAGAGCTGCGCAAGGCATAGTTGCTAGTCTGTTGCAACGCCTTTTTAATTTGTGTTGGAGGAGCGGCCGAGTACCTGATGTAAGGCTGTAATTGTGCCCTTATATAAAGGAAAAGGGTCACAACAAGACTGCAAGAACTACCGCAGAATCAGCCTCCATATGGTCGTCGGTAAACTATATGCAAAAGTATTGATTGAACGGGTGATAAAAGAAACAGATGAGAGAGTATGGGATGCACAAGCAGGGTTTGGATGATTAGGAAGGGAATGGGATGTACGGCCAAATCAAATAATAATATTTTTTATAATATTTATTGTACCTGTAGTTTGTAGGTATCTAAAGTGCGGAGTGAGCCAGGCCTGCTTAAACTTGAAAAACCTGAGTAAGATTGCTGCCTGACTCGTCAACGTTTTATTTTTTTTTGTGTTATGATTTACCACATAATTATACCAACTTCATTTTCCCCTGCTACATCGTTGAATCGTTTCTACTACCTCTCTGGGCATTATAGTCATAGGCATAGGTAGTTACCTATATAATTACATGTGAAATAACCGCGTTCTGTACTACTAAATTATCCACCTGTATGTCCTCGATTATTATTGTAAAGATGTCAATGACCATAATTAGGCCATTAGGCTTATCCGTAAAACCCTAGTCCGTACTGTGATGCATACCTAACAATAATGTTTCCTATCTGACGTTTGTCATATAGCAGGTGACGTCTGCATAAAAATGTTGTTTTCTTTTAAGGAATTAATACCGTTTTTGTTGGTACGCTGCCAACTGGTAGTGCGCCTGACTACCTGTACCAATTTTAGTTGTGTTGTATTAGTTGCATTAGCTGTATATATTTTTTTTTCATTTTGTCAATAAACGCATACTGTCCGGAAATAAAAAATATATTACAAATCCATACCGTTTTATCTATCTGCAAATTTCATAAAGAAAGTCTTCGTGTTCCTGTAAACAATTAATTTCGAATAAGTTGAAAATTGAAATAAACACCACAAGGCTATAAAAAAATATATGAATTATTAACAGACATTTGAACCTAACTTCACTAAACATATTTGTGAATAAAATGAAACTGACTTCAAACACTAAAAAGTATGAAATAACTCATGGAAGTCAGTACCATGCTATTAAAAACACTGGCCTCAAATTGGTTAAATACCAGGTATAATATAACGGGCATAATGGGTACCAATTCATTGCCAAATATTTCACCAAACCGTAGTGCTCAAAGAAAGCCTTGCCATGGGTAATAAATAAAAGATAATATGTAGGTGTCTATACTAAATTCTGAAGTAAGTTTACTAAGATTGCCTAAGAGTGTCTTAATAGTTCAACAACGAAAGCGGGCAGATATCTTATAAATGAGTAAATATCTACCTGTTTCAATGATCACATTACATATTGAATACAACACCTCGAGCGGGAATCAAACCTGCGTCTCCCCGTCAAATTAAGGCACCCGGTGCATATAACGGCGGGTTCGATTCCCGTTAGAAGTGTATAATTTTAAGCTCTAAACAATTGTCTTGTAATATTTGTTCTGTAGGCGATACCACAGATAGTTTGGTACTAAACGCCTAACCTAAGAAAGGTAAGTAAGTGAAACTATAATCAAAGTGCATCTTAAAAAGATTAAATTCGTTAGAATTTCTTATTTGTTACTTTTTTAAGGTAACTTCAAGATACGAGAGCAATCAAATCTGAATTTTGAATGTTTTTTTTTTAATATTGTTAGGTTTGCAATAATGCCTGCTATGCGGATTACATTACAAAATCACAAATATACGATAGGAATTTTTTTTTCTCCCGCACATGACTTAAATTTTTCCTATCGTATATTTGTGATTATGAATGTTTTATTTAAAATGTATCCCCATCATCTGCAACAGTAGACTATTTGGGCCTCAGCCGCGCGCGTCAGCCGCACGCGATCCTTCGCGCGCACTCGGACGCGATGCACGGAATAGGACCTTTATGGTTTATATTAATGTAAATTACAATGTTGTAGTTACCACAACATTTTTTATACTTCAAGTTTTCGTTGTTTGGTTGACTTATTTTTTCTCCAAGTAGTAATGCCATATTTTCAGCATGGAACCCTTCTAAAGTTAGTCTGACTAGCATTTGACAGGTTGCATTAATTTATAAAACTGAGTATAACAGTTATTGTTATTTTTTATTTTTACTCGGTTATTTAAAAAAATATCTTAAGAGCTGATAAGTCTTTAACAAAGGTCAGTAAGTTCCCCATATAAATATGAGAGAGCAATATCACTAGTATTCATTATAAAAGAATATTCAAAATGAAGATTTTCAAATTCGTGTTTCTATTGGTTGTATTAGTAACAGCATTTTCAACAGTGGCGGCACTTCCGTGTGATGTAAGTGTTACATGCTCGTAATATGTCGTATTTTTTACAATTTACTTCTTGCATGCGGCCATGAACAAACTCATACTTGTATGTCATCAAATCCCGGGACTAGATAAAAATAAAACTTTAATGCCTCTGAGAGGTAGACAGATTCTCATGTACTCCTAGATCGAAAGTATTAGTTAATATATGTTGCAATGCATATATAACCAAACATTAATTAAAATAAAGGATTATTCATACAGCCTTTGGTGGTTTAACTTGTCTCTCCCAAGCACCGGCCTTACGTGGCGACCCTACATATCAGTGTCGCTTCGCGCTAAAAAATTGACACCGCGACGTATACGGACCGCATTTCATAAACATTGATGTGTTAGTGAAGTTATTAATGATGTGTCTTAATAGCATAATTACGACTGTTTGTTGCGGCACTGGTGAACATCGAAATGAAAATGGGAAAACCACAGTCTAAGGAGGTTATCATCGCTCAAAACGCGGCTGGTGGTGAAAATTAGATGACACTTCATGACCTGCAATACACCTCATTTCTCGTTCGTGAAATTATAATTCACTAAACTGACCTGCGTTTGTCGAATTCAGTACATAAGAAAGCTGACTAGGAAATTATATCTAAACAGCTAGGGAATAATATGTTCACTATGGCTAGGCTTTAACTATTCAACCCTCAAGTTGATTGATGTTTTCACCGTAATGTGCTCCGCCGACTCGTCAGCCTTTGAAGTGTAGGCGGGAAACGTAGAGCTGTGTCGTCGGTATCTCCGCGACTCAGCAGATGATTCGTTTCCGTCGGTGCTGTACCATATTTGTTTTGACTCGTAGGCTTCCTTTTATTTTTTTGTACCATAGTGAAGCCCTCCTTATAAACCTGGTTTTGTCCAAGTCATCGTAGGTGTATCAAAGTGAGTCTCATTCACTGACGTTCTGCTGTACCATTTTCCTGGAAACATCTCTTACCTTCGTCTCTTCGGCGGGAGGCCACATGAGCCTGGAATTAATTGAGGCGATTCCGTCTAACTAGTGCTGGTAAGCGGTCCAACAGCTTGGTGCAGAACGATGGCTGGTGATCTGGGTCTGTCTTTTTTAGAAGTTCTACTTTGTTCTGGAAACTCCTCTTACCTCCGTCTTTTTGGCGGAATGGCACACGACCAATCTTGCCGAACAACTGAAAAAACAACGCCTTCAAGAGCACAAATCTCCTCCTCTTTAAAATACACTCGAGAGCAATGAATCCGGGTCACTTAAAGAATCCTAAAAATCTCGGAAACTAAAAATGCTAGGTTAATGCAATAAATTGTATTTAATAGACAATGTAATACTCCTTAAATGAAGGTATTAAAACTTCTTAGTTATTGTAAAGTTATATCATAAAAAAATCAAATTTGAAAAAGGGCCACTTTCGAAGATGGAACTACAAAATTACAGCATTTGGTTTTGCTTTTGTTTGTAATCTGTCATTTATGTGGGTACATAAACCATGTTGATAGTGCTCTATATTCATTATTCAAGCTGAAATTATGTCGCTTACGCCTGAAGAATGCACCAGAATACTTACAATGCTGGAAACCGGCCGGAGTCAGCGCGATACAGCCAGGACTGTCGGTGTGTCGCTGTCAACAGTACAAAGAGTTCTCCGACGTTACGAAGAAACTGGTTCTAACCTACGCAGACCAGGAACGGGCAGAACCAGGTGTACCACAGCACGAGAAGACCGATACTTGGTGAACACCATGCTTCGAAATCGCTTTCTCACAGGAACTGAACTCACCAATCAGTTTCGACGCCTCGGAGGAAGTAACCCAAGTGCATGGACAGTAAGACGTCGGCTTGCTGAATCTAACTTAAAACCCCTTAGACCTGCAAACGGCCCTAAACTGGAGCGTGGGCATCGTATTTCGAGACTAAGATATGCCCAGAGCCACGTAAATTGGAGTATTGAAGATTGGTCAAAAGTTATGTTCTCCGACGAATCAAAATTTATGCTCTACAAGCACGATGTAAGACACAGAGTGTATCGAAGACCAGGGGAAAGATTCAAGCAAGCATGCATCGAAGAAAAAGTAGCCTACGGTGGTGGGTCTGTACTTGTGTGGGCCGGAATTTCTTCTGAAAGTCGCACAGAGCTGGTGATCATAGAAAACGGCTCTTTAACTAGCGTAAGATATGTGGAAGAAATCCTCAATGATCACGTTGGTCCATTTATGGTCAATTTAGGTGAGGATGCTATATTTATGCATGACAATGCCCGACCTCATACAGGTAGGATTGTGAATGACTACCTTCAAGAGATGAACATTACTCGTATGGAGTGGCCAGCGCGCAGCCCGGATATCAACCCGATCGAGCATGCTTGGGACGAGCTAGGCAGATGCGTAAAACAACGAAACCCTCCCCCAATCACGCTTCGTGAGCTCAAAATTGCTCTCACAGAGGAATGGGAGAATATTCCCCAAAATCGTATAAGGAACTTGGTGTACAGCATGCCAAACCGCGTAAACGCAGTAATGGAAGCACGAGGAGGCAATACGAAGTATTAAAATTCAAGAAAATCGTAATAAAGTTCAAAAATTTCATGTTTCCTATTTTTGTTTTAAGGAGAGATCAGCAGTTTTTTTCTTTATGTAATTTTGTGTTAATAAAATGTATGGTGACTCATATTTTTTTTACTTTCATTTAAGGAGTATTACATTGTCTATTAAATACAATTTATTGCATTAACCTATCATTTTTAGTTTCCGAGATTTTTAACATTCTTTAAGTGACCCGGATTCATTGCTCTCGAGTGTAGTTGTAGTTAGTTGTAGGCTTACAGATTTCCAATTTGTGACTTTATCCATGGTATCGATGCATGTTAGATAAGTGCCAAGAATTAGTTGGCTTTTAGTTTTTCCGACCCCACAGCAAATGCACGTATCAAGCAGCGGCTATTTCCGTGCATTTTACGAATCTCAAAATTAGTTTTCATCATTTCCGTGGGAGTCGTAGCAGGCGACTAAAGGAAAAATACAAGAAGGTGGACCGCAGCATCTTCTGAAGAGTCCATCGTTGCCTCTTACAACTTGCACCGGATGATATGAGGGTTGCAAATATAGCCTAGTACCCACGGGTCTAGAGTCAAAACTATAAAAAGAAGAAGCCCCTTCTGAAGAATTGAAAACTTCTATTGCGATTCCCAAAACACCCATGACGCCAAGCGTTAAGGTTAAGGTAAATCCCCTTAATGGGGAAGATCTTGTCTAACAGTGGACATTACGGTAGATGTGATGACGATAAATATGATGAATTTTAATTTAACAAAATCTCGAGATATTTAAAAATGTTGAAATGCTCTAATAGCGTAATTTTGTTTTCAGTGGCTTCGATGTGAAAACAAAAGGGTGGAGGAATAAACACTTTTCAAATGGACCTATCTACACTCAAATCTTTTCAAATACCCAGGATAACTCAATTCACAATACTATATATAATAAGAGTCTCATTTTGTACTACCGTGGAGCCGAGTAACTTCTATCGTATTTTTTTTTATCACCAATATAATTTGCCCAATTGACCAATAGAGAAAGGGAATTTGATTTTTAATTGACATTGACCAATAAGTTTGTATGTGGGTATATATGAGTTTTACAGATTCGCACCAAAAATGATTTTGTAAAAGTAAGCCAAGTTACGATGCTAAATCTAACTTCACACCATCACCTCACCATCATCACCTTCTTTCAAACAGCAAATATTATAAATGATTATATGTATATATATATATTTAAATATATGTATGTTTTTTAATTTTTATGTAATTGTGACTGAACAAGCTCGAGGCCCACCTGATGTTAAGCGGACTAACCTCTGCCTATAACAGATGTATTTCGTCACAAGTCACGAATTGCACTGCGTCCGTCACCTTGGGACATAGTTGTTAAGTCTCATGTGCCTGTAATTTCACTGGCTCTCAAGGACTGTTCGATAGCAGTTATGCGATAGTGCTTGTAATCGATGATTAATAATGATGCTGACCGAAAATCACATTCACAAATTATTGTAGTACAATATTACATTGTACATCGAGGGGAAAAAAGGATTCTCGAGTTGCCTTTACAAACTCTCGCACAGAAATAAAACTTTCTCCCGAGTGATAAACAGTGCTTTATACTACACCTACGAGGAAAATAAAATAATTGTACGTTTTCTCGTACTTATCTCAACACTTCTCAGGCAGTAAGTTCTTTATGACCTCTTAAGCTGCATTTCTTATTTCTAGTGACGTCATCATTATAAAATAGTCACTTTCACTTTCAGATGCCGTTCTGGAAAATTATTTAGAATAATTAAAAGCATCCTGTTAAAATATCAATGTGTAAAAAACAAAATTTAACCTAACATTATAAATTGCCGCGCTTTTTTTCTCGTAGTGCAAGAAAAGGTTGCCAACTTCCTTTCATTGAAAATCGAGTACAAATAAAAGTCACACCTTTTTTTTCTAATTATTTGATATATAACCTTTTTGAGATTGTATTTTTTTTATGTTAGCAGCTAAATCGTCACTGCTACGGAGTGAAGGAATGAAAATCCATATAACTTTCCTCGCCGTACATTTATAAGGGAGAAATGACTAACTATATAACATGTTTTTGAACGATTAATGAGACGCTTTCTGAGTGGGTGTGGTATAAAGTTATTTTTTTGTTCCGGGCGGGAATCGAACCTGCGGCCTCCGATTTGGCGCCGGATGCCAAATGATATTTGTCAATATTACAATGTATGTAACATTTACAAAATATAAGGCCAGGCGCCAGTTACAATTTAACTTAAGATTTTAAATAACTTAAAACAATTCTCTACACTCACACATAGATGAAGTGTACATTATGTTACTACTAAAATGGTGCTTTTATGTGTTGTCCTGTCTTATTATATTAATATATTATTATTAATGAAAGTTTGTAAAAATTATAAAGCGTTGATAAAATAATCTATATATATCTGTGAGTTTTATAGAAACTTCTGTTTTTTCTTAAATCGAATGAAATAAAAATTAATCAACATCCTTTTATACAATGGAATGGCTCTGGCAAGAGACGATGTTTTTTCTCAAACTCCAATACGTTTCTTTCATCAATCTCTTGTCAGTCTTGCTGTCAGTTGGGGCTTTGTTTCTGTGAAAAATTAAGTCAGTTTTATTAACCTTTAAAACATTACTTTACTGGTTTTATTTTGAAATGTCGAGGGATGATGGCCGCTGGACTCAGACTACTACACATATATTTCTAGTGAAAACTAATTTGTATCGTATCACTTATGTTGAATTCAGAAACTATAATATGTTTTTACTAGTTTACTGTCGGATCGTCTACTGCTGAACACAGTCTCCCCAGATTAGGCGGTATTTGCTTTAATCCACACGCTTGGCATGCGGCTTGGGGATCGCAGTCTAAGATTTTTCACTTAGTCGCTTCTTACTCATATCAAGCCTGAGGTGCAATTCTAACCCGCAACCATTTGGTTGGCGAACCTTTGACCACTATCTCACTTGATGGTAAGTGATAATGTGGTCGAAGATGTTGTTCAGGCTATTTGTCGACCAGTGTTTCTGATGTACTGTTTATACAAATACTGTAGTTACCTAGCTAGTGGGATTTCTTGATTGATAACACGACACTCTCACTGAATATTACATACAGCACTGAGACTACATCGATAACAAGGAGGTCTATAGATAAATAAAAACTATATATTAAATGCCAAGTACGCTCAAGCCACATCCAGATACGTTAGTTAATAATATATAAATTAAGAATAAGTAATTCCATGTACCTACGTGTTATATACGCGCGCTATGCTGAAACCGGTCGCTGGATGCCGGATAGTGGCGGTCACGCCAACACTGTTCTAAGCAATATAATGCGAATGACTGTTTTTAGTATAACTACCCTCCAAAAATTTACAATTTGCATAATGTGTATCTGTTTTGTACGGCTACAGTGTTTTGCACTAATATAATTATATTTCTCATGTAAGTGTATATACTTCTTATGAGAAAAATCTCTCTAAACTCATATAATCTGTCTTAGGATAACTTACGTTCAATAACAAAGAGTCCAGTGCTCAAAATGTGAAATTAACCATGTTAGAATGATACGAGTCCAATTTTAGATTGTCCATGTTTCAAAACGATTGTTAAATTATTAAAATAAGAGAGGTGTGATTCGTCAACAAGAGTTTTGGCGGCGCTTTCACACACACACACTAACGAGAACCAGTAGTCAGTCATTACTCTTTGCAGATTAGACAAATTGGTACCATAAAATTTGCTGTCACATTTGATTCACATAGTGACGAATATGATTTATTTTGTGACAAATGTCATTGTATTTTTGCATCGCTAGTGAAATTTTGTGAAAAAATATGATATTATAAATCTTGACTAATCTATTTTTTATATTATCTATTGAAACAACATTTTTAATTTTTAATTTGAGTCACATGATCATATTTGTTCATAATCTTATTATTTTCATATAAGTTTTTGTAATTTTTCATTTCTTTGACTGAATTGTGCAATTTTTTATTTTTGTTTTGATATTATAATTTTGGGTATGTATATACACCGTGTCCCAAAATTCAACGATAAGCCGGCATCGGTGCATGGACCTACTCATGAATACTCGGGAAAAAATAAAAAAAAAATTATAACTCTTTTTTTTTTAATTACAGAGACTTTTATAAAGTTGCGCCAACTTTTAATAAAACTTGCCATGGTAGTGTCCATACTTTTTTTTTTAACCCAGACTATAGAAAGTGCATAGAATGTTAAAATCTATGAAAATTATAAGAAAATTTTTTTTTTTACTGAATTTTGTAAAATAACTACAGACTTTCTGTAATTTTAAAGGATTGTGGTAGATAGCCGTCCTTCTTAGGTTGCTAATGCACAAAAAATATCAAAAATATGTCAAAAATTGTGGTCATGGTAGTTGAAAATAGCATAATGGGTATCGAATATCGATGAAATTTATAAAAGTCTGTAATTAATAAAAAAAAACAGTTATAATTTTTTTTTTTTTCCGAGGAGTCATGAGTAGGTCCATGCATTGATGCCGGCTTATCGTTGAATTTTGGGACACGGTGTATAATATCCTCATAATGTACAAGTCAATAATAAGTGTGGTTGGTTACGCCGTGCTTATTATATTAAATAAATAATTAAAATGCCTCTTTACAGATTAGACAAAACTCTACGAATTCTTTATTTAATCGTAGCTCCAACTGATAGCCCCTGAGGAATCGGGTGTAGTAGTTTACAAAATATTATGGCGTCAGGGTTGACACTTGATATAGACATAATCATAATATTTGTAAGATATTCGAAAGAATATTAATTAAAAACTGGTCAAGTGCGAGTCGGACTCACGCGCCGAGGGTTCCGTACAAACCTGCAGGTACTAAATAAAAGTTATGGTATTTTTAGGGCCTGTTTCAGAATGTTCGAGTAAGTTCCGGTAATACTACCCAGAACATGAAATAACTGAATGATAAAAATAACAGTTAAGATGCAGCGCGTTTCAAGCTTTAACCGATGGATAGGCTAGATTGACGACTGTGAAACGCAAAGATAGTGTTTTATTTTGTTACGGTTTTTTTTAAGGTTTTGAACGTTCCCCGCTTTCTTTTTAATCTGTTCTGCGCAAAGAGGAATGTCCATCGAACGTCAACTAATCTATGACCTTCGAAATTATTATAAGTAATGGCACTGTGTTGCCAAAAAATTTAATTTTCTCACTTAACGGGTGGAGACTGTATGGGGATGTTTTTTTTTATACCATAGTTGTTATTACCAAAAATTCCGTTGCGGTGGCATCCCACCTCGCACGAAGTGAAACTGGTTGTTCGTCATCGCATTGAATGTAGGAGCCCCGGTAGTGTATACTTTTGGTCTTAATTTGAGTACACTGAGGTTTTGTTGCCCTTTTAGCGCCTTGTCCCTGCTTAGGCTCGTTCCAGGACGATGGCGGAAGTAAAACCCTGCTTGGCGACGTCCACTATTGCTTCTAGCGCAGTGAAACGAAGTTAGGATTTCCCCTTTTTTTTGTGGAGGCCCTCTCTGTGGGGAATGGGTATTTCATTGCAGCAATCCTGGCATCCTTAGGCGCAGATTAATAAGGCTTATTTTTACCTGAAAGTATATCGGTGAGTGGTAATATCCTTGTTTTTTTAACCCCCACCTAAAAGAAGATTCTCGAAGGCCGCGGCCCCGTAAAAAAGCTGCGACGCCGAGACACGAGTCTTTTCTGCTGCCGATAGCCCTTCGCCTCGACACACAGCACTGCCGGCTGCGAGGTAAGTCTTGATTCCAGTGGTGTGCCCTAGCGGCCTTGGCGTTTGGCAATTGACAAACTAATTTCGATATATTCAGGGCGGGAACACCAGGACAGTGCTAAACTAAGAATGTTTAGTTTACGACGTTGGACGATACATACCAGCTGAAATAACATCCAAGGAGGCGACTTTCCCAGTGAGAGACGTGAAGTCACTATAACGCTACGAGCGCCCTCCAACCTCCCAAAAGGTTAGTAAAGTGATTGAATATTTTCGGTGCAGTGTTTTCGTGCGAAGTTTTAGGTTACAACGCTGAGCTAAATTCCAGTGTTTCGTCTAGTGCATTTATCTAGTGAGGCTCTCCGAGTTTTAGACCGCGTCGCCCCTAAGCCCGCGCCGTCGCTAAACCCGAATATGCAAGCTTTCTCAAGTGAGCACGTGCCAAATGTATGGATATTGGCCCGGTCGTTGCGAGCGAAATTCCGTGAATTGAAGCTGGCTGCGCCCGCATGCATCTTCACCACGTGGGCTAGCCACCCACGCCAAATCGACCGGTCCCTCTTTTGCGATATTGATGTCAACGCTTTATATATGCCCTTCACAGGCAGGGACGATTTTCACATGCGCACCCTTGCGTTTTCCAGGAGGTTCCTGGTTAGGAGGGGAATACTTCACGGTTAGGGGTTGACGAATAACCACCTACCATTGCCCCCCAGCTCAGGCAGACAGCCCGAGCGAACGGTTTAAGCAGTCAGCGCTCTGCTTTGCGTCCCTGATGCAGTAGGGCTGCTGACTAATGCAGTAATTTCACCCCAAGGCTGTATACCGTCGCACCGATCCGGTATTTATATCTTTTCTCGGTTTTATATAGCCGGGTGGCGCCCTTTTCTTTATTTATAATAACGGAATTCATCTTTAACCTTATGAGACTCACGATATTTCCCTTGAGATACCTAATTTTCTTGAGCAAGCTGATTTTATTACTGTAATTCACCCTTAATATTAAAGTATTTTAATCTAAGACACTAATTGTATGTGGATCTACGTTGCTGGCACACAGAAATTATAATTGAGGCAATTTTATGTAATAATTAGTTCTGTGCTGCTCGCTTGCTCTGGGCATATTTTTGAAATGTTTTAAATTTTAATATACCTCCTATTCCTGGTGCTAGCAAGCAACCCCTGTTATTAAGAAATGAGTTCTAGACTGATATAGCCAATTTTTTCAATAATACCTAATTGTGTGTATGTTTGGAAAATAAATTTTTATTTGAACTTATTGAACGCTCCATACCTACTGTTTTTATTTGTGTTTTGAAGCCTCCTCATTTAGATAGGTAGTGTTAGGTTAGGTGTGTGGAAGCTTCTCTTTCCCACCTGGAGAGTCGCCACTTTTCTGTTTCTTTAATTCAAATATCTATTACTCAAATAATATCAACAAACTTCAAATGTAATAATTTGTCTCGGCCCTTGGAAACAAAAAAAAATATTTTGAATATAAAAAAAATTATAGTATTATTAAACGAGGTATGTGGAAGCTTCTCTTCCCCACCTGGAGAGTCGCCACTTTTCTGTTTCTTTAATTTAAATATTTATGACTCAAATTTTATCAACAAACTATATATGTAACAATTTATTAAATATTTTCTGGGTAGTATAACTGGAACTTACTCGAACATTCTGAAACAAGCCCTTAGTATATGATGTAACTAACAATTTATACTTCCGCAATTTTTCCTTCATCTATGCTATAAGACGTAGCTTCGTACCAAATTTCAAGATTCTGAGTTCCATGTAGTACTCATAGTAAGTACCCTGTAGGTTTTGATTCCGTTGCGAGTGTCAAAAGTTTTCGGCATAAACGGCTGTATATTTGATTGCTAGTAAAAAAGCTTGCATTTTTCAGAACTCCAAAGGACAGTAGACCTCAGTATTTGATATGAATTTAATCTTGATACCTCCACGCGTTCCTGACAAAATATTCTTGACAGACGGACAACAAAGTGACCTATAAGGTTCCGTTTTTTTTTCTTTTGAGTTACGAAACCATAAAATGAAAGTAAATTGATACAATGAGTACATAAACAATTCAGCACAGGTTGAACACACTTCAGGTACTTTACTTTCTATTCGTAGTCATAGAAGCCGAATGCTCCCTCTCCACGGCAAAGTAATACTGTTATGAGTATATGTGCAAGGTAGTGCTACTTCAATAGGCGGCTGATGAGCTTCGTTATAACTTCTTTATCTACCAGTCACATTGTACGGAGCTCGTTTGTTCTAATGACGTCAGTAAATCCTTTCTTATAGACTACGGAAGTAGTACACCTAGTGTTGCAAATTTACAAAAGATTTCCGTGAGATATATATTAACTTACTAAAACCTTAACTTATTTTATATATGTATATAATGTATATATTTATTGTATGTATTGTAAAATATTTGTTGTAGGGTTTGAAGCTTGTAAAGAAAATATTTTGCATTACATCTCTTATTAGGAAATATTTTGTTTTCAATTCCTTTCTAAAAGTATTCCATACATTCATTAAAAAGTAAAAAAAACGACTGCAAATTATTTACTTTTATCGAAATTAGTCAGGTCAAGTCATATATATTTTCAGAATCATTTTGAAAACCCCTTCGTTGTAATACAACACTGGATTTGGTTTGGAAGAAATAAAAATTTTGTCTCAATATGATTTCTAAAATCCACCAGTTACGCTATCAAGACAAATCGAATGATTTATCATACATCAAAATGGATTAAGCCGTTTGGAAGTTATGGTGGAATAAAGAAATCACAAATATACATCCATGAAACTTGAAAACATAACACTCTTTTTAGGGTAGTCGTGTAAAAAGACACTGAAAATTTCAAACAAGGCCATTTCAGAAAAATAAAGTGTTAGTGTACTTTTTTTATGTTACTGTGACGGAACAAGCTCGAGGCCCACCTGATGTGAAGCGGGCTAACCTCTGCCTATAACAGATGCATTTCGTCACAATTCACGAATTGCACTGCGCCCGGCACCTTAAAACGTAGTTGTTAAGTCTCACGTGCCTGTAATTTCACTGACTCACAAGGACTGCTGCCGAACCACACCGTAAGGTGCTTGGCGACATATTTTCTACTTGAGGGTGGTCGCTAGCCAGGCGGGCATTCACAAAAAGCCCTTCCACCATGCGGTGAAGCTCAAACCCGCGGCGGGATTCGAACCATGGACCTGCTGCTCGGCAGTCCATAGTCAAAGCCACTGAGCCATCACTGCTTCAACACATTAATAATAATTATTGAAATATAATAATTATTTAATTTAATAAATAATATTATGTACAATAAAGATTGCCTACAGTAAAATAAGAAATTATATTTGTTATTTAGTTAATATGTAATATTTTTAAACCTATTTGTTACTTCTGCCGTGTTGATAAAATCCAGCTATGTATCTTTGGAACATTAATTTCGAGAAGGATAAAAGGTTTTCATGTTTCTCATTTGTTCTTTTTTGTTAAGAAAATCATCAATCTTTTCATGTAATAACGTACGAACGTATAAAAGTGGAGATTATTGATCGTCCTTCAAATATTATAGATATGATTGAACTGGATATTAACAAATTATGAGTCTGAATCTGAAATTGGAAGATATAGGTATTTATTTTTTACCTCTCCCTTTATAATAAAAATGTGAAATTAGAGTTAACATGGCATAGTTAATTTACATATTTTATATTATATGTTTTATGTATGACCTGACGCTCAAGGTATAAAAATGTGCCTTGCCTTTTGACTTATAATAAGACTTATTAAATGAGGCTATGGATTGATGAATAATATATTTTGTAACTTATTGTGAAGCAAAGCAACGAGTTATATATGTATAAATTACTGATATATGCATTCCATATATGTCTAAGCTCACGAACTAGCGTGCCCTGGATGTGACGTGCATTCTAATAATTACTTTTTAAAAACATTGCCATGTTTTAATTAAATTTCTATAATAAATTCTTTACATTGCAAACTTTGTGTAGTTTCTTGACACAATGCAAATTTACTTTTCAACCGATTGGCATAGGCGATAAAAATAACAATAGTTTTTCAGTAGGAAATAGTGGTCCTGACGATACCAACTTATTAATAAGCTTGCCATCTACGAATAAATTTCATTCGTAGCTTGCCATTTGCTGACACTCTCACATTATATTTAATACTTACGTGTGTTTTAATACTCAAGTCGGTTTTAAATTAATTAATTCCGTTATGTGTGACGTGTGTAATGTGCGACGGTCTATCGTAAATGAGGACAAAATTGGCCGAATTTGAATACGTTTGTGTGAATGAGTTGTGTCTTACATAAAATTGCCCGAATTTGATGCTTCATTTTTGATTTTCATTAGACTCCCTCATTCTTATTCATTTTTCTGAGTTATTTGCTTGAACATTGGTAATATTTAATAACAGGTGTTATTATGAAAAATGTTTCGTTCACTGTGTTCTAACCTGTTTGAAATGTGCAACATATTTTTTTATGAAACACATACACCTGTTTAATTGACAAATTATCAGCCGGAACGCAGGTATTTATTGCTAGTAGTACTTGTGTGAAAAAAGTTACCCTACTTTCATATTACTATTCAGTCATAATACTCAGCTTTTAATTTCGATCCGCACGGATACTTGACGTCCGGATGCTTTTAATAATTGTTCTGATTGTGTTCACTGTACTGGCACTACTGGGAAATTCTGCTATACGAACTGACGGGATAGCAAAAAGTTACCAGTGTGAAGTTATGATAAAATCTTCGGTTTTCACCATGTTAAAGACTGTGTTTTCGAATAAATCATACCTCGATGGATAGCTACTGAAATGAACTTTAAAAAATTGTATTCAGAAATAACAAGCGATATTTCAAAAAGCCGCGATTCGCGAGTTACTCATAAAATAGTTAAGTTGCAGTGGTTTCAGGGGATTTTGACCATGATGGAGATGTGTTTTGGAATGAAACATATCTCAAAAGATAGCTACTGATAGTATCTTTTAGTTGGTATATTCAGAAATTACTCTCGACATTTCAGAAAGCCCCAATTCACATTAAAATCAGAGAATATTTTCGATGTTGGGTTTTGCAGGGGATTTTGACCATGATGGAGATGGTGTTTTGGAATAAAACATATGTCAAAAGATAGCTAAAAGACCTTTTAGCTGGTATATTCAGAAATTACTCTTGACATTTCAGAAAGCCGCGATTGACATTAAAATCCTAAAATATTTTCGCTGCTGGGTTTTGCCGGGGTTTTTGACCATGATGGAGATGGTGTTTTGGAATGAAACATATCTCAAAAGATAGCTATTAAAAAGACCTTTTAGGTAGTATATTCAGAAATTACTCTCAACATTTCAGAAAGCCGCGATTGACATTAAAATCAGAAAATATTTTCGCTGCTGGGGGATTTTGACCATGATGGAGATGGTGTTTTGGAATAAAACATATCTCAGAAGATAGCTATTAAAAAGACCTTTCAGGTGGCGTATTCAGAAATTACTCTCGACATTTCAGAAAGCCGCGATTGACATTAAAATCCGAAAATATTTTCGCTGCTGGGTTTTGCCGGGGATTTTGACCATGATGAAGATGGTGTTTTGGAATATAACATATCTCAAAAAATAGCTATTAAAAAGACCTTTCAGGTGGTATATTCAGAAATTACTCTCGACATTTCAGAAAGCCCCAATTCACATTAAAATCAGAAAATATTTTCGATGTTGGGTTTTGCAGGGGATTTTGACCATGACAAGGATTGTGTTTTGGAATGAAACATACGTCAAAAGATACCTACTAAAACGACCTTTCAGATCGTGTGTTCAGAAATTACTCTCGACATTTCAGAAAGCTGCAATTTGCAAATAACTCCGCGGCGAGTTGGCTGCTACTTTAGTTCCATTAAATTTCTTTAGGTGGCGGTACGGGTATTCAAGGCTTTTTTTAGAGAGTCTGTAACCCGCTCTAGATAATGGCTTGTTTAATGAGTTATCTACCGCTCAGACCAAAAAGGCTTATTTTTAAAGTGTTTGGACAACCGCACTCAATTTGAAGAATTACCATGGCTGGCACGTGAAAGAATGATTTTAGCTATGTTATAACACTATTCCATTGAAAGTGGAGAGTGACAAAGAGTATTTAAGGAAGTTAAATTAATTCGGTATATAAGTTAAGATGTATAGTTTGTAGTACATTATATGTATTGTAGTTTAGTTATAATATATCTTATGCCATCGTTGTATATAAGATATAAATAATGATCAATATAAGCAAGGATCACAAGTTATTAGAATTCAAGAAGTATATAAGATACGGTTACCTATAAGATTAGTTGTATATAAGGATTTATTTTTCCTATGTAGATAAGATTATTTTAAGAGATTATTAAAAAGTTGCAGTCTATGAGTTTGGTTTTATTTACCAACTATATTTTAGTTATTTAAGATACATAGAATATGCGTTTTAGTTGTAAGATTGTATATTTAAAGCTTTAATAAATTAATTCATAATATGAATTTGGTTTCATTTGAGAATATTTATTTATTTTCAGTTGTCAACAAGTTATTCAGTACAAAGATTTGCAACTGTTAAGAAAGTGAAATAATTACTAGGATATGTATTTACTTATTTTAAAATCCTTGATATGCCAAGACCTAAGGTTTTTGCCTTGCATATCAGTTAATTTATATACTAGTGGAGATATTTTAGTTTTAATGCGACATTTTAAGTATTTAGGGGCAAGTTTTTTAGAAAACTTATTATCCTTATTACTTTGATAATAAGTCCTTTTCCATACTATGTCGCCAATATTAAATTCGTGGTTCTTGCGACGAAGATTATAAGGTCCACAGTTTTTGTTATAAGATTTAATTAGAGATGATTGGACTTGGTCAAAGATTTTCCTCAATTTTCCGACGTTTTCGGAATCGACGTAGTGGGACCCGCAAGTTACTAATTCCCTACCGTATACTAGGAATGACGGTGTGTAACCTGTGACTCACAATCTCAATTGTTATATATTCTAGAACTTTGGACTAAGTTACTGTCGAATTCACACTAGCCCCCACACTAGGATAACCTGTGTTGTGGGTGGTCTAATTCTCTTCCAAGTGTACATATTTTTTTATATATTTATGATCAATAGATAAGTGTAATATATATCTGATTATTCTTAAAACATACTTACAGATAGTATTTAATGTACCTACTGTTATTTTTAATAAAGAAATATAGAATGACGTGAGTGTCATAAAAAAATAAATAAGTTAGCATTATTTAAGATTTTCTACAGTAGTACTTAATAGTAAACCAATAATAATTTGCAAACCGCGGAGAACCATATACATTTTTATAAATTATAGCAAAAACATACCAAAAATATCAATCCTGACCGGAGTACATAAAGGTTGTGATATAGGAATGTTGTTTCACCACACTATTAACGATTAACACTACAAAAACATACAGGGGTTATCACTAAAACATTATGCTTATTCAAATAACAGAGGAAATCTGTACTGACCATATTATGTATGCATACATGATTAATGTTGCTAGTATTATTTGAAAAATTATTAGAGTCTATTATATATAACTTTTTCAAAGATTTTTGAAAAGCAGGATAGGAGTGCTATTGGTCTCTAGTTATTTATTGATAATATGTACGCATTGTTTAATTACTTGCGTTGATATCATATCTGTTAGCTTCTTTATTCGTTAACTTAATATAATATAGTTATAAGCTAAACGTCTGTTCTCGCTGAACGCCAAGTCAAAAGTGAGCGGCACTATTAGCATCAACGACTCATGCCTTGTGCGGATATTACGTGTTATGTTGTCATAAAGAAAGACTATCGGAAGCAAGTCGTTGGCGCTAGTAGTAGTTTCTAACCAAATCCATACTTTTAAGTATATATTTGTCTCTAAGTGCCAGAAACATGGCGGTAGTGATGCATTTTTCTCAGGGATATTAATGATTCTTATAGGTGGCGACGACATCCGGCCCTCCTGCGCACGCAGCCGAACTCGGCCGCGTTCTATTCTGATGCATTTTCTGAGAACAACAATTATATTTAAGAGTTTATTAATAAATGTGTGCAACGTTTATTGTGTGTTATTGTCCTTGAAATAAAATAAAAACAAACAAAAAGTTGTAGCAGTAACACATGAACACCAGATATATTGCCATTCATTGGGGCCTTAAAACTATTCCATCAGCGGTAAGTTTACCGGAGCTTGCAATTTACCCTAGGCGAAGCAGTCGACAACCCTAGTTGCATGTCATTACAAACTCTGGCATATTCAGACATAAAAGCTTCACAATCTCATGGTCATGACCAACAATTATGCCGACTTCAGCCCAAAGGAATAGCAATATATAAGTGTGTTCATAGGAAATGCATTTGAAATAAGTAAAAGCGTTATATTTGCGTAACTGCAGAGATTTCATTTTAGCAAGATGAAGGTATGTATTGGCATTATAGGTTATTTCACTAGAACTTTCCATTTACCCCAGGCGAAGCTCATACTCTTTATTTATGTTTTTATTTGACTCGGCATCTCCTGACTCTAATATTTATCTTATTTTGCAAGGCTTGATAATTATTATACAATCAGATCACCAAAGGCGCGAGCATTGGCTTCAAAAACATTAACCCACATAACAATATCGTATAATAAAAGATTATATTCTGGAATCACTGAAGAAAGTATAACAGTTTGACTTACTGCGGGTGACGCACGTCGCGTGCGTTTTTCTTTTTTTTCTCCTTCTATCCGTTTTCATAGCTACTCGACGATTGTGACCTCTCAGAACATGACGACTGTTCTGAGCTTGAAGATATCGAGGCAAGCCTCCTCTTCCTTCCTTTGTTCGTTTTCATCCCACTTCTGATGTTAGCTTCTTTATTCGTTAACTTAATATAATATAGTTATAAGCTAAACGTCTGTTCTCGCTGAACGCCAAGTCAAAAGTGAGCGGCACTATTAGCATCAACGACTCATTCCTTGTGCGGATATTACGTGTTATGTTGTCATAGAGAAAGACTATCGGAAGCAAGTCGTTGGCGCTAGTAGTAGTTTCTAACCAAATCCATACTTTTAAGTATATATTTGTCTCTAAGTGCCAGAAACATGGCGGTAGTGATGCATTTTTCTCAGGGATATTAATGATTCTTATAGGTGGCGACGACATATCATGCTATAACACGTTGATAACATATTATGCAGCTTATCAGTCAACATGGTACGTTCTTAAACATAAAAAACCCCCCTCTGGTAGGCCGTTTGCGGTGCAGCTAACAAAGTAAACATAAAAAATCTCACGCGGTTAGCGGTGCATCTAACGAGGGCAACATGAAAAAGGACTTAAACATACTCATGCAAGGGAGATAATTTCAGTGAGGAAAAAAACACGTTTGATTCTGATATCTATTCTATCTAATCTATGTAAGTCTTAGCTTTTGTTGCATTCGAGGACATTTTATTGTAAGGAGGATTGGATATTGGTTCCTATTTACTGCTGAGACATCTGAGAGGTAGGTAAAATTGGAGATGGTTACATCGTTTCGTAAAGCGTTATTATTGGTAGAGATTCTCATAGTTAGAATAAAAAGTTATAATAAAAAAAAATACTTTGGTAAAATTACATCAAAAGTAGAAAATGTGTTAGTGTTTTTTAATGGCTCTACCCTAATATCACCTTCTTAGTTAGTAGTTTTGAGGCCAGCATTTTTTCGTGGCACGTGGTCCCCCCGTGGGGTGCCGGGTTAGAATTGCACCTCACCATATCATCCCATGGATGTTGTAAGAGGCGACTAAGGGAAAAATTCTGGAAAGTGGGCAGCAGCACCTTCTAAAGAATTGCCATCTTACAATGCCATCCCCAAGCCGCCTGCCAAGCGTGGGTAGTATAGCAAATACCCCCTTAATAGGTGAAGTTGTGTTCAACAGTGGACGACTCGGCTGTTACAGTTCGTGGTTTGCTTTAGCGGAATGAAAACAAATGCCGCCAAACGAATTACAATGTCTTCGGGCATCTAGCGAATCGTATAATTTCTGGAGCTCTATCATTCTTGTAAGGTTCATTATCACTTACCAACAGATATGAAAGTGGTCAAAAGCTAGTATTTTAGTAATTTATATTAATATCGCAATTTGTGGCAATAATAAAACTATTATCTTCATAAGCCATAAGACATCCACTGTTGAACAAATGCCTCACCATAGAGTACCACAAAGAATGGCTATTAGCCAAGTGTAACGTGTACCAAGTGTAGTAACCATTGGCTACCCGCGAATTTTATGATGTCGTCTGTCCACCTAGTGGGGAACCTACCAATTCTACATCTTCTGTATGAAATTATTTGTTTTCCTAAACTACTTTGGACGTTAAACATATAGAAAAATATAATATGCTTTACATTGAGCAAGGATCTTAAACTCGAGAACACGTTCAAAAAAATAAACAATACGGGTATGTCGACTACGCAGATATTATTTTGGAGATGTTTAAATGAAAAAATAAATGCCAGAAGGTGGGATGCAAGCGCCTTCTGAAGTACTGACAACTTCTACTGCGATCCTCAAGACGCCTGCCAAGCGTAAGTACAGTGGCAAATTCCACCGATGGGCTAGTCCCTGTTCAACGGTGGACGTTCCGGTTGATGTGATGATGATAATGAAATGCAAAGAATGCCATATTTATTATAATATTTTTATATTATTAGTTATAATATGTAGATTCAAATAAAAAAGTCATAACATATCTAATAGTTATTTTATTCATTCATCTGTTCCTAATATACTTCAGAATTATTATGTGTGCATTTTCACTAGTGATATACAATAATGGGACTCTTATGGTGGATTGTCCTGTGCACTGAATTATCCTTGGAAAAATCAAAATATTTTCGGTAGTTAAATGCCATCCGTCCCTGTTGTCCTTGACACTAAAAAAAGAAATGTTTTAGTAAACAAGTGGCGTAGTCAACTATCTATTTATCTTCTATATATATAAAAATCAAAGTCCTGACTCACTGACTGACAGACAACGCACAGTAAAACAAACTGCTGGTCGCAGAGACTTGAAATTTGGAGGGTGTATTGGTCTGTATGCGTAGGGGTCTACTAAAAAAGGAGTGAATGGAGTAAAGCGTGGTTGTAGCTATGATGCTCAAAGCCACTGCGCCACTGCTTAGAAAATAGTTAGTACTGATTTTATGCATAAGAAAATCAAACATGAGTGGAACACATTCAGTTATCGATTTCCCATCACCCCCGCAGTATTTTTATATATTAATATTCACCTTATATACTTAGCAGCAGCTGTTAGACTCTTAAATAAAAAATAGTATTTCGGCACTGCTAATGTACCAAGAATACCAAGATATACCAAGAAAAATTAAGAAGTAAAAGGACTTCAGAAAATGTCACAAAAGGTTAGTCACCCAAGTACTGGCCGCAAAGAACATTGATTTACGAAGTAAAGAACGTGTTGGCATAGCTCGTGACGGAGCTCGAAGCTTTTTAAATTAGATTTGATGATTTGAATATACGAACTAGACCTTTCCTGTGATTCCCTAAGTAAAATTTATGGTCACTTCAAGAATTTTTTTTCAATTTCCCGCCGCGACCGATTCATTTCATGTACGATTTGATTTTAATAACGCTTTCTTTCTTCTAATTTCAATGCAGATCAGAAGAAGTTATCGTCAAACAGATACATATCTGTTGGACGATAACTCTCGAACGAGCTCACATCTCTAGGTCAATATAAAAATTTAAGAAGTGATAGCTATGTTTTGATACGTACATCTTGAGGAGCTGCCATCACCATAGAAAATGCTGCAACTAGCACAGCCAGTAAAAACACGACTTGAATATGCTTCATCTTGAAATTTATGTCACGACGAATGACTTGAGTGAGACTCTCTCTCGTATTTATATACCTTAATAAGCTGACCTTTGCCAGTTCAAATCAGCTCTGATATTATTATAGGTACTACCAGTATTTTTGTAAAAGCCCAGTTTTAATAGGAAAAACCTCATAGCAATTAAACATAAGTGTCACTAAAATTAACGATAATTTAAATTATCGTGTTCGATTTTTTTGATTATGTGACCTTAGCGGGTTTATATAAACATTTATATCGGTAAAATGTTTAGAAATTACCATAATGTATAAAAAACATTAAATGTTTAAATAAATTACACTTAAACAAAAGCAATATTTCATTAAATTATTTAAATTATATCAACTTATTTATAATAAATTTTTATAACGCTTTTAAATTGCATTCGTACTTTTTTTTAACATTTGCTGTGTTTTTTTTAATTAATGTTTGATTTTTGATTGTTTAACCTTTGACCACTATCTCACCTGATGGTAAGTGCTGATGTGGTCGAAGATATTGTTCAGGCTAACCTAGAAGTACTGGATCTCAAGCACAGCTGTCGGAACACACTAAAGATGAATAATATAGGAAAAGAATCTAAAGATCAGAAATAAATTATTCATTCTTAGTAAAAAGTTTTAATAGACAATATTTGTGTATACTAACCTTATTGAATTCTTAAATCAATAAAGAGATTCCAGGATCTCATTTTATGTTTAAATAATAACTGGCAATGAATATTTTGAAAAATAAGAATACGATCAAAATTCAATTTAGCGGATCTGTCAACAAGGCAGGAATCGAAAGAAAAATCGTCATAGTAAATTCTCGTGTCTTACAGCTAAGGTGATCCTTATTTTGCTTTACAATTTTAATACGGTTATTTTATGTGAAACATTGTGAAGTGAAGTGGATATCTTTATTACGATCAAGTGCTTGTGAAATTGCAAGACCTTTTCTTAGGAAAAGCATTTGATCGTGATGGGAGAATAGCTTCATGGATACAATGTAGGTAAAGTGTTGGAAGAGTACTGGGAATGAAATCTTATGCAGATTATAGATTGCTCAAGCAAGATTCTTTTCGACAAGGAAAGACTATAACCTGTATTAGGAGAGTATTTTCTTTTACGTTACAACATTTTGCTTCTTAGATCTTAACGTAAGTCTGGTGTTGGAAGAGTACCTGGAATCAAATCTTATACAGTTTATAGATTGCTTAAGCAAGATTCTTTCCGACAAAGAAAGACTATAACCTGTAGTAGGAGAGTATTTTCATTTACGATACAACATTTTACTTCTTAGATCTTAACGTAAGTCTGGTGTTGAAAGAGTACTTGCAATGAAATTTTATGCAGATTATAGATTGCTTTAGCAAGATTCTTTCTGATAAAGAAAGACTATCATCTGTAATAGGAGAGTATTTACATTTACGTTTCAACATCACAGTTATTTGCAATAAAGATCACCGCATTTTCCCGATAGGACCAATCATGGTATTGGGGATGGTTTGGTAAACCTAACGGAGGCGACTGAGAACCATCTGATAGGGACCTTTCCCCATGATAGGCTGGGATTTTTGAGACGAGCCCAGAGTCGTTTATACCTTTTGCATTGAGGAACGGCTAAGTCTCCCATCTTTGTATATCTTGTAAATTGGAGGACTGGGGTCTCACGTGCGGACCATGCCATTGCACCAGAATCTCTATTTGCAAGGTCTATAGAGTTGGTCTATACTTACATGTATTTATTTCCTTTATATACTAGGGCTACAGCACTCTGGACATCCCCAGCGTTGAAATCTTCGGATTATTTGTCTGGAGTGTTGTGTAGGGCAATCATAGACAACATCAGGATGATGACCTGAACGATTCCAAATTAGTCAGGAAAACCTCCTTGAAAGAATCATTGCACTACTGATTTCTTTCATGCACTTTTAAATGTAAATGTGAGATACGTCTCTAGTTTTGAATAAACACAATTTAGAAGACTAGGAATTAATTTAGGAATCAGGAAATTAATAGGCAAAATTGAGCAAGGGATATTTATGTTTATTAGGTATATGTAGGTAATTGGTTAAAACGTAAAACACAATAAATCAAATAATACGTTTTATAGGAGGGATATTTATGTTTATTAGGTATATGTAGGTAATTGGTTAAAACGTAAAACACAATAAATCAAATAATACGTTTTAACGGATAACTTGTTCTCATAATTTTTCTTCTGTATTCCATGTATAATGCACAGCGACCTTGATATTGTTTGGAAATTGACATGCTTGGAAGTTAATATTTCCGTGCGGATAATTACCTTCATTACATGGTTGAGATATCCTTTCAATATGAAGATGAGTAGAAAGTGTAGAAAACTGCACAGCTACCCTGATATTGTTTGGAAAGCGACATATTCGGAAATTGATATTTGAGCGAATATCTAACTTCCTTTATATGGTTGAGATGTCCTTTCAATATGAAGATGAGTAGATTAGTAATAAACATGGAATTAAACATAACAAAGCAAAGCGTAATTATATCTTATATCGTTTGGGAAACAACATGTTCGGAAATTTGTGTTTTCATATAATATGCGGATACTTAATTTCCTTTGCATGGTCGAGAGGCCCTTTCAATATTGATATTTTGTAGAAAATTTGTCATGGGAAATTGATTTTATAAAAGGTATTTAATTCATTTTAAAGATTAATCTGTATCTTAGAATTATTCTGCACTGTTCTTTACATGAATTCGCATTCCTATGTCAAATTACAGAGGTGAAATTACTAGAATAAAGTTATCCTGAGAACATCGTATTCATCAAATAATACCAACGTTTTAAAATAAAGTTATCATAAAACTGTTCAAGTCGATAAATAAAATCAAATATGCAATTGTATGCCAATGCGAAGTCTTGGGTCTTTCAGTTCAAATGTAATGCAATAGTAAACTATATAAATTTTGAGTTCAAATCCTATTCCAATGTTTTATGAACATTATTCGAGAGAATTTATTTTGTCTAAGTACTAATGCTAACTTATAAAGATGTACGATTATTCTACTCAAGTATTTGGATTGATATTATAATGAATGCTTTATGTTTGTTCAACCAAGATGGATTGACATTTTTTACGACAAGAATGAGGCATATAAGTCCTCGTACAATAATATGAAGTTAAAATTCTATTCAACCATGATAATACATTGTTGAACATTGGTGCAAATGCGACCACACTTTTAATAAGTCTTTCTGCTGTAAGGATGAAAGATGTTATATTCGACATGAGAAAATCAGAGGGAAGATAATAATTCCTCTTAACCTTATATATTCATATTTGAGTACTTGAGTCTGAATGAAAGTATAATTCACCTTTTATATCACAAACACGTGATTTTACAAATCTTAGGCAAAGTAAGTCCTAAAATATAAAACTTAACTTTTCATTGAAATCGATTATAATATGGATTGTATTATGATACTTTGAAACACATTCTATTTCAAACTGAGAAATATCATACAATGAAATTAACTAACTAGACATGTTATATGAACGAAATTTGTAAAAAGAAATTGAAAATTAATTAATCAATGACACTCATTATATGGATATTATGAATTTTCCAATAATGAGATAAAATAGAAAGTTAAGCAGTATTTGATTTAAGGAGAAGGCTTTACCTAAGTGAACCGATGAGCATTGGCGTCGTGCGCTGTAAAGAAGGCCTTCTTAAACGTACACCAGGGGTTGCAAGTCCCTGGCACTTAGAATCTGAACCTTTCCTTATAACTGCTAACTAAAATACGATGGATCCATCTAATTATCAAATTTGTAATTTATCAAATAATCAAATTATACAAAACTAAATATTATAAAATATCTACTTGCTAGATTACTTCTAATAAACGTTATACTTCCAAAATGTAATAGCATAGAAGTTAGAATCAATGTAAACTAGGAATTATCAGTCTAGTCCATTCTACTACTCTTTTGATTAGAACAACTTTAAAATAATACAATTTAATTAAATCAAAATTCATCATATAATTTTGTACAATATATTTTCTTATTTTAATATTCATTTTACTTTATGACGTTATGAATATAATTTGAGGAAGTTCTAAGTAAATGGACAAATTGTACTTTGGAATACAATATTCAATTTTTTGTAATTATCTTTATATTTACGATGAATCTGATAAGTTCGTGTAGGTATAGTTATTATTTTAGTTAACCTAACACGGATTAAGTAGTATATTAATTAAATTAATTTTAGTCTAACCTTTTCTATTTAGATCTTTGAATGATTGAAGTCAAATATAATATAAAGTAATTACGGAGTTCGTTGATTATCCTTTTGGTATATTTCCCTTGTCAGTCTCTCTCACATAACGAGTTAAGGTCTAGTTTTCTATGTTAGGTACTTTAGAGGAAATATCATCAAATACATTTCACTTGCTTTACTAGTTAAGCAGCTAAGCACCTTAGATTCTTATTATTAAACTATAATATGTTTTGCAATTTTTGAGGAAATCTTAGGTAGTCTTAAAAGTCATGACAATATATTATGTGTACATAGTTCAAGTAAATTCTAGTTCCATATTGTTTTCCTTACAATAGCCAATGCATAGTTGTTTATACTTATGCTATTTTAAACCGAATCCTATATTACCTATTTATCTAGATTTTATGTCAGGTTTTCTCGGTGTCTATTTGTAATTTGAGAATATCTACAATATTAATTTATACACGTGGTTTTAAATTTAGTTACTGTATGTTAGGTTTCATATACCTACTTTATCTGTTTGAAAAAATATAATCATTGTTTTTCATTGTAATTTCTCACAGATTTCTATAAGAAACATATTTACTCCCATACAAAATTATTTAACTTTTAATGATTTTATTTAACGATTCAATTTGGCCCTATTGAGACTTCGCTTATGCGCTTTGAATTTATGGTCTATAAAATATATACATATAATTATCTTCTATGTAACTTCTTTAACAATGATTTATCTAATTTTAGACTTCAGGTTCCCTAATATTTACTATTGGTCTTAAATTCCTAATTCCAATATTTTATGAGATATTTATTATTCTCTGTGCACTAATTCGGAATGTCTACATTATTCTAATAATACATTCAAATACCATAACTTTACATAATCAAGTGTACTAATAATATTCTAAATTATATTAGAGTGAAATGATATAAATTTTCTATAAAATTACTAAAGTATAAATACTTAGATAACTTTATGATTTTTATTTTAATTATAAATTTCAACTTGATAGATTTCAAATTATCAGTAAGTAGATATTATTTAGGAGTATTATCTGTTAGGTTAGATAGATTATTTCTTAAGTACCTTAAAAGAAAATGGATTACTACAATAGGTCACTTCTTAAGGTCCTACCATTATACTAGACGATTCACATGCCATATTTCAAATCACAATAATTTTAGAATATAGAAAAATATATTTAATACATTATTTAGGCTTCTTTAGTATTTTGAAATTTTGGGATCAGAATTTTTAGTCAAGTACGATCGTTAAGTTTAAGCAAAAATAGGATCAGTTTTGGGATCAATTTAATTCAGTTTAATTTAGGTCTTGTAGTTTAATTTAGGTAATTTAGTTTAATTTAGGTGTATTATTTTATTATTAATATTTCTGCGTTTCTTATAAATGCTAATTGAGTAATTTATTAATTTATAATTATATAAAAAAAAAAGATTAAAAAAAATAGTTAAGGGGGGGCGGTTACAATAGGAAATATGTATAAATTAATTAAAAAGTAAAGAACCCGACTACAAATTATTTAAATGCTTTTAAGTTTTTTGATCAAGTATTCTCGCATGCTTATCTTAAAGACGTGCACCGCTTACCCAGTAAACAAGACCAAGCGGTAGCCACTGTAGTCACTGTTTTCACCAATAACGAAGGCAGACTTCTTAAATAACGTCAAAAATCATACAAGATCGCTCCCCGAGATCTGCTACAGTCAAGTGTACTAGGTTTGAAAGACACAAAATCGACCATCTATATATCGGACCATCAGACCCCAAAAATGAGACGCCTTCATGAGACGAATTTGCTTAGCATTCCATGGATTCACCGTGCGGGTGCCGGGTCCATAGCGATGCAGAGGAAGAGGCCCAAGTCAAGGTGCCTGGGACTTGCAACCCAGTGAGTAAGGTTAAGGGGCCCCTTTATAATGCATCAATGCTCCCTTTCACCGCTCGAGCCTCCTCGCCTGCTCAACCAAATTTGGTAAGATCCTACCAATGCCGCCTTGGATACACGTTCTAGGATGGAAGTTACGGTTGTTCTTGACAGGCCAAGGTCTTTTAGTAGGTTGAATAGGGATTTTGCTGGTATTTCCTTTGCTCCGATTAAGCATATGAATTAATCACATAACCGTTTTTGATTAAATCATTTGTTAGGTCATAATATTTGTTAGTTTTTACTATGTGGTCTTTGGGTATGTTTCTTATCCACGGCACAGTAAGTTCTATAAGTACTTTGCTTCTAGATTTTTTGAGTATAGAAATATATCTGGTCTGGATGACGAAACACCAACATCCTCAGGAATTTTGTAGTGTTTTTCATACGTGTCCATTAAAAGAGTCCAATTGAGAGCTGCGCCTAAGATGGAGTAAGGCTTGGATTTATATTTTGCAGATGACCCTTCCTTTACAAAAGCAACAGGTCGTTTTTTCATGGTCAAACCTTTTTTTGCTCTAGCTACCGAGAGACTCGCCGCTTTTCGTATGATTTCGGGGATTCTATCGTGGCGACGGGAATAATGACCCCTATCAAGGAGTACATTGCATCCTACCAATAAGTGCCTTGCTGTACCTATGGCCTCCCGACAAATACCGCAAGATTTTTCGGTGGCTATCTCCCATCTTACTAAATTACTTTGGTCTGGGAGGTTTTTTTTTATTATAAAATGGGACAAGCTCGAGGACCACCTAATGTTAAGCGGACTAACCTCTGCCTATAACAGATGCATTTCATCACGTCACGAATTGCACTGCGCCCGTCACATTGAGATAAAGTTGTTAACTCGCATGTGTCTGTAATTTCACTGGCTCTCAAGGACTACTGCCGGAACACACCGTTAGGTGCTTGGCGACAGATTTTCTACTTGAGGGTGGTAGCTGATCAGACGGGCAACCGCAAAATACCCTTCTACCATGCGGTGAAGCTCAAGCCAGCGGTGGGGATCGAACCAGGGTACTGTGGCGCGGCAGTCCATAGCTATTACCACTCGACCATCATTAACCCATCGATATCGGCGATAATTATAACAATAGAATTTCATTCATAAATTGGCCACATTGGGCCAGTCCGATTCCAAGAGGTTAAAATCTGAAAGGCGTTAAGAATTTTAATAAGGCAGGTGACCAATCATATATCAAGGTGCACCACTTTAATGTCAGAGGGATACAAAATTCACCTATGGTTAGCCACTCACTTTGCATTTCCAAGCTCATTGCGTGCAATTTATAGCTATCATTTTCGTCTTGTTGTAGAAAAGATTTTACAACGTCTTTATCCTCAACTTTCTTCCTCGACCCAAAACTCGCTTTGCTGGACTGTGCACCTATCATAAATTGTTTATGGAATTGAAGCCTTGAATCAAGATCGGACGCACTTTTGTCTTTTGGGAGAGATGCGACTATATCGTTTTGAGATTTTAGTAAGACGTCCGTTTTGGTAACTCTGAGGCGTTTTAAGAGCTCCAATGGTTTCTTTAATTTCATCTCAAAATTATTTGGATCCCTAAAACAAGTAGATGGGTCTGCCGAAATTGCGAGCTCCATCCATGACTTTAGTGTCCTAAAGAAGTTTACATCCAGTTTCGTTAAAAGGGCTTTTTAGTACGTGACGTGAGTTTGTAAAACAGAGGGATATGCTAACTGTTGGAGTATGCAAATGACCGCGTCTTCATACGGAGACAAGACGGATAGCCTTACATTGACATCAAAACTGAAGCTCAATTCATGTCTTTCAAGAGTGCTAAGTGACGAGACTCGAAAGAATACTACTGTGAAAATATTTTAAATACTTGTATAGATATAGTACATAACTTGTATCAGTGGACCTGTACAAAAGTGGAGTGCCGTGGTGAATTCGTGGGTGATCCCTACCTCTCTGCGGGCTACCAGCGACGTCGACTTCTGGACCAAGGGAAATTTATGCAAATAGAATTCCTATATTTTTACTACAGTTAGAATAATTTAGGTGTTTTGGCATAATAATCCCTTAGGCGAGGCGCTAGTTGGTGAGTAGATTCCTGCCAATTTGTTCTCCCGTATTCACCTACTCGTACAAAGATCGGCTGGTTTCTTTCTGTGACTTCCAGGAACCCAGCCGAATACACCATGACGTACGTGGTAAAGTTTGGGGCTAAGGGGATTCTGGAAAAACCCCCCCATCTCATACACACCATGCTAACTGATGTTGTAGCTAGCAGCCTTGATGAAGGCTCTAGATATTATGCTGGGGTCTTTTTTTCTCACTAAGGCGTTTGACATGGTCTCGCGGCCAATTCTATTAAGGAAATTAGAACTTATGGGTGTACGTAGTTGTTATGGTTTGCCTCATACCTCACGATATATAGAAAGCTAAGAGTTTGCGTAGATAACAAAAGCAGCGATCCAGTAGAATTGAAATTTAGGATGCCTCAATAAAGCGTGCTTTTTATAGCATATAGTAATGACCTTGAGAGCCAGTACTTCTAGGTTAGCCTGAACAACATCTTTGACCACATCATCACTTACCATCAGGTGAGATAGTGGTCAAAGGCTAACCTATCATGCATAAAAAAAAAAAAAAAAACCTTTGCAATCTAAACTTAACGCAAGGTCTAATTAGGGAACGAATATTCAATGTTGGGGTCGACCTCCTTCCAGTTTGTGGTTCCAAATCGAGAGCTTTCTTTTTCTTATCAGTTATCAAGTTCATCGAATTAACAAAATCTTTTCAACTTGTGCTTTAGCGATGATAATATAATGATTTTTAAACATTACAGGATGTTTGATGCTCTACTTTCACCAAATAGGTTTCCATACGTGCTTGTCTGTTCTATATTACAATATGCTGTACTCTGGTTAAGTTGAGTTAAGTAAATATTTGACTATCAAAAGCTGATCACAGTAGAAGTCAATTTTCAACTTAAGAATGCAGAAGTAGACTTAATAAAAAAATAATGATTAAGAAGTATAAGAAAGTTATAAAGTGCGACAGCTGAAGAATAAAATAAATATGATATGGTTCCAAGCACGTTAAACTTTTAAGAAGAACAATTTATTCTTGCGCTCGCCGTTTCGCGCAACCGACATCCCATGCAGACAAAGGGCTACAATATAGCCTAAATACCTAAACCATGCTGAATAAAAATATTGAATGACAATGAAATTAAATTTGAATTTAAAGCGCTTGTAGCGAACTTAACCGATCAGCAAAATTAATCGTCGTCCGCTGCGGCCATGAGTTGCATGGGTGACCACTAGTAACATTACTACTGGCCGCCTCCGTGCTTCGGAGGGCACGTTAAGCAGTCGGTCCCGGTTGTTGTCTAAGGATGGCAGTCGTTATATCATGGTGGTAGGACATTTTGCGTGTGCCCACCTGTGGTAGCTACCACCCTCAAGTAGAAAATCTGTCGCCAAGCACCTAAAGGTGTGTTCCGGCAGCTTTCCTTGAGA
Source organism: Plagodis pulveraria (assembly GCA_963890685.1). NCBI lineage: Eukaryota > Metazoa > Arthropoda > Insecta > Lepidoptera > Geometridae > Plagodis > Plagodis pulveraria. Next base: position 21,513,761 of record OY982967.1, read on the forward strand.
GCCAGTACTTCTAGGTTAGCCTGAACTACATATTCGACCACATCGTCACTTACCATCAAATGAGATAGTGGTCACAGGCGGATCTATACAGACATAAAAATAAAACTCGAGTGAGGTTCAAACCCTTTGCCCATTCGTCCCTTGTGGTGGGAAATGATCTTCTAAGTTGAAATACATACATACATTTATGCAACTACACAGTTATACCTATAGTTATAATTTGACGTTTTCAAACCTTTATTTTTCTAATATTAAATATCTAACGTATATAACCTATCGTCCAATGGGGACGGAGTCCATAGTTAATGTGAAAGCACATTGTAACGATCCACAATGCGTCTCGTTCAGTCCACAAATATAGAAATGCAATAATTTACAAAAGACTAAGTCAATCTAAGGCAGGAATAATAGGATCTTAAAAAGAACTGAAAAATTCTACTATCATACAAATTATTAGTTAAAAATTAAACTAAAGAGGTTTTGTACAAGAAACTACGTAACCTACTTCAAGGAAAGAAAGAATTTAAATAAAATAATTTGTATCGACTACTAAAGAGGATTTTTGTGAAAAAAGTAAAATTCAAAACAAACGCGTGGCGTTGTCAGGATGAAGGGGAAATGAAGGCATTCCTTGCCTTTTTCTGATTCTTTTATGTTCGTCCGTCATCGAAAAATCATCGCCTGGTACAGTTGCGCCCTGATATTCTAGAATATTCTGTGTTGTTCAGCTATTGTGTGGTAACTTCGAGATCGTTCTATGTCGCGTACGGGAATCAGTAATTATTGAGGTGAGTCAATACAGATTTGTTCCGCGTACATTTCATTCTAGCTTCTGTATTGAGTGAGGATCTACAAAGGAAAACGAAGTGTTTTCCGTGGCAATGGATTGAATCTTGCTGTATTGACATGACCCAATTGCCTTTTATCTTCGATCCTGGACTTTGAGACGATTCAGGGGTCGTATTCTTGCTCAGCAAGCGACCAGCAGTCTCCCGAAATAGTTGTATTCTTTTCTCTGTATATTGTGGCAAGTCGAGGAGTGCCACGGCCTCACTAAGCGGTGGCTGAGATTATAAATCAATTATGGAGGTCTATCTTTATATATGTTTTTATTCGCACCTGTAGGTATCACTTCCCGGAGTCGATTCAAACCCCCTTTGCTAACCGATGAGAGTCCACCGCACACATGAGAGGCTCGCACCTGGTCACATCTTTTTAGGTCTCCGGAGCCGTGGCCACTCCAGTTCGTTTCTCCTAGGGAACCAGCTAGAGGGATAGGTATGGTACAGAATGCCTGACATACTGAGTTCTCTTGTTAGGAGCTGATTCTTTGGCTAAGGAAGAGGCTTACACTACACGATTAAATGTAAATGTGGGAGACGGGCCCTAGCTTTGCTTAACACTTTAGCTCGAATGTTAGGAGACTGTAGGCCTGGTAGGTTAGGCATATTTATTAGCAATTCAAGTTACAGGTTTTAGTTTTGGGAATATGGTAGGACACGATCATTAGGCTTTTAGGAAGGTTTTGTTATGCATAGCTCTCTACAATATGAAGTTAAAACTGAGCAAATGCTTTAATGTTCATTCTTCCCAGGGGTCCACATGTGAGAATTATGGACAATGTAGGGTATGGATTGCTATAAAACAATAGGGACAGGAGGATAGGGAAGTTACAGGTGATGTTATAGGGATTTTAACATTTATAAAGTCTTTTATCAATATTATGATTTAATGAAAATAATATATTGATTTAATAAATTTATTAGAAATAATTTGTTAAACATACAGATGAAGCAATATTAGCATAACGAATCAGCCCAGAGCAGATGTCTAAAGGACATTCTTGTCTTATCATATTGATATATCAAAAATAATTTAAATAAGAGCTAAAAGAAGAAATCAGTAAATATAGGAACAAATATAAACAATATAAATTCTACAAACCAACTAAAAGATCAAAGTAATTTGTCTAAGGACATTACTTCCTATTTTAATAAGATATAAATAAATTTGAATTAAATTAATATAACACTCTAAATACTGAAATAATCTACCTGGATGAGGTATTCAGTTCGGAGACATTGTCTGAAGGATAATATATATCTACTTCATCTCGTAAACTACAATATTTGAGTTTGCTGATAACATTGGTCATTGGCTGGAGACATACGCTCCTTGGATAGCTTGTAAACTAAATATTACGGTCAGAGCAATCCATGGTCACTGGTTGATATTATCACCTGTACATCGCGTCAGTTAATTAATATACAACAACTAAATTCTTCACAAATCCTGAAGACATAGATCTGTCTGATTATTACATCAGAGTAGCCCAAATATAATCATTACCAAAAATAATTGGAAATTAAAAATAAAACAAACAAACAAAAAATATTTATCACACAAAATATAGAGAGACAATAAATAAAATTATAAAACAATATCTTAAAACTAAACCTAAAGTTAAACGAAGCGCTAGCATTGTGTTCCAAACTCCACCGATACTAAAACAAGGAGGGGTTAAAGCTAATATGATAAACGGAGATCGTTGACTTAGTCACAAAGGGGCCCCTTAATCCGGCCGCCCAAATGGTCGAAAGCCCATGGGGTTATTCTAGCTTCATCCCCTACAATGTAAATAATCCATAGAATACCTACTAATCATAGAATATTTAATTTATATAATTTTCAGAGAATTCTCACAATTACATAAGTTGCATTTAATACAGAATCTATGGAAACTATTTACATTTAGTTCTAAAAATATATTATCAACTTTATGACCGCATAAATATACCTTTTTATACTTCAGAGAAATCTCCTATCAGGTACAGTTGCAGTACATATGGAATCTACGCAAACTATTTACATTTAATTTAAATTATACATCCTTTATTACTACTCATCATGATTAATAATCTAATTTTATCTGATTTACTTTATTTATAAACATCAATTCAACAAAGCACGAAAATTAGTTGTATAATATTTCTTAATTATTACAATATTAGTTGTGTTCCATTTTACTTCATCTCCTCTGAATAAGAGAACTATTAGATAATGGTTCTTAAGGTTTAGTTATTTTATGCAATGATGAATAGCTGGGGATATAAGATGAATAAGATGAAAAGATAAATAAGGTCAATTTAGTGATAACTGGGTTTTACCACTACTGACAAACTTAGTATTGTACAAGTATATAATTTATCATTGGACAATGGCATAATAATGCAGAGTCCAATGGTTCTGAATGACAATCTTTAACTGATAGAGCACAGCTGTCAGGAATGTTAGAATCTTATTAGGAAACTTCTTATTCTGCTATGTTTACTTGTATACTAGGATGTGGCTGTATAGTTCTGAAATTAAAGGTATCTAACTTGTCTTAGCGTCCCGAAAAGAATTTAGGTTACTACAACGGTTCATAATGTATGGTTCTACCATTAGACTAGACGATTACACTTTGACCAAATCTACTATCAGTCCAACACTAATAGGTAATTGTATGCATTTAGGTTTGTAGGTTAACAATAGATATATTCAAAATAAGTTTAGGTTAGGGAGGGTTTCTTTACAACATCTACAGTCGATGTTTGTATGTGTGTTCTTTAATTTAGGAGGGCTTTGTCGCCTGTAACTTAGTTTAAATACTAGCTCAGGCGACACTGGTTCTTATATACAATCCTTGTGTTCAATTATCAAAACTTCGCATGTCATTTTATATGTTTAGGCAATGTAATAGCTTAATACGTTTTATCAAGTAATCATTTATAATTATATTATTATTATGACTTCTGAATTTCCCGCCAGACGACGTGCGTTTCCGTCTTATAAACTTTTATACTGATATAGCTCGGAATCACATATTTTTTTATATATTCTTTTTTGTATCGTATTATGTACTTGTTGCATTAACAAAACCAACATTATTATCATAAAATAATAAGTATTAAAAGAATGACGTAAGTTAATATGATCGAAAATATTGTTCAGGCTTAGACACCATTGTGTCTAAGCCTGAACAATATTTTCGATCCTATCTAATCTGTCAGCGAGAGCCATTGCTCTCGCTGACAGCTGCCGGAACACACCATTAGGAGCATGGGAACCTATTTTCTACTTGAGGGTGATATCTAGCCATGCGGGCATTTGCAAAATGCACTACCACCATGCTATAACGACTGCCATCCTAAGACATCAACCGGGGCCGATGGCTTAACGTGCCCTTCAAAGCACGGAAACGTTTAGTAGTAATGTCACTAGCAGTTCCCCATCCAAGTCATGATCGCGATGGAGGTTGCTTAATTAGCTGTATTTTTTATGGCAGATATGTTAGCCTTTGACCGCTATCTCACCTGACGGTAAGTGATGATGTGATCTAAGATGTTGTTCAGGCTAACATAGAAGTACTGGCTCTCAAGGACACCTGCCGGAACACACCGTTAGGTGCTTGGCAATAGATTTTCTACTTGAGGGTGGTACCTAGCCAGGCGGGCATTCTAAAATGCCCTACGACCATGCTATAACGACAGCCATCATTAGACAACAACTGGAACCGACGGTTTAACGTGCCCTCCGAAGCACGGAAGCGCTCAGTAGTAATGTCAGTAGCGGTCACCCATCCAACTTATGACCGCGGGCGACGTTGCTTAACTTTGCCGATCAATTAAGAACAGCTGAGTAAACTTCGCTACGAGCGCTTCAAAATTGGCGATTGGCTGATTGGTTAAGAATGGCTAAGCAAACTTCGCTACTAGCGCTACTTTAGCTGTTCAATGCGACGCGTGATCAAAAGCTGGCACTTATTTGGCTCAACGAATAGGTAAGCAGTGCTTTTCAATGGGGTATTGCTGCCAGCATGCCGTGCACGCTTCCAATTGGTAGTGAGCTCGAGTATTTGGATTACCTGTAGACCTGCAATAGCCTTTGGGTTCTCTAAATGCTTTCAGTGTTGCTGTAGTTTATGGCGTTTTATCAATTAAGACATACCGCCGGTAAAACATAATATATGTTATATTTAGGTCAGCCAAAACTTCAGAAAAATATGATTCTATTCTATGTATGTTCGGCAGTGTAATCTCGACATTGGATTCAGTATCTCGTCATACCTAAAGCGTCTATTGTTCCATTACTTACACAATCATTCATGACGTAGGTTGTAGCATGCGGAAAATTGATATTACTGGCTTAAGGGTTGTAGCACCCATTTGTCGATAATGTATTGCAAAATATAAAAAAATAAAATCTATTTTTGGTAATGTGTTTATACATAGTTGTCTGTATGTTTTGAAACAAAAAGGAAAGAAGGTTGATCTTAAAGTGCTACTCATGACCAAGGCATGTACTAACCATTGTTAGTATACCTGTTACACTGTTAGAATGTAGTTATCATGCCATCATCTAAAATATGACATATACGTTAAACTCGCCATTGAGTTTATAATTCAGGTAAAGAAGCAAAGTAGTGGTATCTATCCAGATGCATTTTCTCAAGTTTATTATTACTCAACTGTTTCGATTGTTCGTACAAAAAAGGTAATAAAAGAAGAAAGAAAAAGTAAGATATAACATCCTGCCAAATTGTACCAGTCTCAACCATTACATCATTATTCAATTTGAAATAGAGTTTCTAACGGAAGCTACAGTAACTACGAAATAATACTAAGGCTGTTGAGAGTTCATTTCTTTTAAATTAGACTCGTATGATTTGACAATTTACATATCTTTTTTACCGGCGGTATGCTTTTAATAACAAAATACTACGAACTATATACAACACTACAGCTACTACAATAAAAGCATTTGGACACATAGGCAGTCCAAATGCTCTAGTCCACTAACAGTTGGCAGTGTGCCCAGCATGCTGGCAGCATTGCCCCGTTGAATTGCAATGCTTATTCTTTGAACCAAATAGGTGCTAGCATTTTGTACACGCGTCGCATCGACCAAGCGCTCTGATGAGTTTTGGAAAATACGATGAGCTCCCGGTCCCCACGGGCCCAACGTCTCTACACCAAACGGCTCAAATATGTAACCCATACCGAGGTTAGCATACATGCGCCGCTTGAGTTGCTCCGCCGAAGTAGCAGCGGCGCCAGCCCTCACGTTGGTTTCAAAAAGATGTGATGGCGGTAAAGTGTCTACGCATGAAGCGTCCCACACTAAGGGCCGTCCTAACTTTCATGGAACCAGAGTCATGCCGTCAGGTCTTATACCATCATCACGCATCAGACCGTTCGGTTCTAGAACAGCTGCAACATTGGCGCTGGTAAAAGCCCGGCGAATGATATCGTTAAGGCTGGCGTTGTGGGAAATTCGACCAGCACTTCGAGAGCAGGAGAGGCCATGGTGGCCGAGTTGGTCAACTGCAGTACCACACTGGCAGTGATTTGCAAGCAACACTTAGCTTACCCAAGCGTAAGCTAATAGCGAAACAAAAAGCGGAAGGATCTATAAGGCTATCAGTTTTGTAAGAAGGAATGGCTTGTAACCAAAGACCAGATTTCCACACAGAAACAGCGAGAATACGAGCACGATCTGCGATACTAGGATACGTATTTAAAAGATCTTTCCGTGCGAAAGATTTAAGATCTTTTATTTTAAGTTTAAAATTTTTACACAAAAATAGATGCAATCAGATGCAAACTTGGTGATACTATAAATAACCATTAAACCTAAACCTTACACCTAACATACGTTAAGCCTAAACCAGTTTAGTATAAGTATGTTTTTGAAGCAGTGATGGCTCAGTGGCATTGGCTATGGACTGCCGCGCAGCAGGTCCATGGTTCGAATCCCGCCGCGGGCTTAAGCTTCACCGCAAGGTGGAAGGGCATTGTGCGAATGCCCGAATGGCTAGCGACCACCTTCAAGTAGAAAATCTGTCGCCAAGCACCTAACCGTGTGTTCCGGCAGCTGTCCTTGAGAGCCCGTGAAATTACTGATGTCAGTTGCAAGGTAACCACTAAAAGTTTACATTTCGTAATGAGTTATGAACAACACTACATAATCAGGGAACGAGAACTATTCTGAGTGCGATTGTTGCGAAACGACACTTGAGAGTCTCGTCTAACGTCCCATTCATTAAGGGAACTGATATCGTCAACATTTTAACATGTATATGGTATACCTATATACATGGTAATACTAAATACCTACTCCTGGCATACTGGTTTATGAGTAGTGATAAAAACAGATTTTAATTTAAGTAATATAAAAAAAATACTCGATACAAAACCAACCCTAAACTGCCTCAGCCTAAAAACTACAATTTATTTTTAAAAAGATTCCGGTGCTTAGTGTTATTATGACAGATATACACACAAATGAAGAAAAACAAACATGTTTTTTTGACAGAATGAAGAAAGATGCGAGGATGCAGCAAAATAATATATCAGACAAGTTCAAAATAGCAAGCAAATATTAAATTATGTTGTATAGTTAAATGTTTGTGCGTTAAATAAATGAACAGGTTTCTTGTATCGAATTTCGAAGATGAGTTTCTGCACATTGAGTACTGGATACCCTCCCATTTTAATTTAATGCCCTGATTACCCGAAGGGTAGTTGGTGTACTACAAAGTGCAGCATTTTCAAAGAGCCATGGCGTCAGCACAGCACAGAACATAGTATTGAAGACAAAACTTTATACAATAACGTAACAATCTTCTCTATGAACATAAAGGACATATTTATTGCTGATATCATTATATCTCTTTAAAGATGTTTTACTGTCCGACGACAACGACCCAACATTAGTGGTTCAAGGGTAGCAAGTTGCCGTTGAACTTTTAATAGACCATTGTGGAAGATATAGCCGGCACCTTTATAATATATTAAATTTATATCTTCTTTGTGGAACGATTGAGTGGGATGAAAGACATAATTGTAATGAAAATAAAGCCAAAGTGCTACTCTCAACTCAACCTAATTTTAAGTGGTTTCAGTCGAAATTAGATTACGATGACGGGAACTTACAAGGTGTCTTGTACATAAAGTTATATAAGTTTAAATATTATGTACTGCACTGTATCAACCAGATTGTCAACTGCTGAACACATCAAGGCGGGGTTTGCCATTATTCCCACGCTTGGCATTCGTCTTGGAGATTAAAGATATTATTTCCTCAGAAGGCGCTGCTGCCCACCTTCCGGTATTTTACCTTTAGTCGCCTCTTACGACACCCATAAGTAAAAATGGGGTAGGTACATTTGTGGTCTTGATTACATGTAGTCAAATTTTATACATGTCAAAATCGACGGTAATTCTAGGCAGCGATGACTTTACTGCCATGTTTCATTTTACTTGATTTTTCGATGGAAATCGAATATAGCTTATTAAATATTAAATAATGAGAACAGTAGTCTAATATACTTTAGAAGTTTCCGCTTATGGTTTTGCCAGACATGTTCCCGTGTAATAGACGACGAGTAGAGATGTGGATTTGTTTTAAATATGAATGCATGTTACCCACCACGTCACAATACTGAGATAAACCTAAAGAAAAAAAAACAGCCAGTAACTTGCTCATACAATGTTTGTGATTGGTCTCTTTGGTGATTGGATTTTTTTTCTGAAAATATACACATTCTAAATTCAAATCATTTTTAGTCACTCATGGATTAAAAACAAATTTAGTCCCTGTTTACGAAAAATAAACTAGCTCTTTTCGAACAGATGTGTTAAAAATATTAATGCTTTTTGTTTTTGATCTATTGTAAAAACGGCTATACATAGAAGAGTCACACTTAATATGATAATAGTCCAATATCTAACGAGCAATACTCAATAATATGAACTGGGTAAGTGCGACTCCTGCTAAGGATTTCAACCTGTATTTAAAAATAACGATTTTATGCCACAGCCTCTGCTGCTACGGAACGCTAGTTTCGTGATTCAAACTCGCACATGGCCAGTTTTTATTGATTCTTTCGTTGGCTACAATACGTTGCCGCCGCTGATACCCCAAAAATGTGTGCTTCTAAAACACCTGTTTTTGATTGGACAAAATATTCTCGGAATTGATGTAAGTAGGTATACATTACATATAAAATTTGTCGGTGAGAAAAAACTTCCAAAGTAAGGATTGGCCGACCATGAATTACGATAATAGGATTGTCTAAGGTCTAAGCCATAGCAATACATTGTTTTTATATTGGTAGTCTATTACGTAAAACGATCATTGGCATTTGGGCCACCCTAAAATCATTCCCCGTGGGGTGCCGGGTTAGAATTGCACCTCCCCATATCATCCCGTGGTGTCGTAAAAGGCGACTAAGGGAAAAATACTGGAAGGTAGTAGCTCGAGCTGGTCGGTTATCGGAACAGGCACACTTCGGAGGGCAGGAGTGAAAGAGAAAAGCCTCTGTTTAGTTACTAAAGAGACACGCTTGGGTCTGTGAACCATTTAATTTGACTAAACTGGCATCACTCCATTCGCAGGTTGCCTCTAGGGCCAAATTCATTCGCTCGACCATCGCCTGTCTATAGGACTGGATTTGTACATCGCTGGCCTGAGCATCGGATATATGCCTCTCTACAACTGTGCTGTCATCCGCATACTCAATGATACCGGGTTTGAGGAGATCATTTATGTGAAGCAAGAAGAGAGTAGCTGAGAGAACCAACGCTTGAGGAAGCCCGGCATTTATTGCCAATTTATCTTTAATATATTTATTTTTAAAGGACGTGTTTCGCTATGAATCCGTTTTCCTATTTCTTGTCTTCATATTTTTAAGAGTGAGGTAAGGTAGAAGAAAGGGCGGCAGTGGAACGAGGCGTCTCCTACCGACTCAGACACACATGTAAAATGCTACATAAGGGATAGGTAACGCGGAGACCGGGGAGGCGCCCGAGCCCCCCCTATGAATGTCCATCGGGTCATCTCTTCCGGTTGCCATCGGCACGATGGCGCATTCTCAGGATTTTTCGTGAGATGGTGAGGCAGCCTTTCATGTGTGGCTAACACACTATTTGAGCCCTATACTATCTGCGGTCAGCCAGCGGAAAACCATGCTTAGGATCCCTTTGCTCTCCGGAACTAGCCAACGCGCGGGATACTACAAACATGTTGTGTGTCTACAATTAGTCGTTTTCAATGACGCAGGCGTTTCAACCCTTCCTTCGAGGCCGGATCATGCCGGAACACGGCTAGGCCGTTTGGCCACATGGCTATGTGTTATGGGTGGTGACAAGCCGTGGCCGAAGCCCACCACCAGAGCTTTTCGCTTATTTAGCACTACCCAGGGATCACGTGTAGGAGAGACCCTCTCTCGAGGTTAAAGCTACGGACGTACGGGAAATGATCCCGAAAAATGTATATTCGACTATAAGGCATCTCTCTTTCTATCGCATAGCCACGCTTAGCTCTGATCTCCCTTCAACACGGCCGGCACTACAGAACAATCCCGTCCGGACGGATACGCCGATGTACCTGTAGCTTTGTACCAATAGTGCGGAGTGAGCCAGACCTGGTTGAGGTGCTTATATCGTCATCTAATGGGTACAGTTGTATGACAGTTTTCTGTGAATTGTCAGAAAGGGATCAAACCGAAGTCTTATTTCAGATAACTACTCTTATTACAATAAAATTTTGTAATATGGTTTAGCAATTAGAAACCCTATTTTCGTCTGTCGTTTGCATACTGTAATTTGAATTCTCTACCTTCAACTACAACATCATTTCCGTAACTCAATGAGGTTATTATCCAGCAAGTTTTAACGAGCAATTTCCCAGCGTGTCTGGTTGACGGCATAATTAAATCCCCCGCCATTTGCGGTCATATTATTATATTTCCTACATACGGCCCATAACGTAGCTGTATTCTGTAGCATTCTTGAGTTACAAAGGTGGTAGTACTGTAATGATATTTTGTAAAGATAATCAGAATATAAACATAACTTTTTGGGAGCTATTTAGCGAATTAATTTAATGTTTGTTTTTGGGTTTCCATTCGAGACGACGAGCCCCTTTTACTAATGACGTTACACCACCACGGTGGTGGTCCTATTTTGAAATTAGGTGGATTTAGGACCAAGATGATATTTTTGTAAATAATTACGTCTTATCATTAGCATTAAGCAGGTTAAGTACATTGAAGAAAAAAATCGGTGCTATAATATTGTCAAAATACATCATGAGGTACCTGCATTTAACCTTCTTCGTGCGATAATACTCTATAAGAAAGACTAGAAAGTAAGATCAGCCACGCCCCATCTTCGCAACTTAGTCCGAATGATTATTTTTCTGTATTCTGTATCAGCCGGATCATCCACTGCTGAACACAGCCTCCCCTATTAAGGGGGTATTTACCATAATCCCCACGCTTGGCAGGCGGCTTGGGGATCGCAGTGTAAGATAGTAGTTCTTTAGAAGGCGCTGCTGCCCACCTTCCAGTATAAGTATTCCCTTAGTCGCCTTTTACGACACCCACGGGATGATATGGGGAGGTGCAATTCTAACCCGGCACCCCACGGGGAATGATTTTAGGGTGGCCCAAATGCCAATGATCGTTTTACGTAATAGACTACCAATATAAAAACAATGTATTGCTATGGCTTAGACCTTAGACAATCCTATTATCGTAATTCATGGTCGGCCAATCCTTACTTTGGAAGTTTTTTCTCACCGACAAATTTTATATGTAATGTATACCTACTTACATCAATTCCGAGAATATTTTGTCCAATCAAAAACAGGTGTTTTAGAAGCACACATTTTTGGGGTATCAGCGGCGGCAACGTATTGTAGCCAACGAAAGAATCAATAAAAACTGGCCATGTGCGAGTTTGAATCACGAAACTAGCGTTCCGTAGCAGCAGAGGCTGTGGCATAAAATCGTTATTTTTAAATACAGGTTGAAATCCTTAGCAGGAGTCGCACTTACCCAGTTCATATTATTGAGTATTGCTCGTTAGATATTGGACTATTATCATATTAAGTGTGACTCTTCTATGTATAGCCGTTTTTACAATAGATCAAAAACAAAAAGCATTAATATTTTTAACACATCTGTTCGAAAAGAGCTAGTTTATTTTTCGTAAACAGGGACTAAATTTGTTTTTAATCCATGAGTGACTAAAAATGATTTGAATTTAGAATGTGTATATTTTCAGAAAAAAAATCCAATCACCAAAGAGACCAATCACAAACATTGTATGAGTAAGTTACTGGCTGTTTTTTTTTCTTTAGGTTTATCTCAGTATTGTGACGTGGTGGGTAACATGCATTCATATTTAAAACAAATCCACATCTCTACTCGTCGTCTATTACACGGGAACATGTCTGGCAAAACCATAAGCGGAAACTTCTAAAGTATATTAGACTACTGTTCTCATTATTTAATATTTAATAAGCTATATTCGATTTCCATCGAAAAATCAAGTAAAATGAAACATGGCAGTAAAGTCATCGCTGCCTAGAATTACCGTCGATTTTGACATGTATAAAATTTGACTACATGTAATCAAGACCACAAATGTACCTACCCCATTTTTACTTATGGGTGTCGTAAGAGGCGACTAAAGGTAAAATACCGGAAGGTGGGCAGCAGCGCCTTCTGAGGAAATAATATCTTTAATCTCCAAGACGAATGCCAAGCGTGGGAATAATGGCAAACCCCGCCTTGATGTGTTCAGCAGTTGACAATCTGGTTGATACAGTGCAGTACATAATATTTAAACTTATATAACTTTATGTACAAGACACCTTGTAAGTTCCCGTCATCGTAATCTAATTTCGACTGAAACCACTTAAAATTAGGTTGAGTTGAGAGTAGCACTTTGGCTTTATTTTCATTACAATTATGTCTTTCATCCCACTCAATCGTTCCACAAAGAAGATATAAATTTAATATATTATAAAGGTGCCGGCTATATCTTCCACAATGGTCTATTAAAAGTTCAACGGCAACTTGCTACCCTTGAACCACTAATGTTGGGTCGTTGTCGTCGGACAGTAAAACATCTTTAAAGAGATATAATGATATCAGCAATAAATATGTCCTTTATGTTCATAGAGAAGATTGTTACGTTATTGTATAAAGTTTTGTCTTCAATACTATGTTCTGTGCTGTGCTGACGCCATGGCTCTTTGAAAATGCTGCACTTTGTAGTACACCAACTACCCTTCGGGTAATCAGGGCATTAAATTAAAATGGGAGGGTATCCAGTACTCAATGTGCAGAAACTCATCTTCGAAATTCGATACAAGAAACCTGTTCATTTATTTAACGCACAAACATTTAACTATACAACATAATTTAATATTTGCTTGCTATTTTGAACTTGTCTGATATATTATTTTGCTGCATCCTCGCATCTTTCTTCATTCTGTCAAAAAAACATGTTTGTTTTTCTTCATTTGTGTGTATATCTGTCATAATAACACTAAGCACCGGAATCTTTTTAAAAATAAATTGTAGTTTTTAGGCTGAGGCAGTTTAGGGTTGGTTTTGTATCGAGTATTTTTTTTATATTACTTAAATTAAAATCTGTTTTTATCACTACTCATAAACCAGTATGCCAGGAGTAGGTATTTAGTATTACCATAATGTATATAGGTATACCATATACATGTTAAAATGTTGACGATATCAGTTCCCTTAATGAATGGGACGTTAGACGAGACTCTCAAGTGTCGTTTCGCAACAATCGCACTCAGAATAGTTCTCGTTCCCTGATTATGTAGTGTTGTTCATAACTCATTACGAAATGTAAACTTTTAGTGGTTACCTTGCAACTGACATCAGATCGAAGATTACATAAAAAATTGCAAACTCTGCCAATCAAATAAAGCTCTCCGTAAAATAAATAAAGCCCCGATGCAAATCACTACCACGTCTACACGTCCATTCGAAAGAATCAGTCTTGACATAGTCGGTCCTTTACCTGAAGCTGGACAACAAAAATTAAAATACATACTCACTCTCCAAGATGATCTTAGTAAATTTTCTCTCGCATACCCCATGTCAAATGCAACCGCAGAAGAATCCTGTGAATGTTTGGTACATTTCATAACTGCTTTTGGTATACCAAAATCAATACTGACAGATCAAGGAACTAATTTCACTGCTGATCTCTTCAAAAAGACTTGCGATTTCTTAAAAATAAAACAAATTTGGTCCTCACCTTACCATCCACAAACGCAAGGTGCTCTAGAAAGAAGCCACTCAACTCTAAAAGAATATTTAAAGTCATATGTAAACGAGAATCAAACCAACTGGCACAGGTTTGTTTATACTGCCATGCTTACCTACAATAGCTCTGTCCATACAACAACACGTTTCACCCCATATGAACTCGTATTTGGCCACAAACCGTATATTCCTGATTCCATCTTTGACTTACGTGCTGACGTCACTTATCCAGAATACATTAAAATGCTCCATCATCGCCTTAAAATATCCCGTGAAAAGGCCTTACAAAATATACAAGCTTCCAAAGACAAATCGAAACAGTATTATGACAAACATAGCCGACCAGTTCAATACAAAGTTGGCGAATATGCATATTTAAAAAATCACGTCAGGCTCCGTAAAGCTCTTTCCCCTTTGTGGAAAGGTCCATACAAAATCGTAAAAGTACATAGTAACAATACCTTATCACTTCTTATTAATCGAAGACATGTCACCCATCATTTTGACGAAGTTAAACCTGCAAATGAAAGCGATTAGTATTAGTAAAGACCACTAGGAGTCTATTTACAATTTATTTAATAACATATACTTTATTATACTATAATTAACTTAATCTATATACAATATACAACTCATTTACTTAATAAAAAATATTCATATGCAATTCAAATTAGAGTAGTTATTATGATTTACAGAACCGTCGCCATTACGCGTAGAGACGCGTCGTCGGCAACTGACGACGCCCAATACGTGGAATTCATCACCAAAAGTCCTGGTATTTACTTCGATCCCGTGAGCAATCTGAAACTTATAAATGACCATGTTCATTTTGTTATTCCAGTGGATCTAAAATTTATAAAACCACATTTAACGAATATTGAAAACATTCTCGGCTCATTCAAAATTATTTGTGAACAAAATAAAGCTATCGATGATTTTCGATGCCTCAATGCACTTCAACCACTTACCTCCCTCTATAACGATATTCTTCGGGACTATAATTCCATATCTCATATGCTCTCAACTAAAACTAAGAGATCAGCTTGGTTTGCAGGGATAGGTTCAATTATGAAAAAGCTATTTGGTACTATGGATGAAAATGACTCCGAGAAGTATTACCACGATATTCAAACACTACATTCAAATGACAAACGATTAGCTCATCTAATAAAACAGAGCATTTTTATTTCTAAATCTGCGATTCTTAATTTTAATAAAACGTTAGAAACTATTATTGATAATGAGGCTCGTTTAAATGATGTAACTAATAACTTGCTGAAAAATGTATCCATAGTAACTAACGAATTATTATTTAGAAATAAGTTAAGTGAAGTGTTAAATGTTCTTCACGCCAGTTTACTCACTTTATCATTTAAGCTAGAAGATATTGTTAATTCCATTATGTTTGCGAACAGTAACACACTGCATCCATCAGTTGCTACGCCAACTCAATTATGTACAGATATTGAAAGTAGTATAAGACACTTACCTAAGTATAAGGAATTCCCAGTAACCATAGATGTAAGAAATATTAATGTATTATTAAAAATCTCCGAACTTGCTGCTTATTACAGCTCAAATAGTATTGTATTTGTGTTAAAAGTTCCATTAGTTTATCATATTGACTACGATCTCTACAAAGTCATACCAGTTCCTATAACTCATAACGTAACTTCTCCTAATTCATATGCACTAATTGTTCCTACTATTAATTATGTAGCTTTAAGTAAAGATAAATCCACATATTGTACACTGGATGACTTAAATTCGTGTAAAACCTTATATAATGGATATATTGCTTGTAACACTCTTAATATCCTATCAGTTAATTCGAATCCCATTTGCGAAATTGAATTTATGACTAAAATTATTAAAGCATTACCTTCACAATGTAATACAAAATTTATTTATGGACATATTGACATCTGGCAAAACCTAGGACACAATAATTGGATATTTGTGCAAACGCGACCTACCAAGTTAACTTTAGAATGTGACCTTCATAATAAAGAAATAACTATTATGGGCACAGGTATTTTATCTCTTAAACCACAGTGTGTAGCATTCTGTAGAAATGTGAAGTTATTGGCGATGCTCAACTTAGAAGTAAACATACCACCTATAAACTCAGATTTTAATCTAATTGATGACAAATGTTGTAATTTAAATACGTTTCAAAAATCTAATATTAATACATCTGCAGTGACAATATCTAACATTAATCTAGATAAGCTCAATAACTTGAAAGATCAAGCAGATCAATTATCCACCGAAGTCGACGATTTTATGAGCACTAATAATAACGTTTTCACAAACCATATTAGTTTTCCTATTGTCACTATCCTTTTTATGATATCTTTTATAATATTTATTATCTATTATTGCAAAGCCAACAACTATATTATACCATTTTCATGTAAGCATTCTCCTCCTAATGTAGAAGAGGAAATACCTGGAGAAGAAGAGATTCCTCCACCTAGACTAAGAGTATAAGAAATACATAGTTGTAACTTACTTTTACATAGCATAAGTACTAGCGTTAAGTTAGAAAGGCGCATCCTACCTCCCGTCTACTTTTCCTATCCCAATTTTAACTTACCTGATTTACCCTGTATTCTACATCTGTAAACTTCCTTTCAGTAGTAAGTTTACACTTAGTGGGGGAGATGTTATACCCCACTTCCCCTTACTATTCTGCTTACCTTTCCTATATCTATTCTTTTGAGCTAAGTCAGCATTTATTACTTCTCAGACGCCTCTCACTCCTACCTCAGTCCACATCCATATTCCATTCGCGCCGGTCATTTTTATAGTTTTAGTTCATTTTCTATTTTTTCTATTTCAATAAACTTTTAAATATTTGTGTGGAAATAAAACCTTTTTTTTAAAAACCTAAATCCCGGTCTCCGGATAACAGAACGCTAACAACCCTACCTATCGAACTTCCGGAAGAATGTTTCAGGAATCTATTCCGAATATCGAAAGAAATTTTACTCGCCCTCAAAACGAAATTAGAAGGACGCGATCTCACGGTCCTACCCATGCACATTACAATATATAAATTCATTAACAGTAGCAAGGTCATCAGCTCCCAGAGCCACTATAACAAAGATAACGTAAGTATAAACACAAAACACTCTATAAAAAAGTTTCCTTTATTCCTGATAGGTTAGTCTTGGACCACTATCTCACCTGACGGTAAGTGATGATGTGGTCGAAGATGTTGTTCAGGCAAACCTAGAAGTTCGCTACCGCACGAATACATACGTATAAAAATTTAAGTGTGTAACCATTATGCGGTTACTGCTCCGATTTCGGACTCATCAACTTCAAATAAACAAAACACGCAAAATCTACTAAAGCAATAGGATTGGTTTTTCGCTACCGAATGGATGAATTCGCATCCGAATGCGCCGCACGGTACATTTTTTAAACCACGCCCGCCACGGTAAGCTCAGCTGTCTGTTGTTTTTGAGTTTGACTTATATTTCTATACATATTTATTCGTAGTTTTTACCTATGTAAGTTGTATTCGCTTCATATCTCTCGTTTTATCATGTGAAATAATTTAAATTACGTACAGAAATTGCTATATAAAGAACCGTTGGCCTGAATACAACATTTGTTTTCATCGAAATATCTCAGCGTGCAGAGTAATATCTTCCTAAAATATATTAATATTCGTAGAAGGGAACCTGTCGTCAGAAATTTGTTCGAGGTATTTTGGCGTAGGCTTGATTTTATGAAAATGTTTTAGTAACGATCAAAATTCTCGTGCCAAAGCACGTCGGGAAGTCAAGCAAAAGAGAGATACGCCAGGATGCCAGCAAGTTGAAATATTTGGTCCCTTTTTCCCCTCCGGGAAAAGAGCGCAACGTTATGTATTGAAGTAAATGAAAGATAAGGAACAATTAAGAAGATTAGCTGTTGTTGTACCTACTGACTATTCTATAAATAACCCAAAATTTAGTTTCGGTGTACACGGAAAAAAAAGATTGCGTCAAATCAAGAATATATCTATTGGTCAAGACATTCCGTGTTTCATATATGGGGAAAACAATATATTCTTGTGATTAGTAAATATTTGTCTTGTTAATAATTTTTCGTGCAAGTATTTATATACTTTAACTAAGATTATTATTTACTTATTAAAAAAAAGTAGTTATGTCTCTGTCTAAGTAAATCATTGTTCTAATTTAGAGAATCTGAAATTCTCAAATTTAAAACAATCCTTACTTGAATAAATGAACTCATACGTTCACTCATTCATTAGATTCTAATAAGAAAAAAATATATTTTACTATTAAGTACATAAATAGTTCAGTTAAGATATTATTCTTACTTCTAGTAAAATATATTCTTCTGAGTATATATTTTAATTAGACCAACAAAAGAGTTTTCTTCGTACAAGAAAATTACTTTTAGGTAAACAAAAAATCTTCTTATCTGAATATTGTAACTTATTTAAGTTAAGAAACCATAATTCTGGCTTTAACACTTACATGTTTTCATACGGAGATCAGTTTATATAGAACGAATAATAAATGTTCTCCAGTGAAGAATTTTCAGTTCTCATTTCAATATTAAGTGTTTTACTGTAAGTAATTTTGATCTTAGTATTCTAATGGGTGTTTTACCCGAAAAAGTTGTATTGATTGGTTCAAAAGAATTTGTATTTTGCACGAAGATCGAATTGTCTACGGATAGAATATCAGATTTCTTGACTCGACAATGGAATTTCACTGGAAGAAACCTCAGTTCTTGTTCAAAATAATTACATGTTTTACATTTAAATTTTAGTCGTCTTGGTAAAATAATAGTGCGTTTTATTGTAAGAAGTTTCATTACTTGGTTCAAGTCATTACATATTTCATACGGAAATCAGATAATATATTGATAAGACTATCCATTTTCTAGCTTCAACAATAGTGTATTTTAGTAGAAGGAGTCTTAGTTCTTGGTTCAACTCTCTAAATTTTTCATATGGAGATCAGATTATATAGTGTGAAAAATATAAATTATCTTGGTTCAATAATAGAGCGTTTTACTGGAAGGAGTCTCAGTTCTTAGTTCAACTCATAAAAGTGTTTCATATGAAGATCAAATAGTATTTTGTGAATAATATCAATTATCTTGGTTCAATGATAGTGCATTTTACTATAAGAAGTCTCAGTTCTAGGTTCAACTCATGAATTGTTTCATACGGAGCTCAGATTTGTTTCATCTGAACTCCATATATATTGTACAACATATTAATTATTTTATTTCAATTATAGTGTTTTGATTGGAAGAAGTCTCAGTAAATAAATATATTGTAAATTACAGCAAACTGTGAAATTGTTAATGAAGCACGCAGATTTCAAGAAGATATCGTTGTTCTTCAAAGTATTATTAATACCGTACTACCTAGATAAGAACTTCTTTATTTGAAACTGAAACTTCATTGAAATACAAATAAAACTAACAATTACGTAAGATTTTCCTTAGTATGCAATGAGATATACCTACACAAAAACCTTTTATGAATAAAAAAAAATTGAATAAACTGTGCTTCGAATTTCATCATTGAAATACTGGATAAGAACAAGATAATTGATATTTTCTACTATATACAATAAGATATTCATATAAAACTTTTAGTTAGTCAACAAGAACAAAAACTCACTTACAGAAAATAGCCAGCCTGGTGCACTGTCCAGATCTTCCAATCTGATCTCCGCCTTTCAAGTCTGCAAATAACGCAGGTTAATAGTTAAGTGTAGTTCTAAAATGGATCAACTAAAAACATCTATCATCGTAAAAATAAATAAAATACAATACATATTCTCAGTTGAAAATTATTTATTTATAAAATAAATTAAGAAGCATACAATTTTATATTATCATTATCAAAAATATTATACATAATTGTAACAGTTATGTACTGCGCCCCGCGGTTACACCCCGCGTGGTGATGGATGATGATGAAAAGTATCCTGTGTTAATCCAGTGCTTTATCGACCTCCATACCAAATTATATCAAAGTTGGTCCTACCATTTGAGCGTGAAGAAGTAATAAACATACAAACACACTTACAAACTTTCACCTTTATCTACCACCAAATAATATGATTTTTTTCTCATTATAATCAGCACCACATTTTATGTTACGTTATAATATAAAGTATGGTTGAACACTTTGCTTGTTGAGTCGAGCCTTTTCTTCACCTCCTCCAGTTCAGTTTGGATATCTCCAGGATCCTAAAAAAAAGAGCTACAGTGAAAATATTGCACAATCCATAAACTTTTTATAGATGATAGGCATATTTTGACCACAATCACATATTGTTGAGTAAGTGGTAAAATATACCAAACAGGTTAAACCTAAATAAAATTAAAACTGTCTTTCAAAGTCAGCTTCCAGAAGGCCCCGTTAGATGAATATCACACATAAATCATCTAAACTGCAAGTTAGCGGTTAATCAGCGGTTAATCATTATTATAATCTATACAGAATCATGAAATATGATTAGGCACACTTTTTAATTATGTAAACTAACTACTATATTACTATAAAATACTGCCTGTGTATATATATGTTATATTATAGTATGTAATAGATAATTTGATGAGATATCCTAACATCATAAGAAAAATATATAATATAATATTTTTTTTAATTGTTTAAATAGGTATGTGTTTTATACTTGATGAAATTACCTGAAAAACAATAACAAAGTTCACAATCTGCTCCAACGTGGGAAAAAATGTACTCTTGTTTAGTCTTCCTCTTAGGGGTATTGAGTAGCGTAACACTTGTGTTTCATTGGTTAATTTTTGATCTGGAATGGAAAAAAAAACACATGTATATTCTTGAATATAGGTTTATCTAACAAAAAAAATTATGTGTATATAGTGTAGAGAGGATAAGTATATATATATAGATCGAAATCCATTCTGAATAACTAACGAGGAACAGACACATATACAAACACAAACATACATTCGCATTTATAATAATTATAATATTTAAGGATTATTTACCAACATCAGCCTGCTGTTGATCTCTATCATAAAGAGTTATCTTTAATTCTAGATATGAGTAGGTATGTAATACAATAATAATTATGTATTACGAACCGGCCGATCGTTAACTTGGCTGTACCAACTTAGTGTAACCACACAGCACGTTCCAGGCAAAGAAAATCTAGCAGCCTCTATGATGGATATTTTTGACTATCTACAGTTATTTATATAGTAAGGAACAAACTTACCTAAATGAACACTAGTTGGTTGCTATCTCAAGCACAACTTGAACAAATATTCACTTTATAACACTATATTAAACAAAATTTACGAAAATGCCACGGCGCGTGTACCTTTCACTCGCAACGGAAATTGTGTTGTGTGTAGCCAACATCGCCCTTATAAAGTCCCGAAACATATTCGTATCATGATTATTACCAAATGAGCACATTCGAATAACTTTTCATGTAGGTTGACGATTTGTGTTAAATACAGCCAGTATTTGTAAGAAATAGTTGATTACCTATGGCTGTATTATTAGAGAGTCTGTACATATTTGAAATTATTATGAAAGATCGTAAAAAAAAAAACAGTGACAATCACGATTACAACACAAAAAGTAAAGATAAAATCGCGGTACCAGGTTTTAGTTAGCAAAGACAAAAGTAAAAAGGTTAATTGTGTGCGGTTTTATAATAACATTCCCTAACATATTACAACGCTCACAGAAGGAAAGTTCAAGTTGCACGTGGAAAATAATTTTGATTAAGAAATCCTATTCCAGTTTGTGATTACATAAACGACAAAAATGCTTGAACAATTCCTCTCCTCCACTCCTCTGCCAAGCTATCATCTGTCCCCTACGTAATTAAAAGAAATATTGAAAATATTTTATTATACAGTATGTAAAATATTGTTAAAAGACATTTAAATTAATGGTCCCGAGTTTTTTGCCCGTTGTTCTTGCAGTGGCTCTGTAAATTTTTTTGCTGAACGTGGCAGTACATTGTAGAATATTTCAATATTAAAATTTGTAAATGACCTTCATAAGAGCGTCGTAGATGCCTAAATTGAATCAATGATTGTGACTTTAACTTTGATTAAATATCATAACTTAACGAAATTTCTGATTCATCACAAGTTTAGTTTTTGTGATAGACCTCGTGAGTATTGTATAGGCACCCAAACTTAACAAATAGGTCCTCTAGGCCTTGGCCTTCGCCACATATGGCGGTGAGTATGAACTGTCACGTGGGGGGTCCATAGGTTCCTGCAGCGGGTTTAAGATTCAGTGCATGGTGATAGGGCATTTTACGAATGTTCACCTGGCTAACTTTCATACCACTTTGAATTAGGAAATGAGAAACCGAGACCTAAAGGTAATAATCGGACAGTTTTAAAACATTTTTTACTTCAGATACGAATCAATATATTGGGGCACTAACGGGTTTCAAACCCTGTCGCTTTGCCGTTGTACTATGAGTATATTAGACTCCCAGCTATTATCTGACTATTAGCTGAGTAACCTTATATTTTTCAAATTAAAATTTACATATTTTATTCTTAATATGAATTGAAACAAGCTTATTCAGCATGCAATATAACGATAACGAATAGTATTCTTAGGTTCAGTAGTTTCCCCACATCAAGGGAGAACTAGACAAAACTAAAATATTGCAACACTAAATAAAATCTGGAACAGAAAAAACCATCTCAAACTAAAAACTGAGTACTTGGTCTGAAAATAGACATTTTTAATGGAGAAATAGTTATTCTTGACTGGAAATTTGTCTTTTTACTTTAAAATTCATGGTTTTGATTGAAGAGCCAGTGAAGAAAACTGTTTTGTTTTAATTATGTGTGTTTTTTTATTCCTGATATGGTATGGTGGGGTGCCGGGCTAAAATGTCACCCCCCATCTCTACCCGTGGATGTCGTAAAAGGCGACAAAGGGTAACACACCAGAAGGAGGGCAGCAGCGCCTTCTGAGGAATATATACCTTAAACTGCAATCCCCAAGCCGCCTGCCCAGCGTGGGGATTATGGCAAACCCTCTTAATGGGGGATGCTCTATTCAGTGGACAATCCGGCTGATACAGTATGATGTGTATCATTTACTAGTATGTAGATATATATTTGTTTGACTTCTACATTTAATGGTTTAAAACTCTATTATATTATTATTTATATTAATGTTTGTTAGGACTAGCAAAAGTCAACCCTAAGAGGTTGTTAGCATTTTACCAATAATCCTGTATATTTGTAGACCAAAAAAAACATGTTAAGCCAAGATTGCTTTTCTTTATTGAAGATGAGTAACTAATGTTACAATCTATCACTTTGCATTGAAAACTTTAATATTCTTCATGTAAGATACCTAAGTCACTCTCTACAGTAGAGATATATTTTCTTGGTTCAACGTGGGATATAGTTTGATCTCTTAACCTAAGAATGTCGTATCAAATATCAATCAAGAACATGGTACACTTAAGTTCAGTATTCGTTTTCTGAAGTGAAGATGAATAACTTCAACAATTAACAATATATCATTATTGATTCAAAAACTTAAAATTTTTCATGTAATATGAGTCATTATCTGCAATTGAAATTTATTTTCTTGGTTAAATAAAGAGTACAGTTTGCTGTGATGCTAATGCCTCTTAACCTAAGAACAACGTATCAGTAATCAATCAAGAATGATTTTTCTTTACTGAAAATGATTTACGTTAGCAATTGAGAATTATTCATTATTGACTTGAAAACTTTGAAATTCTTCATTTAATATAAATCACCCTTTGCAATCGAGATTTAGTTTTTTAGTTATAAAATAAAATGGTTTTGCCTTAACACTAATGTCTCTTTACCTAATAATACCGTAACAAATATTAATCAAGAATAAATGTTTAAGATCAAGATTTGTTTTCTTTACTGAAGATAAATTACTATAACAATTAAGAATATATGATTATTGGCTTAAAAACTTTAAAATTCTTTTAGTTAGATAAGTTTCTGTCTATAATGGACATGTATTTTCTTTGTTCAATAAAAGATATTGTTTTCCTGTTAATCGAAGATTCTTAACTAAAGAATACAATATCAAATAAATATTAAGAATAATCAAACACAAATCAAGATTTGATTTCTTTACTAAAGATGAATAAATACAACAACTAACAATCAATTACTTTTGCTTTGACAACTTTAAAATTCTCTATCTAATATAACTCACTTCTGCAGTTGAGATATTTGTCTTGGTTATATCAAGTATATAGTTTTGTTGTAAATCCAATGTATCTTAGCATGACAATACAAATTCATAGATTAATAAAACAATATATATCTCAGATTTAGAAAACTGACATTTTTAAGAGGAGAATAATTTTCTTGCTCGGACATATGTATATCCTTGTCATTTACTTCTCTCAATTATTTTAAATGAACAAAAGAAATATCTTGTATTAAGCCCATTGTTGTTGAAAGAATGGAAATATTTTCTTAATCCAATAAAACGTTTATTATTCTTGTATAAAATTTCAGATTTCTTACGCTAACTCCGTACGTAATTAGAATGAGAATTCATAAAATATTTCATTCAAAATGATACTATTTTCTATAGTTAAGACCAAAAATATCTCTGACCAAAAGTTATACTCTTGATGTAAAAATATATGGTGAGAATAATATTCTTTATCTTAGAGAAAATGACCTTACTTCACTCAAAACAATATTTTTATTTTAAGTAAATATATACTTGAGATTAAACAACACTCCCGAGAATAATATTATTCTTGGATTGACACTTTGTCAGGACCCATTTTTTTCCGTGTAAGAGTTATATCCCCTCGTGCGTCCAATCTGTCCACCTCCTATGACGAAATCGTCCAAACTGCTCACGTTTTTTTATCCCGCGACGCCCCGTAACGTTTTTTTGTAGTACTAAGTAGTTTTCCATTACCTAAACATGTCACCCTAACATCCCCATACCCCAATATATTACCTATACCATACAAAAAATAACATTTTCATACATTTAGTTTGAGTGGATCAAACAGCGAATAAAAATATATTTTTCCAGATTTTGAGGTATTTTGTTTTTTAATCGAGTTTATTTGTGGCAGTCTCCAATCAACATATAAACTTCTTGGTACCAATGCAATCCTCATCATATTCTCTTTACGGGAAAAGAAATGAAAATAGACCTTTTCATGGAAAATTTTACAGGAAAATGGGTTTGAACAGACGACGAAAATGGCGGGAAACGGCATTTTTTATATATTTTTTTTATTTTTTTTTCCGAAACTATTCCACCTACAACTTTGTTTTTTTTCTAATGTGTGTATTTATTATGGTTCTTTACCCATGAATAATACCAGAGTGTAAGGATAAATATTTTATAAGTAGTAACGAGATTAAAACAACGCGATTTTTTTTAAGAATTTTTGGCGGGAAAACTGTACATAAGCGGATTTTATTTTTTTTCTCAAAAACTATACCACCTACGAATTTGGTTTTTCTTTTGATATGATTATTCAGATGTAATCTATACACCTGAATTGTTTCAGATGTTTAGGTTTACAGGTTTAAAAGTAGTTACGAGATTATTTATTACGTAAATTTCGATCGGTGAGTGTTTGCGCGGCAAAATGCATCGAGTGAAAGTTATTTTTTTTCATTTCATGATTTGAGTAACTTCTCGTTACCATGGAGTAATGCGGTTTTTTTGTTGTATAGCCAATGATAGTAGCTTACTAACAACGTTTAAATAATAACGATCGGATAAATACAAGCTTTACACTAAACCTTTTTTTTAGACCACCGGAATTCCAGCCGTAACAAAAACAGGGGTCAAATAAAAAAATCTATAAAAAAAAAAGTTATCAATCCTTATCCTTTTAATTTCTTTTAACATCGTTATTGACTTATTGCCTATACAAATGCAAAATTACAGCTTTCTAGGTTAATTACTTTAGAAGTAGTTACGAGATTATTTTTAAATGACATAAATCTATACAAAATTTTGGCGCCAAAATGTAATTTGAGCTGGTTTCAGATTTCATATCAATTTTAAACATACTTTCTGTTATATCAGAATATTATGGATTTTTTGAGTATCCACCGGTACCACAATAAAACTCTTACACCGAAACTAAATTTTGGGTTATTTATAGAATAGTCAGTAGGTACAACAACAGCTAATCTTCTTAATTGTTCCTTATCTTTCATTTACTTCAATACATAACGTTGCGCTCTTTTCCCGGAGGGGTAGGTAGGGACCAAATATTTCAACTTGCTGGCATCCTGGCGTATCTCTCTTTTGCTTGACTTCCCGACGTGCTTTGGCACGAGAATTTTGATCGTTACTAAAACATTTTCATAAAATCAAGCCTACGCCAAAATACCTCGAACAAATTTCTGACGACAGGTTCCCTTCTACGAATATTAATATATTTTAGGAAGATATTACTCTGCACGCTGAGATATTTCGATGAAAACAAATGTTGTATTCAGGCCAACGGTTCTTTATATAGCAATTTCTGTACGTAATTTAAATTATTTCACATGATAAAACGAGAGATATGAAGCGAATACAACTTACATAGGTAAAAACTACGAATAAATATGTATAGAAATATAAGTCAAACTCAAAAACAACAGACAGCTGAGCTTACCGTGGCGGGCGTGGTTTAAAAAATGTACCGTGCGGCGCATTCGGATGCGAATTCATCCATTCGGTAGCGAAAAACCAATCCTATTGCTTTAGTAGATTTTGCGTGTTTTGTTTATTTGAAGTTGATGAGTCCGAAATCGGAGCAGTAACCGCATAATGGTTACACACTTAAATTTTTATACGTATGTATTCGTGCGGTAGCGAACTTCTAGGTTTGCCTGAACAACATCTTCGACCACATCATCACTTACCGTCAGGTGAGATAGTGGTCCAAGACTAACCTATCAGGAATAAAGGAAACTTTTTTATAGAGTGTTTTGTGTTTATACTTACGTTATCTTTGTTATAGTGGCTCTGGGAGCTGATGACCTTGCTACTGTTAATGAATTTATATATTGTAATGTGCATGGGTAGGACCGTGAGATCGCGTCCTTCTAATTTCGTTTTGAGGGCGAGTACAATTTCTTTCGATATTCGGAATAGATTCCTGAAACATTCTTCCGAAAGTTCGATAGGTAGGGTTGTTAGCGTTCTGTTATCCGGAGACCGGGATTTAGGTTTTTAAAAAAAAGGTTTTATTTCCACACAAATATTTAAAAGTTTATTGAAATAGAAAAAATAGAAAATGAACTAACTATAAAAATGACCGGCGCGAATGGAATATGGATGAGGACTGAGGTAGGAGTGAGAGGCGTCTGAGAAGTAATAAATGCTGACTTAGCTCAAAAGAATAGATATAGGAAAGGTAAGCAGAATAGTAAGGGGAAGTGGGGTATAACATCTCCCCCACTAAGTGTAAACTTACTACTGAAAGGAAGTTTACAGATGTAGAATACAGGGTAAATCAGGTAAGTTAAAATTGGGATAGGAAAAGTAGACGGGAGGTAGGATGCGCCTTTCTAACTTAACGCTAGTACTTATGCTATGTAAAAGTAAGTTACAACTATGTATTTCTTATACTCTTAGTCTAGGTGGAGGAATCTCTTCTTCTCCAGGTATTTCCTCTTCTACATTAGGAGGAGAATGCTTACATGAAAATGGTATAATATAGTTGTTGGCTTTGCAATAATAGATAATAAATATTATAAAAGATATCATAAAAAGGATAGTGACAATAGGAAAACTAATATGGTTTGTGAAAACGTTATTATTAGTGCTCATAAAATCGTCGACTTCGGTGGATAATTGATCTGCTTGATCTTTCAAGTTATTGAGCTTATCTAGATTAATGTTAGATATTGTCACTGCAGATGTATTAATATTAGATTTTTGAAACGTATTTAAATTACAACATTTGTCATCAATTAGATTAAAATCTGAGTTTATAGGTGGTATGTTTACTTCTAAGTTGAGCATCGCCAATAACTTCACATTTCTACAGAATGCTACACACTGTGGTTTAAGAGATAAAATACCTGTGCCCATAATAGTTATTTCTTTATTATGAAGGTCACATTCTAAAGTTAACTTGGTAGGTCGCGTTTGCACAAATATCCAATTATTGTGTCCTAGGTTTTGCCAGATGTCAATATGTCCATAAATAAATTTTGTATTACATTGTGAAGGTAATGCTTTAATAATTTTAGTCATAAATTCAATTTCGCAAATGGGATTCGAATTAACTGATAGGATATTAAGAGTGTTACAAGCAATATATCCATTATATAAGGTTTTACACGAATTTAAGTCATCCAGTGTACAATATGTGGATTTATCTTTACTTAAAGCTACATAATTAATAGTAGGAACAATTAGTGCATATGAATTAGGAGAAGTTACGTTATGAGTTATAGGAACTGGTATGACTTTGTAGAGATCGTAGTCAATATGATAAACTAATGGAACTTTTAACACAAATACAATACTATTTGAGCTGTAATAAGCAGCAAGTTCGGAGATTTTTAATAATACATTAATATTTCTTACATCTATGGTTACTGGGAATTCCTTATACTTAGGTAAGTGTCTTATACTACTTTCAATATCTGTACATAATTGAGTTGGCGTAGCAACTGATGGATGCAGTTCGCAAACATAATGGAATTAACAATATCTTCTAGCTTAAATGATAAAGTGAGTAAACTGGCGTGAAGAACATTTAACACTTCACTTAACTTATTTCTAAATAATAATTCGTTAGTTACTATGGATACATTTTTCAGCAAGTTATTAGTTACATCATTTAAACGAGCCTCATTATCAATAATAGTTTCTAACGTTTTATTAAAATTAAGAATCGCAGATTTAGAAATAAAAATGCTCTGTTTTATTAGATGAGCTAATCGTTTGTCATTTGAATGTAGTGTTTGAATATCGTGGTAATACTTCTCGGAGTCATTTTCATCCATAGTACCAAATAGCTTTTTCATAATTGAACCTATCCCTGCAAACCAAGCTGATCTCTTAGTTTTAGTTGAGAGCATATGAGATATGGAATTATAGTCCCGAAGAATATCGTTATAGAGGGAGGTAAGTGGTTGAAGTGCATTGAGGCATCGAAAATCATCGATAGCTTTATTTTGTTCACAAATAATTTTGAATGAGCCGAGAATGTTTTCAATATTCGTTAAATGTGGTTTTATAAATTTTAGATCCACTGGAATAACAAAATGAACATGGTCATTTATAAGTTTCAGATTGCTCACGGGATCGAAGTAAATACCAGGACTTTTGGTGATGAATTCCACGTATTGGGCGTCGTCAGTTGCCGACGACGCGTCTCTACGCGTAATGGCGACGGTTCTGTAAATCATAATAACTACTCTAATTTGAATTGCATATGAATATTTTTTATTAAGTAAATGAGTTGTATATTGTATATAGATTAAGTTAATTATAGTATAATAAAGTATATGTTATTAAATAAATTGTAAATAGACTCCTAGTGGTCTTTACTAATACTATTCGCTTTCATTTGCAGGTTTAACTTCGTCAAAATGATGGGTGACATGTCTTCGATTAATAAGAAGTGATAAGGTATTGTTACTATGTACTTTTACGATTTTGTATGGACCTTTCCACAAAGGGGAAAGAGCTTTACGGAGCCTGACGTGATTTTTTAAATATGCATATTCGCCAACTTTGTATTGAACTGGTCGGCTATGTTTGTCATAATACTGTTTCGATTTGTCTTTGGAAGCTTGTATATTTTGTAAGGCCTTTTCACGGGATATTTTAAGGCGATGATGGAGCATTTTAATGTATTCTGGATAAGTGACGTCAGCACGTAAGTCAAAGATGGAATCAGGAATATACGGTTTGTGGCCAAATACGAGTTCATATGGGGTGAAACGTGTTGTTGTATGGACAGAGCTATTGTAGGTAAGCATGGCAGTATAAACAAACCTGTGCCAGTTGGTTTGATTCTCGTTTACATATGACTTTAAATATTCTTTTAGAGTTGAGTGGCTTCTTTCTAGAGCACCTTGCGTTTGTGGATGGTAAGGTGAGGACCAAATTTGTTTTATTTTTAAGAAATCGCAAGTCTTTTTGAAGAGATCAGCAGTGAAATTAGTTCCTTGATCTGTCAGTATTGATTTTGGTATACCAAAAGCAGTTATGAAATGTACCAAACATTCACAGGATTCTTCTGCGGTTGCATTTGACATGGGGTATGCGAGAGAAAATTTACTAAGATCATCTTGGAGAGTGAGTATGTATTTTAATTTTTGTTGTCCAGCTTCAGGTAAAGGACCGACTATGTCAAGACTGATTCTTTCGAATGGACGTGTAGACGTGGTAGTGATTTGCATCGGGGCTTTATTTATTTTACGGAGAGCTTTATTTGATTGGCAGAGTTTGCAATTTTTTATGTAATCTTCGATCTCAGAACGCATGTTTTTCCAATAGTAACGTTCTTTTATTCTATCATACATTCTGTTGGAGCCTAAGTGTCCTGCGATAGGAATGTCATGGTTTTCCTTTAGGATTTTTGCTATTTCAGTTGGGACTGGATATATAATCGTGTTATGATGAATATTAACTGTTATATTCGTGTTGTTGAAAAGATACGTGAGCATGTTGTATATTTTCACAAAAGAATTTTGTTCAAATGGATTTCTAAAGTCAGATATTGCTATTTCGTTTATATCGCCCTTAAGAAGAATTTCATCTCGAACTGATTTCAGAGTTTTGAAAATATCAAGATATGAACAACTGTCAAAATAGTACACTTTTGTAAAGAGAAAGTAATAGGTCTTATCGTTTATTGTAAACTTCTGGAATGAATGGAGTTCGCGTTCACCGTCATGTATAGAGGCATCTGCTGCAGAGATTATTTCTGGCAGGTAAGGATTTGATTCGTCATAATCAACAGATAATGGAACTAGTATCGTTTTAGTTTTGCTTTTAAGCAGGCTTTCATTGTGTTCCTTTATATAGGTATTGTATGTTTCGTCTTTGTTAGAGAAGGATTTTAGAAACTCGGAATATTCTTTGCTGGAATTAGAATGTGAACCAGCAGGAAAATCTGGTGGGGAATGAGTATTCAGTGGTGGAAGTTGATCTGATGTTGTAGAAGGATTCGGTAATGGAACTGGATCTAGAGGTGGAACAGGGTTCAGAGGTGACTGTGGATCCGAAACAGAAGGAGGATTCAGTGGAATAAAATCTAAGTTTGGTTCTTCGAGTGGGCTTATATCAAGATCGCCCAATTCGATCAGATCGTCAAGGATATCTATAGGAGTGTCTGTTTCTGGAATAGGACAGTCATCGAGTAAACCAGATGTAGAAGGTTGAGGATCTACGTCGTCTTGTAAGATTGGATTCACTGGATACCGGGACAATGTATCTGCGTTACTATTAATTCTTCCCCTTTTGTAAATTACGTCGTAGTCGAACTCTTCTAATTTCAGTCTCCAACGGACAAGTTTGGAACCTGGATCCTTGCAATTAAACAACCATTTCAATGGTCGATGGTCGGTAATGATTGTAAATTTGTGTCCATATAGGTATGGTCGGAAGGTTTTAGTGCCAAAAATAATAGCTAAGCATTCCTTTTCTGTAACACTGTAATTACACTCGGCCTTGTTGAGTGTACGAGATGCATAGGCAATAGGGCGATCTTGTCCTATTGGACCCTGGGACAAAATGGCGGAGATGGCATAGTTTGAGGCGTCACACGTGAGAAGGAATGGTTGTGTGAAGTCGGGGTAAGCTAGTATTGGTGCGGAAATTAATTTCCCTTTGAGTGATTCGAATGCCAGTTGATGCTCGTTTTCCCAGCTGAAAACAGTATCCTTCTTTAGGAGTGAAGTTAATGGTTTTGCTAGTTTAGCGAGATCGGGTATGAATCGTCTGTAGTATGACACTAGCCCTAGGAACGACTTAATGTCTTTGGGACATTTAGGAGTTGGGAATTCTTCTACGGCTTTTGTTTTTTCGGGGTTTGGCTTCACGCCTTTGTCAGTAATTATGTGACCAAGATAAGAAACTTCTTTACGAAGGAATTCGCACTTATCGGGTTGTAATTTGAGTCTGAATTTGCGAAGTCGGTCGAAGACATTGGAAAGGTTTTTCATGTGAACTTCAAGGTCGTATGAATAGATTACAATGTCATCTAGATATACGACACATTGGATTCCTTGAAGACCTGAAAGTGCAGAATTCATTAGCCGTTGGAAAGTGGCTGGGGCATTTTTTAATCCAAACGGCATGCGTGTAAATTCAAAATGTCCTTGAGGAACTGAAAAAGCTGATTTAGGTGCATCCTGTTCGGAGATTTTAATTTGGTGAAATCCAGAAGCAAGGTCTAAAGTACTAAAATATTTGCATTTTCCAAGTTGGTCCAATATTTCTGAAATATTGGGGATCGGGTATGAGTCTCCTATTGTTACGTCATTAAGCTTACGGTAGTCTATAACTACACGCCATTTGCGTTGACCAGACGCGTCTGCCTTTTTTGGAACTATCCAAATTGGAGAAGACCATGGGGATGTCGAGGGTTTAATAATACCGTCATTAAGCATCTTATTTATTTGAGATTGCACTTCTTGTTTGTGTATTTCAGGAAATCGGTACGACTTTGTATTGATCGGTACTGCGGAGGAAGTAGTAATTTCATGTTGCAGAGCATCAGTGTATGTCAGTTTGTCTTCAGGTAGGTGGAATATGTCAGAATAATCGGAACACAGGTCATATAATGCGTTTGTCTCTTCTGAGTTAAGATGAGAAACACGTAAAAGGTTTATCACTTCTTCAGTTCGGTTCAGGCAATTTTGATTATCGTCAGCATGAGTCACATGAAAGATCTCATGACTGCAACTAATATCAAAGGGTGATATTTTAAACTTCAAATTATTAGAGTCGATGCGTATTGTTGATTCAGAGGTGTTTACGACTGAAATATTTACTCTAGAGTTTGATTTGACTTTAACAATACAATTTGCAACTAAGAGGGAGTCAATTGGGTTCTGATCAAGGATCAGTCCTTCTTTAACATCGGGATTCAGTACCGAACATTCGATTATTGTCTCAGTTCGAGGGGGAATAGTAAAGATCGGTTCGTTAAATTTCAGGTGAAGTTTTATTTTGTCCACTAAGAGTAAGCCTTCGGCATAGTCGATTTTGCAATTATTTGTTGATAAAAAATCGTTTCCGATTATACCATCGTATGGGAAATATATGTTTGGAACCACATGGAAGTGGTTATTTAGGGAATCGAAGTTAATTATTATGTGACCAAATGAGTGCATCGGGTTATCTATTGATCCTATACCACTGAAACTAATAATATGCTTTACTATTTCAGGCATTTTTTCAACAGCATCTATTTTTATGAGACTTATGGATGCGCCACTGTCAACGAGAAGCTTCAGAGGTTTGGAAGAGACGGAGCTTTGAACTTCCACGAAAGGTAAGTATTTTTTTGTTGGGTTTGTAGTTAATTCATTTTTTTCTGTTTCAGGTGCTGAACACGAAGGACATGATTTAGCAGATGAATTCACACTATTAGTGAGTTGCGGATGGATGGTGTCAGATTTCAAGAAGCTAGTGTTGTCACCATCCTCGCGATTTTGGTGATCTAGTAATCCCGATATATGAATAGGATTAGAAACAGAGCATCGGGTATCACGAGTTCGAGGTTGGGATTTAGTAGAATTAGAAACAGTAACAAAACCACTATAGGTTTGGGGCTGGTTACCCTGTTTGTTAGTGGATATGGATTCAGTGAAAGAGCCGTTGTAAGTTTGGGGCTGGTTACCCTGTTTGTTAGCGGGCTTAGATTTAGTGATACAACTATAAGTTTGGGGCTGGATACCCTGTTTGTTAGTTGAATTTGATTCAGTGATATGGCAAGGTTGGAGTGATTTTGTATCGATTTTTCCTGTTAATTTTCCCGCACGATACTGGGCAGGAAGGCCTGTTCGTTTAAATTATCGATGTCATTTAGATCAGATTCTTGAGTTTCAGGTACGTAATGGATAGGTTGATTACGTCTTTGTAAGTTATTTGATGGTTGTTGATGTTGATTGAAATCTGATCGTCTACTATTATTATATTGACGTTTCCGACAGTTTTCAATAGTATGTCCAATATTTTTACAATATCGGCAGGTTACATTGGACAATGACATTTGTTGGGACGAATTTGGGGTTTGTTGTGTCTGATATGTGTTAGATAGCCTTTGAGGAGGCCTATACTGATTTTGCCTGAATTGGGTTTGAGTTTGTATCCGAGGTTTATTATCAGTTTGATTTCTTCGGTACACGGTTTGTTGAATTCTCTTCTCTGAGATAGCGAGGTTAATGGCCTCGTTCAGGTTACGGGGAGATCTACATCTGACTATGCTAGAAATACGGGGTTGCAACCCCATAAGGAAGTGGTGCAAGGCTAAGTCTTCCATGGCGGCGGTGCGCCCAGCAAGTTCACTTTTCTTGGTATTACTTAAAGAAATCTCGGTGAGCAATTGTGAAAGACAAGTTTCTATGCGCAATGAATATTGATTTACATTCTCTTGCGGGCCCTGTCTGCTCTCTTGCAAATCAGTAAGTAGGTGGGCATAGTGTTTCCTTTCGGAAAATTGGGTTTTCAGAAAATCTTTTAATTGTTCCCATGATGCGAATTCTTTTATAGAGCAGGCAAGCTCCGCTTTTCCATGTAATTGGCTTAAGATATATTTGAAAAGAATAGGTTTTTGATTTTCTGTAGCTAGTTCATATGCATTATTGCAGTTAATTATGAATGAATTTAATGTTTCTCTACTGCCATCGTATGATTTTATAAATTTAAAAAGGGTATTGAGATCCATATCGGTTGCTTGGGACGATCTAGTGTACCGCGGGGATAAGCCAGGTGATTTATCTGATCCTACAGGTGAGGGGGGCAAATCGGGGATATCGATAGTTAACTTATTGTTTTCTGGTTTAATACCTTTAAGCATCACGATAGTCAAACACAAGTTATACAATTAATGTAGAAGTCAAACATTACAATATAATTATATTACAAGCATAAATCAATCAAGTTCAATATAAGTCTATTATTAGAATAAGTTACTGGTAATTAATCTGTATGTAGCTTAAACAAGGGCCAGAGACTCACAGATTTGCTGCGTAGGCGGTGATAACGATGAGCGGGAGCCCGAGACGCATTCCGGAGCGATTGATGAGGTGATTCTTGACACGAAGTTAGGTTTGATGCGATGGTATGGTATGATTTGGTAGTTACTGATTTATTCAACAGGAACTATAGATGCAAGTGATGATCATCGGTAACTTGGTATGTATATTTTCTTTTTAGTTTACTTCACTTGAGAAAATTTCGGTATTTTGCAGGATACACGAAGATATAGAACAAGTATTTTCACAACACTACACAACACACACAGGTAGACACGGTAAGTAGGTTTTCACTTTCGTTTTCACACTTTTCACACAGTTTTTACAGTTTTTCAGGAATGAGACGTTCCGAGGGATTTATGTATCCCTTTTACGCTGCCACCATTGTTATCCGGAGACCGGGATTTAGGTTTTTAAAAAAAAGGTTTTATTTCCACACAAATATTTAAAAGTTTATTGAAATAGAAAAAATAGAAAATGAACTAAAACTATAAAAATGACCGGCGCGAATGGAATATGGATGTGGACTGAGGTAGGAGTGAGAGGCGTCTGAGAAGTAATAAATGCTGACTTAGCTCAAAAGAATAGATATAGGAAAAGTAAGCAGAATAGTAAGGGGAAGTGGGGTATAACAGTTCGTCAACCTCCTCTCTGCAGCATTTGGCAACTTATTATAGCCCACCGCTCTTCTTTCAATAAAAAAAGGAGCCCAAAAGTCCATCTATGAATTCGTTTCAGTTATATCGAGCCTCTTTTTAAACTTGACAAAACCATCGTTAAAATCTACAAAATAGACGATCTCAGTCGTCGTCATTTTAAAGTTCCATGCTATGTTATCGTTAAAATTCGTTAAATTTTAACGAATGTTTACCGAATTCAATTACCGTTCGTTTAAGTAGGTTTCATACTTGCAACGTGGACATAACATTGATATAACCCGTTTTATCGAATTTTGACGATTTTTAATGTTAAATTTATGTAGCTATAACTAAGGTACTTGCGCTGCTGCTCTAAAATATTCAGTATGATTGGT
This sequence comes from Plagodis pulveraria, assembly GCA_963890685.1. Classification (NCBI taxonomy): domain Eukaryota; kingdom Metazoa; phylum Arthropoda; class Insecta; order Lepidoptera; family Geometridae; genus Plagodis; species Plagodis pulveraria. The sequence goes on from OY982967.1 coordinate 21,550,159, forward strand.
TGAGAAATACTACTTGTAGAAAGAACGACCGGAAAGCCGGAATCGGAACAGACATTTGTTTTTTTTTATGGGATTGTGACGTTCATAACGAGACCCACATGATGTTAAGCGGACCTTTGCCTGTAACAGGTGTGACGAATTGCACTGCGCCTGTCACCCTAAGGCATACAGTTGTAACTTTACAAGCTATCAATGAATACTGCCGGAATAGAATGTAAGGTGCTTGGCGACAAATGTCCTGCTTGAAGGCTTAAGCAAAATGCCCTTCTACCATGCCGTGAAGCTAAAGCTGGCGGTGGGGATCAAACCACAGACCTGCGGAACAGCGGCAGTCCATAGCTATTACCACTCAGCCATCATTGCTTCGTATCATATGAGTGCTGTAAGTTGTAGATTAAATAATTTTGACTTCGCGTTTGAAAACAAGCAAGTTATGGCGAGTTTGAAGTTTATCCTAAGGCATTAAGAACGTTTTTCCACCGACATCAAAAAAGGAGGAGGAGGTTACCTCATAACTTTTGACTGGGTAAACCGATTTTGATATATCTTTTTTTCTTTGAAAGCTGGTGCTTACCGTGTAGTCCCTTTTAAATTTCATTAAAATCGGTTTAGCGGTTTTTGAGTTACACTCCAATAACTGAAATGTGTTTTCCTGTCTTGATCATATGGTCAAAGTTTGTCACCTCAGAACTATTGACTAGGTGAATCGATTTTGATAATTATTTTTTTACGTCTTACTTCTTCCTACCACCTCTATGCAGACGATCTCTAAATTTACTGTCAAGCCCCTTATACGTTTAGATGAAACGGTAAACATTGTAAATAATGATCTTCATTACATTTGACTAGAGCAAATCATACCGTCTAAGAGTAAATCGACTCAAAACCCAGGTTATCATTTTAGGCAATTCATGGACTATTTGTAACATAGATTGGGATACTTTACCAAACATTTTCTTTGAGGGTGTGAAAATACCGTACAGCAAAAAAGTTTTAAAATATTGGGATTATTTTTGATGAATGCCTTACCTGGATCCCACAATTGGATACTGTTAGCCGTAAAATGTTTGCTACCGCAGGTTCACTCAAAAGATTGAGAAACATTTTGCCAACAGCCACTTTTGTTACCGATTCTTGATAACGTAGACGCCTGCTGTTTAGACCTTACGGATGACCAGCTAAACAAACTTGAGCGTCTTCATAACTTTTCGATAAGGTTCATATTTGGCTTGCGCAAATACGACCACGTTCCTGAAATTCATACCAAGCTCAAGTGGCTTCCTATACGACATCGCCGGAATGCTCACATCCCATCTCTTCTCTACAATATTTTATTTAACCCTTGTACACCCCAATACCTTAAAGAGCGTTTTGAATATCTTGATGCCTCTAATTCTCTTTGCTTACGTTCATCAGAAAATCTTATGCTTAGGTTCCCCCTACACACTACCTCGTTTTATGACCGTTCTTTTTCGTTTGAGGCCGTCAGACTCTGGAATGCATTGCCAATAAATACCAAGCGAGCTCCATCCTTAAATGTTTTGAAAGACCAAGTCAAAGCTCTTTATTTGTCGTGCTAGCATAAACTCCATACATTTAAATGTTATATTTATATATACTAAATATTATATATATGTATGTTTATTCATGTGTGTAAGTGTATATGTATATATTTTGTATGTATACATATGTATAGTGTTTGTATGTATATATAATGTATTGTATATAATAATAAATATATTGTACACAGCCATCCCTTTTCAAAACTTGCTGCTCTTCATTCAACGGTTGTCTGGAAGAGATCGCTTTGAGCGATAAGGCCGCCTATTTTTCAATATTTTTAAGTCAAATATTTTTAATTCTAGTTAAGTTTAAGGTGTTCAATAAAAAGTTTATCTATCTATCTATAGGTCATACAGAAGCATAATATCTTATTGTTGCCTCCTAGAGTTTAATTGCAATATTTTATATTTGTTTAGCAGCTCTTCATAATGGTTTCATATTATGCAATAAATACGTTAATTCGTTGTTGAAGTTACTAGAGGACGTTATGACAAAATTAAATATTTTTAAACCACGTTCTATTAATATATTATTTTGAATATTTACATTATAGATTTATTCACTATCTAATATTATTCCTTAATCCTTTATGACTTGAACTTCATCAAAGACTTTAACACATATGTAAAATTACACATAACAAATCACATACCATTCACGTGCAAGTATACTCAAACATACAGAAACACGCACCGACACATACACCTTTCAAATTCCTCACAAACATTCACTTAAACTCGTACACCAATACTACACCACAGAATAATGACTACACGTAACTATTAATTATTAAAAATATACCAAATGACGTTAATTTCGAATTAAAACAATTTCGTTAAATATTTTTCCTGTATGTATATAAGTTTCAATGTATTCGTTCAATTTTGAATTGTTACTAAATAGTATATATAAAAGACAAAATATAGATGTGTTACAGATTCTCTAAAGGCAGGAAGGACCTGGCTCTTGAAATACAGGCCACCAGCCTAGTTTTAGAGTCATAAATTCATCATAAATGTATCACAATAAGGGGGATAAAAATTAATATGTATTTATATAAAATTATTTGATTTTGTCTTAGGAGTGAAATTATTTTCAATAAAATACACTAAAAATCTGCCCAGATCCTTTTGGAATGTTAAGTGGTCTTGATAAGTATTTATAAAATGAGAAATTTTCAGGTCACCTGCATGTATTAGTAATTTGAAAAACTTAAAATATTTTTTTTAATACACTTTTTGTTTGTTTGTTATTGTCTACGTTTTAAATATTTCAGTAAAGCTTCGATAAGGCGGGCAAAATTGAGATTGGGCGATAGTTTGCTACCACTTATTATTAACTCCAGCGCCCTTAGTTGGATCGAGCCTACGTAGTTTCGATTTGATATACATTTGATTATAGTAAAACAAACATCACTGATAGTTAAATCTGACGTTTGGTTCTCTGACGCTTCAGAAATATAAAATACACTATCTGCATTATAACCGTCGGTAACAGCAGAGGGTTCAAATACTGATTGAAAGTGATTCGAGTAAATGTTACTAATATCTACTGGGTCACTTGCTGTTTTTGGAGCACCTATCTTCCAAGCAGTCTTGTCTGCCCTACCCCTAGAGTGTTATTATAAGCCGAGAACGTGGAGCGGCGCAAGTCTACGGCGAAGGTGTAGCGAGTACGCTGCGACAAGGTTGCGAGAAGACTAAAGCTGCGTACCCCCAGCGGAGACAGCGGAGCTGTCATAGAATTACTTCACTTCTAATAAGACATTTGTCTCTAAGCCTAACCATTTTTTGTTGACGTTTTCGTGCTTGTGATATATGAATAATTATTTTCATGAAGTAGAAGCTAGTTTTGGTAAATTTCATTAGTATAAAAAAAAAACTATAGGTTTCTGTAACCCCCTTCCATAAATGGGGAATATTCCGCTCTCTCTCCTCCTCCCCATTGCACAAAACATATACATATATACCATACTTGAAGTCCTTCTAATGTATGTAGATACACATTTTTTTTAAATTATTATTATTTAAAACCAAAAAATAGTTTCCGTAATCCCCCACCCCTCTGGAGGCATGCTAACCCCCCCCCCCTTCTCCCCTCTCCACCCCTTCCTATAGTACATAACTATCTATACCGATTCTAGTTCTTCCAGTACTTCATCTTAGTAACTTTAACGGATTTATTCTAAGAATTTTGTACTTGGTGCAAAATTATCTAATACCCAATTTCAACGACTATTACTGCTAAAGTAATAAAGTTATCTTAACCGCTATAATTTTCCTTGAAAGTTTACAAACTACACTATCATCATAAATTCTTTCAGATTTTTGAAATCAGCAGTTTAGGTTTTAGAGGGGGGGGGGGGGGACGCCCTACTGGAACAAAAATTTGCACTTTAAAGTTGAATATTTCGTAAATGGAGCATTAAATCGAAAAATTGTGTTAGCAACCCCTAAATCATTTCAAAATATCTACCTAATGATACCTGATTCGATGGGATAGACGACGAAAAAAATTTCATACCCACTTGTATGGGAGCTACACTAAAAAAAAAATTTTTTTTTTTTTCGTCGTGGAGGCTCTAATTAAAACAACAAGGAATCTGTGGCCGGCCCTTCAACGACAAACTAACGTAACATAATAAATTTACCAATTAGATAAGTATGGACTCACTTTAGCTATAAGATATTTTAGTTAACTAGGCTAACTTCCCTTCAGGAAGAATATTGATGAGTTGGAGAATGAACAAAGTTAAAAATAATAATATGTAACAAAAAAAGTAATAATCAAATAAGAGTACGGACCACGAGTCTGTAGTGTGCAGTATTAAATTTCAAAAAAAAAATGGAAAGTCACCATCTTTGATAAAAACATTGGCTAAAACAATTATTCGATAAAAACATTGCCTTAAACAAGTCTTATGTCAAGGATCACAAAAACTCTTGCAATATTGATTATGCTTATCCACAGACCCCCCAACAAATTCCTTCAGTCACCTGATTCAAAAAGCGTATTATCTGGTTCATGAGCGACAGAAGTAATTTCGTTTCAAAATACGTTAAAAGGAATTTACTTCGGAACTTATTGAAAGTCGCGACGAATCCGAGACTTTGTTCAATAGATGTTTATTGGATGAGCCAGCACAATTTGCTATAATTTGAATACTTTTCAAGGAATATCGAATAAGGCATTTTATTTCCTTGAGGTAACATTTTTCTTGTCGATTGAATTAAGATACACGTGTCTCAGGATAAAATACTGAAAGAAAATATATTTTCTATATTATATCATTTCTTATAAACACTGGTAAGTGTTTGGAGATAGATTTTGTTTGAGCCAACATTGCATAACATTCCCTCTGAATCTTGGAAGTGCTCAGTACTAAATGTAACAAGTGTCACAAGTTCACTCATCCAAGTCGAACTCTACTACGAGCACTTCAAAAAGTCATAGCCATTGGCCACTGGGCCGTCATCACGTCAGTTTTAATAAACTTAGCAAAGTTGAAATAAAAAAGAAATGCAGAAACAAGAACTCTGTGACATTCATCTTGTAATAAAATGTAGCCACAACCTCTCAGCAAAATTAAATGACTATATACATTTTAATTTATTATATTGCAAAAGTGAAACGAGGTCGTGAGAACAAAATGTTATTCAGCGTTGTATTTTTCCGTTATGAAATAATGTCAGGGAAATGTGAAAACTCACATTTCTATCTCGTTCATTTCATCTCTTGTTTTAATTTCTGTTTCATCTTGCCCTTGTCGCACTGACCACTGAGAAGGGTCAGCACAAAGTGTTTTCCTTTTGTCATCGGATGGGTCTGGAACGAGATATGTTTATATATATTATATAATTTTTCGCTGCTTTTGTCATCAATTTTTGCATACATGACCTGTTGCAGTAAATTCTAATAACATAATTATCCTAATATCATAATTTTTGCTTTAACGCCTGTTACGCAAGCCACATCCGCGTAAACCAAGGAGTCAGCATTGCCACACCGCAGCGTTGCACACGGCACGAGGTGCAAGCGCAGCAGAAACGTGCCGCAGCGACGTCAATCGGCGAATCCGCTTGAACATTGGATCATATTCAAAGCGCACTTTTTTGATCAATCGTCGATCAGTAGACATATTTTTAGTTCCCAATAATTTGTAATTTTAATTATTAAATTATTTTGAATTAATTTTTTGCATCTCTTGGCTGCAGCATATGTATTTCGCCTGCTAAATTATTTACAAATAGAAAAAAAATATAACCAGGATTGTGATTCGGACTCGCGATCAGAGCCGGGTTTTGCTCTGCCAATTGACCTAAAGTGGTGAGTAAGTTACAGCTCATATATTTTTTTTTATTATTAATCTTATCTCAAAGGCGGGTTTGAATCTCGCATGTGGTTCAAATTTTTCTTTCATTGTTATTTTTAAACATAATATTACTTTTTAGTGCAGTACATTAACCAAAATTTTAAGGCACCTGGTTCGTTAAACTCGGATAATTATCCAGGTTGAATTTCTGATCATATTAAAAATTGTTCTAAAAGTTTGGAAATGTATTATTTCTGATGCTGATAGAATTTTTTATTTCATTAAAACACCGCCTTTGCATGTAAACTGGTAACTGCAATTATGATTAATTTTGGAATAAAAGGTAAGTTATTGCCACAACGTGTCTTAGGCACAATGAGGCGCAAATGAGTAAGGGATACATGTGACACACAAAAAACATATCTTTTCAAGCAGTGATGTCTCAGTGGCATTGGCTATGGACTGCCGCGCAGTAGGTCTATGGTTCGAATCCCGCCGCGGGCTTGAGCTTTACCGCATGGTGGAAGTGCATTTTGCGAATGCCCGCCTGGCTAGCGACCACCTAAAGTAGACAATCTGTCGCCAAGCACCTAACGGTGTGTTCCGGCAGCAGTCCTTGAGAGCCAGTGAAATTACAGGCACAAAAAATAGAGTACAGAATTCCGGTTAGTTGCCGAGCAGCGCTCTACGTGAAAGGTTGTTTCCGGCCGCTCTGTCTGGCAATACAGCGCGTAATTTTATTTCAGAAATAAGTTGTTTATTTTGTGAATAAGAACTGTTACATAGCATGTATTATATTTTAAGTTTATGAACTTGTGTAACTGTGCTACTTAAATATTTTTAAATAATAAGTTATACTTTATTTGTGTTGTGTGTGACGTTATAAACCTGTAAATAGTATTTTGAAAATAGGGAGAAAGGACAAAATACAAGACGAATTACTTAGCATACCATGGATTCACCGTGCGGGTGCCGGGTCCATCGCGTTGCAGAGAAAGAGGCTAGAGGGGCCTGGGACTTGCAACCCAGGAGTAGGGTTAAGGGGCCCCTTTATGATATATCAATGCTCACCTTCACCGCTCGAGCCTCCTCCCCTACCTAACCAAATTTGATAAGATCCTACTAATACCGCCTTAGATACACGTTCTAGGATGGAAGTTACGGTTGTTCTTGGTAGGCCAAGGTCTTTAAGTAGGTTATATAGGGATTTCGCTGGTATACCCCTTGCTCCAAATTCTACAGCATATAAACTAACCACATAACCGTTTTTGGTTAATTCATTTGTTAGGTCATAATATTTGTTTGTTTTTATTTTGTGGTCTTTAGGTATGTTTGTTTCCCACGGCACAGTAAGTTCTATAAGTACTATGCGTTTTAGATTTCTTGAGTATAGAAATATATCTGGTCTGGAAGACGAAACACCAACATCCTCAGGAATTTTGTAGTGCTTTTCATACGAGTCCATCAAAAGAGTCCAATCGGGAGCTGCGCCTAAGATGGAGAAAGGGTTGGATTTAGATTTTGTAGATGACCCTTCTTTTACAAAATCGACGTGTCGTTTATTAGTGGTCAAACCTTTTTTTGCTCTAGCTACCGAGAGACTCGCCGCTTCTCGTATGATTTCGAGGACTCTATCATGGCGACGTGAATAATGACCCCTATCAAGGAGCACCCTACATCCTACCAGCAAGTGCCTAGCTGTACCGATCGCCTCCCGACAAATACCGCAAGACTTATCGGTGGCGTTCCCCCATCTTACTAAGTAACTTTGGTCTGAGAAGGTCATCTGAAAGGCGTTTAGATAAAATTTTAATAAGGCAGGTGACCAATCGTATATCAAGGTACGCCACTTTAACGCCAAACGGATACAAAATTCACCTATGGTTAGCCATTCGCTTGCATTTCTAAGCTCATTGCATGTATTTTATAGCTATCATTTTCGTCTTGTTGTAGAAAAGATTTTACAATGTCTTTATCCTGAACTTTCTTTTTCAACCCCAAACCCGCTTTGCTGGACTGTGCACCTATCATAAATTGTTTGTGGAATAGAAGCCTCGTATCAAGGTCGGAGGCACTTTTGTCTTTTGGGAGAGATGCGACTATATCGTTTTGAGATTTTAATAAGACGTTTTGGTAACTATGAGGTGTTTATAGAGTTCCAATGGTTTCTTTAATTTAATTTAAACTTATGATTTAATTTAACTTTTTTGCGAAAAAAAAGAACTAAAAAACATGATGGAATGCTCGGGTGAGTTTAATTTTGTATTGAATATAAATATCAAATTGTACTTATCTGATTTTGTATAGTGAATATGTATATAATGAATATTATTAATAAAATTCAATCACAAATTTATAATGCGTATTATTTGGGCCCCTTTCTAGCTTTTACAATAAATGAAATTTACATTATGTTTATTCCCTGATTAAGAAGAACTGACCTTTCAGATAAAATGAACGGCTGCTCTATATAATCTGAGGAATAAAGCCTACTTACTATTGAACCCAACACTAAAATTGCTTGACAACGTAGAACAGAGAAGAAATGACTAGTCTCCACTACGTTGACAAACATACTACGAGTTGTTAAATTAACGGGAGCACCCTATTCTCCTTCAAATTGAGTCTACATTTTATAATACTTAGTGCCATCGTAATTTGGACAAACGCTCAGATGCGGCCGGGCCGTGCCGCGTTCTACGTTATCTACACAGTATATTCAAAAATGTTTATAAATCCTTGTATGTATAGTAAACAACAGGTACTCGTATCACATAAATTCATGATTCGTATTACAAATTAATTTCCATGTATTTAAGATAGCCATACGTTAGTACTACCAATGCTATTGATTACGTTATATGAACTTTGTCATTTACCGAATTTATTTTGTAGGTCAAAGAACCACTAAATCGATTTCGATATTGACCAACCTGGTATCTCACGTCAATTACATTAAATAAAAACTACGGAACAAACTGTTGTCAAAAACCTGACATGGATGAAGAAACTATTGAGCTGTCGAAGTGAAATTTCTTGAAAAATTTTGACAGAACCGAAAATGAAAGAGAGCAAATTGAGCGAGTTACTGTTTTACAACGGGATAGTTGAGCTTCGAAGAAATTTGCTAACGGCTTTCAATTTTGGGAAACTCATCAATCGCCGCCCAACTACTAGCGCAAGTATTGTAAAAGCCTTATTATATAAAAGAAATGTTTCAAACGTAGTTTCAATCAAGCACGGCGTGGACAATGAAACTATTGCTGTAAAAAAACTTTCAAAACAAGAAACAGTCGAAATAAATTCTTGTATGACTATTCATTGATGGTGAAATGCCATTTCTAGATGCCACACCAGATGATTTAATCGAAAATAATATGATGGCAGAAATTAAACGCCTCATATCTGCTTTTAAAATGCCTATTAGGTAGGCTGTGAAAAGGAAAAAAAAGTAAAAAACACCACCTCTCACAACCATCTGAACCGGGATCCTCAAAATTACCATGCGTGCAATTCTGCCCCAATATATCTACATGTTCAGCTTCTCCTGGATTATTACATTACACAAATTAAAAACATATTTTGTCGATTGATGGATAATGATTTATAAATAAATTTTATGTCTTTTTGGATATATGTATATTCAATAATCCTTTAATATTCTCTGATTGTTTCCCAATCAATCCTTATTTTTACAATTAAATTTAATGTTAATTTTGATTCATCTCCATTCTAAATATCATTAATATCCGTTATAATAGTAAAAGTACCCGTTATAATAGTAATATTAAAAAAACCAATTAATTATTATTTTAACCAATTTAAAAATAGGAAGAAGTTTTTATATGACAGCATTTTTTATGTATTTTACGTGATTATTCCACCAAATATGAATTGATTTGGATGATTCTTCCATATGAGTTTTATCAAAATAGTTCCGCTAGTATGTTTTTTTAATCCAAACAACTGGAACAATACCTATGTCATGCAAATAAAGTACTTTTCAGTAATAGAAGCCGTTTTTTAAGTTATTAGTTAATAATCGTTACCCAGTCCTAGTCCTAGACTAGAACGAAGTCCTAGTGACTGTACTGCGCTCAACGTCAGGGTCTTGAGCGAGTGCGGCGCAAGGCTGTTTGCGATCGTGACGCTGCCGCCTGGCTGTGGTTGTATTTCGCACTAGAGCGGGCGATGGAAGAAGTGGGGGTAAAAACTGTTTTTTTCCTGGCATTAGGCGCACTCTTAAGAACTATGTCTCAAGGTGTCGGGCGCAGTTCAATTCGTGACTTGTGACGAAATGCATCTGTTATGGGCAGAGGTTAGTCCGCTTAACATCAGGTGGGCCTCAAGTTTGTTCCGTCACAATCACATTAAAAAAAAATATCTACGAAATATATAACTAAGTCAATAAGCGTATTTAAATTATGAAAATAAACTAGGGTGTTACATATGAAAGTTGTACGTTAAATAAACATTCATATAGTTTTAAAAAAAATATTTTAAGCGGTTATATCTCTCTCATACGTTTGCCTTTACAACCTGATGGTAAGAGATGATGTGGTCGAATGGTAATGAGCAAACGAAAAAGGGAGTAGTTTTTGGACACTTTTTCTGGCAAAAAATAGCGTGTAAAGCTTTTATATATAAATATGTCCTGTAACACGTATATTGATTAAAAAAAATACTGTTATTTTTATTTTATTTTTTTATGCTATATAGTTGAGCCTTTGACCACTATCTCACCTGATGGTAAGTGATGATGTGATCGAAGATGTTGTTCAGGCTAACCTAGAAGTACTGGCTCTCAAAGACAGCTGCCGGAACACACCGTTAGGTGCTTGGCGACAGATTTTCTACTTGAGGGTGGTAGCTAGCCAGGCGGGCATTTGCAAAATGCCCTACCACCATGCTATAACGACTGCCATCCTAAGACAACAACCGGGACCGACGGCTTAACGTGCCCTCCGAAGCACGGAAACGCTCAGTAGTAATGTCACTAGCGGTCACCCATCAAACTCATGACCGCGCGCGACGTTGCTTAACTTTGCTGATCGGTTGAGAACAGCTAAGTAAACTTCGCTACGAGCGCTTCAAGTTTGCAGTAACGCCTCTGCCGTCACAATTTAAAAAGGCACAATTAACATTTTGCAAATGTTGAGAAAATCGAGATTAAAATATTTTGGGAATTTTCTTAAAAAAAATACCTTTGAAGTGTGATTTTCAAACTTGTGTGAATGTTAAAAGTTGACTATGATTAGTATGTATATAACGACAGAAATTACTATATATTTATTTTAATGTATATAATTAATAATTACCTTACTAATTTTTAACTTAACATAAAAAATTACATTACTAGAGCAATATTACGTTTAAAAGGCACATATAACCAAATATGCCTTATCAATGTAAAATTTTGAGAAAAAAAATAAAATATTATGATGAAAAGGCACCTTTTCTCTATTGTGCCTTTTCATTGATTTTTTTTATATTCATTAATCATTAAATAATTAGAATAAACTTTTATTAATTAATATTAAAAATAGTTTCTGACATATATATTTTGTTTATATTTCAATATGACATGTATTTTATTGTGTCCCTGCAATGGGATTGTATAATATATATTATAATAAGCTGATAAATTAACATTGTGTTAGAAATAAAATAAGGTAGTTATAAAGAAATAAAACGTTTATTTTAAGTAGTACAAAGTCTTCAAAGGTCAATTATTATAACAATTAAATTGAAGTATAACACTTCCAAATCTCTATTAATTAAAAATTAGGGTAACACAGCCAGTAAGGAACTTTAATAATATATTTTATCAAAATAAAGAAAACATAGCTTACTAAATCAATACCTAATAATTATCATTACAGTTATGTAACAACTATCTAAGTAGCTTCAATTTTTATCACAATCATTAATTGAATTAACTTCCTATAATTATTTAAATGGCACTTTGCATCTTTCTCTCATACTATTAAGAGATATACTTAGTAATTATAATAGGTCAGTAAAATCAACTTTATACTCGTATTATCAAAATTAAACGAAAACAAATTCTAAACATGAAATTAGGAACAACAAGGCACTTAATATTAATTATCATAATACCTAAGTATCGATTAAAGAGACTATAAAAATCAATCTTCCATTATTTCAGTCTTCTTGGTGATGAATCAAATCAACTGCTTGATAATTTATAGGTAATGTTTCCCAAAAAAGCCTTCTGTTAGTGGGCATAAGTGGACCAAGTTTTGTGAGTATGGCTGATTTCCTTTCGCTCGTAATACCCCTGGGAACAAGCTTTTGACGTGGAGGTGGTATTCCTTGTTTAATATTTTTCAACTTAAGAAAATCTAGCTCAAAGTATTCGTCAGTACCATGATTGCGTTTATAAAAAAGTGAATTCGATCCTCTGCGAAAATTGACCTCCGAAATATATTTCATATAAGCTCGAGGGTTGGAATTCTTTATTTTACTTGTTGAAGAGCAGTCTTCATAATTGTAAAAATCTTGGAGTCCCATCTTCTTTACCATGGTGCGTATACGGCTTTACAGAAGTCTTCAAAGTCGTAGACACGCTTTTTTGTTTTCAAAGACCGTTCCACTCTGTGATGAAATTCGTCTGCAGCCATGAAGGTATGGCCAGTCTCCAAGTAGCGTAATGTGATGGAGTCGAAGTTAACTTCTGTGTAGTTAACTAAATAGACTAGATATGAATAAAGGGTCCAGTTTTTGTTCTGTACTGCACAGTTGTCCAGCCACAGAATTATGTTTTTAAGATCTCTGTTTTGTGCGAAAAAAGCACCAAAGCAACTAAAGATATCCTCTTTTTTTCGACCTGTTATTGCTTCATGCCACAAGGCTGCAAATGTTAGACCCATATCATGTACCTGTTTGTCGCCAATTGGCACAAAACTTTGGTTAAAAACAATGAGCCTCGGGCAAAACATCACTGTTTTGAATTGTTCCATACGGGGTAACATAATAACTTTTTCCAAATCTACTGCAAATATTAGGGTGTCAGGGCTATTCTTATTCTGTGTCTGATTATCAGCGTCAGCTTCATATTTTTTGCGAGCTGAAATATACCTCTCATGGTGTTCTTCGTAATCTTTACACAACTGACAGTGTCTGTGCCTAATCATTTCTCGCTGAGGGTTATGGATGATAAATTTTTCGCATATCTCACACTCTTCTTGGCCTAATTTTGTAAAAGAGATGTTAAGTTTTTTACAAGTTTTCTGTAAAATCCATAAGACACTTGCGTTTGAGGATCAGTTTCACAATAATTCTTGTACATCATACGTATAGTAAGGTCAGAAGGCAAATACTTTTTGTTCGGTGCGTGTTCGCGTCTGTAGTGTGATATTGCCGGATTAAATGATAATATATGTTCTATGATTTCAGAAGAATCAATTTTTTTAGGATTCGGATTATGTCCACGAACATCAGTAACAAATACTGGAGCCAATTTGGCACTATAGTTACTGACAATAATATTTCTTACTGCTTTACAGTTATTTTGGTTATACCCCAAGGTAGTGAGGAAAAACGTTTTGCAAACTGGAACTTTCTCACCGTTTTCATCCAGCAGAAAATATGTCACAGTCTTCGATCGTGTGTAACGTTTGCCTTCATTTTCATCATTTTCTCTTTTTTTCGGTCTATCTGGTTTTTTTGTACTAGTATTATACAAAAAAAAGGATTTCTGTTCCATCCATGACAAGTCACAAATTTTTTTATTGATTTTTTCGCGAAATTCATCTGGAAAACGGTTGGTGCACTTTTTTTTGCAAATGTCTTCACGGCAACCAGATTTAACAGAATACTTGGTTTTGATTTTTTTTCCTTCTTCAGTCTCTTTCGATCTTTTAAGCTAACGTCAAATGTTGTCCTCTTTCTTATGTTTCCTTTCTTAGTCAGTCTATTTTGGTTTGTTTCGCCATCTGAATGTTCCGGTGATTCTAAAACTGTTCTGTGTTGAATTGGCTGTGAACATGGTATGATGTCGGCATCTGAATCACTATCGCTACAGTTACTAATGTTTCGATTCAATGATTTAGGTGGTTCGTAATCTTTGTCTAACACCGAATCATCAGAATCAAAATATGACCAAACTTCCTCACTTGATTCTTGTACGAAGTTTTGAATTCCACTTGTTGACGGGACAGATATTTCTTCGTCTACCAAGTTTTCGTTGCGTAAAGCAGCTCTTACTAATTTTGCGCTGCGTGATGACATTTTGCTGAAACATAAAGAAGTAGCTATATAGTTTTCAATGACGAAAAAAGTTACGTAGGTTTAATTATTATTAACAAAATTCGAAAATACTTAATTGATAATTGAATAAAATTATTTTGATCACTAGCTGCGTCCCGCTGTGTACATAGGGTATTTTTTTGTAAATTATAACCTGTAATTATGTTAGTCTGATGTAATATAAGCCATATTATATTATTAAAAGCCATTTAGTAATTTTGGTATGATTTAGCAATAAACATACTCGTACATCCATCCACACTTACAAACTTACGCGTTTATAATATTAATACGATAATTTCACACTCAACATTAACATAATAATTCTAAACTCCATATTAATACACTCATAATTATTACCTGTAAAGACCGAATGTTTCATAAAAAAAAATTACTGACATATTTTTTGTAGCTAAATAAAACACTAAATACCTAACAAATACGTCTATGTAACTATAACCATTATTTGCACGGCGGATTACATTACAAAATTACATATACATTTTTTTTTTCTCGTAAGTTTGTTGTTTTGTAACTTATTTGGAAGTTTGCTATCCAATGCATTTTGTGAGGTATAGTAGTAAAATTAGCACCCGGAACTAATTCAAATATCTTCAAGTTTGAAGCAGTGATGGTTCAGTGGCATTGGCTATGGACTGCCATGTCGCAGGTACATGGTTCGAATCCCGCCGCGGGCTTGAGCTTCACCGCATGGTGGAAGGGCATTTTGCGAATGCCCGCCTGGCTAGTGACCACACTCAAGCAGAAAATCTGTCGCCAAGCACCCAACGGTGTGTTCCGGCAGCAGTCCTTGAGAGCCAGTGAAATTACAGGCACATGAGACTTAAGAACTGTCTCAAGGTGACGGGCGCAGTGCAGTTCGTGACTTGACGAAATGTATCTGTTATAGGCAGAGGTTATTCCGCTTAATATCAGGTGGGACTCGAGTTTGTTCCGTCACTATTACATTAAAAAAAAAGTACCATCAGCGTGCCGTCTATTGATTCGAACTTATGCACTTCTCACTAAATAGATGACGCGCGAAGGACCGCTAATTGCACAAAATCAACTGGCCTTACCTTTCGCCGTAATACTTAGCTAATATCTATGTATTCTATATCCTATTATGCCATACAGTAAAATAAAAGTTAAGGATTTAGATAATAGTACTGAATACGGCTCATCTTGAAAATAAATATGAAGTACCAATAAAGAATTCAGCAACAATTAAAATGAATATTGAATCTACTTTAAACTTCGTTTAATTCAAATTCAAATAACCACTAATATAAGATCTTATTTATTTAGATTTATTTTAGCAAATAAATGATCTGATTTGATTTGAACCAAGTACATGGAAGTTGATCGGCACCCCTGACAATATAGACAACCAATACTCGTGAGTAGGTAGCCAGTTATCAAGCACATCAAAATATTTTCTGTAATATTGTTAAAACCACAATATAAAATAAACATTTGTTATCTTGTACCTACTTTGTTTAACTAAACATAAATCGTTATATGGGACCCTCATGACCTTAGTCTTTTAACTTTGCAAAGTATTGACGACACGAAATATAGGTAAACATTAAAATTTTGGTTGAAATAAAGATTTCAACCAACATTTTAATGTAGGTATGATATGTAATAAATATGTAGGTATGTTTTATGCAGGTAGATGACTCTGTTTACCATGCCTATCTAGGCAATCGGGAATCTTAACATTAGGTATACAGTTATAAATGGATAAACATATATTGTAAATATTTCTTTTATATAAGTTCTCCTTAGCACGAGGTTCAAACAATAGATTGGTGAACTTAGCCCTTTTTTGACGTGTATAAACAATCACCACGTTTTTTAAAAAAACAGGGTGTTGTTTAGTGAAGTCACAAATATCTTTTATGTACATGCTCAGTAGATGAAGTATGTTACATGTTTTAAAAAGGGTTTACAGCTGTCTAAAAACCACGCCTTATTTATAACCCTCATACAACGTCGTTAATATTTTACTGTACAAGATAATGGTAGCAATTTTGTTGGCAAAAAACTAACTAAAATTTAGTACAATTAGATTTAGAAATGTCAAATGAACATTCCTTATTCTGTTGGCGCCATAGTTTAGTTAATTTACTCTCAAATTATTAAAATTGCTAAACTTTGTGAAATTTGCATATTGGCTATTCTGTTGTACCATAATTTAGTCAGATTAAGTGGGCTCATAGATAACTAAACCTAAAATTAATCAACATGTAAATGGGGGTTGACTAAAGCTGTAATGTTCCCCAAATATTTAATTTGGCTAATTTTATCATAATCACGGCTTTATTAGTCGGATAAACAATGGAGCATGCATCTATGTTGCTAGACTTGTGGGTTATCTGGAAAGGACTACTACTGAACCTAGGCTCTCGAGATTGCGAAGCGACCTGCTGAAGCTGCTCTGCCAAGCAACGTGGTAAAATCATTATTTTTGGGTTTTATCACAGAATTCAAATGTAAACAATGTTCCAGTAAAAACACGTATAAAGGACTAACAATTTTTACAAAACAACTTGAATCATGCGCCATCTAACGTAGAGTAGCGGCAAAATGAATTATATTTAGTGTTGATAATTTGCTGTTTTAAATTTAGCTCGAGGTAACTGCAGAATGACTATTAGAAAACCTAAAACTAGTATTAGAACTTTTTAATTAGTTAGTATAGTTAGTGAGCGTACAACAGAATTACTGTCATTATATGTCATACTGCCTAATAATCATTATATGTCATACCGCCTAATAATCATTATTTGTCAGTTTATTTAGGAGCATCAAAGTAAAATTAAAAGTCTTTTATTCTGTTATGAAGGTAAATTTTAAATTTTA
This sequence comes from Plagodis pulveraria, assembly GCA_963890685.1. Classification (NCBI taxonomy): domain Eukaryota; kingdom Metazoa; phylum Arthropoda; class Insecta; order Lepidoptera; family Geometridae; genus Plagodis; species Plagodis pulveraria. The sequence goes on from OY982967.1 coordinate 21,567,173, forward strand.
ATATTGAAATATTATACAGTGTACTGCCACGTTTAGCAAAAAAATATTGTATAGAGACACTGCGAGAAGAACAGACAAGAAACTTGGGGCCTTTATTTTAAAAGTCTTTTAACAAAGTGTTACGTACTATATAACAAAATATTACAATATATATTTAAATTACGTAGGTGACAGGTGATAGCTTGGCAGAGGCGGAAAAATTATAATATTAGTAGGATCTAGTCTTTGTGTAGTCTTTGTATTTTTTAAGGTATAAATGTAGTCTTTGCCCGTTGGGTGTAGGAAAGAATGTATAAAAACCTAATAAAAACCATTTATTTGACGCAAAATTATTAGAAAAACTTAGCAAAGCATAGCTCAGAAAAGAGCTTTGAACTGTGGGTTTGAAAACTCCCGGGTTGTATTTTCCAGAAGACAGTAGTTAAGTAACTCAGAGAGTTCCTTCGCGGGTCCCACAATAAATGTTGAAGCAAAGTACTTTTCTTTGTAATTTAGATTTTAAAACGGCGTCTTTTTGCCAAGGTTCTCCTTGTTTGGCGGTAGAACGAAAATATATTAGATCATGCAATTCCATTGCGCAGTCTCCAAAACATATCCAGCAAAAGATATATTGTTAAAAAAAACTGATTGTGGCGAAAATTCCACATTTTAGAGTTTTATCTTAGTAAGCAAAGACTAATTAAGGATGCCGGGCTGCCCTTGGGGTGCCGAGCTGCCTGTGGTGTGCCAGGCTGCCTGTGGGGTGCCAGGCTGCCCGTGGGGTACCGGGATGCCCGTGAGTTGCCGGGCTGATATTTAAAAATATGTTTTGCAAATAAACACAAAAGGGCATTATTTTAAAAGATTTGGCTGGGTAGGTAAAGCAAAAGCATTCTTACTACCTTTCGGGTAATCAAGGTGTTATGATGGTAAAAAAACTATGATGATGCAAATGGCAGTCGTTATTACATTGTGGTAGGGTATTTTACGAATTCCAAACATACAACGGTGTGTACCAGCATTCTTGAAAGTCCACATCACTTTATTGACTAAGCCATTATACCACAACCCGTCAATATTCACCATCAAGTGAATTTGCGCTCAAGTCCACAATCTGCAACTGCAATCTGATGCAACAAAAAAATTATAACTCTTGTCTCAATTTGAAAATTGATTTTTGTTTGCTTATATAAAAATATATTCTATGACTAAAACTGCTTACATGAGATTTAATGACAAATTATATTTTAACCTATAAAATAACAGGTAATTTTTCTATAACCTATCAAAATAACTTGTTGAAAAAAATATAACGTTTTTGAACCAATTTATATACGACTGCCGTTTTAGGACAACAACCAGAATCTAACATACCTTCTGAAGCACAAAAGCGCCTAGTGGTATAATCGTACGTTACTAGCGGTCACCCATCCAATCTGTAACTGCTAAGAACATTGCTTAACTTAGTTGAACTACTGATACCACTTAAGCTAACTTCCTACAAAATTTCATATAGATTATTTAAGCATTCGAAAATTATAGGTCACTATACAGACAAATTCTGTTTTTATTTTTTTTGGTAATTGTGATGGAACAAGCATATGGCCCACCTGATGTTAAGCGGTAACGACTGCATATAACAGATGCATTTCATCACAAGGGATGAATTGCACTGAACCCGTCACTCTGAGACAAACAGTTGTTGAGCTTCATGTGCCTGTAATTTCATTGGCTCTCAGAAATGTTTCAATCAGTTCATCATTGTATGTATTACTAGTTATTATTCCGTTTTAACGATAGACCAAAACAATAATACGTTTCAAAAAACTCGTTCCTTGTCTAAGCATCTCTTTTTATATTCAACTTTTTGTTTTATTATTATTTTATGATCCGCTTACGCGCCTTACTAACAACTATTATGTGAAAATTTCAACGAGTGCCGCTTGGAGCCGGGCCAGACTGTCACCCAGTCAGTATTACCTTTAGTCGTCACTTACGCTTTGCAGCGCCTTCTGAGGAACTGATATCTCAATCCTCAAGACGCCTGCCAAGCTATGGTAAATCCCCCTTAATGGGGGAGGCTGTATTCAGCAGCGGCCAATCCAGTTGATACAATACAATACCGTTCCAAAGGTTATGGATAGCCCTTTGACGACCATCAATGGATGGACAGCCGAGGCTTAGTAGTAGTGTCCCGTTTTCTGGTACAGAACCCTAAAAATGACTAAAATAGGCTTCATTTTATTATTTCTTTAACGATGTATAAAGAATATAAGACTGCTCTCAAACATAATTCCTATATCACGTGTAAGTGACCTCTGCTAGTTTATATCAGCAATCAAATCAGTTTAAGGAATACCCAGAATTGTTGTATAAACCTAGTTTCATGCAAAATACCTCAAAGCAATTAAATATAAAAGAGGTCACGATAACATAGATTGTTCGTCCATATATTTTGACCTTTGCAAGTTATATAAGTTTATCAGTTCTCAAATAGCCTATTTTGGAAATACCAGAATTTTCATAAGAAAAAAACAGTCCAGTGCGTCGTTGAATTTGGTCACATTCTATAAAATATCGCCTAACTTAAACTTATTTCAAAATATCATTGGATTACCTATACCACTTTTTATAGACTTATTTATTTACGTTAAGTAAAAAACATCAGTACTTACGAGAGTTCATGTAGTTTTCGTTGTATCATATGTATAAGCAGACATAGTACTTTATCTAATACTCACTTGAAGACAAACAGGCAACACTACGGTAAAAGGGCGTCTTAAAATCTCGAAATATACATTTAGCCCTTTGTTCCATTTTTTTTTCAAATTAGCTAATCTGAATGTTATTTTTTTAATTTAAGGATCAGGGCAACCCCGTGAAATATGGCTTCAATGGTGTTTGATGTTAGGTTAAAATTTTAACCTAACACATGGTTTGAATTTTAGTCTCACATCTATAACATCATTTTATTATAACGTTTACTTGCCGATGGTACGTAATTTTTTCAGTCGTTTTTAATCGTCCTTTGTAATACCTAAACACTTTTATATTGCAAATTGTATTATATTTCTATATGAACTACTGCGCGGCAGTCCATAGGCAATGCCACTGAGCCATCACTGCTTCATGTTTTTTCATTCCATCATTCTTATTTTTTCTAGTTTTTCCTTTTGTGTTGGAAAAAAACACGTAGGTATTGTACTGATCGACCCAACATGGGTCCGATAATGGTGCAAAGATGATCACTAACATCAACGTGAGTAGTGACGCATTTTGTCAACTTTTACGAGATCTAATATACAGTCAAACATTTGATGATAAAAAAATGCTCTGACTAGTGTAATTTTATATAGTGAACCAAAATAAATATGTGATCATTTCTACGATACCCTGGTGTTTACTGATTCATCGAAGTTATTCGCGGACAAGATCCAATACACTAACTAAATAACAATGATATAAATGGGTCAGTCTCCAAGCAATCTACTTCCACCTTTAAACTGCACCTATATTCTTCTTAGTAGAGACGCGGATATTAGTTGTATTGTCATTAACTCAAACACTTTCTTTACTGCTAAAAGACTAGCTTTAGACAACAAACTTAGTTGAGTGTTAGTCATGATGTGATCTAAGGTAGTAATCAAGCTAAACCTAAAGTGATAACTGGCTCAAGGACAGCCGCCGGTGCACACCGTTAGGTGCTTGGCGACAATGTTTGGACCATGGTACATTTTAAAATGACAATCGGGACCGATGGATTAACGTGGCCTTCGACGCACGATAGCGCTCAGTAGTAAATGCCACTAACACTCATCCAAGTAGGGACTACAACAAACATTGCTCGAACTAGTTGATCGGCTAAGGAGTACTAGGCAGGTTCCGCTACGAGTGCTAGCATGGGTGTGTTTGGAAAAAATAAGACATTTTCAAGTAGGAGCACCGCGTTTAGCAGATTAGAAGAACTAGGATGGTAACTAGTTAAAATAAAACCTGACAGTCAAGTTTTACTGTGACGTGAAACGTTTCCTTGAACTTGCTAGTAATGAGATGAGCAAACATCTCGTCTTGTCAGTATATTGGCCACAAACAGATAAAGGTTATGCCCAAAATTAAATAGAACTTGTCAATTATACAAATACAAATATACCTAAACGCATACATTTATATTGTTCATAAAAGGTATTATTACCATAAATAGATAAAAAATTAAATATTATCTTAAAAGCTTACTAATCTTAATAAAGCTAAAGCAAGAACAAGTTTGTAGGCTGAAGGGATGGTGCTGGAGCCACCAAATGAAAGAGGTGTTATATCCATTAACGTTCCATCGTGTATTGAGACTGTATTTAGAATTTTTTAACTTAGATTATCCATCTCTTATATACTACAACAATGGGTACCTAACTTAGTACGACCTTGATACATGTAACAGAGGTTGTCGGAAGAGAAGTGCTGGTCTATATCTAAATCATCGTTTCTCTTATCTATCTACGACCGCATAGCCTCATGAAGGCACGTATGACATTATGTACCTACTACACTCTTTACAACTCACAGCTAACCACAGGCAGTCTCAAGAGCCGCAAAAGTTTTCTTGGCTTCACCAGGGCCTTGACAGGTCACCCAAAGGAAGCCCGCATGGAACAATAGCAGAACACGTGCCATCCCCCACCCAACTAAATTGATCTGGCTGAAGAACTCCCCCCGGGAAAAGATTTGGCGTGGCCCACTTGGAAGTCGCTAAACCGACTTCGGACTCAAGTGGGTCGCTGCCGGTTTAATATGGCTAAATAAGGTTACTCTGACGTAGGAACCCAATGTAGTTGTAGCGCTACGCAGGACATGCGTCATTTGCTGTCCTGCCCTCGGTGTGCCAATGCTTGCACTTTGGGTGACCTGTACGAGGCCTCTACCCTTGGGGTGGCTACAGCCCAGTACTGGCAGTCATCTATATAAATGTGAGTCGTCGACCTGAAGACGAAGAACAGTAGGTAAGAAATACAAAAATAAGTTTAAATACGAAAACAATGATTTCCAATGAATATAATATTATGTAGTTTAAAGCTTATTGCAATTTTAGTAGTAATAAATATATACTGAAAGCTTCGAGATAGTAACCCATAGTTTCTCGATAACTTGTGGTTATAACGTTAGTTGAACTATTGGTGTCAATCCATCGAGCTATAGAAAAATTTGGGCTACAAGTCATATGTCATAATGAATAAATTCAGGCGTTACTTTGCGGAAATCCATATTTATTTAAATAATCCATATTATATTTAATAATAACAAATATTTTTAAAATATTTGTTATTATTGTAGTCATATGTCATGTTAGCTCATACGGTCAGAGCTTGACCCGACTATAGAGCTGGATGGCATGTTTTCGAATCCCGCACATGACAATATTTTTTTCTTTCCTAATTTTCTTATTATGTGATATTTTGCGGGTTATATCACAAAATAAGAAAATAAGGAAAGAATAATAAGAAAATTTGGCATGCGTTATTGCAAAAATATTAAAATTTTAGGGTTTCGTCATCATTCACAAGCTTAAAGCTAATTGCAAAATTAGTATTCTTTGTAGTACAACGTAAGTTGAACTATAGGTGTCGCTCTATCCCCATACGATGGTTAAAGAAAGATATGAAAAATGAAAGTTAAGAGTCATATGTCATGATAGCTTATACGCTCAGAGCATGCCCCGGCAATAGGGGTGGATGGCGCGCATTCGAATCACGTACATGACTATAATTTTACATCTCGTAATTTTGTAATTTAATCCGCAGCGTCATGCGTCATTGCAAATCTAAAAATATTGAAATCCATTGATTGATTTAAAACCACTGCATTTGAAATGTAATAAGACGTATTCTCAAAAGAAAACTATTTGTACGTCGTGATTTTAGTTGGGGATCATAGACGAAATTTCAAAGGAGAGACGATTTTTGTCTTTCCCGAGACGTGTTTTCGATCCATGCTAAGCCTGAAGCTGAAGGTAAAGTTTTTTTGATCGCTGATAGGCAAGCCTTTGAATACAATGGCAAATGATGCTGTGGTCTATCGGCGAGAATATTTTTGATGTCACATTATTTTCTATTGTTTGATATTTATTCTTACCTGATGTGTGATAATGTGTGAGTACTGTATCAGCCGGATTGTTCACTGCTGACCACAGCTTGCCCCATCACGAGGGGGTTTGCTTTAATCTCCACGCTTGGCAGGCGTCTATGAAAACGCAGTCTGAGATATGAGTTCCTTAGAAAGCGCTGCCCACCTTCTAGTGTTTTACTCCTAGTCACCTTTTACGACACCCACGGGTAGAGATGGGGGCATGTGTGAGTACTCAAAGAGAAATATCTCTAATAAAATAAAATATCTTCTCTCTCCAGGGCTCTTATTGGCTACAACACATGAGATTCCATGTAAATAACGCTTGACGCCTGACGTAAAATATAACGCATTTAGTAACACGCTAAATATACAAGAAATTTCAAAACGGTATTCTGAATGCCACAAGATTATTGATGGCATTACATATATCCATTATACAGGGTCTTTGGTGGACGGGTGCATAGAACATATTCATTCAAAAAAACGTGGCATACACGATAACATTTCTCAATCTTTACACGGAGATAACGTAACGAAGCGAAAAAGTTATCGTGACTCTGCCTGACATTTACATGTAATTCTGTCGCCAAGCACCTAACGGTGTGTTACGGCAGCAGTCCTTGAGAGCCAGTGTAATTACAGGCACATGAGACTTAACAACTATGTCTCAAGGAGACGGGCGCAGTGCAATTCGTGACTTGTGACGAAATGCATCTGTTATAGGCAGAGGTGAGTCCGCTTAGCATCAGGTGGTCCTCGTGCTTGATCCATCACAATAACATAAAAAAAACATTTATGTTTAATTGCTTTGAAGTTCCTTTGTATTCATCTGGGTTTTTACAAAAATATTAGTAGTAGGTACCTACAAAGATATCTAAAGAGCTGATTTGAAGTGGCAAAGGTCACTTTATCGTCGTATACTCGTATAAATACAAGAGAGTCTCACTCAAGTCATTGATCGTGACATCAACTTCAAGATGAAGCACATTCAAGTCGTGTTTTTATTGGCTGTGTTAGTTGCAGCATTTTCTTTGGCGACGGCAGCTCCTCTAGTACGTATTAAATTAAGCTAATACTTATTATTTTTTTATATTTGCCTAACAATTTGAGCATTTGTATTTTATTTAATATAATCTTCATGAAAACTATTTGAAAGGATACATATATAACCCAGTGTACATCGCTAGGCACAAGCACAAACGGGTAAAAGTTACCACATTTTTCATATCTCCTTATTTGGAAACACAGGTAAAATTATATTATATAACACTTTTATGATAAATCACTTTTATTTCTATTTAACGCATACACATTAAAGTCCAGAGACCTAACAATTTTCAAATATTTTCAAAGTAATCTTAAAAAGTTAACAATATCATCATCATCATCAGCCGGAAGATTCACTGGCTCTCAAGGACTGCTGCCGGAACACACCGTTAGGTGCTTGGCGACAGATTTTCTACTTGAGGGTGGTCGCTAGCCAGGCGGGCATTCCCAATATGCCCACCATGCAGTGAAGCTCAAGCTCGCGGCGGGATTCAAACCATGGACCTGCTGCGCGGCAGTCCATAGCCAATGCCACTGAGCCATCACTGCTTCAAAAAAGCTGGTTGCTTCAGTGACTAGTAGTTGTGCTGCAATGGCCCAGATTGTTTGTTATGATACTGGTCATAAAATTCCTCATCTTCAATATCTGAAAATATGAAGGGACTGCCCCTTTGCCAGTTGACAACGCCGTTTCTAAATTATTATTTTTTTTTCAGGAAGGCGGCGCTCGTGGTCAACAATATAGCCCATCTAATTACGAAAAATATTTTGATTTTTCCGTAGATAATTCAAAGCACTCCACATATTATTATAAGAGTCCCACTTATCATTATGAGTCACATAGCGAAGAAAATGAAAATTCTGAAGGAGATTATTAAATGAACTAAAGGAGTTTAAGATGAACCTTTTTTTTAAAACTTTTATTATTACTTACGGGATTGTACCGTGGTCATTTTAATTTTTGAGCTCCAAATATTTCGTCGCAGTTGCGAAATTACCACGGTATAAATCCCGTAAGTAATAATAATAGTTATCTAGTAAACCGTAATAGTTTAAAAATGTTTTTTTTTGTATCAATATTTATTTTTTTAATAAAAATGGGTTTTTGCTAACATTCATACTCATTTAACTCCTAGGATCTAAAATTTCTATCTAAAATAAGATTTAAATACTTAGGGTAGATCCATGCATATAATCATTATAACGTTTGCAATAAATATACATCTGGTGCTATTTCTGAAAAGTTCCGGTAAGATGTGAAGTTTTATGTCACATTGGCTCAGCACGAAAAAGATCGATTTTTTGTTTTTTTTTTTATCTGTTCCACATTCTTCCTGTCAAAGCTAACATATGAGAGTATGATTACTGCCAATTTATTATTATTTCAATTGTAATTCGCAAATTCCTTTGTGACTTCTATAGGTACGAATGAAATCGCAACGATAGCCCGATTCAGAATTCGTTGGTACATTGTCATCTAGCGGCAGCTTTATGAAACATAATATATATATAGGAATTTTCGAATTACAATTTGAAATAATAACTTGGCAGCAATCATACTCTCATATTTTATCTTTGACAGGAAGAATGTGGAAGAGATAAAAATTAACAAAAAAATCGTTCTATATTGTCTTCGAGAAAGTAACCCGAAGAGACGCCATTCTATTAGCTTTGTAAGAAACAAATTTGCGCCAATTTTTCTCATATCGAAACACGTTCTAATTGGCTAAGCCACCACCAGGTGATTTATAGTGATGGGACGTAATGAATGTGTAAATTTAATCGATATTGATATAGTGCATATTTAGAACATCAACGTGGTAATATAAACATCTTAAGCGTTGAGTGTGAATTATATTTATGCTTGGCTGTAAGAAGTAGGTAAACATTGGAAACTACTGTGTAACAAAACCTAATGTTAGCAAATTACAACGTCAAATACACTTATAAACTGCTTTATTGCCAGGATTGTCCACTTCCGAACACGTCCTCCAACATGTAGGGAGGGTTTGCCATAATTCGGTCGGCCGTCGATCGTCTAAGCGGCAACAGCTTGTTATTGTGCTTCGTAAATATTATTAAAAAAAATGTGGTAAAAAGTTTTCGATTATAAGTGAAAATAGTACCATTGTGTAGCTGTCTATGTAATCTGTGCAGTGATTTTTAATCAGTTTAAATCGAATAAGAAACAAAGAAGATATAAGTAAATATATATTTTTAATAATTTCGTTACGGCCCTTCTCTCCTAAATATCAACATTACCGAGATTTTTGAGCTCTTACTGCTTTTCAAATATTATAGCTAGTATTCATATACTTGCAGATGTATTTATTTCATTTCAAAATGTACAGAAGCGCCAAGAAAGATTTTTGATTTGTTAAATTTTGTTTGAAGAATAAAATAACAAAAATATCTCAATTTTGACATATATTTGCCTTCTACTCTGAACCAATTTGACTTATTGACTTGATACTTACATTAAAAAATATAACAAAGGTAGTGCTACAATTTCGCCAAGACAAAAAAGGTATTAATGGAACGGTACTCTCTAAATTAAAAGATATCGTTTTGGCGGTTACGACATTTACTTCCAAGCAACTCGTCCCTCGCACCGCGCAAGAGCCCCCCCGCAGGCTCTTGCGCGGTGCGAGGGACGAGCCCTCAGTGCCGCTCATGCATTACTAGACGCCGGACCTATGCTACTTCGTGATCGTACAACCTATCATATTTTGTGACATAAAATATAGTATTATTATAGCGCTCGTGATTTAAAAATCCCATTCCAAGATAGAGAGCATAGTAAATACATAGGTATGTAACCAAGTCATCCAATCGATGCCATTGACGGACGCACTGCGTCACAGAGTAAAATGTTTAGTCAGCTACAGTATGGTTTTCTACTGTATTAAGATCTTTTGTAGTTTTGATTTTTTTTTGTATGTATATGGCGAATAAAATTTGTCAAATTTGGATAAAAATATATATCTAGGTTGTTCTGGAGATCATTATGCCGAATTTGGTATTTATTTTCCGATAACGTCTGCCAAGTGATAAAAATTACTCCGATTTGGAATGAAAATCGATATCTAGGTCGTTCTGGACGTCCTTATTCCGAATTTGGAATTTATTTTTCGATGACGTCTGCCAAGTGAAAAAAAATATTCAGATTTAGATGAAAATCGATATCAAAGTTGTTCTTGAGGTCGTTATTCCGAATTTGGAATTTATATTCCAATAACGTCTGCCAAGTTAAAAAAGTTACTCCTATTTGGATGAAAATCGATATCTGGGTTGTTCTGGGCGTCCTTATTCCGAATTTAGAATTTATTTTCTGATGACGTCTGCCAAGTGAAAAAAGTTGCTCCGATTGGGCTGAAAATTTATACCTAGGTTGTTCTTGATTTGTTTATTTTAATTTTGTAATTTTATTTCGATGACATCTGCTAAGTGAAAAAAGTTACTCTGATTTGGATAAAAAAATATGTTTAGGTTGTTCTGTACGTCGTTTTTCCGAACTTGGCATTTATTTTTCGATGACGTCTGCCAAGTGAAAAAAATACTCCAATTTGGATGAAAATTGATTTCTATTGTTTTCTGGACGTCCTTATTCTGAATTTGGAATTGATTTTTCGATGACGCCTGCTAAGTGGAGATGACGTATCTTGAAAACGGTAAGAGATAGGTAAGGGAGATTTGAACAATTATCGTAGGGAATCATGAAAACATCAGGAATGACATCTGTCAAAAATCCAAAACGGCAGATTTCAAGATCACACAAAGTGAGACCATACAAAGTGCTTCAATGCTGAAGAGAGGCCGCCAGGCCTAGTTTCAGTGGAGTCGGAGTGCTTTGTATGGTGAACATTTTAAATTACGTCATTTTGGATTAGTCCAAGAAGCTCCTTTCATTCTGCATACTGTATTAGGAGTAATGTTTCTTACGTGTTCAACTGTATTAAAAGTTTTGTGGGATATTCGACTAAATTTGGATTAGTTCTAGGTTAGCCTGAACAACATCTTCGACCACATCACCACTTAACATCAGGTGACATAGTACCCAATGGCTAGACTATCAGCAATAAAATAAACCGAGACTGTAGGCCAAGCTTTGATTAGTGATACGTAGGAAGGTACATCGAACAAGATCGACTCAAATTCATATTGAAATTTAGATCATTTATTCACAAGAATGTTGTACTGATACAGCAGATGTAACGCTTTTTAACATTCTACATAATGGTGTGACTCTGCTGTTACACAACAATAGCACCTTATAACTCTCGGCGAATACCACAATGTCATCCACATAATCGAAGACAATTTCATATAAGTTATTCTCAATAAGCAGTAATAAATACTGAAGAGTAATGTACTGTAGATACAGTTGGCAGGCTTGTAAGCAGTCTTCTTGGACTGGAAAAAATGTTGATGAGATTTAGTATTTCAGATGAAATACTAAATGTCATCAACATTTTTTAAGTTATTGAAACAGTAATGACTCAGTGGCATTGGCTATAGACTGCCACGCAGCATGTCCATGGTTCAAATTCCACCGAAGGCTTTAGCTTCACCGCATGTTAGAAGGGCATTTTACGAATCCCGCCTAGCTACCGACCACCCTGAAGTAGAAAATCTGTCGCCAAGCACCTAACGGACTTTTGCGGCAGCAGTCCTTGAAAGCCTGTGAAATTACTTAACAACTATGTCCCGAATTGACGAGCGCAGTGCAATTCGTGACTTGTGATGAAATACAGTTATAGGCAGGGGTTTGTCCGCGTAACATCAGGTGAGCCTCAAGCTTGTTCCGTCACAATAACATAAACAAAAGCTTTTGTAGAGCTACGCGGTATCTAAAATAAACACAAACATCCACATAATATTGGTAGTATTAATTATTATCAGTTTCATGCATAAACTAATTACCTAATAAAAACAAGTCAAATGTTATGCAAATAAATTAATTATAAGCCCGAATATCTTATAAAAAAATTATTTTGACTTTAATTTCGAATACTTTATGTAAAGTAAGTAATAAGTACTGTTTTGGTAGGCAATATTAAAAACGTTGATCCTGATGTTCTGTGATTGTTATTCTGTGACGGCCGGAGCGCGATGACTTTGCAAGTTTAATACACGCCGGTGCTGCAGCGCACCCGCGATGTTTGGTGCGTGCGAGTGGCATGCTTGCGCGATGATAATTAGCTCGCCCCGCCTAGATCTTCAAGGTCGTTGGCGTGATCCCGAGCCTTAACCGAACGGCTTCGCGCCATTGCACCTAGCGGGTGAGGTGAGTCATCCATCAGCTTATCGCATGAAGCACACTCGCTTGCTCACGGCGACCGGACCGTTAGACTCACAGCAGGGTAACGCAGCTGGTGGCTTGCAGTAGGGTAAGGAAGCTTGTGGCTCGCTTGTACAAAAACTCGACCAATCTGAATTAATTCAATTTCGTACCGGCAGTTTACCATAAACAAGCATGGAAAATGTAACATTTAGAAAACCGCTGAGGACTAGCTCTCTGACCGACATAAATTCACTTACTCATAACTCAACACTATTCGAAACAACAATGTAAGCCTACCAAATACATCAGTTGATGACAGTTATGCCACAAGAGAAATGCAAATTAAAATAAATAATTTGCAAGAGCAGTTGGACTCAGCAAATATAGAAATTGAAAATATTAGTTTAGAAAATTCAAGGTTGTAAAGAGATTTAGAGAAATCTTACAAAATAATTTAATGTGCACTGCGGGCGGTGCTCTGCAGTGCACGCCGGGAGCTCGCTGACTCAGCTGCGCACTCGCCCTGATGATGAGCATCTGATATGCTCGAAACCCGGGTCGACATATTCGATCCTCAACGTGAGTGTTTTTGTCGGTTTCATTTATAATATTTAAATATATGTGAAACTCCCTAGAATTACAATTCAAAAATTATAATATTTGGCGGCTAAACCTACTTTTCGAATCTCGAAGTTCTTGTTTCGTGTTCTAATCAGAGAGTTTCTTAACAAATAAATTTTAATCAGTCTGTAAAACTACGATCTCCAAGCTTTAGCCTCCTTTAACGTAGTAAGTACCCCCTTCCCTTTCGGACTAGAAAAGTAAATAATTCTCATAAAAAATACATAAATACCATCTCTCACTTCTACCATATCTCCGAAGAAGCACAGGCAGGGGTTTCTAAACATTTAAAACAAATATATTCAAGGAAGTCGTAATAAAAAGAAAATTAAGTACATAACACGTCACATTGAAGCTAACAAACTATAATCGGGAATCCATTCGAAAATAATAAAAGCGACAGTTAAGATTTCATGACGGAACATAAAACTTTTACGCGGTGTTTGTTTACGAGGTTGTTTACGAAATAAACTTCGTCAACTACATGTAGAAAATTATACAATAACTTAAAAGTTCCTTTAAGTTTTTAGGAATAGGTAAAAAAGTGGACAGTTTATTGACTTCATGAATACAATTTTATTATATTTTATATTGTTTATGTTACCTCACAAGGTATGTTGCTATTTTCTCAGATTATAGAAAAAAGGGCAAAAAAACGCTTACGCGGAAATAAACCAAAAGCAAATTATAAAAAAGATCGTTACAAACAGATCGTAAACCAAATACAAACCTTTTGAAGCGCTCTTAGCATAGATAACTTAGCTGTTCTTAATCGATCAGCTAAATTAAATAACGTCCTACGCGGACATGACTTATTACTACTGAGCGATTCCTTCGCGCTTCGTAGGGCACGTTAAGAGTTGAGTTTACAGAGTGCTTCCCATACAAACGTAGTTTCGTCATAATTTAAATACCATATTTTAGCCGCTTGCTCGTTTGCCCTCCTAACCATAAAAAAGAACCCAAGCGTTTTAACTCGTTGCAATGTTGTGTGCATTTTGCTGAGTCTAATATATAAGCTTCTGGTTGCCAGTTTTTTGATTTAGTATTTATTATATCCCTATATGTTAAAAGAACAATTCCCATCCAAAACGATTTTTTGATAAATTTTAGAAAATACTTAGTATGACGTAAATTTACCAAACCGAAAGTATAGACATTAAGCTCAAGGATATACATGCAAAGTTTCACCGAGTTTGGACGCTTAGTATTTAAAATATAACGAAACTACGTTTGTATGGAATGTGCTCCGTGAACTGGTACACGGAGCACATTCCATATCCATATCCATACTGTCTGGCTACCACTCCCAAGAGATAAGATAATGGCTAAAGGATAGCCTATCGGAAATAGAGAAAAAAAAACTGTAGTTTTTTTTATTTGAGCTTTTTATCCGCGGATTACATTACGAGAGAAAAATATTCATCAGGTACCAGACAAGTGCTTACTCAGGTGGCAAACTTTACCATGTCATACATTTTAATCATAAACACGTATTAATTAATTAACAATTTAAAAAAAAAACAGTTTACAAGTTATTTATTTTCGTTCAGCGTTTTATCGTTTCATTTAAATTAAAACTCGAAGTTATTTAATATATATTTATGGAATCGTTATTTAAAGCCCTTCACTTTGATACCCCACTCGAGGGGTTTGGAAGACAAGGGACAAGCGCATATGATGATCAAAGTCCTTGTAACCTGTCATTGTCAGTCTTGTTTGATATACGCATCGAAGTGTTGAACATACCTCCAATAGCAAAAAGAGTAACGTGTTTTCGTGTTTGAGATATCACAAAAGAAGCGAAAGCTATTAAAAAAACGAGATCCAATAATAAAAACGCCAATGGGGGAACAAGAAATACACAAAAATTAAAACATATTTGTAATGGGTGTTGTGTTTGCTACAAAGTTGTTGCTTAGCATAACTCTATTGCTAAATATACGTCTTCAAAAATTTATCGTGAAGATATAAGGAGCGGAGTGGAGCCGTTACCGCAAATTTTATGCTCATGGTTTCCTTTTGATAATACGAAAACGGCAGAATATGTTTAGGGTGTTTGCGTCCATATAATAATGGGTAGTCAAGGCTCTGAAGTCATAGCAGTTTATGATATGAATGCGGTAGCGATCATGTCTTATCTGAAAGGGCAAATGTGTACATTGAAGGAAAATATTAGAAATAAGTGTATGGGAGGGGAAAATATTTTGAAAGAGATTGTTATAGGTTGATTTGAAAAATGTCTGCATCATACAGTTCTCGTTAAGTAAGTAGACTATAAAATATACTTACACAATACGGACAAGTTAGGACTTGTGTTGACTTGTACTTAGACTAGTAGTTGACTAGTGATGTTGAACTAGACATTAAAGTTGACTTTTTAGGGTTCCTTAGTCCTGACAGGGAACCGTCGTATCTGTCTATTTGACCGAGGTTTTACTAAGAGACCGTTAGTACTAGATAGCTGTAATTTTGTAGGGGTATATTAATCATGCCGACCAAGTGGTAAATTTTTTTAAAGTACATATTTTCCATACCTCTGATTTTTTTGTCATCTATTTTATCGTGTGAGGTGTCGTTGAATAGGACTTTTAGAATGACTAAGTGGTTGCTAATACTATTTTTCGATTTAATGCTCTATTTACGAAACATAAAATGAGTAAACTATTGTTCCAATAAGGCGTACCCCCCCTGGGGGGTATTAACGGAATTAAACTTGACCACAGCACAGCATATTAAAAACGATTCGGCTTTGAACTGATAATTGGGTATCCGATTATCAGTTCTATATATTTTTATTACATTTCTCAAAATGTAAGAATAATTTTCTTCCTCTTTATCCTACAATATATTTTTCTCTATGCTAACTGGTCAACTCCCAGTTCATTCATACACCATGTAGCCTCCCTCTACTACTAAATCTCATGACTTGCCCATATTACTAGTCTATAACTCGTCAACTTTTTTTGTCACTGGTGCTTCTTTCAAGTTTCTTCTGATGTACTCCTTTCTTATCTTGTCCATGTCATACATGCAACATTTTTTTAACATTTACATTTATTACACATGCACGCTTCTTTTGTTATTATTTTGATTGTTGCCCAACATTCAGACTAATACATAGACCAACATTTCCTATCAGACTAATAATTTTTTCCCATAAGTTTCATTCATGTATGCGAGCCCCAATTTAAAAAAACATACAAATAATCTGAGAGCAAATCATTATAAAAAACATAATGTTACATATAGGTCTACATTTCGTGTATAATCCTCCCGTTATGTTTTGTTTTTACAATGCTACTGGAACGATGCAACGTAATTGGATTGCCAAATAATTGGTGGCACTCGTAGTTCAGCTATTTCTTTATTGCTATGCCAAAGCAACAAGGTTTTCCTTATTCTTAGTATATTTTTCTAATGTAAAGTTCTATAGATATTTACACTTGATAATGAGCATAGTTTTGCGTTGATTGATGCAAAATTTGAATTAATTGTACTGTTTGGAGAACGATTATAATAAAACCAGCCCAGAGCGAACTTATACCCGTTTTCATAAAATATACAATAAACATATTGCTCTATTCTTGTATTCCAAAAATCGATATATGATATCGATTTTTGGAATATATATTTCATTCAGTTCAACGTTAACGTTGAGTTTTTAAGGTACTTTTAATTGTAGTTTATCTACTCGTTAACGCTATCGGATTGGTTCAATTACTTTTGTAAATGCGTTTCTTTGGTCTTATACAAGATTCCGTAAAACTGAGAATATACATATTGCTGAATGTACATACTTATGAAATATATATATATTTCATTCAGTTCAACACGTTAATCTGAGTTTTTAAGGTAATTTTAATTGTAGTTTATCTAATCGTTAACGCTATCGGCTTGGTTCAATAACTTTTAAAAACTACATGAGGCCAGTGAGGGTCGTGTATCTGTTTGTAAAATGATTAACATCCTATCTGTCTGTGTAGTTCAACACTTGACTGATAATCAGTGTTTTAAGGTTATCTTTGGGTTTTATTGTACGGTCAAATATTTTTGTTTGTATATGTAAATATTCTTGTAATAATATATTTATAGGTAACATCGAAAAATCGTTTTGTATGGGAATTGTTATTAAGACATATAAGGATATAGTAAATAACAAATCGAAAAAAGCAATATGCACACCAAATTTCACCAAGTTTAAACACTTGCAGCCTTACTTATAAACGCTACTTAAATTTTAAGCATTACTCAGCCGCTGATTAGCAAAATTCCTTACTCATAAACGCTGCATAACTTTATCCAGTACCTAAGTACTGCTTAAATCAGCTGTCAATTTAAACACCGTCCGACCCATGTCTAAATATTTAAGTAGCAAGATGGCGCCCATATTTCTGATCAGCTAATTTAGTTACTATTGAGGTTATTGTCAAGGATGTATACAAAACTATAAACACGACATACTCTGTTAATAAATCGTAAAAATATAGCAAGTAGAAACATACATTGGATGATGAAATAAATATTATGCGTAACCTACTTACTTTTCGTGATCTTATTGAAGAGTATACCGCAGGTACAGTTCCTGAATTAAGAATATGAGGATTGTGCCACACTCGTATATTCCAATTGGATGAGGATTGAGACTGATGAGGAACTAGAGATTCAATTTAAAAGCAGAAATGAGTACTTATTTAAAAAATTTTGATTCTTGTTTGTATTAAGGATCTCATTTAATAGGTCGCGAGTTAAGGTAATAAACTGGTCCAAATTAGACGCCGGACTGTTTTAACTGAAAATCACTTTCTCGTTAAAACCTCAACATCTGATCCGATCCGGTGATCGAACTCGTTGTCATTTTCTTATTATCTAGCCGCGACACGCGGTTTCACCCGCGTAGACAATGATGATGAAAAGTATAGAGAAACTAAAATCACTATTCTGTTGTTTCATCCAAACCCTCAAGCCGTTAAAACGTGAATACACGTATAAGACAAAAACACAAACTTTAGATACATACATATAATCACGCCTGTATTCCCCGAAGGGGTAGGCAGAGGTGTGTAAACACCCATGTTTCAGTCAATCGGGTTTTGGTCCCATGTAATAGGTGGCGAGCCTATTGCCATTCACCGGGCACAGTTTCAGGGTCATACAAAATAATTTCTCTAACACACTAGACGAAACACAAGAACATATTACGGCCTTTATAATATTACTGTGATTTAAGGAATCGCTATAGAATGATTAAAAAAAATATATGAAGATTGGAATCTTGGCTTCATAGAAAAAAACGTAGACATAATTGGGCATAGGTATTGTTTGGGATGAAAAAAGATAACTTCCAGCGGGATATAACGGTATTCGGGCTTCCATAATGCATTTTCAATTATGCTATGGAATAGGTTGCTGGATCGAATTCACAGAATACTGGGGCACTTACAATTTACCATATTGCAAAATAAAACTCGCTTCAGAAGTCTCCAGTACGCCTAACCATATGTACAAAAATCAGTAGGTCTACAAAGAATAGTATTTTTTTTTACTTTTTAATTTTAAGATTTTCAACACTAGATACATATTTTTTGGCAAGTTTTTGAAAATTTGAGGCCTCATATGGAGAAATTGTGATGGTGAAATTGTGTATCACCAAAATTGGAGTGTGTGCACTTGGGCACTTGGAAGAAAGAAGATTGAACCACACCGCCATAACCGTGAGTAAAAAACCTAGTAGAAACTAGCTGGCCAGTTAGGTATCCTTAGGGACACGGTAGGCTGGGTTCAACGACGGAACACAGAAAACATAGGTTTTCTGTGTTCCGTCGTTGAATCATAAAATACATGAAACTTACATGCAACTTATGAAAGCATAAGTTGCATGTAAGTTTCATGTATTTTATGCTTTTCAGCCCGGCGAACGGCCGGCAAGTTAAGCATTCAAAACAGATTGTCCAGGTAGAAGAACTCTGCGTACAATTCCTGCCTGGGCAATCTGGAATCTTAACAGTTAGTATTTAATGTAACTACTTTTATTTTAATAAAGAAATATAGCATGACCTGAGTGACTTAAGAATTTAAGTTAGCATTATTTAAGATTTTCCACAGTAGTACTAATATCTTAATAGTAAACCAATAATAATTTGCAAACCGCGGAGAAACATACATTTTTATAAATTATAGCAAAACATACCAAAAATATCAATCCTGATCGGAGTACATAAAGGTTGTGATATAGCAATGTTGTTTCACCACGCTATTAACGATTAACACTACAGAAACATACAAGGGTTGTCACTAAAACATAATGCTTATTTAAATAACAGAGGACATCTGTACTGACCATATTATGTTGCATACATGATAAATGTTGATAGTATTATTGGAGCAAATATAATGAGAGTCTATTATATATAACTTTTTCCAAGATTTTTGAAAAGCAGGATAGGAGCGCTATTGGTCTGTAGTTATTTATTGATAATATGTACGCATTGTTTAATTACTTGCGTTGATATCATATCATGCTATAACATGTTGAAAACATATTATGCAGCTTATCAGTCAACATGATACGTTCTTAAACATAAAAAAACCCACTCTGGTAGGCCGTTTGCGGTGCAGCTAAAAAAGTAATCATAAAAAAATCTCACGCGGTTTGCGGTGCATTTAACGAGGGCAACATGAAAAAGGACTTAAACATACTCATGCAAGGGAGATAATTTCAGTGAGGAAAAAAACACGTTTGATTCTGATATCTATTCTATCTAATCTATGTAAGTCTTAGCTTTTGTTGCATTCGAGGACATTTTATTGTAAGGAAAATCGGATATTGGTTCCTATTTACTGTTGAGACATCTGAGAGGTAGGTAAAATTGAAGATGGCTACATCGTTTCGGAAAGCGTTATTATTGGTAGAGATTCTCATAGTGTATTCTTTGGTAAAATTACATCAAAAGTAGAAAATGTGTTAATGTTCTTTAATGGCTCTTCCCTAATATCACCTTCTTAGTTAGTAGTTTAGAGGCCAGCATTTTTTTTGTGGCACGTGGTCCCCCCGTGGGGTGCCGGGTTAGAATTGCACCTCCCCATATCATCCCATGGATGTCGTAAGAGGCGACTAAGGGAAAAATTCTGGAAAGTGGGCAGCAGCACCTTCTAAAGAATTGCCATCTTGCAATGCGATCCCCAAGCCGCCTGTCAAGCGTGGGTAGTATAGCAAATACCAGGGGGTATTTGCTATACTACCACGCTTTTACTTAATAGGTGAAGTTGTGTTCAGCAGTGAACGAGTCGGCTGTTACAGTTCGTGGTTTGCTTTAGCGGAATGAAAAGAAATGCCGCCAAACGAATTACAATGTCTTCGGGCATCTAGCGAATCGTATCATTTCTGGAGCTCTATCATTCTTGTAAGGTTCATTATCACTTACCAACAGATATGAAAGTGGTTAAAAGCTAGTATTTTAGTAATTTATATTAATATCGCAATTTGTGGCAATAATAAAACTATTATCTTCATAAGCCAAAAGACATCCACTATTGAACAAATACCCCCCCATAGAGTGCCACAAAGAATGGCTATTAGCCAAGTGTAACGTGTACCAAGTGTAGTAACACGCGAATTTTATGATGTCGTCTGTCCACCTAGTGGGGAACCTACCAATTCTACATCTTCTGTATGAAATTATTTGTTTTCCAAAACTACTTTGGACTTTAAACATATAGAAAAATATAATATGCATTACATTGAGCAAGGATCTTAAACTCAAGAAGACGTTCGAAAAAATTAACAATACGGGTACGTGGACTACGTAGATATTATTTTGGAGATGTTTAAATGAAAAAATAAATGCCAGAAGGTGGGATGCAAGCGCCTTCTAAAGTACTGACAACTTCTACTGCGATCCTCAAGACGCCTGCCAAGCGTAGGTATAGTGGCAAATCCCACCGATGGGCGAGTCCCTGTTCAACGGTGGACGTTCCGGTTGATGTGATGATGATGATGATGATGAAATGCAAAGAACGCCATATTTTATCATAATATTTTTATATTAGTAGTTATAATATGTAGATTCAAATAAAAAAGTCATTATATATCTAACATTTATTTGATTCATTTATCTGTTCCTAATATACTTCAAAACTATTATGTGCATTTTCACTAGTGATAAACAATAATGGGACTCTTATGGTGGATTGTCGTGTGCACTGAATTATCCTTGGAAAAATCATAATATTTTCTGTAGTTAAATGGCATCCGTCCCTGTTGTCCTTGACACTAAAAAAAAGAAATGTTTTAGTAAACAAGTGGCGTAGTCAACTATCTATTTATCTTCTATATATATAAAAATAAAAGTCTTGACTCACTGACTGACAGACAACGCACAGTCTAAACTGCTGGTCGCAGAGACTTGACATTTGGAGGGTGTATTGGTCTGTATGCATAGGGGTCTACTAAAAAAGGAGCGAATGGAGTTAACCGTGGTTGTAGCTATGATGCTCAAAGGCACTGCGCCACTGCTTAGAAAATAGTACTGATTTTATGCATGTGAAAATCAAACATGAGTGGAACACATCCATTTCCCATCACCCCCGCAGTATTTTTATATATTAATATCCACCTTATATACTTAGCAGCAGCTGTTAGACTCTTAAATAAAAAATAGTATTTTGGCGCTGCTAATGTACCAAGAATACCAAGATATACCAAGAAAAATTAAGAGGCAAAGACATTATACACGTTGTGGTAAAAGGGCTTCAGAAAATGTCACAAGAGGTTAGTCACCCAAGTACTGGCCGCAAAGAACAATGTTTTACGAAGTAAAGAACGTGTTGGCATAGCTCGTGACGGAGCTCGAAGCTTTTTAAATTAGATTTCATGATTTGAATATACGAACTAGAACTTTTCCTGTGATTCCCCAATTAAGAGTTATGGTTACTTGAAGAATTTTTTTTCAATCTCCACCCGCGACTAATGTATTTCATGTACGATTTGATTTTAATAAAGCTTTCTTACTTCTAATTTCCATGCAGATCAGAAGTTATCGTCAAACAGATACATATAAATGCTCCCATCGCTAAATCAATTTAAAAAATGAAGAAGTGTTAGTTAAATTTTGATACGTACATTTTGAGGAGCTGCCATCACCATAGAAAATGCTGCAACTAACACAGCCAGTAAAAACACGACTTGAATATGCTTCATCTTGAAATTTATGTCACGACGAATGACTTGAGTGAGACTCTCTTGTATTTATATACCTTAATAAACTGACCTTTGCCCGTTCAAATCAGCTCTGATATTTTTATAGGTACTACCAGTATTTTTGTAAAAGCCCAGTTTTAATTATCGTGTTCGATTTTTTGATTGAGTGACCTTAGCGAGTTCATATAAACTTTTATATAAGTAAAAATGTTTAGAAATTACCATATTGTATAAAAAAACATTAAATGCTAAATTAAATTACACATAAACAAATTATATAAACTTACTTATAATACATTTTTAAAACTCTTTTAAATTGCATTTTTATTTCATTTGCTGTGTTTTTATTTTAATTTTTTATTTGATTGTTTAGCCTTTGACCACTATCTCACCTGATGGTAAGTGATGATGTGGTCGAAGATGTTGTTCAGCCTAACCTAGAAGTACTGGCTCTCAAGGACAGCTGCCGGAACATACAGTTAGGTGCTTTTCGACAGTTTTTTTTTAATGCGTTCAATTTGCATTAGAAGTTAATGTCAAATTTAATTTGGCTCTCAGAGAATTCAATTGGGTTTTAACTAGCTTTTTGTACTGCTTCCCGCTTATGATCGCGATGTCTGAACCGCAAAATACCTACATAGTAATACGCTTAAACATTTTAATGTCAGGCATTCTTGACACCTAAAATTCAAAACATGTTGGAAGCAAAACGACTAATGGAACAACTATTATCTATATATAGTCTACTGTGTTACATAACTCAAATTCAAAAATACTATGATACTGAACCTCTTAAACCAAGAATTGTTTATTTCAAGATTACATTACAAAATTAAAATTTTCGGATGACTCGGGTTTGAATCTCGCACATGACTATAATTCTTCCTCTTATAAATTGGAAATTATGTAATGTGATCCGCAGAACAATTGCAAATATAGAAATATTCAAACTATAGGGTTGCGTCATCACTATCAAGTTTAAAGCTACTTGCAAAATTAGTATTGTTTTTGTACAACGTAAGTTGAACTATAGGTGTCACTCCATCCCTATGCAACGGTTAAAGAACGAGAGGAAAAATTAGGGTTATGAGTCATTGTCATGTTAGCTCAGTTGGTCAGAGCATACCCCGACTATATGGTGGATGACGGGGGTTCGAATCTCGTGACAACATTTTTCCTCTCGTAAATTTGTTATTTTGTAATTAGATAAACTCACTCTGGTGGACCGATGGCGCTGCAGCTAAACAGGCAACATAAAAAAGTCCTAAAGTATATATACCTGCTAAAGGAGATAATTTCAATAAGAAATATGTATAAATTAATTAAAAAGTAAAGAACCCGCCCACAAATTATTTAAATGCTTTGAAGTTTTTTGATCAAGAATTCTCGCATGCTTATGTAAAAGACGTGTACCGCTTCCCAGTAAAAAAGACCAAGCGGTATCCACTGTAGTCGCTGTTTCACGCAGACTTCTTAAGAGGACAGGGAACAGAAACACCCACAGAAAAATAGGTATTTCAACAAAGTAATGTTGTCTCGACGCTAATCGGCAGCTTCGCGCTCCGCGCCCGCACCTCCGTCATATCCTATAAATATATATGTATAGGTACTACAGAGAGACGTGTAGTCGAGTCACACGATCACAAATACTGTATCCGCGGCCGCGCCGCCGCCGCCGCTCCGCGTAACGCGTCGTAGGCCGAGCGCCGCCAGTCGCCACTTACTTCTCGTCGACTTGAGTAAAAATATGACGCCTCCAGAGGCCATAGAAATAAAAATACAGTTTTGTCAGTTAGGTACGTGATGGACAGAAATAAATCACAACTATTTTTATCATATGCAACTTTAAGTAACTGGTAGACAATACTGCTATTTTGTAATATGGTCATCAAAAGAGCTGCATTATAAAATTGAGTACGAGACGACCTGTTCTGGTCACAACGTATACAACCGAAACTAAAATAATGTTATTTTCAATGTTTACTGCCTGATTTAATTGATCCTCGCATTCAAGCAAGAACACTATCAGTTCGAGAGAGGAAATTTTTGTGTAGAAATAAATTAAATTTTTGGGAATCCTTGTATTTCGGTGTGTCTTGGTTTGGTTATTACCTATATATTTCATTGTACTATAATTTTAAACGCATAATGTTATCATGTAATTCTAGATGAATTACGGTCCTAGAGTAGAGAAATGTTATTCGTACGTAATTTAATGCACTTAGATACATAAATGGGTAAATGGTAAGTGTTACTATCCACCTTCCAGATTTCGTAAAAATTGTTCAGAGGTTTTTTAGTTACTCTCAACCGAGTAGTGTAACGACTACCTATCTTGATAATTTCATTATTGACGTATTAACATTATTGATTCCACATGGTATCAATTATATTTTCTATAATTTTTCATTCCGTTCTGATCCCTCTGATATATAGTGGGATCCGTTTATTTTTAATTATTTTACTATTCTGGTCTAATCCCAGTACAAGACCTTAACGGCTACATGGTAGTTCAATGACAAGAAGACAAAAGGTTTGTAAACATATGGTGAACTCATAAGGAACATTTTAAATTAAATAATGACATTGTCAAAATGCACCCCAATAAAAACCAGTTTCGTTAAATTATTTAGAAGATGCCAACTCAAATATATTGCCTATCATTAATCGTTATAAAACAAGGCAATAATCACTGAAGCGTAGTTTCACAAATAATTCGGAGAAATAAACAAATTTACCATGATACAGATCAACTCCAAAAGACTGAAATCATAGTTTATCATTAATTGGAAAAGTTCAGATAGTTCACTTTTTATTGTTAAGTTTTGCATATATTAATGTTTTTGATTACTTTTTGTCTGACTTTATAGTCTAATTAGTTACTCTTAGCCAACTTGTTTTATTGTTTATTATTCAAGGTATTGACATCTTTAAAAAATGTTTCGTAGGTATAATCTAGTATATTACATGCTATATATGTATACTGTTTTATTTTAAAAACTATTTTTATAAAAAAAAGAGCAGATAAAGATTTTTTGTTTGAATAAATATAGCTCTCGATTGAGTTAGCTATTATAATCAATAAATTTCTAATGAAGACAATAATGACAATAATGACTAATGAAGACAATAATCGACCAAGAGCATGTCAGGACAAGCATATGATATGCTCCCGTCGCAGATGCCGTAGATAAATAGAAAACCTTTTACGAGTATTGTTGTTTTTTTATTTTATTTACAATTTCTCAAAACTTAACAGTTAACCAAAAATATTTTGGGAAAAAGTCCTTCAAAAAAAAAAAATGAAACGGTTATTTTATTATCACAGAATGCTCAAATCAATTTTCGTTTGATGTTTTTAGTATAATCTATCTATGGTAAATAATGGAATTCTAGGTCTACAAGTTAGAAATATCGACTAGGCTACCAAAACTTTCACATGAAAATAGTTAATTAGCAGTATTTTTTAAAACACTCCCGTTATACTTGTTGTGTTATTGTTGTTAATCATTTCAGGTTTCCAATAAGGAGTGCTTATATAGATGATTGGCTATCCGTGGTAAGGAATAATCGCAATGATCAAGGGTGGAAACTATCGAAGAGTAGCGTGATTTGTTCCGATCATTTAGAACAAAATCGAAATCTAAATCTCAGTTAAATCCCGTGGGTAGCCGGGTTAGGGAAAAATACTGGAAGGTGGGCAGCAGCGCCTTCTAAAGAACTTGAATACTATTGAACCAATTTCGATAAAAATTACAGTAACTCCTAAGTTGTAAGTCTTTTATTAACTAAAATAAGAATGTTTGCAATACAATTTCTAGTTTCTGCGAAATACGTGGACAAACATACATATATAGTAACGTACGAGTAGTTTTCTTTTCAACTACGGATCCTGCGACAAAACCATACCAAATAAGTAACCTAACACGCCTTTGGTCAATTATTTATTGACCTAGAGGACGTAAAGTCTAGAATATCTTAAATAAAAATTGCAAAACTTCTTAAACAATAATCGTGAAGATTGTGCAATATTATAATAATATTACGCAATATAAATAATATTATGATATTGCTAAGTATTCTTACGAACAGATTTTGCTGGATATTTATATCTTCAAAAATGTTTTTCCCGTAAAACCTTCAATTTAATTATTTTTGCTTTCATATGGCAACACTTCTACCGCACACATGTATAAAAGTGTGGCTTCAGTTTGATATTTTACGAGACTCCGTCTTTTCTTCTATTTTGTCAGAGGCTTTATCACGGTTAAAAATCAGTCTGAATTCAAATGAATATTTTTTTATTCGCTTGAACATTGGTAATCTTCAATTACAGGTGTTATTGTGAAAAATGTTTCGTTCACCGTGTTCTAATGTGCCACATAATTTTTTATGACAGACATGTACCTGTTTAATTGACCAATTGATACATATAATCAGCCTTACAGCTGATCAAGAATGAAACCCCCCCCCCCCCCCCATCTCTATATACATGGGAGTGGTAAGAGGTGACTGAGAGTAACACACCAGAAGGTGGGCAGCAGCGCTTTCTGAGGAATTGATATCTCACACTGCGATCCTAAAGACGCCTGCCAAGCGTGGGGATTATGGCAAAACCTCATAACGAGGAAGCCTTATTCAGCAGTGGATAATCCGGCTGAGAAACCAGATTATCCACTGCTGAACACAGATACACTATTTGCTAAAATTTTATTCATGTTGATACATATCAAAGTAAGTCTTACGTAAAAATTATTTGTGTGAGATTAAATCAAATAAATAATAACCACATATCAAATTGCACAAAAACATATGAACTAGAAATAATATATATAATATTAGCGCTTCTGCTATCTGTCATGTCAGCAATAACTTGGAGCTTCATATTTGAACTCACACGATATACCCGCTGTCAGGACTCTTTTCATAATCGTTCAGGTGGAATATACTACGGTTACCTGAAATGTGGATTCATATCAAACATTTAATAATAACTTGCTTACGCTCTGCATAACGCCCACACGAAGGTATTTATTGCTTACTTATTTATTACTAGCATGAAAATAGTTACCCTACTTTCATGTTACTATTCAGTCGTAATCATATTTATTCGTAGGTCGTAATATTCAGCTTTCAATTTGGTCCCGCACGTATACCTGACGTCCGAACGCTTTTAATAATCGTTCTGATTGTGTGCACTGTTATACAACTGGGAAATTCTGCTTAACAAACAGACGGGAGTGCAAAAAGTTTTGTTTACAGGGGTATTTGAAATAGGCAGGTGAAAGGCAGCCTTGTATTGCAGTATTTCCTTCAGGTCCACTTGATATCCTATTCTGTTAGGGAAGTTTGGTGTCCCAAATACACATAACGCTCTCCTTCTAGGTCTGTAGATACATTTATCTATCAATAAACGTGTTAAAAAGACATACCATTGACTAAAAAGTCATATCATATATGTCATAAACTTAGTCTTTTTTCGATTGAAATCACGATCTCGTCTGCGAATCGAGATGTGACAAGTAGGTAAAAATAAACAATATTCCGCACCATGGAATATTAAGGCTTTAAAAAAAGTATAGTGTGCCCGTGGGATGAGCAATGATTTGTATTATATTTGTTTGCTAGAGTACCAAGGCCAGGATTAACCAATTATAATGGAATTTGGTTCGGAGGTAGCTTACACTCTGGGTTGACAATTCGGTTACTTTTTTGGCAAATAAAATATGGTGTTTCCATGAGTTAAGCTCGGAATCCTACTAATCCTATTATATAACATTATTATTGCGAAAGTTTGTGAGTGTGTTTATATGTTTGTTACTTCTTCACATTCAAACGGCTGATTCAATTTTGAAGCAATTCGGTATGAAGGTAGATTAGACACCACTACGGAGAAGGGGGGATACGGGCGAACTGCCACCTCCTTACCCCTGTTCGTCTGCGCCGAAGTAGTGCAGCATGCACCCCCTCCTTAACCCGCTCCGCGGCCTCCTTCTGCGCTATTACCGCTTCGCAGAAGGAGCCACCGCCCGCTGCGATCTCTCTCACCTATGCATGGCGTTTAAAACGCCCTGCAGGGTAAAATCCCCTCCCATGAGGTCTAAAAGCGTGCGCCGGTGCGGGCCCCATGCGACATACACCTCCAGTGTAGGGAGCATAAACTTGGCGAAGTGGACCCCAAAAGACCACCTCCCATCCAGGATGAGAACCAGATATTTTATCTGGCTCACAACCAGGACCATGACCCCTTCAAAATGAAATAGACTTAGAGGAATACCGAGCAAATCAGTATATGAGGAGTCCTTTGTCGCAATACTCCCAATGTACGACATAAACACATTTATACTACGAATAACAATATATAAAGAAGTATAATTCAACCTCAACAACAACTGAACGCAAACCTTACCGCGGTGGGCGTTGCTTAAAAACTGTACCGTGCGGCGCTGACAGTTCGCCATGTTGGCTTGAGCCATGCGGTTGTGCCACGAGAAGTTTCAACTGTGTTTGTTGTTATGGTTATGCGTTGAATAAATCTATAAAAATGCCGTCCTGTGTAGTAAAGTGGTGTAGAAGCCATTCAGATATGAAAAATTCGGGAATAGCGTTTCATATGTAGTATGTCAGTGACGTCACGGTCGTCTAATCATATACACGGGCTCTGTTTTTGTTTTATTCATATAAAATATATTATTACAGTTTACCGTCAAAGAAAGTTAAAGGTCAATAAAGCGTACTACAAAGTTTCAGTGAAAGTGTTATGTGCTCCTATATCACTGTGAGAGTTAAGTTATCATTGAATGAATTTTATTGATTATCAGCTGTGTGCTCAATCTACCCACAATATAATTTTTATATTGTTGTGTTGTAAACCAAACAACCGTTTTGCATCCTGTATGCAAATCCATCCAGTTTAGTGAGCTGAACTTTTAACGTCTGTGAAGCGGATACGAATTATTATTGCGTTTTGTCAACATTCTTATAAAACATAAAATATTGCGAAAATTTATTGTTGCATAACACCGCCATCTGAACGTGAGTAGGGATACTATATCTTGCAGCTCGCTAGTCTCGCTATTGCGATTTATTTGTTGGTTCTAGCTGAGTCTTGAAGCTTCACCTCATTTCGATCATGCCTCAATGCGCGGCCTGCGGAAAATTTATGGGAACAAAAGATGGCGTTACTTGTACCAAATGCGGTTCTAAAAGCCATCGTGAATGTGTTAGGGTACCTTCTGGCGTGACTGTTTCTGACACTTGGCGGTGCGGTGACTGCCAATCCAAAACGCCTAAGGGACGCGACCCTTCTACGCCAGTCCGGGGCATGCAAGACACCTATCTTACGGGGAGCGAGGAACCTAAATCATCACCTTCTGTGTCATCAAACCAAGATAATGTCGAAGCGGTTCGGACCCTTAGGGAGGAAATGAGGTCGCAATTTAATAAAATATATAACCTTATGACCTCTGAATTTCAAATATCGAAGGATAATGTTGGAACAGTTTGCGAGGAAATCAAGGAGCTTAAGAAGGAGATGGGTGATATTCGTACAGCCTTTAATGAGCGTATGGATATGTTTGATGCGCGTATATTGGCTTTAGAACAGGCTCGTGATGCTACACCTAAATCATCAGATGTAAGTTCTCTGGAACAAGCTCTCATGGAGGTAAAGATGCAGATGAATGACCGTGAGCAGGAATTCTTACTCAATGACGTACTCATAACAGGGTTCCCGGAGGAAAAAGGGGAGAACCTTGTACATAATGTACTACTCTTGAGCACTAAAATGGGTATGGAGTTGGATGAGCGTGACATCGTTCTCGCCGAGAGAGAGGGTGCCCCTCGCCGCATGCAGGATGACTCACCGTCGCAGGTGCGCTCGCGCCGCATTGCTGTACGTTTCTCGCGGCGATCCACCCGTGACGCTTATCTCCAAGCAGCGCGCGTCCGGCGCGGTCTAACCTCTGTAGAACTTGGCGTTAAAGGACCTCCTACCCGTATTTATATTAATGAACGCCTCACTAGAATAAATAGTCAACTTTTTGCGAAGGCCAGAGAGCAATGTCGAGAGCACACGTGGAAATATTGTTGGACAAAAGAAGGACGAATTTACGTCCGTAAGGAGCAAGGGACCCCTTACTCCCGCATTCGGCAGGAAATAGAGATTGAAAGAATTTTTATATTATGATTTATTTGATGTTATTGAATCTATGCTCCTTCCTACCGGTACTCATCATAAATTGGACCTTTCGTTTAACATCCCAATATATGTATTTAGAACCCAGTTTGTTAAATCTTTCTGCACAATATGATAATTTTAACTTGCACATGAAAAACCAAAAATATCCTTTAAAACATCGTTATTGTTTAGTTTCTAGTATCACACTAATTGTATCAAATAGTATTTTATTTAATTGCAAACCTGTACTTCAACCACCGCACGGTTCCGTACAAATAATACTTTATATTTTATTGCTTTATACCTATAGTGTCTTGATTCTATGTGAAATAAACCTTCGTATTAGTGGAGTGGTTACTTTACGTTTCTTTTTTTTTTCTGTTAAGATATATAAATACGTACTTACTAATACTGATTTAAGAACCCACTTGATTTTTAGCTGCTTTATGACTTGTATATGCATAAAAATAAGGAAAAATCATAATTTACCAATGATATTATTATCATATTTAGTAGCGCTTAACATCTTTTATAATTATAAGAATAAATATGTATGTAAATTAAAAAATCAAAACTACGTTCATTTAATGGGAGCCGTAGTGTATGCTCTTACTTGCACCTTGTACCTTAATAGGTTGAATATTATTAGGTCATCCATATGTTTTTATGCCAGTTTAATTGATGCATATTCTGTAAATAAACATTGCTGCCATTGTGTCTATAGTTGTTTAAACATATTATTTGCTTTAATTGAACGAACCAAAATATGTATTATATACCATTTGTTATTTTTATATAAATCGTTTCTTTGCGTTTTAAAATACGTATACGAGTACACAGACGAAGCATGTCTTTACCGATATCAGTTTCTTACTAAAAATACCAGCAATTGTTTCCACAAAGGAATATTGGCTATCCACTTTATATTTACAGTTTTAGATAATGGGTAATAACAAATTTCTCAAGGTTGGCCTACATAATGCTGGGTCTTTAAATACTGGTCAGGATGACTTCGTTGCGGCAATGGAAAAGCATTCTGTGGATATTATGGCAATTAATGAAACATGGCTCAAGCTCGGTGGAGATAATCAAGCCGCTTTCGTCCCGAATTATAGATTTCGTCACATTCCGCGCCCTATTGAAGAATGTGTCAAAAAGCGTGGTGGAGGTGTTGGATTTTATATTAAACGTGGTGTTAGTGTTCGATCTTGTGCTTTTCCAGAAAGCCCCAATGTGGAACAAATGTGGCTTAAGTTAAAGATTAAATCATCTAAATTAGTAATTGGCACAGCATATCGCCCTCAATGGGTAAATGTAAATGATTTTCTAGATGCGGTCATGGAATCAGTAGACTCGTTTTCAGATTGTGATCAGCTGATCCTTCTAGGAGATTTCAATATAAATATTCTTGATATTAATGACGCTAAAACTAAGCGCTTTATAGAATTTTTGAAGGATACAGGGCTTACACAGCTTATAGACAAACCTACACATTTTACAGCTGGCAGTCAAACCCTAATTGATCTGGTGTGTTCAAACGTACGTTCACGAAATATTTGTGTCGAACTTATTGGATCAGAGACAGGTCATGCCTTTATTACGTGCGATTTTATCTTTAAGAAGCCCAAATTATTGCCACGGATTGTTACGTACAGACCTTTTAAAGACATTTGTCTTGATTTATTTACAAATGACTTAGAATCTATCCGATGGGATCTAATTTCTGCAGCAAATCATATTGATGATCTAGTTGATGACTTAAGTAATGTTATTAAAGTGCTCTTTGATTTACACGCCCCTATTAAATCAATCATTGTAAAGGAATTACCTAGCCCATGGTTAACTGAAAATATAAAACTCATGATGCGTCTTCGTGATGCGGCACTTGCCAGATTTCTTAAGACTAAACTAGATAGCCATAAAACTTTTTACAAGGCCTTGAAAAATCAAGTAATTTTAGCGTTACATAATGAAAAACGAGTATTTTTTAAACAACATATTAATAAAAATCTTAAGGACTCAAAATTATTATGGAAAAATTTAAAAGCTAAAGTTTTGCCACCTAAGCCTGCAGATCTTCCACCGCAATTCAGTAATGCCAACGCCATATATGAAAATTTTCTTCATATTCCCGGAATCCTGCCTGTCACCATTTCTAATCTCACATTTTTTGAGTTTCATAAATTTGGCAGTGGTACGTTTTCATTTGAAACTATTAACTCTATGATGACTTTAAAACTATTACGAGAAATTAAATCTAACGCCTTAGGTATTGACCAAATATCAATAGATATGATCAATCTAACGCTTCCTCAAAGCTTGGATACAATAACGGCTTTAATCAACAAGTCTATTACCACGGCAGTATTCCCAACGGCATGGAAAACGGCAGTAGTTAAACCTATACCCAAAATTACTACACCTTCTGATATTAAAGACTTAAGGCCTATAAGCATCTTACCTTGCCTATCTAAGGTGCTCGAGAAAGTGGTATATTCTCAAATAATGGGCTATTTAGAAAGCCTCAAAATACTACCTGATATGCAATCTGGGTTTCGTAAAGTAAGAAGTACTAACACTGCACTCTTAGACGTTACTGATAATATAATCACAGCACTTGATAAGGGCATGGGTACTATATTGGTGTTACTTGATTTTTCACGGGCTTTTGATTCCATTGACACAACATTGCTCCTAGCTAAGCTAAATTATTACGGCTTTGACAAACATGTTGTTCAATGGTTTCATAGTTATTTGAGCAATCGACTTCAAGTGGTAGAGTTGAAAAAAGATAATGGTCAGGTTATGTATTCGAATGAATATTCATTGTCGCGCGGGGTACCACAAGGCTCAATTCTGGGTCCATTATTATTTATTTTATACAGTGCAGATATAACAACGAAAATTTTGCACTGTAAATATCACGTGTATGCTGATGACATACAATTATACTTTTCATTTAGGCCTGATGAACTAAGAGACGCAGAAGTTAAGATAAATGAAGATCTGGCAAGAGTTCAGGCTTGGGCTATGTCTTATTCATTAATACTAAATGCAAAAAAGACTAAGTATATGGTTTTAGGCACTAAGCATCAAATACAAAAAATAACAATATTGAATCCTTTGTTGTCCATAAGTGGAGAAGTAATAGAGCGAGTTTCTGAGGCTAAAAATCTTGGTCTTATTTTTGATGAACAGTTAAGGTTTGAGCGTCATGTATCTACATGTGTCAGTAACTGTTTCTACCGGTTGAAAATTCTATATAAAATTCGAAATTATCTGAGCACTGATCTTCGCATATCACTAGTAGATTCCCTAATTCTCTCCAAATTTAACTATGTTGACTGTGTCTATGGTCCTCGTCTTTTTGCTAAAACCTCTCGCCTCATTCAACGAGTTCAAAACGCTTGTGCCCGCTTTTGTTTTCGAATACCACCACGTAACCACGTTTCTCCTTTCCTAAACCACCACAACATACTCAATATGAAGCATAGAAGAGAACTTCATCTTGCTACACTTATGTTTGGTGTGGTGAAGTCTCAACAGCCACATTATCTTTATTCAAAATTCGTTTGGGCCAAAGACCATAATAAATATGCCACTAGGGCCTCATCGTATCTATTAATTACCGCTCGACACCGCACTGCTGCGTTTCGCGGAAGTTTTCGTTTCTCTGCCACAAAGTGTTGGAATTAGAGTATGTATAGAGTAGGAATAGTAAGTAGGCGTAATTTGGAGTCAATTCGCTTCCTCCTCCCTTAAGGGTATTAAAGCATAAGCCTAATTTTAGGCGTAAATTGAAAGTACATTTGCTAGAATTCCAAAAGAAAATCAGTGATAATTGATTCAAGCAAATCTCAAAAAAAAAAATAGGTTTTACACTAAAGAGAATAAATAATTTATATCTAATGTAATTTTTTATTTTATTTTTTTATTCCTTCGTTTAACTTGAATATATATACATGGTATCTACATATCGAATAAATTCCAGCATGTTTGTGGACCGAAACGTAGCAGAGTGCTTGTAGTCGGTGTGTTTTTTTTTTTTTTTTGATGGCCACGTTTAATATTGAGTTGTAGTTATATTTTTTATTGAGTAGTTTTATTTTGTTTATTAGTTTTTATCGTGTCACGTTTAATATTGAGTTGTAGTTATATTCTTTTTTATTGAGTAGTTTTGTTTTGTTTATTAGTTTTTATCATTGTGTCCGTGCGTCACTTAGGTCTTGGCTGAAAATCAGCGCTGTAGGCTTTGTCTGCAGCACTATGCTGAGCCAAGTCCTTTTTAGGACCGCACATTACAGTAGATTAAAATGTTTAATGTTGAACATGTGTTGTATAAATATGTTATTATGTTTACTTAACTTTTATGTATAAATTGTGATTGTATAGTTTTATGTGTATATCTATGTGTTTTATATGTATTATGTCTTTTGTTTGCTGTAGTGTGTTTATTAAGTCCTAAATAAATGATTTCTTTTCTTTTTTTTTTTTTTTCTTTTCATATGTGAGTAAATAAGCATTTTGGTAACCTATAGTTGATGACTCTGGGGTACGTTTCAGCATTCCTTCGGCCAAGGCAAATTTTTCCCTAACCGGGGATAGGTACATAGCGTTCCAGAACTCCAATCCAGCTTATTTTAATATAGAAAAGATTTGATGGTACCTGCTCTGGGCTACCTGCCAAACTTGCTCTGCCTGGCCGAAATTTTATTGTCTTTTGAATCAGCCAAATCTTGTCTAGCTGTAAAATGTGACAGAGTTTAGGTCAAATCGTCTTTTATCCATCAACTTAATGCAATGATACTCATTTGAATCAGCCAAATCTTGTCTAGCTGTAAAATGTGACAGAGTTTAGGTCAAATCGTCTTTTATCCATCAACTTAATGCAATGATACTCACCTTACATTCTCTTGGACCACAAACAAGGAATAAAATAACAAACATGACCCCTTTTATTTACATCTACTTGGAAAAATCAATAGAATCAAAACAAAATCCCACAAGCCACATGAGAAAAAGTTAAAGCAAAGTAGTAATTATTACGCTCTATGCGGTCAAAAATCGAAGAGTAAAAACCGTAAAATTACTTTGTACGCGATCATAGTAATTAAAAAAAACACTAAAGAACGGTTATTAACACGAAACTAGTAACATATATCGATAATTTATGATACATACACGAATAATTCGGATATTTACGTAACAGGCGTAATTTGGAGTCAACTTTGCAATTTTACTCTATCAAGTAAACTTTAAGGAAATGTGTTTTGAAATTAACTTGGTCCAATAAAATACTATCAAAATTAACATATATAATTGTTTCACTGCTATAAACTAAATACATTTAGCAAAAAATCTCATCAAGTAAAGCTATTTAGCTCTTGTCAGCGCCTTAACAAGGTAATGAGACCGTATTTCATAATACAGTTTGATAAAAATAATTTTATACCACACCCACTCAGAAAGCGTATTTCAAACTCGCATTGTCATGCGGGTTGGATTCACGTCGGAAACAAAAAAAAATGTGCTCTGATAATTTGTAAAGGTAATTCGTAGTTCAAGCAATATTTGCCCAAAGCATTGCTGGAACGATCCCCTTTCACTCACTGGATAGTTTTATGCAACATCACGCAGCACGAAAGAATAGATAGGAATCTCGGTACATTGCTTTCGAACATTTTGTATGTAAGTCATTCCATAAATTTAATGTCACAGGTTTCCAAAAAATGAGATACAGCGAATAAAATGGATAGATGCGGTTCGTTTGGAAAGAAACGAATCTGATTGGATGCCTAGCGAATGCAGTAAGATATGCAGCATACACTTTAATAGTGATGATATTTACGTGCCTATTAACGGGAAGCTCAAACGATTAAGGAAAACTGCGGTGCCTATTTGCACAGTATGTATATGTTTAAATATTAAATTATTGCGTTCTCAATAAATTGATAATTACAACTACTTATGTCTATACCCATGTCGTTAAATCCTCAATTACCACACACTAGTGTTTTGGCCCTGTTTCATTTATTACTATTATTTTATTTGTTTTTGCAGATGGTCAATTCAGTGCATACAAATACAGACCCTTCGAGTAATTTTTCTCTAATTAAATCTGAACCATCCCCTATTAAACTCACAACAAAGATAAATGTGAAGGTATTGTATTATGCGAGTGATACATAATTTATAATAATATTAATATTATATGGTATATTTAGTTTATTATTAAAGTACCTTATATTTTGTGGAAAAATAATTCCATAGCATCAAAGGACGTAAAAGCTGACATACATTTTAGATGCATATACAAAAAAATACACGAAATATAATAAACGTACAAAGTTGCAACAGTATTATAGAAAGAAAAAAGTCCCATGTGGTGCGTTTGCTTATTGAAATTAGTAAATTGTGAGTAGTAAATATATCACTGAACGCCGTTTATTTTTCACCAGGAAGAATATTCTAAGGAATTTCTAAATGTAGTGAGCCTGGATGATGCGGATATGAAAATATTAAAACGTATATTACACGAGCCTGGTTGCAGCTATTTGGAAGAAAAAAGGAGTAAAACGGTAAATTAACTTGAGTATCAACGCAAACGTAAGCTGACCTCCAAAATTATAGGTCGCCCACATCTTTATGGGCCCTCGGAAGTCTGCACGAGTGGCTAAGCAGTAGCACATTTGTAGGTGTTAGGGGGATGCAGTGTATAAGTCACCTGTGAGCTAAGCGCAGCGCCCCACCAACGCCATGAGTTAGTCAGTGAGAGTGCCACTTTCGTATTTTTGTTTGTTTTGATATGAATTATTATATGCATGGTGGTAGGGCATTTTGCGAATGCCCGCCTGGCTAGCTACCACCCTCAAGTAGAAAAATCTGTCGCCAAGCACCTAACGGTGTGTTCCGGCAGCTGTCCTTGAGAGCCAGTACTTCTAGGTTAGCCTGAACAACATCTTCGACCACATCATCACTTACCATCAGGTGAGATAGAGGTCAAAGGCTAACCTATTATGCATAAAAAAAAAAAAAAATGTATTCATTTAAAATGCCTCACGTTTATTTTAATGCGTATCGTCACCACTGACACGTAGAAAGGTGTTATTTTTATGATAATAGAAGCCGTAGAAGGCCTTCAGCATATCAAAATCGTACATAAGCCAGCTTCGGCAGACTGGCCCAATGCAAATATGATTCATGTTAATAAAAATAAAACAAGCTATGCAAGAAGATATTGAGAACAGTTACTAAATATTCTCACTTGGATCTTCATTATATTATGACGATGTTGCATCTACAAATCAAGAAAATAATTATATAATAATATTTATCAGGGCGAGCGAAGTGAGTCCTATCACTATCCCACAACTTGAACATTTAGTGGCACACTTTACTGAAAATCTCTCACGCCTATAGATTTGTGCTTTAATATACAAAATTATTAATCAGAATACTCAGTCTTTAAGACTCTTGACTGTCAGTAGTAATTAGTTCAATTTACATGGTTTTTCATATATTTTTAAGAATTACTAACTATCAACTAATCCCAAGTATGACGCTATTATGTATTATGCCAGGTTAATTGTCCCGACATTAAAAATAATTTTTATTTTTTAAGGACGAAGCAACATTGCGGCCCTTGGAAGAATTGAAGCCTTCGTGCACCACTCCCATAAGTGTACCTTCGTCGGAACTTGAATCTGTTTTTAACACCCCAAGAAAACATAAGCTTAAAAAAGAACTAAGAGTGAAGACGGCTCTAGCAAAAAAACGACTACTAAAAATAAATAATTTACAAAGAAAAAACAAGAGGTTAAAAAATAAAAATTTGTCACTGAAAGACATCATTGCTAATTTGAAAAAAAAGGGGATTAACGATTCAAATTTACATACTGCACTAAGTGGGTTTGCTGGAGATATGGTATGCATGCTTCAAAAAAAGGTGTCTAAAAAAGGTCGAAGTATTATAAAATTTACACCAGCGGTTAAAAAATTCGCACTTACGGTGAATTATTACTCTGCTTCTTCTTACAAGTATATCCGAAATGAGTTACTTTTATGTCTACCCCATCCATCAACTATATCAAAATGGTACCAATCCATAGACGGTAAACCTGGTTTCACAAAAGAAGCTTTTAGGGCACTGGAAGCAAAGTACAGTCAAAGTGACAAAAAACTTGCCTGTCTCATCGTAGATGAGATGGCCATAAGGCAACAAAAGATTTTTAATGGTATGGACATTGATGGTGTAGTCACACACGGCCCTCCAGGAGAAATTGCAACTCAGGCTTACGTTTAAATGTTAGTTTCACTAAACGATTCGTTTAAACTACCATTGGGATATTTTTTGGTTAATGGCTTTTCAGCTGAACAACGATCCAATGTTATATTGATGTGTCTAGAAAGATGCCATGAGGTGGGTGCAGAAGTAGTAAGTTTAACCTTTGACGGCTGTCCTTCTAACCTTGCCGCAGCCAAACTATTAGGATGCAACTTTGACGATACCGAAAATTTAACAACTCATTTCCAGCATCCAGTAACTAAAAGTCCAGTAGTGGTGATTTTAGACCCATGCCATATGGTGAAGCTTGTTAGAAACACAATGGAGGCAAAAAAAAATTTGATTGATATACATGGTAACAACATCAAGTGGCAATATTTAGAACACCTTAAAAATGTCCAAGATAATGTTGGTCTTCACTTTGGGAACAAAATCACACACCGGCATTTACAATTCAGGAACAACATCATGAATGTAAAACTAGCTACACAAACTTTAAGCAATAGTGTTGCCACTTCACTTCGCCTGTGTTCAAATGACTTAAAGCTTAAAGAATTTGAAAATGCCGATGCCACAATACATTTTATCGAGATCATAAACAACCTCTTTGATGTATTGAACACGAGATCTTTGGGTGGTTACAATTTTAAAAAACCTTTCACAATTATGCGAAAAGATGAACTTTTCCAGTTTCTCGATCACTCTTGTTCTTATTTGAAGGGTTTGAAAGTAGAAGTTAAAAATAAAATTACTCGAAAAGTTCAAGGTGAAAAAGTAACAACTGTCACTACCACCCGAAAATTAATAACAAATACCCAATCTAAAACGGGATTTCTTGGACTGCTTATATGCATATCAAGTTTTAAAATTCTATTTACAGAATTAATAGAAAAACGAAAAATCTTGCAATTCATTCTGCCCTATAAGTTTAGCCAAGACCACATTGAACTATTTTTCGGAGTAATTCGTAATCATGGCCGTTGTAACAACAACCCAAACGCAGTGCAGTTCATGGGTATCTACAAAAAAACCTTGCTAAATCTAGCTCTTCGCTCTAAATTTACAGGGAATTGCATTCCCTTAGAAGATATACCTATACTAAACTGCAGTTCAGTTATAAATAGAACTACCCCCGGTTTCAGAAATAAATTGCTAGAAAGACAAAAAGATTCAAGCCCCAATGTTGACACAGAGATGGGAAATTGTATAGTTCTATCAGATATGATGGATGAAGAGCGTCAGCTTCCTGAAACAGTTGAGCAAATTGTAGGCTATATTGGAGGGTTTGTAGCAAAAAAGTTGCAGACCAAACTAGAATGTTTATCTTGCATAAATGTGTTGCTAGCAGATAAAAAACTTTATTTTCATAAATTGATTTGCCTTAAAGATTTTGGGGGATTAGCTTATCCTTCAGTCATTGCTTATAAAATATGTCTTCGTTCTGAAATGTTACTCAGGCAATTAGTTAAGCAAAAAGGAAAAGGACTGTCTAGAGCACATAATTTACCAATAATAGTTAATAAGTGCTTTGCCAAAATATTAGAACAAAATGACGTTTTAACACCACTAAAAGAAAGCCACCCCATCGATAGCAATCACGATACATTGCTGCTCAAAGCTATTATTGAACAATTTCTCAGAGTTCGTTTACATTATATGGCCAAAAAAGAGTCTTTACTGTTATCTAACCGTCAGAAGTTAAATAAATTAATTATTTTCAAAGGAATTTAAGTATTTCTATATTTTTTTTATAGCCTAAACATCATTTATTCTGAAGAAAATGTCATTAATTTAACAGCTGTCACACGTAAATCCTATGTCTAGATAAAGATTTTTATGTCATTTGTTCTCGTATTATGAAATCAAAACTGAACAATATGTTGTGATCTGTCACGTTGATAACTTTTACGCCTGTGGCCTAGGTACTCTTTTAACATTTGTACATTACCGTTTCATCCTAACCATACCCATTTATTAATGTTAAATATTGTTTTCCAAATATGTATTTCCGATATACTGATTAAAATTGTATGAAAACTACAAAGCTATTTTATTGAAAAGTCACATTTTAAAATACATGAACAAGGTTACTTATTCTAGCATAATACCATCCACGCGTCTTTAAGTCATCGGTGGGCAATGACAGTATAAAATTGAAGCCACCAATCAAATGCGATCATTTTTGAGCCCCAAATAAATTAGCCAATGATATTGAAGTTGGAAGATAGGGCGTCTTTTGTTATTTGTGACCTTGATGAGGCCGAAATCAACACGGTCACTGTATAAGAGTTACACTTCTTTATATTGTTATTCGTAGCATTTATATCAAAATTTATTAAAATCCGTCCAGCCGAATTGGACATAGTTTGTTACCACAAACCACATAGATTGGTGAATGGATATACGCACACATACGAATACATTACAAACAATCTTTCGCGTTTTTTGACTGACTTAAAAAAAGTAGCAGGTACTCAATTCACCTGTATTTTTTTTATTACTTCAGATCTTTTGACTGGATTTATTATATGGTTTCTTATAACTATTAAAATATATTCTACACATGCGCCAAATAGACCCTTCACTTTGTAAGAATAGGTACATGTATAATATTACCACATGATTTGACGGGTAGTTAGTCACATTTATGAGTTTATAAACACTTAATTATAGGAACATATGAACAATATTTGGTGTAACAATAAAAACAAATTAAAAGAACTAGAAAAGTAACATTAATCCTTCAAGCAGAGAGTATTAATGAATGCTATTACAATAAATATCATGTTTTGTATGTATGGATTGCGTGTCGTGTATGTAAATAGATGTGTGTGTGTGTGTGTGTATGTGTTGTCAATGTGGGAGGCGAACGCTGTTGTATGTTTTAGTTATAACAATAAAACTATAAAAAAATAAAAACCGCTAAGTAAATAAAAATGCATTACAACAAATTCCATAAACAATATCATTCGAGGTGTTCGACAAAACTAACTAATTAATACTTCCAACTCGATGTAAACAACTATTAAGTTAATAAGTAGGAATACTTAAAATTTTACGAAAAACAACGCAAGTGATGTTCGCTAACTATAATGTAGTTACAGCTCACAACTACAACTTATATTGAGCGCTGCAGCTAACCGTCCAGACCAGTTTTAGCTTTAGCGGGGCGCTAGTGAGGCTTACATGGCGCAAAAATATATATACATATTTTATTTATTTTTATGTTTTCGTTACTTACAAAATTAACTAAGTAATTTGTCTAGGTAGTGCAGGTGACACAAGATACATAAATAAACAAGCTGGAAGAGTTTAGACGCCATATTGAAAGATAACAAATCTTTCTTCTACCAAATCCTTCGAGTGGTTTATCAAAATGAAGGGATTTAAAAAGCGATTCCGAAATATGTATAAATTGCTATTTTAATTTCAATGGAACAATAAAACTGATAACGAAAATAAATAATATGCGGTCGGGTTTTCCACTTTTTTAATTAATTTATACTTGTTTGAATAAATTTTAGTTAGATTAATTAAAAACATTTAATAGTTATTTTGGACCTTCTAATATTCAGAGAAATTTAATTGTCGTGACACAGTGGAACACGAGGACGCTGGACCATTATCATATTAAGTTGGTTTTTGTGTTGGAGTTGGTGTTTGCATTTTCTGGTAATTATCCATTTTCTGGTTCTGTTCTTTTTTTTCAATTCTTCTTCTTGTGGATTGCCTATATCATCTCTTTGTAATCTTGTAACTGCCAATGCTGTTTCATCTTGTGGGTACTTGTAATTATTTAAATTAGTTAGATCACTCATAGCAAGACGTGTTGATTCTTCAATATCATTCCCGCTTTCGTTTTCTATACTTTTCGCAATCAGACGACGTCACCTGCAAAATAAGTAGAAACTAGTAAGATATTATTTTAAAGAATCAGTAAGTAAACTTACTGTACTTATGGCGTACCTTAAGCCTTGGATTACCCCAGGACTTATAAAATGCCAGAAAGTAAGAGACTCTTTACATATCAAAGCAAGAAATGAACCAAGGAATAAATCATTACAGACTACATATAAGCGTTACCGAAATTTCTATAAAGAACTAATACGGCGTGTTAAATCGGATTTTGAAAAAGGTTTGCTATTCAAACATAAAAATAATCCCAAAAAGCTTTGGCAGACTATAAATAGTATTAGTGAAAATAGAAAACCACATAGTGAGCCTTCAGAATTGATCACTAACCCTGAGGATCCAACTGTTGCGCTTAATGAGTGTAATAATTATTTTGCAAATATTGGTAAAGATTTGGCAGCGAACATATTAGGTCGAAATTCTACTACAGAACAAGCTCTGGCCAGTTCAGTCGAAACACATTGTAATACATTTAAATCGTTTTTCATGTCACCGACGGACTGCTTTGAGATAGATAAGCTCATTTCCGAATTGAAAACCGATAGTGCTCCAGGATTAGATGGCTTTACTTGTAATTTAATAAAACACATCAAGCCATGGATAATTGTACCACTTTGTTTCATTTTTAATCTAAGCTTAGAGTCTGGAATTTTTCCTAATAGCTGGAAAATAGCGGTTATAGTCCCAGTACATAAAGATGGCACAAAGTATAGCCCTAACAATTATCGCCCAATATCACTTTTAAGTGTTTTTGCTAAACTACTGGAAAAGGTTGCCAACATCAGATTGGTTGACTATCTTGAAGATAAATTGTACCTGTCTGAGAGACAGTTTGGCTTTAGGCGTGGTAAGTCCACGGAAGATGCAGTGGTGTTACTCACAAATAAAATCTCTTCCTCAGTTGATAACGGTCTGCCCTGCGTAGGGGTTTTTCTTGACCTGGCCAGGGCTTTTGATACAGTCTCAATTCCGATCCTAAAAATGAAGCTAGAAGCCATAGGAATTCGAGGAATTGGGCTTGAGTGGTTCCAGAGTTACCTTTGTGATCGTAAGCAAAGAGTAAAGGTCGGATCAAGCATTAGTGATGAGTTAACGGTAACTTTCGGCGTTCCTCAAGGTAGTATCCTCGGACCAACCCTTTTTGCAATCTACATAAATGATGTTCTCAACACTTATATCCCAAAAGCTGATATTATATGCTATGCAGACGACACTGTACTAATTTTCCTCGACTCGACATGGAATAAAGTTTTCCGTGCAGCAGAGTTCGGTCTTGGAAAGGTTGCAAATTGGCTGAACAAAAATTTGTTAACACTAAACACAAAAAAAACAAAATTTTTAACTTTTTACAAGTCTTTCCAGTCCAAGCCGGTTGACAAACAAAATATTACAATACATACATGTGGTCTCCAATTTCATAGTTGTAATTGTGAAAGCATTGAACAGGTTAAGCATATAAAGTACCTAGGTGTAGAAGTGGATGAATGCCTCAACTTCAAGCAACATATAAAAATGTTATCAGGACGTGTTCGGAAAATAATATACATTATGAAAGCTCTACGACAATCATGTGATAAGCAAATATTGACAATGGTCTATACATCATTAT
Organism: Plagodis pulveraria; assembly: GCA_963890685.1. Taxonomy (NCBI): domain Eukaryota; kingdom Metazoa; phylum Arthropoda; class Insecta; order Lepidoptera; family Geometridae; genus Plagodis; species Plagodis pulveraria. The sequence continues at coordinate 21,611,404 of OY982967.1, forward strand.
GCCAATCTATATTATCTTACTGTAACCTAGCATGGGGAGGCGCATTTAAAACTGACTTAATAGGACTTGAACGGGCTCAGCGTGCAGTTTTGAAGACAATGTTAGGTAAACCTTACAGATTTTCAACCAACGCCTTATACAAGGAAGCGGAATTTTTGAGTGTCAGACAGCTTTTCATATTGAAAGCGGTAGTTAATGTGCAAAAAAATCTTCGCAAACAATACGACTTTGCAGAACTTTCGAGAAAACGTGTGTTTAGGTTACCTGTTCCATTTGTTATTTCATGTTTCGCTAAACGTCATCCAAATTTCTTACTTCCACGTGTATTCAATAAGGTCTTAGGAAAAATTGACTTAAAAAATGAATCCACTTTAGGAACAAAACATTTAGTTAAAAAGTGGTTGCTGACTCAGTCATATGATGATTCTGAAGATGTTATTTATTTGTGAGCAAATTTTAATGATAACTCTTAACACACAGATACACTACATTACACATCTTTCTTCAAAATTACTCTTCACACACATACACACGCATGCCTTTTATTTGTTACTTAACTTATTTGTTACTTAACTAATACGCACAGTCAAATTAAAGATTAATAAACATACTCTATTTGTAGTAACGAAAACACCTCTTTCGTCTAATATTATGTCGTTTATCTAACTGGTTTCCACGATACGGGCCATGAGCCTAGTGTGGAGCCGCTGTTCATATATCTAGATATTCTAAAATGAACATGTTAATTATATCTACTGCACTTCAAATAAGTTTGTATAATCTTGCTATGGTAATAAACATATTTATTATTATTATTATTATTATGATTCAAAAAATTCTATCTTATAGAATTTTTGTATATGGGAGCTCCTAAATACGTTCTCTAGTTTGTTGATGTTTTTTTTTTGCATGTGTAGTCTTAACTCATAACCGGTATTTTAATAAATGTTATTATCAGAAAAATATATAGACTAACTTTGTAGAGGGGAAGACATCGTGATGATCACCATATTGCTGGGTTTGAGATTTTTCCCCTTGAGCACTGAAACAATAATTCTACAACTAATACCTTATTTCATCATTGGCATCGATGAAAGTGAAAACAATAGAAATTCATTTATAAATAGACCCAAGTGGTCCTGATGATGGCAATGGGTTAAACCAGCTGACCCAACCGAGCCTTGGCATAAGAAGCCAATAGGGAACACGTATGCCAATAAAATAAATACTCGTAAGTCGAGGTATCATCGTCTAGTAGAAAATCTGGCGCCAAGCTCATAACTGTGATAGAGATAGATAATAGTCAAATGCTTTTCTAACAGATATAAAAAAACTGTTCCTAGATACAGCATTTAAGTAACTTACATTGAAATGTTGTCACTATTATTCTGTTTACTTCATGGTTCTCAGTCTCCAAAACATTATCTTGTTTTCTGAAAATATGATTACGGCAATTTATTTTACAGCTTAGAAAACATATTTAATACATATTCTCTAATTAGTTAGTACATGGTCAACTATAAGCACCCAAAGCGTCCCAGTAGTAAACAAATCTCAAAAATCTATTCAAAAGCCAAGTTTAGTTGAACCTTATTTATTCAGTAATTACACTACTACATAAAGTTTACCTTTCATTGGCAGTCTTTAGAAAACGTCGCTAGTTTTTTTTTTATTCACCTGACAATAGCACGAGTCCATTTTCAAAGATGTATGGTATGATAAGCCATATTCAATTTACTATCTTCCCAATATATATTGACACAAGTATTCATCTACAGGTGACTGGTTTGGGACTGGTACTCTCACACTAAAGTAGTACCTAATACTACCTTGGCGACGTAATTACGTCCCTATTTGCGTATTTGACGACACTTTACCTACTATAATAAATTCGGACATCGGAAGATTCTTTTAGATTAAGTAAAGAGCTGATTAGGTATAGTAAAGTACAGGTAGATATTTACAATAATTGATTGTTGGTAATGTGATCCTGAATTTGGATTGTCGCTTTAGCAATTTTGCGAGCTCTGTAATATAAAAAAAATACTGAATTATAATAACTACATACCTACTTTCCGTATAACACCATAAGCGGAAAAATAATATGTAGGTATATCCATGTAGGTTCGGTAATCTACTGTACCTGCTATAAGCATAAATGTTCCTAAAGTAATGTTTATTTACCTACATAATATTAGCTACCTATGTAGGTACAGATGGGACATATAAGACAAATATCCTAGCGTAGCGTGGTGACTTGGTGACCGGGCTTGGCCGTACGCTTCTTGCTCGTCCAGCGCACCAAGTGTATGCTGAGAGAGAGCTGAGTTGAGTGTCCTAAGTAGCAAGTTCTCCAAACACTGCATTGACCACTGACACTAAGTCTATGATGAGTATATTTACATACGTATGGTAGGTAGTGAATAAGAAGACAGCGAACGGGAACCGCGGGCTATGAGCACATAGCGTAGGTAGGTATAGGTTATAATAAGAATATAAAGAATATTTACAGGTAACAAGGTTGTAATACACATACCTATTATAATAATAGTAGCACTCTCTTACCTTAGAACTTCGTTCGTATGCAGACTTTTTCTCCGGTACATCACTTTGTTGGAACGATTATACGAGTATCTGTAACCTGTGTTTCCCATTTTTCTCAATATTATTATCCACACGCGTTCGCGAACGTTCAAAATTTTTGCTGATAAGCGCAACGCAGGTCCACTTAGCATCACGTTCACCCCCGGACTGAGGGCATGGGACGAAGAGATCTCGTATCGTATGCGAGCGAGTGAAATAGAACTACGCAAGTCGCTTACAATGGAATAACGTAAGAGACAAATTGTAAAAAAATTAATAAAAAAATAAGGGTTATTATAATGGAAAAAAACGAACAACCAGTTGATTATACTGTTGCTATATATTAATTACATACATTTTATTAATTAATTGCACTTATTGTATTGACTCAAAGAGTAATGAAAGAAAATTTTAGAGCCTATTTCGCGTTTTTTTTTTATCGAGGCAAATATTTACAATCGTGTTTTTAAAACAAGTACGTTAAAGGTTATATCCTGTAGAATAATATATATTTATTTTATATCTGTAATGTATGCGGTTTTTATAAAACACATCTTCAAAATTACAGTTTTGCTCGCTCACTTCACCTTAAATTCTAAAAACTTGGCATTTTTGATAGGTAAGCGTGATAATCTTCGTTGAAGGCATTAATATTTAAGGTCAAAATACATCCGTTAAGAGGTATTGTGTTTAAGATATCTTTTTTTCTGTGTAGGATATCTTCGACCACATCATCGCTTACCATCAAATCAGATAGTGGTTAAGGGCAAATGCTAACCTATCAGCTGTAAATTGTATAACGTGTTCAAATATTCGCCCAAATGCCAGTCGGAAGCCAGCTAGAGAACACGAAACGCTATATAAATTAAAAATGTGTGATATTTGCAGGAGAACTTATTACTGTGAGTTTGGCTGTTTAAACAATTCATCTATTCCAGAGTTGTCTCTGTTCAGATTAGGTACCTACTGAACAGAAAAGGAAGGCAAGTCACTTATTTTAGCAGACCTATAATTTTTACTCGATGATGAGTGACATACCAATAGATTTAATTAGGTAGTTTTCTATCAGACAGACGAAGTAAGCAGGCCTACTTTTCCACGAGAATGTATTACCTAGGTATTTTTGATCTGTCTATTGATATGCCGCTATTGCTTTGTTTACGTTTAGTCATGTAGATTTCTTAGTATTGTAGGTAGGTATAGTAACTAAATACTTTCAGTTATAAAATCGTAATTGTGAATCAGATTAATACAGCAAAGGTCGAATCGTAACCATTCGAAACAACAACAAATATTTTTTATAGTCTAAGAGACAGGAGTTAGTTATTGAGGTTGTTTTACGATGTTTTTTATGTAATAATTTAATCACTTTATTCCAATTATTATGATAAATACTAATATTCGAAATATGTATTATTACAAGCACTATCGCGTGGTAAGAGAAAATCATATTTTGAATTGTAGGTATAATAAATATATATATATATATGTGTGTGGCACTGCTGTGCACACAAAATAAGTAAAAAATACAACTTCCCAGCCCTTGCCAGTTTCTAGGCACTGAATAAAATTTTAGCTAAAAGTAACAACCCTGGGGCAGGCAAGTGTGGTAGGTAATTATATCTCGGATTTGGCCGGAGATGGCCTACTTCCCCACTCTTTCTACTATGGTCTTGGGGTTCGCATAACATAATTTAAGATATCAGTTCATCAAATGGCGCTGCTGCTCACCTTTCGGTATTTTACTTTTAGTCGCCTCCTACGACAACCTACAGGTAGCAATGAATGATGCAAGGGGGTGACATACTAGGCTGATTAACTTATGCATAGCAATATTGTACGAAAGTATATTAATACATTCCATATCCTCTTTCATAAGAGGCATATAATGGAAAGAAGGCACCTAATGAGCAGTATCCACGCAGTAAGTATAGATGTTGATGTTTTTCTGGAAGCGCTATAGCTCTAAAACTATTGATTCCAGACTTCTAGCATCAAAATGATTTACCTTATTATGATCATTATTTGTGATAACAGCTGTCACAATTTTTTTATGCTAACGACTGCCATCCTAAGACAACGACCGGGTCCGACGGCTTAACGTGCCCTCCGAAGCACGGAAGTGCTCAGTAGTAATGTCACTAGCGGCATAGATAAATGAATATTATTTCTCTATGCTAGCGGTCACACATCCAACTCATGACCGCGGCGGACGTTGCTTAACTTACCCGATCGGTTAAGAACAACTTAGCAAACTTCGCTACTAGCGCTTAATGAAGTACTTGGTATAAGATGCTAAAAGATTGATAATTAACTTAAACACATACTATGCCATATAATGTCACTTTGATAGGCGTCACATCTAAGACTGTTAAATTCATAAACAAATTGCAACCCTTTCAAAAACACATCTTGAAACATGACATCCGGTAGCCGAGTTATACAGGCATCCGGCGTGGACGAGGGCTCTATTCCCGTCCGCAACAAAACAAAATTGTACTCCAATAGTTTGTTAATTATATTTTTATGACCCCTGGACGTGGGGTAAGGGTTGGAAAGGGACGATGAATCACAACAATCACGGAATTCGTACAGTATCGTTGAATAGTAACTCAAAATAAATGTTTATGTAAGTAATAACTAAGTATATACAAAACGACCAGTATTTCATAGAACGCAGGAATGTAAAAACAACTTTTAAATATTCTTAGTGCCTATAAAAAAAGAGCAAGCCTACTGTCATTTAAGGGGCATAGTGTCAGACTTCGCACTGTATAACTTAGTATTTTCCGCAAAAAAACCTAATAACTTTATGTAAGACCTGCGTAAGGTTATGATGTGATAAATGTAGCGTGACTCTTACACTACAGCATCGAGTAGATAACACATAATTGTGTAGATGTACCTACATCTGTCTCTTGATTAGTCAATCCGCAGATACGGTTTTTCCTGTTCTCGTTTTTGTTGTATTTTACCTATGGAAGGAGTATCTTAACTTAGGATAAGATAAAATAGAAGAAGAATATATACAGGATGACTGGTGAGATACTAACGATACTCGAGGACGTGATAGTTGGCGGTCATATTTGATCAAAAATTTTGGTACGACTTTCCATTGACGTCCGTCGAATCCAGGGGGAAGAGGGGGTGGGGAGAGGGGGGGAGGGGTACCACTCCCCCCTCTTCAAAGGAAAAGTCCCGCATCCCCCCCTTTTTTACTTTTTTTAAATTTTCCTCATTTTCTGGATTAATATTAAAATGATAATTTTAAAATCGATTGCCATTAAGGAGGGCAGTGGAAGGGGAGGGTCATCTCTTCCCTTTCCCACCACTTTTATTACAAGGTAATGCATAGTTTTCGAGTTATGCATATATTTGTAAAATCATCACCTCACTTTTTGTAACACTTCACTGATCAAATTTATTGTTTTGTTGGATGTGTAACAGATATTTTAGCGCTTCGCCGGCCGCTGCCGCGGCACGCTCGCTACGCTCGCTCGGCTCGCGCGTTGTGTTGTCGCAGTTTCAACCTAACCTAACCTGTTTTTTTAATATAAAACGTTACCGAACGTATTCCACTTGACACCAATTATTATCGCCGTTATTTTCGATTATTTTTACCACATTTTGTATGTATGGTTATGGGATATTAAATGTGGAACCATAGACGCAAAATTATCGACAATATCGAAATTAGCGTCAAGTGGAATACACCTTTAACCGTTCATAAAACGAAGCGAGAATTCTATATTATCTAGCATTAATATTGCAAAATAATTAATTTTCAATATTTTTTTTCTCAAAAACTACGCATTTTCTGATTTTGAAACTTTGCGTGTGTACTTATAATAATGTAACCTTTCTGTGAAAAAAATATCAACCCTCAACCCGACGTCAGGCAATGGAAAACTGAGCCAAAATTTTTACAGTAATAATAAATATTGAATGACTGCTTAGTAAACTTAGTAAACAGTTACGGAGAGTCCTGCGCAACACTTGGACACCGCGCGAACGCACGTGTCGCGCTATCAACACAAACATACGTAGGTACATTGTACAGCTGTTGCTTACCTACATCAAGACTCTCCTCGTCTTAACCATGCGTGCTTGCTAAGTTTGATGAAATAATATGATCCGTTTTCCCTTCATACCCAACTAGGTACCTACTTATCACGGGTCACACACACACACACACACGGCGGATTACGCGCGTAAGTTAGGTACTTCCCGAATACGATTGCGGGACGCGGAAGCAGGAAGCGGGCACGGACATACGCACCTGTCGGCGCTTGCGCTCGCACTAATGAGTCACGCAGTGCGCCCGGTTTTGCAACAGGTAGCGGGGTTGAGGGCGGGGGGTGGCGGCGGCGTCGTATGTAAGCGCGTGCCGCCGCACGTGACTAGATCAACGTAATCAAACAGCGCGGCGTGCGTCGGGAGTATATCCACATTTCACGTATTTTTAGAGAAATTTGGGCAAAAGTTAAGCACCTAATTTTATTATATCATTGTAACGAGAATCATGTACCAAGTACTCTCCTTAAATATTGAAGGTATCTCACCAGTCAGCCTGTATATATATCCCACATTATAGATACGTGGAAGTCTCGTACTACTCAATTTAATCGTTTGTTTCTGTCACGTACCTGTATGATGTGGAATGTTGTTCCACTTGCCCGCTTCAAATGAGGCGTGAATAAGAAGAGTCCTTTCTATTAATGGTAGACAACCCGCCTGTATTGCTGCGAGTATTACAGGTGTTCATAGGCGGCCGTGACCACTTACCATCAGGTCGACCGTCTGGTTGTTTGTCACCATTCGTACAAAACAAAACTTCTTCTAGACATATTATATGTTTAATATTTTGAAGTAGTGATGACTGAGTAGCATTGGCTATGATATTGGCTTGAGCTTTACCGCATGGTGGAAGGGCATTTTGCGAATACCCGCCTGGCTAGCGATCACCATCAAGTAAAAAATCTATCACCAACCACCTAATTGGCAGCTAATTGGCTAATGTGCAGAAAGTTAATTGTATTTTTGTTAATAAAAAGAAATCGGAATTCTCAACAGTAAAGCTATAACCTTATTTTGATCACATATATTGACAAAATGGCAATATACGTAAAAGTACCCAAGAAGTAAATAATAATAACATATTTCCCTCTTACTATGCACTACCCTTGGGGTGCAGGGCTAGAATGTCAACCGCCTATTGCTACCTGTGGGTGTCGTAATAGGCGACTAAAGGTAAAATACCGGAATGTGGGCAGCAGCGTCATCTGAGGAACTGATATTTACAACTGCGATTCCCAAGACGCCTGCGAAGCATGGGGACAATGGGCCACGCGCTCGTGGTTGGCTGAGTTTCTTTCAGGCTGCTGACGTTCTTGTATACCTAAACGTTCTAGGTACTCTACTGCTCCAGCAGCTAATACTGCAGAGGGATAGCCTTTCACGATCTGTACGAGATGTTTTTGTTTCATGTTTGTGGTGCCTCTCATCTGCGCGATAAGCGAACTTAGCACAACAGAAAGTGGTGATAGAATGCAAACGCTGAAGCTGGGATCCACTTAGCATAGTATTCATCTACGTCAGAAATCCTTTTGTATTCCTCTTCGACTTGATGCGTCTAGGAAAAACATCTGAGGATTAACAGAATAACATGTCGTGTTTATGCCTCCTTGACATTAACCTCAATAGTAACTAAATCAGCTGATTAGAAATATGGGCGCCATTTTGTTACTTAAAATGTTAAACAAGGGTAGTACGGTGTTTTAAATGACAGCTCATTTAAGCAGTACTTAGGTACTCGATAAAGTTATGTAGCGTTTATGAGTAAGAAATTTTGGTAATCAGCGCCTAAGTAATGCTGTAAGTAAGACTGTTAATACTTAAATTAATAACACTAAAACAAAAGCAATATATAAAAAAATATTTATATTATATATATATTTTTTTATCAGTTTTTATAACTCTTTCAAATTGCATTCGTATTGAATTTTTTTACATTTGCAGTTTTTTATTGACTTTTTTTTATTCCTTATAGTGTAACCTTTGACCACAATCTCACCTGATGGTAAGTGATGATGTGGTCGAAGGTATTACAATAACAGGTTTAACCTAGATTTACTGACTCTCAAGGACAGCTGCCGGAACAGAACGTTAGGTGCTTGGCAACAGATTTTCTACTTGAAGGTAGTCGCTAGCCAGGCGGGCATTCCCAAAATGCCCTTCCACCATGCGGTGAAGCTCAAGCCTGCAGAGGGATTCGAACCATGGACCTGTTGCGCGACAATCCATAGCCAAGGCCACTGCTTCAGGTCAGATCTAGGTATCCTTAAATTGAAACAAAAGTAAAATAAACTTAGCATAAAATCTACCTATGTTTATTAGTTACGCTTCTGTTACGTGTACACTGTGATATTAAAGATTGAGGAGCCCAATTCGATCAATTCGAAGAGACGGTATTTTTTGATTCGCTATAAATGAATTGTTATTATAATATGTTCAAAGTTATTTTTGATGTGAATCAAATACCAAATTTGAAAGTAGTGTGTGCAAGTGATACAATTGTGATATTTGCCAATCGTTTTTTACCAATATTCAAAGTTATCATTAAATCAATATTGATTAAGGCGGTGATTTGGCACATATGGATGTGCACTGTGGCAATTGTGTCTCTAGTTGGAAAGCGCTAGTCGGGCCGTCGGCAAGTGCATCCTTAAAATCTGTATCGCCCTGCGAACGCAAAAGTCTGCAGTACTCTAAAGTAAGCTGTGGCAATGAACGCCATTCTCTGCAGTACTCTTGCATAAACTGTGACGCTAGCAGGTAATTGACGAGGCAATGCAGCGGGTCGGCAAAAGCGACACAAGTCCTACCTCGGACACGTCTATCAGACGACTGAAACAAGTCAGACGGGCCGCTCTGTTATATATAATATTGTATTAAAAAACTAAACCATTTTGAGGAAAAGTAACCATAAAATAATCTTCTAAACATCATTGCCTATTTTTTGACATATTTTTTAAAGTAAAAGATTAATATTATTATTATATTACATACGACCTAAAAAACGATTAAACTTCTGTCTTTTCGTGATTTTTATGATCGAGTGAAGTTATAATAATCGTGTTTTGAACCGTATAATAATCAAGCAGGTATATTGAACTTCAACAGATATTTTTGTCTGATCAAAATAACGAACATTTGATTTCAGAATCAAAAATAGGTTGATTTTTAATATACTGGCCTTAACGTGCCCTCCGAAGCACGCTCAGTAGTAATGTCACTATCGGTCACCCTTCCAACTCATGACAGCGGGTGACGTTGCATAAGGCCGTCTTGCAGTCAATCAGTAGGCATATTTACCGTGCGAGAGTTGCAGGACACTGGACACTACCTGGCGCTGCGCTTTAGATGCACTGCGCTCGTCAGGTCGTTCGCTCGATGTCCCCGGCTGGGGACATCGAGCGAACGACTATAAAATTAAAATTTGCGGCTGCACGCTATCAGCGTCATAGTGTAACTAAAACAGTTGATATACTTTAGGTATCTGCGTCTAAATCCAGTATACTTTATTCGAAAGCTGATGCGGTATGTGGTCCCATTTAAATTTGAGTGAGATCAAACAAACAATCTTCGAGTTGTTCCTAATAATGCGTGTTTTAATTTTAAAGTCGATTTTTTGTCAAAGTTTCGTAGTGTTCTGTAGGTGTAAATTTTGGCTCAATAACCTATAGGGAGTTGAACCAGAATCATTAAATTTACCTACAAGCAAGGCCTTAGTAAAAGAATGAAATAAAAAAAAATAAAGGGATTCAAGGTTTGCTTGAAAATAGACGAAACAGTCAACTTAGCTCTCCAAACGTTGTTACTTATAATATCTATACCTTAAATAGGTATAGATATTATAAGTAACAACGTTTGGAGAGAGAATAAATCTTACATACTGCCAACTAGCTTCTAAATACCCCTAAACGATTTTTACATATGGTTTAAGTACGAGTAGGTAACTGGAGAGGAGGCTATATTCAGCAGTGGACAATACGGCTGATATAGTTATTTATATGTACAAAATATTCAGGTTTTGCCCTTTTGATATGGAGCGAGCCCTAAAAGTTATTTTCGCGGAACTTCAATCCAATAATTTATAACGTTATCCGTGAAAGTATCGCTACTGAATGCCCTGTAACTGGTAGAGTACCGCATTGCCAAATATTTTGTTGAGCTTTATCAAGCTTTGGATAGAAAGCTGATAGTAAGATTTTGCGTGAAAAGTAGACTTCTTAAATTACTTCTGTTATCTCTAAAATTTATAAATTCTCCTTGACGTGTTTACAAAAAAGGGCGCTGTATACATTTTTGCAAAGAGTAAACGCTGGCTATATAAACCTTGCTTTTAATAAAGAAGACAACGAGAAGAACGGGAAGAACCTTAAATAAAAAACCTAAGGACACGTATATGAAGCGATGAAAATACTCTCTTAACGAAGTAGTTTTTCCCTTTTACCTATTGTTGGATGCCCACAGTTCGTGGAAGACGAAGCTAGTATGAAATAACTTGTGGACGTTGAAACAAGAAAATGGAGTGTTTTGTATGAGCATGGTAACGACTTTAACAAGTTACTGCATACTTTTCAATGATGATTGGCTTTAGTTTTGTATAGGTATTCTAAAATACCATAAACTAATTGCAATAGTTTTAATGCTTTCTATTACAAATGCAACGCAAATTTATGATGAATAAACAATGTACGTAGTCTTGTATAAAAATCAGCAAACTATACAGCTCTGTATTAGCCGGATTGTCCACTGCTGAACACAACCTTTCCCATTAAAGGGGTTTAACATAATCCCCACGTTTGGCAGGCGTCTTGGGGATCGCAGTTTACGATATCAGTTCCTTACAAGGCACCGCTGCTCACCTTCCGGTATTTTCCCTTTGTTGCCTCTTACGACACACCCACAGTTAGTAATTGGGGGGTGACATAGCCCGGCAACCCACAGGCAGCCCGTCACTCTACGGGCTCGGCTACACTATAGCTCACTGAACTAAAATAAGTGAATTATTTAGAAAACCATACTGTACTTTTTACACTGTGGCGCGTGAAAACAATGCCATCGAGAAAGTATTTTTTTTATTTGGCATGGTTTGAAATGACGTACAAGACACTCGCCTGATGGAATATTCACGCCAGCGGATAAACATAAATATTTTAAATATGTTGTTGCTTTGTATTTAATATTGATAAAACTGAGATATATATATACTGAATAATACTCTATACTAAAGTATAGAATACCGGTTAGAAGATGTAAATAATATAACTAGAGATTCAATTTAAAAGCAGAATTGAGTACTTGTTTGCGAATTTCAGAAAGATGTGGATTCAGTTCACCAAAAAACATTTTATTTTAGGAGTCGAGTTATTCTTAACTGTATTAAGGATAATGTTGTCTTTGGTTTTCGCGATTATTACACATAGTAATTAAACAACCTTAAACGGTTTAAATCGCGTATATTTATCAGTATTTTTGTGATCGTGATCACGGGGTGACTGTCACCCCGTGACCACGATCACTGCAAAGTGTTTGAATCGTCGGGACAAAAATAATGAACCGATGTGAAGTTAGCGGCCTAAAGTTAGCGGCCTATTATAACCCGACCAACTAAAAGAGTCCCTAAAATTGGACTGCTGTATTTATAAAGTTAACGTATAATACCTATGCAGCAGCTTACCTAGCAATAGATATAGCGGGTGAGGGTAAAAACACTATAGCGATTCGCAAAACTTTAAAGTCAAACTAGAAAAAATAAGTATTCGTTTTATTATGATAATATAGACGAGGTTGTAACGGAACATACCTTGGAAAGGAAGTTCCTTCACTAATAACGAATAATATAATATAATTGAAAAATGATAAATAATTTAAAGCTTAGAAATATAATAAAGATATCTTTATGAGTTCATTTACCAATAAGTTTTATTATAATTTTAAATAAATTAAAGAAAATAATCGGTTAAATTATCATATCACCTGCGCAAATTTTGGGGGTTGAATGTAACGGAACATACCTTGGAAAGAAAGTTCCGTCACTAAAGACGAATAATATAGGTAAAGAATCTAAAGATTAGAAATAAATTATTCATTCTTAGTAAAAAGTTTTAATAGACAATATTTGTGTAACTAACCTAACTACTAACCTTATTGAATTCTTAAATCAGTAAAGAGATTCCAGGACCTCATTTTATGTTTAAATAATAACAGGCAATTAATATTTTGAAAAAAAAGAATACGATAAAAATTCAATCTAGAGGATCTGTCAACAAAGCAGGAATCGAAAGAAAAAATTGGTCATAGTAAATTCTCGTGCTTTACATATTTTACATTTTTTACTACAATCAACTTATGTGAAATGTTGTCAAAAATACCTGGAATTAAATCTTAGGCAATTTATAGATTGCTTAAATTCCGACAAGGATAGGTGACTAACAAGGTGAGTAGATTAGTAATATACGTGAAATAAAACATATAAAACGTAGCAAAGCAAAACTTAGATATATCTAATATCGTTTGGGAAACAACATGTTCGGAAATTTGTGTTTTCATATAATATGCGGATATTTAATTTCCTTTGCATGGTCGAGAGGCCCTTTCAATATTGATATTTTGTAGAAAATTTGTCATGGGAAATTGATCTTATAAAAGGTATTTAATTAATTTTAAAGATTAATCTGTATCTTAGAATTATTCTGCACTGTTCCTTACATGAATTCGCATTCCTATGTCAAATTACAGAGGAATATGATGAATATGAAATTACTAGAATAAAGTTATCCTGAGAACATCATATTCATAAATAATACCAACGTTTTAAAATAAAGTTATCACAAAACTGTTCAAGCCGATAAATGAAATCAATTATACAAATGTATGCCAATGCTAAATCTTGGGTCTTTCAGTTCAAATCTAATGCAATACTAAACTATATAAATTTTGAGTTCAAATCCTATTCCAATGTTTTATGAACATTATTCGAGAGAATTTATTTTGTCTAAGTACTAATGCTAACTTATAAAGGTATACGATTATTCTACTCAAGTATTTGGATTGATATTATAATGAATGCTTTATGTTTGTTCAACCAAGATGGATTGACATATTATATTGACGACAAGAATGAGGCAAGTAAGTCCTCGTACAACAATATGAAGTTTAAATTCTATTCAACCATGATAATACATTGTTGAACATTGGTGCAAATGCGACCACACTTTTAATAAGTCTTTCTGCTGTAAGGATGAAAGATGTTATATTCGATATGAGAAAACCAGAGGGAAGATAAATCCTCTTAACCTTATATATTCATATTTGAGTACTTGAGTCTGAGTAAAAGTATAATTCACTTTGATATCACAAACACATGATTTTACCAAACTTAGGCAAAGTAAGTCCTAAAATATAAAACCAAACTTCTCATTGAAATCAATTATAATATTGATAGTATTATTATACTCTGAAACACATTCTATTTCAAAATGAGAAATATCATATCAATGAAATTAACTAACTAGATATGTTATATGTACGTAATTTGTAAAATAAATTGAAAATAAATTAATCAATGATACTCATTATATGGATATTATGAATTATCCAATAATGTGATAAAATAGGAAGTTAAGCAGCATTTGATTTAAGGAGAAGGCTTTACCTAAGTGAACCGATGAGCATTGGCGTCGTGCGCTGTAAAGAAGGCCTTCTAAAACGTACACCAGGGGTTGCAAGTCCCTGGCACTTAGAATCTGAACCTTTCCTTATAACTGCTAACTAACATACGATGGATCCATCTAATTATCAAAGTTGTAACTTCTCAAATAATCAAATTTTACGAAAACAATATCTATAAAATATCTATTTGCTAGTTTACTTCCAATAAACGTTATACTTCCAAAATGTAATAGTGTAGAAGTCGAGAGTCAAAGTAAACTAGGAACTATCAGTCTAGTCCATTCTACTACTCTTTTAATTAGACCAACTTTAAAATAATACAATTTAATTTAATCCAAATTCATCATATAATTTTGTACAATATATTTTCTTATTTTAATATCCATTTTACTCTATGACGTTATGAATATAATTTGATAAGTTCTAAGTAAATGGACAAAATGTACTTTGGAATACAATATGCAATATTTTTGGAATTTTCTTTTTATTTTCGTTGAATCTGATAAGTTCGTATAGGTATAGTTATTATTTTAGTTAATCTATCACGAATTTTGTAGTGTATTAATTAAATTAATATTAGTCTATTTCTATTTAGATCTTCAAATGATTGAAGTCAAATATAATATAAGGTATTTACGGAGTTCGTTGATTATTCTTTTTGGTATATTTCCTTTCGTCAGTCTCTCTCACATAACATAATTATAGTTAAGTTAAACATCATAGTTTTCTAGAGTTAAACTCTAGTTTACTATGTTATGTATTTTAGAGGAAATATCTTCTGATACTTTCCACTTGCTTTATTCGTTAAGCAGCTAAGCACCTTAGATTCTTATTATTAAACTATAGTATGTTTTGCAATTTTTGAGAAAATTTTATGTTATTGTGATCGAACAAGCTCGAGGCCCACCTGATGTTAAGTGGACTAACCTCTGTTTATAACAGTTGAAATTCATCACAAATCACGAATTGCACTGTGTCCTTCACATTGAGACATAGTTGTTAAGTCTCATTGTTCCTGTAATTTCACTGGCTCTCTAGGACTACTGCCGGAACTGTAGATAGTCTTAGGAGTCATGACAATATATTATATGTACATCATTCAAGTAAATTTTAGTTTCATATTGTTTTCCCTACAATAGCCAATGCATAGTTGTTTATACTTATGCTATTTTAAACCGAATCCTAAATTACCTATTTATCTAGATTTTATGTCAGGTTTTCTCGGTGTCTATTTGTAATTTGAGAAAATCTACAATATTAATTTATACACGAGGTTTTAAATTTAGTTACTGTATATTAGGTTTCATATACCTACTTTTATCTGTTTGAAAAAATATAATCATTGTTTTTCATTGTAATTTCTCACAGATTTCTATAAGAAACATATTTACTCCCATACAAAATTATTTAACTTTTAATGATTTTATTTAACGATTCAATTTGGGGCCCTATTGATACTTCGCTTATAATTGCTTTGCTTTGAATTTATGGTCTATAAAATATATACATATAATTATCTTCTATGAAACTTCTTTAACAATGATTTATCTAATTTTAGACTTCAGGTTCCCTAATATTTACTATTGGTCTTAAAATTCCTAATTCCAATATTTTATGAGATATTTATTATTCTCTGTTCACTAATTCGGAATGTCTACGTTATTCTAATAATACATTCAAATTCCATAACTTTACATAATCAAGTGTACAAATAATATTCTAAATTATATTAGAGTGAAATGATATAAATTTTCTATAAAATTACTAAAGTATAAATACTTAGGTATCTTTATGATTTTTATTTTAAATATAAATTTCAATTTGATAGATTTCAAATTATCGGTTAAGTAGATATTATTTAGGAGTATTATCTGTTAGGTTAGATAAATTATTTCTTAAGTACCTTAAAAGAAAATGGATTACTACAATAGGTCACTTCTTAAGGTCCTGCCATTATACTAGACGATTCACATGCCATATTTCAAATCACAATAATTTTAGAATAAAGAAAAATATATTTAATACATTATTTTAGGCTTCTTTAGTACTTTGAAATTTTGGGATCAGAATTTTTAGTCAAGCACGATCGTTAAATTTAAATAAAAATAGGATCAGTTTAATTCAATTTAATTTAGTTTCAATTTTAGGTGTTTAGGTGTATTATTTTATTATTAATATTACTGCGAATATTATAAATTCTTTTTGAATAATTTATTCATTTGGGATTTTTGTAAAAAAGAATTAAAAAAAAAAACAAATAGTATGGGGGGGCGTTACAATGTATCATAATGTTTTCTACACCGGAAGATAGCACTAAAATAGACATTTCTCTCAGAAATTGCTTTAGCTAACAGGCTAAAGCAATTTTCACTATGTTATCGACGAGGTATCAAAACGTGTTTTACACCAGATGATAGCGCTAAAATAGACCTTTCTATAGTAGAAACTCAAAATTTCTTCGACCCCTTAGAAGTGGCCGAAAATCTGAAAAATCTTAGGCCGCTAACAGGTTAAAGCAAATTTCACTATGTTATCGACGAGGTATCAAAATGTGTTTTACACCATAAAATAGCACTAAAATAGACCTTTCTATAGTAGTAACTCAAAATTTCTTCGACTCCTTAGAAGTGGCCGAAAATCTGAAAAATCTTAGGCCGCTAACAGGCTAAAGCAAGTTTCACTATGTTATCGACGAGGTATCAAATTGTGTTTTACACCAGATGATAGTACTAAAATAGACCTTTCTTTAGTAGTAACTCAAAATTTCTTCGACCCCTTAGAAGTGGCCGAAAATCTGAAAAATCTTAGGCCGCTAACAGGCTAATGCAATTTTCACTATGTTATCGACGAGGTATCAAATTGTGTTTTACACCTGATGATAGCACTAAAATAAACCTTTCTATAGTAGTAACTCAAAATTTCTTCGACCCCTTAGAAGTGGCCGAAAATCTGAAGCCGCTAACAGGCTAAGGCAAGTTTCACTATGTTATCGACGAGGTATCAAATTATGTTTTACACCAGATGATAGCACTAAAATAGACCTTTCTATAGTAGTAACTCAAAATTTCTTCGACCCCTTAGAAGTGGCCGAAAATCTGAAAAATCTTAGGCCGCTAACAGGCTAAAGCAATTTTCACTATGTTATCGACGAGGTATCAAAATGTGTTTTACACCAGATGATAGCACTAAAATAGACCTTTCTATAGTAGTAACTCAAAATTTCTTCGACCCCTTAGAAGTGGTCAAAAATCTAAAAAATCTTAGGCCGCTAACAGGCTAAAGCAATTTTCACTATGTTACCGACGAGGTATCAAAACATGTTTTACACCAGATGATAGCACTAAAATAGACCTTTCTATAGCAGTAACTCTAAATTTCTTCGACCCCTTAGAAGTGGTCAAAAATCTGAAAAATCTTAGGCCGCTAACAGGCTAAAGCAATGTTCACTCAGTTATCGACGAGGTATCAAAACGTGTTTTACACCAGATGATAGCGCTAAAATAGACCTTTCTATAGTAGTAACTCAAAATTTCTTCGACCCCTTAGAAGTGGTCGAAAATCTGAAAAATCTTAGGCTGCTAACAGGCTAAAGCAAATTTCACTATGTTATCGACGAGGTATCAAATTGTGTTTTACACCAGATGAAAGCACTAAAATAGACCTTTCCATAGTAGTAACTCAAAATTTCTTCGACCCCTTAGAAGTGGTCGAAAATCTGAAAAATCTTAGGCCGCTAACAGGCTAAAGCAATTTTCACTATGTTATCGACGAGGTATCAAAACGTGTTTTACACCAGATGATAGCACTAAAATAGACCTTTCTATAGTAGTAACTCAAAATTTCTTCGACCCCTTAGAAGTGGCCGAAACTCTGAAAAATCTTAGGCCGCTAACAGGCTAAAGCAATTTTCACTATGTTATCGACGAGGTATCAAATTGTGTTTTACACCAGATGATAGCACTAAAATAGACCTTTCTATAGTAGTAACTCAAAATTTCTTCGACCCCTTAGAAGTGGTCAAAAATCTGAAAAATCTTAGGCCGCTAACAGGCTAAAGCAATTTTCACTATGTTATCGACGAGGTATCAAAATGTGTTTTACACCAGATGATAGCACTATAATAGACCTTTCTATAGTAGTAACTCAAAATTTCTTCGACCCCTTAGAAGTGGCCGAAAATCTGAAAAATCTTAGGCCACTAACAGGCTAAAGCAATTTTCACTATGTTATCGACGAGGTATCAAATTGTGTTTTACACCAGATGATAGCACTAAAATAGACCTTTCTATAGTAGTAACTCAAAATTTCTTCGACCCCTTAGAAGTGGCCGAAAATCTGAAGCCGCTAACAGGCTAAGGCAAGTTTCACTATGTTATCGACGAGGTATCAAATTATGTTTTACACCAGATGATAGCACTAAAATAGACCTTTCTATAGTAGTAACTCAAAATTTCTTCGACCCCTTAGAAGTGGCCGAAAATCTGAAAAATCTTAGGCCGCTAACAGGCTAAAGCAATTTTCACTATGTTATCGACGAGGTATCAAATTGTGTTTTACACCAGATGATAGCACTAAAATAGACCTTTCTATAGTAGTAACTCAAAATTTCTTCGACCCCTTAGAAGTGGTCAAAAATCTAAAAAATCTTAGGCCGCTAACAGGCTAAAGCAATTTTCACTATGTTACCGACGAGGTATCAAAACATGTTTTACACCAGATGATAGCACTAAAATAGACCTTTCTATAGCAGTAACTCTAAATTTCTTCAACCCCTTAGAAGTGGTCAAAAATCTGAAAAATCTTAGGCCGCTAACAGGCTAAAGCAATGTTCACTCAGTTATCGACGAGGTATCAAAACGTGTTTTACACCAGATGATAGCGCTAAAATAGACCTTTCTATAGTAGTAACTCAAAATTTCTTCGACCCCTTAGAAGTGGTCGAAAATCTGAAAAATCTTAGGCTGCTAACAGGCTAAAGCAAATTTCACTATGTTATCGACGAGGTATCAAATTGTGTTTTACACCAGATGAAAGCACTAAAATAGACCTTTCCATAGTAGTAACTCAAAATTTCTTCGACCCCTTAGAAGTGGTCGAAAATCTGAAAAATCTTAGGCCGCTAACAGGCTAAAGCAATTTTCACTATGTTATCGACGAGGTATCAAAACGTGTTTTACACCAGATGATAGCACTAAAATAGACCTTTCTATAGTAGTAACTCAAAATTTCTTCGACCCCTTAGAAGTGGCCGAAACTCTGAAAAATCTTAGGCCGCTAACAGGCTAAAGCAATTTTCACTATGTTATCGACGAGGTATCAAATTGTGTTTTACACCAGATGATAGCACTAAAATAGACCTTTCTATAGTAGTAACTCAAAATTTCTTCGACCCCTTAGAAGTGGTCAAAAATCTGAAAAATCTTAGGCCGCTAACAGGCTAAAGCAATTTTCACTATGTTATCGACGAGGTATCAAAATGTGTTTTACACCAGATGATAGCACTATAATAGACCTTTCTATCGTAGTAACTCAACATTTCTTCGACCCCTTAGAAGTGGTCGAAGATCTGAAAAATCTTAGGCCGCTAACAGGCTAAAGCAATTTTCACTATGTTATCGACGAGGTATCAAAACGTGTTTTACACCAGATGATAGCACTAAAATAGACCTTTCTATAGTAGTAACTCAAAATTTCTTCGACCCCTTAGAAGTGGCCGAAAATCTGAAAAATCTTAGGCCACTAACAGGCTAAAGCAATTTTCACTATGTTATCGACGAGGTATCAAATTGTGTTTTACACCAGATGATAGCACTAAAATAGACCTTTCTATAGTAGTAACTCAAAATTTCTTCGACCCCTTAGAAGTGGCCGAAACTCTGAAAAATCTTAGGCCGCTAACAGGCTAAAGCAATTTTCACTATGTTATCGACGAGGTATCAAATTGTGTTTTACACCAGATGATAGCACTAAAATAGACCTTTCTATAGTAGTAACTCAAAATTTCTTCGACCCCTTAGAAGTGGTCAAAAATCTGAAAAATCTTAGGCCGCTAACAGGCTAAAGCAATTTTCACTATGTTATCGACGAGGTATCAAAATGTGTTTTACACCAGATGATAGCACTGAGACTGATGATAGCAGGGAGAGAATTACTAATGTATAGTGATACAACAAGCATATTGGAAAAACAGTGTCTTTGTCTAATGATATAGTTGAATTCTCATAAAATGGAGTCTCATAAAAAGAATTCTCATAAAAAGAAGGTAGGTTCTCAAAGCCTACAATCAGTTAACGTAAAAGTTTGGAGCTCATCATCTGATGGCATCTCTCGTAAAACTAACGAAATATCCAAAAACTGTTTTTTACAAATGCAAAATGAGCTAAACTATTTGGAAGTAAAATATCATTTAGTGAATACCTTGACTACCTTTAATCTTTATAGGTAGAACATAACAAAGGGCTACCAAGATTAACTCTGTGACAATAAGGCACCGCTATGCAAAAAGCAATTGCATTGTAATGGAGTCTGTTTAAAAACAGTAAAATTAAGGGCCTTATCCATAATTACCTACCATGAATAAAACTTTTAAAAATACTTTGTACCATATCTATATTATTAAGTATAATTCTGTACAAGTCTTTTCAAGATATTCAATGAGTTAGTTTGTACATAATTATAATTGATACCTATATTAAATCGATAGAAGCTACTTCATACAACAATTGCTTACAATTCAGTTATTTTAAATAACAATAACAAGGTGATTAATTGAATATTATAATCACTAAAAATGTTAAATGTCTCTTAAGTTGGTACTTTACCTTGTCATGTCAATAAAAAATATTCGTTGATGTTATTCAAAAGGTTTTTTTTATGCTTCAAAGGTTAGCCCTTGACCACTACCTGATGGTAAGTGATGATGTGGTCGAAACTATTGTTCAGGCTAACCTAGATTTTCTACCTGACGGGCATTCGCAAAATGCTCTACCACCATGCTTAAACGACTTCCATCGTAAGAAGACAACCGGGACCGACGGCTTAACGTGCCCTCCTAAGCACGGAAGCACTCAGTAGTAATGTCACTAGCGGTCACCCATCCAACTCTTGACTACGGCGGACGTTGCTTAACTTTGCCGATCGCTTAAGAACAGCAAAGCAAAATTTGGTTCAAAAAGTAGTTTTGTATTTTGATAAGGTGTTGAACAATTAGTACATCCATCTATTTATCTTCAAATCGTAGGTATTTATTTCATAGCATAAGTTATTACATATTATTAAATAAGTAATAACTTATGTTATTACTTATTATTAAATAAGTAATAACTAATGTTGCTACTTATTATTAAATAAGTAATAACTTATGGTAAAAAGACAATACAATAAACGAGTATTTAATTTAATTTTAAGTAAATAAAATAAACGAGTATTACCGAGTAATACTTTTAGTAAACAAATGTTTTAAGGTAAAAATAATTAGTATGTTGTTACATATTTTTTTAGGACAACATTCAATTAAAAATTTAAAACTACTTGAGTGCACGTAGGGGTGTGGTTAGTAAATTACTACGTTACAACAGTAGACACAATAATCTCATAAAAAAGGCAGGAGCTCCAGACTATCAAAAATGGTTATTAATAAAAAAAACCCGAACATTTAATAGTGTAAGTTAATTTGTAAAGTCGGTGCCATGACCATTTAAACGCACCTCTTATCACCAATATTGTCTGCACGATACCGACTTCAACAAATTCAAAACATAAAAAAACATACATAGGCGTTGAACATAAATACATTCTCATTCATTTTTGAAGTCAATTAAAAGTACCTTAAGATAACCAAAATATTTTGTTAATATAATAAAATACTTACCTACTAAATAAAAATAGATAGAGTAAGAGCACGAGTCAAGGCCAAACATTAAACGGTTTCCATCAGCACTTAACACTTATTACCTTTTTGTGTAATAATCTGTCCATAAACCGCAGGTGTGGGCACACACACCTTCAGTTTTGCTAGCCACCACCTGGCCGGTGTCCATTGTTATATTTACAAAATAGGAGAAACGCGGCCGCAACAAAATAGGTATTAGAACAGAAACACGCTGTCTCGCTGTCATTGACGGCTTCGCGCCCCGCGCCCCGCTACGTTGCACCAACTTACATAACTAGGTAGGTAAGGTGAATACAGACACTACAATTTTCGATTTTTGACCACTTCTAAAAGGTCGAAGACATTTTTAATTTACTATGAAAGGTCTATTATGATGCTATCTTACGTAGAAAAACACATTTTGATACCTTGTCGATAACATAGTGAAATATGCATAAGCCTGCCATCGGCCTAAGATTTTTTAGATTTTTGACACCTTCTAAGGGGTTGAAGAAATTTTAAGTTACTAGGATAGAAAGGTCTATTTAAGTGCTATTTTATGGTGTAAAACACATTTTGATACCTCGTCATTAACATAGTGAAATATGCATTTGCCTGCCAGCGGTCTAAGATTTTTTCAATTTTCGACCACTTCTAAAGGGTCGAAGAAATTTTGAGTTACTACGACAGAAAGGTCTATTTTAGTGCTATCTTATGGTGTAAAACACAATTTGATACCTCGTCGATAACATAGTGAAAATTGCTTTAGCCTGTTAGCGGCCTAAGATTTTTCAGATTTTTGACCACTTCTAAGGGGTCGAAGAAATTTTGAGTTACTACTATAGAAAGGTCTATTTTAGTGCTATCATCTGGTGTAAAACACAATTTGATACCTCGTCGATAACATAGTGAAAATTGCTTTAGCCTGTTAGCGGCCTAAGATTTTTCAGATTTTCGGCCACTTCTAAGGGGTCGAAGAAATTTTGAGTTACTACTATAGAAAGGTCTATTTTAGTGCTATCATTTGGTGTAAAACACAATTTGATACCTCGTCGATAACAAAGTGAAACTTGCTTTAGCCTGTTAGCGGCCTAAGATTTTTCAGATTTTCGGCCACTTCTAAGGGGTTGAAGAAATTTTGAGTTACTACTATAGAAAGGTCTATTTTAGTGCTATCATCTGATGTAAAACACAATTTGATACCTCGTCGATAACATAGTGAAAATTGCTTTAGCCTGTTAGCGGCCTAAGATTTTTCAGATTTTCGGCCACTTCTAAGGGGTCGAAGAAATTTTGAGTTACTACTATAGAAAGGTCTATTTTAGTGCTATCGTCTGGTGTAAAACACAATTTGATACCTCGTTGATAACATAGTGAAAATTGATTAAGCCTGTTAGCGGCCTAAGATTTTTCAGATTTTCGACCACTTCTAAGGGGTCGAAGAAATTTTGATTTACTACTATAGAAAGGTCTATTTTAGTGCTATCATCTTGTGTAAAACACAATTTGATACCTCGTCGATAACATAGTGAAATATGCTTTAGCCTGTTAGCGGCCTAAGATTTTTCAGATTTTCGACCACTTCTAAGGGGTCGAAGAAATTTTGAAATACTACTATGGAAAGGTCTATTTTAGTGCTACCATCTGGTGTAAAACACATTTTGATACCTCGTCGATAACATAGTGAAAATTGCTATGCCTGTTAGCGGCCTAAGATTTTTCAGATTTTCGACCACTTCGAAGGGGTCGAAGAAATTTTGATTTACTACTATAGAAAGGTCTATTTTAGTGCTATCATCTTGTGTAAAACACAATTTGATACCTCGTCTATATTATCATAATAAAACGAATACTTATTTTTTCTAGTTTGACTTTAACGTTGTGCGAATCGCTATAGTTGTTTCCTTTTTACCCTCACCCGCTATATCTATTGCTAGGTAAGCTGCTGCATAGGTATTATTTGTTAACTTTATAAATGCAGCAGTCCAATTTTAGGGACACTTTTAGTTGGTCGGGTTATAATAGGCCGCTAACTTCACATCGGTAAATAATGATAAATATACGCGATTTAAACCGTTTAAAGTTGTTTAATTACTATGTGTATAATAGGTTGTCATAAGGTGCGAGTTTATTACCAATTATTATTGTGATCGAACTCATTGTGATTTTCTTATTAGTCTACTACTAGCCTACAAGTCGCGCTACGCGGTTGAAGCCTCGTAGACAGTGATGCTGAAAAGTATGGAGAACTTAAAGTAACTATTCCGTTGTTTAATCCAAACCCTCAAGCCGACGTAGAAAACAAAAACACATACACATAAACTTTACATACATACATATAATCAAGCCTGTGTGTAAACACCCACGTTTCGGTCAAATAGTTTTTGGTCCCATGTAATAGGGGGCGAGCCCATTGCCATTAGCCGGGCACAGTGTCGGATCATACAAAATGTTTTCTCTAGCACAATAGACGAAACTCAAGAACATATTACGGCCTTTAAAATATTACTGTGATTTAAAGAATTGCTATAAAATAATTAGAAAAATATGAAGAGTGGAATCTTGGCGTCATAGAAAAAAACGTAGACATAATTGGGCATAGGTATTGTTTGGGATGGGAAAAGATAACTTCCAGTGGGATTTGACGGTATTCTGGGGTTACACCCGTAACCCCATAATGCATTTCCAATTATGTTATGGAATAGGTCGCTGGCAAATCAAATTCATAGAATATAACGACACTTTGAATTTACCATATTGCAAAATAAAAACTCGCTACAGAAATCTCCAGTACACCTAACCGAACAAAAATCAGTAGGTACCTACAAAGAATAGTATTTTTTTTTACTGTTTAATTTTAAGTTTTCTAGCACTAGATACACGCTTTTTCGTAATTTGGGTCTTTCATTATACCTTTTAGTTTAATGTAGTCAGTTAAAAATACGTTCGACCTCATTATCCATTGCTTAGCTTAATTTTCTTTATTATTATTCCTTATAGGTTAGCCTTTGACCACTATCTCACCTGATGGTAAGTGATGATGTGCGGTCGAAGATGTTGTTCAGACTAACCTAGAAGTACTGGCTCTCAAGGACAGCTGCCGGAACACACCGTTAGGTGCTTGGCCACAGATTTTCTACCTGAGGGTGGTAGCTAGCCAGGCGGGCATTCGCAAAATGCCCTACCACCACGCAAAATAATAGTTGCTAAGTAGCGTTTATAAGTAAGAAATATTTAAACATTACTTAAACACTTTTTGAAGCGCTCGTAGCGAAGTTTACTTAGCTGTTCTCAACCGATCAGCAAAGTTAAGCAACGTCGCGCGCGGTCATGAGTTGGATGGGTGACCGCTAGTGACATTACTACTGAGCGTTTCCGTGCTTCGGAGTGCACGTTAAGCCGTCGGTCCCGGTTGTCGTCTTAGGATGGCAGTCGTTATAGCATGGTGGTAGGGCACTTTGCGAATGCCCGTCGTGCTAGCTACCACTATCTATAGCCTTTGACCACTATCTCACCTGATGGTAAGTGATGACGTGGTCGAAGATGTTGTTCAGGCTAATCTAGAATTACTGGCTCTCAAGGACAGCTGCCGGAACAGACCGTTAGGTTCTTGGCGACAGATTTTCTACTTGAGGGTGGCCGCTGAGCCTGGCCGAGCCAGACGGGCATTCGCAAAATGCCCTTCCACCACGCCGCGGGATTCGAACCATGGACCTGCTGCGCGCTAGTCTATAGCCAATGCCACTGAGCCATCATTGCTACGAAATTTTAATTGCTTTGCTTAAATTCGAATGTTTATTTCTTTGATGTTTTAACTATTAAATTGGGCTTTTACAAAAATACTGTTAGTACCTATAAAGATATCAGAGCTGATTTGAACTGGCAAAGGTCAGTTAATTAAGGTATATAAATACAAGAGAGTCTCACTCAAGTCATTCGTCGTGACATTATTTCAAGATGAAGCATATTCAAGTCGTGTTTTTACTGGCTGTGTTAGCTGCAGCATTTTTTATGGTGATGGCAGCTCCTCAAAATGTACGTATCAAAATTATTATTATTTATTATTATTATTATTATTATTATTCACTTTATTTATTATACAACATAATTTTAAATTTTTTACAACATTATTACAAAAATAAATATTATAAAAAACTTAAAACTAGGGTGCCGCTGGTCGCGGGGCAGAGCCCAAGCGACCAGTGGTTAGGGCTGCAGAGAGAGGAACCTCCGGACAATGCGTGTTGTGTCCAGTATCACTGCCTTCTGCATCAGACCCTTGATCCAACCATCTAGCGAGAGCCTCTTAAGGTGTTGGTCGAGGCTCTTCGCTATAAGGCCGTTCGCCGAAACGACTATCGGGACAATGATCGTCGAGTCAACATCCCACATGGCGGTTACCTCGTGAGCCAAATCAAGGTACTTGCTGACTTTATCCTTTTCGGCCTTAACGAGATTCTCGTCATGTGGGATGGTGATATCTACGAGCACTGCCCGGCGCTGGGATCGGTCGACCACCACGATATCAGGTTTATTGCAAACAATAGTCCTGTCCGTGATGATAGAGCGGTCCCAGTAGAGCAATGCACGACCATTCTCGAGAACTGGCGCCGGTGCGTACTGGTAGTACGGCACCTCTGACTCAACAAGGCCGTATTGAAGGGCAAGTTGCTGGTGGATGATCTTGGCCACTTGGTTATTATTATTATTATTACATGAAATAAATCGGTCACGGGAAGAGATCAAAAAGTAATCTTGAAGTGACCATAAGTTTTAATTGGAGAATCACAGGAAAAGGTCTAGTTCGTATATTCAAATCATGAAATCTAATTTAAAAAGCTTCAAGCTCCGTCACGAGCTGTGCCAATACGTTCTTTACTTCGTAAAACAATGTTCTTTGCGGCCAGTACTTGGGTGACTAACCGCTAGTGGCATTTTCTGAAGCCCCGATACCACTACGCGTATGATGTCTTTGTCTCTTAATTTTTCTTGGTACATCTTCGTACTTGGTACATTAGCAGCGCCGAAATACTTTTTTTGATTTATGAGTCTAACAGCTGCTGCTTAGTATATACAGGGTTATTAGTAAAATGCTAACAACTTCTTTGGGTTGACTTCTGCTAGTCCCTGCTAGTTTTCTAAGAATTGCTGTTAGAATTGCACTTTCCCATATCATCCTGTGTCGTAAGAGGCGACTAAGGGAAAAATACTGGAAGGTGGGCAGCAGTACCTGCTAAAGAACTGGCATCTTACACTGCGATCCCCAAGCCACCTCCAAGCGTGGTGATTATGGCAAATACCCCCTTAGTAGAGGAGGCTGTGTTCTGCAGGGGACGAGTCGGCTGTTACAGTATATAATTTTTATATGGTTGATAGAACATATACCTACTTATTATTAACTCTATAGCTTGCTGCATTACAGTCACAGACATTGCTGCAAGGAACAAATCACCTAGTAATATACTAACGAATTACAGAACTCGGATGAATAAAAAAAATTAATTTGTCGAGTTTTGGAGGAAAAATAGAAAAAGAGGAAACGTTGATTTCGCAAATTTAGTTCCTACTCATCATTTCTCTTATAAAAACTTCTTTCACTTCACTTTCACTTTAAAAATATTATGGCATTTCTTCTTCCATACGAGTAGAGCAAGTAATAGCCTCATTCTGACTTCATTTCACCCCATTATTGTCTGTTGTAATATTTTTAAGCGATTTAAGTGTCTCTACAGACGAATACACCCTTCAAATTTCAAGTCTCTGCGACCAGCAGTTTAGACTGTGCGTTGTCTGTCAGGCAGTGAGTCTGGACGGCCATTCTCGTGCAGTGATATGCATATCATAGTAGATAAATATCGAGAAAGCATGGCGAATATCGAGTCGTGTAGTTTTGTGTGATTCTCGCAATATCACTATCGACATAGAGAAAGATTGTACTTTCTCTATGCTATCGATACATATCAAGCCCTAGCAATCGACACGCAACATTGCGATATCGGGATTATCATTATACTTTCTATACACGTGAACACAAGTTCACCTGTGGACATATGTTTATATCTACCACTCGCGAGAATAGCATTTTTGTGAAAAGTCGATATTTTTGGGATATTATTATATCTATATCTGTAGATGACACGGAATAAATATCGAGAATCAGAAAAAGAGAGATAAAAAGGGAGAAAAAAAAATTTATCCCAATTTTGATAATTGCTCCCCAGGACTTTGATTTTTATATTTATATAGAAGATAAGTAGATAGTAGACGACGCCACTTGTTTATTAAAACATTTCTTTTTTTTTAGTGTCAAGGATCTCAAGGAGGTTATCCAGGACCACAGGAAGGGGCATTTAGGCCATTTAACTTTCAAAAACATTATGATTTCTCCAGGGATGATTCAAGGCACACGACATTCCACCATAAGAGTCCCACTATTGTATATTACTAGTGAAAATGCGCACATAATAGTTCTGAAGTATATTAAGAACAGATGAATAAATTAAATAAATTTTAAATATGTTCTGATCTTTTTTTTTAATCTACATATTATAACTAATAATATAAAAAATATTATGATAAAATATGGCGTTCTTTGCGTTTCATCATCATCATCACATCAACCAGAACGTCCACCGTTGAACAGGGACTCACCCGTTGGTGGGATTTTCCATTATCCCTACGCTTGGCAGGCGTCTTGAGGATCACAGTAGAAGTTGTCTGTTCTTCAAGAGATGCTGCTACCCACGTTGTGACAATAGGATCCCGCTATACAACGACCTTCACCGAGATGCTTATTTAATGAGACGTATTTTTTATGTTATTAAATATGCCAATAAATATATCCTATATGGGTTGCCCAACAAATTTCAGTCCAGAGTATTTTTAATTAATAATTTATAAAAATTTTTTTTTTAAACATTGCACCGGTGTGATTATTAAATAAATTTGATACCAATCGAAAGTTTGAAGCCCATAGAATATGCAAACGTTAGGTTGCCTATTTTTTTCTGGTCACAACCACGGGTTGCCAGGTGTAAACAGGTAAACCTATACTAGCATTTTGCAACGGTCTGATTATTGAATCAAACTTAGATAAAATGAAAGATTATTTCATAAGGAACACGGTGGTATAGGGTTGCCTGCGAAAAATTAGTACCGAATTACGGTTGTCGAATTTTAAATAATAAAATATCGCTGCGAGTGAATGTGTGTGAGAGAGAGAGGTCCCAGACCAACCATCCCATGCGGTAGAAAAGGACGCAGCGTAGCAGCTGTTTAGGGTGACAAATCAACATCGAGCTATGCTGCGCTGTACTGCGCTGTGCTATGTTTGGTCAACTCGCTTGTCTAATATTTTAATGAGGATACAAACAAACCATGCTGTGCTGCGCTGTGTGAGGCTACGCTCTGTTTAAAAACGCAGCAGTCTCGAGCGAGGCGCGCCACCCGCCGTGCTGAGCCGCACTGTGCCGAACTGTGCTAGGTTTTTTAAACATGGAGCACGCTGCGTGCCTCTCTATCGCCCTCAGACGTCTCTCTCACTCTCGTACAGCCATCTCTCGCTCTCAGCTCGATGTTGATTAGCTAAGCAAAGCGCAGCACAGCTTGATGTTGATTGTTAACAAAACGTAGCTTAAGAAACACAGCACAGCACAGCGCAGTACAGCGCAGCATAGCTCGATGTTGATTTGTCACCCTTAAAGTCCGCCCATTTAAAGAAGGAGAGTGCGCTTGCTATTTGTGCTTGGAAATGACGAGGATAGCGATAGACTCGTATATGCTGTGCATTATTTTGGAGTAATTAATTATTAATATAGAGAAATAGTAATTTAATTTTTTATTTTTTAATCAATTAATTCTCGAGGATTGCCGGCCTTTGAGGACGGAATATGCCCCTAACTCGTAAGTTTTCGTAAATTTTATCCAAAATCAATTATTTAATTATGTAATTTTATTAATATACAGCTACATCCGTTAGAGAGGCATCTTGGGAACGTTAATTTCTCCGTAGACATACCTAAATTGCCTACATAACTGTAAACTTTCCAAGTCAGAAATGTTTCTCACCAGAGCCTGCTTAATTAACCTGGGGCTGTTTCATCACTTAAGTTTAATCAACGAGTCAGCCGACGCGTATTATGAGCAAGAATCTTAATTAGTTATGTTTGTTTATGTGGTGGGTAAAGATAAAACAACACAACAAATTTAACTGTATGCAAATTTTTGAGAACTCTATTTGGTGGGGTTTGCGTGATTGCATGTGATACTAATAATTGGTATTATCAGAAAGTTACGAACGTTTTTTTTTAAAGCCAAGGCTTTTTTTTATGTTATGTTATTTGGAGTTTTGAACTTTACCAGCTAGATCAAATATATCTGGGAAAACGTGAGTGCTTAGATCATCTATTCTTTCACATACACCTGCCTGGATATACCTACAGTTTTTATC
Source organism: Plagodis pulveraria (assembly GCA_963890685.1). NCBI lineage: Eukaryota > Metazoa > Arthropoda > Insecta > Lepidoptera > Geometridae > Plagodis > Plagodis pulveraria. The sequence continues at coordinate 21,642,045 of OY982967.1, forward strand.
ATTAAAGCATCTTCCAATTCTAACTTTTACTTCAGATTTCAATATACGAATGGAATATTCTTTATCTACGTACATAATTAGATCTAAACAGGTGGTTAGAAATAAAAAATACATTAAAAACTTTACACAACACTACAACAATAAAGTTAAGAAACCGCTCTAACCTAATGAAAGTTAGCAGTGTGCCTAGCATGCTAGCTAGCTTTTGTAAGTTACTGATAATTTAAGAGAACCCAGTCCAAAGAGATCTATGTTTCTACACGAAATTGCTCAACTGTGTAACTACTATTGAAATTAAACACGCCTTCTTAGGCGGTGCAATGTTAGGAAATAAATGTCTTAATACGATAGGTTCCATCTCTTCAGCGACAAAACTTTGAGAATGCTTGTGTGTTCTTTAAGATACACACTTTACATTCCAGGATATAATAGTGGTTAAATGTTATATATGGCTTTAATTTATGAATCATTTTTGGTCTTTAAGCGTGATTGTGGATAGTTTTACTGACTGAATCGGAAAACCGGGTTGGTAGGAGTCTACGGATGAAAACTGTTAAGGGTCCATTTTAGATCGAATAAAAAGTTCTTACTTTGGCAAAACATTGCTTCGGCACATGACGTTTTATTATATTATTTGTAAAACAAATTATAATGTACGATCTATAATTTGTTATAGATTGTGTTATTGTACATATTTGTAAGCTCTCAACAGTTACAATTAGCATAACAAACCTTTAAAACCAGTTTCAACTATAAGCATATATCAACAATGACAGATAAGATAATACGGCATTATGATGTGTATCGGCAATGGGTACTCAAGTGGTAAAATGAGATATTAAAATTTATTTTTCATACTCATTTATCGGCAAAATTCAAATATTTTGCGTATTTTTTACAAACATTTGAAAATATTTGACGGTTATTAGCTGGGGGTGTTGGAATAGTTTGGTTCTTTTCACAAATAAAATATTTATATCACTGGAGCACTTTTTACATATTTTCAAATGCTCTGTCATCACTCATCAGAATCACATTCGTATTATATTACGTTAACAGGATTAAATTACAGGGAAAATGCTAACCTTTTAGATTTGATTTCTGTTAGTCCTAACAAATATTTTTAGTAGAATGCTTTTTTATGTGTTTTGTGACGGAATAACCACGAATACCACTTGATGTTAAAAGTCGCTTGTGCCTATAATTTATTACTTCATATTTTTTATTGCTTTGCTTGATGTAAATATTCAAAACTCTATAGAGTTTTGAATATTTACATCAAGCAAAGGAGCGCGGCGCTGTCCAGTGTTGCCGCGGCGGGCGCTCTTAGCTCGGAGTAGGCATTGTCTTTACACATACTGAAAACTATACACATAACTGAAAACGCTTTTTAAATCTAGCCATACTAATGTACCCGTACGCTTTTGAAAGACAATGTGCTATATTAATGTTAGCAATCAAAATTCGATTATTTGACACTTAGATGTGAGATGATAAAGAATGTATAATTTTCAAGTCGCCCCAATTTATATTCATTACATCGTAATAAGAAACTTAGATTTTATTAAACCTTTATTTTAATTGTCTCGCGATAATGAATGAATCGTTCTTCAGATTTATTTAAAAAATCACTGCTTAAAAGGAATACTTAAATAGGTTTCATTCATCACTCCACTTAATTAATTTTCTGGCTGTTTGACCTTTTTGATGAATGTGGCTGTATAGCCTTATATACCGTTTTTTTTTAATTAAATACCTAAGAAAGGGCTGCACAGCATTAACTGTTTTGAAATGGAACTTTTATCACAACTTAGAATTGACATGGGGCCCAATAGCTTTTTTTACACCACACATAATAAGCGACCATCGTGGTTTACAAATAAAATCTAACCGAACGGGGATCCACGTTGTCCTGACATGACACTTGCCGGAAACTATGCTCAGCTTGTATCTCTCGATCTTAATAAAAAGTGACGTCAAAAAGTGTCAATTTTCTCTACTACTTGTAACAAGCTGCTCAATGACTATTCAGTATATATAATAAAAACCGAAAATTAGGAAAGCTAAAAGCACGTTTTATTTTTTTTATGGATCTCGTTTGCTTAATTTCGCTAAGCGACTGTAAATTTGATATTTTTTACTTTAGGTAATTATATTTTCTATTGTGAAAATGTGTGATCCGTGATCCGATAACTATAAGCAATTGATATTTAACATAAATCATTCTAATAAATCCATATATGACATTTTAGAAACAAAATGTTATGAACTCCATATAGACTCATGCCTCAGCTGGAATACACATGCTGAAGTAGTTTGCGCTAAATTAAGCAGATATTTGCACGCGCTGTACTTGCTTTCAAAAGTTGAATGCTAAGCTGTACTCATGTCTTACCACGCGTATGTAACTTCTACCATACGCTACGGCATTATATTTTGGTGAAACTGGACGAATAGAGAAAAAATATTTAAGGTTCCAAAGAAGTGTCTGGACGAATAGAGAAAAAATATTTAAGGTTCCAAAGAAGTGTTTGAAGTCCGTGTGTCATTTACGAACAACATACTCCGTAAACCGCATTTTAAACAACACAAGATATAAACAGTTCCATGTCTATCTATGAGGTAAGCTTGTTTACCTATAAACATAGGAATTTCTTTGAGGCTTTCAAAAGCAATCACTATAAAAACAAAGTTCGCCGAGTTCTCACATGCATCTGCATTCGTTGGTAAAAGTTTACTTGGCTTTCGTGACTTGAACACATGGACACACACGGGACTTAATCGCGATAAAAACATTTATAAATTTATTTAGCGATTAAGTCCCGTTAAATACTAATTAATATAAAGTTTACTTAGTATGGCTCCGAAGTTATTTAACTACATAGCAAAATCAATATTGTATTCTGATTGCTTCATTACCTTTAAGAAAATACTTTATAATTTTCTAGTTAATAAAAATTATTATGCAGTTAACGAATACATAAATATCCGTTAAAATTAGTGTTTAAACTTGTTAGAGCTGTTATAAGGCAATATGTCTGACTTATGTTAAGCCAAGAGGCGGATAATGTGTAGGTATTGGTGTTTCTTTTTTTATTGATTGTTTTAAATTGACATACTTCTTATTATATATAGTCTTTAATCTATGCTTATTGCCGTGTAAAAATATCATTGACACTATGAATTAACATTTAAATGTAATATAATAGAAATGTCCTTAAATGACAAAATGACGCAAACTATTGCATAGGATACAAACTCTATTTCGCTTTTGTTAAATTACTCTTAGTAGTATTTGAAGTAAAATTTACATATTTAAATAAAAAACTTAATGTTACTACTAATCCAATATTCCGCTACCATTAGGCTGTGTTCCCAAAATGCTGGCCGCATTGCCACGTTGTATGGCAATGCTTATCCTCTGTGCAAAGTATATGCCAGCATTTTGGATAATACATAGATAGTTTTCATAGAAATGTAATTTATCTAAATCATATTTGTATGTTTAATAATGCATGGCAATATTGTAATAATTTGACTGAAATAACTCTAAGTTTTACCAACTTTTGCATATAAGGGTAATATGGAGAACTTGAAGCAATGGTGGCCGAGCGGTAATAGCTATGGACTGCCGTGCCGCAGGTCCCTGGTTCGATCCCCACCGCCGGCTTGAGCTTCACCGCATGGTTGAACGGCATTTTGCGATTGTCCGCCTGGCTAGCTACCACCTTCAAGTAGAAAATCTAACGCCAAGCACCTAACAATGTGTTCCGGCAGCAGTCCTTGAGAGCCATTGAAATTACAGGCTTATGAGACTAAACAACTATGTCTGAAGGTGACGGATGCAGTGCAATTCGTCACTTGTGATGTAATGCATCTGTTTCAAGGCAGAGGTAAGTCTGCTTAACATCAGGTAGGCCTCGAGCTTGTACCGTCACAATAACTTTAAAAAAAACTTTTGTACCATTAAGAACTTATATACCACCCATGTTCATGCAGTAAATATATTTGAATTTGATTGTGTTTGAGCTTTGACTAATCCATTACTCTCTATCGGTACGTTTGGAACCGCTTCTTCTCCCAACAACCAATGCGTCACTAGAATACCTAATCCCTGGAACAAAAACAATCCATTTCGTACTAAAATTTAATTAAGTGGTATTGAACCTTTGAAATTTAATAACAAATCGGACCTATATTGAGGTTAACAAACCCCAAGGAATTAAATTCGAAAGCAATAAATTAATAGCCAATAGAATAATGGTAACTGATCGAAAATAAATTAAGCCGTGATTGGGAGCAAACATTGTTTATCGTTCCAATCTTAATGAAATTAACAGTATTTATTGAGTCAAATTGTTTTCACATTTTCATTAATGATGTGACAAAAAATGGTTTATTAGTTGGAACGAAAACGTATTGATTCAATCATTAGAATTACAATGGAAAACAAACCTATCGAAAACTTAAAAGAGCAAACATATTTTAAGAATATTAATTTTCTTGTCACGTTTGAATCGTGGCATCCTTGATTAAATATACGTAGGCACTCTTGTTGACAAGCGTGACTTTGTCAATGTTGATATCTCTGCATATTCCTACGGGAATATACAGATATGATGAAAATGTTTCTATTTGGTATTTTTTTATTCTGAGTAAATTTGAATACACTGGCGTATTCTTTTATACGTTTAGTTAATACAAATATTTTTATATAAATTACTTCTAAACGCGTAACTTGTAACTTTTTAGTGTGATTTGAGATTACTGCATATCTACACAGAGACATCCACGCGGATATATTGGAGCTCAGACTTTAATTATTGGTGACTAAATATTCGGGAATTGAGATTTAAGTCAGCTAACCAGCAACAGGTTCAAAACTATGTCGGTATTCATGGTTGTTTTTGGATCATTACTCACAAATAAACATAAAATTACATTTGTACTAAGTATTTACGACGTTTCTATCAAGTAGAATAATATGGTGTACGTCTTGATAGTGATTTATCACCATGCGTTTGTAGTATATGCCTTTATAGCAACTTCACCGCTGCACTCTAGTTGGAACGTGCCGTAGGTTCCAGAAGGTTCATCGTATCTGAAACCTATATTTTTGGAATACATCTTTGGTGAGTATGTATTAGATTCAATCCCGGGTTGGACAGTTATTGGATACTTCTAACAAAATAATATACACTTTCAGTTGTACACAACAAACAACAAAGTATGGAACGGTGCCCAGTCGATGGCAATAGACTCGTACCCTATGACATGTGGCCAAGCACATGTCTGACGACGGGTGCTTATACACTTAATACATACGAGTCTGTGATATTAATATAGACACACAAAAAGTTTGGCATCTAGCAAGCTTCTATGTAGAACGAATTTATTATTGTAGATTTACGATTGACACAGATGTGAAAATAAAATAAACCTTAAAGAACACATCATATTTTTTTTTTGACCTCATACATTTAATCAGGTAGGAACAAGAATTTAATAAAATATACTCCTTTAAGCTGTAAAAAGCTCAAAGTACGAACAATATTTAACAAATATTTTACGCCGCTTGTGTTATTTTGAAACGAAACCTTTTGCTGTGGTAATCAGGGTTACCACAGCAAAGTGTTCATACAAGATTAATTTACTTACTACCTAAACAATACTGCTGTACCAAGGATTGTTGCAAAAAGGTGGAACAGTCACTTGTTTAAGTTGATTGTTTCTATTTGTAAGATTTTTTGTCTTAGATTACATTCACCTATCAGTGAACCCTCGGTCTTAAATGGTATAAGGCTGTACCCAGAAAAGGAACCACTGACTCTCAAGAACAACTGCTGGAGATTTACTTTTTAGAGTAGAAACCAGTTAGGAATTTTGCAGTAAGTATCCAAATGCTACTGTGGAACCCTAATAAAGCAAAGACCAACACGCACCTGGCTGGTATTTTTTAATTTATTTGTTTAGTTTGACATAATACATTACGGTCCAGCCAAAATATGTGGAATACGGACAGAAAAGCGATTATTATTTTCATAATAAAAATATAACTTAAATATGTCACTAAATTTCACGAGATGTTGTTCTTCATTAATAGATAAAGAAACGTTCCCTTACAAATACTCAAACAAAACGAACATGGAATAATCTTATCCGTTTACTCGTAACAAGTTTAAAGGTTAATAATACAACATTAGAATGTGTTGGCTTTTGTCATTGTAAAAGCTGACATAAATGTTATTCTTGTTTGTAAGTCACCGTCTCCATCGTCGCGTTTCCGTCGCCGTATGATGTTTAAATAACAACAAGAGTGTTTGTGTTTGAACTGTGGATTACTGCACTAGGGTAGCTTAGATTTGAAGAGTATTTCCCGGCTGCAGGACGGATGTTCGCGGGATCAAGTTGATCTTTTGGTTGCTATTTTGAAAGCTTTTTTGCTAAGCAAGGTTCAATGCAAACAGTACAACATTAGAATTGGCCTTGCCCACTTGGCTTTTCTACTCTAACTAGTTAGGTCATTGTTCAGTGACTTTGGTAAAAACACCCAGCCTTTTGTAGAAAATTGCAGAATGGTTTTGCCGTCGGGTCAGAATGCCCGTATAACCACAGGTTTTCTGTCTGTTTTCCTTGAAGCCACTGAAAACAAAATTACGCTATTAGAGTATTTCAACATTTTGAAATATCTCGATATTTTAGTGCTTTAAAGTGTTAAATTAAGTTTCATCATCTTTTTCGTCATCACTTCTACCGTACTGTCCACTGTTAGACAAGATCTTCCCCAGTAAGGGGTTTGCCTTAACCTAAGGGCATGGCGTCTGGGGTGTCTTGGGAATCGCAATAGAAGTTTTCAATTCTTCAGAAGGGGCTTCTTCCTTTTATAGTTTTGACTCTAGACCCGTGGGTACTAGGCTATATTTGCAACCCTCATATCATCCGGTGCAAGTCGTAAGAGGCAACGATGGGATCTTCAGAAGATGCTGCGGCCCACCTTCTTGTAATTTTCCTTTAGTCGCTTGTTACGTCTCCCACGGAAATGATGAAAGATAATTTTGTGATTCGTAAAACGCACGGAAATAGCCGCTGCATGATGCGTGCATTTGCTGTGAGTTCGGAAAAACTAATACTTGGCACTTATCTAACATGCATCAATACCATGGATGAAGTCACAAATTGGAAATCTGTAAAGCTACAACTAACTACAACTATTTTAAAGAGTAGGAGATTTGTGCTCTTGAAGGCGTTGCTTTTTCAGTTGCTCGGCAAGATTGATCAAGTGCCATTCCGCCAAAAAGACGGAGGTAAGAGGATGTTCCAGAACAAAGTAGAACTTCTAAAAGAGACAGACCCAGATCACCAGCCATCGTTCTGCACCAAGCTGCTGGACCGCTTACCAGCACTAGTTAAACAGAATCGACTCAATTAATTCCAGGCTCATGTGCCCTACCACCGAAGAGACGGAGGTGAGAGAAGTTTCCAGGAAAATGGTAAGGACAGCAGAACCTCAGTGAATGAGACTCACTGTGATACACCTACGGTGACTTGGACAAAACAAGGTTTACAAGGAGGGCTTCACTATGGTACAAATAAATAAAAGGCAGCCTACGAGTCAAAACAAATATAATACAGCACCGACGGAAACGAATCATCTGCTGAGTCTCGGAGATACCGACGACACAGCTCTACGTTTCCCGTCTACACTTCAAAGGCTGACGAATCGGCGGAGCACATTACGCTGAAAACATCAATCAACTTGAGGGTTGAATATTTAAGTAAAGCCTAGCCATAGTGAACATGTTATATATATATCTGTTTAGATATAATTTCCTAATTTGCTCTCTTGTGTAAATAATTAGACAAAAGCAGGTCAGTTTAGAATTATAATTTCACGAACGAGAAATGAGGCATTCAAGTTTTATTTTTATCTAGTACCAGGATTTGCTGACATACAAGTGTGAGTTTGTTCATGGCTGCATGCAAGATGTAAATTGTAAAAAATACGACATATTACGAGCATGTAACACTTACATCACACGGAAGTGCCGCCACTGTTGAAAATGTTGTTACTAATACAACCAATAGAAACACGAATTTGATAATCTTCATTTTGAATATTCTTTTATAATGAATACTAGTGAAATTGCTCTATCATATTGATATGGGGAACTTACTGACCTTTGTTACAGACTTATCAGCACTTAAGATAAAATTTTAAAAAAACCGAGTATAAATAAAAGATAACAATAACTGTTATACTCAGTTTTATAAATTAATGCAACCTGTCAAATGCTAGTCGGACTAACTTTAGAAGGGTTCCATACTGAAAATATAGCATTACTAATTGGAGAAAAAATAAGTCAACCAAACAACGAAAACTTGAGGTATAAAAATTTTTTGTGGTAACTACAAAATTGTAATGTAAATTAATATAAACCATAAAGGTCCTATTCCGTGCATCGCGTCCGAGTGCGCGCGAAGGATCGCGTGCGGCTGACGCGCGCGGCTGAGGCGCAAATAGTCTACTGTTGCAGATGATGGGGATATATTTTAAATAAAACATTCATAATTCAGATTCGATTACTCTCTTACCTTGAATTAACCTTAAAAATGTAACAAATAATAAATTATAACCAAATTAATCTTTTTAATATTCACTTTGATTATAGTTTCACTTACTTACCTTTCTTAGGTTCAGCGTTTAGTGCCAAATTGTCTGTGGTATCGCCTACAGCAACAAATATTACAATACAATTGTTTAGAACAAAAAACTATATACTTCTAGCGGGAATCGATTCCGCTGTTATATGCACCGGGTGCCTTAATTTGATGAGGAGACGGTTTGATTCCCGCTCGAGGTGTTGTAGCTTTAATTTGTAACGTGATCATTGAAACAGGTAGATATTTACTCTTTTATTAGATATCTTTCCGTTTTCGTTGTCAATTTATTAAGACACTCGATGATTAGGAAGAGAATGGCATGTACGGCCAAATCAAATAATATTAATTTTTAAATATTTATTATTATATGATTGTTTTATATGGTATATGGCAATAAATTATGTCAAAATCACATAAAATAATAATTAAAACAAATTAAGGAAATAGTAAATCAGGCCACTTGATTTTGCGTTGTATTTCTTTCATTGCTTTACAACAGGTTTCGTACGAGATTTAAGTATAATTGAAAGAATTAATGATGAACCTACATATTTTTGTCGTATGTGTTATATCGGTATTAAAATTATATGATGTCAGCTCAATACCTTGATATTACTTTTACCATTACATAAACAGAACATAGAGCACGTGCCTGTCCTCAGATTCTATTTATTATTGTACTATTTTATGTCATATAGCACTGCGTCACTCTTGTTAGATAAATTAACGCTAGGTTCAATAAGACAGTAGTATTTGATGTTACTATAGTAAAAACTACCATTGAACGATAATACACAAAGCTAAAGCTGCGAATCCACCAGATATTTGAGGAAAATTAGCAGTGTAAGAAGAAAAACCACACATCTCTGGTGGATACTGTACTGTATCAGCAGGATCGTCCACTGGTGAAAACAGCCTCCCCTATGAAGGGGGTTTATGCCGTAATCCCAACGCTTGGCAAGGCGGCTTGGGAATGGCAGTGTAAGTTGGCAGTTTTTTAGTACGCGCTACTGCCCACCTTTCAGTGTTTTCCCCTTAGTCCCCTCTTACGACACCCACGGGATGATATGGGGAAGTGCAATTACAACCCGACTGACTTCTGACTTGACACGCACAGTAGAATAATCGAGATCGAGAATATCGAGAACTACTGGTACATACCGAGATAGGATACGCAGGCACATCGCCTGTAGTTTGTAGGTATCTAAAGTGCGGAGTGAGCCAGGCCTGCTTAAACTCGAAATACCTGGGTAAGATTGCTGCCTGACTCGTCAACGTTTTTTTTGTTTTTGTGTTATGTAGCCATGATTTACCACATACATAATATACAAACTTCTGCATGCAGCAGGGGAAAATGAAGTTGCTACTACCTCTCTAGGCATTATAGTCACAGGCTTCCGGTAGTTATCTTTATAATTACATGTGAAATAACCGCGTTCTGTACTAAATTATCCACCTGTATATATACCGCTGACAAGAACTATTCTTAATTGTTCACTATGGTGGTAATCATCGACAAGAGTGCTAATTACTTTAATTAAATCATAGGCATATTGACAAATGCTACTTTCAGTTGATTGAGATTAACTTAGAAATTAATTGGCTAATATTGATTAATTCAAATCGGATGGATGAACTTGGACCGAAAAGAAAATCATCATGATGTGATGATCCAGTAAAAAAAAATATGTGTAGATATACATATAGAACTAAAGAATCTTCATCTTTTTAGGAATTTGGTTAACATAGTGCGACTATGTGCGAGTCGCATATCAACAATTCCGTACCAACACATTACGTATGTTTTCCGAAAAACAAATTATTAACATAATCACAAATATACGGTAGGAAAAATTTAAGTCATGTGCCGGAATTCGAACCCGCGTCCATCCACCCCTTGAACCGGGGTATGCTCTAACCAATTGAGCTAACATGACATGACGTCATAACTCAAATCTTTCCTATCGTTCTTTAACCATTGCATTTTCTAATGTAATCCGCATAGCAGGCGTTATTGCAAACCTAACAATATTAAAACAAATTATATATTAACACAATAACAAGTGTGGTTGAACGATATGAGGGTGTTATTTTTGTATTGCATGTACAGAATCCTAAAAAGTAATTAATGTACATCGTTTATTGCTATATGATAGCTTATCGTTATTAGTATTGAACTCTGTTCATTTGCCCTGGGTTGTGTAAACCTTCTGGAAATTCAAGAGTCAAGTCAATGACGATAAAAAACAAAGTTAATGAGACATTTGGTGAAACTTGTGTTTTATAAATAAACCTGGGTTTTTACTAACATTAACTTAATATTATCAAAACCTACTCCTGAAAATACCTAAAAATATTACGAGCTTATTTAAAAACACAAATAAGTATTTCATCTTACATATTTAATATTTGAGAGTATATCAAAGTTGTGTTTTAATACCTGCCTGTGTTAGATATCATGCATTTTCTTTGCTGTATTCCAAAATGCAAAAAACCGTACTACACTAATCGTAAAACAGACAAATAATACAAACATTTATAAATTAAGATTTAAAATTGTTAGTATTTTTATATAAAACTTTCTGATTGATAAGACATATAATTTATAATTGAGTATTTAAATAATTAATTATAGTTAATATTTTGGACACCTATGGCGAATACATTACTCACCTTTGTTTTGCCGATGACATAGTCATATTGGCAGAATAGCTTGAAGAACTCAGTACAATGCTCAGCGACCTCAGTAGAGTTTCCAAGCAGGTGGCTCTTAAAAGGACAAGACAAAAAATATGTCTAATGTCCATGTTGCACCCGTACCAGTAGTTGTTGGGAACGATACACTCGAAGTTGTTGACCATTACATTTACCTGGGACAGACTGTCCAGTTAGGTAGGTTCAACTTCGACAAAGAGGTCGCCCGAAGAATTCAACTCGGATGGGCATCTTCTCGTCGAAGATCCCGCAAAGCCTGAAGACCAAAGTCTTCAAACAGTGTGTGTTGCCAGTGATGACATATAACACTGAAACGTGGTCCTTAACTGTGGTCCTAATGGACAAGCTCAGGGTCGCTCAAGAGAGCTATAGAGAGAGCTATGCTCGGAGTTGCTTTGCGCGATATTATCCGGAACGTGGATATTCGTCTAAAAACCAAAGTCACCGACATAGCTCTCAGAATTTGCAAGTTGAAGTGGCAATGGGCGGGCCACATTGCTCAACGAACTGATAACCGATGGGGAAGAAAGGTTCTCGAGTGGTTACCACACTACACCGCAAGACGTAGAGTTGGTAGGCCTCCCGCTAGGTAGACTGACAACATCGTAAAAGTCGCAGCGCAAATCGGTTTGAGGGTTAAAGGAGTAAGTTGCCGCATTGTTGATACATTTATATTTTAAAACTACTTTTTTGATTATTTTACATCAGCCATGTAGTACGTTTATGGTCAATGTCTATTTACTTAATATCTGTTGTATAAAATCCTGTTATCGTCCGTACGGTCTTGTGAGGGTAAAAAAGAGCTATAGCCGCATTCTGGCAATGATTCTCTTAGAGCCAACATATTATTCTCCAGATCAAAAACCTAAGTATTTTAGGAGATATTAGGTTTAAGGCTGGGCCTAATGCCAAAATTACGCAAAAGGAGTATTTTCAAACACACTTTTTGATGGTAACGAACGCAAATATTCCAATAAAAAAAATATAGGAGGCAGGGGATAATCTTGAAGAAGTACAGTAATTGAATAGAATTTTGAAAAATACCTCATTGCTCGCCTCAATAATCGTTACCCAGTCCTAGTTTTAGTTGTAGAGATTTAATTTATCTGACCGTAACGCATATACTGCGCTCAACGTCAGGGCCTTGAGCGAGCGCGGCGCAGGGCTGTTTGCGATCGTGACGCTGCCGCCTGGCTGTGGTTGTATTTTGCACTCGAGTGGGCGATGGAAGAAGTGGGGGTAAAAACTGATTTTTTCCTGGCATTAGGCGCACTCTTAAAATAGCATCAGCCAAAAGGGTCAAATGATTGATATTTGAAGATTAAGTAAGCATGCTGCTGTATTATATTGCTAATGCAACTATCATTCCTTGTATTGAATTGTAACTGTCTTTATTTCATTTTACCGTTACTACGGTCGTTATGCACCTTATTCCATATTCAATAAAATAAAATTGCCTGACCATGAGCGGAGGGAAAAAAATTACTGCTGCTTTCTGGCAATGTTTATCTTAAGATAAATTATATCATTTATGAAGCATATTTAAGATGATTTCGAGTGTAATTATAAAAGCAACATATAATTCATAAGCTTGCAATTTTCGCAATCAATGTTTTAGGTTATAAGAGCGAGCTGCATATGTTTGTAAGAACAAATCTTTTTTATTATGAATTCTAAGTATCTGAATCAAATTTAAGGGATCTAACGCCAAAACTTAACTGAAGTCGGATCTATTTTCGAATAGGCTTAATAACTTAAACCAGCATTTTAGGATATTTCAAGACCAAATAAAGCAACAGCCAAAAAGTTAAAATTTTGCATTTCTCGCAGAGCTGTTTGAAGGTTGAGTAGGAGAGCTGCAACATTGCCAATGCACTACTATTGTATAACTATTATTTATTAAACTACCTGAACCAAATATAAGAAGGATCTACCTTTCAACTCTATTTATTTTTTATCTGTGGCAAAAGAAAAGTTTTATATAGTCTGACCACTACAGGGTTAAAAAGAGCTACGGCTACACACTATGGCATTGTTTTTTTATTTTCAAAGCAAATATATAATTTCTCACAGAACTAAAACTGCCATATTTTAAGGAATTTTAGCTGCAAAATGGTAGCAGCTGTAGAAAGGTAATATATTTGCAATTGTTACAGAGCTGTTTGTAGGTTACATATGCAGTAAATTTTTAGTCCAAAAATATCAATACTTAACATATAATTTTATTTATTCAGTATCCATTTATACTTATAATAAAACTGTAACACGTCCAATTCTGTAAATTGAAGATAATTTGAAAAAAAATTTGAGAGCACTCTGTAGCTAATACTGATGCCAAAACTGTATTTGATTTAATTTTTGTGTCTGTCTGTCTATCTGTATCCCGGCCGCGCATCACGCTAAAACTAGTGAATGACTGAATTTATTAAAACTTAACACGATTTGAGTTCATACTACGAAGAAGGACATTGTATACTTTGATCCCGAAAGTCGGCATGGTTCCTTGGGAAAGGGGATGAAAGTCAAAATGTACACTTAGTTGTAATTTATTAACGTGTAGTCCGATTTCAATCATTCTTTTTTTGTTAGAATAGTGACTCCACGGACACCCCGGCATCCCACGGGCAGACCGGCACCCCACGGGAATCTTGACACCCCACAGGCAGCCTGGCACCTTTATTTAGTTTTGCAAGCTTGCTAAGATAAAACCTTAAATCTGGAACGCTCGCCTCAATCAGTTTTTTTAACTATCTGTCTTTTGCTGGATACATTTGGAGAATGCGCAATGGAAGTGCACAATCTAATATATCTTCGTTCTACCGCCAAACAAGGAGAACTTCGGCGAAAAGACGCCGTTCTAAAATCGAAATTCCAAAGAAACCCACAAAGTACTTTGCTCGAACATTTATTGTGCGAGCCGCGAAGGAACTCCATGAGTTAAATTTTTTTAAATTATATTGTGACCTAACAAGCTCCATGCCCTCTTGCTGTTAAGTGGACTAACATCTGCCTATAACAGATGCATTTCATCACAAGTCATGAATTGCACTGTGCCCGTCACTTTGAGATATAGTTGTTAAGTTTCATGTGCCTGTAATTTAACTGGCTCTCAAGGACTGCTGCCGGAACACCGGTGCTTGGCGACAGATTATCTACTTGAGGGTGGTAGCTATCCAGGCGGGCAATCGCAAAATGCCCTTCCACCATGCAGTAAAGCTCAAGCCAGCAGCGGGGATCGAACCAGTGACCTGCAGCACGGCAGTCCATAGCTATTACCGCCTGGCCATCTTTGCTTCCAAACTACCTACTGTTTTCTGGATAATACAACCTGGGAGTTTTCGAATCTAAAGTAAAAAGCTCCTTTCTGAGCTATGCTTTACTTTAAAAGTGCTTCACCGCAGACCACAGCGTTGCTTAATATGAGATAAACAGTACTCCATTGTGTATAATTAGTCTGTAGGTACGGCAATCGTGAACGAAGTCGTAGGTACAGTTAGTTTAAAAATAAGAGTTATTATATGTCGGTTCCTAAGATTGTAAAAAAAGTTTTACTGCTGTTCACAAGATATGTTATTTTTCAGAATTAAAACTAGTATTAATTATGGCATTTCTGCTGGAAGTATGGCAGCTGCGAAAGGGATACTATAATAATTCTGCAATTTTCGCACATCTGTTTGAGGGAGAAGAAAAGTCTTATTGATTTGTGATGTAAATTTTTAGTGTACCTATTATTGTTGCAAGTGCATTAAAACGTTTTTGAAAATTTGCCGCCCAACTCTAGTAGGATATATCCGTTAATCTACGACGCTCTTATGAAGGCAATTAAAAATTAATTTAATTAGTGTGAAGATCGTGTATGAAGTGTAAGAAGTGTAGTGTATGAAATGAGTACGAATTTTGCCCTGAGGTAGGTACATAGTAGGTACATTGTACAATATTTAATATTAAATAATGGTTTATCCTAAAACTAAATTGAGAACTGATATGGGCAGACCAAAGTCAAAACAAAGTTATCTTAAATAACATGACATTTATAATAATAATAATAATAATTTATTTTTGCATAAAGTTGTTACATTTTAATTAATGAATCCATAGGCTCCCGAACTAGTTAAAAACTGTGTTTCGGGTGCCAGTGGCTTCTCCCATCTAGATTGTTTAATATTTTATGCTTACAAAATAAATGTATATAAGTACAAACATAGTCTATATAACTCAAAAAATAATATAAGTACATCTATGGAATATTAATAAAGCATACATTTTAAATTTATAAATGTTAAGCAAACATGTTTTAAAATGAGATAAAACACGCATTTTAAAATGTTTGTTACGGTGTGTTGGGATGTTTGTGTAGTGTATGTGTATGTGGGTGTGAGTGAATATACGTTTGAGTGTATATCATCTCCGCCAAAGCACCCTTCTCATAAGAATGGGTTGGTGGAGATATGTGTGTTTTTTGTTTTTATGTGGTGGTGTATGTGTAAGTGTAGGTATGAAAGGGATTTATGTAATTAAAGCACTGTGTGTGGCGTTGTACGCACCGTGCACTATGTGTGATGTTGTGTGCACCAGGCGTAGTGTGTTAAAGTGTACGGAAGCGGTTGAATAAAAAGGGTATGTACTCAATATATTAATCTCTAAAACTATTTAGCATCCCTTCGATGCCTTCATAATCATATTGACAAAGCCAAGTAAGTAGCACCTTTTTGATCTCACTATTACTTAGCTTTTTAGCCTTATGTACTTTATTAAATTTGTTATAAAGTAGAGGGACAATAACGTTAAACTGCTTGTGCGCAAATTTGCTCTTAACACGGGGAACAGGACATTTATCTAATCTCTTTCTAGATTTATGTTTATTTGCTTTGAGTTTTATAGTTTAAAACTAATTTTTTTTTTATATACATACTGATTACATCTTCAATGATAGCCTTAGTGCTGATTTCATCTTCCAAAGGTCAGGGTAGTATGTGAGTAAGTGAGTACATTTTTATTTCGTAATTTTTACTTTAAAATTGGAATATTTGTTTGATATTAGTAGATACTTAATAATATGGCTGTACATATTCAAAGACTTCGTTGTTAGTATTTATAGCTTTTTTTAGTAAGTAAACATGTAAATACTTTTTGTTACTGTTGATTTATATCATAAGGTCAGTTTGTAAATACTTCATTTTCATTATGGTCATTTTTTACATGAACCAGAATTTGACCAAGACTTTGAGATGTTTACCCTTCGAAACCACATCTATAGCTCGTATCAATAAGCCGGGCTGTCATTACACATATTAGTGTATATTTTGAAACTACTGAACCGACTTAGATGGAACCTGTTGACAAATGTAAGTACAAAAAGAAATACCGCTGTAAAATTATGTTTATTTGATTTGAAGCCCTAGTAGATTATCATATACGAATACCTAATGCAGATTCAATAAAATAAAAAAAAATTTCAAGTGATAACCACAATATAAGAAGTCCGTAAAAAAGTAGCACAACTAGAATTTGCATGTTTCTACGTGAACTCAACAAATAGGTATACGAATTGTTAAGGTCTTTCATGTGAATGGGTTTGTTCGCCCATAGTAAAAAAAAACGTATTTATTAGTATTGAAGTTTGTTAATTATATTTATTTTCATCGTTTATTGTGACATGCCTACACCACACAATACGCAATAATAGTTATTTGTATTATGCAAAGCTGCAAAAATGTTATTTGAAGCATCAGTACCGAAGGTTTAAAAGAAATTAGATGCAAAATGAGGAGAATGCTAAGTGCAAAAAAGCAGCTTGAATAATGTTATAAATTTGCGAAAATTTATATTAAAAATTAGCTGTACATGCGACTTCGTTCGCAATTGCCGTACCTGCAGAATAATTATTCACTTTTGAGCACTGTTTATCTCATATTTATCAACGCTGTGATCTACGGTGAAGCAATGTTAGTAAATCTTGTGTTGTGAATAGTGAACGTGTTGGCGGCAATCATTAAAAGTATTAGGTGTTGACATAAAATTCGTGCTAGTTTAAAATGAAAGTTTGGAGTGTGTTTTTATATATTAGTGTTTTTTGGAGGCCGAACTGACCAATCTTTTGTAATTGGAACGGGGGCTGGAGGCAAATATCTTCACACAGCGATCACTCGGTTAACCTTTTCTCCCAAAACAGTGAGAAACCAGCAAGCCGGGCGCGCCTGACAAGAAGACGCTGAAGGAAAACGTTTGAGACTGGTTCGGTGAGTGATCTTCATTTTAGGTTATCTCTAATTGCACGACTCATTGCTTACAGATTGAATCATTAAGTTTGTTTGATAACTCATGTAATTTGTGATATTACCTATTAGTTTAAATAAGTAATAAAACGGTGCAAAATTTGAGACTAAAAAAATAACATATCTTCACCACGCGGGTGCTGGATCTATATTTATACTAAGATAATGTGGCGGTAAAGAGAGAAATTAAACAATCTTAAGCTCGAAGGTTTACATCTTAAACATTGGAATACAAATTTTCATTACATACCAATGTAACGCCGTAAGGAGGTAAGTATCCTTGAAAGTCTTTGAGAATCCGATGATCCTTTTGGCCGATGTGGTGCTTGTTTGTACGATCACTTTTAAGGCTCTTTGCTTACTTAATTACACGAATTGTGTATGGATGTTATTAGGGTAAATTACAATGTCGAATTGTTATGTGTAGGCCATCGCCTAACACCTGATACATGATCTATCCGGAAGACTTAGTTCTACTGCATATGCAGTTCGTAAGATAAGACAGGTAACAGACGTAGCTACTGCTCGGCTAGTTTATTTCGTGTACTTCCACAGCATTACTCGTATGTCGTCTGGTGTAATGCTGTGGGGAGCTGCTGCTGAAATAGAGACAATCTTTATCTTACAAAAGCGTGTCATTCGAGATCCTAGGTAATCTCCGAAAAATTCTCTATGGAATTGATATTTTAACTTTACTCAGCCTGTATGTATTTGAAAATATTATGTCTGCTCGTAAAAAGTTTGAGTTAATTTAAATTAAACAGTGACAGTCACGATTACAACACTAGATATAAAGATAAAATAGCGATTCCTGGTTTTAGATTAGCAAAGGCAATTAAAAAGTCCTTCCTAGGTCACTGTGCGAGGTTTAATAATAAAGTTTTCAAACATATTACAACACTCACTCTCAAGGACAGCTGCCGGAACACACCGTTAGATGCTTGGAGACAGATTTTCTACTTGAGGGTGGTAGCTAGCCAAGCGCGCAAAATATCGTACAACCATGCTATAACGACTGCCATACTAAGACAACAACCGGGACCGACGGCTTAGCACGCCCTCCGAAGCACGGCCTACATTGAATAAATTAAAGTTGATGACAGTACGCTTTTAATTATCTCGAGTATTCCGAGTTCGACAACTGAGGAGCGTTTGGTTGACTTCCTTTCATTTAGTAACTTGCATCTAATCTATCCAGTTACTAACGCAAATGGACGTACACTAAATCCAGTAACTACTGACAATGCCAATTTTTTTTCAGTTAAATAAAGTAATATCCCTCTAATTAAAAAAGACGCTTTGCACCAATTAGCTTTAATAATTGAAATGAAACATTTACCTCCTAAAATTCTCAAATGCAAGAGATCTCTGAAGTAATTCATTTACTGAAGATTTAGAAAATACTACTGGGAAGACCATTTCAATCCACACTACACGGTAGATGAAACTGTCAATATATTTTATGACCTTATTATGCCAATAATTATTAATTACACACGCAACCGCAACTTTAAAAACAATAACGTTTACCCTTGAAGATTAAGTCGCTATCTGATAAATATCATAAGTAAATGTTTTAAAAATTCTGTAGACCCTAGGCATGACTTAGCTTTTGAATTATTGCGCATTCGTTATGAGAAGTTCACTGTGGGATGTTTATCTATATTCAGATCTCGAACTCCAACCTATATAAAGAATAGTCCAAATACTTCTGGTCATACACTATCAAACACCGAGCTCGTTGGCAAGCTCGAGGCAAAAATAAGTCCCGATTAGTGTCTCTCTCTAGTCACAGAGTAAATTTCAGTGGGCTCCATTCTCAACGGTACAACACTGCAGTTTTACCGGGGCATTTAGTTCAGATCCTCCCAATGTCTCCCGGCAGCAAGAAAAGCCGAGGTCTGAACCATAGTGATGCCCTTGAGCTCGCTGTCAACTCCTCCGATAGTAGCGGAGCGTTTTCGGCGCCCGCAGGAGACGGCAGTATAAGGCGCTCTTCGCCTTCTACGTCCGTCTCGGGAGAATCCTCCCGGGCTATAAAAAGGCCTTTCCCTTGCCCAAAATCTGATGGAGCTTAATGACCGACAGCGGTAAACAGCATCTAAGTCCACCCTAAAATAAAAAAAAATAAAAAACTTCAGGTCTTTCGTCAAATCACTAAGGACCGATAGTGGCGACATGCCAGACGAAACGGTCCTTGATGATAACAACGTATATGGGGCAGCTCCTGGAATATCTAAAGTCAATTTACAGTAACGAATTAGATACTGTCTATGGAGAGCTCAAATTATTACCATTCATCTCTGAACACGTGTACATTTTTTAAATCTCTTCAGCTCATCGATGTAAATAAAGGCCATGGTGTCCAGCCCGGGCTCAGCTATCCCACTATTATTCTACGAAACATGTGCCTTGCAGCCTGTGAAGCCGCTGCAAATCATCCACAGCAAATCTCTCAAGAGAAAATACGGAGAAAGAAATTATAAAAGTGAATCATAAGTTTATACTTTTAAGTGTTAACCTATGGCAACATTATGTCAGTTTGCATTCAACTGTAACCTAAGAAATCCATAAAAAATGAAACACGTCACTGTAAAGACAAAGCCTTGAAAAACAAATACTGATACGAAATGATAGTTGGTTTTAAAATGATTGTTGAAAATCTATCATAGAAATCATGGTTCATTACCACAGTTTGTTGCAGTTACGACTTATATTTTGTCAACAAGCATATTATTCATCTTGAAACAAAGGAGTGCTGCGTTAAAGATGTTCAGTATCGCAGTAATTTTTCATTTGAGTTATATAACACAGTAGACTATTTACAGATAATAGTTATTCCGTTTAGACGTTTTGTTTCTAGCATGTTTTGAATTTCAGGTGTCAAGAATGCCTGACATCAAACATTTTAAGCGTATTGCTACATAGGTAGGTATTTTGCGGTTTAGATATCGCCTGAAAGAGTACAAAAGGGGAAGTTAAAACCCAACAGATGACTCTGAGTGCCAAATTAAATTTGACTTCTTTAATGCAAATTATACTTGTTTAACACATTTTTTGACGAACGGCAACTTACGAATCCAATTGTAGAAAGTTGTTTTACGGTAATTAATTGAAACAATTAATGTTTTTCAGTACATCAAGGTAACAAAGTTAAATTATGTTGAATTTTAGTGATACTTATGTTAAATTACTATGAGGTTTTTACTATTAAAACTGGGTTTTTACAAAAATAATGTTGGTAATACCTATAATGTTATCAGAGCTGATTCAAACTGGCAAAGGTCAGTTTGTCAACGTATATAAATACAAGAGCAGTCTCATTTAAGTCATTAGTTGTGACATACATATCAAGATGAAGCATATCCAAGTCTTCTTTTTATTGGCTGTGTTAGTTGCAGCATTTTCTATGGTGATGTCAGCTCCTCAAGAAGTACGTATCTAAACTTATATAATATGTCTTATTTTTTTATATTGAACTAGCGATGTGATCATTTATATGTATCTGTTTAACGATAACTTCTTCTAATCTGCATGAAAATTAGAGGAAAGAAAGCGTTATTAAAATCAAGTTATCATGCCTGTTTTAAAACTTACCAATTTCCTATTAATTTGTGTGCAAGAATCGATTAAAAACAATTTCTTGTAAGCATGAAATTTTTTTGATTGCTGACAGACCATCCTTTCACCACTATCTCACCTAATGGTAAGTGATGATGTGGTCGAAGATGCTGTTCAGGGTAACCTAGAGTTACTGGCTCTCGAGGACAGCTGCTGGAGCACACCTTTAGGTGCTTGGCAACAGATTTTCTACGAAATTCACCCAATTATTGTCTGGTACAATATTTTTCAGCGATTAAAGTGTCTTTTACTTTTGTAACTCCTCGTCCATACACTGTTCACATAGTGTGGGTCCGTTAGTTACATATTGCTGATTTTTAAAAGTTTGGATTATATGATTGCTATGAATAGGTGATTTTTATAGGTTTGGATTACAGATATTTAACTATGCCACTTGTTTATTAAAACATTTACTTTTTTTAGGATCAAGGAGAACAGGAAGGAAGATTTAGGCCGTTTTATTACCGAAAATATTATGATTTTTCCAGGGATAATTAGAAACACATGACAATCCACCATAGGAGTCCCACTATTATATATTACTAATGAAAAGGTGCACATAATAGTTCTGAAATAGGAACAGAAGAATAAATTAAATGAGTTTTAGATATGTTATGACTTATTATTTGAATATACATATTATAATTAATTATGTAAAAAAAATTATAAAATATGGCGTTCTTTGCATTTCATCATCATCATCACATTAACCGAAACGTCCAACGTTGAACAAGGTCTGACCCGTTGGTGGAATTCGCCATTATCCCTTCGCTTGGCAGGCGCCTTGAGGATCGCAGTACAAGTTGTCAGTTCTTCAGAAGGCGTTGCTTCTCACCTTCTGGAATTTATTTTTGCACTTAAACATACAAAAAAAAATCTACTGATTCCACGTACCCAATTCACTTTTACAATTTATTTATTTGTCGACATCTTCTCGAGTTCAAGAAATCCTTGTTGAATTATATAATATATTGAATTATATTGAAAATGTAAAGCATAGTATGTTTTCCTATATTTAATGTCCAAAGTATCTTGGAAAATGAAAGTTTCATACGGAAGATGTAGTGTTACGGTTGTTTTTGAGTGTCTAGGTTATGAACGCACCCTGCGTTCTTTTTAATCTGTTTTGCGAGAGCCTGAACGTAAATCACACGCTGCCTTATCTGTTGACTGTCGCGGGTCCTTTGCCAGGGGAATAATCTAGCTAGGTGTCCTGACCGTCTGTGCCCGCGTATGCGTATTCGCCTGTACTGTGGGAACTCAAAGCAAACACCGATTGTAGGAACTGTCTTTATTATTTAACACATTACAGTCCCTATACACGCAAAAGCCAGGTACGAATTTGAACAGGAGTTCAACATTACATTAAGACCGGACAATATGGCAGATTTAATGGAGAGTAAAATAAGAAATAGCTACCTAAAGTATTGTACAGATATAGCAAAAATGGTAATTAAAAGGAATAAAACAAATTAATAAAAATTATGTTTACATAATATTTATGCATTCACAAAATTCCCTTTCACCATGCGGTGAAGCTCAAGCTCTGGGCGGGATTTGAACCATGGACTGCTGCATGGCAGTCTATAGCCAATGCCACTGAGCCATCACTGCTTCAAAACATCTGGATGGAACCAAAATTAAAGGGTTGCCGTGTTCTTTGAATTAAAAATTGTTTACGTAAGTATTAGCAAATTAAAGAAATACAATCATAATCCAACAGATATGGAGCGAGAAAAAATACCTACCAATATATTTTGTAAATATTGGCATAAAATGGTTGTCAAACTACACAACATTTGCTCTTAATCTATGCACGTGCTGTTTTTTTTGTAACTTCTTCCACCTATTCATAACGTGAAAGCAAAAAGTAAGTTCAAACGCAATAGAAACAAGGTTTAAGATAGATTGCAGCTACAGTCATCGGGACGGCAACGCCGCGCTCAGAAATGTTTTACCAAATATATTTAAAAAATTTGGCGGGAAGAAATGTTTTTGCTTATTACAAAAAAACTATGAGGCTCATTAATTTGAAAATGTTGGTGCCGATGGTACCAATTTTACCCAACTGTTTAAGCTATTAAATAGTTATTAAGCCTTTCCCATTTTGAGCTGTACAGCATGTGCTAGCTGGGGACATGTGTCTCCAGCTTACACGTTTGTTTGAGTTT
The DNA here is from genome assembly GCA_963890685.1 of Plagodis pulveraria. Lineage (NCBI taxonomy): Eukaryota > Metazoa > Arthropoda > Insecta > Lepidoptera > Geometridae > Plagodis > Plagodis pulveraria. Next base: position 21,665,488 of record OY982967.1, read on the forward strand.
GTAGCTCAAAAACTTAATAGCCACAGACTTGAAAATTTTAGTGCCTATGGCACAAATTATGTTCAAAATTCCTGGCTATAGTATATAATCACATCTTCAGCCGTTTTGTATATACAGCATGTGTCAGCTTGGGACCAAAACGCCAGCTAACACACTAATAATCACACGTAGCATCGAAGTCTATTTGGCACCTAAATTTTGAGTTAGTATTCATAATTGCACAAAATATGCTCTAAATATTGGCATATTCAGAATTAAGAAATTTTTAGTGACATTTATATTAGGTTATTACTATTAAAAATGGGTTTTCACAAAAATACTGTTAGTACCTATGATGATATCAGAGCTGATTCGAACTGGCAAAGGTTATCAACGTATATAAATACAAGAGCAGTCTCACTTAAGTCATTCGTCGTGACATACATATCAAGATGAGGCATATTCAAGTCTTCTTTTTATTGGCTGTGTTAGTTGCAGCATTTTCTATGGTGAATGGCTTCTATTACGTACGTATTTAAACTAGATAATACGTCTTAAATTTTTATATATACCTAGCGATTTGAGCATTTATATGTATCTGTTTTACGATAACTTTTTCTAATCTGCATGAAATTTAGAAGAAAGAAAGCGTCATTAAAATCAAATCATGCATGAAAAGAATCGGTCGCGGGAAGAAATTTAAAAATAATATCTTAAAGTCTATTTTAAAAAAGGTCTAGTTCGTATATTTTAATCGTCAAATTCAACTTTAAAGCGACCGGTTGGAGCTCTAGCTATACCAAGACGTTACTAATAACTAGGTAAAGCAATGTTCTTTGCGGCCACTACTTGGGTGACTAACCGCTAGTGGCGTATTTTGAAGCGCTGTTACCACTACGCGTATGATGTCTTTGCCTCCAATTTTTTCTAGGTACATTAATAGAATATAATAAATTTTTTTGCATAATGTATCGGTACATAAACATGGATAATATATTAACTGTGGAGATAAAAAGTTGCGTGCAACTTATTAATTTATGGAAATTGATTTTTATTTAATACTATTAAAATGTCATGAATCCATAGTATCTAATTAATTTTAACATATGTGTCTATACAAATTTGGTCATTCTGAGATTGAGTAAAATGCCCTCTCTATCAGCCATAATTTTAACTTACTTAGGAATCTACGGGTTAATAATTGCTTTATTTTTTTAGGTATAGCGTTGTAGATACGTATACACATAACGTAACAATTGATCTTATGTAATGCTGTTTGTGGCACTTTTGGTAAAACAATTTTGTCTGAATTCCGAGTGTTTTTTGAAACCATTTCCATAGCTGTAATAAATAGCTCCGGATTCCTTTTTTACAAATTTGGAGAACCTAACAAATTGGTTTCGTCTATATCTGCAATTTGCTCAACGTCATAATAAATGGTTAATTCTTAATGAGTACTATTATAGGTACGAAACTGGATGAAATTAGTTTAGTCAGATTAACACTAATTTTTATTTTGTTATCGTATAGTATATAACATATATAATAGCCAATCGATAATCTTACGCATTAGCAGCACGGAAATACACTTTTTAAGAGTAAAATTTTTTTTACATTTAATAGCTGCTGTTAAGTATTTTAAGCTGCTCAGTGTCAGAAAGTACGAAAATCAAACAGATTATACCGTTGAAATAAGAAATATTCTAGCGAAATCATAAAAAAAACACTTAAGACACGAACTACGCGTTTAAAAAAGTTATCATGCCTGTTTTTAAACTTATCAATTTCCTATTTAGGGTGTAAGAATCGATTAAAAACAATTTCTTGTTATATTGATATTGCAGGCTTAAGACACGAAAAACGTTGCGCGTTGGTTAGAATATTATTTCATTGTATTGTATAAATAATAAATAAATAAAAAGCATTTATTTCTTCCTTACAAAATATAACTAAAAATTACAATATACTAATCTATCCATTTTTTTTACTAATACTTACTATAATACATATACAACTTATAACTTAACACTTAGGTACATTATTTACTCAATTATTCTAACTATCTTTTGAATTAATGTAAGAACCTCCTGTTGCGGTAAAAGACTCCTCCAAACTTTTCCATTCTTCTCTTTCTTCTTCATTGTATTGTAGCAAATATAATTAAATTATGCTGCATCGCAATTAATCAGCATGAATTTTATTATTCTTATTAGTATTGTTTTTACAACTTTGATAGAAGATATACCATTATCAGTATTGTGAGTTGAAGAATTTGATTTGATATCTCTTAACTCTATAGCTTGCTGCTTGATATTCAATATTTAACAATAGTATTTTTATATGTTCCTGTGTTTCCTCTGTGTAAAACTAAACGAATATATATTCGTTTAGTTTTGAAGGTAAAAAACAGAGAAAGGGGAAACGATGACATTGCGAATTTAGTTCCTACTCATCCTTCCTTATTATAAAACTTCTTTCACTTCACTCTCACTTTAAAATTTATATGGAATTTCTTCTTCCATACGAGTAGAGCAAGTAAAAGCGTGTTCTGTTGTTTTTTGATTGCTGATTGCTGACAGACCATCCTTTCACCGCTATCTCACCTAATGGTAAGTGATGATGTGGTCGAAGATGTTGTTCAGGGTAACCTAGAGTTACTGGCTCTCGAGGACAGCTGCCGGAACACACCTTTAGGTGCTTGGCGACAGATTTTCTACTTGAGGGTGGTAGCTAGCCAGGCGGGCATTCGCAAAATGGCCTACCATCATGCTGTAACGACTATACGGCAACGGCACATAAAATGACCGTAATGCAAAATTGAAATTACGGTCATTTTATGTGCCGTGAACCACTTAACAGTTTAGCGACGCAATCATTAGTCGTTCGGATTCTTATCAAGAAGACGTCTGGGTCTGTAATGTGTACTACCTATATTGAAATTTCTGACTTCTTTTGTGACTGATCAACAAATTATTATTGGGTACAATGACTGGGTACTAGTAGGTAATGCATGCTGTACGTGCGCAAAGGAGACCACTCTATCTATACCTTTGTTTTGCACTGTGCCGCACCTTGAGACATGGTTGTTAAGTATCATATGCCTGTAATTTCAATGTCTCTCAAGGACTGCTACCGGAACATACCGTTAAGTGCTTGTCGACAGATTTGCTACTTGAGGGTGTTCGCTAAGCAGGCGGGCATTCGCAAAATGCCCTTCTACCATGCAGTGAAGCTTAAGCCCGCGGCGGGATTTAAACCATGTACCTGCTGCGGGGCTGTTGCTATCCAATGCCACTGAGCCACCACTGCTTCAAAAACACACTGCAACTACATCGCTTTAAACAATGCATCGCTAATGTGCACGTGTACGGGTGCTAGTGAATATGTGGCTTTGTTCAGCTTTGTAGGTACTTCATATTTATTTTATGGGTTTGTCGCTATTTAATTTACTCAATAACTGGACCCAGTTTACATGTAATAAGAAACATTCGGTGGGCGGTATGTAAGTATGACGTAGTTAGGCAGGTATCCATACTAGGAGATGCCTCGTAGGCTGCGCTGTGGCTTGGTTGGCTACGTGTGTGCGTGTCTACGTACGTAGCTCTCTGAGTTACGTAGCGGCACGCGCTCCGTTGTTTCTATATCGTTTGCTACGAAATAGATCCAAAAATGTTGGAGACTACAAGTCTGATATGTATGTTCTGAAATAATCCTTAAAAAGTTATGCGTAAGTTACCAATAACCCTGTATAAGACATATTACACACAAAATTTGCTTTCTTTTTGAATTTTTTACTTAGTGAATTTCTTAAATGTTCTAAAACTTTGACGACGCACAATTTATTTATTTCGGTAGAAAAAATATATCATTTAAGTATTTATGATCTGCTCAACGAATTGAATTCATCTAGAAATGACAACACTTTTCATGCTAGATTACTAGAAAACAACTTTTCACCAATATTTTTACAAGGAAAAATCACGTTGAATTCGTAGTAGTTTTTCTGGTTTTAATATTGAGTATTTTTATGCGATTTGACGGGAACTCGCTTGGAGCCACCTGATGTTAAGCGGTAACCTCTGTCTATGACAGACGCATTTCGTCACAAATGACGAACTTGTTGTCTCATATGCATGAAATTTCACAATTTTTTAATATTACTACATCAGCAGGTAGACAAATAGCATTGTGATTTTAATAAGGCTTCGTTTTGCTCTTTGCGTATGGAACCCAAAAAAGATTCAATGTTGATATTAAACTACAGCATCTTCATTGAAGTGACGTGAATGTGACATGTACTCTTAAGAGTTTAAAACGTATTGTTATTGTCTAGACTAAATGTTCAATAAAAGTTCAGTGAACTCATCTTTTAAGCTGTTCAAATAAAGCTTTTAAACTATTGAAGCTTGAACTACTTACCTGGCCTGTACTGACCAGACGTGTAATAAAACTTTTATTTTTATGCTTTTAGCTTCGACATTGTTTTATTAAGTATCTGCAAATACAATGAAATTATTCATGGGTCCCAATGAATAATTTCATTAGTATAGAAATACTAGTTTAGACTGTATATTGATAAGCATTTAAAAAGAAAGTTTTGATACTGGCGGTATCTCTATATTAACATAACACTACAAACTAAACTCACATACACTCTCTCGTTTAAAATATTTTGTACAATCCATTGACCCCACGCTATTTTTAGGAACGTTTTAATTTCCTTCACACTGCTAATACTCTCAATCTTAGGTCATTAGATAACCTTTCTCTCTGTATCCCTCAACATGGCACAGTATTTTACGATCGATATTTTCTAGTCAAAGCTGTCCGCCTGTGGAATTCACTACCGGCTCCTATTAGGCGTCAGTCACTGTCATTTTCAAAACTCAAGTCAAAAATTTTTTCTTGTCTAATTTGTAAATTCAAACTGTTAGAACAATTCAATGCTTATGCGTTACGCCAAATAAGTACCAGCATTGTAATCACTCGTCACATAAAACAAGCGCTCTGACAAATTTTGAAAAATACCCAAACGGCTTACACATGTCACCATCCATGCCACCTTTAAAACATATTGACTTAGAAATCCTACTACACAGTTTGTGATTACTTAAACGACAAAACTGCCTGCACAATTCCGCCTCTGCCAAGCTGTCGCCTGTCACCTACGTAATTTAAACAAAAACTGTAATATTGTATTATATAGTAAGTATGTAACACATTGTTTAAAGAATTGTTAAATTGTAAAATAGTGTTACAAGACGTTTAAAAGAAGGGCCCCGAGTTTCTTACCCGTTCTTCTCGAAGTGGCCCTATACATTTTTTTTTTGCTGAACGTGGCTATACAATGTGGAATATTAAAATACTAAAAATTTTTATTGACCTTCATAAGAGCGTCGCAGACGCTTAAATTGAATTAATAATTTTAACTTTGACCACTACGGCGAATACCATGCTTGAGCTGAATGATTTGCACCGCTGAAGTAGCTGCGGCACCACGTTTGGTTCCGAAAGATTTGACGCCGCAGCCCGAACTTCAACGGAACCAGAGTTATACTGTCCGGTCTTTTACCATCTACCATGTGTGTATAAGCTGTAAGTAAGTAATATCATACACAAGTATGTACTTTATGGTACTAATTTTCTATTTGTTTCGCAATCCTAATATAGGAGAGAGTCCCAACTAAGTATGAGAATCTGTCTGCCGCGGTACGATAACGTTCCAACTTTGTAATAGGAATGCCAGACCACATTTTGAATACTCGAAATAGTGCTCAGTATATGTAAATATCAACAACTGACAAGCTTGTCAGTAATTAACTTTAAGTTTACCGTGTTCATGTGCGGATTGTCATGAATTGTAAGTAAATTTTCATTGTTACTTGTAAAGCTTCTCGTGGGGATATAGTCTGGATTTCTTCTAAATTTTACAAGTTTATATAAAATGTATAGAGACATATAAGTATAGAAAAAGGCCAAATAATGTATTAATAGACGGCGCGAGGATACACATGTGTTCGAAGGGTATAATATATATGTAATAGAATATTGTGTCAACTCCAATAAGTGTGGAATAAGGACATGGAGAAGAAGTGATAGAATTGCTGTATCTAAGCCAATTCTAATACAAGTTTTCACTCCTGGCTTCTATATCCTTCTTTATAATGAATGAATTCTTACTATTGAAAAATATTAAGATATATAAGATATATAAGGAAATTGCTTCTTATTTATTGTACTAGCCTTTGAATTAATTCGAAAATTGTACCTGAGAGTGTCAACAACATACGAGTCTACAGTCTGCCCCAGAACGATAACGTCCAAACTTTATAATGAGACAGTCAAAGCTCATTCTGAATGCTTGGAATATTGTTCACTTTGTTAGATGTAACAAGTAGATTAGAGTCGTCGTTATTGAGAAGTTTCTAGGTTTTCCTTTCAATTGGAGTTTCTACACATTATTGTTAAAATATGTAGGTGTAATGCATATAAATGTTTGATTGCCTAATTTGTTTTTATGAAAGAGCTGTTTTTTTATTTTTGATAGGTTACCCTTTGACCACTATCTCACCTGATGGTATGTGATGATGTGGTCGAAGATGTTGTTCAGACTAACCTAGAATTACTGGCTCTCAATGACATCTGCGGGAACACACCGTTAGTTGCTTGGCGACAGATTTTCTACTTGGGGGTGGTAGCTAGCCAGGCGAGCATTCGCAAAATGTCCTACCACCATGCTATAACGACTGCCATCCTAAGACGACAACCGGGACCGACGGCTTAACGTGCCCTCCGAAGTACGGAAGCGCTCAGTAGTAATGTCCCTAGCGGTCACCCTTCCAACTTATGACCGCGCGCGATGCTGCTTAACTTAGCTGATCAGTTGAGAACAGCTAAGTAAACTTCGCTACGAGCGCTTCAGTAATCCTAAAAGACGGAGTGATTCGTCTATAAATTTTAAAATAGATGTACGAAAATATATTTTTTTTAATGATGGAAACTCTATCTATACTAGAAAATGTATTTATTTTGTTAGAAAAACCCAAAAACTATCCAACCCGGGATTGAATCCGAAACATACTCACCAAAGATGTATTCCAAAATATAAGTTTCAGGTAGTATGAACCTTCTGGAACCTACGGCACGTTTCAACTAGAGTGCAGCGGTGAAGTTGCTACAAAGGCATATACTACAAACGCATGTTGATAAATCACTATCAGGACATTTATACTATATTATACTACTTGATAAAAAAGTCGTAATTACTTCGTACAAATGTAATTTTAATCTTTATTTGTGCGTAATAATCTATAAACAAACGTGAATACTAACAAAGTTTTGAATCTGTTGCTGGTTAGCTGACTTAAATATAAATTCCCGAACATTTAGTCACCAAAAATAATAGTCTGAGCTTCAATATGTCACTGTAGATGTCACTGTGTAGATATGCATCAATAACCACACTAATAATTTACAACATTTATAAGTTATTTTATGTAAAAATATGTTTATTGACTAAACCTATAAAAAAATACGCAAGTGTATTTAAATGTACTCAGAATAAAAAAAATCCAAATAGAAACATTTTCATCATAACTGTATATTCTTGTAGGAATAGGCAGAGATAACAACATTGACAAGGTCACGCTTGTCAACAAGAATGCCTACGTAGATTTAACCCAGGATGCCACGATTAAAACGTGATAAGTAAGATAAACAATTTTCTTAAAATAAAATTTGCTTTTTAAAGTTTTTGATAGGTTTTTTTGTCATTGTAATTTCCCTGGCCCTAATTCCGTTTTCGTTCAAACTAATAAACCATTATTATTTCATTCTTGGTGTAAATATGAAAATAATTTGATTAAATAAATACTGTCACTTTCATTAACATTGGAACGATAAACCATGTTTGCTTTCAATCACTGCTTTATTTATTTTGGTTCAGTTACCGTTATTCTATTGGCTCTTAATTTATTGCTTTCGAATTTAATCCCTCAGGGTTTGTTAACCTCAATATAGGCCCGATTTGTTATTATATTTCAAAGGTTCATACCACATAATTGAATTTTAGTACGAAATGGCTTGTTTTTGTTCCAAGGAAAAGGTACCATAGTGACGTATTGGTTGTTAGATGAAAACGCGGTTACAAACGCACCCATAGATAGAAATGGATTAGTCAAAGTTCAAAGACAATCAATGGCAAACGGATCATACATTTTCATACTAGAAATTTGAATATCAAAATATTAAGGATACAATCTCTTACCTTAATAAGGTAAAGGAGGTCCGTTAAAATGTTGTTTTTGATTTCCATTATTTTGGTGTATACTATATTTTGAATAATATTTAGTGAGCAGCTCAGTATGAACCAAAAATTGGATGTTTTTACATCCGACAAAAAAAGTAGTTGAGAAAATAAATTCTAACGTCTTGGAACGTCACATTTTAGTAAGATCGAGAGACCAAAGTTGAGAATAGTTTCCGGCCAGTGTCATGTCAGGACAACGTCCACGTGTAGTAAGTTTTTATTTGTAAACAACGATGGTCACTTTTTATGTGTGGTGTAAAAAAAATCCATTGAGCCCCATGTCGAAGTAATATTAAAATGTTTAATGTCAAAACAATTTATTCTGAGCAGTCCTTAATTAGGTTTTTAATAATTACAAAATCGGTATATAAGGTTTTAATGCCACGTTCATCAAAAATTCATACAGCTAAAAAAATAATTAAGTGGAGTATTAAACGAAACCCATCTAAGTATTCCTTTTAAGTAGTGATTTTAAATAATTTGTATAACGATTCAATCATAATCGCGAGACAATTTGGATTTATTAAGATCTAAGTTTCTCATTAAGATGTACTGAATATAAATTGAAGCTTATTGAAAATTATACATTCTTTTCATTGTATACCTAAGTGTCGAAGATTCGAATTTTGATTCATATCATTAATGTAGCATATTGGCTGAAACTTTTTGCACAACTTTAAAGCGTCTCGTACGCTTTTAAGTTGAACGTTAAGTTGTACATAAGTATAACTAGATTTTTAAAGCATTTTCAGTTATTTGTATTTATTTCAGTATATGTAAAGACAATGCCTACTCCAAGCTAAGAGCGACCGCCCCAGCAACACTGGACCGCTGCGCTCACTTTGAATATAGTTCTTAATATTTACATCGAGCAAAAGCAATAAAAAATAATAAATAACAGGCACAAGCGACTTTTATCATGAGTGGTTATTCCGTCACAAATACATTAAAAAAAACATTGTATTAAAAATGTTTGTTAGGACTAAGTCAAATCTAAGAGGTTGTTATCATTTTACATTAATCCTGTTTACGTTTTTTTATGTTATTGTGACGGAACAAGCTCGAGGCCCACCTGATTTTAACCGGTCTAACCTCTGCCTTTAACAGATGCATGTCATCACAAGTCACGAATTGCACTGCGCCCGTCACCTTGTGACATAGTTGTTAAATCTCATGTGCCTGTAATTTCACTGACTCTCAAAGACTACTGCTGGAACACACCGTTAGGTGCTTAGCGACAGATTTTCTACTTGAGGTTAGTAGCTAGCTAGATGGGCATTTGCAAAATGCCCTACCACCATGATATAACGACTGCCATCTTAAGACAACGTCTGGGACCGACGGCTTAACGTGCCCTCCGAAGGACGCAAGTGCTCAGTAGTAATGTCACTAGCGGTCACCCATCCAACTCATGACCGTGGCGGACAATGCTTAACTTTGCTGATCGGTTAAGAACAGCTAAGCCAAGTTCGCTACGAGCGCTTCAAAAATGATTGTTGTTCTCGTATATTATAGTATTTTATATTCAAATAACATAATAACTGTAGGTATATCCAGGAAGGTGTAGGTAAAAGAAGAGATGATCTAAGCACTCACGTTTTCCCAGATATATTTGATCTACCTGGCATAGTTAAAAACTCCTTATCGATTTTCTTCGACATCTAAAATAGCTCGTATATTAAACCCTCAAGAAATCGAAAGCATCATTAATTGCCACAGTTTTATATAATATAAATTTCAGATGTATTATGTAACATGCGTATTGTTATAACCTGAATTCAGGAAGTTTTCCAAGCTTATATCTACAATCTAGCCTAGATATAGCATTTGATCGCAGCTTTACTTGGTCGAAGGTGACATCCTGCATTTCTCCTACCTGACTGAACAAGGATCCGATTGATTGAGTATCGTAAATGACATTGGCATTTTGTACAAATGAAAGAAAGTTCTACAGTTCCAAAAATGCACACCTTTTACGAATTATTTTCCTATTCTTTATCATACTTGCTACTAATAAGAATTTTTGTCTTTTTACCTAAAAATGAAAGCAACTCCAAACTGTGAAATAACCTGTTGAAGTTGGTACCATGATAGTTCAAAAGTACCAATTATCACAATATTGTGCGCATGGTACTGACTTCGACAAGTTATTTCACACTTTTGAGGGTTGAAGTTAGATCCACTTTAGGTAAAAAAACAATTGTATAAAATTTTTACTGACCCTTGCTTCTAAAGGGACTGATTGTCAATCACTGTCAATGACTATTCATCAGGAGGAAAAGTGTTTTCCTACTTTTCAGTTATAATCAAAAACGGTTGGACCGATTTTGATTAAATTGAATTGGGTCAACACGGAAAGCATCAGGATTCAAATAAAAAATAATCATAAAAGTCGCATTGTTTTATGGGCCTAGATGAGGACCTCCCCTAGGAACGCGGATATCACTGGAAGGGGTCATGGTGCTGGTTGGCACCCAGATCAAATATTTGGGTCTCATCCTGGATAGGAGGTGATCTTTTGGGGTCCACTTCGCCAAATTGGTGCTGAAAATCATGGGAGCCGCGGCTGCCTTGGGGGGGGGGGAGCTGCTGCCAATCGTGGGTGAGCCGAACGCCAACTGTCACCGCTAATAATCCGGAGTATGGCCCTATATGCGGCACCTGCCTGGGTGGACGCCCTTGTTAGATTGATATAAAACAACAAAGTCAAAATCAAAACCATTTATTCAATTTAGGCGTCTACGACGCTCCTATGAAGTTTTGATATTGAAATATTCTACATTGTACTGCCACGTTCAGCAAACAAAATTGTATAGAGCCACTGCGAGAAGAACGGGCAAGAAACTCGGGGCCATTCTTTTAAACGTCTTTTATAACAATGGTTTACATATTTACTATTTACACTTTATTTACACTTTCACTGGTTTATCAACTATTAATTAACATATAAAATCATGCTTTACCTAAAACACATATTTTATTCAATATATAATCGTCAAAAACCTTTATAACAAACCATTTTAGAAACCATTACATTTAAACGAGATTTGTCGTTACGTTATATCAGAAATAGAATAATAAATTACTTTACTTCCCAACATCTTCATCGGGCAGCACTTCGTCGTTTAGAGACTAATTTGACACCACCGGAGGTCTGCTCGGCACGGTGGTCCGACAGCAAGTGAATCAAGCAGCACTTCGTCGTCAAAGACTATTTAAACACCACTGGAGGTCTGCTCGGCACGGCGGTCCGACAGAAAGTGAATCTAATCTCATTACACTACCCCTTTTCATAGGAAGGAACAAACAAGGTGACGAAACGACTACCGTCACAAACACAGTACTCTTTAACATTGACAATTATCTGATTTCAAGCTTTATACATATGGCAATAACTATAATAAAATTATCAATGTTTTTACACGTAAAAATAAAGTACATAATATAAACTATTTTAAATAAGTATCTTTACAACTGTCACATTTAGTCACACTACTTATAAAATATACTTATAGTAAAAATATCATCAAATAATGATTCCAGTGAACATGATAATCCATATAATATGGATTATCATGTTCACATGGATTATTAATCACAGTCTCATTAGGTACAGTATTAACTTCACACCACAGATAAAATATACACATAGATAATTAAACCAATACTTATATTCATCTTAAAAACCACAGAGTATTACTAAAACGAAATTAGAACGTCATATTATACCAGTTATTTAAATCTTAAGATTAAAGCCAATCAAGTGAATATGAACAAATATTTCAATAAACAGTGAGCCAATTTTCTAATAATCTATCACCCTCAACCGTGACAACAAAATCCTGCTGCGACGTCCACAGCGGGTTGTTGTTGACGGTGTTCTGACCGGAGATGCTCCTTGGGAGCTCCAGGCGAAGATCCTTGCCGAAGTTTAACATTTAGGCACACGCTTTCAGCCCTCATAGGAGGGGATCTCACTCTGCCGAGCGTTGAAAACGCCACGCTTGTGAGAGTTCGCCCGCATCCTCCCTTCTCCGTAATGAGGAGAGTTGGGGGATTCTCCACCAGCTTGCAAGGCCCCACACGTTCGGGAAATGGCCTTGGTGAGCAAGTTTGCCCCTCCACAGTCGCAGAGGCCTACCGCTGGGACAAGATGGTGAATGCTTGGCGGAGGACTGTTCACGGGGAGGTTTTAGTGAGTTCAAGTCTAACACATCCCCTTCCACCGCTCCCGTGGTGTAGGGGAAGAATGAAGTCTCTCCGTCTACAAAAAAAATACCAAGAAAGCCAAGGAGTCAGACTTTTGTCCAACTATCAGATCTTTCGGGCTAATGGTGAAAATATGAATATTTTCACCATTAGCCCAATTACAATTTACAACCAACTAAAGTTTTTGCTAATGTTAAAAGATTGATGCAATTTTAAGGTTTATTTTAATTTACCTTTACTACTAAATGCTTTTAAAATGATTATTTTAATAATTATCTCGTTTATACTCCTCATGAAAATGTAAAAGCGAATAGGGAATAATACCTAAATTTTAAAATATTTTAAATACTATTATAATGTATTAATTATTACTTAAATTCATAGATGGTATTTTCCAATGTTATGATTTTCTGTTTATCTTTGTTAGACATGTTTGACCAATAGGTTTAGCACAATGCATTATTATGGAATAAAAATTCAAAACTGAGAACAGGTTGTTGATTAAATTGGAATGTGAGGGCAAACACCCACGGAATATACCTACTTGTCTCATTTCGATTTGTAGACGAAATCGTGATTTCAATCGAAAAAAGACTACATAAATATGATATGACATTTTAGTCAATGCTATGACTTTTTAACATGTTTATTGATAGATAAAAGTATCTACAGACCTAGAAGTAAATGGTTATGTGTATTTGGGACACCAAACTTCCTTCTAGGCTTGTACAGAATAGGATATTAAGTGGACCTGAAGCAAATACTGCAATACAATGCTGCCTTTCACCTGCCTATTTCAAATACCTCTTTAAACAAAACTGTTTGCTCTCCCGTCAGTTCGTATAGCAGAATTTCGCTGTTGTGTTACAGTGCACACAATCAGCATGATTATTAAAAACGTCCGGACGTCAGGTATACGTGCGGGTCGAAATTGAAAGCTGAATATTACGACTAAACAGTAGCATGAAAGTGGGGTAACAATTTTCATGCAGGTATTACTAGCCATAAATACCCTCGTGTAGGCGTTATGCAAAATGTAAACAAGTTATTATTGAATGTTGGATATGAATCCACATTTCAGGTAACCGTAGCATATTCCACCTGAACGATTATGAAAAGCGTCCAGACAGCTGGTATTTCGTGTGAGTTCAAATATGAAGCTCCAAGTTATAGCTGACATGACATGACAAATACCAGAAGCGGTAATATCATATATAAATTATTTCTAGTTCATATGTTTTTGTGGGTATTTGATATGTGTTAACTAACTATTGATTTTTATTTATTTAATTTAAAATCACACAAATAAACGTATTCTTTGAATAACTTTGAAATAAATCAACATGATCAACACAAATAAAATTTTAGCAAATTGTGTATGTATGGCTGATAATTTGTATTCATTGGTCAATTAAACGTATCCATGTGTTTAATAAAATAATGTTGCATACTTCAAACAGGTTTGAGCATAATAACTTTAAGAAGGCATTTCTTATTTAATTAAAAATCACTCTCATGTAAAATCATTTATCATTACTCTGTGCTTACTACACTAACATTGCAATGTAAAGAACTTACTATTGTAAATCAACTAAAATATGGCAATGATTTTAAAAGTTATTATTTGAATGCAACGTGGCATCGTGGGCACGCTGGCTAGATCGTGAGCTGGAGAATTATGGACTGCATATACAAGTAATATACCATACTTGTATATTATGCAGTCCATAATTCTCCAGGAGTATATAATTCTGCTTTGCTTCGCATTAAGTTACAAAATATATTATGTTCAACAATCCATAGTCTCATTTACGTAGCGTAAAAGTCAAAGTCAGCTCATATAAAAAATATTAAATATAAATGTTAATTAACTATGGCATGTTTATTCCAATTTCACCTCTTTGATCATAAATAAGGTAATAAATTACAAATAAATACCTATACCTTCCAATTCCAGATTCAGACTCATAATTTGTTAATATCAAGTTCAATCATATGTTTAATATTTGAAGCACGATTAATAATCTTCACTTTTATACGTTGAAAAGATTGATGATTTTCTTAATAAAAAGGAACGAATGAGATAATATAAAAACCCTTCATCCATCTCGAAGTTAATGTTCCAAAGATTATACATAGATAAATAAATACACAGCTGGATGTTTTCTGGATTTATAATAAATCCTTTGAGATGAGCCAACTTTGTTGCCAGATGAATCTTAAAATTACTGCATATATAATTTTGTAATAAACACGGTATGAGTAAAAACCTTGCTTGTTTTTTTTTTAAGTTATATTTTACTCACTATTAATATTAGTTGAAAAACAAATCTAATTTCTTATTTTACCGTAGGCAATCTTCACTGTACATAATATATTATACGAATACTGTAGTCTTCTGAAATGTCAAAGTTCGTGCCCCTGTTTGATATTTACAGTGTATCTTTTTTGGAAAACGTTTTAGAGAGGAATTGAACAAAATATTTCCTAAAAAGAGATGATCAGCAGAATATTTTCTTTACAAGCTACAAAAAAATATAATATAATGTTTACGTAATATTATATACTAATATATATATCATGGAAATCTTTTATAAAACTGCAACACTAAGTGATACTACAGAATCGTCTATAAGAAAGGATTTGCTGACGTCATTGGAACAAACGAGCTCCGTTCAATCTGACTGGTGTAATGAGGTTATACCGAAGCTCATCAGCCGCCTATTGAAGTAGCACTACCTTGTACATATACTCATAACAGTATTACTTTGCCGTGCAGAGAAAGCATTGGGTTTCTATGCCTACGAATAGAAAGTAAAGTACCTTAAGTATGTTGAAGTTGTGTTGAATAAATTATGTACTTTGTATCAAGTTAGGTTCCGTACCAGAAAAGGAAAAAATGGAACCTTAAAAGATCACTTTGTTGGCCGTCTGTCTGTCAAGACTCTTTTTCTCAGGAATGGAGTCGTGGAGATGAAATTCATATCAAATACTCATGTCTACTGTCCCTTGGAGCGTTTGAAGCCCACGCAAGCTAAGCCAACGCAATCAAAAGATACAGCCGTTTATGCCGCAAATTTTTGACCCTCGCAAGGGAATCAATACCTACAGAGTACTTCTCGTAAACTCAGAATCTTGAAATTTGGTACAAAGCTACGTCTTATACTATAGATAAAGCAAAACTTGCGAAAAGCATACATTTTTAGTTACATTATATAATAAAAATATTTTTAATTATTTAAAAATGTTATGGATTTCATTTAGCGATAAAATACCATAACGTTTACTTATATAGCTACAGGTTTGTACGGAACCCTCGGTGCGCGAGTTTGACTCGAACTTGGCCGGTTTTTCATTAATATTTTTTTGAATATCCTAAAAATATCATGATTATGTCAATTTCAAGTGTTAACTCTGTCGCTATAATATTTTACATACAGTTGCAGAGAGGTATGAATTGATTATTAAAGTGATCGCCAATTTTATAACCCTTAAACAAATTGTTGGGAAGCGATGAATTTTATAAGCAAAATGGAAGCTCCTTGTAAGAAAGATAATAAGACTTTTTCCGGGCATTTTTAATTAAAATTTCTGTAAACTAAATTGTGAAGAAATTTACAAAAAGAGGACGATAAAGCATAAAATTTCACTATTCTATGTTAATTTTATCAGCAAATGTAATATGCATCCAATCTAACAAATATACCTCTAGGTAGTAATTCCGTCATGGGCTTGAGTTGTACTGATTGATGATGTATGATATGTCATTTATCATAAAGACTACTAGCGGTGATTTTCAAAACTACAAGTAAATATTAAGTGTGTAAATCAACTAAAAAAAAAGTTATAATTTTTTGTTATCTACGGATTTACAATTATATTAAACGAAAGTAGAAACGAAAATTCGGTTTCCCGGGAAATGGAAGGGCTCGATGCGAAGATTGCCTAAAGCCATATGCATGAACAAAGGACGTGAGATTTAAAAACTTATCTGTTGAACAAAATCTAACCTCGCTAGCTCGCGGGTGAAATAACAAGCGAAAAGTTAATCTGACAAATCTCGGTAGTCTCATTGTCATCATCCCTTTCTCATATTAGATACCTACAGTATTTTTCTTATCGGTGGTATGCCTATGTGGACAAAGACAGCTACAACACTGAAAGCATTTAAGGAAACCGAAGCGCTCGTAGCCAAGTTTGCTTAGCTGTTTTTAACCAATCAGCAAAGTTAAGCAACGTCTGCCGCCGTCAAGAGTTGGATGGGTGACCGCTAGTGACATTACTACTGAGCGCTTCCGTGCTTCGGAGGGCACGTTAAGCCGTCAGTCCCGGTTGTCGTCTTAGGATGGTAGTCGTTATATAGCCAGTAATTCTAGGTTAGCCTGAACAACATATTCGACCACATTATTACTTTTGGCCAAGGGCTAACCTATAAAGAAAAAATAAAAAAAAAAACCAAACGCCATTCATTTAATTTTCGTAACAAGAATGTTTCGTGACACTATTCTCAAAAGCATTAGGTAAATAATTTTTTATTGAGGTCGGAGTAATTAATGTAAATGGAACTAAACAGATTATTTTGTAGTGCTTTATCTGTTGGCAAGTTCGTGTTTATTTTTTAGAATGTTTTATGCACTTGAGTCCGATCCTGCAGAAGCAAAGCCTTCAGAGCTATGACGATGTGGAAGGTATATTTGATGATCTTTAAACGATAATAACTCACCATTCTTTCATAACACACCACACTCACATAACACACCACACCCACATAACACCCCTCATACCCCGTCACATACACCGCACACAAATCCACATCCACGCACACACAAAACATCCATAAATGTATATATGAAGAAAATCATTGTATTATGGCATAATTTCTGTTAACTATAGTCCTACATTGGAGAAGGATCTGGTCTTCGAAACACAGTTTTAAGCTACGTCGAGGATCTGAGGCTTTAAAATACTTGTACACATTATGATTATGTCAATAAATGATTTTTATGTTTAACAAAAGAGCAAACTTCGGTGGTAAGGTCTAGTGTTTGATGATTATACGACTTGTCAATATAGTGAATTTGATAATTGATAGATAGATAATACTTTATTGTTACACCACATAAGACAAAAAATAAGAGGTAAAAATTATAATTTTCAGTGAAAGTGTTACAATGGGCGGCCTTATTACTAAAAGTAATCTCTTCCAGGCAACCTTTGGATGGAGAGGATTTGTAAAACCGATAGTGACGGGGTGCAGCTAAGCGTTATAATTGATTAATCAAATAAATACTAAAACATATACTCAATTTCAAATATAAGTCATACATACCATAATACCATATACATATTCCCATACAAATATACTTACATATATACAATATTTAAATATATACAGTATATTCATATAATAAATAAATACTTACAACACAGTAATAAGCAATACCACAGTTTATAATGAAGAGCGTTATATGGACAGATAGAACTTTTTTATTTGGTCCTTAAAAACATTTAAAGAAGATGCACGTCTTATTGAGACGGCTAGGGATTTCCATAGGCGGGCAGCATGAACAGTGAAAGATTTATCATAGAAAGAGCTAGTATGTGGTGGGATTTGAAGTGTAAAATTTTCTAATGACCTTAACGTGTATGATGGACATTGAAGGAAATTAAAACGTTCCTTGAGATAGCGCGGGGATGAAGGATTGAACAATATGTTGTAAAGGAGACAGAGAATGTGAGTATTCCGGCGAAGACGTATTGGAAGCCACTTGAGCTTAGAACGAAATTGAGATATATGATCATATTAGCGCAAGCCAAATATGAATCTAATGCAAATATTTTAAAGTCGCTCAAGTTTGTTCAGCTGGTCCTCAGCTAGATCGAGGCGTCAGCGTAGTCAAGAATGGGCAGCAAGAGAGATTGAGCTAAAGCAATTTTAGTGGTAGTAGGCAGGAAGTTACGCAGACGTTTTAAGGACGCTGTGGACGCAAATAGTTTAATAATTCGACAACATCAAAAGAAATCCGTAACTTTTTAAAATTATTAAAGATATTTTTATTGATAATTTATGCATTTCGCAATTTTCTCCATTATCTATGCTATAAGATGTTGCTTTGAACCAAATTTCAAGATTCTGAGTTCATGGGAAGTACCCTGTTGGTTTTGATTCCCTTGCGAAACGGCTGTATCTTTTGATTGCGTTGGCTTAAAAGTTTGATTTTGCACAGCTCCAAGGTACAGTACACTTGAGTATTTGATATGAATTTCAGCTTGATACAGCCACGCGGTCATGAGAAAAAAGGCCTTGATAGATAGACGGACAGCAAATTGATCCTTTCCGTTTTTTGAGGTACGGAACCCTAAAAATAGCGTAGAATGTTTTCCTATATTGGTAGTCATTGACAAATTCGGCAATTAGATTATGCAAGATGTATACATGCACAATTTGTATAAGTTTTGGACTCGGAATATTTGGAAGGTCAAATCGAGTTGGTACTAATTACTAGGAACCGCTACTATATGCATTTTCAAGAGTTCTTTATAAGATTATCATTAGTGAAATATGTACTTCAGCAAAAAAAATGTCCTGTTTAATTTATTTTATACATACATATAACCACGCCTGTATTCCCAGAAGAGGTAGGCAGAGGTGTGTAAACATCCACGTTTCGCCAATTGGGTTTAGGTCCCATGTAATAAAGCGAGCCTATTGCCGTTCACCGGGCTCAGTTTCAGGGTCTTACAAAATGTTTTCTTTAAGCCACTGGAAGAACAACACAAGAACAATTATTACGAATAATATGTTTACGCTAACAACATATAAGACATGAACACAAGAACAAATTGCGTGAAACCCCGGCAGGGCACTAAGATGGTATACAGCCCCGTTATGCGTCTAGTGCACACAACACCTTACCACCACGTGAGAAGTGTCATGCTGCTCATTTGGCGCAATTTTCCTTTAGTTGCCTTATACGATACTCACTAGAAGAAATGGGGAGGTGACATTCTAACCCGGCACCCCATTTATATATATAATATTAGCAAGAACACTGTGTCTTGTGTCTTTTAGCAAAATGTATTATATGTACAAAACGAGAGAAAAATAAAAGTATTTTATATAGTAATATAACAGTGATAGCCCAGTGGTAATTTGCTATGGACTGCCAAACCGCAGGTCACCGTGTGCTGAAAAACGGTCGCCAAGCACCTAACAGTGTGTTCCAGCAGCAGTACTTGAGAGCAGTAATTCTAGGCCTGATCTGTTTGCTACTTATTGCCAACCACATCACTACTTACCAACCGGTGAGATAAAGTTCAAAGGCTAGCGCATCAATTAAATAAAAATAAATAATAAAAGAACACAAAAACATCAAACCTTTGTCTATGGTCGAAACAAAAACTTGCTTCGTACTTTTATGCTTTCCATGGCTAGTGGAAAGCATCCAAACATATTATTAAAAGTTTTTTTTTTAGATACCTGGCAGAGTCCTGGCAATTGATTGATAACAAGTATTCGGTCAGAAAAATCAACATTCCTTTTTTAAACAGTGTCTTAGTAATATCAGCCTATGATGCTCACTTAATCTGTTATTTGTAACATCATCTCTGTCTTTGGCTTATTATTTTTACAACGTACTTTTGTTTTTAAGATAATGGACCTTCACTTATTATATTTAATGGGATACTGAACTTGATTTGAGGCCCTCTGTAGTGTCTCGAGAGTCATGATATATTTTTTAACTTATTTTATCCATCACGCTGAAGCTGTGGGATTCCATTACTATTTGCTAGTTAACTTATTATATGAAGTGAAATCTAAAAATGTATTAAAAAGACAAAAATTATTTATATAACATTGGCGTCTACGATGGTCTTTGAAGGTCCATTACAAAATTTACTATCCAAATTAAAATATTCTACTGTCACGCCTGTGTAAAATCAGTATATTAATCGCTTGCGTTTTATAAACGCCATTGTATATTATCTTCTATATACCTATATCTTATCATCAGGGGTAGCGTGTTAACCTATCGTCTTACAACCTGCATCAATAGGGACGAAATTGATGCTACGTTATGGCCGGCTATCGGCTTTATCGCCATTTTAACTTGATTTACTGTGCTTGATCCCGTGCGTGGGTTCGAATGACTCTGGAGAAATGAACGTTGTGGCGAAAAGGTTCCAGTGTGGTACGCTGCACGCGCTGGAGCAAAAATCAGCGGAATTACAAGGCTTGAAAAGAGTTGCAGTTACACACTTTGTAGTACAAAAAATTAAAACTTTACGAACCAGAATCTTTTTATTATTTCTAAATACGATAACAAGCACCACAGCGTGCCGTACACATTTTTTAGGGCGGCGTCCTACGATTTCACGCCGGATGCCTATTACATTCGCCCAAATACAATAACATCCGGTTCGATTCCCGTCCGGAACAAAACGTTTTGTATACTTATTATTCGAAGATGTGGTCTTTTATTAATTTGAAAGACGAATTTTTACTGCTTTATTATTTATATTTGAGTAATGTCAACTTTTAATAAATATGAAAGTATTTTTTTTATGAGTGGCGGTATGCCTCTATTAACAAAATACTACGAACTATATACCACACTACAGCTACTACAATTAACCTTTATGTCATTGACTCACAAGCAGTCCAAATGCTCCAGTCCACTTCCAGTTGGCAACGAGTAAATATCAAAAAGTTTCTGGCGCTTCGTCGGCTACGGCCACAGCACACTCACTTCGCTAGATCGGCGTTGTTGTAGTCATCAATAACCTCATACACTCTTTCTCACTTCGCTCGTCATTGCAATTTTATATTAGACTTTGCCCTAGACTAATCGTTGTCTTAAATGTATAATAAATATAATTTTGTCTTAGCTTACCGCACTGAACAGTAGCAACATATATTGCTGCAAAATTGTTTGAATTCGTGTATATTCCGCTTTAATGACTTTTCACCCCAGCATAGCACACTAAAAAATCACATTTTTAATGTGTTTTGTAATTATCGCATTAAAGGTCTGTATAAATCATAAGTCATCTGTCGATGCCTTTTCAACATTTTTCATCCCTCAATATCCGTGACGTTTTATTAGTACTCAGTTGTTTTCCAATACCTGTATGTAACAAGTCACCCTCATATCCCAATACCCCAATATAATACCACCTATACCAAACAAAAATAACATTTTCATCCTAAATTGAATTGAATTATTACTTAGAGTAGACTACAACTAGAGAGCGAAATGTAATTATATTTTTTGGTTTGGTTGAAGTTTCTTGTTTTTAATCGATTTGATATAGTGCGCTCGGAACTATTGTTAATAACTATAATTAACATATTCCCTCCTCAAAAGCTGGCAAAGCATCCTCGATACCTCTGGTGTTGCGGATGTTCGTGGGCGACGGTGATCACTTACCACCAGGTGAGCCGCCTGCTCGTTTTCCCTCCTATCCCATAAAAAAAAACTAGTTGGCCGCGCCTTAAGTGGCGACAGGGGCGGCGAGGGGGCGGGTTGCCTACTGTTTGCAATACACACACGCACATTAGACAGTGATGACAAAAGCAAGCGCCCCCGCCTCTCCACCGCTCACATACCTAAGGCGCGGCCAACTAGTTCCTAGTAACTACAATCTCCAGTCAACATATAAACTTCTTGGTACCAATGCAACCCTCAGCATATACTTTACGGGAAAATTAAACTAAAACTGAAAATAGAAAATTTTATAGAAAATTTTACAAGAAAATCGTTTGTACATACGATGAAAATAGCGGAATCAGTCATTTAATATCAATTTTTTCGAAACTATTCACCTTATTCTAACTATTTTAATTATTCACCACTTTCACCTATATATTTGGTTATTCTTTTAATATGATTATTTACTTTGTTCTTCACACATGAATTGTAACAGAATTTTAAGGCCAAATATTTAAAAAGTAGTTACGAGATGAAAACAACGTTATGTTTTTTTTAAGAATTTTGGCCGGTAAACTTTTATCTTGAACATTTCTTTAAAAAAAAAATTAAACCGAAAATATTTCAATCTAACAGAGCAATGCCAGCATGCTGCACCGTGGGCACGCTGCCATCTGGTAGTGTGCTTGAGCTTTTGGACTGACTGTGGGACTATAATGGCATGTTGTAGGTATTTGAAGCAGTGATGGCTCAGTGGCAATGGCTATGGACTGTCGCGCAGCAGGTCCATGTTTCGAATTCTGCTGCGGGCTTGAGCTTCACCGCATAATGAAAGGACATTTTGCGAATACCTGCCTGGCTTGCGACCACCCTCAAGTAGAAAATCTGTCGCCAAGCACCTAACAGTGTGTTCCAATAGCTGTCATTTTAATATGATTATAGCCAGTAATACTAAGCTACCACATCATCACTTACCATCGGGTGAGGTAGTGGTAAAAGGCTATCCTATCAGCTATAAATACAAAAATTTATAATTATAAATGTTTTATTACACGTTTCGTAAGTACAAGCCAGGTAAGTCCTTCAAGCTTCAATAGTTTTATTGCTTTATTTGAACAGAAGCTTTAAGTATGAGTTCACTGCACTTACCTTATATATTAGTCTAGACAAAAACATTACGATTAAAACTTTTAATACTAAAGGGCACATTCACATCACTTAAATGAATATAGAAACCGAATAAGTATAATTGTTTTACTGTCATACGTTTACAATTGCCTCTTGTTAAAACATGTAAGTGTTAAAACATTTCAAACAAATAAAGTACTGTAAAATATGATTGTTAAATTTTGTGTTACCAATTTCTCTAATCTGCAAAGAGGCATTTTATTTATTTATTTAATATTATAAGCACGGCATAACCAAATACACGTATTAACTTGTACATTATAAGGTTATTAATACATACATAATATATAAAATTAAAATATTAAAAACTAAAGTATAAAATTGCCTAATTCAGTCAAAGTAATGAAAAAATTTTAAAAAATAATATGAAATAAATATAAAAGAAAATAAATAAATAAACCGGTTAAACCAATTTTGATGGAATTTGGTATGGAGGTAGATAACACCCTGGAATAACACATAGGCTTCTTTTTATTCCGAAAATATGTAGTTTTTTCGTGGCCTGAGCGAGGAATCCTACTTTCCTTCTAATATAGTAGAAGCCAAAAGAGAGAGAGTATTAATACCTAGAATCACCATAATTGCCATTCCTGTTCAAGCGCTTGCAATTTTCTCTGTAGGTGGCTTATTCTATTGTGATAAATTGAAATGAAGGGCAAGATCTAAAAGTAGCCAGCACCCACCTGGGCACCCCCGCTTCACTCACGGCCAGCTCTACGTGAGTCTCTCGCGGGTGTCGAGAGCCAGAAATCTTTTTTACCAAACCTTACCATAATTTCAATATAAACAAAAAAAAATCTGAAGCAGTGATGGCTCAGTGGCATTGGCTATGGACTGCCACGCAGCAGGTCCATGGTTTGAATCCCGCCGCGGGCTTGAGCTTCAATGTTCCGGCAGCAGTCCTTGAGAGCCAGTGAAATTACAGGCAGATGAGACTTAACAACTATGTCTCAAGGTGAAGGGCGCAGTCACTTGTGATGAAACGCATCTGTTCTAGGCAGAGGTTAGTCCGCTTAACCTCAGATGGGCCTCGAGCTTGTTTCGTCACAATAACATAAAAAAAGTTGTTTTACCTACTGTACTTCGGTATAAGAGGGGATGATTGGGAAATATCTGGCTCTCTACGACCCGAGACAAAAATTAATAATATAAGTCAGCTGGGTCAGTTTTCCCATTCAAAGTCCTCCATAAGTTTCAGCACTCTTAATACCATGGTATGAAAATAAGTTCATCATATTTTTAATAGGACATAAAAATTCAAGCTCTTTTCATCAACATTGGTTTCTACGCGATCAATTTACACCACTGTAGTGAAACTTTAGTTTTTCTTCCGAAATTATCAATTTAGGATTAAATTTCAATGATTAGGTATGTCTATTGAATCTACAAATATTATAAAGGAGAAATGTTGTGTGTTTGTTTGTTGCCTTTTAACTCAATACCGGTTTGACCGATTTGTATGACATTTAGAATGCAGGTAGCTTGTATCCTAACTTAATAATAGATCAGCATGCCCATTATATATTTTCAAGAAACAGTAAATTTCAATAATTTTGTATACAATTTATTTTGATATTATTGTGACAGAACAAGCTCGATGCCCACCTGATGTTAAGCGGACTAACCTCTATCTATAACAGATGCATTTAGTCACAAGTCACGAATTGAACTGCGCCCGTCACCTTGTGACATAGTTGTTAAGTCTCATGTGGATAATTTAACTGGCTCTCAAGGAATGCTGTCGAAACAAGCCGTTAGGTGCTTGGCGGCAGATTTACTACTTGAGGGTGGTCGCTAGCCAGGCGGGCATTCGCAAAATGCCCTTCCACCATGCCGTGAAGCTCAAGCCCGCGACGGGGTTCAAACAATGGACCTGCTGCGCGGCAGTCCATAGCCAAGGCCACTGAGCCATCACTGCTTTAAAAAATATGTAACAAAAAATAGATTATGGTTGTGGTCGGTTTTTTTTATTATTTATTTATTAATCTACACTCCACAGACTCCAGGGTCCGTGCCTTTTTTTTTTAATTGTGTCATTTTTTATTATTATTACTAGAAATAAGAAATAGAAAACATACAACATTCTAAGAGGGAACAGTGCTAAAAGAAAAGGTTTTTTTTACCGGTAAAGTCATTGGCACTAGCATTCAGAGTTTGTTGTTGGTTGTAAGTTCTTAAGATTGGTGGTTGGTATGGTTTTAAAAATGGCTACGAGAACATGTGTACGTTCTTATTCCGGTCAAATTTGGTATAATATATCTAAAACACCGCGGGGCGCAGTATATATGTTTGTCTACCAGATAAATAAATATAGTACCATCAAAGTTTGAGGACATTTAATAAAAAAATCGATAAAAACTAGTCAAGAATCTGTATTTTCTGTGCAATATGTTATACTCATAAAACAATATAATATGAAGACCATGTCAATTTATAGTTTAGTTGTTAACTTGTGATCAAAACAATACAATATTTTTATCCGAAATGGGTTTTAAGGAATAAAACCAGGATGTAGATCGTTGTACTTTTGCACTTGGCTAGCTCGTTATATTGCTGTCAGCCTATGCTGCTGTAGCTACTACAAAAGTTTTCAGCCAGTTGATAATTGGTAGCATTGTTAAACGTAACAAAATGGTAAGGAACCCCAAAATGGTACAATGTTTTTACGAAAAATAACTTGATATACCTCCTAAGGAACTGTCCAAGCAATTGTGAGAGAAAATTAATATGAATTTTCATAAGTTACATGAGATATCACAAAATCCGAACGTTCATATAGTTGGCCGCAGGTTTAAATTCAAATTTTCAAGTTTTTTTGAATTCCTCAAGATTTGTACACAAAGTTCAGCAAGAAACTATTTAAGCTAGCTCATGTGGACTAGATTTTGTTAATAAGGCACAGACTTAATGAGAATTATGACAATTTAACAATTCAGACTTCTCAGTATAGAACACAATTGATGAGTTGAAATTATCAACTATTTCCTCAAAATAAGGACTGAAACTGGCTTGTTTCACTCAAACAACAAATATGTTATATCATACAAGCTATGCTACATATCCAAATGCTATTTATGCTCATATAATTTGCAAGTAAAGCGCAACTCTTTTCAAATGCGGAGCTTGCAACAAATAACAAGTTTGACTCAAAAATGCCCAAATATTTAACATAACTGTTAAGAAATTATGTAAATTAGAGGATGCACTGTGTTTTAGGTGTATACTAAAAGCTCTAATACAATTCAAATCAAGCAATTTTACAAAAAGGTACAATTTTCATAACCTTTCAAACAAATTGGCATGGAACAAAGAGGTTATTTTACATCAAATTTACAAAAATATGCATCTAACCTACGCTCTGCGGATGTTAGGATTCCAGATTGCCCAGGCAGGTATGTTCAGCAGAGGCTTCCACCTGGAAAATCTGTTTTGAATGCTTAACTTTTGCCCGTGATCCACGGGGCTGAAAACAATAAAATACTAGCAATACAATTAATACATGAAAATTACGTACAATTTATGATAAGTTTTCTGTGTTCCTTCGTTGAACCCAGCCTACCGTGTCCCTAGGGATACCTAACTGGCCAGATAGTTTCCAAGGATTTTTACTCACGGTTACGGCTGTGAGGTTCGGTCTTCTTTCTTTCAAGCACAAAACTCCAATTTTACATCGCGTGAATACAAATTAAAAAAAAACAATCCCGCGCAACAAAACAAATTCAAATTTAAATTACATGAAGATCAGAAACAACCTTTTCTCTTAAACCCAAGGTGTTCAGAGTACCAAGTTTAAAAAAACAGCGACAAAGCGACAATGCAAACTTCTATTTTTTTTTTTTACTCAAAATGTCCATAGACTCAAAGTAGACGACTACCTGGGAAGCGTTCGGAAACTTGCCGCTAAGTTGATCGGTCCGAACACCACCCATCTCCGGCAAGGACGGTATATGAGGGTAGTTTGCCACTCATTCTCCTTACACCCATTCACCCCTTGTCAATACCCCCTAAAATAGTGACTCCTTCTATATGTTACCTGAAAAACATTCATAGTAATATTGTAAATGCGAAAGTGTGAGTGCGTGTGTGTGAGTGTTCTCACCTACATCCGAAACGGTTTAACAGATTTTCGTTAAAATTGGTGGGCATATGTATTTTTTATCTCCTACAAAACAATACTTCTCTCTGTGGGTGAAACTAAATTTGCAAACTATGACTTCAATTAATTTAAAATGTGACCGGGCATTATCATAACCACAACAAAACCACAAATCTAATTAAAAATTAATAGATCCCCAGAGGCCCATCGTTTCATTAAGAAGGTTCGTAACTCTGTTGTCAAGTGTACCGGAAGTTTGACGTAAAATCAAAGGGATGAAGAGGTCGTTGAGCTGCAAGGAAATGCTTTGTAATAATTGAATTGCTACATGAGCTCAGGGTTTGTTAAGTTTTTAATTCTCTATATCTCTCTATACAAAAATAGTTCTCAACTACTGCAATTCTTCTTTTCTGACTTCCTCAATATGTACAGTCACCTGCAATAAGAAGTATACACTTCGTAATTTTCAAAATAGTGTGATGTCGCCTAGTTATTAATAATCGAAGTTAACATTAACATTCGTAAAAATATTCAACTTATTCTTTGATTTTAAGATACTTCTGATTATATAGAGAAACACAGAACTCTTTGCCACTATTTTGAAAATTACAATGTGTATACTTCTTATTGCAGGCGACTGTACATAATATATAGCCCCCGTAGAAGACCTGCTGCACGTCTATCATTGCTTCAAAATCAGACTGCAATTTTAATAATTTTTCAATATTAAAATTGCAATCTGATTACTAAACCATAATTAATGTTCTTGGCTTCTTCAAACGAGGTAATTAAAATCTTTGTCGCAAAGTGTACTAGCAAAGTTTCGACACATAGACGTAATTTTAAGTGGACGCTATGGTATAAAGGTTGTTGGGGCTAGTTCTATTGGGCTGGCCTTATTAATTCAGATGAACTGTGCCGCCTCGTTTTACCACGAGAAGGATCAAGGTACTAATTTCGTGATAATTAGAAAATATATTACTCAAGGACTAATAAACAATTTATATTAATATATATTCCCAAGTTAATTGCAATGCGCCCTTTCTGTATACTTTTTTCACTGTTCCACAATCTCACGTGATGGTATTTTAGTCGAATATGGTAAAAAGTATTAGCTTAAGATTTTCTTTCTAAGTGTCTCTTTTTAATGGAAACTAGGTGCTGGCCCGTGGGGTGCCGGGATGAAATTTCACCCCTCCCCATCTCTACCCGTAGTTGTCGTAAGAGGCAACTAAGGGTAACACACAAGCAGCTGGGCAGCAGCGTTTTCTGAGGAACTGATATCTCACACTGCGATCCTCAAGACGCCTGCCAAGCGTGGGGATTATGGCGGATCCCCCATAATGAAGGAGGCTGTGTGCAGCAGTGGACGATCCGGCTGATACAATAAAGTACAGGTGGTGGGCGACAGCTTTTCTATTTAAATGTAGTTGATTGTAGTAGGAGCTATAACGATTGCTGTAATAATTTTTCATTAAGGTTGTCTTTGTAATAATTTTCATTCATATTATTTTTATCGACTCTCATGTAAAATGTCTGTCGAAAGTACTGACTATCGACAAACTATTCTGAGGCAGCTGTCCCTGAGAAATTATTCCCACGCTAGATTTAGCGTGCATAAAATCTTCACACACATAATTCCTAACCAAAAAATTTAAAACGGTCAAACGCTAGCAATAAAAAAGCCATAAAAACAAATGACCTAGGCGTAAATGAGTTAGAACAGACATTATGGACATATAAAAAGATAGGGATAATTAACATGCTTTTGGAATTATTGTAAAATAAAAAGTTCGTATTCTGTTGCGACCGAAGCAAGTTTTGTGTCGAGTTACTTTGACTAGGCTATGACATCATCATGTAGTGTTTCTTTTAACAAAAAGTGAAAGGTTGTCCTGAATAGAGAATAAGATAATCGTGATTAGATTATGTAAGAAGATATGCGTGGTCACGCAAAATAAACTAAAAAGTATTGATTTTCTCCTTTGTTTTGAAAGTCAGATAAAAAATAATTATTTTTATTCAAAGTCAAAGTCATTTACTCAAATGCTGTTGCGACATAAATCTATGGAACCCTACTAAATGTCGAATAATTAACTCCCAGTTCCCAGACTCGCTCGTTTGCGGTGGATGTATGGGAAGTTAATCTCTCAGTCACAAAGGTTTATATTCATGAAGTCTGTCTTATCCAATATACATACGTCCGTATATCATCTGAAAGCATCTCGATGTCTTTGAATACTCGTCCTTTAACGGGTATATCTTCTACGTCTTCTATGTAATCTATCTTCTACGTGAGGTTTTATCGTCGATCACACTGTAACTTAGCAGGGAAAGATAATGAAGCTATTGCGGCTCTCGGAAGAGGGTACTATATCAAGTAGACTACCCTGCCAGTAGCATGGGAAACTCTAAAAAAAACTTTTAATACTCTAAAGATTGATAAATATGACATTATCATAGTACGCTTGAGGTGTGCTTGAGGTCGTATTCGGAAATTGCTGTATTTTAAAACCACTGCACTGCAATGTAACAATGCACGCGACGACCTGCTTGTATTACGGAGATTTCAAACAGGTTAGTAATATTGATATTTTTAATCTCTTTTTGAATCATTTCGCTCGATTTTATTGCGTAGTTATATTAAAAGACATTAAATTAACGTCTTGCTTTTATCTTGTTCATGATAAATTTAAAAAACCATAAAACGTCAGATTGAATAGAAATAGGTTATTTCAAACATCATTGAATAAAAAAATACTTATTGATTTGATAAAAAGATAATCAACATTAATGAAATGATGTTTATT
Organism: Plagodis pulveraria; assembly: GCA_963890685.1. Classification (NCBI taxonomy): domain Eukaryota; kingdom Metazoa; phylum Arthropoda; class Insecta; order Lepidoptera; family Geometridae; genus Plagodis; species Plagodis pulveraria. Next base: position 21,695,509 of record OY982967.1, read on the forward strand.
TTATATTAACGATTTTTGAAGTGTCATTAAGTCCATCAATGCATTTAATAAATTTTTAGTGTCGCTGGAATATATATACTACTGGAATTATTTATCTCCTAGCCTCAGTTCAGTCACCTACCCTGATTTTTATAAAATTCACTTAAACACCGCTGCCTTGGTGAGTGTACTCTATTACCGGCCCACGGATTCCTCTACTAGAGATTTCGTTCTAACAAGCATCGGCGCTTTATATACGCCCTGAGTACGGAGAGCTCATACATAAAGGCTAAACGTAAAAAAGTATGATGATTTAATACACTCTATTATGTAAATATTTGTCAACCCCAATATGGAATCTTCCTCGAACTTTTCCTGAGAACACTGGCTGCAAATTGTATTTCCTATTAAATTACAAAACGTAAAATTTTCGTTTATTTTCAATCATCGTATTTTGCATCGTAAAACTATTACTCTAGATAATAGATTTATTTCAAAAAAACGTCTGTTATTTAGGATTGAACTCAAAGTTAAGGAATAATCCAGGAATATACCAAAAGTCTTTGACATATTAGATATAAGAATTTTTTATAGGCGAAACATGGTGAAACTAGGTAGTAACTTTCAAACATTGACATTATTTATCTTAATAAAATGTCGGTTAATATGCACTTTCATAAAAAAGCACATTTCTTATAGCTAACCCGGGAATCTCAAACGAGACGTATGCTTTTCTCTTAAATTCACACAAGCTCGCACATTTCCATTCTTTATCGTTGTGCAGAACTCGTTCAAAACGCGCCAACTTTTCAGCTTTTGAGTGCTTGCCGTGATTAGGGTTGTGCAGTAATGTATAATTGAAAAATAAAATGTTATGATCATGGCATGATGTTTTGCCATTACATTTTATTTCCAAATACCTTTTATGTGAGCTCACTAGGATAATAGGCGCTTTCACTACCCTTATGGGTCTTATGATTTTACTATAGAGTAAAATCACAACCAGTTCTGATGGTCTTTATCCACATTTACTAGCTCGCTGTGCTGAGAGCTTTGTTCATCCCGTCAGTATGATCTAAACAATATCAGTAACAGCTGGTATAGTATCAGAAATTTGGAAATTAGCATTAGTTTCGCCTATTCACAAAAAGGACAGAAACGGGATGTATCGAACTGCAAGCTCTGTGTACTGGCTGAGGTCTTTGAAATAATGTTCCATGAACAGTTCCACGCTGTAATAAAGCACACTTTCTTGCCCTACAGCAAGAAATGCTAAATTCCTTTAAGCTAATGTGCTACTTCAAGTGAATCTTTAAAGACTATGTGCCTACTGTTCACTCAACGAACTCGAATTAAACATACTCAAATGTCTCTGCATCTCGTTCGGTCGAACTCCTAATACTTTACTTATTGCAGTTACATAAACTGCAGCATCGGCAGCCAGTCTTTGATGAGAGACGACCACAGGGTCGACCTCGGCGTTTCTTGCAAAAAATTACAAAAATATGTTCCATCTCTACCTGAACTTTGAAACAAAGATATGGTGCTCTGAGATATGGTGTAAGACTAAGTCATCAAGCTCTTGCCCTAGAAGTCATCAGAAGTATTTTTGAGTATAATTTATGTACCAAAACACCGGTCTTTTTCTTCAGATACACAACTGTTCGGACCGATCAACTTATCGGGCAGTTTTCGAACGAACCCCTTTGCTAGTCGTCTATTGTGATCTATGGATTTTTGTACGTGAGATTATCTTGGTAAAATTTTTGGCTAATCATCTTGTTTTGAAATTTTAGGAATTGTTTGCAAGGATTGTTAATCATCCTTTTGATATTAATATGGATTTGGACGCCTTACGCGTAATTGTTTTATAATTGTGTACTACGTGATAATTTTGTGATGTGCAATTGAGACGGTGCTGGTTCCTAACGTTGGAGTCTCGGAGGACTAGAGGAAGGAAGCACGATCATCGCCGCCCTGGCAGTAAGTGAAATAAAATTCTAGTTGGCCAACTTAATTTTATTTTGTAACAGCTAGGTGCGGGCGCCGAGGTCGACACGACTGCATAACTCCGTAGGTTAATTTGATTTTATTTTGTACTTTCTTTTCAGCCCGGTGAATCTGCCGGCAAAGTAAAGCATTCAGAACAGATTGTCCAGGTGGAAGACGCCTTCCACTGAACAATACCTGCCTGGGCAATCTGGAATCTTAACAACAACAACGTTCGAAACCACAAAGACTCAAAAATGGGTACAAAGGTAACTAAAGTGAAAAGTACCGAAGACTTGTGAAATACGGCAAAAGTGGAAGAGTTTATTAATTACATTATTGCACCGTTATTAAAAACCATATTCAATCTCTATGTTGATACAGAAAACTTCCATAATCTAATAAAACCACTCGTATGTTTAAATCAGGGGTTAAAACTCATCCCATCAAGTTTCTACTGATATCCATCGATCCTGTTCTGAATATGTATTAGAACATAAAATGCATTCACTACTTCTGCCCCATTTCCATGAACATTGCTCAAAAATCAGCAAAATTTCACAAAGAATAGATCTATAACAAAATGTATGATTTCAAGTATGTGACTATTCCTACATGCAATACTCACATACTTTGACTTCAAGTAGCAAGAGCATATGATACCATTGGCGTGTTTTGTGATAATCCCAATGCATTCTACTGTGTAGAGTACCGCACACTGATTCGTTAACAGTTCTCACTATAGAAAGCTCCTTAATCTTATAGAAGCATAATATAATGTTAAACAGGTTAGAGAAGCTTGGAATAAATAGCTATACTTTTTTGGGTCATTGGTAAGAATAGGAACTCAGCAAGTGTGACTATTGTGACAATTTTCTATTTATAACGCATATTGATGATATGCTTTTTATGGTCAAAGATCGCTGCGATAGTTTGTTATTCCCAGATGACAGGTCTCTGATTTTGAAAGGAGATAGGAAAGATAACATACTAATTAAAGTATTTAAGTTGTTATATCTTTTCATGGTTCATAGCTAATATCCTTATTTTAATTTTAAAAAATACATATGTTTAAAAGTTTCTTAATCAAATGATATTGATGTTGAAACTTACAATAAGCTTGGCCTTGACAAATCATAAGTCGCAAATCTTCCTGGGAATAAAAATAGATTCAACTTAACAATGGGATCCTCATATACATGATCGATATGGGATACTTAATTCTGCTACGTTCTTTAATGAATAATATTCAATATTTATTCGGCTGAAATGTGGAACTAACACCGTGCCACCTTCTCACATACCTGATTTATTTAAATTTGCAAATGTAGAGTATGCAGTCAAAAACTTATCTAAGGTTTTTAAGCAAAGCATGTTCTAACGTTGATCACGTCACTTTCAGGCGGCACAGTACACAAAGTCTTATTAGTTATTAGTACGTTGTAAGAGTGATAAAAAAAGTAAAATCTTTAACATAAAAGAGGCAACCCTAGCCAAACTTTAAGGTTCAAAGAACAAAGTCTTCTCCTATTTCCAACAAATGGGGCCCACTTTTCTTAAGTTTGATGCCAGGTTTGAAAAATGAGCTGTGAATATATCATTTTAATTTTAATGTTCAACGGAAAATTTATGATACATGAACGGATGAAAGGCCAACGGCGAGTGAGTGTTTACTGCTGACGCGGGGTTTTGTAAAGAATCTGTAACTAGGTTAGTTAACTTACGTTGGTTAGTTTACGATCATAGAATTCGTGACATCAAAAATGTTCTTCATTATATCCTGAAGAGTTGAACTAATGACATTATTATTTGATTCACCTCTTAAGCTGTCAAAAATATTAAAATTATTGTATTCAGATGGTGTACAGAATTGTATATGAATCTTGCGTGTCACATGTTTATAAAATGCACAGTCAAGTAACAAATAAAACAAATCGTTCCACTTTTGATTACCCTACCAAGGACGTTAGTGTTCATCTTAAGCTTTATAGAAGACAATTACCTACACACACCATATATTGAAAATATTACCCACACAAAACCTTTGGCTGTAATATAATAGGATCTACTTACAAAAAAGTGTATCGTATAATGTTTTGTATGTTATTAATCACCGATAGTGCGAGAATAACATTTCATCTGTTAAGCATCGACATTGAGCTGTTTATTCTATGTCAACTTTTCTAATTGTTTTGTTGGCAGACCCAAACTTTGTTACAGTTGGGCAATATAATTAGCTCGGCCCTTGTGGAGATAGTTTGCAAACTTTTATGTTGATTTATCTTTGTTTTTGGTAATGGAAGACGTTCTGTTTGGCCAAAATTCCGCTGGTCAGAGAAGTTGAGATTACATATAGTTAAAGCTGCTAAAGACTAGGGGAAGTGACTAGAGATATATTTTCTTCTTAATTGTAGATGTCATCTAGGACCGAGAGTAAGTTCATTTTCGTTTCTTTTAACTATACCTATGGTACACCTATTTATATTGGGAGCAGTGACGGCAAAGGCGCGGAATCAACCCTCCTCCGGAATTCTATCATTGGTACTAGTAATCAATATGCCCGCTACCTTTTGGTTAGTGAGGGCGTTTAGATAATGTTCATGTTGGTTGCCAATCGCACAGCTACTCCAGGTGTATGTTGATATAGTGTAGCATGCCACTGCTCACGTCGACCTTAATGGTGCCATGTTACTCGTTTGGCACTTTTTTCTTTAGTTACATACATTTTATTATTTTCCAATAAGATTTGGAACACATAGTGATTAAACAACTTTAAAATGTTTAAATCGCGTATATTTATCATTATTTTTGTCCCGACGTTTCAAACACTTTGCAGTGATCGTGGTCACGGGGTGACACGTAGTCACTATGTGTAATAATCGCGAAAACCTAAGACAACATTAAGATTTGGAACAGTTCTGAATTTTTCTAGCCAGAAACTATATTGATTTGTATATATACAATCGTAAAACCAAATGAAACGGTTTGTTCATACTATTACAATTTTTGGAAGGGTTTGTACCAATTACAATCCGATATTCAAATATGTTCGTTTTGTTTCATACAATTTTCAAATTTCAATCAATAAAAACGTACCACGGAAATTATATGATTTCCTATAAATACTTAGTCACAAGATGTCAGGTGAATCGTAGATATGTACATTTACTGCATTGTTTTTGTTATCTTACAAACGATTACAGTTTTTGAAAAGCTAAATCATTTCACTACTAAAGGAATAGGTGTTTCCCACATGTTTTTTTACTTTCGTAGCCACGACTACGTAGTTATGACTTCCCACAGGAAGATAAGAGGGGTGCAATAGCCCAACAGCCTATGGAGTCCTGACATCCCACGAGATTTGTGCCATCTACTGGAGAAAATATAAAAAAACAACAATGTTTAGAATGCGTGTGAAGCTTTAAGTTCCTAACGTTTAATAAAATGAGACGAATTTACTTAGCATTCCATGGATTCACCGTGCGGGTGCCGGGTCCATAGTGTTGCAGAGGAAGAGGCTCCAGTCAAGGTGCCTGGGACTTGCAACCCAGTGAGTAAGGTTAAGGGGCCCCTTTATGATGCATCAATGCTCCCTTTCACCGCTCGTGCCTCCTCCCCTGCCTAACCAAATTTGGTAAGATCCTACTAATGCCGCCTTGGATACACGTTCTAGGATGGAAGTTACGGTTGTTCTTGACAGGCCAAGGTCTTTTAGTAGGTTGTATAGGGATTTTGCTGGTATACCCCTTGCTCCGACTTCTACAGCATATAAATTAACCACATAACCGTTTTTAATTAATTCATTTGTTAGGTCATAATATTTGTTAGTTTTTATTGTGTGGTCTTTAGGTATGTTTGTTTCCCACGGCACAGTAAGTTCTATAAGTACTATGCGTTTTAGATTGTTTGAGTATAGAAATATGTCTGGTCTGGATGACGAAACACCAACATCCTCAGGGATTTTGTAATGTTTTTCATACGTGTCCATCAAAACAGTCCAATCGGGAGCTGCGCCTAAGATGGAGTAAGGCTTGGATTTAGTTTTTGTAGATGACCCTTCTTTTACAAAAGCAACGTGTCGCTTGTTCGTGGTCAAACCTTTTTTTGCTCTAGCTACCGCGAGACTCGCCGCTTCACGTATGATTTCGAAGACTCTATCGTGGCGACGGGAATAATGATCCCTATCGAGGAGCACCTTGCAACCTACCAATAAGTGCCGTGCTGTACCTATGGCCTCCCGACAAATACCGCAAGACTTTTCGGTGGCTTTCCCCCATCTTACTAAATTACTTTGGTCTGGGAGGGTCATCTGAAAGGCGTTAAGATAGAATTTTAATAAGGCAGGTGACCAATCGTATATCAAGGTGCGCCACTTTAATGCCAGAGGGATACAAAATTCACCTATGGTTAGCCACTCACTTTGCATTTCCAAGCTCATTACATGCACTTTATAGCTATCATTTTCGTCTTGTTGTAGAAAAGATTTTACAACGTCTTTATCCTCAACTTTCTTACTCGACCCAAAACCCGCTTTGCTGGCCTGTGCACCTATCATAAATCGTTTATGGAATTGAAGCCTTGAATCAAGATCGGAGGCACTTTTGTCTTTTGGGAGAGATGCGACTATATCGTCTTGAGATTTTAGTAAGACGTGCGTTTTGGTAACTCTGAGGTGTTTATAGAGCTCCGATGGTTTCTTTAATTTCATCCCAAAATTATTTTGATCCCTGAATAAAGTAGATATATCTGCCGAAATAGCGAGCCCCAACCATGACTTCAGTGTCCTGATGACGTTTGCATCCAGTTTTGTTAAAAGGGCTTTAGTAATGTCGTATACTAGAAAAGGCCAAGTCAGACGTGATGTTAAGTAGTTGTCGTATATCCAAACTTTTTTTTTTTTTTTTTTTTTTTTTTTTTTTTTTTATGCCTGATAGGTTAGCCTTTGACCACTATCTCACCTGATGGTAAGTGATGATGTGGTCGAAGATGTTGTTCAGGCTAACCTAGAAGTACTGGCTCTCAAGGACAGCTGCCGGAACACACCGTTAGGTGCTTGGCGACAGATTTTCTACTTGAGGGTGGTAGCTAGCCAGGCGGGCATTCGCAAAATGCCCTACCACCATGCTATAACGACTGCCATCCTAAGACAACAACCGGGACCGACGGCTTAACGTGCCCTCCGAAGCACGGAAACGCTCAGTAGTAATGTCACTAGCGGTCACCCATCCAACTCCTGACCGCGCGCGACGTTGCTTAACTTTGCTGATCGGTTGAGAACAGCTAAGTAAACTTCGCTACGAGCGCTTCGAAATTTATTTTTTAATGTTGCTTATTGGTTGTTGGTCTACCATACTAAGATCTTCAAGAAAGCTATCATCAACAGTATCTAGAAATGGTGTTCGTCCTTTGTAATCTATCTTCCTACCAAGAAATTTAAATAGCACAGATTCAGCAATTGTGGAAACACATTCTGCTCCTATCAACAGTCCCGGATCGTAAGAGGTAAATTTGGTGTTCCGTCTACCCAGACACAGACTCAATGCCGTATTTTATACTAATTCTGTGGTTTTACTCAAATGACGTGGGTAGGAAAGATTAAGCGAAATTGAATAATTAATATTGTAAATTGAATTGAATTTTAAGAAATTGATTTATACACATCTATTTTTTTACTCGTTACCCGGTAAAAACCCCAAATCGGGATTTGGGGCGTATAAAAATAGAATACCTTTACAACAAGCTGAGGTTGACATTTGATATATACAAATACCCTTATACAAATCAGCACTTTGAAATCCAATAACTGAGTTGATTGTTAAAATAACAAAATATAATTATCACACATTCCATATAAAAATACTGCAGTTCACAATTACTAAATATATAAATAATTAAATATAAAAAGTATATATAAATAATAAATACTAAAATACTACAATATATATACAACACTACAGCTACTACTATGAAAGTATTTAGGCTACATGCCTGCCATTGCAGACCCACAGGCAGTCCAAACGCTCAAGCCCACTACCAATTGGCAGCGTGCCCAGTATGCTGGCAGCATTGCCCCGTTCGACTGCATTGCTTAGTCGTTAAGCCAAATAAGTGCCAGGATTGAAAAGCTGAGATTTGTGAGAGCTTGCGTTTATTTTATAACGTGATTCTAGTGGTGTCATCTAGTATTAGACAGATTGAGTACGATCTATTTGAGTATTGAGTTTAGTTCTGTTGCAGCAATGTTATCTCTTTGGTTTTCTAACAGATGAGGCGTTATGTTCTATCCAATGAATACAAAATTGTTTATGATTCCTTATTTGAATGGTTATACAGTTTTAATTTTTTGACAGAAAGCAAATCTGGATATGAAGTTATTTTTTTATGTTTAAGCACAAATCTATATGCGTGATAGGTATCAGTAAAGTGTGTCACAAAATATGCAAGTTGTAATAATTATTTATGTTGTAATAATTGTAAACCAATATTTTCAAATTAGTTACAATCAGAAGTTAGTCCTTACATTGTAGCAAGAAAGTATGACGAGAAGCGAAAAATCCTCTTGAGGTCTCGGACAGAGTATTTTATTTATTCCTGTATTCATAATGATTGCAAATATTTTGACATTAGAGGAGAAATATAACCGTTATAGAGAATGACTTTGTATAGATAAATTAGTGTGCTGGATTATACCAAGCCGTCGAATTCCGGGTTGCGGAAGAGAGTGTCGGCTGCTTCCGAAAATAATTGCCTGGCACTTACTGGGATTCGCAATAGCACCGCATATTTAATCCTGGTACGTAAAGAAAACATATTATGTGAGAGGCAATCTTTTCGTCAAACGACTAGGTGCTCAGAAATATTTACATCCATGCAAGGAAAAGATTTCTGATTTCAGAGAAGGACTTAGGTCAACGGATTTTTGGTTTTAACTAATAGTTCACTGAAGTATGCGATACATTTCGTAAGTAAGTGTCATCAAGTTATTCGATAGCTATTATCACACCACACTTGAATCATGGAATAAGTTTTGTGAAATGGGCCCCGTTGCCGTCTCTTTTTTTCTTATATTTTGTTGCTATGTTACGTATTTTTTACATCAAAAACGTTAAATATGATGAAAATGTACAACTTTACAATTCTTGAAGCCTATATTTACTTAAAGCCTACATAGCTACGTTTGCCGTGGGCGTAAAGCTAGTTTCATATAAAATTGCTTGTTTTCCTTTGACATCGGTAAACTACAAGTAATAACTTCTACAAACAAGTTAGCCTGTAGCCTGTTAGTATTTGAAATATCACAGAAACTTTCACAGTCGAACAATATTAAACCTTTTAACAAACTAACTTCCCCCGACTTCATTATCGTTCAATTCCATTAAATCGCACTGCTCGGGAACTTTGACGTGGATGAAAAGTATATTTTGTCATTCTGCGACCTAACCTATGTACTCACTAGGCTAGTAGCAAGTAGCTCAACATGTATAGCAACGATGAACAATTTTTTTCATCAATGTTGGCAGTGTTTCATAAAAAATAATTTGGCCTAGTTATTTCTTTAGTGAGTACGTTAGGATGAGGGGCACAACATTATGACTACTTGTTATTGCATTAATTGTACTTATTGTGGCATAATCCAAGTACCTACTATCTATTTTGGCATACAATCGCCTACTAAAAGTTTTGGAAACGTTGATGTAAAATCACTCGCATTTGTAAACTAAATACAAGTTAAGTAAATGTTTTAATTGAATAATATTTTTAGATAGTTTTAACTCTTCTTGTCAAAGATGAAAAACAAAACTCAAAAAATTAATCATACCTAATTTGTTTTCAATGACTCGTAATTTAAGAATTTGCAAATCATTAAAATTTTAATACAAGCAGGGCAGATATTCCAACACCATATACGTTCGGCCAAAGAGTGGAATTTATTGTTTTATTATTATAAGTACCTGATTTATTTATTTATTCGTTCAAGAGAATAAGCAAATTACAAGTTATAATCTTAAAAACAAATTCGTGCGCTCTCTTTGCAAGATATACATTCTTCTTCTTATCAGTACCTTGAATAGAAATACCTTGGGTAGATGGAACATTTTACTGAATGAAGACATTATTTAAATTAAAAAAACAATTTGAAAAGCTTTCATAGATATATAAATTATTTTATGGTTAAACCGGGAATTGAACCCGTTACACGAGAAAAAAAATCATTCTGTAGTTTTATTATAACGATCGAAAGATTTTATCACAAGGATTATTTTTTATAATAAACATAGTGTCAAAAATGAAAGAGAAGCCCATGAATTTTAACATTTGATAAGAAATGTTGTTCAGATAAATAAAAAGCTGACATTGCATTAAAGATATACAACTGACATTATCATAAGTACCTATTACTAATTAATGAACCCACTTGAAAATCATTCCCTTTAACATTCACGCACAAATTTGTGCATGAATAGACCCGTCACTGATTTATAATTATGAGTTTAGTTCACGAAAATTTAAAGAACAGTTTTTAAATATAAGTATTTCAATATAACTCTAATCTAATATAATTTACATAACATAGTTCACACTCGGTTGCTTGGCAGCTTTGACAAAAGTTTTAGTCGAAGCTTGGCAGAAGTGGAATCTGGAAAACATATAAGTCATCCGAACATCTGATTGGCTTATCTGCTGACTCCATTTCCTTTTCTTGCAATTAGTTAGAAAAATAGTTTTAGGTTATTTGCAGTTTAGTAAAATCGCAATTTTTAAAGCAAAAACATATACACGTGTTGTCATTTCCGTAGAAACGCAGGTAGAGGTAAATACGGACGGTAATTGGATTTTTCTGATGAGAAATTTCTTCCTGTTCCAATTTCATTTGGGGTCAGCACAGTTCGTGTTCTTCTTTAAATCCCTTCAGGCAGTTGTCCGAAATCTTTCACATCATCAACCTCACCCATTTTTTCTTTACTTAAATTAGTTCTAAAAATCCCTTGCACAATCAAGTTTTCAATCCTATTTGATGGTAAGTTATGATGTGTTGGTAGGTGGTAATCAGCCTTAGCCTGGAATAAAAATTGCACCTCAAGGACAGTTCCCGGATCACACTATAAGGGGCTGGACGACAGATGTTCAGAGAGACAGTTAAGCAGTCAAGCCTGTGACGGGTTATTTTTACATTAAGCAGTAAGTAGCAGGCCGAAATGCAGAAAACCTGATGGAATATAATGACCGTCACTTACGGAAGTAAACAGCAGCTTTGCCACTACGCCAAAAGCTTTTTTATAAAACCCTATTTAAACAACCTCATAGCGCAGAGGGAAAAACTCGACGGGAAGTTCCCTTCGAATATTTTTATTTAAACCGCCAGTCGTTTAGAGTTCTGAGTTCAAAATTCCGCATTCCGCGTTATCCACACAGCAATCGTTCTTCAGGTCAATCAGTGTCTTCTTCTTTTACATCATGAGAGACAAACAAAGAATCATTGCTAGGTTCGATGATAAAGGTAAGACCTTTCACTAAAAAGATTCTTCAATGCAACATACTCAAATAGAACTCCTATAAAACGTGTGATTTTTTGTCTGACAGAATTTGAGTAAGCGTTTGCATAATTTGCAGACGCAGACTGCAGAACTCGGAAATCAAAACTCTACTCTAACGCTCTGTACAGGCTCGCCGCGTTATAGTAATATGCGTTTTATCTCCACTCATGACGAGAAATTGACTGTACCACTCCAGGATATAACATTGTGTTTCGTAGGTTGGAATAAACTTGCTCTTTCCTTTAGATATTTCAAACCATTAAGCGTCCGCTGAAATGATTATATATATACCCACCATTTTTCTCGTATATATATAGGTATATATCGTCGGTTCGAAGGTAAAACACACTAAGTGACATTTTGACCCAAAATGAGATTTTACTACTTTTGCTTCTTTAAAGAGAAAATCTACAATAAGAAAAAATCACTAAGTGCGTATTGTGCTCCATAACAAAACTGTGAAGTGAAAAAAGTCCTTACCTCCAAATCCTCTGTAATCCCTTTGCAGGTAAAACTCATTTGGCACTTAATTAATTTTGCCTGAAATCTTCATTGTAGGTCAGTCCTATAGTTAAGGCATGTAAAACTCACTAACGGTGCGTTCCGATTCGAATTATAATCGATTTTAGCGCTTTAGGAAAATGAACAACCAGGGGATATTATCATAACGTCAGTCAGTCAATCTTTTGATCCAGAAGGAATTAATAATGAAGATGTAAGTACCTACCCATCGCATTCATAAATTAATCAATTATTTTTTTGCTGATCGGACAGTTTTGTAGCCGGTCCCTCTGACTTTACCCAGTAGTCTTACCTTTTAGCTTTTTATTTTTGTAACATTGATTCGTATTTCAACAGGTTGTTACAAACAGTGTTATGGAGTATGACAATGATAATGTTTCCAACACAGGAATTGTCCCGATGGAGTCTGAAGTTGAAGCCCCAATTATTTCAGGAAGTAGTTATACTGAAAATGTGAGTATTTAAAGTTATATTGTTATATTTTGTATTTTGTTACACTTTTCTACTTTCTAGTTGCAATATATCGGGCTTAGAGCAAACTATCAACAATAACTTTTTTTTTCAGAGAATTATTTCAAATAACAGAACAAAGCTTGTGGATTATCCTTTAGAAACAGATGATGAGATGGATGACTTCAGTGCAGCATTTGATGACGATCCTTGTTACCAGCCACCTCAAGAAAGTGAAGATAAAATATCTGACATTTCTGATTATGAGATAGAAGAGGGTAATGTTAGCAATTTAACAAGATGTAGACAAAGAAATACCGCAAATTGGAAAGCCAATATGACAAAAAAACACCGAGCAGAATGTCTACCATATAAAAACAAGAAAAAGGAATGTGAAGCTAAAAGCTCAAAACCAGTTGATTGCACAAAATGTAGATTTCAGTGTACTCAATTTTGCACAGAAGAAGATAGAACAGCATTATGTAAAACTTATTGGGGATTCGCAGATTACAATAGACAGAAAGATTTTATATTAAAGTATGTAATTGTGGTGGCACCTAAACGTAGACGAAAAGAAAGATCAAGTGAGAATCGTACTTTATCTAAAATGTATTATTTAGAAAATGCTGGTGGTAAGCACAGAGTGTGTGCTAATTTCTTTGAAAAGACTCTAAATATTTCAAATGGGTCTATAAATACGGCCATAAAGGGCGCAGGTTCAACAGGATGTTTCTCTGGATCAGACAAGAGAGGAAGAAAAATACCAGGAAACAAGACCAGTGAAGTAGATGTTTCCTTAGTGAAGGAGCACATTGAAAGCTTTCCTGTAATGGAAAGTCACTATGTTAGAAAACAAAGTCAAAAATTGTACCTTGAAAGTGGCCTGTCTATTCTTAAAATGTATGAGCTATATCAATCATTTTGTTTGGAAAGGAATGCAACACCTGTAAAGCAATGTACATACAGGCGCATATTTTGTAACAATTATAATATCTCCTTCTTCAAACCAAAGAAGGATTTGTGTGCTACTTGTTCCAAGTACAAAGAAGCCAGTTCTGAACTAAAGAGTGACATGGAAACTGATTATTCTTTACATCTTATAAGAAAAACAGAATGCCAGGAAGCAAAAGCCAAAGACAAGTGAAAAGCCAGCGAAGACCCAACATTTGTAACAGCCACATTTGATTTGCAAAGTGTTTTACAATTGCCATACTCTGATGTTTCTCTATTTTACTATTCAAGGAAAATCTGCGTATATAATTTGACAATTTATTTGTCTACTGGAGAAGCTCATTGTTATACTTGGAATGAGATAAATGGAAAGAGGGGAAGCAACTAAATTGGTTCCATATTGTTAATGTTTTTGCAGTCGCTGCCTGCTACAGTAACAAGTGTTTCCTTGTTTTGTGATACCTGTGGTGGGCAAAACCGTAACCAGCAAGTGGCGGCCGTGTTGTTGTATGCAGTAAAAAAAATTGAGCATTTGAACCAAATTGAACTAAAGTTCCTGGAATCTGGGCACTCACAAATGGAGTGTGATTCAATGCACTCCGCCATAGAGTCCGCAAAGAAACATAAAAGTGCATTTCCTATGGCAGATTGGATTAACATTTTCCGTTCTGCAAGATCCCAAAGAGGAAAAAACAAAACCAATGGTGAGTACATAGTGCACCACTTAAAGTATACGGATTTCTTTGATTTACAGTCTTTGGCGTCATCTTCGATAAAGAATAGAAATAAAGACGAAGATGGAAATACAATCTCATGGTTGAAGACTAAATCTATAAAAGTCGAAAAAGGGTCACCAGAGATACTGTTCTGTCGGTATGATCATTCTTCAGAATACAAGAAGGTAAACGTAGTTGGTAGAGGTCGCAGAAGAACAGCTGCAACTCTAGTTTTAAACCCTGCATATTCTGACCTACTGCCAATATCTACGAAAAAGAAAGCAGACTTGGTTAAACTTGTAAATGCTGGCCACATACTAGAGGAACTTCATCCGTGGTACAAGAATTTACCAGCCATAAATCTTAATGGTCCGGAGCGGTTGCCAGAACCCGACGAGAATGAAAGTGGAGATGAAGATTAACTTCTAATTACTAATTCGATTATACTTTTATAAGATTTAAAACCAAGTTTTTCATTATATACACTATTTTACCTAAAAAGAAATAGGAAAAAATCATTAAGTACATTTTTCTTATTTACATACAAAATAATAGATTTTAGACAAAAATATAAAAATACTATTATAAAATACATAGTTTTACATGTTCACAGAGAGTTTCAGTACCTGTTATCATTCTATTGATTTTTCACACAAAAAAAACGCAAAAGCTTAATTATCTCCATTAGTCAATTATGCCACTAAATGAGTTTTACCTTTGAACCAACGATATATAGATAGGGATATAAATTCGCGGGTGCATTATGATTTTTTGATATCCCTGTAATGCTTCGAATTTACCCCTATATTCCCAACCCTGCCTAAAATCCTAAATAAAAAAAGCCTTTCCGCGAGAAATAAAATCTAAAAAAGACATGTACGGAATTATACTAACGGAAAATGAATGTGAGGCAATTCAATTATAAAAGATTAAATAACGTATTTAAGAGTAATTGACCAAGCGAGAACTTAGTTCAAGCGAAGCGAATTATTTTTTTTTGGTTGGGGGGAAACGCCTTCGCATTACCCATCCACCACGGGGGTGGTGGAAGGGGATGTGTGGAACTTGAACCCACTAAAACCCCCGTCAGCAGTCTTCCGCCGAGGTGGGGCAAGATAGGGTCGCTTTAGCATTCACCATCTTGCCCCGGCGGTAGGCCCAAACTCCGTCGGGCCTCTGCGCCTGTGGGGGGGTTACCTTGCTCACCAAGGCCACCCCCCAAACGTGTGGGGTCGTGCAAGCTGGTGAAGAATCCCCCGCCTCTTCACCAGTGACCCCACTACGGAGAAGGGAGGAGGCGGGCGAACTGCGGCCTCCTCACCCCCGTTCGTCTGCGCCGTAGCGGGCCAGCATGGATATCGCCCTCCCTGACCCGCTCCGCGGCCTCCTTCTACGCCATTACTGCTTCGCCGAAGGAGACCACCGCCTGCCACGATCTCTCTCCGCCGAGCATGGAAGCGAAGGGTCTCTGCTTCAACTTAGACAAAAATGCTTTGGTATGTCCTGTTGTTCTCCTCTACAGGTACCATTACTCAACCGATTATCACGAAATTTTGTGAGCAGGTTTGATAAGTCCATATTTTTTTTGTCGATTCAGATTTTGGAAATTTTTCAAAATGACTGAGATATACATTATGTGTTGAAAGATGAACGCCTGCACTTAATATAATGGCAATATCCCTAATGAGCACGCCAGTTGCCTGTAAGTGATAGTCTCTCTCTTTCGTATAATCAATTATTTATATTCGATGTTTTTGTAGCCCGTATTTATATATTATAGCCCGTATATATTCGAGATTAATACGGGAGAAAAATAAATCACAAACAAAATAAATATTGTTTCTATGTTACCGGAAATGTATGTAACCTAGAAATTGTATACAATTCCTAAGAAATAGCCCTTTCGAGCCTACTTAGGAAATGTGTAAAATAATGTTTCAAAGATTCCTTAATACACAAATTTCCTGTGAAAGTTATGTATTTCCTAGGAATTGTATGCAATTCCAAGATTATACTAGGAAATACATAAAAAAGTATGTAATGCTTTCTGTGACTAAAATAAATATAACACGTTTGTAAACTGAAATCACATATTTTATTAAGGCTCTCGTTGACATAATATATAAGTTAACAATCACATATTGTAACCGAACATCAAATGTAGTAAATGATCACCAAATGTAGTAAATGATCACTAAAGTCATTTTTAGGTGCGACGACGAGCGAAGCGAGGAGGAGCGTTAGGTTACTTGTAACCACAACAACGCTCGAGCCGAGCGAGCGAAGCGAGCGTGCCCCGGCAGCGGAAGTGTATAGATTTCCTAGGAAAAGTACATATTACAAAATATATCACAGATTTCCTTTCCATTTTAGGAATTGTACACATTTCCTAAGACTGTATACAATGACAGTAGTGTATTATTGGGCGTCCTACTCCACCTTCCGTTTCTGAGGCTCACTCCGTTCGCCTCATCCACTCTCGGTGGAGTAGGCCGTCCAATAATACTTCGAGATCGTGCAACATATGAGCTTACCTTGATTAAGATATCATCGAGTGTTTGGTCTGGCCGCTGTTCCACTGCACTACTTCACTACCTATCATCGACCGAAATTAGTATAAATAACTGTTTCACTGCACTACTTTACTACCTATCGCCGACCGAAATTATTACACTTTTAGGTTTAGCTGAAATATCATCACTAGAATGTATAAACTTGACTCTTTCACGTTTCTTCGTGAAGTGACATTGGAATTACGTTATTAAAAGCTACAAAGTAATAAAACTGCTGAGCTGCATAATGTACATTTCTAAGTATTGCACGGGTCGTATTAAAGTAACTACTCACATGTGTGTGCATGTGTGTGTCAAGGTTGTGGGAATACATTTATGATGATTCGAGCATTTTGCGGTCTATATTAAAACATTACTACGTAGCCTTTAAATGAAATCTTTCAATGTCCGAAATATGATTTAATCTATATAAATAAAGTATTATAGGTACATGTAGATAAAACAAAATTGTATTATTAACACAATTTACAACTGGAGAACGGTTGGATAGGTCCTTTATTTATTTGTATGATTCCTGTCCTCATCAAATAGGTACTAAAGACAAAAATAACTATAGTAAAAATGATACAATTTAATTGTAACTTTAACGCGTACGAAGTCGTGGACAAACACTAGTTCATATATTACGCTTAGGTAATTATGTTTTATGAACAAGTACACGGGTATCTATTTCAAAGAAGTTGCGGCGATTATTGGCGGCTTTGAATATACGAAAGTGTTATATTTCATTACTCAAAAAAGTCAATTTGACGGAATCGATGGGAAAGATTTAATTTAAATGGTCGTAACCGACAATAATTACTCACGATTCTTTAAAACAAAGAACTTTAAGTATATTTTCAAAGTAACATAGTTTTGCTGAATGGACGATTTCTCTATATAAAAACTCGATCAATTTGGTTTGATAAATTACTTTACTCCTTTGTCTTAACGTGACAACTACGGATCCTGGTTTCTGCCCGCTGCCACCGGCTGGATATACTTGCTGCTACGCGCTTAAAAACTGTTGAAAGCTACAACGAAAATGTAAGTAAGTGCTATCTATCTAAATAATCATGTTTGTGGTTTAATGAATAACAATCCTAATCATTAACTAAGTTATTAACAATACTTAGTGATTGTATCAATCTTTATTAACATTATAAGTGCAATGTTTGGATGTTTAAAAATATATTTGTACAGATTTTAATGAAACATATAGGTTATCTTTTCTCGTGATACCAGGATTAGGTCGCAGACAAAGTTGGTGTTTTATAAATTATTAATCTTTGTGTCTTATTTGCAGGTCTACCTCCGAAAGCGAATATTCTCACAACAGCCGTTCCGTAGTGGTTGAAGCACCGCCGCAAGCAAAGCAGCTGAAGAAAAGGGCGACGAAACGCAAAGTGACCGATTCACAAGCTACGAGTACATCCAACAGTGTCACCGTTTCCAAGCCTCACGAGTCAAAATTAAGGTAATTTACTTACATTTAATTTACTTACATTACTTACATTTCCAGTATTAGATATAGTCCGTCACAATTATACATATAAGTCTTCTACTCCGATTTAAAACACATAACAAATATTAAAGATTCTCTTTTTGTACAAAACTTTTAGTAGGTAATATAGTTATTTCAACGTTAAACCACTAAGGTTAATCATGGGTAAAACATTCAGTAAGGAGATAGTAATTGCTTAAAACGTCTCTGAGGACAAATGAACGATAAACCATGTGTGGAAGTAGCCAATGTCACGCGAAATCCACAACAGGTTGTATTTACGCTGTAATTTGAATTCATATGCAATATGTTAAAGTGGGAACCAAATATCTCAGTTATACGTAAGTTTATTTCATCGAGTATATTCTATTACTTGTGTTAACTTTGAAAATGTTTTGCTTTGTA
Organism: Plagodis pulveraria; assembly: GCA_963890685.1. Lineage (NCBI taxonomy): Eukaryota > Metazoa > Arthropoda > Insecta > Lepidoptera > Geometridae > Plagodis > Plagodis pulveraria. Next base: position 21,714,113 of record OY982967.1, read on the forward strand.
TTACCTACTTTATACGTAAATTAATATTATTTGTGTCCAGTGATGTAGTATACTAATAAATTTCATATTGGAAAAATGTTAAAGTCAATAAACTAAAGCGATTATAATTTTATGCTAAAACGAGTATATATATATATATATAATATAAGATGGTTATGAGTAACATAGATTAGTGAAAATACACATTTTCAAGAATTGTCTTAATTGAGTTACTGTTTCGTAGTGTATGGTACTTTTACCAGGTACGAAGTACAAGATATTAATAGAAACTACAATTTAACTGTGTTAGTTAGTACTTATAGCGTAGTAGATATAAACTTCAACCAGCAAGGTTGTAGGGTGACAACGATTTTTTATGGTAGTTTATAAGACGTAATTAAGACGTTACTATATAAAGTTTGTTGTAAAAAACTTATTTGAAAAAAGGAAGGGGTTGATGTAGGGACACACAGGCGAGTGGGCTAAATTGTTGATGTAGTAAATTGTACGTAGAGCTAGCACGTGACCGCGCTTCAACCCGATCTAAATTTAGAACGTAATTAATTTGTAATTTTTGGTTTTAATATTGAACAATAGTACTGTTCACCCTGATCCATGGACACATTACCTAGTACCTTAATTAAATAGTGTAACAAATAAACATTAAAACTTTAAATATCATATACCTAGGTAATAACTGTCAATTAACTTAGTCCATTTCAATCTATTATTAAACATCTATAGATCTCAACCTTAGGCTCTTTCGCAATAGGTAGTAATTTATTATTTTTATTTACAGAAAAAACTCTGACAATGGAAATAAGCCCACTGATCTCTTCGGCCTAGAAGTGGATGTGGAGCGACCCCCTACTACACGCAGTGATCTCGGCTCGTCTCTCGTGGCCCGCGTCGATAACGGGAAGGTGAGAAGACAAGCGGTTTTGTCGGGAGAATTTTACGTAGACATCAAAGTTTACGCTAAGAGCGACGTGATCTCCATCCCTCGCGAAGATCGGTGGAGAAAGGCGTTAGTAGCGTTAAAAGTTCAATTAGACCGAGGCTCTGTGCAGTGGAATGCGCTGCAAAAATTCATGCAACGAGCACATGATTTATTTAATAACACAGAGCCTACGTACTTTAGCGATAATATTAATTTTAAATAGATTAGGTAATTTGTTCTTTTTGCGATATTATTAGATCAATTAGATCATCCTTTTTTTTTATTTAATAACACAGAGCCTACGTACTTTAGCGATAATATTGATTTTAATTAGATCATTCTTTTTTATTGTGTAGCACTGTACTTTTATTGAGATACTTAATAAGTTATTCTAATCCCATTTTCGTCCATCTAAAATGCCTTTCTGTACTATCTGTAATACATCTGTTGAGCGCAAGCACTGGGTAGGTCACTTACGTAGTACTAATCACAAGAATAAAAGTATTTCTTATTTCTGTGATGGTGTTGAATTAATAAATTCTGCATTTCGAAACCGCATTGCGTCCTATAGAATTGTAAATCAATATGAAAACTGTTCTTTGATTTCATTTTTAAATAACATTCATGAAAAGATTAGGTCATTAATAACCTTGTCTCTTAAACAACATATATGCGTGAAAATTAACTTTGAATATTTTGCTTTGTTTTTAATGTTTAAAAATGACTCTCAAGAGATGAAATCCTTCTTTACAAAAAATTATACACTTCATCAAAACTATGAATACGAACCCTTAATATCTCAAGTTAAAAACATTTTAACAAAAAAGATTGAAGAATTTCAGGATCGCGATAGTGGTTGGACATTCTTAAGTAGCTCACACTTAGAAGTAAATATTAACAAATATCAACCTTTGCATGGTTCAGGCTTTATAGAGTTACCGGCTACTATAAAATCTAAAAAAGCTTGTGTAAATATTCGAAATAAGGATGATTATTGCTTTTTATGGTCAGTCGTTGCAGCGTTATACCCAGCCAAAAGTCATCCTGAAAGAGTATCGTCTTACCCTGATTTTCGGGATGTGTTAAATATAGAAGGCATACAATTTCCATTAACTTTCTCAGATATTGCTAAGTTTGAAGTAAATAATCCTGAAATTTGTGTTTATATCTATGGGTTAAAAAAATATACTGTAGTAGGACCGCTTTATAAATCAAATAATTTAAAGAAAAATGTTATTCATTTACTTTATCTAGAAAGCAATGATTTGTCACATTACTGTCTAATTAAAGATTTACCGCGACTTGTTAAAAATCAAATCACAAAACATCACGGTAAATTGCATTTTTGTGATGTGTGTTTAATATTTTTTAATACATACGATGCCCTTGATTCACATAGTTGTGGAGGTGTCGCTACGGAACTACCCCCGAAGGGCTCATTTATACAATTTAAAAATTTTAGCAGAAAGCAAACTGTACCATTTGTTATATACGCAGACTTTGAAACAATGCTAGAACGATTTCAGTCCTGTGACCCTGATCCGAGTAAATCGCATACGGTAACACGTCAACGACATGTGCCTATCGCTTTTGCTTATCATATTACGTGTGCGCTAGACAAACAATACAATAGGTACGTTTCTTACCGTGGTTTGGATTGCATATCAAAATTTGTAAATTCTATTTATAAAGATGCAAAAAAAATTTACAATATTTTTAAAAAACAAGTTCCTATGATTTACACCGATACTAATGCTCATGACTTTGATAACTCGGCTACTTGTTATATTTGTGAGAATTTATTGTTTGGTGATAAGGTCCGAGACCACTGTCATTTGACCGGTAAATATCGCGGCACGGCTCATAGTTATTGTAACTTGCAATATAAATTGCCTACATTTTTACCAGTGTTTTTTCATAATTTATCAGGTTATGACTGTCACCTTTTCATTAAAGAATTAGGCAAAGCTCCTGGGTCTTTAAAAGTAATACCTAAAACAAAAGAAAACTATATTTCGCTCACAAAGTTCATTCCTATTTCGAAAGAAGAAAGTATAAAGGTTCGCTTTGTAGATTCTTTCAAGTTTTTAGGGACTAGTTTAGAAAAATTAGTTAATACAATGAAAAAACAAGAGTTTAAATTACTCAAATCGTATTTTCCTGATACAAGACAATTTGAGCTCCTTACTCGAAAAGGAGTATATCCGTATGATTATATGTCACAATTGAACCGTTATGAAGATACGTGTTTGCCCAGCAAAACTAATTTTTATAACTCCTTGACAAATGAGCTTATCACTGATGACGACTATGCACACGCGCATTCCATTTGGTTAGAGTTTGATATAAAAAATATGGGTATGTACACAGATTTATATCTTAAAACCGATGTGTTATTGCTCGCAGACGTGTTTGAAAGTTTTAGAAAAACTTGCAAACGGTATTATAATCTTGATCCGGCATTTTACTTGACAGCACCAAGTCTATCGTTCGATGCAATGCTTTTGAAAACAAGCGTTAAATTAGACCTTATTAGCGATGTAGAAATTTTTAGAATGATACAAAAAGGTATTCGCGGAGGTATTTGTATGTGTTTCAAACGACACGTAAAAGCCAATCACAAATATTTAGATACTTACGATCAGACTCGTCAAAATTCATTCATCGTTTATTTAGACTGTAACAATTTATATGGACATAGCATGTGTCAATATTTGCCGTATTCAGATTTTAGATTTATGTCGAGCAATGAAATAGATAATTTACATTTGAACTTGACTGATATTAGTGATAACGCGGAATATGGATATATTCTCGAAGTTGATTTAACATACCCTGAGAATTTACACACTGAACACAATGACTTTCCATTTTGTCCAGAAAAGTGCTTGCCCCCTGGTGGTAAGAATAAAAAACTAATACCAAACTTGTATGATAAATACCACTATGTTATTCATTATACTCATTTAAAAACATGCATACGTCACGGTTTAATATTGAAAAAGATCCATCGCGCTATCGTTTTTAAGCAAAGTAATTTTTTAAAAAAATATATTGATCTTAACACTCATTTACGTCAAAAAGCCGAGTCACAGTTTGAACAAGATTTTTTTAAATTACTAAACAACAGTATTTTTGGTAAAACTCTAGAAAACAATGAGCATAAAATTGATTTAAAGTTAGTAAACAAATGGCATGATTTAAAAAATAAGACCAAGAAATCAACATGTGCTGAAAAACTAATCGCCAGCCCATATTTTCATAGTGCTTCAGTATTTTCAGATGATTTGGTAGCAATACAAATGAAACCTTCGCGTGTTATTCTTAATAAACCGATATACATAGGTTTCGCTGTGTTAGAATTATCAAAGAGTCATATGTACGATTTTCACTATTCTACTATAAAACCATTTTATGGCAGTAATGTTGAATTATGCTATACTGACACTGATAGTCTTGTTTATAATGTAAATACGAATGACTTTTACAAAGATATTAAAAATTATTTCCTTAAATATTTTGATACTAGCAATTACAATTCTGATAACAAGTTTGGCCTGCCAATTATTAATAAAAAAGTACCTGGGCTCTTTAAGGACGAAATGGGAGGTAAAATAATTAAAGAATTTGTAGGACTGCGTTCAAAGCTATACTGTATAAAAACTTTAGACAAAACAATAAAGAAAGCAAAGGGAACAAAAAAAAGTGTAACGAAAAATTTACATATGATAGATTATAAAAATGTTTTGTATAATTGTAATGTCATCCGCAAGAAAAATTTACTCTTTAGGTCAATCAAACATGAAATATTTACACAGAGTGTTAATAAAATAGCACTTTCTAGCAATGACGATAAACGTTTGCTATTACCTGATAAAGTATCTACTTTAGCTTGGGGTAATGCATCTATATTAAAGTAATGTATCTATATATTTCTAAATTATTAGTTATAAATTAAATGTTTCTACTGTATACAGAGTAATAAATAGTTATAGAATACTATGTGCTAATGTAACGTAAATATTATTTAAAGATATTAAAAATAGCTGTGTAGTAAAATAAATTGTAAGTTTTATGTGAAAATAAATACATTTGTGTGAATATATAGACTCTTTTATTTTTATCCATTTAAGTAATACCTACCTACCACGTCTATGAATGTACTATACCAAATAGAAGCCAGTCGTACATTCAATAAAAAGGTACCCTGTTAAAACATAATGTTATTGTTTTCAGTAATTAACTGGCATTCATGTTCAAACCTGTTGATATTATTGTCTCTCAGTGTTTAACTGGTAGGTACCTATACAAAATATATAGAAAGAAGTTCAAACTTGTCGAAGGATTTACAAGCTTTAACCTGTTGACATACGATGATATTGTTAATCAGTAATTAACTGGTATAAAATAAGGTTATAAAGTTTTTGAAATATATCACTTACAAAGACAAGTTGAAACCTGTTGTATAATTTACAAACCTGTCAAAACATGATATAATTTTTCTCAGTAAGTAACTGCCATACAAAACATATAAAGTTTTGAAATATAATATTAGTCAGGTGTTTCCAACACTCATTGTGCTCGAGAAACAAGTTCAAACTTGTTGGAAGGAAACATCAAATTGTGTCATAAGTTTTATGTTACACTATGCATTCGCCGTACAATAATATTAGTTTATTAATCATTAAGCTGGTGCTTGTTGTGGTGATCACATCGATTTAATAAATCGTAAGTACCTATACATATTTTACGAATCTTATGATTATAGGATTACCTTTTATATGTACAAATAAATAATTTCTATTATTGTTTCAGATTATCAACAATAATGAATGATTCACCTGATATTTTCTCTCAGTATGGTCAAAGATTTCCGAGCCCAAATCCAAGCTGGCATATTCGTGAACCACAAGACGAACCGGTCAATAAAAAAATCAAGGACGAGGCGGGAGCCTCAAAAACGGAAGCAACTTAATAGTTATCTGTCTTACGTGATCAATAATCAAAAGAAAAAAGGCTTAAGACTCCTTCAAATACAAGTGGTAGACCTCAGTGAAGATGATAATAATATACTGATCAGTGCGCAATACGTAGTGAGTGAATCAGTGGACAACATTATGGATGAGGCAGAAAGATTAGTGAACAAAATATCGAAAAAACTATGTGAAGACTCTAGTTATGTGTAAATATTAAAGGTGTGTTGGTATAAGAAATGTTACTATTTTAATTTCATTTACTGTAAATAATTAAGAATTTAGATGTAATCAAAATGTTTAAATTTATGCAGTAAGTAGTTAAAGTATATAAGTATTTAATTTCTTGTTATTAAGTTTTATGATAATGAAATATGAACACTGTATGTTTAGTGTATAGGTATGATGATATAATAAATAAAACTGCTATTAGTTATAAATCAATTATGTTTTATTTTTTCTAAACAAATCAAACATATACGTGTGATTATCAAAACACCATTTTTTAATACATATAGCATTATTTAATGCACAGTTAATTTTATGATGCACACAGTTAAAGTCAGTTTTATTTTTTAAAATTTTTTTTTTTAATGTTGGAAGATTAGGACATCCCTTTTCACCAATATCAATCACTTCACACTTTGTACCCAATTCTTTAATCCACTGTATTTTTTCCAAACCCTTTGTCATTATTTTTTTATTCTCGAGATATAATACTATAACACGTAGAAATTCTCTATAATCTATGTAACCCTCACTCCAGTAAATTCCTCGATTTCTTTCTAACCATCTTACTTGCTTCTTTTCTTCATCAGACAAATAATGAAACGAATATGGTGGTTTTACTAAGAATGTTTGTGTAAGCTCCTGACTTACAATGGCCACTTCCTTCACGATAAAATTATTTTGAATATCTTTAAATCCTTGGAGGTCAACTATGATGGTATCTACGTTCATGATATCTTCTTTACGATGCTACTTAATGGTTTGTATTCAACAATGCAGTCGTTCAGAATGAGACAATAAGCGGCTGTCTGATCTGGTAGTTCCGAATCACTCTCAATTTCTACTCTTACATCTACAACAGGACCCGTCTTTAGATTCTCTGCTTGTCTAGAGCAATCAACCACAAACAGCGGTGCTAAATCTTTAAACTGTTTCTCACTTAACAACGGTTGTGGACAACGTCCGTAATACGACTGTTGAAATCTGATATATTGCTCATATAATAAAGCAATCCTGTTATTAGCAAAATTCGCGTTAAGACTTTCATATGGAAAATAAGTTGAATTAAGGTACACTTTTACGTCACGAACATTGCAGTGATCGAATTGAGACATGTCAGAACTTGCACTATTTTTCCTATTTGTCTGTAAGCCTATAATGACGTATCTTGGTTTTTCGATTTGAGATGCAGTTTTGATAGACCATGTATGCTTTGTAGTTTTAGGTAAAGCTGGATATTCGTACAGATCCCAATTTCGGTAAATCATCTGAAGCGGTCGATCTTTTTCTAACAGTTTAAGCAAAGAAATTTTTTCCTTGTCTGATACTTTAACATGTGGTACACGCCATATGATTTTGTTGATGTGAATGCCATCCACTACTTCCCCAGGGTTAAGTTTTACAGCGTTTAAATTAGTGTTACTTCGTAACAGTACCAGTTCGTGTCTACTATTTATAACGACTTTTTTAAAATCTTCCGCAAAACCGAGGATATTGCGAAGTGGGATAGAAGCAGAAAAACTTCCTTCGTTAATATTTTTTACACCGTCGATATTCCAACCCCAGGCGTTAGACATCTTTGATTCACTCTCATTCATTGATATTAACGATTTCATGGTTGTAGTTATACCAGCATTTTTTATTTTATCTATCTCTACTCCATTTAGCTCATACCTAATATCTTGAAATAGGTAAAGTAGAGCATTGTTGGTGAATTGGACACTAGTAGCTTTGTCTTTCGGATCCTTTTTGCTGACTATAACGGTTCCTTCCAAATATAAAGTGCTAGCTGACGGTAATATGTACAGGTCCTGTTGGTTGATAGGTATACGTATTTCATCATTTCTATTAAAACTTGTTACGTAGGGTTTGTAAGAATGAAATTCTATGCCTTCTATCGTGGTGTCGTAAGTCGGAGTGGATAAAACGTCTAAGATATTCATTCTAGTAATCCGATTGCTTTCAGGAATGCTTTATTGTCTTTGGTTAATTTTATTTTCTTCTTAGAGCGGGGTCTTGTATGGCGGATAGCTCGAGTAGAACTGATATTTTTTACTTGTTGAGGTACATATTTATTGTAGTCAATCATTTTTTCGTCTGAGATGCAAATACAGCTGCACTTCTTCACCACGTAAATTTATTAAGCGATTCCTTATATCTAATAGCTTAATGTGAATACAGCTTATATTGTTTTGATTTATCGGAAAGTATATTGCGTTCTTCGGTATTTCTATGATCCTGTATCCAGGTGGCACGTTGAGTGCAAATTCGTGAATGATGTGACTTGGTTCGTTGTTTATAAACGACCCACTAACAATATCACATTCAACCCTGATCACGGTCGTAGGTAAAATGTTGACTGGGAACTGTGATACATGCCATTTATTACCTTTTAAAATCTGCTTATTAAATCCTAACAGTCTTCTGAAAGAGCCTTCTTTGTTAAAATCAATGTCTTTTGTACAGAAAATAGTAGTTTTTAACGTATTGTTATTGCACAGTAGTTTTATAGTTGCATCATTTATTTCAGTTTTTAAATAATCACTGATATCTTGCAATTCATAAGTGCCTTCCGGTATTTCAATAACTTCGTTAGAGCCATAATAAAACTTATTATTACTTTTGTCAACATTTGGAATTGAATTAAATGTTGAAAATTGCAATAAGGCACACTCATAAGCACCATCTAGTTGCAATGTATTTGGATAGTATGTAGATAACGTTGACGAATTTCCAGTTATTGACAATGTGAGTGACATTGTGATAATGCTTGAATTCAAAGAAAAACATACATTTTATAATTTTTTATTCCAAAAAGTTAGCAGGTACTCTAAACATAAGTGACCACAATTTACTGTATTGAATCGTTGATATCTTGTGTAGTTATAATAAACATTACAATTCTTAAAATATCGCATTAATTCTGCTGGAGGTTTTAAATCTCCATAGCTATCAAAATATTCACAATACTTGTATAATTTAACATAAGCTACCCAATGAGTTCCTTCGTTCTTAGAATCGTCTAAGTTTACGATAGCGCATTCAATTCTCTTCGGTTTTCTTGGTAACTGATCCTTCATGTAGATCCCTCGGAAATATGGGATGTCTCTTGCATACTTTTGAATATCTACATTAGTCAGAGGACGATCAGGTAGCAAACTTTCTAGTTTTTTGATGATTTTATAAACAATCCTTTACCATTTTTGTACGGTTTAATGTATAAACCCTTGCCCAGCACCGAACCTTCCATAGCCTTATTGTGTCGTTCTGTTTCTCGCAAATTTTGCTGAGCTGCTTTGTAATCGTTTACAGTTTTTGCAATACCAGCAGCACCACCAGCTAAAGCGCCTAAAGCTGATAAACCAGCGAAAATAGGGATTAAAGGCAGGACCCCTCCAGTTTTTGGCAAAGGTATTACTCGCGGTACTCGAATTCGATTAATTTCTGGAAACATTTTTTTAGCTGCTAAATAAGCAACTTTAATCAAAGTTTTACTATTCTTAGGCTTCAATTTTTTTATTTTTGCTCTTATTTTTGAAACCAAGCTTCTGAAGGTTTTAACTCCGGAACCAGACTTCAGTTTTGCTTTCATAACCTTGCTCACTAGCCATGAGCTTAACTTTTCACCTTTTCCCGCATCTTTTGATTTAAGTCTTTGTTTGGCCATGTTGAGTAATTGTAAGTCAGCTTTGTGACGATGGGATAGATCTGTATGATTTGCGTAAGCAATGTCGTGGTGCATGCAAGCTTCATCTAGCTTATTTACACCTCGATCACCTCGTAATAAACGTTTTTGAAGTTTAGTTCCTGGTCCGCAATAATTGTATCCAGGCAAATGAACTTCAAACGGTAGATTATTGATTATGTTATTTACTAGTCCACCACCCTGCATTACTCGAAGTGTAATGATAGGAATGTTACATCAGCATTAGTTATATATCTTAACTCATTATTGCAGCTTTATCAATCCAACTGTTTTCTTCATCGTTTAGACCTAACCATTTGACGAACAGTTTACGTCCTTTTCTTTTTAAAACTTTTTCTATCAAATAAACATTAGGATGATTAGATTTTTGAAGTTCTTGCTCATAAAATGCTCCTACTATATCTTTCTTTCGTTGATCTTCTATGTGGTATGTTACTGGTATGGTTTTATTTATCTTCTTAATAGTAAATAGTTCAGTTGACCAATTGGGGGTGTAACCTTTTTCGAAATTGTGTTTGTATTTACTGATACGAACACAGTCACCAACTTTGAACTTAGGCAGTCGTTTGATGGATATATGTTTGTATGTTTTTTTAATATTTTCTTTTATTACTGATTCATTAGATTTATTCACATCAACCGGTTTACATCTAATAGTTCGATGGATTGTGTTGTTATATGTCTTCAGTATATCTTCTAATGTTGAACCTAACCATTTATAGTTTCCATTCAAACTAAAAGATTTATATAATTTATTTTTAACCGTTTTAATCAGTCGTTCTACGATCGAAGCTTTTTTTGTGGAAAACGATGAGTAATGATTAATGTTGTACGTCTTCATGAGCGTTTGAAACGTGCTATTATAAAACTCTGTCCCCATATCAGTTTGTAAATTAACAGGATGCCGATGAGTGCTAAGCAGTATACGTTCAAATGCCCTACTAACCTCAAATTTATTTTTCGATTTTAATGGCTCTGTCCAGGCGTATTTTGAAAAACAGTCAATCACTACTAAAACGTAATTATGTCCTTTATTATACGTTCTCAAGTTTTGCATGTCCATAAGATCTGCTTGCCACAAGTCGTCAATTCCCTTAAGAATAACACAACGTCGAAGAAAATTTCTTCGTGCTGCTTTGTGTATTTCATTTACAATTTGCTGTTTTGACATTACGGAGTCTTTTTTATTAATTTATTTACATCTGCTTTAGTGTAAAACTTATCTTCCAATTGAATTAAAACCTCAGGTATCTTTGCTTTTAAAGTATCCTGAGCTATCTTGTGTACGTCTAATATGATTCGAGATCGTAATGAACCAATCAGTTTATCAAATTCTCTTATCGTTTTAGTATTCAATCGATCCACATAATCCTTATTAACAGCATCGTCTAATTCTACGGGAGGTTTAATTCCTCCCAATCTAGAATTTTTCAGATTGAAATTTCCATTTTCTGATTTTAGTAATGCGTTTTCGTTAAAGTCAAATATTTCTGATAAACGCATTCTTTTATGAATAAAATGACCGAACTTATCGACATTCATGATTAGGGTGTATTGTAATGAATGGTCAATGATAAAATGAAACATAAAAAAAATACTTTACTTATTTATTACTTTACTTTCACGTAATTCTTCAATAATAGATATTATTTCGTTGTCTAAACCTGTGTTACCAGCATCTCGAGATGCAATTAATAATTTTAGCCTTTCCACTAATTCGTTCGGATCATCCCAATACACAAAATCTACGTTTTTCTTCCATTTTTTTGTCAGCGGTAGTCCTTTTCCTTTCGATTGGATACCCTGAACTGTATTTCGCAGTTTGAAAAGAGGTTTAATTACTTGCAAATATTTTTGTCCCTTATAACTTTTTATTGGCTTACTTGGATCAAAGCCTCGTCGATGTGCATTTGTTTCGATTAGCATCGATTTATAATGTTGCATATCACTATCTGTAACCAAGTTCAGGTCCACGTCTTTCTTTAACAGCAACTGCTTCAAACCAGGCGTATTACGGTATTTACGTCCTGCCACGATGATGTATTGATCATTGATAGTTATGCGAGCAGAACCTAACATTAGGTTCCCACGTTCTACACTAACACCAAACGGTATGTCTGTTAACGCATCTGAAGATACTGACCAGGATGACGTATCACCTACTGATTTATATGAAATGTCACTGTCGCTATCAGATTCGTATTCGTTTTCATCTTCCTTGCTGCTTTGATAGTCAGGTTCCTTGTGCAAAGTTTTATCAATAAATGGAACTTCGGTCTCTTCATCTTCCATAGCATGCACGAGAGGAGTTTGCTGACTGGCGCTAGCAATTAAATTGAGAGGTTCTGTTACAGGCTTGAAAACCGATTCCAGTGCTTGTTTATTGTTAATCTCATCATCTCTCATTTTTCGTACTTTTTTCTTCACAGCTTCTGCTGCATCAACAATTTGCCTTTTCAATGATTTATCCATATTTTTAAAATAGGTCACAATTGATTAGGGGTTGTCTGACGAATAATATTACCGCACAGGTAACGGTCTTATATATAACTCATGTTCCTAATCAAAGACTACGAAAGTGTCAAATTTATTTCTGTAACAACCTTTATTCTTGGGACAGTCTTTATTAATTACAACATAATTAAAGGGTTCCCTCCATATTTTAGAACACATTTCACGAAATTCAATCCATGTCATGTCTGTATTAACATGTTCATCATATACGTGCCTCATATTTATTTCATCTTGTTTAAAAAGTACGATTACATTTGCGTTGTCTCTTACTAACTGTTTCGGGATTTTAGTGTATGTTTGATTCACATAAATACAATCAATGTTCTTATGTCTCCCCATCGCAAAATAATCACGCATGTTATTTTGATTTTCACATGCAACATCATCAAATATGATAACAGAATACGGTTTTGCGTCTTGAACACTTAATACCTCTTCATTTTCACAATATTTCTGAAATGAAAGGCTTGGTACACGTTGCAAAACTCGTTCTAAAAAAATATACTTCGGTTGATGCAGGGTTTTTGAATAAACATACACATTTTGAAATCTTAAACCATTCTCATGTATTAGAAGACCAATCAGTAAATTAGTTTTTCCACAATTTGATGGTCCACAAATAATGCACCGAACCGAATTAGGCAATAATTCTCCATGACGTAAATCAGACTTTCCAGCCTCAACGCAGATTCTGTTTAAATCTAACGATTGTGATTGTTTTACAAATTTCATGGCCACCGGTTGAAATGGTTTGATTAATAATGAGTAGATTCATTTATTACATCGACATATATAAAATAATATAAATCCGGTTAGGTTTAAAAACTGGAAAAGTGGAATAGGGTTGAATTGTAAATCTTTGTTGATGTAGTGAAGTAGTGCAGTGGAACAGCGCCCAGACCAAACACTCGATGATATCTTAATCAAGGTAAGCTCATATGTTGCACGATCTCGAAGTATTATTGGACGGCCTACTCCACCGAGAGTGGATGAGGCGAACGGAGTGAGCCTCAGAAACGGAAGGTGGAGTAGGACGCCCAATAATACACTACTAATGACGGATTACACAGTTTTCCGTTAACATATATACTACTTACCTACCTATTTCAGATACATTTACCGTTCGCTGGGGCCCGCGGGTCATTAATTTAATCTTAAATTATTTTCTTGGACATAATTGTGCCCTATTCCCCGTCAGCCTTTGCAGTGCACCTTTATTTAATTGTAAGCTATGCAAGGGCAGACTCGCGAGGTCTACAGCTCGGAGAGCCACTAGTAAATAATAGAGTTAAAATATTGTTTTATTAATTTATAGAGTATTTCATTTATCACATAGCAGCGAGCACGTTGAGCACGCTGCCAAGACCCCCTGAGAGTTGCAAAAATGCTTTCATTGCAGTTTGTAGTGTTTTGTTAATAAACGAATACCTCTGGTAAAAAGTATATAACATAATACCTAAGTATAGACCCGGTCGGACGAGGTGACTGTATTTCGGAGAACTATTTTTCAAGCGTTCCTTCCTGTCGCCCATGATAAACGGCGAAACCCTTAAATGTATAGGAAAACTATTAAACTTGAGTTTGTGCGGGTTTTACTGAACCCAAGTTTTATCGATTTCTTTGTTGATGTCTCTTTTTGTTTTTGTTTTTACTGTTACTTTAGCATAATTAAATATAATATTCTAAGATTGAAAAACACGGGTGTTAGGGCGTAAACAACTTACTTTAGTTTACCTTACTATTGACAAACAATTTACTGCGATCTCTGAAGGATAAAGACTCACTTGAAATCCCGGGAGTCTACATGACTTTATGTGAATTGGAATAGCTAAAAGGAACGTATCCACAAGACTCGGGGGACACATTTGCTTTATGAAAAATGCATACATTCATCAGTCTGCTGTGGCAGAGGTAGTAAATAGAGAACTTGCCTTAATGGTATAAAGAATGTGGAACAAGATATTATGGACACAGTCAGTATTGCATGTCGTACTGCGATGATGGTGTCATCTGAAGAAAACAGCAGCCATGAAAGTGCTACGTCGAAGCCAAAACTGAGAACATATCATTCATCACAACAATTCCCGCCACGACCGCCACTGCTGGCGCCCTCAGCTCGGGAAATACCATCGGTGGTATTACACCCGCAATTTTTCAGGTAATCAAGCAAACGCATTCACGAGACCTTGCAATATTGAGCGACGGAGCAATTTTTACCACCTGGCACATGCCCTCCTATCCCATAAAAAAAGGAGTGTCTATATATATATATATATATATATATATATATATATATATATATATATATATATACACCGTGTCCCAAAATTCAACGATAAGCCGGCATCGGTGCATGGACCTACTCATGACTACTCGGGAAAAAATAAAAAAAAAATTATAACTCTTTTTTTTTTTAATTACAGAGACTTTTATAAAGTTGCGCCAACTTTTAATAAAACTTGCCATGGTAGTGTCCATACTTTTTTTTTTAACCCAGACTATAGAAAGTGCATAGAATGTTAAAATCTATGAAAATTATAAGAAAAATTTTTTTTATTTACTGATTTTTGTAAAATAACTACAGACTTTCTGTAATTTTAAAGGATTGTGGTAGATAGCCGTCCTTCTTAGGTTGCTAATGCACAAAAAATATCAAAAATATGTCAAAAATTGTGGTCATGGTAGTTGAAAATAGCATAATGGGTATCGAATATCGATGAAATTTATAAAAGTCTCTGTAATTAATAAAAAAAAACAGTTATAATTTTTTTTTTTTTTTTTCCGAGGAGTCATGAGTAGGTCCATGCACCGATGCCGGCTTATCGTTGAATTTTGGGACACTGTGTATATATATAAATAAAAATAATAAAATAAATAAAAAATCAATTTATTGCCTTCACCAAATTTACACGAAATATTCCTTAAAAAAGCTATATAATTTAATTTTGGGCAACAGGGTTATGCTCAGCTTGTGCAACTTTAGTCCCTTTTCACAGGAAAAAAAGAAAAGCTGCGCTGTTTTTCAGCATAATCCTACTCAGGCAGATGTTAGCCGATATACCTATATAGGTTTAAACAATTAAAAAAAGAGCTATGCTGTGTAGCTTACCAATATAAAATAAAACAGAAACAGCTTGAACAAACAATCGATACATATGAAAAATGGTTTTTCGTTATTGGGTAGTGATGAATTATATACCTGATGACTAGGTATGTTTGGAGTGTAAGTGATTGAGTGTGGTGTGTATAAGTGAGAAAAAAAAAGAGGTGTATGTATGTATGTGTTTTAATGTTTTAAGTGTTATCTTTGACCTTTTTCTGTATTTTAAAGGTTGCTTCATAGTTTTGCTTTTGACGGTTGAAAAGAATTAATTTTAGTTGTTTTTTAAATACGTCACTGCTTCTTTTTAGTCTAAGAGGTGGCGGTATATTATTCCAAATCTTTGAAGCGCTGTACTTGAAGCAACCTTTAAAACCAGCAGTGTTATGTTTAGGAATGGATAGAGTATTGTGCAGCTTTGAGCGTGTATTTAATTGATGCTTATCTCTGGACCATGTTAACTTTTCAAAGAGGTACTCTGGTTTCTTACTCCAAATTACTTTTTGTGTAATGCATGCGAGGTGAAGTTCCCTTCTTAGCTTCATGTTCATTATTCCTTTATTTACTAGAAAGGGAGTGACATGCTCTCTTTTTGGTATCCTAAAGCAGAACCTAGCACATGCGTTTTGAACACGCTGGATGGCTTTTTCGGTGTTAACTCGTATCCTAGGGCCATAAACAGCGCTGCAATAGTTAAATGGCGAGAGGACTACAAGGTCGCATAGCAGAATTCTAACCTCTTCTGATATATATTTCCCAATATTATACAAGATTTTCAGTTTAAAGAAGGCATTTTTTATCTTTTCATTAACATGCTTAATGTATCTCATTTCACTGTCCATTATGAGACCCAAATTTCTTGAGTCAGATTCTATTGGTATTCTAATGCCATTTATAGTTAGCTTTGGATCAAAGTTCAATACCTTGCTCACTTGTGCTTTGGTGCCCAAAATAACCATTTTCGATTTAGATGGGTTTAAAATCAATGAATTAAGAGTAGCCCAACGATAAATCCTCTCTAAGTCCATATTTATTTGTGCTATAGCGGTACTAGTTTCTTCCGGTTTGAAGCTATGATATAGCTGGGTATCATCTGCGTATAAGTGATATTTGCATAATTTTATACATTCAGGCATGTCAGCTGTAAAGATTGAGAAGAGGATTGGACTCGAAATTGATCCTTGAGGCGTTCCTCTGGATATACCGCAACCTCCACACTTGTTCATAGTAGATAATTTAGGTCGTCAGTAACTATATTTATTTTACAGAGTACAAATCGATGCCCAGTTAGTTCGATGAACGATGGACAGATGGTGGTGTTTAGTTCGGGTTTTCAGTTCCTTCTTTAATCGATAGGTGGCGCTCACGATCAACAGGTTATAAATCAGAGTATCAATATAATTAAATCATATAATATTATATTTAAATCACTGACCATATATATGCGTGGAGTTTATGAAGATTGATCCCGCCCTGGAAAAGGGTGGCTCCAGATGCAGTACAGTGTCCCTTAGCTGCTTCTTTCGTCTCAAACGGTGAACTATATCTGTCGCGTATTTCGCACACTTTACGTGTTTGGTTTTAGTGAATAACGCTTGCACATGAAAAACAAACTTAGGTCTTCAATATTCGTTGCACTATTCACAGTTTGATGCAAAAAAACCCATTAAATAACAATAAATACTAATTAGCTGATCTGTCAACAAGGACTACCCGCTCTTTTTTTTTCTTTTATATATATATATATATATATATATATATATATATATATATATATATGCCAAACTTAACACTTTCTTACCAACTTATTTGTATAATTTTTTAACGTTCTTTCTAAATACTTTCTATGTTAATCTTAATATGTTTTCAAGCTACTTATTAAACCGGTTATGTAATGATAGCTGTAAACCCTTAAATAAAATAAGAAATACATTAGTCCGTAAAGTCTTCTACTGTACAAATAAACATACCTAGAGTATTTGAAATTACAAATTGATCGTCTAAACATAACGCCCATTCGGATAAAACGAGCTACCGCATTTGCCATGCCATAAAACTTAATATACCTTTATGAGAGATGGTTCATGCCCTATTTGTTGAAGCTAAAACTCCATTTTAAGGTTTAATCGTGTCGGGAAAAGGACGT
The DNA here is from genome assembly GCA_963890685.1 of Plagodis pulveraria. Classification (NCBI taxonomy): domain Eukaryota; kingdom Metazoa; phylum Arthropoda; class Insecta; order Lepidoptera; family Geometridae; genus Plagodis; species Plagodis pulveraria. The sequence continues at coordinate 21,731,699 of OY982967.1, forward strand.
AAATTTGATTATATAAAACCTATCTCGTGAGCTAGCTCTACATTATATAGAGGATGTGGAAGATGTCTGTAGGTATAACTATACTATGTTGGGTCTCGTGGTGAAATATAGCATTTTTAAAATAGTAGTGTTACTAAAGGATTCCTTCAGTAATAATACCCGATGTTTATCCTGTCTATATAGGAAAACCAATTTAGTCATAAAAAATAGTTTGTCTTGTCTCTAATCATCCAATTCATCCATTCGCTATATGCCCTGCCATGCAACTGTAATAAAGGATGTCTTATTTGATACAGTTTTATATATATGGTACAGTTTTACATGCATGGTATACATAGAAAGTTTTATCCTGCTTTTCTCCCAAGGAAAGTCTAAAAATGCTGTTTAAAATTACCTGTGGAACTCGTGATCGTGATGTTTACGGAACGATGACTTGATATTCAACATTGAACTCCATTGTATCCAGTTTAAAGACTGCACTCCATTACCCGAACTTTCTTGCCGCCAGAAAACTATTCCGATCTTCTACATCTATTGGACGACACGATGGATCATTTCTTCGTCACTATTACGTAACACATTTACTTTGTCTTTTTAAATTTCACTATAAACAATATGGTCTTTACTGATCCGACACTTGGAAAAAATACACTCGAGATCAAAGGTCACAAAAAGGTATTTTCATGGTAATTTTAATGAAAAACTTAACCTTGACAAAAATTCTGGATAAGAAATCTCTATATACTTTTTTCCTAAGAGCCTCCGTTTTTAAAAGCTTTTATATAACTTGTATTGTATGTAAGTATGTTTTTTCGGGTGGAATCGTTGAACTCAATTTTGAACTAAATATTTTCCACCGATTGAGCTGAAATTTTGTATACACGTTTAGTTTGGATGACAATGCACGATATGGTGTGTGACATCATTTTTAATCCATTATGGTGGACATAATAAAAGCTTTATGCTTTTAAAAGTGTTTTGCTTTTAATTTATTAAGATATAACGATTCAAAAAGTTGAAAGAATTGTAATGGTCACAATACGTACATCACTGAAGCTGTAATACTAATAATAATATTATTCTATCGGTCAGTGTAACTTACAGATAATATAATTATAAAATTGAGAAAGTTTTATTATATTATAAATCGTTAACTAAAAGTGTTTACTTCCATTGTTTTAAATATAAGTAACAAAATAAGTTAGTTGGTATTGAACCTAAGCCCACCATGCGCACTCGCTCTCAGGAACAGCTATCGGAGTTTACTGTTACGTGCTTGGCGTTAGATAAAGTGATAAGGCAAGCTTGCAAAGTTTCCTACCACCACGTTTGACTAAGTTATAAAGAAAGCTCAGTTAAAACTTCGAACTAACTTTAACTATCAAGTAAACGAGTAAAAACTTATATTTGTTTTTACATTCAACACAAGTCACGAGACAAAATTATTTTCATTAGAAATATATAGTTAAAGGAGAATTTCTTCCTGCGGCCGTCGCCCTTGAAAAACAATTAGAAAATAAAACCAGTAAAATAATGTTTCGAAGGTTAAGAAAACTGACTTAATTTTTCACTGAAACAAAGCCCCATCTGACAGCAAGACTGACAAGAGATTGATGAAAGAAACGTATTGGAGTTTGAGAAAAAACATCGTCTCTTGCCAGAGCCAAAGGATGTTGATAAATTTTAATTTCTTTCGTTTTAAGAAACAACACAAGTTTCTCATAGAAACTTCTTTTAAAAAACTCACAGAAAAATATAGACTATCATGTCAACGATTTGTAATTTTAACAAGGCTTAATCATTAATAATATATTAATAAAATTATACAAGACAGCACATAATAGCACCGTTTTAGTTGTAAAATAATGTACACTTCGTCTATGCGTGATTGAATAGTTTTAAGTTGTTTTAAATCTTAAGTGAAATTGTAACTTTATATTGTTACATTTACATAATATGAGGCCAGATCTATTATATACCTATTCCATTCGGACTATGGTTCGAATTAGTAAGCGAAGACTAAGGTAAACGGTTTACCTATATATTTAGAAGTTTATATTGTAATATGATAAAAAGGGTAAAATATAATTAAGGGGAAACCTGGGCTGATTTGGTTGCGGTTTGGAGGCAGCATTACCTATCTACTGAAATAGTTTGCATGGCACAGAAGTGGAAATACACATATAGACAATCCATTGTGGAATGCATTTCAGTATTACAGAAAAAAAACAATACAACGAATATGTGTGGTTTATTGTGTATTTCACTTTATCTGCACTGCATAACTAAAGGAAGCAGTATAATCTGATTACAGCGTTATATTAGATTTTTTATATATTAGCTGGGGTTTTATAATATTATACGTAATATGTCAAAAGAGTTTTCTTTTCCAACCTTTACATACATGTAGTACCAAAATCATTCACAAAGGGCAAACATTGAATGTAAAAGGTTTATTTTTTTAATATTTCTTTATTATTAAAAGACTTTTGTACAACATGTTCATGACAGCCCTATAGTGACGTTATCATATCATACAAACACAAAAAAAACAAAAATTATAATTAAAGTAAGCACAGCGCCGTAACTAGCTTTTCTATAGTGTTCTATAATGTACTTACAGTTAATATACTAACATAAAAGGCAACAAGATCCGTAATTTTAATATACAATCCACGTTCAATCAGTTTTCCTCAATTGCTTATATTAAAAAGTGAAAAAGATGACTCAAATTAATAAAATAGGCACTGTAACACGAGTAGGTAGGTACATACACGTGTTACAGTTGAGAACTACGTCGTTTCTACATTTTAAATATTTTGCTTTGGATTTCTTTTTAAACTCATAGGTCATATAATTTTAAAATATCTGCGAGAGATCTCCACCTTTGAGTTCTAGAAAGATTCATTTCTTTCAAAATTCTCTAAAGATTGAATAATCTTGTAATATTACATAAGATAGTTTTACATATAATGGGCGATACGGGTATATAGACCTTAAACTGAACTATACTATATTTAATCTTGTTTTTTTACCGGCGGTATGCCTTTATTAACAAAATACTGCGAACTACATACAACAATACATCTACTACAATAAAAGCATTTAGATCCCTATAAGTCATTGCAGACTAATAGGCAAGCCAAATATTTATTTAATTTTTCCATTATTTAATCTCATTCCACATTCAACGTACAATAGTTTATACGAGTAAATTAGGTTTGTCTTCATATTTTACACATCGATATGTGAAATATGAAGACACGATGTTTCCCTTTGTATAGAACGCTGAATCGCTTTTAAACTGACATCTAAAGAAAGATAAGATTCTCAATTCGACCGTGTGTGTATTTTTTTATATTTTTGTTAGATTGTAAATAAGCACAAGGTCAACCTGATGTCACGCGGCAACCTCTGCCTATTACAGATGGATTTCGTCACAAGTGCCTAACTGCACTGCGCCCAACACTCTGAAACATACGGTGGTTAAGACCCATAAGTTATCACTCTTAATTTTTATATTGTTATTTATTTTATTTATAACGCCTGCTATGCGGATTACATTACAAAATTACAAATATACGATAGGAAAAATTTAAGTCATGTGCGTGATTTGAACCTGCGTCCTAGCACCCCTTGAGCTGGGGCATGCTCTAACCAATTGAGCTAACATGACAATGACGTAATAACTCAATTTTTTCTTATCGTTCTTTAACTACCGTATTGGATATAATACCATGGTAAAAGAATGAAAGGTATTTTTTTCCCAAAAACTAAAATTTTTCCTGTCGTTCTTTAACCATCGTATTGGACTCATGTCATGTCATTGTCATGTTAGCTCAATTGATTAGAGCATGCCCTGGCTAAAAGTGTGGATGGACGCGGGTTCGAATCCCGCACATGACTTAAATTTTTCTTATCGTATATGTGTAATTTTGTAATTATTACTCTTAAGTTTCTGTAATTTTCAGACTGCTGCTGGATCACACTGTTAGGTGCTTGGCGACAATATTTTTATTTCGAGGGTGGTAGCTAGAAAGAAAACATTTATGTTATGCCCGATCTTTACATTCGCCCCAGCGTACCACGCTTAAAACATTTCAGCACAACCTAGCATCCATTTTGTTCTTATTCATGGAAGTTTCAAGACGATAGAAAATAGGTAATAGTAAGGGCATTGTGTAATAATACCTATATTACACAATGCCCTTACAAAACCTGAGTGATCGTACTGTTTTTGCTGAACGTGAAAATATTTTATTAGTAAATTTAGCGATTGACCAAGTGAGAATTGAAGTGATAAATATAAATAATAAAAGAGCATCTTAGTTTCCAAAATTAAATAAAAGAATTTCGGCATTATAAAATATTTTCACATTTTTGTCCCCTACGCGTCTGACGGGATCAGCTAGCAAAGCGTAATGGAATCCCAGCACTCGAGCATAATGGATAAAATAAGATAAAAATAGACCTCGACTCAAGAGACTCAAGAGACGGTTTCAAATCGCCTTCAGTATGCCATTATATGTGATTTTCAAAAACGGTAAGAGATAGGTACGGTGTGCTTCAACATATGTCATGGGAATCGGGAGTGCAGTTAAATGACAACTGTCAAAAATCCAAAATGGCGAATTTCAAGATGACCGCCATACAAAGTGCTCCATTTTTATCGGATAGTAGGGTCGGAGTGCATTGTATATATATGTATGTATGTATAATTATAGGTATATAGGTATGTATCATATGTGATGGTGTACCTATGAAGATATAAGAATGTGGTAAAAATAATAATCAGACAACCGACATAATAATAACACGTACGAGTATGTAGTAGTAAGTGCGAATAACAAATTGAGTGAGCGTCAAAGACAGATAGTGAGAAAAAATATGTAAAAAAGGCAAAAGAATGTTATGTATTCATATTGAATACTTGTTGAGACCAAACACGCGTAAAGTGTGTGCATTTCACTGGCCGCAAAGTCTTTTAATCCTGAAAGATACTTAAACAGCGAACTTTGCATTGAATATTATGCTGTATTGTATATTCTTCTTAAAAAGACGTGGCTCCATGGCTTTCCATTAGTCACGGAGAGCATGAAAAATTAAAAAAAAAAAACTAAGGTAAATCCTGTATAATTTATAAAATAACGAACATTTATAAATAATTATATTATCATATAAAAATATTCTTGTGATAAATTATTATATCAATTTTAATTTTATTACTCGGAAAAGTATTTGATATTTCAAGGAGCTTTCATAAAGCCTATATAAAATGAATCAACTCCCATACATTTAAATTACGATTGTAAATTCGCAATTACTTGAGTAATTGATAATAATTTGTGAGCTGCTGTATATTAAAATAAAATAGCGTTAGAGTTAATACTTGAAATAGATATAGAAATAATAATGATACTCGTATTTTCGAGACATTAGAACGAATGTTAACTGAAAAAATTAAGGTAATTTAATACACGATGTAAATATATTAGGCACATCTTGGTACTCTACTATAGAGTAGAGCACTTCAATTGTGCCTAAAAGTGCTACGCATAATGGGAACATCTATTACATCAATACTATACGCGTATATCTAAATCTTAACTCAAATTATAAAGAGGCACGATTAGTATTTTTGTATGCAACAGTTAAACTTAAAAACAATGGACCCGATTTGGATGAAATTTGATATGTAAATAGTTTGAGACCCGTGGAAGGACAAAGGATAGTTTTTATCTAACTGTGCAAAAATACATTTATGGGTTTGCGCGATAACCCACATACGCGCGGGCGGATCCGCGGACCGAAATCTAGTACTATACCTGTATAATATTATAATGAGGAAATATCTGTATATAAGTATGTAACCAACAAAAATAAAACTACTGGACAGATTTGAATAATTTTTTCACCGTTAGAATCATGCATTATTCCTGATGTACATAGGCTATATAATAAGAATATTTTAAAAAACTTAGGTGTCCGTATGAAAGCTTCGATAATGTAACGCAAAGTGTGAAAAAAATACCAAAAAGTCGTTATATCGTGTACGCTGTGGAAATTGTTGACAATAGAGCAAAGTGATGTACTACAATTTTAAAGAGGACATCACAAAAAAGTCCGCAATACCATATGTCTAACTATTACAGTTATGTCACAAAAACAACTTTTTATGTGTTTCAATTTAAAATTCTTGTTATACCGTACAAAGCCGGAGCGGGCTGCTAGTACTCAATATTCGTAGTCATAGTAACCAAACCTTCTCCGACGGCAACGTAATAGGTAATGAGTACGTGTGCAAAGAGGTACCTCAATAGGCAGCTGATGAGCTTCGGTATAACCTCATTAGCTACCAGTCAGATTGAACAGAACTGAGCTCGTTTGCTCCAACGTCAGTAAATCTTTTCGTAAGATACGATTCCATTGTATCATCTGGTGTTGTAATGTTATAAAAGGTTTTCAAGAGATATATTATTTTATATTAACCAACTAGAACTGTGAAGTGAACTGTTTAACTCCATTAACTATAATAAAAACAAAAAAATCTAAACAAACATTATTTATGGTATTTTGGTGTATGTTTTTGAGTAAGGGTGTGTGGATGTGTTAGATGAGTGCAAGACGGGGTGATTGTACGCCTGCAGATAACGCATCAACTACATTATGTGTACTAGCCCGTGTGTAGAGAGAAAAAAGGGGAAGATGTGTGGTTAATTGTAATAATGAATAGATTCAGGCGTTACTTTGCGGAAATCCATATTTAATAATAACAAATATTTTTTTAATATTTTACTAAACATCAAATTAATATTTTAATAAAACACTTAAAAATATAAAACGAAACGCGTCAAAAATTCTTCCGGTTTAGCTGCGTTGCGTTTGTGACGTCACGTCAGCTTAGCAGGAAAATTAGGCGGAATTGTCACTAGATATATTTTTATATTTTTAAGTGTTTTATTAAAATATTAATTTGATGTTTTCGTAAAATATTTTAAAAATATTTGTTATTGTTAATTGTAATGTTATTGAAGTTGGTATAAGAAATCAGTATCATCACTTACGTGTCATAATGGCCAAATGCTTATCTAATAGGTATAAATAAAATAAAAAACTAAATATAAACCTTACATTTACAAATGTATACTGCACGATTGAGATTGACTGAACAGATACTAGACGGAACAGATGCGCATGTTCATCTGTTCTGTCCAGTCAATCTCAATCGCCAAGCGTCTGAAGAACCCGTCAGGTAATGAAAATGTTTACTCCAAAAATGTTTAAATGTTAAGTTTGTTTAGCACGCAATGATGCTTGAAAATATATATTATAAAATATTTATCTTCCCAAATCACTACAACACAAACTAATTAAAAAAGTAAAAACACCAGACTATAATTTTTTAGACTTAATTTTCGTTAAACGATTTATCGTTCCATTCACATTAAAATGCAATTTATATATATATTCATGGAATCGTTTTCTAAAGACCTTTATTTTGATACCCCACTCGATGTATACGGAAGAAAACAATTTTTATTTTCACTATATGGCGTCCGAACTCCACCAGTTTTTTTTGTTTTGTCCCCTATGTTACTTACACTATCAAGACAAATCTAATAATATCTCATACATTAAAATCGGTTTGGCCGCTTAGAAGTTATGGTGTAATACAGAAACACACAACACATACATACATACGTGAACCCTGAAAACATAACACTCTTTTTTTGGGCAGTCGTGTAATAAAAATATATTAAATCCATATCATTTATATCTTTAGACATTACTGCGCAAATCATAATAAAAAAATTGTGCCATATAACACTTGGTATGCGATAGTGATTGGTGGGTTTTCATAGTAAAAAGAATTGTCCTCAAAAATAAGGAACTCTCACCGCGTGGGGTAGGGGCTGGTTCGATAGTCGTGTATAGTAAGTAATTAAAGCCTTGAGTAGGGGTCCTATACAAAAGAGTTTCCCAAACACAAAGGAGGTTCTTTATTGAGGCAACTAAAATGTATGTGTACATACCATAGCTTTCTCCACCATCTCCCGTAACCGAAATCTCTCCTTTGCAGAGGCCGCGGTGCGGTCACCTTTCACGCACGTCACTAAATCTCACGTTGCAAAACAGTTATTCAAGGAACATAATATGATGATGCACTTCTATTATAGATAACACGAAACAGTTATTCAAGGAACATATGATGATGCACTTCTATTATAGGTAACACGAAACAGTTATTCAAGGAACATATGATGATGCACTTCTATTATAGGTAACACGGTGCGGTGATGCTACAATATTTGTACTTATTTAAATTATGGATGCGACACCGTCGTGGTGTACGGCGCGGGGCGCGGTCCAGCGTCGACTCTCAAATAACTGGTCTGCCGCGGCGAAGCGAAGCATCCATCGCGGCTCGTTGCGGGTAGTTTGAAAAAACTATGCATGCTTTGACATACAAATAGTAACCAAAAAAAAAGAACCAGCTATATTTGAACATTTAGAAAGGTAGTGACAACATTACGATTGTTTCAGTGTTAGCGAAATCACTCATTTCATTATAACTAGTAAGTAAGTATAGTGGTTCGTCGGCAACGTGCCCAATGACGGCTACAAATCGATTCAAGCGCAAAATACGCGCCTCTGTTATCTGTCATTCAGGTGTAACCTGTCAGCATCAGATTTGAACTCGTGCGTAATAACTCTCTGGACGCTTTATATTATTATTGAGGTGATATATACTGCATTTAAATATACCTGAATGGTTTTGTTATTACGTTATTGTGAAGGAACAAGCACATGGCTAAGGTATCCTCTGCCTATAACAGATGCATTTCGTATCAAGTGACGAACTGCACTGTGCCCATCACCCTGACACATACAGTTGTTAAGTCTCAAAATGTGTCTGTAATTTTACTGGCTCTCAAGGAATGCTGCCGAAACATAGTCTTATGTGCTTGGCGATTTGCTACTTGAGGGTGGTAGCTACCAAAGCGGACATTCGCAAAATGCCCTTCCACCATGCATTGAATGAAGCTCAAGCCGGCGGCGGGGATTGAATCAGAGACCTGCGGCATCGCAGTCCATAACTACGACCAATCGTTACTTCCCGAGCGTAACTTCATATCAATCATTTAATCATATCTTGTTGAGCTTGAGTTTTGTAAAAAACCCACACAAGTACACAAGGGTTTTAGGTATTTTTCACTAACATTTGTCGAAAAACGTTACCTACTTTCATGTAGCTATTCAGTTTTAAAATTCAGCCTTCAATTTGGACCTGTATTTTCGATCGTATGTAGGCCGTCCGGACGCCGTTAATAACGTTCAGATTGTGTGCACTGTTGTACTTCTGGGAAATTCAGTTATTCGAACAGACGTGAGAGCAAATAGTATTTGTGTACAGGGATATTTGAAATAGGCAGGTGAAAGGAAGAGAGAATAGGTAGGTTAAAATGTGTATCTAAGGCACAAAGGTGTGGTTGTAGAGAAAAATGCTTTACAAGCAACATATTATGTTTTCAAAGGTGGTGATGTAACGGTCTCATCACCTTCTTACATATATCTCGCCATAAGCATAATACGTACAAAGAACGCTTCACAAGGATTTATTCTTAGATCGTTTGTTTTAGCTTTTACGGCCAGCCGCCTACTTGACGCTAACCTTCCCAGGGAACGCACTCGCTGGTAACACACTTGCTACCTTTGGAATGTACAGAGTAAGAAGCTCTTTGGTTTGACCAATGTGAAGAAACATACTACTCACAATGACGTGAGAAATGGCATGCTGATCATTGTGCGCGTTCTTTTCTGATCTCATACCTATAAGAAAAATATACAATAAATAATCACACACCTCGAAACATTGGATATAATGGGGACCAAGACCTTATTGTATTTTATAAAACTAGTCAATACATCGTGCTCCATTTGTAGTGTGACTAAAATATTGGCAGTTATGTGGCTGACTAAAAATTGAATTTTGTCTGAAGTACATGTGTTCTGGTAGGCGTTCAATAGCTCATATAATATGATATTGTAGTAGTATAAGTTGTTATTTCTTTAGTGATGTTTTAATTACCTTAATCTAATTAAATTAACTAGGGACCATCACCTAAGGTCTGAATATTTTTTTTATTGCTGATGGGTAAGCCACAATCACACCTGATGGTAAGTGATGATGTGGTCGAAGGTGTAAACAGGCTTAACCAAGAATTACTGGCTCTCGAGGACAGCTGCCGGAACACACCGTTAGGTGCTTGGCGACAGATTTTCAACTTGAGGGTGGTTGCTAGCCAAGCGGGCATTAACGAAATGCCCTTCCACCATGCAATGTATGTGGAAATATATACGTGAGTATGTCATCATCACGGTAGAACGGGTTTAATTAAATTTTGTATATATAGGTATAAACCTCATTTCTATTTTTATTTTCTTATTATTCCATGTTTCCTGGATAAGGACGTAGAATCCCTTATATGCTGATATACCTAGCAGTTCCCAAGGCGGAGTGACATAAAAAAATCCAGGCGGGAAAAGCCACGTGAGGGAACAATTATTATTTGTAGTAGTAGTCGTAGTCAAGGATAACCTGGATGAATAGTTTTACGTAATTTCCCCGTAGACATACCTAAATTGCCTACATACCTGTTAACTTTCCAAGTCAGAAATGTTTCTCACCAGTGCTTCCCTAATTAACCTGGGGCTGTTTCATCACTAAACTTGAGTTTAATCAACGAGTCAGCCGACGCGTATCTAGAGGAAGATACATATTTAGTTATATATGTTTATGTTGCGTGTAAAGATAATTCTACACATCGCAACTAAACAGTAGATTGATTTTCGGGAAACAGATGACTTGCGGTTTGTGTGATTACATACGCTAATAATATTTGTTACTTTGACTTCTATATCAGTGTTTGGTGCCTGAAAATAATGGTCAAATCTGTTTATTCAGACAAAGCCTTGACTGGAAACTGGATCTCAAGAACAGGTGTTGAAAGATACTGGAACGCAGTGGTATTATTTAGGTACAAGTATGCAGTCAAGCTATACCTGCAGCAGCGTTAAGAACCCCAATTCTTCCCTTGACGCAATGCTTACTGTTCGGTTCCAAACCAGGGGCCCTTTTTAATATTCGCGCGCTGGTGACCCCGCGATTGTCTTTGGCGGGTCCCATTGGCGGACGAAGTAACTTAGACAGCTTAGCACGAGCATACATGGAATAAACATGGACGAACATGGTGGTCGTGAATTTGTTGGTAGATAGCCTCTATTTCTATTCTATCTGTTTATGTTATACAGGCTAATCTTGAATTATTGGCTCTCAAGGATAGCTGCTGGAACACACCGTTAAGTCCTTGGCAACAGATTTTCTACTTGAGGGTGGTAGCTAGCCAGGCGGGCATTCGCAAAATGCCCTACCACCATGTTTTTGAGTGTGTTTTACGGAAGCCACTAAAATTAGTAGGCAAACTAGGCGCGATCGATTAAGATCGAAACGGTGCGCAATCGGAACAATTATAGTACATACGTACATACATAAGGCGAGCACGAGGTAATTAATTATACTTAATATAACCATAAAACAGCCAGAAACCAGCAGGCCGGGCGCGTCACACCTATGGAAGAAAATGTTAGGACTGATTCGGTAAGTGACTATAATAGTAATTTGTAACCTTAGATTTGAAGACTACCCTGGCTTGCCCCTTAGATATTTGATTTCACACCGAGTATCCAGGCAGATTGTACAAAAACGATTAAGATTTCGTACAATCTAATCGTTATTAGTTTAATCTTATCGTTCATTTCGTATTGCTATGTTATAAATAGAATACGAGATACATACCCAAAGAATTTACAAGTACATATTATATGATATTTAAGATTGTGCAATAGCGCGGTTGGCGAATGTAATGTTATGTTGTCTTGTTCCAAATATATAGTATAGTTTTCTATGAATTTCATATTTTTAGATGAATAATGTGGTTTTCTTATTTATGGCTCAGTTATATATGTATCATTTGTATATGTTTATGATTTTAACGGTTTAATTACACATTATGTTTGGAAAATATTAACAAATTTTATATTAAAGAATATTTACAATAAATAACATTTATCATTTTAACACAATATTCGCATCTTGTTTCATCTAGTTTATTTTTGAAATAGCTGTAGTATGGTATATAGTTCGTAGTATTTTCTAAAGGCATATCGCCGGAGAAAAAAAAATCGTCGCCTTTAACAACATAAATATGAAAACTGTCGCATCAACTTGACTTTTAAACTTGTTCACGGGCTAAAAAAAATATATCAGCAGTATTTAAATATAAAATCATAAAAAAATATTTTACCCAAAAAATCTTTATTACACTTAAAACAGGCAAAATCTTATTATTTTTATCTGATATTACTTCTGTGTAATAAAAAGGTACTAAGTTGTAGTTCATGTCTATATAATATTTACCACAGAATAGTTTGAGCTCAAACCTTTTTTGTTTATTAAAATTCAGGACGGAGTTCAACAAAGCTCACGGTAACTTAAAGCATTATCAAATTAATGAGCACGAAATCCCTCTCTAGATAAATTAATTTCAAGTCCTTTAACTTTTCTACTTTATCATTTAAACACCTTTGAGCTTGTTTTGGCTAAACTAAATTCGAATATTATTAAGTAAAAGCAATTTAGCGATAAATTAGCATTTGATTTGTTTCAAATTAAAGTCAAAACACAGACCAATCGAAGCTCTCGAAGCGAAGTTTGCTTAGCCGATCTTAACCGATCAGCAAAGTTAAGCAACGTCCACCACGTTTATGAGTGGTATGGGTGGCCACTAATGACGTTACTACGCTACACGCTTGTTGGCAGGCGTCTTGGGGACCGCAGTCTAAGATTCCAGAGAGTGCGCTGTTTGGCATCTTTAGGTATTTTACCTTTAGTTAACTCCTCTTATGTTAACGGGGATCACATAACAGTGTAAATTAATGTTGCAGTCTTTTAACAGTGCAGCTTAATGTTAAATGTAATGAATTATAATCAAATACTATCTGACACACCTAATTAACATATCAAAAATAACGTGCAATATATTAAAAATTAACAAATCTATACTTATAACAAAACTGTAACAGGTCCAATTCTGTACATTGCAGATATTTTGAAAATAATTTTTGAGAGTAGCTGTAGCTGATACTGATGGAAAAATGTTTTTTTTTTTTAATTTTGGCTGTCTGTCTTTACCATGGCCACGCATCACGCCAAAACCACTGGATGAATTTCAATGAAATTGAGGACAATTTGAGTTCATTATACGAAAAAGGACATTGTATACTTTTTATCCCGAAATTCAGCACGGTTCCCTCGGGAAAGGGAATGCAAGTCAAAATGTACACTTAGTTGTTATTTATTAACCCGTAGTCGAATTTCAATCATACTTTTTTTGTTAGATTAGTGACAAGTTACTTCAAAGGCAGCTCGGCACCCCACGCGCAGCCCGATATCCAACGGGCAGCCCGGCACCCCACGGGCAGCCCGGCACCCCACGGGTAGCCCGGCACTCCACGGGCAGCCCGGCACCCTACGGGCAGCCCGGCACCCTACGGGCAGCCCGGCACCCCACGTGCAGCCCAGAACCTCACGGGCAGCCTGGCACCCTTGTTTAGTATTGCAACCTTGCTAAGATAACACTAGATACAAGGAGAACCTCGATGTGTGTGTGAAAAGTCGCCGTTATAAAATCTAAATTCCAAAGAAACGCACAAAGTACTTTGCTTGAACATTTATTGCGTGTGAACCGCGAAGCAACTCTCTGTTTTACTTAACTACTGTCTTCTGGAAAATACAACCCGAGAGTTTTCAAATCCAAAGTAAAAAGCTTAGGAAGGATGCTGAGCTATGCATTATTAAGAGTGTTTCACCGCAGACCACAGCGTAGCTTAATATGAGATAAACAGTGCTCAAATGTGAATAATAAGTCTGCAGGTACGGCAATCGCGAACGAAGTCGCAGGTACAGCTAGTATTATGAATAATAAAATTTATTACTTTTTTGAGATTATATACAATTTCAGAACCACACAACGCCCCGTTTTATATTGGCCTAGAATTACATCCCCCCATATCTTCCAGTGGGAGTCGTATATCTCTTGCAAGTCGCCTGCCAAGCGTGGGAAATATAAGAAACCCTCCCTTAATAAGGGAGGTTGTATTCAGCAGTAAACAATCCAGATGAAACAGTATATCAAATTTATAAACCTACCATAATTCATTCGAAGATTTGTAATTAATTATGTAATTCCAAAGAACTTTGTATTTAGCTATGATTAACTTTTCTTTCATAATTTTGATGAGGAAGAAATTTACTTATGAATTAGTTGCTTCTTTGATCTTTAATTAAACAGCTTTGTGTTTCAGTCTTGTATATAATTAGTACCTTGACGACCAAGTAATACTCGGAACCGAAATTGCCATCTGGGGCTTACTGATAGAATCAGATAAAATGTATCCGGTTTTTGCCACAAATTTCTTAAAGAACCTATAACCAATAATAGTAGATCGATCCGAAAAAAAAATTTTTTTTTGAATAATAAGTATTATACCTACTCTCATTTACAATGGCGCTACTCACTTACGTATTTATTTTGCACCGGTGGTGGCCCCAGAAAAACATTCAACCTCATGTGTTGCTATTATTACATTTGGCTTTTAAAAAACACAGCTACCTGATGCTATCGAAGCGCTCGTAGCGAAGTTTGCTTAGTTGTACTTAACGGATCAGCTAAGTTAAGCAACGTCCGCCACAGTCATGAGTTAGATGTGTGACCGCTAATGACATTATTACCGAGCGCTTCCTTGCTTCTGAGGGCACGTTAAGCCGTCGGCTCCGGTTGTTGTCATAGGATGACAGTCGTTATAGCATGGTGGTAGGACATTTAGTGGATGCCCACCTTGCTAGCTACCACCCTTAAGTATAAAATCTGTCACCAAGCACCTAACGGTGTGTTCCGGCTGCTGTCCTTGAGAGCGTATAATTCTAGGCTAGTCTGAACAATACCTTTGACCGCATCATCAATTAGCATCAGGAGAAAAAAATATGTATTTTTTTTTCTCATGTACTTTTTTTGATTTTATCTGTAAATACGAAATACTAGAATCCAAAATATATGTAGCAAGTATAAGTATATATGTCATATTAAAGCTATTTGCGTGTCAAATTGTCCACACACCTAGTGCACCAGACTCCGATGTACCGGGAGTTGCAGTTTCTTCATGTTCTTTGCCAACACCAGTTCTTGGATCTGTTCCACTGCACTTCTCAGGAATTTTAAAGAGCGGCAATGGATAGATAGATAGATAAACTCTTTATTGTCACACCATAATCTATACAACTAATACAAACAAATAATAAAACTTAGTGCTACAATGGGCGGTCTTATCGCTCAAAGCGATCTCTTCCAGACAACCCATGGATATTGTTACCAGAGAAAAAAAGTGACTGAGTGCCGCTGCGTCTTGCCTGTCTCTGCGCCTGCGCTTGTGCTGGGTTGGCGTCAGTTCATATGCTATGAATCTGTATCTCTGAATGAGTTTTGGTTTGGTTTTAGAAGAGTACCTTGATATAGACAAAAAGAAACTGAAGCTGAAAGCCTATCCATTCGTCACGACGTATCGTTTTGAAATAAAACACCACAAAGGTGTTATAATGGTGTATTTCAAGAAATATACATATAATTCATCTTTCTGAACATTTTTCTCACATAAGTATTTTCTTAATTAATTATCTAAATGATCTTACTTCGAGCAAATTATCCTATTTAGTTCACTTTCCTAAACACAGTTAATTAATTTTCGCTGTACTGACCTTAATTATTGGTGTAAGGCGCAGGGAGTTATCTTAAAAAACAACACACAGAACTATCCACTTGTTCTACTCCATCTTTCTTTCGCGTCTCGTCATATTATGACTATTTATTAAGGTTGAACTGGCCGGTCACTTCTCCATACAAACGTCGTAGGGTGATCACTCCCTTATTTGATCACAAAATTAAACTTTGTTTGTTTTGTGAGAAAAAAAAGATTGAAGATGAAAGTGTGACTTGTGTTGTGCCTAGAGTCCTAACATGGGCAAAGACTATTCTTAAAAAGTACAAAAATCATTTAAAATTTCGAAAATTTTACTTTCAAATTAATTTATGGACTCCATACTTTGTTTGGTCGTTTGGCAGATCTGAATCTTTTGAATCATAGTAAGTGGAAATCTGAGTTCTCTGCCTACCCCTACGGGAAAGAGGCGTGATTTTATGTATATATGTAAATATAATTTAAAAATAATAATATAGGCAAAATAAAAAAAACAATACGGCAATAAAAATATACCTATCCTTACTCTCTTAACGGCCAGACCCGAATGGAGGTGGATATACTACCAACGACAACATTTGCACGGTTGGCGTCCGGGATTCAGGATCGGCTGGCCTGAATGATGGATACGATGGAGACAAAATGTTAAATTTTTTGTTCATGACCAGATTAAATTAAATTTAATCAAAAAGTACATGATCAAAATTAGGTTTAATTATACTAATATTATTAAGGCTAAGTGTATGAGTATGTTTTGTTACTTTTCACGCTCAAACGGCTGAACGGATTTGTATTAAATTTGGCATACAGATAGTTTATAATCTGGCATAACACATAAGTCACATTTATCCCAAAAAAACGGCGTAAACACCGTGGAGCGCTACTAGTATGTTATAAAAGTATGTCTTTATTTTTTTCGGTACTTATTTAGCTGATTTATATGTTCATATTTCGACTCAAGAAAAATTTGTCCCAAAAATATATTTGCTCTTGAAAATCAAACTTGAAAAAACACCGGGTCACTTTATATGGTACAAGAGTTTCAAGAGTCAACTTGAAAGTTTAATGGCCCTAAACGGTCGTTCAGGGTGCGTGAACTTCGCGATAGCGTCTTAAGGGCCCTTTGGCAAGAATAGTAATACTAAAAACTATTGCAAATTTATTATAGCTCAAGCTGAAGGTCAAAGTCACGGCATAGTACTAAAAATGTGTAGAGTAATTTATATTGCACCACAAGTCATTGACTCCTATAAGCCATTATACGATGTTGACTTGATGTAGAGTTTTCGTACACTATTGTTATTACATAGTAATGTGAATATTCGTAGTCTGCCAACGATCAGTAAAATTAAATGTAGGAAGAAGAAGAAAGAAAGAAGAAGAAAGAAAATACATTTATTTGGCAGACGTAGAAGAAAGAAAATACATTTATTTGGCAAATGGACATGGCACATGCCATGGCCATTTCATTACATTACATAGTGCACATATTCCAAATTGCATTCCCTGTATGCACAATGAAAACAAATTCAATCATTTATGAATTTTTGAAAAAACCTTTTAAACAAAAAGAGAAATGGGCCTCCCAAAAGATAGGATTGCGACATTGTGAAAGTAGCAATTAAAATGCTATTAGGAGTAGTTACACTGTGATATGGTGTAGTGGAAACAGGTAACAAACGTTTCTTAAACCAGGATCGTTTGTACCTTTACCATTGATAAAGGAAATTAAAAAACCTTCAAGGAAATAACAAAGTACTTCAACTAAATATCAAATGAGTATAAATTTAACGCTTTTTCAGCAAAATAGGTTTATTATTTATCTCGCATCACGAATTGGGCACGATGTTTTGACATGTTTCAGAAAAACGATGAACTCTTTGTTCTCAACATACGCGTTGTTTCTAAGTCAGTAACAATATTATGTCGTGTATATTTTTCAGATAAGTTCGTAGTAATCTTAAAAAATTATTGTACACAACATAAACAATTTTGTTAAATTATCAGTATTCATTTTCTTACATACGTAGAAGTAATATGGTTGGTACCATAAATAGTCTATTTATGAAGAGTAAAAACTGTAACAATACATCATAATGTATTCCGATGTCTTACCTAGTCCCTCTTTCTTTAAACCCTAATCCCAGTTAAATCACCATTGGGAAATTCTAAATTATAATGTAAATCCTATTTTTGGTTTATGAGCATTATAACAATCTTTGAAGACATTATACATTTAAATTTTCATGATGAGTATAAACATAATGAGATTATTAAAATAAGATCGTCGGAGGCACCTGGCGGTGAAAGATAAGTAGAGTCAAGTTTAGGTAATCCTTAACTTTGTATTAAAGTTACCAAAAGCTTTGGTTGTGTTCATATTATACTCAAAATATTATCTTGGACAAAAGCTTCCCTTCCTGGCTTTCATGAGCCACGGTGTTTTCACAATGTAGTCAGAAGTCAATAAGTGCCTCGTCATATGTATAGTGCCCCGTCAAAAATTTAGTATTGAAGTGTAACATTTTTTTTTTCATGCTTGTGATTTACATCATCCAGTTAACCTCGACTACAATTTTGGATAAAAAATATATTTACTCTGCACATTTACAAATTGGAGAAAAGGTATTTACAAAATTGACATTTACTTGTTCTGTCACGCGGCTTTGTCAGTATGGAAGTTTTTATAGCATTTAGTTTTTTATAGACACGCACAAATGCTTTCACAGACAAATGTTTGCCTATTTTTTTATTAATTGGTACTATAATCCGGAAAAGCGAAATAAATTGTAAAGGGTGTGAATTTACTATATGAAAAACAATTGCTGAAAAGTCGAGTCTTTCTAGTAAATAATTTCCATAAAACCATTGAAGAGGTCCCTAAAATGACTGGTCCAATTGCTTTTTGCAATGGTTCCAGCAAAACTTTATAAATTGGGAGGGCATACACTTTGAAAACCCATGAAAGTCTAATGTCTACTTTTATTTATCAAAATCCATAGTTTCAGTATGACCTAAGTTTTACACTAAAAGAAACGAGAAGAAGTTTCTAATAATAGGTAATTCCGCAGGATCTCAGTCAGTTGTGCTGTAAATACATACAATCACATATTCCATGTATCGGTTTTGAATGATTATTATATTATACCTAAGTCTTATTAAATACTCACGCGATTGAGTCCACGTTAAGAGTCAGGTAGGAGAAATGCACTGCGTCAGCTTCAACAAAGTAAAAGTGCGATCAAATGCTCGTTTATCTTGGTTAGATTTTAGATCTTAGTTAGCCTGAACAACATCTTCGACCACATCATCACTTACCATCAGGTGAGATAGTGGCTAACCTATCAGGAAAAAAAAATATAAAAACATGCTCATAGAAAATCTATTGTGACAATTAAAACTTTTATCAAACAAATGCGTATTTGCACAAGAAAATAAACCTATTATGATACCATAATAAGAATCGGTTTTTTTATACTAACACCGAACAAGAAAGATGAATTTCAATTTTTTCCAACATAAGTTCTTGTTAATTAAATTTATTAGTATGCAACATCTGTTAGAGAAAGTAAGCATCTTGGGAACGTTAATTTGTCTATAGACATACCTAAATTAAGAATATATCTGCAAACCTTCCAAGTTAGAAATGTTTCTCACCAGTGCTTCCCTAATTAACCTGAGGCTGTTTTATCACTTAACTTGAGTTTAATCAACGAGTCAGCCGAAGTGTATCATGCGGAAGAACCGTCACTTTTTGTAAAAAATATTTTATATTTTACAACTTTTGGTAATCTGTGATTAATGTAGACATTCAATAATGTATATTATATTATTTTAGCTTCGATGATTGAAAAGTACATAATGTACTTATGGTTAATGTGTAGCTGTCAGTTATCCCGTAATAAATAAAATAATTCATGTTTTCTGCGTTGTCTACGAAAATATATGTAAAGAAATGAAGTGAAGTTCAAGAACAGCAGAACGAAAACCTTACCGCGGCGGGCGTGGTTTAAAAAGTTTACTGTGTGACGCAACAGTAAACTTTTGAAGCAGTGATAGCTCAGTGGCATTGGTTATGGACTGCCGCGCAGCAGGTCTATGGTTCGAATCCCGCCGCGGGCTTGAGCTTCACCGCATGGTGGAAGGGCATTTTGCGAATTGCCTGGCTAGCGACCACCCTAAAGTAGAAAATCTATCGCCAAGCACCTAACGGTGTTTTCCGGCAGCAGTCTTAGAGAGCCAGTGAAATTACAGGCACATGAGACTTAACAACTATGTCTCAAGGGGACGGGCGCAGTGTAATTCGTTCTCGTTCCCTTGATGAGACTAATCGTATGCAATTATTTCTAAGCGCCAAATCGATTAAACAACCCTATTGAATTCGAAAGATTTTACGTGTTTTGTTAATTGTGAGCTTGATGAGTCCGAAATCAAAGCTGTAGTAACTGTATGAGAGACATTTCTTTATATATTTATTAGTAATACGTTGTGTTGTGTAATGATCCTTACAAGATATATATAATATACGTACATTACATACATATACTAAAAATATTTTCAGTCAGTTTGTTTTTAGTAAGTCATTAATATTATAATAAATAGATTCAGGCGTTACTTTGCGGAAATCCATATTTAATAATAACAAATATTTTTAAAATATTTTATGAAAAAATCAAATTAATATTTTAATAAAACACTTAAAAAATACAAAAATATATCTAGTGACAATTCCGCCTAATTTTCCTGTTAAGCCGACGTGACGTATCGAGAAACGTCTCGATCGTGCGCTCGTAGAGTCAAGACCTCCTGAGGATGCTTCGTGTAGAATCGAAACGCGTCGAAAATTCTTCCGGTTTGGCTGCGTGGCGTTTGTGACGTCACGTCGGCTTAACAGGAAAATTAGGCGGAATTGTCACTAGATATATTTTTGTATTTTTTAAGTGTTTTATTAAAATATTAATTTGATGTTTTCATAAAATATTTTAAAGATATTTGTTATCATTAATATTATCTTTTTATAAATTACTAGAAACAGCTTTTATAGTCTAGTGGCATGTAGTACTCGTACAAAACTTTTACTGAGCTATTAGCCCCAATTAATATGATTTACATCTTAATTTATTGCAGATTTATTTTAATTGATCCGAGTTTATTCGCGATAATGAATTACTCGTTATCGAAGATTATCAAAAAAAATCACTACTATAAACTTTACGGTACTTAGATGGATTTGGATAAACATTTTGATAAACGTTTTGTAATTCAAGACTTTACGGACACCTACGACCACTAAAGTGATGAACTGTTTTGAGCTTGATTTTCTTAATACTTATTTGACAGAAATTACATATAAATCTTTTTGTGCGTTGGTAAAATGAAAAGTAGAAATGGTATGGTTCCATTTCTTTTTGTGCACGCAAAATAAATACCTTACGGGGACCCAAGATCAAGGACGTAAAAATATGTCCTGACAAACGGCTAGCCCGTAAATACTTATCTTCTTTTATCTTACTAGAAAGTGACGTTTCACGTTCAAACGTAGGTGTAAAATTTCTCTAGAACTGACACCTGCGTTTTTCACTTATTAACTATGTATAGAACTAAACAGTAAAAGGTAGGTACTTCTTCGGAAAAACAAACAGTAATATGTAATCATGTTGATGTTGAGTATAAAAAAATGTTCATACTGAAATAATATATTTGAAAAAACGGCCAAGTGCGGGTGGGACTTGCGCACGAAGGGTTCCGTACCATTATCTGTGGCCTAATCTTGCAAGTTACAGACAATTTTTGCAGTGTCGGATTGAGCTGGGTAGGTACGGAAAAAACCTCTTTTACTGTATGGGAGCTTCTTAATTATTTATTTTATTTTAATTAATTATTATTCAAAGAGAGCATAAAACGAAATATTCTGTGAATAGTTAAAGCATCTACCTGTCATCGTTATTACTATCGAGCAAGAAACGGTAAAAAAATCAAGTTTGTTGTTTGAGAGCCCCCGAGCAGCAATAGAAATACATTTTCTGTGAAAATTTCAACTGTCTAGCTATTACTCTTCTTGAGATACAGCCTGGTGACAGACGGATGGACGGACTGATGGACAGCGAAGTCTCAGTAATAGGGTCCCGTTTTACCCTTTTGGTCCGATACCCTAAAAAATATGGAGTTAAATATATTGAT
Organism: Plagodis pulveraria; assembly: GCA_963890685.1. Lineage (NCBI taxonomy): Eukaryota > Metazoa > Arthropoda > Insecta > Lepidoptera > Geometridae > Plagodis > Plagodis pulveraria. Next base: position 21,753,749 of record OY982967.1, read on the forward strand.
TGATTTTGTTATTTCCGTGTAAACAGCAATAATTGTTAGTTTATTTTACACTAGCGCTCGCTATCTACATCGCTCGCTCGCTATCGTCTCTGCTTCGGCTAGCAAGCCGTAATGGAATCTTTTCGCTACAGCTTAGTGAATACCGTTTTAAATGGATCTTGCCTATCGAGATTCTATAAGCTGTTTGCAATTTACTTCATATTAAAGATAATATAGGTGCAGCGGCTTCATTTGAATCTCGAAGACAAAAAATAACTTAAAAATAGATCAAAGCAGAAGATATAAAGAGAGAGATCAGAGAGATCATTATTTGTATATCTCGTGATAATATGTGACTCTGTCATTCCACAATAAATTCTAACACAATTCAAACCCATGACTACAGGTTTTCTGATCGGTCGCTTTCGGCGGGTGCTATCATACTACTGGCTATGATAGCACCCGCCACTAACCTCATATTTTCCTGCCTGCTTTACATCTATATTGCTGATGTGGGTGCACTCTACACCTATTGGCTAGTGCTGTTTTTCTGTCTAACAAGTCTAAAGTCTGACTAACAACAACATTGCGATGACTGGTGGGTTTTCTTAGTAAAAAGAATTATCCTCAAAAATAAGGAACAACCAACGCGTGGGGTAGGGACTGATTAGGTAGTCGATTATAATAGGTAATTAAAACCTCAATTAAGGGTCCTATACAAAAGAGTTTCTAAAACACAAAGGAGGGTCTTAATTGAGGCAACTTAAATGTATGTGTACATACCATAGCTTTCTCCACCATCTCCCGTAGTCGGAGTCTCTCTTTTGCAGAGGCCGCGGTGCGGTCAGACAGATACAATCAATGGCTTTCACGCACGTCACAAAATCTCACGTAGCAAAACAGTCATTCAAGGAACATATGTGATGCACTTCTATTATAGATCACACGGTGCGGTGATACTACATTATTTGTACTTATTTGAATTATCAATGCGACACCATCGTGGTGTACGGCGCACATATTACGGCACATATAAAAACATATTGTTTTTCGTATTGTAACCGCCTTTACCCTACCTACCATAAAATTTTATGCATCTATTATCTACAAAATATATACATGGAATGTCGATGAATTTGTTGGTTGTGTTATTATTGGTATTTTTATATTGTGATAAAATTAGTGCGGGATTGAGGTTTTTTTTTATGCTTGATAGGATAGCCTTTGACCTCTATTTCTATTCTACCTGTTAATGTTGTACAGGCTAACCTTGAATTATTGGCTCTCAAGGATAGCTGCCGGAACACACCGTTAGGTCCTTGGCAACAGATTTTCTACTTGAGGGTGGTAGCTAGCCAGGCGGGCATTCGCAAAATGCCCTACCACCATGCTTTTTGAGTGTGTTTTACGGAAGCCACTAAAATTAGTAGGCAAACTAGGCGCGATCGATTAAGATCGAAACGGTGCGCAATCGGAACAATTATAGTACATACATACAGACATAAGGCGAGCACGAGGTAATTATACTTAATATAACCATAAAACAGCCAGAAACCAGCAGGCCGGGCGCGTCACACCTACGGAATAAAATGTTAGGACTGATTGGGTAAGTGACTATAATAGTAATTTGTTACCTTAGATTTGAAGACTACCCTGGCTGGCCCTTAGATATTTGATTTCACACCGAGTATCCCGGCAGATTGTACAAAAACGAATAAGATTTCGTACAATCTAATCGTTATTAGTTTAATCTTATCGTTCGTTTCGTATTGCTATGTTATAAATACAATACGAGATACATACCCAATGAATTTACAAGTACATCTTATATGATATTTAAGATTGTGCAATAGCGCGGTTGGCGAATGTAATGTTATGTTGTCTTGTTCCAAATATATAGTATAGTTTTCTATGAATTTCGTATTGTTAGATGAATAATGTGGTTTTCTTATTTATGGCTCAGTTATATATGTATGATTTGTATATGTGTATGATTATAACGGTTTAAATTACACAATATGTTTGGAAAATATTAACAAATTTTATATTTAAGAATATTTACAATAAATAACATTTATCATTTTAACACAATATTGGCATATAGCCTCATCTAGTTTATTTTTGTAATACCTGTAGTATGGTATATAGTTCGTAGTATTTTGTTAATAAAAGCATACCGCCGGTGTAAAAAAAAATCATCGCCTTTAGAAAAATAAATATGAAAACTGTCGCATCAACTTGACTTTTAAACTTGTTCACGGGCTAAAAAAATATATCAGCAGTATTAAGGTATAAAATCATAAAAAAATATTTTAACCAAAAAATCTTTATTACACTTAAAACAGGCAAAAACTTATTATTTTTATCTGATATTACTTCTGTGTAATAAAAAGGTACTTAGTTGTAATTCATGTCAAAATAATATTTACCACAGAATAGTTTGAGCTCAATCCTTTTTTGTTTATTAAAATTCAGGACGGAGTTCAACAAAGCTCACGGGAACTTAAAGTATTATCAAATTAATGAGCACGAAATCCCTCTCCTCTAGATAAATTAATTGCAAGTCCTTTAACTTTTCTACTTTATCATTTAAACACCTTTGATCTTGTTTTGGCTAAACTAAATTCGAATAGTATTAAGTAAAAGTAATTTAGCGATAAATTAGCATTTGATTTGTTTCAAATTAAAGTCAAAACACAGACCAATCGAAGCTCTCGAAGCGAAGTTTGCTTAGCCGTTCTTAACGGATCAGCAAAGTTAAGTAACGTCCACCACGGTAATGAGTTGAATGGGTGACCGCTATTGACATTACTAAGCTACACGCTTGGCAGGCGTCTTGGAGACCGCAGTCTAAGATTCCAGAGAGTGCGCTGTTTGGCATCTTTCGGTATTTTACCTTCAGCTAACTCCTCTTATGATAACGGGGATCAAATAACAGTGTAGATTATTGTTATAGTCTTTTAATAGTGCAGCTTAATGTGAAATGAATTATAAAGAAATACTATCTGACACACCTAATTAACATATCAAAAATAATGTGCAATATATTAAAAATTAACAAATCTATACTTATAATAAAACTGTAACAGGTCCAATTTTGTACAGTGCAGATATTTTGAAAATAATTTTTGAGAGTAGCTGTAGCTGATACTGATGAAAAAACTGTATTTTTTTATTTTTTCTTATATTTCTTATATGGCCGCGCATCATGCCAAAACTACTGAATGAATTTCAATGAAACTTAACACGATTTGAGTTCATACTACAAAGAAGGACATTGTTTACTTTTTATCCCGAAATTCAGCACGGTTCCTTCAAGAAAGGGAATGAAAGTCAAAATGTACACTTAGTAGTAATTTATTAACGCGTTGTCCGATTTCAATCATTCTTTTTTGTTAGATTAGTGACAAGTTACCTCAAAAGCAGCTCGGCACCCCACGCGCAACCCGATATCACACGGGCAGCCCGGCACCCCATGGGCAGCCCGGCAGCCCGGCACCCGACGTGCAGCCCAGAACCCCACGGGCAGCGTGGCACCCTTGTTTAGTTTTGCAACCTTGCTAAGATAACACTCAAATCTGGAACATTCGCCACAATCAGTTTTCTTAACGATCTCTCTTTTATTTTGGATACATTTCAGATACTACGCAATTAAAGCACATGAATAAATAACAAGAAGAACCTCGGTGTGTGTGTGAAAAGTCGCCGTTATAAAATCTAAATTTAAAACGCACAAAGTACTTTGCTTGAACATTTATTGCGTGTGAACCGCGAAGCAACTCTCTGTTTTACTTAACTACTGTCTTCTGGAAAATACAACCCGAGAGTTTTCGAATCCAAAGTAAAAAGCTTAGAAAGGATGCTGAGCTATGCTTTACTAAGAGTGTTTCACCGCAGACCACAGCGTTGCTTAATATGAGATAAACAGCGCTCAAATGTGAATAATAAGTCTGCAGGTACGGCAACCGCGAACAAAGTCGCAGGTACAGCTAGTATTATGAATAATAAAATTTATTACTTTTTTGAGATTATATTCAATTTCAGAACAAGACAACGCCCCATTTCATATTGGCCTAGAATTACATCCCCCAATATCTTCCAGTGGGAGTCGTATATCTCTTGCAAGTCGCCTGCCAAGCGTGGGAAATATAAGAAACCCTCCCTTAATAAGGGAGGTTGTATTCAGCAGTAAACAATCCAGATGAAACAGTATATCAAATTTATAAACCTACCATAATTCATTCGAAGATTTGTAATTAATTATGTAATTTCAAAGAACTTTGTGTTTAGCTATGATTAACTTTTCTTTCATAATTTTGATGAGGAAGAAATTTACTAATTAATTAGTTGATTCTTTGATCTTTAATTACACAGCTTTGTGTTTCAGTCTTGTATATAATTAGTACCTTGACGACCAAGCAATACTCGGAACCGAAACTGCCATCTGGGGCTTACTGAATAGATTCAGATAAAATGTATCCGGGTTATGCCACAAATTTCTTAAAGGACCAATAACCTATAATTTTCAGGTCCATGGTTCGAATCCCGCCCAGAGCTTGAGTTTCACCGCATGGTGGAAGGGCATTTTGCGAATGCCCGCCTGGCTAGCGACCACCCTCAAGTAGACCTATCGCCATAGATCTGTCGCCAAGCACCTAACGGTGTGGCAGCAGTCCTTGAGAGCCAGTGAAATAACAGGCAAAATGAGACTTAACGGGTATGTCTCAAGATGATGGGCGCAGTGCAGTTCTTCACTTGTGATGAAATGCATCTGTTATAGGCAGGATACCGCTTAACAACAGATAGGCCTCGCGCTTGTTCCTTCACAATAACAAAAAAAAAAACAATAATAGTTGATCGAACCGAAAAAAAATTACGTAAATGAAAAATAGTATAATACCTACTCTCATTTACAATGGCAGTAACGCCATTGTAAATGACGTATATATTTTGCGCCGGAGGTGGTCCCTGAAAAACATTCAATCTCTTTTGTTGATATTATTACATTTGGCTATTAAAAACACAGTTACCTGATTAAAGAAGGTATTGAAGCACTCAAGCGAAATTTCCTTGGCTGTTCTTGACGGATCAGCAAAGTTAAGCAACGTCCCCCGTGGTCATGAGTTGGATATGTGACCACTAGTGACATTACTACTGAGTGCTGCCGTGCTTCGGAAGGCACGTTAAGCCGTCGGGCCCCGTTATTGTCACAGGATGGCAGTCGTTATAGCATGGTGGTGGGCATTTGGTGAATGCCCGCCTTGCTAGCTACCACCCTCAAGTAGAAAATATGTCACCAACCTAATAATAACGTAACGGTGTGTTCCGGCTGCTGTCCTTGAGAGCCAGTAATTCTAGGCTAGTCTGAACAAAACCTTCGACCACATCATTACTTAGCATCAGGAGAGAAAAAAAATCCAGATCCGAATACGAACTAGAATGAAAAGAATATGTATCATATTAAGAATATGTAGCAAGTCATATTAAAGCTATTTGCGTGTCCAATTGTTAACACACACCTAGGGCACCTGACTCTGATGTACCGGGAGTTGCAGTTTCTCCATGTTCTTTGCCAACACCAGTTCTTGGATCTGTTCCACTGCGCTGCTCAGAAATATTAAAGAGCGGCAATGGATTTTGTTACCAGAGAAAAATAAGTGAGTGAGTGCCGCTGCGTCTTGCCTGCCTCTGCGCCTGCGCTTGTGCTGGGTTGGCGTCAGTTCATATGCTATGATTCTGTATCTCTGAATGAGTTTTGGTTTGGTTTTAGAAGAGACCTTGATATAGACAAAAAAACTGATGCTGAAAGCCTATCTTAAGACTGCTCCATTCGTCACGACGTATCGTTGAGAAATAAAATACCACAAAGGTGTATTTCAAGAAATATGCATATAAGTCATCGTTCTAAACATTTTCATACGTATATTCATAAGTATTTTCTTAATTAATTATCTTGATGATCTTACTTTGAGCAAATTATCCTATTTAGTTCACTTTTCTAGACACAGTAAATTAATTTTCGCTGTACTGACCTTAATTATTGGTGTAGGGCGTAGGGACTCATCTTAAAAAACAACACACAGAACTATCCCCTTGTTCTACTCCATCTTTTTTTTCACCGTCCTAGCCGTTCAAAACTTAGTCAAGATGGCGTTCGCGTCTCGTCATATTATGACCATTTATTAAGGTTGAACTGGCTGGTCACTTCTCCATACAAACGTCGTAGGGTGATCATTTCCTTATTTGAGATTTTAAATCCAGACTTAAGCATAATACCGATTGATATCGTCATTGTCTAGGCTTGTATGATACCAACATTTTTAAAAGATAATTAAGTTGTAAGTTGTAAAGCTTGAAAACTTTATATAAAAATGTTTCGAGGCACCTAATTCTCAAGTTAAATATTTTAATAAAATTACGGCATCATACAAGCCTAGATAATGGCGAGATCAATCGGTATTATGCTTTATTTTGGACCTAAATGATCAAATAATGGAGTGATCACCCTACGACGTTAGTATGGAGAAGAACCCGGACAGTTCACCCTTAGGAGCAACTAATATCACAGTGTTGTTTAAACATCAGATATTAGGCACGGACTAAATTAAATATTTAAACTGCTATTTTTATTGCGTTCATTAATTATTTGTTCTACATTTTACTACTATTTGCTAACAGTTGTAAAACAAGCTTTTCAGCCTACGCTTATACAAACAACAAGTGCAGGTCCAGATTGGATACTACCCCAGATGCATGCATACAATTGTCGAACATAATACGCCACTATAAAACAATTAATATAACATTGAAACTTTAAGTTAAGATGAATGTGTTTGAGTTACATCAGTCGTTATCACATCATATATCATTTCAGTGTTCATAATTTGATATAGGGTCCCATAAGATATTTGGCTGGTGTTCATTGTCTATAAAGTTTAGGAAGCCCTGGATTAGGGCATTGCATATAATGGAAAATATGAAGTATTGTAGGGAAATTTTATTTTAACCTTTGTTTTTTTAATATTGTAAATTTGCAATAACGGCTTTTTTTATGTGATTGTGAGGGTACTAGCCCGAGGCCCACCTGATGTTAAGTAGATTAACCTCTGCCTATAATAGATGCATTTCCTCATGTGACGAATTGCACTGCGCCTGTCACACCGAGACGTACAGTTGTTAAGTCTCATGTGCCTGTATTTTTACTGGCTCTCAAGCACTGCTGCCGGAACACACTGTTAGGTGCTTGGCGATAGATTTTCTTCATGAGGATGGTCGCTAGCCAGCGGCAGCAGCAGGCATTCGCAAAATGCCCTTTCACGATGCGGTGAAGCTCAAACCCGCGGCGAGATTCGAACCATGGACCTGCTGCACGGCAGTCCATTGCCAATGCCATTGAGCCATCACTGCTTCAAAAACTGCCTGGTGAATTACATTACAAAATTAAACTTTGTTTGTTTTGTAAGAAAAAAAAAGATTGAAGGTGAAAATGTGACTTGTGTTGTGCCTAGAGTCCTAAAACGGGCAAAGACTATTCTTAAAAAGTACAAAAATCATTTAAAATTGCGAAAATTTTACTTTCAAATTAATTTGTGGCAAAGTGTATGAGTATGTTTTGTTACTTTTCACGTGGGGAGCTACTAGTATGTTATAAAAGTATGTCATTATTTTTTTCGGTAGGTACTTATTTAGCTGATTTATATTTACATATTTCGACTCAAGAAAAATTTGTCCAAAAAATATATTTGCTCTTAAAACTTGAAAAAATACCGCGTCACTTTATATATTACAAGAGTTTCAAGAGTCAACTTGAAAGTTTAATGGCCCAAAACGGTCGTTCAGGGTCGTCTTAAGGGCCCTTTGGCAAGAATAGTAATACTAAAAACTATTGCAAATTTACTATAGCTCAAGCCGAATGACAGAGTCACGGCATAGTACTAAAAATGTATAGAGTAATTTATATAGCACCACAAGCCATTGACTCCTATAAGCCATTATACGATGTTAATTTGATGTAGAGTTTTGGTACACTATTGTTTTTACATAGATTACTATGTACTACGAATATTCACAACTGTGAATATTCGTAGTCTCTGCCAACGATCAGTAAAATTAAATGTAGGAAGAAGAAGAAAGAAAACACATTTATTTGGCAGACAAAAACATCAAATTATACAGTTCAAATATATAAAACCAAAAGGGTATATAAACAATGTTCAGGTCTGCCAAAAAGGTAATACCTCAGCAAAATGCCGAACATCTGAGACATTCAGCGCTGGTTTTCAGATATACCCTGGCAGGTGGCTAACAAATAATATAGATAGCAAAATAAAATGTATATATAAATCTCTTCAATAGCTTAAAACCTAAAAGAACATACTACTCAAACAGTAACTCAACATACCACTTCTCAATAATTATTACATATTCGTTATTACAAAAAAGTTAATGTATTACCTAAAAATAAATAGCGTTGGTTAAATATATACACTCTCCCGCGGTGAGTACATATATGTTTTCTTCACCAATACTTTACTAGCAATGCGACGCAATTTGTCCACGAGTTACTCACCTATATTAAGTCCAGAAATTCTCCAACACACTACCATTTGCCAGTCTGCAAGGTTTAATTGCGATCCAGCGATGTTTATTTAGTCTGCACTAGTTAATGATTACACGAAATGAAAAAGGTAATGAGGAGACATTGCATATCCAACGGTCTGTAGCTTTTGTTTTAACCTTGCCACTCGTAAAACTGCAGTGGTACAGTTTAACATCGAACACTTAAATCGTTTCTTTGTTAATACATTTATTAATATGCAATTGCCTTTTGGAGTTCCCCATGGGGTGCTGGGTTAGAATTACACCTCTTATATCATCCCGTGAGTGTCGTAAGAGGCGGCTAAGGGAAAAATACTGGAAAGTGGGCAGCAGCGCCTTCTACAGAACTGCCATCTTACACTGCAATCCCCAAGCGCCTGCCAAGCGTGGGGATTATGGCAAATACTCCCTTATTAGGGGAGGCTGGGTTCAGCAGTGGACGATCCGGCTGATACAGTAATATTTATTATTTGGGACCACACCAAAACACATCTGGCGAGATATGTATATTTCGATACTCGACACGCCTTTAGAACCCATTCGCAGGATATAAAGGCATTCATATTCCCCGAAGGGAGATGATAGTTTTATTGGATTCCATTTTATTTTCTTGGTTTAGTGTCTGCATTGCTTGAAACATTTTATTTCTTTCTAACAAAGTATATTAATTGTATAGCCGAGACATGTTGACGGTTTCAAATTAATTCGACCGTAACATACGCGCTTCTGCTATCTGTCATAACATTCAGCTGTGACGATTGATATGACAGATAGCAGACAATTATAAATAATATTTACTGCCGTTACAATAATTTCTGAAATGTGGATTCATAACAAACATTTCATAATAATTTGTTATGCTTAAATTTGGCATAATACCATAAAACATAGGTACATGTGGAGGTATTATTAACAGTTTTAGAGCTGCCCGAAAGGTGCCGGGCTTGAATGTCACCCCCCATCTCTTGTCATGGGTGTTGCAGGAAATCATGTGGTCATTTTTCAAAAGAGAAAACATGTGTATTGAAATTTCTAAAAAATAATCCTCAACTTAAAAATCGAGCTGAGTGTAAAATATACATAAATATATGTTTTATTTTGGAATATGAATGTCAATTGATATAATTTCAAGTAAAGAAATCGGAATTATGAACACGTTTTAAAGAAACGAAACGTAGATAAGGATACAATTACCTCAGATGGCGCTATTACAAAATCTTTGGTCATATAGTCAAAGGAAAATGTTGTAAAATGGTCGATATTTTGTGTAAGGAATATCAAAAAAATCCTGGATTTAAAAAATATCCTTATTTGAATACCTGCTGTGTGCAAAATCGCACAGAAACTTTAATTTGTTGCGTATCGACCACAAGTTTTTCAAAGACTCGTTGAGGTGCATGGCGTTAAACAGTTCTGCTAACATTACGTAAATATATTACGTTCTTATTCATGCCGGGCTAGAATGTTACCCCCCATCTCTTTCCGTGGGTGTTGCAGGAGGCGACCAGAAGTAAAATACCAGAAGAGCGGCTTGTGAATAGCTCCTATCTTACACTGCGATCCCAATAGGTTATTGGGATCGCAGTGTAGATAGAAGCGAGACCTAACAGTTCCGGCAGATGATATCCTTGAATGCCATTATAGTACAGGCACATGAGACTCAACAACTGCATGACTCAGTGTGGCGGGTGCAGTTCAGTTTGTCACTTGTGACGAAACGCATATGTTATAGGCAGAGGTTACCGCTTAATGTACAAAGAACTCTTTATTCATTCTGACGTTATGTTTATTGATAGATAAAAGTATCTCCAGACCTAGAAGAGTATGGCTATTTGTATTTGAAAAATCGAAATTTCTTCTGGTTTGCGCCGCATAGTAAATTGAGCGGAGAACTAACATTAAATGGTGAAAATTACCAGACAGGAAAGATAATAAAAAAACCAAGGACATGGTAACTTGCCGACTGCAATGTTTTACATACGCATGTCAGACGTGACCTCTAACAACACAGGGTCTAAAAAGTTTGACAAAGAGGAACAGAATATAAGAAATAAAATTAATAACTATAAAAGAAAAACTGAGGTAAAAGACGTTGTACAAAATGTTTATCCGTCAAACTGAAATGGACATGGCACGTGCCATGTGTCATGTGCCACACATTCCAAAGTGTATTCCCTGTATGTACAGAGAGTGCACAACGAAAGCAAGTTCAATCATTTATTAATTAGTACCTTTTAAACAAAAAGAGAAATGGGCCTCCCAAAAGATAGGATTGCGACATCGTGAAAGTAGCAATGAAAATGCTATTAGGAGTAGTTACACTGTGATATGGTGTAGTGGAAACAGGTAACAAACGTTTCTAAAACCGGGATCGTTTGTACCTTTACCACTGATAAAGGAAATTAAAAAACCTTAAAGGAAATAACAAAGTACTTCAACTAAATATCAAATGAGTATAAATTTAACACTTTTTCAGCAAAATAGGTTTATTATTTATCTCGCATCACGAATGGAGCACGATGTTCTGACATGTTTCAGAAAAACGATGAGCTCTTTGTTCTCAAAATACGTATTGTTTCTAAGTCAGTAACAATATTATGTCGTATATATTTTTCAGATAAGTTCGTAGTAATCTTCAAAAAAATATTGTAGACAACATAAACCATTTTGTTAAATAATCAGTATTCATTTTCTTACATACGTAGAAGTAATATGGTTGGTACCATAAATAGTCTTGTTATGAAAAGTAAAAACTGTTTAAAATACTTAAAAATACATCATAATGTATTCCGATGTCTTACCTAATCCCTCTTTCTTTAAACCCTAATCCCAGTTAAATCACCATTGAGAAATTCTAAATTATAATTTAAATCCTATTTTTGGTTTATGAGCATTATAACAATCTTTGAAGACATTATACATTTAAATTTTCATGATGAGTATAAACTTAATGAGATTATTAAAATAAGATCGTCGGAGGCACCTGGCGGTGAAAGATAAGTAGAGTCAAGTTTAGGTAATCCTCAACTTTGTATTAAAGTTACCAAAAGCTTTGGTTGTGTTCATATTGTACTCAAAATATTATCTTGGACAAAAGCTTCCCTTCCTGACTTTCATGAGCCACGGTGTTTTCACAATGTAGTTAGGAAGTCAATAAGTGCCTCGTCATATGTATACTGCCCGTCAAGAATTTACTATTGAAGTGTTGCTATTTTTTTTTATGCGTGTGATGTACATCATCCAGTTAACCTCGACTACAATTATCGATAAAAAATATATTTACTTTGCACATTTACAAATTTGAGAAAAGGTATTTACAAAATTGACATTTACTCGTTCTGTCACGCGGCTTTGTCAGTATGGAAGTTTTTATATCATTTATTTTTTATAGACACACACAAATGCGTTCACAGACAAATGTTTGCCTATTTTTTTTAATTGGTAGTAGAATCCGGAAAAGCAAAATAAGTTGTAAATGTGTGAATTTACGATATGAATAATAATTGCTGAAAAGTCGAAATATTACTTTCTAGATACAAAGCTATGAGTATATTAAAAATCTTTTTTTATTTCCACTAGGAGATTAATATCATTGGTGGGGCATACTGAACGTTTCCAGAATTGGCCACTTACAATAAAAAAAAATCAACAGTAGTTACGAAGTTTGAAAATAGAACTCTCTAGAAACATGTTTCTTTTAAATTTAGGAGACAGTCATTTGTTTTACAATTATGGCGTCCGTTTGAAAATCGAGTATCGCTATCACAATAAATTATCTTTAACATAAACATTTTCGCTTAATGACTTTTTTAGATTTTCACTGTGGCTTCAGTCAACAAGAGAGTTTCCAGAGACTTTCATTAGCATTTGGCAATAAAGCCTCATGTCACAGCTGTGTGTATTCGTGGTTCGGAGAATTAACGCGTGGATATGATTATCTCCATGACGATGTACGTGAAGGTCGGCTGGCGACTGTGGTTACTAAATCCTATATTGTTACTGTACGATCACTGTTTAAAACAGAAAAAAAATAAGAATCCTTTTTTTTTATACTAATACCCCAGAAGAAAGATGAATTTCAATTTCTTCCAACATAAGTTCTTGTAATTAAATTTATTAGTATACAGCAACATCTGTTAGAGAAAGTAAGCACCTTGGGAACGTTAATTTGTCTATAGACATACCTAAATTAAGTATATATCTGCAAACCTTCCAAGTTTGAAATGTTTCACACCAGTGCTCGCTTAATTAACCTGAGGCTGTTTTATCACTTAACTTGAGTTTAATCAACGAGTCAGCCGAAGTGTATCATGAGGAAGAACCGTCACTTTTTGTAAAAAATTATTAATATTTTACAACTTTTGGTAATCTGTGATTAATGTAGACATTCAATAATGTATGTTATATTATTTTGGCTTCGATGATTGAAAAGTACATAATGTACGTATGTTTAATGTGTAGCTGTCAGTAATCCCGTGATAAATAAAATAATTAATGTTTTCTGCGTGGTCTACGAAAATATATGTAAATAAATGAAGTGAAGTTCAATAACAGCAGAACGAAAACCTTACCGCGGCGGGCGTGGTTTAAAAAGTTTACTGTGTGACGCAACAGTAAACTTTTGAAGCAGTGATAGCTCAGTGGCATTGGCTTTGGACTGCTGCGCAGCAGGTTCATGGTTCGTATCCCGCCGCGGGCTTGAGCTTCACCGCATGGTGGAAGGTTTTTTTGTGAATGCCCGCCTGGCTAGCAACCACCCTCAAGTAGAAAATCTGTCGCCAAGCACTTAACGGTGTGTTCCGGCCGCAGTCCTAGAGAGCCAGTGAAATTACAGGCACATGAGACTTAACAACTATGTCTCAAGGTGACGGGCGCAGTGCAATTCGTTCTCGTTCCCTTGATGTAACCAATTTAATTCGAAAGATTTTGCGTGTTTTGTTAATTGTGAGCTTGATGAGTCCGAAATCAAAGCTGTAGTAACTGTATGAGAGACATTTCTTTATATATTTATTTATAATACGTGGTGTTGTGCAATGATCCTTACACAATATATATATGATATACTTAGGTACATTACATACATATAATAAAAATATTTTCAGGCAGTTTGTTTTTAGTATCTGAATAATATTATCTTTTTACAAATTACTAGAAACAGCTTTTAGAGTCTAGTGACATGTAGTACTCGTACAAAACTTTTACTGAGCTATTAGCCCCAATTAATATGAACTACATCTTAATTTATTGCAGATTTTAATTGATCCGAGTTTATATGCGATAATGCATTAATCGTTACCGAAAATTACTGCTTTAAACATAAAAGTATCCCTTTAAATTTAATTTAAAGGGATACTTAGATGGATGTGGATACATTTTTTGATAAACGTTTTTTAATTAAAGATTTTAAAAAAGACACCCGCCAAATGACGAACTGTTTTGAACTCTACGAATAAATATTATTATTCGTAGTTTGAACTTGATTTTCTTAATACTTATTTGACAGAAATTACATAAAAATCTATTGTGTTGGAAAAATGGAATCTACAAATGGTATAGTTCCATTTGTGGCTTACAACAAAAAACTTACCTTACGGTTACCCAAGACCAAAGACTTAAGAATATGTCCTGAGCTTTTTTTATTTAGATCTTACTGGAAAGTGACATTTCACCCAAACGTAGGTGTAAAATTTCTCAAGAACTGACACCTGCGTTTTTCACTTATTAACTATGTATAGAACAAAACAGTACAAGGTAGGTACTTCTTCGGAAATACAAACAGCAATACGTAATCATGTTGATGTTGAGTATAAACTAATGTTCAATTGAAATAATATATATTAAAAAAAACTGGCCAAGTGCGAGTGGGACTCGCGCACGAAGAGCTCCGTACCATTATCTGTAACCTAATCTTGCAAGTTACAGACAATTTTCGCCAATGTCCCATTGAGCTGGTTATGTACGGCGAAAAACCTGTTTTATTGTATGGGAGCCCCTGAATTATTTATTTTATTTTAATTAATTATATTCAAAGAGAACGAAATGAGTGCATTATATTGGTGGCACTGTCTTTGAATACTGAACACTAAAAAGCTTTAGGCTAGAAGTAGATTTTTTTCATTGTGCTGCGCAGCATATAAAGACAACTGTTACACAGTATTGCTCAAATCAATATCTTTCAGAGCCCGTATTTGTAAGAGATATCTCGTGATGATATGTTACTCTGTGATTCCACAATAAATTCTAACATAATTCAAACCCATGACTACAGGTTTTCTGATCGGTCGCATTAACACTATACTACTGGCTATGATAGCACCCGCCACTAACCTCATATTATCCTGCCTGCTTTACATCTATATTACTGATGTGGGTGCACTCTACACGCATTGGCTAGTACCTTAACAGGACCGCCGAGAAAAACAGTTTTCTCGGCGGTCCTGTTAAGGTCTGACTAACAACAACATTGCGATGACTGGTGGGTTTTCTTAATAAAAAGAATTATCCTCAAAATAAGGAACACCCAACGCGCGGGGTAGGGACTGATTAGGTAGTCGATTATAGTAGGTAATTAAAGCCTCAAGTAAGGGTCCTATACAAAAGAGTTTCCAAAACACAAAGAAGGGTCTTCATTGAGGCAACTTTAATGTATGTGTACATACCATAGCTTTCTCCACCATCTACCGTAGCCATAGTCTCTCCTTTGCAGAGGCCGCCGTGCGGTCAGGCAGATACAATCAATGGCTTTCACGTACGTCACAATATCTCACGTAGCAAAACAGTCATTCAAGGAACATATGATGATGCACTTCTATTATAGATCACACGGTGTGGTGATACTACATTATTTGTACTTATTTGAATTATCAATGCGACATCGTCGTGGTGTACGGCGCGGGGCGCGGTCCAGCGAGGACTCTCAAATAAGACTGTTAGCGGTGAAGCGAAGCATCAATCGCGGCTCGTTGCGGGTAGTATGAAAAAACTATGCATGCTTTGACATACACGTGGTAACCAAAAAAAAGGAAATATTACGCTTGCAACATTTATGTCCGCATTTTGAATAAAAATATTAAAATTCTGTTCAATGGAAAAATATAGACATATTTTATATTAAACAAACGGTAGCAATCTGATTCAATGATTAAGGCTCCATTACGCGTTATTTGCTTAGGACCCATCGAACGAGTTTTTGGAGCTTAAGTTTTCATATACGTTACCGTTTACAAAACACATAAGAGTTTCCTTTTACAAATTTTAGTTCGTTAATTTTACCGCTAGAAGTACTATAAAAATCTACGAAAATAAAAGTTAACTTGTAACTTGTATTTTTAATATTGTTAGGTTTGCAATAACGCTTGTTATGCGGATTACATTACAAAATCACAAATATACGATAGGAAAAATTTAAGTCATGTGCGGGATTCGAACCCGCGTCCATCCACTCCTTGAGCCGGAGTATGCTCTAACCAATTGAGCTAACATGACATGACGTCATGACTCGAATCTTTCCTATCCTTCTTTAACCATCGTATTGGGATGGAGCGAAATCTATAGTACCACTGGCGTTGTACTACAAACAAGACCAATTTTGCAATTGGTTTTATACTTGTAAATGATGACGCAACCTTATAATATTGTTAGGTTTGCAATAACGCTTGCTATGCGGATTACATTACAAAATCACAAATATACGATAGGATTTTTTTTTCTAAACTTGTATATTAACGTATAACCTATAACCTAAGTACTTTAAGAAAACTTGAAAATAACTGTTTTTAATAGAAAGATAGTTGGTAACTTTTATTTGTTTTACTCACTTTGTATTAGTGCCTGTTTTGGTACAGTCTCATTACACGTTTTACATATATTAAAAAAGTTCAAGGACGACAACAATAAAGAAATTTACTTAACCATAGCCAGTAGCTTAGTGTTAAAGCGATAGATCAGAAAACCTGTAGTCATGGGTTTGAATTGTGTTAGATTTTATTGTGGAATCACAGTCACATATTATCACAAGACAATTCTTACAAATACGGGTTCTGAAAGATATTGATTTGAACGATACTTTGTAACAGTTGTCTTTACTATTATTAATGAATTGTGTTTCATGAAACATTTCAACAAAAAGATTGCAGAAGAATCCAACTGGGATAGGCAGTCTAACACCCTGCAGAGCCTGAAGACCAAATTCTTCAAACAACCTGTTTTACCAGTGATGACTATTTTTTTTTTGCTGATAAGTAAGCTATTGACCACAATCTCACCTGATGGTAAGTAATGATGTGGTAGAAGGTGTTAATTGGCTTAACCTAGAATTGCTGGCTCTCAAGGACAGCTGCCGGATCACACCGTTAGGTGCTTGGCGACAGATTTTCTACTTGTGGGTGGTAGCTAGCCAGGCAGGCATTCGCAAAATGCCCTTCCACCATGCGATGAAGCTCAAGCCCGCTACGGGATTAGAACCATGGACCTGCTGCTTGGCAGTCCATAGCCAATACCACTGAGCCATCACTACACATGGTGCTGAGACGTGGTCCTTAGCTGTGGCTTTTATAAATAAGCTCAGAATCACTCAGCGATGGGAAGAGCTAAGCTCAGAGTTTCTTCGTGCGATAAAATCCGAAATAAGGAAATTCAACACAGGAGAAAAGTCACCGAGATAGCTTGTAGGGTTTGAAAGCATATAAGGTACTAGGTACGCCACAGATTTTGATGAACCTATAACCGAATGGGAAAGAAAGGTTCACGAGTGTTTACCACATCACAACGGAAGACAAAGTGTTCATAGGCCATACCAGAAGGACTGACGACATCGTAAGAGTCGCAGAAGCCAGCGTTATATAAAGGACGTTTTGTTCAACAGTGGAGGTCTTTAGGCTGATGACGATGATGCACATATTACGGCACATATAAAAACATATTGTTTTTCGTATCACCTCTATGCACCCCTTAAAAACAGTTTTGGTATGTGTACACTCTCACAGGCCATAACTGTTTTAAAAGCGAACATGCCACGTTTAAAGATATTTTTAATAACATTTAAAACTCTACTTGTGGATGAAATTTTCAGTTATCCTTATTTAGACTATAAAGAAGACATCCTTACAATTCCGTGTCTCTAGGTCTAGCGGTTTAAACTCTACGTTAACTGTCACATGCCAGTCAGTCAGAATTAATTCTCGTGTTAAAATTAATAAATAATGCTTAGATGTTTTATTTACACTCAATAATTATTAACAAGAAATCTTTGCCAAAGCAAAACAAATTTGTAACCAATCTGTTGATAATATTCGTATTTACAATGTTCAATCGGAGAAGTAAATTTCTCTTTAGTATTGGCATTGTGCCCGCGGGTGTTTGAAAGACATTGACAATACAAAAAAAAACAGTTACTTAACTTTTATAAAATATGTAATGTTTGGGATGTTTTTATTATATGAAACTTGTAGTTAAAGTGATTTCGTAAAACAATATTAAAATTGAAATATGTTTGCCCCATGGCAACGACTCAAACGAAATTGAATAGGTACGTAATTAGGTATTTGTAGTTATTTCTTTTTCCTTAATTATAGTTTAGCTTAACTTGTTTAAAATGAATATACAATTTTTAGTTCCGATGGAAATGGTTATATGAAAAAAAAACTAATCGATAAAGATTTTGCAAGAACTTTACAATACCCATCTCAAGAACTTTACATACCATCTAGCAAGGCATAATGCGTTTGAGTTATTTTTCATTTAATCACCAAGTTCGATATCGAAGTGCACAATCTAATATATTTTTGTTCTACCGCCAAACAAGGAGAACCTCGGCGAAAAGACGCCGTTTTAAAATCGAAATCCCAAAGAAACTCACAAAGTACTTTGCTTCAACGTTTATTGTGCAAACCGCGAAAGCACTCTCCGAGTTACTTAACTACTGCCTTCTGGAAAATACAGCCCGGGAGATTTCAAATGCAAGGTAATAAACTCCTTTCTGACCTATGCTTTACACAGGGTGCTTCTCCGCAGACCACAGCGTTGCTTAATATGACATAAACAGTGCTCAAATGTGAATAATTAGTCTGCAGGTACGGCAATCGCGAACGTAGTTGCAGGTACAGCTAGTGTGTATCTGATACCTGATGTAAAGCGTTACGCCTGTCTATTACAGTTCCAGAGCACTGCTTCGAGGCAGAATACTTATTTGAAACTGCGGTGTTACCTACAAAGACGAGCTCTTAACGTAAAAAGATTAAAATAATTTTAAGCTCTTTGTACCTCTGCCTCTTTTGTTTAAGGTGATGATGGATTTGATCGAAGACATTCGCAGACCCAACCCTACAAACCTCTAAAAACTCGTTCTCAGGAAAAGCTGTTGGATATGCCGAATGCGCCCTTAGACGCTTGACGATAAATGTAAATATCAATGAGTATTAGATAACGAGCATCAGTCACGAGCCTGCATCATTGGACTTCCATCGCGACGGTAGGTCTATCTAATAAGTAACATTGCCCTATAAAACACGGGCGGAAAGCCTCTAATGCATTTCAAAATGGTTTAACTGAAAGCACTTAAGGCATCGTTCAGTTCGTATAACGCCACGTTTACGAGCTAAAACCATAAAATACTGTGGTAATCACTCAACCTTGTACGACAAGGTTATATTATATACCTACCTAACCTGAAGAACGTTAATGTATGTACGTAGAACTACAATTATTTACTATTATTAGTATTTCTGTCTCTTTAAATCTTAACTTTTACTCGGTAGATGACATTCGCCGTATTAAGATACCTTCTGCCTGTCTCTTCTCTCGAGAAATTAATATCTTAACGTTCCTTTAATCTAAGTAGAATACTAAGTGTGATAACTGGTAATCTAGCGGGAAGAAATAACAATAAATAAAGGTAATATAGTACTTAGCTTCAAGTTCTTAAGTTATTTTTCTTTTTGATAACCCATATATCTATCTATAAGGAAAGGCAAATATGGCATAGGTAACCTTATACGTTATCTTAAGTTAAGTTGAGTTATTAAGTTTTTACTTATGATAGCCAGCCAGATATTAAATTTGGTATTCTATCGGATATAAAGCTTATATTCATCTTTACTGTTATTTATTTTCTCATGTAGCCGATTATTTTTCCAAATTTTTAAAGATACTATAAACACATAAAGGTAATGTTGTTTGTTTTTCTGTATATTGGCACCTCTTAATAACTACTTCTAAACACATTTCTGTTTTCTTTTTCGACGCCCCCTTACGAGAAAACTCTAATTTAAATAGATGAATTGTTAAGTTTTAACATAATTATTTTCATAGTACAACTTTCTGATGTAAATTAACATATTACTTGACGAAGGTTCTTAAACATAATATCCAATATACTTATCTAAGTTAACAACAAACTTGTTAATCGCAATATTAATAAAGTGTTGTTTGATCAATTATTAATATATTAACTTTGACTCTCTATGGCCTAGCTTAATATTTTAGCTTCCTACTTACTGCTTTAAAAGAAAACTATAAAATTGTATCCATAACTTTAATATAGTTATAATTATACTGTTTCATCATATTTTTATCCTAGTGTCATGTTATGTGGTGTCGGATATCCCTGCCACGACATGGCGGGAACATGTGCATTTGTGTTCAATAACTGTTCAAGGTATTACGAGCAATATTATTTGAAACTCGCGAAAACCATGATCATGTGGAATGGTTCATCATCATCAGCCGAAAAACGTCCACTGTTGAACAAAAGCCTACCCCATAGAACGCCACAAAGAACGGCTATTAGCCGCTTGTAACCATTGGCTACCCGCGACTTTAACTATGTCGTCAGTCCACCTAGTATGTGTGAGGAATGGTTACGAAACCTATCTATTAACGTGCAAAAACAATTTTAATTTTAATAACCAGCCAGACACGTGAGATGAGACGTTCGTAAAGAAACACAGGATATTGGCCGGAATAAAAACTTAAAAGCGTCTCTAATTTTATAATTTATAGATTTCATACAAACATTGCAGGCCGCCACTCTGTTATTTACTTATATTTGAATATATATACTTCAAAAACTATTAGAAGAACTGACAATTTATCTCAAATAAGGTTTTTATACTTAATGATCAAATACCGCAGAAGTTGGGAGAGATTTTATAGTCAAACTCAAAATCATTTATTCAATTTAGGTGTCTACGACGCTCTTATGAAGGGCAATTACAAATTTTAATATTGAAATATTCTACATAGTACTTACTGCCACATTCAGTGGCAGTAAGTACTGCCACATTCAATTTTAGAGAGCCACTGCGAGAAGAACGGGCACGAAACTCGGGCCATTCTTTTAAACGTCTTGTAACAATGTGTTACATACTATATAATAAAATTATTACAATAAAAATTTAAAAGTTTAAATTACATAGCTGACAGGCGATAGTATGGCAGAGGCGGAATTGTCCAGGCATTTTTGTCGTTTACGTAATCACAAACTGTGTAGTAGGATTTCTCAATCAGTATATTTTTCACGTGCAACTTTAATTCCCCTTCTGGGAGCGTTGTAATATGTTTGGGAACTTTATTATAAAACCATACACAACTACTTCAAAAGGACCTTTTATTTGTCTTTGCTAATCTAAAACCGGCACTGGCACCGCTATTTTACCTTTATTGTAATCGTGATTTTCATTGTTGTAATCGTGATTTTCATTGTTGTAATCGTGATTTTCATTGTTTTTTATCTAATTATTCAAGATTTTCCGTAAAATGGACGATTGCTCAAAATACCCTCATAAAAGGCATTTGATTTATCTAGGGATACTGCAAAGAGCTCTCCTCGTATTTCAATGCCTTCATTCTACATTTGTGTAGTATATGCAAGAAAATTATGAGTGAGACTAACAAATTCCTTGCTCACGGCTGTGACACTAAGTGGCTGACGATAGTGAGATTATTAACTGGTTTTCACATAGTAAATATATATAAAATGTTTAATGGTTCTGCTGTTACAGATGATTTATCATTAAAGGCGATATTTCCAAACAAACTTTGATATATATATATATATACATAGATAGATAGATGACCTACGTTATAGGTTACTTACAGTTGTCAGGACAGAGCGATCCGTCGTAGCCACACTCAGGAGTGTCCGGTGGGGGCGAAGTCGAATGCGAAGAATCTAATATTCCTACAAGGACAACAATGTCGTAAATGTCACTCGCATTTCTTACATGTTTAAAATACCCTCACATATAAAAAATGTAAACTCTTTTCATGCATTTAAAAAACTACTTTATGAACATATTATTACCAATGAATCATGTTAATAAGCAAGTCAAATGTATGAAGGGGTCATTGTGCATGCTTAGAAACGCTAAATAAGCGCTGTTATTTCATTTTATTGTACTTTATTTTAATGTTATTCACATTTTTGCGATGACGAACACATAATTATGTAATAGTTTAATTATGTTACCACGTAAGTGACAGTTTGTCTTTGATGGTAATAAATTTCTTTAAACCGAAAACCGACATGTGTCATATTATGTTCAATACCTTCTCTAAAACCCAATAAAATGTTTTATACATACGAAAAAGAAGAAGTGTGAAGCCATCAGGGGAATGAAACGTAAGGAAATCTGTGGGAAATGGCCCAATAAATTTTATTAATATCCGGTAACTTAAGTTACGCCTTCGGAGCCTTGGTGTCGTTATAAGTGATACAATATCACATATTATCTGAAACATATATTATATCCACCTACCATACATTGTAGGTGAATAGATTAAAACTATTGACAAAAACATTGAAAAATTATTGGTAACATAGTACCATCAGAATGGAAAGAAAAGCAATGGCTTCCTACCAATGTCATACAGTTTTACTCTTTGCGTGAACTTCGATCGTATGATACGAGTTTTCATAAAAATATACTAATAACTTTGTAGGGAAAAATACCGCATCAAAAGTTAAAAGTAAGTATTACAAAATGACACCCTCATCAACCTTAGCTAAATATTATGAAAACATTGTTTTTGGTATTTCAGAAGATCGAGGGGAGAAAGATATGTATATACCAATCTCGTTATTTAAGAGATATATTCTTCTCTATGGGACGGAACACACCGCTAGGTGCTTGGTGACAGATATTCTACTTAAGGGCGGTAGCTAGCCAGGCGGGCATTTGCAAAATGTCCTAACATCATGCATGCTTGCGTAGCCCAAGATGCTACCTGTGGCAGGCGCAAAAGTCAAACCGTCTCTTACGGGCGCTGAAAACGAACCTCCACCATGGAGTAACGGCACCACCACTGTGCTACGAACCTCACCATGGACCGCTTTGCCAGGGCTTATATAGGGGAATTGACTATAACTGCTCGATTACAGTATTGTACCATTGTTGTGGTCCTAGCAGATATTTACTCAGAATTACACTTATCAGGACAATAATCTTTATATGTGCCTCGAGCACTCCATAACTGATTGTTAGATAACGCTAAAATTGCTAACGTAAAGGTAACGATGAGAAGATCCTTCGTGTCGTCCAATGGATGTTGGAAGATCGGAATAGTTCGCTGTTTGGCAAGAAAGTTCGTGTAATGGAGGGCAGACCTTAAACTGGGTACAATGGAGTTCAATGTTGAATTGCAAGTCATTTTTCCGTAAAAATCACGATCGCGAATCCTACAAGTCGTTTTTAACAGTATCTTTAGAGTTTCCTTGGGCGAAGAGCAATGACAAAACTTTCAATGTACCTATACCATGCATATAAAACTGTATCACAAATTTTGACACAAACAGTATTGTAGGTGCAATATAAAGCAAAAATATAACATTAACCATATCATAAAGTTGTCTTAGGTTTTCGCGATTATTACACATAGTAATTAAACAACCTTAAACGGTTTAAATCGCGTATTTTTATCATTATTTTTGTCCCGACGTTTCAAACACCGTCACCCCGTGACCACGATCACTGCAAAGTGTTTGAAACATCGGGACAAAAATAATGATAAATATACGCGATTTCAACCGTTTAAAGTTGTTTAATTACTACATTAACCATATCAGTTTGTGCATCATTCGGGTTACGTAGTTTCAGATCAAATTACTGTTTCAGCCTGATTATTCACTGTTGAACATAGTCTGCACCATTTAGGGGAGGTTTGCCATAATCTCCACTGGGCAGGCGTCTTGGGGATCGCACTCTAACATATCAGTACCTCATAAAGCGCTGCTGCCTACCTTCCGGCACCTCGGGTCCTTAAGTCACCTCTTACGACACACGCACGTAGAAATGGGAGTGTGACATTCTAATCCGGCACCCCACGGGGAATAGTTCACATAACCACAATTTATTATTTAACATATCATTACCATTTTCTATTTATTTTCAGTAAAAGTCTGGAGTATACATATGACAATAAGCTCATCTTCGATTACAGATGCATGGCAGGGCATATAGCGAATGGATGAATTGGATGTTTATAGACAAGACAAGCTGTTTTTTATGACTAAATTGGTTCTCCTATATAGACAGGATAAACATCGGGTATTATTACTGAGGGAATACTTAAACTTAAAAATGCTGTGGTTCACCACGAGACCTAGCATAGTATAGTAATACCGACATCTTCCACACCCTTTACATAATGTAGAGCTAGCTCACGAGATAGGTTTTGTACAATCAAATTTACGACCTTTTCCGACCCAACATACGATTAAACCTTAAAATGGAGTTTTAGCTTCAACAAATAGGGCATGAACCATCCCTCATAAAAGTACTATGTTAAATTTTATGGCATCGCAACTTCGGTAGCTCGTTTTATCCGAATAGGTGTTATATGTTTTGACGATCAATTTGTGAGTTAAAATACTTTAAGTGTTTTTATTTATACAGCAGAAGACTTTACGGGTGAAATGTTAAAATTTATGTTCTTACTTTTATTTTTGACACTATGTTATTAAGCAAAAAATAATCCTTGTGATGAAATCTTTAAATTGGTATGATAAAACTACAGAGTGATTTTTTTCTCATGTAACGGGTTCGATTCCCGTTTCAACCATGAAATTATTTAAATATCTATGAATGCAGTTTAAATCGTTTTTTAAATTTAAATAATGTCTTCTTTCAGTAAAATGATCCATCTACAATATTCAAGGCACTTTCCCTCCATGTGGCATCGCCGTGGGACACCCTGTATACATACTCGTGATTCTATACGATACCCAGATACTATCATGTTAATTGTTTATTATATGTATATCTTGCAAGCTGTAATAGCAGAGAGAGTGCAGTAATTTGTTTTTAAGATTATTACTTGAAATTTGCTTGTTCTCTTGAACTAAACTTGTATTAAGTTTACAAATGCGAATGATTTTACATCAACGTTTCCAATACTTTTTGTAGGTGATTGTATGCCAAAATAGATAGTAGATGCTTTGATTATGCCACAATAAGTGTAATTAATGCAATAATAAGTAGTCATAGTGTTGTTCCCCTCATCTTAACGTACTCACTAAAGAAATAATTAATTTGAACTAGGCGTGCCAAATTATTTTTATGAACCACTGACAACGTTGAGAAAAATTTTTATTCATCTTTGCTATACATGTTGAGCTACTTGCTACTTGCCTAGTGAGTACAAAGCTTAGGTCGCAGAATGACAAAATATACTTTTCATCCCGATTTACCTCAAAGTTCCCGAGCAGTGCGATATAATGAAATTGAACGAGAACGAAGTCGAGGGAAGTTAGTTTGCTAAAAGGTTTAATATTGTTCGACTGTGAAAGTTTCTGTGATATTTCTAATACTAATAGTCCGTGTTTGTAGAAGTTATTACTCGTAGTTTACCGATGTCAAAGGAAAACAAGCAATTTAATATGAAACTAGCTTTACGCCCACGGCAAACATTGCTTATGTAGGCTGCAAAAATTGTACAGTTATACATTTTTATTATTCTGATAATGGCATGAAAATGGCAACAAAATATAAAAAAAAGAGAAGTCGACGGGGCAAATTGCACAAAACTTATACCATGTTTCAAGTGTGTATAATAATAGCTATCAATTAGGTTGATGACACGAAACGTATCGCATACGTCAGTGAACTATTAGTTGAAAGCAAAAGTCTGTTTATATAATTCCTTCTCGTAAATAATTTGCTTACACAAATGTGAATATTTCTGAACACCTAGTCATTGAACGAGAAGATTACCTCTCACATATGTTCTCTTTA
Source organism: Plagodis pulveraria (assembly GCA_963890685.1). Lineage (NCBI taxonomy): Eukaryota > Metazoa > Arthropoda > Insecta > Lepidoptera > Geometridae > Plagodis > Plagodis pulveraria. Next base: position 21,779,554 of record OY982967.1, read on the forward strand.
CGAACCAGGATGGAGTAAAAAAAATTATTATTTTTTTTATTTTTATTTTTTATTTTAAGGAAAATTATAGCGGTTAAGATAACTTTATTACTTTAGCAGTAATAGTCGTTGAACTTGGGTATTAGATAATTTTGCACCAAATATATATATATATAAAATCCTTAGAATAAATCCTTTAAAGTTACTAAGATGAAGTACTGGAAGTACTAGAATCGGTATAGATGGTTATGTACTATAGGAAGGGGTGGAGGAGGGAGAGGGGGGGGGTGGTCGCATCCCCCCAGAGGGGTGGGGGATTACGGATACTATTTAAAAAAAAAAATGTATATCTACATACATTAGAAGGACTTTAGGTATGGCATATATGTATATATTTTGTGCAATGGGGAGGGAGAGAGGGCGGAACATATATAAATATATATTCAAGAACCAACAGAGTCACAATATTTTCCTAGTGAAAAAATTATCTTATTTATAATAATAATTATGAGATGGCGAGGATGAGGTCTAAAAAGTACCTTATACCGAAGCTAATCGATCAACTCTGTACAGTCATATCTGTTGTATATGAAGTCTAAAAAGTACATATATATATATATACAGTGTAAACTCAAGGGACTGTGCATTTTATAGCGTTATAGAGAGGTGTGGTTAAATGGAGAGAAGAAAAAGTTTGTGAGCAACTAAGAAACGTATAGATAATCCACGATTCCTACTTAATAGTCACGGTCAACAACAGTCTACACGTGAAAGCAATAACAATTTATAAACAAAAGAACAAATTGCTTAGAAAGTTATAGGTGGAGAGATAAAAAGAAAAAGAACAACAAAATTATTCTATATTATGATAACGGGCTACTACGGAACCCTACATTGCGCGTGGCCCGACACGCGCTTGACCGTTTATTCAAACCTGGTACCAAACTCCAAACTCAGGAAAAGTGGGCCCCATTTGTTGGAAATAGCTGAAGACTTTATTCTTTGAACTTTAGCGTTTGGCTAGGGTTGTCTCTCTTAGGTCTCTATAATTTTTTGATAACATATCTATTTGTCTGCTGTGCCACCTGAAAGTGACGTAATCGACGTTAGAACATGCTTTGCTTAAAAAACGTGGATAAGTTTTAAGACTGGATACTGTACATTTACAAATTTAAATAAATCTGGAATGTGCGAAGGTGTTAGTTCCACATTTCAGCTGAATAAATATTTAATAATATTCATTAAAGAACGTAGCAGAATTATGTATCCCAGATCGATCATGTGTATGGGGATCCCATTGTGAAGTTGAATCAATTTTTATTCCCAGGAAGATATTTGCGTTGTCACTCTATGATTTGTCTAGGCCAAGCTTATTGTTAGTTTCAACATCAATATCATTTGATTAAGAATCTTTTAAACATATGTATTTTTTTAATTAGAGATAAGATTATTAGCTGTGAACCATGAAAATATATACCAACTTAATAACTTTAATTAGTATGTTATCTTTCCTATCTCCATTCAAAAGTAAAAAACTATCGCAGAGATCTTGGACCATAAAAAGCATATCATCAATATGCGTTATAAATAGAAAATTGTCATGATAGTCACACTTGCTGAATCCCTATTCTTACCAACGACCCAAAAAAGTATAGCCATTTATTTCAAGCTTCTATAATCTGTTTAACAAATATGCTTCTATAAGATTCAGGAACTTTCTATAGTGTGAACTGTTAACGAATCAGTGTAAGGTACTCTACACAGTCAAATGCATTGGAATTATCACAAAACACACCAATAGTATCATATGCTCTACTTGACTTCAATTATGTGACTACTGCATGTAGGAAGCATTTTGTTATAGATCTATTCTTTGTGATTTTTTGCTGATTTTTGAGCAATGCTCGTTGAAGTGGGGCATACGTTGTGAATGCATTTAATTTTCTAAAACATTTTCAGAACAGGATCGATGGATATCAGTAAAAGCTTGATAGGGTCAGATTTAACCCCTGATTTAAATATACGAGTGGTTTTATTAGATTATGTAAGTTTCCTCTATCAACATAGAGATTGAATATGGTTTTTTAATACGGTGCAATAATTTAATTTATAAACTCTGCCAGTTTTGCCGTATTTCACAAGTCTTCGGTGATTTTCACTTTGGTTAAACCTTTATACCCATTTTTGAGTCTTTGTGGTTTCGAACATTGTTGTGTATCTGAAGAAAAAGACCGGTGTTTTGGTACATAAATTATACTCAAAAATACTTCTGATGACTCCTGGGGCAAGAGCTTGATGACTTAGTCTTACACCATATCTCAGAGCACCATATCCTTGTTTCAAAGTTCAGGTAGAGATGGAACTACTTTTTGTAATTTTTGGCAAGAAACGCCGAGGTCGACCCTGTGGTCATCTCTCATCAAAGACTGGCTGCTGATGCTGCCGTTTATGTAACTGCAATAAGTAAAGTATTAGGAGTTCGACCGAACGAGATGCAGAGACTTTGAGTATGTTTAATTCGAGTTTGTTGAGTGAACAGTAGGCACATAGTCTCTAAAGATTCACTTGAAGTAGCACATTAGCATAAAGAAATGTAGCATATCTTGCTGTAGGGCAAGAAGGTGTGCTTTATTACAGCGTTGAACTGTTCATGGACCATTCTTTCAAAGACCTCAGCCAGTACACAGAGCTTGCAGTTCGATACATCCCGTTTCTGTCCTTTTTGTGAATAGGCGAAACTAATGCTAATTTCCAAATTTCTGATACCATACCAGCTGTTACTGATATTGTTTAGAACATTCTGACGGGATGAACAAAGCTCTCAGCACAGCGAGCTAGCAAATGTAGATAAAGACCATCAGAACCGGTTTTGATTTTGACTAAAGTATAATACCCATAAGAGTAGTGAAAGCGCCTATTATCACATAAAAGGTATTTGGAAATTGATGTTTTGCAATAACATTTTATTTTTCAATTATACATTACTGCACAACCCTAATCACGGCAAGCACTCAAAAGCTGAAAAGTTGGCGCGTTTTGAACGAGTTCTGTACAACGATAAAGAATGGAAATGTACGAGCTTGTGTGAATTTAAGAGATAGGCATACGTCTCGTTTGAGATTCCCGGGTTAGCTATAAGAAATGTGTTTTTTTTATGAAAGTGCATATTAACCGACATTTTATTAAGATAAATAATGTCAACGTTTGAAAGTTCCTATATAGTTTCGCCATCTTTCACCTATAAAGAATTCTTATATCTAATATGTCAAAGACTTTTGGTATATTCCTGGATTATTCCTTAACTTTGAGTTTAATCATAAATATCAGACTTTTTTTTAAAATCTATTAACTAGAGAAATAGTTTTACGATGCAAAATACGATGATTGAAAATAACCGAAAATTTCACGTTTTGTAATTTAGTAGGAAATACAATTTGCAACCAGTGTTTTCAGGAAAAGTTCGAGGAAGGTTCCATATTGGGATTGACAAATATCTACATAATATAGTGTATTAAATCGTCATACTTTTTTATGTCAAGCCTTTATGTATGAGCTCTCCGTACTAAGGACGTATATAAAGCGCCGATGCTTGATCGAACGAAATCTCCAGTAGAGGAATCTGTGGGCCGGTAATAGAGCACACTCACCGACGCAGCGGTGTTTAAGTGAATTTTATAAAAATCAGGGTAGGTGACTGAACTGAGGCTAGGAAATAAATAATTCCAGTAGTATATATATTCCAGCGACACTCAAAATTTATTAAATGCATTGATTGACTTAATGACACTTCAATAATCGTTGATATAAAATAAACATAATTTCATTAATATTGATTATCTTATTATCAAATCAATAAGTGTTTTTTTTATTCAATGATGTTTGAAATAACCTATTTCTATTCAATCTGACGTTTTATGGTTTTATCATGAACAAAATAAAAACAAGACGTTAATTTAATGTCTTTTAAAATAACAACGCATAAAAATCGAGCGAAATGATTCAAAAAGAGATTAAAAATATCAATATTACTAACCTGTTTGAAATCTCCGTTATACAAGCAGGTCGTTGTGTGCATTATTACATTGCAGTGCAGTGGCTTTAAAATACAGCAATTTACGAATACGACTTCAAGCACTATAACGTGTTATGATAATGTCATATATATCAATCTTTAGAGTATAAAAAGATTTTTTTAGAGTTTCCTATGCTACTGGCAGGGTACTTCATATAATACCCTCTTCCGAGAGCCGTAATAGCTTCATTAACTTTCCCTGCTAAGTTACAGTGTGATCGACGATAAAACATGCTCACGTAGAAGACAGATTACATAGAAGACGTAGAAGATATACCCGTTCAAGGACGAGTATTCAAAGACATCGAGATGCTATAAGATAATATACGGACGCATATATATTGGATAAGACAGACTCTATATATATAAACCTTTGTAACTGAGATATTAACTTCCCACACATCCACCGCAAACGAGCGAGTCTGGTAACTTGGAGTTAATTATTCAGGACAGCCTTTCCCTCTTTGTTAAAAGAAGCACTACATGACTATTACATAGCCAAGTCAAAGTGACTCGACACAAAACCTGCTTAGGTCGTAACAGAATACGAACTTTTTATTTTACAATCATTCCAAAAGCATGTTTATTACTCCTATCTTTTTATATGTCTATAATGTCTGTTCTTACTCCTTTACGCCAAGGTTATTTGTTTTTATTGCTTTGTTTATTGCTAGCATTTGACTGTTCTGTATTTTTTTGGTTACGAATGATGTTGTTTAAGATTTTGTGCACGCTACATCTAGCATGGGAATTATTTCTCAGGGGCAAGTGCCTGAGAAAAGTCTGTTATAGATACAGACTTTTTACATGAGAGTGGTGGAGCCAGGTACGTATTTACAAATAAAATGAATGTTTATACAGCCAAAATTACAAAGAAAGTAAAAGAGAATTTTTTTATCCATGTCGTTTATATCTTTGTTTCTTAATCTTTGATCGCTATTTAAATACACGATAAGTCGTTGATCCCGGTTTTTGTGTTATTACAGCAATTAAAATTAGCATGCGTATGGTGAATCTCCTGCTACATTCAACTACATTTAAATAGAAATCTGTCGCCTGATACCTGGACTGTACTGTATCAGCCGAATCCTCACTTGCTAAACACAGCCTCCCCCATTGTGAGGGGATTTGCCCTAATCCCCACGCTTGACAGGCGTCTTGAGGATCACAGTGTAAGATACCCACCTGCTGGTGTGCAACCCTTAGTCGCCTCTTACGACAACCACGGGTAGTGATAGGGGGGGGGGGGGGGGGTAGTTAAATTCTATCCTGGAACCCCACGGGACTGCACCTAGTTTTCATTTAAATGGCGAACTTAGAAAGAAGAGATTTATTAAATACTTTCACCAACTTCGACCAAATTACTATCACATGAGATTGTGGAGCAGTGAAAATAAGTATACAGAAAGGGCGCATCACAATTTACTTGGTAATATATATAAATATAAATTATTTATCAGTCCTTCAGTAATATATTTTCTAACTAGCACGAAATTAGTACTCCATCTCGTGATAAAACGAGACGGCACAGTTCATCTGAATTAATAAGGCCAGTCCACTAGAACTAGCCCCGACGCCCTTTATACCAAAGCTTCGACTCAAAATTACGTCACTGTGTCGAAGCTTTTCTAGTAAACTTTGCGACAAAGATAATACATTATAGACAAATATTAATTACCTCGTTTTAAAAAGCCAAGAACAGTTATTAGGGTTTAGTGATCAGAATGCAATTTTAATATTGAAAAATTAATAAAATTGAAATCTGATTTTGAAGCAATGATAGATGTGCAACAGATCTACTACGGGGGCTATATATTATGTACATATCGAGTAAGTCAGAAAAGAAGAATTGCAATTTATGATTTAAACTTATGTGGGTGGTTTAAAAACTATATAGTTATATAGTTTTTAAACCACCCACGTCACCCATTGTTTTTTTTATTTTACCGGCGTCGCTTCGATAAATTAATTGTAATTTTTTATGTTTGAAATTCGAACACTTTTCCTCACACATACCGCAAAAATCGATTTTGCTGCGAGCTTTTGAACAAAATGGACTCTCATGCAAGAGAGGTGAAAACATATTCTGTACTAGTAGTTGAAAACTATTTTTGTATAGAGAGATATAGAGAATTCAAAACTTAACAAACCCTGAGCTCATGTAGCAATTCAATTATTACAAAGCATTTCCTTGCAGCTCAACGACCTCTTCATCCCTTTAGTTGAAACACTTGAAAACAGAGTTAATTACCTTCTTAATGAAACGATGGCCCTCAGGGGATCCATCCAATAATTTTTAATGAGATTTGTGGCTTGAATATTTGAAGAGAATACTATTTCATTGGTTGGTAAAATTGTAATAGTTTGTAATAATAACGAAATAAAAGAGTTTCAAACTTTCTGTTGCAAGGAAGGGTGAGGATTTTTCGCCTTTAATAAAATATCAACTGTCCAATTGCGTGCTGGTCTCGCTCACCGTTGGTTCCGTACCAACGCAGAATGTACAACCCGTTTGTTATTTATATATTTCGAGATTCCAAGCTGGGAGCCGACCCTAACCAGATTGTTGTGACTATTTCCTATTATACGTAATAATGTGATCTATTATTCAATCTAGTTTGGTGATTTTACGTGTTACCTTTTTTCATCATAGAGTGAAATCAGTTCACGTTTAAAAAACTCCTTAAATGTTTGGGAACCACCATACTGTTAAAAAACTCCTTACATATTTGGGAACAGTATTTTTATCTAACAACTACAGTTCTTAAGAAATAGCTTTTTAGAGATCGGATAAACAAGATGGAACGATGGTTAAACATGTTAAATAGCACTATTTGATAATAAAATTAGATGGAGTTATAAAGCTTATTTAAACAATCATTGCTATTATTTTTACCGCAACATTCAAACATGATAAATACAAAACAAGACAGTAATCTTTTCACACACTTATTCATTTCGGGTTTAGAAGACAAATACCTAAAAAAGTATGTTATTCATTACCATTCATCATTTCAGCGGTAAGAAGTCAACTGTTAAAGGCCTCCCTCATAGAAATCCAAATAGAATGGTTGGAAGCGGCCTGCATCCAGCGTCTTCCCATGACCCAAATAATGTCATCCGTCTACCTAATTAGTCACATCACACTCGCTAATCTGCCGGGCTATGTCAATGGGTTTCTTTCGTTTATGGATCTCCTCATTATGGTTCGTCCTCTTAGAGAAACGACTATGGTTCTTTCTATGCAGAGGGCCTTTTGAGCTAACCTACTCGCTCACTATCACTTGGTAATCATTTCCAAACCTAGAGGTATTTGTAATAATAATCTATTTCTGTTACTTAAATATTTGCGTTACATTAAGGTATTCCTTACTTAACAATATACCTGAGTATTTAATATAATTCAGAAATAAAAAATATTGAGAAATTGTATTGTAAATTGAAGCTGAATGTTTCGATTTCTTAAACTAGTAAGCTTTACCATTAAACTTTCCCAAATTATTGCTACGAGAATACCAAGATGACCTTATGGAATATTTTTTACTGTTACCAACTTTCCGCTGTAAGTATGTCTACTGCTTGAACTATTTTCTATGTACCCCCTGCTATTTATTGCATTAAAGGATTCTTATCATGTACTAACCTCAAATTTGCTTGTAACGGGGTTCATGTCCAGAAGAGAGTACGACGCCACTCTATCCCCGTTCTTGCTTATCATCACTTCGCCTGTGATGCCTATGACAAAAAACTTTGATGAATTTCTGTGTGTATAGTCAAAACATTTTGTAATATGATAAAAATACATATAGCACCCTAAACGAGCAGACCTACCATTAAATTGTAATAAACACTGCAATGAAAATTATATTTTCATTTATATATTTTTTATATTTTCAATCAGGAACATTTTCCTGATTTTAGAGTTTTATCTTAGCAAGCTGGCAAATCTAAATAAGGATGCCGAGATGCCCGTGGGGTGCCGAGCTGCCCATGGGGTGCTAGGCTGCCCGTGGGGTGCCAGGCTGCCCGTGGGGCAGCTGGGATGCCCATGGGGTGCCGGAATGCCCGTGGGGTGCCGAGCTGCCCTTGGGGTGCCGGGTGGCCCGTGGGGTGCCGGGGTGCCCTTGGGGTGCCGGATGGCCCGTGGGGTGCCGGGGTGCCCGTGGGGTTCCGAGCTCACTCGTCACTATTCTAACAAAAAAAGAATAATTGAAATCGGACTACGCGTTCATAAATTACAACTAAGTAACATTTTGACTCTCATCCCGTTTCCCGAGGGAACCGCGCTGAATTTCGGGATAAAAAGTATACAATAACGTTCTTCGTTCAAGTTCCGCCTGAGCGCTCGGCGCATGCGCTCGCATCCAGTTAAGCGACAGCGTGTGATCGCGTTTGTGACGTTAACCGTCGTTTTTTGTGCAAAGTTCGAATCAACAATGTCGGTGTTTCAAGTGTCGGTTGAGACGGTGGCAAGCATTATTGCTCGGCTTGATGATATGGCTGGTGATCTGAAGGCCCTAAAGACTATGTCGTTGGAACAAGCTAGCCTTATTCAAGCTCAAGCCAATGAAATCTGTGACCTGAAGGCGGTAATAGCGGCGTGCAATTCAGTATCTACCTGTAAAGACCACTTGTGTTCTCCTAAGTTAACGGAAAAAAGATCTGTAGCACCTCCAAAAAAGGCAATGTCTTCCGAGTGTCAAACATTTTCAGCGGCCTCAACTGAAGATCCTGATCCAGGCCAGGTACATCAATCACTGACTCGTAAACAGCGAAACAATATATTGATATACTCGCCGGATAAGACTACTCCCAGGACGGTTACCATATCTGAAACGATGCCAACTGAGTTACCATCTGCTAACGTGCCCAGTGTTGCATCTCAGCCTGCTAACGATAATTGGACGGAGGTACGACGTAAAAAGCACCGCGGGTCTGTCTCCCTGCGCTGTAACGCCGGGCCTGCGGTTACGTCACTCAAAGCGGCTGAACTAAGAAAACATTTCCATCTATGGAATATGTTATCTGGCGCTAATGAGGTCGAACAATATTTAAAAGAACTCTGCCCTCAAAGAGTGTTTACAGTTGAGGAACTTAGAACGGCGAAAACATATAAATCCTTCAAGATAGGGGTTCCAGAGGACTGTTTTCAGAAATGTTTTTCAGTCAATGTATGGCCAGAAAACGCACGAGTAAAGGTGTGGGTTAATTATAACAAGAACCGCACAGTTGACTCAAATAAACAAATGTTTCGCGGCGGAGTCGGCACAAAATGAGCCGTGCACCACAGTACCTAAGCTTGCAAACATTTTTTATCAAAATGTTCGAGGGCTAAAGACGAAGCTGAGAGATTACTGGTACCCCAGCATGCTGACCTCTGATCATTTGCTAGTTGGAGCAACGGAAACGTTCCTGGACACTTCAGTAGAGGATGCGGAGGTGGCACCTGATGGCTGGACGGTTCTGCGGCGTGACAGGGACACGGCATGCGGTGGAGTCTTGTTGGCTGCTGGCCCAGGCGTCGCCCTGCATCGTCGCCTGGAACTTGAGTCCGAATGTGCTGAAGATATCTGGGCAACCGTAACATACTGTGGTACTACAATAACTGTTTGCATTGTTTACATAAAGCCGAAATCAACTGATTCTGTTTACATGAACTTTTTTTGCAATGCAGAATCACATTTGTCTAATTGTAATAATAGCAGTACCTTTTTAATTATAGGTGATTTAAATATGAATAGTGCCTCTATCAATATAAAGAACTATTATTGTTATTTTTTAAGTTACTGTGATTTAATTGACCATAATGATATAATTAACGGTCATGGTGGTGTTCTTGACATAGTGTTGGCGCGGGAGTGCAGTGAATCCCTAGTGCGGCAGGTATGCGTCACAGAGGCTTCTGCCGGGTTTGTACCTATCGAGGCCCGCTACCACCCCCCGCTCGAGATAACAGTGAGTCTAAGATTGCGTAATAATACCTCTGACCGACTGCAGCCGAGCAATATAGACGCGTCATTCGATTGGAACTTCAATAAAATGGATTTAGTACTTTTTAAATCGCTTCTCGCTGAAGCCTCTTGGGAACCTGTCTTCCATTCTAGCGATGTCTCTGTTGCCACTGATGCTTTTTACAGCATTATGTATCACTTGTTTGACAAAGCAGTCCCTAAAAAGAAGAGACACTTAAATAAATGTAGCCGATACCCAGTGTGGTTTAACGGTGACATTATTAAAGATGTACGACGTAAAGTGCGGTTGCACAAAGCTTGGCTGACCTCAAAATGTGCTACATCTTACAACCTATTTTCAGACCTACGAGCTAGCTTAAAAAGTCGTATTTCTTTAGCGTATAAGGAACATATCTCAATTATTGAAGAGAACCTAAAAGTGCATCCCAAGCACTTTTGGACCCACGTTAATAGCCTTCGGTCTAAGGGTGGTTTTGAACCCAGTGTAACATATGAGGGGAACCTATGTACTGGTGTAGAGGCTGCCGAAGCGTTTGCACACTACTTTTCTAGCGTTTTCTTGGCAGACTCTCATCGAGATGCAAATCTATGTCAAGCACAAGTTTCGTGTGGAGGTTATGTTAGTATACCTACACTTTCACCCAAAGATATTGAGCGTGGTATAGATAAATTAAAATCTGCAAGTTCACCCGGACCGGACAATATACCAGGTTTTGTTCTTAAAACTTATAAAAAGCATTTGATTCCTCCTCTTCAGCATATCTTAAATCGCTCACTCAAAAATGGTTACTATCCCACTCAATGGAAGCTCTCTAGAGGTACCCATTCCTGGCAATAGAACTGCAGTCGAGGAATATAGACCAATAGCAATTTTATGTGCGCCTGCCAAAGTTTTTGAATATATTTTACATAGTGAAATATACAGGCAGGTAAAGCAGCAGTTGGGTGATGAGCAGCACGGTTTCAGGCCGGGGCGCTCCGTGAATACAAATTTGTTGTGCCTGGTCGATTATGTCTCCAGTGCTATGGATCGCAGACTGCAGGTGGATGTTATTTATTTTGATTACCAAAAAGCCTTTGACAAAATTGATACAAATTTGCTATTGCGTAAGCTGTCAGTCATCGGCTTTACTCCTAGTCTTATTAATTTTTTCTCTGACTATATGAAAAATCGTAGGCAGTTTGTTCGGCATGGCATGTACATTTCAGAGCCTTATCACACCAGATCCGGGGTAAGCCAGGGGTCAGTAATTGGCCCACTTCTGTTTTTGATAATGGTTCATGACTTACCTAAAGTGCTGAGTTCCACAAACTGTCTTCTCTACGCTGACGATTTGAAACTTTATTTAGAAATTTCTTCCCTTAGTGACTGCCTTAAGCTACAAAATGACATTAATTTGATATTTAAATGGAGTGTTACTAATAAAATGAAATTTAATATTAATAAACGCAATATAATGACCTTTGACCGTAAAAAGAATCCTATTCATTTTAATTACCATTTGAACAGTGTAGGTATTAATAGAGCTGACTGTATTAGAGATCTCGGAGTCACTTTAGATCGCGGACTGACTTTCCATGACCACATAACAGCCCTTGCTAAAGAGTCTTTCCGTCGTTTGGGGTTTGTTTTGCGAAACGCTAAGACGTTTCAAAATCCTCAGGTTGTTGTCACTTTATATAACTCGTTGGTCAGAAGTAAACTGGAGGCAGGCGCGTGTGTATGGAATCCGTACCAGGTAACTTATACAAGGATGCTTGAGAAGGTTCAAAAATCTTTCTTAAGATCGCTGTATAAGAAGCTTTATGGATATTACCCTTTCCTATACCCGACGGAATTCCTGCTCGGCCAACTCGGTTATAACTCGTTAGAGGTACGGAGAGCCCTCGATCAACTAGGCATTGGCTGCAAGATTATTAGAGGTGCGGTAGACTGCCTGCAGTTGCTCAGTCTTTTGTACACATTGTATGTTCCACCAATGTACACGCGCGGCCGGCGACACGAGTTTTTTTACGTCCCTCGGGATAACACAGTGGCGCGCTCTGAATCTCCCTTGATTCGAATCCGACGCCATTTTAATGCGCTCCTCGACGCCAACACCGAAATTGATTTGACATGTGATAAATGGAATGTTATTTTATGTACGTTATTGTGAAGGACTCAAAAACCAGTGGGATGCACCCTGTTGTTGACATTATGTTTGAATCTATTTGAATATAATATACAAATTATTGTTTCGCAATGAATTTATTAAATTTGACATTTTATTATTTGGATTATACTTTGACTATATTTGATTGTTTTTTGAATGTTGTCCGATATTAATTATTTGATTCTTTTGACATTCCAGATTAATTTGATTGATTTAATGTATGTTTTTATTTAATTTTTAATGTGTGATAATCTGTAATTGTAATAATATGTACGTTTTTTATCACAATAAATAAATTTGAATTTGAATTTGAATTCGTGGTATGAACTCAAATCGTGTTAAGTTTCATTGAATTCCGTTTAGTAGCCCATGGGGTGCTAGGCTGCCCGTGGGGTGCCGGGCTGCCCGTGGGGTGCCGGGTTGCGCGTGGGTTCCAAGCTCACTCGTCACTATTCTAACAAAAAAGAATAATTCAAATCGGACTACGCGTTAATCAATTACAATTAAGTGTACATTTTGACTTTCATCACCTTTCCCGAGGGAACCGTGCCGAATTTAGGGATAAAAAGTATACAATAAGCTTCTTCGTAGTATGAACTCAAATCGTGTTAAGTTTCATTGAATTCCATTCAGTAGTTTTGGAGTGATGCGCGGCCGGGATACAGACAGACATACAGACAGAAAGACAGACAGACAGACAAAAAAAACAGTTTTGGCATCAGTATCAGCTACAGAGTGCTCTCAAATTTTTTTTTGCAAAATATCTTCAATGTACAGTATTGGACCTGTTACAGTTTTATTATAAGTATAGATGTTGTAAGCTTAAAAGTTTTCAAGCGACTTTGACTACAAAGAATAATATATTTATTTAAGTTGCCTTATTTAGGACTCTTATACAGGGCCAAAAAAATCAAAAACTTAACGTTGACACCAAATACAAAGTACTTAAAGAGGTACACGCAAAATATTTAAATCGGCCACGTGCAAATTTGACTCGTGCATCGATGATTTTGTACCTAAATATAACAAGCAATTTCATAAAACGCCACTTCATAAAATGGGCATTATTAAGGATAGCTCAAATACTACCTATCGCAAATTTGAATGGATCTACATGACAAGCACTAGCTTTAAAATATAAAAAATCATCAAAGTTGGTGCACCCTGTAAAGATATATGTTGTAACGGCACTGTAGGCTCGTTTGGTCTTCTCGTTCCTTTTATCTGTGTCTCCCTCTAGTTTCCACGGCTCTTTTGATGATGCTGATGCCAAGCTGGAACAAATTATGATGATGATTACATTTGACCCTTGCAATTATAGACCTATTTACATTATACCTGTTCTGAGTAAAGTATTCGAAAAAATTATGCTCAAACAACTTCTATCCCATTTTAATGAGCATAATTTAATGAGTGAGAATCAGTTTGGTTTCACAAAGAGCAAATCCACAACGGATGCAGGTGTTCAATTGATGTAACATATACTGGAAGCCTGGGAGAGTTCACATGATGCTATTGGCGTATTTTGTGATCTTTCCAAGGCATTCGACTGTGTAGAGCACTGCACTCTGATTCGTAAACTTTCCCACTATGGTGTTCGTGGAAAAGCTTCGAATCTTATAGAGTCATATCTGTTAGACAGGCTACAGAAGGTTGGAATAAATGGCAATACTTCTTCCGCGTTATTGGTAAAAATGGGAGTACCACAGGGATCAATTTTGGGACCTTTTCTGTTTCAAACATATGTTAATGATCTGCCTTGCATGTTCAAAGATTTCTGCGATATTGTTTTATTTGCAGATGATATATGATACCTCTCTGATTTTAAAGTAGATAGGAATGACAGTGAACTGACGCATGTAAATAATGTATTATCTAAGATTTGTAAATGGTTCGCCGCTAATAATATTCTCCTAAATTAAAAAAAAAACGAAATGTTTAAAGTTTTTATTACCAAATGTTCCTTATGTTGAACCAAACATAAAGCTTGGCCAGATAAACTCCCTATTGACAAAGCGACAGTCTTCCTGGGAATCAAAATGGATTCCACTTTACAGTGGGTTCCACATATACATGATCTCTCCGGAAGACTTAGTTCTGCTGCATATGCAGTTCTTAAGATAAGACAGTTAACAGACGTAGCTACTGCTCGTCTAGTTTATTTCGCGTACTTCCACAGTATTACGTCGTATGGTGTATTGCTGTAGGGAACTGCTGCTGAGATAGAGACAATCTTTATCATACAAAAGCGTGCAATTCGAGCCATATATTAAATGGGTCCTAGGGAATCTCTGAGGGATCTTTTTCAAGAAATTGATATTTTAACTTTACCAACTCTCTATATATTCGAAAATATTATGTATGTTCGTAAAAATTTAGGTGAATTTAAATTAAACAGTGACAATTACGATAACAATACTAGGAATAAAAATAAAATAGCGGTGCCAGGTTTTAGATTACCAAAGACAAATAAAAGGTCCTTCTTAGGTAATTGTGTACGGTTTTATAATAAAATTCCCAAATATATTACAACGCTCACAGAAGGGAAATTCTAGCTGCAAATGAAAAACATATTGATTAAAAAATCTTACTACACAGTTTCTGATTACTTAGATGACAAAAATGCCTGGACAATTCCGGCTCTGTCACCTACATAATTTAAACAAATATTGTTATAACTCTATTATATAGTAAGTATGTAACACATTGTTAAAAGATGTTTAAAAGAATGGCCACGAGTTTCTTGCCCGTTCTTCTCGCAGTGGCTCTATACAATTTATTTGCTGAACGTGGCAGTACAATGTAGAATATTTCAATAATAAAAATTGTAATTGACCTTTTTAAGAGTGTCGTAGACGCCTAAATTGAATAAATGATTTTGACTTTGACTTTGACAGCAAGTAGACATTTTCTGGGAAGAATCGTCCATTTTAATAAATCTCTGATTGGAAAAACTTTTAGGTATTTGTCATTATTTTTTTTAAACTGTATGACAATTTCACACAAAATAACAACGAAAGTAAAATTTGACCCAAACGGGATTCGAATCAGCTAAGTTCTGGAGCCCAGACTTGCTCTGCCAATTTGAGCTACCGTGGTGTTTGATAATTTTTGTCTGCTATCACACCTGCTTGTAAATGATAGCTTTGTTGAAAATGGTAAAGAGAACGAGAAAGAACTAGACTTAAGCCAAACATTGGCTTTGAAACGGAAGCTATCAGAACCAAGCAGATTTTTTACTTGAGATTGATAGGTAGGCAGGCAAACATGCAAAATTGCCTGACATCATGCTATAATCTTCAAGCTTAGTCCATGACCAACAAATATCGTTTGTTGGTCATGGACTCAAGGGAGTGGTAAATGCTATTTAATGGAATATACAGTTAAATTTAATCGAATTTGACTGAATACCGAGGGTTTCCTAAAAGAAATAATATTTGTTATTATATATAATTATTTTTAACCAGTATCTAAAAAAATATTCTCAATTCGTTTATGTTTTTTCTTTTTGTATATTTATTACGTGATTAATGCACCAAATGAATTGATTTTGATGATTCTTTTATATTGAGTTAGGTATATTTCCAAGTTGTTCTTATTAAAATTTCATCAGAATCAGTTCAGTTTTTAATTTAATACTAATACAAAGTAAAAGACTAACATAATGATAGCGTAGGCTTTTATTAAGATGCAAGCAAGAAAAAATAAGATGATATACGAATAAAAGCTTTTTGTTATCAACGACTTAAGCGACACTAGTTAATATACAAAAATAGTTGTAGCATTTGTTCGTGAATCAATAAATGAGTGTTTGTAAAAAAATGTTCTCACGCTATAAAAACTTTACATATTAAGAGTCGAATCCAATTTATGATTTTAATGGGAACCATACATTTCAAGAGAATGATTCTTAATGTATTTCAAAAACGAATTTCCTATTATAACGTATAATTTTGAAAAAATGGAGTCATCAAATCTATACCAGCAATATTATACTAAATAAAACGGTCAAGCACGTGTTGGGCCACGCCATATCTTTTCATTTTCTTCTTGCTAAAATTTAAAAAAATAGCACGATTTCTGCCAAGTTATTATTTCAATTGTAATTCGAAAATTAAACGAAATTCGTTTATGAATGCTATCATTCTGTTAATATGTTGCTTAACATATAAACAGTTAACAATACATATTATATGACTTCCAGTCTTAGTTTACGAGTAGGGTAAAGTTGTGTTGATTTACAAGGTACAACATTGAGAATCATCACGAATGATCATTGACGCTACCTTCAATCAGATTCAACAAATACCACCTAAAACAACTCACACACTTGTGAAATGTCTATACTATTGAAGTTAGTATTATTAGATTCTGTTATACGACACAGTGGTTATCGATGACCAGCCTTGTATGGCGAGGATGAGGTCTAAAAAGTACCTTATACCGAAGTGCATCGATTCACTCTGTTATTCATCGATTCATTATGACAAAGGTCAGACAGAAGCATAACATCTAATTGTTGTCTCCTGGAGTTTAATTCCAATCATTAGCAGTAAAAAATAGTTTAATTTTATGAAATAAAAAATAAAACATACAGCGTAAGAATACGCTGAAAATCTGTCAAGATACTTTTGGAATTTTAAGTTGGCTTGATATATTTTCAGGTCATTGGCATATTATAGCAATTTACAAAACTTAAAACATTTTTCAATATCATTGATGTATAAGATAAAAAGTAACCGTCCGCGTCGGGGTGGTCGTCCAGTCGTCTAATTTATTATTGTTTTAAAACAAGATTTGATTTTTATTTCAGATTAAGTTTCCAATGCAAGCCTTTCCCATCATAAACAAGCAACTACTTCATCTTAGTCACATTAAAGGATATATTCTAAGGATTTTAAGCCAGCAGTTTAGCTTTTAGAGGGGAAGACGCCTTACTGGAACAAAAATTTGCTCTTTATGGTATAATATTTCGTAAATGGAGCATTAAATCGAAAAATAATATTGGCAACCACGCAGTCATTTTAAAAGACTTATTCAACGATACCCTACATGAGATAGACGACAAAAAAATAATCACACGTATGGGAGCCACTACAAAAAAAAGATTGACACGCCGCGCTCCTTTTGAATAAAGTTTTGAATATATAAATCGAGCAAAGTAATAAAAAAATATGAAATAATAAATAAAACATACAGCGTAAGAATACGCTGAAAATCTGTCAAGATACTTTTGGAATTTTAAGTTGGCTTGATATATTTTCATGTCATTGGCATATTATAGCAATTTACAAAACTTAAAACATTTTTCAATATCATATAAATCGAGCAAAGTAATAAAAAAATATGAAATAATAAATTTCAGGCGACGAAACTTTTAGTACCAGGTGGTCTTCGTGCATATTCTGTCAAAAACTAAAAAAACATTCATCAATAAATGGTTGTTAGAGCTAACAGAAATCAACTCTAAGAGGTTGTTAGCTTTATCCAATAACCCTGTATAATTAGGTATTTTAAAATTAAGTCTTAAAGTTATGGAAGCCTTTTTCTTGTTCAAGTGTTTGACTTCAGTAATATTCAAAATGGCTACCAGATGATATTGTTCATTCTATGACGTGGACTAGATTATTGTAAGAGAAGAGTGCACCAGAAACTGGCTTACTGGTTTGAAGCGCTCACTCGTAGCGAAGTTTGCTTAGCCGTTCTTAACCGAACAGCAAAGTTAAGCAACGTCCACAACGGTCATGAGTTGGATGGGTGACCGCTAGTGATATTACTACTGAGCGCTTCCGTGCTTCGGAGTGCACGTAAAGCCATCGGTCCTGGTAGTCGTCTTACGATGGCAGTCATTTTTGCATGGTAGTAGGGCATTTTGCGACTGCCCGCCTGTCTAGCTACCGACCTCAAGTAGAGAATCTGTCACCAAGCACATAACGGTGTATTCCGGCAGCAAGAGTCCTTGAAAGACAGTAAATCTAGCTTAGCCTGAACAACATCTTCGACCACATCTTCACTTGTCATCACTTGTCAGGTGAAATAGTGGGTAAAGGCTAACCTGTCAGGCATAAAACAGGTATGTTTAAGAGGCATTTTACATTTTAATGCGGTATACGAAGATTTAAGCGCTTAATTTACTATCATAGGAAATATCTACAAGTGGTTTAATAATTGATAAAAATATAATAATCTGTTTTCTTATCAGTTAATGTACCAGATTTACAAACATAACATTAATTATTTTGTAGTGACCAATCTCCCGCACCTTGTTTTACGAATTAAAGTACACATAGCCAACTTCAGAGTTCTATCTCTTGTATAAAGATTCATCAAATTAACTAAAAAAAAAACTGTGCATCAGGCATATAATCCTGTTGACACATAGTGTACTAGAATATCGATAATTAATGGTCATTGTAGAAAAAATGGTCATTGTAGAAAAAAAAAATAAAGATCTTGCGCCAATTTCCACGAATTATATCAGCAGTTTAACACGATATATTGCGTTTAATAAAGTGTAATTCCAAACAGATATTATATGAAAAGAAAGTTTATTCTTTAATTAATCTGATCTTGTATAAATTGTGCTATTAACTCTGTTTTTTTAGACAAGAAAAAATATTTAACATAACTCGAAATTCTCTAAAATTGAAATGTACAAGCGCGAGGCGATCAGTACCGCGCGAGCGCTCATCGAGGTAGGACCTGCGTTCGTTTTGCCTTGCTCTGACGCAAGTTTATAGTGAGAGAGACCACAGAGTTTTGATCATGTTTTTATTTTTTTAAGTAACAAACTATACTTTATTTTTGTTGTCCATAATATAATTATTGTTCTCTTGTTAAGTAACTACATCTTTAGTTTCTGTTCATTCATTGTGTTAAAAAAAGGAAACGTCACAATTATGCAGCCTTATACAACGTTATTGGAAAAATGCTAACAACCTCAGAGGGTTGACTTCTTCTTTTTGGTCTGCTAGTTTTTATATTATTCTAGTTTAAATAAGTAACTCACTATAACTTTTGTTTTAGAAGGATAAGATGACAGGCGAATAATTGATTTCCACTATTTTTGGATTCAGTTAATGTCTATAAGTGAACACAGCGATAACTTCAGCAGGAAATTAAACTACCTTCCTAATTTGTACAAAACGGCCTCCCGGCTTTTCCATCATTTGTACAAACCGGGATACCAGTTAGCGGTCGATAGTCGTATTTACAAATTTACCATAAAATCTGCGTAAGTGTTTTCTGCGTAAGTTTAAGTTTTGAAGCAGTGATGGCTCAGTGGCATTGGCTATGGACTGCCGCGCAGCAGGTCCATGGTTCGAATCCCGCCCAGAGCTTGAGCTTCACCGCATGGTGGAAGGGCATTTTGCGAATGCCCGCCTGGCTAGCGACCACCCTCTAGTAGAAAATTTGTCGCCAAGCACCTAACGGTGAGTTCTGGCAGCAGTTCTTGAGAGCCAGTGAAATAACAGGCAAAAATCAGACTTTACAGGTATGTCTCAAGGTGATGGGCGCAGTGCAGTTCATCACTTGTGATGAAATGCATCTGTTATAGGCAGAGGATACCGCTTAACATCAGGTGGGCCTCGCGCTTGTTCCATCACAATGACATAAAAAAATAAATAAAAAAAAAGTCCGACTTTCATAATCCAAATGGTTTTCAAAATGATGCATCCTTGCCCATACAAGAAAGAATCCATACTTTTCTGAGATAACGGAAGTATTTTGAATATTTTGATGAAATCTGAAACCATCACAAATTACATTTTGGCCCCAAAATATTACGTCATTTCATATTAATCTCGTAACTACGTCAACAGATATAAAGCTAGAAAAACGGAATTTTGCATATGTATAAGTAATTTTTCGCTCGATACATTTTGCAACGCAAACACTTACCGATGCAAATTTGCGTATTAAATAATCTCGTAACTAATTTTAAACTTCTTAACCAAAAAATCTGAAATAATACAAGTGTATAAATTATATGTAAATAATAATATCAAAGAAGGAGCAAAGCCGTAGGTGATATAGTTTTTCAGAAAAAAATATTGCACTCCAATACAGTTTTCCCGCCAAAGTTCTTAAAACAATTCTCGACATCAGAACCATTTAGTCGGATATCCAATTTTACAACTATTCAGGAGAGCAAAAATAAATGTTTAATGTGAATTATTGTTTAATGTTTTTGAAGTTTCTGGAGTAAATCGCTATAATTGTATATGCTCGTTGATTTCATATTCGTTTACGATTATTTTTAACTTGATTTCTGTAAGTAATCCAGAAAAAAACGAACTTTTATATACTGAAGTAGTTACATCAGTGTTTTCTGCGTAAGTTTAAGTTTTGAAGCAGTGATGGCTCAGTGGCATTGGCTATGGACTGCCGCGCAGCAGGTCCATGGTTCGAATCCCGCCCAGAGCTTGAGCTTCACCGCATGGTGGAAGGGCATTTTGCGAATGCCCGCCTGGCTAGCGACCACCCTCTAGTAGAAAATTTGTCGCCAAGCACCTAACGGTGAGTTCTGGCAGCAGTTCTTGAGAGCCAGTGAAATAACAGGCAAAAATCAGACTTTACAGGTATGTCTCAAGGTGATGGGCGCAGTGCAGTTCATCACTTGTGATGAAATGCATCTGTTATAGGCAGAGGATACCGCTTAACATCAGGTGGGCCTCGCGCTTGTTCCATCACAATGACATAAAAAAATAAATAAAAAAAAAGTCCGACTTTCATAATCCAAATGGTTTTCAAAATGATGCATCCTTGCCCATACAAGAAAGAATCCATACTTTTCTGAGATAACGGAAGTATTTTGAATATTTTGATGAAATCTGAAACCATCACAAATTACATTTTGGCCCCAAAATATTACGTCATTTCATATTAATCTCGTAACTACGTCAACAGATATAAAGCTAGAAAAACAGAATTTTGCATATGTATAAGTAATTTTTCGCTCGATACATTTTGCAACGCAAACACTTACCGATGCAAATTTGCGTATTAAATAATCTCGTAACTAATTTTAAACTTCTTAACCAAAAAATCTGAAATAATACAAGTGTATAAATTATATGTAAATAATAATAGCAAAGAAGGAGCAAAGCCGTAGGTGATATAGTTTTTCAGAAAAAAATATTGCACTCCAATACAGTTTTCCCGCCAAAGTTCTTAAAACAATTCTCGACATCAGAACCATTTAGTCGGATATCCAATTTTACAACTATTCAGGAGAGCAAAAATAAATGTTTAATGTGAATTATTGTTTAATGTTTTTGAAGTTTCTGGAGTAAATCGCTATAATTGTATATGCTCGTTGATTTCATATTCGTTTACGATTATTTTTAACTTGATTTCTGTAAGTAATCCAGAAAAAAACGAACTTTTATATACTGAAGTAGTTACATCAGACCCAATTTTCAAGGTCTGGCTACAACGGAAAGATTTTTTATTGACAAAATACCATATGTTTCCATGAATCTCACAGTTATATCTGTATACGATGTTGATATCAGGCCATTTGGTCCCAAACAATGAATTTTAGTTTTCAAAATATGCTGGCTAATATTACAACAGACCGTTTGGTTCCAAAATATATGTGTGGTGTGTAAAAGTAATACTTTATATACATAAACAACAGATCATATGGTTCGGAATGATAATGATTTATGTAGCTTGTTTGTGGCGTTATGTTTAGCTCTGACATTACATACTCAAGAAAATAAAACATACATTGGTCTTACCTTATTGTAATACCATATGACTCGTATAAATAACATTACACTTTTTCTGACGCTGCAGTTAAGGCCGTAATATGCTTTACATGAGACTTTATGGTACTGGTTTTGTTTGATTATTATAAAGTCTATTGTTAAATAAGTCCTAATAGTCTCTTACATCTTTATTTTGTACTGTATTGTTTAGGAAGGTAAGGCCTACAATAAGTTAGATATATATAAAATGAAAGTACTTAAGTATATTCGTAATCAGTATTATTATGTTTAAACCTAATTTAATCTAATAGGTTATTAGTTTATATGCAAAAAAGACAAACAAAAGCACAACAAATTACAAAATGAACATTATTACCAACCTAGCATTGCTTATAATAATATTTTGTAATTACAAAAACTCAATTCAAGTATTAACAACAAAACAACAAGCCACAATAAGAATTAAGTAGACTGTAATAAAACAAATAATTAAAAATCTTATTTAATAAATCAATACATAGCTTTGAAAAACCAATAAAAAAACTATTATAATTAAATCATTTCTTAGATCTGATCAGTATGCTCTGAGGCATATAGACATAAAGCAATTCATGGTGTGTTAGGTTTTTATAATACTATAGTGTGAGAGATTGCTGTTTTTCCTGATGGATGGATCCTGGTCCTCTTGAGACTCTTCAACGTCTCCAACAAATTCAAGTCATTCAAAAATCCAACAATCATTCAAAAACAACACGCGCGGGGGTGTCAAACAAGGCGCTGTCCCCAAAATCAAACAAATAATGTAACACGACACTCAAAAGCAAACTTTTTCTATTCAACTCAAAATGTCTCATGGTCGTGGTCGTGATCGTGGTCGTGATCATGATCTTGATCGTGGTCGTGGTCGTGGTCGTGATCATGATCGTGGTCGTGGTCGTGATCATGATCTTGATCGTGATCGTGGTCGTGGCACTGGTCGTGGTCGTGGTCGTGGCCGTGGTCGTGGTCGTGGTCGTGGTCGTGGTCGTGGTCGTGGTCGTGATCGTGGTCGTGATCATGATCTTGATCGTGGTCGTGGTCGTGGTCGTGGTCGTGATCGTGGTCGTGGTCGTGATCATGATCGTGGTCGTGGTCGTGATCATGATCTTGATCGTGGTCGTGGTCGTGGTCGTGATCATGATCGTGGTCGTGGTCGTGATCATGATCTTGATCGTGATCGTGGTCATGGTCGTGGCCGTGGTCGTGGTCGTGGCCGTGGTCGTGGTCGTGGTCGTGATCATGATCGTGATCGTGGTCGTGGTCGTGGTCGTGGTCGTGATCGTGGTCGTGATCATGATCATGATCTTGATCGTGGTCGTGGTCGTGGTCGTGATCGTGGTCGTGGTCGTGGTCGTGATCGTGGTCGTGATCGTGGTCGTGGTCGTGATGGTGGTCGTAATCGTGATCGTGATCGTGATCGTGATCGTGATGGTGATGGGTGATGGTGATGGTGATGGTGATGGTGATGGTGATGGTGATGGTGATGGTGATGGTGATGGTGATGGTGATGGTGATGGTGATGGTGATGGTGATGGTGATGGTGATGGTGATGGTGATGGTGATGGTGATGGTGATGGTGATGGTGATGGTGATGGTGATGGTGATGGTGATGGTGATGGTGATGGTGATGGTGATGGTGATGGTGATGGTGATGGTGATGGTGATGGTGATGGTGATGGTGATGGTGATGGTGATGGTGATGGTGATGGTGATGGTGATGGTGATGGTGATGGTGATGGTGATGGTGATGGTGATGGTGATGGTGATGGTGATGGTGATGGTGATGGTGATGGTGATGGTGATGGTGATGGTGATGGTGATGGTGATGGTGATGGTGATGGTGATGGTGATGGTGATGGTGATGGTGATGGTGATGGTGATGGTGATGGTGATGGTGATGGTGATGGTGATGGTGATGGTGATGGTGATGGTGATGGTGATGGTGATGGTGATGGTGATGGTGATGGTGATGGTGATGGTGATGGTGATGGTGATGGTGATGGTGATGGTGGTGGTGGTGGTGGTGGTGGTGGTGAAGGTGATGGTGATGGTGATGGTGATGGTGATGGTGATGGTGATGGTGATGGTGATGGTGATGGTGATGGTGATGGTGATGGTGATGGTGATGGTGATGGTGATGGTGATGGTGATGGTGATGGTGATGGTGATGGTGATGGTGATGGTGATGGTGATGGTGATGGTGATGGTGATGGTGATGGTGATGGTGATGGTGATGGTGATGGTGATGGTGATGGTGATGGTGATGGTGATGGTGATGGTGATGGTGATGGTGATGGTGATGGTGATGGTGATGGTGATGGTGATGGTGATGGTGATGGTGATGGTGATGGTGATGGTGATGGTGATGGTGATGGTGATGGTGATGGTGATGGTGATGGTGATGGTGATGGTGATGGTGATGGTGATGGTGATGGTGATGATTACGATCACGATCACGATCACGATCTCGATCGATACATCCGCAGAGCGTGGTTTAGATACATATTTTTGTCAAATTTTCATGTAAAAATAACCTTTCTTTGGCAGGAACATTGTTCTATGCAATAATTTGTTTGAAAGGTTATGAAAAACTTTGATTTAGTTAATTAGAGCTTTTTGTATACACTTAAAATACAGTGTATACTCTAATTTACATTTTTTTTTCGCAGATACTTGGTTAGAGTTGCTTTGCAGTTTGCACAATAAATGTTGAAGCGAAGTACTTTGTGCTTTTATTTGGAATTTCGATTGTAAATCTGAGTCTTTTAGCCGTGGTTCTCCTTGTTTGGCGGTTAAACGAATATATATTAGATTGTTTACTTATATTGCGCAGTCTCCAAAATGTATCGGGCAAGAGATAGATTGTAAAAAAAACTGACTAAACCAAAAAATCTGAAATAATACAAGTGTATAAATTATATGTAAATAATAATATCAAAGAAGGAGCAAAGCCGTAGGTGATATAGTTTTTCAGAAAAAAATATTGCACTCCAATACAGTTTTCCCGCCAAAGTTCTTAAAACAATTCTCGACATCAGAACCATTTAGTCGGATATCCAATTTTACAACTATTCAGGAGAGCAAAAATAAATGTTTAATGTGAATTATTGTTTAATGTTTTTGAAGTTTCTGGAGTAAATCGCTATAATTGTATATGCTCGTTGATTTCATATTCGTTTACGATTATTTTTAACTTGATTTCTGTAAGTAATCCAGAAAAAAACGAACTTTTATATACTGAAGTAGTTACATCAGACCCAATTTTCAAGGTCTGGCTACAACGGAAAGATTTTTTATTGACAAAATACCATATGTTTCCATGAATCTCACAGTTATATCTGTATACGATGTTGATATCAGGCCATTTGGTCCCAAACAATGAATTTTAGTTTTCAAAATATGCTGGCTAATATTACAATCAGACCGTTTGGTTCCAAAATATATGTGTGGTGTGTAAAAGTAATACTTTATATACATAAATAACAGATCATATGGTTCGGAATAATAATGATTTATGTAGCTTGTTTGTGGCGTTATGTTTAGCTCTGACATTACATACTCAAGAAAATAAAACATACATTGGTCTTACCTTATTGTAATACCATATGACTCGTATAAATAACATTACACTTTTTCTGACGCTGCAGTTAAGGCCGTAATATGCTTTACATGAGACTTTATGGTACTGGTTTTGTTTGATTATTATAAAGTCTATTGTTAAATAAGTCCTAATAGTCTCTTACATCTTTATTTTGTACTGTATTGTTTAGGAAGGTAAGGCCTACAATAAGTTAGATATATATAAAATGAAAGTACTTAAGTATATTCGTAATCAGTATTATTATGTTTAAACCTAATTTAATCTAATAGGTTATTAGTTTATATGCAAAAAAGACAAACAAAAGCACAACAAATTACAAAATGAACATTATTACCAACCTAGCATTGCTTATAATAATATTTTGTAATTACAAAAACTCAATTCAAGTATTAACAACAAAACAACAAGCCACAATAAGAATTAAGTAGACTGTAATAAAACAAATAATTAAAAATCTTATTTAATAAATCAATACATAGCTTTGAAAAACCAATAAAAAAACTATTATAATTAAATCATTTCTTAGATCTGATCAGTATGCTCTGAGGCATATAGACATAAAGCAATTCATGGTGTGTTAGGTTTTTATAATACTATAGTGTGAGAAATTGCTGTTTTTCCTGATGGATGGATCCTGGTCCTCTTGAGACTCTTCAACGTCTCCAACAAATTCAAGTCATTCAAAAATCCAACAATCATTCAAAAACAACACGCGCGGGGGTGTCAAACAAGGCGCTGTCCCCAAAATCAAACAAATAATGTAACACGACACTCAAAAGCAAACTTTTTCTATTCAACTCAAAATGTCTCATGGTCGTGGTCGTGATCGTGGTCGTGATCATGATCTTGATCGTGGTCGTAGTCGTGGTCGTAATCATGATCGTGGTCGTGGTCGTGATCATGATCTTGATCGTGATCGTGGTCGTGGCACTGGTCGTGGTCGTGGTCGTGGCCGTGGTCGTGGTCGTGGTCGTGGTCGTGGTCGTGGTCGTGATCGTGGTCGTGATCATGATCTTGATCGTGGTCGTGGTCGTGATCATGATCATGATCTTGATCGTGATCGTGGTCATGGTCGTGGCGTGGTCGTGGTCGTGGCCGTGGTCGTGGTCGTGGTCGTGATCATGATCGTGATCGTGGTCGTGGTCGTGGTCGTGGTCGTGATCGTGGTCGTGATCATGATCATGATCTTGATCGTGGTCGTGGTCGTGGTCGTGATCGTGGTCGTGGTCGTGATCATGATCGTGATCGTGGTCGTGGTCGTGGTCGTGGTCGTGGTCGTGGTCGTGGTCGTGATCGTGGTCGTGATCATGATCATGATCTTGATCGTGGTCGTGGTCGTGGTCGTGATCGTGGTCGTGGTCGTGATCATGATCGTGATCGTGGTCGTGGTCGTGGTCGTGATCGTGGTCGTGATCATGATCATGATCTTGATCGTGGTCGTGGTCGTGGTCGTGGTCGTGGTCGTGATCGTGGTCGTGATCATGATCTTGATCGTGGTCGTGGTCGTGGTCGTGATCGTGGTCGTGGTCGTGATCATGATCGTGGTCGTGGTCGTGATCATGATCTTGATCGTGGTCGTAGTCGTGGTCGTGGTCGTGATCATGATCGTGGTCGTGGTCGTCATTTTATTTTATTTTATTTTATTTATTTCACAAAATCCACAGCCCTTAATATAAATACAAAAAGTTCATACTTAGCTTACCATACAGCCAATAACGGATTTACATTTTATACAATATAAAAATACATAGACAAAGTGTAAAAAGTACGCTTAATTTACAATTAGGTGTTTCCTTAGTTAATATAAAATCATTAAAGTAATATAAAATAAATTGGTGACATATAATATACATAAATATATAAAATAACAACGCATTAATAAATTAAATATTATACCAATATAATAATTTAGTGTAGTGCATTTAAGTTACATGATTATCCTCCATAATTGTAATTATTTCTTTCTTAAAACTTTCTTTATTATTAAAAAATATATCACATGAGTTGAACTTCTCATTAAAAACCTTGTGTAATCTATTCACAACAGAATACTGTGCATAATTTGTAGATGAGTGCGAGACAGCAAACAACTTGGTATGTCTTGTACGAGTCTTTGGTGTACAAAATGTCAAAATTCTACTTGTAAGTTCAGGACAGTCTATATGACCATTACATAGACCATGAAGGAAGGCCATGTCCATGAGGGTGCGGCGATTTCCAAGACTAGTTAGATTATGGTAGGCACATGATTGTTTATAATTTTCAGAATAATTGTTTTTTTTAAAGTTTAAATGTTTAACAAACTTATGTTGTATACGTTCCAAGTTTCCGATATATGTTATGTAATGCGGGTTCCAAACAGTACAACAATATTCCAAAATAGTCCTGACATATGAAAAATAGAGTAGTTTTATACAGGCAGCATCAGAAAAAGGTTTAGTAACACGCAATATGAATCCAAGGCTTTTAAAAGCTTTATTTATAATTGTGTCAATATGTTCAGAGAAAGTTAGTTTCACGTCTAGTAATAGCCCTAGGTCTCTAACTAACTCTGCATTATAAATATTGATTTTATTAATTTGATAGTTAAATTTAACAGGATTTTTCTTTCTAGTAAAAGACACAAGGTGACACTTCGAAACACTTATACATATGTTATTCAGTTCATAGTACTCTCCAAGCCGATCAAGATCAGCTTGAAGATTCAGACAGTCAGAGTAATCTTTGATTTTAACAAATATTTTAGTGTCGTCTGCATACATGAGGAACTTAGAATTATGAAAACATTTTTTTATATCCTACAAATAGCATGCATACATGAGTGGGCCAAGAATGGAGCCCTGCGGGACGCCTGAAGTTATTTCTATATAGTCAGATCGATATCCTCCTACGACTACTGCCTGGGATCGTTTCCGGAGATAGGACTCCATCCATCTCAGCAGATTACCTTTAATACCCAATTCGGACAACTTACGCAAAAGTATGGTGTGATCCACACGATCAAAAGCTTTCTCAAAATCTGTGTAGATCACATCAACCTGAGAGCCTCCCTCCATATTTGTAGCTACATAGTCAATGAATACACCTAAATTTGTTACAGTAGAGCGTCCCTTCATAAAGCCGTGCTGTTCTTGGGGTATAGAAGGAGATAATATGGGATAAATATGCGAGTGTACAATTCATGATGATATTGATCGTGATCGTGATGATGATATTGATCGTGATCGTGGTCATGGTCGTGGCCGTGGTCGTGGCCGTGGTCGTGGTCGTGGTCGTGATCATGATCGTGATCGTGGTCGTGGTCGTGGTCGTGGTCGTGGTCGTGGTCGTGGTCGTGGTCGTGGTCGTGGTCGTGGTCGTGGTCGTGATCATGATCGTGATCGTGGTCGTGGTCGTGGTCGTGGTCGTGATCGTGGTCGTGATCATGATCATGATCTTGATCGTGGTCGTGGTCGTGGTCGTGATCGTGGTCGTGGTCGTGGTCGTGGTCGTGATCGTGGTAGTGATCGTGGTCGTGGTCGGGATCTTGATGATGATGGTGATGGTGATGGTGATGGTGATGGTGATGGTGATGGTGATGGTGATGGTGATGGTGATGGTGATGGTGATGGTGATGGTGATGGTATGGTGATGAATAAATGAATCATATTTCTATTTTGTACACTTCAAGGACTAACTAGAAATTTGATTTATAGTCTGTTGAAATATTGTAATAAATATACGCAACTCTTTCTTAATTTCAATGGCATCGTCAGGATCACTACGTCCTTGATATGAATGAAAGTCTATTGTTATCATTTTATCATTATCGCCGATGCCAATGGGTTAAAATCAATAAAACTTGCTAAATTTTTCACTGTAATAATCAGATTTAAATGTTATTTTTTTTAGATTTTACAGTAATTACATACTTACCCAAAACAGCTACATACTTTAAAATTGGTTTTAATTACCATCTTTTTATTTGCAATTATCAATACTTATAATAAAACTGTAACAGATCAAATTCTGTACATGGCAGATATTTAAAAAATATATTTTTATAGCAATCTTTAGCTAACACTGATACCAAATCTTATTTTTTTTAATATTTGTCTTTCTGTCTATATCCCGGCCGCGCATCACTCCAAAGCTCTCTCTCTCTCTCTCTCCAAACTAGATGGAATTCAATGAAGAAAAGGTTATTATATACTTTTAATTAAGAACGAAATTCAGCACGGTTGCCTCGAAAGGGGATGATAGTCAAAATGTACACGTAATTGTAATTTATTAACGCTTCCTCCAATTTCAATCATTCTTTTTTCTTTTTTTGTTAGAATAGTGACGAGTGAGCCGGGCACCCCACGGGCATCCTGGCACCCCAAGGGCAGCTCTGCACCCCACAGGCAGCTCCCCCGGGCAGCCTGGTACCCTTATTTAGTTTTGTAAGCTTGCTAAGATAAAACTCTATAATCTGGAACATTCGCCACAATCAGTTTTTTTTACAATCTATCTCTTGCCCGATACATTTTGGAGACTGCGCAATATAAGTAAACAATCTAATATATATTCGTTTAACCGCCAAACAAGGAGAACCACGGCTAAAAGACTCAGATTTACAATCGAAATTCCAAATAAAAGCACAAAATACTTCGCTTCAACATTTATTGTGCTAACTGCAAAGGAACTCTAACCAAGTATCTGCGAAAAAAAAATGTAAATTAGAGTATACACTGTATTTTAAGTGTATACAAAAAGCTCTAATTAACCAAATCAAAGTTTTTCATAACCTTTCAAACAAATTATTGCATAGAACAATGTTCCTGCCAAAGAAAGGTTATTTTTACATGAAAATTTGACAAAAATATGTATCTAAACCACGCTCTGCGGATGTATCGATCGAGATCGTGATCGTGGTCGTGATCATGATCTTGATCGTGGTCGTGGTCGTGGTCGTGATCTTGATCGTGATCGTGGTCGTGGCCGTGGTCGTGGTCGTGGTCGAAGCCGTGGTCGTGGTCGTGGTCGTGGTCGTGGTCGTGGTCGTGGTCGTGGTCGTGGTCGTGGTCGTGGTCGTGGTCGTGGTCGTGGTCGTGGTCGTGGTCGTGGTCGTGGTCGTGGTCGTGGTCGTGGTCGTGGTCGTGGTCGTGGTCGTGGTCGTGGTCGTGATCGTGGTCGTGATCATGATCTTGATCGTGGTCGTGGTCGTGATCGTGGTCGTGGTCGTGATCATGATCGTGGTCGTGGTCGTGGTCGTGATCATGATCTTGATCGTGGTCGTGGTCGTGATCATGATCTTGATCGTGATCGTGGTCATGGTCGTGGCCGTGGTCGTGGTCGTGGTCGTGGCCGTGGTCGTGGTCGTGGTCGTGGTCGTGATCATGATCGTGATCGTGGTCGTGGTCGTGGTCGTGGTCGTGATCGTGGTCGTGATCATGATCTTGATCGTGGTCGTGGTCGTGGTCGTGATCGTGGTCGTGGTCGTGGTCGTGATCGTGGTCGTGGTCGTGGTCGTGATCGTGGTCGTAATCGTGATCGTGATCGTGATGGTGATGGTGATGGTGATGGTGATGGTGATGGTGATGGTGATGGTGATGGTGATGGTGATGGTGATGGTGATGGTGATGGTGATGGTGATGGTGATGGTGATGGTGATGGTGATGGTGATGGTGATGGTGATGGTGATGGTGATGGTGATGGTGATGGTGATGGTGATGGTGATGGTGATGGTGATGGTGATGGTGATGGTGATGGTGATGGTGATGGTGATGGTGATGGTGATGGTGATGGTGATGGTGATGGTGATGGTGATGGTGATGGTGATGGTGATGGTGATGGTGATGGTGATGGTGATGGTGATGGTGATGGTGATGGTGATGGTGATGGTGATGAATAAATGAATCATATTTCTATTTTGTACACTTCAAGGACTAACTAGAAATTTGATTTATAGTCTGTTGAAATATTGCAATAAATATACGCTACTCTTTCTTAATTTCAATGGCATCGTCAGGAGCACTACTCGTACGTCCTTGATATGAATGAAATTCTATTGTTATCATTTTATCATTATCGCCGATGCCAATGGGTTAAAATCAATAAAACTTGCTAAATTTTTCACTGTAATAATCAGATTTAAATGTTATTTTTTTTAGATTTTACAGTAATTACATACTTACCCAAAACAGCTACATACTTTAAAATTGGTTTTAATTACCATCTTTTTATTTGCAATTATCAATACTTATAATAAAACTGTAACAGATCAAATTCTGTATACAAAAAGCTCTAATTAACCAAATCAAAGTTTTTCATAACCTTTCAAACAAATTATTGCATAGAACAATGTTCCTGCCAAAGAAAGGTTATTTTTACATGAAAATTTGACAAAAATATGTATCTAAACCACGCTCTGCGGATGTATCGATCGAGATCGTGATCGTGGTCGTGATCATGATCTTGATCGTGGTCGTGGTCGTGGTCGTGGTCGTGATCATGATCGTGGTCGTGGTCGTGATCATGATCTTGATCGTGATCGTGATCGTGATCGTGGTCGTGGCCGTGGTCGTGGTCGTGGTCGTGGCCGTGGTCGTGGTCGTGGTCGTGGTCGTGGTCGTGGTCGTGGTCGTGGTCGTGGTCGTGGTCGTGGTCGTGGTCGTGGTCGTGGTCGTGATCGTGGTCGTGATTATGATCTTGATCGTGGTCGTGGTCGTGGTCGTGATCGTGGTCGTGGTCGTGATCATGATCGTGGTCGTGGTCGTGATCATGATTTTGATCGTGGTCGTGGTCGTGGTCGTGATCATGATCGTGGTCGTGGTCGTGATCATGATCTTGATCGTGGTCGTGGTCGTGGTCGTGGTCGTGATCGTGGTCGTGGTCGTGGTCGTGATCGTGGTCGTGATCGTGGTCGTGGTCGTGATCGTGGTCGGTATCTAAAAGCGTTTGGTGGCAGTTTCACAGAGAGAAACTTGGGTCTCTATTTTATAAAACAGAATTCAATGATGATGCCTTTGAAGAAGTTATTCTCAAGAGCAACTTAAGAAAGAGTAATCTGCCCATACTTACTGACTTGCCAAACATGCGTCAACAGAAAAACCAATCTCATCAGCAAAGTGCCGAGATCTGCAAACTCCTACTAATAGGATACCTGTAAAATTTCATTAGTATTATAAAAACCTAACACACCATGAATTGCTTTATGTCTATATGCCTCAGAGCATTCTGATCAGATCTAAGAAATGATTTAATTATACTAGTTTTTTTATTGGTTTTTCAAAGCTATGTATTGATTTATTAAATAAGATTTTTAATTATTTGTTTTATTACAGTCTACTTAATTCTTATTGTGGCTTGTTGTTTTGTTGTTAATACTTGAATTGAGTTTTTGTAATTACAAAATATTATTATAAGCAATGCTAGGTTGGTAATATTGTTCATTTTGTAATTTGTTGTGCTTTTGTTTGTCTTTTTTGCATATAAACTAATTACCTATTAGATTAAATTAGGTTTAAACATAATAATACTGATTACGAATATACTTAAGTACTTTCATTTTATATATATCTAACTTATTGTAGGTCTTACCTTCCTAAACAATACAGTACAAAATAAAGATGTAAGAGACTATTAGGACTTATTTAACAATAGACTTTGTAATAATCAAACAAAACCAGTACCATAAAGTCTCATGTAAAGCATATTACGGCCTTAACTGCAGCGTCAGAAAAAGTGTAATGTTATTTATACGAGTCATATGGTATTACAATAAGGTAAGACCAATGTATGTTTTATTTTCTTGAGTATGTAATGTCAGAGCTAAACATAACGCCACAAACAAGCTACATAAATCATTATTATTCCGAACCATATGATCTGTTGTTTATGTATATAAAGTATTACTTTTACACACCACACATATATTTTGGAACCAAACGGTCTGATTGTAATATTAGCCAGCATATTTTGAAAACTAAAATTCATTGTTTGGGACCAAATGGCCTGATATCAACATCGTATACAGATATTGTAACAAAGCGTTACATGAATATTTTTAATCTCAAATTTTTAGTAAATTATATAAATATATATTGACCAACTATATACAACTTAATAATAAAATTTATAAAAAAATCTTCTAATATACAACCTATCAAATATATTTAAATCTTAATAACGTAAACGTTCCTTATCGTGTAAACGCGCCTTACGAGCGCGGAGCGGGGAGACGCATGCGACGGTTATTCGAAGCGGCGCTCGGCAGTCGTTACTAGGCAGAACCGACGGCTAGTCCAC
Organism: Plagodis pulveraria; assembly: GCA_963890685.1. NCBI lineage: Eukaryota > Metazoa > Arthropoda > Insecta > Lepidoptera > Geometridae > Plagodis > Plagodis pulveraria. The sequence continues at coordinate 21,813,357 of OY982967.1, forward strand.
GCCACCTTGCGACAACCCGTGCGCTCTAGCCGGTTGCGAGGCGTAATTATTAGCTTTGAAACCTTCTGGATCGTAATAGTGATTGATTTTACCTACTGTTTGATATTGTGCCAAATTACTTTAAGTGTTTCCCGCGATAGGGGTAAGTTTTGAATAGCACACAAAAAAAAAAACAATAAATTGCGATTACTAAAACCATACATATTGTCATATCCTCATTAATTCATTCCAGTTTAACTGTTTATTTTATTCAAGTTCATTAGCAGAAACATAATTATTACATTTCATTTCCCTATAAAATTTACCTCTCATTCTAAGAATGATTTTGCATTTGTATATTAACATTAACATTATTTCTTTTTTCTTACTTTCTGCATTAAAACTAAAATGTAAACTCCGTTCTGATAGTTGTTTACCACCACGGCAAAACTACTACATAAGTACCTACCTATTTCTTTGTGACACCGTGGTGGGCTACCGGAACGGGACCTATAAATCAGTGAATGTGAAATGTTTGGTTTTACGCATTCCAGGAACACTGTCTGGATTAATCTCCTTTACACGGGGCTTATAAGGACGCCCACACACTGCAACCAACTTTGGACCACATTAGTTTTGGACCACGTCGTGGTCCAAAAGTGTATAACCGGCCTTCAGTGTGCAATGAGCTGGTTGTAACTACGAGCGCCGAGGCTGTCTACCCCCAACAAATTCCTGACTCCACACTGCGTACTTCAACACCTGAGGCCATCCACCATCATCACCTGGTCCAACGATATAGGGAAGTACGCCACTACGGAAGCAGAAATAAGTCTTAAGGTTGAACCACGACCTCATAAATGTATGTGCCCGCTTTTAAATTATTATTGTTTCATAAATTTTAGCTTCTTTTAATTTGTTGTATTAAACTTAACTTCTCTTTTTTTATCTCATTAATCATCTTTCAAAACTTCATTCACTTCTTTTCATTTTATCATATTGTTTTTTTTTTGTAATCATATTATATTATATATTTTTTTATACTGTATCAAAGTACCTTAGTTTCATTTCTCCTACTACCACGTTAGGTAGGTTAGAAACTAAGTGTACCTATAGCGGTACAATATAACTGTGAGATTCATGGAAACATATGGTATTTTGTCAATAAAAACTCTTTCCGTTGTAGCCAGACCTTAAAAATTGGGTCTGATGTAACTACTTCAGTATATAAAAGTTAGTTTTTTTCTGGATTACTTACAGAAAGCAAGTTAAAAATAATCGTAAACGGATATGAAATCAACGAGCATATACAATTATAGCTATTTACTCCAGAAACTTCAAAAACATTAAACAATACTTAATTCACATTAAACATTTATTTTTGCTCTCCTGAATAGTTGTAAAATTGGATATCCGACTAAATGGTTCTGATGTCGAGAATTGGGTTGCTTTAATCTTGTTACTTTAAAATATTTGGCGTAAAAATCTGTAATAATTCATGGCTAAAGAACAATAGTAAATTATCATACTAAAAGAAGAATCGAAGTTCTAGGTGAGTCTAGTTACGAAAAAATAAAAATAGCAATTAAATTACTATTTCCCACCATTTTTGTCGTGTGTTCAAAGTTCAAACCCCATTTCCAGTATTTTTTTCTATAAAAAGGTGTATTATCATTTATTTTCCATAGAGGAAATAGTGAGCATAAGAGTATATAGTGAGGATTGCATTGGTACCAGGAAGTATATATGTTGATTTCTTTTCTATAACATTAGCAAGTATTCGACAAGAAATTGATTATTTACTCATGCCAATTACACAATTTTTAAATTTGCAACTTACATTTCTTTATTAATGAGTGCTAGTATCAAACTATGTTACTCACAGTCACGCTATTCCGTCGTCATTTCTTTCGCTTGTGTATGCGATGCGCTGGCATTAACCTAAACTTCAGAAGCGTGATTTTGTGAAATGGCTCTTAAGCAGTAGGTCTATAAGGTGTGACGTTGATTCTATAACTTTATTAACTTGAAAAAGTTAAGGCAAAATATAACATTCATCTTAACATGTTGCAATGATGTGAATATCAAATATAAGAAGCGTAACTATAGACACTTATTGTACCAATGAATATAAATGTATTCGATTTTAATCCACCGGATCGGAACGGCACGTAACAAAGCGGAAAACCGATTGGTTATGACGCCGTGCCGCCTTTGATGTCTGATTTTATTTAACGCGTTAGATTTGACTTGTAAATCTGTATACGGGGTGAATTTTCAAAAGGAAATATGATATGACTTGTTTATCTATGGAGTGAACTTTGAAAAGGAAATACATGTTTTTAACTTCTGAATTGAAAAAAAGAAATTAATGAAAATTCATAAAACATTTAACTAAATATAATGACGCCTGTATATCCTTGAAAGGATAGGGATAAATAGATTTCACAATATATACCCTGATACTACGTGATATGCCTATCATATAAGATCAACATATATCTGGTAACACAAGATAGCTCAACTTTAAGCTTTGAAAATAAAATTTAGACCTGAAAGAGGTATACTGGTAATACTCAAATCTGAATATATGGCTAACACTTAACATTGCTTACGCTGCCTTGGACGCTCTACTGGGACTAATGAAAATATAAGAGAAGGTGGGTAGCAGCGCCTTCCGAAGAGCCAAGAACTGCTATCTTAATCTGCGATACCCAAGACGCCTGCGAAGCGGAGGGATGATGAAATGTAATAGATATAATATGAGTAGTGATATCTAACTACCAGCAATAAAACAGTTGCACAAATATACTACAACTGCAAACTACTTAATGTCCTCTACTACAGATTAGGTTTCACACGCAAACAATATACCTGTTTTTATTTGACATTATTTATCTTTCCTATCACAAAGTTAACTTTGAAATATTGACCACTTCTATTTAACCTAGAATGAGAATATTTACCAAACCTTATTTACCAAGCGGTCCAGAGTTCTGTCATTCCGATTTAAAAATAAAACACCAGGTTTATAAGAGGGCTGTCTATAACAACGAACCGTTTAAGAGGGCTTAAACACGTTGTGGCTTTATAGCACTGAATAAAAAGGACCAGAAGGATCACTCCGCAAAGTCATTGCAATAAAAAAGCGACTCTAGCTATGAATCAATAAAGTGCACTTCAGCTCGCAGAGCATGCATGCCTTATATTCATATTCACCTTCAAGGCTGCTCTCTCTCTATTGCATAACTCTGATCTCTTCCGACACGGCACGTACCGTAGAATAATCCCGCCCGGATTGATACGCCGGTGTACCTGTAGCTTTGTGTCGAAAGTGAGTATTGAGCCAGGCCTGCTTATAGTCTTCACATTAAACACGGGGGGCCTGCCTATAGTCTTTATTATACACTACATGCTGGGCAGAGGCCACAAACGTTCTCTGTCTCGCAATGCAGAACGGTTGCTTATAGAGTCTCACTGATACCGCGCTCCCTTGCCGCACTAAAGCACTTCTTGACGCGAGTCCAGAGACTGATATATTTGACAGTTGTTGGAGAAACCTTCTGACAGAATGTTTATTATATTGTGAGATAACGTTCACAAGGGGTTCGAAAATACAATAATGTTGTAAACATTTAGACTTTTTTGACCAGATTAATTGTTGTAATTTGTAGATGTAAGTAATTTTTACTTTAATTGACTTGTCATTTAAATTTAGATTTTCAATTGGACATTTAAATTTTGACCAGATACATTTTATAACAGTAATTATTATTTCAATTGACTGTCTGTAATATTTGTGCTTTTATCAAATTGCTAGTTTTTAAGTTTTTACTATCATTAGTGTAGCTCGCTCTGTAGCGGTACTAATTTTGAATAAATAAAATAAATAGAAAGTGATGAATCATAGCAATAGAATCGTTTTTTATAACGTTAAAAAAAAGAAGATGTATTTTTTCCCCGAAGCGGTAATCAAAATGGAATGAAATGAATAGGTAAATCTAAACACCCAAACAATGGTGATCTAAATTATTTTTTTATAGTGTATGTAATTTAAGGTTTATATTTTTCATATGTATCTATATAAAAATGTTTGATAAAGGATCTGAAACCAAGGACTGCATAATTGTGTTAGCAATTTTGGGTTTTGGGTAACTATAATTTAATAACACGATGCATTGAAATATTTCCATAAAATATATAAACAATCGTATTATTTTTCAACCTATTTATACTTATTTTCATTCTATGCATGCTGTTAACCTTCTTCAAGGACGATAATAATTATGCATCTTCTGTATCTCACTATAATCATTATGAGCCGTCTCTCTCTCAATTATGTGGTCACAAAACCTTTTTTCAACTGTTCAATTCATAATTTCATACCAGATAATATATTGATGTCATATTTATCTTCAAAAGACGCTTCAATATGAACTTTTTAACGCAAGCCAATAACTTACATTTAATTCACACTAAACTGTAAAGTAAGAGATGATTTGAAAATTCCAACTTCACATTTTCTATGAATGATGAGCTGCTTTATTTAGTGTCAATTAAATGAATAAGAGTGCAGAATTCTCGTGCTATATTTATAAGTTAGGTACTCTATCAGCCGGATTGTCCACTGCTGAACACAGCCTTCCCCATTATGGGGGATATGACATAACCCCACGATTGGCAGGCGTCTTGGGGATCGAAGTTTGAGATATTAGTTACTCAGAAAGCGCTGCTGCCCACCTTCTGGTGTGTGACGCCTGGGGTGGGGATTATGGCAAAACACCCTATTATGGGGGAGGCTGTGTTCAGCAGTGGACTATCCGGCTGATGCAGTACAGTACAGTATTCTAGTACTATCCGACGATGACATGAAACTTACAGCTACACATACACAATCAGTTGAGTATTGCAAAAATGCTAACTTGCTGAGAATACCATACATTTATAATAATATAGTTTTTATGTATTTTTCCTTATTCGTAAAATTCGAATTGTAAATAAGTTTATATTGCCATACATTACAAAAACACTACTGAAATTCAAAATTTTTATTTTCCTCTCAATGACATGGTATCAATATAATTTTATTTAATTAAATTATTGTAATTTACATATAACAATTTCAGTATATAATAATTTATTATTTACTATTAAAAAATATGATAATGTTGCACACCTTAATGGTATACCACGGCATTCACCTAATTTATAAAACCATTTTTGTATGTAACCTGTGATAATACAATAGAAATATTTGAATTTTTATTTCATACTTCCAGCAATTATTTTATTCTAGTGGAACGCTCATTCTGCCTCGTTATTTCAAAAATGTTTTGTTTCCAATTTTCACTTGACTGTGACAGCGCCTACTTTAGTGCATGAGCGGTAACGTGCTGGGTTAAGTTAAGGTGCCATTCATACGTTTTGTTTTACTGAATTTCTTCTAGTTAGTAAGTTCAATTCCAATGTATGAGCGTATAAGGGTATAAAAGTGCACAAAAGATGAATTAAAATACTCTTAATAACCGTTGTAGGTTGTCTGATTCAAACATACACGTTTTTACCCCTCATCATACCAGAGTTTATTTTTTTCCGATAGTTCACTTATAGTAGACATTTTAAATTTCATAGTGTCTCTTTTATAGGTGGCACAGTATTATTTGTGACACTCCTATAACTAACTGGTAATCAATGTACGAAAATATATATAATGGTAAATAGAGAAAGTGTTAGTAGATTATTAGATTTAGTTCAATCATATAACAAACAGTACAATAATATTGTAGAACAAGCTATCTCGATAACAGCTTCAGCTTTCATTACTAGCTCACCGTATAGTCATAAATAAGAAATAATCTTCTAGCTCGTGCGCTCGAAGAGTCAAGATCTCCTGAGCATGCTTCATGTAGAAGCGAAACGCGTGGAAAATTCATCCGGTTTGGCTGCGTGGCGTTTGTGATGTCACGTCGGCTTAGCAGGAAAATTAGGAATTGTCACAAGATTAAATATGGATTTTCGCAAAGTAACGCCTGAATCTATTCATTATTTTAAGAAATAATTTAATTGTTTTGTAAACATAGTGACATAAATTATTAGGTAAGTATTTTTTGTTTAATTTTTTTTTATTCACGATAGGTTAGCCTTTGACCACTATCTCACCTAATGGTAAGTGATGATGTAGTCGAAGATGTTGTTCAGGCTAACCTAGAAGTACTGGCTCTCAAGGACAGCTGCCGGAACACACCGTCAGGTGCTTGGCGACAGATTATCTACTTGAGGGTGGTAGCTAGCCAGGCGGGCATTCGCAAAGTGCCCTACCACCATGCCTATAATTAGACGGCGACGGCTTAACGTGCCCTCCGAAGCACGGAAACGCTCAGTAGTAATGTCACTAGCGGTCACCCATCCAAATCATGACCGCGCGCGACGTTGCTTAAATTTGCTGATCGGTTGAGAACAGCTCAGTAAACTTCGCTACGAGCGCTTCGAAGTATATTTGCATCCAATCTGTTAATGCCTTTTGAACGCTACTAAATAATTATTTCTTAACAAACCAGCCTTCACTAATGACTTTATTTATTATTAATGCACGATTCAACAAAATGAAACCAACGGGTTCTTATAAACCTTTTAAAACGAGCTGCCTTCTGCGGCTTCGCGTGTCTTTTAGCTAAATCGCACTCGCTCAGCATCTAATCAGTAGATTTTAATGTAAAGTGTCAGATGTCCCTAAGAAGGTAGTCGGTGTCTCTTTAAAACTTTACCTATTTTTTAAAGAATATCTATATATTTTTTTTATTACTACCAGCATTAAGTCAACCAAGCAAAATGTACTAAGGTTATTTTTATTTTCAGGGCATGTTGTTTAGTCCCACGTCATATGGGCAAGCGAGGGCGAAATTTCGCGACACAGTTTAAAAAGCCAATCAGATACTCTGGATCAGAGACTCTGGAAGATCGTTGAGATTTTTTTAATAAGAAAATAAAATAGGAATTTCTGTGCATGAACAACCCTGAAGCGCTCGTAGCGAAGTTTACTTAGCTGTTCTCAACCAATCAGCAAAGTTAAGCAACGTCGCCCGCGGTCATGAGTTTGATGGGTGACCGCTAGTGACATTACTACTGAGCGTTTTCGTGCTTCGGAGGACACGTTAAGCCGTCGGTCCCGGTTGTCGTCTTAGGATAGCAGTCGTTATAGCCCGCCTGGCTAGCTACCACCCTCAAGTAGAAAATCTGTCGCCAAGCACTTAACGGTGTGTTCCGGCAGCTGTCCTTGAGAGGCAGTACTTCAAGGTTAGCCTGAACAACATCTTTGACCACGTCATTACTTACCATCAGGTGAGATAGTGGTCAAAGGCTAACCTATCAGGAATAAAAAAAAACCTGGGATCAAACCCAGGACTCGAGATTACAAAATGGCACTTTTACACCAAGGAGATTGTCACACATATCAATGAATAAGTATCAATGTAACCTACGAGTAATAAAATGTATGAAAGCTTGTATGTTTTGTTGTGTAACTTGGGTGGATTACATACATACATTTTAAAAGGATTTCTTAATCAATCAATGCCTCAGAGGCATTGATGAATATCTAACATCGACTTATTGTTTCAAAACTAGGCGAAGAAATTGAATTACAGAATGGCAGTTCCTTTAAATAATATAGAAAGTAGCTTAGTGGTTTTAGAAGTTCCGGTGAGTTTAATTTATTATAAATGATATATTGCGTAATCTATTCGTTGTTCGTAGACAAACTTTGTCCAAATCAGATATACTTCCATATTCATTACCAAATATATCGCTTAGATATGAATGGTAATGACTATGGAATGATATCGAGCACAAGAAATCGACGAGAAATAAGTGAATCAGAAATAATTTAACAGTATCCTGGTGGTGATTGTTTTCTGATCCTATGATAAATATATAAAGATTGTTTCTTATTCAATCCAACGTCTCAATGAACGCGTAATTCTTTTACTTTACGTTACGTTTAAGTTTTTAACTTCAACATTTTATTGCTTATGGCACTGTCACGTGCTAAGTCAACATTTAAAATAATGTAGATTAAAAATATTCCAAAAACCACGTTTTATGCGCCTAAATAAGAACACATCTAAATGGGAACTGATCGAACAGGCAGACAGCAAAGAAGAAATTAAATGTTTTTTTTTTGTAAATGAACATTATTATATACTGCTGCACTGTTCTGATAATAATTAATTTTCTTTACTAATGACGAAAGAAAAGATTAAGGTAATGGAGCGGACTAGTCATTTGTGTGATGCTAAATTATCACGCCTGTCCATAACAGATGCAGTGCCACCAACCACGTTTTACTTGACACCGCACTGTGCACATAACTCCAACATATTACTTCCTATATCTTGTATGCCCAGTAATTTCACTTGCTGCAGTGCCCTTTACACCTAAATACAGTAGTGGTTACACACTACTACTTCCAGGTAGACTATCTGCGGTGATACCCACGCACCAAGAAGGTATCTTCTCTACTACCTAGCAATATGCATGTCGAGTTGGAAATATATGCATAGCATGAGACGATGTATCCTATTAACTGGATTAAGCTCTAAGGTTCCGTTCAAACGACGCCGCGGCTGTGCAACAAGCTTCGTAGTTTGAGCGTGGTGAGGGCGCGTCGCGCGGCGAGCCACGCCTCAACCATGTTCTCGTGTGAACTCCAAACCCAGTGCCAACACCGGCCCCCAAATCGAATGGTTTTGATAAGGCCCGTCAACAACTTTTCAAGTTTTCTTAAAGTACTTAGGTTATACGTAAATATACAAGTTTAGGAAAAAAAAAATCCTATCGTATATTTGTGATTTTGTAATGTAATCCGCATAGCAAGCGTTATTGCAAACCTAACAATATTAAAATTATAAGGTTGCGTCATCATTTACAAGTATAAAACCAATTGCAAAATTGGTCTTGTTTGTAGTACAACGCAAGTGGTACTATGGATGTCGCCCCATCGCAATACGATGGTTAAAGAACGATAGGAAAGATTTGAGTTATGACTTCTTGTCATGTTACCTCAATTGGTTAGATCATACCCCGGCTCAAGGGGTGGATGGACGCGGGTTCAAATCCCGCACATGACTTAAATTTTTCCTACCGTATAATTGTGATTTTGTATTTTTTAATGATCGTGTGGTTTCCGAGTAAACATCAATAATTAACTTTATGTATCTACTATCGCCCGCTGTTATCTTATTTGAAACGCTGCTCTCCTGACACCTACCCTTGAAAAGTATTGACCTATACACAATATGTAAAATAATTTGGTTCGTCTATTATACCTTCTATATACTTTCTATCACTTATGCGACGGTTCAACAGATGGAAGTTGCAAAAGTGATGTTTGATTCATAGTATAGAGATCTTACAAGTTCTACATAAGTATACAAAATCACATTATGTTATATCCCCAAATTTAATAGAAAAACAAATAATTTTAATCATATTGATTACAAACAGAACTATTCGTAGAAAGTGTTTCAAAGAAATAAGAAAAACACAACTGAATCTCACTCTTTTATTTGCTATAACGTCTAAGTAGCATTAGTTTTGCTCTGATAAACATCTACGGTTTTAAATATACATTTATATGTTTCTAAAATCACAACAACTTTTTAAAATAAAGAATATTTACAATAAATAACATTTATAATTTCATAACATAATATTTACATCTAGTCTCATCGCCTGTTACAAAATAAATATGAAGACCTATCGCATCAAATTTAAGATTTTCGAACTTGTTCAAGAGTAAACAAATAATATTAGCAGTCTTATATGACATCTGAAAACATATCTAAATGCTTTGTAAATTTTTTTTTTTATTATTTCAAAAGTTTGGTAAATTCATGAATATTATCAGTTTTTACACTTGTAATACTAACTTAATTATTTTTGATATCTACTCGTACGTATCAATCTAAGACAAAATAGTTTTAGCTCTAACATTTGTGTTCAATTAATATGCACGACGGTGTTTCACAAAGCTCTCGGGAATGTTTAGTAATACCAACTTAATGAGCACGAAATCTCTCTCCATACTTTGAGATGCCTATTAGATAAAGTTGAAATACATATTTTACGTCCTGTATCTTATTTTATTTCACATTTAAATACCTTTGATCTTGTTTTGACTTAAATAAAATTCGATTCTTAATGAACAAAAGTAAATTTGGCCGTAAGTTAGCTAATTACATAAAATCTAAGACTATCGTTACTTAATATATTAAGTGTCATATTAAAGTCAAAACACAGACCAATCGAAATTTCGACGGACATTTTTAAGTACTTACAACATGCAAAATTCGAAAAGTTACACATCTCTCTCCAATGTAATAGGGATTAAGGAAAGCTTTCAGACAATCGAATCGTTTGGCGTATCAGCCTTTGACAGAAGCGGCACACTGCTGTAATCTTTTAAGCGCTCGTTCGCTTTCTTAGTACCGTTGTCAAAAGAACTTGCCGTGGGCAACTTGGAAATCCAATTGTTATTACCTATTTTATTCGATTTGTGATTTCCAATAGAATTTTGCTCCTTAAGTTTGACTCGCGGTGGGCCAATTTGATTCACAGAATTGTGGTTCAAGGAATTAACATTCAGCGATATGGAATTAGTGACACTTAATCTATCTTGTTCCTCTCCATTATCTGTGACTCCATTGGTAACAGTTTCAACTGGTTCTGATTGCTGCCTTTGTATGATCAAGTTCTGCAATAGTGGTTGCGCTTCTTTGTCCAACTTGCTCAGGTCTGTTACTTTTTGTTGAAATATCCCAGAGCCTCGTCGACTTGAAGATCTTGAACTGTGGTCTAAGCGCTGTCGGAACGGGGTCAGATGTGACAGCGATCCGCTATCCGTTGAAAGTGTTTGAGCTTTAACTAAACGGTTTTTCTCTATTGGTGCGTTTGGATCCACTTTTTCACCTAACAACCAATACGTGACTAGAATACCCTTTCCCTGGAACAAAAACAAGCCATTTAATACCATTATTACATTTTGAGGTAATGCACTTTTGAAATTTAATAACAAATCGGGCCAATATTGAGTTCAACTCAAGCGATTAAATTCACCTCTACCTATTCCTTCGAGAATAAACAGATATGATGAAAATGTTTCTATTTGCTGAAATTTTATTCTAAGTACATTTGAAGACACTGGCATGTTCTATTATACGTCGTTAATACAAATGTGTCTAATACTGATACATAAATTATTTTTTACATTTTTATTCGTATGATTAATGAAAAAAGATTACTACACAGTGACAACTACTAAACAGTGACATATTGTAGCTCAGACAGTTTTTGGTAATAAAATGTTCGGAATTTAGTTCTAAGTCAGCAAACCAGTAACATGGATCAATACCAAATGAACATTGAAACAATATGTTACTTTCAAAAATATTTTCAGCTAAAAAAACCGAATAAACAGTAAACATTACATGTCAAGACATTAAAAAAAACTTTCTGGTTGCAAAACTATTAAAAATGTGAGAAAAGGAAGGATTCAAGACTGAGGAAAATTGGTTTTAATTTATACCTTCATATAAGCAGTTAAAAAAATATATATCAATGTTCTCAGCAAAGTCAGTCTTCATGTTAGTAGGTAATAATAATTTACAGGTAATAATATCAAACCTACATTTTGATCAACAGCGACGTTTCGATCAAGTAAATATGTACCCGGCCGATAGTGATTAATACAATAAGTCAGTATTAACAACTAACCTTCATAGCAACTTCACCGCGGCACTCTAGTTGGAACGTGCCGTAGAGGTCCAGAAGGTTTTTCGTATCTGGAGACACGTGAATCTTCAAGGCTTCTCCGTTGGACTCCATCCGTGACGCTGTATTCACTGTGTCTCCGAACAAGCAGTACCGGGGCATCTTGAGGCCAACCACGCCAGCTACGCATGGACCTGATGTGAATTATAAAAACGTATATAATTGGACTACATTTTTGGTAACTATATAAAAAAGATGCTTTGGAATCACGAGGTCCTAGTTACGATGCCCGGGTTGAACATTTATTGGGTTCTATTGACAGAATTTTTTTTTGTTGTAGTCCCGAGTCTGGAACTTCGATCGGTCGAAGGCAATAGACACGTCCGCTACAACATGGGACCCAACACATGTAAAATTAGAAGAAATGATGTTTATTCCAGTATCAAAAAATACTACAATACCTTCTACTGAAGGACAAGTAAATCTATATAGGTATACAACAAATAAATTAATTGCAATGTTGCGTGATGCGAGGAACGAGTCCCGTCTCAGCATTTGTGAGTTTCAAAAATGTACCGAAGCGCTGGTTTTCAGATGGCACTCCTGACCAACATCACGAATGTGCATGGCATGAAATAATAAAACCATAAACAGAAACAAATGTCTAAATAAATACCCCTACTCATACAAATAAAACATTGATAAAACTTAGTGGGTTATCTGTGGCGATTTAAGGGGTAGATATATTAAATATTACCTTTTTGTACACTAGCATATATAAATCATCATTGACAAAGCTGTGTCCAAAATTAACAAATTCAATAAATCACCACATAACAAATATTTGGAAATACGAAAAGGGGCAATCTATACAGATATGCGAAACATGGATATAAATCCAATATTTTATGTATAATGTTTTTTTTAGTGGTAACTAAGTGTACAAATAGGCGGTATGGCTGCTCAGTGATCATTTCCAGACAATTTAATGTGTTTAGAAGTCGCTTATATACGAATAGGTATGTGATTTCATAATATACCCACAAAAAGGTTGTGACATATAAGAGGCTACTAAACGGATTTTATTATTTGTTAGTTTACCACCGACACAGGTGACAGAATTTCGGAATCTTTGTAGAACATATAAACATATGAATAAATTTTCAAGTTCTTAATGTGATCTCTTATAGATCTTATTCGGTACATTAAATCATTGAGCATAATGTCAGGTAATATAAGGAAAATACTATTCATGTCACAGCACTAATTCTATACACAAGAAATCTTGCGATAATTATGTTTTAAGATAAACCAATTTCTAAGCATTTTTTTATCTTAGTTTACTGTTATTCCTGCTGCACAGATATTTCAATACCTAGTGTCAAGTAAATTGATATAGAATAAATATGATATCTTAGTATTGAAGTACAATAAACTTTACATTTGCAAGATTTTCGACAATATAATTATGGAAACGAGACTGGAATAACATTATGATATCAAACGAAAACTCGTATTTTGTATATTAACTACTTTATAAAATAGCTTACTGGCACCAATCAGTTTCAAATTCATTGTCGATTAGATACACTGACTAACGCTGGTATGACTATGTTGCTCAGTAAGTATTTGCTCGTCTTACGGACATGTCGTGATAATACTTTAGAATCGATTTTTCCGAGTAAATTAGTGATATAATAGTAGTCAAATTTAATTTGTTTCTGAGTTGAAGAACTTTTGTGCTGCATTTTGGTTTACATATTAGACCACCGTACATTTGTACCTAAATAAAACTGTTTTTTTCAGTACAGATGCTGTCACAGATTCACAAATTTCTAGTATTCACTTTACTTTTTTGTATGTACCTCTTCGTGTAGCGGCATTTTGCAATATAGCAATAAAATCACTATACAACCGGCATAGTAGGCGTTTATGTGATTCACAGGCACAATTTTCGCACGTACTTAACTGACGCAATAAATTCCAATTAAGAGATAATAAATTTTTACTACAACAAGACAAATATAAATGTTTATCCTCACCGTTTCTCTTGCCCCACCGATATAGGCTAGCGTCACTGGAAACGGGTGGTTTAATAATATTTACGGCTATTTTTGTAAATTCAAACTCAACAACCAGTGGCCGGTGATCCGACCAAAACACATCCTTAATAACGTAGACATTAAACAAGGCAGACCACGCGAGTCGGGTCACGATGCAGTGATCGAGCCAGCTCTTTGACCCGTGAGCATAACTAACATAAGTAAATACGCCATCTTTGTCCTTTAAAAATATGTGGTCAGCATAATTTAGATCATTTTCTGCACAGTAATGTATCAACTCATTACCAAATAATGTATTAGTATTTGCATTATAATCACCTAATACTACGGAAACATTTATGTTATGATCTTCAATTAAGCTAGTTACAGTACTCAAACAGTTAGTAAACTCGGTAAGATTTTCATGGTTATTCTGCGGCATGTATACAGAGAAATACATATGACTGTTGCCTGAAATTTCTGTTTTCAAAGCACATATTCTAGGTTCAAAACATTCGATAACACTTACATGATTAAATACAGAAGTTCTTCACAGGAGAGCCACTCCACCATACGGTCTTCCCTTCAAAATACCACCCGACGTGTCTACGCTAGATGTACCGTGCGCAGAAAAATCTTTATGAATAGTGGATAAGAATGGAATCTCATCAGGGAGGAGTCAGGTCTCCTGTAAAGCTACTACGTCATAACATAATAATTGTCTTATATGATCTACGCTTCTTTTTACAGATTGACAATTAAAGCTAACGAACTTCATTGCGTCTAAACTTATTTTCCCAATATGGTCTATTTACAATACCTACTGGCTAAAAGTCGGGGTTCATAAAAGTTTGTTTTTTTATCAGACGAGATAGTTATCTTAAACGATGCGAAACTTGTTGGTCTATAGGGTTCAATACTTTAAAATAAAATATTTTCAGAAATATTAATTTTAAGGCACCTTAAATTGTCGCTATGGAAAACTATACTTTTATATGAGGCATAAGATACTGTAAGATGTCTGAATCTTCGACAAATTGTGGATAAAAATGCATAAACGTTATCGTCAGATATTTAAATTATGGATACTAAGATTACGTATTCAAGTTATCTGAGATTTTACTTATATAATAACTAACTTTGTAAAAGAATCAAAACTTATCTTAATTTCATGCATTTGATAGATATACCTACTTTTGAACTAGAACAGCGATATTTAACAAATATTTCACGCCGCCTGTTTAACTTTGAAGCGAAACCTTGAATAAACCAGAGATACCACAGCAAAGTGTTCATACAAGATTAGTTTACTTACTACCTACACAATCATGTACCAAGGATTGGTGCAAACAGGTAGAACAGTCATTTGTTTAAATACTTATTTATTGATAGGAACCAACTCATTTACCACCGTTACTTTTTATCGCAATCGCAAATGGTTTAAGGCATACCTAAAATTTTAAACTACTCCCAAGATTAAATGCACACCGTTTGGAGACTTTGGAAATTTCCTTTTCTGATTCCACTCTCAGCCAGAAGAACATGCAAAATTCTTAACAGCCACTGTGGAACCCTAATAAAGCGAGGACCAACACGCACTTGTGTGGTTTTTGTTGTACATATCAACCATTTATCACATCAACCGAAATGTCCACCGTTGAGTAAGAAATTTACCATAATCACCACGGTTGGTTGTCTTGGGGATCGCACTAGAAATTGTCAGTTCTTTAGAAGGCACTTCCCGATATTTCTCCCTCAGTCGCCTCTTACGACACCCACGGGAAGAAGACTAAGACAACTCTTTCCTAAAAGTTTTTTCCCAATAGCTACGGCAACGTTCCTCTACAAAATCTCAAACGGAATACTCTTATTTGTTTACTCGTAGCAAGCTTTAATATTAATAGCGAATACTAAATTGAATTGTTTGCGTCATTGTAAATAAGTTTGAGCTGAAAGAAATACTATTCTTGTTTATAAGTCCACTCCTATTGGCCTAAAGCTGCTTCTCCATCACATTACGATTTTTAATAACAAAGAATAACACTATGATAGCACAGATTTGAAAAGTATTTCCCGGGTCCCAGGGCTGGTGGAGTTCAATTTATTTCATCTGTTTTAATTTTGAAAGCTTATTTGCAAAAGTCAATGCAAACAATACAACATTAGAAAATTGAACTTGCTCACTTGGCCCTTCTGTTTCAACTATTGAGGTTCAGTCACTTTGGTAAAAACACACAGCCTTTTGTAGAAAATTGCTAACTGGTTTTGTTGTCAGGTCAGAATGCTCGCACAACCACAGGTTTTCTGTCGGTTTTCCTTTAGTAATAAGTTTTTTGTTTACTCTTTCACAGTTTAGTTTAAATACCTCAGGTTATTTTATAACCCGTACCTGCAAGATTACATTTAAACTAATCATTTTATTCCTACCCTTATTCCAAACACGTGAATTCAGTAAAATATGTTTTTTATAATATCCCATATATGTGGAAGATACATAATATGTAAAACTTTTTCGACTTTGGGTCCAGTTATCGTATTCTAATTCAAAATCTCATATTATATACGAAACGATAAGAACGCTTGCCTCAATAAAAACTTTATCGAGGCAAGTATCGCAAAAAAAAGGCTCGCATTTGGAAAAATGTACTTCTAGGCTAAGACTAAAAATGTTTGGTATTTGTATGACAAACCCTAAGAAGGTGATAAGAACACTGTTTTGAATGATTTACGAGTACAGATTGCCGATTTTCGCCTTTTTAGCCTGTATGTAACTTTATCCAAATGTGAACTTTTTGTGTGTGGTACTTGTCTCGATAAAGTTAAATTATTGAAAAATTATTTCGGGTTCATCGACTCTTGACCATTTATACTTTTAACGGAAGATAAATAAACACCCATCTGTCTTCTAGATATCGTAGACCGTACTTGTAATCTCGCTGTTTTTCTGTGGGAATCTGGTCTTTATAAACATACCATCCTTTTTTTTACTATTGAGCCATCTAGTTTTTGTATAGTGATTAGTTTACTTTGGAATGCAAATAATTAAGTAAATGTGTGCGATTTTATAGTAATATTACTGAAAATTTTTACAGACACAAAATTTAAGCTACATGTAAAAAGATTTTAATGAAAAATATTTTGCATTACAACCTGATTGATTGGCGATAATGTAGAAGACAAAAATGCAACCTTTTCTTAGCAACTGTCAGTCACCTATTTAAAAAATATTGTAATAACTTTTAAAATACTTATGTTACAAAGACATCTACAAAAATAATGGCCACAAATTTCTTTGGCAGGCTTAACTATAAAATGTGAATCCTCATTCGCAATCATTTTATTAGATACTACAGCATATCTGAATTTATCTTACCAGAATGAAGTCCAATCCTCAGTTTGAGTTGATCATGGGGTCGATGCCGGATTTTGAACCTTCGTACAGCATTCAGCAACGCCAACGCCATCCTGGCTACTTCCGCTGCATGTCGAGTGCTGTTGCGCTCCGGTAGACCAGATACCACCATATACGCGTCGCCTATCGTTTCCACCTTGTGACAAAAGTTTTGTTCCAAGCATTCGATCTTTATACAATACAATACAATACAAAAATTATTTATTGTACACCACAAATGTTACAAAACACATATAGATAATTCTTAAAGCTAAGGTACAATGGGCGGACTTATCGCTTTAAGCGATCTCTTCCATAAACGTGCGGCTTCAACAGTAAATTAACCGCTATAAAACGATGTCTTGGAGGCGGTTGATGACAGTATCAGATTTTCTGATGACCTAAGACTGTAGTTTGAGTTATTCAAGAATTCAAACCGTTCCTTCAGGTATAAGGGAGTAAGGGGATTAAATAAAATATTATACAAGAGAGAAAGGATATGCGTATTCCGGCGAAGGCGAATGGGCAGCCACTTGAGCTTTGTACGAAACTGGGAAACAAGGTCGTATTTTCGAAGACCGAAAATAAACCTTATGCAATAATTTTGAAGCGGCTCAAGCTTATTTAGATGGTCCTCCGTGAGATCTAAGTAGCAGGCATCAGCATAGTCAAGAACGGGAAGAAGAAGAGATTGTGCTAGCGTAACTTTAGTTGCCGTAGGAAGAAAGTTCCGTAGTCTTTTTAGCGACGCTTGGGGATCCCATGAAATTTTTTTGTCAAATATAACTCCCAATTTTTTTACTTCTGAGCTATATGGAATAGTAACACTATCAAAATAAATGTTGGGAATGATTGCTTCATCGATCTTGTAAGTCATTCTGGAGCTCCCGATGATGATGGCTTGTGTTTTTTTCGGATTGATTTTTAAACCAAAGCGCTTGCTCCATTCCACTATACAGCACAGGTTGGAATTGGCTACGCAGATAGCATCACTCAATCTGTCAGGAGGTGCCTGCGAGTAAATCTGGAGATCATCTGCGTAAAGGTGGTAGGAAGAAATAAGTGAAAAAGATATGGAATTAATAAATATAGCGAAAAGAAGAGGAGATAGCACGCCGCCTTGAGGAACACCGGCACTCGTGTCACACCAAGAGGAATAAGTATCCTCAATGCGAACCCGCTGCCGGCGTCCATGATAATTGCGAAACCAGTCAGTCGCTGAAGGAGATATGTTAATAGAGCTGAGCGTTGCCAAAAGGATATCAAAATCAACAGTATTGAATGCGTTACTAAAGTCAAGGAGCGTAAGAACAGTAAGCAGGCCATTATACTAGGAATGGCTAGTCGTATGTCATCAGTTATTTTGACAAGACTTGTGATAGTACTAGATAGACCAGGACGAAAACCGGACTAGTATGGATTCAATAGGCTATTGGGTGAAAGAAAAGAGTTAAGTTGATATTTGTTTTTATATTACTTTATATTCGTAACTAACAGATATTTAAGAATAATTTCAAAGATTTTAAATAATGGTATGAACCTTTATTTCTTGTGTATGGTTATCACAGCGAATGTCAATTGTATAACACTTAAATCAGTCATCAGTCTCAAAGATGGAATCAAAAAAATAATATGGAGTCGTTAAACAGGGTATCGAACTCCACTTTATTGGACAAATGGATGGTCACTAGTTTGAAGGTTACAGCTACTGCTGAGTGACCGTCACAACAAAGTGTAGTACATGTGGGTCTTATAAAATATGTTTATTTATAATACATATTAATATGTACTACGAGGCTACAGTAGGAACAGAACGGTATATTTTTATGTCACCCAATGTTTTAAAAATTCTAACTATTAAAAGTCTAACGTGTTAACATTTATAGCATTTTTTTTATTCATGTAACATTTTGCTTCTATTAATATAAAAAAAACTTGGTCTTGTAATGTACTAGGCAGTTTAAAAATATCTATAGCCTTTGAGTGAGAACTAGATGTGTGAATTTTCAGATTAGACTTTGCTTTACTGAGCTATTGTCTATATTCCGATTTAATATACTTGATTTGTCTGCTACATTCATGAAAATAATTAATTGTATTTTTAAAAATATATTCAGGGTTATTGGTAAAATGCGAACAACCCCTTCTGCTAGTCCTAACAAACATTTTGAGATGTAAATGAGTTTTTTGAAATATTTTTTATTATTTTTATTTTATTTTATTTTATTTTTTGTATTGGAATAAACACGAGGACCACCTGATTTCAAAAGTCTCATGTGCTTGTAATTTAATATTTACTTAGCTCGATGTAAATGTAAAATGTGGCTCGGCGTATAAGTTTTTCTAGTACTATCTGACACTAAGTAATAAAAAATATGAAATATTAAAATCCAATCAAATTTTAATGTCAATATGTTTGTTATGACTAGCAAAAGTCAACCCTAAGAGGTTGTTAGCTATTTACCAATAATCCTGCATACATATTTCTAGTTTACGACCATGCAATATTAGTCAGGCAGGGTGCCATCTATTGTTACGAACTCATGGACTTCTTGGTAAATAGATGACGTGCGAGAGAACGCTGAATTCACAAAGTCAACTGACCTTACCTTTCGCTTCATAGACGCCAAAGATTTTTATACATTAGAAAATTGGTTTCTGGTAATCTAATGCAATAATGATGATTTTACACACCTTATAAACATCGTAATTTTCAACGATGGAATCAAAACACGTGTATAGGTCGTTCAGCAGATCCACCACTTGCATTGGTGTAGAGGAAGCAGAGAGAGCAGTGAAGCCCACTATATCGGAGAAGTAGATGGTCACTTGTTCGAATGTTTCCGCTACTACTGACTGGCCGTTGATCAGCTGTGATGCTACAGACCTGCCAATCAAAAAGTTATAACTATTAAAGTATCTTGGAACTACGTTAGTATTCCAGCCGTGCCGCCTTGAAGACCCCATTAAATCTTAAGGAGTTCCGCTGCGATGTAAAAACAAATAGTTTTATCAAATACTATCAATAACAAATACCTAACATTACCAGTCTATGTTAACGGCAAAAAGTTATGTTAGATTGTATACATTTGGGTTCAGATTTAATACCTTGGTTTTATCATGAACGAAATATAAATCAATCTTATCTGATGGTAAGCATGCAGCTAGTATTTTAGTACCTGCTATACTTCTAATGATTATGATCAAAGGACATATTAGAGTAATATGTCATTAACGTCATGGTGGCTTAGCGGTTAGAGCATACCCCGGCTACGGGGTTGGATGGCGCGGTTCGATTCCCGTACATGACTATATTTTTGCCCTTCGTTTTCCAACTTGTCCCTTCTTTAGTAGGTTAGTGATAAAATAGATTGATACTAGTTATTAAAATAAATTAAGGTTATTTCGAACTGGCTCATAATCAAGAAGTAGAATCTGATATAGAATTGAATGATACTTACTTTGGTAACAATTGGTATAGAAGCTCCTCACATTTTTTCTTTTCCTCTAAATAATCTTGAGTGCGCTCGCTGACTAGTGATTCTAAGTTATTCGCATACTGCTCCATACGGGAAAGCAAATTATCTAAAATATTACTACTTTCTTGAGTCCTGTGAACAAAACAGCAATACATTAAATATAATACCTACAATTGTTTCTCTCGGCTCCATTATGGCTTCACCTTGGACTTGGGATGCAATTTAGTTTTGAGTGGAAAATTACCATTACTCCAGATTTTATACAGCGTTTATTGCAACACATTTGCGGAGAAAAATAAACATAGTTTCATAAAGTTTGCTGAGTTTACTGTAAACTAAAATACACGTGAGTTTTATAAAGTCCATTAAAAACCAAAATGCCGTGCAACAAAGACATAATATAACAAGCTATCTTATTGAAAATTATATATATATATATATATAATATATGTAATTAAAAAAGACTCCTACTTCGGACCTCCGTACAAGGTCTGGTTTTACTATGTTTTAGTTTATAGTATCCAGCGGATTGAAACGTATCGCGTAGCTATCACAGGCACTACACTAATACATGAATACATGTAGTTGAATATGTTTCTACACATTTGCATGCTCACAAGCAACCAAATTCACATGTAAAGGGACTCCTTGGGATACGGGAATTATACAGGATAATTGTGCACAGTTGTAAAAGCGTGGTTTTAGTAAATAATCCTAGTCAGTGTTCAATCAGCATATACGGATTCAAGTCTAAAGAAGAAGTATATATTGCCTTTGTAATTAAAAGTATTCTATTTATTTCCCGACGTCTGGAAATGTGCAAATGTCATTGGCATTCACAAACCAGGCAAAAAATCCGCTGACCCCACCAGCTACCGTCCCATCAGCCTTCTCAGTGCCCTAGGCAAGCTATACGAACGGCTCCTGTCGAACCGTCTCTCGTCTCATGCGCAGGAACACCACCTTATTCCCGATGAGCAGTTTGGCTTTAGGCCCAAGCACTCATGCGTCCAACAGGTGCACCGCCTCACGGAGCACATCCTTGACGGTTTCAATGAAACCCAAACCCCAAGCGACACTAGCAGTCTTCCTCGACGTAGCAAAAGCTTTTGATAAAGTCTGGCACAATGGCTTGATTTACAAGTTATTCCATTTTGGCGTGCCAGTACGTCTTGTGCTCACCTTACAATACTTCCTAAGGGACAGAAGCTTTCGCTACCGCGTGGAAGGCACCCTCTCCACCCCCCACCCAGTCAGTGCCGGTGTCCCTCAGGGCTCCGTACTATCACCCATTCTCTTCGCGCTGTATACCAGCGACATCCCACGCTCTCAGCCCAAGGTTTTCATAGACCAATATGTGGACGATACCGCCATTTATTCCACTGGCTGGCATATTAATAGACAGACCTTTTTTCTCCTTCAACGGGCCATCACCGAGATCGGTGACTGGTTCCGTAAATGGCGCATTGCAGTCAACCCAGCTAAAAGTGCAGCTATGTACTTCAATGAGTGTACTCACTCGAACCCCCGCTATCCTGCACCTCTAACTCTGTTCGACGAACCCATGCCCTGGGTTGGCAAAACTCGGAGTTACCCTTGATCGGCATCTCACCTTTGACGCTCACATCACTACTGTTCGTAACAGGGCGGCCTTTGTAATGGGTCGCCTAGGTCCCTTAATTCGTAAAGAGAGTAAAATGTCTCTTAAAAACAAGAAGACATTTTACACTGCTTGCATCCGCCCCATCATGACATACGCTTCAGTAGTGTTTAGTCATGCTAGCGAGGCCCACCTACATAAACTCCAAGTCATCCAAAACAGGTTCCTCCGCCAGGCAACCGGTGCTCCGTAGTATGTACGGAACACCGAGTTGCATTGCGACCTAAACCTTCCCTCTTTAGCGCAGTTCAATAAGGACTGCGCCCGCAGATATTTTGATCGAGCGCCCCACCACTCGAACCCTCTAGTTGTCCAGGCATCGAACTAATCGACTGCTTCATCCGACCCATGGCTTAAACCCCCCCGTCGCCGACCACGGCAGGTATTGGATGACCCGGATGACCCCATCGCAGCCATTACGTTGGCAGCTTTAGCGTTGTCCGCAAGTCGTCCCGGTAACATCCCCAGGTGTGCGGTAATCAGAGGTTACACAATCAAACACCGACTCGCCGGCGAGCTCGAGGCAAAAATAAAATCCCGATTAGTGTCTCTCCAAATAGTCACAGAGTATTATTCAGTAGGGCCCATTCTCAACGGTACAACCCGGGGGGTACAAATGGGGGAATCGAAACAAACCGATTCCCCCATTGTCTCTCGGCAGCGAGACAAGCCGAGGTCCGAACCACAGTGGTGCCCTTGAGCCCGCTGTCACCCCTCCCGATAGTAGCGTAGCGTTTTCGGCGCTCGCAGGAGACGGAAGTATAAGGCGCTTTTCGCCTTATGCGCCCGTCTCAGGAGAAGTGCTTTCGGTACTTCGGATTTTCGTGATTAGTTTAACATAGAAGCATTAACAGTAACAGATTGACGCACTGTTAGAAATTAATATGAAAACTAGGGTGCATTTTTTTTGTTGTACAAATAAATGTAATTAATAACAAAACAAAACGAAAAAAATATGTATATGTAAGATAACTAGCGCGATATCCACTTTTCTATACTATATAATACACAGTTAGCGTCGCGCGCTCGTTGCGTACGTATCGACACGCCTACCGCGCCAATAATAATAATAAAATGACCAAGTGCAGTTCATGTAACGTTATTATCAACGAACTTCTAGCGTTTGTTCAAAACAAAATCCAGGTAATGGACGAAGAAAGCCTGGTAATGATCTGCAGCCGCAGTTTCAATGGAACTGAGATAGCCGCGGCCAAGTCCCTTCTTTACGAAGTCTTGCCAACTGACAAGCGACCGAGGGCTAGGAGGAATGAAGAAAAGTCTCAGCGTGATATGGAAGACATAATCCGACTACTAAAAACAATGGATGATACGGAAATAATCTGCGTAGCCCGGGAGCTGACTCGCCTCCCCCCCATCACCTGGGACCACGTAGACGTGTCAAGACTCCTTAAGGATATTGTTGCCTTAAAGGAAGACATTGCTACGCTTCGTCACAACGCAGCTTCAAAAGAAGAACTAGAAGCAGTTCAGCAAGAACTTGTAACGCTCCGCAAGCAACTGTCGTTACAGCCATGCCTACCGCCGGTTTTAACGAACATTGCATCCGCAGCTCAATTTTTGGAAAATAGCGGTCTGATGGGGTTAGATGGTCCTAGGACTCCGCAAGAAAACAACACTTCGCCTAAGCCAAGTCAACGCCTCACAAAAACTGCTACACCATCAAAAGATACCAGCGTGCCTACGAAACCGAGTCTACAAAAGACTAAAAACCTACAAAAACATGACGTAGTTTCAGGGCTTAACAAAAACGTAGATGAAGAAGGTTTTCAACTAGTCACTAATAAGAAGCATCGACGTCGGAACCGAAACATAGTAGGTACATCTACGAGTACCACAAACAGCAAAATCAAGGCAGCCTTACGCACTGCATATGTGTATGTAGCGAACTTAGATAGCTCAGTGACTGTTCAAGACCTAGCTGACTATTTAAAAGATACTGGGGAAACGGTTTTCAATGTGGAAAAGTTACCGGAAAATAGTAAAGTGACATATTCTGAGTATAAGCTAAGTGTACCGTGGAACAGATTATCATCTGTTATCAACAAAGAATTGTGGCCTCCCGGCGTCATTGTCGGTCGCTACCATCAGAATAATGCTCGAGCAGCATCAACCAGAAGCCGTAAGTAATTAGTATGGATTTAAGTCTCCTAAGAATTATCTCAGTTAATTGTAAAAATGTGCGAAAGAAGGCTACATTTATAAATGACCTTTGCACAAAAAATGAACTTATACTTCTACAAGAAACATGGTTATTACCAACAGACTTACATTTTCTTAATAGCATTCATAAAGGATTTAACGCTATAGGAACGTCTGCAATTGACGATTCTAAAACACTGATTGGCAGACCATTTGGAGGTGTTGCAATATTATATAAAAACACACTTAAATGCATACCTATAGATTGCGACAGCCCGCGGCTCTGCGCGGTAGAACTACTCACTAACAACAACACTTTGTTAATAATTAATGTGTATATGCCGTGCGATACAACGGATAACAGAAACTTGCCTGAGTTCTGCGAAATGTTGGGTAAAATACACTCGATAGTAGAAGACAGAGAAGTGGCAGATTGTCTTATTCTTGGAGATTTTAATGCGGATCCCACACGTCGATTTGGCACCGAACTTGATAAATTCTGTATGGAATACAAGTATAAATATGTTGACAAGTTAACATTACCGAGCACTACATATACTTTTGTGAGTGAAGCGCATCACACAACGAGCTGGCTCGATCACTGTCTGGCCACTGAGAGCGCATACCGCGCGATTGAGGAAGTATACATAGACTTAACAATAGATTGGACAGATCATAGACCCATCTCGCTAAAATTAAAAGTGCAGCAGTTGTCAGTATCATCTTACAAATCCTCAACACCTAAACCGACATGGTCTTGGAAACCAAAGTCATGGGATTGTGTAGAAAATTATACATCGGCGGTAACAAAGCGACTCAACCAACTGATGTTTACAAACAGCAATCAAAACGACGACGCGTCAGAAATTGACTTGTTATATAATTCGATTGTAAAAATACTTCAGAGTTCTGCTACACAATGCTTCATCACAAATGATAGAAGAAAACAAAAAAGAACTTCTATTCCAGGATGGAATAAATATGTAGCGGAAAAATATGTCGACTCGCGTCGGTCACTAGTTCTATGGCACTTAGCCGGTTGCCCCACCACTGGCCCTGAGTTAGAAGAGCGTAAGCGACACCGCGCGGTTTTTAAGCGAGCATTTAAACACTGCCAACAAAATTGTGATCAAATTGTTATGGACAAGATTGCATTAGAGATGAAGCATAAAAATTTTGCAAAATTTTGGCACAGCGTCAACAAAATAGTGAAACCTTCCACTAACTATCCCTCACATATTGACGGCGAAACGAGAGACAAAAATATTGCAGAAAATTTTAAAAACTTAATCAGCCAACCTACACCGATAAGACAACATACTTTAGTAATACCAAGTAGTCGAAGTGATAGCGATATAAACATATCTATGAAAGACATAGCAGCGGTGGTAAAACAAACGGCTGGAGGCAAGTCGCCGGGTTTGGATGGCCTGACTATAGAACACATAAGATATGGTGGTGTAGGTGTGCATCACGCATTATCAGTTTTATTTACGGCAATAATAAAAAGTGGACATCTTCCGGCAGCTCTAATTGATACGGTGATCGTACCTATATGCAAGAACCGGAGAAAGAATATATCCAGTGCTAGTAATTATCGACCAATAGCACTCGCGAATATAATAGCCAGGCTACTGGAAAAGGTGCTGCACAAATACGCCGCAGCTTTTATTAAATCATCAGACTGCCAATACGGCTTTAAAAGTCATTCCTCCACCAGCACTGCTATCTACGTTCTCAAGCATGTCGTCGGATACTACAAAAACAGAAAGACGTCTGTTATAGCCTGCTATCTTGACCTGAGCAAGGCTTTCGATCGTGTTGATCATAATCTGCTTTGGCAGAAGCTGTATGACCGTGAAGTACCTCGGCAGATAGTCCGAGTGCTACAGAATTGGTATCTACACCAAAGCAATAAGGTTCGATGGATAGATAGGTATTCCAATCCCTCAAAGCTCGAATGCGGTGTAAGACAGGGGGGAAGCATGTCTCCTTCCCTTTTCAATCTATACATGGACAGCCTATCCGAAAAACTAATACAAACTGGTGTAGGCTGCTCAATCAATGGGACCATGACAAACCATATCGCTTATGCTGATGATATGGTTCTTCTAGCACCTTCCATATCTGCGATGCGTAAGTTGTTGTCAGTGTGTCAAGGTTATGCTGAAGAACACAACATGAAGTACAACCCTGATAAATCTGTGTATATGATCTTCAGAAGCGCGAACTACGATACTGATCTGCCGATACTCAAGCTGTGCGATGTCACCTTAACGAAAGTCGAGGAAGTAAAGTACCTCGGGCATATGATTACCTCGGACTTATCGGATCACGCAGATATCGAAAGTCAGAGGCGAGCCATTGCAGTACGTGGTAATATGCTGGCCAGACGCTTCGCCCGCTGTAGCGACGCCGTAAAAACACAGCTATTTATCAGTTACTGTACCACCGTATACACAGTGGAACTGTGGACGAACCACACCAAAGCGGCCATGAGAGAGATGAAAGTGCAATACAACGACGCGTGGCGTGCTATGTTCCGCTTGCCCCGCTGGTGCAGCGCGAGCGCGATGTTTGCGGAGGGGCGCGCGCCAGGTTGGCAGGCGCTGCTCCGGAGCCGGTCGGCCGCCGTACGTACCGCGCTGTATCGCACAGAAAACACCCAGGTGGCTGCTGTACGAGAGTGGTATGCTAGCCCATTGCACAAAACGTGGCAAGCGTATCACACTCCCATCACCTAATTTAATGTTTTGTTTAATTATTATTATTTTATATTTTAAATTGCAATTGAATGGTTTTAATAGTTTTAGTGTTAATAATTTGTATTAATTTATATTATTTTATGGATGCAAATCTGGAATAAAAACAATTTCATTTCATTCATTTCATTTCAAAAAATAAGGGGAACATACGCAAACTGAAACTACGCCGCGGTGCTGAAAAAGCTTGAGGTTGAGAGTTTTAATAGAACTTTTGTTATATTCCACTAGTATTATAAACAAAAAAACAGTTACTAGACCAAAGCAAACCAGAAAGAAGAACCAGAATCCAAAGAATATGTACATATATATTACTTGTTGAGCCTCCTAATAGCTCCTTTAAGATGGCCAAAGTCCGGCCTCTCAGTAGGCTCTTCTGCCCAACATCGGCGCATGAGTTCAGTTGCGTCGTCAACCTCGCAAGATCGGTGGTGGGATGTGTTCGGCCGAAGACCACTTGCAATTACAGCTTCAATTATTTCTAAAAAAAAATATGTTATACTGGATTATACGAATAGGAAACATTCCTATAAAAAAAAATTTTATACCACCCTCAGATTTAATCGTGATATTTATTTAAGATTAGACGTAAGTTTGTGAAATTATAGAGGACAAACGAAAAATAATCACTTTCCAAATAATAATTTCAAATTAACAACTAAGACAGAAATAGGTAAAAGATAAATTATGTATACCACGGTGGCAAGAGGTTAGTTTTTTTAATAATAAATTACCTTTAGGTGGCAATTCAATGCCTGGTCCAAGCCAATATGCTCCTTGTCGGTTGACTATCTCATGCATAATGATCCCGAAAGAGTATACGTCGCCTTTCTGTGTACCGTCTGGTAGGAGTTCCGCCATTCGAAGTAACTCGGGGGCTGTCCAGAGAAGACCTAGAGAAAGAATCAATATAAGGAATATAATGATTTAATAAATTCTGATCAGCAGATGCTCGTAGATTCGTTTTCGAGAGCTTCTTCTTTGTCTATCTAAGCCCCAAGCTTGTGCTGTTGGCACAATGTATAATTTCTAAGCCTGTAATGTTTTTTTTATGATTTTATATGCATAATATTATTTTTTTTAGTTTTAAATATATTTGTATATTATTTGCCGCAGCGACAACTTCGCCGAGCTTTGAACGAGTCAAAGGCAAAGTGCCGAAGGTATAATATAGTTGTTATGCAGTCTATTAATATCTTCTTCAGCCTTCTTCTGCCATCTACATATATTTCCGGTAAAAAATTGTAGCTTTTAAAGCTTCTTTTATTCTATCTGAAAGCCTTGTCCTCTATCGCAGATCCGGAAACTTCTGGACAGGTGCTTGGTGACATGTTTTCTATTCGCGAATAGTCACTATCCAGGCAGAAATTTGGAAATCGCCCTACTTCACCTAATGTAGTGAAGCTCAAGCCCACAGCGTGATTTTTAAGTCTAAGTGAAGTTTGTTATAAAATTAAATATTAAAATATTCTACTTCCACATTCAGCGGAAATTTCATATATAACTACTACCAGAATGTTTCTAACGTCTTTGAACAATGTGTTACAAAATTATTTAATGAAATTTTGACAATCATTGTAAAAATTACACATATTTTCAGTCTCATAATTACACTGGATTAAACTATTTGCCCCGTGTGGTGCCGGGCTAGAATGTTATCCCCCCATTTCTACCTGTGTGTATCGTGACTGAGAGGCGACTAAAGGTGATATACCGGAAGGTGGAAAGCAGTGCCTTCTGAGAAACTGATATCTTAAACTGCAATTCCCAGGAAGCCTGCCCAGCGTTTATGGCAGCATTATGGCAAATCCCCTCTTAATGGGGGAGGCTGTGTTTAGCAGTGGACAATCCGGCCGATACAGGAAACTTTTGGAAAATAATATCTATCAGGTAAAAAAAATCTTACAATTATTAAAAAACAAATTATATTTTCATTGTTTATAAAATACTAGTTTTGAACAATTAATGTTAAGAAATTTTCATTATTAATTTCTACCTTTCGTTATACAAGCGAGAAATCCTTTAGCGAAAGTAACTCAAAAGGTTTTAAAAAAAATATTCAATACAATATGAAGCAAATGATATATCAAAAACATATAACTTCAAAGGCGGTTGAATCTTTATTTGATCATTTTAATTGAATATTTTTCCTACGACAGTACAAAACCTACATTATTTACGTAAAAAACATAAACTCACAGTGCCATAGTCAACGTCAATCGTAGAAAGGCGTGAACTCAATGCAAGATAAATTTGCAATGAAAGACTGTTTATATAAGGTGTTTATTTAACGTCTTCGAAATAAATAAGACATAAATCTGAACAAAACTCAAAACAAAAGAATACCTAAATAAACAAAAGAGATAACTCAGTTTACTTTCTGACAAAAGGTCTAATATCCGGTGAAATTGTTTCGGAAAATTCATTTATATTAGTCAAAACCGTGACATTTGTTGATGTTTGTATTGTAGATGAGCCATTAATTTAACCGTATCAGATCATTTTTAAAATTATGAATTTAATTAATAGATTATAATTATATGGAAACATTTTTATAGAAGGTACATTAAGGGTTCTAATGAAAATAATAATGTAAGTAGTGGTTAGATGTTTTTCACAGTGGCAGTTGGAGCTCAAGGTATAATGGAATTCTCTCTTATAGCACAGGCAGGCAAGTTTTAGATATCTTTGAAAGTCTACTATCGATACAATGGTATTATCGGTATTTTATATGTAACTTTACATTCAAATACTTCAACATTGTTTTAGTTTTTTAAGTACCTAATAAAATTATAATTTCTGAGTAAGGACCTACTTAGATCCTTTTTCATAAACAATGTTTTTGATTACAGTATTTTTAATGTATTTTCGCATTCTCGATCCACATAGGTAGTTTCATGTCATGATTCGTATATTTTGTAAATATAACTACGAAAAAATAGACTAAGTATAAATAGAAATAGGCTGATAGAACGGTTTCCTTCGTTGTTGTTTGCCGCAGGCGGTACAATATGTACACATATCTGTCTAACTTTGAACATAACTCATAAATGATAAGTTTCAAATTTCAATATAAATCAATTGTTATACCAAGAAATACGGTGTTCTCTACGTCACGTCGTTTATTACGTTATTGTCACAGAGCGAATTAATTTTCTGATGTACTGTTGTTATTTTGAAATTAAATAAAGTTGTTTTACTTATTTTAGGTTTGTGGTCAAGGTATTTTTATCAAGCTAAGTGAGCACTACCGGAAGTGATTTAAGGCTAAGCAAACTTCGCTGCGAGCGCTTCAAAACGTATTACAACTATGTAAAATATCATGTTTCATTTTTCATTACATATATTACCCGTCTCGGTATTTTCGGATATGTTGCAGAGAATATAATTCAAGTAGCTCATCTGCCAGAAATCTGCTAATCTCTTATTTGTTAATATTCATAATAATTATTTGCTTTATCTCTTATAAATCTTTTCCCGGTAAGTGTAGTTAAATATTCTTTTTTCGTAAATTTATTCGCAGTGTTATGAAAATATTTTTTTTTAATCAAATATAAAACAGAATATATTTTAAACACTTAAACAGTTCGTACTTACGAGTCCAATAGCTATGAGCCCGTGAGTCCTTTTCCGAAGTCCTCAAAGCATGGAGTCCAAAGTCTGTGATCTTTAACACGAATCTGGAGTCCACGACGCAGTTGCTGGACTTCAATGCTCCATGAGAACGGATGTCGGTTCCGTGAAGGTAATGCATACCCTGGAAGGTTATAAACTGTTAGCTTTTCTTGTGTTAATGAGGGATTATTTACTAAGGCGCAAGGTTTTAGCAGATTCTTCTTGAGCAAGACTCCATCTTGGTGAACTACGCCATAGTTTCAGACTTTTTATTATTTGTATAATTAAATCAGATCTTTGACTTTAGTAGAATAAGTTAATACCATGAATGTCCCGGCTTATGGATATAAGGACTCTTCCATATCCTCATGTTGGATATCAAGGTAAGTAAAAGAAAAAGTGCGACAAACGAATAGCATGTAACCACTAAAAATTATGCTCCCATTAGGGTATTGCACTGAATATACAACAGGGCTAGGAACGACAGCATTCTCCGGGGAGAGTTGGCGTTCGAACCCTCCCCGGGCAGGTAGGTGACTTAAACTTCATGCAACTCTTACCATGTAATCAGTAATAAGATAATGAGTACAGGAAGACATAGAGAAGGAGAAAAAAATAAACTTAAATAGTTAAGTTTAACTTTTTTATTTACCAATTATTTGTCCATTGCCAGTTTAAGACTTTTTAAATGTTAATTACTTGTACATAATTACATAATTAAAATTATATTAAATACGATATAAAACTATGCCATCGTTCTATATGTCATCGTTCTATGTACTTATTAAGTAACTTAAAGTTATTGTCGAAAATGTGTAACAATATGTCCTTTTTTATATGTCGTACCAATTCGAGCCCAAGACACTTTTGCCCAAAATATATATACACTCTTGAGAAGGGTTCAGGGACGTTACTAAATGTGGTACAAGATGTTAACTTGAAAGTTTAATAGCCCAAAACGGTCGTTAAGTTAAGGGTACGTGAACTTTGCGAAAACTAAATTCAAATCATGAGAAAGACTTGATATAGATTATATAAATCTTCCGCTTGGGCTATATGGTATTTATGACGTCACGTAGCCGGTTTCGTATCTTACCTTTACAATGTCATGCATGAGACTGACTTTGAACATCCAGTCCAGTTTGATAGACTCGTTTTCCAAAATATCTTGCAGAGATCCTTTCGGGCAATATTCTGTTAGGAGACAGCAATGCGGTGGATCGACACATGCACCAAAAAACCTATCGAAAAGAAAATCGTATATATATACACCGTGTCCCAAAATTCAACGATAAGCCGGCATCGGTGCATGGACCTACTCATGACTACTCGGGAAAAAATAAAAAAAAAATTATAACTCTTTTTTTTTTTAATTACAGAGACTTTTATAAAGTTGCGCCAACTTTTAATAAAACTTGCCATGGTAGTGTCCATACTTTTTTTTTTAACCCAGACTATAGAAAGTGCATAGAATGTTAAAATCTATGAAAATTATAAGAAAAAATTTTTTTTTTACTGATTTTTGTAAAATAACTACAGACTTTCTGTAATTTTAAAGGATTGTGGTAGATAGCCGTTCTTCTTAGGTTGCTAATGCACAAAATATATCAAAAATATGTCAAAAATTGTGGTCATGGTAGTTGAAAATAGCATAATGGGTATCGAATATCGATGAAATTTATAAAAGTCTCTGTAATTAATAAAAAAAAACAGTTATAATTTTTTTTTTATTTTTTTCCGAGGAGTCATTAGTAGGTCCATGCTCCGATGCCGGCTTATCGTTGAATTTTGGGACACGCTGTATATCGTCAGCTTTGGAACTATAGCCAAAGCTTGTTTTGATGTTTACGCTGAATTGATTTTTAGATGATGTTACTTTTTTATATTAATTTGAAATAAAGTATTAATAAAATTACACCCTTACAATAACAAACTGATGTTGTTATATATTTAAACGAGTCGTTTTATTTTCCTCTATAAATATAATCGGATAGGAAAAAAAATGTTGCGAAAGTCAATGGATTCTGCTATTGACATCAGGGGAGGCACAAAACGGTTATAACATGGTTATTTAAATTAACAATTGTTAAAAATAAATACACCCGATTTTTATTTCCTGTAGTAGTAAGATGGCTACCAAAAATCCCATTGTACAATAAAATAAAATATAATAATGTGCAAAATATCCTTGATACAGCTGGTAGTACTGAGCGGGAAATTAATGAATAAAACTACCTAAAGTGTCCTAAATTAATTAAAAATACACAATACACAAATAACGATTCGAAGCTTGCTAAAGTTTTTTAAATGATTGATAACAATTTAATTTGGTGAATTCATATTTTAATATAAAAGATGTGTTCTATGACTATTATTCGTCTGATTAATAAAATTATGATATCACAGTCAATGTCTAGAAACTCTTAATAGTACTAAATCTTATTTTACCTACCTTGCCACATGATCATGCTCTAGATCCTTCATCTTCTTGAGTTCTAGAAGGAGAGGTCGTGTGAGGTCTATCCGTTGTTTGTCCATCCTCTTGATGGCTACGCGGCACCCTTTGTAGAAACCACACGGAGTGTACATTTGTCTGTCGCCGGCCAAAGAGGTTGCTTCGTCAGAGAAAGTTGTCTGGAAATACATAAGGTATGAGAAATGGTTCCAATAGAGCCTGCCTAAGTCATTTATAGGATTGGACTTAACTTCATAACCTACTTTTTTATTTGTTATACATATATATACGAGTATATATACAGAAATAGCATACAATGGACACTTGTATTGTCGATGTGTCTCTTTTTGCGGCCATATGCTGGGCATTATCAAGAACATTTCCAGATTCCAGGTTGTTACTGAATTTTTGATTTTAGAAATCCCAATAACATCTTTTACCCACGATCTTGATATTCCAAAGTATACACCAGTCACGTAATCTTATTTTTGATTATACTCGTACATTATATAATAACCAAGTACTGTCTGGAAATTTCCCTTATTTAAAATTATACACCGAGATAATGTACAATCATATTAAATGAAACAGTAAAATTAACTAGGTATGGAAAAAAAAGGAAAGGTCAAGCAACATTCCCGCTTTGTTTGTTCTGTAAATAGCTTTATTATTTTATAAAACGAAAATATTGTAACTTAAAAGCTTATTGAAATTGAAATTGTTAAAATGACAAAATTGTATTTCAAATGAATGAAAAAAAACCATATCAAAAGACCCTTTTCAAACTCAAAGTCAAAAGCAATAGTGTAATTACGCCTCTTTTGTATGTTAATATACAATATCTCAGTTAGACACTTTACAAAGTACTGTATAAACGTTTTAGTATGTATGAATAAAGACACGAAATTATATTTAATGACAATTCCACAATATTATGTCTACTTCAGCAGTCAAATGCCAATGTACAATAATAGAGTAAGCTTATTACACTACTAATAACTCGTCGCGTAGGAAGTCGTTTGTAACGCTCGCCGACTTTGAGGAGGATGAAGACGAAGAAATCAACTCTGCAACCGACGATGTTAATGTTAAGAAGCGTCTACAGGAGCTAAAGAAAGAAGTTAGCAATATCCTAACCCAAGAAATGCGAACAGTTTCCATCTCCATACAATACTGCAGTGACAAGGTAGATCAATTTGCTGAATGTATGGAGGTTCTGACAAGTCGTTTAAAGGACCTAGAAAAGAAACAAGTCCATCTCGAAAACAGAAATAAATATCTTGAACTCAAATTAGAAACTATGGAGCA
This sequence comes from Plagodis pulveraria, assembly GCA_963890685.1. Taxonomy (NCBI): domain Eukaryota; kingdom Metazoa; phylum Arthropoda; class Insecta; order Lepidoptera; family Geometridae; genus Plagodis; species Plagodis pulveraria. Next base: position 21,847,974 of record OY982967.1, read on the forward strand.
GCGAAATAACGAGACTGAACAGCAGCTACTCGGAGACTATGTGGAAATGGCAGGTATCCCAGAATGTAGTGACGTAGACCTACCTAAACCTTTTTTATGTGCGTGGACGACGCGACGATGTGCTTTTATGGTAATTTCTTACTAGAATTATGAAAAGTGAGGGTGTGTTTGTAAAAGAGTGTGAGGAAGGTAGAGTGAGTGTGTATGTTCAGTAAAAGGTGAAAGGGTTTTAGAGAGTTTGGAAATGGGAAATTAAACATAAACATTTCATCGGGCTTCTCTACATGTGTATAGTTAAACTTTAGTAGGTAGTTAAGGTTAAGAATGATCTAAATATAACTGTCCAACTATGTATAGTTTCACGTGTACGTAACTTTACAAGTCTAGTAATTCGTTTTGTATCTTTATTTTAGAATATAGTCATAAAAAGGAAATTTATCAAATCTTATTACATATAGTAGGTAAATAGATTTGATAAATTTCCTTTTTATGAGTTGAAAATTGCCTAATTTTGTTTGAAGAAAAAACCTTATCAATATATATTTTATTGTTTTTGTTGCCCTGTCACATTTGAGTTACTGTTTACTTTATATGTTGTTTTAAAATCCAATAATCGTAACGTGCTACAATAACACGGAACGTACAAACAAGGGTTTCGTGAAAGTCATTTGTGCTGTTCGCTGCTCTGGTGTGAATGTTAGGACGAAATTGTATGAGGGTTATAACATCTCGGATTTTCATTTTCGAGTGTTATTAGAGCCTTATTATCATTTGTGATGATTTGTGATAAGTGAAAGCCTAATTTTCACGTAACAAGCTAGCCTTTGATGTCTATCTCACTTGTTGATTAGATCGGGTAAAAACAGAGTTAATGTAATAGTAACACATTATAGTACGGTTATGATAGCTTTAATACCAATGTAGATGGCACTATTGCAAAGATAATTTTATGACAAAATTTCAATTGTATGTCGCTAAATCTAACAAAGGTGGTTCAGGAGGCAATAAGGGATCCAGAGCTTAGAAGCCACACTGCAAACTGCTTGAAATCCTTGCTGACAAATTGACTGACTTGATGACAACTTGACAATTCAGTATCGGTGTCCTCACTAACTAACGCTAACCGAATCTGATCACTGTCTTGTGAAGGTTACATCGTCAAATACCTCGCCGATTGTAGCCCTAGTGGCACAAGATGAGTATGGCGGTATAAATTAGGAAAATGAGGCAAGTTTTTGTAAGCACGTTATATCTACTCACCCCAGTGCTATAACGCCGAGCGAGCGAATGCAAACTGCCTCGGAGTCGACCACCAGGTTGTAAGACGTCACTCCAACTGACTCGCCACGTCATCATTGCTATTTCAGCTTCCAGTTTGTAGTGTCTGTTGAAACAACACATGAATAAAATAATCATACATTTTTGGTTACGGATGAGGTAGGAATTAAACACGTGCTGAATACTGAACTGCTTATCGAAACTATATAATTGATTTATAATCATTATAGTTTAACTAAATACGAAATCGTTTCTAGTAAAAAAAAATCCGTAGACTGTAATTAAGATTTTAAAATAGATTTTTTCTTCTAGGCTTAAATGCATCCATTTATTTCCAATCGTTGAATAGTTTTGCAATAAACTGTTCTCTAGTCTGTTATAATCTGTACAGTTAATCAATGTAGGTTCTTTTATATGTGAAATAAAAGTTTTATTATGTTGGTGACTTATTTAACCACAGTCTGTATGTTAAGTTTAAGTAAGCGAGAAGTGTACTGGTATTATCAAAAGACAATTAGAATAATATAAGATATGAGTATGTATGTGAAAAACAAAGATGATATATAAGATGTTTTTGTTCATAAGCTTTTTCCACGTTTTAATACCATAATTAGGAACATAACAAAGATAGCTCCGTGGAGTGGATTGGAGATCCATGTAGAAAGCTTGTGTTTCAACGCAAGTTGAAAAGCATTTTGAGAATGCTTGCCTGTTTATCTACCACCTTCAAGTAGTAAAAATCCATCATCGTTTGGTACCTAAAGGTGTGTAAATAAGTAATTCTATTCTTCATATATAAAAAATATTTATAAAATAATTAGAATAGTTTAATTTCGGACATTTACATAGTTCCACCGAAAAAAATACAAAGGACAAAGTTACGTTTTCGTGTTTGCTGTGCACTCAAACCTAAGAAGATAAAAGGTAACAAGATCCGTAACTATAAAATAACATACACGTTCAAAGTTAATGAAGTCATTTTACGGTGCCTTTAGCGAAAAAGTTGGTTTAATATATGTGAAAAACCGTTCTCTATTTTCGAGCTTTAATATCTTTATTGGTCATTTGTTTAAGGTTGTGAGCCTTATTTATTGAAGTTACATAAGAGTCCGACAGGCTCTTTAGGACAATTGTTGAAACATACTATAAAGTATTTGTGGACAGCTTTTCTGTTTGATGGTGGTAACTAGCCAGGAGAGCATTTTCAAATTTAATTTGCATAAAAACCATAAGCCCTCTACCTATAGACATTACTGATGGGCTATCATAGTATTCATTATTATTTTTTAAACTCAATTTATTATATATTTAGATATGTAAGTGCTGTACTTAATTCTAAACACATAATTTATTGGGCTGATTCGAATAGCATGTGATTATTTTTATTTTTTTGAATTGTAACTTTCTGATGATTAAATATCCTAACGAGTATTAATGCGGAAAATATACAGTTGTTTCGGTAATTAACAATATTTATTTTCATTAGTCGACGTCAGCTCCTTCTCCTTTCATACACTCAGAAATTTATAGCGCTAAAGTAATCACAAATCAGCTGCTTATTATTTTAATTCTTAATTTAAACTGATCATAATTACCTGTAAATAAAGACTGACAGTATTGCCAGGACGACTACAACAGAGCTCAGGATAATACTCAAAATCGCGTACACTGGTAGAGCTGTAACAAAAAAAAAACAATTATTATTCATACGCATGTTCTGACATCAAACAACGTATTGTTTGATGTCAGAAAATCAGGGCAAAGTTGTGTCTTATAAGAGCCTGTTACTTTAGTAAAAAATTGTATAATTACTAGTAAATTCTATCATTTTAGGCTCCATTTTTACTAAGCCATCGGCTACGGTGAGAACTGACATTTGCAAACATTCACTATTCGCTCATTTAGCTGAACGTCGCAGTAGAATATTATACAGGGTGCCCGGTAATGAATGGATAACCTTAAATTAGGTATTTGTATATCTAATGGCCATTCAGAAAAAAAAACAGAACAAAAAAAAATCAAGGAGTACCAAAGTTATGGTCTTTTTAATAAACAAACATATTCATTTTGCCAAAGTTTAAGCATCCATAGCGTAAAAAAAAAGTATGAATACACATGTGACCAATCATTTTAAAATAAAGTGTGCCTAAAGCCGGTTTCAAAATGGTATTTTTTTATTATTTATTATTTAATTTTTTTTTTTTTTTCTTTTTTTTCTGAATGGCCATTAGATATACAAATACCTAATTTAAGGTTATCCATTCATTACCGGGCACCCTGTATATCAATAGCAGTATTTGAAATCGACCTTTATATTTTAATGATGGCGCCTTTGGCGCCATCATTTAATAAATAATTTTAGCTCTTAGAAATAATATCTTCACAATTTCGTCTCTACAATTGTATTTAGGTTAGCAAGGCGTAATGGAACCTGGGTAGATGAACCCTGCCTCGACTGGCGGGACCACGTGCATTTGTGTTCAATAAATAATATTGCTTGTATTACCTTGAACGTACGTGTTCAAGGTAATACGAGTAATATTATTTGACACTCGCGAAAACCATGATCATGTGTAATGGTTCATCATCATCAACCGGAAGACGTCCACTGTTGTACAAATGCTTCTCTCATAGAACGCCACAAAGAACGGCTATTAGCCTCTTGTAACCATTGGCTACCCACGACTTTAACGATGTCATCAGTCCACCTAGTATGTTCGTGGAATGGTAACGAAACTTATATAAGCGTGAAAAAACCGTTGTAATTGTTACCAACCGCCACACGTGAGTTGAGATGTTCGATTAGTAAAGACACATAGGATATAACATTGGCCTGGTATTAAAATAATGATGCATTAAAAACTTAAAAGTAGTCTTATTTTATAACTTTACACGTTAACATGATTGTTATAGATTTTATACTAACATTTCAGGCCACGGCTAAGTTATGTACTTTTATGAATTTTCCTACTTCAACCACTATTAGAAGAACTTACAATTTACCTCAAATAAGGTTGTTATACCTTATGATCAAATATCGAAGAAGTTGTGAAAGATTTTATCTAAATCCGTAAAATGAACGCTTACTCAAATGACCCTTTTAAATGGTTCACCCTTTGGTATTTGATTTATCTAGGGATACTGCAAAGACCTCTCCTCTTATTTCAATGGCTTCATTCTTAATTTGTGTGGTGTATGCTAGAAAACTATCAGCGAGACTAACTAATACCTTGCTTACAATGAGCTTATCGTGATGGGTCTATAGTTGCCCGTTTTTAGCGTTACTTCCCTTCTTCGGCATAATTTTGGATTATGTTTCAGACATCTAAAAGGCGGACGATAGTTTGATTATTAACTGTTTTTCCACATAGCATATATACAAAATATATAATGGTTCTGATGCCATGAATGACTTTCTCATAACAAAAACAACATAAAAGCGATATTTCCAAGCAAACTTTAGGTAGGTAATATAGGTTAGTTACAGTTGTCAGGACAGAGCGATCCGTCATAGCCGCACTCAGGAGTGTCCGGTGGGGGCGAAGTCCTGCCACCGGCCCAATGGATAGGTCTATCAGGTATGAACTGCAAGGATGAATTTGCTGCGACGTATGTTGCAACTACCTGTCAAAGAGATTGAAAACTTAAATTGCTATGTCTAATATTCCACAACAGTGTCGTAAATATCATTCGCATTTCTTACATAAGTCATATTATGTTTACTACCTTCTCAAAACACAAATGAAAATGTTTCATACATACGAAAAAAAAGAAGTGTGAAGCGATCAAGTGAATGAAACGTAAGGAAATCTGTGGGAAATATCCGGGAACTTAAGTTACGGCTTCGGAGATTTGCTGTCACTAGAAGTGATACAATATTATATATTATATGAAACATGTATTATGTCCAGCTATCATACATTGTAGGTGTATAGAATAAAACAATTTACAAAAACAGTTTAAAGTTTTGGGTACATAATAAATAACGACCGAAAATACACATGTACATTTTTTGTATACTTCACTCAAACTGACGCATGCAAAAAACACGCCGCACGCTGGGGTCATTAACGCTTATAAAATAGAGGTAAGAATCACCATCGCTCAATATTGCAAGGTTTCGTGAATGCGTTTGCTTGATTGCCTGAAAATTTGTGATTACCTGAAGAATTGATTTTTCATAAAGCAAATGTGTTCCCCGAGTCTTTTGGATACATTCCTTTTAGCTATTCCAATTCATATAAAGTCTTGTAGACTCCCGGAATTTCAAGTGAGTCTTTTTCCTTCAGAGATCGCAGTAAATTGTTTTTCAATAGTAAGTTAAACTAAAGTAAGTTGTTAACGCCCTAACACCCGTGTTTTCCAATCTTAGAATATTATATTTAATTATGCTAAAGTAACAGTAAAAACAAAAACAAAAAGAGACATCAACAAAGAAATCGATAAAACTTCGGTTCAGTTAAACCCGCTACAAACTGAAGTTTAATAGTTCTCCTATACATTTAAGGGTTTCGCCGTTTATCATGGGCGACAGGAAGGAACGCTTTAAAATAGTTCTCTGAAATACGGTCTCCTCGTCCGACCGGGTCTATACTTAGGTATTATGTTATATACTTTCTAACAGAGGTATTCAAAAATGCTTTCATTGCAGTTTGTAGTGTTTTGTTAATAAACATTAACGAGTGATTTTACATCAACGTTTCCACAACTTTTGGCAATTGTATGCTAAAATAGAAAGTAGATGCTTGGATTATGCCACATTAAGTACAATTAATGCAATAATAAGTACCTAGTCATAGTGTTGTGCCCTTCATCCTAACTCATACTCACTAAAGAAATAACTAGGCGCGCCAAATTATTTTTTATGAAACACTGACAACATTGATGATAAAAATTGTTCATCGTTGCTATACATGTTGAGCTACTTGCTACTTGCCTAGTGAGTACATAGCTAAGATCGCAGAATGACAAAATATACTTTTCATCTCGATTCACGTCAAAGTTCCCGAGCAGTGCGATATAATGAAATTGAACGATAATGAAGTCGGGGGAAGTTAGTTTGTTAAAAGGTTTAATATTGTTCGACTGTGAAAGTTTCTGTGATATTTCAAATACTAACAGGCCTTGTTTGTAGAAGTTATTACTCGTGGTTTACCGATGTCAAAGGAAAACAAGCAATTTTATATGAAACTAGCTTTACGTCCACGGCAATCGTAGCTTGTTGACACGTTAAAGAGCTAATCGTATTTTCCAAAACATATCAAGCGCTTCGCGACGCGTTATCAAAATGGCACTTATTTGGCTCAATGACTAAGCATTGTAGTCGAACGGGGCAATGCTGCCATACCGGGCAATTGGTAGTAGGCTGGAGCATTTGGATTGCTTGTGAGTCTGCATTGGCCTGTAAGTTATCATAATACTTTCATAGTAGTAGCTGTGTTGTATATATTTCGTGGTATTTTGTAAATAAAGGCATACCGCAACTCAGTTATTGGATTTGAAAGTGCTGAATTTAATAAGGGCGGACCATATCAACTGTCAACCTCAGCTTATTGTATAGGTATTCTATTTTTATCCGCCCCAGCTCCCGCTGCGGGTAAAAAAATTGATGTTTACAAATTAATTATTAAGTTTGGCTGAATCTTTCCTACCCACGTCAATAGAGTAAAACCACAGAATTTATTTAAAATGCGTAGGTGAAATTGAACAGCTTCACACCAATTTTACACATTGTTGTTATTTTATTTTTTCTCCAGTATTTGGCACAAATCTTGTGGGATGTCAGGACCTCATAGGCTGTTGGGCTATTGCATCCCCCTTGTATTCCTGTGGAAAGTCGTTAGAGGCTACGAAAGTAAAGAAACAAGTGAGAAACACCTATTCCTTCACTATACAAAGCGTTAAACCACGCATTACACGTCTCTGCTAATGAGTCAACTAATTCTATATATACATTTTCTGAAGCTTTTCAATAATTATTGTTATAGTTTGTCAGCAAACGAAAAAAAAAGCAATATACGATTCGCCTGACATCTTGTAACTATGTATTTATAGGAAATCGAATAATTTCCTTGGTACGTTTTTATGATTGACATTTGAAAATTGCGTTAAACAAAACTAAAATTATATGAATAAAAGATTATCATATCATGAAAAAATGGTAATAATATGAACCAAACTGGTTTATTGGGTTTAACGATTGTAAACATACAAACCATACAGTTTCTGGCTAGAAAATTTCAGAACTGTTTCAAATCTTAATGGAAAATCATAAAATGTAACTAAGGAAAAAAGCGCCAAACGAATAACATGGCACAATTAAGGTCGACGTGAGAACTCGTAGTGGTATGCTACACTATATCAGCATACACCTGGAGTAGTTGTGCGATTGGCAACCAACAGGGCTATAAATTATCTTAACGCCCTTACTAACCAAAAGGTAGCGGGCATATTGATTAAGAGTACCAATGAGGGTATTCCGGAGGAGGCTGGATTCCGCGCCTTTGCTGTCACTGCTCCCAATATAAATAGGTATACCATAGGTATAGGTAAAAGAAACGAAATTGTTCTTACTCTCAGGCCTATATGATATATACAATTAGGAAGAAAATATATCTCTAGGCACTTCCCCTTGTCTTTAGCAGCTATAACTATATCTAATCTCAACTTCTCTGACCAGCGGAATTTTGGCCAAACAGAACGTCTTCCATTACCAAAAACAAAGATAAATCAATATAAAAGTTTGCAAAATAAACTCTACCACTTTTGCTGACGTACTCCACAAGTCTACGATACTTTTCACTTTGGTTAAACCTTTGAAGCCTTTTTTAAGTCTTTGTGGTTTCGAACGTTGTTGTGTATCTGAAGAAAAAGACCAGTGTTTTGGTACATAAATGATACTCAAAAATACTTCTGATGACTTCTTGGGCAAGAGCTTTATGACTTAGTGTAATACCATATCTCAGAGCACCATATCTTTGTTTCAAAGTTCATGTAGAGTTGTTAATTTTTCGCAAGAAATGGCGAGGTCGACCCTGTGGTTTGATGAGAGCAAAGACTGGCTGCCGATACTACATTTTATGTAACTGCAGTGAGTAAAGTATTGGGCATTCGACCAAGCGAGATGCAGAGACATTTGAGTATGTTTAATTTGAGTTTGTTAAGTGAAAAGAAGGCACATAGTCTTTACAGATTCACTTGAAGTAGCTTATTAGCTTAAAGGAATGCAGCATCTCATGCTGCAGGGCAAGAAAGTGTGATTTAGAACTGTTCATGGACCATTCTTTCAAAGACCTCAGCTAGTACACAGATCTTGTAATGGTTGTAACCGGCCAATGTTTAATTTACAACTTTTCCCTTTCTCTGTTTCTTTCAAATATTATCCAAGATCTTCGTGATCGTCTCTAACACCCTTGATTACTGACTTTTCATTAGTCTTGTTGTTTGACTATATTTTATTACCCATACGGGTAGTAAAAGCGCTCATTATCCTAGTGAGCTCAAATAAAAGGTATTTCGAAATTGATGTTTGGCCATAACATTTTATTTTTCAATATACATAACAGCACATCCCTAATCACGACAAGCACTCAAAAGCTGAAAAGTTGGCGCGTTTTGAACGAGTTCTGTACAACGATAAAGAATGGAAATGTACGAGCTTGTGTGAATTTAAGAGACAAGCATATGTCGCGTTTGAGATTCCCGGGTTATGAAAGCTATAAGAAATGTGTTTTTTTATGAAAGTGCATATTAACCGAACTTTAATTAAGATAAATAATGGCAATGTTTTAAAGCTCCTATCTAGTTTCGCCATGTTTTGCCTATAAAGAATTCTTATATGTAATATGCCAAAGTGTTTTGGTAAATTTCTGATTTATTCCTTAACTCTGGGTTTGATTCCTAAAGTACCAAATGTATATTTTTTTTAAAGAGTGATAGTTTTACGATGTAGAATACGATGATTAAAAATACCCGAAAATATTACGTTTTGTAATTTGGTTGTAAATAAAATTTGCAGCCAATGTTTTCAGGAAAAGTTCGAGGAAGGCGCCATATTGGGGTTGACAAATATCTACAAAAAATAGTGTATAAAATCGTCATACTTTTTATGTCAAACCTTTATGTATGCGCTCTCCGTGCTAAGGACATATAAAGCGCCGATGCTTGACCGTACGAAATCTCCAGTAGAGGAATCTGTGGGCCGGTAATTGAGCACACTCACCGACGCAGCGGTGGTTACGTGAATTTTATCATATTGAGGGTAGGTGACTGAACTGAGGCTCATCTACGTAATAATCTGCATAAAAAATAAATTATTCCAGTAGTATTGATGTTCAAGCGGCACTAAAAATTAATTAAACGCATTGATGGACTTAATGACATTTCAAAAATCGTCGATATTAAATAAACACCATTTCATTAATGTTGATTGTCTTTTTATTTAATAAATGTGTGGTTTTTATTCAATGATGTTTTAAGTAACCTATTTCTATTCAATCTGAATTTTGATGTTTTTTTATTAATTATGAACAAGATAAAAGTAAGACATTAATTTAATGTCTTTTAAAATAATTACGCAATAAAATCGAGCGAAATGATTCAAAACGAGATTAAGAATATCAATTTCACTGACCTCTTTGAAATATCCGTGATACAAGCAGGTCGTTGCGTGCATTATTACATTGCAGTGCAGTGGTTTTAATATACAGCAATTTCCGAATACGATTTCAAGCACTATAACGTGCTATGATAATGTCATATTTATCAATCTTTAGAGTATTAGTTTTTTTTTTAGATTTTCGCGATTATTACACATTGTATAGTATGGAGTCATCCCGTGACCACGATCACTGCAAAGTGTTTGAAACGTCGAGACAAAATAATGATAAATATACGCAATTTAAACCTTTTAAAGTTGTTAAATTACTTTTTTTTTTAGAGTTTCCCATACTACTGGCTGGGTAGTCTACTTGATATGATACCCTCTTCCCAGAGCCATAATAGCTTCATTAGCTTTCCCTGCTAAGGTACAAGGTGGTCTACGATAAAACATGCTCACGTAAACGATATACCCGTTCAAGGACAAGTATTCAAAGACATTGAGATGATATAAGAGTACATACGGATGTATTTATATTGGATGAGACAGACTCTATGAATATAAACTTTTGTGACTGAGACATTACCTTCCCACACATCCACCGGAAACGAGCGAGTCTGGGAACTTGGAGTTAATTATTCGGCCTTAAGTAGGGCTCCATAGATGTTATATCGCAACAGAATTTGAGTAAATGACTTTGACTTTGAATAAAAGTAAATATTTTTTAACAGACTCCCAAAACAAAGGTGAAAATCAAAACCTTTTTGGTTTTTCTTTTTTACGTGACCACGCATATATTCTTACATAATCTAATCTCGATAATCTTATTCTCTATTCAGGACAACCTTTCCCTCTTCTGACGATGACATAGCCAAGTCAAAGTAACTCTACACAAAACCTGCTTCGGTCGCAACAGAATACGAACTTTTATTTTACAATAATTCCAAAAGCATGTTTATTACTCCTATCTTTTTATATGTCTATAATGTCTGTTCTTACTCCTTTACGCCTAGGTCATTGGTTTTTATCGCTTTTTTTATTGCTAGCATTTGACCGCTCTGTATTTTTTTGATTAGGAATGATGTGGTTTAAAATTTTATGCACGCTTAATAAGCATGGGAATTATTTCTCAGGAGCATCTGCCTCAAAAAAGTCTGTTATAGAGACAGACTTTTTACATGAGAGTGGTGGAGCCAGGTACGTATTTACAAATAAAATGAATGTTTATACAGACTAAATTACAAAGGAGGTAAATTAGCAAATTCTTATCCATGTCGTTTATATCTTCATTCCTTAATATTTGATGTATTAGATACTTCATAAGTCGTTGATCCCGCTTTTTGTATACACAATTCAGCAATCGCTTAGCTCCTGCTACATTCAACTACATTTAAATAGAAAATCTGTCGCCCAGCACCTGTACTGTATCAGCCGGATCGTCACTTGCTGAACACAACCTCCCCCATTATGGGGGGATTTGCCCTAATCCCTACGGCACATCAAGATCACTGCGTTCCTCAAGACGCCTGTCTTGAGGAACGCAGTGTGAGATATCAGTTCCTCAGAAAGCGCTGCTGCCCACCTGCTTGTGAGTTACCCTTAGTCGCCTTCTACGACAACAACGGGTAGAGATGGGGGGAAGGGGGGGTGAAATTTGTCCCGGCACCCCACGGGCCAGCCTAGGTTCCATTAAAAAGGCAAACTTAGAAAGAATAGCGTATACTAATACTTCATATTATTATATATTAATTTAAATATTTATTAGTCCTTTAGTAATATATTTTTTTTTTATCACGGAATTAGTTACTTGATCTGTCTCGTCATAAAACGAGACGGCATAGTTCATCTGAATTAATAAGGCAAGCCCACTCCCCAACGACTTTCATAATAAAGCGTCGACTCAAAATTACGACTTTGTGTCGAAGCTTTTCTAGTGCACTTTGCAACAAAGCTTTTGGTTTGAAGAAGCCACAGATAGTTAAGTATTAGGGCAGTATTTGGGTTTAGTGATCAGATTGCAATTTTAGTATTGAAAAATTAAATTTATTTAATAATTGTGATTTTGAAGCAATGATAGACGTGCATCAGGTCTACTACGGGGGCTATATATTATGTACACATAGAGTACGTCAGAAAAGAAGAATTGCAATTTATGATATAAACTTATGTGCTTAAAGGCGTTATATAGTTTTTTAACCGTTGTTTTTTTTTATTTTACCGGCGTCGCGTCTGTTAATTAATTCTATTTTTTTATGTTGAACACTTTTCCTTTAACTCACCGCAAAAATCGATTTTGCTGCGCGCTTTTGAACAAAACGGACTTTCATGCAAGAGAGGTGAAAACATATTCTGTACTAGTAGTTGAGAACTATTTTTGTACAGAGATATATAGAGAATTCAAAACTAAACTAACCCTGAGCTCCTGTAGCAATTAAATTATTACAAAGCATTTCCTTGCAGCTCAACGACCTCTTCATCCATTTGGTTGAAACACTTGAAAACAGAGTTAAACACCTTCTTAATGAAACGATGGGCCTCTGGGGATCCATTAATTTTTAATTAGATTTGTGGCTTGAATATTTCAAGAGAATACTATTTTATTGGTTGGTAAAATTATAAAATAGTTTGTAATAATAACGAAATAAAAGTGTTCCAAACTTTCTGATGAAAGGAGGGGTGAGGATTTTCCGCTTTTAATGAAATATAAACTATCCAATTGCGTGCTGGACTCGCACACCATTGGCTACTTACCAACGCAGAATGTACAACCCGTTTGTTATTTGTATATTTCGAGACTCCAAGCTGAGATCCGACCATAACCAGATTCTTGTTACTATTTGTTATTATACGTAATAATGTAATCTAGGCTGGTGCTTTTACGTGTTACCTTTTTATCATAGAGCGAAATCAAATCAGGTTTAAAAAACTCTTCACATGTTTGGGAACCACCTTATATTTTTAACTAATTGTTGTTATTCTTATTTGTCAGGCATTATAGACTAAAACGTCGGGAAAAATATGTAAATTGAAGCGCATGTTTCGACTTTTTCAACAAGCAAGCTTTACGATTACACTTTACCAAATTATTGCTACGAGAATATCAAGATCAAAATATAATAGAAAAATTATCACTGTTACCACTTTTCCGCTGTAAATATGTCTACTGCTTTAAATATTTTATATGTACCCCCGGCTATTTCATTAAAGGATTTATATCATGTACTAACCTCAAATTTGCTCGTAACGGGGTTCATGTCCAGTAAAGAGTACGACGCCACTCTGTCCCCGTTCTTGCTTATCACCACTTCGCCTGTGATGCCTATAAAATAAAACTTTGATGAATTCCTGTGTATATAGTCAAAACATTTTGTTATATGATAAAAATACATATAGCACCCTAAACGAGCAGACCTACCACCTGATAATATTTACACGGAAAGAATTCAAATGAAAATTCTGTTTTGTGAGTGCTTAGAAACGATTAAAACTTTACTTTTAAAGAAAAAAAACATTTGTATATGCAAACACTTTCCGAATTTTATCGTAAAAAGACTAAAGTTTTGAAGCGTATTTCACTACAAAAAATAATATATATAAATATGTTGTCTTTTGATAGTACTCTTATACAGGGCCAAAAAATTACAAACTAAAGGTAGTACGAGTAATAGAAAAACTAATTCAACGTACTTAATGAGGTTCACGCAACCGGCCACGTGTGAATTTGACTAACGTTGGGTACGTTAGTCAAATTCACACGTGGCCGGTTATATGTGTATATACAATGTGTATATGTGTAATATACAAATGATTTTTTTCTTTAAGGATTTTGACCTACACATAACAGCAATTTAACAAAAAATAACCAACATCAATCATAGAATACGCATTATTAAGGATATCTCAAATACTACTCTTCAGATCTCACTCTAATTTGAATAGAACTAGATGACAAGCAGCAACGTTTGAATATAAAAAATCATCTAAATTGGTACATCCTGTAAAGAGATATGAGGTAACACACAAAAAAATATACAGTTGAATCGCGAACCTCCTTATTTTTGTAAAGTCAGTTAAAAATGAACCATAAGATAATTATTTTTTCATACAGTTCGCGAGCTTTAGAATGTTTTTATTATATTTTCTCATACTTTAAATATCGAACTATAACTGCACCAAGTTTGACGAGTGTTTCTATTGCCGTTTTTAAATTATTTGTTAGTCAATCTACCATTTTAATATATTCTGTAAAAATTTCAACCAGATACCATACAGTTCCAAAAATACAGCAATTTAAAATTCGGACCGACGGACAAACGGTTAGCCAAGACTTACTAAAAGGGTCCCGTTTTCTAGTAGGGAACCCTAAGAATTCTTTTTTATGATTGTATAAATAATTTGTGGCACAAAGCACCAGTTAGACTAGCAGTACCTACTTGTATATCGGGTTCGTGTTCCTAATACAATAAGAATATCAATATCCAAAAGTGTTTCTCTCGTTCCCATTACCCATTACCAAGCCTAGAACGAGTTCGTATTATATTAGGCCCTAAGAAACGTAGAGCGTCGTAGCAATTACTATATTGCTACAGCTTCTACGTCGTAGGCGATATTGAGTAACGAGTTACGATTAGCGATTAATGTTTCCCTTAAAGTTTTGGTGTTAACTTTACCGTATACTTACTTTTCTAAAAGTGGTACAGGGACCCTATATGTTTTTATTACCCTCAATAGTAGGTACGGTAGCTTAAAGGCGTTATATAATTTGAGTCAATTGTTTGCAACACTTTGATAATCGGATAACATAAAACAGGATACATTGAACAGAATTTAACTCGATAAAAAACTTGCGAGCGATACCTATATTAAGTAAGTTACTTATTTCCATACATTCACCTCTTCGTTTGTTTAGTTATAATACTTGTTAGCAATTTTGCACTCGCTTTAGAAGTATTATTGCACTCCTTTGAAATTTACACAGAAAGTTTTTGGGATAAAAGTATACTCATGCACACACATACGTACACAGCTATTCAAATATATAAAATCAGTAGAAATTTCTTTCCGATTCCAAAACATCCGATTACATTATCACTAAATATTCAAAAGGTTGTTACAATTATGACTATCTTTACTTGATCAAATAAAATCCTTGAAAGATACCTTAAGGAGAAAGTTACCTTGAAAAGTTCGATTCCACATATTCCTTATAACGGCCGCTCCATCTAACTGCCCACGCGGGTCGGCCGCATATTTCAACGTGTCGTTTAACGCCAACGCGTAGAGGAGAACAGCATCGTAGAACGCTGCTACGAACGTAGATACCACTTCGCCCTTACCGAATGTATAGTTGTATTTCGTAGCTGCTAATTCTTTTACCTGTAAAAAAAGATCTGGCTGTGATTTGGATGTGGAGTTCAGACAAGAATGGCAAATAAATAACTGCATCATTTAATGTATTATAAAATTCCATGTAAATATCGATAGGTACGTCATTGCAAGTTTGGTATAACGAAAAGCTTATACATAAGGTCGAAGAATTTAATCTAGAGGAAGACTGTGTTTAAACCATTATCATGGTTATTGATGCAGTTGGAAAGCTTTCATGTCTTCCAGTTAGAAGACATGAATGCTTTCCAACTGTAAAAGAGGACAAAGTAAATGTGTTATTAGTAATTGCAGAAACATTTAGCTTAAAGATTTAAAGTCAAGCATGGTGTCGTGCCCAATTTAGTGCCGTGCAAGGCTTGTGTAGTTTTGAACGAACTATTATATAAATTATATTTATATAAAAGTATGTATTTTTAAACCGTTTTATAGGTTAACTTTATCCTTATTCCACTATTTTAATATTTAGTTATTATTTATTTACGCCCTTTTTCGTTCCGTGTTATGTTGTGCTGTATAAAATGTTTCTCTAATTCATAAAACTTAGCTCTTACGATTTCCACATAGGAGCAACAGTAAATTTTTTTTCGCTACTAACCCTATGGCCACAACAGTAATTGTTACCCTGTATCGTCTTGGTATGAAATATTTTTTTTACATTATTTTGTTACAGAAAAAGTGCTTTAATACGATTTAATTTTTATATTGAGATATTCTTTTTATGAAGTAAATCATCACAACTCATTTTGAAGTGTTCCATGCGAGTTCTACAATATAAGCGTAGATAATATATTTTATTTAATTAATAACTAATTATAACAATATATGTACAAATTATGTAGATGGCAGGTTGTTTGTCTATCCCAAAAGACAAAATTGCCTCCGACCTTGATTCGAGGCTTCAATTCCACAAACAATTTATGACATATTGTAATTTTTTTTCTACAACAAGACGAAAATGATAGCGATAAAGTTAATAATAATAAATATTTTACGAACACATTAAATTAATATTTTTATAAAACACTTAAAAAATATAAAAATATATCTAGTGACAATTCCACCTTATTTTCCTGCTAAGCCGACATGACGTCACAAACGCCACGCAGCCAAACCGATGAAAATCATATATGTCATCATGATGTAATCATAAATAAAAATCACTACAAAATTCCTGAGGATATTGGTGTTTTGTCTGCCAGACCAGACATATTTCTATACTCAAAAAAATCTAAAACGCATAGTACTTATAGAACTTATACTGTGCCGTGAGAAACAAACATACCCAAAGACCACACAATAAAACAAACAAAAAATTTATATGCTGTAGAAGTTGGAGCAAGGAGTATACCAGCAAAATCCCTATATAACCTACTTAAAGACCTTACCTACCAAGAACAACCGTAACTTCCATCCTAGAACGTGTATCCAAGGCGGCATTAGTTGGATTTACCAAACTTGGTTAGGTAGGGGAGGAGACTCTAGCGATGAATGGGAGCATTGATATATCATAAAAGGGCCCTTAACCCCTACTCCTGGGTTGCAAATCCCATGCCAGAGGGGCCTCTTCCTCTGTAACGCTATGGACCCGGCACCCACACGGTGACCCCATGCAATGTTCAGTAATTCGTCTCTTCATAATTGTTAAAGCTGTTTTTGGTCGTTAAAGAATCACAAACTGTTAGCTACATATATATGTATATATATATATATATATATATATATATATATATATATATATATATATATATATATGTGTGTGCATTTCCAAACTCTGGAATGATATTAATAAATATGAGGCATCTACATTACGGGTGACATTTTAAATCTTAAGAATAAAGTGGGATTTAAAAGTTTCAAATTCAATTTAAGTGGAATAAATAAGACTAGAACTAAGTTAAAATACTCAGATCTAAACGTCAACGAACAAAATAATCAAGTAAAGCGTTAAAAGAAGAGAATTGAAAAAATATTGATTATATAACCGCTTTTTTAAAAAGAGGCAGCAGCAATGCAGCAATTTCAGCATCAATTCGGTATGGAAGAGGCGATGGAAGTAACCTTAGCATGGAATAAATTGTAAGTACAGCATATAGTCAAAATCATTTATTCAATTTAGGCGTCTACGACGCTCTTACGAAGGTCAATTACAAATTTTAGTATTGAGATATTCTATATTACACGGATGGGGATGGACGAAAAATGTGATGAAACATGACAGCGTTGCGAAAAAAGGCATTTGCCAAGACCATAAAAAATTAGCTAACGAAAAGGATCTATCCTGCTTCAGCATGGCTATAGATTATAAGTGAAAAAAATGGAACCTACTTCCAAGACCGAATATATTATATTTTTAATAACTTGTTAAAGTCGGTACCATGACGATTAACATTATCATGGTGAAATTTTAATCTGATCAACTTGAAGGTATACTCTACTCAACAATAATAAAATCACCTAAATCAATTCATAAAATATAATCCTAAAAATCATTTCATAACATTTAATCGTCAAAATCAATTCATAAAATAGAATCGTCAAAATCAATTCATAAATAAAATCGTCAAAATCAATTCATAAAATAGAATCGTCAAAATCAATTCATAAAATAGAATCGTCAAAATCAACTAAAGTTACTAACACTAAAATTTTAAGTCAGTGAAAACCAGAAACACGATATTGTGCTCAGTGTTTCAGTCATCATATTCATAGTTTTTAGCTTTGGAAGTAAACACATTATAAATTATTAAAGAAATAACATGGAACTTGGTGCTATGTTGTGTCATTCGAGATGTTACAACATTAGCAACATTTAACTACTGGAGTCTCTTACCTTCTAGTATATGATTTCTATGATCATAAGTATCCATATTAAATGGACATTATAATAAATAGTAGTTTAACCGCACGTGGTTTTTAATCACAATAAATTTGTTACGCAATTTTTGAGTCTTTGATCACTGCACTAGAGTCGCCTCGAGTCACACACGTCAGATGCAAGACTAAATGGTTTTTTTAGGAGAACTGATTTCTTATTTATATTGAACCAGTCCTCATGCCGGAATAAACCAGCGCAGGAAGAAGCCGGTTTTAGTGTTGGCTTCGATGCGTAAATTAATGTATTGCTATATTGATTCAAAATTTGAATAACTGCGTAAATTTTGACATGTTTTACGCGTAAGCTTTGATATTGAGACATTTAAAAAAAAACAATGTTGATATAATAGGGCCAATGAGCATGAGAAGCTAAAATTTTCCCTGTAACGGTTTTAATTTTCTGGTCTACAAATCAATATTTCACGTAGAGAAAAGTCGTTAAGTATACAAAATACGTAACAACTTTCCAAATAAGTCATAAAATTGTTTATACTTTTGCATGGTGGGTAGGGCAAATCACCGCCTGGCTAGCTGCCACCTTCAGGTAGAAAATCTGTCGGCAAGCACCTAACAATTCACAATAGCTGTGTTCCGGCAGCTGTCCTTGTGAGCCAGTAATTTTAGGTTAGCCTGAACAACATGTTAGACCATATTGTGGTGTAATTAGTTCAAACACACACAAATATTTAAATAGTTTAATCACTTGTTCACAATAATAAACTAGCGTACACTAAATATTAATTTAGAAGGAGCCGAAGAAAAAGGTAAACAAATAAACAACAAATAATTTAGAAAGATATCGGAATGAAGCGCGCGAATGCATCTACAATGACCGTCAATTGTCCTCTGAGGCCGGCCGGCCGCGTCCCTCGTATCGCTCCGTAGTAACTATGTGCGCATCTGTGACGCAGCGCTGGCTTCGATGCACGGCTCGTTGCATACTATTTTTTCCGCGCGGCTTCGCCTCTTTTGCATTTATTTTATTAGTTTTGAATTTATTAAATTTGTTTTAAGAATTGTATTGTTAGATTTATTAATAGTTTATATGTTTATTTATTATCATTAATTATGTAAGCAGTGTTTACAAGGCTGCTGCATCACTCCCCCGCTGAGACCGGTTCACGGTCGATAGTAGTCTGGGAACTTTACTATTCTACCACTTCTTGTTTTTCTTTCAGGTGTAGTCGTAGGTTCAGGTTCCATTGCAGGAGTTACATCTTTTGTTATAGCAGGAGTGGCATCACTATTTACCAGGTAAGCGGGTTTTAATCTATCTATTGTCACTGTGGTTTCTTTTCCTTTAACATCTATTTTAATTGTTTTCAGGTTCCGTTCCAGTACTCTGTGTGGACCAGTATAAGGTGATACCATCGACTTTTTAGCTGGACCCTGGCGAAGGAACACGAAGTCGGACTTGAAGATGTCGGCTGGTAAGTAAAATGACTTTTTAACATGCCAAGCTGCTGGAGTTGGAGACAACGTTTTTATGTGGTTGCGCAGTCGTGTAGTAAAGCTGGTAATATCTGAAGAGAGGTCATCTGTGGGAACAAAGAATTCTCCTGGAAGTCTTAGTGGTTCGCCGTAAACTAGTTCTGCAGCAGAAGATTTAAGGTCATCTTTCCAGGCGCTCCTTATTCCCAGCAGTACGAGAGGAAGTACTTCGGTCCACTGCGCATTGTTGTGACACATTATAGAAGCTTTTAACTGGCGATGAAGACGCTCAACCATTCCGTTTGCAGCTGGGTGATATGCAGTAGTAGGACAGTGTTTGGCACCAAGAAGATTGCAGATGGACTTGAATAACTGTGACTCGAACTGGGTACCTCTGTCAGTGGTGATTCGATGAGGACAACCGAACCGCGCTAGCCAGCCAGAGATGAATGCTGAGGCGCAGGTCTCGGCTGTGATGTCTGGTAAGGGATATGCTTCAGGCCAACGGGTAAATCTGTCGACAATGGTGAGGCAGTATCTGTAACCAGAAGAATATGGTAATGGACCAATCAGATCCATGTGGATGTGGGAAAATCGGTCTGAAGTTGAGGGAAATGCAGTGAGAGGAGAGGAAGTATGACGGGTTATCTTATTACGTTGGCAATCAGTGCATTGTTGTGCCCATTTCCTGCAGTCACGACGAACTCCAGGCCACACGAACCGTTCTGATATAAGCCTGCTAGATGCAGCAGGTCCTGGATGACTCAGATTATGAAGAGTGTCGAATATCTTTTTTCGAAATCCAGGTGGTATATAAGGTCGTGGGCTAGGCATGGAAAGATCGCAGTACAAATTGCCTTCGGATGTAATGATCTTCTGGAGCTTCAAAGAAGAACCTTTATTCAGCAGATCGTTCAGTTCCGGGTCGTCTTCTTGCTCTTTCTCCATTGCATGGTAATCAATAGTTTTGATGCTTTCTATTCTTGAAAATGCATCGGCGACTATGTTGGCTTTTCCAGATATGTGTTTGATATCTGTGGAAAACTGAGCTATGTAGTCCAAGTAACGATGCTGGCGAGGAGAACAGTTATCTCTTTTGGTAGTGAAGGCGAAGGTGATAGGTTTATGGTCAGTGAACACAGTAAATGTTCTCGCTTCAACCATATACCGAAAGTATTTTATTCCTTCATAGATCGCTAGAAGTTCTCTGTCATATGGGCTATATTTCTTTTGAGCAGGTGACAATTTTCGTGAGAAAAATCCGAGGGGTTCCCAATCATTGTTTTTTCGCTGCTGAAGTACCGCACCGATAGAAATATCAGAAGCGTCTGTAAACAGAGATAATTCAGCCTGCGTATCTGGATGTGATAAGAGTGTGGCTTGAGATAAGCTTCTTTTACATTCGTCAAAAGCGTGCTGTAGTTCCGGGTTCATATCAATAGGCGTGTTTCCTTTAATATTAGGGCCGGAAAGAGCTGAATTGAGAGGGCCTTGAATTGCAGCTGCACCAGGAACAAATTTTCTATAATAATTAAGCATGCCAAGGAATCTTCGTAACTCTTTTGCTGTTTTTGGTGTTGGATAATCTTGAATAGCTTTGACTTTTTCTTCAAGAGGTCGAATTCCATCTGAAGATACGTGGTATCCTAGAAATGTAAGCTCAGATGCACCCAGCACACACTTAGAAGTGTTTATTAAGATGCCATACTTCTTTAGCCGTTCAAAAAGGATTTCCAGGTGTTCCAGGTGTTGGCTTTCGTTTTTTGAGAAGACCAAGATATCATCTAAATACCCGAACGTGAATTCTAGTCCTTGCAGCACTTCATCCAGGAATCTTTGAAAGGTTTGAGCTGCGTTTCGCAACCCAAAAGCCATAAATGGAAATTCAAAGAGTCCGAAGGTGGTAGCGACGGCAGATTTAGGAATATCCTCCTCCTGGATTGGAATTTGGTTAAATGCTTTTACCAGGTCAATTTTAGTGTATATGCTGGAACCAGAAAGCTGATAAGCAAAGTCATGCAAGTGTCGGATTGGGTAGCGGTCCGGTATAGTACGTGCATTCAGTTTTCTGTAGTCTCCACATGGTCGCCAGGAGTCATCTTTCTTACGGACCAGGTGGAGTGGAGAAGACCAAGAACTCTCAGAACGTCTGGCAGTTCCATCACGCAGCATCTCTTCATAGACGTTCTTGGCAATTTGGAGGTGATCCGGTGCCAAGCGACGAGGTCTGGATACAACAGGTGGTCCAGGTGTAGTTCGAATATGTTGCTTGGTATTATGCAATATTTCAGTTGAAGTACCTGGAGGCCTAGTGATCTCCCCATAACGACGAAGAAGTTCGTGATAAGGTGAATTTTCAGTAAAAACTTTGACAGAAAGTAGTTCACTGTGTTGTTTGTGTGACTGAGGCGCTTTGACAGATATAGATGTAAGGCTGTCCATTAGACGGTGATGACGGCAGTCAACGAGCAAACCGTAGAAGCTTAAAAAGTCAACTCCGATTATAGGTTTCGAAACGTCGGCTACTATAAATCTCCATTTAAAATCACGGCGTAATCCCAAATTCAGGTTAAGTTCTATGCATCCATATGTAGCTATATGTGTACCGTTAGCGGCGAAAAGTTCATATTTAGACTTACAGCGTTTTTCATTTAAAAGCATTCTTGGATATGCACAGATGTCTGATCCGGTATCGACGAGAAACTGGAGCTTAGAATTTTTATCCGTCATAAATAGGCGGCCTTTGCAGGTGTAGCAGTCATCAACCGCCATTAGTGACTGCTTCTGGAGTTTTCCGGACGGTAGTCACATGGCTTGACACATTTATTTGCTTTTGAACCATATTTAGAATGATACCAACATGTCGGAAATTTTTTATAGCTAGATTGCGAGCGCTTATTTGAAGAAGATCTATTATGACTATTTTGTCTAGTTCTGGAACGAGATCTCGAGTCTACTTGAGCTGTCAGTTTTTCTACCTGTTTAGTCAAAGCTGCTATCTGCTGTGCCATCATATCCATGGTGCTCGATGAAGCGGCAGCGACATGGTGCTGTGGTACAATGTCGTGCACCCTGTCAGCTAGGTCGGCAAGGACGTCGACCGACGAAGTTGGCTGTGCGGCTATGGCTGTCTGTATGCTACTGGGCAGACGACTCGACCAAATTGTTTTTAAAAAATCTTCCGGAACATCACTGCCAGCAAGATGTTTTAAGTGACGAAGAAACTGAGATGGTTTTCTATCACCTAATTCCTCATGCATTAATAATTGCTTAACTTTTTTTTCTTTACTGGCAGACAGTCTTTTAATTAATTCGCATTTAAGTTTTTCATACTTATCGTTTGCGGGAGGCGTGACGATTATGTCTTCCACTTCTGTAGCAATTGAAGAATCCAGCTGTGATATCACATAATAAAATTTTGTCATGTCGGACGTAATATTTGATATAGCGAAATTGCCTACAACCTGCGCGAAAAAAAAAAAAAAAAAAAAAAAAAAAAAAAAAAAAAAAAAAACTTGTGCGAACCAAATTGCTGGTTTTTCTGCCCAGAACGGAGGTATTCTAACGCCAACACGAAATACATCCGATGACGAAGGTGTTGAGACACGGTGCTGTCCATTCTCATCTCCGCGAGCATCAGCAAATTCCGACTGCATATTTGTAGATACATTTTTCTTCATAAAATGTTCAACAGTGGGTCACCAAACTTGTGGTGTAATTAGTTCAAACACACACAAATATTTAAATAGTTTAATCACTTGTTCACAATAATAAACTAGCGTACACTAAATATTAATTTAGAAGGAGCCGAAGAAAAAGGTAAACAAATAAACAACAAATAATTTAGAAAGATATCGGAATGAAGCGCGCGAATGCATCTACAATGACCGTCAATTGTCCTCTGAGGCCGGCCGGCCGCGTCCCTCGTATCGCTCCGTAGTAACTATGTGCGCATCTGTGACGCAGCGCTGGCTTCGATGCACGGCTCGTTGCATACTATTTTTTCCGCGCGGCTTCGCCTCTTTTGCATTTATTTTATTAGTTTTGAATTTATTAAATTTGTTTTAAGAATTGTATTGTTAGATTTATTAATAGTTTATATGTTTATTTATTATCATTAATTATGTAAGCAGTGTTTACAAGGCTGCTGCAATATCATCACCTACCATCATGTGAGATCGTGGTCTAAGGCTAGACTATCAGGTATATAAAACTAAAAAAAAATGTTTTATTGGTTAATTTACAATGATTTTCATTGTTTTTGAGGTAATATTTATGTAATCCAAAAAAAAACTTACATACATGCATGTATGTAAGTTTTTATTAAGTTAATTAGCTAATTTTAAATATTTTTCGTAGCTCACAGTAACTTTCGTTTCCTAGGCAAATTCAATTCAAATAATTTGCGAGCTTAGATTGTAAATTTGATACTAGAAAGAAATATACATAAGAGAATGAAAGATGTTGGTACATACAAGCAAAAAATCTGCTTGAAAATGAGCTACTTGTAAAATTCCAGACAAGCAATGCTAATACTGTATAACTCAAAGACCATAGAGTGAAAGTGTAGTGAATGGCGAAGAGAGTACAATAAAAAGAAGTAGAAAGAATTATTTTGAAGGTAGCAATTCCGGCATCGATATTATAAAATATGGAAGCGTTATAAAACTCAAAATAGTAGGGAAGGCACGCTTCTAAACCAACATAACATAATATCTTTAAACCTGTATTCCTGGAATGATAGATGGCGTTTAAGCATCCAAAATTTCCCAGATATGTTTTTGACCCGCAAAGTAGGGCTGGTTAACAGCCACCTGCCGGAAACGGTTCCTTGATCAATGAATTATTTATTAAAAATGTCAATTGCTTACGCGGTCAGAAAAATCCAAGTATTCTTTCTTTTCAGGAGCTGGACTTGTGACTGTCAAGACGGCACTGTAGGCTCGTCTGGCCTTCTCGTTCCTTTCATCTGTGTCTCCTTCTAGTTTCCACGGCTCTTTTGATGATGCGGATGCCAAGCTGGAACAAATTAAGATGATGATTACGTTAGACCTTTTCTGGGAAGACTCGTTCGTTTAATAAAGCTCTGATGGGAAAAAATGTTGGGTATATACTATTTTTCAAACTGTAACTGTTTCACAAAATAACAACGAAAGGAAAATTAGACCACAAACGGGAACCGATCCTGCTACGATGTGTCTCTTGAGCTCGGACTGGCTCTGCTAATGTAAGCTTGCTTTTGATAATTTTTGTCTGCTATCACACAAAATCGGTTAAGCACTTTTTAAGTTATTACTTGTACAAAGTAAAGTGACGGGCAAACACACGGATAGCATAGGTTATTAAGATGCAAACATTAAAAAAATTACGATGATATACGAATAAAAGCTTTTTTTTATCAACGGCTTAAGCGACACTTGATAATATACAAAAATAGTTGTAGCATATGATCGTGAATCAACAAATTAGTGTTAGTAACAAAATGTTCTCACGCTATAAAAAATGGACATAATAAGAGTCGAATCCAATTTATGATTTTAATGGGAACTATAAATTTCTAGTGAATGGTTCTTAATGTATTTCAAAAACGAATTTCCTATTATAACGTATGTTTTTAAAATTATGGAATAATCAAATATATACCAAAAATATTATACTAAAAAAACATGTTCACGAAAATACGTGATCAATAATATGATTATTTGAAATATATGTGTTTACCCTAGATTTATTAGATTTTTTATGCCATCGTTTTGTAACAAGGCCCATTTGGTGTTAAGCAAAAACCTCTTCCCCACAGTTGCAATTCATCACAAATGGCAAACTGCACTGCGCCCATGGCCCTGAGATATAAAGTTGCTAAAAAAAGAATTGATTAATCAAAATATAATATTTGAAATATGTGACTTCTCATTGATATTTTACCTCGTAGTTGCTCTGTGAATTATTTTTTTGACAAATTGGTTAGATTCACAAGCTGCCTGTCTGGCGGTAAGTTGAACGCGTTATCAATTACAGTTGCAGTATCAACGACCTTGTTCTACTGCTCTGCGCTCGTCACCTTGAGACTTGGCCTTCATGGGTAAAAACAGTGGTCTTTGCACACTACTGATACGAGGCACAACGTCTGACAAGCATTCGTACACCGTATAGATGGACTTTTGCTGAAAAAAAAAGCAAGCTCCTATCGTACTGTACCTTTCACTGTTTATAATACTGTTGAAACGGACAGCATGACAGGAGCATGCTTTTTTTTTTACTTGTATCGTGTGCCGTGGTTGTAAAAATCATTGCTCTGCTTTTATATTTTAAGAATAATATGACAGTGACGGTAATTAAGTTGGGAGAATAATTGTGACTACACTTAGGTGCCGTGTAGAAAGTTTTATGTAACCACGGTTTGAAGACTATTAATATCATTACTGATTGGTAAGCTTTTGACCACAATCTCATCCCATGGTAAGTGACGATGTGGTCGAAGGTGTAAATAGGCTTAACCTAAATTAGTAAGCCGTCTTAAATAGTATAATATGATTAATCGTATTCCTATTTTTCTGCCCGAAAATTCATGCTGCGTGAATTCTTTTTTATGTATTAAATTTTCATGTTTTATAGGACTAAGGATATGCTCTCATCTATACATTTTTCTGAGCAGGGTGTCTATTTAGAAACCCTTGTAAAGAATATTATTGTACCACCCTAAAAACAGAATTGTGCCCAAGTTGTCGCAATCGTCTCACCCAGTGGAGTGCCGAGTTAGAATGTCCCCCCCCCCCATCTTTTACCGTGGGTGTAGGAAGAGGCGATTAAGGGTAAAATACCTGAAGGTAGCAGCACCTTCTGAGAAGCTGCTATCTCACACTCCAACCCTCAAGACGTGTGCCTAGCGTGGGCATTATGCAAACCTCCATTAATGGCGAAGGCTGTGTTCAGCAGTGGACAATCCGGCTTTTACAGTGAAAAACAGAAAATAATATTTTATTTGGCATAAGCCTTTTTAAAGACTTAAGAAATGCAAATTGAGCCTAGCTGTTTTAGGGTTCCCCTGCTGAATAAGTAAAACCATAGTCAAAAAGAGAGCCAAATTAAATTTGTGATGTTTTTGAAATCCTATTTTATTGTTTGCATAATTTGGAAGTAATAAAATAGTGGTCACGGCATCAGTATAAAAATGATATTTTATGGTATATTTGATGATAATTTCAAGGACCTGTTTTGTATAATTTTTGTTGTTTGTATTTCGTCGCAGAAGCGTTTGAATAAAAACGTCTACTTACTTAGAAAACAGTTCAATATTGAAGAACACGTATTCTCCTGATGACACCATGTTGAGGTCATCCGCGGCCAGCATGATTTCTCTCACCGTACCAGGGTTCGCGCACAGCACCACAACTAAAAAAAAAAACAACGTTTAACAGTTTTCCTAAATATATTTCAAAGAGTCTGAATAATATAGAATATCGTATAAATAATGGACTATTTTACTGATATTGAAAAACCTATTTTGTTTATCGATTAACTCATTTCACGTATAGGGTAAGAAAATAATCCGGGTATTTTTTTTAATTTATCGGTACTACTTAGTACCAATAAATATAAATGTATTCGATTTTAATCCAACGGATCGAAACCACACGTAACAAAGCAGGAAATCGATTGGTTATGACGCCGTGCCGCCGATGTTTGATGTTTGTTTTTTTTTAACGCGGTTAATTTAATGACTTTTTCATCTGTATACGGTTTAACGGCCTTAATTCTACGGTCTAACTAAATCAAATAAAACATAAATGTGATAAAATCTATCATAATTTTAGGAGTAGTCAATGAGTTCCATGTCAACTTGCTACTGTCTCGGAACTTAACCTTAAATTCAATGGTAAAACTTGTCTCAAAACTTTTATCCTACGTCTTGAAAAACTGTGTTTTTCGCGGAAAAACTCTGTTGCGAAACTATATAACGCTGCTGTCGAACTATTCTCTGATGAAGCACTCTGTTTGTACCGAGGTGTATAATCTGAAGTTAATGATTGGTCTTGTCTGAAGAAACTGTTACTCGACGAATACTTACCCTTTGATTATGATCATCGACAAGGCAACACAATAATCAACAACGTTCCGATGAAAGTATTGTATTTGCGGAACTGTAATTAAATAACTTACGATGCCATGAAAACTAACCAAATAACATATACAATCGTATTATTTTTAAATCAATTCGTAGTTGAAGACATCCTGTTAAAGTTCTAAAAGGACGATAATAATTATGCATCTTCTATATCTTACTATAATCAATACGGCGGTCTTATCTAGTGATGTAGCAAACTAAACTTTTTTTACCTGTCCGATTCATCATTTTATACCCGATAATATATTAATGTCATATTTATCTAAGAAAACCGCTTCATTATGATTTTTTTGACACAAGCCAATGGCCTCCATTTCATTCACATTAAGTGAGAGATGAATTTGAAAATAACAATTTTATAAAATGTACAAATTAATTAGTACCGATGAACTGATTTAATTAGTGTAACTTTAAAAAATAACAGTGCGAAATTCTCGTGCTTGTATTTATAAGTATAAAATTAAAGTTTCAGGCTGATTCACTCGCATTAATGATGATGATGAAAATTATTTATATCCTAAACCATGTATATTCCAAGTATCATCTTAATGAGTTCAGCCATTTCAGCGTGAAGAAGTTACAAACATATACACTCACAAACATTCGCATTAAAAATACCAGTTGCGCCCCGCAGTTTCATCCGTATAAGTTAATGATGAAAAGTGACGATTATGATGATGAAAATGAAAGATATCCAACGTGATAACCCAGCATGAAAATCTGTCGACAAGCACCTAACGGTGTGTTCCGGCAGCAGTCCTTGAGAGCCAGGGAAATAACAGGCAAAATGAGACTTAACAGGTATGTCTCAATGTGATGGGCGCAGTGCAGGTCGTCACTTGTGCTGAAATGCATCTGTTATAGGCAGAGGATACCGCTTAACATCAGGTGGGCCTCGCGCTTGTTCCACCACAATAACATAAAAAAAAAATCTCGCTTGCACTTGTTAGTCTTATGGAGCCGCATAGTGATGTGCGTAATATGGTTATTGGCGCATATCGATAAGAATAAAATTAGATAGAAATATTTGTAATGAATGTTAATAATTATAATAGAAACATTTTTAATTAATGTTGTGACACAAGTTTGTTATAAATGTTAAATGTTTGGTATTATGGGAGAGGCTGCGTTCAGCAGTGGACTATCCGGCTGATGTAGTACAGTACTTACAGCTACACATTCACACAATCAGTTGAGTATTGCGAAACGCTCTATTGTATTGTAGAATAAGCTATCTGAAGCTGTCATTTCATTACACATTAGAATTATTTCTTATTTATGACTACGGTGAGCTAGTAGTCATAAATAAGAAATAATTCTTCTTGATCGTGCGCTGGAAGAGTCAAGACCTCCTGAGGATGCTTCGTGTAGAATTGAACTTGTCGAAAATTCTTCCGGATTTGCTGCGTGGCGTGTGTGACGTCACGTTGGCTTAACAGGAAAATTAGGCGGAATTTTCACTAGATTTTTTTTATTTCTTAAGTATTTTTCTAAAATTTTAATATAGTATTCCTTTTAATGTTTTTAATGTATTTGTTTTTGGTTAAATATGGATTTCCGCTAAGTAACGCCTGAATCTATTAATTTTATTACGAAATAATTTATATGTATTGTTTACATAGTGTCATAAATTATTAGGTATATTTGCATCCAATCTACTAATGCGTTTGAGGCGATACGAAAGAGTGATTTCTAAATTAACTGGCCTGCACTAATGGCTTGATTTATTTGTATTGGACGATGCAACAAAATGGAACCAACGGAATCTTATAAACCATTTAAAACTTGCTGCTTTCCGCGGCTTTGCATGTAATTCAGCTAAATCGGACTCGCTCAGCATCAGTAGATCTTAATTAAAAGTCTCCGATTTCCCTGAGTAGGTAGGCAGTGTCTCTTTAAACCCACATTTCACCAGACGCACCAAGAAAAATATATGGTTAAACAGGCCATAACGCCGTCTTAATTTACCAAATACTTTCGTATTCTACTAAAATAAGAAAATATTTTGTTAATATTCGTTATTCTACTAAAGACAAAAATAAACAAATTTTGTCCAACATTTTAAGGAAATTTCCTTGAAAGATTAGCTAGCTAATTTTTTTTTTATTACAACCAGCATTAAGTAAACCAAGCAAATGTCAAGAGGTAATTTATTCAGGGCATGTTGTTTAGTCGTACGTAATAGGGGCAAGCGAGGGTGAGATTTCACGACACACTTTCATAAGGCAATCTGTTACTTAATTATTTAGTCAGAAAAAAAAGTAGGAACCTATGTGCATGAACAACTCTGGGATCAAACCCAGGACTCGAGATTACAAAATGGCATTTTAACACCAACGAGATTGTCACACATATCAACGAAGAAGTATCAATGTAACCTAATAAAATTTTGGAAAGCTTGAATGTTTCATTGGCTAACTTAGGTGGATTAAGTATTACGTAGTAGTAGTAATACATTTTCAAAGGATTTCTTAAGCCTCAGTGGCATTGATTGATATCTTAAATTTTGTTATTGTTTCAAAACTGGAAGAATAATTTAAATTACAGAATGGCAGTTTAATAACTATAATTAATATTGAAAGGAGCTTAACAGATTTAGAAGTTCCGGTGAGTTTAATTTATTATAAATGATTTATTGCCTCAAACATTCGTTATTCGTAGACATACTGAACGCAGGATGATTTGGGATAGTGAGATTTACTTTGAGGATTCCTTTTGCTTCACTATATATCTCTTAGGTATATTGAATGGTAATGAATATGGAATGATATCGAGCACAAGAAATCAACGAGAAATAAGTGAATCAGAAATAATGTAACAGTATTTCCTGGTGGTGATTGATTTCTGATCCGATTGTAAATATATAAAGATTTCGTTCATTGAGACGTTGGACTGAATAAGAAACAATTCAGTCCAACGTCTCAATGAACGCGTATTTTTTCTAAGATTTAAACTTCAACACTGTAATACTTTTGGCAATGTCATGTGCTAAGTCAACATAAAAAATAAAGGAGTTGAAAAAATAATCCAAAAACCACCTATTATAAAAGCCTAAATGCGCCTAAACAAGAACAAAACTAAACGGGAAGTACTCGAACAGGCAGACAGACAAACAAACAAGAAATAAATATAACAACAAGTAATTGATTGGCAATATTTTAAACTACTGCACTGTTCCGACAATAATTCATCTCTACTTCGACGAACCAAAAACGGCTGTTTTTTTTTTATGTGTTATGGAGCGGAGAAGTCACCTGTCTGACGTAAGTTATCACGCCTGTCCGTAACAGATGCAGTGTCAACATGCTCGCTTTACTTGACACTACAGTGTGCACATAACTCCGGGATATTACTTCTTATATCTTCTATGTCCAGTAATTTCACTTGCTATAATACCCTTCACACCTAAACACAGTAGCGTTTACACACTACTACTCCCAGATAGAATATCTGCGGTGGTACCCACCCTTCAAGACGGTACCTTCCCTACTACCTAGCAATGTACATTTTGTGTTGGCATATGAAACGATGTATCCATAAAATGGGGTTAAGCTCTAAGGTTCCATTGATACGATGCCGCGGCCTCGACACAAGCTCCGTGGTTTGAGCGTGGTAAGGGCGCGTCGCGCGGCGAGCCACGCCCGAACCACGTTCTCGTGTGAAACCCAAACTTAGTGTGGGGCAAAGTCTGACCCGCGGGCCAACACCGGCCTCCAAATGGAACAGTTTTGATTAGACCCGTCAACAACTTTGATCATATATAGTACTGTACTATTGAAGTATACACATTATTGGTCCTCATAATTGGTAACTCGTAAAAAAACGTTTGTTGTTGGTTTTAGATTATTTATTAATTACGAGGCATTATATTTATTATATATCCAATAACGATCGCATTGCAACTGTAGATAAATTTTTAGGTAAACTCAATCTTTAAAACTAAACCAGCCCTCCCAGTTTTAACAAGGTTGGATAAACACACTTGGTGGAAACATTATAATCATTTTTAGTCTAACAAACAACAACATGCTAAGTAACCTGGCCCTATAGGTTTTTATAGATTTTTTTGGGCACCTGGTATAAAATGTTTGTCCACACAAAAGTTAGTGATATATATTATTTAAATTAGGATAGGTCTGTGGTTAGAGCGTTTCTAACCAGTGAGCTACAAAATTATGTTGCAATATTTCTATTCCATACTGTTTGTTTCCAACTACCGGTGATTTGCACTTTATAAACAAACCACTGCCTACGCGTAAAGCTACAACCAACAAACAAAAATTTTAAATTCAAATATCGTGCTGAACTTCAAAGCTTACTTTGCGTTTGGGGTATCGGAACCCATAAATATGCAACACTATCGACAACTTGCTATTCTGCTGTTACATTGATGTATGCAGAGGTCGATTTTCATATGAATAGTTGGACAATCTTCCGATACTGTGTCAACAGCATAAGAGACATTAATGTTTTCCAACAACTATTTATTTAATGAAAGGGTTGTGCTTCTCAGTCCTAAGATATTTATTAAGGATGATGTGTGGATAGGTGCCACAATTTAGACGTCAATCAGCAATTCCTATGTTGATGAATAGAGTGGATAGGTAATAAGTCATAAACATTTCATATTTGACATGTATTGGCGACCGAAGCTCCTCTTTTGATTATCTTTAACAACTGTTTTATAAGTATCGTAATTTAAATTTGAGAACGTAATTTGTTTATATGTCATTTTATTTTTACATTTTGTCAGTCTTTATTATCATGACTCAGGGTGATGGGTGCAATACAGTTCGTAACTTTTCATGAAATGCATCTGTTATAGGCAGAAGTTACTGGCTAGGTGGGCTTGTTACGCTCGCCCGTACTGTAGTGCAATAATCGATACCTTCGACCGAGTTAAACACTTTTCTTTTGGAGGAAAGAACTGAAATTCTTTTCAAATTCGTGACAACGTTTAACATAGATTTACACCAAAAACCTCATTTATTCTCAGTAAGTGATTATTTAAATTATTATTAATATAAGCGGGCAGCAGTGCGCGTCTAGCAGCCCTCGATGCTGCCCGCATTCTTTGAGAATGAGCATCTTTACTGCTTGAACACCAGTCGGAGATTTCGACTAAACACCGTGAGTGGTAGCCGGTATATTTATTTCATAATTATGTCAACTCACGTTAGTTTTAATGACAAGTGATTTTTTCTGCAGCAACTTTTTTCTTACTACCGTTTTGTTTGCGACGTACACAGATCAGATTTATGACAAAGCATGGTTATATCATCGACAATTTTTTTTACCAAAAAATGGAACTGACTACAACATTCAAATGCGTGAATAACTTGTTGAAGTCGGTAACATGACGGTTCATAAGTACCTATTATCAAAATATTGTGCGCATGGTACCAACTTCGTAAGTCTCAGTCACACATATGAGTGTAGAAGTCGGTTCTATTTTTTGAAAAAAAAATTTTTACCCTTTTTAGTGACCCTTCTACTTTTGGGATCGATTGTCATGTACTGTCAATGACTCTATCATCAAGATAGGAAAATACTTTTCAGTTATTGGAGTGTAACTCAAAAATGGCTTGACCGATTTTGATGTGATTTAAATGGGACGGCAAGCATCAGCTTTCAAATAAAAAGAGAATCAGCAAGAATCGTCAAAATCTTTTCACCCAGTCAAAAGTTCTAAAATAACAAACTTAAAAAAATGCTTACGAATTGAGTAAAAAAAATATCATAAAAAAGCTCAGTATAGAGGATGTGTAGTAAGAAACTAGTGTAGTGTACCATATTGTATTCGGATCGTATCTACGCTTCTCATGCTTGCACGATATCAATCAACGAAGGACGACGACGAGGGACGGATGGATGACGCAACGTGTGCTCTAAGTACATACACTCTTCGACCAAACTATTTCAATTTTGTCGAAGAGTGTACTTACTTAGACGAAACATCGCGTCATCTCTCCGTCTGACCTAAGAATTTTACTTTGATCGAAGAGTACGCTGGAGGCATACTCATGGAATATAATTTACTTAACATGCTATTACATTAATACGCGAAATCGCATTAACCTATTTTAAACTAAGTATTGTTTGTCATTATTTAACATTTTTAGTGTAACATTATGCATATTTATTTTATATTAGCACTAAATTTTTATTTAAAGTACCAAAATATATTGGGATCTTAGGAGATTTATCTAACGCGCGAGTGATATATTGGTTTGAACTGTCACGAAAATGTATAAGGAAATTGATCGTAGACTGTTTTTATGTGTTAAGTTAAAGGCTGTGTGGGTAGTTGTTTTCATTTACATATTTTGTCAAATTTTAAAAGAAAACGGTAACAGTTTGATATTATAGTGGTTAATCAACTTTAAATGGTTTAAATTGCTTATATTTATCATTATTTTTGTCTCGACGTTTCAAACACTTTACAGTGATCGTGGTCACGTCACCCCGTGATAATTGGTTTTATTAGTCACTTGAGTTATTAAGAAATTATGTGTACTACCGTCAGAATTTTCCCTATTCACGCAGTAATCGTAAACCGTTTAAAGTTGTTTAATGACTAAGTGTAATCGCGAAAACCAAAGACAAGTTTGATATTATCTTTTGAGCAAACAAAAATCCTATGAATTTTTGGTTTCGGATTTGATAAAATACCCTTAATTGGAAACATCCAACCTAACGTTGGGACAATTGACCATTCTCTCCATAATATTGAAGTTGAAGAATGTTTTCCATTAGAGCATAAATGGCATCATTTTAATTTGCAAAGGGAAATGGTGAACAAAAAGTGGTTTTGAAAGGTCCAGCGGGATAGATTGCGTCTCATCCCATCGCGTGCCGACCCGGGATCGCATTGTAAAAGCAAATTTTAACTCGCTAAGAAATATGCCAGCGATTTTTCAACCTTACTTCGTGGAAAACATTTTCTTTTATAATGTTTTAGAGATACATAAAAATAAAATAATAAATGGTTAAAAATAACAGTCACATTTTTCTACTATCTGAAGAAATGCAAGTATTTTTAATTATTGCTTGAATGTTGGAATACTAAGTCAAGAAGCACACAAACTCTCTAAGTAGCCACACAAAAACCGCAATAATTGACACCATTGGCTGCATAAGTTAGCTCTACAGTAAGTTTAGGAGCCGCTGTGGCGCTCCTGTAGCCCCGAAAGAGGCCTAAATTGTACAAGTGTAGCAATTATATTATATAATATATATCACGTGAAATAGTGGTCAAAGGTTAACTAATCAGGCATAAAAACAAATACTTTCGTTCGTGAGTTTTTATGTTTCTTCTATGATTACTATTTTTTCACATAGCATAAATATTCATTGTTTACACAAATAAGTTACAATGTAATAAACACTTTAATCTAACGTATCGATAACAAGAATTGGTTTAAAAAAATACTTAATTTCTCACATAAATTAATTATTGTTTACGGAACAAAAACAATTGCCGACGCCACCGTTTTGTAAAAACTGTTCAGTATGTCTACAAGTCTAAGGCTTTTTAATATATATACAATAGTGAAAACCTAGTGAAAGTTAGTAATATGATTAATTTGTCAATTGAAAATAAGGTAAATAAACTGGCAAGTATTAGAAAAGTAAAGTGTTTGATTTTTCCCTGAGTAAGTGAAATATTATGGTTACAGATGTGCTGTATTGTGAAAACGTATTCATAAACAAGCTAAAATTTTCACGGGCCCCTAATATTGAAAGGTTTATTTTAAACATTATTTGATATAGGTAACGTTTTATACTGTTTTTAAGTTTTATAAAATATTTAGGGGTTTTGAAGGTTTAATAAGGGTCAGGTGTGAGGAGGATCTAGAATGTGAGATAATATACTCTATTGGAGTCGTATAAGCGCTACAAAACTCGTTTCTAGATCCCATAGCGCTACAAAAGAAGATCGTAACTCTGATTTACATCTAACTCGCGTAGAATGAAGCTACATCTCGTTCTTCTAACTTCTTGGGAATTAAAATCATCACTGTGGAGATAGTGTTGCACCTTTCTGTTAAAAATCTCTTTATGTACATCAGGCTCGACAAAGGCAATTTGAACCGCCTGTGTGTTAGTAGAGAAGTTACTTCTGAAATATTGTTTCCCTCGTAGCAAAATTTGCATAGCCGTTCTGAACCAATCAGCAAAGTTAATGTCATGACTTGGATAGATGTCCTCTAGTGATATTACTACTAAGCGCTTCCGTGCTTCGGAGGGCACGTTAAGCCGTCGGTCCCGGTTGTTGTCTTAGGATGGCAGTCGTAATAGCATGGTGATAGAGCATTTTGCGAATGCCCGACTGGCTAGCTAACACCCTCAAGCAGAAATTTTATGCCAAGCACCTAACGGTGTGTTCCGGCAGCTGACCTTGAGGGAAAAAAAAATTATAACTCCAGATTACTAAAACCACTTTAAGTATATTTGTACAGTTTATGAGAAACTGTTAAAATATACCGTCACAAACCACCCTTGTTTACATTCCAGTATGTATATTAGAGCCATTGCGATGAAATTAATGTCAAGCCATCAAAAATAAATACCAATAAAAATAAATAAGATCACACCTCATAAGTGGTTTTGTGCTCACTGAACTACAACTATCCAGAACGAAACTCCTATAACGGTATTAGCTAAAGCACCTAAAAAGTTATTCACACGTGTAATATCATAGTAATCCTTAATAGGTTGACCTTATCTCCTAAGCTAAACGTCGGTTGTTCTTTACGACTTTCGGGTAGAAAATTGCTTGCCTTCAGATGCTAGGCACGAACCTGTAACGATTTGTTTTCTTTGGGCATAGTCTATTTCTGAAGATATTTTTCTACACGCCCGAGGTCTACTAATATATATTTAACCACACAAATTCATGTGTCTCAACATTAATTTGTGTTGTAATATAGATATTTACGCCAATATCTATATCTAACTAGCTATAAGAGTAAATACCTAGATTGATTTTGTACAGGTGAAGGTCTAAAAAGGAAAGCGAAGAAAATGTAATTAAAAAGTAATAATTCTATAATAGCTACAAATTCTTATATTAAAAATATTCGTGAACGTAATATAGAAATATAATAAATTACATAAAAACAAATAGTTTAAGAGAACATAAAATTTATATGTTTGAAAAACACTTGAAAATTTATTAATAAGTAAATAGCATCATAAGCGCCTCGTAGCCCAAACGGAAGAATAATCGACGCGTTTTGCTTCTACACGAAGGACCATCTATATTACACGGTACTTATTTACGAGGTTGACTCTTCGATTGCACGATCCTTGATCACCCTTGAGCAATACAATTTTTAAGTCTCATGTGGCAGTAATTTTACTGGCCCTCAAGGACTACTGCCGGAACACACTGTTTATTAGGCACAAATTTTCTACTTAAGGGAGATAGATAGGCAGCTAGCCTCCACATGCCAGTGAAGCTCAAGCCGGCGGTTAGGGCCGAACCTTGGACCTGCGGCAGGGCAGTCCATAGCTATTACCGCTCGGCTGAATTGGAAG
Source organism: Plagodis pulveraria (assembly GCA_963890685.1). Classification (NCBI taxonomy): domain Eukaryota; kingdom Metazoa; phylum Arthropoda; class Insecta; order Lepidoptera; family Geometridae; genus Plagodis; species Plagodis pulveraria. The sequence goes on from OY982967.1 coordinate 21,885,212, forward strand.
ATATAAATGTATAATTTTGTATTAGAAAAACAGGTTATAAAGCCAGTAAATGTTACTAATTGTAACATGATGCCTCGTGATTTCCATCATAAATAACTGGAGTACAATTAATTACTATTACCACAAATGTTCGTTAAAAATTAATGCAACGGAAGCGTTTAAATTTTATACCCGTCATTATTTTTTTTTGCATTGAATTCGATGTGAATTAATTCACATCGAACATCAAATCACTAACGTTTTATTTTAATCGGTGTCAACCAGATCAATGCTGTAAATTTGTCATCTACATTTTTATGTCGTTAAAAAGAATTTTGTGTGTGTATATTTTCCAGCTATTCTAGCGTTGCCTTATCGTAGAGTCAAAGTGCTACAGTTTCATGCTGAAATATGACATCATAACCACAATCGTGTAAAGAGGTTTCACTATTCAGTTACAAAAAAATTTAGTAAAGCGGAAGAGTTTTGTTTCAAATTCGATAAGTACATAAACAAAGTCAGCACAGCTCTATAGTTTTATTGTTCCATGGAAAAACGATGCTGGAGTAAGTTATTTTCCGTAGTTCTATTGGCCAATGGGTCCACGGTTAAATTACTTTTTTCCATAGTCCCGTCAATGGGACGTCCAATGGAACTACGGAAAATAACTAAATAAATCTTACGCCAGAAAAACAATATGCTGCTGTTATCATAGCCCTTTTTGCTAACCGACTTCTAAAAAAGGATGTTCTCAATTTGCCTGTATTTTTTTTGTGTTTATCTCGGTAACTGTTTACAGGGTGTACAGAGTTAGTTATTTTTCCATATATAAGAAAGCTGGTGCTTGTAATGTGGTCTGTCATATTTGAGTTATCCCTAATAATGCGTATTGTATGTTAGAAGTCGGTTGTTTTTATTTTTAAACTAGCTGTACCTGCGACTTCGTTCGCGATTGCCGTACCTGCAAACTAATTATTCACATTAGAGCACTGTTTATCTCATATTAAGCAACGCTGTGGTCTGTGGTGAAGCACTCTTAGTAAAGCATAGCTCAGAAAGGAGCTTTTTACTTTGGGTTTGATAACTCCCAGCCTTTTTTTCCAGAAGACAGTAGTTAAGTAACTCAGAGAGTTCCTTCGCGGTTCGCACAATAAAATTGTTGAAGCAAAGTAGGTACCTACTTTGTGCGTTTCTTTGGAATTTCGATTATAAAACGGTATCTTTTTGCCGAGGTTCTCCTTGTTTGGCGGTAGAACAAAAATACACACTTCCATTGCGCAGTTTCCAAAATGTATCCGGCAAAAGATAGATGGTTAAAAAAATTTATTGTGGCGAATGTTCCAGATTTTAGAGTTTTGTCTTAGCAAGCTGGCCAATCTAAATAAGGACGCCAAGATGCCCGTGGGGTGCCGAGCTGCCCATGGGGTGCTGGGCTGCCCGTGGGGTGCCAGGCTGCCCGTGGGGTGCCAGTATGCCCATGGGGTGCCGGAATGCTCGTGGGGTGCCGGGCTGCCCTTGGAGTGCCGGGCTGCCCGTAGGCTTCCGAGTTCACTTGTCACTATTCTAACAAAAAAAGAATATTTGAAATCGGTCTACGCGTTAATAAATTACATCTAAGTGTACATTTTGACTTTAATCCCCTTTCCCGAGGGAACCGTGCTGAATTTCGGGATAAACAGTATACAATAACCTTCTTCGTAGTATGAACTCAAATCGTGATAAGTTTCATTGAATTCCATTCAGTAGCCCATGGGGTGCCGGGCTGCCCGTGGGGTGCCAGGCTGCCAATGGGGTTCCGATCTCACTCATCACTATTCTAACAAAAAAGAATCTTTGAAATCGTACTACTAAGTTTCATTGAATTCCATTCAGTAGTTTTGGAGTGATGCGCGGCCGGGATACAGACAGACAGACAGACAAAAATAAAAAAAAATACAGTTTTCGCATCAGTATCAGCTACAGAGTGCTCTCAATTTTTTTTGCAAAATATCTTCTATGTACAGAATTGGACCTGTTACAGTTTTATTATAAGTATAGATTATCGAGGCTACTTATTTACACAGTTTGGTTTCTGACTTATATTTCGATCGCATTAAAACTCTGTGGACCTGGAATATAATATTTTAAACCAATCTGAGTACTTTATTCGAAATACGGCAGAAATCAACCTAATGGGCAGAGTGTACAGACCTAGAAGTAATGAGACTTGGCAGCAGTGGAGGTGTGAGTAATGAACGTGCTTGTTTTGGGAATTAAATATTATGATTTATATGAATATCGTAAGCTCATTTTTTCCAGAATTAGTTAAAATGCGTTTTAAAGAACACAAATTATATTTTTAGTAAAGTACAGAAATCAAGAAATATTATAATATCTTAAAATACTTTATTCAAATATTTTAAGAAAACTCTAAACAGTTTATTTAAATATCTTTTGTAAGTATTTTATTACTTATAGTTGTAATAATGAATTTACTAGGTATTAGAAAAGTTAAGTGACCAATCTGAAAACAAATTAATATCCATTTTAACACGACTCATTTTTGCGATCAAATCATGTTTTTATTCTTGCAAATTATTTAAAGTCTACTTCTCGCAGGGATCACTAAAAACTTTTCAGTGATTTACACACAAATGTTCGTTGACATTTAATACAAAAGTGTGTAACTTTGCCCGTCAAAAAGAGCAACGTAGCTACTCACACACGGGGTCGCACATTGAACCCGTGTGTTTTTTTTGACATTCTAATATTAGCGAGAGAGTTCAACCGACCAAAGTATGAACTTTTCCCACGTATAGTTTCGTAAATATTTTTTTTGATGTTTTTTTATGTTATTGTGAAGGAATAAACCTGAATCCCACCTGATGTTAAGTGGACAAACCTCTTTCTATAACAGATGCATTTCGTCAACAACAAATTGCACTGTGCCCGTCACACTGAGACGTACAGTTGTTAGGTCTCATGTATCTGTAATTTTACTGGCTCTCAAGGACTGCTCACACTGTTAGGTACTTGGCGACAGATTTTCTACTTGAGGGTGGTCGCTAGCCAGACGGGCATTCGCAAAATGTCCTTCCACCATGTGGTGAAGCTCAAGCCCGCGGCAAGATTCGAACCATGGACTTGCTGCACGGCAGTCCATCCATAGCCAATGCCACTGAGCCATCACTGCTTCAAAATCCCATGCCAGTAACTCATGGTTAATGTATCTTATTAGTTACACATTCTTTTTTAAGTTTATTGATTACTAGCGGCCCGCTCCGGCTTCGCACGGGTATAAAATATATAGCCTATGTTTACACTGAAAAAATTATTAAAATCGATCCAGTAATTTTGATTTATTCATTACTGCCCGTGGCCTCCACGCGTTAAATTTAGAGTAAAACAATTCTTCTTTCCCTAAAACATGAAGATTTCCTGCTATCTTAGGAATATTTAAATTCATACACTACATTTTTACTTATTTACTTTTTAGTGGAGTGATGATATGAAGTGATGATTAAGTTTTAAATTGATTAGCTATAAATCGGTTATCATCTGATACACTTGACTTCTAGTCGGAGTTCTCGAATAATACGAAATATTATGAACTAATTTTTAATGAAGGTTTCACTCATAGAACACAAGTCTTTTATGGGGGAAAAAACCGTACAATGTAACAAGCTTACGGTGTTCTGAACCGGAACCCTAGGTGGGTTCCGGTTCATAACTTTCATCTATGGTAGTTGTCATTTTATCGGTGGTTTTGCAAGAGTAGTATTCTCATGAGGTGTCAAATTGAACTGTGTGTTTTTGGAGTATAGTGGATTTTGTTTTTGTGCGGCTTGAAAAATTTGCTAAAGTATTGTGAATTTTGCTTAGTTAGAATTGTAAAGAAGTGTATCTTGAACTGTACGTTCGATTTGATCAAGAGTTGCCGCAGAGGAGAGAGTGCTTCTTTGCTGGCACTGTGGTCAGAGAGTGACTTGACGTTCCTTTTAATTCCTTCCCTATACCCCGACTATTGTTCACTGTAACAACTGACCCTAAGGTACGTCTTCTGAGGAGATTCAGGTATTTATTGTTTCAATTATTAATATAATTACTTATAATTTTAGCTCCACGAAACGCAAACAATATTCGCCTCACTTGCAGCTTGTTCTCGTGTAGACGAGGGTTTTCTTCCACTGCCCTAATATTTCCTGCAGGAGTCAGCCATGGACAAAACATATGGTTTGCTAAGATATCAAATAGCTGTCTTAAAAATATTCGTGAACGTAATATAGAAACAGTGAATGTTAGGATCATATTATTAAAGATTCTTTATTTAGACAATTTATTTTAATGTACAGCTGTTGGAATGTAAAGTTGCAACCTGTAGGTAAATATGCATATTTTATAAATAATGTTAAATAATTCACACATATAAAGCGATTTCCCTTATTTTCTTTAGGGTTTATTTTATTTAGTTTTTACTTTTAATCCTTACTTACTTCTGGAGTCTAAAGACAATTTGTGAAGCATCTCCTTGAACTTCGTCGCTGTGGTGTTTGTCTCGTCGAATGGTACCGTTACTATGTTCGAACCTTCCACTGTCTTTCTCTTCAAAACTGTGAAGATTGCACTGAGAGTCAGGAAACAAGGACTGTTTCCTTTTCCCGTTGCAAGATCGTTGTTGTGGTACAGCATTCCAAATCTTCGCCATTTAAATTCCTGCAACAAAAAACAGGCTTGAATGGCAGAAAAAGTTTATGCAAATTTAAAACGTATGTATTTTCTTTATCATTGGCTTATTTAAATAAAAAATACATTTAAGAGTAAAAAATATAACAGAGGCATTTATAATGCCTATGTATTTTTTATAATATTAAGCCTGTTTTTATCACCAAACTACTTTTATCAGAAATTCAATAAATTGACAAGTTAATGAACTCTTTGGGGTAATGTAGGCTCGTTTCTCTTCAAAAAAGCAGTTCGTAGTAAATTTGGTATATGCTGATATAATGATAGAGCATATAAATTATTATAAACATGTGAAGCGCTCGTAGCGAAGTTTGCTTAGCCGTTCTGAACCTATCAGAAAAGTTAAGCAACATCCGGCGCGGTCTAACATGGATGGGTGACCGTTAGTGACATTACTACTGAGTGCTTCCGTGCTTCGGAGGGCACGTTAACCCATTGGCATCGGCGATAATGATAACAATAGAATTTCATTCATAACTAGGACATAGTGGTCCAGGACGATGCCAACTTATTAAGCTGCGGAACCTGGTTGTTGTCTTAGGATGGCAGTCGTTATAGCATGGTGGTAGGACATTTTGCGAATACCCGTCTGGCTTGCTACCATCACCAAGTAGAAAATATATTGCCAAGCACCTTAAGGTGTATTCTGGCAGCTGTCCTTGAGAGCCCGTAGTTTTAGGTCAGCTTGAGCAACATCTTCGGCCACATCATCAATTACCATCAGCTGAGTTAGAGGCTAATCTATCCGGCATAATAAAATGTTAATTCAAATTGTTTAAATTTAACTCGCAGTTTTTTAAATTTTGGCTTCTCCGTGTTGGCGCTATTTGTCTCTAACGTTAGAGCAAAACAAATGTAAGACATTAACCCCTTGTCTCTTGTAAGATTTTTAGTTATTTTAGTTTTTATTATGTTCAAACAACACACAAATATTAGAAGTTAATCGTAAAGTTAAGAATGTTATTTTTATTCAAATCGTTTATTATTGAATATGCTTTTTACCATAATTATTAATCTTAGAGATAATAAGACTCGTATCTCGTAAAATACTGTACCTACTTCATCACGTATTTAATGATTTATATTTTGCTTGATAATGATATGCAGAACAATTTTTCATAGACATACAAATTTAAATATTTTTAATTGAACCTTTTTCAAACAGCACTACAAAGCTCTTATTTTTCAAATGTCGACTTCTAAGTGCAAAATAACTAGGTAACTTATATTTACAAGTCAGGTCGTAAGAGATAACGACCGATAAGATGTTTCATATTTCTTAATTCCTTGTAAGATTTTTTGATCATTTGCTTTTCGATCCATCAAAAAACACACAGATATCAGAAATAGATCTTAAAGTTTAGAAAATAAATTACGGCGAACATTACAGTGAATGCCGTATAAAAAAATTACTGTGAACGTAAAAAACTTTTATAATAAGGTAAAATGCTAAGGCTGCGGGCAACACAAAAGAATGAAACGACTTTCATTCAAACTCGATAGCTAATAAAGTCTCGACCCTACTTACTTATGAAGTTTGAAATATAGAAGCTTTCTTCCGGTCAACTTGAAATTCAAGACTAGATCCGGAAACCAAGATTATAAGTTTCTTTGAAAACCTTTTTTTATTTATAGCTGATAGGCCACTTTCTCATCTGATGGTACGTGATGATTTGGTCGAACCTAGATGATCTAGGACGGCTGCCGGAACACACCGTTAGGTGCTTGGTGACAGATTTTCCACCTGGTGGTGGTAGCTAGCCAGGCGAGCATTCGCAAAATGCCTTACCACCATGCAAAACTTAATTTATTTTAAGTGTATTTCACCACTAACTACTTAATTTTATGTCTACATAGATTTTTTTGAACCTAAAATTTCCAAAACTGTTTTGATCACAAATTTATATGCAGTAGTGAAAAATATATATCTTATAACATATTTTTAAATTAATAAATTTTCTTAATAAATGCACATCAAAAAGCATAAAGATGGACCCGAGAAAAAGAAAGAAAATAACTAAAACACAGTAAAAACAATAGACTGTAAGCAACTTTATTGTTAAGGTACATACAAAAAATAACTAAGCTAAATTTTTTAAACTACAACCACACTAGTATTGTACAGCAAAAACATTTAGACACACGTATAAAATACACGCTTTAGAAAAAAAACACGTCAAAAAACTTAAATAAAAGTAATTTGAATAAATATGAAGCAATTGGTAATTTTTTTCTCTAAACTACACGTACCTTTACACGGTTGGTAAAATATGTTCAAAATGATAACAAGAAGGGGGAAAGCGTTTTTGGATAAAAGTAGATTGTGCATTAAAGGGTTTATGAAAAATTTAAGGCTGCACATTATGAATCACTTTTAGAATTGGATAGTAATATTTTATGATGATACGTCACGACATTTCAAGATAATATGGTTTTTAATAGCATCATTTAATTTTAAATTGTTTAACTAATAAAAGTTATTTAATTTACGAGTACTTTTCTTTAAATTTAATATGTTTGTATATTTTTATATCATAAATCATAAAAATCACGTTGACTTTGTAAAAGAGTTATTGCGTGCTTTTTAAACAATAATTATCATACACCACACCACAGATTTCCACTTGCTACGATGCTTGCATATCTCATTCGCTTCATCTACACTCGATCCTTCGATCTTCGATCGATCGATCCTTTCATACATAAGCGTCAGTTTAGGGTACTCTTGACCTGGTTTTTTTTCAGTACGTCTTCAATTTGATTTCGGATCGTTCACCTAGGTCATCTCCTTCCAACAATTCCGTTTACTTGTCCCATGTATACCTGTTTAGTATTCTCATTTCATTCATTCTCTCTACATGCCCAAACGATCTTAACATAACTTTCTCGATTTTGTAACTACATGCCCATTCACAAGACATCGTTTTATTATCTCACTATTCCTTGTCCTGTCACTCTGTTTGTCTCAAATCATGCTTCTCAATGCTCTCATCTCTACTGCATTTATTCTACTTTAATGCTTTTTCTGCCATTGTTGTTTTTTAGTTGAGGAGGCTGATTCCGCTGTAATTCCTACAGTCTTGTTGTGACCCTTTTCCTTTATATAGCGGCACAATCACACTCTTGCACCTTGTACTCGGCCGTTCCTTCAACACAAATTAAATAGGCGGTGCAACAGACTACCTTCTATGCCTCGCCCAGCTCTCAGCATCTCGACTCTATCATATCCTGCAGCCTTACCTTACTACATACTCTTTAACACTTTAAAATTCTCACACATGCTTTTCTACTCTTTCTTCGTGTTCAGCATCACTTGTATTCATGGAACCTGGTTCAGTGTTCCCTCTCTTTCAAATAAACTTTCAAAACACTCTTTCCATCTTTTCAACATACATTCGTCTCCTTTTATAATGCTTCCATTATAACTTCTAATTTGACTTAGCTCTGAGGTCATGATTTTACCTTGAGCTAGTCTTATGGATTCCAAAAAGAACTTTACATTTGACTGGACATTTTCAGAAAGCCTTCAGTTAAACATATCCTTCCGTTCATCTTTTTTTCTGCTTACAACTTCCTTAACTAGCGTTTTTAATCTCTTATAATCCTTTCTTGCTTCACGTATATCATCATGCGTTGCCATTTGTATCTTTGGTTAGCTATTGTGGCTAACCAATCCAACAATGTTTTTCCTTTTCATGCACAGTATTTTGTACATTTTGATACATCCACACATTCTTTTGCATTTTTCCTTTTAGCCTTTTAGAAGTTCCGCACACATTGATCACAACGTCTTCCACCCTTTCCTTAAATTTCATCCACATTTCTTCAATTTTACTTATTCTTTCCAAACCATCAAGCCTTTGAAACAATGATAGCTGAGCGGTAATAGCTATGGACTGCCGCGCCGCATGTCCTTGGTTCGATCCCCACCGCCGGTTTGAGCTTCACCGCATGGTGGAAGAGCATTTTGCGATTGCCCGCCTGGCTAGTTACCACCCTCAAGTAGAAAATCTGTCGCCAAGCACCTAACGGTGTGTTCCGGCAGCAGTCTTTGAGAGCCAGTGAAATTATTGGCACATGAGACTAAGCAACTGCGTCTCAAAGTGACGGGCGCAGTGCAATTCATGGCTTGTGATGAAATGCATATGTTATAGGCAGAGTTACTTCACTTAACATCAGGTGGGCCTTGAGCTTGTTTCGTCACAATAACATAAAAAATAAATAAAAAAAGCCTTTCGTGCAGCTTATTAACAAACTCATTTTCGCACGCATTCGGTGTCGCCATCGATTTAAAAGACCACTTACACGTGTTACCACCAGGTAGAGGTATGTATCGATGCCAACTCCACGGTACGCCCGAGTATCTTATATTTTCGTCCTCAGCCTTTCATCTACAATCACAAAGTCAATCATACTTCTTGAATCACCATTTTCTCTTGTAAACAAATGGATTTTTTTGTGGTCAAACATTGTGTTTGTCACAAAGAGACTCCATTCCGTACACAAATCAAGCAAACTTGGCCCTTTCTCATTCACTCGTTCATCCCCAAAAGCACCAAGAATCCATTCGTATCCATCTCGTTTTGTTTCTCCATTAAAATCTAACAATACAATCCTTTCATTATCTCTACACATTTTTAATATATCGTGCATACTGTCCCAAAACTCCTCTCTTTCTTTTAGGTCATTTGAGGACCCTCTCGAACCCATGTCCGTCGATGCATAGACACCCACCACAAAAAGTCGAGTTAGCCCAACTATAAGCCTCACCCAGAGAAGTCCTGGGCTCACGCATTCATAGTCGATCATACATTCATATATACCAATTGGAAGGGTATGGTAGAAGTAGTAACAGCTAGGGCGCCGAGGTCGCATACCACCACAATCACCGGACAAGCAATTGAGATGTCCCTGACGACTAATATAACAATCATGTAATAATACTAATAATTTATCAAATGTACACATATGTACATTTGATAAATTATTAGTATATGTCCATTTTATGGAATAAGGGTAAAATATGATTACAAAATATGACAATTTAATATGTTTTTGTTTCATCATTATATATTTTTTGATGCGTTACCATCATTAATTCTAAGTTTTTTTATTAAACTATTTATAATAAATTTTATCCTCTAATGTTAAAAGAAAATATTCTACAAACTTAACATAAATATAATTTTATTTCTAAGCGTGGGAAATTTGTTTTGCGAAATTAGTTATTTTAATAATAAACAGATTATTTTTGCACATAAAAATCGCTTCCAGTTCATTATTTAAAGATTATAATAATATTTAAATAATAAATTGGAAGCGACTTCAACGCGTTCAAAATACGGTTACAATAAAAATACTTTTCTTGGGATACGAATCAACTGACTGAATTTATGCCTTTAAGCCTACATTATGACATTAAATGATTTGAATCTTATGTAAAATAAATCTCATAATTTTAACCAAATTGCCCGTTAAATTCAATAAATTATAAAATATTCTACGAGTTATTCACGATGACATGATTTTAATAGGTAATATAGTATAAAGTGTGAAAAGTTGAATAAGCATATTGATTCTTTTTCATTGTATTTTTTTTAATATTTGTTGGATTTTTAATGTATCATTAATGCATTACTCTTTTCTATATCAAATCGGTTCACAAATCATATAAATACATGTGGAATGACTACACACTTTTTTTAAGTCGGTTAAAAAACATAGCGCGTGGGTTGAATGAAACATTTACGTATACGAGAAGTTAAATATCTGTCACCAAGCATCTAAAGGTATGTTCTAGTATCAATTGTTGCGAGCCAATATAATCTGGCTCTTAATAAAGTTCATATTATAAGACGAATTGTAAGACCGCTCAGCAGGTAAGATCTAAACACCTGGCAAATGTCATAATACAGTTGCTAATAAATGAATATCATATCAACAGCATTTCAGATAATACAGATCAGCATCTCAAAATGAGTCATTTGAGAGCCCAATTACCCTACTTATTACCTCATGTTGAGCGAATTACTTATATCTGTCATTTAAGTTTATTACCCAATGCTAACAAGACAATGAGTCATAACTTTATTGTTTTCCTATCGATCTTTAACCATCGTATTGGGATGTCGTTTCCAGTTACAATTTTCACAAAATTGTCACAATCGCTACGTTGAATAGCAATAAATATTAACAATGCAAAATATTTTGGCAAGCGTCTCGACCCAAAAAAACTCAAACATGGCCTGTAGCCTGGCTATCTAGGCTACTTTTTACAGCTTTTTGAGACCCTTCGCTAATTTAGACGCCAGACGAACAACTAGCCTAGTTTTGGGATCCTGGAAGATTTGAAGCCGCAAATGTCTCGACACAAATTGTTTTCTAAACTAAAGGCCGATTTATCTTCCACGGAACCCTGGAAGCTGGGTGCGCGAGTCTGAATTTTCAAGCATTTACCTATAAATGCGAAAAATCTATAAGTAGTCATAAATACGGATTTAAAACCCGTTAGCTAATATTACCATAACATTAATTCAAAATAATCACTGAATCTAATGTAATTTTAATGAAGTCAATGCATTCATATTAGCTCATTATAAAAATACAACAGCTTTAACGGGAACATTTTTTGTAAATTTCGTTATTTATAATTAAATTATCAAAGATGTCACCCTTCCTCCGTTAGAGATGACAAATACATACTCTAAATATAATAATAACTTATTATTTATGGCTTCACAAATACAAAATTGTAACAGAACCATTTTAAATTCTTTAATAAATTCCCGTTTTAAGGCCAGAGCACACCGGATCCGTACACGCAGACGTGTACATCCACGTACCACGTAAACACGCATGTGTCCCCTTGACACACCGGTGTACGCAAAGGTCCACTTAACAAAGTAAAACCTCCTAAACCTAAACCTCGGACTATTGCACGCTCCAGTACAGTAGCTGAACACATAGCTCTCTCTGAACCAACTGAGGAAATCATGTATATCTACGATATTTTGAATAATGTTGTAACGTGACCAGGGAGCACCCGTGGGGTGCCGAGTTGGTATATCGCAGCCCCATTTGTTTCCGTGGGTGTTGTAAGAGGTGACGAAGTGAAAAATACCGGGAGATAGGAAGCTGCGCCTTCTGACGAACTTTCAGCTTCTACTGCCATCCCCAAGGCGCCTGACAAGCGTGGATAATTTGCCATAAGGCAACCATCAATCATCGGGGAGACCTTGATCAACGTTCAGCGTTGATGTGGTGAACCAGGGGGCAATTAAACTCTCTCAATATAGGAACTATCGCTCGCGCACAAAGCATCGATATGGTATACGAGTACGTGTTTACGTGAGGCACTATTTTATTGGAGATAAGTGCGAAGAGGGTGTTGTCAATCTTAAATATCTAGCTACTGATAGAATGCCAGCAGATGTTTTGGCCAAAGGGTTAAGTGGGACGAAGCATCATAAATATATGCATAATTTAGATATGATGGATGTAGGTAAGTGATATTTTATTTGCTTACTACTTCGAGGGGAGGTGTTATAGATAGAACGAAGATAGTGAGTTCGTGTCTATGTATATATGTTTTATGTTTGAAAACACGGGTGTTTGAGCGTGAAACAACTTACAGTGAGTCGATATGACGATCGACAATGTTTTTATAATATGATATGTATATATGTACTTATGTGTACCGAGTTGCTTCCCGTAATAGTTTTGTCGTTGTAATAGTTTCAATGTGCTGTCATATATAATAAAACATGAACGCTATATAAAGTGTGTAAACTCTTTTCATTATCCACGGCCAGAAAATAACATGTGTAAGATTTTTTTATTTTCATACTAGCCTATTAACTACTTATGAATCGGCCTTACTAGTATTTGTTGTTTAAAAAAATTAGGTATATATTTCATGTACTTATAAATGATGACGCAACCTTATAATTTTAATATTGTTATGTATGCAATAACACCTGCATAGCAGCGATTGCAAAATTGGTCTTGTTTGTAGTACAACGTAAGTTGTACTATAGATGTCGCTCCATCCCGATATGATGGTTAATGGTCATTGTCAAGTTAGAGCATACCCCGGCTAACAGGGTGGATGGACGCGGGTTCGGATCCCGATCATGACTTAAATTTTTTCGCTCGCATATTTGTAATTTTGTGATGCAATCCGCATAGCAGGCGTTATTGCAAACATAACAATATGAAAAGAAGTCGTTACGTTATTTTTAGGGATAATTTATGGAATCATGTATAAATGACTTTTCAAGATAATACAATATTGTAGATACCATAATCATGTACGAAGTTGACCTGAGCTCCCATTTTTATGGTTCAACTTCCTCAAGTTATTTCATACTTTTCAGAGTGAGAAGTCGGTTTTGATTCGAATTTGATAAAAATACGCTATTTTTAGTGTAACATACAACTGCTTACTAAATCAACTTTCACTCGCTCACAATAAACAATACTTGTCAATGTCAATAAGACTTGCAGTTACCATGTCATCAAGGTATAGGCCTGTAATCTAATACTTTTTTCAGTTATTAAAAACTAGTAAACCAATGTTGATGAAATTAAAATAAAACGAGTAACAAAAAAACGAATCATCGAAATCAATTCGTAGTAGGCGGAGTAAATAGTTAATAACATACAAAAACATACGTAGTCAAGTTGAGAACCGCCTTAATTTTTACCGTTTAGAAGACCGCCCATCAAAATCTTATATTTTGACTGAATATTATTGTGAAACTTGTGATTGATGGAACATCTATGCTTTTATAGACCGATTCAGGTACATTCAACAATATTTTTTATCCGGAATAGTTATTTAGATAGTGACAACACTAGTAAGTGCTTTTAAATTTAATAAATTACTACAGACAAACTATAAAATAGAAAGACAACAAAATAACCTAAAACATTACGGTAATACAATGACAAAGCATAGAGACGACACAGCCCAAACGAATACAGTTAATAGAAAATAATTAAAAAGCGTAACATTTGCGAACGTAAAAACAAAACATCACAATGTCAAAACAAAACTGTCATTCAAAAATCCCGGAAAATTACCTCGAAAATCTTGCGGATTGCAACACCTGCTTGAGTGTAGCTACCCATCATTCTGATTAGAGTACTGTAGCTCGGGATTTTGTAACCAAACGCCTCGGCCTGAGCTCCCGCCGTCAACACAGGAATACCCCAGGGTCCAGCGTATCTCGCCACCGGAGCTATGACGTATTCACACCCAGGGCCAATAAACGCATCTGAAATACACATATCCGCTATAATCCGCGTTGCACTTTTGTTGTTCGATCAAATAATAAATACATTTTAATTACAATAGATAAAAAATAAATACAAGTACAAAAAAATCTTGCATTTTATAACATGTTTATGAGCAGAACTTACCGGCTGATCCATTTACATAGAATTCAAATGCTGCTAACGGTCCTTCCACAGAAGAACATCTAGTGTCTCGATAGTCAACTAATATCGTCCAGCCTGGCAAAGGACCATCGTCTCTAGTCACAGCTTGCACTGCCATTTCTAAAATAGGCAAAACTTTCACCAAAGAAAAGACTTGGTTTGGATCGGCGGGTAGTAATACACCCAGTTTTACGATTTTCTCAACAAATTGATGTCTTTCTGGCCTCAGATTAAAGTTGATATTCTTAACAAAGTAAGGCCTGGATGCTAGATCGTGAGGATAACCCACTGCATGTGTATCGTCGTATACATTATTTGGCATTTCATACATTGGCGGAAAATCAGTAACATTTTGCAAAATAGCGCCTTTACTCTTGTAGAAATCGTAGTATTTGTTTAATTCTTGAGCTTCAGGGATCTTTTCTTCAGTATCAGCTTGTCTTTTAGCTGATATTCGACCTTTTCGCATATTTTTAAGGTGTGATTTTTCATCATGTCTATGCCCATTCCAATGTTTATACGTTTCTTTGACTATTTCTCGACTGTTAAAGCCTTTGTATTCTTTTATATTTACACCACTTACACTAACATCACACTTAACTATCACATTTATAAAACATAGATAAAACACGAAAAATGAAAAAAACTTTGGGATACTCCGTATTTTCCCCGTTTTAATCTCGTGTGTTTGAGCATTGTCCACAGTCTTACTAAGTTCTTTGTCATATTTTTCCCGTCTCTTTCTGAGGTTAGCTCTATTGACGAACGGTCTTTCCTTACACCTCAAGGCCTTCGTATTTTGTGACGGGAGAATCGTATGAACGATCTCCAACATTTTACGTCAGTGTTATGTCATTTTACTGGATTATTTTATACCACGTCACCATCCTGTCAAACGGTTGATTATAAATTGTGAAAGTAACTTCTTGATATTGATAATCGATGATCGTTGGAACGTGTTTATGTATATATGTAGTTTAGATACTAACAAGTAATACTAACAACTATCACAGATTACCTACACCTAGTATTAAATTATGGTTTAAAACAAGTTATAAGATACAAACAAGGTATTAAGACCAAAGTTTTTTTTTTATTGAATAGCATAACTTGAGTTGGTTCCGACACTAATGTATGGTAGTGAAAGTTGGGTATGGCAGAAAAAGCATGAAAGTAGAATAAATACAGTGAAGATGAGAATATTGAGAAGCAATTGAAAAGAAGTGTGGGGAGGGGGAAGACCTAGGCGAACGTCCCGAAATCAAGTTGAAGACCTTCCGAAACAAGGCCAGGTCGGGAGTACCTTAAACCAATGCTTATGTTTGAAAGGATTGATGAGTGTAGATGAACCGAAAGAGATATACAAGGATCGTAGAAAGTAGAAATCTGTGGTATATTCAGCAGTAGCACTTTGCAGTGTTTGCAGCAGCAGCACTTTGCAGTGTTTGAAACGTCGGGATAATAAAGAATAAAATAATGATACATATACGCGATTTCAACCTATTAAAGTTGTTTAATTTCTTTTATTTTTTTATGGCGGATAGGCTACTTGGTAAGTTATAATGTGGTCGAGGATATTGCTCAGGCAAACCAAGGATTACTGGCCCTCAAGGACAGCTGCCAGATCAGGCATTGGCTAGGGACTGCCGCGCAGCAGGTCCATGGTTTGAAAGGCATTTTACGAATGCTCGCCTGGCTAGCGACCACCTTCAAGTAGAAAGTCGGTTGCCAAGCACCTAACAGTAAGCTCCGACAACTGTCCTTGAGAGCCAGTAATTCTAGGTTAAGCTTATTATCATCGGTCAAAGGCCGCCTATAAGCAATAAAATAATAAAATAAAAGAAAAACACACTTGTGACAAAACATCCCTTGGCGAGATATTTTCTACTTGAGGGTGGTAGCTAGCCAGGCAGCCCTACCACTCAGCGACGGCTTAATATTCCTTTCGAAGCACGGAAGCGCTCAGTTGTGATGTCACTAGCGGCCACCCATCTAAGTCATAGGCGCGGCAGACGTTGCTTAACTTCGCGGGTCAGTTATGAATGGAAATGTTGCTACGATCTCTTCAAAAATTAGATTATTACCGATTGTAATATGTTATATCTATTTAAAATACATACACACCTGTAAAATTACTTTTGCGTCCGAAACAACCGAGGTTTAGAATACAAAAACTAATACCACTATCTCAATGTCATACAGGTAACTACGCTGACCTTTAAACAGAAATTCTATAAATAGAAAAGTAGCGTTTGTAATATATTTGTCATAGTCAGGGGTGCTACACCGCAGTTTTATTTTTACTAACCAAAGACATGAAAATAATGCTAATAATTGAGAACTGTTCCGGGTAGATATAAGCGCCGTATGTATAATTTAGACAACCTAAAGGCCCTTGTAGACTCACAAGCAGTCCAAATGCTCCAGCCTACTACCAGTGTTAGCGTGCCCAGCAGGCTGAGTACTAGTACCAGCTTAAATATTAATCAAAATTATTTGAAAATAAGGAGAGGTGAGGCTCAAAAAGGCAAACCTAATATTAAATGTTTTTTAAAATTGAATACCGCGCCTTATAGATCCTATCAAATTTGTGTTTCTATACCTACAGAAAATCGTAATGGTACAATTTTTTATTTCTAATTCTTGATTACCAACCGTGTGAAAAAGTACCTGAGAGCCTTATATCGTTTTAAAAAAACCATGAATTTATTTTAAGAATATCTTTTTATTTATTGCGTAGTTCTGTAAGTGCACTCTGCGCTCTCGCATGCGAAACGAGGTCTCTCTTTCCTGTGCCCTCAGTCTGATATTTTTCATAGAACACATTATCTTAAATATTTCTTCAACAAAGTAACAAAACTTGACAGTAGGTACAAGGGTACACTGTATCAGCCGGATAGTCCACTGCTGAGGAACTGATATCTCACACTGATCGCAGTGTGAGATATCAGTTCCTCAGAAAGCGCTGCTGCCCACCTTCTGGTGTGTTACCCTTAATCGCCTCTTACGACAACCACGGGTAGAGTAGGGAGGTGACATTCAATCTGATGTATAAATGTTCCAAAATCAAACCCGGTTAAAATGTTCAGTGTAAGATTTGATAATGTTATAAGCCTTGAATAAAGTAATACTTAAATTATTTGGTGAATTTTTTTATGGTCAATAATTTTGTTTATTGCCAACCCTAACATGTACTGCTGTTTTAAAAGTATAAACAGTTGTTTCGTTTACTGGAACATACAAGGTTGCTAGACAATTAGTTTAAAAATAACCTAGTAAGGCTATGAATTTAATGCTTTAGAAGAAATTTCGATACAATGATGTACAATCTTATTGTACCTGTTATTGTATACTGGACAGTCGCGGTCTATAATAATTATTCTTACCGCACCAAGATTATGTCTTCCCCATTATAATCTCTTAAATCCCATCTATAATTATAAAATCACAAATATACGATAGGAAGAATTTAAGTCATGTGCGGGATTCGAACCCGCGTCCATCCACCCCTTGAGCTGGGGTATGCTCTAACCAATTGAGCTAACATGACATGACGTCATAACTCAAATCTTTCCTACCGTTCTTTAACCATCGTATTTGGATGGATTGAGCTCAAGGGGTGGATGGATGTGGGTTCGAATCCCGCACATGATAATTTTTTTCCTATCGTATATTTGTGATTTTGTAATTTAATCCGCATAGCAGGCGTTATTGCAGACCTTACAATATTAAAATTCCATCTATAATCTTTGATTTTACCTATATATATCCAAATTTGGGCGAAATCCTTTTGCTCCTTACTATTCTTAAAATAAAACTTGATATTACTATCCATTATCAAATTAGAAAATTTCACGTGTCAAAAAGCCATAGGCGCAGAAGCGATATATTTCCATACAACTTTGCTGGCGGAGTAGCGCGGGAAGATCGACTTCCGCTCTAAGAAGGTTATCTAAATAATGAATACAATAGAATATTTTTTGAGTTAAAGCTTTAATACATTTTGTTTATCAGGCGGGAAGTTCGTGATCATATCGTTGTCCACTTATTGGCCCCATGGTGTTAATTAAATCCAAACAAGCTATATGGCCCAGCATATTTTACTTGCCTGTATTTTTTTGCTTAACTATAACTGAAACAGTTAATCGCATCTGAATCGAATTTGGATTAAAGATCGTAAGATCATCGTTAAGTTGAGAGATACAGGGCTCGGACTGTAATCGAAATTTTTAATGAGACATTTAGGGCATACGGTAAAATCAGCATATCCCATCTCTGCGAATGGAATGAAAAATGAATACTTTGATCGCATTTATCTTGTTCGCAGATATATGCGATCAAAGTATCTTTTCCCCTAGAATTAGAATTTTATGAAGGACAGTAATAAGTGTTTAATTTGGAATAGTAATTAGTGTTTAATTGGGAAGCAATGATGGCCGAGCGGTAATAGCTATGGACTGCCGTGCCGCAGGTCACTGGTTCGATCCCCACCGCTGGCTTGAGCTTCACCGCTTTGTGGAAGGGCATTTTGCGATTGCCCGCCTGGCTATCTACCACCCTCAAGTAGAAAATCTGTCGCCAAGCACCTTACGGTGTGTTTCGGCAGCAGTCCTTGAGAGCCAGTGGAATTACAGGCACGATGCGACTTAGCAACTATGTCTCAAGGTTACGGGCGCAGTGCAATCGTCACTTGTGATGAAATGCATCCGTTCTAGGCAGAGGTTAGTCCGCTTAACATTAGTTGGGCGTCGAGCTTGTTCCGTCACAATAAAATAAATAAATAATTAATTCTTGGTGTTCTGCTGCCGAAGAGATCGAACAAAAATATAAAATCTATACATATTTATTCGTTGTATAAATTGAAAAAAACAGTTAACTGCCAGTGTAAAAGATAGCGCGAAGGATGAATAAAAAAAAATTGAAAGTCACGCGAACGACGTGGAACGAATGATGATGCCTTGTCAATGTATTTAAAATATATTTACCATTGACTTTAGATTGACTTATGCATTAGGTACTTCGTAAAAACAGGCCGGGAGCCATTTTGAAATGTTGAACATTTGTACATTACACCTACGCGGTTACTGACGAAGTGATCACTTGTGTACAAAATACTAAACTGTGTAGTGAAGGCTTTCACGTACTATGTTGTAAATAGCAGTAAAAATAAAGGTGGTATTTTTTAACATCGCCACCTAAGTCAATAACTTATAATATAACCTTCTGTAAACAATATTTTGCTTTATAAATACTAGAGGTGCAGCGTACTACATTTAAATAATAATTACAAGAAACGTCGCACGATTTTCTGCACCGCACGTTACTGACGGTATTTACCGTCAGTAACGTGCGGTGCAGAACTACATTACAGAGCAGCACTACATTTGTAGTGCCTACGAAATCCAAGAGATGGCGTTGAATTTACTTCAAAGAGAATTTACAATGTCTTACGTACGGCATATTACATTGAAATCATTGATGTTTATATCGTTGGTTTGTATATTTTTGAATAATTGTTTGTTTTATGCACTCACATTGCAATTTACATGTTTTCAAAGTTTTGAAATATTGAAAGATTTTAGCATCTGAAAGGAAGTATTAAATTAGAACAACATCTTCGTCAACAGGCTACTCTTTTTCTATTTTCTCATAGAGTATGAAAGTTATATTCTACTCGAGAGCAAAACTATTTTTACCTGGGCGTACGCGCCGTACATTTCAAACTCCTTGCTGCACTCAAAATTGAATGTTAAACCTTGCTCCGCTCTAGATTGAAAATAGCGCCCTTACCGTTAAAATATTATTTTGCTCCTTTTTCTTCAATCTACTATTTATAACACGTTTTGCGTGAATACTCACTAATGAGTCATATTGGAGAAAATAAGTCAATGCTGTAAACAGTGTATACCAATTTTACACCAATGAATAAAATTAAAACCAAGCGACTTTGTGAAGATATAGTTTCAAGGTTATCAACCATTTACCAGCAAACAGTTTACTATACCTAATTTAAGCATAAAATGCTTCTTAACCGGAATTGAATATTATATTATATAATTATCTTGTTCATACTCCTTACTACTAATCTTGATGGGGGAGGCCTTTGTTCAACAGTGGACGTCTTCCGCATGATTATGATGTAATTTTTTTTAATTCTTTGTAGGTTAGCCTTTGACCACTATCTCACCTGATTGTAAGTGAATGATGTGGTCGAAGAATTTGTTCAGACTAACCTAGAATTATTATTATTAGATACTTCAAGAATATACATTCTTGAAGTATGACGCTACATGGTATTTGATACAAAGATTTTCTTCACATGATGAACGAATATTGGCGCGCAGGGAGGGCTAACTGTCCTGCCTCGATTTGAGCGCAGCTAAGCCTATTTTGCGAGTGCTCCCTCAGGTTGAAATGGAAAATCTGTCGCCAAGCACCTAATGGTGTGCAGCAGCACTCGTTGAGCTTCAGTAATATTACATTTACACTTTTAAATGGTAAAGGAGCTATGATTTTTTTTTGTGGCAATTGTAATTGAAATAGTTTCCATATTTGAAGTAGAAAATGTGACAAGATAAAGAATACAATTTTATTAGAAAAAGTATGCACGCGTACAATTTCTGTACTGTAAAGTATTCCCCCGAAATGATTATTTGTTTGCCTTCTGACTGTTTATATTTGATAAAGATGAAATCAATTAAATGCAATCTCATGCGTTTCTACTTTTTGGAAAGGGATTTCTTAGCTCAGTTAAGAAGATGGATTCTTTTGAAGTGCTAGCCAAGCGGTATTAGCTATGGACTGTCGTGCCGCTGATCTAGGGCTCGATCCCTATTGCAACCTTATATATAAAATTACAGACAAACGTAACTTAACAACTGTATGCCTCAGGGTTCCGTCACTTATGATTAAATGCATGTGTGATAGGCAGAGGTTGCTGATTAATATAAAGTGGGCTACGTGCGTGTTCCGTTACAAGGCTATTAAAAAAAACGCATCATTTATAGCCTGAACATATGCAGCTGGACTTACATGGACGTTAATGAACTCGTAACGTGATAACCAAATTTCGACTAGCTCGAGTGCACTCTGCCAGAGGGCGTTCGTAAGTGTCCATTCGCCAGAGTATTCTCCTGTACTCATTAGAGACGGCATTCGACTGGTTAGACTACAGTCTGATCGTGTCAATGTGGCTTGATCGATGTACAACGTTAGGTGTACTTGAAAGGTGGCTTTGATGTTAGAGTCAACCAGACATTTGAGTATACTCGGATCTTCATTCACAGTTGACACTACACAAGTAACATAAGAGTCACCATTTGGGGGCACTGTGTTAGAGTATTTTCTCATCACGTCAACACGCCTTTATGTCTCTCTAATCGTAGTATGCCGTACAGAATGATTCAGAATTAGATAGTTGTTGAAGCGCTCGTAGCGAAGTTTGCTGAGCTGTTCTTAACCGATCAGCAAAGTGAAGCAACGTCCGCCGCGGTCATGAGTTGGATGGGCGACTGCTAGTGACATTACTACTGAGCGCTTCCGTGCTTCGGAGGGCACGTTAAGCTGTCGGTCCAGGTTGTTGTCTTAGGATGGCTATCGTTATAGCATGGTTTTAGGGCACTTTCCGTATGCCCGCCTGGCTAGCTACCACCCTCAAGGAGAAAATCTATCACCAAGCACCTAACGGTGTGTTCCGGCAGCAGTCCTTGAGAACCAGTAAACCTTGGTTAGCCTGAACAACATCTTCGACCACATCACTTACCATCAAGTGAGATAGTGGTCAAAGGCTAGCATATCAGGAATAAATAAAATCAATAGTTTCATGCCCTAAAAGCTGCCTGATGATAAATTTCGCTAGATGGCAGCGTTCTTGTTTGTTATCAATTGCATTGTTAGAGAAAAATACTGTGCGACCTCACATAGAGTGAAACAAGGGTAGGAATATGTCCACAAAAACGCGAGTCCAACACTTAAATGTCGAACTACGTCGAAGCCACAAATTCAAGTCATTATGTAACCAAGTACGAAACAAAGTGTGGAAATTAACATATAAATGCTGTCAAACAATACTCATGTTTTGCAAAGGATACGATAATGTATACGTTAAATATTCAGACCGAAAACAGCAAATTTTGCGGACAATCGTGCTAATTTTATTTAAGCCAAAAGCGCTTTATTTTTGATGAACAGCGTATTTATAGTTCTCAGCTCATAAATATTAGGACTTCAAATCATCTTCGTCCTTGTGCGATGAAGTGAATCCTCAAGGGATGCCGGATTGATAACAAAATGTACCCCCTATATCTTCGCGTGGGTATCGTAAGAGGAAATGAAGGGGAAAATACTGGAAGGTGGGCAGCAGCGCCTTAGAAAGAATTGAGATCTCGAAGTCACCTGCCAAGCAAAACTTAAGAGATTATGGCAAAACTCCATTTAATTGAGGAGGATGTGCTCAGCAGTGGACGATCTGGCTAAATTATTACATTATAATGTAGAGTATATACAGTTTCCTTGAAATTAAGTAGCCGTATATAATATAAACCCGCTCAACAGAAGCTACTTTAAATTCTTAACACAATTCCTTCAACAAATTATGCGATAATCAGATGTACGAGACGAATACAAAGTCAAGAGTTTAGGAGACAAAATTTAGTTACGAAATGAGGAGTTAAATACTTTTATGGCAAAATGAGAGGGTAACTCCCAAAGGATTTCACAAAACCGAACTCATTTTAGAAAATTCCCACCTTATCCCATACATAAATTAGTCTTTCTCCCATCGGATCCTACACAATAATTCATTTAGTGTATAATCGTCGACAAAAGTGTTTAGAACTAAACTGAACTCAGAACACTTGGAATACTTTGATAATTAAAATAAAAGTTACTAGGCGAGCATAACCGTGAAGAAGTTACATAAAAATATTTTTTGCACTTATTTCTAAAAAAGTGCCAGCCTGCTTAGGTAGATTTCCACTGAAATTACTCGAGTCTTGTTATAAAAATATTACCCGCTTAGCGCTACCTAATCCTAGAGACGATACCTAATCCTAAAGGATTAGATTACTCAGTGTTTTTTTTTAATATTTTCAATTATACCAACATATACAGAAACTAAGTTAAATGGCCTATAGTATACTGTATTGTATTAGCCGGATAGTCCACTGCTGAACACATCCTCCCCCAATATAGGGGGGGGGGCATAATCCACACGCGTGGCAGGCAGCTTGGGGATCGCAGTGCGAGATATCAGTTCCTCAGAAAGTGCTGTTGCCCACCTTCTGGTGTGTTACCATTAGTCGCCTCTTACGACACCCACGGGAAGAGATGGGGGGGTGACATTCTACCATATATTATACGTTACTAACATTTACTTGACCAGATTGAGTTCGCCGCTGACACAAATTGTCTCTCTAACTAGCTTTGAAATGTTGTCTATTTTCCTTTTTTGACACGTTACGAGAGTCATTACAACGTCTCTGATCTTCCAGGTCTTTTGTCCCATCTCAAGTTCAGATAATTAAAGGGTTATACTTTTTTCAATAGCAATCCAGAGTCTGCTAATGTAAGGTACATTAGCAGACTCTACTACATAGATAGCAATTGACTTGCCCCTATTAAATAGGAAACCGAATTCTTCTGATGTAATGCCTTACGCATTATGAAGCTGGATTTAAAGTGCTTTGTGCGAGTTTTCGTAATATACAAAAGCGTTCACACATTCTCCGAAGTGAAGCCTTGAAAATACTGACAAGCTGGCAACTTTTGCGTCTTTGTTCGAGACTTTGGAGTCGAGCCTCCACTAGCACATCGTTACCAATGAGCATCTTAAAAGTTACCTTAAGACGTACGAAATCTAAAACCGGCAGCGACATCACCCAAGTAATAAAAATAATATATATATTTTTTTATGCCCGATAAGTTAGCCTTCGACCACTATCTCACCTGATGGTAAGTGACGATGTGGTCGAAGATTTTGTTCAAGCTAACCTAGAAGTACTGGCTGTCAAGGGCAGCTGCCAGAACACACCGTTAGGTGCTTGGCGACAGATTTTCTACTTGAGGGTGGTAGCTAGCCAGGCGGGCATTCGCAAAATGCCCTATCACCATGCTATAACGACTGCCATCCTAAGACAACAATCGGGACCGACGGCTTACCGTGTCCTCCGAAGCACAAAAACGCTCAGTAGTAATGTCACTAGCGGTCACCCATCCAACTCATGACCGCGCGCGACGTTGCTTAACTTTGCTGATCGGTTGAGAACAGCTAAGTAAACTTCGCTACGAGCGCTTCAAAATATATTATCACGATATATATTCGCCTCGAGGGTAACTTAATTCATTGAAATAAAAAGTAGCAATATAATGCACTACTCGTAAAATTTCATCAAAATCCAGTCGATCGTTTTTGGGTTGAGTGGCAAACACATATAAATTAACGCCTTCATTACATAAGTAGGAAGTAAGATATCACAGTTTATAACGCGTCGGAATGTTGTGTTGCTATTTATAGACGTAAAGTTCATGTATTTTAATACATGCTAATGAGGAAACGTTATTTTTAGCCGGCATGTTGATTACAGTAGTTTTTCTACCTCAATTAATTATATTTAATTTGTGTTTAGGCACGAACCTTATAGCTAAGCTCCTGCTTTAAGTATGTAATCGTGATTAAATGTTTATGGTGCTATAAATTACTTTCTGGAACAGCCTAGAGGTGTGCAGGTGTCAGGTAAAATTAAGCAAAAACTATTGGTAACTACAAAAAGATGAAATATGAAATAACAGCTATCTCTTTTACGCTTAGTGTCGTCACTTTCACTCTTAGTGCGATCCTTTCAGATCCTTTAAGAAATAGCGTCATAAACTGCAATTTTCTAGACGCCTGCCAAGCGTGGTGACTATGGTGGTGATAGGGAAGGCATATATTCAACGGTGAACATTATGGCTGTTGTTATTATCTTCTCTTCTTAATTTTTGTTTTGGGATGAGATAGTACGGAACTCATTCCGGTTGGGTTAAGAATATAACTTGTTGAAGTCGGTACCTTGTTGGTTCAAAAGTATCTATTATCACAATGTTGTGCGCATGGTACCAACTTCAAGAAGTAATTTTACACATTTTAGTGTTGAAACCGGTTCCAGTTTTGGCATAAAACTTTTTTATGCCAAAAAATGGAACCGGTGCAATTCGTGACTTGTGACGAAATGCATCTGTTATAGGCAGAGGTTTTTTTTTTAAAATGAAATTTCAATCTTGACAGACTCCAGGGTCCATGCCATTTTTAAGTGTTTTACAATTATATACAGTTACAATATTTTTTTAAAAGGGGACAACTTGTACTTAACTAGGGACGTTGAAAGGTTTATTTTCTATTTCCTTTTTAATATTATTATATTTCCGTTTTACTATTCTTAATCACGGAGTATGCATGAGCATCAACAACAGATCAGGGGTCCGATTTTCTTAGCTATTGAACGGCGTTAACGCAACTTAATTGCATGCAAATTGTAGTTTTTGACAGTATCCGTAGTCTGCCCGCTATTTAGGTTCGATTGCAAGTCAGTGGCTTGCTATCAATAGTTTTTGACATATTTGGTATTCTGTAAGCTATTTTGTTGCGATTGCGTTGCTACGGTGGCATGCAATATTTTGGAGGGTTTTAGATAGAAAAATAGCTGAATGTTTTAAATATTTTTGTAAAATGTATTGTTTGCTAGAAAACTAGTGTATTGATGTTTTGACTGACGCTTGATTGATAGATGTTTTCATTATTATTTCAGTGGCAAAATTTTCAAGCCATAGCACAGCCATACGATAGCGACGCGGTTGCTATACAACTGCGATTAGGAGCTAGAATTAGCAGTTTACCGAATTTGACATTAACGGCAGTTCGATCGCAGAAGCATCGCAGTAGTGTAGCGTTTGGTCAATAGCTAAGAGAATTGGGGCCCAGTATCCGCGGGCAGCACCCGTTCTCTAATTGACCCGTGCATCATCGCCTTCCTCAACCGTATTTGGGGGAAGATGGCGACCCAACACACAACGCCGCTGCTAGCCTACACTTTTAAGTGGACATGACTGTTTTGGATGCTCATACAGAATCTTTATCTTACTGAACAGAAATACAATAAGTGATAATTTATGAAACTTACTTAGAGGATAACTAATAGTTACTTGCAGAGGTTAGTCCGCATAACATCAGGTGAGCCTCGAGCTTGTTCCGTCACAATAACATAAAAAAACTTGTGCTCGTTATTAGTTTTTGCGATTTTATTGTTATATTATGTATATACACACACATACAAGAATAATAAAGATATTGAGGCTGCAAGTTTAATATAGAATCTACTTTGCAATCTTATTTCCTTGATTTTTTTTAGGTATACATGTTTTGCATTTAACTTGGTTCTAAAAATATGGTCAAGATTAATATATAATGTTATTAATGCTACAAACTAAAAACCTTTTGCAATAAATCTGTTCTATTAAAACTGTTTAGCACTTATCAGCGCTTTAAGTTAACAAAATAGTTTAGGATGACATATGAAAGTCATAATAAAAGACCTATAATAAGCCTTTGACTACTATCTCACTTGGTATGTGATGATATGGTCAATGATGTTGTTCAGGCTAACCTAGAATTACTGGCTCTCAAGGACAGCTGGCGGAACACACCGTTAGGTGCTTGGCGACAGATTTTCTACTTGAGGGGGGTAGCTAACCAGGCGGGCATTCGCAAAATGCCCTACCACCATGCTTTACGAAAAATGTGTTTACGCTGGCAACATACAAGACCGTTACACAATAAATTAACGTATGAAACCCTGGCAGGGCACTAAGACTATACATACTATACAGCCCTGTTGTGCGTCTAAAGCACACAACACCATACTCACTTCCACGTGAGAAGCGGTGCTGCTCATTTGGCGCACTTCTCCCTGAGTCGCCTATTACGACACCCACGGGAGAAATGGGGAGGTGACATTCTAACCCGATCGTAACTTGATATCCGGTGCTATTTTAGTCAAAACCAAATCTATTGGCAATAAAAATCCTACCACCCGTTGTTACTACAGTTTAGACATGTATCAAGGTTAAATACTTCTTTACTTTAGTTATAAGGCATAACTCTTTAAAATACTTAATTTTTTATTATTCTTTCTTATGCCTATTGCTATAGGCATAAGAACTAGACCCCCCGAGGTTTTCGACATTCCTCCGCAGCGAGCATTGACACACTAGAACTAACGTGGTTATCCACGAGTGTGTTATTTATGTGTTAATTTATTATAAATGAGTCAATCTATTAATAACGACACACTTTAGGCTAAACTACCTACTCAGAATCAATGGCTTATTCCGCAGTGTTTAGCAGCTCCGCAGCTTTTAAACCTGTATATCAAGCTTAATTGTGGTCCTTTTTTTTGTCTGATAGGTTATCCTTTGACCACTATCTCACCTGATGGTATGATGATGTGGTCAAAGATATTGTTGAGGCTAACCTAGAATTACAGCTTTCAAGGACAGCAGCCGGAACACACCGTTATGTGCTTGGCGACAGATTTTCTACTTGAGGGTGGTCGCTAGCCAGGCGGGCATTCACAAAATGCCCTTCCACCATGCTATATATACGACTGCCATCCTAAGACAGCAACCAGGACCGACGGTTTAACGAGCCCTCCGAAGCATGGAAGCGCTCAGTAGTGATGTCACTAGCGGTCACCCATCCAAGTCATGATCGCGGTGGACGTTGCTTAACTTTGCTGATCGGTTCAGAACAGCTAAGCAAACTTCGCTACGAGCGCTTTGAAATCAGTTGCCAATAATAACTTATAAGAGGCCATGTGTCAGTAATAGCCAGACTGCAAAGCCTCGAATTTAGACGCAAAGTTGCCATATATTGTGATTTATTTCTTTTGGAGAATTGACAATAATCGTTAAAATATTGTTCCATTCATTAAGCGGTAACCACTGGCTATAACATCAGGTTGCCCTCATGTTCCGTCACAAACCCCAAAAAAAAAAGGTTTTCGTAATACGTTCTTGTACGTCTTGTTGTCCAATGAAAGATAGAAAACTATATATAACAGATGCATTTGTCACAAGTAACGAAGAACACTGCGCCCGTCACCATGAGGCACAAAGTTGTTACGTCTCATGTGCCTGTAATTTTACGAGCTCTCAAGGACTGTTGGCGGAACTCACTGTTATGTGACAGATTTTCTACTTGAGGGTCTTAGCTAGCCAGGCGAGCATATGCAAAATATTTTTCCACCACGCGGTGAAGCTCAAGCCGGCGGTGGGGATCGAACCTTAGACCTGCGCCACTCCACAACATAGCGATTACCGCTCGGCCATTATTGCCAGAGTATATCAGTTACTTAATATTTTTGTCATCTACTGCTATTTTCTTGAGTTTATTACATCATTAGTAAGTAGACCTATAAAACAAATTACTTAATAAATAAAATTGGTTTAATACTAACCTAAATAATATTGAACTGCGAGCCACCAAAATTATAATTCATATAAAATTTAAAGATACATTTTAAATTACTTAATAAACCTAGCTATTACGAAATTGAATATTTCTTACACCGTCAGCTATTTCTAATTAATTTGCAATTACTAATATAACTAAGTTTTAATTGCATTGTTCGGAGTAATATAATTTAGCATTTCGGTTTTGGTCGGCTGTAATTGGATATTTTCAAAACTATTTAAACCGTTATTGTTATTACTGTATTTATTTAACTGTTATAACATTAGGCAATATTTTGTCAAAGGTCATTTAATACAGAATACCCATCAACCCAGGTGTCTCCTGGCAACCAATCAATAAATTATAACGATCGCCTTAAAACGATCAAACGCAAAACTTTGGCTCTCGGACATACGATACATTAGGATAATTGCTTAAGGGATAAAAAATAATATATTAAAGACACGAGTAAGATACCTGCAAATTTCATATGGCCATAAGGGCGATGATAGATCGGATATTATAAAGACAGGAAAAAGTCCGTTCAATCGAATCCAGTGAATATAATCCTCAGTTGCGAGGGACCGGTTATGGAGAGGGATAACTTATGATAATTTTACTTCTAGGGTCGGCTGAAATTTATAGCTACACCAATAACTTTTCTACGCTTCCAAAAATAATGTAAATTTTTCTATTTGCTCCAAATTTCACGCACTTGTACGAAATAAGATCTATTTCTGCTATCAGAATTCAAACATAATGGAGAAAATTTATCTATAATAAATTGACGGTTACGGAGAGGCAGAAGCTTAACCTCAAGATCACTAACTCGTTAACCAAAGTATAACATGAAAATCTATGTCATGTTAGACATTTCAGCATACAAATAAAGCATATAAGATCTATAGTGATGAAACTACTTTTAACGGTTTAAATCGCGTATATTTATCATTACTTTTGTCCCGACGTTTCAGTCACCCCGTGACCACGATCACTGCAAAGTGTTTGAACGACGGGACAAAAATAATGATAAATATACGCGATTTAAACCGTTTAAAGTTGTTTAATTATTATGTGTAATAATCGCGAAAATCTAAGACAACATCATATAAGATCTAGTGCAGTCCAGTGGCACTAACTACCAGTTCTAAATATGTCTATCAAGATTGAATTTAGATACTGTAATTAAAAATAATATATAGACTAATTCGAAGGTGCCTGTCACTTAAACATCTAGATTAGAATATTTCACATTAGTATTTACTACTTATTAATAAATTATAAAAAACAAAGGTGATAAAATTGACATGTGTACATTCATTATCAAACGCATTAGCTCTGTCTCTTTAATGTAATCTTTTAATCTACTTATTAGATCATGTCATTGCATTCAGATTTAATTGGTATGATAATTAATGACTTCTAGGCTAACTCTAATAATAAAAAAAACTAAGAGAGTAGATGTAATAAGTGCTAAAGCTATGAAAGGCATCCTGGACGTTATTAACTATATAAATTTACTAAGTATATAAATAGGCAACAGCTTAGTTTTGCTGTAACTCTACATATATTTGGAACATTATCAGTGCTACCAATAGTATCCTAAATTCTTGAAAATTCTGTATATACGCTATAACGAATAACTAATTAAGAATCAATTTATAATATAACAGTAGTATGCATTTCGATCAGAATTAAGTACCTGCAATCAATTTATATATGGTAATGAAGGTTAAAACTAACAAAAAGTAGTATAAGGCTTTGTTTTAAAAAAAGCATAGGACAAAGTAAGCTTTACTATATAAATTCATAATTTAAAAATTATCGGATTCATGGATAAAGCTCTAGATATTTCCAATAAAAAAGTGCCAGCAAACAAATACTATAAAGCAACTCAAATATCTCGACAACAAATTACATACGGAGTTCCTCAAGAATCGATTATAGACCCACTTTTTTATTTGATTTATGTTTACCTGATATATATAGTATTTAGGTATACATTTATATAGTATTAGATACCTCTCTGGTTACCTAATAGTATATATAGATGTCACCTGTCTCTTTTAATTAAAATCGAAAATTTGATGTGCTCGTATTGATGTTTACTTGGCTGTTCTTAACCGATCAGCAAAGTTAAGCAACGTCGCCCGTGTTCATGAGTTTGATGGGTGACCGCTAGTGGCATTACTACTCAGCGTTTCCGTGCTTCCAGTACTTCTAGGTTAGCCTGAACACCACATCTTCGACCACATCATCACTTACCATCTAGTGAGATCGTGGTCAAAGGCTAACCTATGAGGAATAAAAAAATCGTCAAATCATTACCTAACGGAAGCTCAACGAGGTCAAAAGGTTAAAATGTGGTTTAAAATTCTAAAGATCAAAACGCTATTATTGTCTTAGTTCTGCTTGGCCAGTCCGTCATCCTTCAATTTCATAACCAGAGATATATTTTAATAATATTTTTATGTCCATTGCCAGTATATTCTTGTCACGTTCCGTACTATATAAAGCGTCTATTCTCAAAGTCACGTGCACAGGACGGATATGAACCGAAACCTTATTAATCTTTGTAGAACAAGGTTTGTGTAGGCCCTCTTTCGTTTATGAACAGATACCCTTTCGATTTTTCCTTGTTTATGATGTAAAACTGACGAGATTCACAAACAGTCGAAATTAAAGGAAGATTTGACATAAATCCGGATAATGTATGTATATCCAGTGTTTTATTAAAAGTATATTATAATATGTACCGGTCATACATCGTTTCATGATATTGAAGCCGTATAATATTGTAAAAGTACTTTTACCAATTAGACCCTGAAAAAATTACGTGTTTTGTTTTAAAATAACGTTTTTGGACATACTTTTTGATTTCGCACTGTTCAATAAGTTATTATTTTTAGTTTTTCATACTATATAGGATTACAAATTAATAATGTACATCATATAAATAATAAAACTTTAATTTGTACCTAAAATTGTATGTTTATAATAGTCACAATATTCAATAGAAGTTCTAAAAAATAGATTCTATCCACGACTGTGCAGCATATTCTGTCAAGTTAAAACTTAAAAAAAATAATAAGAAAATTGAGTAATCATAAAATTATGTGATTCAATTTAAATTATATATTCTAATTATACAAACTGAGCGAGCACTTTAAAATTCTAGGCAAAAACGACTATCATGGTTCGTCATTATAATCTATACGGGTTTTTATCTAGACATTAAATAACTATTTTTTTTTCTAATACAAAACATGCATTGGATTTTGAGACATTTATATTTACTTTTTTATTCTGAGTGACAAATTATGTCACTAAAAACTTGATTGGATTTTTGTGTAAGCTGTGAATGGAGTCAATTTGTATAATTTTTTTACAGATATATAAAAAGATACTTATCAATAAATTGGATACATGTTTATATGATATCATATTAGTATTTTGTTAGTAATTTTTTTTTGTTATTGTGACGGGACAAGTACGAGGCCCACCTGATGTTAAGCGAACTAACCTCTGCCTATAACAGATGTATTTCGTCACAAGTCACGAATTGCACTGCGCCCGTCACCTTGAGACATAGTTGTTAAGCCTCATGTGCCTGTAAATTCACTGGCTCTCAAGGACTGCTGCCGGAACACACCGTTAGGTGTTTGGCGACAGGTTTTCTACTTGAGGGTGGTCGGTAGCTATGCGGCCATTCACAAAATGCCCTACCACCAAGCGATAAAGCTCAAGCCCGCGCCGGGAATCGAAGCATGGACATGCTGCGCGGCAGTACCTAGCCAATGCTACTGAGCCATCACTGCTTCAAATAGCAAAACTATCGTTATTCTAACAACTAAATAATAGTGTTTTATAAATCGTTATTCTTTCAACCGAGCCTCACTGCATTTGAAACATTGAACAGCATACTGTGCACTGCACGTGATTAAAGCCCAAAAATCACGAATAAAATATTCGGCGGATCGTCCGGGTATAATTGATTACAATCAAACAATATCAAAGCACTCAATCGTCGTACATTAAAATCGTCATACATTAAAATTGACAATTTTATTTCACTAGGCCCAGTTTTTCTGTTATCAGATTTATTCATAATTTTTTTTAAGGGGGGCCGATCTGTAATAGCTATGGACTGCCGTGCCGCAAGTCCATGGTTCGATTCCTACCGCCACCGTCTTGAGGTACACCAAGGACATTTTGCGAATACTTGCCTGGCTAGCTACCACTCAATGAGTAAATGTGTTGCCAAGCAACTAAGAGTGTGTTCCGGCAGCAGTCCTTTAGAACCACTAAGTAATTATGAAATATCAAGTACTTACAACATAACAGCTGTATGTTTCAAGGTGATGGCAGCAATGCAGTTCGTCGTTGACGAAATGCATCTGTTATAGGTAGAGGTTACCGCTTAACATCAAGTGGGCGTGGTGAGAGCTCTCTCAAAATCCCATAAAAAGTATTGTTCGGCTAACATTTTATCAGTCTGATATTTGTTATCAGGTGATAGAAAAATTCGCAAATTATAATACAGGGTTAATGCTAATATGCTAACAACCTCTTAGGGTTGACTTTTGCTAGTCCTAAGAATCATTTGGAGATAAAATTTTCTTTGTTTTGAAGAGAAAACAATTTTATTTCTGTTTTTTTTTTTATATTTCTTTGACTGAATACGCACGCGGACAACCTGATGCCAAAAACTGTAATGTATTATTTCATTTTTTTTATTACTTTGCTCGATGTAAATATTCAAAACTCTATTCAAAGGGGAGCATGGCGCGGTCCAGTGTCTCTTGCCTCGGAGTAGCCAAAAAAACAAAAAATAAAAAACTTTTTTTGTTCAAATAAAAAAAAACATCTCAAAATATTTCTTAGGACTAGCAGAAGTCAACCCTAAGAGGTTGTTCGCATTTTACCAATAACCCTGTATAAGAAAAAAATATTATAAATTATATTATAAGGTGATCAGGTGAGATTTTGGTCAAAGAATTGTCAATCATCGTAAAAAAAAAAGTGAATATAATCAAAATGGTAATAATCAAAACAATTGATGCGTTATATAAAGTCACAACTATAATGAAAAAACCCTTTACTCATAAAACTAAAATACAAGAATTTATTAGCTCGTTCTCATAATACTCATGTAAGATAAATAAACTCATTTTAAGGCAGAATAAGGATAAAATACAAATAAAGCGCGACCAGTTTTTACAGCAAATACTTCCTTCTAAATAACAGAGATCTTTTGTTCTAAAAACACATTATTTTTTTCCTATCTTTTTATGACCATCTTTTCCTACAAACGCTGGACAAAACGGAACTCTCCATCGGAAATAATTCCGGAGACAATGGAAAACAAATGGTCCGGGAAGGGTCCGCCCTCTTTTTACGTTTGGTTAAGTTATATTTTTAATTATTTATTATATTCGGAAAGTAAGTCGTATTTACCACGAAATATAGGAGGTAGGGAAGATCGAGGATATTTGGCACACAAGACATAACATGCTGGGCACGCTTCCAACTGGTAGTGGGCTAGAGCATTTGGACTGCCTATGAGTCCAAATGCTTTTATTGTAGTAGCTGTAGTGTTGTATATAGTTCGTAATATTTTGTTAATAAAGGCAAACCGCAGCTAACAAAAAAAAATAGACAGAGAAATAACTTACATCTTGGCCATTTCTCTCCCATAGAAGTAATGATAATTCAAATATAAGGTTGAAAAAGGTATACTTATATAATGTGTGTATATAGTATATCTATAATTAGTCTTATATATATACAGACACATGCTGGAAACACTGATGACTCAGACTCAGCCTTGAAATTCTGGGTACGCTTTCGTTGAGTCACATTTTATATTCTGTATTTTGAGTATCTTCCCACCAGGTTTAGGATAAAAATACCACTCTGAATATTTTCACCTAAATTGCAAAACAACATTTTTCCTACTGAGCTTCAACGTAACCTCACGAATATTTATTATAAATAGAAATATTTGTAAGAAAAATAACGTAGCTTTTATCAAATAATATAAAGAAAAATAAATTATTGATAATGTTCTTTTTTAGACACAAGTTCGGAAAGCCGATACATTGGACAAGAGCTATAAAATATTATATAAAAACTTAGAATATAATAATGAACGTAGCCTGAACCACCAAACGTCAACCAATATTTTTTTACTATTTAAATATAATAAATCTCAAATATCTCTCATGATATATATTCTAATGACTTTACCGCGAAAAAAACTTTTCTTTTAACACTGTTCCCGTTTAGAATGTTGCATATTTTAAATTTCTTGTTTCTTGTTTTAAATAAAAAATGGTCATAATTTAAAAAAGTCGCAGCCCCTGGCCCTTTTGGTGATATACGCATTGGGTTGTTATACAATTAAATTCATGAAATAAAGAACAAAATCTTTGTTGATAAGGTCGTTGGCAATTTATTAAAACTGTAGACTAACAAGCACGTTTGTAACAAAAACCACTTTTCGATAACGCTCCCTTATTATAATTATACGAACTAGTATATTAAAATAAATCATAAGAAATAAACGAATACACCGCGTAACTTAGTAAGCTAGGTTTAGCCTCTTTACTTTTTTTTCATGCCTGATAGACTTTGACTACTATCTCACCTGAGGGTAAGTGATGATGTAGTCGAGATGTTGTTCAGGCTAACATAGAATTACTGGCTCTCAAACGCTGCTGCCGGAACACACCGTTATGTGCTTGGGGACATATTTTCTACATGAGAGTGGTAGCTACTCAGGCGAGCATTCGCAAAATGCCCTAATACCATGCTATCCTAAGACAACAACCGATACCGACGGCTTAACGTGCCCTCAGTAGCAGGGAATCGCTCAGTAGTAATGTCACTAGCGGTCACCCAATCCAATCCAACGCTTGAACACGGCAGACGTGCTTCGTCTGCTGATAGATTCCGAATGGCTAAGCAAACTTCGCTACGAGAGCGCTTCAAAACACAAACTTTGATCACATAATATATATATACAATAAGCAGTGAAAAAGTTGTCATAAGAGAAAATAATTCGGATTGAATTAATATTTTTATAGCAATTGATTAGTAACTTTTGACAACTATATCGGCTGTTAGTGAATCATGTGGATGAGTGTAGTGAACTGGCTCTAAAGGACAGCAGCTACCGGAACACACCGACAGTTGGCTAAAGACCAATTTTCTATTTAAGTGTGGCAGCCAGGCGAGCATTTGCAAAATGCGTATACGGTGAAGTTCAAGCCCTAGCAATATTTGAACCATGAAAACCCATTGTAGCATAGTATGATATTTTCAATAGGCCATCACTGCTTCAAAATAAACCCAAACTAATCACAAGGGCCGAAACGGATCTGGGTATTACACGCCAATGTGACTCCTAAAGTGCCCAAGCAAATTAAATCTACCTTAAGTGAAAAAAATATAACCTAAATAGTTATTTAGGTCAAATCTTTCGCTATTTTTCTACTTAACAATCACATTTACTTGTAAATACTTTTATATTAAAACGAATGGTAAATGGAAAAGACAAAACCAAAGTCTTTTTGAGCACGTTTCCTGGGGAAAGTACAGCGTTTGCCAAAGGAAAAATCTGGATTTAATCATGCTATGTTCTCAATAACAGATTGATATAACACACCACATCACAATTTTAATCATATAATAGAATATATGGTTTTATTAAGAGCAGTAGGTGCAGAAAAAATTACAAATAACATTCCGAGCAGTCTGTGCTGTAAAGTACAATGTAAAAGTTATTGCTTAGCTCTTTCCTACCTACATTCTGAAGCTTTCAAGTTAAGCTGTCATAATTGCGTCAATGTGTTCTGTGTAAAAAAGTGTTATAGTTAATTTTCGTGGAAAAGGATTACCGCTATCAGTATTTTTGCAAAATACCCTGGTTAAGTCTACAACCAACTTCATTTGCTCGCAAATATGATCATACAATAATAGTAAAGCAGCGAGCTGTCTATTGATTAAAACTCACGCACTTTTTGCTATATACACTCGTAGATATATAATTATATATACATATATAGATGACACGCGAGCGACCGTTGAACGAACAAATTCAGTTGGCCTTACATTTCGCCTTACAAGATGATCCGGTTATGGCAGGTTATTTATTAATAGATCTGATCTAAAATAATTCCATTGGCATTTATTGATCACTAGAGGAACCGTACGCATTTTCAAATAAGCAAAGTGAATTGGCATATAAAAAATTTTGCTGCGTGGTCATATATCATGTTATATATTACCTATGTTATTAATCCGTTCTACGCAATCGCTGCTGTTTAGCATATGATTATAATTTTATGAGAAGTTAAAAGAGGAGACAAATGCCTTTAATAACTGGAAATGACTCACTTTCCATATGAGAATCATGTATAAATAAAAACGCAAAATACATAAAATTTTATAGCATTTGATCTGAATGAAAATTAACTCCTTTGAAAAGAACAAGTCTATACATAAAATTTGATGAGATATACTGTTCTATTTTTCAATTACTAGAAAAATCTGATGGATATTTTTAAAGAAATTGCTATTTTAACTTTACCAAGTCTGTATATTAAAAATAATATTTTTTTGATTATTTTTAATATATACATTTTTAATATTAGTATTATGTGTGTTCGCAAAAAAATGAGTTAATATAAATTAAACAGTGACAATCGCGATTACAATACTACGAATAAAGATTGAATAGCCGTGCCAGGTTTTAGAATAAAGACAAAAAAAAGTTCCCTCTTAGATATTGTGCACGGTTTTATAATAAAGTTCCCAAACATATTACAACGCAGAATTGAAATTCAAGTTGCAAATGATAAACACGATTACTTAAACGACAAAAATGCCTGGAAAATTCCGCCTTTGCCAAGCGATCGCCTGTCACCTGCGTAATTTAAACGTAATGATTTTATTATATAGCAAGTATGTAACACATTGTTAAAATATGTTTAAAAGAATGGGCCCGAGTTTCTTGGCCGTTCTTTTCGCAGTGGCTCTATAATTTTTTTTGCTGAACGTGGCAGAACAATGTGGAATATTTCAATATAAAAAATTGTAATTGACCTTCATAAGAGTTTTTTTAGTTGCCTTTTACGACACCCACGGGAAGATTGCAATTTAAAACCGGCACCCCCCGGGGTTTTAATGTCTTGTTCGTCCGAATTTCAGATACTGTGGTGCGCGGTGGCTACTGATATGGACTCTTGCTTAAAAGACCTACCCGTCACCTGGTGAAATATAAAATAAAAACCAAACATCAGTTTGTATCGGATGAAAATCGAACCCTTGAAGGGTTAAAAGGGGTTGAAAGCGAAGGTTAGAAGCGAGATTAGAAGCAATATAGCTAACATGATAGTGCTTCTTATCATACTTAGAAATATAGAAGGGTAGTTACATCATTCCCCGTGGGGTGCCGGGTCAGAATTGCACCTCCCCATATCATCCCGTGGGTGTCGTAAGAGGCGACTAAAGGAATAAAACTGGAAGGTGGGCAGCAGCGCCTTCTAAAGAACTACTATCTTACACTGCGATCCCCAAGCCGCGTGCCAAGTGTGGGGATTATGGCAAATACCCCCTTAATATGGGAGGCTGTGTTCAGCAGTGCGTGAGTTATGTGTTTGAACTTCTTTTGATCACATGAAGTCTAGTAGTCTGATTGATGATCAAGCACCGTCCCTTTAGACGGTTTAAGTAATATAATTGTAGCACAAAATTTCGGCTCGAAAGAGTAAGGTTCCGGTGGCCGAGAGGAATAGGCATCCGGCGCGAAATCAGAGGACGCGGGTACGATTCCCGTCCGGAACAAAACATTTTGGGCTCCAATAAATTGTAAATGATACATAGAAGAAAAAAGTTAATAAATATATACTTTGCAAATATTTTTTTGTTACACAATTACGAGAAGAAAACTTAAAGTCATGTGCGGGATTCGAACCCGCGCCATCCACCCGTATAGCTGGGGCATGCTCTGACCGTTGGACCTACATTATGACTCATAACTCTTAATTTGTTCTCTCGTTATTTAACCATTACATCTCGTAATTTTGTAATTTTTGTAATGTAATCCACAGAGAATACGTTATTGCAATAACTAAGTAAAAAACCGGCCAAGGGCGAGTGGGATTTGCGCACGAAGGGTTCCGTACCATTAGCTGTAACCTAATCTTGCAAGTTAGACACTTTTCGCAGTGTCCGATTGAGCTGGGTAGGTACGGCGAAAACTTCTTTTATTGTATGGGAGCCCCCTTAATTTTTTTATTTTATAATAACAAATATTTTTAAAATAATTTTTATCAAGTTATTTTAAAATAAAAAATATTTTTAAAATATTTGTTATTTTAAAATATCTTTCTCGATCGTGCGCTCGTAGAGTCAAGACCTCCTGAGGATGCTTCGTGTAGAATCGAAACGCGTCGGAAATTCTTCCGGTTTGGCTGCGTGGCGTTGTGACGTCACGTCGGCTTAAAATTAGGCGGAATTGTCACTAGATATATTGTTATATTTTTAAGTGTTTTATTAAAATATTAATTTGATGTTTTCTTAAAATATTTTAAAAAAAATTGTTATTATTAAATATGGATTTCCGCAAAAATAACGCCTGAACCTATTCTTTATTTATTTTATTTTAATAAATTATATTTAGAAAGAACATAAAACTAAATATTCTGTCTGAACAAACTTGATTTCTGAAAAATCATGTTTGTTGTATGGGAGCCTCCCTTAAATATTTATGTTCCTTTATATTTAGTATTTGTTATTATAGCAGCAATATCAATACATCATCTGTGAAAATTTCAACTGTCTAGCTATCACCGTTCTTGTGATATAGCCTGGTGACGGACGGACGGACTACGAAGCCTCAGTAATAGGGTCCCGTGTACCTTTGGGTACGGAACCCTAATAAAAATGTGTTTATGATTGATAATTTACATTCCGGTCACGTATCGCCAGTAAATAATAGTCAATGCTGTAGCCCAAGCACGAATAACTTGCGAAATCGTAACCGTTTCGTAAACGTATCGAAATGTCATTATTTTGTATGGGATTTAATCAGCGCCTCTACAGTGCGTAAAAGGAACTAAATTTTGACAGAAAAAAAGGTTTTGACAACTAACGTGTCGAGATTTTAACGTGAATGTTTTGTCACGTAAAAAGTTTTGTATGAAATCGCGAGCACGAACCTAATTCTAACGTAAGCTCGAAGGCTGGCTATCGAGGATCTGTCAAAAATCTACGAATGTCATGTCACTGAAAAATTTTCAGTCAGATGGCTGACGTAACGTATTCAATTGTGGTAAAACTTCGAAAATTCATGTTATTATTGTGTTTGTTCATTCATAATTTACCTATGAAAAGAGTTACAAACATTGCAGCAAGATTAGAAGTAGTATTGTACCATGTCGTTTACCAGGCACAAAGTAGGTATTTATTAATGGCACTGGGGGGAAGTGATGCTAATATACGATGAACCCAATTCAGGACATTTTCCAAAACTCTGCATCAAACAACGTCCATATTCCACCGTTCCGTTATTTACACCAATTTCGCTCGTTGGATATGTCTTGCGGCGCAATAATGTTGCTATGAAATTCTTCATTGTGCATGGTCAAATTGAAAACAATAAGGCTCAAAGAAGATCACCTATCCATTCAAGATTTCAAGATCAACCAAAGCTGTCAACAAATGCACCAGAAGAACACAGGCAGCGACACGAAAGGAATACCAACGGATTGTCAGACTAACTACCTACGAACTCTGAGGTGATGACCATGCTCACGCCAACATTCTAACCACTACGAAGAAGAAGATTTTAATGTGAAACGTAGAAGCTGTGTTATTGGACTTTTGGTTCTTAATAAAAATAAACGAAGTGCAATTGTGCGTTTCATTTATTGGTACCTATATACCGAACAGTTCGTGGGTTAGGGATAATAGGATATCTCGTTGGATGTTGTGAAACGCGACTAAGACAAAATTCGTGGCAGCATGCCACTACTAAGGTCGGTGTGAGTGGGATGTTGCCACGCATTGAGCATACAACAGTGATGATGAGATGGATCAGTGTGTGCTTCTATTGGTGGCGCATAAAAGACTATTGGGTGGCGAACTCATAGCAGGGCCGTGAGAAGCATTTTTCTTCCCCCTCTGATCTTATAGGCTAGGTAAGTTCGATATCATGCTCGTTTGCCACACTATTCCTTAAAAATAAAGGAAAGTATATGAATAAAAAGACAAAACTACACCAACAGTTAAGTAATTTCTTTATTTTTGGTAATGTAATAACAGACACAAACATAATCCAAAAAAAAAAACCAACCATAAGCTGACTAATACAAAATAAACGCTTTAATTATCCTAAAATTAATATGAACTTAAAACAACACTAAGCCTAGACGGTTAAAAGTCACAGCACTCCCGATTTGTAGTAACGGCGCATTCATGAAATGCTACGTGGTTTGTCTTTGCAAAACTGTTGGGTAGGTACATTACTACCGTATACGTAGTATATATTCTACTTCATCTATGATTACTACGCACTCCAGGTTTTCACAGCATTCTTCTTTCCCAGAACAGACGGTAAAATACCGCTGGACACGAAAGTTCTGTCGGGAATCACCTTTAGTGAACAATTAGAACTTATAGAATGCACTGCTTGAACTCAATAGCCTATTTTTCTGCTGAAACACCATAAAATTAAGCGCAAAATACACTTCACGCCGGCTGGCGGCCCTTCAGGGTTTCTTGAAACTCCTCCCTCTGTTTAAAGGTGTAATAGTAGCTGTTTGTAATTCATATAGTAAATTATCAGTGGCGTAGATTCTTGGCTTGAGAATTTATAGCTCATAATTTATATATAATGTTTTATTTTAATACCTCTAATGATGTTACAATAAAATTTGGTTCACTGAGCAAGTAACGCATAGAGAAAAGTAACATACCGGAAAAAAATATGTTTGGTTTTCACCAAATAAAAAGCTAAATTTGACGAATATCAATCATAGAGGAACCAGTCCAGCGTCACCAACCTTAAAATAAGGTAAAGTATTGCAGGTGTACCGATTTCTGTCCAAAATTACCAAATACGATACGAGTCATTGTCACCTTGACAACTCAACTGGACTGTCATGGCTATAGACTAATCATATTGTTTCCGGTATATTACATTTCTCTATGTCATAATGTATGTCATGGCACTTAGTAAATATATCACCTCAAATACATTTTATTCAAAAATTTTAATATTTCATAGTGAACATCAATACAATACGGAAATCGCAAAGAAAATGCGAAGTCTGTGGTGTCGAAACACAAATAAAAATGTTTAAACAATAGATTTCCATGAGATCCAGAACCGGTGAGTTGATGAAAATATGTCATTGAAATTACATTATTGTTTCAGAGCTAATGATCGCTTGGTTTTTATTGTAATTTAAGTAGGTATGTGTTATCATGCGAATTGCTGTACTTACATATATTTGTATATTAATTACAAATATTTACGTAACGTAAAGTAAGGTGTTGCTCAAGGAAAGTATCGATACCTTTGTAGTATCGATTTTTTATAATGTCAGTGGTATGGGTACATATACTTTTTCATAGTGTCAATAAGTTAGGAAATATCATATTCGATGCTGGTGATCATAAACCATCACGCGGAATGTTTTATTATGCCACGAAACTTAACATGTGTATTTTAGGGACTGTTATTTACATCTTTAGCTCAAAAGCATTTTGAAATACCAGGTATTATCAATTTTTCTCTACATAACTGGCACAGTACTTGCTAACTGAACGGCTAGAGCAA
Organism: Plagodis pulveraria; assembly: GCA_963890685.1. Taxonomy (NCBI): domain Eukaryota; kingdom Metazoa; phylum Arthropoda; class Insecta; order Lepidoptera; family Geometridae; genus Plagodis; species Plagodis pulveraria. The sequence continues at coordinate 21,927,688 of OY982967.1, forward strand.
TATTTATTATCTAACATATGTAAATCGACCTAAATATTATACAATTAATAATAAATAGCGTAAATAACGTCATATCTATGCTTGTGATGATAATCTGAGTTGTTTTTTTTTCAGTTCATTTAAACAAAACTCCGTCGCTTATATACTTTCAAAGTAAATGCTGAATCGATAGAGCTATGGCATGAAATTTAAGGTAATATGTCACCTCAATACTATATAAAAATCAACATGTGTATCAACATACAATCCCAATTATTTAAATACTTATAATACTATACTCTACATTGTTTGATTTTAAAATTAACCAACTTTCGAGTGCAGTTAAATAAACTATTTTTGTAATTTCAGATATGCATATGTTACGCAGAAAAATATTAATTGAATCAAAAATAAAACAAATCAGTGCAGAAGAAGCTTCTTGCAATACAAATGAAATAGATCAGCTGCAAGATTAAATGAAATATCTAAATAATTCAACTACCTACACCAAAAAAGTTTTTAAAAGTCAACAGTCTATATATAATTAAAAAAGGTGCGTCAGAAATACTACATTTTATGATTGAACTACAAATAATAATAATTGTTAACAGTTGATGACATGTTTACTAGTGCAACTTACGTGCAGTATTTTTTACTTTTACATATACGACAGTTAGAAAATAAGTATTATATATTGAAAACTGTTATGTACAATGAAAAATATGTATTGTAAAGATGTTCTAGTACACAAATTACTTTGGAACTATGTATACATACCCCAATAATACGGATTTCGTTACTAGCGAAGATATATCGCACGATAAAATATTTTGATGATTTTGAATAAATTAATAAATCTGTGTGAAATATTTGTTTTATTTTATATTTCGTTAACATATATTTTATAAACCTAACCTTCTTACCATTTTTTCTTATATCGATTATAATGGAATTGATTTCATTGTAACTAATCGAGTTTAGGGAATCAGTAGTACAACACTCACAAATGTCACTTTTATTGTGTTGGAAATATAGTTTTCATTTGTAATGGTTGGTATAAAATAACTTCAAATCTGAGTTTCAAATCAACAAGGTCCGTGCCAACTCTTAATATTACTTGCTCAGTGAGAGGAACTTTTATAGGCAAAATAAGACTTAAAACCTCTTTTCGAATGAGTTGTTAGGTCTTAGAAAAAAGGTATGATTGTTGTGATTTACGCTGGATGACGTCACTTTTGTAATCCTATCGAGTTCACGTTAGCCAGCAAACGATGCGGCGTACTGTCAACCATTTCCTCCTGCGTAAACGGGCGGTGAACTCGATACGATAACGTTACGGACTATCGAAATGTTTGTGCTTGGGCTACTGAAGTTTATTCGAGAAACTCGCATTAAACTGACCCTTAGGGCTGTATCAATATTTCTAAATATGTGAATGTATATTTAAATGTAATATTAGCTTAATATGCGATTACGTTTATCATTAAACATATTTTGACCGGCTCTTAACGACTTTTTCATTTTTTAAACCAACCACTTCGTATATCAAATGTACTGAAGTTTATTTTTATCACAATATCAAACTGATCGTAAGTGATTATGTTTTTTATGTTATTGTGACGGAACAACTATACGAGGTTCATTTGATCTCTCTGAATCTCTGCCTATAACAGATGCATTTCATCACAAGTAACGAATTGCACTGCGCCCGTCACTTTGAGACATAGTTGTTAAGTCTCATGTGCCTGTAATTTCACTGGCTCTCAAGGACTGCTGCCGGAACACACTAGGTGCTTGGCGACAAATTTTCTACTTGAGGGTGGTAGCTAGCCAGATGAGCATTCGCAAAATGCCCTTGCACCATGCAAAATCGTAAATTTGTCTATGTCATACTGAATTGTGATTATCACATTCACAAAAATCATATTTGAAAATATTAATATATGTAGATTTATCGTTTCCTTACTTAATATGTGGCCAGTAAATTACACTTGTCTGTTTAAGCCAAAATTAGTTTGATAATTTTACTCGTTTAAAATCTTAATATAATATTGCTTGTTTTCATGGAAATTATTATTTTATATCCTGTTAATCAAATTTATGTCATTTTTATTTGTTATATTACACTTTGTCTTGACATTTTAATGGGAATATATTTCATTTTATATTTATAATTTATTTTTATTATACTTATATGTTTGGTACCTCCATTTATTTGAAAAAGATTCGAAGTTTCCTCTTTAGTAAAAACATAATTACTAAGATTAATGTTTTTTTAGGGTTCCGTACCTCAAAAAAAACTGAACCCTTATAGGATCACATTGTTGTCTGTCTGTCTGTCAAGATACTTATTTCTCAGGAACGCGTGGAGGTGTTAAGCTGAAATTCATATAAAATACTCAAGTCTAATGTCCCTTGAAGCTGTGTAAAAATCAAACTTATAAGCCAACTGAATATAAGCCGAAGAAGGATATAGCCGTTTATGCTGCAAATTTTGACACTCGCAAGGGAATCAAAATATACAGGGCACTTCCCGTAAATTCAGAATCTTGAAATTTGGTAAGAATCAACGTCTGATAGCACAAATAGCAAAAATTGCGAAAAGCATACATTTTTAGTTACTGATTAATGTTATGGATTTCATTAAGCAATAATACCATAACTTTAACTTTACCTACAGGTTTGTACGGAACCCTCGGTAAAATTTTCTTAGTATCAATTTTAATATCACAAATATGGACTCCAAAAATTTAATGAAGAGAAGTTGTAACGTAAAACACACTAAAACGTCAGCAAGTCTACTCAGTTATAAAAGTCATTTCAAGTCTAAAGAAAAGCTCAATTTTTCCTTGTGTTCGGACAAAATACAACGATAAGTAGAACAGCAAATTACTATAAATAGGATATAATCTGGCAGCGTTAGGCCTATCAGCGGGAAACCAATCAATTGATCTTCCGTAATTGACAAACTGTAATTGAGTTTGGCGGAAACGGCATTATATAAAATGTGTTGAGGTCTTGGTCGATGGAGATCTAGTTAGGAGGGTTTTGTGAACGAAATAATAACGATATTAAAGTCAGGTATTTCTTAGTCAATTACTCATTAAATTGCCTTTATCACACTTATTATTCAAACTAAATATGTAGTTTATGTTTTGTTTATTTTCGTCTGCCTCTTTGGTGGACTGGTGAAAGCGCCATTTTGAAATCTCAACATTCTTGGTTAATAAATTGAATGGACAAGTTTCTCACAAAGAAATTCTTTATCAAAGTCCAGTAGATGACAATAAGCTCGCCTCCTATCGCCAAACATGTTATTGAGACGTCGGTGTATAGACACATTTTTCTTGACTGCATGGAATAGGGTGAATGTCTACGTTGTTCAATAATACTCCAAAAAGAGGACATAATTTTGTTTTTGTATTTTTAAGGTGAGGAAAGTGGGCGATGAGCTAATTAACATAGATACAGGATTTCATAGCGGGTTTAAAGATTTAAAATATACGAACTGGTAGTCAATTTTATTATATATACCTAGTTCACGAGCTTTTACCCTTTCTATCTTAATTCCATTTTATTTATAAGCAAAATACGAAGAGAATCGACGAAGAATTTTATCTTTTGCTAGCTGATGCTTGCAATTTTTTCCGAATATTGTTTACCTAATTGGGCTCCCCGAGGAAATCTGTGACTAATCGGGATAAAAATGTGCCAGTATCTTTTCAGGTTACGACGTAGATTGATGCGGGTCCCCTGGCTCCTGTTCCTTCCAGTAATATACAAAATATGAACACGGGTTTCAGTATATTTGATAAACAATACTTTTTCAGCATTATGTTCCTACCGTCCCATCACGGAAAGGTCTACAATTAGTTTTCTCTTACAGTACACAGGACAAGGAGGTACTGTAGAATATCTTTGAATTAGGATAAGAGTAGAGTCCACGTATTCTACTATACTCGGTGCCAAATAGCATGGCAATAGATTTCGTATACTTTAGAGTTGTTTTTTTTGTACCGTTGCGTCCTTGTAGGCCCTGTACCACGAAATTCTATGGAGATCTAGAATTTCGTGGTACAATTTCGTATACTCTCTAGTATATATATCGTTAGACGAATCTAAAGATATGCCACAAGTCATATCGTTATAGATTCGTCTTAATAGCGCAAGTCACACTAAGTACATAAACAAAACTAGTGGTTTGTAAACGCCATATTGTGAGTTTTTTTTTGTTTTCATTCCATCTAGTGTTGTATCAAAATGAAGGGCTTTAAAAAACCATTAAATAAAAACGATAAAATACTTAACTTATATAAATAATTTGCAGTCTGGTTTTTTACTTTTTTAATTAATTTATAGTTGATAAAATAGTGTTAGCACAGAATACGTCAAAATTGAGGACTAAACATAGATGTAAATAATACACCAGTAATAGTTTTTACGAAGTCAGTACAGCATTATAACGAATCTTATTTATAGAACGGATTGTAAACAAGGTCTCAAAATTTAAATTTTAATTTACATAATCAGTTTCTTCAATGTCTTTAATGTATTCAGAAATAAACCTATTTTGATACTGTCTGTGACCACGTAGACGTACACTTCGTGGCTTATAAAGATTTTTCCATATTAATCAGTTGGATGACGTATAGGGCGACTAAGGGAAAAATGCTCTTAATGAGCAGCATGCCATCACTCACGTCAATTTGAGTGAGGTGTGGCTACCTATGAGAAGTTAGACAGGGCTTCCGACATCTTAACGGCGTAGTTGCCCGCAATGTAGCGGTTATACTAAGAAGAGCATTGCCAAGACAGTTGGTGTCAGCTACGTGACGATTGATATAACCTTGTGATGTACGTCGTATTGTAGGCGTAAAATAATATTTATGTTCTTAGAGTGCAGGTTGGATTCCCGCAATGGATCTCTATCCACAGCGAGAATCAATCCCGCACTTGGCCGCATTTTTACTATTAAATTGTTAATGTTATAAAGCGATGAGTCGACCCTAGTCCTGATGGTAAGCTTCACGCCCACTACAGTTGCAGTAGTGTTTTTTTTTTGTTTATTCGTTAAATACCAAAATACGAAAAAACAAATTTTCCCTCTTTATAATATTAGTATAGATATAATAGTAATAAATGTTGACTGGACGATCATTGTCTCGATAGTCGTTTCGGCGCACGGCCTATACTAGCGAAGAGCCTCGACCAACACCTCAAGAGGCTCTCGCTAGACGGTTGGATCAAGGGTCAGATGCAGAAAGCAGTGATACTGGACACAACACGCATTGTCCGGAGGTTCTTCTCTCTGCAGCCCTAACCACCGGTAGCTTGGGCCCTGCCCCTCTACCAGCGGCACCCTAGCCTTAAGTTTTTATAATATTTGATTTCATATTTATATTGTAAAAAAATTACGTTAGAAAATAAATAAAGTGAATAATAATAATAATAGTGTCACTACTTTGATTTGATTGATACTGCACTGCACTCGTCACTCCATTTCTTATGTCTCGTTTATCGTTCGCCCGGTAATTTCACATGCTACAACACCTTATACCTAAGCACAGTATTGTTACACTACCGATTGGAGGCTGGTTCCTTGCTGAAGAGACCTGCCATCTACTTAAGGAAAAATGGTGTTTTTACGGTTCATAGAAATTAAAAGATCAAACTGAGAGTGAAGAAAAAGAAGACAAATTATTCATTTGTGATCCCATAGCTCCAATTCCGTGTTCATACCCTGTTATTCTAATACACAACTTAAATTCTAACAGTCTTTTATCAGACAATATATTATACCGACTTACACATCTCTGATATCACGCTTTTGATAAAGTTGTAATTTCCTAGTCGTCAAAATGAAAAAAAATCAGCAAAAAAAAACGACTAAACAAAAAATAACGCATTATTAGGGACAACTCAAGTACTACTCGTCATATCTCACACAAACATAAATGGGACCACATGATAAGCACTGGCTTTCGAATATAAAAATCATCAAAATCGGTAAACCCCTAAAGACTTATTAGGTAACAAACAAAAAAAAAACTACTAATTGAGAAGCTTCTGCATATTTTTAAGTCGCTTATAAATTAAACTACATCCAACAATATTTACGTACACCCTGATGTTGAGTTTCACATTACTGAATAACTCTAACATAACCCTATATACGTATTTTCATCATTCAATATATGAAGCAAAAGATTTGAATTCACATCGTGTACTCGCAAAAAGTATCTCATTGGAATCAGGTTGGTAGGTGTCAGTAGTGTACATTACGTGATCAGAATCCAATGGACGACTTATCACGTTTTGCACTTCTGATGGATTATGAACTATGCTCTAGGGTAGCATAGTGAGAGATACTGGGATCAACTAAAACATATAAGCTAAGGTTTGAAAAAGGAACACGCAAATTAAAGCTATTAGGTATCACGCAGAACCAAATTCAAAAATTCTTATCTTTTACGTAGGGCTTTCACTCAGTTATTGAAAATGGAAAACCGGGCAAATGTGAGTTGGAATTCGGCAATTGTTATCATTGTTATTGTTATTTTTACACGGCTGCCCAAAAAGGAAGTTTTTATAGTTCATGGGTCTATTTATTTTTGTTTGTGATTTCCTTTATTCCACGATAACTTCTTAACGGTTTACCCGACTTCAACGTAAGATTTATCGTTAGATTTGTATTGACAGCGCAATATATGATACAATATAACATATTATGATGCAAGTTGCTCATTAAACACGAGGCTGTGTGTTGCAGCCCGAGCCGTAGGCGAGGGCGTAAATCAGCCGAGTGTATAATGAGCAAGGTGCTCACGAGTTTCATACCCACATTTTCAACACCCTTGCGAAGAAAAAAAATATATATTGCTCAAATGCGATACAAACAACATACAAAATTATGGAAAATAGCGCGCAAGTTTTTTTTTTGCTCGCGGATAATGTATGATGGTAGATTACATATAAACCTCTTCGATGTTACAAATCTGTATTACCCGGTTAAATTGAAAATGCTCTGTTTACTCGCATATAATTTGCAGTTAGGTACTAACTTTACTTTGTAGGGATAAATTACCCGATTAAAGTGAAAATGCTCTGTTTACTCGTATATAATTTGCTATAAGTACTAACTTAACTTTGTAGGGATAATTCTATTACGCACTAGTGTATAATATTATTATGCACGAGGGTGTTATAGTTCGGTTTATGGCCCTAAGAACGGTATAATAAAGCTCACTTTACGAGCAACGGTGTTGAAAAAATAAATAAAAAACAAACTGGCAGAGTTTAGACGCGATATTGTCAGATAATATTTTTTTCTTTCAATCCTTTAGAATGGGGCATCAAAATGAAGGACCTTAAAACACGATTCTATAAATATAAATAATATGTATATAAAGTTTTGATTCCCAAGCACACATATCCTTTTCCCTTCCATAACCCACATTTTGCGTTGACAATTTGGTACAAAGTAGACATTTTATGAAGTTTCAACTTGAGAAGGGTCAGATATCGTGACCTCACAAGCCACATGTTTCCTGGCGTATGTTATGTGGGTTATAACGTTTTCTCAAAATTCATTTTACTTGGGTTGATTTTTGTAAAGAAAATATATTGTGCGTTATTTTATATATTTTCTTAAAGACGTCTGTTTACGGATAACAGTACAAAATTACAAAAAGAGGAAAAAGTATCGTATGTTGCCATCGTATCTATCCCTTTAGTCGGAGAATGCTCTGACCGCTAAGCCAACGTGACATAATATGACTCATGACCAATTTGTCATCTCGCTCCTAACCATCGTATTGGGCTGGAGCGACTTCTACGAGTATACTTCAACTTACGTTGTATAAGTTCGTTATTGTTTTTGCAAGACCGTGTTAATAAGGCAATTAATTTTTTTGCCTACATTTTAGGTTAAGGAAAGTTGTTTCAAGGTTGTGTAAGTGTTTTAATCTTCAATGTTGCATGAATTTGAACATTATATGAAATCTGCCGTAACCTAGCCTTATATAATAAAATATATATCATATTATATTTTTATAACCGATAAGCAATTTTTTGTTACATAATTGGAAGGTTTTTTGTATAAGGGGACAAACCAGCAGGCTGCTGACCTGGTGGTAAATTATCACCAACGCCCATGGACATCCGCAACACAAGAAGTATTAAGGATACCTTGTCGTTTAATATGCTTTTCAAGAATAGGTCCTGCACTACCTTTGAACCAGCATTTTTATATTTTATATTTATTGTGTCTATATTGAAATTTATTTAATATATATATATATCATATGTGTGTGTTTATTTTAATATATATCTATGTATGTCGTACATTTATTGTTGTTTTCATATAAGTACTTAGTTATTACATGTCTGTGTGTCACTTAGGCCTTGGCTGAAAACCAGCGCTGTAGGTTCACCCACAGCATTATGCTGAGCCAGGACCTTTTTTGGACTGAAGGTACACGACGGCAATGTTCTCAATATATTTTATTTGTTTGTTTATTATTTTATATGTATAATGTTTTGCTATTGTGTTCTTTATGTTCAAAATAAACTGTTTCTTTCTTTCTTTTCTTTCTCAATGTTTGATACATAAAAATCGTTGGCCAAGTGTAAGACAGGACAACGAGGGTTTCTACGTAACAAGCAATAGATTTCTTGTATTTATTAATCATTTTAGCCGGAAAAAGTCCAGTGCTGGATCAGCCACCCCCTTTAGAGGGGTGTTTGCCCATAATCGTCACTATGGGCATGCGGGTTGGCGATCGCAGGACGTTACTACTCGCACGGTGACGCTGCTGCCCGTCTCCTATCTGTGGTATTTAGCTACACCTTGGTTATACCGCCATTTGTTGGCCGTCAGAGCCTAGTTCGTTGATTAGCAGGATGTACCGCGGTCAGGTGAGGTTGACTTGGAGCAAAGGGTGTCATTTGACTCCCATAAGTCCAAAAACAAAATATATATTTATAAATTTAGTTTTTAAACTTTCACTAATATTTATAATAATTTTTATTCAGCTCTGGACTCTACGCGGCTATATATGGGTTAAACTAACCCGCACTTGCCCGGTTTATATTTGCTGTTGTATTTAAAATTTGTACCATAATGCTCTCAAGGGTTTTAACGTACCTATCACATTTTTTTAAGATAAGGCAATAACTATTTCATAATTAAAATTCAAAAAGAAAGCCACTTTCAAACATATAAAACGCATTATTATGGACAACTCAAATACTACTCGTCAGATCTCACTCAAATTTAAATGCAAACACATGACAAGCAGCAGCTTTCGAATCTAAAAAAAAACACAAAAAACGGACATGTAAAGAGTTTTATATGATTTTATTTTTTTGTTATGAGGTAACACACTCAAAAAAATATAATGCAATTAAGAACATCCTCCTTTTTTTAGGTTGGTTAAAAAATAGCCAGCTAACGATAACGATTAAAAATATAGAGTCCTTCCAAGGTTGGACGGGCGGAGAGGTGGATAGACGCACAAGGGCAAGTTTAGTATTAGGCTACCTGAAACCTTAAAAAAAGCCAGAGGGACATATGTTTTGACTTTGCCTTAAGTAATAAATTTTAATACCACTTCCAGCCTACTAATGCTACGAAAGCTACCAAGAAAAAGAGAACAATACATGGTGAATATACACATTTCAATGGTGGTAGGGCATTTTGCGAATACCCGCCTGTCTAGCCACCACCCTCAAGTAGAAAATCTATCGCCAAGCACCTATCGGTGAAATGTGGCAACTGTCCTTGAGAGCCAGTAATTCTAGGTTAGCCTGAACAACATCTTCGACCACATCATCACTAACCATTAGGTGGGATAGTGGACAAAGGCTGTACCTTATTGAGGAGCAATAAGGATAAGAATGCGTTTAATTAGTGATGGATGTCTTAGGTGATTTGTGATTATTTTGTATAACTGTTTCATTATATTGTTTGATTAGATACTAATAATTGTGACGACGAATATCTATAGAATATTTTAAGTGTAACCATGTTTTCGTGTAAGTGACTTTATGTCTTATTTGAGAATAAACTTCTTTAAACCTAAGGCTAACCTATCAGACATTAAAAATACAGTTGATTTGTTAGACAGCATGCCAGCACGATGCTGCAAAGCAGTTTGCAAAGCAGTTTGCAGCACCACTGACCTTTTAAATGTTATACAACTGCTCTATTGGCAAAGCTTTCTAAAAACAAGAAGAGTTATTTTTAGACTTCGAAACATTCTAAAAAAAAGTTTTCGCATAAATTTCTTCATATGTTTTAATTATACAATCAAGGTCACATTGGACTGTCAGTTTTGACATTTCCTTCACAGCTCTCAAAGCTTCCTCATAGGTTAGTTTTTTTTAATTTATGTTGGTAGGCGGGTCCATAACTTGTTTTTTGAACCACTGCAGAAAGCTTCAACTAAAAAAATGGTAACAGTATACGTGCGATGTAATTTGATTGGAAGGTTTTAATTTAAATTCGGAAGGAAAAAACTGTATGTTTTTTATTAGTGAGTTTACAATTTGAACTGCAGTACAACGTGAGATGCTAAGCGAGCATTCGCAAATTGCCCTACTACCATGAATATGCTTGAACTAGCAAAATATCAAAAGGTATATTATACAGGTATATTATATAGGTATATATACTGCCATAATATATTATATACATAATATATTATGGCAGTATAAATTATCGTTAAATGTGAGATCAATACGGTATAATCATATAAAATAGCGGTGATATGTTTTTTTTTATTGCTGATTTTGACCACAATCTCACTTGATGGTAAGTAATGATTTGGTCAAAAGTGTTAACAGGCTTAACTTAGAACCTTACTGGATATCAAGGACAGCTGCGAGAACACACCGTTAAGTGCTTGGCGACAGATTTTCTATTTGAGGGTGGTTGCTGTTCAGGCGCGCATTCGCAAAATGCCCTTCCACCACTCGGTGAAGCTCAAGCCCGTGACGGTATTCGAAACATGGAGCTGCCGTGGTCGTGCATAGTCAATTCCACTGAGCCATCATTGTTTCAATACGTTTTACTGATTTTAGATTAGCACAGACAAATAAAAGGTCATCCTTAGGTAATTGTGTGCGGTTTTATAATAAAGTTCCCAAACATATCACAACACTCACAGAAAGGAAATTCAAGTTGCACGGGAAAACCTTTTGATTAATAAATCTTTCCACACAGTTTGTGATTACTTAAACGACCAAAATGCTTGTACAATTCGCCTCCGCCAAGTTATTGCCTGTCACCTACGTAATTTAAATAAATATTGTAATAATTTTATAATCTAACACATTGTTAAAATAAGTGCCCGAGTTTCTTGCCCGTTCCTCTCGCAGTGGCTATATATATTTTTGCCGAACGTGGCAATACAAAGTAGTAGGTATATTAAAATATTAATACTTGTAATTCACCTTCATAAGAACGTCGTAGGTGCCTAAATTTAATAAATGATTTTGACTTTGGCTAGCCTAAAAAAAAGTAATTTGAGTGGCTTTCAATCTGACCCAATATTACGATGCGAATTTTAAAGAAATTATTAATATATTTTCATTGGGTTATAGTAGCATCATCTTTCGTGTAGTTAGGGAAAAATCATTTTGAAATATTGGTATCGTCCTTTATATGCCAACTATAAATAAAAAATAAAAAAGTGACTGTAATTTATTTGTTTTTGTTAATCGTTTTATCGTTCCATTAAAATTAAAACTGCAAGTTATATATTTATAGAATCGAAAATTAAAGCCCCTCATTTTGATACCCTACACGAGGGGTTGGGGAGAAAAAATATTTTTCTTACAATATGGCGTCTAAAATGTATATACAAAATTAACAAAATACTAAGAACTATATACAACACTGCTCTAGTGTTGTATATAGTTCGTACCACAATACTACTACTACAATAAAAGCATTTAGATCCCTATAAGCCATTGCAGACTCATGGGCAGTCCAAATGCTCTAGCCCACTACCAGTTGGCAGCGTGCCCAGCATGCTGACAGCATTGCCCCGTTGAATTGTAATGCTTATTCTTTGAGCCAAATAGGTGCCAGCATATAGATATATATATATACATAAAATCGTTTATTTTGATACCCCACTCGATGGGTTCACGAGGAAAAAATTTTTTTCTTACAATATGGCGTCTGAAATCCGCCAGGCATTTTTATTTTTACTCATACCTAGTGTTACTTGCGCTATCAAGGCGAATCTAATGATGTATTACACATTAAAATCGGTTGAGCCGTTTAAAAGTTATAGTGGAATAAAGAAACTCACAAACATACATGAACCCTGAAAACATAACAATCCTATTTTTTTGACAGTCTTGTAAAAAACATATACCGACCCCAGATTATGTGGGATAGGAAGATGCAAGATTTCTATTTATAAAACCGCAAGATTCGTTTCGCATTTATAATAGATTTTAAAATATCTATTTTAAAACCAGATACAATTTTTAAACCTGTTGCAGTCGTAAAATGCTAAAACAGTGTACTAAATCCGAAATAGATATTCTGTATTATGTTTGAAAAGTTGGATCGTTTGAGACAAATCTTGATAGAGCTGGCTAAGTTTAACATGTTTAGAGTGGAAAGATATATCCAATCTCAGAGAAGGGAGGTTTAAAAACTACACAATGTGATTCATATATGGAAGTGTTTTGGCAAAGACTCACCCAGAATTTTTAATCCCATCGTAAGCCCGATATTTCTATTAAAGTTCTCATAAGGTTTTCTTACAAAATGCTGGCAAAATTATATGCAATTTCAAATAACCGAGACTGTTGCTTCAATAATGACTGCATAAAAGCTTTTTCAACACATTTTCTCATAAAGGCTCTATTATGCAGACTTCACTTGTATCGAAAATGACAGCTTTCCGCACACGGGCATCTTATTTTCCAGTTTAATTTTAATAAGCTGTCAGAAGATTGGCACTACATAAGGACGTTGCACAGTAATAACAGTTATAATAAAAAAAAATTACAACTAAACTTATGTGTATAATATAATCACGTCTATATTCCCCGAAGTGGTAGGCAGAGGTGTGTAAACAATCACGATTATCTAATTGAGTTTTGGTCCCATGTAATAGGGGGTGAGCCTACTGCCATTCACCGGGCACAGTTTCAGGGTCATACAAAATGTTTTCTCTAACACACTGAACGAAACACAAGAACATATTACGAATGATATGTTTACGCTAACAACATATAAGACAGGAACACAAGAACATATGGTATGAAACCCTGGCAGGGCACTAAGATGGTATATACAGCTCTGTTGTGCATCTAATGCACACAACACCCTACTGAAACCCACGCAAGAAGTGGTATGCTACTCATTTGGCACACTTTTCCCTTAGTCGCCTCTTACGATTATACTCATGTATGATCGTAGCAGGCGAACTTGCAATAACAAATTCGAAAGATAAAACTAACAATTCAATAATAGTAATGGACTTTTGTCTGCATACTAGGATTCCCTGCGTCGTGAGGACCATATTTCCGTTTTTTTTATATAAAATATAGATTGCACTCTTTTGGTTAACACGTATGAAAAACACTACAAAATTCCTGAGGATGTTGGTGTTCCGTCTTCCAGACCAGATATATTTCTGTACTCAAAAAATTTAAAACGCATAGTACTTTTAGAACTTACTGTGCCGTGGGAAACAAATATACCTAAATAGCACACAATAAAAGCAAACAAGTATTATGACTTCATAAATAAATTAACCAAAAACGGTTATGTGGTTAATCTATATGCTGTAGAAGTTGGAGCAAGGGCAAGAGCACCGGCGAAATCCCTGTATAACATACTTAAAGACCTTGCCCCGTCAAGAACAACCGTAACTTCCATCCTAGAACGTGTATCTAAGGCGGCATTAGTAGGATCCTACTAAATTTGGTTAGGTAGGGGAGGAGACTCAAGCGGTGCAGGGGAGCATTGATGCATCATAAAGGGGCCCCTTAACCCTACTCCTGGGTTGCAAGTCCCAGGCCCCTCCGGTCTCTTTCTCTGCAACGCTATGGACCAGGCACCCGCACGGTGAACCCATGGAATGCTAAGAAATTCGTCTCTTATATATGCTATAACAAAGTTCCTATTGTGGTTTACAATCTCACCCACCGTTTGTTGCAAGTTAATATTACTTTCAAAAGAAAAATATTATATTTTTTGTCAACTATTGTGGGGTCATACGTGTTATTAGAATATACGTTTGAATGTATAATATTGTAAAAGAAATTAAATTGTGCGTGGACGATATGGTCCATTTTACAAATTAAACTCTATTGTTCTCATTATCTATGGATGGGCATAAGCTAATCCGTTTGGCGTCGACAAGTGCGAAATACCTTTAATTGGACTGATTTTTTAGCAAAACACCTTTATTTTATAGCAAACAATTATATTAAACTTGATCATATTATATAATGCCAAATTAATTCACGTGTCCTTAAAATTATCATGATAGAATAAAATTGCCAAGATGAATATAAATTACGCTTGTAACGTAAATATCTTAGTCGTTCATATAGTGCGTATAAAAACACCATAACTTTATCAAGAAGGACACTTTAGGTTTATCATTATCAGCCGGAAGACGTCCACTGCTAAAGTCCTCCCCCATAGCACGCCACAAAGAACGGCTATTAGCCACTTGTAACCACTTGTTACCCGCGACTTTCACGATGTCGTCAGTCCACCTGGTGGGTGGCCTACACTTTACATTATCGATTTAAGTTACTAGTTTTGTATATTATTATCGATTGAGGTTACTATTTTGTTCGCTCAGCACGCGATAGTGCTTGTGATCATATTTAGAAATACAAGTTTTGCGTTAGAAAGGTTTCTTTCCTTTTTTCACCCAAACTGAATGCGATTTCCCCATCACTGTCCCTCTTTCACCCCTACGCAGTCTAATAGTGATAGAATTTCAGTATTTGCCAGCATCTTAATGAGGTTGAATTTAAACTGTGTAAATTTATTATCTTCATGTTATTTTGACGGAACTAGCTCGAGTCCCACCTGATGTTAAGTGGACTAACCTCTGCCTATTACAGTTGCAATTCATCACAAGTCATGAATTGCACTGCGCCCGTCACATTGAGACATAGTTGTTAAGTCTCATTGTGCCTGTAATTTCACTGGCTCTCAAGGACTATTGCCGGAACACACCTTTCGGTGCTTGGCGACAGACTTTCTACTTGAGGGTAGCCAGGCGGGCAATCGCAAAAAGCCCTTCCACCATGCGGTGAAGCTCAAGCCGGCGGTGGGGATCGAACCAGGGTACTGCGGCACGGCAGTCCATAGCTATTACCGCTCGGCCATCATTGCTTCAAAAACCTTATTTAACTCGGTGATTTGCCGTGTCTACGTGCAACTTAGCCTCTACCGTACGACTTAGTTTGCAACCTTACGCCAGATGTGAATCATTCCTAATAATTTATAAATAGACAAGATTTAAGAAACATGTTTGCAAGGTTATCGTCCAATCTTGTTTTTTTTTATCTGATTGGAACTATTTTTAGAAGTCGAGACTGTATGGTATGCATAATTAAATGGAATTTTGTTGCAGTCTCAATATATAGGAATAATTTTGTCTACTTCATTAATTTTATTCGTGTTGTCTTTCACTTCTGTGTCTGGTTCTTTGGGGGCTCATTTTTATATTGTGTTTGTTATAACGCCTGCTATACGGATTACATTACAAAATCACAAATACACGAGAGGAATCTCCATCCTAATACGATGGTTAAAGAAATATAGGAAAAAATTGAATTATGACTCATTGTCATTTTAACTAAATTGGTTAGAACATACCCCGGCTATAGGGGTGGATGGACGCGGGTTCGAATCCCGCACATGGCTTCTTTTTTACTAGAGTTTAAAACAAAAATACACTTAGTTTCATGGTTTAAAGCAGCGTTATTATATACACAAAACAAATGACAGTAAATTTTCTCACATATAATTACGAGTAAAGATGCTACACCAATTCTGTATGAATAAAAATAATATAAATTGTAATACCTACGAATATTTTGCTCATTAAGACGTCCTAAAAGTATTTTCAGAATCGCTAGATTAATTTTGATAAATGACCCCGTGGGGTGCCTGGCTAGAATGTCATCCCCCCATCTCTACCAGAGGGTGCCGTACGAGGCGACTGTATCAGCCGGATCGTCCACTGCTGAACACAGCCTCCCTATTAAGGGGGTATTTGCCATAATCCCCACGCTTGGCAGGCGGCTTGGGGATCGCAGTGTAAGATAGTAGTTCTTTAGAAGGCGCTGCTGCCCACCTTCCAGTATAATTATTCCCTTAGTCGCCTTTTACGACACCCACGGGATGATATGGGGAGGTGCAATTCTAACCCGGCAGCCCACGGGGTTCTGTCTCTCTCTCTCGAGGCGACTAAGGGTAACATATCAGAAGGTGGGCAGCAGTGCTTTCTGAGGAACTGATATCTCAAACTGCGATTCACAAGATGCCTGCCAAGTGTGGGGATTATGGCAAACCCCCCATAATGGGGGAGGCTGTCTTCAGCAGTGGACAATTCGACGGATACAGAATAGTACAATAAAGATACAATGAATTTAGGAAATATGTTAAAACTATTACTTTCTCTAATATTCGTGCGTCTCGGACCAACGAAAGGCCATAACCGCCACGCGCAGCGTGCATTGAGATTTAAATTTTTTATTTTATTCTCCATTACAGGTTCAACAACTTGTTACGCTTATAATGAAGGAGTAAGGTTGCGTCTGCTATAAAAATACATTATATAAAAAATGGTTATAAAATTTATGGTAAGAAATATTTTAAGAAAATATTAAATTATTACTCAGATATAGATTTAATAGAACACTTAAAAATATTAAAATATATCCAGTGACAATCCCGCCTAATTTCCCTGCTAAGCCGACGAAACGTCACAAACGCCAAGCATCAAACCGATGCGTTTCGATTCTACTTGAAGCATCCTCAGGAAATCTTCTCTCTTCTCTCACTCATCGAGCGCACGATCTAGAATGAGCGACCGGCGGCTCAATACGCCTTTATATAAAATATATTGCGACATTGCCACCGTCTTTATTACTACTACCTAAGAGTACCTCAGAAGCCGACAGATAGTTTATATACGAACCTTGAAATTGTGATTGTATGAGCTACTTATAGTATCAAATTTGATTAATGCCTGATCAGTCATCGTCGCGTTGGGCTAAACGTTTTCTGACATATCAGAGAGACCTCGCTTTGCTCAGTTAATTATAGGATTTAACTAGTTTGCCACGAGCTAAAACCTTGCGTTAATCTGAATTTTATACACATTGCCTTATATGAAATAATACGGGCAAATGCGATTTGAACTCACACATCTAGGGTGCCTTTTTTATACCTGGGTAGCCTTTGACCACTATCTTACCTGATTGTAACTGATGATGTGGTCGAAAATGTTGTTCAGGCTAACGTAGAATTACTGGCTGTCTAGGACAGCTGCCGAAACACACAGTTAGGTGTTTGGCGACAGATTTTATGCTTGAGGGTGGTAGTCCAAACACAAGTAATCCATATCAAGACCGAGGCGGATGTTGCCTAAGCAAACTTCGCTACGAGCGCTTCTTTTTTTTGCGCCAATTTTTTTCTGAACTTTCTATACTCTTATTTCTTTTCGTGCGGATCCCTTACTATCTAGTTGTACTCTAATATTTTTCTAAAATACGTGAAATATAAAGTTATGATTCTACGTCTGTTGCGGAATCGAGCGGTTTGTCCCATGACAGAACCCAAGGTTTTGTAAACCTGCGTGCATATATCAGTGATTTTTTTTATGTTATTGTGGCGGAACAAGCTCGAGATCCACCTGATGTTAAGAAGATTAACCTCTGCCTACAACAGATGCATTCCAACAAAAGTCACGAATTGCACTGCGCCGTCACTTTGAGACATAGTTGTCTCTTGTGCCTGTAATTTCACTGGCTCTCAAGGACTGCTGCCGGAACACACCGTTAATCTTGGCGATAGATTTTCTACTTGAAGGTGGTAGCTAGCCAGGCGGGCAGTCGCAAAATACCCTTCCACGATGCGGTGAAGCTCAAGCTAGCGTGCTAGGATCGAACCAAGGACCTGCGGCACGGCAGTCCATAGCTATTACCGCTCGGCAATCATCGCTTCAAAAAATGAGTATTACACGTTCACCTCTATCCAGTTTTAACCGGAAATCTCGAAAATAGTACCTATAGGCCCAGTTTAACAGAGACAGGTCCTCAATTTAATAGATACATATCGAGCCTCACTTTATCAATCAAAACTTAGACTGGTTACCGTTTAGATAATAATCTCCACAAGTCGTCGAAACAGTTGTGAATTCCGCAATCTAAAAATAGAAACCTTGCGACCGGCAGTCGTTAAGGTGGTTATTATAATTTACATACGTATCAACACATTGTTTTTTTTTTAACCTTTGAATTAAACATGTTGTTGAAGGTTAGCCTGTTTCGACAAACAGACGGAGGTATAATTCTCTAGAACAATTGAATTATTCGTAATAATAAAATGTCTGGAAATGTAGATACACTTTAATAATAACAAATATTTTTAATATATTTTAAGAAAACATCAAATTAATATTTTAATAAAACACTTAAAAATATATATCTAGTGGGAATTTCGCCTAATTTTCCTGTTAAACCGACGTGACGTCACAAACGCCACGCAGCCAAACTGGAAGAATTTTCGACGCGTTCGCTTCTACACGAAGCATCCTCAGGAGGTCTTGACTCTACGAGCGCAGGGTCGAGAAAATTTCTCGACTCTTCGAGCGCACGATCGAAAATTTCTAACATTCTAAATAAAAATCGACCTCTAACAGAAAAATCCCTCTCTACAGACTCGAAAGAGCGTGTCCAGGTGGCGAGTGTAATAGGCATCCAGTGCGAAATCATAGCACTCCTTTTTTTGGGCAGCCATGTAAAAATGTATATTTTGTATAAATCACGCGTTTCATTGATTAAGGTAAACGCAGATACGATTCTCTTTTAACTTTTTTATAGTCATTATTTATATTTTGTTATAAAAACAAACATGGTTTTCACTCATTCATATTGACTATAGCTTAATCCACATTCTTGAATGTGGATGAAACTATAGTCGGAGCCATCTGACTTATGCACGTGAGTTATCCCGTATTATTGACCAAAAACATCTATATTATTATAATTTTTCCTCTCGTAAATTTGTAATTCTGTAAGGCATTTATTTTTGGTCTCGCTGGCAAAGAATTCTTATAATTCGGCAACTCTTAAGTCCTTAAGCGTTCGCATTGCGCGCAAACTTCGCCAGCGAATTATGGTCTAAGCTCAAATTTTATCGCCTGAGAATTGTGGCTGCTATAATACTCCTCCGAACTTGCCTAGCTTTGTTTCTTTTCGTGTTTAGTTACGTTTTATTCGTTTCCAAACTTTTGTAAGCACTTTTTCGAAGACGAACCTATATTATTCTTGGATCTCGATCTGTCGTTAAGCCGTCGTTACTGTGGCATATCGTTAAGTTGGAATTATTGGAAAGCATTTGTATATAGATTTATATTAGATGACATTAAAAGATTGTCATGTTGAATTGAGTTGAGAAAGCCTATTTGCAATGAGTTTCATGTAAAATAAATAAGCAGGTAGATATAATTATAGCAAGCAGGTTGATATATGAGCTTTGTGAATGAAACTACAAAGACGACTTCAAACGACGTGGTCTTAGAAAAATATCAGTCAGAGGAGTAAGACGGAGAGACGTCGTTTTACATGCGTGTGAGCGCAACAGAATTACACAATATTTAAATAGTGTGAGCGAATTAGTTTAAATAAGTCCAATATTCAATTTAAAAACTCGATAAATCTCTCTGGTGCTGTATCACATGTTTGCTGCATAATAATTGGAAGTAAAATTTGTATTAATATGATTTACGATATTGACTTAACACTTGATTTTTCAAATTTAAGAGCTGATTCATGATTTATTTATGTCTAGTAAAATATATGGAATCACGTTGTCTGATCAAGCAAACTACGTCAGACCCTCTAGAATATAATATATTTTATTCATATCTGTATAACGCATACTCTTCTTAAAAAATATTTTCAAAACTTGCCTTTTTGAGTCTCACTTCACCTATAGATCAGTTTATACTTGGCTCTGCACTAAAATTAGACTCACATTAGAAGCGCAAAAATGTTGATATAGCTATCTCTCTTATTCTTACTTTTGTATCTTCTTTCACACTTATTACCGAAACTTGTAAATATACCCCCTTACTTATAAAAAATCCGCTATGTAGTTGCTAAGTAATGCATAACTAAACAGTGTTTAAGTAATGCTTAAATATTTCTTACTTATAAACGCTACTTAGCAACTATTTAGCTAAACAATGGATGATGAGGTCAAAAGTATTTTAAACTGACAACATTGAACTAAAAGGTATTATGGAAGACCCAAATTGCCAAAAAGCACGTATCTAGTGCTAAAAATATTAAAATTAAAAAGTGAAAAAATATCTATTCTTTGTAGGTACGTATTTTTGTACATATGGTTAGGTGTACTGGAGACATTTGTAGTGAGTTTTAATTTTGTAATTTGGTAAATTCAAAAGTGCCCTAATAAATTTCCAATTATGCCATGGAATAACAATCTATTCCATAGCATTATTGGAAATGCATTATGGGGTTACCCCAGAATTTACGGGTGTAACTCCAAAATACCATCAAATCCCGCTGGAAGTTATCTTTTTCCATCCCAAACAATGTCTACGTTTTTTTCTATGAAGTCAAGATTCCAATCCTTGTTTATTTTTAATCATTTTATAGCGATTCCTTAAATCACAGTAAGTGTAATTTAAGGTATCGCTTATCAAATGAATTTACGGAATATAAAGGCCGTAATATATTCTTGTGTTTCGTCTAGTGTGCTCGAGAAAACATGGCAATAGGCTCGCCCCTTATTACATGGGACCAAAACCCAATTGGCCGAAACATGGGTGTTATACAACATTGCCTACCCCTTCGGGGAATACAGGCGTGATTATATGTATATATGTAAAGTTTATGTGTATGTGTTTTTGTCTTCTACATGTATTCACGTTTTAACGGCTTGAGAGTTTGGATGAAATAACAGAATAGTTAGTTTAGGTTCTCCTTACTTTTCATCATCATTGCCTACGCGGGTGAAACCGCGTGGCGCGGCTATAAGAAAATTACAATGAGTTCGATCACCGGATCGGATCAGATGTTGGGGTTTTAATGAGATAGTGATTTTCAGTAACAGTCCGGCGTCTAATTTGGACCAGTTTATTACCATTTGGTAATAAACTCGCGCCCTATTAAATGAGATGCTTAATACAATTAAGAATATTTCAACTCCTAAAATATATTTTTTTTGCTGAACTGAATCGACATCTATGCTGAAATAAGCAAATAAGTGCTCAATTCTGCTTTTAAATTGAATCACTAGTATTATTTACGTCTTCTTACCGGTATTCTAGACCTACTATAGTAGGTATAGAGTAATATTGAATCGTCCTACCCTAACAAGGATTATATATACTTACAATTGTTAGGCTAGGGAGATATATCCCCCTTATGTAGGGTCAGTTTATATATTTCAGCTATATCAATACAAAATACATAGCAACAACATATTTAAAATACTCGTTAACAACGCATTGAACAACACGAGAACAAAAATGTAAAAAGTTTTGGCTTTGATTTTATAATCGACAACCAACGTTATTAGTAGCAGGTATAGTATACCCGCTACCTTTCTGTAGAAACTGTTTTCCACCCAATGTTCAGCAACACCCTACTCATATATATCAACGTGAATAGTGATATAATACTGAAATACCTACACCACTCATTGAGCGCATCTTTTTCCAAGTTGCCTTTTAATACATCCAATAGGAATATACGAGTGTAGCACAATCCTTATATTCTTAATTCAGTAACTGTACCTGCGGTATACTCTTCAATAAGATCAAGAAAAGTAATTAGGTTACGCATAATATTTAATTCATCATCCAATGTATGTTTCTACTTGCTATATTTTTACGATTTATTTACAGAGTATGTCGTGTTTATAGTTTTGTATGCCTCCTTGACAATAACCTCAATGGTAACTAAATCAGCTGATCCGAAATATCGGCGCCATCTTGCTACTTAAATATTTAAACATGGGTTGGACAGTGTTTAAATTGACAGCTGATTTAAGCAGTACTTAGGAACTGGATAAAGTTATGTAGCGTTTATGAGTAAGGAATTTTGCTAATCAGCGGCTAAGTAATGCTTAAAATTTAAGTAGCGTTTATAAGTAAGGCTGTAAATGTTCAAACTCGGTGAAACTTTGAATGTATGTCCTTGAACCTAATATCTATGCTTCTAGTTTGCCAGATTTCCGTAAAATTAAGTATTTTCAAAAATAATTCGAAGAATCGTTCTGTATGGGCATTGTTATTTTGAAATTTAGGGATAAATTAAATTATAAATCATAAAACTGACAAACCAGAAGCATAGATGTTAGGCTCAGCAATATGCATACACAATTTCACTGAGTCTGAACACTTGCTATTTAAAATATGACGCATCTACATTTTTATGGAAAACGCTCCGTGCACTCTATTCTTAAGCATCCGTTCATCCAGTCTAAAGATAGCTCAAATATCCCAGCTTAATGACAGCTGATTCAGCATGCGTTTTATCATACAATAGAATCACAAATTAATATTGATTTTACAAAATGCTCCCGTATTTGAATTACCCACCCGTATAATTGTAAAACTACTTTAGCAAACACAAATATTCATAATTTATATTTACTCGTATATAAGTATTAGTTTTCTTTAATATTGCTATACAAATTACACACTTTATCGTTCAGAATTACTAAACTAAAGCGTTAAAAGCGATGTATGCTGCCAGATTATATTTTGCGACTCAAAATATGGAAAGAAGCTGCATGAGTTCAAGGTTCTTACGGACTTATAAAACCCAAGACGCCTCGTCAAGCGTGCATTGACTGATACATTAATTACGCAATCAGAGATAAGGGAATATATATGTAAAATATGTACATATAAATGTATGGCGTCTCTGGCAAGGAGTTCGTGTTGTTCACAAACAAAACTTCATCATACCTAATATACAGTAAGTAGTTTTCCTGATAAGTTGAGTGGGAATTTAGAATGAGTCGAGATTAATGATCGATTGAAAACTGTATGAATGTGTTGAACACAGCTACTCGCATTAAAATTTGCCCTAATCCCCACGATTCGCAGGAGTTTTGGGGATCGCAGTTTAAGGTATATCAGTTCCTAAGAAAGCGCTGCTGCTCACCTTCCGGTATTTCACCAGTAGTCGCCTCTTACGACACCCACAGGTGATGGATGGTGACATTTTAGCCCGGCAACCCACGGGATTGATAACGGTAATGGTAAATTAAAACATAAACTTTGATTAATTCTCATATAGCTACTACTTTACTAGACCATAACTACAGTTTTCTGGAGTTATGGTCTAGTAAATAGTAATTCTGGGTTAGGCAGAACAACATATTCGACCACATCATCACATACCATCAGGTGAGATAGTGGTCAAAGGCTAAACCTATCAGGAATATAATATAAAGCAATGAATAGATTCAGGCGTTACTTTGCGGAAATCCATTTTTAATAATAACAAATATCAACGCATTCTCGATCGTGCGCTCGAAGAGTCAAGACCTCCTGAGGATGCTTCGTGTAGAAGCGAAACGCGTCGAAAATTCTTCCGGTTTGGCTGCGTGGCGTTTGTGACGTCACGTCGGCTTAGCAGGAAAATTAAGCGGAATTGTCACTAGATATATTTTTATATTTTTTAAGTGTTTTATTAAAATATTAATTTTATGTTTTCTTAAAATATTTTAAAAGTATTTGTTATTATTATAATATAAAGCGTTTTCTTTACAAACGAAGTTTCGTCCTATTTTAAATAACAGGCAGCGTGTACGTACCATGTATACGTGTAGATCGGATTTAGCATGTGATTCGCCAAAAAAATCCAATTGCTAAAAAAGTATTCCGTTACTGGATATTCTTATGAACGAACGACTATTTCGATATAAAAATATGGGCTATTTTTATACGAAAATTTTCCGTTTCTCGGCCCTTGAAACGAGCTCAGTTATTTATCGCCACACATTCGTCACCTCTAAAACAGTTTGATGGACGGCTCAAATAAGACAGCGTAAAGATTGTTCGAGAATAGATCAAATAAGATATACGATATGAAGTCAAACTAAATACGCAATTATTGGCTTTCAATCAAGGTTTTATACGATTGAAAACTTCTTTCTTGGAATTTTTTTCTATATTTCTTGTAATCATATTTAAAAATATAGATGGGTAGTGACATCATTGCGAGAGTTAAGTGTTTGAAAAAGCACTTCTTTCGATCAGATGAAGTCTAGTAGTCTGGTTTATGGCTGGTACCGTCCTCTATGACGGTTAATGTAATACAATGGGAGCACGAAATTTTGGTTCGAAAGAGCGTGCCCAGGTGGCCGAGTGGTTTAATCATTCGGCTCGAAATCGAAGGACGCGCGTTCGATTCCCGCATGGGGCATAACATTTTGTGCTCCAATTATTGTGAAATATGATTCTTCTATACGGTTTAAATATATTTTATAATCGGAATAGAAATTTAAAATACGCTGTTCATAGGACAAGGTTAATTAAAAATGTCAGATTATGATAATTACTGTGACGTAACTTGCAAATTGATCTCCTATGGTTTGCCAATTCCAGTGTTATACTATGTATGATGCTGGCAAATCTTTTATGATAAAGCGTCGCGTTGCAAGCTTTATACTCACATTACGTTAAATAAGTGCAAAACATATAACATTATAATACGTGTATTTGTAGTTTTGTAATATTATAATACGATTTCTGATTGATATAAATTGTACGTACTTATTATACCATCTTAACTCTCTCTTCTCATTTAATAACGTACACTGCCTGTAAGCAGTAGTGAGCATACCATACTGTGTTGATGCGTGAAGGGCACCGTAACAAGTGAAATTACTGGCAAATGTGACATAAGACTTAATGTCATGGAGTGATGAGCGCTGTGTGACACTGCAAACGACATCACGACGCTCACCTGAGGCCCGATTTTCTTAGCTATTAAACGGCATTAACGCAACTTAAAAGCATGAAAATTGTAGTTTTTGACAGTATCCGTCGTCTGCCCGCTATTTAGGTTCAATCGCAAGTCAGTGGCTTGCTATCAATAATTTTTGACCTATTTGGTATGCTGTAAGCTATTTTGTTGCGTTGCTACAGTGGCATACAATATTTTGGAAGATTTTATATAGTAAAATAGCATAATGATTTAAATATATTTATTTAATGTATTGTTTGCTTGAAAACCACTGTATTGATGTTTTGACTGATGCTTGATTGATAGAAGTTTTCATTATTATTTCAGTGGCAAAATTTGCAAGCCATAGCATAGCCATACGATAGTGACGCGTATGCTATACAACTGCGATAAGGAGCTAGAATTAGCAGACTACCGAATTTGACATTAACAGCAGTTCAATCGCAGGAGTATCGCAGTAGCGTGGCGTTTGGTCAATAGCTATGAGAAACGGGGCCTGTTAAGCGGTAACTTCTGCCAATAGCAGTTGCAGTTCGTCACAAGTGTACTGCGTCCATTACCCTGAGACTTAAAGTCGTTAAGTCTCATGTACCTGCAATTTCACCGGCACCTATGCTTGGCGGTAAAAATAGGTATGGTGGTGGTACTTTCCCGGATGAACTCACACAAAGAGTTCTACTGCATCTTCTCACTTAATAAAGTAAAAAATAGCATTTCCAAAGAGGGTCATTATCAAGAAGGCCATACTTATTTAAAAAACATCTGCAATACGATCTTGTAGATTCAGACTCGAATCATTTGTTGATAAATGGTGCAAGTTGTTATAATATGATATATATACAGCTATAATAGACCGCGTTGGGCAAAGGACTTAGAAGATAAGAGGATTCTATAATTGCTAGCTAGTTGGAATATATATTGAATGTATGTTATTTATTTTCAGTAAGTTAAATTTGTTATGCGTGATTTATGATACATACAAATACAGTTTAAGTGGAAGTAAATTCAAAACTATTGGTCTTTTGGTACTTAACTTATTAGAAAACGATTAGGACCCGCGTTATATTTACAGGAAAGATTCATGCGTGCGCTCGTAGAGTCAAGACCTCCTGAAGATGCTTCGTGTAGAAGCGATACGCGTAGAAAATTCTTCCGGTTTGGCTGCGTGGCGTTTGTGACGTCATGTCGGCTTAGCAGGAAAATTAGGTGGAATTGTCACTAGATATATTTTTATATTTTTTAAGTGTTTTATCAAAATATTAATTTGATGTTTTCTTAAAATATTTAAAAAATATTACTTATTATTAAATATGGATTTCCGCAAAGTAACGGCTGAATCTATTCATTATTCATTACATTATTATATTCATTTTCATTGGGAGTTAATTGACTGATTTCTGCTAAGTATGTCAAAATTATATTTTGTACATACTTTTAAATTTGTGATCTGATAAAAATCAGAACAAACTACATAATTATATAGGTAAGGGGTGGGAAAATAAGATTGATTGAAATAAATGCGTACTATTTTGTAGCTGTCAAGTTTTTTGTATATTTAAGTTTAAATACACAAAAATCTTGTCAGGTATAGTAATTAAAACTGAAATAACTTTAAGTATTTTATTTTATTGTTGATAGGTAAGCCTTTGACCACAACCTCACCTGATGGTAAGTGATGATGTGAACGAAAGTGTTATCAGGCTTAACCTAGAATTACTAGCTCCAAAGGACAGCTGCCGAAACACACTTTTAGGTGCTTGGCGACAGATTCTCTACTTCAGGCGGGCATTCGAAAAATACCTTTCACCATGCGGTGAAGCTCAAGCCCGTGGCGGGATTCGAACCATGGACCTGCTGCGTGGCAAAACCGATCCCACTGAGCCATCACTACTTCTAAAATTAAAACTATAATGAAAAGTATGTCCTATAAGTAGGTAGACCAACAAAATGTACCTAATAACCTACGAGAATAATAACTTTTGAATTCAATGACTGAATGATGAAACTAATTTCGAACGAAAATCTATCCAACATCATTTAAACCGCTATTGACCAGTTCTTTTTAGAAACATTAATTTATTAACATATTTAAGTCATTACAAAAAGATAAATTACCGTTGAAATGGCTCCATAAAATCAATGTTATCTTAGATATGCCGCTGTAGTAGGCATATTTGTAATAGCAAAGCGAAGGAGATGATTAAAGTAGGCAAATATATTGCCAAACCGTTCAACCGTTACGCGCCGTAAATTTGAAGCAAAAAAATCACTTGCTTTATTCGAAATAACAATATGACAACCTGCTACATAGCCACTTAGATCAATTATAACTTAGGAAATTATACAATAGGGGTAAGATGCCTGCAGGACAGCAGGGCTGGTTATCAAAGCCAAATGAAAGACTGTTTTCATTTATGGGTATCTGATATTGTTGAAATATAAATAGTCAATTGATTCTAGGATATGTAATATTTAAAATGTCATTTCATCCTGTTGTGCCTCATTATATAACACTTAATTTACATGCTAAATAGTACTAACACGTTTTATATAAGTTTATATTAAATGGGTAGGCAATAACTTTTCAATTCAATATTAAACGCGCGATGTTTCGAAAAATCTAATTCTAAAACCTAGTCATGCAAAAAGGTAGGTAGAGATAAATAATAATAAGCAAAATCTTTATCCGGAACTTCAACATATGAACAAAAGCAGATGAAAAATGACGATACTCGCGAAAGTTTTAGATAGAAAAAACTGTGTTGCGAATATCAACGCCCTAATTATAATACGTACGTGCGTAAGTACGTACCTATACGGCAATGAAGCTAATTATCACGTGCTAAAAATCTTGACCGTAGTTCGAACTTTGCTTTAAAGTTATTTATGGACCTGTGAAAAAATATGAGCGTATTTAAATTTAGAACAGCTCATATAAAGTGGCGGGTGATGATTAAATCGCGACAGAACACCTGAAGCTGATGGTAATTCGATAAACTTAGTTTATAGATTATATATTCCGATAATTGAAGGTACTTCCTACGCCAGAAGCGTGAAACAGAAGTGTGGATTTGTCAAATAAGATAAGAATTTTATAGAAGTACGAAACGAGATAGTTTTATTTCGTTTCTGAGACAACTGTGGCTATACGTAATACGTAAAAGTTAATGAATAAGTTTAGGCATTACTTTGTGGAGATCCATATTTATGTCATTATTACATATATTTGAAAACTATCTTAAGAAAATATTGAATTAATAATTTAAAAAAACACTTCAAAATTATAAAAATACTGTAGTGATAATTCCGCATTTTACGTTAATTTTCCTGTAAAGCCGACGTGACGTCACAAACTCCACGTGGCCAGGTCGGATTGTCCACTACTTAGCACAGTCTCCCCCATTATGAGGGGTTTTATAATCTCCTCCCTTGGCAGGCGTCTTGGGGATCGCGGTGTAAAATAGCAATCTTCAGAAAGTCCTGCTGCCCACCTTCCGGTATTTTAGCCTGAGTCGCCTCCTATGACATCCCCGGGAAGAGATGGGGGACCTGCTAGTGCGCCATCCCATGAGCATGACATACGTGAATTACCTATATTTTGATAATTGTCTCTACATTCTGCAGATTAATTAAGAATTTCTTTACTGAAACAACACTTCAAATGTTTTTTATAACGAAATTCAATCATTTATAAAAACATAGTTAGTCGGTTCTCGCGTTGAGCGCCCCGATCAAATGTTGGGCATATTTGGTTGGGGAACTGAGTCTGGAAACGTTCCGGCAATAGATTGCTAGAATGGAAAACGGAAATGGCATTCCAGATGAAGCTACGCCCTCTCTGCCATAGAATCAACGTAAGGTCATCTGTTACGCTTCTTGTCCGACCTTGAAAACCTGCGGGGTGTACCAGCAAACAACACGAGCTTAAATAATATAAGTATTTAATTTATGGCGTGATGTCGAGGTCTCCGCCCTACGCGCCAGTAGTGGATACTTGAGTATATGTTCTGTGGTGTAGCTTAGGTCGTCATGACTGTTAGCCTCTATCATCGCATCACGTACGCAAACTGCGCAACCGAAATGAAATGTTTTGAAGTGACAACTCGGAGGGAGACGTCCAGGAAAGTGCCCGTTTTTGGGGATGAAAAAGCATGCATAATCTCAAAGCATGTTTAAGCCTTAGAGGCAATAAATAAATAATTATTCAGACTCTTATTATATTAAAATTTAATAATAATGAATATTTTAAAAATGGATTTCCGCAAAGTTCCACCTGAATTCATTCGTTATATTCATGTTGAAGCCTTAGAGGCAATAAATAAATAATTATTCAGACTCTTATGATATTCAAATTTAATAATAATTAATATTTTCAAAATTGATTTCTGCAGGGCACCGCCTGAATTTATTCGTTATATTTAAGATTCTTTATTTTAGGTGAAAACATTAATAATATGTATATAACCGACCGGAAGATGGCGTTTATATTATATTTTAATACAAATATAAGCATATTATCTTCACGCAAGTATTCCCAGAAAAGTTGCCAGAGATGTCAAAGTAACCATTTTTTGGCAGAAATATTTAATCCAATGTAATGAAGGGCGCGCGTGTCCAGGCCCAATTCGATATAATATTATCTCTATGTAATCAATATCTGATAAATTTTAATATTAAAATGTAATGTTATTACATATATTGAATTATATTCTTTTAAGAATCTTTTATGCCATTTTAGAATTAAGATGCTTATATATTAACTTTTAATGAATTGGTATAGTCAGTTTTCAATTGTGACCTAGATGCGCGATATTCTACGTCATTTAATTCCAAAATATGGGCTACCAAGATACAGGCTTCACCTATTTTGGGGGCCATTGGTAATCTGAATCTGATCATGATGATGTGGTCGAAGATGTTGTTCAGGTTAACCTAGAATTACTGGTTCACAAGGTCAGCTACAGGAATAAACCGTTAGGTACTTGGTGACAGATTATTTACTAGAGAGTAGCTAGCCAGGCGGGCATTTGCAAAATGCCCTATCCCCATGCTGTAATGACGGCCATCTCAAGACAACAACCTTGGAGGCACGCAAGCGCTCAGTAGTAATGTCACTAGCGGTCACCCATCCAACTCATGATCGCGGCGGACGTTGCGTAACTTAGCTGATCGGTTAAGTACGGCTAAGCAAGCTACGCTACGAGAACTTCAATAATAATTTATAAAATATACTTCAGTTCCTTCATGTTAGATTCAAATTCTGTAACTTATCTAGTATAAAGAATATTAATATAATCATTCTCAACCAAAACACACATGTAGCTATATCAACCATGTCTTAACTCTAGAACTCTATCCTATCTGACCTGTAGATCAAACCTAGTACAAAAATAACCAAAAGATTCCAAAGTGACGCCTTCGCCACTCCAAAAACGATGCGCAATTTATTTGTATTTTCGATATAGCCTTACACCCTTGATATCACAGTAATCTTATTTTGACACATTTTTCTTCACGGAGCTTTAGGTCACGAAGCAATGGCTTACCGCTGATATTGGATTTTTTATACAATAGATATTTTTCGTGAGCAAATTGTAATTCAAATGTGTTTTCTTTATATGCCACCAATAATATTTTGCTTACATTCGTTATATATATCATATATTACATTATAATTAAGTACATATTAGTAAAATAATACGAACTATATACAACACTACAGCTACTACAATAAAAGCATTTAAATCCTTATAAGTCATTGCAGACTCATAGGCAGTCCAAATGCTCTAGCCCACTACCAGTTGGAAGTGTGCCCAGCATGCTGGCAGCATTGCCCCGTTGAATTAAAATGCTTATTAAGAACATTATTATTAAGTAGTTACATTAGTTATATATAATTTTTTATCATCGTATTTTCCAAAATTTGTCAGAGCGCCTGGTCAATGCTACGAGTGATCAAATTGCTGGCATTTATTTGGCTCAACGAATAAGCATTGCAATTCAACGGGCAATGCTGCCAGCATGCTGGGCACGCTGCCAACTGGTAGTGGGCTAAAGCATTTGGACTGCCTGTGAGTCTGCTGCAATTATTTATAGTTTGTCTAAATGCTTTTTGGTGTAACTGTAGTATTGCATATAGTTCATAGTATTTTGTTAATAAAGGCATACTGTTGGTAAAAAAATATATATTAGTTATATAAATATTACCATAAGAATTGGATTTCTAGTCGTTTATCTCAGTGATAAATTGAATACACTTTTCCCAACGCCAAGCTTTTTGTCACCCACGGCGCGGGTATTGAAAGCCATTTATCTAGTCTCTCTCACCCTACATTATGCTCGCACTAAAGTCATTTGAGATTTATACAAAGTGCTAAATTCAATTTGGCCTTGACTTTATAACCTACCTACGCGTAACTTTATACAAGATTATAAAAATACTTTTTTCAGCATCACGATGTCCTTGCCTTAACATTATTCTGGGGTACTTTATATGTATTTCTTTAGGTTCTCATGTAAAACGCTTATTGTCTTGTATAAATTCGAATATACTTCTTTGTGATAATTTGAAGCGCTTGTAGCGAAGCTGTTCCTAACCGATCAGCAAAGTTAAGCAACGTCTGCCGCGGTCATGAGTTGGATGGGTGACCGCTATTGACATAATTAACGAGCGCTTCCGTGCTTCGGAGGGCACGTTAAACCGTCGGCCCCGGTTGTTGTATTAGGATGGCAGTCGTTAAAGCATGGTGTTAGGTCTTTTTGCGAATACTTGCCTGGCTAGCTTTAAGTAGAAAAACTGTCGCCAAGCACCTAACGGTGTGTTCCGGCAGCTGTCCTTGAGATTTAGTAATTTTAGGTCAGCCTGAACAACATCTTTGAACATCAGTTGATATAGTGGTCCAAGGCTAACCTATCAGGCATATAAAAAATATATCTTTTATTTACATTAAAATTAAGCGTCTTTGATCGAAACGATGCAACTATTGATTGACTCATAATAGCATTAGCCTAATAGCTTTAATTTCCGTCGCAAAACACCGAATTTCATATCATCGAAAAATATATTTTTCCCTGTTTACCCCATACCCCAACTTGCAATTTCTATTCCTAGTATTAGATTCAAACTTATTTTTCCGAGGGCAACCAATTTTTCCCTTCACTTAACATTGATCACAACACCATACTATACAACGTGGGTACAGTTCTCTACATAAAATATTTAGGTTCTTGTTATTTAATTTTCGGAGAATTCATTCATTTTGTTATTTGAAAAGCGGAATTAACGAGTCTCTGTTCCGGTAATATTCAGTTTTCTTAGGTTTGCATAAAATGAAAAAATCTTAAGAAACATGAAGACATCTTGTGGATATTAGTCATTCATAGGAATAGATATAAATTTTTAAATGGATTATTTGAAGAGTGGTATGAATGAATCTGTTCAGTTTCCTTAGGTTAGCATAAAATGACAAAATCTTAAGAAACGTGATGATATCTTGTGGATTTTATTCATTAAATGGAAATCGGTTATTTGAAGAGCGGAATGAAAGAGTCTCTATTCCGGTAATATTCAGTTTCCTTAGGTTTGCATAAAATGATAAAATCTAAAGAAACATGATAACATCTTGTGGATTTTATTTATTAAATGGAATATACATATAATTTGTAATGGGTTATTTGAAGAGCGAAATTAATGAGTCTCTGTTCCGGTAATATACAGTTTTCTTAGGTTTGCATAAAATTACAAAATCTTAAGAGACATGATGACATTTTGTGGATTTTATTTATTAAATGGAATATACATACATTTTGACATGGGTGATTTGAAGAGCAGAATTAATGAGTCTCTGTTCCGGTAATGTTCTGTTTTCTTAGGTTTACATAAAATGACAAAATCTTAAGAAACACGATAACATCTTGTGGATTTTATTTATTAAGTGGAATATACATACAATTTGACATGGGTTATTTGAAGAGCGGAATTAATGAGTCTCTGTTCCGGTAATATTCAGTTTTCTTACGTTTGCATAAAATTACATAATCTTAAGAAACATGATGACATCTTGTGGATTTTATTTATTAAATGGAATATACATACAATTTGACATGGGTTATTTGAAGAGCGTAATTAATTAGTCTCTGTTCCGGTAATGTTCAGTTTTCTTAGGTTTGCATAAAATGACAAAATCTTAAGAAACATGATGACATCTTGTGGATTTTATTTATTAAATGGAATATACATACAATTTGACATGGGTTATTTGAAGAGCGGAATTAATGAGTCTCTGTTCCGGTAATATTCAGTTTCCTTAGGTTTGCATAAAATGACAAAATCTAAAGAAACATGATAACATATTGTGGATTTTATTTATTAAATGAAATAGACATAAATTTTGAAATAGGTTATTTGAAGAGCGGAATCGATGAGTCTCTGTTCCGGTAATATTCAGTTTCCTTAGGTTTGCATAAAATGACAAAACCTTAAAAAATATGATGACATCTTGTGGATTTTATTTATTAAATGGAATATACATACAATTTGACATGGGTTATTTGATGAGCGGAATTAATGAGTTTCTGTTCCGGTAATATTCAGTTTTCTTACGTTTGCATAAAATGACATAATCTTAAGAAACATGATGACATCTTGTGGATTTTATTTATTAAATGGAATATACATACAATTTGAAATGGGTTATTTGAAGAGCGGAATTAATGAGTCTCTGTTCCGGTAATATTCAGTTTTCTTAGGTTTGCATAAAATTACATAATCTTAAGAAACATGATGTTATTTTGTGGATTTTATTTATTAAATGGAATATACATACAATTTGACATGGGTTATTTGAAGAGCGGAATTAATGAGTCTCTGTTCCGGTAATATTCAGTTTCCTTAGGTTTGCATAAAATGACAAAATCTAAAGAAACATGATAACATATTGTGGATTTTATTTATTAAATGGAATAGACATAAATTTTGAAATAAGTTATTTGAAGAGCGGAATCGATGAGTCTCTGTTCCGGTAATATTCAGTTTCCTTAGGTTTGCATAAAATTACAAAATCTAAAAAAACATGATGACATCTTGTGGATTTTAGTTATTAAATGGAATAGACATAAATTTCAAAATGGGTTATTTGAAGAGCGGAATTATTGAGTACTACTAATTCTAGGTAGTACATTTAGCTGCTGTTTTTAAGAGCCACGACATATAATAATATACGAGTGATATCAAAAAATATTGGGCCTTTCCCAGGTTGTTTCAGTAAGTGTTTTAGTTGGGACTGTACTTAATGTCGTTTTATATACGATGTATTTCTACGAAACATGACAACGCGGCTCTTGTTTTCGATGCGATCTTTACATTTTGTGATCTTATTACTGGAAGGGGAAGGTAAAAGAAAAGCTTTACGTACACTTTTATTTTACCAACATACATATTTAAACAACATTATGAAAAAAAATATGTAAGTATTCATATAGCGTTCATTTCAAGGAACATATTGTGACTACTTTATTTCAATTTTAATGACAGATAATGTAATGAATAGATTCAGGAGCTTTTTGCGGAAATCCATATTTAATAATAACAAATATTTTTAAAATTTGATGTTTTCTTAAAATATTTTAAAAATATTTGTTATTATTGACTGATAATGTTTTATTGTTACGCAATTAAACCACTCGGCCGAGCGTTTAGGCCGATTTCCGTCCGGAATAAAAAAATGTGCTTCAATAATTTGTAGATGTAAAACCCTTAAAAGATTAATATTCAGCATGGTGGTAGGGCATTTTGCGAATGCCCGCCTGGCTAGCTACCACCCTCAAGTAGAAAATCTGTCGCCAAGCACCTAACGGTGTGTTCCGGCAGCTGTCCTTGAGAGCCAGTACTTCTAGGTTAGCCTGAACAACATCTTCGACCACATCATCACTTACCATCAGGTGAGATAGTGGTCAAAGGCACTATTAAGCAAAAAAAAAATAGTCCCTTTAGTCAAAAAAATTAAATGTCATAATTGATTAAAACTGACGTAAGCTTCATACATACTAAAAACTATTTTAAGCCGATTTAACTTACGGTTTTTATTTACGTCGAGAAGGCGTCTCGACCGGTTTCGCGACTTTCAGAGTAGCTTCGTCACGGAGTGCGTGCGCTTACGACCGCGCCCGCGCATGCACTGTGTCATAGCATCATGCCACTTGAGTCTGTTTCTTTTTAACTGCAGTATGCCTTTATCCATAAAATACTACGAACTATATACAATACTACAGCTACTACAGTAAAAGCATTTAGACATCCTATAAGTCATTGCAGAGTTACAGGCAGTCCAAATGCTCCACCAGTTGGCAGCGTGCCCAGCATGCTGGCAATGTGCAAAATGTCTAATTTTAATATTTTTATTTTTGCAGTAACACATGTTCTGCGGATTACATTACAAATTTTCGAGAGCAAAAATTATCCGCACATGACTATAATTTTTCCTCTCGTAAATTTCTAATTTTTCTTCTTCATCTTTTCTTTGCATGCATCGCAAAGCTTCCCGTTCTCACATATTTTTTTTTTTATATTTTTTTTATGTTTTATAGGTTAGCCTTTGACCACTATCTCACCTGATGGTAAGTGATGATGTGGTCGAAGATGTTGTTAAGGCTAACCTAGAAGTACTGGCTCTCAAGGAGGCAGCTGTCGGAACACACCGTTAGGTGCTTGGCGGCAGATTTTCTACTTGAGGGTGGTAGCTAGCCAGGCGGGCATTCGCAAAATGCCCTACCACCATGCTATAACGACTGCCATCCTAAGACGACAACCGGGACCGACGGCTTAACGTGCCCTCCGAAGCACGGAAACGCTCAGTAGTAATGTCACTAGCGGTCACCCATCCAACTTATGACCGCGCGCGACGTTGCTTAACTTTGCTGATCGGTTGAGAACAGCTAAGTAAACTTCGCTACGAGCGCTTCGCGATACACGACATATATCCGAACTTCCTCGAACAGAATATAGTCGTGCCATTAAGTGTCCAACTACTTATCCAACTTACCGACAAACTGCTAAAACTAATGCGCCAAACTATTATTCAAAGACGTCTCAAAACGTCTGGCCGACGCTACTTGTGACCAAAATGCTGGCATTTCCTTTTCACAGAAGATAAGCATTCCCATACAACGTGGCAATGCGGCCAGCATTTTGGGTAGCGGAATATTGGATTAGTTTTGTAGTAAGTTTAAGTGTTTTAGGTAAATATGTTAATTTTAGTCAGTAGTACATTTGAACCTATACCAGAATAAATGCGCAAAAATAATGTTCTAAATGATCTATTATTCAATAAAATACGATATTTTATAAGATGTTTCGGTTAAGCGCGTACAAATATGCGGGGAAATTAAAATTTGGAACCTTCTGCTTGGCTTGGTAATATTCGAAATATTTTAACACGACTGCCCCAAAAAAAGAGGAATAATTATGTTTTCAGGGTTCATGTATGTTTGTATCTTCATGTTTCCTTATTTCAACATAACTTCTAAACGCTCGATTTCAAATTGAACACCGATTTCAAATAAAGAGATCGTATTGACAGCGCAAGTTACAATAGGTACGTAGCAATGAATTAAAAACAAACTGGATTTTAGACGGCATATTGTGCAAATTGTTTTTCTTCCAATTCCATAGATTGTGGTATCAAAATGAAGGGCTTTAAAACACCATTCCATAAACTTATATAACCTGCAGTTTTATGTTCAATGGAACGATTAAACGTTTAACAAAAGTAACCAATTTACGGTCGGGTTTTTTAATGTTTAAATTAATTTATGCTTGTGAACATGATGATTGCGTCACCATTTTTTCGAACCTCCCAAGTTGATAGCGGTAATTGCGCGTACGCATGATTTTACAACTTGTAATTAAATATTTGAGGCGTGTAGAAACACGGTGATAAGAACATCTTGGTTAGATCTTCCTTTGAAAATTAATGTTAATATTTTATAGGTAATTTTATTGTAGTTGAGTTTTACGACGTTGTTTGTGCTGGTGTTTGACAAATTTTATAGTGTTTCTTTGTGGTAAAATGTAGAAGCTATTTTGATTTTATATCTGTTTGTTACCGGGTTTGATGTTGACGACTGATGAACAAGATAATAACCGTCGTCTAATCCTTAACCTATTCATGTGATTTTAATATTGTTATTTTTGCAATAACGCCTGCTATGCGGATTACATTACAAAATCACAAATATACGACACCCATCCCAATACGATGGTTAAAGAACGATAGGAAAGATTTGAGTTATGACGTCATGTTATGTTAGCTCAATTGGTTAGAGCATACCCCGGCTAAAGGGGTGGATGGACGCTGGTTCGAATCCCACACATGACTTAACCTATACATGTGATGTCCGCACAATATTTCTATTTTAATTGCGCAAGATACAATGCTATAAAAATACATAATGAAATAAAATTGTTTTTGCTAACAATACTATTTTTATTTTTTTGCCATAACGCATGCGCTGGTTTTGTGGATTTGTAATCTCACATGCATTTTTTTTAAAGCGCTTCCGTGATTCGGACAGCACGTTGCGGTCCCGGTTGTTGTCTTAGGATGGCTTCGTTATAGCATGGTGGTAGGGCATTTTGCGAATGCCCGCCTCACTAGCTACCAGACAAGTAGAAAATCTATCGCAAAGTACCTAACAGTATATTTCTGCAGCTGTCCTTGAGAGCCAATAATTGTAGGTTAGCTTGAACAACATCTACGACTACATCATCACTTACCATCAGGTGAGATAGTGGTCAAAAACTAGTGTCAGCAATAAATTAATATAAATATAAAATTATGTCCACATTTTTTAATTGACAGTTCTTTATATGCCTACGCTGCTTTTTACAACAATTCAAACGACAGTAGATAATTATGTTAAATTTTATTGCGTGTCTTTTTTAGGCTTACAAAAAAGTTAGTACGCAGGAATAAAACCATCTAAAACGTAATTAACATTACACTCATTCACTACCTCTTAGATCAATCATGTCGTAAATTATTTGGACATGTGTATTTGCAGGCTATTTTTATCCAAGAACGAGGACTTAAATTAGCTATACTGAATTTGTAATAGGTACTTGTTTGTATTTATATTATCACATGTATGCCAAACAGCCTTCTATTAAAACAACTTTAGCAATTAACAAATATAATATGAAGATCAAGGTTCTACAAAGACTTAACTCACGTGATAATTGGTTTTATAACTAGTTTTTAAAGCACTAGTTAAGCCTCTTGTGGGGGTAATTCCCTTATTTTGGTTGCCTTGAAGAGCACTCCTCTATAGAAGATAATTTTTTTTATGACTTTGCAATCATGAATGTGCAGTCCACGCGGACCTCTGCCTATAACAGATGCATTTCCTCACAAGTGATGAATTGCACTGTGCTCGTCTTGGCGACAGATTTTCTACTAGAGTTTGTTTACAAGGTAAACATACGAGAATTTGAAAAAATCCCCTTCCTCCATGCGGTGGAGCTCAATCAGGCGGTGGGAATCGAACCATGGACCTGTGGCACGGCAGTCCATAGCTATTATCGCGGCGATCATGACTTAAAAATTATATTATTATTGGTAATCAGAAAATACTATACCATGTACGGACATTTGCCACCAAAAAACCCAAATCGGTACTAAACCTTTTTCATAACTTTTTAATAACAGGGAAAAAATATCTTTAATAGCATTTTTTTTTAATCATTTTTTGGAACTAACCTTCCACGTCTAACTTCCGCCAAAATGTAACCAATTATATTCTTTACAAATCCATGTTGAGAATTCTTAAATCCGACAACCCTCCGAGAAGTGTTATGAATAAACAATTTTCTTTATTTTACACGCTTTTGGACAATAAAAGGTCGTAGCCGCCACGCGCAGCGCGTTGATTTTGAACATTGTAACATTCACATTTTGATTTATTTTCCGTAACAATCTATTGATGTATCTGCATCACCTCTTTAGTACCGCGTTGGTAGATACCGCTTCAGTGTCAGGTATTCTTCCTCAAAACAATAGTGAGCAAACATTAATGTGTTAAGATTTGAAAGATCTACAAGTGAAAATTTGTAATTTTCGGCGACTGACATGAGCTAATGTCTCAGCGCAATGCTTTTGTTTATCTTATTTCGACGGAACGATCTCGAGGCCCACCTGATGTTAAGCGGACTAATCTCTGCCTATAACATATGCATTTCGTTACAAGTCACAAATTGCACTGCGCCCGTCAGCTTGGGACATATTTGTTAAGTCTCATGTGTCTGTAATTTCACTGGCTCCCAAGGACTGCTGCCGAAACACACCGTTAGGTGCTTGGCGACAGATTTTCTACTTGAGGGTGGTCGCTAGCCAGGCGGGCATTGCCCTTCCACCATGCGGTGAAGCTCAAGCCCGCAGCGGGATTCGAACCATGGACCTGCTGCGCGGCAGTCCATAGCCAATGCCACTGAGCCATCACTGCTTTATGATGAAAAACAGAACGGTGATATGTGTTTATTTATTACATAAAGTGTCGAGACAAACAACCTCACCGCGCGAAGCATTCATCATGTGGACTATTTGTAGATCTCGTCACTTATAATAATTTTTAAGCAATGATGGCTCAGTGGCATTGGCTATGGACTGCCGTGCAGCAGGTCCATGGTACGGATCCCGCCGCGGGCTTGAACTTCACCGCGTGGTGGAAGGGCATTTTTGGAATGGGCCTGGCTAGCGACCACCCTCAAGTAGAAAATCTGTCGCCAAGCACCTAACAGTGTGTTCCGGCAGCAGTCCTTGAGAGCCAGAAAAATTACAGGCTTAATGAGACCTAACAACTGGACGTCTCAGTGTGACGGGCACAGTGCAATTCGTCGTTCAATCGTTTCGTTAACGAAATGCGTCTGTTATAGGCAGAGGTTAGTCCATTTAGCATCAGGTGGGCCTCGGACTTGTTCCGTCACAATAACATAACAAAGAATAATAATTGGAACAGTAGCGGAAAATCTGGAACCATTGGTAAGTACAGTGAAACTACCCTTGGGAGAATATGCAAACATTTTGATTTGTTTTTTCCTATACGTGTATCAAATAAACTGAAGAATCACCAAGAAACAGGTGTCTAATGTAAAGATAAAAAAATATCACATAGGTACTTACCAACCGCTTAAAACAAATTTACTGCGCGGTTCTGCATTTGACCTCAAAGGTACCTGTCTCAAACTTCAAAATTATAACTTATTATACTTACATAACATCACGCCTCTCTCCCGTAGGGGTAGGCAGAGACCACAGATTTCCACTCGCAACTATATCTCTTTCGCTTCATCTACATTCACCAATCCTTTCATACGTAAGCGTCGGTTTAGGGCACTCCTGTCCTTTTCAAAACGTATTCAATTTGATTTCGGAATGTTTGCCTAGATCTTCTTCCAATACTTGCGTCCACTTGTCCATAACTTAATATGCATTTCTAAATTACCTACCACATACCTATCTCATCAAGAACGCATTTATTATAAATCGTCAATCTATGTCGTAGTAGGTATATGTATAGCCAGCTAATAGCGTACAATACCAAAACCAAATTAAATTCAGACAATGACTGGTTGAACATTCCTAATAAAGCAATGGCACTAGTATTCAAGGCACGTTGTCTATAAAATATTCTATTTTAATAATGGTAGCTATATATGAGGCCATGAATGGTCTGAAGCCAGTATAGGATCCTAATACACAACAGACGGTCGCAATGCATCGGTATCATCTTTATTTTTAGTCGACTGGCTAGAAGGAAAGTTGTTTTTTGAGATAAGTAACCCGTACAGAAATGCGGTAGCCCATATGTCAAATACTAAATACATATGTATGAGAATTTATAGTTCTTTTTTAGTTTTAAAATATTGCTCGTTTTAATAATAAGGGACATAAATCTATACTAATATTATAAAGAGAAAAGATTTGTATTTTTGTATATAACGAATAAACTCAAAAACTACTGAACCGATTTGAAAAGTTCTTTCACCATTAGAATCCTACATTATTCCTGATAAACATAGGCTAGAGAATAATTTCATTATATTTGAAATTTTAGTTGAATACCTGTGGGATGCCTGGCAGGCCACTAATAATGTATACTGTGAAAATTTACCACTTTTAAAATCCATTTTGCCATTGTGAGAATGTGAAGTAGGTACTTTTGAAGAACTTGCAATTTGTAGGTTTAGTAATAAGATTTATTTATTTATTTTATTTAATGCTGGAATCTATTTGGCTCAAAAAATTAGCATTCAACTGGGAATTCAACGGGGCAATGCTGCCAGCATACTGGGCACGCTGCCAACTGGTAGTGGGCTAGAGCATTTGGATTGCCTATGAGTCTGCAATGACTTATAGGAGATCTAAATGCTTTTATTGCAGTAGCTGTAGTGTTGTATATAGTTCGTAGTATTTTGTTAAAAAAGATTTTGTTACTTTATGACTCTTAGGCCAACTTGAGTCCACGAGGAAACGCGAGATAAACTCAAATTAAGTTTAAATTTTCATACAAAACCAAGTTAACCCGATTTTAACTCTCGAATTTACAGTGGCGCAATAAGCACTTTAGCCATTTAAAGAATTCATGTATAATACCTCTACACAAGCCGCGTCCTCAGCCCGAGGAGGTCAATTACATTTACACAAATACTTTTGCTGTAATGAACTGTTAAAACTTGTCATTTACAAATCTGCTTACAAGTTAATCTCACAAATATATATTATATTTACTCATGAGATACGTTTATATTCTATAAAATTATCGCATAGTCATATATCGCAATGAATATTTATGATTTGATCCTCTAAAAAAAATTTAAGCGCGAGCTAAGTAATACACCAAGTTTCTATAGTTTACGTTAATGTAAAACTTCATCAAGTCCCGTGAGTATATTGTGTTATCTTATTAAAGTATTCCTATTTCAACCCACAATTTTTACCCAGGAGAAAAAAGGATTTATTCCGTTTTGGATATAAAATTATAAACTCCTCGCGTTACTGACATAATAGATATGGCAAATTAAAAATACCATATATCGCATTACATCAAGTTAAAACCCCGTACAAAAAAATACAAAATAATTCTACACCAACAAATTTATATCTTTAGGGCTCTATAGCTTCCAAAGTTATAATCAACTTATATTTCTATTCACAATTTAACGTCAACAAGGTCAAGGAGAAGAATCATGAACGCCGGAAGATTGAGTCGAACGTACAAAAAACATTTACAAAAATATAATACATCTCAAAAACCTACCCTACGTTTTGAAGATGTTATATTAGTACAAGCAACAAGCTGAGCTTTGTGAGGGCTTGCGTTTGTTTTACAACCTGATTCTTGTGGAGTTATCTACACTGGTCAGCAAATAAACCGAGCCACCCGCTACCTAGGAACTCTGATTCGATTTTCTCAAAAAGTATAAAACTTACAACTATCAAAGTTATATCTACAAAAAGTGCGTTTCATGGTGATTAAAATGACCACAAATTAATTCGAAAGTACCGTCAACTCACATTGTAATCAAGCAACAAACACAATGCTAACGATTTGCTCTGTTTTCACCAGAGTTTGAAATTAGCGTTCTTTTTCTCTACAATGAGGGTAGTCTGATATTTCTTATCATTTCTTTAGTTTTTGTCCATCGTTTGCTCAGACGTGTGTGTTTTTGCTACTTTTTTCGATTAATAATGGATACAAAACCTCAGGAAGCAGCTCAAGCTGTAGCATTACTTCAAGCAGGCATTGCGCAACGTGAAGTCGCTCGAAGGCTTCGAATCAGCAGATCTTCGGTGCGTCGAGTTTACAGACGATACCTAGAGACTGGAGCATTCGATCGCCGTCCAGGTTACCAGACCTAGGGCTACATCAGCAGCAGATGATCGTTATATCCACCTTACTGTTCTGCGAAATCGCCACCTCAACGCAGTTCAAGTCCAACAAAGTTTGCGTGACGAACGCCAAGTGGTCATAAGTTCAGATACCGTCAGAAGGAGACTTGCTGAACGGAACCTGACCCCAAAAAGAGCTGCAACAGGCCCAGCATTAACGGTAGCACACCGTCGAGCACGACTTGAATTTGCTCGAGAGCATAGCTATTGGACATTATAGCAGTGGAGTAATGTACTCTTCACTGATGAGACCAGAATGAGTCTACATGGAAGTGATCGACGTCAGAGAGTATATCGTCGCCCTGGAGAACGTTATTCTCAGTGTTGCATCGAGGAAACTGTTGCTTATGGAGGAGGATCTGAAATGCTCGGTACCGGGTGGCTCGGTTTATTTGCTGTCCAGTGTAGTATTAAGTAGATTAACTACGACGTAACTTTAAGACTTTCGCGACTTGAACACATGTTTATAAGTATTTACTTACTTACTCTTAATTACTGACTTAATCGCATAAATAAATAAATTTATACATGTTTTTTCGCGATTAAGTGCCGTTAAATCCTTATAAATTTAACTACAGCGTATGTATCGAGTTTAGTTCTGTTGCAGCGGTTTTAACTCTTTGGTTTTCTAACAGATGGCATTAGTAGTACAATAACATATTATCTAATTAATACACAATTGCAATTGTTAATTTTTTTTAACGGTGATACATTTTTCTTTGACATATAACATATCTAGATATGAAGTTAAATTACTCTGTAAAAGCACAAATTTATAGGCGTGATAGTTTTTTTGAGAAAGGGGTCACAAAATGTTTAAGTTGTTATAGTGATAGGGATCGCTTCGGTCACCCTAATATACTTTAGATAAAAATATGTTTTGAAAAAAATATGACACCGAATAATTATTATTCTATTATACCTAAATTAATAAAACTTATAATAAAATCCTAAGGCAACATAACCAAAATGCTGACTGCAGCTAGTGACGTTCGATGGCAATGCTTGGCATAACCAATTTTACATTGCAAGAAATATAATACATAATTGTATAACGTTTACTATAAGTAATATTTTCTATATAATTTTGCGCGTATATGATATATTATCATTCTTATAATAACCGCCACGTTACAAAGGAAGTAAAGGTTATTGTATCGCCAGTTTTGTACTCGCAGCAAAAAGTTGATAAATCTCGATATTGGGAATCGAGTTTTTGAGATGCGTAATATGATCTGAAAATAGAAATATATCGTATACTTTCTACATGCACCATGTTATATTGCCTATGTATGAACGTATATTTAATTAGGTACGTAAGACGTTTAGTGCGATTTAGTCTATAAATAGATAAATGATTATGTAAAATATCGCGGATGAGGTTTACAATCGAGGTTGAGTTTACAAAGGAGGTTGTATACTTGACTCATGAAATCTGTGTCGTCAAATTAATAAGTTGCTCGATTGATTTTTGTATGTATAATTAAAGATTGAAATGGCTTCATTAATTTGTATGCACACGAATGCATGTATCGTTTTTTGTATCTTTTACCGCTATATATATACTAAAGAAGTAAAAATATTGATAGATATTTAAAAAAACTTGTCACGCAGGAAGCCCGCCATAAAACCGATACTACAACTTTTCGGTTTATTTACATATTTAGCGGCAATATAAAAAATATAAAAATATATAATTATATATGTTTATAGCTGATATTCTA
This sequence comes from Plagodis pulveraria, assembly GCA_963890685.1. Taxonomy (NCBI): domain Eukaryota; kingdom Metazoa; phylum Arthropoda; class Insecta; order Lepidoptera; family Geometridae; genus Plagodis; species Plagodis pulveraria. The sequence continues at coordinate 21,972,569 of OY982967.1, forward strand.
ACCTTTGATCACTATCTCATATGATAAGTGATGATCGGTCGAAGATGTTATTCAGGCTAGTATTATTGGCTCTAAAAGAAGGCTGATGGAACACCGTTAGGTGCTTGGTGATAATTTTTTACTCAAGGGTAGCTAGCCAGATCTTTCGCAAAATGCCTTACCACCACGTGTTGTTAGAGAAGACGTTATACAGTACCGATCCCACATTACCCAGGATATAATATATATTTTGAAGTGTCTAAGCAACCATGCATGTTTCACCAAATATGTTTGGAGTCATGTTATAGGGTGTCGAGCCTGTTGTCATCCACTGGGCACAGTTCAAGACTGCCGATTGCGAATAAAATATTGAATCTCAGTAAAATGAAATGTAAAATTTTTAATGCAAACAAATTACCTTTTATTGGGGGTTGGATACAAGCAAAGGTTGCGAAAAACGTAGAATTAATATACTTACAGTACAATTTTTTATCTTTATTATACAGAAATTATTCAAAGTAGTCACTTTTAGACCTGCTTTTGTTATGGTATATATCTCCAAAACTAGATCATAGTTACAAATGTGCTAAGTATATCATTTATTTAAATTACAAATATCTGAGATCGCCGATTTTTATTGACTGGTCGATGACATGCGAAATTTTCATAGACCGAGGCCCTCCCCCAACATTTTTTACTGTTTTTTTTAGAGGAAGTGCCCTCCATGTACGTAACATAAGAAACTGGTTTTGGCAAGCGCATCAGTATTAATATCCGTGATATCAGCACATTTAATAATTTGGGCTTTAAAATGAACTTAGGAAAAATTATCAACACCTACATATTATTCTTAAGGGTGAACTGGCCGGCCCGTTCTCCATACAAAAGTCGTAGGGTGATCACGCCCTTATTTGAGGATTTAGGTTCAAAATAAAGCATGATACCGATTGATCTCGTCATTATCTAGGCTTGTATGATGCCGAAATTTCAATAACATAATTAACTTGAGAGTTATGAGCTTCGAAACATTTTCATATAAAGTTTTCGAGGCTCATAACTAACAACATAATTATCTTTTTAAAATTTTGGCATCATACAAGCCTATATAATGACGATATCAATCGATATTATGTTTAATTTTGGACCTAAATCTCAAATAAGGGAGTGATCATCCTACGACGTTTGTATAGAGAAATGACCGGCCAGTTCAACCTTAAAACCTTAAACTTGCACGCGTGGGGATTATTGCCTTTTGCCATTGTTTTTAGGTTGTTTTGTTCCTTATGAAGGCCCCACCACTCAGTGCATTGGCGATATCGTAAAAATCGAGGGTAGCCCATTGGTTACTAGCAGCTAGTAGGCGTTGTGGCGTTCTATGGGAGAGCCCTTTGTTCAACAGTGGACGTTCTTTGGCTGATGATTATGATGTTGCCTGGTAAATGTTTCAATTTATTATAATATATGAACCAACTCCATCCATGTCATGTTATAATAAATTTAACTATGTCCAATATACGAATTTAAAGCCACAACTATTAACAAACTAACGTCAATTCCGAAGTTTTTTGACGGCTCTATTAAGTATAAATCATTAAAAGTATCAATTTATACAAATTATTACGATTTTTTCAACTAAATTACTGTTGGTTTTTGTTAGTCTGCAATTTACTCAAGAAAAAATAACCTCTAGAGTCCTCACTCCGTCTATTGTTTTTTATGGTTTTATTTTAGCTTTAGACGTAGACTTGACTAGTCCGGAATAAAAATGCTGTAATAAAATATAAAAACACCGTACAGGTCCTAAAGGTTTGTTACGTTATCCTTCCATCAAAAGATCGTTGAAGGCGACTTATTGTAAAAAATAACAAATCTGGATAGGACTTGCACAGCAAGGTTCGATATTTGTTTAATGTACCTAAAAATATAACTATTAATAATGTTAGGGCTAAATTGGGGATTTATAGCGTAAGTACGCTCCACACTCGACGGGTTTTCGTTATTGTTGTTTAACTATAGAATTTATAGTATAAAAACACGAAAATTATTTGTATACATACGTTAAAGTACTACTACTGTTAAAGGTAGTACGAATGAACAACCATAAATTCGAAGTCAAAACTTTATACAATATATTTTACTGTTGTCTTAGAGATAAAGAGATATTTGAGAATCAATTTTATATAGACCGCCCATGATTAGTAATACAGATTTATACAGATTATAGATAAGAAACAGAATAAGCAGTGGGTCATCAACCCATTCCGTCTACTTTAAAACATGGTTCTAAAAGCTTTAGCAGTTGAATTATCTTTCCCAAATTCCAAAGAGACGGAAAGGTCGCTTATTTTCAACGTATGGAACGTAATATATCTTGTCCTTTCTTTTATATTTACATCATAATCAGGTTATACTGGTAAAACTGTCTACAACACAGTTTAAGGATGTACGATACAAAGAAGATAATCGATATTTTTTGAGCTCATTCTATCGAACTAAAAAAATAATAAATCTTAGGATAATAGATAGTTCATATAATAGAGTAATTAATTATAAACATATAAAAATTGATAAGAATCAATACGATATGCGTTTATATTAAAAATTTATATTAAATATTTTTGCGCTTATCCATAAAATATTGTACTAACTGACATACATACGACAAGTGTTCATATAATTTGCATTTTGGTCAAGATGTAAAACTGTATAGTTTTGCATAATTTTCTTATCGCGCATGTGGTGTGTTTAAATATCTTCTTTAATAACACAAATGACACAAGAACATAATATATATATATACAGTGTAAACTCTATATAGCGACACTGAAGGGACTGTGCATTTTTTGGCGTTATAGAGAGTTGTCGTTAAATGGAGAGAAGAAACATCAGAATTAGAAAAAGAAAAAGTTTATATCCGACTATTGTTAGTAGTTATGTGCATAAAAAAGAATGTTATTTGAACGAAAAATTAAATCTTCGTATATAGGTTTCTTTTATTTTTTGGAAGATTTTCTCTTGCCTTCAGCGTGGAGGATTTTTTCTTTGTTTTTCCATATTGTGGACACGGTAGAGCGACTAAATCCAAAGCGTTTGCCAACATCACTTATCTTCTCTCCCGTTTCTATTGCGCGTATCAATAAAACTTTTTCGTCAATAGACAGTGATTTTCTTTTATTAGCCATGTTTACAGTTTGAAAGTTTGTGAGCAACTAAGAATATGATAAGGTATAGATAATCCATGACTCCTTCTTATGAGTCATGGTCAACAATAGTCTACACATACAAGCAATCCCAATTTGTAAACAAAAGAACGCATTTCTTAGAAAGTTCGGTATGCATGATGCCGACAGTCGAATTTATTGCGGGCTAGGATAATAAAGCGACAATAGATCGTACACAGCTGCGCAGTTTTTACTAATTTTAGCAACTTAAAAGGTACTTTTTATTAGTCAATTGTTGTCGTTATTGAGAGTGGGTGTAATGCTATGTAGAGTGAAACATTGTATGAAAGACAAGCTAAACCAACCAAAGCCAATTGATTTCGACGCTTAAGGGAGTTTGTCGTTAAATAGAGTGACGTTACATGGAGTTTACACTGTATATATATAAATTAAAATAATATTTTCGCAACCCGGAGACAATTGAAATTTGTAAGTTTACTAACATCTATTAAAATAATGAACTTGCTAATCGCCAGTGATATATTTCCTAAATACATAGAGTTGACATCTTAACTCATTAGATAAAATGTTAAACCTATTAAAAAATATGCGATGTAGTTTTGATGTAGTGATCGATTATCGATATGAACTTTTCACATCTCTAACTACAATCATTCGTTCCAAATATACCTCACATGAACTTTAAAAGTCGTTGCTCTAAAGAACTGCATCCTTTCTCTTTCTCCATTCTTCAAAGTGACAATATTAATTACTAATTGGTGTTGATGCCAAGAGTGACCCAATTTACCTTTCACTTGTTTTTAAAAGCTTTTGATTCAAAAAATAAAGTCTGTGAGAAATAATTCCAATAATAAGGTCGCATTAAAGCATGTACGTTTTGTTTGTATGCGATAAATGAATTACATATTTGTATTGTATAAATTGCTGTTCAATATGGAGAAGCAATATATTATATTAAATCTATTGTTGTGATCCAATAACAGCCCGTAGAAGGCAGAGAGGTTTTTATTATTATAATTATAACTCGTTATTGCACCTATATATGATAACAAATGTAAATTAATGAAGTAAAAAACCCGACTGCAAATTATTTATTTTCTTAAAACGTTTTATCGTTCCATTGAACATACAAGTTATATATGTTTTTGGAATCCTGTTTTAAAACCCCCACTGACACCCCACTCGATAGGTGAAGAAAATTTTTTTTATCTCACAATATGGCATCTTGAATCTACCAGTTTGCTTTTTTTTTATTTTTATGTACCTAGTGCGCTGTCAAGACGAATCTATCGATATCTCTTATACTGTAATCGATTCGACCGTTTAGATGTTATGGCGGAATAAATAAACTTTCAAACATACATACATGAACCCTGAAAACATAACTCTCCTTTTTTGGGCAGACGTGTAAATATATATATATAAACCAAACTTTGCGCCGAATATGCAACTATGCCCCACTCTCGTTACCTTTAGCGGCATGCTGATCAATCCACATTTGCAAAAATTCGCTTTCGCCTCGTATTTATCTTTTACAACTATCCATTCGAAAGTTTTATTTTTTATTATTATTATGTTATTGTGACAGATTAAGCACGAGGCCCACCTGATGTTAAGCGGACTAACCTCTGCCTATAACAGATGCATTTCGTCACAAGTCACGAATTGCACTGCGCCCGTCCTTGAGACAGAGTTGTTAAGTCTCATGTGCCTGTAATTTCATTGGCTCTCAAGGACTGCTGCCGAAATACACTGTTAGGTGCTTGGCGACAGATTTTCTACTTGAGGGTGTTTGCTAGCCAGGCGGGCATTCGCAAAATGCTCTTCCCCCATGCGGTAAAGCTCAAGCCCGCGGCGGGATTCGAACCATGGACCTGCGGCACGGCAGTCGATAGTCAATACCACTGAGCCATCACTGCTTCAAATTTATGAAACAGTTCTCAGTCCCTTGAGCCGGAAACTCGCTATTCTATTAAGAATCCTAATATTGGCAGATCAAATCGCCGAGCTAAATAGATCTGAATCTCATCAAGTGAATCTATATGCAAACATTGCGCGGAGAAACACAAACCAAATGCGAGTAGTGAGCCTGGAATAATGGCCATTGTTACTGGAAGATGGGAGTTTCGAAAGTCTTAACGCTATATTTAGAATTACAATTGGACGGAAAGAGTAAACAGCTTAGGGATAAGTGTCAAACAGAGCTATCAGCTCGGTCTATTCAAAGTCAGCAGGAAATGCTTAAAGTTTGTAAAAACTTTGTTGGTATTTGAGTTTGGACTGCTTGAACTGTTTTTAACCGAGTTCAAAAAAGGAGGAGGTTCTCAATTTGAATGTTTTTTTATAATTTTTGTTACCTCAGAACTTTCGGCTGAGTGAACCGATTTCGATAATTTTATTTTAATTTGAAATCTGGTGCTTTCCGTGTGTTCTTATTTAAATTTTATTAAAATCGGTAGAGCCGTTTTTGAGTTACACTCCAATAACTGAAAAGCGTTTTCCTATCTTGATGATACGAGTATAGTAATTGACAGTGAATGACAATGGATCCCATAAGTAGTAAGGGTCGCTAAAAGTATGAAAAAAAACTGTTTACCTCGAAATGGCACCGACATCAACACTCAAAGTATGAAATAACTCGAAGTCGGTACCATGCGCACAATATTTTGATATAGGTACTCGAACTATCATGGTACCGACTTCAATATTTTTCATTTGTTTATTTTTTTACTGATCATTAAAATGTGGAACGTTGTGAAGACTTCGGCAATATGCTTTAGTGCGCTAAAAAGTGGCAACCTGTTCAAAAGATTCACGACACACTAATACCATAGAAAATATAATAATACTACGCTAATACTGCAAGTCTCGTTATAATAATTATCGCGTGATCAAAATGCTGGCACCTATTTGGCTCAAAGAATAAGCATTGCAATTCAATGGGGCAATGCTGCCAGCATGCTGGGCACACTGCCAACTGGTAGTGGGCTAGAGCATTTGGACTACCTATGAGTCTGCAATGACTTATAGGGATCTAAATGCTTTTATTGTAGTAGCTGTAGTGTTGTATATAGTTCTTAGTATTTTGTTAATAAAGGGATACCTCAAGTCTCGTTCAATATTCAGTGTAGGTAAAGGCTACCATAAATGTAACAAGACTTTATTTTCTTATAAGATTTCTTTGGAACATATACATTATACTTTACTATTTTATGTTCTATTTAATTTGGCAGATATTAATAATATGACTATGGTTTTCAAATAGCATACAGATACAAGTGTTCGAGCTTTACAATTTTGAAACTCAATACTAAGCCCCAAATTTTTTATTTCAGTCAATCAAATTGGTACACGTTTATAAAGATTTTTTAACTGTTACAGTATTTTTGCAAAGTTTTGTTTTGATTGGCCCAATTATATTTAACTTCCTCGTTGTCAGCTTACGAGTTAAATCTTGATTTGAAGTAGGATTTTTATGGTTTTGATGACTTTTTATTTTTAATAGTTATTGTGACGGAACAAGCTCGAGGCCCACCTGATGTTAAGCGGACTAACCTCTGCCTATAACAGATGCATTTCATCACAAGTCGCGAATTGCACTACGCCTGTCACATTGAGACATAGTTGTTGTCTCAGTGTGCCTGTAATTTTACTGGCTCTCAAGGACTACTGCCGGAATGCCGTCTCTCCGCAGTTTTTAGGAGAATTTCTAGAACCTAATGCGATTCCTGCAGGGCTGCAGAAAACTGTTCTGCTTATACTCTGATGTTCACTGAGGGATATAAAAGGGATAAATGGACAAGTCACCCATTTTGTAGTAACCAGCACGCCATGCTCAAAACAGTTACAGTGTCATAAATCTGTGTCACATTGCAGTATGCATACTCGTACGCCGAGATATTAGTTCTTATGTCACATTTGCTAAGTTTTTCCACTATATAGTTTTTATATATATGTATATAGCTGATAGCATAGCTACATGTTACAACTTGATAAACCTGCATTCTGACAAATATTGAATTTCAATTTAGCCTCTCAAACTCTCAACACTATCTCACCTGATACGGTCGTACATTTTGTTCAGGCTTACCTAGAAGTACTTGTAATGTATACGATCTAACACTCCATGGGCATGGGCTCTTGTTGGTACTATACCCTTTCAATTAATCCGGCCTTTCAGATGGTAAAGAGTTCCATTGTGCAGCAACATCTTACCGATGTGAGTAGAGTCATGCTGCTCATCTGACATACATATTTATTGCAATATATCTCTAAGTCACCTTTTACGACACCCCAAAAGAATTGGAACAGGTTTATACAATAAATCGAGTTTCCTCGAGCCTAACCGCATCGACGTTTTACAAACCATTATTTTTGTATTTCCCTGATAAAAAGGAACTGTTTTTGTACTAACGAAACGCCTTGAATTTAAATGTATGCATAATGTTAATTGTAGTGATACGACTCATTCCCATTTGCGATTGTGCTTCGGTAAACGAGAATAGCAATCAAACAGCAATAACCAACCGTCAGTGAGGGAGAGACCCATATTCTATGATGAGAATATGGCCTCCCCCTCCTCCCTTCACCAGGGAATATTGACGCTGTGCTGTGTTTGAAATTACTTCAACATACTTGACTTGAACAATTTAATGTTTTAACAGCTTTTATTCTACTGCTTAATGGTTAGCTTTTAACCACACATCTTTATTGTAAGTGATCGTTTAGTCAAAGATTCTAAAGAAGAACGAGTACTGGCACTCAAAGATAGCTGCAAACCGTTAAAGATGCTTGGCGTACTGTTGTGTGGACTTATTCAGATGTCGTAAAATAAACAACTTAAGGACACACACGTTTATTTTATTTGAATAATAAAAGTATTATATTTACACGATGACTGACAAGTTCCCGCAGCACACTTATGCTACTAAATTGGGCAGAGGCTGTGGCAGAGGTTAAACTAGTACTGAGTCTGGTGACTCCTGGAGTTATCACAATAATTCTGAGCACTTCATTTTGGAAGCCACCGTTTATATAGAGAAATAAGTTCACGCGTGTGAAAAGATTTGTGATGGATTCGAGCCTAGTTCAGCAATATATTAGGTGTAACAGTTGAGCCAGGCGAGTAAAACATGTAATACTTTAAAACCTGAAAGCTCATGCCCAAGAGTGATTGAACAATGAACCCCTTCGTGTCATTCAAAGTTACCATCGCCACTGCACCATTACTGTTTCTAAGTGTCCTAGAAACCGTTCTGTATGATGGTGCCCTAGTCAATGTGTCTAATTTACAACAAGTTTTTTCCTGAAACATATAGGTATATAGTTAACGTTATTACAAAAAAAAAAACACACAGGAGATATATAATTGCTAATATTTATCTAATATATATATATATATATATTTCTTTTTAATGTATGGCAATGTTGTCTGGACTAGGCATTTTGTTTCTCGGACACCGACGGCTACCCGCGATTTATATTATGTATATATGTATGTGTGTTCATGTAATATGTTATGAAAACTCTAAAATAAAACCAAACGTGATTATTATACTGTATCAGCCGACTTGTCCACTCCTAAATACAATAAGAGCTTTATACAATGTGGGTAGAATTGAAACACGCGTATGCTGAGGCGCTATCTTCCATATTCGTCTGGTTAGTCTTATGCTATAAGTTGACTACCGCAAGTTGTTATAATATATATATTTTTTTATGCCTGATAGGTTAGCCTTTGACCACTATCTAACCTGATGGTAAGTGATGATGTGGTCGAAGATATTGTACAGGCTAACCTGGTGTATATGGGATATGGGAAGTATTGGTTCTCAAGAACAGCTGCCGGAACACACCGTTAGGTGCTTGGCGACAGATTTTCTACTTGATGGTGGTAGCTAGCCAGGGCATTCGCTTAATGCCTTACTATCATGCTATAACGACTGCCAATATAAAAATAAGTATTATATATTGTCTAATAAAGATCAATGATCCATCTTAATACATTATGCTCTATTTTTAGACACAAATATTTGTTTTGGTCTACTTATCGCCTAATGAGTTTGGTAAACTAATATAGAACTCCGCGTTGTTTGCTGTCAAAACATCAAAATATTTTTATCTGAAGGCTTCCTTATGCGACCGTTAAGATGGAAATGGCCCTGACTTACTTTTTGTTTTGGAAGATATGAGCTTGTTTAAGTTTCAATACTTTCGTTTAAGTTTTCTGTTTGTTCCGTTTATACGTAAATAAGTCGCAAATAATATTCTCTTCTTGGCCTATATGAAAGTGTAATTTGTAAGCGATAGTAAATTAATTCTTTGGAAAAATCACGTTTCATAACAGGACATTGATGTTACATTACTGTATGTATTTGTGTGATCTCTTACATATAAAAATAATTGCTTTACAGAATTCTACTAATTTATTATATCATATACACATGTGGTCGGATAATAACATTTTTTTTTTCAAGTATGTGACTCGTACTAGCGGTCTATAAAATTTGAAACATAATGGGGTGCCTGGTTAGCATGACCCCATCTCTTCGCGACTAATGGGACACAGAATAGCGCTTTCTGAGGAACTGCTACTACGAAATACGTGCTTAGTGGAGCTAGTCCCGATAGCTTAGTAATTTTTGGTGGAAAATGTATGTGCCCTAAACATTTGTATGGTAAACTTATGTATGTTTGTTTATTGATTATTTTTCGACAAAGATATAGATAACGACAGGATGTAATCACTGCAAAGATAACCTTTCGTATAGATAAAGCCAGTATATGTACTTACCTAATCACGTTTTTTTTTATTCCGAACTGGATAGCACTTAACCATTATCTCACCTGATGTTAAATGATGATGCGATCGATGATGGAGCGCGCTTGACCAGAATTCACTCGCGTTTTGTAGACCCCTATATTGTAATTAACCGGAAACACAGACTCCGGCAAGGTGTTCCATTGCCTAGCGGTTCGTATGATGAAAGAAGAAGAAAATCGCTTCGTTCGGGTAAATGGAACATCCACCATATAACGGGATTAGGTGTTTTGAAAATGAATAAAGGTATAGAGATAAGACAGCTAATTATCAATAAGAAAATGCGAATGTTACTGGATAGCAAAGTATCATCAAACGAGCTTTTAACACTCCTTTGTAGAAATGAGCTATTTGTAGCGCCGCGCCGGTGTTGTATCAGAGCTTAATAAGCGATGGATGCTACTCCGAAGTTTAGAATACGTTTTAAAACAAGTTTTAGATGGGACTGTACCTACTGTTTGTAATTTATAGGCGAGTGCAGCGCTAGGTATCAAGCTAAGGCCATCTATGCGTCTGCCATTTTTGAATCAAATAATGATTTTTTGTTATTAATATAGAAATCAATAAATATGATTTTTGAACTTATAAAAAACGGGAGAAATGGCACCCGTACCTCGAACGTGGCAATGTCATATCAGGTGACATCTCCTGATTGAGTCTGAGTAGTATAAGTGCGCGTGGGTGCATGGCCCTTTGGGGTGCCGGGCTAGAATGTTACCCCCCTTTGCTACCTGTGGGTGTCGTAAGAGGCGACTAAAGGCAATATACCGGAAGTGGGGCAGCAGCGCCTTCGGAGGAACTAATATCTTAAACTGCGATCCCCAAGATGCCTGACAAGCGTCGGGATTATGGAAAACCCTCCCTTAATAGTGGAGGCTGTGTTCAGCAGTAGACAATCGAGCTGATACAGTACAGTATATGTGAGTCTACTGCAAGCTTGTATTTTCTCTCTCTTCTTCTCTCACTTTCTTTGTCATTCATAAAAATTTATCATATATAATGATATACATAATATATACATATATATATATATATGATATATATATGTTAGAGATAATAATTCTCAAGAAGATACGAAGTTATTTATTTCGGTATTTATTTGATTTATTTGAATGGCAACACCGAGAGAATGCCATAGACAACACAAGTCGTTGATTATCTTTGACACAGGGCTGCCAGTGTCAACGTCATATCTGTCAGTAGTGCGTTCGATCAAGGTTCACTCACTCGACTTGCCTTCGAGACAGCGCCTGCGCCGGGTGTGCGCACTGACTTATAATTTTCACAACATGGCGGACGCCGATAGCGAACACGTGGACTCTAATCCGTCTGAATCCCCGACAGCAGCGGTGGGATCACGTTAGAAAAACATCCTGAGAGCCTACCACGACGCCAGCTACTCGAAATCATGAATATTTTATGCCGGAATATGAAGCTCAAGAAAATGTGGAGGATATACCATCGGTCTCGACAAACAAATAACTTGGTGCACCTTTACCCGAAACGTGGGCGCAGTTTCTTCCAAAATATGATGGCAGGCTTTCGGAGCTCTAACCAGAAACCCTCGTCGTGAACTCAATGATGTGAGGAGATTAAACATCACAAATTAACAACTCATGGACGGACTATGAAACTAGAATTGCTGTGTTCATCCACCTACAAAGACGTGCAAAAAGTGGGCAGCGCGTTCGTACCCTTTGTGCAAGACTTAGAAAGAGGTTAAGGAACGACTTACTCGATAGTTTGCTGCAACGAAGAGATTCCACGACCTGTTTCGCGACATCGTGGAGTACAAGAGTGACCTAGCTGCGACGTACATCGAGTGTTCAACCGACAAATTGACACCGATAGACCAACTGGAGACCAGCTGGAGTGCACCAAACAAAATCGAGGTATTTATCTCCGGCATTACTGATGCTCAGGTATGTTTAGAGTTACTTAAAAATACCACGACTAATTTTAGGTATTTGGCTACATACCCCAACATTACGACCCACAAGGGCCATTTTGAAAAGACTTGTAGTGATTCTGTACCTTTTAATTTTGTACGACCTAAAACCAACAACAATTCTACAGGTCAGCGCTGTCATTACTGCAATAAAATAGGTAATTTAAATTGACACAGCTTGCTGCTACACAACAATAAAAAAAAAAAAAACAGAAGGTACTATCCTCCATCGAGCATCTATTGTTGAACCTAATCTTAAGTCAAGTCAGTGTTCCTATTGTCACAAACCTGGGCACTTCAATTCTGAACCCACTTGTTTCACAAAGCAACTAGATGAAAAATTTTAAGATTTTAAACCTTAACCTAAAGTTGCATACCAAATTGTTTGTTCCTCTTAGAATGTATCTTTAATTGAAATGCGTCTAGGTGACCTTAATCTACAAGCGTTGATCGACAGGGCATCAGTGTGCTCACTTACTATAAAATAAGATTGCTGATTGTTTACCGTATTAGAAAGAGATTTGTTTTACCCGTCTCACAGGTATTGGTTCCGAACCATGCTTTTTCGAAAAATTACCACTTATGTTGAGTTCGACGGGTTCTATAATCAGATAATGTTTTTGATTATTGACTCACATTTCTTACTGCATTACGTAATCATAAGACTCCCGGTTTGATCTACACTCTTAATAGTGATGGTGCTAAAAAGTACATGACACCCGTGTCAATATTATGTGCCTTACTCAAAACACTAATTCTGATTTTCATAATTATTGACTTCACTGAACGGTGTGATATCGATAGGTTGAGATCTGTTTGCTAGTGGAAACTTTAGCAGTATTTAAAGCACTAAATCATTTAAAATATTAACTGTTAGGCAGAAATTTAATTGCTCTTACAGATTGTAATGTCGTAATATCATCGCGTCATGAATGTGATCTTTCGGGACGCGTTTACAGATAGTGGGCGTACATACAAACTTTTGATTTTGAAATTGAGTATCGAAAAGGTGAGAGAATTCCGCATGAATTCAGATTTCCTTAGTTGCAAACCAATTAGTGAAAAGAAGTTAACGTTTCTCGAGTGAACATTGAATGGTTGCAGGCTGAACAGAGGTTGGACTCTGATATTAAACGTATCGTTGAATCTATAGAAAACAACATAATTGATGCCAACCTTAGGTCCTCGTACACCTGCAAAGACAATTTACTCAGTAGAAACTTCCAAGTAGATGATTAAGACTTTTAGTAACATCATGATCCCCAAAAATTTTCGTTGGCTAATTAAAGAAAGATTTCATGAAGATTTGAAACACCTCGGCTGGGATAATTCTTTGTCTTAAATAAGCGAACTTTTTGGCTTCCCAATATGACTTCGCAGTCAGGTCGTCAGGGCATACGTTGACTACCTACCATGCGAAATAAACCCTTCTAGCACGAAGCAAGCTGCTTTACATCCAATAGACAAAATTGTGGAGCCTTCCTACACTATTCATTTTGATACTAGCGGTAAACTGTCCGGGGTAGGATCTCTAAAGAATATGTGATTGTTATTGCAGAAGCTTTCACAAAATGTTGTTATCTAACCGCTGTTAAGGACTTTACTTCACGATCCGCTTGTAAAGGTCTTTAAAAATTTGTCCACATATTTGGAATACCCAAGCGAATTATCTCCGACCAAGGCACTTCTTTTGCGAGATAGGAGTCCCGGAATCTATGTGACGTCTATTGAATTACTTAAAACTGTGAGCGGCATTTGCCGAACCTACGGTCATGTTGAACTTATAATGTCCGTGCTAACTAATTGCTTTACAATTGCCGAAAACTACGAAAACAGATCTTGTAAATTTGTTATTGGTGAAATTCAACTTAGCTCAATTGCACAGTATCCAAGAGCACAGGCAAAAGTCCATTTTAGTAACTAATTGGTTATAATAAGTGCCCACCTAGATTAAACTTTCTTACAACAAATCTTAAGACTCACAATGAACAGGACCTTACGGAATTCAGAGAAGAGGCAAAAGATAGGTTGGACGAGCAAGTATCGAAAGATAAAATACGCTATAATGCTACTAAAGCCGCGATTCATTCTTTTGTTGTAGGCATTCCGGTTTTGATTCAAAAGAATCGACGTATAATTAAGAAATGACGTGAAAAGTTAAATAGTCCTTGTAAAAATAATTAAAGATCGTTATATGGTTGAGCCGACGTGGCCATTACGTATGTCATGAGCTAACTTACCAGAAATGTCTGAATCTCTGGATCCTCTACAATCTGGTAAGACATGATTAATTCTATTTCCTAACGTACATAAAGTTGTCACAATCGTCGTGGTTATTGATATTATTTTGTATATTCAAGAAGTTGAATGTGTTAGATTGTTAGAAAAATTAATGGATCGCGTTGAGTTTTATTATAATGGAGAATTTTAAGTAATTTTGTTCCTGTTTTAGGTAATTTTGTAGATTGTGAACTCGAATTAACAAATGGCTCACAATTATGATTGATTAATTAAGTGTTTTATTGTGCACTGAAACCCTTTACGCTTTGTTACAAAGATGGATTGAAAGTTTTTTCGCTTTATCCGTATGAATATCGTTGAAAGCTACTACGCTTTGCGGTTAAGTTCAGGTGAATATCGTTGAAAGCTATTACGCTTTGCGGTAAAGTGCAGATGAATATCGTTGAAAGCTATTACGCTTTGCGGTAATGTTAAGTTGAGTGTCATTGAAATCTACAACGCTTTGCGGTTAAGTTCAGGTGAATATCGTTGAAAGCTATTACGCTTTGCGGTTATGTTAAGCTGAGTATCGTTGAAAGCTACAACGCTTTGCGGGTAAGTGCAGATGAATATCGTTGAAAGCTATTACGCTTTGCGGTAATGTTAAGTTGAGTATCGTTGAAAGCTACAACGCTTTGCGGCAAAGTTGAGATGAATATCGTTGAAAGCTATTACGCTTTGCGGTAAAGTTCATTAAAATATTGTTGAAAGCTACTACGCTTTGCGGAAAGTTTAGTTGAGTGTCGTTGAAAGCTACTACGCTTTGCAGTAAAGTTCAATTGAATATCGTTGAAAGCTACTACGCTTTGCGGTAAGGTTCAGTTGAATATTGTTGAAAGCTTCTACGCTTTGCAGTAAGGTTCAGTTAGATTACATTGAGAGCTGTTACGCCTTTCAATAGAGATGAGTTGAATAAGGCTGAAAGCTTCAAAGCTTTGCGGTGTGTTTAAATTAAATAAGTGTTGATCTTTTAATGTCGAAAACCTGTACGCAGTGTAATTGTAGTTAAATCGATATTGACTTTTAACTTATGCTGAAAGTTTCTAATTTTGCAATGCCATCTACTCGTAAATGAATTGATATTGATTACCTATTAATTGACAATCTTCTGTATCAAGGTCTGACGGTTTATACACAGCCTTACATTCTGAAATATTCAGCTTTAAGTCCAGTTACAAGTTGTGTGAATGCTTTGCTTGACCTTCTACTATTTCGGATGGTGTGATGATGAGGAGCAACGCGAGAGCGCGTTGATGGGCAGAATGGCCGTGTTAGAGATAATAATTCTCAAGAAGATACGAAGTTATTTATTTCGGTATTTATTTGATTTATTTGAATGGCAACACCGAGAGAATGCCATAGACAACACAAGTCGTTGATTATCTTTGACACAGGGCTGCCAGTGTCAACGTCATATCTGTCAGTAGTGCGTTCGATCAAGGTTCACTCACTCGACTTGCCTTCGAGACAGCGCCTGCGCCGGGTGTGCGCACTGACTTATAATTTTCACAACATGGCGGACGCCGATAGCGAACACGTGGACTCTAATCCGTCTGAATCCCCGACATATATATAATGAAATGTAGCTGTGTGCACTATATACATGAGCCCGTGGGGTGCCGGGCTAGAATGTCATTCCCTCATCTCTACCCATGGGTGTCGTAAGAGGCGACTAAGGGTAACACACCAGAAGGTGGGCAGCAGCACTTTCTGATAAACTGATATCTTACACTGCGATCCCCAAGACGCCTGCCACACGTGGGGATTATGGTAAACCCCCCATAATGGGGGAGGATGTGTTTAGCTTGGGATAATCCGGCTGATACATCATTATATGCTTGTGTTAAATTTTCTCCACATTATATTGTTGTAATATTAGACCGTATTTTTATTTTATTTAAGTCGATGGTATATCACTACATTGACTTAAATTCCATGTTTTTTTTATGTATATAAAGCAGCTTTTTGATCTTTAACATCGATTAACTTTATTAAACAACATTAAGATAATTTTTATCACTGAACTCATTAAAAATGCTTATCTGATATTGTATCAATATTTATATCTGGTGTGAACACAACCAGATCGAGTTGAGATAAAAGAAAAATATTTTTAATGTTTGGCTAAGAGAACCTTTGCATATAATAAACTATTAAATAATTTAAAATATTATTTGATATTTTATTTTGCGTAAACATTTTTAATTTGTTAAAATAATGCACTCGTTGGCTTATTTCCATAAGTAAATGAGTTTTATTATCTCTACAATTATTCATATATTATCAGTATAAAAAATAAAAACAATTATTAATAAATTATTTTTGCAATAAATGACGCGTATATTTATCATGATTTTTGTCCCGACGTTTCAAACACTTTGCAGTGATCGTGGTCACGAGGTGACCGTGAAAATAAAGATAAATATACGCGATTTAAACCGTTTAAAGTTGTTTAATTACTATGTGTAATAATCGCGAAAACCTAAGACGACTCAATTTTTCTTTCAGATAAGGAAAGCTTATAACTTATAAATATTTACCATCAGCCTGCAACATATGTTGCTGTACTTTGGTCACATAGCACGGAGGAACCCTCACCACAACCTGTAAAGACTCATCGTGATTGAAAAAATCAAAGGCAAAATACAAAGAAGCTGCAGCCCTAAGCGTTGGTTGGACTAGGTCAGACAGATCACTAGGCACACGGTAACAGATAATCTACTTGAGGATGATAGAATGCCGTAGGGAATTCTATCATCCTCAAGTAGACCACCGTGCTATAACGACTGCCATCCATAGATAACCGTCCCTACGAAGAACGGTTCAGCAATATGCATGCAAAATTTCACCAATTTTGAACACTTGGTACTTAAAATAGGACCAGTTTGGTCCTATTTGTATGGAAAGTTTGTGCAGTCTACTCTTAACTTAGTTGATCGGTTAGAACGACCGATCAGTTGCAAGCACTTCACTTCCGGCATTTAGTCCCCTGTACCTGCCTGTACCTATTACAAGAAGTTTGACGTAAGCGATTTGAAATCAGTCACTTTATCTCACTTGATCTCTAGAATACATTTTTAATTAACTACGGTCCTTAATTTATGGCGTAAATTAAAAAGCTCAATATTTAAATGTGTCTATACAATCTTTGCTTCACCGTCTACATAGTCGGATGACGTCAAGAAATTATATTGATATGCAAAATGATAACAGCGTGTCCACTATGGTATAGAAGTAATTAATTATGTATATTTAAATCTTATTTTTAATCAACTTCTTTAGGTGAAGGTTTTCTATTCGGTCGTTTTTTATGTCTGTTTCTTCAGTAATTATGCCAGTATTGAACTAATTAGAAAATTTATTTTCTTACATAAAAAATAATTTGCTTGGTCCCACATATAATTTATTTATGTCGTTTAAGGGTACACGTGACGTATTCATACAAACATAGTTTTGTCATATTTTAAATACGTTTAAAAGTGTTTAAGCTCGGTGAAACTTTGCATGTTCTTGAGCTAAATATGTTTATGATTGTAGTTTTTTGATTTATCAATTATTATATGTCAATTATTATATGTAAATTTGGTACGAAGCACTGTCTTATGGCACATAACGTAACAGTGGGTATAGTTGACATTGAGGTAATAGTTGACACTTTCAACTTTGAAGACATATAAAGACAGTTTTTTTCATAGAACAGACCACGTGAATGCATCCTATTGATAGAAAATATATCCAGACACTTTATTTTTTTTATTTTGGCAAAATTGGTTCAGCCATTTTGTAATAGCGTGTGTTTAACTACGCGCATGTCCGTTAATTGTATTTTTTTAAATATATCTAACAGAATTTAAAGAGGTGAGTAAATTTACATTTATTCAAATTTTTTCATTGCTTTTCCTGATATTCACATAGGTGATGTATAATGTTGTTATTAGTTCACTGCTTATTACCCGAACTCCACTCCTAACCTCGTGTGTGTAATGGCGCCAATTATTTCGTGTGTGTCAATTACTACTTACGCCTTTTTCAATGTTTACCAGTAATTGACATCCCTGTCATCTACTGATTTTTTTAGGTGTAAATTAAGTTTGCATTATGTCAGTGATCAGTGTAAGGTGACAATCGTTTCTGTATATAATGAGTATAGTTTAGGAGGTAATAGGTTACTAGAACCAATACTTGACAGGGATGTCAACTACACATGCATACAGTGTCAAGTACTGAGTACATATATTTTTTGTAACAGTACTGAATTTTTTGTGTCAGACTGCTTGTTATTTTTTTATACTTTAAATGATGTCGGATTTTTATAGTCTGCAATAAATATGATTTATGAACTGTAACTAAAAACTGTTTTCTTAGATTAGCTAGACTGATATTTATATGTGTAAAGTATGATTATGATAATAATAACATACTCTTTGTTGATGTTTTAATTAATAATCCCTTATTTAAATATTCCGTAGCTCGCGGGGCAGAAAGCGTCCCACGGGGAGCCGCTTTGCAACGTTGAATGTAAGAGGTGGAATGGGCGCTATGAAGTATGCCAGACGATAGATGCAAAAATTTGTTGTATTTTAAAAACTATAGCTCAGATCGTGCTCAAAAAAAAACGCGAAACGATCGGAAATAGCGGCCCGCGTGTAATGATGCGTAGAACTTATGAAAATTTTAAAAAATTAAATGAATACAAACAAAAAAAAAATTATAAATATGATCAGGTATGAATGCGTGAGCCCAAGACTTCTCTGGGGGAGGGTTAAGTTTAAGGATGTTTTGGGGCGGGTGTCTAGGCGCCGACGGACATGGGTTCGTGAAGGTCCCCAAAAGCACAAAAAGAAAGAAAGAAGTTTTGGGACAGTATGCACAATACTTTAATAATGTGTAAAGATAATGAAAGGATTGTATTGATGGATGAGTAGGAAGAAAGCGAGATGGATATTAAAGGGTTCCTGGTGGTTTTGGGGATGAACGAGCGAATAAAAAAAGATGGAAAGAGTATTTTGAAAGTTTATTTGAAAGAGAGGGAACACTGGACTAGGTTTCAGGAACCTACATGTACACATACAAGCGATGATGAAAACGAAGTAAGTATGGAACAGATTTTGAAAGCGTTAACGAGTAAGAAATTAGGTAAGAATCCAGGATATGATAAAATCGAGATGCTGAGAGCTGGGCGAGGCATAGTTGTTAGTCTGTTGCACCGCTTTTTTAATTTGGATTGGAGGAGGATTACAAAAGATGGAGAGTGTGAAAGTAACATAGAAAGAGAGGGGATACTGTAAACATGGTGAACGGAGCATTGCCCGCGTTTTGAACAGTACGAAGCGCTCATATCGAAGTTTACTTAGCTGTTCTTAACCGATCAGCAAAGTTAAACAACGTCGCTCGTGGACTTGAGTTGGATGGGTGACCGCTAGTGACATTACTACTGAGCGCTTCCGTGTTTAGGAGGGCACGTTAAGCCGTTGGTCCCGGTTGTTGTCTTAGGATGGCTGTCGTTATAGCATGGTGGTAGAGCATTTTGCGAATGCCCGCCTGGCTAGCTATCACTCTCAAGTAGATAATCTGTCGCCAAGCACCTTACGGTGTGTTCCGGCAGCTGTCCTTGAAAGCCAGTACTTCTAGGTTAGCCTGTACAACATCTTCGACCACATCATCACTTACCATCAGGTGAGATAGTGGTCAATGGTTAACCTATCAGTATCAAAGTATCAAAAAACCTAAATATGTCTAAGAAGGCTCATCCGGCTGTTCATGTAGGATTGTAGGTTACAACAAAAAATTGGTTGGTTCAAACAAAAAGTAAATGTATTGTAGTGAAAGTTGAGTATAGCAGAAAAAGCATGAAAGTAGAATAAATACAGTGGAGATGAGAGCATTGAGAAGTATAATTAGAGTCAAACGGAGTGACAAGATAAGGAATAGTGTGATAAGGGAATGACGTGGTAAGGATGTAGTAGTGGCTAAAATCGAGAAAGGTATGGTCAGATGGTTTGGACATATAGAGAGAATGAATGAAATAATAATGACTAAACAGGTTTACATGGGACAAGTGAACGGAAGTTTTGGAAGGGGAAGACCTAGACGAACGTTCCGAAATCAAATTGAAGAGGTTCTGAAAAATGGTCATGTCAGGAGTACCCTAAACAGACGCTTATGTATGAAAGGACGATGAACGTAGATGAAGCGAAAGATATATCTAAGGATCGTAGCAAGTGGAAACCTCTAGTCTCTGCCTACCCCTACGGGAAATAGGCGTGATTTTATGTATGTTTTTATGTATTAAAGTATTTATTATTAATAAATTAGTTTCTTTACTTGATGTCAACTATTGGATCAACTAAATGTCAACTACCCAAACAAATCAATTTTTAGCATGTCAACTATGGGTGCATTTGATACTTTGAAATCATGTATTTTTCATTTTTTATTGCTTGCTCTTATGAGATAATTGAAGAACATGCAATAATCTACACGAAACCCTTTCTTTTAGAATATATAATTCACTTTTACATTAAAACATTTTGATCACCCTACACTGTTCTAAAGTTGACTATTCCGACCTATGTGTCAACTACTCCCCCATTTACCTTATATAGGAAAAATTGCGAAAAGCATAAATTTTTAGTTACATCTATATATAGCTATATATATATATATATATATATAGCTATATATAGATATAGCTATATATAGCTATAGCTGATATAATAAAAATATATTTTGATGAATGTGGTTGAAACTATAGTCGGAGCTATCTGACTTATTCACGTGAGTTATCCTGTATTATTTACTAAAATGAATGAAAACCACGTTAGTTTAAAAAATAAATATATTTAATAATTTTAAAATGTTATGGATTTCATTTAGCAATAAAATACCCTAACTTTTACTCATATACAGGCTTATACGGAACCCTCGGTGCACTAGTCCGTCTCGCACTTAGCCCGTTTTTTTTCTATATTGTGTCTGCACACGGATACATGTAGTCGGGTCGGAGACCTCCTCCGGGCGAGGGAGACTTACAGCGTTTGCATTTATTTGCTAATTAAGATGCATCGCAAAACGCTTTATCTATTTTTATAGATTTTTTATGACTCTTAAGCACATAAAATATACCCCCATCAAGTCTAATTCATTGCATACAATGATAATGTTAACAGCCTACTTTTACGACACGTTCATTAGATATAATAAAATACACAAGAGAAAAAGCTATAAATTATGTTGTGACGTATTAATGTTGAATATAAAATGAAGTAGATAAAAATAAAAAAGAAAGGAAAAGTTTCGATACAAATGAGGTAGATTCGCACAACGCTCTAAAATATGTATCGTTCAAAGGGTGCTAATTAGCACCGTGACACGTACGAAGCGCAACAATAGGTACTGTTCGCCCTGGGGTCCTTTAAATTCAAATTAGAAATTACAGGCACAAGAGACTTAACAACAATGTCTCATAACGGGCGCAGTGAAATTCGTGACACTTGTAATGAAATGCATCTGTTATAGGCAGAGGTAAGTCCGTTTAACATCAGGTGGGCCTCGTGCTTGATCCGATAGAATAAAAAAAAAAAAAAAAAACCATTTGTTTGCGATCCTTCGAAAAAGGACTGCTTCATTGGTAAGAAGGATAGATGGCAGTGTCAATAGCATCATGAAAGTCATAGCAAAAAAAATTAATTCACCTATACGCAGACATTTTGTTCAGGTGTTGACTAAATAAATTTAATACGAACCGTTCAGCGCTTGAAAATATAATGTCCTCTATTATTTACCAATTTGTGTTTTTTTCTATTTATTATAACTAAGATTACAATATAGTTTATTAAAATACTAACGTGTTAGGCCTTTGCAGTCTGAACAAGTAAATTTATTATTATAAACTATACTAAAAAAGTAAACCAGCACTAGTTTAAAATTCTTAGCTACAGTGACACGGATAATATTCAAATTTGTAACTATCCCCGTGGGGTGCTGGGTTAGTATGTCAACCCCCCCCCCCCCCCCCCCCCCATTTCTTTCTTCCCGTGGGTGTCGTAAGAGGCGACTAAGGGAAAAATACCAGAAAGTGGGAGAAGGAACGCCTTCTAGAGAACTTACAACTTCCACTGCAGTCCACAACGCCTGCCAAGCATGGAGATTATGGCAAATGCCTGCAATCCCCAATGGGGGAAGACCTTGTTTAACATGGACGTTCCGGTTCATGTGAGTAACTATCCCGCCATAGTCAGCTATCAAAGATTTGGTTTTGAATCCAGAACCGTAAAATCGTTTGTACTACACAAAGCAAGAGATTAAGGTGGATTATTTGCTCACTGCTGAGGGCTTGGTGTGTATATACATCACTACATAGTGTAAGCATAGTCGCTTCCCGCTGTCTGTCTGTCCCTATATATGATTTGATCTTTAAAGCTACGCAACGGATTTTGATAATTTCCGAAGGTTTACTTTTATAATACATGCATAAAGAAGAAAAACACTGATAATTTTAGAGGTTTCTATTGGGATGTCGTAAATAAACACAACGATTTGCGCTTACATTGCAAACGTTTACTGAGCCCTACGAGGTAGATCAAAATAATGTACTATAGTATTGTACACCTTAAAAAGGTCTACAATAAAGTCCGCAATGGAATATGTCTATCTTTTAGGGATAACACACAATAACCATTTTTTACTTTTTGAGAGAAATAATGGCTTATTTTCGTAGCGATTTTAAGTTATAGAGCATTATTCCTTATCCAATTAAGTACCTTAAAAACATTGCGCGTTTAATATAGATCAATATGGACCGTTTTAGCATGTAATTGAAATGAATATATATATCTAATAAGATTTTTAGTATCAGCATTGCATCTGTGCGAAGCTGGGGCAGGTCGCTAGTACATAATATATGTTACTCTCATATATAGTAACGATAAATCTAACTATTTACACATCAAAGATATTGACACGCATGTATATACTCGAGGGATTATGCAAATATGTCTAAGCAATCACGTTTCGCAAGATGTTTTGAGGGGCCGGTCCAGACTGTAGGTGGTCACCGCCGCCTATGAACACCTGTAATACCCTCACTATTACTGATGAGTTGTCTACCAGTAAGAGAAAGGACTCTATTCACGCCGCGCCGTTATACTTTTTTTGCTGAGGGCGTAGTTTATATAAGTAGTATTCTTGTAATAGTTCAATTTCACTCGGCATTCGCGACGACGCGATAGACTGAATCTTGTTTTTAATAAATGCGAATATATTGTCTTGTTGTCTACTTCTTCTTGGCATAACTATTGAAATATGTAATGGGAAATATTTTCTCGGGGGTTCGGGCTAGAATATCAACCCCCTATTGCTACCTGTTGGGGGTCGTAAGAGGCGAATAAAGGCACGCGTCCATAGGCACACACCGCACGCACAGCAAGCAACGGATTTTAGTTCACTTTGTTTTATCCACTATCCGCACTGCCCGTTGCGTGCCGTGCGTGCGGTGCGTCCGGCGCGGGCCAATGGACGCGTACCTTAAATGTAAAATACTGGAAGGTGAGCAGAACCGTCTTCTGAGGAACATATCTCACACTGCAATCCCTAAGACGCCTGCCAAGCGTGAGGATTATGGCAAACCCCTTAATGTGAGAGGCTGTGTTCAGCAGTGGACAATCCGGCTGATACAGTACAGTATTGAAATAATGTTGTCTTAGATTTTCGCGATTATTACACATAGTAATTAAACAACTTTAAACGGTTTAAATCGCGTATATTTATTATTATTTTTATCCCGACGTTTCAAACACTTTGCAGTGATCGTGGTCACGGGGTGACTAATTGGTTTTATTTGTCACATGAGTTTATTATATATTAATTTCGGACGGTAGGACAAATCATTTCTTAATAACTCATGTGACAAATAAAACCAATTAGTCACCCCGTGACCACGATCACTGCAAAGTGTTTGAAACGTTGGGATAAAAATAATGATAAATATACGCGATTTAAACCGTTTAAAGTTGTTTAATTACTAAGTATTGAAATAAAATAAAAAATTCTCATTTCAACGTTTGCTCTAGACTATTAATAAAACCTAGGTACATAGTAATTTTTGAATAAACGTCTGCTAAACGAATAAAATTACAAAATAATAATACAGTGATTATCTATGGGGGAGTTCATAGATAATCACTGTATTGTAATCACTGTACATTAGACAGTATCACAGACGGTTCATGCTTCGAATCCCACCGCGGGCTTCAGTTTCATAGTAGGGCATTTTGCGAATGCCCAATTCGGTTTGTTTCCCAATTTTCCTTCAAGAAGAAAATATGTTGCCAGGCACTTAAAAATATACTCCGGTAGTTGTCCTTGAGAGCCAGTTTTCATTCTAGGTTAAGACAAAATACACACTTTTACCGCATCATCACTTCATCACCAAATGCTTCCAAAATGTTTATTCTAATAGCTTTTCTGGTTCTTACCAAGTTATTCTAGCTATAACCAGAACAGCTAGAAGCAGCTGATGCGCCGTTATCAACCTTAAATAGGATATGAAACAGAAACAAAAATAAAAATATACACAACCTTGATATCCTTTGTTGAACACACATAAGAAGGTGTTTGCCATAACTCCACGCTTGGCAGGCGTCCTGGGGATCGCAATGCACGATGACAGCACTTCCTAGTAATTTTCTCACTTACTAGAAAGTGCTGTCTTACGACTACAAAAGGAAGTCAAAATAAGATATGAGGGATGCAAAACATGAGTACAAAAGTAATATTAATAATAAAATGTAAATAAGAACCAATATCTTTTAATTATATATGCAATGGTTATGCATATTACATTTATACAGGGTTATTGGTAAAATGATAACAACCTCCTAGGGTTGACTTCTGCTAGTACTAACAAAAATTTTGAAATGTTTTTTTTTGTTTTTTTTTTTATTTTTGTATATTTTTTTTGTGTTTTAATGCCTACTCCGAGCCAAGAGCTGCCGCTGTAGCAACACTGGACCGCACCGTGCTCCCTTTGAATAGAGTTTTGAATATTTACATCGAGCAAAGTCATAAAAAATATGTAATAATACATTACAGGCACAAGAGACTTTTGACATCAGGTGATCCTCGTGCTTATTCAGTCAAAACAAATAAAAAAACAACAGAAAATTTAAAATATAAATAATATATTTCAATACAAAAAAAAATATCTCAGAATTTTTGTTAGGACTAGTAGAAGTCAACCCTAAGAGGTTGTTAGCATTTTTCCAATAAATAATAATATAATGTGCAAAAAAAAATGTTCTCATTTTATGTGCATACTAGAAATGATCATAAATATATATCTATATTTGAGCATTATACAGAATACTTGTATTAATTCTTGTTTTAAGGTATCGTAAAATTTTATCACTGTTAAATTTCTAACAAATAAGCGAAAATACCACAATGTCGTAAAAATTTATTGTTAAGACCCTGTCAAATGCTGAAATGTTGTCATTGTAGAACTGCGTAGGAGTGAAAGAGAACAACGGTAGTGAAATCGCGATCAGTTTAGGGGAAATCCGAAAGTAAACTTAACAAAACTATTAAGGTAAATCGAAAACGTAACATTTCCTGTCCATCTTGATAAGGATTTTCTATTTTATAAATATATTTTCATACACATTTATACGTACATATATAGATATAGCCCCGTGGGGTGCTGCGCCCCGTGGGGTGCCGGGTTAGAATTGCACCTCCCCATATCTTCCCGTGTTGAACGTGAACGAACGTCTCGATACTTCGAGAACTCGGTATCAAGCAGCGTCTATTTTCAATAGTACAATCTCGTATCCTTACATTCTTCGGACATGTTTCCCGGCGTGACAATCAGTCCTTAGAACGCCTTGTCATCCAAGGAAAAGTGGAAGGCACTAGACCGCGCGGAAGGTCACCCACTCGTTGGACTGACCAGATCAAGTATGCCATCGGAGGTTCACTAAACCAGTGCAGCAGAATGACCTCCAGCAGGCAAAGGTGGCGAAACATCGTGAGGCGCATCACATCTGCCCCTGCCAGTACTACTACTACATAGCGATCACTACCGCTCCGTCAAGAGCGTACCGGATAAGAAATAGAATATCTTCCCGTGGGTGTCGTAAGAGGCGACTAAGAGAAAAATAATGGAAGGTGGGCAGCAGCGCCTTCTACAGAACTGCCACCTTACACTGCGATCCCCAAGCCGCCTGCCAAGCGTGGGGATTATGGCAAAGCCCTCCTAAATAGGGGAGGCTGTGTTCAGCAGTGGACGATCAGGCTGATACATATACAGACAGATATATATTTACGTTATAAGCGTAATTTAGAGTCAACTTTACAATTTTATTCTATGGAGAAATTTTTAAGAAATGTGTTCGTGACCGTGTTTCGGACTTTTTTGGCCTTATATAATGTGATCAAGATTAATATGTTATTCTTTTACTGCTACAAACTCAATAGATTTTGCTATAAATCTGTTATAAGCTTTTAGCACTTGTCAAAGTGACAAAACGCAACGTTATATAATGCTTTTAACTTAGTTGAATCCGGATTCTAACTAAAACGCTCTAAATTATGCTTAAAAGTTGATTTATAACAATGTTTTATTTGTTCAGTTTAAGGAGGAGTTGAAGATTTGAAATCGTCGTGTCTTAGACATATATTACAAATATTTCAAGCGCTCAAAGCGTAGTTGGATTAGCCATTATTAACCTATCAATTAAGTTCAGCAACGTCCGATGCAGTCATGACTTGGTGAGTGAAATGAGGATTCTATAAGAAAAACGTCGCCGGGTAAGTAATTGAACCTTCATATGTTTCATTTACTAAGACAAATTACATTACAAAATTACAAATATACGAAAGTAAAAATTATAGTCATGTGCGGGATCCGAACCCGCATCCATCCACCCCTATGGGCAGGGTATGCTCTGACCACCATGATAATGACTCATTACTCCATTTTTTCTCTCGTTCTTTATTTAACCATCGTATTGGGATGGACATCCCAATGACTATATTCTTTTTTCTCGTAAATTTGTAATTTTGTAATGGAATCCGCCGAGCAGGCGTTATTGAAAACATAACAATATTAAAACCTTTACACTGTCAAAAGCAGTATTATAATGATACTGTTTAACTACAATTATTTTGTACTGCTTTTGATTACGGTAATATGTAAAATTAGTCGAACCCTATAATGAATTACTTGTACTATTTTAAGTTATACATACATTTTTTTTTATCTAGCTGTAATAGAAAAGTGCCATAAAATTTGCAATTTTCATCATTAAATGATAAGGGCATTATGCGAGTGCCCGCCTGGCTAGCGACCACTATCAAATAGAAAAATCTGCCGACAAGCTAACGGTCTGTTCCAGCAGATGTCCTTGGGACCCAGTAAAATTACAGGCAACATGAGACAACTATGTCTCAAAGTGACGGACGCAGTGCAATTCATGACTTGTGATGAAATGCATCTGTTATAGGCAGAGGTACGCTTAACATCAGGTGTGCCTTTTCCGTCACTAATAACATTAAAAACAAAAGTTTTACTGTTTCTGTTTGTTCTCTCTGATACCTTTTGATTTAAAAATCACAATTAAATACAATAAAATCTGCTCTTGTAATTCCAAGGTTCTATGTCGCATAATAATAGTATATCTAATACTTATAATAACAAATATTTTTAAAATATTTTATGAAAACATCAAATTAATATTTTAATAAAACACTTAAAAATACAAAAATATATCTAGTGACAATTCCGCCTAATTTTCCTGCTAAGCCGACGTGCCATCACAAACACCACGCAGTTAAACCGGAAGAATTTTCAAAGCGTTTCGCTTCTACATGAAGCATCCTCAGGAGGTCTTGACTCTACGAGCGCACGATCAAGAAATGATCGTGCGCTCGTAGTGTTTTTTTTTAAGTTTTATTAAAATATTAATTTGATGTTTTCATAAAATATTTGTCATTATTAAATATGGATTTCCGCAAAGTAACGCCTGAATCTATTTATTATATCTAATACTTCAACAGCCACATCGATCAATTTCGATAAACCAATATTTAAAATATTTTGTCTCTGAACCATAATAAAAATATTATCAAATATATGTAGATAAGAATTCTGTTCTTAGTTTTACTATTGCTGTTTGTTCTCTCTGATACCTTTTGATTTAAAAATCACAAATGAAGTGTTATAGATTCTGCTCTTGTAATTCCAAGGTTCTATGTCGCATAATAATCTTACATATAATAGCTTTTATAGCCACATCAATCAATTTCTATACATCAATATTTTGATTATTTTAACGCTGAACCATAATAAAAATATTATCTAATATCATATTATCAGGATTTTTCCTTAAATTAACATAAAACTTAGACCAGATCTAATTAATATAGACAGAAGACATGACAGACAATGGATTGATGAAAGAAAAAAAACTGATTCGTTGTATTAAAATATGTTGTGAGTTTTTTTTTCTACATATATCCGATGTTCAATTAGAGGGAGAACAAAAGGTATTAGTATTATCTGGGCACGCTGCTACCTGGTAGCGGGCTGGAGCATTTGGACTGCCTGTAAGTCTGCAATGGCTTGTAGATTATCTGAAACCTTCCATTATAGTAGCTGCAGTGTTGTATACAGTTCGTAGTATTTTATTAATAAAGGCATACTGACCGTTAAAAAAAGCATTATAGTTTTGTGGTGGTATTAGCAAACTTGTGGCTGTTAAGTGACTAAATAAAGTTTTTAGAATATATGAGTATATTTAGTCTATCAATAAGATAAAGAAAATATTTTCGCATCGAAATTTTCGTATTTGTTCCTCGCAAGTGTGTTGAAAAACGTCGTATGACATACGTGCGCTTTGATAATTACAGCCTCAGCTTTCTTGTAGTCCTCACCTACGGCTAGCAATATCGCCTTGGCTGTAATTTTCAACATACTGCACTTATATCATAATGTAATATTACCAAAAATAATATATAAGACACTCAGGTATAAAACTCTAAAAAAAGGTATTGTACAGTAAAAAATATTTACGTAAACTAAACTTATTATCCATTGACCTATTTAACCTATGTTTTAAGCAGCTTATTTTACAGACAGAAGTGACATAAGAAACTTAAATTCAAGCTGATAGTATACTCGTTAATTCACTATATAATTTATTATTCTCTGATAATCTAATATACTCGAACCATTAGTTACAGCGTGCACATTAAAAAGCTCGAAATTTATGTTAATATGATCCTTCTCACCATTTAGCTGGATTATGTTATAATAGGACATTTATATGCACAATCATTTCTGAGTGTCTACTACGGTTGAATCAATTAACCAGTATTTATAATATCATATTTGATATTATATTGACTTAAATTATGTGTAAATATCTATTAATCGATTATGCTTGCAACAGAAGCTTTTGAAGCGCTCGTAGCGAAGTTTACTTAGCTGTTCTCAACCGATCAGCAAAATTAAGCAACGTCGCGCGCGGTCATGAGTTGGATGGGTGACCGCTAGTGACATTACTACTGAGCGTTTCCGTTCTTCGGAGGGCACGTTAAGCCATCGGTCCCGGTTGTTGTCTTAGGATGGTAGTCGTTATAGCATGGTGGAAGTGCATTTTGCGAATGCCCGCCTGGCTAGCTACCACCCTCAAGTAGAAAATCTGTCGCCAAGCACCTAACGGTGTGTTCCGGCAGCTGTCCTTGAGAGCCAGTACTTCTAGGTTAGCCTGAACAACATCATCGACCACATCATCATTTACCATCAGGTGAGATAGTGGTCAAAGGCTAACCTATCAGCAAAAAAAAAACAGTAAAGATAACTTTAATATATATCAGGATTTTGCATTATAATTATGCATAAAAATAATACATTAAATAAAAATATATTTAATGAGGCTCTTTTCCATGAATAAGACATTTATATTCAGAATCATTTCTGGGTGTCTACTATTAACCAGTATTTATAATATCATATTTTGATATTATATTGCCTTACATTGTGTGCAAATATCTAATAATCGATTATTTTTGTAATGGATACCTACAATATTAATCAGGATTTTGCATTATATTTGTGCGTTAAACCACAAAAATAAATATTTATTAAGACTCTTTTCGATAAATTGCAAAGCGTGTATAAATAATATTTTTAAATTTTTATTTTTTAACTAAACCAGTATAAAATCATAGAATTAATTCAAATTGGACTTCTTAGAATGTTTATATAAAAGTGGTTTTAGCTATACTTAGCTTTCGCTTAGCGTCTTTTTAAACCAGATAAGCTAGCCTTTGACCACTGTCTCACCTGATGGTCAGTGATGATGTGGTCGAAGATATTCTTCAGGCTAACCTAGAATTACTAGCTCTTAATGACGGCTGCCGGAACACACCGTTAGGTGCTTGGCGACAGATTTCATACTTGATTGGGTAGCTAGCCAGGCGGGCATTCACAAAATACCATATCACCATGCTTTAACGATTGCCAGCGTAAGACAAGAACCGCTACGGACGGCTTAACGTAATGTCACTAGCGGTCACCCATCCAAGTCATAACCGCGGCGGACGTTGCTTAACTTTGCTGATCGGTTAAGAACAGCTAAGTAAACTTCGCTACGAGCGCTTTAAATGGATCTTAGTGCCTGATACAGATTACCGAGTCATGTAAGGCCAACATGGTGATTCCTAAAACGGCGCACGCATAAACTTGTTGATTAAGTCGTACCGCCACTCTTTCTATTTTTGTAGATATTTTATAACTCTTCATCACATAAAATATCACTAAATAAATTTTACTGCACACAATGACATGTTGACAGCAGATTTTTACAACATGGCCATCGTTTATAGTAAAATAAATACAAAATCTGAACAGAAGTAGTAATAAATTGGACAACTGAGATATATTATATTTGTTAAGACATGTGCCTGTAATTTTACTGGCTCTCAAGGACTGCTGCCGGAATACACTGTTAGGTGCTTGGCGACAGATTGTCTACTTGAGGGTGCGTGCATGCCCAAATTCCACCATACGGTGAAGCTCAAGCCAGCGGTGGGAATTGAACCATGGACACTGCAGTCTATAGCTATTACCGCTCGGCCATCGTTGCATAAGTTCCCGAAAGAGTGAACAAATTTTTTGAGCAAGCTTTGAACTCTATTTACTATTCAATATCTATCATATTCACGTGAGTTATCCCATATTATTTACCAAAATGAGTAAAAACCACGTTAGTTTTTATATTAATATATCTATCAACTTAATGTAATATATGAGGAAGTACCTACATACTCGTTTTCACAATCTGGTGTAAAAATAAATCACGCTCCTGATTTTTAAAGCATAATTCAATTTGCTTTCATCCTTTTCAGGAGAGTTGTTTAAAAATGAATTAAACGAAAATATGGACTAAGGTCCAGTTTTGATTACCTTAGCTGAATTAATATTTACATATCAGGTTAGACAAATATTTTCTTTGGTCATACAACCTTTATTTTTATAATTAATTGTTTTGGAACGTTGTTCGTACGATGATCGGGTCGAACGAATATGAATTAATGTTATCTAATATAAACAGCGTTACAAATAATATTGTTTTTTTTTAATATTCATGAAAATAATACAAAATAGGATACAAATAATTATCCTAAATTATATTTACAATTACAAGAGCACATGTTCGTTTGTTCCGGACGGGAATAGAACCTGAGTCCTCCGACTTCCAATTCCGGATGGTCTATTTCACTCGGCCACTTCGGTGGTATTTGTAATGTGATGGCCGAGTGGAATAGGCGTCCGGCGTGAAGTCAGAGGTCGCATATTTGATTCTCGTCTGGAATTAAAAAAAAGTGCTCCAATAAATTGTTTATGTGATTTTCGCTTAGCACTCGATAGTGCTTGTGATCATATTATTATTTAGAAATATCTTAAATTATTTAAAAGTTCCTAGTACATCATAACATTTTTATTTTTTGCAATGACGCATGCACTGCGGATTTTTTTATTTATTTATTATATTATATTTAATGTTATATTTAATTATATTTAATGTTATTATGACGGTACAAGCCCGAGACCCACCTGATGTTAAGTGCACTAAGCTCTGCCTATAACAGACGCATTTCGTCAACGACGAATTGCACTGTGCCCTTTACACTGAGACGTCCAGTTGTTAGGTCTCATTAGCCTGTAATTTTTCTGGCTCTCAAGGACTGCTGCCGGAACACACGGTTAGGTGCTTGGCGACAGATTTTCTACTTGTGGGTGGTCGCTAGCCAGGCGGGCATTGGCAAAATGCCCTTCCACCATACGGTGAAGCTCAAGCTCTGGGCGGGATTCGAACCATGGACCTGCTGCGCGGCAGTCCATAGCCAATGCCACTGAGCCATCACTGCTTCAAATGGATGACAAAAATACTACAACAAAGGAAAACTATAGTGTGGCATACGACCCTACGCCATCCCTTTAGCCAGGGTATGCTCCGACCGCTAATCCAACATGACATTATGACGTATCACTCTAATTTGTCCTCTCGCTCCTAACCATCGTATAGGGATGAAGCGACATCTAATAGTTCAACTTATGTTGTACTATAAACAAGACTAATTATTGCAATTAGCTTTAAACTTGTTC
Organism: Plagodis pulveraria; assembly: GCA_963890685.1. Taxonomy (NCBI): domain Eukaryota; kingdom Metazoa; phylum Arthropoda; class Insecta; order Lepidoptera; family Geometridae; genus Plagodis; species Plagodis pulveraria. The sequence goes on from OY982967.1 coordinate 22,005,448, forward strand.
ACGATGAGGCAACCCTATAATTTTAATAATTTTACACATGCTCTGCGGACAACGAGTCGTTGTAATTTTGTAACCCAGTAGATTTTTAATGAGACTGTTTAATGTCAGTTCCAAATTTAAAAATATTACTTTAAGTTAGAGCTAACTTCTACGTATATATCTATCTACTTATACTTTTATTTTATGCTATATGTGGTACAAATGAGGCTTTTTGAGTGCGTATGTGTGAAAAGTTATGTTTGTATTGAAGTGTGTGCGTGTGGCTATTGAGTCAAATATAAAACAAAAGTAAATTGTATTTATTGAGATTAATTAAGGAAATTTAATTATTTATGTATATAATCTTAGTTATAGGCAAATTGTCTGTAAGAACTTCAGGCATCATCATAATACATCATCATGTTTATTGATCGTTTTTTTTAATACTTACCGGCTCGCCTTTAATAACTATCTCAACTGATGGTAAGTGTTGTTGTGATCGAAGATGTTGTTCAGGCTTACCTAGAATTACTGGCTGAACATACCGTTAGGTGCTTGGCAACAGATTTTCTACTTGAAGGTAGAGCCTGGCCTCCACGGTCCCCCGATCTAAACCCCATTGTTTTTTTTTTGTATGGGGATACTACAAAGACCTCGTCTACTCGAGAGAATGCCGCAATATGGACGAGTTGACCCGGAAATTGAGAGTAGCAGAAGAAATAATTTAATAATTCCATTAAAAACAATAGAAGTGCATTCAGACGTTTAAAAGACAACTTTTTCCGGCGATGTCGCACTTGCATTGAGCAACAGGGAAGCCATTTTGAAAATTTATTGTAATTAAAAACCTAGTACTTGGTTTTACTTTGCTTGCATTAATCATCATGTAAATTAAAAGTTTGCACTTACCATATTTAGTTTTTTTTTGATTGAAGCCTTATAAATAATAAAATGAAATTTTCAGGGTTGCTACCTGATAGATAGAGCAAGTTTTTAAAAGCCAAACGGTATTTTTTTGTGACTTTATTTTTTAAGGGGCCTTGAAGTTGTGAACATACTGGGTAATTTTACCTTTCATGGCATTTAATTTTTTTTTATTCCACTCAAAGATATAACGATAGTAAATGTTACATAATTTTTACCTTTTTTAGGTTGAATAGTAACTTTGGTCCAAATAACCGTTTTTTTTAATGTTATTGTGACGGAGCAAGCTTGACGCCCACCTGATGTTAAGCGCGAATTGCACTGCGCCCGTCACTTTGAGACATAGTTGTTAAGTCGCATGTGCCTGTAATTTAACTGGCTCTCAAGGACATTCGCAAAGTGCCCTTCCACCATGCGGTGAAGCTCAAGCCCGCGGCGGGATTCGAACCATGGACCTGCTGGGCGGCATAGTGGAATGCTTCATTGTGACAAGTACAGCATATTGGCAGATACATAATATGTATCTAAATATCTATGAAAATCTACTGTAATTTTGAAGAAATTTCACTATTTTCCGGTCGGGTGTAAAAAATATGTATAGAGCGTGTTAATTATTATTGCTTAGTCGTACAACGCTACCGGTGACGCAAATTTTGGTGGGTAATACTCTACACTACGCAGTAGATTTGACTTTGCCGTTCACACAATGTATGGGGGGTATGATACACCTATATATCTAAGAAACTGGCTAGCTGAAACTCATAAAAATCACGGAACCAACTGAGAGTTTTACTCTATGCAACAACAATTCAAAAGATTTTAATATTGTTAGGTTTGCAATAACGCCTGCTATGCGGATTACATTTCAAAATCACAAATATACGATAGGAAAAATTTAAGTCATGTGCGGGATTCGAACCCGCGTCCATCCACCCCTTGAGCCGGGGTATGCTCTAACCAATTAGACATAAACTGATATGTTGATAAACTGATAAAACCAAAATCTAATTTAGAAATGTACAGATCCGGCCCTAACTACGCTTAAAGACATAGAAGATAATGCGCTACAGATTCTACCTAATACGCTAAAAGACATAGAAGAGGTAGAATATTTTATAAAAAACCTAAAATCCTTACTTGAATCTAAATGTTATTATACCGTAGACGAAATTTTCAACAATAAATTGAATGACATGAAGAGATCGTTCCGTTCCTACCATTGCTTATAGGGTCATATGTATTACACACACAAACATGTTAAATAAGACCTGCATGTAGCTACATATGTTGCAATAATTGAGTATTGAGTATATAAATCAATAAAATTGCACGTTACTTTCACCTATCCTACAACAGAGGCGATGACATGAAAGTATGAGAATGGGTAAGTACTTGAAGACTGCAAGTAATGACTTGCATGAACTTATAAAATAAAACTGTCATTTTAATTAGTCTCAAAGGACATAGAGACAAATTATATTTTTAACTGATATAAATTTCAATGTGTGATTTTAACTCATTCAAAACACAATGTGTTATTGTGTACTTATACCAATTTTGTATAAATATTTCAAGCGTTGCATGCGTCAAAATCTGAGACACATGACGTGAACAAAAACTAATTTGCAATTGCACAAGGTCACCGAAACATCTCAAAAATAAATAATTTGTACATTATTAAAAATATACATGATGTTTTTATAATTCCAACTAGGTAGGTATTATTTCAAGTTCAAGTCCGCGCGACCTTACTCTTTGAGCAAAGGTAAAAAAACAATACGTTTTTAGACGAAAAACACGTTCCACAGCCAATTACAGAAACGTCTGACAACGACGTATGTTTTCAGACATTAATTTAAATTCTTTTGTGTTTTAATTTGCATAATTCTCGTCACAACACGATGTATTGTAATATTTGTACAGCTGAATAATACATAGTTTATTAATCTGAGAGCTGATAGTAATAATATAAGTATCTAAACCAACGATCATCAATAATATCGAGAAATTAAAAAGAAAAACTCTAGACTTTTTCAGCCAGTTGTTGATCATCCAGATTAGTGCACGATCACTGATATCACTTTTGAATACACTCTAAAATTTAAATTTCGAAGCATTGTTTAAAATTTTTCACACGTCAGAATACGATAGAGATTTTCCCGCGTTAAGGAGATAGCGACGCGAACGCCCCCTCGCGCGGTTACAAGCAGACTGACTTGCCTTGCGGTACGATCCGAACGCAACTGACGCGCGACATGTTCACCCAAACCGTCTTTTTCTTTATAAACGTTCTAGACCGGTTTAGTCCATAAAAATTATAATAACATCCAAAAATAACTCGAATCGTATTAAATGTTGCGGTATATGTCCATATTTCGGAAAGAATAAGGTTAATGTTTTAACTACTGAGATATTTTTATACACTCGAGAGCAATGAATCCGGGTCACTTAAAGAATCCTAAAAATCTCGGAAACTAACAATGCTAGGTTAATGCAATAAATTGTATTTAATAGACAATGTAATACTCCTTAAATGAAGGTATTAAAACTTCTTAGTTATTGTAAAGTTATATCATAAAAAAATCAAATTTGAAAAAGGGCCACTTTCGAAGATGGAACTACGAAATTACAGCATTTGGTTTTGCTTTTGTTTGTAATCTGTCATTTATGTGGGTACATAAACCATGTTGTCTATATTCATTATTCAAGCTGAAATTATGTCGCTTACGCCTGAAGAATGCACCAGAATACTTACAATGCTGGAAACCGGCCGGAGTCAGCGCGATACAGCCAGGACTGTCGGTGTGTCGCTGTCAACAGTACAAAGAGTTCTCCGACGTTACGAAGAAACTGGTTCTAACCTACGCAGACCAGGAACGGGCAGAACCAGGTGTACCACAGCACGAGAAGACCGATACTTGGTGAACACCATGCTTCGAAATCGCTTTCTCACAGGAACTGAACTCACCAATCAGTTTCGACGCCTCGGAGGAAGTAACCCAAGTGCATGGACAGTAAGACGTCGGCTTGCTGAATCTAACTTAAAACCCCTTAGACCTGCAAACGGCCCTAAACTGGAGCGTGGGCATCGTATTTCGAGACTAAGATATGCCCAGAGCCACGTAAATTGGAGTATTGAAGATTGGTCAAAAGTTATGTTCTCCGACGAATCAAAATTTATGCTCTACAAGCACGATGGAAGACACAGAGTGTATCGAAGACCAGGGGAAAGATTCAAGCAAGCATGCATCGAAGAAAAAGTAGCCTACGGTGGTGGGTCTGTACTTGTGTGGGCCGGAATTTCTTCTGAAAGTCGCACAGAGCTGGTGATCATAGAAAACGGCTCTTTAACTAGCGTAAGATATGTGGAAGAAATCCTCAATGATCACGTTGGTCCATTTATGGTCAATTTAGGTGAGGATGCTATATTTATGCATGACAATGCCCGACCTCATACAGGTAGGATTGTGAATGACTACCTTCAAGAGATGAACATTACTCGTATGGAGTGGCCAGCGCGCAGCCCGGATATCAACCCGATCGAGCATGCTTGGGACGAGCTAGGCAGATGCGTAAAACAACGAAACCCTCCCCCAATCACGCTTCGTAAGCTCAAAATTGCTCTCACAGAGGAATGGGAGAATATTCCCCAAAATCGTATAAGGAACTTGGTGTACAGCATGCCAAACCGCGTAAACGCAGTAATGGAAGCACGAGGAGGCAATACGAAGTATTAAAATTCAAGAAAATCGTAATAAAGTTCAAAAATTTCATGTTTCCTATTTTTGTTTTAAGGAGAGATCAGCAGTTTTTTTCTTTATGTAATTTTGTGTTAATAAAATGTATGGTGACTCATATTTTTTTTACTTTCATTTAAGGAGTATTACATTGTCTATTAAATACAATTTATTGCATTAACCTATCATTTTTAGTTTCCGAGATTTTTAACATTCTTTAAGTGACCCGGATTCATTGCTCTCGAGTGTATATGAGCAAAGACGTCAATCTTAACCAGTGTCTTTGTTTGTTGTTGTCTGGGAGGGTATATTATGCTCATTTATCTATGATACCATCGTAGATGCATTGAAACGTAAAGAAAGGTGCATAGAAAGAACTGCTCGCGAATCATACTCACATATAAAAATTATTATGGGACATTGAAAAATCCCTGGGTGGTTTAAAAGTATGTTAATTGATAACTGGCTTTGTTCTATCATGAATTTGTACTATTTTTCTTCGAAATCAGATTGGAGGCTTTTAGAGTGGAAACTCATATCTGTGCCTGTAATGCAAACTATTAACAAGGTCACGGTATTTGCTATGGTAAAATAATATTTCTCGCATTATTTTGAACAGTTATCGAAAACCAGTGTATATGATTTCATAAATTAAAACTGTAAAACCGTTACTTAAACTAAACTAGACCTAACATGTCACCTTTCGCATTGGAAATGAAAATTTAGTTAATAAAGATATTTGTTAAACCCTCTGACAAACTAAGAAGTGCTCTGAGGTTTATTTTTAATTATTAGAAGTTCTTTGTCGCTAAGCGACCACACCGCCCTGTAATGGAACACGAGGCCTACCTGATGTTAAGCGGTAACCTCGCCTATATAACAGATGCATTTGGTCAAAAGTGACAGACTACACTGGGCCCGTCTCCGTGAGACATACAAAAAAAAGGACGAGAGAAAAATTGGAGTTATGAGTCATTGTCATGTTAGCTCAAGCGGTCAGGGCATACCCCGGCTATAGGGGTGGATGAACGCTGGTTCAAATCCCGCACAAGACTATAATTTTTTCTCTCGTAAATTTGTAATTTTGTAACGGTTATTTCTTAATTGCAGTTTCGGATTAATGGCGCGTTTTTTATATAATAATTTGTGTAATACGAATTTAACGTATTATTTATTCAAGACATAGCAAGAACTAAAAGTTGTAAAATAAACACGTTTCTTGTATGGTCCCTCATAACTTTATACATTTTGTTTTTATTATTTGTTAAGCAAGCCGCTATAGCAATAGCCGAAAACAATTTATTTATTTATTACATACATGCTCTTGGGTATGCATAATAGTTACCCAATTCGCTTACCCAAGGCTCAAAAAGATTTAAAATAGTAACAACACATATAAAATAATAAAAAAATATAAAAGGTAGAAAATAGAAATACAAACAATTTTAAATAAGAGAAAAATTAAAGATATTTCTAGAACTAAAAATATTAAATATATAAATTAATATCTAAGTAAATATCCACTATACATTATACAATATACATACATAGATAACATCACGCCTCTCTCCCGTAGGGGTAGGCAGAGCCCTCAGATTTCCACTTACTACGATCCTTACATAACTCTTTCGCATTAACTTAAAACCTTACACCTAATAAAAAGCCCAATAATAAGGAATCTGAGTTCCATTTTTTTGTATTCTTTTGTATCCAGAACTTGACAATAATATGTGCACGGAGCGCTTTCCATACAAACGTAGTTAATAATTACATAAAATAAAACGTAGTTAATAATTAATAAAATTATTATACGTAATTAAAAAAAATATTAGACTTTTTTATATGGCTTTGTAAGTTAGCCTTTGACTACAATCTCACCTGATGGTAGATGATGTGGCTAAAGATGTTGTTCAGGCTAACCTAGAATTACTGGCTCTCAAAAAAGTCAGTCAAACTGGTAGTGGGCTGGAGCATTTGGACTGCCTGTGAGTCTGCAATGACTTATAGGTTGTCTAAATGTTTTTTGTAGCTGTAGTGTTGTATATAGTTCGTAGAATTTTTTTCTTGGTAGTAGTTACTTAGGCCCAGTCTTGACTTTAGATTATGTGTGCGAAAATTATGAGACTACTACTAGTGAGATGACAAGTATCAAAGCAGATTAGAGTAAAAATATATGCCTACTTAGTTTGGGAGAAGCACAAGAAGAAGATCATCTGGCAGTCTATTTCACTTTATGATTATATTATATAGTTTTTTAAAAAGACATATTATAAAGTCAACAATTTACTATCATATGCCAATATCATTCAAAATATATGTCAACGACAAAACTCAATTTAAATACCAAGTTTTATGTTTTTGTAATTGCTTATCTAAATAATCATTTGTATTGATTTATGCTAAGTGCTGCTATAATATTGTTTTGAAAGTTTATTTTTATTAATCAATAAATCTTATTATAATTGTTTTTGACACTACCGACTAAAAAGGAGGAATTCAAATCGACGCGCACGTACAGTTTTCGGACTATGAAGCAATAATAGGCGAGGGTAATAACTATGAACTACCGAAACGCACGTCCAAGGTTCGATCTACAACGCCGGCTATCTACATTCCTCAAGTAGACAATCTGTCAGAAAGCACTTAGCAGTATATTCCGGCTGCAGTCCTTGAGAGCCAGTTAATGACAGATGAAACTTAACAACTGTATATCTCAGGATGATGGGCGCAGTGCAGTTCGTCACTGTAACGAAATGCATCTATTAAAAAATCCTACTACACAGTTTCGAGTTTCTTGCCCGTTCTTCTCGCAGTGGCTCTATACAATTTATTTGCTGAACGTGGCAGTACAATGTAGAATATTTCAATACAAAAATTTGTAATTGACCTTCATAAGAGCGTCGTAGACGCCTAAATTGAATACATGATTTTGACTTTTTGACTTTTGAGAGGTTACCGCTTAACACAAGGTGGGCCTCGAGCGCGTTTCGATACAATCATATGAAGAAGAAAAGGATTATGCATATATAGACTTTTCGTTATATCCACGGATTTAGGAAGAAATCCGTGGTTATGTCCTTTTATATCCTTATATGCTGTTTATACGGCTAAGGAAAACACGACTAATTAGCAGCAGGTCACAACTCACGTCGATGTAAGTGCCAAGTCGGGTGTTGATGCATATCGAACACACAACAGTGTCAGAAGAGAAATTGAGTTATTTTTAAACATTGAGCTTTAATTATTGCAATGTATACTAGCAACCATGTATAAATTAATTAAAAAAGTAAAAAAACCCAACAGAAAACTATTTATCTTTGTTAAACGTCTTATCATTATTAATGAAAACTGCAAGTTGTATTTATGGAATCGTTATTTAAAGTTCTTCATTTTGATAGAACTTGTAGATAAAAAAAACCTATAATATGGCGTCTAAAATCCACCAGTTTTTTTTTTTTTTTTGTACCGAGTGTCACTTGCACTATTAAGACTAATCTAACGATATCTCATACATTAAAATCGGTTAAGCCGTTTAGAATTTATGGTGGAACAAAGAAACTAAGAAACGTACATACCTACATGAACCCTGAAAATAAAACACTCCTTTTTTTGGGCAGTCGTGTCCTTTTGAAAGCATTCCAAAAGAGACTTGGCATCAGGAAAGCGCCTGGTCAAAAAGATGAAGCCAAATCTTATTTTTTTTATAATATTAAAATAAGATTTTTCTTCAAGTTTTTGACCTCCTTATAATTTATGTTTGTGTTGTACGGAAATATATTTTCAAGTTGTTTTTTTTACCGACTTCCAAAAGTGGAGGAGGTTCTCAAGACGACTGCATATTTCTTTTCGTATGTTTATTACGTGATTTCTCCGCCCGCCGATCGTGGACTGATTTTGATAATATTTTTTCGTTGGGTAGATTATATTTCTAAGTTAAGGTGTTATTTAAGTTTCATCATAATAACTAGGTTTTTTATGCCTGATAGTTTAGCTTTTGACCACTATCTCACCTGATGATAAGTGATGACGTGGTCAAAGATTGACTAGCCTAGAATTACTGGCTCTCAAGGACAATGAAAATTGGTTAATAAATAATGTTTTTCTTAACAAAATTATCCTTTATGTTCTTAGAGGAGACATATTGCACTGACCATACATGGCCAGGCATAGGTGTGATAAGGATATAAATTTGATTACCTAAAATGTCCGCAATATGAAAACCTTTAGCAAGTCAACCGTAATATGTTAAGTAAATAGAAAAACTAAAGTCAAGATAAAAATCATATTTTTATGACCTAGTTTCATTATAATTAGTTTGTGCAAAGAGCCTGATGTTTGCTAGCAGTCTTTCCACTTTGACCAGTTCAATTAAAAAGAAAATTAGATTGTTCTGAAAATTGGTAAACAGAATTTCTATTTGCCGGAGCTTTTGAGGTTCTTAGTAAATTAAAAACTATTACTGAAACAGAACACAATTTTTTGATGACTGTTTTCATTTCATTCTGTCTTGGTAAAACGGTTAAATAATAAAAAGAAAGGTATGACTTCGAAGAAAAATACAGCTGACAGGTATTTAAGCCTTTGACACCTGTTGATAAGTAAGCATATGCTCAACGATGGTAAAAAGACTAACTAAAACTAGCAAAAAGCTGAGCTTTGTGATCGCTCGTGTTTATTTATCAACCCGATCCTAGTCGTGTCATGATGAGACGAATTCCTTGGCATTCCATGGATTCACCGTGCGGGTGCCGGGTCCACAGCGTTGCAAAGGAAGAGGCCAGAGGGACCTGGGACTTGCAACCCAGGAGTAGGGTTAAGGAGCCTATTATGATGCATCAGGGGAGCACCCCTTCACCGCTCGAGCCTCGTCCCCTGCCTAACCAAATTTGGTAGGATCCTACTAATGCCGCCTTAGATACCCGTTTTAGGATGGAAGTTACGGTTGTTCTTGACAGGCCTAGGTCTTTAAGTAGGTTATACAGGTATTTCGCTGGTATACCCCTTTCTCCAACTTCTACAGCATATAGATTAACCACATAACCGTTTTTTTTTATTATGTTGATTAGCTACGATGTATTTGAATTTTGAGTCTAGTTCTGTTGCAGCGATCGTAACTCTTTGGTTTTCTTACAGATGGCGTTAGTTGTACATTAACATTCTATCCAAATCCAATCTTATTGGGTATCGCCGGAGTGTCAAATATTCTACCTCTAATCCAGCAGTGTGCAAACACTGCTGTATTTAGGTTTGAAAGGTTCTGTAGCAAGACCGGAGGACCGGAGGTACTGTGCAAAATCCTCCTTTGCTGAGGGTGGATGTGTTCAGCAGTGGACACTCTGGCTGATACAGTACAATCGAGACTTAAGAACGAATGTCTCGGAGTATCGTGCGGCATTACTTTGTTACACACTACACACTAACAGTGGCACTGTAACTGTAATGGACAGACTTGATGCTTATCATCAGGCACCAGCTACTGCCGGATATTCAACTTCGAATCAGTGTACAAACACTGTTTAGGTTTGAAGGCCACTGTAGTTATAGTGAAATTACAGAGGTGTATCGAAGTGCATTGACATATACAATGGTGATACTGTAATTTTTCTGGACAGTTTCCCGTGGGGTGGCCATTTCCATCTATAGGTGTCGTAAGAGGCGACTAAAGGTAAAATACTGGAAGTTGGGCAGCAGCGCCTTCTGAGGATCTGATCTTAAACTGCGATCCCCAAGACGCCTGCCAAGCGTGGGGATTATAGCAAAATCCTCTTTTGATGAGGGAGGATGTGTTCAGTAGTGGACACTCCGACAGATTCAGATACAGATACAGCACAGGGCAGCAGCGCTTTCTGAGGAACTAATATCTTAAGCGATTCCCAAAACGCATGCCAAGCGTGGGGATTATGGCAAACCAAAAATTCTAAATGGGTGAATCTTTTCTAAATGATTGAAAGGCTGTATCAACAGTGGACATTCCGGCTGATACAGTACAGACGTGACGTGAGGCACCGGATTATCCGTTTCGGCACTAAATATAATTAAAAAAATGCTTGACGACAGATTTTCTACTTAAAGATGGCTAGCCATGCGATCTTGAATAGATTTTTACGACCGGAAATGGACTTTTGATGAGAAAACGCAGATTGACATTTCTCATAAACACTAAGTGGTTGAGACCCCATTACTGTTTTACTACACCAGAAAAAAACACCGATTTAAAAATGTCAAAGGTGTAATATATCCCGCCAAAATTCTCCCACGAATATTACTGTACGAAGAACCTGTAAATGCATAATAAAATAATATAAAATATGTAAATATGCACATAAATAAGATATGTAAATCTTCATTATTGTCTTTAAATAAAACTAATATTGATTTGAGATAATAGTTTTAATACTATTCCACCTTGAGACAGATCGTCTAAAAAGGAAGTGATACCATAAACACAAATATATAATCATTTTCATCGCTCTTTCACAGCACAGATTACATAGGTATTTAAGAACACAGATACGACAACCATCATCAAAAATAAAATTTGTATTGAAACGCTCGTAGTGGAGTTTGCCTAGTAATTCTTAACCGATACTAGGTAAACAATGTATTCTGCGGTCAGTCAATGGATGAGCGCATGTGGCATTTTACTACTAAGTGTTTCCGTACTTTGGAGAGTACTTTAAAGGCTGTCCGCGTCGGTCCCGATATTGTATCACCGTTTGTACTACGTGAGCGACAAACGTAGAAACAACTTGAAGGAAGCGACAGGACTTGTACTTACACGCGGTCTACCTGTGTTTGTGGATTTTTTGTGCTGGACAATGGGTTAGGCAGTCGATAGGCAAGTGTGGGAATCCATTTGACCCCCCCCCCCCATGACCAGTCAGCCAAGATGGGGTCGCGTTAGCATTCAGCATCTTGCCCCAGTGGTAATCCCGAACCCAACAAGACCTCTGCGCCAGTGCACTGAGAAAAACGACTTCAAGGCTTAAATCAAATTTGACCTTTTACCGTAAGATGAATTCACAACTCTTAAGATGATTTTCACCAATCAATAAAAATGTACCATGTTTTATAATAAACACAACCGTCAAAAACGCCTTCCGTAAAGTATTTTCAGAATTGAACTTGTTATACGATAATAATTGCAGTATTGACCATAAAATATATCTTACTTTTACGGGGGTTTATATACTGTGATTATCACTATAACGTACGACTTAATCAGCCTCATTGAAAAGTCAATATTTAAGAAAGACCACAAAGTACACCTTAAATGAAGACGAAAAGAAACATTCGCCTTCACTGACCTCGTTTAGCGCCTTCTAGTTGGAAGGCGTTTTTGTACGTATTTACGTTTGGTCGGTTTTCGCCTTATAACATATAAATTGGCCGTCATTAGGGCGCTTTTGACTTTAGATTTTTCTCAGTGTGGAGGGACATCCTTGAACACAAAACCGCACCCTATTAGTGTCGGGCAATGCAAGCTGGTGGAGAAAATAACTCTCCAGTGACCACAAACTCTCCAGAAGCCCCCCTTCCATGTCTAACACTGTAGACCACATCATCACTTGCCATCAGCTGAGATTGTGGTCAAAGACTAGCCTATCGGCATTATAAAAAGTAATCTGCACTACTGTCTTCAGATGTATAAAATCAAGCATGGCCCAGATGTAAAAATATTTTTAAAATAAATGAGCTGAGTTTTTTTGTAGCTTCTAAAAACGGTTCTCTTTGTTGTTTCTAACAATAATGATATCTAAGTACATTATTTTTTGTATTATCTTAAGTTTTTGGAGGTACATTGTATATTTTGTTCGGGATATGTAAATAATTACTTTTATTAAACGAGTAGCTAAAAATAATGAGCCAAGTCAGTCGTTTAACATAAAATAATACCAGTCATGTGTGGGTTGGGTTCGCACACTAAGGTTCCATACCAATAAACAATATATTGTTTTGTAGTGTGTTTTTACTAAAAAAAAATTACACTCAATTCCTTAGCTTCCACTTTCACTTGACCAGTTTTTATTCTTCGTTAACTAAATTTAAAGATTAATTAAATGATAATAAATAGATTCAGGCGTCACTTTGCGGAAATCCATATTTAATAATAACAAACTGTCTCGATCGTGTGCTCGTAGAGTCAAGACCTCCTGAGGATGCTTCGTGTAAAAAACGCGTCGAAAATTCTTCCGGTTTGGCTGCGTGGCGTTTGTGACTTTACGACGGCTTAGCAGGAAAATTAGGCGGAATTGTCCCTAGATATATTTTTATATGTTTTAAGTGTTTTATTAAAATATTAATTTGATGTTTTCTTAAAATATTTTAAAAATATTTGTTATTATTAATTAAATGGGTTTATAGTAATGATTCACTTTTCCCTTGGACATCTGGTATCATTCAGCCTACTTATAAAAAGAGATACATAGATACATTAATTTAGCCTGGAAATCTTGGGGATTAACAAACATTATTAAATACCGGTACATAAAAATAAAAAAAAAATGATTGATTGTTCAAATTAAAAGCAAAATAGTAGACAAAACCAAGATTCGTGACTTTTTAACCGACTTTAAAAAAAGGAGGAGGTTCTCAGCTCGGCCGAATTTTTTTCTGTGTGGGTTACCTTGTAACTATTCACAGGGAAACTGTTACGTCTCTGTACCAATTTTGATGATATTTTACATTCGAAACCTGGTGCTTGTCATATGGTCCCATTTGTTGATGTACCTATATGTACCCATATAGGTAAATATGTATAAATGTGTGTATCACTGAAGAATAGTGTTAAGACTATACTGCACAGTTACGTTTATAAGTAATGTTATTCGATAAGTAAATACAGTTCCAATCATAGAACACCTGTAACGTTATAAACAAATCCTTTTAACAACAATAAGATAAAAAACTGATCTCCACAATACAGGGAATCTTAGTGTGGAGACCAGGAACTACCTATATATAAATTTAATTAAGTAACTTTATTTGCTCATTTATTTTTAATGTATAAAGTACCTACATTAATTAGTTTTAAGAATTGTAACATTATGGTTGTTGAAATAAATATTATTATTATTATTAGTATAAATTTGAGTGAGATTTGACGAAAAGTATTTATGTTTTCCTTAATAACGCGTATTTTATGTTTGAAGTCTGTTGTATTTTTTGTTAAAATCTAACTTGTTTTATTATTTTTATGGCCAATACGCTAATCCTTGACCACTTAACCTTTGCTAAATTCCCGTACACCATACACAAACTTACGTGACATTAAGAACACGTTTTGAAATGGGAATGCTATTTCATTTCATGTCCTCTTATCTCGTTTCATCTCCGTCGTCGGTCCCGTCTTGCCTAGCTTCTTATCTCGGCTAATCTCACCTCAATTTTTATTTATTTTATTTATTCCAAATATTTTAGTAAATAATACGGGATAACTCACGTGAATAAGTCAGATAGCTCCGACTATAGTTTCAACCACATCCGGTGGTCACAGCACTCAGCGTGCTCAGCGAGACGTCAACGCGGGCGTCCCGAGCTCTCCTTGAAAAAGACCACTGGATGTGATTGAAACTATAGTCGGAGCTATCTGACTTATTCACGTGAGTTATCCCGTATTATTTACTAAAATCAGTGAAAACCACGTTAGTTTTTATTCTAAATATAGTGTTATTATACCAAGTTAGACGCTTGTGGATGTAAATCTAAAGGTTTAAAAACCCTGTCCTCTTTTATTTTTTAAGTCAAAGCTGCCGTTCAATAATTCCAACCAGCTGTAGCTTATAACATAATATTAAACCTTTATAAATGCTTGGATGGGCCACATTGCTCGACGAACTGATAACCGATAGGAAAGATAGGTTTTCGAGTTATTACCACATTACACCGGAAGACGTAGAGTTGGTAGGCCCCCACTAGGTGGACTGACGACATCGTTAAAGTCGCGGGTATTCAATGGTCACAAGCGGTTAACAGCCGTTCTTTGTGGGAGGCTTTTGTTCAATAGTGGACGTCTTCCGGCTGATGCTGATGATGATGTAATGCTTGAAAGGTAAAATAGACTTCAGAGGGACATCATAAGATTCAAGAAAGAGAAAAACATCAAGACACATACATCAATTCAATAAAATTGTTACTGTTTTTTTTATTCATTTATAGCTGATAAGCCTATCACCAATCACCACAGCCTTTGATTACTAACTCACCTGATGGTAAGTGATGATGTGGTCAAATGTGTTGTTCGGGCTATCCTAGAATTACAGGCTTTCAAAGACAACCTCCGCAACACACCGTTGGGTGCTTGACAACAGATTTTCTACTTGATGGTGTGTGAGCTAGCCAATCGGGAAAAATTACTATCAAGTCGATTCTTATAGATTTAAGTGAACAAAAAAATATTTATTCATTATCATTCATTAGTTAACATTATAGCATCATTCACAAAATATTCGGCCATTGCACACAAAGTTAACATTTTGCAAGTCAGTATAAAATAATGCAGCAGACCTCAAGTCTACAGTGAATACAAAAGTGCTTTTATTTTTAACGTTACGGAGAAAGCAAAACATGTTGCGTAATAACTGTAAATGCGAGTCTCAGGGTTGCCACTTTTAAATATTAAAATATTAATGTTTTTATGTGTACTTTTTAAAGGATATAGAATTAATCAAGAATCTATACAGAAACCAAAAGGCGAAAGTAAAGGTTGGACACAAATTAGCAACCAATCTTTTTTTCGAGTTGAAGTATCAAAGGTTCAAGTCGCCCTCATTATCGCCAATCTAGAAGATGGCACAATAATAAGAAGAAACTCTGTAACTGGTTACAAAAACACGGTTAAGTATGTTTTCATACCGGACAATATATCTTATATTGTATGTAAATTTAGGAACAAAAAGGTAAAATCGAACAGAAGTAAAAGCCGTTGGCGTTTGAATAATCTGCTAAAGGTATTTCTAAACTTTTTGTTCATATAAAAATGGTGATAAAGATTCGTCAAGAATCGGTGAACCAAAAATACGAAGTAAAATTTTTTCTTTATATATATATTGAAACTAGTAGATATCGCAGAACAAAAAGATCGCATTTGGAAAAATTTAATACAAGGCCAATATGACAAAAATCGTCTATAAGTACTCGCAAGTCATTCAATACAGAGTTCATATAGCCTAAGGTTCCGTCATCCAAATACCAAACGTTACGTTTTGATTGGAGACGTTGAATTATTGAGTGGAAGGCAAGTCTAAAGATGGCTGGTCCCATAGGATCACCCTGTTGACATCCTACGGAAGATAATATAAAACTTTATTTTAAAGGTCGTAGCATTGCCAAAGAAGAGGTATGTTTCCCGGAATTTTATCTTTCACTTCAGTCAAAAGGTTGACTATCTAAAGAGTAGAATACATTTTTTTTAAATTAAATTAGAATAAATACAATAAATACATTATAATTGGAAATAATAACGGTATAATTAAACAAAAATATATAATTTAACAAACATATTGATGCGGTCTAAAATGCTAAATGTTTGGTAGTAAGATTGTGTTGTCTTTTTTTTATCTTTAATACTCGTGTGTACTTTTTTATTTAATTTACACTTCCGACGTTGAAAAAGATTTTTTATAAGAATAAAAACATACATTTTTAGCTTTACGTGGAGCAGAACACGCGCTTGTGTTCTGCTCGACTTACGCATCAATATAATTTATCAAAGAATATTTTGAAAAGGGTAGTTATTAATTATTAAAAATGTATTCCTGAAATATATTAGCGTCTCTTGTTTGCTTGTTTTTATCTACACCAAATATCATTTTATGTACAACATATTTTAATATTATTTCTAAAATTTGTATTAGAATGATTAAAATCATTGCACCTTAGCTCGAATTATAATTTATTAACATGTTGTAATATTTTTTGGATCAGTCCTTATCATACCCGTATCCCAATCACACCTAATTGGGCCATCATTTCTTAAAACTCTCTACTAGCAACCCTAATTAAGTAACCCGTATTTAAGCTCCAATGTAGAGTCGACCACTTTAAATATAACCCTTTTCAAGGCATTTCATTACATTTCGTGGTTTCATGTAGCTATTTTGGTATACCGTACGTTCACATGCCGAAAGTTCTTTGAAGTTCTTAAGCCCAAGGTACGTTTAGCATATTCAAGTATTCAAATAAAATATATGTTGTTATGCTCCTGACGGTGTATTCTGACAGTTATTTTATTTCTTTTTTATTGCTTATAGGTAAAGCCTTTGACCAAAATCTCACCTAATGGTAAGTGATGATGTGGTCGAAGGTGTTAATAGGCTTAACCTACAATTACTGGCTCTCAAGGATAGCTGCTGGAACACACCGTAATGTGCTTGGCAACAGATCTTCTACTTGTGGGTGCTAGCTAGCGAGGTGGGCATTCGCAAAATGCCCTTCCACCATGCGGTGAAGCTCAAGCCCACAGCAGGACTCGAACCATGGACCTGCCGTTCATAAGCAATGCCACTGAGCCATCACTGCTTCAAAAAAGTTGTAAAGTCTTCGAACTTTTGCATGGTAGTAGGGTATTTTGCAAATGCTGGCAACATTAAGTAGAAAAATCAACACCAAGCTAACCTAACCGTGAATACATACATACATATAATCACGCCTGTATTCCCCGAAGGGTAGGCAGGTTTCGCCAACTGAGTTTTGGTCCCATGTAATAGGGGGCGAGCCTATTACCATTCACCGGGCACAGTTTCATGGTCACACAAAATGTTTTCGCTAACTCACCGGGCGTTTACGCTAACAACATATAAGACAGGAACACAAGAGCATATTGTATGAAACCCTGGCAGGGCACTAAGATGGTATACAGCCCTGTTATGAGTCTAATACTCACCACACCCTACTCACATCCAAAAATATAGAGGTGGCATGCTGCTCATTTGGCGCAGTTTTCCCTAAGTCGCCTCTTACGACACGAAATGACAAGAAATGGGGAGGTGACATTCCAATCCGGCACCCCACGGGTATGACTATGGTATAACCGTGAATAATGGTAGAAGAATTTAAAAAAATGTCACCAAGCACTTAACCGTGTGTTTTAAATGTCTTCTATTCTGTTTAAATATCTTTGAGAGCCCATTCTATTCAAGATTTAATCACTTTTTATGTGACCACATCACCACGCACCGGTGTGTGGGCACCCAAGGGCAGCTTCCGGAAGCCAGTGCACTTTCTAGATTAAACCTGTTTACTGTCTTCAAATACTTGCTACTACGTGATTTTGTGGGCCAAAGAGGGCTACAGCCTTTATAAAGCAAACATAAGGATACGTACTTGTCTTTGCTCCACGTGAATTTATTGTTCAATTCTATGACGTACAATTTTCTAATCTGCTTTTTTATTTTTTATGTAACTGTAATGAAACAAGCTCCAGGATGTTAAGCGGGGACTAACCTCTACCTATAACATATGCATTTCATTACACGTCACGAATAGCACTGCGCCCATCACTTTGATACATAGTTGTTAAGTCTCATGTGCCTGTTATTTCACTGGCTCTCAAGGACTGCTGCCGGAACACACCGTTAGGTGCTTGGCGACAGATTTTTGAGGGTGGTAGCTAGCGGGCAATCCTAAAATGCTCTTCCACCATGCGGTGAATATTGTGCCTGGTGGGGATCGAACCAGAGACCTGCGGCACGACAGTCCATAGCTATTACCGCTCGACCATTATTGCTTCAAAATTTGGTATACAAATACTGTTATTGGTTAAAATGCAACAGAAATCAAGGGGCTTTCTGTGGCATTTTAGTTTTCTGAAACAAGAATTGGTCATGAATTTTAAATACATATAATCTATTTTTTAGCAAATACCATTGAAACTTTAAATGGTATTTGCTAGAAGATAGATAGATATTTTAAAACAAATTTAGAATCGCTAAATGCTTGACTCGTTTTCTCCGTCGACTTTCTGCGAAGCATTAAATCTTGTGAATGATTTCTTATTAAGTATGTAGATGGATGTGGACTAAAATTCTCGTAATGTAAATCGTCCATGTCGTTTAAGACTAAAATCTTAAACGACATGGACGATTTACATTTAAACCATGCCAATTGATTAATAAACATAATATCTCTTATCAATCCGTACGATTATTGAATAAATAAAAACGGTCTACGTCTAAAATATTAGATCCTATAACTTTCGGGTAATACTGTCGGGGTGATTATCAGTATTGTCACGGTAATATGAACCTTATTTCTACGGCACTTGTTTGTTTTTCGAACTAACCGGCAATAAATAGGTAATCTAGGTCGGGCTGGCTCTTCAATGTTAAAGTGCATCTTAAACTGGACAGGTCATTTAATGAGTCTTTAACTGGTAGAAATACAAGATAATAGAGACTCAAATATATTGACCATAACCCATGTTTTACTACCCTAATACAAAACTACATATTAATGATAAGATACAGCTAGCTTTACAGTTATAAAATATAAAGTTTTAATGATTGTGTAGTATACGCCTACACGTAAATTAACACCGGCTTTTACTCGTTGATAATTATTTGAAAACCGTACGATTTCGGCCTCAACTACATAGATTTAATCTTAAAAATATTAAATTTTGTCAAATTCTTTAGTGCTGTTGATGATATTGAATTACTAATTGAATATCAGTGTTGTTAGACAAATAAAACTATAAATGATAATAATTTAAAGTGGGAATGTCTATATTATAATATCGTAGTATTTTTTTCGTTTTAAATTGACCTCGTACGGATTCTACGTTTTTAATTTGTCAACTTATATGGTAAACAATAGAAGATTAATTTAAAAAAAAAGTCAATAAATGTCAGTCTTCCCAAATTATTTTTTGAGCATGCACACCATAACCAATAACCATGATAAACCATGCACACACCAAATACTTAAAATATGTATGGAGACTGGGGGCGAACATGAAATTGTACATTATGCGACAAGTGCGCAAAGTCGTTTATTACAATCGGGAAGGGTTTTAGGCCAGAGATCGAAGATCGAAGGCCTAAATGGAGTAGAGATTGTAATAAACAACGCGTACGAGTTTCATACGACGTTTTTCAACACACTTGCGAGGAACGAATACGAAAATTTGGATAAGAAAATATTATCTTGATCTTTTTGACAGCAATAATAATCTGATTAACAAGGTTTATAATTAAAGCTTCTAAAGTTTTACTTCAGTAGGTAAAACCTCTTTGGTTTGTTTTTATATGAAAAACGAAAGCAACAAACTACAATCTCTTTGGTGAGAAGTGTGGAAACGTTGTTTTTTTGTTATATTTAAAACACTAGTGCGGTAAAGTAAAAAAAAAGCACGAGTGCGTAATAGACTATATTATAACGCTAAAATCGGTGCATTTAAAGGCCCGTTACGAGCGAGTGTGTTGAAGAGTAACATTTTCGTGTCGCGTACTACGAATATTTGCCTATAATCGTGCAAGTTACATATATACACACTAGAACTTGGAGAGTAGAGAAGTTACATGATTACACTCAAAGCAACTTATTCGCTTAAACTCCAAATGCAGTATGTCATCTCACCTAATAGTAAGTGATGATGAGGAGAAAATCTGTCGCCAATCACCAAAGAGTGCGTTCAGGCAGCAGTCCTTGAGAGCCAGTAAAATTACAGGCACGTGATGAGACTTAACAACTGTACGTCTCAGGGTGACGGGCGCAGTGCATTTCGTCGTTCTTGTGACGAAATGCATCTGTTATAGGCAGAGGATACTTAACACGAGGTGGGTTTCTTGCTTGTTTCATCACGATAACATAAAAAAGGGTAAAATACAGTAATTAAAACAGAAAGTCAAATTCTCCACTCATATTTAAGAAGCGCATTTATTTAACACAGAGCTAGACATATTGATAAAATACTCGGCTTTTCATCCGCAAACAAATCACAATCACGCGCCATGGCCAGGAAGTTGTTGGCTGTGAGAGTACATGGAATGGGAGCAACAGCGTGAGCAAACTTTCGGGATGGCGGGAGCGGAAACAGCTTGTGACACCCGCCACGACGTGGTGGCAGGCTGCCAGGGTCCACGGTGTTCAACCCTAATAATACATTACGTGATAATAACAAATATCAACATCTACATTGATATTATACAGAGGAAACCTTTGTATTTTTGTATGCAACGAATAAACTTAAAGACTACGAGACCAATTCGAATGAAATTTGATATGAAAATAGTTTGATACCCGGGAAAGGATAAAATAATGGATAGTTTTTATCCAACTGCGCATAAAGACGTTAATGGTTTTGCGCGATATCCGAAAAACGCGCGGGTGGAGCCGCGGCTGGAAAGCTAGTCTTAAATATTTGAAATATACCTTAAATTTATTAAAATATACACTTAAAAATATATCTAGTAACTGTACTGTATCAGCCGGATCGTCCACTGCTGAACACAGCCTCCCCTATTAAGGGGGTACTTGCCATAATCCCCACGCTTGGCAGCCGGTTGGGGATCGCAGTGTAAGATAGTAGTTCTTTAGAAGGCGCTGCTGCCCACCTTCCAGTATAATTATTCCTTTAGTCGCCTTTTACGACACCCACGAGATGATATGAGGAGGAGCAATTTTAACCCGGCACCCTAAGTAAGTAATAGTAACGGGAAGTGTGAACATCTAGTAATAATTCATTCTAATTTTCCTGTTAAGCTGACATGACGCCATTGACGCCTACATTTACACTAGATATATATTTTAAGTGTTTTCTTATAATATTATTAAAAATTGTTATTTATATATATAATTTATCTGTCGCCAAGCACCTAACGGTGTGTTCCGGCAGCTGTCCTTGAGAGCCAGTACTTCTAGGTTAGCCTGAACACAACATCTTCGACCACATCATCACTTACCATCCGATGAGATAGTGGTCAAACGCTAAACTATCCGGCATAAAAAAAAAAAAAAAAATATACGAATTTCCGCAAAGTTACGTCTGAATCTATCAATTATTTATTTATTAGGAATTTTGTAGGATTTTTCATTTTTCCATGCAGGACCTTGCATAATGACAAGCATTTGACTATGTTCCCACCGAACTTCCAGGAAGTTGGAGTTCAAGCAGCCCAGGAGAAAGTTAGTTGGGTACAAAAAGGGGATTATCATATACCCGTTTGTACAGATAGACACGGTTGTTCATGTGGATGCCACGTTCATGAGCTAGCCTCAAGCTTATCCCGAACAAGTGCTCTAAAAGTGCTTTAGAAGACATGGGCTCCTTTTAAACGTCATTCTCTCCAAAAGAGTTCCTCAACACGCATCCAAGTCTTCTGTGTGATTTTTTTGCCACGGCGGTAATGTGAACGTCATAGTTTGGCATTTTGATGGATTAAAATCCATTCCATGAGCTCCTCTCATACACCGCATCAACATCGCGTGGGAGGCCAACGTAGACGGACTTTTTATATAGCTAACTTTAGATCATACGCATACATAAGAAACTTTATGGACCCAATGATAGAAGGAAGATTGAATCATGAGAATGAATAGACGAGGTCCGAGAATAGACCAAGAAGCCCACATCGCGTATGATGAGCAACAGAATCGTAGATGCCCAACCTAACAAAATGTTAACGATCTCGTTAATAGTCAGCAGCTTACTTGAAAAGCCCTGCAGAAAAGCCAATTGCAATCCATTTCATCAATGCTTAGTTAAAGTCAAATTTATGGCAAGCTCCTGCTTTTTAGGGAGGCCTTTGTTCAACCGTGGACGTTATGGTTGTTAATGTGCTATAACACTTACTAACCCTAGCTTAGTACCAAAATCTAATTTTACCTAAAAATAGAACCAACTTCAACACTCAAAAGTGTGAAATAACTTGATGAAGTCGGTACCCTCACAGTTCAAAAGTACCTCTTTTTACAATATTGTGCGCATGGTACCGACTTCGACAAGTTATTTCACACTTTTAAGTGTTGAAGTAGGTTCCATGTTTCGGTAAAAATAACACATTCTTTAGTTACCCTGGCTACTTACGGAACCGATTGTAAATGGGACCACACGGGAAGCATCAGCTTTCAAATAAAAAAAGGTCACCAAAATCGGTTCACCCAGTCAAAAGTTCAAAAGTACCATATAATAAAAAAACCTACCTTACCAATGGACCGTAAATACAGATTTTACCAGCTTCTATAAAAGGGCTTTGAAAAAGATAACTTTTCCGTTAAGAATAATAGGTAAGAAAAATCTTATGAAAAAAAAAGAATATCCCAGGTTATTGCTAGGGTCGAGCCTAGACAATTCTTACACAAACTTCAATGTATTTTTAGAGGTCCGTACCAAAAGTGTATAACGGAGCTGTATTCAATGAAAATAATTATCGCTGTTAAAAATATACGAAAAAAAAATTAGTCTGCCATCTGTGTTGTCGGTCAGCAAAATCTGGATGACTTTAAATGTTTCTAGATCTCATTGAATAAGGAACATATTATTACTTATTTCATTACAATATACATATATTATGTCATGAATCGTATGTATATTGTATAAATACATAGTATATTGTATAAGTACATAATTATATATAAAATAAAAATATGGACTGGCTTCACAGAATATAGTACTTCATCGAGAATCAACGTTAAAAAGTTTAATTCTTTATTTGATAATTAATCTATGAACCGCATATATCCCAAAATCGGTTTGATGAGTTCGGAGGTTTTCTTTTATGGGATTGTAACGGAACTCGCACAAGCCCCGACTGATGTTAAGCTTAAGTTATGGGCAGAAGATAGTTCATTAACTTTTGCCCATAACAGGTGCATTTATCATTACAAGTGACGAAATGCACTGCGTCCATCAGTCTGAGACATGTAGAAGTTGAGTCTTATGACTCATGAGACTCTATACTATGATATAGTTATACATATATATATTGTCATCGTTACTAGGGGCTTTTTATGTAGTTTTTTTTTCAGCGATCTTGTCATATTTTAGGGTCCTTTAAAAATTAATTCAATCTAACTTCTACTCAAATAAGTCTTACAGGTATAGGTGTTTAAGTCAACATTATATACTAATATCTAAATTACAGGTAATGTAACTTATTCCGTTTCCGGACGGACTGACAGACAAACAGCGGATTCTTATATATGGGCGTAAGCTCAATTTTGACCTTTGGGTACGGGACCATAAAGAACAAAGTTGTCCGTTTTAGACCATTTTTATTACGAGTTCAAAAACCTATACTAAGTAGAAATGCACCTTAAACGAGTACTTACTCTATTAAAACAATTAATACCATAGAAATAGGAATGTGTTATTTAACCTGTGGTTAAACTAACAAACACTTTTCTAGCATGTGTTGCTTAAATACGGAACTCTAATATAACGAGCCTCCTTTCACACTTGGAAGATCTTTTCGGTGCGATGGCGAATTTTCCTCGAACTTTTTGCTTGTTAACCATCATGCTCAGTCAACAGTCTGAAATTGAGCTGACTTCAACTTAATTTACTTGGGTCTGTGTAATAAAGCAGGTGGGAGCTTAATGTTTCTTTTTGGTATTATTACAAAGTTGTAACTTCGAAATAACAAGATTTCGGCCTAATTCCTGTAAGTTGAAACCAAAAGTCTGATGTTCTGAGAAAAATAAGCCACAATTTGGTTAACATCAACAACGACATGACCTTTTAAGTTACCTATTTAATATATTTTTGTAATTTTAATATAAAAAAACATGTGTCATGTGAATAACCTCACATGACAACAAAACCGATTTCCAAACCATAATGAACTACTTGCTAAGGTTATTTTTAAAACAGATATTCTAGCCTTCGACTATTCCACGTGATGATAATTGATGCTGCGTTCGAAAATATTGCTCAGGCAAAAAAATAATTATGGTCTCACAACGACAGCTGCCAGAATACATCTTTTAGTAATTGGCGACAGATTTTCTACTTGAAGATGGTATTTAGCCAAGCGGGCATTCGCAAAATTCCACACCACCATGCTATAACGACGGCCATTCTAAGGCAATAACCGGCGGTCGAACATGCCCTCTGAAGCATGGAATTAGTCAGTAGTAAATGCAACTAGCAATGGAAACTAGGCAAGCTTCGCTACCAGCGCTTCGTGCATGTCTGTCAAGCCGAGGCTTGACTATAAAATATATGTAGTTAGAATATAGTAGTGGCACTTCACCAACAAAAAATACACAAGCGCGATTTAGGACATATTCTTCTTTCTTTATGATGTAATAGATTCTTCTGGTTCAAAGTTATTATACTTTTCTATATATTTTTATTTTCTATCACGTTTAAATGTGACAAAAGTTGTGCCATGTTTCTGTATTTTATAAAGATCTTGTTTATTTTCTTTTGTTACATCTGATTTTTTTCTGAATACGAGAATGTACTTGATAGTTTCTTATGTAACCGTGTGTGACGTCACCTACTGGTTTCAATGGAAGACCAACGCTGGTCGTTTACGATTAGCTCGTTGAGTTGGGGCCGATGTGTGGCTGCAAGAACTTGTTCTTTTGATTATTCTTTTCATTTATATGTTTTCAAATTGTTATTTTTTGTTAGAGATTTTGTTATCAGATTTTGTCATAAATAAAGTGTATTTGTATTCTATTCAACGTGATACCTTTATCAGATGTAGTTTCCGGGCTAAGAATTAAGCTTAGCTGGTATTGACCAGCTTAGTTTAATTCTTAGCCCGGAAACTACATCTGATAAAGGTATCACGTTGAATAGAATACAACGATGTCTTAAAAAGTTTATGTGTATCATGCCACTACACCTTGAAGTGAATATGGTATTGCTGCACAATTAGAAGTATACTAACGCTCTTTTTTCGGCCTGAAGAACGAAAGATAGCAGTTATCAGACTAATCTAATATTTTTTATGCTATTGTGATGTTACAAGATGCCCACCTGATGTTAAGCGGTAACCTCTACCCTTAACAGTTGTAGTTCGTCATAGGTTGCGAACTGCACTGCATCCATCCCCCTGATACATGAAGTTGTTAAGTCTAAAAAAATTGAGTAAATTTAAATTAAACAGTGACAATCATGATTACAACACTAGGAATAAAGATAAAATAGCGGTGCCAGGTTTTAGATTAGCAAATACCAATAAAAGGTCCTTCTTAGGTAATTGTGGGGTTTTATAATAAAGTTCCCAAACATATTACAACGCTCATAGAAAGGAAATTCAAGTTGCACGTGAAAAACTTATTGATTAAATAATCCTACTACACAGTTTCTGATTACCTAAACGACAAAAATGCCTGGACAATTCCGCCTCTGCCAAGCTATTGCCTGTCACCTATATAATGTAAACAAATATTGTAATAACTTTTTTATATATTAAGTATGTAACACATTGAAGATGTTTAAAATAATGGCCCCGAGTTTCTTGCCCGTTCTTCTCGCCGTGGTTCTATACAATTTATTTGCTGAACGTGGCAGTATGATGTAGAATATTTCAATACTAAAATTTGTAATTGACCTTCATAAGTGCGTCTTAGACGCCTTAATTTAATAAATTATTTTAACTTTGACTTTGACTTCTCATGTGCCAATTTCACCTAAACCTTTTGTTATTTTCAGTTGCTTCTTAGTATTCTCATTGCATCTCTAACCAAGCACCGCACGGAAGAAGATATAGGTCTCGCATATTTTGGATGCGAAATCCATTCTCTTCCACTATCTGTTTTATTGACGACTATAACCTCAACCTAAATAAACAGACACGTAATAAACACGAGACAAAGCCTGTTTGACCCCAAACAGATTATTATCCGAGAACTATCGCCTCTAATGGCTCCGTGCCTTACTTGGCTATGGTCCAAATAGCATCCGAAAGCTCATATTCATTATTCACTCATTGCTTACTCATTCTGTTTCATTTATGATCGCTCATTGACGAGTTGGAACGAGTTTCTTTTGAACTTAATAGTGGCTGGCTAGGACAAACAAAAGACTTTTATCGTTGCTCTATGTCCTTTCACCTTTATATCTTCTTTTCTTTTGAGATCTTTCGCTTTTCTTGGTAAATTATTAAAGACATTTCGCCAAGCACCTCACGTTACAAAGCGTTATTTGAAACGTAAAATGAAACGATGAAGCTATGTGATCAAGATTGGTAGGACGAACTGTCTAACTCCGTGCCAAGCCATTGGGTGTAATAGAATCTTGAGATCTGTGAATCTATATATCTATCTTAATATTACAAAATTACAACCAGAAGAAAAATGTGTGGGATTCGAACTCGCGCCAGCCACCCTATAGCCGGGGTATCTTAGCTATCATGACATCTACAACGTAAGTTGAACTATAGGAGTCGCTCCATCCCCATAAGATGACAAAGAAGGAGAGGACAAAATAGATTTATGATTCATATGCCATGTTAGCTTAGCGGTCAGAGCATACCCCGGCTATAGGGGTGAATGGCGCGTGCTTAAATCCCGCACATGACTTGAATTTTTCCTCTCGTTGTAATTTTGTTATATTACATATAGATATATATATATAGATTTAAATATTATAAATTAAACCGGCAAAAACACTCACGTTGAGAATCGAATACGTCGACCCGGGTTTCGAGCATATCAGATCCCGGCGGGCACTCGCAGACGCAGCTGCGCACTCGCCCTGATAATGAGCATCTGATATGCTCGAAACCCCAGTCGACGTATTCGATCCTCAACGTGAGTGTTTTTGCCGGTTTAATTTATAATATTTAAATATGTGTGAAACTCACGAGAATTTCAATTCAAAGATATATAGATTCACAGATTTGCATGCTACAGAACTAAACTCTAACTGTAACAAGAACCTAGATTCACCACATTGAACGGGAAGCGAGAACTTATCTCAAATCAAACACACGTCTCCCATATTTGAGGAGAACAATCATTCCGACTGAACTATCTTTGATGTAATCAGTGCTCGGGCTTTAGAATCAAATAAATCAAATATTTGATCCGGGTCCGTCAATACCATCTGATTTGTATATTTGCAAACGCCCCTCTTCAGTGCCTGACAGATTGAGTATCAGTTGCTACCAGTCGTTAAACATTGAAGTTGTAGAACAGAATTTTATAGACATACTAGCTCAAATCCGAAGATTCGTCTGTACGGAATTTAGTAATATCAAGGATTGATTGTTATGTATTTAGTAATAAAACGACCTAAGCTTGAAATTCAAACTTGGCAGAGAAGAAGGTGGTTTTGTGGCTACTGTAAGGGGGACCTGTTTGATATGAATTTCAGCTTGATATCTCCACGCGTTCCTGAAGAAAAGGGCATTGACAGACAGACGGACAAGAAAGTGATCCTTTAAAGGTTCCATTTTTTCTTTTTGAGGTACGAAACCCAAAAAAAATTAATAGATAAATCGAAACGGAGGAGCTTCACCGTTCAATTGACGCATGTGTGATGCCGTCAAATTAGAGTCGACTCACTGCTTGGTTGTTGGCTACTTAAAATAAACATTAATAATATCAAGATATAGAGAAGCAGTGATAGCTCAGTGGCATTGGCTATGGACTGCCGCGCAGCAGGTCCATGGTTCGAATCCCGCCGCGGGCTTGAGCTTCACCGCATGGTGGAAGGGCATTTTGCGATTACCCGCTTGGCTAGCGACCACCCTCAAGTAGAAAATCTGTCGCCAAGCACCTAGCCGTGTGTTCCGGCAGCAGTCCTTGAGAGCCAGTGAAATTTCAGGCACATGAGACTTAACAACTGTGTCTTAAGATGACGGGCGCAGTGCCATTCATGACCTTTTTTTTTTATTTTTTTTATGCCTGATAGGTTAGCCTTTGACCACTATCTCACCTGATGGTAAGTGATGATGTGGTCGAAGATGTTATACAGGCTAACCTAGAAGTACTGGCTCTCAAGGACAGCTGCCGGAACACACCGTTAGGTGCTTGGCGACAGATTTTCTACTTGAGGGTGGTAGCTAGCCAGGCGGGCATTCGCAAAATGCCCTACCACCATGGAAAATGTGCCGAAATGAATCTGTTATAGGCAGAGGTTAGTCCGACTAGACTATGTTATTGTGATAGGACAAGCTCTCGAGCTTGTCCCACATAAAAAAGAGGGAAAATAATCATAATAGTTATAGGAAGTACAGTGAGTGGCGAGTTATTTGATTAATTTTAGATTGCCATATTGTGTTATGTTTACGTAATGGCACATTTTCATATATTTATTGTTGAAATTGATAATTTACATAATGAAAATTAAGAAATAAATGTGTAATAAATTAAAATATATTATTAAATATTATATAAAATTAAATACATGTTAAGATATAATGGACACGTTTGGGCAGGGTGCATTGCGTGACGATTAATTTATTTTATGATTAAATATTTATATTTGAACAATAAAAATGAATGTAGTGATAGTATATAATATAAGTGAAGGTTACACACATTGTTCACATTCAAAATGTGATTACCATGACTGAGAAAAACTTAAGACTTGTGCACCTATGTGAGACCATATACTATATATATACCTTTGGAGAAATATCAGATAATCTTATTACTTTCACCCGGGTCTGGGCAGAGCTCTGTACAGGTGCTCAATGGTTTGAAGTGATTATAGCATATACTGACCTAAAAGAAACCCTGAACTATATACCTTACCCTAGCTAAAATAAAACCTAACCCTAAGTAGAACTATTTACTCTCTAAGCAATCAAAGGAATGACACCGCATTAGTTCTTAGAAACGTAATATTACCCGCTGATTTTTTCGTAAAGCGGTATGTA
The DNA here is from genome assembly GCA_963890685.1 of Plagodis pulveraria. Lineage (NCBI taxonomy): Eukaryota > Metazoa > Arthropoda > Insecta > Lepidoptera > Geometridae > Plagodis > Plagodis pulveraria. The sequence goes on from OY982967.1 coordinate 22,034,870, forward strand.
TTCTGTCTCAAGTATTAGATCTTGCTAGTAATAATATTAAAACGTAGATTTGTTACATTTTCGAAACGACTTCATGTACAGTAAACTATTTTGATGGGTTCTTTTAGTCTCTGATTATTTATTCATTTATTATCTTAAGAAGTTTGAAGCAATTGTTTTGAACGGAATATATGAAAATAAGTAAAAGTAATTATTTAGGTAATATTGCATTCGCTAAGTAGATACTTATACACTATCATCTCAGAAGAGAAAATTTCTATTCTAAGAATATATAACTAAATAATTCGGTCACTCGCGTGAGTCAAAAAAAACCTTACAAAGTTGCCGTTTTAATGAAGAATGAACTAATAATAAAAATGACAATATCAAGGACTTTAATAATTAATTGAAGGTTTAGCACACTCGGTACAAATAACTGTTCTTAATTTATTTTATTTTACTTGTATTCGAGGGGCTTACAGCTTTCATTACAAAATAATATTGAAACAGACAGATAAAAGCCATTTACAAGCCTCCACAATTAGGTTCTTGCGGTAGTTATATACTAACGAAGGGTAGATTTAACATTGGACTATTACAAAAGGTTTAGGCAGGTGTGTATAAATGGATTTTGTTAAGTAGTTCAAGTGAGACACCAGGGACGAAACCAATAAAATAATATTAATGGTGGTTGTTCTATTAAAAGTTGTTTTGTTTTTAATTCAAGCCGATCGGTGGACCGATTCTGATCTGATGAATAAAAACTAGGACCTAATGCAATCCGACATGGACAAAGACGCGAGTTTTTTTTTACATTATAATTTATAATCGATTCTTTGGTACAGTCTTGGTCTCGCAAAAAAAAACTTTAATTAGAGGTGCAGGATTGCCGTGTGGCACACGTGTACTTGAGGTCAAAACAATCTTAGTAATAACTCCCGCAGTTCTTATTAATATTTCCCTTTTATAAAACTTATAAAAGATAAAAAATAATCGTAAGAATTCATTATTATGAAATCAATGGGGTCCAGTACATACGAAGTGAGACGTCAAATACGTGAAACTTTTTGTTCCCTGGCCAAAGTGAGGTGTAATCATTTTTCTTTTATGTGGGTGTAATCGTCTAGAAGTCATTGAGTAGAGTACATACATTTGTTCATATTTTATATCTTCAAAAAAGAATCAAATGGGGGCCAGTTGAGCTTGTAATTTTTGCTGCAGCGTATATCTTAAAAATTAAACTAGTTTAAAATGTCCGTTTACTATGAAATACCACCCTCAAGTAGAAAATATGTCGCCAAGCACCTAACGGTGTGTTTCGACAGCTGTCCTTGAGAGCCAGTACTTAGGTATAGGTTAGCCTGAACAACATCTTCGACCACATCATCACTTACCATCAGGTGAGATAGTGGTCAGAGGCTAAACTATCAAGCATAAAAAAAATCTATACTAATATAAGGAAAGATATGTATTTTTGTGTGCAACGAATAAACTTAAAAGCTACTGGACCAATACGGATGAAATTTGGTATGGAAATAGTTTGAGACACAGGACCTAGGATAGTTTTTATCCAACTGCGCAAAAAGAAGTTAATGGTTTTGCACAATATCCGAAATACTCGAGGGCGCGGCCGGAAAGCTAGTATTCTAAATATAAGGTGAAATGACTCTCAAAAAGGCAAAATTTTAACATGTTTTTGAGAAAGTCTATATAGTAATTCATATCAATATAATTTTATAGCATCAGCATATTGTAGAGTCCATGTGATAAGAGTACCTGAAAGTTTTCCGATATTAAAAAGCTCACTTATCTCCCGTATTTATTTTTCAAAATTTATAACACGTTTTTTTAGTGTTGCGGTGTTTTGTATCGGATATATAATATCTCTATCCTACGTTTATCCGTTCTACGTACTCAGTTAAAATTAATGTACAAATTAATTATTATAATAATAAATTCAGTTTACTCAGTTCAGGTACAAATATCTAAAAGTAAACGTTATTTTGATATAAATAAAAAATTTACTCAAATACTACTGAAATAAAACACCGTACAAGAAAACAAATTGTTAGTATATTTTGCAATTTGCATTTTTACTTTTTTTTAGCATCCATATGAAAAGTATAATTTTCGCGTAGCGCGAACCGTAGACCAAAAGGTGTTTGTTCGATTTTCATAATCACCGGCAAGGAACTGCTAATATCGACATTGTTTCCCCCTTAAGTAGAATTGAAGCAAAACTAAATAGATTCCTTAATTCTCCTTGCAATAACAATAATCGTTAGTACTGAGTAAAGCTTTCCGCAAATAACAACCAACGTGGTTAATGAGAAGTCAAAATAGTTTTGACATTAGTAATGTATCAGCCGGATAGTCCACTGCTGAACACAGCCTCCCTCAATATGGAGGGTTTGCCATAATCCCCACGCTCGACAGGCGGCTTGGGGATCGGAGTGTGAGATATCAGTTCCTCTGAAAGTGCTGCTGCCCACCTTCTGGTGTGTTACCATTAGTCGCCACTTACGACACCCATGGGTAGAGATGGGAGGGTGACATTCTAGCCCGGCACCGTGGGGTGGGGTGGGGTGGGCATTACCCGTGGGGGTTTGTCATTAGTATCTCTCCTTTTTCTCTTTCGAATGGAGTCTCGTAGCCCTGTGTCATATATCTTATACATTTTCAGTAGCAGTCCGTAGTCTACAAATATGCCCAGCAGATAGCAGCCAACATAACAAAACTTACCCCGTAGGCCGGGTGAAAATTATACCCCTTGTTTTCCTGTGGAAGTCGTAAGTTACGACAAAAGGACAAATGCCAGAAGGTGGGCAGCAGGGTGCGTTCCTGCAAGCCTTCGGCCACGACATATTTTGGTCTAAACGCGGATAAACGCCATTCCAGCACTCCAATCGAGCTTAATTTGATCCAGACAAGGTTTGATCATACCCGTCAGAGCTAATTATATGCTATAATTATCGGCCAAATCATGGCTAGCTGTCAAATGTGACAGATTCTACGATAAATAATAAATTGTGTACAAGCTAAGCCAAGGATTAGTGATTACCATGCTATCATTGTTTAATTACGTAATGAGCCCCATTTCCAAAACATGCAGAAAATATTTTATCACCTAAAACATCGCTGTTAATTTCATATATTAAACTGAGCTCTAACGGTTGTTTCAGGTACCTCGACCAATGTTTGGCCTGGCCTAGCAGCAACGCGCCCCAGTGCCTTCTAAAGAAATTCCATCGAATATTGCGATCCCCAATAAACCTGCCAAGCGTGGGGATTCTTACCCAACCTCAGCAGGAAGACATTTGTTCAACATTGGATGTTCTGGATGCTGATGAGATAGCAATATGTTTTTTTATGGTTTCGTGATGGAACAGGTTCTAGGCTCACCTGGTGTCAAGCGGTAATCTCTGCCTATAACAGATGCAGTTCGTCACAAGTGGCAAACTGCACTGCGCCCATCACCCTGAGAAATAAAGTTGTAGTCTCATATGCCTGTAATTTCACCGGCACCCATACCTTTCTAACCGGAATTGACATAGCTTGGCGTTAGAAATAACAGGTTTTGTCCATATTATATGATATCAAAACATATTAAGAGTTTAAAGCAGTGATGGCTTAGTGGCATTGGCTATGGACTGCCGCACAGCAGGTCCATGGTTTGAATCCCGCCGCGGGCTTGAGCTTCACCGCATGGTGGAAGAGCATTTTGCGAATGCCCGCCTGGCTAGTGACCAACCTAAAGTAGAAATTCTGTCGCCAAGCACCTAACGGTGCGTTCCAGCAGCAGTCCTTGAGAGCCAATAAAATTACAGGCACATGAGACTTAAGAACCAAGTCTCAAGGTTACGGGTGCAGTGCAATTGGTCACTTATGACGAAATGCATCTGTTATAGGCAGAAGTTAGTCCACTTAACATCAGGTGGGCCTCGAGCTTGTTCCGTCACAATAACATAAAAAAAGAAAAAAAAAGTACAACGGAGGTTTCAACCATCGGGATAACACCTCTGGGAGTGTGTGTAAACGCTTTATTTGTTGTTATGTTGTGTAGTAAATCACTCGTGTTACATTTGACCTTATTTTTAAAGCGCTCGGAGCGGGTTTTTCTGGTAGTTCTTGACACGTTCTCGGCGGTCCTTTGATGGATGACCGCTTTTGGCCTTTACTTCTGAGTGCTTCGGTTTTGAGACGTTTTCCCTTTGATATCGAGCCCGCCAGGGCATAGCACTTACACGTATTAATCTATCATCTAAAAACTACAGACATGATTTTGTAGAAACTTACACTGTTCCTTAATATAAACAAATAAAAAGAAAAAAATGGTTTCAATTCGAATAATAGATTTGAAGAAATACGTGGACAGACACAAATATATAGATAGGCCCAATCATACAAACAAAAATCTACTTTAAAAATTTAGTTTTAAACTTTTGTATTATCATATATAATAATGATCTATTAGAGCGCACGTATTTCTCCGAAAAATGTGTTTTTTAATTAAACATGAATATAATAATTGTATGTGAATATTTTTCAGTTCCAATAAAATTACATATGTTGTAATCGAATTCATTACCACCTTTAGTGAAAGACAGTATATAAATAAAATATACGCTGCATTACCTTGATTTAACCGACGCGCGGTTTCAATTCAAATCAATAGCATTTATATATGTTATTCGCGAAAATACAATTTGCTGATCAAATTTGCCTTAAAAATGTAATATTAGTTATTATATGTTTCCGAGTCCCGTGGGGTGCCGGGCTAGAATTTCATCCCCCCATTGCTACCTGTGGGTGTCGTAAGAGGTGACTAAATGTAAAATATCGGAATGTGTACAGCGCCTTCTGAGGTACTGATATCTTAAACTGTGATCTCCAAGACGCCTGCCAAGCGTGGGGATTATGGCAAATCCCTTTCAATGGGTTCCCCCATGTTCTGCTGTGTTCAGCAGTGGACAATCCGGCTGTTACAGTACAGTATTATATTTATTTATCGGTATGAAAGTATAAGCAAAATAATGGATTTTTTACATACTGAATTAGCACACCGTACTATTAAAAAGTGTGTTTCGAAAATTCTCTAATAAAAACGAAAATACACTAGCTTAGTACTAAATTTTTACACCCGACAGAAACTGTTCAAACCAAAAAAGCTTTTATGTTCAAAGCTTCAAAATTCAAAATAGAATCAACTTTTGAAGCGCTCGTAGCGAAGTTTACTGAGCTGTTCTTAACCGATCAGCAAAGTTAAGCAACGTCGCGCGCGGTCATGAGTTGGATGGGTGACCGCTAGTGACATTACTACTGAACGCTTCCGTGCTTCGGAGGGCACGTTAAGCCGTCGGTCCCGGTTGTTAACTTAGGATGGCAGTCGTTATAGCATGGTGGTAGGGCATTTTGCGAATGTCCGCCTGGCTAGCTACCACCCTCAAGTAGAAAATCTGTCGCCAAGCACCTAACGGTGTGTTCCGGCAGCTGTCCTTGAGAGCCAATACTTCTAGGTTAGCCTGAACAACATCTTCGACCACATCATCACTTACCATCAGGTGAGATAGTGGTCAAAGGCTAACCTATCAGGCATAAAAAAAAAAAAAAACTTTAATGCCTGCTTTGTAATGAAAAATGACATCAAAATCAGATTAAAATCGACAAAAGAAACGATGCTAAAAGCCAGAATGAGCACACATCCACAAACTCTTCGTAAAATTTCCTCAACAAGCGTTTCCATAAACGTATGAACCACGTGGTTTCTGTTATGCGCCAGTCCACAAGGCCTTTAGATAAGAAACCCTTTATCTTACAAACGGCCTATCCGAGTTTATTGGAAACTGGTCACTTATTGTTATGTGTTCCGGTACATTTCACTATCATTGCTTTCCGTTTCCGGTCCTATACTTTAATAGGAACGTTTCTTTTCGTAAACGAGTTTTGAATGGAAGATACACTTAGTGATTTTCTATTTTGCAATGTTATCTGATTGTTCTGGAAAAATACGGGATTGCTTATGTATTTAAGTCCGCTAGATGCGAATGTAGTTTTTTCTTTCGAAGAGTGTATGGGACGCTAGAGTTGATTGTTGTTGTCATTTTGCTTGACTATTTTCCATAAATAAAGACTTACTTTCACAATTGAAATGTATGAAATGCAAGAATGTTTTGTATACTTGAACGACATGTGCTGTTTTTCGGGGTCGATTTTGATTTAAAAATCACACTTCTATAACGATATTGATGACATTTTTATTGAAAAATATAGTTTAAAAAAAAGTAATTTTCAAAATCAATTTATAAAATACGGTGCTATGAGGTAACATAACTCTTAATTAGTTTCTTACTTACTACTTAGGCTTTTAACTAGGTTGTGAAAAACGTACAACCTTATTAAGAGCCTACTCTTTTTTATAACTGGGTTAAAAATGTGTGGAAAACTATTTCAGTAGTCTAGACTGTATATGGCAATATATTTTTATGGGCTAGCCTCTATCTGTAATAATTTTGATTTCATTTTATTTGAATTTGTTGACTTTCTGGCGGAAACCAAAACTATATGGGGACTAGCTTGTCTAATACTAAATTCTCTAAGGTTTTGTCCTCTCAAAGACAAAGGGATGAGACCCTCTGCGAACTAGCACGGAAAGACCTTTTCTCTTTCTATTTGTCCTAGCATCACAGATCGTGCTCGTATCTGGCTGTTTCTGTATGGGAATCTGGTGTTTGGTTACAGGTTACCCTTCTTACAAAACTAGTCACCTTATAGATCCATCCGCTTTTCGTCTCACTATTAGCTCTCGCTTGGGTGCAAAATGTTGTGTTGCTTATCACTGCCAGTATGGTACTGCAGTTGATCAACTCGGTCACCATGGCCTCTCTTGCTCTCGAAGTGCTGGTCGAATTTCCTGTCACGCCAACCAAACTATTTTTACCAACGCTGCTTTTGCAGCTATTATGGAACCAAATGGTCTAATGCGTTACGATGATAAAAAACTGAGGTATCTTATCATATACATAATAACTCTTGCTCCATGACCCTAAGTGTGGGATGCTACGTGCGTTGACACTTTAGCGCCGTGATATCTTTCAGAAACAAACGTGAGGGCTGGCGCCGCGGCTATATCGGCGGAGCAACTCTAGCGGCGCAAGTATGCTAATCTCGTTAAGATACTTGCGCCTACTACTAGGTTTAATATTTGAGCTGTTTAGTGTACAGACATGTGTCCATAGGGGCCGGGAGCTCATCTTATTATAAAAAGCTTGTCAGAGCGCTTGGTCAATGCGAGGCGTTATCAAAATGCCGGCACCTATTTGGCTTAACAAATAAGCATTTCAATGCTGCCAGCATGCTGTGCACGCTGCCAAATGGTCGTGGGTTGGAGTATTTTGACTACCTGTAAGCCTATAACGCCCTTTGGTTTGCCTAAATGCTTTCAGTGTAGTAGGTGTGGTGTTTTATATAGTTTGTAGCGCTTTGTCAATAGAAGCAAAAAAAGATAATGCTAATCGAAGATGGTGCAGAATCTTTCTGGCCAAAGACTGTATTGTTCTATGTTGTTTCATTCGGCAACGCATCCTTGATATTATCTCTGCTGTTCCGGATGTCCATCCTATCACAAATATTATTTCATATTATCTGAATGAATAACATACAAACAACAACAAGGCAACAAAACAAATAAATTGTAATAGTGCAAACCCTACTACGTAAATAAAGCAGTAGCACGCTGCTCATTTAACGCATTACTTTGATTGATTTTTACGACAACTAATAAAAGTGTCATGGAAGAGTCCAATTCTCTATCTCGGATGTCTAATATCAGCAATGTTACTGTAGACTGGGAATTGATGCCATTTAGTGTCCATTCTCGGATTAGCCGACACTGCCAGAGGCAATTACTTAAGGTGCCACGTTGCCTCTACACGGCTATAAGCTCCAGCTAGAGTAATGGATAGGGTTCAAGGTATACCTATATGTTACGACAAGAATAGGCTTATGTTATATGCATTGTCCTTATCCCAAGGTCCATTAACCTACTTACGAACGGACGTCTAGCGATGAACAAAGTTCTAGAAAAAAGTGTCCCGAGGCTTCGTAATCAAGGTGAAACCTTATGCATTTGAAGTCTGGGTCATATATTAACACTTATGATTAATGAATTCAGGATGAACTTAAGTTAAACGTAACCTAGCATTTATAAAAAAATATCAGAGTGTATGATTTTAAGTAGAAAATATGTCGCCAAGTACCTAACGGTGTGTTCCGGCAGCTATCCTTGAGAGCCAGTAATTCTAGGTTAGCCTGAACAACATCTTCGACCTCATCTTCACTTACCATCAGGTGAGATAGAGGTCAAAAGCTAATCTATCAGGCATAAAAAAACAGGTGGGCCTCGTGCTTGTTCTATAAACTATTCACATGAAAAAGAAAGTTGTTGCCAACGAAATAAATATAATTCGTGCTTTTTTTTGGGATCCGTCTTGAATAGATATGTTATAGTAGTCAAATTGTAATGTAATCTCCCAAAATAAGCATTTTGATATCAGCGTTTGAACCACAAGCACACAAAAAGACTGAAGTGTTACTGACTAGTTGGTGGTTCGGTTTCATGTTTATTACAACTTTGAACCCATAAATAAACCCTTAAGGGGCGAATCTGATCAATTAGTTGCTTGCACTGTACTGTATTGTATCAGCCGGATCGTCCACTGCTGAGCACAGCCTCTCCTATTAACGGGGTATTTGCCATAACCACTACGCTTGGCAGGCGGCTTGGTGATCACAGTGTAAGATGGCAGTTCTTTAGAAGGCGCTGCTGGCCACCTTCCAGTATTTTTCCCTTAGTCACCTCTTACGACACCCACGGGATGATGAGTTGCTTGTAACAGAAAATAATACAAATCTCGTATTAATAAAGTTCAATCCAACTGCGTTGCGCACGTGTTGGCGACGACCTAAGTTTGATGTAAAAATTAATTTGTTATCTCAATGCACGCTGCGGTTTGTTTTTTTTTAATGAGGGTAGATATTATAGCATAAATATTCTGTGCTGTACATTGGCATGTCTTAATTATGGATGTGTTTCGGAATGGTATTTATGTTGGACACATTCCAATCATCAATGTATGTTTAGATAAGTGCAGTCTGGGGATGTCTACTTGCCCAGTTTACTAGGGAATGAGAATTTGAATTGTGTTTGTTTCTTAGTATATCGATAACATAAGTAATTAATTGCTTTAGATTAGTAACCATTTTATTTCGAGTACACTGCACCAATCCGGCATTCAAATTTTACTTTGTTTTAAATTTGTTTCTCTGTAAGTTAATATTGATATCCTTAAGAGAAATAAGTTAAAACTCATTCATTATCGTTGAGTAAAAGTTCCTACAATAATTTTACACTTCAGATTTTTTTATCTATCCACCAAGCTAATAAGAAAAAACCTCTAGCAACACATTACTTGCTAAAACGTCAGTACATAATTTATTTTTACACGGCTGTCCAATAAATGAAAATAGAGTGTTATGTTTTCAAGGTCCATGTATGTATGTTTGTGAGTTTCTTTATTCCACCATAATTTCAAAACGGCTTAACCGATTTTACTGTATAACATATCGTTAGATTCGTCTTGACACTAGGTACATAAAAAAAACTGGCGTATTTTGGACATCATATTGTGAGAATAATTTTTTTTTCTTCCAAACTCATCGAGTGTGTTTTCAAAATGAAGGGCTTGAAAAAAGAAGTGATTTCATAGATATATATGTATATATAACTTGTGAGTTTAATTTCAATGGAACGATACAACTTTTAACAAAACCAAATAATTTGAAGTCGGGTTTTTTTACTTTTTTAATTAATTTCTGAATCCAAATAATCCTATAAACAGGAGTTTACCTTCAAGGTGACCAAAATTAGTTTGGGAATAAGTTTGGGAATTCAAAAACTACATATGTCTTTATACAACAGACTTTAAGCAACAGCCCGCCTTTTCACTAGCTCCAATGGTCCCAAAATTACAGTTATCTCTGACAAGCTTAAGGCTTTATAGAAAATAAAACTGCCCCTGTTACAACACTGAACCCGAAATTGCGACTCCTATCTTTTTCTCGTCCCAAAAAACAATAGAAAATGATCGTTTAAGCCGGTAAGGCTCGCCATCTGTCTTGTGACGACGGTTGTATTATGCCGAAAGTTTTCGTAAGAAACTGCCAAGGGGTTGAATATTCGGACGAAATGTTAGTTGTCACTCGAGATGAAAATTGTAATAACTTTCATTCTGTTTATGGTTCCATACTACATACATATAATAACGCCTGTATTCCTCGAAGTGGTGATGTGTGAAAACACCCACGTTTCGCTAATTGTATGTTGGTTCCATTTAATTGGGGGCGCGGCGGGATTCGAACCATGGACCTTGCGCGGCAGTCCATAGCCAATGCCACTGAGCCATCGCTGCTTCGCAATAGCTTAACTTACTGGCTCCTACTCTCAAGTCAAAAATCTGTCTAACAGTGTTCGGCAGCTGTCCTTGAGATCCACTAACTACTCGTTAGCCTGAACGACCTCTTTAAGGCCGCTCTTCCTAAAATGTTGTAACTAAGCGAGAAGTCGAAGAAACTATTTGTTGGTCATTTTTGAGTTATTATTTTCCAAACATAATACCATTTTGGATAATTTTGTGTTACGCGATCTTTCGCAAAAACTATACTAGTTAGGATCTGTAATTTCACCAAGTTAAGTATTATTGTATATAGGCAGGCCGTGGGGTGCCGGGCTAGAATGTCATCCACCCATTGCTACCTGTGAGTATCGTAAGAGGCGACTAAAGGTAAAATACCGGAAGGTGGGCAGCAGCGCCTTCTGAGGAACTGATATCTTAATTTGCGATCCCCAAAACGCCTGGATAGCGTGGGGGATATGGCATAACCCCCTTAATTGGGGAGGCGGTATTCAACAGTGGACAATCTGGCTGATACAGTAAGCACTATATATTCTTTATTTAACTATAATACTGTACCTATAAAATACTGATTTTGCATTGTATTTTCTTAGTTGTGATCAAAACCAAACAACGCTTTTTCTTAACAGGTTTTTACAATGCGAAGTCATAATAGCCTGAGACCCATCTAACATCTGGCTGGTTTTATTTATGTTAATAAATTCTGATTAATATCCTAAATACGCAAATATTTTTTAATTGAAAACTTGCCAGCACAGTGTTTTGGAAGTGAAAATACGCGTACCCCACAGATACATGAAATATGAGCTAAGAAACTTTCGCGAGTTTTGTCCATAATTATTATTTAGTAACCGGCTAGGACTCGCGTAATATTTACCGGATATTGCTCCGAGAGAAACGTGCTGAGGCCCGCGCTCGCCGCTGTGCACAGTCGTGACTCCCAGACGAAGAACTTCAAATAAGTTCGAAACTGGTCGTAGCAATATCCGGTAAATATTACGCGAGTCCTGGCCGGTTACTAAATAATAATTACATGAGATATTTTTGTTACATCGTAGGATGAAAACGTAAAATTAAACCTCTACAGAGAATTTAATTCCTATTGGTACCCCAGATTCCTGAAAGGCGCCGGCTCTTTCACTACTTCCAAGGCAGTCGTTTAACTGCCTTACATTGTGTTCAGTTACGTGAAGGAGAACTGTTCAGTTAGTTCCACCGAAATAACGCTTCACGTGTGCATTTGTACGGAAATTCCAGTAAATAGAGTTGGTAGGCCCCCACCAGCTGGACTGACGACATCGTGAAAGTCGCGGGTAGCCAATGGTTACAAGCGGCTAACAGCATTATTTGTGGCGTTCTATGGGGGAGGCATTTGTTCAACAGTGGACGTCTTCCAGCTGATGATGATGACGGAAATTCCGCCTCCTGAGGAACTGCTGTCTTAAATTGTGATCCCTAAGACGCCTGCCAAACTTGGACATCATTGCAAAACCCCCCTAACCTTAACGGGAACAGCTGTGTTCATATGTGGACGATCCGGCTGACACAGTGAACATCTTTTTCCTGACCTTATATTCTTTTTAAGTGAGATCCTAGATAAAGATAAAATAGCGAGTATAGATTAAAAATAAAAGGCCATTCTTAGGTAATTGTGTGCGGTCTTATAATAAATTTCCCAAATGTATTACAACGCTCACAGAAGGAAAATTTATTGATTCGTGAAAAACATTTTGATTAAGAAATCCTACTACACAGTTTGCGATTAATTAAACGACAATAATGCTTGGACAACTCTGCGTCTGCTAATCTATCGACTGTCACCTAATTTATTTAAACATATATTGTAATCATTCCATAACAAAGATTGTAAGACATTATTAAAACACGTTGAAAATAATGGCCCCTAGTTTCTTGCCCGTTGTTCTCGCAGAGCTCTATACCTTTTTTCCCTGAAAGTAGCAGTAACATTTGTTTCTATCAATATAGAATTTTGTAATTGACCTTTGTAAGACCGTCGTGGACGCCTAAATTGAATAATTTATTTTTAACTTTGACTTGATTGCCACGTAGATCTATAAATCTTTATAATTTCTGTCACTAGAGATACCTACTTTGTAGCTAGAATAAAACACGGTTTTATTCTAGTTTTGGAAACAGTCGCAGTGGAGCTTACCTAATCGTTTTAAAAACCTAACCGGACACTTCTCCATACAAATGTCGAAGGGTGATCACTCCCTTATTTCAATTTATATCTTCATTATCTAGGCTTGTATCGTTCCAAATTTGTTAAAAAATAATTAACATATAAGTAATGAGCCTCGAAATATTTACAATTACGAAATGTAACATCTTTAGGTACTTCAAAAATATTATGATTAGATTGCAGACTCGTATGTTATGATTAGATTGCAGAATCATCTGGGCCCCAATTCTCTTAGCTATTGACCAAACGTAACAAACACTACTGCGATGCTTCTGCGCTCGAACTGCTGTTAATGTCAAATTCGGTAGTCTGCTAATTCTAGCTCTTAATCGCAGTTGTATAGCAATCGCGTCGCTATCGTATAGCTTGCAAATGTTGCCACTGAAATATAATGAAAACTTCTAGCAATCAAGCATCAGTAAAAACATAAATACAGTGGTTTTCTAGCAAACAATACATTAAATAAATATATTTAAATCATTTAGCTATTTTTCTATCTAAAATCTATGCTGTGCTATTTATGCCACTGTAGTAACGCAATCGCAACAAAATAGCTTACAGCATACCAAATATGTCAAAAACTATTGATAGCAAGCCACTGACTTACGATCGAACCTAAATAGCGGGCAGACTACCGATACTGTCAAATACGACGATTCTCATGCAATTAAGTTGCGTTAACGCCGCTCAATAGCTAAGAGAATCGGGCCCCTGAACGTATGTTTAAAATAACGTTTCATCGTCTATATATATAAAACTAAAGGAAAGATATATGTATACATATATTATGTATATATTGGAACAAATGGTAGTTATGTTTCCAAGTGAAATGAAATCATTTGTTTCCTCTGCAACGTACCTCCTTCTGATTCTCATTCAAAGTTAACCTGCAAGAGATAGCTTTCAATGAAAAGGCTGCCTATTGTTAAGATTTTCTATTCCATTTCATGCTTACAAAGTAATAATTATACACAAACGTGGTTTACATAACCAAGTGTGTTTAAAATAATATATCAAGTGATCAAACACGGTAACAATTTACATACCTACTCTACCTGCGATTACAATTTACTGTGAGACTTATATCTAGATTTAAATTTTCAAAGTTATTGAGATAAATAATTCGACGGGAGTTTTTATTTAAAAATGAACTAAATGATTTAACGTAAGACCGGAAATAGAGGAATCTGAAGGCATTATTCCACAGAGCTTAGGGATTTATAATTTTTATATCACGACATTATGTTAAAAATAAAAAGCGTTGTGCTCCTTAGTATTTGTCTTTTTTATGCTTAATCGGTTAGCCTTTGACCACTATCTCACCTGATGATTTGGTCGAAGATGTTGTTCAGGCTAACCTAGAATTACTGGCTTTCAAGGACAGCTGCCAAAACATTACGTTAGGTTCTTGGCGACAGATTTTCTACTTACTTCTTGAGGGTGGTAGTTAGCCAGGCGGGCATTCGCAAAATGCCTACCACCATGCAAATCTTTACATAAATATAAAGTAAGCAAACATTATTGCAAAGTTTACATTTCTTGGGGACGTATACCACTGAGATTGTTAAAACAACATACGCAGGTTTTTTTTGACCAGAAATCAATTAATTTTTCCCACTTATCCCGCGTAACTTTGCCTTTTATTCTAACATGGTAAAGTACCTACGAGATATCATGGTTAAAGGGCGTTTTCATAAGTTTCACATATATTTATATATAATTAATTAACCAGCAAACACTTACAACTCGCGAATGTGAGAGTCGGTGATATATAAAAAAACCTGACCTAGCGTACCGCCGCGCCGCCCCACCCCGACAGCGGAGGCAAAGTGTAATTAGGCCGCTACTAGTGGTCCGTGCTTAAGGAAAATGAACCTCAATACGATACACTAATTTTGGGAAATGTATAATAAAATTTTTATAGTTGCCTCGCTAGGTAAGGTAACCTACCGAGGTTTAGGTGAGACCAATTTAAATTTGTATGGCAAACATATTTTGAGTTAACTCATAATATCCAAAATTTTAACATTGATTATACAGTCGAACACGTCATATTAATTATGTTACTGTTGAACACGCAAGTTGTACTTATAACTAAATTGTGGTAAAATTATTACAATTGCAACAGTGGGTTTCGTGATGTACTTAATAATGTGCCACAAACTCCTACAAATGGTATAAAATCAAACGTGCAGTGGTAATTACTAGTGTTTTTAAAACCGCAGTGATGTTTTTCTTAATATTTTTCCCAAGCAACCATCCCGTATCAAACTCGACTTACTGGCGTAGTTATTCCCTACGACTTGTCGTAGCACGTCTTCGTAAGTCTGAGTGGCCAGCATTTCCCATCCGAAAACTTCTATTCCCATGTTAATCATGTAGAAGTGAACGGTGACTGCTACGAGGTAACCACCGTCACCGCCAACGATAGATTCGTATGCCGGAGTGTCGTATAAAATGACTGCGCGGTTCCAGTCGAATCTGTAGATACAACGCCATCTATTATCATGTTGAATCGCTTGGAAAAGTTCAATTATAATAAAAGCGCTATCTGGTAGCGGGTTTCGGCTATATTATAGTTACGACATCTACCGGATTCCTATAATACTTTTTTAGGATTTCAGCTCTGTGAGGGAATGGGTTAAACACACCGCTGATCATAGGTGGCGTTAAAACAAAGATTGACTTACTTGTGTATTTATATCCGAGATAGAACTTTAGATTTTCAGTGTAGTTGAGGCCCGCATCTGAAGTGGTATCCCATGGCGTATAAATGATGTCTTCTTTCTTGAGAAAATTGGCGAAAGACTTCATCATGAGCAGACAGGTCGACTTGCCGGCGACGTGGATTTGCGCTTCGGGCTCGTTGATCAGAAGCAGTTGCCGCCATCCGTAACTAGATGGCGTGGAAATGAAAACGTGTTAGCAAAGCCACACTGTGCATAAAACTGTGCAATGGACAATTCACATAATAAAAATAAGGTTTGTGTTACGTACTGAAAATTGGGAGACATTACATCGGGAGAATTTATATCGGTAGATATTTGAATTAATTTTATATCAAAACAAACTAATATTATGAATGATATATACTTATGTTAAACTTAATCACAGTAACATCTATGTAGGCTTGTACCTAAATTGCATTTACTAAAGGGTGACAAAGGAAAAAAAATGCGCACAATGATCGTCATGCCATCACTCAAATCAATGTGATAGAAGTTTTACTGCACAATAGGCGCACTAAAGAGTACTCCTGAAAGATAGGACGTATACTACCAAAAACTGAAATCCCGAGGAGAGCTGGCGCCATGCAATACATTAATAGACCAAAAACGAAACTTTTTACCATGACACTTGGTCACTTTATAATTTTTTTTCTGTTTCTGGTACAGTTTATTAAAAAAATAATTATGGTTCTGTATAATCAAATTTACTAAGAAATACTAATTAAAATTGTGTCTGTTGTTAAAGAACGTATGTGTAAGAGTTATTTTTCCTTATTAAACCAAAGTCCTCATGATTCAGATCAGAATATTGAAAGAGTTTATTTTGAACTTAGTGATGAAAACAGCAAAACTTAAGTATCATTATTTCAATCAAGGTTTTGCTTCTATCAAAATGTTACGTGTGATTTATTTAATTAAAGACAAGATTTTCTAAAACAGCAAGTATGACATAACATATACCTACGTAAATTAATTTAAAACAATTATTTACTAGCAATGATTAAAATCATGATTCATGAAGCATGTTGTAGTGTGCTTTAAAGGGTGATTATGTTTATTGAAATAAACAAATAAAATTTTGTTTATTATTATATTAGCTCACTTATTAATTATTAAAGAGGGTATATATATATCGATAAAGTTATATACAATATTTTATTTCTTTTTTGAATTTATTGAGAGTTACATGGATTATGCCAAAGTAGATAATATTCACTAAGTAGTAAGTAAGTTAGTAATCACTAGGATTTTGTGTGTTATTGAAGCGTAAGTCTTTTGAGTTGTTGAGTATTTAATTTTTGTTTAGATTATAAAAACACACAAAGACATTTTTTTTTAGATATCCCCGGAAACCTGTCCAGTTGCTTAAAATGTTGACATGTCAGGCAGAAGAAGTATTGACGGATGCAGCTGTCTCTAAGCACTTTTACGGATCGTACGTAGGTACGGATATGTCAAATTTCTGTATCATATTATGTAAAGGAGAATCTTAGGGAAGTTTTGTAGACAACTTCACTATTTACTACAGTTTCGTAGAAAAACCTTTTATCTAGTTCCAACGGAAAATCTGCATAAAGGATATAGCGATGAATCTTTTCGGATTCATAAATAAAGGTGTCCCATATGAGTTTTTAGTTTAGTTAGGAGTTCTGTTACGATACAAGTGGCATTACCATAGTGCATTTGTTAACTTACGTAGAAAATCCGTCGCCAAACAACTGTGACGATCAGCCTTTTATTGGTAGCTGTCCTTGAAAGCTACTTTCCTTTCTATGTTAGGTATGTTTTTACATATAATTGTTTTGTTTTATTAACGTTACTGACAAAGCTTGCTTAAAGTTCACTGCAGACGAATGTATTATACTTAAAATATTGAACAAAGCTTAGGTGCGTGTGTGTCTTATTAATATTTTGTATTATGAACTGGTAAAATTCAAATCTAGCTTCAGTGCTTAATTTTGTTTAGTTTAGAGATAGACATATAAATCTATACAAAAACACCCAACAAGCTATCGATTTCAAGTTGAAATAGATTTAAGTAAGAATATCTTGTCTGTGACCATGTTTGTCCCGGTATAAAAAAAATATGTACAATTTCACTATCTTCAAAGTAGAAAAAAACAAATAAAGAAACTATATCAATTGGTTGTGTTAACTTTATCATATTTTGAATAACTACAAAATGTTGTTAGTCAGTGAAATTTTGAATGTATATTCTTGAGCTTAATATCTATGCCGTATCGGTTTGCCAGTTTTCCGTTTTAATATATATTTTATATCTAAATGCTAAATAAACAATTCTCATACTAAAGGTTTCTTTTCAATTATTTTGAAAATACACATTTTACGGAAAGCTCGAAAATTAAGTTTAGATATTAGTGTCTAAGTAAATTATGCGAAATTTCATTAAAAAGGCGATGCAGATCAATAAGAATCTTTGAACTGAAAATAAAATAATATATGAAAATAATGTTCGATCTTAATGCGCAGTCCGTGTGTGGCGGCTCCGACCTTTTTCCAAAAATTTGAGAAAATAACACTAGTTATAAAGGTAGTCGAATTTAAAAAAATCAACACGGAGTTATAAAGGAAAAAATATAGCGGAAGTTACATGTGAAAATTAACTAACTTTGAGGAGTACAAGTAATTTTAACCTAATAAACCGAAATTAAACATAAAAAACGCATTATTAGTGAACACTAATCGTCAGATCTCATCGAATTTAAATGGGACCACATTACAAGCACCAGCCTTCGAATTTAAACAAAAAAAGTTAATTCGGTACATCCTGTAAAGAGTAAAGAGGAAATACACTTTCCTAAGTACTCCACTAAAGAGGAAGAAGCTCCTCCTTTTTTTGAAGCCAGTTAAAACTAATTTAAAACAGCTGCACTATAGATTTTATTCCACCCGTTTTCCATCAAGCATTTTATAAAAACTCTTTCGAACGGATTTATTTCCAAAATCGAAATATTATGAAATAATTGGCAAAAACACTCACGTTGAGGATCGAATACGTCGAGCCGGGTTTCGAGCATATCAGATGCTTATCACCAGGGCGAGTGCGCAGCTTCGTCTGCGAGGTCCCGGCGGATTAAATAATCAATTTAATAGTATTTGTAATATATGTGTAAATCATGAGAATTTCACTTCGAAAAATTTTGAAGCCCTTGTAGCGAAGTTTGCTAAGCTGTTCTTAACCGATCAGCAAAGTTAAGCAACGGCCGCCCCGGTCATGAGTTAGATGGGTGACCGCTCGTGACATTACTACTGAGCGCTTCCGAGCTTCAGAGGGCACGTTAAGCCGTCGGTCCCGGTTGTCGTCTTAGGATGGCAGTCGTTATAGCACGGTGGTAGGGCATTTTGCAAATGCCCGCCTGGCTACCTACCACTATCAAGTAGAAAATCTGTCACCAAACACCTAGAGGTGTCTTCCGGCAGCTGTCGTTGAGAGCCGGTAATTCTAGGTTAGCCTGAACATCTTCGACCACATCATCACTTGCAATGAGATAGTGACCAAAGGCTAACCTAACATGAATAAATAAATCAAGAAAAAAAACTTATGAGTCTCATCTTTTTTTTTATGCCTGATAGATTAGCCTTTGACCACTATCTCACCGAATGGTAAGTGATGACGTGGTCGAAGATGTTGTTCAGACTAACCTAGAAGTAGTCTCAGGAGGAGTTTACCTTCAAAATGACAAAAATCAGTGTTTGGACCCCTATCATAAAACGATGGTTACATAGAAAGCGCTACCACACGCAACGGTTTTCTACCACCACCGATCAATACTGATGCTGGTGATGGGTGGTATCCATCACCAGCATCAGTATTTATCAACATTTAATATAATGAGAACCTGAGCATAATTTTCTTACTTTTTAATTCATTACATAATTTTCATAATATTTTTTGCCCAAATTTACTAGGACAGGTCACAAAGGCAATTTATCTCCTAATACTTTGAAAGCTGCTCAAGTGGCCACAAAAATACGTATTATAATAATCCCCTGACTCTGAACCAACTTTGATAACACCGATAAGCGTAAAAGCCAAGCTTCAAAAAATCGGCTTCTATATTTAGAAACTTTGAGTGGGAAAGCAAGATAAGCAAATGTTTGTTAGGTATAATCATACTATACCACTACGGAATTATATAGTAGTGTTTATAATTATTTATGATTATTATTAATAGTACCCATATAAACATTGGTTAAAGGACAAACGAAGTATAGCTATGGACTGCCGTGCTGGTCCCTGGTTCGATGTCCACCGCCGGCTTAAAGTTCACCGCATGGTGGAAGGGCATTTTGCGATTACCCACCTGGCTAACTACCACCCTCAAGTAGAAAATCTGTCGCCAAGCACCTAACGGTGTGTTCCGTCAGCAGTCCTTGAAAGCCAGTGAAATTACAGGCACATGAGACTTTAACAACATCGGCTAAAGGTGACGGGCGCAGTGCAATTCGTCACTTGTGATGAAATGCATCTGTTCTAGGCAGACGTTAGTCCACTTAACATCAGGTGGGCCTCAAGCTTGTTCCACCACAATAACATAAAAAAAAAGTTTCGGTATATGGCAGTTAATATATCAAAAATTGAACTAGTGATGAATTTGTAAAGTAATACAGAGCCTTCTGAAACTACACTACTGTCCCCACATCTGCCAAGCATGGGGATTGTAGTAAACCTGCCTTAAATAGGGCAAGCATTTGTTCAATGGTGGATATCTGGGCTGTTGAATGTACTTATATATCCTTAATTTAACTTTAATTGTGATGGAACAAGCAAAGGGCCCACAAGATGCTTTGCGGACTAACTTCTGCCCACAGAAAAGAGATGTATTACATTTCTCAATGCTTCTGCCTATAAAAATAAGATATGTTATAAAAAACGGAACTGACTTCCAATACTGAAAGAATGAAATAACTTAATGAATAGATACAGGCGTTACTTTGCGTAAATCCATATTTAATAATAACAAATATTTTAAGAAAACATTAAATTAATATTTTAATGAAACACTTAAAAAAATATAAAAATATATCTAGTGACAATTCCGCCTAATTTTCCTGTTAAGCCGACGTGACGTCACAAACGCCACGCAGCCAAACTGGAACACTGTTTCTCGATCGTGCGCTCGTAGAGTCAAGACCTCCTGAGGATGCTTCGTGTAGAAACGAAACGCGTCGAAAATTCTTCCAGTTTGGCTGCGTGGCGTTTGTGACGTCACGTCGGCTTAACAGGAAAATTAGGCGGAGTTGTCACTAGGTATATTTTTATATTTATCTAAGTGTTTTATTAAAATATTAATTTGATGTTTTCTTAAAATATTTTGAAAATATTTGTTATTATTATGAAATAACTTGTTGAAGTCGGTCCTATGCTGATTGTTACGCAAGGCTACACTATGCAAAGAGCCGCGTAAGCGATGGCCTAGATAAACATCGCACCACGCCAGGCGCACCGTCAGCGGAACGTGTCAGCGATTGACGTCAATCCGAACCTTCGAGGAAGCACGATTGCAACACGCCGCATTCTTGGTCTTGCATCGATCATTTATCGTACTCTAGATTAACTTAGAATTATTTTATATTGTAATTTTTATAATTAAATTTATTAAAATAAAATCATTTTTTTTGCATCCTCCGATCGCTGCCCACGTAATTGGCGCAGTCGGTAGGATAGCTGTAAAGTAAAGTCAGTGAATCGATCACGGCCCTGCAGTTATCACGAACCTACTGGGAGCAGCAATCAGGACGAAATCAAGACATAGATTCGGCAGAAAAAATGATGTAAGTACCCTGAAACTTTCTCGGTCCTTACCTTCCTAGCGCTAATCCTTTTATATCGTATTTTACTATTATTTAAACTTTTGTGTAACTGTGTATTTTAAGTGACTAGTTTTCTGTATTTTTTTTTCTTTTTACTTGAAATAGTTAGCATAAATCTTCCAAAATTTTCCATCCGAGAGAATCGCGGAACGTTAGGTTAGGCAGTAGCAGTAGATCTAGCAATAGTCGACTTAGTGTTATAGACGAACATAGAAATTTAGATCAGACAATGGCCTCCGATATTGATACAATTTATAAATCACTTAGGTCACTGCCAGAATTCGACGGTAATCCGCACATATTAACGCGATTTATAAATTTATGTGATCAGATAGTACTGAGTCACTTTCATACCGCACCAGGGAACGAGTTAGGAAACTTGGCTCTGATAAATGGTATCTTAAATAAAGTAACTGGCCCCGCGGCTAGGCTAATTAACTCGAATGGCATCCCTGAGAACTGGCAGGGTATCAGGAATGCTTTAGTTAATAACTTTGCTGACCATCGAGACGAGACCGCGTTGTACAGTGACTTATCTCTTCAAACTCAGGGCTCTAGTACACCGCAGGAGTTTTATAAAAGGTGCCAGAATCTTTTTAGCACGATAATGACTTTCATCTCACTACACGAAACTGTTGGTACGACCATTGAAGCGAAACGCGCTCTCTATGCTAAGCTTACACTTCAAGCATATTTGCGAGGTTTGAAAGATCCATTAGGATACAGAATTCGCTGCATGCGCCCCGCGTCAATGGAAAAAGCGTTAGAATTTGTACAGGAAGAGCTCAATACCTTGTACTTACAACAACGAAATGAAAGTGGCTCTAATAGAAAAGATTTACAACCAGCCGCGCAGAACCATATTCTGCCTTTGAATAATTTTGTACCGAAGTTAGGTGTGGGTCCCATAAGACAACCATTATTTGATATGCCTGGTCCATCACGGCCTCAGCCATTACATCCTCAGCATATTCAGGGATGGAGACTACCCTTTCCATCACCAATGCAACCACCGCGTACTCAGCAGATAATGCGCGCGCCTCCACAGAACTATAACCCTAATCATAATACATTTAGAATGCCTAACCAGCCGCAGCAATCTTTCAAATTTAGTGACAATAGGCCCACCCCAATGAGTGGCGTTAGCCATTTTGTACCGCGTACTTTACCACCAACACCGATTTTGCATGATTGGCGAAAATCTGGAAACCCACCCCCAAGCAATTATTTTAAAACTCGTGAAGTAAATTTTAACGAATTTGACGGCGATTATAATTACTATTACGATTACGGCTATGACTATTCAGACTATGACCAGCCCTATTATACTTATGAGTACCCTGAATATTATTACCAAGAGCCACATCCTTATTCAGAACCTGCAATCGTAGAAGAGGTAAATCAGGCAACCACCAGTGCCACCCCTTCGAACGAGGTAAATTTTCGAAAAATTCCGATTCAGAAAAGCCAAAAGAGGTTAACCTTCACATACAGCGACAGCTGGGGTACATTCAAATAACTAACCCCCCTTTAAAGTTATTAATTGACACAGGCGCTAATCAGTCTTTTATTAGCCCTGAAGCTGTCGAAAAATATTTCAGTCACATCGCACTTAACTACGACCCATTTGAAGTAACGAACGTTCACGCTACTAGTAAGAATAATTATTCAATCACGTTGCCATGCTTCCCTGAATTTTGTGAACCAGGTGACGTAACATTGTTCGTGTACAAGTTTCATAACTACTTCGACGGACTATTAGGCCTTGACTTGTTAGACGTATGGGGTTCTAATATAGACCTTAGAAACAGATTACTAATGACACGTAACGCGCGCGTTCCTATCCAGATGTATGACTCACGAAACGCGAACCTTTATGAAGATATCATCCCAGCTAACACATCTAAATTACTTAGGTTGCCAGTGAATACCCAAGATGGAGATGTGATAGTGGAAACTCAAGCTATCTGTAACTGTCTTATTACCGAATGTCTAACAAATATCGTGAATAACCACGGTTGGGTTGAAGTTACAAACCCTACATCAAATGACGTCATTTTTTCTATGGATAGACCGGTTGAAGCCGATCTTTTGAACTTAGAAACGGAATGTACTGAAATTTTATCGGACCGTGCTAGCGAAGTAGTTTCTCGCCTTCGGACTGAACATTTGAATGCGGAAGAACGTGCTAATTTGACACGGCTCTGCGCGAACTATGCTGACGTCTTTTATCTTGAAGGTGAACCTTTAACATTCACTAACAAGATAAAACACAAAATAAGAACAACTGATGAAATTCCAGTACATACAAAAACTTATAGATATCCCCATGTTCATCGACAAGAGGTCAGAGATCAAATAAATAAGATGCTTGAACAAAATATAATTAGACCTTCTGACTCAGCATGGAGCTCCCCGATTTGGATTGTACCCAAAAAGGCGGATGCCTCAGGCAAGATCAAATGGCGCCTTGTCGTTGATTTTAGAAAGGTGAACGAGAAAACAATTGATGACAAGTACCCCATCCCTAATATAACTGACGTTCTTGATAAACTGGGTAGGTGTCAGTACTTCTCGACCCTCGATTTGGCTAGTGGATTTTATCAGGTCGAAATGGATCCTGAGGATATACATAAAACCGGGTTCAATGTCGAAAATGGTCATTATGAATTTTTGAGGATGCCCATGGGGCTCAAGAATTCACCATCAACTTTTCAACGTGTGATGGACAACGTTCTCAAAGACCTGCAGAACGAAGTATGTCTAGTATACTTGGATGACATCATCGTCTTCAGCACTTCTTTACAAGAGCATATATTGAACCTAGAAAAAGTCTTTAAAAAATTGCGTGAGTCCAACTTCAAAATTCAAATGGATAAGTCCGAGTTCTTGAGGTTGGAAACCGAATTTCTAGGCCATGTAATATGTCGCGATGGTGTTAAACCGAACCCTAATAAAATCCAAGCTATCCAAAGCTACCCGTTGCCCAAGACCCCAACTGAAATCAAACGTTTTCTCGGTCTACTTGGCTATTATAGGAAATTTGTCCCCGACTTTGCACGTGTGACTAAACCACTTACACAATGCTTAAAGAAAGGTTCAAAAATCGTTCTAGATAAAAAATACACTGAATGTTTCGAACATTGCAAAACGCTGTTAACCAACGATCCTATCTTACAGTACCCAGACTTTACGAAGGAGTTTATACTCACTACTGACGCGTCTAACGTTGCTATTGGTGCTATATTATCACAAGGCACCGTAGGCTCGGATAAACCGATCGCCTATGCTTCAAGAACTCTAAATTCAAGTGAGTGCAATTATAGCACCATTGAAAAAGAGCTTCTAGCAATCGTTTGGGCCACCAAATATTTTAGGCCTTACCTATTTGGACGTAAATTTAAGATTATCACTGATCATAAGCCATTACAGTGGGTTATGAATCTTAAGGAACCAAATTCGCGACTTACAAGGTGGCGTTTAAAGCTTAGCGAGTATGATTTTACAGTTGTCTATAAGCAAGGTAAATTCAATACCAATGCTGACGCACTATCGAGGATCGAGGTTAACAACGAGGAGCTTATGTCGATTGTAGTTAATACATCCGAAAAAGCACTCACACTAGATGATTCTAGGACTCTCACGGCAGCAGAAGACGATTCTAGAACCGCCACTGTTCATACCAATCAAGAAAACCCTATCTTGGAGGTTCCAATTTCAGACGATCCCCTCAATAGGTTTACTAAGCAACTTATCTTTAACGTTGTTGGCGACATCAAAGGTAGACCAGTTGTCACAAAGCCATTTGAAAATAACACGCGAATATCTGTTCAAATATCGGAAAATAACTTAGAGGAAGATGTCATTAATGCCATCAAGGAATACGTTCACCCCAAAATTAAAACAGGCTTACTAATCAACCCACCCTTAGCTATGTACAACATCATTCCCATCATTCAGAGAACCTTTAAAAATTCATCTATGAACTTATTACTTACTAAAAAGGAAGTAGAAAATGTCAGAGAATATCTTAGACAGCAAGAAATAATTAACAAATATCATGACGGGAAAACTAATCACAGGGGTATTAATGAATGTTACCTGGCTTTGTCCCATAGATACTATTGGCCGAAAATGAGAGATAATATTGCAAAATTTATAAATGAATGTACGATATGTGGACAAGCTAAGTACGATCGTAATCCAATAAAACAGCAATTTAAAATCGTGCCACCTGCTACTAAGCCATTTGAGTTAGTTCATTTAGACTTACTAACCATTCAAGGTGAAAAGTTCATAACAATAGTAGATGCATTTTCTAAGTACGCACAAGCTTATCACCTGAGAGATGGCACGGCAGTTAGCGTAGTTCAAGCACTGCTAACTTTCAGCACTCATCATTCCATACCCATTACTATAGTTACCGACAACGGCACCGAATTTACTAATCAACTAATTGCAGAATTTGTAAGAGTCCATAAAATAATACATCACAGGGTAGCCCCTCATGCACCTAATGAAAACGGGATAGTTGAAAGGTTCCATTCCACCATACTTGAACACCTCCGTATATTGAAGTTCAGTCATAAATCTGAATCAGTCATTAACTTGATGCCTTACGCTCTGCTAGCTTACAATAGCAGCATCCACAGTCTTACTAAATGCAAACCCATCGATTTGGTAACCGGACACTTTGATCCCCGCGATCCGTTTGACATTGATATCTCAGCTCAACTATTACAACAGTACACGATAAATCATAAAGATAAGATGACTTTAGCTTATAATGCCATTCACGAACTTTCTAACGCCTATCGTAAAGACCTTATAGACAATTTAAATAAGAGCCGGGAACCCGAGGTTGAGTATTCTCCTGAGCAACAGATTTTCGTTAAAAATCCGTTGGCTTCGCGTCAGAAACTAGCTCCCCGGTATACGCATGATGTTGTAATGGCTGATCTCCCTATTCATATATATACTAAGAAAAAGAGAGGTCCCATTGCCAAAAATAGGCTTAAGAGAGTCCCTAAGTCAGCCACATTGTTACAGAATGTTCCTGATGTTCCATCTTCTCCTGCAACCAGCTCTCATGCAAGAGATAAGACTTGAGAGTCTAGACGACGGACCTGGAATCTTACCATTCAAATTAGGACCAGCGAAAATCGTCTCTCATTACCATTCCTTCTTACAGCACATTAATCTTATAGATATAAGATATCAAATCAACTCAATTAGCTTGCAGTTAGACAGTATTAGCCCTAACCTCCATAATAAAACTAATTCATTATTTGAACCTCACATAAGCTACCTCAGAAATAAGCTTGACAGTGTATTAGAGCAGTTAGAGACATTTGAAAGTCATCGTGTTAAAAGAGGACTCGTTGATGGTCTTGGCTCCGTGATAAAAAGCATAACGGGTAACCTTGACTACACCGATGCATTACATTACAATCAAGCGTTGAAATCACTTTATAGTAACGAAGATAAATTGCTTACTGAATTAAACAGTCAAGTTAGTCTATCTAAGGATTGGATGGGTCAATACTCAAAGGTAATAGACAACATCGTTGAAAATCAGAATAAAATATTAGCCCTCGTCAATAAAATTAATGAGAGTGAGGCTACTAGAGATAACGATTTAATAAAATACGCACACCTATTTCAGATCCTCATGATATTGAGTGATAATGTGGATTCCATCTCACAGGAATTAGTTAAACTACAAAATGTTTTAGCATTTATAAGAGCATCCACTACGCATCATTCGGTATTAAACCTGTACGCGATACGCACTATGATTAACAAATTAAGCACACTATATGGTAGAGACAGAGTAGTAGACTTAGATACTAGAGAATATTTTGATGTACTAAAACTAGGTTCTTATTATGTAGGTAATGAGATAGTAGTAGTCTATAAATTTCCTATAATCCTATCTTCCGTATACGATTTATATAAATTATCTATTGTTCCGAACAAAAACCAAGAGATCCTATCTCCTCCATATCCCTTCCTAGCCCTACACGAGAAAGATTTCAGGTACATAGTGGCAGAATGCCCGAAGACCATTAAATGGTACCTCTGTGTGGAGGAACAGAGCTTTCAAAGCCGAACGTCCGATGACTGCATACTACAGCTCATAACCACGCAGCAAAGAAGCGCCACCTGCAGCCCTACTTCAGTAACGCTGACTAAACCTGCCTACGAAGAACTTGACGAGAGACATTACACTCTCAGTTTTCCTGCTCCAACAAAGGTTCACCTATCCTGCGGACAAGACCTATATAAAATATTACAAGGTAGCTACCTCGCCATAATGCCACATCAATGCTATCTTGAAACATTGCATTTTACGATCTCCAACACTAACGATCGTTTAAGAGGACAGGCCATGAAACTAATGGACCTACTTAATGTCACCGCCGTCACTCGCCCTACAGTCCCAACTATGAAGCTGAACTCGATTAACCTTAGTAATCTGCACGCAATCAATACTAAGATTTCTCAGCAACAGCCGTTGAATCTAAACGAAGAGGTCGACTACAGCTTATATCATACCACCATCCCGATGTACGTAATCATATTAAGTGCATGCGTACTAGCCAGTGCCTTGTACTACCGCAAATACCACCAGAAATCAACGGAGAAATCACCAGTAATCTCGGGAGACGAGCAGCCGGAATTACAAGCAGTCTACGCCTTGCCAGAACCGACTACTAGAAGGGTTGATCCCGACCAACCCCCAGCTCAATTTACGACCAAGGTCTTCAATAGTCGCTGTTCTACGGGGGGAGGTGTTACGCAAGGCTACACTATGCAAAGAGCCGCGTAAGCGATGGCCTAGATAAACATCGCACCACGCCAGGCGCACCGTCAGCGGAACGTGTCAGCGATTGACGTCAATCCGAACCTTCGAGGAAGCACGATTGCAACACGCCGCATTCTTGGTCTTGCATCGATCATTTATCGTACTCTAGATTAACTTAGAATTATTTTATATTGTAATTTTTATAATTAAATTTATTAAAATAAAATCATTTTTTTTGCATCCTCCGATCGCTGCCCACGTAATTTGATTCAAAACACTGACCTTACGTTATCTTGGCCCGACTTCCATAATTTATTTCATATATTTGTGTTTATTTAATGATGCATACTGCTTACAGGAGTATTTATTCGACTATAATACTGTGAAATTACCATAAAATCTACCAGGGGGCCAACTCCCACCTTTTACGAAACCGTCATAAATCAGGAGCGTTTTGTTTCATGCTTAAAATAATCATTCGCAGTCACGAACTATCACCGACCCACAATCGCGTCAAGCAATGTTGGTCTGATCCTACTTAAAGAACGAATGAAATATGTATCACGGATGTGCAAGCGAGATACAAGATGTTTTTCATATACCGTTATCCCGCTCGCACTGTTCTGAACTACGATGTTAACGAAACAACCTATTTTTAATGAAATTTTAATGGGATCAATTTGAAGGTATAGTATAAACAACCAAAGAAGGATCCAAATCTGTTCACTATTGGCGCGTAACAAACTTCCCAAAAAAAGCATACAGGTGACGTGATAACCTTCTCCTTTTTTGTAAGTAGGTTAAAAAACATTTTTATGTAATTTCCTTATCAAGTGACTTGAATCAACAGTGTTGAATAATTTAACTTTGACGTAAGTATAAAAACAACCACTTTGCATTTAGAGTAACTCCACGAGGTGGACGAAATTTGATGAACTTTGAAGTCCAAAAAGTTCTTTGAGGAAAATAAATTGGAAAGGTGGAGACCGGCTCGTTTGCTATGCAAATATAATGAGTATAACGAAAATATATGTAAAAATAAAGCCTAACGCTTTATAAGAATCTCATTGCATATTTTGTGAAGAAGTATGGAAGCGTGAGTAATTTTATCAGTTTCAGTATTTCATTACGGCAAAGCGTATATAGTATCTGTGACAACCTTATTATTTGTAACAATGTTTATTTGGTCCAATCCTGGAACAAATAACAATAAACTTTATTACAAATAATCAGGTCAGGAGTGTTCTGTACTGTATTAGAACTATCCGGTTCACTGCTGAACACAACCTCCCCCAATACGGGGACGTTTGCCATAATCCCCACGCTTGGCAGGAGGCTTGGGAATCGCATTTCGAGATATCAGTTCCTTAGAAATTGCTGCTGTCCACCTTCTGGCGTATTACCCTTAGTCGCCTCTTATGGCACCCACGAGCAGAGATGGGGGGATGGGGTGACATTCTAGCCCGGCACCCCACGGGCACCGAGCGTAAATTGGTTATGATCCGGAATCACTTCGTAAATCTTGGTATAATCCTAATGACCTCCAACCAAACTGACACCAAAGGGGCTGATGGGACAGAAAAAACAAAGTGATATTTTCTAATGATAAAAAAAATATAATGTTAGAATCATGTATGACCGATATATAGCGTACAATAAAATATTATGTACTTTACACATACTAGTGATTGCGTAAACGTACTTATTAACTGTCGCAGCGTCCGTAGAGAGCTAAACTTTGTTTATATCGTCTACGTGTGGTCTTACCAAAATTCAAAGCCTTTGTTTATACTTAGGTACTTTGTGATCTTATATTAGATGTTAAAAGAAATTTTCAATGAGTTTAAGAGACATAAGTTTTTTTTGATTTTAAAATAAATTAGTAATTTTGACATTTACTTATAAAATGCAGTATATGGCTATGTCTGTAACAGTGTAGAATACGTTACTCTATTGAAACATTTTGGCGTCAAGTTGCGAGACATTCATCTGAATAGAATATATTTACAATATGCGCATGCGTTTGTAAAAGACATATTGTCCGACTCTACTTCACAGGAGAAATACGAGTGACGTGATGATTGCATAGAGTTCTATACTAGAACTAGAGAATTATACTAGAAAGCTGTCAGCTGTCAATTTCAAGGGGGAGTTTGTTCATTTGTGATAAACATAAGGCTAAAAAAATTGACAATCTGTTCGAAAATTGTTTCTTTGATAGATATTGAGACTTTTTGTACATAAACATATACACAATCGTAAAATTAAGTATTCAAAAGAAAAAAATTGGGTTCAAACGTACTAGAAAATATACATTTACTTGAATTGTTTGTAATAAATTTTTAATCGACTTCCAAAAAAAGAGGAGGTTCTCAATTCGCTAAATTTTTTATGTATCATAATTATTACAGAGTAGTCCAATTTTGATAGAAAAAATTATCTACGAAGTTGTCCCATATAAATTTCATCAAAATCGATTGAGTAACTTATACAAGTAAATTACAGTCTTAAAAGCTTAAAGCTCGAAACGCACTGCATGTTAACTGTCATTTTTATCATTCAGTTATTTTATGTCTTGGTTAGCAACCGCTTACTAGAAACTTTGTTAGGACATTCTGAAACGGACCCTTAGTATTAATAATGAGATTATTCAAAACCTTTACTCAACGTGTTAATTTATTATTAATAAGCACACAATACATAATACCATCAAAACATGATCTAAACAGTATTTCTAAACTATGTATACCAAAGAACTTTGTAAATAGAATGTTTTGAAATAGTTACAGAGCTGAAATCTGAATTGACTAAGTGCATTTTAAACAACAAAAGTTAAGGTGGACGCTTAACTTTTGTTATATTATCAAAAATTAATATAAATCCCTACAATTAACAAGCAATAATTGAAACGAAATACAACTGTTATCTTTTTCTAACCGCAGTTGAATATATAAACTTGGTTATCAAGAATAAATTCAAATTTCCGTCCCTTAAAACATTGAACAGCATTCAGTCACCCTTAAATATCTTTCGATCCATAAAACCTTCCCATTACCGAATCGGGTCAAAAATATCTGTATATTTGAAGAAGTTTCAAGTGTTCTCAATCAAATTCAGATTTGACTGCCAAATGGTTGAAAGAAAAATTACGGTAGCGGAAATCTGTAATAATAAAAGTTATATCTAACTTATCAACTCGAGTGATTTTGACCATTTAAGATAGATATGTACTGTAACAGCCGACTCGGCCACTGCTCAACACAACCTCCCCTATTAAGGGGGTATTTGCAATAATCCCCTCGCTTGGCAGGCGGCTTGGGGATCGCAGTGTAAGATGTTCTTTAGAAAGTGCTGCTGCCCACCAGTATTTTTCCCTTAGTCGCCTCTTCCGACACCCAAGGGATGATATGGGGAGGTGCAATTCTAACCCGGCACCCCACGGGGGGAAATTAGATAGATATAGAAGCGGTGAATCCCACTGGTCAATATTGTTTGAGGTTTCAGTGCTTGATATAAATATAGAAGATAGAAGCTTCAGATTCATTACCAGAAACCTTATTGTCTTATTGTAATAATAATTTTGAAGCAATTATGGCCAAGCGGAAAAGCTATGAACCGTGCCACAGGGCCCTGGTTCGATCCCCACCGCCGGCTTGAGCTTCACCGCATGGTGGAAGGGCATTTTGCGAATGCTCGCATGGCTAGCTGCCACCCTCAAGTAGAAAATCTGTCGCCAAGCGCCTAACAGTGTGTTCCGCCGGTAGCAGTCCTTGAAAGCCAGAAAAATTAACAACTGTATGTCTTTATTACGTCACGTGAAATAGACAACAACTTGATGTTAAGCGGATTAACCACTGTTAATCCGCTTAACATCAAGTTGACCTCGTGCTTGTGCCGTCATAATCGCAGTAAAAAAATGGTGAATTTTATATCGACATGTACCTTTTAAAGGATGCCCATTTTGATCAAAATTTAGACTATTTTCATAATCATGCCATTTAGACAAAAAAAAACCCTGATACAGAAATGATGAAAGGTTTCTTTCATAGCTAACACAGTTAACTGGACAATACCTACATATTGTTTTTTAATCTTTCGTGGTCGAAATATAGGTTTATATGTTACCTACGGGTTTATTTATGCACAAATATGAAAAAATAACCTGCTGCCAAGTAACTTTTATATGATCTGATCATTTCTAAAATAGAAGCAGTGATGGCTCAGTGGTATTGGCTATGGACTGCCGCGCAGCAGTTCCATGGTTTGAATCCCGCCCAGAGCTTGAGCTTCACCGCATGGTGGAAGGGCATTTTTCGAATGCCCGCCTGGCTAGTGACCACCCTCAAGTAGAAAATCTGTCGCCAAGGATCTAACGGTGTGTTCCGGCAGCAGTCTTTGAGAGCCAGTGAAATAACAGGCAAAATGAGACTTAACAGGTATGTCTCAAGGTGATGGGCGCAGTGCAGTTCGTCACTGGTTATGAAATGCATCTGTTATAGGCAGAGGATACCGCTTAACATCAGGTGAGCCTCGCGCTTGTTCCTTCACAATAACATAAAAAAAAAAAACATATTTTTTGGAGGAATTTTTTGAAGGAATATTTTTATGGTTTAGCGATTGATGAAGGACGAAGCCCATCCAGTGAAAAGCGATATCCACTGCCTATAACAGTGGCAAAATCCATTGCGCCCATCATCTTAAACATAAAGTTGTTAAGTCTCATGTGCC
Organism: Plagodis pulveraria; assembly: GCA_963890685.1. NCBI lineage: Eukaryota > Metazoa > Arthropoda > Insecta > Lepidoptera > Geometridae > Plagodis > Plagodis pulveraria. The sequence continues at coordinate 22,067,621 of OY982967.1, forward strand.
TGTAATTTTACCGGCGCCAATTTCCTTCCAATCAGAACACAGTAATGCGAACATACTTCTTGGCAGAAGAAATAGGTATGGCGACCGTACTTTCCTAGACAAACTCGCATAGAGAGTTCTTCTACTAAAGAAAAAATAATCTAGTGACGACATACATACATATAATCAGCCTGTATTCGCCGAAGGGGTAGGGAGAGGTGTGTTACCCACCACGTTTCGCCAATTGGGTTTTGGTCCCATATAATAGGGGGCGATCCTATTGGAAACAGATTTTCTACTTTCGCTAGCCAGGCGGAATTCGTAAAATGCCCTTCCACCATGCGGTGGAAGCCCGCGGCGGGATTCGAACCATGGACCTGCTCTGCGGCAGTCCCTATCCAATGCCACTGAGCCATCACTGCTTCGAAAATCACCTGTTTTACCAAACAGGTTATAATTCCATGTGATATGAGTCTATTGCCATTTACCGGGCACAACTTTAGACTTAGTTTATTACTGTCAATGTATTCGTCAAAACGCAATAACTTTCCGACTCGAGAATCTAACTTAGGATCTTTCGATCTGAAGCGAATCTTTGCACTACTCCAACGAGGTAATAAGACTAGCTAACTTTTTGCTAGGTATCCGCAATTTACCCTTAGGAGAATCGCCTTGGCAATTAAGGTAACTCAGTCTGTGTTCATGCTTAAACTTATGAAATCTTAATTGATTCCAGTTCATTGCTTGGTTTGCTTTCACGTGCAAATAACCTAAGTTTGGAAACTCTGAATTACCATCACATAAAATAATTAATAGATGGAAATCCACACTTAAATCAGAGCAATAATTTCAAAAATAAATACAAAACAATGTTAATCAAAGAATGAAACTGACTTCAACACTCAAATGTGTGAAATAACTTGTTGAAGTTGGTTCCATTTTTGGTAAAAAAAAATTCACCCATTTTAGTGGCTCTTGCTTTAAAAGCTTTCAAATAAAAAAAAACATCATAATCGGTTCAGCGAAAAAAGTTCTGAAGTAACAAATATGAATAAAAATACAGACGAGTTGAATACCTCCTCCTTTATTGGAAGTTGTTCATAAACGATGATTATTAAATTAATTAGGTAAAATGAAAGTTATCCCATAAACATATTAACAATGTTTATGGGATAACTTTCATTTTACCACCATTATACCTGACAGTAAGCGATGATGTGATTGAAGTTATTGTTCATTTTAACCTAGAAATATTGACTCCCAAGAACAGCTGTCAGAATACATGCTTGACAACTGATTTTCTACCTGAGGGTGGTAGATGCCATGGCCAGGCGGATATTTGCGAAATGCCCTACCACAATGTCATTACGACTGCCATGCTACAAAAACCAAGACCGACGGCTTAACGTGCCCTCCGGAGCACGGAAGCGCTCAATAGTTAATGCCACTAGCGGTCACCCATCCAAGTCATGACCGCAACGAACGTCGCTTAACCTAATTTCAAGGCGCGCACGGTTGCAAGCCCTTCATTAAGAGCATTGGTCATAATTATATCGATTTAACACATGGTACCAACGAAGTTATTTCATATTTTCAGTGTTGAATGTCGACTCTGAGTGTATTAAAAAAACGTATTACTATCCAACACAATACAATACAATACAATAAAACTGTGTTGTACACTTAGGGCCTGTTTCAGAATGTTCGAGTTAGTTCCGGTTATACTACCCAGTACATAAAATAACTGAATGATAAAAATTACAGTTAACATGCAGCGCGTTTCAAGCTTTAACCGATGGATGGGCTAAATCTATGACTGTGAAACGCAAAAAGTGTTTTATTTATTAAATATGTTCTGGGTAGTAAAACCGGAACTTACTCGAAAATTCTGAAACAGGCCCTTAATGTTATAATACAATCAATACATTTGTCAGATTGGGCTGTTATGGGTTTTAAATCGATCACTTCCAGCCAACTTTAGGATGGAAAAAATATGCAGACCGTATAGTTGATAAAATACATATGAAGTGTTGTATCCAAACACGGAAGATATATTAAATTAAATAGGAGTGATTCATAACCTTGGCGGTGGGCCTTGTTTCTAATGCTTTCCTTTTATTTATTTACTAATAAGAACAATAGCTAAATTACAGTATTAAACCAAAGTGCTAACTATTTTAGATTCATAAACATGAACTTTAAACATATTTGTGATGGTCCGTATTGTGTCAAAAAACACATCCACATCCTGGATCTGCGTCGTAGCGTTAAGAAGAGCCAGCGCGCGTTGTGTAGGAGCATTCCTGGTTGATGCCTAATTAATGTACAATAATTATGTATAAAATCTTCTACCAAGCACCTAACGTAAGTCCCTGCAGATATTGTTACGAATATTTCATTTCGCCTTTTTATACAAAAGATACTAATACTATTGTCGGGAGCGTTCCATTTGACTTTATTTGATAACAAAATTTCCTCGAGCTTGATTTAGTCGAGTCTTCAATCAACTGAGTTATTGTGAACTTGGTTGACTGTTCAATTATGTTTTGCTTAGTTACTTCAGTTAATTAATTCTGAAAAGTCTTATCAATAGAACCTTCGAAGGAAATGAGATCGTTTTTGACTTTTAAATCAGCTTCAATAACTGTTCGTTATAAATCGATACGAATACATTACAAAATCAGAAATATACGATAGGAAAAATGTTAAGTCATGTGCGGGATTCAAACCCGCGTCCATCCACCCCTTGAGCCAGGGTATACTCTAACCAATTGAGCTAACATGACATGACGTCATAACTCAAATCTTTCCTATCGTTCTTTAACCATCGTATTTGCGTTGTACTACAAACAAGCCCATTTTTGCAATTGGTTATATGCTTGTAAATGATGTAGCAACCTTATAATTTTTAATATTGTTAGGTTTGCAATAACGCCTACTATGCGGATTACATTACAAAATCACAAATATACGATAGGTTTTTTTTAAATCATTAAGGCGGGTTTGAATCCCGCACATGATTTAAATTTTTCTATCGTATATTTGTGATTTTGTATTGTAATCCACATAGCAGGCGTTATTGCAAACCTAACAATATTAAAAATCGATATGATTATTAAACAAAGTACTATTTTACTGCCTACATGGTAAAGTGGCGAAAAAGTCTCTTTGAAATCTTCAGATCCTGGGTTAGATCTTCATGTCGAAGAGTACAGTGGTTTTGCTGATAAAAAAAATCTCAGTAAACTATACTCCAGAGTCTAGTAGATGGCAATAGGCTGTCTTCCACGTGTTGTAGGTGTATGCATGGAGAAAATTTGGTGTTTAGACGCTTGGGGTATTTCAGGTACGACGGTGTACTTTATTATATTTTACTTACTAAAAAAAGTGAACATAATATGCTGTCACCGTAAGAACACAAAAAGCGTTTTATACTAAAAGAAGTTTAACTGTTCTAGCTGTGCGAAACTGTTCAAAAATAGAGTGTACTTTACACTGATAGTTTGATAAGATAAAATAGTCGCCAGTTCGTGTATTGGCGGTTGACGAAGTAAGCATTTTTCCGATATAGATATTTTTTTGGGGTCACTTTGAAGTTGAACGCCTCCCTGTCCGCTATCCTATGCGGACATTTTGAAAACAAATCATTATTGAATTAAATTTTTTAACTGCTTAATTAAAAATATCAAAAAAAAAAAAAAAAAATTGAAATGGCTGCATTTTTCAATGTTGTAATGTTTTCAATTTTTTTTTGGAATGCCCCTTCAACTATTTAAAGAATTTTCACATCTATCTCACACTAAAATATGACCAATCATATGATAGATACTAATGTGAGGTAGTGTAGTGAGGAAAATTTTTAAATAAGACAACCGCATCCATTTGGCAAGTAATGTTTCTCTAATTTTCGCATTATAAAGGGTCCGCCATCTTATGTTTTTTTTTTCAACTAGTGCTTATATCGTGAATGGTAACACTTAGCTCATGTTTGATTTGAAAGATAATTAGTTTTAATCTTTCCGCTGAACGAATATGGTTTTGTATACGCTTGAACAACGCTGGGTAATATTGCGACATTACTTTGAAAATCATGGTAATGTTGCAGAATGTGTGCGAAAATTGCGTACGGATTTTGGAAGAAGAGAAGCACCGTTAGCTCCGTATGTTCGTTATTTTGTGATAAAAGTGAAAGAAACTGGTATCCTCATCGATAAACCAAAGCGTGAAAAGCCAAAAACAATGCGTACACCCGAGAATATTGCTGCTGTGGCAGAAAGTGTGCGTGAAGCGCCATCAACATCAATTCACCGTCGTTCTCAACAATTGAACATTTCGGAGACATCATTGAGACGAATTTTGCATAAAGTCGTTGGTATGACGCCATACAAAGTCCAATTGGTTCAGGAGTTGAAGCCAACAGACCATCCAATGCGTTTTCGCTTCGCTAAGTGGGCCTGCGTTCGACTTACAGAAGATGCCGATTTTGCCAAAAAAAAATATCTTTTCAGATGAAGCTCATTTTGATCTTGGTGGGTATGTAAACAAGCAAAATTGTCGCATTTGGGGCACAATAAAAACCCGCACGCATACATTGGAAAGCCGACGCACCCAAAACGAGTCACTGTTTAGTGCGGATTTTGGTCCAGAGGCATAATTGGGCCATTTTTATTCGAAAATTAGCAAGGAGTGGCCGTTACAGTCAATGGCGATCGTTATCGGGCCATGTTGAACCAATTTTTGTTCACAAAAATTGAAAAGGAGGATATTGGCAACATTTGGTTTCAACAGGACGGCGCTGCGTGCCACACAGCCGAAGCTACACTCGATGTTTTGCGCCCTGTTTTTGAAGATCGCATTATCAGCCGCAGAGCTGATGTCGTTTGGCCACCTCGCAGCTGCGATTTGACACCGTTGGACTATTATTTGTGGGGTGCCGTCAAAGATAAGTGTTACGCCGACAAGCCACTTTAAAGAACAATATTCGTGAAGCCATTGGTGAAATACAATCGACAATGTGCTTAAAAATTGGACCGATCGTGTAGGCTACTGCATGGCCAGCCGAGGCAGCCATTTGAATGAAATTATTTTCCATTATTAACCGGAAAGATTGTACATTCATATAAAAAAATAAATTTGAGAAAATATTCAGTAGTTTTTTTTAAAAAAAAAGTGATTTGGTGGATCCTTTATATGAACAAAAGGTCGAAGCCGCCACGCGCAAGATATTGGTTTTGATTAAGATAGAAATTTGTTTAATTCATAGAGAAATATTTATAATAAAATCTATTTATATTACATACTATAATCATAAAATCTCAATGATCGTTGCGCGTGGCGGCCTCTTTTGGGGACCTTTTGTTCATCTAAAATTCGAAAATTAGAGTGAATAATAGTTTTTACATGGATGGCGGTTGTTTCTCTTTTCTGTGGTTAAATTCCAATTTTGTTTTACTATTCGATAGAAGCTTCTAATTGATATGCTTCGCCCCCTTGGGCTTTTCCAAGGTCCGCGAAACAGGTGTGCCTTACATTATACAGGTATATAAGTATATGGCATTAAACAGGAGGATCATGCATGCGATCTAGTATTCTACTTAGCATACTTCAGTTATTTTATCCTATACCTGATTAAGTATCCATGTCTATTGGTTTAAAAATTGATTAGGCTATTCTTCAGCACATACTTTTAACAACTTTATGTTTATTCCAACCGTTCAATTGAAACCTAACCATTGCATGGCATCTTCACCAGAAGCTTGGATAACTTGGTTACATTGCGATATCTTTTTTATTTTTATGAGGTACAAGTTTTTCTGGTGTTGCTATGCCTAATCGTGTTTTTTAACACAATCTTACCAGCATATATTGATAATGTTCCATACATAATATGAGGAACAACATGTTGAAATTTGCAGCCATTGTCGACCCCTTCGCTTATCCATTAGGTGCCATCAGCAATTATATAGATGATATAATTGACATTACCAATTACATTACCGTTACTGTGGATCACGCTAATAGAGTATTGAGTAATAAGTAGTTAAGGGTTTTATGATAGTTAAAAAGTGTGGTATGATATTGAATAAACAACTTGTTTTTCAAGAGGGTTCAAAATAAATATTTTGGACCCCCTTGATTTTGTCTTGTCTTATTGTAAACCCCGTGGGTGTCGTAAGAGGCGACTAAGGGAAAAATACTGAAAGGTGGGCAGCAACGCCTTCTAAAGAACTGTCATCTTACACTGCGATCCCCAAGCCACATGCCAAGCGTGGGGATTAGTGCAAATATCCCCTTGAAAGGAGAGCCTGTGTTCAGGATGGACGATCCGATTGATACAAAATTGTAAACGGGGCAACTTCAGTTTTAAATATTTTTCAACACCCTTGCTCGTAAAGTGAGCTTTATTATATCGTTCTTAGGGACATAAACCGAACTATAACACCCTCGTGCATAATATTATTATGCATGGTGGAAGGGCATTTTGTGATTGCCCGCCTGGCTAGCGACCACCCTCAAGTAGAAAATCAGTCGCCAAGCACCTAACAGTGTGTTCCGGCAGCAGTCCTTGAGAGCCAGAAAAATTACAGGCTAATGAGACCTAACAACTGGACGTCTCAGTGTGACGGGCACAGTGCAATTCGTCGCTGACGAAATGCGTCTGTTATAGGCAGAGGTTAGTCCACTTCACATCAGGTGGGCCTCGGGCTTGTTCCGTCACAATAACATAAAAAAAATAAAAAAAACACTAGTGTGTAATAGAATTATCCCTACAAAGTTAAGTTAAGTACCTAAGTACCTAACTGCAAATTATATGCGAGTAAACAGAGCATTCTCAATTCAACCGGGTAATACAGATTTGTAACATCAAAGAGGTTTATATGTAATCAACCATCATACATTTGCCGCGCGCAAAAAAAAAAACGTTCGCGCTATTTTCCATGATTTTTGTATGTTGTTTGTATCACATTTGTGGAATGTATATTTTTTTCATCGCAAAGGTGTTGAAAAAGTGCGTATGAAACTCGTGAGCTACTTGCTCATTATACACTCGGCTGATTTATGCCCTCGCCTACGGCTCAGGCTGCAACACACAGCCTCGTGTATAATGAGCAATTTGTATCATAATCTACTATAGTAGGGTGGAAATCATGTACATATATTTATGCTTTAAAACAAGACCTTATATACATAACTGAGATCCACGGAAAACGTATAGTGATAAAATATTGCCCGGTGTGGGGATTGCAGCTAACGTTCTGACGGTGGAGGCTTTTGTTCAACTATACATGTTATGACTGTTGAAGTTGCCTACCACTGTTTTGAAAAACCAACTTCTTTTAGTTCATTAAAATGTATAAATTAAAGCGTTTGCAAAGAAAAAAACAAGTAACCTTCACAAACCTCTATGCCCTAGGGTATCGTGTTGTTCTACAGAGTTAATAAGCTTTTAGTAGAGATAATTTAAAAAGATAAAGAAAATGGCCGGTGAATTTTCAAGTAATTTAAATTTGTAATGTAAGTAAGCCTTTCGAAACATTTTATTATGATTAAACGTAAATAAGATAAGTAATAAGACTACACTGACAAAAACGACTTTGAAGCTTAAATCAAATTTGACCTTTTACCGTTGAATTGTAACTACGCAAGGTGAATTCACAACTCTTAAGATGGTTTTCAAACGCAAAGCGAAATCAATAAAAATGTACCATATTTTATAATAAACACAACCGTCATAAAACGCCTTCCGTAAAGTATTTTCAGAATTAAACTTGTTATACTATAATAATTGCAGTATTGACCATAACATATACCTTACTTTTACGGCGGTTTATATACGGTGATTATCACTATAACGTACGACTTAATCAGCCTCATCGAAAAGACAATATTTAAGAAAGACCACAAAATACACCTTAAATGAAGACGATAAGAAACATTCGCCTTCACTGACCTCGTTTAACGCCTTGTAGTTGGAAGGCGTTTTTGTATGTATTTACGTTTGGTCGGTTTTTTGCCTTCATATCATATAAATTGGCCGTCATTAGGGCGCTTTTGACTTTAGATTTTTCTCAGTGTATCTAGACTGTTAAATGTAGATAAATTATAAAAGTGTGTAGCTTTGACGAGTATAATACAATTAAATATTCTTGGTAATTTTCAAATATTTGTTTTGCTCTCTGCCACTTTCTCATTGATGTAACTCCACCTAATGGGAGGTTAGCAACTCTTCAACTTGGGATGTAGTCTGGTTATCACCACTCGAGAACCTTTCTTCTCCTTCAGTTACCGGTTCGTTGAGCGATATGACCAGCCCACTGCTATTTCAACTTGCAAATTCAAAGAGCTCTGTTGGTGACTTTGGTGTGAATTTCCTCGTACAGCATTTTGTCATGATACTCCAAGCATAGCTCTCTTCGTGCCACGTTTTACGGCTCTGACCTTGTTTTAAACGAGCACAGTTAAGGACCACGTCTCAGTGCCGTAAGTCATCACTGGCAACACAGTGGTTAAATACTGTAATCTTAGTTCTCCCATAACTATATTTATTTATTTTAATGCCTGATAGGTTAGTCTTTGACCGCTATCTCACCTGATGGTAAGTGATGATGTAGTCGAAGATGTTGTATAGGCTAACCTAGAAGTACTGGCTCTCAAGGACAGCTGCCGAAACCCACCGTTAGGTGCTTGGCGACAGATTTTCTACTTGAGGGTGGTAGCTAGCCAGGCGGGCATTCTTAAAATGCCCTATTAATCCGTGTTGGATGCTTCTGGCAACCTTTGGTCAAATTTGGATATGCCTAGCTGAACAGTCTGTACTAGAGACGTCTGCCTATGCATCTGCCTAGGACAGACTGTTGACAGATGTCGACGATTATGTCTAAAATAATCATTTTTTTTAGAATGTCGTCAGGCCTCCGTCACTTAACCGCACCTACAGATATAAACACCCAAACATTTGGGATGATCCGCTTTGACTCTCGCCCACCAGAGCTTTCGCTTAAGCGTGTGTGTATAGAGTATTAAACTAGTATAAAATGGAAGGTCGAAAAAGTTAAAAACGATGCTTCAAGTACTGTACTGCAAATTAGTAAAGTATACATTAATTACAAAGTAAAAACCCGACTGCAAATAATTTATTTCCGTTAAAAGTTTTTTCGTTCCATTGAACATAAAACTGCATGTTATATTTATTTATGGAATCGTGTTTTAAAGCCCTACATTTTCATACCCCGCCAGATAGGTTCGGAAGAAAAAAATATGTTTTTATCTCACTATATGGTGTCGAAAATCTGCCACTTTAAAATTTATTTATTTTTATGTACTCACTTGCGTGACACTAGGTACCTAGTGTCACGCAAGTGACACTAGGTACCTAGTGTCACTTGCGTTGTCAAGACGAATCTAACGATATGTCTGACATTAAAATCGGTTAGACCGTTAAGAAGTTATTGTGGAACAAAGAAACTTACAAACATACATAGGTACATACATGCATGAACCCTGAAATCATAACTCTCCTTTTTTTGGGCAGTCGTATAAAAATGAAACACTTCCTACATATAACAAACAATATACATATTATAATTTTTCATATTCTGAGTTATCATTATTATTTATATTATCTAGGCTAGAGATAATTTTTGCAATTCGCTACACTACTAATATAGAGTCTTTTTTTAAGTTAAGAGATCATAAATAAGTGATGAGACTTTTTTTTGATCGCTAAGCATTGTAATGAGCTCCACAAGGGACAATGCATAGTGACTATATCATCGGCAACACGAAGGTGTACCTATTTTCCATACGAGTAGATATTAACTTCGTAAACTTTCCAGTCCAAGCGCATGAAAATATTTTTCAATGTGTTCGTGAACGTTTCGGAGAAATAACATCTATATATCATCTTTAAGTTAACCTGTACAACATCTTCGACCACATCATCACTTACCATCAGGTGAGATAGTCGTCAAAGGCTAACCAATCAAATACAAAAAACATCTCCCTATCACATGCCTCATCATATTATTAAATACCACATTAGAGATAGAGAGACATAGAGGGCATCGTCCTAATTCGCCCACCCCTGAATTAGCATTGTTTTTATGCCTCAAAATTCTATTAATCATTGTACATTTAAAAGCGTTGAAAGTAGTTTTCATTTAATGAATCATTATTTTACTAAAAAGGCTCTCTATTCAGTATTTTTTATGTTACCTGCGGGTCTAGCGCGTGAGACATATCTCCCCAGGGCCTCCCCGGATAAAAATCTTCCTAACTTGGAATTTTTTATACTTTCCGAGCATCCGTTGAGTATTCACAGAAGATAAATCTTTTCTTTCTGTTCATTCATAATGAATACACATACACTACATAATAATGATATAAAATAAAGTTACCTAGCATTTATCAACTTTGTCAGTTTATTTTAGCTCAATGAGCTGGCCCTAATGCTATGTCACTCGAAAGTGGATAAAAGCAGGGAAAAAATAAAAGGTATTTTTTTTTGTCTCCAGTCTATGCTAAGCCCGCTGATATCTCTAAATATTGTTTACTAATTTGGACGGTTTTCAGGTTTTAGAACAATTAATAAAGTTTACAAAATTCAGGTTAAAATTACAATTTTAACCTGAATTTTATAAAATAATGAATAGATTCAGGCGTTACTTTGCGGAAATCCATTTTTAATAATAACAAATATTTTAAAAGTATTTTAAGAAAACATTTAATTAATTATTTAATAAAACACTTAAAAATCTTTATAAAAATGATATATATCTAGTGACAATTCCGCCTAATTTCCTATTGAGCCGAATTTTATAAACCTTCTTAATTGTTCTAGAACCTGAAATCTATTTAATCTAGTTATAAAAAATGGCGAATATGATAAATCTGATGTTCGATGTTTATTCGTTGCTATTCCCGCTTTCTGGCAACGTTTCATAGTAATATCTTATCATAGCTGAAACTAGGGTTAAGCTTAAAGCCGCCTAACTCAGCATTATAAATCGAACTATTGCGATTAGGTTATCGCCACTTAACTGAATATATGGGGCAATCCGGACCGCACTGTTGACTTCAATCAGTTTGAGAGTAAGCTGTAGGGTTCGGAATTGCATGAATTATGTAATGCTTTGTCCCAAGAATTTACTTCACATTTATAAAGACTTATTCAGTTCTAAGACTTAGGAGTTGGTAAAGCTCCCAGTAGGTGGACTGGCGGCATTGTCAAAGACGCGAGAAGCCAATGGATAAAAAGGGCTAACAGCCGTTTGTTGTGGTGTTCTATAGGACAGGCCTTTGTTCTCCCTAGTCTTCCGGTTGATGATCATTCAGTACCGGCTTAAGGATATGTTAATGGTTCCCTGTCCTCTAAATAGCGTAAAAATTGAATAATGCCACCATGCTCGTCGATATTAGTGAGGTTTTGTTGCAAATTGGGCGCACGTCGAAGTTCCTTCATGCCAAATAAAAAAACTTATTGTACTATAATTATTATTATTTTTTTTTATGCTTTATAAGTTAGCCTTTGTCCACTATCTCACCTGATGGTAAGTGATGATGTGGTCGAAGATGTTGTTCAGGCTAACCTAGAAGTACTGGCTCTCAAGGATAGCTGCCGGAACACACCATTAGGTGCTTGGCGACAGAAAATTATTATATAGTGATGAAGCCTTTCGATTGGTACGATATAAGGGTGATAATTTTTCTCATGTAACATGTTCGATTCCCGGTTCAACCATGTAAATGTTTGAAAGTTCCCGTGAGTATGAAACATAATACTGTTTTTAATAACTATAACTTAGCTCGACAATCTCGGTCAATACGCTAAAGGATTCGTATCGTTGGTGTAGATAAAGTCTTGTATGCAACTGTACATAATTAGGTATTAAAACACTCATTTGATACTATTATCACACAGAACAACAGCCAGTTATTTAAAACATAAATAAAAAACGATCATCCTCAAAGAGAGATAGCGTTTGACACCTAAGTATGTTTTCCGGCAGTTTTCTTTGAGGGCTAATACTTTAGTTAAAGCCTGGTTACCGCATTCTACCACACCATCATTGTTGTCAAAGAACCTATCACCTATAAATGAAGACAAGCGACTAACATTAAAATCAAAACTAAAATGTTTACTATTATGATGTTAGCGTAAATGTATATCTTAGTTCTTGCGATGTTCTCGCTGTGGTTATGGAAGACATTATTGTACAGACCCCAAATGAATATGCCCTAGATGGATGACTCGTTGGCAAACCAGATTACAAGACATGTAGGTGCAACATAACAAATATCCTACATGAGGTTGGTAGTTGGAGACGTGAGCATTCACAAAATGCCATATTATAATGCATTTTTTTGAGGGTTGATATTCATGGTCTTCCTTTTATTCCTGACACTATGTTATTTAGCAAAAAATAATCCATGTGATGAAGCCTTTCGATTGGTACGATAAAGCTACAGGTTGATAATTTTTATCATGTAACGTGTTCGATTCCCGGTTCAACCATGTAAATAAAGTTTAATTTTTTTTTAAACCTAAATAATGTCTTTTTCAGTAAAATGCTCCATCTACAATATTCAAGGTACTTTCCCTCCATGTGGCATATCCGTGGGACGACTTGTATATAAAATAATTATCATATATACTAATAGAGAGACGAATTACTTAGCATTCCATGGATTCACCCTGCGGGTGCCGGGTCCATCGCGTTGCAGAGGAAGAGGCTGGAGAGGCCTGGGACTTGCAACCCAGGAGTAGGATTAAGGGGCCCCTTTATGATGCATCAATGCTCTCCTTCACCACTCGAGCCTCCTCCTCTACCTAACCAAATTTGATAAGATCCTACTAATGCCGCCTTAGATACACGTTCTAAGATGGAAGTTACGGTTGTTCTTGGTAGGCCAAGGTCTTTAAGTAGGTTATATAGGGATTTCGCTGGTATACCCCTTGCTCCAACCTCTACAGCATATAAACTAACCACATAACCGTTTTTGGTTAATTCATTTGTTAGGTCATAATATTTGTTTGTTTTTATTGTGTGGTCTTTAGGTATGTTTGTTTCCCACGGCACAGTAAGTTCTATGAGTACTATGCGTTTTAGATTTTTTGAGTATAAAAATATGTCTGGTCTGGATGACGAAATACCAACATCCTCGGGAATTTTGTAATGTTTTTCATACGTGTCCATCAAAAGAGTCCAATCGGGAGCTGCGCCTAAGATGGAGTAAGGCTTGGATTTAGATTTTGTAGATGACCCTTCTTTTACAAAATCGACGTGTCGTTTATTCGTGGTCAGACCTTTTTTTGCTCTAGCTACCGAGAGACTCGCGGCTTCACGTATGATTTCGAGGACTCTATCATGGCGACGTGAATAATGACCCCTATCAAGGAGCACCTTGCATCCTACCAGCAAGTGCCTAGCTGTACCGATCGCCTCCCGACAAATACCGCAAGACTTTTCGGAATATAAAATTAAATTTTCCTGAAAGTGTTTACGCTTGACTAGCATTATGGAAGATTATTTTGCAAACGCCCGCCTATAAGGCTGTCAACCATCCTCAAGTGGAAAATCTGTCACCATAATTATCAAAAAAAAAAACGACTTAAAACAAAATCGAAAACAATACGCACGATCGAGAATGAGAAACTATTCTCATTCTCGATCGTGCGCTCGTAGAGTCAAGACCTCCTGAGGATGCTTCGTGTAGAAGCGAAACGAGTCGAAAATTCTTCCGGTTTGGCTGCGTGGCGTTTGTGACGTCACGTCAGCTTAGCAGGAAAATTAGGCGGAATTGTCACTAGATATATTTTTAAGTGTTTTATTAAAATATTAATTTGATGTTTTCGTAAAATATTTTAAAAATATTTGTTAATATTAAATATGGATTTCCGCAAAGCAACGCCTGAATCTATTCATTAAAATCGAAAACATAAAATCCACTAAAAATTAAATAACCAAACCATTGTATACACTTTGTTCATTTTAAATCGACAAGTGAAAATGCGAACAACATCAATGTATTCAAAGCCAATTAAATACGCATTATTGAGGATAACTCAAATACGACTTGCCAGGTCTCACTCAAATTTAAATAAGCATAAGCACCAGCTTTCATAAAAATAAAATCATCAAAATCAGAACAACCTGTAAAGAGTTACGAGGTAACAAACATGAAACAAGTACGAGGTAACAAATATACAAAAAGCTCAGGCTCTCTACTTGCGTCAAAGACCTTCGCTTCACCCAAAAAAAACCATCTAACATTTCCGAGCGCAATATCAAAAATTCCACAAAAATATTATGATTTCATCTTGTTCAATAATGTAAAATAAACCTCAAATATTTTTTGGGCAAAATATATTCTGCTAATTTTAATAATGTAGGAAATGAAACATCTAAAACGTTCCTTTATTTTCTCATCACATATCTTTACAGTCTGAAGAATAAAAGAACAGCCTTAAGATAAAAGTACTGCTCCATATCTGGAAGTCGTAAAAAAAGACTAAAGAAAATATGTGCCACTGTCCAGGTCAAGGAGGCATAAGTTTTTCTGCACGTGAGGCATAAAACAGCACTCTTCATAAGTATCAAATAGTAATGCCAGGCTTTAAATCAACAAAGACATCTCAAGAAGCAGTGATGGCTCAGTGGCATTGGCTTATAGAATGCCACGCAGCAGGTTCATGGTTCGAATCCCGCCACGGGCTTGAGCTTCACTGCATGGTGGAAGGGCTGTTTACGAAAGCCCGCCTGGCTAGCGACCACTCTCCAGTAGAATATCTGTCGCCAAGCACCTAACGGTTCCGGCATTCCTTGGGAGTCAGTAAAATTACAGGCACATGATGAGACTTAACAACTGTATGTCTCAGTGGAGACGGGTGCAGTGAAGTTTGTCACTTGTAGGGAAATGGATCTGTTATAGGCAGAAGTTAACGCTTAACATCAGGTGGGTCTCCTGCTTAATCCGTCAAAATAACATAAAAAAAGACAAATAGAAAGTCCTTCATGGGGAAATGTGTGCGATTTTTACTGTAAAATTCTTATTAGAAATAGTTACCACAGTTGACACAGAGGGGATATTTACTTTAGTTGCATGTAAAATATTATGTCATATTATAATTAATAAGCCGCCAAGTTTAGTCGGACTTGCAACTGAGGGTTCTGAACCATCAAAAAATATACCAAAATCGTTCTTTTTAACGCGACTGCCTAAAAAACCAGTGTTATGTTTCAGGTTTCATGTCTGTATTTTTGTTAACTTCTTTTTTCATAAATAATTCATAAAGATCAAAAAGCGGTGCCAGGTTTTAGATTAGCAAAGACAAATAAAAGGTCCTTCTTATGTAATTGTATACGGTTTTATAATAAAGTTCCCAAACATATTACAACGCTCACAGAAGGGAAGTTCAAGTAGCACGTGAAAAACATATTGATAAAAATATCCTACTACACAGTTTCTGATTACTTAAATGACAGAAATGCCTGGACAATTCCGCCTCTGCCAAGCTATTGCCTGTCACCTACATAATTTAAACAAATATTGTAATAACTTTATTATATAGTAAGTATGTTAAAAGATGTTTAAAAGAATGGCCCGCGTTTCTAGCCCGTTCTTCTCGCAGTGGCTCTATACAATTTATTCGCTGAATGTAGCAGTACAATGTAGAATATTTCAATACTAAAATTTGTAATTGACCTTCATAAGAGCGTCGTAGACGCCTTAATTGAAAAAATGATTTTTACTTTGACTTTGACCACCATAACTTCTAAACGCCAATTTAATTGTATGATATATCATTATTTAAACAATTTTGAATCCGATTTCACTTACGTTAAATCAGTCGAGTAGCTCAATCCCGACCGGTTTCGCGACTTGATGAAGCGACTCTGAAAGTCGCGAAACCGGTCGAGATCGAGCTACTCGACTGATTTAACGTAAGTGAAATCGGATTCAAAATTGTTTAAATGTGTGTACTACTTTCGAAAGTTTTAATAAAATGATATATCATTAGATTCGTCTTGATAGCGCAGGTGACACAAGGTACATAAAAAGTAAAAAATAAAATAACATGGCGGATTTTAGACCCAATTTTCTAATAATAAAAAAAAATATCCTAAACCCTAAGTGGTGAAATGAAGGGCTTTAAGAAACGATTCCAGAAATTTATACGAGTATTATACTAAACTTCAATGAAAACGCCTTAACAAAAATAAATAATTTGCAGTCAGGATTTTTACTTTTTTTTTTACTGTTACAGACTTTTATACAGTTTTCCCCGTAGGGTGCCGGGTTAGAATGTACCCCCCCCCCCTCCATTTCTACCTGTGGGTGTCGTAAGTACTAAAAGTACGGAAGGTAGGTAGCAGTGCCTTCTAAGGAACTGATAACTTAAACTGCGATCCCAAGACGCTTGCCAAGCGTGGCGATTATGGCACACCCCTCTTAAAGGGGGAGGCTGTGATCAGCAGTGGACAATCCGGCTGATACAGTATACGACAGATGTAGGACTATAATCGTACCGGGTATGATGCTTGTGTGTATTACCGTTTTCACGGAAGAGAAAAACCAAACAACATATAAAATACACCTTTCTTTTATGTGGACCCCCTTTAATTTGTAATTTTTGCTATTATTATTATTTGCTAATTAATAATAACAACAAAAATTATATTAGTAGGCAATCCGCCATAACAACACATTTTTTTTTATTGCTGATATCTGAGCCTTTGACCACAATCTCACCTGATGGTAAATGATGATGTGGTCGTAGGTGTTAACAGGCTTAACCTAGAATACTGGCTCTCAAGGTCAGCTGCCGGAACACACCGTTGGGTGCTTGGCGACAGATTTTCTACTTGAAGGTGGTAGCTAACCTGGCGGGCATTCGAATAATGCCCTTCCACCATGCGATGAAGCTCAAGCCCGCGGCGGGGCTCGAACCATGATCCTGCGGCAACCGCAATCCAGTCGGCTATCACTATGTATAAAAATGTTTAAAAGCAACACTGTCTTTGCGTCAAAGTAATTTGTTACCGAGATTTCAATTTGGACTGAAGCATAAGTTTCGTCTCTTATGTCATGACCCAATGTATATGTTATACCCCTTAATGCCATATGGCCCTCGTTCTAGATTTGTCTGTACGGGTCAGTGATGGAACTAGAACGAAGGCCATCTAAAATCCAAAGGTCAAATTAAGTCAGAATCATAATCATTTACTCAATGTAGGCGTCTACGACGCACTCACAAATGTTAATATTGAAATATTCTACATTGTATTGCCACGTTCAGGAAAACAACTGTATTGAGACATTGCGAGAAGAACGGGCAATAAACTCGGGGCCATTCTTTTGAAACGTCGAACAATATGTTACTAAATATATTACAAATTTATTACAATAATAAAATAAAACACTTATTTAAACAGGCTATAACAAGTTCATGGGAATAACTAACATCGTTATATTAGTTACTACAGAGAAGTTACGAGAATTATTACTCTGCCAAGTCAGTAAGATAAATAAAGCTGTTTGTCTTCGAAGTTCATTATAAAGTTGATCTCGTTGTAGATATAAACGCTAGCAAAGTCTAGGTCTCTGCCATATTTTTTTTTTATGCCTGATAGGTTAGCCTTTGACCACTATCTCACCTGATGGTAAGTGTTGATGTGGTCGAAGATGTTGTTCAGGATAACCTAGAATTACTGGCTCTCAAGGACAGCTGCCGGAACACACCGGTAGGTGCTTGGCGACAGATTTTCTACTTGAGGGTGGTAGCTAGCCAGGCGGGCATTCGCAAAATGCCCTACCACCATGCTATAACGACTGCCATCCTAAGACAACAACCGGGACCGACGGCTTAACGTGCCCTGCGAAGCACGGAAACGCTCAGTAGTAATGTCACTAGCGGTCACCCATCCAACTCATGACCGCGGGCGACGTTGCTTAACTTTGCTGATCGATTGAGAACAGCTAAGTAAACTTCGCTACGAGCGTTTCAAAAATATATTATAGAACATATAATAATATAACGTACTCTGCTTGCAAGTAAGGCTTAAATTATTTAAGATAACTAGAAACTACTTATCTCCATTTGTAATATAGTAGTGAAAGCCAGAAAATTTTAGATAAATAAAAAGCAGACGTGTGCGAGCCCCGTGGGGTGCCGGTTAGAATATCACCTCCCATTTCTACCTGTAGGTTTTGAAGTAGTGATGGCTCATTGGCATTGGCTATGGACTGCCGCGCAGCAGGTCCATGGTTCGAATCCCGCCCAGAGCTTGAGCTTCACCGCATGGGGAAGGGCATTTTGCGAATGCCCGCCTGGCTAGCGACCACCCTCAAGTAGAAAATCTGTCGCCAAGCACCTAACGGTGTGTTCCGGCAGCAGTCCTTGAGAGCCAGTGAAATAACAGGCAAAATTAGACTTAACAGGTATGTCTCAAGGTGATGGGCGCACTGCAGTTCGTCACTTGTGATGAAATGCATCTGTTATAGGCAGAGGATACCGCTTAACATCAGGTGGGCCTCGCGCTTGTTCCATCAAAATAACATAAAAAAAAAGTTGTCGTAAGAGGCTACTAAAAGTATAATACCTATAGGTGGGCAGCAGCGGTTTCTGAGGAACTGATATCTTAAACTGCGATCCCCAAGACTCCTACCAAGCGTGGCAAAACCCCCTAAATGGGGGAGGCTGTGTTCAGTCCCATTTTAGTGACCTTTGCTACTTACGGGATCGATTGTCATTCACTGTCAATGACTATTTCATCAAGATAGGAAAACACTTTTCAGTTATAAGAGTATAACTCAAAACCTGGACCGATATTGATGAAGTTGTCTTAGGTTTTCGCGATTATTACACATAGTAATTAAAAAACTATAAACGCTTTAAATCGCGGATATTTATCATTATTTTTGTCTTTTGTACTTTGCAGTAATCGTGGTCACGGGGCGACTGCAAAGTGTTTGAAACGTCGGGACAAAAATAATGATAAATATACGCGATTTAAAACGTTTAAAGTTGTTTAATTACTACGATATCGATGAAATTTAAATAAGACCACACGGAAAGCACCAACTTCCAAATATAAAGAGAATCATCAAAATCGGTTCACCCAGTCAAAAATTCTGAGATAACAAACTTAAAAATAAAAATACAGTCGAATTGAGTACCTCGTCTTTTTTTATAGAGTCGGTCAAAAAATCAGTTACGTCTTTCGAAACTGTTCATAGATGATTTTATTCCATCATCGACAACTATAGTGAATACTATAGTTGTCGATGAAAACAGGTCTCTCCTGGGTGTGCAATAATTACCTAGCTTGGCAGGCGTCATGGGGATCACAATGTAAGATGGCAATTCTTCAAAAGCCGTTGCTGTCGCCTCTTAAGGATTAGGAAAACGCCTTCAAGGTTATTACCTTGAAGATCTAGGCGGGGCGAGCTTATTATCTCCGCGCTCTGACTCCCACGGGAAGATATAGGGAGCGTAATTCTACCCGGCACCCCAGGGGTGATTTAAAACATATGATTTAAGATAATTAGTATACAATTAATTTAGTTTGATAAAAGATTTAAAATATACTATCGTATTTTATTCTTCTAAAGTGTAAAAGAATCAATATTCTATAGGTATTATGTTGTACAAATTTTACTATTTAAATAAATAGGATTTATTATGGTAAATAAAAAACCCTCAATGAAGATTTTTGTTAAACCTTGCTAAACGCTGTAAATGACACAAAATTGATGACAGAAAAATACAGTTATATAAGGTATTTAATAGATTAAGACGTTACTTTGTGGAAATCCATATTTAATAATTACAAATATTATAAGAAAACAATAAATTAATATTTTTTTAAAATACTTATAAATATATCTAGTGACAATCCCACCAAATTTTCATGTTAAGCCGACATATAAGCTGGGCCGTCACGAGAATGCATTCTCGATGGGTGCTCGAAGAGTCAAGGCCCTATAAGAATGATTCGTGTAGAAACGAAACGCATCGAAAATCCTTCCGGTTTGGCTACGTGGCGTTTGTGACGTCACATCGGCTTAACATGAAAATTAGGCGGCATTGTCATTACATATATTTTAAAGTATTTTACTAAAATATAAAATTAATGTTTTCTAAAATATTTTTTTAAATCTTTGTTATTATTCAGATTTATAATTTCCACTCACATTGAAGGTATAAGAAAAACATAAAGAATGACTGAAATTGTATGCTACCATTCATAACAGAATAATCATTAACAACATTATTCCACACCTGTCAGTGTTGGAATACGATTTCTTTTTTAGGGTTCCGTGCACAGAAGAAATAACGGAGCACTAATAATGACAAATAATGTAAGCCATCTATCTGTACATCCGTTCTTTTGTCACGGTTCTCTAGCTCGTAAACGCAATGAGTTACAAAGCTGAGGATATCGTTGACGCAAAACCAAATATTGAATTAAGAATTTAATTAACTATTTAGTATCCCGTGGGGTAACTAAATAGTTGACGATTTTCTTCAAATCTTGTCAATCTATAGATATACTATTCTTTAATCTTAACATATGGTTTTAAGTCAAAAAGCGTTAATGTAAAAGTATTATTTCCTCAAATTTCTAGCATTTCGGACGGAGATTTTACTGATACTGTCACGTTACCGCGTTCGCTGATATGAGTCTTATTTCAACGTCGGTAGATGCTAATTTGGGTCTTACAAACCAAAAACACTTTTAAAGTGGTACAAACTTTTCACGAAGGCGCTCTTTTACAGTAAATTGTTGATGCGCATTTGTACGGGTATGCCTCGTTTGTACACTTCGTCTTAGTGTGTGTGTGTGTAAATACTAATATACATAAATAAAGTGAAACAATAGAATATAAAATGATGATAGCTTGATTAGAGGGTAGTAGTTATAACCACATGCATAAAGAACCGTACAGAAGGATACTTCCAAATTCAAAAAATCTTACCGTTTTTCATAGGGCTGTCACAGTTATTGAAAATGGAAAACCGGGCAACAATGAGTTGGAATTCGGCAATGAGCAAAGACGAGCGAACGGACGGGCGGACTAATGGAAAGACATGACACATGTCGAAGTGACAGGTGATGACATATTCCTCGATTTTGGTTTCATATTTGGATACCAAATATTCTGAAAATTACCAGGGGAGATATGTCTGAGATGTAACAGGTCAAAGTCAATATCATTTATTCAATTTAGGCGTCTACGACGCTCTAAAGAAGGTCAATTACAAATTTTAGTATTGAAATATTCCACATTGTACTGCCACGTTCAGCAAATAAATTGTGTAGAGCCACTGCAAGAAGAACAGGCAAGAAACTCGGGGCCATTCTTTTAAACATCTTTTAACAACGTGTTAAATACTTACTATATAATAGAGTTATTACAATATTTGTTTAAATTATGTAGGTGACAGGCAATAGCTTGGCGGAGGCGGAATGTCAAATTGACACTTATTGTCAAATATATCTCGATTTAGATTTTCTAATCGGGTTGAAAATACCTAACTAAAAAAGTAACTAGGAAATCAGTTGAAATACAAACTAAAAAAAATGACATTGACAACTGTCACATCTAAGACCTAGTAATTTTTATATATAGAACAATATAAAAACAAAAAAGTATACATGTCTGGTTCTATTATGGTTACTATCCAATGTAATACTGGGATAAATCAAACTACATAATCGTCCGCGTCGTATTGCTTTGTGGCACACCTTAACTTTCTCACCTGACTGTACCCTAGCGGGTGCCATTGCAACCCCCGCGCGTCTTGTCGTGACAAGTTACACACATATTATTATAGCTTTGCGTGTAGTAGTGAAGCTTTCCTTCTGTTCGGTTATTTATTCATGTGTAACTACACTCCAAAAATATGGAGAAGCGCGCATTGGTAAGAAGAAAGGTCCTGTGCTGTCGTAAGGTGTAATATGCAAGCTGTGTCATAAAAAGCGGCCTTATCCAGATGACGTCACATAGATGATCTCAATTGGATTAGTTTCTCATACATATTATTATATTTGGGTTCATATATTTTTTATTTATTACTCATTACTCCGTTACTTTATTATTATTCGATATCTCGATGAAGGGTTTAAGTTACCGTAAGACTACGAGTACTTCGAAAGACAACTTCGACTATGAACACTGAAATGTGTAATATGTCGTGAATATTTATTTTAAATTCGTATGCTCTGTCTATTCGCTATCTGTCTCATTTGTGTTATTCGTTGGTAAATCCGGTTCTAATTAGAAATAAATAAATAAATTATATATTATTATTAAATTTTCAGTTTTTGAATTTTTCAGATATTAATTATACTCATATTTACAAACAATATTTTTAAAATACTTTTTCTACTCTACGAGCGCATTTAGAAATTCTTCTCGCTCGTATGCTCGTAGAGTCAAGACCTCCTGAGGATGCTTCGTGTAGAATCTAAACGCGTCGAAAATTCTTCCGGTTTGGCTGCGTGGCGTTGTGACGTCAGGTCGGCTTAGCAGGAAAATTAGGCGGAATTGTCACTAGATATATTTTTATATTTTTTAAGTGTTTTATTATTCGATATCATATATCATAAGTGTTTTATTAAAATATTAATTTGAATTATACTCATGTTTGAAAATAACATGATTTTTAACTAACTTATATCTTCATATAACAGACTATTCGCCTACTGAGCAAAGAAAATATCAAATTTAATAATGTGCTTCAAAACCAGCCAGTTTAATTCATAAAATAATATGGATGTGAAATAAAACTGCTACGTCTGGAGTCTAATAAAGTCGTGTTTGTTTATATTTTTATTTAGACAGGAAACTCGTTTCAAAGGAGAACATGTGCAGAATAATTTGCTTTTTGTTTAGGGAAATAGAGTATTTTGATGAGAACAAAATGACCTACATACGACCAAATTAAACTTAGCTACTAGACCAAACAAATGTTATCCTTCTGTAGTCCGATTTTGTGCATGTCATCTGGACAAGATCACCTGTTTAATTTATAATAAAAACTTACCTGTTTTTGTAGAAAACTGTTACAGTTAGTTCCTGAGAGGGATGGTTTTACTCTACCTTGGCGCATTCCAATCTCCAATCCAGTAAGCAATTTCTTACTTTTGCAGAAAGACTAAATAATTATAAAGTACAAAGCTTACTCACTGTCCCATCAGGTCGATGATGAAAAATGCAAGGTCTTCAAAGCCCAAAGGACCCGTTCGCACCAGCATGTAGAATTCGTCTTTGCAAGTCTGCTTGGGGCGTACGAAGTCGAAGGTGAAACCGCCCGTGGTGACCAGAGGTATGCCTGTACCGCCCAAGAACTTGGTGATACGGGCTACTGAAGCTGTAAAGAAAGAAAACATAGTTACGATTGATTGGATATAAATTAATTACATTCTTGTCACCCCTGGGGCGCCGGGGTTCAATAACATTTTGAAGCAGTGATGGCTCAGTGGCTTTGGCTATGGACTGCCGCCGCAGCAGGTCCATGGTTTGAATCCCCGCGGGCTTGAGCTTCACCGCATGGTGGAAGGGCAGTTTGTGAATGCTCGCTTAGTTAGCGACCACCCTCAAGTAGGAAATCTGTCGCCAAGCAACTAACGGTGTGCTCTGGCTGTCTTTGAGAGCTAGTAATTCTAGGTTAAGCCTGATAACACCTTCGACCACATAATCACTTATCATCAGGTGAGATTGTAGTCAAAGGCTTACCTATCAACAATAAAAAAGATAAAATTAAAAACATTCTCCATATATTCCTGTGGGAGTTATAAAAGGCGGCAAAGAGACACGAGAAGGTGGGCAATATTGAGGATGCCGGAATTTATAATATAAATAACGACAAACCGAGATTGTTTCATAAGCGTCAGATCTGTTTCTGAATTGTATGTGATATTGCATAGACCCCACAATAAGGGTTAGGACATGATGCTGGCGACCCGCGCGATATCGTTTTGAGCGACTCACTGTGTCTTTAATATACAAAAGCCACAATACAATACAGCGTGCGCTCGACCGGTGACGAGGGACATTTCTCAAGTTTCTGACGCAGTAGAGGCAGAACCGATTTTGTGTCGATTCAATCTATAGAGTTACATATGCTGCAAACACCAAGCAGCTCCTTTTTACACGACTGCCCAAAAATAGGAGAGTTACATAACTCTTATGTATTCAGGGTTCATGTATGTATGTTTCTGAGTTTCTTTATTCCACCATAACTTCTTAATGGCTCAACCGATTTTAAATGTTGAGATATCGTTAAATTCGTCTTGATAACACAAGTGGCATAAAAAATAATAAAACACAAACTGGCGGATTTTATACGCCATATTTTAAGATAAATATATTATTTTCTTCCAAACCCATCGAGTGTGGTATCAAAATGAAGGGCGTTTAGAAGCGATCCATAAGTAAATATAACTTGCAGTTTTATTGTCAGTTGAACGATAAAACGTTTAACGAAATTTAAATTTATCAGTCGGGTTTTTTACTTTTGTAATTAATTAATACTTGTTTAGCTTTGTAATTGCAACGCATGCACGAGATTTTTGCACGGACAGGCGTTCGAAACAAGCAAATACCCTATGCAACATTTAGCTGCGAGAGTTTGTTAATAATTCTGTGCTGTACTATGGTACCTGCGTCTCAGCATACTCAAATACGAAAAACTCGTCAACCTTAGATATTCTTACGCCAAAACGCTGATATCGATGCAAGGAAGCCAATATAGATGCTTTGTTTGCTGTTACTGTTAAATAAGTAACACTTCGTATCCATAAAGTTTAAACTGCCTTTGTAATTCAATACACTCTTAGAAACTTTAGGCGTTTTATTAGTTTAGCGTCTAACGCTAATCGCTATTGCTCATGGTTCTCGTGTTAGCCTTATGATACATGATACATTTTGGGGAACAAAAGAATCTTGTATTTCAATCTAACATTTGACGTCCCAAATATCGAAACCGTCCCGACGTACGGTATTGTTACGTTTTATGTACGATAAAGTACGATATTTGAGAATATATATAAGGATAGCTGCCGGACACCGGACACACCGTTATATGTTTGGCGACAGATTTTCTACTTGAGGGTGGTAGCTAGCCAGGTGGGAATTTTCAAAATGCTCTACCACCACGCTATAACTACTGTCATTCTAGACAACTGGGACTAACAGCTTGACGTGTAGTAATATCACTAGCGGTCACCCATCCAAGTCATAACCGCGGCGTAAGTTGCTTAACTTAGCTGATCGGTTAGAACAGTTGAGCCAACTTCGCTACGAGCGCTTTACAAATCATCTATTGTGTGCAAGTTAGGTCCAATATACATGAAACATTTCATAGATAATCGCATCGGGTCGGGGCATTGAGAAAACAGACTATATAGATTATATTTAGTAGTAGATTTCCCGTGGGGTGCCGGGCTAGAATGTCACCGCCCATCTCTACCCGTGGGTGTCCTAAGAGGCGACTAAGGGTAACACACCAGAAAGTGGGCAGCAGCACTTTCTGAGGAACTGATATCTCACACCTCGATCCGCAAGCCGCCTTCCAAGCGTGGGAGTCATGGAAAACCCCCCTTTAATGGGGGAGGCTGTGTTCAGTAGTGGACAATTCAGCTGATATAGTACTGTCATGCATCATCTATTATCTGCAAATTGGGTCCATTACATGATTTAAATTTTTCCTATCGTATATTTGTTATTTTGTAATGTAATCCGCATAACAGGCGTTATTGCAAACATAACAATATTAAATTGGGTCCAATACTTCAAACATTTAATAGATATTTGCATGGGTTTGGGGCATTGAGAATATGGACTAAACAGAATATGTGCATTTTAACAAATTATGTATATATTGCATTAAATTATTTATAGCAAAAGGCAATGGAATTAATTACATTGAATATTAAATGCGCCGTTACGATATTCGTTACTCGTAAGAGAATTAATGTTACGAGCAAAAGTGTTGTATGTCTGTTATTGATTTCATAGGACATTTACATATACGAATAATACAGACATAAATATAGGAAAGCTCTGGAGCGGGATTGGTTTTTAGCTGTTGATTTACTTACAATAAAGTAGTTATTGGAACATTTACTAACAATATAGGAAATTGGGTAGATATAAGGTTTTATTATTTCGCGCAAAATCCATGTTCATTACAGTTTTTGCGAGTCTGTTATACAGCTAAACGTTATGTCTACGATTTTGCCTTATAACTATGACGTCTCTAAATACTGACTAGTAATTTAATAATATTTCAAGCTAATTGCAAAATTAGTCTTGTGTACGTAAGTTGAACTATAGATGTCGCTTCATCCCCATACGATGGTTAAAGAACGAGAGGAAAAATTAACGTTATGAGTCATAGTTATGTTAGCTTAGAGCATATCCCGGCTATAGGGATGGATGTCGCGGGTTCGAATCCATACATGTCTGTAATTTTTCTTGCCGTAAATTTGTAATTTTGTTATACTGAGTAGAAAATATAAAGTTTTGAAAATAGTTTTGTGTTGTTAAAATAAAGTATTTTCATATAATTGCCCACTTGAATAACTTTAAACCCCCGTTTCTACAGAGAGTGTTATAAGTTTAAGAGAAGTATTTTCATAGAGCTGTCCCCACAAAAGTAGTTTCGCCGTCTTTCAAATACCAAGGGTAAAATTGACTCGGTGAAATTGTGCATGCATGTCCTCGAGCCTAATGTTAACATCTATGCCTGGGGTTTGTTTTATTTATTTTTTTTGTTACTGAATGTAAAAATAGGTATCCCAATACAAAACGAGTTTGAAAATACATCATTATCATTATCATCAACTCGCAGTCAAGAAGCCTATATAGTAGGCTAAGGGCATGCATGCAAAATTTTACCAAGTTTGAACACTTTGTATCAAAAATACGAAGAAATTACGTTTGTTTGGAAAGTGCTGTGCACTCTACTTTTAACGTGTGCATATGTGTGTCTGTATGTGGCATCGTATATTTCTCCAAAAAGGCTGAACCAATTGAGATTAAGTTATTTTTCTGTTTGCAAAATGTCTTGGTCGAAAGTGTTTCTAACTATGATTCAAAAAACATGTTCATCCGTTTGAGTGTTAATTAGTTTTTTTGTAATTAATGTATGGATCTGAGTAACTTCCACGATTGTCATCGATAAAAAATGAGGTTATCAATATTTTTTTGTTATTGTTTTTATCTATTTGGATCTCTCAATAACCATTCACCAATTCAAATCTTTGAATATTTATGCAGGCCACGTCTTTACAACACACATAAAACCTACCATTTCGCCAGCTAGAACAGAGAAGAGATAAAGCTTCAGGACGATTCGCTGTGTGCTGAGTATTGAATTTACTTATTAATTTACATACTCGTATATTGACCAATCATAAAAAAGTAAATGTCTAAATTTTTATATTTTTATAGAGTAAGTACAACAAGTTTATATTATACTATCATTCCGGCCGCGGCTCCGCCCGCGCGTATGTCGGTTATCGCGCAGAACCATTAACCTCTTTTTGCTAAGTTAGATAAAAGCTATCCTATGTCGTTCCCCGGGCCTCAAACTATTGTCAGATCAAATTTCATACAAATCTGTCCGGTAGTTAATAAGTTTATTCGTTGCATACAAAAATACAAACCTTTTCTCATTATAATATTAGTCTAGACATACCGTATTCTATCTACTTATTGTTATTGTGACCTGGAAGACTTTATATTTATTGATATTTGGAAGAACAACAGCTTATATAGCAACGAAACAATAAGCCAATTAGAGATTTTCACGGATGGGTAATAATTATGGAAAACAAGAAACAGCACAAAGAACGTAGTAAATATATCTAGTCATAAAAATATGAACAATATATAATACGCTTCGTTATAGCTATGCCTATACAAAACGAGTAATTTCCTTACATTATGGTAACCACCATCTGCCCAATTTGACTCATATTTTTTTTCTTTTTCACAGAATTAGTACCCTCCTTTGCTTTCCTTGAATGTTATAAAGATCGGATCAGTCGTTGCAAATTCATCAAACAATCCCACATACACACATGCGAATTTAAACTTGCCGAGAAAACCCGTTTCACTCAATTTTGTTTTTTGTTTTTCTGATAAGTTAGCCCTTGCCACTATCTAACCTGACGGTATGTGATGATGTGGACAAAGATATTGTTCAGGCTTAACTAGAATTACTGGCTCTCAAGGACAGCTCCGGAACACACCGTTAGGTGATTGGCAACAGATTTTCTACTCAACAAAGGTGACTACCCAGACGGGAATTCCCAAAATGCCTTACCACCATACTAAATCGACCGCCATCATAAGAAACATCATAAGACGGCTTAACGTTTCCTCCGAAGCACGTGCTCAGTAGTAATGTCACTAGCGGTCACCCATCCAAGTCAACACTGCGGCGGACGTTGTTCAGGTTACCTGGTCGGTTAAGAATCAAACTTCGCTTCGACCGCTTCAAGTCAAGTACAATTGTGATTGTATTGTGTATCTATTATTTCCGGTTTGTAAAATACGTAATACTCGTAAAGTACTTAGCAACGGTTGCCCAATTCTCCAATGAACCGGAAGTTAGTACTGATAATTAATTGTCAAGGGCTGGGTCTGTTAATTTTCATGAATTCATTTCTTCTCTGGCAGGGCTATCAGTTACATCTGTTTTTTGTTTATATAATATGTACTTTATTCTAAAGCAGTGATGGCTCAGTGGCATTGGCTATGGATTGCCGTGCCGCAGGTCCATGGTTCGAATCCCGCTGCGGGCTTGAGCTTCACCGCATGGTGGAAGGGCATTTTGCGAATGCCCGCCTGGCTAGCGACCACCCTCAAGTAGAAAATCTGTCGCCAAGCACCTAACGGTGTGTTCCGGCAGCAGTCCTTGAGAGCCAGTGAAATTACAGGCACATGAGACTTAACAACTATGTCTCAAGGTGACTAGCGCAGTGCAATTCGTGACTTGTGGCAGAAGTTAGTCCGCTTAACATCAGGTGGGTCTCGTGCTCGATATGTCACAATTACAGAAAAAAAAAAAAACTAGCTTTCCGGCCGAGGCTACGCCAGCGTGTATGTCGGTTATCGTGTAAAACCATTAACCTCTTTTTGTGCAGTTGGATAAAAATATCCTATGTCCTTTCAGGTTGCAATTGAATTGCTTGGATGCAATTTCATGATCATCCAAATCAGTACAGTACTTTATAAGTTTATTCGTTGAATACAAAGATACAAATAGTTCCTCTCTTTAATATAGATTAAGAGTATAGATTAAGTTTTTTAAGCATACAGATCTTCATAAATTGTAGCTATAAAAATCATCTTGATCAGGTCAGCTTTCAAACGAAAAATCCGCATCTAAATCGTTCCATTCTTTTAAGAACAACGATGCCATTTAAGTTTTGAAGCGATGATGGCGGAGCGGTAACAACTATGGACTGCCGTGCCGTAGGTCCATGGTTCGATCCCTACCGCCGGCTTGAGCGTCATGTTGCATGGTGGAAGGGCTTTTTGTATGTAAATTATAAAAAGTTAAATGTAGCCAATCACAGTCATTGGCTGTCTATAATATCGGGACAAGTGATGAAACTTGGGTATACTGCTTTGTACCGAAAAGAAAAAAACAATGCGTTCCGGTAGCAGTCCTTGAGAGCCAGAAAAATAACAGGCATATAGTTGTTAAGTATCAAGTGACTTAACAACTGTATGTATCAGTATGAAAAGCGCAGTGCAATTCGTTACTTGTAAAGAAATGAATCTGTTATAGGCAGAGGTTAGTCCGCTAAACATCAGGTGGGCCTCGTGTTTGTTCCGTCACAATAACAAAAACAGCTTTCAAACAGAAAAACCGCATTAAAATCGGTCTGTCACATACACACAGAGACGTCAAACTTACACCCCTTTTTTTGCATGGGGTTTAACTATATAATTTCTTTATACTTTAGTAGCTCATGTTTCACCCTCGAGAATAATGATAATGACGAAAAGTATTCTGTGTTCAATTCAGAACCTAAACTATCTCTACGTAATCCAAGTTTCATCCAAATTGGTTCAGCCATTTCAGCGTGAAGCAGTAACAAACCTTACTCACTCATAAACTTTCGCATTTATAATAAGTATCACTTTGTTGTCCGTATATCTATCAAGACCCTTTTTCTCGGGAATGCGTCAAGGTATTAAGATGAAATTCATATCAAATACTCAGGTCTACTCTCTCTTCAAGCTGTGAAATAATCTAAATTCTAAGCCAACGCAATCAAAAGATACAGCCGGTTATGCCGCAAATTTTCGACACTCGCAAGGCCATCAAAACCTACAGAGTACTTCTCGTGAACTCAGAATCTTCAAATTTGGTACGAAGTAACGTCTTATAGTACAGATAAAGGAAAAATTGGGAAAAACATTTTTTTTTTAATACAATATATTATAATTAATAATTAATAGAATATAGACAATATATTATCAAAAAAATATTTTTCATAATTTTAAAGTGTTATGGATTACATTTAGCAAAAAAATACCACATGTTTTATACTTATATATGTATTTAATTCAAAAATTCTCAACTGATGATACTTTATATTTCTAAATACGATTACAAGCTAATTATAGTTAATAAGGCATCCGATGCGTAAAATCGGGGGGAAATGGGTTCGGTTTCCACTAAATGTGAGAAATCGTGTAAGTACTCTTAAAATTTCGTATTCGGATTTTCCTCATAAATACGCATTTGATCAATTAAAAAAGGGGTTTAATAGAGAGCTTAAGTCAGCAATGCATTGACAGTACTAATAATATTGCAAATTTATTTAATATTATTTATATTATTTTGAAGCAATGATATCGATCCCCACCGCCGGCTTGAGCTTCACCGCATGGTGGAAGGGCATTTTGCGATTGCCCGCCTGGCTAGCTACCACCCTCAAGTAGAAAGTGTGTCGCCAAGCACCGAACGGTGTGTTCCGGCAGTAGTCCTTGAGAGCCAGTGAAATTACAGGCACAATGAGACTTAACAGCTATGTCTCAATGTTACGGGCGCAGTGTAATTCGTGACTTGTGATAAATTGCAACTGTTATAGGCAAAGGTAAGTCCACTTAACATTAGGTGGGCCTCGGGCATGTTCCGTCACATCAACATAAAAAAAATAATTCTATAGGCATAGACATTTGCAATACTATATATATATATACTATTAGGACTATTAGGCGGGGCGTATGATTATTTTTTTTTATGCCGCATAGGTTAGCCTTTGAGCACTATCTCACCTGATGGTAAGTGATGATGTGGTCGAAGATGTTGTTCAGACTAGCCTAGAATTACTAGCTCTCAATGACAGCTGCCGGAACACACCGTTAGACTGCCTGTGAATCTGCACTGACTTGTTGGTTGTCTAAATCCTTTCATTGTAGAAGCTGTAGTGTTGTACGTAGTATTTTGATAATAAAACAAACAAATACGTTTCGACACATATATACAATACTGTATCAGCCGTATTATTAACTGCTGGACACAGTCTCAACCATTAAGGGGTTCTTTGCCCCTGTTTGAAGCAGTGATGGTTCAGTGGCATTGGCTATGGACTGCCGCGCAGCAGGTCTATGGTTCGAATCCCGCCGCGGGCTTGAGCTTCACCGCATTCGCAAAATGCCCGCCTGGCTAGCGACCACCCTCAAGTAGAAAATCTGTCGCCAAGCACCAAACGGTGTGTTCCGGCAGCAGTCCGTGCCAGCCAGTGAAATTACAGGCATATGACACCTAACAACTATGTCTCACGGTTACGGGCGCAGTGCAATTCGCGACTTGTGACGAAATGCATCTGTTATAGGCAGAGGTTAGTACGCTTCACATCAGGTGGGTTTCGAGCTTGTTCAGTCACAATAACATAAAAAACACTATCTTAAAACAAATATATACTTAGTAAATACATAAAATTAAACTGATCTAATTTTCATCCACTTCTAAAGCTGAGAATCTGAGCTTGAACTGTGGAATATACGAAAACAATCCGAAAATTACGAAGCATCCTGAACCACCAACCAAGTTTCGTACTTGTCAGAACTTATTCGTGAAATTGCTTTGATATTTACCATGCGAGATAATGTCCAAAGGACGGTACGAACAAAATTCATCATAAACTTAGTTATTCGAGGAATTCAACTGCACTAATGTTATTACGACACAATTTCACCAACATACGGTATTGTTATAAAAGGATAACATTAATCTCTCAGTCAGAATATGATTCGCTTTTGAGCTCAGAGATGTCCAAAGATGTTTAAAGTATTTAAAGTATTTCATTTTAAGTATTTTTGTTAAAGTATTTCATATTTGACATGGTATTGACTTGTATGAATTGTGACAGGCCGACAGTGATAATGATAATATTTATTGGTAAAAACTTCGCTACGAGCGCTTCAAAAAATATTATTATTTGGATTGTGATACGGAATAAAATAATCATCGTACATTTTTAATATTGTTATGTTTACAATAAAGCCTGCTTGGCGAATTAGTAAAATTATAGTCTAGTGCGGGATTCGAACCCGCGTCCATCCACCCCTTTAGCTGGGGTATACTCTAACCAATTGAGCTAACATGACACAATCCCGCACATGACTATATTTTATTCTCTCGTAAATTTGTAATTTTGTAAAATCATCGTGCAGTTTGTAAAAAATAGGAACGTTTCTATTGTTCTAAGCTTGCATTCCTTTAAGTTAAAATTAAGCGACACTACGACCTGGCACAATTATTATAAGACCTTCCAGTAGGACTCGCGCACAGAATAAAAACAAATGCATGCTTTATGTCATTCAGTCCTAATTTCTTAACTCGAATGCTTTTATATTGGTTTTATATATATATATACTCATAGTTAATAAATAAAGTATAAATGGTACATGATATAGAAACTCCAAATTCCTATCCGCTTTTTAGCATAGACCATGCAACGAAAATTGTCTATTACTGATAACTTTGAGTTCCATGTAATGGACAGAAAAAAAATATTTTCGGCGACATAGTCGCGTGTTACAATGTAAAAATATCGTATAGTGTCAACATGCTATCATGAATAGACTAAAATATAGATGTAGATTATTGGACCAAACACATTCATTGCGTTTTCAAGTTAGAAACCGTTACGGAAAGACAGACAGATAGCAGAAATATATACAAGAATCCATTTTGCCCAATGGGTGCAGAACTTAAGAACAGTACTTACAAGTACGTTAACTTAGCCACGTAGTTTTTCAACTCGTGCCCAGACTCGTCCCGCAATTATTGTTCGTCACAAACTTTATTTCGTATTATAAATCTAATCTATAAAAGTTATAAGATGGGACGGAAAACACTGCATACCAGGCACACACTCTTCTTTGAGTACTGTGGACGATAGAACATTGTTTTTTTACTTTGGTTTGTTGATGTTAAGCTTATGTTGGACGCATTTATGAGGGACCCATTTAATGGATGGCGAGTCATCTACAGCCAAAACAATGTCATGAGATAGAAATCTGCAGATACTGTATTCTTACACTGTTTTTGTACAAAGCCAAAATAAAATATAGTTTCACGCAAGAAACGTATGCTTATGAGGAAAGCGGAAGAGAGAGAAGCGCGGGGCGTGGCAACGGTACGCGGCCGTGTCATAGTTTTTTTTATTGCTGATATGTAAGCCTATGACACAATCTCACCTGATGGTAAGTGATGATGTGGTCGACGGTGTTAACAGGCTTAACCTAGTATGACTGGCTCTCAAGCACAACTGCACCTGAACACACCGTTAGGAGATTGGCGACAGATTTTCTACTCGAGGGTGGTAGTTAGCCAGGCGGGCATTCGCAAAATGCCTTACCACCATGCGGTGAAACTCAAGTCGGCGGTGGGATTCGAACCATGGACCTGCTGCGCGGCAGTCCATAGCCAATGATACTGAGCCATCACTTCTTCAAAAAGATTGATCAACAGTCAGTGCGCACGTTTGTCAACTGTAGAAAATATTAATATCCTTGTTTTTGTTTTGCTCAACCATGTTAAAATATTTTTATGAATTTAATTTAGTTTTGATTAGAGATAGGCATGTCTCTTTAAGACAGCTGGTTATAAATTGAAAGACAAACTTAATGAAAACTTCATAATAAAGTGACATAATACAATTGTATCTACCTTACGCGTTATAACGGTGATGTTGATTTTTATGCTTGATAGGTAAGGCTAACCTAGAATTACTGCCTCGTAAGGACAGCTGCCGGCACACACCGTTAGGTGCTTGGTGACAGATTTCCTACTTGAGGGTGGTAGCTAGCCAGGTGGGCATTCCCAAAATACCCTACCACCATGCAAAATATAGTATTTTGATTAAAGAAAATCAGTCCTTTATTATTACCTAGAAGAGATTGCTTGTAGTAACAAAGCCGCATACTGTAGTCGTCTACACTCTCTGGAATAATATTGTGTGACAACAAAATTTGACCGGTATGAAAGATTTATAGTCTACTAGTCGGAGTCAACTACTCGTATAACATACCAAAACGACAGCGACAAAATAAAAAATAATTTATGCAGCGCCACGATCGCTCCCTCGGAGCATTTTCGGAGTACTGCATGGTACTCGATGAATGTAATTTGCTAACGGCCTAAAATAATACGTCTTAGGGAAAAGATATTTAACTGGAATATCCGTGAGATAAGGGTGTAGGTAAATGTTGACTTTAATACCACAATGGAGACTTCCTCAGTTTTCCTAATATTTCAACACTTTAGTCTATACCTTATTTTGCTCAAAGAAACCGCAAAACGGCTTTCATAAAAGGTTCATAGTTATTTTCAGACCGGATTTTTGTTTAAAATTGTAAGTATATACGTGGCAATGATTTGAAATTTTAGGGGCGGTAGAGAGGCTACGTGTTTTCCACTGATAGTTCTAACTAACGTACCTTCTTACCGTAAGCGGTAAGTGATGCTGTGGTTGAAGACGGTAAGCCAACTAATCTTGAATATGAACAGACTCTCAAACAGCTGCCCGATTACACCATTGTGTGCGTAGCGTAATATAGTGCGATACTTCCCGAAACGTCTGTGCCAAAGTATCTGCACCAGTTGGAAAGTGAGCGAACCTAATGGCCACTTCAGCCACCACCAAAGGGCCGGATGGATAACCTCCACCGTCGAAGGGATCGGTAAAGCCAGGTCCTCTGTCTACCACCACAAAAAGGTGGCCATCGCCTGCAACTGCATGTACATGACCTCCTACCAGGCTGAGTACTCTCATTGGGGTCTCCTCGCACCAAAAAAGTGTATACTATGGCAAGGATCTCCGTTTGAAGATCCCAGGGGGATCACCGGCCATTACACAACCCGATCACTGGGACACTGCCTGATATCCGCGTATCGGCGGCAGGGATTAATTTCCGGGGATGAGGGCAACCACCCAGATAGATTTCCGTACAGGCCATACTCTGGATCACTCCAGGGTACAAGTGGTAGTAATTAGCGTTTGGGAAGGCCTTCAAAATAACTTAAAAACTGCTATCCTAACATATCAACCGGGATAACGAAGAATGGAAGCGCTCAGTAGTTAATGCCACTAGCAGTCACCCATCCAAGTAATGACCGCAAAGAACTTTGCCCTATTACAAAATTACCAATTTACGAGTGAAAAACCTATAGTCATGTGCGGGGTTCGAACCCGCATCCATCCACCCCTATAGCCAGGGTACGCTCTGACCAACTGAGCTAACATGACATTATGACTCATAATTCTAATTTGTTTTGCTCTCGTTCTTTAACCATCGTATGGGGATAGATTTTTACTCTTGTAAATTTGCAATTTTGTAATGTAATCCGCAGAGCAGGCGTGATTGCAAACATAACAATATTAAAACTTTGCCCTAGAAGATCCGATAAGAACGACAAGACAACGAGCTACTCCGAACTTCATATACTACACGCATCCATAGTATTTTCTTTTGTAAACTAAAGGTTAATTTAATATATTCAAAAAAAGAATCAGAGGTCTTTTAGCGCCCATAAATTATTCAAAAATAGAATTCAAACTAACTTCGATGTTTTGATAGAGTATTATTCACAGTGGTGACTAGTAGGCTCCTGCGCGAAAATCCCTGTTTATCCTATTTCGCTTGTAATACAATTCGTCAAATTTTAAAAACGTTTATTCTATGCGTTATAAGCATGGGAGATGAGAGGATGCTCACGGATTTTAATGCCACAATACGAGAAACAACACTATCTCAGCCATTTCTCTCCGCACTGTATGAGAAAAATGGATTATTCTTACTGAGAAGACACGCGTTTTATTTAGTCCAATGACAATACAGTAATCGAATAATAGGTTCGCCTTTAGGTGAACGGTGACATTACGAATAATGGCGGAACATTCAGAATTTCATTTCATTTTTTGGTTACGTTACATATGTTTCGTATCCTTATACTAAACTTGATCTGGTTAATTGAACGATTTTTCATGATATTTTTAGTACATATTTAATTACATTTGTCACGGGTAAATGTAATATTTGATATTTATAAGTTCCCGAATACCATTTTCGGAAACAATGATAGCCGAGCGGTATCCTCTCCATTACTATCGCCTACGGTGCCGCAGGTCCATGGTTCGATCCCCGCCGCCGGCTTGAGCTTCAACGCATGGTGGAAGGGCTCTTTATGAATGCCTGCCTGGATAGCTAGCACTCTCAAGTAGAAAATCTGTCACCAGGCACCTAACAGTGTGTTCCGGCAGCAGTCCTTGAGAGCCAGTAAAATTACAGGCACATGAGACTTGACAACTGAATGTGTCAGGGTCACAGGCGCAGTGCGTTCATCACTTGTGACGTAATGCATCTGTTATAGGCAGACGTTACCGCTTAGCATCTGCTGGCCTTGTACTTGTTCCGTCACAATAACATAAAAAAGCCATGATCATAAAGAATGTTTACACAAACGTGAAAATTTTTTAAAATAAATATATAATGTCGTTCTACGTAGATAAGATTTTGGTTGGATGTGAAACCCAAACAATTCGAACTCTAAAAATACCCAAATAAAAGTACATAAACAATCTTTGAATAAACTTAAACCAAATCATTGGAAGTAATACAAGACGAGTAATAGAGCCTCCAATTCGCAATCTCATTCAAACTAAGTGGTACTTCTGCTTCACTGAGCCTTCAATCTGTATTCCAGTGCGTGATATGTGAGAAGTATTTACTACCATAACTCGTGTGGGTTACCATTTGGAAAATAAGAAAATGTCTCCGACGGTTATTTATTTTTATTTTATTTATTAAGGTTTTCCAACAGACTTAACACTAAACAAGCATATCATACAGAGTTCAATAGACAAATTATAGCGAAAGTCCAATTACAGGAAAACACAACATGCCTAACGAACAAATGGCTAATATGTGGAGTGAGTTGCGCATGTTGATGTTTCAACGCATATGCAATTACAAAGTGTAGTTTAGAAACAATCAGTATCATATAAACCTATATCTTATAAATTTTATAAACGTTATCCATGGATGTTATAATAATAATACCAAATACTTGACTCTACGAGTACACGATTGATCGTGTGCTCGTAGAGTCAAGACCTCCTGATGATGCTTTGTTTAGAAGCGAAACTCGTCGAATACTATTCCGGTTTGGCTGCGTGGCGTTTGTGACTTCACGTCGGCTTAACAGGAAATTAGGCGGAATTGTCACTAGATATATAATTTTTATAAAGTTTTTTAAGTGTTTTATTGAATTAAATTGATGTTTTCTTAAAATACTTTTAAAATATTTGTTATTATTAAATATGGATTTCCGTAAAGTAACGCCTCAATCTATTCATTATCATATATTGTTATGTTTGAAGCAGTGATGGCTCAGTGGCATTGGCTATGAACTGCCGCGCAGCAGGTCCATGGTTCGAATCCCGCTGCGGGCTTCACCGCATGGT
The DNA here is from genome assembly GCA_963890685.1 of Plagodis pulveraria. Classification (NCBI taxonomy): domain Eukaryota; kingdom Metazoa; phylum Arthropoda; class Insecta; order Lepidoptera; family Geometridae; genus Plagodis; species Plagodis pulveraria. Next base: position 22,105,612 of record OY982967.1, read on the forward strand.
GGAAGGGCATTTTGTGAATGCCCGCCTGGCTAGCTACCACTCTCAAGTAATAGATCTATCGCCAAGCACCTAACAGTGTGTTCCGGCAGCTGTCGTTGAGAGCCTGTACTTCTAGGATAAGCCTGTTAACACTTTCGACCACCTAATCACTTACCATCAGGTGAGATTGTAGTTTTTTTTTTTTTTATGTTATTGTGACGGAACTAGCCCGAGGCCCACCTGATGTTAAGTGGACTAACCTCTGCCTATAACAGTTGCAATTCATGACAACTCACGAATAGCACTGCGCCCGTCACATTGAGACATAGTTGTTAAGTCTCATTGTGCCTGTAATTTCACTGGCTCTCAAGGACTACTGCCGGAACACACCTTTCGGTGCTTGGCGACAGACTTACTACTACTTGAGGGTGGTCGCTAGCCAGGCGGGCATTCGCAAAACGCCTTTCCACCATGCGGTGAAGCTCAAGCTCTGGGCGGAATTCGAACCATGGACCTGCTGCGCGGCAGTCCATAGCCAATGCCACTGAGCCATGAATGTTTGATATTTACTAACATTGAACTACAGAAATATATGTGCCGAAAAAGCAGTATACCATTACTAACGTCAAAATCGTGTGTGGGTCTTATTATGTTTTTAATGTGATAAAGTGAGAAGACGAGTTAGTCTTCCGCTTGTCCATTACAGCTTAAGTGCTACCATCCCCTTTCTGCATGGCATTGTACAACGATTGTCAGTCAATTCTTTTGTCTCGTATGCTCAATAATTGCTCTTTCTACAGTGCCCTGCCAGCCTAAACACAGTAGTGTTTGCGCACTGTTTCGAGGCAGAGTATCTCACACTGCGGTGGTACCCACCAAGACAGACTTTTCTTAAGAGGCCTACCTGATACAGGTGTTTTAACGTTACAAGAGTAACCGTGACGTTCCAACCCCCACATAATAAGTACCTGTATAAGGATAAGGGTAAGATTATGGCAATGTCCTTACAGCTACTGTCTGTATTTAATTAACAGCCAAGTGCAGGTCGTACACCGAAGGTTCCGTACAAACAAACATAACATTTAAGTGTATTCACAAAAAAACAGATCGGGATTCTTAACGCGCGTTTGACTTCAAGTTTTATTACTATTAACATACGTTTATGGCAAAAACAGATTACTTAATAAGATTTTAATGAGTTAAATAAACTAATTCACTTAACCGGTGTGTATCCGACAAAAATGTGTGCTTTAGAAATATTGAAATAAGATTACGAGTGTACATAATCGTAATCTTATTTATAAATTTCTATAGCACAACATTTTTGTTGGATACGCACTGGGTGCCTTAATCACTGGGCTATCGAAAATGACTCGTTTGAGCTGAATATTTAGTGCTCTAATTGTAAAAATTTAAGCGTCTATCAACCAGACCACTATACTTCATCTTTTTTTCTATGTTATTGTGACAGAACAAGCTCGAGGCCCACCTTGTGTTAAGCGGACTAACCTCTGCCTATAACAGATGCATTTCATCAGAGGGCACGAATTGCACTGCGCCCGTCACCTTGAGACATAGTTGTTAAGTCACATGTGCCTGTAACTTCACTCAAAGACTGCTGCCGGAACACACCGTTAGGTGCTTGGCGATAGATTTTCTACTTGAGGGTGGTCGCTAGCCAGGCGGGCATTCGCAAAATGCAATTCCACTATGCGGTGAAGCTCAAGCCCGCGGCGGGATTCGAACAATGGACCTGCTGTGCGGAAAGTGCTCCGTGCACTCTACCAATCACGGGCCAAAGCTAACCCAAAATCACATATGTATATAATTGAAACAGTGATGGCTCAGTGACATTGGCTATGGACTGCCGCGCAGCAGGTCCATGGTTCGAATCCCGCCCAGAGCTTGAGCTTCACCGCATGGTGGAAGGGCATTTTGCGAATGCCCGCCTGGCTAGCGACCACCCTCAAGTAGAAAATCTGCCGCCAAGCACCTAACGGTGTGTTCCGGCAGCAGTCCTTGAGAGCCAGTGAAATAACAGGCAAAATGAGACTTAACAGGTATGTCTCAAGGTGATGGCCGCAGTATAAATCGTCACTTGTGATGAAATGCATCTGTTATAGGCAGAGGATACCGCTTAACATCAGGTGGGCCTCGCGCTTGTTCCATCACAATAACATAAAAAAAAAGTATATCAGTAATGGTCCTCCATACGTATACCAAGTAATAATACAATTGATGAGCAGATTTTCATTAACTACACGTTTGGCATATCTCGTTTCTTTGTTTACTCGCATCATATTCTTCGTTAGCCAATATACATAATCTTGATCTGGAAGCTTTCCAATTTTATCAGAATAATTTCTCGTAGCCCGTCCTTACTGAATTTACGCTTGCCCTGTAATCCTTGTTTTCTCAAACTGCCTTCACCCATACCACTTGAATAGATAACCATACTTTATTAATGTGCCCAAACTGTCTACATAGTTTAAGAGCCGATGAAGATCGACCCATCAGATAACTTGATGAGACATATTTTTTATCAAATATAATTTATTATAAAAAGTTCGCTCCGTCTTTTGGGTTCACCGATTCTTAACGAATCTTTGTCACCATTTGTCGAAGAACAAATTCAAAAGTTTAGAAATGCTTCTAGCAGATTATTCAAAATTAACGCCCATATGGCTTTTAGTATTATTAGATTTTGCCTTTTCGTTTCTAAATTTACATACTTTTTGAGATTTTGTCAGCTGTGGAAACACAGTGAGCTTCTTTTAAAAGACAATTTATTAAAAGATACGTTAATTTCGGTTTTGAATGTTGAGATGGATGATAGGGCTTGGGTGCAAGCTTCCCTCCCTGTGAGGTTGGGGGGCATAGGGATACGCAAAATTTCTACTGTGGCATTACCAGCTTTTTTGTCTTCTGTACACAGTACACACAAATTAATAGATTAAAATGTTCTGGTGGTCATGTGGTACTGCAGTTGACCAACTCGGTCACCATGGCCTCTCCTGCCCTCGAAGTGCTGGTCGAATTTCCCGCCACGCCAGCCTTAACGATATCATTCGCCGGGCTTTTACCAGCGCCAATGTTCCAGCTATTCTCGAACCGAACGGTCTGATACGCGACGATGGTAAAAGACCTGGCGGCATGACTCTGGTTCCATGGAAGTTAGGACGGCCCTAAGTATGGGACGCTACATGCGTAAACACTTTAGCGACGTCACATCTTTCTGAAACCCACGCGAGGGCTGGCGCCGCGGCTACTTCGGCAGAGCAACTCAAGCAGCGTATGAGTCCATATGCTTTTATTGTAGTAGCTGTAGTGTTGTATATAGTTCGTAGTATTTTATTAATAAAGGCATACCGCCGGCTAAAAAATATATCGATTGGTTAACAGATCAGTGTAGTTACCTATATGACTTACCTGTTCACATCTGCTTGCCAGGTAGCCATGCACAGAAATAAGTAGGCAAGCCTACCTAGGCATATTCTGTGTGTTTAAAACTATGAGTTAAGATGAAATTCATTCGGTAATGAAAAAAGTAAAGGTGATGAAAGAAACTTGATTAGTATAAATTATATGAAAAATAGTTATAAAAAAAATGTATAGGCAAGTTGTCATAGGCATGTTTGTTAATAAATTATATTTCATAAAAAAATATGTCTCATCAAGTTATCAGATAGGTAGAGATCAAACATTTTTTTTTTTATACCATACAGTTAGCCTTTGACCACTATCTCACCTAATGGTAAGTGATGATGTGGTCGAAGATGTTGTTCAGACTAACCTAGAATTACTGCCTTTCAAGGACTGCTGCCGGAACACACCGTTAGGTTTTTGGAGACAGATTTTCTACTTGAGGGTGGTAGCTAGCCAGGCGAGCATTCGCAAATGTCCCTAACACCATGCAAAACCTCCCACGTCTCCTCTACTAACATGTATATACAAACCATCTCAGCGTACGTTTCTCTATTAACGCGTCACTACATCTTCGTTCACTCTACACTGTTTTCCTATCACTACCGTTCTCACTTCATATTACAAGGAATCATATTCATATTTGTTGAATTTATGATTATTTTTGAAGCGCTCATAGCGAAGTTTACTTAGCTGTCCTGAACCGATCAGCAAAGTTAAGCAACGTCGCCCGCGGTCATGAGTTGGATGGGTGACCGTTAGTGACATTACTACTGAGCGCTTCCGTGCTTCGGAGGGCTCGTTAAGCCGTCGGTCCTGGTTGTTGTCTTAGGATGGCAGTCGTTACAGCATGGTGGTAGGGCATTTTGCGAATGCCCGCCTGGCTAGCTACCACCCTCAAGTAGAAAATCTGTCGCCAAGCACCTAACGATGTGTTCCGGCAGCTGTCCTTGAGAGCCAGTACTTCTAGGTTAGCCTGAACAACATCTTCGACCACATCATCACTTACCATCAGGTGAGATAGTGGTCATAAGCTAACCTATCTAGCATAAAAAAAAATAAAAGAAAAGGAATGTTTCTAAAATAATTATATTTTGACTAACCTCGACGTTTCGATCGAGTTGCATTGACCGTGGTCACGAGTAGACTGATTCGTGCGTGAATAGACCCGTTTAGGATTTAGAAACATGAGCTTAGTTCACGAAAGTTTAATGAAAAGTATTTTATGAGGAATGTTTTCGAAGTGCTCGTAGCAAAGCTAACTAGATAGTCATTCAATGGATCAACTATATATTATATTCGGTTGCTTCATGGGTTTGTTACACTTGTAGCACTTACTACTGAGCGCTTCCGTTCTTCGGAGAAATACAGTTGTTAAGTCTCATCATGTGCCTGTAATTTTACTAGCTCTCAAGGTCTGCTGCCAAAACACACTGTTAAGTGCTTGGCGACAGATTTTCTTCTTGATGTAATTAATCAACCAGGAATTGGTAAATGCACTTCCACCATGTATTGTTGCTCAAGCCGGTGGCGGGGATCGAACCATGGACCAGCGGCACTGCAGTCGCATTAACCGCTCGGCTATAATTGCTTCATAAGGTTGTCTTAGAATGGTTGTCGGTTGTCGTTGTCGTGCCTTGAAAAAACTGATAACTATTTTGGTGGTAGATTATTTTGGGAATACCTGCCTGGCTAGCTACCACACTCAAGTAGAAAATCTGTGAATAAGCACCTAACGCTGTGTTACGGCCGCTATCCTTGAGAGACAGTTTCCATTCTAGATTAAGCCGGTTTATCCTCACTTACCATCAGGGGAGTTTGTGGTTAAGGGCTAGGATATTCGCAAAAACAAAATAATGTTATTCTGTCTTAGAATCGCAATTATGATAATTTATTTACTAAGGATGACAACCCTGCCTAAGATATAGGTATGTATTGATGGAAACGTTAGTCCTTAAAATAAAATAGGCAATAAAAATGGCCCTGACGCCCTCCAGATATAATTTATTTCCTTTCATTCGTTGACGCTTTTGCTTTCTAGAATGGGTTTCCAAAAAACACCCTAGTTTTTGTACATGTTGATAAATATGTCACTGTTTTTATAGTATGTAGGAAACTGAAGGTAGTAATAATTTATTTATTTTATTTTATTTATTTTACTAAGTCTACAGCTCTTAATTAAGAAAGTTCTAAATTTGTATCTGTGACCTACAGCCAAAAGAGACTTACTTTTATAGATTTCTTCATATAATAAGACAGTCCCTTATTAACAGTATAATATGCTACGAATAAATAATATTCGTAGATAATATGGTAAAAATTCCAACAAAGGAAAAAAAAATAGACACTGGCTTAAGTATAAATATATAAAAAAGTGTGTTATTGTGTGTGTGTGTGTGTGTGTGTGTGTGCGCGCGTGTGTGTGTGTGTGTGTGTGTGTGTGTGTGTGTGTGGGAGAGTGTAGGTGTGTGGGAGGTAGTATCTGTGTGCATGATGTGTGGTTTAAGTGGTTTATTATATAAAAGTGTATGATAATTTTTAAAATTTATAAACAGTTTAAAAATTATCATATCATGTTTTCAAATAAGCTAAACGTGTTGGGCCGTATGGCTTTGGTCATGAACCACCAACCAAACATGTATCGACTTTTAGAACAAGATTGAAAGACTTTTCAAATACAAAGTGAACTGAATTAGTAGGGTTGTCTACGGTGTGGCCTGGAAAGATTTGGCCTGAATTTAATTCTGACTCTGTGGGTCCACACTCTTGAAAAACCTTGCGTTATTATAGCCTGAAATTTCTTTTAATTTGAAATGGGGCTGAGGTAGACGAAGTTCAAGAAAGAAGAAGGCGTGAATCTTTTATAGCTAATAAATAATTTTTATTTTGCAGTTAAGTACAAGATATTCCGTAAGTATTTTTAACCGACTTGAATAAAGGAAAAGGTCAACAATTCGACTGTATTTGTGTGTGTGTGTGTTACACAACTCTTTACAGGGTCTACCGATGTTCGTGTTTTTTTATTATTCAAAGCTGGTGTTTTTCGTATGATCCCATTTAAATTTCAGGGAGATTTGACGAGTAGTATTTAAGTTATCCCTAATAATGCGTATTTTATGTTTAAAGTCGGTTGTTTGTTGTTATTTCTTTCTTTATATATGGTTGCATAGTAAAAAAGGAGCAGCGTGCTAAAAACCAGTGACTGAGTTATGGTTCAAACCGGACACAGTAATGCAAACGTTACTGATTGGCGGTTGAAAGAGGTAGTTATTAGTACTTCCCGGACGAACTCGTATAAAAAAAGGTCTACTGCTTTGTATACTAAATTGGAATAAGTGGTAATAATAACAAATATTTTAAAAGTATTTTAAGAAAATATTTAATTAATTATTTAATAAAACACTTAAAAAATCTTTATATAAATGATATATATCTAGTGACAATTCCGCCTAATTTCCTATTAAGCCGACGTGACGTCACAAACGCCACGTAGCCAAACCGGAAGAGTATTCGACGCGTTTCGCTTAATAGGAAATTAGGCGGAATTGTCACTAGATATAAATCATTTTTATAAAGATTTTTTAAGTGTTTTATTAAATAATTAATTAAATGTTTTCTTAAAATACTTTTAAAATGTTTGTTATTATTAAAAATGGATTTCCGCAAAGTAACGCCTGAATCTATTCATGGAATAAGTGGGTTTTAGAACATATAAAAAGCATCGCCATGCGTTTGGTTCTCTATGTGCTCAACTGCGTAGTTAAGAGTAGAGTTCACGAAGCGCTTTCCATACAAACGTTGTTTTGTCATATTTTAAATACTTAGGGACTGTTTCAGAATGTTCAAGTAAGTTCCGGTTATACTACCCAGAACATAAAATAACTGAATGAACAAAATGACAGTTAACATGCAGCGCGTTTCAAGCTTTAACCGATGGATAGGCTAAATCGATGACTGTGAAACGCAAAGATAGTGTTTTATTTATAAAATATTTTCTGGGTAGTATAACCCGAACTAACTCGAACATTCTGAAACAGGCCTTGTATTCAAAGTCGGTGAAACTTTGGTTGTATATCCTTGAGCGTAATATCTATGCTTCTGGTTTGCCAGATTTCCGTAAAATTTAATATTTTCAAAAATAATTCAAAAATCATTTTGTATTGTAATTGTTATTTGGACATTCAAGGAAAAAAATAATAATATATCGAAAAACTGGCTAACCAGAAGCATAGATATTAGGCTCAGCAATATGCATACCAAATGTCACCGAGTTTGAACACTTGGTAGTTAAAATATGACGTAACTACGTTTATATTTATTTATTTATTTTTTTGTAACTACGTTTATATTTATTTATTTATTTTTTTATGTTATAGTGACGGAACAAGCCCGAGGCCCACCTGATGTTAAGTGGACTAAACTCTGCCTATAACAGACGCATTTCGTGAACGACGAATTGCACTGTGCCCGTTACACTGAGACGTCCAGTTGTTAGATCTCATTAGCCTGTAATTTTTCTGGCTCTCAAGGACTACTGCCGGAACACACAGTTAGGTGCTTGGTGACAGATTTTCTACTTGAGGGTGGTCGCTAGCCAGGCGGGCATACGCAAAATGCCCTTCCACCATGCAAAAAAATATGGAAAGCACTCCGTGAACTCTAATCTTAAAGCAACTACTACTTAATAAATATATTTACAGGTCACAGAAAAATATATTCTCAAAGCATTACATCACAGCACGCTTAATAAACACCCTTGCAGAACAACCTTATCGATAAACATCCGATCATAAATTTTGCATGTTTTCCCAATTTTTCTCACATAATCTCTACCGAAAAATAACATAATTTATACGCAATACATCACCTGAAAAACGGTTAGTCGAACTGGATAGAAAGGATCAGTGGGAGCCCTAAAAGGATTTATTATACTCTATAAATCTTCAAGAGTGTGTCTAACTTAAGCCAATATTTTATGTTTTCACAGATCACAGCGCAATATCTACATAGTGTATATTCCTAATAGATTGTATAGATATACTATATATTTTTTAATGTTATTGTGACGGAACAAGCTCGAGACCCACCTGATGTTAAGCGGACAAACCTCTGCCTAGAAAAGATGCATTTCATCACAAGTGATGAATTGCACTGCGCCTGTTACCTTGAGACATAGGTAGCTAGCCAGGCAGGCAATCGCAAAATGCCCTTCCACCATTCGATGAAGCTCATGCCGGCGGTGGGGATCGAACCAGGGACCTGCGGTACGGCAGTCCATAGCTAATACCGCTTGGCCATCATTGCTTCAAAAAGACTAAACTAAGAAAGGTTAATATAATGAATAGATTCAGGCTTTACTTTGCGGAAATCCATATTAAATACTAACAAATACTCGTATCTTAAATTTTTTATAAGAAAACTTTAAATTATAAATATATATTAAAAGACACATCTCTCGATCGTGTGCTCGAAGAGTCAAGACCACCTGAGGATACTTCGTGTAGTAACGGAACGCGTCGAAAACTTCCGGTTTGGCTGCGTGGCGTTTGTGACGTCACGTCGGCTTAACAGGAAAATTAAGCGGAATTTTCACTAGATGTATTTTGTAATATTTTTTTAAGTGTTTTATTAGTATTAATTTAATGTTTCCTTTATATACCGACGGTATGCCTTTATTAACAAAATACTACAAACTATATACAATACAGCTACTACAATAAAAGCATATATCGCTATCTCTATCGCACAAATGACTTTGTTCAATGCGTTGAGCCCACAAAGCAACAAGGAATTTCCTCGCTTCTCCAAAGAAATCCCTTCTTCCTTTCGTGGTGGAAATCTGCCGACCCGGTCTCATGTGAAATTCTAATATAATTTTGCTTACTTTAATCATATTAATAAGTACTGCCACAGAATAAGTAATAGGTATAAATAAGAAACTTTTTTTTTATTGCTGCAGCCTTTGACCACAATCTCACCTGATGGTAAGAGATGATGTGGTCGAATCCCGCCGCACAGGCACATGATACTTAAGAATTATGTCTCATGGTGACGGGCGCGGTGCAATTCGTGACTTGCGACGAAATGCATCTGTTGTAGGCAGAGGTTAGTCCGCTTAACATCAGGTGGGCCTCGAGCTTGTTCTGTCACAATAACATAAAAAAGTCCACTATGAAACCAAAATGTTCTTATATCGCTATCTCTATCGCATATAGTATATATAACAGACTTAACCAGAATTACTGGCTCTCAAGGACTGCTGCCGGAACACACCGTTAGGTACTTGGCAACAGATTTTCGACTTAAGGGTGGTCGCTAGCCAGGCGGGCATTCGCAAAATGCCCTTCTACCATGCGGTGAAGCTCAAGCCCCAGCGGGATTCGAACCTGCTGCGCAGTCCATAGCCCTTTGCCATTGAGCCATCACTGCTTCAAATGTAAGGTTAATATATGACTGAATTATGAAATGGTAGTTGGGCCCAGAACCTTTTTAATTACAGAGTTTAGCTTTTTGAAGCAGTGATGGCTCAGTGGCATTGGCTATGAACTGCCGCGCAGCAGGTCCATGGTTCGAATCCCGCCGCGGGCTTGAGCTTCACCGCATGGAAGGGCATTTTGCGAATGCCTAGGCTAGCGACCACCCTCAAGTGGAAAACATGTCGCCAAGCACCTAACAGTGTGTTCCAGCAGCAGTCCTTGAGAGCCAGAAAAAATACAGGCATATGAGACCTAACAACTGTACGTCTCAGGTACTGTGACGGGCACAGTGCAATTCGTCGTTGACGAAATGCGTCTGCTATAGGCAGAGGTTAATTCACTTAACATCAGATGGAACTCGGGCTTGTTCCGTCACAAGAACATAAAAAAAAACTCACCTGATGGTAAGTGATGATGTGGTCGAAGGTGTTAACAGACTTAACCAGAATTACTGGCTCTCAAGGACAGCTGCCGGAACCCACCGTTAGGTACTTGGCGACAGATTTTCAACTTAAGGGTGGTTGCTAGCCAGGTTCAAGGCCAAGCTCAAGCCCCCGGCGGGATTCGAACCTGCTGCGCAGTCTATAGCCCATTGCCATTGAGCCATCACTGCTTCAAATGTAAGGTTAACTATAATATGACTGAATTATGTAATGGTAGTTGGGTCCAGAACCTTTTTAATTACAGAGTTTAGCTTTTTGAAGCAATGACGGCTCAGTGGCTTTGGCTATGGACTGCGGCGCAGCTGGTCCATGGTTCGAATCCCGCCGCGGGTTTGAGCTTCACCGCATGGTAAAAGGGCATTTTGCAAATGCCCACCTGGCTAGCGACCACCCTCAAGTAGAAAATCTGTTGCCAAGCACCTAACAGTGTATTCCGGAAGCAGTCTTTGGGAGCCAGTGAAATTACAGGCACATGAGACTTAAGAACTATGTCTCAAGGTGACGGGCGCAATGCAATTCGTGACTTGCGACGAAATGCATCTGTTATAGGCAGAGGGACGCTTAACATCAGGTGGGCCTCGAGCTTGTTCCGTCACAATATCATAAAAAAAACTTCACGTTACATAAAAAATATTAAGAAAAGTTTTTTTTAATATGGCGGTATGCCTTTATTAAACAAATACTACAAACTATATAAAAGAAAAGAGCAAGGTGCAACCTTGACATTCCGGACTTTGTTTGTGAAAATGTAAATCAACCCACAAACGTATATTCTTCAAGTGGAACACAACCGTACTGATGGAAAGGTGATGAGAGACGGATACCATTCTTTGGATTTATGCGTTGAGTGTAAATATAGTTATGTTTACTTTCTTGTTTGAATAATTGACTTTGTTTTTGTGTAGATACAAAGCATAATCTGTGACTGCTGTAATAGGTATGATTTAATTGAAATTAATAGACATTTAGTTTTAATATTGTATTTGACATCCTGAATTTATATTTTAATTATTGGTATTTTTTCATGTTAATTTTTATAATGTTATTTTGTAGCATACGTACCCCAATGCGGGCATTTATGAGTGAGATTCAATTATTATCATTATCTATGACGTGCAAAGATTAATCATTTATTTGTATAAGTAATCATATTTCATATTATTAGTGTAATTCGTGTTTGTGCGGTACTAATAGAATAAATAAATAAATAAATTGAAGAGAAACAGTTTAAGAGCCTCTTGCACTTGCACAGTAGGCAAATTTAGCGTGCGAGAGTTGCAGGCTATGGACACTACGCGGCGCTGCGCTTTAGATGCACAGCGCTCGTCAGGTCGATGTCCCTAGCCGCACGCTATCAGCTTCATAGTGTAACTAAAACAGTTGATCTACTTTAGGTATCTGCTACTAAATCCAGTACTCAATTATTATATTCTTGTGACTATTCCCTTATAGTGCAACTAACACAGTTGATAACCTTTAACTATTACTATTAAAATACATACCGTTAAGTGCTTGGCGACAGATTTTCTACTTGAGGGTAGTAGCTAGCCAGGCGGGTAATCTCAAATTGCTCTACCACCATGCAAAATTACTGGTTCTGGAGGACTCATAGCGGCACATACCGTTAAGTGCTTGGCGACAGATTTTCTACTTGACACATAGTGGTAGGAAGCCAGGCGGGTATTTGCAAAATGCCCTACCACCATGCAAATTTATTGGTTCTAGAGGACTCATAGCGGCACATACCGTTAAGTGCTTGGCGACAGATTTTCTACTTGACACATAGTGGTAGCAAGCCAGGCAGGTATTTATAAAATGCCCTACCACCATGCAAAATTACTGGTTCTCAAGGATACATAGCGGCACGTACCGTTAAGTGCTTGGCGACAGATTTTTTACTTGAGGGAGGTAGCTAGCCAGGCTGGTAATCGCAAATTGCCCTACCACCATGCACAAGTACTAGTTCTCAAGGATACATAGCGGCACATAGCGTTAAGTGCTTGGCGACAGATTTTCTACTTGAAGGTGGTAGCTAGCCAGGCGGGTAATCGCAAATTGCCCTACCACCATGCAAAATTACTGGTTCTGGAGGACTCATAGCGGCACATACCGTTAAGTGCTTGGCGACAGATTTTCTACTTGACACATAGTGGTAGGAAGCCAGGCGGGTATTTGCAAAATGCCCTACCACCATGCAAAATTATTGGTTCTAGAGGACTCATAGCGGCACATACCGTTAAGTGCTTGGCGACAGATTTTCTACTTGAAACATAGTGGTAGGAAGCCAGGCGGGTATTTGCAAAATGCCCTACCACCATGCAAAATTATTGGTTCTAGAGGATACATAGCGGCACATACCGTTAAGTGCTTGGCGACAGATTTTTTACTTGAGGGAGGTAGCTAGCCAGGCGGGTAATCGCAAATTGCCCTACCACCATGCACAACTTCTAGTTCTCAAGGATACATTGCGGCACATAGCGTTAAGTGCTTGGCGACAGATTTTCTACTTGAGGGTGGTAGCTAGCCAGGCGGGTAATCGCAAATTGCCCTACCACCATGCAAAATTACTGGTTCTGGAGGACTCATAGCGGCACATACCGTTAAGTGATTGGCGACAGATTTTCTACTTGACACATAGTGGTAGCAAGCCAGGCGGGTATTTACAAAATGCCCTACCACCATGCCAAATAACTGGTTCTAGAGGACACATAGCGGCACATAGCGTTAAGTGCTTGGCGACAGATTTTCTACTTGACACATAGTGGTAGCTAGCCAGGCGGATATTAGCAAAATGTCCTACCACCATGCCAAATTACTAGTTCTAGAGGACTCATAGCGGCACATACCTTTAAGTACTAGACGACAGATTTTCTACTTGAGGGTAGTAGCTAGCCAGGGGGGCATTCGCAAAATGCCCTACCACCATGCAAAATTACTGGTTCTGGAGGACTCATAGCGGCACATACCTTTAAGTGCTTGGCGACAGATTTTTTACTGGAGGGAGGAAGCTTCTTAGAGGGCACTGCTGCTCACTTTCCGGTATTTTCCCTTAGTTGCCTCTTACGACACCCACAGTTAGTAATTGGGGCGTGACATAGCCCGGCACCCCACGGGCAGCCCGTCACCCCACGGGCTCGGCTACACTATTTAAAGCTCACTGAACTAAAATAAGGGAATTGTTTAGAAAACCATACTGTACTTTTTATACTGTGGCGCGGGAAAACAATGCCATCGAGAAAGTATTTTTTTTATTGGGCATGGTTTCAAATGACGTACAAGACACTCGCCTGATGGAAGATTCACGCCAGCGAATAACCATAAATGTTGCAGTGTCACCATTCTGCTAATAATAATTCTGTTTATAAATATTTCTAGCTCGTAATTGCCGGAGAGAATTTTGCTGGAGAAAACGACACGCGTCCTACCTCGATGACGCCTAGGCGGGTACTGAATGACGTGCGCGAGAGCTTGAATCTTTAGATTTGTAGTTTATTTTTTCTTGTTAAAAAACTATAGCTAAATTTGAAAATGTGCCTTTAAACGTTACTAATAAATAACAAGCTCTATCCATTGGTAAAACTTCCACATAGTTTCATGATAGTATCTTTTAGTTTTACCTGATTTAAGTAGCGATATGGTGTCATGTTTGACATTTTTTTTTATCGAAGAAATTGTTCATAATCGTCAAATTTTTGACTTTGTACGTTCCTGGAGAGTATGTTCAACTTTATATAAATGATTTTATATATTCTAAATTTTCAATTCTATTCGAGTTACAGACTTTAAAAAATGTCTTAAGTAGGTACAACCTCGCCTTAAGGTGAAGACGACTTTGAAAAATGTCGGACTGAGAGAGTAAGACGGAGAGACATCGTTTTGCGTTCGAGTGAACGAAACAGAACAACCCAATATTTATCATCACCTCAGCCGCAACGTCAATAGTTGAACAAGGTCTTTGTGTGCGAATTTGCCATAATCCCCACGCCTGGCAGGCGACTTGGGAATAGCAGTAGAAGTAGTCAGTACCTCTGAAGGAGCTGGTTTCAAACTTCTGTTTTTTTGGGTTCCGTACCCAAAGGGTAAAAACGGGACCCTATTACTGAGACTTCGCTGTCCATTCGTTTGTGACCAGGCTGTAGCTCAATAACGGTGATAGCTAGACAGTTGAAATTTTCACAGATGATGTATTTCTATTGCCCCTATAAGAACAAATACTAAAAATGAAATAAAATAAATATTTAAGGGGGCATACAACAAAACTTGATTTTTTACCGATTCTTGCTCGATACTAATAACGGTGACAGGTATTTTCTTCTAGGCTTTAACTATAACCAGAATATATAGTTACGGAACCCTTCGAGCGGGAGTCGCACTCGCACTTGCCGGTTTTTTCCCTTAGTCGCCTTACGACTTCATTAGGAAGAAATGGGGGGTGGGGGCGACATTCTACCCGGCACCCGACGGGGTAGTATAATATATACGCATATTTAAGAATATTTATATACTGTGAGCAATTTTTTTTCTAATTCATATAAAAAATTACCGTTTTAAAAACGGAAAAATCATTTTGGTGACTTATCCCATGGTTGCTACATTATATTTAGAAATAAAATTTGATTTGATACGATTTACTATAGAGAGAGAGAAACTTTTGAGCTGTAGGTGTTCATATTTTTTCTAACGATATAAATATATGAAATCGTGTTATCGGATCAGGCCTTCAATTTAATCATATATTTAAAAATTATATATTTTATTCATATCTGTAAAGCGTACACTGTTTCTAAAAAATCATATTCATAAGAGTAAAAATATTCTTTTAAGGGCTCACTTCGCCTTAGGCGCCGGGGCCCACAGCGACCAATCTAGAGTTCTGATCTTGGTTGCTCGCTCAGGGCCCCGGCGAATAAAATATATAAATAATATATAAGTTCCGAGTTTTGTGGTATGCGTTCACTGTTAAGTTTGCAATGGCTTGGATAAATGCTCAGCACAACAGCTGTCAGACCGAAGCGTTCAAATGAAACCCACGTTTTTATGTCTATTTAGAGTTCCGTACCACAAAATGAAAATACGGAACTCTTATAGGATCACTTTGTTATCCGTCTGTCTGCCATGAACCTTTATCTCAGGAACGCGTGGAGTCATCAAACTGAAGTTCATATCAAATACTCAGGTCTACTGTCCCTTGGAGCTGTGAAAAAATTAAACTTCAAATGCAACGCAATCAAAAGATACAGCCGTTTCTAATTTTCGACACTGGCAAGGGAATCAAAACCTACAGGTACTTCCCGTGAATTCAGAATTTTGAATTTTGGTACCAAGCAACGAGGGAACTAATAGTATGTATTTCCCGAGGGAACCGTATTGAATTTCGGGATAAAAAGTATACAATAACCTTCTTCGTAGTATGAACTCAAATCGTGTTAAGTTTCATTGAATTTAATTTAGTAGTTTCGGACAGACAGACAGACAGACAGACAAAAATAGAAATAAATACAATTTTGGCATTAGTGTCAGCTATAGAGTGCTCTCAATTTTTTTTTCAAAATATCTGCTTTGAACAGAATTGGATCTGTTACAGTTTTATTATAAGTATTGATCAATGTGCAAAAGGCTTTAGTCATTTAAAGTAACATTTATTTTGTCGAATCCTGTAAAAGTCATTTAAAATCGCCTAAAACCGCAAAAAGGGATACGGAATTTTTTTCGAGCGGAAGTTTAAGTAATCGAGTTATGTCGTAAATAAAAAGGTGCGGATAAGACCGTTTCAAATTATTCCTGTTTCCTTCTCAATGAATTTTTAGACCCAAGTGTGGATTTCTTTGCCTGATCCAATATGTAAACAACCTAGAAACATATTAGATTAGGGAACCAGAAGGTCTATTGGTATTCTCTTAGGGATGCTGGGATGCTGGTGGCACGCCGAATCATCTTCTTTTGATTTTTTCTCGTGTAGTTACATTGGTACTATATTATTATAGACTCAAATCAAGACACAATAATTGGTATCAAACTGCTGATTGTAATTTCTAATCAATGGTGTTGACTCAATAGATTAAGGGACTGTTTCAGAATGTTCCAGTAAGTTCCGGTTATACTACCCAGAACATAAAATAACT
This sequence comes from Plagodis pulveraria, assembly GCA_963890685.1. NCBI lineage: Eukaryota > Metazoa > Arthropoda > Insecta > Lepidoptera > Geometridae > Plagodis > Plagodis pulveraria. The sequence continues at coordinate 22,122,055 of OY982967.1, forward strand.
AAATGATAAAAAGTGTAGTTAACATACAGCGGGTAAGTGATGATGTGGTCGAAGATATTGTTCAGGCTAACCTAGCAGTTCGTAATAAGTACAGATGTTTCGTGTTCAGTGGATGTGTTTAATGCAGACGTGTTAGTGTCACCTGTCCCTTTTAGCAAATCAGTAATTCTAGATTAATTAACAAGCAAATACTTTCAAATGGACGAACAATCAAGCATATTGAGACTTGTTTAGTGGTTAGCACACTGCAAGTGAAGGAATGAAAGCTGAACTGTATCAGCCGCATTGTCCGCTATTGAACACAACCATTAATGGGGGTGGGAGATATATATATCTCGGATTCTAGAAGGAAGTACGTATTCCAATGTTAATTTTATATTATTTTTAATTATGTAAGCTACAATGTATTTCCAGTTTTGTGGTCTTCCAATAAAAAAATAAAAAAAAAAAAAAAAAAAAAAACTTACGTCCAAATGTAATTTCAGTCATAGTCCTTCAATAGTGTTGTGGCGCAGCTTAATGTGTAAAAATGTTGTCAATGAAATTGGCTACAAATTATCGATTACTTACCGTAAATTGGTAAATAACTGGAATATCTAGTAACTTTTGCATAGTTATTGTTTTGTAAATAGGTTTTATCTCTACCTATCTATCATACCCTTACTTAATATCATTTCGAGCATGTCACCATAAAACAGTTATATTTTGTACACTTTAATTTAACAACACAACATTAATTCATTAGATTTTTTTTAATTATTAATGGTGGTTGGGCACATTGGTAAGGCCCGCCAAGCTAGCTAGCAGTGTGCTCCGGCAGCTGTCCTCAAGAACAAATTCTAGGTTTGCCTTAACAAAATTTTCGACGGCATGATCACTTACCATCAGGTAAGATAGTGCTCAAAAGCTAGCCTTTAAACAATAAAAAATAACATGGTATCCAGTGAATTGAGAAATGGCAATAATCAGTAACCGAATAATTAATGTGTATGTTTAAAGGACCTCAACGCGCTTCTGATATTTTTCTATGTTCTTAAATTTGTTGTTTTCTTCTAATTACTAAATTTAACAGGGAAATGTTATATCATCCTTTGCACAGCTAGATCTCTGACTTTTCTTTTCGGATTAATAAAGCTTGTTATAATTTATTTTTCAATTTTATCCAACTTTACATTATCTACGCTTAGGCAAACTCGTACTATAGTGATGACGCGATGTGTAAGCCTTTATTGTCAGAGTCTTGGTAGTTGAGTGGAAGTGTTATGAGCAGTGAAGTGGATATATTGGGTCTGTGATATCATTTTATCGCCCGCATAGACATAATTTCGCAGAAAAGTCCTTGATCCTTCAAACTACTCTTCGCGGACACGGATTCCTTCTTTCAAGCTTCTGCTGATAAAATTATTCCTATTCTTGTGAATTCTAGTCACTTTATACACCATATTAACTAACACATCCTGCCACATAAACATACTAACTTTCTATCCTAAAAGAATATTAAAAAAATATAATTTCATTATTACTTGATTATGACCAAATCACACATAAAACTAAAACCATATTATTTATTTATAAACAAGTGCAGCTTCGGCAAGTAAACGGAACTTGTATAAGTATTACCAAATCTCTCACTTGTTTTTACTTAGACATTTTGGCTTTGTTTGATGGAGAACAGTAGAGATTTTCGTTTATATCGATACTAAAAATACCTACCGTTCCGCTGCGTAATGAGTATTCGGATTTATCGGAATCCAAAGAACCTGATACAATAAATATATGGACATCGAGGTGGTTGACATCGATTTATGCGATTGTAATAACAAATATATAACCCGTTGTAAATAGCGTTCCATTATTAATAATTAGACGATGTCTGATTACAATTTAAGGAGCGGTTATCTGAAGTATGATTGATATGTCATCGACAAGCGAACAGGAAACAACACTAATATATTAATTGTATATCAGTTAATCGTCAAAGATAACGGTGTACCTACATGTCTAAAAAATATTTTTGAATTAAATTTCAAAACTGAATATTTTAACTTAAAATAAACTTATTAATTATATATTGAAATATCGCAGATGGAGAACTCAAAGTTTTCCTCAGGTGAACGATCTGTTTTTCCGAAAAAAAAAATACAGATTGTGTACTTGAGGTTAGTAGCTACCTAGGCGGACATTCGAAAAATGTCCTCAATACCATGCTCTTACGATTGCCATCCTAAAATAAAAACCAGGACTGACGGCTTCACGTGCCCTGCTAAGCACGTAAGCGCTCACTAGTAACGTCACTAGCGGTCACCCATCCAAGTCACGACCGCGGCGGACGTTTCTTAACACAGCTGATCGGTTAAGAACGTCTAAGTAAACTTTTTTTATGTTATTGTTACGGAACAAGCCAGTGGACCACCTGATGTTAAGTGGACTAACCTCTGCCTATAACAGATGCATTTCGTCACGCAATCGTCGACGAATTGCACTGTGCCCGCTACACTGAGACGTACAGTTGTTAGGTCTCAGTTGCCTGTAATTTTTCTGGCTCTCAAGGACTGCTGCCGGGACACACTGTTAAGTGCTTGGCGACAGATTTTCTACTTGAGGGTGGTCGCTACCCAGGCGAGCATTCGCAAAATGCCCTTCCACCATGCTGTGAAGTTCAAGCCCGCAGCGGGATTCGAACCATGGACCTGCTGCACGGCAACCCATAGCCAATGCCACTGAGCTATCACTGCTTCAGGAAAAAACTGCGCTACGAGCGCTCTGATCTCGCAGGTATCCTTCCTGGATAGCACTAATGCTATTTAACGTCACGATTCTCCAGTAGTCTCTAAGATTGAAATATAGAGAGAAGCGATGCTACTAACAATATTAACAATTAACTAAATTATATAAATTAACTAATATATAACAATATTCTCCTGAAACTTGCAAACCTAATAAGTATCTAAGTAACACACTTCCCTAAAGAGTTAAAGGAAGTTATGTGGGCGAAATCCTCTTCATAATATCTTGGTGACCCATATAGCATGTGTTATATACCTAATCATGCTAAGATCAAACTTAGTTAATGAAATGTCATTAGCTAATAATGATTAGCAATAAAAATACGCTATAAAATCGGCTCATCTGGTCTTCTCATGTAGAGAATATTATGCCTGTTATTGTGTTCCAAACATTCTATTTTTATGGTGCAAAAATTTGGCCTTGCAATAAATACTAGCAAGACCCAAGTGATAATTGTGGGCAGTTAGCGTTATATCTCAAGGGTGGACTGGTCTATTATTCCGTCCATTTATTTTGATGGAGTCCCTATCCCCTATAGTGAAACTGTAAAACATCTGGGCCTGACCATCGACCGTTGCTTGAGTTGGGCTCCTCAGCTGCAAGCGAGTAGTTGCAAATTGTACGCCACTCCAGGTGCTTTAAAGAGACTGCGCAATTTTCTTTCTGTTACTACTAAAATTGCTCTAGGTCAATCTCTTTTACTCCCAATTCAAGATTACGCTAATGACTGCTATACAAATATCACTGAGGAACAGCTAGATAAGCTTGAGCGTCTCCAAAACTTCTGAATCAGACTTATATTTGGCTTGCGCAAATTTGACCGCATATCTCAATTTCGATCTAAGCTCAAGTGGCTTCCTATTCGTCTTCACCGGAATGCTCACATACTCTCTCTCCTTTACAATATTTTGTTCAATCCTTTGACCCCACGATATCTTAAGGAACATTTTATTTTCCTTCACACTGCAAATGCTCTCAATTTAAGATCATCAGAAAACCTTTTCCTCAGTATGCCTCAACATGGCACAATATTTTGTGATCAATATTTTTCAGTCAAAGCTGTTCGACTGTGGAATTCACTACCGATTTCTATCAGGCAAGCACAATCTTTAAACGTATTCAAACTCCAAGTCAAAAAGTTTTACTTGTCTGATTAATTACACCTGTTCTGTTCAAAGCTGCTTACCGCTTGAACTTAATCATCACAATTGTAAGATACTCGTAGTTATACGAGATGTACGTACTTATAAACAAACATAGCATAATTAGTTACATATTGTATAGTAATGTGTGCGTGTGTTTATATATATAATGTTTTATGTAAGTTAGTAAGGTATATTGCAAGTATTTAAGTCATCTCTGTTTGCTTAATATAAGAAAATATTTCTGTTTAAATTTTAAGTTAGCAGTCTGTTCAACTGGAATGTTAATATTAATTTAATGCACCCCCGTCTTATTACTCCTCTATTTCCTCTCCATTCAAAGGTTGCCTGGAAGAGATCGCTGTTAGTGATAAGGCCGCCCATTGTAACACTTGACTCCTTCGGATTTTGAATTATTGTAATGTAGTGGGGTGTACAATAAAGAGTTATCTATCTATCTATTTTTATATCCAGGATATCCAGTGTTGTGTCAGGTCTGGCTAACTCCGCACGTTAGGTATAAAGCTACAGGTACGAATCCATCTGAACAGGATTATTCGACGGTGCGTGCCGCGTCAGAAGAGATCAGAGCTATGCGTGGCTATGCGATAGAAAGAGAAATGCCATGTAGGTAAACATAAATATTAGACACTCCGTCCTTTGCGAGCTGAAGGGCACTTTATTGCTTCGTAGCTAGATTCGCTTATTTATTGGAATAGCTATGCATAAGTGATCTTTTTGTCCTTTTTTACCGACTTCAGTAAAAAGGAGGTATTCAATTATATTTACCATGTAACATAATTTTAATCTATCACCAGTTTCTTGAAATTAACTGACCTGAATATCACACGCAAAAATCATTATGTTTTAATTGCACTATGTACATACATTAAAAAAACGAGTACATACCCTGGCAAATAATATTAGGGTTATACAATAATAATTGTTATGTTATGGACATATTAAGTCCCTTCGGGTGTCGGGCTAGAATGTAACCCCCCACTAGCAGGTAGGCAGCAGTTTCTGAGGAACTGATATCTCACAAAGCGATCCCCAAGCCGCCTGCCAAGCGTGGAGATTATGGCAAACTCTCTATATTTGTGGAGGCTATATTCAGCAGTGGACTATCCGGCTGATACAGTACATATGTAGATTAAATAACATATATACATATAAGTACCAACTTTACGTGTTGATTCTTTTTCTTAGATATTTTTGTATTGTTCTCAAGACTAAAGTCTAGTTATTTCTAGATTATATCAATATTTTAAAAGTGCGCTTTCTCTCGCCGAGTGACTATTCTATTTGAACAAGAAGGGCCGTATTCATCGCGGTTGAGGGCGGATTAACTATTATCGAGCTTTTGCTATTCACCTCAGATGGTTTTGGGAATAAGCTGGCCAGGCTAGCTTTCCATCCTCCCTCACCGTAATATACAAATTACTTGAAAATCCCAGTACTCACAAAATCCCAACTTAAGAAGGGCTTAACTTTATCCTACGTTAATTACGAATAACTACTTACTGGGCCTACAAGCAATGCGAATTAGTTTCTTATGAATTACATACATACATATAATCACGCCTGTATTACCCGAAGGGGTAGGCAGAGGTGCGTAAACACCCACGTTTCACCAATTGGGTTTCGGTCCTATGTAATAGTGGGCGAGCCTATTGCCATTCACCAGGCACAGTTTCAGGGTCATACAAAATGTTTTTTCTAACACACTAGACGAAACACAAGAACATATTACGAATGATATGTTTACGCTAACAACATATCAGAACACAAGAAAATATTGTATGAAACCCTGGCAGGGCACTAAGATGCAGCCCTGTCGTAGGTCTAATGCACACAACATCCTTCTCACATCCCCGTTAGAAGTGGCATGCTGCTCAATTGGCGCATTTTTACCTTAGACGCCTCTTACGACACCCACGGGAAAAATTGGGGAGGTGACATTCTAACCCGACACCCCACGGATCAAATGGACCTAGTTATGCAAACAGGAACCAATCCACACAATGACAGTTTTGACTATGGGGCATGGATCTTGTTAGTTTATTGTACAACTGCTGTTATGTTGGTTGATAACTTTGTCATAGAAATCTTTTGTTCTGTCAAAATTGCCAGATCATTTTGATATTTACAGTGTCGTTAGAAGGTTCATTTTTGAAAGCTTCTGTGTCCTTATCTCGATTTTGGCATGTGTGTGGATTGGTTCCTGTTTGCATAACTAGGTCCAAATAATAAAAAACCTTTTATTATGTACGTGTTATGAATAAACATGTATGAATCGAACATGACATCATTAAAGAACCTCCTCACAAAATTCTTTGCGATGAAACAGTGAATGCAGGGTTTTGAAAGCTTTTAACCCCTCTAAAAGACACGCGGAAAGGACTTCTCAGAAATTCTTTCCATTGTGTTAATTCTGAATAACTTATTCATTAAATTTGCATTGTACCTCTTGACGCTTGTCAACGAAATTTAGCGAGGCTGCGGTGAGTCTGTGGTTCATTAGCTTACTTTTACTGGTGATGTTATATCACAGTATATATTATATAGTCCAACGTTCTTTGAATGTACTTAAGATATTATGGTTTTAATAACTGCTGTTTTACATAAGTTCACAATATTTTGTCACTAGAAAATTTACGGGTCCTCATAAATTGTGGTTTGTTCTTCGTAAAAGACAAAATGCGTGTATATCAAGATGGCAGTCATATTTCGCCTAATATAATATATACCATGACACATTTTCTTGTGGAAAAAATCCGACACATTATTGGACATGAGATTATTAGCTTACTTAAATTAGAACTTGTTTTTCAACCGGCGGTATGCCTTTATTAACATTTACTATGAACTATATACAACACTAAATCTACTACAATAAAGCATTTAGATACACTTAAGTCATTGCAAACACACAGGCAGTCCAAATGCTCCAGCGCACTACCAGTTGGCAGCGTGCCCAGCATGCTGGCAGCATTGCCCCGTTGAATTGCAATGCTTATTCTTTGAGCCAAATTAGTGCCAGCATTAAAGTATTTTATTTTAATGAGTACTTGAATTTTATTCTGAAGCGCTCGTACCATAGCTGGCCTTATCTTATCGTGCTTTACCGAATGTTCTCTAGAGTCACTACCTAAAAAAGTTACTGTCATTTGTAACTGATCTCTTCTGTGCTTCGGAGCTAAGGGTGCTCCGGTACGTCGTCGGTCCCAGTTGTTGTCTTAAGAATAGAGTGCACGGAGTGCTTTCTACACTTTATTTTTTATTTTTTTATGCCTGATCAGTTAGCCTTAGATCACTATCTCACTTGATGGTAAGTGGTGATGCGGAAAGTTGTTGTTCAGGCTAACCTAGAGTTACTGGCTCTCAAGGAAGCTGCCGGAACACAGCGTTAGGTGCTTAGCTATAGATTTTCATGCTGGTAGCTAGCGGTAATAACAGTTAAGGTGACACAAGTGACAGTTCTGACGGCGTCTTGACAAATGCAGCTGAGCCGGGGCAGACAGCGCCGTTGCAACGTCAGTTACGCGCTGAGGCCCGTGCTCGTCGCTTCGCGCAATCGTGACTCCCAGAAGGACTTCAAGACAGTCCGAAACTGGTCAGAATCTTACCGGTAAATAGGTGTAACGCGGGTCTTAGCCGTTTCTTAATAAGTTAATATATAACTCGCGATAGTTTTCAAAGTGAAATATTTACGTCGCCCAAATTGGAACAGAATCCAAATTTTTCAAGTCTAGTTCATAGAAATATCTTTCAATATAAATTGATATTTTGTTAATAATTGAACTTTATCGAATATATTGGCATGGCAACAGTTCTATAGCAGGAATTGTATCAGAAAAACATCTTATTGTATCTTCTCGGTATTATACTTATCGTAATATTTTTCTTTGTTATTTCTTTGAAGAATACATGAAGTTTCTGCGAAGCTCTTTGGTTACTTGCGTACTGCGAGCCAATAGAGTCCGTATTTATTTTGATTATGATTAGTTCCTCGGAATCTTTAAGCTTGTAAATCAACTTACTAGCTGTACCTACGACTTTGTTCGCGATTGCCGTACCTGCAGACTAATTATTCACATTTGAGCACTGTTTATGTCACATATTAAGCAACGTTGTGGTCTGCGGTGAAGCACTCTTAGTAAAGCATAGCTCGGAAAGGAGCTTTTTACTTTCGGTTTGAAAACTCTCAGGTTGTATTTTCCAGAAGACAGTAGTTAAGTAACTTAGAGAGTTCCTTCGCGGTTCGCACAATAAATGTTGAAGTACAGTACTTTGTGCTTTTCTTTGTAATTTCAATATTAAAACTGCGTCTTTGTGCCGAGATTCTCCTTGTTTGGCGGTAAAACGAACATATATTAGATTGTGCACTTCTATTTCACAGTCTCCAAAATGTATCCGGCAAAAGATAGACCGTTAAATGTAAACTTATAACCAAAGTTTTATCATTTCGCCGCATTTTAAAGTAAACTTATAACCAAAGTTTTATCATTTTGCCATCCTATTTAAGCAAAATAACTCCAAATAAATCATTGTTAACCCAAAAGTAGTAAATGATCACCAAAATTAAAACAGCATTTTAATGTAAAATTATAACCAGTGTTTTTACATCTTGCTATAACTCTTCTGGCGCATAACCGGCCTTCTTCGCTCGCTCGGCTCGCGCATTATTGTGGTCACCTAACGTGACCTAACGCTCCTCCTCGTTTCGCTCGTCGTTGCACCTGAATATGACTTAAGTGATCATTAACTACATTTGGTGATAATTTACAATATTTGGTTTTCGATTACAATTTTTGGTAAAAGAACTTTTTGAAGCACTCGTAGCGAAGTTTGCTTAGCTGTCTAGCTAAGCTAACTGACTAGCAAAGTTAAGCAACGTCCGCCGCGGTTATGAGTTGGACGGGTGACCGCTAGTGACATTACTATTAAGCGCTTCCGTGCTGCGGAGGGCACATTAAGCCGTCGGTCCCGGTTGTCGTCTTATGATGGCAGTCGTTATAGCATGGTGGTAGGGCATTTTGCGAATGCCCGCCTAGTTTGCTACCGCCCTCAAGTAGAAAACCTGTTGCCAAGCACCTAACGGTGTGTTCCGGCACCTGTCCTTGAGAACCAGTAATTCAAGGTTAACCTGAACAATATCTTTGACCACATCATCACTTACCATCAGGTGAGATAGTGGTCAAAGGCTAAACTATCAGGCATCAAAAAAAAAACATTATATTAAACATTTTATACATTTTATTAACAATAATATTAAACATTTTATGGTGGTCATTATATTTAATCCATTAAAAATACTGATTGTGGCGAATGTTTCAGATTAAAGAGGTTTGTCTTAGCAAGCTTCCAAAACTAAATAAGGGTGCCAGGCTGCCTGTGGGGTGCTGAGCTGTCCGTGGGGTGCCGAGCTGACGGGGGGGTGCCAGGCAGCCCGTGGGGTGCCAGGCAGCCCGGGGGTATGCCAGGCAGCCCGTGGGGCGCCGGGCTCACACGTCACTATTCTCACAAAAAAATAATAATTGAATTCGGACTACGCGTTAATAAATTACAACTAAGTTTACATTTTGACTTTCATCCCCTTTCCCGAGGGAACCGTGCTGAATTTCGGGATAAAAAGTATACAATAACCTTCTTCGTAGTATGAACTCAAATCTTGTTAAGTTTCATTGAATTCCATTCTGTAGTTTAAGAGTGATGCGCGGCCGGAGTACAGACAGACAGACAAAAATTAAAACAAATACAGTTTTGACATCAGTGTCAGCTAAATATTGCTCCCATTTTTTTTTTAAATATCTGTCATGTACAGAATTGGATCTGTTACATTTTTATTATAAGGATAGATAGGCATACAAATACAAACCGCTGAATAATGTAGGTATTAATAGTTATAGACAAGAATTTTACAGCATAACCTGGAGCAATGCAACTACGTATGTAGTTGATTACAAAACTACAAATATACGATAGAAAAAATTAAGTTATGTGCGGGATAGTACATTTGAGATCGTATATTTGTGATTTTGTAATGTAATCCGCATATCAGGCGTCATTGTAAACCTAACAATATTAAAAAAAAAAAACGTAGTTGACGTTTAAAATAAAAATAAATAGAAATAATGTACCTATTCCAATATATTTATCATTATTTTTGTCAGTCACTCCGTGACTACGATCACTGCAAAGTGTTTAAAACGTCGGGACAAAAATAATCATAAATATAAGCGATTTAAACCGTTTAAAGTTGTTTAATTACCATGTGTAATAATCGTGAACACCTAAGACAACGGTACATCTTGCTATATCCCTTTTTTCAATCCTCATCTCAACATGTCTTCTCAGATACGACTTAGGGGCCTTCAATACGAGAGCGTATTCCTTCCTCAAAGGCCGGCAACGCATCCTCGAGACCTCTGGTGTTGCGGATGTTCGCGGGCGACGGTGATCACTTACCACCAGGTGTGCCGCATGATCGTCTGCCCTCCAATCAAATAAAAAAAACATTTATCCTTTCGTGCTTCTTGATTACCTTCTTAACTCGTTAGCAACACACATACCCGAATTCGGGCATTTATGAATGAAATTCAATTCAACAAACCTATGATTCGCAAAGAGGCAACGAAGCGACATATATAATCAAAGTCAATTGAACAATATTTTGTTCCTTTCTTTGTGATTTTGTAAGCTCAATTGCCTTAACAGAGGTTAATGCAAATAACACAATGTTAGAACAGACATATGACGGATGCCAAAGGTACCATATTCAAGTGGACCTACTACAGTTTTTTATAAAGTGACGTGCGCCAAAGACGGATAGTTATAAACGTAGTACAACTTAAAGTTTTTATGTGCGCAGAGCCGCCAAGCGTTCATAACACGTACCTTTTTTTTTAATTTTTTTGTGACGGGGGGAAATCTTAACTTATACCTGGGTACTATGGGGAGCATGCCGGGTTATGTGGGGCTTTCACCCACTAAAACCCCCTCGGTGGTTTTCCTCTGTGACTAGCTAACGTAGGGCCCCGAGTTCTCCTGAGGAACGCACCGGAACCATCCTGTCACATTGCCCGTAGGCTCATCTCTTTGGTGTCATTATGTCTTCTGCAGCCATGTAAAATGGCATAACATCACTTGCCACACAGTGACGCTATCTTCTTCGAGCTCGTTGGTGGGATCATTAGGGCCCCATCCCCTACAATCCCCGAACCCCAAGTCCCCTTTTAGTCGGCTCTTACGACAGGCAGGGGTGACCGTAGCCGTATTCTTGGTAACCCGGGCCTACAGGGTTTCATAACATATATATACCTACTTACTATCTCATAAAAGCGAGTCTTAACAGAAGAGACGATTATACGAAAAAACAACTCAGCAACTCCTTTCAAATCAACACACGAATTTCTCTACTCGACAACCAAATTATAGTTCACTCAACGTCTGCCAAATAATGTTCCTTTAACGAATTTTATATAAAGAGATCAACTAGTATCCGATAGCAGTGACTGGTGTATTTATATCTTACTCGGTTCTTACTCCAAAATTGGATGTACATCAGCTTTCAGATTGGGATACTGATAGCGATGGTCAAGTTCCTTTAGCAGTGATAGCTCAGTGGCGTTGGCTATGGACTGCCGCGCAGCAGGTCCATGGTTCGAATTCCGCCGTGGGCTTGAGCTTCACCGCTTGGTAGTAGGGCATTTTGCGAATGCTCGCCTGGCTACCAAGTAGAAAATCAGTGGCCAAGCACCTAACGGTGTGTTCCGGCAGCAGTTCTTGAGAGCCAGTGAAATTTTAGGCACATGAGACTTAACAACTATGTCTCAAGGTGACGGGCGCAGTGCAATTCGTGACTTGTGACAAAATGCATCTACATCTACATCAGGTGGGCCTAGAGCTCGTCCCGTCACCATAATATAAAAAAGCACCAGGAAGAAGTAAATTATAAGCCTGCATTAATCACATTGTTGAGTCTTGATATTCACAATAATGCTATTACATAAAACACCAACATGCCTACAGTTTAAAAATCTGTACTTCTTTCTTCTAAATAAGTTATTTGTGTCACAAAGAATTATGAATACATTAAAGTTGGTAAATTGTCAAAATTATATATCAAGCTCAAAATGCATTCATTATAAAGACTGCATAAAAACAAATGTGAGGGAAAGTATTGATAATCTTCTGTTAAGGTTGAACTGGCCGGTCAGTCCTCCATACAAACGCCGTAGGGTGATCACTCCCTTATTTGAGATTTTAGGGCCAGGATTAAACATAATATCGAGCGAAATCGTCATTATCTAGGATTGTAACGTAAAAAAATAATAATTAATTAAGTTGAAAGTTATATGCCTTAACTTTATATGAAAATGTTTCGAGCCTCATTACTCCCAAATACATAAATTTTTAAAATTTCGTTACAATACAAACCTAGGGCCGCGGCCCTAGGGAGTGATTTCCCTACGGCGTTTGTATGGAGAATTGACCGGCCAGTTCACCCTTAAACTCGATTTGCACTTGCTTGCCTTCGTTGTTGGTATAAAGGGATCGATTCTGATATTGAATTTAAGCTCGGAATTACTTTATCCTCCGATCGAAGATTCGATATTGGGCTCGGCCGTGAATCCGGGATGGTTAGACAGACAAACAGTGTGGTTAATATTAGGGTCCTGTGACCTCAAACAGACACAAAATGTTCAAACAAGACACAAAAATTATAAAAAGGGAGTGATCACCATACGGCGTTTGTATGGAGAAGCGACCGACCAGTTCAACCTTAAAGCCCTCAAAAATAATATCTGTCGATTCAGAACTCTAAAATAGGATTAAAATACTCAACATCTGCAGAAACAATATAAACAATTCTAGAAAGCTTTCAATATAAACAAAGCTTTCAAAGCTTTTGTTTCTCATAAAAACCCTTTCAAGAACTCCCCGAAGGCTCTTGAAAATTCTAAGTGTATTTTACAAAAACCTGTAGAGCATCGCAGTTTTATGTAAATGCAGAATTGTTTATTCATGCCGTAAAGTTCATTGGAAACAATTTGAAGAGCAAAAGTTTTGCTTAAATAAACTTCATCGAATATTAAATGTTGCCTTATAGTATATTATGGTACAAGTGTGTAATGTTGCTGATTACCGCTAAGGCGCCATTTAGACCCCAGCCGTTAGGTGAGGTTCTTAAGAGAGCCGAATACGGTAATCCTCAATACACACGTTTATCATACGATGTTTTTCAATACACTTGTGAAAAAAATAACTGTTATTTCAGCAATGAAAACGAGCTGTGAAAACTTTAGTATTGGAGAGAAATTACTATCAGTTTTCCATTGCGCGCGCATGGCGATCGGTTATAGACAATAGAATGAGGTTTCTTTTTTTGGGCTTTTCGCGAATAACATTTTAGCCAGGTACAAAATGGGGAATTGAAAGTTTTATTTACAGAGAAAGTTATATTTGAACAATAGTTTATTTATTAAACACGTACGATATTATCTACTATGAAAAGCTAAATAAAATTCCATTGATTTGATTTGACACAGGAAATCAGCGTTTTTATTTTCATCCTTTTCCACGCAAGCCCCTTTAAGTATGAATAAGTGTTTTGAAAACAAAAACTTGTTTTATTACACACTTGTTAGGCATATTTGGCATAATAAGTAGGCCAAACTACAAAGGCAATGCAATATTATGTATATTATATATATTGTGCAATATTATCCTATGCACAAATCGACTCTCCATCTAAGACAACCTTTCTAAATTTCGCTGAGAAACGCCAAGAGATATAATGCAAGATCTCATAAATAAATTCTTTGGAATTAAACGACTACAAAGAAACTCCGTTGAATCTCTTCTCTTTTTTCAACGGGTCAAAAGCTTTCAGAAGCTTGCAATTCCCTCTGTTTTCCATCAGAAAGACTTTCATGAGTCGGTTCTTTAATTTTGTCATGTATAATTCATGCATGACAATTAATAACAAATGAATCCGTATTGCTTGTAAGCCGAGTAAGTACTTATTTGTAATTAACGTAGGATAAGGTTAAGCCTTCCTTAAGTCATGATTTTGATAGGCAAGGAACTGGGATTATCTAACAATTCGTATAATACGGCAGATTGTAGTCATGCGTGGAAGTTTGGGGAACAGAAATTTGCGACGTCGCGCGTCGTTGAAATATTTGAATATTAATCAACGTAATTTATTTGCATAATAGCTATGTCAGAAGATAACACGTACATTAGGTAGTACATGGAAATGGCCAAGTGAAACTTGGACTTACAGAACCTTTGGTTCCATGCCAACACGCATTCTATTTGTCCTATGTATCACAACAAGCAATCAACTTGCTCTGGGCGATGCCCCGCCCACCCATTGGACTTTTTATGTTACTAAATTAGTATTAAATTTACTATATCTGGATGTAATCTGGATGGCTTAATGTATGTGTTGGCGTAGGCTCGACGGCATGATTGAAATTCAGTAATCGTGCGCTCGAAGAGACACAGACTTCGAATGATGCTTCGTGTAGAATCGAAACGCGTCAAAAATTCTTCCGGTGGCGTTTGTAATGTCACCACGGCTTAACAGGAAAATTAGGCGGAATTGTCGCTAGTAGCTTTAATATTATTTAAAGGTTTTTTTTCGAAAATATTAATATAATGTTTTTGTAAAATATTTTTAGAATTTTCGTTATTATTAAATATGGATTTCTTCCAAGTAACGGCACAATAATGTCAACTGGTCTAATGTTAAAACCAACTTAATTAAATAACTTTCAACTACGCTGAGAGGGTCAACTTTATCTATGCTTAAAATGTTAATTGGAAATGCCTGTAAAATAGTTTTAATATCCGGTCTAATAGTTTAAAAGCTTTTATGTTGCAGAAAGTTGAGACAGTAGTTTTTTTTTCTATGAGAATTATTCGATTTTCCATATACTCATATACATTTTGAAGCAGTGATGGCTCATTGACATTGGCTATGGACTGCCACGCAGTAGGTCCATGGTTCGAATTCCACCGTGGGCTTGAGCGTCAGTGCATGGTGGAAGGGCATTTCACGAATGCCCGCCTGGTTACCTATCCTCAAGTAAAAAATTATGTCAACGTCAATGTCAACTGTATATCTCAGGGTGACGGGCGCAATGCAGCGTTATAAACAAATGAAGAACTGTACTGCGCCCATGCTTAACGACAGATTTTCTACTTAAGGCTGGTAGCTAGCCAGGCGGGCAATCGCAAAATGTTCTTCCACCATGCGGTGAAGCTCAAGCAGCCGGTGGGGATCGAACCATAGACCTGCGGCACGGCAGTCCATAGTAATTAACGCTCGGCCGTCATTGCTTCAAAAATTATATTGTTGCTTATGGGATTGTTGCGGTACAATCTCAAGTACCAAAGTTTTAACCAAGGTGATAAGCGGTAACATCTGCCTATACAATCACTGTGTCCATCATCCTAAGGCATAAACGTATAAACTTATATATTCCTGTAATTCAACCAGCATCCGTACCTTTCATAATCACTCTCGAACTCGTTCGCAAACAGTTCTACTGATACTATACATAACATCCCTTACGCATAGTAATTAAACAACTTTAAACGGTTTATATCGCATTTTGCAGTGTGTCACCCCGTGACCACGACCACTGCAAAGTGTTTGAAGCGTCGAGACAAAAATAACCATTAATATACGCGATTACACACTTACGCCGTTTATAGTTGTTTAATGGCTTTCTTTACCTCAAGATGGAACTGATTTCATCACTCAAAAATGTGAAATAACTTGTTGAAATCGGTACCATGATAGTTCAAAAGTACCAATTATGACCATATTGTGTGCTGACATCGACAACTTATTTCACACTTTTGAGTGTAGAAGTCGGTTAATTTTTTAGGTAAAAAAATATTTCACCCTTTTTAGTGTCTCTTTCTACTTACGAGATCGATCGCCATTGTTAATCATCAAGATAGGAAAAAAAACAATTATCGGAGTGTAACTCAAAAACGGCTTGACCGATTTTGATGACCTTTAAATGGATGACATGGAAAGACTATACGACAAGCATCAGCTTTCAAATAAAAAAAAGAAACCAAAAAATCGGTTCACACAAGTCGGTTAAAAACCTATGCAATAATATCCTTTTCAACACCCTTGCTCATAAAGTGAGCATTATTATATCGTTCTTAGGGCCATAAACTGAACTATAACACCCTCGTGCATAATAATATTATATACTATACTCTGATTTTTAATTCGAGATCAAAAATGTAAACAAAGGTGTTAACCGTGCAAAAAAATTACAAGCTTGGTAATTTTTCTAATTTTGGGAACGGATGGAGCATTTAATGTAAAAAATATATTTAATGCTATAATTTATTGCATTATTATGAAACAATAAAACACTTTTATATGCGCGTAAATATTTACGCATATATTCAAGCCTGAAAAAATTAGTGTAAGATTTTTTTGTTTTTAATAGCGGGTAATTTATCCCTACAAAGTTAAGTTAGTACCTAACTGCAAATTATATGCGAGTAAACAGAGCATTTTCACCGGGTAATACAAATTTGTAACAACAATGAGGTTTATATGTAATCAATCATAACACATTTGCCACGCGCAAAAAAAAAAAATTGCGCGCTGTTTTCCATAATTTTCGTATGTTGTTTGTATCGCATTTGTGCAATTTTTTTTTTTCCTCGCAAGGGTTTTGAAAAAGTGCGTATGAAACTCGTGAGCAACTTGCTCATTATACACTTGGCTGATTTAAGCCCTCGCCTACGGCTCGGGCTGCAACACGCAGCCTCATGTATAATGAGCAACTTAGCTCACTTGTATCATAATCTACTATTACGCAGTTTACACTGAAATTTCTTACATAATCCAATGAAATAAAACTGTCCTTGCATAGAACGTAATAAAAGCATTACTATTATACAAGACCTTTGGCTTTATAAAATTACAAATATACGATAGGAAAAATTTAAGTCATGTGCGACCTTTGGCTTTGTTGAGCCAATTTCATAGCGTATTTTCATCGCTCATAACGTCTTGTACATAGTTTTATCTCAGCAATATTGAATAACACGTCGTATATGGGTCACCTAAATATTATGAAGAGTATGTAGCCTACATACCTAACTCTTTAGGGAAGTGTCGTAATAAGAAACTTATTACGTTCGGAAATTTCATTTTGTGGTTAATTTATATGCTATAGAAGTCGGAGCAAAGGGTATACCAGCAAAATCCCTATACAACCTACTTAAAGACCTTGGCCTGTCAAGAACAACCGTAACTTCCGTCCTAGAATGTGTATCCAAGGCGGCATTAGTAGGATCTTACCAAATTTGGTTGGGCATGGGAGGAGGCTCGAGCGGTTAAAGGGAGCATTGATGTCTTCATAAAGGGGCTCCTTAATGTTACTCACTGGGTTGCAAGTCCCAGACACCTTGACTTCGGCCTCATTCTCTGCAACGCTATGGACCCGGCACCCGGTGAATCCATGGAATGCTAAGTAAAATCGTCTCATTCTGAAGTGAAAAACTAAGTGAAGCGAGGCAGCTTTCTGTACTTGTAACTGTGACATTTCGACATTGTCTTTTTAAAGCGCCCGTAGTGTAGTTCGCTTAGCTGTTCTTAACCGATCAGCTAAGATATGCAACATCCGCTACGGTCATCAGTTGGATGAGTGATCGCTAGCGAATGCTTCCGTGCCCTGCAAACGCGTTAAGCCGTCGATCCCGGTTGTGTTATAGCATGTTGGCGCCTTATATCCGCTGGGATTGCTTCCACTGGCAAGAAAATCTGTCGCCAAGCATATGAATATATATAAGATTATTACAATTTTTTTCTATCTTATGAGCTGGCAGAAAGAGGAGATAAATGGAGATTACTAACAACGAAAATTCAAGAAGCATATCGTTAGACAGGTTAGGCATGATAGAAGTTTATATCTTACCGGCCGTACAAACTTGGTATAAGGTAAGAAAAAATAACGTTTTTTTTAATATTATTATGACGGAAAAAGATCGAGGCCCACCTGATGTTACGCGGACTAACCTCTGCCTATAACAGATGCATTTCGTTACAAGTCATGAATTGCACTGCGCCCATCACGTTGAGACACAGTTGGCCCAGATAAACTCCCTATTGACAAAGCGACAGTCTTCCTGGGAATCAAAATGGATTCCACTTTACAATGGGATCCACATATACATGATCTCTCCGGAAGACTTAGTTCTGCTGCATATGCAGTTCTTAGGATAAGACAGTTAACAGACGTAGCTACTGCTCGCCTAGTTTATTTCGCGTTTTGCTGTGGGGAACTGCTGCTGAGATAGAGACAATCTTTATCATACAAAAGCGTGCAATTCGAGCCATATATAAAATGGGTCCTAGGGAATCTCTGAGGGATCTTTTTAAAGATAATATTTAATATTTTAACTTTACCAAGTCTGTATATATTTGAAAATATTATGTATGTTCGTAAAAATTTGAGTAAATTTAAATTAAACAGTGACAATCACGTTTACAATACTAGGAATAAAGATAAAATAGCGGTGCCAGGTATTAGATTAGCGAAGACAAATAAAAGTCCCTTCTTAGGTAATTGTGTACGGTTTTATTATAAAGTTCCTAAACATATTACAACGCTCACAGAAGGGAAATTCAAGTTGCATGTGAAAAACATATTGCTTAAAAAATCCTACTACACAGTTTCTGATTACTTAAACGACAAAAATACCTAAACAATTCCGCCTCTGCCAAGCTATTGCCTGTCACCTACATAATTTAAACAAATATTGTAATAACTCTATTATATAGTAAGTGTGTAACAAATTGTTAAAAGATGTTTAAAAGAATGGCCCCGAGTTTCTTGCCCGTTCTTCTCGCAGTGGCTCTATACAATTTATTTGCTGAATGTGGCAGTACAATGTAGAATATTTCAATACTAAAATTTGTAATTGTCCTTCATAAGAGCATCGTAGACTCCTAAATTGAATAAATGATTTTGACTTTGACTTTGAGTTGCCAAGTCTCATATGCCTACAATTTCACTGGCTCCAAGGACTGCTGCCGGAACACACCGTTAGGTGCTTGGCGACAGATTTTCTACTTGAAGGTGGTCGCTAGCCAGGCGGGCATCGCAAAATTCCCTTCCACCATGCGGTGAAGCTCAAGCTCGCGGCGGGATTCGAGCCATGGACCTGCTGCGTGGCAGTCCATAGCCAATGCCACTGAGCCATCACTGCTTCAACTGCAGCTTGTGCTGGTTAATATATGAAAATGCTTTTATGCTTGAATATATTTGTTAGTTGTTAATAAATTATGTTAAATTGAATATAAATTTATAGGTACTCGTATTCTATAACTAGATACACGATTATATACCGCTATTTAAGACTGTGGCAGGCTTTTGGTAATACGATTCCGTAATTGCTTTCAACCTCTTTGATATATATTGTAATATTAAGAATCTTTAGGCGACGACAAAGCCTATTTGATTGCTCATTACGCTGCGGAATGGTATTATTCCAATGCTAATGATATTCTATTATACTACTCAAATGTCTATATTACTGTTTTGATCAGAAATTCTCAACTGTCACTTGTCTGTTCTACGTAAGATAGTCTCCCGTTTATTTTAACTAAAGTCACATATTCTTAAATACTATGAAATCAAATCTCTTTTGAGAATTTCTCTATTGTAATTAACGATAAAACTGTTGAATAACATTTACTGACTAATTGGGGGGTTTTCTTAGTAAAAAGAATTGTCCTTAAAAATAAGGAACGCCCACCGCGCGGGGTTGGAGCTGGTTAGATAGTCGTTTATAGTAGGTAATTAAAGTTTGTAGGGGTCCTATACAAAAGAGTTTCCCAAACACAAAGGAGGTTCTTATTTGAGGCTACTAAAATGTATGTGTACATACTATAGCTTTCTCCACCATCTCCTGTAGTCGGAGTCTCTTCTTTGCAGAGGCCGCGGTGCGGTCACCTTTTAGGCATGTCACAAAATCTCACGATGCAAAACAGTTATTAAAGGAACATCTGATGATGCACTTCTATTATGCGGTGATACGACAATATTTGGACTTATTTAAATTATGAATGCGACACCGTCGTGGTGTACGACGCGGGGCGCGGTCCACCGATGACTCTCAGTAATACTGGTCTGCCACGGCGAAGCGAAGGACAAGCGATTGTGCGCTCGTTGCGGGTAGTAAGAAAAAACTATGCATGATTTGACATACAAATAGTAACCAAAAAAAGAACCAATAATTTTAAAACAGCAAAACTAATTGTCGAATGGAACAGGACGATCCTCTCGAAATTATTGAATCCTTAATAGAAGCTTTTACTATGGTACAGGACATCTGGCGTGGCGTCATAGATTAGGTCCGCTATTTGGTTTGCGGCAGATTAGTGTAACAGAAGTGTGCTCACCGCGATGTTTGCCAGGGTCACCTTCTATCCCACGTTGCTGTACAATGTTATGATGGAGAAGGTTACAAAATAATCGCGTCATAATGTAGTCATCCTAGGAGCACTCTCTTTCCAGAACATGACAAAACAGGCGAGTTTTATGGGTCATTTGATCAGTAGTCAAATCGAGGCGTTTTCGTCAATAAGACGGTTTTATGACTCATTACGTAATCGAATGCTCATGTTTCATAAACAAAATCTGTAATGCCGATTATTGAGGAGTTTAGGATAGTAATTTTTGTGTATTCATTATCATTACCTCTTCAGAGATTAGAAGAGTAAAATGTTAAAACCTAAAATTATTTTGTATTCACTGCATCTACTTTGGTGCTTCTTCAACAGTTGATAGATAATTACACAGAGGGGTCCACAGTCTTGGTTATGTAATAATGCCCAGTTTTCAGCGTTTTAGAGGATCCATAAGTTTAGGATGTGCGATAAGCACGTTTAACCGTTAAACTTCGAACTCGTTCCTTTATATGCTACGACTATCAGATAAGTAATCGTGTAGGGTTTGGATCTGCCCCACATTGGCAAAGTATTGCCTTATATATTATATTATGTATTCTACCTCGCACTGCCACAATATGGAACCAGCTGCCAGGTGCAGTATTTCCGAACGGTTACGACTTAGGGGCCTTCAAGCAGAGAGCATATTTCCTCCTCAAAGGCCAGCAACGCATCCTCGATAGCTCTGGTGTTGCGGATGTTCGTGGGCGACTGTGATCACTTACAACCAGGTAAGCCGGCTGCTCGTTTGCCTTCCTATACCATTAAAAAAAAAGTGTTTGATAGAGTATGGAGTTACTTGACGCTGTGATATGTGGCTGGAAATAGCAATTTTGAAAGCTGGTTTGATGTCTAAGATTTAATTAAGCTAGATTAGTGGTAGCAGTTTTGGAAACTATGTGGCTAGCTTTTAAGATTATATTCTGGCTGTAAATTTTTGCTGTCTTTGTTCTTTACCAAAGAAAAGAACAAAGAAGAGGCACAAATGCCTCTGACTTTAAACAAAAAGGATAAGGATAGAAGAAAGCTGTCGCCTAGCACCTATGTGTTCCTGCAACTGACCTTGAGTAATTCAGCCAGTAATTCTAGGTTGGCCTGAACAACTTATAGTAGCCAGTGCTAGACTATCAGTACTGAAAAAAATCTTAACAAAAAAAAAAAAATTGTACTAATGGACGGATTTGTTCGAATCAAGATCGTGTTTTTTTTCCTTCGTTATGATTTTGCTTAACCGTTGTAATAAATTATATTTGCCTGTTTTAGACATCGTGTGAACACTTACAAATAGTTACGATAAAATTTTAACGTTACTCTGTAACCAGCATGTTAGCAAATTTTTTTTAAATAGTTATAAGACATGTTTTTGTGCTCTCATCGCTTACCATCAGTAAATAAATTAACTTTTAACAAATCTCACATTAAATAATAACAAATATTTTTAAAATATTTGAAGAAAACACCAAATTAATATTTTAATAAAACACTTAAAAAATATATCTAATGACAATTCCGCCTAATTTACCTGCTAAGCCGACGTGACGTCACAAACGCCACGCAGCCAAACCGGAAGAATTTTCGATGCGTTTTGCTTCTACACGAAGCATCCTCCGGGGGTCTTGATTCTACGAGCGCACCATTTTCTTAAAACATTTTATTATTACATATAGTTTTCCGCAAAGTAACGCCTGAATCTATTCATTATCTTAAATCCCACATTAATTAGCAGTTATCCAAATTCAAAGGTAAGCCTACGCAGACAATGTTGTGGGAGGCAGGTATTGTGACAAAGTCACTCAGATCTCGACTCGGGTTTTGTTCAATGAGCATCTGTTTGGAATACAGCTCGAATCTGTTTTTAATGAACAGCCACAGACATTCAGCATTGTGCACTCCCGGAAATGATGGCATTAAGAGATAACAGTCTATTTTGGGGAGAGAGCGAGGATAATTGCGTGGGGTAAAATTTAATTTGTTAATTTCCCTGACTTTACTACTCCATACCTACAGTTTGTGACGTCATTATTGGACCGTTTCATGTTACGTTGCTATTTTTCTTTCTAATCTAAAGAATGTGTCTTTTTTATGATATTGTGAAGTAACAAGCCCGAGGCCCACCTGATGTTGAGTGGGCTAACCTCTGCCTATAACAGATACATTTCGTCACAAGTCAAGAATTGTAGTGCGACCGTCACTTTGATACATAATTGTTAAGTAAATATTTATAATAGGTACCTGTATATAAATATAAGTACCTATGCAACTACTAATTTTACTAATCCCACTAAGTTTTACACTCTACCCGCATGTTAATCAAATTGATTCTTCTGCTTACGGTTGCCTGTTATAGATTGCTGCCTAGCAATAAGGCCGCCGATTGTACTATCTTCAGATAAAATATTTTTTTTATAAGTAATATTAATTGTAATAAGAAAGTACAATAAAGTGTTATCTATCTATCTTAAGTCTCACGTTTCTGTAATTTCACAGGCTCTCAAGGACTGCTGCCGGAACACACCGTTAGGTGCTTGGCGACAGATTTTCTACTTGAAGGGGGCATTCGCAAAATGCCCTACCACCAAGCGGTGAAGCTCAAGCCAGCGGTGGGATTCGAACCATGAACCTGCTGCACGGCAGTCCATAGCCATTGCCACTGAGCCATCCCTGCTTCAAAATGAAAGAATATCTAAATATTTTTTGTTCCGTAGCATCTGTTGTCTTAAGAATGCGTTGCCGGAGTTTAAGGAAGAATGCTCAGTATATGCTCAGTTCTCAAAGGTTACTAAATCGTATCGATTGCGAAATACTTCAGATAGCAGCTGGATCGACAGTATGTAGAGTGCAATGCGAGGCAAAAAATAGTGTAAGAATCCCACGGTTGCTGTGGAATTCCAGACGCATCATGCTCTCTCCATGTAAGTGAAACAAGATGTAAACCAAGTTTTAAAACGGTAAAACCAACGTAAGAGATAAAGAAAGCAAAAACATAAGAGATAATAAAAAGTTTAAATTTTAACGTTTTACCCCTTTTTTTTGTATGCCGGATATGTTAGCTATGTTTTCACCACTGCTGATGGTAAGTGATGATATGGTCGAAGATGTTGTTCAGGCTAACCTGGAATCACTGGAAATTTCAGGACATGAGACTTATGAACTATGTCTCAAAGTGACGGGCGCAGTGCAATTCGTGACCTGTGACGAAATGCATCTGTTATAAGCAGAGGTTAGTCCGCTTAACATCAGGTGGCCCTCAAGCTTGCTCCGTCACAATAACATTAAAAAAAAGGAACTTAAGAAGGCTGTCGGAACACACCGTTAGGTGCTTGGCGACAGATTTTCTACTTGAGGTGGTAGCTAAACAGGCGCGCATTCGCGAAATGCTATAACATGCTATAACGACTGCCATCCTAAGACAATAACCGGGACCGACGGCTTGACGTGCCCTACGAAGCACGGAAGCGCTCAATAGAAATGTCACAAGCGGTCACCCATCCAACTCATGACCGAGGCTGACGTTGCTTAACTTTGCTGATCAGTTTAGAACAGCTAAGTAAACTTCGCTACGAGCGCTTCAACTATTTTAATGTATTCCAGATTAAACATAATAGTCGTTAGGTAAGACGGACGGACCAATGTTCAGCATAAACTCAGCAATAGAGTCCTATATTTTCCTTACCGATGCCATAAAAGGCCCCATTTACAATATTATAGTAACTCATATCAATCAATACAGATTTCTCTCAATGTTATCTAAGAATTCAATGTTAGTTCAGCTTAATATTAACAGTTATAATGCTTCAATATACCTAATGATGTAAGACGCTAAAGGCTTACGGTATCATAAGCTTTTATGAAATAAGCCTAGTTTTGTCCCTGATTTGGTCTGCTATAGATTTTGAGAACATAAAAAATTATTTAACCCGGCGAGGATGTGGTACAAAAAGGGTACATCGAGGATGTGGAGGGTCTTGATGACCCTGTATTTAATTCATATTTTAAAAGTATTCATTGCAATTTTTTAACATAGGATAGGAAGTTAACTTACGCATTAGTTATTTATATAAGGATTTTCACGAAAAGAAACACTTTTATGCGTATAAAATGTTTCATTATTTCAATTATACAAAAAGTCTTATTTTAATCAACTTTAGCAGGACTCTGCCATACATTAAAAAAAATACAACAATTACAAATATTGTTAGAAGTAATTGGTAATTATTGGTAGGAATTTATATGATATATCATGTTTTGTCACAAAATCAGTAATTATCCAGTCTTTTAGGCTACTAATCATCTCTATATAGGGGTCATAACTGCCCTATTTGAGTTTGCGCACATTTACCTGCTTGCACGTGTTGCACCCGACTAAGTGGAGGTGGGAAAAAGGGAGGGTATTTTATTGACTACAGGTATTGATAAACTTGACAGCATGCGACTGCAGGTAAAAAAACTGTACATCAAACAAAATGAGCAGGGTCAAATTGACCCTACCACATCCTCTTAATCTCTCCCGGGTTAATCTTCTCGAACTGGAATTACGTGCTAGCTCGAAATTTCGAGAAACTTTCTCGATCGTGCGCTCGTAGAGTCAAGACCTCCTGAGGATGCTTCGTGTAGAAGCGAAACGCGTCGAAAATTCTTCCGGTTTGGCTGCGTGGCGTTTGTGACGTCACATCGGCTTAACAGGAAAATGAGGCGGAATTGTCACTAGATATATTTTTGTATTTTTTAAGTGTTTTATTAAAATATTAATTTGATGTTTTTATAAAATTTTAAAAAAATATTTGTTATTATTAAGTATGGATTTTCGTAAGTAACGCCTGAATCTATTTATTATATAAGTGTTTATTAGGGTACCGTATATGAACACGAGATGTTATCTCTAAGCCTACGCTGACCTTCCGCAAGTCCTTCCTAGATGTACATTCCTTTAACCCTTCAAACAAACTCCTGAACTGTTTTTTTTTTTGTAATAGTGACGGAACAATCTCGAGGCCCACCTGATTTTAAGCGGACTAACCTCTGCCTAAAACAGATGCCTTTCGTCACAAGTCACGAATTGCACTGAGCCCGTCACCTCGAGACATAGTTATTAAGTCTCATGTGCCTGTAATTTCACTAGCTCTCAAAGACTGCTGCCGGAACACACCGTTAGGTGCTTGGCGACACGTTTTCTACTCGAGGGAGGTCGCTAACCAGGCGGGCATTCGCAAAATGCCGTTCCACCATGCGGTGAAGCTCAAGCCCACGGCGGGATTCGAAACATGGACCTGCTGCTCGGCATTCCATAGCCAATGCCACTGAACCATCACTGCTTCAAACTATTGTACTTTATTGTACAACGTTTTAAAGCAAAAGATTAAAAAAATGGGGTTCCGATACGATTAGACATGAAAACCTTGTATATTTTTCTCTAAATACGTAAATACATGCGATTCTGGAAAATAAGTGTCGTTGAAGCGCTTTTCATGTACATACCTATTAAGGTCAAATATTAAATACCAAGTGTTCTAACTCGACACCATTTTGTTTGTATATCCTTGAGCTTATTATCTATGGTTCCGGTTTGCCACAGTTTTTCGTTATTATTTGTTCAAACTCTAAATGTTAAAATAAAAAAATCCAAAAAATCTACTTTTGAAAATATTAATTTTACGAAAAATATGTAAACTAGAAGCATATTAGCTTCAAGGGCAAACCTGCAAAACCACCGTATTTGAACAAATGTAACCTGAATATGTACCCTTAAGACGAAGTGGTCTTTGAACATTTCAGACCGAGGTCATTAGACGAAGAGACCTTGTTTTGCATGTGAATGAGCGGAATAGAACTACGCAATGACGAGAGCAAATTTAAAAAAAACATATAAAAAGGACGTCGTTAGAAACGGCAGAAATCTTTCAGTTATCTACTGCATCACATATTTCCTATATAGTAATTATAAATAAAATATTTTTTGATATGATTTACTAAGAATAATCATTTCATATATTTTTTATTTAATATTATATATTTTTTTCATTTCTGTAAGACTGAGTCTATGTCTTCTTAAAACCATATTCAAAATTTGCCTTTTTGAGACTTACATCACTTGAGTCAAGTCAGGCCAAGAGCGTGTTGGACTTACGCTAGCGATCCCGAACGAAAAACATATTATAATGTGGTAAACACATACAAATACATTGTGTTGGATACTCATAACTTAATTGTTTTGTGCAGTGGTCAGCAAATATGGTCAAATCAAGCAAAAAGTTATTTAAAAAACCCTGTTTGGCAAATAATTAGAAGAGAAGAGAATTATTTCCACTAATTATTATTATTATTTTTAGCCGGCGGTATGCCTTTATTAACAAAATACTACGAACTATATACAACACTACAACTACTACAATAAAATCATTCAGATACCCATAAGTCATTGCAGACTCACAGGCAGTCCAAATGCTCCAGCCCACTATCAGTTGGCAGCGTGCCCAGCATGCTGGCAGTACTTGCCAGTTAAATTGATATGCTTATTCTTATTATTATTTAAATTAAATGACGAATTTGTTTCATTGATACATTTTCATTTATGAAATCACATACGATAAAATGTAATAAATTGAGCTGACAAAACGACATACAGACAGCTTCTCTTGCACATTTATTATTTTAGAAAGGATAAAGATTGGTCGTTCATACGTCGGCCTAAGGAAATTGACACGTTTTCGCGTAATCTGGCTAAGCTTATGTAAGCTCGCACGAATATTAGATTCTGGCGCTTAAGGCGCTCATGAGGTTTCGTGACCTCGCGTATAAACGTGGCTAAAATGGTCCCTTAATATTCGCGTTTTGTCATAAAACAATATAGCGTACAAACTACCCGCCAGATTAATAATATCATATGTTACAGATAAAACCCGTGCTTAGTTACAACGCGTATTCTCTAGTATAAACTAGTTATCACTAAAATCCTTTGTTATAACTAGAATTAACTGCTGTTTTAAAAGGAACATCAGTGAAAACTAGTTCTAACTAGTTAAAACGCGTTTTCTCGAAACGATTCAGTTATAACTCTTTCAACCGATGTCGAAGTCGATCGTGCTCTATTCTGATTGGTTGCAAGCCACGGTTTTATTCGCTGCATATGTAAAAAAGGTGTCTTTGTAAGAAAAAAGGTAACCGTTGTATCTCAAAATTCCGTGAAAGTTTGTCATGTAATAATTAGTAAGTAAACTTACTTCATT
Organism: Plagodis pulveraria; assembly: GCA_963890685.1. NCBI lineage: Eukaryota > Metazoa > Arthropoda > Insecta > Lepidoptera > Geometridae > Plagodis > Plagodis pulveraria. The sequence goes on from OY982967.1 coordinate 22,149,717, forward strand.
TCATTTCATCTTTGGTTTTTAAGGAGCAGTTTTTGTCTTCTAATAATTTAAATATTTTAATTAATTGAAATTAATATTGTTGCTATGGTACTATTGTTATATGACGATGTTCCTTAACGATTTGCTTTAGGTAAGATGATTATTTTTGCTCAATATTTACCAAGTATTATGAATAAAAATTTTATAAATCATATCTGTATTTTTTAAACCCCCATTAAGTTTCCCTATTACTAGTTTTAACTAAGGTGAAAACTTCTTTTATCTTATAGTAACACATATATAGAAACATATGTTAAGAAAATATTAAATTCATATTTTAGAAGAACATTCTAAAAATATTCAATTACGCCAAATTTTCCTGCTAAGCCAATGTGAGCTGATAATAATACCATAGTAGCCTATATAATAATACCTATATATTTTCAACACCTTTGATCGTAAAGTGAGCTTTATTATATCGTTCTTAGGGCCATAAACCGAACTATATAATAATAAAATACACTAGTCGCGCGCAAAACGAAAAAAAACTTGTGCGCTATTTTTCATAATTTTCGTATGTGCAATATATTTTTTTTCCTCGCAAGGGTGTTGAAAAAGTGCGTATGAAATTCGTGAGCCACTTGCTCATTATAAACTCGGCTGATTTACGCTCTCGCCTACGGCTCGGGCTGCAACACACAGCCTCGTGTATAATGAGCAACTTAGCTCACTTGTATCATAATCTACTATTGACGCATTTTGTTGCCGCATTAAGCATTTTATCAACTCTTCAAGCACACGAGTCTCAATTTTGGCGTTAATGACGTCACGTCTGCTTTTCTGGCTACGTATAATCATATTTATTCGTAATTTGCAGAAAAACCAAGCTAAACAGTACTAGGTATAGGCATTTTTATATTATTTTGACAAAAGAAAACACGATGTGTACTTGAACGGATGGTGGATACAATAAGCTAATTCTATATCCTCGCATGTTTTAGTGACCACGAACATTTTTTTTAATGCTCATAGGTAAGCCTTAAAGACCACAATCTCACCTGATTGTAAGTGATGATGTGGTGAAGGTATTAGCAGGCTTAACCTAGAATTACTGGCTCTCAAGGACAGCTGCCGGAACACGTCGTTAGGTGCTTGGCGACAGATTTTCTACTTGAGGGTGGTCGCTAGCCAGGCGGGCATTCACAAAATGCCATTCCACCATGCGGTGAAGCTCATGCCCGCGGCGGGATTCGAACCATGGACCTGCTGCGCGGCAGTCCTTAGCCAATGCCACTGAGCCATTACTGTTTCAAAATGTTTTGACTGATAAAGCTCGACAAAGTGTGATTACACTGCATTGCCATGTTACGGTCATCTTAAGTTAGTCAGTGTTCGTGCTTCAGAGAGCACGTTAAGCCATCGGTGTCGGTTGTTTTCTTACGATGGTCGTCGTTATAGCATGATGGTAGGGCATTTAGCGCCTGGCTAGCCACAATTATTAAGAAGAAAATCTGTGGCCAAACACCTAACTGTGTATTCCGGCAGCCATACTTGAGAGTCAGTTTCTAGGTTTTTTTTATGCTATCGTGATAGAAAAAGCACGAAACCCAACCCAACGGTTGGCTGGTCGTCGCAGTTTTATATGACTTTGCACTAGACTAGTGTGTATTTATACCTATAGGTACAAAAATACAACAGTATTTTTAATTAGAGACTGAAACATGAAAATCAGTAAATTCAAGTAATAAGGAAATCGGAAATTCTATTATCTAACTCGTTGGAACGCAAAGTCGAGCCACAGTCAGCAATAAAATCGCATCACTTACGTTTCGTTTCACAAGTTGATACAAGTTAGTACACAACATTCAGCTAATCTTCAACACTGTAATGAAAATAAACTCAACTAAAAACTTATTTAATATAGGTGAGTAGATTTTATTGTTCAACCAGTCCAGATAGATACAAATGAGTAAGAACTATAATTGTATTAATATAACCACACTCGAAATTTTTCTAAATATTAATAGGAAACAAAATAAAACGATAAAATGTAAATTACTATTAATCAATTCAAGAAAAAGAAACTCACACACACACAAGTATTCGTTTCCGCAGCTTATAACTTTGCGTGAAACCTTATTAAAATAGGACCTTCCAGTGAAAAAAAATATTAATCCTGGAATTTTACTGGGGCTTACCTTAAGTTAAGATAACTATATACGTATCAAATTGTAAAATATTAATAATAAATACATATTGGAAACATTTTCCAGTGATTCCAAATCAGATTTCGAAGACCTACTTCAATCAATCATCGTGTTTTTTATTTACTTAGTTTAGACATGATGTCGAAGAAAATTTATAAATCATTTTAAATTTGAAGAGATACCTAGACTAAACACAACAGATAACCTTAAGAAACCCAACACTCGACTGATGTTTTCAGATAAGACGTGAAATAACTTTATCAAATAATATAGATAAACGGCCCTCATTGGTTAGTTACATTTTATGCTGAGTTTATACTTAGTTTATCTGATAGATGGAATGAATGCTCAGAAACGCATTTTCACTAGGTATTAAAAAGTTTGCGTGCGAATTGATAAATCACTAATAACAAATATTTTCTACTTTTTTTAAAATTGCTATGTTTGCAATATCGCCTGCTATGCGGATTACATTACAAAATTACAAATTTACGATTTATAAAATTTAAGTCATGTGCGGGTTTCGAACCCGCTTCCATCCACCCCTTTAGCCGGGGTATGCTCAAACCAATTGAGCTAACATGACATGACGTCATAACTCAAATCTTTCTTATCGTTCTTTAACCATCGTATTGGGATGGAGCGACATCTGTAGTATCACTTACGTTGTAGTATAAACAAGACCAGTTTTGCAATTGGTTTTATACTTGTAAATGATGACGCAACCTTATAATTTTAACATTGTTATGTTTGCAATAACGCCTGCTATGCGGATTACATTTCAAAATTACAAATATACGATGGAAAAAAATTAAGTCATGTGCGGGATTCGAACCCGCGTCCATCCACCCCTTGAGCCGGGGTATGCTCTAACCTATTGAGCTAACATGACTCGACGTCTCGACGACTCGAATTGGGATGGAGGGACATCTGTAGTACCACTTACGTTGTACTACAAACGGCGTGACTCCCAGACGAAGAACTTCAAATAAGTTCAAAACTGGTCGGAGCAATATCCGGTAAATATTACGCGAGTCTTAGCCGGTTACTAAATAATATTATATTCCTCCTCATTTAAATTTGTAATCGGTTAAAAAGATTAAAATAAAACACCTCTCAAATTAAAACCGCCGTGCACAAAAGGTAAATACGAATAGGTCCATTTTCGTCACCACAAATTGTCCTCGTTTCACTCCAAATATATTTTACTGGATTAGGAAACGTTTTAGCTTTCCAACCTTCGTCACAAGGACATTAAGCAATGGAGACCCCGACAAGGTTATAGAAAAAGTCGGACAAAAGAATTATATTCAAAGCCTGAGCTTTTATCTGCTAATGTCGTAAAGCAGACGGAACTAATTTGCTATCCTTTTGAAATGGCGGTAGTCAGTTCTGGCCAAGGTTTAACTGTTGTTTCATTAAAAGAGTTGTAGGTACAATGCTAACAACCACTTCGGGTTGACTTCTGCTAGTCCTAACAAACACTTTGTTTCTTTTTCTTGAAATAATATTTTTTATTTGTTTATTTATGTGTATTTGACGGAATAAGCACGAAGACCACCTGATTTTAAAAGTCTCTTGTGCCTGTAATTTATTGTTTCATATTTTTTATTACTTTGCTTGATGTAAATATTCAAAACTCTATTGAAAGGGGGCGCGGCGTGTTCTAGTTTTGTAACAGAGAGCGCTCTTAGCTCAAAAAAATATCAAGAAAAAATCTTGATCTCAAAATGTTTGTTTGGACTAGCTGAAGTCAACCCAAAGAGGTTGTTAGCAATTCACCAATCCTGTATATTTTTCATGCCAGTTGAATGGGAGTTGAAAGAAATAGATTAAACACCTACAGAAAGACTATTCTCATTATTAGTTAAAGCAATGATGGCCAAGCGGTTATAGCTATAGACCGCGGTGCCGCATGTCCATGGTTCGATCCCCACCGCTGGCTTGAGCTTCACCGCATGGTGGGAGGGTATTTTGCGAATGCTCGCCTGACTAGCTATCACCCTCAGGTATAAAATCTGTCGCCAAACACCTAACAGTGTGTTCCGGCAGCAGTCCTTCAGAACCAGTAAAATTATAGGCACACGAGACTAAACAACTGTATGAAAAGCTAAGTAAACTTCGCTACGAGCGCTTCAAAAACTACCTATCTATTTTACCTCACCCTTTATGGTCATGCGATGGAAAATATCAAACAGTCCGAAGATGCTTTAGCCGGAAGCTGTAGGTACGGCAATGTCAAGAAATTATTTGGAATTTATTAATGTCAAAAGAAAAGATACATCGTTATATGCTACGAAAAAGACAAAATATTAAGGAATTATTGGTTATGAATGGCTTTTTAAAACTTCTTAATGTGTTACGAAATTTTTGATAGGTTGGCATTACCTAGTAGTAATTTGTGTTGCAGAAACCTCTTTATAGTAAGCAGATTGTTAAATGTCACTTGTTGGTTAAATCTAAATTTAAAACGCGTCAGAATTTTAAGGCAACTGTTGTTTAATTCATTTTTTTTATCAGATATACACATAAAATACAGTATTGATATATTTAAGCAGATTTTTCTATCCCTATTTTGTTTTCGTTAAACATAGCTGTCATCTGATTGAAGATTTAATTTAAATGAAATACAAACGTCCTTTACTAATGTAAAGCTAATAATAGCATTTTCTGTATGGGACCAAAAATATACAATCAGATACCAAGCTCCTTAAAGGATCTAAATAATAATATGTTTAAAATTAAGCTTAAGAAAATATTATTAGAGAAATGTTATTATAGCGTAAGCGAATTCTTGACTGACAAAAATCTGAATTGAATTTATATTATTGACATTAATATTCGTGTTTAGTTTATATCCACTTTTTTGTATGTATCGATGAAGAATTGACTTTTATAATTGACATTGTATTGACATTATATTGAAACTTGTGTGAATTGTTCAAGTGCCTAGAATCATATTTTTCTCATTTGCTATTGTTAAATTATCTAATTGATTGCCGCCTCTCAAAAATTTGTACGCCTATATGGGCAAAACATGATGATCACTACACTTAATTATGACACCAATATGCATGCGTTTGTTATGTATAATACTCATGTTTTATGCAAATAAATGATTATCTTATCTTATCTTATCTTACTCCAACCTTTTAACTCCTATCACTGTTTTGAACTCATTAATCTAAAACAAGTCTAAAGCAAAATAATTACTCAAGAGTTGCAAAGCTGAGGTTTTGTCTTAACCACCATCCACCTTTGTGGAGACAGCTTGCGCATATGAATATATTGCTTACTTGATAAACTTAGAGGAAAACGTTGTTGTAAAGGTACTGAAACATTTTTTATTTTTATTTTTATGTGGTCGAGGATGTCGTTCAGGCTAACCTAGAATTACTGGCTCTCAAGAACAGCTTCCGAAACACACCGTTAGGTGATTGGAGATAGATTTTCTACTTGAGGGTAGTAGCTAGCCAAACGGGCATTCACAAAATGCCCTACCACTATGCTGTAACGTCAGTAGCGGTCACCCATCCAAGTCATGACCGCGGCGGACGTTGATTAAATTTGCTGATCGGCTAAGAATGGCTAAGCAAATTTCGCTACGAGCGCTTCAACATTTCACTATACTTGATCAACACATACATAACATTCGTCTTTTCGATTACGTATATTTACATAGTAGTCATATATATACCTTGATCATAAAGACGAATGCTTTGTGTTGCCTATTTATATATTTTTTTATTATGTATATTTATTATATTATAGTTTTTTTTTTGTTTTTTTTTTTACATTATTATATAGTTTTCTGTGTTTGTTGGTTAAATAATGGACATGGTTTGTATACCAAAATTTTATATATGTATCTAATCTGTTTATAAGATATAAACCGTAATAAAACTGGTCTGGTATTACCTTTAATTTTTTTTATTTAGATAAAGTGTATAGTTCATAAAAAAAACCCCTAAATGGTGGAGGCTGTGCTAGTTTATCAGTGGACCATCCGGCGAAAATATTAGTAGTATATTATTTATACTCCATTCAAAGAGCACTGGATATCAGTCTCTCACACCCACATGCCAGGGTACAAAAAAGTGGTCTTTTTTTGGAATGTAATCCAGGCAAGCTCTAATCACTTATATTTGAGCACAAGTTATTTCATATTCTTTTATGTTGGAAGTCAGTTACGTTTTTTAACATATTTTTTTACTCTTTTTAGTGATGCATGATTGCAATGCGTACAAGATCATTCCTTCACCTAAAACACAGTTCACTAACAATAGTTGCAATACAATTTTAAATATCCAGGTATCCAAATACATTTTTCAATTCACTGTGACTTACAAAATACCACCGATTTCGATGAAATGTAAATGGTATCAACTTGGAGGTAAACAACAAAAAAATACAATTCTATTTGTTGTCGCCACCTAAAGCAATCATTAATATTATGCCAAAAAAACATCATCACTACCACCATCTATCTGGCACTTGGTACATACAGATACTTAAAAGTATGGATTTGGTTAGAAACTACCACTAGAGTCAACGACTTGCTTCCGATAGTATTTCTCTATGACAACATAACCACGTAATATCCGCACAGGATGCTAAGACTGCCGCTCACTTTTGACTTGGCATTCAGCAAGAATAGACGTTTAGCTATATTATATTAAGTTAACGAATAAAGAAGCTAACAGGATGATACTTGGTGAAGTAATCGCGTAACAAACATGAAAAATTTAGTTGAATTTAGAACTTACTGATTGATGAGAGTTTTGGAAGTCGGTTAAAATACCAAAGATAAGGAACCATTTCGTTATTCTTACAACTCTCATTTTACTTTTTCAAGGCGACGTTGCCATCCGACAGTGCAAAAGCGAGGTGTTGTCTCAGCTTGACTACCCATGTGTGCTCGACGTGGCTCGCATAAACGTTTTAGAGATAATGTACGTACAAAGCTTCTGATTGTAGGTTGACTATAATTGAATTTTTTTGGGAATAAGCAATAATAAAACCACGAGCATAGATATTCGGTTTAGCAATATGAGTACAAAATTTCACCGAGTTTGAACAATTTATATTATAATATGACGAAACTAGGTTTGTGTGGAAAGCGCTCCGTGCATTCTACTCCAAAAATACTTGCAACGAAAATTATGACAAAAAACTTACATTATAACAAGAATATTCATAAAACAAAAAATGCACTAAAAAGTTAATAAACCAAACTATCGTACGTTTATATAATATATAAGTACAGTTTCATTTTACATCGACAGGCGAAAATGAGTCGTCAATCTAGTGGAAGCCAATTATACACCGTTTCCCAAAATTCAACGATAAGCCGGCATCGGTGCATGGACCTACTCATGACTCCTCGGAAAAAAATAAAAAAATAATTATAACTGTTTTTTTTTATTAATTACAGAGACTTTTATAAATTTCATCGATATTCGATACCCATTATGCTATTTTCAACTACCATGACCACAATTTTTGACATATTTTTGATATTTTTTGTGCATTAGCAACCTAAGAAGGACGGCTATCTACCACAATCCTTTAAAATTACAGAAAGTCTGTAGTTATTTTACAAAAATCAGTAAAAAAAAATTTTTTTCTTATAATTTTCATAGATTTTAACATTCTATGCACTTTCTATAGTCTGGGTTAAAAAAAAAAGTATGGACACTACCATGGCAAGTTTTATTAAAAGTTGGCGCAACTTTATAAAAGTCTCTGTAATTAAAAAAAAAAAGAGTTATAATTTTTTTTTTATTTTTTCCCGAGTAGTCATGAGTAGGTCCATGCACCGATGCCGGCTTATCGTTGAATTTTGGGACACGGTGTATATATAATATATTTTTTTAATTCAGATAAGCAAGCAATAAGCAAGCGCTGTCTCACCTGATGGAAAGTGACGACGCGGTCGACGGTGGAGCATGCTTGCCTAGCAAATACCTATTAACTCTATACTTGAATACTTCCAGATTATATATAGCTATCGGGAAATAGACACTGGTAGGGTGTATATAGCATTAATAGGGAAAACTCAAATACGACACGACAGATCTCACTCAAATTTAAATGGGACCACACGACAAACACCAGCTTTCGAATATAAAAAAAACATCAAATTGAGAACCTCCTCCTTTTTTTGGAGTCAGCTAAAACGAAAGAGTGCTCGTGGCGCTCTCCATACAAATCTCCTTTTTCGCCGAGCTTAACATCAAAGAGCGATGGCAACCCTATACTAACCGATGAAGCAAGAAAAAATAGGGGTTCTCGACCAAGTTTCAATAAGAAATCACCTTGTGGCTTCTAAAGATATTTTTGAGACAAGATTCAATAGACTTAGCCCATAGTCTGTGTTATTATTTCTTATTTTTTTCTCATTTGGCTTAAGTAGGTACTCATACTTTACATGAAGAATTTTCATGAACTTGACTCCGCCCTTGGTTTCGCTCACGTGTATTTTAGTGTTATCGCAACTCATTCGAAATGTACCCTAATAACCGTACTGTGTGTGTGGGTGTGTAATATAGCAGGTCATTTCGGCCCGTTATGAATATCAAACAAAACAACGGTTATGGCAATCGTTACGTTTAAATGCGAAAAAATTGGGTAAAATTCTTACATTTTACATGTTCCAAATGTTTTCTTAATCTAACATGACTGTTAACTGAACTATTGTTTTTTTTATAGCTGATAGGCTAGCCCTCACCGGATGGTATGTGATGATGTAGTCAAAGATGTTGTTCAGACTAACCTAGAATGTTTATAAGCGATCAGTAGTATAATGTCACTAGCGGTCACCCAACCAAATTATGACCGCGGCGGACGTTACTTAACTAAGCTGATCGGTTAAGAACGGCTAAGCTAACTTCACTACGAGCGCTCTCAAAAATGCTGTTTATAGATCACTAATGGTTTAATTCATACAATAAATAATCAATGCCGATCGACTGCAAGTCGGACTCCCGCTTTGAATCTTGAACTCTATTTAAAAAATTACATTTTTATGTTATATTCTGTGTTGGTAAGGGTAACCTTAAACTGTGATCCCATGACGACTGCCAAGCAAGGGGATTATGGAAAACCCCCCTTAATGGGGAAGGTTGTGTTCAGAAGTGGACAATCCGGCTGTTACTGTACGGGAGTAAGGAACCCTTGGACTGCTGCCAACTTATTGCTTTCAGCGCCGGTATGGCGATCATGTATTTTTATTTGGATCAATTTCTGTTTGAAACCTTCATACTGACAATTCTAATTAGCAAGCCCTGCAATTGAAAATCTGACCTCTATTCTCTTGTATTAGACATGATTAGAGCCCGAAAATGAAGGCAAAATTTTCCTGCCAACCGTCCAGAAATTTTAACATTCTAATGACCTCACCATGGCTTACAAACTGATGGATGTTCTTACGAATAGTCCCTAAGACGTTTATTATTGCCTGAAGCTAGCCTAGGAGAAGGAATAGCAACAAATTCACAACTGCAAGTCGAGCCTACATGTATAAATGGAGGTTAGTGAACCGACATTATTTGACATAAATTAGATTGCAATGAAATAAGTTCTAATTACATAACTACCCTGCAGATAGCGTTTTGGCGACTAGTACAAAATCTAGCGCTTTTTTTTTTAAATCGTATTAAAATAACGTTCAACATAATGTGTCATTATGCAACTTATAAAGGCTGAAATGCTGAAAAAGCATCGTGGTATTCGTAGTCAATGAAGTGAGGATTCCTGGATCATTATTTTATCGTAAGTTGCTAATGTTGTTTGTCCTCGTTTTATTGAATGCTCTACTTTTTCCTTTGATTGAGTTTGAACTCGTTCTTTTGTAAGTTAAAGTCAATAAAATGAATTAACCTTTGGCAAAGCGTACATACAAGTTACGAACATGACATAACAGTGGTAAAATCTATATGGATTACTTACTATCTTCCAAGCAGCTGGCCCGCGTTTTGAGGAGAATAACAATGACAGATAAACGTAGATTATGATACAAATGGGCTAAGTTGCTCAATATACACGAGGCTGTGTGTTTCATAGGCCATAAACCGAACTATAACACCCTCGTGCATAATAATATTATACACTAGTGCGTAATAGAATTATCCCTACAAAGTTAAATTAGTACCTAACTGCAAATTATATGCGAGAAAACAGAGAATTTTCAATTTAATCGGGTAATTTTTCCCTACAAAGTTAAGTTAGTACCTAACTGCAAATTATATGCGAGTAAACAGAGCATTTTCAATTTTACCGGGTAATACAGATTTGTAACATCAAAGAGGTTTATATGTTATCAACCATCATAGGTACATATGCCGCGCGTAAAAAAAAAACTTGCGCGCTATTTTCCATAATTTTCGTATGTTGTTTGTATCGCATTTGTGCAATATATATTTCTTTTCCTCGCAAGGGTGTTGAAAAAGTGCATATGAAACTCGTGAGCAACTTGCTCAATATACACTCGGCTGATTTACCCCCTCGTCTACGGCTCGGGCTGCAACACACAGCCTCGTGTATAATAAGCAACTTAGCTCACTTGTATCATAATCTACTATTGTAGGTGTCATTTAGCGCTTTCTAGTGCATATTTGACGTGCTGAAAGCGCGTTTGTGCTAAAAAGAGTTGGCTCGGAGTCCAGTTCGCGCTTGGAAGTTTTTATTATTACACATTATAAACGTATGCCTTAGGCCTACGTCCGAATTTATACCTGCGACCTCTGGATCCGCAGTTGATCCTCTCTACCACAGCTTTACCAGTGTATCATTAGTTTTTATTAGCCTTTATTCACAGTTCAGGGTATGCATTTTTCTTAACTTAAATAGAAATAATGTATAATTAGAAGTATTTCATTATATCTAAGTAATTTTTCAGCAACCAGTTTATTTGTTAGGTTGTCCTTTGACATAGACGCTAGCTCCTTACAAACTTTCCTATCATGAGCTAATCTTCTCCATCCTTTTGGTAAGTCATCTTCCTATCTCCTTATTTGACGTCCTTTTTGTCTTTTCTCGTTTCTGGGGTACCATTCTGTGATAGCATTCGTAATTTTTTCTTTGTTTGTCCTCATCATGTGTCCGGTCCAGTCCCATTTCAGTTTTTTTAATTTTTATGGAAACATCAATCACGTAGTTGTTTTCCTTATTATTATATTATTACGATTGCGTAAACTTATATGTATACCTAATAATTACACCTTATATCGTTACTTTAAAAAATCAAATTCACACTATTAAATCTGCTGGAGTAAATATTAAATTAATAAAATACCAATCATATTCTGATCCTCTGTCAAGAGCAGAATTTAAACTTGTCCGAAGACATCATTATTCAAATTCTTGAGCCGAGAAACTTTTCATAAATTTTTATAAGCAGAGAGTTGGCAGTATGTAAATATACATACTTAAGAATTTAACTTTGCTATGTACATTATTTTATGTATAATTTAAATGGAAAAAAATATCTGATTCTGTTATTATTATTTTAATCTAAATTTTAACGACAAAATTCGTTTTTTCTTATTTCTGATACCGATTAGCAATTATTTTGATGTAACGATAAGAAGCCATTTATCATAATGTCACTTGATGATAATTAATAGTTAAGTGGTAGATTATAAACAGGCTGGAGCTTTAACCCCGGCTAGCATGCGCGAGTATATTTTGTCTACTCTTTATCTCGTGTAAAATAGACATAACGCGCTATGTCTATGAGTGTTTGTATACAGAGATAGCCACGACAGCTCGGACGCCATTGGAGGATACGTCAGGAAGGCAACGGAGGCTAACTATAAAAATATAGTCGACTACAATACAAAAATGGTTTAAATACGAAACAGAAACGAAGCTCGTGGAGGCTCTAATTAAAACAAAAAGGGCATCGCCGGAATCTTTGCCGGCCCTTCACTGAATCGGTAAATGTATAACGTAATAAATTAACCAACTAGATATAAGGAGAAAAAAAAATATAAGTATGGACTCACTTTAGCTATAAGATATTATAATTAACACTAGGCTAACTTCCCTTCAGGAAGCATATTGATAAGTTGGAGAATGAACTTAAAGTTAAAAATGATTATAGGTAACTGTGGTATCCTAGGATAGTTTATCTATGACTGGTGGCCTTCGCTGTCTGTGACCACCGTTGGTGAACATACTCTCTATTCCTAACAGTGCTCTCTGGTACAAAAAGGAGGACTCATGACTTGTGATTTGCAATAAAACTCCAGCCATGAAACCAGTGTTTTAATTAATAACATATACAGCAGTAACAAAAAAATTAAGAGTACTGACCACGAGTCTGTAGTATGTAGTATTTATTTATATATAAAAAAAAAACTTGGTTATACGAAGAACTCGTCCGTGTTTAATTGAACACTAACATGCGCGGCTTGGTTTAATAAAGTTTTGACACTTATCTGCGAGTATTTGCGTGAATTTTCTCTTCCTGTTTTTTAAGGACGAGATAAATCAGTAGTCTATCTGTGTCTATCGAGCATCGTAGTGTTTCGTAGTGGTCTCTCTAGTTTGGTGATGTTCTGATGAAGTTTTCCGGAGACATGGTATATACCTAGAACTCTTCAATAAATGACAGCAAACCTGTTGTGGTTTCAGCAATCATTTATTTACTTTTAGTGCATTTTTATTGAACGCTCGTAGCTAATTGAAGCGCTCGTTGCGAATTTTACTTAGCTCTTCTTTGCAGATCAGCAAAGTTAAGCAACGTCGCCCGCGGTCATGAGTTGGATGGGAGACCGCTAGTGACATTAACTGAGCGCTTCCGTGCTTCGGAGGGCACGTTAAGGGTAGATTTATATTAGAGCGGGCCGTGCCCGGGGCGTGCCGTGCACGTGGCCCGTACGGGGCACGGATTTGAAACGTTACATACATTTTGTATGAAGCAATTTATATTAGACCGTGCCTGATCCGTGTCCCGTCCGGGCCCGCCTACTAACGTACGGACGGGCTTCGCCCCGGGCCCGCCCCGTCCACGGCCCGGCCCGGACACGGCTCGGTCTAATATAAATCATCCCTTAGCCGTCGGTCCCGGTTGTTGTCTGTCGTTATAGCATATTAGATGGTGACAGATTATCTACTTGAGGGTGGTAGCTTGCCAGGCGGGCATTCGCAAAATGACCTTCCAACATGCGGTGAAGCTCAAGCCACAGGCGGGATTCGAGCCATTGACCTGCTGCGCGGCAGTCCATAGCCAATGCCACGAAGCCATCACTCAGCCCAGCATGGTTTATACCAGGGGTGGCCAAACTTTTAAGCCATACGGTCTAAAATCCGAGGTTCTAAAAAAATACCGTCAAAGATAAATAGTGTTAATTTTCAGAAGCATGGCATTTTTATTTTATGATGTAACAGTTCCATGTCTGCATTTTCAAATGCTCTTGCTTTCAATAAGAATTCTCACCAAATTTTGCTGAATTTCTTCCTTCCCTGAAACTGATTCAGCAGCGATGAATTCACCTATTTTCAGCACCATGAATCCAACAATTTTAATAGATTACATATCAATATTTATGCCTTCGCATACAGGAGAGTACCATATATAAAGAAAAAATAAGTGTAAATTGTTCTTGGTTGTAATTGAGTTGACATTTGCGATTAATTTGTTCCTGTTTATTGCAATGTTTCGATATGCTGCTTCTCACGGGCTACCGGAAATGCCTCCGCAGTCGACCAGTCGACCTCGGTTGACGTCTTGGCCACCCCTGGTTTATACAGTGCGTAATTGCTTCCAACCCTAAAATATACCACGCCAACATACCAACAGTTGTTTAGGATATAAACATTATAAACGGTTGTTTGTATCCTAAACAACTCTTGGTATTTTAGCTTCTATATAAATTCGAATTATTTGATTGACATGGACATACAGCTGTCTAAAATAGGATTTCCCGTATACATGTTTAGTCTACATGTTTAATGCGTTTGTTTAAGTAGTTTTTTGTTGATTCTGAACTGAATTGAAATCAGGTGCAATTTTAGAGTTCTATTTCTGTTGATGTTTGTTTTGATTTGTTCTCGTTTAAAGAAAGCTAATGCAAGGTGACTTAAAAGTAGTTATGACCTACCATAATTTTGTATTGAATGTGTCATGGAACCAAATGTACCTAAATGTTGTTTTAATGAAAAGTCTATAGCATTACGTTGCTGTGGAAGATTTTAATAGTACAATATGATACAAGGAAAGTTAGTTATTCCCGTCGAGGCTACGATTTTTTATGCCCAAGCCGTAGGCGAGGAGTTACAAGGCTTTAATGCCCAAGCTGTACGAAAGAGCAGCAGAACTCTTTTTAACCAAATTTCAAAAATGTAGGAGGTTCTCAAAAACACTTATTTTATTTTTATATTTGTTTCTTCAGAACTTTTTACTGCGTGAACCGATTTTGATGATTCAAGCTGATGCTTTCAGTATGGTCCCATTTAATTTTAATTTGTTTTATTTTAATCAAAATCGGTCAAGCCGTTTTTTAGTTACATTCCAATAACTAAAAAGTGTTTTCCTATCTTGATGACATAGTCATTGACAGTGAATAACTATCGATCCCGTAAGCAGCTGAGGTGCTTGAAGCAATGATGGCCGAGCGGAAATAGCTATGGACTGCCGTGCCGCAGGTCCCTGGTTTGATCCCCACCGCCGGCTTGAGTTTCACCGCGTGGCGGAAGGGCATGCCCGCCTGGCTAGCCCTCTAGTAGAAAATCTGCCGCCAAGCAGCTAACGGTGTGTTCCGGCAGCTGTCCTTTAGAGTCAGTAATTCTAGGTTAAGCCTGTTAACAACTTCACTTACCCACAGGTATGATCGTGGCGTTTTAAAAAAAAAGACCTCACATTAACGTGGTCCAACTTCCACAAGTTACATCATACTTCTTAGTGATAAAAAGTGCAGAATGAGCAAGGCCGTGTAACAATATAGATAAATAAAAACATTAAGGCAAACAACAATTGCCAATCTTCAGAAGCATTCATCAAAACATACTGAGAAAAGTTACAGTCAATTAGCTCCGAATTTATGAAAACAAAACTTAAATAAGATAAACTTAGATTTGAAGCGTTCGTAGCGAACTTTACTTAGCTGTTCTCAACCGATCAGCAAAGTTAAGCAACGTCGCGTGGTCATGAGTTGGATGGGTGACCGCTAGTGACATTACTAATGAGCGTTTCCGTGCTTCGGAGGGCATGTTAAGCCGTCGGTCCCGGTTGTCGTCTTAGGATGGCAGTCGTTATTGCATGGTGGTAGGGCATTTTACGAATGCCCGGTTAGCCTGAACAACATCTTCCACCACATCATCACTTACCATCAGGTGAGATAGTGGTGAAAGGCTAACCTATCAGGCATAAATAAAAAAATAAGCGAAAATTCTCCGCAGAACTCTTTATAATAACTTTGTTATAAAAGCTACAACGTCCGCTTAATTAAAAGTGCCATGCTCATTTATCTCAAAAACACGAGTATGCTCAGGTTAACCGTCACAAAATAATACACACCCTTTTCTCATAAAGCCTGTTATTTGATCACAATATAATTAATTTCAGCGCGGACCCTTGTATGATGTTAATTTATATGTTGTTTCAAACAAAAGACGAAAATTATTTCGAACCTGTTTTCATAGATAACATTGTAGTAGGTACAGTCAAGCAAAGCTAATTAATTTGGAGTGTGTATTTCGAATTGTGATTATTAAAAAGGAGCTTTTATATAACGTTTAAAGCGTTTGAAGCGCTCGTAGCGAAGTTTACTTAGCTGTTCTCAACCGATCAGCAAAGTTAAGCAAAGTCGCCCGCGGTCATGAGTTGGATGGGTAACCGCTAGCAACATTACTACTGAGCGTTTCCGTGCTTCGGAGGGCATGTTAAGCCGTCGGTCCCGGTTGTCGTCTTAGGATGGCAGTCGTTATAGCATGGTGGTATGGCATTTTGCGAATGCCCGCCTGGCTAGCTACCACCCTCAAGTAGAAAATCTGTCGCAAAGCATCTAACGGTGTGTTCCGGTAGCTGTCCTTAAGAGCCAGTACTTCTAGGTTAGCCTGAACAACGTCTTCGACCATAGCATCACTTCCCATCAGGTGTGATAGTGGTCAAAGGCTAACCTTTGATCAGGCACAAAAAAAAACTTGCAAAGAGCTGAGCTTACGAGGGCTCGCGTTTATTTTACAACCTGATTTTAGTGGTGTCATTTAGTATTGAGGAGATTAACTACAATTCATTTAGGTATTGAGTTTATTTCTGTTACAGCGATGTTAACTCTTTGGATTTCTAACAAATGGCGTTAGTAGTTTGATAACATTCTATGCAATGAATACAAAATTGTTAATGTTTGACAGATAACACATCTATTTGTGGAGTTACATGACTTTTCTCTTAGTCGTCTTTTACGACACCCGAGGGAAAAAAATGGGGGGTTGACATTCTATCCCGGCACCCCACGGTGAGTTCTACTACTACTAAATGTTTTTCTTGCCGTGTATCAAAGAATTCTATAATTGTACACCATAATATTATATTAACATAAACTGCACTACTGCCCGTCGCTTTGATAAATTGAAATACTTTTTTTTTTATTGCAGATAGGTAAGCCTTTGACCACAAACTCACCTGATGTTAAGTGACGATGTGGTCGAAGGTGTTAACATGCTTAACCTAGAATTACTGACTCTCAAGGACAGCTGCCGGAACACACCGTTAGGTGCTTGGCGACAGATTTTCTAGTTGAGGGTGGTCGCTAGATAGGCGGGCATTCGCAAAATGCCTTTCCACCATGCGGTAAAGCTCAAGTCCGCGGCGGGATTCGAACCATGGACCTGCTGCGCGGCAGTCCACAGCCACTGAGCCACTACTGCTTCAGAAAGTTAAGTTAAGTCCTAAAAAAGTAGAGGTACTGGAAATTTTCTCTAGATAGAACAAATATTTCTCTACTTAATAAAAGATCTATACTTTCTGTATCTAGACCACATAAGTAATAGAAAGATTATGGGAATGTACATAATCCGTTAGATAAAATGCAATGCGTTCAATGTGAAAAAAATATGCATAGTGAAGCAAAGTTGATTGGTTCTACGTCAGTTAAAAATTGTTTCGTTTTTATAACTGTTCACGAACGCTAGATCAATTATTGGAAAGCTCTTCGGAAGATTTACATTTTTTTATTTGCAGTTGGTTGAATTTTTCATTGCTATAGAGTGAATGTGAGTGGAAAACGGTCAGCTAGGTACAATAGTTCCTTTAGCCGACTGTTTTTGATGCATATAAAATTAAATACCGAGTAATTTATAAGGTTTTCACGATTATTAAACAGAGAAGGGTCTTTATCTCCTATATTATGTACGAATTAAAATATAAACTTTCTTCTTGAATCACTCTTACTATTAAAAAAATCCGTATAAAAATACGTTGTGTAGTTTTAAAGATCTAAGCTTACTTATGGACAGACAGTGGGAAGCGACTTTGTTTTATTCTATGTAGTGATGAAAAATTTAACATCTTTGACGAATTTAATAGTATTTATCTTCATCTAATATTAAAAACAGGAAAGATTTGTATTTTTGTATGTAACGAATATACTTAAAAATACTTGACCCGTTTGGGTGAAATTTGGCATGGAAATAGTTTGGCACCCGGGTTTTTTTTTTTTTATAAGCAAGCATTTGACCATAGTCTCACCTGATGGAAAGTGATGACGCGATCAATGGTGGAGCATGCTTGCCTAGCAAATACCTGTTTACTCTGTACTTTAAGACTTCCAAATTATATATATCGGGAAATAGAGACCTGGTAGGGTGTTCCATAATTCGGCCGTACGCATTATAAAACTAGATTTAAAACGCTTTGTGTGTATTTTCGGGATATCGACCATATATGGATGCCGTGTTCCTGTGCGTCTTGTTGTCCGATGAAAAAAGGAGAGAAGGGAATAAGGTTGTGTAAATCGATCGCACACTCTCCGAAGTGTAGCCTGTAAAAAACCGATAAACAGCGATTTTGCGTCTATGCTCGAGGCTTTGGAGTCTAACCTCCACCAACGCATCGTCACCAATGAGCTTCTTAGCTCGATTATCTATCGAGTCCAAGGCTCCGAGCTGGTACTTTGCCGAACCGTCCCAGAAATGGCTGCAGTATTCCATACAAGACAGGACTTGAGCTTGATATAGGTTTAGAAGCTGTCCCGATGTGAAATACCGCCGCACTTTCCAGAGAACACCCAGCTTTTTCGCAGCTAATTTAGCCCTGGACTGAATGTATGACCCG
This sequence comes from Plagodis pulveraria, assembly GCA_963890685.1. Taxonomy (NCBI): domain Eukaryota; kingdom Metazoa; phylum Arthropoda; class Insecta; order Lepidoptera; family Geometridae; genus Plagodis; species Plagodis pulveraria. The sequence goes on from OY982967.1 coordinate 22,168,182, forward strand.
AAATTGAGTTTTGGTGTAAGAGTTACACCTAGTAGCTCGAGTTGGTTCGTTATCGGAACAGGCACACCTCGGAAGAGAGGAGTGAGAGAGAAAAGACTCTGTTTAGCACTAAAGAGACACGCCTGGGTCTTTGTAGCATTGAATTTGACTAAATTAGCGTCACCCCATTCGCAGACTGCCTCTAGGGCCAAATTCATTCGCTTGACCATCGCCTCTCTATGAGACTGGCTTTGTACATTGCCGGCCCGCGCATCGGATATATACCTCTGGTAATACTCTGGTATATACCTCTGGTTAAAAACAAGAGGTGCGGTTTCGCAGTCTCGAGGTGATGATGGACTGGCCTGAGATTTGAGTGCAGGCCTCGGATGTTAGAGAGATGCACTTTAAGTGAGAGGACGTGCATCCACAGTGAAACCATTTTCTTTATTCTTGTTTTCATGCATTTACGAGTGAGGTAAGGTAGAAGGGCGGCAGTGAAACGAGGCATCACCTACCAACTCAGACACACACACGCCAGATGCTGCATCAAAGGATAGCTAGCTCGGAGACCGCGGGGACGCCCGAGCCCCCCAAGAATGTCCATCGGGTCCTCTCTTCCGGTCGCCAACCGGCACGATGGCGCATTCTCCCGGGATTTTTCGCTAGATGGCGGGGCAGCCTTTCGTGTGTGGCTAGCACACTACTTGGGTCCCCTACTATCTGCGGTCGGCCAGCGGAGAACAGACCTCGGATCCCGCTGCTCTGCGGAACGAGCCATCGGGATGCTACAAACATGCTGTGTGTGTAAATTCAGTCATTTTCAATGACGCAACAGTTTCGACCCGCCCTTCGATGTGGCTGCATCAGACATCATGTCGGAACACGACTAGGCCGTTTGGCGACATGGCTCCGTCTGATGGGTGGTGATGGGTGGGCGGCCGAAGCCCACCACCAGAATTTTTCGCCCATTTAGCACCACCCAGATCACGATCACGTGTAGGGTCTCGAGGGTAAACCTACGGACGCGGGCGCAATGATCACATAGGATAGTTTAATCCAACTGCGCAAGAAGAGGTTGATGGTTTTGCGCGATAACCGACAAGCGCGCGGGCGGTGCCACGTCCGGAAAGCCAGTTCTGTATATTTTTGTTCCAAATTTGCAGTAAAGGCTTCGGCCCGCAACTTCATTTCATTCATTAATTTCATTCATATTGTTAAGTTTGGCACGCAACACTCCAAAGGTTGCCCATACCTTTCCTTAAGCAGGTACCTTAGATAATACATTTACATTGTACTTACCTACTGATGTGTTAAATATCAATCATACATAAAAAATCAAACATAAAGAGTACTGAAGACTTGTGGGGTATGTCAGTAAAAGTGGTAGAGTCTATAATTTACATTATTGCACCATATTTAGAAACAATATTCAATCTTTGTGTCGATAGAGGAAACTTCCCCGATATAATGAAACAAAGTAAAATCACTCCAATTTTAAAGTCGGGGTCAACATCTGACCATTGCAGTTATAGACCTATTTCCATCTTACCTGTTCAGAGTAAAGTATTCGAAAAAATTATGCTCAAACAACTACTATCCCATTTTAACAAGCATCATTTATTAAATGAGAATCAGTTTGGTTTCACCAAGAGCAAATCCACAACGGATGCAGGTGTTCAATTGATGTCGCATATACTGGAAGTTCACATGATGCTATTGGCGTATTTTGTGATCTTTCCAAGGCATTCGACTGTGTAGAGCACTGCACTCTGATTCGTAAACTTTCCCACTATGGTATTCGTGGAAAGGCTCTGAATCTTATAGAGTCATATCTGTCAGACAGGCTACAGAAGGTTGGAATAAATGGAAATATTTCTTCCGGGTCATTAGTAAAAATGGGAGTACCACAGGGATCAATTTTGGGACCTTTTCTGTTTCTAACATATATTAATGATCTGCCTTGCATGGTCAAAGATTTCTGCGATATTGTTTTATTCGCAGATGATACCTCTCTGATTTTTAGAGTAGATAAGAAAGACAGTGAACTGACGCATGTAAATAATGTATTCTCTAAGATTCGTAAATGGTTCGCCGCTAATAATCTTCTCCTAAATTCAAAAAAGACGAAATGTTTGAAGTTTTCTTTACCAAATGTTCCTTATGTTGAACCAAACATAAAGCTTGGCCCAGGTAAACTCCCTATTGACAAAGCGACAGTCTTCCTGGGAATCAAAATGGATTCCACTTTACAATGGGATCCACATATACATGATCTCTCCGGAAGACTTCGTTCAGCTGCATATGCAGTTCTTAGGATAAGACAGTTAACAGACGTAGCTACTGCTCGCCTAGTTTATTTCGCGTACTTCCACAGTATTATGTCGTATGGTGTATTGCTGTGGGGAACTGCTGCTGAGATAGAGACAATCTTTATCATACAAAAGCGTGCAATTCGAGCCATATATAAAATGGGTCCTAGGGAATCTCTGAGGGATCGTTTTAAAGAAATTGATATTTTAACTTTACCAAGTCTGTATATATTTGAAAATATTATGTATGTTCGTAAAAATTTGAGTAAATTTAAATTAAACAGTGATAATCACGATTACAATACTAGGAATAAAGATAAAATAGCGGTACCAGGTTTTAGATTAGCAAAGACAAATAAAAGGTCCTTCTTAGGTAATTGTGTGCGGTTTTATAATAAAGTTCCCAAACATATTACATCGCTCACAGAAGGGAAATTCAAGTTGCATGTGAAAAACATATTGATTAAAAAATCCTACTACACAGTTTCTGATTACATAAACGACAAAAATGCCTGGACAATTCCGCCTCCGCCAAGCTATTGCCTGTCACCTACATAATTTAAACAAATATTGTAATAACTCTATTATATAGTAAGTATGTAACACATTGTTAAAAGATGTTTAAAAGAATGGCCCCGAGTTTCTTGCCCGTTCTTCTCGCAGTGGCTCTATACAATTTATTTGCTGAACGTGGCAGTACAATGTAGAATATTTCAATACTAAAATTTGTAATTGACCTTCATAAGAGCGTCGTAGACGCCTAAATTAAATAAATGATTTTGACTTTTGACTTTGGCTTTGAATCTATATATACCCCAATATCTGTTGTTTATTACTATATAATTAGATTGAATAATTTGATGTAATACACATGCTAGGTCCAATTCTTGAAGGAAGTACGTTTTCCAATGTTTATTTTATATTATTTTCTATTATGTAACCTACGATGTATTTCCAGTTAAAAAAAATATTATATAAATCATTTAGTTTTTTTAAATGTATTTTAATATTATTATTTGTATAAACAAATACCGTTAAAATAAAGTATATATTTGAGTTTTTTATTAATGGATGGAACATGCTCTAGACCCACCTGATGTTAAGCGGACTAACCTCTGCCTATAACAGTTGCATTTCATCCCAAGTGACGACTCGCACTGTGCCCGTCACCTTGAGACATAGGTGTTAAGTCTCATGTGCCTGTAATTTCACTGGATCTCAAAGGACTGAACACACTGTCAGGTGCTTGGCGACTGATTTTTTACTTGAGGGTGGTAGCTACCCAGGCGGGCATTCGCATTTTGCGAATGCCCGCCTGGCTTCGCGGCGGGATTCAAACCATGTTCAAACCACTAAAATTAATTTAGTTTGTTAGTATGTTCTATTTCCTAACTTCGTTTCTCATAGAATATTATTAATTATTTTGGCACATAACATCATGAGTGTACAAGGGCGTATCATGTAACTGTTTAGTTAAGGGCCTGACAACAGCTGAATAGATTCCCTTGAACATCATTTTAGCAAAATCTACGAAGCAAAATTTCGTAGGGTGGGATGGGATGGATGATGTTACTAAAACACGATAATTAAAACATCGATTGAATAAAATACCGAAGTTAAATCTTAAATACGCTCGTATCAAAATAATAACTCTTTTATTGACCGACGAAAAATACGTAAATTATTACGTGTATAACTTTATGAAAAAAATGTACTAAATACAAAAGGTATTTTTTTACCTGAAGAATAGTTTTTGAAACAGATATGTTGGGTGTGTCCGTTTTCATCTCACTATTTCATCACATACATAAAAAATAATAATACTGAATCCGTTTTTGTCTCGCAATATAACAAGTCCGATTTATCTCACCTTAGCCCTCCGTCCCAGAATAAATAATACTTAGTACTCTACGAATAAATAATTTCTTGGTTGTTAGTACTCCACACCTGCAACCACCATAGAATACTTCATAGTATTTACTCCCGATGATGAACATATGTACCACTGAAAAGTTATATCAAAATCAAGAAAGTTTGTTAGTTAACAAAGTTGAGTTAGATGGATGACCGCTTGTGACATTACTACTGAGCGCTTCCGTGCTTCGGAGGGCACGTTAAGCCGTCGGTACCGGTCCTCGTTATAGCATGGTGGTAGGGCATTTTGCGAATGCTCGCCTGGCTAGCTATCACCCTCAAGTAGAAAATCTGTCGTCAAGCAAATAACCATATGTTCCGGCAGCTGTCCTTCGGAGCTAGTAATTTTTGTTTAGCCTGAACAACAACTTCGATCACATCATCACTTACGATCAGGTAAGATAGTGGTCAAAGGCTAACCAATCATGATAAACATACGCGATTTAAACCGTTTAAAGTTGTTTAATTACTAAGTTTTATCCTGCAGTTAAACGCACAAATGTGATAAGCCTTTATTATCATAGAACATGAAACATGGTAATGTTACTATGTTTCATGTTCTATGATAATACACTACGTTACGTTACGTAATACGCTACGTAGCAAACATCAGCTATGTAACTGATGTTTGCTACGTAGATCTAACGGATGACTAGCTAAATAGACTTGAGCGTCTCCAAAACTTCTCTATTAGATTCATATTTGTTTTGCGCAAATATGACCATGTTTCCAAATTTATACATAAGCTCAAGTGGCTTCCTACTCCTTCGTCGGTATACTCACATTCTCTCTCTACTTTATAATATTTTGTTTAATCCGCTTTCGCCGCGCTATCTCAAGGAACGCTTTGAGTTTCTTAAATCAGCACATTCTTTGTTATTAAGGTCATCAAAAAATTTACTGCTTAGTTTGCCCCCGCAAAGAACGTCTTTTTTTGTATAAGCTGCACGACTCTGGAACAGTCTGCCAGTGTTAATTGGTAAGTCGCAGTCACTATACCTATATCTTAAAAAAATTAGTAAAAGAATGTTACTTGTCTAGCCTAGCTTTTATCATTAGTTTTTTGTATTTAGGTATATGTATGTTTATTTATATGAAGTGTGTATATAGGTATTTATATATGTGTATTATTATACGTAAGTTCATATATTATAAATTTAATATAAGTTAAATTATTTGTATGCAGTACCTATCTCTTGATAATGTCAGTAAGTTGTATAATTGCGGAAAACTGTCTCCTATATCAGATATATTTAAATCCTTTATTCCTGGTTGTCAGGAAAAAATTGTTATAAAAGATAAGGTCACCATTTTACGGTAGTATATAGAATTTTTTATTGTAATGTTTTTTTTTTTAAGTTCTTGTGCAAATAAAGTGTTTTCTATCATAGAAGCATATTTAAAATGTTGGTATCCTATGGTAGAAAAACGAAAACTCCTTGGTTTTTACTTTTATGACATGTGTCATCAGCTGTGCAGATAGAAATAGTAAGAAAATTATCAGTTGTAGCAAGGTGGCCATATTTGTTTTTAGTTTTGGAGCTATACCGCCAAATTTTACTGTATAAATTTTAATCTTGGCTTAAATTATTTTCTTTGCAACAGCTGTATGCCTCACTTTCATGAAAGTCAATAACATGACAAATTTGAAATACTACAACATTGGACGTGTATGGTGACAAAGGTCTTCTATATTTTGTTGGTTACAAAGACACAAGATATATTCGTATTGTTTTGTCCTAGTTTGGTGAAATTGGCCTGACGCGTTGTCTTGTTGGGCTCTTATATTATACAAGTTAAACTATACAAGTTTAGCAAGTTGATCGATGTTAGACCTGCCCTTAAAAGCTGTCAAGTTAGAGCTTTGTAGTCAAAGTTATACAAAGCGTTTTAGTGCGCATGTCACCCTCAGAAGTTCTTAAGGCTAAAATGTCTAAATTTCAGAGACATATAATAACAACAAATATTGGTAAGGAAATTTCCATAGAGGTATTGTTGTCGGAGTTGGAAAGTTTTCCCATAAAAGAAAATTTGCACACTTTTTTATTTGTGCTGTATTTTTGTACCTTTTATACTACATATAGATATTTACTATTTTACCGGCTAGCACTCACGGTGTTTGGTCGTAATCTCCAACCGGTGTTCGAGCAGTAAAGATGCTCATTCTCAAGGAATGCGGGCAGCTTCGAGGGCTGCTAGACGCGCACTGACTGACTGGCAATAACTGGCAATAGTGTCATCTCACGTTAGTTTTTATGAAAATATAACATATAGATAACTGAGTACTTTGGTATTTGCTTTAAATTTATCCTTCTTCTAAGACACAAAAGCCGAAATATACATACATATTTTATCTATAAAAGAGATTCCTTTTTTAATACATATTATTTATAACTTATGGGCTAGCCTTTGATTACTATCTCACCTGATGGTAAGTGATAGGTAATGCGATCTAAGATTTTGTTCGGTTTAACCTAGAATTACTGGCTCTCAAGGACAGCTGCCGGTACACACCGTTAGGTGCTTAGCGACAGATTTTCTACTTGCGGGTGGAAGCTAGCCAGGCGAGCATTACCTGCCACCATGGGGTAACGACTGCCATCTTTAAAAAAGGAAATAACAACCAAGACCGACGCCTTAACGTGCCCTCCAAAGCACGGAAGCATATAAAATAACACTAAATACAGTTCTTATCGTAAATGTCAAATGCCACACTCAATGTAGCTAAAGTCCTAGTGGCAATTTTTTATTCAGAATAAAATAATGGTTATAGTTATATTCAAGCCAGTCAACTTCATCTAAAAAATTAAATTCGATTCCATTTTCACAAAATGGTTTCGTAATCGAAAAAAGTCAATTCATCTCTCTCTCCATCAAAAGGCTACCATTAAAATCAAGAAAAACCTCTCAAAAGGGAAAGGTAGGTAATAAAAGGCCTGTGGTAAGGTTGATTTTATTCCTTTTCACAAACGACGTCTTGATTCGCCGTAATAGGGGTTGAGTGGGCAACACACCCCACCATGGGCTCGTTATCTAACTCTTGTTCAAACACGTGTCTTGTGTCTAATCTAAGAAATGAAACATTTGTTTGAAATGAGTGTTCATCAGGCATGAAAAGAAATAAAAAATACTACGCATGCTATGATTTTTTTTGTATGCTTTTACCGGCGGTATGCCTTTATTGCCAAAATTCTTTGATCTATATTCTACACTACAGCTACTACATAGAAAGCATTTAGACAAGTTAGAAGTCATTGCAGACTCACAGTCAGACCAAATGCTACTTACCAGTTGGCAGCGTGCCCAGCATGCTGACAGCATTGCCCGTTGAATTGCAATTCTTATTCGTTCAGCCAAATAGGTGCCAGCATTTTGATCACACGTCGGATCGACTAAGCGCTCGTATAAGTTTTGGAAACTACGATGAGCTCCCAGTCTCCACGAACCCAAAGTCTCTACACCAAAGGCTCAAATATGTAACCTCTCCCGAGGTTAGCATACTTGCACCGCTTGAGTTGCTCCGCCGAAGTAGACTCGGCGCCAACCCTCACGTTGGTTTCAGAACAATTAGATGGCGCTTTATCCACGAATGTAGCGTCCTACATTAAGAGCTGCCCTAACTTCCTTTCTCAATTTAATTATCTACTGATAGATGAATATGACAACAAACGCACTTGATGGTGATGATATGATCAATGATTGTGGTGAACAGGTCTAATCTAGTATTACTGACTCTCGTGGATAGCAGTCGCAATGTTAGATGCTTGCAGAGTGATTTTCTACTTAAATGTGGTAGCTAGTCAGATGGGCATAAATCTTTCGTACATCACAAGCCATGGGGCCATAGATTCGGTAACATTTTTTATGATATGCTGTGCACTAAACTCTGCCAACTCCTTATTCCAAGATATCCCCGATCTATAGTCAAAATACTTACTGAAGCAACAAAAAAATGTTCGTTACAATAAATTTTACTCTCCTGACATTTCCTCACCTCGAATTACGATCCTCCTTTTTCTCCTCAAACGTTTCCCAATTTTCCGTAACAATCCGTAATTTGAGGAGGTAATGGAGGGTAGCCGTGATAATGAGAGGAGTTCGAGTTAGGTAATAGAGGTTCTCACATGCGATGATCAAAATACGAGTATTTGAAGACTATTTCTAATGCAGTAGTGTTTTATGGATTTTACAAAACTTTGAATTTATATTGATCGTGTATTTTCAAATCTTATCAGAGCGCCTAATCATGGCGTGAATAAGGAAAATTTAGGAATCTTCACATATAATATTTTGATATTACCAGAGAGTACTGTATCAGCAGCCGGATTTTCCACTGCTGAACTCAGCCTCCCCTATTTAGGGGGTATTTGCCATAATCCCCACGCTTGGCAGGTATCTTGGGGATCGCAGTATAAGATAGCAGTTCCAGGTGGGCACCCACCTTCCAGTATTTTTTCCTTAGTCGCCTCTTACGACACCCAAGGGGGCACATATATGGCATATATGGTGCAAAATATGATAAAAGTTAGAAATGCAATGATAATAAATAATATAAAGTTACAAACATAGAACAAAACAAAATGTGATTTTATACTTCAAGCAATGACTTTCTTTAAAATTTTAATTACTTAATAATAATAGAATTTTATAAAACTTAATAAGCCTAGCTTTCTGTTTATAGATTTTTACTTTTTTTTTGAGTATTAAAGTTAAACTTCGACCATTAACTCACTTAATGGTTAGTGATGGAGGGTCGAGGATTGTTTACAGGCATAACCTATAAGATATTGGCTCTCAAAACAGCTAAAACCGCTAGGTTATTGTGACAGATTTTCTACTTGATACCCTACGACCATGCGGTGCATAAAGAGCGGTGGGCTTGTTGACAAGCTGCACTGAGAAAAATCTAAAGTCAAAAGCGCCCTAATGACGGCCAATTTATATGGTATAAGGCAAAAAAACCGACCAAACGTAAATACGTACAAAAACGCCTCAAAAACTAGAAGGCGTTAAACGAGGTACAGTGACGGCGAATGTTTCTTTTCGTCTTCATTTAAGGTATATTTTGTGGTCTTTCTTAAATATTGACTTTTCGATGAGGCTGATTAAGTCGTACGTTATAGTGATAATCACCGTATATAAACCGCCGTAAAAGTAAGGTATATTTTATGGTCAATACTGCAATTATTATCGTATAACAAGTTCAATTCTGAAAATACTTTACGGAACGCCTTTTTGACGGTTGTGTTTATTATAAAACATGGTAAATTTTTATTGATTGGTGAAAATCATCTTAAGAGCTGTGAATTCATCTTACGTAGTCACAATTCAACGGTAAAAGGTCAAATTTGATTTAAGCCTTTAAGTCGTTTTTCTCAGTGTGTCAGCACCGCTGATTGGTACGCCGGACTTCATCCTTGTAGAAGTTTTAGACGAGGGATTAATTCGGATTAGCTTGATCGCCCGGAGACAGTGCTAAACCGGAAAGAACACTATATTATATATTAATATTGGCTCTCGAGGTGGACACTCTACTTTTTATCACCCTCTATGAGAAAATAAGTAAGTACAACTTATGAATAAGAATAGTACGTTTATTTATTTGTATAATATGGAAAAATAAAACATATAGGAATAGGGGCTAATATTCATATATGAACAATTATGGAAGTGCATCGTAACAATTTTCACTACCATCCGTTGCAGACGATTAGATTTATTTACAGCTTGAAAATAAGAAGTAGTCTCAGAAAATGTCGTCTCAGGTTTAGAGAAACTATATTGTTTTTAAGGTTGTAATATATATGAAAATATTTATTTCAATAAAAACTTAAAAATACAAAAAAAAAAGAATCATAAACGGCTCTATTCACGCATGAATAAATATCAAAATAATATTTAGACTAACTTCGACATTTCAATTAAGTGGCATTGACCGTGGTCACGAGTAGTCGTGCGTGAATAGACCCGTTTATGATTTAGGAACATGCGTTTTGTTCACGAAAGTTTAAAGAAAAGCCTGTAACTTGTTCATAAAATGTTTTCTAATGTTTTTTTTGGTGATTGGAACATTTACTAAAAAATTCCACATCCTAAATTCAAATATCTTTTAGTCCTTTAGGGATTAAAAAGCTATTTTGTCCCTGTTTACGAGTAAACTAGCTCTTTTCGAATAGATGTGATAAAAAATAATTTACTATGGTCACTACACAATAGTACAATATGTCAAACTATGGAATCTGTTTCATGTTCTCAGGGAATTAACTGAATAGTTGTTAAAATTTGTATCGAAGAAAACTTTTGTTGACCCATGACAAATTTATAATCAAACACAAGAGTCTCAACACTTTGAATTCAACGAAAATACTTTGCAAAAGCCCTCCAAGCCCACCTTGATCCTTTAACTGTGCTAATTGAAGAAGTTTCGTTGTTAATTTTATATTAGAAGTCTTGAATTTTGAAAAAAAAAAAAAAAAAAAAAGTTAGTTAATAAGCTTTGGGCAAAATAGGAAACATTTTTGTTTGAGGTAATTTGGGTTCTTACCATTTGTTTGTACTATTTATTTTATAAAGTTTTTTATTGACATATATATTTATGTAGCTAGACGAAGGTAATGTGTTAGAGAAATATATAAGCTTACTGAGCATTTAATCGAGCACTATGGTAATTAATAAAAGGAAATCTCTGCTAATTATCATACTATGTTTAATATATATTAGAATATTTTCAGAAATCCTCAAATGCAAGAGCTATAAAGTTGGATGGGCTGGAGAAAAATCGATATGGTCCTTTTGATGCGCTCGTGGTGGAGTTGTACTAGTCATTCTTATCCGATTATGTTTACTGTGGTCATTACTTGGATGGGTGACTGCTAGTGGAATTTACTATTGTGTGCTTCCATGCGTTCGAGTGCACGTTAAGCCACCCGCTTTGGTGCCGCTTATTTCTCATGACGGAAGTAATTATAGCATGTTGGTTTGTAGAACATTTTGGAAATACCCGCATGGTTTTTTTTTAAAATTGTGACTAATCATTTTAATATTGTTAGGTTTGCAATAACGCCTGCTATGCGGATTACATTACAAAATTATAAATATACGATAGGAAAAATTTAAGTCATGTGCTCCATCCCAATACGATGGTTAAAGAACGATAGGAAAGATTTGAGTTATGACGTCATGTCATGTTAGCTCAATTGGTGGAGAGCATACCCCGGCTCAAGGGGTGGATGGACGCGGGTTCGAATCCCGCACATGACTTAAATTTTTCCTATCGTATATTTGTAATTTTGTAATGTGACTGATCATGCTCGATACCCACCAGGTGTTAAGTGGACTAACCTCTGCACATAGCAGATAGTGACGCACATAACAGATTCCGGCTAATTTCCCTGTTAGCCGACGTGACATCACAAACGCCACGCAGCAAAAACCGGAAGAATTTTCGACTCGTTTCGCTTCTACACGAAACATCCTCAGGAGGTCTTGACTCTTCGAGCGCACGATCGAGAGACGCGTCTCGATAGAGCGCTCTTTCTTCCAGTTTTTGAAAACTAGGCGAAATTGTCACTGATACATATTTTTTAAAAATATTTGTTAAGCGTTTTATAAAAACATTACATTAGTGTTTTCTTAAAACATTTTATAAATATTTGTTATTATTACAGATTCTTCTACTTTATGCAATATGCAGTTCTTTGGAACTTTATTATGAGAAGAGATTTTCGCAACCCGCAAAGTAGGGTAAGACTTAAAAAATGAGGAGATCTTGAATTCTGCGTACTAAGGAATTTAAAAATATTCCTGACAAATTTCCAACTTTTATCGCATGCATAAAATTTTATACAAATCCATTATCAGTAATATATGATTGCTAAATATAGTATAAAGATAATACAAATCACTTCGATCGGTATTGCCCATCAAAGTTTGTGATAACGAGCAACGTCTTGGAACGTTTTGATTTCGAACATTCTATTTATAGAGTATCGTTAGCAAGAAGTTACTCGTGACATATTCCTGTTATCAATGTTCAGTGGCTTACAAGTTTTGATGAAGATAATATAATATTGATAGTGCTTATTTTATACAAAACTATCTTTTGGCCATGGCTTCACCCGCGTGTGTGTTGGTTGCATAGTGTTACATCGGAAACTACTCAATAAACCGAAATATAACATTTGTTAGCGACGATACATAGTATATGTAGACGTACTAGTTCAAGTACCTAGATTCATTCGTAGTTATATGTCACAAAAAATAATGAAATTAAAGGTTATTAAAAATATATTGAATAATTATTATTTTTTTACATACATCTGATAGGGTTGCCTTTGCCCACCTGATAGTTAATGATGACATGGTCGAAGAGGTTGTTCAGGGTAACCAAGAATTACTGGCTCTCAAGGACGGATGCCGGAACACACCGTTAGGTGCTTGGCGACAGATTTTCTACTTGAGAGTGGTAGCTAGCCAGGCGAGGCATTCGCAAATGACATTCCACCATGCAAAATTTGTGCGGAAATATACCCGAAAGTATAATTTAAACGCACAAAAACGCACTTAAATGTTCATAGAACTAGCTCTAAGGACTAATTGGAGTACGTTACCATTAACGATATTAAGAACTTTTCTACTGTGACATTAACAAAATGGTTACATTCAACAGCTGTGCCACTAAGGCTTTGAAATGAAAATCAGATACGAATCCATTCTTGCGACGATTCCAAAAGAAAATTGAAGCCCTTTCATTGAAGTCATCGACCCACTTCTCTTCACCGTTACGGAATGACGGTGTAGTTACTTCGTCTTTTCTGAGCATCCAATACATGGCTATAAATAAAATTGTAGCTTTCAAAGGTTTTTTTTTTATGTATGATAAGTTAGCTTTTGACCACTATCTCACCTGATGGTAAGTGATGATGTAGTCGAAGATGTTGTACAGGCTAACCTAGAAGTACTGGCTCTCAAGGACAGCTGCCGGAACACACCGTTAGGTGCTTGGCGACAGATTTTCTACTTGAGGATGTATCTAGCCAGGCGGGCATTCGCAAAATGACCTACCACCATGCTATAACGACTGCCATCCTAAGACAACAACCGGGACCGACGGCTTAACGTGCCCTCCGAAGCACGGAAATGCTCAGAAGTAATGTCACTAGCGGTCACCCATCCAACTCATGACCGCGCGCGACGTTGCTTAACTTTGCTGATCGGTTGAGAACAGCTAAGTTAACTTCGCTACGAACGCTTCGCTTTTGTAGTTAAGATGGTATAAAATAGAGCCAAAACTCGGTTCAAAATCGCCAAACATAAGTAAATATGCTAGGACTCTAAATAGGTGATGTATGAAAATATTTTTTCTGGTAGCTAAGAAAATTTAACCCGAAACTACTAGCACGACATAAATAATCTATATTGACTGACTGAAATTGAAAATAACTAATTATAATATTGTTATGTTTGCAATAACGCTTGCTATGCGGATTACATTTAAAAATTACAAATATACGATAGGAAAAATTTTGTAATGTAATCTGCATACCAAGCGTTATTGCAAACATATCAATATTAAAATTATAAGGTTGCGTCATCATTAACAAGTATAAAACCAATTGCAAAATAGGCCTCGTTTTTAGTTGAAACGTAAGTTGTACTATAGATGTCGCTCCATCCCAATACGATGGTTTAAGAACGATAGGAAAGATTTGAGTTATGACGTCATGTCATGTTAGCTCAATTGGTTAGAGCATACCCCGGCTAAAGGGGTGGATGGATGCGGGTTTGAATCCCGCACATGACTTAAATTTTTCCGATCTTATATTTTGTAAAATAACTAATTAGAGAAGGTATATACTACACAGTGTTTATTTGGTAATTCCGACTTCATAGTTACGGTTTGAAGTAGAGATATAGTAGTCATAAATATTGATAAACACGCAAGATTTATAATTACGCATTGAATTGAAGGCATATTTGACGTACGTGTATCTATTAGTAGAACTCGGTTTAATAAAGAATCGAATCTAAAATGGTGCCGATAATCATTACCTCTCACTTGCACACTATTGCTGTCTATAGTGTGCTGGTGAGAATGCCATTTGAGATACGTTTCTTTATTCAACTGGAAAAAAAATATTTTCATAGTACATGGATGGGGTTTCATAACTAATGTTACAAATACTACTAAACATACATATCAGAATGCATTGTATAACAACCAAAACAAAAAAAATGAACGTTCATATACACGTTAAAATTAACATTAAATATATATTTAATGTTAATTTATTATAATTTTATATAATTAAAACACGTACCTGTATATACTCGTAAGTATAATAGGTACCTCTAGGACTCTAGCATACTATTTCTACTCTAGTGGTAGTTTAGCGAACTGATGAACTTTGCCTTTTAAGCATGTAGCATAAACGTGTTTATGTACTCGTAGCATAACTCGTAGTTTATATGCGTAGCGGATCTTGAGACTTGTGTTATCCATAAAAACGTAGGTTAGTCATTTTTTAAACACCAAATGCTCCAAATTGACGAAATTTTGTAGGAGTCTGGAGCCCTGGTTATCTTTATTTTATTTAGAAACAGTTTCTTTTTTTTTCCTTGCTAAAATGTTAACATATATCTCTTTGCCTTGTTACTTATAAAAAATACCCATTCTTTTGTGGGTGTCCTTTCGCCTTTCGAGTCGCGGCTGAAAACCAGCGCTGATTAGTTACCCAATTGGCACAATGCTGAGCTGAAGCCCTTTCAACACCATTTCTATGTACGACTTATTTAGGAAAATCTCAAAATGTTATTTTGTACTGCGTTCACATTTATATTTTATCTTTAATTATGTGTTGAATAAATATTATCATTTCATTTCATTTCTTGGATTTTCCGTTTTATTATTTATTTTGCCTTTACATTTAAAAATAAGATTTCCCACATTAAAACTTTTTTCTGAATAATTAAGAAAATACATAATTTTACGAAACATTGGATATTAAAATCGGAGATCTGCATACCAATTTTCAGCGAGTTCGTATACAGATTAAAATGAACATAAAATATATACCTAAACACGTGTCTATATATTCTTGTATGTATAATAGGTACCTCTAGAACTGTAGCATATTATTCTATTACTTACCAAGAGCGAAATCACAGGCAGGGCCGAAGAATACATGTGTGCAGTCATTGTACGCGTCAATGGCGGATATGACAGCGTAAGCGGCATCGCAATCTGTGACGTCATACGTCAACCATTCAAACTCGATCCAAGGAGGGAAGGCTTCTCGAACTGCTTCGTCCATCATTGCCAGCTCTAGGACTGGTTCCACCTAAAAACAAATAGTATTATTTATGCAATAGCACACAAAACAGACGAATATGGGAAACGCATCAGCAAATTATTCAATCAACAATCGAAATCTAATATGCAAAAAGTTACGAAAGTAGGATAAAAAGTGAGCTTTGAATATTGTGAGCTGTATACTGTAATGATAAATCTCCTGAGTGATCCGCTACAGCAATGCTCTGGGTTTAAAGAAGGTAACTACGTTAAGTATATGTAGTTACAAACATTTTTTAATACTACGAATTGTATACAACACTACATCTACTACAATTAAAGTATTTAGATACCTATAAGTAATTTCAGACTCACAGGAAGTCTAAATGCTCCAACCCACTACCAGTTGGCAGCGTGCCCAGCATGCTGGACCCAGACATACATATTGATAACGACTAAATTAACCTTTCAAAAGCAACAGACTCTACGAATCATCTAACAATCCGAAGATGGCTTCGAAGAAGGTTCAATGCATTCTATATGCCTTAAGAGAATGAATAAAAAGTGGTGGCTCGCAGTCGATGTTGAAAACTCAAGCCATGATCAGAGAAAAAATTATTGTGCAAGAAGCAAGCTATAATAATAACCTATCCTACAATCGAAGTTACCACTTCGGACCAAGAAGGGAATACATAAGATCCCTTCACACATACATGGCGCCGGCACGTTATGCATTTGCATCAACTAAAAATCTTAAGAAGTCAAAAGTGCAAGAAGATCTGTCGTTACGAACCATCATAAAGGCACCCAGATACGTGATCGGAAGATTGAAAATAGAGATACTCTTAATGTATACTGATAAATCCGAAAAATGCCCACCGGGGCTGACGAGGGGAATATTTGCAAGGGCGGACAAATCGCAGCACGAGCACATAAGAGACCGCTACACGTTAAAGCCTGGACAAGAAAGAATAGAGAGCGAAGCCGCATTCTAGAGATGCCATCACACGAGATAGAGAGTGTGGCCTGCTGGTTAGCACTGCCGCGTCGCTGATCGGTCCACTGGGCTTCGGGATTAACCTGCTAAGGTATTAACCCGGTGCGGATATATATGCGGACGGAAACACACTGTGAAACCAACAGGTGCCGACCAAAGACAAAAATGTACGAAACAGCCAAGGGTGGAGGGTTCTCAATATCTTCCCTGATCCCTTTTCACCATAGCAGTACTTCTGCATGAATAATACTACTCCTTGGGTAATTATATACAGAACTTATATGCAAGCAACAGTGCTGATTTTATATAACCAGTTTATACATATTATACCACACTATTACACCCTATCTGGCGTAAGTCAAGGCTCGACGCTAGGACTAACTCAGTTTCTCATAATGATAAATGATTTGCCGAAGTCTGTCAGCCCCGCACGATGTATCCTTTTTGATGACGGTATAATTTTTTTTACTACCATAGCTGATAGTTCTAGTTGTGATTCCTTACAGGCAGATATTGATCACGTGGCTGATGGAGCAATAGAAATCGACTCCATTTCCCCCTACAGCTAGGGTTATAACATTTAATGACATGCTAGCTCAAAAACCTGATCGGGATATATTTTATGATAAGATAGGCAGATTTCAAGAAAAACTCATTGTCTATTTTGGTTTTGCCTTGTAATGTCCTGGGCTTAGTCTGTAAGATACATTGAGCTATTTGAATAAATAAATAAATGAATATCAGATTACTTTAAGAGATATACACTTTAAAAGTATAACAGTGAATATCATTGCTACTAATTAAAAAAAAACAATACTCGTTTTTCCCGATGAATACAAACATGGATGTCTTCAAATCGAGAGTAAATAGGTTTCTTCTAGGTAAGCGTCCTCCATCTTAGACCACGTCAATGCTTAACATCAGGCAGGGTACGTGTCAAACGCAAACTTTAAATTAAAAAAAAAAACTAACCCATTGGTATCTGTCATGTTGTGGTAGAAAAAGAATAAGACTAACTTACAATGAATTACTGTGAACAAATTTTACACAGTTAGTATCTCATTTTAAAATGAAATCAAATAGGCTATGATTTCTCAAAAAAAGTATTTTCGTATAACGATTTCATATAGACTGGTTATTCACACGATATTCACGGCTCTAGTTATCAACTGATATTTACGACAAACGAAAATGTATTACGCTCTCGGGAGAGATACCTCATAAATTTTATGACAGAAAGGCTTTTCCGCGCCGCTTTTTTAGGATATGGAAATGTAGTGATAAAGTTACGTCCAGTTGAATGAGTTCCGAGGCATCCATTTGCTATCGAATGTAGTCTAATGCGTTTATATCATTTACTGCTGCATGGTATTTTATTTTTAAATTTAAATTATATATGTAATAGACAAGTATAAATTAATAAAAGGAAAAAACTCGACTGCAAATTATTTACTAAGCAGTTTACCATTCCATTGAAATTAAAACTGCAGGAAATATATATTTATGGAATTGTATTTTAAAGCCTATCATTTTTATACCGAACTCAATAAGTTTGGATGAAAATAAAAAAAAACCTCATAATATTGCGTCTCAAATCACCTGTTTTTTATTGTACCAAATGTTAATAACGCTATCAAGGCAGTTCTAATGATATCTCGTACATTAAAATCGGTGAAGCCATATAGAAGTTATGGTGGAATAAAGAAACTCACAAACATACATACATGAACCCAGAAGATATAACACTCCTTTTTATGGGCAGTCGTGTAAAAATAGGCCACCATTTCCGGAAAGAAAGAAACAGTGATGGCTCAGTGGCATTGGCTATGGACTGCCGTGCCGCAGGCCTATGGTTCGAATCCCGCCGCGGGCTTGAGCTTCACCGCATGGTGGATGGGAATTTGCGAGTACCCGCTAGCTACCACCCTCAAGTAGAAAATCTGTCGCCAAGCACCTAACGGTGTGTTCCAGCTGCAGTCCTTGAGAGCCAGTGAAATTACAGGCACATGAGACTTAACAACTATATCTCAAGGTGACGGGCGCAGTGCAATTCGTGACTTGTGACGAAATGCATCTGTTATAGGCAGAGGTTAGTCCAATTAACATCAGGTGGCCCTTGTGATTGATCCGTCACAATAATATTTAAAAAAAAAAGATTTTTTTGTTGTATGTGGAACGGCAATACATAAAATGCTCAATGTATTTTATTTTTTATAAAATATTATAATCTCTATACTTATAATAAAACTGTAACAGATCCAATTTTATATATGGCAAATATTTAAATAAAATATTTGAGAGCACTCTATAGCTGACACTGATGCCAAAACTATATTTTATTTTTTATTTTTGTCTGTCTGTCTGTATCCCGGCCGCGCATCACTCCAAAACTACTAGATGGAATTCAATGAAACTTAACACGATTTCAGTTCATACTACGAAGAAGGTTATTGTATACTTTTTATCCAGAAATTCTGCACGGTTCCCTCGGGTAAGGAGATGACAGTCAAAATGTACGCTTAGTTGTAAATTATTAACGCGCAGTCCTATTTCAATTATTCTTTTTTTGTTAGAATGGTTCTTACCCCACGGACAGCCCAGCACCCCACGGACAGCCCGACACCCCACGGACAGCCCGGCACCCCACGGACAGCCCGGCACCCCACGGACAGCCCGACACCCCACGGGCACCCCAGCACTCCACGGGCAGCCCAGTACCCCACGGGCAGCCCGGTACCTCACGGGCAGCCTGGCACCCCACGGGCACTTGGCACCCCAAGGGCAGCCCGGCACCCTTAATTAGTTTTGCAAGCTTGCTAAGATAAAACTCTTAAATCTGGAACATTCGCCACATTCAGTTTTAGGGTTCCGTATCCAAAGGGTAAACACGGGTCCCTATTAATGAGACGCTGTCCGTCCGTCCGTCCATCTGTTGAAATTTTCACATATGACGTATTTCTATTGCCGCTATGACAACAAATAGTAAATACAAAGTAAAATAAATATTTAAGGGGGGCTCCCATACAATAAACTTGATATTTTTACCGTTTTTTGCTCGATACTAATAACGGTGACAGGTAGGCGCTTCAACTATTCATGGAATATTTAGTTACGGAACTCTTCGTGCGTGAGTCCCACTCGCACTTGGCCGGTTGTTTTTAACTATCTATCTTTTGCCGGGTATATTTTGGAGACTGCGCAATGGAAGTGCACGATCTAATATATTTTCATTCTACCGCCAAACAAGGAGAACCTTGACAAAAAGACGCCGTTTTAAAATCGAAATTACAAAGAAACGCATAAAGTACTTTGCTTCAACATTTATTGTGCGAACAGCGAACGAACTCTCTGAGTTACTTAACTACTGTCTTCTGGAAAATACAACCCGGGAGTTTTCAAACCCAAAGCAAAAAGCTCCTTTCTGAGCTTTGCTTTACTAAGAGTGCTTCACCGCAGACCACAGCGTTGCTTAATAATGAGATAAACAGTGCTCAAATGTGAATAATTAGTCTGCAGGTACGAAAATCGCGAACGAAGTCGCAGGTACAGCTAGTAACTTAATACAAAACTTTTCTTATTACTTTTTTTATTAGTAAGTAGAATATTTATGTGACACTAGTAAGAACCATATAAGCATATTTTTTTTGCATTTTCTTATTTTCATTACATACCTGGACCATTATTACATGATACAAGATGTCTTTATTACCATAAGTATTACCAAAATTATACAGAAAAAGTATACAATGTTTGTAGTAGATTACAGAGTATAACAGATTTTCAGTGAACCCCAAACTAAGCACGAGGCCTGTGTCTTGGAGCTCGATGGCGATTTTATCTATATAGCAAATTTAGTCAAGAATTGCCTTATTTGGTTAAACTAGCTAATTTCTTATAAAAGGTAATATAATACTAGAAGACTTACAAAGTAGACTCAGAGTGAGATATTATACAAAAAAAAACAAATGTAGTTCATTATTTGAGTAATTGTGAGTTTGTGTGGATGGCCGTGGATAATAAGTGTGCTTTGTATATAGGTGCTGTGTGTATGCGCAACTATAGTACTAATAAATATTTAAGTATGGATTTAGAATCTTTGTAACAGATCTTTTGCCCTAATACGCTGTAAATAGTCCCAAAAATATTGGACAAATAGTTATGTCTGAATTTAATAAATTACCTATGTATATATCGTATCGATAAACCAGTTTGGCTTCAGTTCTGGCAGGTCAACAGAAGTTGCTCTTCCACCTATTGTTGCCTTGTCCGCATGTAACGGAATATCGCTTGACCTCGCAAAGGCCTTTTGCACAATCTTCGGAAAACCCTTAACTTAAAAAGCTGAAGCGCCTAGCCGTACGTTGGAAATTTTTTGAATGTTTCAAATTCTATATGACAAACTTAAAACATAACAATAATCAAAGTATAGAAAATTACCATAGTGACCTTTTAGAGGTATCTTTTTGATATAGTACAAAACAATCCAGTGTGATCTGCCTCGTTACCATGGTTTTATATATGTTGTGTAGTAGAAACATGTAGTGGCGCTTTTGAGAATTCGACCTGGACACATTCTATCAAACAAGTTGAAATATTTAACGCGTAGATCAGAATCAGCAAATTGCGACTAAAACTCTGGCACTATAGACAGTATGTTCTGATAGAATATGTCCGAAACGATGGGACGCGATAGAGCTCACTACTAATAGATGACAATCTTGGTTCTTACTGCTGTAGATGACAATCTTAGTCTTCCGGCTTCCACCTCATCAGACGAAGCAAGAATATACTTGTTTTTCTATCGAGGAATATGTAATATTACAATTAGGTATTACCATGATGTTAAACTTACGAGGGTGACATAATCAAATATTGAACAAACCTCCAAGATAAAAAAGAAAGGTAACTTTTTGCGGACCGCAGGGTAGAGTTCGTGGGCCTACACAAACATTTCTTTGTCTACAACTTATATGTAACATAACAACTTTTGTTACATAAACTGAATCAGGCAAGTAGTTTGTGTTTGCTGATGCTAATGCATTTGTGTTAGATGGAATGAATAAGATAATGCTAGATCGAATGCCAATAATGGACTATGAAAAATGGTAGGGTGGCTGCTCCTTAAGCTTCAGAAACTTAAAGCAAGTAAAATCAAATTCCTAGCCTTCCAAGTATCTACTAGCAGTTCTTATGAGATCATTAGAGTTGTCGAAAATTTTTAGGAGGTACACGAATTTGAATCGGTAAATACATTGACGAGTTTCATTCCTGGACTAACCAAATCCAATAAGTTTACTTATTCAGTAATCTGGTTGTCTAAGAAAACTCAGCAACTAAATCCTATTGCCTATCCGAAAATCAAATCTATGGTGCACTTTAATATTCCATACTAAGTAACTGGGTTATATCGTCGCCGTACACAACGTACTAAAAGTGAGTTACAAAATAAAACTTCGACTTCAACAAATAATTTTTTTAATTTGCATTAGTTTTTATTTTATAATCAAACTGATAAAATGTTTTTATTCAGTAAATTTATGAGATGTGATTTCACAAATTTACATCACACTTTGATATGACTGCAGAGCTCGGTAATTGAGTAAAAATAATTTTGAGTTAACCTGTTCCCTACAATATATTTTGATTTCACAAAAAAAAAAAAAAATATAAGACCATTTATGTGGGTTTAGTCTAATATTACTCTCTAACAATACAAAAACATATTCAAATATGCTTTTTTTTAACAACACGTAGGACAACACAAAGACATAGTTATCCGCCGAGGATCATGACAATACATTTCTATAGTTCTGAATGAGATACCTACACATAAGGTTTAATCCTTAATTATATAAGAAAAAACAGGAATCATTTATCCAACCTCTGAGAAACCGAATTCACTACTGAGTCTCAGTAGTGTCCGTATGTGCGTCTACTGTGGTTACCACTTGGGGCTAACTTCGCTAAGAACGATAAAAACGATCACACTCCTAAAAAGTTGTTCCATTAGGGTCTTGAGGCATATTATGATCATTATGTTTGCCATAAACGCTATGGAGCTACTGGATTAGTTTGATTTATCTTATTAAATGTCATCGAGAATAGTGAATGCTTTTGTGCTTTGGGTTTTTGAAATGAAGAGCTCTAAACACAGTACATTTTATATGATAAACATTAGAACTCTGAATGATTGCCCCGTTTTGGGGCCTTTCACTAAAACTGATTCCATTGAAAGCACACAACTATACCTACTCTTCTAAAAGTAACAGATATGTATTTCTAGCTATTAATAATTAGAAAATTTATGAAAAATGGTTCTTTACTGCTGAAAATTGTTGTCTTCAAGCTTCTGTTTATTTTTACAAACTTCAAAAATGAGGAGGTATTCAATTCGTCTGTTTTTTATGTTTATTACCTCAGAACTTTTGACTGGGTGAACCGATTTAAATGTTTTTTTTTATTTAAAAGCTGATACTTACTGTGTGGTTCCATTTAAAATTTATCAAAATCGGTCAAGATAATTTTGAGTAACACTGCAATAACTGAAAAGTATTTTCCTTTCTTGATGATATTATAGTAATTGACAATAGATCCCATAAGTAGCAAGGATCATTAAAAAAGGATTACCACATAATGGAACTGACATCAACTCTCAAATGTGTGAAATGACTTTATCGAAGTCGGTACCTTGCACACAATATTGGGATAATAGTTACTTTGGAACCATCATGGTACCGACTTCTACAAGTTATTTCACACATTTGAGTGTTGAAATCGGTTCCATTTTATGGTATTTTTTTATGTATTAAGATAAGAACTGTCAAAACTGACAGATGCATACTTTTCCCCATTTCTACCCATTAACCTGGGATGGACAAAAGTGGCAAATTTTAGTGGCATTCTTAGCGTTCTTATCCGAAACGGAACAGAGAAGAAAACAGTTTCAAACGATCACAGTGATAATAAACAATTGGCAAAATAAACGCATATGGACAAAATTATCGAAAATAAGTATAGTGGCATCAAGTGGAACACGGCATGCATGCTGTATTCCTGTCTTATTCATTCATAAAAACGTATCAAATACAATGGCAGTGTGCATTATATCCTTGTGTTAAATATTCTCTACGTTGTATTGTCGTGATATTAGAGCGTACCCTATCTTCTTTTTTCTTATAAATCAATGCTCTTTCGTACATTTGTTATCATTTATTTACTTATCGTAGAACTTACTGTGCCGTGGGAAACAAACATACCTAAAGACCACACAATAAAAACTAACAAATATTAGGACTTAACAAATGAATTAATCTAAAACGGTAATGTGGTTATTTTATATGCTGAAGAAGTCGGAGCAAGGGGTATACCAGCAACATCCCTATACAACCTACTAAAAGACCTTGGCCTGTCGAGAACAACCGTAACTACAATCCTAGAACGTGTATCCAAGGCGGCATTAGTAGGATCTTACCAAATTTGGTTGGGCAGGGGAGAAGGCTCGAGCGGTGAAAGGGAGCATTGATGCATCATAAAGGGGCCCCTTAACCTTACTCACTGGGTTGCAAGTCCCAGACACCTTGACTTGGTCCTCTTTCTTTGCAACGGTATGGACTCGGCACCCGCACGGTGAATCCATGGAATGCTAAGTACATTCGTCTCACATAGCTCAGGCATCGCATATAACTTGAAATTCAAGTTAGAACTTTTATTACAAAATTATATATACATATACGATAGGAAAAATTTAAGTCATGTGCGGGATCCGCGTCCATCCACCCCTCGAGCCGGGGTATGCTCTAACCAATTGAACTAACATGACATGACGTCATCACTCAAATCTTACCTATCGTTCATTAACCATCGTATTGGGATGGAGGGACATCTATAGTGCCACATACGTTGTACTACAAACAAGACCAATATTGCTAGTGGTTTTATACTTGTAAATGATGACGCAATCTTATAATTTTGATATTGTTATGTTAGCAATAACGCTAAATTTAAGTCCGGTGCAGAATCCCGCACATTACTTAAATAAAAATCCTATCGTATATTTGTAATTTTGTAATGTAATCCGCATAGCAGGCGTTATTGCAAATATAACAATATTAAAATTAGAACTGTTAGTCTTGTTTCTTAAATAAAGATGTAAAATTACAAGATGAAATATTCGACGACTCGCCGCAAGCGCGGTTGTCGTCTCGCAAACCGCGTCAACCTAAAATAGTTTAATTATACAACTTAAAGCCTTAACATGAATTGCAAATAATGAGCTGTGTCGGAGCGGTGATATTACGATGAGCGAGGAACTGTGTATTATTGCTGATAGGTAAGCCTTTGACCACAATCTCACCTGATGGTAAGTGATGTTGTGGTCGAAGGTGTCAACAGGCTTAACTGTAAGGGTTGAATGCCGTAACTGTGAGGTGCCTTACTACCTGTGGGTGTCGTAAGAGGCAAATAAAGGTAAAATACCGGAAGGTGGGCAGCAGCGCCTTCTGAGGAACTGATATATTTAACTGCAATCTCAAAGACACTGCCATTAAGCGTGGGGATTATGGCAAACCCCCCTTTAATGGGGGAGGATGTGTTTAGCAGTGGACAATAAAACTGAAACACACAGTAAGGGTTGAATAAACAATTGCATTTTTATATGTGTCGGAGTGCAAGCAAATACAGCGTTATCTATCATCTAAGATTAAGAAATTTAGATTACATTTGATGCGACACTAGCGCCGCGTGACAATCGAAGCTTTACATCATGCATGAGATACTCCAGTTGACTAATGAGGTATTTTGCAAACCGCCAAACAGCAGCACCTCCTTACTAGCTTCATATTTTTAAGTTGTACAACTTTAAGGCTATAGCACGGAGCGCTTTCCATACAAACGTAGTTTCGTCATATTTTGAATACATATATTTCAAACTCGGTGAAATTTTGCATGCATATTGCTTAGCCTAATATCTATGCTTCTGGTTTGCCAGTTTTATTTGCCATAAATTGAGGACTGACTGTGATTCTGATTCAATGTGAATAACTATAAGTTTTGCTTTAAATACGGCGAATCTGACGGAAACGAGGCACTGTTTACAGTGGCATGCAAAAAGCGATAGAGCCTTTACTTACAACAAAAGAATATTAATTTTTAAGAAAATTAGTCTTGTTCATAAATCTTTCGTTTCGCCAAGGAAAAATAAACAAGCTGTTTGTATTCTTTGGCATGAAGGCGAAAGTTGGAGCCCATATTAAAGCAACTACCTAATTCTATTTTCTCCGAAAATATTGAAGGGACCAAATGCATTAATTTTTTTCTCGACAACTGTAACTCGAAAACAACAATAAAGCACTCCTTTCGAACTTAGAAAGAATATTTATTAATAGTGTGACAAGTGTTGATAAAATTACTCATGAGTGCTTCGGGCCTGGGCATACTTTCGTGGCAGCAGACGCCGTACATGCAGCTAGAACAAAAATAAATAAACAGCGAGGCGAAGTATATGACAAAAGTGATTGTGTGCAAATTATAAAAAGCTTAAGAAAAAATATCGAAGTAGACTTACTAAGCCCCAAAGATATGCTACCAATTTTAATATTGTTAGGTTTGCAATAACGCCTGCTATGCGGATTACATCACAAAACCACAAACATACGAGGGGTTTTTCTTTTTAAGTCATGTGCGGTCCATCCTAATACGATGGTTAAAGACCGATAGGAAAGATTTGTGTTATGACGTCATGTCATGTTAGCTCAATTGGTTAGAGCATACCCCGGCACAAGGGGTGGATGGACGCGGATCCCGCACATGACTTAAATTTTTCCTATCGTATACTTGTGATTTGCTACCAAGTTACGCTGTGGCCAAGGTACTTAATGAACACTCCGCAGTCTTTATTGACAGTCCATTCAAACGCAACTCTAGCACGAGTTGGTGACTTTTTCCCGACCTGCAGAGTACTATTTCGTTTTTTTACTGTTGTAAGCTTCGATAAAAAATACCTATTCTTGATCGAAGGTTGTAAGTCACATCGTGCTTGTTCGCATACTGCTCAAATATTTTTAAAAGTTTTCGTAATCCCTGGATTGATGTACTAAGTACCTAAATACTTACACACTCAGACTATGACTATAATTTGATGACAAATCATAATTTACAATTGAATTTAAAAAAGACCGCGTTAATGCAATATAGAGCCTATCAAAGAACACCCCTTGACATAAATTTCTATGGACTTTATTGGGCATAGATTTTGACACGTATTTAAATTGGAAAAGCCACGTACAGAAAATAAAGTTAAAATTGTCAAGCTTTACTTTAGCGCTTAGAGAATTACGAAAAGTAACAAACCTTTATTCAGCTTTAACGAATTATTATGCATATGGTTTCGCATGGATCAGCTACGGCATTATACTTTTTGGGAAACAGTGTCGATACCACGGATGCCACGGATTTTAACATGAAAAAAAGTACATTCGAATTTTAGGAAATATAAAGCTTCCCCACAAAAGTATAGAAAAATTTCATAGGCCCTGCTTTATCGGATTCTAAATATTTACACTGGCATCCATATACATATAAGAAAATTGTAAGTTTGAAAAAAAATATCCCCAACACTTTACAAAAATATCAGATGAGCGAAACGACCCAACACGGTCTAAGTACAGGAGAAATGCATAGTACAGGACCAAACGCAATGGCCGCTATAATATATTAGATATTTTTATATTACCGGTTCAGATCAAAAGTATAGATAATGTTCACAAATTCTAGAGTCCTACAAAATATACTGCTCGAAAAGTGCTACAATACCCTTGAAGACCCTTGAATATACCTTGAAGCGCTCGTAGCGAAGTTTACTTAGCTGTTCTCAACCGATCAGCAAAGTTAAGCAACGTCGTGCGCGGTCATGAGTTGGATGGGTGACCGCTAGTGACATTACTACTGAGCGTTTCCGTTCTTCGGAGGGCACGTTAAGCCGTCGGTCCCGGTTGTCGTCTTAGGATGGCAGTCGTTGTAGCATGGTGGTAGGGCATTTTGCGAATGCCCGCCTGGCTAGCTACCACCCTCAAGTGGAAAATCTGTCGCCAAGAACCTAACCTACCTGATAGGCTAGCCCTTGACCACTATCTCACCTGATGGTAAGTGATGATGTGGTCGAAGATGTTGTTCAGGCTAACCTAGAAGTACTGGCTCTCAAGGACAGCTACCGGAACACACCGTTAGGTTTGCAATTTTGTAACACCGTTAGGTGCTTCGCGACAGATTTTCTAATTGAGGGTGGTAGCTATACCATGCTATAACGACTGCTATCCTAAGAGAAAAACCGGGCCCGACTCCTTAATGTGCCCTCCGAAGCACGGAAGCGCTCAGTACCTAGTAATGTCATAACTTGTATGGGTGACCGCTAGGGTCACCCATTCAAGTTATGACTCTGATCGATTATATGGCTAAGCAAACTTTGCTACGAGCGCTTCAAATATGTGTATGAGTATTCTTTATTCATGTCTAATTTGTAGGCCAGTCATGTTTTTTAATCTTAATAAATTTGCTTGTTATGTCTCCATGCACCAAACGGTCTATTCCCGCAACAGCTTAATTATCAAATTCTTTCATCTTTGACTGTTTGTTTATGAACCTGACAGCTACATACAAGGTCGATAGTCATTGGAAGATGACCCCCGCTCGGGGTGACCAAACACCGCCGTCACAGACGAAAACATCGCCAAAGTAAAGAAAATTGTTCTAGAGGACCGTCGAATAAAAATGTAGCAGATAGCAGAAGAGTGAAGTATCAGTAAAGAACGGATTGGTGTAAGTTTACACAACCATTTGCACATGAAAAATTAGTGCACGTTGGGTTCCAAAAATGCTCACGCAGCTCGATAAATAGCGTCGAGTTAAAACTTCTTTGGAGTTTATCGACTTGTGCAAGGACAATAAGGTCGAAATTTGTGACCGTATTGTCACTGTGGATGAAACGTGGATTCGACAGTATGATCCAGAATCAAAACAAGAATCAATGCAGTGGATAGAAAAGGGAAAGAAGCCAAAGAAGTTTAAGGTCGAAAAGTCGCCTTCGAAACTCATGGCCACTATTTTTTGTGATTCAGTAAAGAAACAATGAACGCCGCGTATTATGCAGCACTTTTGAAAAAGTACGCAATCTTATTGTGGAAAAAAGAAGAGGGAAAATCAGCAAAGGAATTTTCTTTTTGCAAGACAATGCACCAGTCCATACGGCGCGAATTGCGAAGCAAGCCCTTCGAGAAACTGGCTTTGATGAAGTGAATCATTCACCCTACAGTCAAGACCTGGCCACCAGCGACTTCTTCCTCTTTAAAAATTTGAAAAAAGACCTTTGGGGGCGAAGATTTGGGGATTATGAATAAATGAAAGCTGCCGTGAACGAGCGTTTCTATTCTTATTTTTATTAGTGGGCTACAAGCTCTTTTTAAAAGATGTGAGAAATGCGTTGTAGTAGAGGGAGATTATATAGAAAAATAAATCAAATTTAGATTTTTATCTGCTCTTTTAATATCTTAGGCTCAGAACTTTTTATCCGTCCCTCGTATATATTCAAGTAGATTTTTTTTTCATCGGTAGGTATCTCAACAAATGATGCTGGATTCAAGGTCACAGTTTATGAAATGATAGGCAATCAGCACAAGCGAAATATATCAGCGTCAGGTAGGTATTTAATGGTAAAACAAATCAAAAACAGAGTATGGGTTATTGTAGCAAGCGCTAAGATAATCCGTGAAGGAAATCGTCCGTCCGCCACAGATAACATTGACAAGATCACTTGAACAGTAGGTTTTTAACGTTCCATTCTGCATAATTATAGTCTATGGTTAATAGATATACATTATGAAATGTCACTTTAATACTTATGTTTACGATTAAGCACATACTGTCCATTATTATAACATTAATACATTGTTTTTACAATTGCGGTACAAAAATAATACATCGATGAAGTTTAGAAAAGGCAAATAGGATCGTATTTAAAAATAGAGAGTTCGGAATGTTTGTGTAGTTTTAATCGGTGTACGAAATGATTTTGCAAGAAAAGGAATATCATTTTTACTAGGGCTTGTCTTGGAATAACGTTTGTTCTATTTGATAGAGAAAACAGCGCCATAGTTTTTCAATAGTCCTTCATTTTTAGACGATCTAGCGAAGTACGTTATGGGATAAAATAAGCGTCTGTAGGCAGCCGGCCATTTTGAATCAAAAATACTTTGACACTTGCGATAAGCACAAGTGTCACAAGATTTTCCAAGCGGGCCACAACCTAACAAAAAAAATCGGGCCACAGAGTAACATAAAACCTAACACACAAACAACGTATTTTACATCATGTATTTTAAAGTTGTTAAAGATTAAATTTTAAACTCGTATGATACGCGTACCTATACCATGTGAAAATTACAGTTTATTGAATTATTACACAAGTTTCAAACAAAGTAACATTTGTTTTAACTATTAAGAGAAGAGTTCAAGGAGCGCCTTCCATAGAAACATAGTTCCGTCATATTTTTAATACTAAGTGTTCAAACTCGATGACACTTTGCATGTATGTACTTGTGCATGTGCATGTATGAACTCTACGCTAAATCGATTAACAATACAAACAGCCGATTAGTAAAAAGAAGCCAGTAGGTACTTACAGCCGATAAGCAAGCATCGTACGTTGTGTTTTTCGGCAGCAGGAGAGCCGCACGGATTTTGCATTTGTTATTGTCATCGCAAATCCGGTCACAGTCTCTCAACCTCGGCTCTTCACCTCGACAATTCTGACTTTTCACAACACTAACGACAAGGAACAACACTAGACACCACCGCATTTCCATCATGTCACACTTTAACGATTTATCGACATTTTACTAAAACTGAAAACTTTGCGGGCGAAGCACATCACTACCTCCTGTATGGTTTGCCACCAGATTTCAGCTCACAATCTGAAACAAAATGACAAAATTGAAATGTTAAAACTATGTAATATGAAAAGGTACATGTATTTGCAACACGGCTGTAAAAGCACTATCGCGTGCTAGGTGTAAATCAGATTTTCACATTTTTTGAGCACAAAATTGCTCACCTTGAGTCGGGATCGAACCCGTGTCCCTGGTTTTATGCACCGGGTGACTTAACTACTGGGCTATCGAGGATCGCTCGACTGAGCCGAAATTTTGAGCTAATTATTACTAACCGTCATAGCCACAGATCACAGAAAGTCATAGCGGACGGTGTAGCCATATACTAGTCTAATTCTTTTTTTTTTATTTATTGCTGATAGGCAAGCCTTTGACCACTATCTCAGCTGATAGTAAGTGATGATATAGTCGAAGATGTTGTTCAGGCTAACCTAGAATTAATAATAACAAATATTTTAAAAATATTTTAAGTAAACATCAAATAAAACGAGTGCACGTTCGTGCGCTGGTAGAGTCAAGACCTCCTGAGGATGCTTCGTGTAGAAGCGAAACGCGTCGAAAACTCTTCCGGTTTGGCTGCGTGGCGTTTGGGACGTCACGTTGGCTTAACAGGAACATGAGGCGGAATTGTCACTAGATATATTTTTATATTTTTTTAAGTGTTGTCTTAAAATATTAATTTGATGTTTTCTTAAAATATTTCAAAAATATTTGTTATTATTAAATATGGATTTCCGCAAAGTAACGCCTGAATCTATTTATTATCTTAACCTAGAATTACTGGCTCTCAAGGGCAGCTGCCGGAACATACCGTTAGGTACTTGGCGACAGATTTTCTACTTGAGAGTGGTAGATAGCCAGGCGGGTATTCACAAAATGCCCTACCACCATGCTATAACGACTGCCATCCTAAGGCAGCAACCGGGACCGACGGCTTAACGTGCTCTCTGAAGCACGGAAACTCAGTAGTAATGCCACTACTTTTGAAGCAGTGCAATAGCTCAGTGGCATTGGCTATGGACTGCCGTGCAGCAGGTCCATGGTTCGAATCCCGCCCAGAGCTTGAGCTTCATTGCATGGTGGAAGGGCATTTTGTGAATGCCCGCCTGGCTAGCGACCACCCTCAAGTAGAAAATCTGTCGCCAAGCACGAAAAATTACAGGCTAATGAGACCTAACAACTGGACGTCTCAGTGTGACGGGCACAGTGCAATTCGTCGCTGACGAAATGCGTCTGTTATAGGCAGAGCTTAGTCCACTTAACATCAGGTGGGCCTGGGGCTTGTTCCGTCACAATAACATAAAAAAAAAAAAACTAGCGGTTACCCATCCAAGTCATGACCGCGGCGGATTGCTTGACATAGCTAATCGGTTAAGAACGGCTAAGCAAACTTCGCTACGAGCGCTTCAATCTGATCGAAAGAAGTAATTTTTCAAACACTTACCATCTCGATCTTCTATATATGGGTACAAGCACTATTGCGTGCTAAGCGTAAATTTACATTTACACATTTTTAGAGCAAAAAAGATTCTCTAAAAATGTGTAAATCTGAAAGGGGCTCACTAACACAAGTCAAAAAGAGACTTAAGTACTTTTGGCCATTGAGGAAAGTCTAAGTTACATCATTTATTCAGGTGTCGACGAATGGCAGACTTATGAATGTTGGAGGTTCTACCGTCGAGGAATCCCTTGGGTCTCTCATCCCATCCTCACTTTTGTCATGTAAAACGAAGTGTTTATTGACACTTCTAGCTGCTGCTTGTGGCTTTACCCTTAATTTGGTATATCGCGCTCCTTCGGGAACTAATCAGGAAATTGGATATAAGGTATTGATGAGTTGATGTACCTAGGAATCTATGTACTAAATTTCAGCAAAATCTGTTTAGAGTGGAAACACAAACTTCGAGAGATCGCATTGTGAGATACAAATTCCTCAGAAAGCGCAGTTGCCCACCTCCTGGTGAGTTAGCCTTAGTCGTTTCTTACGACACCCACGGGTAGAGATAGGGGAGTGACATTCTAGCCCGCTTCTAGCCTCGTATTATGAATAAGTAGAAAGAAATCTTTGTATTGTCACCAGGATTGTTTTAATCGATTCATGTCCTGGACTTCTGCGTTTTATCCATGCTTGCTGAATAAATAAATCTTATTCATTATTTATGATTTTTTTCATAGTGGGTACAAATAATGGCGTAAAAGATCAAGGAGGTTTAAGTCAGGTGTTGCCATTAGTGATTTTTTTAAACTCTATTTCAGATAATGGTATTACGAGGACGGTACTACTAGTATATACAGGGTTATTGGAAAAATTCTAACAACTTCGTTAACAAGGACTTCTGCTAGTCCTAACAAAGATTTTGATACATTTTTTGTTGAATCTTTTAATATTTTTAAGTAGTCATTGTCTTGTACTTGTAACTTCTTATACTCCGAGCTAGGAGAGCTCGTTGTGGCTACACTGAACCGCGCCGCGCTCCCTTTGAATAGAGTTTTGAATATTTACATTGAGCAAAGTAATAAAAATATAAAATAATAAGTTAAAGGCACAAATGACTTTTAACATCAGGTGGTCCTCGTGTAATATCCGTCAAAAGTACAAAAAAAATACCAATTAATCTCAAAATGTTTGATAGAACTAGCAGAAGGCAACCCTAAGAGGTTGTTAGCACTTTTCCAATAACTCGGTATTATCATTCAGAAGAACCAGTGAAGTACAATTAGAAATTTTATTAGCTTTTCTCCCCTATCAGGGACTAGGAGGTAGAAAATAAGGTAGGTTATACGGAAAGACATTTAATGGTTGTAGAGATTTTGTAAATACCCGCCTTACTAGCTACCACCTTCAAGAAGAAAATCTGTCACTGAGCACCTAACACAGTGCTCTGACAACTGTCTTTGAGAGCCAGTAATTATAATAAAACAAGACAAACATCTTTCACCGCATCAGCACTTACCATCACGGTATGGTAGCCTGTCAGCAAAAATAAGTAAGTCTTCACTTTTAGAATATGGTCGCTGTTTATAAAAGCTGTGCAAAAAAGTTCATAAATTAGTTTCTTTGTGCCACTTAGATCGTGTCTTTTGTGAGAAAATGTTCGTGAAATTCAGGTAATAAACCGTTTTACTAAGAAAAGTTTTGTAAATAGAATGATTACAGTTGTTTTATAGCGACTTCAGCTGTTGTAACGAAACACAAGGAAATTGCGTAAACAATTTTGTGTAAAGGTTGAACCGTGTTTATGTGCATAAAGGAGTAAGAAACGAATTAAATTATCTAAAAGTAAACTACGTCTAATTGTAGAAACGCTAATTATGAAATTACTGAATTTAGTGGAGATGAGAGCATTGAGGAATATGATTGGAGTCAAACGGAGTGACAGGATAAGGAATAATGTGATAAGGGAACGATGTGGTGCGAATGAGGATGTACTGACAAAAATCGGGAAAGGTATGTTAAGATGGTTTGGACATGTGGAGAGAATGAATGAAATGAGAATGACTAAACAGGTATACGTGGGACAAGTGAACGAAAGTGTTGGAAGGGTAAGACCTAGGCGAACGTTCCAAAATCAGATGGAAGACGTTCTGAAAAAAGGCCAGGTCAAGAGTACCCTAAACCGACGCTTATGTATGAAAGGATTGAAGAGTGTAGATGAAGCGAAAGAGATATGTAAGGTTTTTTTTTATAATAGAGCTTTTGACCACTATCTCACCTGGTGGTAAGTGGTGATATGGTCGAAGATATTGTTCAGGCTAGCCTAGAATTACTGGCTCTCAAGGACAGCTGTCGAAACACACCGTTAGGTGCTTGGCGACAGATTTTCTACTTGAGGGTGGTAGCTAGCCAGGCGGGCATTCGCAAAATGCCCTACCACCATGCTGTAACGACTGCCATCGTAAGACAACAACCTGGACCGACGGCTTAACGTGCCCTCCGAAGCACGGAAGCGCTCAGTAGTAATGTCACTAGCGGTCACCCATTCGACTACTAATCGTGGCGGACGTTGCTTAACTTAGCTGATCGATTAAGAACGGCTAAGCAAACTTCGCTACGAGCGCTTCAAAATCAAATTCGTAGCAAGTGGAAATCCGTGGTCTTTGCCCACCCCTACGGGAAAGTGCCGTGATTTTATGTATGTATATATGTATGAATTTTAACTCAGAGGCCAGACAATGAAATACAGACAGTAGTAGGGCTCCGTTTGACCCTTTGCCCAACCTTTAAATAAATCAATGTATTTGAAGACAATCCTCTTCTATTAAAATTACTTACTCAAGTGACTTTCAATTCGGTACTTTGTGTGAGAT
This sequence comes from Plagodis pulveraria, assembly GCA_963890685.1. Classification (NCBI taxonomy): domain Eukaryota; kingdom Metazoa; phylum Arthropoda; class Insecta; order Lepidoptera; family Geometridae; genus Plagodis; species Plagodis pulveraria. The sequence goes on from OY982967.1 coordinate 22,202,919, forward strand.
GTATTTAGAAATCGGAACAATGAAGAAATAGAATAGGAACGAAAGCATTACGTCTGAATCTCGCTCGTTGTTCCAATTTGTCGTTTTTTTGTAATTTTGTAAGTGTATGTGGAAAGTCAAATATAGCTTAACATTACGTGACATAGCGATCTAACACAAACAATGTGTGTATATATATAACATATGCGTTACAAATACTAAGCAATTATACTATAGAAAAAACATATGAACATTGAAGCGCTCGTAGCGACGTTTACTTAGCTGTTCTCAACCGATCAGTAAAGTTAAGCAACGTCGCCCGCGGTCATGAGTTGGATGGGTGACCGCTAGTGACATTACTACTGAGCGTTTTCGTGCTTCGGAGGGCACGTTAAGCCGTCGGTCCCGGTTGTTGTCTTAGGATGGCAGTCGTTATAGCATGGTGGTAGGGCATTTTGCGAATGCCCGCCTGGCTAGCTACCACCCTCAAGTAGAAAATCTGTCGCCAAATACCTAAGGGCACCTAGGTGAGATAGTGGTCAAAGGCTAACCTATCAGGCATAAAAAAAGTATATACATATATAACAATATAAAAAAAAATAAGTAAACCGGAACCGACTTTGACTTCTAAAAAGTGTGAAATAACTGTTTTAGTCGGTACCATGCTTCAAAACACTGACCTCACATTATTATTGATAGATGTGTAATACATACTGCTAACAAGATGATTCACTCGCCTAAAATACTGTTCACCATCAACAAGAGTTAAAAATACCTTTAAATCATCCAGGTATGCACGTAAATTTTTCAGTTACACGGTTTTCATTTACTACAAAAATGCCTGGACAATTCCGCCTCCGCCAAGCTTTTGCCTGTCACCTACATAATTTAAACAAATATTGTAATAACTTTATTATATAGTAAGTATGTAACACATTGTTAAATTGTTAGTAGATGTTTAAAAGAATGGCTCCGAGTTTCTAGCCCGTTCTTCTCGCAGTGGCTCTATACAGTTTATTTGCTGAAGGTAGAATATTTCAATACTAACATTTGTAATTGAACTTCATAAGAGCGTCGTAGACGCCTAAATTGAATAAATTATTTTGACTTTGACTAACTACTCAACCAATTTCAATAAAATGTAAATGGGACCAACTCGACGTATTCTCCACGCAAAAACAATAAACGCAAAATTGCGTGAAACATACAAAAAAACATACAGTCGAATCCATTTCCGGAAGATGGTTAAAAAAAATTGTGCCTAAAAGTTGTACAAACTATGATTCAAGCTTTTATAGTAATTATATTATTTTGTAGTATTTTAAAGCAGTGATGGCTCAGTGGCATTGTCTATGGACTGCCGCGCAGCAGGTCCATGGTTCGAATACCGCCGCGGGCTTGAGCTTCACTGCATGGTGGAAGGGCATTTTGCGAATGCCCGCCTTGCTAGCGATCACCCTCACGTAGAAAATCGGTCGCCAAGCACCTAACGGTGTGTTCCGGCAGCTGTCCTTGAGAGCCAGTGAAATTACAGGCATATGAGACTTAACAACTATGTCTCAAGGTGACGGGCGCAGTGAAATTCGTGACTTGTGATGAAATGCATCTGTTATAGGCAGAGGTTAGTCCGCTTAACATCAGGTGGGCCTCGTGCTTGATCCGTCACAATAACAACGAGGCCCACCTGAACTTAAGTGGACAAAAACTATATTTACACTCAAACGCATAAATCCAAAGAATGGTATCCGTCTCTCTTCACCTTTCCATCAGTACTGTTGTGTTCCACTTGAAGAATATACGTTTGTGGGTTGATTTACATTTTCGCTAACAGAGTCCGGAATGTCAAGGTAACACCTTGCTCTTCTCTTAATATATTAATTTAACGTGTTTTTTTTATGTTATTGTGACGGAACCAGCTCCAGGCCCACCTGATGTTAAGCGGACTAACCTCTGCCTGTAGCAGACTCATTTCGTGAACGACGAATTGCAATGCGCCCGTCACACTGAGACGTACAGCTGTTAGGTCTCATTAGCCTGTAATTTTTCTGGCTCTCAAGGATAGCTGCCGGAACACACTGTTAGGTGCTTGGCGACAGATTTTCTACTTGAGGGTTGCCGCTAGCTAGGCGGGCATTCGCAAAATGCCCTTCCACCATGCGGTGAAGCTCAAGCCCGCGGAGGGATTCGACCATCGAGCTGCTGCACGGCAGTCCATAGCCAATGCCACTGAGCCATCACTGCTTCAAAACAACAGTGTACCTCCATACAACAGTGTGCAAACACTGCTGTGTTTAGTTTTGAAGGGCACTAGCAAGTGATAGTGACTTATGGCTAGTGTCTTCTAACTCTTCCCATTTAAAGGTAGTTTCGTCATATTTTATATACCAAGTGTTCAAACTCGTTGAACTTTTGCTTGCATGTTTTGAAACGCTCCTAGTGTAGTTTGCTTAGCCGTTCATAACCGATCGTGATTTGGATGGGTGACCGCTAGTAGCATTACTAGCACATGAATAAATACGGTTCTTTATTAATGTGTTACTAAAGCGCTTCCGGGCTTCGAAGGGAACGTAAACCGTCGGTACCGGTTGTTTTCTTAGTATGGTAGTCGTTATACAATACGATACTGTATCAGCCGGATCGTCCACTGCTGAACACAGCCTCCCCTATTGAGATGGTATTTGCCATAACCCCCACGCTTGGCAGGTGGCTTGGGGATCGCAGTTTAAGATAGTAGTTCTTAAGAAGGTGCTGCTGCCCACCTTCCAGTATAATTCCCTTAGTCGGCTCTTACGACACCCACGGGATGATACGGGGAGGTGCAATCCTAACCCGGCACCCCACAGAGTATACAATACAATACAATAATGTATTTATAACTCCTAGTTACAAGGGAAACAGTTATTATAACATTATTTTTATTTGTATTAATCAAATTATGAAATAAATATAATATAATAAGAGTTTTAATATATATGCAATAAAAATTACAATTAATTATTAATTGCAATTAAATAATAATAAGTTATTCATTTTAATATATATTGCTAAATTAGAATTAAATGATATAACAATTTATTGATTGACAAACTACAAAACTCATCTACAGAGTAGAATGAGTAGTCAAGGAACCATTTTCTCAGCCTCGATTTAAAAAGAATGGTGGAAGTCGCGTCCCTTTTTATCGAGTCCGGCAGCCGATTGTAAATGAAGGGACCCATAATATATACAGACCTTTCCGATTTACACAGCCTGTGCATTGGGGTGACAAGGAAAGCGAACATGTTACTTCGGACTTCGGAGAGCACTGTAAGTGTTCACACCTCTCTCCTGATACTAGATTTTATTGTGCGTGAAAAGAGCGACTTGATAAATAAATTCAGGGGAGTGGCATGATTTTCTGCTCTTTGAATAGGTCTCTGCGCGACACATCATCGGACACACTCACGATTGCGCGCACCGCTCGCTTCTGCAAGACGAAGGCTCGTCCGACATCCGCGGCTTGCATCCATAGCTCCACACCATAGGTGAGGATGCTGTGGACGGTTTACAAAGTAGCACGACAGAACCAAGCTGCGAGAAGCGGTGCCAGCGAGCCGTCGCATTGCGGAGCAGGTATGGTCTAGCTTTTTTTTATACTGAACTGGGTAGCACTTGACCAATATCTCACCTGATGTTAAGTGATAATGCGAGCGATGATGGAGCGCGCTTACCTACAAGATACCTATTCACTCGTGTTTTGAAGACCCCCATATCGTACTTAACCGGAAACACAGACTCAGGCAGGGTGTTCCATTCCCTGGCGGTTCGTATGATAAACGAAGAAGTCAATCACTTCGTTGGGGTAAATGGATATCCACTATAAAGCGGAGCACAGGATATCTATGTGAGCCTCCCATGTGAGGCCACTGTCAGTGTAAAAGCCCAGTAGTTAAGTTGTGTTGACCATCTGCAGTGCGGTGTTTCCTGCGATCACAGTACAGGATGGTGAGGTAGTGCCGTTAAGGTATATACATAAAGCAGGTCTTATCTCTATTAAGGGCCAAACCGTTCGATTTAAACCCGACGGTTTTTCGAGCTTTCGAACCACATTATTCAGTTTAACCTCCAGTTCAAATATTGACGACACAGTCGCCATAACTGCAACATTGTCAGCATACATGTGGATCTGCGCGTCATAGCATGGTGGTAGGGCATTTTGCAAATACCCGCCTGGCTAGCTATTCAAGTAGAAAATCAGTAGAAAATGAAAATCCAAACACCTAACGGTGTGTTCCGGCACCTGTGCTTGAGAGCCAGTAATTCTAGGTTAGACTGAACAACATCTTCGACCACATCATCATATACCATCAAGTGAGATAGTGGTCAAAGTCTAGCCCATCAGCTATAAATAAATAAAAATGCATGTCATTGTTAGCCTTATATCTAGTATACTCTTTTAGCCTCTGGTATGTAATTTTGTTGTAAGCCCCCCACTAGGTGGACTGACGACATCGTAAAGTCGCGGGTAGCCAATGGTTACAAGCGGCTAATAGCCGTTATTTGTGGCGTTCTATGCGGGAGGCATTTGTTCAACAGTGGACGTCTTCCGGCTGATGATGATGATGATGATAATGTAATTTTACGTTTTATTATTTATTTTATCTCTAAATGTGAAATGAAAATTATTTGACAAAACAATTTTTCCAAATAATTTTAAAAGTCAAATTTTGGATAACTGATTAACCAGGAGCATAGATTTTAATTCGAGGACATGCATTCAAAATTTCACCGTGTTTGAACACCGGTTACCTATTTAAATAATGACACAACTACGTTTGTATGGAATGCGCTATTTTTTTTAATGCCTGATAAGTTAGCCTTTGACCACTATCTCACATGATGGTAAGTGATGATGTGGTAGAAGATGTTGTTCAGGCTAACCTAGAAGTACTAGAAGTGGCTCTTAAGGACAGCTGCCGGAACACACCTTTAGTTGCTTGGCGACAGATTTTCAACTTGAGGGTGGTAGCTAGCCAGGCGGGCATTCGCAAACTGCCCTACCACCATGATATAACGACTGCCATCCTAAGACAACAACCGGGACGGCCTAACGTGCCCTCCGAAGCACGGAAATGCTCAGAAGTAATGTCACTAGCGGTCACCCATCCAACTCAGGAACGCGCGCGACGTTAAATCGGTTGAGAACAGCTAAGTAAACTTCGCTACGAGCACTTCATAACATAAGCACTATTACAAGCCTGTCTCAGTGTTACTTGAACACTGTAACTATAAAGGACATGCGTGATGCTTACTATCAGGCATTATCGTGTCCGTATCGGCTCTAAAACATAACTGTATGTATTTTTATCTGTACAAAAACAAACTCAACGTCAAAAGACTGGCGATGGAAGAGCCGATAATGCAGTTATTTTAGACACAACAGCATGTCGAAGATAAGAGCCGTCGCAAAGTAACGACTACCTGTCATCTGTCACTTTGTTTGATTGTTCGATATCATTACTATGATCAGCTGCGATTCTGAATTTATCATAGTTTAAGTGCTTTACAAAAACAAAAAGCAGTTTGAAGCAGTGATGGCTCAGTGGCATTGGCTATGGACTGCCGCGCAGCAGTTCCATGGTTCGAATCCCGGCTAGAGCTTGAGCTTCATCGCATGGTGGAAGGGAATTTTGCGAATGCTCGCCTGGCTAGCGACCACCCTCAAGTAGAAAATCTGTCGCCAAGCACCTAACGGTGTGTTCCGGCAGCAGTCCTTGAGAGCCAGTGAAATAACAGGCAAAATGAGACTTAACAGGTATGTCTCAAGGTGATGGGCGCAGTACAGTTCGTCACTTGTGATGAAATGCATCTGTTATAGGCAGAGGATACCACTTAACATGAGGTGGGCCTCGCGCTTATTCCTTCACAATAACATAAAAAAAAAATATTACTTAAGGAAAAGTAATGTAATCCGCAAAGCATGCATAATAGAATAAAAAACCGGCCAAGTGCGAGTGGGACTCGAGCACGAAGGGTTTCGGACCATTATCTCGTTTTCATTATTATTATTTTTAGCAAATAAACGGCGAAAACCTCATTTTTTGGTATGAGAGCCCCCTTAATTATTTATTTTATTTTATAATATTAATTATATTTAAAGAAAATATAAAACTAAATATTCTGTGAATAGTTAAAGCGTCTACCTGTCACCGTTATTAGAAACGGTTAAAAAATCAAGTTTGCTGTATGAGAGCCCCCCTTAAATATTTGTTTTATTTTATATTTAGTATTTGTTGTTATAGCGGCAATAGAAATACATCATCTGTGACAATTTCAACTATCTAGCTATCACCATTCTCGAGATACAGCCTGGTGACAGACGGACGGACGCACGGACAGCGAAGTCTCAGTAATAGGGTCCCGTTTTTATCCTTTGGGTACGGAACCCTAAAAATTAAAATGATAGGGTTCGTCATCGGTACCAAATTTAACGCTAATTGCAATATTAGTCTTGTTTGTAGTACAACGTCAGTACTGAACTATAGGTGTCGCTCCATCCTCATACGATGGTTAAAGATCGAGAGTAAACATTAGAATTATGAGTCATTGTCATAGTAGCTCAGTTCTTCAGAGGATAACCCTGGCTATAGGGGTGGATGACGCAGGTTCCCCATAATCCCGCACATGACTATAATTTTTCCTACATTTCCTTTTGTAATGTAATCCGCAAAGCATACCTTATTGCAATAATAAAAATATTTAAATTGTTTAAGTGTTAAATTGTTTAGGCGTTCATAACGTTTTTTTATGTTTGTTACGTCATCACTCCGCCAATAGTTAATAGATTTATATTTTTTGTTTATGGAATAAATACTTATTTTTTTAGGAGAGTAGTTCCTGTATGTTATAGTCAAATAACTGAAAAGTGTTTTTGCATACCTCGATTATTTATTGATAATTGCAACTTTTGTTGATTTGAATATTAATTAAATAAATTTGATTCAATTTATTTAATTAATATTACTACAACATTATTACAACAACTAAAATTTAAGTAGCTCCATGATAATGTGAGGTCAGTGCATGACCGTGACATCAGCATATCCGACTTCAACAGGTGATTTAATATTTATACTTGTCAATGTTCCGTTTTTTTTATTGAAATTATTTTCTCTGCTCCTTCATTGGTAAGGAAACACTAGATATGGTTTCTATGGTAAGGACTATTTTGATCATAAATGAGTATTTCAATCATAGGAACTATTAATATTTCTAATAAGGCTTATTTTATTATAAAGACTATTTCAATGATAAGGACCATGACAATATACCTGCTTTCGAATTAAAAACAGCATCGAAATCAGTACAACTGTTTATAAGATATAATGCCACGAGAAGGATGACACAAGTGATGACAATAAACACAAAAAAAACGTTATCAGTTAGAATAAAAAAATACGTGCATCTACACACCAATATTAATAACTCGAAGAATTGATAAATCTACCCACCAATATTGCTACTCGAAACTTTGAAGCGCTCGTAGCGAAGTTTGCTTAGCCGTTATTAATTGATCAGCTAAGTTAAGCAACGTCCGCCGCGGTCAAGAGTTGGATGGGTGAACACTACTGACTACTGAGCGCTTCCGTGCTTCGGAGGTCACGTTAAGCCGTCGGTCCCGGTTGTTGTCTCACGATGGCAGTCGTGACAGCATGGTGGTAGAGCATTTTGCGAATGCCCGCTTGGTTAGCTACCACTCTCATGTAGAAAATCTGTCACCGAGCACCTAACGGTGTGTTCCGGCTACTGTCCTTGAGACCCAGTACTTCTAGGCTAGCCTGAACAACATCTTCGACCAAACATCCTTTACAGTGAGATAGTGGTCAAAGGCTAGCCTATCAAGTATAAAAAAATATCTAAAACTCTTCAATATTGTCCCTGAGACTTGCGCTTCGGTTGGCCAATAAAATCATGTGGTGTAGCTAGTTTTCCATAATAATAACTCACATAACAGAGCAATAGATCATCTCAAATCTATTCTTGTACCGGTTAATTGCGAGCCGAACGCTAAATATACCTGTTATTTGTTCGCTATATTTAAAACAGCCTTGGGCAAAACGGGCAAACATCAAATAGACGATCATCAAAGCAAACGAATAAGATGTGTCGACATTAGGTCTGCTAACAATCGTATTGATGTTTTACAAATAGAACGCTTTAATTAAGATCTGTCCGGTTCTTGGATTCAGCTTGCAAACGCACAGAGCAAGCAGCTCAGATCAAGCAAGCTACTCTACAGCTTGCGGAGTCGTTTACAGCAGTGATGGCTCAGCGGCATTGGTTATGGACTGCAGCGGAGCAAGTCAATGGTTCGAAACCCACCGCAGGCTTGAGCTTCACTGCATGGCGCAAGTACATTTTGCGAATGCCCGCCTGGCTAGTGACCACCGTCAAGTAGAAAATCTGTCGCCAAGCACCTAACGGTGTGTTCCAGGAGCTGTCCTTGAGAGCCAGTAATTCTAGGTTAAGCGTGTTAACACCTTCGACAACATCGTCACGTACCATCAGGTGAGATTGGGCCAAAGGCTATCTGCAAAAAAAAAATAACTAGGAAAAGCAGTGTTCACTGCGGTCACTACTTAAATGGGTAACCGCTAGTTCCATTTCCACATCCAGTCACCCGTTTATGCCCCTATGAGCGCTTTTTTGCGTCGGTTAGTATGGACGGGAGCTCACTGGCGGCCTGAAAACTTTTTCATTGTGCATGAAGGTCAGCTATTTTGCGAATGGACGCCTGCCTAACTACTACCCTCAAGTAGAAAATCTGTCGCCAAGCACTTAATGGTGCGTTCTGGCAGCTGTCGTATAGAACCAGTTATCATTCTAGTTTCAGCGTGTCATAACTGACAATCAGGTGATATTGTGGTCAAACTAGGTTGTCAGATAACTTGTCAACAATTACCTACAAGCCAAAGTAGAATAATAAAAAAGTAAAGGTGGGATAGTTTAGGTAGGTACAAGGTGAATAGGTCTCAAGAAGGCATATATGTATAATGATATTTTCAAACACACTCGTAACGGGCCTTTAAATCCACCGATATTAGGTCATAATGTCTATTACGCACGTGATAGATTATTAGAAAATTGGCTCACTGTTTATTGAAATATTTGTTCATATTCACTTGATTGGCTTTAATCTTAAGATTTGAACAACTGGTATAATATGACGTTCTAATTTCGTTTTAGTAATACTCTGTGGTTTTTAAGATGAATATAAGTATTGGTTTAATTATCTATGTGTATATTTTATCTGTGGTGTGAAGTTAATACTGTACCTAATGAACTGTGATTAATAATCCATATGAACAAGATAATCCATATTATATGGATTATCCTGTTCACTGGAATCATTATTTGATGATATTTTCACTATAAGTATATTTTATAAGTAGTGTAACGGAATGTGACAGTTGTAAAGATACTTATTTAAAATAGTTTATATTATGTACTTTATTTCTACGTGTAAAAACATTGATGATTTAATTATAGTTATTGCCATATGTATAAAGCTTGAAATCAGACAATTGTCAATGTTAAAGAGTACTGTGTTTGTGACGGTAGTCGTTTCGTCACCTTGTTTGTTCTTTCCTATGAAAAGGGGTAGTGTAAGGGAGTACATTCACTTTCTGTCGGACTGCCGTGCCGTGCAGACCTCCAGTGGTGTTGAAATAGTGTTTGACGACGAAGTGCTGCTTGATTCACTTTCTGTCGGACCGCCGTGCCGAGCAGACCTCCGGTGGTGTCAAAATAGTCTCTAAACGACGAAGTGCTGCCCGATCAAGATGTTGGGAAGTTAAGTAATTTATTATTCTCTTTTCTGATATAACGTAACGACAAATCTCGTTTAAATGTAATGGTTCTTAAAATGGTTTGTTATAAAGGTTTTTGACAATTATATATTGAATAATATATCTGTTTAGGTAAAGCATAACTTTATATGTTAATTAATAGTTGTTAACCAGTGAAAGTGTAAATAAGGTGTACTTATATAGTAAATATGTAACACATTGTTAAAAGACGTTTAAAAGAATGGCCCCGAGTTTCTTGCCCGTTCTTCTCGCAGTGGCTCTATACAATTTTGTTTGCTGAACGTGGCAGTACAATGTAGAATATTTCAATATCAAAACTTCATAGGAGCGACGTAGACGCCTAAACTGAATAAATGGTTTTGACTTTGACTTTGTTGTTTTATATTAATCTGACATCAGAAGTGGGATAGAACATATACTTCATATTGTTTCAAATGCTTTCAGAATATGTGAACGTGACTTCTCATGTATCCGGCTGTTGTGGAGGGTCTGCTGTAGGCCATCTGCGACGCAGTATCTGGCTCACACCATGGTGACGACGTGGTGCTACCACCTTTTGATCCTGACAAGAATGATAACGGTGCAGACAGCAGGTATACCGCTATGTGATCTGGGCTGGAGCACCATCACTACTGTTGCAAACCAGGTAAAGCCTTTTTGGGCTCTGAATTGTTATTGTGAAAACCTAGGATCCTCACATTGAAAAGTGGGACCTGTTCAAAGCTACAAAAAGGATTTGTACCCCATCCCGAAAAATTAAACATAACAGACAAAAAAAAAAATATTTGCAACCGAGTCTCTCATAAATTTTACTGGATATTTCTCCAACCACGTTTTCCGTTCGTTTAAGTCTCCACGTTGCTTAAGTCTCCACGGTGTTTGAAATGTTAAACACAATGCTGTGGTAAGTATGTCACATGACTGTCGTCAGGCTGGCCGAGCGAATTGTGGAAGGTGCAACGAACGATTGATGCAACTACCCAAATATCAGCATGGCTGCCTCTTTTTCGCTTGTTGATTGATTTGAGGGAAGTGTACTATCTATACAGGTGGGATCAGATAATAATGACTATACAAGACAACCAATTAATATGAAAGCTGATCAAGAGTTGGTCCAACAACGCCTAATTCAATCTTCTGAAAAAGAAATCTTTTTGATATGAGATACCGTAACAATGTTACTCTTGCGGTAGGTGATTTAGTAATATATCATAATGTCAGTAGGAATTACAAATTAAAATTATAGTTAGTCAGGAACACTGACGCCATAATTAACCAAAGCCTAAATTTAAATAAACCTTATGAATTTTCATGTATTCTGTCCAAACGATCGCTTTGATTTGAAAGATACGGATAATCTACGGAATATACTTATGGCCAAAGAGAGGTTGAAATATGGGCTAGCTGAATTAATCGAGGAAAGCGTGGTTGCTGAAAATGCCCTAACGTCTTAAGATTTTGATTATTTGTACGTATAATATATTAAATGTGTTGTATAATTTGATCAATTGATGTATGTGATATCAAGTTTTTTTTTTTTTTTTTACTTTAATTGATTGATTATCTGATACTCTCCGCTGGTCGATTAATTGCTTGGTACTGGCTTATCCCACTAGCAGCGGGTGGAGGGAGTCAAGTATGTCTAGGCAATTGATAGTTAATCCGCTGGTCGACCGTTTACTTGGTGCTTGTCTATCTCACTGGCAGCGGGTGAAGGGGACAATGCATGTCTAGGTAATCGGTATAAAAGAAAAAAAATATAGTATTAATCCGCTGGTCGGCCGTTTACTTGGTGCTTGTCTATCTCACTGGCAGCGGGTGAAGGGGACAATGCATGTCTAGGTAACCGGTATAAAATAATAAATAAATCGGTTGTCATTTGTTTGTTTGGGTAACAGACATGACAAAATGAAAAAGAAAAGACTTGATATCAATCACTGTTGAATGTGAAGTTGTGTATGGTACTTCGAGAACGAAGTAGTTGTCAGTATGGCCGTGATAGATTATTAGAAAATTGGCTCACTGTTTATTGAAATATTTGTTCATATTCACTTGATTGGCTTTAATCTTAAGATTTGAACAACTGGTATAATATGACGTTCTAATTTCGTTTTAGTAATACTCTGTGGTTTTTAAGATGAATATAAGTATTGGTTTAATTATCTATGTGTATATTTTATCTGTGGTGTGAAGTTAATACTGTACCTAATGAACTGTGATTAATAATCCATATGAACAAGATAATCCATATTATATGGATTATCCTGTTCACTGGAATCATTATTTGATGATATTTTCCCTATAAGTATATTTTATAAGTAGTGTAACGGAATGTGACAGTTGTAAAGATACTTATTTAAAATAGTTTATATTATGTACTTTATTTCTACGTGTAAAAACATTGATGATTTAATTATAGTTATTGCCATATGTATAAAGCTTGAAATCAGACAATTGTCAATGTTAAAGAGTACTGTGTTTGTGACGGTAGTCGTTTCGTCACCTTGTTTGTTCTTTCCTATGAAAAGGGGTAGTGTAAGGGAGTACATTCACTTTCTGTCGGACTGCCGTGCCGTGCAGACCTCCAGTGGTGTTGAAATAGTGTTTGACGACGAAGTGCTGCTTGATTCACTTTCTGTCGGACCGCCGTGCCGAGCAGACCTCCGGTGGTGTCAAAATAGTCTCTAAACGACGAAGTGCTGCCCGATCAAGATGTTGGGAAGTTAAGTAATTTATTATTCTCTTTTCTGATATAACGTAACGACAAATCTCGTTTAAATGTAATGGTTCTTAAAATGGTTTGTTATAAAGGTTTTTGACAATTATATATTGAATAATATATCTGTTTAGGTAAAGCATAACTTTATATGTTAATTAATAGTTGTTAACCAGTGAAAGTGTAAATAAGGTGTACTTATATAGTAAATATGTAACACATTGTTAAAAGACGTTTAAAAGAATGGCCCCGAGTTTCTTGCCCGTTCTTCTCGCAGTGGCTCTATACAATTTTGTTTGCTGAACGTGGCAGTACAATGTAGAATATTTCAATATCAAAACTTCATAGGAGCGACGTAGACGCCTAAACTGAATAAATGGTTTTGACTTTGACTTTGTTGTTTTATATTAATCTGACACACGCATGATTTTTTCTACTGTACACTGAGAAAAATCTAAAGTCAAAAGCGCCCTAATGACGGCCAATTTATATGGTATGAAGACAAAAACCGACCAAACGTAAATACGTTTATAAACGCCTTCCAACTAGAAGGCGTTAAACGAGGTCAGTGAAGGCGAATGTTTCTTTTCGTCTTCATTTAAGGTGTATTTTGTGGTCTTTCTTACATATTGACTTTTCGATGAGGCTGATTAAGTCGTACGTTATAGTGATAATCACCGTATATAAACCGCCGTAAAAGTAAAGTATATATTATGGTTAATACTGCAATTATTATCGTATAACAAGTTCAATTCTAAAAATACTTTACGGAAGGCGTTTTTGATGGTTGTGTTTATTATAAAACATGGTACATTTTTATTGATTGGTGAAAATCATCTTAAGAGTTGTGAATTCATCTTACATAGTTATAATTCAACGGTAAAAGGTCAAATTTGATTTAAGCTCCAAAGTCGTTTTTCTCAGTGTACTGCATTTGTGTTTTAAATAGAAAAAAAACAACGTTTCCACACTTCTCACCAAGGAGATTGTAGTTTGTTTCATTAGTTTTTCATACAAAAAAAAACCAAAGAGAGAGTAAAAAAGAAGATTTAATTATAAACCATCTTAATCAGACTATTATAGCTATCAAGATAAAGTAAAAAATTTCGTATCGAAATTTTCGTATTTGTTCCTCGCAAGTGTGTTGAAAAACATCGTATGACGCTTTGATTAGTACTTAACGTATGCGTTGCACAATGCTGAGCATACTCCTTTTGCCTTTTGTTTTATTTATTTTTAATTGTTTGTCAATTATCTTATGTATGTAATATTTTTTTTTCTGTGTATGAAGGCAATAAATGGCTATTTTATTTTTTATTTTTGATAATTAAAGCCTCTGCTCCTCGCCTCGGCTGTAATTTTCAACTTACGGCACTTACCTATATCATAATGTTCTACTAAAATAATATTTATTATGTACATTGATTATATAATACAATAAAAAAACTCCATCTGGTTTTTTTTTTTATATCTGATAGCCTTTGACCACTATCTCACCTGATGGTAAGTGATGAAGTGGTCGAAGATGTTGTTCAGGCTAACCTAGAAGTATTGACTCTTAAGGACAGCTGCCGGAACACACCGTTATGTGCTTGGCGACATTTTTTCTACTTGAGGGTGGTAGCTAGCCAGGCGGACATTCGCAAAATGCCCTACCACCATGCTTTAACGACTGCCATCCTAAGACAACAACCGGGACCGACGGCTTAACGTGCCCTCCGAAGCACGGAAACGCTCAGTAGTAATGTCACTAGCGGCCACCCATCCAACTCATGACCGCGGCGGACGTTAACTTTGCTAATCGGTTGAGAACAGCTAAGTAAACTTCGCTACGAGCGCTTCCAAATTCGTGTATGTATTGAGGATGGTATTGCATTTTACGACCTCTTTTGAAGAACTCTCGTAGCGCAGTTTCCTCAGCCGTTCTTAACCGATCAGCTAAGTAAGCAACATCCACCGTGGTCATAGCATGGCGGTAGGGCATTTTGTGAATGCCCGTCTGGCTATCTACCACCCTAAAATAGAAAGTCACTGAGCATCTGAGGGCGAGCTGTCTTTGAGAGCCAGTAATTCTACAAATCATCACATACTATCAGGTGAGATAGTGGTCAAAGGCTAGCCTATCAGGTAGAAAAAAAATGCTTATCGGGTCAGGCAGTAACCTTCGAGTGAGTGTCGCCAAGCCCTGCAGAGCTAGTAATTCTAGGTGTAGCCCGTTCTGACCTTCGGCCATTTCATTTTCACCAAACTAGCTTGTCGATCAACTTATAGGCAATAAAAAGTTATTGCTAAAGTATAATGCGTAAAAAGGTAGCATGATTTAAGATGTTTCAGTATTGTAATAGGTATCAAGTAGGCATGTATATGCTTATATGTAGAATATTGTAAAATTATGCCACTGTCAATTGCACACATATAAACCCTCACTCATTCATAAAAAAATCCAAATATAGGGTTATTGAAAAAATGATAAAAACCTCTAATGATTGACTTCTATTAAACCTAACAAACATCTATAGTTGTATGTTTTTATTATTTTGATGTTTTATTATTGCATACAGTTATTAATTTGCTCGATCTAGGTATTCAGCCCCGTGGGGTGCTGGGCTGGAATGACACCCCTACCCCTCGACTAAAGGTAAAATACCAGAAGGTGGGCAGCAGCGCCTTCTGAGGCACAGATATCTTAAACTGCGATCTCCAAGACGCCTGTCAATCGTGGGGATTATGGCAAACCCCCATAATGGGAGAGGCAGTGTTCAGCAGTGGATAATCCGGCTGATACAGTACAGTATAAGTAGTAATAAATCTATTCTAACGTCGCGTGGTGAATCCTGGAGGTGCCAGGGCGATGGCTCTAGGTTTGTGGGAGGCATTATTGCTATTTTCGTTTAGTACAAGGCACAGAAAGTTAAAGAGTCCGACAGAATTAGAAAAAAAAAAATGTTGTTTTCTGAAAAATGTTTTAGGTTTTCAGTAAAATCATAGAACTAAAGTTATTTTTTGTGTTAAACGGAGGCAGTCTGCGAAATGTAGTTAGGATTTTTCAATAACCCTGAATTATATTAGTCTGCATGTCTGTTATGAAAATTTCGTAACAAAACGAACTAAACTAAAAAGAAAACATGAAAAAATAGAACGAGGTTCTATATTTTCATGTATTTTCATTATATTGTTCATATCGTATATACAACTACCAAACGATAACGGATGTAATCATTTTTTATTTATTTAAAGGACTTTGTCGATGAACGACCACATAGTCCTGTAAGACAAAACCAGTACAATTGATGTCAAATTAGATAATTATTGAGCTACTATTCATTTTTTTTTGGTAAATATCGCTTTTACATAACATTCCTCTTTTTTCTTACATTTCAAATAACAGTAAAACAACAGTACTTACACCTTTTCAATTTAGGATTTATTTTATGGGTCTTGTCCTCATTAGAAATATTAAATATCCTTTGGGCGAATGTTCGAGCATAACTTTCTCTGATTTCTAATACGTTAGTGATTGAAAATCTCACGGATCACTAATTTTCCAAATGTATTCATGACCTGGAAAACGGTATTCTGGCTAAGTGGAAAGCAATTTGTAAACTTTGCTTGTATTTGATTACGTATACATTTATGTTAAATTGTGTTAGATGTTCAAATATATTCAGGAGTAGAGTGCACGGAGCGCTTGCCATACAAACGTAGTTCCGTCATATTTTAATTACCAAGTGTTCAAACTCGGCGAAATTATGTACTCATATTGCTGAGCCTAATATCTATGTGATTTGTCAGTTTTTTGATTTATTATTTATTATATCCCTAAATGTCAAAATAACTATTCCCATAAAAAAAACGAATATTTTTGAAAATACTTTATTTTACGGAAATCTGGCAAACCAGAAGCATAGATATTAAGCTCAAGGACTGAGTTTGAACACTTATTATTTAAAATATGACGAAACTAAGTTTGTATGGAAAGCGCTCCGTGAACTATACTCTTTAAAACTACTCGTATAAATAATAGATATAGTACTTCGAGATAAAAGTTACAAAAAAACTTCCTTTTATTCGAAATGTAAATTAGAGTGTTTAACACCGGTAAAAGTCATCAATTCCTAATCGGACTATATACTTTTTGTTTCTTTATCATGGTTGCCAACTGTGTAGATCAGCTTCAACTTTCGATACGGTCAGCGCTGTGTGTCAATATGACAGTGACCAAAACAAAAACAAGTGAGGGTAGATATCAATATAGACGCCTCAAGACGATTACACACGCTTTTTCAGTCAGCTAGTGACAACGATCGATGCATCTCGTCTAAACTCCGAGGTTATTCAAAAAATTATATTTTTACCTTAATTTGTGCGAGAATAGACCGAAAGTGTAATTAAAACATGAATTTAGTTTGTCAAGGTTTAAGAAATACCACGTTAGTACTAAATAATAACTTATGTGACAACTAAAATTGATACGTCAGCTTTTTTTTCTTTTATTGTGACAGAACAAGCTCGAGGCCTACCTGATGTTAAGTGAACTAACCTCTGCCTATAATTGTAACTAAACTGTATTTCGTCACAAGTCACGAATTGCACTGCGCTCTGTCACCTGGAGACATAATTGTTAAGTCTCATGTACCTGTGATTTCTCTGGCTTGAAAGGAATGCTGTCGGAATACACTGTTAGGTGCTTGGCGACAGATTTTCTACTTGAGGGTGGTCGCTAGCCAGGCGGGCATTCGCAAAATGCCCTTCCACTATGGAAAATGCAGCTGTGAATGATCACAATCACAGCCAACTGTTTGAAACGTTTATCATAGGTAAGCATGACAAAAACGTTCTTATATTTTTATTAACGTGTTTCAAACCTGTTCATTCCTACAGCATTAGATTAAAGTTAACGCAAAAATCGGTAATTTCAATTTCTATATACACATTTTCGAAGAACGTGTCGGATATCGGCAATTTATTTACGTAATAACTGTTTTATAATGCTTTTCATCCATGATTGCTTTATTCACCGCAGCGCGCGGCGTTGCAAAAAAATATTTGGCAGAAAGCAGCGAGCTTAGAGCCAGTACGTGATCAGGGTGCCAATTCTGCAAATTTCACCCTAAATACTTTTCGATAGCGTGTACCTTCTTTAAGATGAGATAAATTTACTGATCTCAGATTAGATTAAAGACTCGAGCAAATTCATATCTATAAGCTATCACTTGTATTCGGAATGTCGTCTCAAATGCGCCATATATGGGAACCGGTATATCTTTTTAAGAGCCTATTGAGATGATGATTAAAGAGATACTACGTGACCGATCTAAACCTGCGAAAGAACAGTGAAATCAAGTAAAGGGGGCGATTCTCTGATTTTGGTCACTTTGCAGGGACTCCTCAAAGGATCATTGTTTGGATTTATAAAAATATATAGACCTTAAACTGTACATTTTGGCCACAAATCGTGGCCAAAATGTACAGCAACCATGGATCTGCGGCACCGCTGTCTATGGACTGCGGTGCCGCAGATCCATGGTTCGATTACCGCTATACCCGCTAGGCTATCATTGCTTCAAAACTACAAAAGATTAACTTTGTTAATAACTTAGCTTAATAACATAACTTTGTATAGTTCATACTTTGTGTTATTTTCTGTTACAAGGTCCTAATTGATCTGCATCGCTCGCTTAAGGAAGTGTTACACATATTAATAAATCTATATTTAAGAATCAATTCGTGAAAATTTCATTCAAATCACAGAATTACGCCAAACATGTCTGCAGTTCAGGGTTTGCAGCCGAATATCAGGAAGCACTTCATCACCATAATCATCTGTTTGCGCTTAATATTTATTTTTGGCAAGTATTAGACTTTGGTTGTCGGTTAGAATGGCGAGCCATATGTTTTGCAGGAATATTCTTCTAACTACTGAAAATGCTTTCGTTATAGTAATTGTATTGTAATAAATAAAGCAATACAACAATACACCTTTTTTTACTTATTGCTGATAGGCTAGCCTTTGACCACTATCTGTCAAAGACGTTATTACCTAGAATTACTGGCTCTCAAGGACAGCTGCCGGAACACACCATAAGGTGGTTGGCGACAGATTATCTACTTGCACTTGGTACTTGCTGGTAGCTAGTCAGGCGGACTTGCAAAATGCCCTATGCCCAGTTGTTGTCTTAGGATGCCCACCATCTTAAGGCAACAACCGGGACCGATGGCTCAACGTGCCCTCCAAAGCACGGAAGCACTCAGTAGTAATGTCACTAGCGGTCACCCAAGTCATGACCGGACATGCTACATACAACCCACACTCGTGACTGCCCTGATTTCAACTAAACCAAAGTCGTACCGTCAGTTACACCATCGACACGGAGACCATTCGGTTCGAGAATAGTTACAATATCATTGTATACATATACTTGTGTACATTTTCAGTAAATAGTGACCATGGAAACACTCGAGCAGAATACCCGAAAAAGTAACCGAAGATGTTTTTCTGACAACGGATCTTTCAGTAGCAATCCAGAGTCTGGAACTCTGGGTGGCAATGAGCTCGCCTATTACATTAGACCAATAACATTTCAGGCAAAACGTGGGTTTTACGTAGGTACTTACGTAAACACCATTACTTATGCCTTCGGGGAATTCAGACGTGGTAATATGTTTTTCACTAGCTGGGTGCCGGATGTCACCCTCCCATTTCTAACCGTGGGTGTCGTAAGAGGCGACTAAGGGTAACACACCAGAAGGTGGGCAGCAGCACTTTCTGAGGAACTGATATCTCACACTGTGATCCCCAAGCCGCCTGCCAAGCGTGGGGATTATGGCAAACCCTTGGGGGAGGATGTATTCATTAGTGTACTATCCGGCTGATACAGTACAGTACAGTATATGTTTTTACTCAGTTCGAACAGGCTGTCCGCACGGCGTCTCTCCGAGAAGGGAAGAACTCGAATGGCCAATATAGAAGCACGTCGGTCACTCTATCCGCTCAGTGCAGCAGGCCACGGTGCTGGGATTCGTCATTGACGATATCCAGTCCTTCGAACCTCATGCAGGTACCATCGGCAAGAGAGCGAGCAGGTGTTTCGGAAAGATGTCCAGAATATCGGCCTCAAGATGGGAAGTGCGGCATAGGGCCCTTGTGTATTGTACACGGGTACCTATGTCGCAACTCTGACCTACGCCTATGCGGCAGCCGTATGGCACGCACGCACCGCTTTCCACGTGGTCCGCAGCGTTCTGCAGAGGATTTAGAGGCCGTCACTGATCCTGCTAACAAAGGCGTACCGTTCGTGTAGCACGGCGGCATTGCCGGTGTTAGCAGGAGTATTGCCGGCGTACCTCGAGGTGACCTGTGCTGGTCGATGCGTTGCGGAATGTGAGGGTTTGACATGGAAGGAGCAGCTCAGGAAACGCAGAGTGATAGAGGAAGAGATCATTGCCTTTTGGCAGGACAGGTGGGCCAGGGAGGACAAGGGGAGGGAACTCTTCAAGTTCTTCCCGGACGTAGGGGAACGCCTCAAGGCGCATTGGGTTGAGCCGGAATACCAGGTGTCGCAGCTACTTACAGGGCACGGCTGCTTAAACTTAAGATTGTCAAAAATTAAATTGCGTGTGGGAGAGATGTGTGATTGCGGGATGGCAGAGGAGAACAGGCACCACGTTCTGTAGGACTGTCCTCTGTATGATGAGATGAGAGGCAGAATGATAGATGGGATCTCCCGTCGCGAGGCGGGGCCAGTCTACTACACGGACCTGGTTCAGGATGCGGGGAGCTTCCGGCGCTTGCGCGAATTCGCGCACTCATGGCACACCGCGCGCTTTGCGCGCAAATCCAGAGAACTGCCCGACGACGAAGGTCGTTTGAGCCGTCTTATGACAGCCCCAGAAGGGGGATAGTGTACAGGATAGATAGTAGATGGGATAATTTGTAGGACACTTTGGCGCAAGTCAAAGTGTCTGCTGTTTCGGTCTTCATAACCGTAAGGTTGGTAAGACCATGGGTTGGTTGGTGGGTGGCCAATATAGAAGGTGAATTTCTAATACCTATTTATTTTTCCATAGACTTTAAAATATACGTCATCTCGTTAACACTGGCACTAGAAATGACTCCACGCACCCATTGCGGTAAAGGGGTAACCATTAAAAGGGCGTACTTAATGTTATTGTTAGTAATTATCCCGGATCAGGCATCACTAGCCTCTCACCACCATCTCAGTCCACACACTAAAAGGCTAAAGTACTAAATACCATTAGGTATTTACCTAAATAAAATAACACAGTACCGAAGAGAGAGTCCGTCTACTTCAAAGAAGTCAAAGAAATTCTCCAGAAACCCAAGAAGACTATAAAAGACCGGTGAAGGATTAAGAATAAGCTCTATCCCTTCCATTACTAAATGGACCGACGTGAATACGTTGTTTAGTGAAGATTTTTTTGTAGCGATGTGCTTGAGCCATTGTGAGTGTTATAAACCTACAATAAGGCATGTATAAGTTTATTGACACACAACGCTGACATATTGATACAACCTACATTAGGACCTCATTACCAAATGGTACGAAAATCAAAAGAACTGTAATTTGATGGCAAATTGTTGGTGTATATAATAATGGGCGTAATCGCAAAGATTACTTCTCAATATGTCGAAAATTCTCAAAAATCAGACATGATAATGTTCTACTATAATCTGCCAATTCGAGCAAAAAAGCAGCACGGTCTCTTTGTTCAATACTGAAATTGTACGGGCAGGTGAAAGTTTTGTCGAATAATAACATGGTTTTGAAGAAAATGTTCTGTCTAAATTTTGTTGGGAACTAATTTTATTTAAACAAATTTTTATCTCAGAAAGTTTTTGTTATAGTTTGCAAATTTTCTAGTTTGCAAATAATAGATATACTATGATACTTTATAGGCCGGATAGTCCACTGCTGAACAAAACCTGAATTTGCTCAGCAGTGAGAAAATTGAGGCAGGGTTTGCCATAATCCCAACGCTTGGCAGGCGTCTTGGGGGTCGTAGTTTAAGATATCAGTTCCACAGAAGATGCTGCTGCCCACCTTCCGGTATTTTACCTTTAGTCGCCTCTTACGACACCCACAGGTAGCAATGATATTCCAGCCCGGCTAGAATGTCATTGCTACCTAGCACATGCGAATACTAGAATAGCATGAAAGATGAACAAAACGTCATGATATAAATGAAAGATTGAAGGAAGTATCGTGGAAAATATTGGCACATGAGGCTAATCAACTCTGTCTCAACGTGACGGGTGCAGTGCAATTCGTGGCTTGTGACAAAATGCATCTGTTATAGGTAGAAGTTAGTCCGCTTAACATCTGGTGGGCCTCGAGCTTGTTCCGTCACAATAACATAAAAAAAAATAAAAAAAAGGATCGCCTGCTCGGCGGATCACATTAAATAATTTAAAAATTATAATCATGTACGGGATTCGATTTTCGCGTCCACCCACCCTTATAGTCGGGGTATGCTCTAACCGACTGAGCTAACATGACAAGGACACATAACTCCAAATTTTCCTCTCGTTACGTTGTACTACAAACAAGACAAATCTTGCAACTGGTTTTAAATTTGTAAATGATGACGCAACCGTTTAATTTATTTTGTTATGTTTGAAGTAACGCCTGCTCGGTGGGTAATCCACCGAGCAGGCAGCAACATTACAAATTTACGAGAGAAATAATATAGTCACGTGCGGGATTCGAACCCGCGTGCTTCCACCCCTATAGCTGGGGTATGCTCTAACCCGCTGAGCTAATTCGAGTCTCATAACTCCAATTTTTCCTCTAGTTCTTTATTTAACCCGCACATGACTATATTTTTTTCTCCTATATTTGTAATTTTGTAAAATTTTATAAACCTATTTTTATTTTAAATTTCAAGCCGTCGCGTCTTGTCGTCTCGTCCCGTTTTGCTTCTACGCGAAGCATCCTGAGATGCTTCGCGTAGAAGCAAAACGAGTCGAAAATTCTTCAGGTTTGGCTTCGCAGCGCTTATGACGTCACGTCGGCTTAACAGGAAAATTAGGTGGATTTGTCACTAGATATTATTCAATTGAAGTACTTTTAATATAATTTTGATAAATTTTACGAATGAATAATGGTAAAATTTAATATTACGAATTTCGAATGGGAGGATATGAAACACTCCTAAGTAAGCCGGAAACTGTAAAAGCAGTCGAGGTTAAAATAAAAAAATATCTTTTACTTGACTGTGAAATCTGTCGTTTCATACGTCAAGACTTTCATATATACGACTTACGTGACGCGCCCTCTGGAGCTTTATGTGGAGCTTTCTGTGGCAGATTAAAACTTTGTCAGGCTTTTTCAGATTTATTTGAGTGTAGGTACCTGCTACAGTGTCGGGGCGTTTATCGTTGTTTGCCAAAAAAATTATGTCACATACAGCTTTTATCAAATTGAGATTTTTTTACGCTTTTGTTGTACAGATACCTGTGAAGGTACTAGTGGAGAGAAATTTGAATAAAACGGCTGATATTTAGTAATCAGATGTGGATTTTATAACTGTTTTACATATTAATAAAAAACCCTCTACTGTCCAAAAAAGCCTCTGTAGGTTTAACAATTTTCTTGTACTAGCTATATTAATATGTTTACAGACACATATACTAGCGACACTAGTCACATAAGTCGGATATATGAAAATCTCAACGTTTGGAACGACAGATTTCACAGCCAAGTAAAAGTTTTTATTTTTATTTTAACCCCTACTGCTTTTCCAGTTCCCGGCTTACTTAGGAGTGTCTCATATCATACCATTCGAAAGTCGGAATGGTTGAATGAAAAAAGAGCGCTCAATAATCACCATCATGCCACCATTAATACCGATACGTAGGAGGATGATGGTGCGCATGTACATTAATGCCCGAAAGTTAACATATTTTTTTCTAAAAAAGATCTGGATTAAAATAATTAGTCAAAATTATTAATTCTGCGGCCATGAAGAAATATCATTCTGTAAATTTTATCAAAATTATATTAAATGTACTTCAATTGAATATTGTAGTAGTTAATGACAACAAATATTTAAAAGGTTTTTATTAAGAAAACATTATATTATTTTGTGATAAATCCACCTAATTTTCCTGTTATGCCGACGTGACGTCATAAGCGCTACGAAGCCAAACCGGAAGAATTTTCGCTTCAACGCGAAGCATCCTGGGGAGGTCTTGAAATTTAATATGAAAATAAGTTTATATAATATTTTTAAAGTAGATGAGATATGAAGGATATAATGTTACTGTACTACTAACGCCATCTGTTAGAAAACCAAAGAGTTAACATCGCTACAACATAACTAAACTTAGTACTTAAATACATTGTAGTTAAGCTACTTAATATTAGATGACACCACTAGAATCAGGTTGTCAAATAAACGCGAGCCCTAAAATAGCTCAGCTTTTTGCTATAAAAAAAATACGATATTCATTTTACACGGTAATTTTGTATTCGGAATGTCCTTGAAACGCCGCATTCGTATATACTGACGCTACGCTCCAACGTGTCAAGCTTCTTGCGGCAAATTAAAACTTTGGCGGCTCTTTTCCTGAACGTTTATTTGACTTTAAGTGCCTCCGATCCGGCATCTTGGGCCGTTCATTTCGTTGTTTGTCAGGAAGAAATCTGTTACAGTCTGAATTGAGATTTTCTTAATGTCGTTTGAAATTAGAACGCCCATGCTCTTCTATAAGGACATTAAAAACAGTCGAAACTTTATTACGGGACTTTAAAGCAGATTTCACATTATTAGTATCATCATCTTCTTGTCCTTACTGTCCTTTACCGAAAAAAAGAGGCTTTTTATACCTGATAGGTGAACACTATCTCATCTGATGGTAAGTGACGATGTGGTTGAAGACGTTGTTCAGGCTAACCTAGAATTACTGGCTCTCAAGGACAGCTGCCGGAACACACCGTTAGCTGCTTGGCGACAGGTTTTCTACTTGAGGGTGGTTGCTTCTGGGCTTTTACGTTTTATTATTTAGTTTATCTTTATATTTGAAAATGCAATTTCCCAGATAAAACGTTTTTTTCTGAATAATTTACAAAATACATAACATTACGAAGAACTGAAAACCAGAAGAAATAGATATCTGCATTTTTTTTATTGCTGATAGGTGAGCCTTTGACCACAATCTCATCTAAATGTAAGCGTTGATGTGGTCGAAGGTGTTAGCAGGCTTAATCTAGAATTACTGGCTTACAAGGACAGCTGCCGGAACACACCGTTAGGTGCTTCGTGACAGATTTTCTACTTGAGGGAGATAGCTACCCAGGGGTATTCGCAAAATGTCCTTCCACCATGCATGCCGAATTTCAGCGAGTTCGAACAATTGATATAAAAATATGACGAAACTACGCTTATACGGAAAACGCCACGTGAAATTAAGCAACCGTAGTGGAGCTTTGAAGCCTTCCTAGCCAAGCTTGCCTAATCTTTTTTGACGGATCAACTAGGTCAACCAACGTCCGATGCCGTCATCACTTGGATGGGTGACCGCTAGTGGCATTTACTACTGAGCGCATCCGTTTTCGGAGGGCACGTTAAGCCGTCGGTCCTGAATTGGCACATTTTCTGAATGCCCGCCTAGCTAGCTGTCACCCTGAAGTAGAAAATTAATGTTAACGGTGTGTTTCGGTAGTTATCCGTGACAGGAACTCTAGGTTAGCGAGAAAGATATTTACGACCGGATTATCACTTACCTCAGGTGAGATAGTCGTCAATGGCTTTTTAAGGGCTTTGATGACTATCACCTGAGACTTTCAGCAATAAAAATATATTTCTTTGAGCTCAATCATAGATTTTTGCCATTCCATTGTTATTTTAAGGGTGCGGTAATAGGGTTCGGTGATTCGGGTGCAAAAAGTAAACTATGTGCTAGTAACTCTTTAATGTTAAAAATAATCCGTAGTACCTGCCTACTAAAAAATACTACACGGTAAAAAATATTAATTGAATACTAACAGAAATATCTTCATAAAATTCCAGAAATATTTTTAAAGTCAACATATAAAGAAAATAATGTACCTACTAATTGTACTCGAATTTAAGAAACACTTGATTAGACACGTGACTTCCCAAAAAGATAACGAAAACCATGTAACATGACAAGCCGATAATAATTACAGGGTGAGTTTCATATTTGTATATTGTTGGAAAAGACGCATTGGATAATTGAAAGCTTTCTAGATATTACGGTTTACAAGATGGTGGCAATTGATTTCATGATTCAATGACATATTAAACAGATTTTTAATAATCATCTTTGTGACAAATTCAATGCATTTCGTTTAACTGTTGGAAGATGTGCGGATCCAACCCACAGAAGTCATGGTGAGTTTCGACGTAACTTCGCTGTTCACTAGTGTACCAGTAGACAAAACTATACAAATGATAAGCTGTATGATACAGAACTCAGCCTTACCTACTGAGTACATTTAGTGGATAGCGTTATGTCTGAAGAGCGGATACTTCATGTGGAGAGGAAAACTCTACCTTCAGGTGGATGGAGTAGCTAGCTAGTATAGCTCCAGAGGTAGCTGACTTATTTATGGAGTGGTACGAATCCCTGGCCCTCAGCACCACACACGTAAAACCGCGCTATGGGTTGAGGTATGTAGATGACATCTTCGCAATTATAGACAAAGAGGGATTATCTGGTTTTACGGATCACCTCAAAAATTTACATCATAAGATCAGCATCACCGTGGAAGAAGAAAAGGAAGGGGTATTGCCGTTCTTAGATGTGCGTGTTATCCGGCTGCTTGTATATGCCATTTACAAGAAGTCAAAGAACAAGATAGGGAAATATAGAAATTACTCCAAGAGTGAAAATTATAAATTCCAAAAAAAACAAGAAATGGAAGTTTGTTATTACTTGTCAAGATAAATTTAACGATCTTAAGCACGAAGGGGTTGTTTTATGTGGCTTCTGGGTCGAGCTCTTATGACCACTTTTACGACACTCTTATGAAAAAAAGCTCTATAATACCTTATTACATTGATACCCAATTTATACAGGTATGAAAAACATATACAAGAAGGAACTAATTTTTAAAACATGTACCCTACAATTCCAAAAAGAGGATTTTTTTCATACCTTACAAGTAGTAAATAAAAGCCTACATCGTGGAATGGAATAAAAGCTTGCGATAAATAAAAAAAACTAGCGTTCTGTTCCATTCATCCTGTATATTGTGGAAGTTCGTGCAACAAGGACGTCCTTTGTAAGCTCATAAGCCTAATTGCCCGTTACATATTAACTTAAGCTTGCTTACGTGATACACTATCAAAGTAACGAAGTTAAGTTTACGTATGTAGGCGTAGTTTGATAACTATAGTTTACGCTTGAAAGACGCTGCACACTAATTTATTTAAATTGACTTCAGAGCTTTGAGTTTAACTGAGAGCAAAGTTCTGAGGTTCTAACTACGAATAAATAAAGTTGGTTCTAAGTTAAATTATTGTCTGTATGTAGTAGTATTTTGTCAAGTTTATTAACCGACCACTGCAAGGCATCTGGACTGTATTGTGTAATTCTTATTTGCCTTATTTTTTATTGCTGATCAGTTAGGCTTTGTCGACTATCTCACGAGATGGTAAGTGATGATGTGGTCGAATATATTGTTCAGGCTAACTTAGAATTACTAGCTATCAAGGACAGCTGTTGGAACACACCGTTAGGTGCTAGGCGACAGATTTTCTAGCTGAGGAGGGCATTCGCAAAATGCCCTACTACCATGCCATAACGACTGCCATCGTAAGACAACAAACGGGACCGACGGCTCAACGTGCCCTCCGAAGCACGGAAGCGCTCAGTAGTAATGCCACTAACGGTCACCCATCCAACTCATGAACGCGGCGGACGTTGCTTAACTTAGCTGATCGGTTAAGAACGGTTAAGCAAATTACGCTACGAGCGCTTCGAAATAAAATAGATAACATATGGATATAATAAATAATGATAAAATAATGGAAAAAATATTAAAGGTCTCAATTAAATTAAGTCAATTGTTAGTGGGCTGGAGTGCTTACAATGTTTAAGGCTTGCAAATACAAATATGTGCTATTGTACGATCAACTTTGATTTGATAATGTTTATTATTGCTTATTTATACCACATAACACTGGTTAAACAATACATGACATAATTTAAATATACTTTGATTCTATTATAATTCTAATTAACTCGGCCTCGAATGTCGGCCACTTTCTATACTGATCTGGACCTGATATGAAAAATCTGTGTCTAGGCATTATTATTAGTCCGTTTGTTGTGTTAAAGTATATGTATAAAAAACCATCCCATATTTATATTTTCGACCAAGGGCCACATTATTTTGAAATAAAGAAATGTGATTGAGGTTAGATTTACCATGAACATTCAAAGTATTCAAATGTCTAACTACTTACGTCTTATCACAAATCAAAAATTGGGAATAGAACAAAAAAAATGCTGTATAGGTACCCACTTAATTAAAATAAAACTACTTACGTCTTATCACAGATACTCCAGCCTGACACTCCTACCCTATAGTATATACCTACACGAGTAGGTTTTTTTCACAGGTAGGTATCTCAACAATTGATGCTGGAATCAAGGTCACAGTTTATGTTATGATATGCAATCAGAACAAGCGAAATATTATATATCGGCGTCAGATAGGTATGCAATGGTCAAATAAATCAAAAACAGAGTAGGGATTATTATAGCAAGCGCAAAGATAATCCGTGAAGGAAATCGTCCGTCCGCCACAGATGACATTGACAAGATCACTTGAATACTAGGTTTTTTTACGTTCCATTCTGCATATAGTCTGTAGGTTACTAGATTTTCATTATAAAATGTAACTTGTTTACGATTAAGCACATATTGTACATTATTATAACATTAATAACCTTATTTTTACAATTGCTGTACAAAAATAATACATCGATGAAGTTTAAAATAGGAACGTATTTATAATTAATAAAGAGTGCGTTCGGAATGTTTGTGTAGTTTTAATCGGTGTACGAAATCATTTTGCAAGAAAAGTAATATCATTTTTACTAGGGCTGGTCTTAGAATAACGTTTGTTCTATTTGATAGAAAAAAAAGCGTCATATTTTTACAAAAGTCTTTCATTTTTAGACACGATCTTGATCTAGCGAGGTACGTTTAAGCTATTTATCTAAAGATGCATGGCCAAAACCAATTAGCCATGCATGTTAAAGCAATGGGTTCCAAACTAGGCGCAGCCTGTATCTTGGTACAGAGGTAGGTACCAAGTATATAAGTGTTTTAAAAAAATTATTAGGATATAGTGTATTGTAAAATATAATAAGATATAACTATATCCGTATGCACAATTTAATTTTTTAAACCGCGGTTTCACCCTGGTGGTGATGGATGGCGATAATGATAAAAAGTATCCTATGTGTTAATTCAGTGCCTCATCTAACTCCATATCAAATTTCATTAAAATGGGTGCAGCCGTTTGAGCGCGAAGACGTTACAAACCTACAAACACACTAAAAACCCTACGCCTTTATCTTTACTTATAATAAAACTGTAACAGGTCCAATTCTGAACATTGCAGATATTTTGAAAATAATTTTAGAGAGCACACTGTAGTTGATACTGATGCCAAAACTGTGTTTTTTTTTGCCTGTCTGTCATTCTGTCTGTCTGTCTGTATCACGGCCGCGCATCACGCCAAAACTACAGAATGAATTTTAATGAAACTTAGAACCATTTGAGTTGATACTACGAAGAAAGACATTGTATACCTTTATCCCCCAATTTAGACATTAGACAAATATTTTATTTACAGCAAAAAACAAAAAACAAGCGTACATTTAAACAAACAAAAAGTAAGGGATGGTACACTTTGTGTTTTGCCACAAACCGGCCCCAACTCAGCATGTTGCTGGTCTAGACCAGCGCTGGTCTTCCGTTGTGACCGGCAAGTGACGTTACGCACGAGTAATGTACACGATGCGCGTACTAGTAAAACTATACAAAAACAAAAATAACAAAATACAAAGTTTGTTTGGCAATACTAATACCTAACGCATAACATAAATAAACATGAATAATTTAACATCAAACCAACCACAAATATATATAAAATATATAAACTTACTAAAGTGTGAAAACCTCAAACAAGAGTGAAGGTGTAAAAAGAAAACAAACAATTTACACATATCAATGTACTTGTAACAATCTATTTTTCAATCCGGAATCAATTAGATAGCACTGTTGTCATAACGATGTTCTTCTTCTTTCTGGTGAGAGTAAAATAGTTTTTTCATATGGATCTGAAACTGTTTATACTGTGCA
Source organism: Plagodis pulveraria (assembly GCA_963890685.1). Classification (NCBI taxonomy): domain Eukaryota; kingdom Metazoa; phylum Arthropoda; class Insecta; order Lepidoptera; family Geometridae; genus Plagodis; species Plagodis pulveraria. The sequence goes on from OY982967.1 coordinate 22,232,827, forward strand.
TATTGGCTGCGAAATGTTATTCCAACACTTGGTTGCCGCATACCGGAAATTACCACGGAATGCGGCTGATCTGTGCCGCTATGTCATAAATTGCATCGAGCTTTAGCAAGGTTCCCTCGGGAAAGGGGATGAAAATCAAAATGTATACTTAGTTGTAATTTATTAACGCGTAGTCCGATTTCAATCATTCTTTTTTTATTAGAACAGCCCCGCACCCACCGTACAGCCCGGCACCCCACAAGCAGCTTGGCACATTCGCCACAATCAGTTTTTTTAACTATCTATCTTTTGCCAGATACATTTCGGAGACTGCGCAATGGAAGTGCACAATCTAATATATCTTCGTTCTACCGCCAAACAAGGAGAGTAACGGCGAAAAGAAGCCGTTTTGAAATCGAAATTCTAAAGAAACGCACAAAATCCTTTGCTTCAACATTTTTTGTGCAAACTGCAAAGGAATTCTCTGAGCTTCCAACTGTCTTCTGGAAAATACAACCTGAAAGTTTTCAAATCCAAGGAAAAATCTCTTTTCTGAGCTATGCTTTACTAAGAGTGCTTCACCGCAGACCACAGCGTTGCTTAATATGAGATAAATAGTGATCAAATGTAAATAATTAGTCTGCAGGTACGGCAATCGCGAACGAAGTCGCAGGTACAACTAGTATTTAATATTAGAGTAAAGTGAGATAGTGTGATTAGCTTTAAGTTAGGTTAACACGTAAACGATTTGTTCTACATAGTCTAATTAGTAAATAATTGGGAAATTAGGCCAATCATGGAGCAGGTGCCATTTTTTATTACGTACTAGAAAGTACAATAGAAGTCTTTAAAAAGACTTCTAGATTTTAACTTATGTGTATCTACAATACGGTATTTAGCTCTTTGAGTTTAAATTACAAAACAACTTTTATACCCCACCTAAAACATTTTGAACCCATTTTTAAGCAACCTGCGATCATGTTCTAATTTTCTAGATTCCCGTAGGGTATTTACATCTGACCCGAAAGATACCCAATTCATATTAAACCACCCCGACGGTGGGTAACTATTATAAATCAAAAATACTTAGCTACCTATGTTATTTTTGTAGAAACAAGTCATAAAACTACAGTAAGATACTTTCACAACTTTCTATACGTTATTACTCTTGGCAAAGTCACCTGCCGAACCTAAATTCTTTCGTATGTATGGGGTCTCCTTTGAAAGGATTTACGGATAAGAAGACATCCGTAGGAAAGATATACCTGTATTAGTAATGATTCAGTCGTTAGAAAAACGTTAATGTATTGCTTCCCATCATAAATAATTCAAATGCTAAACAAAGAGAGAAGTTGGACGTGTTTTGGGATGAAAATATAACAGATAGATTATGTTAGCGCTTTCTGGATAACGTTATCGAAAATAGCATCTCAAACAATGTATTCTCATGTTTAGTTTTAGTACTTATGAACTGGAAGTCTTGTGAGGATTACAGTACACTGGAACGATTTTTCCATCACACGTTTCGATACTAGCTTGTGATTAAAATATACTACGAACTATATATAACACTACAGCAACTACAATAAAAGCATTTAGAAATCCTATAAGTCATTGCAGACTCACAGGCAGTTCAAATGCTCCAGCCCACTACCAGTTGGCAGCGTGCCCATCATGCTGGCAGCATTACCCCGAGCCAAATAGGTGCCAGACTTTTGATCACGCCTCGAATCGATCAAGCGCTCTGATAAGTTTTGGAAAATACGATGAACTACCGGTCTCCACGGACTCAACGTCTCTACTCTACACCAAACGTCTCAAATATGTAACCCATACCGAGGTTAGCATACCTACTCTCAAGGATGACTGTAGGAACGCACCATTTAAAACTAAAATACAAGCCATGGGATGCCCACATGCCTCACAGGGCTTTCGTACTGTACTGTACTGTACTATATCGGATTGTCCACTGCTGAACACAGCCTCCCACATTATGGAGGGGTTTCCCATAATCCCCATGCTTTGCTTCACTTGATAAATAATAATCACAATTAACGAGTTATTTCATGCTTTCACTGAATAATCACAAGTTGTTAAAAACAACGAGTAAAATTTTTCGTAAACACCAAAATTAAACTTCCGCGTTTTTCATTGCGTAAACAGCGTTGTTTACGTTCCAGGGCAAAACAAATATTTCCAATAAATACCAGCTTTTACCATAAAAATACTCATGTCTATTGAAACGTGTACTAATTTGGTATTGTCTCAAGATTTTCCACGTAACGGCTTGTCACAACACATTATAGGAATATACCTAGAACACACACACGGTATGTAATAAGATAGGCCAAAGAACAAACACTCCGGACAATTTTACCGTGTTTGTCTTGTTCTCACATGCGACTATTTTATCTACGCCTTTCACACTCTTACATCAAACAGGAAAAGTTTTCGAGTTTGTCGTGAAGTAGTCCTGAAAATAGTACGGTAACAAATACTATATTTTACACCTTTGACACTTTTTGGGGAATGAACCTGCGCTGACAATAGACAAATAGCATTATGTAATTCTATTCTACATCTGTTATACGAGTATAAACATCCACCATATGAATAGATTCAGGCGTTACTTTGCGGAAATCCATATTTAATAATAACAAATATTAATCAAATATTTTAAGAAAACATCAAATTAATATTTTAATAAAACACTTAAAATATATAAATATATATTTAGTGACAATTCTGCCTAATTGGGCGGAATTGTCACTAGATTTTTATTTCTATTAATTGGATTTTAAAAATATTTGTTATTATCCACCATATCTTTGGCCTGCGTGGTATTTTTATATATATCTATACTAATAATTTTAAAAAAATAATGTGAAATTGCTGTTTTATTGTAAGGTACTTCGAATTGACATAGAACCTTCATGGTTTGAGATTTTTAAGTGAAACTTTTTTCACTTGATATATATGAGGTTCTTCTTTTAAAAAAATTGCAACATTCGATTATCGATTTTCAGTTGTTTTTTTATTCAGTTTAGACAAGAAATATGTATACTTCGAAAATTGGATGGATTTTTGAATACGAGTTTTGACGCGGAACTAACGCGGTAGAAACAGCTCGCAATATCAATGTTTAGTTTGGAGGGGGGACTGCTAATGAACGCACTTTGCGATTTTGGTTTAAATGCCTTCGTGAAGGAAACTTTGGTTCAAAGAATGAAAACACATATGAATAAGAATGAATTGAAAGATATGGTGGAAGCCGATCCGAGCCACTCTACGCAGGAATTAGCGGCATGGTTTAACGTTACCTTACCTGACTATATTGACTGCTTTGCGTCAAATCAATATAATAAAAAAATATGAAAAATGTGTGCCTCATGATTTGACTGATCTGCGGAAAGAAACGCGAGTTGAAACTTGTATTGGCTTGTTGAATCGATACAGAAATGAAGGAATATTGGATCAAACTGTGACATGTGATGAAAAGTGGATTCTTTACGATAACCGTAAGCGAAAAATGCAATGGCTGTCCCTTGGTCAAACACCGCAACAGTGTATTAAAGCTAAGCTTACTCAAAATGTAATGGTAACTGTTTGGTGGTCTCAGCATGGTGTTATTCACTATAGACTTCTCCGATCTGGTCAAGCAATAACGGCAGATGTCTACTGTGCCAAACTCCGAACAATGATAGCAAAACTAACAGTGAAACAGCCCCGAGTCACGATTTGATCTTCACCATTACTACTCCGTGATAACGCGTTAGAGTCATAACTCCCGGCCCACCTGATGTTAAAAGTCTCTTGTGCCTGTAATTTATTATTTCATATTTTTATTACTGTCGTCGACGTAAGTATTCAAAACTCTATTTAAAAGGCGCTTCCTTTGAATAGAGTTCAGCGCGGTCCAGTGTTACCGCGGCGGGCGCACTTAGCTCGGAGTAGGTATTGTTTTAATACAGTACAAGAAAAAAGTGTGTGTTTCTGACAGATGTTTTAGGTTTTGAGTAAAGTCGTAGAACTAATGTTGTATGCCTTGTTAAACGGTGGTAGTCCACAAGCTCCCTTTGAATAGAGTTTTGAATATTTACATCGAGGAAAGTAATAAAAAATAAAATACCTATATGAAATTACAGGCACAAGAGACTTTTGACATCATGTGAGCTGCGTGGTTGTTCCGTCACAAACACATTAAAAAAAAAACTAAAAAAAATCTTAGGACTTACAGAAGTCAAATCTAAGAGGTTATCAGCATTTTTCCAATAACCCTGTATATTTGAAATTCAATTGAAGATTTTCTGTTGGCTAGTTTTTGCCAACGAAACATAATTTATCAATAAAATAAATTCTGACTTTGATGACTACAATTTACAATGTTCATTTTACCATATTATATTGTAATGCGAAAATTTCTGTATGTGTATGTACACCCTCTTACTAAGAGGGTGTACATACACATACAGAAATTTTCGCACGCCAATCGTCTACGTAAATGCATCAAGATTGTAATGAAATTTATCAAGCAGATTACAAACGTCCGGAATTAACACTTTAGTTTTAAGGTAAAAGGTTTGCTTTTAAGACTGGTAAAAGGAATACCACGTCTGTAGCGAATCAATTTTTTTTTACTGTCGATGTTTTGTTACCATAATTAAAGTTTTTTTTTTTTTTTTATGTGATAGGAGGGCAAATGAGCAGACGGCTCACCTGGTGGTAAGTGATCACCGTCGCCCACGAACATCCGCAACACCAGAGGTATCGAGGGTGCGTTGCCGGCCTTTGAGGAGGGAATATGCTCTCTTCTTGAAGGCCCCTAAGTCGTATCCGTTCGGAAATACTGCACCTGGCAGCTGGTTCCATATTGTGGCAGTGCGAGGTAGAAAATGCCGTGAAAATCGCAAAGTTGTGGACTTCCAGATGTCGACATGACATTTATGAAACATCATGCTTTGTCGGGACGTCCGATGGCGAAATTGAGCTGCAGGTAGTAAATCGAACAGTTCCTCAGAACACTCCCCGTGATAGATGCGGTAGAAGATGCAGAGTGTAAGTCTTTAGGAACCTTATAACTAACAAATGGTTACGTTAACAAAGCTTCGACCAGGAAACGAAGTACTATTATTTGTTTTGAGCCACGACCTATTATTATTACCTTAAGATTCAACAAGATAGAAACGCCGAGTCTTTTTGAAAACTCCAAACAACTGACAATCGATCAACGCGATAAGATGAAAATATCCCAACGTTTTATCGAATAAATGCATGCATAAAAATATTCCAGTGATTAATCCCCAACGATAAAACCTTGAGTACATATGACGTCAGGTGATGACGTAGGACATTTCGTATGTAATAAACAAAAACAGTCTTTATCGATACTTGGCGTATTTCAAATACCAAGTGTTCAAATTCAAATTTGGCATGCATATCCTTGAATCTTAAATATATTCTTCTGGTTTGTCAGTTTTTTTTTTAAATTATTGGGAGTATATGGAAAAAAGTTTTGTATAGGAATTATTTTGTCACATTTAGGGATGAAATCACTACATAGGATAAAACAAAGTCGCTTCCCGCTGTCTGTGCCTATGTATGCTTAGACATTTAAAGCTACGCAATTCATTATGATGCAATTTTTAATAGATAGAGTGATTCAAGAGGAAGGTTATTATGTTTAATACATGCATAATAAAGTAGAGAAACATTTATATTTTAGAGGTTGCTAATGTGATGTCGTAAATAAACACATTATTTTGCACTTACATTGCAAATGCTGGCTGTGTAATGCCGAAATAGATCAAAATAGTACAGTATAGTGCATCTTAAAAATATTTTTTCCAAAAATGGAACCGACTTCAACACTCAAATATGTAAAATTAATAAATTTTTGGTATTTTTTTAATTTCACCCATTCAAGTAGGGAAAATATTTCGGCATTTTGGTTCTTATTCAATTATTTTTCTGTGATTTATGAAGGTCGTCCTGTCAACGGTGACAGCTAAAAAAAATATGACTAATATTAGGCGTCCCATTGAAGAAAACCTGTGAATTTATTGAGGAAATTTGATTGCGGTTACTGAATATTATGTTGATTTAACCAAATTAAAAAGGTTTTTCATGATATTTAAACTAAGACAATTACGCTGCCACCATTGGATAACGCACGAACTCACTTCAGTCTATAGGTGCAAAAAAATGATGCTGAAACTTAATCTACATATTTTTAATGCTAGTTTGACATACTAAGAGTCAAAACGTGGCTTTATTGCCATGATTATTAAACAGAAACTACAGTCCTTTGAATGGATCTCCGGGGGTGACAGACCAAGAAAACTGCAACAAACAGAAAATGTAGGCAAAATATATTTGGCTTTTGTTTTTTTATGCCTGATAGGTTAGTTTTTGACCACTATCTCACCTGATGGTATGTAATGATGTGGTCGAAGATGTTGTTCAGGCTAACCTAGAAGTACTAGCTCTCAAGGACAGCTGCCGGAACACACCGTTAGGTGCTTGGCGGCAGATTTTCTACTTGAGGGTGGTAGCTAGCAAGACGGGCTTTCGCAAAATACCCTACCACCATGCAATAACGACTGCCATCCTGGGACAACAACCGGGACCGACGGCTTAACGTGCCCTCAGAAGCCCGGAAGCGCTCAGTAGTAATGTCACTAGCTGTCACCCATCCAACTCATGACCCCGCGCGACGTTGCTTAACTTTACTGATCGGTTAAGAACAGCTAAGTAAACTTCGCTACGAGTGCATTTTTTCCTGAACCGAGTCCTGTAAGTATGACATTTGAATAAAACAAAACGAAATTATAAGTGATACGTTCCTATTTTCTGCTTCAAGGTTTTGAGAAACTTCGCGATAAACTTTTAAGCCCACAACAACGCTTTTTCTCATACCGCATTATAAAAAAGGTCTTGTATCCTAAAAAGATGGCGCAAGTGACCCATCTTGCTTCCAGTCTAGTTTTATCATATGTGACTACTTTTTTTTTTTAAATTACTATTTGATGTGAGATTTTGGAACTGTGAGTATCAGAGACATGAATCTTCTCCAATTTTAAGTTAGTTTGAGCTAATGAAAACAAGAATTAAGTTGAGTTATTTTAATAATAATAATAATTTTTTATTGCCTGAAAGAATAGCTTAACCTAATTACACTTTGTCTGATCCATGGTTTACATTATTCATACTGTAGGTACTAGCGAGCCCCAAACTAAGCGTGAGCCTGTATCTTGGGGCTCTGAGTGTGAATTTACAGAAATCATATATTTATACAAAAATAATAGGTGTAATAAAACGTTATACATAATAAATAAGATTAACAAGTCTAGTAAGTGATGGGGAAATTCTATAAAGTAAAATTTTGAAAGTAATAGTAGATTGTTCACCAATAGAGCAAACAGCCATTTTGCGAGAGTGTTTCTTTCAATCCAAAGCGGAACGAAGGATTCTAGAGTAGAACCACGAGCGTAGCGAGGGATTCAAAGTAGAATCCTGAGTGGAGCGAGGGATTTAAAGTTACACAAGCTTAAAATAGTTGTTAGCTCCCGAGGTGGACAATTTACTTTTTATTACCCTCTATGAGAAAATAAGTAAGTGCAACTTATGAATAAGAATAGTACGTTTATTTATTTAATAATATTTTTTTAAAGCAGTGATGGCTCAGTGGCATTGGCTATCGACTGCCGCGCCTTGAGAGCCAGTGAAATTACAGGCACATGAGACTTAAGAACTATGTGTCAAGATGACGGGCGCAGTGCAATTCGTGACTTGTGATGCAATTTATCTGTTATAGGCAGAGGTTAGTCCGCTTAACATCAGGTGGGCCTCGAGCTTGTTCCGTCACAATAACATAAAAAAGACAGATAATTAGAAAAATTAAGACACAGTTGAACAACTATGGAAGTGTATCGTAAAAATTTTACCACCATCCGTTACAGTGGTAGATTTATTTACAGTTTGAGAAATAGAAATAGCCTCAGAAAACGACTTCTCGGGTATAGTATGTAGTTTTTGAGAAAATATAATATATTAAATTTTTAGGTTAAAATATTCAAAAAACAGCCTGTAACTTGTTCAAACAATGTTTATGATTGATCTCTTTGGTGATTGGAATTGAAATATCCACATCCCAAATTCAAATCACTTTTAGTCCCTCAGGGATTAAAAAGCTATTGTAGTCCCTGTTTACGAAGAATAAACTAGCTCTTTTAGAATAGATATAAAATGAATATACGTATTATTTACCTAGCAAAAGATTTTCAAGCCACATGATTTATTTTGCAATCGACCACTTCTTGACTGATTGCAAGATATATCAACGTAGAACAAGTTTGCCATCAGTCGTAGATATTAAACCGATATTTCCACTGCTGATAACTTATCAATCAATCGTCTTGAGAGGTTGGAGCGGCGCCGGCGGCGGTGCTCCCTTTGTTTTATCTTCACGATAACATTCTACGAATTTTCTTTGTGATCAATAATGTGTGAACAAAACAAATAAACTCTTATTATTTATATTGAGAATACATTATACTCTCTTACAATAATTTATACGTTTAAGTTATCTCAATTTTAATTAAAAGAAATTTACTGATCCTGTTTAACATGAAATTTGTTCAGGTTCAAAGGGAATGTTTTTATTGTCGGCAAAGCAAATATTAATGTAATTTTTGTGAGCGTGGGGTATGTATAATGTGTTTTTGAAATAAGTTCAAAAACCAGTTAAAATAGAAAGAGGAAAGAGCTTAGAAGTTAGAACGCTACATAATTGTACACATAATATTTCTTGTGACTCTTCGACCTTAAGCCCTTGCGGCTGTAATATTAGGTCCTTACATATGAAATTGGCGTTTTTCGTACTGGCCACTTTAATCACGAATTTCTCCTCTTTGGTAAGGAATTCCAAATTCAAATTTGTACAGCTATAGACTCATGTATTTGTGCTTCGATGATCGTCATTCATTTGTTTTTTTTCTTCTGTTTTTTTCTGTTTGCGTCACTCATTTTACAAAATGGAAAACCTTAAATATCGCATTATTTACGAGTACGAGTTCCGCCGTGGCACTAGTGCTGCGGAAACAACTCGAAGGGTGAATGATGTGTATGGCGGTCGTGTTGCAAAAGAAAACACAGTTCGTTTTTGGTTCCAACGTTTTCGTTCTGGAAATTTCGACCTGCAGAACAAGCCCCGTGGACGGCCTGAGACTCAAGTTGATAATGAAGAGTTGAAGGCTATTGTGGAAGCGGATCCATCGCAAACCACGTCCGAGTTAGCTGCAGGCTGCAATGTTAGTGATAAAACTGTTTTAATTCACTTGAAGCAAATTGGGAAGATTAAAAAGCTTGAAAGGTGGGTACCTCACGAATTGACTGAAACAAACCGGCAAACGCGCGTCGACTGCTGCGTTACATTACTAAACCGGCACAATAATGAAGGTATTTTAAACCGAATCATTACCTGTGATAAAAAATGGGTTCTTTACGATAATCGGAAGCGCTCAGCGCAATGGTTAGATCCTGGCCAGCCAGCCAAATCCTGCCCCAAGCGAAAATTAACCCCAAAAAAGTTACTTGTAAGCGTTTGCTGGACTAGTGCCGGTATTGTTCATTACAGTTTTTTTCAAATCTGGCCAGACTATTACGGCTGATGTCTATTGTCAGGAATTGCAAACCATGATGGAAAAGCTAGCGGTTAACAACCTAGGCTGGTCAATCGCTCCACGCCACTGCTGCTTCACGACAACGCTAGACCACACACTGCGCTACAGACGGCTACTAAATTAGAAGAGCTTCATTTGGAAAGTCTAAGACATCCTCCGTACTCCCCGGACCTTGCTCCAACAGATTACCATTTTTTTCGAAATTTGGATAACTTCTTGCAACGGAAAAAATTCAACTCCGATGGGGCAGTCCAAATCGCCTTCAAAGATTTTATTGATTCCCGTCCGACTGGTTTTTTTAGTAAAGGGATCAATGAACTACCTATGAGATGGCAAAAGTGCATAGAAAATAATGGTTCATACTTTGATTAATTAAATATATTATATTAAAAAATATTCGACTTTTTGTTCCTCCCATACAAAACGCCAATTTCATATGTAAGGACCTAATATGTTTTCAATAACCCAATCTCCGCAGTATTTGTTTTAAATAGAATCGACTAATAATCCCTACAATTTTCGTACGTACCTGCTCACAAAATTCACGAGAATAAGTTGAGAAATTCGGCCTATAGAGGAGAAAAACCGGATATCCTCACAGACATATAAAAACTTTTTGCCGAAAAGATTTGAATAAAAGATGAAACGGAGAGGCTACGGTCGCACTTCACGCTTGCTCGATTAAATATATAGAAATAAAACTATATTGCGCGGTTGTTTGTAACTACTCATCTTCGGAAGGAAGTTTGATGAAATGGTTTTACATAAATTGCTTAGGTCCTATACAACATTGTTTAGGACATTGAATACTTTTGTCTCGATTTCCAGAGGAAGTGTGATGAAACATTATAGTGGATGAAGTTGCGGGCGAAAGCTAGTATTTTTTTATATTATTGTGACGAGACAAGCACGAGGCCCACTTTATGTTAATCGGTAACCACTCCATATAACATATTTCATCACAAGTGATTGATTGCACTGCGCCCGTCACCCTGAGACATACAGTGGTTGAGTCTCATGTGCCTGTAATTTTCCTGGCTCTCAAGGACTGCTGCCGGCACGCACTATTAGGTGCTTGGCGACAGATTTTCTACTTGAGGGTGGTAGGCCAGGCGAGCATTCGCTAAATGCCCTTCCACCATGCGGTGAAGCTCAAGCCGGCGCGGCGGTGGGATTCGAACCGTGTACCTGCGGCACCGCAGTCCTTAGCTATATTCACTCGGCTATCATTGCTTCAAAAGTGTAAAATGTACAAACCTTCAGGCATTCAATGACACACCATTAAAATTTAAATATATAAGTTTAAATAGATTACGTTCATTTGAAATTTGTTATATTTCTACAATTGTTTGTAGAAATATCAGTCAGTTTTAAACTTTTTGCAATTGTACCTTTTTTAATAAATATGCAACTTAAAACGTACTCTGATCTTTTGTTTTATTTGTCATATACCTTTATTAACAAAACACTACAGCTACTAAAACAAAGCATTTAGGCAACCTCAAGGCTATTGCAGGCCCAAAGACAGTCCAAATGAAAATAATGTCACAAATAGGACAAAATAATTGTAGGTATAGTAACAATGTGTTAATGTTTATTTAATGTTAGCAGAACTAGCATATATACCATACAATGTTGCCAGTATACTATTCCTACCATTCGACTAAATCTCTAAGTATTATATATTATGTAAATTTGTTCAAGAAATGGCACAATTGAAACAAAATTCTAATCCAGAATATATAATCCTTTAGAATTTTAGTAGATCTCATCGGATGCTCCAACATTCACTAAAATAATTCGTAAAATATCCAAACATGACTATTTACGTTCAAGTTTTAAACCAAACATAATAAATCCATACGAAGATATGGATTAAACATAGTAAGTACAACATTATTTTATACCTGTCAAAGTCTCCCGATATATCGGCGGTATTTGATTTATAGCATCATATGAATCAAATTTTCATACAAATAAACGTGTCAATCATATATTACATATGATGGTTGGAAAGAACACATCCCTCGCTATATTTAAGTCAATGGCGTACGCTGAAATAGTTTACTATGTTTATGTTGAAGCGTTATGATGACTTTTGAGTCATTTCAAATGTTTTATTTGTATAGAACGTGTAAGCTACTTGTAAATCATTCTCAAATATTCGCTACTAAAAGAATGTTAGTGTTTATATCTTGGTTTATGGATTTCAAATATAGGTACAATTGAAATACAAAATGTAATATGTCAACTAACTGCTACATAGTTTAACATTTAACTAAATATTAAATTAAGGTTTAAGCTTGATTCCTAATCTATAATATACATAAGAATCAAAGTCCTGGCTCACTGACTGACAGACAACGCACAGCCTAAGCTGCTGGTCACAGAGGCTTGAAATTTGGAGAGTGTATTCGTCTTAATGCGTAGGGGTGTATTAAAAAATGTTTTTTTGAAATTTAATCATTAAGGGGGTAAAAATTGGTGAATACTTTTGTACGAAAGTCCTTTGTTTGTTAACTTAGAGTTCTGCAAATTAGTATCCGGATAGATCATTCAAAATAAATAATTACAAATTCGACATTTCTTGACAGGGATGGCTTAAAAGGGTGAAATTGGTGATAAAACTTGTTATGGCCCTTGTTGAAAATTGGTATCTGGATAGACTTTTAAAGACAAAAATATACCAAAATAATATTTTTGCTAGGGTTGATCAGAAGGAGTGAAAATGGGGAGGATAGTTTGTCACTTGAACCAAAACCGCTGTCGCTCGCCCTGTTCGTCCATCTGTCATATAGATGTAGCTTTTGAACCGTAATAGGCAGACACTTGAAATTAAACCAATATTTGCTAAAAAATCAAATAAAAACTAGCTTACTAATATATTATAAAATTCATACTATTAGTGTATCTTTGTACAGTTAAGATAATTTTCTAAATCATCTTAATTACTACATAATATATACAGGGTTATTGGTAAAATGCTAACAAGCTCTTCAGGTTGACTTCGGCTAGTGTTCAGTAAATAAACAAAGACTGATTTTCAAATATGAAATACAGTCACACATATTGTGTTATTTCGTCTAATTTGTCCACGAACGAGTGGGAAGACGTTTTAAAGTTCTTGATCTGGAAATAATTCGGCACCAACATTTTTGACGGATACATAACCTACCTTCGTTTTGCCGACGACTTAGTTATAATGGCAAAGTCACTTGAGCAACTACGCACTTGTACATCAGTAATCAGTACATAACCCTCAGCGTCCTCGGTAAAATTTCTTAGCAGGTGGGTTTAAGACACATAACATGCATAAGACGAAAAATGATGTCTTATGTTCATGTTGCATCCATATCAGTTGGGGACGATACGCTGGAAACCGTTTTTTACCAACCTTTACATTTATCTGGGACAGACTGTCCAATTTGGTAGGTACAACTTTTACAAAGAGGTCACTGGGAAGAGGTTGCGAGGTACCGATAACCGGTGGTGAAGAAAAATCTCGCGTGGTTATCACTTTACACCGGAAGACATAGTAAAACGATGGACTGACGATACCGTAAAAGTCACGGGTAGTCAATGGTACAAGTGCTAATAGCCGTTCTTTTTGGCGTTCTGTGGGGGAGGCATATGTACAGTTTAGTGCCTTCCAGCTGATGAGATCGATGTTTATGTGATATCGTGTTTCATTCTAATATTAATTTTAGTTTAATATACCGTATAATAATGGCCTAAAGATCAAACGTTCCTATTTTCATGCATTTAACACCATTTGCAGTTTTTTTTGGCGTATTGCTAGCACTAATCTCTTTGGTCACCATGTCTGTGTTCGTGTTCCTCATTAGAAAAGTACTGGCCATCATTAAAAAAAAATATATTATCAAATTTATTCTATTTTGAATTCAATCTATTACGTTACAACTACATCGAATCGGTAACTAATTAAGGCATCATTGATGTATCATCATCAGTCATTCAGCAAATTCACAAATGGATATAAATGAGAAAAACTGATCGATAAATACTCAGTAAATAATCTCAGAAAATAAATGTGACGAAGCAAGAGACGAAAACGAATATATTAACATTCTTTAGTATTAGTTTCCCGGATCGAAAAGAGATGTCTCGTTATCATAGTTGTTATACCCCTTTCGTATCGAGCTAGTTATGACTACTAATAGTCAAATTACGTGAAATGGCGCCCAGGTCTCACCCATATATCTGGCGCTGGCAATAAAGCTCTGAAATCGCAGTCTCTGCGTTTAATTATCGAGATATGTTTTTTGGGTCTATTGGATTCTTGGTTAGCCGTTATACGGATTGAAATGCTTTAGAATCTAGTTCACGCAACCTCTTGGCAGTATTAACAAAGGAATAAGCCCTCGTAGCGAAGTTTGCTTAACCATTTTTATCAGCAAAGTTAAGCAACGTCAGCCTCGGTCATGAATTGGATGGGGGACTGCTAGTGACCTTACTACTGAGCGCTTCTGTGCTTCGTGGGCACGTTAAGGGCCAAGTCATTCAATACAAAATCGAGAAGAAGTCGAATCGAAAAGAGTGCCTAATTAGAAAATAATAAAACGGCCGTCACTGAGGGTTTTTCTAACGGGATTCATTTATAAAAACCAATTTATCTTAGTTATCTTTATAAAGTTATTATTAATTTGGTTGTTATATTGAGATGCTAATTTTTATATATATCTTTTGCTTAAACAATAGCCATTGTAAAAAAGTAATTACTTCGTAAATACGCTCCGTTTTGAAAATGCAGAAAGCATAAAATAATAAGCAATAAAAACAAATAAAGTTGACGATATTCTGACCTCTGATTTAAGATAACGATATACATCTAGAAAAAAATAATCAGCGCATTTAGAGACGAAGATATGGTCCTAATTATGTGCTGAGTAGTTTTGCTGTTTTCTTTTATATTACTGTGTAGCAGGTGCTCAAACCTAACCTGAAATGTGGCTGGGCACGACAGTGCCGTGTTTGTCGTTTGATTTAGTAATCACACTCCAACTTTTTGTAAATGTGCCAATGCGCACGCATAATATCTAACTACTGTGGCAAAGTCTGCTCGAAGTCTTCTATTGAAGCCTTATTGGCAGTCAACCCAAGCCTTACTATTAATGACGTTAGGGGCACTGAATGATTAGGAAGCAAATGCACGAAAAACATATATATAAAAAAACAAGGCTTCTAGCCGTCACGTATCCAAGAATTGATCGCAGAGAACGTCGCGTAGACGTCTAGGCAAGGTCCGCTACAAGGCATAGAGAAATATTTGCTTTCTCTTTTCTGTGCTACAAGGCTTAGAAATATTTTTTTTTAATATAAGTCCTTTGTCCGCAGTCTCACCTGATGGTAAGTGATGATGTGGTCGAAGGTGTTAACAGGCTTAACTTAGAATTACGGGCTCTCAAGGACAGCTGCCGGAAGACACCATTAGGTGCTTGGAGACAGATTTTCTACTTGAGGGTGGTCGCTAAACAGGCGCGCGTTCGCAAAATGCCCTAACACCATGCGGTGAAGCTCGAACCCGCGGTAGGATTCGAACCATGGACCTGCTCCGTGGCAGTCCATAGTCGATGTAACTGAGATATCAATGCTTCAAATTTAGAATAGAATCTGTGTATGAAAAATATTTTATAAGAAAAGAGCAAATAAGAAACAATAATGACAGATTTTTTCGTCAATACAAATCCCATTCCATCCCATCGGGGACAGACGGGAGTAATTCTCTTGATCCCATTGTTACTTTTGTACAAAGCTTTTATGTTACTAGCTGTCCCGCCGCTCGTGATTAAATTTGGTTATATCGCATTCCTTTGGGAACAAAATAGGACATTGAAGTAATTATACATATTTTCATAGATATATAACTAGATATACATCAATGCTTTTTTTTGCATCTATGCTATTTATATCTATATCTAAAGGTAATAATATTATAAAGAGGAAATATTTGTATTTTTGTGTGTAACGAATAAACTTAACAATTACTGGCCCGATTTGAAAAATTCTTTCACCATTAGAATCGTAAACTACCTGATGAACAAGGCTATAGAATATTTTCAAAAACTTAGGGATACGTATGAAAACTTAGATAATGTAACCCAAGGAAATACCAAAAAAACCTTATATCGCGTACGCTGCGGAAATTGTTGACAATTGAGCTAAGTGATGTATCAATATCTACAAAACAGTCCGTATTACTATAGTCTAACTATTACAGTTATGTCACAATAACTACTTTTTATGTGTTTCAATTTATATTTTTTGTTAAAAACCCGTGCAAACCGGGGCAGGCTGCTAGTATAATATATAAGGTATGGAAACAGTTTTTAACCAGAAAACTGTTTAAATCGTCTATGCTGGTACCAGTATGTTGTTAGGCTAGCTTTTTTCTTACTGATGGGCTGACGTTTCACCACTATTTCATTTATTTGTTAGAGATGGTCGAATATTTTAAATTGGAACTACTTTGAAGAGCAGCTGCAAAAACATGTATATATAAGCTGCTATTTAAGAATACAGATATTCTACTTGGTTGATAGATAAGTGAACATTTGCGCGATGTAATACTATTAATTTGGGTCACTGCTGTCCAACCTCAAGTAGAAAATCTGTCGCCAAGCTACGATGTGTTCTCACATTTGTCGATATATTCAATGATCAAATCATCAATTACCTAAGGTGTTAGTAAATTATGAATTGATAACCTACGCGTAACAATTAAAATTCATGAATTTTAATTTTAATAATTCATATGTAATATCCACAATCCTGTCATAATAGAAAGAGTGGGAAGTAGGCCATCTCCGGCCCAATTCGCGATATAATTACCTACCACACTTGTCTGGCTCAGGGTTGTTACTTATTTATAATGTATGTAGGTACTCGTATACATCGTGTCCCAAAATTCAACGATAAGCCGGCATCGGTGCATGGACCTACTCATGACTACTCGGGAAAAAATAAAAATAAAATTATAACTCTTTTTTTTTTTAATTACAGAGACTTTTATAAAGTTGCGCCAACTTTTAATAAAACTTGCCATGGTAGTGTCCATACTTTTTTTTTAACCCAGACTATAGAAAGTGCATAGAATGTTAAAATCTATGAAAATTATAAGAAAAAAATTTTTTTTTACTGATTTTTGTAAAATAATTACAGACTTTCTGTAATTTTAAAGGATTGTGGTAGATAGCCGTCCTTCTTAGGTTGCTAATGCACAAAAAATATCAAAAATATGTCAAAAATTGTGGTCATGGTAGTTGAAAATAGCATAATGGGTATCGAATATCGATGAAATTTATAAAAGTCTCTGTAATTAATAAAAAAAACAGTTATAATTTTTTTTTTTTCCGAGGAGTCATGAGTGGGTCCATGCTCCGATGCCGGCTTATCGTTGAATTTTGGGACACGCTGTATAAGCTAAATTTTAATTCAGTACCTAGAAATAGGCAAGGGCCGGGAAGTTGTATTTTTACTTGTGTTGTCTGGGTTCAGGGTTAGTAAGGTCGGTTTTACATATATATGATAAAACCTTTCACGATGAAAAAAATACCGACAGGCGATACCTATTTGGTTGCGGGGCCAGAGACGAACGACGTGGAGCATACCTAATACAACAAAGAAATAAGTAGGCATAACTCATCATCAAGTAAAAATGATAGGTATGCTAGATTAAGTGACTTGCTTACCTTTAATGTTCAGTATGTAATCTGAATAGAGACAACCCAACACAGCAATAATTTGTCCTGTGATTATCAAACATTTTTCATTTATTTAGCGGTGCCGAAAAGCTGTGACGCGCGATTTTCGTTCGATGTAAGCCCTGGCTGGCGCACTGAAAAACGGGTCGAGATTGTGTTAGAGTGTGCGTGCAGGACGCATAGATACTATGGCGCACACATGCAAGCCGCGCGCGGTGCGTTTGTATGAAGATAACTTACTTCCTCACTCCTTCTACTATGATCCTGTCGTGCACCACGAACTAATTTAAATTAAGTAATACGATTATAAGTTCTTATTTTGTTGACGTTCAAATATAAATTGATATAATACCTTATGAAAATACTACATTATGCAACAAGTGCGCGAAGTTTTTTATTACAATCGAGACGGGTTTTAGGTCTGAGATTGAAGGCCTAAATCGTAGTAGAATTCTTCTACTATGCCTAAATGGAGTAGATATTGTAATTAACAACGCGCAAGAGTTTCATACGACGTTTTTCAACACACTTGCAAGGAACGAATACGAAAATAACGATACGAAAATATTTTCTTGATATTTTTTATAGCAATAATAATCTCATTAAGAAGGTTTATAATTAAATCTTCTAAAGTTCTACTTCAGTAGGTAAAAACTCTGGTTTGTTTTAATATGAAAAACGAACGAAACAAACTACAATCTCCTTGGTGAGAAGTGTGGAAACGTTTTTTTTTTTTCTATTTAAAATACTAGTGCGGTAAAGTAAAAAAAAGGACGAGTGCGTTATATATTATGACACTAAAATCGGTGCATTTAAAGGCCCGTTACGAGCGAGTGTGTTGAAAATGATATTATTTTCTAGTATAGTAACAAAATTTAAAAAATAAACATTGAGTTGAGCTCCGTTTCCCACCACGAGACATTATAGGTAGAAAACAGAACTCATCAGGTCATTTTCCACGGGTAGGGTACCCTAAAAGGCGGGTGACATTGCTCCGTTGAATGGCAATACTAATTATCTAGTCGAAGTACGCGCCAGCCAGCCAGGTCTTTGGTCATTTGTCTTTTCTATCAGATTTGACAAATCTTGGCTTGGACCCCACGGACCTATAATTTCCACTCTTTTTTCTTTATAACTGTCTATCTTTATTCTTTTCATGTTTTGGTATGAAATATTATTGAGAAATTTGTTATTATTGACAATCCTTAAATGTTTGTTTCTATTAATTGTGGGTATATTGCTTTCGAGATAGTGCGCGGTGAACAATAACTTACATGTCGACTAATGGCCTTAAAATCGCCGCAATTACTAAGAAATATTTTTATTTTAGGTTCGTCGTTTTGGATTTAAGAATCAACAGAAGATTTAATAAGTTATATATAACTTAGAAGAATGATGAATGCATAATAATAATAATAATCTGCAATGACGTATAGATTGTCTAAATTATTTTATTGTAGTAGATGTAGTATTGTATATAGCTCCTAGGATTTTGTTAAGGTTGAACTGGCCGGTCAGTTTTCCATACAAACGCCGTAGGGTGATCACTCCCTTATTTGAGGATTTAGGTAACAAAGCATAATACCGTTTGAACTCGTCATTATCTAGGTTTGTAACGTGACGAAATTTTAAAAAGTTACTTTATTTGAAAGTTATGGGCCTCGAAAACTTTATATGAAAATGTTTCGAGGCTCATAACTCTCAACTTAATTATCTTGTTAAAATTTCGTTACGATACAAACCTAGATAATGACGAGTTCAATTGATATTATGCTTTGTTTTGGACCTAAATCCTCAAATAAGGGAGTGATCACCCTACGACGTTTGTATGGAGAACTGACCGGCCGCAGTTCACCCTTAATAAAGGCATACCGCCGGTAAAAAAAAACATATAAGAAATGTAATGTCATACATTATACCTATATACCTACTAAATATCGAGTTTGTTCTATACTTTTCATAGCTAAAATATACCATATTCCGTTTATTACTTGTATATTAACATGTTGGGCCATTGTAGTCATTTTTACGCGATTATGACGGAAAAAGGCCCCCCTAATTTCACTGGTATCCATACCCTACAAACCGGAACACTAGTGCTGTGCTGTGAACATGACTGCTTGGCGGTCGAAATAGGTATAGTGGCAGTACTTACCCGGACGAACTCGCATAGTGAGTTCTGCAGGTACTAACAGAGTTCATCATCATCATCAGCCGGAAGACGTCCACTGTTGAACAAAGGCCTCCCCCATAGAACGCCACAAAGAACGGCTATTAGCCGCTTGTAACCATTGGCTTCCCGCGACTTTAACGATGTCGTTAGTCCACCTAGTGGGGGGCCTACCAACTCTACGTCTTCCGGTGTATTGTGGTAACCACTCGAGAACCTTTCTTCCCCATCGGTTATCAGTTCGTCGAGCAATGTGGCCCGCCCAATGCCACTTCAATTTGCAAATTAACTAACTAACAGGGTTAGGACCTGGGACCCAACTCCCACCGTTTAAAAACAATTATAGAAACTAACATCATTATTTCAAACTTAAATATGAATACAAAGATTCGTACAGTGGCCGTCACGAAACAATAATGTTCTTATAGCACTATCTCTATCGCAAAAATGAGTTGATTGAATGCGTGCAGCTCGCTCTCACAGTTCTAATGTAAGTTTACTATAGATGTATGTGGGGGTGCAAATTAAAATTGTTGATGTAAGGTTAAAATAGGATTGAATTAAGAGATGGGAGTTGGCCCCCAGTAAATATATCACCCATACCAAGAATGACAATTCTAATCTATACAAATATGTTATTTTATAAGATAATTCGATAAGTGCCACTTCCATCCAATAGAACATATCGATACAAAATTCATCTCCATTGTCACATGATTGTTACGAATGGAAAAGATGGAGAATATTTACGATTAGATTACATTCTTCGGAAATAAACATGTTATTTGTTCATAAAATTTCACAAAAATAGAACAAATGGCAAGTTGAATGTCATACAAAATCATGAAAATCAATTCATAAAGTAATCGCTTACCAACAATAAATACCGTCGAATTGAGAACCTTTAAAAATTGCTTGCCAGTTTTATTACTTTAACAAAACTTGCACGGCTTGCACCTGATGCGGCGTTAATCTAATCAGAAATTTGAAAAGAAATCGATTACATAATACGAGAATAGTAGGTTTAAAAAGTTATTATTGTAAAAACTAAAATTCATTATAATTTTTGTGTATGTGTGTTTGTTTTGGTCTGCCTCACCTCTGCAAGCAACACCTCAACAACCTCTTACAAACTTAAGCTACAATCAAATTTAGAGGCAATTGACTAGATCTTAAGATGGTGAAAATTGACGTTAGTTTCTTAGATTCTAAGCTTACAAACTTTTTATCCCGATTTACTGAGGAAATCTCATATAACCGAATGATAAACGCGCCAATCTGCCGAGAAAGCTAGTTTCATAAAATAAAATAACAATTAAACCTTATCAAAAAGTAATTAGCCAATCAATATAGATAAGTTATATGTCTCGAGCAACTACTCAGTTATGATACTCTATAAATAGAATTTTCGAAATCAAAACGTTCCAAGACTTTACGCGTTATCGCATACTTTGAAGGGCAATACAATCACTACATTATCTTTATACTATATTTAGAAATAATTTATTACAGATAATAGAACTGAAATGTATTAATTTACGAATGTAATAAAAGTTTAAAACTTGTGTGGAATATAAAGACACTATCAGTATTGATAAATAGACAGTCGTTGTCATGTCCAAATTTCTTTAAATTTGTTTATGACCGTTTTGTAAATTTTGGAAAGCTGTTGAAAAATGGTAGAATTCAGAAAATAATACGTTTTTAAGAGTGATCATTGTATTTAAGTACAAAGATATTAGAATTGAGAAGTACTAGAAGAACGCAAATGGAAAAGTACTTGCGGATGAATTCTATTGATAATGACGCTGAAATGCTCGAAATGTGTGATGTAATTGTTATTTGATGGATTTTGAACCATGAGGTTTTGGTTCTAAAATTAAGTCACAAATTGAGTTAAGCCAGAATTTCAATAAAACAGTATCAAAGAAATGCTATAGAATGGATTGTTATATAACATCACTATTGCGTTTATTGCAAACTCTTTATGATACACGATATTTTGGGCCGTCCCCAGTAGTCTTACTAAATAGTCTTAATAATAATATAATTGGGAATTTACTTCGCCGTAGACTGACTGGTAAAACCACGGAAAATATTTTTCCCTGGTAAGAACATTTGCTGTCTGGCGCGTAAACAATAAAACAGTTACAGGAACAGGTGACATAATAATATAATAATTGTCTTCTGCGTTTTTTTTTTTTTATGTCATTGTGATGGAAAAAGCGTGAGGCCCACCTGATTTTAAGCGGTATCCTCTGCCTATAACAGATACATTTCATCACAAGTGATGAACTGCACTGCGCCCATCACCTTGAGACATACCTGTTAAGTCTCATTTTTGCCTGTTATTTCACTGGCTCTCAAGGACTGCTGCCGGAACACACCGTTAGGTGCTTGGCGACAGATTTTCTACTTGAGGGTGGTCGCTAGCCAGGCGGGCATTTGCAAAATGCCCTTCCACCATGCGGTGAAGCTCAAGCTCTGGGCGGGATTCGAACCATGGACCTGCTGCGCGGCAGTCCATAGCCAATGCCACTGAGCCATCACTGCTTCAAAATTAATTATTAATGAATGCCCTTTTGATTTGTTTATAGTCACAGTGAATGGTATCCGCACCGGAAACTGAAACCGTTTAAAGTCCAAAGCATTAAGATTCGTGCTGTTAAAACTTCTCCATTATACTTACATCTAATCATTTTTGCATCGATTACGTTGTTTATCAGTTTTTTAACCGAAAAACGTGTGTCATAACATAGACGTGGTTAGTTGATGTTTCTTAACATTATGATTAGTGATCCAATTTTTAATTGAATATTGGGACGCGGTAACCAAGCAATTCCAGTGAGTAAACATTCGATTGGATAGTTGACATCATCATGGTTAGTAAGGGAATTCAGCGATTGTAGGTCATCAAATCTCCAGGAATTTTACTTTGAATCTTGCAATTTTTCGTAGTTATCGTAGCTAATACTCAAACCTAAAGCTAATACTTCTCTTATGGTTGAAATCATGACCTTTGCAAATTTGAGTATTCTTTGGATATATCTTTACCCGTATGATGAGTTTGTTTTTTGGTTCAATGAACTGTTTAAAGTCTGCGAGGAAGGTTATTCAGCCAGTCGAAATGTTAACTGGGATTTTTATATTGCCAATGTCCATTAAAATACAAATCGACGTGGTCGATCTGCTACTCAGACATTGACACATGAACATGCAAACTTAATTTAGGTGTGTTGATATGTGTTTACAATATAGATGGATTCAACATGCGTTAACTTTTACCAGGTGGTAGGTCTCTTCAGCAAGGGCCTGTCTTGTTGGGTATCACTGCAGTGTTTGATGTTCTGTTGAAATAGTAGTTTGAAGATAAGAATATGTGAACACGTAAAGGGCACTGTATCAAGTGAAATTACTGAGTAAACGAAAATTAAGAAGTACAATAGTTACTACCGTTTAGCTATCAATGCTTCAAAATACATTTTTCTACACCCTTGCTCGTAAAGTGAGCTTTATTATATCATTCATAGGGCCATATATGTATTCATACCGGACAATAACACCCTCGTACATAATAATATTATACACTAGTGCGTAATCGAATTATCCCTTCAAAGTTCAGTTAGTACCTAACTCCAAATTATATGCGAGTAAACAGATCATTTTCAATTTAATCGGGTAATACAGATTTGTAACATCAAAGAGGTTTATATGTAATCAAACAGCATACATTTAAAAAATCTTGCGTGCTATTTTTTGACGAAATTTATATCCATAATTTTCGTATGTTGTTTGTATCGTATTTGTGCAATATATTTTTTTTTCCTCGCCAGGGTGTTGAAAAAGTGCATATGAAACTCGTGAGCTCATTATACACTCGGCTGATTTACGCCCTCGCCAACGGCTCGGGCTGCAACACACAGCCTCGTGTATAATGAGCAACTTAGCTCATTTGTATCATAATCTACTATTACACAACTACACTTACGGAACAAAACTCGTATCTCCTCTTAAACGTCATTGACGATTTTCGGCAAACCATGTCAAAATTATTATTTACATACGATTCTGAAATCGCAAAACTGCGGCTGTGTAAAAATTAATATTGTTTCAAATTTTCAGACGTTTCAGACGGAAAGTTTACCGTATTTTCGCATTGCAGCGTATGCATGATATGAGCTTTATTTTAATGCGTATTAGTTTGATTTTCGTGACAACAAGCTGCTAATGTTCAATCTCAAAGCGCATGGGGCTACGACCATTTTTCGACGGAAATGCGTGAGAATTTGAGAAAATAGTAATTTTCACAAAGATATTATTGTCGATTCTAAAAGTTTCAACACGGATTTGTTAAGGATGTTGTCACATTGTACATAATAACCATAAACCACAGATAAGAGAAATAGAGAGTTTTGCCTTCAGTCCGTGTTTGTTTACATAAAAGTGTAGCGACACTGTCGCCGCGTCTTTTCCACCCATTTCACTCTCACATCTATAAAAACAATAAGTATGGCTGTGCCTTTTGCCATGCACACCAAAATTTCCGCTACAAACTAATATAATAACTAATACATGCAAAAATGGGTTGCGCTTCCACCTGTAGCTACGGTCACTAGTTACACTCACAGATACAGCTATTAAACCATTGATCCATTGCGTCATCGGAAGAACTTATTCGTTTGTTGATTTGTACCAAGAGCGCAATGATTTTCTTACAAAGAAGCCTGATTTAGGCCAGATGCGTTCGCACGTGCCACGCCTCCATTACCTATCTCCCTTTTTTCTTGATCTGAGTGAAAAACCTTTCAGCATAGATTTGTTTTCAAAATGTCCACAGATATAGATATATCTGAAATTATTCTTTGAAGAGAAGTTCACCTACAAGGTGATTAAAATCAAGGAACCATCCGGCCCCTTCCGTAAAGTACTTTAAATGACTTTTCTTGTCACGAATCTGATAAAAATAATAATCAAATCAACGGACAAAGACAAAATCATGTTTTTTAACGTCAAAAATAATAATAATCTCTTACAAGGTCTATTAATCTATAATTATTATAGTTTTTAACATTATATTTTCCATTACTTAGGTATTCAGTAATAAGCGCATAAAGCGTGGTGGAAAGGCATTTTGTGAATACCCGCCTGGCTAGCGACCATCCTCAATTGGAAAATCTGTAGCCAAGCACCTAACGGTATGTTCCGGCAGGTATCCTTGAGAGCCAGTTATTCTATGTTAAGCCTGTTAACACCTTCGAACATATCATCACTTACCATCAGGTGAGATTGTGGTCAAAGGCTTACATTATAATGAATAAAAAAAAATTGTAAAAATAACAGATAAATAACTTTAATATTGTTATGTTTGCAATAACGCCTGCTATGCGGATTACATAACAAAATTACAAATATACGATGGGAAAAATTTAAGTCATTTGCGGGATTCGAACCCACGTCCAGGTTAAAGAACGATAGGAAAGATTTGAGTTATGACGTCATGTCATGTTAGCTCAATTGGTTAGAGCATACCCTGGCTAAAGGGGTGGATGGACGTGGGTTCGAATCCCGCACATGACTTAAATTTTTCCTATCGTATATTTGTAATTTTGTAAGATAAATAACTCCCGGCTAGTATTTTGTCATCTGTGTTCCGAGTAAGTATGAGATACCTTTTCCTTTAGAACCTTTTCAGACATCACATGTGTGTTTACAAAGGGTCGTCCCATCTGTTCACTGTTGTTTTTGTTGGCAGAATAAGTTGTAAAAATATCACATTTGTTCGGGACTTAGGAATATTTCCATATTAAAACTACCAAAAGCATCACCGAACTCATAATTTCTTCCAAATCTTTCATATATGCTGGAACTTTGACCACGTCTTGAATACTTCACTATGAAAACTATCGCGAGTTTTATCCATATTAACTTATTAGGAACCGGCTAGGACCTGCGTTATATTTACCGGAAAGATTCCGACCAATTTCGGACTGTTTTGAAGTTTCGTCTGGGAGTCACGATTGCGCGAAGCGACGAACACGGGCCACAGCGCGTAACACGGGCTTCAGCTGTCCTTGAGAGCTAGTTTTTCTACTTCAATATTATTTACAACCCTACACTAACCCTCGACCATAATCATGACTTATATATGACCAGATGAGATATGCTGCCAAACGGCTATCCGCCAAACCCATTAGCTGAGAATAAAATTGATACCGTTTTATTTCAGGATATGAAAGACGGTGGCTCCCTTTCAACAGTCTCCTTTACAATACAAATGTACGAGCTAAGTTTGTTTTTATCTATCTTTCCTAATTATTACGTCATATAGAAAATAAATTTACCACGCACTATAAACCCTTTCCTTTTCGCAGCTAACTTAAGGCACGTATAAACAAAGTACCGTAGCTAGTAAGGTAAGGCTTTCAAGTCTCCTTCGTGTGATAGAGAGGTAAAATTGCCGTCAAAAGAAACTTTTTGAGTACGGAACTGTGTTATTGACATCCGTAAACCCCTCGTCACTACACCGAAATTACTGAACTAAGGAAATTCAACCTTCCTTACTTCCTTAGAACTACGCTAATTTAATCCCCTACTCTAATTCGTCGAAGTATCGAACTTCGGGTCCGAAAAATAGGTATCCGCAAAACACGTATTGACTTACTTTTGTTTAACGTCGTTCATAGCATAGACTTTAGCATTTGCCTTTGTAGATTCTGTTTTTTTTTTAAATCAGATTCGATTGGTTTGTACATATTCTAAATATGAAATTATAATTTATTCGTTTGCAATTTTTATTTAAGTAGTCAATCTCGGGTTCTAAATATGCACTAGGAACACAAATACTAAAGAGAATATAAATTCCTATGGAGAAAAAAGACATTCACGTAAATTCTAAATATCTAACCAGTATTTTCTAGAACTGTAGCGACACCTTTCGATGAGCTTCATAACTAGGATTCTCAGACTTGCCACGGGAAAATGTTCTTTAAGTTCCCTTCTTTAGGACTTAAAACTGATTAAGGCATAATCGCGTTCGCAGAGTAGTATGGGAGATTCCATAGCGGGCAAGATTTGTGATGAACGATGTGGTCCAACCATAGACTATATCAAACAACGAACTTCTTACCCCAAATAAAATTTTCGTTGTCTATGGTATCGCTCGAACACGAAAAACTAAACTTCGTTGAATTGTAGTAGCGGCCCTGCTTTCAAAGCTCGTAAGTTTTCAAGCTCCGGGAGAATTTTGCTTACTATTACTTGTTGCTAATAGGCTAGCTTTTGATACTACCTTTGAGGTAGGAAGTCTCCAGGAGTGATAGTTCGCACTTACTAATAAGTACGAACTATCAAACCTGTTAGTAGGTAATGATGTGGTCGAGATGTTTAAATGAAGCAGTGATGGCTCAGTGACATTGGCTATGGACTGCTGCGCAGCAGGTCCATGGTTCGAGTTTCACCGTGGGCTTGAGCTTCAGCGCATGGTGGAAAGGCTATTTGTGAATGCCCACCTGGCTAGCGACCTGCTTGGCGACAGATTTTCAAGCAGAAAAACCGGGGGTGCCGGGCTAGTTTCGCTACCCCCATCTACTCATCTCCTTTACACGTGGTTGTCATAAGAGGCAAGTAAGAGTAAAGTACCGGAAGTAAGCAGTGCCTTCTGAACTGCTATCTTACATTGCGATCCCCAAGACGTCTGCCAAGCATGAGGATTATGGCAAACCCTGATTAATGAGTGTATTCTGCAGTAAATAATACGGCTGATATTTTTTTTTTATTTTTTTTATTGTAACGGTACAAGCTCAAGGCCCACCTGATCTTAAGTGGAATTACCTCTGCCTATAACAGTTGCAATTTATCACAAGTCACGAATTTCACTGCGCCCGTCACATTGAGACATAGCTGTTAAGTCTCATTGTGCCTGTAATTTCAATGGCTCTCAAGGACTACTGCCGGAACACACCGTTCGGTGCTTGGCGACACACTTTCTACTTGAGGGTGGTAGCTAGCCAGGCAGGCAATCGCAAAATGCCCTTCCACCATGCGGTGAAGCTCAAGCCGGCGGTAGGGATCGAACCAGGGTACTGCGGCACGGCAGTCCATAGCTATTACCGCTCGGCCATCATTGCTTCAATTAATAGCTAATACAATAAATTTGGTCAGATTATGATAAGGATTTCTATTCTATTCTACTTTAATCGAACTAAATTTGACGGTAATACATATTATCTTTTTTACGGTAGAGAAACACAAGTAACTTTTAAAGTTTACCTTTTTTTCTCATAAATGGTATGTAATGCTGCCATAACATCTCTAAAAAGTATCCAGAAAGTGAACTCTACCGGAGACTTATTTACAACTGTCCAGTAAGAAGCAATATTTCAAATTTGGAATCTCCTACTATCCTGTCATAAATATTACT
Source organism: Plagodis pulveraria (assembly GCA_963890685.1). Taxonomy (NCBI): domain Eukaryota; kingdom Metazoa; phylum Arthropoda; class Insecta; order Lepidoptera; family Geometridae; genus Plagodis; species Plagodis pulveraria. Next base: position 22,260,796 of record OY982967.1, read on the forward strand.
GAACATGTAATTTAATTACTGGACAGTAGGTCATCCTCTTTAGATCTGCTTAGAAGAAAAAAAACATAGTAAATACCAGACACAGATTAAAGTTTAGCCATTATAACATGGTTATAGGAAGGAGGCTCCAAATATATTTTTGCAGCCTTAAACAGCCATTTTATAGCCTCTGCCACTTAACGCCACGCAGAAAAAGTATGCACGTTGCGTTTTGTACTTAGTTATGTTGTAGAAGTGTGTTTTTATGTTTGTATTTTATGTATGTATTTAGTAATTCAAAATTAGTAATCATGTTGGATAAACCAATTGGCATCGGCGATAATGATAACGATATAATTTCATTCGTAACTAGGACATTGTGCTCCTGACGATGCCAGCTTATTAAAACTTTCTATTCTAAAATTAACATGGAGAACATAACAAAAACATATATTTGCATTTTTTTTACCAAAACATTCATGTAATGTAAAAATCGAACAATGTTCAAAACTAAACGCAAATCAGTAATTGCCCTAATATGAATGTAACCTTTAATATTAATTAAACTAATTTGTTGTAAAACTTTCTTTAATTTTTGAGAAAGGCATTAAACAAGCCTCAAACAGTAAGAAAGCCTCGTATATAACCGGACCTCACCTGCAGTTCAGTCCGGTTAACTCATACTTGGCCAGGAAGGCCTATTTACCGGATTCTGCAGTAATGTACTATTCTGGTCCATTTATTTGTATAGCAATCATAATTATACATATAATCCGTGGAAATATTAGTTTTATTTTTTATTTTTACCTGATAGGCTATGATAATCTTTGATCTCGAAGTTACGTTATGGTAAGTGGTGATTTGGTCGAAGATGTCGTTCACGCTAACATTGAATTACTATATAGTATACACCATTAAGTCTTGGTGACAGATTTTCTCCGCGCAGAGCATTATTATTACATATTATTTTCATCATTATTGCATAATATTTTCATGTGTTCTGAAATAGTACATTATGCAACAAGTGCGCGAAGTTATTTATTACAACCCAGACGAGTTTTAGAAAATTTCGATACGAAAATATTTTCCTGATCTTTTTGATAGCAATAATAATCTCTGAATAAGAAGGTTTATACTTAAATCTTTTAAAGTTCTACTTCAGTAGGTAAAAATCTCTTTGGCTTGTTGTTATATGAAAAACGAACGAAACAAACTACAATCTCCTTGGTGAGAAGTGTGGAAACGTTGCTTTTTTTCTATTTAAAACACTAATGCGGTAAAGTAGAAAAAACACGATTGCGTAATATACTATATTATTACACTAAAATAGGTGAATTGAAAGGCCCGTTACGAGCGAGTGTGTTGAAAAATATTTTTATCATTATTACGTAATATTTTCATCCTTGTTACGTAATATTTTCAAGAAGCAGACCCAGTTGCAGAAGTTTAATCATAAAAGTCCTCCTTTGCTATTCAGGCTACGTAGGCGCGTGATCTTTTGATGTCTACAAACACATGATCCCACAACAATAGGAGATTCAGGAAATACCGTATATGTCGTATATACACGTACAGTGAGGGGATGCCACATTTATACAGTAATATTTTGATCTTGATGGATGTTTAAAAATCACTAAAGCTACCGTCTGTTCATCACAAGAAGTTCCCTAGTCGTACGTCCTTTCCCCTTGTCTCAACGACATAGAATAGTTTTTATTCGTAACCAGAAGCCAATTAACGATGAACGTACTGTACAGATTTGCCTAATTCCAGAATTATTACGTGGTAGGCCTTTCAGTAAGAGTCTTGGTGGAGTACTACCGCAGTGTCAGATATTCTGCCTTGAATTGCTTCAAGGCAGAATATCTGACACTAGTGTGCAAACATAATAAAATAACTTTTCTTTAAACTTTCGTGAACTAAACTCATGTTCATCGAAATAATTATATTTTGACTAACTTCGACGATTCGATCAAGTTGCATTGACCGTGGTCAAGAGTAGACTCAAATTATAATTATTTTGATGTTTATTGGTGCTTGAAAAGACCCGTTTAGGATTTAAAAACATAATAAAATAAGTCTGATTTGAATATTCTGTTATATATAACGCTGTATGCATGATTAAAGGCGTATATACGCCTAACTGCGGGTAATAAGGTCCATCTTAACTCAGATGCTCAGAGCTTGAAATCATGGTTAGTCAAGAATAATTACCTCATTACAATTGCGTGTTACATTTTATAGTTTTTGACAAATATGTAAATTATTTACACGGCTTAATGCAACGTATTTTTACTGTAATACAAATAAACTAATAATGTACCTAGGCCTTACATGGCTACCTAGTCCCATACTAGGTAGAAATGTAAGGCCTTCATTGTATATTAAGGCTCACAGCCCTTTTTCATATATTCGGAAAACAATTAAATTTTACAATTATGTTTTAATATGCAATTGGAGTGTAAGCACTCATCAATTTACACAATTGATAATAGATTTTATTTATTGAAAAATTATATCGGTAAACAAATTTAACTTTCAAGAAGGAACAAACCTAGTACCATACTAGGTAGCCATGTTAGGTCTTCATTGTATATTAAGGCTTACAGCCATTTTTATGTATTCAGAGAACAATTAAATTTTATAAACATGGGCTTTGTTAGCCGCAGGTTTCAACACTTATATATAAAAAAACTTGTTAAAAACAAGCTTTTACTATGTTCTTGTTGGTAAAAAGAACTAAAAGTTTGAAATAATACTCGTCAAAACGATTCTAATGAGCCCAAACTCGATAAGGTTGTGTCGTTTCATTGCGAAGTTCCATTGGCCACCTTCCAGCTCCATCCTCAAATCAGCACCATGTAGTCATAATATTGCATTTTCACGCGATTTAAACCAAATCAAATCAAATTTTATTTATAAGATTTGATGGCAATCTGCGGGACTGGTAAAACTAAATAAAAGCTAGTAAAAATAAAATATGAATTTGGGTTGCGGGGCTGGAATATCACCCCCCCTTCCATCCCCACTCATGTCGTAAGGGTATTTTTACCGGAAGGTGGGCAGAAGTGTCTTCTAATGGGAACTACTATCTTTAACTGCAATCTCCAAGACTGCCAAGGGTGGGCATTATGGCAAACGCTGAGATTGTGTTCAGAAGTTAACGATCCGGCTAATTAAGTTAAGTCGAGTATGTGTTTTTTTGATCAGCATCTGAGTCAAATTTCCGGCTTCGTATTTAATATACAGTGGTTATCTTCAATAATTTATTGTCAATTATTGTAAAACATATATCACTTTAGGCCGGTAGCACCCAGTAGTTATATGTTTTAAAACTTGTCCTCTCGATAAGAAATTAAAAAGATTGTCAAGATTTTAAAGATCATAGGATTTGTACACGACAACTTTAAACCTTGTATAAAAATGTTTAGATAATAAGAAGTACCGTCTCCATCGTATTTACTGTTGACTTGAACGCCTTGGTATTGTAAATGAGCGCCAACTATGATTTGATTCTAATTAGAACTCATTTTTGAAGTATTAACGCGCCTGATAAGCTTAACAAGTTGTACCAACAGATGGCGCTCGCCAATGGACACACCAACATAATTATCCAACCATCAGTTTCTTTGGACAGCGAACGGGAACAGGCGCACGTAGTAATACTCTGAGCGCATGTGTGCCAAATACGCCGGAGTGCATACAACTCTATTAAAAAAAATGCATTGCAGCTAACAATTATAAAATTACTTAAAAAGTGGAAGAAACTTTATGTAAAGAGACGATTAACATGTTTGGGAAACAGTTATTTTGTATAAGTTTGGCTTATCTTTTTAGGCCTTTTACGGCTGTTACTCCATTTTTGTTATGTTATAAAGTGACAAGACGAATATATCTCCAGTCTGAAGGAAATCAGCACGCATTTTGAAGTATAATTTATCAAGTATTTATCTCAGTTATTCCACTTGCTGTAGAACCCTTCAAACCTACACTGGACACTAATATTCTGTCAGTAGTACCCTCCACGACGGATAAAGCGGCAGCCATTGCCACCCGGACATTATTCCTTTAAAACTCATCGAATAATCCTTCAAGACGGTACCTTTGCGTCGATTCCGTAGGTTTGTGTTTGTCGTCGGTTGTTCAACTATCCTATAGATAATACAACAAATTGTTGAGTGCAGTTGGATGTTTATCCCACCCTCAGATCAGGAAACAAGGGAGATAGGTAATGGAGGCGTGGCACGTGCGAACACATCTGGCCTAAATCAGGCTTTATTGTAAGAAAACCATTGCGCGCTTAGTACAAATCAACAAACGAATCAGTTCTTCCGAAGACGCAATGGATCAGCGTTTTAATAGTGTAAACTGTATCTGTGAGTGTAACTAGTGACCGTAGCTACAGGCTGAAACGCAACCCATTTTTGCATGTGGTTAGTGTATTAGTTTTTTTTTTTGTTTTTCTTATGTTATTTTGAAGGAACAAGCGCGAGGCCCACCTGATGTTAAGCGGTATCCTCTGCCTATAACAGATGCATTTCATCACAAGTGACGAACTGCACTGCGCCCAACACCTTGAGAAATACCTGTTAAGTCTCATTTTGCCTGTTATTTCACTTGCTCTTAAGGACTGCTGCCGGAACACACCGTTAGGTGCTTGACGACAGATTTTCTACTTGAGGGTGGTCGCTAGCCAGGCGGGCATTCGCAAAATGCCCTTCCACCATGCGGTGAAGCTCAAGCTCTGGGACCATGGACCTGCTGCGCGGCAGTCCATAGCCAATGCCACTGAGCTATCACTGCTTCAAAAATTTTCAAAAAGATTGCAGCGGAAATCTTGGTGTGCGTGGCAAAATGTGCGTATGTGTGGCATACTTATTGTTTATATAGATGTGTGAGTGAAATGGGTGAGAGAGACGTGGAAACACTTATGTGAACAAACATGGACTGAAGGCAAATCTACCTTGTTTCTCTGATCTGTGATATCATTATCATTTGTAATATATATATATATATATATATATAAGTGATAATTGTAATTAATTTATAAGTCGAAGTAATGTAGTTTTTTTAGAATGAGTAAATAAATGTTAATATTAATTAATTAATTATTAATTAATATCTAAGCATGTGAATAACATATACATATAAATATATATATTTTTTTTTTTTTAATTATGATAAGCAAGCATTTGAACGCAGTCTCACCTGATGGAAAGTGACGACGCGGTCGACGGTGGAGCATGCTTGCCTAGCAAATACCTGTTTACTCTGTACTTGAAGACTGCCAGATTATATGTATCGGGAAATAGAGACGCTGGTAGGGTGTTCCATAATTCGGCCGTACGCATTATAAAGCTAGATTTAAAACGCTTTGTGCGTATTTTCGGGATATCGACCATGTATGGATGCCGTGTTCCTGTGCGTCTTGTTGTCCGATGAAAAAAAGGAGAGGAGGGAATAAGGTTGTGTAAATCGATCGCACACTCTCCGAAGTGTAGCCTGTAAAAAACCGATAAACTAGCAACTTTGCGTCTATGCTCGAGGCTTTGGAGTCTAGCCTTCACCAACGCATCGTCACCAATGAGCTTCTTAGCTCGGTTATCTATTGAGTCTTCGAAAGCAAGGCTTCGAGCTGGTGCTTTGCCGAACCGTCCCAGAGATGGCTGCAGTATTCCATACAAGACCGGACTTGAGCTTGATATAGGTTTAGAAGCTGTCCCGATGTGAAATACCGCCGCACTTTCCAGAGAACACCCAGCTTTTTCGCAGCTAATTTAGCCCTGGACTCAATGTATGACCCGAAATTGAGTTTTGGTGTAAGAGTTACACCTAGTGGCTCGAGTTGGTTCGTTATCGGCACAGGCACACCTCGGAAGAGAGGAGTGAGAGAGATACATACCAAATATACATACCATATACATACATATATGAAAATCCCAAAATCAACCATCATCTATCTATAAGCTTATTACATCAGACCATCCCGATGAAGTCAAACACGATGTTAAAGCTAAACGTTGGTGAGGAGTAAGGTATCCTTTAGATGGCGGGCTTATATCTTGCAAATTAATATTTTAAGTAGAAGGATACCAAATTTCGAATCGATAAACCCTGTGAAAGTCGCTTCATCAGTAAATAGCTGATGACTTTCAGCGGGTTTTCTGTCAAGTCTCTTTTCAAAAAAAATAAATAAACATCGGTTCATCCATTTCGAAGCAACGAGTAAAGTTAGAGCAATTTAGAATGCACATATACACCCGTTAAACTTATAACACCGTTCTTTTTCCATCGTTACATACAGATAGACGGACAGACAGACAGCGGAGTCTCATTAACAGGGCTCTTTTTTTCCCCTCGGATACGGAACTCTAAACAATACATAATGAAAATAACAAATGATTATTCTGACTTAACTAAAGGGTTTTAAGTTTGCCCTCCAACTTCGCCCTTAATCTATCAAAACTCAATCTGCTCAATTTCTCATCGATGAAAGCAGTTCTAAACCCCTCTATAGACGTCACAATTAATTGGCCACCTGGTAGACGTCGCCGACAAATTGCCTTGTCTATAGTCTCTGCGACCAACTAAACATTATTATTCTCCAACTGTTCCGGTTGGGTGGGATCACAGATCAGAGAAACAAGGGAGATTTGCCTTCAGTCCATGTTTGTTCACATAAGTGTTTCCACGTCTCTCTCACCCATTTCACTCACACATCTATATAAACAATAAGTATGCCACACATACGCACATTTTGCCACGCACACCAAGATTTCCGCTGCAATCTAATACACTAACCACATGCAAAAACGGGTTGCGTTTCAGCTTGTAGCTACGGTCACTAGTTACACTCACAGATACAGTTTACACTATTAAAACACTGATCCATTGCGTCTTCGGAAGAACTGATTCGTTTGTTGATTTGTACTAAGCGCGCAATGGTTTTCTTACAATAAAGCCTGATTTAGGCCAGATGTGTTCGCACGTGCCACGCCTCCATTACCTATCTCCCTTGTTTCCTGATCTGAGGGTGGGATAAACATCCAACTGCACTCAACAATTTGTTGTATTATCTATAGGATAGTTGAACAACCGACGACAAACACAAACCTACGGAATCGACGCAAAGGTACCGTCTTGAAAGATTATTCGATGAGTTTTAAAGGAATAATGTCCAGGTGGCAATGGCTGCCACGTTATCCGTCGTGAAGGGTACTACTAACAGAATATTAGTGTGCAAACAAATGTGTGTAGGTTTGAAGGGTTCTACAGCAAGTGGAATAACTGAGATAAATACTTGATAAATAATACTTAAAAATGCGTGCTGATTTCCTTCAGACTGGAGATATATTCGTCTTGTCACTTTATAACATAACAAAAATGGATGAGATAAGACTGCAATCTTCAGCTGATATGTCGAACTACGGCAAGCTCAATAGACGAATTTCAAAGGCACTGCGACACGACTTGCGCGCCTTTAATACTAATCGGATAAAGGCCGCAATCGAGCATAACCAAGGCTCCAAAGTGTTCGCAAAAAATTCGTCTATAGGGCAAAGCCAAATGACGAAGCTGAAGATCGACGACGGCAGAATCATCTCATCAAAACCGAAGATTCTCAGAGAGCTTGAGAGGTTTTATGGACAGCTATACACCTCGACACGAAAACCCGTTGTCAGTGCAGCTCAAGACAAGAGAGCTAAACTGACCCGACACTATACCGAAGATATCCCGGACATCAGCCTATACGAGATTAGAATGGCTCTCAAACAGCTTAAGAACGGGGTTGACGGGTGATGACGGAATCACGACAGAACTTCTGAGAGCGGGCGGAAAACCGGTACTCTCAGTCCTCCAGAAGTTATTTAATTCCGTCATCCTTGAAGGTAAAACGCCAGAAGCATGGAGCAGAAGTGTAGTGGTACTGTTCTTCAAAAAAGGTGACAAGACCTTGTTGAAGAACTACAGGCCCATTTCACTTTTGAGCCATGTTTATAAGCTGTTTTCGAGAGTCATTACGAATCGTCTTGCTCGTAGGTTTGATGACTTCCAGCCTCCCGAACAAGCCGGGTTCCAAAAAGGCTTTAGCACCATAGACCACATCCATACGCTCCGCCAGATTATACAGAAGACTGAGGAGTATAATCGGCCATTATGTTTAGCGTTTGTGGACTATGAGAAAGCCTTCGATTCAATCGAAACCTGGGCCGTACTGCAGTCTCTCCAGCGATGCCAAATCGACTATAGGTACGTCGAAGCGCTGAAGTGTTTGTATAGGAACGCCACCATATCGATTCGACTACAGGACAAGAGCACGGAACCAATCCAACTGCAACGAGGCGTGAGACAGGGAGATGTTATTTCTCCGAAACTGTTCACAAATGCGTTGGAGGACGTTTTTAAGCTCTTGGACTGGAAAGAATTCGGCATCAACATCTATGGCGAATACATCACTCACCTTCGTTTCGCCGATGATATAGTCATTATGGCAGAGTCGCTTGAGGAACTCAGTACAATGCTCAGCGGCCTCAGTAGAGTTTCCCAACAGGTGGGTCTTAAAATGAACATGGACAAGACGAAAATTATGTCTAATGTCCATGTTGCACCCATATCTGTAGTTGTTGGGAACGATACGCTCGAAGTTGTTGACCATTATATTTACCTGGGACAGACTGTCCAGTTAGGTAGGTCCAACTTCGACAAAGAGGTCGCCCGAAGAATCCAACTCGGATGGGCAGCGTTCGGGAAGTTACGCGACATCTTCTCGTCGAAGATCCCGCAGAGCCTGAAGACCAAAGTCTTCAATCAGTGTGTGTTGCCAGTGATGACTTATGGCACTGAGACGTGGTCCCTAACTGGGGCCCTTATAGACAAGCTCAGAGTCGCTCAACGAGCTATGGAGAGAGCAATGCTCGGAGTTTCTTTGCGCGATAAAATCCGGAACGTGGATATTCGCCAAAGAACCAAAGTCACCGACATTGCTCTCAGAATTAGCAAGTTGAAGTGGCGATGGGCGGGCAACATTGCTCGACGAACTGATAACCGATGGGGAAGAAAGGTTCTTGAGTGGTTACCACACTACACCGGAAGACGTAGAGTTGGTAGGCCCCCCACCAGGTGGACTGACGACATCGTGAAAGTCGCTGGTAGCCAGTGGTTACAAGTGGCTAATAGCCGTTCTTTGTGGCGTTATATGGGGGAGGCCTTTGTTTAACAGTGAACGTCTTCCGGCTGATGATGAATATATATATATAAATATATAATTTTTATATAATATTATTTATAGGTACATATAAATCCCATTCCCGATACAAGAACCAGACCAGAAGTAGTCCCATAATAATAAATACACTTTTATAACAACTGCATTACAGAAATACTTCACATTTTTTTTGTTTTTCTCGCATAGGTTTATAAATTGGCAGATAAATGTAAACTCATAATATTCTAACAAGTAAACATCATGAACTGTCCTGTAAAATAAAAGTTTAGCAAAAAGATTTATAGCCTTACACCGAGAGGACAATCAAAAATTGCCAACAATGTCTCATCTAAAATACGTTTCGAAATTTTACCCATCTGCTGAAACATTTTCATAATGGAACAGGAATTAGCAGGTGCCGTAGGCTCATTCTCTAGCCCATCAATCATACCACTTGTATCCTTAACCAAAGCTCGGCTTTTCTACTGTATATATAAATATTATGGCTGTAAAATATATATTTTATAGTTGATATAGTTATATAGTTAGTTGATATTATATATATATATATAGATAGATGGCAGTATTGATGCCGTTTTTCTCTGGCAGTTAAATGATGGCTATAGGTGGCGAAAACATCTATATTTATATATATATATATATAGATGTTGATATAGATGTTATATATATATATATATAGCAATCATTAAACTGCCAGAGAAAAACGGCATCACTACTGCCATCTATCTAGCTTTTAGGGAGGTAGATAAACTTAAAAGTATGGATTTGGTTAGAAACTACCACTAGCGTCAACGACTTGCTTCCGATAGTCTTTCTCTATGACAACATAATCACGTAATATCCGCACAGGGAATGAGTCGTTGATGCTAACAGTGCCGCTCACTATTGACTTGGCGTTCAGCGAGAACAGACGTTTAGCTTAGCTATATCATATTAAGTTAACGAATAAAGAAGCTTACATGTATATGTTTCAGTTAGTTATGGTATATCTTTAGTTGTAAGTTTTTTTATTTCAAAATTAATCTTTGTTACAATAAAGACTGTATCTATCTATCTATATATTTTATAGTTGATCTAAATATCCCGTTTCAAATTAACTGAACCAATAAAGGTTTCTCATTTAGCTTTGGCTCTTATAATGTCGTATATAGTCGAAACAGATCCAAGAATTACTTAATAATTCATAATAAAACCAAAAATATTGTATATACAAAAAAATATTATGTGCTGTTTCTTAATTTTGTGTGAATAGAAAATATTATTTAATAATTTGTAGTTCATTTCTTAGAAAGTTGATGAAATTTCTTAAGTTCCATTTTAATTAATTTCATTTTTCTCATCTACCCTCCACCTAAAACAGCGGGAGAGTGGTGGCAGCAGAAGGCTTCAAAATGCTATAATATGAGAGTCTCGGCGATGGTTACATTATTATGCCATTTTGAGTTGAAACATTAGGTCCGTGGGATCCAAGGGTAGTTAACATTAACCAGAATTCGAGCAAGGTGTTGAGATGTTTTCTATTTGACAGCACACCCATATATTGCATCAGTTAGCCATCTCTTAAAAACTTCTAAACCGATTTTGATGAGACTTACACTCTTCCATAAGAAGAAAAAATAGACGCCAATAAAAAAAATTTAACAATCCGATTAACAACTACGGAGAATTGAGTGTACAAACATACAAACACACTCTAACTTACATACACCTAGAAAATATTGTATATTTGTTTGGAAGCCCTAACAGAATATCATGAGTGAATATACTTACTCATCATACAGTTGACAACTTCCCTTTTCTAGAGTCCGTTAAAAAACAGTATAACTATTTGTTTTTTTTTTGTTATTGTGACGGATCAGGCACGAGGCCCACCTGATGTAAAGCGTACTAACCTCTGCCTATAAACAGATGCATTTCATCACAAGTGACGAATTGCACTGCACCCGTCACCTTGAGACATACTTGTTAAGTCTCATGTGCCTGTAATTTCACTGGCTCTCAAGGACTGCTGCTGGAACACACCGTTAGGTGCTTGGCGACAGTTTTTCTATTTGAGGGTGGTCGCTAGTCAGGCGGGCATTCGCAAAATGCCCTTCCACCATGCGGTGAAGCTCAAGCCCGCGGCGGGATTCGAACCATGGACCTGCGGTACGGCAGTCCATAGTCAATGCCACTGAGCCATCACTGCTTCAAGCTTCTTGTATTAGTTATTCTAATTGTGCGCATTTCTATGAAATAAATCCCAAATAATATTGTGTAAGGTTATTATAATAAACAACGGCGAAGACAGCTTTTCTTTATGAGCTTACTACAAACTACAACTGACTGACATCATGTACACAATGCGTGTTAGTCAGGTTGGTACTGCCAAAGTAAAAATAGTAGAATGATGGCAGATGAAAACAGGAAAGACTGGGGATTGAATGACATAAATAGATTTTAAGAAAACATTCGTTGTTATTCGCCCTACCACAATTTTTGAAGCAGTGATGGCTCAGCGGCATTGGCCATGGACTGCCGCGCAGCAGTTCCATGGTTCGAATCCCGCCGCGGGCTTGACCTTCACCGCATGGTTGGAAGGGCATTTTGTGAATGCTCGCCAATGTATAATTAAACACTAAATAAATACTAAATACAGTACTCAATTTCAAATAAACCGTTACGATTTAGGTGTACCGTATGGTGTAACTGGTTTCAACCGGTGATCTTTTACTGCCATGAAATTTATTATTACTTTAATAATAACCAATATTAAAAGAAAACATTAAATTAATATTTTAGAAAAACACTTAAAAAATATAAAAAAAATTCGTATAATATATATATACAGATATATTTTTATATATTTTAAGTGTTTTTCTAAAATATTCATTTAATGTTTTCTTAAAATATTTGTACAGATATATGTATATATCTGTGACGATTCCGCCTAATTTCCCTGTTAAGCCGACGTGACCATTGCCATTTCGCTTTTTCCCTTTACATCCACAAGTATGAATGTTGATTTTCTGTTCACTTTGGAATTGGAACGTCTTTTCCAACATTTCCAACTTTCTAAGGGATTGTTAATACGAATAACATATTTGTAGCAGCTTGTGTCTAAGACCAACGTCTTATTCATTGTTTTTCAGTACTTCTAGTTTAGCCTATACAACATCTTCGACCATATCATCATTTACCATCAGGTGAGATAGCGGTCAAAGGCTAACCTATCAGGCATTAAAGTAGAGATTGTTGTCGATATATTCAGAAAGTGTAGCGTGCTGTTTGATGTGCAACCAACATTCTGTTCTGTAGGAGGTACGTTCAAAGAGGAAAATTTGGGTAAATTCCGATTATATTGTTAGACTTTATTCCCATATATTGCTAAAAACAATAATACTGTTTGTAGGTCTGTAATTAATCAGATTGCTGGAACTTTTTCACCTTTCAGAGATGATTTGAAGCGCTCGTAGCGAAGTTTACTTAGCTGTTCTCAACCGATCAGCAAAGCTAAGCAACGTCGCCCGCGGTCATGACTTGGATGGGTACGGTCCCGGTTGTCGTCTTAAGATGGCAGTAGTTATAGCATGGTGGAAGGGCATTTTGCGAATGCCCGCCTGGCTAGCTACCACCCTCAAGTAGAAAATCTGTCGCCAAGTACCTAACGGTGTGTTCCAGCAGCTGTCGCCGTTTTAAGTAAGTTGGAGTGGAAGTGGTACCAAGAAAAGGTCACGACTTTAAAATGTTAAAAAGTATGAATATTTGTAGCTTTCGGAGTACTTCTTCAAATAAAACTCATTTAAACTCTAAATAATGTTTAATTTTTAGTTATTACATTCTGTATTTCATTCATGTATATATAAAATCTTAGAAAACCAGAGTTATTTTCGAATACGAGTTACGGCATTATCGCAATGCAACTAGACAGCTGACAATATCAATGGTGAATTTGGTACGACACGACTGCTTAGTGCATTGTGCGCTCTTTGTTTAATAGCTTTTGAAGTGGAAACTTCGACTTGAAGAAAGATCCCTGTGTTTACAAGACACTTAAGTAAATAACAGTTTTGGCGAAATGTTATAGTGACTGCCGATCCTTATCAAACAACCTAATAGACTTCACTTTAACCATAATATTAACTAGCGTTGGTAAATAAGTAAATTCTATAATTGGGTGCCTCACGAATATACTGACGTGCATAGAGGAGCATGAGTAGAAGGCATAATGGATTTGATAAGTGCTACAGAAATTAAGGCATTTTCTGTTGTAACGTGTGATGAAAAATAGATTTTCGTACAATCGCAAGACAAGCGAAAATGTGAACAATGTATTAACCCAGGTCAAAGAACCAGAACAATGGCCTGTTTGGGGACCATCATTGTTTTGGTAACTTAGACCTCACTTCATGGTATAATTCACAATAGATCTCCTGTGTCTCAATGACAGCAGATTTTTATTGTGAAGAACTTCAAGCAGTGATGACGAAACTTAGAGTGAAAATGCTTACTCATCAATCGATTTGCTGTCACTGTTGCACCTTTTCGTTTTATTTGTTATCCAGTAACAAGCAAAGCAGTTTGAAATTAAATCAAGTGCGCCCATACAGCCGCGTGGTGCCAACTAATAGACAAGGTATATAACCCACCTACACAATACCTAAATTAAAAAAAATAATTTAAATAATAATAATAATTTAAATTAATTTTCAAATTAACCGCAAAAGTTGGGAATTAGTATAGCCACTATCTCAAACAAATGGTAAATAAAGATTTACGATGATGGATTGCAGCCAGTCTCTGCATGCTGATGGAGTACGAACCCCTCCTCGAAATCGGTGGAAATTTTGTTTCGATGATTCGAACGGGAACGTTTTGCATGAAATGGAACAAGTAACCGAAAGATTCCCCCTACTGCGAATTATTTCATACGGGAACAACGTTACTTTTCTTATGTGCTTCGTCGACTGCAGAAAGGCTTTCAACTGCGTCAATTGGAATCCCATATGGAAAGTCCTAGGCAAAACTAGGTTATCCAATGCATATAACAGTGCTGCTACACGGTTTCTATTACAAGAGGCGAGGGGATTTTATTAGGTACCTAGACGCCAGCTTAGCTGCCCGAGCTAGAATGTCACCCTCCCATCTCTACCCGTGGGTGTCGTAAGAGGCGACTAAGGGTAACACACCAAAAGGTGGGCATCAGGGCTTTCTCAGGTATGAATGGGGGACGTTGTTCAACGGTGGACGTTCCTGTTTGTTGGTGTTGTGATATAAAAACACGACTGGGCCAAAATTGACACTTATCAACGCACCGAGGTATACTGCACAGTATCTTGGCGACCATGAAATTACAATTACTAACATTACATTTTTCTGATTGCCTAGTAATGCAAAAAAGACCCCAGACATAAGGTCTGCAACTTAATTAAGTTTATATTGGAAATTATATAAACTAGTTTTATTTCTGGACTACCTCATGCCGAATTCTATTGATTAAACCTTCGGGCCACAGTCTCGACAACATTTTTCAAGAGGGCCACAATATCACAACAAAAATCGGGCCTATTCTCACCGGGCCACATCGGAAACAACCCTTAGACTCGGACATGTATCTGTGTATAGCTTATAATTTGACAAATAGCAAACGTACAAAATTAATATTGACATCACTTAAAAAAAACTGGCCATGTGCGTGTCGGGCCTCGCGCTTTTAGAGCTCCGCGTTGGAACCGCCCGTAAAGTATAACATTATTTGTTTTGATCACAGCATCATACACACCAAATATACAGTAAATAAATTCGTTTTCATTATTTGTTGGTTACAATAAATATATGGTATATAATATTCCGAAATATGAGATTCATAACTAGTTTAGTTTTACAGATAGACCCGCTAAAAATGACTTTAAATTAACAACTTTGAACCTCTCATTGATTTATTTTTTGAGATAAAAATATATATTTGTACTCTTTTTAAGGTCTAAACGATGACACCCAACATTCTAAGGTACTAAAAAGTTTTTGTTTCTTTGAATTGAAAATTGAATTTTTAGTCTTTAGGTCCTCATTTAACACAAAATGTTTGAACTTCAAGTTGGGCGAAAGCGTAAGATGTTCAGCAAGCGAATGGTTTATTCATTGTTCGGATGGAAAAAGGCGTCTTCCACTAATAATACACCTACTTAGAAAAACAGGGTCAATTGACCCTGTTTTTAACAAATAACAAAAATCTAATTTTTACTCTTCTGTAGTTTTCAACAAAATTATATAAAAGATCAAAGTGGGTTGGAAAATGATAAGTTCTCAAGTTGAGAGTCATAATTCTAAGCTGAGCGAAAACTAGTAACATCTAGACTAGAAAATTTTTGGGCAAAATCTAATACAAACTTTTTACTTTAATATTAAATTAAAAAGAATGTTGTATTTAGAGTGTGAAATTGTATGTTTAACACAAACAAAATATGATTTATGGGTTTTTGATAAGTGAAATATAAAGATCTAGGAACTCCAATAAATTAAATATTAATTAATAATAATTTAATCCCGCCGCGGGTTTGAGCTTCACCGCATGGTGGAAGGGCATTTTGTGAATGCCCGCTTGGCCACCCGACCACCCTCAAGTAGAAAATCTGTCGCCAAGCATCTAACGGTGTGTTCCGGCAACTGTCCTTGAGAGCCAATAATTATAGGTTAGCCTGAACAACACCTTCGACCACATCATCATTTACCATCAGGTGAGATTGTGGTTAAAGGCTTACTTATAAGCAATAATAAAAAATGAAGTTTCCCGGCAAAATTACCCTATTTAGTCACTATCCGTAATTCTTAGTCTTGTGCCTCGAATGTGCACTGATTTGAGATAGAAATATTAATTAGAGTTTAAGTTGTTATATTTTTCAGTAGAATTTAAGGTTTGAATTTTAAATTACCCTCTTTCATTCAATGCCGTGATGTTTTAAAAATGCTAAAGAATTTTCAACATTGCTCTATTCTTGCCAATCAGTTCCTGTAAGACCAATTTAATACTTTCATATAGATCGACCGAATTATATTTTACGCGAGTTGCGGGTCTAGCGACAATACTATTGGATACAATAGTGGCGCGAAAATTGTAAAACACGGCTACTGTAAAAACCCAGAACGTTACTTAAAAAATATCCAATAATTATACCGTTACGTATCGCCTAGTTTACGGTGGAATTAGTGATAATATGCAATTTTGCCCGCTCGCATTCCTCTCTCCTTCAACGGGCAAGGACTAAAAATAAACTATAAGTCGTCACGAAACGCTGTTGAGTTGTTTGTTTATAGTTGAAAAAATAACTATTGTAGTTATATGACATGAATTTACCTACAAGAATATATAATTAGATAGTAAACCTTGTAAAGATTGTAACTCCTAAAAAACATAATGCCAATATTTAAAAAAAAGTTCGTGTCAAAAATATCCGGAAATATGATTGCGAAAGGCTTTGAAGTATTATCTACGAGAGCACAATGGACTTTCCTCTACAGAATGTGAAAGAATATTTCCTTCACTAAATTTGCATACGCGTGAGACGTTTGAGTGATTTATTATCCTTTACCACATACTCATTATTACCAAACAAGTTTCAGAACGAGTACATCATAAAAAACCACGTCTACGATGTTTTCTTTTTTTTTATGTTATTGTGACTGAACAAGCCCGAGGTCCACCTGATGTTAAGTGGACTAACCTCTGCCTATAACAGACGTATTTCGTCAGCGACGAATTGCACTGTGCCCGTCACACTGAGACGTCCAGTTGTTAGGTCTCATTAGCCTGTAATTTTTCTGGCTCTCAAGGACTGCTGCCGGAACACACTGTTAGGTGCTTGGCGACAGATTTTCTACTTGAGGGTGGTCGCTAGCCAGGCGGGCATTCACAAAATGCCCTACCTTGTCACAAAACTTGGTTACTATACTTAGTTTTATGCAATTCATAGAAAAAGTAAAAGAGGCCGATGTGAGTCAGACTGAGAAAGATGCACAACAGAGTGTTTTGTACCACCTAACAATATATTTCACCACAAAAACATATACTTTTATGCACTTCAGGATTATGTTGTGCGAATTGTACTCACTTCAATAGTAATTTTTATTACTTACTAGATTTCCAGCCGCGGCTACGCCACCGCGTTTATCGCGCAAAACCCGTTTTGGATAAAAACTATCCTATGTTCTTTCCCGGATCTTAAACTATTTCCATACCAAATTTCATCCAAATCGGTCCAGTAGTTTTTAAGTTTATCCGTTGCGTACAAAAATATAAAAATACAAATCTTTCCTTTCTTTACAATATTAAGTAGTTTAGATATGTTGTTTTACTTTCGAGTCTGCACTATAACCATACCAAGTTTAACAAGGAATAACAAATTGTTTAAAAACACTTTTAGAAGGAGAATTCTATAAAAAATATAGGTCATTTTCAGACTCCTGTTTATTACTTGTTGTTCAAATTGAAACATATTGAACCGGCTAACATAGCGTTTATGCAGCTCTTGACAGGTAAAACAGATGGAAAGACTGACGGCATAGGCTCTGTAATAAGATTTTTTTTAATAAATAATACGGGATAACTCACGTGTATAAGTGAGATAGCTCCGACTATAGTTCCAACCACATTCGGTGGTCTTTTTCAAGGAGAGCTCAGTGCTAAGCGAGACGTCAACGTGGGCGTCCCGAGCTCTCCTTGATAAAGACCACCGAATGTGGTTGAAACTATAGTCGGAGCTATCTGAGTTATTCACGTGAGTTATCCCGTATTATTTACTAAAATGTGTGAAAACCACGTTAATTTTCATAATTAAACTAGCCCTTTTTCTGGTACGGAATCCTAAAAATTACAAGACTTCGCGTCTCTCTAAAACTGGTAAAAAAATGTAAAAGAAAAAAGGTCCTAAAAAGGTAAAAGACATAAAATGAAAATAGTAATAACAATCTACACAAATTATGTAACCATAACTTACCATACATAAAAACCAAAGGCGAATCAGAACTGTACCATATAAACAAATGAAGTTTCATTAGGTAACGGAACAAAATTCGTTTTGTTTTTGTATTGACAGTTTTCTTCAAAACCATATCAATAAATAGATAAACTTAATAGTAACTTTACGACTTTCTCGACATGAACACATAGTTATGAGTATTTAACGGAACTTAATCGCGATAAAAAAGTATATTATTTATTTACCTCGACGTTTCGACCAAGTTACATTGGTCGTGGTCACGAGCGGACTGAAAAGGCGGGTGTTAACGCCTTGGAAGGCGGGTATTTTCTCCAACTACCCGCATTTTATTTAGATATGTATCGTCTCGACACACAACACTGACAACATCCACATGTCTTAATCCATTTGCATCATAGATAGAGAGAACAATTTAATGAAGATAAAACGCGTTTCGTTCAATAAACTTATCATATTGAATATTTTAAAATCGAAGAACGGCGTCCATGCGGAATGAATTATTTAGTCAAATTTTCTTGCATTTTAGATGGAGCGATGACCGTTACTGTCAAGTTGCAGGGTGTACTTGACTTTGACTTTGTGCTGATATCAGCCTTATCACGAAGCGGCTTTGTTGGATTTTCGTACTAGCCGACAAGAAGCTACTGATTTGGGTGTTATACACTCAGATAGCAATACTAGTGTGAGCACTATTCTCTTTCAAAAACGTGAAAACTAAGACGTTTATACTTGAAACATGTCAGTAGGCAGCCAGTCCAGCGCACTTCACGAAAAAATTACGGTTGCAGGTCCGTTTTCAGTCAACCCAAATTTTTTGTTTACGGTGTGAAATCCTCTATTTAGCAAAGTAAGCTTAACTTCAAATAATTTTAACAAAAAAACCGACTTCAAACTGAAAATATTCTAAAACAAAACATGGAAAAAAAGTAAATAAACCAAACTATTATATACAGTTTTTTTTCGTTTATTTTACATCGACAAGTGGAAATGGGAACATCATCAATGTACTGTAGCATCAGCCGTATTGTCCACTGCTGAACACAGCCTCCCCTATTAAGGGGGTATTTTCCATAATCCCCACGCTTGGCAGGATTCTTGGGGATCGCATAGTAGTCCTCAGAAAGCTCTGCTGTCCACCTTCTGGTATGTTACCCTTAGTCGCCTTTTACGACACCCACAGTTTTCCTTAGTTCCGCAGAAAGCGCTGCTGACCACGGGCATCACGTATCAATATAGTCGAAGCCAATTGAATACACGTTATTAGGGATAACTCAAATACTACTCCTCAGACCTCACTGAAATTTGAATGTAATCACATGACAAGCACCAGCTTTGAAGATTGTATCATCAAAATCGGTACACGCTGCAAAAAGCAACGACGCATAAAAAAATAAAAATAGTACAGTCTAATAGAGAACCACCTGTTTTGTGGATGGATAATATGATTCACTGACAGTAAGTTTAATACTATTCGGAGAGCGGTGGCTGCAAGGCGCAAAGACATCCGCGATTATAACCTAAAGATGGCAATTAGAGATCGTAACAGCGTGGTGATAGAGGCCCTGGTGAAAATGGACGTCGGTGAGTCAGAATAATAAAAAAATCAAGTTTAAATTTATTGTATGTGTAAAAATGTAGTGTTTAATTATAGTTTTCTCCCCCTTTGGCAAGCGGATTGGCGCCGGCATTCGGAACGGTCATGCTCACGATAAAGCGTAGGCAAGCGGTGGCATCGTGTGTCAGGTCGCCCTCTTCCCTCACAAATGGTTGAAGAGGACGATGGCTGGCACGCGAGTCAACTCGTGAACGAGTGCTGCTTGAAGACACTGGTCCATTCAGAATGCCTGTGCAAACCAGTTTGTAACTCTTTTGTAATAGTATATATAATAGTTATGTAAAATAAGCATCCCGCATAACTGTGTTCCCCGCTAAATATGTAATGCTGCCCATAGTAATTTAATTAATTAAGAAATTTCTAAGTTAACCTAATAAATGGCACGGACCCCGGAGTCTGTGGAAAATCTAATAAACCAGTTAAAAAAAAAAAGTTTTATACTATATTAAGCTTAGCGTCAGTGAAGGAGTATTCTCTTATGCTGCGCGGTGAACATATTTTAAAATGACTTCCAAATTCTTACTTATGTGAAAAGCCAAAAATCCTTTTTAATGGTGTACTAGATGAATGAAAGAAGGCCCGTGGGGTGCCGGGCTAGAATGTCGCTCCACCCATCTCTACCCGTGGGTGTCGTAAGAGGCGACTAAGGGTAACACACCTGGTGTCAGAAGCGCTTTCTGAGGAACTGATATCTTACACTGCAATCCCAAGTCGCCTGCCAAGCGTGGGGATTATGGCAAATCTCCGACCATATTGGGATTTGGGAGAAGCCGTGTTCTACAGTGGACTAACCGACTGGTACAGATTGAAAGAAGCTCTAACAAAGTGTAATGTTATGTTTGAAACTTTTTTTAAACCTTACTGGACAATCACGAACTTGAGTCCTAACTATTTACGATTTACAATTACGTATATACTTAATACTGATATAATTTTTCTTTAATCGTTTAGGAATGTATATATCTCTTATCTATTGCTTTACTGTAATAAACATTGATTATTTCCGATTTATGAATGAAATAAAGTTACCATATCTTCAAAGTTATTACGAGTAACATTATAATAAAATTTGTTTTTATCATCATTATCACTTATTATTACAATGCTAAGTCCATACATATATTGTACAGCTTTAAATCTTAACGTTCCTAACAAAATAAAATAGCAATAAAGATACACGTATTGACATAATTTTTATTTCCTTTAATTAAGTGTTGATATCTTATCTGGTTCGTAATAGTGGCATGCTATGATTTATGAATGAGATACAGGTATAATTATTTACTTCATTCAAAAATGTATACTATTTTTAGAAGAAGCAAGTCCGTTTAAGCAAGTGGTTTAACGTTTAGTCTTCGAAGATCCAATATAAGCATGATTTTTAATATATTTGCGATACATAAGTAAATAAACTCACCATTACTGTCAATAATGCTCCAAAACAAACCACTTTTCACTCGAGTATAACTTTCACTATCACATAAATCATTTATTTTACAATAACCGTAAGTTTCGTAGTTACGCGACCGTGAGTTGGCGAAACGCGGAATCGGGAGACGTGCTCTCTTCGCCGCGGCTCCAACCAGACTGATTTCTTATCAGAGAAAATTTCTATCGATAGATAATTTTGGTAATACAATCCAAAATACAAGATAATTTTGGCACAGATTTAAATGTAACTTTGAACTGTAAAACCTGAGAGAGATGCGCCAATGAGCGAGGTAAAGGTTCGTAGCTTTGAAGTAGGTACGTGGATACTAATAGGTATTCTGTGATTTGACTGTGTTTTTGGATGACAGGTTCTTTTATCATCGTGCCCTCCGGAGCTACGTGTTAACTGGAGATAAAATATAGTTTTAATATTGTTATGATTGCAATAACGCCTGCTATGCGCATTACATTACAAAATTACAAATATACGATAGGAAAAATTTAAGTCATGTGCGGGATTCAAACCCGCGTCCATCCCAAAACGATGGTTAAATAACGATAGGAAAGATTTGAGTTAGCTCAACTGGTTAGAGCATACCCCGGCTCAAAGGGTGGATGGACGCGGTTTCGAATCCCGCACATGACTTAAATTTTTCGTATATTTGTAATTTTGTAGTAAAATCTAGTCCTTTAGTAAGTTGTAGGCTTAGTTAAAGGCTAAATGAGTTTTATTTTTTGAAAAATATTTTTTGCTACTTTCAGCATAATGGAGACAGATGTATTAACACAATTACTAGCATTTTGCTGTAATAAAGCTGTTGAGATTTCATTAAATATTAACGTCGAAGTATCCGACTACAAAAAATCATTTATGGTCTGACTTTTCATACAATCAGTATAATTGACATAATAATAGCTATGCTTGTACTGCCGGATTGTCCACTGCTGAACACAGCCACCCCCATTTAGAGGGTTTGTCACAATCTTGCCTTGGTGATCGCAGTTTTTTTTTAATTTTTTTTTTTATGCTTGATAGGTTAACCTTTGACCACTATCTCACCTGATGGTAAGTGATGATGTGGTCGAAGATGTTGTTCAGGCTAACCTAGAAGTACTGGCTCTCATGGACAGCTGCCGGAACACACCATTAGGTGCTTGGCGACAGACTTTCTACTTGAGGGTGGTAGCTAGCCAGGCGGGCATTCGCAAAATGCCCTACCACCATGCTATAACGACTGCCATCCTAAGACGACAACCGGGACCGACGGCTTAACGTGCCCTGCGAAGCACGGAAACGCTCAGTAGTAATGTCACTAGCGTTCACCCATCCAACTCCTGACCGCGCGCGACGTTGCTTAACTTTGCTGATCGGTTGAGAACAGCTAAGTAAACTTTGCTACGAGCGCTTCAAATTCAGTGTAAGATATCAGTTCCTCAGAAGGCGCTCCTGCCCACCTAACCGGTATTTTACCTTTGCCTCTTACGACACCCACAGGTAGAAATGAGGGGGTTGACATTCTAACCCGGCACCCCACGAGTTATCCGTGGGCTAATGTTATGCCAAATGTCTTCTTTTACAAGCTTTGCACCATTCCTAGTAATCTGTTGTATTGTAGTCTAGATGTACTGTAGGTCTAGATGTATTGTAAATCAAAATAATTACTGCCATTATAAGTAATAAGGACATATAATTATATGTAGAATAATCCCATATTTATTTGTTTTTCAACATGCTTAAAGACAAATAAACAAAATAAATTTTGTACAAATCCTTTTGTAATAAGGCAAATATTGAAAAAAAATGATACTATTACAATCCAAAATAATAAAAAAGATATTGACACTGCAAATAAAAAAAGAAAGAAAGAACCGGAAATGAAAAGATGTTATTCAGGTTAACCTAAAACAAATACACCGCTAAGTGCTTAGGCACCGATTTTAAACTTTTGAATGGCAGCTACCACTATGCTATAACGCCTGTCATCCTAAGACAACCACCGGGACCGACGACATTACACGCCTTCTGAACCACGGTAGCACTTAGTAGTATGCCACTATCGGTCACCCATCCATGTCATGACTGCAGCGGACGTTGCTTTACTTAGTTGATCGGTTAAGAACAACTAAGCAAGCTCCACTACAAGCACTTCCAAATGCGAGCACTTTACAGAACTTGATCCTTTTATCCTTACAAAATGACACTATCATCTGGTGCGACTTTTGTTTTGCACATTCAAAGTATTTGATTTACGCATAACTATTTTTCTGAAACACTACAATGCAGATAATAAATATATTCAGGCGTTACTTTGCGGAAATCCATATTAAATAATAACAAATATTTTTAAAATATTTTATGAAAACATATAACTAATATTTTAATAAAACACTTAAAAATACAAAAAAAATATCTAGTGACAATTCTGCCTAATTTTCCTGTTAAGCCGACGTGACGTCACAAACGCCACGCAGCCAAACCAGAAGAATTTCGACGCGTTTCGAATCTACACAAAGCATCCTCAGGAGGTCTTGACTCTACGTCTCGTAGAGTCATGACCTAAAACTTAAAGTGAAAATATTTTAAAAATATTTGTTATTACTACAATGCAGTTTGTTTTTTAAAATTAGCATACTCTTTTGAGCATTCTTCTTAACTTTAAGACTTTCGCGACTTGAACACATATCTAAAAGTATTTAACGGGACTTAAAGACGGTGAAAATACACTCAGTAATATATGTTTATCTTTCCTTGCCTGCACATACACATGCATTGGTTTATAAACTTGTGTGTGATGTCCCATCCTTATTATTGGAATGCCTCATCTCTTTGTAATTCAAAGGTTTCTATTTCATATTCCATTCCTCTTTTTTGAATGCCTTTAGGGACATATCTTTCATATATAAATCCAAACCGTCGCAGTATCCGAGTTACGACCTACTTTATTATTTTTAAGTCTCAGGAGAGGTTTGGTTGGTAATAGGGCGCGTATATTTTTTAGGGTTCTGTACTATAAAGCTTGACCCCTATTACTAAGCTATGTCTGTTCGTCGGTCCGCCGCGCCCGTCCGTTCAACATTTGAAGGATGTATTTTTGAAACCCTTATATTGCGGTTGATATTACATGGATATTCGCCAAAGAACCAAAGTCACCGACATACCTTTCAGAATTTTCAAGTTGAAGTGGCAATAGGCGGGACACATTACTCGACGAACTGATAACAGATTGACAAGAAAGGTTCTCACCACACTACAACGGAAGACGTAGAGTTGGTAGGCCTCCCACTAGGTGGACTGCGACATCGTCAAAGTCGTGGGTAGCCAATGGTTACAAGCGGCTAATAGCCAATCTTTTCTGTCTTTGTGGCGTTCAATGGGGGAGGCTTTTGTTCAGAAGTGGAAGTCTTCCGGTTGATACTGTTGGATAGGTAGCCGATCGAAATTTTCACAGAATGTGTTTTAGTACGGCGGATTCCTTACCAAATGATGCTCCCAGTGCGTAAAGTGCGGAACCTGGGTTCGATTCCCATTCCCATTCGATTTGGGAAATCGGTACTCATAAAATTTGTGTATGTGTTTTCGTTTAACACGCCCGAGTGCTTGTAATCATATTTAGAAAAAAAAAATTTAACGTTTTTATATTTTCGCTGCATCGTAAACACGGTTAAAGGCGTAAAATTTAATACGAATATAAACCAATACTGACGTACAAAAAATAATAATAAGAACTGGCTAAGTGCGTGTTGGACTCTTGCTAAGGATTTCTAACAGTAATAATAAAAAAATACTTTTACATAGAATTTACTAAATTCTATAATACGAGTATATTAATAAAATAAATAATCAGAATACCTTAAGTACGCATAACTATTATTAATATATTTTAACTATCATCCTATAGATCTATATAATGATATATTATATATCGGATGATAGTTATTACACACGATATAAACGATGATTTCTTAGTTTTTTGTATTGCTGATAATAAGCCTTTGACCACAACCTCATTTGATGATAAGTGATGATGATCAAAAATAAGTATTTGTAAATATACCTCTTTCGATGACCTGATTTTTATTTTATTTACAGCCGATATATAGGCTAGCCTTTGACCACTATCTCATCACTAGTAGAAAATGTCAGTTCCATGATTCGAATCCCACCGCTGGCTTGAGCTTCACCGCATGGTGGAAGGGCATTTGGCGAATCCTCGCCTGGCTAGCTACCACCCTCAAGTAGAAAATCTCTCGTCAAGCACCTAACGGTGTGTTCAGGCAGCAGTCCTTGAGAGCCAGTGAAATTACAGGCACATGAGACTAAACAACTACGTCTCAAGGTGACGGGCACAGTGCTATTCGTCGTTGACGAAATACATCTGGTATAGGCAGAGGTTAGTCCACATAACATCAGGTGGGCCTCGGGCTTGATCCGTCACATTCCATAACATTTTTTAAAAATACCCGTCTGGCTCGCTACTACCCTTCAGAAGAAAATATGTCGCACAGAATCTAACGGTGTGTTCTGGCAAATTTCCTTGAGAGTCAATAATTTTAGATTCGCAGGAACAACATCTTCGACCACATCATTACTAACCATCAGGTGAGATTGGGGCCAAAGGCTTATAAAAAAAATATCAGCAATAAAAAAAGTTATAAGTATATTTTTTTTTTATGCCTGATAGGTTAGCTTTTTACCACTATCTCACCTGATGGTAAGTGATGATGTGGTCGAAGATGTTGTTCAGGCTAACTTAGAAGTACTGGCTCTCAAGGACAGCTGCCGGAACACACCGTTAGGTGCTTGCGGGAGATTTTCTACTTGGTAGCTAGCCAGGCAGGCATTCGCAAAATGCCATACCACCATGCTATAACGACTGCTATCCTAAGACAACAACCGGGACCGACGGCTTAACGTGCCCTCCGAAGCACGGAAACGCTCAGTAGTAATGTCAATAGCGGTCACCCATCCAACTCATGACCGCGCGCGACGTTGCTTAACTTTGCTGATCGGTTGAGAACAGCTAAGTAAACTTCGCTACGAACGCTTCAAGTAACTAGGATTATCATGTTTAACTCCTCCGACCAAATCTACACCTACCAACGTGCGAGATGTGATCGAAGACTTATTAAATAGAAGAATGAGAAGACAATGTTAAAGGCATGGCTCGCAGTTGACGACAATTCTATTTTTTTTTCCTGTTACAGTACTTACATTTAATTAATTTATCGAAGCATCGAGTGCTGGTAAAAATTCAGCTTAAAGATAGCAACAGATAAGATAAAGCTGACTCAATTAATATATTAGTAAATTAATATATATAATAGATAACACAGTTTAATATGGACCACGTTATCGCCATTCGAGTGGCAGATACGGAGCTAAAATAATAAATGGTATTGCGTTGTGATTCTAAGTACTTACTTAATATTTTAATTGTCATCTTCCCACCCTTACCTTACATATACGGGATCGGTACTCTATTTTCTCTGATATCACATACAAAAAAGTGTCAAAATATACTTTTCAATACTGTATTATCAGCCGGATTGTCCACTTCTGAACACAGCCTCCCTAATTATGGGAGGTTTGCCATAATAGCCACACTTGGCAAGCGTCTTGGAGATCACAGTGTGAGATATCAGTTAGGTACTCAGAAAGCGCTGCAGCTCACCTTCTGGTGAGTTACCTTCGTCACCTCTTATGACAACTTATGACTCGGGTAGAGATGTGAGGGTGACATTCTAGCCTGGAACCCCACGGCTTTTCAATACACCTGCTCGTAAAAGCTCTAAATAGACATTACCTGTATCGAAATATGTTTTTTTTCGCACATGCGCTTTTTACTTTCCAGTTTTGTTTTATTAAGCTGCGACCAGATTGAGACCGTGTATATTATTGTTTATAAATTTGCCCTAGAAAAACAAACCACGGAAAAAACAGACCTTTGTTGTTCGAGATACAAATCATACGAAGACCTCGTCACTGCGGCGGTAATGTTACCAAAGGCTTTTAAAACTTGTTAATTTTAAATAAGTTTGAAGTCTTATAATTTTTTTTTTTAATTATATTGAGGCGAATTTACTTTGCCATTCCATGGATTCACCGTGTGGGTGCCGGGTCCATAGCGTTGCAGAGGAAGAGGCCCAAGTCAAAGTGCCTGGGACTTGCAACCCAGTAAGTAAGGTTAAGGGGCCCCTTTATGATGCATCAATGCTCCCTTTCATCGCTGGATCCTCCTCCTCTGCCCAACCAAATTTGGTAAGATCCTACTAATGCCGCCTTCGATACACGTTGTAGGATAGAAGTTACGGTTGTTCTTGACAGGCCTTTTAGAAGGTTTTATAAGGATTTTGCTGGTATACGCCTTGCTCCGACTTCTGAAACATATAAATAACCCACAGAACCATTTTTGGTTAATTCATTCGTTAGGGCATAATATTAGGTCCTTACATATGAAATTGGCGTTTTGTATGGGAGGAACAAAAAGTCGAATATTTTTTAATATAATATATTTAATTAATCAAAGTATGAACCATTATTTTCTATGCACTTTTGCCATCTCATAGGTAGTTCATTGATCCCTTTACTAAAAAAACCAGTCGGACGGGAATCAATAAAATCTTTGAAGGCGATTTGGACTGCCCCATCGGAGTTGAATTTTTTCCCTTGCAAGAAGTTATCCAAATTTCGAAAAAAATGGTAATCTGTTGGAGCAAGGTCCGGGGAGTACGGAGGATGTCTTAGACTTTCCAATTGAAGCTCTTCTAATTTAGTAGCCGTCTGTAGCGCAGTGTGTGGTCTAGCGTTGTCGTGAAGCAGCAGTGGCGTGGAGCGATTGACCAGCCTAGGTTGTTTAGCCGCTAGCTTTTCCATCATGGTTTGCAATTCCTGACAATAGACATCAGCCGTAATAGTCTGGCCAGATTTGAAAAAACTGTAATGAACAATACCGGCACTAGTCCACCAAACGCTTACAAGTAACTTTTTTGGGGTTAATTTTCGCTTGGGGCAGGATTTGGCTGGCTGGCCAGGATCTAACCATTGCGCTGAGCGCTTCCGATTATCGTAAAGAACCCATTTTTCATCACAGGTAATGATTCGGTTTAAAATACCTTCATTATTGTGCCGGTTTAGTAATGTAACGCAGCAGTCGACGCGCGTTTGCCGGTTTGTTTCAGTCAATTCGTGAGGTACCCACCTTTCAAGCTTTTTAATCTTCCCAATTTGCTTCAAGTGAATTAAAACAGTTTTATCACTAACATTGCAGCCTGCAGCTAACTCGGACGTGGTTTGCGATGGATCCGCTTCCACAATAGCCTTCAACTCTTCATTATCAACTTGAGTCTCAGGCCGTCCACGGGGCTTGTTCTGCAGGTCGAAATTTCCAGAACGAAAACGTTGGAACCAAAAACGAACTGAGTTTTCTTTTGCAACACGACCGCCATACACATCATTCACCCTTCGAGTTGTTTCCGCAACACTAGTGCCACGGCGGAACTCGTACTCGTAAATAATGCGATATTTAAGGTTTTCCATTTTGTAAAATTAGTGACGCAAACAGAAAAAAACAGAAGAAAAAAAACAAATGAATGACGATCATCGAAGCACAAATACATGAGTCTATAGCTGTACAAATTTGAATTTGGAATTCCTTACCAAAGAGGAGAAATTCGTGATTAAAGTGGCCAGTACGAAAAACGCCAATTTCATATGTAAGGACCTAATATTTGTTAGATTTTATTGTGTGGTTTTTAGGTATGTTTATTTCCCACGGCACAGTAAGTTCTATAAGTACTATGCGTTTAAGATTTTTGACTATAGAAATATGTCTGGTCTGGATGACGAAACACCGACATCCAGACCAGTCATTATTCCAGCACAAAATACGTAATTTGCGGCACCCTACGATAGCACCCAAAGCTCTAATCCGCCCTTAAATGAATTGCCAGACAGAGAAACGAGAACGAAACTGGAGTATTTAATTCTTATCCCTTTGAGCCACGCTACTACAGCAGAAATATCTAGAATAAATTAATTTCATTCCACCATCTCTTTACAAACGTCTGTCTGGCCTATTAGGGATCCATAAAGTTTTGACGATGTTGATGTTGTTTATCACGGCTCCAACTTTGGACCTCAGGCTATTTTTTTTATGATATTGTGACGGAACGAACTCGAGGTCCACGTGATGTTAAGCGTACCTCTGCTTATTACAGATGCATTTCATCACAAGTCATTAATTGCACTGCGCCCGTCACTTTGAGACATAGTTGTTAAATCTTATGTGCCTGTAATTTCACTGGCTCTCAAGGACAGCTGCCGGAACACATCGTTAGGTGCTTGGCGGCAGATTTTTTATGTATTACTTTAACCGTCATAGGGGACGGTGCGCTGCCATCAACTAGACGTAGTAAGTAGAAAGTCTTTTACTTAGTCTGAGTTCCGGGCAGGCAATTTAACAGAAAAAGGATCAACGAGATCGTTTTAAAACAGAAATCCACATTAATTTGCGTAAACAGTGCTTTGCAACATAAAAATAGTGTGAAGTATTTTTTCACATATAAATTAAAAATTTTATTGGTATTCCCGGAAGGGGTAGGCAGAGGTTTTTAAGCACCCGTTGTCAAGGTGGTAGTTCCCTTCAGCAAGAGTCCGTCTTGGAGGTCACCTCCGCAGTGTCTATTATTCTGCCGCAATACCGTAGTATGCAAACATGTCTGTGTTTACTACAAATGCCTCGGAGTGACAAGCGCAATGCAGTGTCAAGCAGAAAGAGGATGTTGATACCGTAACTGTAAAGGTCAGATGTGACGCTTACTATCAAGCAGGGGCCCGAATCTCTTAGCTAATGAACGGCGTTAACGCAACTTAATTGCATGAAAATTCTAGTTTTTGACAGTATCCGTTGTCTGCCCGCTATTTAGGTTCGATCGCAAGTCAGTGGCTCGCTATCAATAGTTTTGACATATTTGGTATGCTGTAAGCTTTATTTTGTTGCGATTGCGTTACTACAGTGGCATAGGATAGCATTGCATAGATTTTAGCTATAAAAATAGGTAAATTATTCAAATATATTTATTTAATGTATTGTTTGCTAGAAAACCACTGTATTGATGTTTTCAGCAGATTACCGAATTTGACATTAACAGCTATTCGATCGCAGATGCATTGCTGTAGTGTGGCGTTTGGTCAATGGCTAAGAGAATCGGGGCCCGGGCCAAAGGAACATTTTTCTCTCGGCTTCTTTTGGTCCTATGTTAGCTTGAACCTCTTTCAATATCGAGCGAATTGGCGTACATATAGGGCAAAGTTCAGACTACGGACGACTTCAGACTACTGCAAGTTTCTTTGACAGAAAAACTTTCCGAAGTAGCAATCGAACTTAGGACCTCGAAATTTGAATGCAACTCCGTACGCCACTCGACCAACAAGGCTGTATAATGGTGTAAAAGAGGCGGAAAATTAAAAAAATACGTTAACACAACATATAGCATAATTAGTTACATATTATTATTACAAAACTTATCAGAACGCTTAGTCGATAACGCGTAATCAAAATGCTGGCACCTATTTGGCTCGACGAATAAGTTTTGCAATTCAACGGGGCAATGCTGCCAGCATGCTGGGCACGCTGACAACTGGTAGTGGGCTAAAGCATTTGGACTGCCTATGAGTCTGCAATGGCTTATAGGGATCTAAATGCTTTTATTGTAGTAGCTGTAGTGTGGTATATAGTTCGTAGTATTTTGTTAATAAAATCATACCGCTAGCTAAAAAAAAAGTTACATATTGTATAGTCATGTGTGTGTGTGTGTATATATATATATATATATATGTATATATTATGGTATTGTTGCATGTAAGTTTGTAAAGGTATATTGCTAGTATTTAAGTCATCTCTGTTTGTTTTGTATAAGAAAATATTTCTGTCTAAATTTTAAGTTAGCAGTCTTGGACTGTTAATATTAATTTAATGCACCCCCATCTTATTACTCCTCTATTTCCTCCATTCAAAGGTTGCCTGGTAGATCGCTGTTAGTGATAAGGCCGCCCATTGTAACACTTGACTGTAATCCTTCGTATTTTGTTTCATTATAATGTAGTGTACAATAAGGAGTTATCTATCTATCTAACAATGCTACTCTGCTTTTAGTATTGATTTCTTCCTCTTCTTCATCTTCTTCATAAATTGCTCTTATCGTTGCTTTGACGATATACTGCCAATGTCTTGTCTGTGTGGCCAGTGTACGGTATAAGAAAAAAAATAACGTTTTAAATGTCTCAGCAAGTGTAGTATTTTCTCATACACACTGACATCCGTATTTGCCATTAAACATCAGCAAAATATATGTGTCATATGTCAATACATGACTTATCTACGACGTCACGTCAGCACCTTGACAGAGTTTTATGTTGAGGTTCAGCGTGGAGATAACAACTGACATTTACTATATTTCAAATTAAATATTTACATGCATATATTTTCTTTGGAAAAAACACGGCGAGTTTGATCTAATGGTACTTTATTGATATTTGGATAATACGGATATTATGAGCGGAATAGTTGTTCTTGGTACTTATCTGGTGAACGAATAGTTCAATTTTAATATTGTTAGGTTTGCAATAACGCCTGCTATGCGGATTACATTACAAAATCACAAATATACGATAGGAAAAATTTAAGTCATGTTCGGGGTTTTCTATCGTATATTTGTGATTTTGTAATGTAATCTGCATAGCAGGCGTTATTGCAAACCTAACAATATTAATATTATAAGGTTGCGTCATCATTTACAAGTATAAAACCAATTGCAAATTGTTCTTGTTTGTGTACAACTCAAGTGGTACTATAGATGTCGCTCCATCCCAATACGATGGTTAAAGAACGATAGGAAAGATTCGAGTTATGAAGTCATGTCATGTTAGCTCAATTGGTTAGAGCATACCCCGGCTCAAGGGGTGGATGGACGCGGGTTCGCATCCCGCACATGACTTAAATTTTTCCTATAGTATATTTGTGATTTTGGAATAGTTCAATGATTGACATATATACCATTATATATTCTTAATAAATTAATAGTACATTGTACCTCGAGGGGAGAAAACGAACTTTCTCCTGAGTGATACATAATGCTTTATACTACAACTACGAGGAAAATAAAATCATTATACGTTTTCTCGTGCTTATCTTGAGACTTCTCAGGCAGTAAGTTCTTTATGATTTCTTGAGCAGCATTTCTTATTTCTGGTGGCGTCATCATTATAGTCATCACTTTCGCTATCAGATGACATTTTGGAAAATTATTTAGAATAATTAAAAGCGTACTGTTAAAATACCAATTTAATACAAAACAAAATTTAACCAAACAACAAATTGCCGCGCTTTTTACTCGTATTGCAAAAAAGGTTGCCAACCTTCTTTCATTAAAAATCCAGTACAAATAAAAATCACACCTCTTTTCTCTAATTATTTGATACAAAACCATTTTGAGATTGTATTTTTTTATGTTGGCAGCCAAAGAAACAAAAGTACGCTACCAGGGCAGGTATGGATTTTCATACAACATTCCTTCACTGCTACGGAGAAGGAATGAAAATCCATATAACTTTCCCTGCCGTACATTTATAAGTGAGAAATGACGAACTTTATATCATGTTTTTGAAGGAGTAATGAGAAGCTTTCTGAGTGGGTGTGGTATAAATTATATTATTAAAGAAATGACAGTGGTTCCCTTAGGTTTCTATTTAATAACAATATATTCGAGTATTGACAAGAACTTAATGATATAGTAACCCAAGTGCGGTGGTTCCGATTACTCCGCGTATTACGGATTGACTTATATGATTTTAATGTGGGGATTTTTTTTAAGTCATACTTTAGAGGTATGACTTAAAAATAAATTTTATGAAGATCAATTCAGTAATTAGATTTTGAAATCAAAATAACTAGAAAAAATACTTATGTAATCCAAGTAAACGAAATCTAATTGCGTTTCACACTTTTCAGTTGATGAAGTCGTTTTTTTTTAAGTAGTTATTGTTCCTGTCTTTCTTCCCGTTTTTTCTTTGTTAACGAAAGCATTCATACAACCTAAAGGCCTTTGCTGGCCTACAAAGTTGTTTTAAGTAGGTCCGGCACAATATTTAATCACCACCCTGTTCTGTTGCTCATCATCACACTACCTAACCTAACAATTTTCACATACAGGTTTTTACTACCAATTTTATCCGTATGGATGGAATTCAAAGGAAACCTACTTGATGCTTGAAAATTATTGAATTTTAAAAAAAATAGTTATATTAAGTACAGGTCATTCAGAAAGAAAAATTAGACCTAAAATGCAGTGTTTAGATACAAGAAGCGATTTGATAGACAGTGTATTTTGGTATAAAATTGTACATAACCATATTAACTCAGCTGTTTTTTTTTGTAAAATATTAATTTCATAATATCATCTTCTCATCATCAGGTCATCTTCCTCACGTTCTTAAGATACTTTCTATATCCCTTTATTTATTCTGTCCATTTTCATTTGTTACAGTAAATTTTAGATGGTATAGAATACAGGGTTATTGGTAAAATGCTAACAATATCTTAGGGTTGACTTCTGCTAGTCCTAAAAAACATTGTGAGATAAAAGAAAAATATTAAATAAATAAAAAAAAACTTTTGTGTTTTCTTATACCTATGTTTTAGACTGAATAAGCACGAGGACTACTTGATGTCAATATTCTCTTGTTCCTGTAATGTATTATTTCATATT
This sequence comes from Plagodis pulveraria, assembly GCA_963890685.1. Classification (NCBI taxonomy): domain Eukaryota; kingdom Metazoa; phylum Arthropoda; class Insecta; order Lepidoptera; family Geometridae; genus Plagodis; species Plagodis pulveraria. The sequence goes on from OY982967.1 coordinate 22,294,787, forward strand.
TTAATTAATTTGCTCGATGTACATATTGAAAACTCTATTCAAAGGGACCACGGCGCGGTCCAGTGTTGCCGATCACTCTAAGCTCGGAGTATCTAGGCATTAAAACACAAATTGTTTTAAAAACAAAAAATAAAGCATCTCAAAATGTTTCATAGCACTAGCAGAAGTCAACACTAAGCGGTTGTTAGCATTTTACCAGTAACCCTGTATATTCCACGCTTCATTGTTATTTTTCAAGTAAAAAATAGTTGGCTATTAATCAGCCTACTATTTTGGACTTCATGGAGTTAATATAATAAACCAACTATTTTGTACTTGATGATTTTGCTTTATGGAAAGGGTTTATACAACCGAAACTCTCATTATATGCCGCTATCAATTTATAACTGCTTACCCAATAGCGTAAAAATATTGTCTTAACACTTGTTTATATGGTATTAATAAATTAAAAGCATATAAATGTAAAAATAAAATTGTGTATAAGTACATAAGATTCCTATAATTCGCAATGTAGCTGCACGGAATATTTGCTCGTCTGCTTGCAGACAGGATACAACTGTGAGTAATCATATTTTTAAGAATTTATTTACATGTATTCTTTCAAATAAACTATTTTATTTGATACTGTACTGTAACAGCCGACTCATCCACTACTGAACACAGCCTCGTCTATTAAGGGGGTATTTGCCATAATCCCCACGCTTGGCAGGCGACTTGGGGATCGCAGTGTAAGATGGCAGTTCTTTAGAAGGTGCTGCTGCCCACCTTCCAGTATTTTTCCCTTAGTCGCCTCTTACGACACCCACGGGATGATATGGGGAGGTGCAATTCTAACCCGGCACCCCACGGGGGGGTTTTATTTGATATATTCAATGTAAATTTATGATAAGGAAATTTATGTAAATTAATGTACATTTTACGAATTGTTATTCACGTTCATTCATTATTCACGTATTTGCAATAATAAATATTGATATCGGTTACAAGTTGTACTAAAATAGGTCCTTTAGTATTTAGTGTGTGAAACAACAACTGTGAACGATTGTCTTTACTTGTATAAATAAATAAAAAATATTTTAGAAAATACTACTACATTTGCCAACAAGTAAATTGAGGTCCGTGTCCTTCTTAAACAGCTGTAACTCTCTCAATACACTTCCGATATCAGCCTTTAGAGGTTTTTATGGCAACATACGAGTACACTAAACATAACTTTACTGTATTTTATCCACTTTTGCGGACGAAAAAAGCCCATAAATAACTGAAAATCGTTCGGCACGTAACAAACCCCTCAGGATATCTTCGTGGTTATCGTGGATTGGTCCAATCTACAGCCTTGGTCCGTCTCATTACGGATCATTGTTGATCCTAGCTTTCCCGATTCGACTGACAAATATATAGTGATAGTGCTGGGAAATTTTGTTACAGTCCACTTAGACTTAGGAATACAAGTAATGAACGATATCTTCCTAGTGGATGTCGTGAAAGGTGACTAGAGGTAAAAATGCACTGAATTCGTATCCACTTTTAGCGGACACTGCACATTTTCTAGCTTGCCATTACTCACGTCGATATTAATGGAGTGTTGCTGCGCAATAAGCGTACATGAGGGTTCTTTAGCTTTTGTTTTTGTAAAGTATATAATGGTGGATATAATGAATTATGGCGTTGCGAGTTCGAGTCCCGCTGAGAGTAATCGTTTCTTTGTCTAATTTCTATGTTTCCGCTTAGCATGCGCCAATGTCTAAATAATAGTAAATGGGTATACTAACTATCAACAAGATATTTCCGGGCCGGCTGTCCAACCCTCCTTGGGTTGGTTTCAGACAGCTAGCTAGACATACTGTTGCGTTTAGCAAGAAGTAGCAAGGGTCCCTTAAACAGGGTGAAAAAAAATTTTTGCCCAAAAGTGGAACCGACTTCAACATTCAAAAGTGTGAAATAACTTGTTAAAATCGGTACCATGCGTTCAAAAGTGCCTATGATCACAATAATGGCGCATGGTACCGATTACAAGTTATTTCACACTGAGTATTGAAGTCGGTTCCATTTTTGGATAAACATTTTTTTTCACTCTTTTCAGGGACTCTTGCTACTTCGAGATCGATTTTCATTCCAAGTCAGTGACTAAAACCTCTTTCAGTTATTGGAGTGTAACTCAAAACGGCAACCGATTATGATGAAATTTAAATGGTACCTACCACACGAGAAGCAACAGCGTTCAAACAAAAAAATAATCATCAAAATCGGTTCACCCAGTCAAAATGTCTGAGGTTACAAACATAAAAACATATATATATACTGTCGAATTGAGTACCTCTTCCTGTTTTTAAACGGTTAAAAGGGTATAAAGCCACTCCGAGAAGAACAAGCAAGAAATCTGGAGCTTGGAGCGTTCTCTTTAAGTTTAGTCTTAGTGCTTTCCACAAACGTAGTTTCGCCATATTTTAAATATCAAGTGTTCAAACTAGGTGAATTTTAACACGCATTATCCTATATGTATGCTTTACCAGTTTGTCGCCTTATTTGTCTACAATAATTTAGAAAATACTTAATTCGGTGAAACTTTGCACGCATGTAATTTTAATGTATGTAATCGTTGCAACTTGCCATCTCGTACGGCTTTACTAAATAAAAGTGTATATTGTATGGCTCCACGTTTTTATAATAAATTACCAAGAAACATTAAAACATGCAATCCATCTAGCTTTCAATTAAAAGTTAGGAACATACTTATGGAGAAATGTTATTACAATATTATTGATTATCTAAATGACAATGAAATCTATAAATTATACTTAATCTTATTTGCAAATGACATAGGTCTGTATATTTTATATTTTGTATTATGTATCACTTTGCCTCCTGTATTCGTTTGCATGCTAATTATGGCAAGGATGTATATGGTACTTTTTAATATTATAAATCTTACTACATGTATTACCTACATCTTGCAAATAAAATCTTTGACTTTGACATGAGCAGCTATGTTTCTGCTTTGCCAACTTGTCGCATTATTTGTTTACAATAATTCTGAAAATACATAATTTTAGAAGCATAGATAATCAGGCTATATGCATGCAAAATTATTTTAGGGAGTTTGAACAGTTGGGTTTTAAAATATGGCAAAACTATGTTTGCACGCCATATAAAATGCTGCGTTTACTATACCGACGACGGCTCGGACGCCATTGGAGGATTCGTCAGGCGGGCAACGGAGGCTAACTATAAAACCATAGTCGACTACAACCTAAAAATAGCTATACGAAACAGAAACGAAGAGGTCGTGGACGCTCTAACTAAAACAAGAAGGGCATCGCCGGTATCTGTGGCCGGCCCTTCAACGACAAACTAAACCGGTAAATGCACAACGTAATAAAGTAACCAACTAGATATAAGGAGGAAAAAATGTTTATATATATAATTGTGGACTCACTTTAGCTATAAGATATTATATAACTAACACGAGGCTAACTTCCCATCAGGAAGAATATTGATAATTTTGATATTGTTAGGTTTGCAATAACGCCCGCTATGCGGATTACATTACAAAATCACAAATATACGATAGGAAAACCCGCACATGACTTACATTTTTCCTATCGTATATTTGTGATTTTGTAAAGTATATTGGTAAGTTTGACATGGAGAATGAACTTAAAGTTTAAAATTATTATATGTAACATAAAAAAAATAAAATCAAATAAGAGTACGGACGAATCTGTAGTATTTAACAAAAAAAAACTATGGTTATATATATTAATGTAAGTGGTCTTTTGTACCGTTTTAATTATTGATAAATAAATAAAATGGTTGTATGAAATTAATGAGTACACTTTCCTTAAATGTCCCATTAATGAAGTAGCCCTTATACAATTTGTAACGTAAAGTCTTTTATATAAGTAATCTCTTTTGGTAATATTCTAATTATGAAATGAAATACAGACTTTTATTGGCATATTTTATTTACATACTTCTTTAAGAAAATCAAAAAGTTAAATTGAAGCATTATTGCTGCTGCTAGAGCTGCAGCAGCTGCCGGAGAGCAGCAAGGATGCTGTCCTTGACAACCAGTAATTCTAGGTTAAGCCTGTTAACACCTTAGATCACATCATCACTTACCATCAGGTGAGATTGTGGCAAAGGCTCTCCTATCAGCAACAAAAAAAAACTTAATTACATGCTATGCGTAAATCTTATATACACATTTAAAGAGCACAAATTTGTCTTCAAATTGATTGAGTTTAAAATGACTGACTTGCAATCGAAAAATACTCATCAAGATAGGATAATTCGTTACAGGAGATGCGTGACCATACACATATATATGTATATAATATACTCGTATATTTAGACACGTTGAGTTAAGAAAGTTCCTTTTGGGTGTCGGTAAAAATGAAAGGACTTCACTATCCCTGCACTAATAAGTCCCTCAATCTGGCGGGATTCCCTTAAATTGCGTCTTTGAAACCTCTGACCGGATATCAAGATCCTGTTAATAGAAATACCAGCGGTCGTATTCGCAGTCACGTTCAGTTTGTTAAAAATGTCATCGTCTATTTTTACGATCAGTGTTTGGATAATATTTACATGTGTAGGCGCCTCATCGTAATTATGATTACTGATGGTAAATCTTAGCTTTTGATGTACTTGTAATTAAAAATGTTTGTTAGGACTGTCAGTAGGCAATCTAAGGAGGTTGTTAGCATTTTACCCGTTACCCTGTATATCGATTACGCTAATTAACATACAGATGCCACAATTTCTCGAGTGTGGCGATAATTGGGAATATTTTTGTGATTTTTCCCGGTTGTCACCAGGTAGACGTCAAAGGCCAAGAAATCGTCCTTGTTTACCTGTATTTTAGCTACCCGTGGCTACTTGTCGAACAACACTAACATGCACGCCTCAGTTTAATCGATTTTTGACACTTATCTTACTTCTAGGTTAGCCTGAACAACATCTTCAACCACATCATCACTTACCATCAGGTGAGATAGTGGTCAAAGGCTAACCTATCAGGCATAAAAAAAAATAAAAAAAACTTATCTGCGAGTATTTGCGTGAATTTTCTCGTCCTTCTTTTTGAGGACGAAATAAATCTGTAGTCTATCTCGCGCGTCCCAGTATAATGGGGGCGATCAACGATTCAGTACAAATTTACTTTCCGTCCAGTGTTAGCAGACCCGTAATATTTGTGTGTGCAAACAATCACGAACTCTTGTGCGTACCTTAAATTCAATTTCTTTTAATAAAGCTGTACCTAGGTAGTGTTTTCAACTATTTTTAATTATTATATAATATTTTTTGCTGATTACTAAAAAAATACAGTTATATGTAAGTAAATCAGTAAGTAATAAAAAAATATTAAAATTTTAATGAAATTTGCAGCAGTCAATATTTAAAGTGATCAAAATGAATAACTACTTTTAGGCTTCCGTACCCAATATATTGCTATAAAATATTAATAACTACTTATAAAAACAACAACAGATAAGCTGTTTTTCTTGGTGACGAATGCTAATATGTAGGGAAAAAAAGTTTTTATCACAGCTACTTAACTAGTTTTTAGGGTCCCATTTATTTGTTATTTATTAAACAATATATGTTATAATATTTTATAGCAACATAACCATCGTCAAAAAAGATAAAAATAAAATACTTGATGCATAAAAGTCGCCAGTTCATTTGAAAATTACAATCAACGGGAACAGTTTTTAATCATAACCTTCATAGCCATCATACCTAATATAATTCCTAATGAAGTGTCGAGAACGGGACAAATAACTTAATCGTTCATAAAACTATGGTATTTTATTGGTTCACAGTCCATCACTGCTTATTTCCTAAACAACCATTTGAACAGCGCAATGGAGAATCGTCCACAGATAATCTCAATGAACAGATTTTAGCGTGGTGCGGCCGCTGCTATCGTCCGCCACTTGTCTCTCGAGTCGAGAGTGACATATTTCTTATTTGCACATGCTAGTCAGGCTGTACCTGCTGCGCGGCAGTCCATAGCCAATTCTACTGAGCCATCACTGATTCAAAATTCATTGTTTTTTTTACTGCCGCGGTAGGTTGCTTTGTTTACAATTTTAGTGTAGTCGATGGTGCAAACTTAACCTAGAATGGAAAATATGTTTCTCTCAAGGACAGCTTACCATGAGAGCTACTTCCCAATCTAGTGTCTGGAGGTGCTGGAAGTCACTGTGATGGTCAATGAACAGATTTTAGCTTGGTGATTTTTCACTTTCACATCTGTCGTTTTGTCAAACATAGAGCAGTCGAAGAACAGAGTTTGACTTTGTATTTTATGGATGTTTAAATTTGGTAAGTAGAAAATGTGTCGCCAAGTACCTAACATTGTGTTCCAGCTGCAGTGTTTGAGAGGTAGTAATCCTAGGCCTTGTCCACACCATCCTAGTCCACATCATCCCTTACCAATTGGCGAGATAGTGGTCAATAGCTAACATAAATTAGCTGTAAAAAAACAGGTAAAATTTTAATTAATGCGACATCTCTGATGTCAATGCGTTATGTACTGAACTGTATCAGCCGGTATTTGTCCACTGCTGAACACAGCCTCCTTTATTTGGGGGAGGGGGTTGCCTTAATCCCCACTATTGGCAGGCATCTTGGGTAGCAAATTAGGCACATTATTTCCTTTATACGCTTTTTACGACAACCTTCCGGAGGACTTGGATATTCCTTAAGCCGAGAGTTGTACCGTATAAGTATGTATTTTTTTGGAATTACCGCCTGGCAAGCTAGGCGGTCATTCGCAAAATGCCCTACCACCATGCTTTAACGGCTGCCGTCCAAAGATGAGAACCGGGACCGATGGCTTACCGTGCCCTCCGAAACACGGAAGCGCTCAGTAGTAATGTCACTAGCGGTCACCCATCCGACTCAATACCGCGGGCGACGTTGCTTAACTTTGCCTATAGGTTAAGAACAGCTAAGTAAACTTCGCTACGAGCGCTTCAAGATTGAAATAAAAGGCTGGTTTATCAGCGGTATTAATTAAGAAAGTGACCAAAAGCTGGTATATCCCTTAAGAAGTCAAGTCAGTCAAGACATAGAGATGTCAGAGCACTCAGGTTTCGCGTAACCTTTCAGCAATTGTTACATTTTATATTCTGTGTCGGTACTAAAGTGGATAGATAAAACAAAGAGATTTTGTTAAAAATGATAATTTAATCTTAACTTAATCAACAATGGCAATTCAGTTAAATTTATAAAATAATTTGACTATTCTATTGAACGATAACATCTTTTCAAGATATTATATAAAAATAATTACATAACTATAACTTTGAACTAGAAGAAAATAGGACGGTAGATACTAAAGATAATATTTTAACAAAAAAATTATCACCTTATAGAATATTTTACAAAATGTACATACAAAAGCGAAATATTTACACTGGCACAATAAATAAAAAAGAAAAATAATGCAAACTCAAGATATAAAGTTGGGTCACGCAAATATACACAGAAATTCTTAATTGTTAATTCCAATAAGTAATCAGTTTATCTGTTGTTTTTGGAACGAGTCGACAGAAGTTTGATTCAACACTCCGAGAGATGTAAAATTCGCAAAATGTATACAAAATCAAGAAAAGATTAATTAATCAAATGCCACTTAGTCTTATTGGGTATTATGAAAGGATCAACTAGAACGAACCTCGGGCTATTCGAGCATTAACAAAATCGACTAATCGTGTTATACAAATATATAATTGGTACTTTTGAGCACTCGTACTTTATTATTGTGAAGTTATTTGAATAAAGTTTGGCAATCAAAAACGGGTATATAAAGTAAAATATGATACAAATTGTATATAACGTTATAGAGGAAAATATATTCCTTTCTAACATAGTTTATCTTGTATTCTGAATATATTAACATATAATTCTTGTTGAAGAAACAACTAAAACTTTAGAAGAATACGAGTACCTCGAATCTTGTAACAGTAACATGATAAAATATAGAAATAAACTCTGTACAATTTTTATTATACCTACTTGTACCTACATAAACCTTATATTTTATTCGCTTAAATATCTTTCTCCAAATATTCAATTATTATTTACAAGTAATGATCTCAAAATTTAAAAATACATACATTTACAGGTTTATTAAATAATCTTATGGCTCGACAGACAAGTTGTCATTACAGATATTAAACAACAGCGAAAAAATCCTAAGTCTATAGATGCAACGAATGGATTCCCTCATATTTATTACATAACTTCTCTTGTACAAATTGGCTTTACGTTTATTTTCCTTATCCTTATTGAATATAATAAAGTTTAGACAAAAATGTCTACCCAGCTTCCTTTTATAGATGTCTCCAAAATCTTATTACGCTCAAATTTTCACTAAATTCTGTTAAATAATAACTCAGCTATTTTCAAGAACCCACTTCGAAGCAGGACCACTGGGACTGCGCAGTACGGGCATTACGGGCATCACAATCGTAAAACCTGGAAGGTCAAGTTTTAAGGGTACCAAGTCGACAAAATGCCTTTATTATCACTATAAAGCACCCACTCAAAAGTTAAATCCTTGTTTATGTACATTCCACAAGCTTCAAGTACTCCAAAGACACGAAGACAAAATGTATTTTAGTCCCCATTAATTACAAGTTTGTTTCTTATCAAATTAGAGTTCAAAAGATATACATTTGCTTTGTTTATTCTGTTTGAGAAACAAAACAATTAACTTCAAAATTTAAATATTGAATGTTTCAATATTTAAATAAATCTTGATCTTTCTTGATAAACAAGAACATTTTACGCAAGGAGTGATTTTAATGGGGATTGAAATTCAATTGTTTTAAAGATGGAATCAAAGCATAAAAGGGCGCTGTTTTGTCATATTGTATGGCACTTCTTGCAATGCAAATCTTTAGAGAACTAAAAACCTTCTTCGACATGATTACTAATCAGAAATAGAGCCAAAATGAAATTTAATGTTTTGAAAATGTTTTTCGTGCATTTTGAATAATATTATTATAATCATAGAAAATGTTATTAGATTCAGGCGTTACTTTGCGGAAATCCATATGTAACAATAACAAATATTTTTAAAATATTTTAAGAAAACATCAAATTAATATGAGAATGAAATCTCGATCTCTCGATCGTGCGCTCGAAGAATCAAGACTTCTTGAGGATGCTTCGTGTAGAAGCGAACTCGTCGAAAATTCTTCCGGTTTGGCTGTGTGGCGTTTGTGACGTCAGGTCGGCTTAACAGGAAAATTAGGCGAAATTGGCACTAGATATATTTTTTAATTGTTTTATTAAAATATTAATTTGATGTTTTCTTAAAAATATTTTAAAAATATTTGTTATTGTTATAATTTTATTGGTAGTATAGTTAGAACAGTAAACACGAGATCCTGTAGTTTTAATGAATTTCACTTTCGTGCAACTTGATTCGGTAACGTATAGAATAGACCTTTAAATACAAATAAACAACCTATAAAAACCGTCCGCTGTCTGTCGCAAGAGTACCGAAATCTGTACAAAAATTTAAACGTGTAGGGCATCAAATAACTAATATACAGAACCTTTCGTTCAATATATACGCTGGAACAAATTACTCTTAAAAGTTGCAAAGTCACAATTATTATTATAAAAAGTTCAACATACTTTTACAACTTACTCATTTCAGAGAACATCCGATTCATTTCAAGTTATGAGAGTTTTACGAACGTGATCTCAAAGAACTTTGATAAATGCCAAGCATAATCAGTGCGAGGGTTCAACAATAATACATATAATTTCTTGACATTTGCAGTATTTTTTTAGCTATCCATTCGTTGCCTATACAATCAAGTTCTTTGTCTCGAGACTTTTTACGAATTAGAGTACATCTTTCATACAAACTATTCAATTTGAAACTTTTTTCAAGGGCATACCAAAATTATGTTTCTTATTAATTTTCAACTTTAATTCAAATCGAACTTTTGCAGAATATTCAAGACCATGTTACGCAACAAATATCACCAAACTCTTCGACGAAGAAACCGTGGGTAAGTTATTTTTATGCGTTACATAAACCAGGTCCTTCTCTAACCTAATATCCTAGTAAAGAAAGTATAATTATCACCATCTTAGAAGAACCTAGAAAACTATACAGTTTTGGGAAAGGTTTAATCAACAAAATTAAAAGGCGTGGAAATGAAAGCTGTAACCAAGTATTGCCTAAAATTTAAAATGCCGAAGGAAAGTTCGCCCAAATCATTATGATGGTGCCTGTAACCTTCTAAAACATTTTTTCTATAATATTTTCTATAATTGTATATATTGTTACGATTGCTGCTTCGTCTTTGCTTTAAATTTTAATAGTCAGCAGAAAAAATATAAATTCGCTATTCGAATCAGCATCAACAAAACCCAGGGTTGGTATGTTCAATAACACATCTCTTGCAGAACTTCTTCACTGCCCTGTACCCTCTCAAGGTAACAGGTGTATCTTGAATGTTAAGCTGCGTGAGACCCCTGCAGTAGTACGCTACAGCTTCGAGGCCATCGTCTCCTACCAGCTCACATCCTCGTAACGCCAACTTCTTGAGATTGGGGCAGCACCGGGCGAGGATCTGTGAAGAAAGGTTTTGTTTAACTCTCTGTGTAACTAGGGTCAATACAGCCAATCATAGACATGGTGTCAAAATCAATCTCAACTGGGAAGCTCTCGAGAACTGGTTAGATCTTAATACTGTTGGAAATTAAACGCTTAATGACAGTTCTTTTTTATACGTTATGGTGACGGAACAAGCTCGAGGCCCACTTGATATGGGGCGGATTAACCTCTGCCATAGATAAATGAATCTATGCCTCTGCCTATAACAGATGCATTTCGTCGCAAGTCACGAATTGCATTGCGCCCGTCAACTTGATATATAGTCGTTAAGTCACATTGTGCCTGTAATTTCACTGGCTCTCAAGGACTGCTGCCGGAATACACCGTTAGGTGCTTGGCGACAGATTTTACTTGAGGGTGGTCGCTAACCAGGCGGGCATTCGCAAAATGCCCTTCCACCATGCGGTGAAGCTCAAGCCCGCGGCGAGATTCGAACCATGGACCAGAGGCATGGCAGTCCATAGCCAATGCAACTGAGCCATCACTGCTTTAATTGTATCCGCTAATAACAACATCTTATGATTGATATATTATTGAATATATGTCTGTAGTATATATTATGACTAGCGGGCTGGGCCGGCTTCACACATATAAATATAAATCTAATAAAAAAAAAATTTTTTTTAATAATCTACAGCCTATGTTCATCAGGGATAATGTAGGATTCTAATGGTGAAAGAATATTTTAAATCAGTTCAGTTTTTATGTTTATTCGTTACAAGAATACAAATCTTTTCTCTTTATAATATTAGTGTAGTTACACGGTTCAAAGTAAAATACTGTGTAGAAGTAGGTTCAAATACGGGGTGTATTTCAACATACTTCTACACAGTATTTTACTAGTTAAGTAAGATGTACCAATTTGAATCGAGGGAAACTCTTGATAGAAGATATTTTTTTTTTTTAACTTACTAAGAAATTGGAAAATTGGTACAACCTGTGTTGTCGTACGTGGGGAATAGTAAATAAAACGTCGAAGAAATCCTTTTTATTGAAATAAAAGCCACTATTTTTTTTTTTTTTTTTTTATGATTGATTGGGTAGCCTTTGACCACTATCTCACCTGATGGTAAGTGATGATGTGGTCGAAGATGTTGTTCAGGCTAACCTAGAAGTACTGGCTCTCAAGGACAGCTGCCGGAACACACCGTTAGGTGCTTGGCGACAGATTTTCTACTTGAGGATGGCAGCTAGCCCGGCGGGCATTCGCAAAATGCCCTACCACCATGCTATAACGACTGCCATCCTAAGACAACAACCGGGACCGACGGCTTAACGTGCCCTCCGAAGCACGGAAGCGCTCAGTAGTAATGTCACTAGCGGTCACCCATCCAACTCATGACCGCGCGCGACGTTGCTTAACTTTGCTGATCGGTTGAGAACAGCTAAGTAAACTTCGCTACGAGCGCTTCATACGTAAAAATAAAAATGTTACGTTTACATTACACAGGGTCTCCTATGTAGCGGGATTGATGGAATCAAGTATAGACAGCCAAAACCGAATATCCAATATTTACGCTTATCATACATATATTTCATCAAGGATTGAAACCTGGAACCTCAAATTTTGTAGACTGTAGCTACCAACTGAGTAATAGTATTATTCAGTTCTCGTGCGTAAGCCGCCGCGATCAACCGTGTTACCTCCGCGTATTGCTGTGACTCGTTAACATTGGCGCTCAACCTTTGGCATTCTGATCTGCACTAAGTGTTATATAGTTATTTTAATATTAAAAAAAAAAATGGTGATTTGTGGAAGATGCGGTGATGATGTTGGTGAGGCAATCCAATGCTCGGCCTGCAAGAAGAGTTTCGATTTTCCGTGCTCTGGAATAACCGAAAAGGGATACCGGAAGCTGGGGGATCGTCAAGCAACTTGGAGGTGTGCGACCTGCAAGAACTCGGGTCAGGCAAGTGCTCTCACAGTGCCGGTGATGGGTTCACCGGTAGCTTCTCCAACGGTGTCACTTGAATCCATCATGCATGAGCTGACCAGCATTCGTATGCAGCTTGCTCCACTCTCTAGCCTATCAGCAGAAGTGCAGCTCCTGCGGAAAGAGCTAGCGGATCTCAAGGGAATCCCTGCCAAAGTACATAAACTTGATGAAAGGTTGACAAAAGTCGAAGAAGACCAAAAGGATCTTACTGGGGCCATGACTTCACTCTGCAAACTTGAGGAGGACCTACATGACACTGATCAGTGGCTGCGTAGTAACAACGTTGAGATAAAAGGCGTACCTCTGAGGGATAAGGAAAACCTTTTTGAAATGGTAGCCAAAATAGGTGACAAGATATCGTATCCAGTTTTGAAGACACAGATAAACTTCGTTCACAGAGTGCCGAGTAACGTAGCTGGCACCAAGAATATAATCGTGTCATTCATGAATCGTTACGTCAAAGAAGATTTTATCGCTTCTGCCCGCTCGTTAAAAAATCCTTTATCTCCCAAAGATATCGGTTTTACCGGTGCTGCGGGGAAAATTTTTATAAACGATCATTTAACTGTAAAAAACAAACTGCTTCTCTCACAAGCAAAATCGCGTGCCAAAGAGCACAACTACCAGTTTGTTTGGGTGAAACACATGAAAATCTTTGTACGGCGAGATCCAACTTCGAAACCTTTCACCATCTCAAGAGGGCAAGACCTACAAAAAATTGTCTAGTTACATGTATGACTCTTAGTGTGAAGACAGTTTTATACGCGTTATTTTTTAGATTTAAACAACCACTCACTTTAAAATATTTTGTTCGTTTCAAAAGGTTGGAATCCCCTGGCAGTGTGCTTGCGCTTATCGCAGGCCAGTTTCTACGTAAGGCACAATGCACGAACCGGTCTTGTCATGCTGTCGTGCGAGCGGAACATTGTTGTTCTTGCAATTATTGTTACATTACTAAATGTTGTGCTACCTACTTTTTCTTAGATGTGTGTTTATTTTTTAAGCTTTATTTCGTATCAAGCTCTTGGTGCTTAAAGGATCTCATTTGGAGCGGTGTTTGGTACCGTTTTAATACTCACACTTATGGGGTATATTATATTACAATTACTATAAAAAAGTTATTACTCGTATTATATCTTTGTACTGAGCTAAATATTATGTATTCTGAGTCGCTTTTACAAAATTATTTCATGTCATATTTTATGGTTACGTTCATTTTGAGTAATGATAAATGTCAAGCCACCTACATTTACATAAATGTGTGTTTATTTTTTAAGCTTTGTTTCGTACCGTGCGCTTGGTGCTTGGAAGAACTCATTTGGAGCGGTGTTTGGCACCGTTTTAATGGTAGCACTTATGGGTTATATTACATTACAACTACGATTAAAAAGTTGTTAATATACTTTTGTACTGAGCTAAATATTGTGTATTCTGAGTTGCTTTTACAAACTTATTTATTCTCATATTTTATGGTTACGTTCATTTTTAGTAATGCTGAATGTCATGCCACCTACGTTTACATAGATGTGTGTTTATTTTTTAAGCTTTGTTTCGTACCGTGCGCTTGGTGCTTGAATGATCTTATTGTGAGCGGTGTTTGGTACCGTTTTAATAGTTGCACTTATGGGGTATATTACATTACAATTACGATAAAAAAGTTATTATTATATCTTTGCATTGAGTTAAATATTTTATACTCTGAGTTGCTTTTACAAAATTATTTCATGTCATATTTCATGGTTACGTTCATTTTGAGTAATGATAAATGTCATGCCACCTACTTTTACATAAATGTGTGTTTATTTTTTAAGCTTTGTTTCGTACCGTGCGCTTGGTGCTTGGAAGAACTTAGTTGGAGCGGTGTTTGGTACCCTTTAAATGGTTGCACTTATAGGTTATATTACACTACAATTATGTTACAAAAAATATTGTTATATTTTTGTATTGAGTTAATTGTACTTCCTGAGTTGCTCTCACAATATTATTTAATCTCATATTATATGGTTACGTTCATTTTTGTAATACCAATATTTTTGCGACTATTACCAATTTGTTTTGACGAAGGTGTTAGTGGATGGAAACAGTTAAGCATATCAGACTTAATTTCGTTACTACTTAACATAATTTCGAGTTTATTCTATTATTGTTGGATTGACCCACAATGTATACACTAAATATTTATCACCAGAATGTTCGTGGTTTACGGACAAAAACATTAACTTTTTTTAGGAACTTGGCTAAAAATGACTATTATCACATTATATCGTTAACTGAAACCTGGCTTGTGAGTGACATTTCTAGTAGTGAATTGTTTAATGATAACTACTTAATTTGGCGTCGTGATCGTGCAACTGGGCAGTCACGTGGTGGCGGCGTCTTAGTAGCAATACGGCGGGACCTCATAGCTACTGAAAATGTTGGCTGGCAGTCCAGCGCTGAGGATATTTGGATATCGGTTCATTTAAGAGATGGGCCTGGAAAAAGTATGCAAAAAATACACATATGTACACTATATCTATGTGAACAGTATCAAGGACACAGTTTCTCTAATCAACTTACCATATACTTAGACAAACTTGCAGACTTATTTATCGAACGCCCATCTGATAAATTTATTATTCTGGGAGATTTTAATATGAGCGCCATAACGTGGTCAGAGTCTGAAGACGGTATTAGAGCTGTAGCTCCGTCTACTGCTTCTTCTTCTACCACGTTATCGGCCAATATGTTTACTCATTTCATTGATACTCTTGATTTCTGCAGTCTAAAACAATTTAACTTAGTCCAAAATAAGCATGGCCGAATACTTGATCTTGTCCTGTCAAACACAAACATCTCCGTCTCAGCCTGCTTACAGCCTTTAACTGTGGAAGACCCTCATCATCCCGCCCTTTTGGTCCAACTTGATGTCTCACAATCTCAATGTCTAATAGCTCAGAAGCGTCTGATGTACCAATACAATAAAGGTAACTATGATCGTATTCGGTCTTCCCTGGCTGACACGCAATGGAACGATTTATTTTCAGAGTGTAGCACTAATGATGCTGTGAGTAAGTTTTACTCAAAATTAGTTGAATTAAGAGATTATCACATCCCAAAACGACTACATAAAAATAATAATTACCCCCGTTGGTACAATTCTGCTCTCATTAAAATTCTTAAAGAAAAACACAAATATTTTACTAAATTCAAAATTTACGGTAACAAACACGATTTACTCACTTTTCAGATACTGCGGGATAGAGCTAATAGTGTTGAGCAGACTTGTTTTCATAAATATATAGCTAACATTGAGACTGCTATCACTTCGAACCCAAAATATTTTTGGTCTTATGTAAAATGCAGACGTTCGCATACCAATTTTCCTTCCAATATGTCATATAACGGCAATGAAAGCCATACGGGCCAAGGAATATGTGAACTTTTCTCTAATTATTTTCAGTCCACGTTCCTGGATTCTACTACCACTTGTACCCATTCAGCGTCTAGAGACGATTCTAATTGCCACATTAGTTCTATTGAAATCAATCCTGACATTGTGCGGAAATACCTTCAATCCCTTGACTTAAATAAATCAGCCGGTCCCGATGCTATTCCAGCCATATTTTTAGTAAAGTGTGCTAACGAGTTAGCGTATCCTGTATCATTACTATTTACAAAATCACTCTCTGAAGGTGTCGTTCCTACTATATGGAAGACTGCGTTCATCTCACCTATTCACAAAAAAGGTGCTAAAGACGTGGTAGAAAACTACCGACCAATATCTAAGCTTTGTCTTCTAGCCAAAATTTTTGAACGTATAATTTATAATCATCTTTACAGTAGTATTCTCCCTGTCCTTAATCCACAACAGCATGGTTTCTTAAAAGGAAGATCAACGGTGTCAAACCTTGTTGTTTTCACTGATTACGTTACTCGACAAATGGTCACTAGTGGACAGGTAGATGCTATCTACACCGACTTTAGCAAGGCCTTTGACCGAATCGATCATGTTATTCTGCTGAGAAAACTATTCAATCTAGGTATTCGTGGTGATCTCTACAGGTGGTTCTCTTCTTATGTCTTCAACAGAACTCAGGCAGTAGTATTAAGTGGTTATACTTCTTCCTGGACTGCTATACCATCTGGAGTCCCTCAGGGATCATTGCTGGGACCTCTTTTGTTTGTCATCTACATCAACGATATTGGAGACTGTATTAAACATTCCCAATTCCTACTATTCGCAGATGACATGAAGATGTTTATGGCAATTGACAACCCCTCTAATGCGTTACTTCTGCAGGAAGACCTAGAAAGAGTGGCTAACTACTGTAAGACAAATAACCTTATTTTGAATATATCAAAATGCTCAGTGGTTACTTTCAGTCGTAAGACACAAACAGCCTTACTTATAAACGCTACTTAAATTTTAAGCATTACTTAGCCGCTGATTAGCAAAATTCCTTACTCATAAACGCTGCATAACTTTATGCAGTACCTAAGTACTGCTTAAATCAGCTGTCAATTTAAACACCGTCCGACCCTTGTTTAAATATTTAAGTAGCAAGATGGCGCCCATATTTCTGATCAGCTGATTTAGTTACAGACCCACCAACTTATCTGTTCAGGTGGCAGAAAAAAGAACTACAACATTCCTTCAAATTGTGACAGTTCGTAGTTGATTTCCTTGACCAGTAGCGCCCTCGAAAACTGCACAGTTAAGTTGGTGGTACTATACAAAGAAAAGTATTATATTTACTTTTTAATTTCAAGATATTTAGCACTAGATACATGCTATTTGGCCATTTAGGTCATTCATAATACTTTTTAGTACAATGTTGTCAGTTTAAAATACGTTCGACCTCATTATCCATTGCTTAGCTAAACAGGTGCTATATAGCGTTTATAAGTAAGAAATATTTAAGCATTACTTAAACACTGTTTAGTTATCCATTACTTAGCAACTACATAGCGATGTTTTTATAAGTAAGGGGGTAACTGTACAATTTAAGTACTCACTTGAAAATCAACCACTTTTACGTGTGAGTGACATTAGAGACCTTGGTGTCCATTTGGATAGTAAGCTCACTTTTGTCAATCACATCGATATGATAGCTAAGAAAGCCTCATCAGCATTAGGTTTTATTATACGTAATGCGGGCATTTTTAAAACCATGAAGACTCTAAAAGTCCTATACTGTGCTTACGTTCGCAGTCACCTTGAATACGCAAGTCAAGTTTGGAATCCTAATTATGCCGTACATATTCAAAGGCTGGAAAGAATACAAAAGAAATTTATTAGGTACTTAGGATATAAATTCAAAATTCCACGTTCTAAATATATAGTTCGCTGTGCTCGTTTCCATCTGTTACCACTTTCAACTCGTCGTAATATTTCTGACATACGGCTGCTCATGAAGATTGCACAATCCAAAATTGATTGTTCTGATTTAGTGGGTAAATTAAGTTTATATGTTCCACCTAGACACGCTAGACCCAGAAGGTTGCTTCACGTACCACCCGCACGTACAAACTATCGCAGACAATCATTTTTATTAAGATCACAAACCGCTTTTAATGAGTTTATCGAGCACGAAGGTCACACCATCGACCTTTATTCTAGCAAATTGTCTCATGTTAACCTTGCTTATGTCACTTTGAATTCGTGAAATTTTCAAGTACTTGGAAATGAAGTGGCTGCGTACGAAAAAAAAAAAAAAAAAAAAAAAAAAAAAAAAAAAAAAAAAAAACACTATTGCTTTGTATAATCTTATTACGTGTGTGTAAAATACTTCTTTTTATATCTGTGGAGGCTTGTTAATGGCTTTTTTTAATTAAGTTATTAAACCTTTTTGTAATGATAGCTGTAAGCCCCCCAAATAAATGTAAAATAAAAAAAAAAAAAAAAAAAATAAAAATTATATATAGACTGAAAAACAGTGTTTTGTTAACATCACACTTGTGATATCAACATAACAAAAGCTGAGTTAATCCATATTGCCTTACGATAGTCTTGTGATTTAAGCATAGAGTGGTGATGTTTACAAGTATAATAATTTTATTAATGTTGTGTTAAATGTTTAAGACCTATGTATTACGTATGTATTATGTGTAACATTACCTGGTTACTTATGGCAATAAAAAAGTATTTTTATTATTATTAAACTTTTTTGGTACCTGTAGCCCTGCTTCAGACACATCCGTAGCCCCCAAGTCAAGCGCCCGAAGCCTGGAACACCCCCTGGCGACGGCTTCCACTCCATCATCACCTAAGGCTCCACAGCCTCTCGCGTTGAGGTACCGAAGTTTGTAACAGCGCCGCGCAAGCGTCCGGATTCCTGAGTCTGACACCTGAAAACAAAAGAAAATAAATAATTACTCTCCCATTAATTGTTATTTTCACTTATCATTTCTTTACATCCTCTATATTATTTTAGATTTATTATTGCACCTATAGTAATTTCCTAAAAAATTGTGTGTTTCGCTCGGCATCAAGTTATTTTCATATCGTACCTTTGAAATCTTCGCTAGATACAAGATTCAATACATGTTCCTTACACAAAATAACAACTTTTCAGCCTTGCATCAGACGGATTGTCACTGCTTAACACAGCCTCCCCCCCAATATATGTTTTGATATGCCATAATCCCCACGCTCCCCAGTCGTCTTGGGAATCGCAGTGTGAGATATCAGTTTCTCAGAAAGCACTGCTTTGTTAGCACCTTCTGATTTGTTACCCTTATTCGGCTCTTACGGATAGAGATGGGGGGGCGTGAAATTCTAGCACCCCACGAGATAACCAATAGCTATTCCTTGAGCTACGTGTACTAAATCCTTCGTTGCAGGCAAAATTCGATTTTTGAACTCTTCGCTCCGCTCTAGATCTAAATAATACCCATGTCGTAAAAATGTGCCCCTAGCAAGAGATATAAGAACTGATCAAAAAGCCGATGCATCGGCGGGGTCGTGAAATCGGAATAAATACTAAAATCATATAAAACCACTTATAAATAACTTAAAATCATAAGTAAATCCTACATCTATTCTTAAACTGGATGTGGTATTGTCAACAAGAAAGTGAAGTAATACGTTCTTTCTGTAATCTCAGGAGTAACGCTGTTATCTGCCGAAACAGTAAGTGCGCGCAAAGTTCACGTTTTGGATCATATTTTAAAATAAGCCACTGAGCTCAGTCTCATCGTGCCCTCATATTCTTAATCATCGTGCCACAGACCAATAATATATTTTCCAACACCCTTGCTCGTAAAGAGAGCTTTATTATTTCGTTCTTAGGGCCATAAACCGAACTATAACACCCTCGTGCATAATAATATTATACACTAGTGCGTAATAGAATTATCCCTACAAAGTTAAGTTAGTACCTAACTGCAAAGTATATGCGAGTAAACAGAGCATTTTCAATTTAACCGGGTAATACAGATTTGTAACATTAAAGAGGTTTATATGTAATCAACAAGCAAACATATGCCGCGCGCAAAAAAAAAACTTGCGCGCTATTTTCCGTAATTTTCGTATGTTGTTGGTATCGCATTTGTGCAATATATATTTTTTTTCTCGCCAGGGTGTTGAAAAAGTGCCTATGAAACTCGTGAGCAAATTTCTCATTATACACTCGGCTGATTTACGCCCTCGTGCTGCAACACACAGCCTCGTGTGTAATGAGCAACTTAGCTCACTTGTACCATAATCTACTAATAGAATTGCTATCATAAATTCCTCTGCCTGAAGCATAGACTGATATATATATACATATATATATATATATATATATATATATATAGTCTATGCCGCAGGCAGAGGAATGTAGGTAAAACCACGTTTTTTGGTAGAATTATATTCAACGAAACAAGATAACAACAAAGTCTTTGTTGTGTGGAAATCCGTAATCATCCAGTAATCCAGCACAAAGGCTGCTTTTGTTAAGGAACTGGTTCTGACAAAGGCTTGATACACACTTGTGGCTGATTGTCTGCAAATCTGTTAACAATGTTATAAGTTATAACACTTCACTGACAGATAACGTAACTGGTAGTTCAACGTAGTACCTAGTACGGGCACTATACATGTATCAATTCTGTTTCTACAATAAATCCGTGATTCTGCCTTTTTTTTATGCCTGATAGGTAAGCCTTTGACCACTATATCACCTGATGGTAAGTGATGATGTGGTCGAAGATGTTGTTCAGGCTAACCTAGATGTACTGGCTCTCAAGGACAGCTGCCGGAACACACCGTTAGGTGCTTGGCGACAGATTTTCTACTTGAGGGTGGTAACTAGCCAGGCGGGCATATGCAAAATGCCCTACCACCATGCTATAACGGCTGCCATCCTAAGAAAACAACCGGGATCGAAGGCTTGACGTGCCCTCCGAAGCACGGAAACGCTCAGCAATAGTAATGTCACTAGCGTACACCCATCCAACTCATGACCGCGCGCGACGTTGCTTAACTTTGCAGATCGGTTGAGAACAGCTAAGTAAACTTCGCTACGAGCGCTTCAGTACCTCTGTAGTTTTCGTCGACCATACTTCACATGGACTGTGAACTTAGAGACTCTAACTTCGGGTATAACGTTAAAAATTAGGATTTATTGAACAGAAACATGAACATGTCATAATGCTCATAAATAAAATTAGGATAGATAACTAGCAAAAAGCTGACCTTTCTGAGGGCTCGCATTTATTTTACAACCTGATTCTAGTGGTATCATCTAGTATTAGGTAGCTTAACTACGATACTGACGACGTATTTGAGTATTGAGTTTAGTTCTGTTGCAGCGATGTTAACGCTATGGTTTTCTAACAGATGGCGTTAGTAGTACAATAACATTTATATCTATTAATTTTCCACTTTTCCTCGCAGATTTCGAATGAAAAACAATATACATTTTCGAGCTTGTGAAAATAATTGGTGAAAAATAATTAAATTTATCGCTATGACGATATATTTTTGCATGTGTAATCTCAGCTCTAGTTCTGTGGATTTCGTTTGTGAAACAAATGTATGTGGCAACTGTTTGTAAAGCTTTGATCTGCAAAGTTTTCCTTAATTCAGTTTCTGTATCCGGCTGAGTTAACCGTGAATTCGCTACTTTGACCTTGATGATCTGCCGCGAATATTATGTAGATGCTGGATTAATCCAGCTATAACAGAATAGTTCTTAAGATAATTAATAGATTCAGGCTTTACTTTGCGGAAATCCATGTTTAAATATTTTAAGAAAACATTTAACTAGTATTTTAGAAAATTCACTTTAAAAATATACTGTATCAGCCGGATCGTCCACTGCTGAACACTGCCTCCCCTATTATGGAGGGTTTGCCCCACGCTTGGCAGACCTCTTGGGGATCGCCGTGTGAGATATCAGTTCCTCAGAGAGCGCTACTGCCCATCTTCTAGTGTGTTACCCTTATTCGTCTCTTACGACACCCACGGGTAGAGACCCACGGGGGTTGACATACTATCCCGGCAACCCACGGTCCAATATATAACTAGTGACAATTCCAACTAAATTTTTGCTAGGCCGACGTAACATCATAAACGTCACGTAGACAAAACAGAAGAAGTTTCGACGACGACGATCGATAAATTCGATCGTGCACTCGAACAGTCAAGACCTCCTGAGGATGCTCCGCGTAGAAGCGAATCTTCTTCCGGTTTGTCTATGTAGCGTCTATGAAGTCACGTCAGTTTAACAGGAAAATTAGATAGAATTGTCACTAGATATTATTTATATTGAAGCAATGATGGCCGAGCAGTAATAGCTATGGGCTGCCGTGCTCATCCCCGGGTCGATCCCCACCGCTAGCTTGAGCTTCACCGCATAGTGGAAGGGCATTTTGCGATTGCCCGCCTGCTAGTTACCACCCTCACGTAGAAAATCTGCCGCCAAGCACCTAAGGGTGTCTTCCGAAAGCAGACCTTGAGAGCCAGTGACTTTTAACAACTATGTCACAAAGTGACGGGCGCAGTGCAATTCGTCACTTGTGATAAAATGCATCTGTTATAGGCAGACATTAGTCCGCTTAACATCAGGTGGGCCTCGAACTTGTTCCGTCACAATAACATAAAAAAGTGTTTTTTTATTTAATATTAATTTAATGTTTTCATAAAATATTTGTTATTAATTATTAATTAAGAGTTCGTAGGTATAAAATTAGAAATGACCTAAGAGTTATCTGTCTTTGATTAGTTGAAACTTTAAATTTTAAATGTAATATAGTCTTATCTTAGTACAAACCCTGTAGGTATAGAAACTTGTGATGGAAAGATGATTCCTAGCTTATCTACCCCAAGTACTTCTAAACAACGATGAATATATTTTAATTTAGCAGCAATTTTAATAAACAATATTCTCTGTGTTTCATATAATGTCTATTAATTAAGAAATTAGTAAACTTAAAATATCAAGTTATTTGCTTGTATTTAATTAACCGTAGCTATAATATGGTTAGTTAATTAGAAGAAACAAGTTAAAATTAAAATTTTAAACAACCTCAGTATAATAACTTAACCCTGCATTGCCTTAACCCAAAAACTATATCAGTTCAAATCGCGACACAAAGCGAGTAGGTAGCAAAGATACTCAAATACAAAAATATCTTTATTTGTTAATAAATAGATTCAGGCGTTACTTTGCGGAAATCCATATTTAATAATAACAAATATTTTATGAAAACATCAAATTAATATTATAATAAAACACGTCGGCTTAACAGAAAATTAGGCGGAATTGTCACTAGATATATTTTTGTATTTTTTTAGTGTTTTATTAAAATATTAATTTGATGTTTTCATAAAAGATTTTAAAAATATTTGTTATTATCTTTATTTGTTATAATTCTCAATATATTGCAAGTAAGAGTGTGTTATATAACCTGTTTTAATATTGTTATGTTTGCAATAACGCCTGCTATGTGGATTACATTACAAAATTACAAATATACGATAGAAATCTCCATCTCCTCCATCCCAATACGATGGTTAAAGTACGATAGGCAAGATTTGAGTTATGACGTTATGTTAGCTTAATTGGTTAGAGCATACCCCGGCTAAAGGGGTGGATGGACGCGGGTTCGAATCCCGCACATGACTTTAATTTTTTCTATCGTATATTTGTAATTTTGTTATATAACCTGTGTTATATATTCGCTGAGATGCAAAAATGGTGCGCGGGCTATCATTTAACTTGATTATGTTGGAAATGGCTGATCAGATATTTGCCAAACATGCATGCTAAGGAACGACAGGAAAAATTTGATATATGAGTCATGGTAGCTCATTCGATCAGAGCCTACCCGACTATAGGGGTGGATGGACGAGGGTTCGAATCCCGCACATGACTATAATTTTTCCTATCGTAAATTTGTAATTTTGTAATTCTTGCTAAGCCTTAATGATTACTCGTATTTTGAAGCAGTGATGGCTTAGTGGCATGGGCTATGGACTGCCGCGCAGCAGGTCCATGGTTCGCATCCCGCCGCGGGCTTGAGCTGTTGTGGAAGGCCATTTTGCGAATGCCCACCTTGGCGACAGATTTTCTAATTAAGGGTGCTCAAGTAAAAAATCTATCGCCAAGCACCTAAAGGTGTGTTCCGGCAGCAGTCATTGAGAGCCAGTGAAATTACAGGCACAATGAGACTTAATAACTATGTCTCAAGGTAACGGGCGCAGTGCAATTCGTGACTTGTGACGAAATGTTTCTGTTATAGGCAGAGGTTAGTCCTTACATCTGGTGGGCCTCGAGGTTGTTCCGTCACAATAACATCTTTTAAAAGGATAACTCGGTGTATTAAGTCCTCTTGCATGCCGTCGTGGATTATAAAAAGAGTAAAAAATAACCCGAAAGCTGTTAACGAAAAAAATCCCCGTGGTTACTTCATTCTGTTTTCTATTAAGTACTTTTAATCATCTCCGTTTCGAATTTTCGATGTTCCGTTTTGTATTTCATGAAATTGGAACATTCGTAATTTTCTCTCTTTACAAATTGGCTGGTTCGTCAGTTTCCCAGTCTGGTGGTAAAATTGAAAAGGAAATTTATTACAGATTTGAATTTGATTGCGGAATGAGGAAAAATGCACAAAACTGTCTTAGTTTTCCACTTTGCTTTATTTTCTTGGAATGGAATAAAATGTATCCATTACCGCAAAAATGTTTTATTCTTTCACATCCCAAGTACCACTTCGAAGGTGCAAAAGGAGAAAAACAAAAGGTCCTAAGCTCCCAGACAACGATTGTATACATTCGTTGTAGTTATAATATATACATATTTTTGAAGCAGTGATGACTCAGTGGTATTGGCTTTGAACTGCCGCGCAGCAGGAACGAATCCCGCCGCGGGCTTGAGCTTCACCGGATGGTGGAAGGGCACTTTGTTAATGCCCGCCTGGCTAGCGAGCACCCTCAAGTAGAAAATCTGTCGCCAAGCACATAACGGTGTGTTTAGGCAGCTGTCCTTGAGAGCCAGTAATTCTAGCTTAAGCCTGTTAATACCTTCGACCATATCATCACTTACCATCCAGTGAGATTGTGGTCAAAGGCTTACCTATCTGCAAAAAAAAACATAGTATTCAATTAATATCGGCCAGCAAGACCAGCGCGATATGATAGCAAACCATGGGAAATTGTAGATGAACTGCTTCGTAAAAGATGTCTTTGGCTTTTATATTCTATTTTTTAATCCTTACAGTTATAATTAGATATACATTACCGAATGCTTGGTAATTATTTAAAAGTGTGTGCCAGTTATGTTTTCCTCCTACAATTCACATCTGGTGTAAAAGTTTAATGTCATATCAAGATCAGGGGGCCAACTCACCTCTTCTAGTAATAATATCTTATCTTTACTGCTTCGTTTTATACTTCGACGTACAAGCGAGCTTACAAACGGTAACGGAATCGCTCGTCGTTTTGATGATGTTATAACAAATTGTTCATTCTTTTCGCTAACTCTGACGTGACATTTAATACGAAGTATTACTGTTCTAACGACAAATCCATGTCAATCGACAATCCAGTCACGTTTATCCATCTTAAAAAAGTTACATTCTAGCAGCGGATTTAAACTTGATTTTGACAATGTAACGATAAAAATGGGTTTAATTAATGTTTTGAAATACACGCAGCAAAATTATATGATGAGTGAAAGTATAAAAAGTTACAGACAGCGGTTGTGTAGCATATAATGCATGGTGGTAGGGCATTTTGCGAATGCCCGCCTGGCTAGCTACCACCCTCAAGTAGAAAATCTGTCGCCAAGCACCTAACGGTGTGTTCCGGCAGCTGTCCTTGAGAGCCAGTACTTCAAGGTTTGCCTGGACAGCATCTTCGACCACATCATCACTTACCATCAGGTGATATAGTTGTCAAAGGCTTACATGTCAGGTATAAATAAAAAATTCGTAAAACTAAAGAAGTAAACCAGTTCCGGTTGATCTCTCGGTATGATCTCTCATAAGCCAAATGTGTCACAAGAAAATAATCTTACGCTACCGGAAACTTTTTTCTTACCTTTAGTACACATGGCAACAACGCCGCGCCTGTACCAGGCCTGGCGCACTCCGCACGTTAGCTACAAAGCAACAACATCGGCAGCTTCGTCTAGACGGGCTTACTCAACAGTGGGTTGCCGCGCGCCGCCCAGAACGCACGTCTTCTCACTTCAACGCGCCGTATTTCGTGTTTGTATTTGTTAGTCTGTTTACGTATCTAGTAGCACAGAATATCCTTTTTATTCAGTACCTGTTCGAAAGTCCGTGACGTTGTGTATATCCTATATAAGTTCATTGTACTGAACACTATTCTTACCTGAGTACACTTGGCGACAGATAGGTATCGCAGCGCTTGACCGAGCTTTGCTAGCTCGTACAAGCCGAAGTCCGTGACGCCTGTACAGTCCGACACACTCAGCTCCTTCAAAGCGCAGTACGAAGGTATCCATCTGACGCCGGCATCTGCAACAAAAATCATTATATTCATATAATGAAATAGGTAATTGCTACTGGCTACGTCTCGTGTTGCCATCCTCGGCTGACAAGGAGTTAGTGCTATGTTAGTAAAGAATGCGCTAGCCTTTACACATATTATAGGTGTGGACCCTTATTGGACTCCGTCCTTCTCAAAAGAACGGAGACCATACATTTCAGTTCAAACAAAAGCTTAAGTGGGCCAAACTGTAATAACATATTATCAGATTACATCGCCGTTAAATCTCGTTATGATGTTCCTAGAGACCTTAATAGATGCCAGAATTCAGAGTGAATTCCAATTTGAAAACAAGGCTCAAATCAAATCGATCAAAAATATATTTATTTCCTCCTCACAAAAGGTTGCTTACGTAAAAATACATGAATGGACAGACAAGAGTGCCACAATTAAACCTAACTTTGTGAGGGGCTGGTGCCTGAAGTTGGTTTCTAAAAACCTGTCTCACAGGTCACCAGGACACCTCCCGCGGATAAAAATAAATTGACACTCCTACCTTGTTATACAATTAAAAACTGCATCGAATTTTCAATATTACAAACCGAAGCTGCAGCTTTATCTCACAGTGAATTTATGAAATATACCCGCTCGCGAATATTTCTTCTTACTCTATCGTAAAGAAGGTAATCAATAAAATCTAACGAAAGCTGGTCACTTGACCAGCTTTCCCAGACTAGCGAGTCTCTAAGGATTTCTTGTATATCGTCAAAGCAACATTAAAAGTCAAAGTCTAAATCATTTATTCAATTTAGGCGTCTACGACGCTCTTATGAAGGTCAATTACAAATTTTAGTATTGAAATATTCTACATTGTACTGCCACGTTCATCAAATAAATTGTATAGAGCCACTGCGAGAAGAACGGACAAGAAACTCGGGGCCATTCTTTTAAACATCTTTTAACAATGTGTTACATACTTACTTCATAATAGAGTTATTACAATATTTGTTAAAATTATGTAGGTGACAGGCAATAGCTTGGCGGAGGCGGAATTGTCCAGGCATTTTTGTCGTTTATGTAATCAGAAACTGTGTAGTAGGATTTTTTAATCAATATGTTTTTCACGTGCAACTTGAATTTCCCTTCTGTGAGCGTTATAATATGTTTGGGAACTTTATTATAAAACCGCACACAATTACCTAAGAAGGACCTTTTATTTGTCTTTGCTAATCTAAAACCTGGCACCGCTATTTTATCTTTATTCCTAGTATTGTAATCGTGATTGTCACTGTTTAATTTAAATTTACTCAATTTTTTACGAACATACATAATATTTTCAAATATATACAGACTTGGTAAAGTTAAAATATCAATTTCTTTACAAAGGTCCCTCACAGATTCCCTAGGACCCATTTTATATATGGCTCGAATTGCACGCTTTTGAATGATAAAGATTGTCTCTCTCTCTCATCTCAGCAGCAGTTCCTCACAGCAATACACCATACGACATAATACTGTGGAAGTACGCGAAATAAACTAGGCGAATAGTAGCTGCGTCTGTTAACTGTCTTATCCTAAGAACTGCATATGCAGCAGAACTAAGTCTTCCGGAGAGATCATGTATATGTGGATCCCATTGTAAAGTGGAATCCATTTTGATTCCCAGGAAGACTGTCGCTTTGTCAATAGGTAGTTTATCTGGGCCAAGCTTTATGTTTGGTTCAACATAAGGAACATTTGGTAAAGAAAACTTTAAACATTTCGTTAAACAATTTTAAACACAATTTTTAAACATTTGGTTACTTGTGGCTTTGGTGACTTAACAGTCATAAAATAAGAAGAAGTAACAATAGAGCTGTTGGCCACACCAGTGTGTTGAGTCATCTTAGCGGTTTCGCAACCAAAATCATATCACCGAATTTCAATTATGTTGTGATAGTGCTCTTGCTCCCATTCAACATGTATACTTATATTAATTAAAAAAGTAAAAAACCCGACCGCAAATTATTTATTTTCGTTAAACGTTTTACCGTTCCATTGAACATAAAATTGCAAGTGATATATATTTATGGAATCGTATTTGAAAGGTCTTCATTTTGAAATCCCACTCTATAGGTATGGAAGATTAAAAAAAATATCTCTCAATATGGCGTCTAAAATCCGCCAGTTTGTATTTTTATTTATTTTTATGGTACCTAGTGTCACTTGTGCTGTCAATACGAATCTGACGATATATCTTACATTGAAATCGGTTAGATCGCTTAGAAGTTATAGTGGAATAAAGAAACATACATGAACCCTGAAAACATAACTCTCATTTTTTTAAGCAGTCGTGTAAAAGTACGAATTTCAACACATCACATTAAAAATGTTCATCTTTATATTAATGTATTCATCCATTTTCCTGTGCCAATAAATTGCTAAGAAAGAAAGCGTGCCATCCATCTTTTATCGTATCATATATCAACTTAATATGTGTCTACGTCCGATACGCAATATATCCACTTGTCAATGGCCTGGATGCTGAGTATGTTTGTTATAAGTTACGTATTGATGACACGATCAAATGGTCTGATGATCTGATCAGTCAAGTACAGTTAAGTAGGTCCTTATTTCTTTAAACAATATCGCTATCTTCGAAGACGCAGCGCTCTCTCTAAACCCTTGACATAGCAATAATTAAAACCAAAGGATACATTTGAGCTATGACTCGCTCACCACGATAGCTCAGTTGGCGGCTCTAGTGATAGATGGTAGCAGGTTCGTATACCACTTGTGCTTAAAATTTTTGCTTTCGTTGTATTTGTGTAAGCTTATTGGCTTTACAATGTAAAAAAATATATTTTATGTCTCGGTTCATAAATAACAGAGTTCTGAAGTAAAAATACAAACAAAACCTTTTTTTTAATTAGTTAAAATAACACGTTTCTTGTTAGAGGGCCTTCGTTTTTGAGCAATATCGTACCTTAGAACAGCATTTTTTCTAATATCTGATAGGACCTTTGACCACTCTCTCACTTGATGGTAAGTGATGATTTGATGATACAGTCAAAGATTTTGTTTAGTTTAAACTAGAATTACTGGCTCTTTAAGTTGCTTGACAACAGATTTTCTACTTGATGGTGGTAGCTAGCCAGCCAGGCATTCTAGCCCGCCAACCCACGGGTAACCATACATAATAGTGCTTTGATATTATACGGCACCTTCAAAACGGTCTTTACGACACTACCAAAATTTTACTCTTTTAAGTGTCCAAAGTTTGTGATATCTTTATAGTTTAATTATTTTGAGATATATTAAGAACTATCTAGCATTTTATAACCGAAAAAAAAGGGATACGTATTACTCTGTATCAGCCTCCCCAATTAACGAGGGGGGGGGGGTCGCCATAATCCCCACGCTTGGCAGGCGTTGGAGATCGTAGTTTAAGATATCAGTTCATCAGAAGGCGCTGCTGCCCACCTTCCGGTATTTTACCTTTAGTCACCCCTTACGACACTCACAGTTAGCAATGGGAGGTTGACATTCAAACCCACAACCACGGGTACATCCACGGGGACATATAATTCTATGGTATATTAATCTCTTGTGAACAATATACTCAAAAATATAACGTTAGAACACTGAAGAATGTAATTAAAAATTATAAGGTTTTCAAATTTGACTAATTTCTAATAATGCCCATCCCAAAACTTTGCACTTGAATCAAATTTTCATTAACCACCTGCTGTCCTAGCTTTTGTCGGGAATTAATGACAAACCAGATTAATTTTACCTGCAACGTTACCTGTCGATCGCCTGGATTTAATTAAATCTCATTTGAATTGAATTTAGGCATTCGACGGGTTAGATATAATTTGATTAATTACTGAATCGTAGCCGTGTTTGTTATTAAGTTACTCAGGAATGGTTACGTGTTTTTCACGTGAATAAATCTTTAAAATTGCTTTCATAGGGACGCAATAAAAAAAAACTATTGATAACAAAATCGGCACAGGTTAGTGTTGCAGCTACATATTTCAAAATCAAACTCAAAATCATTTATCTAAATATACAAGCACTATCGCGTGCTAAGCGAAAATCATATTTTACAATTTATTGGAGCACAAAATTTGCGCGCCGTCCCCTATGACGGTTAAATACGATGGGGGCATAAAAATTCGGCGAGAAATAGCGTGCCCAGGCGGCCGAGCGGTGTAGGCATCCGGCGCGAAATCAGAGGACGTGGGTTCGATTCCCGCCCACGGCATCAAATTTTGTGTTTCCAATAATTTGTAACATTACGGGGTTCATATCTGTTCACCGAGCAGACCATTAAATGAACAAATTTCACGGTGCGTGTAAAACCACGCCGTATATTTAGTAGCCAAGGTCGTGTGTATCAGAGCATTATCTTATCCAGAACGTAATCAAGTTTGCCCTTTGATGCAGCGTTAAGCTTGGCATTTTATTTCTGCCAATAAATATTTATTACACGGCTGCCCAAAAAAAAGGAGAGTTATGTTTTCAGAGTTCATGTATGTAGCCAAAGTGCTTGTACTATATAGAAATTGCTGAAAAAGTGCTTTATGATGAAATTCAAATGAGGTCACTATCAAAATCATATGAATCTGTAAAAAAAAGATGCAATGCGGAAAAACCAGCCTCGGTCAGGTTGCTACAGTCATCAGGACTTGTTGGAGTATATGCTTCCAGTGTAGACTGGAAGCTACTTTTAGCATGTTCGAATGTGGTTCGAATCCCGCCGCGGGCTTGAGCTTTCCAGCATGGTGGAAGGGCTTTTGCGAATGCCAGTCTAGCTAGCGACCACCCTCAAAAAAAACTGTCGCCAAGTACCTAACAGTGTGTTACGGCAGCTGTCCTTGAGAGCCAGTAATTCTAGCTTAGCCTGAACAACATATTCGACCACATCATCACTTACCATCAGGTGAGGTAGTGGTCAAAAGCTAATGTATCAAGCATAAAAAAAGAGAAAAAGATAACACTAAATGTGACCTACCTGTGACTAGAATACATCTCCTCAGATACAAGTACTGGAGCGAAGGACAGGTGTGCAGCATGGCGCAGAGACCTGCGTCGGTCACGTTGCCGCAGTCGGTCAGGTCTATGTACTCCACCGGAGGCCGACGGGGCCCGAGCCGGGGCTCCAGCCACGCCCACTCCGGCCAGTCCACGTTTGGGCAACCTGGAATAAATATTTATTTTTAATACTACTTAAAAACGCTTTCGTTGGCTGCAAATTATTTAATATCTCTTTTGACAGAGAATATCCATGGATAAGAAATGAAATTGCAAAATTGAATCAGTGATCCATCATAACAGAAACCTTATGTTCAACTTTTTAAATATTTCATCATCATCATCATTTCAGCCGCAAGAAGTCCACTGCTGGATATAGGCCTCCCCCATAGATTTCCGAATAGAATGGTTGGAAGTGTCCTACATCCAGCGTCTTCCGACGCTACGCTTTCTTGTTTGTGGCCTCCATTCGAGAACCTTTCGAAAGAAAAGGTTTAAATA
Organism: Plagodis pulveraria; assembly: GCA_963890685.1. Classification (NCBI taxonomy): domain Eukaryota; kingdom Metazoa; phylum Arthropoda; class Insecta; order Lepidoptera; family Geometridae; genus Plagodis; species Plagodis pulveraria. The sequence goes on from OY982967.1 coordinate 22,326,825, forward strand.
TTTGTGTAACTTAAATTAATATTGTTAAATGGAACAACTACAAATCGGACTTTTTCCGAAATCACTAGCTGTACACAGGAATAAAGAAAGGTACAGAATGAAAGGTATGAAAACTTTGTCCGCTCACTAAGCTGGTTCAAACCGGTTCTGTACCCGGGTGCCGCTGTTGCCACTGCGGCCCCCGCCAGTCATGTCAGTGACTAGTTACGCACACATAGCTGAGCGTGTAGTAGTGAAGCTTTCATTCTGTACCGCTCTTTATTCATGTGGATGCAATGAGAAAAATCTAAAGTCAAAAGCTTTAATGACGGCCAATTTATATGTTATGAAGGCAAAAAACCGACCAAACGTAAATACGTACAAAAACGCCCTCCAACTAGAAGGCGTTAAACGAGGTCAGTGAAGGCGAATGTTTCTTTTCGTCTTCATTTAAGGTGTATTTTGTGGTCTTTCTTAAATATTGACTTTTCTATGAGGCTGATTAAGTCGTACGTTATAGTGATAATCACCGTATATAAACCGCCGTAAAACTAAGGTAAATTTTATGTATATATATATATATTGTATTTCAATTATTATCGTATAACAAGTTCAATTCTGAAAATACTTTACGGAAGGCGTTTTTTGACGGTTGTGTTTATTATAAAACATGGTACATATTTATTGATTTCGCTTTGCGTGGTGAAAATCTTGTGAATTGTGACTTGTGAATTCACCTTGCGTAGTTACAATTCAACGGTAAAAGGTCAAATTTGATTTAAGCTCCAAAGTCGTTTTTCTCAGTGTGTAGTCTGTAGAATCTATAGATTCTATAATACCTCTATCGGACGAAAATATCGTAAAACATTTTTATTATTAAAGTATTTTAAAAGTAAGTGTCAAAAATCAATTGAATAAAGCTTTATGAAACGTAGTTGTGACTTGTGACAACTACATAGGGATCCCACGCATATATACCATTTTTCACAGTTAAAATCAACGTCACCCGGTCAACCACATTTATAGACAATGTTACAAATGATTTGATTTTTTGTACAAGGTGTTAGATCTCTTGAGCAAGAGTCCGTCGTGGTAGGTACCACTGCAGTGTCAGATATTATAGCTGAACGTAGTAGTGTGCAAACACAATAGTGTTAAAGTGTTACAGGCACTGCAGCGTCAGTAGTAGTTGAAATCATTTTTTGAACAAATGGTCATTGATCAAATCATTGAACAAATGAGGCATAAGAACTAACGTCACGAAGTGATGAGCGCAGTGTAATATCAAGCTATGAGCGACAAAGGTGACACTGCATCTGTAATGGACAGCTGTGACGCTTTGACGATCAGGCGGAGGAATTGTTCATCAACAAAAAATATCCTACGAAAATGCAAGTACTCAGGTATAAAGAGGTTGTATATATGCATGCACCAGGCCATTTACTCTGGACTGAATAAAATGGCAATAATACCAGCACTAGCTTCAGAAACAACCACACAAATCGGCTGCCATTATTACGGTTTCCCGTATAGGTTAACAAACCATGACTGATTACGACAATATCCGAGGCCGACGCTTCGATTTCTCCACGTCTAGAATCTAGAACCGATTCCCTCGGGCCTCAACAGGCCATTTGTCTTGTAAGTGGATTGTCAGGGGCCTTGTTCAGAGTAAATTTAGATATTTAGTAAAAGTAACCAGAAAATTTATAAAATCACAAATATACGATAGGAAAAATTTCAGTCATGTGCGAGATTCGAACCCGCGTCCATCCACTCCTTGAACCGGAGTATGCTCTAACCAATTGAGCTAACATGACATGTTAGCTCAATTGGTTAGAGCATAAAACAATTTGTAATGTAATCCTCATAGCCGGCGTTATTGCAAACCTAACAATAGTAAAACAGAAAATTTATAATAAAGCAATGATTTTTTGTATAAAAATAAATCAAATAATATAGATTTGATACTTAAGACGCTGATAAATGCTGATTGTAACATTATCGGACTGCGTAGGAGTGGAAGAAAGGCACCGTTGCGTTGGTAAAATCACGGTCAGTTTGGGTGAAAATCGAAATAATGCTTATTAACATAAATCTAGTAACTTAAATCGAAAATATAACTTAAGCTTTTTTTTTATTCCGAATAGACAAGCATTTGACCGCAGTCTCACCTGATGGTAAGTGACGACGCGGTCAACGGTGGAGCATGCTTGCCTAGAAGATACCCATTAACTCTATATTTGAACACATCCAGATTGTAGGTCTCGGGAAACCAAGAAAAGTTCTCCCTCTTGATATAGATTGATAGATTTTATTGTTATATTTTTATATGTATACAAGAATAATTGAGACATTTACGTTATAAGCGTTATTTAGAGTTTGCTATTATATAACTTTGCAATTTTATTCTATCGAGAAAGTTTTACGAAAACGTGTTTCGAAAATAACTAAACCTTTGAAAATGTGATCAAAATTACAGTATAATTTTCTTACTGCTGCAAATTAGATACATCAACAGAATCTGTTTAAGTAAAGCTATTTAGTTATTGTCAGCGCCTTAAGTATTTTAAATGACATCGCAAAGGCTATACTTATATGTGCTTTACACAGGTGACTAAAGTCGTTGGACTAGTAATTAGTCGCTAATCCGGAATGCACGGTTTCCCTTTTTTTTGAAAAATTGAGCATTTGTACTGTATCATCCACATTGTCCACTGCTAAACACAGCCTCCCTCATTATGGGGGGCTTAGAAGTTAGAGTTAGGGGTATCAGTTCTTCAGAAAGTGCTGCTGCCCACCTTCTGGTGTGTTACCCTTAGTCGCCTCTTACGACACCCACGGGTAGAGATGGGGGAGTGACATTCTAGCCCGACACTCCACGGGCATTTGCACGGTCGATTTAATTTATCAGTCACATGTGGCCGATCGGCGCACGACTTTAATTCATAAGTCCCTGAATCGGGCGCGTGTATTCCAATAGGTTAAATCAGTGCCCTGCATATAAAATACTCATTAAGGTGTACAAAATGTTGTGCAGCTAGATATTTGCATTTAAGGGTGAACTGGCCGGGCCGTTCTCCATACAAACGTGGTAGGATGATCACTCCCTTATTTGAGGATTTAGGTCCAAAACAAAGCATAATACCGATTAATCTCATCATTATCTAGGCTTGTATGATGCCGAAATTTTAATAAGATAATTAACTTGAGAGTTATGAGCTTCAAAACATTTTCATACAACATTTTCGAGGCTCATAACTTTCAACTATATTATCTTTTTAAAATTTTGGCCTCATACAAGCCTAGATAATGACGAGATCAATCGGTATTATGCTTAATTCTGGACCTAAAATCTCAAATAAGGGAGTGATCACCCTACAGCGTTTGTATGGAGAAGCGACCGGCCAGTTCAACCTTAAATCCAGTGCCTTTTGAAACTTGACGCCGATTATTAAGCTTTAAAACAATTGAGTTTTACGCAGTCTTTTATTTTGTTACTATATTTATATTAGTATTGAGTAATGTTGTCTTATACGCGATTATTACACATAGTAATTAAACAACTTTAAACGGTTTAAATCGCGTATATTTACCATTATTTTTGTCCCGACATTTCAAACACTTTGCAGTGATCGTGGTCACGGGGTGACTACGATTTAAACCGTTTAAAGTTGTTTAATTACTATTATTATTGGGTGTTAAATTCATGAGAACGTCGTCGAAAATTGTAGCATGGTAGAAAGGTAACTAGCACACAAATACAGTTACCGAATATAGTAACGTAACCACCCTCAAGTAGAAAATCTGTCGCCAAGCACCTAACGGTGTATTACGGCAGCAGTCTTTGAGAGCCAGTGAAATAACGCAGTGCAATTCGTGACTTGTGACGAAATGGATCTGTTATAGGCAGAGGTACTCCGTGGGGTGCCGGGTTAGAATTGCACCTCCCCATATCATCCCGTGGGTGTCGTAAGAGGCGACACGGGAAAAATACTAGAATGTGGGCAGCGCCTTCTAAAGAACTTCCATCTTACACTGCGATCCCCAAGCCGCCTGCCAAGCTGGGGCTGCGTGGGGATTAAGGCAAACACCCCCTTAATAGGGGAGGCTGTGTTCAGCAGTGGACGATTCGGCTGATAAAGTATAGGGAGAGGTTTGTCAGCTTAACATCAGGGGAGCCTCGTGCAGGATCCGTCGCAATAACACTAAAAAAATGCGACTAATTATATTAGAGAAAGCGGTAGTTATCCTAGCTGTCATATAAATCAGTGTCCTAGTATTTAAAATACTTAGTAATTAAACAACTCAAACGGTTGAAATAACCGGATATTGCTCCGACCGGTTGAAATCACGTATATTTATCATTATTTTCGTCCCGACATTTCAAATACTTTGCAGTGATCGTGGTCACGGGGTGACTGACTTTAAAATACTCCTTAAAGTGTTCAACATGACTGTAACTGATATTTAACGTAATAGATATTTCAATCTAACAAGAGTTGTACGATACAGCATACAATACAACTGGAGTAGCAATTGCAGCCATACGAAGCTGTTTGATATGCAAACGAATTGGATAATGTATAGCTTGAATGGGAAAATGCACAATACATTTCCCAAGAGACATCTGTGGTAGTCAATAGCAACTAAACTATTAGACTTCGCATGTCACCCACTCTCACGAATGCATTATGTAGTAACACATCATACGTATTGCACCTGTAATTTTCTTCGAAAATATATTTGTTATCTTTTATGTTTCAAAACAAGGGTGATTGAGCGTGAACAACTTACTGTGGCTCGATATCACTACTGACAATGTTTTTTTTTATGTTATTGTGATGGAACAAGCACGAGGCCCACCTGATGTTAAGCGGTATCCTCTGCCTATAACAGATGCATTTCATCACAAGTGACGAACTGCACTGCGCCCATCACCTTGAGACATGACAAACATCACCTGTTAAGTCTCATTTTGCCTGTTATTTCACTGGCTCTCAAGGACTGCTGCCGGAACACACCGTTAGGTGCTTGGCGACAGATTTTCTACTTGAGGGTGGTCGCTAGCCAGGCGGGCATTTGCAAAATGCCCTTCCACCATGCGGTGAAGCTCAAGCTCTGGGCGGGATTCGAACCATGGACCTGCTGCGCGGCAGTCCATAGCCAATGCCACTGAGCCATCACTGCTTCAAAAATGTTTCGGCTTCTCTGGTATTCGCACCTTTCGGTTATGAGAATTGACTTTATATTACCGCCATGTTGAAGCGTGCGCTGATATTAATTTTATTACAACAATTGTTTAGTTTTTATGCTATTGAAGCAGTGATGGCTCAGTGGCATTGGCTATGGACTGCCGTGCCGCAGGTCCATGGTTCGAATCCCGCTGCGGGCTTGAGCTTCATCGCATGCTAAATCTGTCAACGAGCACCTAACGGTGTGCTCCGGCAGCAGTCTTTGAGAGCCAGTGATATTACAGGGACATGAGACTTAACAACTATGTCTCAAGGTGACGGGTGCTTGATCCGTCACAATAACATTAAAAAAAAAACTCGCCGGCTACAATCTACAGCTTTATCCATTGTTATAACATACTCGTAATCACGGTCCCGTATGTGTAGTACTAAGATATTGTATAATAAAATCAAGTGTATATCAATAGAGATCTGTTAGTGCCGACATTAAGCCGCAGAACAATGCTGAAATTTCATCATTATCGGTCTACGTAGAAGTAGAAGAGAGGCAAGATATTCAAATCGATATCAATGTTGATGAAAACTAAAGAAAGCTTATTGACCCAATACTATTATAGTAACATAAATCGTCTATATATAAATTTAAATTCCTGCAATGTTGCGTCTCTGTTCTTTTATGGATGAGAAGCATAGCCAATGAAAGTTGATCCATAAAATGATAGTAGCATTTAAAATGTGACTATAAGCCGTCGAAAGCCTAGCTATCGGCAACAGACGTTTACGTAAGACTCCCAACTATTAATAATGAAACAGCACTTGCAGAAGAAGAATGATAGAGAATGAAACCAGAGAGGTATGTCAAGATTGTAGTAAGTAACGTCATTATGTCAATATTTTAGCAAAACCGTGGTCTCTGTCCCTCCGGCAAAACAGGCATGACATTATATACTGGTATGTATGTAAGTGTAATCTTACCCGTCAAATCAATATGCCTCAAATCCACCAGGTCAGTGATGAGAGGCGCTAAGGTTCTCGCATCCATACCGGCCGAAGTAGTCACGGCTAGGTGGGTGAGATGCCTGAAAGTCGCCGCGAGGAGTTGTGCACTTGCCACAGTCACCTGAAAAAGCAATAAAACACATCTTCAAATCGTTTATAAATTACTATATCCCACAACAAAATCACTTCAACATGCCTTTGTATCCCCAAAAGGGGAGGCAGAGAGATAAGAGGCAACGAAGGTAAAATTATCTATCAGGTGGGCAGAAGCGTTTTCTGATAAACTGCCATCTTACACAGCGATCCCTGTGACGCTTGCCAAGCGTGGGGATTATGGCCAACCCCTTTGAATGGTGGAGGCATTTGTTCAAACGGTGGACGTTATGGATTTTGATGTGTGGTTAGAAGCTTTGTATAAACTACCCCCTTTTCCCCAGATGTTTTAGGTCCCATTGATAAGGGCGAGCAGCATTTCCCAGCTGAAGAATAGATGGGATTTTTCAAAACTTCCTGTGGAATATACCTGTAAAAGGCAACTAAGAGAAATAATACGCCAAAAGAGCAGCATGCCACTACTCACGACAACAAACGTGCAGGCATGTCAAAGATAATGATAATATGGGTCGAGCGTTTTGCCATCTATCGAGGATGGTTCCATACACCACATTTGATTTCGACAAAGTGGCAATAATTGTTTTAAAATGATGGAGTTAAAATTTTACGATACATTTTTTTATTCGTGTGTTTTTTTCTTTGCAATAGGTATTTACCCGGTGTAAGATTCAAGGAAAGTCAAAACCATGGCACATTTCAAATACTGCAACATTATTTGACATGTATGGTCATCATATTTTACAAAGGTATATCATATTTTATAGTTTTCGCGCATTTTGGACAAACAAAAAGGTCGTAACCGTCACGTGCAGCGGCCATTGAAATTAAATTTTATTTAATTCATTTTTTTCTGTGATGTAAGCCTTTTACCCCAATCTCACCTGATGGTAAGTAATGATGCTGTCGAAGGTGCTAATGAGATTGCCGACAGATTTTCTACTTGAGGGTGGTCACTAACCAGGCAGGTTTTCGCAAAATGCCACCATGCGGTGAAGCTCAAGCCCGCGGCGGGATTCGAACCATGAACCAGCTGCGCGGCAGTCCATAACCAATGCTACTGAGCCATCACTGCAAATCATTTTCACTTATTTTCCGTTACAAGGTCCAAATCGATCTTAACCTCCCTCTTCTGCTCATATGACGTCTCATTTATACGAGATATTGTGTCCGCTAATATATTTTTCGAGTCTATGGAAAAGCTATAGAGGAATTATACTGTTCTATTTTCGAAACTTTACTCATTGACTTGATGTATCACGCATCTCGAACAAGACGTATATAATATATATAAAGGCTTGTGATCTGTTTGTAAAATACAAACGAAATAAAAAGAACCTTCTTCCATATAAATAAGAATCAAAGTATATTACACCGAACTATGGCAAGTAATTATTTTCTATAATTGGACAGTTCAAACGAATAACTTACGCTAGGAAGTCCGTTACTATTACAGAATACAAAACTGAAGCTATTTATTGAAAAAACTTGTGAAGCTCAGTCTTTTTGGATAAGTGTTCATGAAAAAGAATATATCACATATGCGGCCGTGCTGTGTTCATAAAGTTGAGTACCAAGTACTAAAATGTTGTGCTCGATTTTCGGTGCTCCACTTCTAGCTCTAAAAAGAATAGAAATAATATGGTTTTAACTCCACCTAAACAAATTACGGCCCAGACTTGCTTCACCTGGAACTTGTCTCTTAGAACAGAAACTCTTTTTGAGGGATAGCTTACAGCACAACTCTTCGCGCGCCACTCTCGCACAGCATTGACGCAGGGTCCAGCCCTTGCTCCAGCACATCTGGCTGCGACTTCTAGAGGACCAGCAGCTCTTATCTTCCTCCAAGCTTCTGGCCTCGCAGTTAATCGGCTGACCAAGCGTGCCCAGCGACGGCATACCCTGGCCATACGGCAGAGGTCAGACACCTGAAAGGATACAATGTTGTCTTGAGTTAATTGTCTTTAAAAGCCTTTCACGTTGCATAGTTCATTCATACTTAGGAGTATATGGCCATAAACACATCTTTACACATCATAATGGTAAATACTAAACAAACATGATGAACAAGTGATACAATTTATCAATTACACCATCTTAACAAGTGCATCAGGTGGTACCATTTGTTCTTATCTGGATATTCCATTTACTAGTTTATTTATTCAGCTTAGCGCTTGTATTTGACTTTTAACAGTATTATTATATGTTCTATGCTTTTAACTGAGGCTTCTACGAGTTAAAAAGGAAAACAAACCATACCTCTAAATGTGACAAGATCTTCAGCCACAACGCATCGTTCAGCGTAGCATCTCGATGCTGCTGCCTCCTCCTGGGTGGACCACAGTCAGCTAAAGTGTGGTAGCCCTGGTCGAGGCTGAGCTCGCTCAGGTCCGCTGCCAGGGACAAGGCCGGCTCGGGGGGAGGAGGGGGGCGTCTGCGAGCGCCTCCACACACTCCAGGACCGGAGCAGCTCCCACTCGACATGGTGAGACCCTGGAAAAAAGGAATGTGGATCTTACTTATTTGTATGGCTATTGAAACTCTAGGATTTTTCAGATCTGACATAAATCATGTACAGAAACGGGATACCGTCCTTATTTCTGGTTTAAATGCAATTCGTCTGCGCCTACCATGATCATTCCGTTTGCGAGAATACCTAATTTAAAACCATGATAATCCAGTAGCAGTAGCCGACCTCAATGAGCTGATTGATATAAGGACACTTGGCTCGCTTCTTGAGAATCAATCCTATAGTTAAAAAGCACACTTTAGTCCAGTCCGCGGCTATTTTGAAATAATGGACCACGAGCATGGCTGTCGGCACTGCCTTATCTTCGCATCCAACCATGGTCCTAACAGTGATATAAAACTAAACTTTATTGCAAGATTGTTAATGATATATCTGAGCGTGTCACCTCGCCCCGTTATATTTAGGACCCATTTAATATTCCCGATTCACCTCCCTTAATAGTCTCTTCAAAGCTCAATTATTCTTAATAGGCATCAAGAAAGGTAAAGTTACCTTAGAAGCAATGTAAGCTAATTAATAGAAAGGTCATCATTTAATATAACCACACAAATATATTTATACACTTTGCAGATCCTGACTGTGCCTGACTTTTTTAAGGGTGGTTAATGGCGAAAAAAAATAACGTAATCACTGTGTAAAATGAGAGTTCTTTTTATTTCTAAAATAACTTGTACTAGACCTTCGTATACCCTAAGATTTTTTACCTGTATTTCTCTCTGCGTATACTACTGAAATACTTTGACACTCACCAATATTTTACCAATTGCGTTGTTGGTACGTGGTGATGTGTAAATATTATCGGGTCATGTTATAAGTCTAAAGAAAGGAACTAGGTCTCAGGGACAGCTGTTGAAGCTCACTTGACTGTCAACTGATTTGCAACTTCGTCGACCGAACCGACGAGGAGGATCCTGCATTCTTGTACATAATAGTCACAAATGTAAAAAAATTGAGCATATGGAAAAAGCGTCTAACCCTAATATATTTGAGTGTTCTGCAGTAGAGTTAGTGAGTTTAAAAACCTACATATTGTGCATATATAGACCTCCAGAAAACAAATCACAAAAAATTGAATTATTCCTGTCAAATCTAGGAGAAGTTTTATTTGAAATATGCTGGAAAAAAGATTTTAATGTAATAGTTTGTGGAGATTTTAATATAAATTTATTAAAAATTACAAATTTTTCCAAAAAATTTGGTTTATTGATCAGAGAATACAATTTAAAATTTGAATTCAAACAGGTAACACGATTTTCCAGTAAAACATGCATAGATAATATCATTCATAATGTTCGTGGTAGTAAAGGGGAGATATTGGAACTAGCTTTATCAGATCATACCGCTCAACTACTAAAAGCTCCAGTCAAAAAAACCTGTAGTCTTAAACACTGGTACATTAAGAAACGAGATTACAGTCCGGATAATCGTTTAAAATTCATGGAAGCGATAGGCAAACTGAGTTTTTTGGAAGCCTATCAAACTGAAGATGCTGACATAGCATTTGATAATTTTCATGATTTAATATTATTGTTTTACAATTTATGTTTTCCCCATAAAATACGTAAAATCACAACACAAAAAAAGCCAACGTGGATATCGAAAGGCATAAAAGTATGCAGTAAAAAGAAACGCGATCTACTGTGGAAATATAGACGGTCCCGAGATCCGGCAAACAAATTAGAATTTAAAAGCTTCTCTGCGCGTTATAAAAAAATTATAAGTCTCACACAAAAATCACAAAATGAATATTATATTAAAAAATCACAAAATAAATCGAAAGCTACTTGGAATGTTATAAATAAACAAAAACATATATATCCAAAAGAAAATATAACGCATATTGACGTGAATGGTAAAACAGTATCCGACCCCGTTGACATTGCAAATGCGTTTAAAAATACTTCGTAAATGTAGGAATATCTGACATTAAAAATGACAATAATGAACACAATAAATCGAATTCTTTACTTGTTCAACACAATAAATCGAATTCTTTATTTTTGACTCCTATTACAAACATTGACATTTATAAAATAATAATTTCCCTTAAAAACACAAACAGCGTTGGATACGACGGTATCGCAACGAAAATACTTAAAGATATAGCTGACCTAGTTTCTCCGATACTAGCTCATTTAGTAAATAAGTGTTTGGAGCAGGGTATTTTTCCAAAAAAGTTGAAGGTATCAATAATTAAACCTTTGTTTAAAAAAGGAGAAAAACATGACGTTGGTAACTATCGTCCAGTAGCAATAATACCAGTAATTGGAAAAGTCTTTGAAAAAGTCATAACCGACAAACAGTATGGCTTTAGAAAGACTAAAAATATTAATCTGGCAATTTATAATTATTTATACAAGGTGACAACTAACATGAATGTACGTAAAAAGACTGTGGCGCTGTATTTGGATTTGAGTAAAGCTTTTGAACACGTAAATCACAAAATACTTCTATAAAAATTATTTACGTACGGGGTCAGGGGAAATGCGCAGGAACTAATTAAATCATATTTAAAAAATAGAAATCAAGTAACCCAAATAAACCGACTATGTACACTAACAAATACCGAAGTAATGTTTCAATCAAACATGTGTACAGTCAGCTGTGGAGTACCACAAGGTAGTGTTTTAGGACCATTATTATTTTTATGTTATATAAATGACTTTCCAAATGTGACATGTAATCATATGACCCTTTTTGCTGACGATAGCACAATTTTGTTTGAAAATGACGACTATAATGGATTAAGTATTGACATTAACAACACACTTACAACACTAATTCAATGGTTAACTGCAAACCACTTAAATATTAATTTGGACAAAACATATATAATGAATTTTAAACAGCAACATTTAGAATATATTAACCTCGACATAAATTATTTAGGAGAAACAGTAAATGAAATTGACTACACAAAATTTTTAGGATTAATTATTGACAATGAATTGAAGTGGAAGGAACATGTTGAAAATATTTTCAAAAGGCTACATCAATATTCCTACGCTTTGTATAAATTAAGCAGAGTAGTAAATAAACAAACGGTTTTGACAGTGTATCACGCCAAGGTTGCGTCAATCTTGAGGTACGGAATTATGTTTTGGGGTAATTCGACTGACAAAATACGGGTATTTAGGGCACAAAAACGATGCGTCAGAGCAATAGTAGGTATAAAACAAATAGACTCATGCAAAGAACATTTTAAAAACTTGCAAATTTTAACCATGCCATCTCTTTATATAAGTGAGGTTGCTACATTTGCGAAACAAAATCTGGGCTTGTTTGCGCATTATGCTGTTGGTAGTCGGAGAGAGGGGAAATTGCGTCACCTACCGGTCAAAACAACTCTCCAGCGTAAAAGCATATTCTGCATGTTGCCTATTATATATAACAAAATTCCAACAAATATAAGTGCTGAAGACAATGTGGTGACTTTCAAAAGAGCATTAAACAAATTGTTACTAGAGAAAGCTTACTACAATATTGACGAATTTTTAAAGGATAAATTATAAGTATTTGTGTTCTTGTTATATTAAAGTGTAATGTTGTTATTTGTTTAAATATTAGGTAATTTTATTATTGTGTATTAATGTATCGGTTGGAAATTTTATGTATATAATGTAAAATAGTCATAATAATTTCATGTTCTTTTTTAAGTTTTTTATGTAAATATCTTGCATGCAATGACAGCAGAGATAGCGGACATATAACTTTTTTAAGACCATTACTTGTAATATACCTATTCTCGCAAGACTATAAATGAATAAATGAATAAAAAACTTCTAGCAAGCGCCATGCTTGGCGATAGAACTTCAAGTCCATTTTCTACAAGAGGTTAGTAGCTATATTCACTCTTTGTCTGTGTTTAGTCCTAAACTAATGTATGTAAAACGAAGGAAGAACTTAATATATTTCCTTCGAAATATATTACTTCAATACAACCAACAAAAATAAATGGCTATGCTCGCTTGGTATTGCACCAAGGGAAAGAATGCCCCTAGTACTATTAGTCGAACTATATGAACACACCACGGATAATAAGTTGATACAAAACGGTGGTAAAGTGAGATTTTAGTATTCAAATCCTGCACACATAATTTGAGTCATAAATTTGAAGCTTTAAATTAAACATTAACCACAATGACTACCTATTTAAACACTACTAAATACAATAACTAGTTGTTAATCTATTTGAAATTTTTCTTTTATTAAATCAATTTCACAAACCTCCTCTAAGTGTACTGGCCCGTCTCTGCTCTAGAGAAAAAAATAACAGATTTAAATTTCTTGAGTTGAAATTGCTTGCGCGTGAGGATGCTTCGTGTAGAATCGAAACGCGTCAAAAATTCTTCCGGTTTGGCTGCGTGGCGTTTGTGACATCACGTCGGCTCAACAGGTAAATTAAGCGGAATTGTCACTAGATATATTTTTTTATATTTTTTAATTGTTTTATTAAAATATTTATATAATGTTTTCTTAAAATATTTTAAAAAAATTTGTTATTATTAAATATGGATTCCGCAAAGTAACGCCTGAGTCTATTCGTTATAGAAAAAAATAAACAAAAGTTCATTTTCTATAATAACCGATTAAAATATCATAAGATAATTAATTATACATATACATCATTATTATTAATTGGAAAGTATATTTGTTGAATATGCCACAAACACTTAAGATTTTAAGCGCTAAAGCTTACAGGATCATTTTTCGTTCGCGCAGCTACAGCGTTACGTATTGTTAACGGTTCTCTTCCCATAAACTTTGTGAAAAGGATAGAGATTGAGTGACGTTCGGTGGCATACATAATTTTTTATTAATATTTGCCACCGAACGAGTAATAATTAGATTGTAGAATCTAAGTATTGCTCGTTCACAGTTAATTTACCTCTGACGCTTTATTTGTGTTTGCTAGGTAGAATTACCTGTTTTCATGCACTTTAGTCCTACAAAATTACAACGAAACGAACAATTTGAACCACAAACGTATTCGAATTACGCGTTCGAATTAGCAGGGCATGTCCTGCTAATTGAGTTATCGTGGAAAATGGGTCATAGCTCAAATGTATCCTACTAACTACAAACAAAGCTATTTTTTTCTATTACCTTCCAAAAGCTTACGAAACTACAAAAAAAGAAAAAAAATATAACCACGTTTGTCCGGGATTCGAACCCCCGACCATCTGTCTTTAGAGCCAGGACATGCACTGCCAATTGATATTTCGTGGTGGTTGACTCAGAGCTCAAATTTATCATTTCGCTCCTATTAAACCTTCTTAATAGTAATGTCCTAATCCATTGCATTACTGTATCAGCCGGATCGTCCACTGCTGAACACAGCCTCCCCTAATAAGGGGGTATTAGCCATAATCCCCGTGCTTGGCAGGCGTCTTGGGGATCGCAGTGTAAGATGGCAGTTCTTTAGAAAGCGCTGCTACACCTTCCAGTATTTCCCCTTAGTCGCCTTTTACGACATCCACGGGATGATTTTCAAGCACCTAACGGTGTGTTCCGGCAGCTGTCCTTGAGAGCCAGTACTTCTAGGTTAGCCTGAACATCTGCGACGACATCATCACTTACCATCAGGTGAGATAGTGGTCAAAGGCTAACATATCAAGCTTAAAAAAATATATGTGGAGAGGTGCAATTCTAACCCGGCACCCCACGGGGAGTTTGATTTCAATCCATTGCATAGCACGCATAAATGCAAAAGTTACAATGTTAAAAAAATCATTATTCCTGTAAAAAAAAGGTTCTTAGATATTCACGTCAGAGTTGTATCGGTGACTGTGTTTTTTTTTTTTTTTTTTTTATATGTTATTGTGACGGAACAAGCTCGAGGCCCACCTGATGTTAAGCGGATTAACCTCTGCCTATAACAGTTGCAATTGCACTGCGCCCGTCACACTAAAACATAGTTGTTAAGTCTCATTGTGCCTGTAATTTCACTGGCTCTCAAGGACTACTGCCGGAACACACCTTTCGGTGCTTGGCGACAGACTTTCTACTTGAGGGTGGTCGCTAGCCAGGCGGGCATTCGCAAAATGCCCTTCCACCATGCTAAACATGCCAGTCTGTCTTAACATGCCAGATACGATTTAAAGTCGCAGCATAGAAAACTTTAAAGCTAGAGCTAAAATAACTGTGACCGGACTGTAATTACTGAGTAATGCGGTATTACCCAGCCAACAAATAAAAATACTGTAAAAATTCTGCAGTTTTTAAATTACTTAATTTGGAATGGATAATCTAGAATTACATTTCACTGCGGAGTATAAATCCGGGATTAAATTCCGAGCAAACCAGCTATCTCGGCTCTACATATATATATATATATACATATAGTATAAACGAAGTTCAATTTTAAAGTCGAGACAGGGATCTATGGATTAACTGGAAAACATTTATTTTTTACTCGGACTAGCTGCTACTCTCCAGTAGAAAATCTGTCGAAAAGAACCTAACGGTGTGTTCCGGAAGCTGACTTTGAGATTCTGTAATTCTAGGTTAACACAGGACATCTACGTTAGTTAGAGGCTAATGTTCGTATTTGAACAATTATGGAAGTGCATGGTAACAATTTCACAACTACCATCTGTTACAGTTGTCAGATTGTACAGATTTATTTACAGAAATAGAATATATAATTTATTAATTAGAAATAGTCTCAGAAAACGTCGTCTCTGGATGTATTTTTTGAGAAACTTTATTATTTTTTAGGTTGTAAATAAAAATAATCAATTTAAAAAAAAAAAAAAAAAAAAAAACTGTTTGTAACTGGTTCATGCAATGTTTGTGATTGATCTCTTTGGTGATTGGACTTTTACTAAAAATATCCGCATTCTAAATTCAAATAACTTTTTGTCCCACAGGTATAAAAAGCTATTTTAGTCCTGTTTACGAGTAACTTCACTTAGAAAATTCTAGGTGAACTAAAAAAAAAATTAAATATAAAAAATTAAAAAAAAAAAAAAAAAAATTAAACTAAAAACTAAAATTCTAACTTCTCTTGTTTACGAGTAATAAAGTAGCTCTTTTCGAATAGGTGTGAAAAAAACTTCAATTTAATAACTCCCTTCTTTCGGCAGGTCCTGAAAACGCCGTCACTGTTAAATAAACAATTAATACAGAGTATAAGTACCTAATATTAGGGGGGAATTCAGATCAATTAATAGATTGTAACAGAAAACAAAACGTGTATTAATTAAGTTCGATTTCAATGCGCTCTGCTCATGACGGTTACGACCTTTTATTTGTCAAAAATGTGCGAAAGTTAGAGATAATAATAGTTTTAAAATGGGCCTGATTGAACTGACCGAATTAAAGCGTAAATTAAATGTTATAGTATAGGATTTATATCTTAGGTACTCGTATATGTAAGGATAGTATGTCGTTAAAGTATAAGAGGAGTTCCAAAAAGTTATTTTGATTTTGAAATCTTGCTTTACAGATTATTCAAGCAGTTATGAAAGAACCTTCAGCATAAATTGGTTACCAATGGTTTTGAAGCGCTCGTGGCGAAGTTTGCTTAGCTGTTCTTATCCGAGAGCGCGAGCGCTTCCGGGCTTCGGAGGGCACGTTAAGCCGTCGTCGGTCACGATCGCTGTCTTAGGATGGCAGTCGTTATAGCATAGTGGTAGGGCATTTTGCGAATGCCCGCCTAGATATCTACCACCATCAAGTAGAAAATCTGTCGCCAAACACCTAACAGTGTGTTCCGGCAGCTGTTATTGACAGCCAGTAATTATAGGTTAGCCTGAACAACATCTTCGACCACATCATAACTTAACATCAGGTGAGATATTGGTCAAAGGCTAACATATCAGCTATAAAAAAAACCGGCCAAGTGCGAGTGGGACTCGCGCACGAAGGGTTCCGCATTTTTAGCAATAAACGGCGAAAACCTCTTTTATTTTATTAAAGATAACATAAAACTATATATTCTGTGAATAGTTAAAGCGTCTTCCTGTCACCGTTATTAGTATCGAGCCAAAAACGGTTAAAAAATCAAGTTTGTTGTATGGGCTCCCATACAACCTCTTAAATATATATTTTATTTTTAGTATTTGTTGTTATAGCGGCAATAGAAATACATCATCTGTCAAAATTTCAACTATCACCGTTCTTGAGATACAGCCTGGTGACAGACGGACGGACAGCGAAGTCCCAGTAATTGGGTCCCGTTTTTACCCTTTGGGTACGGAACCCTAAAAATGAAAACATCCGTACATAAGATCCTCTCTTCAAAGTTCACCTTCAAACTAATCTAAAATCAAGGAATGGCCCGGACAAGTCAGTCAGCGAGTGCACCTAAAACCCGCAGTGGGTTCTACACTCGCTAACAACGACGTGCTGACCTTATTTTGCAATTAAGCATTGTCTACACAATGGGCAGATAAATCAAACGGGTCTGTCATGCGGCGCTGTGCTCGTGACATTATGGTCATCAATGCATTGGATTGCTATTTTAGTATTGATCAACCGGTAATGCATCGAACGTGGGATGTCACAGTAAAAATAAAAACTTCGTTATATTCAGCTTGTGGGCTTTAATAGGCAGCATTAAACGGCTTCGAGCGTGGTGATTGAGCAGTTAACCAACTTGATACCTATTTATTATTGTTTACTGTCATAAAAAAGGTACTTGCAAGCCAAGTTTTTACTGAATGGATTGGCTCTGGAGCGCTTGTGCACAATTGTACTTATTACTGTTATTTTGCCTTCAAAATGTTGCTCATTGTTGTTTTTTTATAGTTGATAGGCGAGCCTTTGACCACTATCTCACCTGATGGTAAGTGATGATGTGGTTGAAGATGTTGTTCAGGCTAGACTAGCATTACTGGCTCTCAAGGACAGCTGCCGGAGCAAACCGTTAGATGCTTGGCGTCAGATTTTCTACTTGAGGGTGGTAGCTAGCTAGGCGGGCAATCGCAAAATGCTCTACCACAATGCTGTAACGACTGCCATCGTAAGACAACAACCGGGACCGACGGCTTAACGTGCCCTCCGAAGTACGGAAGCGCTCAGTAGTAATATCACTAGCGGTCACCCATCCAACTCCTGACTGCGGCGGACGTTGCTTAACTTAGCTGATCGATTAAGATTTAATCTCAACAATAGCTGATAATGCTATAAAAAAACTATTTATGTCAATTTGGTATCAGTTTTTCTATTCCATTCTTACTAGGTATATCATGGCTTTAACGGAACGATTCAACATAAGGTTATTCCCGTGCAGATGAAATGGCGCACTTGTTAACAAACAACCTTAAGTTAGACTCAAACGTGACTTCAAACACAACCTACTTTCATAGGATCAATTCAACAAAATCCTGAAATATTGCAACCGCACAAAAAACAAAGCTTGGTTTCTGGATAGCTCAACCGTTATTAAAGTATGTAACTTTCTCCTACTATCGTGCATGTACATCAAAGACGTTTGTCTATTCGTTCAAGACCATCCTGAACACTTCACAATGCGGAGTGAAGTATATTCACGGAAAAAAACGAGCCTAGTACGCAAACTTATACTGGCCTCTTTGTCGTAAAGACGTGAATAATAATTGTATTAATTATTAATAGAATTCCGGATGAAAGTAGCATTCATGAAAGGTACATTTATTTATTTAAAAATCTATTATGTCAATAGCTATTGTGTATGTAAATGTTTTATATAGGAATTTATAGATCTTAGCGACATTTTTTTTTATATTTGCAAGCTCATTCAGGCAGAATACAAGAACGATTCCCATAGTGTTTTAAAACTTTTCATGACTTCGTAATCTCGTAAATAAACTATTCATTTGATTTGTTTTGCAATTATTAAAAAAATATTACCAATTAAAATTTATACTTGAATCATGAGATCCTTCTACTTCTTCTACTAGCATAATCATCTACATTTATAACTTATACTTTGTCAGTGGCGCCAAAACTTCTCGAGTTAAAAATTTGTATTGTGAAATTAAGTCTACTAAGTTTCGATACAAAATTCGTATCTCCTGATATGAGCCTTATTTCAATATTGGTGTTTTATTTTCGTACTGGCAGGAAACGAGTTGCTAATTGCGGGACTGTATAGTACCACCAACTTAACTGTGCAGTTTTCGAGGGCGCTACTGGTCAAGGAAATCAACTACAAACTGTCACAATTTGAGGGAAAGTTTTAGTTCATTTTTCTGCCCCCTGAACAGATAAGTTGGTGAGACTGCAAGGCGCTTAGAATACGTGTACTATATAATATGTTATAAACCGCTAATGGAACCGCCCCACTAATGAATATTCTTTAGACCTTAGAAATTATTGTATATACATTTTTTTTTTAAGTGACGGAACAAGCCCGAGGCCCACCAGATGTTAAGTAGACTAACCTCTGCCTTTAACAGACACATTTCGTTAACGACGAATTGCACTGTGCCCGTCACACTGACACGTACAGTTGTTAGGTCTCATTATACTGTAACTTTTCTGGCTCTCAAGGACTGCTACCGGAACACACTGTTAGGTGCTTGGCGACAGATTTCCTGCTTGAGGGTGGTCGCTAGCCAGTCGGGCATTCACAAAATGCCGTTCTACCATGCGGTGAAGCTCAAGCCCGCGGCGGGATTCGAACCATGGACCTACGCCACGACAGTCCATAGCCAATGCAACTAAGCCATCACTGCTTCATAATTGGCTTCAGTTTGGTAATAACTATCGGAAAATATATGAAAACGAACAGAGGAATGAGCGTTTTATTTTATCAAGAAATTGCATCGTGTTACAAGACCCTAGTTTATAGAATCAAAATATATCTACATTATTATACGAGTGCGCATAGTTAATTATTCCAGTCGAGGCTGCGATATTGATTTTATACCCGAGCAGTGAGCGACGCGAAGGCTAAGTAAGATCAAGCCGAAATTGGAAAAAGTAAGTAACGTAGCATAATTGTCATACGTCTATCTTCAGTACCTGAAATAAAATACTAAACTATAGTAGATTGTAATAATAGTAAATCATATGCTGGATAATTTTTCAACGTAATAGACGGAGCATGCGTCATTGAAAAAAATTTAATGTTAAAAAGAAAAGTGTTTTACCCAATTAGTGCGTAGGATTTACGAAAAAAAGAAGTATAAATGTTAGCCTTTCGTAAGTAAACAGGTTAGTTACTAACTCTCATTCATCCTGATATAATTCTTCTGGCAGCTTGCTAAAACCAAACTGGAAAATAGCTCGTGTCGGAAGGGTAGCATATTTCGAAATGGTATCTCTGACGTACATAATAAAGCCTTAATAATAATTACAAAAACAAGTGAATTGCAAACGAGATATAAGAACTAAAGTCTCGGAGTGATGAACACAGTGCAGTGTAAAGCTAAATAAGAGTAATAATAAATGTTTATTATCATGACTTCTTAAACTAGGATACATGGGGCAGTACAGGTATAAAATATTACAATAAAGTATAAGTTAAAACCCGTCACTACAATTACAAAATTGTAATAATATGTAGGTTATGAACATTACAATATTACAAGCACTTATATTATAATTACAAGAATAGTGATACTGCATCTGTAATGGACAGACATTTATTTATTTTATTTATTTATTTTATTCAATTAGCACGGCTTACGCCAATTACACTAATGATATAGACATCACTAATGTGATGATGATATATATATTATACTAATGATATAGACATCACTAATGTGATGATGATATATATATATTAATTAATAATATATAAAGCTCGATTACCACTCACTGACTCACTGACATAAATGTTCTCCTAGAAGGAGACGAGTAGGAACAACGTGATGATTGGCAAAAATGTTCGTAATAACAATTATAAATAATGTGTACAATTTAAAATTAAAATAAGAATTAAGTTAAAGTTAATGTCAAAATAATAATAATATTAGTCACTAATAATAAACAATAATTAATCATAGTTAAACAAATATGTCAATCTTAAATCTACTACTTATAAACTATAACTGTATGGTTGAAGTACGATAGTACGTTGCCTCACAGTACTTCAAGCATGCAGATAAAATCTCTCTCCAGTCGTCAGCAAATATGTCACAATTATGCTTGGCGACTAAAATATTGTTTAGGGCTGCAAGGGATCGCGGTATCGAGGAGTTGGCGTGAGAAACTGTCCTACACCTCGGGGTACATTACATTGGGGGGACATTACCGCTTACCATCAGGCGGCGGATGAATTCTCCGCCTGATATTTATATGCTCATACGTATAATCGTTAGCGCGGAAATACCTATAAAAAAGTTCATAATATAGCATAGACTTATTAATAAGTTATTATAAAACCAAGCTCATCTACATTTCATCATACATCGTTCCATCATTAGATATTATAATTTATTTAATCCATTAAAGAATCATGTAAATTATTGAACAAAGACGTAATAAAGAACTCCGGTAGCTAAATACCTATGTTTAAAATAATCTATCATTCTATAAGTCTATTTAAAAAAATATTATGAATATTTTATGAAGCGCTCGTAGCGTAGTTTACTTAGCTGTTCTCAACCGATCAGCAAAGTTAAGCAACGTCGCCCGCGGTCATGAGTTGGATGGGTGACCGCTAGTGACATTACTACTGAGCGTTTCCGTGCTTCGGAGGGCACGTTAAGCCGTCGGTCCCGGTTGTTGTCTTAGGATGGCAGTCGTTATAGCATGGTGGTAGGGCATTTTGCGAATGCCCGCCTGGCTAGCTACCACCCTCAAGTAGAAAATCTGTCGCCAAGCACCTAACGGTGTGTTCCGGCAGCTGTCCTTGAGAGCCAGTACATCTAGGTTAGCCTGAACAATATCTTCGACCACATCATCACTTACCATCAGGTGAGATAGTGGTCAAAGGCTAACCTATCAGCAATAAAAAAAACCGACTGTAGGCCAAGCTTTGACTAGTGATACGTAGGAAGGTACATCGAACAAGATCGACTCAAATTCATATTAAAATTTAGATCATTTATTCACAAGAATGTTGTGCTGATACTGCAGATGTAACCGTTGGCCGTTTTGGTCAAAAGCTAATGCTGCTCAAAGAAAATGATACGCAGTTTCGCAATCAGAACATGTCTTACCTCTTCCTTTACAATTCGACCGCGTTTCCTGATACAACAGGATGAGATCAAAAGCCAACTAGTAGACTGCAAAGTAGAGTAAATTTGAAGCAGTGATGGCTCAGTGGCACTGGCTATGACTGCCGCGCAGTAGATCCATGGTCCGAATCCCGCCGCGGTCTTGAGATTCACCTCACGGTGGAAGGGCATTTTGCGAATGCCCGCCTGGCTAGCAACCGCCCTCAAGAAGAATATCTGTCGCCAAGCACCTAACGATGTGTTCTGGCAGCTATCCTTGATTGCCAGTCATTCTAGGTTAGGCCTGTTAACACCTACGACCACATCAACATTCAAAGGCTTACCTATCAAAAAAAAACCTATCAGGAATAAAAAAAAAGTTAGTTTTAGTGCTGTATAATTGATATGATTTTTTCTAATCCAACTATTTCCATCCAAAGCTTTGCAATCCAACGTGGCAATGTGCCAGCATGCCGATAGCGCTGCCTACTGGTAGTCGGCTGGAGAATATGGCCTGCCTGTGGGCCTGCAATGGCTTTTAGATTGCACAAACTCTTTCGTTGTAGTATCTGTAGTGTTGTTAATAGTATGTAATGTTTGGTGAATAAAGACATACGACCGGTAAAAAAACGAACTACCTTAACTAGTTACCAATTTAGTACATAGATATGTATTTAAAAAAATATAACATAAAAAATATCCAAATAATAAGTATATAGGTCGGCCTAGCAATATAACCAAAACCTTTTTTTAAATTCAGCCATTGACGCAGCGCTCTGCTAAACATATAAGACTATTCTTTTTTTAAAGCAGTGTAGAATGCAAACAGGGCAATAGCAGCTATAGTATGTCAGATATATCACCACAGCACGAACGCTTAGGCAGAGGAATCGAAAACAAGATAGAACGGGTAGGCAGAGGAATCGAAAACAAGATAGAACGGGTAGGCAGAGGAGTCGAAAACACCATATAACGGCTAGGCGCAGCGGAGTCGTAAACACCATAGAACGGGTAGGCAGAGGAATCGAAAACACCATAGAACGGGTAGGCAGAGGAGTCGAAAACACCACAGAACGGGTAGGCAGAGGAATCGAACACAACAAAGAACGGGTAGGCAGAGGAATCGAAAACACGATAGAACGGGTAGGCAGAGGAGTCGAAACACCCAAACAGAAACAGAATCTAGGGGATCAATGGCTTTTCTACTATATACTAGTCACAGTTTTAGACTCCAGAATTGTATCTAACCCAGAAACAGAACCCAAGACCTCGAGATTCCAAAGAAAAGGCTTTAGTATAACTAATTAACATTCAAACTTATACATAAGTACATACAATTTATCTTAATAATGGTTACATGCCTCTATCGACTCAAATAATTGCTACTTAGCAGAATTTCTCAATCATTGCCCTCAACACATTTATGTTTTGTAATATTCAACCAGTCTGTGAATAAAAATGTACAACTTACCAATACAATAATTTCTTGCATGAAATATTGGACCACAGAGTTAGACAGCTTCATTTTTTTAGCCGAATTTAATCACAGCTAATGATTTTACGTGGGTGGTCATTAATATAACAATTAATTATTTTGCAATCCATTTAGATAATTTATCTGCCCACGCGCGATATTCGAAACTTCTCTTTAATAATTGGCGAAACGAATTTGAATAGAAAACTGGTGTTATTTATCTTTTAGTATTTATGTCACAGGTTTGTATATCAGAATTTACGTATTGCTGTTGCAGTGAGAGGAAGAGTTACATTTGTTAGCCATTGTGATCATTTTGTTAATAAATAAATAATTGAGTAATATTTTATAATGAATTCTCCACTTTTTTTTTATGTCTGATAGGTTAGCCTTTGACCACTATCTCACCTGATGGTAAGTGATGATGTGGGCGAAGATGTTGTTCATGTTTAACCTAGAAATACTGGCTCTCAAGGACAGCTGCCGGAACACACCGTTAGGTGCTTGGTGACAGATTTTCTACTTGAGGGTGGTAGCTAGCCAGGCGGGCATTCGCAAAATACCCTACCACCATGCTATAACGACTGCCATCCTAAGACAACAACCGGGACCGACGGCTTAACGTGCCCTCCGAAGCACGGAAACGCTCAGTAGTAATGTCACTAGCGGTCACCCATCCAACTCATGACCGCGGGCGACGTTGCTTAACTTTGCTGATCGGTTGAGAACAGCTAAGTAAACTTCGCTACGAGCGCTTCGAAACTTTTAACCACTTTGTTAATATTTATTATTATTTGTCAATATGTTCCCATGTATAAAACTAACTCTGTAAACGATTTATTACAATAATTTGTGACTCGAGTCCATTTCTGATTTAATATAGTAGCTAAACTGACTTCACTTTTCGGCAGGAGTTGTGAGGGTAGATTCTACTTGAGACATAGCAGTCTAGTCTAATCTCTCGTACAGTGCAAACATATTGGTACCTAAAATATACAGAGGTAAGTGGATATTGCCGGAGTTGTATTTTATATAACCTCGGTCGATTATACATTGTTTTTAATATGAATTCGCATGTAGTTTTAACTATCGATATTTAGTACTGTGCTACAGTTATATGAAGAAATGGAGTACCACTGAACTGAGGCCTTGAATACCGTGAAGTTAAACTAGCTTGAACAGAAGCTGACATGACATTAAGAACAAACATCCTCTAACAGGATGTCAATGAAGGATAAGGTTCCCAACATGTAATATTCGTTGGGAAACGTTACTTCTGCCACTGCGTTCGTGATGTCAATTATAGTTTCTAATAAAAATCAATGGTCACCCTAGCGGTTGCTGATTTGAAACTCTTTCTTGACATGACGCAACATTTTCTATTATAGTGCGCGGGGAACTAGTTGGCCGCTCCTTAGGTGGCGACAGGGGCGGCTAGGGGGCGGGTTGCCTACTGCTCGCAACGCACATGAGATATTAGACACTAGACAGTGATGACCAAAGCAAGCGCCCCCGCCTCTCCACCGCTCACATACCTAAGGCGCGGCCAACTAGTTCCGCGCGCACTATAGATAATAACTGATTTTACCTGTTTGTTCTTTTTCTTCTGTTGTTATGAATTAATGTATTTTACTCTTCATATTTAATAAGGGGAAAAAGAGAAAGCCTGAATGTGGGGTAAGATTCGCAATATGTTTTTTTTATATCTTCTGTTAACTTTGAACTTTATTCACTATGTCAGATTTTGGTAAGTAACTATGCAATATAGATGGAATTCTTCTCTCACAGTTGATACATAATCCAATGGCCATCATCTCACCTGTTTATACGAGATGATCTGATCGACATAAGATACTGGCTCTCAAGGCTGCAACGTTTATTGTTTTGTATCAATCGTAAAAAACAAAACTTTATCACGGTTGTATGAAAAATTCAAAGTGAGATAATAGTTCCATTGCATAACGTTTTTACCCTAATTGGAAATTAAGGTGAGAACACTGGACATGGTTTTCCAAATCAAAGGAATTTTGTAACTATTTAGTACCAAAATCCTCTTTTGGGCATTGGTTGCTGAGTAAAGGAGATTTTGCTACTGAAAGTACCAAAATACCCTTCAGAGTATTTTGTGATTAAGCAATCCTCTATGGCCTAACTTATCAACAACTAAAAAAAACATTGAAACTCCTGCTACTCTACTCGTAGCCTAAGCTACACTTGCTGAAAAACATAAGCAAATAAAAAATATTTAATGATCCCACAAAACTGTAACAGAAGTTTTAATTTGAGAACATGGTCAAAACTTTTATTTCCTTTTCTGATCAAAGACAAATCTCCGACTTAAAAATAATTTCTTGTTATCAGAACCGAGACCAATTAATCACTGACTTTGCAATAAGAATTTTTGCCGTGAACATTCCGAGATCTAGTCCTCCGATACGAAACCATTGAGTCAAAAAAACAGGCCTCAATTCTGCTATTCTCAACGTAATCGATTTTGAAACAACGATGGCCGAGCGGTAATAACTATGGACTGCAGTGCCGCAGGTCCCTGGTTCGATCCCCACCGCCGGCTTGAGCTTCACCGCACGGTGGAAGGGCATTTTGCGATTGCCCGCCTGGCTAGCTACTACCCTCAAGTAGAAAATCTGTCGCCAAGCACCTAAAGATGTGTTCCGGCAGCAGTCAGAGCCAGTGGAATTTCAGGCACATGAGACTTAACAACCATGTCTCAAAGTGACGGGCGCAGTGCAATCCGTGACTTGTGGTGAAATGCATCTGTTATAGGCAGAGGTTAGTCCGCTTAGCATCAGGTGGGCTTCGAGATT
Source organism: Plagodis pulveraria (assembly GCA_963890685.1). Lineage (NCBI taxonomy): Eukaryota > Metazoa > Arthropoda > Insecta > Lepidoptera > Geometridae > Plagodis > Plagodis pulveraria. Next base: position 22,353,035 of record OY982967.1, read on the forward strand.
GTTCCGTCACAGTAACATAAAAAAAAACTTTTAAATAGCAAACTTTCGGAGCCATAGCACGAAGGCATTATTAAAAAATTACATTTCAGTAAACAAACTTTATATTAGGTATGTAGTAGTTTTTCACTATTTTGGATACTAACAAGAATGTTCATGGAGGGACCTGCCCCAAAGGACAGGTCTATCATACTTATTCACAAAACTTTAACCGTAGTAGATTGTTATACAAGAGTCGAAAGGAATAAATTCTCATACGAGGTGCCCGGTCCGAGTAGGCACAGGCAAGGACGACTTCCGCCCGTGTTAAGCACTCTACTTTACATTTCGAAAGTCAAAAAAATCTGTTTATTCCCAATGTCTTAGTAACGTCACTCTCAGTGGCGACGTCGGGAATTTTAATTCTCATCGTTCCCACTAATATAAACAGTAGGGACGTGAGAATTTAAATTCCCGACGTCCCCACTGAGAGTGACGTTAATGAAGACGTTGGGAATAAACCGACACTTAGTTTAGTTATGACATTGTACAAAGCCAACAAAAAAAAAACTTCTCTTATCCCAGATTTTTATAAATCAACAATTTAAAAACAATATTTTTTATCCACATAATGGTATATTAAACTCCTTCGACGGTAAGCTAAGAGAAAAAGAAACTGATATTATTTCTCGCTTTGACTTTTATCTAGCTATAATATCAGACATTTTGACTCCATAGCGCTATTGAATCTGCAGAATAGTATTCCGAGTGGCGAGTGCACCCACGCCCGCGGTTTTTGTGGACGTATCTCAATTTGCAACATTGTAGCAGACGCTGAGTACCCTGGCGTTGGCAATGCTATCAGTACAGGATCTTAGTGCACTGTAATTACGACTTTCATACCGACATAATAAAGCTTAAATTTGCATCGGAAGAGTATAGAATAAAAGGATGTCGTGTTGCAGAAGACAACCGATAAACTAAAATAATCGAGTTGTCGTGGAAGCTTTACTGTATACGGTTGTTGCAGCTTAGCTTGTGCAACAGTAGTCTAATAGGGTTTGATGTAGCAGGTCCCGTATAAGTAGTTTAGAATAACCCTGAAACGGCGGACGTTGAGATGAAACATTTTCAATGTCATGGTCGAGCAGTCATTGAAGCGAAATTCATCACACACAAGGCAAAAACATGGACACTCGTCTATGACTTTGCCTTGATTGACGAATTACTTTGAATCCAGCTATTGCTATAAAATAATTATATTTTCACCACGTGTGTCGCTGCTATGATTGTTCTTCGACTTCAGGGGTTTTGCTTCAAGGACTTTTCACCCCAGCGTACCACACTGAAACTTTTACGCCATAACTTTCTTCGCCACAACTTTATTCGATACTACGAACGAGATCGCATACAGCAAACATATATATGTTAGTATAGAGTATAAAGCCGTATTCAACCATAAACAAAGGGCAAAACGAAACCCTATTACCGAGATTCTCCTGTCTGTCTGTACGTGCTTCCGTATATCACGGGACTAAACTGAGTTCCTCGTACAAAACCTAGAATTTTAAGGTTTGGTGTAAAATCTTGACCCAAAAGAAATCCAATCATTTCTTCATGGGGCAAAGTAGTTTTTTGGTACGATTGCCGACTTTAAATTCCAAACTAGCGAAGGAATCTAGAATTGAACCACGAGCATAGCAGCAAGTAATCCCAAGTAGACTACTGAGCAAAGAGAGGGATTTAAAGGCACGAGACTTGAATAATTTACTTTCGTGTGAAACATTATAACTTTTCCCCTCTACTAGCAAAAATGTTTGCAAAGAGTATGTTATACAGAAAATTAGTTCCTAGCCATTTCGTGTTATGTTCATTTATTTGTAAGAAGTTGCGTTCGAAAACTTTGTTACCAGTATCAATTTATGACGATTATTACACTTACTAGTGAGAACTTTTATTTCATACCTAACCTATTAATTACTTTTTTTTAATGGAGTAGGTACGCAAAAAGCTTAATTTATACCCATAAAAAGTGTAAATTAGATACGTTATGCCATCGCGTTTATTTCCTAAGTCAGATTTATTTATTCCAAAAGTTAATGTTTGAAAACGAATTACACTTTCTCAAGTTTTGGAATACCATAACACTACTCTTCACAATACAGTATATTCAATACCGTTAGCTTCAAGACAGGTTCTCTACTTGAAGATGGTAGCCACCTAGACGAGAATTCACAATATGCCCTATCACCTTTTAGTGAAACTGCGGTGCCCTACCACAATACGTGGAATCCCACGGCGAGATTCGAACTTCAGACCACATGCTCGGCAGTCCATAGCTATTGCCCTGTGGCTTTGGCCCTCACACTGCTCCAAAGGAATACATAATCAGAGATTATAATCAGAGATATTTGATCGGTCAGTCGGTCACGCAAACTGGGACTGAAAGGAAGATAATTTAATCATTTGAAGTCATGTCAATCTTGTCGTGTTTTATGTCATTGAAAGAGCTTGACAGTAAACAATAGCAGGTCGTTATCACTGATATTTATATTTGAAACTATTAAAACAACATAGATTTTATTGGAGGATGATTTACATTTTTCTAAGTTTACAGCAGTTGAACGATGTGTTTTGAAACTAAAGTGTATAATTAAGATGTATGATGATTTATGGTAACAATATATTTTTATCCGTCAGATTCCTTCTCGCTTTCCTCAGTCATGTCATTTATGATATTAAATAGAATTCGTAGGGTCTGAACATTGACCTATATATAATAGACGCGACATCTCATACGAGGATAGTCGACCAGTGCAGTTATGCCGGCCGGCACACTCTACCCCACACGCAGCTGGACACTCGTAAAGATTACACGTGCTTTACGTTCAAAAATGGTGTGTTCAAAATATACAATTGATAAGAATGAATTAGCTTTCATTAAAACTAATTAGCTTTCACTAGTATAAACAAAACAGAAAGACACGGTAGTGGGAAATATGATGATTTATATAACGGCGCGTCAACAATTTAATGGAGTAACGAAGATTAAAAAATGAAACGTTATGATTAATTAGATCACTATTATGTTCAGTACTATAATCGATATTGTTTTGTATTCGATTATTATTCATTTTTAGAGCGGGTAACACCGAATGGAGTTGTAGGTGTCATGGCGGCCGGATGGCTGTCGAAGTCGTTCACTTCCTTTCTGATTTTTGAAGTGTGCGCACTTCTTAACGGACAACCGAACGTGATGGACGCGTGCAAACCCATTGACTCTTAATCCAGTTTAATCCACGTGATACTATGTAGTTTTGCTGTAATACGTTTCTTGTGAATTACAATTGTGATCATACGATATTCTCTGGGTGTTCTTTTGTGAAAATCTGCAAGTGCACGCCCATAATGGACGACCAACCTGAGTACATAACGGATCCGTCTCCTGGGACGACATACCGACCCATTTCGGCTCTCACTCTCCGTCATCAGAAGTGGGATTACCAGAAATATCATAGGAACACCCTACAGGATAATCAATTATCAATAATTGCAGAATCAAGATGCAACTACTATTGATGGCATTTACGTACCGGAAAATAAGTTCACCCTTACAGGAAAAGTTGAATGCACTGTGAACTAAAAGACCAGGATTGGAACCACCAAATTCATGCTATGCCTGAGACGAAACAGGCCATATATCCTAACGCGATACATTGTGTAACTTTCGCTCTCAATTTTCAGACACTAACGCATCGCCAGCATCTTACAACGACCGCTCACAGCAGAACAAATCAGCATCCATCGTCTGCTACTACTGTGGCGAGCAGGGCCACATCGCAATACTTCGCCGCAAGATGGAGAGCAGTCTGAAGGGTGCCCCTGTTGAGCTCCGGGTAGAAATCTGCACTTTCAAGCCAGCTAAGAACAAACTATTATCAGAAACCGGTGAGAAGTTTTCATTTTGCTTTGAATTCGGTGCCGAATGCTCTCTGATCAGGGAAAGTAAAGCCTAGTGTAGACACTGGTAAGCGACACCAAAATACAGTAGCTTTATTAGGTATAGGCCCAACTAGCCTGCAATGGAAGCCAAAATAGCCAAATACTATCTATTGTTACGATACAATGATATTCAGTGCAGTTTCTATTTCATGTCGTGCTAGATTTTTGGCCTTTGTCGGTATTATGATAGTACGAGACTTAATATCATTGGGGTTCTTAGTTTGAGTTTCTGAACAGTGACTTTAACTCAAGAAGATTAGAGTAGTCTCAGTTTGTGACATAGGATCAAATGATAGTTCTGTTGTTTTAATAATGTTGACACCGACATTGCCATGGAATATAGAAAGCAATTGCTATTGTTGCTTGAAGATAATTCTGACTATTCTGTTGTGAGTTACTTAAACTCGTGCGTTTTATGCGTTTGTTTCTGTATGCATTCAACCTAATAAAATCATTGTACTTCATGAAATGCCTGTGTGGCATTGGGCAGCTTGTGTAACTCATACCAGCCTGTGTGGCATTCCCAGCCTGTGTGGCAATCCGCCTGTGTGGCACTTCTGCCTGTGTGGCACTCCGCCTGTGTGGTATTTCGCCTGTGTGGCATTCGCCTGTGTGGCACCCGCCTGCGTGGCACCCGCCTGTGTGGCACCAGCCTGTGTGGCCCCAGCCTGTGTGGCATCCGCCTGTGTGGCACCCGCCTGTGTGGCACCCGCCTGTGTGGCACCCGCCTGTGTGGCACCCGCCTGTGTGGCACCCGCCTGTGTGGCACCCGCCTGTGTGGCACCCGCCTGTGTGGCACCCGCCTGTGTGGCACCCGCCTGTGTGGCACCCGCCTGTGTGGCACCCGCCTGTGTGGCACCCGCCTGTGTGGCACCCGCCTGTGTGGCACCCGCCTGTGTGGCACCCGCCTGTGTGGCACCCGCCTGTGTGGCACCCGCCTGTGTGGCACCCGCCTGTGTGGCACCCGCCTGTGTGGCACCCGCCTGTGTGGCACCCGCCTGTGTGGCACCCACCTGTGTGGCAGTATAAACGTCCTTCTGCCTGTTTGGAATGAGCTATACACCCTGTGAGATGCTTTAAAGCCTGCGTGGTGCTTTGGAACCCTGTTTAAAGGACGTGTGCATACAATGACGAACTCAAAGATTCCTAATATTGCCGTACTTGCTCTTCGTGATTGCGTCAGATAGGTCAGAATGACTGAATGTATACTGTGTGTAGTTGTTATTTTGTTAACAGATGAGGACGAGTCGCACGAGGACGTGTGAAGATGCAGGATGGCCGTAACGGCGCGTCAACAATTTAATGGAGTTACGAAGATTAAAAAATTAAACGTTATGATTAATTAGATCACTATTATGTTCAGTACTATAATCGATATTGCTTTGTATTCGATTATTATTCATTTTTAGAGCGGGTAACACCGAATGGAGTTGTAGGTGTCATGGCGGCCGGATGGCTGTCGAAGTCGTTCACTTCCTTTCTGATTTTTGAAGTGTGCGCACTTCTTAACGGACAACCGAACGTGATGGACGCGTGCAAACCCATTGGCTCTTAATCCAGTTTAATCCACGTGATACTATGTAGTTTTGCTGTAATAAGTTTCTTGTGAACTACAATTGTGATCATACGATATTCTCTGGGTGTTCTTTTGTGAAAATCTGCAAGTGCACGCCCATAATGGACGACCAACCTGAGTACATAACGGATCCGTCTCCTGGGACGACATACCGACCCATTTCGGCTCTCACTCTCCGTCATATATATTATATAGTACAGAAGCCACGTGGGAGACTGACTTTAGGACGATTTTTGGTGCAGTACAGTTGCTTCTTTCCCAACGTGTTGTTCTCAAAGTGAAATCGTTTTGACTATAAGCGAAGGGATACTGCCAATAATATAAACAAATAACTAATTTCAATGAGGTTATTTTGCCTACATCAATCTCATTGAAGCCATACTTCAAAACATTTCCTAAGTGAGAGGTAAGCAATAAGCAGATAAAGCACGACAAGGGCACGCGTGGGCATGGAATGTTGGCGCCGACAAGTACTGCATCTAGACCACTGGGTATGCATACAATTTGTCTAAATATAGCTACTGGACTATTATGGCGAGACCATTTGCTACTGCCAACATTTTATGTTAGCTGGCAAATTTCGTCTGCGTGAGATTTGGTCTTATTCATTTACCTGTGCCTAAATACCGTCTCTCATGTAGGCATCAAATTGGAAGATGATACCGGAACCAATGTGCGTAATAACACAATAAAATGTTTTATACCTACCTAATGTTTTGTCGGTTTAAAAGCCAAGCGTCTACGAAGTCGAAGCCAAAAGAAAATAATTTAGGCGTATATGACAATGAAAATCAATTGAGAAATTTGACATTAAAATATAATAAAAATCTGCCACGCTCAGCTCGAAAGTTCCTCAGTTCTCAGTTTCCTTCCTTTGAAATCTTTGGTACAGTATATCCGCTACATTCCGCCTATTAAAATATAGATTACCTAATCAATATACTCAGCAATATACTCACATTACTCATAATAACAATAGAAATTCCATTGTTATAATTTATGGAACAGGGAATTTGTTCAACGGTTTTTTTTATTGGTCACAACAGGATTCGAATTTGAACTTGCGCGGCAGTCTTTAGCCATTACCTCTAGGCCATCAATGCTTCAACACAACAAGAAAATATAACATAATATATATTATATCAGCCGGATTGTACACTGCTAAGCACAGCCTCGCCCACTGAGGGAAGGTTTGCCATAATCCCCACGCTTGGCAGCCGTTTTGGAAATCGTAGTTTAAGATATCAGTTCCTCAGAAGGCTCCGCTGCCCACTGTAGTAATGCGGGGGGGGGGGGGGGGGGGGGCGACATTCTAGCCCGGCACCCCACGGGGATAAATGCCCCGTTTATGTATATTTTTATTCAATCTACGGAATCAACTTTTACGTCGAAAATGGTGTAATTTCTTATATTACACTAAATTTTAGATAACTTGTTCGTGTATTCTATACTTATATAAGTAATGCTTAAAGGTAGCGACCTATCGAACGCCCTGGAAGAAAACGTTACTTAGAAAAAACTCTATGTAGTAAATATATGTGTCATAAGTATAGAAAGTTAAATCTCCTCTTAAAACTTGTGTATATGAAAACCTTTAATCAACTTCATACCTCATAAATCACACATATAAAGGGTGTTATTGTATTGTCCTGTTGTCTGTAGTAGAACTCGTAATGATCGGCCTATAAATCAAAGAACACGCAATGTCGCGGGCGATGCATTGTCTAATCAAGCGAGGGTGGACAATAATCCTACATCAAGTTTTAATAGCTACGCTAGGAACTTGAAAGAATCCTTCGTCTAAATTATGGACTTGATAGATTTATCTGTTTCGTAGTTTTTTTTATGTTATTGTGACAAGACAAGCCCGAGGCCCACCTGATGTTAAGCGGACTAACCTCTGCCTATAACAGACGCACTTCGTCACAAGGCACGAATTGCACTGCGTCCCTCACCTTGAGACGTAGTTGTTAAGTCTCATGTGCCTGTAATTTCACTGGCTCTAAGGACTGCTGCCGAAACACCGTTAGGTGCTTGGCGACAGATTTATTACTTGTTCTCTATTTAGGTATTTGTGATCGACCGACGGAAGGAGAGAGAGCCTGTGTATGTGTGTCGACGTCAACTGTTGAACATATCCCTCCCACATATAACGCTACGTAGAATAGCTATTAGCCACTTTTATCCATTAGCTCACCCTGACTCTGACGATAAGCTCATCAGTTCCTTGCTGTTACTTCATTCGAAAACTCGCTGTAATGCGATTGTCATATGTGTTCGATAATCTGATCAGCCTACAATCAAAACAAACCAAAAAAAAACTATCATATAATTAAATACAATATCATTTTAGAAGGAATTTTTGAAAACTTCAACTATGCATAACTTTTTTACTCTAAAGTAATAATAAAAAATTACTATTTGTACTTGTTTAGTACCAGCAGCAGATATTGCTATTTGTTTTTTTTTGGTAATTATAAAGGCAGCTTGTATATGAAAAATTTATATGACTCAGTTTGTGTGGGGTTTTACAGCCAACTAGATACATTTTCATATATTGTCTCTATATATGTTTATATATATATGTATAGCTGCCATATGGGTTTTGTGTATAGATCTTTTTTATGTATATGCTTTTTATTTCAACAATCTGCTCACTGACTTCTATATCAAGACACAAAAGGTATTTACAATACGCTTTTAGGCGGTAGGTATTTGCAACCTGGTACCCACTAGGTTGCTGTTAGGCATAATTATGGAAAAATACCAACTAGATATTACCACCTATGGGTGTCGTAATAGGCGACTAAAGGTAAAATACCGGAAGGTGGTCAGCAGCGTTCTGAAGAAATTATAGCCTAAACTGCAGTCCCCAAGACGCCTGCCAAGCGTGGAGATTAAGCAAATCCCAGCTTAATGGGGGAGGCTGTGTTCAGCAGTGAACAATCCTGCTGATACAGTACAGTACTCAATTATTGTTTAAATAACATATAAACGTGTAATTTAAACATGAATTTGGCTCTAGAAAGTTCAAAATATACTGGTTTTACATTATTACTTATGCTTAATTACTCAAAATTTAAGCAATTTTGTATCCCGGATGTCCCTGGCTCCGTGCATTGTGCAAAAAGTTTAATTACGTCACTGCTTATTGCTATTATTTGGCGTATAAGATATCGTTCGTTAGAATAATAAAAAGGCAATAATAAAATAGTCTGATGAAAACCCGAAATTCTCCTTCAATTTAAGTAATCGACTACTAGTTTTATGGTAGAGATAACTTAATACGTGGTGGCTAAATCCACGATCCTGACTTGATGGTGATTGATGGCCACTAATTGCCATGTAATTATCTACGCGTATAAGTAAAACGATTAAATGAAACGTTGCCTTTTGATTTTCCTCAATCTGCTAACCGTATCCAATTATAAGGTTGCATTTTATACGGGGTATTTGTAGGGTAAACAAGGGAGAGATGCCTAAAGTTTATAAAAATATTTTAAAATAAATATTATAAAACGATATCAATCAAAATAATTTAGTCGTATATTTATATGTATCATTTTTTTTAATGCTTGTTTGGTTAACCTGTGACCACTATCTCACCTCTGGCTCTCACGGACAGCTGCCGGAACACACTGTTAGGTGCTTGGCGACAGATTTTCTACTTGAGGGTGGTAGCTAGCCAGGCGACCATTCACAAACTGCCCTACCACCATGCTATAACGACTGCCATCCTAAGACAACAACCGGAACCGACGGCTTAACGTGCCTCCGAAGCACGGAAGCGCTCAGTAGGAATGTCACTAGCGGTAACTCATCCAACTCATGACCGCGGCGGACGTTGCTTAGCTTTGCTGATCGGTTAAGAAGGGCTAAGCAAATTTCGGTACGAGCGCTTCCTATTACATTTAATGAGAAAATCTATTTAACAGCCTTTTATGTAGGAACTAGGTACTACCTATTATGTATTTTTATATGGTCAATTGGGCGTCTGTTCCACACATATGGGTATCAGGTAGCAAATCCTTCATATAAAGAGTTTTTATGTTGACGGGAATCATTTTATCTTTTTCCCCAAAGAATGAGTCATGTTCCATACAGCCTTTGTTAGAAATACCTACATATTTCCATATCTCCGGCGATGGTCTTCCATAAAACATATGGAATTATTGGCTAGCTTGGTAAAAGGGTAGTAATCCTTTTCTTTTGCATCTATTACGTTTTTAGATCAGATTCAGACCATTAGCTCGATTTTGGTCTTTGGGCATCTTCCGCATAAATACACTCTCACAGTATCTATTAAAATGTGTTAAAATAGGTACTGAGTTAGAGTCATATTATCGTGTATTTGTTGGTCATCTTACCTCCAAAATTTACTAGACATCTATACCTAACATCCGTGATACATGCCATTTTAAATCCATAAGTGAAACGAAATACACTTTAATATAATTATATGGCGTCGTAATGGCAACAGCCTATGATAGAGATATAGGTTATTGAAGAAAAGTGTGTGTGTCTGAATATTGAAAAATATAATACAAAATGTAGCTACATTTGTTTCTTTTGCTCAAAGTGATACTTGTAGCATTTGCCCTTTATAATAAAATAACAACAAGTGTAATTATATTAAAGAAATAATACGTTGTTAATGTTCCTCTGGAATGTTGTACTATTTCCAATTGTTTATTTTCTCGATGACAGCTCCTGTGAAAACTTGAACGAGCGTTCTTTTTTACATTATGTATGCATTATTTTATAAAAACGTGACGTTTACGCTCGTACAAGGTTATACCAGATTCGGAGAAACTATGTTTTTACTCAGTTTTCACATGAGCTGTCGTGGAGAAAATAAAGAAATGGAAATAGTATGAGTAGCACACCAAATCATTAACGATGCGTTCAGAAATAAAATTGTCTATAATTCATTTTCTTAATTTATTTTTGTGGACATCTCTCTCTTACGGTCATCTCTCCCAGCCCAAGTTTACCCAATGTATAAGGCCAACTCTAATTTGTAAGATAGAATGCAATTCAAGAACCCTCTGTTCACATTTGCTACGGGCCCCTCGCTAGTTTTATCCGGCACGGTGTCCTAAAATTCATACGAAAATTGCAGCAGAAAAATATAAACACCTCCTTCAGAACCGGTGCAAACTAGAAATTCGGGTTAGACATTCAGATTTAACACTAACGGTTATCTAATAGAATTTCGAGTAAGGTGTGAAAAATAGCTCAATTTTTAAGTGGACAAACCTGCTGCGTCGGATCGGACAAACTTTAGTGGTGGTATTAGAGATGTTCTACGCCACTATTTTCTTGATTCTACAATTTCAGAGCCGTATTAAAACAATATATTGTTTTTATTAACAAAATACTACGAACTATATGCAACACTACAGCTACTACAATAAAAGCATTTAGATCCCTATAAGCCATTGCAGACTCATAGGCAGTCCAAATGCTCTAGCCCACTACCAGTTGGCAGCGTGCCCAGCATGCTGGTAACAAGATATATAAGAAGAAATTCGTCACATCCAATTAATTTGAATCATCGAAATCGAAATTTAATTGCTGAATTATCAGTGGTACAATCGAGTTGTATATCAATACTAATTTGAACAGTTTATTGTTTTAGGTATAGGTTCCAAAATATATAAACTGATATAATGGATTTCGTTGTAAACTAAAATTTATCTTACGAATTGTGATTTGTATATTTATGGCACATATTAAAAAGACATTCGTTTGGTATCGATAGAGCAAATTTATTATTTCGTTTTTTTTTATGGCTTTTAAAAAGGTTTATTCAACAAATTGCAATCAAGCCTACTTTATAAAGACCAATAAGTGACTTGACCAAAGTTTTATTAAAACAGCTTAGTTGAGTTTTACTAAGAATTTGCCTAATAGCATCTATCTTTTTGTCTCTAGGAGAAAACACTTTGTTCGTGTGTGTTCTTTAAATAAAAATACGTTGATCCAAATGTAATGATAGACAAATAAATAACGTGGGTAAAAAAAATGAAAAAATTTGGTAGCTTGCTCATTTCAATACTAGTTTCAGGTAAAAAATCATAAGAACAGGACGTCATTCCTGGAATCTACATAGAGAGTAAACTGGCTCTTAGTAATAAGAAGTAATGTGCATCCATTATGCTAGCGAAGCTCACCTTCATAAACGTCAAGTAATTCAAAATCGCTTTCTTCGCAATGCAGACGTCGTCCCTACGGTACATACGGAACTCAGAACTACATTTCGAGTGTAATCTCTCCACTATAGCACAGTTCAATAAGGAATGTGTGCGTCAATTTTTCGACAGCGCTTCCCATCACACGAAGCATCTGGTTGTCCAGGCAGTGGAATATCCGACTGCCTCTCCCGATCCCCACTTCAAGCTTCACCCTCGGCCTCCAAGGCATGTATTGGACGATCCGGATGATATCATCGCAGCCATAACGTTGGCAGCTTTAGCGCTAGTTACCCCGGTCAAGGTAACCATCAGGAGGTAAGGTTTTAAGGTGAGAGGTCAAATACTGAGTTCGAGACAAAAATTAAGTCCCGATTATTGTCTCTCCAAATAGCCAGAGTAAATATCCGCAGGGCCCACTCTCGGTACAACACTATTTTTGTAACGGGGTATTGTTATACCAAGTACTTCCAATCTCCCCAAACAATCCCAGCAACGTCTCAAGCTGAGGTCCGTGCCACAGTGGGGCCCTTGAGCCCTCTCTCTTCACTCCTCTTTTTGTAGCGGTGCGTTTCCGGCGCCCACTGAAGCGGAGTCTTCTACGCACGTCTCCAGGTTAATAGAGGATAGTCCGTCACTCAACTCCCGTTAGAGTATTGCCGCTGCCGTAAACAACATCTAAGTCCTTCGTAAAAATAATATGTCTGAAAAATATTGCTACCAAAGACATAGACCAACTTGGTAGACACTGTTCAGCACCTTCAAGTCTTATAGTTGTACGTTGGTACAAAGAGTTCAGACTGCGAAGAACACCGACAGAAGACGAGCACCTTGAAGGACAGCCATCCTCTACCCAGTCCGGAGGAAATATGAAAAAAAAATTAACATCTTGTACTGGCTAACCGAAAAGCGACCATCAGGCATTAAGCTGAAGTCACGGGAATTTCATATGGCAGCATTTATAGGATCCTCAGAGAATAACTTCACAGTTCACATAAACGAGATGCAAGAGCAAATCTTGAAAACTTCCAAACCAACGCGGATTAATATTACTTTTGGATCAGCCCTGGAAATACAGCCCTATAACTCTGGTCCAGACTGGCATGAGGATTTGCTTGTACAAAAGTATTTCGCTGGACACTTACTATGATGAGTACTTTCAAATTATCTAGAGTAAGTTTTATTAGGGTAGCTCTTTACATATGTTTTGACATGAGCTTTCTATCTAATCTAATACTCAGATATAAGGATGCATCTTCATACGCTACCACATTATCGTACAAGACAGGATGATTTAGATATTTTGAGAGTTAAATATAAAATCAATAAACTTTGTTTCGTTGAGTTTTATCCGCTATTTTGCGTGTCCATTAAAAAGAAGTGTCAACGGCTGTTTGAACTTTATCCACAGCTAACAGCGTGACTCCTGTAGCCTGTAATACTATTGATTCGTAGCTGTACAATATCTCAGTTGTTCAATTCGTACAGTAGCTGACCCACTTCACTGTGGTAGGTACTCTAGTTCTTTTTTTGAGTTTTTAGTGGTTGTAATCTTGTTTTATTCATTATATTCTTTAGCGTTAGATAGAGCAGCCTAACGATTGTATTCTTTTAATAGACTGTGAACTTATCACGGAAATGGTATGACTTTAACTTACTACTTAACAAAACATAAGAATCTGTCTAACGATGTCATTGTTATTCACAAAAAAGTGTATTCAATCAGCAGGAAGCCTGTTTGTATCATTAATGCGACAGTTTTTTAGGGTTCCGTACCCAAAGGGAAAACGGAGTCCTATTAATATGTAAATGTAAAAATGCCTCCAATGTCTTTACTATTCATTTCATTATATACATAGAAGTAGGAGAATATTTAGATATCTACGATACGGGCCAACGCTTAGTGTGCAGCCGCCGTTTCTTAAGTTACAGTTTTTTTTTTTTGTTATTATACGTAGTTTCAATTAGTTAATAACAATTCTTAAATGTATTTTGTTTATTCTAATTTTGGCATATTATTATTATTATTAGTTAAATTCTAGAGTCTAGAATTATACCTTATTTATTAAATATCAAAGTTTATTTTTGAGATAATGGCTGATAGTATGCGTTTATACCCAAAATTTGTACATGTAAAATATGCTACGAACTTAATAAACCTTTTTTGTTGGGCCATAAGGTTTTTATTAACAAGTGAATGGGCATAGGCACATTATTGTTTTGGAGGTATCCTTTTAAACATTCAATTTCAATAAACATTCAAACACTTATTGTAATCGAAATAATACATAACGAGACTTCCTGTTTTTACAACTTGTATATAACAATTTAAGTTATATGTTTAAATTAAAAAAAGAATCTATACTGTTTCTCTAAAATATACAACGTAGTGCTCTTTGAAACAATAAACAAAAAGTCTTTCTTGTAATTAATTTTGAAGTCAAGAGCTAAGTACCCATTTTTTTATACAGTATATATAAAATTGCATTTATTTATCTACTTAAAGAGTAAACAACTGACTGCATCCAAAATACCATCTTCCTGAAGGTGCTTTACAAAAAAGCTATATCTAAAATAAAAATACTTAGATATATTTATGCAATATTTCTAAACATGATTTCAAGTACAGCATGTGCTAACGTTCCATTACATTTATATAAAATTCTATTTATTTATCTACTTAAAGAGTAAATAACAGACTACATCCAAAATACCATCTTCCTGATGAAGCTTTTCAAAAAAGCTTAATCTAAAATAAAAAATAGATATATTTATGCAATATTTCAAAACACGCTTTCAAGTACGGCACGTGCTAACGGGAAATAAATGGAGAGGCAAGTTCGAATCCCAAAGTAAAAAAAAATATGCCCTAAAAATCTAATACAGGAAGGAACACAAGCTGGAATTGCTAAAAAAATATCATGATTACTACGAGTCTTAAGTTATTACTGCCGAAAAAAAATTTCTAGAAAATCGTATTTAAACCGACCCAAGGCATTATTGTTGTAACTAACGGCTACGGAACCCAATCAAACATGGCTTGACATGCTTCTGATCACTGTTCATAGACTGCGCCTCTCTTTGTCATTGGTATACTATTGTTTAAAGATCTCTTCTACAAACAAGATACATAATAAACACCTTTTTTCAAGTGCTGCATCTATTGTATAGTTGTTATATTATCACAAAGATATTAATAAATTTCCTATCTAATTATCTAACAAAAAATATGCAGAGGCACAGGAAATAAAACAAGTTCAATTTTAATCTTAACGTACCATAGATTTTATTCTTAGTCTACTACGTTTACTTTCATTATATGCCATGCATTTAAGTTTATTTCTAAGATCTAGCATTATTTTACCAGCCGGATAGTCCACTGCTGAACACAGCCTCCCTTATTTAGGGGATATTTTCCATAATCCTCACCCTTGGCAGGCGGCTTGGGGATCGCAGTGTAGTGTAGAGGAGAGAACATTTCTTCACGGTAGCTTCATCGGGCGAAAAGCAAAGTTTTTTTCCAAGGATAGGATGCAAATAAGACCGCATCCAGTCCGTATCCAGTCCGCGTTTCGTGGGCTGTCGTCTCGTCTACTGTCGGAACACAGGCGAGTTACGCGTTTAACCAACACGTAACTCCGGATCCTTCATAACATACTGTTCCAGCCGGATCGTCCACTGCTGAACACAGCCTCCCCTATTTAGGTGGTATTTGCCATAATCCACACGCTTGGCAGGCGGTTTGGCATTGCAGTGTAAAATCGCAGTTCTTTGGAAGGTGCTGCGGCCCTCCTTCCAGTATTTTTCCCTTAGTCGCCTCTTACGACACCCACGAGATGATATGGGGAGGTGCAATTCTAACCCGGTTCCTCACGGGGACAACACAAACCATTTTCTACTGTCATTTAATTTGTTTAGATATCGTTAAGATGAGTTATAGGAATAGACCTGTCTACTCCACGAACATTAATTGCGACAAAAACTAAAAACTAAAATATTGTCTGTATTTAATTTTAAGGAGCTTTTGAGACGCTGTCAACATATATATATGATGGACGTGATGTCAAAATCGTTATTTCCACTACCTAAGTACGATACGCTTGTTCATATCTGTACGACAGTTTATTTATTCTGGCTACAATTTCCAGATTAAGGTAAACAATATTGTATTTTCCGGGAAAATCAAACTTTATGTATTATTTAAATTTTGTTAGGTTGGTAGGTCGTCTAACTATTGTACTGGATCACGAAATATGCGATATTCTGATCCTTTATATTGCTGTTGAACACCAGATCCGCTAGAACGAACTCATGGAGGATTGTTAGTTTAATCACTTCAACTTGAAGTTTCCACTACGAACCAGCTCGAGGGAGAGCAGCCACTAAGGGATATTACGATGAATTGAAGGTGATGGTGGAAGCCCACCCGTATCAGCCTACCAAAGAATTTGTGGCACGGTTTAAGGGTGAACTGGCCGGTCAGTTCTCTATATAAACGTCGTAGGGTGATCATTCCCTTATTTGAGGGTTTAGGTCCAAAACAAAGCATGATATCGATTGAACTAGTCATTATTTAGGTTTGTATCGTAACGAAATTTTTAAAAGATAATTAAGTTGAGAGTTATGGTGCCTCGAAACATTTTCATATAAGGTTTTCAAGGCTCTTAACTTTCAACTTAATAATCGTATGTATCGTAACCTAACAAACCTAGATAATGGCAGTTCAATCAATATTATGCTTAAATCTATACCTAAAATCAGAGAAGATAATATAAGGGAATGATCACCCTACGGCGCGGCGTTTGTATGGAGAAGTGTACGGCCAGTTCAATTTTAACGTTACCATACCCACAGTATTAATTTATCTGCAAATCGGTAAAATCAATAAACTTGGAAAATTAGAGCATAATAATTCGACTGATAAGCAGAAAGCAGCGCGCGTTAAGGATAGTCTTACTTTGTTAAACCGGTAGAATAATGAGATTTTGGATCAAATGACATGCGACGAAAAGTGGATCTGGGTGGATGATGGATTACCATAGTTTTTGCGATTTGGAAAACGTTTTCTAAAACATCGTAATCAGCGTAGGAAACAGTGCCTTCACACAGTTTGAGGAATCTATGTCCATATAGTTATTTGGAAATGTTTGAATGATTTTCCTGTTAAATAGCAGAGATTTATAGAAAACAAGGAGAAAAACCTTTTATTAATTACATAACAAATTTTTCATAACCTATATATGTAACGGTTATTTTATATTTTTACCCTTAATATAATATAAAGAAATTTTTACACCTCAGGAAGGATTTGTTTATCATTCGAAATCTTTGCAGAATTTTATCCACTAGCGTGGTAAAGCTTTTGAGGTACGAACCTGTATAAAAAAAAGTTTCAGTAAAAATATTTACATTTCAATATTTATTACCATTTTCAGTTACCTTAGAAATGTATAAAATGTAACACCGTAATTAATTATAAAAAAATATATTATTAGATGTCATAGTTTTTTTATGCCATAATGTCTGAAAGGTAGTACAACGAAAGATTTAATTTCAAGGCGTACTTCTAGGTTAGTTTGTATAACATCTTCGACCACATCATCACTTACCATCAGGTGAGATAGTGGTCAAAAACTAACCTATCAGGCAAAAAAAAAAACGTTGGGTCGTTGCCAGCTATTCGAACTAGCAAAACAACCTACCACCATGCAACGTCTTCTGAACGATCTGTACTTTGAATGAGTATTAGCATAACATCAGTGGGTCACTTACTCGTTGCGACCAAAAACCAGGTTGAGCCACGCTTGAATATAAAAATTTAACAAAGATGGCGGCAAGGATTTTATGGATATAACCTTAATAAAAATGAACGGTAATGTAACGACATAACTGCTGATTTTCTTTTCTTCAGAACAGACATGTGTACGAATTAAAAATTTTTAGTTTCGAGTACTACGGTGACTGATAAAATAGAGCATTTTTATGTAATGTAATAAGTCATAGAAAGAGATTTCTCTGACCAACCAATTTGAAGCTAAGTTACTTGCACATTTGCTTAAAAAACTGGCTAAGTGCGAGAAAGACCTTATTCTAGCGTCCATATTAAACCACCCCGTAAAAGAAGAAAACATGTTGGTATTAAACACAGTTACATATTAAAAAAAAAACACAAAAAAGATTCTAAAACAAACATTAGGGATAACTCAAATACAGTCAGATCTCACTGAAATTTAAATGAGACCATATTTCAAGCACCAGCTTTTATATATAAAAAACAAAACTAAAAAAATGCAGTCGTATTGAGAACCTCCTCTTTTTTTGAAGTCGGTTAAGTGTAAATTAGCGTTTTCAGTATTTTTTGCTTAAATAGAGGATATGTTTCATAATAAACGTTTATTTCATATTCCCAACTAATTAATTTTTGCCCGTAATAAGAATAGTTTAAAAATTAACAATGACATTAATTATATTTTTAATATTGTTAGGTTTGCAATAACGCCTGCTATGCGGATTACATTACAAAATCACATATTACAATATTTTCCTATCGTATATTTGTGATTTTGTAATGTAATCCGCATAGCAGGCGTTATTGCAAACCTAACAATATTAAAATTATAAGGTTGTGTCATCATTTACAAGTATAAAACCAATTGCAAAATTGGTCTTGTTTGTAGTACAACGCAAGTGGTACTATAGATTTCGCTCCATCCCAATACGATGGTTAAAGAAGGATAGGAAAGATGAGTTATGACGTCATGTCATGTTAGCTCAATTGGTTAGAGCATACTCCGGCTCAAGGAGTGGATGGACACGGGTTCGGATCCCGCACATGACTTAAATTTTTCCTATCGTATATTTGTGATTTTGTAATGACATTAATTAGTTTATTTGCTTAGTTTTTTTTTCTAAAAACTATTTATTTTCTACTCAACCAACTCTAAACGATGTCACTCTTTATTTTAGATTGCTATAAAGCTTATTTTTATGTTTATATAATTTACCATCAGGTGAGATAGTGGTCAAAGCTATGGACAATAGAGTATAAAAAAATATGTATAATTCCATTATAAACATCCCGAGTTAAAAATGTGTTTGTAAAACTATCTTTCTTTATAAAGACATCGAGGTTTTTATTTAAGACCATGTTAATGAAAAGGGAAACCTTTATTTTGTGTAGTAGTAATTACACGTTGAAATCCTATATATCCTATCTAAAATACTAATTGTGTACATCAAATCTATTATAAAACGCACGGCAAGTGAATATCAATTTACTACTAAAATACATCCAAATATTAAACTGCAAATCAAAATAATTGTTTTTTTTTCTTTTATTGTAGTAAATAACCATAAATAAAAAAACATTTTGGATGACGAGGGTTGAATTGCTGTTTTTGACAAATGTCAGACTGAAGGCGTAAAACGGAGAGTGAGTGAAAGAGAACTATGCTATATGGGTCATTCTAAGTTAAGAGGTAATCTGTTGTATGAAGTGACGGCATGGCATTTTTTTTTATATATCTACTTAAATATACATTTTTTGTATGGAAACATTTAAGTTGAAAATGTTTACAAAGTGGCCAGTCAATTTGTTGGTTTTATATCGTTTTATAGGTGACCAGGGTAAATACTCAGTACAGGGTAGAGACAATATGCACAGGGTAGGATACTTTATGGACAGGGAAGAGAGAAAGACACATTAAAAACAGGGTTATTTTTATAAATCACCTTTATTTATTTATTTTAATTTTAATTATGAGTTATTTATTACCAGACTTCAAATTTCTTAGCAGTCTTTGTTAATAAAATTAAATGTTTCTTAAGCGCTAGGCACAAAACATAAAAGGTTCTTACTTTTCCTTTCCGTCGAAACAAAAATATCTATAACTTTACTATTAGTAGTCAATAATGAAATAAAAAGAAACAAAAGGTTCTCTGAGTACACAGTATTAAATTTTTCTTGTACTCAAACTCTAAAAACATTTATATTAAAAGGTAACTAAAAAAAATATTTTCTAAAACCCGCATTCAAAGACATCAATAGATTCTTTAAATAATGCATGTAAAATAGAGGGCAGCATATTTTTTACAGCCTTTTTAAGTTAGGGGAGGGTAGTTTTTCTAAAACCTGATCCCAGGTGGTGTAAGAAATACCACAGATTTTACAAAATATAACTTGAAGTTCATAACGATATTCTGTTTTTGTGTCTTGAAGTTTAACCAGCACAAAGTCCCCGTTGCAGAATGTTTTATTTCCAGATGTTAAGGGCTTTGAATCATCTTTGTGCAGTTTGGTTTTTATACTGGTAGGTACAGAATGCTGTAATGTTTCTTGAGGCATCTTCCTGTGTTCTTGAGATGTGAAATTGATTAGTGGTTCATATTCTATAACGCTAGCTCCGTATATATCATCAACACGTAGATTAAATTTACGATGTGTTTGTGGATAATCCAAAGTACCCAATTGAAAATGACAACATAGCTCTGAGTCACAGAAGCAGTTCAAACTTTTCAATGTCAGGCAATAAGGTATAAAAACGCAACTGGTAACTTGGTGAACCTTTATTGTGCCTAAAAAAGTGTTTATACCTTCAGTAGAACCTAATTTTGCTGTTTTTTCAGATATGAAATTTTAATATTCAGGCAGGTTTTCTCAAGGGCTTTAACTAAGTCATCTATTGACGAAATATCAGTGCCACTCGCAACTAATCTATCTGCAGTTCAAGAGAACTGCAAGTAGCACCCACTCCATCAAGAGCTTCCTTACCGTGACCTGCTTCATGAAAATTCCAAATTGTGAAGTTTTGAAGTTTAGGGTAGAAATCTTCTAGTATTGTTGCCAAAACCTTGAACATCATTTTATTACGATATTGAACGGTGACTGGCCCATCGCTCAAGAAATGTGAAGTCGTAACAGTAGCCGGCAGACAGTCAAATATGGGCTGTAAATGCGCCCAAATTGCTGGAGGTGAGTGCAATAAATTATGTGACAAAGTGCAGTAACATTGACTTTTTAGCTTTTGGTCGACATCTTTAGTAAAGACTACAACAGTGTGCATACTTATTTGTTGTCTCGATCCTCCGAAATGAAAGGATTGTACTTCTTCAGCATATTTTGTTAGGTAATTTTCACTAAAATCTACGTTTTCACTAAAATCCAAGTAAAGGTTCAGAGAAAAATGTAGAAACGTATACAAATGTATCTCCCCTGGGCATTAAGTATCTCCCCTGCCATCAAAAGAGCCAGGGGAAATACGCCAGGGGAGATACATTTTCGATTAATATCTAAAATAGCCGTAAAAGTGTTTCTCGTATGCAATTAACAATCAAACGTAACAATGTATGCACTATTCATAGTGAATATTTAAGTCTATATAAGTATTTTAACAAACAATTGCTAAATAAAACTTACCAGAGGAAAGACTGCATTCACTCAACATTTCTACACCCAGCGAGCGGCGTGACTGAAATGGCCGTTAAAATGGCTGCACAGTCGGCTTATGCCCCGCTTACTGCTAGCATCACGATATATCCTATGCACTCAAGGTCACAACTTTCACAAACAATCAAAACAAAACTGATTTTTAAAAGAAAACAAAAAGCCAGGGGACGAGACACGTAACACGAAGGACAAATTTCGGCGTTGATTTTATTTATGAAAAATTGGTATATAAGTAATTTTACTTATAAGACACTGTGACTCAGTTATTGTTCTATATAAAATTAACGATGATAAAGTAATTATTAAATTTCAAAACGTTCATAATAACTAGTTTACAAATAAAGTCGGTTTGGGGACAGACCAGGGTAGAGACTTTTTTCTTACATTAGAACTTATTGTGACTAAACTACGTACATTTCTCTAATAAATTTAAGTGAGCATGAAGAACACATTTAGTTTTAAGTAATGAATAGGTTAATTAGGAAGTTGGTATAAAAAAAAGGTACTTTTTTGTCCTGGCCATGGAAAGTACCTCTTAACTTAGAATGACCCATATTTAAATAGAGTGAGCGAATTTTATCAAATAAATTCATATAAAAGTGAGCTTTTTAAAAAAAGAAAGTAACTTTTAGGTATCACATAGTAGCAACATAATATATAGAAATAAAATTTGTATATATACTATTTACTATATAGACACAAATCTTGATTGAGCGAAGTTTAACCGATGCAGCAATTTGACCACACATGTGTGGTTTCATGCACACCGATTGAATTTATTTGTTTTGTTCAATTGTACAACCAAATAGTCAGTTATTGTCTATGGACAGATTGTAGCATGTGAAACGCGCTTTATTTTGACGGTTCAATGAGAACAAAATCTATTTTAGGCAGAAAGAACGAACTGCATATGAAATGAATATGAAACATATTTATGCTTTCATTCGGATTGCGCGCGAAAAACGAAATCTGAAAATAAGTGTTTTGGTGACAGTTTTACATAAAGGTGAGTAAAATAAGAGCTGTAGTCATGTTTTTTTTTATCGAGTGAATATATGGAATTGTTTTCGGATCAAGCAATCAAGAATAATATTTGTCATGTCCTCCACAATATTATGTTTTATTAATGTCCCTAGGGCGTATACTCTTTATAAAAGACATGTTCAACATTTGCTATTTGAGATTCACGTACTTATAAATTAGCCGTTCATTTCCAGCTGTTTGATTCGATAGCTAAAAGAACCTATTGAAAATTGTAACACAAAAATGGCTCTGATAATTGACGAAACTCACCGAAAATCCACATCCAGGAGCATGTCCTGGTATGAAATAAAAGTTCCTGAGGTTCACTAACACTTTGTTTAACGAATATGTATAGTTTTCACGTCTCAAATAAAGCAATTAACAGTATTTTCAAAATTTTGCATGGGTCGCGCACACACAGGCTTCTCAAGATATCGAAGACAGTAGCGCCACCCCGATATAACGGCGGCGCGCGGTAAACTCTCTCAACCATAAATAGGTTGAAGATATTGCTCGTTAGGCGGGAAACAGTTCGTTATACAAAATCAAGCCATATGAAAAATAAACTTAACACTAGCGATAAAAAATAAACAAACTATCATTAAAATGGCATTCATTTAAGCGCAGGGTTTTAGCCGGATAGGATAGATAGGTTAACCTCACTTAAATGGTTAGAGATATAATGTGGTAGTAGAAAAATAACAGATGCACCGCGATGTAGGTACTCAAATTCCACGTGGGTGAAGCTGCGGGTAAAAGGAATTTTTACCTTATGCTTATGCATAATAATCGCGAGTAGAAATAATGTCAAAGTTAATGAATTTAAGATCTTTGACCCTTGTTTAAAGTCCAAGTAAATTCACGAGGTCAATTCTAGTCACCTTTCTATGTCAGCTGAATGACTCTACATTCCTGCCCTAATTACGAGCACTGGAGCGAAGTTATGCACACGGCTTGCAATTTGTAACCGGACGCTTACAAAGTTTGTCCTAGATTTATTGAATGATAAGTAAATAATACGAAAGCCACGATAACAGTGACAAGCGTAATATCATTTGAGACAAAGATACAGAAAAAATGTGTACAACGAGGTATTATAGGATATTTATTCTGTAGAGAAATTTTAACTTAATCGTATTCTCCTAGGAGTAGGATTGGGTCTGTTGAAAAACTACAGCAATAATTACAAATATTGCACCCTTCTTTATGAAAAGATAAGAAAAAGGTGAAACCTCGAAGCTGCCCGCATTCCTTGAGAATGAGCATTTTTACTGCTCGAACACCGGTCGGAGATTACGACCAAACACCGTGAGTGCTACCCGGTATATTTAGTAAATAATAATGTCAACTCACGTTAGTTTTTATGGAAAACACAAAAAAATAAATTGTATATTGAGTACCTAGGTCACTTAGGCTGACATTCAGAGACAGTGGGTCGAGTTTACTTCGACCAGTCTCACCGGAGTTCGAACTCCAGGTTTGACGAGTTTACTCCGCCATTTTAAATTCACAGTTGAGAACGAACGATAGCTCCATACCTACTCCATCGAGTTTGACTCCAGCCATAGACAAATATTAAACAACTTCTTTGATTTAATTTTCTTTTTTCTTGCCTGGTATCATTATGTTCGAAAAGGACAATTATAGAAAAAAAGTTATGAGAGTAAGTGAAACAGAGCACAGAATTGAGGTTTCGAATTTGAATGTTCGCGGTATACTTAATTAACCCACATAACAATATCGGACTTGATTATAATATTGTTCCACTATTGAGTTTCTGTATGCAAATCCAGGTTTTGAAGCAGTGATGGCTTAGTGGCAACAGGCTATAGACAGCCGCGCAGCAGGCTCATGGTTTGAATCCCGCCGCGGGCTTTACTTCACCGCATGGTGGAAGGGTATTTTGCGAATGCCCGCCTGGCTAGCGACCACCCTCAAGTAGAAAATCTGTCGCCAAGCACCTAACGGTGTGTTCCGGCAGCGGTCCTTCAGAGCCAGTGAAATTAGAGGTACATGAGACTGAACAAATATGTCTCTAGGTGACGGGTGTAGTGCAATTTGCGACTTGTGATGAAATGCATCTATTATAGGCAGAGGTTAGTCCGCTTAACATCAGGTGGGCCTCGATCTTCTTCCGTCACAATAACATAAAAAAAGATGCAGAGTTAGTCTGTACATATGAGCTGTCAGCTTCTTCACTATCGGTTGCCCCTTCCAAGTCAAATGTGGTGTCAAATTCTTCGCATTTCATCCTCATGTTGTGTAACACCGCACAAGCCAGGAGGATGTAGTCAACTTTGTAGCGAGACTGATTTGAAGACTGATGAGAGAGAGAAGGAAATATTAAATTATCCGCCAAAAACCAGCACAATTACATTCCTAGTGCGTGTACTACCTGCACATAATTGAATCTCATCAGTGGTGGTGTAGTCGGATTAATGAATGGAGTCAACATATAAGTGGCAGCTCTGTAGCAGCTGTCCATAAAACTCAAAGAAAAAAAAAGCAGTTATGTTACTAAACAGTATTACTTACTTGAAATGAATTTGTGGCATAAAGTCGCAGATCAATTAGTACTTCTAATTCAACAGAAATTGGCAGCCCTCTCATGTTACAATGTTGGATAGCCTATTCCCCCAGCGCCAGTATGATGACATTCCGAATGGAAGCTTTTGAGAACCTGTAACCTCCGCGTTGTCATAATAATATGTAAAGCGATTCTTAATATTGCGATATACTGTTCATCAATAACATCAAACTGATGATAATTATCTATTTGCTCTAAATCCGGAGATACTCCATCGTTATTATTCATTATAGTAAAAATATTATAAACAAAACATATCACAGTTCCAACTACGTAGCAAAGATGGTGGCGTTTTGGCGCCCCGCGCCGTTTGAGTTCGGCTGGAGTCACCGATTTGGTGACTCAGCCCGTCTCATTCTCCGCTGAGCATATACTCGTTCTCCGTTAGGGCGAACTCGACTGTGAATAAAAAACTGTTTGGAGTTTGAGTCTAGACTCATATTTTGACATAAAAAAGCTTGAGTTTAAACTCGAACTCGTTTGTGAATGTCAGCCTTAGTGTCTCTGCCACGGCTTATGAAGTTTTGCGCATGCTATACTCGTATAGAAGTCCAGAAACACAAAAAAGGTCACATTTAATAGCTAAACCTGGACATAGACATTATTTCAATGGCAAATACACAATTTTTTTCTTGTAAGGACAATAAGCATAAATAAAAGAAAAAAGTTTTTTTTTTTTTTTTTTTCAAATTTAATGTTTAGTTTAAATTCTTAAAACATCTAAGTTTTTTTTCTTTCTACAAGTTGTTAGCTAAAAAAAAAAATCCAACATCTTAGCCCTAAGAGAGATAGTTCAGAAGCAGTCGTGTAAGTTTAATATGACCTCTAACCATAACGTGTCGATTCCGACAGTAGAAAATAAATTAAAAAAATAATACATAATTACATTTATCGTGGCATATAATTTGGAAATAACTGAAAACTAAACAAAACAACACGGAGGACTTTCAGGCGGGATGATAAATACAATTTTACTTTATTCGTGTACTTTACAATGTGGCCGGACTCTTGCGGTTACAAAGTAAATAGAGAATAATATTAAGGCCATATTGGCCAAATTTTTTGGGTGACATCGGAAACAACTGTATTTCATTTGTTTGTTTGACACTTACTTTATACTTACAGTAATTGTAATTACAAATACTTTTGCATTGCCGGGGTGAGAATATATGAGTCAGTTTTTTATTGTTGACATTATCTTTATTGGCAAAGTTGTAAAACTTTAATGTCCGACACCACAGATTAATAAAGAGTAAATAGTACCCCAACACCTTGTTAAAGTTATAAACTTTATGACGTTGTTTTATGTCAAAAGGTCAGAGATGAAAGACACTTGAATTGCAGAATTGCAATGGTTTTTGGGAAACACGGGCTCAAGTTTTACTTTTGAACCTGTCATACCGAAACGAGTTTTAATAGAGGTACGACTCTCTTGATTTTAAAAAACCTATCCAGAATAGTCATGCGAAAATGTATGTCGCTACAAGTGTGTTTATGTTCTTGTCACGACACGAGGTACTTACGGATGTGTTTGTGTGGGCGTGAGTGTGTATGTGAGTATGTGTGCTTTTGATGACTCACTCTCTCGGAATTCAGGATAAAAAATATCCGTAATATATGTTATCATATAAGATAAATACCACATACACAAGTTATAACTACCTGATATATAACAAATCACCAGGTTTAATTATAAATAGTTTCAGGAAATAATAAGTCACCAAATTTAATAGTATCTGTGCTAAAAGTTTCTTAAACACCTTTTCTAAATTTATTCGTATAATTAGTAATTGCTGGAATACATCATTCTCCAAATCAGGAACAAAATTTTGTTATCTATACATTTTTATTAAAAAAATACTGAAATTATAAAAAGTTTATCTATAAAATCAAACAATCACATCAGCAAAGACCGTGTTTATTATAATGAATTTCTCTAAAATATTTATGGATTTATAGTTTCTTGAATTAATTATTTACCAAAGCAAAGCCAATATTTTCTACTATTCTTTTGAATTTTTGTTTTTATTACAATCTACACACACAGACACTACAGACTCGTAGTTCGTACTCTTATTTGATTTTAACTCTTTTTTTTGTTACTCATAATAATTTCAAACTTTGAGTTCATTCTCTAACTCTAACTTATCAATATTTTTCCTGATGGAAGTTAGCCTAGTGTTCGTTAAAATGTCTTATAGCTAAAGTGAGTCCATACTTATGTATATAAATATATTTTTTCTCCTTATATCTACTTGGTTATTCATTTGATATTACTCCACTATTTCTCAGAAAATTGACTGTTTTTTCTTAAAAAAGAACGTACCATAGCAGACAATTTCTTTTCTGATAATTTATCTATAAGATATTTTTATTTAGTATATTTTTATTATAAAAAGGGGTTCAACGTAATAGCACATTAGACTAATAAAAATACAACTATAAATATTCAAAGAAACGTACCATAACGACACAGCCCATAAGTAATTGTGATAATGACTTATTCAAGAAAACGCTATAGGTAGAGATTTTACTCTTAGCAAATCTCTTTATATGCTGTAAGCACAAATTTTAATGTGATAATAATATTCATAGAGCGCATAAACACAGGCAGCATTGCAAAAGGGTAGATCGTGATCAACCTTAATCG
The DNA here is from genome assembly GCA_963890685.1 of Plagodis pulveraria. Classification (NCBI taxonomy): domain Eukaryota; kingdom Metazoa; phylum Arthropoda; class Insecta; order Lepidoptera; family Geometridae; genus Plagodis; species Plagodis pulveraria. Next base: position 22,380,488 of record OY982967.1, read on the forward strand.
TAGGCATCTATTTCTACATCCTCTTGTGGGGCCGCCAGGCTTCACGATTTACGCGGATAAATAATAAAAAAAAAAAAAAGTAGTACAGGACAGGTACGCTTGCGGTGCATTGCTTACGGCTCTCGTATCGTAAGAGCTCTAAAAACGAGCGAGACAGGATCATCGTAATTATTTATTATGTTTATTAAATCGTATAGTAAACGCTAATATAGTCAGAGTTTAGTATAATACCTGTTTTTAACTTTTTTTTTTAAATAGTGGATGTATAATCTTACTCAGATATCTATCTGTTTTTATAATTTAACTGGCTACCGTTTTTTTTTATATCCCTTAACATGTTAGGCAAATAATGCAATAGCAAATACATGTACAATATATCTTAGGATGCGTGAAGGAGCATGACACAACTACATCTGGATGAATTCCACACCATCACCTTTATATTTAACCTATATTTATAATACATTGAACCCAAATTTATAATATTATAACATCTTTTATACATGTATTTCATGCAATAAATAATTTGATTGACACATTATTAATATTTTATTTATTTTTAGGAGTAGATGGACGCGGGTTTAAATCCCGTACGTGACTTAAATTTTTTCTATCGTATATTTGTAATTTTATAATGTAATCCGCATAGCAGGCGATATTGCATACATAACAATATCAAAATTTTATTTATTATCTATATTTTAGTTATCTTGTTAGACAAATTGTGTAAGGAAGCCCTACGCTATTGAAATGTTCTTAAGACTAAAATATATTAACGTAAAACACTTGTTTTGACTAGATAATTTCACTGATATGCTCGTTGCCAGTTATTTTATTATTAATTTGAAACATTCCTTAGCAACTTTGATAACATGTTTGTAAGTAACTGATACTGCCGTAACTTATCGTTTGTCAGTTACGATCATTGTCATAAATATCGTCATGTCCGTGTGTTCTCATAAAACTATGGTTCCCCTAAATGTTAGCCCTAAAATGGCGCTTGGAACGACATAATTAAGTTCAAGTATTTGCGACATTGCTAACAAGTTATGTGGTTGTAAAATTTCGAGATATTTCGATAAAGGCCCGATTATTACATTCCTGGGAAAATTGGAATTCAATATGTTTGAAACGAGATCTTGTTTAATAAATACAGTGTAATAGATGGAATTAATAAATTAGCACTTAGATTTACAATTTCTATAAAATATGTGACTGTTTCTGCGATAAGGTTGAGGTATTTGAATTTAAAATTGAAATCTTATAGCTGAAAATTGAATTTAAATCATGTATATGATGGAAGTTAATGTGTCGAACGGAGTATTAAAGTCAAATATCGTTTTCGTTTCCACATTTGAATACGCCAATCCTAAAAACAAGAAACGGAAGTGTAAATGCGGTCAACGGCTCGATACTGTGAAGTTGGTTCTTAAAATAAAAGTTATGTACTTTTATAATTTTTTTTGTTCTCTATCATACTAGATCAATAACTGACAGCACCAACGTGGACATCCAATGCCTTGAATTTGTTTATAATACGCTTCTTTGGAACCTCACAGGTATAGATGTTGAAGATTTTATCTAATAGATCACAAAAAAAGACAAGAAATTATTGACTAATAAATTTCAAATTCGATTCCATTTCATTCCTTGTAATGGCATTACTCAAGCTCGTTTCAGAGAGAAAAAAGCTACAGCTACGTTAAAAGGGGATATGCTTATCGTTGTTAGTGTCCAACAAATTACTTAAATACAAACAAGCCTTCATGTCAGTTGGGACTTAGGTGGATTTAAGTATTATTTAAGGATAGCTATGGCAGTACATAAAAATCAAATGAAACAACGCTTTCAGAACATAGTGCTTAGATGTTATATTAAGGAACCGTTTTAGATTGGAACTGACAAACCGATAATATAAAAAATATACAAAAGCTGATAAACAGGAGCTCATTACCTCGTAAATGTTGAATCTATCCAGATCTTCGACAACACAGACTTAGTGAGAAGACTTACGACGAAGTTTTCGGTTGTAAATTCATAATATTAAATGTTAATACTCGTAAGTAGCTTCTTTTTCTTAAAAACTGCGTGAAATTATTTTTTTTACTCCATACAGACAATAAGCTTTCAATGGACAATTCTTTCTATACAACTCTGTTCATGGTAGGTCTAATATAAATTACCAACTACCTACCTGTGTTCATCAATAGCATAGATAAAAGAAGTTCTATGTCAACAGGTTACATTTTATTAAAGTAAGAAAGTTTAAAGACGCCTTATAACTCATAGCATTAAAAAAATAACAATAATATGAAAATGGGTTACATGGCCTTTATGCATTACTTGTTTTTATATGAATATTTCTAATATGTACTATTATTATTTATGTTATTATGAAGGAACAAGCTCCAGGCCTATTTGGTGTTAAAAGCGGACTAACCTCTGCCTATAACAAATGCACAATCCACAAGTCACGATTTGCACTGCGCCCGTCTTTTTAAGACATAGTTGTCAAGTCTCATCATGTGCTTGTAATTTCACTGGCTCTCAAGGAATGCTGCCGGAACACATTGTTAGATGCTTGGCGACAGATTTCCTACTTGAGGGTGGTAGCTAGCCAGGCGGGCAATCGCAAAATGCCCTTCCATCATGGCGTAAAGCTCAAGCCTGTTGTGGGGATCGAACCAGGGACCTGTGGCACGGCAGTCCATAGCTATTACCGCTCGGCCTTGCTTCAATACTTCCTATATATACCTAATTCGTAAACAGTACAGCTGTTTGCCGCAAAAAATAATAGGCTAGGTATTATGTTAAAGCTCAAATGCTTACACCGTTGAAATTGAAGCTGAACAAACCATGTTAACGAAGTTGTCTGAAGATCTAGTTTGTATTTTATGAACATAAACTGAACAAAGTTAAACCAGGTCTGATTTGGGAACGCCCAACTATCGACGTTTATCTTGTATAAATTCATTCAATATCTACATACTACAATACTTGTATTCTACTACATATTCAGAGCATACTACTATCATCAGATTGCAGACAATCGCACAGGAAATCAGACTATCAGATTATTATAGTATTAAAAAGGCGAAAGTTTCCGAGTGTGTTTGTACGTTTGTTAGTTCTTTACGCTTAAACGGCAGGACCAAATGTGATGAAATTTGGTATAGAGGTAAAAGAGGCACTGGATTAACACATAGAATACTTTTCATCATCATCATACATCACCACGCGGGCAGCTAGTACTTTATATTGCACATATCAGAACATTCGTTGCCATGAAAATTAGGTTTTCAAGAACATGACACCATTTGACGTCAACCGAGCTCGATAATGACAGAAAAACTAAGTCTATACACTGCATTTTTTAATATATTAGGTCCTTACATATGAAATTGGCGTTTTTCGTACTGGCCACTTTAATCACGAATTTCTCCTCTTTGGTAAGGAATTCCAAATTCAAATTTGTACAGCTATAGACTCATGTATTTGTGCTTCGATGATCGTCATTCATTTGTTTTTTTTCTTCTGTTTTTTTCTGTTTGCGTCACTCATTTTACAAAATGGAAAACCTTAAATATCGCATTATTTACGAGTACGAGTTCCGCCGTGGCACTAGTGCTGCGGAAACAACTCGAAGGGTGAATGATGTGTATGGCGGTCGTGTTGCAAAAGAAAACACAGTTCGTTTTTGGTTCCAACGTTTTCGTTCTGGAAATTTCGACCTGCAGAACAAGCCCCGTGGACGGCCTGAGACTCAAGTTGATAATGAAGAGTTGAAGGCTATTGTGGAAGCGGATCCATCGCAAACCACGTCCGAGTTAGCTGCAGGCTGCGATGTTAGTGATAAAACTGTTTTAATTCACTTGAAGCAAATTGGGAAGATTAAAAAGCTTGAAAGGTGGGTACCTCACGAATTGACTGAAACAAACCGGCAAACGCGCGTCGACTGCTGCGTTACATTACTAAACCGGCACAATAATGAAGGTATTTTAAACCGAATCATTACCTGTGATGAAAAATGGGTTCTTTACGATAATCGGAAGCGCTCAGCGCAATGGTTAGATCCTGGCCAGCCAGCCAAATCCTGCCCCAAGCGAAAATTAACCCCAAAAAAGTTACTTGTAAGCGTTTGGTGGACTAGTGCCGGTATTGTTCATTACAGTTTTTTCAAATCTGGCCAGACTATTACGGCTGATGTCTATTGTCAGGAATTGCAAACCATGATGGAAAAGCTAGCGGCTAAACAACCTAGGCTGGTCAATCGCTCCACGCCACTGCTGCTTCACGACAACGCTAGACCACACACTGCGCTACAGACGGCTACTAAATTAGAAGAGCTTCAATTGGAAAGTCTAAGACATCCTCCGTACTCCCCGGACCTTGCTCCAACAGATTACCATTTTTTTCGAAATTTGGATAACTTCTTGCAAGGGAAAAAATTCAACTCCGATGGGGCAGTCCAAATCGCCTTCAAAGATTTTATTGATTCCCGTCCGACTGGTTTTTTTAGTAAAGGGATCAATGAACTACCTATGAGATGGCAAAAGTGCATAGAAAATAATGGTTCATACTTTGATTAATTAAATATATTATATTAAAAAATATTCGACTTTTTGTTCCTCCCATACAAAACGCCAATTTCATATGTAAGGACCTAATATTTGTCGATCTATATCCTTTCAAGACATTTTAGCTACCCTACCTTGCAACTCATCGTTCTCCTGCGGCAAAACCAGTGCAATTTATAATGAAATAATATTTTTTAATAATATTTCTATAATATCGACTTGATATTGCTAGAAGCAAGGGCGGGACCAATAAGGACCTCTTTAATGTCTTTTTATTACTGCTCTTGGCGCAGGTAATGGTTAGTTATATTTTCAAGTATTTTATATACCTGTTTGAAACTGAATAAAAAGACATGGTCGAATAGGTACGGCTGGCCAGCCGCATATACATAATATAGGACCATAAAGCTGAAGAACAAACCTTAACACTAAGTTAAGTCAAAATCAGTGCAATTTAGGCGTCTATGATGCTATGCAATTTCAAATTTTAATATTGAAGTATTCTACATTTTTACCACTTTTTTATTAAGTAATTTTTTTTAAAAGTCTTTCTTTCGGTCGTTCCGGAGATTCAGAGAGATTTTTTGTCAGAAATACAATTATTGGCTCACACTGTCGTCGTTTGCAGACGACAGACGAGTTAGTGGCCAAAAATAGGTTTATTTAATATATAATAATAAAAACAATATAATGCCGACCAAGACGTAGGCAGGAGCTAAATTTGCCGTTTAATTGTATTATTTTCATAAAAGTATCTAGCAGATATGACTGTGTAAACCATAGGCTTAGGATGTTAGCGAAAAAATCCTAGGTCTGTGGTGTAAACAACGATTGTCTATAAATTTCTGCCATTTAATACGAAGATCATTTGAATATTTCCGATAAAACTCTGTGGACCTGATTTCCATAAATTGTGTAAGACATTTTGTACTGCTTCTTGTAACAAGTGGTTTTCAATCGTCCATCCAGATCCACTTTTCGTCACACGTCATAATTCGATCCAATGCATGAAATCTAAAAATGAATCCCATATTGTCTATACCTGTTTAACTAGGTTAGGTAAGTTTCAATGCCCGCTGATCTCTGCATATAAGTCAAAACATGAGACACCTATATTTTATTTTACCGTTTCGGTGCAATTACGTCAATAATATTGCTGAAGTCAAACCATGCTGCTTATTCGTAGGTTATATTCAATTTATCTTTATGTACCTTAATTGCCAGTCTTCCTGGGTCGAAGGATACGCTACGAAAACAGTTAAACCAATAACGCACGGTGCGTTCGTTAGAGGTATCCTTGGGCTGTATATTTCACCAATCACAGCATTGTTATTACGAGCACTTTCTGCTGCGTTAGTCCCGGAACTTGTATTCGAATAGTTCTTTGTTTTTTTACGTTAAAAGCTGAATGTAGGAACAAATTGAAAGTCGAACTTCAAATAGTTAGCATGTGTTTTTAATTTAGATGTTTAAAAGTTTCAAAGTGACACTGTAGGTTTAGTTTTTAGTATATGCCAGTTAAAACGTGAACTTCATATTATTTTAAACATTGCGAATGTTTAAAATAAACCCTGAAAACATAACACTCTTTTTTTGCCCACGCGACTGCGCTTTTACACGACTAGTCGTGTAAAAATTTAGCTACGTCATATTTTAAATATGAAGAGCTCAAACTAGGTGACATTTTGCATGCAAATCCTAATTTGCTTTATATCTATGCTCTAAAGATAATGAATAGATTCAGGCGTTACTTTGCGGAAATCCATTTTTAATAATAACAAATACTTTTAAAATATTTTAAGAAAACATCAAATTAATATTTTAATAAAACACTTAAAAAATATAAAAATATATCTAGTGACAATTCCGCTTAATTTTCCTGCTAAGCCGACGTGACGTCACAAAGCCACGCAGCCAAACCGGAAGAATTTTCGACGCGTTTCGCTTCTACACGAAGCATCCTCAGGAGGTCTTGACTCTTCGAGCGCACGATCGAGAATTCTCGATCGTGCGCTCGGAAAATTAAGCGGAATTGTCACTAGATATATTTTTATATTTTTTAAGTGTTTTATTAAAATATTAATGTGATGTTTTCTTAAAATATTTTAAAAGTATTTGTTATTATCTATGCTCTAGTTTCCAAGTTTTCCGTAAATTGTGTATTTTCGAAATTATTCGCAAAACTAGTTTTGTACGGGATTTTTTCACATTAACGATTGAACAAATAATAAAACGAAAAACTGGCAAACCACAACATTAAACTAAAAGACATGCATATAAAATTTTACCGAGTTTGAACACTTGGTATATAAAATACGACGAAACTACGTTTTTATGGAAAGCGTCATGAGATCATAGCCTGCATAAAATTAGGATAGGAGCATGTGATGCCAGTGATAACTAATTGAACTGAGACTGTGCATGGCCCTTTTGAATAAACTTAGAGTTATACAACGAGCCATGGAAAGAGCTTTGCTTGGAACACTTTGACCGATAAAATCGAAAGAAGAAATTCGCCGAAGAACCAGTCACCGACATAGCTCTCAGAACATGCAATTTCAAGTGGCAATTTCCAAGCCAAATCACTTGACAAAACGACAACCGATGGTGATAAAACCCGCGTGGTACGTAATCCTACTAGGTGGACCGGCGACATCGTGAGAGAGCGAGAGGCTAATAGGTATGGAGGCACATGGCCATTTTTATCACCACTGTACTATTACATGCACTGATGAAAACATAAATAGACGTGAATTCTTACTACGCCCCCCTCCGCCGTGCGATATTTCGTGATGTTTGATAAACCCCCTCAGTTCTTTCATGACTCATGTGTTTTTTTTTTGTTTTTTTATGTTATATTGAAGGAACAAGCTCGAGGCCTATAACAGATGCATTTCATCACAAGTGACGAACTGCACTGCGCCCATCACCTTGAGACATACCTGTTAAGTCTCATTTTTTGGTCTGTCATTTCACTGGCTCTCAAGGACTGCTGCCGGAACACACCGCTTAGATGCTTGGCGACAGATTTTCTACTTGAGGGTGGTGCTAGCCAGGCGGGCATTCGCAAAATGCCCTTCCACCATGCGGTGAAGCTCAAGCTCTGGGCGGGATTCGAACCATGGTCCTGCTGCGCGGCAGTCCATAGCCAATGCCATCACTGCTTCAACGTGTTTATTGGACGGTCCGTAACTGTTCAATGCTATGCTTTCAAGTAGGAGACCTATATTCAACACTGGACGTCTTCCATCAGATGATGATAACAATGTAAAATATAAAAGCGCGTTTGTCGGTTTGTAAGATTATTCTGTTCGCAACAACAGTATCGACATTATTGTTTTCAAGAAAACGCTAAAGAACTGCAGTGGATTCCACATGGGATACTTTTATTAATTAAATATAAGTCCAAAGAAGTCTGATTTTTTTTTTAATGTCTGATAGGTTACATTTAACCACTATCTCACCTGATAGTAAGTGATGATGTGGTCGAAGGTGTTGTTCAGGCTAACCTAGAAGTACTGGCTCTCAAGGATAGCTGCCGGAACACACCGTTAGGTGCTTTGCGACAGATTTTCTACTTGAGGGTCGTAGCTAGCCAGGCGGACATTCGCAAAATGCCCTACCACCATGCTATAACGACTCCCATCCTAAGACGACAACCGGGACCGACGGCTTAACGTGCCCTCCGAAGCACGGAAACGCTCAGAAGTATTGTCACCAGCGGTCACCCATCCAACTCATGACCGCGGCGGACGTTGCTTAACTTTGCTGATCAGTTCAGAACAGCTAAGCAAACTTCGCTACGAGCGCTTCAAAATATATCAAAATGCCACGTGAAAGGTGTCGAGAAAGTTAGTATAGCTTCAGGGTGAACTACTTTTATACTAATAGCATATGTGCTAATAGATTATTAAGAATAAATATGGCTATCAATCTGGCGTCTAAAATGATTTTATAAAGTACTTCAACTATTCTTCCATACATTTTTAATCGTTTGATCACGATTGTTATGCTTGTAGCCGTAAGATTCATAAAACTATTATATGACATAAATATTGTCTTGTGGTACTGTTTTTTTTTTATATTATTGTGACAGATCAATCACGAGGCCCAGCTAATGTTAAGCGGACTAACGTCTACCTATAACAGATGCATTTCGTCACAAGTCACGAATTGCACAGCACCCGTCACCTTGAGACATAGTTGTTAAGTCTCATGTGCCTGTAATTTCACTGGCTCTCAAGGACAGCTGCCGGAACACACCGTTAGGTGCTTGGCGACTACTTGAGGGTGGTCGCTAGCCAGGCGGGCATTCGCGAAATGCCCTTCCACCATGCTTTGAAGCTCAAGCCCGCGGTGGAATTCGAACCAAGGACCTGCGGCACGGCGGTCCATAGCCAATACCACTGAGCCAACCCTGCATGTTAATTATAATAATGCTGATATTATTATTATAATTAACATGATTGATGACACTATTATTACCTTATAAGTTGGCGTTTGCTTGCTATCTGATCTGTTGGTCAAGTAAGTGATAAATTGGTCGATGATGTTATCATGGTTTAACTTAAAGAGCATTGACTTGGCGGCCGATTTTCGAATTGAGGGTAGTAGCTAACTAGTGCTTAGTTAATGCATTCACAAAATGTCCTACCTCCATGCCGTGAAACTCAAGTCCACGGCAAGGCAAGCTTTGAATATCGGTTAGTGAAGACCACACTGTCGCTAGGCTACACGTATAGTCATCAATTCAAACTTTAACACACGCTGATATCACTATAACACGTTTAGTATTTTAGATTTTTCTTTAAAGCTCAGTAGGTACAACACTGTAAAAATATTCAACAATATAACATAAAATGTATTAACGTCATTAACAAAAACACAATCGCTTAGATTGATAACTATATGTTATTTTAATCAGAGTGTTGTAAAAGGTCAGACAAATAACTGTTGAATTTCGTTTGTAGAGTTCATTGATTTAAAACGAATAGTGAGGCGAAGAAATATTAGCTCAGAATATGTTACACACATGATATGTTTGATTTTTGAATTTATTGAAAAGGTTGCTTTAATAACAAACGTGATTTTGTATTTTTAGAGAAACGATGTTTTCTATTTTTTATGCCTTATGTAGCCTTTGACCACTATCGCACCTGATGGTAAGTGATGATGTGGTCGAAGATGTTGTTCAGGCTAACTTAGAAGTACTGGCTTTCAAGGACAGCTGCCGGAACAAACTGTTAGGTGCTTTGCGACAGATTTTCTACTTGAGGGTGGTAGCTAGCCAGGCGGGCATTCGCAAAATGCCCTACCACCGTGCTATAACGACTGCCATCCTAAGACGACAACCGGGACCGACGGCTTAACGTGCCCTCCAAAACACGGAAACGCTCAGTTGTAATGTCACTAGCGGTCACCCATCCAACTCATGACCGCGCGCGACGTTGCTTAACTTTGCAGATCGGTTGAGAACAGCTAAGTAAACTTCGCTACGAGCGCTTCAAAACCTTCAAAATAATTCAAAGTTGCCTTCAGTAAAAAAAAACATGAAGATTTACAACCCTTCGTGCTGTTAGACCAAATATAAATGTGCTCTGGTCACAAATTACATGTCTGGTTGCGGTTCGTGCGCCTTCAATTTTGAGTATACTAACAAACACGAACAGCCTGTAGACTATTACAAAATGTTAAAAATAGCATAGCCAAAGACGGATACTCGATTCGTATTATTAGAAAATACCGACCATATAATAAATACCGACTATTTATAATGTAAAATAAATATACGCGATTTATACCGTTTACTGCATCAGCCAGATAGTCCATTGCTGAACACAGCCTCACCCAATACGGAGGTTTGCAATAATCCCCACGTTTGGCAGGCTTGGGGATCCCAGTGTGAGACATCAGTTCTTTAGAAAGTGCTACTGCCCACCTTCTGGTGTGTTGTTACCATTAGTCACCTCTTACGACACCCACGGGTTGAGATGGGGGGTAGCATTCTAGCCCGGCACCCCACGGGCTAGGACTGTTTAAAGTTGTTTAATTACCATGTGTAATAATCGCGAAAACCTAAGACAAGAAATTACCGACTAGTTTAGCAAACAATATAATATGTCGAATAGTAATTAAACAACTTTAAACGGTTTAAATCGCGTATACTTATCATTATTTTTGTCCCGACGTTTCAAACACTTTGCAGTAATCGTGGTCACGGGTGGTTTAAAGTTGTTTAATTACTAGTAATAATCGCGAAAACCTAAGACAACCTAATATGTCGAATACTTAGTAAGTTTAATAGTGAATATTTTATTTATTTAAGAAAATATATTTGTGATTTTTTTTGTGTTTATTTAGTGATTATTTATGGTTGTTTTTTAGTATGGCAGAGTATTATTCAAGAAAATTTCATCAAAATCTAACGATTAGTTTAAAGTTTTTAAACATTTATAGAAATAACGGGTCCGACTTCCAACACGAAAAAGTATGCCTTACTTGTGTCAAAAGTACACCGACTTCGAAGAAGAATTTGAAGCGCTCGTAGCGAAGTTAACTTAGCTGTTCTTAACCGATCAGTAAAGTTAAGCTACGTCGCCCGCGGTCATGAGTTGGATGGGTGACTGCTAGTGACATTACTACTGAGCGCTTCCGTGCTTCGGAGGGTACGTTAAGTCATCGGTCCCGGTTGTTGTCTAAGGATGGCAGTCGTTATAGCATGGTGGTAGGGCATTTGGCGAATGCCCGCCTGGCTAGCTACCACCCTCAAGTAGAAAATCTGCCGCCAAGCACCTAATGGTGTGTTCCGGCAGCTCTCCTTGAGAGCCAGTACTTCTAGGTTACCCTGAACAACATATTCGACCACATCATCACTTACCAACAGGTGAGATAAAAAACTTCCATAGTATTTATTTTTATTTATACGGAACTTCCAACACAAAAGTAAACCTCGCACTTCTTATTCTTTAATTGAATAACTTAGCTCAATCTGCTAATTGGTCTTTACGTGACTCAACATAAGCTAACGAAACTTGGCTTCAGATTTATAGATAACCTGTTATATAAAAAACGCATTAATTAAGTGTTTCCGACGAGGCAATCCCACGCAGATAGAAAGCAATATTATGTTAAATATTGGATTACGTAAATTCAGTCTGTATTGGTGATTTGGGAAGATTGGACACGTTGTCGTGATTTGCCTTCCAGTCTAGGGAAATACTACAACCACAATATACAGGGTTATTGGCAAAATGCTAACAACCTCTTAGGGTTGACTTCTGCTAGTCCTAAGAAACATTTTGAAATGTTTTTTTTCGTTTTGATTTTTTTTTTGACTGTAGAAGCACGAGGACCACCTGGTGTCAAAAGTCTCTTGTGCCTGTAATGTATTATTTCATATTTTTTATAACTTTGCTCGAGGTAAATATTCAAAACTCTATTCAAAGGGACTGTTTTTTTTTTTTTCAAAATAAAAAATAAGTCTTCTCAAAATGTTGTTAGGACTAACAGAAGTAAACCCTAAGAGGTTGTTAGCATTTTACCAATAACCCTGTATAATCGTACATTGTTTACTATGTATTGTTGCTGATATGTGGGCTAACTAAATGTTTTTCGAACTGGCCACTTACAATAACGAAAAACAGTGATGGAATTAGAAAATGGAACTCTTTAGAAACATGTTACTTTTTAATTTGAAAATGTTTAGTGATGGCTCATTGGCATTGGCTATGGACTGCCGCGCAGCAGGTCCATGGTTCGAATCCCGCCGCGGGCTTGAGCTTCACCGCATGGTAGAAGGCCATTTTGCGAATGCCCGCCTGGCTAGCGACCACCCTCAAGTAGAAAATCTGTCGCCAAGCACCTAACGGTGTGTTCCGGCAGTGAAATTATAGGCAGAGGTCAGTCCGCTTAGCATCAGGTGGGCCTCGAGCTTGTTCCGTCAAAAGGTCATTTGTTAACTTGAAATGAATTTTTACGATTTTTACTGTGCCTGAAGTGAACAAAAGAGTCTCTAGAGAATTTAATTGGCATATTAAAGCTCTGAGTATTCATGGTTTGAAAAATTTAGACGTAGACAGGATCGTCTCCTTGACGATGTAAATAAAGGTCGGCCGGCGACTGTAGTATCAGAATCGAATATTAATATTACGACAACTGATAGAAACTGACAAAAAAAATTACTTGCACCAAAATTCCTACAACATTAGGCATTGCAATAAGCCAAGTGCGAAACATTTTGCATATGCATCTGAAGTTTTAGGAGCTCTGCACTTGATGAATACCGCATGATTTAACGGAAGATCAGATACGACTCCGTGTCTAGTGGTGCAGTAAAATTATAAAAAGTTAAATGGAGCCAATGACAGTCATTGGCTGTCTATAATATCGGGACAAGTGAAACCTGGGTGTACTGCTTCGTACCGGAAAGAAAAAGCCAGTCGTCAGAATAGGTTTTTTCTTTTGAAGATTTACCGTCGTAATTTAAGAAAAAACCAGCCAAGTGCGATTGGGACTCGCGCACGAAAGGTTCCTTAGCTAAATATTCTGTGAATAGTTAAAGCGTCTACATGTCAGTATCGAGCAAGAAACGGCAAAAAAATCAAGTTTGTTGTATGGGATTTTATAATTATTAATTATTATTAAATTACCCTTAAATATTTATTTTATTTTTAGTATTTGTTGTTGTAGCGGCATTAGAAATACATCATGTGTGAAAATTTCAACTGTCTAGTTATCACTGTTCTTGAGATACAGCCTGGTGACAGACGGACGGACGGACGGACAGCGAAGTTTCAGTACGGAACCCTAAACATCAAAAACAAAAAGGTAATGGTAAGAAAATGGTTGCATCTTTTTTGGCAAATCAGGATATGACACAACAGTATTACTTGAAAACCAAAGGACAGTGGTCGCAAATTGGTACGTCAACACTTGTTTGCCCAGTCTTAGAAAAAGTTCGTGTAAACCATCCTTACATTCCGCTAAGGTAACAGAAGCACATAAAAAGGATTCAAATGTAGAACTGATAACGCATCCTCGTTACAGCCCAGACATCACACCTTGCGACTTCTTTTTGTTTCCTAAAATTAAAGACAAACTTAGAGGCACGCGTTTTACGAGCCCTGAATCGGCGGTGAAAACGTTCTATGAAGCCATTGAAGAGGTCCCTAAAGAAGTATGGTCCAACTTCTTTTACAATGAAAAATTTAAATGCAATAGTTTATTCTAACAAGACATTGTACAGTTTCAATGGAATGGTTGAGCATCTATTTCCAACAATAGGCTCGAGGCCCTTTTGAAGAGAAAAATACTCCTACGTCGGGGTCGTTACAAACGAATAAAATCGTGCTTTTAATCAAACTTTTTAACAATAATTCCAGCGAATGCTAAACTGTATTAATTGAGAAGGTATATACTTTGAAAAACAATAAAGTATCATATGGTTTTATTTATCATAATCCAGAAACCTTCACTGTTACCTAAGTAGGTCAAACCTACTCAAGGTTTCTTCAAAATAATTTTTATATTCGTATGGAACATGTCGCGTGTAATTTAAACTTATATAGCTGGTTGGTGGTTTTTGCCTCGTGCATGTGTTATGCACGATGTATACTAGGTAATTTATAATTAAACACGTGGCTTCGCTCGCATTGTTTGCATGAATTCATGGTGGGCAATAGTCGCATGAATTGTTAGTTATATCGGTACATACATTCTAGTTCCGTTTTAAGGTATACATACAAACTATTTTTTGATACATTTCTACATGCAAGTATCGTGACATATTTTTCATTGATGACATTCTTCCAATATGCAAGTCGAAAAAGTAAAATACAGATATAAGATATCAGTGACTAATCAATCAATGAATGCATATAATATTTATACAAAAACACGGGTTAAAGGTTTCCTTTTTTTTATATTATTGTGACGGAACAAGCTCGAGGCCCACCTGATGTTAAGCGGACTAACCTCTGCCTATAAATATGCATTTCATCACAAGTCACGAATTGAATTGCGCCCGTCACCTTGAGACATAGTTCGTGCCTGTAATTTCACTGGCTCTCAAGGACTGCTGCCGGAACACACCGTTAGGTGCTTGGCGACAGATTTTCTACTTGAGGGTGGTAGCTAGCCAGGCGGGCAATTGCAAAACGCCCTTCCATCATGCGGTGAAGCTCAAGCCTGCGGCGGGATTTGAACCATGGACCTGCTGCGCGGCAGTCCATAGCCAATGCCACTGAGCGATCATTGCTTCCAAATGATAATTCCTTTCGGTATGGTAATATTTTTAATATTTTTATTTTTGCAATAACGCATTACTTCCCGCACATGACTATAATTTTTCCTCTCGGAAATTTTTAATTTTGTAATGGTTATATTGCCTAAAATTACGTGAACCTTAGATCGTGATCAATATTAGATATAAGTAAAGATTGTGATTAGTATAAGTAGTCCATACTTCCTGAAGACCATCGGAAATTAACGAAGCGTTATTGTCCTTTTTGGCACATCATATTGAACACATTTATTTGACGGACATGTGTGTGGTCAATTTATTATTGTAGTTTTAGGACTCCTTATTTACGGAGCACACATAAAGCTTTATTACCACGAAGAAAAGGTATTCTATGCAGAAAAATGATTGAGTGCTATTTTTCAAAGATGTATATAGCGAAAGCGTTGTTTTGTAGTGCCGAGATACAGGCTCGATCCCGCAGGCGGATACCAATTTTATTTCTCTGATATAGGAATCAGTATACTAAGCAGTTTGGAGTTCAACAGTGCAAAGGCGATGGTTATTCTAATATAGCTATTATTTAATTTGAATGGTGAACAAATTCACGTACTTTTTGAATAATAGCTATCTTTTTCAGTCTTCGTCAGACTTTCGTAGCTTATCCGATTTTAGTTCACACCTAGTATACTTCACCGCAGGAAACTTCTGCATTCAGTTGACAGCTTACTAACTTTCTCTTAAGAATATTTTGCTAATAAAGCCATACTAATTTTCCCTTAAAATGATAATACGTAAGATATATTAAGATATATACTTTTAATATTGTTATGTTTGCAATAACGCCTGCTATACGGATTACATTACAAAATTACAAATATACGATAGGAAAAATTTAGTCATGTGATGAATACGAATCCGCGTCCATCCACCCCTTTAGCCGGGGTATGCTCTAACCAATTGAGCTAACATGACAAGAAGTCATAACTCAACATAAGAATACTTATTTACTTGAGGCGTATACATATGGTGCTATTAGCATTTTGCGAATGCCGTCTCGACCAACCACCTTCGAGTAGGAAACCTGTCGCAAGTACCTGACAGCGTGTTCCTGTAGTGGTCCTTGAGAATCAGGTCCAATTCTAGGTTAACTCAGTTTACCACTTTCGACCACGTCATCGTTTGCCATCAGGTGGTATAATCAAAAAATACTTGATACTTTAATACGAAAACCTATTAAATATTAGACCAGTATCTAATCTATCTATAAGTAAATAAATCCTACTGGTCTAATGCTTAATTTGTTCAAAGGTCTTTTCACGTTCTGCGTCTTAATTATTACTATTGGATAGGCACTAATAGATCACAACAACGGAAACCTTGAAAAGCATCTAAGTTTATTCAACAAACCCAAACCGAAACTTCCTAAATTCTAGATCAGCTGTTCGACAGTTTTCTTCGAACAAACACACAGCCTACGAACGGTGGCTGTGAACTTTCCTTCGCTAACAAAAAATCAAAACCTATAAACCTGGATATTAATGACATCTGTAACATTTCCAAAAATCATCAAAATCGGTGATTGTTTAGGGGGGGTAGAAACGTTTTCTCTTTTTGTATGAAAATTTGAGACTTACTTCCCGTCTTAAGCAATTCCGCTTGAACTTGAACTTTCCTTCGCTAACAAAAAATCAAAACCTATAAACCTGGATATTAATGACATCTGTAACATTTCCAAAAATCATCAAAATCGGTGATTGTTTAGGGGGGTAGAAACGTTTTCTCTTTTTGTATGAAAATTTGAGACTTCCTTCCCGTCTTAAGCAATTCCGCTTGGTAAAACCAACAAAGCTGTGTCTGAAACCTGATGAATTCCTCACACCCTCATCCCAAGCCGTGGGCCCTGCGTAGGCTCACTAATAATGAGATAAATTACCAGATAAATTTCTCAGCGACCGCTCAAATGGTGACTCATTACTTAGCCGGTTAACCTTTCCCGATAATGTTTACTGTAAATATTTTACCGTAAAGTATGATGTATAGATTACCGCGTGGGTGCCAATAGGGTTTTTGTTTTGATTGTTGAATATGTAAGTTTTGGTAAATAAATCTGGCAGTCTTCCATGACCGTGCTCAGAGGCTGGAACTGGTGGTGGGCTAGAATATTTGCACTGCCTGTAGTATTGCAATGGCCTTTAGATTTCCCAAATGCTTTCGTTGTAGGTAGTAGCTGTAGTAATTTATATAGATTGTAGCATTTTGTGAATAAAGGCCGCCGTTGCTGATTTAAATTGCTTTTTTGATCTGTGGGCGTGATGGCGGTAACATCTGTCACTATTACGATCTCGATATTTTTTTGCAATAATTAATTATTTATCATAAATTAGTGAATTTCATCAGTACAGAAATTGCAATAATAATAATTTTTCAACCTAGATAATAAAATCTGTGGATAAAACTTGTTTTGATGAACTAACGCTGTAGTGCCTACCAGCCGGCGTCTTTACTATATTTCTAAGACAATCTTATTTGGTGACTGTTAAAGAGGGAGATATGTCTAACGTTCAAGAAGTTTTAGACTCGCAAAGGCAGATTGAGGATCGTTTGCTTTCGAGAATGACTGAATTCGAGAAGCAGTTGAAGGCTTCCTCTTCGGATAATAAGCCTACCCTCGAGAAGTTAACTCGTGAGTTTGGGGAATTCAAAAACTCAGTGTGGTCTGTATTAACCAATCTTCGCTCTCTGGTCCACTCTCTTCTTCTTAGAGTGGATGACCTAGATACTCAGAGCCGACAAAACGCTCTATTGTTCAATGGAATCAAAGAAAGTGAGAGTGAAGAAAACTGCATGGCACTCCTTATAGATGTTATTCACAGCCAAATGAACTTAACGAGCATTGATTCATCCTCTTTTCTGGTCTGCCATCGCTTAGGATCTAAAAGGGACAAGGCAAACCGCCCTATACTGGTTCGCTTTACAAGCTGCTCTGCTCGGGACTTAATTTGGAGGGAAAAGAAAAAGCTGAAAGGAAGTTCTGCTGTGGTCAGTGAATTTCTAACAAAATCCAAGCAAGATATCTTCAGCTCAGCACGTAAACATTTTGGCATGAAATGTTGTTGGACACAATGGGGGCAAGTCTTTGTCAAGCTGCCTGACAATGACAGAAAACGGATTTCATCTTCTCGGGAGCTGGATCTATATATGTCCAAATTCCCCGCACCAGTTCTTGAAGAATGTAGCATTGAGCCTCAGTCTGCTGTGAAACCTGCATCATCCTCTTCTTTAGCCACAATGCCAATTTCTAGGAGACATAGATCTCAAAGCAAACGGATCAAGTGAATTGGTTTATGAAATGATGTCTGGTGTTGTATAATATGTGCCTATTAACTGTTATTTCTGGTAATAGAATGTTAGGTATGTACCTGTTTTCTTTTAAGTATTTTTCTCTTTATTTTAGAAATTTACCCGTTCAATTTGTTGTTAGTAGATTCCTTGACAATTGCAAAAATTTATGCCTTTACTATATGTGCAAACTGCAATTAGTTTATATACATGTACATACATATTTCTTTGGTTCTCCCATGAGTTACAATGTAGAATTGGTATTATTTCATGTTTTATTGGTCTGTCATTTGTAGTACTTATTCACTATGTACTGATTACTGAGTATCAAGTATGGTATAATTATGCTTTTATTTTTTATCTCTTTTTATTGTTTTTCATATTTTTTGTCAAGTAGCAGACACACTAGGGCTATTATTTCATGTTTTTCTCATAGCTTACCCATAACTGTATCATAATGTATGTCTGTTAATCAGTTTTTGAGGTAAATTTCCTGCATATATTTTTATTTTTAACCTATGTTCTTATTTTTGTTTGTTTGTTGGTGCTAATCTAACCAACAATCTCTGTAGTTACGTAGTTTGGTTGTTTTTAATTAATTTCTCTGAATTTTTGAATTTAGTTCCTTACAACATCAGAATCAATGATATAAGATTGTCTTGTAAAATTGTATTACTATGGCCGGAAGGTTTGCAACAAAAATAGACAAGTTTTAAGTAAACACTTAAAATTACCTCTATTCATAATTTTTATTTTTTACCGGTATTAAGTTAGACTATATTATATTTATATATATTGTATATTTTATATATATAGGTATATATATATATATATATATTTATACTATTAAAATTATATATATCAGTTTATTTATTACATATTTTATCTCTGTTTAAGTTATATAGTTTAGTATTTATCATATGAAAACACCTTAGTATTAGCAATTGTAAATGAATTCAAGTGACAATTCTTTTTATACTGCAGATTCGGATAGCTCCTACTTAAGTATTAATGATTCAATACCTACTCTTGATATCCTGCTTAACAAGGCTTTTTCTCCCTACCCCAAAAATTTTAATATATGTCATATTAATGCCCAAAGCATCTCTGCTCATTATGATGCAATGCTTGATTATCTTACCTCTGATACTATACATGCCATTCTGGTCTCTGAAACTTGGCTGAAGCCTTCTCTCCCCTCTTCCACGTTTCCAATAAGAAATTGTATACTTATTCGCAATGATCGTGTTGGTGCTGGTGGCGGTGGAGTCGCAATTTATTTAAAGAGTCATATTCCTTACAAAATCATATTACAGTCCCCATCAGTCTACAGTGCTTCTCCAGAATACCTATTTATTGAGGTAAATATAGGTATCAAATTTGTACTTGGTGTAGTGTACTGCCCTCCTAAAATTGATTATTTTTCTAAACTAGAATCTGCACTGGAGAACTTACTTGTTGATTATAACAAAATATATATCATGGGTGATTTTAATACTTGCTTAATTCAACAGGATAACCGCTCCTTAAGGCTTAAATCACTGATTGGTTCTTCAAACTTAAATGTCTTGCCCCTATCTGCCACCCATCATTCTCACACGGGTGACACTCTGCTTGATTTAATTATTACTTCTGATACAGATCTAATCACTTTGCATGGGCAATTTGATGCCCCTGGTATATCACACCATGATTTAATTTATGCATCTATAAAGCATAGATTACCTAAACCTAAACCTATTACATTACACCAGAGGAATTTTGCTCGCATGAGTTTGGAACGCTTGAATGCAGATGCCTTTGCTATTAAATGGTCTACAGTGTATAGTATTCCAACCATTGAGGATAAGATTGACTTCTTGACAGGTAAAATCTTAGAGTTATTTGATTGTCATGCTCCCATCCATCCTGTTAAACTTAAACACAAACCTTCTCCGTGGATGAACAATTTGATCCGTAAGGCAATGTCTAGACGTAACAGTGCTTTTCGTAAATATAAACATTATCGAAACGAAGAAAACTGGGCTGAGTATAAAAGATTGAGAAACAGGTGCAATCAGTTGTGTCGAACTGCTAAACGGCGATATATTGCAGAGCAAATAGAACTCTCAACCCCCGCAGGCATCTGGAAGTTCTTGAGATCAATTGGCATAGGTAAACCCAAGATACTGGATTCTAAAATCCCTTTAGATCTAAATTTACTCAACAAACATTTTACTACTGCAACAATTTTAGATCCCAGTACCAAACTAAACACTATCAACGCAATTTTTCATAAACCTCGTCGCAATGTTCTAGCTCATTTTGATTTTTCACCCGTTAGTGAAGACTCTGTTAGTAAAATTGTACAAAATATTAAATCCAAAGCTACGGGTAATGACGAAATTGGTCGTATTATGCTGATGTATATTTTTAAGCATGTCCTTCCTGCACTTACGCATATTATTAATTTCTCACTCTCTTGTGGTCAATTTCCCGATTCTTGGCGTAAAGCCCATGTTTTGCCTCTTCCCAAATGCCCAAACCCTGCCCTACCAAATCAATTTCGTCCTATTTCTATTTTACCTTTTCTATCCAAGGTGATTGAATCAATTGTCCACAAACAGGTCACTGATTATCTCACAACAGCTGAGCTTTTCAATACATATCAATCCGGATTTCGGGCGGGACACAGTACAACAACAGCATTGCTTAGAGTCACTGAGGACATCAGAACCAATATGCAGAACACTCACGTAACAATCTTGGTCCTTATTGATTTTAGCAACGCCTTCAACGTTGTTGATCATGATGTGCTGTTGGCAATACTGGAATCCTTAAACTTTTCCCCAATTGCTCACAAATGGTTTTCATCTTATTTGAAGGGGCGTAAGCAGATCATTCGCGATGGTCAGAGATTTTCTGAATGGCGTGAGCTAGTAGCCGGTGTTCCTCAGGGAGGAATTCTCTCTCCATTACTCTTCTCAGTATTCATAAACATGCTCTCCACAGATTTCTGTTGCAAGTATCATTTCTATGCAGATGATCTTCAGCTATACCATCATTCTAGCATTGACGATCTGCACTATGTAATCAATCTGCTCAATAATGATCTCCTACATTTATTGTCTTGGTCGCAACGTTTTGGCATAAAAGTCAACCCAGACAAGTGTCAAGCTATCATTGTTGGAAGTACACATCAACTTCGCAAGATTGATCATTGTAACCTATCACCGCTGAAGTATAACGATTGTGTTATCCCATTCTCTGATACTGTGAAAGATCTTGGTTTGATCATTGATGCCAACTTGTGTTGGGTGCCTCAGATAAATGAGGTTTCTCGTAAGTTTTATGCAGCACTCCATTCTATTATCCGCCATAAAAGATTTCTACCTACTGACACAAAAATTACTCTTGTGAACACCATATTGTTACCCATTATCGATTATGCAGACATTTGTTACCTGGACCTTTCTGAAGGACATCTAAATAAACTAGATCGGCTTCTCAATGCTTGCATTAGGTTCATATTCTGCCTTCGGAAGTATGACCACGTGTCTGAATATAGGCTGAAGTTAAAATGGCTTAAAATCCGAGAAAGGAAAAAAGTGAGGATCCTTGGCTTGTTATACTCAATTCTCAACAATCCTTACTCCCCTTCCTATCTTAGAAACTCTATCAGTCTTCTCTCCGACTTAAATAACCTTGAACTTAGATCAAGTAATAATTTACTCCTTGATATCCCTTTGCACAGCACCTCTTTTGTGGCTAAATCCTGGTGTGTGGTTGCACCTCGTCTGTGGAATGAGTTACCGTTATCCATCAGACAATCTCCTTCTAAGGAAGTCTTCAAACAACGGGTCCGTGAGCATTTTTATAAGATTTCATAAATTCTGTCACTTTTATCACTGTTCTCAAATGTTATATAAATTATTAAATTGTTTTTATTTACCATTAGTATATTATATTTATTATATATATTTAGTATTATTTTTGTTATTATGTATAGCATGTATTGTATAGTATTTATGCATTAAGGTATATATAATATTTTATATCTGTAATATTCTTTGCGTTTTCTGTTCTAGAGTATTTAAATATATTTTTTGTTGCACGCCTACGTCCTTTTCTCTATAACTAATATGTGGATGTCTGGTAGAAAATGCTTTAGCATTAAGTCCTCCATTTGTACTATAGTGCAATAAAGAATTAAATAAAAATAAATGACATGATTGTAACTGGCTTCAGTTTGGAGAAAATTGTCTACTTAAGGGTGGTAGCTAGCCAGGCATGAATTCGCAAAATCTTCCAAAGCATCCAACACGTTGCGCTTATGCATCAGTTGCTACTAAGATCAAGATAAATGAATTAACATCAGAACTCACTAAGAAACTAGATAAAAAAAAACTATTGACTTAAAATATGTTATGATATAACCCCGTTAACGACTACATTATAAACACCATAGAACTTCCTACGCCCAATTCATCTTACCTATTCAGCGATCACTACAAAGATCGGAAGACTTTGATCAACGTCAGTAATCACATATCTTCTACCCAAACAGAAACTGCTGTCACTGAGGTCGTAGCTTACCATAACCTATAGATTTTACTAAGTAATAGTAAGTTATAACACCGATGACGCAACATTGTAAACACCATAGAACTTCCTAAAGCGTTCAGCATATCGCACCTATTCAGTGATTACTACAAAGATCGGAAGACTTGAATCAACATCAATAATCACATATCTTCTACACAAACAGAAACTGCTGTCACTGAGGTCGTAGCTTACCATAACCTATAGATTTTACTAAGTAATAGTAAGTTATAACACCGATGACGCAACATTGTAAACACCATAGAACTTCCTAAAGCGTTCAGCATATCGCACCTATTCAGTGATTACTACAAAGATCGGAAGACTTGAATCAACATCAATAATCACAGATCTTCTACACAAACAGAAACTGCTGTCACTGAGGTCGTAGCTTACCATAACCTATAGATTTTACTAAGTAATAGTAAGTTATAACACCGATGACGCAACATTGTAAACATCATAGAACTTCCTAAAGCGTTCAGCATATCGCACCTATTCAGTGATTACTACAAAGATCGGAAGACTTGAATCAACATCAATAATCACAGAGCTTCTACACAAACAAACTGCTGTCACTGAGGTCGTAGCTTACCATAACCTATAGATTTTACTAAGTAATATTAAGTTATAACACCGATGACGCTACATTGTAAACACCATAGAACTTCCTAAAGCGTTCAGCATATCGCACCTATTCAGTGATTACTACAAAGATCGGAAGACTTGAATCAACATCAATAATCACAGATCTTCTACACAAACAGAAACTGCTGTCACTGAGGTCGTAGCTTACCATAACCTATAGATTTTACTAAGTAATATTAAGTTATAACACCGATGACGCAACATTGTAAACATCATAGAACTTCCTAAAGCGTTCAGCATATCGCACCTATTCAGTGATTACTACAAAGATCGGAAGACTTGAATCAACATCAATAATCACAGAGCTTCTACACAAACAAACTGCTGTCACTGAGGTCGTAGCTTACCATAACCTATAGATTTTACTAAGTAATATTAAGTTATAACACCGATGACGCAACATTGTAAACATCATAGAACTTCCTAAAGCGTTCAGCATATCGCACCTATTCAGTGATTACTACAAAGATCGGAAGACTTGAATCAACATCAATAATCACAGAGCTTCTACACAAACAAACTGCTGTCACTGAGGTCGTAGCTTACCATAACCTATAGATTTTACTAAGTAATATTAAGTTATAACACCGATGACGCTACATTGTAAACACCATAGAACTTCCTAAAACGTCCAGCATAACTGATCTATTCAGCTATTACTACAAAGATCGCAAGACTTTGATCAACGTCAATAATCACAGAGCTTCTACACAAACAGAAACTGCTGTCACTGAGGTCATAGCTTACCATAACCTATAGATTTTACTTAGTAATTGTAAGTTATAAGTTATAACAACGTTGACGCTAAATTGTAAGCACCATAGAACTTCCCAAAGCGTTCAGCATATCGCACCTATTCAATGATTACTACAAAGATCGGGAGACTTGAATCAACATATTGATGTTGAACCATAGAGCTTCTACACAAAAAGAAACTGCTGTCACTGAGGTCGTAGCTTACCATACCATTTACTAAATAATATTAAGTTATAACACCGTTGACGCTACATTGTAAACACCATAGAACTTCCTAAAGCGTCCAGCACGCCGCCGCCGCGCCGCATCTATCCGTCGATTGGGTTTTCGTGACGCATGCTCCTATCTGATGCTAGTACAATGTTCAGATAAATCAAGATGGCTAATCAATACAACAAGATCAAAACCGCTCGCTGTTCCCACGAAATCGAAATATATAGCGGGGATGGCGAAATAGCGAATATACAACACAGTGATGAAGCAGTGGGCAAGCTTCAAAGAAATGCAAATATGTACCCATATTTACCTATAAAGATGGCAAGTAAATTACTCTTTTAACTTAGGTACTTGTGTTTTAGTCCTGTATGACTGACAACAAGCTTATTTTTTCTGAGTGATTTGGGTCTTGCTTTTCGATGAGAGCAATCT
The DNA here is from genome assembly GCA_963890685.1 of Plagodis pulveraria. Classification (NCBI taxonomy): domain Eukaryota; kingdom Metazoa; phylum Arthropoda; class Insecta; order Lepidoptera; family Geometridae; genus Plagodis; species Plagodis pulveraria. The sequence goes on from OY982967.1 coordinate 22,405,277, forward strand.
TATGGCAAACCAATGTTACGTAAATAACATTTTGTTAATTTTAATTCCATATTTGAATGGTGAAGTAATCTTTGAAAAATATGTAATACTGCCACCATACCTATTTCAACCGCTAAGCAGTATGTTCCCTTTACTGTATTCCAGTTAGAAAGTTATGGGTGCTAGTGAAATTACAGACACATGCGAGTTATGGCGAAGTGACTCGTCAATAGGCAAATTTTGAACATATTATTCAGAAAGAGTGCACGCCTTGCATGTTACACTTAATAAAATATGTAGGTATTATTCTAGTGTAGAGGATATGACAAATACTATAACTGATCCTAGAGATATGAAAACACGATTCCATATGTCTTGATAGAAAAAAAAACATAGCAGCTCTAAAATTTCCCTTAATCAAGTTTTATGTCAATATAACATCTTTTTATTTCGAATTATTATTAACAACCATGTCACGCGTCTAAGGTCACTGATCTAATTATTATGTATTAAATACCGTTTTTAAAGAGCTTATTTGTATAAATTGATTTTTAAAATTCGTGCACTTTATTTGTATATTGCTTAGTTCTGTTTGCATCACACGCGTGCGAAGCGAGATCTCTCCATCCTGCGCCCTCAGTCTGTAATTTTTCAAAGACGACTTCACCTAAACAACTATAATGTCTCAGGGTGATGAGTGCAGTGTAGTTCTTTCACTTGTGATGAAATGTATCTGTTATAGTAGTAGGCCGCGTGATTGGTCAAAAACAAAGTATTAAAAAACACTGCCACCTTTGTTGGATCCTCCCTTTTATCCTAACACAAATTGGTAGTGTGTAAACTCGTTACGTTTATGCGTGAAATACACTGCGTTTATGCGTGAAATACACAGTACAAGTAAAATTTCTGGGAGAAGGAGACGTAAGATCTGGGAGTGACGTGCGCAGTGCAGAGTCATTAAGAACGAGAATGGTGCACTGCAATTCTAATCGACAGGCGTGACCGCTTACCATCAGGCGGGCAATTTGTCCGTTGCTACACTTTATATGGTATAAATGAACATGTATATATTAACTGTGTCCCAACGCGGGAATTAGTCGATTAGGAATTTGCTTAACGATTTTGTTAATAGGAATGAATGCCCTGAATCTGATCGTAAATAGTCGTTCTATATCTGATAACCTATTTACAGGCTTAGGTATAGGTTCTATAATTATTCAGAAAGATTCAGACTCTAGATTGTGTCAGGCCCAAACTAGGGTGATAATCAAAATGTTAAATCTCAAATACTGTGAGGTTAGTAATAAGAAATTCATCACAATTGGGATTTTGAATAATGTGGACAATACGGCAGGGACAGTCTCAACAAAACATAGAAATAAATTTTAAATTGATAGTAGAATATGAATTGGAATGGAATTCTTTCCTCAACGACTATTGGAATACTGCTCTATAAGAAACATCGCTAAAACACCAAGTTCACTGCTCAAGGTATAGTAAAAAAACATACGTTTTTTTTTACGGCTAGCGTAAAGAAGTCATTTTACATAAGTTTTGCAATACTATAGAAATTACCAAAAAATATTGCAATAACAATTTCAGTATACTTTAGTACATATATTTACATTAACTTCATTCAAATATTATATTCCAATGCAAATGAATTTACATATAAATTTGAATATAGATAGACATTATAACACGCGCATACACAATCCACAGACATAACATTGGTGTAAATGATTTGTCATAACATAACTATAATTAAAAAACATACAGAGAATAATTAACAAAATTGTATTATACAATATTATGTCATGACACGATGATGATGAAAACTCATATACCAATGAACTGACATTGTCCCTATATTGCATTGTATTTTATAATGAATAACTAACGTTATTGTTACTAGGGTCAAATTGTCATATTGCCGTAGTGAGTTCAATAATTAATAAAATAAAATCCTAATTAAAATGTCAGAATTTAAAATACTATATAACATTTAATCAGCTGGGTCAACACGTCGGAAAACATCATAATGATTATATTTTAATCTATTTATTATTTTTCCGAACAAAGTGTCAATTTATAAATAACTCTTTAGGTACGGAACCTTAAATACCTTAAAACTTGATCAAGGTGTCTCTATCTAGAGCATTGAAATGGTAGTATTAATTCTAGAGCAGAGGAAGTCATTAAAACATAAGCGAAACCGATCGTCGTATTATCTACATCGACGTGTTTGACAACATCTAATAGGGCTATGTAGGGTAGAGCAATGCTTATATATAGTATGGTATTTAGAAATGTGAGACATCGGATGATTAAACTTTTTTAATGGTATTGTTGTTTAATACGCTAAGGAGCTTCCTTCCGCGGACGCTCAGATTGTGGAATGAGCTCCTCGCCGTGATTTTCCCGATGGAGTACAGCATGGGGTTCTTCAAAAAGGGCGTGAAGAGATTTATTCAGGGTCGGCAACGCGCGAGTGATACCCCTAGTATTGCAAGCGTCCATAGGCTACGGTAACTGCTTACCATCAGGCGGGCCGTACGCTTGTTTGCCACGTTAGTGGTATAAAAAAAAATACGCATGAGCAGGTACTCTGATGTTAAGCAGTAACCTCTGCCTACAACAGATGCATTGCTTCACATGTGAAATCTCTGCACCCTACATACAGTTGTTAAGTCTCAAGTGCCTGTAAATACTAGTTACTTACTGGTTCTCAATTGCTACTGCCAAAACACACTGTTAGGCGACTTTCTACTTGAGGGTGGTAGCTAGCCGGGTGAGCACTTGCAAAATGCCCTTCCAGCAGCTCAAGACAGCGATGGGAATCTAACCATGGACATAGAGCACGGCAGTTCTTAGTTATTACCGCACGGCTATCACCGCTTCAAGTTTTTATATGTATAAACTATACTATTTGATGCTGTTGGGTTTGATGCATTGTGCTGCAATCATGCGCTAATTGGAGATCGCCCACCAGAACTAGTTGAAGACAGAGTTCATAATTCCCATCCCGCAAGAAGTATGCAATATGAATTTGTGCCTATTCTTTCAAATTATTGAGTTCTATAAAGGTTCTAGACAGACCTCATGCAAGTAGGTTGAAATATTGTTGATTATGTTTTGCTTTAATGCAGCACAGTTATTTTATTCTTATTTTTTAACTTAGTATTGGGTTTTGCGACGACATTCTAAGTAAAATATCTAGATGTCACATTTATAATGCATTCAGTTTACGAGCGATAACATACGGCCACATAGGCACAAACAGATAGACAGAAAAGTAATACATATTATTAAAGCTCTTTGCTGCTATACGTATATTGCTGCTGCTATCAGCCGAATAGTCCACTGCTGAACATTGCATCCCCATTATGTATTAAGAGGGGGTTTTGCCATAATCTCCACGCTTGGCAGGCGTCGTGGGGATCGCACTGTATGATAGCAGTTCCACATTGAAGGCGCTGCTGTCCACCTTCTGGTAATTTACCCTTAGTCGCCTCTTACGACACCCACGGGGAGAGAGGGGGGGTTGGAAAATATTTTTAATAGAACCATTAATATATGATGATGGTGTACCCTGCTATTGCGCGCATCTGCAATGTTTGAAAGGTACTTAGCTGGTGTGGCGATTGTGTACTGTTCTCAATGTTGTGTTGTCATATTATTATTAACCAATTGAATATTATTTAAATTTTATGAAATGTGACTGATGATTTTGATTCTGATTATTATTGTGCCCATTATATGCGTCTAAGTTACTTGAAATAAATAATTTATTACTATAAAAAGTTGGGATAAAAAAATAGTTCAATTGAATTTCGCGATCGTTTTTGTAGCCTGCCACAATATATCCACAATTGTTCCAAACTATCAATCAAACAACATTCAAAGACTGATTCGATTTTCTTTAAAATATTCGACCTCTAATAATATAACTCAACTGATAATTATATACAAGGTCCAGCTAATCTACAGACACGTGAAGAAATCTAAACTACCATTCATTCGCATTGCGGAGAGGAAAGCGAATATAAGTATCACATAGAAACCAGCAAGAAACTCGTTATGCTTTACGAGGAAAAAGGGATAAAACTTAGCAAGTATTATTATAGGATTGGTAGTTCTAAGCTAGTGGTGCTATAGAGTGAATACTCTCGGTAAGAACTCAAACAATCGCGGGATAACAACTATTAACAACTACGAATTCATATTTATACGTAGATTAACAACTATTTTTTCATGGTGGTGGGGCATTTTGTGAATGCCCGTCTGGCTAACACCACCTTCAAGTAGAAAATTTGTCGCCAAGCACTTAACGGTGTGTTCCGGCAGCTGTCCTTGAGAGCCAGTAATTCTAGGTTTAGCCTGTTAACACCTTCGACCACATCATCTTATACCATCAGGTGAGATTGCGGTCAAAGGACTTTCATATCAGTAAAGTTCAGATAAAAAAATAAAAAATAATAATTTTAGGTTAGCCTGAACAACTTCTTCGACCACATCATCAAGGTCATAGGTGAGATTAGGTGAGATAGCGGTCAAAGGCTACAAGGCATAAAAAAAACCTTTTAAGAAGACCCTAGTTGAAAGCCCTAAAGGATTCATTATTAAACTTCATAATTTGTTAAGTACACAGATGGAGACATTGAGCATTGTTTTTCACATTTTGTATAATTTCCGTCACCACAGACGATGGGGACAGCGGGAATAATTTCATATAACAATATTTTTGTCGGGAACATACTATTGTATTTTTAATATTTGTTAATACCTATTTGCATTAGAATTCTATATATGTTCCATAATTTTTTCGATTCAACCAGCATTCTTCCTAAAACTAATCTTGTCAAAGTTATCAACAATAAAATAATTTAGACAAAGCTAACTATACCTACCAAATGTCACACCTAGTATTGCCAGTATTTTAATTGAACAAGCCTTTAGTGATGCAGTTAATCAAAGTTTATTGAACAAAAACCTTATTGTGTGGCAACATTCAACACGACTGGGTAATATAACAAATATTCAACAACCTATTTCAATTTACTAGGCTTGGCAAGTAAAGCCAGTTTCGTAAACGTGTGCAATTTTATTGCTTATGTCGATACCTAAAACTTAATGTTTTGTGGTAGATTATTACCTAAGGCGCTTTCTGCTGAATTTTAATGCAAAAAACATAGATTACCAATACAGTAATTAAAACCATATGTTTTTATCACACGATCACATCACTCTAATATTATAAAGGCGAAAGTTTGTTCGTGTGTGTGTGTGTTTTTTATGGGATAGGAGGGCAAACCAGCAGGCGGCTCACCTGGTGGTAAGTGATGGTGAGTGATCACCGTCGCCCACAAACATCCGCAACACCAGAGGTCTCGAGGATGTGTTGACGGTTTTTGAGCCTTTGAGAGCTCTTTTTTGAAAGCTCCTAAATCGTATATGTTCTGTCTGTATGTTTGTTACTTCTTCACCCTCAAACGGCTGGACCAATTTTGATGAGGTTTGGTATGTAGGTAGATGAGGCGCTGGATTAACACATAGGAGGCTTTTCATTGTCATGATCATGATTAAACACCACGCGGGTTAAACCACGGGGCGTAACTAGTGGAAAAGTAAGAGCAGTTGCGGCTGCTTAATAATCTCTTTTTTGCGTCAGGTGAGCTATCTGCCTTTATGAGCTCATTATCGTAACCTAACCTACTATTCAGTGGTGTATATATATATTAGGTAGGTCTCTACTTAATTCAATGTAAAGATGTTCTCAGAGAGGGTAAATTATCATTTTGCCTGTATTATTTCCCCGAATAATAATATAAATAAAATCAACTTTGAAATCTTTGCTTTCTTTCCCCGATATCAAAAGTTTCTATAAAATATAGTGATGCAAGTACAGGTAAATTCGTAGTTTAGAACAAGTATCTAACCTTTATATGTATTTAAAAATATTTTTAAACTGCGTCGGTGCACTCCTCACTTTTTTGACACACACCCACACATGTTGAATAAGAGTATTTTTCTAAGCAGATAATATTGATAGCCTGCATGAATCAATATTTTGTCAACTATTAAATAAATATTCGAAAGATCTTGCGAAGGACCTGGTTAATAAGACATTGTGAAATGACAAACTAACTTAACCTATAACATTTGCATGGTGGAAGGGCATTTTGCGATTGCCCGCCTGGCTAGCTACCACCCTCAAGTAGAAAATCTGTCGCCAAGCACCTAACGGTGTGTTCCGGCAGTAGTCCTTGAGAGCCAGTGAAATTACAGGTACGTGAGACTTAACAACTATGTCTCAAGGTGACAGGCGCAGTGCAATTCGTGACTTGTGACGAAATGCATCTGTTATAGGTCGTGGTAGAGGTTAGTCCGCTTAACATCAGGTATGCCTCAAGCTAGTTCCGTCACAATAACATTAAAAAAAACAGATCTCGTACTGCAATAGCGACAAATAATAAAAGTAAGGCCGCATAATTTATTTCCCATGGCTAAAAGAGACAATGATAGAGAGTGGCATAGATTTATAAACAACGTTTTTGAAATCGACTATATTTTAAATGTAATTAGGGATAGCTGAGAAACATAGGTTGACATATTTAATTAGTCAGGACAAATGGAGAAAATACCAACTAACCCCTCAGAGGAAACAGATTGCATTCGCCACTTAAACGTGTCCTTTAATCCGGTACTAAGAAGTCTAATATAGAATTTGTTATTATAGGAACGGTATCAAGTGACTAAAGATATCACGGTAGTCATCGAGATATCTTCTGCACGAGGAGTTTTGCAATCTGCCACAACAGTTTCAAGACATGACGAACCCGCGGCAGTTTACCGAGACCGAACATTGTACTTTGAACAGTTGAAGTTCTTAATATAACTATAAACTAATATTATAAACGGGAATATTTATCTATGTGTGAGGAGGCATATAATTATGACATAGTTACTTCGACGGAACTCAAAGTTACTTATGCGGCGCAAGTATGCTAACCTCGGTAGTGGTAATATTTGAACCGTTTCGTGTAGAGACGTTCAGTCCGTCGTGACCGGGAGCTTATCGTATTTTCCAAACTTATCAGAGCGCTTGGTCGATGCGACGCGTGATCAAAATGCTGGCACCTATTTGGCTCAGTGAATAAGCATTGCAATTCAACGGGGCAATGCTGGCAGCATGCTGGGCACGCTGCCAATTGGTAGTGCGCCTTTGGACTGCATGTGAGTCTGCAATGACGTCTAAATGCTTTTATTGTAATAGCTGTAGTGTTGCAGTTCGTAGTATTTTTTTATAAAGGCATTCCGCTGGTTTAAATGAAATGTGTGAAGATGTGAGTGTGTGTGTTAGTTATCTCTCCATGCTGAAACGCCTGAACCGATTTGAATGAAACTTGCAATATAGATAGGTAAAGTCATGGATTAACACAAAGGATACTTTTCATCATTGTCTACACGGGTGTAACTGCAGAGCGTATCTAGGTCGAAAATGCTGAACGGAAAACTATTCATAAACTTTGAATGATTTGGATTAATGTCTGAAGATAATATTTTATGTATCTCTTTTTATGTGCACGCCCACAGGCAAAGTCTTATTACTTACTAGAATAAAGTTATCATAATCATAATCATCTATTTCTCCATCTTCATGTGTACAATAGATCTTAAACAATTTAATATGTACTAACAACATGAAACTATAATCTTAATTTAAATTAGTTCAAAAGTGATTGAAATTAAATATTTTTAGCTACTGAGTTATCTGTAAAAAAAGTCTTGTAACGAGTAGTAGTATGTTTTAATAAGATATCCTTTAAGACTGTCAAAAAAAGTTGAATATTTTTCAATATCTTTCAGATGTTTCGGGATATGATTATATATTTTTATAGTCATGATATGGGTGTCGGAACTGCACATTTTTAAGTTTGAATTTGGAAGGGCTAGTCTTTCTTATCATAAGGTCCGGTGTAGCAATCTTCAACCTAATCAAAGAATTGTGTATATTTTCTGACGAACTTGCAAATTTCAAGGATATATATGGAAGCTAAAGTCAAAATTTTTAGTTCAATAAAGTGTGGCTTGCAACTTTCAGTTGAATCTATGTTTACGATAGTTCTTATAAATTTTTTTTGTAGTGTAAATAAGTTTCCAACATCGGTGCTATTTCTGCACAAAATGATGCCGTACTGTAAAGTAAAGTGTGGCATGTGTTCGTATCATGAATATAATTTTCCAGCAGAACGTTTCGATCAAAGTCACGAGAGACTTATACACTCGGCTGAGAAACTACGTAGAGAAGAAGCTATTTCTTTGTGCACAGTTTCACAATGTATGTAGATGCCCATGCAAATCAGAGCGTAGCCGGGTCCATAGCATTTATCCCAGACCTACGCTGGCAAATCGGGAACGACTGCAATTTCCAATGAATATCGTCCCAGAATTCCCGGGAACCCATAAGCCGTAACGAATTCGATGCTGAAATCCCACGCTCTGATTTCGTCACGGTTTTGTTAAGGTGGTCCAAATTTTGTGTACAAATTCATATTTAGGATATTTCCGTAATTAAATAAAGCAAAGGTAGTTACAGTACCTGTGTAGATTTTGACATTTAAGCTAAAACTTATTTGGTCATTGATCTCGTACATCATTTTAGTATATCTAAGTTGCCTGTAAATATCACACATTTTTTATAATATTGTTTTGATTTTTATTTGACGTATCTGGACTTTACATAATTGTACAGAAACATGAAAGTCAATATGCTCAACATATGCGGCTTTCATAGAACTCATCGAACAGATTACACTAAAAAAAATAATTACATTGAGGACTCTCGTATTGTGATGTCTCTACACGGGGAAGCTTCTTAGGGTATTGCGATGACTGTACCGTGTCAAATTTAGTGTGAAATAATACTAAATTTGGATTTTACAAAACAAACTTATATAAAGACGTCAATGGGTCGATACGCTTTTTCAAATAGCGCTGGGTGCTCATTGAGTGGATCAATTTGAAATTTCACCTCCACATAAGGCTCGATTATTCTACTCATATTCCTTAAAATCCGTCTCAAGTTGGCTAGTTAGCCAGTTTTTGACCCTTCTTTGAGACCTTATATAGAAAAACAACTGCTGTTCTAATACCCTAAGAAAACAAATAAGACTTGTGTAATCGCCGATCTTATATATACTGGGCAAGCTCTTCAAACAAGTTACATATATGTACCTAACTTAAGTTCTGACGACATGGACAGGCTAATAAAAAACTAGTGCCAGTAACTTGATTTGACACGTCCCCAGGATTTTGTAAGAGAAAACAAGACAATACTTCTAACTAACACTTCGCAAAACTAAAGATAAGATTTAAACAAAAAGTAGGCACTAGAGAATTGCTTTCCGCCAGCGATTTCGCTTGCGGAGAGCAATTCTCTTACACTTTTACACATGGTGAACTGAAATTTTTACTTAAATAAAATGTTCTCGTAATGTTATTTTTAACCGGAGGTGTGCCTTTATAACAAAATACTACGAATACAACAGTACAGCTACTACAATTAAAGCATTTACACAACATACAAGTCATTGCAGACTTAAAACCAGGCCAAACGCTCCAGCCCAATAACAGTTGCCAGTGCCCATCAACTAAACAAACATTTTAAAACGTTATTAATATATTGTACCTAATGTTTATGTTCAAAAGCCTGTTAATTATTTCCAATTATTTACCTATTCACCATCAAAGCTTGTCAGAGAATATATATATCTCCAGCAAACTTGACAAATACTAAAACTCATTAAGCTTTTAATAACAAGCTGATACAATATTTTTATTTGATCGTAACCTATATATATAGTATAAACCTAGTATGTGTATAGTAAGAAATATTTCCAGTTTCAGTACCTTACATGTTGATTTTCAATAATTGTTAACATTTCTGCTCCTTTTGTCTGTTATTATATCCGAAGTATCAGGGTTGTATAAGCTGTGGCCCGATCACAATGTGGCGTTTATTATTGTAACATTTGTTTGCTGTTTATTTCTAAGGGTAAAGCCAAACGAGCGTAATTTGAGTCGCAGAATTTCGGTAGCATAAATTCTGCTGCATTCGGTTTCATACAAAAAGGCAGTTGGTGCCACGCGACGACGAAAAATGAGTTATCCACATGTATGCAACAAAAATTACGCGACTCACGACTCACAAAATTACGCTCGTTTGGTTTTATCCTAAAGCTTCTTCCTCGCAGAATTAAAAAATAGTCTCTGTCTAATTGCTGTACAATGTTTCATACTTATGTATCCCTTACTACTCGATCTACTCGATCTACCTCGGTCGACTTATAAAAACGGATAAATAGGCAAATAGATTATTTGCATAGTACCTATATTTCCAATGTTTTGTGATCGTACCGTTGCAAAAATCTTAGTTTACGTTTTTTTTTAATACTAAAATATCTTTTTAACTACCTAAACTACTTTGGGAAGTTACTATCTAGCTCTCACGAAGTTTCAAAGCACCCAAGCTCCGGATTAAAAAGATTTATTCATGGTATAAAAGGCAATAAAATTTTCAAAATCCGTCTCTTTGTTCTCACCGTTTGTCAAAGGAAGTGACCCTCTAAATGTGACGTATAATGTCTGAACTTAGAAATGTAGAAATTGCATACTTTAAAAGCATGATATAAATTAAAGATTTTTTAGGGAGGACAGTTTTGTTCAATGCCGCTGGTGGAAAGTTAAAGCTGAAGGATGTATCACGTAAAATATTTGATTTTGCTTCCCGCATAGTAGACATTTCAAACAATTCTTCTCTCTATTACTCCATTTGATAATGATTTTGAGCATTTGGTATTCTACTTAGTTATATACTAGACTAATACCCCGTGGGGTGCCGGCCTAAAATTTCACATTTTTATATATTATAGCTGCCGTGTGTTGTCACTTATAAATTTCTATGGAAATGGGTTGAGATGTATTGAAATGTATCGAGCTATAATATATAGCTTTATATTATAGCTGTGTGTGAAACGCTTCACTCTCGCAATGATGTCGCTTTTGGGTTCGAGTCCGATCCAAAAAAATATGTTCTCCAATTATTTGTATATAATTTCAGTTGATGGGATTTTTAGTAAGTAATTACTTTACAATTTGGAACTACAAGCTCTTGAATATAAGATAAGTAAAGGAAACGTCTTTATTTTTTATGCCTGATAAGTTAGCCTTTGACCACCATCTCACCTGATGGTAAGTGATGATATGGTCGAAGAAGTTGTTCAGACTAACCTAGAATTACCGTCAGTCAAGGAAAGCTGCCGAAACACAGCGTTAGGTGCTCGGCGACAGATTCTCTACTTGAGGGTGGTAGCTAGCCAGGCGGGCATTCGCAAAATGCCCTACCATCACACTATAACGACTGCCATCCTAATACAATAACGGGAACGACGGCTTAACGTGTCGTCCGAAGCACGGAAACGCTCAGTAGTAATGTCTCTATAAGTCACCCATCCAACTCATAACCGCGGCGGACGTTGCTTAACTTTGCAGATCGGTTCAGAACGGCTAAGCAAACTTCTCTACGAGAGCTTCTAACTTACTTAAAAGTATTCTGATTGTGCAGCTGGCTGACTTTCTACACATACATCTATCTATAGGTAGGTACTTGACGATGTGTGTAGCAGTAATTATTACTTGAAGTTGTATATTGGACTAAGGATGAGGTGCTTTTGGTGGGTAAGGATTTTACTGAAACTAATGTTTAGACAACTTTTCCAACTAATAGATTCTTGAAACAGTGATGGCTCAGTGACTTTGGCTATGTACTGCCGTGCAGCAGGTCCATGGTTCGAATCCCGCCGTGGGTTTGAGTTCTCAATGAATGAATGAAAGGGCATTTTGGGAATGCCCGCCTGGCTAGCCACCATCAAGTAGAAAATCTGTCGCCAAGCACCTAACAGTGTGTTCCGGCAGCAGTCCTTGAGATCCAGTAAAATTACAGGCACATGAGACCTAACAACTGTACGTCTCAGTGTGACGGGCACAGTGCAATTCGTGTTCTAGAAATGTATCTGTTATAGGTATTAGTCCACTTAACATCAGGTGAGCTTCGGGATTCTTCCATCACAATAATAAAAAAAGTCTTATGCTCAGACAAATGTTTCTGATAGATTTTCTATAACATTTCTTATACCTAATCTTACATTGATTTTGAAGACTAGCACCGACAACGATCACCAGTGGTAGGTCTCTTAGGCGAGAGTCTTGACTTGATGTGTACCACAGCAGTGTCAGATATACTGCTTCGAAGCAATAGTGTGCAAACACTATTGTGTTGAGGCGTGAGGGGCACTGTAGTAAGTGAAGTTACTGGGCAAACTAGATATAAGAGCTAAATTCTCAGAGTAACGGGCGCAGTGCACCCTAAAGCAGAATGAGGATGGTGTGCATTTTTGATGGACAGGCGTGACTCTTACCATCAGATGGGCTACTTGTAGTGTTTGTATCTATTTAATAGATATAATACCTTGTCTCATGTACACGAGTGGTGGGGCGATACGCGAGCGTCAGTTGTTGACAAGACGTCACGGCGACTGGACGTACGCCTGCACGTGACACTAGGTGCTACAGTGAGCCATAGGGAAGGTGGTACCGTACCTTTATTAGTGCACACGGGGGTCCTACAAGTGGCGACGAGGAGAAAGGTCAGTGAATAAAAAAATATTCAAAAATGAAAGTAGGTTAGGTATGGCAAAAACAATTAGGTTATTCGTGTTAATATGTATTGTTGATCACAAGAGTAGACGAATTAGTTACTCGCAATACGACTAATCGAATAAGTAGAAGGTACATAAATGCGAAAATAATGCAGTGCAAATTATTTTGTTTTGTTGAGGGTAGAACTTCAAAAAAAATACCTAGCTTGCTGTTGACTGGTTATTTGTTTATTGTTTAGATTTATTGTCAACTAGCTGCGCCCCGCGGTTACACCCGCGTGGTGATGGACGATGATGATAAAAAGTACCATTTGTGTTAATCCAGCACCTCATCTACCTCCATAATTTCATTAAATTTGGTTCTGCCGTTTGGGTGTTAAGAAGTAATAAACATACTTACACACTCAAAAACGTTCGCCTTTATAATATTAGTTTGATAAGGATTGAGAGGAGTACGTCACATATGGCAGAGTTTTTTCCTATTTACTTGACACTTATCGTTATATTTTGGACAATTCACACAATATCTTAATAAATAATAGCCTATGTGTTATTCTGATAAATAAGCGATATTAATGGAAAGTTTCACTAAAATCCATTCAGTAGTTTTGCGTGAAAGGTAAGTAGTAAGGATTAACTGACTTGTTAGGACTGGCTGGTTTATTTAACGATCGTTATACATATATAATTAAATAATGATAAATAAGATACTGTAACTAATAGGTATGAACAAAGCAGTGAGTAAAATAATACGAAACGTTACTGATTACGACCGATTTTAGAAGAAGACTGTCAATTTGAATATAATTTCGTGTGTATGCCCGCGATATACTAGTGTTGTTTTGACTTATTTAAGTCGCCGTTGTCAATCATGTATGACGTGCTGCGGGTCTATTGAGTTACGTTTAACAAGTTTAATATAAATGAAAGTAACTGCATACATTAAACATAATCTAGTCGTCATAAATAGCAGTAATAATACCCACTGCTATTCTGGAGGGATCGTGTTACCAAATATAGTCAAATGAGATATATAGTTTTAACAAGATATGAAAGGTAGTTAGTTTGCCAAGCCATTTCAAGTAGTGACAAGTCGTAGTGAGGAAAGTCATTCACATAGAGTCAAGTAGAATTTTCCGGATTTCGGTACCGTGATAATGATAGTTATGTACATAAGGATTAAATGATTAAAATATTCTACACCTAATGTCTGGACTTCCATTAAATTGGAGGTATGTTGGACTTCCATTAAATTGGAAGTATAATTTTGACTTCCATTAAATTGGAGGTATATTTTTGACTACCATTAAATTGGAGGTATGTATTTGACTTCCATTAAATTGGAAGTATGTTGGACTTCCATTAAATTGGAGGTATATTTTTGGACTTCCATTAAATTGGAGGTATGTATTTGACTTCCATTAAATTGGAGGTATGTCGGACTTCCATTAAATTGGAGGTATATTTTTGGACTTCCATTAAATTGGAGGTATGTATTTGACTTCCATTAAATTGGAGGTATGTCGGACTTCCATTAAATTGGAGGTATATTTTTGGACTTCCATTAAATTGGAGGTATGTATTTGACTTCCATTAAATTGGAGGTATGTCGGACTTCCATTGAATTGGAGGTATATTTTTGGACTTCCATTAAATTGGAGGTATGTTTGGATTCCGATTCAATGGATAAACATTTCTGGACGCCCCAACTACCAACGATTGTGCATATGCTACCAGCACTGGAACTCGAAGGGGACAGTGTTTCAGTAGGATTACGTTGGGAAAAATGGATATGATCCTTCTTGAGGCGGCTGACATAAAATGTCAATTAAAAAAGAGAGTAACGCTACTTTTGCTGGGTGGAGCTGGACTTCAAGAGATATTTCACAACCTGCCAGGTGCAATTAGGGAACCTTTGAAAGAAATCGATATATTTCAAGTTGCGGTCGATAAGCTTGACAATTACTTCCGTCCCAAACAAAATAAAACTTACGGCAGACATCTTTTTCGTCTAATTAAGCTTTGAAAAGTTGCCATCAAATTTAGGGATTAAGCACGTAAATGTAAATTTAATAAACCTGATGATCACATTATTGATCAGATAATAGAATGCTGTGTGTCATCAGAACTGAAAAAAAATTATAACGGGTTGTTCCTATAGACAAAGTAATTACGAAGCAAATACACTAGAGGTGGTGAATCAGCAGCTAGCAAGCTACGAACAGAAAGACAAGGAAAAATCAATGACGGTAACGTGAACGTTATATTAAGCTAAAACAAAGCAACTATAATTTGCAGAGGATACTACAAAAGTAGAGATAAGAAGAGACGCTAACCAGAAACCAAAATACGGTAGATGTAGTAACTCTACGCATAACTCACAAAACTGAAGATACCTAGCAAAAGAAAAGAAATGCCATAGTTGTGACAAATTAGGATACTATCAAAAATGTTCCAAGAGTAAGATCAATCAATTAAAGCGGAAAACAGAACAGACAAAATCAAGGAATAGGAACAATTTTAAGAAAATGCGTACAAGAGAAACAGTCAATGTAATAGGAAATGAAGAGGAAGAAGTTCAGTATATTTTAATGTAAACGATGACGAAAAATATAATGCAACTTAGGTGGTGTAAAACTTGGAATGCTAATTGATTTTGGCTATAAACTAAACTCAATAACAGACGACGTTTGGGAATACTTATAATAAGGAAGTAATATGCTATAACCAAATCAAGGAGCTAAATAAAACATTGATGGCGTATGGCTGTACAGAACCCTTAAAGGTCAAGGGATCGTTAGAAGCTGTTATAAATAGATGGACGATCTGAACGTTGTACTGTTTATGTCGTCCAGAACGGAACGAGGAACCTGTTAGGCAAAGACACGGCATTGTGTTTAGGGATATTAAAACTAGGCTTCGGGTTTAATCAAATTGCTCAAACACGCAAACCTTTTCCAAAATTTAAAGACATTTTTGTTGAGATCCCGACTGACAACTCAATCAAACCCAAAATGCAACCCCACCGTAGAATACCTATACCAATAGAAAAGGAGATACAGATAAAATTATATATAAAAAAAACACGTTCCACCGAAATGAGCTTCATCCTAATTCACGATACCTGACCACATTATAACGTCCAGCGGTCTTTACGGATATAAAAGGAATTGGTGAACTATATAAATAAATGGATACATCATTTGGCGACCATAACAGAACCATTGAAACAGGTACTGAGACAGAAATTAGGATAGAAGGCGAGTGTTGATAACTAGTGGACGGGGAAACAAGAAAAAACATTAAAGAAATTGAAGGTGACATTATCGGAAATAGAAACCTTAGTCAAGTCAAAGTCAAAGTCAAAATCATTTATTCAATTTAGGCGTCTACGACGCTCTTATGAAGGTCAATTACAAATTTTAGTATTGAAATATTCTACATTGTACTGCCACGTTCAGCAAATAAATTGTATAGAGCCACTGCGAGAAGAACGGGCAAGAAACTCGGGGCCATTCTTTTAAACATCTTTTAACAATGTGTTACATACATACTATATAATAGAGTTATTACAATATTTGTTTAAATTATGTAGGTGACAGGCAATAGCTTGGCGGAGGCGGAATTGTCCAGGCATTTTTGTCGTTTATGTAATCAGAAACTGTGTAGTAGGATTTTTTAATCAATATGTTTTTCACATGCAACTTGAATTTCCCTTCTGTGAGCGTTGTAATATGTTTGGGAACTTTATTATAAAACCGCACACAATTACCTAAGAAGGACCTTTTATTTGTCTTTGCTAATCTAAAACCTGGCACCACTATTTTATCTTTATTCCTAGTATTGTAATCGTGATTGTCACTGTTTAATTTAAATTTACTCAAATTTTTACGAACATACATAATATTTTCAAATATATACAGACTTGGTAAAGTTAAAATATCAATTTCTTTAAAAAGATCCCTCACAGATTCCCTAGGACCCATTTTATATATGGCTCGAATTGCACGCTTTTGTATGATAAAGATTGTCTCTATCTCAGCAGCAGTTCCCCACAGCAATACGCCATACGACATAATACTGTGGAAGTACGCGAAATAAACTAGCCGAGCAGTAGCTACGTCTGTTAACTGTCTTATCCTAAGAACTGCATATGCAGCAGAACTAAGTCTTCCGGAGAGATCATGTATATGTGGATCCCATTGTAAAGTGGAATCCATTTTGATTCCCAGGAAGACTGTCGCTTTGTCAATAGGGAGTTTATCTGGGCCAAGCTTTATGTTTGGTTCAACATAAGGAACATTTGGTAAAGAAAACTTTAAACATTTCGTCTTTTTTGAATTTAGGAGAAGATTATTAGCGGCAAACCATTTACAAATCTTAGATAATACATTATTTACATGCGTCAGTTCACTGTCTTTCCTATCTACTTTAAAAATCAGAGAGGTATCATCTGCGAATAAAACAATATCGCAGAAATCTTTGACCATGCAAGGCAGATCATTAATATATGTTAGAAACAGAAAAGGTCCCAAAATTGATCCCTGTGGTACTCCCATTTTTACCAATGACCCGGAAGAAGTATTGCCATTTATTCCAACCCTCTGTAGCCTGTCTGACAGATATGACTCTATAAGATTCAGAGCTTTCCCACGAATACCATAGTGGGAAAGTTTACGAATCAGAGTGCAGTGCTCTACACAGTCGAATGCCTTGGAAAGATCACAAAATACGCCAATAGCATCATGTGAACTCTCCCAGGCTTCCAGTATATGCGACATCAATTGAACACCTGCATCTGTTGTGGATTTGCTCTTGGTGAAACCAAACTGATTCTCATTTAATAAATTATGCTTGTTAAAATGGGATAGTAGTTGTTTGAGCATAATTTTTTCGAATACTTTACTCAGAACAGGTAAGATGGAAATAGGTCTATAATTGCAAGGGTCAGATGTAGACCCCGACTTTAAAATTGGAGTGATTTTACTTTGTTTCATTAAATCGGGGAAGTTTCCACTATCGACACAAAGATTGAATATTGTTTCTAAATATGGTGCAATAATGTAAATTATAGACTCTACCACTTTTACTGACATACCCCACAAGTCTTCAGTACTCTTTATGTTTAAACTTTGAAATGTTTTTATAATTTCAAATCTTGTGGTGTGTCTGAAAGAAAAGTCCGGTGATTTGCTTGGAAAATTATTTTTTAACATAGTTTCTGCTACATTGGGACAAGAATCCAATGACTTAGTGGCTTCTAGGGGCAAGGTAGAAAAAAAATTTTCAAATATATTCGCCACTTGTATTGAATCAGAGATTTGATTTTTATCAATAGTTAAGACATATGTTGAATCTCTAGGTTTATTTTTACCAGTTTCACTATTTATAGTCTTCCAAATGGTTTTTATTTTATTTTTAGACTTGCTAATTTTGTTTCTAATAAAAAGAGATTTAGCACACAAGCAAACAGATTTGAACATTTTTGAATACTTCCTAACATAATCATGAAACTGTTTGCAAGATGTTAAATTTTTCCTACGATACAGATCAAACAAATAATCTCTACTTTTTCGAATACCTGTTGTTGCCCAATCACCGAACTTCAACTTTCCATCTATTTGTTTTTTTATTTTTGGACATACTTTTTGAAACTCAGTGTTTACTAAAGAAAATAAGCTATTATAAATGTCATTTGGGTCACTATGAGAAAAATTTGTAATGCCAAGCTTAGCTTCTATGTTGGTACTGAGTATTTCCAGCCTACTAGTTGTTAATGGTCTATGTTCAATTTCATACCTCTCTGTTTTTCTGATTCCATCAAATTTTATCGCTAGGCCCTCATGATCAGATCTAATACCCTTCATTATTGACTTTTCTTTAGTCTTACAGTTTGAGTATATATTGTCTATACAGGTAGCTGAAGTGTCTGATATCCTAGTGGGCTCACAGAATAGAAATTTCAAATTAAATGACTTAAACAATGAAATAAGATCAGTCTTATTTTTAGTATTCAATAAAATATCTATATTAAAATCACCACATACAAATATGGGTTTTTTGCATTTTGAAATTTTCTGTAGTATATTTTCCAAAGTGGATAAAAATTCTGTAAAATTTTGAGCACGACCTTCATCTGTTGGTGGTCGATATACGCACAACACGAGATGCCTGTCCACCTCCACACAAGCAACCTCACAGACACGTTCGACAGAACATCTGACCAAGTCACGGCGTTCTTTAAATTTTAAATTATTTTTTACAAGTATAATACACCCTCCTCCTTCTGCAGATGATCTGTTAAACGCACTACCCACACTAAAATTCTTAACATTAAATAACATTTTATCTGCTCTAAGCCAAGTTTCAGTGAAACATAATATGTCAAATGGATATTTATCTAAGAATATTTCAATTTCAAGTATTTTGCCAGGGAAGCGATTTATATTTTGGTAGTATAGTGCTATGTCAGAACACTTCCCTGTTGTCTCTCTTAAAAGTTTAAACTGTTTGACTGAACATGTACATGTACTAAAATCTGTAGCGTCAAAACTAGACTTAGTTATATTTCCTATAACCGACTCAATATTATAAGCTACCAAAGTAGCAATTAAATTTTTATATTTCTTAGGTAGGTACATCCTATCCTGAGTCAACATAAAGTGAGTAATAAATTTATTACAGTCAAAAAATAAAAGTTTGTCTCCATGACGACATGTCATATTATATAAAATTGTATTTAATGAGTGAATATGCTCATTCTGGCTTTGAGTCAGTGCATCTGAATAGGGAAATGCACATAACATGATTTGATACGCATCAAGATTTAACAATGAAGTTATACTTGCTATTAACTGTTTCCTGTCAATACCCAAACTTTGGCCTAAGTACACAATAACTATGGTATTTTTATCAATTTCAGAAGCCATAATTTTCTCCTCAATCTGTGCATAAGAAGCACCAGGCATGCAGTAATTTCTAACAGAGCAGTTTAATGAATTACCAAGTAATGAGCCAAAATTTTTGCCTATTGCGTCTGAAAAAACCAAAACTTTAGTTACCATATCCTGGTTAGTGGTGATACCCTGACTCTCCCCCCGGACTGCTTCAGTGCATGTTTTGTTTAATGGCTGAGCTATTGTTGGTATTGAATGGGGCTCTCTGGTTGCTTGCGGCTGACTATGAGACCTTGAGCATGCACACTCAATATTTCTCACACTCTCCACATTGGTGGTCACAAGATCCATTAAACTTATAGCTTCCTTGTAGTGATCACTAAGATGGTTTTGAGCTGATAAGTAGCTAGAGAAAATATTTTGCAATAATTTCTCTTTTTCTAGCAGCTCGGAGCGAAGACTCAGAGTATCATCATCATACAGTTGCTTAGTAATTTCTAATTCATCTAAACAATTTTGAAGATTTTCCTGTAATAGTAACTTATCTTTCACCAAATTCACATTTCTCTTGAAATAGTTCCTGTTTTTAAGTTGTTTTTTGCACTTCCACATCACTTTTTTAAGCTTAAAATACTTTTTAATTTTCTTATGGCTCTGAAAGACTGGAAATTGACTGCATGTAGTGTTCTCATCAGTCAAGTCAATAGTTACAATAGGCTGCAGGGAGCTTGCTGATTCCATGCCACTACCGACCAGCTCATTATATAAATTTAAGGTGTCAGCGGCCTGTTCATTGAACTTTGTCGAATTTAACAACATGATTTCATGTTGAGCCTTACTTAATTCAAATTCAAGTTCTGATATACGGCTCAAGGCCTGTTCATGCGTCTCACTACATTCTTTAAATGACAGTACAATGTTCTGTAGCTGTTCATTTCGTTGGAGCACTTCTGAGTAATCCGTGTACAGACTGGCAAGTTCACTCTTGAGTTCAGTGTTTTTTGACACAATTTTGTTCACCTCAACCTCACTGTCTTCTCTTTCTTGTAGAAGCTGATCAGAGAGGTCTTTGTGCTTTTGCAGGTCCTGCAGAGCAACTCTGAGTTTCTCTTCCAGTTCTCTTGCCAAGGTTTTCCTTGTAGTTACAGGCATAGTGAAGTACCAACAACTCCGAACAATTACTGTAAAACAAATAAAAGTAGCTAAGTTTCTGTTTCAAGAAGTATTCTAGGTATGTATGTATTCTTTACAATTCAAACTCAAAGTTACAATTATTTCCTATATAAATTATATACTATAAACAAAATCAACAAATCAAGTCAGAATACAGTTATTAATACACAACAAAATATTTTTTGTTTACATTTGTATATGCAACAGATAAAAAGGGAAAAAGAAACTGAAAATTTGTTAGAAATACAGAGAAATTAGTTTAATAGATGATGGTCAGAAACAGATTGGAGAGAAAAAAGTATGAAGCTTTTTATCTGCTAACAAAAGCAACAAATGATTGATGGTAATAGGTATACCTTATTATGTTTCTTCTTTAATAGATAATTTTTGTGGGCTTGACTACTATAAAATATTGAAGTGTAAAGTCATCAGCACTAGCATCCAGAGCAGACCGGTGTCCTCTAGCAGCACCCGTTCACGAGTTAATGCATGTGCCAGCCATCGCCTTCTTCAACCATTTTTGAGGGAGGATGGCGACCCGACACACAACACCACCACTAGACAACACCTTTATGTGAGCATGACCGTTCTGAATACCCGTGCCTACGGATACTTCTACAAATTCACAACTTTGAGACTGAGTTGCAAACCAGGATTAGGAGTCAAATAGTGTTGAATGTCTGAGGCAAAAGAAAAAAACATCAACTTTGCCTCCACTATTTAGTCTAGCAAGATAGTCAGTACACAGCCAATGTGCGATTATTAACGTAGCACCAAGTGAGTGATAACGGAAATGTGTTAAATGTGTACTTAAAGTTAGATATTAGACATTATACTCCCCAGTAAAAATCCAAGATGTTTGAAATCTCAACCGCTGCTGTAGGATGACGTACTATGATATTTATTCACTGTTTAATGAATATGTCGCGAACTAAATTATTCACACTATAAAGCTACTTTAAAACTAACGTTAATTATGCAAAAACACTACAAATTAGCCTTATTTTCTATTTAAAACAATTATTAAAATACAGAGAAAACATTATGACATGTACAACATAGTGTTGCCACAGGGCAAAAAAAAAAGGCTAGGCTAGGCTTAGGCTATTATGATGTCAAGGATAAAACACAGATCATAGCTGATGCCAGGCCTGTAGGTCTGGATGCTGTTTTAGTTCAAATTGACCAGAATGGTCCAAGTATCATTGCGTATGGGAATCGTACTCTGACAAGTTGTGAACGGTAATATAGCAGACCGAAAAAGAAGAGCTAGCATTTGTCTGGGTTATAGATCACTTCAATACTCTTTGGGAAATAATTCCACCTAATCACGGACCATAAGCCCTTGGAATTTTTATACGGTAGGAAATCACGGCCCTGCGCTTGAGTCGGAATATGGTTTTTGAGGTTATTGTTATACTGTAAAGTTCAAGCCTGGAATACAAATATTGCAGATCCACTTTCAATATTGTGCAAAGAAGTCAATAACGTAACTGAAGTGAGCAACTACGTTTTCCAGATACTAAAACGAGTGAAACATCATGCGATCCCCTTACGAGATATAATCGACTATTCAGACAAAGGTAGATAGAAAGGTAGATAGATGAACTCTTTATTGAACACCTTAAACTAAACTATTACTAATTACTAATATTTGACTTACAAATAGTGAACAATTGGCGGCCTTATCGCTCAAAAGCAATCTCTTCCAGACAACCGTTGAATGAAGAGGAGCAAGTTTCGATAAGGGATGGCGGTAAGTTTTGATAAGCTAATGAGATTAAAAAAGATAAAAAGGCATTATACAAATCAGTGGGACGAAACGATAAAGATACAAAATCTTTGAGAATGAGCTGTGTTTCTATGAGAATGTTCTTTTAGGAGGGAAGAGGATTGTTATTCCTGAGATAGTTCTGCAAAGAATATGGTATTACACTTTTTAGTACAGTGCCATATTGACCTCAGAATATAAAGATATATAAAGATAAATTACATGCACATGAGACATAAGAACTATGTCTCAAGGTGACGGGCGCACTGCAACTCCGCTTAACATCAGTTGGGCCTCGAGCTTGTTCCGTCACAATAACAAAAAAATTAACGGTGAGGTCGAGCGCCAAAATCGAGATATATGGAAACGTCTCAAAATAAGCCAAACTGAGCGGAAAGACCTTAACGAGACATTATATAATTATCCTATGATGTATAATTCAACTTCTCACTCATGTTTTTTTCCAAGAGGCAGAGTAGTGACAATTCCGATGTTAAAAAAATCACAGCAGGGAAGTTGATGTCGAAGTTCATGACAAAATTCAAAAAGAGAAAGGGAAGGAATACGGAGACCGGAAGAGAAGAGTTAAGGAGTCGGATATTGTAGAAGGAGACAAAGTAAAAGAGATGGAGAAATGAAAAAAATGGCAACAAACTTAAATCCTACCCCTTATATGGTAGAGAAGTCTGTAGGCGGGGATATGGCATCGGCGATAATTATAACAATAGAATTTCATTCATAAATTGGCCATAGTGGTCCAGTCCGATTTCAACTTATTAAGGAACGAAGAAACAGCACAACAGCATCGAAGAAATGTTATACATCTAAGGAAAGTGGAAGGACAATGGGAGTCTGTGAAAGATAACTTAGAAAAGCAAGACAAATAAAGAATTGAAGAGTTATCGATAAGAACTAGTGACTTGGCTAAATAAATGGTGTTAAATATTGATTTAAATATGAAGCTCAATTATATGTAATTACGTGATCCTGTTAAATCATTTTGAATAAATTCCTGATTAAAATTAATTAATTAAAATTAATGATAAGAAAGGGATGTAGTGTTTGTATCTATTTAATAGATATAATACCTTGTCTCATGTACACGAGTGGTGGGGCGATACGCGAGCGTCAGTTGTTGACAAGACGTCACGGCGACTGGACGTACGCCTGCACGTGACACTAGGTGCTACAGTGAGCCATAGGGAAGGTGGTACCGTACCTTTATTAGTGCACACGGGGGTCCTACACTACTTATACGTCATCACTCAGAAACATAAAAAAAATGTGGTTAATATTAAGGCAGAATGATTTTTTAACCCCTTGGCATTTGGACAATACCCCAGCATGGACAATTTAGGTCTATTAACGAATTATATTCTATTGTGCTCATTATCTATGATGTTCATGGATATAGATCTAATAATCAATAAGTTCTTATGATGGCTTTTCAAATTGATCTAGAGATAAGGGTACTAGACAAACATATTCAGACATATATGGTTACAATTACTAGCTTTGTAATGTGACACGAGGTATGATTCGTTGTCATATAGGTACCTGCTATGTTAGTTTATTTCCATTTGAATTGAATGTAGGCCATGCCGTGATATAGATTTCTCAATCTCCAACTTGTTTTCTTACCTTGTAGTATCTAAGTATTATTGGTTGGTAGAGAAACACAGAGTTTGAAAGTTCTACATATATACATATACCTAGTTAGCTAGACAAAGTTTCAATAAGAAACAAAAGCTGTATAGTAGAAAACAAGTATTTGTCCGTTACTCTACCATATTAAGCAGACAACCAATAGCTTACCTATACAAAGGCCTCCTTTTTTCTCACAGACTTCACGTAGAAAAGGTTCTTCCACATTTTTCACCTGCAAACACTTCCCATAGCCACTTCACTTGAAATAACTTAAGCACTTAAATATCACCACACTCAGATCATAGATTCACTTGTCACAAACCACTACCACATGTGAACATTTCGTTTCTTTGAAGAGGTAAACTGTTTTGAGTTTGGTTGGTATATGTCAAAATATTTGACACTTGAGTCAAGATAGGGCTTCTATAAAGCGTTTGATGACCCCAAATGTTTCTTTGCGACTGGATCGGATGCAAAACGCGGTTTCACTGCGCGAGCGCAGGCCCGGTATGCGGGTTTGTATGTGTGAGTGTGTACAGATTGGAGTGCACGCACACAAGTGAACGCAGGCTGCACGGTTTTTGTCGAATGTCCACAGGGCAAGTAACCGCACACCCGAAGCGGTGTAACTTGGAAAGATATAGAACAATATTCTTACTTGTTCATGATATGTTGGTTTGCTTGAGATATTTTAAAAGCTTTGTATGTCTTTAATGAGAACCTAACTTTACTTTTTTTTATTCCTGATAGGTTGGCCTTTAACTACTATCTCACATGATGGTAAGTGATGTGTGGTCGAAGATGTTAGTCAGGCTAACCTAGAATTACGAATATTTCGATTCCTTTAATATTCGATTCTCAAACAGTGGTATAATTATTAAATGAAGTGTATATATATAAAAATAGCATAGAAGATAGAAGAGTATACATACGATACCTACTTATTATTAGTTACGAGTTATTTGTATAGTTTTTGATTCTAGATTAGCCTGAACAACATTTTCAACCACATCATTACTTACCATCAGACGAAATTGTAGTCAAAAGAGAACCTATGAGCTAAAAAGTTAAAAAAACAATAACCTGCAGTATCCAAGTTACAATTCTTGGCATTTCAATCAAGGTTTTTCTGAAAGTTGCTGGTCGATGTCCCGCTAGCGCGACTCGAGCTTCGATCTCTTCTCTCTTTCTAACAATACACTTATCCATACATCAAACAGAGATAACTACGTAAAACGCACAAAGCTATGATTTTGCAGAAGTTGAAGTTGTCTACTACAGTACAGCTTTGCTTGAAGAGTGCGTTCGTGTTAGTGTTAACCGACTTATTTAAATATCATCAATTTGTACTGTGTCCTTTAGAATACTGGTCATTTTAAATGTATAGCATTACTTATACTACCATTTGAGGCTTTTTTAGAGTAAAGGCTTGTTGGCATTGTAAGTTGATCTAGCGATTTGAATCGCTTCAGAATTTGTGACATGTCATAAAAGTAATAAAATAAAGAACAAGTTCTATGACAGATAAACTATACATACCGTCAAAAAAAGTGTGTATAGGTTTTTACACGTATTGAAATATATGGACTAGTATTTTAGAAAATACCTTATCGCTTTAGAACTGTTTAAGTATTTTTCTACACATAAAAGGTTGTTCTTTATGCAAAATGTCACCTGGTTAGCAATGGTTGTCAAGAATGGCAAACAGACTTAACCTCATAAAGAAAGCTGCGGGAATAAATCGTAAGGTGCTTGGTGACAGAATTTCTACTTGAGGATTGTAGCTATAGCTAGCCAAGTATTCCCAAAATGCCCTACCGCCATTTGTTTATCTCAAGCCCGCCACGAGAGTCAAACCACGGACCCCTTGCTTAGCAATGTAGCAATGCCACTGGGTCATCACTGCCTTCAAAAATGTGTTTCACGTAGATCCGATACCCTACTGATTGATCAAGTGAGCTCACGGAGTCAGTTCGCGACAGTTCAGAATGGGACTGGCTTTGATTTGAGTTTTTACCGTCTACTTTTTATTTTTGTCCTATATAAACTTCATCAAAATCGGTCAAGCCGTTTTTGAGTTACACTCCAATAACTGAAAAGTATTTTCTTCATATCATGATGATATAGTCATTGACAGTGAATGACAATCGACCCCATAAATAGCAAGGGTCACTTAAAAGAGTGCTTTTTTTTACCAAATAACTTGTTGAAATCGGTACCATGATGGTTCAAAAATACCTACACTACAATATAGTGCGCATGGTATTGACTTCGATAAGTTATTTCACACAATTGTGTGTTGAAGTCGGTTCTATTATTTGCTAAAAAGAAAACTTAAGCGATAGAAGTGAAGTACTACCAGTATATAATAGTAGACTTCAAACAAATACAAGGCTGTCCCACAGAAAGGTAGTAATTTGTTTAACTGATGATTTAAATAAAGCACTTGCGTAATAATCATAACTGTTCCTTTTAAACATTTGGCAGTTAATGAAGAGGGCTGTTGGTATAGTTTTAAAGAGTTATTTATCGTTTTAATATTGTTAGGTTTGCAATAACGCCTGCTGTGCGGATTACATTACAAAATCACAAATATTTTTTGAAGCAGTGATTTTGAAACAGGCTCAGTGGCATTGGCTCTGGACTGCCGCGCAGCAGGTCCATGGTTCGAATCCCGCCCAGAGCTTGAGCTTCACCGCATGGTGGAAGGGCATTTTGCGAATGCCCGCCTGGCTAACGACCACGCTCAAGTAGAAAGTCTGTCGCCAAGCACCGAAAGGTGTGTTCCGGCAGTAGTCCTTGAGAGCCAGTGAAATTACAGGCACAATGAGACTTATCAACTATGTCTCAATGTGACGGGCGCAGTGCAATTCGTGAGTTGTCATGAATTGCAACTGTTATAGGCAGAGGTTAGTCCACTTAACATCAGGTGGGCCTCGAGCTTGTTCCGTCACAATAACATAAAAAAAAATAAAAAAAAAATATATACGATAGGAAAAATTTTAGTCATGTGCGGGATTCGAACCCGCGTCCATCCACCCCTTGAGCCGGGGTATGCTCTAACCAATTGAGCTAACATGACATGACGTCATAACTCAAATCTTTCCTATCGTTCTTTAACCATCGTATTGGGATGGAGCGACATCTATAGTACCACTTGCGTTGTACAACAAACAAGACCAATTTTGCAATTGGTTTTATACTTGTAAATGATGACGCAACGTTATAATTTTAATATTGTTAGGTTTGCAATAACGCCTGCTATGCGGATTACATTACAAAATCACAAATATACGATAGGATTTTTTTTTTCCCACACATGACTTAAATTTTCCTATCGTATATTAGTGATTTTGTAAAGTTATTTATCGTTTTTTTATATCTGATAGGCCAGCTTTGGACCACTATATTATTGTTTGGTAAATGGTACATTCTTTATGATATAACCAGTCGGGCAAGGCGTTCGCCTGATGGTAAGCTACATGCCTGCGCATGGCAGTAGAAGTGTTACCAAGAAATTTATACTGAAATGATCTAGCTTTTTACGATATCCAACATGTGGATTTGTATCAGTACTACTGTACTGTATCAGCCGGATAATCCACTGCTGGACACAGCCTCCTCCAATAGGGGTGGTTTGCCATAATACCCACGCTTGGCAGGCGGCTTGGGGATCGCAGTGTGAGATATCAATTCCTCAGAAAGTGCTGCTGCCCACCTTCTGGTGTGTTACCCTTAGTCACCTCTTACGACACCCACGGGTAGAGATGGGGGGATGACATTCTAGCCCGGCATCCTACGGGTAATGTATTAGCACCTACTGATAATCTTAATCCTTAGGTTTAATGGAATAAAGCTATGTAGTAAAGAATGTATTACTAAACGACTAGTTAGGCGGTTGAAATATTAAATTCATTATTACCTTAAGTTGAACGCAGATGTCTATTTACGGAATCCAAATGTGATATGGTTTCGGTAATCTAAATTAGTTACGTATGGCGCGAGATTCGGATTTTCACGATTATACTTGGCTGTATCTTGACCACTATCTCAGTATCGTTCGGTTTAAGCGTTAGTAATGCTGCAATCGAAGATGTAGAACAGGCTTACCTAAAGACTGACTGACTCTTAAGGAAAGCAGTCGGAACACACCGTTAGGGGCTTGGTGACAGGTTTTCTACTTGAGAGTGGCAGGTAGCCAGGCGGGCATTTGCTAAATACTCCACCACTATGATGACAGACATTCTAAGACAACAAGCGGGACCGACGACAGCTTAACCTGCCTTTTGAAGTACGAAAGCGCTCAGTAGTATAGCCACTATCGGTCACCCATCCAAATCGTGATCGCAGCGGACGTTACTCTACCTAGACGATTAAAAACAGGTAGGTAAGATCCACTACGAACATATTGATTAAAACATCCTACTACACAGTTTCTGATTACATAAACGACAAAAGTGCCTGGACAATTCCGCCTCTGCCAAGCTATTGCCTGTCACCTACATAATTTAAACAAATATTGTAATAACTCTATTATATAGTAAGTATGTAACACATTATTAAAAGATGTTTAAAAGAATGGCCCCGAGTTTCTTGCCCGTTCTACTCGCAGTGGCTCTATACAATTTATTTGCTGAACGTGACAGTACAATGTAGAATATTTCAATACTAAAATTTGTAATTGACCTTCATAAGAGCGTCGTAGATGCCTAAATTGAATAAATGATAATGACTTTAACTTTGACTTCAGAATTTATTTACATTAATAATACAGCCTTTGTACATATCACTTGTAGTAATAAGGTAAATGTTAAAACCATTGTGTAATTATATTTTTTTGTGTTATTTTGACGGAACAAACTCGAGGTGGTCTGTTTATAAGCGGACTAACCTCTGCCTAGAACAGATGCATTTTATCACAAGTGACGAATTGTACTGCGCCCGTCACCTTGAGACATAGTTGTTAAGTCTCACGCGCCTGTAATTACAAGGGCTGTCAAGGACTGCTGCCGGAACACACCGATAGGTGCTTGGCGACAGATTTTCTACTTGAGGGTGGTAGCTAGCCAGGCGTGCAATCCCAAAATGCCCTCATGCGATGAAACTCAAGCCAGTGGTGGGGATCGAACCAGGGACCTGCGGCACGGCAGTCCATAGCTTTTACCGCTCGGCCACCATTGCTTTTGATACAAATTATACATTCATGACGTATATTTATCTTTTTATCTAATACTCAAAGAGCCGGACGCAATGATACACAAGAATTTAAATTCAATATCGAATATTATCATAATTTAAAAAAATAACATTTACAAATCATGTTATGATTTGGAAGTGGAATCTCTCTCGATGATACTTTCGATTCGATGTATAATAATAAAACGGTAAGTCATGGGACATTCCTCGGCCATGCCGTCTCTGTCGCACACCATCAATCAGAAACGAGAGAGCGAGACAGGTATCGGAGGAAGCACTCCTTATCGTTCATTCCCGGTATAACTTTCCCATAGATTGTGGAGAAGGGCTACGTTTGGAATGCAAAAAGTTTTATGTGAATTTTATGCTGGTTCGTCACGAGTCGTTTGAGTCGTCATAATAACGTTTTGATTTATTGCCACCGCAACTACTGTTATTACATTAATGTTATTGTGTAGGCTGTAGAATTGCAGAAACAGTGTTTTTTTTATGCGTCATAGGTTAGCCTTTGACCACTATCTCACCTGATGGTAAGTGATGATGTGGTCGAAGGTGTTGTTCAGACTAACCTAAAATTACTGGTTCTCAAGGACAGCTGCCGGAACACACCATTAGGTGTTTGGCGACAGATTTTCTACTTGAGCGTGGTAGCTAGCCAGGCGGGCATTAGCAAAATGTCCTACCACCATGCTATAACGACTGCCAACTTAAGACAACAACCGGGACCGACGGCTTAACGTGCCCTCCGAAGCACGGAAACGCTCAGTAGTAATGTCACTAGCGGTCACCCATCCAACTCAAGACCGCGCGCGACGTTGCTTAAATTTGCTGATCGGTTGAGAACAGCTAAGTAAACTTCGCTACGAGCGCTCAAATGAAACTAAAAGAGCTTATCATTTTGACGCAGTACCAGTGGTAGTTCCAATGCAAGTAGCATAGTAATACTACTTCTACAGCAAGATTGTCTGTTATTGTGGTGGCTTCTTCTCTGACGGGGTTTCCATATAAGTTTTTTATATGTTATTGTTACGGAACAAGGTCGAGTCCCACCTGTTGTTAAGCGGACTAACCTCTGGCTATAACAGATGCATTTTGTCACAAGTCACGAATTGCACTGCGCCCGTCACCTTGAGACATAGTTGTTAAGTCTCATGTGCCTGTAATTTCACTGGCTCTCAAGAGTTGCTGCCGGAACACACCGTTAGCTGCTTAGCGACAGATTTTCTACTCCCTCCATATTTTCCTTGCTTCGTTTTCTTTCTCCTTGTGATTTCAGGTGGTCTTCATTATCTGTTGATGAGACTAAAGGGTTATATATATACACTTATAGCCTTAAGCAGGATAAGAGAGACTAGGGCGACTGTTGTTAAGCGGACTAACCTCTGGCTATAACACATGCATTTTGTCACAAGTCACGAATTGCACTGCGCCCGTCACCTTGAGACATAGTTGTTAAGTCTCATGTGCTTGTAATTTCACTGAATCTCAAGAGTTGCTGCCGGAACACACCGTTAGGTGCTTGGCGGCCAGTGTCGAATGCTTTGCATAAGTCAAAATAAGCCGCGTCCACCTGCGAGCCAGAGTCAATAAATTTTAATGCACATGACCAGAAAGCAAGTATGTGGAACGACCCTTTCTGAAACCATGCTGCGCGTCTGTAAGTTGACTTTCTACCTGCCTACTAATTCGCCATTGCAAAATTGACTCAAACAATTTACCAAAAACTGACAACACCGCAATTGGCTTGTAATCAGTTACGTCTGATCCCTTACCCTTCTGTATTGGCCCTACCCGTGAGAGTTTCCAGACGTTTGGATAAAATACATTTATGTAACATAGTTGGAATATGTGATGAAGTGGCTTGGACAGTACTGCACCGCAATCCTTTACTACATAAGGAGAAATGCCATCTGGTCCCGCAGAACGCTTAGGTTTTAGCATCTTAATCGCAAATTTGACATCATCCTCTAATATGGCCGAATTGTGAACTCTATCGTTACTATTGTTAATGAACTGAATTGCATTTTCGGCGTCCAATCCTCGGGGATTTGGTGAGTAAACTGAACGAAAGTGCTCAGCAAAACTGCTTGCAGCTTGGTGATCAGAAAGAAGTTCATCATTATAAACAATATTTTTACCTATTCTACCAGAAGATTTAGATGCTACATAGTTCCAGAAAGTGGCTGGATTTTTCACCATACCATTTTCTATTTGTCCTTTGTATAGTTGAAAGTCCTCTTCAATGTTTAGTTTTACCATAGCTTTCCATTTCCTAAACGCTGTCCTATTTGAAGAATTGCCATAAGCTTTGTAACCACGATGAAAAAAGCTATCTTTCTTATATGCCTAATAGTTCAAGTTGTGTACCACTCAGGATAGACGTATCTAGGTTGTACAGATATACTTGAGCGAGTTGGAACAAACTGATTAAAACATTCATTAATTTTAGAATAGAAAAAGTCTACTGCTTTTTGTGCATCTTCTTCGTCATACAAACATTGCCAATTTATACATCTTAAACTATTATAAAATCCAACGAAATTGGCTTTCTTAAAGTTCCATACTTCCTGGCCACTGCCATGTAACTTATGAGAAGGTAGAGCAAATTGAAAATGTATCTATATAACGTCGTATCGCTTGATTATATTATATGGACCTATAACAATCCCGTATATAGACCACGCGAGCATATCCGTCGGCTGTTTAAATAGTCATAGAAATAAATTAGATAAGTCGATAGTCCTCTATTCTTAAGTGGTCTGCTGCGATCCGCTTTAGAATATAAACGATGGAATCAATTTGTTCGAAACGACTCCGTTTGAAATTGTAATTTTGTCCCATGAGCGAAATCCCCATTTAGTTTTAATGGACGGTGGAGTTACGGAGTTATTCCAAGTTTATGTGAGCCCAGGCTTATAGGAAACTGAGTTTTGACTGTCACTGCGCTCGTGATCTCTGTATATGATTAAAAATATATTTAATTATATTGTAAAAAGAACTACGGTTTGGTATTATTTTTTATTGCATAATGCACTTTAGAAGCACATTTATTTAATATTTCACATAAAATAAATCAAGTTACAAAGACAAATCCACCAAATTTATCTGCTAAGCAGACGTGACGTCATCAATGCAATTGAGTACAACCGGAAGAATTTTAACCGCGTTTTGGTTCTACATGAAGTATCAGGAGATCTTTACTCTTCAAGAGCACTATTTCTATGTTTTCTTTGAATATTATGTAATATTTGTTAATATTGTTATTATATAAATAATTAAAAAAAATAGTACCTAATATTTAATATTAGGTTTTTAAAGTACTCTAGAACGCAATGACACGTATACGATTTTGAATCAATAATGGCCGAGCGGTAATAGCAATGGACTGCCGTGCCGAAGGTCCCTGGGTCGATCCCCACCGCCGGCTTGAGCTTCACCGCATGGTGGAAGGGCATTTTGCGATTGCCTGCCTGGCTAGCTCAAGCAGAAAATCTGTAGCCATGCACCTAACGGTGTGTTCCGGCAGCAGTTCTTGAGAGCCAGTGAAATTACAGGCACGTGAGACTAAACAATATGTTATTTGTGTCAAGGTGACGGGCGCAGTGCAATTCGTCACTATTCACTTGTGATGAAATGTATCTGTTCGAGGCAGAGGTTAGTCCGCTTAACATCAGGTGGGCCTCGAGCTTTTTCCGTCACAATAACATAAAAAAAGAGAAAAAGAACTATTTTTTTATTATCATATACATATTTTTTCACCGGCGGCATGCCTTTACGAACTGCACAACGCTACAGCTACTTTAAGGCAAGTATTTAGCACCGACAAGCCATGGAAAGTCGTGCTCTGCGCTAGAGCTTTTTACTCGCGTTCGGAACCCAACAAGTTAACTGCGGAACTCGGGGGTGTTTTATAGAAAACGCCCTCCGAACTCCACCCCTCGATGTAGAGGGAGGAGACTGCCTTAGCCCTCGACGACAGCCAAACTAGCCGCGCTAGTTTTTGGGTACACGCGACGCACAGCACCCCCGAAGATGAACTCCGGAAAGCGTCAAGAGCACGCTGCTTCCAGCAGCAACTGCCCTGACGCCCCCCGGAAGCCTCGGTCATCCAAACCCTCCGCTCGAGACAGATCCCTGTCAAAACGGAGGGTCCCCATCGACACGGCCGAAAAAGACGCGGGAAGGTTCTCAGGCAGTTAAATTCTCCAGCCCCCTACCAGGTGGCAGCGTGCCCAATATAATGACAGCACTCGCAAGTCATTCAATACAATGTTCGCATCGCCTCCTAAGGTTCTGTCATCCAAATGTTTTGATTGGAGACCTTGAATTATTGAGTGGATGGCAAGGCTAAGGATAGTTGGTTCCAGATAATCACCTTGTTGACATCCTGCAGAAGATAATATAAAGTTATTTTGGTATAATAAGTTTGACGGTTTGCTATGGCAAAACACGTATATCCTTTTCTTAAGCATTGCCGGATTTTTATCTTTCACTTAAGTCAAAAGGTTCCTCTTTCTAACATACTTATTGTTAACACATTGCTTTACAATCTCGCCAAAAATAAAGACTGGTAAAGAATATTGATTTGTATTAACTACTAAATATAATTATATTTAGAATTTGTCCATTAACACCAAACGTATTTTTATTTATTCCTGTTAGGTTTAGCGTTTGACCAATATCTCACCTGATGGTAAGAGATGATGTGGTCGAAGATGTTGTTCAAGCTAACCTAGAAGTACTAGCTCTCAAGTACAGCTGCCGGAACACACCGTTAGGTGCTTGGTGACAGATTTTCTACTTGAGGGTGGTAGCTAGCCAGGTGGGCATTCGCAAAATGCCCTACCACCATGCTATAACGACTGCCATCCTTAGACAACAACAGGGACGGCTTAAAGTGCCCTCCGAAGCACGGAAGCGCTTAGTAGTAATGTCACTAGGTCGCCCGCGGTCACCCATCCAACTCATGACCGCGGGCGACGCGGCGACGTTGCTTAACTTTGCTGATCGGTTAAGAACAGCTAAGTGAACTTCGCTACGAGCGCTTCGCACTATTTATTATTGTCTCTACTAAGGGGAAGACACTATGTTTTTGTGTTCTTTAAGTATGTGGAACGATTTCACGATTTTGCGTGGATTTCACGTAAAATCGAGCAACATAGCTTCGAGCTTCGAAGCTCGATTTTATACATTGACTATGCTTGTCTTCTCTCTGCTGTATCGTTCCAATCTGTTACGTGCTTCTGAAGCATGTACTAATTTACCTACATCTGAAAAAAAATAAAAATTATATAATAATAACAAATATTTTTAAAATGTTTTAAGAAAACATCAAATTCGTATTTTAATACAACACTTAAAAATATCAAAATATAGTACTGCCAAACCGGAAGAGTTTCCGACGCGTTTCGATTCTACACGAAGCATCCTCAGGAGGTCTTGACACTACGAGCGCACGGTCGAGAATGAGAAATGAGAAATATTTGTTATTATTAAATATAGATTTCCGCAAAGTAACGCCTGAATCTATTCATTATCTTAAAATTATATAGTACATGTGATAAGATATTGAATTAATATAAAAGTAAATATGTAATGCAAACTTATTAAATTTAAGTGCAATGTTACAATGATACTAATATTTGATTTTGACACTTATCATAATATATCATAACTTTTGCACACAAACAAGGTGGAATATGGAGAACTTTTGTACAGTTAAGATTTTTTTATACCACCCATGTTCACGTACATTTTAATTTGTAGGAATATATTTGAAGTACTAAATAATAATTGCTTATCATAATTCAGTACATAAAATTACAAATTTCGATGACTTTACAAAGTTATGCAAATTCAAGAGAACGCGTTGATGTCTTTTGTAAGGACCGGAGCAAGTTTGAAGACCGGTGTTTTTACATCTAGTTTAGTAAGTACATATTTTTTTATAAACTATTTTTTGTGTTGTGTTCACACTGTGTCACATATAGTAAGTGATGTGATCGAATTATGGTATAATTGGCTTAACCTAGATGTTCACCGAAGTACAACAGTTGTTCTACCAAATCGATGGAAATAGCTCGGCAGACGAGAATTTGCCAAACGCTTCACGACAGGCACAAGCCCTGAAGCACTAGTAGTGTAGCTTACTTAGTCATTCTAAACCAAACCCGTCAACTCTGGTCATGATTTGGATGGGTGACCACTAGATGCATTACTACTGAGCGCTGCCGTGCTTCAGAGCGCACGATAAGCCGTCGCAATTGTCTCGGTTGTTATTTTAGGATAGCAGTCGGTATACGATGGTAGTAGGACATTTTTCGAAAGCCCGCTTGGCTATCTACCACCCTTAAGAAGTTAATGTTCGCCAAGCACCTTACAGTGTGTTCCGACCGACGTCCTTGAGAGCCAGTAATTCTAACATTTACAAATTAAAAGTTATTCAAAATGAACGTTGTTTTTCAACACCAACAGCATGACAGTTTTGACATTTAGTTATTAGAGTAAATTTTATTTTTGTTCCAGACGGGAATTCTTTTCCATTCGGAATGGAATAGACAACCGGCGCGAAATAGGAGGACGAGGGTTCGATTCCCGTCCGGAAGAAAAACATTTGTACTCCAATAATTTTTAAATGTGATTTTCGCTCAGCACGCGGTCGTGTTTGTAATTATATTTAGAAACACCTACTGCTCCTTTTTTTTATTTATGTCTGATAGGTTAGCCTATGACCACTACCTCACCTGATGGTATAAGTGATAATGTGGTCGAAGATGTTGTTCAAGCTAACATGAAATTACTGGCTCTCCAGGATAGCGGGCAACACACACATAGATGCTTGGCGATAGATTTTGTACTAGAGGATGGTTGGTAGCCAGGCTGGCATTCCCAAAATGCTCTACCACTATGCAAGATCTTAGATAACTTCTAATATGGAATCCTTCGTGTAGGGGCAAGGAAACGAGTTAGCGACAGGTTTTTTTTTGTTATTGTGACGGGTAAATCTAGAGGCCCACCTGATGTTAAGCGGACTAACCTCTGCCTATAACAGATGCATTCATCACAAGTCACGAATTGCACTGCGCGCGTCACCTTGAGACATAGTTGTTAAGTCTCATGTCCCTGTAATTTTACTGGCTCTCAAGGACTACTGCCGGTACACACCGTTAGGTGCTTGGTGACAGATTTTCTACTTGAGGGTGGTAGCTAGCCAGGCGGGCAATCGCCTGCCTTTCACCATGCGGTGAAGCTGAATCCGGCGGTGGGGATCGAACCAGGGTACTGCGGCGCGGCAGTCCATAGCTATTACCGTTCGGTTTGCATTACCACCTCGGTCGCCTTTCATCGCCGCCTCACCAGTCATCTCTAGATATTCCTACGTTGCGCACGCGACTGTTAAGCTAACACCATCGGGTATACCTAATATTGTACCGACCCTACACAAGGGAGATAAGTGTAGGAACATAATGTTACAATTCATAACTCATGCACTACAGTCTGGTTTTTAATTCGAGATCAAAAATGTAAACAAAGAAATGTCAATATATGTCATTGTCAAACTGATAGGTCAGGGTGTTCAATAGTTTTTCTTCAAAAATATTCTCACAAGTGTGGCTATTAAAAACAAAAAATCTTACACTAATGTTTTCAGGCTTGAATATATGCGTAAATATGTACGCGCATATAAAAGTGTTTTATTGTTTCATAATAATGCAATAAATTATAGCATTAAATATATTTTTTACATTAAATGCTCCATCCGTTCCCAAAATTAGAAAAATTACCAAGTACTTGTAATTTTTTTGCACGGTTAACACCTTTGTTTACATTTTTGATCTCGAATTAAAAACCAGAGTATAGTGTTGTGTAATATTCATGGTAATCATAATGCTTATAGGAATTTGACACCGTCGCGTCAATACAAACCATAAAGTGGTTCTGATATTTGGAGTTCGACAGCCGTTATGAATATATGAATGTAATGAATTGATGAAATACAAAATACGTGGGAACTATCTAGAAGCAACTTCATTGGAAAATATTCTACATCTTTTAATTTTCTTCGTTCTAAATCTTAAAAAATCAGGGGCCCAATCTTCCCGCCTTTCAAACAATGTCATGAAAAACATCACATTATATCAAGCTTAAAATATACTAACATACATACATTTTGAAGCAGTGATGGCTCAGTGGCATTCACACATTTTGAATCTAATTTCTATATAGATGGAGTAAGTATATGTTGTCAGTATCAACTCTGCTGCTAAAGGAACAAAGCCCAAGCTATTTTATTACAAAAGTTCATATTCGATAAACGACATTATGTATGCTTATAATATTAGTCACAAAATCGTTGTTTATTGTAGTTCACCTACGATTCAATTTCACTTCATCAAGAAGAAGCAGTGATGGCTCATTGGCATTGGATATGGACTGCCGCACAGCAGGTCCATAGTTAGAATCCCCTCGCGGGCTTGAGCTTCACCGCATGGTGGAAAGGCATTTTGTGATTGCCCGCCTGGCTAGCGACCACCCTCAAGTAGATAATCTGTCGCCAAGCACCTAACGGTAAGGTCGACAGAGACTTAAGAACTATGTATCTAGGTCAATTCGTGACTTGTGACGAAATGCATCTGTTATAGGCAGATGTTAGTCCGCTTAACAACAGGTGGGCCTCGAGCTTGAACAGGTGGGCCGTTACAATAACATAAAAAAACACCATGATAGTCACGGCACTATAATGTTGAGATATATAGCGCTATCTCTATCGCCTAACTAACATAATTTGGTATTTTTAACGCTTAACTAATTTAATTATTCACGAACAAAATTTATGTTTTATAACGTTTTCGTAATATGTGCCTTAATCAAAGACCTTAAAATCTTTGCAAATAGTAATAAAGTGTAATTTAAACATAACTTAATTTGGTACATGCAGTTCGCTCTTACGTTGATGTTAAAAGTAAGCTTACAATAAGAATACTTGATAGTGTGAAATGTGTAAGGTTAAAATAAGAATGAATTAAAGACGTAACTTGGCATCCTGAATACGGTAATGCGACCTCGATACATGGTAGATATTCAAATATCACGTACCTTACCTGTGAGATATTTAGCTACTATTTTCATCATGCAATTTAAGAAATGCAATTTAGCGGCAGTTGAACTCTTTGTGCGAGTTTGTCCGGGGAAATACTACCACCATAACTATTTCTACCGCCAAGCAGTATTGCTCACATTACAGTATTCCGGATTTGTTTTTATAGCTGATATCGCTAGGCTCCATTTCATATATAGCATGAATTGCACACTTTTGTAGAATAAAGATTGTCTCCATCTCAGCTGCAACTCCACAGTTTATTTCATTTATTAGGATAACTTATGTCCTCAAGCGTGTCGCATCTGTCTCGGTAACTGTTGTATATACTGTGTCTTACGGTATAGTCTTAATTAACAAGGTCCTAAGCAAACTGTTACAAAGGAGAGGCAAAGTGGAAAAGTAAACATTGTTTGCTGGAAGAAGTTTGTGAGAAAGTCAAAACTAGGCATCTTAGTGAGTATTTGACTGGACATTCGTCATGACTTACGTCATTCGTAAATTCGGAACCATGGACATATTAGATCCATGTTCAGAACATTTTATTATGCCTTGACATTCCATCTCAGAAATGCTTTGGACTTTCGGCGGGAACATCCATAATACCTTATGGATGTTTTGCTAGTACGTGTGACATCCTTCTTCGAGTTTTCTATTTTGATATAAATAATTGGATCACTTTGTTGTTTTTACTATCATTTTGTCTTATTTTCAAAATTTTGTGTTTTTCGAGTACCTATTAATGTGTATTAAGGCTATTGTCTTCGTAGCTCTTTCTATACAAACGTTGTTTTCTCATATTTTAAATACCAAGTGCTTGAATTCTCAAAGTAGAAGCTTAGATTTTAGACTCAAAGACAAGCAAAATTTCACCGCATTTGAACACTTGGTATTTAAAATATGACGAAACTACGTTTAAGTATGGAAAGCATTTTGAGAACATTCACCTTAAGGGTAGATTATTAAAATTTGGTGCAATCCAGCCTAAGTTTTCGTGAACGTGCAAGATTATGTTCCTTTTCGTTATATTGGTTAAGTTTTTTTTATCAGATGGTAGGTCTCTTCAGCAAGAGTCCATCTTGATGGGTACAATCACTATCAGATACGCTGCCTATAACAGACTAACCTCTGCCTATAACAGACGAATTTCGTCAACGACGAATTGCACTGTGACCGTCACACTGAGACGTACAGTTGTTAGGTCTCAAGTGCCTGTAGTTTTACTAGCTCTCAAGGACTGCTGCCAGAACACACTGTTACTGCGACAGATTTTCTACTTGAGGGTGGTCGCTAGCCAGGCGGGCATTCGCAAAACACCCTTCCACCGTGCGGTGAAGCTCAAGCCCGCGGCGGCATTCGAACCATGGACCTGCTGCACGACAGTCTATAGCCAATGCCACTGAGCACTCAAATAGAAAATCTGTTGTTAAGCACCTAACTGTGTGATCCGGCTCGCTAACAAGGCGAGCATTCGCAAAATGCCCTTCCACCATGCGGTGAAGCTCAAACCCGCGCCGCTGCGGGATTTGAACCATGGACCTGCTGCGCGGCAGTCCATAGCCAATGCCACTGAGCCATCACTGCTTCAATCTACCTACTAAATACCTTAAAATCGAAATAAAATTCATAATAGGGAACTGTCTGTATAAACTCCACACGAGCAAGACATTTACCTCAATATCCAAGTATGTAGTATATTATTCATAGGTCTTAGGAGTGTAAGAAATTATGTGCACTGTGTATTCTATATGAACATCGTGCAAGTCGCGGGTAGCCAATAATTACAAGCGGCTAATTGCCGTTCTATGTGGCGTTCTATGGGGGAGGCTTTTGTTCAAAAGTGGACGTCATCCCGCTGCTGATGCTGATGATGATGATATATTCTAAACTCAATTGATATATAAAAAATCAGAAACTACAATACAATACAATACAAAAATTCTTTATTGTTTACCAAGTAAAAGTAAATTACATTGATTAAGACTAATTATCCTATGGCAGTACAATGGGCGGTCTTATCCCTATGTAGCGATTTCTACCAGACAACCTTTGGATGGACAGAAATAAGTGAAAAGGTAGACGGTGGTGAACAATAAATTAATTTTAGATAATTAAATTCAGATATATAAATCTAATACGTGATAAATGATGATAAATAAATACCTTTGTACATAATAAATATAAATATATATTACTAACATAAATAACATACCTTTAAATAACACATATGTAACAAATTACTTAAATATGCATCTACATATATTACATAAGATATTAACAAAAAATTACAATGTTATATACTGGATAAGTAGTGATTATAAAAATTCCAATAAATTTGGCACGTCTAATTTTGAGTGGTAAAGCATTCCATAGTCGTGCAGCCAGTACTTTGAATGACTTGCTGTAGTACTGAGAGCTATGAGGGGTGATTTTAATTTGGAGAGTGTTGGAAGAGCGTATGGATGGACAGATTATGGGTGACATGGAGAAACACAAAACACTTTTTTAGATATGTAGGAGTACTGAAACTCCTACTTTAATAAATTACGGAAGATTACAAACTAAGTCAAACAAAAATATGTAGTGAATTGTCTATTATCGAGTATTTAATATGCCTAAGCTCATACAAATATTTGAACGAAACAGTAAATATTGAGAAAACTTATTAAAACAAAAAAGAATCGTCATCGGTTCACCCAGTCAAAAGTTCTTAGGTAACAAACGTCAATAAAAAATCCTACTACACAGTTTCTGATTACTTAAACGACAAAAATGCCTGGACAATTCCGCCTCTGCCAAGCTATCGTCTGTCACCTACATAATTTAAACAAATATTGTAATAACTTTACTATATAGTAAGTATGTAACACATTATTAAAAGACGTTTAAAAGAGTGGCCCCGAGTTTCTTGCCCATTCTTCTCGCAGTGGCTCTATGCAATTTATTTGCTGAACGTGGTAGTATAATGTAGAATATATCAATACTAAAATTTGTAATTGACCATCATAAGAGCGTCGTAGACGCCTAAATTGAATGAATGATTTTGACTTTGACAACAACTTTTTATGACGTCGGTAAAAAATAGCACATGTAATAAAATCACCATTAATGGCGGCGCGCGGCTGTTATTTTTTTAATGTTATTGTAACGGAACAAGCTCGAGACCCACCTGATGTTAAGCGGACTAACCTCTGCCTATAACAGATGCATTTCGTCACAAGTCACGAATTGCACTGCGCCCGTCACCTTGAGACATAGTTCTTAAGTCTCATGTGCCTGTAATTTCACTGGCTCTCAAGGACTGCTGCCGGAACACACCGTTAGGTGCTTGGTGACAGATTTTCTATTGAGGGTGGTCGCTAGCCAGGCGGGCATTCCCATGCCCTTCTACCATACGATGAAGCTCAAGCCCGCAGCGGGATTCGAACCATGGACCTGCTGCGCGGCAGTCCATAGCCAATGCCACTGAGCCATCACTGCTTATATTTTTCTAACCCTATGACAAAATACGCACTTTTGTAAAGGACACCTAGAACGGACCAGACTAAGTGACGTCCTATTGAACAATCAACTCGCCGACAAAGCTCAAGTCCGATTCCCAAAGCGCAGGAACAACTTAGCTATTGTCTTTTGCAATTGTCGACTTGCGTAAGAGCCGGCCGCTGAGATACAATGCAACTAGTTTAGGACACACGGGTCGCAACATTGGATAACATAATTTTTACCTCTCCAGCACCAAAAAAATATCACACGAACAAAAATATTCGTATTTCAGCAACTTTATTTTTAACTTTTTATAGTCATTAAAAGAAAGAAACGAATTAATTAATGGTTCTATACCTCTCACTCGCTCACTATAGATAGTAATAGTGTGTGAGTGAGAGATTTAGTGGTGCCATGTTTACACGACTGCCCAAAAAATGAGTGCTATGTTTCTTAAGGCTTAACCGATTATAATGTATGATATATCATTGGATTCGTCTTGATAGCGCAGGCAACACTAGAAATTAAAAAAAGTTTTAAAAAAACAAACTGGTGGATTGTAGACGCTATATTGTGAAAAAATCATTTATTTTTTATCTCAAACTAATAAAATTGTGGTATCAAAATTGAAGAAACAATTCCATAAATATATATAACTTGCAAGTTTAACTTCAACGGAACGATAAAGGCTTAACAAAAGTATAAATAAATTGTATTCAGGTTATTTAATTTTTCACTAATTTATATTTACTGTTTCAATTCGTTGCTTCATCAACCCGAGTTATACCTATTGTTTAATTATAATTAAAAATATTACTAAACTATTTGTAAACTAGAATAAAATTGTTGTTAAATATTGCCTCGTTTCTTCCCAAATGGGTGCGGGCAGAACTAGCCGTGCCATCTTACACTGCGATGACGCCTGCCAAGCATGAGGATTATGACCAATCCCCTCATAGGGGGTTTGCTCCACAGCTGACATGACTCTTATCTAAAACCGAATTATTTACTCGCTGGTGGTGGTGACAGCAGTTTCTTAGATCTGCTTCATATTCCTTACTGTCTTAGTAATCTATAATAAAACCAAAAGCTACGCACGTGATTCAATAATAGGGTCCGTTCCGTTGAGCAGCGTGAGCGTGGTCCGAATCGTTCAGAGATGCACTGACAGGTTCACACAAAATCCATGTGACGTCATCCATGACATTGTCAACCGATACTTACAACGCTCACAACTTAGAGGTAGAACAGTATTATTATAAGTTCTTTGGTAGAACAGTGTGAGCACTGTCAGACAGCTGTCATTGCAAACTTAATAAACAATAAAAGTTACCTGTTTGTATTTAAAAATTTGTGCGACATAGGAATTAATAAGTTGGCATCGTCAGGACCACTCTATGCCCTAGTTATGAATGAAATTCTATTGTTATCATTATCGCCGATACCAATGGGTTAGAGTAAGACGAAAATCTTATTAATTGGAAACGCATGAACTGATATTGATTTCGCGCGCTATGACACTTCATAATCGTTCCCACTTGCTTGTGAGCGTCAGTTTGGTACACTTTTCATTTCGGAACAGCTACGTTATTATGTACAAACGTATGCATTGTAAAACTGAATAACTGAATACACCCCTAGACTGTTTTAGAAATTGGTACTCTCAACAAAAACCACTAACTTGGCTTACTTTTTGAGCAAACTACTTCACACATCTTTCCGCAATTTTAAAATACTAGCCATCGGTCTTCACTTCAAGACCAGTTATCGTCCAGGTATAAATCAATTTATAAAAAAAAAAAAATATATCTTTTTAAAAGGTAAAAGTAATTCTATACCGTTTTCTCGTATATTTACCATTATTTTTAGGTTTCGTACTAGAAAACAGTACCCTATTATACTTAAGGCTGTATCTTTTGAACCATGACAAGTAGGCAGTTGCAATTTTCACATAATATCCAAAATATATATTATCTGTTTTTTTTTTATTTTTTTATACCGGCTTTATTCCTTTATTAAACAAATACTACTAACTATATACAACACTACAGCTACTACAATACTACAGCTACTACAATAAAAGCATTTGGACTCATAGGCTCAAATGCTCTAACCCACTATCAGTTGACAGCGTGCCCAGCATGCTGGCAGCATTGCCCCGTTGAATAGCAATGCTTATTCTTTGAGCCAAATAGGTGCCAGCATTTTGATCACGTTGTTTTTTTTTTACTTTTATCTGCTTTTCTGTTATAACATCCACCACAAATCCACCAGTGGTAGGGCATCTTGCTAATTGTGTGGCGAGCTGTAACTGTAATTGAACAGCATCTTAGATCACATCATCACTTACCATCAGATGAGATAATCGTCAAAAGCTACAACTAAAATCTCAAACGTTTATCTTGTACAGTTCATAAAGGACTGAAAACATAGTCTTAGTATTAGGGTCCCGGTTTCTCGTACAAAACCCTTACAAGCAATTAATTCAACAAACAGCCACTTTCCGCTTTGTCTGTATGTGCGAT
The DNA here is from genome assembly GCA_963890685.1 of Plagodis pulveraria. NCBI lineage: Eukaryota > Metazoa > Arthropoda > Insecta > Lepidoptera > Geometridae > Plagodis > Plagodis pulveraria. The sequence goes on from OY982967.1 coordinate 22,449,763, forward strand.
ACTCGCAGTGGTCCCCGGGCGCCATTCAGTGACCCACTGGCGGGTCATTTATATCGATAGAGCCTGAATAATCTGCATTGCTACACGCTTCCTACTCCTACTGCAATCACTACCGATAAGTTTATGCGTATGATCATGTTGTCTAGTCTGTATGTACAGACTGTCTCACAAGATACAGTTTGATAAAAACTAGTTTGTGAGGTAGGGGCCCTGTTTTTATATTGTGAAATTGTATAGCCTACCAATTCCAATGTTTGTTAACTACTTCTTTGTGTACTTTTATTTATATGTGTGACTGTTAAGAAATAAACATTATTATTATAATTAGGTTCCATAAAAAAAAAAAAAATTGATTTTACTTCTTAACCAAAGGAAGCATTGGTAATTTTTTTTCTCAGTGGCATTAGCTATGGACTGCCGTGCAGCAGGTCCATGGTTCGAATCCCGCCGCGGGTTTGAGCTTCACCGCATGGTGGATGGACATTTTGCGAATGCCCGCCTGGCTAGCGACCGCCCTCAAGTGGAAAATCTGTCGCCAAGCACCTAACAGTATGTTCCAGCAGCAGTCCTTGAGAGCCAGTAAAATTACAGGCACATGAGACCTAACAACTGTATGTCTCAGTGTGACGGGCACAGTGCAATTCGTTATTGACGTAATACATCTGTTATAGGCAGAGTCCACTTAACACAAGGTGGGCCTCGGGTTTGTTCCGTCACAATAACTAAAAAATTATATATGATTTTGGCTTCCATATAAGGTCAATATTCCAAAAATACGCATGAAGCGCTTGAAATCTAGCAGCTAATGCGTACGGGTGAAGTAAACAACACCCTACCAGCGTCTCTATTCCCCGATTGATATAATCTGGGACTCTCCTAGTACATAATGATTAGGTATCTTCTAGGCAAGCATGTTATAACGCCGAACGCATCGTCATCTCCCATCACGTGATAACGCTGTCAAATGCTTCCTTATGTAATAAAAAACCGGCCAAGTGCGAGTGGGACTCGCGCACGCAGGGTTCCGTACCATTATCTGTAACCTAATTTTGCAAGTTACAGACAGTTTTCGCAGTGTCCGATTGAACTGGGTAGGTACGACAAAAACCTCTTTTATTGTATGGGAGCCATCTTAATTATTTATTTAATTTTAATTAATTATATTACCATAAAACTAAATATTCTGTGAATATTTAAAGCGTCTACCTGTCACCGTTATTAGTATCAAGCAAGAAACGATAAACAATCAAGTTTGTTGTATGGGAGCCCCCCCCTTTCATATTTATTTTATTTTATTTTAAGTATTTGTTGTTATAGCGGCAATAGAAATACATCATCTGTGAAAATTTCAACCGTCTAGCTATCACCGTTCTTGAAATACAGCCTGGTGATAGACGGACGGACGGATAGCGAAGTCTCAGTAATAGTGTGCCGTTTTTACCCTTTGGGTACGGAACCCTAAAAATCAACATATTGCGTCATTAAAAATATTTGTATACAAATTCAATTATTGATTTTGACTTTAACATCCATTATCCATCCATTCATGGTCGATACGCAGCGCTTGAAATCCAGCTACATAATGCGTACAGCTGAACTATGGAACATCCTACTAGCGTCACTATTTCTTGATAGATATCTATATAAAGGAGTCTACCAGGTATCTGCTAGGGAAGCATGTTCCATCGTCGACCGCGTCATCACTTTCCATCAGGTGCCACTGAAGTGAAATGCTTCCTTGAAATAAAAAAAGAAAACAATATGCAACCTTGTAAAATAAAAAATATTTGTAATTGTATCAGAAATCTATACAAATTTCAACATAACCAACAACACAACAATTTCTGGAATTTTGAAAGGCACAACGCTTTGCAAATTTTTGTGCGATGGCACTTATGTATACGTCATTTAGTTAGTAAGTTTTGATGAAGAGCGCAGAGACAGACACAAATTCCAGTAAATTTTGCGATAATTAGCCCCACTTAAGTCTTCTAATTGTGTATAACAACAAATTAGACAGCAGATGCACTCTGAGGATCGAACGACGTCGCTGCGTGTGGCAGGCATGTATCAAAAGAAACATGTGTAGTAAAACGACAACTATACAACATTTCCTGTCCATTACTGGTTACTAACCACCAATGATATAAGAAACTATTACGGCGCAATTTCACCTAACTAGGGTTAAACATGCGGATAACGTTTGCATTATAAACTATCAAAATGTGATAGGCTATAGCGGCCATACAACATCAAACCTAGTAGCAGTTTTTTAATATGTTTGTTTTCTTTTGTGGATAAAGGAAACTCCTTGGTGTGGACTTTAATGACAAGGGACAGCAGCGTAGACATAGAAATAGTACGCACTATTAGCTGTAGCAAAGTAATTAATTTGTTTTTAGTTTATGGAGGTATATCGCCAAATTCATCGCAAGTATTATTTTTAACTTTGGGTTAAGTTCTTTACTTTGCTACAGCCTAGTGTCAAATCTCATAAAAGTCAAGTGGCACCATAACAAATTTAAAATACTGCAACAACACTGGACATCTATGCTGACAAAGCTCTATCATATTTTGTTGGTTATAGAGATGAAAGTTATCCTCGATTCCTCGAATAGTTTTATCCTAGTTTTGTGAAATCGGCCCTAAGTAAACACAAAAAGTACTAAACACAACTTTCACTTACGTTTCCGGATCAAATCGGTATTCAAAGTCCTCTTCATTGCCGTCCAGTAGTCCCTGACAGCATCCTGTTCGTGCTTCCATCTCCTACATGTAGCTTATCGTCTAACAGAAAGGCTCATTAGCCATTAGAGCTTGAATGTAAAGAATAACCCCCTTACTTATAAAAAATCCTCTATTTAGTTGCTAAGTAATGGATAACTAAACAGTGCTTAAGTAATGTTTAACTATTTCTTACTTATAAACGCTACTTAGCAACTATTTAGCTAAGCAATGGATAATGAGGTCGAACGTATTTTAAACTGACAACATTGAACTAAAAGGTATTATGAAAGACCCAAATTGCCAAAAGTATGTATCTAGTGCTGAAAATCTTAAAATTAAAAAGTAAAACAATACTATTCTTTGTAGATACCTACTGATTTTTGTATATATGGTTAGGCGTACTGGACTTCTGAAGCGAGTTTTTTTTTTCAATATGGTAAATTCAAAGTGCCCTAATATTCTATGAAATCGATCCAGCAACCTATTCCATAGCATAATTGGAATGCATTATGGAAGCCTGAATACCGTCAAATCCCGCTGGAAGTTACCTTTTTCCATCCCAAACAATACCTATACCCAATTATGTCTACGTTTTTTTCTATGAAGCCAAGATTCCTATCTTCATATTTTTTTAATCATTCTATAGCCATCCCTTAAATCACAGTAATATTATAAAGGCCGTAATATTATGTTCTTGTGTTTCGTCTAGTGTGTTAGAGAAATGATTTTGTATGACCCTGAAACTGTGCCTTGGGAATGGAAATAGGCTCGCCGCCTATTACATGGGACCAAAACCCAAATGACCAAGACATGGGTGTTTACCTCTGCCTACCCCTTCGGGGAATATAGGCGTGATTATATGTATCTAAAGTATATGTATGTGTTTTGTCTTCTACGTGTATTCACGTTTTAACGGCTTGAGGGTTTGGATGAAACAACGGAATAGTTAGTTTAGGTTCTCCATACTTTTCATCATCATTGTCTACGCAGGTGAAACCACGTGGCACGGCTATAAGAAAATTACAATGATCACCGGATCGGATCAGATGTTGGGGTTTTAATAAGAAAGTAATTTTCAGTAACAGTCCGGCGTCTAATTTGGACCAGTTTATTACCATTTGGTAATAAACTGGTTAGTTGGTCAATACAAAATACAAAGCAACAACATATTTAACGATATATCAACAGAGTATATCGTGTTTATAGTTTTGTATGCCTCCTTGACAATAACCTCAATAGTAACTAAATCAGCTGATCAGAAATATGGGCGCCATCTTGCTACTTAAAAATTTAAACATGGGTTGGACGGTGTTTAAATTGACAACTGATTTAAGCAGTACTTAGGTACTGGATAAAGTTATGTAGCGTTTATGAGTAAGGAATTTTGCAAAGCAGCGGCTAAGTAATGCTTAAAATTTAAGTAGCGTTTATAAGTAAGACTGTAAGTTTTCTAGGAAGTTCATTTTAACAATGGAACTTTTAATGTACCATGCTAAACCTTAAATTTCTATTTCTAAAAAGAAATGTGTTTCAAGTATACGCAAATCGTACTGTGCAATGGTAATTCAAACAAATATTGATTTAAATTCATGATATATTTTGTAACACATTCTTAAAAGACGTTTAAAACGAATGGCTTCGAGTTTCATGCCCATTCTTCTCGCAGTGACTCTAGATTTTGTTTACTGAATGTGGCAGTAGAATGTAGAATATCTCAATATAAAAAAATATATGTCCTTCATAAGGCCGTCATTGATTTTGACTTTTTGACATGAAACCTGGAACCTGGAACCTGGTACAGTCCCCAGATTCTTACGGGAACTGTACTGTAGGGCATTATCCTTCCTTAAACTATAATATTACAACTATGAGAACAAAATGGATTCATTGGGAATTATACTTTATGCTTAGTAAAGTAGTAAAAAGGGAGACATCTTTTATGTTACGTTACTAAAAATGATAACGCAAAATATTAAATAATAAAAATTGTAACTATACAGAAATAAAATGTGCTCCTGTTTTGATCTTTAAATTCGCGAAATAATACCAATTCTTAATTACCTACTTTTGAAACAAGCTCTAATAGGTCAACATCAGGGTTTTAAAAATAATTGTCCAGAAGTCACATAATTAGCAAGCAATGGTTAACATCCAATCCAAAACCATTTCAAATCAGAAGGCTCGAAGAACATAATCCCATGTCACATATGATTGATGGTCATTCCAAGTACCATACATTTACGACTACCCAAGTGCATTGGAAAAACAACCCTCCCACTTTGGAATAACGACCAATACCTACCTAACTAGAGTATGCAATGCCAGGAATTTATATTTTAAAAGTGTACACGGACGCTTTCATAAAGCAGAATGGAGATACAAACTCAGAACGACTTGCGACAAAGTAGCTCACAATATACACAAAATGGCATGTACTTAATAATATAAATTTATTTAATTAAAAAGCGTTCTTTGCGTATAGTCTGCTTAGCCGTTCCTAACGGATCAACTAAGGGAAACAACGTCCGCTGCGGTAGTGACTTGGATGGATGACCGCTAGTGCCATTACTACTGAGCGCTTCCGTGCTTCGGAGGGCACGTTGAGCCGTCCGTCTCGGTTGTTGTCATAAGATAGCAGTTGTCATAAGAAGTTACAGCATATTGCGAATGCCCGCCTGGCTAGCTACCGATCTCAAGTAGAAAATCTTGACTGATTTTTTAGTCAGGCAACTGTCCTTGAGTGCCAGTAATTCTAGGTTAGCCTGAACTACATCTTCGACCACATCATCACTTAACATCAGGTGAGCTAGTGGTCAAAGCCGGCTGGCAACATAAAAAATAATTAGGTGTGCTCAAGACATGCCTAATTACTATGTACCTAATTAGAAGCAATTCTGCGGCAATTTCATCACTCTCCCCTGCAACTACTGAAGGGATTTTAAAGTAGAAACTGAAGGGTCTTTAAATTATAAATTTACTGTATAATGTAGAATACATTTTACTGTGATCGAAGTAAAAAAACCTTTTTGCGTGAAATCCTTAATTATCTACAAACAAGCAAACTTAACTAAACGCCATACATTGAAACGGACTCAAAAAACACATCTTACGAGTTAACAAATGAATTAGGTAACCAAAAACGATTGTACGATGGACAAAAGCCTCCTCGATTAGGGAATACGTTGCCATAATCCCCAAGCTTGGCAGGCCTATTTTGGATCTCAATATAAGATTGTTGATTTTCTTTGTTTCTGATATTTGCCTTTTTGCCTTTTACTACTCCCTCGGGAAGGTTATGGGAGTGCAATTTAAGCCTGGCACCCCACGGGTCAACAAGGTTAGTTAATTTACATGCTGTTGAAGTCGGAGCAAGTGGTATACCAGCGAAATCCAGTAATTTTAAGCAAGTCGTGATTTTCTCACTATTTGGTGTATTTTTATGCATGACTACCCGCCCGGCTTAGCAAGGGTATATAACAAAATTTAAAATAAAAACATAACTTTTGATAATAATCTATAGACTATGTTCATCGTGAATATAATAGGATTCTAATGGTGAAAGATTTTCTCAAATAGGTCCAGTAGTTTTTAAGTTTATTCGTTGCATACGAAAACACAATTCTTTCCTCTTTATAATATTAAGTAGTATAGATTGTTTTGTTGTTAACTTTAAATTATGATAATTCAATATAATTTTGTCCTATGTTAGGTTGAATCTAAATATCTTTGGTAACATACGAGATATTTGAGATAATTTTTAAATGCCACCGAAATGTTAAAGCAATAAACTGAAATAAGGCTTGGTCATCGACATGATAATGTAATGACTTTATAACTCTTAATATATTTATTGTATCGCGGTAGAAGCTACTTTTTCTAATTGGGAAAAAATATATTGGCTGGATTTTAACTTTCTACACTGAAGTTTCGCACCATGGAGATTTTATTTGGGAAACTCACCCTGTAATTCTTTCAAATAGCCCTGAACGTCTCAATCTCTCTTCATTTGCACGACCGTATAGGTATCTTTATATATCGCTATCCTTGTCACGTATCAGCCCTTAAAGCCAGAAACTTCAGTTTTTACACACATACCCATAACAAAGTTGCTAATAAGTAAGTCAACAAAGTTGCAACCAGCTTTTTGGTAGTAGGTACACACTATTACTTATTCTGTGTTACAAGACTTACAAGCATTGAACAGAAACATGGACGTGTGTGGTCATTCAAAAATTTGATTGTGACGTGTCCTTTGATGCAGATAAAGATAAGATGCCTTTGTGTCCGACCCCCTAACTCATTTCTGTTTATTGCCTGAGCTGGTAATATTTTAATGTAGGTAAGACAAAATGCTTGTGTAACTCGAGAACTTTGAATAGGTTGGGTATGTTTTTGTCGGGACATATTTTTAATTTATTGCTAAGTATGATGGGGCTTGCTTTATAACTTTGATTAATGGTAAGCTTATTCAATTATTTTCTATCATTAGGATCTACATCCTAAATATTTCTTGAATTATATCTAGAAATATTATTTGTTGTAACGTTTAAACGTTTAATTTACTTTGAATTAAAAAAATATGCTTGAAATGGCTAGATATAATATTTTAGTAGGGAAGAGAAGTAGGGATGGCTTTATTTACAAAACGTTACGTAGAGAATTAGCTGCGGCACCATCTCTAACGTTTGCTTCAGAAAGATTTGACAGCGCTAATGTTTCAACGCCTGTAGCGTCCTAGACTAATGGTCGCCTCTAACGTACCCTAACTTCCACGGAACCAAAGTCACTTACCATTGTCACGCATTAGAGCACTCGGTTCGAGAATAGCTGCAACATTTGTGCTGGTAAAAGCTCGGCGGATGGTATCGTCAAGAATGGAGTGGCGGAAAGTTCGACCAGCACTTCGGAGCCCGTGGGGTGCCGGGCTAGAATGTCACCCCCCATTGCTACCTGTGGGTGTCGTAAGAGGCGACTAAAGGTAAAATACCGGAAGGTGGGCAACAGCGCTTTCTGAGGAACTGATACTTTAATACTGCGATTCCCAAGGACGCCTGCCAAGCGTGGGGATTATGACAAATCCCCCCTTAATGGGGGCTGTGTTCAGAAGTGGACATTTCGACTGATACAGTACTTCGAAAGCAAGAGATAGTCTCTCTTACTCAGAATCAGAGAGGACATGGTGTCCGCGTGGATTAACTGCAGTAGGACACTGGCAGTGATGGGCAAATCAATACTTTGTACTGAAGCTTAAGCTAATAGCGAGACGAACAGAGGATGGATTACAGAAACATCTCTCGATGTTTCTGTGTGTGATGTACAAGCACGATTTGCGATCTAGGAAACGTATCTAAAATAACTAGTAGGTAAACACATAATTCGTCAATGTTTAAGTACATTGTTTCATAACGTTAGAGCCTTTAGGTACTGGGTTAGAACACCGGTTTGGACAGATACTGGGTTACCTGTAAATGTACGAGTATGTTTATTTAAATGTCTAAGTGCGACAGCGCAGTGCAGTTTGTCACTTGTGAAGAAATGCATCTGTTATAGGCAGATGATACCGCTTAGCATCAGGCCCACCTGAGGCCTCGTAATAACATAAAAAAGCAACTCACAACTAGGTACTTACTACATTAGCTATAATTACTCTCTAAATTTTCAGCAGCGGTAGCTTCAAACGATATTTCTTCGCTGTAACTCTCTCTGCGACCGGACTGCTACAGCCATTGACGTACAATCCAGTAATAGGAACCTTTATTCGCAGTGCTCAACTTTATGTAACTGACCGACCGAGCACAAAGCGTTTCCGTTTCAGCTTAGTATGTCTGTCCAGCGGCTGTTTGGCTATTCTCCTCTACAACAGGTCACATTACTCAAAATATTCTCAAGAAATTTTGGGAGCAGGTCCGATAATTATATGAATTTTTTGACAATTCAGTCTTTAGAATTTTTCAAAACGGTGGAGATTATTTTGAAAAACATATTCAGCCGCGATCTTCAGCCACAGAGCCACGAGTTAGCGGGTTTTGCAGAAAATATATGGCCTAGTACACTGAAAATAAGGAGCCGACTTAGTGGGAGGTAAATGGCTCCAATGCAGGGGTCGCTCTAATTACCCTGAGGTATTCCGTTGCGACGTGATGGCGACAATGTTGCACATACCCTCGAGCCAGCAGGTTCAACTTGCTAAGGAATGTAAGATTGTAACTTTTCGTAAGAATGTAATGGCTACTCGCCAAGAAAGAAGCAGAATCGAACCATCCCTTCTGTTTCTTCCTTAGTAATCATCACCATCAGCCGAAAGATATCCATTGTTGAACAAGACCTCCTAGCCTGTAGTCATTGGCTAACCGCGGCTCTCACGATGTCGTCAGTCCACTTAGTGGAGTGCCAACCAACTCTACGTCTTCCGATATAATGTGGTAACCATTCGAAAACCTTTCTTGCCCTTCAGTTATCGGTTCATCGCGCAATGAGGCGTACCTTCAGCCACAACTTGGAAATTTCTGAAAGTTGTGTCGGTGCCTGGGTCTTCGGCAGATTTCCTCGTTCCGAATTATCGTGCAAAGAAACTCCGAGCATACCTCTCCCACAGGTCGTTGAGCGACTCTGAGCTTGTCCATCAGGACCATAAGTCATCACTGGCAACTCACTTAACGTAATTATTGTGCTTGACGTTATCATTTTGTTTTTTTTAACCGCAATAATGCTCCTGATCCTAAATTGTAAGAAATCAATCAGAGTAGTCAACCTATTCAAAAATATACCTTCCTCAGAAAAAAAGTGCTGCATCTTTCATCCGAATAACTTTAATTCGGTAACTAACATAGTCTCCGACTACTTCAATTCTGAAAAGTTAAAAAACATTTACGAGTAGAAAAAATACCTCATTCCTAAAGACCGTAGAGCTCCTGCGCTACAATACGCACTTTCTGTCCCTGCCCTGCAAACATGACTGATGCACGAAAGTAATTGGTGCTCTTAAGTAAAAGCCTCTTATTCGAAGGGACAATTTTCTTTAAATGTTATACCTGAATACTAACATTTTTTATTTCAACTCTCTGCCTTGATATGGGTGGAATACATTCGGCATTTGGGCACAACATGCAACATTGTCATAATGTCGCAAGGATGACGAATTGCCGCTCCAGAAGCCACATGCATTGAGATGAATGTTGGATAGTGTTATATTTACCGACCACAGCATAAGCTAGGCCCATTATAAAGTAGGCATCAAACATTTTCAAAATTCTGTTAGAGAGTGATGATGTGATTAAAAATGTTGTTCAGGCTAACATGATTAGTGGCTTTCAAGGACAGCTAACGGAACACACAGTTAAGTGCTTGGCGATAGGTTTACTACTTGAATAGAAGAGCTTAGCTAGCCAAGCGGACATTCACAAACTGGCCTACCACCATAATACCACTAAAACCAACCAATGACTGCCATCCTAAGACAACAACCAGGACCGTCGGCTTATCGTTCTCTCCGAAGCAAGGAAGTGCTCAGTATGAAATGCCACTAGCGGTCACCTATCTAAGTCATGACCGAATCGATTATAGGTTAAAAACGACTAGGAAAGCGCCACTGCAAGCGCTTCATATATAAAAAATTACGTGTAAATTATACCCTAGTTAATAAAGTTAGTACAATTGTGTTTCCACATACGCTCATATTATATAGGTAGGTACTTAAAGATCGTTAACAGGAAGCATTCATTTCTTAATAGGATTGTCACGAAACCCGTCCGGGGCCCACTTGATGTTAGGCGGTAAACTCTCAGCCTCTGCCTACATAACACTTGCATTTCGTCACAAGTGACGATTTGCACTGCGCCCATACGCTGAGACATACAATTGTTAAGTCTCATATACCTATAATTTCTTACTGACTCTCAAGGGCTGCTGCTGTAACACACCGTTAGGTGTTTGGCGACAGATTTTCTACATAAGTGTAGTAGTTAGACAGGCGGGAATTTCCGAATGCTATAACGACTGTCATTCTAAGCCGAAGCATGGAATCGTTCCGTAGCCAATGCCACTAGCGGTCACCCATCCAAGTCAGTTGAACGATTAGCAAGTTCCGCCACGTTAAGGCGATCCTGGCCAGAAAACGCCTTACAAGAATTAACTTTTCTCCAAGAAAAAACTTAATTATTGAATTGAAAAAAATATATGTTATTTTTAAGCATTTGCTTTAGTTTAACCATAAATCGGATACACATAATAAGTAACTTCACTCGATCGAAAAAAATCCCAAAGTCACCTCTATTGTGAATTTAAAACCGATTTTTTTCTTTCTTATTACCAATATTTAATTTTAAATTAATTTTTAATGCATTACTTAGTAATTAAATCAATTAATTCATAAATAAAACAATTAGAAAGTTATCATATTAATTTTATATGATTTTTTAACATGAATTCATGGTATCAGAGCTCGCTCACTTGACCGCCAGTGCGCTCGCAGAGCTTGTCGACGTAGGACGTGTGTCAATTTTTGCGATCTACGCTATTTCACACAGAACAAGACCAAAATGGGTACCAAATACAACAAAATAAAAAATGCTCTAGTCTGGCTTTTAGAAATCGTACGAGTCCAGGAGCAAACGGCGGTAAGTATGTAGGTACTTACTGCCGCCGTGCCGTTTGCTTTCTTTACGCTCAACTCGTTAACTTATAAATGGTTAGACATATATTGTAAATATTTTTTATATAAGGCCTTCTTAGCACGAGGTTCATACAATAGATTGGTGAACTTTGCCCTTTTTTGACGTGTAAAAACATCACCACGTTTCTTAAAAAAATCAGGGTGCAGTTTAGTGAAGACACAAATGTCTATTATGTATATGCACGGTAGAGGAAGTATGTTACATGTTTTAAAAAGGGGTTTACAGCTGTCTAAAAACCACGCCTTATTGATAACCCTAATACATCGTTTTTGGATCATGAATACTCTATCTATGTCGACTATCTATGTTTATGTATTTTACTTATAATTTAATTTATATATAACAGTTTCATTAATCTACCAGTCTCATAAAGTAATAGGACCCGTCGATTTGTATTCTTAAGTTTAAATGTAGTCCATTTGCCAAGCATATAATATTTTGATTTCGATAATCGATATCAAAAAGAAGTCTATCTAGCATTAACGATCACTTAATGTTACTTAATATTTCTATAATAATAATAATAAAAAAAGCTAATAAAATAACCTACTAACCAATCCAATACTAATGTAATGTCTCAATATACAAAAGCGTTGCCATTATGTACTTAAATAAATAGAAATATGGTAAAGAACATACCTTGCAATTATTATAAACTACTTAAAATTCATTACCAATTTTTAATTCCTAAAATCGAAATGAAAAATAAAATTAACAACCATTTAACAAAAATAACGTCCATGTTAGTCAAACTAACCTTTTGATTTTTAATAGTGCGCGTATAGACTCATTGTATATACAAAACAAAAATGTGAATAGTACAAATTGTTAAGACCTTATATGATTATGGTAATCGCCAAAGCCAAATCAACTTCAAAATTTAGTTCACCTCTTCTAGTTGGTGTCAGTTAATTATATAAATAATTAAATCGAATGTAATATTTTATTATTAATATATGACACTACTTCTGGCTCTTTCCAAGCAAATATTACATTTGATGCCATATTTTAGGACTTAATTTTTGTTAATTGTTCGAGATATGGTTCTACTGTATCTTCAATAATAGACACCATCTGGCAAATTTTATTTATATTTCTGGCCAATTTTTCTAGATCTCGCACACCTGCCTGAAAATGGTTGCCTTGATCAGAGATTGCTGCATTGTCAATCGACAACTCAATACAATCTCAAACGTCATCGATTGATTACTGTCTACCTTGGCAAAATTGAATTCTTTGATAGAAGGATTACGTACCTAATTTTTTTGATTACGTACGATTTGGTACCTACCACCCATATGTACCCATTGATTTTGAATTAATCGCTCTGTGCAGGACAGCTTTATGAAATTGATTATAATGTGGCTCTTGTCAAAACCAAGACTATTGATACATATTTTTAGTTTGAAAATATCTCTCTCTAGGCGCTCAACTTAACATACTTACTGAACTCACGATATAATTCTATGAGATTTGTAACATTTGGTCTGCAAATAATAATCTAAAAAAACTAAACTACTACTTAACGATTCTGAAAGTCACGACCATGGGCCACTTGTCACAACCGTGGATCTATGAAAACCACGGTTATGATGACCATGGACTTGAAATTTTCCCACCATGTCAGCTATAACCACAAAGAATAAACGAAAATAGCCGTGCTAAAACAATCACTTTTTATATATGTATAATATTTTTTAAAATACTAATTAACAATTTGTGTATAGGTGCATTAAATATCTTTCCCTATGATAAAAATATAATAGAAATTTAATATATTAATTGAATATAGTTCTCTCAAATAAACACATTTTTCTTAAGAATGAGAATTACCCATCTAATAAAATAACGGTAGGCGATTGTGTACCTAACATCATGTATTAATATAAACTACTGACTGAACCCCCAACAGGACCCGTTTTTTTTTCCGGCGTATGTACCAATACACGACAAGAGCTAATTCCATTATAAAATTTCATACTGACTTGATCTCCGTTACAGATGTAGGTAGGTACACAACCTGGCTGCGAGCGAAAGACGTGCGGGCGGCGCATCGCACACAACTTTGTGTCGCGTAAATGAATACGTCGAGCTCCCAAATAGTGCGGCCTGAGGTAGCGTAAAATACCTAAAGTCCAGGGAAAGCCTCGCCTTAAGATAAAGTCCTCTATGAATAAATATGCATTTGCATGGTGGTAGGGCATTTTGCCAATGCCCGTCTTGCTAGGTACAACCCTCAAGTAGAAAATATCGCCAAGCAACAGTGCCAAAAAACAGTGTGTTCCAGCAGCTTTCCTAGAGAGCCAGTAATTCTAGGTTAGCCTGAACAACATCTCACTTACCACCAGGTGATATAGTGGTCAAAGGCTAACCTATGAGGTAGGTAAGTACATCAAAAAGGAGCCTAGTTTTCACATGAGTTGTGAAGTTTTCAAACTTTGGGTTTGCTCAGTGATTCGTTAATTCAAACATTGCATAAAATTTAATTAAATAAATGAATATGTTCGAATCTTTCTGATCGAATGTTTTATATCCTCAGACTTCACCAAGAACTCCACGGGGTGGGCATACGATTGGAGCAATAACCGTTACGGACTGTCAATACAGGAGTAAAAAAGTTAAATTTATGTTTCCATAAGGTACAACCTGTCATATTTCACGGGTCCATGCCAAGGCGGAGCGCGCCTGGCTTTGCAGTTTATTAACCTGAATTTTGGTACCTACGACAAGCACGATATATCATAAGTACCTAATTATACATGCATATCAAGCGCGAGAAAGTTTTGAACTTTTTAACAGATTATTTTACATATACACTGGCCTGTGTATTTGCTGTTTTAGTTGTTCTTAAAAAGGTTCTACAATTCAACATATCAAAGGACAAGAAGTTAACTCATTCTTAATTATTGAAACGAGATGTAAATATAGAAGCAGAAAAATCAACATGCCCCTATCTTCGGATTAGACAACTTGACATAGTTGAAGCTATAGGGTGCAAAGCAGATATAGACGCACTTTTGAATTTGGTAATTTGTCAGCAGTTACATGCTTACGCATTCCGCATTCTAAGTGCGATTACTTGGAAACTAGTTTACATTGTTCCGGGCAGTTCAGTCCAGACTTGGTATTTTGCAATTGCAATAGTTTCAGTTCTTTTTTTATTATTTTTTTTATTCTTGATAGGTTAGCCTTTTGACCACTATCTCACCTGATGGTAAATGATGATGTAGTCGAAGATGTTGTTCAGGCTAACCCAGAATTACTGACTCTCAAGGACAGCTGCCGGAACTCACTGTTAGGTGCTTGGCGACAGATTTTCTGCGTGTGGGTGGTAGCTAGACAGGCGGGCATTCGCAAAATGCCCTACCACCATGCTATAACGACTGCCATCCTAAGACGACAACCGAGACCGACGGCTTAACGTGCCCTCCGAAGCACGGAAACGCTCAGTAGTAATGTCACTAGCGGTCACCCATCCAACTCCAAGCGCGCGCGACGTTGCTTAACTTTGCTGATCGGTTAGGAACAGCTAAGCAGACTTCGCTACGAGCGCTTCAAAAGTTGCTCTATAATTTACGACAGTTTTCAAAGGTCTGGACGCTTCGTCCCAATTGCATAGTTTTTCGACGACAAATCGGTTTCTCGCAATCCCGTGCAGCAAAATTAATTTTGTTGATCGTCCAACAATGCACATACGTATCTATGTCCAAACTGGATTAAGAAATGCCGTCAAAACTCAAGATGAGTTCATAAAGCGCTATTTGCATTACCTTTATAAATCCATCTTGACAACTGACGACATTATGAGTGAAAACTCATTTTGTTGCACGCGATTGCGAGCACTCTTGTCACTTGTATCGTATTGCGACAAGTAATTATCAATTTAATTACACAAAACTAATTTATTTACAACAAATCACACTAAGTACCAGATAAATTTGTATTCAAATTAATCAAATTAAAACAATACTTTGTTAAAAGTTAACATTATACATATACACATTACCACATAATGGTAAAATTTAAAACATCACAAATTATGCACAGCACAAATTGTACCCACATCTCTGGGTTATATTTACTACTGTGTGGCTATTGAGACAATGGAAAGGTAGGTATGTGAATTTTGCGCTCTATTCATTCTTCTTATCGTCTCGTTAGGGCCATCAAGAGGCTATCGGATTCTATAAATTCGATTCGTGAATCAATCAGTCTGATAGACTTCGTCCGACCGAAAGAAGGCATTTTTCAAACACTGAGGTTGCTCTTTATGGGCCTATTCCATTTGACGCTTATTTCGTTATTTTCGATAATTTTGACCACATTCTGCGTCTATGGTTGTGATCACTGTGATCGTTTGTAACTGTTCTCCCCTGTTCCATTTAGGATAAGAACGCTAAGAATGCCACTAAAATTTGCCACTTCTGTCACTTTTGACATTAGATGCAGGTAATTCAAACTGTTCCAGTAGCTTCATAGCGTTTATGGCGAAAATAATGCCAAGACCCAAGTGGAACAACTTTTTGGGAGTGTGATCGTTTTTAGCGTTTTTGGGGAGTTTAACTTCAAATGGTAGCACTCTATGTAACCATTCTGAATTTTTATTTAAAATATCGTTTCCAACAATCGCTTATAGTACCACCAACTTAACTGTGCAGTTTTCGAGGGCGCTACTGGTCATGGAAATCAACTACAAACTGTCACAATTTGAAGGAATGTTGTAGTTCTTTTTTTTGCCGCCTGAACAGATAAGTTGGTGGGACTGTACATAGCTTAGCGTGTCTATTCGACTCGTCAAGTCTCGTCCCTGAAAACGTAAACAACCCTCGATTCTCTTCTCTTACGCAATTCCCTTGAATTGTTGCTTTCCAGTTATCTGTCTTGTCGGGCAAATACAAAGTCGTTGATTGAGATATAGCCGCTCATTTTGCTCGGAAGTTGTTTATAGCCGTCGAGTGATTGTAATAGGTACCTACTTACTTACCTTGTTAGGCATGCGCTGTTCGCCACGGGACTTCAATCAGCACTGTTCACTATTGCCTTACCCCCTTCATAAATATTTGTAATTTATAACGGACGGCATTAATGATGATGACACCAATTTGTGCACATTAATTTTGTACTTAATCAGGTAGGTACTTCCAGTTAAAGGAGAATACGGAGAGTAATATTTTATGTTACGTGATAGATAACGCACTGTGAAATAACTTACGATAAATTTTTAACGGATAAATTTGAAGGCCAATGATTATAGAAGAAAAAGAGGAAGACGGGTTACTTAAATCACATTTGAAGTTTAGAAGTGGCACGCTGTATCACCGCCGCCGCGCACGTACATCGCATAGGTAGGTAGATATTAATATTATAACGTCACTCAATTCAGAGTAAATGTGAGAGGTTTTTTTTTATTATTGGATTGGAGGGCAAACGAGGGCTCAGTTTTCCATTGCCTGACGTCGGGTTGAGGGTTGATATTTTTTTCACAGAGAGGTTACATTATTATAAGCACACTTGCAAAGTTTTAAAATCAGAAAATGCATACTTTTTGAGAAAAAAAATATTGAAAATTAATTATTTTGCAATATTAATGTTAAATAATATAGAATTCTCGCCAATGAACGTTTCGTTTTATGAACGGTTAAAGGCGTATTCCACTTGACGCTAATTTCGATATTGTCGATAATTTTGCGTCTATGGTTCCACATTTAATATGAACCATAGATACAAAATGTGGTAAAAATAATCGAAAATAACGGCGATAATAATTGGCGTCAAGTGGAATTCGTTCGGTAACGTTTTGTATTAAAAAAACAGGTTAGGTTAGGTTGAAACTGCGACAACACAACGCGCGAGCCGAGCGAGCATAGGGAGCGTGCCGCGGCAGCGGCCGGCGAAGCGCTAAATAATCTGTTACACATCCAACAAAACAATAAATTTGATCAGTGAAGTGTTACAAAAAGTGAGTTGATGATTTTACAAATATATGCATAACTCAAAAACTATGCATTACCTTGTAATAAAAGTGGTGGGAAAGGGAAGAGATGACCCGATTTTAAAATTATTATTTTAATTTTAATCCAGAAAATGAGGAAAATTTAAAATAAGTAAAAAAGGGGGGGGGGATGCGGGACTTTTCCTTTGAAGAGGGGGGAGTGGTACCCCTCCCCCCCTCTCCCCACCCCCTCTACCCCCTGGATTCGACGGCCGTCAATGGAAAGTCGTACCCAAACGAGCAGGCAGCTCACCTGATGATAAGTGATCACCGTCGCCCACGAACATCCGCAACACCAGAGGTCTCGAGGATGCGTTGCCGGCCTTTGAGGCAGGAATATGCTCTGTTTATTGAAGGCCCCTAAGTCGTATCTGTTCGGAAATACTTCACCAGGCAGCTGGTTCCAGATTGTGGCAGTGCGCGGTAGCAAATTCCGTGTAAATCGCAAAGTTGAGGATGGTGTTCTTATAGCCTCAGCCACTTTTTGGGCGTAAAAACTAAACTCTAAATACGTGCAACGGCTTCGTCGGTGACGCGACGGGACAACTGAGCAATTAGCAAGGTTTTGATGTGCCACTAGCGGTGCGTATAACCTAACACCTATTTTTTTCAAAAATCATTGGCCGCCTTTCTAACATTTACTTTTCAATGATCGTGGTCAGTTATAGTCTATCCGACTTTAAATAACTTTAGAAACTTGAGATACAAACATACCTAAAGACCACACAATAAAAACTAACAAATATTATGACCTAATAATTAAATTAATCAAAAACGGTTATGTGTTTAATTTATATATGCTGTAGAAGTCGGAGCAAGGGGTATACCAGCATAATCTTTATACAACCTACTAAAAGACCTTGACCTGTCAAGAACAACCGTAACTTCCATCCTAGAACGTGTATCTAAGGCGGCATTAGTAGGATCTTACCAAATTTGGTTAGGCAGGGGAGGAGGCTCGAGCGGTGAAAGGGAGCATTGATGCATCATAAAGGGGCCCCTTAACCTTACTCACTGGGTTGCATGTCCCAGGCACCTTGACTTGGGCCTCTTCCTCTGCAACGCTATGGACCCGGCACCCGCACGGTGAATCCATGGAATGCTAAGTAAATTCGTCTATAATTTGAAGTAATATTTGACATTACAAAATTATAGTTAATTTATGTGCGCGATAATTTTTCCTCTCGTAGTAATTTTGTAATGTAATCCGCGGAGCATGCGTCTGTAAAAATAAAAATAATACTTGACATCTTATATAATTATTTCATATGGCTTATCAAGTGAAAACTGGCGATGATGCTGCGATCTCATTGACCTATATATACATAGGTCAATGTGCTATTTCTGGGAAAGTATCATAAATACGTTTAATTGAATATCATTGACTAGAAAGCTATATCAGAATAAAAGTAGGTACCCTCAAGTAGAAAATCTGTCGCCAAGCACAGTGTGTTCCGGCAGCTGTCCTTGAGAGCCAGTTAAATTACAGGCACACGAGACTCAACAACTGTATGTCTCAGGGTGACGGGCGCAGTGCAGTTCGTCACTGTTGTGATGAAATGAATCTGTTATAGGCAGTGGTTACCGCTTAACATCAGGTGGGCCTTGTGCTTGTTCCGTCACAATAACATAAAAAAGGTACTTTTACATATCTATATTTTATGTTATTCCAAGATCTTGCTAAAGAATCCTGGTAATACTAAATTTTCATCAAATAACGTAGTAATAAGTAGAAACAAAAATCTTATTACGTGGGTACTTGCGTTCTTACCTTTGTTCCTACCCGCGATCGGGATTTCGCCCACTCTATATTTTATTTTACATAGAATAAAACCAGAACATATATTTATTTGATTTAAACATTTAAAAAATGTATTAAAGAATCCTAACCTACTTTCTCTATAGTACCTACTTTTCAAAGGACCAAAACTTCTCAAGCTAAAATTTTGATCGTTTGCAATATATTTTTAATTAATAGTATTATATAATTTTACCTTTACATATGTAATACATCATAGGGTATGGCACAAAATTTCACGTTGCAGTGCGATCATATGAACTTTAATGCGTATACCTTATTACGGTATTGCGTACAGTTTTCGTTAAGGGCCGGGTCTTAAATAAAATGTTCATTCTTTCCTTTTTTGTTGCGTCGGAGGAGGCCAATGTAAGGACCCCGTGCATCATTCAATTTATTGCTTTATCTGTCTTGTTAGACGCATACAGCGTGGTTGCACAGAAGAGACGCGTGCGCGCAACGCTGCGGGTCGCCCCACTGCCGAAGTTCAGAAATATGGATTAACTTTGCGATATCGAGTTAGCTGTCCTGCTTTTTAAGTACCCAGCAACATCATCAACAGCCAGAAGACGTTCACCGTAGACAACGCCTGCTCCATTAGTGAACGTGTCTTGGGGATCGCAGTGTAAGATGTCAGTAGGCACTACTGCCCTTCTCTCTACCCTTATCGCGAAAAATTGTAATACCTTCTTCTTTCAAAATGCTCAAAAAGAATCTCTCTGAAAAGGCGTTTTCATTAGTTTTTTTTATCTTATTAAGACGGAACCAGCCCGAAGCCCACCTGATTTTAAATGGGCTAACCTCTGCCTATAACAGACACATTTCGTCAACGACGAATTGCAGTGTACCCGTCACACTGAGACGTACAGTTGTTAGGTCTCATGTGCCTGTAATTTTACTGGCTCTCAAGGACTACTGCCGGAACACACTATTAGGTGCATGGCGACAAATTTTCTACTTGAAGGTGGTCGCTAGCCAGGCGGGCATTCGCAAAAAGCCCTTCCACCATGCCGTGAAGCTCAAGCCCGCGCCGGGATTCGAACCATGGACCTGCTGCACAGCAGTCCATAGCCAATGCCACTGAACCATCACTGCTTCATCTCATCATTCTTATCTATCTTTTCTATTTTTGGGAGGAGCTCGGTCGTCTGCGGAGTCCTCGAACTAGCTATCCTTTGATACACCGTCCAGCTTTGTGACTCGGTGACACCTCTCTTCATTGCCATCCATCTAACCTTGATCATCCAACATTTCGGAGAATGGGTATCGATCTACAACACAGCCTTTACCGAACATCACCTGTATTTGAGACTAATACGCACATTTGAGGCTTACATCTGCGACACCTGGACGATATTCCAAACAGCCACGAAGCGTTTTCACTAGACATTTATAGATATTTAAATAAAGACGTCATTTCCCTATAGATAATTTAGAATCTTTAAACTCGTATATAAACATTGACCTATATATACTAGACGCGACATCTCAAACGAGCATACTCGACTAGTGCAGGTAAGCCGGTCGGCATACTCTCACCCACACGCAGTTGGGCACTCGTAGAGAGTACACGCGCTTTACGTTAGAAAATTGTGTATTCAAAATGCCATCCTGCGTCCTAAGATACTGCCAAAACGTGTAACGTATTATCTCGATGTATATAAAAGGGAAAGCTCACTCACCGACACAACAAGAAATCTCTAAAACTACTTGAACTATGAAGCTGAAATTTGCCAGTTTATTAGATAGGAGACGTCAGACTAAGAACAGATATAAAATCTATGGGTCTTGTTGTTGACCATAAAGAGGTCTACGAAAGCCTCTGTGCGTGTGAGGGTAATCGATTTTGCACCCAAGATCAGTCTTATTTAATAAAAACTGCTTTGAAATTTGTATAACTGTATAGTATATATAAGATTGTTAAATAAATATATCTAAGTAATAGAGTGGCATTCTCAGTAAAGGACCATTCTCTACGACTCAACTACTATGGATTTTGTACACCTCTTGCCGAAGTACTGATGTCCTCCTTGGTATTTGTTAAATAATTGTCAGTTTAATTCTGCCAAAGAAGTCAATGAGGAATTATTAAAATCAGCCAATTTTAGATTCTTCAAATAGTTGAAGATTTAAATTAAGTGCTGCGTCATCCACGGACTGCTGTGGGCATCCAACAACAGGTATAAAGGACAAATATGAGATAACACCAACTTCCCTCAGGAACGTCCTCTGTCTTCAAAAACGTGCACTTTTTGAACCACCCTCGTAGTCCAGCTGGTTTGTTAAGCGATTATTTTCGCCCCTCACTATACTACTACCCTATTTTTGGGGTTCTACCCGTTGTTTGTCATCTTCATGAAAAGCAAGATCTAGTAACGATCTATAAAACAATACATATGAGAATAATTTACGAGAGGGAAGAATTTTTTCCTGTCGTAAATTTGTAATTTTGTCATACTTTTCGGGATCTATGTAGAAAAGGCAAAACGAAGCCCTATAACGAATATGTCTCCAAGCACCCAGTGTGTCACAGCAGCATTCCTTGAGAGCCAGTTAGTAATTCGTGAAATTAAAGCCACATGACACTTAACATCTGTATGTCTCGGAGTTATGGGCGCAGTTCATAAGGAGTTTTCGCATCGTATCGTATATAAAACTACAACCCGGTCAGAATATCTGTGCACCTCGCTGGAATGCGGCGCCTCTCCCGCTTCCCTTGTCACCTCTCCGCGCACTCAATAATAAATTAATTTGAAAAGGTTAGTAATTTTTTTTTACCTCCACATTTTTCGAAAAAACTTTTTTTCACACCGTACCCAGACCGCCGATATGACGTCACGAGGTCAGGTGCACAGATATTGTGACCGGGTTGTACGTTTGTATGGAAAGTTCTTCTGCGCGCTATGCTGAAGTACGGACGGTCAACGTAGACTTAGAGATAGAGTCCCGTTTGACCTTAAGGAACCTAAAAACAAACTAAACACAAGCAAGTACCAAATAAATGCCAATAGATAGTATATCTACATTTTATTAAAATAACAGTCTCCAGTATAACATAAAATGATTGTCCTACAAACTATGATTAAATCTACAATGGGAACCATCTCTGCGCTCCATCCAGCCGTATCACCTCTCCGTTGAGCATAGGGTTCTCTATAATAGTGGTCACTAATTGTGCAAACTCCTCCGGTCTTCCGAACCGCGAAGGAAATGGTGTCATACGCTTGAGGAACTCTTGCATCTTTTCTGGGAGATATGTAACTAGGGGAGTCTCGAATAAACCTGTAAGCAATAAGTTTGTTTTATATTTATTGCTGAATGCTCATATAGATAAGGACAACATGGTAAACCTGTGGAGCGTGAGAGGGACAGTGTGATAGGCTTGTTTTTTGTGCTTGATTAGTACCGTGCGCCCTCCTTCATCAGAAGCTGATAGCATTTGGCCACTATTGCACTTATTGGTAGGTGATGATTATGTTATGAAGATGGTAGCTGATTTGGCTTACAATATTTGCTACGGAACCCTTATACAAGTATAAATAAATTAAAAAAGAAAAAAAAACCGACCGTAAATTGTTTATTGTTAAACTTTTTATCGTTCCATTGAAAATAAAACTGCAAGTTATATATATTTATGGAATCGTCGTTTAAAATCCTTCATTTTGAAACACCACTATAAGGGTATTGAATAAAAAAAAAATTACGTCACAATATGGCGTCTAAAGTCTAATGGCGTTTGATTTTTTTTTATGTACCTAGTGTCACTTACGCTATCAAGACGAATCCAACGATATTTCATACATCAAAATCGGTTAAGCCGTTTAGAAGTTATGGTGGAATAAAGAAACTCACCAACATACATACATGAACCTCGAAAACATAACTCTTGTTATGATTCCCGGAATACATTCTATATGTGTAACGAATTTCATCGAAATCGGTTTGGTAGTTTTCAGGTGATGCGTGCATACAGACAGGCATTTATTAAAAATATATATATTCTGGTTCCGTACGTTATTTTAAGTTTCCTAAGTAATACGGTTTAAAAATATATTCCAAGAACAGACTTTTTGACTTGTACTCCTTTATAATAAGTACAGATCAGAGACATCTAGCATACCTTGAAGCTAATGACCCCCTCAGTGACCGGCAATACGAATTTCGGCGAAACCAATCTACTCAGGATCTTCTTCGCTCAATTGGTACAAAGCGGTTCGCTTCCTCATTTATCAGACGTACGGCAAAAGAGTGAAATGCATTGTCTGAGACTGTTTTCCTGACGTACATAATTTAGGTGTCTTTATGTCTTCAGATATATGCTGCAATAAGCCCTACTTCCAGAAGTCTGTTTTCGAGAAGTTATTTCAATAATCACCACAATGAAAGCATCAATACCAGCTGTTCTGATGTCTCCAAAATCTATATACACAGTTTTGAGAGTAACTCCTCTAGGACTATAGCTATCAGGTTTTCCATTGCTTATCAAAAAAGTTCCCCATGGGGTGCTGGGCTAGAATTCCACCCTCCCATAACTTCCTATGGGAGTTGGAGGGAAAAATAACACAATGTGAACAGCATTTTTGAAGCAATGGTGGCCGAGCGGTAATGGCTGTGGACTGCCGTGCCGCAGGTCCCTGGTTCGATCCCCACCGCCGGCTTGAGCTTCACCGCATGGTGGAAGGGCATTTTGCGATTGCCCGCCTGGTTAGCTACCTCAGGTAGAAAATCAGTCGCCAAGCACCTAATGGCGTCTTCCGGCAGCAGTCCTTGAGAGCCAATGCAGTTACAGGCACATGAGACTTAACAACTATTTCTCATGGTGACGGGCGCAGTGTAATTCGTCACTTGTGATGAAATGCATCTGTTCTACCCAGAGGTGAGTCCGCTTATCAGGTGAGCCCCGAGATTGTTCCGTGACAATAACTGAAAAACTGACATTTAACACTGCAATCCCCAAGACGCCTGCCAAGCGAGGGGCTCAATGGGAGAGGTTATGTTCAGCATAGGACGATCCAGCTGATACAGTATCAAAACTGTTACAAACCTGGTGCTATTGTCATAACCCTTATGCCTTTCGAGGCAAGGTCTCTTGCAATGGGCAGTGTCATTCCAATAATCGCCGCAGTGGAAGCAGCATAACCAGCTTGTCCTATGTCTCCTTCATAAGCTATTGTAGACGCAGTGTTCACTATGACTCCTCTTTGGCCGTTGCTGTCAGGTGCGTTTTTGCCTATTAAGCCGGCTGCTAAACGTATTGTATTGAATGTGCCTATTGTGTTTACCTGGAAACAAACAAGATAACACATTTATCTATAGGTGGTATATTTCTTCAATGTGGAGCCCCGTGATGTGCCGGGAAAGAATGCATGCACCCCCGATGGCTACCTGTGGGTGTCATAAGAGGTGACTAAAGGTAAAATACCGGAAGGTGGACAGCAGCGCCTTCTGAGGAACTGATATCTTAAAGTCCACCTAAGTGGGTACCACCATAGTTTCAGATATTCTCGAAGTAGTAGAGTGCAAACAGAACGAAAGAAAGAAAGAGACTATAGCAAGTGAAATTTCTGGAAAAACTATTACATCATACAAGTAGCTATTTATATCACACAAGTAAATATATAAAGTAACGATAGAAATGACAATTCCGCCTCTGCCAAGCTAACGCCTGTCATTTAAACAAATATTGTAACAATTTAATAGTTTGTAAGACAGTGTTAAAAGACGTTTAAGAGGCCTTTTACATTATGCAGCCCTCTCATTCGCACTTTTAAAGATAATTTCAAATAGCAACAATATGGTTTATATTTTTTTAAATGTGGTTAATCATTATTTCGCTGCATGCAACTATAGATGTTTTCTTCTAATTTTCATTTTGATATCTGTAATGGCATATCCAAAAAAAAATTACTGGATAGAAGAAAAGTAGGTACTTAAAAAAGATTTGTTAATATTAAGAAAACTATAGCTCCGATCGCGCTCAATCGAACGGGAAACGATCGGGGATCGCGGCCCGCGTGTTTTGATGCGTGGAGCTATATAAAATTTGGAAAAGGGGGATTTAATAGGGAAAAAAACACAAAATTTTGAATGAAAATGCCAATTAAATGTTAATAACTTTTAGACTGTTTAAGCTATTTGACTTATGTTTTACTGTTATAAGGCAGAGCAAAATATAATCGTTAAAAATTACGTTTCTGTACAGCGAATTCCTTCCTATTTGTTACGGATGTAATTCTACGTAATAAGAAAATAATTTTCAACATAAATCCACTATTGGTGAAAATATTGATGAACATACATAATAAAAGGTAAATACAGGCAGACAAAATAGAACCTTTTTTTAGTCAGACGAATATACTCAACTGGCTACCTACATATTACAGTTCCAAAGATACAGATTCCCTTCAAAGGTCGGAAGGGAGGACGGACGGACAGACAAATAGACATCAGAGCCATTTTCTAGTGCGGAACACTAAAAAAGGGAAATAAGTAAAGTAACTCTTTTTATGCAAATCAAAACAAATAAATAAAGAAATATTCACTTTGATGAGAAATATTCCATTGAATGCCACTAGAAGGGATTTGGTATTAATTCAATACAATCTACACACTCTGTTAACTAGTACTTGCATTTTGTTTTTATGGTTAAGCATATATTTAGGTTAGAATTTTTGTATTGTTTTCTTGTAAAATAATATTTCATATATTATATAATACCTTGATACATGTATATTAAGTTACATATGCATATACTATATAATAGAGACAAATTATTTAGCATTCCATAAATTCACCGTGTGGGTGCTGGGTCCATAGCTTTGCAGAGGAAGGGGCCAGAGGGGTCTGTGACTTGCAACCCAGGAGTAGGGTTAAGGGGCCCCTTTTAATGTAATAAAAGTGGTACCATAACAATCAGGGCCAAACCTCTACCCATCTCAGCCACATTTGATATCAAACTCATGCCATATGATAAATCTATCCTGTTTTATTACTACATATAAAAATATAATTGGAAGGAATTACATCTGAAGATTAAACAGAAGATTATAAAGATTTTATATTCCTGAAGGTGTATGCAGAGATATCAAAGCACCTAAGTTTCGGTAAATTTGATTTGGTTGCACTTAATAGGAGGAGAACCTATCACCAGACACAATTCTAGTCTCAAACTGCTAGAAACTGTGATATTTTCCACTATTAATTAAAATAAAATCAACACTTAGTCTCAATAGTGTAATGTCTGACATACTCAGCAAACAGAGCTAGCGCCTACCCACATTTATATCATATGATTTTTATATATTTTTATCTGAATTCCTTACACAGCAACCCAACAAAATCAATAGAATAATAAAATCAATGAACCTAGAACATTAATATTCTAAAAAAAATAATCTAAGTGACCTTTTACACCATTTAATCAAACAAGCAGGATTAAATACTAAAAATTGTACATCTCAATCACAAATGTAATATGTTTTCATCCCATCGATAAGGCGGAGTATGCTGAAGAATTATTCAACCTGATGCCGGCGGTAGAAGTGAAGTGCTTTGTTCAAGTCATGGGAATGTCAACCATGTATGGTAACCGCCTCTCAGCTTGTACGTCCGATGGAAGAAGTGGGATTCCTAAACTGTATGTCCCTAACTACTGAGGAACGAATAGGTAGGCTGTAGACGTATCTTAGTTTGAAATATGCTGTATTTTAACACTGCATCAGGCTAGACAACTAACTGACCAATTAATTCTGTAGCATTTCTAGCTATCACTGGTACCTACTATGATTTGACTTATGATATGCTGAGTGGGTAAACCGGATACTGTATGGCAAAATACCTGCTTCAGTAACGCGCTGCTAGGGACTGTGTGCTTTTTTCATACAAATTTGCTTTAACACACTCACGGCGTTCCATGACAAAAATCACACAAGGTCCTCTGAACAAAACTTATATAGTCACAAGAGAGCTCCCACCCATTTAAGTAGGGTTTTACTCTCATGTATCATAAAGAATCAACATTGACCATTTATAAATGAAATTCAATTATTATCATTACCTATGATGCGCATGGATTAAATTTATTACAGCTGGGAATATTCTAATTGAGATACTTTGACCACAATTTCCTTACCTTCACTAGTGTTTGAAAATGCTCCAGGTCACAACATCGATCCTTATTAAAGTTATATATCTGATGTGAACTTGCTTGTCCAGCACAGTTAACTAGTGTATCTAGACGTCCAAATTTGTCATTTGCTATTTGCAGTGCATTCTTCACATCAGTTTCTGATGATACCTGGAAATTAGTTTAAAATTTTATCTGATTTTTATATATACATTTTATACACACTTTAGAACTTATTTTAAAGTGTATTATTGTTGTTGTACAACCTACTTTTACCATGCCTGAACGGTTTATCATGAAATTTGTTAGATAGCTTTCTTAAGTCCTGCATAACACCTGGGACAGTTATTTTTTTATATTAATATGACGGAACAAGCTCGAGTCCCACCTGATGTTAAGCGGACAAACCTCTGCCTATAACAGTTTCATCACAAGTCACGAATTGCACTGTGCCCGTCACTTTGAGACATAGTTGTTAAGTCATATGTGCCTGTCATTTTTTACTAGGATCTACCAAAATATTTTCATAAGAAAATTTGATATAGCTAAATACGATGCAGGCGAAGCTACAGGCGGAAGCTAGTAAATATTCACAAACATGCTTGTACTTACACAGCCAACAGTGGCAATAACATCATCACCAAGGGCCTTCGCTAGTTCCTTCGCTCTTGTCCCTTGGATATCAAGTATTAAGACTCGGCCGCCATTTTTGACCAACCGTTCTACTGTAGCCTTCCCAAGTCCAGATGCTCCTCCTGTAACAAGACTCACCATACCCTGGAGGTGTAGGGTAAGTTAGGTTATGTTTACATTCAGTAAGCAATACACGGTGAATCTTTCAGTATCACCTTCAACATGGCGAGACCTAATAAAGAAATTGAAGAACTTCACAATGATTTTAATCTGTAAACTACTTTCATTCAGTAAATTTAAAGATTTCCAAAAGGGATAGCTTCCTGAGTATATATTCTATTTGATCTATGGCATAGATCAAGTAAAAAGTAGAATATATACTACGTACTGATCTATGGCGTTCTTAACCATTAAATCATAGATCAGATAGAATCATAGATCAGATACTACGTACACAGAGCATAGGGAAAAGTAATACATTGGCACAGTGTACAATGTGTACATAGATACACGACTACAAATTTTAGAGTCAGAAGACGACGGGATAGTAGGTACCTACCTTTTCATTAAGTGCGCTCAAATTTTAAAATAAAAAAAACCTGTTTAAGTGATATTGCCACAATTTTTATTTTATTTTAAAGGATATTCGCTTACATTACACTGGCCTACACTCATTTTGGTGCCTAAGATTTTAGACCTGATTTTGGGTATATTTTGTGAGCCGACACGAGAAACCTAGTCACATTTTTCATATCAGCTCTTGTTGATGAGAAAGAAGCTTGCCAATTTCAATACCGAAGTATACAGAATACAAGCGAATTACCGTGTCATTAATCGGTTTCCGTTGATCTTTTATTATATACTCACCGCATATGTAACAAAACATATCAGGATCGTTAATGCAACTTCTTGACTTACTTGCCAGTATAAATTTATACGATTAATCTCATAAAAGTAGTTATAACATGGACTGATATTGAATAAAACCGTAAAAAAATTAAAATAAGAATTTTAGGTAAACCAGAGCTGTCAGCTGACATCTAGTAGCAGCAATGTAGTTCATACTACCTACATTACCGACTAAATATGCAAACAGAGCTGCACCAAAACTTTTTATTTTTTTGTAGGCCAGTGTTATGTATGGAATATAATTTCAGCCAAATAGCCGCCGCGACTCCGCTGTAGTTGGTGTATCCTTTAATAAAAGAGATCGTTTCGATTTTGCTGCTTTATGCTGATATGAGAAAGTTAGGCATGGTCATTGATAAATTATAATTTTGTCACACCCCGGACACTCGACTTATTCCCAATACAAAAGCAGCGTTACAACTACCTATTAAACAGACATTTTTTTTACATAAGGTCAAAAAAAAATGCGTCCTGCGTCAAAATTTTACCACCGCACATTTCGACACCGTCAAAAGACCCACCCCCACATCCAGCAAGTATGGACATAATACACTGTTCGCTTTGGTCGCTTCCTTTCGCGTACTTGTGGGATGTGGAGCGATCTTCCTCCGGAGGTCTTTCCATGAAGCTACGACATGGATATTTTCAAAAGCGGTATCTACAAATTCCTCTCTGGGCAGGCAACCCATTGGCAGCGCAGCTAGTGTTGCAGATGTCCATAGGCGGCGGTTAACGTTTACCATCAGGCGGGCCGTCTGATTGTTTGTCACCCATAATATATAAAAAAGACACTACACAAATGTTGTTTTTGTACACAAATGTTGTTTTGTAATTGTGTGCGTGAAGTCTAAGCTTGTCACCGTACGAATAATTATTGAACTTACCTACCTAACAATCTTTTGATACTGTTATTATTAGATTTCGTAAGTTATGACTGTTATGAGTATCTACCTGCAGAAACATTTACAAGCAAAACAATCCAACTTAATTACTTAATCATGTAGGACGTAGGTAATGATAATAATTACAATCACAATAGTAATGTATGTTCTTCTCGTTTAATAAACGATTACGAAATCTGCCGCGTGTCAACCAAGGCGAAGGTCCACCAACAAACAACCATTGACCAATATATACCATTATCTCAATGCAGACAAAATTACTTTTTGTGAGTAGCATTCTCGGAGAGAAACGTTATACCGCGGTGAACATAATAACATACTTTTTATGTTTTATTGTTGTAAACCTTTTTTTAAAGTTGGTTAAAACTTGCAAAGTACTCGCTATGGTTTCAATAGTAAAGAAAATACTATTTCCATCTACTGGTTTCGCTGCGAACGATGTCCGATATCCACAAATATATCCTGTACACCCGTCAGCCCTGTCGTACCGAAGGCAGAAGTAACCCGAGACTCTGAAATGAGAGCCAGGTACCAACCATGTCTTCGAGACGGCAATGACTGACAGGTGGAACTTGGATATAAGGTGAATTAATTTATGCGTCTTTGGACGCAGACTTCGGCTGTTCCATTGCGGAACATGACCTGGTGCATAATGACCTAGAAGAGATGTAATGGTTGAAAGTGTGCTGGCAACGTTGGACGGTATGGCTGTGGTGTTGTGGGTAATCAGATCAAATTTGATCTTGAGAAGCAGTTGTATAAGATTCTCATTTTGGGATGATACAGGTGGGGAGGGGTTTTGCTAAGCACAGCCATTAGGCATAGCGGATGGGAACTCTGCCACAATCGCCTAGTGCGCTCTACTAGGAATGAATGGGGCTGAGCGCATCTAAAGCATCATTGTTTTGACCTGCATTGGGCTTGGATGTGCCCAAATGTGCAGTTGAGGCATTGAATATTGTATAACTCCACACGCATGGAGGTATGAAAAGAGAAAATCCTTTCTGGTAAAATCTGACCACGGAATATCAGTACTACAGTTTGGGTGGGTATCCGTGAAGCTCTGCCATTATTTATTACTTTTTTATTGAGACAACGAGATTTTAAAATATGTCCACATCCAGCGGGAAGGTCTACATTTTCTGCAAACTCTTCCATTGAAACATCCACAGGGACATCACGGACAAGACCCATACGGGTGGCAACATATTTGTTCTGGCTTAAAAGTGGGTTTGCAATGAAGCCATTAGCATCTTAATGAGATCGGAATTCCACAGTAATTTTATTTCTGGCGACGCGATTAACGCCATCTGGAAATATATTGCTAATCCTATTTTTGAACAGAAATTGTCCAAATTTGATTGGGCGGATGGTCAGTCCTGCAGCAGGATCTGGTTCGTCGCGGGAAACATGCACGATAAAGGGACCTTGATCCATGTTTGAGTAAGCCTGAGAAACTACTACGACGCTCGGGTACGTCAGTAGATTGTTTGGACAGAAGCTGCGGTCATATCCACACTGGTCACCGTTTTTTTGGCACTAGATTGTTCACGGAATCTGGTTCCAAACGGCGTTTGGAAGCAAATTGCGTTTCTTTGATTATTGCATCATTAGTTGGATCAGGGGGTTGCGGCGAGTCCTCATCGACCTCCATCTTGTAGGTTAGTAAGCGAAGCGGCGAAACAAACAATTGTGTTAAAACATAAAACTTACCACCTTCCCGGTATTAGATTGTTTACAAACAGTTAGGTGTTAACAAATCAGTTTGAATTTGAAAGTTTCCACACAAATTAAAAGGAAATAATGTTATTTTAGAATTATCTCGCTGACACACGTATCGAATAGCACGAAGACCAGCAGAAAAAAAAACATGGTGGAGGTTGTGTTCAGCAGTGAACAATTTGGCCGATACAGTATAGGTAGGTACTATCAGACGGCACCTAAGTTCTTGGCAGACTCGAACTCGAAGATTGGTTAGAATCGGTCCTACGTAGACTGTAGGTAGACCAGAGCTCACAGACAGAACACTATTATTTTAATATTGTTATGTTTGCAATAACGCCTGCTATGCGGATTACATTACAAAATTACAAATATACGAGGATAGACGATAGAGGAAAAATTTAAGTCATGTGCGGGATTCGAACCCGCATCCATCCACTCCGGCTAAAGGGGCAATGAGTCAGCTCAAATTTTCCCTATCGTTCTTTAACCATCGTATTGGGATGGAGCGACATTGCAATTATTGGTTTTATACTTGTAAATGTAAATAATAAATATTGTAAACTGGTTTTATAGGTACCTGACGAAAATAGATGCTCTTGAGTTGTGGTGCTGGAGAAGAATGCTTGGGGTGTCGTGGACCGAGTTTCGTACAAACGTCTCGATACTTCAAGAACTCAGCATTAAGAGGAACGGGAAGAGAAACTCCTACAGAAAAATAGGTATCTATTTTAACAAAGTGATGCTGTCTCGCCGCTAAACGCCTGAACAGAATAGTGCGATAAGGACAATTGCAGCTTCTTCAAGTTTTGACTTAGAATTTGCGCATAATTTGCGTTCTGGGAGAAAACCTTTCTCCTATAGTAAACATTGATGAAATCTAAAAAAAATTGGTCTTATTTATAACTGATAGAATAAACTAGGTTTCCTATTTCTTTATTTATCATTATTTTTCCTTTAAATAAATCACATACTAGAGATACACAAGTTTTGAGAAAATATCGGTATTTAAATACCCATTAA
Organism: Plagodis pulveraria; assembly: GCA_963890685.1. Lineage (NCBI taxonomy): Eukaryota > Metazoa > Arthropoda > Insecta > Lepidoptera > Geometridae > Plagodis > Plagodis pulveraria. The sequence continues at coordinate 22,482,266 of OY982967.1, forward strand.
TTCAATTTCCTTTAATATAATGACATAAATCAAAACCTATAAACCTGGATATTGATAACATTTATAACATTTCCAAAATCATCAAAATCGGTGATTGTTGTGTGACGGAAGAAACGTTTTCTCTTTTTGTATGAAAATTCGAGACTTCCCTCAAGTCTTGCAGCGTCTTTCAGCTATAGTGCAATCGCGGGTCCTCGCATTCTTTGGGCATGTTTTGAGGCGAGGTAGCCAGTCCATTAAGCGTTTTGTTGTTCAGGGCATGGTAGAGGGCTCTAGACCGCGCGGGAGGTCACCCATGTGATGGACTGACCAAATTAAATCTGCGGTGGGCGGTCCCTTGCATGAGTGCACCAGGATGACCGCAAATAGAAGGCGATGGCGCATGGCGTGACATTGTGAGGCGCGTTACATCTGCCCCCACTATAACTACATGACGACCACGACCGCTCTGCCAAGAGCGTAACGACTGAGAAGAGAAGAAGGTACGAACCACCCTCTGAGAACAACTTTCGAGGAGAGAGGATCCATAAAGTAATTCTGTATATACTGAAAAGCTGAGCTGAACGCAGTGATAAACCTATTCTATCTGCGTGCGCAGCCGCGCCTTTGCGCCGCCCCGTCCCGTCATAAAGAAACTTTGTACCTATATAGCTAGGACTGGGTCGCCATCGCCGCCCGCCGCTCAGCTGCCCGGCCGGTGCAGTGTTTTGTGAGGCTGTCGCATGCCGCCGCGCCCCGGCCCGCTCGCAGCACATAAACAAAGAACGCTGTGCCGCGGCGCAAATAAACAGATACATTATTGAAGTACCTAACAGAAATATTAGCTTGCTACATATACTATACAATACTAGTAATCTGTAAGAAATATCGGCTCGCAGCCGTGCGCCGCCCGATGATCGCCAGTGTGCCGTCGCGCCGCTGCCGTGCGCCGCTTTGCTTTGATGTAAAATACGACCAAATTAGATTGGTAATCACTTTATTGATTTTATCTTTTCTTTCTTTTTAACACGTTCATTCGTCATAGTGCTATTTCTTTCATTTTTAAAACTTTACCCGCTTTACCGGTACATGAATCGTAATCGGATTGTACCTACCCTTTAAAAGCGTTGCACTTTGTTTTTGTTATGCGTAATTAACTGAATACTTGCGAATACTGACTTAACAATTATATTTTCTGCAGTTGTGAATGTTCTACAAGCCATGGCGCATGTAGAGCCGCCTGTATTTACATTGCCGAAGAAACGGAATGGGAAAAAACCGGGTTCCATTACCGGCCATGTAGATCACATAATTACTGTGCAAGTAAGTTAACTTAAAAAGTAGTACATACTTACTAATTTTTTACTATGTAGGTATATATACTAGTAGAAGTTTTAACCTAATTATACATTCTTAGCAATTTCATCAGTCCTTCCTATGTCCAAATGTCTGTTAGTATATACAAAGTATATTTTGATCCACACAGCCATACAAATGTAGGTATAGAAAAATGAGAATACCATTATGAATTATGTACTTGCACAATGATAATAAGTACCATTCCCAGGTGGTTGGGAAATTTAGCAAGTCCGTCTTATTGGGTACAACCACAGTGTCAGATATTCTGCTTCTAAGCAGTAGTGAGCACACACCACTGGTTATATGATAATGGCAGGTATTAATGTAGCAAGTGAAATTACTGTATAAACAAGATGTATGAAGTAAGGTCTCGAAGTCCACTCTAAAAGAGGATGAGAACCGTGGCACTGCAGCGGACAGGTGTCACGCTTACCATCAGGCTGGCATGTGTTGTTACTTAATGTTAAAAATAAAAAAACATACTCAATAAAGAAACTTGTACATTTCAGGGTTCAGCTGATGAAGTTCCAGTGAAGTACAAGAATGGACTGTCGCCTGTCACAGAGCATGAAATGAATAGCACAATCAATTCATCTGTGGAGATTCAGAAGAATTTAAAGATAAACTTGCCAATTATCAATGACGAGGAAGACATGAATGATGCAAATACAGAGGACACTGAGAAGCATCAAGTGCAAAAGAATGGTTACCAAGCACTGTCAACCAATAATAGTCGAGAGATTATAGATTTATCACCAATTTATGAGAATTCATCTGATGCTTGCTCCAGCCACGGTGATTTACCCGAAGCTGAAAATGATTTAAACAAGAGCTGTAAAGTTCTCAATGTAGACACTGTTGAAAGTTCGTCAGTCACACCCAACAGTCTTTCACAAACTCAGTCTGAGAACAGTCTTGAAATGGGCAATCTCACTGACAGCCTGAAAAGTACTTCCAAAAGGAAGAAGAAAGTAAACATTGTGCCTGGCATTGTTGAGCCTGACAACACTGACACAGATAACAATACTCTAAGATTTGAGGGTGCAGACTCAATTTTAGGTGACTGCTCTCTTATTACAACAGATAGTGCTAAAGACGGTTATCTGACTATGACAGGTACTATCAAGAGAGGAAAAAAGAAAGGCCAAAGTGTTGATGTCAAACTCAACATTTCACGTGAAGAACTGGAGATAATTGAAGCTGCAATAGTTGCAGAAGAGTACAACAAGATGGACATTTCTAAGTGCTCCCTCTACAACGGTCCACACATCTTCTTATTCAGCTTGATTTGCATTCCATTTGTAACACTTATTTCAGGCGTATATTCTTTTTACACTGGCACTTTAGCCTGGTATAATGTCTTTTCCAATATTACAGAAGGACCGTCATGGATAAAAAAGCTATTTCTGTCTCCGATCATTATATTGATTTACCCCTTCTTGATTGTAATTTTTACTGTTGGTCTCGGATTATATGCTGGTATTGTCCAGCTTACCTTCAGTGGAGCCAATTGGTGGAAAGATGTATCAGATTTTGAAAAAGGGTTTTATGGTTGGCTCTGCAATGCAATTGGAATGTCGGAATGCAGCCCATATGAAGTAGTTATACTGATGGATGTTAAGTAGTTATACTGGTAGATATAATTAAACAATGTTATCTTGTCACTATCATTAAAGACATGAAAATTTAAAAAGGTATAAAATGAATGAATAGAAATGTTACAGGAAATAATAGTGTATTCATACGGAATGGGAACAAGCAAGGAGCTGGTTTTTATGACTTTTTAATCGATTTAATATTGTAGTGGTTTATTGATGTCTATGTAACTATACCATATCTAATGATTTATTTGCTCAATTATTAACTGTGCGCTAATTTCTAGTCAACTGCTTATGTAGAAATATATGAATTTATACAATTTGTAGAATAAATTTTACATATCTGATAAGTTAACAAATGTAATGGACTTAAGATTTAAGTGTATGATAAAGAAAACTATGTAAGATACTGATATCAGGTTTTCTTATGTTCTCACATATTGATTCTAAAAAAACAATTTATACTCGTTTTTATTTATATTTTTGTTATGTTCAGCATTTATAAAGCAACATATAAATTAATTTCACATGTTTTTATTCAGGTTATAATAATCAATATGAGAACTGAATGCTAGTCACTATTGTGGTATGCATTTCCTAAGTAATAAATAAACACATTATAACAACTCGCTTTTTTTTCAATATCTACAGTTATTAGGATTAACAATCACAGATTGAGTGTATCTAAATATCTCATGACGAGTCCTTGGGCTCGTTTTCTTGTTTTGGTTGATGTTGTTTGAACTCTGAATCTAACCGTTCTTTGGCTCTTACTACTTTTGATTGCAAATAAAAGGAGCCACCTTTCGTTTTGTCGTTTGCATTGAAGAGATGGTCGTAGTTTTTCCTAATTGCTTCCGAGTCTAATTTTTCAACATTCAGTATTTGCATGGCTTCTTCTAGAGTGATTCCTGTCGAAGCATTTGCTGCGGCCCTCCTTGCACCTTCGGGTCCTCCACCAGCCCTCTTAGCTGCCTCCTGGGAAGCGTTAATTTCCTGCTTTAGAGCCCTCGCAAAAGCTCTCCCGACCACTTGAGCGCCAACAACAATGATTTGTGCAATGTACTTTGCCATGTTAGTTATATGTCGGTAAAAAAATCACAATTGACATAGCGCAATCAAATTAGTAAATAAATATTGATAAGAAAATCATTTATTTTCCTGAATTGGTATGAGGTTAGGTTGTATATTTTTGCATGAGCTATTTACCCGTAATGTTACAATCTGTGATAATATTATGTCCTACCTACAGACCCTACAAGTTACAACAAAGGCTCGAGAGAATGATGCATGAATGGGATAGCTATACAAGGAGTTTATCTTTGGTACAATGTAAATCTACAAAACGGTTCTAAAATAATTTAATTTTATAGTTTTTTTTTTGTTTATGTTTTTGTGACGGAACAAGCTTGAGGCCCACTTGATGTTAAGCGGACTAACCTCTTAACAGTACAGTGTCAGAAATTCACTTGCGGTTCGGTATCTGCCGGTATTCCGCGTATTGAAACATTGAGGCTTCGCTCGGCAGGTAACGAGTATGAAATCCAGCTAATGTTTTTCTCCTTCTCTAGCTGGGTCAGGTAGGATTGTATCATCCTATACTCGACTTCGTCTGGTGTGAACTGGATTCACAGTCCTTACTTATACAACTTGAAAGCATATGATAGGGTCTGGCGCGACACTCTAATTAATAAATAACTTCAGTCACACCGTAGCTTACAATCATGTGAGTTAGTGGCCAAACGTAAAAATATTAACTGTAAAAAAATATGGCATTCTAATATAACTGCCAAGACCGATTACCTAACCAGTAACCAGCCCTAACGAAGCACGGAAGCACTCAATAGTCAATGCCACTAGCAGCCATATATCCAAACAACTCAACCACTTAACTCAGTCTATCGGATAAGAATGACTTGTTAAGCTCTACTATGAACTTTAATCGTATGACTATTTAAAATTTTACATATAAACATTTTACGATGTTTTGTGAATGCTCGCCTGGCTGGTTGTCACTCTCATCTAGAGTTTAGCCACGAAGCGCTTAATAATGTGTTATAGAAGCTATCTTTGATAGCCAATTTATGTTTAGAATACCAACCAAAAAACAACCTATCAAAGCGATCATTTTATGCGATTCAATTCAACGCTCGTCTATTATTCCTTAGAATATCTCTGGTAAAATAAACAATAAGGGTTATAACTACTAGTAGCTAAGACATTTATTATGTATCGTCGGATGCCTTGCGTGTAGGTACTTATGAAGTAACCGAGAATGAAACAACAGGGTAAATTTTCACGTAGTTGTATTCTGGATCACAACACAGTTTATGGTGAGAGGACACACGATCACACCCATGACACTCGACTCATTCTCTATACAAAAGCTGCGTTCTAACTACCTATTACACAGACACAACACAAATGTTGTTTTTGTACACGCGTTAGTTGTGTGCATGAAGTCTAAGGTTGTCACCATATGAATAATTATTGTACTTACATACCTAACAATCTTTATATACTTTTATTAGTCGTATTAGATTTCGTAAATTATGCATTTTTGTAAGTATTCCAGTATACCTGCAAAAACATTTACAAGCACTACAATCCAACAGTTCCAACTCCATAAATGACGTAAGACGCGGGCTTGAGCTTCACCGCATGGTGGTAGGGCATTTTGTGAATGCCCACCTGGCTAGCGACCACCCTCAAGTATAAAATCTGTCGCCAAGCACCTAACAGTGTGTTCCGGCAGCAGTCCTTGAGAGCCAGAAAAATTACAGGCTAATGAGACCTAACAACTGTACGTCTCAGTGTCACGGGCACAGTGCAATTCGTCGTTGACGAAATGCGTCTGTTATAGACAGAGGTTAGTCCACTTAACATCAGGTGGACCTGGGCTTGTTCCGTCACAATAACATTAAAAAAAAAGGAATATGCAACACACAACCGAGTACGTAACATTACTTTACATTTCACTCCATTACTTACACAATAATAGGTACCTACACTATACAAAATATATCATTCCATTCCAATCTTCACGCTTCGTCGTCACGTCGTCGTAACTCGTGCGCGAGTTGCGCGTCCGCTCAGCGACAGCTCATACTCAGTGGCAGGGTGAGGAAGGCTCGTTTGGGAAGACGATAGCCATTATATACGTAGTATTATTATATGTTCTATGACACAATGTCCGATGCTACGATTTTAACACATAATAATATACATGGTTATTGGTAAAATGCTAATAATCTCTTAGGGTCGTCTTCTGCGAGTCCTATGAAACATTTTGAGATATTTTTTTTGGGTTTTTGTTTTTTAAATTTTGTTTTTGTTTAAATGCCTACTTCGAGCCTAAAGCTCCCGCCGTGGCAACACCGGACCGTGCCGTGGTCCCTTTGAATAGAGTTTTGAATATTAACATCAAGCAAAGTAATAAAAATATGAAATAATACATAACAGGCACAAGAGACTTTTGACATCAGGTGGTCCTCGTGCTTCTTCAGTCAAAAACATATCAAAAAACAAAAACGAAAGTTTCAAACAAATTAAAAATAAAACATTTTTTTTCAATACAAAAAAAAATTTCAAAATGTTTCTTAGGACTAGCCGAAGTCAACCCCAAGATGTTGTTAGCATTTTACCAATAACCCTGTATACAAGAAGGAATACAGTTGTGCGTGCGCGCGAGAGGAAGGGGACAAGAATTCGTGCGTCATGGATCGCAGCGGGTGGCAGACTGTGGAAGGGAGTCACAAGGATTCCCTTCCGCGATCGAGGTGACCTCTCCCCCGCTCTCCTGCGCATACAGGTGCACCTACGTGTATGTGCGTGTGGTGGTGCTTGTCGCCACACCACCCACTCACAGAGAAAAGTATTCCCAAATCAAATAGCAAATAAGGCTATAACTAACACTAAACTTAAATAGCTAAATTACAACACAGAAAATATGTATGAAATTATCAATTTCCGACTTAATAATGCTAATAACAATGTAGTTGAACAGCAACAACAAAAACAATAGGAAAACATACATATTCTTAAAAGTTGTTGATAACGAACTAGGTATCTATATTTTAGATAGATACCTAGATTTAAGATGCATATTAATGTGTACACATCAATAGGCATCTTAAATCGAACATGACATCCAGCCCGAGTGACATACTTAGGGGATGGTGCCTTAGATAGACACTGTGGATCAACTTGAGCTGAGGGTTTGGAAGGGACCGAGGCTTTTGAGGTGGATGGAGTATGGAGTGGCGTCGGTGGAAGAGGGATCGGTGTTAATGTAGGTTACCTTTCGATGAAGGACGGCTTCACCCGGTCCAGGCTAACTTGTACTTCCTGGTTTCCCACGGTTATGCAGATTGTTTTCTCATTCCTGCTAATAACCGAATAACCGGAAGGTGGTTTCAGAGACGCCTTAACGGATTCATCTCTAAGAAAAACATGTGTGCATGTAGGTAAATCTTTAAATATAAACGGACGACGTTGCGTATGGTGTGAGCCTGCGACAGGCTTAAGATGCCGATCTTAAGCATGTAGTTTCTCAGCTGTGACGCGAAATTATTAACCTTCATCCATTCTAGGTTACCGCTAGTGACATTACTACTGAGCATTTCCGTGCTTCGGAGGGCACGTTAAGCCGTCGGTCCCGGTTGTTGTCTTAGGACGGCAGTCGTTATAGCATGGTGGTAGGGCATTTTGCGAATGCCCGCCTGGCTAGCTACCACCCTCAAGTAGAAAATCTGTGTGTTCCGGCAACTGTCTTTGAGAGCCAGTACTTCTAGGTTAGCCTGACCAACATCTTCAACCACATCATAACTTACCATCAGCTGAGATAGTGGTCAAAAGCTAATCTATCAGAAATAAAAAAAAACAGAGCTTCATTGTTTGTTGCAGGGTTCAAAAATTCTACAGGCAGTCTTAGAAGCTCACCGTACACGAATTCGGCAGCTGTCTGCAAGTTCTCTTTCAAAGATGCTCTCATACCGAGAAGCATTATTGGGAGAGCGGTACACCGAGTGCCTCCATGACACATGAGGGCTGCATCCAGTTGGCGGTGAAGCCTCTCTACCATTCCATTCGCACATGGGTGGTAGCTGGTTGTTGTGCGTTGCACGGAGGTATGTTTTAAAAGAGCCTTGAATAGAGTGGACACAAACACTCGGCATTGGTCAGTTGTTATTACGGCAGGGACACCACACCGAGCAATCCAGCCGGTAATGAATATTTCTGCCACCTCTTTCGACGTGATGCGATCCATAGGCCGTATTTCTGGACATCTGGTAAACCTTACCACAACCGTTAGACAATACTGGAGCGCCAATGATGTCTACGTGGACGAGGTTTTAAAATTATATTTTTTCAACATATGAATTCCGAATACCAATTTATGGATCTGACAAGATTAAGTCCAATAATACAGTCAAGTTTTAATTAATTTCGTGATGTGAATTACCTCAATATAATTCAGAATTACATAATTATAGTTTATATAATAATTTTTTTACATCACAGTGGTGCATCGGTGTTTACTGTAATACTGTTTAACATTTACAAACATTTTCGATAAATAAATAAACATTATGGTTTGACTGAAAATCAAATTTTGAGTCTGCATTGCACATTTACCATGGTCCAAAGATGTATTCCCCTACTCTGTTGTTCCATTCATGCACCCTTTACTCTCTATTTTGGCCGTACTTCATTAAGTTATTATCGATAATTTTGACCACATTTTGCGTTTATAGATCCACATTTAATATGAACCATAGACATAAATGTGATCAAAATTATCGAAAATAACGAATTTAGCGTCAAATGGTATACGCCCTATATCTATGAACTATTATTTTATTTTCACAGATTACTAAAATTACAGGTTATGGTAGTGTTGCCAAAGCGTTTCTTTGGAAACGTTTTAAGTTACCTATTGACCCTCCTCGTTACCTTTACGTTACAGTCTATTTCATATAGATAATATATATAATTTTAGCAGAACCCTCTTGCATTGCGAACTAACCTTGAAGAACCTCCGCGAACGGAGGCGCGCCCATTTTGCTCGTTCGTATTCGAAGCGATAACATCTCGAAATACCTAGTGTCTATACAAAATGTATTTTTGCTATATACCTGAGCCATTTTCTTGTGTTCTTTTGTGCATAATTGCGTCGAGTTATTCTTATTTGATGTATAATTGTTATTAGGTTGATTATTTTCATATTTGATTTAATATATGTTTATATTTTTGTAAAATAACAAAAGTGATTATCATCGCGATTATATTTCTTTAGCCTACTTCTGTTTCTAAGATCAGAAGTGGGATAAACAGCCCGTGACGAAGCCCAAGAGCCTTGTACCAAAGTGAGATACCTAAATCTAGTCTCATTTGTATTAGTGGTGCAAATCGCTATCGAAGCAAATAGCCTGCGTTTAAAATATTTTTACAAATCGTTCATAACGCCGCGAACTAGATCATGTAGTAGTCGATCTAGGCGATGCTCGAAAAGTAGCTCAAGTATTAATATTGAGAAGTAGCTCGTAGCGAGTAGTAGTCGTGGTATATATCGGTCTTACTCGCGAGATTCTAGTAAACAATGATAGACCGCCTCAGGCAATACCTTTGAAACACTTCCGTCAATATAGGACTATCAGAAATGATAAAAAGTCTTGCTTAATCTGCGGGCAGATAGATCATGTTCGGCTCAACTGTTCAAAGAGACTCAAAACTATCCAAGCACCGCCAGATACCTCGGTTTCTTCTAAACTGTTGGATGCTACTTGTACGTTTTGCAAAAATGCGGTCATAGGTTAGAATTATGTTTCAGCACGACACGATCTGAGTTGTGTAATATACGTAAAGTTTTATGTTTTAAGTAACAGGGACTTGATAGTGATGTCATCACGGCTGTCGTAGGAGGTATACCCATGGATGTACTTATAGGTAGTGGTGCATTGAGCATTTCGTTGATGTCATCCGATGTGCTCAAGTATCTTCCATTACAGCCTAAACCAAGATGCTGTACACTCAAAGGGATCAGTAAACGAGTAATAGTGTCTCGTGCTTACGTCACCGTCCATCGACGCCGATTTAGCGATGGTCCCGGCTTCCTGCATGAATTCCGCGGTCATCATTGGCACTGACGTCCTCAACCGTGACGGTGTGACGTATGTGCGCACTAAAGATAAGCAGTACCTCACTCATGCCAAGGTATTACCAGCGATTGTTAACACAATCAAATCTAGGGATGCCGTCTTAATACTCCATTACAAGGTGAGGAACGCGAATGTTTCATGAAAATTGTTACCGGAGTTGAATACCTTGGTAAGGTCTAGGTCAGGTGAATCCGAGTCTCCGAAAAATAGAAGCCTTAGCAAATACCTTTTCACTGGAGAATGCCAAACATGTAAGACAATGTTTCCTCGACCTGGTTGGATATTTCCACCGTTACATAAAAGATTATGCAAGCAAAACGGCATGCGTTGCGCACTCAACAAGAAAAGGTGTTGCCTTTTGCTGGGGAGCTGAAGAGGAGAAGGTACGTCAAGGAATCATTTGCCACCTGACCAGCGAGAAAATTTTGGCTATTTTTGACCACAACTACCATTGGAAGTCCATACGGATTCCAGCAGTATTGGTTATGGGGCTGTTATATTTCAAACACTTCCCGATGGTGAGAAGCATGTAGTGGGTTACTTTAGCAAAGTAACACAAGGCGCTGAGAGCAGATATCATTCCTACGAGCTCGGGACACTCGCGGTTGTCAAAGCACTACAGCATTTTCGCCATTATCTCGTGGGGAGTGATATTTGTTGTCATTACCGACTGTAACGCTCTCAAATCTACGGAGCGTAAAAAGGACCTCATACCTCGTGTCGTACGCTGGAGGATTTATCACCAAGACTTTGATTTTACCATCGAATATCGAAAGGGGATAATGATGCCACACGCTGACTATCTGAGCTGTAACCCACCGCCCGCCGTGGTAAATCAAATCTTGCAACCCCGAAACTGGGCACAAATAGCTCAGGCTGCTGACGACCAGAAGCTTTTAGTAAAGCTTCAAGAAGGTACCATAGATGCAAATAGGTATGTAACACGCAATGACCTTTTGTATTACCGATACATCCCGGTGGATGTGGAGGCCAGGCTTTTGTGTTATGTCCCTCAAAGGACATCGGTTAAGTCTACTAGAGTGTGTTTCACGATGAGCACGAACATATCGGAGTAGATAAATGAGTAGACTTCATCCTTCATGACTCTTCGAGCGCACGATCGAGAAAAATCTCTCGATCGTGCGCTCGTAGAGTCAAGACCTCCTGAGGATGCTTCGTGTAGAAGTGAAACGCGTCAAAAATTCTTCCGGTTTGGCTGCGTGGCGTTTGTGACGTCACGTCGGCTTAGCAGGAAAATTAGGCGGAATTGTCACTAGATATATTTTTGTATTTTTTATGGGTTTTATTTAAATATTAATTTGATGTTTTCGTAAAATATTTTAAAAATATTTGTTATTATTCTACTTGTACTTATCTACGCCCTTCTGGCAAACTTTAAAGAGTGTTGCTGGTAGCTCGCAATTCACGAGGGGCCTTGGCTAGTCCCTTTATGCTCGGTAGTGAACGGATCTCGTGGATTGTGCGCCTCCTGAACAGCAACATACCTACTTGGCCCTTCTGCCATTCTAATGCGGCTGGTGGTTTGCATCCGCGAAGGGCCTAACTAGTCCCTTTATGCTCGGTAGCGGAAGCCTTAGCGGATGCGAATTCTTCTCCAGCAGCAACTACTTACTTTGGCCCTTATGGAATCTATTGTTTGCTGGCGGGCCACATCCCAAAAGGTCCTCTGCGAGTCCTTACATGCTCAGCAGCAGAGGGACAGTGGACCCACCAGCTCAACATCTTACTGGACCCAATCTGACGAGAGCACATGTGCCTTTCAGGGTTCCAGTACCAGGATTCCGGTACCTAACTTCCAGTACCTGCCCTCCAGTACCTGACTTCGAGGTACTGAATACGAGGCTGACCTTCGTACGACGCCTGAACTCCGGCCGTCCCCTGATCTCCAGAGTGAGGATCGCGCGGGCCGCGTAGCAGAGCAGTCACGTTATACTCGGTCTCGTTCTTTAAAATTACACAAAGTGCTCAAAAGTGAATATTCTCAACTAAAATTTCTACTAGTGCGTAAAGTATACTATAATAAGTGTGTAAACGTAAAAACATTACGTAAAAAGTGCAGTTTTCTAACAATTATACCAAAAAACTATCATTCAAAGTTCGTTTAAAATACAAATTTACGGAATGCGTCATGTTTCGGTGCAGTGTTGTTGTTAATGACAGAGAGAAAAAACGTCATTGGAATTTAGAATACACACAAGTACAGTGACCAATACGTTATTTTCGCCGTCCCTTACACAAGCATTGTGGCCGAGTAGTTGGTGCATCCGGCCTCGGCGTCAACATCACCGGGTTCGAATCATAATAAAATAGTACATATCACTTTTTGCTGTCTGAAATTGTTTTTAGCACATTATAGCATTTTTTTGCTTTATAAAAATGGAAAATGAAAAGAATAAACCTAATAAAAAAATATACATAAAATGTGTACTTTGTGACACTACTTACGACTTGGATAGTGCTAATGTTTCCTACAAAAGATATGTATTAATGGAAAATTCAAAAAGAGATGCATGGAAATGTATTCCGTGCATTACAGCTTCCCGTAAACCGCCTTCGACACATAGAGTTACTGGGATAACTACTGTTCCAATGACGACTTCTATATGCACTGAAAATGTAACGTTGCGACGATTTAGATCAAAATCGCTCAACTCGACACTTGATATTACGGATAACACTACATTAAGTCAAAGTGATCCTTCAATGTTACTTGATAGTTCGATCAAAAGCCTGCCGAATCTGTCAACCTGTGATTGTAATCAATTTGAAGTTATCGAGTTGAAGGAAGAGTTGTTGAAAATTAAAGAAAGTTTATTGAGTGCAAATACGGAGGTTGACAGGTTGTCACTAGAAAACCAAGAACTTAAGAAACATCTACAACAAAATGACACAACTATTAAAGCCCTGAAAAAAATTACGCAAACGGAAACTTCACAGAATACTGTAGAAATATCTGCGTCACCTGCAAGGGTCTTTGGATCATGTCATAGTTCACCTATTACTACCAAGAACATACGGAGCGTCCGAAAGCACGCATCATGCAAAAACTCGCCTACAACAATCAAGAGTCATACAGCGTCACTAAAATCTCACATTTTCCCTAAGGCGTATCAAAAACAGGCCACAGATGATAGTCAGCCACTGCCGTCCCCTCTAAATACTAACAATAGTTTGAATGTTAACGAAATTCAAACAGATACCCAAGCTAAAGTACTAAATGAGCCCACTAATAATAATAAAAATGGTAACGAGTCATTTTCAAAGAATGATGGAGGTTCTGCAATTATGGTGAGACCAAAAAATATCAACACAGACATAATTAAGCAAAAAGTGGTCATCATTGGAGACGAGGAAGGAAAAGGTTTAAATAAATCTCTCAAAGCTCTGTTAGGTAAAAGTTTCGAGGTTTTTTCTGTTATAATGCCTGGAGCCTCGCTAGTTAATGTAATAGAGTCAAATTTGAAATACTGCTCGTCTTTAACTAAGTCAGATTATGTGGTACTAGTGGGAGGTTCCAATGATAAAGATCCACTAAATCTGCAATCTCATCTTTACTGCCTAATTAGAAAATTGAATAATACCAATGTTATTGTATCAGAAGTATTTAGGAACAATTACCTTAACACACAAATTCTGTGCTCAATGTATAAATATCTCAGTAATCAATTTTCCTGGTCGACATTTGCGGGTTATACATCGAATGTGCCTAACTCTAAACATCGCGTTACCTATTTGTCAAGGGATATTTTAAGGGAAATACTACGTTTGAACTACAAACGGTTATACCTAGAATACAGTTCTCAGTCTGCTATCAAAAATAATGTCCGTAATAGAAAAACTGTGACGGCGTCACAAGGTACGCAAACCGATGATGCAGAGTTTTTTCGCGTCTAATAATAAAATAGTTGATACATCTGATGGATTTCGAGTGCTTCACCAGAATATTAGAAGCTTAAAACCAAAAATTAGTGACCTAGAAATATTTTTGTCTTCATCTAGTAAAACTATAGATGTACTTTGCTTCACTGAAAGTTTTATGAAGGCTAAATTCCTAGACGTTATTAAGATAGAAGGTTACGAACTTGTTGCACATTTCTCACGAAGTAAAATGAGACAGGGTGGGGTGTGCATATTCGCTCGACAATCACTCGAGTATCGTAAATTAGATTGGCTTGTAGAGATCTCTATACAAGGCACTATTGAATGCTGCGCAATAACAGTACCACAGCTGAACCTCACTATAGTTTGTGTCTACCGACCCCCAAAAAGTAATTTTGATATTTTTATCGAAACACTGGATGCAATTTTATTTAAATTAATGCGTAAATCACGCAAACTTCATAAAAAAGTAATAGTAGTCGGAGATTTCAATTTGGATATTTTGCAGGCTGATAAAAATACAAAAGAGTTTTTGACCACGCTGAAACGTTACAATCTTCACTGCACTATAAACAAACCTACTAGAATTACGGATCATTCCGCCACTTGTGTAGATAATATTATAACAAACGTGAAAAGTTACGAATCACATGTTGTTGAAACTGGGTTTTCTGATCATACCGGGCAACTTATTACTCTACCATGTAGCCGCAGCTACATGATAAAGAGATGGTTTGAATATAAAAGAAAAATCGATTTTCATTTGGATATTTTCATAAAATACATCTCACAGGTTAGTTTCACAGAAATCTATGAAGAGACAGATGTCAACAGAGCCTACAATTTATTTTTGGATACGTTTAAAATGATCTACGATTCATGTTTTCCCTTACAGAGAGTAATAGTAACCTATAAACGGAAACCTAACTGGAAAACTAAAGGATTAATTAACTCGAGCAAAACGAAAAGACATTTGTACATTCAATTGCAAAAAGATAGGTCAGTTAGCAATACAACATATTACAAAAAATATAAAAAAATATTAAAATCATCTATCCAGTTCTCAAAACGTAAGTCGAATTTTAAATATATACAAAATAGCACAAATAAGACTAAAGCTACATGGGGCTTGATAAAAATGCACACCACACCAATAAATGAAATTAAAGAAACAGTACAATGCATAGAAATAGACGGAAAGATAATAACTAAAGCCGAAGATATTGCGAACCATTTTAATAATTTATATTGTACACAAAATATCCCAGATTGTGACTTCTCTAATAGTAGTTCTTATAAACCTTCAAGCAGATTGGTCTCTAACAGCATTTTTTTGAAACCAACAGATGTCGAAGAAATTGTTAAAATAATAAAAAGACTAAAAAATAAAAAAAGCAGTGGTTATGATGGCATTACAATGCAAGTAGTAAAGACATGTATGATATATATAGTGGAGCCTTTGGTGCACATAGTAAATCTGATGCTCGAGCACGGTTGTTTTCCCGATAGATTAAAAGTTTCAATAATTAAACCAATTTATAAAAAAGGCTCTAAAAATGATGCAACTAATTATCGCCCAATAGCTCTGCTCCCTGCTTTTTCTAAAATATTTGAAAGTATTATTTCAGACAGGCTACTAAGCTTTTTAGAAAAAAACAACGTTTTAAGCCCCAATCAGTTCGGTTTTCGAAAGGATAGGTCAACGACTCTGGCTGTTTATGATGTGTTAAGTAGAGTATGTGAATCACTTAACATCAAAAAGCGTAGCACAGCTCTATTTCTTGACATGTCAAGAGCATTTGATTGCGTTGTGCCGGACATTCTAATAAAACAACTCGAACAAATCGGTATCCGTGGTCCAGCTCATAGCTTATTTTGCTCATATTTCAGTGACCGGACGCAGGCTACTACCTTATTAAGTTTTAATGAATCTTCCAAGTCAATTGAAAGTACTCAATCTATAATGCAAAATGTTGTTCTGGGAGTACCCCAAGGAAGCATCCTGGGCCCACTTCTGTTCCTCGTCTATATTAATGAACTACCCTCTTTACTAAACCATTCTACTGTATTATATGCAGATGATGCCACGGTATTATTTGTTAAAGACTGTGACGAGGTTGGTTATGTAAATGAGATAGCTAATACTCTACATACACTAATAGATTGGTTAAGCACTCTGAATCTAAAAACAAACATTTCCAAAACAAAACTTATTCAGTTTCACAATTATATGGTAACACCAATTCCAATTAATATAAATATAAACAATATTGAAGTCGGTGTTGTTAATAATATAGATTTTCTTGGATTATCCCTTGACACAAATTTAAATTGGAAGTCCCATATAGAAAAAATCAATAATAGAATCTCAAGTTATTGCTACGCGCTATCGGTATTGATTGATGTATCTTCGGTAGATGTCGCCAAAAGTGCATACTATGGAAACATTTACCCTCTGTTAACTTATGGGATTATATTTTGGGGAAACTCGGTCGATGCTCAGAAAACTTTTATTCTACAAAAGAGGAGCTTACGAATTATATATAGTAAAAAAAGCGATGAAACCTTACGAGATTTGTTTAAGGAAAAAAGATACTTGACCTTGATGGGAATTTATATATTAGAATTGGCTGTTTTTGTAAGAAATAATATGCACTTATACAAAAATAAATCAGATATGAGAGTAAGAAACACAAAATTAAGAGGGCCCGATTGTTTGTATGCACCCAGAGTCAATTGTATGATTTATAAGAAAAGCACGTATATCAGCTCTATAAATGTGTACAACTCATTGCCAAGTCACATTACAGATATAACAAATAATAAGAAATTTAAGACAACACTAAAACGGTGGCTAATTAATCATGTTTTTTATAATTACAATGAGTTTCTGAATAGGGATAAGTCAGCTGACATATACGATTGATAAGTTTATGACAATAATATTATATGTGTAACAGTAACATGTGCCAATTTATTGATTTATAATTATTGACATTTTTATTTTTTATTTTTTTTTAATTTACTTTACTGACATGTTTAAATTATATTATATATTAATCTTATGTATATTTATAATGAATTAATGATTGATAACACATTTAAAATTCGATTTTTCTCTGATATACATATTAACATTTCAGTCATTTAACAATAAGATTATTAATGTATTCATACAATTATAATTAATATTGAATGCTCGATGTGGGCAAACTGATTATTACTCTATTGCCGTAAGATCTGGCAGACTTGTATAATTTTATCAGTTGACAATAAATATATTCTGATTCTGATTCTGATTCTGATTCCAGCACCGACCGCGGCCAACATTCCGTCTCTATAGCATCTAGCTGGGACAGCCTACCGGCGCGGCAGTGTTGGAGCTGAGCCACTGCACGGCAGACCTGCTGCTGGGCATCAACTCGTTTACTAGCAGACCGGAGATAAGTCCTACAACAAGGAAGCTTGCCAAATTGCCATACCTGTCTGAGATCCACGAACCTTCTCTCTAATATACTTCACTCTAAACTCTTATCTTGTTTCTATTCTTATGCTTCCTACTACCCTGGCAGGTGACAATTGTTTTCTTTTAATCATACGTAAGTTAGTGTTAAAACTTAAGTACAGTACTGCTTATCTATTACGCGTGAAACTGCAAATGAAATAAAATAAATATTACGTTCTTTATATAGGATTGCTAAACAGCACGCACTGACAGGAATAACATAAACATGAATAAACTCTTTTATCTCATTCGACGCTCAATCGTACTCAACTTAAGTACGTAGTAAGAACAAGTATTTTATGAACCAGCCGATTGATACAAGGTTGTACAAATCGGATAATTTAACAAAAACTTGTTAGACCATGATAGCCCGCGGTCTACTATTTACTTATTAACTATCTAGGAATAGGTACTTATAACTATTAAAATGCAAAAGTGTGTTTGTTGCCTATTTATTCGTTTGTTTGTGTCTACTTTCATTTCGAAACGAAGCCACCGATTGTCATGATTTTTATTTTATATATTCAGTAAAACAGGACAGATATATGAACTACACGGAGATAAATATCGAACCGAGTTAGTTTGAGCAATATCTCAATTTAGATTAGTTGTTAGTTGTTATGTTGACAAGTTGTAGTCGAGTGTTGAGAGCTTAGGCGGTTTCTAAAAGTCTTAGACGAAATTACAAATCGCCATCTAAGGCTCTACACAACGCCGCGATTTTTAAGCTATTGCATAGCTTCTATCGCGGGCCTTGAGCGTGGAGACCGAATCCAGAAATTCCGTAACGAAAATAACCTAACACCCCCACTCCGACCGGCACAGCGGTGATACTTTTTAGTTTTGTAATCTATCGATGAATAGCAGAACTTTTAATGACTTTTTGAAATATCACGCTTGTCTCTTTAGTTCAGCAACTCGCTTCTAGGTGGCATTGGTTGTATCGGCGTTACTGCGCATGCGTAATCCCCCTCTTCGCCCATGTATGTAAGATAAAAAATGCTATGCAATAGCTTTACCGCGGCAGTCTCCGAGTGCCACACGTCTTTTTTCTTGGTCTTTTACTGCTTCCCTTTAAGCACCCACAACGGGGCGTTATTGCCACCTCTCCTGGATCCCAATATAAATTTGAATTCATTTTCATTACCAGGAAGACTGTCGCATTATCAATAGAGTTAATCTGGAAAATGCTTAATGTTTGGTTCAAGTAACATTAAGTATAGAAAACTAAACATTTTTTCATATTTTAATTTAAGAAAAACTTTATGTCGGCACGTATCTCCAGCTTATCGTTACTTACTGCTACTCCTAGGTTAGATATTGTTTATAAATTTCAACCTCTCCCTAATCGTACAAAACAGGTGGACAACAAAATGACCCGTAACAATAAAACATCTTTATATAGTGATAATCACGTTTAATTCATGGCACATACACGTACAGTACGAATAATTGTGATATAGAGGTAGAGAAAGGTCAAGAACATATATATATATATATATATGTATATATATATATTCTTGACCTTTCTATATATATATATGGATGGTCTGTCCGAAGAAGGATATGTGCATGAAACGTGTCAGAAGGGAGATGACGAGTACCATAACAAAGTGAAAGAAAAGTACAGGTTGGTCCAATCCTACCTAGCGTGGGCAGCAGGCAGCAACCAGAAAATACAACATATAGAAATATTGTTCAGTATGAAACCCTTCTTGGCTCATGAGTCGGACTCTGACATGGCTGGTTTTTATTGACTCGTTAAATACGAATGAAAAACATTAATAGACTTTTCATTCGTTACTTTTGATTAACGAGATCTGGCAACACCAACTCTAGTATATATTCTATTTGATCTATGGTTTAATTTTCGCGGTTCAAACTTCAATATAAAATTAAAATAAAACATAACTTTGTAAAAAAAACGTACGGATATTGTTGAATGTCGCAAATCGCGATATTGTAAATTAGTAATAAAACAAATAACAATAGCAACTTAGTTATATAACAGAAAGAATGGTACGTTCAGGTCTATACAACAATTGCATTACAATTTGCATGAAACTTTGTTGTCAGTCCATTTATGGTTCTGCATAAAACATACCTGGTTTCAACAAATCTGTATTGTTTTTTTTACTATTTCATAAAACATCTTTGATATCAATCGATATACTTGACGTTTTATATGTACTAAATATTTTTTAAGCGACCTCGCAGAAGCCATAAGAAGTTAAAGTAACTTTTTTAAGGTTATATAGTTTTTTCCTTGTAATTTATAGAGTTCTCCAGTCCCAGACACTCCTTCTGAGCGAGACGGAGCGAGGTCTCGGATGACGTCGCCAGCTCGAGACTATGAGCCATTTGAAGATGAAGGTGATATCCTTGGAGAAAATAACCCAGAGGAAGAGGAAGATGATGGAGAAGAATTGTTCAATGATAATATGGAGGCGTAAGTGTATAAGGGTGGGTGCTGGGGGATGGTTACGTGAAGGGGAAGTGTAGTGGATTGAGTTAGGTTCAAAGTGAGTCACAGATTCAACACAGAGCACATCAATCCCACCTGGTCTTGTGGTGTAGAGCTAGAGTCGTATGCATATGGCTAGCAGCAAAGCAAATGATTTGCAATTTGCAAACACGTCTACAAGGAACTGTGTAACAACAGCAGAGAGGGCAGTAGCATACCTACCATTTATCAAGGGGTGTTTATTTTTGTTTCAGATAGGTCAGCCTTTGACTACCATCTCACCTGATGGTAAGTGATAGTGTGGTTGAAGTCAAACTAGGCTAGACTTAAATGTGATATTGTAACATTAAAAAAAAATGAGTCTTGTGGTGGCCGCATGTGCGAGCAACACTGTTAGACCCGACTCTCAAGTGATAGATGGTCTCATCAGTCAGCATGGCAGAACAGCTTTTACATGATGATATAAGAGTTCCTATAGAAGACACATAGTAACAGTTGAAAGAGATATTAAGAGAGATTATTATGATAGCTTACCCCAGCAGGATCTTCTTAGATTTTATTATTATTATTATTATTTATTATCAGGCAGACAGTTGTAACAACTGATAGTTGCCTGTATCCTGCTACTCTCTACTTATTTTTTTTTAACATTAAGATATTTGTCGAGTTGATTCTTGAACTGATTTACAGTTTGGGCTGAAACTACGTCTTCCGGTAGTTTATTCCATGCATTGACTACTCGGTTGCTGAAAAACTGTTTGTGAGCATTGTTATTTGAAGATCTGGCACATAACTTAAGGTGGTGGCCTCTTAGATGCACATTATCATTGCGTATAAACATTTTTTCGAAATCTTGAAGGTCATAATGTCTATGTAAGATCTTATATGTCTCAATTAGATCTCCACGATCCCTGCGATCTTTTAAACTTGTGAGTTTCAATACTATCTATTAGTTTACTAATATAAATTCAAAATATTATTGAGAGGATGTGCTCCTTTAGATTATTCTAGAGTGACTGGCTATGAGCGGTGGCATGCAGTATTTATATGGCACCCGGTTCTTATCGCGAGCTTGAAGGTTTCCACACTGGCATGAAAGTACCATATGCTAGTTAGCTAGATATCTAAACTAATATAATAAAGAGGAAAGATTTGATTGTTTGTTTGCATTGAATAGGCTCTGAAACTACTGGAACGATTAGGATGAAATTTGGTATGGAAATAGTTTGAGGCACGGGGATGAACATAGGATAGTTTTTATCCAACTGCACAAAAAGAGGTTAATGGTTTTGCGCGATAACCGACCTACTGGACCAATTAGGATGAAATTTGGTGTGGAAATAGTTTGAGACACGGGGATGAACATAGAATAGGTTTTACCCAACTGAGCAAAAAAGAGGTTAATGGTTTTACGCGATAACCGGTGTACTGGACCGATTAGGATGAAATTTTGTATGGAAATAGTTTGAGACACGGGGATGAACATAGGATAGTTTTTATCCAACTGAGCAAAAAAGAGGTTAATGGTTTTGCGCGATAACCGACCTACTGGCCCAATAAGGATGAAATTTGGTGTGGAAATAGTTTGAGACACGGGGATGAACATAGAATAGGTTTTACCCAACTGAGCAAAAAAGAGGTTAATGGTTTTGCGCGATAACCGACCTACTGGAACAATTAGGATGAAATTTGCTGTGGAAATAGTTTGAGACACGGGGATGAACATAAAATAGGTTTTACCCAACTGAGCAAAAAAGAGGTTATTGGTTTTGCGCTATAACTGATCTACTCAACCGATTAGGACGAAATTTGGTATGGAAATGGTTTGAGACACGGGGGAGGACATGGAATAGTTTTTTATCCAACTTCGCAAAAAGAGGTTAATGATTTTGCGCGATAACTGATCTACTCAACCGATTATGATGAAATTTGGTATGGAAATGGTTGGAGACATGGGTAAGGACATAGAACAGTTTTTATCCAACTGCGCAAAAAGAGATTAATGATTTTGCCAGATAAAATACAATAGAACAAAAAACAAATATAAATAGAAGTTCATAAAAAAATATATATTAAACATTCTTTATTATTTTCTTTTCTTAGTAACCTGACTTAAATAGAAGGGTTTATGTGTTTGTGTAAAAATTATTATAACTATTTTTTTAATACCCGTGCGAAGCCGGGGCGGGCTGCTAGTAGTATATATGTGCAGCTGACCGTCACAGTCTTTATTCATGAATTAATCAACTCTCTTACTATTGTGTGTTAGATTTTCTTCAAATAGATCTATATCATCCGCAAATCCAAAGTGGTTCAGTTTTTACTCATTTAAAACTTGCTAACATTATTTCAGTCTAGTTTTCGGAAGATATTTCGCAGTGGCTAAGAACAGTTGTCTTACTCCCCTCTCAGTCTCGAACTTTTTTCCCATTGTTTCTAGTTGGATCCTTTCTTTGCCACTTGAGCATATGTCTGAGGGCAAGGTTTTGAGTTGAGTTTGTCCTTGAGTCACAGAAATATATTACCTACCTATAGTAGTGCGCACAGGTCCAGTTCCACGCTCTGTCTTCGAGGAAAGTGGTTGAAAGCTTCTGGATTGATACCTAGTTATTCAGAAGCAGTATAAAAATTGCTTTTCTACTCTACTCCAAGAGAGCATGTGGTAAACAGGTGAGGTGTGCAGTCTTAGATCAGCACAACATGGTAACGGATTGGTCATCCACGGTAAGCAGATAGAGAGCTTTAACACTTAATTAATTAAATTAATTTAATTAATATTTTGTTCACTAGTCTTAGTAAGGAACTTAACCTAATTTTCAGAGGAGGGTTGACATTTGCGACACAGTTATCATACTTCTGCAGGTGTCATTGAATCTCATATGTTAGTAGCATAATATTGTTATGGTTCCAAATATGTAAATAATTTTATTATTATACATATAATATTAGTGTAAAATTTAAATTAATACAGTATTAAGTATGTAGGTTACTTATCAAATCAATCGAATCTAATCACTACAACATAGTATAAAACAAAGTCGCTTTCTCTGTCCCTATATCCCTATGTATGCTTAAATCTTTTAAACTACGCAACGGATTTTGATGCGGTTTTTTTTAATAGAGTGTTTTGAAGAGGAAGGTTTATATGTATAATAACATCCATTAAATAGTGGAGAAATACTGTTATTTTTGAGGTTTCTAATGTGATGTCGTAAATAATTACATTTTTTCCGCTTACATTGCAAAAGCAGGCTGGACCCTACGAGATTTATCAAAATAATATACTAAGTATTGTACACATTGAATAGGTCTACAGAAAACTCCGCTATGGTATATGTCTATCTCTTATGGATATCCCACAATAATAAAAAAATTGTCATTTACTTTTTACGACAAATAATGGCTAATTTTCGAAGCGATTTTAGCCAATACAGCATTAATCCATATCTAATTAAATACTTTAAATACATTGTTGATTTAATATAGATCTATATGGCCCTTTACAGCATATGATTTAAATGAATATTTTCGAAGATATTACAGATTTAAAAATTGCGGGACGTTCGTTTGCGTCAGTTCCGGCCGGCCCGGGCGGCGGGAGCGTGTAGTAGTGTAAAAATGTAATAAGTAAATAAGTTAAAATGTAGTTTATGAATTTAGATATTCCAAAGATAGCAGGAAATCTTCATGGTTTAGGGAAAGAAGAATTGTTTTATTCTAAATTTAACGCGTGCGGGCCACGGGCAATAATGAATAAACCAAAACTACTATGGATCGATTTTAATCATTTTTTCAGTGAATGACATATTATATCTATAATATGTTATTCACTGAAAATATATATCTATCTATATTATATTATATAGGCTATTTATTTTATACCCGTGCGAAGCCGGAGCGGGCCGCTAGTCAAGTATAAAACGAAGTCACTTCACCCTGTCTGTCTATCCCTATATTATATGCTTAGATCTTTAAAACTACGCAACCGATTTTGATGCGGTTTTTTAATAGTTAGAGTGATTCAAGAGGAAGGTTTATATGCATAATACATGCATAATATAGCCGCCTGCTCGTTTGCCCTCTATCCCATAAAAAAAAAAAAAAAAAAAAAAAGAGAAACACTGATAATTTTAGAGTTTTCTAATGTGATGTCATAAATAAACAATTTTCAAGAGTCTTTCAATTATTGATTCAACTGTCCTGGTGCTTTTCGGCAAAATTTCAAAAGGCAAACATTTGGGTGCATAATAATATGTAGGTACTCCTTTTTCTTGTTCCGTTTCTTGTGCGTAAACACAAGTCTGTTTGGCAGCCATGTGTCACAGCCGAAAATCGCACTTGACTCAGTATTTGTTCTCCACACGTGATACTACTTTTTTTTGAAGCAGTGATGGCTCAGTGGCATAGGCTATGGACTGCCGCGCAGCAGGTCCATGGTTCGAATCCCGCCCAGAGCTTGAGCTTCACCGCATGGTGGAAGGGCATTTTGCGAATGCCCGCCTGGCTAGCGACCACCCTCAAGTAGAAAGTCTGTCGCCAAGCACCGAAAGGTGTGTTCCGGCAGTAGTCCTTGAGAGCCAGTGAAATTACAGGCACAATGAGACTTAACAACTATGTCTCAATGTGACGGGCGCAGTGCATTTCGTGAGTTGTCATGAATTGCAACTGTTATAGGCAGAGGTTAGTCCACTTAACATCAGGTGGGACTCAAGCTTGTTCCGTCACAATAACATAAAAAAAAAAAAAAAAAAAAAAAAAACTTACATTTATCTTTGCATCATTTGTACTACCACTTGTAGTACTAGTCATCATTCCGAAAGTATTTTCCATCATTACGACACCTACGGAGGTAACAGAAAAAAGTAATGCGGCGATATCAGAGACCGCAATACTTTGGCTTGCTGGGCATTAAAGCTATTCTAGTACTTTATTCCGATACTACTAGACTTTGGACTGAAAGGTGTATCTAAATATTTCTAGTGACTACCGTCCAATGCCAGCGCTGGATCGCTATGATAATGAGGACTTGGATGATGAAGACTATGATGCCATGGATGCACAGGATCGTGTAGCAGCAGAGCAGGAGCTACGCAGGCGAGACAGGGATGAGGGAAGAATTAGACGAGATGACCGAGATTTGTTGTACGGTAAGTAAAATAACACTATAAAAATACTTTACAAACGTAAAATAACAGCAAGAAAATATTTTTTTTTTTTTTTTACTGAACTGGGTAGCACTTGACCACTATCTCACCTGATGTTAAGTGATGATGCGATCGATGATGGAGCGCGCTTACCCAGAAGATACCTATTCACTCGCGTTTTGAAGACCCCCATATCGTACTTAACCGGAAACACAGACTCAGGCAGGGTGTTCCATTCCCTGGCGGTTCGTATGATAAACAAAGAAGTAAATCGCTTCGTTCGGGTAAATGGAATATCCACCATAAAGCGATGGCGCTTCTGAGTATCCCTGGAAGTCCGATTAAAGAATGGGGATGGCGGAATCAAATTGTGAAGTTCCGTTGCACACTCACCGAAATGTATCCGATAAAAAACCGATAAACAAGCGACTTTGCGGCGATGTTCGAGACTCTGGAGTCTCTTGCGTACTAGGTGGTCGTCGTTAATGAGTTTCTTGGCTCTCCTCTCAATAGCTTCCAGTGTCTCCAGCTGGTATTTGGAAGTATTGTCTCACCTTAGCCAAAACACCAAGCTTAGTTTACAAACGTAAAATAACAGCAAGAAAATAGTTTTTAGTACAATGTGAGTTGACCTATAGGTGTTGCTCCATCCCTATGCTTAGTTTGTATATTTTTTTTTTGTATGTAAGTATTGTAAGTAAAGCAAAAAAGAAATATATAATAAATTTGTTAATATTTTGGAGTGTATGTATTGTAATATGTTGTTTGTAATATAATATAAGTCCATCTGCACATTCATGTAATAATACTTTCTAGATGAATCGGATGAAGAAGCAGGTGACGCGCCACGAGCTAAACGCCGACGCGCAGCGGAAAAGGCAGCTATGGGTACTGAGGAAGAAGTCCAAGAAGGTATAGAAAGTATAGAGAACCTTGAGGATACCAAAGGGTACACAACCAAGGAATGGGTCTCGATGCTGGGGCCAAGAACTGAAATTGCCAACAGGTAAGTCACAGTAGAAGGCGAAACATTTATTCGTATTGAAGGGAAAACGTCCGTGGGGTGCCGGGGCAGAATGTCACCTCCCTATTTCGTAACTTAGGAAATACCAGAAGGTGGGAAGCAGCACCTTTTGAAGAACTGACAACGTAGCCTGCCAAGCGTGGGGATTATGGCACATCCCCTAAATGGGGAGACCTTGTTCAACGGTGGACTTATGTTTGATGTGATGAAGTCACAGTAAAATAAGCTTTCGCAGAAGGTTGTCTGTAAAGGCTTAAAACACTATGATAAAAAAGTATAAAAAGTGAGAAATAGAGTGAATACCTAGTAGACTGAAATGAGTAACAGGTGAGTGCCACAGTAAAAGTAGTTATTATTAATAAGGAAGAAATCCATAATGATTAGAACATTGAAAATATTTTAATCTGAGGAACTTTTTCAATAGTGGTAATTATTTCTGCTGGAGCAATGAAATGACATAAATAAAGGTAAATGCTACAGAACAATCAATCAGTGGCTGACACCAAAAAAAGAACCCTATCATGGGTATAAAGATATCTGAAAATCAGTGCAGCCTGGAATGTATATTTCGGTTTGCACAAGCTGAGTCAACTCCCTTAGCTTTGTTTCCTACATATAGTTTTTATTTATCTATTTAATAGTCCAGTTTTAAATGGAAAAGCAATAAATAATATATTATATAAGAGTAGTCCTTGACAACCTAGACATTCGGGCACTTGCAAAATGCCATACTACCTTGCCATAAAGACTTTTTTTTTGTTCCTGATAGGTAGGCCTTTTACCACTATCTCACCTGATGATAAGTGATGATGTGGTCGAAGATGTTGTTCAGGCAAACCTAGAAGTACTGGCTCTCAAGGACAGCTACCGGAAAAGACTGTTAGGTGCTTGGCGACAGATTTTTTACTTGAGGGTGGTAGCTAGCCAGGCGGGTATTCGCAAAATGCCCTACCACCATGCTATAACGACTGCCATCCTAAGACAACAACCGGGACCGACCGCTTAACGTGTAGTCCGAAGCACGGAAGCGCTCAGTAGTAATGTCACTAGCGGTCACCCATCCTAGTTACGACCGCAACTGACGTTGTTTAACTTAGTTGATCGGTTAAGAACGAATGAACAACCTACGACGAGCGTTTCAATCAATCATATATTTTCTATTCCAGATTCAAAAACTTCCTGCGAACATTCACGAACAGCAAAGGACAGTTTGTGTACAAAGAGCGTATCCGCCGCATGTGCGAACACAACCAGGCATCGTTCCACGTTGAATTCGACGTGCTTGCTCGTCGGGAACAAGTGCTTGCTTACTTCCTGCCTGAAGCGCCCTTTCAGATGTTGCAGATATTTGATGAGGTATGTATATAGGTTCTACCCAAACCTGTGATGATGTGGGATAATATATTGTTGTACAATCTGTCAACAGCTTTAAGAATAGTTTTGACAAAGAAAACAATCTTAGCCTTAGGTATAATGTTGTCTTAGGTTTTCGTGATTATTACACCTCACACTGTTTAAGGTTGTTTAATTACAATCTTAGGTATGTTTTAATATAAATAATTACATGGAAAGATACACACCAGCCTAGATTAGAGGCACATTAGCCTCGCCTGTCTGCCTGCATTATAATAGATTAGTAGCTTGCTTTCAATTGGTACTAAAATCAAACTTGCAAATTTTGCAATAAGATTCATATCATGTTAATTGGTAGTTATCAGAGTATGTATTGAAATATAATTAGTCTATCATTATATGTGTATTATACATCATCTATGTATTTTATCCCTAAAACAGTAAGGCACTAACAGTAGGTACATATGAGAGAATTAACACTTATAATTTTAGTAAATTATAATTGTTAGTTATGTAAGTCCAAAATAGCGATATTTTTTATTGCTTTATTCATTTAGTTATCTATACAGCGCAGCGTTGCAAATAATATTGCTTAGTTTGCTACTTACTACATAATAGCCAAAATAGGATACAAATTATTATGTTAAATGACTTTATAACACCTAATAGATTTATATTATAATTTAGCGTTAACAGAGTTAGAACTACCCCAAAGAGAATTTTATAGAATTTTAAGTTTAGATAATTAGTATGGAATCAACACCAACATTTAGTTATAGGGCTCATTTGTCACTAAATATTATTTTTTACCATATTTTATGTTAATTACAATACAGCCCAAACTACAACCAAAATAAATACAATATTACAAATCATACATTTAAATAAAACCCGGTACACAAAATGAGACGGAAGCGAACATAGGAGGTCAATTTATTTACAAATAAAGATTTTTTATAAGATAAAAAATCTTTATTTGTAAAAAAAACATGCATCTCCAAATATCATTAGATTAGAATATAATTTATATAGAACTTACTTATTTGCAATCTGACTCAACACAGAGGGTAAGTTAGAACTATCTATTTTGGGATAGAAGATGCCTTTCAATGTTTGTATGGAATTTCTTTGTTTTTGAAGCAGTGGCATTGGCTATAGACTGCCGCGCAGCAGGTCTATGGTTCGAATCCTGCCGCGGGCTTGAGCTTCACCGCATGGTTGAAAGACATTTTGCGAATGCCCGCCTGGCTAACGACCGCCCTCAAGTAGAAAATCTGTCGCCAAGCACCTAACGGTGTGTTTCGGCAGCAGTCCTTGAGAGCCAGTGAAATTCACGCACATGAGACTTAAAATATATATGTCTCAAGGTGACGGGAGCAGTGCAATTCGTGACTTGTCATGAAATGCATGTGTTATAGGCAGTTAGTTTGCTTAACATCGGGTGGTCCTCGAACTTGTTCTGTCACAATGACATACAAATTTTTTTTTCGAATCTAGATTGATATTTGAGTTAAATTCAGAAACTTCATTATATTTCGAGCCATCATGACCAGTGGATTGAATAAGGAAATATTATTTTCATAGGTTTGTAGAAGAAATAAATTACTGTTATATTTTTAATATCGTTATTTATACGCCTGCTATGCGGATTACATTACAAATATACGATAGGAAAAAATTTAGTCATGTGCGGGATTCGAACCCATACGAATGGTTAAAGAACGATAGGAAACATTTTAGTTATGACGTCATTGTCATGTTAGCTCAATTGGATAGAGGCCCCGGCAAAAGGGGTGGATGGACGCGGGTTCGAATCCCGCACATGACTTAAATTTTCCTCTCGTATATTTGTAAGTTACTGTTATATGTTAAGAGCGCGTTTATGTGCGCATGTGGGAAATTGTGAGATTGTTTTCAAGTGTGTGCATCTACGTTAGTTGATTCGTAAAAAAAATAAGATACCACAGTGCTATACAACGTGTGTATGCCCAATTCGTTGTTATGTGCAAGAAGATAAGTTTTAACGTCACATCCAATTCTTGTGTTGGTCAAGATAAGCTCAAGAAATGTTAGACTATATTATTTGACATAGCTGTCTATTTTTTATTAAAGTTTGAGTTATTTAGACTCCTTACCTGTTAGGTACTCTATGAAGATAAAATAAACTAAAAAGAGATGCTGAACCAGTGCCTGCACGAAATAGATACAATTAATAAATGAACAAAAAACAAATGTAACTCCTGCTGATATTTGAAAAGGTTTTTCTGTAAACTAGAAATCAGAGCTGTCTGACCTTCACACATAATATCGAGAAACAGTATGTGTACATATCCAGACGTTCTAGGAAACAATTGCTCGATTACATAGTGCCTAAAACGCCGCTCCGTACATAATTCAATGAGTTTGAGTTATGTACCCTTGATAATAACAAAATAAGGACTGTTATCATCTTTCGTAATTGTGTATATATATAGGGTTATTGATGGTAAAATGCTAACAACCTCTTAGGGTTGACTTCTGCTAGTCCTAACAAACATATTTAAATGTATATTTTTTTAATGTTTTTGTTTATATTTATTCAACGGAATAAGCACGAGGACCACATGATGTCATAAGTCTCTTGTGCCTGTAATGCATTATTTCATATTTTGTTTTACTTGGAAGTAATAAAAAATATGAAATAATAAATTAAAGGCACAAGAGACTTTAGACATCAGGTGGTCCTCGTGCTTATTCCGTCAAATACAAATAAATGAACAAAAAAAAGAAAAAAATATTACAAATAAAATTATTTTCATCCTAAAATGTTGGACTAGCAGAAGTCAACACTAAGAGGTTGTTAGCATTTTACCAATAACACAGTGTATATGATTTTTCAAGAATAATAAAATTTAGATATTTGTAAGCTTAGTTTGATGTTTTTCCCAATAGAATTACTATTTGATATTTACCTAGTAGGTCTTATTTATTTAGTTACAACATAAGTACTAATTTCTCCACAGGTTGCCAAAGAAATAGTCCTCCAAATCTTCCCGTCATACGAGCGCGTCACATCAGAAATTCACGTGCGAATCTCTGATCTGCCTCTGATAGAAGAACTGAGAACATTCCGGAAGCTTCACCTGAACCAACTGGTCCGGACTGTAGGAGTGATCACGGCCACTACTGGAGTTCTGCCACAATTGTGCGTTGTGAAATATGACTGTAACAGATGTGGATACATTCTCGGGCCGTTTGTTCAGTCTCAGAATGCCGAGGTGAAGCCAGGCTCTTGTCCTGAGTGTCAGAGCAATGGGCCTTTCATGGTGAGTTTATTTTGTAGTATCGTATTTTTTAAATATTGTTATGTTTACAAGAACGCCTGCTTGGCGAATTACATTACAAATTTACGAGAGAAAAAGTTGATAAATTGGTCTTGTTTGTAGTACAATGCAAGTTGAACTATAGGTGTCGCTCCATCCCGAGACGATGGTTGAAGAACGAGAGCAAAAATTAGAGTTATGAGTCGTTGTGTCATGTTAGCTCAATTGGTTAGAGCAGACCCCGGTTAAAGGGGTGGATGGACGCCGTATCGAAACCCGCACATGACAATATTTTTTTCTCTTAAATTTGTAGTATTGTATTTGTATTGTCACATAATTATGCTAACATTTTTAGATTAACCATTGCATCTTTCTTAACTTGATCTAAAGCTTTTGTAGACATTTTGAATTATAAGACTTAAGGATGCACTTGCCGACGGCTCGAACTTATCAGTGGGCGAGGGAACAAAGCATGCTATTTCACCTATACCTTTGTGGGAAAGGGTAAGACTCCGTGATGAGTAGTACGAAGATAGTGATCGCGCATCACACACCCGTATTGCATCTACGCTAATTACGCACACTTGTTTGCGATATATCAATGAAAGCCGAACCATGCCGAACGAATTACGATGTTTGACGACGGACGGAGATAGTGTCTCAAGCTACGTCACGACGTGTGTAGGTATTTCTTATAAAATAATATTATATATTCACAGAGGAATACATTTTGGTTCGGACAGTAGGTACCTGTTGTTATAATTTTCGTTCGTTTTATAATAACATACTGATGTTATTTCACCTATAGTAGGTAAATATTTAGTAAGTAGGTACAATGATTTGTAGGTACATAGTAAATGTATTAGTTTGTTCTTTTCATATTGATGTAGTAAATATTTACCTACAATAATTATTTATTACATAATTAGCAAGTTACTGCTTTTACTACAACATATTTTGTAAAGCAGTGACGGCTCAGTGGCATAGGTTATGGACTTCCGCGCAGCAGGTCCATGGTTCGAATCCCTTCGCGGGCTTAATCTTCACCGCGTGGTAGAAGAGCATTATACGAATGCCCGCCTGGATAGCTACTACCCTCAAGTAAAAAATCGGTCGCCAAGCACCTAAAGGGAAGCAGTGATGGCTCAGTGGCATTGGTTATGGACTGGCTGCGCATCAGGTCCATAGTTTGAATCCCGCCGCGATATTGAGCTTCACCGCGTGGTGGAGAGTTCGTAGCGAAGTTTACTTAGCTGTTCTCAACCGATCAGCAAAGTTTAGCACCGTCGCGCGCGGTCATGAGTTGGATGGGTGACCGCTAGGACAATACTACTGAGCGCTTCCGTGCTTCGGAGGGCACGTTAAGCCGTTGGTCCCGGTTGTGGTCTTAGGATGGCAGTCGTTATAGCATGGTGGTAGGGCATTTTGCGAATGCCCGCCTGTATAGCTACCACCCTCAAGTAGAAAATCTGTCGCCAAGCACCTAACGGTGTGTTCCGGCAGCTGTCCTTGAGAGCCAGTACTTCTAGGTTAGCCTGAACAACATCTCCGACCACATCATCACTTACCATTAGGTGAGATAGTGGTCAAAGGCTAACCTATCAGGCATAAAAAAAGAGCATTTTGCGAATGCTCGCCGGGATAGCTACCCAAGTAGAAAATCTGTCACCATGCAACTAACGTGAACTCAGTGGCATTAGCTATGGACTGCCTCGCAGCATGTTTATGGTTCGAATCCCGCTGCGGGCTCGAGCTTCACCGCTTGGTGGAAGGTCATAGGGCATTTTGCGAATGTTCGCCTGGCTAGCCACCATCCTCAAGCAGAAAATCTGTCAGTAAGCGCCTAACGGGAAGCAGTGATGGTCCAGTGGCATTAGCTAGTGACTGCCGCGCAGCAGGTCCATGGTTCGATTCCAGCCGCGATATTGAGCTTCCCCGCGTTGGTGAAGAGCATTTTGCGAATGCTCGCCTGGATAGCTACCACCCTCAAGTAGAAAATCTGTCAGAAAGCACCTAACGGGAAGTAGTGATGGCTCAGTGGCATTAGCTTTGGACTGCCACGCAGCAGGTCTATGGTTCGAATCCCGCCGCGGGCTTGAAATTCACCGCTTGGTAGAAGGGCATTTTGCGAATGCTCGCTTGGCTAGCTACCACCCTCAAGTAGAAATTCTGTCACTAAACACTTAACGGGAAGCAGTGATGGCTCTTAGCAATGGACTGCCGCGCAACAGGTCTATGGGTCGAATCCCGCCGCGGGCATGAACTTCACCGCATGGTGGAAGGTTGTTTTGCGAATGCTCGCCCGGCTAGCGAGCTTTGAGATGAGAGTGTGTCGTACCGATTTCAAAATCTGTCTCTAAGCGGTAATGTACGATGGCATCATGGATCTACCAATCCTGGTAGAACACATTTGGAATAAAAATTATCTACCTACCCGTAACTGATTTAAATTATTTCCAATAAAAATCAATAACTAATCATAGGTTATTTTTGATTAGGTAAGTGCCTACAATCATCGCTAAGTTTACCATATAAACTTTCGTACTACCTTAGGTATAAGTACCTACTACAAATATACATACTTATTCTACTAATTGACGTAGGTAGATACATAGTACTAACTTTATTATTTGTTGTGATCTTATAGCTATGTAGATAGGTATGCAATGTAATGCGCGCCCGCGAATGTCGATTTGACATCGCTGGCAGTTGCGTGCCTAGGCAGGCCTATATGATAAATGATAATTATATCGTAGATAGGTAGGTATCTTCCATTGAGCTTCTAATTCTAACCCTTTACTACTTTGTGTTAGGTAGGTACTTTCTCGAAGTTATATTACTGCTTAGACTATATTCTAAAAAGAATGCGGACTACCTACGTCCATACCGTATCTAACCAAATGCAGCTTTTTATATTGTCTAAGTGTTGCTAAAATGATTAGGTACTCACCATAGCTATCATGACCTGCGTATTGACTAATACCTACTAGGTACTAACTTAGGTGAGAGTAGGTGAGTACCTAGACATAGTTACGTATTTATATTACCCAAGTACTAGTCCGACACTTACTATCACGAACAAACTAATCAAATGCGAAAGAAAATCCGGTCCCCAACTCCCAACATATGTAAATATATATATATATATATATATATAAGTACGTAAGTAGGCATAGGCACTACATATTGGTAGTGTATACATACGTGCACACCAAAAAGCAACAGGGCATTCCTACAATATAATATTATGTTCTAAGATCGCGGCGCGGTGCACGTGACTTTTGGTAGTGTGCGTTTTGTTAATTATATATTAGTGTGCTGCGCATGAGACCCGCCCGCCCGCTTCCCTCACCGCGGAATGGAAGTATTGACATGAGATGCCCAATATTTTGAACGAAAAACTAGCGCGCAAAACTATATGTGCCGACCTTTGGCTCTAGGATGTTTATGATTATACTACAGGATGTAATATTTGTTTTCCAAAATGTTATCTAAAATGATCATGAACTGAGCTCTGCTTCTATGTAAATAATTTTAGGGATTTCATGCTCTATAAGTCGTTTATTTACGACTAAACATGCGCTAAAATTCGTGATATTACAGGGATGTTTCGAGGCTTATAACTATCATGTGAAGATTTTTTTTACAAATCGGTGCCAAGACAAGCCTAGATAATGCAGAGATAAATCGATATCATGCTTAGTTGTGGACCTAAAACCTCAAATAAGGGAGTGATCATCCTACGGCGTTTGTATGGAAAAGTTACCGGCCAGTTCAACCTTAACAAGTAAAGTCTAAGGGTGAGACCATACGAACGTAATTTGTGAGTTATGAGCCGCGTAATTTCTGTTGCATTCGGCTTCATACAAAAGTGCAGTTTTGCCACACGACGCTGCAAAATGAGTCATCCACATGTATGCAACAAAAATTACGCGACCAAAAATACGCTACTCACGACTCACAAAATTACCCTCATTTGGTTTTACCCTAACAGAAATAATTTGTTTTATGACGTTGTAAAAACAATTTCTTTTTTCCTTTAGTTATTTTCGTCTGATTGAAGTGAATACTACGCTCTTAATTAATGTTTAAAAAGCCTCTAATAGTTGCATGATAATTAACAATATATATGTAGTATGTACACAAGAGTTCATTCTGATTGGGATCCTTAAAGAGGGTCCAACTCACCTTTGGCTAGTTTTATTTTAGTATTTCTACCATAATAATCACACAAAATTTGAGGCTTGTAAGTATTGTACGAAAATACATTTGCAGTATTAAAAACCATTGAAATTTGCATGTTATTTTAATAGCTTATTTTAGTAAATTCTTTATAAAATAAAAATATTTGGTATAGGGTATAGGATAAGAGGGGAAACGAGTATTTGGTCTAGTACCTGGGTTCTGCATAAACATGTCATTTCCAGAAAAAGTTAAATTCCATTATATGAAACAATTGTATCATGCTATATACAAAATACTCACATATTTTACTTTTATCTCTAAATTAAAATACATTTCTTTTTCAGGTAAACATGGAACAAACAGTGTACCGGAACTACCAGAAGGTGACTATCCAAGAGTCACCAGGTCGCATCCCAGCTGGTCGCATTCCTCGGAGCAAGGACTGCATACTACTGTCTGATCTCTGTGACCGCTGCAAGCCTGGTGATGAAGTGGATCTCACTGGGATTTACACTAACAACTACGATGGCTCACTTAATACTGAGCAGGTAATACTGAACTCAAACATACAGCAGGTCATATAGAGATTTCTGCATTAATTTACTTATTACATATTGCTATTAGATCTCTCTTACTGCTGTAAGCCCGAAAAAGAAATGGATTGAATGAAACCTTAACCATTTAAGCTACCTAGATATAATAATACATATGGATTGAGAACCTACAGTTACCTTCTACCTAATTTAATTAACACTACCTAAATACATGCAGGACCTCCACAGTCCACGCCCTTTCAAAATACTAAAAAAATAAACTTCTTTTATTAAATTACTCTGATTGTGTACTTTAAATAGCTATTTATCACGTAAGTAATTTGATTTTTTTTATATTATAAGTTAACAAACTCATTGACTGCTCATAAGCCCTTCAGGCTTCTGCAGTCTCAAACTTTAAGCAAAGTTTTTATATTGTAAAAATGTTGTACAATGAATAATAAAAATTAAGATCTCATTGGAATTTATAGTAACAATTATGATAGGATATATTTATATTATACACATATAGCTGACAGGCTAGCCTTTGACCACAATCTCACCTGATAGTAAGTGATGATGCAGTCGTAGATGTTGTTCAGGCTAAACTAGAATTACTGGTTCTCAAGGTTTGGCGGCAAATTTTCTACTTGAGAGACTGGCGCCTGGCTCGCTAACAGGCCAGCCAGGCGGGCATTCGCAAAATGCCCTACCACAACTATTCGTAGATTTAGATAAATAGATTTAAGCTGTCAGCCTTATTGTCTAACTAGGATGGTAATTGTGATGAACCTCATTTGAACTCCAGAATGCACATTGTTTGCATATGTATTGTGCAAGAATGTTATGGTCAACCTTATATCATAACAAATATTGAATTTAGATTTTATTAATTTCTAAATAAGGTGATGTTGCCTCCTCTATTTTCAAAGTAGAACTATACATATTATATATAACGGTGGGTCTTAGGAAAAAAGTTTTTACACCTCTTTATAGATAATTATCTGATTTTTGTCAAGGCTAATTTTATAAGCTTACCGTTTTGCAGGAATCGCGATAACCCGTTTTTGTAACCTTTGACCCCGAGTACAATTTTTTTCCAGGTGTCGGATTGTTGGAGACTTTTTAGATTTTATTTATAACGGTATTTTGAACAATCCTACCAATTTTTAGCTGGTTGCAAATTTTGTAGCTTGACTCCAATTTTTTGGTCTAAATTGACTGGACTATGTAGTTGTAGTTGCATGTAGGCATTGTGCGCCGTGACGGAGGAGTTGACTCACTAGTATTACACAAATGACATGGTTTTTTTTATGTTTGATCTTAGCCTTTGACTACTATTTCACCTGATGGTAAGTGATGATATGGTCGAAGATGTTGTTAAGGTTACCTAGAATTACTGGCTCTCAAGGACAGCTGCCTGAATACACTGTTAGGTGCTTGACGACAGATTTTCTACCTGAGGATGGTAGCCAGCCAGGCGGGTATTCGCGAAATGCCCTACCATCATGCAAATCTAATAGTAAGGAAATTGAATTGAATTGATAATACCATTTCGCCTTTATGTCAGTAGTGTCCTACGAATAAATAAAGTAAAGAAGTATAACTCTGATACAGTGACCGCTTTGATTTCGGCTCGGGAAATATTAATTTGTATAGATTTATAAATGGGGTAAACCGCACTATAGTGATGTGGCTTCGAAGAGGCACGGCGCAGTTCTAGAGAGATGTCTCTGAAGGCAACTCTGCGTCATGCCTGCGCCATGCCTTTCCATTCGGCACCGGAGAGACGCGGTGCAGTAATATTATCCAGTCATTTCACGTTTCAACAATGCACAAGACTTTATTTTACGTTCTAAAATCTGTGTGAAATCGATCATTATCTCTGAAGAGTTGTTGTATTTTATTTTAGAATTTACATAAAACTTACAGCTAGGCAAATAACATTAATTAATTCATTTATATACTACATGAAAAAAACACATGTCATGCTGATGGCCAATTACAAGTTTCCACTTATAGGTTAAAAAATTTATAAAACAAAATGTTTTGAGTGGACGACTAACTTATGAAAAGAAACAAACAATACAATACTTAAGGTTCAAATTAGCTAGTACAGAAGAATTTTTCATTAAGTAAACGTTTCAGCTTGCTAGTCGAGGTATTGTATAAATCAATATCTGTATCTGTCAAGTTGTTAAACGAAGCACTTGCACGCATAATGAATACATTTTGCCTATAATTTGTCTTAACTAACGGAACAGATAAAGTTTTGGGTTTTCTCAATACAGCTGCATGAATGCGTAATCCTATCAGCTCGAAGAGCTCAGAACAGTCCACCGTACCATTTGCAATGCTAGAGTTGTGAAAAAGAGTTTTTTTTCAAACGATAATTTTGTTATATCATGCACCCAAATATAACACTTATTAATTTTTCAGCTATATCGGCCTCTTTGCAAGACACCACGATTATTTTACTTCGACAACTTCATCCATTTCAAATTTTTGCCATTAGCTAGAAGAACCGTTCTGCTACGCCGTATTGCTATTGTGAACGAAAAAGCCGACTTTTTCTATATACCGCGTCGCGACGCAGCTCTGTAGTGCGTTCCCAGCTTTAGGTACGCGTGGATTGCGTTATGCCACATTATGTAAGCATGTTTACGTCTTCATTTTCTATTACAGATTTTTCCAATAAAATAATTTAGGTTTTTAATGCAATTTATTTCAGTAGATTGGAATTACTTTCTTGGAAATAATATTCTATAATAGTCGGTATATATAATGCGCTGAAAAAATGAAATGGATTTCAAGTATATTTTTAATCCAAGTTATTATTGATAGTAGGATATAACTTAGAATTAAATTAGATTTTAAAAATGTCTTATTGCGTGTGATAGATTAATAAGTACATTAAGTTTTTTTGGCGGTATGTATTTTAACAAAATGCTGCAAACTGTAACAAATACTTTTAGCTACTACAACGAAAGCATTTAATCAACCTAGCTGCCATTTCAGGCTTGCAGGCAGTCTAAACACTCCAGCTCTCTACCAGTTGTCAGCGTGCCCAGCATGCCCAGAACTATTATTCTAGTATTCCATTGTACCAAATTAAGTAGATGGATTATATATACCTATTGAAACTAACAATACCGCAGCCATAGGTGTGACAACTATCAACGTGACAGTTGATGTAGTATTTATCTGTTTTAATTTTATGTTTTAGGCACAAATGACATTATAGTTATCTAGAGATAGATCTCAAGCATGACAGCTGTCAAAATGACAGTTAATGTCATATTTTTCCGTTTCTATTTAATATTTTAGATTAAAATTACATAAAAATTACTTAGAAATTATTCTTACGTATGACAGCTATAAGACCTAAGACCAATTTATTTGTAATTTTTATTTCGTTTGTATTCCAAAAATTAAACCAATTCTGAGTAAAACGACATCAATTGACACTTTGACAGTTGTCAGATCAAAGCCCTACTCCTAGGATATTTTTATGTCATTAGAAGCATAAATACTAAATTAGAATTGAGGAACCTTATCAAAGTTTTTTTATGACATTTGTAGTACATGTTTGACATAAAAAATTAAGCATACGAAAAAAAAATATTGGGAATCGTTTTCAGATAAAATGTTCTCAGACTAACAATGTTCCGAAGTTATTTTTGACTTCATGTAAAATTCATGTTGCATAAAACTATCCAGGGTAGTCAAGTATGGGTTTCCAAAATATTGTTATTTACTCGTTTATACAAGTTATTCCCTATTTTTTTATATCCGTATGGCTTCTCTACCATTTTACTACACAGTATGGTATTTTTCCAGAATTAAACAACGTAGAAGAACATTGAAAAATTCAGTTGATTATTCCCGCGGTACAACCGCATGACTCGAACCCACGCGGCGAACTGACAGCACCGCGCGGTACACTTTTTAAGCCACGCCCGCTGCGGTATAGTTTGCGTTCTGTTGTTTTTGAGCTTGAATTACATTTCTTTTCATATTTATTCGTAGGTAGTGTCATTGACTTCTAGACAATAATGCCACTTATTCCAAATTTGTAGAAGAGAAAGAGACTATGAATTTACATATCCTATGATTTAGATTGCTGGTATCAATGGTTACAGAATATTAGTTATAAATTACTGTGGTGGTTTGCCTTACGTTTTTTGTTTTATAGTTAAAACATACCAGCGTCAAACTTAGTTATAATAAAATAACAAAGAATAAAAAATGCTGAATTACGACTCTTACCACAGTTAAGGATCCAGATCTATTTGAAAAAAAAAAAACTAATCTTAGCAATGTAATCCGCATAAAGGTGTGGATGGACGCGAGTTCGAATCCCGCACATGACTTACATTTTTCCTATCGTATATTTTGTAATGTAATCCGAATAGCAGGCGTTATTGCTAACATAACAATATTAAAAATAATCTTAGTAATTTGTGTCTTGGCACGGAACCGCTTCCGTCGGTGCGAGTATCGTACTCGCACTGGTCGGTCTGATCCGTTTTAATTAATTTATTTATCAACAGGGCTTCCCCGTGTTCGCAACAGTTATAATCGCGAACTACATCGTAGTGAAAGACTGTAAGCACATCGTGGAATCCCTGACTGATGAAGATGTTGCCAACATCGTGAAGCTGTCCAAAGACCCTCGCATTGGAGAGAGGATCGTTCAGAGCATCGCTCCCTCAATATACGGACACGAATATATCAAAAGGGGTCTAGCACTGGCGCTGTTTGGCGGAGAGTCTAAAAACCCAGGTATTTTGAACGTCTATCTGTAGAACATACACAAAACTTACTGGCCGTGACTTACGAAATAATGGGGATGACTGATCAGCATGCCGCTTCTTATTTCGACTTGATACGTATATACTATAGGATTATTTACCAGTCTTTAATGTTAACGCTATTATTGACTGAAAAGTAGGGATATACCATCAAAAGTATTACCATGAAGAGCTGGTGTCAGGCAGGCAACCGGGCTTTAAACTGAACACAACAAGCATAAACCCTTCATTAAAAAACTTACGAGATTTTGTGTATTTAATAACATTTGACACATTATTGTTTAGAGATTCAGGTTTGTTTTAGAAGATTATATGAAGCAATGATGGCCTAGCGGTAATAGCTATGTACTGCCGTGCCGCAGCTCCCTGGTTCGATCCCCACCGCCGCCGGCTTGAGCTTCACGGCATTGTGGAAGGGCATTTTGCGAATGTCCGCCTGGCTAGCTACCACCCTCTAGTAGAAAATCTGTCGCCAAGTACCTAACGATGTGTTCCGGCAGCAGTCCTTGAGAACCAGTGAAATTACAGAGAGCACATGAGACTTAGCAACTATGTCTCAAGGTAACGGGCGCAGTGCAATTCGTCACTTGTGATGAAATGATTATTTTCTAGGCAGAGGTTAGTCCGCTTAACATCAGGTGGACCTCGAGCTTGTTCTGTCACAATAACATAAAAAAGGATGGGCGACATTATAAATATCCATAAAAGGTCGTAAGTATAAAACATATGTGATTGAACTTTTTTTGTTGTGGCTTACCGTTTTTTATATTTACTTAGCTCCGAAATGCCCATTCAAATTCCCCTTAAAGGAGATTTTGGGACTTTTAGGAGCAAAATAAAAATAATAGCAAGTAAAAGTTATACTACTAGGGTGTAAGCCAGGCGGGCAATCGCAAAATTCCCTTCGAACAACTGGTGAAGCTCAAGCCGGCGGTGGGGATCGAACCAGGAACCTGCGGCACGGCAGTCCATAGCTATTACCGCTCGGCCATCATTGCTTCATTATATAATTAGGAGAATGTCTAAAACCTTTTTTCCATCCTTCTAGGAGAGAAACACAAAGTGAGAGGCGACATCAACGTACTAATTTGCGGAGACCCGGGAACGGCAAAGTCTCAATTTCTCAAATACACTGAAAAGGTAAAATAAATATATTGTTTTACTTTTATATACTCATTAAGGTGCGCCACTCGACAGTAAATTATTGATGCGCATTTGGACCCGTAGCCCTCGTCTGTACACGACGTCTTAGTATGGGTGGAAATGCTAATGGAGCATACAATATAATCGGGAAATATAACATGAAGTGTCATTTTGGCAACTGTCAAATTTGAAAGCTGTCACATCAACATCTACTGTAATAAAAAATATTAACATAAAAATAGTTTTATATCATTCTTTTTTCCGTTGAATTAAGCAAAGCCAAGGGTATTTTTCGTCTAACGATTCAATGGTACCACGGTTAATAGAAATCAGCATTTTCGTAGTACCATTGAGACAATTTTAATTTGGCGTGGTACCATCAAGGGAACTATCTAATGGTACCAGGGCAAATGAACGATAACAAGTAATATAAGATGTGATCGCTTGAATAGGCAGTAGTTGTAGCTACATTAAAAAAATATGGAGGGGCGCGCCTTCTTCATTGGAAACATATATCTACCTACAGTCAGTGAGTCCTGGCGTATGGAGTGCACAAGTTGTGATGAACACAGTTTGTTTCATGTTCTGTTGAAGGTGACGCTATTTGGTTTAATTGGCGCAAGATTATAATTATTTCAAAGAATTTAATGACAATTTTTCTATACTTTAGTCAGTTTATGGTGCAGAACAGAATTCTAGCCATCAAATTTTACAATTTATTGGAGCACAAAATGTTATGCCGCGGGCTGGAATCGAAACCGCGTCCTCCGATTTCGCGCTGGATGCCTAGACTACTCGGCCACCTAGGCACGCTCTTTAGAGCCGAAATTTCGTGCTCCAGTTTTATTCCTTTAACCGTCATAGGGGATGGTGCAAAGAGAATTTTGGCTTAGCATGCGATAGTGCTTGTGATATTTAGAAATTGTAGCCTACGAATAAATAATAAGTCAGAAAATGTAATTCAGAACAAACTCCACACAAAAAGTAGCCCTACTACACACCAAAACGACATATTATTCAAAAACCAATCACTTCCTAGCTTACAAATAGACATGCTTGGTGATTGGTTTAAATTCATAACATAAGCAACGATTGGTTCGACAGTGTGCTGCAATGTGTGTTATGACAGCTGAGCGTAGAGCTTCCATACTAACTTAGATACTCGAAGCAGCTGAGTTACCGCAGATTGGACGACGTTACGCAATAAGTGGTCAGGAACAAGTCAATAATAAAACAGTTATATTGTACAATTATTTATTTATTTAATTTTTAAACCTCATCAATTTATGTTTTTGTGCCTTATGCACTTGAGGGTCTGCAGTATTTGTTTTATTGAAAACTCAGGTAAATCACACACTTCAAAATTGGCAGTGGGTACATTTTCCTTAGCCTGTAAAATTTTTGCTTTAATTAAACCAAACAAGAAACTGTTTCAATGGTATAGTTATTTCATGGGCCAAAAAGCCAGATCTATAATAAACATATCAATTGTTATCGTCCTTTCTTTATTCATTTTCTATATTATCTCCTAAAAAGGTTGACGTTTTTCGTGACGAATCATGTGGTTGAAAAAGCAGCTTAATTTCAAATTTCATATATAAAAAGAATGTTGATGAATAATAAAACAATATGTTATTACTGTACAAACTGGAATTGCAGTTTTATGTAACATGGAAGCTTATACCTTATTTTAATAATGTCTAAATATCGTTTTCGTCAAAATCCATGGAGCATACTCTGCTGGTTTTCAAAGGCATCCACAGTCATGTCTTTCTAGCTTAACTGCAGCTATCCACTTATTTTGACGAATTGGATCGGCAGGGAAACAATAAGAAATAAGCAAAATACATTAACGTTATTAAAATATATTAATTTAATCGTTTTACATTTGAAAATTTCATCATGAAGCAAAAAATAAACATTCTAGATGAAAAATTTACTGACTTTATCTTGCATGGTATTGACAATCTCCCTTTGATAACGTATTTTTTTTTTCATGTAATTGTGACGTATTAAGTACGAGGCCCACCTGATGTTAAGCGGACTAACCTCTGCCTATAACAGATGCATTTCGTCACAAGTCACGAATTGCACTGCACCCGTCACCTTGAGACATAGTTGTTAAGTCTCATGTGCCTGTAATTTCACTGGCTCTCAAGGACTGCTGCCGGAACACACCGTTAGGTGCTTGGCGACAGGTTTTCTACTTGAGGGTGGTCGCTAGCCAGGCGGGCATTCGCAAAATGCCCTTCCACCATGCTTTGAAGCTCAAGCCCGCGGCGGGATTCGAACCATGGACATGCGGCACGGTAGGCCATAGCCAATGCCACTGAGCCATCACTGCTTCGAAAACTGTATCTGAACATCATTGAGTATTTTGATTTCTTATTAGGAAAAGTGATCCCTGGACATCTTGTATGGCTTCTGAACTAGTTCACAACACATGTTGATTCACCATTGTATTTCACAATGATAAAAACGAAAACGTACGCGAATATTTAACGTGTGCTTGCTTGCAAGAAACATGTCCGACTAATGACGCGCTGGACACGACTTTTAAGCCCCGCCTACTTGGACACGACTTTTGTTGGGTAATTTTTTTAACGCAGTTAAATTTCCTGACTTATTATTTATTCGTAGATTGTAGCCATCAACTAACAAATGAATGTTGATTCAAGGATTGCAGGAGTATCACAAAGCTCTGTAGTAATCATATGGAACACAGTGACAGTAGTTAGTAAGATAGTTGAAAAGAAAATATAAATAATTTTGTACTTCCTCTAAATATT
Organism: Plagodis pulveraria; assembly: GCA_963890685.1. Lineage (NCBI taxonomy): Eukaryota > Metazoa > Arthropoda > Insecta > Lepidoptera > Geometridae > Plagodis > Plagodis pulveraria. The sequence goes on from OY982967.1 coordinate 22,526,518, forward strand.
TAAGTTGTTATGGATTTGTGTGTACATATAAAAATAAAATATTAGTACAAAAAATGTCATTCAACTTCCACAGATCGCGCCACGAGCTGTATTCACAACTGGGCAAGGTGCTAGTGCAGTCGGTTTGACTGCATATGTGAGGAAGAACCCTACAACAAGGTAAATTTCCAAGTCCAACTGCATCTTCGTCAAGTGGTTTGAAGTTTGGTCGCAAGCTCTTGTGTTTGGTTCTCAGGTCATACCAAGATTTGACAACAACAATCCAATAGCAGTGTGGAGTTTGAAAATGTGTAAGATAAAAAATATATAAATCAATGGCGAGGCCATTGAAGTCGACAGATTGTGAACGAACATTAAAATTTAAAATCTAACGCTTGCATTTTCGTAAGATTATAAACTGACCATGTCTAACTGGCAGTTTATAATCTAACTATCTATAACCCGTCAGCGGGGCGATCACGTATCTTCTGTAGCAATGAATTGCTGATTGCAACAATCAAAAATGACAGTTTGTGGCAATGAAATGAAAAGTCAAAAGACAGATAGGCAACAGACCTTCATGCGCCCAATCGTTAGTCGCCGACTGTTTGTTTTCTTTTATACCTAAGACGATAACTAGCATTTGTAATAACATAGTATTTATACAGGTTGTACTCCCATGGTCAGTATTTCCTTTTATTTCATATTATTATTATTCTAAAATCTAAGTAGAGCAAAATTTTAGTTTCTATTGGCATTTATTTTAAAATACAATTTCTTCTTCCTCACTTAACACAAATTAGCCCAAAATATATCTTCCTCCACTCCGCTTCAATTTAAATAGCGCATGCTACCACGCTCTGCGGATAAAATAATTTTTTTAGTTATTTTTTTAATGTTATCCGCATAGCATGGTTTATTGCAAAACACAATAATATTAAAAATATCATAGTCGCTTTACAGATATTTTTTATGACATTTGGTTTTATTTTACAATCAAGCGTATAAAACGTGTTGCAGTATCCAAAGTGTAGATACCCATTGGCCATTACACACTAAAATTAAAGCGGAGTGGAGGAAGATATATATTGTGCTAATTTGTGTTAAGGGAGGAAGAAGAAATTACTACTTGTATTTTAAAATAAATGCTAAAAATCTTTAATTTTGTTTTAATTAGATTTTAGAATAATAATAATATGAAATATAAGGAAATACTGACCATGGGAGTACAACCTGTATATATACTATGTTAATGCAAACTCCTTAGTAGAATGGATGGTACGAAATTTTAAATTCGATCAAAATATATGCCAGTTATCGTCTCAGGTATAAAAGACAAAAAAAACTGTCGGTGACTAAAGTTTGGGCGCATGAAGGTACCTATCTGTCTTTTGACTTTTGTCAAAATCGGTCAAAACTGTCATTTTTGATTGTTGCAATCAGCAGTTCATTGCTACAAAAGATACATGATCGCCCTGCAGATTACAAATAAATAAACCAATTACTGCTCTGTCTGACAATATATCGCGCGCGAAATTGTAAAATGTCCTCTGATTGGTCGCCGTTATAGGTGTTCATTTCATAGAGTTTTCTTATTTACCGCCATAAAATGCTTTGATACCCTTAGTTCTTTTACCAAAAATTGTAATCGAACTCCAAATGTAGTAAATGATCACTATATTTTAGTGAGGGGTTAAAATATCATTTAGTCTAGGGCAAAGTCATATTTAGGTGCAATGACTAGCGAAGCGAGGAGGAGCGTTAGGTTACTTGTGACCACAACAACGCCACAAGAATTTAATTTTGGTGATCATTTACTAATTTTGCTTAAATAGGATAGCGAGATGTTAAAACTTTGGTTATAAGTTTACAATAAAATGCTGGTTTAATTTTTGTGATCATTTACTTAATTTGTCTGTTATATGTTACTATATATGGTGGTAAGTTAAACATAAGCCAAAAAATAATACATTAAAAATCTGTAACTACGTATATTGCTTATGGCCACTGTAATACTTAAGTAGATCTGTGGTAACTTGTTGTTGATCAACATAATTACAATTTGACGGCTGGACATGGTCAGTTTATAATCTTACGAAAATGTAAACGTTAGATTGTATATTTAGTTTCCATTCACAATCTATCGACAGTTTATAATCTAAATATATTTATTATAAACTAAAGGTTAGTACAATACACCGGTGACATATATACCCCTATCTCGTGAGACCGACGAAAATACGTTAATGGCGAAATTTATTTATTTACAGCGTTTATTTATATAGCATTATGTATAACATTTCTATTAATTATCTTAACAATACTAAATTGACTACTGTTCCTCACTACCTGTTTGCCTCTTGGCAAATACCTCCTTTTTTGCCTGGTAGTTTAGCCTTCGAGCACTATCTCACCTGATGGTAAGTGATGATGTGGTCGTAGTGTTGTTCAGGCTAAACTAGAATAAAGATACTGGCTCTCAAGGACAGCTGCCGGAACACACCGTTAGGTGCTTGGCGACAAATTTTCTACATGAGGGTGAGCTAGCTATACGAACATTCGCAAAATTCCCTACCATCATGCTATAACGACTGCCATCCTAAGACGACAACCGGGACCGACGGCTTAACGTGCCCTCCGAAGCACGGAAACTCAGTAGTATTGTCACCAGTGGTCATCCATCCAACTCATGACCGCGGCAGACGTAGCTTAACTTTGCTGATCAGCTCTGAACGGCCAAGCAAACTTCGCTACGAGCTCTTCAAAACCTCTTCCACTGTTTTCTCTCCTTAGCTAGTCTCATCAAGTTTTTCTTGATATTTCTCTTAATCTCGTCATACCATCATTTGTAGTCTCATTTTCTTTTTCCTTTGCTGGGATACCAAGTGGTGCTTTGCTCAATTTGTATTCTCCTCTCATTGTGTGTCCAGCCCACTGCCACTTCAGCCTTCTTATCTTTACCACAACATCTTGAGCTCCGGCTGAGGAAATATAGCTGTTTAAATATGTGCCTACTTCGGGGAAGGGTTAGGTTATGTATGTTAAATACTTAACTTTTGCTGTAGCTGTAGCTTAAATTGCATTTTTTTTCTTTATAATGGGTAGTAACAAAGTTATAATAAAAACCTTGAGTCCTTGAGCAAGTTCTCATTCCAGTATCAACCTGTTTACCACCTTCTGCTACAGCATCACTTACCATTTAGGTATTATTGAATAACCAATCAGCAAATAAAGTTTGAGAGAGGGGGTAAGGGTAACTTGGTTCTTATAATGAACAAGTAATTGTCCTATATAGGGTGCGTACCATTCGGAGTTAAATTCGCCAAAAACGATAAAAACGATCACACTCCCAAAAAGTTGTTCCACTTGGGTCTTGGCATTATTTTCGCCATAAACGCTATGAAGCTACTGGAACAGTTTGAATTACCTACATATAATGTCAAAAGTGACGGAAGTGGCAAATTTTAGTGGCATTCTTAGCGTTCTTATCCTAAATGGAACAGGGGAGAACAGTTACAAACGATCACAGTGATCATAACCATAGACGCAGAATATGGTCAAAATTGTTGAAAATAACGAAATTGGCGTCAAATGGAAAACGCCCACAGTTGGGAACCTTATACATTTTTAACCGACTTTTCAATTTTGAGAGGTTCTTAATTCGACTGTATTTTTTGTGTGTGTGTTCAAGTAATTGTCCTATATAGTTGGGGTGGGGAACCTTTTACATTTTTAACCGACATCTCAATTATGAACCTTCGTGTAATGAGCTTTAATATAAATACCTCTACTATGCAGGTTATAAAAATAACAATACATATTGTTATAATACCAGAGCCATAAAAACGACTGTCGAATAATGAAGCGCTCGTAACGAAGTTTGCTTAGTCGTTCTTAACCGATCAGCAAAGTTAAGCAACGTCCGCCGCGGTCATGAGTTGGATGGGTGACCTCTAGTGACATTACTACTGAGCGTGCACGTGCTTCGGGCACTTTAAGCCGTCGGTTCCGGTTGTCGTCTTACGATGGCAGTCGTTATAGCATGGTGGTAGGGTATTTTGCGAATGCCCGCCTGGCTATCTACCACCCTCAAGTAGAAAATCTGTCGCCAAGCATCTAACGGTGTGTTCCGCAAGCTTTTCCTACAGTCGCTCCCTGCGACTCCCATAGGAACCTAATATTATACTCCCATAAAATAAGAGGAAATTATATTCTAATACGATTCTCTCCCAACACCCTATGGGGGAAAAATAATAATAATATTGCAAAATGGGTACCCAGGTATTTGTGTTGTGTTTATAGATTTACAAATAGATTAAAACGATTTGACAATAATTAAAAAATCTTACTATATTTTATACAAAAAAATAATCTATATAGGTAATATACACCCATCAAAAGTGCCTAGGGATCAAGTACGTTTCCGAGTTTTGTCGCAATAGATGATTTTATTCGTGTGCTTTTCGGATGAGTCTCGTTTCGGTATACTGCCTGATACAAGACGTACTAGAGTTTGGAGGAGCTCTGGACGTCAAGAACATTTAAAATTCTGTCAAGAAGTTCACCCATATGGAGGCAGAAAAATAATGGTTTGGGCCGGTATTTGGATCTGTGGAAGAACAGATCTCATTTGGATCAGGGAAACCTCAATGCTCAGATTTAAGCTGAGAGTGTTGTTTCAGAAGTGTTCATCCCTTTGCGAAGCCGTTTGGGTATTTCGTTTCGTCTAATGCATGATGATGCACGTCCACACGCGGCTAGAGTCGTAACTCGCACTCTTGCCGATAATAGCATCAACGTTCTGCCGTGGCCTGCTGAATCGCCAGACCTCAACCGCATTGAACATGCATGGGATGTGCTACAAAGAAGAGCTCTGCCGTGTGGATGGCCAGTATAGATGCCGTGCATACCCCACAACAGCTTTTTGAATTGTTACAAAGAGCGTGAGCGGCCATTCCTCAAAGAGATTTTGATGAACTGATCTTAAGCATGCCAAATCGCTGTGCTTGTGTGATTAGTGTAAATGGTAGAAACACAGATTATTAATGAATATAATTTTACAATAAACAAAGCAAAAATCTTATTTTATTTCGTTTTTCTGCCATTTGATTGACGACATTAACTTAGGTTACATCTCTTTAAATTGCAAACATTAAAGTCTGGATGATTAGAAAATATACATGATCTCTAGGCACTTTAACAAAGGGTATTCTTTATCAAAAAAAAACCTTAAATTACCGTTGCTAGGCTTACAATTTCTGTAAAATTACGTAATATTGCAACACTACTATTAATATGCTTTTATTTCTTTACAGAGGGCAATAAACAAACTCAATCAATATTTCCCTTTTATTTTCAGAGAATGGACGCTAGAAGCAGGCGCATTAGTCTTGGCAGATCGTGGTGTCTGTCTTATCGACGAGTTCGATAAGATGAATGATCAAGACCGCACGTCCATACACGAAGCTATGGAACAGCAGTCCATATCCATCTCTAAAGCTGGTATCGTCACTTCGCTACATGCAAGGTAACAGCATTAATAGTTGTATGTCATACAAATATATTTAACAAGATATACTATCAAGATTGCATGTACACACCCACTCAGAAAGTGTCTCTTTGCTCGATAAAAAAAGTGTTAAATCCAAAAAAGTTCGTAGTTTACTCCATTATAAACGTGCGGCGGGAAAAGTTATACTGAATTTCATTCCTGCCTTCCGTAGCAGTAAAGGAATGTTGTATGAAATATCCATACCTGCTAGCGTTCTTTTGTATATTTTAACTGCGAACATAAAAGTCAAATCTCAAAAAGTTTTTATATCAAATAAAACAAAGAGGTGGAATTTTTTAGTACTCGATTTTCAAAGAAAGAAGGTTGGCAACCTTTTTCTACACTACGAAAAAAAGAGCGTTGCATTTTATTTTGTGTTTTTTTTATTAAATTGATAATTTAACAGTACGCTTTTAATTATTCTAAATAAATTTCCAAACTGTATTAATAATGTTCTAAATAAATCTCCACTATCTTACCTACTCCTACACGGACTAGGAACTTATACATACTAGGTACATCCTGGTTCCTACTTCCCATCCTATACTACCCTATTCTATTTATATTCCTACCCATATTTTAAATGCGAAAGTTCAAGTTTGTTAGTTTGTTACCGGTCGCCAGCGATTTGGTACATAGATTCCTTGGGTCCCTAACATGTAGGATACTTCTATCCCAATTTGATAAGTAGATACCGTAGATGTACTTTATTAAAAGCTAGCACTAACAGAACACACACCAATTTGGACCAATTACAGTTTCGATTCGACTCGATTTTGTGTGACGTCACATCCTATACGCATCGCAAAAAGAATAATTGTCTCCCTCGTGTCCTTGTGTTTTCGCCGTTATATTGCTAGAGAGGTGATACTTCACCCTTTTTTTGTGCATGGTTGAACTTTTTGACGGGAGAAAAGTATTATGAAATTGTAATCTAAAATGATTTTTGTATTTTCTATAATTATTACTTATAAATGTACTATATATATTGTATGAATACTGCTAAGGCAAACAACAAACCTGTACTTGGACGAAAGAGATCCTGGTACCTATTTTACGGGTACTCGAGAACCCAGTTTAGGAATCAGGAGTTTGTGTTAAACTTATTTTGTAAAATTGCCTTTTTTAAGAAATAAACAATTATTATTATTATATTTTTCATCTTATTTCGATTGGTAATGTTAACTAAGCATGTAGCTATAAAGGAAAATTAAACAAAGTCAAGATATGTGAACTTCTCTCCAAATGTTTGAAAGTCCCATACATGCACTGAAGCACTTTGGACATTGCACATATTTTGTTTGGCTCTAGCTACTGTATGCAGAACAGCCATTCCATATAAACAAAGTTTACATTATTTTTATTATTGAAAGTTCTCTCTATTATGTTTAATCATATTATTGATTTGAATAATTTACACCTTTTATATTTATTACATGTCTCATTGGCTGCATATGGCTAACTAAGTAAGTATAAACTTTACTAGTAATTTTCTAAAACTATTTGAATTTGATAAATACATCCACTATCATAGATATTATAACTGATATATTCGCAGAAACAATAAAAATATATAGATACAACGTTTACAAACTTGTAAGTCAACTTCCAATAATTAATACAAGGAATACTAGTGTTTTTTGAAAGAATTGGACCAGAAAATATCAAAATGAAGCTGGGGAATATAGGTGAAGTAACTCTACTATATAACAGCGCAATCAATTTACTTTTCTGAGAAGAGTGTTTATCGTAATGTTTGTTAAGTGCACACGCAAGTTACAGTAGCCGTATTGTTTTAACCTTAAACACCGGAACCATCCACATCTAAATCATTTTTAGCAAATGGATATTTTTAAAGTTTTTTAACAGCCTGTATATAATTAATATGTGTCCGTAAGCGAAAGACTCCAACGTTTAACAACCGACCTGTAATATGCAACCACATTGGACATGTCTATAATATATAATTGATATAACAATGTAATGAATAAATAACTCATAAGGTATCAATTCTGTCATGCCTAATAACACTAAAATAATCTTAATCAAGCTTAGATATGTCATAGGGAATTTGCTGTTCTGATACATACATTTATTTCTTAAATTCTCTATGCTAGAACGTTTACCCAACTTGCTGTTATGACGCGCACAAGTCCAAAATGTTTATGTTGTTTTGTTTTAAATAGGTTTGGATACTTGTCCTTATGCCAAATCTTGTTTTCATTTCATGGATCTATGTCCATGATCAGATTCTTGAATTCTCTACACTAAACAAGTTCTTTCTGTCAATGTCAGTGTTTTCTTCAAGTTATATTCTGTAGTTCGATTCGATGGTTTTCTTCACGTGTGTGTTTCTTTTTGTTTTGTCATTTTTACAATTTACATAAAATAAGTTTCATAGCTGTTTGTGTGTGTAGTCTGTTTTTGCTATACTATGGCTTGACAGGCAGTTCCTTTTGTATTCCAAAATACCATTGTCCCTTTTCTGTACTAATAATCTTTCCATTAAAATTATTTCATATATCCCTCTTTTGTCCTTTAAAATGAGTAAAATAATCAGTAAAAGGCACTCCCAAAATTTCAGTATGGTCTTCATCTAGTTCAGAATTAGCAGCTTTATCTACAATAAATTGTAGAAGAGTGTTACCCTACCCTCTGTTTTTACCAAATCCTTAGGCATATATGTGATGTTTTTATACAAAATAGAGGATCTTATGTCAGAATGTTACATTCAGAATACACGCTAGAATCAACAATGTACCCCTAGAATGACTTTGCAATTAAAAATTACAATGTCGATATGGTGTATACGATTTTGTAAACGTAACTTTGTACCATTTTGTTTCTGTTTGACTTGTATAATAAGAAAGAGAACAGAATTTCGATTCGCTTTTGTTTTGAAATGTAATTTAATATCCACAAGAAAAATCGTAATGCAAACATTATTAATAATTTAACTTTGGTGGGAGCGGAGACTTCGCAGGGTCTGGCATTCTAGCCGACATGATAATGATAAAAAAGCGTTCAATAAAGCCATAGTTGAGCTCAAAGATCTCATTAGCAATGCGAAAAATGCAACCTTGGAACTGCACTTGGAATCACTCACGGCCACAAAATCAACCGACTACTCCCTCTGGAAAGCCACATCAAATTTAAATCAACCAAAGAGTACTCGCCCACCCCTGAGGCTTGCTGATAACACATGGGCCAGAACGGCACAACATAGAGTCAATACCTTCGCGAACCACCTGGCCGAGGTATTCAAGCCTAATAGCGCAGACAACACTACCAGAGGTGAAGACACAGAAATACTGCCGTCCGTTGACTAAAAGGTCGTTAAGCCACAGGGGGTCGATTTTGAGCTTTAAATGCCATCCTATACAGAAAAAAAATCTCTATCGATCTGTCTTGGAATTATTTTTATAACCTTTTAGAATCAGGAGATAGGTCTTGTAAAAAGGCCGTTAAATATTGATAAAAATATATTTTACAAAGCTAAATTGACGTTAACCTTCAATACTTAGCTACACGATCACATACAGCCCTTAACGACATCATCATAATAAAATTGTAATATTCGTCACATAGCAAGAAAGACGTTATTTAACTTTACTAGGCTATATAGTCGTTAAGATACTAATGCTACCTTTAAGTATTTGATTTCATAGCTAAATAATGTTGGTAATCCTACACTATAAAGCAGTTTCACAAAAAAACTACGCTTTATGAACGTTAAACTCTGATAACGGCTTTATAGCGTAGGTCGGCTGTTTTAGAACCTAATGATTTACTTTTCTCAAAATTCATAGCGCCTTAAAATTCTTAGATGAACAACATTTTACGTCCACATCCTTAGCAAAAAAGACATTAAACGACAATACTTATCTAAAAAGTCGCAAATTGCTCTCACGTTTTGACCTGCCCCGCACGCATTCCAGTTGAGTGTCGCCTAGGTCGTCATATACATTATTATTGCTAGTTTTGTTAGCTTGGCACTGTTTATATCTATTGGTATGAAAATTATAGAGATGTTACTATGATCAATCGAGTTCAATTGCAAGTAACGACTCTCATGGCAAAGTAGATGTACCTATTTGCTATAATAATGTGTGGACCAAATATTTCATTAATTCTTACGTACCGTGCAAACAAGACAAGCGAGGAGCGGCAAGAGGTTTTACGCTGCCTCGTTTCTTGGAAATTAAGTCGTCTGGAGCGAGCTTTTTGTGTATCAATTATTAAATATAAAATAATCCTTACTAATATTATACACGGTTGGATGGATTTGGATGAAATTTGGTATGGTCATAGCTTATACCCTGGATAAGCACATAAGCTAGTTTTGGTCGTCACTATCATCATCGTTTTTCATCACAACGCAGGTAAAACCATGGAGCGCAGCTAGTTGTTGTTAGCTAGTTTGTATGTGTGGATGTTGGTTACTCTTTCATGCCTAAAAGGTTGGATGGATTTGAATTTTATTTGGTATGGAGATAGCTACTAAGCTGAATTGATACACAGGCTACTTTTAATTACCATCATGATCACTGTTTTTATCACCACACGGGTAAAATCATAGTTTAACAATATTTCGCTTAATATTGTAATACGCTCATTTCTCGGTGAATATGATAGTTTCTATAACTTGAATCAGTGTTCTAGTATTTTATTAATTAAAACATTTGTATCATCACACTTATATATCTCGGAAAGGGTAGGCAGATGTTGATTTTATATTATTTATACATCATAGGAAATATATAAAAGCAAGACAATTTTATGATTCACATAAAACTTTGCAACAAAGTGATAATCAAATATTTTTCACCACAGATTTAGAATAAAATATATATCGTTACCGAGAATGGATACATTAAAATCGAAAAATAACCTCTGAAATTGAACCTGTGACTGTTATTAATTGGTTTGATGGCATCGCAGGAAGAAAACAGGAAGACATCCAAAGAGCGATTTACGTTTTCCTAGTTCGTATCGTGATGTTCAAAATATGAACACTTGGCTTGACAGCTGCAGTGCCCGAAATAAAAATTAGTTAGTGTTGTCGTTGCTAGTTCACTTGGTGAACACTAACATAATATCGTCAGCAACAATTTCGTATTATTTTATCAAACCTGGGCGTCTTTTTATGAGCGCTGACCAAATGCATCATCAAGTTGAACTGGCAATAAAAAAAGGGTAAGCTCTACGATTTTATAGATTATATAGATGCAATAGCTTCCATAAATAGTGGCACAGTGACAGTTGAATCACTTACACCACAAGATTTTATTAACTCACCTAATTACACCTCCAACAGGCGCATACAAAAATCAAACCCCAGAGCTTATCTAAAAAACATGGTTCAGGTAACTTTCAAACGTAATAACTTTGGTCTTCAATACAAAAATGATTTTTAAGACGAATTTACAACATTAAATTTCATGTCTGATAGATACCTAAAAAAATCCAAGAGCCTTGTCAATCACTCTTCGTACTTCGCCGAAAGATATGAACAACATAAAAGAAAAGCTGTGTTTTTTACACTTTAGATCATAAACAAACTAGCCTTTATAATACTCCCACATAAACTATTATTTTGCAGAAATTTATCTACAAGAGATAAAGATGCTCCTTAAATGAATAGATGCTCAAGTAAATAACTTAAACACTGATTTAATGTGCCTTTATAAACTAATATATAAGTATTACTTCTTAAAGATATAAAAGTGTAGGTGCAAAGACTTCATACTTACGAAAGTATTTTTACATAAATACGCCTTTTTCCCGTAGGGAAAGGCAGAGACCACAAATTTCACTTACTACGATCCTGACATATCGCTTTCGCTTCATCTACACTCATCAATCCTTTCATACATAAGCGTCGGCCTAGGGTACTCCTGACCTGGAGTTTTTTCAAAACGTCTTCAATCTGATTTCGAAACGTTCACCTAGGTCTTCCACTTCCAACACTTCCATTCATTTGTCCCTTGTAAAAGTATTTTGATTGACATTAATTCTCATATTCTTAGTTGTACTGTTCTAGGAGTGATTCGGATCTTTTTAAAAGCATGACCCTAAGTTATTATTTATAAAATATTATTTTAAATAATCATTTATATTTAACAATTATACATTCCTGGGTGGATAATCTAATGAAAAGCAATTAATTTTCTTTATGTTGTTTGCCATTGTAATTCTAAATATGCGTGTGTAATCCTTACTTTTAAAATACATTGTTTAAAGATTTAAATCTTATTTATAGTAATTAAGTTGTTTTGTTTCGTAGGAAAATAGATTCTAAACAATTATGTCTAAAAATTATGTTATATAATTTGAATTAACAAATAATTAATATATTACGTTGATTTTATTTTAATACTTAACGTTTTTTCTTGATGCTTGTGATACAACTTGAAATGTCCATTCTAAAATACTTAACTAAATAGTCGTTTAATTTCAAGGTTTCAAACTTAACTGCCATTTAGTGTAGTAATTAAAAGAAAATATGCTATTAAATAAATACAAAAAATACAATATGTTAAAAAACTAGACTACATAATAGTTAAAAAACTATAACGACATTCAAGCTTGGGTTTGATATCTTTGATGTTAGTTAATATTTAACAAAAAAGTCGTTAAATTACTTAGCGTCTTTTAAGTGTAGATTTTTTTATATAACTTCATAACATTAAAAAACTGTGCACATATTTATGTACAAATGCTAGTCTAAAAGGTCGCTAGAGTATACTTAGTGACTTTTTAGTGTAGTATATAAATGGTAAAATAAGCCATTATTACACGGCTAAAATGCCAAAAGAGTTTTTTTTCTATTTAGAACTAATTATTGCAGATATATATTGCGAAATTTGATAGAATATAAAAAGAGCTTTCTTTGGATATTTCAATGCTGTTTCTGCGACCAATACCTATAAAACAGCATCAATTTTTAATTTTTCCTACGTTATTTGCTCATATCTCAAAACTTGGTTTTGTGGCTTAGCGACCTTTTAGTTAACGGACGGCAGAATAGATGCCATTATAAATCAGGACTTCCAGCTGGACTTACCGCTTAAGCCAACCAACCCTAGAGAAATAGTTCGGCATTTGAAAAAGCTCGATAACAAAAAGACTCCAGGATTTGACCAAATCACCAAAGAGATCCTTTTGCAACTACCAAAGAAAGGAGTAGTTTTTCTCACCATGTTATTCAATGGAATCATGAGAGTAGGTCACTACCCAAGTGTTTGGAAAATCTCACAAATAGTCATGATCCATAAAGAAGGGAAATCTGCTAATGAGGTTGGTTCTTATAGACCCATTAGCCTGCTACCAGTAATCTCAAAACTATTTGAAAAGATTCTGCTTATGCGGATGCTTAAATCTCTGACTGAAAGATCCATAATCCCAGACCATCAGTTTGGATTCAGACAAGAGCATGGAACAGTTGAACAAGTTCACAGAGTCGTTGATCAGATCAGAAAATCCCTCGAGTTAAAAGAGTACTGCTCAGCGGTCTTCCTAGACATCCAACAGGCCTTCGACAAGGTTTGGCATTAGGGACTCCTTTGTAAAATTAAGAACCTGTTACCACACCCTTTCTTTGGAATACTTGAGTCGTACCTCTCGGAAAGAATGTTCCAGGTAAAAGATGGAGAGTACACTTCCAACTTTCAAGATATACAAGCAGGAGTACCTCAAGGATCAGTCCTTGGCCCTGTCTTATACACCATCTTCACCTCCGACTTACCTGAAACACTTGAAATATTAATTGCTACCTTTGCAGACGACACTGCCATTCTCGCTAGTAGCAAGGACCCAAGTGTGGCATCACAGACTTTGCAAAGGGGGTTGGACAAAATAGGGCAGTGGTTGACAAAGTGGAGGATTAAAGCCAGTGTCTCAAAATCAACACATGCTACATTCACTCTTCGCAAAGATAATTGCCCACCCGTTCACCTGGGAGCAAATACCTTACCACATAGTGACTCGGTCAAATATCTAGGAATGCATCTGGATCGTAGATTGACATGGAGAACACACCTACAGAAAAAAAGGGATGAACTTAACTTCCGGTACCGAAACCTTTTGTGGTTGATAGGTAGAAACTCAGTCCTAAGTACAGACAACAAGCTATTAATATATAAAGTCATACTAAAGCCCATCAGTTAGGCATTTAGTTATGGCATTCAGCTATGGGGATCAGCCTGCAATACAAATATATCAATAGTACAAAGAGCTCAGAATAATATCCTAAGAAACATATCAGATGCTCCATGGTTCCTGAGAACTGACGAGTTGCATGAAGAATTGGAAATCAAAACAGTCAAGGATGAAATAAGACATTTTTCAGCTCATTACAAAAAGCGACTGACTATGCACACAAACCCCTTAGCCACACAGCTAACTGCCATCAGCTATCCAAAGAGGCTACGCAGACAACACATCATAGAATTGGACGGAAGTGATGACTAAAATAAAGGAGATCTGCTCATTGGATCACTTCTCTTACATGCCGAAAATCTTATAACAAACCTGCTCATAGTCTGGGGACTGATCGCAGATTAAAACAGAACACAAAAAAAAAACTTTGGTGTGATCAACCGCGTCACTGTTTTTTTTTGCCGCAATGTTTACCTGTATAATATTTAAATTGGCACACGTTTACCGGCGCTAGCCTGTCAATTTTGTAATTCATACTGCTAAAACAACCAAAACCATGAATAATTGCAGTCTTTCTCATAGTGACAGAAAACTAGAAAGAACGGCCAACCCGTATTACTTTTCATACAAACGCTCGCACGTAGTTATGGCGTTGTAACATATCTTTCTTTGAAACTTTTGAGCTAATAGGTATCTTGTGCACTATGTCTAGGTTTATATGCTAACAAAAAAGTAAAATTTGGAGAACGGTTTTAAATTAATTCCTAACTAAGCTAGGGTTGTCCTAATAACTATAATAGTTACAAAATTACACATATACCTACGTTAGGAAAAATTTAAGTCATGTGTGAGTTGTGACGTCATGTCATGTTAGCTCAATTGGTTAGAGCATACCAATTGAGCTAACATATAACATTCTGGCTAAAGGGGTGGATGGACGCGGATTCGAATCCCGCACATGACTGAAATTTATCCTATCGTATATTTGTGATTTTGTAAAGTAATCCGCATAGCAGGTGTTATTGCAAACATAACAATATTAAAATTATAAGGTTGCGTCATCATTTACAAGTATAGGTTTTATACCAATTCCAAAATTGGTCTTGTTTGTAGTATAACGTAAGTGGTACTATAGATGTCGCACCATCCCAATACGATGGTTAAAGAACGATAGGAAAGATTTGAGTTATGACGTCATGTCATGTTAGCTCAATTTGTTAAAGCATACCCTGGCTAACGGGGTGGATAGACGCGGGTTCTTATCCCGAACAAGACTTAAAAAAAACCTATCGTATATTTGTAATTTTGTAATGTAATCCGCATAGCAGGCGTTATTGCAAACATAACAATATTAAAAATAACTTTAATCGTTTCTAAAACTGAGTAAACTTTTATTACGGGTCCAGTACGCCAAGGGCAATTACATTACATATGTAAGTACCTTCATAATTGTCTGCAACGTACATCCTAATACGTTATTTCACAGATGTTCAGTAATAGCGGCGGCGAATCCCATAGGAGGGCGTTATGACGCCTCCCTAACATTCTCGGAGAACGTGAACTTGTCGGAGCCCATCCTGTCCCGTTTCGACGTGCTTTGTGTCGTCAGGGATGAAGCTGATCCAATGCAAGATAAACATTTAGCCAAGTGAGTACTCGTATAATATCAAATTAATATTACAAAATTCGAATGAAAAGAAAATTTACAATTTTGAACTATGAGTCACTCACCACGATAGAGAGCATGTCCCGGCTCCAGGGACGAATGGTCGAGGGCTGGAATATCGCATGTGATTTGTTATTACATGCATTTGATAAATGTTATATATTTTAGACTGTCATTATAATCAATGGTATATAAGGCATAGCACAAAAGCACTTTCGAAATGTTGTAAATATTTCTTAGATTAATAAATGACGCCTTAATCATACCTTAGTGTTTAACATAACCACTATTTGACTTCTTAACGCTTGTAAATCAAATAATTTGCGCTGATGACGTTTACTAGACTAAATTATAGCCAATTTTATATATTTTTTATCAGAATGTTGTCAATCCTTTGTGACGGAATTACGTTAACTGTTTTTTTTTATTGATGATCCTTCGACCACATCGGCATTTATCATGTGAAATGTGGTGTTAACAGGCTTAACCTATAATTATTGGCTCTCAAGGACAGCTGCCGGAACACACCCTAAGGTGCTTGGCGACAGATTTTCTACTTGAGGGTGGTCGCTATTCAGGCCCTTCTACCATGCGGTGAAGCTCAAGCCCGCGGCGATATTCGAACCACGGACCTTCTGCGCGGCTGTCCATAGCCAAAGCCACTGAGCTATCACTTCTTGGCTGTGATTAGAGTAACCATAAGGCGTATCAAACTATAATGGTGGTTATGTTTGTATGGCAGGTTCGTGGTGAACTCCCACATTCGTCACCACCCGAGCGCTCGCGGCGCTGCTCTCGATGCAGACGCAGAGGAGTCTGATCAATCCCTGTCTCAGGATTTACTCAAGAAATACATCGTGTATTCAAGAGAAAATGTGCATCCGAAACTGCAGGTAAGCGCTGGCTCATCTATCGAATATGGTGGATTTAATGCATTCTCACTATATGTATATATTGCTATACTTTCAGTTTCAGTTTTTTTTTTTTTATTATGCTCTTTAGCCTTTAGCCTTTGACCACTATCTCACCTGATGGTAAATGATGATGTGGTCCAAGATGTTGTTCAGGCTAACCTAGAAGTACTGGCTCTCAAGGACAGCTGCCGGAACACGCCGTTGGGTGCTTGGCGACAGATTTTCTACTTGAGGGTGGTAGCTAGCCAGGCGGGCATTCGCAAAATGACCTACCACTATGCACACTTTGTTTATTTATTCATAAACAAAGTATTTGAATATTAATAATTAGTCCTTAAGTAACACAAGATTACATTTAAAATGTATAACATCAATTCTGTATATTTCGATGAAAATATATTCACATTTACATATTGCCAATAGTTCTGGCATGCACTTAAAATTATGTTAAAAAATTGTTAATAGTATTATACTTAGTATCCAAAATAAGTGATTTAAGCTTTCGTTTAAATGTTTTTGGTAGGTAGACTTCTTCCTCTAAATTTTGAGTCATTACTCATTTTACTGCCTGGTATTTCGGTGCGTGCTTATTAAGTTTTGTAGTGATTTCATTTAGTTTATATTAGTTAAACAAACAAATTTAATTCTGTTTATATTTTAGTGCAAAATAAAAGAATATATACACACAAGACGTTATATAATATACATATATAACGTCTTGTGTGCAACATATTATCTGTAGAAATATGTTGTTTTCAGAACATGGATCAAGACAAAGTAGCGAAGATGTACAGTCAGTTGCGTCAGGAATCATTAGCAACTGGCAGCTTACCGATCACTGTGCGACATATTGAATCTGGTATGTATATTTTAATATATTAACTTACATTCACTTCGGGTACAATTTTTCTGCATAAGTTACTCGTGCATTTATATTTGATGCAATGATAGCGGTTACAGCTATGGACTGCGGTGCCACAGGTCCATGGTTCGAACCCTACCACCGGCTTGAGTTTCGTTTACGCTGTGGGCCCGGCACCCGCACGGTGATTTTTTGTTTAATGTTATTGTGACGGAACAAGCCCGAGGCCCACCTGACGTTAAGTGGACTAACCTCTACCTATAACAGATGCATTTCTATATCACGAATTGCACTGTGCCCGTCAAACTGAGACGTACAGTTGTTAGGTCTCATGTGTATGTAATTTTACTGGCTCTCAAGGACTGCTGCCGGAACACACTGTTAGGTGCTTGGCGACAGATTTTCTACTTGAGGGTGGTCGCTAGCCAGGCGGGCATTCGCAAAATGCCCTACCACCATGCATTAAGCTCAAGCCCGCGGCGGGATTCGAACCATGGACCTGCTGCACGGCAGTTCATAGCCAATGCCACTGAGCCATCACTGCTTCAAAATGTAATGCTAAATCCGTGTATTATATACGCACCGATTCACCGATAATCGTTCAGCACAAGTTCACTGGATGAGTTGACAACACCAGACTGGTTTTTTAGAACTACCCTCAGATGAGGACATAACATGCCTTTCCCTCGGGATAGCTCCGCACACATAGTTTCTGTTACACTACACTTATTATAGTATAGTTTTTCAAGATTATTATAGTCTACTTTTATTATTCTAACTGTTACCATAGAGAAAGTACTAATAAGAGTATCAATCGCAACGTACGCCGGAATAAGCTCAAATCTTGTATTATATCCAGATGGCGCTGACTCGTAGCCTGGAAATGTTGGCTTCGACACTTAAAGCCGATAAATTTGAATTTCATCGATGGTAAACAGGCCCGAAAGATGTCTTGTTTTGTTTTGAATACGAAATATTGTGTTAAAATGCTGCTCCAATAAATTTGTTTTTAATGGATAATTTACCACGATTTATAAGTTTATTGATAGATGGCGCTGCAACGCATGTAAAATATATGGCAAATAACGCCATCTAGCCATTTGTTGTCGTTCCAACACGAGTGCAAGTAGCCTTATTGAGATTTACGACGGCCATTAAAAATGTAATTTCGTTATTTTATGTGATTTGATACATTTAGCGACATCTTTCGCCGAAGCTGGTATTTAGTTATCGGTTTACGCTTTAATGTATGGTCTTTGTCACTCTTATTAGTTCTTTCTCTATGCTATTACTATGGGTTATCATTATTTTTATTGCGTTACTGCTTTTTATTCCTCATCGGTTTCCAGTAGAAGTTGTTCTTCAAATGCTAATTGACGTATTTGTTGCAGTGATCCGTATGAGCGAGGCGCACGCGCGCATGCACCTGCGGCCGCAAGTGAGCGAGGAGGACGTGAACATGGCCATCCGCACCATGCTCGAGAGCTTCGTCGACACGCAGAAGTACAGCGTCATGCGGGCCATGAGACAGGTACAAGCTTCCTACATACAACTGTTACTCTTTAGGGCTCCCTACCCAAAGGGTCAGACAGACCCCCCCTTAAAAAAAATACTGGAAGGTGGGCAGCAGCGCCTTCTACAGAACTGCCATCTTAAACTGCGATCCCCAAGCCGCCTGCCAAGCGCGGGGATTATGGCAACTACCCTCTTAATAGGGGAGGCTGTGTTCAGCAGTGGACGATCCGGCTGATACAGTACAGTACAGTACCCAAAGGGTAAAAACGGGACTTCGCTGTCCGTCCGTCTACCCCCAGGTTGTTTCTCAAAGACGGTGATAGCTAGACAGTTGAAATTTTCACAGATGATGTATTTCTATTGCCGCTATAACAACAAATGCTATAAAAATAAAATAAAATAAATATAACGGCGGCTCCCATACAACAAACTTGATTTTTTTAGCGTTTCTTGCCTGATACTAATAAGGGTGACAGGTAGTCGCTTTAACTATTCACATAATATTCAGTTACGGAACCCTTCGTGTGCGAGTCCCACTCGCACTTGGCCGGTTTTTTTCATAGCTGATATGATAGCTATTAAGCCGTTTGTCCACCATGGGCGTCACCGTGAGGAGATGGCGCCGAAGTAGCGAAACATACATTTATAGTACGTTATGTATCAGCCGGATTGTCTACTGCTGCACACATTATGAGAGGGTTTGCCATGATCCCACGCTTGGCAGGCGTCTTGGAGATCGCATCGCCTATGCCTTCAAACGCACAAAAGCAGATGTTGTCGCCGGTTCGACCTAGCCATCCTATTTTTTTATTTTCGAAAACGCGACTATCACGCACGACAGCTAGAACGAAACTGAACCACCAAGATCGGTTGCAGTGGACACACGATATTGTCACGTTATCTTGAACTCTGTACTGTACTGTATCAGTCGGATCGTCCACTGCTGAACACAGCCTCCCCTATAAAGGGGGTATTTGCCATAAGCCCCACGCTTGGCAGGCGTCTTGGGGATCGCAGTGTCAGATGGCAGTTCTTTAGAAGGCGCTGCTGCCTACCTTCCAGTATTTTCCCTTAGTCACCTCGCACGACGATCATGGGGTGATATACGGAAGTGCAATTCTAGCCCGGCACCCCACGGGGCTATTTTCTTCCGATCTTGAACTCAGTCCGGCACAATACAACCGTTACGGTGACAGCGTCGGTGGACAAACGCTCTCAGGTTACGTAACAATCTCAAGACCAACCTGGTGTTAAGCGGTCACATCTTCATATAGAAGATACATTTCGTCACAAGTGACGAACTGCACTGGACCCATCGCCCTCAGAGATAAAGTTGTTAGGTATCATGTGCCTGTAGTTTCACCCATACCCTTCAAATCTGCGAAAGGCTTTTGACCACAATCTCACCAGATGATGATAAACAGGCTTAACGTAGAATTGGAAGTGGCTCTCGCGGACTGCTGTCTGTTAGCTGCTTGTCGACAGATTATTTTCTAATTGAAGGTAGTCAGGCGAAAATTCGCATACCTTATTAGGTATGCGAATTTTCGCCTGCGTGAAACACGCAAAGTATGCCTGCGCATACTTTGCGTGGTGGTATGGGTATTCCCTACCACCACGCAAAGTATCAGAGTTCACAGACAATCCAAAGGCCTCAACATATAGATTCGCGTACGCGGCGGTGTCACGCCGTATGCCGTGGAGATGTGTGCTGGCCCTAAGACAACAACGGGCTTAGCGTGTAGGATCAGTTTTCTTTCATTGCGATTATGTAAAATAAGTCAAATATTACGTCTCTAATTTAAGAGAACAGGTGTATCTAAGGCCGCATTAGTAGGATTCTACCAAATTTGGTTAGGCAGGGGAGGAGGCTCTCGGTGGTGAAGGGACACATTGATGCATCATAAAGGGGCCCCTTAACCCTACTCCTGGGTTGCAAGTCCCAGGCCCCTCTAGCCTCTTCCTCTGCAACGCTATGGACCCCGCACCCGCACGGTGAATCCATGGAATGCTAAGAAATTCGTCTCTAAAAGATTTATTGGTTCTCAGACATTCCAAAAGTACCTCGCCTACAAGAAAGATCATAGCGAGCTTCTCTACTACATCCTTCGTCAACTTACCATGGACCAGTTGGCGTATATGCGAGGCCTGCACCAACATTCCCAATCCACCATCGAGATATCCGAACGAGACCTTACAGAGCGAGCGAGGCAGATCAACATCACAGACTTGAAACCTTTCTACGATAGTCGGATATTCAAGATAAATAATTTTAGTTATGATCAGAAGAGGAAGGTGATTATTCACACGCTGCCCGAAGCACCTAGTACTTCGTGATTTTATGGTTTTGTTAAGGTACATGCTCAGTTTAGGAAGTTTGAAAGAAAACTGAGGGTTACTTAAATCCAGTTTAATTATGGTCTTGGTGATAATTACTATCACAAAATAGTTATCTTTTAGATATTGAATATGCAGAGTACCGCCTGAATCTCTTATTTTTTTATGGGTTTGCCTAACTTTCCAAGCACAGCGCAGTACCAACAGGCTGTATTGTATCCATTTTCAACTGTAGACAATCAATCAATCCATTTTGGATAATACTATAATAATTTGTGTCCATATTCCAGCTCCATCACACTTTTCTTTCATATGATTACAAAACTTACGCACAAACAAATAGCTGATAAGTTAAAATCAGACAGAGTTGTACTTTAAAATGTTTGTCACGATAAATGTACCATCATCTTCAATTTTACTAAAAAAATTCAATTGCCTCTGATAATGACTATAAATTACAATTAAAAGGTGACTTCACCAAAGTGTTTTATTCAGCATGAGAAACCGAATTACAAGAAACTAGACCATCCAAAATATAGCTTGGGGGAAAAAGGAAAGCAATCAGGTCTTCTTTTATAAACAAGAATTTGACCACACTTGAATAATCCTAGAACAAATCTTTAAGGAAGAGATGGTATGGTGTTCCACACTTGAACCTTACGCATGATGAAGGCGAAAAATAATATCGACCACGTGTCAAATACCGCGGTTCTGTGTATTGTTGTCCGATGAAAGGAGATGAGGTATAATTGATCTTGAATGATATTTATGGTTGTTGATGAAAATATTAAGAACTGTAAAATACCTATTTACCGGTAATTATGCACCTATGTTGTAAGCGGTAGGTAACATCTACAGTATGAATGTTTCTAGGAAAATATTACAATTTTTTTTTCATAAAATTAAATTAATACTGAACAATTGTAAACTTAATTCACAGATAAAGCATTTTTATAAGCAGTATATCAATGCTGTTCATCGACAACCTCAGATTCTATATTTTATTACTATATTCAATTTCAAGAAACGTCAACTGTCATTAATCTCCTGCATCAATCAATCTGAAATCACCTATTGAGCTGAATAGTTTTCAAATTATGAACCAAATTGGGAGCTGTTTATGAACCAAGTTGGTTTTGTTGTGGTGGACAGGGGCACTGCTGCAGGCTTTGAAGTGATGCCACTGGCATACCCTACCTCTTGTATCCTGTTATGTATACCTAAGCTAAATATTAAGTATGTAACCCACCAATGTATATGAATCAATCTAAATAAATTAAGATGCTCTGTTTTACCATCAGATGTGCAGCAATTTACCGCCTAATCATCTATTTAAAATAAGAATAGTAGTAAGCTAACACTGAAGTGCCTTGAGATTTGAAGTACAAAATTCTCATGAAATCTATTTGAGTGTTTTTTTGTGTTACTTTTAGCCATCTTGTTTGATTATCAATAAATCCTTACTATTTGTAGTTAATGTTTTTTATTCAATAAAACAAAAGTATTACTTTCAATTTACAATACTTATATTTTATAAAATCCTAACTTTCTTCTTTTTAACAAATGTATCAGGAAATTCGACTATATGAAAGACATTTGAAATTCTTAGAAAATATAATAATACTACAGTCTATGACAGTCTAATCTAAACGATATTACCTGACTACACGTAAATTATCGATCAAATCAATAAATTGCCAATTTTACAAAGCATAGACAACAGTACTAACATTATATGCCAAGAGTATTTTTGACTTACATTTAATTACAACACAATGACACTAAAAATATTTAATCTATTACATTAGCATTACCTAAATTACACATTAACCATCTTACCAAGAACCAAAATAATTTAGTATTAACAATTTTCTGTAATAAATTCTTTTAACTAAAGTTTAGCAAAGGGAGGTGCCTCTTTGGCCTAAAATTATCTGTAGGTATTTGCTTTTGCAACATCTATTTCTAGAAGACAAAGGCTAACAGATATGAATTAAAAAATAAATGCATCAGTTTATAAGCTTCACCTACAATTCACCTAATATTATGTTCATTAGCCTACCAGAGTAATTAGGTTTTATGGCATAATAAATCACACATCAATAAAGTTCATTTGCTTATTAGTAATCCGGCGACAATACAATCATAGAATAAAAAAAATCAAATCTTACACAAAAACACTTGCAGGTTTAACAAGGTTAACTACACAAAATAGTAAAAATATTCCAAAATAATGATTTAACACTTCCATTCAATGAGTCTTACCCATTTTGAGTGACCAGCATCAAATATTAAACCTGCATAGCACTTACCTACTTTTACTGTTACACCATAGGACTAAACTAGCTTGTGCTGAGCCCACCTTGCTGAGATTCATGGATTTAACTGTCATTAATGCTCTAATAATTTATTTAAAAAATTACCTGAATTATTTCCAAAATATCTGGTTAGGCCTAAATTAAACAAAGAAGCCGATATTTGTAAATGAAAACTTAAGTTACACAACTCTATTCTTATAATAAATTATGTTTAATTAAGTAAGTTTCTAGTACAGAGCATACTACATTTCAGATAACTTAAAATTTTGATAAATGAATTTAGAAATGAATGTCATTTTGTATGAGGACTTACAAAAATTGCTATGTTATAGCAGTATTTATAAAGTCTTAAATGATGACTGAAGAAACGAAACAAAAGTAAAATGTTATTGCAAAACATTTGAACACATGTAAGTGTCATAGAAAAATACAAGAACCTGAGACACTATCAACGGTTGAAGCAAAGCATAAGCTAGTATTGCACCTTCACTTTCCAACACTAGTTGCTGTACAGCTAATTAGTACTGCAAAGCAAAGCTTTATCCATTTCATATTCCATATTTAACAATCGCTACATGAACCCGAATCGCTTCCACCTCCACTTTCACTGTCACTGTCGCTGTCTGATCCACTGCCTGATGAGTTGCTCTCAGATGAGCTGTCAGAAGAGTCAGAAGAACTGTCAGATGAGCTATCTGATGATCCATCAGAGCAATCTGCGCAATCATCTACACGCTTTTTCTTTTTAGGAATCTTGCAGCTGCCATTGCTGAAACAAAGGTATAATATGTATTAATTTCAATAAGTATTATGGATCTAATATTTTAGGAATGGTCTTTCAAACTACATAAAGGTTTCCTATTGTGTATTAAAAAGTAAAATTCTATTATACCTACATACCACAGATACAGACCCTAGTACTGAGCCTCAGCTCTCCTTCTGTGTGCCTTAAAGGCTGTATCTTTAAAACTGTAGGTGCCTCAGCCCTAATCCAGAACTCAAGAAATTTATATATCTAAATATCATCAAACTCCATTCAAAACAATCAGCCACGTTTCACCAAACAGGTTTTGATTCAACATAAGCTGCAATCCTATTGCCGTCTACAGGGTACATATCCAGACTAAGAAAAACCCAATTACTTTTGCGATCTGGGGATCAAACCCAGGTCCTGCTACAAACAAGCTTCAGAACTTTTGCCGCTTTTATTATAATCTCTTCACTAAGCAATATAAACATGGACGGGTAAAGCTTTATTGTAATACTCTCCAAAACAAAAGCAATGACAAATCTGTATTGTAAAAATTATTAAAGTGACCAAGAGATAGATTATGTAGAAGTATATATCTAGGACAAATAATCTCACAAAACTCGCAAATGGACAAAGGATCAATTATACCTGGGCTCAACTTTAGTCATTGAAGTATAAGTATATTGAAGAATAAGGATATTCCTATGGCACAAAAGATGAAAGTGTATAGTATGTTAAGCTTACCAGTACCATATGGGTGTCAAATCTGGGGCCAGATAGGCTACAGCTATGTCAACAAGGAATTGAAAGATGCTTATTACACATCAAGCTGTACAAGTGGAGATTGATCAGGATCAGGAAGATGCAGATGTATCTTGCAAGATCAAATGACTAAAATGGAGACAGACTGGTCATGTAATAAGATCAGCAGGAGACAAATGGACTAAACATATCAATATTTGGAACCTAAGAGAATGAACTAGAGTCAGAGGACCATAGACCGTAACATAAAAGGTGGTGGTAGGACGACCTTGTAGAAAGACTAATTTTTAGCAAGTTTTATTAAAAACAGCTCTAATTGACAGTAAAATCCTTATTTTTCTCATGGTCAAATAAATTCAAACTTTAGTTATAAAAAAAGGTTAACAAACCACTTGGAACCTAGTTAATTGAAATGAAAAATGTTTGTATACATTGAACACATCCAAACAGGAAATCTTTAGTACTTAATTTATTAGTCGGAAGTACAACACAAATAGTGTTGTACTTTGACTTTTGAAAAGGCCAAATACAAATTGTAACATTGAATTATTTTAAACAATACTGCCATATTTTACAAAAAATATAGGTTGTTTTGCAGATGCAAGTAGAATGTGCAAGAAAGTCGAGGCCATTCATTTTATGTCTTTTAATAATGTGATAAAAAATAAGTTATAAAATTATTACAATATTTGTTTGCTTAGATGACTGATGATAGCTTAGCACTGGCAGAATTGTCTAAGCTTTTTTGTTGTTTAAGTGATTATCTGTGTACTGGGATAGACTGAAGTTGTAACACTGTCAGACCAGATGAAAACTAAGCCAATTCCAAAAGAAAATGATAATTTTCATACATTGCATATCTGAACAATGAATAAATACATGCTTGCAAGAACTTCCACTTGGAAAAATAAAGTATATCTCAAACACCTGTTTACCATGCACATGTTGGTAAAGATGATTGTAGAAAGGCCCGCAGTAGCAACATAAGAAGAAATTAAAGATAATAGATAGTATAAAAAAATCAAAATAAAATTCTGAGTGAAAACTATAATATTGCTCAAAAAGAAACCTGAAAGTTAAATATGAACATTTTTGGTAAGAAATACTATGCAAAAAGGAATAATGATAGAAAGACCAAATTTGCTCCAAATCTATGCTCCGGTTAACAAAAGTAAAATATTAAAAGCATGTTTTAGATAAAAAATATACTACACCTGCAATTTTTTTTTTTACAGCTGATAGGTACTTAAGCTTTTGACCACAATCTCACCTGATGGTAAGTGATGATGTGTTCGAAGGTGTTGACAGGCTTAACCTAGAAGTACTGGCTCTCAAGGACGGCTGCCAGAATACACCGTTAGGTGCTTGGCGATAGATTTTCTACTTGAGGGTTGTCGCTAGCCAGGTGGGCATTCACTAAGTGCCCTTCCGCCATGTGGTGAAGCTCAAGCCGGCAGTGGGTATCAAACCATGGACCTGAAGCATGGCAGTCCATAGCTATTACTGTATCTGCCATATTGTCCAGTGCTGACACAGTGTGCCATAATCCCATGCTTGGCAGGCATCTTGAGCATCGCAGTTTAAGATATCAATTCCCCAGAAGGTGCCCACCTTCCAGTATTTTACATTTAGTCGCCTCTTACAACAGCAACAGTAGAAATGGGGGGTGACATTCTAAAACAGCATAACTCGGGGCTTGCTTAAAAACAATGTGAATGTGAATTTTAAGGGACTTCATATTAAAGTTGAAATGGCACTATATATTGTATTATATATATATAGCTTAGCTAAAGAAATCTTTGAAACAGTTAACTACATTTTGTTGAAAACTAAATGTTAGATAAAGTGGGTAGTTAAAAAAATTCAAAACTTATATAGTACATGTGGCTGAATCATACCACAGTCAAGCAATAAAACTTACCTGCATCCTTCACCCTTGGATTCATTGGCTTTCAAATTCTTCTTGAGGACCTGGGTGCGAGACGGACGCACGAGGATCTTGCGTTTTCCCTTGCACTCGTAGCTCCAATGCCCATATTCAAGGCACTTCTGGCAACGTATGCCCTGCGGGAACGCGGCAGCCAGTGCAGCTTGCCTGTTAAAAAACATCAAATTAGCTTGGTAATATAACTAAACTACACAGGAATCAAAAGAATTATAGAGCAGAATCATAAGTACTTCTTCCTCTCAGCTTGGTGTCTGTTGTAAGTTCCCAGTGTCATTTTGATGCGTCGTAAGTAATGCAACTAAAATAGAAGTGGGTAGGTCCAAGTTCTGATGAGGTCGAGCGTAATGACTACTTTACTAAACACGAACGCTTCCCAATAGCAAATGAAATGAACTGATAAATGTGTGAGAATCAGATCAATCGGAGAAAAATAAATCAATTTCCGGATCGTGGTCGAAATTGATATTTGATTGTTGCACTAGGAAATGTCACAAGAAAAAAAAACAAATCATCCATCAGATATGTATCAATCAGTGTCAAATGTCAAAACAGAACAATGAGAAAAACCTCCGGTGGTGCGTTCCTGCAAGCCTTCGGCCAAGGCAAATCTAAGCGTGGATACAAGCCTTTCCAGCCCTCCAATCGAGCTTAATTTGATCCAGACAAGATTTGATCATACCCGTTCCGGGTGACCTATCGGAGCTAATTATGCTCTGTCTAGCCAAAACTTTTCTAACGTATAAATCGGTCAAATCTGGCAGATTCTACAATAAACAATAAATGTTGTACAAGCTAAGTGAAGGATTAGCGATTGCTATGCTACCATTAGTTAAAACGTAATGTGCCCCAATTCCAAAACATGCAGACAAAATGTATCACCTAAAAACATCGCTGTCAATTAGCTGTAAAGGTCGTTCCAGGTACTTACCATGGAGCAACAGTAAATAAATGTCTATAGAAATAATATTAGGCCTCGGGCTTGTTCCGTCGCAATAACATAAAAAATAACTTAGGTGTTAAGCTATTGCCTGCCGGCTATTATTGCGTCTCATTAGCCTGTAATTTTTCTGGCTCTCAAGGACTGCTGCCGGAACACACTGTTAGGTGCTTGGCGACAGATTTTCTACTTGAGGGTGGTCGCTAGCCAGGCGGGCATTCACAAAATGCCCTTCCACCATGCAAAAGATGTAGCGTTAGATGTAGCGTTTATGGCGAAAATAACGCCAGGACCCATGTGGAACAACTTTTTGGGAGTGTGATCGTTTTTAGCGTTTTTGGTGAATCTAACTTCAAATGGTATGCACTCTAAGGGTGCGTTTCATTTGAGTGAGATTCGCTAAAAACGCTAAAAACGATCACACTCCCAAAAAGTTTTCCACATGGGTCTTGGCGTTATTTTCGCCTTAAACGCTACATCTAATGTCAAAAGTGACAGAAGTTGCAAGTTTTAGTGGCATTCTTAGCGTTCTTATCCAAAAATGGAACGGGGATGACAGTTACAAACGATCACGTGATCACAACCACAGACGCAGAATGTGATCAAAATTATCGAAATTTACGTTCTTAGCGACTAATGGAACAGGCCCTAAATATAACAGCGATGTTCGGCCATCTTTTCCAATCCCAACAAAAATCTTTGGGTGCATACCATTTGAAGTTAGATTCGCTAAAAACGCTAAAAACGATCACACTCCCAAAAAGTTGTTCCACATGGGTCTTGGCGTTATTTTCGCCATAAACGCTATGAGGCTACTGGAACAGTTTGAATTCCCTACATCTAATGTCAAAAGTGACAGAAGTGGCAAATTTTAGTGGCGTTCTTAGCGTTCTAATCCTAAATGGAACAGGGGATGACAGTTACAAACGATCACAGTGATCACAACCACAGACGCAGAATGCGATCAAAATTATCGAAATTAACGTTTTTAGCGACTAATGGAACACGCCCAAAGTTGAACTCATAGGGTATGTTTCATTAGTCGCTAAGAACGTTAATTTCGATAATTTTGATCACAACTGCGTCTATGGTTGTGATCACGTGATCGTTTGTAACTGTCATCCCCGTTCCATTTTTTGATAAGAACGCTAAGAATGCCACTAAATTTGCCACTTCTGTCACTTTTGACATTAGATGTAGCGTTTAAGGCGAAACTAACGCCAAGACCCATGTGGAAAACTTTTTGGGAGTGTGATCGTTTTTAGCGAATCTCACTCAAATGGTACGCACCCATAGAGAAAAGTAATATACTGGGAAACTCATCCCATTAGCCGACGATGACATTGACATTGTTCTGCCTTCTGACATTTCTCTATGAATTACGTGGACTTCTGTCAGCTCAGCTGTCAGTAGTTGTTTCTCGAATTTTTTTTTGTTGTGTGAAACAGGCAGAAACAAGTTTGTGCACACTCAGTTTGTGTATTTGTTTCTCTATTAATATTTTTTCTAAATTTCGTAATAGAACAAACAGCCGGTGCTCAAACCGGAGATGTTCACTTTAACCATAATACAATGTCGGACTGGTATTGGAAGGTTATCGCTCTAAAAGCCACATTTGTTCTTACGTGCATTGTAAGTTCCATTCGGGCCGAAGATGTCCAGAAACTCCCGTTTTGTAATCCTTCCAATCTGAGAGACGGACCAGTTTACAATGAGTAAGTAGATACTGGTAAAAATAATACAAAATGTTCCTGTATCAACCAAAAGTATATGACTATAAGATATTCAACATGTAAATAATTCAGTATTACCTATTTAGAAAATCAAGAACTCTAATGCTATATTGTTTACCGTATTACTGTTATTGCTTATGACAGAATACATGTGATAGAATTGAAAATAGTGGCATTATACACTGATTCTAAAGACTGTGAGTAAGTAAGTGGAGAGAAGTATAAATTAGATATGTGGCAGGCATGCTCAACTTATTTTTGTTTATTTAATATGTTATCAACTCATGGTTTTAAATACATCAGCTCGGCAGCAAAGCTTTTTTGCATCTCATACCTATGAAACCTTTGGTACGCTCAGGATTCTATATTATGAACCACTCGCTTTGCTCATGGTTCAATCCTAAAATCCTTAGCTTCCTCTAGTTTTAATACTAGTGCTAGTGCTAAATAACAACTTGTCAGCCTTGCATAGTAAATGTGATGCAGGATTGTTCTTATTTTCGCTGCTATTTGGACAGCCGCCACATCTCACACAATAACCAGGTTTGGCTTCAGCAATTAGTAGTGCAGTTTCATGAACTCTGGCTGAGATTTTCTTATATTTACATAAAATGAAATGAGATATTCTTATATATACATGAACTGAAATGCTGCTGTGGTCGTTTCTTGATTGTAAATGTTCATAAATCAGCGATAAGTCCAAATTACATGAATTCTGTTATATATATCCCAACATGATAATTCAGTATTGGCATGTCTCATGCTGTATTTATTCATGCAATTTTGCACCACATTGTTTTTTGTTTTTGAGTCTCTTTGATGCTAAAGGTCGAGATATGACAATAGTTAAAGGTTTTGAAGCAGTGATGGCTTAGTGGCATTGGCTATGGACTGCCGCGCAGCAGGTCCATGGTTCGAATCCCGCCCAGAGCTTGAGCTTCACCGCATGGTGGAAGGGCATTTTGCGAATGCCCGCCTGGCTAGCGACCACCCTCAAGTAGAAAATCTGTCGCCAAGCACCTAACGGTGTGTTCCGGCAGCAGTCCTTGAGAGCCAGAAAAATTACAGGCTAATGAGACCTAACAACTGGACGTCTCAGTGTGACGGGCATAGTGCAATTCGTCGTTGACGATATGCGTCTGTTATAGGCAGAGGTTAGTCCACTTAACATCAGGTGGGCCTCGGGCTTGTTCCCTCACAATAACATAAAAAAAAAACGGTCCCTTAGCACAGAAGCTGTGGTATTTGAGCCACTGCAAATTAGTTCTGTTGCAACATCAGCTTCAGATGACTCATTACCTGGGTGCTTAAACTTCCTGTTCAGTGTCAGTTTACACTTGCTGCAGTGGTCCATTCCCCTTCTATGCTTCATTTCTCTGAATTATCAGTTGCAATCTGTAGGATAAAAAGGCCAAAAATACTTTTGAATAGCAATTACTATTTTATTTTACTTTTACAATGGTTATGACTGCTATATAGAACAGTGTACAAAATGGAAGACGGAAAAAATATTTATTGCTAGTGTTGTGAGTACATTATAGTGATGTGCTTAACTGGACTAAAGATAAAACATTTTAAATTTATAATGATAGTTATATATGTTCAATTTAATCGAATGGATTGAATACCATCTTCTGTATGGTGACCTTAGCTCAGGCCCCTAATTATTTAATGAATTGAAGTTTGTACTTTAAATAAAAAAACACTGATAATTGTTTGCTTGTTTTGAAGTATGTGGCTGGTTGTAAAGTACCCAATTAAGTTTTGGACATGTACCTATAACTCGTCATGTGCTTTACACAAAACTATAGTCATACCCCTATCCCTTCCTGCCGGTAGCTCCAGCAAATGAAAGTGGCAGAGTTGAAGTTTGCATAATTTAAAAATATCTTGAACAACTCAAAGAATGAATTGTTAAAAACTTCTGTAGATTTACCATCATTTCAAATAATATGTTTTTCATGTTTATTATTAAATTACAATTTGGAATGGGGTGTTAAAGAAAACAGGATTGCAGTGATTGCTTTGCACAAAGTAGATATGGAATCAATGGTCCTATTTAAGACACTTCAAAAAGTAAATATTAGCTGTATGTTTGTATATCATACTATCAACAGATACATTAAGAAACAATAAAATCTTATTGTGAGAAATGGAGATTCTAATCAAGGAGCCACAAAGCTTCATTTTTGTGAAAGAGGAGTGAAGTGTTCAGCCAAAGTGTATTTAAAAATGTTATGTGGACTTTGCACCTGGTCACAAGGCATGAACTACCCAAACCTGGCTAGAAACCTTACATTCCTCCTTCATCTAGCCCTTCAGATCTGGGCTACAAATTATGGTCAGTTTTACAGGACATGGCCTGCTCTATACAACATCCCAACTATGAGTCCCTTATGAAATCTTTGGAGCAAGCAGGGGCTAAATTTCCCATGGGAACAATGTGCAAATCCATAGATTCATAGCCAGGTAGATTAAAAGAATTTATATCAAAGCCAAAGGTGGCCATTTCAAGTGGACTGGCCACCTTTGTAACTGTCATATTCATTGAGAATATGAAAATTTAAGTTTTATTAAGATTATATTAACTCATTAAAAATAAACACATTTTCATTGGTAACAGAACTTATAATCGGACTAGGTACATATTATTTTTTGTGTAATTGATGTTAATTGCCTTTTCTGTCATTAAAAGCATCTCAACTTTATTAAATATTCCGAAAATCATTCATTTTACACATAGGTTCTGCATGGACCTGCAAAAAGCTTTCAATAAACGAGAAGAAGAAAGCTGATTTTATGAGTTTGATTGATAGATATTTGATTGAATTTCTTAGCACTCCATGGATTCACCGTGCGCCGGTGGTGCCGGGTCCATAGCATTGCAGAGGAGAGGCAAGAGGGGCCTGGGACTTGCAACCCAGGAGTAGGGTTAAGGGGCCCCTTTATGATGCATCAATGCTTCACTGCTCGAGCCTCCTCCCCTGCCTAACCAAATTGGTAGCATATAGAGAACCACATAACCATTTTTGATTAATTATTTTGTTAGGTCATAATAATTGTGTGTTTTATAAGCACAAATATATGCATATTTTATTACTAATTGTAGTTGAACTATATCCAACAACTTCTTGATCAACTCTAACACATTAATTATAACGAAAATAAATGATTACTGTGATAAGTGATTAGTTGTAATAGTGGTGACAATATTTGTTTAAATAAAGTTTTGGTTACACAACAACACAAGCATGACAAGTAAACAAGCATGTTTCCCACCTGGTGTTAAGTGGTAACTTGTGCCTCTAACAGATGCATTACATCAGAAGTGACGAACTGCACTGCGCCTATCACCCTGGAACAAAAAGTTGTTAAGTCTCACATGCCTCTAATTTCACCAGCAACCTTCAAAGCAGAACACAGTAATGTGAATGTTACTGAATCAACTATAAGATATATTTTTTTGTTGTTTCAGTTTAATGTTAGTCAGCACATTGGATGGAAAATTGACAGCATTTTCAACACAGAATGGAATCAAAGTATGGGAAGTACAAAACCAGCCCTTGCTTTCGTCGAATCTTCATAATTTGGAGGTACTTGGTGCTTTTCTTTTAATGATTATATCAGCATACATTGCAGGGTTAATTCTAACCCTGTGGACGTGGATGGATACTAAGTTAAGAAAATAAAACTTTTTGTTTTATTTACACAAACAATGTTGAAAAATATGATGAGACAATATTCCAAAGTAGTACAAAAGCACTACGAAAACATGAAAATGTTTCTCACACACCAATGAAAAAAACTAAACATTGACGATTGCGAATTCGCATAGAATAACGATAGATTCAATTGTTTCAATTAATTACCGATATGTAGTGGTTAACTTAACCAACGCGATTAATTTAAATATTTTTTTCAGTGAAGGCTCACTACACTAAATGAAAAAGCAGCCGTAACAATAATTTTCTACCCTTACACAACTTTTTTCTAAATAACCTTTATTTTTTATGGGATTGTGACATTTATGACGTAGCAGGCTCTAGTCCCACCTGGTTCGAAGCTGTAATCTCTGCTTGTTACAGATGCATTTCGTCACAAATGACGATTTGCACTGTGCCCATTACCCTGACACACAAACTTGTGTGTCCATGTGTCAACCTCTTAGAGTAGAGTATACATTTATTATGTTACTGTCCTTTATCTCTGTTTTTATCCTGTGTATCTTAAAAACTAATTTTGTTTAGAATATTGAATTCCTGTTAATACTGACGTGCATAAATACTGAACACCGAAAACGTCTTTTCATAATACATTTTCTAATAGAATAATAAATATTTATTTGCGACTTTACAATGTATGATACAAGGAAAAAAAAACTATAGAGAATTTTAAGATGTTCAAAGAAGATCAATACGTAACATTTGTTATGTTAGATATTTTTTATAAGGAACCACAAACAAAGCGAGGTTCGACTAGCTCTTGGATATCCTTTTAGAGGTAATGCCCTTTTCAGGTCCATGGTTCGAATACCGCCACGTGCTTGAGCTTCACCGCATGGTGGAAGGGCATTTTGCGAATGCCTGCCTGGCTAGCGACCGCCCTCAAGTAGAAAATCTGTCGCCAAGCCCGGTGTGTTCCGGCAGCAGTCCTTGAGAGCCAGTGAAATTACAGGCAAATGAGACTTGATAACTATGTCTCAAGGTGACGGGCGCAGTGCATTTCGTGACTTGAAAAATGAATCTGTTATAGGCAGAGGTTAGTCCGCTTAACATCAGGTGGGCTTCGAGCTTGTTCCGTCACAATAACATAAAAAAAAACCTTAAATTGATTGACTGACTGACGATCAGCGTCGGAAGTCACTGACGTCTGACACATCTGGCAGGCGTCTTTGACACTAACCTGTGAACAACTATGTTTTTTATAGTATTTTTGTCAATCCCTCAGTTGACTTCCGGAGGGAAATGGGTTCGTCTTGTGCCCTCTCTCCGTGGCACGTTGTACAGCTTGAGCGGTGACACCATAGAGCCGCTGCCGTTTGACGCCGAGCAGCTATTATCTTCATCTTACAAATACAGCGATGACATTGTTATTGCTGGTAAGTTTTGAATTCACGTTAAGTTCACCTATTGTTAAATTACAATAAATTTTTACGGTTTAAATCGTGTATGTGTCGAGGTTATATTCGTTAAGTTCGCTTATATTCAGAAATATCAAAAACTTTGCAATAATACTGACAAAAATCGCGTCTCCGTCGAAATGTACGGGAAAGTTAAGACCATCTGTCGCCAAGCACCTAACATTGTGTGTCGACAGCAGTCCTTGAGAGCCAGTAAAAAAACAACTATGTCTCAGCGTGACGGGTGCAGTGAAGTGCGTCACTTGTGACGAAATGGATCTGTTATAGGCAGAAGTTACCGCTTAACATCAGGTGGGCTTCGTGCTTGTTGCGTCACAATAACATCGTCTTATTAGCCGAGTGGCGTAAAGCGTTGCTTTATAATCTCGAGGTCCTGGGTACGATCGAACCCAATCAATGTCCTAGGTAGGTCAGTTATTGTGGTTTTCTGACTAAGACATATTCAGTGCTTAAGTAGCAGTCCGGAGTCTAGAACTGCCTGACAGCTGGCAACGTGCTCGCCCCCTACTAAATGAGACACTAATATATCTGTGGTAACGTGTGTATTTAGATACCCCTACCTCTTTGTTGATTTAAGGCAATACAATGAAATATCGTGTGTTGCCTTAACGCTAACGGAATAAAAAAAATCGTACACTACATAGCAATTCACGTAGTGTACTGTACTGTATCAGCCGGATAGTCCACTGTTGAACACAGCCTCCCCCAATATGGAGGGGTTTGCCATAATCCCCACACTTGGCAGGCGGCTTGGGGATCGCAGTGTGTAATATCAGTTCCTCAAAGAGTCCTGCTGCCCACCTTGTGGTGTGTTACCCTTAGTCGCCTCTTACGACACCTACGCGGGTAGAGATGGGGGGTGACATTCTAGCCCGGCACGGGTGGCAATCAACGTACGTCTTTTTAATTTAATTTTCACAGTTACTCTGGAACACACTAATCACACCTCCATCAATAAAATTGTCATACAAATTTTATAAATACGAAATTTTTTGAGGTTGGAGGAACTGAGTGTCTATGTTTGTATCCCTTTAACGCTGAAACGGTTTGGATGAAACTTAAAATACATTTACTTTAGGTCCAGGATTAATACAGGCTACATTTCATCATCATCACTTTTCCTGTCTACGCGGTGAAACCGTGGGGCGGGACTAGTAACTTAAAATGTTAGGTGGAATGGAAATATATTAACTGGATTATGTTCGTATAATGAGTAGGTATGAGTCATTTTAAACTATTGTAAATGAATTTCAAGCCAAGTATAGTGTAACGAAACAATACATATTGACTCAGTCAGCCAGCATAAAATTGTATTATTGGAAATCTGTTTACTTGTGACGTGATGGAAAACACGTAGGTAGGTAGGTCTATTACGTATAAAGTTAATCAATAACAAATGAATTAATAAAAAACGTTTATGTGATTAATTTATATGCTGTAGAAGTCGGAGCAAGAGGTATACCAGCAAAGTCCCTATACAACCTACTAAAAGACCTTGGCCTGTCAAGAACAACCGTAACTTCCATCCTAGAACGTGTATCCAAGGCGGCATTAGTAGGATCTTACCAAATTTGGTTAGGCAGGGGAGGAGGCTCGAGCGGTGAAAGGGAGCATTGATGCATCATAAAGGGGCCCCTTAACCTTACTCACTGGGTCGCAAGTCCCAGGCACCTTGACTGGAGCCTCTTCCTCTGCAACGCTATGGACCCGGCACCCGCACGGTGAATCCATGGAATGCCAAGTAAATTCGTCTCAGTTAATCAGTATATGTAAAATACACCTGTTTTTCCTATTATGCCCAGACGACACCAAAGTAGAGACGTGCGAAGCGGAGAGGGAAATGTTTAAGAGTGTAGGCGGCGTGCGTTTCTCCATACAAAACACAAATACCTTCATCTATTTTCTACCTGGATAATTCCTTTAGAGGATTAATTTTTTGCATAAAATATAGACTTGAAAATATAGAAACGCCCTAACATAACAATTTTTTCGTCTACTAATTATTACTAAAGATATGACCCTCAAAATGATTGCAAGTATCCGTTTTACCGTAATAAATGAATATGATAGGAGCCTATACCGTTTGTTACAAATTTAATGCCATAAAATAATTGAATTACACTATTTTGGAGGAAAGAAAACGTCAATTCTTCGCAAGCTTTTTAGTTTTTAGTTCCCTTTTCAGGCCCAAACTTCACCAAAGCGAAAGAAGAGTTGAGAGTAGAATGATTTAAACAAACAATAAATATAATGTTTTAAACAAACAATAAACTTTCTATTTTTCTTAGTTTTTAATTGATATTGTTTTGACTTGAACTAAACAGTGGATATTGTTTTATTATATAAGTAAAGTTAGTTTCCAATATAATTAGTAAATCTGCCAACTAACCACAGTTTATTCCAGACTGAGACTGCAACAAATAATAATGTACTAGGAAGTACATTATTATTTGTTGTCTCTACTAGTCCACCCACAACACAGGGTATCCTAGTGTGGGGGCTAGAGTAAGGTTCATAGTGAGATAATATTCTATTCTTTGAGTATAACTTTACGCAATGTTTTCATATTGATTCTCTTATTTGTTGTAGAAAATGTTGTCTATGTATGTCTAATATTCACTTTATTGAACAATAACAATATTTGTAATAGAGTATGGTTATTTGTTCATCTCGGTATCCGATTAGCTTTGGTAGATACGGTTGACCAGAGAGGAGAGATGTGTCATATTTGTATGATTTCGTAATTAATAGAGAGATGAGAACTGAGCACTGCAAGAAGGCGACGCGATGGCGCGCAGTGGTACCCCTTGCATGCTCTCGGCGATGTGAGTAGGGTTTTGCTACACTTTGAGCGGACAAGAGGAAGCATCTTGCCGTCTTATTGTCCTGATTACCCGAACGGTTGCGGGTGCTACCATCGAAAGCATTGCTGGCGATAGAGGTTCAAGGCCATATATCGAGAACCCAACTTTTTACTCTTATGTCACTCTGTTGTTAGCAATAAAGTCCATATGTTCTAAAGTTGTTAGATTAGATATATTCGCACCGACTTAGGAGATAAGGGTAGGAATATGGACAACTTAACTCTTGTAAAATTCCTATCCTGATTTATTCATAAAAATATAGCCGGTGAAACAACAGGCACATGTAATTTAAGAACATGCCTTATTGCTTAAGTGTTGCAAATTTAATAATAACAAATATTTTATAGATATATATTCTTAATGTATTTTTCTAATACATATATATATATATATATTATATATATATTATATAGGGTTTTCTTATTTTTTTTTAAATGTTTGTTATTATTAAAGATGGATTTCCGGAAAGTAACGCCTGAATCTATTCATTATGTTGCAAATTTGTTTAACAAGTTATTATTTATCTTTAAAATATACTTAAATAGTAGAAGTCATAAAGTCTGTACATGAATATATTTATAAAAATATATGGCTAAGGAGACTTGCCCTACTAACCTACCCTAGGAGACCTACTAAAAAGGAATACAGCAGTGAAGATAAAGGTTGTGTGTCCTTTGTATGCATTCGCATCATGTAACAAGTATCAAACTGATTTTGGTATAACTTGGTATCCACATAAAATGTACTCCATAGTTGTATACAATAAGCCACTTTTTATTAGGGTTCCCACCTAAGAAACAGAACCATTTTACTAAGCCCACGACGACTACTCGTCCTACTTATAAAGGTATGAATCTTTTAAACGTAATATGTTTAAAATTTTCATACAATATATTTTGTTATTTTAGCAAAATATTACGAAATAATAAAAAGAATGTAAAGGATGCCATTTGTCTTTTTAATATTTTTATTTTTGGCGCTATTGGAAAATATGTTATATTATTTTAAACAAATGTTAACCTTGATTTAGTTATGATATAAACATTATAATATAATAAGAAATATAAAAAACAATTCTAATACGTTTCGGATGCTCGGTAAACTGAATAAAAGAAAACCATTTGTGTGGTACACAAGGTATCACAAGTCCCACTCGCATGTGGCTGGTTTCTCGATCTTTTGAGCTTACCCAAGCTACGTTCAAGCTATTTAAACAGCTTGAGCCCTCCGTGATACGTCACATATTATAAAGCCAGGGTCGAGATTGAATATTCATCACACACGAATTTCTGCACACCACAGTTAGCGCACACTGACATGATAAGTGTCATGTTACAGGCCCCCCTGCTGCTGCAGGGGATCGACCTTCATACACCATGTTTCTCTCAAGATCACTCTCAGACAACAACTCATATACGACCAGCTCCCGTTTTAAAAGATAAAGAAAATATATTTTTTTTGCATGGTGGTAGGGCATTATGCGAATGCCCGCCTGGCTAGCGACCGCCCTCAAGTAGAAAATCTGTCGCCAAGCACCTAACGGTGTGTTCCGGCAGCAGTACTTGAGAGCCAAGTGAAATTACAGGCACATGAGACTTAATAACAATGTCTCAAGTTGACGGGCGCAGTGCAATTCCTGACTTGTGACGAAATCCATCTGTTATAGGCAGAGGTTAGTCCGCTTAATATCAGGTGGGCCTCGAGGTTATTCAGTCACAATAACATAAAAAAATATGATTATTGTTTATAATGAATATATAAAAAAAAGCAGCAATAGTGATAGTGATTTTTCGAAGGAAAAAAAAACAAGAGTAGGTTAAAATCGGCTTGGTTAAAATCGCCGGCTATGTTAGAAGATTTGTTCTAAACAGATATATGTCAGGTTACTTGCAAGTAAAAATGGATGGCAGCTGCACCTTTCCGGGAAACGGAAGTAGCGTCGTGGGCTTGATAATATATAACAATCTAACATACTTGGCAGTAACCCTTGCCCATGCGACGCGATCCAATCAGCGGATAACATCCAGTAACAAATTATACGCGCGCAAAAATTAATATCTACACATATTGATTACTAATAATACAAGTGTAAAGCAAGAATGTAAACATAATTTAAAAATTATGTTTTGAGTTTATGTTATCGCTATTTGACCTTCGTTTGCTTAGTAATCATTATTTAATAGACATACAGCTCGAATCTTAATAAGACTTATGCATCACTGCTAAATGTTGTTATCAGTTGCACGATAAAGTGATAAAAAAGCGGATATATACCTACTATATATTATGTATGTCAATATTTTGAATAACAGAATTGCTGATAAATGACTAACACCTGACAGGCTATTATGAGTTCATGGGTTTTGAATTACTTTACTTTTCTTTTAATTAAACCTGATTGTCTTTTTTATGTTATTGTGACGGAACAAGCACGAGGACCACCTGATGTTAAGCGGTAACCGCTGCCTATAAAATATGCATTTTGACTTAAATGATGAACTGCAATACTTCTGTCACCCTTAACATACAGTTGTTGAGTCTCATGTGCATGTAATTTTACTGGGTCTTAAAGACTGCTGCCGGAACACATTGTTAGGTGCTTGGTGACAGATTTTGCCAGAACTATTAAAAAAGTAGTTTTGTTTGCAAGAAAGTGATTGTTCGTGTATTATAAAATAGCTTGTCCAACGTCGGAGCCGAGAACGATACTGATCTACTAAACACAATATCTAAACAGTATTGGACACTACTCTTACTAAATACAGCCTTTAAACGCTAATCACTAAACAGCGCCACTAAATACTTAACAAAGTGCTAACAGGTCGTTCGCGTTAAAGTTTACTGAATAGATATCAAGCTTAGCATACAATATTCTAATATAGACATGCACGTTTCATTTTCACGTACTTTATATTTTTCCTTTCTTTGGATTATTGTAAGCTTATTCGCATAGCAGGTGTTAATGCTAATGTTCAAGATTATCGGGTTCAGTCATCGTGAAAAAGTTTAAAGCTAATGATTGATAAATAAATCTTATTTTCAACACCCTTGCTCGTAAAGTGAGCTTTATTATATCGTTCTTAGGGCCATAAACCGAACTATAACACCCTCGTGCATAATAAGATTATACACAAGTGCGTAATAGAATTATCCGTACAAAGGTAAGTTAGTACCTAACTGCAAATTATATGCGAGTAAACAGAGCATTTTCAATTTAACCGGGTAATACAGATTTGTAACATCAAAGAGACGGATGGTCGCAAGTTCGAATTAATGACTTTAAAGGGGCCCTTCCCGGTCCGTATATTGTCAAAGCGAGCATGATTGAAAAGCATGTTGTTTCATCTTCAGCGCTTGGCATTCAACTCTCTACCTCACTCCATCCCCCTCATACCTCTTCCCGTCACTTGGCTAACAAGCAAGTGAGAACGAGATAACATTTAATGAAAAATTGTGTGCACAAAATTCATAAAACTTGATCCAGGAATTACGTTTTTCAATAAGCCTTATAAGTTTCTAAAATAAATGTTTGTCATGTAGGATCTCCATTACGTTTGCAAGGTTTCCATCGAAATATGTTCTCTACTTTTACAATTTATGAGTACATTCTGAACGCCCAAAGTTCAGGTAAAATTTGTGCAAAAAGCTGATTTTGTGAGGCGTTATTGAAGTTGTTTCTCCAAATTTTACTTTTTTGTTTGCATAAAAACCTAGATATGGTGCACAAGATACCTATTAGTTCAAAAGTTTCAAAGAAAGATCTGTTACAACGCCATGATCACGTACGAGCGTTTGTATGAAAAGTAAGACGGGTTGGCCGCTCTTAAGAATGAGACAACGTGGTACAACTTTATAATTAAAAACAATACGTATGTTACAGGTGCGCGAGAGACAGTATGGTTGGGCTTAGACGCTAACACTGGTGACGTCATCTACGAGTGTGGATCAAGCGGGTGCAACAGCGAGCAGGCAGCGACTAGCGGTGCTCGTGACGTTATTGTTCTTCGACGTCACTCAAATACCGTGCGGGCGCTTGATCCGCGAGCTGGCAGTGAGAAGTAAGTGCTGATTGATCCTACAGACTGCCCCAGGATTTAAGTGACTTGAAGTAGAAGTTCCTATTTTCGTGCTAAATGATAATATATCAGAAGATAATCAATAAGCTACTCATAAAGATGTTCCTGTTTTCGAAAGTTATGTTATATATTTTCTAAAGACGTGACTTTGGGGTATGGATCTAGTGGGTGTAAAAGCGAGCAGCTGGTAACAAGAACATTCTTCGATGTCTCACTAATGAGCCGGCGCTCACTCTATAAGCTGGCAGCGAGATGTAATTGGTTTATTCTTATCATAAGTATGGAATGGTTACAGAATTTTTCATTCCATCCTTATCATAAGGATGGGCGAGTGACTTTGGGGTACAATTGCGAACTGACTTCAGGGTGCGATTGCGAACCGACGACGGCGGCTGTGCTTGGGATAATTATTGTAGTTGGATGTTACTCTATGACTTTTCAAGCGCTCAATCCACGGGCTAGCTAATTTTGTGCCTGTATTTTTTTAATACTGAGTATGAAGTTTCCTATTTGTCACAATTGTATCTTGGAATTAAATGCGGTTCGGTGATTTGCGTTCAGTAGTTTTTTTATGTATTCGATATAATGGTTCTTTTAAAGATATTAATAATTATTTTTAGCAACCAGACATGTGGAGTGGCATCGTCTAGAGCTTATTACTCCTTATCTAAAAATTTAAATAGACGGGATCAAAGTTAATAATATTAAATCATTTTTGTTACCGGGCCTCAAAAATGAAATAAACTAGTTAGGAATCTGTAACTACGGTATATTAAGCAACAAATACTGAGAACGCAGATTTATAATAGAATTAATTGAAAATATTCTGTTCCCATATGAGAAGAAGTGAACAACTGATTGTATTATCTGTTTGCCCATGGACACGATCACTGTCACCAGTTTAAAACGAGATAAAAAGTATTGTTAAAAAAGAAAACAAACTCAAGCTTGTACTATCCTGAAAAGGTAGGAGAGAGGTGTATCTAAATTTTTAGTGACATTCTTTTTTGCGGCTCATGCTAAATAGTTACTAGATTATAATCTATACTTTTTAACCAACGTTATAGATTGGTCAATTGGATATTTTTTCACATGTTACGTAATTATTCCGCCGATTATGAACTGATTTTGATGATTATTTTTTTGTTTGGTAACTCATACTTGTAGTTTGGTTTTTGAATCAAAATAACTGGAATAAATACCTATGTCATCCAAGTTACTAAAACAAAATTGCGTTCCATTCTGTACATTTATGGAAGTCGTTTTTTTAAGTAATGTAATGATTGTAAACTTATTTTAAATGGTTGTTATTTGTCCAGATGGAACTTCAGCGTAGCAGAGCACCAGCTAGCGTTGAACCGCGGCGAGTGCGTGGGGGGAGGAGCGCCGGGGCCAGCGGTGCCGGTCGCCGTAGCTGTAGCGCTGCATGATGGCCGGGTGGCTATACGGACTCCAGGCGATTACAGGCTTATATGGCAACACAAGGTCAGTATACAAAATGATGATGTAGTCCTGACCGATTTCGGCCACAGCGACTGTTAATTCTGGACAGGCATGCTTAATTTACGCATTTAGGACTAGGTTCTGCTGTTCAACCCTTTGGTGCGCTCTCTGGTGGCTTGAGTACCCAATTTTGTTGGAGAAGGTACGAGCGCATTTGGGGCATGTTAATACGCCGCTTACGTAGTTATACGTGATGGCCGCTGGTGGTCGGGCGTTGAGTTCATCACGCTTTTTGTCAAGCTCCTCGTGGCGGGCGGTTTCGAAGTCATTCACCTGATCGTGAATGAGACGACGCCATTCGGGGCGTTGCGCTGCTTTATCCTCCCACTGAGAGGGCTCCACTTTGCATCTCTTCATATGTCTTTTCAGAACATCCTTAAATCGTAGGTACTGGCCTCCGCTTTTACGCTTACCGTACTGGATACTAAAGTAGTATACAAAATATATACCTATTAAGGCCTATTTGAAAAAAAGAACATATTTTTTATTGGAAATATTTACTTTTGAAAATCTGTCGCCAAGCACCTAACGGTGTGTTCCGGCAGCAGTCCTTGAGAGCCATTGAAATTACAGGCGCATAAGACTTACCAACTACGTCTCAAAGTGACGGGCGCAGTGCAATTCATGACTTGTGATGAAATGCATCTGTTATAGGCAAAGGTTAGTCCACCTAACATGAGGTGGGCCTCGAGCTTGTTCCGTCACTATAACAAAAAAAATAATAATTGTGCAGCACAGCCCCATATTTCGACGAGTTATTGCAAATGTGATTTAACTAATTAGTCATAAATAGTCATACGGACTGCGTCAGGTATGCATCCAGTTACCCTGCGCAATCTCAGGTCACTTATGAAATTTTCGACCTGACTTCGTCAACATGAGCTTACAATTTATATTATAAGTAATTGCCACTAGCGGTCACCCACAAAACAATGACCGCAGTAAACAATGCTTAACCTAGTTGATTGCTTAGCTAGGAACGAGTGTGTAAGCCCCACAACGAGCGCTTCGCTTGATTGTAAATATTTGACCAGACTTAGTTCTGTGTTAATAAATC
Organism: Plagodis pulveraria; assembly: GCA_963890685.1. Lineage (NCBI taxonomy): Eukaryota > Metazoa > Arthropoda > Insecta > Lepidoptera > Geometridae > Plagodis > Plagodis pulveraria. Next base: position 22,570,591 of record OY982967.1, read on the forward strand.
TATCTCAGTCGTGGTCTCAAGATCGATCTCAGAGAAGGACAGATATGGAAAGGCACGCCTTCGTCAAAGATCTGTAACTTATTATACTGATGTTGTGTATTGTGTTTTGATTACAGCTGGAGGCTCCAGTGGCCGGCATGTGGCGGCTGCAGGGCTCCGCCCTACAGACCATCGATGTGGTGTGGGAGGCCACGCAGACTATCGCACATGGCGTTACGCAGCATCCTTCTCTTTACATCGGTGTTCATAACACTCAGGTAATGTCCCCTCTATGGTATATTGTCACGTAGTTTTAAAATTTGAATTACATGTTAGGTTGCCCAATTCACCGCACCTATGTTAAAAGTCGACACTGAGTCACAGTGCACATTAAAAAAAATAGATGCTGGTGTCGAATCCATGACAATTCTCTAAATTTTAAATTCTTTAACTATAGTCTTTAATATAATAGTAGATCTATTAGATTTAGAGACAAATAAAAACTATAATAGTGATCCAAATTTGCGTAACTACTATAGTTCGATGAATTTAAAATTAAGAGAATTGTCATGGATTCGACACCAGCATCTATTTTTTTTAATGTGCACTGTGACGCAGTGTCGACTTTTAACATAGGTGCGGTGAATTGGGCAACCTAAAATGTAATTAAAATTTTAAAACTACGTGACAATATACCATCAGTAATCTCTAGATCTAAGTAATCTCTAGATCTAAGTAATCTCTAGATCTAAGTAATCTTTAGATCTAAGTAATCTCTAGATCTAAGTAATCTCTAGATCTTAGTAATCTCTAGATCTAAGTAATCTCTAGATCTAAGTAATCTCTAGAACTAAGTAATCTCTAGATCTAAGTAATCTCTCCCTCTGTAGTCGTCCCCTCATGGCTGAGGATCGTGGTCATCATTAGATGGTCTGTACTTGGATCGGATGATCTGTCTCCATCGGCTTCTGTTCATCGCATCTCGCACGATGTTATGGAACGTGACGGCTGATGAGTCCTTAATCTGATCCGTCCATCTGGTTGGGGATCGACCTCGTGAGCGTTTTCCGTCCGTGTTCCCAACCAAAATGAGTTTCTCAAGGTTCCCATCGCCCTTTCGTATTACGTGACCAAAATATGTTAGCATGCGTTGGAGGCAAATCGTTGACAAGCGCGTCTTTACTTTGAGTTGTGAGAGGTTCGATACGTTGGTACGTTTGGCGGTCCATGGTATTCTCAACATTCGCTTCCAGCAACACATCTCGAACGGTTCCATCCTTGCTCTGTCTCGCGCCAGTATGGCCCAAGTTTCCACTCTGTACAGGAAAATCGGAAATATCAGTGCTCTGATTAGGCGCATTTTGGTGTTGTTTGTAAGTAATCTCTAGATCTAAGTAATCTCTATGTCAATGAGTAAATAAAAGTAATTGTTCCAGTTATATATCCAAGAGAGCCCATTCTACACCCGAAAACTAGAAACAGCATTGACGGCGGATAAGGTGCCTTGGAAGTTGGTGACCGGCCGTCCCATGCTCGAGTCCGATACGGCTCTCACTGCTGTTGACAAAGAGAACGACAACTCGTTGTCGCAACTCACGCTATACGGGTCTAACGGCCTTATTGGTAAGCCAACTAATGTAATCGTTTTAAAATAATCATAAATCTTTTTTTTGTATGCCTGATAGATTAGCCTTTGACCTCTATCTCATCTGATGGTAAGTGATGATGTGGTCGAAGATGTTGTTCAGGCTAATCTAGAATGACTGGCTCTCAAGGACAGCTGCCGGAACATACCGTTGCTAGGTGACAGATTTTCTACTTGAGGGTGGTAGCTAAGCAGGCGGGCATTACAAAATGCCCTACCACCATGCTATAACGACTGCCATCCTAAGACAACAACCGGGACCGACGGCTTAACGTGCCCTCCGAAGCGCTCAGTAGTAGTGTCATAGGCGGTCACCCATCGTACTCATGAACGTGGCGGACTTAGCTAAACTTTGCTGATCGGTTAAGTTCAGCTAAGCAAACTTCGCCTCGCTTCATTCTCATGCCTGACTATTAGAGAGTTGAGCCCTTATTGTTTAACTGGAATGGTATCTATTACCTTCTTTTTGACATTTTCCTTTGGAAACGGAGCCCATTACGGAGTTCCAAATTCAAAATTAAGTTAATTTTTATTGCAATTCAAGTTATTTATTTACTAGGTTTTCCAACAGACTTAACACAAACACATGAGTAAAACAAGATAATATAAAAATTAAAATCATAGTGCAAATCCACTAACAGGGAAACACAACATGCAGAATTTTGAATTAATAGGAGGTCTTCTGTGGGCAGTGTGCCACGTGAAGCGTCACTGAGGAACATCAAAGTGACGTGTTCACATGAGCCGCCCTTACAATTACTTACTTTAAGGGTGAACTGGCCGGCCCGTTCTCCATACAAACGCCGTTGGGTGATCACTCCCTTATTTGAGGATTTAGGTCCAAAATAAAGCATAATACCGATTGATCTCGTCATTATCTAGGCTTGTATGAAAATAATTAGGATAAGTTTCCTATCCTAATTATTTTTTATACTTATACATCAAATTTTTGTAACTGAGCAGTGAGCAGCTAAGAATGTCAATTTGCTCAGCTTTAAATAAGACATTGTGTTCCCTACAAATTCTAGCGAGGGCACTGTGTCTGCCTACATTTGTATTATAAAGTTTGTTGGAAAAGGGTTGAAAGTTTATAATTCTGGAACCAGGACGAGGAATTGAAAAATGTATTAAAGATAAAAGTTAGACAATAAGGGCTCTGGTCCTGAGTCAAGGCGATGCCGATTCGGCGTTATTAAGCGCGCGTTATAGTACGAAATATCATACAAAGAATACTAAACGGCGAGTTAAGGCGATGTCAAAACAGTGCCGGATGGATCATTGTGCAGTAACCATTAGGCTCCCTCGCCATTAAGTAACATTGACTTACTGAACAAAATTATGCTTAATAATCTAAAAGTAGAACATCTGTCGTCAAACATCGAAGGGTGTGTTGCGGCAGCTGTCTTTGAGAGCTGATAATTTTAAATTAGCCTTAACAAAATGTTTGACCACATCATCACTTTCCATCAGATGAGATAGTGGTCGAAGGCTTTCCTATCAAATATGAATAAAGAAATAATAATTCCCATTACTTATGATCTATAACTGTTTTTTTTTATGTTATTGTGACGGAACTAGCACGACTCCCACCTGAACCCCAACAGATCCATTTCGTCACAAGTGACGAACTTCACTGTGCCCGTCACACTGAGACATAATTGTTGAGTCTCGTGTGCCTGTTACTTTACTGGCTCTCAAAGACTGCTGCCGGAACACATTGTTAGGTGCTTACAAATTTTCTACTCGAGGATGGTAGCTAGCCAGGCGAAAATTTGCAAAACATAATGCTATCGTGGTATCTGTTTAGTACATTATGAACCGACCGTTTGCGTGAATACAGTGCAAATAGTGCATTTGCGTGACTTGAACCGCGGGGTTTGAGTTTCTTTTTTTTTTCTCTCTGTGATGGAGAGCGTTGATTGTAAATGAACAATATTGTCAGGTGAGTACGGGTTCTTCCTGTACATGCAAGAGACGTGCGACCAGTCCGTGCAGACGTCGCCGCTAGACACGGACGCGCCCGACAACGGTAGTGACGACCAGCACGAACATCATCACATTCATGTACACGTCTACTCTCTATGGTACGGTAATTTCTCCAGATTACTACGGTTCCTTACTCTAATAAAAAAAAAAATAGAACCGACTTCAACACTCAAATGTGTGAAATAACTTGTTGAAGTCGGTACCATGATGGTTCAAAGTATCTATTACCACAATACCATATATTGTGTGCATGGTACCTACTTTACAACAAGTTATTTCACACATTTGAGTGTTGAATACGGTTCAATTTTTTTGTGTAAAAATTATTTCACCCTTTTTAGTAACCCTTGCTACTTATGGGATTGATTGTCATTAACTGTTAATGACTATATCAGTTTCAGTTATTGGAGTGTGACTCAGAAACGCCGCCGTGACTGATTTTGTTTAAATATAAATGGGACCACACGGCAAGCATCAACTTTCAAATAAAAAAAAAACATCAAAATCGGTTCACCCAGTCAAAAGTTCTGAGATAACAAACATAAAAATAATAACAAACGATTGAGTACCTCCTCCATTGATTGAAGTCCGAAAAAGTACTAATTAATGGTTACGATACCATTGCGGGGATGTAGGGTATGTTGCATAACACCTGTTCACCCACAAGGCGTCTCTCTTTCTACCGCATTGCCACGCATAGGTCAAGGCCCCAATTCTCTTAGCTATTGACCAAACGCCACACTACTGTGATGCTTCTGCGATCGAACTGCTGTTAATGTCAAATTCGGTAATCTGCTAATTCTAGCTCCTAATCGCAGTTGTATAGCAATCGCGTCGCTATTGTATGGCTGTGCTATGGCTTGCAAATGTTGCCACTGAAATAATAATGAAAACATCTATCAATCAAGCATCAATCAAAACATCAATACAGTGGTTTTCTAGCAAACAATTCATTAAATAAATGTATGTAAATCATTTAGCTATTTTTCTATTTAAAATCCTCCAAAGTATTGTATGCCACTGTAGCAACGCAATCGCAACAAAATAGCTTACAGCATACCTAATATGTCAAAAACTATTGATAGCAAGCCACAGACTTGCGATCGAACCAAAATAGCGGGCAGACTACGGATACTGTCAAAAACTAGAATTTTCATGCAATTAAGTTGCGTTAACGCCGTTCAATAGCTAAGAGAATCAGGCCCCTGATCTTTTCTGACGCGGCGTGCGCTAAGCGATAGAAAGAGAGACGCCTTGTAGGTTAATATAAATATTAAGTACTCCGTGCTTCGCCAGCTGAAGTGTACTCTATTGCTTCATAGCTGGAGTCGCTTATTAATTGGAATGGCTTTGCGGTGTGGTGTAATCCTTCTGGCCCTTATTATTCTGTACCCAGGTCCATTTTGGGGCACTTACGAGTAAATTATGTTTATCTGAAAGTCAACGGACGTATTTTTTTTTATTTTTTTTTTTATGCCTGATAGGTTAGCCTTTGACCACTATCTCACCTGATGGTAAGTGACGATGTGGTCGAAGATGTTGTTCAGACTAACCTAGGAGTACTGGCTCTCAAGGACAGCTACCGGAACACACCGTTAGGTGCTTGGCGACAGATTTTCTACTTGAGGGTGGTAGCTAGCCAGGCGGGCATTCGCAAAATGCCCTACCACCATGCTATAACGACTGCTATCCTAAGACAACAACCGGGACCGACGCGACGGCTTAACGTGCCCTCCGAAGCACGGAAACGCTCAGTAGTAATGTCACTAGCGGTCACCCATCCAACTCCTGACCGCGCGCGACGTTGCTTAACTTTGCTGATCGGTTGAGAACAGCTAAGTAAACTTCGCTACGAGCGCTTCAAAGTAAAATGTGCCTGTAATTTCACTGGCTCTCAAGGACTGCTGCCGGAACAAGGCTACAGATTTTCTACTTGAGGGTGGTCGCTAGCCAGGCGGGCATTCGCATAATGCCCTCCCACCACGCGGTGAAGCTCAAGTCCGTGGCTTGATTCGAACCATGGACCTGCTGGACGGCAGTCCATGGCCAATGACACTGAGCCATCACTGCTTCACGACATTCAACATCAATTCGACATTAATCGTTGTCACAGGATTCATGTACTGGTCAATGATTTATATTGTAAAATGATTTTTATAATAATGTATAAAATTTTGATTAGTTATTTTTTGTATACAATAATCTTATAGTATTAATAATTGATTTTTAATGGGAAATGACAATCTTTGATTTGGTAATCTGAATTGTGTAATATATGACTTGAAAAAATAGGCGCAATAAATGATCTTGATTTGATTTAGATAGTAGTTTGTGAAACATTGGGTAGATGTTTTTGCAAACTGTAAAGCCTAAATGTAATTTATTGCAGAGACAATATTTTTTTTCGTAGGTTCTGGTGGAAGGAAGTGCTGCTGATAGCAGTGAGTAGCGCATTACTGATGAACCTGATCATCTGGCCGAGATTCTTCGCGCCCAAACCGCCCGAGCTCAGCCTCTCCAAGACTAACGGCTTCACCAAGTCTGATCTGGTCACGCATTACGAGAGGTAAACATTATTATGGTTTCAACTGTAGACCACTTCCCGTGGGTGTCGTAAGTGGTGACTAAGGGAAAAAATACTTGAAGGTGAGTAGCAGCGCCTTTTGGGGAATTTTCAACATTAACTGCGATCCCCAAGACGCCTGCCATGCGAGTGGATTATGGCAAATCCTCCCCAACCTTTGTTCAACGGTGGACTTTCCGTTTGATGTGATAATGATGTGAAATCTTTAGTAGTAGTCCTGAAAAAGGAGTCTGAAGCGTATAAGCATCCTCTTTTACAATAACATATAACATAAGTTTGTAGTTAAAATCTGTATCGTTTTAGAACAGCATTGATGTTTCATTGCACAGGGTGTAACTATACTTATTATATATAATTCAAGTATAGGTATCGAAATAAAACATACATAAGTGTGTACATTCAACAATTTATAAATCTTACAGAATGCCCTTCGGAGTGACACCATCTCACCTAGCCATGCCTGTAGTTTTGCCATCGTCGCCGGTGGAACGTCCGGTTCCCGCACCGGAATATTCCGGTAGATACGAGACAGACTTCACGCCTATACGATGTCTCGGACAGGGCGGGTTCGGAGTCGTATTCGAAGTACGCAACAACATCGATCACTGCTGCTATGCGTTGAAAAGGATCACACTACCGCCAAAGTAAGTAAATTATATCGAGGCTGTGCGCCAAACATAATTCTCACACTAGGAATCCCAGTGCTTGTGAGAGTTTCTAATAGCTGATTTCCATAACTACAAGCTTTTATTTAGTTTCACCTGTCCCGATGATTGTCATCAAATCTTGTAAATTAAATTTGATCCACTTCCCGGTCACCGATTGGGCTGAAATTATGCGTACATGTGTGAATCGCCTGACAATGCAATATTATGATGACACAGTGCTGATCTGATGATGGAGCTGGAAGTTGGCGAGTTTGGGCTCATTTGAATCGACGAGTTTTTTGTGATTAGCTTGTATTTTGATGTATGCTCAAATTTGATTGTAACTTTCATAAGTGACAATCACCTTAAGAAGAAATAGCGCACGGTGTTTAGTTAGTAGCCTAAAGATGGCTCAATTCACATCGAAATGGCAATTTTACTTTTACGAGGCCTAGCTGGTGTTAATTGTTAACTTCTGCCTATGACAGATGCAGTTCGTCGCAAGTGGCGAACTGCACTGGGCCTATTACCTTGATACATAAAGTTCTTGAGTCTGATGTGCCTTTAAATTCACCGGCACCGATATCCTTCAAACCGGAATGTCAAATATTACTTGGCAGTAGAAATAGGTACTGTCGAACCATTTTCGACTTTGTCACTATTATTACAATGCATAGTTTCGGTTGATACACTTGCATAAGTCGCGCGGCACATCACCACATGTCTAAAAAGGCGCTGCTGGCCGCTGGCATTTTGGTGTAAATTGAACCTCAGTGTGCATAGCGATAAGTTGAGATTGTCTGTGTCTTAGGGATGATCGAGGTGCGCAGTGCAGTTCGCCACTTGTGACGAAAAGCATCTGTTATAGGCAGACGTAACTGCTCAACAACAACAAGTGGGTCTCGTGTCTGTTCCATTACAATGAGTTGGTCTTTTCCCGTTGATGGGTTGTTAACGGTTCTATTAAAACATGCTTTATATGCACACTACTATGCAAATGATTACCTACAGAGAGTCTCGCCGCGAGCGGGTTCGTCGCGAAGTTCGTGCGCTCGCCAAGCTGGAGCACACGAACATCGTGCGCTACTTCAACGCGTGGGAGGAACCGCCGCCCTCGCACGCGCAGCAGCACAGGGACGCGGCGCTCATCAGGTAATACACGTGGACTCGATAGATAACCGAGCTAAGAAGCTTATTGGTGACGATGCGTTGGTGGAGGCTACACTCCAAAGCCTCGTGTTTAGACACAAAGATGCCAGTTTATTGGTTTTTTACAGGCTACACTTCGGAAGGGGAAGACCTAGGCGAACGTTCCGAAATCAGATTGAAGACGTTCTAAAAAAAGGCCAGGTGAAAAGTACCCTTAACCGACGCTTATGTATGAAAGGATTGATGAAAGTAGATGAAGCGAAAAAGATATGTAAGGATCGTAGTAAGTGGAAATCCGTGGTCTCTGCCTACCCCTACGGGAAAGAGGCGTGCTTTTATGTATGTACACTTCGGAGAATGTGCGATCGATTTACACAACCTTATTCCCTCTTTTCCGTTTTTTCATCGGACAACAAGATTCCTCATACGACTTCCACCGAAAAATATGTGGAATCCTTCTTATATTTTCCGGTGGGACTACAGTTCTAGCCCGGCATCCCACGGATATACAGGCTTGTACTGTAATAAAAACAAAATTTACCTTACCATGTAAGTATCTAGTGTTCGTCTTGGTGGGTAGGTCAGATATTCTGCATCGAAGCAGTAGTTATATAATGGAAATTACTGGGCGAAAGAGACATCCGAATAAACGTCTCGTAGTGCCGAGCGCAGTGCAGTATTAATCAGAACGACAACGATGACACTGCAACTATCATGGACAGGAGTAACGCTTACCATCGGGCGGGCGATATCTCTGTCTCATCAATTCATGTCTTTATATAAACAGTAAAAAACAAATAGTATCGTCACCCCGTGACCACGATCACTGCAAAGTGTTTGAAACGTCGGGACAAAAATAATGGTAAATATACGCGATTTAAACCGTTTAAAGTTGTTTAATTACTAGATGTGTAATAATCGCGAAAACCTAAGACAACAGTAAAAAAACAATCTTCACGACTGTATTATCACTTAATAAAGAATTATATAAATAAATGAATAGAATAATAATAAATAGGTAATTATAATGGAATGAAATAATAGTAATAAACAAAATGTCTAAACATAAAAAAAAACTTTTTTTTTATAAAGTAGTAATAAGTAGTTTTTTTTTGTTTTGTGACGGAACAAATACGAGGTCCACCTGATGCTAAGCGTTACCGCTGCCTATAACAGGTACTGAGACATACAGTTGTGAAGTCTCATGTGCCTGTAATTTTACTGGCTCTCAAGGACTGCTGCCGTAGCACAGTGTTAGGTTCTTGGTGCCAGATTTTGTACTTAAGGTAGCTCAAGTAGTAGCTCAAGCCGGCGGTCGGGATCAAGCCATGGACCTGCGGCACCCAGTCCATAGCTATAACTGCTCGGTTATCATTGCTTCAAAGGTTAGCCTATTGCCATTTACTGGATACAGTACCAGACTATAAACTGCTACGAATGTCCAAAAAAATCTGATTCGCAATCGCCCACGATCTCTCGTTATAAAACCAAATAAATCTTAGTTATCCAAAGTGTTATCCCACAGGGAGCGTGAAAACGTGTCAGCAATATCTGAAGGATACAGTTCAAGTCCAGCAAGCTTACATTCGACGCGGTCTCCCGCCAAATCTCCGCCGAACGCGAAGGGAGACAGTGTCATCCTCAACTTGCACAAGCCATTCGATTCCGATGCGCTCGATTACAGGCTTCAGGAACCGTCTAGAAGGAACAGGTATTGTGGGAAACATACATATATAACACTATACTTAAAAAGGAAAAAAAGTAATGGATTTGAAATGGTTTTTCCTGGGTGGTATTTAAAGTCGCATCTTCTGACGTCTCCGCTGATCGCCGAACTGTGGCCGAAAGCATAGCCGATCGGCTTCCTAAGCCGATTCCGCATCGATAATTGTGAGAAGACCCTTACCGTGCCAAAGACCTTGACAGGCCGGGCTACGCTTAGTTGTTATGCTCAGATTTCACTTGGCTAATTCGCACAAAATCTTGCGCGTTTCGTCACGGTTCATTTTATATTGGCCAGACTCCCAATACAAAAAGAACCCCTTTTAGTATGTCTATCTAACTAATACATTAAGATTTGGCTTCATTTTCAAGGGGAGAGAAATGTGTGCGTTCTTTCACTAGTCAATTTTAATTTTGTATCATTATTATAGACATATTGAAATTCAGATAATTTTATGACATAAATATATGATAGATACTCTCGATTAATTCTTAAAAGATAAAACAAAAGAATTACTCAATAGTCATATCAAGGCCATTACGCAAATCTTACCTAAATATGCTTAATATCTTGATTGATCGATTGTTGATCACTGATAATTAACACTGACCCAATAAATGCTTCAAAAAGACAATGGTACATTATCTTTTATCGGTATGAAATTATTAGGTTGGAGATATTGTTTTTTTTCTTCAGAAGTGGTCAAGACGTTTTGATATGGCGTGTCAGAAAATGCGACTAAGTATTTTGACTGAGAAAATATTATAAAATATATTATTATGTCCAATTTTGATATATTAGTAAAATCATTTGTTTAATTATAAATTAATGGATTTTTTAACAATTTTACGATATGAAAAAATTAAGTCATGTGCGGGATTCGAAACCGCGTCCACCCACCCCTATAGCGGGGGTATGCTCTAACCAATTGAGCTAACATGACAAAGACTCATAACTAATTTTTTTCCTCTCGTTAATTTGTAATGTAATCCGCAGAGCATGCGTTATTGCAAATGTTATGATTTGTTCAAAATGTGTTTGGTTTTGGGACGTTTGAATATATATGTATATATTTAAAGTTAAATGCTCTGCTATTTGTTAGTCGTTAGTTATTTTTCCGGGAAAAATGGTGTACAGTGTAAGACTGGCTAACTCCTAACCTACGTCATGTAAATACTTCCTAAGTAACCGTTATGCACCATAAACGCATGACATTCCTTCATTACTTGCTTACTGTAAAATACCTGCTTTAATTGGTTTAATATTCATCATCACTATTATGTATTTTTATTTACTTGTACAGGGTTATTGATAACATGCTAACAACCTCATTTTTTTGTTTGTGTATGTGTATTTGACGGAATAAGCACTAGGACTACCTGATGTTAAAAGTCTCTTGTGTCTAGAAATTAAATTTTTCATATTTTTCATTACTAAGCTCGATGTAAATATTCTATTCAAAGCTCTAAAAAAAACTCTATTCAAAAGGAGCGCGGCTAAGTCCAGTGTTGCCGCGGTGAGAACTGTTCTATTATTAAATATTTTTTTTCATCTCAAGGTGTTTGTTTGAACTAGCAGAATTTAACCCTAAGAGGTTGTTAGCATTTTAGCAATGACCCTGTATATTGAGGTTTCAAGATAGCACTATGCTATAAAATATTTAAAACAATTAAGTCAGTATGCCTACATAGTGTGCATTTTTTTTATCTGAAAATACTATAACTCAAAGATAATTTATGCGTGCGTAGAATTGAATATTACTTTTGTAATTTTTATATAGCAAGTGTTAAGTTTTGCATACTTTGCCTTGAGATTAATATGGGCCCTGGCTTGCCAGTTATGAATAAAAAATAGTTTTAATTCTCATTATTTTATAATAAACATAATATATTCTTTTTTCGAATAAATAAGCGAAATCTTGTACAGCACCATAGAAATTTACCGCAAGGAATTGTATGCAAAATTCACACAAACATAATTTCAAACAGAGTTTAGATATTTAATATGACTAAACTCTATATATATGGAAAGCGCTCGCATACACTATCTTTTAAAAAGGTTTGAACTGTCACGAGTGCTAGATTTAACGTTAGAAAACAGTTTCTTATATATTAGTATCGCGTATCGTTTTTATTGGTTTCGAGTTTCTGATATTTCTGCACTGATCCAAGTGCTAACAGTTTACCCGTTGCTTCTTAAATCTTTTGCGGTTTCTCGTAACCATAGTGTTTGCCACAGTACTATAACAGTGTTGGTGAGGTAACCCTGGGTGATTCGAATCTTTATTCAGTTAATCTTAACAGGTCGATTGGAGAATTGAGCTGCTCCGAGTAGTTCGGTACAAACCTGTTGACTCACAAAGACTAGCACGTCCACAGTAAATTATTGTTGCGCATTTTTAAGGATAGGCCTCGTTTGTACATTACCTCTGTCTTAGTGTGGGTGGAAATGCTTATGGTACATACAGCAAACCAACAAAATGTAATGTAAATGTGTAAAAAAAACGTATCGGGTAGGCAGTAGTAGTTGGAACTATACTCGAAATAAGGAAATAGGGAAGGGCGCACCTTCATAATTGGAAAGGGAGATTTGTAAATTTGTAAAATGTCCACCAACTTAATGTATATTTCCTACAGGGACTATCCAAAGCTCTCGCCCTTTGAATAACAGTTAACACGATGTTTCTTGTAGAAGTCTCACTTTTTTTCCGGTTTGGAACAACACGTGTTCTTTCTTACGTCACGACTATGAACCTATGCCGAATTTCTCACAGAATCATTGCTTATTATTTTAATATTCCTTATTCTCTGGGAGTAACGTTTGAATTAAAATTCTGAATTAGTGAACGGATGTACCTGCCAACATGACGCGAATATTTGGCGAAAAAAGTGTTAACACATTATTTAAAGAAATATAAGAAAGGACCCCAGCCCCAGCCCTTGCCCTCTCTTATATATATAAGGTATGAAAATAGATTGGGCAAGGAATAATATCATTAAGCAATCAATAATTGCTGGCAGTCCCTTTCCTCACAACAAGATTTTGTATAAAGTATGGCAGAAGAGAAGCAGTTAAAGACGTTATTTTAAAATTGCTCCATGTACCGTTCGTTAGTGTCCATTTTATCACCAATTGACTGACTGTATGTGTTGACTGTTAGAAATTTTAAACCAATAAAATACACGGTAAGGGCTTATCTTTCTAAAGTTAAATCTAGCGTTCTTAGGTGTTTTTTTGTTGGTAAGGTATGACAAAAGGCCCTATATACATCAGGCGGGTCGCCGCCGTCGTCCGCCTGATGGTAAGCGGTCACTGCCTACCTTCCTGGATGACGTCACGGTGGATGTTGCGGATAAACATATCCCGTAAGAATATTTTTAACCACCGACGTTATGGTAGTCCTAAGTTTGTGTGCATGAATGTGTGTGTGTGTGTGTGTATGTGAGTTTGGGGGTCAAATACTTCTGTTATACTTTTCTTATTTGATTGTTTTGACTAAATACACTTGTCTTTTAATTTCAACCTACTTCCGCTCGCGGCTTTGACTGCGTGGAATTAGTTTATATTGGCGTCCCGAGGAATATGAACGAGTATATCGGGATGAAAACTGGACTAAATTTCATCAAAATCCAATCATCTATTTCTGAGGATATTGACAACAAAGACACACTTACTTTAGCATTTATAATATAATAGTGTGATGTGTACATACGTTCTCTGGCAAACTCGTAACGGTGGTTATAATTTCTCCAGTTATACCTACAAACAAATATGTAAAGGAATGTAAGTTAAACTCAGCAGAACCCAAATCTTACTTGCGGCGTAACAATCGGATATGATCATTTCAAATCGCCAAATCAATTAACCAATCCAATTGAATTTTAAAGATTCGTGCGTGTTTTGTCAATTGTGAACTTAATGCGTCCAAAATCATAGCGGTAACTGTATGAGATTTACACTTCTTTACATTTTTATTCGTAGATTCATACCCTTGTCCATCACACCGTATGTCATAGATAACTATTATTTTCTTACCTAAATCTCACCTTTCTGGGACAATAGTCGTATTATCTGTGTTAGGTTGTATAGGTATAATAAATCGTAATATAGAGAACATATCTACCTCTTACTGATATTGAAAATGGTTCATTACAAATTTACAAGAGGAAAAATTATAGTCGTGTGCGGGATTCGAACCCGCGTAATCCACCCCTATAGCCTGGGTATTCTTTGACCGACTGAGCTAACATAACAATGACTCATAACTCTAACTTTACCTCTCGTTCTTTTAACAATCGTATGGGGATGAAGCAATTTTGTAATTTAAACCGCAGGTTAGCGTTGTAGAAATAAAAAAATATTGAAAATCATGGTCCTATTTAGTAAACGTCACTTAGAACTGAGTAAAGAGTTAGCAATAATTATAAATAAAAAAAATGTTGTTTCAACGGTTGGCTTTTGGGATCAACGTATAAAGTAGACTTTATAGTTTTATCAAAGGAAATGCATGTAAAGTTTGACAACAAGCTAGCAGTTCATATACAAAACTTGTATCATTGCCACATCATATTGTAACATGTCTGCAGCAATGTGCTTTTTTAATAAGTCCTCGCTAAAACACACATGTACATTTTGCTTTAATATTAAAGGTCAAAAGTCATAACAGCACAATTTCGGCTCAACACATAACTAGCGATTCAAGTTAGGACTTTAAATCTTGTGCAGTAAAGTAAATTTTAGAATGAAAAGATAATATAAGTTGACACAAGCTAGAGGCCAAGCGCAGCCCGCGTCTTTTAAAAATTTACACCGTTACGTAAGACTTAAATAACTAACATGAATTCCAAACTATGTGCTGTTTCGGAACGGTGTTGTTATGATGAGTGGTGGCCTTTAGGCTCCTATAAATAAAAGCTATAAACAATTTAAGCAGTGGTTGAAGACGTATCAACAGCCATTTAGCCCTAAGTAGTGAATGAATAGTCGAATTTAAACGAGTACAGTTAAGGCGCCGACAAGTGCTAAATAGTTTATTTTGTTTACTTGAACAAGTTTTTAGCAAAATGTGTTCACCTGATGTTAAGCGGACTAACCTCTGCCTATAACAGATGCTAAGTCTAATGTGTCTGTAATTTCACTGGCTCTCAACCGTAATCTAATTATCTTAATTATATATGTATATATTTTTATAAATTTATAACAATTAAATATAAAAAAACCCTTATCAAGAATCCTCTTATTTACTAATGAAACCTTTTAATTTTCGATTTAAGTCACAATAGGCTTTCTTTTGTTTTTTACCACATCTGGTCACGATTTCACCAACGCTGTCTGTCTTTCACTCCTGCTTAATGCGATAGAAGATGGCATTTGAGCCAGCAATGCAGATTATACATTTTATTGAATCGTGAAGAATCCAAAGAACTAAAAGCACTTCAGTGTATTGCTTAAGTTTTAATTAAGTTTAATAGTGTTAATACGGATCCAATAAACAATGGATTAACCCCCAGTGAATAGTTAAACCACGCACGGTTCTAACCACTGTACACCAAGTTTTTATTTCTAAGAGCCTAAGGGTCGGAACTCATCTGACGATTTTTCGTCGGGTTATTTAACCCGCCACACCTTTGCTACAACAGGGCCCTCTTTTAGTAAACAAAAGACGATTTAATTTTTTATATGCAGTTATCTTAGATTATTGATGGACCCATAAATGTTTACTTTTCTGTATCGAATCATAAGGTAGCCAGTGAAATTAGATCTTTCTGAATTTGTCTGAAGGAAAAAGTAAATAACTAAGCTTAGGTTCAAACTTGCAACTTGACCACAATCTACCTTAAATAGACACTTTATTTCTATAGTACTTCATATACAATCTGTCTGGTTACGGATTACCGATACTTGAGGGGGGTGATTTTCAACTATTTTTATCGATAAATCCACCCCAATCTGGTGACCTGCCTCTCCCCCCGGGATTGGCAGCCATTTTGATTATTTTTATTGTTATACGTTAGTCTATGCATGAAAATAATGATAACTAATTACCTATGAGACCTAGGAACATGAAATTAGTTAAAAGATCACTCTATTGATAATCAAGGAGACTTTTTTGATATTAATGGCATTACAGTCTAAACAAAATTAGAAAACTTATTTTTTTTTTCAAAATTACAATGCAATTTTTTTGCTTCATTGCACACACTGCAAAAACTATTCCATTAAGTTCTATGTTTTTAATGTTGTACTGATAGCTGTTTATGTACTCTACAAAACGACTTCAAACTTGTTACCCTAAGTACTTTACTTTAAGTTTAACATCGTCTGAACATGAACATTGCGCGAGCCCTTCGGATTCAATAGAGGTCCGACCCCACATTCCTAGAGCGAGCAGGTAGAATAGAGATAAAAGTTCTACAACGGAGTGAAACAACAGCTGTCAAAAAGGTCCCGTGATCCCGTCGTCACTCGTCCGTCACGTCAGTCAATTCAGGTAGTTGTTAGTTGTTCTTCGCTACGCGCTGTGATTACACTTCAACACATACACTTTGTTTGTTCCCGTAAAATTATTAGTTGTTGTGAGTGTTCAGTACTGATTTGTGACATTGAACTTGTAATACCTGTCTGATAACAGCATGGAAAATCACCCCGGACATGAATATCCAAGTCAGCATGTTGCCGACATGGTATTTGTCTACGGCTATTGCAACGGAAATGGCGCAGCTGCTGTTAGAGAATATCGAAGGAGATTTCCCAACCGAAGGACGCCAAATGTTCGTACTTTTGTGTTTTCAAATTTGCGATTGTCTGAAAATGGAATTCGAAGACCCGTCAACGAACGTACCCGTATAACAACCCCACAAGATGAAGAAGATGTGCTACTGTATAATCACTAGAGATCCAAGACTTAGTGTGAGGAGGATTGCCACGAGGTTGCTCTTAACAAAATGGTCAGTTTGGAGAATTCTGAAGAGAGAAGGTTTACATCCTTATCATTTTCGTAGAGTTCAAAATACTATTGCGCCTGATTCTGCCGCAAGGGCAACATTTTGCTCTTGGCTTCAAAGGCAGCCAAGACTGGACAACAAATTATTTGAACAGATGAGGCGAAATTTACGAGGGCCGGTATAGTCAACCACAAAAATACCGAGTCATGTTCAGACGATGTTAATACTTAAAGTAAAGTACTTAGGGTAACAAGTTTAATGTCGTTTTGTAGTACATTTACAGCTATCAGCACAACATTAAACACATAGAACTTAATGGAATATTTTTGCAGTTAGTGCAATGACGCAAAAAATTGCATTGTACTTTTGAAAAAAATAATAAGCTTTCTAATAGTTTTAGACAGTAATGCCATTAATATCAAAAAAGTCTCCTTACCGATAGAGTGATGTTTTATCGTTTGAATAACTTTAATTTCATGTTCCTAGGTATCTTAGGCAATTAGTTATTATTATGTTCAGGCATAGACTAACGTATAATAATAAAAATAATCAAAATGGCTGCCAATCCCGGGGGGTGAGGCAGGTCACCGGAAGGGGGTGGATTTATCGATAAAAATAGTCTTAAATCACCAGTCAACAATCACACATTATCGGTAATCCGTAACCAGACAGATTGTATATTTTATACATAAAACTATAGGAAACTATACACAACAGGATGATTATGTGTGTGCTTAGTAATGCATAATGTAAATTACGAGAACAAGCTAATAAAATTTGAAGTAATGAATAATAATTAATACTGGGCGTCAAGCCTGCTAATGGTCCATTTTGATAGTTTTGGTAGTCTACTAACTTCGTATCGTTCATATTGAGTCAATATTGATTCAATCTCGGTTTCATATGAAAACGTAACGAAATAATAAAATAATAACGAAATTGTTTTCTGAATTACCTTACTCTTCTCTTTTTATTTTTTGTTGGCAATATCGTCAAAGCAGCCTACATTCATCATAGATTCATATATTCACAAGGGATCAGCAGACTACTGATTCTGTCTTGTATGAATCTTGAATGAATCTATGCTGAATATGAACTTGTAATTACCAGACTTGCCCCCCTGTTTGTTCGACACTTAAAACGTACTCCTAGTGTACAAACATATCTATATTTTTAGGTAATAGAGATTATTATTTTATTAACCAATTAGACTGTATATAAAAATGCATTAATATGTTAAAATTAATAAATTCCATCTCCTTTTAAATCTGGTATAAAATGTAAGTCGACGAAAATTAAATGATTAGGGAGCCATTTAATCGTAATCGGCCCATATAAACTAAACAAATAATGTAGCCAAATCGAAACTATGTATTTTAGAGATATTTCATAGCTTTTACCGTTGTAAAAAATTATGCTTACACGTTTTTTAAAATGACTCAAGCTCTCCACTTGAATCATCCAAATAGGGCCATAACCCAACAAAAACTTGTTACAGATCCCTTAGTTGTTCGGACAGCATAGTATTCGACAGCAACGCGACCGCTGGCGCTGGTGACCACAGCACGGGTCGTGACCACGGCGGTCACATGACCACCTCTCCGAGGCTGGAAAGTTCCGACGCCAAGAAAAACTCGATAGACAAAAGACTTTCCAGAGTGCAAGAGAGTGATTATAAGACTGAAAGTAGTACTCCAAAGAAGAAAAAGGTGTGTAAGTCCTAGCTCAGTGGGTATATAAACATACGTGTTTTTTTTTTATTCCTGATAGTTTAGGGTTTGACCACTATCTCACCTGATGGTAAGTGATGATGTGGTCGAAGATGTTGTTTGGGCTAACCTAGAATTACTGGCTCTCAAGTGTACAAATAAATATTTGATTTAATTTGTTACATAGAAAGATGTTAGACAGACATCTTCCATATTTTTACCGACTTGCAAAAAAGGAGGATTTTCGTATTTTGTCATTCGTCTTTATGTTTTTTTTGTATAGCTGAATAATTATTCAGCCAATTATGAACTGATTTTGAAGATTCTTTTTTTAATAAAGATTAACACAATACTACGAACTATATACAACACTACAGCTAATACAATAAAGCATTTAGACAACCTATAAGTCATTGCAGACTCACAGGCAGTCCAAATGCTCCAGCCCACTAGTAGTTTGGCACATGCCCAGCGCGCTGGCAGCATTGCCCCGTTGAATCGCAATGCTTATTGTTGAGCCAAATAGGTGCCAGCATTTTGATCACGCGACGCATCGACCAAACGCTCTGTTAAGTTTTGGAAAATACCATGAGTTCCCGGCCCCCACGGACCCAACGTCTGTTTCTTTAGTTGGGCATACCTCCATTTAGTCCCATATAAATATCTGGCTATTTTCAATCAAGATACGTAATCTTAACGAGCCTAACTACTACCATTACAAATAAAATATGTATGAATATGAGCGTAGTTTCTACCTAATACGCAAGAACCAGGGGACCAGGACCCATCTTATATATAACGATTTATCGAAAAGACTCTTAGAAGCAGTACCAAAATCCTGTAATTATTTTTACTCATAGATTAAGCATTTCCATGGCAATGCTGACACCATTTTTGTAACGTTACCCACTGACAGTTGGATAGATGGAATTTAATAGCAACATCCATATTCTTTTTAATTGATGTTATTTACCATTAAGATTAAGTTCTAAAATGTAGATTTGTATATTCACAGAAAGGACACACGCGGCACTGGTCTCTGGATGCGTGCGTGAAGAGCGAGAGCGAGACACACGGTGGTAGCGCTGTCCCGCTCTATCTGTACATACAGATGCAGCTGTGTCGACGCGACAGTCTGCACGACTGGCTGAGAGAGAATCGCACGCCTCAAAGTCGCAGATACGATGAGGTTAGTATACAATACAATATGTATGTTATTTTTTAAGCTTATTGTGACGTATCGACTTCATTTTATGTTACTTATGCACACACACCCTAACACACCATCACACCCTCACACCCACTCTCATATCCCCCACGCTTGGCAGGTGGCTTGGGGATCGCAGTGTAAGATGGTAGTTCTTTAGAAGGCGCTGCTGCCCACCTTCCAGTATTTTTCCCTTAGTCGCCTCTTACGACACCCGTGGGATGATATGGGGAGGAGCAATTCTAACCCGGCACCCCACTGGAAGTAATATTGCTGGTGCGAAATAAAATTAATGTAACTGAGACTGGTAAGGGGAATAAAGCTTTATGTACATTGTAAAATTGTATTATTATTTACAGATCAAGTCGTTGTTCAGCCAGATAGTAAGCGCCGTGGACTACGTGCACAAGGCGAACCTGATACATCGCGATCTGAAACCCAGCAATATACTATTCTCTCAGGACGGTACTGTTAAGGTAATTTGATTTTAACACTACAAATAGAGTAGCAATGAGTGTTGATTCGACTGTCGATCAGAGGGTTCAATCTTGAGCTTCACCGCTTAATTCATCCTTTGTTTTGTGACCTTATCTGCCTGCCAGTCCTTAATGCAAATTAAAGGTTTTTCTTATAGCTGAGATAATCATTCAGAGATTATATTGAGATTACTATCTATAGATTATCTACGACGTTGACTGATGATGCATCAACCAAGCGATCTGGTAAGTTTTGGAAAATATGATGAGCTTCTGTTTATATATATATATATATATATTATACACCGTGTCCCAAAATTCAACGATAAGCCGGCATCGGTGCATGGACCTACTCATGACACCTCGGAAAAAAAAAAAAAAAAAATTATAACTGTTTTTTTTTATTAATTACAGAGACTTTTATAAATTTCATCGATATTCGATACCCAAGCTATTTTCAACTACCATGACCACAATTTTTGACATATTTTTGATATTTTTTGTGCATTAGCAACCTAAGAAGGACGGCTATCTACCACAATCCTTTAAAATTACAGAAAAACTGTAGTTATTTTACAAAAATCAGTAAAAAAAAATTTTTTTCTTATAATTCATAGATTTTAACATTCTATGCACTTTCTATAGTCTGGGTTAAAAAAAAAAGTATGGACACTACCATGGCAAGTTTTATTAAAAGTTGGCGCAACTTTATAAAAGTCTCTGTAATTAAAAAAAAAAAGAGTTATAATTTTTTTTTTATTTTTTCCCGAGTAGTCATGAGTAGGTCCATGCACCGATGCCGGCTTATCGTTGAATTTTGGGACACGGTGTATATATATATATATATATATAAACAGAAGCTCATCATATTTTCCAATTATATTATATATATATATTATATATATATATAAACAGAAGCTCATCATATTTTCCAAAACTTACCAGATCGCTTGGTTGATGCATCATCAGTCAACGTCGTAGATAATCTATAGATAGTAATCTCAATATAATCTCTGAATGATAAGAATTGCGACTTTCTCTATCCATATATATATATAAACATGGATAGAGAAAGTCGCAATTCTTAACAATGTACGCCTCCAAAAACAAAGCACTAACAAATGCCCCCGAAGACCCTATATCAATAAACGGCGTGCCAATTGAGTACGTCCAAGAGTACACTTACTTAGGCCAACAAATTTCAATGAATGATATAATGTCAAAGGAAATAGACACTAGGATTGGGAATGCCTGGAAGTGCTACTGGCGGCTAAAAGAAATTATGAAGAACAATGAAGTCAAGATGCATGTCAAATCCAAACTGTGGAACTGTGAGGGATCTTTTTAAAGAAATTGATATTTTAACTTTACCAAGTCTGTATATATTTGAAAATATTATGAATGTTCGTAAAAATTTGAGTAAATTTAAATTAAACAGTGACAATCACGATTACAATACTAGGAATAAAGATAAAATAGTGGTGCCAGGTTTTAGATTAGCAAAGACAAATAAAAGGTCCTTCTTAGGTAATTGTGTGCGGTTTTATAATAAAGTTCCCAAACATATTACAACGCTCACAGAAGGGAAATTCAAGTTGCATGTGAAAAACATATTGATTAAAAAATCCTACTACACAGTTTCTGATTACATAAACGACAAAAATGCCTGGACAATTCCGCCTCCGCCAAGCTATTGCCTGTCACCTACATAATTTAAACAAATATTGTAATAACTCTATTATATAGTATGTATGTAACACATTGTTAAAAGATGTTTAAAAGAATGGCCCCGAGTTTCTTGCCCGTTCTTCTCGCAGTGGCTCTATACAATTTATTTGCTGAACGTGGCAGTACAATGTAGAATATTTCAATACTAAAATTTGTAATTGACCTTCATAAGAGCGTCGTAGACGCCTAAATTGAATAAATGATTTTGACTTTGACTTTGTACAACACCTGCGTGCTACCAGTTCTAACCTATGGATGCCAAACCTGGGCCCTCACCAAAGCGCAAGGCAAAAAACTAGAAACTTGCCAGACAGCCATGGAGAGAAGCATGCTGAATCAAAGAAAATCAGACAGAGTACGAAACAAAGTTATCAGAAGTCGCACTAAGATACAAAATGTTACAACTAGAATACGGATACTAAAATGGCAATGGACAGGACATAAATAGTAAGAGGCACCAAAAATGGAACAAAAGCATAGCGTTTTGGTACCCTAGAAATATAAAAAGGAAACGAGGCAGACATATTCGGAGCTGGGAAGACGAGATAAAAATGATAGCAGGAAAGTTATGGACAAGGAAAGCTGTAAACCGAGTAGAGTGGAAAGAAGTGGAGGAGGCCTTTGCTAATGTTGGGCAAACAGACGAAGTTGTCGATGTCATCGACTCAGTAGAGTCGTTAACTTAAGTTCATTATTTTGTAAATTACCTGTTATTGCGTCTGAATAAATGCTATTATTATTAATATAATATTATTAGTACTACTATTTACAATTGATATTTTATGATGACTCAGGTCGGTGACTTCGGACTGGTGACCTCAATGGGTGATACATCTCAGGACGGGGAACGCTTCGAAGAGACCGACGCTTACCAACCGCACACTTACAGAGTTGGTAAGTTTAACTTAAAACATACATATTTATATTCTTCAGTAATGTCAAAACATCGATGTTTTGATGTATGTATACTCATTATATTGTATTTTTCTTTTGTGAACTGATAGGACGGACAAGTTGCCCGGTCATTCTGTTTCACATGGCACTGCGCTCGTCGCTCCGACACGTTGGTTCTTATTTCTCGTCCGACCAGTAATTACACTTGCTACAGTCCCATTCCCTGAACACAGTAGTGTTTGTATACCGCTGATTTGAGATAGAATATCTGACACAGTGGTAGAAAAGCTGGGTATTGGTGGGACACCTGTTCAAATTATCATATTACATGGTGGTAGGGCATTTTGCGAATGCCCGCCTGGCTAGCTACCACCCTCAAGTAGAAAATCTGTCGCCAAGCACCTAACAGTGTGTTCCGGCAGCTGTCCTTGAGAGCCAGTACTTCTAGGTTAGCCTGAACAACATCTTCGACCACATCATCACTTGCCATCAGGTGAGATAGCGGTCAAAGGCTAACCTATCAGGAATAAAAAAAAAACAATTATGTCAGTCATCGCTGTTTATTGTTAAACCACTTTCATACAAGTTAATGTGTTAAATGATGAGTATTGTAAAATGGCGGTGTCATAGTAATTAAACAACTTTAAACGGTTTAAATAGCGTATATGTATCTGAAACGTCGGGACAAAAATAATGATAAATATACGCGATTTAAACCGTTTAATTACTACGTATAATAATCGCGAAAACCTAAGACAACATTATGATGGTACCATGTTGGCGTCTTTCTAAACTTATTTTTACAATGGACGTACATAATTCTGTTATGCACTACAAACTAAACTATAATATACAAAAAAGGTGGAGCTTATCGTTTTCCATCTGAAATAATTATATTATTTCGCTTAGCATTTGTCGATGCTGTTTAAATAATACTAAATATATAATAATATAAATAAACGGCTTTATCAAATTGGTGTCGAGTGTTAATCGAATATCAACCCACCAGTTTAAGTAGTTTACATTAATTGGGTAGATATCCCCACTCATCGGAAAAACAACAAAATAACAAGTGCTTATTTTATATGGCTCAAGTCCATATGGATATAAAACTTAAGAATCGTTATCCTAAATTAAATTAAATAAATTAATTGCGGGTGATTTTAAACAAATCAATCGTTATATAAATTGACTTAGCCCGTGGGGTGCTGGGCTAGAATATCACCCCTTCATCTCTATCCGTGGGTGTCGTAAGAGGCGACTAAGAGTAACACACCAGAAGGTGAGCAGCAGCACTTTCTGAGGCACTGATACTCACACTGCCATCCGACGCCTGCCAATCGTGGGGATGATGGCAAATCTCCCATAATGGGAAGCTGTGTTCAGCAGTGGACGATCCGGCTGATACAGTACATATCAATTGGTGCTACTTATCTAGTCTAAAAATTACCCGCAAAAAATAGAATGTTTAAAAATTTTCGTTAGTGCATAATAAATTTGGATTTAAGCATAAACAGAACAAGAATATTTGTGCTTCATTTCATTTTAGTCAGTTAGCAGTACATAGCAGAATAATTATTTATTACCATTTTATCATATCGCCAAAAACAATCTGTAGCATGGAATCCGAGGACAGAATTAAGAAATGGAAAAAATATATTTGGGTATTTTTCTAATTTTACAATATGCGAATGAATCAGTATTGTATAATTTCGCAAACAACAATAATGAACCGGGATATGAAAAAATGTAGCCCAACCTGTTACTACTCCTTATACAAGTTCAGTTTAGAGCATATGACGTACAGATTTTCTGCAACAGCTTTAGGCTCAGCATTTTTTGCATCGTACATTTTAAAAAGTTTATAACTCATACATGTTTGGTGCTGGTCAAATGACCATCATTAATGAGGCAAATGCCTCATATCATAGTCGGCTGTTACGAGATCTAATTGGAAGGGTATGGTACTGTCCCGGACATTATGCACTGCTTCTATCTTTCTTACATTGTATACATTGTTACAGTGTTACATTTCAACATTGTTTTTTTCAGTTAATTTAATTTTAATGCAATGCTCAAAAAGATAAAACTATTTATTATTACTCATTGCATAAACATATTATCACACCTGTATTCCCAGAATGGGTAATAAAAGGGGAGAGACCTTTGCCCAAATTTCTTTGTCAGATAAATCCAATAGCTTGTATGACCCGGGAAATCACACCTAGGACATCAAGATACAAAAGCGGCGTATTAAAAATATAAAAAAATACATGAATATTCCGTATTCCAGGTACCCACCTGTACATGTCTCCAGAACAAGTGCAGTGCCGGCCTTACAGTTACAAAGTGGACATTTACTCCCTCGGGCTAATATTGTTTGAGTTACTGCATCCCTTCGGCACTGAGTCAGAGAGGGTGCGCTGTTTGCAGGACTTGAGGCAAGGACGATACCCGCAAGAATTTACGGAAAAATATACCAGTGAGGTAGGTTTCTTTCAGTTATTGGTATCCATCCTACGGCCAGCATATACCAGCATTGCGGTACATACAGTTACAAAGTGGACATTTACTCCCTTGTGCTGATACTGTTCCGAGTTACTGCATCTTTTTTATTGTTTAATATATTTTGAAGCTATAGCACCTACTACCACCCTCTAGTAGATAATTTGTCGCCAAGCTCCTAACGCTGTGTTTAAGCACTTGTCCTTGAGCCAGTAATTCTTGGTTAGTTTGAATTACGTTTTAAGTGCTTCATCACTTACCATCAGATGAGATAGTGGTTAATGGCTAGCCTGTCAGCAAATGAAAAATAAAGTTATTTCAGCATCTAGCTGCGACTGAGAAAAGATGGGGAAGTATGGAATTAATGAAGCGCTAGAGCTTGTCTAGTAGTTGTACACATACTTAAAAGTGTAAAATCTAAGTTGTAGGCAAAAGGACTTATTGCCGACCGTCGCGTAGTCGGTAAGTGATATTTAACGGCGCGGTTGGCATTGCATAAGATAACAACGTAAAGCTACTAAGTGATCTGTCCTTATATCCGTTGTACGAGAATGAGATATGACGTCGGTTCCAGAGTCGTGCCCTCGAGCTGATGCTGAGCGAGGAGCCGTCGAAGCGTCCCACAGCCATCGGCGTGCGGGCGCGCGCTCCGCTCTGCGAGCCCACCGACGAGCGGTACCACTTCACCTTGCCGCCCATCGCTGCCGCATAGGAATACACTACACCCACAACACGGGTACAGACCGCTCAATAAGGTATACACTACTCAACACGGGTACAGACCGCTCACTAAGGTATACACTACACAACACGGGTACAGACCGCTCACTAAGGTTATAAGCTAACACTTACACTAATTATATGAGCTAGCCAGGAACGTCATTTAATCACCAAAACAGACTTGAAGTGTTTTTACTCTACTTTTTAATAGACTTCAAAAGAAGGAGTTTTTTTTGTGTGTGGTTACCTCATAATTCTTTAGAGTGTGCCGATTTTGATATTTTTTTACATTCGAAAGCTGGTGTTTGTCGTGTACTCCCATTTAAATTTGAGTGCTATCTGACGAGTAGTACTTGAGTTATTCCACATACTGCTAAATTCTAAGTCGGTTTTTTTTTGTTGCATTTTTTATTATTCATCAATGATGCCGAGAATTTAGTAAAATTACTAAACAAATAACTAATTTTGACAAAAACAAAATGTTCGAGTCATTACATGCGTCAAAAAAATTTTTGACTCAACGTCTTTTTAGCGATGACTGGCTAGCGCGATTATTCCAGGAATGAAACCAATATTATGCTTAATATTTTTTAGATTCATACATCTATTTCTTAATCTCTTTTTTAAGAGGAAATCAGAAAGTTTTGTATTGTATTTAACGAATTTTTTTTTGAACATATTTTTAAGTCGAATCAAGTACTATATCTTCAATAAAGTCGATAGATTTGCCACTGTGGTAGCAGCGACCCCTGGAGACTTCATTGCAGTAGTAGTTGCATAAGAAATAGTGTGGTCAAACGTGAATCTATGATTTAAAAAAAAGTATTCTATCTTTTTTAAATATATTTAACAAAGGACTAGATACTATATGAAAGTGTAATTGGTTGAAAATCTGTTTTCGAAAGTGGAAGAAAGGTATAGCCCTTCATGCAAAACAGGATTTTGTGTGAAATTTATTTCTTTGTAGTTCGGCGATGTGAAGACGTTGCACGTCTGTTTTCTTAATGCCATCTCTATCTAAAGTTATATAATGATGACCATTGTTTATATGTTATATAGCCGAGGATACACAAGCCTGTAGAATGGAACAGTAGCTCGCATGCTTGTTAACAGCATATAGAAGTTACTGGCGCAATGTGGATAGATTTGTTAAACTTCCATGTATTTGCGTCCTTGCATGCCTGTATTTGCAAGACGTATACACAAACCAGTTCACGAGACAGCCCCCCGCGGCCCCTCACTCACCTTGCATGCCAGTAAATCAAATTTTGTGTTAACTTGCTTTGCAGATACAGGCATGCCAGTCAACGTATACACATGAAAGTAGGCGGCATGTGCAAGTAGCTTTTATGCAAGTGTGCCAGCTACAGTCATGTGTATTCCCGCCTTATGAGTAAAACAATACATTTAGTTGATTGATATTTCTAAATGTTTTGAAAAAAGGGACAATCTCTATTTTGTTCTCTCGCTACCCGCCATTTGTAATGGTTTGTCTACGTTAATGGGATTTAAATGATCATATCCATGTATCCTTTTGACCTTTCCAATCACGAAGGCGCGCCTCCATATATTTTGACTGTAGTGACAAATACTACTGCCTACCCCCGTGGGTATATCATTAATGTATACAAATGAGGATGTAAATATTAATGGTACATAGAGTAAAATAATAAAATATGATGTATACTACGTCCCAGTACGTAGTATATATAGATATACGGCCTAGTACGTAGTATACAAATGAGGCCTATCTATACAAATGGGCATCAATTGGGCAATCAATTAATCACGTGATGCTTTATTTTAACTCTCCCTCTCCCCTTTGGTGAAACGTGGTGATGTTAAAGACTAACCTCCCCCCACCCAAAATCACGTGTATTATTAGTACCTACAAAGAATCTTAATTTTTTTGAATTTAAATATACGTATAAGGTATATCTACCATATTATAAAAACTTACGCCCATATTTATATTTTATGTTTGATAACACTGGTGTTTGAGCGTGAAACGGCTTACTGTGAGTCGATATGACTATCGACAATGTTTCGGCTTCTACCGGAAGCCTTCCTGAGGATGTTGAGTGTGCTACGTCCGCCGCGGTCGCGTCACGTTTCACACGCGAAACATTGTCGATCGTGATATCGACTCACAGTAAGTTGTTTCACGCTCAAAGACCCGTGTTTTCAATCTAATTTTATTCTGAAATACTTCGCGGGGAGATCGTTCGGTGCCTGGCAACGGCGAGTCTGGGTATATACGCCGCTGTTCGGTTTAGAAATCGCGCGTTTGACGAAAACATAAATACACATGATATCTGCCTACACCCCCCTCCCCCCCTTCAAGCCTCACGTGATTAATGGACGCTCCCAATAATTTACTGCGGACGGGCGTGCCTTCGTTAGTGAACAGGTATATACATTGTAATAATGTTTTGTGTCTTCGACTCGCTTCATCAAAGACGATACTTAGATGATTGCGTTACCGAGGCTATATTATTAATTTATTTGTTTCTTAATCATTTTCAAAGAGTAAAGTAAGTATCAATGTAATATAAACATAATGTTGATATTGATAGTTTTCATGTCGTTTTAATTTTGTATCATATAGACAATGGTGGCGATTCTGAGCTTCATTTTTAAACTAAAGTTAGATATATCTATAATAAAAGTAAGTGTATGGCAATTAGAAAAATTATAAGATTAGTGCGCGTTACAATACCAAATTCTGTTTGACACTTCTAACTTTGAGTTAGAGATAACCAGAATCGCCATAATTTTAATATTAATTTTATTTTAGTAGCTAATAAATAATTATAGTTATAAGGTTATCGACTAAAAAATAAAAAAAAAACTTGTCTTTTTGAAAATGATTGATTGCATCTTCAAAAGCTCTGTCACACGTTTAGATTTCAAACTCAATTTGTCATATCAGATAGTCTCGCGTCAACAGGTCAAACTGATTGACAGTCCTAGCAAAGGATATAGTTGTTGATAAATTGACTGCGCGTTGTGTCGTGAGAAATTTGTTCAATTTCGTATCAGATGCTCTCGGTCTGCCGCTCGCATCAGTCGGCAGTTCTTTTACTATTTGTATCTACTACTTAATTATTTAAGCAACAGAAATCATTATTTATTAATTCTTATTTAATTTAAACGTGTTTCGTGAAAAGCGTATTTTGACTAAAGTACAGGACTTGAAATCTACCACGTTTGTGTAATATATGCAAATGAAAAGCGAAATGTTCTGGTTTCAAAAATTATGTTCATGCGTAAACAGCAATGTACGTTATTTTTCGACACTCGAAGTGCTTGAAAGGAAACCTTATATTTGAAGAGAAGGTTTCTCCCTTACTCGCCTAGTCCATTAACTGTACAACACAAGGAGTGGAATCTGTAATAAATGAAATTCGATATAACAATGCTTTAAAAAAAAATTAATCCATGGAAAATGCAATTGAACCGACGCTGTAAAGCTGGCATCAAGCCTCGAACTGGCCTCGAACCAAGACCTATATTATTTTTAATACCGAAATGCAATTACTTGTTATCGCGGTTTAACCGTGATTAGAGCTGTAGGACCAGCTTCATCTTCAACAAGTTGATTCGACAGATTGAGTGTCGAATTAAACCGTGTCGAGATTTTATAAGCAATAAATAACTTGTAGATTGTAACATTGTAATTATTGCACCAACGCATGCTAATAATTTTGTGGGTTAGTTATAAATGTTAAGACAACGTGGAAATGAAAGACTGGGTTTGGGTATTCATACAAATGTATGCTGTATTGATAATTAATAATGTTTGTATGGAATGTTATTGTTAATTACTAATGGTTATGCAGCTAATGTGTGAGCTTTAAATTATTTCTTTATGTAACCAGTTAATAGGAAAGTTTATTGAGTTAATTTAAGAAAAGTAGGTGAATGCTGCTTAAAGTGGCGAAAACTTTTTGTAAGTCCGTTGTCCTCGTTAGCCGAGTCCCCGTTAAACGGTGAACACTACGTCAGTAAATTTCCGTATCGTTGTCCCAATTATCGGCTAACTAGTTTAATAATTTGCCTTTCAGTCAATTCAACTTCAACTAGCCACAAGCCTAAATGACATTATGCCGATGTGTCTAATGCAACATGAAGTGAATTGGCTGACTGATCACTGATGCTTAGGCCATTCATACAATGACTTGTCTAGGGCAAATTCATCTATAGGTGCAACGACGAGCGAAGCGAGTAGGAGCGTGTAGGCTACTGGCGGCCATAACAACGCACGAGTAAACCAAGCGAAGCGAGCGTAAAGCGGCAGAGGCCGGAGTTGCGCCAGATGAATAATGTAAAGGCATTTTTGGCTTGCTTCAACAATGAGGGCATAGTAAGGGGACATCGGGAAGTATTTTTAATTAGTAAAGTACCGTTGTCCCCGTTTAACGGAGACACGGCCTACGGGGACAATGGACCTGCACGGAAAACTTTATGAAATGTGTTAGTTTCTTGTAATTAAGTATGTACTCTTTTTGTCACGCCAATGTTTTATACAAAATGTTTTTATTTCGGACAATCAGGCAACGAAACCATAATTGCGTTTTATACTGAGATATGGCATCTCACATATTTTATTTATGCAAAGGTCCGCTTTGCATTTCTGAGACAAATACAACAGCTTATAATATACCCCGTTTCAAATTTTAAGCCTTGTGGACTACCTGTTCGCGGGCAATGTATATCTGTTTTAATTTACCACCAAATGTTGGATATGCATTCTAAAAAAAAAGCTTTTTATTGGCTACTTATAAATTTAAATTCCGTAATATACCCTTTATGCCAAAGCGCTACTTATGAGTTTCTAAAAGGCATACCTAACATTTAATCCGGTGTAAAATTTAAGCTGGAAAATTTTAATCTGAAATTAAATTTTAATCATCTGACAATAGCCTCTTAGTGGATATGAATAAATAATACCAAAATAAATGTGATAATTTTATTCTTTATATATAATATTCTTTGTAAGTATAAGAATTAAAGTAGATAAACGTATTACCATCAAATGTAGCAGTAACCTAGACATCTCCAACAATGTGGTGTCTAAATTTGCTCAGTAAATTGGAGTTCTAAATTGGCAATAAAAGAATATTTAAGCTTCAAGTAAAAAACCCTAAAATATTAATTAAAATTTTACAATATTATCTGGATTTTGAGGTTATGAAAACGTATATATCCTCTGAATACTTTTTCAGGGTATATTTGTTCCATGACTTGTTCGAGACTTCATGTATCTTCAACGGGTGGAAAAATGAATGTTTTAATAATGTGATAAAAATATATTTCTTCTGTACTTAAAATTTCAGCTGCTGTTGTAAAAAAAGTAAGAATTAAGAAGATGCTAACAAAAAAAGCCGATGGCTGGTTCTAACAAGTCAGTAAATGGGCTCAAACATTTCCTACGAAGTTACCTTCAGTACTGGTATGAGAGTTATCATCAATATAGAAAACTCTGAAAATGTCTTTCTCTGTCTGTTGGCAAAAAGTCCATTATGTATGTGTACTGGAACTTGACAGCGAAGCAAAATCCTATTTCAGGTAGCGATTTGATGTGATATTGGAATTGTTATGTTAATGAGGCTGCGTCTCTATTCCGCGGGTTTCTGTAAGACTCTTTGAAACTAGACATGGACTCTTGGGAATTATTAACAGTTTCTTCTCCAGCCCTTTTCTGTGGCAGCCTTTCGATAACTTGCTCTTGATTATGGGGAACTAATCCCGAAGCTTTGAAGCCAAACTGTATATGAAAGATTAGGAAACTAGTCTTTTTCGATGGTGCTTTCAGTCATTTAATTTATATTCTGGCAGCACATGCTGCCATTTGGTTTAAGACTTTTGAAGTAAGCCACGTCGAGGCTGACAGATTTCATAGCTGTTTGGAGGCAACAACACAAATGGTGCATTATCTCTCACCCATTTTGAAACGATGGTAACTAAGTTATCACCAAATAAATCCTTTGGTTTTTCGTTGCAGATTTTCTCAAGGAATGCATGATTATTTTTCCTAACCATTCTTGAATCATGTCCATACAGGCAAAACTGGGAAAAAAACCATCCATGTTTGTTATAATCGACAACTAATCACGCTTTCGTTTAAATAAGAGACGTAATGGCTTTTTTTAGGTATGGGTTCAAGGTTCTCAAAAATGTTTATATAAAATCTATAAACAATAAGCCAAAAAGATTAGGAAACTAGTCTTTTTCGATGGTGCTTTCAGTCATTTAATTTATATTCTGGCAGCACATGCTGCCATTTGGTTTAAGACTTTTGAAGTAAGCCACGTCGAGGCTGACAGATTTCATAGCTGTTTGGAGGCAACAACACAAATGGTGCATTATCTCTCACCCATTTTGAAACGATGGTAACTAAGTTATCACCAAATAAATCCTTTGGTTTTTCGTTGCAGATTTTCTCAAGGAATGCATGATTATTTTTCCTAACCATTCTTGAATCATGTCCATACAGGCAAAACTGGGAAAAAAACCATCCATGTTTGTTATAATCGACAACTAATCACGCTTTCGTTTAAATAAGAGACGTAATGGCTTTTTTTAGGTATGGGTTCAAGGTTCTCAAAAATGTTTATATAAAATCTATAAACAATAAGCCAAAACTATAAATTGTAAAACCATTTAACTATCGCAAGCTAGTTAAATTACTTGAAAAAAAAACTATAGGGTAGATATAGTGTCCAAAGAGTATTAAAAAAATGTAGAAGACCATTTAAACGAGAGAGAAGTGACAATTCTGACAGCGACTTGACAAATGCAGCTGAGCCGGGACACTGAGCAGTCGCAACGTCAGTTACGCGCTGAAGTTCGCGCTCGTCGCTTCGCGCTATCGTGATTCCCAGACGATGGACTTCAAAACAGTCGAAACTGGTTTGGGATCTTTTCCTAATAAGTAAACATTTAAAAAGGAAAAAGTAATTGTTCCAAATATGGAACTCCATGCGTTATACTTCTATAACTCAGACGTACCATATTTGGTACAACAAAGTGTGATCTAATTATATGTAAATGTAATGCAGGATATTTGTAAATAAAAGAAACAACGTGAAACTATGCATAAATGTTTAATAAAAAAATATGTGTGACTATTACAAAATCACAAACGATAGGAAAAATTTAAGTCATGCGCGGGATTCGTAATATAATCCGCATAGCAGGCGTTATTGCAAACCTAACAATATTAAAATGTGTGAATATTTTTAAAACAGTTGCGATCTTTATTATAACAAAGATAACAACAATTTTCGTGCAACAAAAGTGTACCAGTAAAAATAAAATTTTGAAAGTTTTTAAAATGGATCATTGTTGAAACTTTTCGTACATACTTGGAATTTCTGCGTGCATCCTTCCATTTTATGCCTTTGGCGATCAGTTTTTCAGTTGTGCCAGTGGCTGAACCCGATTCTAGCTACTTCGAATGGAGGCAGATCTATTCTTCGCCTGAATCACCAATTTTTAGTTGGCTTAACATATTGAATCAGTGGTTTTCCTCGTTTGCGTGTAGACGGAGTATGTACTTTGGAGTATTTGTGCATCAATACGTTTGCTATGGTTAATTTGAAGTCAAGCAATAAATATGTATAAATATAATATCTAATATAAATAAATACAGCAGTAGCACCTTTGTGCGAGTTCTTCTGTGGATATCCTGTCTTGCAGGATAATTTAATTAAAAAAGTTTAAAACCCGACGGCATAATATTTATTTTCATACATTACATTTTATCGTTCCATTGGACATAGATTTTTATTATCTAGCAATGATCTGATCGCTGAATCATCAACAGCAACGCTTTTTTCGGGAAAATAACCTCATTATTTCTTTTCTACAGCTTTTAGTCATATTCTCTCTTCTCTGTTGTATTGAAAGTATGCCATTAGCTGCAAACTTATGTACCAGTTGTCTCCAAAAGTCTAGATTCAAATTCTCTGAGACAGTCTCCAATAGTCTTTATACCACATTTCCTGGCGCTCCAAGATCGGGACAGATTTCTGGCGGATTAGGGTATTTTCCTGCGAATAATTCAAAATCGTAGCTAAATCTTGGTTTAATCAACTTCGTTTAATTTTTTTCAACCTTGTTTTAGCCTTAATCAACCTTATTTTTTCTTGGGCCAAATAAGTCTTACTGCTACATTAGGCAGGTCGCATCAGCCTACTTTACAACAGACAATAAAACTCAACATTAAAAAATGTGTATACTTTCTCTAGTAGTGGCTATCTTTTATTGCCTGGGATGTTTTTAACAAAAACTATTTATTGATATATTTTAAATCTACGCTTGAATTCCTTGCCTGAAGAATTATAGAAATTAATGTATAATATTCTGGACTAACATCAAGGCCATCGTGTTGAGCCTTTGGTGGAAAGTTGTGCAGTCTTTTGATTTTTTATTTCTTTGATGTATAAAAAAACTTCTTTGATATATATTAAAAAGATATTAGAAAAAAGAAAGCAAACACCTTACTCGCCATCTGAAATAATTTTATTCTCACCTTGTAAACCACGATTGAGTTCACCAAGTTTTCTGTGACATCGCAAAGAAAAGCTAAAACTCGCACCCAGGGCTTCGGATAATTGTACGCTGTGGTATGAATTTTGTTTGCTTTATTTATCTAAAATGAATTTCAAAGTAGTCTTGGCAGTAAGAAGGCTAGCTTCCCTTTTACACAGAGACTCTACTGCTAATTTAAGTTGTTCCAAACATTCTACCAGGTTTTTAGTAGACAACCACTCTCAGTCGGAAAACTTGATCTCAGATTTCACGTCGATCAACGCCTTATCCACGCAGTTTTTGGTTTGTAGGAGCGCTCCTACATGTTGAGTAGGGTGTTCCCCCTTGTGCGTCAGTCTAAAAGAAGGGCCACCTCCTTTCCGGTCTCTTCGAGCATATATTTTTGTAGGTATGTATCGTATTTTGTGGGCGACTTCCTAAACAATCTGACCACCTTCCGAACTTTTTCTAGAATTTCTCTAAATCCAGGAATTTTTTCAGCGCGAGGAAGATCATTTATATCTACTGTTACTATTAAGTCTGTCTCAATCGCTAGTCTTCATCTTCGTCATCGGACTCTAAAAGATCTGCTTGTTCCATTTCAATCTCCTGATTTTGATCTCTTGATTTTTTGTATGTTACATCGACAACTGCTTACTGAATACCATGTGCAAAACAATTGTTGGAAGCAAGGCACTAGTTTACCAATTTTCACCAAAACGCGGGCACCGTTGTCCACGCAATAACATCAGTTTCTTCAGTCTTTCTAAAGCAATACCAAAGTTTTTTAAGCGGTCCTTCACGAAACCAATACATGACCCAGCAGTACTGAATTCTTACTAATCCCAAGTTATAAGAATGGCCGGGCCTGGTTTGCAATCTCTAATAACCCTCCAGTTTGTCTGGGGTGGAGTACTTTGTGAGGCTTGACGTTTGCAAAAGTTTGAAAAGTCTTATAATCGTCCAAACATCTCGGTGAATTTTATGATTAAATTCTTCTTCGCAAAAGTCTGATGCCTCGTGGCCATTTTTCGCATGCATATGAAACGCAAAGACTGAAAAAATTAAATGTAGTCGCTGATACTGCAATACCGCGTAACTAACAATAGACACTGCCAGTAACTTCGATGTGGTAAATTTTACAGGAGAACGATAAAACTAAATAACTTCTGCTGTTCTTATCAAATACATGTCTGAACTTTGAGCTATTTAGAAATGTGTATTAGTTAACTTATATGTTATTATTTAACTACATAATTCAATCAATATTTAGCTAGAAAATACACTTACGGAGTTTTTAATTTTATATGACTTTTAACAATTAATCTTTTTAGGCATAGGGGAGGCGGGCCCAAAACGGGTACGCTAAGGGATATGTTCAATAAAAAAGTTCTAGAAAAGAAAATTAAACTTCTATTTTTATTTTCAAATATTTAATTAATTAAGAATCTAAAATAAGAACAAAACATAAACATTTTCTTCATAATTTGAACAAAAACAATAACAAAAGAAGACCTTTAAACTACCCGTTTTACCCCCATGGGGTGCCTAAAACGGGTACGGCGTTTGGGCAAAACGGGTATAGGGTAATTATCGAGATCAATGGACATTACAACGAAATTGTGTTAATTAACTAATTCTATATTAATACTAATAAGTCTTTATTTTCATTGCAGTCTTCATTACTAAACTTATTGTACTTTCTTGGATCATCATTCATCATAAATCAACTTTAACCTCTGCGCTATTAACTATAAAATTAAAAGTTATTCCTGACAGCCGTCACAGTAATAGGAACCTCTACCAGAATACGTTGTGCACGCCTCGTGGGCCCACATTTGACAATCGTCACATTTGATCCAGCCCTCTATAGGCGGGTATGAGTATAACTCGGAACAAACTAAGCATGGGTATTCGGCTCCGTGATCTTCATTATCCTTTGGACCTTGCTTGGACCTTTTTTGCTTATTTGTCTTACTAGTAGAAGCTTTTACAACCTTAAATTTTTTCTTCACTGCTTGGATTTTACTCATAGGAACTTTCCTTTTCTCTTCTCTTTCTCGTTGCTGAAATTTTATTGGTGTACTTGTAAGTATTTCGGCTCTTTGTGTTTTTCGTCTGCGAGTGTTGGTGGTATTCGCCATCATTTTGGGTGATGGCCTGATTTCTATTGGAGTTACATGGGGTGCTGCAATTTCTGGTTGCGAGTCCTGTTCGTTAGTATTGTTACTACTGACTTCATTAGTTTCTGGATTCAGGGAGTTATCAGAATGTGGCGTCATAAGCTCAAGGCCTGCCATCAGTGTTGGAGTTTTGCAGACAGAATTACGATTCAAAAGCTCATCTAAAACAGAGGGTGATATAGTGCGATCTGAATCAATGGATAATCGAATATCGTCATTTACTGTAAAAGGTATTTCGATGCTGTTTTCCGTTTCGATAGCAGGCAACTCTGGCTCATTAGGCGCTGAAAATGCCTCATTTTCAATTGGTTCTGGTCTGTCAGTCAACGTTGATGGTAGATAATCAGAATCATCAAAAATATGACGATTGGTTGGCCATACGCCCGTGGAGGAAAATCCTTTAACAGCATTATAGGCACTAGCTGCTTTCATGTAGGCCTCGTTAAACAACCTTGCCACTTCATATTGTGATACAATACGCCCAACATGAGTTCTTTGGAACAAGGAAATGGCTTGCTCAAAATAGATTTTCAGTGGTCCATACACGCACGTATCGAGCGGTTGCAATCGGTGTGTAGTATGTGGTGGAAAAGACACAAAAATCACATGATTCTTCGAGGCGAACTCTAAGGCTTGAAGATATTTGTGCGATTCGTGGTTATCCATCACCAAGAGAATTTTTCTTTGTTCTGTAGGCCTAGTCATATCCACGAAATGACGTAGCCATTCCAAGAACGTTGGACCATTAATCCAGCCATTGTCGGTACAACTGGCTACCGATCCAGGTGGAGCCCCATCTAGAAGTCTAGGCACCATCCGCTTTCGGCCAAAAATTAGAAAAGGTGGTACAAACGAACCTGCCGCATTGCAGCAGCATATGGTCGTTAATTTACCTCGTTCGACACTTGAAATTACACCGACTTGCTTTTTTCCCGTTCTGCAAAGGATTCTGGGCGGCCTATTGCTGGTAATCTGAACCCCAGTCTCGTCGACGTTGTAAATCCGCGTCGCGTCAATATTATGCTTTTCAATCGCTTGTTCTAGAATATCAAAAAACCTTTGAACTTGTGGTTTGTTAAAACCTCTGGCTCGTGCTATTGAGGTCGGTTCTGGGCGACGAAGACTCATATTCGGATGTCGCATTTTAAATCCGGCGAACCAATCCTCACCCGCGGTATTATTTTTGAATGGGTGAGGAATGTTATTAATTTCAGCATATTGATATACAAGCTTCAAAAAATCTATTTTTGTTAATCCAAAAAAAAGTGAGTCCATATGAAAGATATATTCGAGTAATTCTTTCTCCTGACTTTCGTTAAAAACAGTGATGAACCTACCAAGTTTTTTTTTCGGACATCCTTTTTTGATGTGCCGCTGTAATGTTGATAGGTTGATGCCGTATTTCTTGGCTGCACCTTTGACTGAAGTCTTGCCAGCTTCTTCCATTGCCCGTTTCATAATATCCTCGTCCCAGGAAGCATTTGTAGTTTTTCTTTTATATTTATTTACCATCTAAAAAAAGAAGAAGCAATACCTACATTAACAAGCAATAATATTCTAATTTTTCATTCATTTATGAATTAAAAACTAAGCAAAGTAATTCCTGTCAACCCACGAAGCCATATCTAGGGTAAAACGGATAAGGGCAAAGCAGGTACCCGATTTACCACTACCCGTTCTGCCCAAGAGCACGTTTTAGTTTTAACACTTCATAACCTTAAAATGTAAACAAAGGTAGCCACAAGTTTTCGAAGACAGACTAGCACAATACTAGTAAAATCATAACGTCAAACTTTTGAGAATATATCATACACAATTTTTAAGTAAACACAACTACTCCAAACCAATATTTTTTAGTGTAAATAGCAAAAAAACATTTTTTTATCTTACCTTGAAAGCGCTTGTGTCACTGTTGCGAGCCCACTGCATGTGATTGGTTGATGCTCGAGACACCACACTGCACTCACACATTTTTCACAATTTTGCTTACGGCGCGCAAATTTAAAAGCCTACCCGCTTTAGGCGGGGTACCCGTTTTAGGCCCACCTCCCCTATACGCGGAATCGTAGTGAAAATAAAACAGAATTATATTGTTATAAAGAATTTATATTTACTCAAGTAAGAGCAGTCTCATAATTCTCATAACTTTAGTAGGAACTAGCTTAAACAATCTCGTTATTAAATCATCGTCATATATTCATAAGAATTAGGTAGTTACGTATTAGTATCATGTTATGATCATATCTTACTACAAACATAACAAGACAAAGAGCGTACAAATACAATAATTAAAGGAATTTAAATAATCAGTCAATAATAAATGAAATATTTAACACAAAATAATTAATTAATAGGAACATCAAGAAGTGGTTTATCCAAGACAGGTACACAGGTTCATTCTTTATAAAATAAAGAATTAAAAAATATATTTCATGGTCTTCGTGGGATTAGGTCATCTTTGAAATGTTTTTATACTGAATAGTCCTATTAGAATTTTATTTTATTACTCGCAAATTCACCACACAATCATCGTCAGCAGTACAGCCAGGTCGAATGGAGTCATGTACATGATATTTTTTTATCCCGTAGTCCTTGAAAAAGGTATTATCCGGCTGAATGACAATGTATGGGGATGGTTTCTTTGTTGATTGTTTAGTTAACGTTTCGTACTGCGATGGCAAAAATATTTCTAACGTTTGTTTCTAACTTAACGTTAATGTTTTCTAACTTGCTCTCAATGACAGAATGGACAGAGTCTACCTCTATTTGTGTGTGTCCCCTTTCGAGGTATTATTATGTTATTTTTTATACATGGCTATTCTAGTAGTAATGCGCTACTTGCATTTGAAACGATACTATTTCGATTTTGCGATGTGCAACCATTTGGTCTATATTACTACATCTTTTGGATCTTCATCGAACAGATTTGTTAATCAAATCTATGGTTTATTTGCAACAATACAGTCATAAAAGGTCTTAAATGTGTCAGGTGTAAGTTCTTTGTAACCTGTTATATACGTAAATAGAATTATTGTAATTTTTTTTCTATATAACTTTATAACAAGGAGCTTGATACAATAAGCGAATGAATTTTATTCTTTTGTCAGTCAGTAAAAGTTTCGTATTTGAAAATATTCTGCATGGTCCTTTCCAAAGAAAAATGTTACGTAATCCACAAAAAAGGAAGCGTACCGTCAACTTGGGTGACATTGATTAAGTGTTGACAAAAGCCATGACACAAAACTGTAACGGTTGACTGAAAAAATCTGTTATAAAAACATGATCATGGGAACATGCTGCAGAGTAGGTATCCAAAATACAAAAACCTTAATCATTATAACGAAAAAAATATTTAACTGCGCTATCAACTTTAAACGTGATGTGGGGCGGGCTACTTTGATACACCATGCTTTTAATATGTAATTAGAAAGTCGCCCTCGTAAAGATGGGAAATATGAAAAGACAGATAAGAGAGAGATAAGAAATATTTGTTACTGTTTTTAAGTAATAGGTGAATTTTAGTTTGACGGACACATTTGATAAATATTTGCACGTTGATTCATCGTTAAACATATTATTTATTAGTTCAGCATCATAACAATTGTCTTTCGTTCTGGCCAAGTTGAAATGAATTTTAAGTTCCTCCAACTGAGCAAGTATTTTGGTTATGGCTGGTTCATTGGAAAAATAAGAAATTAAATAATATAAAAACTGTCGTGATTCCTTTTTTGATCCCGTAGTACTTGTGTTAAGTAAGGTTTTGTATGATTCTCGCGCATTACGGATGGAAATATTAACGTTATTGCCACGTCGGGGTGCGCCCTGAAATGATTCTTATTTCAACGGTAGTTTGTTTGATTTTCGTACTCGCTAACAACGAGCTGCACAATACAATCTTTTTAAATTTCACTTTATATTTACCGATTCTTCAAGTTATAGGTT
Source organism: Plagodis pulveraria (assembly GCA_963890685.1). Lineage (NCBI taxonomy): Eukaryota > Metazoa > Arthropoda > Insecta > Lepidoptera > Geometridae > Plagodis > Plagodis pulveraria. The sequence goes on from OY982967.1 coordinate 22,611,150, forward strand.
TAACTTTAGTAAGAGTCCGTCTAGATGGGTACCAATACCAACCTCGGTGTCAAATATTCTACCTCGAAGCTGTACCTGCGCCAACACTACTGTGTTTAGGTGTGAAGGGCACCGCAGCAAGTGAAATTCGATTGAGACAAGAGCTAACGTCTGAGAGTGACGAGCGTATTGCAGTGCCATGCAGAACGAAGTCGGTGACACTGCAAATGTAATATACAGGCGTGACGATTACCATCAGGTGGACAACTTTAATCAGTTTCGTCATTTCATAATATAATTTTTTTTTCCAAAAATTTGCACCGACTGTTACACTTAAATGTGTGAAATAACTTATTGAAGTCGGTACCATGATGGTTCAAAAGTACCTATTATCATAAAACTGTGCGCATGGTACCGACTTCGACAAATTATTTCACACATTTGAGTGTTGAAATCGGTGCAATTTCTTGGATTTTTCTTGCTTTTCACCGTGTGTTACATTTTTTGTGATTTCCAAACGCTCTTCTCCACAGTTTATGAGTCTATATATTTCACCGTTCGCCTCCCTTCGTTTAGGTGAAATCGAGAACCATTTGTAGATTTCGCGTATAAAGAATTCAATGCTGCGAGGTAATGTGTTTTTAGACGTACGGGATACCTCCAGCTGTAGAGAGTGGCAAACGCATCTAACTAACACAAGGTTTTCGAGCCCATAATCCCTTTTCAAAATTGCATACACACCATTATAAATTCATACCATGAGCTATGCGTTATCCGTCGTAATGCCTACCATATTTTGCAACTGCATGTTATGATCCAACACACATTAAACACGTTACTACACCGTCAACTATACCACGCGCGTCAGAAGTTTTTATGTGCACTAAAGCTAAAAAAGAACGAATTATTCGGCATTCGGCGAATAGTCGTCTAAAATAAACTTTTGACGAACTCAAAAACTAATGAGTTAAAAATAATCAATTTTTATTATTTTCCTTAATAAAACAATACACAGTATTAATTATTATCTGTATAATGTGCCTGTGCCTATCATATTCATGAAATTAAATTAGTTAGGCATTTTAATTAATATTAAAATCCAACATTGGCAGATTGTGGCGCAAAAAAACTATTTATTCTGTACGTTCGGGAGCAAGTTGGTTTCGCTTTTCCTCATAAATGAAACCTGCCTCAAAAAAAAAGTCTGTTTGAATAAACAGAGCTTGCTGGTGTGATTAAGTATCGTTTAGCAAGCTTACTTAAAATAGGAAATCTATTCTTATTGGTACTCAAAGCCCACCATTCATATGGGTTTATTTTTCTGTCAGCCTTTGCTAATGCAATGTAGTGGGCGATTTCTTCAGCAGTGGCATTCTTGGGTTGCTCTTCAGTAGGCTGCTCTTTAGATGATTCTTCAAAACTTGCCCAAAATAGTTTATGAGTTTCTGAATCGACATGCTCACTTTCATTGTCTAAACGAGACCTTTTGGATGCCGTTTATGGATCCGAATCATCATTTTCGTCATCTAAAGAAAGCCAAGACCTTCTCTGAGCTAAGACCTTCTCTGAGCGCAGCTCTACGGATCCGTTCACCTTGGGTAGCGTCAAAGTAAAAGTCCTTGTAGTGGGGATTTAAAAATGTCGACAAGCAATATGTCTTACTAAAGCATAGATCGTTCAAGTTAAAACGGGCATGCATATTTTCTATTAACGCCTTTCTAAAATCATCAACGTGTGCAGCTCGTTGAATCAGCGCATCTTTCATTAGGTATCTGGTTAATGAAACAGTGCTACGTATCACATCTGATATAGGTGCATATGTGGAACTCGTGATTTTTGTTATATCTTCGACAGGTTTTAAGAGCTTTAACAGATGTTCTATAACCTCCCACTGATTACTGGTCAAATTTTCAAAATTTACGCTCCTTGATTTTGAAATATACACCGAAATTGCTCTTTTTTTCTCAGATAGCTCCAATAAGTAATATGTTGAGTTCCAGCGAGTTCGAATATCTTGAAGCAGTTTATGCTTAGTAAGTCCGAGCTCAGATTGAATACTTTTAAATTTTGTATATCCTGAATGATTCAAATGTGTCACTATGCGGCGGGCTCTAGTAAGAATTTATTTTATTGGAGAACTGTTATCTAATGCTTTATTTATCACCAGCTGGAGTGTATGTATGAAGCAACGCTCTGAAGGAAGTAGAGTATCCTTAACTCCTTTAACCATATTCACCCCATTATCGTGAACAATCGCTTAAATTTTAGTGATGGGTATATCCCATTTCGTTACACATTGTAACAGTTCTCTTTTGATATTTTCTGATGAGTGTGATTCAGGAAAATGCGCCATGTTTAGAACGGCATGATTCAGGGTAAAGTTTTCTGATATGCTGTGTCCTGTGAAACTCAGAAATGCAGCATTATTTACAGAAGAAGTCCAAAGATCGGTAGTGAATGCTATAGCTTCAGCCCTTTCTAACTCGTTTTTTAGTTGGCTAACGACTCTCTCATACATCTCTGGAATTATTTTCTCAGTGAAATTTGTCCTGCCAGGAATAGTGTATTGCGGCAAAGCATCATTAATGAGACGTTTAAAGCCCACATGATGATCGACGATGGAAAGTGGCTCGTTGTCAATAGCGATCATTTCACCAATCAAGTAGTGATATTTTTTTGCTCGGCTATCGTTGATGTCTCAGAGTTTTTTTTTTCAAGTAGTTGTTGCAGTGACGGTTGCACCAAAGGCTGACTAGGCAACTGGGTGGATGAGGAGGTACTTGGAGATGATTATGCGGGAGCATTATGTTGAGCATGACTACTTGAGCTTCCATGAATTGTACCATACTCATCTGCGAACAAAGAAAAGAACCCTTAATCAGGAAGGTAGGTAGGGCAATTATTTAAATAATGTGACTCACAAGTACAAATTATACTTCATAAATGAAAAGAACTTTTGGCACAAATATTATATTATATAACGTTCTTATTATTACTTTGTAACGGTAAAATAATATAAGTAAAAAAAACTAACCTGGGTGTTTGAATTTCAAATGATTCTGCAAAGCCGTCGTTCATGCTTTTCTTGCTGCTCTTCTTATTTTTACATTACACAAAGTACATTTTGCACTGTTTTTTACCTCTTCAAAATGTAGCCCATCATGAGATTTTTTTTCTGGGTTTGGCATGATTGTTCTTCTTTTTAAGAAACACTTTAATTAACTAATGAAGTATTCAAAGTATTTAATTCAATAGCAATTTTCAAATAAGTGTAGAAAGAAAAAATTAAAAATCGTCAACCGATGTCGAAAATCAAATTACAAATGCGTGCCGCCTACCCAAAACACAAGCGTATTGATTGAGTGAGAAATCCCCTACAGTAATAAACGCTGGGTTATACAAAACGGGGTATTCCCCGTAAAATATATACAAGAAAAGGGTTGCCTGCAGAAAAATTAAATTACTACGTTACATACATGTACCTAGGTATGTATAACATGCAACAGATTTCTTGACGATTACCTTATTGTTTTCTTTTCTCACAACATTATAAGAAGTTAGAAATATTTTTAATGTGCCTTATTTATGTCGAATAGTAATGTCAAGTTATTCGACTATTCGCTAAAGTGAATGGCGATTAATCGGTATTCGACTATTCGCTATAACAACTATTCGCGGCAACTCTAGCCAGGACACTTAACAGGTTCCCTGTCCACAGACCATATGCGGTCTATAAACGGAAAGCACTACAAGTTCTCAGACCACATATGTGGTCTGTGCGTCGAAACAATTTTGAAGGTTTTTAGAGCCGTGGACGTGGAGAGAACGGCGTTTATTTGATGTGGACGTGACAGGACATATCATATAGAAACCAAAAAGGGTTGAGACATAGAGGACGGACGTTAAATTTTCGGGATATCGGGATCTGAAAAAATTACCTAAATATAAGAAAACGGAATCTAGCTTTACTAAATGTTATTGCTTTTTCATTTACTTTTAGCTAAATCAACAATGGATAGGTAGAAACAATAAACAAAATATTGAAAATATTTATTGAAAAAGAAAACAATCATTGAAAAAAATAAAGTTACATGTTCACATGTAGGATTCCTATTTTTTGGAAACACTGTAGACAATACGGTTTAGAACAAATGTTGCATATTTGCGAAACTCCTTTAGCTTTATTAGTGGCAGCTGATGCTGTTTCACCTTTTTGACGAAAATCACTATAGCATCCGGCACTCCTACGTCTAGTTATTTTTCCATCTTTTCTATCCAGCTCTTTGAGGAAATGCTGCGTCTGTGATGTGGATGGCGTAGGTATAGCCGGTGGCTGGACAACGTTTATACCCAGTAAAATTTTCACGATACTCATTTGTGCCTGTAAAAGTGTACATTTATTCTGCTGGTTCAATTTATTGAACAAATAAACCGTATTTATGACACCTACTCCAAATAAGACATCAACAGCAACCTTTTTATACCAAGTGAGGGTTTTACGAATTGGCGAATAGTAGCTTGCCAACTCGTCAGAAAGATTGATACCTTTCTTTCGATCATTGTATTCCAGTATCATATTGGGCTTCAGACGCTGGTTTCGGCCTGTACACATCGTTTGTTCGTCTGCGTGACAAGTAGATATCATAAGGACATCCCTCTTGTCCTTCCATTTTAGAATCGTTTCATAATTTTTTTGTGCAGCAATTAGCTTGTCTTACTATCATTTCTAATTTGACACTGACAATATGCACAGACCGCATATGGTCTGTGGACTCATCAGAAAATTTTTAGTCAATTTTGTTCTAGAGAGCCCACAGACCATATGTGGTATGCGTGAAAAAAATACTTTTCTGATATGTCTATAATATTTTATAACAAATAGGTATGTACCTAAACCCCTAAAACACTGTTTTTTTTTACAAAAACACAACTGGACGTTTGAGGGATTTCCACTCTAAAACCTGTTAATGATTGCCGTACATTTCGTCCGATGAAGATTCAAATTCGTGGCTGCTTCGGAATCCTTAAAACAACTTTGACAAGCTTTGCTCAAATCATCCACACTCATTATAGCACTGTGCTCAGCGATGTATGGGAAAGGCCACGAATAATTGTTCAATAACACACTTGAAACTGTAACACACAATAACACACTTGAAATAATATAACACAACGGAAAATAGTAAAGCCTAGTACACATAATTGATCAAATAATAAAACTACCATTTTTTTGCGGCTTTGGCCGTGAAATTGTAAAATATAATTTACATACTAAAATAAAGCAAATAAATACTTAAAATCTTTATTTAGAACGTAATAGTAATAACAAACTAAGATTCATTTAAGTATTTTCACCGGTAATACCGAAAATTTTTGTTAACAATAATCTATGTACTTACAGTGTACGAAGGAGTGTATTACTTTGGCAGGCTTTAAAGTGTCGTTTTTAGGAATTTAAGAAGCAACAATATACCCACACTATTACAATATTTATTATAAAGCACACATTCTTAATCAAATCAGTTTTTATTGATGATTATTTTTTAAAGATGTAATGACCATATTATGAAATCAGTTAGGCTGCAAAATAATTCAATTAAAATAAACCTCATCACAACTGTTTACTAAGTAATATTGTGACTGTTTTAGTATGTCACGCTTTAATTGGATCTTCTTGATGATCGAGTTTGGTTGTACAATATCCCAGTCCTTTTTTATTGTTTTGACAAATTTCAACTTCGGATGTGTTATTTTTTTTAGAAAACTTATTTTGTAATTTATTTCTTCACTCGTTTCTGTTAAGTCTTCAACGAATCCTATATGATATTTCCATGTACCTCTTTGGTAATATCTGACCAGAACACTATCAGTTTTTCTTACTTCATTGTCGTCCTTCTCTTTTACTGTTTCTTCATTGTCATAATCCCTATCGCCACTTTCTTTCTCTATGTCGGAGCAATTGTTAATGTAGTCTATTACATCTTTATCATCAATTGTTTTGGTTTTCAACACTTTCCCCGCATTCTCATTTAGTTCTTTGTTTTTTACTGGACACAAATTTAATCCCATTTGCAAATTTTCATCTTCTAAAAATGATTCATCGCTGCTTTTTTCATCCAAAATATTATAATCTTCGTCATCAGATTCTCTTAAAGAATATGCTTCATCATCGGTGCTACTATCATGCTGAAGTTTACGCTTTTTTAATGGTTTTTCAGTGTTACTATTTTTCTTTTCTTTGTTTTTACTAAAGTCATTGTGCCTGAAGTAGATGGTTGTTTGACGTTATCGTAGTGACTTATTGTTGCGCGACTTATATCAAACGTTTTGTCAATATTCGTGACCGCAAATGGGCCGTATTTAGTTAAATCAAAATATTTTTGGTTTTCTGCAGAATTTTTAATATCTGATAAAATTTTCAGAGGTGTTTTTACCAATTTGACTTTATTCTGGCAAATTTTATTTTCTTTGTTCGCATCTACTTTTTTATCAAATTGGACTGCTTCACATCTAGACAGTGGCAAAATCCTGGTCTATCCCCTGGACAAAAGCAGCTGAGGCTGCGGTACATAATTGTGTAAGGCTCGACAGTATTTATTATTTGATGCAGTTTCATAGTATTCTGAACTGGTATCAACTCAACGGTTGTTTGCTGAATGGCATCATTGGGAATATAGAAAAGCTTAATTGACGTGTCTGTTTCGTTAAACAACAGATCAAACGCAGTTTTTGCATCAGGAATGTCATTGCCGTAAGCAACCATCGAATCCAGATTGCGTTTCAGAGCACCACCAACTCCGTCAGCAGCTCCTTTCCCATGCGACGCTTCGAAGAAATTCCATGTAGAATAAGGAAAACCGAGCTCTTTTGTGACTTTAGAAAAATAATAGAAGTTTTTCTTCTGTCGGTATTGCGATGTGGGACCATCGGAATAAAAATGTATGGAATCTGCAGTCGGGAATTTCTCTCTGATCCATTCCAAAATTGGTTGAATATGAGCCCAAATAGCATCTGGTCCATGGTCATTATTTGGAGAAATTGATGCAAATGATATCTTGTCATTTGAAGCATATAAAATACCGGTATGAAGAGTAATTTGCTGCTTCGAAGAACCAAAGTGCATCGATTGTATTTCCTTGCTCAGTTTGCATACGTAATTCTCTGAAAAATCAATGTGCAATAAAACTGAGCGCTGATCTAAGCTTTCTATGCAACGTCGATATTCTTTATACTGGTGGGTGATGTTGAAGCTGTGCCTTTTCATATTATGTAGTTCTTTTTTGAATGAGTCCAATAATGATTTCAAAGTATCAGTTTTTTTCTGCTTTATCATTTTTTTGGTAATTTTTGTTCCATCCTTGTCATTTTTGACCTTGTATTCATGGGACTGAAGTATCCATTCATACCATGAAATATTGTCATCTAGGTTTATTTCATTGAGGAAAAAATCAATACTACTTTCTTCACACAGCTCACATTCTCCATAGGCACATTCCTTTCTTTTTATATCACACATTACCATAGCAATTAATTCATCTACATCTTGTGTTGCAATGATTCCTTTAGATTTTAGAGCTTGTGCCTTCATTAGTAAATTATCATGTTTTTGGCAAGCACACGTGTCTCGGCTTTCTACTGTGGGTGGAATTACATGGAATGGTCTGTATTTTTTAAAAGTGGATAGAGCTAATTTGCCACCGTCACGTCTGTATTTTGTATAAAGCTTTTTCAGTGTTCCTAACAAGTATCTTTTTTGTCTTTTCTCATTCTTCTTTGTTTTGATTTCCTTTTTTCCTGCTGTCATTCTGCTTACGTTATCTCTTTCAAAAAATTCTTTGAGATTCCTTACCAAAATATTGTTCCGTTTTTCTTTGTGCAATGACGAATGTTTCCTTTCAGTCCTAAAAATGAAGCCATTTTTCTTTTTAGTTTATATTTTTGTGCATTTTCTCTTAACAATATATATTTTAGTATTGTTTTTACTTTTGTACTTGAATTTTGGTACGACTCTTTTAATGTGTGTAAAAGTACTTCGTGTTATAGTATTTTTTTCTTCACCTTGTCCTTTTCTTCTTTATTTATGGTAGGCAAATTGTCTTCAATAAAGTTATTAGTTTTAGTCTGAGGAGTCCAACTTGTACTGTTTTCTGTCTTCACTTTATCAAGTTCTATTTGTAATTTACTAACCGCTTCATTTTTTTCTTCAAGCAATTTAAACATTTTTTTATTCTTCTGCACAGATCTTTTAATTTTCTTTTTCATGTTTTTTAAAGATGTCATTAATGTCGTTCGCTCTTGTTTAAGTTCTAAATTTTCTTTTTTTAATCGATATATTACTCTTCTGTTAAATTTTTGTAAATGATGTTTGGATGATGCAGATAGCGTCTCTTTAGTAGTTTCTGGCGATGCATGTTTTTCTTTGTTTCTCTTTTTTTCTCTCCATTGCTGTCTAATAATTTGCTGCTGAGAACTGTCAAAGTCTGCTATTTTTTTTAGTTCTTTCAGCGTTTGATTTCTTCTGCTCTAAAAATTTTTCAGGATCCCTTTCTTTGAGTCTTTCCCTATACAACTTCTGCCTTTCAGCTGGCGTCATTGGCATCTGAAAAAAAATTATACCCTTCACCGGCAAAGCTTAGCAAATATAATGGGAGATTTTCCAGCACCATAAAAAAAAGCTTATTGTGAATTGTACCGCCCAGACTTGGCAGTAATTATTAAGTTTTGTCCAAACAAACCAAACCAAACATTTAGCTAGCGCCAAGTACAAAAAATATTTACGTTTTTAATAATTGTAGTAAAAAAGTCGTAGTCCCAGTCAAATTTGTGTTTTATCGACTTCTACCTTCGACAGTTTCACGGTTTCCGCGAATATGAATAATATATTCAGGGATAGATCAAACATATTTAATGCCAGTAGAAGTGTAGAAGTTCTCATCAACTCTACTATAGTTGATGAGAACTTCTACACTATTGATGCACTACACACTACTACTACATATATAGAGACGGTGCTGACTAAACCTCTCAACAACTCTACTATAGTTGATGAGAATTACTTTTTTTTAACCTTGTTTGGAAAATCTCCCATTCTGTTATGCGCAAGCGTGACATTCACTGTCATCGTTTCGCCACTCAGTTACATATTTAAAATATATATACAATATGCGCTAGTTATCTTTATATGGCATAACTCGACTGGTAGTTCTAAACCAAAGATAGGCCTTTGTGTTTATCACTGAAAAATATTGCTATAAACGTTAGTTTGCAAATTACAAAATTGATTCAGTGTTAAATATCTCGTCGTGTCGATATGCTCGCAATACAAAACAAACAAACGCATACACTCATAGCTGTCCTCTAAGACCTCTCGTGTCGAAGGCAGACACGCTACCTCTAGGCCATCGAGGTCATCAGTATGAATGTTTCAACTATTTTTTAATGTGAACTAGGCTTAATGTATTTTCTTGTGTGTTACGTTACAAAAAACATAACACACGTAACATGCGGGAATAAACACACGCGAAAATATAACCTATTTCTGGGATTAAAACTTTTAAATTTTGTCTAAATGCACAGAAAACTAGACGATTACCGAAAAAACAACATTCTTTACAGTAATTTTGACTTAAACGGATTAAATTTCAACACTTACCTTGTCAAATCACATCAAATAACTTGAAAAAACTAGATGACCAAAATTTTCGCTAACGACTACCTCACGAATTGCTTCCATACTAAAATGGCTGACAGATGTTTGACATTTCTTTAGACTCGTAGGAAAGTTTGCCAGCATAAAAAAATAATTATAGTGTGGCTGTGATTTGAAAATTAAATTCTACTGAGCATTTCGTGTTATGTCACACACGGGAATCAAATTTGGGCCATAGTTTCAACCATGTGTTTTTTTTATAATAGGCAGATATATCGATTATTTATTGGTTTTAAAACAAGGCCATAACAATATAAAATAGTACAATGTAGCAAATATATGATATTATTTTGATTTGATCAGAAAAAAATCAATAGTTTGGTGTCACATGGACGAGGGACATTTTGATTTTGTATGAAAGCTGTAATCAACCTAAATTATTAATCGAAAATTTATATAAATAAATAAGATATTTTTGATTTTGAATTAGGCCATGCTGGGTAGAATTCCCCTAAATATTGATAAAACAGTAAATGTTATTAAAAAAAATGTACTGTATTTATTTACTTTTAATTTTAGTATGGTCCATGTTTTAATTTTTGAAATGAACATTATTTCTAGTTATTTTTCCATCTTTTCTATCCAGCTCTTTGAGGAAATGCTGCGTCTGTGATGTGGATGGCGTAGGTATAGCCGGTGGCTGGACAACGTTTATACCCAGTAAAATTTTCACGATACTCATTTGTGCCTGTAAAAGTGTACATTTATTCTGCTGGTTCAATTTATTGAACAAATAAACCGTATTTATGACACCTACTCCAAATAAGACATCAACAGCAACCTTTTTATACTAAGTGAGGGTCTTGCGAATTGGCGAATAGTAGCTTGCCAACTCGTCAGAAAGATTGATACCTTTCTTTCGATCATTGTATTCCAGTATCATATTGGGCTTCAGACGCTGGTTTCGGCCTGTACACATCGTTTGTTCGTCTGCGTGACAAGTAGATATCATAAGGACATCCCTCTTGTCCTTCCATTTTAGAATCGCTTCATAATTTTTTTGTGCAGCAATTAGCTTGTCTTACTATCATTTCTAATTTGACACTGACAATATGCACAGACCGCATATGGTCTGTGGACTCATCAGAAAATTTTTAGTCAATTTTGTTCTAGAGAGTCCACAGACCATATGTGGTATGCGTAAAAAAAATACTTTTCTGATATGTCTATAATATTTTATAACAAATAGGTATGTACCTAAACCCCTAAAACACTGTTTTTTTTTACAAAAACACAACTGGACGTTTGAGGGACTTCCACTCTAAAACCTGTTAATGATTGCCGTACATTTCGTCCGATGAAGATTCAAATTCGTGGCTGCTTCGGAATCCTTAAAACAACTTTGACAAGCTTTGCTCAAATCATCCACACTCATTATAGCACTGTGCTCAGCGATGTATAGGCATAATGTTCCTTCTGCTACATGTACAGCTGAGGGTGTTCGTGGTATCTCAGGTTGAAAAGGCAATGGTTTATTACCTGAAATGAAACAGATGCTGTGTCGGTGTCTGCATACATTTAAACTATTACATTATATTTTTCTGAGTTGCAAGTAGGGCATAGCGGTATTGGTGTTATTGACAATACCGCTATTGTACCGGTATCAATATCTTTTTAAAACCGGATACCGGTATTTCGGTAATTTTCGGTATTTCACCGTAAATGTTAAATATTCAGAAAAAATATATTTTACACTCCATATAATATTGTTGTCGTCTAATACAGTAAATATTTAAGCAAATTAATTTTATTTATATTTTTTGGTACTTATTCATATGACTTTTTTTATTATAACAATTAACAATCAAATATTTACAATAATTTGTCACATTAATGTCAAAAAACGGTTAGTTAAATATCAAACATTCTTCTTACAAAATTGCCAATAAAACGACAAGAATCACATAAATTAAACTGAAAATTAGAGAAACAGAAAAGTTTGTTTTAACCTGACAGTAACACATTTAAAGTTCAGTAGATCCGCACTGATATAATGAAAATAGAGTATAGATATTAATGATGATAATATAAATATACCAAAAGAGAAACAACTTAAAATTTCTTCATATAAAGATTAATAAATACAACATAAAACAGCCTTTAAAAGTAGTGTCTGTGGAATAAACAGAAGAAATAATTTTATCATATTGTATGCATTGTTGCTGCAAAAGTTGTAGACAACAAATTAACCTAAAGTCTTCTTATTAAATGAAGATCGTATTTTATCGCGTATGTAATTCGTCAGTTTAAACGCTCTTTCTGATTCTGCACTAGTTGGATGAATGGTCGTCATTTGTCTATACAGCTTATCTAAATAACGTAGGGGAGGTAGGGGAGCATTGGGCACTTATTTTACATAAATAATAATAAAACTGTTAATATTTATCATAATCAAAATTTTATTTCAAATATATCTAGCACACACATTTGGCATTAATTAATGCTTAGAATAGTTTTGGTATTATAATTAGTCTCAAAGTTACAAAAGATCTTCGAACACATGTCCAAACCTCCCGGTGGGAGGGAGGTATGGGCACCCCTGTATGGAGGCATGGGCACTGTATTTAATATGCACGATATTGCTTTACTATACTACTATGCTTATGTATTAACATTGCTATAAAAAATTGTAATATAATTTTTTTTCTTAGAATAGAAAGATTAATAGAATTACAAAGTAATTATAGACTTTCAAAAAATTAAACAACGTGATTTAGAATCAATACTGCACGATGTTGGACTTAATTAAACTTATCACTTATCTTATATTTGGTATGATCCAAAGAGGCTTGTCAAATTTTTATTAAAAAGCAATATTTTTGAATTCAGAGCTAGAAATACCGTGTGTTGTACCATTTTGGAATCCTAATGAAATAGGCTATTTATTAGTTTATTAGGCACTCATGTCACCGTACATTTTTTTTACACCACGAGATATCAAAGTTGGAGAAAAGAAAAACACGAAGCACAAATTTTGCGTTTGAAATAAAAAATAAAAAACTATGGCAATCGTACAAAATTGGTACTTTACATTTGATAGCACTACTATCTAGGAATGTTATTCAGAAAACAGATTGAAAAAAATCCTTGAATTGCAAATTTGGCACTCAAAAGAGTGAGCTAAGATCCAACTTTTTCAAATTTTCAAAAATGTTCAATAAGTCGAAAATCGTGACACTTTTACTGAATGTAAATTGTCATTTTTCAAACAGTCGTGATGTCCCCCAACCGTAGGTAAAGGATTATCCACTCTTTACGCCACACCCTGTATATTTAAAAAAATTTGGTGCTGTCATCCACCCTGAAGAATGTGCTGCTCCATCTGAACCAACAGGGGCATCATTTAGCATATTTGTTTTGAAATTGACCCGTGGGAATATGAAAAAGGGTGGTATTGAATTGCCCAATGCATTAATACCGCAGCAAACTGTTACAAGCGTCCCTCTTTCAGCTGATGTTACTTGCCCAACTTGCTTAGTGCCTTTGAGAGCAATCACTTTCTGGGTTCGTTGTTCTGTTGATAATCCAGTTTCGTCTATATTGTAAATAGACTCAGGGCCGAAGCGATGCCGTTCATATACAGTTATAAGATTTTCAAAAAAATCTCCGACATTTTTCTTATTGAAACTTGTGGCCCGTATGAGGCTGGTAGCTTCTGGTGTCCTTATCGATAGCTGAGGTTGTCTTTTAAGAAATCCCCTTATCCAATCTTTGGATGCAATTTTCTTCTTTGTCCAGTTATCTGGTTTTTTTTTTTCAATGGCAGTGGCGTATTCATAAACCAGTTCGCGTGTCTTAACTTTTGACAGTCCATGGTTTAGTTTAAACGATGTTACAAGATATTCTGCAATTTTTTCTTCTTCATCTTTCGTGAATATTTGAGATGATATAAATTTAGAAGAAATATCTTTCACGACGCCACCCTGCTTTATGTATCTTTGAAGGTTAGACCTGGGTATATCGTATTTCATCGCAGTAGTTTTAATTTTTCCTCTCTTAGAAACATCTTCCAATGCGCGCAAAATAGCATCTTTAGGGATTTCAAGTTGCTTATTTTTCTTTTTAAATGAAAACGGCATTGGCCTGAAAAGAAATGGTTAACCGTTCAATCCAATGGGCATATCAAAAAAGCGCAAAAGTATGACACCAAAATACACTAAAAACAAAGGGAGCATTGGGCATGCCCAAACCTCCCTCCTACCTGCATGCCAATTGATCCCCATAACCTCACTTTTCAAATAGATTTGAATACAATCGTTCATTTGCGCCCAATTGTAAGCCAAATTGACTCGCCCACATACAAACTAGCTCAACACCTTGCTAAAATACTGTCTCCACTTCGCGGTCAAACCAGTGCGCATGTCAATAATTCTTAACATTTTGTCAGTCAAATGAAAAATCTAAAATTGACTGATGATGAAGTTATGGTCAGCTTTGATGTACAGTCGTTATTCACCAGACTACCTGTACATGATTGCATTGAAATTGTCAAGAAAAAACTTAGTGAGCATGAACTTCCCATGGAATATGCAGAATTACTAGAACATTGCCTAATATCTGGCTATCTATTCTGGGAAAATAAGCTCTTCATACAGATTGATGGTGTAGCTATGGGCTCTCCAGTCTCCCCCGTTGTTGCCGACATTTTCATGGCATCCACAGCTGTGGCTATGCCGAAGATCTACAAACGGTACGTAGATGATACTTTTACCATCCTCCCCAGTAATAAAGTGTCTGCATTTCTAAACCATCTAAACTCCTTACATAACAAAATTCAATTCACAATGGAGCCAGAGGTCAATAAATGCTTAGCTTTTCTTGATGTTTTAGTCATCAGGAATCCTGACAACTCCCTTTGTCATACAGTGTATAGGAAACCCACCCATACAGATAAATATCTCAATGGTAACTCCCATCACCATCCATGTCAGTTGGCTACCGTAGGCAAATCTTTGTTACAGAGAGCACGTGGCATCTGCGACACTGACCATCTCAAGGAGGAGCTTCAGTATGTAAAACAAGTACTGCGAAGCAATAATCACAAGCTCCCAAGAATGCGTCACAGAAGCCGGCCAAAGCCTTCCACAGTTGAGAGACAACCTGCCATCTTACCTTACATCAAGGGTGTCACGGACAAAATTGGTAATATCTTAAGACGAGCTTTAATAAAAACTTACTTTAAGCCGCACAAGACGATCAACCAATTTTTAAGACCTGTTAAGTGCAATATTCCCCTACAAGATGCAGGTGTTTACAAACTTGATTGTGAATGTGGGCTGTCATACATTGGGCAAACAAAGAGGAGCATTGGTATCCGGGTAAAAGAACACATTGCTGACATGAAGAACAGACGCTCGACCAAGTCTGCGGTTTGTGAACATGCCCAGGACAAACCCAACCACTACATTCGGTTCGACAACCCACAAATCCTCGCCAGAGAGACCCGGTATATGCCAATAATGTTACGCGAGGCTATTGAAATCAAAAAATACCCTAAATTTCAATAGAGATGATGGTTGGCAAGTACCACCTGCTTGGGATCCTGTCATCAAATTAATTAAATCTCAAGGCCGACACAAATCTGCAAGACCTCTGGACACTGAGCGAATACTGCGTGAATAGGGAACGTTATGATAAATATAAAAATTTTCAGACGGTAGACCAAATAACTTTCTTAATAACTCATGTGGCAAATAATACCAATTAGTCACCCCGTGACCACGATCACTGCAAAGTGTTTGAAACGTCGGGACAAAAATAATGATAAATATACGCGATTTAAACCGTTTAAAGGTGTTTAATTACTATGTGTAATAATCGCGAAAACCTAAGACAACAAGATTTGAATAAGTTTATTTTTATCAAATGTAGAATCCTAATTGACAGGTAAATATAATCTTCATTAAACACAATAAAAGAAGTTAACACAGATACTTACACTTTCTTGCAGATTTCTTTGTTATGTTTCTTCAAATCACAGTCAAAATATTTACTTCTGTACGCAACGAACCGTTCAGCGCATGTAACTTGACAACCAAGTGAAATGACAGCTGACACTTTTGGTTAGCGGTGTTGCCAGTTATTAAACTATAGTGCTGTGGTAGAAAACAAAAAATATCTAGAATAGATTTTGAGGAATGAGGGGGAGAATAGATTTTGAGGAATGAGGGGGTGCCCGAACCTCCTGACTGCCCAATGCTCCCCTACCTCCCCTACTCTCTTTTCGTAATTTTCGTACAGTGACATTTTATATTAATGTATCATATCAGATTCTGTATCATCATCTGTGGTATCAGATTCATTAGATTCGTTGTGATTGGAGTAAAAAAATCCTTTGTTCTACTTTTTTCTTTCAGAGACTTCTCGATCGCTTTATTTAATTCTTGTTGAATTAAAGTTTAACCCCATCGTTATCGCTGCAACTTGTTTTTGCACTATCTGCTGATATTGTCGATTGATTACTTGGATTGATTATTGGAAACGCTTTATGAGGCTTATTAAATTTTAAAGCATATAGAGTTTCTTATGTTCCGATTATCTCCTCAATAATAGATTTTTCTTAATATTGTATATAAAACTAAAACAACACACACAGTTCTTATCACCATCAAATACTCGGAAACATTGATTACCGGTTGTGCCTTGTGAATGTCCGTAGTACGAGGGCGGCACTGAAAATTTTGCGAATCAAGGAAGTGACACAACATTACTATTTAAAAATGTATTTATTGCTTTTCGAAGTATTCTCCGCGAAATTTGACACACTTTTCCATACGACGGAACCAATCATTGAAGCAACCATTCCATTCGGAAGTTGGGGTATCCAAAATGGCCGTTTTGTAGGCATCCACAGCTTCTTCAGGTGATGAAAATCTTTGACCACGCAATTTATTCTTTATTATAGGGAAAGTATAGAAATCATTAGGGTTTAGGTCGGGGCTGTACGGCGGATGGTCTAATAATTCTATGTTTTCTTGCTCTAAAAACTCTTTTGTTCTGTGCGCGGTTGAAGAACTCGCATTGTCGTGATGGAGGATGATTCGGCGGTTGCAGTTCTCTTTACGGAGTTCAGAAACGACCTGTGGCAAACAAATGCTAGCATACCATTCTGCATTAACCGTTCTTTGTCCTTCAAGAGGAAGCGCTCGTAGCGAAGTTTACTTAGCTGTTCTTAACCGATCAGCAAAGTTAAGCAACGTCGCCCGCGGTCATGAGTTGGATGGGTGACCGCTAGTGACATTACTACTGAGCGCTTCCGTGCTTCGGAGGGCACGTTAAGCCGTCGGTCCCGGTTGTTGTCTAAGGATGGCAGTCGTTATAGCATGGTGGTAGGGCATTTTGCGAATGCCCGCCTGGCTAGCTACCACCCTCAAGTAGAAAATCTCTCGCCAAGCAACTAACGGTGTGTTCCGGCAGCTGTCCTTGAGAGCCAGTACTTCTAGGTTAGCCTGAACAACATCTTCGACCATGTCGTCACTTACCATCAGGTGAGATAGTGGTCAAAGGCTAACCTATCAAGAATAAAAAAAAAAAAAAAAAAGGAATAGTCGCAACATGGCCGGTTTTGGAGACAAACTTGGCCACCATTTTTTTTGCAACACTCCGTGAACGAACAATTTTTGTTGGCTTTAACTCATTTTCGAACACCCAAACTCGTGACTGGTTTTTTGTTTCGGGTTCGTACGCGTATATCCAGCATTCGTCACCTGATACGATATTGTATACAGCATTTGAGGATCCTACGTGGAATCTTTCGAGAGTTCTGTAACGCACCAAGTAACGCGAGCCGCTTTTTGCTCTTCACAGAGCGAATGCGGTATCCATCGGGAAAACAACTTTTGTACACCTAATTGTTCATGCAAGATTATTTGTATTTGACTCATGCCAATGTCTAAAGTTGCCTGAATTTCGTGGTATGTCATATGTCGATCTTCCTCAATCAGCTTACGCACAGCATCAACGTTTTCTTGGGTGACTGCAGTTTTTGGACGACCTTGACGGGCTCATCACTGAGCTTGACACGTCCACGTTGAAATTCAGCAAATCAGCGATAATTTGTGGTTTTGGATGGGGCTTCATCACCAAATGCAGAAATCATCCGGTCAACACACTGTTTTTGTGTTAAACCACTTCGAAAGTCATAATAAATCATTGCTCTTGAATTTTCTCGAGTCAATTCCATTTTCTCAACGACTAAACAAGTTTGACAAAACCTTGTGACAAGACCGAGAATCTTTTTTTAAATAAATAAATGGTATTCGATTTTTAAAACCAAGAAGTTTTCAATTTAAAAGATTTTAATATGACAGGAACAGTTGAAATGTTCCATTGCCGATACTTTTAGTGCAGTCCTCGTAATTGTGAGTAGAAAACTAACGAAGCAATTGAGAGCACAACACAATTAAGAATATGAGTGTGAGCAAAATCAGATTTCTGCAATAATTTCGCGATTGCAGCCAACATATAGGTCTGCGACTCTGCCCTTTTTTTAAAACAAGACCAATAGGAGGTCTTTTTACCCCTACACCAATTAGAGTTTCAGATTAATAAAATTCACATAAAAAGTTATTTTTTCTAAATACAATTCTTATATTTGCTTTGTATGGTTCTAAATACTTCAATAAATCTTAAAAATTACTGGCTTTCATGAAGAATAAACCCTGAAAATATAATTTGGCTAGTGCTAGGGCATCATGTTGAAAAATGTACTTTAATAGACTTAGTGCCAAAAATCGATATTACTATTTCCAAAATTCAATAAGGAAATTTCGATAAGCGTACTGTTTATATCGATACTGTTACTGTCTGATACAACTTACCCACGTCTGGATCTAAAGGGTGGTTAAATTTCAAGGGCCGATGTTGATTTTGAATAAAACACAAACTATTTAGGAAATTATTGTTATTTTATTTTATTATGATATATTGGTATTACTCAATTATGTATGGAATAAAATATCGGTCAAATGGGCGCCGCGGCAACGGCGGCACACCTCCATCCGATGGTCCAAATTTTCGATGACCCTGAGGCATAATGGAGGTTCTATGCCGTTAATGTGCCGAATTATCTCATCCTTTAGCTCTTGAATTGTTGCTGGCTTATCGACGTACACCTTTTCTTTCAAATAACCCCAAAGAAAAAAGTCCAACGGTGTCAAATCACATGATCTTGGCGGCCAATTGACATCGCCATTACGTGAGATAACACGGCCATTGAATATGTTGCGCAAAAGAGCCATTGTTTCGTTAGCTGTGTGGCAAGTGGCACCGTCCTGCTGAAACCACATATTGTCCACATCCATATCTTCCAATTCGGGCCATAAAAAGTTCGTTATCATCTCACGATAACACCATTCACAGTAACTGCCTGACCGGCCTCATTTTGGAAAAAATAGGGCCCGATGATGCCGCCAGCCCATAAACCGCACCAAACAGTCACTCTTTGTGGGTGCATTGGTTTTTCGACAATCACTCTTGGATTCTCATTCGCCCAAATGCGGCAATTCTGTTTATTGACGAATCCACTCAGGTGAAAATGTGCCTCATCACTGAAGATGATTTTCTTCGAAAATTGATCATCCACTGTTGCCATTTCTTGCCACCATTCTGCCCATTCACGACGTTTGGAATGGTCAAGAGGCTTTAGTTAAATAATTAAATGCAAGTCTTTATGCATAATGTTCATCAACGACGAGCGTGAGAGGTGCAATTGTTGGGCACGACGACGAGTTGAGGTGGACGGCTCTTCAGCCACACTATCGCAAACAGCAGCAATATTTTCTGCAGTACGAGCTCTACGAGCATGCACTGGTGTTCTCACATCTTCTACAGACCCGGTTTGCTCGAATTTTTCCACGATTTTTGCGATTGTACGCACATTTGGTCGATCAAATTGACCAAAAAAATCACGAAGTGCACGATATGCATTTTGATTTGAACGCCCATTTTCATAATAAGTCTGGATAACTTTAACACGTTGTTGGATTGTGTATCTCTCCATGGTTCAAATTGAGTAAGTCTGAAATAGAGAAATGTCAAATAAAATTCGGAAAAAAACTTGGCGTTTAGGTGTGGTTCATATTCAACATCGGCCCTTACAATTTAACCACCCGTTATATTTTGAACCAGCAATGGTGCCAGTATTTAGCGTATTGCCACATATTCTTATATGTCCCATATATTATTGGGCGACATTATTGCCATCTATTGGGCACAGTTCTGAGTTGTCAGTCTGAGTTCTATGGTTTTTATTAAATACATAAAATACAGAAATTGTGGTATAGAACCTCCAATTTGCTACTTAGACCGTTCCGTTCGAGAAAACAGTATCCTATTACTAAGTTTGTGATTTACGTCTGTGCTATTTTTAGGGTATCTTTTGAAGCGTAATGGATAAGTACCTAGTTGAAAGTTTCCCAGAAAGTATATTGTTATGACAGATTTCTTAGAAAATATAAAAAAATCGGATAAGTTATAAAGCCTCGTGTTTGAGTCTAACTCGCACTTAATCTGTTTTACTTCTGTTATGGTATCACATTTCTAGATATTTTTTTTGTGTTTTTTAAAAGAACTATTTCCGATTTTATTCACTAGGTACACTGATTTTCGTTCGAAAATCAGCATGAAATGTAGGGAGTGCTAACAAATATTATTTATTATTTGTTACGATCTTGGAATTTAAGCGCCTAAAAATTATTTTTAAGTCATAATAACAGTTAATTTATAATATTTTTTTTTGTTTCCACTAATGAATCTCCAACATAATAAAAATGTTAAGGCTTGTTGTAAAAAAACCTACGTACGAATAAGTGATGATAACGTTTTCATTTAATAAATGAAGGTAGCTCACACAATACTTTTGGTAAGTTTACTACATTTGCTATTTGTTTACATTGTATTTGATTACGTCAAAATGAACGTTCCTTGTGTGTTTGTGAAATCACATAAAAATAAAGATCTATTGTTGCATGATGGATTTTTATATACTTTAAATAAAAAGTTTAATTATAAAAAAAGTTTAATAATAAATTTTACTAGAGTTGGGTTAGAAAGCAATCATTGAGCTGTGGTGTAGCGGCAACAACTACAAAAAACAGTGACCACCATTACATTCATAAAGTAAATGATATATCTCACATCCACGAACCGGATCAAGATTCCGCGCAGGCGCACGTTTTAAACGCTTCATTAAGGAGAAGAGCGGCCGACAGTTTTGATGGACCTGAAAAAATAATTCAAAAAAGTATTCAACACATACCTTCAAAATCGGCTCCTTTCATGTAACTGACTGGTTTTATAAATACTATATTGGTGGCACATTTAAACGAATACCAAGTAAGAAAAATGCTGTCATCAGTAAGCTGAAAAGATCACCTCCTAGATTCCCTCCTCGAATGTGGTCTGTTTTAGACTGCGTAAATGCGAATATACCGACTACGCAGAATGCTGTTTAAAAATTGGCACAACCGTTGGAATAGCCTCTTACACAGAAAAAAAATTAATATATATAAAACTCTAAAAGAATAGTCAAAGGAGCAAAATAATACGAACCATGAAGTAGAAAGAATATTAGCGAATATTATAAAACGAAAAAGAAATACTTCTAATCAAATCAAGAAGTTGACTAAACATTTTTGGCCAAAAGACACAATGGATATTTTAGAATATATAAGTAGTCTATCATATATAATATATATGAAAAAATGTTTTTTATAAATAATAAAACAAACTATACATCGTAATTTTGAAGTTCTTATAACTTATAAAGTCATAATTGAAAATTAAACGTTGTGAACTATTAAGAAAAATTACAAGTTGACTACAAAATAAATGTGTTTTTATTGAACAAAATCGGGACCACCTCTTACTGTTTTTACATTCACATCATTACATTACATCAATATCGTTGTGCGTACATCCACCGTTGAACATATGCTTCCACCATTTGGGGGAATTTGTCATAATCCCCACGCTCTGGTATTTATCCTTTGTTACCTCTTACAAATCCCACAGAAAGAAGCAAGTGTGGCTAAAAACGTTGCCAGTAATTCTAGTTTAGCCTGAACAAAATAGGGGATCTAGCACTCTTTCTATCCCAGCCCTAAGTATTTATTTTTTGTCAAAGTATAAATGTACTGTGCTAAGTAATCAGGTTCAGTTGTCAAATAAGTTTTTTTTCCAAATAAAGGAACTGACGTCTACGACACTGAAAAGTATAAAATGTCCTGGTAAACTCGGCCACATGATGATTCAAAATACTCTGAGGTCCCATTATCATGGCCCAAATTTTCCCTTTTTTATAAACTATTTTCACGCTTTATGTGATACGTGCTGCCTAAAAGATTGGTTTTCACTACCTACAATAATGGTCACCATCAACAAGACTTACAAGTAAGTCATCGAGGTAGGTGAAAATAAAAAAGGACTAGACCGATGTTGATAAAACTTAAAAAGGATGAACCTGGACCCTACCCAAAAAAGAATTATCAAAATCAATGCATAATTGCTGTAGAAATCAGTGAACTACATAACAAAAACAGTGAAACAGCGACTCCTGCTTTTTTAAAGTCATTTAAAAAAATATAATACGTTTCTCTTGCTTCTAGAATAGATTCTAAAAGAAATATGTAGCAGTGAAAAACTTTCGAAGTTGCAGGCGTCGCAATATAATACATTCTCAATTCAGTTCATCGCAATCTAAAATCGCGTGCATCGTGGTGGAGAACATTCTAAACTAAGTAATATCGCAGGAGCGTTCTCTCGAAGCAACGTTGATCGAACTCGTATACTTTACGTAAAACGTTATCGAAATTCAGAATGACAGTCGTTCGGTTGTTCAGGTTTTTATCTAATAAGGTCCGCAAGAGAATCTTGCCTGCTCTCTTGGAGATCCGTGCGAAGATGTGAACAATGTTTTCGCTCACTAAATTGTGTCTTTGAGAATTCCTTGAGCTGTTCCCAGGATGTGAACTTCTTAATAGAGCAGGCCACTTCCGCTTTCCCATATAATTGCCTAAGGATAAATTTAAATAAAATAGGCATTTGGGATTCTGTTGATGAACATAATAAGTTATCTATTACGTTATTTTCAGATTATTGTACAATGTTAACTGACATTATGGATTTTGTCTCTTTCTCTGTTTTATAAATCGTTCGTTCCTGGTCGATGTCAGTGTTGTAGGTTGTTAGCCATGATGGTCCATGCCACCATAGATGGTGTTTACGTAATTGACCAGCTGTTAGGCCACGACACGCGGCATCCGCACTATTTTCACTAGCTTTTACGTATCTCCAGCAGCCGCCAGGCATTATTTGTTTTATAGCATTGACTCTATTTGCTACAAATGGTGTCCAACGTGCTGATTCTCCTTGGACCACCATAGAGTCACACCATCCGTAGATTTCCAATTTGCAGTTGACGCTTTGTTTAATTTTGCTGATAACCTTTAACAGTAGATTTGCCCCGCAAAGCTCGATCCTTCGGCAATGTTATTGATTTTCTATGTGGTACAAGTTTTGATTTTCCGGCGACAAGTTCTGTTTCGTTACGGGATTTTGACCTCGCAAAAACCACACAACCAAAAGCGGACCCCGATCCGTTACAAAATCCGTGTATTTCAATAACGTCATCCTTTTCGCTAAGTGCCTTGAGTTAAGTGTGATACCTTGGTATCCTGCAGTTGGTAATTTCACCGATATCGTTCATTACCTTGGACCACTCTTTATGTATGTCAGTTCTGATACCATATCGTCACATTGTAAATTGTGCTGCCAGAGCTTTTGAAATAATAATTTAAGCTTTGTTGATAGAGGTGTTAGCGAACCGAGCGGGTCAAATAATTCTCATATTTCATATAGATTACACTGAATATAAATTGATCGTCTTTTGAATTCCAGCCTAAGCCTAATGTTTTTGATGTTTCTTCCTTTTTAAAGTTGTGAAAGTTGCTCTCGTCACATCTTGTATTGTTTATGATTAGAATCCCATGTTATTATTTTGTCTTCCCACCCCCATATTTCCAGACCTCTAGAACCATTTCCTGAACCTTCGAGGGAGAGAAAGCATAAGCATATTGTATTGATATTGACCCATACGTGTTGGATCCATCTCCTTCTAATAGTTACAGATGATACAGCTCATTTTCGCTTGTTTCTGCTTTTGTGTAGCTGTCCTTACTCATTTAAAATTCATCCTGGATCACTCTTGTCCGTATATTTCTTAAGCCTGAAATTTAAGTAATGTATATATTATATCCAAAACTTTGTGTTCTTAGAGAAAGCATATTGTATTGATATTGACCCATATGTGTTGGATCCCTCTCTTTCTAATAGTTACAAATGATGCAGCTCGTTTTCGCTTGTTTCTGCTTTTGTGTAGCTGTCCTTCCTCATTTAAAAGTCATCCTGGATCACTCTTGTCCGTATATTTCTTGGGCTTGAAATTAAAGTAATTTATGTGTTATATCCAATACATACTTTGTTACGTGTTATTAGAGAAAGCATATTGTATTGATCCCATATGTGTTTGGATCCCTCTCTTTCTAATATTTTCAATTTATGCAGCTCATTTTCTCGTGTTTCTGCTTTTGTGTAGCTGTCCTTCCTCATTTCGAATTCATCCTAGATCACTCTTGTTCTTTTATTTCGGGGGCCTGAAGTTATAGCAATGTATGTATTATATCCAAAACTTTGTGTTGCTAGTGATTCCATATTGATGACCACTATGAGTAGTCAAGTCAAGTCAAAATCGTTTATTCAATTTAGGCGTCTACGACGCTCTTATGAAGGTCAATTACAAATTTTAGTATTGAAATATTCTACATTGTACTGCCACGTTCAGCAAATAAATTGTATAGAGCCACTGCGAGAAGAACGGGCAAGAAACTCGGGGCCATTCTTTTAAACATCTTTTAACAATGTGTTACATACTTACTGTATAATAGAGTTATTACAATATCTGCTTAAATTATGTAGGTGACAGCTTGGCAGAGGCGAAATTGTCCAGGCATTTTTGTCGTTTATGTAATCAGAAACTGTGTAGTAGAATTATTTAATCAATATGTTTTTCACGTGCAACTTGAATTTCCCTTCTGTGAGCGTTGTAATATGTTTGGGAACTTTATTATAAAACCGTACACAATTACCTAAGAAGGACCTTTTATTTGTCTTTGCTAATCCTAATACTTTAAATATGAATTTCTAGGCTCAATAAAGTCCTTGTACCCAATAAGTTTCAATATATACGTGGCTTTATAAAAGGTGTGATCATATAAAAACAAGCATTAGATGCAATCAATTTATCCAGTTTAATTGGCATATAGGAGGTAATTAACTTAGAATTCTATAGATTACAGTGATAAATTGTGCGAGGGCATAAAGGAAGTGAATGAAATGTCTACTGCGTTCGCATGTTAAAATTAGTAATGTGGCATTAGTAGGAATTTACCAAATTTGGCTAGACAAGAGGGGAGTGCTAGTTTGAGAGCTTTGGTGGAAATCATGGTGGAGGCCTGTTTAACCCTGCATTCTTGGTTGCTAGTTTCAAGCATTATTCTAGCTGCAAAACCCGTACGGCAAAAGGACATTTAAAAAGTTGTTACTTATTGGATACATTTTTATTTATATGTTAAAGTATAAAAATGTTATAGAAAATAAAATGACGCCGATACATACAAATGTCAGAAGTTAGTAACATAATATCAAGATCAAGCATAATTGTAAGACGAAAAGCTTAAGGGCTTCATATTTTGTTAAAAATAAGGGATTTAAAGGGAATTGGACTATTGGAGATGGTAGTATTGTATATTTTATATAGCTTCGGATGATGCATGGGAGCATCTTTTCAGATCTGAATCCTTGAATTCTAATGAGCTCATATAGCTTTTAAATTTTGTGTCGTATAGGGTGATATGAATTTTGAATTAATTTGAATAAAAAACGATCCGATAAGTATTGTCTACGTAGGGTAAGTGGGGCTTTAACACATTCTTCTTGCATAGCGTGAGCGTGCTTCATAGCGCCGAGGATTCTCCGTTAAGCATTTAGAATGGATTTTTTAAAGTTTGTCTAGGGCTGCATGTTGCCAGGGTCTAACAAAAATCATCCATAGTCTGGTATCCATAGGTGCCTCCTAATTATGGCGTTATACAGCATTTTTTGGAAGAAGAGTTGTGATCCTCACCAGGCACCAGTTAGGGCACGTTATATGTTAATATTTTTTTCAAATTTTCCTAAAAAGTAATTAAAGTGAGCGGTACCAGTTAATCTTGAATCCACAAAGAAATTTTATACAGGTTTTTTGAGAAATTCAGATTTTTTTTATATATAATGGTCAAGGTTAATAGATAATATCAAGGATATTTCTTTTTCTAGTAAAGATGACGACACTATTTTTAGAGGGTAAGATACTAAGGCCATGTTCGAATAACCAGTCCCCGAGGTAACTACGAGTAAGAGCAGAGTTGAGTTCATTTTTAGCTTCAAGGATAGACTTGGTAGTGACATATAGGGGTATGTCGTCTGCATACTGAAGTACTCGACAAAAAGGTTTTACAGATATATACAAATCATGTGTATACAAGCTGCACAGCAGAGTACTAAGAACTGAACCCTGTGGAAGTCCCCCCAGAGTGTTCTTGGGGTAGTGTATATACTTTGCGTCTTTATTGAGATTCTTCTTTGCATTATGAAACATAATATGAAACGTATCATTCTTACTGGGACCTTCAGCTGTAACAGTTTTGTTCTGGGTACTGGAAGAAGGACGTTATCGTATTCAGATGCTATGTCTGAGAATATTCCAATTAGATATTCCTTGTTGTGAAGAGCTTGTCGTATATCAGTGGTCAAGATGCTGAGACTGTCCATAGTGCTCATTCCCTTTCTAAAGCCGAACTGGGACTTAGCTAGTAGGCTGTTGTGTTCTACCATCCATTCTACCCTATTTTTAATAAGTGATTCAGTAGTTCTGGCAAAAACACAAGAAAGTGCAATAGGTTTTAATAGGGATTATTATGTGTGAACTCCAGGAATCTGGAATCTCGCCTTGGTCATAAAATCTGTTTATTAGGGTTCAGCAAAACTAGTTTAGTTTTAAGGGAAGCCTTAGTGGTAAAGGAATAAGGGATACTGTCTACTCCAGAGTCTACTCATTTGCCTAAAACAATCTGAAGTTTATCATCAAGGAGAAAAGGCACATTCTATGAATGGTTATTTCTTGCTTGCGGTTGCGTTCCTTTTCTTGAGGGTCACCAGTGTGGTGGTAACTTGAGATGTGGGTTACCGTTGTATGATTTAGAAGGTGCTCGATAAGTAAGAAGTCAAACGTAATTGGTGATATTTTATTGATGTTTATTATGTAACGGGTCATTTTCTAGTATGACTTGTTTGTAGTTCATATGTATTTAATTATACCTTTGCATGGTGGCAGGGTATTTTGCGAATGCGCGCCTGACCGGCTACCACCCTCAAGTAGAAAATCTGTTGCCAAGCACCTAACGGTGTGTTTCGGCAGCTGTCTTTGAGAGCCAGTACTTCTAGGTTAGCCTGAACAACATCTTCGACCACATAATCACTTACCATCAGGTGAGATAGTGGTCAAAGGCCTATAGGGCAAAAAAAAAACCTTATTTACTTATATTTATTTCAATATTATTAATTAAACTGACAAAACGTATATGTAATACTTAAATGTAATTATAAATCTGTATTTATATTAATTTATCTTGCTATTCACGTACTTCAGGTTTGGCATAGATCCACCACAGCCAATATTGTAGAAAATCGTTCATTAAGGATTAATTTAATACTCGTTCTTCGTCGCTGGAGGAAACATGAGGTCTTATTATATCGACGAGCTACGACAGTTGAATATCCTCTATACTCTTCAGCGTAAGCGGTGTACCAATTCCATTTCATATCTGCCTAAATCGTAGGGTCCTTGAAACTTTGGAACTGGTTTCTTACAATTGCCGGTTGCATATGAATGGTTATTTCTTACTTGCGGTTGAGTTTCTTTACTTGAGGGTCACAAGCGTAGTGGTAACCTGGGATGTGGGTTACCGTTGTATGATTTAAAATGTGCTTGATAAGTAAGAAGTCCAAACGTAGGTAAACAAACTTGCACTATTATTTTAGTAGCCACTGTTAAATATACAGAATAGTCCCGACACTTAAGATTATTATTATCACAATGTCTAATAGAGTCGGACAGAATAATAAAATAACATAAAAAAAGATTAAAACTACATATAGTAAAATAATAATGAACTAAAGGATCCCTAATTTCTCAGCTTAGCCAATACAATGACCAAACACCCACAGTATGAACAGTGTGGGCGACCGATAAGAACACGACGACGCGACGGCTTGGTATATTCCGATGAGATAAAGCGCGTCTCGGCTTATGGTTCTCCGGTGATCAATGTGATTTTAACCATTGAAACTAAAAAATATATATAACATATTTGCGCTGGTTAATAATCAAAAACAATATAATGAGTACCTATGTTCTTAATAATGTGGTAATATGATGCCATAATTATAATATATGGTTAACAAAATTAATCAACTGGTACAAACTGGTAGAAATATCAGTACTACATTATTAACAGGTAAGGAAGTAACTACTTCTCAACGATATACTTTTGAAATGTTTTTACTGATTTCCAATATCCTTTCTCTAAAATATCATCTAAGGAGAAATTGACAATCCAGCTCCTAGATGCCACAGCAGACCGTACAATTTTTTTATAATTATTTTTTATGTTATTGTGAAAGAACAAGCGCGAGGTCCACCTGATGTTAAGCGGCACTTTCTGGCGTAGCCGAGATACCTGCTGCCTTCAGAAGTGATTTGAACCATCCTGCAATGATTGTTCTGGACGCAGGTGATGGTGAATGTTATAAATAAATTGGATGAACTAGAACTGCTACCTCTTTCACGGCAAAATACAGAATTGAAATTTTGATTTAGTGTGTTAGCTACGAGCTTCCACCCGGACTGCCTATAATATCTGCAGTCTGTTTTAGACCCAAATTGAGGCCAAAAGATATTATGGTCATCCTTGATAGTGCAATGATCTGCGTCTACACACAAAAGTGTTAAATCGTGAATTCTGCTACCCGAACAAAGGCATAAAAGAGCAACCATAAGCTTGCGCTTTACAATTTGAAAGGTATAAATACTGTCCACTGAGTAAATACTCATATAATTGATCAGAGCAATAATGTTCCAGACAGTTGATTTTGGAACTATAGGATTTTTTAAAGATATTCCTTTTAAAATATGTTTCAAAAGAACTTTCTCACAAAATTTACCCGGAATTATAGAGTGTGGACACAACAAATTTATGAAGAAGGATTGTATTATAGTAGGAAATTTAAATTTAATATGAAAGTCAGCTAAAAATTTTGCAAAATCATGTCCTTCAGGGTGCATGGGATTTATCTTGTGCTGTTTCGACTAAGATTTGCAAATATTCCATGGTGATTTATAGGTTCGCCAGATTGAGGAACGCCAAGATCATTTAAGTAAAGATATTTGATTAGAATGCCATGTTACTATTTTGTCTTCCCACCCCCACATATCCAGACCTCTAGAACCATTTCCTGAACCTTCGGGGGAGAGAAACCTTATTGTATTGATATTCACCCATATGTGGTCGATCCCTCTCTTTCTAATAGTTACAGATGATGCAGCTCATTTTTGCTTGTTTCTGCTTCTGTGTAGCTGTTCTTCCTCATTCAAAATTATCCTGGATCACTCTTGTCCGTATAATTCTTTGGCCGAAAATTTAAGTAATGTATACACCGTGTCCCAAAATTCAACGATAAGCCGGCATCGGTGCATGGACCTACTCATGACTACTCGGGAAAAAATAAAAAAAAAATTATAACTCTTTTTTTTTAATTACAGAGACTTTTATAAAGTTGCGCCAACTTTTAATAAAACTTGCCATGGTAGTGTCCATACTTTTTTTTTTTAACCCAGACTATAGAAAGTGCATAGAATGTTAAAGTCTATGAAAATTATAAGAAAAAATTTTTTTTTTACTGATTTTTGTAAAATAACTACAGACTTTCTGTAATTTTAAAGGATTGTGGTAGATAGCCGTCCTTCTTAGGTTGCTAATGCACAAAAAATATCAAAAATATGTCAAAAATTGTGGTCATGGTAGTTGAAAATAGCATAATGGGTATCGAATATCGATGAAATTTATAAAAGTCTCTGTAATTAATAAAAAAAAAACAGTTATAATTTTTTTTTTTTTTCTGAGGAGTCATGAGTAGGTCCATGTACCGATGCCGGCTTATCGTTGAATTTTGGGACACGGTGTATATTATAGCCAATACTTTGTGTTATTAGAAAAAGCATATTGTATTGATATTGACCCATATGTGTTAGATCCCTCTTTCTAATAGTTACAGATGATGCAGCTCATTTTCGCTTGTTTCTGCTTTTGTGTAGCTGTCCTTCGTCATTTAAAATTCATCCTGGATCACTCTTGTACGTATATTTCTTGGGCCTAAAATTTTAATAATGTATGTATTATATCCAATACATACTTTGTGTTATTAGAGAAAGCATATTGTATTGATCCCATATGTGTTGGATCCCTCTCTAATAAATTTAATTTATGCAGCTCATTTTGTCATGTTTCTGCTTTTGTGTAGCTGTCCTTCCTCATTTCGAATTCATCCTAGATCACTCTTGTCCGTATATTTCTTGGGCTTGAAATTTTAGCAATGTATGTATTGTATCCAAAACTTAGTGTTGTTAGTGATAAAACCATATTGTACTGATCCCGTATGTGTTAGAGGCAGGAAGATGACCACTATGAGTAGTAATAATTTGGATATGAATTTCTAGGCTAAATAAAGTCCTTGTACGCAATAAGTTTCAATATATATGTGGCTTTGTAAAAAATGTGATCATATTAAAACAAGCATTAGATGCATCAATTTATCCAGCCCATTTGGCATGTAGGAGGTAAATAACTTAGAATTCTGTAGATTACAGTGATAAATTGTGCGAGAGCATAAAGGAAGAGAATGAAATGTGTCTACTGCCTTCGCATGTTAAAATTAGTAATGTGGCATTAGTAGGAATTTACCAAATTCAGCTAGACAAGAGGGGGATGCTAGTTTGAGAGCTTTGGTTTAAATCATGGTGGAGGCCTGTTTAACCATTCATTCTTGGTTGCAAGTTTCAAGCATTATTCTAGCTGCAAAACCCGTACGGCAAAAGGACATTTAAAAAGTTGTAACTTATTGGATACATTTTTATTTATATGTTAAAGTATAAAAAATTTATAGAATATAAAATGACGCCGATACATACAATAGCCAGAAGTTAGTAACATAATACCAAAACCAAGCATAATAGGGCGAAGCTTCATATTTTATTAAAAATAGGGGATTTAAAGGGAATTGGACTATTGGAGATGGTAGTTTTGTATATATTATATAGCTTCGGATGATGCATCTTTTCAGATCTGAATCCTAAAATTCTAATGAGCTTATATAGCTTTTCAATTTTGTTTAGAATAGGGTGATTTGAGTTTTGAATTAATTTGAAGAAAAAACGATCCGATAAGTATTGTCTACGTAGGGTAAGTGGGGTTTCAACACATTCTTCTTGCATAGCGTGAATAGGAGATGACTTCATAGCGCCGAGGATTATTGGCAAGCATTTAGATTGTATTTTCGAAAGTTTGTGCTAGGGCTGCATGTTGTCAGGGTCCAACAAAAATTGTCCATATTCTAGGTGCCTCCTAATTATGGCGTTATATAGCCATTTTTGGGAGAAGGATTGTGATCCCCACCAGGCACCAGATAGGGCACGTTATATGTTAATATTTTTTTCCAATTTCCGACAGGGTAATTAAAGTGAGCGATGTCAGTTAATCGTCAATCCAAACATACACAAAGAAATTTTATACAGGTTTGTTGAGAAATTCAGCCATTTTTATATTTAATAATAGTGATCAAGGACATTTCTTTTTCTAGTAAAGATGATGACACTACTTTTAGAGCGTGAGATAATTAAGCCATGTTCGAATAACCAGTCGCCGAGGTAACTAAGAACAGAGTTGAGGTCATTTTCAGTTCAAGGATAGACTTGTTTGTGACATATAGGGCTATGTCATCTGCATACTGAAGTACTCGACAAAAGGGTAGGTTTTTAGTTACTGTTAGGTATAAATCATGTGTATACAAGCTATACAGCAGAGTACTAAGAACTGAACCATGCAGAAGTACTACCCCAAGAACTCTCTGGAGGGGTTCTTGGGGTAGTGCTTTGCGTCTTTATTGAGATTCTTCTTTGCATTAGGAAACATAATATGAAACGTATCATTCTTACAGGGACATTCAATTGTAACAGTTTTGTTCTGAGTGCTGGAAGAAGGACGTTATCATATGCAGATGCTATGTCTAAGAATATTCCAATTAGATATTCCTTGTTGTGAAGAGTTTGTCGAATATCAGTGGTAAAAATGCTGAGACTGTCCATAGTGCTCATTCCCTTTCTGAAGCCGAACTGGGATTTAGCTAATAGGCTGTTGTTGTGTTTTTTTCAACCATCCATTCTACCCTATTTTTAATAAGTGATTCAGTAGTTTTGGCAAAAACACAAGAAAGTGCAATAGGTGTCAATAGGGGGATTATAATTTGTAAACTCCAGGATCTCGCCTTGTTCATAAAATCTGTTTATTAGATTCAGCAAAACTTGTTGAGTTTTAAGGAAAGCCCTATATTAGTTTTAAAAAAATAAGGGATACCGTCTACACCAGGAGATGAGTCTATTAATTTACCTAAAACAATCTGAAGTTTATCAAATGAGAAAAAGGCGTCTATGTTATTTGGAAGAGGAAGTCAGTCAGGAATAACAAATGAAAGGGGTTATTTCCGAACCTGCGGATTAGTTTCCATACTATAGATGGAGGTGTAGTTGGAGAAAGATTTTACAAAACTTTATCCACCCAGCCTTTTTTTAGATGATAGTATCCTCTTGCATTTTGCTGATGCTATTTGGTAGTGATTTGATGCTAATAGAAATGTTATCTGGTCCTGCCTTTGGTATATGGATTACATAATAATAATGAATTAGTAAATTATTTTTTACCAACATACCTTGTGGTTGAGTTGCACCGTAATCTGTATGACGGGATCCAGGACGGCCACGTGAAGGGGTATCCACAACACGATCTGATAAAGAAACAACAACAAAAATAAAATAAACAAAAAATGACTACATAAAAAATAATCTTCCAAATTGTAAATATTTACATATGGACCCTCCATGATGGAGGTGGTGGTATATAAATGTTTACCATCCATTTATTGCTTTAAATTGAATGCCAACATTTCCAGCCCATAAATTTCATGAGTTTGTTTGAATTAATAAAAAATAAACGAGTAATATATTTAAAAAAAACGGCCAAGTGCGAGTGGGACTCGCGCACGAAGGGTTCCGTAGCCGTGTCTCGTTTTCTTTATTGTATGGGAAACCTCTTTTATTGTATGGGAGCCCCCTAAATTATTTATTTTATTTAAAAAAAAATACAATAATTTTCATACTAATACAACATACATAAACTAAATATTCTGTGAACATAAAGCTAAATAGTTATTCTGTGAATAATTAAACTTATAGCTTAGAATAATAATTAAACCTGTCACCGTTATTAGTATCGAACAAGAAACGATAAAAAAATCAAGTTTGTTGTATGGGAGCCCCCCTTAAATATTTATTTTATTTTATTTGTTGTTATAGCGGCCATAGAAATACATCATCTGTGAAAATCAACTGTCTAGCTATCACCGTTCTTGAGATACAGCCTGGTGACAGACGGACGGACGGACAAAAAAAATAATAAAAAATAACTTACATAATGATAATTGCGGTCTTTCGATATTTGCACCCTCACGCTTACGAATACGTAGGCTAAAAAAACTGGCTAACTGGCTAAAAAAGGAATTAAATCCTCAGACAACATCAGTGGCAAATTATGTTCAGCGAAAAAAAGACATATTGTGAGTTCAGCCCTTTTCTTTAGCTCATCTTCGTTTTTCGGTATAAAAACTTTCTCTGTGGTTGTAGTTTTACTAAACATGTTAAGGTTTTGTTTTGATGTTAATAAGAACAGGCTTATGGTTGCGTATAGTGCAATTACAAATTTTACGGCAGGCCGTGATGGAGCCGTTTTTTTGTACCCTCTTTGAAATAAAATTTTTAAATGCAATACAAGCATTTAAATATTTAATTTCAAAGTGGCTGATAGACATCAGCCACTTTTCGTTAAAATTATAAACCTTGTTTTTTGTTTTGGCTTTGTTTACAGGAGGTGTTACATCTACTAGGCTATCGTAATCTTCTTCGTTGTTGTCTTTTTTCTTTAGATATTTGGACTTTAGACGTTGCTTTTACAGTTAAGAATTTGTCCATTATCTTCAGATACATGATTATTTTGTTATCATAGAAAAAGGGGCTATACAATAAAACCCACCACCGGAATCGTTACATAAAAAAAAAGAATAAGCGATAGATAAAGTTAGAACGTTAAGAACAGACAGTGCATTATAAATAACAGAAAAAAATAATACCAAACATACTCTGGAAAATCATACTTGACCATAAAAAGTAAAAAGAAAACGCTGCTAACACTTCAAAATCACGAATAAAATTGCAACACTGAATAATATAAGATTTCTTATATATTTTGCATTGTATATAATTTCTACTCTATCTGACCAAACCGTACAGTAGGTGGTACCCACAGTGGTGTCCTGTTTTCTTTTTTTTGAAATGATAAAGTAAAAGCTACAAACACAGTTCAGAGCAGCATTGAGTCAAATAGGTCCTACTTCAGCACAAATGTGAAATAATTGATAACAACTGTTACGAATAAAATATGAATAAATGTAAAATAATATATATAAAATTTGATTAATGTAAAAAATATACAAAGATATATAAAAATTAAATACAAATACATACTTGCTTAATTAGCCAATGTTTTCACCACATTCAGACGGTTATTAATTCCGTAGAAACTTATAGAAAATATTTTTTGCTATTATGCTCATAATGATTGAATTATACATATGTAAAAATGAAAAATATAAAATTATTTATAAAAGAAAAAACTATATTGATGCTACCGTGCTTAATTTGTTCGCTAATTAGAAATGTTTTTAATTGAAGCTTAAATGTGTGAAATGTTTTTTGTTTCCTAACTGGTGGCAGATTATTCTAGCACTTCCTAGCCGCATATCGGAATCCATCTTTAAAGCCAACAGTTCGATGGCGTGTAATGGAGAGTTGCAGAGTTCCATGCCAGCGCGGCGCTGGGTGACATCAAAAACCCAGCAGAGCTTAGCAAATAGATACAAGGGATTCCGATAATTGATTACCCCAAAGAAAAGGCATGCTGCACACAACCAAATTTATCGGGTTAACCATAGACAATGAGCTTAAGTGGAGACCCCACATACAGATTCTATCTAAAAGAATGAATGTGCGTTATACAAGCTGTCAACAGCTATTAACACAGAGGCTCTACTAACAGCGTATTATGGAATGGCCATGTCAGTACTGCGGTATGGCATCATTTTCTGGGGAAACTCAAATGATAAAGATGTTGCTTTCAAGGCTCAAAAAAGATGAATCCTGGCAATGTTTCATCTTCATAAAACTGGTAGTTGTAAGCCGTATTTCCTAAAATATAACATTTTGACTTTACTGTGTTTTTATATATTGGAAGTAGCATGTTTTGTTAAATCAATTCAACATCTGTTCGGAGAGTGGACCGATACTGGCGTTCGAACTCGTACGCAAGACAAGATAAAACTTTGCCCACTTGACGCTAAGACTACACTTATGTTAAAGAGTATAGTTTGTATGGCTCCCTATTATATACTAAAATTCCTAAACAAATAAAAGATCTTGATATTGCAGTGTTTAAACGAAAACTTAAAAAAATATTAGCCCAAAAATGTTACTATGCAATTAATGAATTCCTGATTGGCAAAGAATGTATCTATAATGACTAATTGTAAATTTTGACATTGCTTTTTCTGACATATGTAATTTTGAAATAATCGGTATAAATATAGACGAAATAAGACTAAGAAAGATAAAATTATTACAAACAACATAATTCTATATCTTGACTTAATTTTAACGCATTGATATTAATATTTTGATGTATCAATTTTAATTATTTCATTGGTTTGTAATTAATAAAAGTATTCAATATTAATAGACTTAGATTATTTTTTATAAATTGTACGCCACATGTGGCAAGGACATGAGTTACGAAATTTAAGTTACTGTACCACCTAGTATGCTATTGTATGATATATACTCACCGTGTTCTGACAAATAAATAATTTGAATTTGAAAAGTGGAGTTTGCGACGGGACTTAATTTTTAAAGCATAATGTTTATTTAAAAACGGTGTAACATGGCTTCTTGGTGGAATTGGAAAACAAAACCTAGCGCAAGCGTTTTGCAGCAGCAGAATCAGGCGTTGAGTTTGACAGAGCAGCCTAGGTCCGAAAACAGTATCAACATAATTTAGTTTGGATAGCACGAGAGATATTTAGCAATTTGATATTATTTTTTAAAAACCTGTAGATTAAAGCTTAATCTAGAGTTCATAGTGTGAGGAACCCCCATTTTAGCCATTCTATCTTATGATTAATGAATTTTATAATTATTAAATGATGTGAGAAATTGAATTAATGAATCAGAAATATAGGACTCTATCTATTTTGTATAAAGTTTTAGTTCAAGATAAAAGAATCCCAATATTTAATACTACTATTAAGGCTTGTGATCGTCTATTGTTATTGTTCTATTACTTGAATTTATTACTTAAATATTATACCTATTTTATTTAATCACTATTATAAAACATAATATCCGCCAATCGTTAGGAACGTAATACCTGAAAGAAATTACTTTTCCTGATGTAATCACGAATGTAATATTAATTTAGGTAATGTAAACTTTAAACACAATGCTGCTGAAAAACATCAAACAAATATACATAAAAACAAAATCCATAAAATGTTTATAGAAAATTTTTGGAACTTAGTACTGGCTTAGGCATCCCGCATGGGGCTGGCTAAACATGCATCAAACCTTTCTGTATTTCAGGAAGTTCAGGAATCCCTTCTTTTTCTACTGTTTGGTGTTGGATTTCAGAGTCCTGTAGAGAGAAAAATAAATTCTAACGTGTTCAAAAGAAGTTCCTAACTACCTGAAGCTTTTGTAATAAAATCAAACAATTATGCTATCCCTCTTTTACGTTATATTTAAATTATATTTTCATATAATTAAGCAGGTTCGTTTTGTTTTTGTGAAGATAAGGTCTCGTGATGTATAGTCAATATGTCATATCTTGAAGTTATGAAAATGGTTTCACCATGACAAAAGTAGGTATGAACTTATCATATGTGTTTTGTTTCATAAAACCTTTTGTATTACGCATTCGCTAATACAGTTTTACGCTTTTGTAATTTAAGTACGCAATGCCTTAATTAACCAAGTTTTATTAAGCATGTAAATTTGCTATAATTTCGTGCACAAAAGCTTGTAAGCAACCAAGACATATTATCTGCTGTGTATATGTGTTACAAAAAATACTTCCATCACATGTATGTATATTATTGTTAGGTAATGAATCTAATTAGTTTAATAACTTAAATGTTATATTCATTATTCTATTCTATATCATAGTAACTCTATTCAATGAAATAAAACTACAATGTTACACCACTCCAATAATAATTATATAACCTAGAATAATATTATCTAACACACATTTTTTAAATATTTTTTATTATTACTTTTTTTTTTAATTTGTATTCTTGTACATCTAACTTTAAACGTGTAACGTAAACCTACTCTCTACAGAACCCATGAATTTATTCTAAAATTACATTAATTGTGCTAGGTATTTCAATTTCAACTTTTCTAATTTGAATTTTCTGTCCTATTTGTATAATATCTCGCTATGTGAATGGCATTAAAGTTTCCAATAACCTTGCCTGTTTTAGGGCATATTAAACAGTATGCATTATCATACGGAATAGACCCTACTCTAAATGGTCCTTCGAATAACAAATAATTTTTTTTTGTTATCATTTGCTTTGCATCTGATTTAGTTGTCCTCAATTTAACCCAATCACCTATTTGATAAGTTCTTATGGGGTGTGATTTATCAAAAATTAAAGCCCTTTTCCTGGCCATTTCTTTCAAATGTTTCCTAGCGTTTTCCCGAATTTTATTTAATTCCTCTAAATTTTCCCACGTTACTCGCTCCCTGTTCACAAATTTATCAACACTTATAAAAGAATCTTCACCAAATACAATTTGATTTGGTGAGTGATTAGTACTCTCGTGATTAGTTTTATTATAACACTCTTCTTTGTCTCCTAATATGCTTGACCAACTTTTATGATTGTTTGAACAATAAGTACGAAAGAATCTTCCCAATTCCCGGTTCACTCGTTCTACTGAATTAGGGCGAAGATTACGATCTGTGGTATGTGATAATTTTATATTTAAATCCTTCATCCCATTTTCCCATACTCTCGAAGTAAACTGTGATCCATTGTCAGTTACTATGTTCTTTATTAATATGATTTTATGAGAATACTTAACACTACGTAATACTGACCCTCCTGTTGCATTCTTTAACAGATATAACTATATATATTTACTTAAACTATCTTGTATAACACATATGTATTTAAACCCAAATTTACTGGCAGGTAAAGGTCCATAAATGTCAGCAAATACTAAATCTCCTACATCGTTAGGACTAACTGTCTTACATTTCCCCATATAATTTTTAACTTCATGTTTTGATTTTTGACAAATATCACAAGTACGCAAATACTCCCCTATTAATGTTTGCATGTTAATAAAATAAAATCTTTGTTTCATTTCTATAAAAACTTTTCTTTTCCCAAAATGGACTAACTCTTCGTGCATTCCTTTTATTAAACTTTTTTGCATTATTGTAGATATAACTAAAACACCTCTACCTTGTTCCCAGGCTTTACATTTTAATATTTCCCCATCTAAATAATACCCCTTTTTAATTAAACTTTTTTTTAATTAACTCCTTTCCTGACCCACTGGTGATTTTAATTGATTTAATAATTTCTTTTAATACATCATCTTCTAATTGCAACGTTATAATGTTCTGAAACATGCTAATCAATTCCATTGATTCGTGTATTTAAAAGTGACTGTCTCTGGGCATTTAATCTTCGTTTCTTGTACGTCATTCGTATCTGGTAAAAATCTAGATAATATGTCTACATTGACATTATCAACCCCTTTCACATGTTCGATTTTAATTTGAAATTGACTTAAATACAATACCCACCTAATAATGCGCGCTGCACATAATGTCCAATTTTGTAAGAACAATAAATTTTTATTATCTGTTTTATTGTGAAATTCACCCCTCGTAAATACGTTTTAAACTTTCTAATGCTGTAAACGATAGCCCATAATTCCTGTTTGTAGCCGCCAAACTGTTATCATCTGTGTACCTATGCTGTGCGATGTGTCCCATCCCTAATGACCTTCTCTTGACATCTCCTACCCCTCCCCCTGATACACCCTCCCCTACCCCTCGACACCTCACCCGGCACGCATCGTGTCCTTGCCTATTGCTATCGTCGACGCAGTCGAAGTCAGTGCAAGATTAGCCCTAAATTAGAACCGCCAAAATCCAGTGCCAACCAGTGCTTACAGAACACCAGTGCATCTAGTTGATAAGTTAGCAGGCAGTGCATCATCGCTCCGAGCCCCTTCGAGAGTTTCAGCGTGCCATCAAGCGTCTATCCCATGTGAGTCCTACCC
Source organism: Plagodis pulveraria (assembly GCA_963890685.1). Taxonomy (NCBI): domain Eukaryota; kingdom Metazoa; phylum Arthropoda; class Insecta; order Lepidoptera; family Geometridae; genus Plagodis; species Plagodis pulveraria. The sequence goes on from OY982967.1 coordinate 22,650,728, forward strand.
TTCTGTACCTTCCCTTTAAGCACGTTCCAGCGTATACACATTTTGGTAGCAGAGCGTGGTTTACGGCCTTTAATTTTCGTGGTTTAATACCTAAAACCCTATTAAAGTTATACATTCCTCCGGCCCGCGGTGTCACATCGATTGTAACGATAAATCATATAATCGTGTTACCAGTGTACCTACTGTTTTGTTATAGTTATAAACACCTAACGGCCCTTAAATATTAGCCCTTTTATATGTTATAATGTTCTAATAGCAGTAAATCACAAGATAAATTGTTCCGAACATATTTTTCTGAATGTTTGGCCTACCCTCCAGTGAATGTATCATTTAATGCATTGAACTTCTCCTTATCGTGTTTTGCATAGCTGACCTACATACATTGACGTCTTCCGGATTACGTAAAATACCGTATGTTATGTTAATATTATATTATTGTGCTTGTGTTTTACCTTGCATTAACTGTATATCTACTTCATAAGCCCAAGTGATCGTTACGAACCTTGTTTACCTATTGTTGTGCGTAATTTTGAAAAATAATCTTGTAAACACTGTTGTAAGGTGTAGGTTTTGTACCTACCTATTGAATTTTGATAATGGCCCATAGACAGGATTCTATATTTACAGAGTCTAATGAATATAAACACCTACTCGGTCTCCTTAGATATACTTACGACTGGCTGGCCGACTCCTCTTCAATAATAGATAAAGTTCCAATAACTCGACTGTTAATGCGTTTGAGTGACCTTGATTCTAATTATGCAAAATTTAGCGATGCCTGCGCGAAATTAATGGGTTATTTGGACCCTATAATAGATAAATCCGAATATGACGATTTACAGTTGAAAATTAAGTCAGCGCGCGAAATCGTCGACGAATTAAAGTTGAAACGTTATGAAGCGGAACCAAGCCCACGCGCATACAGTACCCCTCAGAAAGACTTATCCACGTATAGTTGCGATGCTCCGCGCCCTAGAAGTTCGGTTCTTCCTGAGCTATCCACACCTAGGTTTGACGGGAGACCCGATTCTTGGATTAGTTTCCAGGATCAGTTTGACAGCATTGTCCATCGAAGGACTGATTTGACCCCTACCCAAAAGCTGCAATATTTAGTCGGCTCCTTGAGTGATGAGCCCCGTCGACTAATTCAGCATTTAAGAATCGAAGATTCGAATTATGAAATTGCCCGTGACCTACTAAAGAATCGTTATCACAACCTACGTCTTCAGACCGATATACTCATAGCTCAACTGCTTAACTTACCCGAAATACCGACTCGCCTTACAGGACTTCGTTCGTCGTTCCTTAACCCCCTTTTGTCGGCCTATAGGGCACTAGATAGGCTAGAGCTTCCTGTCTCACATTGGTCATATCTCCTGGTCCACATATGTATGAATAAATTACCCTCGGAATTAAAGACCCGTTTTGAACGTCACTACGGCCGTGACGTTACAAAGCTACCTACCTTTAGCCAATTGATAGAATTTTTAGAAGAAGAGTGTCGCCATCATGAAACAGTGGGAAATACGGTGGTCGACTGCCCCCCTAATAAGAGTGCGCGATCTCCATTGCCCCGTCGTGCATATGTGGTCGATGCCCCTGCAAGCACGCCCACTTCATGGCCTAAATGTTATTATTGTTCTAGCCCGTCTCATTACTTGCGTCAGTGTAGTCAATTTATGGCTAAATCGCCCCATGAGCGTTCGGAATTTGTAAGGATTTCATTACTTTGTTACCGTTGCCTAGACAAGCACAGAATTGAATCGTGCCCTAAAAATTATAAATGTTCTTCCTGTAGCCGGACAACGCATCATACATTGTTGTGTTTCAATAAAAGCGGTGGTTCCCAGTCCGGCCCTGGTCACAATAATTATAATAATAGGTCAGGTTCCGCCATGGGCGGAGGTACAGTAAATATATCCGGTCGATCTTCCCCTCGAATTACCCCCCGAGTGCAGAATAAATCACCCCCTCGCAGGTCACCTCCCAGATGGTCAAATAACACTGTGCGCTATGCGCCTGACTCCCCTAGCCGAGACCACCCCCGCCCTGACTCTCCTAGCAGAGATGCCATAAGCGCGCGGCATCAGCGTGCCGCATAGCTAGATAGCTTATCGTTTCCTACCTTTTTCACACACAGTTACCCAAGCTTAGTCCTCCTACCTACCGCAGTTATCCGTATACAAACTTCATCCGGTTATGATGTTGAAGCTCGCGCACTTTGTGACACCGGAGCCCAGGGTTGCCTAATTACTAGTGAATTATCCTCTCGTTTAAATTTACATGTGTGTGCTTCGATTGCCCCCGTACGCGGTGTAGGCAATGTGGAGTCTACCCGAGCCTGCGGTTCTGTGTCCCTTACCTTTAAATCGTTGTCTAGTTCCTACCCTAAGTTTTTTGCGGAAGCCCTAATTATTGATGTTATTGCCGGTATACACCCTGAAGTTGAGCTGCCTAAACATTTAATTCCCTTTTCCTTACCGTTAGCGGATCCTGCCTTTAATAAGCCCGGGCCCATAGATATTTTATTAGGCGCAGATGTGTGCGGTGCCATATTCGGTACGGATAAAGTTGAACTAACGTCATGCGGTCTTACGGCATTTAACTCAGCCTTAGGATATTTAATATTTGGACCCGTACCTGGTGTCGCGGCGGTACAGCCGGGCCCTCAAGCTGCTGTGTCTTTGTCACAGGTAGTAGAGAAATTTTGGCAGGTTGAAGAACCTCCTGAACCCCCCAAACGTGACCCTCGTGACGATGAGTGTGAGAAGATATTTAAATCAACTACTACCCGAGATAACTTAGGTCGATTTACTACCCGCCTGCCCTTTTTATCTGACCGACCTACCCTAGGTGATTCCCGTTTTACTGCTGAACGCACATTCTTTAGCCTTGAAAAACGCATGTTACGTAATCTAGAGTTTCGGGAAAAATATATAGCCTTTATGCGTGAATATATAAAACTAAATCATATGACCCCTTTATCACGTGACTCACAAACCATTTCCCTTGAACATTACTACATACCTCACCACGGCGTTTTCAAAAATACTGGCGATGTTTCGAAAATAAGAGTAGTGTTCAATGGCTCATCCCGTACTACGAATCGCGTTACTCTAAACCAATGCCTTCACGCCGGCCCTAAATTACAAAATGATATTACCCTTATCTTGTTAAACTTTAGAAGGCATTCTGTGGTATTTGTGACTGACATTCGTATGATGTTCAGAATGTCATGGATCCACCCGGAGGATCGTATGTACCAATTGATTTTATGGCGTGAGTCCCCCTCAGATCCTCTTCTCACCTACGAGCTTAATACCAACACCTACGGCTTAAGGTCAAGTCCTTACATCGCCATTAGAGTTTTGCACGAGCTAGCGGAACAAGAGCGGCATAGATTTCCCTTAGCGGCTGAAGTCCTGATTAACGATCTATACGTTGATGATTGCCTTTCTGGTGCATCTGACCTGGCATCAGCTCGTAAATTGAAGTCCCAACTTGAAGGTATAATGGCATCTGGCGGCTATGAGCTTCGAAAATGGACCTCTAATTGCCCCGAGCTCTTAGACGATTTACCTAGTGAACATCTTCAAAACCCCCACCAATTTGCTGATGCAGAAAATCCCCAAGTTGTACTTGTACTAGGTGTACAATACAATCCCGTGACGGATGCCTTTTCCTATAAATTCTCTTCAGTACCTGAAACGCAGGCTACTAAGCGTACTGTACTGTCCCTTATTGCTCGCACCTATGATCCATGCGGTTGGATTTCCCCCGTAGTTTTTAAAGCCAAAGTCTTTGTTCAAAACCTTTGGCTATCAGCTATTGGATGGGACGACCCCCTCCCCCCTGAATTATTACAAGAGTGGAATTCTTTTATTACTGACTTACCTCACATAAATTTAGTATCATTACCTCGGCGTATCTTCCCCCCTGACAGTGTTTCATACTCCTTGCACGGATTCTGCGATGCTTCCTTGGCAGGGTTTGCGTCTGTGTGCTACCTGAGATCAGAAGACTCCAATGGCAATGGCTCCGTCTATCTCCTGATGTCGAAAACTAAAGTTGCCCCCGTCCGGACACGTCTGACAATTCCTAAATTGGAATTGATGGGAGCTGTGCTCCTTACTAAAATATTCTCGCACATAGTCCTCTGCCTTCAGAAGTCGATTGTGCTAGACTCTCTTCATTGCTGGACGGATAGCCAAATTGCCCTTGCGTGGATCAAGACCCCCCCTCATACCTTGCAAACCTTTGAAGCTAACAGAGTTTCTCAAATAATCAGTGCAAACTTACACGAAACCTTCAGATACGTTCCTGGTGACCAAAATCCTGCTGATTGTTCCTCTCGTGGTGTGCCAGCCTCTTCTTTAAAAGAACATCCCCTATGGTGGGGTCCTCCCTGGTTAGCTAAGCCCCCCAGCTTATGGCCCGTTGATGAGGCATCCTTACCTTATGACTTGCCCGGGATTCGCTGTTTGCTGGTAGCTCCGGAAACTCCCCTTCTGGATTCTTCATTTCTTTTAGAACGTTTCAGTTCCTTCCATAAGCTAACTGGTGTGGTAGGGTTTATGTTAAGGTTTGTTCATAATGCCAAAAACCCTAGTTCACGTCGTACGGATCCTTCCCTAACTGCCCTTGAACGCAAGGATGCCTTGTTGTTTTTAATTAAAATCGTACAAAGAATTGCCTTCCCTGACATTATTGAATGCTTGCGAAGTAATCAGCCTATTCGTACCGCAGTACGACGTCTATCTCCCTTCCTCGATGCGACTGGCACGATTAAAGTAGGCGGCCGCATTCGCCATTCTGATTTGCCCTATGATTCGTGCCATCCTTACCTTTTACCCAAAGACGGACCCTTTGTTAACTTACTTGTGCGACATTTTCACGTTGAAAATGCGCACGCTGGCCCTAATACTTTACAAGCAATCCTAGCCCGAGACTTTTGGATACTTTCTGCCCGACGTCTTATAAGACATGTAATTTTTAAATGCGTACGTTGTTACCGGTTGACTGCTAAACCTTCCACTCCCCCAATGGGCGACCTCCCCCGAGACCGTGTCACCAAAGCCCGCCCTTTTATAAGGGTTTCAACCGATTTCGCAGGTCCCTTCTATACTCGAGTTCAGGCCTATAGGAACAGGAAAATTGTAAAATCTTACCTTTGCATCCTGGTATGCCAGACGACGAAGGCAGTCCACCTGGAGGTCGTGTCTGACCTTACTACCGACGCGTTCATAGCAGCCTTGTCACGTTTCGTGTCACGTCGTGGTGTTCCTGATCATATTAGGTCGGATAATGGTAGGAACTATGTCGGAGCAAATCATTATTTACGGGACGTATATAAATTTATGTCTGAAAATCAGGCTTCCCTTGGACATGAAATGTCTAAACGTGGTATAACGTGGATCTTTACCCCTCCTTTATCCCCGAATTGGAACGGTTTATCGGAAGCGGCCGTGAAGTCAGCTAAGTCTCTTTTGAAGCGAGTTCTAGGTGAAACCCCCTTAACGTTCGAAGAACTTACAACCGTGTTTACAAAGATTGAGGCGGTATTAAATTCTCGTCCCTTGTGTCCTGTATCGTTTGATGATCCCAGTGATGTTGAAATCCTCACCCCTGGCCATTTCCTTATTGGTCAACCCCTTAACGCCTTACTTGAATATCCTCTGTCGGATGTGAACGTTTCTAGGCTGAATAGATTCCAGCTGATTCAACAAATCACGCAGCATTTCTGGAAACGTTGGCATACCCAATACCTTTCAACCCTCCAATCCAGACAGAAGTGGACTGACCCTTGTAAACCTCCATCGATAGGTGAACTTGTGCTTATGAAGGAAGATAATCTTTCTCCTCTTGAGTGGCGACGAGGTCGTATCCTAAAAACGTATCCTGGGGATGACAATATTGTTCGTGTAGTTGATGTACGTACCTCTACCGGAGTTTTGACTCGTTCCTTATCAAAATTAGTTCGACTTCCCATAGAGTGACCCTTTCATAAACACCTTGTGTTTAGGGCGGAGGAAATGTAGCCGCCAAACTGTTATCATCTGTGTACCTATGCTGTGCGATGTGTCCCATCCCTAATGACCTTCTCTTGACATCTCCTACCCCTCCCCCTGATACACCCTCCCCTACCCCTCGACACCTCACCCGGCACGCATCGTGTCCTTGCCTATTGCTATCGTCGACGCAGTCGAAGTCAGTGCAAGATTAGCCCTAAATTAGAACCGCCAAAATCCAGTGCCAACCAGTGCTTACAGAACACCAGTGCATCTAGTTGATAAGTTAGCAGGCAGTGCATCATCGCTCCGAGCCCCTTCGAGAGTTTCAGCGTGCCATCAAGCGTCTATCCCATGTGAGTCCTACCCTTCTGTACCTTCCCTTTAAGCACGTTCCAGCGTATACACTGTTCACTAACGCTCCAATTCTTTTCGGCACCACTTAACCCTTTACTGCAATAACTTATGACTCTCTGATCTCCGTTATTATCTAATTGATAAAAACAACCTGAAATACCCAGATTCCTACTGTCAGTCTGTAGGTAATAATCCCTATTTCACAATGGATGTTCCAACATGATTGTTTCCAAAAGTTTTTCTTTCAAAGCTTCAAAGCAATCCTGTTTCCTTTTCCCATAAATGAATCGCCCCTTACCTAATAATTTGCTTAATGGCTTAATTAATTCACCATCATTTTTCACAAACTTTCGGTAATAGTTTAGCAAACCGAGGAAACTTCCTGTCTTTTTAACAGTTTTAGGCGTGCGAAATTGTGTAATTGCCTTTATCTTATCAGGGTCCATTCGAATGCCCTTTGTTGAGACAATATGCCCCAATAGCTTTACTTCCTTCTTTAAGAAGTTGCATTTTTCTAATTTACAAGTTAACCCGGCTTCCTTCAATTTATTTAAAACCCCACTTATGTGTTCCGCGTGCTGTTTAATATCGGCTTTATCATCACCTCTTGTACATACGCATAAATCGTCCATATAGGCTACACAAAAGTCTTTAAGCTCAGGCCCTAAGATAATATCTATAGCTCTTGAAAAACTACCGACTGAAGTTTTCAGGCCTTGTGGTAGAACATTGTAAGTATAACTTTTCCCATCAAAAGTAAACCCTGTATACTTAGTAGATTCTTTCTTTAAAGGGATTTAGAAATATGCGTCGTTTAAATCAATAATTGACATATACTGTACCCCATGAAATGACTGTAAAATTTCAGTAGTAAAAAGTGGAGACTCAACATCACCTTACATCCGTTTATTCAACTCTCTGGCATCTAATAAGATTCTAACAGAACCATCGCGTTTTATAGTGCATGTTAGCGGACTACAATAATTTGTACTCTCCCTTTTTATGATCCCCAATTGTTCATACTCCTTTATTTTGCTCGCTACCTGTTCTCTGTGAGCATAAGGTCCAGTACCTTATGCTCACAGAGAACAGGTAGCGTTATAGGTAATAACTCCTTTTAACGAATGGTTTATTATCAAGCATTTTTATTTCATGAAAGTACTTATTAGTACGTCCTGGTTTCTCTGAAAATACCTCTTTATGTTTTAATAATATGGGAAACAAAACTTCTTTACATTCAAATGGCATATCTTGTTTTGCTAAGTAATCATTTATTTTTAATTCTATCGTATTGTTTAATTGCTTGTTTTGTTGTACCTGATTTATTATAGCCGAGCTCAATTCTACCTCACCTCCCCGATTAACCGAGTTTGTTACTGATTTTACAGAGTTTATACATAACTCACCTCCCGGAGTACATATAGTGTTTAAATTTTTATCCAAATTATTTTCAATTTCATTAATTTGATTGCAATTATTTAATCCCATTTTTATCTGAATTAATTTATTAAGATGCTTTATACGCAATATTCTTTCCCCAGAACAATCTATCTGTGCTTTGACTCTCTCCAAGAAATCGATGCCTAGAATTAATGGCCTAATCAATTTCTTGACTATTAAACAAGGCGTAGACATGTCGAACCCACTGATGTTCATGGTGATTAAACACATTTTATAAAATTTTTCGCTTTTACGTCCTACTGCCCCTTGTATTTGTATAGCAGGAATAGGTATTTCGCTCAATTTACCTAAATCCTTTAATAAGTCCATATAAAAGCTATCTAATATGCATGTTATTTGACTACCTGTATCGATCAAACCCCTAGTGATAATGGTTCCTATCTGCACTACAATTTCCGGTAAATATACTAACGGATTTTCGAGTTGTTTTTCAAAATGTTCCGTTTCATCACTAAATCATGTGGTGACTTTTTCTATATTTTGATGTTAGCTTGCACTCTTTACAATTATTCATTAACCCCGGGCATATGTGTTGTTTATATTCCTGACGACATTCTACCGCATGCATTAAAAGTTTTACATCGCTATATCGCTTGTAAAATTATCATTACTTTCTGATTCAAAAGCTGCCTTAGAGTTTGATTTTATAGGATATAGGCTACCGTTGCTACTTGTACCTAACGCTTGTCCTGGCTTCCAACCCATTTTACACATTTGTTCGTAAATTACATGAGAAACCCTCGCGTCGCTAGCCTCCAAACCAAAACAATGGCTTATTGTTCTCTCTGGAATATCAACGTATAGAGTATCTATCGAGTTCCTATTGGTAAGTATACACGATGACACTGACACTAGACAGAAATGTCAACACCAGTGTCGCTTGCGTCTACACGGTAAGCAATTTTTTGTGTCGACATTAGTATATACATTTAGTGTACCGGTTGAAGTGTATTTGCCGTCTACACGATTCAGTTTGGGACATTTCATCGCCATGAATAGACGTGCTGCTGCCGCGATTGTCGCGATATGTGTTTCTATTAAAATGCGTCGGCGTAAAAAGAGATCTGTATGGGTTAAAGATTGGATTAAAAGAAGAGCGCAGCTAGGGGCATATAACCAATTGTTGTCTGAATTGAAAAACTTTCTTCGGATGAAACACGACGATTTTCAATATTTATGTGACAAGATTTCACCTGCGATTAAGAAACAAGATACGAATATGAGACTAGCTAGTAGTGTAGAAGAACGTTTGGCGATAACATTAAGATTTTTGGCGCCAGGTAAATATTTAGGTACTATCATATTTTTACACCATAAAATATCTATTACCACATTTTTAATGATAAACTTTATTCGTTTCAGGAGATTCGTATCGATCGCTCTCATACCTATTTCGGGTACCACAACAGACTATCTCCAAAATAATACCAGAATGTTGCGATGCTATTTATAGATTTTTAAAACCAAATTACATGGAGGTAAGTAAATAAAAAAATATTTATGTTTAAGTAATATTTTAATTTAGTTATTAATATGAAAAGTTGAAATTTGGTGAATCGACAAACTTATAAACTTATTACAAACTTTCGTACGTTACATTAGTGTCTTCCGAACTTTCGCAAGTCGTATTTGGCAGTGGAGTAAGGGGACCATAAGACTGTGAAGTAGATGGACGTGAATATTGATCGGCTTCATCCAATTCTTCCATGTCCAGAATGACACGTTGAATTTTACGTTTCAATTCTCTTTTACGGGCTTCTGACCTCATATTCCGTATCGCAGCAGCCACGAAATCACCAAAAATGGCAGCATCATCAGATTTGTCTAACACGCTTAACGCTCGCTCCAAAGCTTCGTCTTCCTTCTTTCGTTTAGAAGTTCGTTGAGATCGAGAGAGGTTGTCGGAGTTTTGTGAAACTGTTGGTTCCAAATTTTCGTTATTAGTAGGAGAATTCTGAAAATAATAATAATAAATGTTTATTTTAAAAACTATATTAATGCTCATAAACTGGGTAAGCTATTATTTATTTAATATTAAATGATAACTTTTATTAATTATTGTTTTTATTACAGGTACCTTCATCAGAAGATAGCTGGAAAAAAATTTCAGAAGATTTTAAAAACAAATGGGATTTTCCAAATGCTTTTGGAGCACTAGATGGAAAACACGTGGTCATAAAAGCACCCCAACATAGTGGGAGTCTGTACTATAATTATAAAGGTACATTCAGTATTGTGTTAATGGCATTAGTTGACGCTAATTACAAATTTATTTATGTAGACGTAGGATGCAATGGGAGGATCTCCGACGGAGGCGTGTTTGCAAATTGTTCACTTTCAAATGCTTTAAGCAACGGCAGCCTTAATATACCGGCACCAAGGCCTCTTCCCGGTAGGGCCAAATATGTACCCTATGTCATTATAGCTGATGATGCTTTTCCAATGAAGCCTTATCTAATGAAACCTTTTCCTTTTCGTAACCAACCTGGACCTAATCGTGTTTATAACTACAGACTGTCGAGAGCTCGACGAGTGGTAGAAAATGCCTTTGGTTTACTTGCAAACAGATTTAGAATATTAAGGAAACCTATAGAACTATGTCCTGAAAAAGTTATAAAACTTGTAACTGCAATCTGCGTGTTGCATAACTTTCTCTTGGAACGGAGTTCACGGCATGTGTATGCACCACAAGGCTCCTTCGACGAGGAAATTGGTGGTGTAGTAACTCCTGGCAGTTGGAGACAAGACCCCCCTCCGGATAATGTATTGTTCTCAAACAGACCACTGGCATCCAACATGTCTAATGAAAGTAAAGAAATCCGTGAAGAATATAAAGAATATTTTGTATCTCCAGAAGGCTAAGTTAGCTGGCAGTACAGATACATAAGTTGAAATTAACAATAAACCAATAAATAATAAAGACAACTTACCAAATTTTGTCGTGTTTCATTTGCTGGTAAGGTACTCGGCATTAAAAATTGTAAACTTGTGAAGTAATCCCAAGTGCTTGCGTAATTTTCATCTGTGCCTTGGCCACTCTTCTTTTTTTTTAAGTTTTCTCAGTTCGTTATTAAACTGCGTTCGTAAATTGTGCAGTTTTCTATTTATTTCTAATGCAGAAGTATTAAATTGTTCGGCCAAAATTTCTACCGCTGCTGCTTTCTTTACTCGATTTTTATAATCGGGATTTGATATTTGCCATAGCTCTGGCAGCGATTCAAAATATAAAATCAATGATTTTATTTCTTCGGTTGACCACGCTCGTGACGTCATTGGTCTAGCTAAAAATTTCGCGTAGGTTCGAAATTACCGACACTCGTTGCGAACAGCGCGCGCGTCCTGTCTCCACGGCAGCGACACTGACACTGAGCGACACCGACACTACATGTGCAACTAAGTGTCGCGGCGATGTACACACACAGACATTCGATGTATACACTTAGTGTCTGGTGTCTGGTGTCGTCGTGTATCCTTAGCTTATAACAATTACTTAATTCACTTGTTGATTGTGCGGAACTGAAACAATCAACTGTATTTAGTTTCCCTGACTTTAGCGTTATTACTATCTCCCGCCTTATCAGAGTTTGATTTTGATAATTGTTCTAGCAAACAATTACCTACATTTACATCGTTCTATCTGAATTGAAATGATATCGGTTTATTTAAATTTCGTTGTGATAAATAATTGAATTAAGTTACCACTTTAAACGAAATCTCGGTCACGCGCACCAAATGTGTGGAACCCCCAATTTAGCCATTCTATCTTATAATTAATGAATTATACAATTATCATTAAATTATTATTAAACGATGTGAGAAATTGAATTAATTAATCAGAAATATAGGACTCTATTTATTTTGTATAAAGGTTTAGTTCAAGATAATAGAATCCCAATATTTAATACTACTATTAAGGCTTGTGATCGTCTATTGTTATTGTTCTATTATTTGAATTTAACAATTTAAAATCATACCTATTTTATTTAACCACTATTATAAAATATAATATCCACGAATCGTTAAGAACGTAATACCTGCAAGAAATTACTTTTCCTGATGTAATCACGAATGTAATATTAATTTAGGTAATGTAAACCTTAAACACAATGCTGCTGAAAAACAACAAATAAATATGCATAAAACCAAAATCCCAAAAATGTTTATAGAAAATTTTTGGAACTTAGTACTGGCTTAGGCATCCCGCATGCGGCTGGCTAAACATGCATCAAACCTTTCTGTATTTCAGAAAGTTCAGGAATCCCTGCTTTTTTTTCTACTGTTTGGTGTTGGATTTCAGAGTCCTGTAGAGAGAAAAATAAATTCTAACGTGTTCAAAAGAAGTTCCTAACTACTTGAAGCTTTTGTAATAAAATCAAACAAATATGCTATCCCTATTTTACGTTATATTTAAATTATAGTTTCATATAATTAAGCAGGTTCGTTTTGTTTTTGTAAAGATAAGGTCTCGTGATGTATAGTCAATGTGTCATATCTTGAAGTTATTAAAATGGTTCAACCATAACAAAAGTAGGTATGAACTTATCATATGTGTTTTGTTTCATAAAAACTTTTTTATTACGCATTCGCTAATACAATTTTACGATTTTGTATTTTATGTACGCAGTGCCTTAATTAACCAAGTTTTATTAAGCATGTAAATTTGCTACAATTTCGTGCACAAAAGCTTGTAAGCAACCAAGACATATTTTGTGCTGTGTATATGTGTTGATATGTAATAATTTAATTTGTTTCTAATGTTTGGGTTCGCTGGCACGCATAGCGTTTCAGCTAAACAAACTACCATTCTAGGTAAAAATCCCACGTTGCGTCGTTTCTTGTTATCACGACGTAGACAGTCAGAATGTGACGTCATAAATCTCCATGAAGAGCGAATATCGCTAAAAAATGGCCATAAAGGGCTTATATTCCTTTCATATAACATATTTTTTTTAGAATATAGTTGCTTAGGTCTTTGATCGGCCGATGCCAGTCTACCAAATGTTCCGTGATAAATAAATGTCAAGTGATAAAATTATAATATAATATTTTTCATTCGGAAAATTTCTAAAGAATAACTTTAGGGTACAAGCTCGTTTATTTTTAATTGTTATTTGAGCTTAAGCCGACACGTTTACACATGCGGCTTTGTTCCATAACATCGAGTTGGGCTTTTAGTTTAGCTCTGTATTTAATTTATTTTCATTACAGCTAGATCAAATCTAGTAATTTGATCTTTTTTAAAATATATCATCTGATAATGAGGCATAAAAACACTCACTTTGTTCCCTGCCCAGACCATCATTTGATATTTTATACTTATATACAGATACATTCTCTTTTTGGGAGATCGCACAATATGGACTTAAAATTCAGACATTTTAGTCATCCTAGCTTTGGTGAGTTCAAAGTGCCTATCCCAAAGGAGAGTATACATATTATAGATAGATGAGTTATTTTTAGCGCAAGTAGCCAACTCGATCATTTGAATTTCTTTGTAAGCCTTCAAAAATGGCAAGTGTGTTACTGAAAGTTAAAGTTCGTGCAAACATATTACGTTTACACATTTGCTCTCAAATCTTTGCAACAAAGTTTTTATGAAACATAACCACATTTTATGTTTGTAAAGAACAAATAATTATACACTCAAGTTCGTAATGTCAATCTCATCTCAGTCTGTCGTGTTTAATATGCTTAAGCAAAATTTATTGTCTAGGTTTTTTTCTAATCCTTTTTTATAATTGAATTATACATTATAAATTAATGTATAATTCAATTATACAGATAAAGCCAATGTAAAGTCATCCTAAAAGTCACACAAAAACACATTTCTTTGGAAACATAAATCAATAATTTAACAATTTATCTCTGCACTATATTTATGCACCTGACGGGAATCTAACCCGTATCCTCCGATCTGGCTGAATGTCTAATCGCTCAACATTCATTAATCATTTTAATATTTTAGATCAATTAACCCCTTTCAAAAGAAATAGTAAATAAATATTATACAAAACTCAGTTAGCGTTCTAAAATGTATGCTTATAAATAAAGTATTTAAATGTTTATTGAAATAATAATTTAAGTCAAGAAATAATAACTAGATATTTTGTTTCCGTCCAAGGTAAATTGATCTAGTTTTTTTTTTGATTGAATAGTTCTCAAAATGTACATCAATTCCCATTACAATATAATAAGAATATTTAATTTAAATTGTGAATTTAATATAAATAATTAAAAGCGTTTAAACCATCAAATAAATCAATGAATAAGAGATGAATTTCGTAGATTAAATATTTGAGACATCTCTACTAGTCAAAAGAAATATATATAAAAGTTATTAATATTAAGTCAAATATTGATATTATTAAATTATGTAAAGGAACCTCATTTTAGTACGCTAGTCCAAGCACATTATTCTAGTACTTAGCTTTCAAACTGCAACCCGAGGATGGCAGGAAATTTTCGTCACTGAAGTTACACTAAAGACTTAGTTCAATTGAACATAACGTAATGGTAAATTAAAAGGTACCCACGCGCGAGCGACTATGCCAAAATTAAAACACATATTTAATTTTGTTCTGCCGGTCTTGGGAAGTTAAACGAGCGCGTACAAGTAAATAATTTTTAAGAAGACCTTTCTTTCCTCTGGAGTAGGGACCACTATCACCTTTCTCTTTCGTAAAATATAACTATCTCACTCCCTCTCAACAAAACCCTGGCTTCCCACGTCCGTTAAGGATGTTTTTGGAGTGCTATCGTACTTTGAACGATAAAAAATTATCCATCTTATGTTCACATGTCGAACTGGTTGTGAATTTATTGCTTTTTTTTAGGACAAAAGTACCCATGAATCCCTGGAGTTAGTCCCTTTCTTATCTATTTTGAACGTCAAGTAATTTGCGATTTATGATTTTAAACAAAGATAGCCCCAACATTTTTTGTCTAACCAAATGTTTCTAAATAATTACCAAGCACTGTAAACTCAAGTTTTTCGACTGTTCTCAAAACTGCAGTGACAAAAAATACACGTCTCTAATATAATTTTATGTGAAAGATGTAAAGTGACAACTTGAAAGAAATTTATTACTTGCATGTGTGTTAAATTTTATTGTAGGTAGGGTTCAGGCGGTCACAATAGGGGTCAAAGGCCAATTTTAAGGGGACTATTTTTAAAGGATTTATTCTTAGAATTTTGTATTTGTTACACAATTATCTAACACCCAAGTTCAACGACTATTGCTGCTAGAGTAATTAGGTTATCTTAACCGCTATAATTTTCCTTGAAAGTTAATAAACTGCACTATCAACATGAATATTTTCATATTTTTCAAGGCCGCAGTTTGGATTTTAGAGAGGGGGGGGGGGCTACTGAAACAAAAATTTGCACTTTAAAGTTTAATATTTTGTAAATGTAGCATTAAATCGAAAAGTAGTATTAGGAACCCCGAAATCATTTTAAGACCTATTCAATGATACCCTACACGGTGGGATAGACTATAAAAAAATTCATCCCCACATCACGTGTATGGGAGCTACCCTAAAAACAAATATTTTTTAAACTTTATATTACCACTTTGTCGGCGTGAAAGGCTTACATACGCTTACAAAATTGCAGCTTTCTAGTACAAATGGTCTCTTAGCAAAATCTCGGAAAGACGGACATGACGAAACTATAAGGGTTCCTTGTCAGTACTACGGAACCCTAAAAAGCCACGAAGCGTTTAGTTACGTCTGCATTTTTCGGTGTTAGATAATCTCTTAATATTCGTGTCGTTTCTGAATCTGGTATTAAAGTTCATTGTGGTGTGTAGTAAAACAAATAATTCCGTGCACTAAAACAATTGGCGAGGGACGCTGCAAGTTAAAGTAAGCATCTCTTCACACCCGGCAAAATAAGACGGGCTGCTTAGTTTTAATAATCCATCTCCGTCGTAATGTGACCATTCACGACCAGCCGACGAAGACGTTGTAGCAGGAAACAGCTGATAACTGGTTTTCTGTGAGATATTGTTGGATCGAACTGCCTCAGGATGGTAAACAACTGTGCGGCTAGTTGGAAACTAATTCGACATATTCAAATTATAAAATGCAGGAAATGTTCAAGCATGTTTCACTCTATATGCGTTAATGTAAGTGACGTTAAGAAGACAGCAGAAGACGTAAAATCTATCTACGTGGAGCTGTCTTATGTGCCTGTGTAAGGAACCCAGGTACAATAACTCTAATAAGAGTTTGCGCGCTCGAAGTGACCGATGCAACCGCTTGTGGCGCGTCAGTAATCCCTACGATAACGCAGAGGGGAACCGGTTCCGGAGGTTAGTTATGAAAGCCGCGAAGTCACGCCGCTGGCTAGTCCATCTACAGATATGAATGCTGACACTCTGTTAGCGCTGATTACGCAGATAAAACTACTCAGGGAGAATGTGGTTGACATGTAAACACATATGAAATTCACTGACTATATATCGCAGGCGTTTACTCTTCTAGAGACTTGCGAGGCAAACGTAGCCCGCATAGAGGCTAAATTACTCGATTTAATTGAGAATCTGAAATCGTTTTCTACCAAACCGAAACTGCGGCACCAATTGCACAGTCAGGAGCAATCTAACTTAAGGAATGAAGTAAAAGTTGTAGGAATTAACGAAATCACCGAAGAAAGCACAATTCACTTGAATGATAATAGCAGCGAAAAAAATCGGGGTTGATTTAGTAGCTGGTGATGATATAGGGTAGACAGAAAGTAAAGATCCATAAAAAAGTATATGATTTTTTTCTCTGACTATCAAAAGTGACTTTTGATAGTGGTCAGATATTACCAAAAAGAACATACATCTGTCATAATGCTTTAACTTTTCATTTCAAAAATGCTTTAACCGTTGATTTTTATACATATCCAACGATTCAGTGCTATAGCTGTTGTCGCTTTAGACATACTAAAGTATAATGAAGGTCTAAACCACGTTGTTATAAGTGTGACCAAGCACATGCAGCTGATAGTTGTAGTATAGAAGAACAAGGTGCATCCTGCTGTCTCTGTTTTGGTTCTTCTTATCAGCAAGAGTTGCCCAGAACATGAAAGACTGAGAAAAATTATGTAATCCATAGCCGAATCCTGAATTCATCCTGAAATCCATACTCTGAAGCTTGTAAATATCATACACTTGTCTCAAAGTCTTATGCAGAAATTGTGTCCACCACTCAACTCCTAAAGAAGAAATAAATTCACCCACATCAAATTTCCATCATCATCCAACCATTTCCTATAAAAAAAAAACTTTTGAGATGAAACCACGCCAGGCATGTCAGCCTTCTGCAGGATATGACTGTGCTACTCACAAGGAACTTATAAAAAAGTATGCTATGCCCGCTCCTGCAAATGGATGTGCTATTCGATCAGATTTTTCTAATAGTGATCAAACTTTAACTGAAATTATAATCGTGTTAATAAGCACCCTTTCTCGGACCAACCTAATAAAACCGAACCCCGCTGCCCTATATTAGATCTTCTCAAAAAATAATGCTTATACATAATGGATACGCACCATAAAATGATGAACAATTGTAATCATTCTTCGGCGGTTCCAGTGCAGTGTTTTCATGTGGTGCTGCAGTGGAATTGCCGAAGTGTGATTGACAAATATCCTGAATTAATTAACCTTATCAATAAATATGAACCATCTGTTATTGCTTTGGGAGAGACATAGTTGAAGCCAATCTCTACTTTCAAAATCAGAGGTTACACCTGTCTTCGCCAAGACAAGTGACGGGCATGATGGAGCAGGCCTGCTCGTCAAGAATATTTATTTGTAAATCATATTCCTTTTCCTCATTATAATGATTTTTTATATGTAAAAAAAAAACTACATATATTGTTAGTACTTTTTTATACTAAAATATAATTGCAATACAAATTATATTTTAGTATAAAAAAGTACTAACAATATATGTGATAGCCACTAATATTTTTAGTAGTTTTTTTTATACTTGATAGCTTATCCTTTGATTACTATCTCACCTTTGATAGTAAGTGATGATGTGATCGAAGAATTGTTCAGGCTAACCTAGAATTCCGGCCTCTAGAGGGTGGTAGCTAGCCAAGCTGGCATTCGCAAAATGGCCTACCACCATTCTATAACGATTACCATCCTAAGACGATAACCGGTACCGACGGCTCAACGTGCCCTCCCGAAGCACGGAAGCGCTCAGTAGTAATGTCACTAGCGGTCACCCATCCAACTCATGACCGCGGCGGACGTCGCTTTGTTGATTTGTTTTGTTTACGAAGTTTGCTTATCTATTCTTTGTCTGAAGAACAGCTAAGCAAACTTCGCTACGAGCGCTTCGAAATATATGCTTTGTATCTATTTATATTCCTTATCTATCTTCCTCAATACTTCAGGAACTTTACCACATAATAACCACACTCTCTGACAAAACCACTTCTCCTAGTAGGTAATTTTAATTGCCATCGTATCATGGGGTAGTTCAGTTTCAGGGCGTCACAGTAGAGAATTGATAGATTTCCCACCATCCAACACAGTCGTTGTTTATTAAATACTGGTATTCCAACTAGACGCATAAAACCACATGAAAACCATAGTGCCGTAGATCTTTTAACCCTTAATAGGGCGAAGATAAAAATTATTGAAAAAACAGGTTTTGTGTTATTATTTATACGTTTATTAGGGCCCTTTTAAACATTATCCATAAAAATCTAAAAATATACAGTTACAAGTACTAGAGAATTGGGTGGTAATCATTTTACCTTCGCCCGTATACGTTTAGGTGGTGGTGGTAATTATTTGAGCTTAGCCCGTAATGGTAAATGTAGAGGAGGTATTAGAGCTGCTACAATCCATAGCCTCTCCTTCCTCTGGAGCAATATGGAAGCTTTTGAAACACGGTGTGGCACATAAAGCTACTTTGCAGACATCGCAAATGATTCTTGATTGTTTTTGAGTGTTTTTCATGCTGCAAAATCGGCATCTAGTGATATTCCCTTGGTCTTCTGGGTAGTGTGGCACAGAAGAGTGTCTGATTTCAGTGGGTACTCCGAAATTTCCACCTTGTTTGTTCCTGAAAATAATATTAGTGGTTCTTTTTTTGCCTGTGAATCCATCTATTAGACTGCGAGCCAAACGAAGTCTAAATTCTCGATGTGTGTGAACTGTTTGTTTGTGAATTTGTATGTAGGCTATGTACGCGTTGATGATAGCTGCATCAAACATAAAATAAAATAGGCGCAACCAGTTGCGTCTCGATTTTCGGCCGATTGGATATGAGGCACGGAAGTGATCAAAATGATCCACACCTCCCATGTTCACAGTATATTCGGCAATAGCAGTGGGGATAGGTATATCTTTCTTGGAACCATCCTTCTGCGTTCGTAAAAAATTCGTTCGTTTGACCGTAGACAGAGATTTTGGGTTATGTGCTGTTGTCAAAATATTTACCAGTTGAGTATCCATCCACTGTATAGCAGACACGGGAGCTTTGGTTTTATACTCTCTTTCTCTCTCCAGACGAGAAGAAATATTATAAATTTAATATATTTCTTTTCACTAAACGACGGATTGTTGACTCTGCAAGACGGCCATGAACGCTATAAATTTGACGCAATGCACGGAACGTTAAGCGAATAGAACACTGATTTTGATAATAAATTATAACAATTTCTACGCGTTGTTGAAGCGTGTAGCGTTCCATGATGAAATGTCACGACTAAATGTGTGTTCACAAAACTGGTCAGATAAGGTTTCGAAGCATAGCGTACCAAAGTTTGATAAACGGCTGACTGTCAACATGCGCGTCTCTCATAAAACACCGCCCATAGAATTTTTCGATAGTTACTTCCCTACTGATCTCGTAGAGTTGCTGGTAGAACAAACACATTTATGCGGCACAAAGGCAAACTCTTCACTGGAGTCCAATATTTGTTGCTGAAATGCATGCATATCTTAGTGTCTTGATACTGATGGGTTTTCACCCCTTACCTGATGTCAATCTGTAGGTTAGATGGTATGGATCTTACAAACATGTGGTTCAAAGATGACGGTGCCACTTGCCATACAGCTCGGGAAACATTACATTTATTGGATGAGAAATTCGAAGGCTTTGTCATCTCGCGTGGTGGCGACACCAACTGGCCACCAAGATCGTGTGCCTTAACACCGGTCGACTACTTTCTGTGGGGTTACGTGAAGTCTCTAGTCTATGCAGACAAACCACAGTCAATTGCCACCCTGAAGGCCAACATAACTCGAGCTAATTAAGTAACTAAAAACTGGTGCTGTTTAAAAAAAATATTTAAACAAGCAAAGTGACAACATAGTCTTTACAAATAATAATTAATTCTATTTAACAAAATCTAAACCTTATATACTACTTTTCTGTAATTCAGCATTTCCCCACCAGTGCCTCATGTCCTAATTAGTTATTGCTGATCTCGTGGTGAGGTTTTGTTGACGAAGCTGATTTGGGTGTATTAGGGTTCCTTATCTCCTCCCTCCCCAAAAGAGAAATTATCCGAAGTTGACTCAGACGACTTCGGAGAATTTCGACAATATAATTTATGCTGATATTTAAACATAAAGAAAGTCGTTCCTGAAATTGCCACAATAATATAAAGAGATAAAGTCCATATACTAATTTTAAATGTAACTATGTTATTTTCTACATTTGCACCATCATTATAACTTAATTTTGCACTTCGTAGCACTTCTTTTATGTCCGTAAAGTCCACGTTTCGTAAGTCTATCTTCTTGGTCCTGATTTCAATGTTGTACTGCAGTTCTGGTATTTCAATGACTGGAAGCTGAAGACTGGAATCTGGCGTATTTGAAGTGGCATTTATAATGATCTCTTCTATTTGTATTTCGCAATGCTGAATTGGCGTTAAAATATATGCGCCTTCAAGGTTATGTTTGTGAACTTCGTTGTTGCAATTTTGCGTGATAATTTTTCTTTCTTCTGAGTAAATCAACCAATCGTTCTTTGTAACCTTCTGTATTCTGGTCATCTCAATTTTGATATAGTTTTTTAAGAATTGATTAAGATTGTTTTTTAAGAGCATTATCTGTTCAATACAGGTTTCCGTTGGGTATTGAATTATGTTGTTTTCATCGCACAAGGATCTGTTGTTTTCTATTTCCTCGCAGGGTGTCGCTACGGGCATGTATTTCAATCTATTCACCATTAAATAGGGGTATTTTGGAATTATGATAAAGGTGTTAAGGGAATTATAAATAGGGATGAGAATAACCTTGTAATAATTATATGTTTCTCTGTCTATTAAAGGGATTTCTAATACAAAAACTATTTTACTACTATCTATGTAAGATTTTAAAATAATGTTACGTTCTAACTTCGATGAATTATCTTTACTAATGGTTCTAGCGTGTTTGCTTATAACTAGTAAGGTATTAAATAATTCTGTGCTATATATAATTGATTGGTGTAGTATGTGGAGTTTATTAAACGCTATCGCTGTTTCTATTTCTTGAATGTTTTCGTAGCTAGTTCGAAAATAAAACTCTCCTGCAACTCTCATATGCTGCAATCTATGACAAAATTCTAAATAATTTTCGCTCTTATTTATTTTTGCTCTTATCTATTTAACTCCATTGCTAAACAATCTTCGGTGCGCGGGTCGCCGAAGTGCTGGTTTAGCAGTGTTTCTAATTCATCCCAGGACGCTATCGTGTCCCGTTCACCTACTAAACTAGCTGCTTCCCCTGTTAACCTACTCGTTATTACGTGAAAAAGATATTCGTTCTGCGCTACGTTCCCCTGATACTGGGATAATACGTATTTACATTTTTTATAAATAATGGTAGTACTCTAGCATTGCCACTGAATATGGGGATTATATTAACAATATCCTGTGGTACCCGGTTAATGTTCTCCATCGTTAATGCACGTAAGAAAAAAAATTCTTACAAAATACACGTACCAAACTAAAATTATCCTTCAATTAATGTTAAAAATTAAGATAATAACCTATACCTATGATCCTCTACTGTGTAATTAGGCGTTTTCTAATCCTAAATAATACACACACAACATAAAATCAATACAAGGTTGGATATGAAAAGAAAGTTGAAAGGAAGGTGAAAAAGATTTACTTACAATTCCGCTGCTCTTCCCATATCCTTTGAATTAATATTTGGCTTTGGTTTGTCCTCTGTATTTGTCCAGTGCTGCTCCTTAATACATTTGTTGTTGATCCTTGCCAAACTGTAGAAACGGACGTTGATTGCCTCAGTTAATGGTGAAACTGTGCTGGATAACTGCAAGGATCCTGTCCTTAGCGCCAATTAAGTAACTGAAAACTGGTACTGTTTAAAAAAAATAATTAAACAAGCAGAGTGACAACATAGTCTTTACAAATAATAATTAATTCTATTTAACAAAATCTAAACCTTATATACTACTTTTCTGTAATTCAGCATTTCCCCACCAGTGCCTCATGTCCTAATTGGTTATTGCTGATCTCGTGTGAGGTTATGTTGACGAAGCTGATTTGGGTGTATTGAGGTTCCTTAACTCGCTCTTCGTAAAATTGACCTCATTTATGCGAAAATGTCATCCAACTACAGCGAAATAGCGGCGGCCATTTGGCTGAAATTATGTTCCAAACATAATGTCAGCGAATATCCTTTGAAATAAAATAAAAATTGTAATAATATCACTTAAACAGGTTTTTTTATATTGTTTTTAAGTTCGAGCGCTCTTAATGAAAAACCCTTTACTACCTCTCCAACTTTAGCTTCGCTGTCGTGGAAAACTCTTTCATCAACCTTTGGCAGTAACCGCTATCCAATAATCATATGATTTCCTGGTAACAAAATTAAAAATATTCCACCTAAACCACGAATGAAATATAGTTTTTTTTTTTTATGCCTGATAGGTTAGCCTTTGACCACTATCTCACCTGATGGTAAGTGATGATGTGGTCGGAAGATGTTGTTCAGACTAACCTAGAAGTACTGGCTCTCAAGGACAGCTGCCGGAACACACCGTTAGGTGCTTGGCGACAGATTTTCTATTTGAGGGTGGTAGCTAGCCAGGCGGGCATTCGCAAAATGCCCTACCACCATGCTACAACGACTGCCATCCTAAGACAACAACCGGGACCGACGGCTTAACGTGCCCTCCGAAGCACGGAAACGCTCAGTAGTAATGTCACTAGCGGTCACCCATCCAACTCCTGACCGCGCGCGACGTTGCTTAACTTTGCTGATCGGTTAAGAACAGCTAAGTAAACTTCTAAGCGCTTCAAATAAAGATAAATAAAAGATCACTGGCCAATATGTGAAGAATATACTGAGTATAAATGTCAATATATACTTGTCATAGCTAATAATTGTAAACAGGAATTTAGTACAGCTCTATTACAAAATTACAAATATACGAGAGGAAAAATTTAAGTGATGTGCGGGATTCGAACCCGCGTCCATCCACCCCCTTCTTGCGTCATCATTTACAAGTATAAAACCAAGTGCAAAATTGGTCTTGTTTATAGTACAACGTTAGTTGTACTATAGATGTCGCTCCATCCCAATACGATGGTTAAAGAACGATAGGAAAAAAAATCAAAAGAAAAAAAAAGGGTGGATGGACTGTTTGTTTCCCGCACATGACTAAAATTTTTCCTCTCGTATATTTGTAATTTTGTAATGTTATCCGCATATCAGGCGTTTTTGCAAATGCTTCTACAGGATTACCATCTCTTCCATGGTGGGACAGTGAATGTACTGAGGCAGTAAATAAAAGGAAGGAAGAAGAGATCGAATACTATAGGCTGACGAAAATTTTAATATTTTAAAACACATAATTGCTAACACAAATACATTTCTAAGAGAAAAAAAGTTTTTTGGTTGGCGACAGAACTGCACTTCTATTTCGCCTAAAACTCCTTCAGTGATGTGGACCAAAATTAAACGTTTCTGGCTTCGTGACTCCGATTCCACCTTTAGCATAATTTTTCGCCTCCATTTGTACCGGAACAAGAGTTGTTTAACCCTTTACATTCGCCATTGAGCAATGATAATGAATTTCTAGATTCTCCTTTTACTATTTATGGACTCAAAAGTGTGCTATCTAACGGTACGTTCACACGGAGACACGATTTGCCGAATCTTATTTTCATCGGATCTGGAAAAACCGAATGTTGTATTCACACAGCACATCTTGCTTGGCCGTATCCGACGGCCTCGTATCGGGATCTCGTGTGAACTCACCATCCGGCTTTTATTAGCAAGAGCGCGCACAGTTCCTCACGTTGATTTGGAAGCGATGGACGTGAACAGTCTTGCTATACTATACTGGTATTATCGCCGTCAGCGTCGTAGAAAAAGATTGTGGTTAAACCCAATAGTACAAAGAAGATCAACAGTTGGTGCCTTTACAACTCTAATGCAGCAGTTAAGAAATGATCCACAAAAATTTTTTAACTACTTTAGAATGACTATACCTACATTTGATAATCTTTTGAAAAAAGTGGAAAAAGATTTGAAAAAGCGTGATACAAATATGAGTAAAAGCATTAGACCAGAAGAAAAATTAGCGATATGTATAAGGTAAGATTGAAATACTGTATTTTATTATAATTAAATTATTTATTAAAAATATGATTAAGAAATTATAGAAAATCGCTTGGTAGGTACACAGTTTGAAGTTTCCCAACTACATATTATGAAAGTCTGGTAAATCAGAAGCATTCGATTGAATACTTTGAGACTCTGGTGATGCTTGGTACTGCGATGTAAAATGTGATTGTGCCACATTTGGTTGATAGTTGTATGTTGATGAGTGTGCAGGAGACCATTCATTTCGGTTCTTTATATTTTGCAATAAATTTAAGACGCCTGATTGAAATTCTAATGTTTGATTATCGTTTAGCGTTGCCAATGATGGAAGTAGACTTTTAAAGAAAAACAAATTACGGTCTTCTTTCATTTCTTCTTTCTTCTTGCATTCCATTTGATAATCTATAAACTCACTCATTTTCTTATCAAACACGTTTAAATTCTGCCTCGATGGTCTGCTTTTTTTTCTTTTCGAACCACCTACTAAATTTTCATTATTAGTTTCTTGTTGACTTTCATCCGTAGCATCTTGATTATTTGCGACATCTTCACCAAATAAATTGTCCTGAGCCATCGCACTGTCATGGGTAACATCTGATGTAACTGTAGCGGCTGTACTATCGTCTGCTGGGTTTGGTGTAGCAATAGTTGCACTATCATGTGTGTCAGCTGGCGTCACAATTTTTTTTAAGAACAACATTTGACGATGATAAACGTAGGCTCTCGGACATGTCGCAGACGATCCTGATTTTTTTGATTTCTTTTTCTCATTAATACTCCTCATCCAGCTGTCTCTAATATTAGTCCACTTCTTTACGATCGATTTAGCTGAAAAATATAATTAAATTTACTTGCAGATATATGGCTTCTGGGTGTTCATACAAGGATTTACATTACGCCTACCGAGTCGGAGTGTCTACGATCAGTAACATTATTAAGGAAGTAACGAATGCTATTTGGAACAATTTGCATGGGGAGTTTATGACATTACCCAACACAATATCTGACTGGGAATATATCGCCAATGGATTTAATACTAGAGCAAACTTTCCCCATTGCATTGGTGCAGTGGACGGTAAACATATTAGGATAAAAAAGCCAAACAACAGTGGTTCCATGTTTATGAATTACAAAGATTTCTTTTCCATCGTATTATTAGCAGTGGTTGATTCATATTATAAATTTACATATATCTGTGTGGGCTCGTATGGAAAAGAATGCGATTCGACAATATTCAAGGAGTGTACTTTTTGGAAAAAACTAATAGATGGTGATTTGCAATTACCGGCAGCATGTCCACTGACAAACGATTCCGATTTATCGGTTCCGTTTGTAGTAATAGGCGATGAAGGTTTTGGCTTGCATCAACATTTGATGAGACCTTACGGCGGAAACCATTTGGATAGAAACAAAAGAATATATAACTACAGATTAACCAGAGCTCGACGCTATGTTGAGTGCGCCTTTGGGATATTAGCTAACAAGTGGCGAATATTTCATCGTCCACTGGATGTTGATACCAGCACAGCAATATCGATTGTAAAGGCTTGCACTGTACTTCATAATTTTATAATAGATATGGAAGGTGTACAGTCGAACATAGAAACAACAAGCAATGTATCATCAGTGGTTAACGTGTTCACAGATGCACCCAATGAACAAAATAGTACACGAGGTGGACGATGTGCTAATGTTATACGATCTGAATTCACAAATTATTTTATTTCTACAGCAGGAGCTGTGCCTTGGCAAGACGAATCAATCTAACGTTAATTTTGTAACACACTGCTAATGTACAAATACTTAACCTGTTTACTTTAAAAAATTACAAACTTACCATAATCCTGCCTGTTTTTCTCCTCCATTTCTTCAAAATCTTCATTCAAAATTATACATATTTCTCGCCAGCCAGCAGTTCTCAAGTTTTTATCCTTGTATATTTCGAGAGTTTTGTCCCATAAAACTGGCCGATTTTGGACAAGAGAAATTAAATTTTCAACGTTTATATTTTTCGTCGTCATAGCGAGCGGTCAGTCAAAGCGATCGAAAAGAACTGGCGACTGGCAAGCGCACGTGCAGTGTGTCCCTCCCGCCCACCCCTCCTTCCCAGCTTGTGCGACGCATTCGGTTTCAAGATCCGACAAAAAACCGAATCTACCCCTGCGTGTATCGTATGAACGCATGTATTGAATGCCCTATACCACTGAATCGGATCTGCATTTTGCAGTATCGCCGGATCGGTTTGTAGTCGCAAAATCGGATGTCAACTTCAGCAAGATTCGGTTTTTTTGTCGTGTCTTGAAACCGAATGCATGTGTGAACTCCTTCATTGAAATACTTATGCCACTAAACCGAATCCTGCAAAAAACCGATTCGGTAGAGAAACACTCGACGCCGTGTGAACGTACCGTAAGTCGTATCTGTTCGGAAATACTTCACCAGGCAGCTGGTTCCAAATTGTTGCAGTGCCAGGTAGGAAATGCCCTGAAAATCGCAAAGTTGTGGACTTCCAGACATCGACATGATATTGATGAAACGCTATGCTTTGTCGGGACGTCCGATGGTGAAATTGAGCTGCAAGTAGTAAATCGAACAGTTCCTCAGAACATTGCTGCATCACCATGTTCGTTTTCCTCCTCTACATTGTAATCTACTGCAGGTTCAGGTAGTGGAAATGGAAAGTAGATCTAAAAGTATTATGGTTTGATGATAATTAAATTTATATTGTTTGTACTCAATGGGTTTTATGTTTGCATTGTACCTTTTGTACCTTTATCAGTGCATCATGTTGTATATGGTGCAGCATGATAAAATAATATACCCTGCAGCTTCTGGTTGATAGTGGAGCACTTAATCCTTACACAGGCATCTTAATACAGCCTCCAGCCAGATGACTCCATTTGTGCGTTCTACATTTTTTATGTATTCTCACAATTGCGTATTCTTGCAATTTTTTGTTGTAATGCATTTCCGCAGTACCTTCAAGGAGAGTTGGTAGGATAGGTGTCAACATAAATATTTCTTTGGCGTAAAGAGAGTCTCCTAAAATAACAGAAGAAATTTAAACAAGTAAGGGGCGACTAAGGGTAGCACACCAGAAGGTGGTGGCAGCACTTTCTGAGGAACTGATATCTCACACTGCGATCCCCAAGCCGCCTGCCAAGCGTGGGGATTATGGCAAACCTATGTTGGGGGAGGCTGTGTTCAGCAGTGGACTATCCGGATGATACGCTACGGTATATCTGCTTAGGTAGTCTACGTAGGTGTATGTACGGGTAGACCTTGTGATCGCGTCCTTCTAACGTTGTTCTCAGTTTGCTTTGCATGAGGGCGAAAACAAGTGTTTTGGATGTTCGCAAGAGATTCCTGAAACACTCTTCCGAACGTTCCATTAAGTGGATATCCTTCGATCGTCTTCGTGAAGCATTTGGCTATATCTGTTAGACCTCAGCTCTTCTTCCAATAGTAAAAGGAAACCAAAGGCCATTTTTAAAGAAAGTCGCAGCTTTAAAAAGATTGAAAGCTGACAAAACAATCGATAATTTCGCCAAAATAGACAATCTCAGACGTCATTTTAAAGACCCATGCTACGGTTATCGTCAAAAATTGTTAAAATTTAACGAATGTTTATCGAATTTATTTACCGGGGGTTTAGGTAAGTTTTATACTTGCAACGTCAAAAAAATAATTATTAACAATTATAAATGTACTGTCTTCACTATTTATTATGGTTTGCAGCTAAATTTTAATGGTAAAAAATAAAGTCGTTTAGTCACTGGACTATATCGTCCAGCCTGGTTTCAAAGGATAAGAATATGGATGCCAGAGTTGGATTGCGTAAGTGGTTAGTCGAGATGTGTACGAATTATGTGATGAAACATATAAGTGTTAGTACAATGGAAGAATGGAAAAATGTTGAAAAGAAGATACTAAAAAAAACTTAAATCAAAAATGTTAGTGAGGCGTGAAGCGAGTCCGAGATGGTTTCCGTGGCAAAGGTGAGCACGCTTTGACCGCGTGATAGATTTATTCCTTGTGTTTTTAGCCTTGTTTACGTCATTAAATGTATGTTTATACCTGTCATACATGTTTGCATATTCAGCATGCTCGCTATCCAACTCGCTCTCAATGTCCCATTGCAGATTATCGATGGTGAACCACCTCTCCTGTAGCATCTTCAGGACATCTTCGAACTCTCACTTATCAGTAATCTGTTCTAAATCTATGTGTGATGTTGTTCTTCCAATGCCTTAAAATTAGAATACTGACGTTTTAGCAAATCGTCGACTTTACTGCTTTCATAACTGCGTTTCAATGTTTGTTCTTTCTGTTGTACTTGAAAACTATGCTCTCCATGTCGTTGAGCTGCGTTGAGATGCCCTCCTCAGCGACCATAGCTGTTAGGAAGGTTCTACGCGGAGCTACAACTTGCTCATCTAATGTGGAGGAGCTTGGCTGCACCACCAAAATCTGTTGATACTGTTCGTGAATCAACGCTTTGGTAGATTCCTTGTACTTTCCAACTCTTGTCTTGCGAAATAAGGGTCTGTTTTACTTACTTCAGTACCTATTCTCTCCTGGTTGTTCGGTACTCTCTTCAATACTCTTCCAAAGTCGCCAACTGCCGCTTAAAATAATCAACTGTTTTTCTATCTGCGCTGTCGTTCTTAATGTTAATACCTATTTTTAAAACGTTGTCGTAGATCATAGACTGAGTTTCAATGAGATCCGCCATGTTGTAAGTATTATTTGTTAAAAAAAGTTGTTTGTTAAAAAGGATACGGTGTTCTGCTGCCGATACTCAGCTTCCTTTAATGTTGGTGGTATCCAATGTTATCACTGCGATCCTCTTTATCCACCCACTCACACAGATTGTTACACCAGTTCAACCTCGCCCCACGAAATACCGAAAAAAACTATGACGTAATTTCGTGACGCGATGCACTTTCGAAGGACTAATATGTTCGGGATGATACGAGGTAGCAGAGGTTGGAAGTAAATGTTTAATGTTTGTTCACTGTTAAAGCACTTATTTATTATTGTTTAAATGTTTTTAGTATAAAATTGTAATGAAAAGATGTTAAATGTTATGAATGCAACCGCATGCCGCGAAGACCAAACGTGCATTGAACTCTCAATCGTTGGTTTGAGTAATTAGGTGTTTGCGACAACCGGCGGATTGTGCCGTGTCAGGAAAAGTGTATTGTACCAAATATTTTCCTGACACCAAGTTTAATTTTCCGAATGTGTCAGATGTCAATATATTACCTGATGTCGTATATATCAAATTTGAATTGCATATGTTATAAATATTACTAGGAAATAGGCTTTAGATGTGACAGATGTTCCATGAGATCTGCAAAGGTTTTATCAACACAAAGACTGAAGGTAGAAGGTAGGTTATTATATATGGTGCAATAGTAGCAACAGTAGAGTCTGCTACTTTTAATGACAATGATTTTTCACAGAAATTTTATTTAGGAAACATTATCTTTTATCAGAGTTGTTGGCGACTGGCTGGTGCAGCCTTTTTGTTAATATATTAAACCTATTATGTAGTTATTTTGGTACTGTCAATGTATTTGTTTTTTTTTGTTTTTTGATTGTGTCAAGCCTCGATGCGAGTAAAAAATAAGATGTAATTTAGTTTTGAAACGATTATAAAGAGTAACAACGAGTAACTATCTAAAGTGTTTTTATTTACATTATCATACAGTCCACCAATCGTCCGTAACATTTGGTCCTTACGAAGCCTAAATTTATACCAATGGTAGTTACTCGTAGTCAAACTAAATCGCAATATGCGAATCCGACGACACAAGGCTCAGGCGAAGCACATCAAGAGGACAATTCGCCACCACCTCTCCGCGAGCGCGCCGAGCCGCAGCCGAGCGGATCGCATCAAGCGGCACACATCGCTGAACTGAAGGCGGGAGCTACTACAAACATTGCACAGCAAGAAACGACTGTACTCCCGGCTAGTTCCGGTCTTCAACATCAGCCGCACGGAAACAGAGGTCAGTCAACATACACAAGACGCTCTTCAAGCTCTTCTATTCAAGCTAAAAAACTGGCCATAGAGGCCGAAATTCAGCAACGTCGCGTAGAGCGTGAATGCAAGCTAGCAGAGCGAGAGCGCGAACGTGAACAGCGCGAGCGCGAACGTGAACAGCGCGAGCGGGAGCGAGAGCGCGAAATTGCGCTTCAACAGCAAAAAGCTGACGAGTTGGAGCTGTGCGCAAAGCTTGCTTCCCTGGAAGCACATTCTGACAGGTCTGGTAGCGTCTCTTCCCGTAGTTCGCACAAAGAACGTGTAACAACGTGGGTGGGCAACCAAAACGCACACAACATGGCACTTGACCCACAACCACGCGTATTACGCGTTCAAGCACCCGTAGGTAACGCACATTCTGACAGGTCTGGTAGCGTCTCTTCCCGTAGTACACACAAAGAACGTGTAACAACATGGGTGGGCAACCAAAACGCACCCAACATGGCACTTGACCCACAACCACGCGTATTACGCGTTCAAGCACCCGTAGGTAACACTGCTACCCCAGGAGCGGAAAGCGATCCGATTGTTCAGCTTGCGAAGGCTTTTTCATCTTTACCCAATCGCCCGAGAAAGCAGGAGCTGATTCCTTTTACAGGCAATATAGATGAATGGTTAGCTTTCAAGTGTACGTATGAGCGAACTAAAACCTTTTTCACGCCCGCAGAAAATTTAGCTCGCTTAACATCCGCCGTTCGTGGTGCCGCCCAGGCAGCTGTTTCTTCAATTTTATGGCAGGCACAAGATCCCGAGGAGGTGATGACTGCTTTGGAGAAAAACTACGCGCGTCCAGAGCAGCTGGTCGCACACGAGATTGCCGGTCTACGCAGTATTAAAATAGGTAACGCAGAACATTTAAACATTCTGGCCAACAAGCTGAGGAACTGCGTTGCCATTATAAGATTGTTTCAGCAGCACGAGTACCTATCATCACTCGAGCTTCTTCGTACGGTCCTTTTAAAACTTAATGATCACACGCGAGACCGTTTTACGGATTACGCAGCCACACACAAACCTTTTGAGCCAACGATTACTAAACTAGAGTTGCTTTCTAGGTTCTTAGTGATCGAAGCTGAACGACAACTCAATTACAACTTTTTGGTTGACGTAACGCCGAGCTCGTCACAAAGTAAAGCAACATTTTATAAGCCAAACGTAACGAAAGTTTTGAATGTTCACGCTACTACCTCGAATGACAAAACGACACAGTGTGCATACTGTAAACAAGGGCCTCACTCTGTTAAAACATGTAAAGCTTTTTCGTCGCTTTCGGTTGACGATAGATGGCGCTGGATAAAAGAAACCAAAACGTGCTATAGATGCCTGAAGTCTAGCCCGCATACATGGAATACATGCCAGACTAAGCGATGCGGTGTTAGTAGCTGCGACAGGCGCCACCACGCCCTCCTTCACGGTGACAAATCGGTATCTAATAGTAACCTCTCCGCTAATAATACTGTTTCTCTGCAGAGCTCACCTAAGAATGACACTATCGTGCCTCCTCAAGCTGACGGCGGCAACGTGGTGGCTAACACGATCGGGGTACCTGCATCTGGTAGGCGAGGACTGCTCAAGATTCTACCTGTCACTTTAGAAGGTCTACGCGGCACGTTTGATACGTTTGCGCTCCTTGATGAGGGCAGCACCGCTACACTTATCGACGGTGACGTAGCTGCGCGCATCGGAGCTGACACCACGGACCGTCAGAAACTACGTGTTACAGGGGTAGGGGGTATGTACCTCGACACTGAGGTATGCTTTGTCAATTTTTACATTCGAGGGCGCGACATGCCTGAACGCCACTTAGTCCAAGGCGCACGCAGTATTACCCCTCTTTCTCTTACTCCGCAAGGCACCGACATGCTTGATTTATCAAAATACAACCATTTGTTGGATTTGTCGGCTAGTTTAGAATATCAAGACGCTACGCCAACTGTACTCATTGGAGCGGCCGATTGGCATTTGTCTTTAAGCCGTGAGATGCGAGTAGGTAAGAAAAACGAACCTGTCGCCTCAAGAACGCTTTTGGGCTGGGCTCTACACGGCGCTATGTCCCCGTCGTCTAAACCGGTAGATTTTGTCAATAATGTTTGTGAAGTAGATTACGCCTCAAGGGCAATTAACCCTCTTGAAGCACTAATTAAAATACAATATGAAGTAGATTCTTTAGGCATCCAGAAGCTTGCCACCCGACAAAACAGCGACGATGCACGTGCGGTAAGTTTGGTAGAGTCTTCCGCTCAACGACTGGCTACAGGACGTTTTGAGGTAGGCTTGCCTTGGAAGGAAAGGGTAACAAACGACGTTCCAGATAGTTACCCTCACGCCTTATCACGACTCAAGTCTCTCGAAAAACAGATGGCCAAAGATAGCACACTTGCGTTAGCTTACAAAAAATATATTGAAAGCATAGTTCAAAAAGGTTACGCAGAAGAATGCGCGCCCTCTACCTTCCACGACAATTTTCTCAGGTACAAGTCCTCGGCTGGCGTCTCTTTGAGATGGTACTTACCACATTTTGGTGTGTACCATCCACAGAAGCGTAAGTTGAGAGTAGTGTACGACGCAGCAGCTGTCACTAGAGGTGTAAGTTTGAACGAAATGCTACTGCAAGGTCCGGATCTATTGCAGTCTCTTTTAAACATTTTGTTCCGTTTTAGAGAAGGACCGATCGCGTTTAATGCCGATATAAGGGAGATGTTTCTTCAAATCAAAATGAAAGAAAACGATCGTGATGCGCTACGGTTTTTATGGCGCAACGAAAACTCTCAGGATACCGTCAAAGAATATAGGATGACGTCTTTAATTTTTGGCGCTGTATCTAGCCCTTTTATAGCAATGTTTATTAAAAACAAAAATGCTAAAGATTTTGAGCACAAATATCCAGCTGCTACTAACGTGATCATTCACAACCACTACATGGACGATTATATTGGGAGTGAGTTTAACCTCCCCGACGCGAAACGTTTAGCCTCCGATATAGTCACGGTTCACAAATCATGTGGTTTTGAAATGCGTTCGTGGGTATCCAACGTGCCCGAGGCGCTTGCTTTAGTACCCAAAGAGCTTTGTAGCGACTCGAATTCTGATGTCAACCTGCCTTTAAATAATGACGTAGGTGCTTTAGGCGTAAAGTGGAATCCTCTGACCGATACTTTAGGTTTTCGCACGTGTCGCAATCGCAGTGGCGTATGCACGATAACTAAACGAAGTTTACTCTCCAGTGTTATGAGCGTCTACGATCCTTTAGGACTCATCATGCCAATAGTTATCCAAGGTAGAATTTTGATACAAAAATTATGGAGGGAAGGGACTGACTGGGATTCGCCGATCCCACCCAAGTATGAAGTCGACTGCAAGTCGTGGTTTGATCAGATTGATTCTGCAGCTAATCTCCGTATTCCGCGATGGTACGTAGGCAAATCAGAGCAGTGCAGCATTCAACTTCACGTTATAGCTGATGGGGGGGAACAGGCTTATGCCTCCGTTGCATATTGGCGTTATGCGTTCATTGATGGTTCAGTTAGTTTAGCGCTGATAGGCAGCAAAGCGCGTGTTGCACCTTTAAAGCCACTTTCTATTCCGCGCCTTGAACTGCAGGCTGCTCTGATCGCGACGCGTTTTGCACAAACTATTTTGAATGCTCATCGGACACAACCTTCCGCTGTTTTCTACTGGACTGACTCCACAACGGTCTTAAAATGGATTCGCAGCGACGCGCGGTGTTTTAAGCCGTTTGTAGCCCACAGGTTAGGCGAAATTTTCGAATTTTCGAATCCATCAAATTGGAAATGGCTTCCTAGCGAACTCAACATCGCAGACGATGCTACTAAGCCAAAACATTTAAAATTTACATCATCGCATAGATGGTTCGCTGGCCCATCTTTTCTCATCGATTCACCCTCAGAATGGCCTCATGAACCAGAACACATCATTGACGAAGTTTTACGTACTTCTGAGTTAAAATCAGAGTACGTAGGGCATCTTGTAGATAATCCTTTGTTAGTGCCGCCGGTTCCAGACGCAGCTCGTTTTAGCAGCTGGCTACGGTTACTAAGATCTACGGCCCGCGTTTTCCAAGCCGTACGAAAGTTTTGGTCAAAATCCAGTTCACCGCGCTTACTATCGAAATCTGTTCATGATACTACGTCCCCCTCGCATCTTTCAGCTGATGACATTCTTCAAGCAGAGAAGATGCTTTTCTCAAGGATTCAGATAGACAGCTTTTCCGAAGAACTGAAGATTTTGAAAGCCTCGCAACCTGTACCCAAGACCAGTCGCATAGCCGCACTCGCCCCGGTTCTTGACAAAGATGGTCTGATTAGATTATACTCACGAATAAAATCCGCTCCTGGGGTGAGTGAGAGTGTTAAGTCACCGATCATTCTTGACGGTCGTCATCGTATTGTATACTTAATCATTTTGCATAAACACGCTGAAGCCGGACATGGGAACCATGAGCTTGTGCTCAATGAAATAAAACAGACATTTTGGATTCTACGGGCTAGGGCTACCATCCGAAGCTTAGCCAAAGGGTGTCTACAATGCAGAAGACAGAATGGTCGTTTAGTAACACCAGCAACAGGCGACTTGCCACCAGAGCGGCTAGACCACCACACACGGCCGTTTACGCATGTTGGTGTAGATTATTTTGGCCCCATAGTAGTTGCAATTGGCCGACGACGTGAAAAGAGGTGGGTGGCTCTTTACACATGCCTTGTTACAAGAGCTCTACATCTGGAAGTAGTCCCTTCATTATCATCCAGCTCTGCAATAATGAGCCTTAGACGCCTAATTTCCCGGCGAGGGACCCCAGCTACAATCTTCTGCGACAACGCAACCTGCTTTGTTGGAGCCAAGCGTGAGCTTGCATCACTCTACGATGAGGCAGTAGAAAATTTCGCGACCAGCCGCAAGATCTCCTGGCGTTTCATTCCACCTGCCTCGCCATTTATGGGTGGAGCGTGGGAAAGGCTGGTACGCTCGGTGAAGACAGCTCTACGAGTCACATTAAAGGACAGAGCACCTCGAGAAGAAGTTCTTACCACGTTGCTCATGGAAGCGGAATCGATCGTCAACAGCAGGCCATTGACTTATGTACCAAACTCACCAGACACCCCCGAGGCTATAACGCCCTTTCATTTCATCCTCGGAACTTCATCAGTGACATCATGGCCCTGCAAACTTCCGGATGCAGATTCATTACGAGCGACTGATTGGCGGCTCGCTCTTAGGCTGGCTGAACATTTCTGGGCAAGATGGCTGGCTGAGTACCTGCCTACTCTAATTCCTCGAGGTCGAAACAGAAGCGAATCTGGATTATGCGAGGGTGACGTGGTCCTTATAGCGGACAATACACTACCAAGGGGTCTTTGGCTTCTTGGTAGGATAAACAAAACCTTTCCAGGACCTGACGGACTGGTTCGTGTCGCAGACGTTGCTACCAAAGGAGGTATCTTGCGCCGACCAGTCCGTAAGCTTCTGCCGCTTGTTGCACATACCCAGCCAGTTGCCACCAGAGTTTAGTGCTCCACTAGGGGTCCGGAATGTTGGCGACTGGCTGGTGCAGCCTTTTTGTTAATATATTAAACCTATTATGTAGTTATTTTGGTACTGTCAATGTATTTGTTTTTTTTTTGTTTTTTGATTGTGTCAAGCCTCGATGCGAGTAAAAAATAAGATGTAATTTAGTTTTGAAACGATTATAAAGAGTAACAACGAGTAACTATCTAAAGTGTTTTTATTTACATTATCATACAGTCCACCAATCGTCCGTAACAAGAGTATCTACTACATTTTCATGATGCTCAATAGTAGGTGTTTCAATATATTTTAATTTAAGTAGGGATTTTTGGATATCTTTTCATTACAAGCTTTTTGTAGCTCATCTTTATTTACTGCTTCTGCAGGGTAGTGAGCTTTGGAACCAAATGTTTATCTGATTTAGCTTAAGAAAGAAAAAGCTATCTGCAGGTTTTGTCGAACTTTTGTCGTGACTTTGACTTTGTCGTTCTCGACTTTTTGTCTTCTGCTCGATGTATCGTTTTGTAATTAGTCCCAAACTTTTTTGGTGAATTTTATTTATGCAGTTTCATGCCAGTCATGTCCATCTATTTTTGTAAGACATGTTATAATATATTGGTGTGAATATAGAAATTGTTATTTATTGTACGAGTAGGTAAAGAATTTAAAATTACCCGCAATTTACTTTGATAAGAACTATGCTTTTGAAGATTGAAGGCACATAATCAAAAAAAGTTTTTCTATATATTTTGTTACATTGAACACAAATGTCTAAACATATTCCAGCCCTTTTCTGTGTACAAAAGTTGTAAAAGAAGAAAACATCAAATAATGATCTTTATGTGTACGATGCGGTATGAGCAAGACTCGGCAATGTTGACATGTTGGTTTGTCTAGTACTGTAATTATATTGTAGCCAGATATCTAGTGCAATATATTGCTTTTATAGTCTGACTAGCTGCGCCCCGCGGTTTTACCCGCTGATTTAAAATAATTACAATGATAAATAATTTAACATAAATTATATCATAGTAATTAAATAATAAGAGCATTTGTGCCGTAGCCATTTTTATAATCATTATTTAATTAAATACAACAACCATAACAACCAACAACTAACCAACTAACAACAAACAAAACCTTTTTATGGTTAATTTTTGTATATATAATTATTATTTTTCATACCCAATCAATGAAATTACCCTTTCGTGAAAAAATTATGGGGATGATGATCATGATCATTGAAAATGACTGGTTCTTCATAGTCTGTCTGTTAACTCGTTTCGGAGAAAGTAGCTGAAGCTAGGTATTTTTTCACAGTTTTTATCGCACTGATGGAAAACGCTGATGTTGATGATCTGTAGCTTATGTATTGAGTTACGATATAAGCTATCTGTATGCCATATTTTGTGCACATCGTTCAAGCCATTATTTAGACAAAAGGTAACAAACAAACACACAAACTTTCGCCTTTGTCATATTTGTACCTAAGTTAAGTAGGATGATTGTGTGAAAACTAATGCTGATAAATAGAGCTTGTATTTTCTTGTCCTGTTGAACATCTGATATCTTATTTTTGTATTATAAAAAGTATCCTAAGCGCTGAACGAGGACTATGAAAGGGAGGGCTGGCTTCTTTAATTGGTTTCAGTCTCGGGTCGCAGAGAGTCAGAAATCGCCAAATCATCCTCTTTTTTACCACAGTACAACCCGGTAGTTAACTTTACGAAGTAAGCCGGTTAAATTTGGTTTATCGGAAACAATAAGTTGTTTTTTGCATTAATAAAAAGATTTCTGGCTCTGAGAAGCAAGGGGTGCTCAGCTAGATGCCAGCTAATTTAAGAGTTTGTCCCTGACTTTTATTTATCTTAATAGAGAAAGCCACCTTCAGAGGAAAATGCAAGCGCTTGAACTGGAATGGCAAGTTGGTAGGCATTATGGGGATCTGGGTATAAATACCGTCTTTACTTTGGGCTCTCCGGTGAGGACTGTGGCTTGTATGAGGTGCCTGCCATATCAGCTCTGTAACCTGGTACCGGTACACAATCTGGGCCCATCCAGGTTAGGCATCAGTATGACAGGCACACCAATTTTGAGCTCTAACTTGTGGGAGGGCTCTCCTGACAGGACGAGGGAATTTAAGAACTCTACAAGGTATGTAGTTGCGTCCACAGGTATTTACCATCAATACTAACACAACAGCAACTTTAGCATAATAAACAACAAAATAACAAATTTACAGAAGAAAATATTATAGTCATGTTCAGGATTCGAACCCGCGTTTGTAATGTAATTTGCCAAGGAGGCGTTATTATTATAAAAACATAACAATTTTCATTTGAGAGCTTTGATTTCACGTATTTTACTGTTTGTTCCTTCTGTGGTAAAGCATCTACAATATCAACGATTGTTGAATTTTTTCCTGGTAACGATAAAAACAAATAATTAAGTCTATCCTCTTCTGAGTCTACTTCGCCTGTATTCCTTAAATAATTTATTTGTTTTTAAAATATTTGAAAGAACTCTATCGGATTCCCGTTTTTAAATTTTGTTTCCAATCATTTTCTTTTTGTAAAGTATATTTCCACATACTCGAACAAGATACATATCGTCAAGTTAATCACAGGATGATACGCTGTGTGCTCAGTTATGATAATATCTAATTGCGAGTTACTAATACTATTACACAATATAATTTTCTGATTTCAGTTTAATTTTTTTCATTAAAATCAGCTATTTCCATTGATTTAAATTCATTTTCTATACATTTTACACAATTTTTCATTTCGAGAACAAGTTTAGGCGAAAATTCCATTTATCGTAATTATTCCCATCTTATATTTGTAAGTTACATTCGTCCTTTCCTTCCATGGAAATTATGTTCTAGTAGGTACTGACGTGGTATTGAAATTAATCTTGACTACCCATTCTCGCGGCAATAGAGTTGGTCACCCTCAGTCAGCAGGCAAAAAATAAAAGAAATAGGTAGAGATATTTCAGACGAACACCCTTACTTATAAACGCTTATGAAATCTTATTCATCACATAGCAGTTTAATTAGGAAAATCTCAAATCGGTTAATCAGTCAATCTTCATTGCATTAAGTGGCCGTCAAAGTAACCATTGATCCACCCGTTTAGACAGTGAATAGCAATGTATTTAACAAGAAGAGGGTTGTGAAACAGCTGGTGCGATGAAGTCAGTTAGCCAGCGTGTGGTTGTCAGGGAGGTTATTTTGATAGTGTGCGTAATTTGATTTTGTATTATTTTCGAGTCGAAGATGGCTACTGAACATGAATATGATGTTGACGATTAACTACGAAGTTTTCGTAATGAAGTTGAGGAACTGAGGAATATACAAAATTTTCAACATGCAATGGAAGAGCTAAAAATTACAAGGGTCAGACGACGTAAACAAAAAAAAATACAAGAATCGGCGAGTCCCATGGAAGAATTCGATGAAAATGAATTCCAGCTGCGATACAGATTCACGAAGAAAAACATGATTGAAACCATCACATGGTCCGCAATGACATAAAAGTAGATCGTCGAGGTGGTGGAATATTCGTGGACGAGTAATGGCAGTATTCAGATATTGGGGTCGACACGAGGTTAATATGTCTTGAAACATTGTGTTCTTTAATGTTTGGTATTGATAATGATATCAAAGTTCTGTGATGAGAACTGGAAACCCAACTACTTACAAAAAAAGATTATAAATCCAAAAGCGGCTTCTTATAGCCATAATCACATAAGTTTCTCGAGTTCATTATATCAACAGTGAATTTATATGTCGTGAGTCTTTAAATTCTTGGGAGTCCTAAATATTTATTGCAAAACTCAATAGCGTCTGCTACGGATGCGCTTAGCGTTTGGGCTGCAAATTTCACTTTCATCGCTTGTTTTCTAAAAAATGTGTGCCTGGCTTAATTTATTGGATAAGTGTAACGTTTAAGTGTAACTTTTTTATTCCGTAATTCTACCCCTTCATCTGTAGTCTATGCCAATAATGCACATAAGGATTTTGCTCTAATAAGCAATGGCATCAAAAAATCATAACTCAAGATTTTGTGGGAATTATATGTATTAACTATGTATTTTCAGAAAACCGCTTAAATTATCTATCTGATACAGCTATAAAATTAACTTTTTATAGTTTCAGGTACTATATTATGTGATGAAAAGAATTTCTATGAGGAAAAAAGGAAAGAATTTCAATATTATATGAGGTCGCTTTATTCGAAGATATATTAGACATATGTAGTACTTTTTAAGTTACTAGGTAGCTTCGCAGGTATTTTAGAGATTTTTAGAAAATCGATATCAAGGTTATAGAGTTTTTTAAACAATAAATGGATTCTTCCGACTATTTCCGCAACACTACTCGATATAACTCTAGTCTAGCCGTCATTATTTAAGAGATATTTAAGTCAAATGCAAAATATATATTGTCTTTGGGAATGGGTCGGGAGGGTTCTTATAAAGCGACCTTATATAATATTGATCGAAATTCTTTTGATCAC
The DNA here is from genome assembly GCA_963890685.1 of Plagodis pulveraria. NCBI lineage: Eukaryota > Metazoa > Arthropoda > Insecta > Lepidoptera > Geometridae > Plagodis > Plagodis pulveraria. Next base: position 22,691,241 of record OY982967.1, read on the forward strand.
ATATTATATATCTGTCGCTTTATTCTTCAGATATATTAGACATATGTAGATGTACAGAAAATTTTGCATTTGTGTGCATTAAAATACACATTTTATCCATCATAAGCTATTTATTAAAAACGAAATTGCTTACTCACAAAATAAAATATATTAACATAATATATTTTCGTTAATATCGATTCGGCAAAATTATTATTATCTACAATCGGACGATGATAAAATTTAGCAAAGACCTTTGATGTTGCAGTCCATTTATTTTTTAAATGTTGGCAGTGTTTTAGTCGATACAAGTTACATCAGAGAGTAGCTATACGTTTGAAATATAAATATTTGTGGACAGCGAACGGTCTAAGTGCTCACAAAGAGGTTGCGGTGGCGCCGACCGGATAGCTGGTTTGTACAGATGCGCGCAAATCCTGCCGGCCGGCTAATACAAATCAGCAATGATTTAATTTAGTCCCATGAGATACCCTGTCCATCTTCGGTTGTTTAATTATTATTTTTGTCACCTGATGTGTTGATTATTAGTTTGAGCATATGTGACGGATTAGGTACAATAGCAACAATTTTACCATTATGTGTGAATTTAGGATCTATATTGTTACTATCTAAACAGCAGCCCAGTAGTCTAGCCATTGAGAAGTTGGTTGGGCAATCTGGGCATCCATCGAACATTAACGATTTAATATTTACTACAGCACTTTCAATAAGATTCAGGGGCCCTTTACTAGAGAGCTTTTTGCTCAGACGTGATACTATCAATTAAAAATATCCAATTTATAGTCGGGGTGGGTCAGCTTATTAATAAGAGTCTTGCTTCAGCTTAAACTTTAATTTCTTGACACACAAAATACAAACATGTAGCCGCCATAAAATCAACTCTCCGAACAACATCCCATCTTAAAATTAACCAATAGCGCGACTCTCGGGTCTGCGCTGCTATTGGTCGGCGCAATCCTACTGCGCGATGCGTTTCGGATTACGCAGTTAACGTGTGGGTGAATAACGCGCAGGCGGCTTGCCTCGACCAGCACGTATGGGAAGCTCCCGCACAGATTCACTCGCTACAAATTGGTATTTTCCACGGTCCGTTGACGCAGGTAAGCATGAAGACTAGGGCCTCTTTAGCAACAGGCAACTCATAACTATTGACATTATTTCCACAGTTCACTAAACCTACATTCTTTCGTCCATCAAACTCAACACACTTTCTTAGAGCCATTTCGTCAAAACACAAAGCTCCAAAACCTTTCTTTTTTTTTCTGAATTTTTAGGCAGCATTTTAACAGCTTGCAAGTACTCTTTACAAAAACCGGTCCCCATCTACACTATGCTAGCAACACGATAGCGTGCGTAGATGAGGCAGGAATTTATCAAATGTTTTGCGAACAAAAGTGTATGCACGTGGGCTGATAAAATGTAACGTTAGAGCAAACAGTCACAACTCCGGTGTGAATGTTTTTTTATTCGAAATATTATAATTTATATTCTGATAAGTGAACTGGGCTTTAATTGCTCTATTATTATGGACATTTCAACATTTTTCTTTTCTAAACGCCAATTTTTGACTTAAACAGCGCCATCTTCTTTTACCTTCTATCAGTCAATGAAGAATTTTGTTGCAACTTGATGAAAAGTTTCTTTTTATGAGGAGTATATTCCATCGGATAGTTTCTCTGCAAGCCCTGTGAATATTGTAAAATTATGTTGATTTAATGCATTTTATACAAAGTGCATAACACTGTTAACAAAATCTTATATTTAAAAGTGTGACTTAAGAGATTTATTAATACATTTTATGTATGTTCTAAAGCTAAGTTGTGAAAATTACTTTTAAACAATATTTTTTCACTATTAATTATAATCTACTATCAATCCATAAACGTTGAACTAAACTTTGCTGATAAATGCCGCCCTTGCTGCAACGGTACATTATGACGCTGCTCTCTGGTCCACTCTGGCTAAGCGGGCAGCATCTCTCACCCCTTTCTCGCGCTCTCTTTCTAGTATGGCCAGCTCCTCTTCACTGCAATCTGGCTCCTGCTTGAAGTGTAGTGACATGTTGTGAAGAACACAACAAGCATTTATAATTTTGGCTGCTGCCCTTCGTTGGTAGTGAAGTTTCCTTTCTACTAACAGGTACCTAATAGAAATTCCCATTACCAATAATACTTAAATCATCAACCAAACCATCAGTTGTTTTTTTTTGTACCCACATGTTTTTTGTCTCAAGTAAAGGCTAATTTTATTTATAATACTTATACCTAAATCGCCTTTTTAATATGCTAATATTCCGCTCCAAAACATTTCTGGCATTTAGATATTTGTCAGTATAAAACTGCTCAGGAGAGTTAGGGACAGCATTCAAAATTGGGATCAATCGCTACAAAATGCCGTGGGCGAGCGCCCTAAGATAAAGCAAAAACTACATGTCTAATATTTTTTTATTATCAGAATGACGGACTAAATATAATTATTTTTTTTCCTAGGAAACAGAAAGAGATAATTTAGAAATCATTTAGGTACTTCGCAACACACTAAGTATTATGTATGAGATCTTGAATAAATTAATTCATTTGAAAGAGTATCTTAACAATAATTAAGGCAATATACCAACAATAATTTCCCGGAAAAAGGGTTCTTTTCAGACCTTTTACCATAAAAGTTGAACTTGCTCGCCAAAGAGTCTGACAATGTATATTTCATCACACTTGATACTTTATTTTTTTAATCATGCCCACCAAGGCTCTTTAGCCTCGGCAAGACCTGAAATACTCGTTTTCCTCCCTTCGGGGTAGAAAACGGTTATATTTTAGGTCTGTGCCTTCGGCTTGACCTTTCGGAGAGGTGTTTATATTCTGCCGGCTCCAACGATCAGCGTACTGTGATGGGGTAGAGTAAGTCTTTAAACATAATAACAGACAGTTTTGGAACTGTAGTTTCCTTGCTACCGTAGATATAATCTTCAATAAGACTACATGATATAAGGAGAAAATAATCATTTATTAATAAAATGTGGCAATCACGTATTATTAGAGGCTTAAGAGATCAAATACGCCACAAAATTGAAATCAACACTGCACACAAATACCATTTACTGATAAATTACGTCGCCGTGAAAACCTTATTAAAAATACTTTCGACGTTCTTTTTTGGCTTATTTACTGATTTACAATAATGCTTAAAAAAATTCGTGGACCCTCTCCAGTTGCCACGTTTCAAAATAAAATCTAGGGCGACATTGTTCTCGTAATCGTAAGAGGACACAGCTGACCTTATAGAGCCTGGAGAAGCATCCACGCCAATCTCTAAGAAGGGGGACTTTAGCCAGCCCGCTATGGTAGTCCTAGAAGCCGCCTTCACCTTTCCTCGTGTTGTTATAAAGAGGCTGTTCAAACCCTCGCAAGCTTTTCGCCTTTCTGCTGATATTTCAATGAGATCTTTAACCCATACCACTTAATCAAAAGCGGGATCGTCAGAACTCGACAGTAACCATCCTGACTGACGATGATTTGCGTTATCTGTCTTTGAACCGAAAGAAGGCCAAAGATTAATTGAGTTATGACCCGATTCAAGATGATCTGTGTCAATTTTGAGGAGAGTCAAATCATGGATTCTGCGTCCTGAAGCCAGTAACAGTAAGAGAGCTACATGACGCGATACCTGAAAAATACTGTTTTTATCCGGTGGATGATTCTTTATCCATTGAAGGAGATCTTGGATGTTCCAATTTTGTGATTTGGGGAGCACTGAACTCTGCTTGTGCAAGCTGATTGCTTTTAGTATAGATGTGACCAACGGATGAGAAGCTACATTTTTATTATGTTCGGGATCAGACAGAGTGACTATTACAGATTTATGGACTAGAATTGTAGCATAAGCTAACTTTTTTACTCGGTGTAAAAATCCTATGTAAGAGACGATATCTTGTGGGCGGGGGTTGCTAGGGATTTTTAAGTTTTCCAGGTGGAATCTCTCCAGGCCTGTTGAAGGAGACCAACATCTTCTGCTCGGAGGCCTGTAATTAAACGGCTCCACCCCGTACTTTCCAAACCTCTAAAGAGAGTGCTTTCACATTCGGGGGAGGTTTCCCTGTGGCTAGATCTTTCAGGTAATGATCTAGGTTCTGGATTAGGAGAGGGGCTGTCATCGCCCGTTTTTTCAGATTCCCTCTCCAAAACGCCGCTTTCCAACGTGGGACCACTAGTAGAAAGCAACCGGAAGCTTTGTTGATATGTTGAAGAACCTTGGGGATCAGAGGTGAAGGGGGAAAGAACCACGCCAGATGGAAGTGCCATTCTCTGTTGAACGCGTTTATGAACGAAGCTTGATCATCTCTGGCATCCAGTGTCACGTACTGTGTTCAAACTACTTTGGAGCGGTTTGAAGAGAACAGGTCGATCACGGGTGTACCCATCCGTTGAAAGATCATAGACGTCATCTCGTGGTCGAGACTCCATTCCGGAAGACTGGTGCCCCGAGAAAGCGAGTCCGCAATTGAATTGTACCTCCCCGGGATGTAAACTGGCAACAGATTTACTTCGAGGTGATGAGCCAATCTGAGCAATTCTTTTCATGATTCGAGGAGAATTGAGGACTTTGTCACTCCCTGATTTCTCAAGTAAGCTACAACAGTCTTGTTGTCCGACTGCAACATCACTGACTGACCCTTTACTACATTTTGGAATCTGGACAGAGCCATCAAGACTGCGAAGAGTTCTTTCCGATTTATGTGCCAACCTATTTGATCCTGAGACCATCGCTCGGACAGAAACTGATTCTCTATCTGTACTCCCCGGCCTACGTCGGAAGCGTCTGTTGTGATGAATATTTTGGGGTCCGGAATGAAAATTATTCCTGGGTGAGACATATTTTCTAGCCACCAATGACAATCCTGTAGGGCTTCGTTTGGAATTGGAAGTCTTTGTGTTGGGTGACTCTCTGGTAACTTCAGACTCGCCTTTTCGATATGTCTTGAGTAAAGGCGCCCTAAAGGGGTTACTAACGACGCGAACCCTAGCCTTCCTACCAAAGCTGTGCCTATTTTCCAGCTCCAGCTTCATCGATTGACCACATCTATTAAGTCTCTTGTCAATCGGGCGAGCTTTTGGTCCGACAAGCGTTTTTCGTTCATCTGTGTGTTCCAAATTATTCCTCGAAACTCTATCTCCTGAGTAGCTTGTAATACAGATTTTTCTAGATTTACTGCCCACCCTAGGCTTTGAAGGAGGATGACGGATTGTTTTATTTGCGACTCTAAAACCTGAGGATTCTGGTGTGCTATCAAAAAATCGTCGAGGTAGACCAGCACGCGAATCCCTTGAGACCTCATTAACCCTGCTATCCATTTGCTGACTTTTGAGACGCTAAGGGGTCGCTTGATAGAGCGAAAGGCAGGGAGGTCATTTGGTATATTTTTCCCTTGTAGGCAAACGCCAGATACCGACGGTGGTTTTCCTTTATGGGGATATGAAAATAAGCTTGGGAAATGTCTAGTTTTCCCATGAAGTCGTTGGTCTGGAGAAACTTGGGGACAAAACTTGGTTTATAAGACGAAACTTGTGAGGGTTCAAGTAAAGATTTAATCTGCGCAGGTCGAAAATTTGGCGTACCTTCCCGTTCTGTTTTGGTATCAGAAACAGACGAGACAAAAATCCTGTGCTTGTTTTGCATATTTCGATTACTCCCATTTCCTGTAATGCTGATATTTCTTTGCTCATCGAACTTGAGGACTTTGTTACGTATTTTAGGGCTACACTTGAGGTTAATGGAACAGAAGGCGGCTTCTTCACAAATGGAATTGAATAACCGGCGATTATCTTCAGAACTGAAGGGGGGGCTCCTAGCTCTCGCCATCGTTTCTCGGTTATTTGCAGCTGTCCGCCTCTGAAATTGTCAATACTTGCGCTGACGTTGCTGCCCAAAGTCTTTCTTATCAGATCGCTTCTTCTGAGTGTTAAATTTATTCTGTTTCTGGCTGGGCTGACCTGGACGCGTCTTCCATGAGGGCTGCTTCGCCTTTGGTTGAGTATCGGTCTGACGACCCTGTTTTTGGCTACGGTGAACGGAGGGCCCAGAGCCTTCTTGCTTTGGTTTAACTGGAAATCTCCCGGAGCGAGATGGAAAAATTCGTGCGCATCCTCCATGATCTTTCACGAAATCACCCAACTTCTTTTCGTCGAAAATGTGCGTCGACGACGGAGGTATTTGATGGAGAATCGCGGCTAGACGTTCAGCTCTGGGTCTAAAAGCCCTTCTCCTAAGCTCTATAGCTTCAGCCCGGTGAGTGCATACAAATTGTAGTAAATTGTCTGAAGTATCCTTAAATTCAGAACCATCCAAGAGAACCTTCTTTACATCTTCCGCGGCCTCAGGAAATTTTCTCGCAAGTTTCTTCAACTCTTCCGCTAGATGTTTGTGTTGGCGTAACAGCCCGTGCGTGATGGTGCCGAGAACACCGTCCAGCTTTGTGAGAAACCCGGAAGTCTGGGTGCTAAACCCATCGAGCTCGGGGTTCACCTTGAGAACGCTAAAAGCTGGGGATGCGTGTAATCTTTTAGCGACATCTTTGTATCTTATGCGGTTCCATGAATCTCGTCAGAATCTTTGGCATTTGATTCCTTCTTCCAAAATTACCTCTGATGGTCTCGGAATAGCGGGTCCATCTTCCTTCACATTTGGTAAAAAATCCAAGCATTCGTCAATGCCCATGTTGTCTAGTGAGGGTGCTTGCCAGTCGTCTATAGATATGGTTGGTGACCGTGACGATTCTGGGTGGTAATCCTCTTGAGTGGAGGCCTCATTCTCCTCAGCGCGGTTAGGTATCTCTAGGTTCTCTAGTTTCTGCATAAATATAGAAAACATGTCTTCCATACGTTGTTCCAGTCTATCCATTCTCCTTGCTCGTTTTGGTCTCGTCGGTTGTTGGTCATCAGAGTCCCTTTCACTCGAAGCTTCTATTGAAAGAGCTCGATTTGCCTCCCTACGTGACATCGGCCTTTCTGGCTTTACGGCGGCATTAAAAAGCTCCGTCGCTGCCGTCGATCCTCTAATTTGGTTGCAGATTGAAGGAGGGCTTGTAATTAGTGCCCTTCCGAATGCCCAATCGAGCATTTTCAATTTTATATCCCGGAAGCCTCTTTCTGATAAGTGGGTCGCCTCTGGAACAAATGCCTTCGCTAGCTGATCTGTCGGTAGAGCAAATCTGATTTTGTTAAGAGTCTGAGGGTCAATCTTGTCGCCAAATATCTCTTGCTTCGATCGACGCGTTACCATGTTGGACCATGCAGTCCAACCTTCTGGCAGAAGTTCCTGAGCCAAAGCTTTATTCGCTCTAGAGTTTCATCCTCATCCGCAGATTCACCGGCTTCCTTGAGCAGATCCCCCAGGGAGACAAATACTGCATCCTGGACCATCTAAAAACAGGAAAATTCCTGGTCAGGGACGTTATTGTAATATGCCCAGATCTCAGCAGAGTTTTGACTATTGATTGCTACTAGTGAGCCGACTGCAGCATTTGGGAGCCGTAGGCTGCATATGGCGAGCCGTCAGGTAAGATCTCGAGCTGTCGGCTGCGGTTAGCGAGACGATAGCGAGCCGATGACGGCTCAAGTTGACGAGCCGACGGCAGCGTTAGCGAGCCGAAGGCTGCGCTCGGTGAGCTGACGGCAGCGCTCGGCGAGCCGACGGCTGCGTTCGGCGAGCCGGTGGCTGCGCTCGAGGAGCCGACGGCTGCGTTCGGCGAGCCGACGGCTGCGTTCGACGAGCCGACGGCTGCGTTCGGCGAGCCGTCGGCTGCCTTTGACGAGCCAAGGGCTGCATTTGACGATACCACATGTTGCGGGCGCCCATAGTGGGCTGCCAGTCAATGATTCTAGTCAAGTTGACACATCAAAAACAAGTAAATGGTGGCGACGACGCTAGCTAAATGACATATTACACATGGTATAATCAGTAATAACGTTTGTGCCCGCTAACAAATTTCATTTTCATCAGTAGCCTCTAGCTAAATAATATTCCAAGCTAAAAACATTGATTCACAAGAATATTAATTTACCACTCATTGTGTGACCCTTGGACGAAACTATTAAAATAAAGTTAAAAAACTCACCTTATCCAGCACTACGGAGCAATCGATGAGCGCTGAGGTAAGCACAGTTAACTTTTGTAAACACAAAACGTTACAACAACTTTAATATCGTGGGCGTAAGAACGCGTGTACGGTACAGGCTGTAATTTACCTAGCGGTACACGGTGTACCGCTAGGTAAATTACAGCGTACTGAAGAACACGCGACGCGAGCGCGATTTCACCGAGCGCCGCGCCGCCCGCGCTCCACCGACTCCCCCGCGCGGGTCCCATCCCGCGCGCTCCACTCGATCTTGGACGAAACTAAGAGCAATGAATCCGGGTCACTTAAAGAATGTTAAAAATCTCGGAAACTAAAAATGATAGGTTAATGCAATAAATTGTATTTAATAGACAATGTAATACTCCTTAAATGAAAGTAAAAAAAATATGAGTCACCATACATTTTATTAACACAAAATTACATAAAGAAAAAAACTGCTGATCTCTCCTTAAAACAAAAATAGGAAACATGAAATTTTTGAAATTTATTACGATTTTCTTGAATTTTAATACTTCGTATTGCCTCCTCGTGCTTCCATTACTGCGTTTACGCGGTTTGGCATGCTGTACACCAAGTTCCTTATACGATTTTGGGGAATATTCTCCCATTCCTCTGTGAGAGCAATTTTGAGCTCACGAAGCGTGATTGGGGGAGGGTTTCGTTGTTTTACGCATCTGCCTAGCTCGTCCCAAGCATGCTCGATCGGGTTGATATCCGGGCTGCGCGCTGGCCACTCCATACGAGTAATGTTCATCTCTTGAAGGTAGTCATTCACAATCCTACCTGTATGAGGTCGGGCATTGTCATGCATAAATATAGCATCCTCACCTAAATTGACCATAAATGGACCAACGTGATCATTGAGGATTTCTTCCACATATCTTACGCTAGTTAAAGAGCCGTTTTCTATGATCACCAGCTCTGTGCGACTTTCAGAAGAAATTCCGGCCCACACAAGTACAGACCCACCACCGTAGGCTACTTTTTCTTCGATGCATGCTTGCTTGAATCTTTCCCCTGGTCTTCGATACACTCTGTGTCTTCCATCGTGCTTGTAGAGCATAAATTTTGATTCGTCGGAGAACATAACTTTTGACCAATCTTCAATATTCCAATTTACGTGGCTCTGGGCATATCTTAGTCTCGAAATACGATGCCCACGCTCCAGTTTAGGGCCGTTTGCAGGTCTAAGGGGTTTTAAGTTAGATTCAGCAAGCCGACGTCTTACTGTCCATGCACTTGGGTTACTTCCTCCGAGGCGTCGAAACTGATTGGTGAGTTCAGTTCCTGTGAGAAAGCGATTTCGAAGCATGGTGTTCACCAAGTATCGGTCTTCTCGTGCTGTGGTACACCTGGTTCTGCCCGTTCCTGGTCTGCGTAGGTTAGAACCAGTTTCTTCGTAACGTCGGAGAACTCTTTGTACTGTTGACAGCGACACACCGACAGTCCTGGCTGTATCGCGCTGACTCCGGCCGGTTTCCAGCATTGTAAGTATTCTGGTGCATTCTTCAGGCGTAAGCGACATAATTTCAGCTTGAATAATGAATATAGAGCACTATCAACATGGTTTATGTACCCACATAAATGACAGATTACAAACAAAAGCAAAACCAAATGCTGTAATTTCGTAGTTCCATCTTCGAAAGTGGCCCTTTTTCAAATTTGATTTTTTTATGATATAACTTTACAATAACTAAGAAGTTTTAATACCTTCATTTAAGGAGTATTACATTGTCTATTAAATACAATTTATTGCATTAACCTAGCATTTTTAGTTTCCGAGATTTTTAGGATTCTTTAAGTGACCCGGATTCATTGCTCTCGAGTGTAGGTGGGTGCTAAGAACGTAGGTACTTGGGTAGGTAGATAGCTAATCTCCGAAAGGTCAAGCCGAAGGCACAGACCTAAAATACTAGGGGCAAGTGCGGAACATGTGGACACTTTCCAGAATTTAGAATAAAACATTTTTTGTATATGAATCAGACAACATGTTTTTATTTTAAACATATCACATGTCATAAGGGATAATCAGTCTTTCTTAAACCAAAATTCTAGTCCTAGTAGCACTTTTACTTACAAAAATAATCGTTTTTTTTTTAAACACCATATTTGTCCACAGGTGTAACAGCAGATTGTACCTATAGGGGAAGCCCGGGCAATACGCATAATGCGGGTAAGAGGAATAATCGATTTTTCTAAATATCGGCAATAGATGGCGCGTCGAAACTTGTCACTACGATTCGGCATGCGGCCGGCGACGCCATGACAGTTTGATCAAAACAACGCAGGCGCTCGTTTGTCGTGAAGTGAAAAAAAAAAATATTGGTGCTATTTTCTTACGATTTTCGGAAAGGTTTGTTCATTATTTATTTCAATATGTATGTAGTGTATAATTTTATGTTTTATTTGTCAAATGACACATTATTTAAGCATAATTTGTGATATTAAATTCTTTCGTAACCTACATAATAATATTTAAATTTGGTTCGTCGATCTAATATTGCTGTTGTGGGCAAAACGCATATGGGCAAGACGGATAATTATCCGTTTTACCCGGTAATTTAGTTTTCACTTTTGTAATATAAATGTCTTTTTCAGATGGTTTTTAAATACAAAAGAAAGAGTGAGAGGGCATCGTGGTCAGAAAAATCGTTGGAGCAAGCGGTAAAATCTGTAAAAGAAGAAGGAAAATCTATAAATTCTGCCGCAAAAACATTCGGTATTCCATTTACTACCTTGCATCGACATTTAAAATCAGGAAGCGTTTCAAAAAAATTGGGCAGGTATGTTCCTATTTTCACATCAGAGCAAGAAGAAGACTTGTGTGCTTATCTGAAAAAGATGGACAGTCAATTTTTCGGCCTGACTCGTTCAGAATTTTTGGGATTAGTATTTGAGTATGCAACAAAGAATAATATTGCTCATCCATTTAAAAATGCCAAAGCTGGAGATGACTGGTTTGCGGGTTTTAAGCAACGACACCCAGAAATTGTGTTAAGGGCGCCCGAACCGACATCATTGGCAAGAACGAGAGGTTTTAACAGGGCCCCAGGTGGAGTTATTTTATAGAAATTTTTGGCAATTAGTAGAGAAACATAAATTTGATGCGACTACAATTTATAACATGGATGAAACAGGTGTAAAGAGTAGCACTAATAAACCGCCTAAGGTTTTGTCCATAAAGGGTAAAAGGCAGGTCGGAGTAGTGAGCAGTGCAGAAAGAGGTCAATTAACCACTGTTATTTGCTGCTGCAATGCAGCTGGCACGTATGTTCCACCCTTTTTCATATTTGCCAGGAAGAGAATGCAAGAGAGACTCTTAGACGGCGCTCCTCCGGGTTCGCATGCTACTGTGAGTGACAACGGTTGGGTAAACGGCGAAGCTTTTTTAAACTGGCTCCAATTCTTTGCTGATACAGTCCGACCAAATGAAAACAGAAAGATTTTACTAATGCTTGACAATCACGAATCCCATAAATATTATCCGGCTTTGGAATTCGCATCGAAAAATAATATTGTATTTTTGTCCTTTGCACCGCACACAACGAACCGAATGCAACCACTGGATGTGGCTGTGTATGGACCGCTTAAAAAATATTTTGAGCAAGAGTTAAATACATTCCAAAAATCGCACCCAGGTCGAATCGTAAACCAATACGACATGGCTAAACTGTTCGGAGGGGCATACGTTAAAGCTGCTTCAGTCCTGAATGCAGTAAATGGGTTTAAGAAACCAGGAATATGGCCGTACGATCCAAACGTATTTGGAGAAGAGGATTATGCTCCTTCAACAATGACAGATCGTCCTTTAAATGAAGCTCAAAGTTCTTTGAATGATGCTCCTTTAATGATGACTGATCGTCCTCTCAATGAAGCTCAAAGTTCTTTGAATGATGCTCCAACTACGATGACTGAAAGTCCACGCAACTCTGTATCGTCTGCTGTAATCCCCAGTGCTACAGATTTTTTGCCGACACGAGCTGAGAATGAGAATTCACCGCCCTTAATGACTGATTCTACCCCGGAGCAACGACCACCTACGACACCTTTACCTGACCCTGCTCCGGAGATAGAACCACCCACAACACCTTTACCTGATTCTACTCTAGAGCCAGGACCATCACAAGTGTCTACAGGAAACCTTACGCCAATGCAAATAAGACCCATACCAACAATGGCTGCTCCCAAAACTAATCGAAAACATAAAAGGCAAAAATCAGAGATATTGACATCCACTCCTGTTAAAATGGATCAAGCTGCTAAATATGAAAAATCAATCAACAAAAAGACTAAAATATCTGAATTAGCTAGTTCCAGCAAAACTAAAATGAATAAGAAACACACTTCAGATGTAGCAGGTTCAAGCAAATGTAAGAGGAGAAAGACATCTACCAAAACTAAAAACAAATATCCTAAACCTGATTTCTATTGTTTAGTGTGTACTGAGAAATACACTGAACCGCCGAATGAAGATTGGATTCAGTGTAGCCAATGCCAAAATTGGGCGCATGAAAATTGTTCATCATATTCAGGTGTAGGTAGCTACTTTTGTGACGAATGCCAAGACTGAGTATGTTATTTTTAAGTTATCCTTTTTGCCCTAGCAGCATATCCGTCTTGCCCGACCCCTGCGGGCAAAAAGGATAATAGGTACTTTTTTATTTTTATGGTTTTAATAGAAGAAATTGTTTAAGTTTTTATTTTTTTTATAGCTGTTTCCAAAGTTTATGAAACAAAGTACAAATTAAAAGTAAACAGAGTTATGTTGATTACATACGTCTATTTTATTTTATCACCTTTCCTTAACATATGCGTTATGCCCGGGCCTCCCCTAGGCAGTAAAATTGTACCTGAGGACAGTGTTGTACCTAAGGACGGTTTATATTAATTAAAGAATAACAAAAGAAAAACAATCATAAACTTCTAAAATCAATCTTAAAACAACTACTTTACTTAATTGTAAGCATTACGACAGTCTTCATACAAGTTTTGAACAAATTCATCACTATCGTCATCATTGTCTAATGTGAAGCATGCCTCGCAGACAAAAACTTCGTCCTCATCATCAGACTCAAAATTTTCCCTGTGTGACTGAGGAACACAACGCATATGATAGCTATGATTGCAATAACTACATTTGAGCATTTGGCTTCTGTCTTTAGAATAAGTTTTACACTTCATACATCTAATAAACGATAACTTCTCTTGTTGAAGTATTTTAATATTTTTTTCGCCTGGTTTCTCAGACTTTTCAATTAAATACGCGTTGGAAGGACCAGGTTCAGATAGATTACTATCCAGCAATGGAATCGGATGACTTTTGGAGTAATTAGCATTAACTTTAGAGGAACCAGATTGTGAAAGACCTTTGGTAGTAGTTTTTTTTTAGAAGCTTTTGGAATTTTCTTTTTCTCTGTTTTGTAACTTGCCGTCTTCTTTTTTTCAGCTTTTTTCATTGCTTCATTTAAAATATCATCCTTTTCTGGTGTGTCAGTCAAAATTCTGGTTCTTCCAGGCTTCCTTCCTCGTTGAATAACCTTTCGAGGACCAGCTGTTTCAAATGGGCGGACGGTTTCTGGTGTAACATGTTGATTTATAATCTTCTGTGGTGTTCGAAGTACAAGTTGTTCTGGTTTCATCTGATAATTATCCTGGATTGGCGAAATTCGTTTGGGGGTGACCTGAATATCAGAATCTCTAAATATTTTGTTTTGATCCAAGCAATCTGGTTACCCTTGGATGGAAATCTGGTCAGCCGGTTGTTGTAAATCCAAACTAACGATTGGTGTTTTTGGCGCAGTATCAGTGTGTTCATTAACAGGTTGTTCTTGGTTTTTGCAGGGATTACCAGTTATATTTTTGCTGGGGTCTGGTCGATCAGTTACATATGAGCATAAGAAATCTTCGTCAGAAAAAATGTTCCTATTGTATGGGTAAATTCCTGAAACCTCAAAGCCTTTTATGATGTTTCTTGGCGTAAACGAAATTCCATACGCTTCTCCAGCTATTTCTGCTACATCGTAAATGGTTATAGGTTTACCAGGATGATTGAGCATCCATCTGTCTGCTGCTTGGCTGTATTGGCTTTTAAATGGTCCAAAAACTGTTCGATCAAGTGGTTGCAAATGATTCGACGTATGTGGAGGCAAAGTCAATAGGATGATTCCATTCTCTCTAGCTTTGTCAATTATCTCAATGGAGATGTGAGTTTCATGATTATCCATTGTTAGAAGAACTGGATTTTCTCTTGTTGGTTTGGCGAACTCAATAAAATGATCCAAGAACTGTTTAAAAATCGGTTCTGTTGACCACCCTGATTGATTTGCCACACCCAAAGAACCTGGTGGAGCAACTTTCAACATGTTGTCTTTGTAGAACACCCTGGGGAATATGAAAACAGGAGGCACGGCGTTTCCTGCAGCATTTATGCAGCCTATCATTGTGGTGTTCACTCCTCGTTCCCCTGAAGTCATCTTCCCTAGCTGACGAATCTCTTTGGGAGCCAATACTTTCCCTGGCTTGTGAACAGTGGAGATCCCAGTCTCATCAACATTGTAAATTGATCCTGGTGGGAAGTTATGGCGTTTCATGACCAACTCCAAATTGTTGTAGAAATTATCTACATTTGTCTTGTTGAAGCTAGTAGCTCTTGCTAAGCTTGTGGCTTCCGGTTTTCGAAGAGATAATTCGGGGAAACGAAGACGGAAATGACGAAGCCAACCGATTCCTGCCATTTTGTGCTTTTGCCAGTTAGGTTGCAAATTTTTTTTTTGTTTAGAGACAGCATATTGGTATGCCAGTTCTCTGCATTGTTTTGTATTTAAGCCCATGTGTAGAAGTGCTGCTTTTTTTAAATATTTGCACAGCAAAATTTCTTCATCCGGGTCAAATACCTTCCTTATATCATTTTTTAATAGCTGAATATTATTTTTCAAATCATTGTCTTCGTGTAATTTCAAGTATTTAAAAATAGTTGACTTGGGTATTTTATACTTTTCAGCTGCTTTTCTTATGGAACTGCCACTTCTCACTTCTTTTACGGCTTCTGTGAGAGTATCTGGGCATATAAAATTTCTTTTTATACCAGTCTTACTGCGAGGCACTGAAAAAAATTAACAAAACATCTAATTACAATTTGTATGAAAATATTATATCACTCTCGTACCTGTGGACAGTCCACAGGTACACTCATATTTTTGTCCACAGGTACAAATTCAAGCATAAAATTGATAAGTGACTCCACTTTATATATAAACAAACTTACAGACAGGGCGATAAGCACGAACTAAGCAATAAACAACATAGATCATATTGCAAGCACAGTCAAACCGATATTATAAGTATTTTCACAGTAAAACTCATTGAAAATAAGCAGAATTACTTACTTTTTGGTGCAAAAAACTTCCGTTGCCAACCCAACAACAACCACGCAGAAAACAAAGATGGCGTCACGTCAAATCCATCAACCATAGACAAAGCTATACGGGCGCGTTCAAATTAGAATTTTAGAGCTGCCAGATTTGTCGGAATCGATTGTGTCCACAGGTGCAAGCGTCCATAGGAACAGCACTTGCCCCTATATTTTTTCAGGTGCTAACTTATCTTTGTGAAAACGTTCTCCATGACGAAAAGATAAGGTCACTGCTCAGGTTCATTGGCTCTAACTGTATAGATTGAGTTCTCTATACAGAAACATTGAAATACTCTTCGCTTCTTTGTATACCTTTAGTCTGTGCATTCTTTGGATATTGAGTAATAGGTTATAGAATAATTTAGCAGAATGTTGCTCAGAGATACTCTAGGTACATTTGGTATTTCGATTTTATGTATAATCTATGAGGAGTTTGCAAATAAAACTGCACTGTAGTCTTGGAAATATGCTTTATTTTTACATATTAGCTTTAGAACTATAAAATATCCAAACCCTATTATTATGAATTGAAGAACAGAAAATATGTAAAAAAAGTACAACAATTTTATGGCACATGTATATATCAGAGTTTGTGTATGCGGATGCGGGTGACTTATAAGTTTTATGTAAAATGCAATAACGGAGATAGAAACCTAGGGAATGAGCTAGTCCACATCAAATAAAAGAATGAAAAGCCAGGGGTAAATGCACTCACCGAAAGCCGGCAAAGATCCAATCCTGCTAGTCGTTCCTCCAGGTGCCCACGCGTGGGCTAACTTTCTCCAGCACTGTCTTTAAACTACAATTTCTTGAAATTCACTTTTGAATGCGGGAACTATCAAATTATTATAATGCGATGCGTGCAAAGGGTGCAACAAGAGAAGAATGACGCGGTGATAATGAATGTCTTTCCTTCGTGGATGTTCGGCCAACTTCGGTGTTCCGGGCAGTTGTCATTGCAAGCCACCTTGCCGACGTAGCGTGCGATGTTCCGGATGATCCTTGCACATACTTGCGTAGTTCATGCAATTCACCCTAGATGGCTAAGTCATACTAATATTTGATGTGAACAAACGGCACAAACATCCTCCCCGGCTTGAAAGTCTATAAGATTTTCAACGGAAAAACAATGTGAAAATGTATATATAATGCGACAATAAATTAAAGTGATCAAAAATGGACGCGTTGTGAGTATAATAAATATGCAGATATAATTTTATTGCAAATGTAGTAGGTAATATATTTTATATTTATGCGGATATAAATTTATACATTATGCGGATGTAAAAGGTTTATGCTATATTAACTTATACAAATGAGGACAAAGAGAGTAAATTATTGAGATGGAAGGGGACATAACTTTACAACTGGACGCTTGAATATGCCCGTTGCAGTACGCACTAACGCGACACGAATTATTCCGTCTTTACCAGGATATGTTTGTTCAATTATACCAGTAGGCCACCTGAGTGGCGGCGTATCATCTTGATGAATGAGAACAAGTGTACCTGGTTGAATGGGAACATCAGGAGTATTCCATTTCTGTCTCAATTGAAGTGTGTGTAACTAATCTACGTGCCACCTTTTCCAATAGCTCTGGACTAAACTGTCCAAAAGCTTCTTTCTATTGTAAAGACTGACTGATTTATCAACTTCATATGCAGGTAACGATTGTAAAGGTGTTGTATTTAAGAAATGCGCGGGTGTTAAAATTGTGTGTGGCTCATCGGACAGCAAACACAATGGACGCGAATTTAACAGACATTCAATTTGGACTAAAACTGTTAAAAGTTCTTCATAGCACAATAATTGTTTGCCAATACAGCGGAATAGGTGAGATTTGACAGATTTAATGTTAGCTTCCCAAATACCTCCCCAGTGGGGTGCTCTAGGTGGTATCGTGACCCAACGGATCCTGCGATTGCTTAATTCAGCTTGGAATGCGGTGGAAGTGTCTTTACAAGACAAGAAAGTGTATAGCTCATCCAATTGTAGTTTAGCGCCAATAAAATTGGTTCCATTATCGGAATATATGCACGATACTGGTCCTCGTCTAGACAGAAAACGTTTAAGGGCATCTAAAAACGTTTCTGTACTCAGATCTGATGCAATTTCTAGGTGTAAGGCTTTCGTACTTAGGCAAATAAAAAGGCAAATGTAAGCCTTTTGGCTTTTAACGCCACGTTTGCGCGCGAGAGTAATATGTATTGGACCACCAAAGTCAATACCAGTATTAGTAAAAGCTTTAGCTTCTTGCAAGCGTGCGGGAGGAAGGCTAGCCATTATAGGTGACGGATGCATAGGCGCAACTTTGAAGCAAAAATTGCACTGGCGTATTCGTTGGCGAATAATGTTACGAGCGGAGATGATCCAGTAACGTTGTCTTAATAAAGACATGAGCAGATGTGATCCAGTATGACAATTGGAGCGGTGACAATCGTCAATTATTAGATCAACTATATGATGTCGGCGGGGAAGCAGAATTGGATGGCGGTTGTCATATGGTATATTAGCATTAGTCAACCGGCCACCAATACGGATCAGTCCATGGCTATTATCTACAAATGGATTAAGTTTTCTTAAAGCAGGCGAAGGTAAGTTGCCCCTTTTTATATTTTTGATTTCATCAGCAAAGTATTTACTTTGTAAATACTGAAGAATTACCATTTCTGCGGCCTGAATGTCAGATACTTCAATTGAAGGTGAGCGAGGCAGTTTACCTGCAAAGCGGAGAACGTAAACCGTAATGCGTAACAATTTTTTCCAGGAAGATACCCGGAGAGCAAGCTCTAGAAGCGGTGAGTTATCCACATTGGATATAGCGGTAAGAGTAACAGTGTTTTTTATTTCAGGTATAGAACCTTCAGAGCGAGAAGTATCAAATGGCACGATAGGCCATTCAGCGGTTGGAAGACGAGTCCATGATGGACCATGCCACCAAAGCGGGTGGTCATTCAATTGCGAGGGTAGTAAACCTCGTGATATGACATCACTAGGGTTATTTGTTCCTTCTATGTAGAAAAAGCGGTCAGGAGGTAGAAGCTCCTGTATTTTACTAACGCGGTTGGCAACAAATGTCTGCCACCGATGCGGAGATGACTGAATCCAAGTCAGAGCAATAGTGGAGTCAGAAAATGCAAAAATGTTATTTATGGGATAGCGATCATTTAATGCTATATGTACTTGTTTAACAAGTTTAGCGAGAAGTAGCGCAGCACATAATTCGAGCCTTGCTAGCGTAACTGTCTTGAGTGGAGCCACTTTCGACTTGGAGCATATCAAATGGACTGATATGTCGCAGTTTGGGTGTGTCACATGTAAATAGAGCACGCATCCGAGGGCTTTAAGACTTGCGTCTCCAAATGCCACAATGTTAATGACACAACCTGCTGAAATACCTAAATGACGAGGTATTTGCAGGTTCGACAGCAGTGGTAATTCATTTTTAAATTGAACGAAACGTTGTACAATACTTTCAGGTGGTTCCTGATCCCAGTCTACCTTTGCGAGCCAAAGCTCTTGCAATAAGAGTTTGGCATAAAGTATGACAGGCGCAGCGAATCCGAGCACGTCAAATAAACGAGCGATAGTCGACAGTATTGCACGTTTCGTGTTACCTACTGAAGCGTTGGCTGTAGTGAACGAAAACGTATCACTAGTAGGTGTCCACTTTAGGCCTAAAACTTTCAATGTATCACTGTCGTCAGTGAACTCAATAGACGCGCGATGTGATTCGGGTAGATGAGCTAGAAGTTCAGGCGAGTTGCTAGCCCATTTGGTAAGATTAAATCCACCGGCTTTGAATAATGCGACTAACTCGTCTGCTAAGCGAATGCCGTCATCAACAGATTGTACCGATGTTGTCAAATCATCCATGTACAGTTCTTGAGTGGCGACTTCTGCAGCAAGAGGAAAGCGTTCGCGTTCATCCTCAGCTAATTGGCGAACAGTTCGCATTGCCAAAAACGGACTAGATCGAAGACCGAAAGCGACTGAATTGAATTGTAGAATGCGTAAAGGTTCAGTCTCATTAAAGCGGTACAATATTTTCTGATATTTGCGGTCATTTTCTTTTAAATATATTCTCAAATACATTTGTTGCACATCAGCAGTTATGGCAACTTTGAAACAGCGAAATTTTAATAGTAGTGCAAATAAGTCAGCCTGTAGATTCTGACCTACGTGTAACAAATCGTTAAGCGATATGCCGGTGTTGGTTTTAGCACTAGCGTCTAAAACGATGCGCGTTTTTGTTGTTGCCTTGTCAGGACGAACAACGGCATGATGCGGTATAAAATAGCCTTCAGCTATAGCAGCTGAAGAATAGGGTATTTCCGTCAAATAACCCCTCTGTATGTAGTCAGAGATGACGTCATTGTATGCTTGACGAAGTGCGGGAAGCGCATTAAATTTACGTTCTAAAGCAGTGAATCGTCGTTGCGCGTGCGTGAAAGAATCACCCAATGACATAGGGTCACCTTTAAAAGGTAGCGAAACAATATAACGCCCACAAGAACTTCTTGACTTTGTTAAGTTATACATTTGTTCACAATCATGATTTTTCGGACCTATGGACTTAACGGAAGGCACCTCTTCGAGCTCCCAGAATTTCACGATGTTATTATTTAGTTCATTCACCAAAGGACCGAAGGACCAGACTATATTATCAGAGTTGATAGCAGGTATCTCTCCCATGACAATATAGCCAAGCGTTGTTTCAAGTGCATAAGGTACACAGCGAGCGGTATCCGAAGAATCAGCTGATCGAGTAAGCGAGGGTGGTATAATTTTACCGCCTAATAAAATAAATGCAAACATCTGAGCACCGAGAATAATGTCTATATCCCCGGGCGAGTTCCAACATTCATCAGCAAGTGGTAAGTCCTTAAAATAATCCACCATGGAAGCGTGGACCACGCGCGTAGGTAGTTGATCAGTAATATGATCAACGACTAGCAGCGTCAAATTATATTGAGAGTCAGAAACGCGCGATTGAATAGTGAGTGATACGTAACCTTTAATTGGTGCCGCTATTGACCCAACGGTTTTTAAAGAGGTATTTACAAGCGGATGAATATCTAAATTTAATTTATGGCAACATGCGAGCGTAATAATATTATTTTCAGATGCACTATCTGTCAAACATCGTATAACAATTCGTCTTCCATTAATAGGCACAAATACTTGCGCTGTAGGTAAAACAAATGTTTTATCTAGGGTTTGTTTATTAGGAATATTATTATTGCATGAATGCAAGGTAAGTGTGTCCGAGCGTTTATTATACGCAGCGTCAGAAACGCGTGGAGCGCTCGTATCTGGAATGTTAGTGTGCGCCGGTGGCATAGTGGCTGGCTGCGCGCACGAAGATAGCTTGCGACCCGTACCGGAGCCGCGAGCCATTGCGTTTGCGACCGTCGCCGGCGATCCATTCTGAACCCCGTCACTACGGTACGATGTTAGCTGATTATCAAAATGCAATAATGAGTGATGTTTTTTATGACACTGTTTGCAAGTGTTATGCGAACCACAATTAATTGTTGTATGCTTTGTACTGAAACAATTAATACACAGTTTGTTGTTTTTAATGTAATTAAAACGTTCTTTTACGGGTAATTTGTGAAATGCTGTGCATTGATATAAATGAATATGATGCGAAGTGTTACAAAACATGCAAGCGGGTTTGTCTTTGTTATTTTCCGTAATAGCAAAAGTATGCGTAAATTTTGATGATGACGTTGGTTGGCGTGAGCGAGTTGCAGAATTCCCCTGCGGCTGGGATACATTCTGCCGTACAGCAGTCGTGCGTTCCAATACCTTTATATGATGACGAATAAAACTCACTAAATCACTACTTGTCGGTATATCTTTGTCGCGGACGGATAGCTCAAAACTTTGAACTAATTGAGTGTCTATCTTTTTAAGTGCGAGATGCGTAAGAATGAAATCAGTTAAATCAATAATTTCTAATTGTTTTAAAGCGGACATAGAAGAATTAACTCGTTCGATAAAGTTATTTAATTGCGTAGGTGAACTAGAAGTAGGTTTAATATCAAGTATGTTATTAAGGTACATTGATCCTAGTAACCTCTTATCTTGATAGTTATCGACTAAAGAATTCCATATCGTGGTATAATTAGATTCATTAGGTATAATTCCTGCGAACACATTGAGGGCGTTCCCACTTAACTTTCCCACTAAATATTGTACTCTTTGTGCGTCAGTTAATGAAGCGTTATCATGAACATTGGTCTTAAAACTATGATAGAATAGCGGCCAAGATTCAGGATTACCAGAAAAATCTACCAAATCCAGTGGCGCCAAACGACAGTTGTTCGAGGTAGGCTTATCAGTTGCGGAGATAGCACGACGAGTTTCTATTAAACCCGAGCGAGTGTGTTGGATGAATGAAAATAATGTTTCAAATGCATTCCAATTACTAAAGTTAAGTTCATGTTTAGGGTTCACTTCTAATAACAATGTATTGTGTTGATCACATAAATCATTGAAATTGCTATATAATTTGTCAATATTCGACGAAGCGGCTAAAAAGTCCTGCTTACATCTAGTGTCAACATCAGCTGATGGCACTATTTTCTTAGCGGAATTATATAAAGTATTAATATGCGCGAATATTGCTTCTTTTTTAGCATGTACAATTTTTATTTTTGCCTCCGAAGACATTTCTAAAAGTTTTTAAATATAGTTGTATCACATGAATAGATAATGGTATGATTTCGACACGAACTTGGAATGTGGGTAGAATCGGCTTCGATATACGACGATTTATTTAATGAAAGCGTAATTTTATGTAATGTAATGTTTTAGGTGTAATTAATTAAACAAACATAAGCGTTAAAGACGTATAATTTATGGAACTTTTATACAACTAATAGATATAATGCGAAAAATAAGCGATATGCGTACCGTAATTTTTGCGTACTGCGAAGTTACGGTATTACTAAAAGGTACAGTAACGTGCTAATTAATATTCTAAAGGAATTTATACGAAATTGTAGCTTCTGTTATAATTTATATGGGTATATATGTGTATGATACTTATTGAAAGTTATGTTCCAACGATAATAAGTGAGCGTTAGCTGGTTATATCCGGTTCGTAACGGGCCAAAAAACTATGTGTATGCGGATGCGGGTGACTTATAAGTTTTATGTAAAATGCAATAACGGAGATAGAAACCTAGGGAATGAGCTAGTCCACATCAAATAAAAGAATGAAAAGCCAGGGGTAAATGCACTCACCGAAAGCCGGCAAAGATCCAATCCTGCTAGTCGTTCCTCCAGGTGCCCACGCGTGGGCTAACTTTCTCCAGCACTGTCTTTAAACTACAATTTCTTGAAATTCACTTTTGAATGCGGGAACTATCAAATTATTATAATGCGATGCGTGCAAAGGGTGCAACAAGAGAAGAATGACGCGGTGATAATGAATGTCTTTCCTTCGTGGATGTTCGGCCAACTTCGGTGTTCCGGGCAGTTGTCATTGCAAGCCACCTTGCCGACGTAGCGTGCGATGTTCCGGATGATCCTTGCACATACTTGCGTAGTTCATGCAATTCACCCTAGATGGCTAAGTCATACTAATATTTGATGTGAACAAACGGCACAAACAGAGTTTGTTACCATAAAAACCATCAAATATTATCAACATGCTTTTAGTATACCATAACCCTATAAATAATCAACTTTATTACATAAAACAATAAAATAATAACCTAAAATAATCACATTCGACATCGTTAGTACAAACTAGAAATTAGGGATGTGCACATGCAATACATTGTACCGATTAAAAAATCAGGGTGAGGGAGATAATCGATAAAGGCATGTTGCGCTGCTTAATTTATTTGAAATATTGTCTAGCACAATTAGCAAATCAACCTATCGATATGAAGACGCTTGAGGGTAAAATTGTTACTTTCAAGTTGAGGTTATTC
Organism: Plagodis pulveraria; assembly: GCA_963890685.1. Taxonomy (NCBI): domain Eukaryota; kingdom Metazoa; phylum Arthropoda; class Insecta; order Lepidoptera; family Geometridae; genus Plagodis; species Plagodis pulveraria. The sequence goes on from OY982967.1 coordinate 22,714,735, forward strand.
ATTTCCATAAATAATTAAAATTTTACGAATGACTGTTTATTGACATGTAGCCAATTTACAATAAGGGTTATTTCATGAATTGACAAAATGGTTTAAAATGACCGGCCACAATATTATGGCAAATTTTACAGTTTATCTATGATATATATTATATAATTGAAGTCAACATGTATAAAGAGCATACAAGAAATTTTAATGTACTTTTGGAAGTAACCTTGAAATTAACAGCGAAGCTTGCCTTTCCGCATTGAAGCACAAACATATTATATGTACCAAAACCACACAAAAACCGGATACAATGTTACTAACATGAAATTCATGAGCCCGAAGTCTGCAATAACAAGATGTTTTACTTAACACTTATTCTCCTGTAATAATAATTTTAATGATGGCCTCATGTTCTTGCCTGGTGTGGCGTACAAATGAGTGCGCTACCGGAGATGCATTTTAATGTAAAGTATGGGGAGTAGGAGTGTGTAATATAACTTATAAACTATAAAACGAATTGATGTATAATCATAACAAAGGTTAAAATTATTTATTTCAGATTATATACATAGATCAATTCTGTGGATACTTTTATCATTTTGCAGTAAGCGCCATCTACTAGAAATATAAAGAATGTCAAGCACCATGCAAAAATAAAGTCAATCAAATCAGAGCATTTCGAACTAATGACAAAAAGGTGCTCCAGATGGTACTAATTTTGATAGTTAACTGATATTCAATTCCCATGAATTATTTCTGAACTATATTCAATTTAGTTTCTATTAAAAATAGACATAAGTTTAATTTTGAGTAAATATTAAAAAAGGTGCTTTTGAAATATATTCCGTTTTCTTCTTTATTAGAAGGTATGTAAGTAGGGAGTAGGAGTGTTTCATATAATTTATTATCTATAAAATAATCGATGTGTATACATAACCTAGGTTAAAGTTAGTAAAATTTATTCTTTAAGTATGTATAATTCTGTGAATAGTCCCAAATATTATTTTGCAGTAAGTGCTATCTACCAGAAAAATAAAGAGTTGCTTGATAAAAAGCTTGTCAGAACCAGGCAAAAATAAAGTCAATCAAATCAGAGCTTTTCGAACTAATGACTAAGATATGCTCCAGAAGGCACTAATTTTGATAGATAATATTTAGTTATCTACTAGAAATATAAAGAATGACAAGCACCAGGCAAAAATAAAGACAATCAAATGAGAGCTTTTCGAACTAATTACAAAGATTATTATTTAGCCGGTGCTAAGACTCACGTAATATTTACCGGATATTGCTCTGACCAGTTTCGAACTTTCAAATAAGTTCTTCGTCTGGGAGTCACAATTGTGCACAGCGTCGAGCGCGGGCTTCAGCACGTAACTGACTAATGAAAAAGATATGTTCCAGATGGCACTAATTTTGATAGTTAATACACATTCAATTCCTATGAATTATTTCTGAGCTGTACTCTATTTTGGTCTCTATTACAAGAATATCTTAGTTTAATTTTGAGTAAATATTAAAAAGGTACTTTTGAAATATATTCCGTTTTCTTCTTTATTAGGAGGTAGGTAAGTAGGGGGAGTGGTACACCTAAAGTGAATTATTGTATGTGAATAATCCAATAACCTGCATATATTTTAAAAACCGCCCGCGTTGATTATTAGTTGAACTAGGGTCAGCCTATGCGCCAACGAGTCAACTTTGACATTATGCGACTTCTCCAACAGGACACGAGCATTTTGAATACTGATATTCAACAATCTTTTGAACATTTTTTTCGTCCACTCGAGACACTGCTTCCTCTCAATTAAATAGGGCTCTAACATTTGGTCGAGGCGATCAACACCTCCCATACCATGATTGTAGTTTGTAGGAGTCAATTAAGGCCAATCGGTGCTGACTTAGGCGTCCAGTCCTGGCCTCCGTCTGAATTTGGGACAGGTCATGGAATGTGGACAGGCAGGTGATTCTCTTTCGGTCTTGCAGTGATACAACCATTACGTCACCTGCCTGACATGCTATCAACTGCCCCTCTGCTAGCTGGCACCTTTGAACTACCGCTGGAACATTTTTTCGGTTGGAACGTAAAGTTCCAACACAGTCGGTTATGTTCCGTTTAAGGTAGCTAGCTAGCAATGGGGAGTTGAAAAAGTTATCCATGTATAACACATGTCCCAAATTTTGCAGAGGCCGGACTAACCTAAGCACTGTGGCGACCCTACAAGGATGGGAGGTGGTGTTCGTGCCTCGACCAACATAAATAAAGAACGACCACAAATATCCGGACGCCCTCTCACACAACTGATAAGTTTTGATTCCAAATCTTGCACTTTTTGTCTTGATGTACTGTTTAAAACTAAGAGGCCCTTTCCACAAGGTCAGCGATTCGTCGATGCAAATGTTCTGGCTCAATGTATATAGAGATTTGAACTTTGCGTTCAGATGATATAAATTGGACCCATTGGGTCCAGAACATTTGGGAGCGACGATGCATCACTGGCCAAGTGGAAAGCTCTATTTAAGTCCCAGTTCCTCTGCTCTGAAAAAAGGTACCTAAAGATCTCAGTCTTCAAAATTGGGATCTTGGAAAAACTTGACTTGATGCTGGGCATTTTTATAACGCCCAGCATCATCCAAAACGCAAACAGTTTTAATATTTCGTCAACGTTGGTTGGTACCCAACGTTGACGAAAACTGGCGCTGGTAATTTGTCCCGCATAACGATTCGTTTCGTCAGCTATATGGGATAATATATCATCATCCCATATAACCCGAAACGAATCGTACGCATTTTCAAAATTTTGGGTTTGGCCAGGGTTTTCGACCTGGAAGGTCTCTTTTTGCCCGACCCAATGCTCCATGGCAGCCCACGAAAAATCTTGAGCATCCCTGAAGTCGTCGATACCTTGAATGAACAAAATTTAAAACTATACACATGACACATTATCAATTTGAGACTTTGTAAAGAAGTATTTTGCAGTGACGTGCAGTGATGGTCACTGGGGAATGACTATGGTATAATGCCGTGCAGCGAAGCATTGTTCGGCTTCCCACTAAAGGCTTTTCTCACTAAATTCAAGCCTAGTTGGCTTTCATCCTCAAGTAGAAAGTCTGTCAACAACGGGCGCACATAACTGTGTGTTCCGGCAGATTTACTTGAAAGTCAATTCCCATTCTATGTCAAGGCTGTTTACTGTATCAGCCAGATTGTATAGTGATAAACACATTTTACCCTTAGTAGCCTCTTACGACACCCACAGGTAGCAATGGGGCAAGCATGTTATCCATAGAATATTTTATATCCCGGTGCGCTTTATTGTTGCCAAAAACTATTTACGCGCGCGCTAAGCCACGTTTTAAGGTTCTTACGTTAAATTGTTATGAAAAAACTTTTGTTTTTTTATTTACCGTCTTCCTCGTCATCCCTCTCTTCGACGTGGCGGTCGTTGCGGTGCGCACGTTGGGTTCGACCAGCAAGCAGTCGGCGGATGTCATCTTGGACGCCTTCGGGCAGCTCATCGTCAGAAATGTACATTTTGACGTAAGGCTGCCCGCGCGTCAAATTGCCCTGCCTACTACCTCGTTGGCCACGACCTCTACTCCTACGTGACGCACCGCCACGAACAGCTCGTTGGAGCCGAGAACCCTCCACCTCGATCCTAGATCGAGATGACTGTTGCTGAGCTATCGCTAGCACCCAAAATGGGCTCGGCATTGAATGATCTGTTGGTGAAAGTATTAATAAAAAAATATTACGGATAAACTATGAACCTTTTACAAGTTTGTTAATTTCAATACAGATGTAAATCATATTTTCATTAGTAGACCTACTTGCGCGACCAATCATGTACTAAATCTATCATCTATTAAAAGGATAAAAATATGTGATGAATGTGGTATTAGGTATAAATGTGAAAGATATAGGGGTAGCCCACAGATCAGAGAAACAAGGGAGATTTGTCTTCAGTCCGTGTTTGTTCACATAAAAGCGTCGCCACGTCTCTCCCGCCCATTTCACCCTCACATCAATAAAAACAATGAGTATGGAGTACATTTTGCCACGCACACCAAGGTTTCCGCAGCAAACTAATACACCAACTAGTCGTACACATGCAAATTACACTCACAGACACAGCTATTAAAACACTGATCCATTGCGTCATCGGAAGAACTGATTCGTTTGTTGATTTGTACTAAGCGCGCAATGTTTTTCTTACAAACAAGCCTGATTGATTTAGTCCAGATGCGTTCGCACGTGCCACGCCTCCCTTGTTTCCTGATCTGTGTTGAGCCGTTGACGCGCCTTGCGTTAATTACCCCATTAGGCCGGGCGCATACATACTGATTCCTGATCAAGAATCCTGATCAGGTTTCCTAATCAAAAATTCCGTGTGGAGAGCGCACACATTCGGCTTTTTGCATTCGGAATTTATACGATCAGTTCGATCATAGACGCTTCTGATAACGCACGAGAATGGACAACGAAGACGAATTGATGCTTATTGCTCTTTTATTGGCGCTAGACAAAAAGGGCATAAAGCGTCGTTATTGGGTGCATCCACTGAATACCCAAAGATTAACTGAGAGTCAATTCTATGTCAAAAGAGCAAAGTTACGGGCATTCCCAGAAGAATTCTTTAAATATTACAGGATGTCAACGAAGTCCTTTGATGAGCTTCAAATAGCATACGAGATAAAATAAAAAAGCAAAATACGCACATGTGATTGTGTTTGGATACAGAAGAAAAATTGACCATAACATTAAGGTATGTATGTATTTATTGTAATAAAAAATTAAAATATTGTACAAACACTACACTTTAAATTTACTTAAAGTTTAAGAATTCTTGCATTGTTCCCTCCTGTGAGTCTCGAGACTGGAGAACTAAAAACTGTGTAGCCTCATTGTCTTCAACACTAGTATTTGGTATATCTCAACAGGATAATCTTGCTTGGGGCTTTGTTGGGTAGTTGATTGGGGAGGTGTCACACTAGAGATTGAGTGGATAATAATAGGCTTCCTGGTATTCTTACGGGGCACATTTTGCTGCTGCGAAGATGGATAAAAAGTTGGTGGTGATGGAGATGGACTCTGCATATATATTGGTGATACTTTGGGCACGTGTATATTTTGATAAGATGGAATGAACGTCGGTGATGGAGATAAGTTATTTCCAGCCATTGGAAACGACCCCGAAGAATTGTCACTTTGTTGGTAATAGTTAGTGTACCGGGATGTTGATGGCGATGGTTCGTTTCCCATGGTAATTTTTTTTACCAATTGAAGCATACCGACTTTGAAATAAATTTTTTGATGAGCATTCATTGTTTTCATATAGCTTCTGAAACTAAGAAGATATTTAGTGTCGTCATCTTCGTCAATATTAGCAGAAGGTTTTTTCTGTTTTTGTTGCAACATACTTAGTATTTGATTGGGGACATCTTTCTTTTTTTTTGACTAACCATAGGTAAAGTAGGTACGGGTGACTCCACACGATTGATATCTTCCGGTTCAATATCAGTTTCTGATTGTTGTTGTGGTTGAGTAGATTCTGCATCGTCTATCGGATAGTTCCCTTCTGATTTTCTACTAGCAAACACTGGTGCCAGAAAGTAAAGCAAGGAATTATAAACATAAGTTTTGGGCTTTTTGGCAACACTGCCAGTAGGAAGATTTTTGGTTTTCTGTATTTCTTTGCGATAATAGTCTCGAATGTTGTTCCATTTTTTCTTCAATTCGGTACCTAAAATAAGTTAAAAATAAAACTATAGGTATATTGTTTTTATTTCAGATTTCTGGCAACTGGTTGCAATTTTGAAGAAATGAAAACAGATTTTCTGGTGGGAAGCCGAACTGTGTCTGCACTAGTTAAAGAAACCTGTGAAGCTATTTGGAAGGTGCACCAACGTTTAGAAATGAAACTACCGTCATCAAAAGAACGTTGGATGGAAATTGCGGACAATTATTATAGAAATGCCAACTTCCCAAATTGTGTAGGGGCAGTAGATGGAAAACATATTCGTCTGATTTCTCCGCAGCGCAGTGGGTCTGGTTTTTATAACTATAAAAACTATTTTTCTATTGTTTTGATGGCAGTAGTAGACTCAGACCTACGTTTCATAGCTATTGACGTGGGTGCTTTTGGCAGAGACAGTGACAGTAATATCTTTAAAAATTGGGCTTTTGGGAAAATGTTACAAGAAAATCGCCTTAATTTGCCGGATGCCAAACCTCTGCCAGGAAGAAATGGCCCACCTCTACCATTTGTGTTTTTAGGTGATGAAGCCTTTCCGCTGAACAATAACTTTTTGAAACCTTATCCAAGGCAAAACCTCAATAATCAACTTCGAATCTTTAACTATCGATTGAGTCGAGCTTGACGAATAGTTGAATATGCTTTCGGAATTCTTTCAAACAAGTGGAGGATTTTTCATATTAGTATGACAATTTCACCAGATTTTGCTTTTCTAATAACGAAGACAGCATGCGTGTTGCATAATTTTGTACGCAGACGAGATGGTTATAATTTCAAAGATACATTGGCGCATTACTTCGAGGATTTGCCATTCCATTCTGCACGACAATCCACAAACCGAGGCAGAACTATACGAGATAATTTCGCCGAGTATTTCGTCTCGCCGGAAGGAGAACTGTCATACCAATACAATGAAAGTATTATTAATCCAAATTGATGCAACAATAAAGGAATATTAAAATACTTACATTTGTTTACTTTATCTGTGCACGTTTCCCAATCCTGAATAAGATCTTTACATATCTGTTCCCAGGCCAAGTCTTTCATATCACGGTTATAATAATCCGCGTGATTTATGTCCCATATGCATTGGTGTTTTTCAACACTCATTATTAAATTCTCGGCTTCGCACATTTTGTTTGACAGTAGACGGAGAGCGTTACATTCGTTATACGTCTACTCGGCACAGCGCCAACGCGATTCTGAATGAAATTTCCGTACGTGTGTGGCGATCGAGCCAAAATGTATACGAATGCTGCGTTCGGGATGACGTCATCAGGTTTTTTCCGTTCTTCCAAAACGAACGCACGGAGAAATTCCGAACCGAACGTCAGGTATTTTTCCGTCCGGAAAAAGTATGAACGGTGTGCGCCTTGTCGAACATTTGTATGCACTCGTACCATTCAGGTTTCCGAATCTGAAACACTGATACGGAAACCTGATCCGGAATCAGTATGTATGCGCCCGGCCTTATACCGCGCTTTGTCACGGCCACTTGAGATCGCACGCTGAGTATTTATGTAAACAAACAGTTTTTACGACTTGGGTTATCTAAATGAATGGTCGTTGATTTTCGGTTTTAATAAGCCGTAAAACAGATGTCTATGACAGTGTAACGTTGTTTTAATTGGATAATAAGTACCCGTAACAAAATACCCGAGCATTTTCGACCTTATTTTATTTTAAAACGATCATAAGTTCACGCATTCAGACGTCAGTATAAAAAAATACAACTTACAAGTTTACAGCCATACAATGTTTGATCTATTTCAAACATCACGAAAATATTCACATATCGGAAACATACCAAAATACAATATATATCATCATAACATCATACTTTTTTATAGAAAATCAAGTTATAAATCCCTAAATAAATGGCAAGTGTATGCTCAAATAGCATAAGAAACAATAAATATCAATAAAACTTAAATAATGAAATACCTAAATTTTTGCTAAAAATTGACTGAATGACTCAGGATTTATTTTTCAACATGAATTGAATTATTTGACATACATTATAATAAAGCTACGGTCAGCGAAAACAAGACCACATCAAAGTCAATGGGATTAGTTACTGGTGACAAGAAATCGAATAGATTTTGAGAGCGCTCGTTCATATAGGTACATAACGACGCTTGAGACATGAGTATCCCCAATATACTGCTTGAGTTTTATGCTTTGACGGTTGAGAGAAAAACATGTATGTACATATTGTTTTGACCACCTTAGCCTGGGATAAGGGTAAGAGGATGAAATATTAATTTAAATTAAATCCGACATACTCACATTGGACTCATATTATCATAAACCCTTTGCCGAGCCCGCTCCACTTCCGAATCCTCGTCGTCACTGAAACCAATAGTTACAACTTCACATAAGAGATTCATATTAGAAAAAATGCATACTTGAAGGACATTTTGCAAATAGTTACCGATTTCAATTAAAAAATCTGTCACCAAGCACCTAACGGTGTATTTTCTTCAGCCGCATCATTTCTTACCAACAGATGAGACAGTGGTCCAAGACTAGCAGGTATAAAAAAGTTATACTTACGAGTTGGGATCTCCGCTTGGTTCCTCTAAATCTAAGAGAGACTCCAACGGCGCAATGCTGCCGTCTTCTGCCGACACATATATTGGTAAATCCTGCAAAAAGACAATGGTGAATTTTATTTTCAGAATGCCATTCATAGATACCTACTATTCACAAAACTACTACAAATCCTAGCAAAAGAACAGTATTCGTAACACATTACGTGTAGTAGCAAATAATATAAATCAATAAATATTAGTGAGTCAGTCAATGATAATCGAACTTTACGTATTAGAATATATAAAAATGTATATAAATTAAAAATAATATGTATGTTTATATAAACCTCTTCATCCTCTTATTCATCATTTTCATCCACTAAAGGGGGTGGAGAGATTGACCGGCGGCGGCTTACAGCAGCCTGGCTTGGGCCTGGACTGGATGACGGTCCCGGGATTGATTCCTCGGCATCGCTTACATCGCTTTCGTCGTTGTAAAGGATGTCTAGGAATTCCTGCGGCACCGCATCGAATCCATTCCATGATCTACAAACATTACCAAAAGAAGATAAATAAACTCACAATACTATTTTTTTCATTATGTCAAAATATCATAAAGAATGAATAAGCGGCACATTATATAGTTTTCTTGCATTGGTTACTAATACTATGAACTATGCACTCGCTCTAAAATAAAACTAGACACCTGATATATATCAGTTAAACATAATACGGACGGATAATCGATAAAAGAAAAACGATAATGATATTGGTACAACACTACCCCATCACTATGCAATCATCAAAATGGCGATTGATTCCTTACGAAATGAGTTCATTTGGACAAAACTTGCTACAAATCACAATATTTTATGTATTACGACAAAAATATTATTGTAACTGCGTAAATTATGATAATATGTTACAAAAGGACATTGTGTGTCATAGCTCAATTCTGAATTCAATACAAAAATCTTATGGTTATGTTTCATGTTGAAAGGTTAGGCAATGTAAAATCTAATAACTTTGGAATAAGTAGTGGTATTATATATTATCTGAATAATGTATATACATAGTAACAACACATAACTCACCGTCGCATTGTATTTTATGTGATGAACTCCTTCCAAAGCACTTTTTTTCCTTTATTTTTACCGTAGCACAGTCTCGACAATCACGAAATAGTATGACCACTTTGAAAGCAATATAACTTTATTATTTTTGCGTTCCATTTTTTGTGTTTGGTATTTATAGCATGATTATATATCCATCTCTCTTTGTCTCATACATTCTACAGATGAAAAATATGAAACATCGCTAATATCATGCAAAAACTAAGAACTTGAACGCGCGGACAAATGTGTTCTGTTATGCAGTTTACTTCGTATGACGTCCGCGCGGACACATGTATCCTGTTACCGTTATACCAGGCTAACATTGAAAGCAATGTTACGAGCTGAGGGTTCGGGATAAATAATGCAATACGTTTTCAGCAACTGACACCTTTATTCCACAGTTTTACAGTCACTTCACACTTCACTGAACACAACACTAAAACACTGACTGTTCGCACTTTAAAGATCACTAATCACACACTTTACTGTATTTAACTATTCGCGCTTGGAGCACTTGGTCCAAAGGTAATCACACTGTTTCTCGTTTCGAACTCAAAGTAAGGCTGACTCGTCGGCCCGGACCCGACCCTATTTATACCTAAAAGTCAAAGCTTCCAGAATATTCTATACTAGTCTAGATAGAAAAACAATAGTGGCCATAAATCACTCGTTTAACGTAAACAACTTTTGTATGCAATTCAACGGAAACTAACTACTACTTATACTGTGGTTGTTTACTAGTAGCCTGAGAACAAAAAGGCGACCCTTTTTTTGTAAAATTTTTTGTGAAGAGTAGGTACATTCTTTGTTTTCTTATGCTTGTTTACCGCCGCACATACTGGTATTTGCAGGATCTACGCGGCCAAAAGTCCCAATATAGAATTAACAAAAACATTCCTAAAAACGGGTTCTACGAACAGAGCACAGCCCTGGGGACAATACCCATGCTCCATCTACCTGCTACCGAGCGCCCCGCGCACGTAGCGTCAGTCGGAATTAGACCGTTTCACCTAGTGTACGTATCTGTTCTCGCCGCTTTTCTAAACTCTAAACTTTGAAAGAGTTTTTTTATGTTTACAAGTTTATCTTACGAATTGAAAGTGATGGATTCTGACAGAACAGGTAAGAGACTTATAAATTTCATTAATCAAGTTATGATCAAATAATAAACAACATTTTTATTTAACGTTTAAAAAGTACATAGTCCATACCGTGATTTTCTTTAATAATTTTGCTTTTCTAGTGTATATGATTGTGTATCGGGTTAGATCGGGCTATATTTTTAATTGTAATTGATTATTTGAACATTTATCTTGTGAATATAATCAAAAACGTCTCCGGAAACGTCCGGATAGTTTTAGTATTGAGGGGTCAAAGATAATAGCAATAAAATGCGATTTTTCGTTAGCGACTTTTTACACATTGTATGTTTGTTTTAGGTTTACAGAGTGCGTCAGGAGTAAGGATTGTGACCCGACAATACTTGTTTGATCGCATGAAGGAACACAATTTGCCTAATTTAGATGCAAAACTAAATCATCTAAGAGATCAACTTTTGTCATGTGAAGGTTACAATGAAGATCAAATTTCGAATTTGAAACGGGGTTTTGCTCATTTTAAGTCGGAAATTAAACAAAGGTGGTCCAAAGCCCATTATAAAGAAGAAAACTTTCTTAAATATAACGAGTCATGGCTGAACGGTACTTTTGAAATCCCTGTTGTTGACACTTCAGAAAAACGGTCAGGTCGACCATCTAAACCGTTTGAAGAGGCAAGCGAGCGGAGCAAACGGCGAAAAACTGAAGAACTTCGCTCTGCTTTTGAAAAAGATATCATTATACATGCTGCGCAAGTAGAGCTGGGAAAATCTGGTAAAAGAGATGCATCAAATGTCCTTAAAGATATCACCAGTACGCCGACACGAGCAACTAGATATAAAAAGGCATTTCGTCTTACAAAATCAAGGCAAGAGCGACCCCCTTTGACACCGATGCAAGCGTTGCAAATGTTTGTGGATGCCGATTTGACACAAGGTCAGTACGAAATTATAAGAAAAACCAATAAGAAGTTTTTTCCGTGCTACAGTGTCTTACAAAAGGCCAAGAAGAAATGTTACCCATCACCAGACTCATGTACGGTAACGAGTACTAGTGCCCAAGCTGAGTTACAGCCTCTAATTGATGTTACCGTTAGGCGGTTATCGGAGTACCTAGAAGATGTATTGACAACTTTAAAGGATCAAGAGCGTGAACAATTAACAGTAATAAGTAAATGGGGCTGTGATGGGTCCCAACAATCACAGTTTAAACAAAAACTTGAAAGCGATACCGATTCCGACGCAAATATATTTCAAAGCTGTTTCGTGCCCCTTCAATTAGTTTGTGGAGATAATAATGAAAAAGTTTTGTGGAAAAATCCAATGCCCTCTTCTCCACGGTTTTGTCGACCAATAAGATTCCGTTTTATAAAGGAAAGTAATGACGTCACTGAAGAAGAAATAAGACATGTTAAAAGCGCTATTAGCTCTTTAGTCCCAACAGAGGTCGACATAAGAGGGAAAAAAATCATTGTTAAGCACACATTTATAATGACAATGGTAGATGGAAAGGTGTGCAATGCAGCCACAGGCACGAAGTCTACAAGTAAGTGCTATATTTGTGGAGCAACATCCAAGGATTTTAATAAACTGGAAAATACAAGAGAAGTGAGTCTTGCAGCCCTTGAATTCGGTATATCGGTATTACATGCCAGAATTCGTATATTTGAAAGTATTTTACATTTAGCCTACAAACTAAAAGTACAAAAATACCGGGAGAAAAAAACGCAACAGGAAAAAGACCTAGAAGCACAAACAAAGAGACAGATACAGGCAAGGTTTCGCACTGAAACAGGTCTAATAGTAGATATGCCTAAATCTAATTTCGGGAATACAAACGATGGAAATACTAGCAGAAGGTTTTTTGAGAACCCCAGATTATCATCAGACATAACAGGCATCAGTTATGAGCTAATTTATAGGTTAAAAGTCTTATTAGAAGCAATTTCAAGTGGGTACCAAATTGATCCTGTAAAATATGAAGAATATGCTTCTGAAACTGCACGAATATATGTTAACTTATATAATTGGCATCCTATGACGCCAACAATGCACAAGGTTTTAGTCCATGGTGCATTCATCATCGAAAAGGCATTATTACCAATTGGGCAGCTTTCTGAGGAGGCAGCTGAGGCTCGCAACAAACATTTCAGAACTTACCGCCAAGATTTTGCGCGAAAATTTTCCAGAGAAAATTGCAATCAAGATATTTTTAACCGCCTTCTACTCAGTTCAGATCCTTTGCTAAGTAGCATGCGGACAGTAAAAAAAAGGAAAGCAAACACATTCTTGCCTGAAACCTTGGCCATGTTCGTTTCTGCGGAACCAAATATAATTGAAAATTCATCAGAAAGTAATGAAGAAAGTTATATAGAAACATAACATTTTTGTACATCAAATCCACATAAATTCCCAAAGTTTTCTGAATATATATTATTTTTGTATGAATAAATGTTTTTTTTCATATTAGCATTGTTTTTGTACCAAATAAGCAAAAAAATAATTTTGGCCGCGTAGATCCTGCATATACCAGTATGTGCGCCGTTGGATTATTCTAGATTGTTCGAGCTCTTGCGCCGTAACAGTAGTAAGAATTAATTATTATTGGTCAATAGGCATTTCTGTATATGAACCTTCTATTATACATCAAAAGGCGAGGTCTCAGTTCGGAGCGAGCCACTATTATTATAAGTAAACACCTACCAGGTATGCTCTATTAGTCAGTAACTGCTCCACTGTGTCTAAATCTTGAAAAGTTTCCAAAGGAAATTTGAATTTAGGCTTCTACGCATTGGCATTTCCGGACCTGTCTTTCAAAATTGCCAGGATTACATCATTTTGAGCTTTCATTTTGGCAAGTAGTGAAACAACTTGATATTGACAATATGGATAAAAAAAATAAACAGTGTGGTGTTACATTAAACAATTACATTGTAATCTTAACATTCCTATAAGATGTTGGTCTGTCTGTTTGTCCGAAGTTAATAGATTTCAACACTGTTTGACGGATTGAGTTAATACTTTTGTGAATTGTGATCGACACATAAAAGTAAGCAACACATTAAGGAAGTTCTCTGACAAAAAAAAACAGGACTACTGGGACCACGCGAATTAAGTCGCGACCGGGCCGCTATACAATATATTTATATAAGCAAAAAATGACGCAGCTATAGAATTTATCGAATTTCAACATGTTTTTTACTACTTACTACGTTTATTGGTAACACTGCTGGCAACAATTTCTTCAAGGGTCATAGTTTGTGAACCTAATGGTTGATCATGATCACTTAACAGTGATAGAAGCATCTGCCTACTTTTGTGCATCAAGTTTATTCATCTGTGAGTTATGATATAGTATCAAATTACTGTAAGTGTTCATTCTACATGAAGACTCAAGTACTTTTTTGGTTGTGTCACCGGCCGCGCGTATTTTTACAGTTAGGTATTAAAAGACTAGGCAAGACAAGTAGGAACTAGAATTTAATTGTGAGCCAGTATGTCTGTACCTACAGTAAAGTTAACTGTCTTCAATAGCCTCCAGCTGCTAAATAGGTAGTTGTGGTAGTATTTTTATTAATTAAGCCAATAGAAAAAACTTACTTACCAGTCTGATAGAAAACTCTGTCAATCTCATAAAGTTTCCACTGTTCATTTGGAGACGTACACCTCTGCATCAATTTGTCAAACGCTTTTGCCTCCTTTCCGGGAGGCCAATAAAGTTCTCTTTTTTTAGGTGTAATCCATTTATTGACGACCACAGCCACAGTGCCACCCTCACTCGCCGCGAACTGAACGCCTCCATACATATTTAATATTTCACAATCTTTTTTTAATAGATGTGCTGTTATTATGTGCTGATACCTACTTTATCTTAGCAGCAAAAAAACGGTAGCGACTTTACGAGAACGAGAATTGAGAAAGAAAAAGCGCCGGAGTCGTGACATCGACCCATCCGTTCGTTCATCTAATGAAAACCAAACAAAAATTTACGAAAAAATATTTGATTTTAAAATGTTTATACCTCTATTTAAAATCAGCCTTTTGTATCGTATGGTTTTGTAATGATTGGTGATGGAGTATTTAGTAAACTGAATTTCTTTTCATTCAGTTACGTAAAAAACACATGCTAATATTATGACTGTTATAATGTACAAGTTGCGTTCAATGCGTTATGGGGTATTTCACCAACAACTTCTCTATAAGTAGATGGATAAGTCCAAGCTCGAAAAAATGGTCGGCGTATGTCATTTATCATATACAACATCAAATAAGCAGTTTATTAAATTTGTTGTATTATTTAATAGCTAGGCATAATTATTATAAAACACTTAAAAATACAAAAAATAGTCGTAGTAGTGTTTTATTAAAATATTAATTTGATGTTTTCGTAAAAAATATTTTTAAAATATCTGTTATTATTAAAAATATGGATTTCCGCAAAGTAACGCCTGAATCTATTCATTATCATAATTATTATCTATATCTATACTTATAATAAAACTGTAACAGATCCAATTTGTTGGAATTTGCTTTTATTTGAACCTTAACTACCTACAGTATCTTGCAGCAAACGCTTGCGTGATGTAGAAAACGTTCAATCGCTACGCTAGCGCATCTAACAGTAATACATTGAACTAAAAACATGAAACCAATACTGCTTCACATAAATGTTCATAGGTGGCGCTCATCATTTCCATATAAGTAGGCTGAAATACGCAGACGAGATTCTCAGTGAACAAAGCGTGCTTTCTCATGTTTTAGCAATATTGTTTTAGCAATAGCAAAGTTGTTTCTTATGTAAACAAATCAAAGTCTTCATACATCGCCCACCAAGGACTAAATGATAAACGATGTCCTTCACCTATGAACATTTATGTGAAGCAGTATTGGTTTTAGCAATAACAAAGTTGTTTTGTTTCTTGAGTAAACAAAATCAAAGTCTACAGTCTGTCTTTCTGTCTGTCCGTCTGTATCCCGGCCGCGCATCACTCCATAACTACTGAATGGAATTCAATGAAACTTAACACGATTTGAGTTCATACTACGAAGAAGGTTATTGTATACTTTTTATCCCGAAATTCAGCACGGTTCCCTCGGGAAAGGGGATGAAAGTGAAAATGTACACTTAGTTGTTATTTATTAACGCGTAGTCCGATTTCAATTATTCTTTTTTTGTTAGAATAGTGACGAGTGAGCTCGGAACCCCACGGGCAGCCCAGCACCCCATAGGCTACTGAATGGAATTCAATGAAACTTATCACGATTTGAGTTCATACTACGAAGAAGGTTATTGTATACTGTTTATCCCGAAATTCAGCACGGTTTCCTCGGGAAACGGGATGTTAGTCAAAATGTTACTCAGATGTAATTTATTAACGCGTAGTCCGATTATTTTTTTTATTATTATTTTTTATGTTATTTTGACGGAACAAGCCCGAGGCCCACCTGATGTTAAGTGGACTAACCTCTGCCTATAACAGACGCATTTCGTCAGCGACGAATTGCACTGTGCCCGTCACACTGAGACGTCCAGTTGTTAGGTCTCATTAGCCTGTAATTTTTCTGGCTCTCAAGGACTGCTGCCGGAACACACTGTTAGGTGCTTGGCGACAGATTTTCTACTTGAGGGTGGTCTCTAGCCAGGCGGGCATTCACAAAATGTCCTTCCACCATGCGATGAAGCTCAAGCTCTGGGCGGGATTCGAACTATGGACTTGCTGCACGGCAGTCCATAGCCAATGCCACTGAGCTATCACTGCTTCAATTTAGATTTGCCAGTATGCTAAGATAAAACTCTAAAATCTGGAATATTCACCACAATCAGTTTTTTTAACTATCTATCTTTTGCCGAATACATTTTGGAGAGATTTTCGTTCAACTGCCAAGGAGAACCTCGGCAAAAAGATGCCGTTTTATAATCGAAATTCCAAAGAAAAAAGTAGTTTGCTTCAACATTTATTGAGCGAACCGCGTAGGAACTCTCTGAGTTACTTAACTACTGTCTTCTGGAAAATACAACCCGGGAGTTTCCAAACCCAAATTAAAAAGCTCCTCTCTGAGCTATGCTTTACTAGGAGTGCTTCACCGCAGACCACAGCGTTGCTTAATATGAGATAAACAGTGTTCAAATGTGAATAATTAGTTTGCAGGTACGGCATTAGCGAACGAAGTCGCTGGTACAGCTAGTCATATTTATAACTGCAGCAATAATCGTTATTCTTTGCTTTGCTTTGAAACATGCTCGAAGAATAAACTAAACATTTATTTGGTGAGAACGGTGATATACACTCATTTAGGTGGAAGAGAAATTATCGACGTATAGTTATATCAGAAATTAAAAAGATTTTGCGACATCCACTCCATGATAATTAGGAAAACAGAAAATTAAATAAGTAACTAAATTACTTAAAAATATTATGAACTTTTTCGACGCTAGGAGGGACAACACATCCTCATATTTTCTTTAGTAAATGTAGGTATACATTTCTATTTTGAATTAAATGCAGATGTTCTTATGTTTGTAAATAATATAGTTTCGTGTAACTTTTGCATTTTTTATTAAATATCCCCTAGAAGTTTTTGAGAATGACTTTTTAGGTACGATGATATACGTACTTTCATAAATTTATTTTACATGCAATTTACAAGTTAGATTTTTCATGTCAGTTATTGCAAACAATAAAGTCAGTAATCGGATGGTTTGAAACAAACATAATTTGTAGGCTGAAACTTTTGTAAATCTGCCATAACTAATTTTGTCTGGATGTTTTTGACTTGAAGTTTAACCATCAAAACAGCTTGTATAAAAAGTTGATCTGAGTAAACAACAGTTTGGTAAACAATGCCTGATGCAAAACATTTTTTTTTATAGATTTACAAAGGACGTTCATGCCAAATACCGATTGAAATCTATGGAATAATCGTGCTCGTTATGACGTTTGGTGGTCAAAACATCTTTACAATGTGGACATGAATTTTTTAACAAATTCATGTTCACATTTTTTATTTACTATGATTCCTGCTATATAATAACGGATATTTTGTTGATAAGAACTGTGTTGTGGGCTCTCTAAACGACTGATCATATCATTGATAAAATCAACCCCATCATTTTCATCAACAATCAATCAAAAACCTCGTATTTTTTCTAAAGTCAATGACATGGCTTGCGTTAAAAGTGTCATTAACGCAATTAACATTAATGCTAGGTCGCACAGAATTTCGGAATACAAATTTTCGTAAAATGTACCGGAACTCGAGTGGACTTGGATTATCTTGGGTTCGACCCTTGAAAGAACGAATGAGAAAATTATATGCAAATTGTCTTAAAATACTTCAAGGGACTTTCTGGCTATCAAGTAAGTACCTCAAATAGATTCTTTAATGAGGTCATATTCATTATGAAACTTAAAGCAAATGTTTTTCCCATATGTTGGGTAATAGGTGTTGTTTAAATTTTAGTATTTTAAATACTTCGCACATTTGTTAAAAAGGCTTGGCAGAGCTTTATTATTATGGTGAGAGAGAGAAGTTTTTTATTTTTTGTCTGATAGGTTAGCCTTTGACCACTTTCTCACCTGATGGTAAGTGATGATGTGGTCGAAGATGTTGTTCAGGCTAACCTAGAAGTACTGGCTCTCAAGGACAGCTGCCGGAACACACCGTTAGGTGCTTGGCGACAGATTTTCTACTTGAAGGTAGCTAGCCAGGCGGGCGTTCGCAATGCCCTGCCACCATGCTATATTGACTGCCATCTTAAGATAACAACCGGGACCGACGGCTTAACGTGCCCTCTGAAGCACGGAAACGCTCAGTAGTAATGTCACTAGCGGTCACCCATCCAACTCATGACCGCGCGCGACGTTGCTTAACTATGCTGATCGGTTGAGAACAGCTAAGTAAACTTCGCTACGAGCGCTTCTAAAATGTTTGACGAAAAAGAACGGCTATTCACTGTCAAATAATCTATCAACCATTCAAATAAAATACGTCGTAGCCTCGCTACCACAGAAATCAGGATCGCCGCTTTTGCGCTAGAAATCAATGGCACCAGTGACTGAAGAACTAAGCGTCTGCGCTGCAAGACGATTTTTTATTTTGGTAACTGACATGCCTGCCATTTATTTTATTGGCCAATTTTAGGCCTTCTTTATGTAGAACAACATAAAGTTTTTTAATAAATTCAAATGACACAATATATCTATGAGATGTTGTCGGTGTGTAGCCTGAGAAGACATTTCGAGTAAGTTTTAACATATTATGTGCAGCATCTAACAGACAATACACACTGGTCAATATTTGGGTGAAGGAAATTTGGTTTAATTTATTCTTATGATAAACAGCAGCCCAAAGTTTCCAAAGCTTTGATATTGCATTTAGCACCATCATATGTGATGGTTCGCATAGTGATATCTATTTCGCCTAACAATATAATTGCAGTGCGAGTTATTTCATCTGCTTAGCTCATCTGACAGACTGTTTGGTGTAAATGAATATCCGGTTGGACATTTAAAGAAGTTCGTAGATATACAATCACTTCAGAAGCCAGTTGTTCTGGTTCATTCACTGGAATGTTTCCTAAATCGACATATCCAAAAATATTTGTAACATTTTCCCACTGTAATACGTGGTCACCAAGGGTGTAACCTAAAACTCTTAACTTGACAGTAAAGTAAACCAACTAATACAGTTCATAAAAAGTTTTTTTTATTTTACATTATAACAATAACTTAAATTTCTAAACTAAAGGTAACTTATTTTCTACACCAGATGTCATCTAAATTTTACAAAGTATGCAACTTACTTTTTATTTGTTATACCATAGAATTGACCTTGGTATCTTAGAATGATAATCCACGTGTAGGAATGGAAAGCTCAATACAAAGTGTTAAAAGCTATGGGACGGTAATAATAGGAGACGTTTAATTGAGTTAAACGTTACTAAAGCCGCAGTTGTAGCACTCAATTGGAAATGGTTTCTTCTCATCTTTAATATATTTCCTCAAGAAGTGCAACAGTCTTAATTCTGTTGTACTTCTTTCTTTTCTAATTTGGAACGCTTCGTTTCCTTCGTAACTTTCTGTCAGGCCTTTCTTATTAGATTTTTCGTCAAGTCTTCTTATTACAAAATCCATGGTTAAGGACTGGTTCGATACGACTGAAACGACATTTCCATAAGAAGCAGGCATTGATAGCAATAAGTAGCATATTAATTCATCTTTAGATGGGTCTGCGCCGATTCTCTAAGCAGGCATGCAGCTCTGTCAAATTCGAGAAAAAATTCACTTAGAGTGACTTTTTCGCTGTATTTACTTGTTAACAATTTCTTTCTGGCTAGAAGCTGCGATGCTATTCCTGTACCCAGGTAGGTTTCTTTAAATTTATTTACTATTTCTTCCAGTTTCTACATCTTTTTTTATACAAATGGTGACAAACAACCATACGGTCCACCTGATGGTAAGTGGTCACCGCCGCCTATGAACACCTGTAATATCCGCAGGATTACTAATAAGAGAAAGGACTCTATTCACGTCTCTTTTGAAGCGGTTTACATTATACACCTGCAGAAAAACTCAGGTGGAAGAGCGTTCCACAACTTACAGGTAGGTGGCAGAAACAGACGATTAAATCGAGTAGTACGAGACTTCCACGTATCTATAATGTGCGGGTGGCCCTTCTGCCGATAGCGGCCAGTACGGTAATAAAAGTGTGAGGGAGGTTTGAGGTCAAAATTCTCAACAGAGCATTCCCCGTTATAGTACCTGTAGAACAGGCATAGCGAGCCAACGTCACGACGTACGCTCAGCGATTCCAGCCTATTGGTCAATTTTGGGTCATCGACAAGTCTGATTATTCTATTGTCTATTGAATATATCAAGCAACTTGTCATTGATCAGTGGCAAAGGTTTCGGCACAGATGTCTGCTGTGAAAGCATCCCTTCCTGGGGCCTTCTTGGGGTCCATTTCTGCCAGTGCCGACATTATCTCCTCCTTTGTGAAGTATTGGGTAAGGTTCAGGCATGCGTTAATAGTTTCTCTGTTCCTCAGTACTTCTGTTCTGAGCCTGTGTTGCTCCGGTGTCTCGTCAGTTGGGTCGTCAGAAGGAAAGAAAGTTTCGGCGAGTGCTTCTAAGGACTCTTTGGGTGTTAGGATGCCGCCGTCTGTGGGCCGTCTGAGGAGTTGCTCTGGATCATGTCTCGAGCAGCTCTTTATAATACGGTAAGCTTTTTTCCACACATCCTTACGTTTTTGGCCTGAACACAGCTCCTTCCAGCCGGAGGTTGAAGTCTCCTCAATGCAGTTTTTGTAGTCTGTTATCACTGCGAGGTATTCCTCAATGACTAAGTCTCGCCTGTCTGGTCTAGCATTACGGATCCTGCTTCTGTAGATTTTAACTTTCTCCTTTAGCTCTTTTAGGGTCTCGTTCCACCACGGATTTCCTTTGCTCTTTCCGTCGGTCGCTGGTGGGATAGTGCTTCGGCACGCCTGGTGGATAATCTCTTCATACTTTGCAATGGTGTAGTCGATGTGTTCTGTGCTGTCAGGCTCGTCTTCAGGTTTCCAGGTTTCTTCCGGTTCTTCGGCTAACAATCTTTTCAGCTCCGTTCTGAATTAGCTCCAATTTGCTTTACTGGCATTGTATCGACGCGTACTGGTTCTCTGTCTGTGCCTCTTTATCTAGCCTGCCTGCCTAGCATGCGCATCGTGAGATACGTCGCTAACGACATGAGATTTTTTGTCGATGTTGACTATTTTCTCGTTTACTCTAACATGAGCACCACGAAAGACAAGTTTCTCTTCGTAGATTTCAGATATGGCGTGTAGAGAAGCCAACCGGTTTAGTTCATTCATTTGTCTATTGATTTTGTAGTAACTCTGTGGATTATTATGACCGCGTCTTTTAAAATTGAAATATCATAGATTAGACATAGACAGTTGTTTAAATTGACGAGGGAAATTATAAAAACAGAAACATCGAAGAAATTACTTTCTTAAATTTAAGCAAAATTGTTGTTAAGCTTGTACTTTCTTGTTTAAATATAATTTGTCGTATTTCTTTAAACTGAAAAATGGAAGCTCCAAATAAAAAGCAGTAAGTACATTTAATTATACCTACACAACAAACCAGCCCGGCCTACATAATATTTATCAAGTTTCGATTAAATACAATTTGTTTTATTTAAAATGACCTAAACCTTAACTACCTATATGTATACTATACTATTTTATAAGATTTTTACGATTTTATTACACATAAATTTTACAACTTCAACAGATTTAATCGCGTTTCTTTGACCATTATTTTTGCAGTCTAACGATGTTTTAATGGCGGCTGTACACACTCGGCGAGAGCGTCTCGCCGAGAGTCTCGGCCGGTGAGGCTCTCCACGAGAGCATACCTGTACACACTCGTTTTTCATTAGTGCTGTAGATTCCCGCAGTAATGGACGTAGAACTTGCTGCTGCTGTTTGTCTTTGTGCTGTGAGCTATTATAATTTGGTAAACATTTACCACAAAAAGAAAATTAAAAAACCATGGCGAAGAAGAAGATGGTGGATGGTTACTATGCACCGCAATAGAAACAGGTACTTAAAGTTTATCAACAGTTGGTTGATGTGTGTATATGTATACGTATACCTAGCTAGAGTATTAATAATTCTGTGTATCTATATTTCAGACGCACAATGGAAAATCTATTGGCTGAGCTAGTGGCGGAACGCTCTGGCCAGTTTAACAACTTTACAAGAATGTCTTTAATAGACTTTGAATATTTGTTGCAAAAGATTGCTCCATTGATTACTAAGAAAGATACACTGAAAAGAGAAGCAATACCTGCCAAAATTCGTCTAGCAATTACTTTGAGATTTTTAGCCAGCGGAGACAGCTTTGAAAGTCTACATTTTATGTTCAAAGTTTCCAGTTCGATTATATCCAAAATTGTGCCCGAAGTATGCATTGCAATAAATCAAGTATTGAAGGATGAAATTAGGGTAAGTGGATATAGAATAATAACAGAACCACTTATTTCGGAATCATTTTTAATAAAGAAAATATTTAGGAAAAAAACACGTCTTTAAAATGTTCCAGCATTCAAATTCAGAGCATTTTATCAAGAATTTAAGTAACTATGCTTGATAAAATGCCTGACCGACAATATTGTACTCTGGATCTGTTGGTGGGATCAGAATCTCATCACATAAAATTTGGATAGGATTGGAAACAGCTTGGGATGAACGTGGTGCTGGAACCTCTGGGTCTGAATATGACGTACACGACGATTCAGACCTTACATAGTATGTTGGTGAAGGCCGTGTTAAATATGTGGGTGTAGCATTTAAACGCCTAATAAACATTCCATCTATTTCATACATAATTTTTAAACTATCAGTTTCAGATAGTTTACGAAGCTTACTGGCAAGAATCTTGCCATAACGATCGAAATCGTCTTCGGGCACTTGCGGCTTATTCAAAACTTTATTTAGTGAAGTCACGGCTTCCTTCATTGACTTCCCAGCTTCTTGCAGTTTTGGCGGATTCTTTCGGCGCCGCGGTATAGTTGGCAATGGAGAATTCGTAGGCATAGGCTCCGATTGATAATCATTTTCACCTAGATCTTCATTCCTAACTTCACTTTCGGGCGTTGGTGGATTCTGAAAATAACAATATATAAATATAAGTACGTATTTATTTTTTACAGATGCCGCAGGATCCACAGTCGTGGTTACAAATAGAAGATGGGTTCCGAAATTTTCCTAGGAGCAATTGATGGAAAACACATTGTTATACAATCCCTACACATAGTGGTTCGGATTACTACAATTATAAAAGGAGTTTCAGCATTGTACTTCTTGCTTTAGTCGATAGCAATTACAATTTTATTTTTGCTGAAATTGGAAGCCAGGGTAGAATTAGTGACGGCGGTGTCTTTCGCAATAGTCAACTGTGGCAAAGAATTTGCTCAAATGATCTAAATTTTCCGATGCCAAGACCACTACCAGGGAGAACAAGAGACGTTCCATATGTTTTTCTGGGAGATGGAGCTTTTGCATTGACAACTCATATGATGAAACCGTATCCAGGAAGTCATAATGAACGAACGCCGAAACGTATATTTAATAAGAAACTTTCATCCTCACGCGTGGTGGTTCAAAATGTATTTGGGATACTAGCCTCAAAATTCCGAATATTTCGAAAACCGATACTACTGAACCCAGAAAAAACAACTATTGTTACTATGACTTGTGTACTGCTGCACAATTTTTTAAGAAAGAGTAGTACGTCATTTACAATATATACACCTCCAGGTTTAATTGACGTTTACAATAGTAATGATGAGCTGGTCGTGCCAGGTTCGTGGAGGAATGAAAATGAAGACACGTCTGCCATCAGACCCTTGCAACAAATACCAAGAAGACCAGCACAGGATGCAAATCAAATAAGGGAAGAATTTACGTAATTTTTCTTTAACACATATAATAATAATGATTAATTTTAATAAATTGAATTAAAGACAATACATGTTTACTTACTTGGTTCTCCTTGTTCATAGTTTTTCTACATTGAAAAATATCACATAAAAATGAGTCCATGAAATCGAATGCAAACCATATCGGTTTATAAACTGATTCAGATCCAGCTCCAGACTGCATAGATGCAGTAATCTTCCTTTTATGGCTACGGTATGTGGCCATTAGCGAATCCCTTTTCTTTTTCAAATCTGCTATCGAAATTTCAATACGCTCGCTTATGCGCACCCAGGCATCGTGGATAAATTGCTTGTCCTTGTGTTTTAGATCCTTGGAGTCCCATAACACGGGTTCCATTTGATAGTACTCCAAAAACTTTAATTCAAGTTCGTTAGACCACATAGCGAACCGCGTCCTCACACAAACACAGCCAACAGACAACTAAATAACGAGTGTGTACATGCTCGCTCTCGTTTTCCTCGCGAGACCCAACGAGATCCTTTGACTCGGGCACAAAAAACCGACAAGCGACCGAGACGGACCGAGGCGAGGAGCGAGAGAGCGAGACACAACGAGAGCCCCATGTACATACCTACTCTCGGCCTGTCTCGGGGTGTCTCGCCGAGTGTGTACAGCCGGCATAACATGTTGCACTTGGTCTAGAGATTATGGTCCTGGGACCACAGTCACCGCCAAGTAGTTGAAACAACGGGATAAATAATTTAAAGTTGTCTTTATCACATAATACATTACAATGCTTGCAAGTAGTCTAAAATGTAAAGATTATTTTTGTACCAATTTTTTCATGTATTTTATCTAGTTGCGATTTTTATTAGCATCAAGCAAATACCTAACTCCATTATTGTTTTGTCTGGTCCACATAGGACTCTGGAGCAATGGAAAATTGTAAGTAAGAAATGCCAGCATTAATTTGAATTTTAATGTGCTTATTTTGGCAGTAATAATTACATTAATAAAATGAAGGGACTTTATGGGGACAAAGTTGTGGTTTACAATCCTACCTGCAGTTGTAGTTGTGTTTATTGTTATAATTTTGTACATTTGTATAAAATAACTTGCAGTGCTGGCGTGACCAAAAAAGAAAGGCTCGGGTGGAAGGTGGAGAACACAGCCGAGCTACAAATGCCACTGGCAATTATGTGCCAATCCCAGACATATCAGATAACTCTGTAATGGTACTTAGTGCCATTGGCTCTGAGATGGCTGTTAGCATGGGTCCAGAAGAGTCACCAATTGGTGTAAGTAAAATAGTTGTCTTTAGTAGGCTCATGCTCAGTAAAATTATGTATATAATGTATTATTGTCAACTCTGTTTTAGTTTAACCCAGTAATCGAAGTGGAAGTATCCTCAGAGGAAGTAGTTGCTTGTGCGACCCACCAGGGACCAGAGCCTAGGAGGCGTGCACGTCGAACTCATCCACCAGACACATTTTTGAATGCACAGCTGGAGCTCAATGAGCTAATCAAAGTTAGTTTGTGTTTCCCTGCTTAGTATTGTTATGATTACAAAACATTATGAGAACTATTATAAAAAAAAATTTTCTGCTACGTGATTAACCCATTGGCATCGGCGATAATGATAACAATAGATCTTCATTCATAACTAGGTCATAGTGGTCCAGGACGATGCCAACTTATTAAACATCTTATTGCCATTAAAAAGAGAAATATTCTAAAATAAATCACACCATTGATAAAATTCTTATGTAATAGGAGATAGTCTGTTTAATTTTGTCAATTACATTATTATGCTACTTTCAGGAATTAATTACCGAAGTACGCCATAGTAATGAGTTGAGGCAAGAGCATCTCAATCTTTTGTAAGTTAATTTCATTATCTTTATAACTTTGACTTAGTCTTAGTAGCTAATTTAGATCATTATTTTCATATAAATAACAGATGCAAGTAACAATACTAAACTATACCATAATAACAAATGTAGTAATTTATAATTTTCCTTTCAGGCGTAGACCACCATTCACTTAATTTGTTGACAAAAGCTAGCTATGTAAAAAGAGAACAAATGTTTATAACGCAGACTTTTTCAACTTTGCAGAAGACTTTTTGTAAAGAATATTTTTTTACCTACACAACAGGTCTATTCAAAGGGGATGATTCCAAGGACATATGCGGGAATAGATCTATTAGGCAGGTAAATTATAAGTCAAGATTGTATTATAAGGAGTTTAATCTATGTGCCTTTTGTTTGAAAGTTCCCGTGAGTATGAGACATATTAATGTTTTCAATAACCGGCTGTACGCACGCGTATTGGTCGAGATTGTCGACCTAGGTTTCGGGCATGTCCGATGCCCTTCATCAGGTGAGTTCACGCGTCTAAATCGCGGCGACGACTCCGCGCAACGCAACTGCTCGTTCTGCGCGGCGCGAGAGTGAAGGCGCGGGCGCGGGGGTTGCCAGTGGGCTGGGGGAACGCCCCCCGCACCGCTGTGCTGATGGTAGTGCATCCTCTTCGTCACTGAGCTCTTCGTCAAAATCTCCAACACAAACACTGCTGACTGTGTCACACACTGTGAGTACAGCCGGTTATTGAAAACATTAATATTTAACCACTCAGCTGTGCTAATTCACTAGATGCACTTGTGTCTAACTTGCAAGCTTGATGTTTAGAGGTTAATTTTTGTTATGACAAGAGCTGTGATTGATAAAATTAAAATGTAGAAAGCTGTTGCTGTGGTGGTAACCACAGCAACATGGTACATAAAAAATAAATACTTCATTGTTTTTTTATATTCTCTTATTTTATTTTTGTTTTATTTGATGTACGGAAAAAAAATCAAGACTAAGTTATGATTTAATTATTTAATGAGCTGTGATTGCTAAAATTAAAATTTACAACACTGTTGATTCACTTGTATAGAAAACTAATTATGTGTTTGCCTTTCCATATCCACATATTTATTAAAAACAATCATTACTTTAAAACTATAAGACCTAGAACAATAATGTTTAGTGGTTTTGGTAGATAATAGTTCCCCCTATCACCCACACCCCGTTGGTCCACTATTTACGGGACACTCTGTATATCTTAATTTAATTGAATAATTATTTGTAGCTTTAATGAATTAGTAGTTTTGGTTTCCACTCTATGATGGATGTTCCTCTAAAATATTTTTTTATCACAATTCTAGCTGGACGAAATCTAGCAAAACCTATCAGGTGTTATTGCCAATAAAATGAAATATTAAAACAAAAAAATGCCTGTAACTCTTATGACACAGGACTGAAACATAAGCATGTGTAAGAATTTGATAGGTAGGTAGATGGTTTTAATAAAACAAAATTCTAAACTACTATTATAAATTTAATAGTGTAAAGAAAACATGTTAGTTATTATTTCTCACAGATATCAATAAAATTTTCCATTTAAAGTTTATATTATATACCCGTTAATATAAATTGAAAATTTTTGAAGAAGTTCAGCCCGTCTAGCTTGTCCTTGACGTAGCAGCACTGCAGGCACTTGGTTGGTTTCATTTTGATCTACATTTTGTTAATCGCTATTTCCATCCAATGGCACTCTGTAATATAGAGACAAATTTACTTAGCATTCCATGGTTTCACCACGTGGGTGCTGGGTCCTAGCAATGCAGAGGAAGAGGCCCAAGTCAAGGTGCCTGGGACTTGCAACCCAGGGAGCCAGGTTAAGGGTTTTTTTTTCCATTTATGATGACATCAATGCTCTCTTTCACCGCGCAAGCCTCCTCCCCAGCCCAAATTTGGTAAGATCCTACTAATGCATTGGTTCCTAACCTTTTCGGAATTGTTACCCCTACGGCCTGTTAGAAAAACTGATTTTGGCCCTAATTCAAAACAATTATACAAGCAAGTAAAAATATCTTTATTCATAAAAATGCACACTTATAATACCACTTTGTTAATAATATTTAGTTTTTTTCACATCACAGTGCACATTTAGTTAGTGTGAAGGTTGATATTGTTTAAAATTCGCAAGTTTTATAATATTACGTTTAGTTACACACAACGCGCATCTTATATCATGCTCCACGTTCAAACGGTTTCGGTCCTTTATTTTTAATAATGTTACCAGAGTTGAGAAGCCACTCTCACATCTATAAGTGGTAACAAACGGTACCAACATTTTCAGTGCTCTGTCAGCAATGATAGGGTATTCTTAAGCCGTTTTTTGCCAAAATGTGCAGAGTTCATAATTAAAAAATTCGCTTTGAAAGTGCTTCGCGCAGTCCGCGGAATTTCACTTTTGTCGACACATCTTCGTATTTGGAAATATAACAAATGCTCACCTAGTTGTGTAAACATTGACACATCACCAGCCTGGACTCTACATTGGTAAATTTAAAATTTTCGCAAATAACTTGCAATTTTATCTTCTGTGGCAATATATTAACCATATTTCCTTGCAGTGAGATATTGTTAATTTCACTGAAAAAATCAACCAGATATACCAGCTTTTCGAAAAATGTTTTTTCTTTTATTTTTATAAAAACTCTTCTTCTTTCGATGTTCTCTGAATTTTTAAAAATAATGTTATTTGTCCATGGAGTTGTTGTTTGAAAGAAAGAACAATAAATTTGGCACCAACATCATCGCACAAAATTTTGAATAATCTGGAGTTCATAGCGCTGCCTCTGATGGAAGGTTAAAGGGGAACAGCCAAAGTAATAGCGGTGTATCTTACCAAGTAAAAACCAGTAATTGTGAACGCAGAGCAACATCAGTAGAATCGTCTAACTGTAGCGCGTACATGGGACTTTCATTAATTTCAGAAATAACAGTCGCCAAAATGGTCGAACTAAAACTGAAATGCTTGAAACTTTGAACCGCGATATTTGTTTAACTTTGGTTGCATGTTGCTCGCCAATAACTTGGGATACTGCATCACACAAACATGGCTTGATGAGATCCTCTCCTATAGTGTGAGGTTTTTTGTTCAAAGCAATGCGATAAGAGATTTATTATGAAGCTTGAAGACACACGATTCATTCGCCGTTTGTATATTTCCGATAGAATCAACTCGCGAAAATATAAGAATGTTCTTTTAAAAAACATTTTATCCTTATCTGCGAATTCCTTGTGAACTTTCTCGAGATGTTCTTTTAATTTGCTCGATTTCATGCTCTCTGGATTAAGTACTTTATTGCATATAACACACTGAGGTTTTTTTATATTTCTGTCTACAATACTTGTGAAACTATACTGCAGAAATACTTCAAGTGCGTTTTTTGCTAGATGTAGAAGCCATGTCATAATAATGTCACCTACAACAATAGTAAAAAATAGTTTCAAATGTATCAACAATAGAATAAAACACTTGAACATCACTGTAACAAACAATAAATAAATAATTACTGATAGATAAATCATATTTCTGCCTAAATACCTTCAAACAATCCAAATAATTATGGAGGTGTGCAGTGCGAAACAAATAAAACGCGCGTTCATGTTCGAATAAATGAGCCGCTGCATTGCTCAGTGCTCGTTGACGGACGGAGTCCGCGCCGGCTGTATCATTTTATTTTAAACATAAAATCATATTCTCTTTCTGTCTATTCATCTATTTTAGGGACCACTGTTACCCCCATCGAATATGTGTTTTACCCCCGCGGGGGTAATTACCCCCAGGTTCGGAACCACTGTACTTATGACACCTTACATACATGTTCTAGGATGAAAATTATATGTCCGTATAAGACAGATTATCCACTGAACACAGCCTATTCCATAAAAGGGGTTGCCATAATCCCCACACTTGGTAGGCGTCTTGGGATCGCAGTTAGGTTAGCAGTTTCTCAGACGGCGCTGCTAGTCGTCACCCGTGATACTCATGGGCAGAATTGCGGTCCCCACCTTTATGGCATTCTAGCTTGGCACCCCACGATATTTTCATTACGCATCAATAAAATACACAATACTTTCTTACTAATTCAGGGTCGACTAATTTTATTTGAGCTAGTAATTGTGTTTAGTTACTTACCCAAAATGCTTCATCAAGTTATAAATTATGCAACAGGCATAGATTATCTGAGAAGCCTTCTCAGGTGCATAGTGGAGTGTTCTGTCTATTCGAATCATTCCCTGCATGCCGATTTCTCTCAACAGCGGCTCTCGCCACGGTGAGTCTACAAACGACGATTTCTCCTTGCCTTCGAGGTCTTTTTACACAGAGTCTCAAAACAGTGAGTCTCTAAACGATGGTTTCTCTCTAACATGGAGGTCTTTTACGTCGGGTTTCTGGTATGCAATTTAGGGTCAAAATGCAAAGCTCCTTTCCATACATTTCAGCCTGTACAAAAATTGTGAATATTACATATTAATAAATATCATTATTGTTAACTTATATAGTCATAATAGAATAATTATTACAGCTACGCGAAACACTTGTAAAATTTTCACTAGTGCAAAATCTTCAAGAGGTAAATAAACATAGAATTATTTCTTCAATAGCGTAGTGTTTTGATACGATTACAGAATCCACCGCATTGGGCTTATTATTATTGTTTGTTTCGTCTATATTGCACCGTGCGCTGATGCGCTTGCACATCAGTTGCCAATGTTGTGTCACGCCATACTCTTGTATTTTATTTTTAGATATTGTCGTAGCCCAGTACTGATTATTGGTAACTGAATATTCCGTTATACAACTGAAAGTGAGTATTATTTTAATAACTATTTCACATCATCAAAAATTACATAAACTAAGTTGATAGTAATGTAAAACAGGTAGTAAATATAAATTATTGCATCATTAAAAATTGTGAATATTAAATCATCATCATTGTTGTTGTGTGTATTTGTGGCCTCTGTGGTAATATTAAATCGGGTACGTATTGCAATATCTAAAATTAAAAGAACTAACGTAAAATAAACTAAGTTCTAAATACCTAAAAACTAAATACCAAATGTTTTTAAATACATAAGCAACTAACACCTACCTACGAATTTCTTTAGTTTAAAATACAGATTAGACTAAATAACTTATGTTTAAAATATCAACAGTCATTACACCTTAGTTTAATACACCAACATTTGAAATACGAAATGGTCTAAAACCTAAAATGATGCATCACTTATGAGCTATTTGTATAAAGTAGTAGATCAGGTTCCGCGAGCGTAAAAGAGGGTAGATTGATAACATTGATCGTTGTCTATATTTGGATATTTTCTGTCAGTTGTTAGTCAGCCACTAAATTGCAAAACGATTATGACTAAGATTTGTTACAGCTCCGGCGCTTCGGGAAGTGCAGTTTCTTCTCTCAAGCTTATTCGGAGTGTGCAAATATGGATCTAAGACCGATAGTAAGCTATCATATTCGGGGTGTGCAGATAAATTCAGACCGATAGTAACTAAACCTTCCCTATTTAAGGTATGTAGATACGAGTGTTGGCTCACCTACGCAGCTTCAGCTTTTTGTCTCGTTTTACATAGGTACTTAGATCGGTATTTTTCATTTTGGTTCATTAACGGAGAGGTAAACCAATTTAAGGAACTTTGTACATAGGAATTTCAAGTTTTAGCTTTATGAACTTAAGATATATATATAGATAAGCTATTTTTTTTATTTAGCTTTATGAACGTAAGATATATATAAGAGACTAGTATTTCGGGCAGTGTGCGGGCCGCATGCGGCCCGCATACAATTTTAAACTATATCAAAACACCTTTTACATAAAAATAAAATGATTTCAAAACCCCAAAAGATGTACGAAGTCCCATACAAACTCTTAATACAGTAGAGAACCAAACTGTAACCACTAAACCAGCTTCACCCTACTGCCATAAAAAGGTGGTACGGGCAGAATGGTACCAGGGTTCTGAGTCACTTTTGTTAAGGAACCCCACTCGTAGGTGCTTCTGTTACCATGGGCAGTTGCCATGGAGACCAGTCGGAGATGTGGAAAATACTCTCGAGTCGGAGCTCGGCCTTCGGCCTCGCAAGTTACTAATTCGGCTCGGCCTACGGCCTCGCCAAGCGCTCGCCCTTCGGGCTCGCTACTACACCAATGTAGTACAGTAACTCCAAATTCAGTCGAAAAACCCACAAAAACTCCTAAAACAGTCGAAAATATAAGGTAAAACACTCCAAATGCAGTATGAAGAACGCCATTTTGGATTTGTCCCAGGTGCTCCTCTCATTCTTCATACTGCATTTGGAGTATTTTACCTTATATTTTCGACTGTATTAGGAGTTTTAGTGGGATTTTTGACTGAATTTGGAGTTACTGTCCTACATTAGTGTAGTAGCGAGCCCGAAGGGCGAGCTCCTGTTGAGGCCGAAGGCCGAACTTTCGGTCCGCGAGGCCGAAGGCCGAGCGTATGACGCGAATGATAAAACAGTCGAAAATATAAGGTAAAACACTCCAAATGCAGTATGAAAAATGAGAGGAGCACGTGGGACACATCCAAAATGGCGGATTTCAAGATCTTGAATTCCGCCATTTTGGATTTTTGTCAGGTGTCATTCGACTGCTCTCCCGATTCCCTATGACATTTGTTCAAACACCCTCTACCTATCTTGTACCGTTTTTGAGATATGTCCCCCCGAACATTTTTGCCATATATCATATTAACCCTACTCTGATCCTTCTAGGAGAACATTTATGTCAGTCAGTGAGTCAGTCAGTGGTAATCGAGCTTTATATATTATTAAAATAACTAGTTTTTCGGGCAGTGTGCGGGCCGCATGTGGCCCGCATTTATCGTTATGCAGTACTAAACTTTACCTTAGCCCCTTATACATTTAAAAAAAATAAGTTCAAAACTGCAATAGAAGTATGAAATCCCAAATAAACTCTCCATACAATAAAGAACCATACTATAGTCACTAAACCAGATTCACCCTACTGCCATAAAAAGGTGGTACGGGCAGAATGGTACCAAGGTTCTGAGTCACTTTTGTTAAGGAACCCCACTCGTAGGTGCTTCGGTTACCGCGGGCAGTTGCCATGGAGACCAGTTGGAGGCGTGGAAAAAACTCTCAAATCAGAGCTCGGCCTTCGGCCTCGCAAGTTACCAATACGGCTCGGCCTGCGGCCTCGCCAAGCGCTCGCCCTTCGGGCTCACGCACCACACGCTCGGCCTTCGGCCTCGCAAGCCGAAAGTTCGGCTTTCGGCCTCACCAGGAGCTCGCCCTTCGGGATCGCTATACACTATCATAGGACAGTAACTCCAAATTCAGTTCAAAATCCCACAAAAACTCCTTATACGGTCGACAAATGAGCACTTTGTATGGTGGCCATCTTGAAATCCGCCATTTTGGATTTTTACAGGTGTCATTCGACTGCTCTCCCGATTCCCTATGACATTTGGTGAAGCACCCCCTACCTATCTTTTACCGTTTCAGAGATACGCCATCCAATTTTACTTGGCAGACGACATCTTTGAGTTTTCGGATTTTCCCATACTCACAGAAACCCCTCTACACTTTTCCCATACCCATACCAACCCCACTCGTAGGTGCTTCGGTTACCGCGGGCAGTTGCCATGGAGACCAGTCGGCGACGTGGAAAAAACTCTCAAGTCGGAGCTCGGCCTTCGGCCTCGCAAGTTACTGATACGGCTCGGCCTTCGGCCTCGCGCGTCATACGCTCGGCCTTCGGCCTCGCGGACCGAAAGTTCGGCCTTCGGCCTCACCAGGAGCTCGCCCTTCGGGCTCGCTCCTACTAATGTAGGACAGTAACTACAAATTCAGTCAAAAATCCCACTAATACTCCTAATACAGTCGAAAATATAAGGTAAAATTTCACCGTTTTCGAGATACGTCATCCATCTTTACTTGGCAGGCGTCATTTTAATGAATTTCGATTTTTCCCATGCTCACCTAAACCCTCAGAACATTTATGTCAGTCAGTCAGTGAGTCAGTGGTAATCGAGCTTTATATATTATTAATTAATAATAAAGTATTCATTTATATATATATATATACACCGTGTCCCAAAATTCAACGATAAGCCGGCATCGGTGCATGGACCTAATCATCACTACTCGGGAAAAAATAAAAAAAAAATTATAACTCTTTTATTTTTAATTACAGAGACTTTTATAAAGTTGCGCCAACTTTTAATAAAACTAGCCATGGTAGTGTCCATACTTTTTTTTTAACCCAGACTATAGAAAGTGCATAGAATGTTAAAATCTATGAAAATTATAAGAAAAAATTTTTTTTTACTGATTTTTGTAAAATAACTACAGACTTTCTGTAATTTTAAAGGATTGTGGTAGATAGCCGTCCTTCTTAGGTTGCTAATGCACAAAAAATATCAAAAATATGTCAAAAATTGTGGTCATGGTAGTTGAAAATAGCATAATGGGTATCGAATATCGATGAAATTTATAAAAGTCTCTGTAATTAATAAAAAAAAAACAGTTATAATTTTTTTTTTTCCCGAGGAGTCATGAGTAGGTCCATGCACCGATGCCGGCTTATCGTTGAATTTTGGGACACGGTGTATATAGAAAATTTTAGAAAACTATATATATATAAAGGGTTTTCCAATAAGGACTTGACAACTTTTTTTCAAAATATAATGCAATCCATTAGAGATATTTCAAAAACTTTAGTATCGGGTTGAAGTATAATCAAAACATTTATGAATGGAACTCGACTTCGTTCATATGGCCACCGCGGGCACGTTTGCAGCGGTCGATTCGTTGGACCCAATTTTCGATGACTCGGCCACACATTTCGGCCGAAACAGTTGCTATTTCGCGTTCAATGTTGGCTCTGAGCTCTTCCAACGTCGTCGGCTTGTTGGCATAGACCAATGACTTGACGTAGCCCCAAAGAAAAAAGTCTAGAGGCGTTAAATCGCACGAACGAGGCGGCCAATCGACTGGTCCATTTCTTGAGATAACGCGCTCATCAAACTTACTCTTCAATAAATCGATTGTAACGTGTGCTGTGTGGCTTGTGGCACCGTCCTGTTGAAACCATACGTTGTTCAAGTCCATATCTTCCAATTCGGGCCAAAAATAATCGGTAATCATGGCGCGATAACGATTACCATTCACAGTAACGTGACGATCATTATCGTCGACGAAAAATATGGCCCTATGACGCCGCCGGCATGCAAACCGCACCAAACAGTTATTTTTTGTGGATGAAGTGGTGTTTCACGAAGCACATGTGGATTTTCACCCGACCAATAACGCATATTTTGCTTATTGACGAACCCATTGAGCCAAAAATGAGCTTCGTCACTGAAGATGATTTTTCGATGAAATTGATCATCTTGGCGCATCTTTTCCAGAGCCCAATCGGAGAATGTACGTCGCTTCAAATGGTCCATCTGCTTCAATTCTTGCGTCAGCTTGATCTTGTATGGGTGTAAACCAAGATCCTTATGCAATATTCGCCATAAAGTGGTCTGAGCGATGCCCAACTCTTGAGAACGCCGTGGAATTGACTGATTTGGATCATTTGCTACGGACGTTTCAACGGCAGCGATATTTTCGACACTTCGACCATTCCGTTGTCTCACTGGCACGGCAACATCACACAACGAATATGTAGACTCAAATTTTTGCACCAAACATGTTACTGCCTGTCTACTAAGACGAGAATTACGACCAAAAATATAGACAGTAGCGTTTGGCTTGTGTCGATTTGCTTAGGCTCGTGTTGGTCTACGCTCGG
Organism: Plagodis pulveraria; assembly: GCA_963890685.1. NCBI lineage: Eukaryota > Metazoa > Arthropoda > Insecta > Lepidoptera > Geometridae > Plagodis > Plagodis pulveraria. The sequence goes on from OY982967.1 coordinate 22,750,348, forward strand.
CCAACATGTATAGCAGGCTTAAGAATGGATCACGATATGTACTTACGTCTACTAAATTTGGCCTTCCTTCCACTCGACACCACCAAAACGACACCATCCGTGGTGTCGTATGGAATCTCTAGTCCATACGACACCACCCTAGTGATGTCCAGAAACGCGTGTTTTTGACTAACAGCTCCCAGTTCATTAAAATAAATAAATAAATATCAGACAACATCACATACATTGATCCGACCCCAAAGTTATTATTTCAAGTTATCTATAGTTAAACGATAATTAATAAAACAGAGTTTATGAAATATTATTTTTTTATTTCAGTGAAGTAAGTAGTTATGTAGGTATTAAAGAACGGACCGGAAAACTAGTCTTGCAGCGTGTCCACAATTGTTGTTACGTGCTTGTAATAGGTCTTAATGAACTTTTCTATTAGTGTGTCTTTTCCGGGAAAAAAACTTTCAGCCAACAATTTTGCTGTATTTAATACAATCTGAGCATCACTCAAATGGTCCGTTTGGGTACAATAAAGGTCGATTCACACATATCAGTGAACCCACAGTTCCGGCACAGTACCGTTACAGTTCCGTATCCGTGCTACAGTGGTGCGTCAGTGCTTCAATTCACACATATCAGGCACAGTACAGATCTCTGCGGATCTTCGTGCACGACGTTCCCTTCAGACTAGCGTTGACGTCGATTGTTTTGATGGCACTCTTCAAGAATACAGAATTAGCTATGATAGCCATTGCTTTAGACGAAGAAGAAGAAGAGAATCGAGGAAAAAAAAGAAAATGGGTACATGAAGCATGCAAGTTAACAGAATCTGAAGGAGAATTCGTGACATTATACAAAGAATTAAATAAAGACGAAAGAAAGTATTTTGAATATTTTAAAATGTCGGAAAGCTGTTTTAATATTCTCCTTCAGAAGCTAGGAAATAAATTAGTAAAGAAAGATACTCGTTGGAGGAAGGCTATATCTCCTAGAGAGCGGCTAGCAATTTGTCTAAGGTAGGTAAACCAGATTTTATTAACTTTATTTTTACCTTTTTGAAGGTGTGAACAGTCGACAACATATCAGTGAACACATTTTTTGCAGTGCAGATGTATCCATCCACTGACAGGTATGTTAAGGATAACTTTTTATTTAAAATTCTGAAAATATGTATTTAAATCAGTTTTATTACTTCGTATGTGGCACATAAATTAAACACTTTGTTTTTACCTTTTTGGAGGTAGGAACAGTCGACAACATATCAGTGAACACATTTTTTGCAGTGCAGATGTATCCATCCACTGACAGGTATGTTAAGGATAACTTTTTAATTAAAATTCTGAAAATATGTATTTAAATCAGTTTTATTACTTCGTATGTGGCACATAAATTTAACACTTTGGTAAGTTCTAGAGCGTTATCATTCGTTAACTCTATAGTTCATAACAAATTGCTGCACATCACTATGTTGAAGGTATGATTGTGTGGGATCTACTATATTAGCCAATCCAGTAGAGTCAAAATAGATTGCGATGTGAGATTCGTATTTGTTGGTTCAGTTGCAATATCTCTTGGATATAATGGTACATTTTGCTCTGTCATCATTCTTCATCTCATATTTTTGCACAGTAGTAAATATTTCAGTCTTAGCCAAATTTAAGTAATATTGATTCAAATTCTTCAGTGTGGGTGCAATACCATTTAAAAAAGCATCAACTGGGTGCTCGACGCGTTCAGCTTTTTCTTGATTTTTTTGGAGGATGGTTTTGGTGTGCATTTAGTCGAACCTTTTCTCTTTCTTAAAGTAGATGTAGTAGATGGAGACGACAGTGATGGTGGTGATGGAGTGGATACATGGCTTGGTGATGGTGTGGGTGGGCGGACGTACAGTGGTGATGCAGTAGACACATGGCTTGGTGATGGTGTGGGAGTGCGGACGCACTGTGGTGATGGAGTGGATACGTAGCTTGGTGATGGAATGGATGCTTCTTTACTAGCGACAATAGGTATATCAGGTGAAATGGATACGGTATTTCGAGGCTCGTTGGTTTCGGAGTCAGAATTTTCTTTTTCTGGTTCTACACTTTGTACTGTCGGTCGTTCATTGAAATATTTTTTCAAAAAATGTAATTGTTCATAGTACTTGTATAATTTAACATTGGTCTTCTTTTGTCCACTTTTAGTTTCCATTTTCTTCAACGATTTTCGATAGTTGTCTCTTATGTTATTCCGCCGTGTTTTGCATGTTGAACCTGCAATGAAAATAATATTATACATAGATTTATTTGTTCCAGGTATCTAACAACAGGGGATTCTCTGAAGACAATTTCATTTAGTTACCGCTTGGGCCACAGCACAGCATATTCCATAGTTATGGAAACATGCAAGATAATAAAGGAAACTCTTATGAGTGAAATGCTACCTTTGCCTACAGAAGATAAATGGAAAATTATTGCCAATGACTTTAAATTGTTGTAGAATTTCCCTTACTGTGTCGGAGCACTGGATGGTAAGCGCATAACAATTCAGGCTCCCTCGAAAAGTGGATCTCTATATTTTAATTACAAGAAAACATTTTCAACATTTCTTGTGGACGCGAACTATAACTTTATTGCCGTTGATGTTGGGTCTTATGGCAAAAACAGTGATGGTGGTATTTTTGCAAATTCCAACCTAGGAAAAAGACTACAGCAAGGAACTTTAGGTATACCTGGAAATTCTCCGTTGCCAGGAACATCAATAGAAACACCACACGTGATTGTGGGAGATGAAGCATTTCCTCTCAAAACATATTTAATGCGACCTTATCCAGGGCAAAATTTGAATGACGACAAGCGCATTTTTAATTATCGTTTATCAAGAGCAAGAAGAATTGTTGAAAATACTTTCGGTATATTAACACAAAAGTTTAGGATATACAATAGACGGATCCAAGCTAACCCAGATAATGTAGATAATATAGTACTCCCTACTTGTATTTTACATAACTTCATCAAATATTTCAATCCAAATACAACACATGCATCAGATTATGAGGGTAATCAACCTCATACAAGCAGTTTACTGGAAACTGTGCAACCTCAAGGCGGAAACGCCACAGCGGGCGCATTTCACGTTAGAGATGTATTCAAAAAATATTTTATTTCTGAGGCAGGATCAGTACCCTGGCAAGAAGATAAAATATGATTTGTACTTTTGTGGGGATCGTGATAGCCTTTCACGACCGCCCCCTTTATTTTATATAACATAATTATCATGACATGTCAGAATAAGCCCTAATACTAGGTACATGTTTTGTATTCTGTGCGTCGGTCCACATCACTAGCGACCGCGCGATCGGTCGATGGACACTTCCGCCCATACATCGCACGCGACGCTCACGTACAACGCGCTATCAAGTTTATAACTCTAACTAGCTTCTTTAAACTTCCTTTTGTATATCTTGTTGTGTATATACACGGTGTAACAAAGAGGGTGGATCATCGGTGGCTGGCGACCTCAGTACCCATCGATTTAACCCCCATGTATGTTCTGCAATAATCAGTGGTTCAAAAGTTATTTGGACTTTGGTATAATTTTAGTCAAAAGCAGATTTTAGCCTGAACTTCACAATTGTAGCCGAACTATTAGGTCTGCAAACCTACTTTTTTTTTAAACACGATCAATAGTGGGCCTTTTGTACCCCTACATCAATAAGAGTCTTAGATTTATAAATATCCAAGTAAAAAAAATAAAGGTATTTTTTTCTCAAAATCTTAATATTTACATTAACTTTATATGGTTATAAAATAAAAATTTCACTTATTATTTTTTTCTACAACCTATCTTAAAAACTACAGGCTTTTATGAAGAATAAACCCTGAAAGTTTCATTCGGCTAGAACTAGGGCATCATGTTGAAAAATGTACTTAAATATTTAAAGTGCCAAAAATCAATGTTTGTACGCTATGTTAATAAGTAAAATAACAAGACTACTATACAAATGGAAAGGAATGAGTCAAATAAAAAGAACTAATTTGAACCGGTAATATGGTTTATTTACAATAAATGTTCGAAATGAGCTCCATTATTAGCTATGCATAGCCTACATCTTTTTATAAAGTTTCTTTTGAGCCTGCGGAATGAGTCTTCCTTTTCCCTTATCTTCATTTGGGCCTGGTTTAGTTTTAGCCTTAATTGTTCGATAGAAGTGTATTCGTTTTTATACACCATCTCTTTGTAATATCCCCAGATGAAAAAATCTACACCGTTGAGGTCTGGCGACCTTGGGGGCCAGTTTATTGGCCCCCCACGGCCTATCCATCTTCCTGGAAAATTTTCATTTAAATATTCCTTTACATTCCGTGCGAAGTGGCACGGAGCTTCGTCGCATTGAAAGTACATGCGGCTACGTAAAGACAAGTTGACATCTTCCAACATTTCAGGCAAGTTATTTTGTAAAAATTGCAAATACGCGTCGCCGTTTAATCTGGCTGGTAACTCGAACAGTCCGATCAGCTGTTTGTGGAATACTCCTGTCCATAAATTAACACTGAACTGGTGTTGAAAACTGTGGCGGCGAATCGCATGTGGGTTTTCAATACTCCAGGAGTGGTAATTGTGCATATTAAATATTCCACTCCGGCTAAAGTTTGACTAGTCTGTCCACATTATGTTGTCAAAAAAATTCTCATCTGCGTCGCATCTAGTTATCATGTCCTGACAAAAGGCGTCGTGGATAGTCCGCAGGTAGTAAATCATGAACTTTTTTCACATGGTATAGGTGCATGCCCTCTGCTCGCAGGATTCTGTGCACAGACATGTGAGATAGGCCTATACGACGGCCGATTGCTCTCGTACTTGTCGATGAATCATTTCGCACTTCTTCCAATACTTCTTCGATTCGATCTGGGTCGATTCTCGACACTCCTTCGGGCCGAGAAGTACCAGGTATACGACCTTCCATGTACGCGTTACGGACTCGTAGAAAAAGACGGTAGTCAGGGTATACCTCGGGTTGTGAGCCACCTCTACTAATCAGTTGCTCACGGTACATTCTTGCAGCCGCTCGGGCATTTCCTTGGGCTGCACCGTAACAATAGTACATTTCTGCATAGTCCCGTGGAGAATAAGGCATGCTTATGTCTAATAAACGCGCAGTCTTCGTTCCAAGGTAACAACAGTCCAAATCACAAACAAAGTATCAAAGTCCAATAATCACGCAGAGTCTTCGTTCCAAAGTAATAAAAATCCAAATCACTTAGCAAGTATCGAAGTCCCGTAAACAAGCCAAATCTAAAGTATTAATTAAGACACTGGATAGGAATGTAGCACAGGTAAGAGCAGAATGGCAGACGATAAACGACTAAGGAGCTTACAATAGTATCTCTAATAACTCATAAAATAATAAGTCCTTCCAAGAAAAAGACGGTTGTAAAAATACCATGCCACCTAATCAGCCAATCACAGCGATGCAAGAGCGAGACATAATGTTTTTATTTAGCTATCTTTTTTTTTGACACAAACCAGCTACCTGTTACCGCGATACCTAAAGCTTCTAAAGTAGATTTTGGCTTTAAAAATCACGGATTTTTCGCACATGGAATATTCAGGTACATTTTTCAACATGATGCCCTAGTTCTAGCCGAATGAAACTTTCAGGGTTTATTCTTCATAAAAGCCTGTAGTTTTTAAGATAGGTTGTAGAAAAAAATAATAAGTGAAATTTTTATTTTATAACCGTATAAAGTTAATGTAAATATTAAGATTTTGAAAAAAAAAATACCTTTATTTTTTTACTTGGATATTTATAAATCTAAGACTCTTATTGATGTAGGGGTACAAAAGGCCCACTAAAGATCGTGTTTAAAAAAAAAGTAGGTTTGCAGACCTAATAGTTCGGCTACAATTGTGAAGTTCAGGCTAAAATCTGCTTTTGACTAAAATTATACCAAAGTCCAAATAACTTTTGAACCACTGATTATTGCAGAACATACATGGGGGTTAAATCGATGGGTACTGAGGTCGCCCGTCCCCCAGCCACCGATGATCCACCCTCTTTGTTACACCGTGTAAATAACGATAATATACACCTTTATACCTATCTGGCCTTTCACTGTACGGTACTGGATTCACCTTACCCTCGAAGAAGCGAATCAATCGTGGGACCACGGGACGCTTCGCCTATCATCTCCCCGGTCCCCAAACTTTGTCTATTAAAATAAAGCAACTTACTTTCACTCAAAACTCAAAACTCAAATCATTTATTGTAAATAGGCAAAAAATTGCACTTTTACACGTCAACAATAATATCTTATACACAAGTATAGAAAAACAAAAAAAATATGTCACAATATGATCTACGAAACTAATGATTATTATCTAGTTATGGTTTGAGTTTGAAAAAGGATATTTCCCTTTCATGTGGTTCAAAAAAAAAGAAAGTATTATTTTATTATTTGCACTGTATTATTTTATTTTAAAACTAGCGGCCCATCTCGACTTCTCACATCTTGTATTTCAAATGCAACAACAATTTAATCTTTTTGCGTCGGATTACTATAAAATCTACTATCTTTTAAAATCGGTCCAGTACTTAGTTTGTAGGTTCAAACACATAGACAAAAATCTAATCTTTCCTCAGCAGCAGCAGTTTGACGTCCTCGTAAAATGCCTCGATATTCAAGATCACAGTTAGCAGCGATTGCTTTAATATTAGATGAAGACGAAGAAATTTATGTGAGAAGAAGGAAATGGGTTCATAACGCGTGGAAGAAAAGAGAAGAAGAAGGAGAGTTCGCCACCCTATATAAACATCTGATAAATGATGAATCAAAGTTTTTTGAGTATTTCAGGATGTCAAAACATTGTTTCGACATACTATCTAAACTTACTGAAAAGTTAAGAAAACAAGATACTCATTGGAGAAAAGCTATACCACCAAGGGAACGTCTAGCAGTCTGTTTGAGGTATGTGTCAATAAAACAACAAATTATAATCAAATTATTTTATATTAACTTAGGTTTATATTTGCTTGAAAGAATTGTAGAACCCCTTAATTGTGTATTTATTGTTGGAATCTTTGACGAGTACAATACGGTTATCTAAATTATTGTCCATTACAACAGTTTCATAGTTAATCGCATTAGACCTGTCTTGGCTCGTAATGGCGCTTCCATGAAAAGTTAAGAAAACAAGATACTTATTGGAGAAAAGCTATACCACCAAGGGAACGTCTAGCAGTCTGTTTGAGGTATGTGTCAATAAAACAACAAATTATAATCAAATTATTTTATATTAACTTAGGTTTATATTTGCTTGAAAGAATTGTAGAACCCCTTAATTGTGTATTTATTGTTGGAATCTTTGACGAGTACAATACGGTTATCTAAATTATTGTCCATTACAACAGTTTCATAGTTAATCGCATTAGACCTGTCTTGGCTCGTAATAGCGTTTCCATGATCTTCCACAGCCAAAACCCATTACTGAAGGAGAACTTACGTATTTGTTGCTGATGATGCATTCCCAATGAATGAACATATGTTACGAAGCTATTCTGGACATAATTTAAGTCAAAAACAACGCGTATTTAACTACAGACTTTGCAGAGCACGTCGGTATGTTGAGTGCGCATTTGGAATTATGAGTAATAAATGGAGAATATTCTATCGACCCAACGATGTGTCCCCAAAGTTTGCCAAAAACATAGTGAAAGCTTGTGTTATTTTGCATAACATCGTGAGAAAGCGTGATGGATATCGAATAGACGATATAATTTTAAGTGAGAGATCATCTCTAACTTTGTCCAGTCCCCAGACAAAATCCACTAATAAAACAGGACGTGGAGTCCGTGCAACCTTTGCTGATTATTTCGTTTCAGATGTAGGTAAATTACCATGGCAATTGTCCAAGATCTAGATCATAAAAATAAATATTTACTTAACTTGTACATAATTCAAAGTGTAAATTACATACCAGTCTTTTTTTTCTCATCCTGATTTAAAACTTCATATCCCTCTTCAAGGTATTCAAATACTTCTCGCCAATTATTGTCTCGGAGTATTTTATTTTTATATTCCTCGTGAGTTGCACACCATCCCACAAGCATGGTTTAGATTCTACCAGTTCAATTAATGTAATTATATCGTATTTAAATAATGACGACGCCATGATGACAACCAAACTAGTAAAGAAGCTCAAAATGGCCGCCGCGCATCAGGCTCTACGCACACAGAGACAATTTAGATACACGTACAGCACACATACAAACATTATCGTCCGACGGCTCACGGGCGTCCGATGGTGCCGCCAGCGTATCGGTGTCGGCACCGATATCCGATATCGGGCCGGGCAATATGAAAGACAGGTACATATTTCATACATTTTGCTTGCCCCGATATCGTGTCGGCGTCCGACACCGATATCGGATCAGATAGTGTGAAAACGCTCTTAACCTAAAAAAGATAACACATTGAAATGAAATACAAATACCTACTAAAAAAAAAAATTCAAAACACAATTTTGAATAATCATTACTTAATTAAAAATAGGTACCTTTTTTTTAGGAAAAAAGGATGTCCGCATTTTTTCTTTTGTGGTGGATTGGAGGTTATGGCTTCCTCCTCATTGTAATCTGGTGTTGTTTGTGTAGTATCATTTTGTGTTACTTCATTCTTTGAAATATTATCCTGAAACAAGAAATACTAATTGAATTTGTTATATTATTTGCAGTTACCACAAACACCAGAGGAATGGTTAGCTATTGAAGAGGGATTTAGAAGAAAATTCCCACGATGTGTTGGAGCACTCGAAGGTAAACATATCGTAATAAAATGTCCATCACATAGCGGATCGAAGTATTATAACTACAAAAGTGCATATAGTATTGTACTAATGGCTTTAGTAGATAGTAATTATAATTTTGTTTTTGCCGATATCGGTGGACAAGGACGTATAAGCGATGGAGGAATTTTTCAACATAGCTTTCTTTGGCAAAAAATAGAAAATGACACTTAACTTGCCACCAGATTCTCCACTACCGGGAAGAGAAATAAATGTTCTACTGCTGCTACTGCTACCTAACTACTGCTTAAAATAATGGTTCAATTGATTATTTAGTTGTTATATTTACATTAATTTTTAGCTGCATTCTATTTCTAAACTGAGTTTTTAAATAAAAAGTCATACCTACCAAGATTGTTTACCTTTTGTTAACTTCCTAAACTGATCAAGTATAGTGACATAATATAAAATAAAGTGTTTAAAATCAGCTTACCTCTCCTTCCGTATTTACTGTATCATCTACAGTAAAAGTGGGCCCCAAAAACCTTTCCATGGTATCAAATGCAAACCATATTGGTTTGAATATATCCTCTACACCTGCACCCGATCTCATCGAATTATTTATCTTTTTCAAAAGGGGCCTGAATGTAGCCATTAGGGTTTTTTTTTTCGATTTGAGTTCTTCGATCGGAATGACCAAGGCGTCACTCCATCGCTTCCAGGCATCGTGGACCTTGTGTTTTTGTTTATGATTGTTGTCGTTTACATCCCAAATAACTCGTCCAGTTTCTAATAATTCTAAAAACTTAATTACAATGTCGTTGCTCCAATCGTACAGCATTTTTATGTAGGTAGTTGCAACTGAATTCAAGTTATGTACTTTGTGTTTGCAACGCACAGCAGATACACGTTTAACCACTCCGGGCGCCCGGCGTCAACTGAGCGCTTGAGCAGAATGTAAACACGCCCTACCGCTCGCGCTGCTGGTCCTTTGAAGTCCGCACTAAAAACCGCTCTTTTGGGGAGCGCTGGGCAGCGCGAGTGGCATTAAGCAGTGGCAAGAGAAGTATACGTTTACATACTCGTCCTGCCCACTTCCCTGCCCACTTCCCTGCTCACTACAGCTGAATGTAAATGAGGCGTATAATTTTTATCCCACATGTGAGGTCGGTCTTGATAAACTTCTATAATTCGCGTCCAAACTTCGCGTTCGTTGTTGGCCGCCATTTTGATTGTACGCTATGTATACGTGCACTCCGTGTGACAGATACTGAGAAATTGCCCCACTCGCGCTACACACGCAGCGACGGCAGGGACGACTTAGGGATCAAGGATGGTCTCGCGCCCCTGCCGCCCTGCCGCAGGGCCAATCCTCCAAATTGCCCCTGTATGCCTACACACATCACAATTAAGGATGCAATTAAGGGTCATCCCCACTCCTACACCCTAGATTGCCCCTGCGGCAGGTGTGTGAGTAGCGCCCTTTACCAGCCAAAATTAAACTGGAAATAACGCTGACATTTTTGGCTTCAGGAATGTACTAAAATATTACATATAAAATAAATGTACTCAAAACCAGCAATTTCTCAACTAATACCAGAAGTGTGCTGGGCAATATATACGGCACTAAAAACACATATTAAGGTAAGAAAATTTTTATTATGAAATATTTAGAAAATTAAGAAATACAACATCAAAATAGTATTAAGAATTTTCATAGGCACGCATAATCGTGTTAACAGCAGTTTTATTTTCACTTTCAGCTTCTTCGTTGATCGTGGTGCTGTAATTCAAACCTGAGGGTGTAATAATAACCTGCGTGGGGTTTACAAATGTGGGGTTCGTTGATCGATCGGAAGGATGAAATCCTAAAGAGCTGTTGCTAGTGGCAGGCTCGGCAACCTCTAGCGGGTAAAATGTTATGGTGTTGTCGCTTGATGCAGTCATTGGGTTGGGCTCCAGGGAGTAAAATCCCATGCTACTTGTGCTGCTTGTTGTAGTTGCTGCCGGACTAGGGATAAAATAGTTAGGGGATGAAGAGTGTGCATTATCTGTATACTTCTTTTGTTGTATATCAGCCAATCTAGCTTTGGAAAATATTTTTTGGATATCTTCTTGTGCAATAACAGATTGTTCTTCAGACAGTTTTTTTAGTTGAGCCGCCACATGTTTACCGAAAATATCAGCGTCAGACTCTTCTTCAGATGGTGACATATTAACATCATTTGACACACTTTTTAAGTCCTTTATCATGGCGGCCATCTGAGATATTTTGGAGCGTTTTGATCGCGGAGGCCCAGATTGATTGGGAGCTGTCACAGAATTTCGAACTGGCGTCTGGATGGCTTGAGTTGGCGTTTCAGTAGAATTATCATTATTTTCAGTAGATCTTCATACATTTTCAGCTCCGTCACCAACACCCTCAGCTTCACCCAACTCAGCGTCATCGTTGCTGGTTCCTGAGTTATCCTGTTAATGAGAATAAAATGTAATGTTTAATAAATCATTAGTTGATGATAATACGTATTTAGGTTGTAATTATTTTTTTTGTTTACAGATTCCAGAACGAGATGAAGAATGAAAAAATATTGAAGACGGTTTCAATACCAAGTGGAATTTCCCTTCATGTTATGGAGCAATCGATGGGAAGCATATTATAATTAAAGCTCCTCCAAATAGTGGAAGTGAATTTTATAATTATAAAAAAACCAATAGTACAGTATTGTTAGCACTTGTAGACCACGACTATTGTTTTTCATATATAGACGTAGGAGGGAATGGAAACGCATCTGATGGAGGTGTTTTCAAAAAGTCCTCATTATATCGTCGGTTGGAAGATGGATTGCTTCCTACAAATGGAGTAATAGTTGGTGATGCAGCATTTCCACTGAAGAATTATTTACTAAAACCCTATCCAGGTACGCAGCTAAGTACTGCCGAAAAAGTCTTTAACTACAGGTTGTCGCGTGCAAGGCGCATAAGTGAAAATGCTTTTGGTATACTGGTTTCTAGATTCCGAGTGTTCGAAAAAGCAATTCCAACCCATGTAGACACAGTTGATGCCATTGTCTGAGCAGCCTGTGCCCTGCATAATTGGTTGCGAAAGCGTTCAAGTTCCTACATAACATCTACTTGTGTAGACAGAGAGGACAATGATGGACAAATAATAGGAGGAACATGGAGATCGGAAATAAATCCACTACCAAGCATTTCAGAACAACAAAGAGGCAACCATTCCATGACTGCTAAAGAAAAAAGAGACCTATATAGGAACTTCTTTATGACTGCTGGAAGTGTGCCATGCCAATTGGATAGAATTCATTAATTTTGTATAGGTACCTAGGATGGAAATAAAATAAATAAGGTACAATAAATACTTACCATTGTTTTCCTCTTTACAATATCATTTTTTATAAAGCCGTCCAGTTCTTGAAACCACTTGACTTTTGGGACATATACGTTCCCACTAGCGCCAGATCTGGTGGATTTTTGTATCTTGTCGAGCTCTAAATAATAGTAGCCCTTATGGCTTTAATTTTATTTTTTACTTCAGTAGAAGTGAGCCCTTTGATTTGCATTTGTTGAGCCATATTTTGCAACGCTGTTGACCGCATTTCTTTACTGCGGTAATTTAGGGATTTAATATCCCAAAGGCACTCGTTTTCGCCATATAATTGCACCAATTTTAAGGTTTCGTCTTCGCTAAGCTTACGCGTCATTTTTATCGCCAGCGAAAAAAACATGGTCACTCTACAACGCAGCGGCAGTGACTAACCACGCACTGACTTGTCTGTTTACACGGGGTTTATTTGGCTGGCGCGGGGGTGCGCGGTTGGGGCGGGGCGCCAACTGACTTTAAAATATTCGTGTCCGAATATTCAAGTCAGCGCTGACTTCAAGCCACTGTACTGACTTCAAATCAGTTTACACAGGGTTTTTTTCGGGTCAGCACTGACTTGCCTCGAATTTGTAGTCAGTTACTGAACCTGTGTTGTTACATTAATTGTTCGTTGATGATAAAATTGGGTAGTAAATATTTAAATTAAATACAAAGAAAAGTGGCAACTCTCCAGGTGGGGAAGAGAAGCTTCCACACACCTAACCTAAAACTACCTATCTAAATAAGGAGGCTTTAATACACAAATAAACACAGTAGGTATGGAGCGTTCAATAAGTTTATATATTTTATTTCACAAACATACACACAATTATTATTGAAAAAATAGGCTATATCAGTCCAGAACACATTTAATATCAATAGGGGTTGCACGCTAGCGCCAGGGGTAGGAGATATATTAAAATCTAAAACATTTCAAAAATATGCCCAGAGCGAGCGAGCAGCACCAAACTAATTATTACATAAAATTGCCTCAATTATAATTTCTGTGTGCCAGCAACGTAGATCCACATACAATTAGTGTCCTAGATTAACATGATTTAATATTTAAAGTGAATTATAGTAATAAACCAGCTTGCTCAAGAAAATTAGTTATCTCAGGGGAAAATTCGTGAGTCGCATAAGGTCAAAAGATGAATTCCGTTCCTATAAATAAAGAAAAGGGCGCCACCCGGCTATATAAAACCGGGAAAATATATAAATACCGGATCGGTGCGACGGTATACAGCCTTGGGGTGAAATCACTGCATTGGTCAGCAGCCCTACTGCATAAGGGACGCAAAGCAGAGCGCTGACAGCTCAACCATTCGCTCGGGCTGACTGCCGGAGCTGGGGGGGCTATGGTAGGTGATTATTCTTCAACCCCTAACGGTGAAGTTTTCCCCTCCTAACCAGGAACCTCCTGGAAAACGCAAGGGTGCGCATGTGAAAATCGTACCTGCCTGTGAAGGGCATATATAAAGCGTTGACATCACTATCGCAAAAGAGGCACCGGTCGATTTGGCGTGGGTGGCTAGCCCACGTTGTGAAGATGCATGCGGGCGCAGCCAGCCTCAATCCACAGGAAAACACGGAATTTCGCACGCAACGACAGGGCCAATATCCATACACTCGGCACGCGGTCACTTGAGAAAGCTCGCACATTCGGGTTCAGCGACGGCGCGGGCCTAGGGACCACGCGGTCCACAACTCGGAGAGCCTCACTAGATAAATTCACGAGACGAAACACTGGAATTTAGCCCGGCGTTATAACCTATAACTTCGCACGAAAACACTGCACCGAAAATATTCAATCACTTTACTAACCTTTTGGGAGGTTGAAAGGCGCTTGTAGCGTTCTGGTGACTTCACGTCTCACACTTGGAAAGTCGCCTCCTAGGGCTTTATTTCAGCTGGTAGGTATCGTCCAGAATCTCAGTGGAACGCTGTCCTGATTGTGGTCCCGCCCTGAAAATATCGAAATTAGTTTGTCAATTGCCAAACTCCAAAGCCGCTAGGGCACGCCACGGGAATCAAGACTTACCTAGCAGCAGGCAGCGTCACTCTTGGGTTGCTGGGGGAAAAAGAGTGCAAAACTGCTCTTCCGCCGTATTTACGGGGCGGCGACAGTTTCTCGAACATTCGTAGAGGAAGGGGCAAAAAAACACAGATAATGCCACTTACCGATAAACTTACAGATAAAAATATGCCTTATTAATCTGCGCCTAGGGATGCCAGGATTGCTGCCATGAAATACCCATTTCCCACGGAGAGGGCCTCCTCAAAAAGAAGGGGAAATCCTAAATTCGTGTCACTGCGCTAGGAGCAATAGTGGACGTCGCCAAGCAGGATTTCACTTCCGCCATCGTCCTGGAACGAGCCTAAGCAGGGACAAGGCGCTAAATGGGCAACAGAACCTCAGTTTACTCAAATGGAGACCGAAAGTATATACTACCGGGGCTCCTACATTCAATGCGATGACGAACAACCCGTTCCGCTTCGTGCGAGGTGGGATTCCACCGCGACGGAATTTTTGGTAATAACAACTATGGTATAAAAAAAAACATCCCCATACGGTCTCCACCCGCTAAGTGAGAAAATTCGATTATCTGGCAACACAGTGCCATTACTTATCATAATTTCGAAGGTCATAGATTAGTTGACGTTCGATGGACACTCCGCTTTGCGCAGAACAGATTAAAAAGAAAGCGGGGCACGTTCAAGACCTTGAAAAAAAACCGTAACAGTGTAATGCCCGGTTTACATTATTCCAGTCCAGTGATCTAGCGAGATTCCAGTCCAGTGCTGGACTGGATCTGTAACGTCTACATTATTCCAGTTATTTAGAAGCCGTTGAAGTGTGTACACTATAGTGACAATGATTTCAAGAAGAGATCAGTTTCGAAAATGTTTCAAACGTGCTCAATCACTCTTGCTACAAGAAGTTATTAATGAGGTTGATAAGGAACTTAAAAAAAAGGAACGGATTTGGGTGAGAAATTGGATCAGCGAAAGAGATCAAAAAGGAGGGTCAGCAATACTTTTGCAACAACTGAAGATAGAAGATCCCAATGAATATAGACTGGCACTGAGAACGACAGCAGAAAACTTTGAAGAACTGTTATCATTAGTTTCGATTAATATCCAGCGTAAGAATACGTTGTTCAGAGATGCTATACCCGCAAAATTAAAATTAGAAGTCACTCTTTCTTTTTTAAGTACTGGAGATAGTTACAGAAGCCTCAGTCGTATGTTTCGATTGCCAAAACCAACTATTTCAAAAATTATACCAGAAGTCTGTCAAGAAATTAAAAGGGCATTAAAAGACCACATCAACGTAATATTTTTTTTATTAATATCATATCTATGACAAATTAAGCATTATTGAAAGCATTCATGATTATATTAATGTATTCTGGGTCATCGCTTACTACATTTAACGACTCCTCGGTGGTTTGTGTATCTACAGACGCTGGACTATTCAATGGCATATAAGTACTACTACTCGTGCTTGGTCTTGACGCATAATTGTAATTTGGTCTATTCGGTTTTATAGGACTATTCAAATCGTGTAGTCGACATCTTGTTATCACACTCTGTATTTCTTCTTGGCCTAGGATAGCCTGTTCTGTAGAAAGGGTTCTTAATTGCTTCGCAATGTGTTTCCCGAAGATGTCGAATTCATCTTCCACTGTTTCTGATTTGGATAAATCGTATTGCATATCTTTCATGCTACTGACTATTGTAGACAGCTGTGAAATTTTACTTCTTTTCTTTCGCGGTTCTGATAGACTTACTTCTGGGTTTGTATGGGTAGGGTTGGTCCCACATTGGTCACTAGGTTGAGTATTGTCAGTATTTTCTTTATTTTGAGCATCATCAGTATTTTCCTGAAAATAAAATATTTTTACTTTCTTTTTGCAGATACCCACTGCGGAACAATGGAAACAAGTCGAGGAAGGCTTTCGGAATAAGTGGAACTTTCCTTTGTGCTACGGAGCGTTAGACGGAAAACACATAAAAATTACTGGCTCCTATGAATATGGAAGTACGAACTTTAATTATAAAAAAGAAAACAGCATAGTATTGATGGCTCTTGTTGACCATGATTACTGTTTTACGTATATCAATGTGGGCGCAAATGGAAGCGCTTCGGATGGTGGTATTTTCAAAAACTGTTCCATTTTTACTGAATTAGAAAATGGCAGTTTTATTCCAGAAGATGGAGTGATTGTGGCTGATGCAGCATTTCCACTAAAAACATACTTAATGAAACCATATCCTGGGGCTAATTTAACTTTTGAACAAAAAATATATAATTACAGGCTGTCCCGTGCTAGACGCATTGTAGAAAACTTTTTTGGAATATTAGTAAATCGATTCAGAATTTTCGAAAAAGCTATTTCAACTAAGTTACATAGGTACTGTGGATCACATTGTGTATGCAGCTTGCTCTCTACACAATTGGTTGAGAAAAAAGTCAAGCAATTATATGACTACTTCTTGTGTAGACCATGACGATCACAACGACCATCATTTGATTAATGGAACATGGAGATCCGAAATAACCTCTTTAGATAGTATCATACAGCAGGGCAGTAACAACTCAGCAACACATGCCAGGGAAAAAAGAACTCAATTTACTAATTATTTTGTGAACGAAGGAAAAGTACCATGGCAAAATCATATGATACATTGATAAGTTTGTGTGTTTTAACAAATAATATGCTACTAAAATAAAAATAAATAAAAATCTTAAAATAAATACCTGTGTTTTCGCTTCACCATCACATTTTTAATAAATGAATTGAATTCGGCGAACCATTTCACTTTGGGTTGGTAAACATTGCCACTAGCACCAGATGTGGATGATTTCTTAATCTTGTCTAGTTCAAGGTAGTATGTCGAACGAATGTTTTTTATTTTGTTTTTCACATCTTCCGGTGTGAATCCTTCAATTTCCATACCAATGCACAGATTTTGCAAAGCAGTTTGGCGCATAGCTTTGTTTTTATAATGATCTGATGTTATATCCCATAAACACGGATTTTCTCTGTATATAGTGACAAACTTTACAGTTTCGTCTTCAGATAACTTCTTCACCATTGTTAAATCCTTTTTCTATGCAAAAAAGTCCGCAAAAACAACCAACACGTGTGTACTTCGTCAGCACTGGAATGGCACTGGATTGTCCGTCTACATTATTCCAGTTGCACTGGATTGGTCGCACTGGATTCAAAAGTAGACCGCGAATCCAGTTACTGGACTGGAATGCTTACTGGATTCAGTTCATTCCAGTGCCTGTTTACATTTTTCCAGTAAGCAATCCAGTACTGGACTAGATCGCTGGACTGGAATAATGTAAACCGGGCATAAATCAGCTTTGATGGCCGGTGCCGGCACTGACACTGACGGTACTGAGACGACACTGACACTAACAAGTGTGAATACATCCATAGAGAATGTTTGAAAGAATAATTATCACTGATGCGGTACTGTGCCGGAACTGTGGGCTCACTGATATTGTGAATCGGCCTTAATCCTTCATATTTTGTTCCGTTTGCGTTTTCACGGACATATAAATGGCTGGTGTGACGTCGTCATCTCTACACTCTACAACATACTCTTGAGTATCCTGCATTTCAAACACATCATCGGGCGAGAGTTGGTATTTAGGTTGAAAACTCAAAATTGCTAGCATTATGGAAACATTAAAAAAGTTTCTACTCTGATATACCCGATGATGTAATACTCTGTTTAAAAAAAAACTCTATCTGAGTTCATCTAAAGCCTTGGCCACAGTGATATCACCATTGATGAATTGCATTTGAACATCAAGTATAAAGTCATCATCCACAATGTATTTACTCTTCCTTTTTTGTTCTAAAGCTTCCATACCTAAGTATTTATTCATTTTATTCATGGTTCTGGTCAAAGTAACTGTTGTCTTGTTTATTCCCTTTATTAGTTTCGAATGAAAACCTTCGGATACATTATCGGTACGATGTCTTTCACAATATACGCTAAAAAGATCTGGGGAGTGAATTTTTAACCAATAATTTTCGATGTAACGTATAAATCTGGTCATGTTTATATTATTAATTCTATAAATTTGGGTTTTGATATACTCCCATCCTTCTGAAGTACATTGTGGTGGCAAGAGCGGTAAGGCCGCTGTTAGAGAGACAATTCTTTTTTCCGGTTTGGTTTCATTATTTTTAAACTTTTTGGCATTTTTACTAATATTTTTGCACCAGTGATAATAGCAGCCTTTTATTATTATATTTGGATATTCTTCTTTTATAGCGTTAATTGCTGCGGACTCATAGTCACAATGTACTTTATAAGGTTTAAATTCTGGTAATTGTGATTGAATCATGTGGAATAATAACTCATAGCTTTTCTGTGTTCGATTAGTCATAAATGCACTGATAAGTGGTACCACTTTTGTTTCTTCAAAAGTGCTGCCTATGTCACCAAGAATATTGTAAATTTGTTGGAAGGGAGTCGGGCAGACTGCAAAAGTTCCATCAACGAAATACTCAGTAATTTTACAAATCATTACACGACAACGTTTGGGACAAAACAGCAATATGCGAGTACCATCATAATAGTAATCCGCTAATATAGACTCGCGAAATCTTACCGGTACAGTGACCTCATTTATAGATTTAAAAATTGTAGCGGGAACTCCAAGTTCTTTATTTCTTGCATCATAAAGCAATTGTTTAATACTTTTAAACTTTGGAATTGCATTCAGTAAATCATGACCTTTTTCTTTCAATGTAAACACATTATCTTCATATAAGGTTGGTATTGGTTGGTCAGATGTAATTACTTTATTTCGTAATGCGTTTGTTACCAGCAAACGGTCATTTGCAAAGGCGTCTCTTCCGCAAGTGTGATCTTTGGTCTTTGTAATTATGTAATTCTAAAAAGTAATATTAAAATTTATTCTAGTAAAATAAGTAAAGGCATGGAAGTAATAAGGGTGACCGACCCGTGGTACAACTGCGATGTCCAACTGGTTGTACTACGGAGAAGTAAAGTTACCCATGGTTCAACTCTTTTTTTTATATGGTTCAACTGGTTGTTCTATGGGGAAATATCTTTACCAATGATTCAACTCGAGTGAGTTATTCTTTCCTTGGTTCAACTAGTTGTACTACTGGGAATTGAATTTATCTATGGACTAGTTATTTATTTATCTATAGTCTAGGGCAAAGTCATATTTAGGTGCGACGACGAGCAAAGCGAGGAGGAGCGTTAGGTTACTTGTGACTACAACATCGCGCGAGCCGAGCGAGCGAAGCGAGCGTGCCGCGGCAGCGGCCGGCGATGCGCCACATAAATTTAAGCAGAGTTTATACGAAGCCAGTCATGCTGGCGCCAGTCCTGCGACAAGCCAGTGTTGGCCTGGCCCCTGTTGTTTAGACGAGGCCATTTCATTCGCGGATTTTTCTTCGGGTACACACTTTTGAAGTAAAAAATAATGATTTCGCGGCAAAGTCTATTGAAAAAAAAAATGTTTAAGGAACATCTCTGCACTATTAAAAGAAGAGTTGATTGATATGTTAGAAAAAAAGAAAGCGAAACGACTTTGGATAAGAACATGGTTAAGCGATAGACCTATAACTGGTGCTTCTGCCTTGTTGTTGAAACAACTAAGATTAGAAGATCCTTCTGAGTACAGGTTGGCGTTGCGGGTTACTGCTGAAAACTTTGATGAGTTACTTTCACTTATACAGAGCTCGATTCAGCGCCAAGACACCCTGATGAGAGATGCATTACCAGCAAAAATAAAATTAGAAGTAACGTTATCGTTGTTAGCAACTGGAATGAGTTATCGAAGCCTGAGTCATTTTTACCGTGTTTCCAAACCATCTATATCAAAATTCATACCAGAAGTTTGTCGAGCAATCTATGAAGCATTAAAACAGTTTATTAAGGTAAGAGTTTATTTATTTACTTAAAATTGAACACACATTTTTAAAAATACAACTAACATGTAATATTAAGCCTTATTGAAGGCTTGTTGAATGACATCACTTTTGTCTACGCTTTCGCCGTAACTTTCATAATTATATGTAGTTTCTGGGGATACAATATTAGTAGTATACTGGGAACACGAAGAACATGTCGATGGACTGGGCTCTGGAGGAGGACAGATTGTAGTTGTTGGCAGAGAGTATTGGGGTACTGTGAAGCTTGGAAGAACTTGTGTAGAATTCCAATTATTTTGCAATTGCATTTGACAAGAATACGCATTCTTGGCTCGTATATCTGTAAGCCTGCATTGTGTCAATATACTCTGTATCTTTTCCTTAGCAATGACTGCCTGTTCCTCTGTCAATTGTTTCAATTGTGCCGAGACGCTTTTTCCAAATAGATCTAGTTCTGTTTCTTCAACGCATGTGCTGTCGTTAATTTCTCTTAAATCACTTATCATGTTAGATATTTGTGTTAACTTGCTCCGCTTAGGTTTTGTGGGTGGGGTAAATTGTGGTATCTCTTCTGCCGACTCATTTTCTCCATTTTCAGAGCGTGGAACCAACGATGGTCCTGATTCATTGCTATTCGATGATCCTGGTTCATTGCTATTTGGTGTATCCATGTTATTCTGTAATTAAACAAAATAAATTACTGTAATTGTAATGTTATGGTATGTTTGTGTCTAAAATTGTATTAAATAGGAGATATTTTAATTACTATCCTTTTTTTACAGGTGCCAAATGCAGAAGAATGGAAAAACATCGAAAGGGGGTTTAAAACACGATGGAATTTTCCCTTATGTTATGGTTCTATAGACGGAAAACATGTGTCAATTAAAGCTCCTCCTAAAAGTGGAAGTTTATACTTTAATTATAAAAAAACAAGCAGCGTCGTATTGTTAGCTATTGCCGATCACGACTACTGTTTTTCGTACATAGATGTCGGCGCATGTGGTAGCGCATCTGATGGAGGAGTTTTTAAGAATTGTTCGATTTACCGAGACCTGGAAAATAACTTATTACCTGACAGTGGAGTCATTGTAGGAGATGCGGCATTTCCACTAAAGACTTACTTAATGAAGCCGTATCCAGGTGTAAACCTCAGTACAGAAGAAAAAGTTTTTAACTACAGATTATCTCGGGCAAGACGCATAATCGAAAATGTATTTGGAATCTTAGTTAGTAGATTCCGGGTATTAGAAAAGCCAATACTGACTAACTTGGAAACAGTAGATGCAATCGTTTGTGCTTGTTGCGCCCTTCATAATTGGCTACGAAAAAAAACAATGTCTTACATCACCGTTACTTGTGTTGATAGGGAAGATGAACAGGGAAATTTTCTGCCCGGTTCATGGAGGAGTCAAATACATGCCCTACAGAGTATTGGCAATCAAGGTAGCAATCATTCAGCAGACACAGCAAGGGAGAAAAGGGACATTTTGAAAAATATGTTTAATAATGAAGGAAGAGTTCCTTGGCAATTAAATAGCATATATTAACAATCGACCTAGAAAATAAACATTGAAACGAAAATACATTTAAATGTACATACAAACATACATACACTGATCAAATACATAACCTTCTTTTGTTGTGACAAGTACCTGACGAGTAGTTGTGTATCTGACAAAACGCGTATCTGTAAAGCTGGGGATACACATGCCAGTAAATCGGGAAAGTAGGTGGCATGAAAGTTACTGGCATGTACAAGTAACTGGCACACTGCGGATACATTTGCAAGTAATACTGGCATGTATACTGTGCCCTGGCATGCCAGTATTACCCTTGCGTATACACAGGACAGTTCGTGAGAGTATTTCGTACCAATTCTTGCGGGCTAAACATGGATATCATTCGAAGTGAATTAAACAAAATCGTGTTGTTACTAGCAATTGAATGTGTAGCAAAATTAATGAGAGATAAAAAGAAAAAACGAAGACGGGTTTGGGTAAGAGATTGGATTAGTAGAAGGGAAGATTTTGGAGCAAGTAGTTGTCTGCTTAAAGAAATGCGTCAAGAAGATCATGATGGTTACAGAAACCATTTGAGAATGTTCCCAGAGAAATTTGATGAATTGTTAGGAAAAATTGGGGACAAAATAACAAAGAATGATACTCACATGCGAAATGCCATTCCCGCAATAACCAAATTGGAAATAACCCTAAGATTTTTAGCTACAGGTGATTCATTTGTATCTCTAGACGCAGTAGGAAAATCGACGATTGCACAGTTCGTTCCAGTTGTTTGTAGTGAAATAGCTACTGCACTAAAGGATTTTATAAAAGTGAGTAAAAGAATTTTGAATATCATTCATGGTTTTTATTTATTTCAGCATAGACATTAGGCATTATTCCAAGCTTTAATATAATATAAAAAATGCTTTGTTAAAATTATTATTTATTTCAGTTAAGTACTTATACAAAAAAATTAACAAAAAATTAGGAATGGACAAAATTAAGATATTTAAGGATTTTGACTTTGGTGGTACAATTTCATGCGTTGCATGATTCAGGGGGTGATACACAATGATACCTTACAAATTTCGCATTCATATTTTGACCGCTTTTCCTGTTTCCGTGTGCTACAAAACCTGCATCGTCTGTACGTAGACAATGCCAAAAAATGACAGCCTTTTTGCCCCAATCTTATTTCGTCCGGAACCCCAAAAACACCTCCTTTTTTGTTCTTGTATATCACAGGATTTTGTTTCTTGTTTGAGAGATGTGCCGCTTTCAAGCTTCGAGCTAACCGTAATCTGAAATCGCGATGTATGTTTTTACGATTTTGATTTTTGTGTTTATATAAAATGTATGCGTTTATAATGGCACTCTCGAACAAGAACCAAAACATCCGAAACCAGGACGACGCAGATTACCAATTTATATATGTTGATGTCGGCATTAACGGCCGCGTTTCTGATGGAGGAGTTTTAAAAAAGACAGAATTTTAAATATACCACCACCGGAAAAACCAACACAGGACTCAGATCCTTTACCATTTGTGTACATTGGTGATGAAGCTTTCGCCTTAAGAACAGATTTCTTGAAGCCATATCCACAACGAGAATTGAGTGATCATGAATGAGAATCTATAACTATCGAGTGTGCAGAGCTCGGAGGATAGTAGAAAATGCGTTCGGTATTTTAGCCGCAAGATTTCAAATATTTCACAGTGCTATCAACTTCCAATCAGTAGAAGATATTATTTTTGTGGTATTGGCTTGTTGCACTCTGCTGCATAATTATTTATGCAAATCCAGAAGGGATTATATCACTCCAGGTGACAGTGACACAGAAAATCATATTACTGGTACAATTCAAGAAGGTCTAAGCCCGGGTGGTATTTTAGAGCCCATACAGGTGACCCGTACTGGAAATTCAAGCAATAATGCAAAAAAAGTTAGGGAAGATTTTGTGAAATACTTCAATACTTCTGGAGTTGTACCATGGCAAGAATGAATGATAAATTCGTAATTATAATAGGTACTCACATCGTTCAGAGAATCTTGAGTTGATACTTGATTACTAGTCTCATGTCGTCACTTCGAAGAGTTGACATTGATGCTGTAGCTGTAAAATAATTGTCTGTATTACATATGTGTTTCATTAGTTGATGTTATTTGTTTATATATCCAGGGTGTAACGGTTAGATGTAGTCATATTGTAAGGGCTTGTTCTACCCATCAATACGAACAACTTTTACTATGGGGGCAACTTCGAAATCGCGAAAAAATGTTCCCATAGTAAAAATTGATCGTATTTATGAGTAGAACAAGCCCTTAAAATATGACTACACTTAACCGTTACACCCTAAAAATAAATTTATGTGTTAATAAAGAACTACATACTTACATACCACAATTGTTACCTACTTGTCAATAACCAATTTTTTTTTTTTTTTATTTATAGTAAAATTGATAGGTACGCACCTATATTACCTATACACTTACTTTCGATCGGATCGTTGAGAAATTCTAGCTCCTTATAATACCACAACTTTGGCTGATACAAATCTTCAACTCCGGAGCTGGTTCTCATGCTTGCTTTAACCTTGTTTCGTTCTTTCCTGTGGGAAGCTCGTAGTGACTGAATTTTTTTCTTAATATCGGTTATATCCGAGTTTGGTTCATATTTTTTTGCAATATCCACGAGTTTAGTATATGCTGCAAGCTTATTTGCTTTGTTTTTATACTCGCTTGATTTAGTTTGCCATAAACAGGGACAGTCTCGAAAGGCTTTTATAAATTGTATTATAAAATCGTGGCTGCAAATACGTAGATCCATTATTGTGACACGAACTGAGCACGCACGTTACGAAGTTTGTAGTAGTAGTAGTACACACAGCTCTTCTGGCGCACATCCGTCTTCTAGCGCTGTCGCCGAAAAGTAAAGGCTCGGCTCGCCGGCCGTGATCGACACCGGCGAGCTTTACCGACGAGCCATAAAACCGCGGTCTTACTCGCCCGTCGATCACGCGCTTTAGGACATCAGCTGTTCCTTCTGAAGTGCCTTGCATAGATGTCCGTCTAAGTAACGAAAAAGAGTCTTGATTTTGTATGTTAGATGAATACTGTGTGTATTCTGAAGTACCTTGAATAGATGCCTGTCCAAATGATGGCAACGGTTGTACATTTTGCGAGTTAGCTGGATTATCTTGAATTACAATTGGTTGATTTGGGGTGTACATAGTAGGAATGGATAAGCTTCCAATGTTTGGATACAACTGTCGACGTCTAGCTGATAGTAAACTTGCTTGAATTTCAGCTTGCACATCCAATGCTAAATTTAATGGCAGTGCGCGTAGTTGCGAAGCTACATTAAGACCAAAATAATGAAATTCATCAAAATGTGGTGGATTATTTATATTAGAGGATATTTGTTCTAGGCGCTGTAAAGCAGCAGTTACTGAATCATTTGTTGTCGTAGACACTGCGTTTTTTTCTCTGCGAGCGAATCTCTGATATGTTAAATTTCGGCTAGAATGACTCGTGTTAGATTCTTCCTCAGGGGTTGACATAGGTCCAATTCCTACTTGTGAGGTCTAGTTTCCACTTCCGATTGTGTAGTGCTTCGAGAGTCGAGGTCTATCTTCGCTCATTAATGACTGCGAAGCACTTCTAGGCCGCTGGGTGTCGTCATTATTTGGTGATCCCGGGTCATCCTGAAAAATAAAAAAAATACTCATAAGACACAAATGTTATTAATTAGAGTATTTTGTGTTTTGCAGATGCCATCCTATGATGAATGGAAGTTAATCGAAAATGGATTTCGAACTAAATGGAATTTTCCTAACTGTATTGGAGCTCTGGATGGTAAACATATAAATATTTTTGCTTCGGGCGATAATTCAGATTATTTTAATTACAAAGGGGACCACAGCATTGTGATGCTGGCTTTAGTTGATGATAAGTACTGTTTCTCATATGTGAACATTGGAACAAATGGAAGAGCTTCTGATGGAGGCATTTTCGCAAGATCATCTTTGGGACAAGCATTAGAAAGCCAATCTTTAAGTATACCAGAGCAATCTGTTATCGTTGGAGACGCCGCATTTCCCTTAAAGCCGTATCTCATGAAGCCATATGCAAGAACACCTACCCAGAGAGAAAAGATATTTAATTATCGCTTATCCAGAGCCAGAAGGATCGCCGAAAACGCTTTTGGGATTTTAGTAACTAGATTTCGAGTGTTTCTAAAAACAATACAAATGACACCAAGTAAAGTTGATGATATTACATGGGCAGCTATATCCTTACATAATAAGTTTATTAAAACTTCTGATATGTATATCACACAACGGTGTGTCGATTTTGAAGATTTACAACAACGCCGTGTAGTACCAGGAACATGGCGGCAGCAAATGCGCTCAGCTTTGGAAAATATACCACCGACACGTACTAACCACGCTTCTCGACAAGCAGTTGCCATTAGAGATACATACGCACAACTTTTTGAAACAACAGAAACGGTATCGTGGCAAAATTATATGATCAACATTTAGATATTTAGATATCTACCTTCTTTAAGTATGCTTAAGCAAGCTTCATGTTGAAGCGCGGCGCTTCTCTTTCTTTCACAAGATTGTATTTTAAATGCCATTAAATTAAAAAGAGAGGTCACGTGCCATCGTTAACGGTGTTGGATATAACTATACATATAACTTATTTAAAAGAAGAAGCAAATAATACTTACATGAGAAACTTCAGTACTTGTAGTTGGACGATACTCATTCGAGTCTTTCAAAAATGAGTGCATTTCTTCAAACTAACAAATAGTGGGCTTATATACATTGGACGCACCAGAACCAGATCGCTTTGAACTTTCTATTTTTTTCAACTCTGTATGAAATACCGATCTTAAATTTTTAATTTTACTTTTCAACATTTTTAATGTAACATTTGGCTTGTCAATAGTACTTAATAAATCTGCGTAAGCATTATTTCGAGCAATGTTGTTTTTATACAGAGGTGAACGTGGATTCCACAAACACTCATGGTTACGGTAATTAATAACAAAATTTAGCGTCTTATCGTCTCCCTAACGCGCCATTTTACACACAACCAACTGACTAAGCTCACTGCTTGCTACTAACAAGCATGCTACAAAGCAAACACGTTCAGACATGCTTTAAACGCAGCCCCCACTACCCCGCTCCTCAGGTAGCGTGCTCAAAAATCAACAGTTGGTCGATTTACTAGCAAACTACTAGCTAGCATGCTATTTTCAAGCAAGGCCCAATACACACGCGCTACTTGATAGCATTTGCACAAAAATAGCATGTTTTCGTGCTACTTTCGAGCATGTGTATCTGTAGCTTAATGGTACAGTTACACATGCTAGTTAGTAGCATGCTTTTTAGTATGCTCATTGACATACTTGTTTCGAGCATGCTCTGGACTTGTCTACATTTGCTAGATATAAGCATGCTAGTTTTAAGTATGCTTCTGAAAGAGCATGCTCAAAGCAAACACTCCGGTACACATGACATTTTATACGTGCTTACTGTCAGTTCAAACAAAACCATGGACAATCAAACAGCCATTCGTATGGAGTTGAATAGAATTATTCTTTTGGTAGCGTTGCAATGCGTCCAAAAACTTCTCTCAGATAGAAAGAAAAAAACAAGGAATAGGAAGATTTGGGTCCGTGATTGGCTAAGTAGAAGAGAAAAACTTGGAGCAAGTACTCGATTGTTGGTCGAAATGCGAGAAGAAGATATTAATGGTTACAAAAATCATTTGCGCATGTTACCGCATCAGTTTGACTGGTTACTATCTAAAATTGAAAGCGCTTTAAAGAAACAAGATACACACATGCGAAATGCTATTCCACCAAAAGTGAAATTGGAAGTGACATTGAGATATCTAGCAACTGGAGATTCGTTATACACATTAGAAGCACTTCACCGAGTTGCAAGATCTACGATAGCTCTATTTTTACCTGAAGTGTGCGATGCAATATATAATGCTCTGAAGGATTATATGCGGGTAAGTAAAGTAAACCAGTAATTATTAGTAAGATCAAGTATTTATTGTTTGTTTTAACAAAATTTATATTCCTAGCTTTAACACGTTTTCCATGCTTTGTTCAACAAATCTTCTTCGGGGACGGTAGAATTTGATTGGGATAACGAGTAAGGAAATGTGTAAGTGACTGTGTTTGTGTTTGTACTGGAAGGTATGAAAGTCATTGTTTGTGTATTTGTCATTGTTTGTGTATTTGTAGTAGGAGGTGTATAAGTGACTGAGTTTGTGATTGTATTGGAAGGTATGAAAGTTTGTGTATTTGTAGTAGGTGGGGGTATGAAAGTCATTGTTTGTATATTTGTAGCAGGAGGTGTGTAAGTGACAGGTGTAAAGGGAGACAAATTTGGGTACTGGTATCGGCGTCTTGCTGCAGTCAGAATTTTTTGGATCTCATTTTGTACATCTAATGCCTCGTACAATGGTAGGGCTCGCAATTGAGCTGCAACATTTTGAGCAAAATAATGGAATTCATCGTAATTAGACTGTGTATTTATAGCAGAAGAAATATTTTACAAACGATCGAGCGCACAGGTAATGGGTTCTTCTTGTAAGCTTCTCTTTCTACGTCGTGTTGACGAGCTGTTATTAGATGAACGGGATTGTGATCGATCTTCTGTAGTTGGAGGAGGGGAGGGTGATAGCAAGTTCACCGACTGCGGTGTCAACGAGTTTGAATATGAAACAGCATGACTTAGTTGTGAATCTTCCGATGACTCTTCTCTGTCCTGTATCTGTAAAAAAAACTAAGTTTATAAAATATCATCTTCACATATTTATTGTTTTTTGTTTTACAGATTCCCGGTCATGGAGATTGGAAACGCATTGAACACGGATTTAGAACTAAATGGAACTTTCCTGGTTGTGTTGGGGCGATGGACGGTAAACATATAAATATACTCGCTCCTGATGATACTTCTGACTACTATAACTACAAGGGCGCCCATAGCATTATATTTCTGGCATTAGTTGATGATGACTATTGTTTTTCATACGTAAATGTTGGGACTAATGGTAGAGCTTCTGACGGAGGTGTTTATCAAAAATCGAATTTAGCACAAGCTTTGGAAAATAATACTCTCAATTTACCAGGCCAATCAGTTGTTGTGGCAGACGCTGCTTTCCCTCTAAAGTCATATCTTATGAAATCCTATCGAAAAACTCCAACGCTTCAAAAAAAAATTTTTAACTACCGTTTATCGAGAGCCAGACGAATCGTTGAAAATGCGTTTGGTATTTTAGTAACAAGATTTCGAGTTCTTATGGATGCCATAGATATGGCCCCCAAAAATGTTGATAGAATTACATTAGCTGCCTGCTCTTTACACAATTGGCTTCGGAAAACATCTGATATGTACATCACACAAAGATGCGTCGACTTTGAAGATATACAACAACGTGTTGTGGTACCAGGATCATGGAGGGCACAACTGCAAAGAACTTTAGAAGGCTTACCACCTACACGCTACAGTAACCACGCTTCTCGACTGGCAGAAGCAATAAGAGACACCTACGCGCAGCTCTTTGAATCTACAGAGGCAGTACCGTGGCAATGTCATATGATATAAATTCACCATCATCATTTCATTGTTCTGCCTATATGATACAAATGAATGAATAGAAAATGCTGTACTTATTCTATGATATTAAATAACTATGTTTTACTAACATTTAAGTGCATTTTTATTTATTAAAAATCGAAACTTACCAATTCCATAGAAATAGGGTCCCTGTACTTGCCAGTGTCTCTAAGAAAAGAATTCATTTCGTGAAACCAGGATGTGGATGGGTTGTACACAGTAACGGTACCAGAACCGGATCGCTTGGAACTCTCAATTTTTTTTAATTCGCTGTGGTAAACAGACCTCAAGTTTTTTATTTTTGTTTTTATAATTTTCAAAGTCAAAGCAGGATCGTCCATGTTGGTTAATATATCTTGATATGCATTATTTCTTGCAATATTGTTTTTGTATTCTGGTATGCGTGGATTCCATAGGCATTCATTGTTCCGATATAAAATCACAAATTTCAACGTTTTTTCATCGCCCCAGCGAGACATTTTTAGCGCGAAATTGTGCACGCGCACCTGCCGCTAACGACTGATCGATACTAGCATGCTCAATAAGCAAACCTGTTCAAACACGCTATAAGCACGCCCCCTTCCACCCGCGCTGCAGGTAGCATGCCCAATAATCGCACGACCGTCGATTTTTGAGCAAATTCGAAACTCGCATGCTCATTATTAGCAATGTTTCGACACACGTACCACTAGGTAGCAATTGCTCAAAAGTAGCATGCTTTCGTGCTACTAACTAGCATGTGTAACTGTACCATAACTCTGGCAACTCTAAAACACTGTTAGAACGGGACACAGGGTTCAGTGGTTGCCCTCTCACTCGGCTTCATTTTTATTTTGCGTGCAAGACTCTTACGACCTTAGCATAAGGTTATATTTTCCTTATTTTAGCTGCAAGATTCACAGATAGAGCTCATTCCTATTGTACGTAGTACTTATTACTTCCATGAGTAAAGGCTATGGAATACTCGAAAAAATGACAAATGAAAAGGATACTTACCATTAGGGTGCTTACATAAAGAAACAGGTTTCCGGTACAGACAAATCTGTACGGGTCGGTACCGATCGGTACAGTGTTCACTCGCATAAAGAAACAGGTGAATCTGTCCTTAGTGACAATCATGGCCTCCAGTTCGTCGGACGAAGATTTTTTACTTTTAGAAAGTACTTACGTCAAATATAGAAAGAGAAGAACAGTTAGTGTATCTGATATTAACAGAAAAAGAACTAAATATGGAACATATTATCATTTATTCTTAATAGATATAAAGGAGAATGAAAAGGAGTTTTATGATTATACAAGGATGACTCAAGAAACATTTTACTACATATTAAACAAAATCGAACATCGCTTAATTAAGAAATGGTGTAACTGGCATGTTCAACCAATTTCACCTGAAGAAAGACTCGTTATCACTATTAGGTAAGTAATGAATAATATTTTTATTAATATAAAAATATGCGTAATATACTGGGTGGTATAATTTCAAAATGAAATGTCTTCTATACTTCTTAGGCCTCCCCCACATTAGGCGCGCGCGCTCCTCGGGCGTGTGAGTAGCGCTCGCGACGCGCGCGCGTCGCGAGCGCGCTGCGTGAGCGTCGCGTGTTGCCACCGTGTGACGTGTGTGCAGCGAGCGCGCGGCGTGCACGCAGCGCTCGCCTTGGCGTTTATCCCCCTTCAGTCAAGTCGGCGGCGGAGATAGCGGGCGGAGGGGTAAGAACGCGACTCCAGCGCCGCGTGCGCGCGGCGCGCGCGCCTTTGCACTCTTTACACACACCGCAGGGCAGCAAACGCGACACGCGCGCGGCGTCCGCGCTACTCACACGCCCGAGGATCGCGCACGCCTAATGTGGGGTCAGCCTTATAATCGGGGTGTCTACAGCTAATGTTAAAAAAAAAAATCCCTGACCTTTATTCATTCAGTAGGCTAGTATGTTTTACTTGTAAGAAGTTTTAAGCACAATGAAAAATATCTGACATACAATTTCAATTAAGTGAACGTTATTTATTAGCCAAAATCAGCGAAAGGCAAAACATACAATACGTTACATGTCAACTTAAAATTTAAGTAATTATAATTAATGTATAATTCCAAATTTAAAGCAAACAAACTTATTAAAAATGCTGTGTTTAAGATATAGCTATAACCTTAGTTTTTGGCACCCCATGGGCCAAAATCAAATTGGAGATTTCACAATTGGTATCTGCTATAAAATTGGGCAAGAGATTGGTCATTCTGAGTAGATTCATTATTTTCTTCTGTAGACACTGTGGCTATTAGATTGATTGCATTCGTCTGCAGCTAGTCGGTTGCAGGTGGATTCTTCATATTCTACTGTGGCTAATCGGTTGCTTATAACAGCAATATTGTCACTCGAAGTTTGTGCAAGAGTTATTTCTTTGCAGGTCTCCGGAGTACTATTACGGGAAACATTACTTAAATGAGAGTAGTTTGACATCGAACTAGATGGGTTACAATATTGCAAAGATTGGTACGCGAACTCGTCGACGACGCTTTGAATGCGGTTTCTAAAAGAAAGTAGCATGTGCTGTGGAATTTTTTCAATGTGTGGTATGAGGCTTTTAAAGATGTTCGTTGTCTGCATCTGTTGTTCTATTCTGTCGGGATTATTCCTTATCTTGTAAAAATTTAAGTTTTTGATGCTCGATGTCCAATAATTTGTCATTGATTGTTCGCTTCGGCCTTTTCAAAGCGGTTTTAGAAACAGGCATCGCAGGAGACACTGCTGGTTGGTCAGTCGCATCATTATCTTCCATATTGCTTGGTCCAGGTGAAAGAGAACAATCATTGTCATTTGTACCTTGGGTGTATTCTGTTTCACTATCAAGGCTCACAGCACTATTTGAATGAGATCTTTGTCGCGTCAAACTTCCAGTGGTTAGCCGCGCCTTCACCATAGGTTTGAGAAAAAGTAAGGGTTTAAAATATGGCCATTTGGGATATACTGTAGTTGCCTCATCTCCAGAGCGAGAAGGTGGAATCTTTCCTAACTCTACCGCAAATTGATCCCTTAGATATCTCCATCTTTTTCTTATTTTATTTTCTGAAAAAAAAAAAAGCACTGATATGTAAAAACGTTATCCTACAGAGGTCAAATACAATTTTGGTAAAGGTAAACTAAATTAAAAATACTTTTTTCTTCCCAGTTCAATCAATTTAAAATTCATTATTTATTTACATCCCAATTCTCAGGTTGAGTCTTATACAAGGTGCCGTTTTGAAGATGCGTAATATTTCAGGTGATTGTAATAAAACTCATAAATAATCATATAAAAATACGATACCTCGTCAATAATCAATAATACTTGTTATTTTATTTTTCTAATTTTAACTGTTTTGCAGAATAATTCTTTAAATAAACTTCGCAAAAAAAAACAGAATCACCCGTCGCGATTTATCGCACGTCATGTCACTGTGTGCGTGCGAGTAGTAGGTACTACTTACTGTACGAGGCTCCGCCCACGGCCCCACTAATTCTACAAAATAACCTTTATCAACATAAAGCAATAATTTAGCCTTGGATTTAGATCAAATTCGTTAGTCATTATGTACATTATTGTCTTAAATTTCGCTAATTAATAACTTGTTTTTAAGCAAAATTACAGCGCGAAAATTTTATCACGTTCACGTGACGTGGCCTAACACTTCATTCATCAGCTGATAGGTCACTAACCTATCAGCTGATGAATAAAATGTTAGGCCGAGATAAATAAACGTAAGCAATATTCGTGTTTGTGTGTGTGAGCGCGGTTATAAGGCTAGTATCAGATAGTGTTTTAAATAAAGGTAGTTCACACGTACCGATTTCAATAAATTAAAAAAAAATATGAAAAAAATACCTACTCATTTTATTGTTGATTCGGGTCGAGAATCACTTACTTAATTACCTCTTGAAATAATGTGCAACTTCAAAACGGCACCTTGTATAGAACCCTGGCAAAAAATAAGTATTTTAATTAATTTTAATTTAAGATATATGGAAAAAACAATTCTTCATATAATTATTTGTAATTGTTTATGTGGGCGATGCCCCGTCCACCCACTGGACTTTCACACTGGTGGGTGGACGGGGAATTCAAGTTTCCCCCTCCACCCACTGCACTAGAGTTTGGTTCCTACCAAATCATTTGTTTCATCGATATTACAAATTATACTTTTGCTATTGGATTACTACTACTCAAAAGAATGGCCTAAGACGTGACAGCTGTCAAAGTGACAGTTGATGTTGCAGTTTTCAGTTTCATTTCTGGTTTGGAATATTTTTAATTTTTCTATAAAATTAATATAGCTGTGAGGTGTGACAGCTGTCAAAGTGACAGTTTATGTCAAATAGACAAGTGTGATTTGTGACAGGTGTCAAAGTGACTTTGGTGTCGTATTTTATGTTCTCAATTACTTTTCGTTTTTATGACATCTGTCAAACTTTTATATATCTCATAGAGATCTTCTTTTCGAATGACAGCTGTCAAATTAAAAAGTGTTTTATCTTGGAAACTATTGACACTAGACCAATAGTTTCTTCACAAAAGTGAAAGGTCTTATGGAGATCTTCATTTCGGATGACAGCTGTCAAATTTAAAAGTGTTTTATCTCGGAAACTATTGATCCTAGATTACTAGTTCCTTCACAGAGATGATAGATCTCATTGAAATCTTCATTTTAAATGACAGCTGTCAAATTTAAAAGTGTTTTATCTCGGAAACTATTTACACTAGACCAATAGTTTCTTGACAAAAGTGAAAGATCTTATGGAGATCTTCATTTCGGATGACAGCTGTCAAATTTAAAAGTGTTTTATCTCGGCAACTATTGATCCTAGACTACTAGTTCCTTCACAGAGATGATAGATCTTATTGAAATCTTCATTTTAAATGACAGCTGTCAAATTTAAAAGTGTTTTATCTCGGAAACTATTGACACTAGACCAATAGTTTCTTCACAAAAGTGAAAGGTCTTATGGAGATCTTCATTTCGGATGACACCTGTCAAATTTAAAAGTGTTTTATCTCGGCAACTATTGATCCTAGACTACTAGTTCCTTCACAGAGATGATAGATCTCATTGAAATCTTATTAAATTAAAAACTATTGTCCTCTACTAATAATAGCAAATATTTTAAAAGTATCCTAAGAATAAACTTAATCAATATTTTAATAAAACACAAAAGATAAAATATTGTTTTATAAAAATATTAATTCAATTATTTCTTAGAATACTTATATGTTATCATTAATATGGATTTTCGCAAAGTAAAGCCTGAATTTATTAATTATTGTCCTCTACCTTAACAAATCAAACTATTCCCACTAAAATTAAATCCTATTTAAAACAGTGGAAGTACTTGTAACTTGTAGTTAACCATTTATGTTTTTGTATTTAACTTCAACGGTTAAACTACTCGGGTGTATTAGTGAGAACGACGGATTCTCATATATATAAAATAATTATAATTTGTAAATAGTATCCAAGAGATTCCAAAATTAATAGAGGCAGACAACTCAATAGATGGGATAATGACTACAAGAAAATTGCTGGTCCAGTATAGACACATTTAGCAAGAGACAGGAGCACGTGGAAATCTTAAGTGGAGGATCTGGTATGTTACCCTTTGTCGCCTCTTACGACACCCACGGGTAGAGATGGGGGGAAGTAATTCTAGCCCGGCCCCGGTAAAAGAACTATTGCCATGAAAATTGTAATTGTTTTTGAATCAACTCTCTATATCAATATAAAGTTCTTAATAAATTAACCTTACCCTTTGCATATTAATTAAGTTGAGTTGGACCAAAAAAGGAATGGTGAACTATGAAGGTGGACCACGGGCAGTGACTGAAATAAACTTCTTCGTTTACGGATAGAAATATCTGTAGAAGAAAATACTTTTAACAGAAGCAAACAAAGATATTTATGATTTGAATGACACTTTTA
The DNA here is from genome assembly GCA_963890685.1 of Plagodis pulveraria. NCBI lineage: Eukaryota > Metazoa > Arthropoda > Insecta > Lepidoptera > Geometridae > Plagodis > Plagodis pulveraria. The sequence continues at coordinate 22,785,521 of OY982967.1, forward strand.
TTTCACATATTTGTCATTGATCTATGTATGAAATATAATGTCCATGACATTTGTGCATTTCTTTTAATGTAAGTACTGGAAATAAAAAAATGGAAAATAATGAGGAAATAAAATACGTTGATCGTAAACATGGCCGAGTCTTATTGTGGAATGGGCATCAGTTTTACAAACATAAAACATATAATAATAAATCTTCTATTTGGACATGTTCCCGAAAGCAAAAGCTGAAATGTAAGGGGTCTGTGACCGTTGACGAAGTAAGTAAATCGATAAAGTTTGGTAGAAATTCACGTCCTGTCGATGAAGTGTTATTGCTAGGGTCTGGTGGGCAGCAGCGCTACACTGTGATATCCCAGACTCATGCTTAGGTCTTAACAAGGATATAGCGGTTTATGGCCACGCCCAGTGGAGTGAGGCTTTTGTTCAATGGTGAAATAGTGGTGGTGGCTGTTGAAGAGTACAGCTGTCTACCTGAAACTTTATTGGGCATCAATGGTGTCAAACGTCTATCGTATTTTGTTGGTAACAGATAAAAATAATTGCCCCGTCTAATCTTACCTTTGTTTGGTAAAACCCACTATTGTTTAAACAAAAATATTTAGAAATTACTGTGTTACATTCTGTGCTCACGCTCCGACATAATATAATTATATATATATAGGGCCGTCGATATAAGGGCGTTGTATTGGGAGAGGTATTGGTTGTAAATCAGCTGATGATAAGTAGGTATGTATAATATACCTATATAATATACATACCCACTTATCTACTTATAATACTTATAATATACCTATATATATTATACATACCTACTTATCATCATCAGATGGACAACCAATACCTCTCCCGATACAACGCCACGATGGATGGTTATAAGCCCTTATATCCACTACTCCCCGCGACTGTGACTATATAGTCAGTCCATCTACGGAGAGGCTAACCAACTACCTTAATAACTTTAATAAACTCTATCTTTACTTATTTATTTGTTCAAGGGTGGCCATTTGACAAAATATCAGTCCCATGTGGTAAGCTGCATATCTAATGAATCTCAAAATGACGTCGCATTAGCTATTGAAAATGCGAAAAATGAAGAATCTATATCAGACGACCCTGTGACCACTATATATAAGAAGCATATAGAACCATTGCAAGACAAAGGACTCAACATTGTGACACAGATTCCAACTTTTGGTAGCACAAAGCATGCCTTATATACCCATAGGAATAAATGTTTCCAAGTTCAAAGAATGGTCTATAAAAAAATAAGTGAAGTCGAAATTCCTACACAATATAGAAGTTTTTTGATAGCGGACTACTTTAACCCCCAAGATGATACAAGAATATTGGTTTTTGGAAAAAAAGACGAGTTGAGGAAAATTGGTAATATTGAAGAATATTTTATTGATGGGACTTTTAAATCATGCCCTAGCCCGTTTTATCAGTTGGTGCATATACAGGGTGATATTGGAAGCACTAGGGAAAATACAAACGTTGAACCGTTGTTGTATGCGCTGATACCAAACAAGACTGAAGAAGTATATAAAATATTATTTGACCTCATAACAACAGCCATTCCTAATTTCAAACCAAAAATTATTCATACTGATTTTGAGTTAGCCATCACAAATGCCCTGAAAGTTTATTTTCCTGATGTAAAAATATTCAGATGCTATTTTCACTTCACACAGAGTCTGTGGAGAAAATTCAAACGTCTAGGTTTGAAAAATAAAATTTGTCGGCGATTGGTGAGCTTATGTTGCGCTCTTCCTTTATTGCCCAAAAACATGATGAACGAGGGTTGGAAATATATTTACGAAGAGTATAACGTAATGGATAGCAAAAATGTCAAAAGCTTTACGAAGTACTTTGAAAATTTTTATTTAAAAGAAAATTTCATTGAGGAGTAGTGCATTTATGGTATACGACACCGAACAAACAATATTTCTGAGAGTTGGATTGCCAGAATCAATAAAATAATAAACAAAAATTTTGTAACAATTGCAAAATTACTAAATGCCATTTTTGTTAAAACAAAAAATAAATTGACAAAAACGAGAAATTCTTATTATAAACTTCGCGATGACCAGATCCTCTATGCGCAAATGCAACTGATAAATGGAGATATTAACGTAGGCCATTTTTTAGAAAAAATACGTTAGATACATTGTAATTAGTCCCGTCTCTCACAAAACATAAAAATGCCTGCGACCTTGAATCGATACTTCAATTCCAAACAATACATAACATAAGACACATCTATTTGTCAAATGAAACGTCAGCTACATTTTCTAAAACCCAGCCTTACTCCATGTTCCGTACGGCTTTCGATTGGGCGGACTCTCTTGATAGACACTTATGAAAAATTATAAAATTCCTGGGTAAGTAACCACTTACTCAGGAATTTTATAATTCGTCATCCAGACCGTGCTCAAACAAACTAAAACACATAGTACCTACTTATAGAGCAAACAAGATCCACCCGGTAGCCACATAGTGAATCCACGGAATGCTAAGTGATTCAACTTTCTTTAATCACACTAATATTTGTAAGTTGCGTAAGTTTATAAGTGAGGATGTTACTATATGTGTTACTCCTTCTCGCGGAAACGTCTTAAAGTATTTCGATTATATGTAGGTTAGTTTATATTTATACATATATATACCTAGGTAGGATGCATGGGTCTTGTTATAACACAATACCATTTCTATTCATCATCATCATTTTTCATTATTATCTACGCGGGTGAAACCGCGAACCGAAAGTATAAGTAAAAAATATACGACACATCTTGAAATACAATGTTAACACGAACTTGAAAACATTTATTCCTATGGGTATAAAGCATGAATTGTGCTACCAAAAGTAGAAATCTGTGTCACAATGTCGAGTCCTTTGTCTTGCAATGGTTCTATATGTTTCTTATATACAGTGGTCACAGGGTCGTTTGATATAGATACTTAATTTTTTGCATTTTCAGTAGTTATTGCGACGTAATTTTGCGATTCATTAGATATGCAACTTACTATATGGGACTGATATTTTGTCAAATGGGCACCTTTTATCTATATTAAAATTTCATGATAAGAATAAGTATCGAAAAGTATAAATGTAAGTTGTTTGGTGTAATATAAATGACATAGCCGAAAAAAATAGTTTTACATACGTAGGATATACATATGTCATTAATATTTTATTATTTATGTCTGTAAGTAGTTAAAATTAATAAAGAAATAATACAACAGCGATTGTTTTACATTAAACATCAGTGCCGTAGCAATAATTCTTTAGGACCAATACCACGGGTTTTTACCCATTACAATTACCAACCACCTTGGTAGTATGATGGGTTTTTGGGTGGCCATCACACAATTACTTACAGGAAATAAAAAGCATGTGTAATATTGTTTAATGATGTATATGAAAATGAGTGCACAATCAATTTTGATTTCACATTTGGTGGACAATTTACTTAAAAAACTTGTACATAGAAATTGATTTAAGATGCAAAAACTGACAATGTGGCACTTGATGTTGTATTTTACTTAACAGTGCTTTCAAGCTTGACAGCTGTCATTTAAAATGAAGATTTCAATGAGATCTATCATCTCTGTGAAGAAACTAGTAGTCTAGGATGAATAGTTTCCGAGATAAAACACTTTTAAATTTGACAGCTGTCATCCGAAATGAAGATCTCCATAAGACCTTTCACTTTTGTGAAGAAACTATTGGTCTAGTGTCAATAGTTTCCAAGATAAAACACTTTTTAATTTGACAGCTGTCATTCGAAATGAAGATCTCTATGAGATATATAAAAGTTTGACAGATGTCATGAAAACGAAAAGTAATTGAGAACATAAAATACGACACCAAAGTCACTTTGACACCTGTCACAAATCACACTTGTCTATTTGACATAAACTGTCACTTTGACAGCTGTCACACCTCACAGCTATATTAATTTTATAGGAAAATTAAAAATATTCCAAACCAGAAATGAAACTGAAAACTGCAACATTAACTGTCACTTTGACAGCTGTCACGTCTTAGGCCATTCTTTAGAGTAGTAGTAATCCAATAGCAAAAGTATAATTTGTAATATCGATGAAACAAATGATTTGGTTCCAACTCTAGTGCAGTGGGTGGAGGGGGAAACTTGAATTCCCCGTCCACCCACCAGTGGGAAAGTCCAGTGGGTGGACGGGGCATCGCCCGTTTATGTAACTAATCAAAGCCGAATCGTTCTCCATATGCATGGGTATATTATGAATTAAATTTTGTTCAGATGAATTCTGGACGTGCAATTCATAGACTGATTGTGGAGTATTTATATTTGGTACAGGAATATTCATAACTGGTACCGGTTGTTGAATATTATTTTCTATAGCTACAATTTCAACCAAAATTAATTCTTGAATCTTCGATCTTAACCTTAAGCTGGGGATACACATGCCAGTAAATCGGGAAAGTAGGTGGCATGAAAGTTACTGGCATGTACAAGTAACTGGCACACTGCAGATACATTTGCAAGTAATACTGGCATGTATACTGTGCCCTGGCATGCCAGTATTACCCTTGCGTATACACAGGACAGTTCGTGAGAGTATTTCGTACCAATTCTTGCGGGCTAAACATGGATATCATTCGAAGTGAATTAAACAAAATCGTGTTGTTACTAGCAATTGAATGTGTAGCAAAATTAATGAGAGGGTAATTCGCCAAAAAAAATACTTTTTGCCTAATTTCCTTGGCATGTTTTTTTTTGCTAATTACTTATCAGTTAGGTTGTTGATTATATAAATGAATAAAAGCAGTATTCATTTCTGTAAAAGGGGTATCACAAAACATTCCTGAAAAAAAGTTATAAGGCCATGAAGTTTTAAACAGTCAAGGAAATTAGTAAGGTCCCAAGGAAATTAGAAAACTATTGCAAGGAAATTATAGGTTGCCACGGAAATCAGTATTATGTTATATTAATTACACTATTTATTTTCCTTAAAGAAATGTTAAGTGTAAGACAAAATATTTACGTAATTAAGTTTTTATTTATACATATAAAAACTACTCATAACTGATAAATTATCATGTTTTAAACATTTTATAAATTGTCATATTCATACCTACGAACTGATAGTTGTAAATATTAGCTCATGTTTTGGAGATAAAGATTATTATTATAATTAAAGTAATAATAAAAAGCAAATTATAATATACATTTTACATGTTATTTATTTATTTATTTTTTTATGCCTGATAGGTTAGCCTTTGACCACTATCTCACCTGATGGTAAGTGATGATGTGGTCGAAGATGTTGTTCAGGCTAACCTAGAAGTACTGGCTCTCAAGGACAGCTGCAGCTGGTGTGTTCCGCACCGTTAGGTGCTTGGCGACAGATTTTCTACTTGAGGGTGGTAGCTAGCCAGGCGGGCATTCGCAAAATGCCCTACCACCATGCTATAACGACTGCCATCCTAAGACAACAACCGGGACCGACGGCTTAACGTGCCCTCCGAAGTACGGAAACGCTCAGTTGTAATGTCACTAGCGGTCACCCATCCAACTCATGACCGCGCGCGACGTTGCTTAACTTTGCTGATCGGTTGAGAACAGCTAAGTAAACTTCGCTACGAGCGCTTCAAAGCGCTTCAATTTATTACTGATATTGCCTCCTCGGCCTCTGCTTACAGCTTCAAGTCGATTTGGCATACTGAACAGGAGGTCTAGGAGCTGATGTTGGGAAATATTCTCCCATTCTTCTATAAGGGCCTGTTTTAGTGCCTTGAGGGTGGTAGGCGGTGGTCTGCAGCTTTTGACTAGCTTCCCTAGCTCATCCCAGGCGTATTCAATCGGGTTGAGATCAAGACTTCTTGATGGCCAAGCCATCACGCTGGTACCAACCTCCTGAATATACACCTGCACGACCCGAGCCATGTGTGGCCTTATATGCATCAGCAACGATCCATCACCCATATTTACTAAATACGGCACTGCACACTCATTGAGAATCTCCTAGGCGTATCTTTCCCCAGTCAGAGTGCAATTTTCTATGGTCACTAACTCTGTGCGACCTTCTGAAGATATGCCAGCCCATACATGTACACTGCCTCCACCGTACTGGACTCTTTCTGAGAAGCAGGCTTGAAGGTATCACTCACCAGGTCACCTGTAGACACTTGGCCTTTTATCAGAAGTGTAAAGTAAGAATCATCTATAAACAAAATTCTTGACCATTCTTGTTGGTCCCACTGTATGTTTTCATGGGTGTACCGCAGTCTCGCTACTCGATGCTCCCTCTCGAATTTGGGACCACTCGCTGGTCTTCGGGGTTTCAGGTTTGCTTCAGCCAGTCTTCTTCTCACTGAACTGTTACTAATGTAGTCTCTTCGGTCGTCGTAGTCGGGTCTGAAGATGCTGGACTTCAACTGCATTTAGTTGGCGATTTTGCAACACAGTGGAAACAATATAACGGTCTTCTCGGGCACTAGTACATCTGGGTCTGCCATTACCAAATGGTTTCCAGTCTCTTCGTACCTTCGCTTCACCTTCTGGACCGTTCGTAACGTCACACCCACCATTCTTGCAGTATAGTTAAGTAGTCCTAGCACATTCTTCAGGTGGAAGAGGCATGATAAATAAGTTTATGTGGTGATTGTCTAACTTAGCTTTTGTAACAAGACACATCAATCAAGATATATTTTTTAAAACAAAAATAGAAACAAGAAATGAAGAGTAAAATCGTTTTTTGAAAAGGATTATTTCTGATTTGAAAGGTTTTTCAGCCGTTTCTTAAAAGAAGGTTACCGACTATGAAGTTCAGTTAGTTTAAGTACAAAATTAAACTTTTGTCTAGACCTTTTTGTTTCAAAAGTATATCTTGTGTACTTAAAAAGTTATTGCAATTTTAAAAGTGTTGTACTTATATTTGCAGGCCAGTGTAGCAGATCACTCTTCATTTTTCTAATCTTTTTTTCGAATTTTTCATCTCTTGTTTTTTTTTGTTTTCCCCCATGTTGAGTTTTGCACGTAAGAGAAAAATTGAAGAATTTTTTTTTGTTGTATATCTTGAAATATAGTAATGTCCTTAAATATATTAGTTAATTGTTGTGAAACACGTTAAATCTTTCTTTATTTTCAAAGAAATATATAAATTTAATATAATTTATTTATGTAAAACTTAAAAACAGATAATTAAATCTGTTATAAACATAATTCTCTTCACCACTGGTAAGACAATAAAATAAAGCGTAATTTTTATAATTTCCTTGGTAAACCATAATTTCCATGTCAAATTTTGAGCCAAGGAAAACATGGAAATTAGAACCAAGGAAATTAGATTTAAGTCATTAAAAAATCGTAGACCTAAAACCATTAACTTATAATATTCATGTGTCAAATTGAGACTACCTGTGCCACAAACATTAGCGTTAATTAGAACTATTAGTTAGAAGTCCATCAGACTGTTGACAAATAACGACCATGGAAATTGAAAAATCTATAAACCAAAAGCCAAGGAGGGGTGTACTTATGTGAATGGTGAGAAACTAAACAACGATGGGTTTCTCGCAGCAAAATGGTCGAGAGAAACAGTGTAACTCAGTTTGTTTCAAATGTTTGTGTTTCGATATTACAACTGTTGAAATAACTAACCAAGGAAATTATATTTTACTCGCGGACACGGATGAAACTGAATGTAACTTTAAAACCATATCTTTTTTGATTCACTAAACACTTTTTTTTGGTGAAGTGGGGCTTATTATACATTATTATAAAATTTATATAATGTTACGAATACAACTTTAAGCAATATGGGTGATAATATAAAATAAAATACAAAACGGACATGACAAGGAAATTAGGATTTTAACATTTCGTTATTATTTTTTTATATATTTCATATAGATATTAATGTTTGATTAGCAAAAACAGGTGTATATAAGGATACATTATTTGATTAAAAATAAATATTAACTATAAACATCAATAATATAATTTTCGTCCATTCGGACATCAAAAAGTCATGATTTTGGCGAATCACCCGAGAGATAAAAAGAAAAAACGAAGACGGGTTTGGGTAAGAGATTGGATTAGTAGAAGGGAAGATTTTGGAGCAAGTAGTTGTCTGCTTAAATAAATGCGTCAAGAAGATCATGATGGTTACAGAAACCATTTGAGAATGCTCCCAGAGAAATTTGATGAATTGTTAGGAAAAATTGGTAACAAAATAACAAAGAATGATACTCACATGCGAAATGCCATTCCCGCAATAACCAAATTGGAAATAACCCTAAGATTTTTAGCTACAGGTGATTCATTTGTATCTCTAGAAGCATTGTACAGAGTAGGAAAATCGACGATTGCACAGTTCGTTCCAGTTGTTTGTAGTGAAATAGCTACTGCACTAAAGGATTTTATAAAAGTGAGTAAAAGAATTTTGAATATCATTCATGGTTTTTATTTATTTCAGCATAGACATTAGGCATTATTCCAAGCTTTAGAAAAAATAATATTTCCTGATTCTTGACCCGTGTTTGGCTGCGTGGGTATTATGATGTAATGATCATCGACAGATTCTGCTTCAGAATATATTGTGTTAGAATACGGAGTGGATGGCTGAGAATATGAAGTGGACAATCGAGACCTTTCTGTACTTAGCAAAACTTGAATTTTGGATTGCATATCCAGAGCGTTATTTAATGGCAATGACCTTAACTGAGCAGCAACACTTTGTCCGAAATAATAAAACTCATCTTTTTGGTTTTCATTTGATCCAGGATTATTGATTGCAGTAGCAATATTTTCCAGGCGTTCAAGTGCAGTTAAGGTTTCGTTTTGCTCTACACGTTTTTTCTTAGTCTGACTAGTTTTATGTGGTTGGTTGATTGCTGCAATGCGAGAAGAAGATCTTTGGTCCTGGAGAGAGGGTGGTGGTGCTTGCTCGTTTGTAGTGCTTGCTTCAGCGGATGAGTGTGATTGGTCGAATGCGACAGTCAATGTTTCGTTGTTTGGTGGGTTGACTGTTTGAGAGGAAGATTGCTGGTCTGACTGCTGGACTGTTTGAGAGGAGGACTGCTGGTATGATAGATAGATAGATAGATAACTCTTTATTGTTACACCACTCTTAAATATTAAAGTTTACATATTAATATATATTAGCATAGTGTTACAATGGGCGGCCTTATCACTAAAAGTGATCTCTACCAGGCAACCTTAGGATGGAGTTGAATAAAAAAAGCAATAGAGGCGGGTGTAGTCTAAATAAATAGATATGAATAAGTACATATTAAAAACTCATAAAAGTATTTTAAAAAATAGAACGTATTTAAGTGTAATTTCAAAACAAATGTATAAAAAATATCACATAATATATATAGATAGGTTTTCATAATAAATAAATAAATAAATACATACATATATTTAAAATACATACCAACATACATAAATAGATAATGATATATACATTTATATAAGTGATACATAAATTATATAAAAATACTTACACAATATAATATTATCTCATATACTATAACCTAGACATTGATAAGTTGCAGTACAACAGATTAATTGGACAAATATAACTTTTTAACTTGATCCTTGAACATTTTCAGAGTCTGTGCTTGTCTGATTGATACAGAAAGAGAATTCCACAAGCGGGCAGCCTGAATAGTGAAGGATTTGGTATAAAACGAACTTGTATGAGGATGGATTTCAAGTGTGAGATTTTCTGATGACCTTAAAGAGTATGAAGAACAGTGAAGGAAATCAAAACGTTCCTTGAGATAGCGCGGGGATGTAGGATTGAACAATATGTTGTAAAGGAGACTGAGAATATGAGCATTCCGGCGAAAGCGTATTGTCAGCCAATTGAGCTTAGAACGAAACTGAGAGACGTGATCATATTTGCGTAAACCAAATATGTATCTGATACAAAAATTTTGAAGACGCTCAAGTTTATCTAGCTGTTCCTCCGTGAGATCTAGATAGCAGGCATCAGCATAGTCAAGAATTGGAAGTAAAAGAGATTGAGCTAATGCAATTTTAGTGGCTGTTGGAAGAAAGTTGCGCAACCTTTTTAAGGATCCTGCTGCGGCAAATAGCTTGCGACTGGTAATTTGTAACTGTTGATCCCACCTCATATAGCGATCCATTGTTATTCCGAGATTATTTACAGAGCTACTAAAAGGAATAGCAATACCACCAAAGAAAACCTGTGGAAGTAATGCCCAGTCTATTGTTGACAGTAATCTGGAGCTACCAATAACTATAGTTTGTGTCTTAATGGGATTTACTTGTAACCCAAAAGAATTGCTCCATTTAGCTATGCGATCAAGATCAGCATTAACAATCTGAATGGCTTCAGATAGTTTATTAACTGGGGCCTTGGAATAAATGCTGGTATGATTGCTGGACTGATTGAGAGGAGGATTGCTCTCTTTGAGAGTGTGATGGTGGTGTTTCGGTTTCAGTGCTCGATTGAGAGGACTGTTGTACCTGTAATTTTTTTTTAAATCAAATTAGTATTCGTTTTTTATGTTTATATGTATTAACAGACATTTTGATTTCAGATTCCTACGAGGCAGGAATGGAAGGTGATAGAAAATGGCTTTCGAACCAAATGGAACTTTCCAGGGTGCATTGGAGCTATCGATGGCAAACACATAAATATTATTGCTCCTGACGATACATCAAATTATTTTAATTATAAAGGAAGCTACAGCATAGTGCTACTAGCATTGGTGGATGACGATTACTGTTTTTCCTATATTGATATAGGATGCAACGGCAGAGCTTCAGATGGAGGAGTGTTTGAAAGATCAGGCTTGAAACAAGCACTAGAAATTCTTTATATATTCCTGAAAATTCTGTTATAGTTGGAGATGCAGCTTTTCCATTAAAAACATATCTCATGAAACCGTTTCCTACCAGAGCCACCCGAAGAGAAAAAAATTTTAATTATCGATTGTCAAGGGCTAGGCGAATTGTCGAAAATGCGTTCGGTATCCTTGTATCAAGATTCCGAATTTTTGAATCATTTATAGCTCTAAAACCAGAAAAAGTTGATGTCATAGTATTAGCGGAATGTTCTTTGCACAATTGGTTGCGAAAAACCACTAATACTTATATCACACAAAGGTGTGTGGATTATGAAGATATTCAACTCGGTACTATTATTAACGGCTCCTGGCGTGATCACTTACAAACATGTTTACGGAATTTACCTGGAACACGAAATAATCGATTGTCTAGAGAAGCGATACTTATTAGAAATAAATATGCAGATCTTTTCATTACAACAGAAGCAGTGCCTTGGCAAGACCGTTTGATTAATATTTTAAATGAATAAATGTAATTGTATAAGTAAGTACTTTTGTTTAATAAAACTTTTGTGTGGACTATTTTTTTACATTCATACCTCCATAGGTACCAATATCATAAATGTGACAATGTAGAAAAGAAAGAGTAGGTACTTACAACAGCTGTTTGGATTGAATTTCTATATTCGAAACTTTCATTTATAAAATCCATTTCCATATACCAAATCAAACTGGGTTTGTAAATATCACTGGAGCCAGCTCCGGATCGTTTTGAATTTTCCACTTTATTGCTTTCTTGATGGTAAGTACTTCGTAGACTTTTGATTTTATTTTTAATTTCTTTTTCGGTCAGATTTAATTCTTCTTGTATTTTGCTGAAGGCATTGCCACGTGCTATTTTGTTTTTGTAAAGCGGGCTAGTCGGCTTCCAAAAACATTCGTATTCTCTGTACAAATGAATGAACTGTATAGTTTTCTCGTCGCCCCATCGTGCCATGTTGAATACAAAAACCAACAATAGAGAGAAAAAACTTGACCTTCGAAATCAAAACAAAAAACAAGCGCCTACGGTCACAATGAGTCGGCTACTGGCATGCCCGTAGCTGTCGCGTCTGTTCACACGTGCCAGGTTAGCAGCCCCCCGCGTCCCCTCCCTCAACGGGCATGCAAGAAAATCAAATGTTGTGCTAGCTACTTGCAACTAGCTAGCTTCCAGTTACAGGCATGCCAGTAAGTGAATACACATGACTGTAGCTGGCACTTGCATGGAGCTGGTATGCTAGTGTGCAAGCTACGGGCATGTGTATCCCCAGCTTTAGTTTACGCCTTAGTGGAATATTTTCCAAATAAGGCAGAAGACTCAAAAAACAGTAAATCATCGCTTTTTTCTTTGATACTTTCTCTCTCGAGAATCCCAAGTTTCTTCTTTTCTATTTCTAAAAGTTGATCATTGTTTTCGGTTCTGTTCATACGAATTTTTTTTCTTTGTGATGTTTGACTATAATTTTGAGATCCTAGAGTATCACTTGTAATTGTTTCTGAAGAAGAATTAGTCTGCACAGAACCTGGATTCTGCAGCTCCTCTAATGTTGTATTGGTTGTAATAGAATAATTATCATCATTATCTGTACTTAAGTTTGAATCTCTCGCGGGGCTCTCGCTCTGGTTCTTCTTGCTCTTTAAAAATAATAATTGATCATAATACTGCCACGTACTTTTACATATTTTATCAGCGCTGTCTCCACTCTTTGGCTTATAAATTTTTCCACATTCTTTAAAAAAATACGCATGCATAAAATATTTTTCCATCTTGCTTTAACTGTTTTGACTGAAACAAAAACCAGCAGTTAATATTATGTTATTCAGGTATTAAATACTTTTTTTTCCAGATATTTGGCTACTGGAGAATCCTATAGGTCTCTTGCATTTCATTTCCGCTTAGGTCGCACTACAGTTTCTGAGATTGTAAGCGAGACATGCAATATTTTGTGGAGTACACTGAAAGATGAATACATGCCAATTCCAACGACGGAGAAATGGTATGAAATTGCTGATAAGTACTATAACAAGTGGGATTTCCCCAATTGTATTGGTGCAATTGATGGGAAACATATAAGAGTACAGTGTCCATGTAATAGTGGATCGTTGTACTATAATTACAAACAATATTTTTCAATTTTACTACAAGCTGTAGTTGATGCGGATTGTAAAATTATTTTAGTAGATATCGGAGCAGAGGGGCGTCAGTCCGATGGTGGAAATTTTAGAACTTCATCTTTGTTTTGCATGTTAGAAACTAATGGCCTCAATATTCCATCGGAGAAAGAAATTCCTAATACAAATATTAAAATACCATTTGTCTTAGTTGGTGATGGTGGTTATCCACTAATGAATTATTTGATGAGGCCTTTTTCATTAAGAAATATTGAGAACACAAAAACTATTTACAACTACCGACTCTCAAGAGCTCGCAGAAGTGTAGAGTGCTGTTTTGGTATAATGGCAGCAAAATGGAGGATTTTGCAGAAAGCTATTGAAACTAAGGTCAATACTGCTATTTCAATTACGAAAGCTGTATGCATTCTACACAACTTTGTTATGACGGAAGATCGATCTACGTTTCAACAGGACATAGATTCTACTATTACTAATGCACCAATATCCACCAGGACTCAATATAGATTTTCAAACAATGCATTACAAACTAGAGATATTTTGTTGAATTATTTCAACGGAATTGGATCGATTACCTGGCAGAATAACTCGTTGCCTGAAAATATAATCCAAAACCATAATATTCATTTACAGCATTAACTTCTCATTGTTAAAAAAATAATATGACATCATAAATCAATAAATAACTTTTTAGTACTTACCATCTTTTTCTACTTCGACTGCTACCTCTTCCCATAGTTTTTTTAAGACAACTGCATTTTTATTGAGTTCACTAGCCGGATTCCACAGAGGTTTAAAAACTGCTGCAATTAATAATTCATCCATTTTTTCCTTTTAAAATGCCTAGCGCCTCGTGACAAAAAACCAACACGTTTGTTTACTTCGATACACGCTAAGCGACTAGCTAGGCGCCAATCGCGCAGTGCGGCCGGTCGCGAACATTCTAGAACGTTCGTTTTACTAAGCTACTCGCTAGGTGACTCGCTAGGCTCTAGGCGCTAAGCAAGCTGCCTGTCTGTGCGGACGTAGCCTAAAGGATGAGGAAGGACGTTGTTGGAGGCTATTTCTAATTCTTTTTGTCAACAATTCATCCAATTCAAACATGACATCCTGCTGCTCAATATCTGAGAAATATTTCTTCAATTTGGAGGCTACTAATTTTCCATAGAGATCACACATATCTTCCTTTTCAGCCGATTTGTTGGTCAATACGGTATTGCTAGTTTTTAATGCGTGCTGCATTTGTTCACTTGCTTTTTGAAGCTCAGGACGGTTAGAAGAACGACGCTTCGATGCAGTTTTATTCAAGGGAGGTGGCAAAGTAACATTTGAAGAGCTTGAATGCTGACCTTCTTCATCGTCGCCCAGTTTAGTGTCATTTTGCTCATCTGTTGAAGTACTTTGTTCAGTTGCTCGTGTCTGAAAAAAATAAAGCAATATAAATATTTTTGTTTTTCAGATTCCCACATCTCCAGAGGAATGGCTTACTGTCGCAAGAGGATTCAGGTTTCCGCATTGCATAGGGGAAATAGATGGGAAGCACATTAAAATACAATGCCCCCCTGAAACTGGTTCAGAATATTACAATTACAAAGGAGACTTTAGTATTGTTCTATTAGGTCTAGTTGACAGTAATTACTGTTTTTTATTTGCTGATGTGGGTGCTCAAGGCCGGACTAGTGATGGTGGTGTTTTAAAACAAAGTATATTATGGAAAAAAATTGTTGATAAAAGTATTAATTTCCCTCCACCTTGCCCACTACCAGACACGGATATAGAATTTCCATATGTTATATTGGGTGATGGTGCGTTTGCTCTTCATACGAATATTTTAAAACCATACCCTGGAAATCATGAGATAGGTACTCCTGAAAGAAATTTTAACCAAATACTGTCTAGCTCTCGCGTCATTGTTGAAAACACGTTCGGTATTATGGCGAGTGTATTTAGAGTATTCAAAAAACCAATAGCCCTAGAAGTTGAAAAAGCATCTATTGTAACAATGACGTGCGTGCTGTTGCACAACTTTCTGAGAACTAGCAGCACATCTCGGAATATCTATACTCCACAAGGAGCGCTGGATAAATATGAAAATGGCGAGTTAGTCCAACCTGGCTCTTGGAGACAAAGAGATTTTTATGGGTTATTTCCATTACAAGATGTACCCCGCAGAACTGCTAGAAATGCAATAGAAGGGAGATCAAATTTTGCTAATTATTTGTTTCAAAACAGGAATGGAAACCCTGCATACTTTGTTTAGACCATCACAAAAATAAAAACCCCAAAATAAAAAACGTAATTTCAAAAATGTTGAACCCGACTTCAACTAAAAAGTAAGAAATAATATAATGAAATGGGTTGAATACATAACTCTCCTTTTTTTGAAGTCGGGTTAAATAAGTGAAATGAGTCTAATGTGCCTATATATAATGTACTCTATCTAATTGTTATATTGCTAAGCACCTAGGTACATAATTATAAATAAATGATTCATTATTATTCGGGTATTTTTATTGTAATACCTACTTACTGTGGTATTTAATTTACTGGAACACTCGTATACATCTCCGAGAAATGATTCCATGATTGTATAAAATACCCAAATGGGTTTATATACATCTTCTTCACCACAACCAGAAGTCTTTGAAGCCTTCTTTTTCTTCAAATGTTGTCTAAACGTAGCCATTAATGCTTCCTTCTTTTTCTTAAGCTCAGGAATAGGAATCTCCATTTCATTAGAGATCCTTACCCAAGCATCATGCACCTAAAATATAAATAAATTTAATACATATAAAAGTACGAATAAAACAAACAATACGACAAGGAACCTTGACACCGAGCGCACCGGAGCGACACCGAGCGATGACAAGACAAGGCAAATAGGCTGTCTACATGTTGGCGTTGGCCGTCGCTCGGCACCGCTCGGCCAACATGTATAGCAGGCTTTAGCTACAACAAAGAGCAGTGATTCACGCTCGAGTCTAGACAAAGGCGTGCTGACTCAGCTCTAGTCTATATAAAGGCGTGCTGAGCCGCCCGCCGCTCATTCTCGATCGTGCGCTCGAAGAGTCAAGACCTCCTGAGGATGCTTCGTGTAGAAGCGAAACGCGTCGAAAATTCTTCCGGTTTGGCTGCGTGGCGCTTGTGACGTCACGTCGGCTTAGCAGGAAAATTAGGCGGAATTGCCACTAGATATATTTTTATATTTTTTAAGTGTTTTATTAAAATATTAATTTGATGTTTTCGTAAAATATTTTGAAAATATTTGTTATTATTAAATATGGATTTCCGCAAAGTAACGCCTGAATCTATTCATTATCTTAATTACTTATACCTAATATTTAGAAGTAATTCTAACTAGTGGCTTTAGCAAATTTCTTGAGACTTGAAGCAGAGACGCTTCGCTCGCTCGGTCAAAAATATATATAATTGTGCCAAGTGATTTTATTCTTGTTTTATTTTAAGTATTACCTCGTCAGAGTCCATGGTATCTACTCCCGTGCGAGATGGTTCAGTAGTCTCTTTAATAAAAGTAAAGAGATTGTAATACAAAAGAGATGGTTTGTACACATCAACGTTGCCAGATTCTGTTTGTTTTGAAGAATTAACCTAAAAAAGATAACACATTGAAATGAAATACAAATACCTACCAAAAAAAAATATTTCAAAACACAATTTTGAATAATCATTACTTAATTAAAAATAGGTACCTTTTTTAACTCCCGAAAAAAGGATGTCCGCATATTTTCAAATTTTTTTTGAAAGCCGGCAGCTCCATGTTGGTTTTGAGTTCCCCAAAAATTTCAAACATTAGTATGAATGTTTGCTGCCTCATGTCGCGGTTAAAATAATGTTTATGATTTTTATCCCACATGTGAGGTCGGTCTTGATAAACTTCTATAATTCGCGTCCAAACTTCGCGTTCGTTGTCGGCCGCCATTTTGATTGTACGCTATGTATACGTGCACTCCGTGTGACAGATACTGACAAACTGACTGAGAAATTGCCCCAATCGCGCTACACTCGCAGCGACGGCAGGGACGACTAAAGCCCGGGTGACACGAGGCTAGTATTTTGAAGCTAGGATAGTAAGCTAGTAAGGGGTCACTAGCTTGGTTTCTAGCTTACCTACTAGCCTGGATTGTAACCAAGCTAGTGCTGTCTACACGAAGCTAGGAAATTTCAAGCTAGTCAAGTCAGTAGTGAGTTGTGCTTAACCTGATAACACGTATACGTAAAAATGAACAGTGTGCGTAAGAGAAAAGCAATTCTACTAAGAAAGTTAATTCGGAAGTTGTGTCAACATGCGCTAGATGAAATATTAGCTCTGCTAGAAGAAAAGCGTACTTGGACAAGACCCTGGATCTTAAGAAGACATAGTCATGGAGCATCTGCATTACTTTTAAAAGAACTGCGATCTGAGGATTCCGGCGAATTCAAGAGTATTTTGCGAATGACACCTAATATTTTTGACAATTTACTGAATCTAGTGGGACCACAAATACAAAAATTAAATACTAATATGAGAGAAGCCATACCGGCTAAAATAAAATTGGAAATAACTCTAGATTTTCTATCATCTGGTGTCAATTACAGGAAGTTAAGTCACATGTATCGTGTTTCAAGATCTACTATATCTAGATTCATACCAGAAGTTTGCAGTGAAATTTATAAGGCATTAAAGAAAGATATACAGGTATGTAGAATTTTATTTATTTCAAATTAAAGTAGGTACTTTTACGCTTACATAAATGGCGAGATTAAATTCTAAATTACAAAATGAGAAATCATAAATGACTACAAAATGTACGTTTACGCTACATAAATGGCGAGAAATGTATCAAGCATTTTGAAATGCTTGATAGATGGGATCTTCATCTTGCTCCAACTCTTGCTGTGGTGGCGGATGGATGATGGGTTCATCACGTTGCTCAGTCTGTTGTAGTTGTGATGGTGGATTAGTGTAGAGTGGACTTGCTGCAGAACTATTGTAAGAAAATGTGGTTGACATATTGGAGTCTGAAGAATTGATAGGTGACTGGTACGAAAATGTAGTATTTCCGAAGTTTAACTCATACATCCGACAGCGGGATAGTGTTGCGTTGATCTGATCCCTAGCTAAAATGGCCTGTCCGGGTGAAAGCTTTTTCAACTGACTTGCTACATATTTTGCAAATATCTCATGTTCATCCAGCTCTGGTTCCTGAAATTCTCGTGAACTGTTTAAATCCTCCTTAATCACCTTAATTTCATTTATCAATGAACTCACTTGCGAAACCTTCCGTTTCTTAAATTGCGGAATGTTACTTCCGGGGGAAATAAATTTAGAAGTTTTATCTTGAATAGACGACATTTCGCTTGCAGGTTGAGACATTTCAACTGTCTTTTCTGACAGATTTTCTGCTACGGGTGGTTCTAATGACTGACTGTTGCTTGCACTGTTGTCATCTTTATTATTGTTTGAAGAATCTTGATTGTTCTGAAAATAAAAAAATTGTTAAAAATATTTTTACAGATTCCAACTACAACTGAAGAATGGGCAGCTATAGAAAATGGTTTCAGAGTGAAATGGAACTTTCCAGCGTGTTATGGCGCCGTCGACGGGAAGCATGTTCAAATCATAGCTCCTGGCAACAGTGGAAGTTTGTTTTTTAATAAGATCAATTGGACGTAGTTCCTGAAAAACGTTCCAAACCACAATCATGTAAAAATTGAGTTCTGAAACTAATTACGTGATTCATATTTTCTAACTGACAAGATATGTTTGTTAATTACAAAAAAACATTCAGTATTGTTCTTATGGCTATTGTTGATTACGATTATAATTTCATTTATATTGACGTCGGCGCCTGTGGAATGGCATCTGATGGAAGTGTTTTTAGGAATTGCTCCATATATAATCAACTAGAAAATAACCTTATACCACAAGGCGGAGTAATTTTGGCGGATGCTGCATTCCCATTAAAATCGTATATTATGAAACCGTACCCAGGTGACAATTTAACACATGAAGAAAAAGTATACAACTACCGGCTACGTAGAGCCAGAAGAACTGTAGAAAATGCCTTTGGCATATTGGCAAGCCGATTTCGTGTTTATCAAAGACCAATCGCAGTTGACGTAAAAACAGCAGACAAAATTGTACTAGCATCATGTGCTCTGCATAATTGGTTACGAAAAGAGCAAAAAAGCACTTATTGCATTAGTAGTGATGTCGACCAAGAAGACATTGAAGCGGGAAACATTATTCCCGGTTCATGGAGAATGGAAAATTTATGTTTACCCAGTATCAGTCGACAGGGAAGTAACCACTCTTCTCTGTCAGCTATCGAAAAAAGGGAGAAATTTAAGAGATATTTCAACAATGATGGAGCAGTACCATGGCAAGCAAGAATGATTCGTTAATTCAGACAAAACTACAAGAAAAATTAAAAATGCCGACGATTATTAATATTTCAATAAGTACTTTTAAGGTAAATAATTGTAAAGAGTAAATACTATTAAAATAACTTACCGAAGTTTTTCTCTTCATTGGCACCTTTTTTATGAAATTCCTCAAACCAAATAATTTTTGGCTTATAGACTTCTGCAGTTCCTGCTCCAGACCTCTCAGATTTTTCTATCTTTGTTAATTCTTGACAATATGTAGCTCTAAGATTTTTAATTTTATTTTTAATCTCTTTTATCGACATTTCTATTCCATCTTTATTTAGTATGTCGCGTATTTTTTCTAGTGACGAGTCTCGCATTTGCTTGTCCTTGTAAGATGGAATACTTGCATTCCACAAACATTCCTCTTCTCTGTACAATTGAACGAATTTTAAATTAATTTCGTCCGCTAATTTCGGCATTTTAACAAATTGCACGCACTCTCACCACGCTCTCCGACTGCACACTAGCTTAGGTTCGCTAGCTTCGCGGTTGACACGAAGCTAGTAACGAAGCCAGGATAGTAAAACGGGTGGTGGGGGGCGCCTACTAGCTTGAAAAATAGAACCCCAAGCTATAAAACTATCAAACTAGCTTGCTAGCTTCCACACTAGCTTACTAGCTTGTAAACGAAGCTAGTTCCGTCTACACGAAGCTAGTGTCACTAGCTTACTAGCTTGGCAGCACTAGCTTGGCTCACTAGCTTGATTTACTAGCCTCGTGTCACCCGGGCTTTAGGGATTAAGGATGGTCTCGCGCCCCTGCCACCCTGCCGCAGGGCCAATCCTCCAAATTGCCCCTGCATGCCTACACACATCACAATTAAGGATGCAATTAAAGGTCATCCCCACTCCTACACCCTAGATTGCCCCTGCGGCAGGTGTGTGAGTAGCGCCCTTTAGCCGTTCCTCAATGCAAAAGGTATAAACGACTCTGGGCTCGTCTCAAAAATCCCAGCCTATCATGGGGAAAGGTCCCTATCAGATGGTTATCTGTCGACTCCGTTAGGTTTACCAAACCATCCTCAATACCATGATTAGTCCTATCGGGAAAATGCGGTGATCTTTATTGCAAATAACTGTGATGTTGAAACGTAAATGTAAATACTCTCCTATTACAGATGATAGTCTTTCTTTATCAGAAAGAATCTTGCTAAAGCAATCTATAATCTGCATAAAATTTCATTCCAAGTACTCTTTCAACACCAGACTTACGTTAAGATCTAAGAAGTAAAATGTAGTAACGTAAAAGAAAATACTCTCCTAATACAGGTTATAGTCTTTCCTTGTCGAAAAGAATCTTGCTTGAGCAATCTATAAACTGCATAAGATTTCATTCCCAGTACTCTTTCAACACTTTACCTACATTGTATCCATGAAGCTACTCTCCCATCACGATCAAATGCTTTTCCTAAGAAAAGGTCTTGCAATTTCACAATCACTTGATCGCAATAAAGATTACCACTTCACTTCACAATGTGTCACATAAAATAACCGTATTAAAAATGTAAAGCAAAATAAGGATCACCTTAAGGCCGCCATTCACGGGCACTCCATTTGGAAGCGCTCCATATGGATGGACGACATCCAAATTCTAACCACATTCACGATCACCATTTTGCGCGGCTCCACTCCATTTATTTTTAGTGTTGTTCGACGGCTTGTACTGAGTAGTAGACGGTGAATTTTGTTAAAATTAAATGGATAACGAAGAAAAAGTGTTGCTTTTGTCAGCTGCTGCTTGTATTATAATTAAAAAAAAAAACCTAAACGCAAATGGACAAAAGAGTGGTTATTGCAGCGTCAGAAGTTCGCACATACAAATTAAATATCCGAACTCAGTCTAGAACCAAGTGATTGGAGAAATTATCTTAGAATGGATGAACCTACATATTTCAAGCTTTTAGAACTCGTAACGCCATTGATAAAAAAGCAAGATACAAACATGAGACAATCAATTCCTCCCCATGATAGATTAACAGCGACACTTCGTTACTTGGCGTCTGGAATGAGCTACGAGGAGTTAAAATTTCCGACAGCTATTTCACCTCAACGTCTGGGCGTTATTATCCCCGAGACATGTCAAGCTATAATGTCAGCTTTGAAAGACTATATAAAGGTAAGAATATACTTGCATCTTACCGGACCCACCACACATACAGAAACATACATATTAATTTATACTCACCACTTTGTCCCATTCGTCCCTATCCTGCCTGACATATCTCCCTTGCCTCCCTAAGGTACACACACATACAGACATGATGAAAATAATTAATAAAAAACACATTTCTTATTAAAGACAATTTATTTGAAAAAATACACCTATACAGGTTGTCCAGTAATTAGTGGTCCAAGCGAAAAGGGCATGTGAATGGCCTCCCAAGGGCCTCAGAAACACATTTTTTTGTTGACATTTTTTTTTTAGTTTACGCGAATTTTTTTAAATAAATTTTTCTATAGATATTTAAAAAACAGATATTTAAGCGTTCATGAACGAATCGTTTATTATGTTAGAGAACAATATTGATTGCGATTGAGTATTGTTTGATAGGAGTATAGTATCATTGTCATGCCCTGTTGTTGGAACGCTGTCAGTCACAACACGTGAAGTATAGTTTAATTGCGATTGAGTATTGTTTGATAGGAGTATAGTATCATTGTCATGCCCTGTTGTTGGAACGCTGTCGGTCACAACACGTGAAGTATAGTTTAATTTATTTATAGTTGCCTGGAAGATTGCATCATTGATGATTTTTTTACATAATGTTTTCATCTCTGTCGGCAATGCACGAATTTCTGCCGCCACATATTGTCCGAACACATCGGAAGAATCTACGGGGTTTTGTTTTCCGGACTCGATCGTGTCCAGCTTGTTGGAAATTTTGTTTAAAACGTGGTCTGCCGTAGCCTTCGTTTTCTTGAATGATGATGATTCCTTTGAGCGTCTAGATGAAGAGCTTGCTTGAGATGTACTCGCTTGTGATTGAGGGGAGTAGACGTCTTCAACAAAAGTCTGTAAGCAAACAGTTTAATCAAAATATAACATTTTTATGTTACAGATGCCACAAAACGAGCAAGACTGGAAGAGAACAGCAAATGCTTTTGAAGACAGGTGGCAGTTTCCTAATTGCTTAGGAGCAGTAGACGGGAAACACATACGCATTGTTCCTCCTCCTGGAAGTGGTTCCTTTTTTTGGAATTACAAAAAGTTTCATAGCATTGTATTAATGGCTTGTGCTAATGCAAATTACGAATTTATTTGGTGCGAAGTTGGAACCAATGGGAGAATATCTGATGGTGTTGCAATCAAAAACACAGAGTTTTATAAAAAACTTAGTGCCAATGAATTACATATACCGCAACCGCAGAAATGTAAAAATAGCTTGAACAATTTACCATTTGTATTTATAGGTGACGAAGCATTTGCCCTTAGACCGGATTTTATAAAACCTTTTAATATATCAACTTTAAACCACGAAAGGAAAATATATAATTATAGGCTATCTAGAGCAAGAAGAATCATAGAAAACGTATTTGGAATAATGTCTAACCGTTTCAGAATTTTTGGCACAAGTATTAACTTAAGTTTAGATCGTATCGATATCGTAGTACTAACATGTTGCATTTTACACAATTTTCTTCGAAAAACTTGTTCTGACTATTCTGGTGATACCTACTTAGATACTGAAGATGAAGATGCTATAAACAATACTACCTCCAACACGTTGGCTTCGTTGGACAGAGCATTAAGCACTAGGAACTCTAGTAACGATGCCAAAATTGTGAGAGAATCATATGTTAATTATTTTAACCACGAAGGAAAGGTAGAGTGGCAAGAAAATAAAGTGTAATGAATAACTTTTTGACTTTGAAATACTAATAATAAGTAAAAATATCATAAAAAAATTACGTGCGCATTATTTACCTCATCCAATGCGTCAAATGGCATATCATCGAGTGCTGAATGTGGTGTTTTCGACGGTCTGGGAGTGTCTGTTTCTTCTAAAAATAACATCTGGTCGTAATACCACAGTTTAGGTACATGTACTTCATCAGTCCCAGCACCGGAACGCATTGACTGTTTTACCTTAAACACATAAAATGAAAATTAGATACAGAGGCACAGACATACAGGTTGTCCCAGAATTAGTTGCTATGGGAGGCAGCTTGACTAATGTCCTATCCATAAAAAAAATTTTTGAATATTCTTTTTTTATGGTCATGTGCGTTTTTTATTTTATTTTATTTTTTATGGATAGGACATTAGTCAAGCTGCCTCCCATAGCAGTTTGATTCACTATTTCTGGGACACCCTGTATAAATACAAACAGGGTGGCAAGTTTTTACGACTTTTACACAAGATATTGGATCATGATCACGCTTCCTGTTTTAATTATGTTCCAAAATCTTTGCTTGCCGTAGATAGACTATAGGTATTCAGCCTTCAAAATAAAAAAATAAAAAAATCACATACCTTATTGAATTCTTTTTTGAATGCCCCCCTCAAGGACGCTAATTTTTTTTGCACAGTATCCTTATTAGCGTTGGCATCGACTTTTTTGAATAATTGTAATAGCTGTTCCAAAGCAGAATTTCTTTTATATTTATCGTGATAATCACTATGTGTTGATTGCCAGAGGCATGGTAATTCTTTATACATTTCAATCACCTCTAAAACAAACTCTCTTCCCGACATAATAATACAAGTACACAACAAAACAGAGAAACACCCGTTCGTTACCGCAGCGCAAAGCAAAATGGCTGCAAATTGGAGTCCAGTTTGGCCACTCACGGGCGAGTACGCGCGGAGTGGCGCCACGCGGCGGTTGGATTTCGCATTCACGAGAATGTGGACTGCGGCCATTGGAGCGGCGCCGCATTGGATTTTGGAACGTTTGGAAATCCAACGCATGGAGCGATGCCATCAAATCCACGTCGTTTTCAGCATTCACGATGACTTTTTGTATAATTTTGGCGTTTTGGTGTGGCGCCAATCCAAATGGAGTGCCCGTGAATGGCTACCTTTAGCTGTAAGACACGAGAATTTACTATGACGATTTTTCTTTCGATTCCTGCCTTGTTGACAGATCCGCTAAATTGAGTTTTGATAGTATTCTTTTTTTTTTTTCAAAATATTCATTGCCAGTTATTATTTAAACATAAAATGAGATCCTGGAATCTCTTTATTGATTTAAGAATTCAATAAGGTTAGTATACACAAATATTGTTTATTAAAACTTTTTTTACTAAGAATGAATAATTTATTTCTGATCTTTAGATTCTTTACCTATATTATTCGTCTTTAGTGACGGAACTTCCTTTCTAAGGTATGTTCCGTTACAAGGTACATAGTCAACGTGGAAAACACAGGACATTAATACGTCCTGCGTAATCCACTGCATGGTCCTGGCTGACGCCTTGCCAGCCTTACATTTGGCTAGACTGGTCAAAAACGTCAGTCATGCATTTTAGATTAGTTAAGCTTAGTTAGATTAGTTTTAGTAGTAATTTAGTTTTAAGATAAAATTGTAAATATGTATCAAGGTAATAAATAATAAAATGTTAAATAAAGATTAAAAGTTAGTCCTGCTTTGCTCTCCAAATGACTCCTAAACTGTTTACCTTCCTTTTACCATCCTACAATGGCTGGATTAATAGTTAATGCTTGTGTGGTATTGCACAATATTGCTAATGCCGCCAGGCTACCTATACCAACATTGACATCACAGGAAGAGCATGATGAAGCAAACATGCAGGTTAAATTATGAAAACATCCTTGTCCCTAATAAATATAGTTGTGCTACCTACTTTCTTCTGTAAAATATTTATATAAAACATATTTTTCAGATACATTCAGTACAGAGCTCAAATAGGAACAATCATTTGGCTGCTAAAGAATCAGTTAGAAATGATCTTCTACAAAGACTTTGGTCTGCACGAAGACATTAAATATAATAACATAAAAATATAAACACATTTTGAAACTAATGTTAATCTTTGTTTAGATAAATCTTTAGTTACTTATTTTATGATAATTCAGTATTTACTAACTCGACTAAAATTTCAAACTGTAAACAAAAGTATTTATTTTGGCATTTCAGAAACATCTATGTTTTACCTTTAATGACGTTCAGCGCTTAGGTGAGCCACATATTTATCTGCTGCATCAGCAAGCCGGCCAAGGTTCCCCCCTATCTGAACAGCTGCGTCGGCAAGCCGGCCAAGGTTTCCCAGAATGAGGGAGAGAGCATGAGCTTTATCAGCATCAACTGCAGCTCTCTGCATCTCTACCCGGGACAGAATCCTCCGAGCCTCATCCAGTGGCGCTGATGGCCGGCCTAAAATCATTTTATTATTTACGAATTTGTTTTATAAGTTATTAAACTTACATCAACATAAAAAACAATGTCTGTAGTTCTACTTACTTCGATAACGGGTTTGGCGAGTTTGTCTAGTCTGCCTAGGTAGAGCTGGTGCTACAATATCAGCCACGTTACGGCTAACTGGTGTTGAAGTCGCAACGCGGTGGCTGCTCAAAATTGGTAAGTTGATTCACAATGCTAGGCAATAGCACCTCTTCTACCTCTGATCTGCAAATACATATATATGTCTGATAAATAACTATATTATTTCATGATGTGTATTTATAAATAGTTCTTTACACATTGACATCACATTCCCATCCTTCTCCCACCATGTAAGATCAGGGCAATGTGTATTTCTGTTCTAACAACAAAAAGTGCAACAGTAGAAATAAAATAAATATCATGATGTCTAAGAAGGTAAGAAGCCCTGTTGCGCGCTTATTTTGCAGCAACTTACATTGACTTAAATGTTGGCAAGCAGCTTATTTTCCACATTCTATCCTTTAGTCACCTTTTACGACATGTATGTCGTACTCAAGGATATGGAACAATCCTCACATTCACTGTTAGGCACTAATTCTCTATGACTATTTTAGTCTAATTCAATATGACATATATATTATATAGATTTTAAATTATTTCCACTTACTGCATAATATTATCTTCCATGTTATAAAATGTCTGAGGAAAGCTGGCAGTAGGTGCTGGATGGCACATGCTGGCCCTAAAATAGTGAAAAATTAAATTTATTGAGTAAAAGCCGTAGGTGCAAGAATTTGATGCAATACTTACGAGTATTATGTCAAGTTATTACCTCATTAGGGAACTCGACACTCACGCGAGGGGCTGTCTGGCCGAATCCTTCTCCCATGACTGCCAAGAACCTAGATTCCACATCTGTTAGAGAGCCACCTCGGGAAGTTCCACCTCCTGCACCTGTGGCATCGGCGTTTATGTCAGCAACTGTCTTTTTCAGCTTACTTTTGTAATTGCTGACATACTGAAAGCAAAAGGAAAGAAATTAGTAAGTAAAGCTGTACAGCAATGTCTAAATATTAAAAGTTGTAAAAAAATCTACAGCTCAGCCAAAAAAGTTTATAGTCAGTGACACTCGGGATAAGGTAAGGAATCTAACAATGCCCCATAGCCCATGAGCCCTAAAAATATAACACTCCTTTTAGGCAGTCATGTAGTAAGTATTTACAACTACTTGATTGATGAGTGTAAATATAAACTTATTGTTTAGAAATACTTACAATTGACCAAGCTTTGGCATTTTGGTGGTACCGGATGACCTCGGCGTTCAATATCTCTGCCACCTCTTCCCATAGTCTCAGAGATTCTGCTCTACCTCGGGCACTATTGTTATAATTCCGAGCCCTAGTCAGGTTGGGGTGACGCTCCATATAATCAAGCAGAATACTCCATTGAGCCTCAGATACTCTTGCTGCACGTCTCGACATAATAGCTACAAAAATATTATACACTTAGATTGCAACATTTGTAATAAATAATTTTAAATTAGATGTAAAGAAAATGTTAAGAAAAGCATAAGCTTAATAAATAAATAATAAGTTATGAAAAGCACAGCTGGTGGTAAATTAATTAATTCGTTCAAACATTCTACCATAACAATGGTGTGTAAATATTATTTGAAATATACAAAATTAGCGTTATAAATGATTAATGTATTCCAATATTATAATTTGAAGCGCTCGTAGCGAAGTTTACTTAGCTGTTCTCAACCGATCAGCAAAGTTAAGCAACGTCGCGCGCGGTCATGAGTTGGATGGGTGACCGCTAGTGACATTACTACTGAGCGCTTCCGTGCTTCGGAGGGCACGTTAAGCCGTCGGTCCCGGTTGTTGTCTTAGGATGGCAGTCGTTATAGCATGGTGGCAGGGCATTTTGCGAATGCCCGCCTGGCTAGCTACCACCCTCAAGTAGAAAATCTGTCGCCAAGCACCTAACGGTGTGTTCCGGCAGCTGTCCTTGAGAGCCAGTACATCTAGGTTAGCCTGAACAACATCTTCGACCACATCATCACTTACCATCAGGTGAGATAGTGGTCAAAGGCTAACCTATTAAGCATAAAAAAAAATATTAAAAATTGAAGTGCCCTATATTATACTTGGTGATAAAGCTTTCCAATTAAATGAGTAAACATTGAAACCGTATGAAGGTAATCCAGAAAGGGGTTCAAGTGAACGAATATTCAATTACAGATTATAAAGAAAATGTAGAGTTGTAGAAAACGCGTTTGGAGTACTAAGCTCAAGTTACAGAGTTTTGCGTAAACCAATGCTGTTGAAGCCAGAAAAAGCAACTAAAGTCGTGCTAGCGACAGTTTACCTGTATTACTATTTACGAAGTAATTCTAATTTAAGATCTTTTGATACAATACAGGGGAATAGAGAAATATTTCCTGGAAGCTGGCGAATGGAACAGGCACCAACATCATTACTACCGATAGATGCCATACCACGAAGAGCATCACGAAATGCCAAAGATATTCGGTGCCACTTAGCAAGACACTTTATAACAAACGGGGTCATTGTTTGGAAAAATGAGTACCAATAAACTTATATAAATTGTACTGTGTTTATATGTTTTATAAGTTAGCTGCATTAAGAGGAATATAATGTAGTTCAGTTCATTATACTTTAACCAATTAACTATGTATTTTATTTAAAACTATCCTCTCCCTAAGTTCTAGATTATAATAAGAAATAAATTTTATTACATAAATACAAATATACTTTATTGACACCAAAAGAAAACATTACCTACAGATAGCACAAAATAATACAAACTAATTTAAGCCAATAATTATTATTATATTAGTACGTCTACTGCTATAACATCTACTTTTACATTAAGAATTATAATATTCTAATAATTTAATTATGCTTTAATGGTTACCTGTAAGTATTTAATCAAAATAAAATTATAGGTTAAGGAAAAAGTAACTCACCTGATGGAGTGTATCCCTTGTTGTCCCGGGGTCATTCTTATCTGCCATGAAAGCAAACTCATCGTAAGCAAACCATTTTGATTTGTAAGTATCTTCAGCACCTGAAATAAACAATAAATCAATATAACCGGCAAATATCAATGTCCGTGAAGTCACTCCCCTACCCAAAACTTTTAAACATTTAAGTATATCTTTTAATCACAAAATAAGTTACGTTACTACATTGTGGAGTTTTAAACAATACATTTAAAGGCTTTGTCAGACAGGACGCGTACTTCAGCGCTGCGTAGTAGCGTTATAGCGTCCCGTTTTAACGTCGCGCGAGGCTTCGTCAAACAGAACGGCGCTGACTCGACGATGCCGCGCCGCCATTTCGCCATTCACCAAAGCGTAGTGCAGATCGATAGCAGTGTTAAGAGTTTGTTCGATATGGAGATGTCGAGTGATTCAGATGTGGAAGAATTATTACTTTTATATGCTTTATCACGGTCACAGAGAAAAAGAGTATGGGTGCACGACATCAATCAAAAGAGAAATGATTTAGGAGAATATCATCGTTTGTGTCGTGAGCTTGCATCACATGAAGATCGTTTTTTTACATACTTTCGTATGTCTCAAGATTTATTCGAAGAACTACATGAACTGCTCATCCCAAAAATAAGCAAATGTACCACAAACTGGAGGACGCCTATTTCTACAAGAGAAAGACTTGTAATTTGTCTAAGGTAAGAAATATTTATTTTTTTATATAAATGTTCATTGCGTTATTATTATGAAAATCAATCAAAATCAGCTGAGTTGTAATCAGATGTCGATGCTCCAAAATTAGTTACATGTAGAATATCGATTTCGCGTAGTGGTTGACGTAGCTGCTCAGGCTGTTGCAGGTATGATGAAGTACTGTTAGATAAATCTATAACAGCTACTGGGGATGAATCTTCAGGCACAGAATTGGGTACTGCATAGCAGACGGAGTCTTCGGTACTAATAATGGAATAATGTGGTGAATTCAATATCTGGACGTTTTCTTGCAGTTCCTCTGTTTCTATGCTTGCAAATAACTTGGCTAGTTCTACTTTGGCTTTTATCTGTTTGTCTTTGGAAAAACTTTTAAATGTTTGGGCATAACTTTGGAAAAGGTGATCAATGGCATCATACTCTGTTTTTTTTAATTTTGAAGAAAATTTATAACTTTATCCATTTCGCTGTCAGTTTTTTTTATTTTCTTAGCTCGTGAACTATTTGTGTCATTTGTTTGGGGCGTCTCTAGCGGAGTTGTTTCTGGCGGGGGTGCGCTTTGTGTTCTTGGTGGAGGTGTCTGTGGTGGAGGCGTCTCTGGAGACTGAATTTCTATAGCTGACGATATTTCTGGTGTAGGTTCTCGAATATTTGAAGTTCTTTCTCGATCAGTCAGAGTTGAGTCAAGGAACTGTAACTGGGAAGCCCAAGGCCATTTTGTAATTTTTTTTGCAGCTTGTCCTGTAGTACCTGCAACCTCTTTTTTGTATCTTATATAATTGTCCCTTAAGCTCTTCCATTTTTTTATAGCTACTTCACCTGTAAAATAAACATAAGTTGTATTATTTTGCTTCAGGTACTTAGCTACGGGTGATTCACATCAGACCATAGCCTTCTCCTTCCGAGTAGGTCGTTCAACAGTCGGTGGTATTGTAAAAGAAGTCTGTACAGAAATCTGGAATACATTACAACCAGAATATATGCCATCGCCTACTGAAGAGACATGGAAACAATCAGAGAAGGGTTATAGGGAAACCTGGAACTTCCCGAATTGTGTCGGTAGTATTGACGGGAAACATGTCTCTATAAAGTGTCCCAAAAATAGTGGATCAGAATATTTTTGCTACAAGAAGTTTTTTTCTGTAGTTCTTCTTGCTATAGTCGATCCATGTTACAAATTCACCGTCATAGATGTCGGTAGTTACGGGCGGCATAGTATATTTGAGAACTCAATATTTTATCGGCAATATATCCACGGAAAATCTCTGCTGCCAGATAAACCTCTTCCAGGCACCGAGGAGCCCGTACCTCATGTACTTATCGGCGACGAAGGTTTGGTTTAAAAACATATTGGATGCGTCCATTCCCAAGAGCCTTAGCCACACAAGACGAAATAAAAACAAATTTTAATAAAAGACTTTGCAGGGCACGTCGGGTGGTTGAAAATACGTTCGGAATATTAGCACAAAAATGGCGCATTTTTTACGACCTATTGACTGTGATGTGGACACAGCAATTGATATTATTAAAGCTGCATGTTGTTTACATAATTACTTACGAACAAAACAAGGTACAGCGATATTAACTCCAGAGTCGGAAGTCGAAAGTGTCGAAAACGTACCTATGCGTGCTCTAATAACTCATCGTCCAACAAATAGAAGATCAACGACTGCAGCATTCGAAACTCGTGAACAATTTGTGTCTTATTTTAATCAATAAACGAATTTTTTTACTTACCAGTTTCATTAATTTCTTCTCCGATTTGTGCCCACAATTTTGCCTTCAGTGATATATTTTTATACGAACTATCCTTCGTATTATATAAGCATGGATATTTTCTAACCAATTCTATCAAATTTTCGGTCATTATGCAGTATTTTATTATTATTTTACACCTATTCACTCCGACGCTAAAATAAAATTTGTAAAAAAATACAACACCCGACGTCAAAGCGTCCTAACGCCGCGACAGAGCGTTGCGTACTGCTAGCGCCGGCGCTCTGTTTGGCGGTATTCTACGATGGTAGTACAACACATCTTAGCGTCATAGCGCGGCGTCAAGTTAACGCTCTGACGCGCGCTAAGTACGCGTCCTGTCTGACAAAGCCTTTATTATTATTACTAATCAATTAAAATTAAAGCTTCACTAAGAGTGGCAGTTTATTTACTGAACTATAATTATAAAACAAAAGAAACTATAATTTCTTACCTGATCCGGTAATACGACTCTGTTTTCTCTGAATCGTTCTCATCTGTAGCCACCCGACAAATACTTTATATTTTTCTTTAGTTTTGTTGTTGGATTATTGTTCATTTGCCGACTAATTTTCCGCCAGACATCTTCTCTTACACCTGTATTTGTGTAATTGGTATTATTAGGATCCCATAAACATTTATTCTCCCTATATTGGGAAATTGAACGGATACATTGCGAATTATCCATAAGGGCGTATCACGCGATTCTAAAATCACTACCGTCTAGACGCGCCAAGCGACTGAGGCCCCTTTGTGCGTGACCAAAAAACCGACAACAAATGGATCGCACGCGGCGAGGAGCGCGCGCTCTCCGCCGCGCACATGGATCACGCGCGGCACGTCCACACTTCACGCTCCGTGCTCCGCTCCATGCCGCGCGCGATCGGAGCTCTTTGGATCGTCCTGTGTGGATGCGGCTTATAACATGTCAATTTGCTGTGTTTCTGAGTGACCTTTTGGCAGCTGTGTGAACTGGTCAAAGTCGAAGTCCTTTTATTGGTAAACGCATATTTATGGGTAATTTTTTAAAATTAATTAATAATTAACAAAATAAATTTTTAAAATAATATTACTAAACTAATCCTGTAAGGAGGCGAGGGAGATAATACGACGAATGTATATAGATAACTTGTTTTATTTACTTCACAACAGTCAGTATGAACTTAACGTACTTAGAAATAATATAATAAATAAACAGCGGTTCCACGGGTGTTCGGTAAACAATGCACCAACGGAATCCACTACTATCTACTAGTTGCTGGTCGCTCCGTACGTTCCACGTGTGGCGCGGAAGCTAGGACGGCCGAGCAAACACTGTTCGTACGGGGCCGCTGGGGGGCCTTATATAGCCGGGTCGTCGCTGCGGGCGGGCGGGCTGAGATGCGTGCGGCGGATTCAACCGGTTTCGCATATGTGTGCGTACGGAGCAGTTCAGCGCGGCGGTGGGTGTTCGTTGGGTTTGTTACAGTCTCCCCCTCCGACTCTGAAGATGATCTGATGAGTCGGCCTTTCTGGGACGCTCCCGCCGTCGCTGCGCTGGAAGCGGGGTAGCTTCGATAGTCGGGGTAGTCTTTCTTGGTCGACCTCGTTTTCGAAGTGGTATAACTGGATTTTGTAATGAAGCTTCATTGGCTAGGAAATGTCTCAGCTTAGAGGCATAGTAAATCCCTAAAGGCGTCTGGGGTGTTGATAAGGTCTTTTACACCGGCTGTGCTAAAATTTCTCGGGAAAACGTTGTGGTGAGTCGGAACAAACTTGTGTCTGAAGTCGAGACCATGTTGTCTAATGTTTCGAAGTGGGGCCGACTGAACTTAGTTCAATTTAACCCCAAGAAGACACAAGTTTATGCGTTCACCGCTAAATTATCCCCCTTTGTCGTATCCATAATCACTTCTCTACTCTGTAAGGTGATGGGGCGTGTAGTAAACAACCAGCTCCTAGGTTACTTAGAGGATCACCAACTGATCAGTGACCGTCAATACGGTTTCCGTCGAGGCAGATCGGCTGGTGATATTCTGGTTTACCTCACTCACCGTTGGGCTGATGCAGTCGAGAGTAGAGGAGAAGCTTTAGCTGTCAGCTTGGATATTGCTAAGGCTTTCGATCGGGTCTGGCACAGGGCACTTCTTTCAAAGTTACCATCCTACGGTCTTACCGAGGGGTTCTGCACTTGGGTCGCCAGTTTTTTATCTGGACGGAGCATTCGTGTCGTTGTCGACGGAGCTTGCTCCGATCCCATGCCGATTAATGCTGGCGTCCCTCAGGGATCAGTGTTATCGCCTACGCTATTTATTCTGCATATCAATGACATGCTACAAATCTGTAACATGCATTGCTATGCAGATGATAGCACGGGCGATGCGCAATATTCTGGCCGTGCTAATGCCCCTCGCGTCGAAGTAGAAGGAAGCAGAACTGGTCTTGTGTCTGAAGTTGAGGGTTCATTGGAACTCGTCTCGCATTGGGGACAGCAGAACCTTGTCCAATTCAACCCCAAAAAAACTCAGGCATGCGTTTTCACCGCGAAAAAGACTCCCTTGATCATCGCTCCGCAATTTCAGGGTGTTCCCCTAGAAATCGCAGAGAGTATTGGAGTTCTTGGCGTCGACATTTCTAAAAATGTCCAGTTCCGCTGTCACATCGCGAGTAAGGCTGGATTGGCTTCCAAGAAACTTGGTGTGCTTAATGCCTTATTAAGCACACCAAGTTTCTTGGAAGCGGTACTTCACTTAACATGGAGTACTGCTCTCACCTCTGGAATGGCGCACCAAAGTACCAACTCCAGTCTCTCGATGCTATTCAGCGTCGAGCGGTAAGAATTGTCGACGACCCCGAGCTCTCTGACCGCCTTGAGCCACTGAGCCTCCGTAGAGACATCGGTTCGCTCTGCTTTATAACGGGGAATGCTCCCAAGAGCTGTTTGAGCTTATACCGGCATCGCAATTCTATCATCGTTCCTCGCGTCACCGGTTAAAAGCTAACAGCACACATAATCGAGTCCTGGAAGTCTCACACAGCTCGATTTATGCGCTCCTTCTTACCAGATACTTGCAAAATGTGGAATGATCTTCCATCTAGCGTTTTTCCGCAGGGCTACAGTATGGATATCTTCAAAAAAGGTGTTAAAAGAGTCTTACAGGGTCGGCAACGCATTGGTGACGCCCCTGGTGTTGCAAATGTCCATAGGCGACGGTAACCGCTTACCATCAGGTGGGCCGTCTGCTTGTTTGTCCCATGACATATAAAAAAAAACCCTCCGTTTTGAAGACACTCCCCTTGCCCCATCAACTAGCATCGGAGTACTTGGTGTCGACATATCGAGCGTCGTTCAATTTCGCTGTCACTTGGAAGAGAAGGCTAAATTACCCTCTAAAAAGCTTGGTGTGCTTGGAAAGGCAGGGCGGTACTTCACGTCGGCCCATCGCCTGCAACTTTATAAGGCTCAGGTTCGGCCTCACATGGAGTACTGCTCTCATCTCTGGGCGGGAGCTCCCCAATACCAGCTTCTTCCATTTGACCGCATTCAACGCAGAGCGACTCGAATCGTTGACGATCAAGTTCTCTTCGACCGGCTCGACCCTTTGGCACTACGTAGAGATTTTGGATCACTCTGCATCTTCTACCGCATCTATCACGGGGAGTGTTCTGAGGAACTGTTCGATTTACTTCCTGCAGCTCAATTTCGCCATCGGACGTCCTGACAAAGCATGATGTTTCATAAATTTCATGTCGACGTCTGGAAGTCCACAACTTTGCGATTTTCACGGCATTTTCTACCTCGCACTGCCAAAATATGGAACCAGCTGCCAGGTGCAGTATTTCCGAACGGATACGACTTAGGGGCCTTCAAGAAGAGAGCATATTCCCTCCTCAAAGGCCGGCAATGCATCCTCGATACCTCAAAAAGGCAGCCACTTCGAAAGATGCTGGACCGTTTTGTCTAGTTATTGTGTAAGGTCCATCTCTCTTCGGAGCAAATTTGGCACTTATGCCCATGGAAGCATTACTTATAGGGTGTAAGTTTATTAAAACCAAGTCTCCGGGCTTGAAATCAGGTGCTGCTTTGCGGTGTTGGTCAACAATTTCTTTACGTCTTACTTCTTTTTCCTCTTTTACCTCTTGGGCTCTTTTCAGTATGTCGGCTAACTGTAGTAACTTCGGGGTAACCTCGGGTATGAAATTGTCTGAAGAGATAATTTGTCTAATATCATGTAAATTATCGTATGGGGTTCTCAGTTCCCGTCCGAATGTCATGTAGGCCGGTGTGAGCTCGGTAGAGGAACATACAACCGTATTCATAGCAAATCGAATTCTAGGCAGTTTTTCTGGCCTGTCGCGATGACTTTTTCCGACTAATATGGCTAATTGCGTTTTCAGATCACAGTTTCTTCGCTCAACATGGTTGGGTTCGGCCTGGTACGTATTGTATTTTATACTTAAGTCGTAAGCTTGAAGTTTTAACGCCCATCTTGCCAGTCTTCCCGTTGGTGACTTAAGGTTCATCAGCCACTTGAGTGCTTGGTGATCACTCAATATAGTGATCGGAAGGCCGTCAATATATCCTCGGAATTTAGAAATAGCCCAAACCACTGCCAGAACTTCTCTTTCTGTTGTTAAATAATTTCTTTCAGCAGGGGTTAGAAGTCTACTGGCGTATTTCACCGGATGCTCGTCAGGGCCCTCCCCCTGGATTAGAACAGCTCCAAGTGCATAGCCGCTTACATCTGTCTTCAGTATGTAGGGTTGTATTTCATCTACTTGTCGTAACACCGGCGATGTTATCAGACGATGCTTTAGAACTTCTTTGCGTGGGGCAGGTAATCGATTTGGGGGCATAGATATAGGAGCATGTTCGCCAGTATCGATGCGGTGCTCAGCTTCCGTAGTAGGTTTTCCATTAGGTTTAAAAATATCTTGGTATTGATCAGGTATTCTTTCCAGCTGCTCCCTTTGCTCACTCGTAATGTTATATCCGAAAATCCGGAAATCTATGGCGTCTATTTCACCAGAACTATCGGCTACATTCAGCGAGAGTAAGTTTTGGGAATGTGGGGAAAGAGTAACTTATTCAGATTGGGCATGCAGTCTAGCATCTTCCATTATAAAATCCATTCTAGGTGAGTAGCCATCGAAAAGTGTCTTTGCACGCTTCGGAGGAG
The DNA here is from genome assembly GCA_963890685.1 of Plagodis pulveraria. Taxonomy (NCBI): domain Eukaryota; kingdom Metazoa; phylum Arthropoda; class Insecta; order Lepidoptera; family Geometridae; genus Plagodis; species Plagodis pulveraria. Next base: position 22,821,931 of record OY982967.1, read on the forward strand.
CAGAAGGTAAGTCTAGTGGTATGAGCCGGTAGGGTATTTGGGCACTTTCTTGAGGTAATGCGGGTTCTTTTTCGGGTACTTGTAGCATTGAATCCGTTTGCTCAAAAGATGCGATCTTGGACTCATTTTCAGATTTCAGTGCGTCAACATGTTGTTCTATTTCAGGAGTTTGTGATATTGCAGTAATTGGACTGGGGATGGTAAAGTTTGAAAACTCCAACGGTTCCACAAATATAGCAAAGTCCTCCAAAAATAGCTCGAATACGGCATCGGGGTTTTTCAGGCAATACCAGTTGAATTGAGGTAAGTTTTACACCATCTTGGCATCTTGAATAAAACCTATCGCCAATAATGTTTTATTGTCTCTCGAGTCAGGAAGTACAATAAATGTTGTTTGAATTGTATAGCCGCATAGTTTAACAGGGACTTTCACCGTTAATACGTTCTGTGATTTCGGTACGCCATCGGCAAGAGTCACGTTTACATTCTTTTCATAGAACCGATATCCCCGAGCTTTTAGGCTGCAATATAGTTGATAAGAGGTCACGCTCGTTTTAGCACACGTGTCAATATGGGCTATTCCCAATATATCATCGATGGTAATGTACACGACAGGGCGTGATCTAGCATCCGTGTGAACGTTAACTGCCCAGAAACTCACATTCTCCGTTTTCACTTTACTTAGTTTTCAAGCGCATGTCGGGCAATTAGAGCGAACAAATCCTGGAGCACCACACCCGTAGCAGGAAAACTTTGGTGCAGATGGTGACGGCATTTGAGTTGTGGTGTCCGTAGTCTGCCGTACCATCTGTGGTTGTAGCTGAATTTGATTTTCTTCTGCCTTCTTCTTTTTATGACAAACGTCTGCTGTGTGTCCTGGTAATCTGCAGAAGCTACAACGAACTTTCCCCGTGCGTGCATGAGCTTGCGAGTATGTTGAGACTTTAGGGAACTGCCGCTCGTCAAGGTCCCTCTCCACTCCTCTTGCGTTTTCTAGTAGCTGATCGATTGTATTTATTGTTGACCGCGGCATCGCACTGCGAATCTCTAATCTTAATAGACCGTAAATCATGTCAATCTGCTGTGTTTCCGGATGATCGGGTTTAGGTAAGAACGAAAAAAGCATCCTTTTCTTTGCTATAAAGCGTTTGGTGAGTTGTCCAGCTTCCTGCTTTCACCCATTATCTCTTGATATATGATATATGCTGGCTTCTTAGGCGCGAAAGCGTTGCGGATTTTTGTTTTGAATTCGGACCAGGTATTTACACTATTTCTAATACCCTGCCACCAGGTTCTTGCTTCACTCTTAAAAATTAGAAGTAGTCCATCTTAAGCATCTTGGTGAGCCACCTTTTCTAGTCGTATGTAGATATCAACGGCTGTCAGGAACGCCTCCAATATTTCTGAGTCTCTTTCGCCGTTGTAAAAGCTAGTGCATCCTGTTAGTCCTCTTCTCGTTCCAGAGCCAATAGCCTCAATCAATTGTTTGAACTAAGTATCACTAAAACTAGCCATCTAGTTTTTGGTGATCGTAGCTTTCTTCCAGCTCGCGTCACAAGGTACGTGGGCTCCGTAGATGCCGGCACGTTGGTCGCCAGTGTAAGGAGGCGAGGGAGATAATACGACGAATGTAGATAGATAACTTGTTTTATTTACTTCACAACAGTCAGTATGAACTTAACGTACTTAGAAATAATATAATAAATAAACAGCGGTTCCACGGGTGTTCGGTAAACGATGCACCAACGGAATCCACTCCTATCTACTAGTTGCTGGTCGCTCCGTACGTTCCACGTGTGGTGCGGAAGCTAGGACGGCCGAGCAAACACTGTTCGTACGGGGCCGCTGGGGGGCCTTATATAGCCGGGTCGTCGCTGCAGGCGGGAGTGCTGAGATGCGTGCGGCGGATTCAACCGGTTTCGTATATGTGTGCGTACGGAGCAGTGCAGCGCGGCGGTGAGGGTTCGTTGGCTTTGTTACAATGCTTACTTAAAATCATAAGTAGGTAGGTGTAGGTGTACAATAAAAACTAAGTAGATTACGATAATGATATAAATAACACATAATAATTTACATAATTTTATCATTGGTACCTATTCAATACGTTTCGTACTGTAAGGATGGCGCTTCGTAGGTCCTTTTTAAAAAAACACTTTATTACTGCTAGAGTGGATTTAATAAAATTTACATTTAATAGATACAAAATTGACTAATGGACTGACTGATTTACTAATTGAATTTACTCGACTGACTGCCTGGGCGACAATGCATATAGCCTTATATAACCTTGGTACATACACGTGGTTGCGAGGGGGTTTTGCATTTATTGCATTTTTACCCCATTGGTTGTAACCAATGTTTATAACAGTACCATTGAAGTTTAAAATCTCTTCGAAACTATAAAACGTCTGCTTGATGAGCCAGCACTTCAACCTGTTTTTAAAGCTACCGGTACTCGGAGCATCTTTTACAATATTCGGCAGGCGGTTAAAGACATCTGGACCTGCATAATGTGTCAATTTACTTGTTTTGACTAGGGGGTGGGGAATCTGCCCTAGCCTGCTTCCATGGCTAAAATTATAAGAGCCTGAGTCGTTGCGCTTCGGGTATACGTTAGAATTAGTCTTCACGTAGATTGCGGCCTGATATATTATGAGTGCTTGCAATGTCAGAATACCAAGTTGCTTTAAATAGAGCTTGACAGAGGTGTAACGCGAGACGCGCACGATGGCTCGTACAGCACGTTACTGCGAACAGAACGCGCGCTCCCGGTCGGCAGCGCGCCCGTACTGCAGCCGCGAGTGCACCGTGGGGAAGTAGCAGACGCGCGACACCTGTGGATACCACTCGAGATACTCCCCAGTGCAAAGCATGCGACACTTATTTTGCCACACAGGATATTTATGTGGTTTTCCCACGTCAGATTTCTGTCGATCTTTAATCCTAAAAAGGTTACTTGCTCCAATTTGATGCTGTCTACTAGTACCATGAGTGGTTTCGTGAAATGACCCGATAGTACTAAGTGCACAAATTGTGCTTTCTTCAAGTTTAGAACCTGACCATTCACATGGAACCAGCCAGCGACGTGTGACGCATTGATGTTCAGGTTTTCCTCAAGCTGTTTCGTTCTTGGTTACAATTCTGTTGTTTCTTGGTTACAAATATCTCCGTTAGCTCTCCATCACCTTGCTTGATACCAATAATATCTTGATAAATCTGATAGACCGGTCTCTTTGGAGCGAATGCTAGACGATGCCGATTTTAAAATTCTGTCCAGGTAGTGATTTCTTCCTTTATGCCGTCCCAAATTGCCGCTTCATCCTTCAGAATCAATGGGATGCTCCTTATGGCTTCTTTGTCGCTTATTTGCTCGATAGACTTATAAGGAAGGTCTCCACGGCTTCCGTGTTCCAGAATAGACTACAGTACAAGCGGCGAATGAACGTCGTCGTTGCGAGCTGATCGCTGACAAGAATTTTTCAAATTGGTCATTCGTGAGATTCATACTGTCGTGATATACTTTCATTTTTCTTCTCGGGTATCTTCGTTGAGCAGGGCTGGCCTATTTCTTGGCATTTACGTTGAGCACAAGTTTATAACGTCGTTGTCAGGATGATTAAGAAAAAACTCTTCGTTACAAATCAATTAGGGGTTCATTCCAGTACCATGAAAGTTTTACTGAACTACACTATGTCAGTAGTGGCATATTTAATTTTTCTTCTTGGGTATCCCCGTTCAGTAGGCCTGGCCTATTTCTTGGCATTTACATTGAGCGCCAGTTTATAACGTCGTTTTCAGGATGATTAAGAAAAAAACTCTTTGTTACAAATCAATTACGTGTTTATTCCAGTACCATGAAAGGTTTACTGAACTACACTATGTCAGTAGTGGCAGAAAGCGGTGCGAATGTCCGAATTGCATGATGAATCTGACCGGTACCTAAACCACCACGTGATTAAGGCGCCGACTGTCACAGACCACTTCCCGTTGCGGGTGCGAGGTCTGCGTGCAGCAGACTGAGCTTCGAATTTTTTATACACTCGAGAGCAATGAATCCGGGTCACTTAAAGAATCCTAAAAATCTCGGAAACTAAAAATGCTAGGTTAATGCAATAAATTGTATTTAATAGACAATGTAATACTCCTTAAATGAAGGTATTAAAACTTCTTAGTTATTGTAAAGTTATATCATAAAAAAATCAAATTTGAAAAAGGGCCACTTTCGAAGATGGAACTACGAAATTACAGCATTTGGTTTTGCTTTTGTTTGTAATCTGTCATTTATGTGGGTACATAAACCATGTTGATAGTGCTCTATATTCATTATTCAAGCTGAAATTATGTCGCTTACGCCTGAAGAATGCACCAGAATACTTACAATGCTGGAAACCGGCCGGAGTCAGCGCGATACAGCCAGGACTGTCGGTGTGTCGCTGTCAACAGTACAAAGAGTTCTCCGACGTTACGAAGAAACTGGTTCTAACCTACGCAGACCAGGAACGGGCAGAACCAGGTGTACCACAGCACGAGAAGACCGATACTTGGTGAACACCATGCTTCGAAATCGCTTTCTCACAGGAACTGAACTCACCAATCAGTTTCGACGCCTCGGAGGAAGTAACCCAAGTGCATGGACAGTAAGACGTCGGCTTGCTGAATCTAACTTAAAACCCCTTAGACCTGCAAACGGCCCTAAACTGGAGCGTGGGCATCGTATTTCGAGACTAAGATATGCCCAGAGCCACGTAAATTGGAGTATTGAAGATTGGTCAAAAGTTATGTTCTCCGACGAATCAAAATTTATGCTCTACAAGCACGATGGAAGACACAGAGTGTATCGAAGACCAGGGGAAAGATTCAAGCAAGCATGCATCGAAGAAAAAGTAGCCTACGGTGGTGGGTCTGTACTTGTGTGGGCCGGAATTTCTTCTGAAAGTCGCACAGAGCTGGTGATCATAGAAAACGGCTCTTTAACTAGCGTAAGATATGTGGAAGAAATCCTCAATGATCACGTTGGTCCATTTATGGTCAATTTAGGTGAGGATGCTATATTTATGCATGACAATGCCCGACCTCATACAGGTAGGATTGTGAATGACTACCTTCAAGAGATGAACATTACTCGTATGGAGTGGCCAGCGCGCAGCCCGGATATCAACCCGATCGAGCATGCTTGGGACGAGCTAGGCAGATGCGTAAAACAACGAAACCCTCCCCCAATCACGCTTCGTGAGCTCAAAATTGCTCTCACAGAGGAATGGGAGAATATTCCCCAAAATCGTATAAGGAACTTGGTGTACAGCATGCCAAACCGCGTAAACGCAGTAATGGAAGCACGAGGAGGCAATACGAAGTATTAAAATTCAAGAAAATCGTAATAAAGTTCAAAAATTTCATGTTTCCTATTTTTGTTTTAAGGAGAGATCAGCAGTTTTTTTCTTTATGTAATTTTGTGTTAATAAAATGTATGGTGACTCATATTTTTTTTACTTTCATTTAAGGAGTATTACATTGTCTATTAAATACAATTTATTGCATTAACCTATCATTTTTAGTTTCCGAGATTTTTAACATTCTTTAAGTGACCCGGATTCATTGCTCTCGAGTGTATTTGATACAGTACAGTAGCTTTGAAACAGTAACTAAAATTTGTATAAAAATTAAAGATCTTTGTGTTGATCAAAATTATACGTGAATCAATTTAACATATTTTTTTTCAAATATAAAAAATAGGTCATGTTCGGTTCGATCTCGCGCACGAAGAGTTCCGTACTATCTAAGTAATTTATACGAGAAATTTATATTGCTTATTATATTTTGTTGGTTTGTATATTGCTTATTATATTTTGTTGGTTTGTATTCATATTTATATTCATATTCCAAACGCAACATTGATATTGCGAGCTGTAACGTTACTGTTACTGATGTTGTTTACTCATGTGCCTATTACAATAAAACGGCAATTTCATACTTTAACCCCTATGTTAACCCTGTTGTGTTTAACCCTTAATAATATCTTGGTCCCAATTTTTTTCGAAAATGACTAGTGGACACATTTCTGTCCTGGCGAATGTTGGTTCAGCAGAGCCGTCAAATTATTCTCGTTGGCCACAAAATATGTTTGGGTCGTTTAACCACCCAAATAAAAGAACTTCGTTTAATAATAATGTTAGGATTGCGCGCTGTCCTTTTAAAATAACACTTTTAATTTGCTGAAAACTAATTTAATTTCACTGCATTACTTGTACATAAATGTTAGGAAATTACATTAAATATATTTTATTTACTTATTTATTTTAACATTACATACACCATTACAGTTTATACCAAAGCGATGCTGTCGACAACAATATTATAAAGGTTCATATACCACAAAATAAACAATAAAAATAACACAATAGACTACAATAACGAACTATTTTCCAATATATTTTGTGACACTTCTGTGAATTCCATCAAGCTGCAATGAAATACATCAATATCGTTTGAAATAAAATAAATTAATTTTATAGCCCGAGATAATGGGGCGTACTTTTGTAGTTTGGTGTTTGATGTTGGAACATTAAGTATGGTAGGGCGGCGGCGCTTATCCACGTATCCATCGATGGCACAGATCTGCAGCGCCTCCAGCACTTCCGGGTGGTATACTTGTCCTCGTAGCACACGCCACACGCATTTTGCAAGCGCTACTTCTCTCCTCACTTCCAGTCTATTATAACCGACCATACCCATCACGAATAAGCTCGGATACATCAGTGGATAGAAGGGATAAATACCATATTCTTTAAAATATAAAAACCTCGTAAACTTGTTCTGGATCTTTTCTAACATAAGAATATATTTATCTTTATAAGGATTCCATATTATTGCGTTAAAGATAGAACTTTAAGGTCGTCTGCGAACAACAAGCATTTTGCATCCTCCACAACAGCTGGAAGATCGTTAATCATTATGCTGAACTCAAACTTGTTCACCAGAATTATTAAATCAGTCGAACCTTAAATTTTGTCCGGTTTTATATAAGTTATATAATGCTTACATTGCATTTACTTAGAACTAAGTTTGTTCATAACATATCATTCCCTTCTAACACGGATTGTTGCAGCAGAAATCTAAGTTTTGTTTTCTTAATAGCATAAAGCTTTGTCAAGAAATAATGTAAAATTATACAAATCCTCTCTTTCCATTCAAGTGAAGATTCTCCAACCTGTCTTAGCATTTTCATTGTTTTATATCCAAAGAAGCAATCTTTTTTTTATTAATTGTTTTTTGAGCATACTCACTATGTTGTAAACATTCAGTATTGTTATACTGTTACCTTCTAGGCATTTGACAACATTGTTGTTAAATGTTTGTTAAAAAAAATATATGACTGCAGAAATGCATATAAATCTCAATCAAAGTATAAGTAAATATTGCAAAACTATAGGTGCAATCTTTTTCTAAACACAAAAAGTTTTTTTTTATTGGTTTCAAGTTTAAAATTATAATATTTCTTCAAGATAAAAGACGTAACCATCTGGTTCCTACTTGGCGTTAAGGCTCATGGAAATCACAATCAACACATTTTTATAGATCTTCTCTTCTGATATCTGAATGTGAAAAGTTACTATAAATTTTCAGGATTACATTTTCAATATCATATGATAAGTTCATGGAGTGTCTCACGCAGTTATGCACTAAGTGTGCGTGGCAATTTCCTGTTATTAAATTGGGAACTAGCTCTTTCATGTTAATAATAAACATAAAATGGTTTGCTCCAATATTAGAATTTCTATTGTCTGCACTTATTCCTGGTATTTTATCAAAAGATAATTGAGCAATGACATTATTTCCTGTATAGCTGGAAACATGCCATTGACTGACTCATTACTGTTTTCATAAAAATTTGATAGTTCGTTTTCAATGCCATTTTTGCTGTGAAGTACTAATTAGAAGCACGACTATTGTGAACACTTTTTTTTTAAATTGATGTTGTAAATTTAAATTGACTGACTAATCAGTCTGCTAACAAAAAAAAAACAGTATTAAAATCATATGTTGCAATGCATATGACCGCAACACCTCAGGAACCAAAGTCTCCATTTTATTTCTCGCTAGTTGAATTCTAGTTTGACAGTGCTTGAATCCACACGAATCATTTTATTGAATTTGACAGTACAGTCCATACTGTTATATGATAAATTGTGTTTCACAGTGTTGTATGTCAAAACAAGGCAACAATTTTTTTCTCTCTATCAAATACTTCAAATGAAGTAGCAAAATATGTGTAGCAGGTGTAAGAAATGTATCAAGAACTCCAGTTGTTTTCTTTATTTGAGTTTTAGATTTGTGCATTTTTATTTATTGGTGTTGCTTTATATGTAAACAACCATAACACCACACACCAACACCAGTTGGGCAAATAGACCACCAACACACATTATATTATGCAATACAAATTATTCTAGATACATAAGTCACACATCACAAAAGCATTAGGTATAATCTACCATACGGTGCTCTCAGTCCGCCGAGTGGGCTCGAGTTTTGCGGTTGTATTGCGGGAATTTTCAACTGAATTCATCAATGTTCCTCTGCGTTGTTTAATTCTGCAAAAATACCATAGTGTGTTTGAAAAAAAAGGTTTTATTTTTTTATTTTAGTAAAATTTCAATTTAAAATAGTAAAAGTGTATATATAATAAATGTAAATAGTGTGTAATATAAACATTGATTAAATTTGATATTTTAAATTGTATTTTATAGCTTAGTTTAATATGATTAAGATTATAGGTTTAAAGGGTAATTTACTCTCTCGTAAGTTGCAGTCCTATGGGGAATCACAGGAACTAAAATTTTATGTTTAAGACCGTAATTGTTATGTGATATGCAATAAAAATATTTGATTTGAAAAAAATGGTAGAGAAGCCATAGGGATATGAACAATTCGGGAATAACTTACATAAACGAGTACATAACAAAATTTAGAAAACTGTGTAGTTGGATGTTCTGGATTTTACATTAAATTGGGTATGTGGCAAAAACGCAAAGATTGAATACAAGGTGTAAATTTTTAGGATTAAATAGAAATGTCTAATATATATCTACCTACTTACGATATGGGATTATTGTTACGTAGACAAATATAGTTAATTATCGTTAAAGGTTAATTATCGTTATTAAACTATGGTAATACAAATTAAAAATTTAATTGAAATGAAATGAATGAAATGAAATGAAGTTTGAAATGAAATGAATAAAATGAAATGAAATGAAGTTTATTCCAGCACTACACAACATTACAATAGCTTCTACTGAAGCACAATTAAATACATATGTAGTACAAACTAATAATACAGCAATTGCAATGTTGCGCGATGCTAGGAACGAGTCCCGTCTCAGCATGTGCCAGGTTCAAAACTGAACCTAAGCGCTGGTTTTCAGACGGCACTCCCGACCAACATCACGAACGTGCATGACATTAACTAACAAAACAATTAAATAACAGAAACAGAACTATAAATAAAAATTATAAAATATTTAAATAATAAATAAGACATTGTGACCTTTACTATCATTTAGAACGTATTTAACATATATTTGTGATTTATCTGTGGCGATGCAGCGAATAACGCGTTTATAGTGCCACCAACCTAACTATGCAGTTCTCGAGGGCGCTATTGGTCAAGGAAATCAACTACAAACTGTCACAATTTGAGGGAATTTTGTAGTTCTTTTTTTCTGCCGCCTGAACAGATAAGTTGGTCGAACTGTATTACTCTATCTAGTATATATAAAATTATAAATGATCATAGTCAAAACTGTGTCCAAAGATGACAAATCCAAAAATATAAATTTATACTATACAGTAATATACCACTACACAAATACTAGAATGTACAAGATATAGAATGTACAGAATACCTCGCTACATAATCTATGCGGACGTGGCATCACTAGCTGCCACAGACAAAAAAACAAATAAAAAAAAAAATATACGTATGCCTACGTGTCGTCACGTGGTTATTGTTTGACATGCCATGCCATCAGCCACGTATTCATTTATTCGTACAAGAAAATAGGTTATGTCACTTATGTGAAAATAGATTTACTCGTGTTTCCCTAACGTTTACTCAGAACAGTTCACTTTTAAAATGGAGAAGCAATGTGCTTAGTAAAAGTGTAGTGTTACGGCATTGATATCCGTCCCTAAGTACATCGAGCAATAAAATGTGGTAAGTGAACCATCAAGATCATATGCTTAGACACTAATTTTGAACAAGCCTGTTTAGTTTCTATAAATGCCTAAACTAGTGCTTAGAATTTTGATACCAAGCACAACTTTCAAAAGTGTTCAACAATAGGTAATCAATATTAATATATTTATCATAATTAATCCATACAGCCGAAATTACATGCAAAACCAAAGAAAGCTTTTTTCTACTTTTAAACATTAACATACAGAAAACACTGGGTTAATTTAAAACATTAAATTCAACTTATTTTATTAAGGAAGTAGGTACACCATAAAGGTGTACAAGTAGAGCCTTAGTGGTACACATGTGCAGTTTGCTGAGTCCTTAACAGGTGAACTTTAAGATGTCTATTAAAAGTTTTCACTGTTTTCAGTGCTTGTAAAGGGGGAGGGATGTCGTTCCAACAACGACTAGCAGCAAACCGAAAACTGCCCCTGAATGCTTGCGACTTATGGTGTTGTATTAACAGTCGCCTAGAGGGTCTGCGAGCACAGTAAGCATTTTCCCAAGTAAGTTTCTGCCAGAGATATTCTGGCTTTTTTTCTTTGATAATGCCAAAGAGCAGAGTTGCAAGATGAAGCTGCCTCCTAGCATTCATCTTCATAAGATTAGCATCATTGATAAAAGGAGTGACATGGTTACGTGCAGGGATATTAAAACAGAATCTGGCGCAGGCATTTTGAACTCTTTGAAGGAGTTGTTCAGTCCTAGCTAGGAGACATGGACCATAAACAGTGTCAGCATAATTAAGTTTAGACAGTATAAGTGATTCACATAACGCTATCCTGATATCAGTACTAAGATAAGGTCTTATCTTGTACAGCACTCTAAGTCTATAAAAACAGTTTCGTACTGCTTCCTGAATATGTTTTTCAAATTTCAGGTGGCTATCCATAACTAAACCTAAATTACGAGCTTCAGTAACATACTCAATTTGCTTGCTTTTTATGACTATCTTTGGGTTTTGATTAGTAATATCTGCTACCTGCTTTTTAGACCCAATAACCAAATACTTTGACTTAGAAGGATTCAAAACCATGCAGTTTGCGGTTGACCAATCAGCTAATCTGCCCAGATCATTATTTATTTTTTCAACTGCAACATCACTGTCTTGAGGGGGAAAGCTTATGTAGACCTGCAGGTCATCAGCATATATATGATAATTACAGTGCTGAATGCAATTTATGATGTCTGCACTGTATAATATAAATAATATTGGGCCAAGAACAGACCCCTGGGGGACACCTCTAAGATTATAGATTCTGGAGGATGAAATTGTATTTCCATCAAGACCAGTAACATTGACAATTTGTGATCTTAAATTTAAGTAACTATCGAACCATTTCACAGTATCTATATCAAAACCATAGAAAGATAATTTAGATAAAAGCAATGGAATATTAATGGCGTCAAATGCGCGAGAAAAATCAAGCAGCACGAGAATAGTGCCCATGCCTTGATCCTGAGCAAGCAGCATATTATCAACGACATCCAGCAATGCGGTTGCAGTACTGCGCTTTTTACGGAAGCCTGATTGGGTGGGTGGTAGAATATTTTCATTTTCAAGATAATTTATAATCTGGTGGCACACAATTTTTTCTAAAACTTTTGATAAACAAGGGAGTATACTAATAGGTCTCAAATCATGGACAGAATTGACATTTTGTTTTTTTGGAATAGGTTTTATTAGTGAGATTTTCCAGAGATCGGGAAAAGTGCTCGATGAAATTGAGAGATTGACAATTTTGGTGATAATGCTCAATGTGTGAGGTAGTGTTAACTTTATCATATCTAAAGTTATTTCATCTACTCCTTCTGCATTTGAAGATAAACCTAGTATCACGCTTGAAACAACATGCTCACTTACCGTTTCTAATTTAAACACTGAAGATGTACCCCTATGGTATTCATAAAATGTGAGGTCTGATAAATGCACATGTTTGTTACCAGGTACATCTAAAAAATGAGCATTTATTAAATCTGGATTTCTACAATGATTTGGAAGGTCAAAGCTGTTTTTACCACTGGTAAGGATTGTTGATTTTAGGTTGCTCCACAGTTTTTTTGGATTTTTAATGTTTCTGTTAATATTATTTTGAAAATAAACCTTTTTCTCCTGGTACATGGCATTTATCACAATGTGTTTCATGTCAGAATAACATTTTTTATGTATGTCTGACTGAGACACTTTATATTGATTATGACAAGTGTCACGAGTGTGCATCATTTCCATAATTGTCTCTGTCAACCAAGGAAGTCTCCTTTTTTTTATATAAATTTTTTTCTTGGGTGCATGAATATTATATAAATTTAAAATATACTTATTAAATATTAAGATTACTTCATTTATATTAGTTAAATTTTCTAAATAATTCCAATTAAGTTGATTTAAATTGTCATAAAATAATTCAGTTAATATAGATTTTAGTGGCCTGTAAACAATGTACTGAGGTGTAGGCTTTTCAGATTTAATATTAAATTCCACAGATATCATTGCATGTTGTCCAAGGTCAGCGATATGCAACACCTGTACTGACCGTGGCTTAGCATCGGTGCACACCAGATCAATAAGAGTTTGACCATGGTCTGTGAAGTGGGTGGGCTCTGTTATTAACTGATTTAAGTTAAAGTAATCAAAAAAGGACAGTAACGGTTTACTCTTGGAATCTTAATGGTCAAGTAAGTTGATGTTAAAGTCTCCTAAGATAATTAAATGGTCACATTCAGCAAAACTAGCAATAGTTTGTGTTAACCCATCCAGAAAGACATTAACATTGAGCCATGGGGGACGGTATGCAGTACCAATAATAACATTTTGTGAATTTACTTTTAATTTAAGCCACATTTGCTCTACCATGGGTGTTGGAGGGTGAGGGCAGACTCGCACATTCACCCCACATTTAATATAGAATCCTATACCACCACCATGGCCTTTTTTGACCGACACAGGGCGAGATATATGTCTGAAGCGATAGCCACTGATAGAGGGAGCGTGTTCCTCTTGCCCATCCTTGATCCATGTCTCATTTATAGCCATGATATGAACATTCACTCTTTCCATGGCTACAATGAACTCATCATGCTTTGTGCCCAGTGATCCTGCATTAAATAACCCAACTTTTAGTTGTTTGGTAGCCATCATAAATATTTAATTATTTTTTCCGTTTTTACAGGTAACTTTATCAAAAAAACACATTTTTGATCACAGTTGTGATGATATGCTGAAAAATAATGCTATTTTAGCATGAAAGACACAAAACCTGAAAATAATGGTAAGTTGAATTTTTGTATAATTGTTTACATTTGTAGGTCTTATTTCATTTAATAATGTTTGTAAAAACAAGGTAAAAACTGAATTAACGGGGAAAATATAATTAGTATGTGTTCTAAAAGGATAAGAAAGTCCAGGAACATGTTTAATGACACAAAAGTCACCACAAATATGGCTGTGCAAGTTCTGCCAATTAATACCACAAATGAAGGTCTTATTAATTGAATATAAATAAGGGTAATAACATAAGTATAAGTTATTTTTTAAAACATTAGTGTTACAACAAATGTTGTACCTTATTTGTTTATCAATAAGGATATTATTAAGTAATAAAGGTAAACATTTTTTTATTATTGTGTTACAGCACCTACTACAGGAACTCCGCCACCAAAGATCTTCTGTAAATCTGACTCCGAGCGCACCCTGAAGGAAGCTGTACCCGTCTCGCGGCGGACAAAGATTCGTCCGCTTCGGGTCCAAGCAAACCTCCACCCGCGGCGCTTGCTCTCTTCGCGAACCTTGTAAAATAAGGCCTTGTTGTGACGAGTGAGCCGCTCGTTGATATAGAGGCGCGCCACAAGGTTTTACCCAACCCCGAGACCATCGGTGGTGAAGCTTCTGCGCACGCGCGCAGCTTGCAGCAGCGCGTCGCGCAGCTGTCTCCGCGCCAGGCGCACCAGCACTGGCCGCGGGCGGCGGGCGGCGGCCGCAGCGCCCTCGCCGACAGGCTCGCGCCGCAGCGGGCCCGCTCGCTCCACGTACACCAAGTCGCGCTGCTCGCAGGGCACACCGAGCTTCTCGGCCATGACGCCCACCAGGTGCATCAAGTTCTCCCCTGACACCTCGGGGAGACCAGAGATTTCTACGTCGGCATGTAGCGAGTCCTGGTCGCGGTCGTTGAGCTCTTCCTTCAGTCGTTCTATTGTGTTGAGGAGCTCGTTTGCTGCAGGACGAGCCTGCAACTCGGCGACCTTGTCTTCCAGCGTGAGAAGACGATTTTCTAATGCCCCTATTCGGCTTTCGAACCCTGCCACGATGGCACTCAGACTGGCCACTTCCTCTCGCATAGAGTTGAAGTCCCCTCGAAAAAACTTCATCTCTTGAAGCATTTCCCGAAGCAACTCATCTGACGACTTACGAGAATCTCCAGAACTGACGTCCTCTGCAAGAGTCACTTCAACTGGTGCACCCCTAGCGGGGCTGTCCTTCTTCGAGGCCTTACATCCCGGACAAACCCACACCGATGCGACTCGTCCCTCCTGAGGGATACTAACGCATGCTCTGTGGTACACACCGGCACAGCTGGTGCACTTAACATTCGTCTTCTCTGTAAACGTAACAAAGCGACCGCACGTGCTGCACTTATTAGCCATGGCTAAAGTTAATTATTTTCACTTGTTTGTTTTTTATAAAGTCAAAGTAATTTACGGAAAAAAATAAATAAAAATTGCGGGTAAGGTATAAAACCGCTTCACAAAATTACTGCTGTGTTTTATTGTTTAGGGTTTGTTTACCTTTCAGGCTTTAATAGCACTCAAACAACATACACACAACACTGACAACACAATTAAGCAACATATAAAATACTATTCAAAGCTTATCTACGTAAATATTAATTTTCAAGTGAGTAAACGCACGGAGCAAATCTGCTGTCATCGACGTTCGTGACGTCAATCTAATTGTATCGGGAAAGCTGGAAAATGCTGATTGATATACGGAACGCTAGTTATATGTACTGCTATAAAGCAATGATAATGTACATATACTGTTTCAAATAATTTTATAGGTTTAGGTAGATAGTATAAACCAAAATATGTTTATACAGTAAAATTATTTTTATTTTATAGTTAGGGACTGTCAAAATTCAGAAGTTTAAGGTTAGTAATAAATAAAATTATTATTTTAATGGTATCACAGAATTAAAAACTATTACAATATTGCAGCCGGAGGCATTTTCTGAAAACAAGTAGCTTCTTGGAACCATAAAATACACACTCTTACGACGCCCACGGGATGATATGGGGAGGTGCAATTCTAACCCGGCACCCCACGGGCTTAATACCTACCTACTTCCAATTACCTACTTTAAAAAATCTACCCGCATAGGTAGATATAGGTTAAGTTAAGCAACGTTCGCTGCGGTAATTACTTGGATGGGTGACCGATAGTGTCATTACTACTGAGCATGCATGTGCTTCGGAGGGTCGTCGGTCCCGGTTGATGTCTTGGATGACAGTCGTTACAGTTTGGTGGTAGGGCATTTTGCGTATGCCCGCCTGGGTAGCCACCACCCTCAAGTAGAAAATCTGTCGCTAAAACCTTTTTTATTGGATTGTGACGGAACATACAAGAGGTCCACCTGATAGGTATTTTTTTTTTCACTGGAAAAAATGCGTTATGCGTTGCACTGCGCCTGTCACCCTGAGGCATATATTTTTTAAGTCTCATGTGCCTGTAATTTTTATAAGTACCTAGTTACTTATACTGGCTCTCAAATACTGCTACCGGAAAACTCTGTTAGGTGATTGGCGACAGATTTTTTTTGGAGACTTACCACTCCGAAACTAAAATGCCCTCCCATGTGGTGAAGTTCGAGCCGGCGAGGGTGCGGTGCACGCTGGTGCTCTACCTGGCAGGTATACCTACTGCGTATAGAATAAATAGTAAATTGTTATACCAGTAATTCATTCCCAAGGTATTTAGACTAAGTATACTGACCGGTATAGTCCGAATAGGAATTGATTCCTTTCGATGCTTGTATAAGACTTCTGATGACTTTCTCCCGTATTAAACACTCTAATTTTCACTAAAAATATAAGGAAAATAAAAAAAAATACTTTTCCTATCATATTTATTGATAATAATAACATGAGTATATAATAACTAATTTTAAATACATAGGTAAGTACTACCTATTTAAAATTAATGTGGTTATAGTCCAATTAGGAATCGATGACTTACATCCGTGTTAAAAACTCTAGTAGTTTTCCTAAAATATTTACTGAAAATTATAATATGAGTAGAAGATACATATATATATATACAATTAATTGAGGAGTCAGGTAAAAGGATTTGTGAAATCTAGTAAAGTTTTCGTTAGATGTCTTTTCATACGTACTTAGTTTATATATTTTTTGAAGCGCTCTTAGCGAAGTTTGCCTAGCTATTCTTAACCGATCAGTAAAGTTAAGCAACGTCCGCTACGGTCATGAGTTGGATGGGTGACCGTTAGTGACATTACTACAGAGCGCTTCCGTGCTTCGGAGGGCAGGTTGAGCGGTCGGCTTCCTCGTTCATGCGTTTTTAATTTGTATTATCAAATGATAATGTGTCTATTTCTTGATGCTCGCTTACATGTTCCGATTCTAAGGATTCTTCTTTGTCTCGCTAAAATACGTACTAGCCGGGTAAATTTTGGTCAAATATTTTAAATACATTGCAGTACCGTCTCAAATTGTAATTGTCTCAATTTTAAATAATTTAGTTTATCCCTTACAGATATGACTTGAAAATCTGACCCTGTGTCATGAGATACCTTTTCAGCTATCTAGCTGGTAGGTACCTCTGGTACCTCTTGACCGTTCACCAAAACTGTCTATTTTTTATGGCACTTTCTCCTGCTTCATCTTTGGGCTCTTGAAGTTCTGTGGGTTTTACCGACACTATATTTGTCTGGTGTTGTTGTTCCTTGGGCAAATTCTGAAAATGTGTCCTAGCTTACCACATTCTGAACAGTACTTTTTCTTCAATGTACACTGGATTCGGAGATGATTTTGTTAACCACAACAAAAACATTGGTATGCTATAATGCAGCTTCTACAGTATGTGCTACTGATATGCATTTTTACAAGGACATTTCTAATTCGCTTTTCATTAATTCGAATTTTATCAATTTCGATGACACACCCTCCAGAAACTTCTTTTTAATTTGATCATCTGTCTTTGAGACTGAAAACAGCTGCTAGTTATTTCAACGCTAAGACATAATCTTGAATATTTTAATTTGGTAATTGATTTCTTCTTCTGAACTCAGCTTTTTTGAGGATTGTTGGTAGTGGTTTTACATATTTATCTTTAGACACAATTGGTTATAGGTGAGTTCATATGGCTTAGTTGGTAAACACAAATAAGTGAGTATGTTTTCAGAAGTTTCTAGAAGTTCCGAGTCCGACATGAACCTCGAACGCTGCTTTTTAATCCTCCTATATATAGGGCTCCTATATTATAATATAACTTCTATTTATTAATATCACTTTGGTTCTTTCATCTTTTCGTCGCCAAATGTAGTATCTCGAGAAAACAACTTTGAAATAATTAATTAAAGATAACAATATGTATTATGCTTATTTTCACAAGTAAGTATGCACCACTGAGCAAGTAACACTTGTATGTACTGGTTAACAAGCCGCTGGTCCATTTACGCTGTTGTATGTACTGGTTATAAATCTGTGGGGTGCCGGGTTAGAATTGCACCTCCCCATATCATGCACGGGTGTCGTAAGAGGCGACTAAGGGAAAAATGCTAGAAGGTGGGCAGCAGCGCCTTCTAAAGAACTGCCAACTTACACTGCGATCCCCAAGCCGCCTGCCAAGCGTGGCAGATTATGGCAAATATGTCCTTAATAGGGGAGCTGTCTGATCTAAGTTTCTATGTTCATCTATAACACTAAGTCTACTATTACTAGATCTACTGCTACTGCCTAACCTAACGTTCTGAGATTCTCTCGGATGGAAAATTTTGGAAGATTTATGCTAATAGACACTCGTAAAAGAGAAAAAAAATGCACAGAAATAAAGTCACTTAAAGCACACAGTTACACAAAAGTTGAAATAATAGCAAAACACGATATAAAAGGATTATCACTAGGAAGGTAAGGACCGAGAAAGTTATAGGCTATATAAGTTATAGGTTATATATATACTTACATCATTTTTCCCGCCGAATCTATGTCTTGATTTCGTCCTGATTGCCGCTCCCAGTAGGTTCGTGATAACTGCAGGGCCGTGATCGATTCACTGGCTTTACTTTACAGCTATCCTACCTTAATTACGTGGGCAGCGATCGGAGGATGCAAAAAATGATTTTATTTTAATAGATATAATTATAAAATTTACAATATAAAATAATTCTAAGTTAATCTAAAGTACGATAAATGATCGACGCAAGACCAAGAACGCGGCATGTTGCAATCGTGCTTCCTCGAAGGCTTGGATTGACGTCAATCGCTGACACGTTCCGCTGACAGTGCGCCTGTCGTGGTGCGATGCTTATCTAGGCCATCTTTTACGCGGCTCTTTGTATAGTGTAGCCTTGCGTAACACTCTTCCAACACACTTCTGGACAATTCCGCCTCCGCCAAGCTATTGCCTGTCACCTACATAATTTCAACAAATATTGTAATAACTCTATTATATAGTAAGTATGTAACACATTGTTAAAAGATGTTTAAAAGAATGGCCCCGAGTTTCTTGCCCGTTCTTCTCGCAGTGGCTCTATACAATTTATTTGCTGAACGTGGCAGTACAATGTTGAATATTTTAATACTAAAATTTGTAATTGACCTTCATAAGAGCGTCGTAGACGCCTAAATTGAATAAATGATTTTGACTTTGACTTTGACATTGCATCTCCTGTTACACCTGCAAATAAGATATGAACTTAACTACAAACACAAAAAGAGTAAAAAATTATACTATGCCTTTGTTCTGTTTATTTATAAATGAATTGTGTTTCTTTCAAGTTCCGGTTAAACGGAGCCTTATAGATGAGACTGCTGTCTGACTGTCCATCCATTGGTCACAGTTCTCCTGTAAACGGTATCTAAAATATGTTTTGTAGAATGTTGACCCAAAGATGAATATTGAACTAAAAATTGGATGTAATAATTTTTCAAGGAGACTCCAATACATGATAAGGTAGCCGTTACAAATATCATTTTTGCACCCCTGGGTGTGGGGTGCAGAAATGAGTCATTGTCTAGAGCTCTTTGTACTATATTTCCACGCTTGGAAGTGGGCTTGTAAGATGGCAGTTCTTTAGATAGTGTCTTCTAAAGAACTGCCATCTTGCCCACCTTGCAGTATTTGTCCATTATTTGCCTCTTATGACTGCCACGGGAAGATACGGGGAGGTGCAATTCTAACCCGGCACCCCACGGGAGGTCATCGAGTATAGTAGAAATATAAATTCAATATAATTTTATTTATAATAATAATAAATTGAGGCTGTCGAAGTTGTCAATTTTAGACTTCTTATCTGTTACGGGGTCTATCTCAAAAACTCCGTAGTTAGGAATCTCAAATTTCGGTATATTACATAGCTACATCAAATACTAAACATGCCGATTTAAAGTATAGTTTTGGAGCTGTAACCAAAACCAACAATATTGCAATCAAAACCCCAAATTAGTGAAGCCCGACTCGCAAAAAGCCAGTTTTTATATATTTTGTTTACTTATAATATGGCCAATCTGCTTAACCCTAGGATTAAGTATCACATGGATTTGCCATGCGCGTACACCCGAAAAGGACAAACATAAAGTACTTAATTTTACAGGGATACCATTACAAAATATATTTACCTGACACATAGTTCGACTTCCACAAGATTTCAATATACTTGTCAGTATATTATGAGTTGGCTCCGTGTTTATTTATTTATCATTTTTCTTTTAGTATGTACCTGCTACGGCAGAAAAATGTATTTTGTTATGCGGTTTTATTTATCAAGATCATGTCACGGTATATTCCCGAAATCCCTACAAATAATAATTTACGATACCATGAGAATACGGGGAATAGTATTACTAAAATGTCGACTACCTGCCTCAGTGGGGATTTCGGGAATATTTTTCCTATTAAAAACCAAATTTTGGAGGTTGGTTGAAAATGAAACAATTAGCTCCAAATATAAGTTTTATTGTCCTTTAAATAAAATCAATTTACTATACATATTTCGTATGTTGTCTCCTTTATTTACAATTGCTTTGGTGGCATAGTGAATACGTACCGTTAAATATTTTTTACATATTGCTTTAATTAAAAGAGAATAATGACTATCGTACACATTTCGGTCAGAATAATCACGGTCATCAAAAAATAGTTGGAGACCTACACATTTTTTCAGACATTCTTGTGTAAGATGATGCATTGGATCTTTTTTATTAGTAATTTAGTTTTTTTTTTAAAACTTCCTCGGCTATCTCGCACAATTTTTTAACGGATTTCGAGGGATACCGTAGCCCACCCTTGTCTTTTATATATTGAAGAGTATCTACATTTTTTTCGGCGGAAAGCAATGATGTAATGCACTGTTCACATTTAATTTGTCTCTCCAAAGCTTTTATGACAAAACCTGCTATGTAAATTATTACATTCCGAGCAAATTCCGTCAGCCTTGTCGGATCGGCTAAATAATCGTGATCGTTAGGTATAACAACTTCTGACTCTAGGGACTGCTGAAACTCCTTGTCGTGTTCAGTCAATATATAGGCTGCTTTAAACTGACTTGCTGTGGGATTGTTGTTGAAACCCCCTTTTGCCCGGATTGCGCTAAAAAAGATTTCGAAATGATCTTGGCTAAGCTTGTAGGTTGATATAAAGGATATATTTTTTGTGAGTACATATTCTTAATACAAAAATTGAGTACTTTTTATACAAAGCAGGAAGCCTAAAAAAACAGTTTTCCTATTTGTTTTCAACATATTTGTAGTATCAATTTTTAAATTCTTAATATAATCAAACATATGTTCCAAAAACAAATTCACACTTTCAAAATTACTAGGATTTCACGGTTTTTTATAGCCAAATGCATTTAAATTGCGCGAGTTCAATACATCGAATAATGTATTCAACTTTTTGATAAATTCCACAGTTGCTTCACAATTAACAAATTGTTCAAGTTTGAGTACCTGATTACAAAAACAAAGAGCATCTGCTACCGATTCACTGAAGGACTGCGCTGCCAATTAGACTTTCATTATTTGTTTTTTAAAGTTCACGTGAGCACTTCTAACTTTTTTAGCTAAATGGAAGCCTTCATTTTCCTGAAGATATAACAAAAGCTTTATATAATATCATGAAATTATTGCCCCTTCTGGGTCCTTAAAGAATATTTTGTCCCCCAAAGTATTTCTCACCAACTTCAACATATGACATGGGTCGGGAAATATGACAATTTTTTTGTTATTGTGCAAAAATACGGGGCTTAAAACAGCATCATCTAACTTGCATCCCAACAATTTAGACATAGACAAGTTAACTGGACATCCATCAAATGTCACAGAAGCAACTTCTAGATCGCATTCATGTACCAAATCGACAGAGGTTTTGAGTAAGGTTGCCTTTTGTTCAGCAGTTGCCCCATCTACAAGAAAGTAACCTACAGGAAGCTTCCAGCTGCCATTAAGGGAAGTCAGCATGAATACCAGAACTTCTTTAGCCAGAGGCAGAACATCATTTTCTAGCTGGTCTCCGCAGTTAACAAATCCAACGTAATTTTTGCCATTCCATTCAACTGCCGGCCATTTCGTCAAAACTTAATCCACAAATCCATTTTCGTGACGAATTTGTACTTAAAAGTTTAAATGGGCAAATGCCTCAGATGAGAAACCAGGTTCACCTTCTATCGTTTGATACCATCGTGCGAGCGTACGAGCGTGCGGAAGGCAATATCAAAAGTTTTTCTGACGAAATTGTACGCTCGTGGAGTAATGAAATGCAAATTTAATGCGAATTTCCGCACTTCGGGAGAGAATTTACTTTTTTTGTGGTTTTAAATAATTATTGTTGCCTGGATTTACAGCAGATAGCTAATCTGCTGTCTCTTGATTTATAAGACGTTTTTGTTGTAATTTTTCGATGATGGCGGATAGTTCAGCATTTTTCTTCAGAAGTCGCTGATATTTCGCTCTAAATGCCGACAACTTCTTTTTTCGTGTCTCGGCTAACAGCTTTTGCCGATTTAATTGTTTCAGAAGTTTTTTCTTCCGTGGTGTAAGTTGAACCTCCATGGATTTAGATTTTTCGATCAAGGTTAAGTCTTCAACCTTAAATGTATAAAGAAGAGATTTAAATATTATGTACATATACAACACATATTCGTGATTTCTCGATGCTATAGATAAAGAAAACTTTATTTATTCTTACAGAATTTGTTTCCAAGTCCATTGCTTACACAGATGTGGACGCGATTTCTACGGGCACTTGCTTAGATGTGGACGGAATTTCTATTGGTATCTGGATGTAAAAAAGAATACATTAGAAGGTATTTCAATATATATATATATACAGGGTGTCCCAGAACTCAACGTGAAGCGGGCACGGGGCAAGAGGGGGGTCATACCAGTACCAGGAAAAATAAAATAAAAATTCTATATTAGTTGGTTAAGTTATAATTGGCAAATTTATGAAAAAGAGGAAAATCGACACCTTTATTCATTTTTAGTTATTCTGACCTCAAAGTTAACTATTTTACAGTGTTTTTTTTTATTAACGTGATCTTTAATAATCATGCTATCCATTGCAATCACTATTTAAACATAAAGAGTTGCTATGTTTGTTAAAATTATCGCATTTTCTTTGAGTTGTGGTTGAAAAAATAATATCAACTAACTTTGATGGTTCAGTAAATAAAAAATATGGTACTACCCTAGGCAAGTTACTTCAAAAGATGGCCCATTTAGTAAAGATTTCAAAATGATTCAATACTTTTAACTTTTCTACCTATAACATTTATTGCCAATTTATATCGCAAAACATACTCATTTAAAAAATTAAATTAGGTCATCACAATACTTGTTTTCCTTAAAAAATTCGGAGAAATAGAACAATGAATAGTATGCGGTGGTCACCGACAAATACACCGCGTTAAAGGGCTATGACAGAGCGAGATAGATAGGTCTACAACATGAGTAAGCGAGATGGATGCTAACACAGATGCTTCGAAACGAAACAAAAAACGGCTTGTAATTAAAAAACTCAAGTGTTGTGATTAATTGTTTGACTTAAATTAAGCAATAAATTTAAAAATAAAACAAATTGTTGTATGTGATCGATAATAATTTATTAAATCAAATGTTCTAAATGTTTGCCGCTTGCACCAATGCAGGCTCTACATCTTTTTAAAAATGACCTCTTGATTAGTCTTGCGTAACTAGCTGCATTTATTTCTTCCGCTGCTTCGGTTATCCTCTGGCGTAGTTCGGCAACATTTTCAATAATACTCGTAAAACTCTCGTAACAAATAACGCTTCGTATCGTATCGAAAAACTCTTCGTACTTGTGTTATAAAATACATAAACATATTAATATCAAAACTATAAAAAAATACAAATCTTACTACAAAAACTGATCAAATATGAAGCTATTGTATTTAGTACTGCCAACAGTGACAGAAATCCGCAGTGTCATATGGAGACGGATGAACGTACAGACAGACGGATGGTCGGACAGAAGATGGAGAAGAACAGACTGACGAACTGACAGACGGATAGACAAAAACGTACTGACGGCTACTATCATGGCTCGATAAAATAACATTAATTTTAATTCAAAACAACAAGGTGATTTTGTAAATACATTCACACCGGTCGCTATCTAAATAAAACAATGCAATCACTTGGCACAAAATTACCGTCATGGATATAAAACGCAACGAATGTGATGCCACAACGTGATATACAGTAATTATGTAACACATTGTTAAAATAATTGTTAAATTGTAAAATATTGTTACTCGCAGTGGCTCTATAAATTATTTTTTACTAATCGTGGCAGTACAATGTAGAATATTTCAATACTAAAATTTGTAATTGACATTCATAAGAGCGTCGTAGACGCCTAAGTAAATGATTTTGACTTTGACGAAAATATTCCTTTTTGATAAATTTCTGGAAATGTTAGGTCTGAAATCTTAAATCAATTAATACATTTTAATCTCACGCATTTTTTGGTTTTGATGAGCTAGCCTAGATTTTATTTGCTAAAATACAATGCATGAAAATGTTTCCCACTCAAGTGATCGGTAAAGCGATGTATTAATATAAATTTACCATTTTTTTTATCACGGCATAATGAACCACCCAACTTACTTCTACGATGCCGGAATAAGACAGACGTTCGTATTAATCGAACTCTGTGTTTGATTACTGATTTTGAATCCAACAGCCAGCCGTTATACTACACAAATCTAACGTACATAAAATCGTGTGACCGTTGCATATATTTGGTTTTAAAAACAAAATAATGAACAAAATATGATTTTAATGGTAAGTATACACGATGACACTGACACTAGACAGAAATGTCAACACCAGTGTCGCTTGCGTCTACACGGTAAGCAATTTTTTGTGTCGACATTAGTATATACATTTAGTGTACCGGTTGAAGTGTATTTGCCGTCTACACGATTCAGTTTGGGACATTTCATCGCCATGAATAGACGTGCTGCTGCCGCGATTGTCGCGATATGTGTTTCTATTAAAATGCGTCGGCGTAAAAAGAGATCTGTATGGGTTAAAGATTGGATTTAAAAGAAGAGCGCAGCTAGGGGCATATAACCAATTGTTGTCTGAATTGAAAAACGAAGATCCAGAATGTTACAAAAACTTTCTTCGGATGAAACACGACGATTTTCAATATTTATGTGACAAGATTTCACCTGCGATTAAGAAACAAGATACGAATATGAGACTAGCTATTAGTGTAGAAGAACGTTTGGCGATAACATTAAGATTTTTGGCGTCAGGTAAATATTTAGGTACTATCATATTTTTACACCATAAAATATCTATTACCACATTTTTAATGATAAACTTTATTCGTTTCAGGAGATTCGTATCGATCGCTCTCATACCTATTTCGGGTACCACAACAGACTATCTTCAAAATAATACCAGAATGTTGCGATGCTATTTATAGATTTTTAAAACCAAATTACATGGAGGTAAGTAAATAAAAAAATATTTATGTTTAAGTAATATTTTAATTTAGTTATTAATATGAAAAGTTGAAATTTGGTGAATCGACAAACTTATAAACTTATTACAAACTTTCGTACGTTACATTAGTTTCTTCCGAACTTTCGCAAGTCGTATTTGGCAGTGGAGTAAGGGGACCATAAGACTGTGAAGTAGATGGACGTGAATATTGATCGGCTTCATCCAATTCTTCCATGTCCAGAATGACACGTTGAATTTTACGTTTCAATTCTCTTTTACGGGCTTCTGACCTCATATTCCGTATCGCAGCAGCCACGAAATCACCAAAAATGGCAGCATCATCAGATTTGTCTAACACGCTTAACGCTCGCGCCAAAGCTTCGTCTTCCTTCTTTCGTTTAGAAGTTCGTTGAGATCGAGAGAGGTTGTCGGAGTTTTGTGAAACTGTTGGTTCCAAATTTTCGTTATTAGTAGGAGAATTCTGAAAATAATAATAATAAATGTTTATTTTAAAAACTATATTAATGCTCATAAACTGGGTAAGCTATTATTTATTTAATATTAAATGATAACTTTTATTAATTATTGTTTTTATTACAGGTACCTTCATCAGAAGATTGCTGGAAAAAAAATTCAGAAGATTTTAAAAACAAATGGGATTTTCCAAATGCTTTTGGAGCACTAGATGGAAAACACGTGGTCATAAAAGCACCCCAACATAGTGGGAGTCTGTACTATAATTATAAAGGTACATTCAGTATTGTGTTAATGGCATTAGTTGACGCTAATTACAAATTTATTTATGTAGACGTAGGATGCAATGGGAGGATCTCCGACGGAGGCGTGTTTGCAAATTGTTCACTTTCAAATGCTTTAAGCAACGGCAGCCTTAATATACCGGCACCAAGTCCTCTTCTTCTTTAAGGTAGGGCCAAATATGTACCCTATGTCATTATAGCTGATGATGCTTTTCCAATGAAGCCTTATCTAATGAAACCTTTTCCTTTTCGTAACCAACCTGGACCTAATCGTGTTTATAACTACAGACTGTCGAGAGCTCGACGAGTGGTAGAAAATGCCTTTGGTTTACTTGCAAACAGATTTAGAATATTAAGGAAACCTATAGAACTATGTCCTGAAAAAGTTATAAAACTTGTAACTGCAATCTGCGTGTTGCATAACTTTCTCTTGGAACGGAGTTCACGGCATGTGTATGCACCACAAGGCTCCTTCGACGAGGAAATTGGTGGTGTAGTAACTCCTGGTAGTTGGAGACAAGAACCCCCTCCGGATAATGTATTGTTCTCAAACAGACCACTGGCATCCAACATGTCTAATGAAAGTAAAGAAATCGGTGAAGAATATAAAGAATATTTTGTATCTCCAGAAGGCGAAGTTAGCTGGCAGTACAGATACATAAGTTGAAATTAACAATAAACCAATAAATAATAAAGACAACTTACCAAATTTTGTTGTGTTTCATTTGCTGGTAAGGTACTCGGCATTAAAAATTGTAAACTTGTGAAGTAATCCCAAGTGCTTGCGTAATTTTCATCTGTGCCTTGGCCACTCTTCTTTTTTTTAAGTTTTCTCAGTTCGTTATTAAACTGCGTTCGTAAATTGTGCAGTTTTCTATTTATTTCTAATGCAGAAGTATTAAATTGTTCGGCCAAAATTTCTACCGCTGCTGCTTTCTTTACTCGATTTTTATAATCGGGATTTGATATTTGCCATAGCTCTGGCAGCGATTCAAAATATAAAATCAATGATTTTATTTCTTCGGTTGACCACGCTCGTGACGTCATTGGTCTAGCTAAAAATTTCGCGTAGGTTCGAAATTACCGACACTCGTTGCGGACAGCGCGCGCGTCCTGTCTCCACGGCAGCGACACTGACACTGAGCGACACCGACACTACATGTGCAACTAAGTGTCGCGGCGATGTACACACACAGACATTCGATGTATACACTTAGTGTCTGGTGTCTGGTGTCGTCGTGTATCCTTAGCTTAAGTCTATAGGGTGTAAATTATATGTATTTGCGACTTTAGTACATGTAACATACAAATACACTGAAATTTGTTAAAGCAGTAAGCAAATGTTTTACTGCAACGGGAAGTGTGTGTGACACGATGGGAATACGAAAAAATGGTTCTGTGTTTTGTCCATTCGTCCTAATTTTTGGTGTGATTTTTTGTCATTTATTCTGACAAGAATTATTTATTTTGAAGTTAATACATGTTTTATCTTCCTATTTAAAAGTTTTGTTTCTATCTTATACTATTGAGGAAATATTGCTCTTGATATGATTGATGATATCAAAACACTTTTCAGTTATTGGAGTGTTATTGAGTTAAAAACGGCTTAACCGATTTTGATGAAATTTAAATGGGACACGTCAAGAATCAGCTTTCAAATAAAAAATGAATCTGCAAATTTGGTTCATCCAGTCAAAAGTTATGAGGTAACAAACATAAAAATAAAAAATATACAGACGAATTGAGTAGGTACCTCTTCCGTTTTTTAAAGTCGCTAGAAAATGGTCCTTATCACAGGAAATACAGTTTTTTTTTGTTTCTTGACTAATTCATCGGCTCTGTTCGAATCCTGCTTTCTTTTTACGTTGTGAGGAACATACCTAGTTTCATCCTTAAACGGAATAATTTTGCGGTTATTTTTGCTGCTATTAACAAACCTGTCGCCATATGTCTACATCTTTAGTAACTTCTACTACTTCGTATTCTTCAGATTTGCCCATTTAGTGAGTAACATCCACTCTTCTGGGGTATAGATGAGTTTGTGTACCACAACTCTTTCAATTACGGAGTGTACAGAATCACCCTTATTTTGAATATGACCCTTATCAAGAAATCGGTAGGTGATGATGACATCAAATTTCTTTGTGGCATGCATACACATTTCAAATAATATCCAGTTTCGGCTTAGGGCAGCAGTTATCCGGACTAAAGTGTCGGAACCCTTTTACTGCAAAAACTTTGATGAAAATGACTTGAAAATGTATTAGAACCGCGTCTTGAAGTACTTTCATCCCATACGTAACAGTATCCATCCTAAGTAACGATGTTATAAATTGTGAAAATGTAGCATGACAGTTTTCTTTTATAAAAAAAAACACGCTAATTTATCCATGAGGATACGTGTGCCAACCATACGTATGTGCACATAATACCGTGCCATTCGACGCGATGGCATATACATATATATATATATATATATATATATATATATCATCTGTTTTGTCAGTTTTGAAAATGAGACATTGGTCGCACGTATTTTTTTCGGGATGTGAAAAGTGGGATTAAATTGGCTATTGACATTGTCTCGGTACTGACGGAGAGACGTAGTGTATCGTCACATTATGCACGACTTGCAACTCGAAGAAATGCAGAATTGGCAAGATGCAATGTCTGTCGAGGGGCGCTCATCAGTCGTCACCCGCCAGTTTTCTTTGATAGCCGTATATTAAATAACTAAATACTCTTTATCTATCGATGTTCTGTTATTTATTGTGTTAACAGAAATACATTTTTAAATGACTTTTAATAGAAGTGAAATAATTGAAATGTAAAAATCTAATAATCGTTATTGTTTATGTTGTTTTCAATTATTTTAAATTAGATTAATGTTTGCATGCCACAGTTTGGCAAAATCATTGTTCCATCTTTTTACCTTCATTTTATGCGAATAAACAATATGCTATTCTATTCATCCGCGACAGGATTTTCGCTCCAGAAGTCGCAGCGAAAGCCGGGGGAGAGACCGTTCCTCGCAGAAGAAGTCAGGGAGACCTGTTGGCAGTGTTTTTACCACTTCCGCTACAAGGGCAAGGCGCACAAGTACGTCCCGCCCTGCAGCTGGAAGAATGAGGGAAACTAGTCATGGTACAGTCTGCGACGGGTACCCACTCCGTAAGTAACAACCGTCTTTGTGTTACGGACCAGAATATCGGTTTACGATTTTTGGTGGACACAGGTGCGAACATTTCAGTGTTTACTGCACGCAGGAAAAGTGATAAAAATGCTAATAATTGTGTTGGGTATAAGCTGTATGCCGCGAACGGTACTGCAATTAATACGTTTGGACTAAAGACTTTAGTATTAAGGGTATATTTTAGACGAACGCGCCCCATACAAACGTAGTTCCAATCTAATTTAATGAATGGCGGATAAAACTCAATGACTTTTTACCTACGCAATCACGATTCTAATATCTAGGTTTGTGGTGCTTCAGATTTTCATTAACTTATACTGTTTTGAAATTATACTGGCTCAAAAACTCGTAATCTTCTATAAGAGTAAAAGTCCTGGCTCAATGGCTAACAGACAACGCACAGCCTAAACCGCTGGTTGCAGAGACTTGAAATTTAGAGGGTGTATTCGTCTTAATGCGTAGGGGTGTACTAAGAAAGGATTTGTTGAAATTCACCCCCTGAGGGAGTAAAAATGGATGAAAACATTTGTATGAAAGACCTATGTTTTTTAACTTACAGTTCTGAAAATTTGTATTCGGAATGATCATTAAAAATAAAAAATATATATGAAGTGTGTGAAATTGGGAATTAAACTTTGTATGAAAAGGTCATTGTTTTTGCAGTTATAGTGATGAAAATTGGTATCTGGATAGAGATTTTAAAACAAAACATGCCATAATAATATTTTTGGCTAGGGTTGATTAGGAGTGAAAATGGGGAGGAAAGTTTGTCACCTGAACCTTAACCGCAGGCGCTCAACCTGTTTGTCCATCTGTAATATTGATGTATCTTTTGAACCGGAATAGGCAGATACTTGAAATTAATAATATTCTAGCCTTATCCCACTCATTGTTTTATGGCCCTGACTTGATAATAGGTACTGCTTGGGTACGTTAGCAAAAAAGGAACAGATTTCTGAGACTATGCCTAACGCAAAAACACATTGGTTAGATACCAATATAAGAATTCTCAAACTAACATGAGAGCAGAAGTTCATAATCACTCATTATAGTAAACATTCAACTAAGGTACTGAAACAAACAATCAACATCATTGTCCTAAAAAATACTATATGAGAATGTTTTATAACCATGTTACGCATGCTTAGCAGGAATATAAAAATAATGCTTGGTGGAAAAAATATTTATTACGAGCGGGATCGGAAACTACAATTACAGGTACTTGTTGTTGCGGGAGAACGCCGGACATATCAATATAGTTTTAAAATGTTTAAGCAAGATTACGTAAACCATATGTATAAACAAGTACTTTAATGTAAAATTTGTAATAAAATATAAAAACAGTATACAGATATTATATTATATAGCGTGCAATATAGTAGATTATACCTACGAAATATTATTTAACGATGTAAATAGCTTAAACAACAAAACGAGTTTGCTAAAAGTAACTAATTAGACTATAAAGTCAGACAAAAAGTAATTAACAACATCAAAATATGCAAAACTTAACAATAAAATGTGAACTATCTTAAGTTTTCCAAAAATGACCAACTGTGATTTCAGCCTTTTGTAGTTGATCTGTAACATGGTAAATTTGTTTATTTCTCCAAATTATTTGTGAAACTACGCTTCAGTGATTATTGTCATGTTTTAAAAATGATTGTTAGGCAATATATTTCAGTTGGCATCTTATTAATCTGTTCAATTTTTTGTTCAATTTTTCTGGCAATTTAACGAAGTTGGTATTTATTGGGGTGCATTTTGACATTGTTATTATTAAGTTTATAATGCCAGACTTAAATAAAATGTTCAGCAGCTTTCAACCTACTCTTAAATACATTTATAGAATACAACATAGAAGCAGTGATGGCTCAGTGGCATTGGCTATGGACTACGTGCCGCAGGTCCATGGTTCGAATCCCGCCCGGTGTTTGAGCTTCACAGCATTGTGGAAGAGCATTTTGCGAATGCCCGCCTGGCTAGCGACCACCCCCAAGGAGAAAATCTGTCGCCAAGCACCTAACGGTGTGTTCCGGCAGCAGTCCTTGAGATCCAGTAAAATTACTGCACATGAGACTTAACAACTATGCATCAAAGTGACGGGCGCGGTGCAAGTCGTGTCTTGTGATGAAACGCATCTGTTATAGGCAGAGGATAGTCCGCTTAATATGTGGGCCTCTTGCTTGAACCGTCACAATAAAAAAATAAATTATAATAATGTATATAAAAAAACAGGTAAATAAAACAATTAAATTATAGTACACTGAAACATATTATAACTAAACTTAGACACACCGAAATACAATGATTCTCAATACTACATTAAATTTCCTCTCTTGAACTGAATTTTTTCTTGGATTGCGAGGATCAATTAAATCTGACAGTAAACATTGAAAATAAAATAATTTTAGTTTCGGTTGTATATGTTGTCACTAGAACAGGTTGTCCCGCACAAATTATGTGACCATACCATACCATGACCATACGACAAAATAGCAGTATTGTCTACCAATTACTTGAAGTCGGCCTTGCATCTGATAAAATATTTGAGATTTCTTTATGTCCATCACGTACCTTACTAACAAAACTGTATTATTTTGTTCTTTATGGCAAATTTTTACTCAAGTCGACGAGAAATAAGCAGGGGCGCGCGGCCGCCGACGCGGTAAGCGGCGCGGCGGCGGCGGCAGCCGCGGGTTACAGTAATTGCGATCGTGTGACTCGACTGCACGTCTCTGTAGTACCTATAAATATATGTTTATGGGATTTGACGGAGGTGCAGGGCGCGGAGCGCGAGGCCGGCGTTTAGCGACGAGACAGCATCACTTTGTTAAAATACCTATTTTTTTCTACTGCTCTTTTTGAAATTTTATAATCAATACCCCATTGTCTTAGTTGAGAAAGCAAGTCTTTGGTTTCTCTCTTTCGAAAAGAGGGAGAACTTCCGGAGAATATATGTTCATCATGCTCATCAAAAGCCTGAGGTAGTTTCATTATCATTACCGAGATTAATTGCAATGTCTTTACTTCTTAAGATGCTATTCATTGTCATTTGGAAAAATGCATTGATTGTTATTACTAGGAACTATATCTGTATTATTATCATTGCTGATACTTGATGTACATTGTTGGCTTCTATCAACTGCACAGCCCTCTGTATTTCCTTCACAATCGCGAGTTTTATATTTTTTGCCTGTCTTTGCATCTGACGGTGACCCACATCTATCTTGTGCTTATACGGAATTTTTGGAGTCATTCTTCATCCTCAGTTTCAGCCTTCGGGGTGCATGCTTCAACCACGTTTTTATATGATCTTCTATATCCTTGTCATTACTCCCTGGTGAGGATAATTTGATGCTGTCTAAAAAGGATATTCTGTTATAGTTGAAACAAATAAATGCCTTTGTTAACATCATTGGTATCTTATACATATTTGGTCTGTAAATATACTATTTAGCAGCGTTTACAGATAAGCTAAACATTAGACAATTAATTAATTTTGGCCCGTGAGGTGCCGAGCTAGAATGTCACCCCCGCATCTTTTCCCGTGGGTGTCGTAAGAGGCGACTAAAGGAAAAATACCGGATGGTGGGCAGCAGCGCTTTCTGAAAAATTTACATCTATAACTGCGACCTCAAGACGCCAGACAAGCGTGGTTATTATGGCAAAATCCCCCCCTAATGATAAGCAAGAAAATGTTTCAAATACCAGAATGTATGTGTATACTTTATGTCCTTGAATGCATCAAAATTATATTGAAAAAGAATAAATATAAAGAGTAAAAAAATTAATTTATTTACTTGGCAATAAAATGTTACAGGTCAAATCTATTGGAACCTAAAATTAATTTAAAAAATTGTTTCTAATACCAGAATGTATGTGTATACTATGTGTCCTTGATGCATTAAAATTATTGTTATATATTATTTAAAAAATAAATATAATAAGAAATATATGTGAATAAAGTATCATACCAGACGTTTTGAATTTTCGTCATTTTGCAGGAATTTTTCTATTTCAGTTATGTCTTCTAAAGTTTCTAAAGGAAACTTGATGGCACTAGGTTTCAATGCTGATGCTTCAGGCACATCCTCTTTTGTCAACAGTGAAATATTTTTTTCATTTTGCGCTTTAATACTGGCCAGTAATTATATGATTTTTTCTTCATATTCTAGAAAGTATAATAAATTTAAATATAATCAAATATGATTCATCCACACTTCCAATAACAATGCCTATACATTAACAGAGACAGAAAAGACATAAGCTCCATTATCAACATTCTTCATTGCATTACTAAACTACTTCTTGTAATAACTTCTTTTACTTATTTAGGGGCAACATTTTACTATAATTATTAAGACAATTGTGATTGGATATTAATTACCAGGAAGTTTTACTTTACTGCTGGAAGCCGTTTGTATACCTGAGAGTGTATAAGGAGTATCAAGTTCTGAAAAAAAAGAAGTGTTAGATTTTCATCAATATTTCTGTTCTTTAATTGTTTTATAACTGTATGAAATGGATTGTCTAATGCTGAATATAAGGCAAGACTACCCCATTTTGAAGAGGTCTTGCCATAGTCCCCATGCTTGGAAGGAGGCTTGTGGATTGCATATCGATATGACAGTTCTTCGCAAGGTGATGCTGCCCACATTATTTTACACTTCATCGCCTCTTACAACTCCCACAGGATAATATGGGAGCTGCTATTTTAGCCTATGGGCCTAATTGATTTAATGATCAGAATCTATCTCTATTATAGAATGTGGACTTTGTGAAGAAACACCTTTTTTGGGCGCACAAATCTGCACTGATCATAGCTCTAGCATTGCTTCTAGTAGTTTGCTATTACTCACTATAAAGTTGATGTATCCTATGAAAGTTTATTATAATTCACAAAATTAAAATCTATGTACAATATCATATTAATTAATTCATAATACGTGTTAATGCTGTACCGTTAAATATACCAACATAATATTTTTGTGCCATCCTATGTATTCTTTATTACAGTACTCAGATGCTTAAATTGGTGGTCACTAAATAATGTACAACTATTTTCTATAACACTGATCAATCTCATTTTTTTACCTTTATTCATGCTACTTTGGCGAAATTGTATCAATAATGCATAAATCACTAAATAAGAAGGGAGGTAGAATATAGATATCTCTTTACCTGTGTTTTTATTTGTGACTAATGAAATTGACTCTGTGTCACTTGTATTCATGTCTCCATAATTCCTTGACACAACAGAATTTCTTTCCTTTATTTGATCATCTTCTGTGAAATGTAAAAAATTTAAATAATATTATCGATGTTTGATAGCATTAGGTTGTGAGCATGTTTTGGACATATGGATCAATAATGAGTGACCCAATCTGGCTGTAAATAACCTGATGCTTTTCATGGGTGATAGGTTAGCCTTTTGTGTAATGGTATGTGATGATGAGGTTGAACAAGCTAAACTTAGAATTTTTAGTTCACGAGGACAGCTGCGCGAAACACACTGTTGGGTGCTCGACAACAAATTTTCTACTTGAGGTTAATAGCTAGACCCTCCTAATTTTCGCATAATGCCTAACACTATGTGGGGTAACTCAACCCCAGTGGAATTCAAACCATGGACCATCTGCACGAAATAATTCATCAATTTCTCATGTGAGTTCATTAACTATATCCTATTCTATTAGGTACCAGTATACTTGAAGTAATATTTTTTTTTCTTGACATACAAACAATAAGTACTTAATCTTTCTTAACTCAAGGGTAGCTATAAGTATGTTTTTTTTATTTAAGATTATGGTTTTCCAGCATGTATTTATTACTTTGTTGACATGTGCTGGAAACATCATGCAAATATGAATTCTACTAGTGTTACTTATGAGGGTGGTGGCCAAATGTTTAGTGAAAGTAGTTATTGTTTGTAAAGTACTTCTGACAGATATATTTGTTGGTATTCGGAATAACACTATTTCAGGTAAGATATTTTTAGGGTGATGAGGTATCATCATTATTATTTGATACTGGAATAGCACTTACGTTTAGCAAAAATCTTTTTTAATTGTGGTGGACTTTCATTATCATCATTTGATATGTATATCTTCGTCTGTAGAGATCTGCGCTTCGGCCTGTCCGTGTCCAGTTCAAATTCTGAATCAGTTTGCAAGTCGGAAGTTACATCTAACAGTTTATTTTTTTGCTTTTTCTATACAATCTGTTGACCAAAATAGTACACGGGTTACCCACAGTGCTTAAATATTCTTTACGATTTCTAAGAAGCCTCAGTTCTTAAATATTCTTTACCATTCCTGAGCCTTGATGTCAAGTGGAAAGTAATGGAACTAAGTCATCCCTTATTTACAACATTAACAGAGTAGAATTATTAGATTCACAGAACAAAAACATTACTTTAGTTTAGTATTTGTATTTACTGACAATTATTTGAATGTAATGTAAGTAATAATCAATAATTTTATTATTATAATATAACCATAATGGTTATCCATTATTCATAACACCTTGATTGATTCTATGAATTCATCACCATCCTAAGGTTGACTGGTAGATATCACTTTCAGTGATACGGCTGCCCATGGTAACACTGTTTTTAAGTAACAAGTAAGTAAGTGTTGTAATAATAAAGAGCTACTATCTAAAAAGTTAACAGAAATCATTTGCAGTTAATATTAGGGCTGCTGACATTGAAAAAAAAAAAAAACTAGCTCTGTGCGAGTTGGATTCATACACAAAGGTTTCTGTATCAACACAAAATGTTAAATAAAATCATCATATTTTACATAAAGTTCAAGATCCTTAGCGTGGCCGGTTTAATTATGAGTATAGATTTAAATATAATCATATCAAGTTTGACACTTGTATGTAGTATCTTTAGGACAGAACTGCTAGGTTCAACTTTATTCTCTTTCATGGACTATGATTTCTTTTGCAATTTTTCTTACCTTAAATACATCAAAAACTGTTCATGCATTAGATTATTACATATTGACTTGACTCAGACTTGACCATGTCAACTAATAAATAGTTGCACTCATCTGTGCTTAAGTTTTTCATCATGAGGGAAAAATGTGTTCCACAAAAGCCAGGCTATGGAACAGAAAGAAAACAAGCAATAGGACTTAGGACTTCATGCACACACATCTAACCGGAGATATACAATTTCAACTCAGATGCATCATTCAAACCTGGAGAGTTGGCAGCCCTGTAGACCTGCTCTGGAATTCAGCTTCAATACTACTCGATTTCAATACCAATTTCAATTTCAACATACACAAAATTTGTACTCTCGATCGACTCATAGAGAATATGGGAATTCTATAATTCTAAAAAACCACAGAGCCATCGAAACAAATACACTGCGTAAGGTTAGCCATACACAACTCAATAAGAACTACTAAAATATAAAAATGCGTTTTTGCCTAAATCTGTACTTATAATGTATTATTGTATCCATATATTCCATTTTTACATTGTTGGGAATTAATAAAATAAGAAATACGGTCATTTACCGCAATTGTATAAAACTAGGACACGATATCTAGGTATAGGATTACTATGCCACAGTCAAAATTTCTTGCAAAGTGAAAAAGAAAAACTTCCAGCTCTCTTTGGTTTGTATTCAAAAGTTTTTTGCACCTTGCTGGAGTAATATTACGCATATTTTATTGTCAAGTGCTTTGGGTCACTAACAAAGTGCTTCGACACACCAAAGCGAGGCCGTGTTTGCTTTCAGTGATATTTGAAGTGTTTTACGAGACGTGCGGTGCTTTACTCAGATAAACATCAAGGTAAAACAATGAGTGAAATTGATGTTTGATTAAATAAAAAATATAATTATTGTGTTATTTCATAGGGTAGCTAATATAATGAGGCCAACAAATCAGCAGCTTGAGGCTCTCATTGAATTCCTCATTCAAAATCCAGGAGTTGCCAGGGGTCACTTGCGCTTCGCCCAGGGCAAGCAAGAAACAAAGAGGAAATGAAATGAGTTGTCGGTATCACTCAATGCCCTAGGCCGTGCGCAGAAAAGATGATTTAATATATTTTTACAATAAGGTATTATTTTGGTTGTAACTATGAGACTGATGTATTTGTAAATTCCTAATTTAAGTAAGACAATGCCTAAGTATATTTTTAGAATTAGTTAAATAGTTACCAAATAACTTTTTTTTTCGTTTAACTTTTAACTTTAAATATTATTCTTATTTGATAAATTTGGTTATTTAACATAGCTTTTTATTATACAGATATATTGTATAAAATAAAATACCTGAACAGTGAAGGATTTTCAAGTGGTTTGGTTTCTCGAGCCAGCTTGTGAGTGATTTTTTGCGCACTTAATGGTTTTTGTTTTGGCTGGTTAATAAGCTACAGCTATGCTTCTTTAAGTTTCTAAACATGAAGTGTATTTGCAATATTAATGCTTGTAATTTTAGATTCTTTATCGAACAAACTCATGGTTACTTATAAACCAATCACCTAATATTTTTATAATTTTTCTTTGCAACTGATGTATAGTTTTGACCACAATCTCACTAGATGCTAAGATTAGTAATAATGTGGTTGAAGGTGCTAAATAGGTGTCGGCTAGAATGAACTGGTTCTCAAGAACAGCTTTTGGATCACACAATGTATAAACAAAACACCCTGCCGTGATGAGGTTCACTGCAGCTTCGGCTCCAGCCTGCAGATGGACTCGAACCATGTAGGTACCTCCAGATTGGCAGTCTATAGTCATTGCCGCTCAGATAACACTGTTTAATTTTTATAGTTAGTTTTTCGTTGTTACCAAGCTATTGTAAACAATTTAATCCTACATGAAAAAAAAAATTAAGTCAACTTCGAATACTGAAAAGTGTGAAATCATTTAATACCATATTGGTTCAAAAGTATGATCTGCATATTGTGATGTTGAAAACACTGCTTAAGCCATGTTAGCTATTATATTTTTTTTTATTTGGAAAAATCAGTGAGTATTTTATTTACAGGAATTAGTAAGTTATCCAGTTAAACAAGTAGTTAGATGGTAGGTTTCTTCTTGAATCAAAAATGGTTGGGGCTAGGATAGGACTGATACCCGTATAGACAAACAATGAAGTGTATATTATATTACTAAACATATTTTCTATTATTATTTATTCACCTTACTGAAGCTAAATATATTAAATATTAAGACTCCTTGCTTCCCACAGTTCTTCTATAAGATGGGCACGAGCCATATATCCCCTTCTCAGCTCAACTGAAGCAGTTGCCTCTAGTTGGTCTGTTTCCCTGGACTCCTGTGGACCTTGATTTTTGTATGGGAGGTGTAGCCATGTCTTCAATATCATCATGACCCAGCCTGGCTATGTTGTGCAATACGCAGCAAGCATTTATTATTCTTGCAGCCTTATCAGGGTGATAGTGTAGGATTCTATGACCCAGGAGGCACCGCCACCTGTTCTTCAGTACCCCAATGGTACGCTCAACAGTATTGCGGGCAGTGCAATGCAATTTCGTGTAATACTCTTCAGGTGATCCCGGTAGAGCATCCACTAATAGGGGTCATAAGAAAATCCCTTAGCGGGTAGCCTGAATCACCTAAAACAACAATAAGAAATAAGTATTACATGCTTATCTTTATTATAATACTGAATATACTGTTACTGAGACAGACATTATGAAAAGGAAAGATTTGTATTCTTGTCTATAATGAATAAAATATATATATATAAAAACTAGTGTACCGATTTGAAAATTTTTTTCACCATTAGAATCCTACATTATCTCTGATGAACATAGGCTCTAGAATCTTTCAAATTTTTTTTTTTTGTTAAATACTCGTATGAAGCTGGAAGGGGCCACTAGTGTATTGTAAATTAATAATAATGACATACCTAATAAGAAAACACTTTCGCCTGCATTCCTCTAGTTCTCCAGATGTTCCTTGATGGGATTTTGGTTCCAAACAAAACTGTCATGTGTGGCTCCTCCAAATGAAGCGTCAACACATAATAACGGGTGGTTAAATTGTAAGGGCCGATGTTGAATATGAACCACACCTAAACGCCAAGTTTTTTTCCGAATTTTATTTGACATTTCTCTATTTCAGACTTACTCAATTTGAACCATGGAGAGATACACAATCCAACAACGTGTTAAAGTTTTCCAGACTTATTATAAAAATGGGCGTTCAAATCAAAATGCATATCGTGCACTTCGTGATTTTTTGGTCAATTTGATCGTCCAAATGTGCGTACAATCGCAAAAATCGTGGAAAAATTCGAGCAAACCGGGTCTGTAGAAGATGTGAGAACACCAGTGCATGCTCGTACAGCTTTATGGGCTGGCGGCATCATCGGGCCGATTTTTTTCCAAAATGAGGCCGGTCAGGCAGTTACTGTGAATGGTGTTCGCTATCGTGAGAAGATAACGAACTTTTTATGGCCCGAATTGGAAGATATGGATGTGGACAATATGTGGTTTCAGCAGGACGGTGCAACTTGCCACACAGCTAACGAAACAATGGCTCTTTTGCGCAACAAATTCAATGGCCGTGTTATCTCACGTAATGGCGATGTCAATTGGCCGCCAAGATCATGTGATTTGACACCGTTGGACTTTTTTCTTTGGGGTTATTTGAAAGAAAAGGTGTACGTCGATAAGCCAGCAACAATTCAAGAGCTAAAGGATGAAATAATTCGGCACATTAACGGCATAGTACCTCCATTATGCCTCAGAGTCATCGAAAATTTGGACCATCGGATGGAGGTGTGCCGCCGTGGTCGCGGCGCCCATTTGACCGATATTTTATTCCATACATAATTGAGTAATACCAATATATCATAATAAAATAAAATTACAATAATTTCCTAAATAGTTTGTGTTTTATTCAAAATCAACATCGGCCCTTGAAATTTAACCACCCTTTATATTGAGCTCTGCATTACAAAGCTGAAACAAATGCAATTTTAGAATTGATAATGAAATATATACTTGTCGGAACGAGTGGCCGAGCACCCTCAGACATGGTGGTTACTTGTCGTATGGCGCGGGTATATAGGGTGAGGAGAACTAAATACCGCACGTACAATGCACTCAGCTTTTTAATAATGATAATCAGGTTACAGTACGTAAGTAGAATTACAGTAGGTAGTTACTTTGAAACAGGCAGTGGACAAAGTATTCCACTGGGTGACGGTCGCTGTCGCGTCCAAGTGCAAAGTGAGCCTTTCGGAGCGAAGCCGCGCTATTTATACTCTGGCCCGCGCGCTCCCACTCGCATCTACGTCGGACCGGATCCGAAAACTCGTTCTGAACGCTGATTGGCTGCCTGACGTAACACGCCACCCGGCCAACGACCAATCAGCGAACAGCACACGTCACCCAGCGTTACACAAGAGTTGGCGCCATTTGCAACTCTAGTCCACTAAAATGAAACTAGATGGCGCTTAACTAAATAATCACAATAATTAAAACTATGCGCCGTCACGGCCAGACTGACACTCGCACGTCCTCGGGCGAACTTCTTGATTTTCTGTAACAAAAGGATAAATGCAGTATATGCTACCGCTCGTTCATTCTGACATAATTAAGACACATTTTCAAGTAATTTAGGGTGGTATATCGATTACTTTCTTAAATCAATGATGATGCTCTCAATCTCGGACAAGACACGCAACTACACCACACAAACTACTGACGCTACCAGAGCAGTGCAGCCGGATAACAGTGCCCCTTCGATGACCACCGCAGGAATCCATTCGACCCGGACAACTGGCATCCCTTCGACTCACTCCCTGGACTCACGTCAACCCATAGCCCAGACAACAGCGCCCCTTCGACGACTGCATCGCAGCAATCCGTTCGACCCAGGCAACAGTATCCCTTCGACTATCTCTCTCTCCACGTGTCAAACCACCGTGTCCTCTATCCAGAATTGAGCACATCATATAGCCCAAGCAACTTCATTCATGACTCAATATTAACTACGGAGAACAGAATAAGATGTATGTTAAGGAATTTAATTTCTTACCTACAAGTTAGGTCTAAGACATGTCCGAAGAGGCGGTCAATGTGTCACTATGAGCCGACAAAGTGTCGCTGCAAACTGACATGGTGTCACTCGAGGCTGATAAGGTATCGCTCTCAACATCATCGTTAATCGTGACCGCCGTCACAGGCTCATCTTCATCATCATCATCACAATTTGTCAAAACTTCTGAAATTTCAGAGGATATGCTAAACCGGCATATCCTCTCGGTACTACGCGCAAATTTTCATGAGAGTACTTATAAAGACGGTTAGAGCCAACAATGCTTTTTAATTTGTAACGATCATTTTCTAAAACGTGGGTAACAACAAAAGGACCCCTAAATTTTCGGTCTAATTTGGTCTGGTTACGCTCGCTACATTTGATAAAAACGAAATCACCTGCATGAAATGGATTTACTTTTGCTTTTCGCCTATTAAAACGCAGTGCATCTAAATTTGCAGCCTTCTGAATATTTTCAGAAATAACATTTCGAATGGCTTCAAGATTTAAACGTGTGTCGAAAATGTTCAACCGCTCGCACGACCGCCAGTGTCTCCAGTTCGTAAGAGTGATATCTCGACTCCACCTCGGTCGTGCGGCGACTGAAATATTCGACAATATGTGGCATGTTGTTTTTTTTTTGGATCAGTATGGCACCGTAACCATCAGTACTTGCATCTGTATGCAGTTCTATTGGCAAATCGGGGTCATAAATGGTCAGTACCGGTTCCGAAGTTAATATTTTGACTATGTTTTTATGAACCTCATCATGTCGATCGTCCCACTTAATAGGGCCTTTTAACTTCGTCAACAGATATAAGGGACCAGCTATTTTGGAAAAATTTGGAATGAAACGCCGAAAATATGAGGCTAGGCCTAAAAATTGGCGTACTTGAGAAGCAGTTTCAGGCGTTGGGGCTTTAACTAAAGCTTCTATTTTCTTGGGGTTTGGACTTCACCGGCTTGGATAGAGTAACCCAGGTAATTTACCTCCTTTTTCATGAATTTACACTTCTGGACATTAAGAGAAAAACCGGCTTCAGACAGCGACTTTAAAACCATGTCCAGACGATGTAAACCTTCAGATATATCCGAAGAATAGCAGAGAACATCATCCATATAAGCCGTAGCAAAGTCTTTAACTGGTTTCAAGGCACTGTTAATACACCTTTGGTACACAGATGGTGCGTTTCTCAAAACAAATGGCATAGCGAGATATTCGTATTGCCCATCTGGTGTCACAAAGGCCGTACGCTCAACAGAATCGGGATGAACCAAAATCTGGTGGAACCCAGATGCCATGTCAAGGGTTGAAAAGAAGTGAGCGCCATTTAAGCGGTCAATCTGTTCGTCAATACGTGGATGTGGATAGTGTTCAGGTTCAGTGTTAGCATTAAGCTCCCTATAGTCGACACACATCCTATCTGTCCCATCATGCTTTTTAACAAGTAAAATTGGGCTAGCAAATGGAGACGTACTCTCGCGAATAACACCAGCATCTAAAAGAGATTGCACTTTGTCTCGTACAATTTCCTTCTCAGAAGCGGATAGCCTGTAGGGATGTCTTTGCACTTTCTTATTGTGATCCACCAAATTAACGGTCATTTCCCCTGTATTCACGCGACGGACAGGTATTCCATCGATAAAGGACTCTTTGTACTTGGAAAGGATTCGAAGTAACTCGATTTTATGATGCCCCTCTAGGTCAGTATCAACGTCAAGGAAGTCAAGGTCGTCGCATGCGTCACAATTTTTCGTAATATTGAAATAAATTTTGTTATCACTAATTTGTACACTCACTCCTTGTTGGAGAATATCCCTACCTAGAATAACTGATTCCGAAATGTTATCAGATGGGACAATGTGGAACAAAACTGTGAGTTCAATACCCTCGATTTTGATATCGCTGAGAATTTGAGAATCGCATAAAATGTTTCCTTGACCTACCCCCGAAAGAAATATTTTCTCATTGCACGCAGTACCGGAAAACCTAGCGATCAAATCTGATTTGATCAAAGAGCATGCAGAACCA
This sequence comes from Plagodis pulveraria, assembly GCA_963890685.1. Lineage (NCBI taxonomy): Eukaryota > Metazoa > Arthropoda > Insecta > Lepidoptera > Geometridae > Plagodis > Plagodis pulveraria. Next base: position 22,865,401 of record OY982967.1, read on the forward strand.
CTATCGAATAAGAATTGGACGAGCTCACCCGATGATGTCGCCAGCATACTCCTCGCAGTTTGATGGTTGCAGACATGGACCTCTTTGACCACCTCCTCCGGACAGGCTGGAGAAATGTGTCCTGGTTTGCCGCACACGAAGCAGGATCTCTTCTCAGCGCCTTCCTTAGATGTTGATGGAGGATTCGGATCCACACGAGGTTGCTTGCAATCCACTTGTTTGTGTCCTAAAGCACCGCAGCGGTTACAGGTGCCCTTGAATCTGGTGTCGTTAGTATTTTCATTACTCTTGAATCGCTTCGGTTCAAACTCATGGTCACTGCCGTCGTATCTTCTTTTGTTCGAAATCCCGTTAAGTTTCCGAAACAGCTGAGCTCTTGTGATTATGTCTAGTCCGTTCAATTCTTTTTTTTATAAAATTGTCTTTGAAGCAAAGGACAGACATAATAAATCCGGTCATAATGTTTTCAGGCATTTTTACGCGGGGAATACGTTCCACTATGCTCCATAGTCGTGTTGCAGCCTGGCATGCTGTCTCCTTCCCAGTGATGCGAAATCTCAGTATGTCATCAAAGTAATCTTGAGGCAGCATAGGTCTTGCAAATTTGGTCATTAGTAGTTCCTTCACACGTGGCCAAGTCATTTCTACCAGGCTAAGTGTGGTCAGAGCGGTGGCTGCACGCCCTTTCAATGACTGCGTCAAGGCAAGAAGTAAGTCGATGCCTTCTAACTTTTTGCTTGTAACAATTATCTCGGTAAGCTTGCACCAACCCTCAATGTCAGCATCCTCGTCGTCAGGATCGAACTTGATGAACTTTGTAGAGCTTTTGTTTGCCGTCGCCGGAGCTTGTGTAGCAGCCAGTAATTGAGTCAGTAGTGCTTCCATTCCGGCGAGAATATTAGTTGCAGCTGCTTCATGTCGCTGGTCCTCTTGCGACTCCTCATGGTGTAGCCCTTCGGATCCCACTTCTGATGTCGGAACGAGTGGCCGAGCACCCTCAGACATGGTGGTTACTTGTCGTATGGCGCGGGTATATAGGGTGAGGAGAACTAAATACCGCACGTACAATGCACTCAGCTTTTTAATAATGATAATCAGGTTACAGTACGTAAGTAGAATTACAGTAGGTAGTTACTTTGAAACAGGCAGTGGACAAAGTATTCCACTGGGTGACGGTCGCTGTCGCGTCCAAGTGCAAAGTGAGCCTTTCGGAGCGAAGCCGCGCTATTTATACTCTGGCCCGCGCGCTCCCACTCGCATCTACGTCGGACCGGATCCGAAAACTCGTTCTGAACGCTGATTGGCTGCCTGACGTAACACGCCACCCGGCCAACGACCAATCAGCGAACAGCACACGTCACCCAGTGTTACACAAGAGTTGGCGCCATTTGCAACTCTAGTCCACTAAAATGAAACTAGATGGCGCTTAACTAAATAATCACAATAATTAAAACTATGCGCCGTCATACTATTTAGGAATGTCAATAAAGTCTATTTACAAAACATATATTTAAACTCACAATAAGAACATTTCTGGAATGAAACCCTTTTCTATTGTAGAAGCGCTTCTCATTTGGATTGGGTCTTACAATGGCTATGTGTGTCCCATCGATACATCCCAATACTCATCAAGAATACCTATTTACGATTTGAAATACTCTTCGTTTTGAATGTAATTTTTCAAATTCTAGTTGAATAATTATCATGTAAAATTAAAAAATATGTGAAAAAGATGGCGAGGCGTAATAAAATGACATCTCGATCTCGTTCGGAAACAACTGAAATTAAGGACATGACATTTCACCTTTAGTAAAGGCGTTCACAGACGGCAGCTATAATATACTGTTGTTCGCTTTATGAGGGTGCGCATTTTCTATAGGCCAGCCGGCTATGGTTGGGAGAGCGGTGGGTGCTCTTAGACACAGGGGGTGTTATTTGTTGGCGAAAATTACATTGGGGTAGTGGATCTTTCTAATAGTGAGGGCGCCACCAGTTTACTGACAGGAATATTCTGTGAATGCTGACAGAAAAATGAAACGTCTGATCACCTTACATACGCATCTATCTATAATTTCTCTCAAAAATATGACTTTACATTGTGTTCCTTATGAGGTAAACTTAACCTATGGGGGTTAGTATAAATTTATATTCTAAAACATTCTTATGTAAACATTATGTAAGTTTGTAATTACATATTCTTAAATTATTTCTTATTTCTGGTAAATCCTACATGTAGGCGGGTCCTCCTACGTGTGGGCTATGCTAAATTAACACGTGCAATTATCTTATCAATACACCCTGGATGTTGGACAATGTGGGCTTCTAAATTTGTTAAAAAATGTCACCAGATGGGCGGCGAGTGTGCACCAAGACTTCAGGTGTGAGGGACAAAAACCACGCTTTGTATTAAGCGTGGCCGAAGTCGACGAGCATCACGGTTGACAGGTGCATATGTGGTGATTTTTTCTCTTATATTCTTGAATAAAACTAGGGAGCGGCAATCTGCCGCCCCTTCCAAAGCAAATCAATTAGCATGTAAAAGGCGCCATTGCGCACGATACGGTCGGCACGTCGCCACGACGTACAGCCGGCACATTTTCGTCCTCCTTGCTCTTATAGCACTTTTTCAATTATTTTATGTTAAATGATGTTCACTGTTCTCTTTGTCCGGAACGAAGAGAAAAAAGGAAATTGGGATCCATCGATTACAAACCATTTACCTCTAGGTTTTAGTTATGGTCAAAACTCTCTGGTAAAATCCTTCTACACGACTGCAGTTGAAGAGAATACCAAGGGCGTGTAAAAATAAAATTATATATTCTTCAATAAATGTTCTAAACTTGACAAAAAACAAACATTTTTAATTTTCTCCACACAAAAGATTGTATGTCTATCGAAACATCTCGCAGGGGCACAGCTTTAGGAGACTCGATTATTTAGCAGATGCCACTTTTGTACGAAACCCACGTACAACTGTCAACGTCAGCTCCTAATAGCTGTCTTTGTTTCTGATATGTCTTCGAATGGAAATTGAACATTGAAAAGAAGAAGAAGAAGACCTATCTTTGTTTACTACTAATGTTTATTTAAATACGAAAAATCGTGCTAAATTCTATGAAAATATGATGAAAGTTATTAGAAATCGACCAAATGAATTCCAAACGAGACCAAATGTTATCAAGTGAAAAAGTTATGTTCTAAACAATAGATGAAGAAGTGAGATGTCCACCAACGATTTGTGCTTTACAAGCTTTGTCACAACGTTTAATAGACTTGGCCTGGCTTACCAGCCTTCTCCAAGGATCCACTGGAGTATTACCGACCGCCACAAGCTGCCTACTTCAAGAAATTCACAACGAACAAATTGACACGCAACAATACATAAATGTATATTACATCCCAACAGATATAGCTTTGTATTATTGTAATCTATCACACAGTTATATATGCTGCTATCACACAGCAGGTATAGTAATATAAATTACCTTACATTTTGTTGGTGCATGTCTCGGTGGACGGACGATTACCGTTACCTAAATATTATACAGGATTTTTTTTATTTTAATGCCTTAAATATTATGACTCTCACATTTAATAATAATAATAAATAAATCTTTATTCGGAACATCAACATATGAACAAAAGCAGATGAAAACGATGATACTCGCAAAAGTTTTAGATTAAAAACTGTGTTTCGAATATCAACGCCCTCCTCCTTAGCAACTAAGGTACAATTAGTTCCACAGAATACATAGAATCGAGAAGTCTTAAGCATATTGTAAATCTAATTTAACTATATGTGTGTGTGTGTGTGTGTGTGTGTGTATGAGGGTGTGTTTTGTGTGTGTTCTTGTGTAAGAGAGTGTTATGTGTTATATTGTGTCACAAGATAGTAGTAATAGCTCTTAAATTTGATAATTCACAATCTGCTCAGTTTCGTCGTATGTGAGAGATTGTAGCCAGTCTGTAACTATCTTAATATTTAGAATTTGATTCAATCTATTATATAAAGAATTACTTATACAATAATAATGACGGGATGCTAATGTAGTGCGATGTGACTCCACCTTACAGAGCCTGTCATATCTACGCTTGGATTGAACAAGTAGAGGGTCATAATTTAGTTCCAGATGCTTTCGCTGCACAGTGTTCAGTATGAATAACTGTCTGACGGTAAGGAGCTTGCAAAGCGAGTATAGATCAGTTGTTGCAAATCTGCGAGGTTTTTTTGAAATCACTTTGAGAACTGACCTTTGTGCTCTTTCAAGGTTCAGCATGTGTGTTTTAACAGCTCCACCCCAAGACGTTATGCAATATGCTAGGACTGATTGAGCCAATGCAAAGTAAACAATTTTTAGGCATTTTAGATCGGTTACATCCCTAAGGTTCTTAAATACGTACACAAGCTTTCTGATACGGGATACAGTTGCGTCTAAATGCTCTTTCCAAGTCATGGTGCTACCTATTATTACACCAAGATATTTTATATTGTTAGCTCTGTCTATACAACTACATTGACAGTCATGTGAATATATAAGCTGGCAAGAGGCAGCTGCAATTCAACAACAAAGACGACAAACCAATTTAAAACCAGAGAATGATTTTTCAATTTTTACAAGTTAATTTCACGTACCAAAATCCATAGATCACAAAAGACGACTACCAAAGCGGCGTGTTCCAATTGCCCGCGAAATTGATCGGTCCGAACATCTACCCGCCACGGACCGGGATACCGGTCCGCTAATCTATTGGCAATCGTGCCAAGGTTGCCACCGCTCTCTTCAGCACCGAACCGTCCACCAAGACCTCAGCAAATCGGGGGACACCATCTCTACCGGAGACAAGATTGAGGATGCGCCCCCTGCGCCACATGAGTGACGGAAGGTTAGGATCCTTAATCAAAACGAGGTCTCCAATTTTGGGTGGATCGGTTTTGTCAGTCCACTTGACGCGTTGCTGGAGAATCGATTTTTGGACATACAGAGATTTTCTTGTGTTACTGTGAGTTAAAGAATTTAAAATATCTATTTTCAAGCTTTTGACGTTAGGTTCACTGTCATTATTTTTCCAATGTTTAATTGATTTTACGATTACTTTTCTCATAGCCATAATTCATTGATTAGTTATAGTTTTTCTGTTTTGCACTGAATACTTTTTTATTTGAAACTTTGCGTAGTTTATTTTCACACATAAACATTTATTTCAACACATTTGTACGCATTTTCGCAATATATGATTGCGACATTAATTTTTTTCTTCTACAAAATTATCATATGGCTTTTGCTTAAGTGGACGAATCACCATCAGCAATCATTCTAGCATAAATCATATCGTACATGGGTATAGAATTTTTGAATCCTTCAACGACGATATCTGCTTCCATGGCAGAAGAAGGCCCACCGTAGTTTTTGAACCATTTTTTTTGCATATAGGTAAGCCTTTGACCACAATCTCACCTGATGGTAAGTAATGATGTGGTCGACGGTGTTAACAGGTTTAACCTAGAATTACTGGCTCTCAAAGACTGCTGCCGGAACACACCGCTAGGTGTTTGGCGACAGATTTTCTACTTGAGGGAGGTCGCTACCCAGGCGGGCATTCGCAAAATGCTCTTTCACCATGCGGTGAAGCTAAAGCCCGCGGCGGGAATTGAACCATGGACCCGCTGCGCGGCAGTCCATAGCCAATGCCTCTGAGCCATCACTGTTTCAAAATTGTGATCTCTTGACATCTGACCTTTGTATTTTCTGCGCGTTTACATATGATACAATATTTATTTCTCGATGCCATAAATAGTACTTCGCCAAACCGCCTGCCTATGATTGCTGCAGTACCTAAATTTAATCTTAAATTGCTGCCATATGATCGATTTCCTTCCAACTATATTTATATGTGTGATAGAACAATTCTATATTGGATTATGACTTGAAATGTTTTGCAACGTTTAAAGTACATAATTAAAATCAATGAGCCTAATGTCTCATGCATTAAAATGTATTTTCATTACTTCGGATTTTAGATTATATTCTTTGTTAAATCTAAAACAAAAATATTTGATTATGGTCATGTTTTTTCTAGCCGGTCACTGAGGAGATCGTTCACTTCTAGGTATGCCTGTGGTTCAGTACACGTTCCAACGTCTTACATAGTATGGAAGTGACTGAAATAGGCCTGTAATTGGCAGGGTCTGCGCGACTACCTTTTTTGGGCACGGGCTGCACGTTTGCAAGCTTCCAGGACTTCGGCACTTGACCAGTCGTCATAGACAAGCGAAAGAGGCGAGTCAATACAGGAGTCAACTCTGGCGCACACATCCTCAAGACTACAGCTGGTATACCGTCTGGACCACTAGCTTTGTTCACGTCTAGATTTCGCAACGCTTTGCGTACTTCAGACTGCCGAATGCGGATTTCTGACATTAACGTCCCGCAATTTGGCAGACTAGAAGGTACAGCATTACCAGCATCTAGACGTGAAGACTCTGCAAACAGAGTGGCAAATAAATTTGCTTTCTCTTCAGCAGTATGCGCTAGTGAGCCGTCGGGTTTCAGCAGTGGAGGCAGTGAGGGACGGCAGAAGTTCTCTTCGATCGACCTCGCCAGGGACCAGAACGCTTTGCTACCCGAAGGGTAAGAAGCAAGTTTGTTCCATGTTCGGCGTATGTGGTCGAAGCGAGCCTTCTAGAGAGCCTTTTTGCAGGACTTGGCGGCAAGGTTAAATGCTTTCTTCTTCTCACGTACATTTCTAGATTTGCGGGTTCGAGCATCAGCCCAGGCTAAGTAGGCCTCATGTTTTGACGCTTCTGCATCTCCACATTTGGCATTAAACCATGGACGAGCTTTGCTGGACAGCGGGATGTCAGAAAATGGAATGAAATATTCCATACCCTGACGTAACACTTCTGTCACAGCATCCGCGCAAGCTGAGGAATCGCTCGAAGAAAAACAAACCCTCCACCAAGGATAAGACGAGAAAAAATTACGCATCTCATCCCAATCTGCTCACTTGTATCGCCACACCCGCCGGGTGCCTTTTGGGCTAGGATCGGGCGGGGAGTAGACTGATACAGATTTCACCAGACAGTGGTCGGAGCTACCCAAGGGTGATGAAACCGACGCCGAGTAGCGGTCTGGATCTGTTGTCAGCAGAAGGTCCAAGCAGTTGGCTGTGTGGCCATCAACATCTGGTATCCTTGTAGCTCCTTGGACCAGCTGAGTGAGGTCTAGCGTCAAGGCAAGCTTACGCATCTCTCGACCAGCGTGGTCTGTGCTCTGGTATGGGTATAGCCAGTCTTGATGGTGGGCGTTGAAATCCCCCAGAAGCACTAATTGAGCAGAAGGATACCTCTGTTGGGCCACGTCAGCTGCCTCACTGAGGTAGTTTGTGAGCCTTGTTGTCTCCTCATCTCCGCTGTGCGAACGGTAGACACTAGCATAAAGTATCTAAACTACCGAATAAATGAATTCAATGAAACTTAACAGGATTTGAGTTCATACTACGAAGAAGGTTATTGTATACTTTTTATCCCGAAATTCAGTACGGTTCCCTCGGGAAAGGGGACGAAAGTGAAAATGTTAGTTAGTTGTAATTTATGAACGCGTCGTCCGATTTCAATTATTCTTTTTTTGTTACAATAATGACCAGTGAGCTCGGAATCCCATGGACAGCCCGGCACCCCACGGGTAGCCCAGCATCCCATGGGCTACTGAATCGAATTCAGTGAAACTTAACACAATTTGAGTTCAAACTACAAAGAAGGTTATTGTATACCTTTTATCCCGAAATTCAGTACGGTTCCCTCGGGAAAGGGGACGAAAGTTAAAATGTTAGTTAGTTGTAATTTATGAACGCGTCGTCCGATTTCAATTATTCTTTTTTGTTAGAATAGTGACGAGTGAGCTCGGAACCCCACGGGCAGCCTGGCACCGCAAGAGCCACCCGGCACCCCAAGGACAGGCCAGCACCCCACGGGCATTCCGGCACCCCATGGGCATCCCGGAACCCCAAGGGCAGCCTGGCACCCAACGGGCAGCTCAGCACCCATGGGCAGCTCGGCACCCTACGGGCATCTCGGCATCCTTATTTAAATTTGCCAGCTTTTCATGATAAAACTCTAAAATCTAGAACATTCGCCACAATATTTTTTTTAAACTATTTATCTTTTGCCGGATAGGCATTTTGGAGACTGGGCAATGGAAGTGTATGTGGGCTACTCCCACTTATTATTAAATAGTTATAATATCATCCATCACCATACATACTTATCAAGCATAATTTTAACCGTTCACAATAATAACAAAATTTAATGTATAACTATTATTCATAATTTTATATATTAATATTTATATTTACAATAAACTCTTATACATTGTAATATTACATATCCATGCATAGTTAAGTTATATTTACATGCTACTTGAATTCTTGTTATAATATTCTAATATCTATAACTTCTAGGTTAGCCTGAACAACAGGCATAAAAAAAAAAAAGTTTTACTTCATAATAATTATTTAACGTGCCAAAGGTAAACAAACGAGCATATTGGAACCGCGTACGGTACGGCTGTGACATACGACGGCCCGCACCGCGGTATGCAAACATAACAAGTTTTGAGGCACGCGCAGCCTACACCGGCCGCCTGGGCAGCTCTCGCGCTAGTCGATGCCAAACGCACATGCGACGCGGAGCCCACGCAGCTCAACTCAATTTCTCTCGCTAAACCGCTTGTTAACCTTTCGCGTGCTTATGTGATTCAATCCTATTTACTCGCTTGTTCATCTCACTCTGAACTCTTCTTCTAATGGTGGCTTGTGTGCATCAATAAAAGAACAATGATTGTGAACGTTATAACGAAGTTTGTTTTGGGAACCTAAGCTTCATCAAGCAATTTTCGAGGAATACATAAAGTGCGCGTTTCCACTGTCGAAGAACGTCATCCGTCATCGGAATTATATCGTGTTGGAGTACGTATCCCACCGTTTTGGCCTTTTTCGAACATTTGGTTTTCACAAGTAGAGGCACAATTTACAATGGCAAGAATGACGGATGACTTAACCAAATTTAATTATGTTTTGTCACACTTGGAAAGGGAATATGCTATTGAAGTGGAAGACGTTATTATATCGCCCCCAGAAACTGGGAAGTATGAGAAATTGAAGATTGAACTAATTAAGCGACTCTCTGTATCTAAGGAGAAGAAAGTGAAGCAGCTGTTACAGTCAGAAGAATTAGGCGACCGCAACCAATCACAATTTATTCGACATCTTCAGCACTTGGCAGGACCAGCCCTTTCCGAGGATTTTGTGAGAACGATTTGAACAAGCCGGCTACCTAACAACCTTCAGACATTCATCGCGTCTCAGGTCAAACAAACAAAACAAAACTTTAATTTTGGCGGTTCGCGGACCCATATTTCATTACATACTGTGGTTGTTTACTTGAGAGACTCTACAACTTCACACTGCACTATGTCTTCTAAATTGTCGCATAACTCCGGAGCAATTTGGGCCCTCCTAAAACCTGTGCTGACTTCACTGCTATCATACATTCAAAAGATTCACTTTCCCAGCGATGGTCTTGTAACGCAAGATAGGAACAAATCTATGTTTTTTTGTGTTGGGCTGTAAACTGCAAGACATGTACCCTAATATTGTGCAATATTCCTGGAACTTTCATGAAGCCGGACACGGAAAGGGGGCACCCGATGGTATAGGGGCCACATGCAAGCGAACCAAGTGATTGCTTCAGGAGGTGATATAACTAACTTGACGGAGTTTGGTTCTGTTATGTTGACTTATGTGATCCTTTTAATTTACCAGACATAGAATTCCAGCGCCTGTGGAGGGTAACCAAACCTTTGGTACTATATTTAGGGTGCATCTAAAGGTGAGTAGATACGGCCTGCATAATAATCCGTAACTGAACATTACATACGCTTGTAATTAATCCTATCTCGTCATCAAGGAAAACTATATTATCACTAAGGTTCCTAGCTCTTCATAACAAGAATCTCAATTTAAATTACCTAATAAAATTTTGTTTTAGGTTTTCTGCTTTGTTCAGTTCCTCGCTAATGGTGTTTACCAGAGGCAGGTTGGACAAGACCACACGCTTTGCCAGACTCAAACAACAGTGAGCAGCAAGTACATACATTTACAAAATGTATTTACTTTGTCGGTAAAGTGTTTCACTTCATCTAAACAATTCATAAAACTTACAGGCTTTTTGCTGAATGGGTGCACTTTCCAGGGACAGATTCTGCATGAACAAGCGTGGCTTCAAGGTTTGAAGAAAAATTTAATGTGCCAATCTTTTGGGTCTTATTGACTGCACCCATGTCAAAATTTTCCCTCCATCTGGGTCACAAGGCACCCAATATAAAAACAGGAGAAAGGATGCGCACTCCATCAATGTTCAGGTGGTAAAAGTTTTAAGAAAGTCATAAGCTAATATTTTATTTAACACAGCCTATATGTGGACAAATTTTGGGTTCAAATTATTATTTGAACCCAAAATTTGTATTATTATTACTAATAAAATATTTTAAGTAATATTCTAAATAATTTACGCTATGGAATAAGGCAATGGGGTAATTCTGTGGATACCATATTAGCTAATAATCAGAAAAAAGTTGTCCATTGTTATTCAAAAAAATAAATGTGATGACTATGCCTTCACTGTACATATACGAAGCATGCATATTTGTAAAGGAATACCTTAATTTATTTACTCAGAAAGAAAATAAACGGCCTCGTAAAACTCGTTATAAAATTGGAATAAATCCGCACTGTCTTTCAAAATCTGTGTTTTTCAGTAAAAGTATTTATGTGATGGCCACCAGGGTATTTAATAATTTGCCTGATAATATGAACGAACTGGAATTAAGTTATTTTAAAAAGATTCTGAAGAAAATGCTCATTGACTATACCATTGATGAGTACTTGAATGATAAAATACAATTATAGTGATTAGCAATTATGACACATTATTTTATTTAAATACAACAATCTGATTCCTTGATATTATTAATAAATAAAATCCATTCCAATTATTTAATTCCTTGACATTATTTATAATAATGAAAATTTGTTTTATGTATCGTCACTTTTTAATGCATGTGATATTTCTCAATCGATAATTATAATTAGTAACAAATTATAAATTTAAAATGTATACTTAATAATATTGCTCACCGTCTCGGTATGTTACAGAGTCCTTTTTAATAATATATGTAAGAACTGTATACTCCTTAACCTGTGACAATGCAATAAAGCTATTTCATTTGATTTAGTAATAACAAATATTTTGATAATAGGATATATATTATTATAGGTAGCAGATTTTGAGTGTGAATGCAAGATATCCAGGCAGGGTGCATGATGCATTCATTTGGCGTCACTCTAATGTCAGACAGGAGATGAAAAGACTTTCCGTTAGATGAATTGAGAACTATTTTCTCCTGGGTATGTCATTTTAGTTCATATGTATTGTATATACATTATTTTTGGAGCGCTCGTAGCGAAGTTTGCTTAGCTGTTCTTAACCGATCAGCAAAGTTAAGCAACGTCCGCCGCGGTCAGGAGTTGGATGGGTGACCGCTAGTGACATTACTACTGAGCGTTTCCGTGCTTCGGAGGGCACGTTAAGCCGTCGGTCCCTGTTGTTGCCTTAGGATAACAGTCGTTGTTGCATGGTGGTAGGGCATTTTGTGAATGCCCGCCTGGCCAGCTACCACCCTCAAGTAGAAAATCTGTCGCCAAGCACCTAACGGTGTGTTCCGGCAGGTATCCTTGAAAGCCAGTAATTCTAGGTTAGCCTGAACAACACCTTCGACCACATCATCACTTACCATTAGGAATTAGATAGTGGTCAAAGGCTTAACTATCATGCTAAAAAAAAACATCAATGTTCCCAGCAATATGATGTTATGGATTCATGTTTACTGGAATTTTTTTTACTTGATAACTTCCATAGTTATTAGTCTCATTTTAAACATACTATATACACTTTATACAAAATACTAGAGCTTAATAATTGTTGTTGTAGATGCCTCAGGCTACCCGCTTGAACCATGGTTAATGACCCCAATACTCCACTCAGAAAATGCTGTTGAACAGAGATACACCCAGTGGCACTGCCAAGTGAGAAATGCCATTGAATGTACTAATTATAATACTGGCTATTTAAAAGGCAGTCTGAGATGTCTTAGAATAGACAGAACCTCCACGATGCACCTGAGAAGGCTTCTCAGATAATATATGCCTGTTGCATAATTTATAACTTGATGAAGCATTTTGGGTAGACAACTAAACACAATTACTAGCTCGAATAAAATAAATCGAAGCTGAATTAGTAAGAAAGTGAGTATTTTATTGATAAGTAATGAAAATACTGTTGGGGGCCAGGCTAGAATGTTATAGATGTGGGGACCCCAACTGTGCCCATGATTGGGTGTCACAACAGGCGACTGAGGGGAAGAAATACCGGAAGGTGGGCCAGCAGCGCTGTCTGAGAAACTGCTATGATATACTGCGATCCCCAAGACACCTTTCAAGTGTGGGGATTATGGCAACCCCCCCCCCCACTCCTTTATGGAATAGGCTGTGTTCAGCAGTGGATAATCTGTCTTATACAGATATATGATTTCCATCCTAGAATGTGTATCTAAGATGACATTAGTAGGATCTTACCAAATTTGGGCAAGGGAGGAGGCTTGAGCGGTGAAAGAGAACATTGATATCATCATAAAGGGAAAAAAACCCTTAACCTTACTCCCTGGGTTGCAAGTCCCAGGCATCTTGACTTGGGCCTCTTTCTCTGCAACGCTATGGACCCCGCACCCACATGGTGAATCCATGGAATGTTAAGTAAATTTGTCTCTATATTACAGAGTGCAGTTGGATGAAGATAGTGATTAACAAAATGTAGATCAAAATTAAACCAACCTAGTGCCTGCAGTGCTGCTTCGTCAAGGCAGACGGGCTGAACTTCTTCAAATTTTTTAATTTATTCGGATATATAACATAAACTTATATGCAAAATTTGATTAGAATATGTTTTCTCTACACTATTAAATTTAATATGGTAGTGTAGAATTTTGTTTTATGAAAACCGTCTACCTATCCAGTCCTATGTCATAAGGGTTATGACATAGGACTGAAACATATGGGGATTTTTGTTTTAATATAGATGATAGATGTATGATGATGATAGATTTTGCTAGATTTCGTCCAGCTAGAATTGTGCTAATAAATGATTTTAGAGGGACATGACCCATCCACCATAGAGTGGAAACCAAAACAACTACTTCATTAATACTACAAATAATTATTCAATTGAATTAAGATATATAATTTAATTAAATATAGCAAGGCTTGGGAATTATATTTATTAATCTGCATAACTCCTCATTATCATTCCTACACTTGTCGCACTCACATGAGGTTAGTATAATGTGTCTGATATAGAACAAAAACATATATACTATGTATGATAAAAAAGTTTTATGGCGAGCCGTTTGGCCATGCCATACCTTGTGGATGTCTTTTTTAGTCATTTACCAATTTACTATTCGGTTAGTTCGATTACTTTAACGCCAATTTGCAGCAACACTCATCGACGGAAGTGGTGTCGTGCTGCTCAATGACCGATTATTTTCGTTTCATCGCTCTTAGGATTCCACATGGGAATTAAGTATGATAGAGAATTTAATAAATAACCTAGAACATTTACAATGTAACTATAGAAGAGTTATTGAATAATTATTATAGTTATTGAAGAATATAGGTATTGATTAATGATACTGCCATAAACTTGTATATAGTCATAATAATGAAATGTGACTATAAATGTTTATTCATAAAAAGATAGAAAGGCAAACACATAATTAGTTTTCTATACAACTGAATCAACAGTGTTGTAAATTTTAATTTTAGCAATCACAGCTCTTGAAATAATTAAACCATAACTTAATCTTGAAAAAAATTTCTTATATCTAACAAAAATAAAACTTAAAAATACAAAAAAAAAATATTTTTTTTTATGTACCATGTAACTGTGGTTACCGCCACAACAACAGCTTTCTAAATTTAATTTTAGCAATCACAGCTCTTGTCTTAAACAAAAATTAACCTCAAACATCGAGCTTGCAAGGTAGACACAATGCATCTAGTGAATTAGCACAGCTGATTTTAAGTGGTTAAACATTGTTTCCTTAAATCAAATTACGTGGGCAGCGATCGGAGGATGCAAAAAAATATATTTTATTTTAATAAATTTAATTGTACGATAAATGATCGATGCATTCGCTTGAATTTAGAGTTCTTGAAGCATAGGCGATCGGTTTATCCGAGGCTACGGTGCCTTGTGATAATATAGCAACGTTAGATGCGTCAGTGGTGAGTATAAACTCCTTCGTAAAGTCCGGGTACTGTAAGATAGGATCGTTGGTTAACAGCGTTTTGCAATGTTCGAAACATTCGGTGTATTTTTTATCTAGAACGATTTTCGAACCTTTCTTTAAGCATTGTGTCAGTGGTTTAGTCACACGTTCAAAGTCGGGGACAAATTTCCTATAATAGCCAAGTAGACCGAGAAAACGTTTGATTTCAGCTGGGGTCTTGGGCAACGGGTGGTTTTGGATAGCTTGGATTTTATTAGGGTTCGGTTGAACACCATCGCGACATATTACATGGCCTAGAAATTCGGTTTCCAACCTCAAGAACTCGGACTTATCCATTTGAATTCACAATTTTTTCAAGACTTTTTCTAGGTTCAAGATATGCTCTTGTAGAGAAGTGCTGAAGACGATGATGTCATCCAAGTCTACTAGCCATACTTCGTTCTGCAGGTCTTTGAGAACGTTGTCCCCATGGGCATCCTCAAAAATTCATAATGACCGTTTTCGACATTAAACCCGGTGTTATGTATATCCTCAGGATCCATTTCGACTTGATAAAATCCACTGGCCAAATCGAGGGTCGAGAAATACTGACACCTACCCAGTTTATCAAGAACGTCAGTTATATTAGGGATGGGGTACATGTCATCAATTGTTTTCTCGTTCACCTTTCTAAAATCAACGACAAGGCGCCATTTGGTCTTGCCTGAGGTATCCGCCTTTTTGGGTACAATCCAAATCGGGGAGCTCCATGCTGAATCAGAAGGTCTAATTATATTTTGTTCAAGCATCTTATTTATTTGTTCTCTGACCTCTTGTCGATGAACATGGGGATATCTATAAGTCTATGTATGTACTGGAATTTCATCAAGTGTTCTTATTTTGTGTTTTATCTTGTTAGTGAATGTTAAAGGTTCACCTTCAAGGTAAAAGACGTCAGCATAGTTCGCGCAGAGACGTGTCAAATTAGCGCGTTCTTCCGCATTCAAATGTTCAGTCCAAAGGCGAGAAACTACTTCGCTAGCACGGTCCGATAAAATTTCAGTGCATTCCGTTTCTAAGTTAAAAAGTTCGGCTTCAACCGAATCCATAGAAAAAATGACGTCTTTTGATGTAGGGTTTGTAACTTCAACCCAACCGCGGTTATTCACGATATTTGTTAGACATGCGGTAATAAGACAGTTACAGATAGCTTGAGTTTCCACTATCACATCTCCATCTTGGGTATTCACTGGCAACCTAAGTAACTTAGATGTGTTAGCTGGGATGATGTCTTCATAAAGGTTCGCGTTTCGTGAGTCATACATCTACATAGGAACGCGCGCGTTACGTGTCATTAGTAATCTGTTTCTAAGGTCTATATTAGAACCCCATACGTCTAACAAGTCAAGTCCTAATAGTCCGTCGAAGTAGTTATGGAACTTGTACACGAACAATGTTACGTCACCTGGTTCACAAAATTCAGGGAAGCATGGCAACGTGATTGAATAATTATTCTTACTAGTAGCGTGCACGTTCGTTACTTCGAATGGGTCGTAGTTAAGTGGGATATGACTGAAATATTTTTCGACAGCTTCAGGACTAATAAAAGACTGATTAGCGCCTGTATCAATCGTGAGTTATTTGAATGTACCCCAGCTGTCGCTGTATGTGAAGGTTAACCTCTATTTTGGCTTTTCTAAATCGGAATTTTTCCGAAAATTTACCTCGTTCGTAGGGGTGGCACTGGTGGTTGCCTGATTTACCTCTTTAACGATTGCGGGTTCTGAATAAGGATGTGGCTTTTGGTAATAATATTCAGGGTACTCATAAGTATAACAGGGCTGGTCATAGTCTGAATAGTCATAGCCGTAATCGTAATAGTAATTATAATCGCCGTCAAATTCGTTAAAATTTACTTCACGAGTTTTAAAATAATTGTTGGTGGTAAAGTACGCTGTACAAAATGGCTAACGCCACTCATTGGGGTGAGCCTATTGTCACTAAATTTGAAAGATAGCTGCGACTAGCTAGGCATTCTAAATGTATTTTTTATTAGGGTTATAGTGGAGGCGCGCGCATTATCTGCTGAGTACGCGTTGGTCCTCGCGGTGGTTGCATTGGTGATGGAAAGGGTAGTCTCCATCCCTGAATATGCTGAGGATGTAATGGCTGAGGCCGTGATGGACCAGGCATATCAAATAATGGTTGTCTTATGGGGACACCCACACCTAACTTCGGTACAAAATTATTCAAAGGCAGAATATGGTTCTGCGCGGCTGGTTGTAAATCTTTTCTATTAGAGCTACCTTCATTTCGTTGTTGTAAGTACAAGGTATTGAGCTCTTCATGCACAAATTCTAACGCCTTTTCCATTGTCGCGGGGCGCATGCAGCGAATTCTGTATCCTAATGGATCTTTCGAACCTCGCAAATATGCTCGAAGTGTAAGTTTAGCATAGAGAGCGCGTTTCGCTTCAATGGTCGTACCAACAGTTTTGCGTAGTGAGATGAAAGTCATTATCGTGCTAAAAAGATTCTGGCACCGTTCATAAATCTCCTGCGGTGTACTAGAGCCCTGAGTTTGAAGAGATAAGTCACTGTACAACGCGGTCTCGTCTCGATGGTCAGCAAAGTTATTAACTAAAGCACTCCTGATACCCTGCCAGTTCTCAGGGATGCCATTCGAGTTAATTAGCCTAGCCGCGGGGCCAGTTACTTTATTTAAGATACCATTTATCAGAGCCAAGTTTCCTAACTAGTTTCTTGGTCCGGTATGAAAGTGAGTCAGTACTATCTGATCACATAAATTTATAAATCGCGTTAATATGTGCGGATTACCGTCGAATTCTGGAAGTGATTTATAAATTGTAACAATATCGGAGGCCATTGTCTGATCTAAGTTTCTATGTTGTAACGGCTGGTTTCTCGCCGGTGCCTTACAGACTTCCCGACTGCTCTATATTATTTAGGACACAAACTATTGTGGTCTAAAAAAAAAAAAAAAAAACATAATATTGAATTATCTAATGTCAGTGTCAACAGTCGTATGACAACTGATTGGTTTTTTGTCGATGGACGAAAAATTCGTCATCGGCGATGAGTTGGCTGATTTTCTGAAGAGGGGGAACCGCGAGAGCGACTCCATTTTGCTACGACGAGGTTGAGGAGTACACGACCGCTATCACAGAAGGAAATTGATACCTAATTTCGGCGAGTGAGGCAGCATCGTCAACTAGAACCGACACCTACAATTTCTGAGCGTGTACTTTACGCCACCTGAAAAGTCGATTCCCATTGTAAGAAGCGTTCCTCACTGCGTCTGTGTCGGCATTCTGCCGGTATCCTGTTCAACCTACAGGCTCTTTTTCCTATAACCAAGGAACCCCAAATCGGGTGAGTGCTAAGTACAATTAGATTTTGGTACATCCATATTGTCAATTTACATGGAAACTAAGTCTGTTTTTTGTCTTTGCCAGGGTTTCTTAGTTTACCCCTGAAACTCATTGCGGTGGTCTTCTACCCTTCCGGGGACTACCTACCGCGTGCCCCGACTCGCCTTCGTCTGAACACATGGTCAAGGCAGGGTGCTGCCGCTTGATATCCAGTGGGCTGTGGCGGTACGGCTGATCTGAGCAAGCTATTTGGTATTGGTGGCTAGAGAGATTCACCTCTCTACCCACCCCTCCTTTCTTTTTAGTCCGTCCCTACTAAACAATTAAATCTAAGAAATCACAACATAACTGGTCGCAAGTAGTGATTATGTAGGTAAAACTCACCCCTGAGATCTCTAGTGTTCTAATGTGAAAATTAACTAGTAAGTTCTAGCCGTGGCTTTTATGCTTCAACCGGGGAAGATATCCATTTACTAGCTGAGGCGCCCTAACTTCTATTAAACTAACCTTTACATTAAACTTTGAAGCTAGTGAATGGTGTTCTCTCCCTGTACTGTTACCATAGTAGTTCTTAGTCTGAATACTCTGTAATAAAGAATACTAATATTATTAAAAACTTAAAATTTCCACTGAACATATTTGTTTTAATAAGCCACTCCCATACAAAAAGAAAAGGTTACTTAATTGGTTTGGCATCTCCCGTATCTATAGTGTGGGTTATCAAATCCGTTTTACCTAATCCCACTTTCTCAAAAGATATATTCTCGAACTTACTTATGACTTCGTCTGCTACTTGACGCTGTTCACTGGTCAGCGTTTCCATAGCCTGTAACTGATTTATTTCTGCTACCACTAACGATTCTGCTGAAGTACGTGGGAGTGTATTAAGAAAACGCGGTGCTAAATTGAACGCGCGCCATAAGTCCCAGCCAAATATGAACGGTGTGTTTACGTCTGGTATAACGTGAAATTTAATAATTTTTACCGTGTCTTGGAATACTACCGGTAGGTGCAAGTACCCAACAATATTTGAAGCAACCCCGTTAACTGATTGGATCTTACAAACGCCCTCACAAGGAGCAAGAGTAGCCCCCAATTCTAAAAACGTTACATGAGAATGACTACCCAAAATTGAAATGCTAGATCCAGAATCTAATAATCCGCTAACAGATTGACCGTAGATGTCCACCGCTAAAAAAGGGCGCAGATTGTCCATAGAATTACGGACCGTAGCTATGCTATAAGAATTGAAAAATGAGTTGACTAACGCCAACCAGTTATTCCATTCTTCAATATCGCAGTTCGGAGAGACGCTACGATCCTGACCTACTAGTTTTTTGAAGTTGAAGCATCTTTACATTGGCAACTGCCGCAGCCTTTGACGTTGGCATTTGTAGTAGAATTGACCTTGACACAATTCGTGCAATTTCTGGTAGTATAACCTTTCAGTCCACAACGAAAGCAAACTAGGAATCGAGGTTCAGTACAGGATCTCAAGGAATGTCCTCCTACTCGACAACGCACGCAGAAGAGGTTTATTCTGGATGCTTGGGGACTCTCTGACAACTTATTATTTTGTCCCTGAGGGGCAGACACTGCTGCTACTTGATAAGTGCGACCCTTATATGCTAAATCGACAGCAAGTGTCTGTCGATCAACTTTTGGAGGTTCCACAAAACACTGCGAGCTGACGCGTTGCCTTTCCAAAGTTTTACACTTTTCTTTAAAATCGACCAACGATAGTATTGGAAAAAGTGCTAGATGTTCAGCATACTCAGGCCTAACATTTTTTCTTAGTATTTTAAGTTTCTCAGCTTCACTCAAAGGAGAGGGAAGTCTTTTGAAGAAATTAAGCATGACCGAGAAGTACACTGAGAATGTTTCCTCAACTCCCTGCGTACGTCTCTTCAACTCTTCCATTAGCTTGTCCTCAAAATCAGAAGGCAAAAACTCACTAATCAACTCCCTTTTTAGATCTTCCCAGGATGTAATGGAATCTGAAATTCCCCTATACCACAATAGAGCAGAGTCAGTGAACAGTTCAGCTGCAGAGTGAAAAATTTGTTGATATTGGAGTGAACGTGATCTTACCAATTCTTCCAATCGCTCAAGGAAGGACAAGATACAAGTAGTGCCGTTATATTTTAAGTTTAAGGAATTTATATTAATTGGGTGAACATATGTGACATTATGAACACAATGGTTAGTTGTGACAGGTTGAGATGCGACTGTATCTTGTTGTCCAGACATCCCAGCAGTTTTATCCCCCGGTTTATAACAGTGACGGCTAGGAGTGGGTTCACTTTCACTTGAGTCGGAGTCAGAGTCCACCTTTGATATATGATGTGACTCTAATTTGTTATTTACTAATTTTAAGTCAGTTTTAATTTTAGTTAATTCTGTGTAATCAATTCCAACATTCAAGGGCATCCTCTCTACTCTTTGAAGCAAATGTATATATACCGAGCGAAACCTTTCTAACTTGCCGTCTTTTAATGTATGACCCAATTCTGAAGATTCTGACAAGTCACTGAGCAATGTATCTGTCTTTTCACGCAATACCAACAGTTCCCCAGTAAAGTCCCAGTCCTCCGGCAGTTTCTCTGGGGCAGGGCTTTCTTTTTGTAATTGCCATATCTGTGCTCTAAGCAACCGTACATTGGGGGCTGGAATTTCTTTTCTAATCTTAGCCTCATATTCTAACTCATCCTTTTTTAGCATGTACACATTAACTTCTGTAGGCATGGTGCTGAATTTATGTTAGATAGAGCAGAGGTAAATTCAATTTTTGGGTATAACAACTGAGTTAGTAATAACAACTGAGTAAACTTTTCTAATGGAATTGTCTTAGTATTGTGTAACAGAATACCATAGTTAGCATAAGAGTGAAAAAGCTATCTTATTCCAAGCTAAAGGCACTAATGCCTAATTGAATCAATCATTGATTTGTAAACTGTATATGGTAATAGTGACTGAATATTTCAATAATAAGTTTGATAGATTGGTATGGAAATGCAGTTCTAACCTCAATCAGGTACTAAAGATACTTTCTTCCACTACTATGTAAGAAAGTACTAAATAGTAGATAAAGTGAAGCTAATGCTGAAGTTATCTGAACCCACAAGTACTATATCTTCACAAAAATAAATGTCATTGGGTACTGTTTACCAATTAATAAGTTATTATTGCTCAGTAAGTTTGCTTTGTAAACTTCTATTGATTTGTAGTGTCTGGTCGCACAATAGTTCACAATAAAGGTAATTTATACAAAATAACTGAAAGTATGACTAAGTATCAGGTAAAACACATTCCAAAATATGGTACAATATCAATTTATGCAAACAATTACAACCAGGATACTGTGTAAATGTCAATTTATATACAACTATGTTGTTAAAATACAAACATGGGGGAAATATGTAATAAAACACAACAAATTTCTTTTTCAATGTTATTAATTAAGGTTAGTGTACTAGCTACAAAAATGCAATAGGACTCTATCTCACTCAGGTCGCAAGTTTCTGTGATCTAACCAGTTGAAGGCGCCACTGTAACCTTTTCTTTTTGTATGGGAGTGGCTTATTAAAACAAATATGTTCAGTGGAAATTTTAAGTTTTTAATAATATTAGTATTCTTTATTACAGAGTATTCAGACTAAGAACTACTATGGTAACAGTACAGGGAGAGAACACCATTCACTAGCTTCAAATTTTAATGTAAAGGTTAGTTTAATAGAAGTTAGGGCGCCTCAGCTAGTAAATGGATATCTTCCCCGGTTGAAGCATAAAAGCCACGGCTAGAACTTACTAGTTAATTTTCACATTAGAACACTAGAGATCTCAGGGGTGAGTTTTTACCTACATAATCACTACTTGCGACCAGTTATGTTGTGATTTCTTAGATTTAATTGTTTAGTAGGGACGGACTAAAAAGAAAGGAGGGGTGGGTAGAGAGGTGAATCTCTCTAGCCACCAATACCAAATAGCTTGCTCAGATCAGCCGTACCGCCACAGCCCACTGGATATCAAGCGGCAGCACCCTGCCTTGACCATGTGTTCAGACGAAGGCGAGTCGGGGCACGCGGTAGGTAGTCCCCGGAAGGGTAGAAGACCACCGCAATGAGTTTCAGGGGTAAACTAAGAAACCCTGGCAAAGACAAAAAACAGACTTAGTTTCCATGTAAATTGACAATATGGATGTACCAAAATCTAATTGTACTTAGCACTCACCCGATTTGGGGTTCCTTGGTTATAGGAAAAAGAGCCTGTAGGTTGAACAGGATACCGGCAGAATGCCGACACAGACGCAGTGAGGAACGCTTCTTACAATGGGAATCGACTTTTCAGGTGGCGTAAAGTACACGCTCAGAAATTGTAGGTGTCGGTTCTAGTTGACGATGCTGCCTCACTCGCCGAAATTAGGTATCAATTTCCTTCTGTGATAGCGGTCGTGTACTCCTCAACCTCGTCGTAGCAAAATGGAGTCGCTCTCGCGGTTCCCCCTCTTCAGAAAATCAGCCAACTCATCGCCGATGACGAATTTTTCGTCCATCGACAAAAAACCAATCAGTTGTCATACGACTGTTGACACTGACATTAGATAATTCAATATTATGTTTTTTTTTTTTTTTTTAGACCACAATAGTTTGTGTCCTAAATAATATAGAGCAGTCGGGAAGTCTGTAAGGCACCGGCGAGAAACCAGCCGTTACAATGTTCGTCTATAACACTAAGTCGACGCGATTCTCTCGGATGGAAAATTTTGGAAGATTTATGCTAAAAAATACACGTAAAAAGAAAAAAAACTGTACAGAAAACAAGTCACTTAAAATACACAGTTACACAAAAGTTGAAATAATAGTAAAATACGATATAAAAGGATTATCGCTAGGAAGGTAAGGACCGAGAAAGTTTCAGGGTACTTACATCATTTTTTCTGACAAATCTATGTCTTGATTTCGTCCTGATTGCTGCTCCCAGTAGGTTCGTGATAACTGCAGGGCCGTGATCGATTCACTGGCTTTACTTTACAGCTATCCTACCGACTGCGCCAATTACGTGGGCAGCGAACGGAGGATGAAAAAAAATGATTTTATTTTAATAAATTTAATTATAAAAATTACAATATAAAATAATTCTAAGTTAATTTAAAGTACGATAAATCATCGATGCAAGAACAAGAATGCGGCGTGTTGCAATCGTGCTTCCTCGAAGGCTCGGATTGACATCAATCGCTGACACGTTCCGCTGACGGTGCGCCTGGCGTGGTGCGATGTTTATCTAGGCCATCGCTTACGCGGCTCTTTGCATAGTGTAGCCTTGCGTAACAATCTTAATAATACAATAATAAATATTTAAATGCAAATAAATATATTATAAATCACAATATATTTTGTACCTTATTGGCAATCACAGTAACAGCGTTGTATTTTTTAATATTATAAATGAGTCTGGTTATAACACAGTCTTAAAAATTTGTTACTTACATCTAAATAACACAAAAAGGGCATATTTTAGAAAATATCAAGTTTTGATGCATAACCTGGCAATCACAATTAAATCAGTCTGTATTTCTTTTATATGGCACATAGATTAAACTCTTTATAATACAATCTTGACTTATAATTTACCTGCCTAATAGATCCATTCGCGCATATGCATTTGTAAATTTGAACCATCCCGTTTGAATAGACCTGTTGTGTAGGTAAAAATATTAATTGCAAAAGTCTTCTGCGAAAGTTGAAAAAGTCTTCTCCATAAACATTTATTCTCTTTTTACATTGCCAGCTGTTGCCAACAAATTAAGCGGATGGTGGTCTACGCCTGAACGGAAAATTATAAATCACTTCATCTGTTATTATAGTATAGTTAGTATTGTCACTTGCATCTGTTAGTTATATGAAAATAATGATCTAAATTAGCTACTAAGACTAAGTCAAAGTTATAAAAATAATGAAATTAACTTACAAAAGATTGAGATGCTCTTGCCTCAACTCATTACTATGGCGTACTTCGGTGATTAATTCCTGAAAGTAGCATAATAATGTAATTGACAAAATTAAACAGACAATCTCCTATTACATAAGAATTTTATCAATGGTGTGATTTATTTTAGAATATTTCTCTTTTTCATGGCAATTTAATATGTTTAATAATTTTGCAAAATAAAATTTTATAATATTTCTCTTAATTTTTTGTAATCATAATAATACTATGCAGGGAAACACAAATTAACTAACTTTGATTAGCTCATTGAATTCCAGCTGTGCATTAAAAAATGTGTCTGGTGGATGACTTCGACGTGCACGCCTCCTAGGCTCTGGTCCCTGGTGGGCCGCACAAGCAGCTACTTCCGCTGAAGATACTGCCACTTTTAACATTACTGGGTTAAGCTAAAACAGAGTTGACAATAATACATTATATTCATTATTTTACTGAAAATGTGCCTACTACTAAAGACAACTATTTTACTTACACCAATTGGTGACTCTTGTGGACCCATGCCAACAGCCATCTCAGAGCCAATAGCACTGAGTACCAATACGGAGTTTTCCGATATGTCCGGGATTGGCATAGAATTGCCTGTGGCATTTGTAGCTCGGATGTGTTCTCCTCCCTCTAACCTAGCATTTCTTTTTTGGTCACGCCAGCACTGTAAGTTATTATTTTTTTTCAAATTATAATAAAAAACACAACTAAAACTGCAGGTGGGATGGTAAACCACAATTTTGTCTCCGTGAAGTACCTTCATTTTATTAATGTGATTATTACTGACAAAATAAGCACATTAAAGTTAAAGCTGGCACATCTTATTACTATTTTCCATTGCTCCACAGTCCTATGTAGACCAAGCTCATCTAGAGCAGTTTTTAATGTAACCCACTTCTCTGCTATTTTGCGGGCCCCTAGAGGAGAGTGATTTGATGCAGCAAATTCTGGATTTAATGTCATGTATCTGCATAGATAACTTATTTGCTCCTTTGTACTTCTTTTGCTAAAACAATAATGGCGTTAAGTATTTGCTTGATGCTAATAAAAATCGCAACTGCATAAAATACATGAAAAAATTGGTACAAAAATAATCTTTAGATTTTTAACTACTTGCAAGCATTGTAATGTAAAGGGTTTTTCAATAGGGAAGCGCGAACTTTGACAGCGCATAGCGCTTATCTTGGTAAAGCGATAGCTGTCAAATTTGGCATATGACACATATTTAGTCGTGACGCGTAGAAATTGTTAAAATTTAATATTAAAATCAGTGCTCTATTCGCCTTACGTTCCGTGCATTGCGTCCAATTTATGGCGTTCATGGCCGTCTTTGCAGAGTCCACAATCCGATGATAACATTTTTTATGGCCTAGGTTAGATGGTATGGATCTCACAAACATGTGGTTTCAACAGACCGGCGCCACTTGCCATACAGCACGGGAAACATTAAATTTAAAGGATTACAAATTCGAAGGCTTCGTCATCTCGCGTGATGGCGACATCAACTGGCCACCAAGATCGTGTGACTTAACACCGCTCGACTACTTTCTGTGGGGTTACGTGAAGTCTCTAGTCTATGCAGACAAACCACAGTCAATCGCCGCCCTGAAGGCCAACATAACTCGCGCTCTTCGTGAAATTGAGCCCCATTTATGCGATAATGTCATCCAAAATTGTTCCACTAGGATACACCACCTACAGCGGAGTCGCACCGGCCATTCGGCTGAAATTATGTTCTGTACATAATGTCAGCGAACATCTTTAAAATAAAATAAAAATTGAGGCTATATCACTTAAATAGGTTTTTTTTATTTTTAAGTTCGAGCGCTCTTAATTAAATACCCTTTATTAATAATATAGACAACTTTAACTTCTTTTTCAATTTGTATTTTTATCCCAATGTTTCAACCACTTGGCGGTGACTATGGTCCCAAGACCGCAATCTCTAGACCAAGTGGAACAAGTTTAAAACATCGTTAGACAACAAAAATAATGTTCAAACAAACGCGATTAAATCTGTAAAATGTATATGTAATAAAATCGTAAAAATCTTAGTAAATAGTAAGTATAGAAAAGTTAGGGTTTAGATCATTTTATAGACAACCAAATGTATTTAATCGATACTTAACTTAATTTTCGAAACTTGCCAAATATTATGTAGGCCGGGCTGACTGTCCAGCGCCCGCTTCCATGGCACAATTGGTAGTGCACCAAGACGGTATTCTGCGGGTTGCGGGTTCAAGTCCCGCTGGAAGTTATCTTTTTCCATCCGTAATATTTTCTATGTTTTCGCTTAGCATGCGTCAATGCTCCTATAAAAAAAAAAAAAAATAATACTGACTGGGTTGCTTTGTTATGTAAAGGTTATTTACACAATAAAAAACGACAAATTATATTTATACAAGAAAGTACAAGGTTAACAACAATTTTGCTTAAATTGAAGAAAGTTCTTTCGATGTTTCTGATTTTGTAATTTCCATCGTCAATTGAAACAACTGTCAATGACAAATCTTAAATTTTCAAGAATTTCAATTTTAAAAGGCATGATCATAATAATCCACAGAGTTACTACAAAATCAATATACATAGAATTAAATAAACCGGTTGGCTTATCTACACGACATATCTGAAGTCTACGAAGAGAAACTTGTCTTTCGTGGTGCTCATGTTAGAGTAAATGAGAAAATAGTCGACATCGACAAAAATTCTCAGGTCGTTAGTGACGTATCTCACGATGCGCATGCTAGGCAGGCAGGAGTTAGCGGTTATTCACAACGAAATCTTTGTAGCAGTGGTGATTATGTATTGGTAAAATATATAATATAGTTATAGAACATAGCAATCTGCTCTTCTGTTGATGATGAAGAAGGTGAATTGAGAGTGACTTTCCTCAAAATTTGTAAACAGAATGGCACTCTATTTCAATTTAATGAAAAAGATGTAGCAGATGTTTCGTTGGAACAATTATGATTAGAATATGATTAGATTAGAACAATTAAGATACTATTGCAACCAAATGTTCTCAAAGGCAGCCATGTTTTCATGTTCAATTTTTAAAATTCAAAATCATTATTACGAAAATGTCCTAAAGGCAATCCTAGGGTACTAAAAAATTTAAAACTAAAAGAAATGTTCTGGTTGGCTTAAAGACCAAATTTATTTTTTAGTGTGGTAAGATAAAATACTTGTACATATGATTTCTACTAGATATCACCCTGAGCTACCAATGTGACAAGCCGACATGGCAAATATTCAACTAGGCCCGCCGAAATTGCTAATTATAACACTTTTATAGTAGGGGTGGACAGAGTAGGTAGTTCAAATAATTTCCTACTACTCATCACCGCGTAAAAGTATCAGGTGGTATATGAGGGTTATCGTACATTGCTTTGATGCTGCAGTATGGAGCGCATTTAATTTGTACAAGAAATGTGTGAAGAAGAGTAGAAAATACAAGTCTATAGAGTTTAGAGGCCAACTCTAACTCTTTGTCTAAGACAAAAGCGCTGATTTTCAGCCAAGACCCTAAGAAATAAAAAAAACTATCGTGTTAAAGCTCTGGCTACTTACTAAGCTTACTTACTATAATATATACACGATTAATTATTAAAGAGACATTAATTCATTCAATATAGAACACTGTTTATACACATAATAATAATAAATATAAATGTATATTAATATTAAATATATATCTATATACATAATAATAAATAATAATATAATGAACAATACATATACACATAATAATATCATTTAATAAATAAGTAGGTATGTATCGAAAAAGAACAAGGAATATATTCACATTTTAAAATATAATGACTGCTGCAACGAGGCGTGTGTTCACCATGTTTAGGTCTGTATAATTTTCAAATGGTATAATAGCATTATAAGTACTCGTAAATATTAGGTTAAAATTCACTTCTCTCCATGAGGCTGTCAGCATCTCAAAGAGAAATACCACACAAATAAACACAAGGTAAATACCACAAAAATTTTATCTTACAAAAATGAAAAATATATATTTATATTTTCATGTATTTTTTGTTGACTAATGAGATATCTTTTTAAATGTAATTTAAATGAGCTTATTGTATTAAGTTTTTTTTATCGGTGGAGGCAAATTGTTCCAGCACTTGGTAGCTGCATAGTGAAAACCACTTTTAAATGACATCGTGCGATGACGTGGTATTGAAATTTGCACGGTACCGTGCCTTCTGGATGACGGTCTGTTTGTACCGGCCCAATCAAACTTATCATACAAGTATGAAGGACTCCTAAAATTAATTACGTTGAAAAGCAGACATGCCAAGTGAAGCTTACGACGAGATTTCATTTTGAGTGCATAATGTCTATTTAGAAAAGGTGTTACATGACTACGAGGTGGTATCGCAAAACAGAATCTCGCGCAAGCATTCTGAACACGTTGTATAAGACGCTGTGTCCGTGAGAGTAATCGAGGTCCGTAAACAACGTCGGCGTTATTTAACTTAGAAAGAACAAGGGTTTCAACAAGTTGAATACGGAGCTCTTCACACAGATACGGTCGTAATTTATGTATGGTTTTGAGTCTATAGAAACAGTTACGGACACATTCAGCTATGTGGTTTTCAAATCTCAGCTCACAGTCCATATTTAAACCAAGATTACGTGCTATGAAAACCAGTTCTATTTTTTCGCCCATGATCGATACGCTGAGATTTGTTGGCAATGAAAGCAACTGATGTCTAGTACCCAGAACCATGAATTTAGTTTTGGATGCATTGAGTAAAAGATTATTGTTTACAGACCATATGGCTATCCTATTTAGATCTTCTGTTAGTTGTTTTAGGGCTCTCTCGTGTTCTTGTGGTGTAAAATCTATGTATATTTGAATGTCGTCAGCATACATGTGATATTTGCAGTGTTTGATACAATTAATAATATCTGCGCTGTACAAAATGAATAAAATAGGACCCAAAATAGAACCTCTCTTTTTAGCTCAGTAACTTTCGAAAAACGTGGATGCCCAGAAGGTTGTTGCAATTACACGCATTGGCGACGATTAGTAAGATAACTGTGGAACCATTTAAGCGCACTTTGATGAAAACCATAATAACTTGGAAAGGAGCAGTGAAATATTTAAGGCATCAAAAGCGCGAGAAAAATCTAGCAACACCAAAAGCGTGCACCTGCTCTGATCTTGAGAACTCAATATATTATCGGTGACGTCCAATAATGCGGTAGCAGTACTCTTGCCTTTTCTGAAGCCCGACTGCGCCTGTGGAAGAATGTTGTTGGCTTCCAGGTATCTAGTTAACTGTTGACATACTACTTTTTCCATGACTTGAGATATGTAAGGCAAGATACTAATAGGTCTGAGGTCTTTTACCTGTGTTGGATTATTATTTTTAGGCAAGGGACGGACAATAGCCATTTTCCAAACTTCTGGAAAAGTTGATGTGGTTATTGAAGCATTGACTATTGTTGTCAATGTCGCTAGTGAGTGTGGTAGTGTCAGAAGTAACATATCAAGTGAGACATGATCAGAACCTACAGCATTAGATTTTATACTTTTTATGATTTTAAAGATACAATTTGAGTCAGTTGGTTTTACTTTGAATTCTAAATCAGAGTTCATCGAAACTCGTAGTACGTAAGCTGTCCCAGCTGGAAATGCAGACGTCAAAATATCCCTATTGAGACGTCTGCATTTCCAGGCACATTCAAAAAATGGTCATTAATTGCATCTGCATTATCAAAATATGTAGGGATTTCAACGTCATTTATTGCAGGTAATAATGTTGACATCAAATTTTTCCAAAGCGCTTTAGGGTCCTGTATTTTATTATTTATGTTATGTTTATAGTAAGCAATTTTTTCAAAATATATTGAACTATTAACTAATGACTTAAGTCTTTTATAATATTGCTTTTTTACTTCTGATTTAGTATGTCTGAATGAGGACAAAGCTTCATTGCGTAGGTGCATCATGAACTTAACATTATCACTGATCCAAGGATATCTACGCTCCTTAATAATGAATGTCTTTAGCGGTGCGTAAATGTCAAATAACGATAATATAATTGAGTTAAACATGAAAACCATGCTATCAACATCTTCAGCAGAAAATATCGTTTCCCAGGAGATCAAATCCAAATATCTATTAAATGATTTAATGTCAATATTTTTTATCGGACGATATGTTATTGTGCGGGGGATTATTTTGTCCCGCCTTATATTGAATTCGCAGACAACAAAATAGTGACCATACAATTTTTCCGGTGGCTCAACTAATACATGCCTAGGTAGCATGTCTGTACATACAATGTCAATTAGCGATTGACTAGTGTCAGTGAAGTGAGTAGGCGAAGTAACTATTTGGGTAAGGTTCAGACACTGTAAAGTAAGATTAAGTTTTTTCGTTTTGGTATCATTTAAATTTAACATATCTGCATTAAATCCCCCAAAATTACCAAGCCGTCACAATCGGTGAAAGAGTTGATTGAGTCAGTTCATGCATCCAAGAACAATTCAAAGTTTAGCCATGGAGGACGGTATGCAGTGCCAATCACAAGTTTTTTGCTATTTACTTTAAGAGATAGCCACATCTGTTCAATGGTAGCGAATTTCAGTTGGCCTTGGGATGTGCCTGAGTCGGTATCCAGGTATGGTTGGTGCTCGACCACTTTCACCATGCCGCAACCAAGTCTCGTTGATAGCCATAATGTCCACGCCGTGCCTATCCATTCCAGCAATAATATCATCGTGGTTGGTACCCAGAGATCCTGGGTTGTGTAGGCCGATTTTTAAGAACTCCCTACCATACATATTTTATACGAATTATATTATAAGTGTGTGTATATAAATACAATATATAGTGCAGATAAGATATATACAAACTATAGAATAAGAAAGAATTCAATAATAATAATATAAATTATAAACTAATCAATAGGTGCTTTCTAAAACAGGTCACCCCTGCCGGGTAAGTACATCAATAAACAGAAAAATCAGAACAAACATGTTAAGATTCCAGATTGCCCAGGCAGGGATCTTTCAGCAGAGGCGCCTTCCACCTGGACAATCTGTTTTGAATGCTTAACTCCGGCGATACACCGGGAAGGCTGAAGAGGACAAGTTAAAAAATCAAATTTACAAAATAAAACTTACTGCAACTTATTATAGGTCGCGGCGGCGATCCCACTAGAGTTACCTAACTATAAAGTTGGCCAATTTTATAATATAGGCAAATAACTCACGTGTGGACGAGACGCACCGATGGCGAGATTCCTCCTCTAGTCCTCCTCCGAGGCTCCAACCTTAGGAACCAGCACCGTCTCAATTACACAACACAAAATTATCACGTAGTACACAATTATAAAACAATTACGCGTAAGGCGTCAAATCCAAATTAATCTCAAAAGGATGATTAACAATCCTTGCAAACAAAACAAAAAAAAACTATCAAGTCATTCGTGGGGTGAGAAAGTTGAATGAATTGCCAAATATTTCAAGTTAATTTCACGGACAAAAATTCCATAGATCACAAGTAGACGACAGCAAAGGGATGCGTTCCATTTGCCCGAGAAGTTGATCGGTCCGAACAAAACATCTTAATTTATATATAACCCAACGAATACATTTACAAAAAATAACATCTTAGTGTTTTAAGTATACATTTTAAGGCTAAACAACTAATGAGAAGTCCACAGAATTATTTTAGGTAGGTACTTAAACTAATGTAGAAGGTACTATTAATTATTCTGTGATATATACAAGTATCAGCATTGTTATGATTGAGTACTAAGTACTAAGTAGGCAGGCATATAATACCTATACCTACCTATTTGGCTCAAAGAATAAGCATTGCAATTCACGGGGCAATGCTGCCAGCATGCTGGGCACGCTGCCAACTGATAGTGGGCTAGAGCATTTGGACTCCCTATGAGTCCAAATGCTTTTACTGTAGTAGCTGTAGTATTGTAGTAGCTGTAGTGTTGTATATAGTTTGTAGTATTTGTTTAATAAAGGCAGACCGCCAGAAAAAAAAAGGCAGGCATATTAAAATAGTAGGAAGGTGATGAATAATACCTAGCCGCTTATCATTGGTTCCTCCCTTCTTCCTCCTGATTGCATAAATACTCAGGTATAAAAAGGGTAAAAAAATACAGGTATTTCATACACAAAAAAAAAGCGGTAAGGATTATTAATGTCTGAGGCTCTCTCAAACGTTGTAATATTTGCTAATGATATCAATAAATTTTTGAATAACTTCACTAATCGTCAGTACTTACCTACCTACTTGCAGCTAAGTAAAAACACTTTTTAATGTAATAATTATAAGTAGTTTTCTTACTGGTTCCACATCTGATTACACAGATCACTATTTAATCAAAAAAATATATATATACCTATATCGTGAAACAAACTATTGCACATTGATTTTATCTTATATAGACTTAACAAATACTAACTGACCAATAATAGGTACACTATATTTTCACTATAGTTTCAGTGTATTTAAAACCAAGTTTAAATAATTTTTGACAACTAAGGCTTATTATTCCATTAATGAATTTTTGACGATAAAATTTGAATTTATGAATTGTAATATACTATAATATAATTGACATGACTGTAATATTGATGATGTGCATAGAAATGTATTTGTAGTATAAATGTTTTGTGTATGTTCTGTTAAGTTATTGTTTATTTAATTTAATCACACAAATATTGTCTGACTTGTATTGGAATGAATCATTAATCAAAAATTTGCAAATAATCTATGTCATCTTAAACATTAATAAAAATTTGCTAAATATAGTCTAAGCATGGCTGATAATTTATATTACTTGCTTAATTAAATAGGTGCATGTGTTTTTATACAATAATGTTTCATACCTCAAACAGGTTAAAACATGGCGAACAAAACATTGTTAACAATAACATCTGTGATTTAATTTTACCCATGTATAAGCAAATAAATAATTTGAATTTGAATATATCGTTAAGCCTATGCAGTACCATGATTCCCACAGTACTTAGCATATTAATATACTCATTAGGAGAGAAGAAAAATAACTAGAAAGATAGTTTAACCTTGTAGTTTAGTAAGTAGTGCTAACTTTTTTTTTGAGTTGCGCCTCTTTTTGCTTTAGTAGGTGCTGTTTCTTTAGACTTGGGTGTGGCAGGTTTTTGGAGCTTCTCAACAGCTGGAGTTTCAACTTTATCTAGTTCAGCAATACTAATGAAGTGACGATGAGATCCATCATGAGCAATAAGGCCGTTTTCTGACTTGTCGGTGTGGGAGCGGTCCGGGATCTGTATTACAGACAGTTTCGGTACAGACCTTAAAGGTCTGTACCGAAACGATACCGCGTTGCCTTCACCTACTCACCTATCGGTATATTCTCGGTATAAAATTCTGCAGTACCGAAGATGTCGTCTTCTAGTGATGACGATATTTTGGCGTGTTATTATGTTTATCGCCTACGTAAAAAAAGAAAACGTTATTGGCGTCATCCTTATATCGAAAATAATATTAATTGCCGATTTTTTGTTGCGGCTAAAGAACTTTCCCAAGATGACGATAAATTTTTATTGATGTATAGAATGTCAAAAAATACTTACAAAGAGCTTTTGAACTTGTTGACTACAGTATTAACAAAGCAAAATACAAGGTTTAGAGAATGTGTGTCTGCTGATGAAAGATTGCTGATTACTTTAAGGTAAGTGGTCATTTAAATATCTTTTTGTTTAGTATAAATTGTTTTATTTTATCAAATTACATTTCTGCATATGACAAATCAAGAGTATTATCGTTAGCACTTAAATCGTAAGGAATGTTAGGATTTGCTTGATTTTGTATTGACGATATTGGAGAATATTGAGGAACACTTTGCTGCAGAGGATAATGTGACTGTCTAGGTGAAAATGAATCTCTGGTTGTAGATGGAAATGAGTCTCTTGATGTAGTTGGGGAAGGCTCTATAAATGCAGAAGGCATAGACAATTGACTGCCTTGTTTGATTTCATCAATGAGTTGTAATACTTTTATTTTGAAAGATCGTATTTGATTATCTGTCATGTCATCAAATTCAGAAAGCAAACTCAAGAAAAAATTATTCATCTGTGTTTGATTTTTGGTAGTCTGGGGAGTTTGTTTGGGTTCACATGACTTTTCAGTTTTTTTCTTTAAAATTTTTACCATTGCAGAGTCCACTTCATTATACCGTCGTCTACGTACAGCCTGAGAATTTCCTAACGATGCTGCTGGTTCTTCTATTGTAGCATCTTTAGATTGTATGTTATATGGTGAATTGTCGCTTGAGGTAGCTGTTGCTCGCTCATCTTGGACACCTATTGCTTGTTCTTCTTCAACTTCTGGATCAGTTTGCTCCACTGGTGGAATGATTCCACGGTTTTGAGATTCGTTATTTGTTTTTACATATGGTAAAATGAATGATAGATAGAGTCTTTAAGATAGTATGGTTTTTTTGTCTTGGAACCACTTGGCGGTGTTTTCAAACTTCTTAGGAAAGTAGATCTTATGTTTCGCCATTTCTCTTTGCAGTCATTAACTAAAAAAATAATAACTAAGTTAGTCCCTAAGTTTTGTTGTATAATTTTTTTAAGTTAATTATGTTTTTGTTTCAGATATCTTGGCACGGGAAGTACTTTCAGCTCTCTAGCACTTAATTTTGCTAGAGGTATCAGTACTATATCGAACATTATAGCTGAAACGACTGAAGCGATTTGGATAGTTCTGCAAAATGATTACATGGCTATACCTTCAACAGAAAAATGGAAAGAAATATCAAACCGTTTCTATGAAATTTGGAATGTGCCAAATTGTCCAGCCCCATTACCCCACGACAATACGCTTTAAGAAGTGCCATATTTCTTTGTTGCGGATAACGCTTTTCCTTTGACACGTAGGGTTTTACGACCCTACCCGTTGGCGAGAATCACCAACGAAAAACGAATTTACAACTATCGACATGCTAGAGCACGTAAAACTATTGAGTGTGCATTCGGTATGATGAAACAAAAATTCCAAGTATTCTTAACACCTATTCGTAGTTCGAAATATGCGACAATAAATAATATAATAAAATCAGCATGTGTCCTACACAATTTTATACGACTGAGAGAAGGAAATTCATATTCAGCTCTTGATATTGAGGGAACTAGACAAACCCGTTCGTTTCACTTTGAACAAGATTTAATCACAATCAACCCTACATCATCCGGCGCAACCGTCCAAAAACATATGACAAATTATTTTATTACACCGCAAGGAGCACTTCCATGGCAAAACAATCATTGTGTATAACTTGGATATAAAAACGACTACATACCTGATAAATGTGTTTTATTAGATATCTCACTCCAAATCCTCTCTGTAACGTCCTTTCTCGAATATCAATTTATAATTATACATCTCAATTTATAATTATACAATGCAGGATACTTTTCAATTTCTAGTACTAAAACGACGTGAATATCTCGCTCCGCCATCTTGTTTGCACGACGTCGCGCGGTAAATGTCGAGCGGCGCCTGGACACGCATCCCGAGACGCGGTAAAACGAAACGATCCCTCCCCGCTCCCGCACACACCGCGCCAATCAGAAGACGCGCATTAAAACATAGGCGCTCGGCAAGCTTTCGGTACCGTGTATACCGAGCGAAACGAATCCGCACCGCTCCCGCACCGACAAGTCAGAAAACGGCCTAACGTGTATAACACCGCCCCGCGTCCAGCACTTGTTAACACCAAAACGCATTCGAGCAGCCGTGAAGGCTTCATGCCTGGGCTTGGTCAGAAATTCTGTTACAGTCAAACCCGTGCCTTTCAGTGCTTTTTTTGCGTACCATGTTTTGTTGCGAATGGTAAGATCACATACCTTAAGAAATATCGGGCGGGGCTTATCTGATACAGATAAGCGACCCATTCGATGACAACGTCTAACATGCGAGGCAGAAAAATCTGTGACCTTCAGTTGCTCGTTGACCGCTTTCACAGCGATGGCCGATATGTCTTCTGTATTCTGCTCAGGTACTCCGTGGATAAGAAGTACCTTCCGACGTGCTCTCTTCTCTTGGCAGTCCAATTCGAGGGCAAGAAGGCTTATCTGCTCCTGAAGAGATTTTATTGCAGCCATAACAAAGGATCTGAAGGACGAGAACTCTTCTGCCAATGACGTACCACAAGCTGCAGTTGGCGACTTAATAATCTCAAGTTGCATAGCATCCATTTTTTTAAGAACAAGTCGCTCTAATTTTTCTTGTGACTTTAATATGGCCTCCATTTTGCAACGTTCACTATCGATATTTGAAATGAAATAAAAAACCAACAGCACGTTAGTGCACAATGAAAATAACACTTCTCGGCAGGTAATATTACGTATTCTTTACTTACACATTGATTTAGTGTAGTTTATTAACAGTAAATTTAATAAAATATGAGCAGCTGTGTTACTTGAATGTCTCACGCAGTGTTGCAAATGAAAGGGCACTGGCCACTTGTGATGCCTCTAGCAACTTCTTTTGACGGAAGCAAAATAAAATTCAAATACCTAAATTGCAAGTTATGGAGAAAATAAAAAAAAAGGAAAGGAAATATAATATGTATGCAAAGGTTGTGCGAAAAACATCACCCCTCTGTCGCGAGTGTTTTTAAGATTTAATTTTTTTGTATCTTATGTGAATAATAACCTAGAAGTGACCTTATTAGTGACCTTATAGTAGTGCCATAGTGAAATAATTAAGCATTCATTTTATACAGCACTACGGTCGTTGCCCGTTTACTGTTATAACAGTACTTATTGTTTCTTAAATCTATTAATTAAAGTAATTGCCGTGTCTAAAGTTGGTATGTATTATTTTACTATCCACATAGTTTCATAAAGGTCAGTATAGTTCAGCAACGAGTTAAAATTGTGAAATATGAAAAAAAAATTACCTTTTAAACAAAATAATAAATAAAAGATGCTACTATCTTTTATTTATTATTTTGTTTAAAAGGTAATTTTTTTTAGCCAGCTTATTTAAACGGGTCTATCACATCTCACTCAATACTCTTTTCCGCGGCCATTCCAACCAATAAAACTCAACCGCCAACACCGCCGTTCGCTCCTGCGCGAATTCAGAAACACACAGCGCCCTCTCGCATAACAACACACGGCGTTGCCGTATGTGGCGAATGGTAGCAATGCCGTCACGCTACCGCAATTGATTGTTTTATTATATTATTTTTGTAAACGCCTAATGACTTTTTGTATTAACTAGAACATTAAATTAGTGCGTTTATTACAGAAGACTTGTGTTCTCACATAAATATACGTAAAAAGATGCTTTTTGTAGAAGAAATATCCGTTTTCTATTTATTACATTCTAAGAGAACATTATAATACCAAAATATATCCGTTATGATTGGAATCCTAACTTTTTGGATTAAATTGTATCGGAAACAGGCACTTTTTGAAGATCTTCGAAGGGTTTCGTGACACAATTAAAAAAAAAAAGTTGGAAAGAATGATACTACTTTTAGAACAGACAGTCTTTATTTTATTTATTTTGGAAAGCTGCAAGTGGTGAATTTCTCTTCTCCCGACATAATTCGTTGTCATAGATTGGGTATAACAAGTCCAGATATATTTCGGCCAATATTGGTAAAGTTCGGTGACTTGTTGTGCAACAAAATCTGGGGTACTACGGCTAGCCTCAATGTAACCGGCATTACATTAAGCGAGTTCCTCACTAAATCACGTCACGACGTCTTTATGGCGGCGCAATACCGGTTTGGTGTTAAGAAGACATATACTAGGGATGGCGCTGTTTGTGTATTGGTTTTTTTTATTTATTTTTTTATTCTTGATAGGTTAGCCTTTGACCACTATCTCACCTGATGGTAAGTGATGATGTGGTCGAAGATGTTGTTCAGGCTAACCTAGACGTACTGGCTCTCAAGGACAGCTGCCGGAACACACCGTTAGGTGCTTGGCGACAGATTTTCTACTTGAGGGTGGTAGCTAGCCAGGCGGGCATTCGCAAAATGCCCTACCACCATGCTATAACGACTGCCATCCTTAGACGACAACCGGGACCGACGGCTTAACGTGCCCTCCGAAGCACGGAAGCGCTCAGTAGTAATGTCACTAGCGGTCACCCATCCAACTCATGACCGCGCGCGACGTTGCTTAACTTTGCCGATCGGTTGAGAACAGCTAAGTAAACTTCGCTGCGAGCGCTTCAAACTTCTTCTGACGGAGTGCCCCTTAGTTTGACCTGCCTCTCAGAATTGGACAAAATCCAGAAACCGGCTGCGAGTAGGCAGGCTCCTGTAGTCAAAGAAGTCACAAACACAGCGACTAAGAGCAGGCGCGCTAATACATCGCCAATACAGGACTCGGAAAATAAGCGACTAAATAGGCTAATTCAATAGGTATTAATATTTATTTTAGATTATTTATGTTTCACAAATTATTTACTTATCGTGATCTGTTATTGTCACTACCTACATTAACTTATCACTTAATGTGATTTAAAGTTCTTATTCTTCTGATTGAGTTTAATGAGATGTATTTGCTGCCAACTATCAATCAACTGCCAACAAATTGTCATACACGAGTTATATACTGTCAATGCCACGTAAGGTTTTAAAACGCGGAGCTGATATCGCCCATTTATGAATGAAATTAAATTGTTGTCATTATCTGTGATGCGCATGGATTTAAAAGCTCATTACAGATGGTTGAATTAGGTCCACTGAATTGAGACGGAGAGCGTGTCATTCAGAGCATGTCATTTAAACTTTCTCTAATTAGCTAGCTAAATTAATATAGCCGCGGAGTTTGAGCGTATAGTTGTTCCGTAAGAGTTCACTTATTTCTGCACTACTTGTGGATGCTTCCTGCGTAATCGCGCTAGCTTGCCATTGGATGGAGATGACACGATGAGCTGCTGACCAATAATAGGCGGATTCCCACCCATTGAGAGGACGCTATGACACTACATTTACATGAAAATATTACTACACTCGAGAGCAATGAATCCGGGTCACTTAAAGAATCCTAAAAATCTCGGAAACTAAAAATGCTAGGTTAATGCAATAAATTGTATTTAATAGACAATGTAATACTCCTTAAATGAAGGTATTAAAACTTCTTAGTTATTGTAAAGTTATATCATAAAAAAATCAAATTTGAAAAAGGGCCACTTTCGAAGATGGAACTACGAAATTACAGCATTTGGTTTTGCTTTTGTTTGTAATCTGTCATTTATGTGGGTACATAAACCATGTTGATAGTGCTCTATATTCATTATTCAAGCTGAAATTATGTCGCTTACGCCTGAAGAATGCACCAGAATACTTACAATGCTGGAAACCGGCCGGAGTCAGCGCGATACAGCCAGGACTGTCGGTGTGTCGCTGTCAACAGTACAAAGAGTTCTCCGACGTTACGAAGAAACTGGTTCTAACCTACGCAGACCAGGAACGGGCAGAACCAGGTGTACCACAGCACGAGAAGACCGATACTTGGTGAACACCATGCTTCGAAATCGCTTTCTCACAGGAACTGAACTCACCAATCAGTTTCGACGCCTCGGAGGAAGTAACCCAAGTGCATGGACAGTAAGACGTCGGCTTGCTGAATCTAACTTAAAACCCCTTAGACCTGCAAACGGCCCTAAACTGGAGCGTGGGCATCGTATTTCGAGACTAAGATATGCCCAGAGCCACGTAAATTGGAGTATTGAAGATTGGTCAAAAGTTATGTTCTCCGACGAATCAAAATTTATGCTCTACAAGCACGATGGAAGACACAGAGTGTATCGAAGACCAGGGGAAAGATTCAAGCAAGCATGCATCGAAGAAAAAGTAGCCTACGGTGGTGGGTCTGTACTTGTGTGGGCCGGAATTTCTTCTGAAAGTCGCACAGAGCTGGTGATCATAGAAAACGGCTCTTTAACTAGCGTAAGATATGTGGAAGAAATCCTCAATGATCACGTTGGTCCATTTATGGTCAATTTAGGTGAGGATGCTATATTTATGCATGACAATGCCCGACCTCATACAGGTAGGATTGTGAATGACTACCTTCAAGAGATGAACATTACTCGTATGGAGTGGCCAGCGCGCAGCCCGGATATCAACCCGATCGAGCATGCTTGGGACGAGCTAGGCAGATGCGTAAAACAACGAAACCCTCCCCCAATCACGCTTCGTGAGCTCAAAATTGCTCTCACAGAGGAATGGGAGAATATTCCCCAAAATCGTATAAGGAACTTGGTGTACAGCATGCCAAACCGCGTAAACGCAGTAATGGAAGCACGAGGAGGCAATACGAAGTATTAAAATTCAAGAAAATCGTAATAAAGTTCAAAAATTTCATGTTTCCTATTTTTGTTTTAAGGAGAGATCAGCAGTTTTTTTCTTTATGTAATTTTGTGTTAATAAAATGTATGGTGACTCATATTTTTTTTACTTTCATTTAAGGAGTATTACATTGTCTATTAAATACAATTTATTGCATTAACCTATCATTTTTAGTTTCCGAGATTTTTAACATTCTTTAAGTGACCCGGATTCATTGCTCTCGAGTGTATTTTGTCTACATACTTGCGCATCATTGTTTTTTGTTACTTTTGCTGTAATTCTGTACATAATTATAACCATTTGAGCAAATTCAATCGTTTTAACATCAGCTACCATCTTGCTAAAGAAGTAGCCTCAATATTGCCCCTCCTTCTACGCCAAATATAAAAGAAACTGCGACCTTTGGAAACGTATTTGACGCTTCATTTAGCCGGTGGTGAAATTAGCCTAC
The DNA here is from genome assembly GCA_963890685.1 of Plagodis pulveraria. NCBI lineage: Eukaryota > Metazoa > Arthropoda > Insecta > Lepidoptera > Geometridae > Plagodis > Plagodis pulveraria. Next base: position 22,905,976 of record OY982967.1, read on the forward strand.
TTAAGTGTACGAGTTACTGGATGCAACGAAAGAAGATGCAATTCTACTGGATTAGCCCATTAACATTTTGTTGAAACCATCCACCGAACGAAGAAACGTACACCCGGACTTGGACTTTGGACGGAGCCATACCTACTTACAAAGCGTAAATCGTGATCTGGTGTATACGAGGTACTTGTTTGCCTATTGTGATTAGCTGTGCCGTTGCTCGCATCTGTTTCAGCTTACGCTTTAGCACTAGAAACGTGAGTACTTACACCTTTAATTTACAACCGACCGAGTCATCTCAGGATAGATCACCTTGCAAAGCTAGCGATGACCTTAAAATTCGCGACGTATTGAAAAACGTGTCATCATCAAGGGCAGACTAACAAAGCTTGCAAATTATGTACATTCATTGATTCTTGACACTTTAGCAACAGCGTACAGATCTTAAATTACGCATTCAAGGTGCCACGAAGTTTTTTTAGTGAGTTCAACAACATTCAGACCGATCTAGAGGAATCTGTTCTAGTTAAAGGTCTAATTGAACAGTTCACGCAAAGAAATTATTTGAAGACAGCTACTATAATGTGTTTTCTAAGGCTGGATGCATGTACAAAATAAATGACACTGCTTCAGATGATACTCACAAATGCAGTATTTTTAAATCAATGAGATTATATATTGTATGTAAGGCTGACATGCTGGAAGCACTGCTAGTATTCCATAATAAACAATATAATGCTAAGCACAACACGCAAATAAATACCAAGCTTCACTGCAATTTGTCTAGCACTAATTCACAATCCCGCAATAACCGTGTTAAAAATACTTGTCTTGTATGTAAACAAAATCATCCGTTATATTCATATATATATACATATATAAATATATGTAATATCCTTTGTACCTAGATTCACAGACTAATAAATCATTGTATCATTGTATTGTATCATTGTATTGTATCATTGTATATTCATGTCAAGGGTTTCTAGATTTTAACTTGGAAACTAAACGTTCATTCGTGAAAAATAATAAACTATGCATTAACTGCAACTAGGGATATTTTCTGTGACTATATCTTTGGTCGACCGTTTGTAATCTGTGTGTATGTGCTTACAACCTACAAAATAATTAAATAAAGTTATTTAATTAAAGAAGTTAATCTGTTGTGCATTTCCATAAATGTAAAAGATTATGGGCCCAGCACCTTTACAAAGAAGTTAATGCATAGAAGCATGGCATCAAATACTTATGATTGTCGAAATAAATTTGGCGTCACGCCGTTCGCAGGACAAGACTTTTGAAATTGCATATTTCGAGTACAGCTAGTGCTAGAAGAAAATTATCTAGAAGAAACATGTCCATGTTTCTTCTAGATAATTTTCTTCTTTCGACTGTCGAGTATCAAAAATTTGAAGCACTTGGCACAGAACAAAAATCGAATGCAAAGTCAAAAAACATCTTGATCCAGTGTGTGGCTGACTCTCATCTAGGACTGATTAAAGACAGTAAAACCGCATATACAATGGTACAAATCTAAAGAAAACATTTCAAAGAACAAGCATATCATCACAATTGATGTTAAGAAAATCGTTTTTTAGCCTTAAAGTATGATAAAAATTATAGGCTTGATAATTTTATGCTGAATTTTGACAAATTGATTAGAGAGCTCAAAGCTAGCGAGGCCAAACCTAGTACCAGCGAAATTGTATGCTATCTTTTACTGGCTATACCTGACTCTTATAGCAGCATCGTGACAGCAATTGAAACTATGAATTCAGAGTTTACATTAGAGTTTGTAAAGGGCGCTTATTGGAAGAAGAACTGAAAAAGAAGGAATTCAGAACCAAACACGAGATCCAAGACAACCAAGTCTTTTTCACCAAACAGTAGAACAACACTTACATACAGATATTTAGATTTGAATGCTATAATTGCGGGAAGAAAAGACACACCAAAGCCAATTGTAAATTTAAAGGCACAAATACCTACTTTCAAAATAAAAAAAAAACAAGTTAACATGGCAGAACCACAATGCCAAGAAGAACAAGAAGAGATATGTTTCCTGGCAAATAACTCCGACGGTGAAAACTCAGGTCAGTCGCATATTCCCTTTTATGCAGATTCTGGTGCTACAGATCACATCATAAATACAGAGCAATATTTTGGAATTAAATAATCTTGTTAGGATTAATATAGTTAAAAATAAAACTTTACTCGCAACGAAAATTAGAACAATTCATACACAAGAATGTAAACTCGTAAATGTCTTATATGTACCCAATTGAGAAGCAACTTATTGTCAACAAATAGAATAGAACAAGCTGGCTATGGTATACAATTTGAAAATAATAGAGTTATTATTTACAGAAATAACAATGTAATTAAAGAAGGAACTAAGTAGAAAAATCTATATGAGATATCATTTACTAAGTAAGAAGCATCAGCACAAAAGGCATATTCTGTTCCTGCCTGGCAAATAATAGACGTGCGTGCGGTGTACTGTTTATTACCAGACTGCCGTTACAATGGTCTATCCTAACATTATTTTCATATATGACAGCACCCTTATTTACAAAACAACTATTAATATAAAAGTAACTATCATATAAAAAACAGGCAGGTAACATACCATATTACACATTAAAACAATATCATAGCTTGATTCTAATTAGTAATAATTAAAAAAGTAAGTATAAAAGTACAACGTAAGTGGTACTATTATAGATGTCGCTGTATGTAGATCCCAATACGATGGTAAAAGAACGATAGGAAAGATTTAAGTTATGACGTCATGTCATGTTAGCTCAATTGGTTAGAGCATACCCCGGCTCAAAGGGGTGGATGGACGCGGGTTCGAATCCCGCTCATGACTTAAATTTTTCCCATCATATATTTGTAATTTTGTAATGTAATCCGCATAGCAGGCCTTATTGCAAACATAACAATACCTAGTAATTGGGCTTTAAAATGGTAGCATCATTTCGGTAATTTAAATAAACACTTGTCTTTAGAATGCAACTGAACGCAACCTTCGTAAAATGCTCTGCGCTCTATAGACAACTTGCGTAACGACAATTTTGTAATATAAAAAAAAATTGCTATTACGAAAGACTAACTGATATTTCAACTTTGATTCCGATTATCATTAACGATTACAACCAATTCTTGCTATGTTTAGATAATGGAAGGCTTAAAGAAAGACGAGGAAGATTTTAAGAAGAATAAAGAAGTTTCTAGTAAGCTTCTTGAAAGTTATTGCCAAAACCAAATTTTGAAGCGCTCGTAGCGAAGTTTACTTAGCTGTTCTTAACCGATCAGCAAAGTTAAGCAACGTCGCGCGCGGTCATAAGTTGGATGGGTGACCGCTAGTGAAATTACTACTGAGCGATTCCGTGCTTCGGAGGGCACGTTAAGCCGTCGGTCCCGGTTGTTGTCTTAGGATGGCAGTCGTTATAGCATGGTGGTAGGGCATTTTGCGAATGCCCGCCTGGCTAGCTACCACCCTCAGGTAGAAAATCTGTCGCCAAGCACTTAACGGTGTGTTCCGGCAGCTGTCCTTGAGAGCCAGTACTTCTAGGTTAGCCTGAACAACATCTTCGACCACATCATCACTTACCATCAGGTGAGATAGTGGTCAAAGGCTAACCTATCAGGCATAAAAAAAAAAAAAAAAAAAAAAAACCCCTACTACTAGCATATAAGTAAATTAATATTGAATATTAAAATATTGAGAAATGAAGCTGCCTTACGTATTGTCAGAGTGATGCCATTTAGTCACGCTGATCTGCAGTTCATTGTGGCTACATTATGTGACATGTTTATATGGACCGCCGGTCAGGAAAGTCACAAAGGTTACGTCTTTAGACTATCAAATTCCATATTTGGCCTCACTTCTCATCATGAGTATTTTCGCTAGTTGGATTTTATGAAGCAATATATAATGCGCTGTGTAATGTTTTATTAAATATCTTATGTTATTTTCAGGAATAATTCATCAGATGAAATTGTTTACGACTCAGATACTAGTAAATGTTCTAGCATATTATACAAATATAATACCAGGTATCCATTACTTGATGTAGCCTATGTAGCCGAGTCGGATAGCACCACTTCGAGTACTAGAAGCAAAGAGATTCCCTTGATTCCATTTATAATTGTAAACGAACTCGTTGATGAAAATTTAAAAAAAGTGGACCTTAGTTTAAACACCAGTTGCTCGAAGAGCATGAGCAAGAGTAGCTAGCCAAGTGAGCATTCCCAAAATGGCATTTTGCTCACTTGGCTAGCTACTACCACCAAGTAGAAAATTATCACTAAACACTTAACAGTGTCCTTGTGAGCCAGTTCATACATCGTAGCCTGATACATCTTCAACATTTATCATCATGAGATTGACTAATAACTAACATTCTAAGGCTATTAGCTAACCATCACCAATAAAATTAAAATAGTTTTTTTTTGTTCTCTTTTTAGTTCTAATCAGCATTTGAATGGTTCCAATTATACATATAAAGAACTGGAATCATCATAGTTCAACGTCGAGGCTCCGGATATTATAGAATCTAGTTTTGAAGAGCCATTTGAAGACAGTGGATCAGAGTATGTGCCTGGTACTGACGAGACAGACGAAGAGCTCACAAGTATTAAACGGTGAAAACAGAAATCTAAAAAGTCGCAAACTGGCCATGTTAGCAGAGAATTTGAAATTACAGCAATCCACAGAAACAGAAATCGTGACATTGTTGCGCCACAAGTCTAGGTGACTAATAAGAAGACATGATTTTCATAACGCCTCCAAAAAATCCGGCAAAATGACCCTTCCAGTGGCGGAAGCAGATGCCTCTAAAGTGTTCAGAACCTAATTAGTGTAACAAGTATGAAGGTGGCAGCGGAACGCGGTATGCGGGAGGGGTCCTCAGCCGCTGCGAGGGCGCCGCCATTATTCTCTCAACCAACATAAGAAGATGCTATACTTCCATTAATAATTATTTAATATAAAGCTTATATGTACTATTGAACTGTCTACAAATAAAATTCTGAAGCACGAAAGGAGATTTTCATTGAAGATCACCGCAGCAACCTTCGGCGTGAACATTTTTGGAGGCCCCGACGAGATATTTCAACAAGTATTCTACGAGTCATCATCCATTTTACTAACGTCGCAACGCATAGCAACTACGCCGGAACGGCGGGAACCAAATGTGTCTAATTATTCAAGGAAAGTATCGTGTGTGAATGGTGAAAAACGCGAATTAAGTGACAAAGGTATAATATTCAGTGTTATCTCCTCATAAGTTTTTCAGGTAAATATTGCCAATTAATTACTTATTTCTCGCTAACTTTCCCGTTTCACATAATGTTAAATCATCAAATTGTTGTGCTACCTGTAACTAGGTATTAATGCGAACCTTACAACACATTAACTACGAGCCAAGTAGGCGATTAACGATAAGCATAGATATACCTAAGCGATGGCATTTTTTCTTCATTGTTTTCATTAAAATATTAAAGTTTCATAAAGAACCGGTATGCTTATTGTGCTACAGAATTATAAGCTTAACTACATATCACATTACTATTTAGAGGTAATATTTCTAGCACTACGCATTATCTTTTTCATAAATTTACTATCGCCAAATTTATGGCATTTTTTCTTCATTGTTTTCATTAAAATATTAAAGTTTCATAAAGAACCGGTATGCTTATTGTGCTACAGAATTATAAGCTTAACTACATATCACATTACTATTTAGAGGTAATATTTCTAGCACTACGCATTATCTTTTTCATAAATTTACTATCGCCAAATTTATGGCATTTTTTCTTCATTGTTTTCATTAAAATATTAAAGTTTCATAAAGAACCGGTATGCTTATTGTGCTACAGAATTATAAGCTTAACTACATATCACATTACTATTTAGAGGTAATATTTCTAGCACTATGCATTATCTTTTTCATAAATTTACTATCGCCAAATTTATGTTTAATCAGTATGTTTAGTATTCTTCTTATTTCTACTTAACTACTACACTAAACTATGCTAATAAATACCTTCCTCTTGAGCATATTATCCCTAAGAACAAATTATTATACTTTCGCATCTTTTACGTATCAATCTTCCGTGGTATTTTTCTGCTATATCTGCTTATTTTCAACATATTTTTATGACTATTTGGTCATAATAATACATGCACATACATGCCTACCTACCTACTAGGGTGTTCTAGGTTTAATTCTTAGCTTGCAATCGATCCAACTATATTTAGCAGTTATATTTCAAAAGATATTGCCGAACATTTTCCAGGAACGTGACGCCACAGGCGGATCTGTGCGTAGCAGACCTGCAGGCGAGTCGAGTGCAGTGCGCAGCTCGTACATGCCATACCTACTTGCACTGGGCCCGTGCTAAGTCCGTGGTGCGTCCGTGCTACTGGTGAATTCGCGCTGGCTGACGACGTTCTACTAACCGCGAGTATATTTGCTTATTTCTTTACAATAGTTAACATTTATTTACATCATGGAAGATGATTTAAAGACACTTGCTCATCAACGTGGAACCATTAAAGGCCGACTAACCAAATTTGAAAATTATATAAAAATCATACAACAAATCGCACCCAAGAACTTAGCTAAATTGCAAGTAAGCGAATTACAATTTAAATTAAATAAAATAGAAATTTTATTCAATACTTTTGATGAAATTCAAACTAAAATAGAAAAATTAACGGTGAGAGTGGACGATGAACTTGATGAACGGGATAAAATTGAAACCTTGTCACCTGCCTACCTACTCAGGGTAGAAGGGAGCATAAAAGAAAGAAGAAGAAATCAGAACACAAGTATATTAGAGAGAAGGGTCGTGGATTTCAGACAGGTATGGCAATTTTGGCAAGCTTTCTTGTTTAAGGACTTAGCTCCGGTCCGCTAGTATCCGAGTTGATGCTCAGCATCAGGTCTGCCGTGCAGGGCTCGGCTCCACACCGCCGCGCCGGTAGAATTGTCCCAGCTAGATGCTGTAGAGACGTTTGGCCGCGGTCGGTGCTGGAGGTCAGAGGACGGCCGGAGTTCAGAAGTTGTGTGCTGCTAGTAGGTCAGCCTCGTACTTGAAGTTGTGTACAACAGCCGTGTACTGGAACCCTGGAAGGCACATGTGCTCCGGTTATGATGGGTCCTAGTATAGGGTTGAGCTGGTGGGTCCACTGTCCCTCTGCTACTGAGCATATTAGGGACTCGCAGAGGGCCTTTAGGGATGTGGCCCGCCAGCAAACAAGAGATATGCCATAAGGGCCAAAGAGGTAGATGCTGCTGGGGAAGAATTCGCCTCCGCTAAGGCCTCCGCTACCGAGCAAAAGGGACTAGCTAGGCCCTAGGCGAAGGCGAACCACCAGCCGCTCAGAATGCCAGAAGGGCGCAAGTAGGTATGTTGCTGGTAAAGATGCTCACAATCCACGAGGTCCGTTCACTACCGAGCAAAAAAGGGACTAGCCTAGGTACCTCGTGAATTGCGAGCTACCAGCAACACCCTTTAAAGTTTGCCAGAAGGGCGTAAAATAGAGAACAGTTGAATGTTGAGAAGCAACAGAAAAACACAGAAAAACACATAAATTAAACAAGAGAGTTAGCAGGTAAGACACACAATAAAATACAGATATTACTATAAGAGTACAAACCAAAGAAGTAAGGTTAGTTTTTAGGGTGATGGTCAAGTACACTTTCACTACACAACTCAAACTTACCCAGATTTTGGGGCTTGTCAGTAGATTAGAATTTTAGTTTAACTGAGTCTTTAGTAGTAGTTGCACAGACGATGGCTGGGGTCAAAGTGATCGTGATTCCTCGTTGAGGAAAGACATCAAGTTGGGCGGATGTCGGGGGCGAATTTCATTACCATATATGGTAACGAAAAAAACCTCCAAAACCGTTGGTGTCGTAATACCAATCACTGCACTGGATTTTGAATTTTTATTTTGATAAACTTCCGTCTATTCGAACTAACAACCAGCGTCGTCGTATTTTTTCTGACAGACTGGATTGACATTTGTTTTACCTGTCAATATATAAGTCGAATTGAATGGATAAAAGAAGAAGAAGACGGGTATTTACTTATGAAAGACTTAACATTGTTGATTGTTATACGCGACCTCTATTGGTGAGTCGCTGAACTACCTCAGCGCGCAACAAAGGTAGTTAGGTTTATAGATTTAAAGGTGCTGCATTTTCAGATGGAATTTAGATAGACGTTTGTGCGTTTGCCTACAGATGGCGCGCTGATTTAAATTAGTATTTAGTGAAATTTCTAATTATTAAGTTAACCGATATTTTTAGATCGGTTACAACCTCATTTTCTACATTAACTTCAATTGCAAATGAAATAATTGCTAGCGCTTCAAATAAATTTCATTCATCAAATTCATTAGAAGGTATGGCGAGCGCCTGTGACATCAATGGCGATACATCGGTAAGTCATGTTCGCTTGCCAACCATATCGCTTCCGAAGTTCGACGGGAATTACTTGCAATGGCTTGAGTTCCGTGACACTTTTGAGTCTTTAATTCATCAAAATAAATCGATACCAGCAATAAATAAATTTCATTACCTAGTCATCATTAGATGCTGGTGCCGCTGTCGTAATTAAATCCATTGAATGTACGTCTGAAAATTATCAAATTGCTTGGAATTTACTAAATGAAAGGTATAACAATAAAAGGTTATTGATAAATAATCATTTAAAATCTTTGTTTAATTTTGATCACATTACTAAAGAGTCATATAAATCATTAAGGTATTTAATTGACCATATTTCCAAAAATTTGCGGGCACTGAGTGCCCTCGAAGAACCCAGTAATTAATCTCATAAACTACTTAATTTATGAAAAATACTTTCCTATCGATATCATGCGAGGGTTAAATCCTGGCGGGCGGATGAATTGACTGTTTAACACATCGATCACGTCGTTCATAATAGTTATAAAATTGACATTGCCACTACATTTCTCAAATTGTTTTAGTTTTAATACACTGCGGCAAAACTCAAGAGCATATGCTACTTAATTACTGAACAATTGTGTCGCCAGCTTCACTTTCATCTTCTGTTTGTGATAGAATACATGCGGCTTTTTAATTTTATTTGCTAGATGTAGGCCCTGTTTTTCTTGAAGTTCGAGCAATACTTCTACGTGCCATGTGTTCTGGTGCGTCGTGAGGGGTAGCACCCCAGAAGGGGTCCGGCAACGGAAAACCGTGGCGGGTTCGTGGTTGAATCCAAAAGCGTCCCTGCGATCCCGCCGAGAAGCGGTAGAGATGGAACACCGTGTGTTATTTAGTCGGTAGAGGCACTTGCTGCTGTGGGAGTAGTTGGTGTCGAGCCCGACATATCCCGGCCACCTTCCCCGGGATGGCCGGAAATGCATAACGGCATTTTTCAAATGTTAAAAAAAAGGGTGGGTATAAAAGCATGCAACGTGTACTCCAAGCACATACCTAAAGGTCTCTCATTACGTTAACCCTTTAAAGGACAGCGTTACACCGGTGTTACGTCCAAAATAAAAAAAACATGTAGGCTTAATAGTAAATATATTTTGTAAATTTATCTGCGTACATAGTTTGTACTACTATCGCCATCTAGTGAAAAAATAGTAAGCTCTTCCACAACGCTTCACTGTCCGTCTGTGTCGAAATGGCGCCGGGTCGACAGACTTTGCGTGGACGCACGGTAAGTTTTGTTTCAATTTTGATGTTTATTTCGCACTTATTGCTAGTATTTTGTTTCTCAATTATTTCTTATGCTTGACTTGTTTTGTACACCATAAAATAAATATGTAATTCTAATCAAATATTTAAATATTTGGTTCAGATTGTCGACAGTACATATTTGTAACATTGCGAAACTATGCACTAATTGATGTTTGTTTGATTAGTATCATATTTGTAACATTACGAAACCCTGAACTAAGTATTGTTTGTTTGATTAGTATCAAATGTGTAACATTGTGAAACTCTGAAATATCATTGTTTGTGTGTTATATGGGGGCCATGGATTGCACGGGTGGTGTTTAACACAGCGTTTACTAACACCAAACAATATCTAACAACAACGAATGTAACAAAATGCTACTACTCCATTACTACCTGTATAATAACAATGTTATTGATTACGCTTGAGCTTGGTGTTGGGTGAATGTTGCATGGATCGTTTTTTTTTTTTGTCATCAGGGACAAAAAAGCCTCAAATGGGATTAGAGCAAATAGAATATTGGCTCTCGTACCACCAGAACGTGCATCATTGACGGACACTTCAGGCACAGAAGACGAAGTTATTGTTCGAAATTTCACCAGACGCCGTCATATCAGCGATGAAGATACTAATTTTAGTTCAGAACCTAGATCTTTGCCCTCCTCATTTGAAAATCTCCATTTTCTCAGCTCGGATGGAGAAGAACTGGAAGGGCAGGATACTGCCCTTTCTGTTGATACAGTACCATTGACTCCTGTCATGAATGAAATGTTTCCAGCTGATATACAACAAGCCCCATTACCCATTATGGATTCAATATCATCTGTTTTGTCACCACTTTAAACTCCACCATGTCAGAAAACTAGATCCTCTAAAAGAAAAGCAAACACAGGATCACGATTTCTAAACAAAAAAGCAAAAAAATACAAAAGACCAGCTTTGCAATTCAAATGGAAACCCACAAAATTTAAATATCCAGCGGTCCTTGAAGAACCAGTTTTTAGCCTCTCTGATATAGACGAATTCATATCACCCATAGATTATTTCTTCAGATTCTTTTCTGAAGATATAATTGAATACATTACTGAACACACAAACTTATACTCCGTTCAAGGCAAGTCTGGTAAAAGCATCAATATCACCAGTGATGACAGGCGAGACTATCTTGCTATCACAATTAAAATGGGTATCATCAAAATGCCTTCATATAGAGACTATTGGAGCAGAGAATTGAGATGTCCAATAATTGCAGATATTATGTCCCTCAAAAAATACGAACAAATAAGGCAATATTTACACTTCGCCGACAATTTGGATACAAACGATGACAGATATTTCAAAGTCCGACCTTTATTGGAAAAAAATAGAATAAACTTGCTCCTTGAAGAAGAAGATAGATACAGTGTAGACGAAATGATGGTGCCTTACAAAGGTACCAGAGCTGGCAATAGAAGACAATATTTACCAAAAAAACCAAAGAAATGGGAATTCAAGATATTCGTTCGGGCTGGCGTTTCGGGATTAGTCTATGATTTTCTTCCGTATGGGGGTGACGACACTTTTCGAAATATACGTTTCAATGAATATGAAGAAAGTCTTGGGCTTGGAGCTAAGGTAGTATTGGCGCTATCGAAAACTATAGTAAAGAGACCAGCCGTTGTGTATTTTGATAATTTTTTCACAACTTTGTAATTGGTACATTACTTGCGTGAAGAATACGAAATTTTCAGTCTTGGAACTATTAATGCAAACCGGCTGAAAGACTGCAAAGATATTTTGCCTACAGATAAGGCACTATCAAAAAGGGGCAGAGGTTCCAGTAAGCAAGTGGTTTGCAATGAAAAAAAGGTGACAGTCGTCAAATGGCTGGATAATAAGGCTGTCACTTTAGCCAGCTCTTTTGTGGATTCTCATCCAATGGAAAAAAATAAAACGCTGGTCTAAAGATGCTAAGTCTAGAATAGACATCGATTGTCCGCAAATTGTCAAACAATATAACGCACATATGGGGGGGAGTTGATCTTGCGGATATGTTGGTCGCGTTGTACCGCACACATTTTAAAACAAAAAGATGGTACATGGCTCTCTTCATACAGATGCTGGACATTTGTGTAAATAACGCCTGGTTATTATATCGTAGGCACAATGCTGCAAACAAAAACATTATTCCGCTGAAAACGTTCAGAGTGCGAATTGCTGAAGAGCTGCTAAAGAAACACCGAGTTCGGGATCTATCAACGAGCAACGATGTGCCAAATGAAAATAAAATTAGGCGTCCGTTTGCTCCGAGGCCAGCTGAAGCTGTTCGATATGATAGTACTGGGCATTTCCAAGATTTCATCACAAGAGGGAGATGTAAATATTGCAAAACAGCAGCGCAAGTACCGTACTTACCGATCGCTAAATTAGACATAAAAAATCGTCTAAATTCGATAAAACGGGTTATATCGATGTTTTGTCGACTGTTATTATCTGTTTTACAGAAATAAATGCTTTGAACAGAATTATTTTCAGAAAAACTAATTTACCCAGTGAATGAACGATTTTAATAATCTGTGAAAAAGCAGTCTAGTTTAGAAGTTGCTATTTCGTAATAATCGACATACAGTATCCAATTTCACGATCGTAAGCCGTCGATAAGAGTTATCGACAAAAGTTCCATACTTGCAATGGGAGATACAATTCGTTAAATTTATCGATCATAGCGATTCGATAATTTAACGAGCCGTACTACGGTACTTGCACTGCTGGCTTGACAAATGTGCATTGTGTCAAATGTGATCAGAGACTTTGCTTTGTACCAAAAAGAAACTGTTTTAATAATTACCACCAAAAACCATAACTGAATTACCATATAAACCGTTGATTTAATTGTAATAAATATGTAAATTGCTTGAATATTATTTTGTTTCATTACTGCCCTCTTACCTCAAAGTAACAAATACGATACATAGTTTCTTTAAACAAATCTTCTCAGGATATCGCGTTGTAACACATATGTTACAAGTCATAAATAAAAAAATAAAAGCTTGGTCATTTTTTTTTTTTTTTAGGTGTCCTTATAGCCTATTCAAACAATTATTTCACGTAAAACCACTATGATATAAAAAAAGTGGCTGAGCTTTAAAGGGTTAAACACGTTTAAAACGAGAACTTATAGTTTTTTAAATCTTAGGCAATATGTTTGATTGTGAATATTGCAGACGGAAGTTCACCGTTAAAAATAGTCTAAAACGGCATTTGAATTATTGTAACATGTATAACAGTGCATCTGAGAAGGATATACCCAAATGTATCCACTGCGCTAAGATATTCTCACGGCCTGATGTTGCTGAACGCTATGCCAAGTCATGCCGTATGAGGACAGGTACGTTCATATACGATTAAAATGCTATCACTATACAATACATTGAGCTAGATTTATAGCACCTACCTAGAGATTTTTTTCTAATAGTAAACGACCGTTGATTAATATTATGTGTTGATTATTCATTGAGCCGGAAACTTATCAGGATCTATGTATTTTTACAGGTAATAAACAATGCGTTGAAACAAGTGATAATGTACTGCAACCGGCTATAAAAAAACCGCGTTGTGATATATGTGAGATTGATGTGACTAACATTCATACGCATCTCCGAAGCGCTCTACATAAAAACAAAGTATGTACTCGGCCAAGGGATGATGAGCATGTCCAGATTATTAAGTCTGCATACAAATCTCGCATTACTACATATATAGTGTTTAGCCGCACCCCAATTCTAATCCCAAGCGAGTTCATGAATGAGGTAAGAGTAATAGTACTCCGCCTAATCACCGACAAACAAGTTGAGGTGGGGGTGCTATCAAAGTGAACTTAGAACTTTACGTTAAGTACACGAAATGGGTAAAGATGGCGGCGGATTAGGAAAAAGAACTGGTGGAGTAAAATCATTTAATACAAAAAATAGGAGTATTTTTACCGATATCACCATCGAGGAAGCGTACAATGCATTCCTTGAAGAAATTAGTAGCAAAGCGGATGAATTCCAAGAACGGGACAGCGGGTGAGCCCACCCGCTGTCTCGATGGTGATATCGGTAAAAATACTCTTTCATATATAAATCAAGCTCGTACTTCATCTTGAAAATAATATAAATAAATATGCGCCATTGAAGGGATCCTCATATCTCCCTCTACCCGACTGGATTCAAAAGAAACACGCCTGTGTTAACGTAAAAAATACTGATGATGCATGCTTTTTTTGGAGCGTTGTGAGTGCTCTTTACCCTGCTGCTAAACACACAGATCGAACTAGCTCATATCCGCTATATGAGGAAGTGGTGAACACTGATTGGTATCCCCGTAGACATAAAGAACATCAAAAAGTTTGAAGATATGAACGAATTCAGTATAAATGTTTATGAGATCAGCGGCCATAGTATTGCAGAACCTATATATCAGTCAAAGGAGAGACGTGACAAGCATATAAACTTGCTTCTCGTCGAGGATGGTGTGAAAGCGCACTTCTGCTGGATAAAATGCCTATGCCGTTTAGTAGGTTCAAAGTAAATCCAGCATAAGGGCAAAGTTTGGATATGCGATGGTTGCCTACTCACATTCAATAGCGAGAGTAATCTCATCAAACATACTAATCGTGATTGTTCCCATATCACAACAGCATTACCAGCTGAGGAGGATAACACTTTAAAATCTGTCAGAATAGGATCAAAGTGCCGGTAGTGGTATACGCCGATTTCGAGGCCTTATTAAATCCGATAGATACATGCGCTCCAAACCCATCAGAATCATATACCCAAGATTATCAATCGCATGAACCTTATAGTTTTGGATATTTTATAAAATGTAATTATAATGATTCCCTAAGTAAATATGTATCGTTTAGAGGATCTAATTGCGCAGATTTTTTTCTGGATTCTTTGGAGGAAGATCTTATCCCATTCGCTGAAAGTATAAATAGAACAATATCAATGCGCCCTCTAACAAGCGAAAAAATTCAAGAGTTTACAGCTGCAGTAAATTGTCATATATGCGGTGAAAAACTAAATATGGAAAGGGTGCGCCACCACTGCCACCTAAAAGGTATGTATGGAGGGGCTGCGCACAACCACTGCAACTTAAATTATAAAATAAAACCCGTCATACCAGTGGTTTTTCGTAATATGTCTAAATATGATTCACATTTTAATTATTAGAACATTGCAAAACCGACACGTACCATATATAAATGAGATAAAACCAGCATAATATTGTTATTCTTTTATTATCCATTGTTTCAGATTACTACTATTCAGTTCGAGTCAATAAAAACCAATTGAGCCTATCTCACACAGTCCAGGAATATATTTCGACCCAACTTCTGTTGCTTATTTTTACAACGATTACTGGAATGTGGTTACATATGTAGAGTTTATACCTATTAAACCTTATCTAGACAAAATAGAAAATTCTATTCAAAGCATTTCTAATTTTTGCGAAAAGGTTCAAAACTTAGCTATCTTAAACATTGATTGTAAAGATATTATAAACCCTTTAGATATTTTAATGAATGCTAATTACTTGAAATATGAGTCACTCTCTCACCTTATCGCGGAAAATCCGTCAAACCGACCTAGACGAGCTCTCGAGTTCGGTGGTGAGATACTTAAATTTTTCTTCGGAACGTTGGATGCCGAAGATGCTAGAAAATATGATGACGCAATTTCTACTTGCCAACATAACGAAAACGAAATATTTTCTATGATGAAGGATAACATACATATTGTACAATCGACAATCAACAATTTTTACGCAAAATTTCTAGTGTGGCATTACCAGCTTTTTTGTCTTCTGTACACAGTACACACAAATTAGTAGAAAAAATTCTTGCACTATCTTTAGGCTCTTTTGATGTAGCATATCTGGCTGAGGTCAAAACCACATGGGGACTGGCTTGTCCAAATACTGAGTTCCCAAAAATGTTGTCATCTCAGAAACAGTGGGATCGGCCCCTATGCGAGCTAGCACGGAAAGATCTTTTAAATACGTGCCCTAGTATCGCAGATCGTGCTCGTATTCTCGCTGTTTCTGTGTGGGAATCAGGTCTTTGGTTACAAGCCATTCCTTCTTACAAAACTGGTAGCCTTATAGACCCTTCCGCTTTTCGTCTCGCTATTAGCTTACGCTTGGGTGCAAGGTGTTGTGTTGCACATCACTGCCAGTGTGGTACTGCAGTTGACCAACTCGGTCACCATGGCCTCTCCTGCTCTCGAAGTGCTGGTCGAATTTCCCGCCACGCCAGCCTTAACGACTCCCTATGAGTCCAAATGCTTTTACTGTAGTAGCTGTAGTATTGTAGTAGCTGTACTATTGTTTATAGTTTGTAGTATTTGTTTAATAAAGGCATACCGCCAGAAAAAAAAAACAATTTTAATGTCTCAATTCAAAAATTAAATAATAACGAAATTAGGTTAAATAAACAAATTGAAAAACTAGATTATATATTTTCAGAAAATTCTAAGACTCATACAAAATTAATAAACGCCGAAAAAATTAATTCTATTTTCAACGTGATTGAAGGTTCATTATTATCAATTTCAAACATTTTAGATACTATCTTAAATTCCATTTTATTTGCGAAAGCTAACATTTTGCACCCTTATGTTATTACCCCAACTAAATTGTATGAGGAACTCTCGAACAGTATCCAAACAAAAAGGAACTCTGAATTCCCAGTAACATTATCCTTACAAAATATTCATACAATAATTGATTTATCGACATTGACTTCTTACTATTATAATAATAAATTAGTTTTTGTAATTAAAATACCGCTAATTAATCCTATTAAGTTTAATATATACAAGAATTTGCCGTTACCGACACCACGCGATGAAAAACATTTCCAAACCTATGTTTTAATTCATCCTTCAAAGTTGTATGTGGCTGTAACGGATGATAGATTAAGTTATGCATTATTAGATAGTATACTAGATTGTAAGCATGTAAACAACGAATATATGATATGTCCTTTAGTATCGATTTTATCAACAATTAATAATCCAACTTGTGAAACGAAACTCTTAACAGAAGTAACCTTATCTCTACCCAAGTATGTGACTACAAATTAATCTATGGCAACATTGATGTATGGCAAAAACTTAGCGATGGTAGATACATATATGTGCAATCTAAGCCAAATAAATTAACCATGAAATGTGATAATGAAATTGCCGATTACACATTGCAAGGCACAGGAATTTTATCTTTAGACAATAATTGTGTCGCATTTTTCCAAACTTTACAATTCTACCCATCTCATACTTATAAAACTGTGTTACCAAGCCAACTATCAATAAATTATGATATAATTGAAGACGATTGTTGCAAATATAATATTGTAAATGAAAGTCTACATTCCTTGTCTCCAATTACCTTAGCGAATATCGACTTAGAATCTTTAAAATTGGCTTCACATAAATTAGATAATTTGTCAAACCAAATACATCAAGTTGAAAATCAATCGCATATTATTCAATACGGGAACTATTATTCTACTCTAAGTTACATTATAATAACGATAATTTTAATTTACATTTTATATAAAGTGTATAAAAGGTTGTTCCCTTGTTGTAAGAACACCTCTTGTTGCATTCAAATATATAATCAATGCTATAATGAAAAACGAGATAAATTAAGTACATATTAAAGTTAACACCTCTATTGAACTGTCCGATATTTCAGACGGAACAGAATGCGACAGGAAGTCGATCCAAAGTTTACCAGAAATAGAAATTAATAAAAATAAAAATAGAGTTGTATTTAGACAATCTGAAAGGTCCAGTAGGAACCTAAGTAATTTCTAGAAACTTAATTAATTAAATAATACTAATTTCTATTTTGGAACTTATGCTTTTGTTTTCTAATTTTACTATAATTATTAGACTAGCTTTTTATACTGACTGAGGCGCATTATTTAACTACTAGCTTATTTTTGTATACAGTTTTATTAACTTACATTATTTTACAACTTTAATTTTATATCATGTCTACTTCGTTTATCTTAAAAAGATATAACTTCGTCTAAAAGGGGGAGATGTTATAACCAGAACCAATATGGTAAAAATGCAATTAATGCAAAACCCCCTCGCAACCACGTGAATATACCGAAGTTATATAAGGCTATATGCCTTGTCGCCCAGCCAGTCAGTCGAGTAAATTCAATAGGTTAATCAGTCAGTCCGTTAGTTAATTTTGTATCATTTAATTTCTAAATTTTATTAAATCTATTCTAGCAATAGTAAAGTGTTTTTTTAAAAAGGACCCACGGAGCGCCATCCTTACAGCACGCAGCCTTTACAATTTTTTTGGCGGTACTTATTTTAACATCTAATGGCCTAAGATACGCCATTTGTGCACCAACATACCCAACGCACTTTCTACCATTCGGCGGGCTCTGCTCAGTCTATAATTAAATATTAACTGGTCTTTATCCAACCTTTCATGATCAGGATATGGTTTTAATAAATGTTTCATCAACGGAAATGCACAGTCACCAATAAAAACAAGGCTGAGGCAAAACTTTTTCATATAGGGGTTCATCTGCGGTAATCTCAATCCATTGTTTTGCAACACATTGTAGAAATTACTATCTGTGAATATTCCGCTGTCACTGTATCTGCCCATTGATCCAACATCGATCATTATGAATCTTGCATGAGCATCAGCAATTGCTAACAGTACAATCGAAAATGTTTTTTTGTAGTTAAAGTACTGTGATCCCGATTTACGGGGCGAAAAAATCACTACGTGCTTGCCATCAATTGCACCAAGGCAATTATTGAAATTTCACAAATCATAAAAGTCTTTTGCTATAACTTTCCATTCGGGTTCAGTAGGGAGCTTCATTACTTTTGGCTGCAACTTGATCCATAAAGATTCACATACTACTGGTATTATTTCGGAGAGCGTAGAACGGCCTATTCTATAGGTTTTTGACAATGCTGTATATGTAGTTCCGGTTATAAGATATCTGAAAATAAATAAAAATATCAAATAATATTAGTTAATCACATAAAATTAATTTTGATGTGGTGTGTTATAATTATTTGTTTTATTTACAGTTACACAGGCAAAATTAAAATGGATAAATTTGCGAGACACGCACCTTGAAAAATTAAAAAAAAAACAAGAAGACAACAAGTGGACAGTCACAAAAACAAATAAAACCCTGGAAGTACACGAGTCACATGGAATTTTTGCTTCCATATATGACAAATGCGGAACGAGATACAAATGATATTTCGTCAATTTTCGAGGAAACAGCTAATACAGATGTTAATAGAGATTCAGCAGATTCGATAACAGCTCCAAAAAAAAGGAAGACTGATGAAATAATTCATAATGACGAGGATTTGTTAATTTTTTTTAAAGATATGGATGATAATCGTGCAAAACGAACTGCGCAGAGGGATGAGTTACGTAAAGAAGTACTAACATCAAGTGATCCTTTAAAAGCTTTTTTTGATTCAATGTATCATAGTACAAAGCAGATGCCGGAGTATTATCAAAGAACAATAAAAAGAAAGTTGTTTCAATTGGTAATGGATGCTGAAGACAATATTGCTAATACAAACTATTCATATACCGGTTACTACTCAAACGATTATTCTTACAACTCTCGCCCTTCTACGAGTCAGACAAATTTTTCTTCTGGACACGGTTCTGCCTCACCTGAACCCAGCGGTTCTGGTGTGCAGCAAATTGGAATTGGAGAACATACTACTCGTAGCCAAAACGAAGATATCCAAGATTCAATGTCTGCCGCTGAAATCACTCCAAGCGATGGAGCCTTACCTTAATGTAATGACGAGACGCTCTCTTGTACCAATAGCTTCTCTATAATTTGTATTTTCTTTTTTAATGTCATCTTCTATTAAACTATGCAAATATTCAAACTCGTCTCTTGTCATTCTAAAATGTTTGCGAAAGCCATGATTTGTTAATTCATAGAATAGTTTGAATTCACTGCATTCTTTTCTGAAATAATTAATATTTTCCATCCATATTCTTCTTTTTTTCTTCATTTTTTCCTTACGTTTATTCAGAATTACTGCAGCCACTACACAAATCCTATCATAGAATTCATCATCATCGTCATCTGAACTAGATAACAATGATAATTCAAATGATTTTTCGATATTCATAGTAAATAAAAAAAACGTGTACTTTCAGATACGCACTGTAGAGAAATGACCACTGGTTGCTCTCTCGGCGTGAGTTCTAATCGCTTGGCGAGTATCGCCGCGCGAGTGTTATCTTTCATAGCTCTTGTCGCTCAGCGACAAACTAGTGAAGCGAGTGCTCGCCGGCAGTGTGAACAGTCAGCGATTAACTGTTTGTATATGCATCTCTTTTGTTCACACAGAAAGTATATCTATTGTACGTTTCTTGAGCGAGAAAATAGCCGATAGTTAGTCGTTTTCTCGTCGTTGGTGGGCCAACTGCCTTAGGAGTGTCAGCTAGCGTAAATAGAAAGCAACTATACATCTGTATAGCTTCTTCTCTTTTACTGCCAAGGACCTCTGATTCCACCCACAGTGTGTTTTTAACATGGGAATTCCCTTGTTATCTAACTCTACGCGAATGTTGCCAACACAGAAGAATTGAAATAAAGCGACACAATTGAAATTATTTACATTTTGTTTATATAAAAAAATTTCAAGTAAGTAGTAGATAGGTGTTTAAGCTGTTTTTAAGTCACCAGCCCATCGGTTCAAAAGTCGCTAGTAGTAGCTAATTTTTTTTTGTTGCTAAACCCATTTTTTTTCCCGCTAAACATTCATAAAATTTGCTATATCTCGCGACTAAGTCGCTAGAACGGCAACACTGGTACATAAAGCAAAGTATAGTACCAACAACTTAACTGTGCAGTTCTTGAGGGCGCTACTGGTCAAGGAAATCAACTACAAACTGTCACAATTTGAAGGAATGTTGTAGTTCTTTTTTCTGCCACCTGAACAGATAAGTTGGTGGGTCTGTAAACCAATCCCTAAAGTATGTCACAATCTATCTACTTAGACATGGTTTGCCGCCAAATCATTTGATAACATTAAAAATAGCCAGATCTCGAAGAGATAGTTTCCTTTAGGTAAATGGTGTGTGAAATGCTCACATGCAGTTGCTTGCAGTATAGTAGCTACATTCACAGGCAGATTGTGGTTTATTTACGAAATTCACTGTTTTTCTTATTTTAGAATTGCATAAAGATGATATAATTTGGCTTAAAACCACTGATGAACCATGGGAAGATGTTATCAACAAATGGAAAAATACCTGCGAACTCCGACTGTTATTAGAATACAAAACTGCTCAGCCAACATTGAGTGATACTAGAAGTGGTGTTTTGGTAAGTAATCAAAAAAATGTATGTATATGTACGTCAGAGACTGCCAACTATTCCAACACGAATCAAACCCCATGATTGTAACAAACACATTTTGCATGGTGGTAGGGCACCTTGCGAATGCCCGCCAGGATAGCTACCACCTTCAAGTAGACAATCTGTCATCGCCATACACCTAACGGTGTGTTCCAGCAGCTGTCTTTGCGAGCCAGTAATTCTAGGTTAGTATGAAAACATCTTCGACTACATCATCACTTACCATCACGTGAGATAGTGGTCAAAGGCTAATCTATAAGGCATAATAAATAGCTTAAAACTAATTCTTGAATTCATAGTAGCTAATTCTCTAATTGTTAGTCAACTATTTCAACATGTTATAATGTAATATCATAAATTATTATTATTCTATTTGAGATTTACTACTGACATCAATAACAATAGTCCCCTATATTGTTTCGTATTGGATTACCTGAAACTGAATAACATCAGCTAAACCTAAAATTATATAAACCTTACCTAATTATTCTTATAATTTTTTAAAATGTTATTTATTCTTTAATTATGTTTTTAATTTTGGGATACCTGTCCTAAATCAATGACTCACTCACCGACGCGCCTTACCTATTTTCAGATTCATCTAGACTTTAATGCAATACATCCGGGAAGGTCAAATATGTTTCACCTTCTATGGAATGTATTCATAGAAAAGATCACAGAATTAAAAAAAAAAAAAAAAACATTATAGTCATATATGTAGGCATGTACTATTCTTAGCTAAAAAAGTACACGTTAAGATTAAAAAAAGGCATATGTTAACCCTTCTTTGCAAGATGATAGAAATTTTAATCATAATATTTAGTCAACAAAAAAAGATAATCAAAACCCTTGTACAGTAAATTTGTTGTTGCTGGCAACTTTTTAAGCGACTATAGCGTACAACAAAACGCAGTTGTCAAAAAATAGTAAACGTCACTGTCAATTACCAGGCTTAGAACTTGTCATTCCGCTGTTTGTTGTGACTGGAAGAAACAAGTGATATTTTAAATTGTTTAAAGGAAATAAACGGAGATATAAAATACAAGAAAAGTGAACATGAGTGGAAAAAAGGTTTGTTTTCATGTTTTTGTTATTTTATGTACAATTTATATCAAAACACTGTGAATACATTTCTCAAAACAATGTGATGGTTTACATCACTGTGCAGTAACTTCACATGTGATGTATGGCAATTTTTTTTGTAAATGTTTATTTTATGTTGTTTTTTAGGGAAACTTGAATGAAAGAGAAATTGAAGAGTATCTTAGTAAGTTAGAAGGCGGTTGGCTCTCAGAAGATGGCCTTGATGACCAAGATTCCGATGATGAAAACCGCGATGCTGATGAAGTTATAAGAGTGTTGCAGGAGGAGAACGATGATGATGATGATGTGGATGACACTGCTGACATTGATCCTCTTCTTGTAGAACCAGAAGATCAAGAATCTTTTCACCCATCAACATCATCCAATTTGCAGTCTTCATCCAGTTTTCCATTTGACAAAAGAAGCTTGATTTGGAAAAAAAGGAATCTGGTGTATGATACAGATAAAATTACTTTCTTGGGGAGTTCTACTGCTTCAGGCGGTCTATCACACCTAGAAACTCCATATCAATGTTTTAATCATTTTATCACTGAAGATTTTATCAAAACATTAGTAGAGGAGACAAATTTATATATAATACAGAGTAATCCCAGTTCATCAATAACATTTACAGAATATGATTTGTTTAAGTTCTTTGGTATATTATTATACATGTCAGTAATCAAATTTCCTAGCACAAGATCATACTGGTCGCCCAAGTTTGGATATGAGCCCATTTCTTCAACAATGCCACTAAACAAGTTTGAGAAAATAAAGTTATCATAACATTTTAATAACACTGATCTTCACAAACCTATAGGTCATCCAGAACATGACAGGCTTTACAAAATCCGCCCTGTTATCAAGCATCTCAATGAGAGGTTTGCCACAGTGCCAATGAATCAAAAACTTTCTGTGGATGAACAGATGTGTTCTACCAAAATAGGGCATTTTTTAAAACAGTATTGCCTAACACAGAACATAAAAAACAGTAGAAGTCGGATGTGGGCGGGGCGCGCGTACCCCGAACTTTGCGCTGTTCCGCAAAGTGTTTCTCTCACGCACACGCCACGCACATCAGTCTAGATAGAAGCATCGCAGTGACAACAACTAAAAAATAATACTAAAATGCCTTATTGTGCTATTCTGGAGTGTAAAAACGATAGCAGAACCAAAAATGTATCAAATGGTGGTATATCATACCATAGGTAAGTCTTAATTTACTTTATTTCGATTAAAATTTGAAAAACATTAATTTATTAAACAAGCCAAGTACAAATAGACTTTATTGTTTATGCCATAGGGTCTACTTTCTTTTAAACTCAAACATACTATTCTCGAAGATTCCAACTACGCACATGTCACAGTTAGCTACTCAATTAGAGATTGACGTTATCGATAATGAGTTATCGATATTTTTAACACAATGTTCTATGATCGGCGAAAAATTAACCGCGTGCGATTTTTTTTATTGATCAGTTTTTTTTTTTAATTTTCCTTATCTTTGAAATAAGTTTATGAAATGAAATGAAAAAATATTTATTTATGACTTCAGCAATATACATTAAAACATAAAAGAGATAAATACAATTCATATGATCGATTGCTTAACATCATAAAAAGGTCTCCAACTCAGCATATGCTAGTTTAATTTAAAACTAGCGCTGGTCTTCCGCTGGAGCCACTTCGTGACGTCACGGAGGTTTAATGCTACAACAGCTCAAATTTACTCTTAACAAGATAACCGTTACATATTTTTAATTCAATGCTTTAAAATGCAGTTATAGACTAAAAAAAGAAACTTTAAAACATGGATATGGGGAATCTATTTGTAATATTCAAATTGAGAAAAGGTTTATCGACCTTAGGTCATTCATTAAGTCTCGAACCTATAAAAAAGTTGTTTTCGTATTATTTTATGGCTTTAGATTTCCTAAGGATCCAGACCAAAAAGAAAAATGGATAGAAGCGACTGGAAGGCAAAATTGGTTTCCTGCAAAAACAAGTACAATTTGCTCAGATCACTTTGTAGAAGTGGACTTTTTAATTAAAAGCGGGAAAAAATATCTAGCCGATATGGCAGTGCCAAAACAAAAAAAATTACATTTTCAGGTAAGTTTACTTTATGAGCTGCAATCTTGAACAAAATGCAAGGTATTTTTTGTCACTATCTTCGTATCTTGAAATACATTTTTGAAGTTATTTTTTACCATGTAGCAAAATTACTCTTTTTTAAATAGCCATTGAACTTGATGATAAATATAATATTTTACCCTCAGATTAAAGAATAGGTTTTTCTTTAATCTGAGATTTTACCCAAGCACCCTAGGGGTATGAATAAGGCAGATTCGCCTTACCTTGACCACTTGTTTTCTTATTTAGCTCACCTTAATAGTTGACGTTTACTTTGATATTATTTCAAACATATTGAAGCAATACGACTTGACATAATATTTACTTTTATTTTTTTACAGTCAGGTGCACCCCATAATGTCGTTAAAAGAGATACATCAATTTATGTGGGAGCAGGACCAAGTTTGGAACTAAGCTCGCTACCTATGCAATATAAACGAAAACATGATGAGATAACAAAATCTCCCCCTAGAAGTAAACAAACATTAGATACTATTTCAACGGCTTCTACTCCTCGAAAAAGAAGGCTACAAGGAATGTTACGGTGGAAGGAAAGTCAAATTAGGAGAAAAAAACTTGATAATCGGTAGATTAAAAGCGAAAAATCGCAGACTGAAGAAAAAAATAAACAAAATTGAAGATATTTTAAAGGTTTTAGAAGAAAAATTCTCTACAGTTAATGAAAATATCATTAATCTAAAAAACACTAACGTAAAGGTAAGTATTAATTTAATTTAAATCGGGTCTCTTTCGCTGTTGTTAACTAGAAAATACAGTCAATAATATGATTGATCAAAATGACATGCACGGTTGTTATTTTTTTTATTTTTTAGGTTTGACGCCATTTCTTATTTCGTAAGCCTACGGAGTGGCATGACATGATTATGAAATGCGTAATCCACCATGCACTTAACAATTGGTTTTAACTATCATTTTTTTCATTTTATAGGTCACAGATTTGGTTTCTCGACAATTTAGAAATTCAGAATCAGGAGCTATTTCAAAACAAATGTACTCACCAGAACTACGCAGTTTTGCCCTCACTCTCCATTATTACTCACCAAAAGCATATAAATATGTGCGTAGTACATTTAACAGTTCTTTGCCTCATCCACAAACATAAAAAAAATGGTATGCAAATATAGGCGGCGAGCCAGGTTTTACAAGAGAGTCGTTTGTAGCTTTAAAACAGATAAAGATGGAAACAAACTGCAGTGGCAATATATAATTGAACTTAATAAAATACAAGAGAATGAAAAGTTCCATCTGTCTAATAAACTAAAACACCGCCATATCAACTTCCAAAATCAACGAATGAAGGTGAAATTGGCAACACAACTTTTTAGCTTAAGCGTGGCGGAGGCTATGCAATTTTGCCGTAAAGACTTACAAATTATGGCATTTAAAGAAAGTGAGGCCACAGAAAAGTTTATATTGTTGATCAATAATATGTTCGACATCTTTAATTCTCGAAACCTCCATTAGTATGGTTTTAAGAAGGCTTTAAATGAGCGCAACGCATCTCAGATTTTCGAGTATTTGGATATGGCTTGCGATTATATTTCTAATTTAAAACAGGAAAATGGCATTCTTATTACAAATAGTCTCCGAAAAACCGGATTCCTTGGGTTCCTAGGATGCGCTGAAGCGGTAAAATACCTTTATTCAAGCCTCATTCAAGGAAAAATGATCATTTACCTGCCATTTTACAAATTAAGCCAGGATCACTTAGAACTTCTATTTGGTAATATTAGGGCACACGGTGGATCTAATAATAATCCGACAGCAAGACAGTTTGTGGCAGCATACAAAAAACTTTTGGTTCATGTGGAACTAAAAGATTTCGGATCAGGAAATTGTACTGCGTTGGAACAATTGTCTATCCTAAATTGCTCGTCCGCAGTAGGTCGCATAAATAAAACCTCTACTGATTCAGGTTTAACACAGGACGATTGGACAGAAGACAACACAGAAGAGCAAGAAATCGGCGAACTTCTAAAAAACATTTCTGAATTTAGTTCTCAAGCAATAGCACATATTGCCGGATATATTGCCCGAATTTTAATAAAGAAAATTAATTGCGACGTCTGTGTTGGCGCTCTCATTTCAAATCAATGCATTTCTTTACATACATTTATAGTAGCCAAAGATAAAGGTGGGCTTGTATATCCATCAAGCGATATGATACAAATTTGTAAAGTTGCTGAAGTTGTCATTCGAACAGTGGATGGAAAATTATTTAAAAAAGAAGAAGTAATGGCCAAAATATTATGAAAGTTTGTGGGAGAAAAGTTGTTCGAAAATATAAATTTTCATCAAATTGGAGAATTCCCCACATCTAACCATGTAACTGATTTGATAAAAGCTATTACAGAACGCTACATTAATGTGCGGATACATCATTTACTTAAAATTAATATAAAACAAACAAAAAGGCAACTTCTTAACAAGTATGTTATATTTCAAGGCCAATAATCGATGTATTTCATTTTTGTATTTTTTTTTATTAATTACATTAATAAAACAGCTAGACTAATTTAGTAATTAATAAAACCATTGTTTTAATTTTATGTGTATTAATTTATTTCCACTGATAAAAGCTTTGATCGCTTTTCAACATCAAAAGGAGGTCCCAAGCGTGTAGGCCTCCTAACAGAAGGAGACGCCCCGAGCGTCGGGAGTAGCAGGGTGATTTCCGGCCACCATAGGCGCGGGTCTGCGAACGGTAAGCGATGATGGGTGGCTTGCCGTCCGATAGGGACCTGGCCCGTGTTAGTTTAGTAAGTGGCCTATGTGTTGGTCTGAAATTTTATCAAAGTTCGCTAAGGAGTTGGTCGAGCTAAAACATACTTAAAACGAGTGTAGCTGCCGGCGAAATCGCAGGGTACCTATGTCAATAGAAAGTAGTTACTAGGTACCCGTAGTAACAAATCGTGTAATTTAATCTGTAATACTATTGACCTTTCTATCTAATAGTATAAGTTTCGAAATCAATCTGTAGTTTATCATGACAATATTAACATAACAATAAAATATTAATTATTATTTTTATAAATTATAAGCATTACTATAAATTTATAACACTTGATTTCAAACATAAGGTAGTACCTACTAAATTCATTTTGAAATTTGAAAATATTTATCGACTCTTGTATTTTATTTGAAAATAAAATTCAATGTCGATAAATAAGGCAACGGCAGTGGTACAACCCTAGAAAAGGACGAATAGCACACAAATAGTAATGAGCTCGTTACGGAAATATCAATCTAATTATAAAAGTCATAAAGGTTTATTAAATGCATTTAGAGTAGTGACATCTAGCGGCGAGTAGCAGAACTTTCTCGTGAAACTATTCCGTATGAGCTAATACGTAAACAGAGTAGATAATAAACCACTCTATCGTCATATGATTATGGTTTATTTTCAAATAAATGAAGACTATTAGGTTACTTACTTTCATTCAATAATAAATTACCAATCACACCATGCTTTTCTTAGTGTTACGAAATACAATTCACCTGTTTAAGTGTGAGTTTGGGTACGCTGGTTCCGATACTAATAAAGCGCTATGCGATTTCTACTGTTGTTTTTTATGTTCTGTGCTGCCTAAGAAGCCCCATAAATGGGACTTCAAATTGTATGTTCTCTGTGATTTGATGGGATATGCCCACAAGTTTGAGGTATTTCTGGACAAGAGAATACAGAGAAACTCCCAGATGAACCAGATCTTGGTGCAACAGGAAATGTTGTAGTTCGTTTGCTTCGAGGAGTGCCAAGAAACCAAAACCACATCATATACTTTGATAATTTTTATACCTCTTTGCCATTAGTAGATTTTTTTAGCTAAATCAGGAATTCAGACAGTGGGAACTGTGCAACAAAACAGGATACCAAATAATAAACTTCCAGAGAAGAAAAATTTCATGAAAAAATCTGTGCCCAGAGGTAGTTTTGAGGAAAGAGTGTCTGTGCATGATGGTATAGATTTGAGTTGTGTGGCTTGGAAAGATAATAAGATAGTAACCCTGTTATCTTCTTTTTCTGGAGCATTGCCTGTAACTAAAGTCAATAGATTTGACAGGACAACAATAGAAAAAAATTATATTACTTGCCCGTTTATTGTCCAAGAGTACAATAAACATATGGGAGGAGTAGACCTCATGGATAGCTTTTTGGGCAGAAATCATATAAAAATGAGGTCTAAAAGTGGTATTTGCGTATTTTTTTTCATCTATTTGATCTAGCTATTATAAACTCTTGGATTATTTATAAAAAAATGCTCAAAAAAGAGGTGAACTTAAAAAGAGTCTGCTTACAATGGCCCAATTCAGAAATGAATTGGTCTTTGTGCTATAAAAAGAGTCTGCTTGCAATGGGCCAATTCAGAAATGAATTGGCCTTTGTGCTATGCAACAGAGGAACCACCAAAGAAGCTAAAAGAGGGCGTCCTAGTACCAGTTTACTAGAAGAAGAACTACAATAAATAAAAAAAAAGTTCTGCAGCTCCACCACCTCCAAAAGACATAAGAAAAGATGGTGCTGAACATTGAGCAAAAGTAGGTGGGTCAATCCGGTGCAAATTTCCCAAATGTAAAGGCTATTCCACAATTTCGTGTATTAAATGTGGCGTCAATTTGTGCTTAAATAAAAATAATAATTGTTTTTTAAATCATAAAAAAGATTGAGAAACGATATTTTTTTTATTTATTTAGTACTGAGCTAAATATGTGACAATGCATGATGATGTAAATTTCCATCATATTGTTTTTTACATAATACGAGCTACATGGACGTTATTTTTATTAAATATATTGGAATTTTTTTGAGATTGGTCCCATATCGCACCCTTAGGACGAAAACGACGTAACTCAAAAAAGCAACTTTTAGGGAAATCGCAAAACAATGTTTAATATTTTGGTACCTCTGCAATCTTTCGTCTATTATTCCGTGATTATTTACGTTAGTGACTATGTTTGTGCTGCACAAAAATCATTCAGCTATTATTGTGTCACAAAAAAACATAAATATTAAAAAGATTAGTATAGATAAAAGGTATTTTATTTTATCATTCATTTTAGGACCGAGGAAAATTATATAAACTAGACGTTTTAGGAATTGAGTCGTTTTTCGGCCGAAAAAAAATGTTTTAGCTAAGGATGATTAATAGTTAAGCCTATTTTGTTTTTATAACATTATATAATTTGTTTATATTTTCCGACTTAGGTCTGTTTTTTCCTAACAAAATAGCAAACGATCGAATACCAAAAGAGAATGCGTCATTGGGGCAGAAAATAAAAACAAAAATAATAAAATGTATTTATTACATAATTGCAATGTTTGAATTGAAACAAATGAAAATAATCAATTGCGTTACGAATAAACAGTTTTACTAGTAACCATTACGTGAGAGACAATAATACAAGTTGTGAGTGGGCTTGTCAAGTATCGCCATACGGGGCGAATTTTGCCTTATCTAATGCAACACAATTTTATAAAAAACTTGCTAATACGTATGCACTTTATTTCAATGAGTATTTAGACAGTTTGGCGACACTAGTTCTGATTGACAGATTGCACATTATTGCTGACTCTGTCATCTATGGTAATAACATTAAATATAAATCAACACTTATAATACTAACAGAGATCTTTGCTAATTAGGAACTCTTCTTAGTAAGTATAATAGAAATCTTTTATAAAAAAATATTAAAGATAAATCGACACTCGAAAGAAACAATCAGATATCTTTTCCATTCGGAATTCGTATCCATAAAAAACAATACAATACAATGCTAAATTAAATCTAACCAAAATCTTCGTTAGGAACTTCTACCGTAAGAAAACGTAAATGTAAAACTCAAGTTAAAACAATTACCAACAAAAAATGACTTCTATATCTAATTTACTATTTTAGTACCTACTATAAAATTAAGTAGCAACCCGAAACATCTTTCTTCATAAGGAACTTCTATTCTTCATCAGATATTCAGATAGTCATTTCAATCGTCTAATAACGATTTGTAGTAATCTTTATAAAATCCGGGTATTAAATTTTTTCGTAGCAATTCGCTTAGCCCCGTTCATTTTATTTTCACTCAATTTTATTTTTTGCGTGTACACTTTCGGTATTGAGACATCTTTAAGGTTAGGCATTCGTTTTCGTTTGTTCCTCATGTTGACACACTTAAAATTTTCTTGTGTGTAAGATGTTTTGAAGAAAAACATAAAAGGTTTGTCTTTCACGAGTTTTAATACCTTGATATCGTTCCAAGACACCTGGTTGCGCTCATCGTCTTCGTTAAAATTATAAACCACTGTACTTGCAGTGATTTTAAAATCAATGAAAAAGTCATAGTTTAACTCCGCTACTTAAAAGGCTTCCCAGACTTCTTGGCATTTCTTATCAGGGCAACATACTGATGAGAAGTGTAAATTGGTCATGATTTAAGGTTTTTTTCACTTCTTTTTCAATCAGGCTGTGTACGTTGTCACCTTCGTTTTGTGTATGCCCGCGAATGATAAATTTGTGAGTTATACTAATTATATTTGGAAAGTAAGACACAACATACGAGTAAAGACATGCAATAAACCTGTTTTTGTTTTGTCCACAGCAATTATCTGAATAGAAAATTATATTCAGTTGTTTACCAGGATATTTTTCACTGATATTTTTTAAATACTCAAATATGCATGATCCTATCTCGTTTGCCCCCCTTTTTCCTTGTTTTTCATCCCAAAAGTAATTATATACCTCTTCATAGGCGCCTACAGTTTCTTCTCCTTCAACTTCCTGTTCTATTTGGTTTTTATTAGTACTAGTACTTTCCTCCATATTTGCTGGCTTTTTCTTTGCTTTCATTTTTTCGTAGATACATAATTTTTAGAACCGCGTAGCTAGTGACTCCGTATAAGATAGCTTTGTTAGTCTCGTAATCTGATATCCCATCCACTATATATTGAATTGCTACATAATCAGGAAACTAAGCCCTTTTCCCTAGCTCTTTGATAGTAAGCATGTATTGGTAAAACGATTTATCACGGCGTTTCTTACGACCTGCCATGAGTTCGTGCATTTCCTTGCAATTCACCTGCTCGGGAAATTCTTTTTGAAGGGCGGTTTTCAACTCTTCATAAGTTTTGAATACTTTTTCCGATCGTAGCCATAACTCGGCTGTTCCCGCCAATGTACGGCGCGCAATAATAAGTTTCTGTTGTGCCGTCCAACCAAAAATTTCGGCATTATCTTCCAGATCTTGCGCCCATTTGGAGGACGAATATGTTTTGTCTTCTCCGCTGAATTTCATCAAGCCGTGTATAACATCGTAATTACTTTGTTGGGCCGCCATTGTTCTCATGGCGTCTTCATATTTTTCACCTTTTCCGCCTTCACCTGATCCGGACGCTGCTGCTGATGCGGGCATCTGTTATATTTTGAATCTTCAACACCTTCGGGACGTAATATTTCTATATTTTGTTGATTGCACGTCGTCATTTCGCGCCTCGTGCCCACGCCACGCCGCCGTTTAATTGCGCAGGGGCTGCTTTTCGTTGATATCCCGGACGATGCTACCAAATTTATAGGGAAGGCGCGGCAATGGAAACACTTGCAACGATTTTGACTGTTTATTACTCCTTCTGCACCGTTAATCTTAATTTAATTATAAATAACACATTAGCACCTCTCAATCGCCATCTCACTTTCCTCATACGTTCCATTCTATGCATCATTCATACTTTACAATCCTACATTCATGTGCTTTCATTGCTATATAGTATCTTATTTATTCCTACTACTCCACTTTACCTCAAAGAACGTTTTCAATACGTACATGATACTCACTCACTCTCCTTACGTTATTCAAACACTCTAAAATTATTACCCCCGGCTGCATCAACAATGTATTATGACAAATCATTTACAAAGCAAGCTATCCGTCTATGGAATGCACTTCCGGTTAAATCAGACACACCAAGTCCATTGAGTCCTTCAAAGATCTGTTGATATTCTATTAAAGTATACATTATTTATGTGTATTCAAATCAAGTTTAATAATTATCTGTGTAATCTTGTTCACCACCGTCCACAATATGCATTCACTTTCATGTCCATTCACGGTTGCCTGTAAGAAATTGCACTTAGCGATAAGGCCGCCCATTGTACATCCTTTAGCTTATGTCTCTATGTAACATAATTATATTGTAAAAATTGTATGTCACGGCATACAAAGTTCATTATCAAATAAAACAACAAATATCCACAAATAGTGTCAAAATTATAACAGTGAACACTTCACTATAATGTCACGCTCAAATTATTAGTGTTTTATTAGAAATTTACGAGGAAAAGTAATAAAAAAACAAATAAATACCTTAGTGAGCACAGCCGTTTTCTTTCGGGCAGACATTTTGAGAAAATGTGACAGCACCAGTGTTGCTAACACTCAAAAACTTTAGTTTTTGCATAAAGTGTGACTAGTGTATAAGAATAAATATTAATAATTATATTGAAATTATAATATATTTAACACATTTTTTTTAAAGTTTGTATGTCACAGCTTACAATACGAAATTAAGGGTTAAGTAATCAGAAACTGTGTAGTAGGATTTTTTAATCAATATGTTTTTCACGTGCAACTTGAATTTCCCTTCTGTGAGCGTTGTAATATGTCTGGGAACTTTATTATAAAACCGTACACAATTACCTAAGAAGGACCTTTTATTTGTCTTTGCTAATCTAAAACCTGGCACCGCTATTTTATCTTTATTCCTAGTATTGTCACTGTTTAATTTAAATTTACTCAAATTTTTACGAACATACATAATATTTTCAAATATATACAGACTTGTATTGTTATGATTGCAATAACGCCTGCTAAGCGGATTACATTACAAAATTACAAATATACAATAGGAAAAATTTAAGTTATGTGCTGGATCCCATAGATAGATATAGATAGATAGATAGATAGATAGATAGATAGATAGATAGATAGATAGATAGATAGATAGATAGATTAACTCTTTATTGAACACCTTAAACTAAAACAAAATTAAAAATATTAAGATTATAACAGTGAACAATAGGCGGCCTTATCGCTCAAAGCGATCTCTTCCAGACAACCTTTGAATGGAGAGGAGTAAGTTTTGACAAGGGATGGCGGTGTACAATATACTTATTAGTAGGTATTGATATTTATACATATCTACAATACAATATACAATATAAATAATAAATATGGTCTTACATAATACATATATACAAAAATACATACACCCCCCATCCCCATCCCAATACGATGGTTAATTAACTATAGGAAAAATTCGAGTTATGACGTCATGTCATGTTAGCTCAATTGGTTAGAGCATGCCCCGGCTAAAGGGGCGGATGGATCCCGCACGTGACTTAAATTTTTCCTATCGTATATTTGTAATTTTGTAATATACAGACTTGATAAAGTAAGAATATCAATTTCTTTAAAAAGTTCCCTCAGAGATTCCCTGGGACCCATTTTATATATGGCTCGAATTGCACACTTTTTTATCATAAAGATTGTCTCTTTCTGAGGAGCAGTTCCCCACAGCAATACACCATACGACATAATACTGTGGAAGTACGCGAAATAAACTAGGCGAGCAGTAGCTACGTCTGTTAAACTGTCTTATCCTAAGAACTGCATATGCAGCAGAACTAAGTCTTTAGGAGAGATCATGTATATGTGGATCCCACTGTAATGTGGAATCCATTTTGATTCCCAGGAAGACTGTCGCATTGTCAATAGGGAGTTTATCTGGGCCAAGCTTTATGTTTGGTTCAACATAAGGAAGATTTGGTAAAGAAAACTTTAAACATTTCGTCTTTTTTTAATTTAAGCTGAAATTGGCTATGGACTGCCGCGCAGCAGGTCCATGGTTCGAATCCCGTCCAGAGCTTGAGCTTCACCGCATGGTGGAAGGGCATTTTGCGAATGCCCGCCCGCCGCTAGCGACCAACCTCAAGTAGAAAATCTGTCGCCAAGCACCTAACAGTGTGATCCGGCAGCAATTCTTGAGAGCCAGTGAAATAACAGGCAAAATGAGACTTAACAAGTATGTCTCAAGGTGATGGGCGCAGTGCAGTTCGTCACTTGTGATGAAATGCATCTGTTATAGGCAGAGGATACCGCCTAACATCAGGTGGGCCTTGCGCTTGTTCCTTCACAATAACAAAAATATATATATATATATTAGCGGCGAACCATTTATAGATCTTAGATAATACATTATTTACATGAGTCAGTCCACTGTCTTTCCTATCTACTTTCAAAATCAGAGAGGTATCATCTGCGAATAAAACAATATCGCAGAAATCTTTGACCATGCAAGGCAGATCATTAATATATGTTAGGAACAGAAAAGGTCCAAAATTGATCCCTGTGGTACTCCCATTTTTACCAATGACCCGGAAGTACGACAGTAGTAATGTAGTTTATGAAATATTTTTTATAAGATTAAACCGGCTAAAATCGGCTTGTATAGAATGAGAAACAAGAGCGTGCATAACGAAGTAGCGGATGTTGTTATCCCCCAAAAATTCAATGTGTTTTTATTGGCTGATTACAATTGCGATGGTTTAAGAATTGTGATGTTTAGTTCCAAAATAGGGTGCCACTTTAAAACATTCGTTTGGAGATGGCACTTTTGAGGAAAATCCACTACCGTTTTCCCCGATATGTACCATCCATGGAGATAACGGCAGTACCTTTGAAACCGCACATATCTCACTGTTTATATACGCGTTAATGCCTCATACGTATTGCAAAGTTTATTTGATATTATTTGAGATGGTTAAATCACGAATAGTGGACGGCTGGTGGCGATAGCCTTATTGCCTCATTACAACAGTATTCCCAAATATTAAAACGAAAGGCTGTTATTTTCATGACAGTCTGAATAGGAAAGCAAAGTCATGTTAAACAAAAAAAAGTCAGTTTGTCATGTTATTTAAAAAATTGTTGTGTATCCCCAGGTTTGTTTGTGTTAAATATTAGGTCCTTACATATGAAATTGGCGTTTTTCGTACTGGCCACTTTAATCACGAATTTCTCCTCTTTGGTAAGGAATTCCAAATTCAAATTTGTACAGCTATAGACTCATGTATTTGTGCTTCGATGATCGTCATTCATTTGTTTTTTTTCTTCTGTTTTTTTCTGTTTGCGTCACTCATTTTACAAAATGGAAAACCTTAAATATCGCATTATTTACGAGTACGAGTTCCGCCGTGGCACTAGTGCTGCGGAAACAACTCGAAGGGTGAATGATGTGTATGGCGGTCGTGTTGCAAAAGAAAACACAGTTCGTTTTTGGTTCCAACGTTTTCGTTCTGGAAATTTCGACCTGCAGAACAAGCCCCGTGGACGGCCTGAGACTCAAGTTGATAATTAAGAGTTGAAGGCTATTGTGGAAGCGGATCCATCGCAAACCACGTCCGAGTTAGCTGCAGGCTGCAATGTTAATGATAAAACTGTTTTAATTCACTTGAAGCAAATTGGGAAGATTAAAAAGCTTGAAAGAAATTTAACCCCAAAAAAGTTACTTGTAAGCGTTTGGTGGACTAGTGCCGGTATTGTTCATTACAGTTTTTTCAAATCTGGCCAGACTATTACGGCTGATGTCTATTGTCAGGAATTGCAAACCATGATGGAAAAGCTAGCGGCTAAACAACCTAGGCTGGTCAATCGCTCCACGCCACTGCTGCTTCACGACAACGCTAGACCACACACTGCGCTACAGACGGCTACTAAATTAGAAGAGCTTCAATTGGAAAGTCTAAGACATCCTCCGTACTCCCCGGACCTTGCTCCAACAGATTACCATTTTTTTCGAAATTTGGATAACTTCTTGCAAGGGAAAAAATTCAACTCCGATGGGGCAGTCCAAATCGCCTTCAAAGATTTTATTGATTCCCGTCCGACTGGTTTTTTTAGTAAAGGGATCAATGAACTACCTATGAGATGGCAAAAGTGCATAGAAAATAATGGTTCATACTTTGATTAATTAAATATATTATATTAAAAAATATTCGACTTTTTGTTCCTCCCATACAAAACGCCAATTTCATATGTAAGGACCTAATATCAAATATCCACAAATAGTGTCAAAATTATAACAGTGAACACTTCACTATAATGTCACGCTCAAATTATTAGTGTTTTATTAGAAATTTACGAGGAAAAGTAATAAAAAAACAAATAAATACCTTAGTGAGCACAGCCGTTTTCTTTCGGGCAGACATTTTGAGAAAATGTGACAGCACCAGTGTTGCTAACACTCAAAAACTTTAGTATTTGCATAAAGTGTGACTAGTGTATAAGAATAAATATTAATAATTATATTGAAATTATAATATATTTAACACATTTTTTTTAAAGTTTGTATGTCACAGCTTACAATACGAAATTAAGGGTTAAGTAATCAGAAACTGTGTAGTAGGATTTTTTAATCAATATGTTTTTCACGTGCAACTTGAATTTCCCTTCTGTGAGCGTTGTAATATGTCTGGGAACTTTATTATAAAACCGTACACAATTACCTAAGAAGGACCTTTTATTTGTCTTTGCTAATCTAAAACCTGGCACCGCTATTTTATCTTTATTCCTAGTATTGTCACTGTTTAATTTAAATTTACTCAAATTTTTACGAACATACATAATATTTTCAAATATATACAGACTTGTATTGTTATGATTGCAATAACGCCTGCTAAGCGGATTACATTACAAAATTACAAATATACAATAGGAAAAATTTAAGTTATGTGCGGGATCCCATAGATAGATATAGATAGATAGATAGATAGATAGATAGATAGATAGATAGATAGATAGATAGATAGATTAACTCTTTATTGAACACCTTAAACTAAAACAAAATTAAAAATATTAAGATTATAACAGTGAACAATAGGCGGCCTTATCGCTCAAAGCGATCTCTTCCAGACAACCTTTGAATGGAGAGGAGTAAGTTTTGACAAGGGATGGCGGTGTACAATATACTTATTAGTAGGTATTGATATTTATACATATCTACAATACAATATACAATATAAATAATAAATATGTTCGTAACGTTTTCGTTCTGGAAATTTCGACCTGCAGAACAAGCCCCGTGGACGGCCTGAGACTCAAGTTGATAATTAAGAGTTGAAGGCTATTGTGGAAGCGGATCCATCGCAAACCACGTCCGAGTTAGCTGCAGGCTGCAATGTTAATGATAAAACTGTTTTAATTCACTTGAAGCAAATTGGGAAGATTAAAAAGCTTGAAAGAAATTTAACCCCAAAAAAGTTACTTGTAAGCGTTTGGTGGACTAGTGCCGGTATTGTTCATTACAGTTTTTTCAAATCTGGCCAGACTATTACGGCTGATGTCTATTGTCAGGAATTGCAAACCATGATGGAAAAGCTAGCGGCTAAACAACCTAGGCTGGTCAATCGCTCCACGCCACTGCTGCTTCACGACAACGCTAGACCACACACTGCGCTACAGACGGCTACTAAATTAGAAGAGCTTCAATTGGAAAGTCTAAGACATCCTCCGTACTCCCCGGACCTTGCTCCAACAGATTACCATTTTTTTCGAAATTTGGATAACTTCTTGCAAGGGAAAAAATTCAACTCCGATGGGGCAGTCCAAATCGCCTTCAAAGATTTTATTGATTCCCGTCCGACTGGTTTTTTTAGTAAAGGGATCAATGAACTACCTATGAGATGGCAAAAGTGCATAGAAAATAATGGTTCATACTTTGATTAATTAAATATATTATATTAAAAAATATTCGACTTTTTGTTCCTCCCATACAAAACGCCAATTTCATATGTAAGGACCTAATATAAAAATTGGAATAACAAAGAAAAAATTACAGTTTATGGATACTTACTACTAACA
The DNA here is from genome assembly GCA_963890685.1 of Plagodis pulveraria. Classification (NCBI taxonomy): domain Eukaryota; kingdom Metazoa; phylum Arthropoda; class Insecta; order Lepidoptera; family Geometridae; genus Plagodis; species Plagodis pulveraria. Next base: position 22,944,257 of record OY982967.1, read on the forward strand.
AAAGGGTTGCATGGAGTCACTTTAGTGGCAGGACATCAGGCTTTTGTGTACAATACCTCTCATATGGTAACTAAACCTTACCTATTCCAGTCCGATATTTTGGGATATCAGAGCAGTGCGTTACGATGAATAAAAGGTTTTTAATAGGTTGTTATTATAATTTAATTCTGTTTCACAGAAAATTAGAGTAAATAGTTTCAAATTGGCCAGAAGGGCAGGTTAGTTTTAAGTTCCGTTAGGTAGGTACATAACAAATATATAGTTGAAAGCTTACCACTATATTTGTGCTTAAAATTACCTGGCACTTTATTAAATAAAGGGTTTCGTACACTATACAGTTAAGAAAAGATGAAGTACCAAGACGAAACTGCTATTACCTCCCAAGCGAGATGGGAGTAGAAAAAGTCCAAAAAAATAACACTTAGGGGGGAAATCGTTCTAGAGATTGAAATTACTTACACTGGGGGAAGAATAGGTAAATACCTGTTAAGGCTTGAGATCTTCCTCCTGTGAGCACAAATATAGGTCCCACCGTAGGATCGTGGGATCCACATAAAAATGGCGGCGTCATTGACGCGCGGCTTCTTAAGGCGGAGGCCTGCGGCGATGTCCGCTCAATTACAATAAACTCTGGGGCACTTCTGCTCGACACGGTTTGCTCTTCAGGTTATCATGTGCCTAGTTAGGTGACTAAGTGTGCGTCCACACTGCGAGCCTAGCGCGGTTGCCACGACGGGCGCGAAGTATCAAACATATGAAACTCACCTTTGCGTCCATATTGTACTGACTAAGGCGGAAGCCTAGTGCGACGGGACTGAGCGAGACAGCGCGCGTAAGTTTCAAACGCTTCTGTCTTTGCGTTCTGGCCCCACTACGGGCCTAGTCATCGAGCGACCCAATGCGCGGGCGGCGGGGGTAACAAACCAGTTCGGTCTTGTCGGTCGGCGTATGTGTGTCTGTATTTGTTTGTCATAAAATGGCGGTAAATACTGAATCGTTCATAAGTGCAATTCAATCTAAACCACCGATATGGCAAAGCAAACATCCACACCACAATAATCGCACAATAACAAGAAAGTTATGGAGTGAAATAAAAGAACAATTTCCTGGAAGTGAAGGTAAGTTTAATATAATATAAGTAGGTACCTATAGCTATTACATTCTTTGATATTGTTCCCAGAAATAGTTTGTGAATTTTATACGAACATTTTTTGCTCTCAGTGATGGATTATTATTGACTCTACGGTTTCTGTGACGATTTTCTTAAGATGGCGGGTTATATAGCAAACGTTGAACATCCAGATCGAGATCGCCGTTTAAATCCATTATAACATTGTGCAGTATGCACGTAGCTTTTATTATAGACAAGGCATTTTTTCTGTTTGTTTCGATAGGTTTAAGTAGTATTCTCCATTTACATGTTAAAATGCCAAATGCGCATTCGATTGTTTGTCTAGCGGTAGACAATCTGATATTAAAACATTTTCTTTCATTATTAAGTACTCGCTCGGGATAAGGACTCATCAAATAATGTTTTAACGGATAAGCTTCATCACCCACTAGGACGTAGGGTGCAATGACGTCAGAGTTTGTAAGTCTCTTTGGCATAGGGATTTTATAGAAATAAATAGCAGTATTGAAGATTTGACTTGTTTATTACGATATAATTAATTTTACATATGAGTTGAAGTTACTGGTACCGCGTACAGAGCAAGAGGGAGACGCCCGGCAGATATATCGCAAACTAATATTAATAGGTCCTTGCTATGGCGAATCGATCAGGCGCTTTTGCGTTCTATTACTTCAACACCCTCCCCTGAACGCAAACCCATTGCCTTCATGAAGTCTTCATGCTTCGTCCGGTGCAGACCCTTCGTCAGAGCATCAGCTATCATGTCTTGGGTACTTTTGTAGCGCACAGTAACCTGGTGTTTTGCGATCCGCTCCCTCACAAAATGGTAGCGCACATCAATATGCTTGGTTTGAGCATGATAGGCGTCGTTACCTGAAAAACTAATGGTACTTTGATTATCACAGAAGATTAGAATTGGAGCAGACAGAGACGGCCAAAACTCTTCTGCCAACTGCTTTAGCCATATGGCTTCCTGTACAGCTGAGGTTAAAGACATAAACTCAGCTTCCGTGCTTGACAAGGCTATAGTTGGCTGCCTCTTAGAAAGCCAACTGATTGCAGCGCCTTGATATATATATACATATATATATATATCCTGTACATGATCTTCTGTCTTCTTTATCTGATGCCCAAGTGGCATCGCAGTAACCAACAATATTGGCACTATCCTTTTTAAATGTTAATTTTTTGTTCTGTGTGCCTTTCAAATATCTTAGTACTCTCTTCACGGCTACCCAGTGTTGTGCTGTTGGTTTATTGTTGTATCTACTTAACTGGTTCACAATATAACATATGTCAGGCCTTGTTCCTTGTGACAGGTATAAAAGACATCCTATAGCTTCATGATAGGGGATATTCAAGAGCACTTCTTCTTCATTTTCTGCCTTTTTTAATTGTAAACCTGCCTCACATGGTGTGTACTGAGATTTGCAGTCATTCATATTGAAACGTGTTAATATTTTTCTTATGTATAAAGATTGATCCAGTGTTATTTCATTGTGTGCAGCATTTTGATTAATACTGAAACCAATACAGCGTTTTGCTTCACCAAGATCCTTCGTGTGAAATTTTTCATTTAATTTTTTCTTCATCATCAGAGCTGTTTCTTCATTATTGAAGAGGTATAATATATCATCCACATAGACTGTTATGATAAAGATATCTTGATCGTTAATTATTTGGTAGTAAATACAAGGGTCGACTTTTGAACGTGACATTCCTATTTCAAGTAGAGTGGAATTTAACTTTTTATTCCACTGCCGGCTCGCCTGCTTGAGACCATAAATAGATTTGTTAAGTTTAGAAACTTTGTCATTTTCTTCAAAATATGGAGGCTGTGATATATATATATCTTCATCTATATCGCCTTTAAAGAATGCAGTCACAGCATCCATCTGGTGTATTTTCAAGTTATATTTTACAGCTAAACCAACTACATATCTGAGTGACGAGTATCTTATCACTGGAGCATAGATCTCATGGTAATCAATGCCTTTCTTTTGTTGGTAGCCTTTAACAACCAGTCGTGCTTTGTATCTAGTGACATGACCATTCTCGTCTGATTTTGTTTTATACACCCACTTGCAGGGAATAACCCTTTTGTCATGTGGTAAATCAACCAATGTCCATGTATTATTTTGCAATAATGATAGATATTCTTCTTGCATGGCTTCTATCCATTTATTAGCCTTTTCACTTTCTAGTGCTTCAGAAAGACTTTGTGGATCTTTGTCTAACAAGACCAGCGGATTCCCCATTCATACAAACAAAGGATGCAGGATCCTCATTGATGTATGAGTCCGACTGTAATCTATTACATCTTCTTGTTCTGATAATGTTTCTGGGTTGTGGGGTTTCAATATTTATATCAGGTATTTATGTTTCATCATTGGGGTCAGAGTAATGTGATGAATCTGACGACGGAGAAGGAGTACCATACATTAATGTAGAGTCTGACTCTCCAGGTTCATCATCATCAGGAATCTGGTGTTCTTCATCAACACTTTCTTCTGTAAATAATGGTAAGTTGAACATTTTTGACTCATTTTTTATCTTTCCTTCTTTACTTTTATTCTTAACTTCTTCACATCTCTGCTCTTCAAATTTTTCACTTATTATTTTTTCTTTTTCAGAATCTGACTGTTTCATCAAATTTCTCTTTACGGAAGCCTCGAGAAATACAACATCTCTGCTTGTTATAGCTAGCTTGCTTCTAGGGTCTATGAAACGGTAGCCTTTGACACCGTCACTATAACCAACAAAAATTAACTCACGTGATTTAGCATCTAGGTTCTTACGGCGTTCTTTTGGTATATGCACCATAGCTTTGCATCCAAATACCCTGATATGACTCAAATCTGGTTTCTTGCCAGTCCATACTTCCTCAGAGGTGATGTATGAAAGGCCTCTGGTCGGTGAGCGATTGATTATGTGTGCTGCTGTTACAACTGCTTCTCCCCAATAATTGTTTGGTAATCCAGCATTTAAAATCATGCATTTAGACCTTTCTACTAAAGTTCTATTCATGCGTTCACTCAGTCCATTTTGTTCAGGTGTGTATGGGTTGGAATGCTGGTGCAATATGCCGTTTTGTTTTAACAATTTTTGAAACTCTTTATTCATATATTCTGTGCCATTGTCAGTTCTCAATATTTTTATTTTCTTATCCAATTCATTTTCAACCCTATTTTTAAATTCTAAAATTTTTCCCATTGCTTCAGTCTTTTGCCTTATTGGATAAACAAAAACTTTGCACGAGAAATCATCTATGAAAGTTATAAAGTACCGGGCACCTCCAATTGATTCAGTCTGGAAGGGGCCACATTCATCGGAGTGGATCACCTCCAGCAGCTGTGTAGCTCTAGAACCTTCGGTTGGAAATGACTGTCTTGTCTGTTTACCTTCTATACAACTTATGCAGATAATATTTTCTTTCATCGGAGACAATTTAACACCAGTAGTGCAATTTGGAATTCTCATTACATCGGTGAGATTCAGGTGGCCCATCCGTTGGTGCCACAAGTAGGCATCATCATCTGTTGCAGAGGGCATTGCTTGAGCTACTCTATTTATCAAATTTAGGCGATACATGCTATTTTCTAAGGAAGCATTCGCTATTTTTCTTCCATTTTGGTTTAATATCGTGCAGCCAATTTTATTGAATTCTATTTTGCAGCCACTTTTTATCAATTTACTAACAGATATTAAATTTGTAGATAAGCCTGGTACATAAAGAACATCTCTCACCTGTATTTTGCTGATGTGCCCCTGAGCATCCGGTACTTCAATAGTTACATTACCGCAGCTTTCTACATAGAGCATTTTGTCATCAGCAATCCTGATACTTCTTACAGGTGGAGCAGTTTCCTGGTCAAACCACTCCCTGTGACGCACCAGAGTCGATGTACCAGCTTGTAATGTTGTTTTGTGTAGTGGCTGAAAAAGCTGCAATAAAACCATTATCCTTTGTACCTGTTAGTTTTTTATTTTTTGACCAACAATTTTTACTAAAGTGCCCATGTTTATTGCAATTAAAGCACCTAGGTCCCTTTGATTGCCTTTGCTCTTGTTTTCTTTGCCCTAGTTGGAAACTATTTCAGGCCAACAAAATCAGGTAAACAGCCTCAGGCTCCAGTCACCGCGCTTTCAGTGTGGACGCACACTAAGTCACATAATAACAAAAAAATACTGGATGACCGATTCCAAAGGTCGATGCCGGTCCAGTGTCGAGCGTGCTAGTCAAAGTCAAAATCATTTATTCAATTTAGGCATTTAAGACGCTCTTATGAAGGTCAATTACAATTTTTTTTTACTTTATTGATAAAATATAGTTGCGTTGTGTGTCGTTCGTCCAGAAATGTTCCGACTTAAACACGAATCAATACGTGCTGGGAAACGTATAAAATAGTCTAGTTTATTATTATTATTATCATTTCAAGAGTTGCGACGCAGTGTAAATGGTTAAATTAACGAAAATATAGTTCCTTCGTAGTTCCGCGCGACTCCTGCGCTTTTTATCATAGCAATTCGATGCAATAAGTTGGGATGTAACTTTTATCAGGTGAGGATGTTCAGTTAGTGGTGTATATTTAAATAAATAACACTACAATATTTAAAGAGAAAAATAATCGTTGCTGCGTGTTTTTGTGGCGGAATTTAGCACTATTACCACAAAAGAAAATAACTGCGGGCTGGAATTATATTGAGGCAATATTATAAAAAAAAGTATTTAAAAAATTGTTCAAGATGTATAAACATCAACAAATTTTTAAATACTTTTGAGACGAACTGGTGGTGGTGGTGTATTTTCGACGAGCGACATCGAACTAATAATTTCGTAGAAGAATGGCACACAAAATTTAACAAACAAGTTAAGAGGAACACTTGCAGTATTCTGGAGGTAATCAGAGTTTTTAAAACTGATGCCAACTCCAAAAGCAAGCCAATACAACGCAAATCCTAAAGCAAAATAAATTACAACTTAATCCGAGAACTTAATTTATTGGATGGGCAAATCAGTGTAGGTAATTTTCTCAAAATGATGCGGTGATGCGTGGAATTTTTTTTATTTGACGTTTTGATGACTCTGACTGTTCGAAAATTAATTCTTTGAGTTTTCTGTCAAAATTCAAAATCATCGACCATAATGATAATGTAGTAGTAGGAATGGATCCCATTAAACCTTTTTATAACCGACTTCAAAAAAGGAGGAGGTACGACTATATTATTATTTCTTTCTTCAGAACTTTCACACAATTTCACACTTTTGAGTATTTTGAGATATTTGTTTTTTTTTTCCATTTTGAAAAAAAATGGCTGCTTTTATTTATTTTTGGAACGAGAATTCTAGGATAAGTAGTTTCCGAGGTATGACAGTTTTAAGTTTGACAGCTGTCATGTAATATTTAGATTTTGGTCACACCTTTCATTAAGCGGTTCATATTTGACAGCTGTCATCAATAGGTATGTAGGTAATTTGTTAGTCTATGATATCTTCGAAGTTTCCCATTCATATTTAACATGAAAAAATGTAAGACAGGAGGAAATAAAATATTATTAAAATTGTGATTTTTGTTAGGGGCCAGTAGCTTGTGGTACCAAACATAAATAACTCCTATTTTTAATATTATGCCACTCCATAATTATTTTCTCCTTCAAAGAGATTTTGTCGGTGCATAAAGTATACTTTGATTTGATAAAGATAATTAATTGATTGATCGAGGTAATTTATATCTACTAAAAAGTGTATTTAATGCACCCGGATATGACCAGGGTGAATAAATAATAATCTACTAATAATAAAAGTAATAATCTACTAAAAGCGTACTACTAAGGAGTCCCATAATGTGCGGTCAATAATTCACGTCCAATATTACCAGGACTGGCTGCAAATTATTGGGGTGTACAATACGGGTCGTACAATATTTGGTTGTACATTATCTACACGGGCTGATATTGCACGGTTAATAATTCACGACCTAAAAATGGCAGTCATTTGATGTATATGAATTATTGGGTGTGCATTATTGGCCGTGAAATACGGGCCGGACACTTTTTGCACAGGGCGATAATGTACCGGCCAGTGATTCGTGTACATCATACACTATATAGAAATGTCAAAGAAAGAGCCTCGTCTGCACGTTCCCGTATCCTTTGATCGCAGATAATATTATCAATATTTCCATTCAACGTTTAAGCTTTATTTTTTATTAGTGCTCTGTGCTCATTTTTCATTGGTTGGTTATAGTTTGGAAAATTAAAAAAATTAAAGTCTGTATTAACCACAAAATGAAATGTTAATTTTAATAAGTACAAAAAAAGGGGACGATTGAGAAACACGAGTATTATGAGCTAACACTACTAAATACTCTAACGCCACGCATATGCAAAAGACGTATAATTCCAGGATTAAAAACCGCACAAACTGTAATCATTTTGTGTTGCTTGTATGCACTCCCAACTCAAGTTCAATAATTTTGTCGATTGTATTGTAAATTGAAATTTATCTGTTTTAGGTTCCAATCACATCAGGCTGCTTATTATGCCCTTGATTTTATGTCGGAACCTGCAACTTACTAGTAACAAGTATAGTAAGATAAGTACATATATCAAGGCTTAGTTGCTCCTAACAAGGAAATGGAATGCCAAATGAAAATTTAGAACGCTCCTTGAGGTAGCCCGATGTTAAAGGATAGTGGAACAGAATGCTCTAAAGGATACAATATGTGGTAACACCAGCATAAAAAAACTTGGTAGTATAAAGTACATCATGTTTAAATTAAAATAAATTTTGAACTGTTCTAAAGATCTTTTAATAAGAGCTCACTTCTACAATACTATCAGCGTTGGCACATCCATTGAGATCAAAATTACATCAATCATCAATCAGTGACCTTATAACCATGAATGTTTGGCAAACTGGGAACTATCAAACAAAGAGGAAAGTTGTGCAAATTTTAACACACTCATTCATTGTTTGTAGCCAGCATTTGGACATGTACATTTTAGTCCATTGAAGTCGCAGGCAGACCACAAATCAATATGTTACTTAATACATACTTTTTAATTTAATACCAGGTTTTGCTTTATCTTAGTTGTAATATTAAGGAATAAAGCCAAAGTAGAAATCATTGCTTTAAGAACTGAAAAGAAAAAAAACTTCAAGAAAAGTAAGTATGAGTACTAGTTTAAGTAACTTAAAGAACTGCCATATTACACTGCGATCCCCAAGCCGCCTGCCAAGCGTGGGGATTATCCGGGACCATCCCTGCCACTACACCTACATACATACATACACCTACGACACCCGCGGCCAGCCCGCACCCCGCGGCGACCATATAAAAGCGCTGCGCATCCGCGCATCGCCCCCTCATTCTGATTTTGTATCTGATTGTGCAATAATACAACCTACTCTATTTTGAGTTACTTATTTTACTAATTACAAGTCCACTTTCCAACCTATAAAGGCCTAAACAGGGATTATGGCAAATTTCCCCTAAATATGGGATGCTGTGTTCAGCAGTGGAAGATCCGGCTGTTTCAGTACTATTAAGGTTATTTATTTATATACAGATAATTTTATAGTTTTCTTTTCTGATCTACTACTATTAAGGTTATTTATTTATTTAAAGCTTTTATTTCAAACAGCGGCATATATTAAATGATCTTAACAACACTAAATTTTCTTTTGCACTGTTCACTATCCGTTTGCTTCTTGGCAAAGGGCTCCACCAACCTCTTCCACTGTTTTCTCTCTCTAGAGGCCTTTACCAAGAGGCAAACAGATAGTGATGAACTATTAAGGTTATCACCTATAACTATATATAGTTTGTAGTATTTGTTTAATAAAGGCATACCGCCATTAAAAAAAAAAAAAAAAAACTATATATAAAATACCTATTAGTTCTATATATCTAAACCTATTTTTAATTCGCATGATGAGATGGAATGTCTGAGGCAGCCAACTAGCTAAATCAGCCGTTTAATAAACAACCTAGTCTTTTTATTAAATGGTGCCATAAACCCTAGTTAACCTAACAGTTTAAGCCAAAATGAAATTCTACCTTTATGTTGCATAAAACATTTAATGAACTTGCTGGCTGATGCTTACTTCATTCATAAAATGACTAGTCTAACAGTGCCATTTAGTAATAAAATAAGGCTAGGTTGGTAATTGAACAACTAATTATGATAGAACAACATCATCATTTCTACTATCACATCATGCACACTGTATTCTGTATTTACAACTTATACAATATATGCTAATAATTTACAATCACAGTTATCACATAATTTTTTATTTTAGAATTACTCACAGCCTGTGAGTCACACTCTTTGGCATCTCACACATGCTGTGCAGTCATTTGATATGGAAATATAGTTTGTCCCTTCTTTAACTATCAGTCGTAATCCCTGTATGTTGCTGTAAATAAAAAAAGAAGCATAGATCTTGCCTTCGGCATAAGGTCATGCTGTGTCTGTAAGAGAAAACTATAATGAAATGTATGCTCCATCAAGAGTTACTTGGTAAGTGGTTACAAATTTCTCAGAAACTCCGAAATGAAAAGTAGAGGGTTAGAAAAAGACGAGCGCTGGATATAATATTATTTAGCAATATCTTTATGTCCTCAGCCACACCTTGGGTGGCACATCGCACACATTAACGTGCCAAGAGCCAGCTGGTGTTTCACTGCACAAGCATATACTTGTACTGCTGGGTGCAGCAGCCAATTAATGTTAGAGTGTAAACTTATACCCCCTTACTTATAAAAATATCGCTATGAAGTTGCTAAGTAATGGATTACTAAACAGTGTTTAAGTAATGTGTAAATATTTCTTACTTATAAACGCTACATAGCATCTTTTTAGCTAAGCAATGGGTAATGAGGTCGAACGTATTTTAAACTGACAACATTGAACTAAAAGGTATTATGAATGACCTAAAATGCCAAATAGCATGTATCTAGTGCTAAATATCTTGAAATTAAAAAGTAAAAATAATACTTTTCTTTGTAGGTAGGTACTGATTTTCGTACATATTGTTAGATGTACTGGAGACTTCTGTAACGGGTTTTTATTTCGCAATATGGTAAATTCAAAGTGCAATAATTTTCTATGAGTTATATTGGCCAGCAACCGATTCCATAGCATAATTGGAAAAGCAATAGGAAGGTTTTCTGGGCTTACGGGTTCAAGTCCAGCTGGAAGTTATCTTTTTCCATCTGAAATTAATTCTATGCCCGATTATGTCTACGTATTTCTTTATGAATCCAAGTTTCCAACCTTTCTTTTATTTTGTTTTATTAGTTATAACGCTTCGTTAAATCACACTAATATTATAAAGGCGAAAGTGTACGTGAATGTTTTTTGCCTTCTGTTCACGTTTTGTCGGCTTGAGGGTTTGGATGAAACAACAGAATAAATTGATCAGGTCCTATAATAGCTTTTAGCATTATCATGAGTTTATATCATGGCTACGCGGGTGAAACCGCGAGGCGAAGCTAGTTGATAAGAAAAGTCAAAAGCACAGTCCTTATATTCTTATGTCAGGTTTATAGCTGCGGTATACTCTTTAATAAGATCACGAAAAGTATGCATAATATTTATTTATTCATCCATTGTATGTTTCTACTCTATATATATTTTTACGATTTATTAACAGAATATGTCATGTATATATTTTTGCATGCCTCCTTGACAATAACTTCAATAGTAACTAAATCAGCTGATCAGAAGTATAGGCGCCATCTTGTTACTTTAAATTTTAAACAAGTGTTTAAATTGACAGCTGATTTAAGCTGTACTTAGGTACTCGATAAAGTTATGTAGCGTTTATGAGTAAGAAATTTTGCTAATCAGCGGCTAAGTAATGCTTAAAATTTAAGTAGCGTTTATAAGTAAGACTGATAATGTTTATAATCGCAACTTTGTAGGTAATGTCATTTTAAAAAAGGTCAATAATAACTTTGAAGCTCCGACCTTCCTTTATTACAATAGAGAGATAATAAATTAATTACACAAGAGGTTTTTTTAATGTTTTTTTTTGTATTGTGACGGAACAAGCTCGAGGCCCACCTGATGTTAAGTGGACTAACCTCTGCCTATGATAGTTGCAATTCATGACAACTCACGAATTGCACTGCGCCCGTCACACTGAGACATAGTTGTTAAGTCTCATTGTGCCTGTAATTTCACTGGCTCTCAAGGACTACTGCCGGAACACACTGTTAGGTGCTTGGCGACAGACTTTCTACTGCGGCACGGCAGCCCATAGCTATTACCGCTCGGCCATCATTGCTTCAAAAAGGTTTCAGCGATATTTTCGGCTGTACTTTAAAAAAAACATTTAAACATTTTTTTTTATTGTTGTATCCATAGACATAATAAATACTCTCACTCGCCATTTATTTATTTTATTCATTAAACTTATACGGTTTGTACATTATGAATAATGAGAAATAAATCTTTTGTATTGCCATTTTATAATCCATATCATTGTGCTAATCATTGCGGCAGCCTGTGCTAATCATCGCGACAGCCTGTGCTAAAGCCACATGAACTACGAATAAACATATCAAGAAATGTAATTCCAGCTCCAAAACAATAAAGCACAAACTATATGTACCACGGCGCGGTTTAAAAGATGAGGCGCTTTCATGTCGCCGCGTGGGCGTGAGTCATGCGGTTGTTCTGCGGGAATTTTCAACTTATAAGTATTTATAACATATAGTCATTAAACAACTTTAAACGGTTTAAATCGCGTATATTTATCATTATTTTTGTCCCGACGTTTCAAACACTTTGCAGTGATCGTGGTCACGGGGTGACTGTACGATTAAAACTGTTTAAAGTTGTTTAATTACTATATGTAATAATCGCGGTAATACCTAAGACAACATTATATATAACATATTTTTCAGAAACAACTGAATCAAGTTTATCTGTGCAACTGAATGATTATTCAGACTATAATCTAGAAGATGAATTCGCTTGTGATTTGACATAGGAAAATAATGACCAACAATTATTTTTACAGAATGCAAAAGATATGACGGAACTATCTTATAGGAACGGAAGATTCTGATCTTACAAACAATATCAAACAGACAATAAATACTTAAGGGAATAATCTGAATATTTTATAATATTTTCTATGTGTGGCAGCACTATATCTGTCAGTATCCCACTAAATGTCGGCGAGACGCAAGTCATCAGCTCTGCTCAAGGTAAATGAAATTATTTTTAATGGTATACTAATGTTATATGTTTTTAGTGACGCGGCATGAAAAATTTCGTAATAAAACATTTTACCTACATATTTTCCTACTGACGCGCAGTTTTTCTTTGCTCTGTGGTGTAGGCTATTCTCATTTGCACTAACTTCTGGTTATCTTTATTTGTTGATTACTTTGGTTTCATTTTTGCTTGTCAACAGCACATCAGTGGTTTAATAATACTGACTCTGGTTCCTAAAGAGCATGCTGCTTCCGATGCAAGTGATAGATCAGACTCTGAATGTGAATTCAAGACACATCCACTCACTGTTCCTCTACTCCACCGTCTATCGAGGCAATTCAAAATATGAATATTTCAATGTATGGTCCAGGCTCTGATGATGAACAAGTGTTATTAGCTTCAGTTTCGGTTTCAATAATTGATGGCTATCCGAAACCTGATGACCATATTCGAGACATTGAAAGTCCAGAAAAATCTATTTTAGATTCGGTTTCGCTAACTCCGATTCTACAATTATGAGATTCTAAAACTATGACAACATACCATCAACTTTATCAGCAATTCCGTCACCATCTACTCCTTCTCCTCACATCACATAGCACCGGTAACCTCTCGATATCGGGCTCAAAAATCCAGATCCAAACAGCCAATTTTACCTCCAGCCAAAAAAGGAAAAAAGTAAAGAAGTTTCAATTAGCATGTAAATGGATAAAAGCAATTATTCGTCACAGGCGGTTATCGAGGAAGAAATTTAAAAAAAACTGACATGTCTGAAGGCAATGCAGCCCATTTAGACTATTTCAAAATATTTTTTTTACAGGATATTATAGCAGATTTTATGGACCAGTTGAAGTTCTACTCCATTCAGACAGGGAAGTTAATTTCATTAACCGAACACGAATTCAGATATTTCTTGGCGATGCACATTATTATGGGCTTTGTAGACTGAAGAATTGATGCTATCATATCTAGACTATTGGTCACTGAAATGTAAATATGAAAAAGTAGCGGACAATGCTTTTGAAAAGGTACCAACAAATTCACCAATAAAAATATGGAAGATGATGATAAAAAGGACCACTTCTTGAAAAGATAAGACTGAATTGTTTGAAGTACCAATGAAAGTAAATATAGTATAGGCGAGATGACGATTGCATATAAAGGAAGCAAAGCTGGAAAAAAAAATTAAAACAAAAAAAAATGGGGTTTCCAAAACTACGTTCGGGCAGGTGTATCATGCATTATTTATGATTGCATCATGTATGGAAATGAAGACAATTTCAGATACCACTTGTTTTCAGAAAAAAATTGTCTCTTGGTTTTGGTGCTCAGATAGTGATTGCTTTGTGTCAAAGTATTCAGCTATCATCAACTGTGACAAATTTTTGTCGTCCCCGGAACTGTTCTACATTCTGCGACAAAATTTTGGCATATTTGCGCTGGGAACAATCAGAAACAATAGTCTTAGAGGGGCAAAAAAAGTGTTAATAACTGAAAAAAACGTGAAGAAGTAGGAAAGATATTTTTTCGCAGTAGGAGCTTGACCCCTAAACTGATTGGCTGTAGTTCGTTGAAACGTTAATAAGGCTGTGACGCTTATTAGTTCTCTTGTGTCAAGTGACCCTGTAGAAACAATCTTGCGATACTCAAAAGACGCAAAGAAGAAAGATGACGTGCAGTGCTCTCAGTCGAACAATAGCTGGACAGTACAATACATATGGGAGGCGTCGACCTGGCTGAAATGTTGATTTCATTATATAAAACGCCATTAAAAAGCAGAATGTGGTATTTGGGAATATTTGCTCATATCATAGATATATGTCTGAAAATGCATGGTTGATCCACAGGAAAAATGTTCATGAAAATTAAAAAAATGTCTCCGAAATAATTCCCCACCTTTCTGGTTTCCTCATCTCCCACCCCCAAGTGCATCTCGGTATCCAGGCGAGATACACCAACCGTGTTTGAGCTCCCTGGAATCGGCAGGAAGAGCCGGATCCTTGGGCCTCTATAGAATTCCCCCCCCCGCACCCGTTTGACCCCCTGTATATGTACCCCCCTCGTCCCCCTGAGGTTGACCTCACCCCCGTGAGTCATAAATCAAGAACCGTTTGAGATAGACCCCTTGTATTTGGTCATCACTCAAGCTCTGGCGCGTTTCGAGCATCACCGTACTCAGAGTGGAACACAGCTGTAAGGAACATCACATAGATAACCGTAAGATAACCTTAAGTTAGACTTAAATAGATTTTGTTATTTTAACTAACCCACCCTTTAGAATTATGTCACAAACAGATGTCCCTGTAGCGCCCATTTCCACCAAGGCAGCACCATCCGCCAAAAAAACAGAGACCCTGCATATAGAACAAATTTTAAATATTAACCACAGTAACCCCACTGGGCTGTTACAGTAACCACAGTAAATCCACGCAGCCACCGAAAATCGAGCGACCAAAAGTCTAGAAGTCGGAAAATGACAAAGCATCGAATTTTCCCAATAAAACATCTGAGAGGAGCAAACGCACTGCCTCCGAGTCAACCACAAAAACCGCGCCAAACACCACAGCTTGTGAAGGTTCGGGTATGGAATCAATTTCTTTACGTGAGCTTAATACGGCGTGGGTAGCAGCGGTGAACAAAACAAAGAACTGGGAGCAGTGCGGGATCTCTCCACTAAAAGAAATCGCGTAGGATGCCGAGTCCGACATAGCATCGTCCAAAATGGACATCCCAACCCCAAACGCACGGAAAAGCAGATCCAGCATGCAGGCAGGTAGATCCGGACAGCGCACAGGGATGGAGATGGACATGGCCACTAAGGTGGCAAACGAGGCGATGCTTCAAGGAAAGGAAGAATCTGCAGGCAAAATTAAGCGCGAATGCAAGCTAATCGCGCAGGAACATCTCTCAGAGCAGACTCTATATGAAACAGTACTTTCCCTAGCGGACTTGAGTCGAGGCACATATACACTCTAGAAAGGGAAAGAACGAGGCATGCCAACGAGCTCGTACCAGTGGTAAGAGCACGCAACAAAGTAACTTCTGAGCTCATATTTATATATGTATTATGTTTGAAAACACGGGTGTTTGAGCGTGAAACAACTTACTTTGGTTCGATATCAATAGCGACAATGTTTCGGCTTCTACCGGAAGGCTTCTTTAACACAAAACAAAAACTTCTGAGCTGACCCAAAAACTTCCCAAAGAGATGGAGTCAGCTAGAAGTGACATCGCTCCTACCCTAACCGAGACCAAAACTATCAGAGACTGGCAGGGCTACGAGACCAGGGAACCGCACAAACTTATTAGAGAGGAGACGGGAGAGGTCACATTCCTAAAGACTACTCGAGTCCGCAAAACATAGTGAAAGGTCGGATCTTAAGCCGCTGAGGAGCGATAACTCCAGCCTAAAATCTGGAGTTGGCGCTCTTCAGATGCAACTTGATCAGCTCAGACGTGAAACACATAGGTTTTCCCTGAGCGTTGCGAATCACCGGAGCGTTAGTGCGGTAACCCTGGCACTGGTGACAACACCCCACCCCTCTCCCGACAGTAAAATTTCACAGGAAATCAAAGCATTTATAAAGAAAGCCGAAAAAGATACAACCAGAAAGACTACAGGCCGTATCGTCAGAACTACGGACGATACGCCAGGAAAAACCCAACGCCCCCCACACCCCATCCCAGCTCTCAGCATTGACTCAGATTTGATCAAGGCGGAAGGTAAGCGTACCTATGCCAAGGTCACTTCCAAACCCCCACCAGAAAGGAAACCAAATCACACTCTGATAGTGTCAACAAATAATCCTGACAGCACAGCGGAAAATCTGGTGCATAGGATTCAAGAAGCGCTGGACACGAAAATAACCGGAGCTAGGGCGACAGAGAACGTAAAGCAGGGACCGGAAGGTGGTTCTGAGCTGCGGTACCATGGATGTTCTCAGCCTGGTGCAAAGTCGGGTCCAATAACAAATAGAAAAAAAGTGAATAGAAACTGCTTCCAAAGAGTTCAAAGTGCCAAGAAGGCACAGGTAAATGAAGGCAAAACGAACACTAAGGGCTCCTGGTCGCAAAACTACTCCTCAATTCACGTATCCTATCACACCATACCAACTATTGCCAACACAACAAAATTCTTATACCTGGGTCAACTAAAGACAATGGCAAAGTTGGACGTGACTGGTTAATAGGATTTATGGAACGTCATGCAGACTTGTTTAAGGATAAAGTCAAAAGTTAAATCCTTCCAGGGCACAGAAGAGCAACAAATATGTGGCGAACGATTATTTTGAAAAACTCAAACGAATAATGGAGAAATTAGGTGCGCAAGATAAACCGGCTCAAATTTACAACATCGATGAAAAAGACTGTAAATTCATGATTCACAAAAGTCCACGGGTTTTGGTACAAAAAGGTGTAGACGAGGTTCATCTAGCTTCGGAACATGCTGAAAATGTAACTATTGTTTCCTGTGGCAATGCTATGGGTAACACCATACCACCCATGATGCTCTTCAAAGGTAAGAAATGAAGTAGGAAGATAATTTGTAACAATGTAATAATTCTGACGATTCTCTGTCCCATAGTACCGTATTACAATGGCCGGTCTTATCGCTATAAAAGCGATTTCTCCCAGACAACCTTTGAATGGACAGAATCAGAAAACAATATATATGGTGCAACTTGAAATCATATATGAAACGTTTACTTATACTTTAATACAAATCCTAATACATAAATATCAATAAAAATACACAATAACATACATACATTTTGAAGCAGTGAAGGCTCAGTGGCTTTGGCTATGGACTGCCGCGCAGCAGGTCCATGGTTCAAATCCCACCGCGGGCTTGAGCTTTACCGCATGGTGGAAGGGTATTTTGCGAATGCCCGCCTGGCTAGCAACCACCCTCAAGTACGAAAATCTGTCGCCAAGCACCTAATGGTGTGTTTCGGCAGCAGTCTTTGAGTGAAATTACAGGCACATGTGACTTAACAACTATGTCACCTTAACATACATACTAACATATGTATGTTAAGGTGCAATGCGTAGTGCAACTCGTGACTTGTGACGAAATGCATCTGTTATAGGCAGATGTTAGTCATATAACATAAAAATAAAATATACATAAAACTTTTGTATGGAAGTCCTATGTTTTTAAATTACACTTCTGAAAATTTGTATTCGGATAGATCATTAAAAATAATAAATACATTTTCAACATATTTTTGACAGGGAAGACTTGTGTGTGAAATTGGGAATGAAACTTTGTATGGAAAGGTCATTGTTTTTGCAGTTATAGTGATAAAAATTGGTATCTGGATAGTTTTTAAAACAAAAACATGGCATAATAATATTTTTTACTAGGATTGATTAGAAGGAGTGAAAATGGGGTGGAAAGTTTGTCACCTGAACCTTAACAGCTAGCGCTCGGCCTGTTCGTCCATCTGTAATATTGATGTATCTATTGAAGCGGAATAGACAGACACTTGAAATTAATACAATTAATATATAATAAAAAAGAAAATAAAAACGAGCTTAACTAATAAAACTTGAATATATTTTTAAATAATATTGTGTCTTTGTACAGTTAAGATAATTATCTTAATTAGTTATTAAGCTGATAGTTGTTATTTCTTACAAATTTGTTTTACAAAGCATGGAGAGAACGCTACGCGCGGAGAATTAGGACGAGACGTCCGTGGCGCGTCGAGTATAACAGGCAAGTCGAGTATAGTGTTTCCACTTTCAATTCCTGTCCTATTTATTCCATAGGACTCAGGAAATTCAGAGATTGTCAGCCATGTAGTGGCTAATTGGCAAGAGTTTGCGATATTGTCTTATGATACTAAGTGTAACGGAGACAATTTCCCCATTGCCACTGAGTACTCTATCGATATGTTACAACACTCGACATGAGGCACTATGTCTGAACTGGTAGCCTGGAGGCAAATATATAACTATGTTTTCGAAAAGTACCAGAATGGAAAACTTTATGGTAAATTTGGTATTGAAGGTCAACCTATAAAACGATATCGATTAACGGGGCAAATTTAAAAGGACTAAAAAGGAACCTACTCGTATTTATATATGACACGCTTTACACGGATCCCAAAAACAGGTAACGGTTTCTGAGGCATAAACAACGCGGGCGAAGCCGCGGACAAAAACTAGTATATAATATTTCTAATATTTTATTTTAGCTGTATATTTAGTATAGGTTATCCTGAGTTGACCTCTATACACCTAATGGAAAGTGATGATGTGGTTGAAGATGTTGTTATAGCTAACTTGAAATCACTACCTAGTAGTAGAATATATAAATATAAAAAAATATCAAGCAGCATCAGAAATTGATAAATAATCATTCTTAACTGAAGTCTTAAATATTTAAAGGGACTTGGCAAGCCTCATATACACAGGCAGTGCATTCCTCAATCGTACAGCTTGGACTGTGAAGGACTTGTCGAAGAACTGTGAAGTATGGGATGTTACGATGTAGGGAACTTGCTTTACCCGCTTTATATTCAACTCTCAGACTACCATACAGTGGCCACGGAAAGAACCTACTAATTCCAAGGTAATTCACAATTCATTTAAACACTTCGGCCATAAGTCAGTGCATACCAAATCCTTCAATGTTTGGCTAATGTCTGTGTAGTGTGTCGGTTCAGTTACTAATTGATCAAACTTAAAGCTTGAAGGAAAAGTTTAATATTACAGATTTGTCACTATTGGTATCTAAATAATAATTAATTTGTCATATTTATGTCGCCTAAAATAATTAATTTGTCATATTTGGAAATCGAACTAATATAGTCGGAAATCATGTCAAAAATTAATGAATTTTCTTTCAACAGGGTCTATAAAACGTGCCTATGATCAAATGTTTGCCATTTAAGTTTACCACAAGACACATCTATTCAACGGTAGTGTGTAACGGGTCCACCGGTGGCGCCAGGTCCGCATAGCAAAAAAATGTTAAGTCGTCGGGGAAAAGTTAAGAAAAGGCGCGTACGTATAGATTGTACGTCGTACAATCAACGCGCTCAGTGTTTAATTTTCAGGAATTTCAGGTTATTCGTTTAAAACATGGACACCACAGGCGAGACATCGTTTTAGCAGTTTATTGAGAGATAAGTTGATATTGCGATTTTATCATACACGGACAATCTTCAGGAACAGCAAAGTTCAGGTCGGTCTAACCCTGAGACGTTTCCTATCTTACCAATGACAATGAGTTAAAAGACATTTTGGTGTAAATAGCACAAACGCAAGATAAAATAGCTCCAAGTATGTCACCAATCTTTCAAATGTTTTCAACATGTGACACATGAAATGCTATACTTTTGTTTGTTGGCAACAAAACTGATAAGGCATCAGAATGGATACGGCAAGTAGAATTACTTGCTAGTTTAGCAAATCAGTCACAAAATCTAACACTCGTTAAGGCGCTGACAAGTGCTAAATAGCTTTACTTAAACAGATTTTTAGAAAAATTTTCTCAGTTTGTAGCAGTAACAAAAGATTAACATATAATCTTGATCACATTATCTAAGGCCAAGAAAAATCCGAAACAAATTGCAAATTTGACTCTAAATTTAACGTAGATATCTTAATTATTTACGTATGCATGTGTATGAAACTATATCAATAAAATAGCCAAACTATATCAAGAGGGACGAGAAAAGTTATATTTTCGATTTATGTTACTAGTTTTGTGTTAACAAGCTTTCTTTCAGATTTTACCTAAACTGATCACGATTTCACCATCGCTGCCTCTTTTTCACTCCTACGCAGTCCGATAGTAACAAAAAATCCGCATTTGACAGCGTCTTAATGCATAAAAAAATTGGAATAGAGTTGTAGGTAAAAACATCGATAGTTGGCTTGCATGAATCGAAAAAAATTATGAAACACAGCAAACAACTAAAGATAATGTATCCTCAGACAGGCATTTGTACAGAGTTATCAGTTAATATGATCATAGGAACATATAGCAATAAGCTGTATATGCTAGAATCATATATGAGAAAGACAGAAAAGTAAGTAATAATGAGGATAAACAAACTGCATCAGCAACCCCATATGATATCAATACTCAAACTCAATAATGATGGAAGAACTCCATATTATTATGTTACCAGAAGTAGACGCAATACAACAAAACAAGCTATAGACCGTTTCGCGATGAACTCCGCCGTGACTGGAAGCACTGGGTTCTCACCGGCCTATTTAACATTTGGCCGTGAACTTCGAGCCCCAGCTGACGTCTTCAATGACATGAAGACTATAATGGATAGTGAAACAGTACCCACCGCTCTGACTCCGTACTTGAAAACGCTTTCAACGAGACTTCTTGAAGCACGTGACGTGCATGAGAAAGCGCAAGCCCGTTCCAAACGGTACGCCGATGAAGGCCAATGCACACCCTGCTACACCCTACTACTATGTACTAGACTACGACACAGGCGATTACGTCCTCCTCAAAACTCAGGGTTTGAATGACGTTAACCGAGGGCAAACCGCGAAGTTTATTCCGCGCAGAGATGGACCTTATAAAGAGATGAAGATTGTGAGTCCTACTACGTTGGAGCTGGAGAATCCAGCGACAGGTAAGTGCCGTAGGGAAATACCACGTCTCGCACATCACGCCGTATGTTGGTAAGGTTACTTTACCCGTGAAGGAGAAAAGGCGTCGTGGTCGGTCACGCAAATATAGGAGTCCTAGTCCGAACGCGAGGTCGCCATGTTCGAACTATAGGGGGAGTATGTTACAGTGCGTGCATAGTTTGTAATACTCGTACGAACGTAGGTGTACGCGAACCAACATGCATCGCCGCCGCCTGCGCTCCGCGTTCCGCACCTACCTCTCGCTCGCCCCTCTTCACCGCACGCCTTGATCGTTCGAGAAGCGAGTCCGCCCGCGTCACCGCGCGAGTCGGCAGTCGTCTACAGCGCCACACTCTCTGCGCTCGCGTTTCTTATATGTTCTACCTATTGTTGTTATTGTATGTACCTAATTGTGTGCCGTGAGATTATACTACGATTACCACTTGATACGTGAATCTCATTATCCCGGGAGGAAGAAGCAACCGCCGAGTAACCCTATCTATCCTGGTCGTTATTTTTTTTTTTTAAATACCTATGTTAATATAAGAATCTGTAAAAACTTGCAAGATAACTTTATGAAAGGGAATGTAAAATGTAATACAATATGAATGTAAAGAGCATGTAAATTATTGTAAATGATATTTAAATTAAATATTAAAATATTTCCAAATAAAATTTTCTACATTTCAAAGGTCATGTAAGCAGGTAACTTTGTAGATCTATAGCATGTACTGTCATGCAAATACAGATTTGTGAAAGATATAGATTGAAAGAGTATTCATATAGATAGTTAAGAAAGCAGATTTTCAAGTACTAATGAAGAAATCAAAAATTATGCAATACTTTGTAAATGGTACTTGATATACAACCTATAAAAAAATAAAAAGTTATACCCATAAAAGGAACTATGGCTTTACATCAAATTACAGCTACTAAATAGAGACATTAGTTGCCTTTGTGGAGAAAATAGATGTCAGGGTACATGTTTTAATATCAAAAACCATTTCTTAACAGACTGCATCTGCTAGAACGTGTAAAGTTTCAAATATACAGAATAAATAAACGTAGTAAGTGCTTTAGAAAGATGTCTCAACAATCTTTTTATCCATGTTTGAGTACTGGTATAGATATCAAAGTTAAAATTTACTATCACGGATACCTTAGCGGTAATGAAGATGAGAGCGAAAAAACTTTATCTGTAAGGCAGATGGAAATAAGATTTCATCGATTGACGAAACGTGCTGCTAAAGGAAATAAAAGGCCAATTAAAAATGTAAGCTGTCGAATGCGAGAACAACTAAGCGGCAATATAAGCATTTAGAATAATTCGGATTTAAAAAATATATAAAATGTTACCGACAGTGACTTAGACACAATATGCGTTGATGAGACTAATAATGTTATTGCTAAGAACGAATTTTCTTTACATTTGAAAAGAAAACTATAGCAGGTTGATCCGTCTGAAAATACTACGGTATATTATGTTAAAAGACGTTGCTTCGTACCAAATTTCAAGATTCTGAGTTAACCTACAGTAACCTGTAGGTTTTGATTCTCTTGCGAGCGAATATTAGCGGCATAAACGGCTGTATTTTTTTTTATTGTGTTGGTATCTTTGAATCGACTTGTTTTGGGTGTATTATACCAAAATTGTGATACAGCTCCGGAGTATCCAACATGTGGCCATTTTGCTGGAAAACACAAATGCAGAATGTTGAAAATGACTCAAAAGAATATTTTCTTAAAGATTTTATGCAACTAAAAACAAAAATAAAAAAGACGCTTTTCTATTAAAATTTTGCAAGGTAAAAAATGTCAAACGCCGGCGACCCAGAGAAGGTAATCATGCCACTAATAAATACAACACAAAACTTTACGTTAAACAAGCTCAAACACTGCGACTTGTACCTGTATGTCAAAAAACATTCCTGAAAATTTTACAGATATAACGAAAACTTTAAAGGAAACGGGAGGCATTGTGAAAGAAAAAAGAGGAGGTGACCATGTTTCTAATAAATATTATCTCAAGAAACTAGGAGTGAAAAGGTTTATTAAAACATTTAAGTGTCTCGAGTCACACTACTGTCGCTCATCGGAGGAACGGAAATACTTGGATTCGTCCCTAATACTTTGTTTCTATCCAACCATAAATATAATTCTCACGTAGCTTATATGCCAGGTGTAGTTCAAGCAATATTTTGTAAATTTTAATTAGTTTTATTGATTGCTTTGCTATTAATCGCCTCATAAAGGAGAATAAATGAAAGTGAAAATAGTCATTTGTGTAAGGTTTTCTACGTTTTTTTTGTTATTTAATACTATATCATGAATAATAATAAATTATAACTACAAAAAACTTCCAATCAGCCCAATGAAATTTATTTCCTCACCCAAAAAGTAGACAGCTGGAAACAAAATAAAAGAAGGAATTCAGCACATAAATTCCTTTTCCACACAGGAATATAATTTTTGTAGGGCTAATACAAAACGTCAGTACCTAAACCTCTCCACCTTTCTCTTCCACTGTCGGAGTGTACTAATCTAACTTTTTACGACATGTAGATAAACTTCCACCCAAAGTTAATTTTTGCATGTCTATCACTACATTGGCGCAAAGTAGTGCCATGCAACGCTGGTCTTTTCTGTACTTCCCTATGATTTTCTGTGATAAACTCTCATACTGTGGTTTTGGTTTGAAACCGACTCCGACTCGGTCGACAACATAACTCCAATGGCGCGACAACACAACCACTCTCCATGGCGGTCCACCGAATATTGGCCAAAACCACCCGCGGTTATCGCATATTGCGTGTGCCACTTACGGCCGCACTCCGTAAGACTCCGTAAATGCTTAGGCTTAATGACAATTAGTAAATGTAATTTATTTTCTTAACAGTCTCAGAGTCAAATTTTAGTAAATGACAGACATAATGAACAATAGTGCGTTTCCTCAATGAAACGACATCTGTAAACATTAACTAATAAAGTGAGTATTCAAAATAAAATTGTTTATTTGTAAGAATTGCTACACATGGAATTTTATGTTATTGGTGTTTTACTATAGCGAGACACTGGCACCCTTAAATGTGCTTGGGATAACCTGACGGTAATGACACGCAAAGCCAGAGCCATTGAGAGTGGCAAACTTATCCGGACAGGAAGTGGCCCTTCACTTCCACCCCAGCCACCTCAAGCTCATTCACATTGTTGAAGAGGTATAATAAATTTGATGTAATGTTTATCAATTATTATGATTAAGGCACATTATTTTCATAAGCTTCAGTATTTTCACTTATATTTATACGCATATCTATATTAGGCTTCCCCCGCTCTCATATGAGAGATAACCAATAGCTTAGATAGTGGTGCTAAAACTTTGGGTTTAAGCAGTATTATGGAACCACTTGAAGATTTAACACTGACATCATACTCAGCAGATACTGAGAATGAGAATAACTGTGGTATGGCGAGTCTACAATCAAAGTTGACAGTACCAGAGGTTATTTTCAAAATGTCTTGTAAATTTAAAATACATCAAGAAAGTAATCATTAATTTTTTTCAGACCTTAAAGACATTGCATCAAAGAACAACACCAAGACGCAACAAGCAACCACACAAGAAGAACAAAGCCAGGGTTAGTTTTTTTTTAAATATAATGTTATATAGCCACTAGATATTGCTACAGGCTTTGTAATTTAAATTGTAATTAAAACCTATATTTTTTAGAGGTGCCGATCCCTACAAGGAAAGCCTCTGATTACATTAGACGTGAGGCAGCTCATCGAGTAAAGGCTTTGGAAATTAAAAATTAAAAGGAGAAGACATCAAATACTAACACTAAAGGTACTCGTAGCTATCATAAGTTACTTTAATATTTTAAGTATGTTAAACCTTGTAAAACCTTTTTATATTAACTTGACTCATTGTTAAAATACTTCGACTCGCAAGCTAATGAAAAGAAGAGGTCGGAATTTTTGCTTCAAGCGACAATAATGGAGTTTGAAACCATAACCAAAAATGACAAGCGAGCTGAGCTCCTTCCTCGAAGCAGCTAAGTTAGTGCTGGAGTTTCATAAGAGGAGATTAGAGCAGTAGTTTCCACAACCGCAATAAAATGTGTTAAAACTTGTTTTCATTAATAAAAATACTGTTTATTTATCAACTATAGTTGGTAGGTTAATGTCTGTCAGCATAACTGGCACTCCACTTCACACAAATTTGATGTGAATCTTAACAATTGGAACTGTTGAAGAATGTCATTACCAAAGCTTCTCTGGCTAGTAAGCCATCACTGTGATGATTTTCAGTCATTTGCTAATTGTAAATTGACGAGGCTGTATCTTCCTCTTCCAGTGTCTGATCGTTAAAGGATATAGTCAAGTTATGAAGTATGGCACAAGCATTATAACTGCCACAGTTGTTTCTAACATAATTACCATACCAACCTGAAACAAAAAATTTATACACTGTTATATAGCACAGGATTATGAATATAAGAGTACATTTTTGTTTTTCAATATCATACCTGCTAACAGGGAAATCTTCATTTCCAAACACCGAATGCTCGCTCCACTTTTGTATTTCTTGTTATTATATGATTTTTATTATGCCTTTCTAGAGATGGAGTGCTAGGGTATGGTGTCATCAAAAGAGGGCTTACTGCATATCTCTTGTGAAAAGAAGGTCAATAACCAAGTTATCGGTCTTTCGTGGGGTGCCGTCCTTCAATTGCACACCCAATATGATATTGCGCGAGTATTAAGAGGCGACGAAGGGAAAAATACCAGGAGGTGGACTGCAGCGCCTACTGAAGTACACTGCGATCCACAAGACACCTGCCAAGCTTTTTTTGATGACTTGAATTTAACCTAACCACTGGACTTCAAATAACACTGACATAACAAGTCAAAACACTGTTGCAAGTGAAGGAATAATCTCCATACCAAATCAATCATTGGCATTGGTAATCAATCAAATATATAAGAAGTGATAATGCCTAAGAATTTATTGGACAGAAATTAAAAAAACGAATGGTTTTTTTATGGCATTCAACATCAAATAAGTGAAGCGTACCCGCCACAACAAAACGGATTTGTTGAGCGCGAAATGTGAATAGTTGTAGAGGCAGTAAGGACAATACTTTAAGAAAGTAGATGTGGGCCGAAACAATAAATATAGCAGTGTATGTGATCAACAGAAGTGGACAGAGTCGCACAGAAAATAAAACGTCATATGAACTCTGGTTTGACACAGAGAATGACATTAGAAATCTTCAGTTTTTTTGAGCTTAAGTTGCTGTACATGTTCTTAAACAAATGCGGCATAAATTTTATAGCAAAACAGAATTTAGCTATTTTGATACGAAGAATATAAAAAATTTGGTAGGTTTGAATGACGTTAACCGAGGGCAAACCGCGAAGTTTATTCCGCGCAGAGATGGACCTTATAAAGAGATGAAGATTGTGAGTCCTACTACGTTGGAGCTGGAGAATCCAGCGACAGGTAAGTGCCGTAGGGAAATACCACGTCTCGCACATCACGCCGTATGTTGGTAAGGTTACTTTACCCGTGAAGGAGAAAAGGCGTCGTGGTCGGTCACGCAAATATAGGAGTCCTAGTCCGAACGCGAGGTCGCCATGTTCGAACTATAGGGGGAGTATGTTACAGTGCGTGCATAGTTTGTAATACTCGTACGAACGTAGGTGTACGCGAACCAACATGCATCGCCGCCGCCTGCGCTCCGCGTTCCGCACCTACCTCTCGCTCGCCCCTCTTCACCGCACGCCTTGATCGTTCGAGAAGCGAGTCCGCCCGCGTCACCGCGCGAGTCGGCAGTCGTCTACAGCGCCACACTCTCTGCGCTCGCGTTTCTTATATGTTCTACCTATTGTTGTTATTGTATGTACCTAATTGTGTGCCGTGAGATTATACTACGATTACCACTTGATACGTGAATCTCATTATCCCGGGAGGAAGAAGCAACCGCCGAGTAACCCTATCTATCCTGGTCGTTATTTTTTTTTTTTAAATACCTATGTTAATATAAGAATCTGTAAAAACTTGCAAGATAACTTTATGAAAGGGAATGTAAAATGTAATACAATATGAATGTAAAGAGCATGTAAATTATTGTAAATGATATTTAAATTAAATATTAAAATATTTCCAAATAAAATTTTCTACATTTCAAAGGTCATGTAAGCAGGTAACTTTGTAGATCTATAGCATGTACTGTCATGCAAATACAGATTTGTGAAAGATATAGATTGAAAGAGTATTCATATAGATAGTTAAGAAAGCAGATTTTCAAGTACTAATGAAGAAATCAAAAATTATGCAATACTTTGTAAATGGTACTTGATATACAACCTATAAAAAAATAAAAAGTTATACCCATAAAAGGAACTATGGCTTTACATCAAATTACAGCTACTAAATAGAGACATTAGTTGCCTTTGTGGAGAAAATAGATGTCAGGGTACATGTTTTAATATCAAAAACCATTTCTTAACAGACTGCATCTGCTAGAACGTGTAAAGTTTCAAATATACAGAATAAATAAACGTAGTAAGTGCTTTAGAAAGATGTCTCAACAATCTTTTTATCCATGTTTGAGTACTGGTATAGATATCAAAGTTAAAATTTACTATCACGGATACCTTAGCGGTAATGAAGATGAGAGCGAAAAAACTTTATCTGTAAGGCAGATGGAAATAAGATTTCATCGATTGACGAAACGTGCTGCTAAAGGAAATAAAAGGCCAATTAAAAATGTAAGCTGTCGAATGCGAGAACAACTAAGCGGCAATATAAGCATTTAGAATAATTCGGATTTAAAAAATATATAAAATGTTACCGACAGTGACTTAGACACAATATGCGTTGATGAGACTAATAATGTTATTGCTAAGAACGAATTTTCTTTACATTTGAAAAGAAAACTATAGCAGGTTGATCCGTCTGAAAATACTACGGTATATTATGTTAAAAGACGTTGCTTCGTACCAAATTTCAAGATTCTGAGTTAACCTACAGTAACCTGTAGGTTTTGATTCTCTTGCGAGCGAATATTAGCGGCATAAACGGCTGTATTTTTTTTTATTGTGTTGGTATCTTTGAATCGACTTGTTTTGGGTGTATTATACCAAAATTGTGATACAGCTCCGGAGTATCCAACATGTGGCCATTTTGCTGGAAAACACAAATGCAGAATGTTGAAAATGACTCAAAAGAATATTTTCTTAAAGATTTTATGCAACTAAAAACAAAAATAAAAAAGACGCTTTTCTATTAAAATTTTGCAAGGTAAAAAATGTCAAACGCCGGCGACCCAGAGAAGGTAATCATGCCACTAATAAATACAACACAAAACTTTACGTTAAACAAGCTCAAACACTGCGACTTGTACCTGTATGTCAAAAAACATTCCTGAAAATTTTACAGATATAACGAAAACTTTAAAGGAAACGGGAGGCATTGTGAAAGAAAAAAGAGGAGGTGACCATGTTTCTAATAAATATTATCTCAAGAAACTAGGAGTGAAAAGGTTTATTAAAACATTTAAGTGTCTCGAGTCACACTACTGTCGCTCATCGGAGGAACGGAAATACTTGGATTCGTCCCTAATACTTTGTTTCTATCCAACCATAAATATAATTCTCACGTAGCTTATATGCCAGGTGTAGTTCAAGCAATATTTTGTAAATTTTAATTAGTTTTATTGATTGCTTTGCTATTAATCGCCTCATAAAGGAGAATAAATGAAAGTGAAAATAGTCATTTGTGTAAGGTTTTCTACGTTTTTTTTGTTATTTAATACTATATCATGAATAATAATAAATTATAACTACAAAAAACTTCCAATCAGCCCAATGAAATTTATTTCCTCACCCAAAAAGTAGACAGCTGGAAACAAAATAAAAGAAGGAATTCAGCACATAAATTCCTTTTCCACACAGGAATATAATTTTTGTAGGGCTAATACAAAACGTCAGTACCTAAACCTCTCCACCTTTCTCTTCCACTGTCGGAGTGTACTAATCTAACTGTTTACGACATGTAGATAAACTTCCACCCAAAGTTAATTTTTGCATGTCTATCACTACATTGGCGCAAAGTAGTGCCATGCAACGCTGGTCTTTTCTGTACTTCCCTATGATTTTCTGTGATAAACTCTCATACTGTGGTTTTGGTTTGAAACCGACTCCGACTCGGTCGACAACATAACTCCAATGGCGCGACAACACAACCACTCTCCATGGCGGTCCACCGAATATTGGCCAAAACCACCCGCGGTTATCGCATATTGCGTGTGCCACTTACGGCCGCACTCCGTAAGACTCCGTAAATGCTTAGGCTTAATGACAATTAGTAAATGTAATTTATTTTCTTAACAGTCTCAGAGTCAAATTTTAGTAAATGACAGACATAATGAACAATAGTGCGTTTCCTCAATGAAACGACATCTGTAAACATTAACTAATAAAGTGAGTATTCAAAATAAAATTGTTTATTTGTAAGAATTGCTACACATGGAATTTTATGTTATTGGTGTTTTACTATAGCGAGACACTGGCACCCTTAAATGTGCTTGGGATAACCTGACGGTAATGACACGCAAAGCCAGAGCCATTGAGAGTGGCAAACTTATCCGGACAGGAAGTGGCCCTTCACTTCCACCCCAGCCACCTCAAGCTCATTCACATTGTTGAAGAGGTATAATAAATTTGATGTAATGTTTATCAATTATTATGATTAAGGCACATTATTTTCATAAGCTTCAGTATTTTCACTTATATTTATACGCATATCTATATTAGGCTTCCCCCGCTCTCATATGAGAGATAACCAATAGCTTAGATAGTGGTGCTAAAACTTTGGGTTTAAGCAGTATTATGGAACCACTTGAAGATTTAACACTGACATCATACTCAGCAGATACTGAGAATGAGAATAACTGTGGTATGGCGAGTCTACAATCAAAGTTGACAGTACCAGAGGTTATTTTCAAAATGTCTTGTAAATTTAAAATACATCAAGAAAGTAATCATTAATTTTTTTCAGACCTTAAAGACATTGCATCAAAGAACAACACCAAGACGCAACAAGCAACCACACAAGAAGAACAAAGCCAGGGTTAGTTTTTTTTTAAATATAATGTTATATAGCCACTAGATATTGCTACAGGCTTTGTAATTTAAATTGTAATTAAAACCTATATTTTTT
This sequence comes from Plagodis pulveraria, assembly GCA_963890685.1. Classification (NCBI taxonomy): domain Eukaryota; kingdom Metazoa; phylum Arthropoda; class Insecta; order Lepidoptera; family Geometridae; genus Plagodis; species Plagodis pulveraria. Next base: position 22,974,466 of record OY982967.1, read on the forward strand.
AGAGGTGCCGATCCCTACAAGGAAAGCCTCTGATTACATTAGACGTGAGGCAGCTCATCGAGTAAAGGCTTTGGAAATTAAAAATTAAAAGGAGAAGACATCAAATACTAACACTAAAGGTACTCGTAGCTATCATAAGTTACTTTAATATTTTAAGTATGTTAAACCTTGTAAAACCTTTTTATATTAACTTGACTCATTGTTAAAATACTTCGACTCGCAAGCTAATGAAAAGAAGAGGTCGGAATTTTTGCTTCAAGCGACAATAATGGAGTTTGAAACCATAACCAAAAATGACAAGCGAGCTGAGCTCCTTCCTCGAAGCAGCTAAGTTAGTGCTGGAGTTTCATAAGAGGAGATTAGAGCAGTAGTTTCCACAACCGCAATAAAATGTGTTAAAACTTGTTTTCATTAATAAAAATACTGTTTATTTATCAACTATAGTTGGTAGGTTAATGTCTGTCAGCATAACTGGCACTCCACTTCACACAAATTTGATGTGAATCTTAACAATTGGAACTGTTGAAGAATGTCATTACCAAAGCTTCTCTGGCTAGTAAGCCATCACTGTGATGATTTTCAGTCATTTGCTAATTGTAAATTGACGAGGCTGTATCTTCCTCTTCCAGTGTCTGATCGTTAAAGGATATAGTCAAGTTATGAAGTATGGCACAAGCATTATAACTGCCACAGTTGTTTCTAACATAATTACCATACCAACCTGAAACAAAAAATTTATACACTGTTATATAGCACAGGATTATGAATATAAGAGTACATTTTTGTTTTTCAATATCATACCTGCTAACAGGGAAATCTTCATTTCCAAACACCGAATGCTCGCTCCACTTTTGTATTTCTTGTTATTATATGATTTTTATTATGCCTTTCTAGAGATGGAGTGCTAGGGTATGGTGTCATCAAAAGAGGGCTTACTGCATATCTCTTGTGAAAAGAAGGTCAATAACCAAGTTATCGGTCTTTCGTGGGGTGCCGTCCTTCAATTGCACACCCAATATGATATTGCGCGAGTATTAAGAGGCGACGAAGGGAAAAATACCAGGAGGTGGACTGCAGCGCCTACTGAAGTACACTGCGATCCACAAGACACCTGCCAAGCTTTTTTTGATGACTTGAATTTAACCTAACCACTGGACTTCAAATAACACTGACATAACAAGTCAAAACACTGTTGCAAGTGAAGGAATAATCTCCATACCAAATCAATCATTGGCATTGGTAATCAATCAAATATATAAGAAGTGATAATGCCTAAGAATTTATTGGACAGAAATTAAAAAAACGAATGGTTTTTTTATGGCATTCAACATCAAATAAGTGAAGCGTACCCGCCACAACAAAACGGATTTGTTGAGCGCGAAATGTGAATAGTTGTAGAGGCAGTAAGGACAATACTTTAAGAAAGTAGATGTGGGCCGAAACAATAAATATAGCAGTGTATGTGATCAACAGAAGTGGACAGAGTCGCACAGAAAATAAAACGTCATATGAACTCTGGTTTGACACAGAGAATGACATTAGAAATCTTCAGTTTTTTTGAGCTTAAGTTGCTGTACATGTTCTTAAACAAATGCGGCATAAATTTTATAGCAAAACAGAATTTAGCTATTTTGATACGAAGAATATAAAAGGCTATCTACTTCATATTCTCCATAAAAGGTTATCGAGTTTACCTACCTGAGAAAAGTTATGTGGCAATTAAAAGAGGTATTGTTTTCATGAAATACATAAATTTTAAAACTAATGATAATGATGAGACAGGGAATACACTAACCATATTTGACAATATATTTGTTTAGATTTAATATTGTATACTTAATCTCATTTAGATTTTTTTTGGGAAATAACTAGTCTGTGGCAGGACTATTTTTCACAACACTATTCTTGTATGTTAGAAATGTTCCCTTCACTATTTGTTTTTTTATGTCAAGTGTCATATCCACTTTCCTTTTCTCTTTATTGCTGACTGTTGAGAAATAAACCAAAGGAGAACAGAACAGTTTAATCACAAATCTCCATCGCGACATCCCAGCTCCGATAGCGCAGTTCAACATGGTCGTCTTCAAGCCGGACATATGACGAGATGCAGACAGATTTTTGAGGATATAATGTAGCAAGTGCAACCAAAGCGCATCGCCGTGTAATGGCGTCATCAAGTCATTTATTTTAATTATTAACACAATGTGATCATCAGAGATCAGCGAGTACATAATGGCTCAAGAAGCTGAACTCAGTATCCTTTTATTGTGAGATAAAACAGTGTTTAAGTAGGTACTCATGTAAGTAAGAGTTATCAAGATAATCGACTTGTTAATAAAATGCCAGCACAAACGAGAATTTTCAGTGAGATCAGGTTACAAGTCAGCAATAATGTGTTATTGCTGACTTGTAACAAGATCTCACTAATTATAATGTAAGTACTTTATGATAACCCATGTATTTAATAGTAAGTAGCAGAATTGAAGTAATAAGTCAAGTTTAATTATGCCAGTATGCATCTTTATGATCAAGTACCTAAATGTAATATGTTATTTAGAAATAAATTCAAATTCATCTCAGTTATAGTACTTAAAATGTAAAGCAAACATAGGTCAGTACATCTGACCTATGTTTGCTTGTAATTCTGTGAATTTGATCTAATGTAAATGAAACTTTCAATATACATAAACTACGAAATATACTTACTGCTTGTATCGTGTTAACAGTGTTTCTTCACATGACCTAGACATTCAAATGTTTGGTAATTTGGCTACTGTCTATGGAAATATACAAATTAGTTATATTGAGTTACCAGGTGTTCTCTACATGACCTAGGCATTAAAATGTTTGGTAATTTTAACTGATGTTTATGGAATTATACAAATTAGTTATCTTGAGTTACCAGGTGTTCTCTACATGACCTAGGCAATAAAAATGTTTGGTAATTTTAACTGATGTCTATGGAAATATACATACTAGTTGTATTGAGTTAACAGGTGTTCTCTACATGATGTAGGCATTCAAATGTTTGGTAATTTTAACCGATGTCTATGGAAATATACATACTAGTTGTATTGAGTTAACAGGTGTTCTCTACATGATCTAGGTATTCAAATGTTTGGTAATTTTAACCAAGGTCTATGGATATATACATTATAGTTGTATTGAGTTAACAGGTGGTTTCTATATGACCTAGGCATTCAAATTGTTGGTTTATCTCATGTCAATTGTACCACTTATGAAAGTTATGCAATTCAGTAGGTAGTTTCCTGCAGGATTTAAGCATAGGTTATATATATTATTGTATCAATTTCAGGTGATTTCTTGCTTCCCAGTTATTCAAAATGCCAAAGTTGTATAAAGGTAGACTTCAGCATTTAAAAATTTCCTCAATGACCTTTATGAACTAGATGGGTCATTATCCACACTTTAGGAAAGTGAACTGCAGCTGCGGTTAGTAAAAATTTTAAGTTTATATCATCAAATATCAGTATATAATAGAAAATATTACTAATACTGTTAGTGTATAATGACTACATGCTAAACGTTAAGCAAAAAAAATAGAATCTGCAAAAGATATTTGAGTTGAATAAGTTTGAAATGGTTGTTTCTTTAGTTTTGTACCTATTGATTATGTTAAGGGTATGTTATTATTTAAGGGGATGTAAGAGTAAAATATAACTGTTGAGGGGAGATGTTTTGAATTAGGCAACAATTCTATTTTATCTATGGTACTTTAGTAGCTCTTCTCATTCAACGGGATGTTGGAAAATCTTGTGAGACTTTTGGGTGTAAAATACCAAATGGTATTGCGGTAAAAGCAAAATAAATAATTTTATATATCAGCTTCATCTCTTGTTTCTTCTCCTATTAATAAGTTGGCATCGGACTGGACCACTATGGCCAATTTATGAATGATATTCTATTGTTATAATTATCACCGATGGCAATGGGTTAAGGCTGTGGAAAATATTTTAGTTTGTTAGGACCAAAAATAATTTAGTAATATCCCACTTACAAATTTAAAAGGAACAAATCAAACCATTTACCCACATTTTACGTTATTTTTTGGCAGACATTTGTACATTAATGTTTCCGGAAAAATGATGTACATGTAGCGGGCGCGACATTGCAATTTCATTGTGCGAGCTGTTATACCCTACTTCCCTATGCTATTTTGCTGACCTATCCTAAATCAACCCCTTTCCGCTAAACCTTTCAGCTAATCTAGCATTTATATACTTTCCCATGCCCCTCACCTACTCACTTCAGTCTTCATCCGTCTCCCATCCGCGTCGGGCATACCATATTTTTCTATTTAAATTTTACTAATTTTCCACTTAATAAACTTTTATTATTTTGAGTGTATTGAATTGAAGTGTTTCCAGCTCTAATATGTTTCTGCTTATTCAGTGAGTCAAAACTATTGTTCCGGTGACTGTGTGTTTTCGTGTATTATAGTAAAAAAACATTCCATTAATTCACAAATATTCCACAAGTTTGCTATTTTTAGATTAAGCATTATCACAAGCACAAGTATCTAATTCATAGCATAGCTTAGATTAAGCAACAGTGAGTCTCAGTCGCCTTTCGTCCCACGCATTACTACGTTGCATTTCTATGAACTGATAAGACTGCACGATCACCGAGTCTCTGCACCGTTTTAAGTCAGTTACAAATTAATTCGTTTTTTGTACCTGCATTGCATTATTGTATGTCTAACATTTAGTATAAAAATTAAATAGGTCACAAAGTCACTGGTAATATTTTAAGTGTTAATTGTACTCATTGTTGACTAAATCTAAGGACGTCAAAGACGAAGAATACCAAGTAAAAATGTCGGATGTTGACCTTAATATTTAAATTAAATTTATTGAAACTCTTGATGGTTCAGGGGATGCTCTGAGCCCTTTCTTAAATAACTGTCGCAATGCGATAAACTTAGCGTCAAGTTCACAAACAGACATTCTGCTAAAATACATACTAAGCCGACTTCAAGGTAAAGCTGAAACAGCATGTGCCGTCAGAGTTTGCAAAGTGGTCACAACTTGAAGAATTTTTGAAAACGCAAATCGGTGACGTTAAACATTATTCCTACCTACTTTCAGACCTTCAAGAATGTAAGCAGGGTGGCAACGATTCTGTAAGCCTATATTCTCTGCGAATGGAATCCTGTCGAGCAAAACTACTAACTAAAATTGACATTTCTATACATACCAAGAAAAAAGATGAACTTGCAGGTCGCGTAGCCGCGATGCAGGACTTAGCGTTGAATACGTTTACAATAGGCTTACATCCACAATTATCTACAGTTGGCAGATCCAAGGATCCTAATACTTTGAATAAAACAATAAATTTTGCTTCTGCCTAAGAAACATTTTTAGGAATCTCCAATAGAAAACATCAGTTTTCTTCATCCAATAGCAACCCACAAACACAATACCGTGCCTCTAAGCCAACCCTGGAATCATCTCGCGCCTTCCAGTTCAAATGTTTTAGTGTGTCGCTACTGTAAAAATTTAGGCCACAGTATCGATAATTGTCGTTAACGTCAATTTAACAATTTGCATCGTAACCAAAACTTTAATTTCAACTCTCAAAGTGCAGGAAACCCAAACTCTTATAATAACAGCAATAATAATAATCGTGCTGCGACAACGTCCCTCATCATGATGCTTCAATACCAGAGTTTGATGAAAACTACTATGCCGCTGACAATGCCGCGTTTTATCCAACACATGATCAGAATGATTGCGACCGGGCTAATCATTTAAACTAGTAGAATTTCCCGATACAAGGTGTCAAAAATTAAGTTATCAAAGCCGATGCCCAAACCTCTAAGCCTATTAACCAAGATGACAAATCTGACGATGCTATTGATGATACTATCTTTGAAGTGACATCTAATACATCTAAACGAGTCTTACCTTATGTACTTATACAAACTGAACTCACAGATTCAATTTTAACGTTCTTAGTCGACACAGGCTCCACATTTTGTTTAATAAAATCGCAGACGCGTCTTAATTTTGTTGCTCACTTAAAGTACGCAGGAGTACTCCTGAATTTCTATTTACTATGCCGAGTCGAAGTTCTATTTTTGTCTCTGGTACTGTCATTGTGAATTACTTGTTGAAAAATAACCTCACTTGCGCTTGTCATGATTCGTGGTGAAAATTATTGTCGCGCAGAAAACCGTTAACTTGCAATTGCTAATGGAGCAGCGTAATAGCTGACGCGTATATTTATTTTGGTTTGTGAACATTATTTGGAGTAATTGTGTTTTGTGGAGTTGATGCTAAAGATTGTTATTTGGATGAATGGTGATAGATGTAAAATCATTGAATCACCGTTTCTGTGCTTCGGGATCTGCTTTGATATAACTTTTGATTTTCCTCGTGCCCGAATCCTGAAAAATGCATCGCAGAAGAACATTTTGTAATTCATTTTGTACTTAGTTTTATGCAATAGCTTCTCGTAACTCGAGCAGTATCCGTCCGTCTGTAAGCCTGTTTCAGCAGACGAGAGTTCCACGCCGCGAGGGTTTTACGCCCAAATCTGTTCTGTCGAACAATTCCTGGATTAGTGTTTGTGCAAGTTTGAGCCAACGCCTAAACCGCCATCATTTTTATCTTACTGTTTTAGCTTATGAAAATTGCACCTGATTTGGTGCAATTTTCATAAGCTAGTTTTCAACACAAATTATAATCTTGGCTTTGGTACTCCCAGAACAGACGTTTGTGCAACTTGTTTGAGATTTTCATCTGAAATATCACGCGAAAAAGATACTCAAGCACGAAATCAGCTCATCATAGCTCAAAGAGTCCACAAATTGAGAACTAAAGCTTTTTTTGAAAAAGTTAGGGAAGAAAACTCTACCCTAAAGACATTTTCATTTGACTGCGAAAAAAACTTAAACTTTCTCAAAGTCCCCGACCAAATTGCCTACTATTTGCGGAATGTTTATTTGTATAACTTTACAATGGTAGAAGGTTCATCAAAGAGTAATTTAGCACCAGAAAACGTGAACGCTTATTGTTGGACAGAAAATGTTTACCCTAAAGCAGCAAACCAAATTGCTTCAGCCGTATATCACTGCCTCAAGAAGAGTGATTTTTCTACTTGCGAAAAAGTACGACTCATAGCTGATGGCTGCGCAGGACAAAATAAAAATACAATTATGCTTGCAATGCTTTCAAAATGGATGACAGAAGCTCAATCAAACGTTAAGCCAATCGAGATGGTATTCCCTGTTGTAGGGCATTCCTATATACCACCAGACAGGGTATTTGAGAAGGAAGTTCGTCTTCATGAAGTTATAAGCGGCCCTCAAAAATATTTGGACATTATTTCCAGATTTAGTACTGTAACCAGTTTGGGAATGTCTGAATGTAAAGTATTTGACTGGAAAACATCTTCTCAGCAAGTTTTTAAGCCAGTGGGTAGCTGGCACTTCCAGTTCAAACAATGTAAGCGGTTCATTCTAAAACGTTCAAAACGAGCCGGTAATATTTTAGTTCAAGGGCACCTTCATTATACAAGTGACGATAGAGGTGTTTCAAAAAATGTAAATAAACCAGGGAAAATAAGCGCTATGATAAACCCACAAGAAATACACCCTTCGAACAACATAACTGCTGCCAAGAAAAAAGATACTTTAACCCTATTAAACAGTCATTGGGGTAATGACTGGAGACAAGTCGAAGAATTAAAGTTTTTTGAAGAATTATTACGAGAAGGAGCAGAAAATAGCCAGCAAGCCGAACCCGAGGAAACCAATGAAGAATATTGCGAGCCACAGGAAGACATTGACGATTTGCAAGTGTAAATTAAATTTTAATTTACACTTGGACGATTTGCAAGTGTAAATTAAATTTTAATTTACACTTGCAAATCGTCAATGTCTTCAGACAATTTTTTGGCTCGCAATATTCCCCATCAACCTCCTCAAGCTCAGCCTGCTAGCTAGTTTCTTCAATAGTGACAGAGACAAATAAATAAATATTTCCTACAAAGTTAGTTTATTGTGTCATACTAATTTAAATAATACAATAATTACTTTTAGACAAAAACTTAACAACCGACTTCAACTACTGGACCAAAGTGAATGAAATTTTTATGAGACCATCTCGCAAAATTCCTCTACAGATTGAAAAATGAATCATCTAAATCGGTTCATAAACGACGAAGTTATCCGGGAACACACATAAAATATTTAAAGGTCGTATTGAGAAACCTCCTCTTTTGAAGTCGGTTAAAAACTCATTTTCCCATAGAAGCACAGTGGCACTAAGTATAAACTACGACATTTTTTTTCTGGAGTAGGTGAGTATCAAGATTATTAACATCAATCCACTACCATACTTGGTCATAGCAAAACTAGAAATATCCAGACATGATTGGTGCAAAACCAGCAATATCCACAAGTTGGACGCAAAAACAGCAATATACATAATTAGTTACCCATTTTTAGAAAATTACTAATTTATTACAAAATTTCGTTTACAAATATAAGTTATTAACATTATGTTTCATCTATGTCTATAATTCATTTTATATAGAAGTTACTACAAACTGCGTAAAATAAAAAAATTGTCTACAGCGTTTTTAGCAGATATGGATGTTGCTGTATTTGCTTTTATACGACTCAATTATGCTTTAAACTATTGTGAACTTTACATAACTGCTTTAAAATGCCTACTTTTTAATATTGTGACATTTATTTCACTTATAAGGATGGTGCTGTGGTCGTGGAAATGGTTGATGTTGAAGACCCACAAGAAAATATTTTACAAAATATTCAAATTTCTTCTTCACCAGTAGTGTAAGTTCAAGAATTATAATAAAATAATATAAATTGTATTGCTCTATGGTAATTACGTACATCTGCAGTTATTTCTTGAAAAGACTTGAATACTTTAGGTTTACTTACTACACCATATAATTGATAGCTATAGTGTTACGAACTTGATTTTGGAGATTTGGCATTAACTATTTTGAAATTCGCACTGAAATCTTACTACTTGACAGCTCCAAGTATATACTGTGTTATTATTACAGTTTAAAGGAGGCTGTACTTTTATTTTATTTTAGTTAATTTTTTTATTCTTATTTTAAGGGACTTTTAACCATTTAGTTTATGTCAGTCCCATCATAGCCTTATAAGTTATAAAAACAAATTACAATACTACAATTAGTGACGATATAGTTGGTGGGTAGTTTCATTTATGAATTAAGGCAAGGAGCCACTATTTAGCCAGCTCCAAGTATATACTGTGTTATTATTACAGTTTAAACGAGGCTGTACTTCATCCTGAAACTACAGTACTTACAAGTACAGACACTGCCAGCCTCCCCTGTGCCTAGTGTGACAGGACTGGCACCATCACTGCAAAACTCTCCAAGTCGCACTACAGGTTTGTTACAGCGAATATTATTTACTTAGAAATGAAAATGTTAGTTTATCCACAGATAGAGTCAGACGTGTCAGAGAGCAGCGAAGGACAGAGAGTGCCTCACGTGTACACATAACATCTGCACGGACACAGCATGTTTTGATGTAAGTGATGGTCTAATTATGGAACAATAAAATATGTCATTTTGTGATTTAGTTAAACAAATGCAGGCAGGGACTGCATTGGTAAATGCCCAAGCATTCCGCAGTTTTGCAGAATCGTTCTGAATGATTGCTGAAAGCAAAGGTCATTTATTTTTATCTGATGATGTAGTCCTGACCGATTTCGGCCACAGCGACTGTTAATTCTGGACAGGCATGCTTAATTTACGCATTTAGGTTCTGCTGTTCAACCCTTTGGTGCACTCTTTGGTGGCTTGAGTACCCGATTTTGTTGGAGAGGGTACAAGCGCACTTGGGGCATGTTAATACCCCGCTTACGTAGTTATACGTGATGACCGCTGGTAGTCGGGCCTTGAGTTCATCACGCTTTTTGTCAAGCTCCTCATGGCGGGCGGTTTCGAAGTCATTCACCTGATCGTGAATGAGGCGTCGCCATTCGGGGCGATGCGCAGCTTTATTTTATTATATATTTAGTATAGCTTTATTAAACTGTAACAACTGTAGCACGTGTCCCAACCACAACCGGAGACACTCAATTTCAAGTTGACTCCACGTTGGAAAAACCTTTAAAAATTCGATATAAATATATAAAATATAATATATATTTTATATACCAAAAGTTGCCCAAAATTAAGGCGCACACAGTGGTTACAGAAAAAGTGAAAAGCAATTGCGTGGAATTAAAAAAGTGAAAATTTTACAAAAGTTACAAGTTCAAAGTGTAACGCTGCGCAAATTAACCTATCAGTTTTTTATCGTCCCTGGGAGGGCGGGCATCCAGGCGCCTCACCCCCTGCAGTCTTTTTGGATTTTGTCCCGCGCAACCGCGCGGCATTAAAGCCAAAAAAAACAAGTACCACGTGGCCAAGTGGGTGGTGAACCAGAGGCGCGCGGTGAAGACCAACCACGTTGCCGGAGGGGCCCAGGAGAGCAAAGCACAGAAGCACCTCAAGAAAACCGGAATAGCAAGTAATGTTGAAATTAATTTAATTAATTTTTTAACTGCCTATGAGTCCAAATGCTTTTATTGTAGTAGCTGTAGTATTGTAGTAGCTGTAGTGTTGTATATAGTTTGTAGTATTTGTTTAATAAAGGCATACCGCCGGTAAAAAAAAAAAAAAAGTAATGTTGTAGTTATTAACTTTACAAACTTATGTGCGGTTGGTGATTCTATCAAAATAAATATATATAAATATTTTCAGCGATAACACACCCTTAAAAATTACAACTTGTAGAACACATTTAGGCTAGTATAATTGTAGAAAATTAGAATTTTGCCATAAGTAGTTTTCATATAAAAAATATTTCTCCAAAATGTTCAACTTTGTTAACTTTGTTTTAGCTGTATCTCGGAAACGGTGCGTCGGAGGTAATTTCTGACACATATGTGTGTATTTATAGGTTGGTAGCTTTTAATTGACAGTGTCTCACCGCACTTCCAACTTTTTTCCATCAGGATTAATTTTTTTGTTAAAAAATTCGTAAAATTGTAACCTATAATTTAAAACTAAAATTCTCTTAGTGTTTATCGGTGTTTGTATCAATTCGGAAAGAAATCCATAAGACCAAACCTTTTTGCGGTTGAATAAAAACTTTTTGAAATATTTGGAGTTAAAATTCATAAAAATTTTGCAAATGCATATTGTCAAACAACTGTAATTATATTGTTTTTCAATCTTATATTAAATTGAGTAAATTAAAATATAAAGAAAGAATTTCAAGCGCAAAATAGGCCTCATAAATTGGTCTTGTAAATATCTCGGGAACGGTGCGTCGGAGGTCAATTTTGATGGCAGCCAAGAAATACACACATATTTGTATTTACGAGAAATACACACATATGTGTGTATTTCTAGTGTAGCTTTGGGCTGACTGGACCTCCCGCCACACTCAGCTTTTTTCCCGTTGTAAATATTTTTTTTGTAAAAAATAGAAAATTATATTATAAAAATTTAAAATAGTGCTTTACGAATTAAATCTTTATTTTAAGGATATAATGCGCGGATACGGAGCGCTGGAGCGTTGTGTTGACGATTTTATTAACTTTATGTGTTTAGTACCTACTTAACCCTCAATCATATATAAATTAAATTGTAAATGCTCAAACTCAAATTGGTACAATCAAAGTAAGAGTTGGGATTACTTCTTTGACGCATTGGCTATATTTAGCCCAAAATTTAGAGACTCTCAAATGAAAAGAGGTGCCATTTTACTATTTTATTTACCCTGTCTTTTAATTTTACAACTTTTACAAATTTACTTTTTTTCATTTTAATTAACTGTAAATTTTTGACCCGAGCAATGTTCCACACCCCATCAAAAACTGAAGACCAGACCCATTAAAAGATGAGTTCGGAAAAGCCTGGACCGTCACACCCAACGGGTGTTAGAAAAAGTATAGGAGAATGGGAATCTGGACAACAAACAGCCGAAAAGAAAATGTCACCTCCTGCAAATAAAACCTTTGTGGTTGGCTCGTAGAAGACAAAACCGACATTCTCAATCCGCGCGCCTTCAGTGACGGTAAGCCCGCCACCAACGCAGCAGCGGTGGAAAAGCTCAGGTAGGGTGGCCGAGGCAAGAGTCTGCGTGAATAAAGCAAAGCTGAATCTGAGCAATTCCAGGAACCTTAAAACAGACATAAAAGCAGAGGTGATACAGGCGATAGACAGACTATTTCAGCTCGTAAAAGAAGCGGATAAGGTCAAGAGCACTGAAAAGAATGCGGCGGTGGAAGAGGATAGGAAAGAAAGCGAAGAACAGCTGAGGATTAGAGTAAAAGAAGAGGAATTGACAAGGAAAATGGATGAGCATATGAGGATGATTAAAGGTAACACGGAAAAATGGGAGAATTAAAAGATATGATAGAAAAAGGTCCTACGCGAGCGCAATGGCAGCGCCACCCGCAATACAATTCCCGGACCGAGCGGCCCTGCACTCCGTAGTAGTAACTGGGAAGGATGAAACCGACACAGGGGAGGAAGTGTTAGACAGGATACGGAAGGTGATGAATGCAAAGCAAGGAGGAGTGGAAGTAGAAAGAATCAGGAAAGCAAGAGATAGAAAGATTATTATAGGATGTAGAACCAAAAAGAGACAAAGTTAAAAAGAAGTTGAGTATGATGATCTAAAAATTAAGGAAATTAAGAATAAGGAGCCTCTTGTGATCCTCAAGGACGTTTTACAGTGCAATGACATCGTCGAAGTGATGCGGGCCCTGAGAAATCAAAACCAGGGAATATTCTCTTGACTCGAAAAGGAAGACGACAGAATGGACGTTTTGTCAGGAAGCGTGCAAGGAACCCCCATACGAGCCATATCGTGTTAAGAGTACCCGAAACTGTGGCAAAGGTTAGTGGAAGCGGACGCGGTGCACATAGACCTGCAGAGGGTAAGAGTGGAGGACCAGTCCCCGTTAGTCCAATGCTCGATGTGTTTAGACTATGAGCACGGAAAACGTTTCTGCACCGAAACCGTTATTACATTATCAGCTCAAATAAGATAATGTAATAGAATTAAGCAATATGTAAATTAGTTTTAACATTAAGAAAAGAAAATTTTTAAAAGTGCATAGTGAAAGAAAAGTAAAAGAAACCCCAGTTTTAATTCCTATGTAAATAAAAAGACAACACATAGTAAATGTTGACATCCCAACAGTAGCAGGCATGAAAGAAAAGATGAATGGAAAGAAAGATATAGTATGAAGAAAGGAAGCGCGATGAGTGAAAGTGCAGAAAAGATATCTGACCAAGTCAGAGGATAGGTGTAGGATAGCTCGCGGGCCGGGACACATTGTTGCTCCCGGACAGGAATAAAAAAAAATAACTTATTAAGGTAGCCAGGCTAAAGCCAAAATGTGCCCTAATCATTGTCCTGTTCAACTGTGTACTTGCTTGCAGCTTCTGTCATGTTTTGTTAGAGAATATCATATTTTTACTGACCCCACATAAAGAAGGTCAAGGGTAGACAAATGATGATCACTGCACTTAGATTATAATATTATAATTAGCATACTGCAGGGCAGCCGCTTTTTTTAAAGCCATCTTAGAATATTGGTACTCATGGAACTCATTATCCATCAATTGTTTCAGTACTGACGAACACAAAACGCACAATAATAGATGCTGGTCCCAGAAGGTTAGGTAGCCTATACAAGCCGGGGTATTACAATATATTATTTGACATACCTAAGCACATAAATAAAAGACTAAGACTGAGATTCAGAGACAAGTCTAAGCGTGAACTAATGCTTTAATCTGTCAAAATGTAGCGCTTAGCCTCACAATTGTATTCTTAGACGTCTGATACAGCGCTTAAACTTAGCGTGTGCTATGCTAAGCCAAGTAGTGGAAATCGACTACTTTAGCCTGTCTCAAAGCAGGAGTGGCACCGCCAAGTGAGCAAAATTGAAGATTTTATTGACATTGAATTGAAATTGTTTGTAGTAGACTTTGCAATTTATTACCTTAGATCTTTAATGCAAAAACAACAGCTATTCTTACGATTTTTTAATTTTTTTTAAGGCCTATCGCGCATTGCGGCAGCAACCGGTGCGGTTTGCTCCCGCAAAAATCTATGATGTATGAACTACAGTGGAGGTACGCGCACTGCGGCTGTTCAACCGCATGCGGCTAAAAAATCTGTGACTTGCTACAAATTTCTTGCGGTGCGGCGCCGCACGGTTTTTTTGCATCCAATGAACTTGTATGCAACCCCGCGCACTGCGGCAGAAAAATCGTAGCGCGCAGCAGTCAGTAGTGATCGAGCCACGACGGAAGAATGTTGTCGCCAGCGCTTCGTCCGACAATGCGGCGGCCAAAGCGGTCGCCGATGTCAATATTGATGAATTGATCATTGAAATACAAAGTCGGCCCGTACTGTGGGACAAAACTCATAGAGGATACGCAGACAGAATTATTAAATCAAACATGTGGGACCAGGTCTATGAGAAGATTATAGAAAATTGGAGTCAGTTGTCAATTGGAGAAAAACAAAAAAATAGGTAGGTTTTTTTTATTTCTTTATTTTATTACCTATTAGGTACAGAAAGCAGAGTTTATTACCAACAATTGTTACGCCAAACAGTTATATTTTATCATATTGCCATGGAACAGAACCTCTAATTGAAGTAAAATAATTTGCAAAATAATCTCTATTCTGAAGGCTGTTCATGGTTGACCTGACGGAGTTTCGACGGAAGCTAAGTAACTCAGTCCCATACAATTCATCTCTAGGTCTGACTCCATCGTGTTTTCGTACGTAATTGTGTAAAATACAACAAGTTTTGATGATTTTATCACAAGTAGTCGTTTTAACATCTAGAGCACGGTGCAAAATTCTCCATTTATTGGTGAGTATTCCAAAAGTACACTCTACCATTCTTCGCGCTCGTGTAAGCCTATAGTTAAAAACTCTTTGAGTTACTGTAAGATTCCGTCTTGGATATGGTCTCATAACATGTTCCGACTGCGCGAACGCCTCGTCTCCGACAAAAACTAGTGGCATCACTTTCCCATCTTCATCATTAGGTAATGTTTTTGCCTCCGGAAGTTTTAACTGATTCCTTTCGAGTTTTTTCCCGAAATTACAATTCTTGAAAATTTTTGAGTCACTATTCCCACCATAAGCTCCAACATCCACAGATATAAAAGAATAATCTGCATCGGCTACCGCCATCAATACAATTGAGTGATACTCTTTATAATTAAAATATTGAGAACCGGCGTTATTAGGTTTTTCACACCTAATGCGCTTCCCATCAACGCTACCTGGAAATCAGCAGTTGGGAAAATTTGTGCGTTTATAAAAAAATTTAGCAATAGTATTCCAAGTATCTTGATCAGGTTCTTGCATGTATATTGGTTGTAAACACTCCCACAATTTTTCACATGTTTCTTCCACTATCTCCCGGATTGTAGTAGCACCAATGAGATATTCATAATAAAGTGAGTTGATGCTGTTCCCCGATGCTAAGTACCTGTAACAAATAAACAAAGATTCAGAATACGGAGACTGTATTTACATGAATTCGAATTATATTTTCAAACACAGCTAACCATCGAATGATTAGACTTATCAAATGACTACCACTACTCTAAAATACCTACAAGTAGTTACATTTTGTCTCTCTTTTATATTACAGGCACACAAATTAAAAAAAAATGGCGAAACCGGAAAGATTCTTTTGCGAAAGAACTTGCAATTCAAAAGAAGGGAAAATCAGGACAAGGATTTAAAAAAAGAAGGCCATACATTCACTTTCAAGCCCTTACGTTTTTAGCCTCTCAACCATTGGAGAGAGAAACCACCTCAAACATACCAGCGGATGATTCTGAACAAGACAGTAATGATAGTATCGAACGCGAAAATAGGACGCAAGTCTGCAAAACATCACAGGCTCGCGAAACAGACAGAAGTGAAGAACTTTTAGACATCATACGGCAAAAAAAAACCTATGATGAAGACATCAGTTTCAAGGAAATGTTAGTACCCCTACTAAAAAAATTAAATGACGACCAAAAGCTCTACGCAAAAGTCGAAATTTTAAATATATTGAACGTTGCAAAACGTTACCGTCCACCGGAGTTCCAAGGACCGCAAACCCAGTATCGTTCAGCTTCAGAACCTAATCGTTACGACAGGATCCCATGCCCTCAAGACTCACGCCGCCGAAGACTGTTATCTGTCATGTCTAATTATACTCCTTCACCACCATCAACATTTGAGTCACCGGCTTACGTTATGTCTCCGACTCCTAGCCCCAGTTACGCCTCATCTCAGCCTCTGCCTACTCCACAGCAAGCTCAAGCTTCAACTTCAGGGAATCAGGTATTAGGTACAAACATGGTGTCTATTGAAATGAATCAAGAGAACTTTTCTAATGAACCCAATCTTGGGACGCTACTTTATGATGACCAAGAAATTGAAAATTATACACAACGGAATCCAGCCAACATACGAGTATCTGAATATACTGACGCAGACATAATACATTCGTAAGACGAGGGAATGGCATTCAAATGAAAGAATTTTTAATCTTCAAGCGTAATTAATCTGTATTGATGGAGTGTGTGCGGAATGAAAGCTATAGGAGATCTTGCTTTAATAGAAAAAGTATAACAGATGTTGGATACTGTAATTGTGTACTAGCGAGTCCTATGTCAGACCAGGCAGTTCAAATGTATAGATTAGCAGAGTTAGCTTTACAATAATTAGTTGGTAAGTTTGTATTTTAGCTTTACTGGGCGATGTGGTCGCTTAGCGACAAAGCCCATACAAGAATAAATAAAATAAAAAAAGCGTAATTAATCTCTCTTTGTGAAGTTAATTCTTTTTATTTTGCCATAAGTACGTAGTGGATTTGTTTTATTTATGCATATACTACCAGCATTGTAGCTAAAAGGTATAATTAGGTAGGTTTTTTTTTTTTAGCGTCGGGAATTGCTGTTACGCATTGCCGCATACGGGGTATGACGGACTCGGCTAAAGGCGCCCATACCGTCTAAAACCCCACGGTGTTCCAGCGTCTTCGACTGATGACGGGGGGGCGTGGGACCGCATTATTCTACCACAGCCCCCGTCGACGCCGCTGCCCGCTGTAAAGTGGCGGGCCCTCCTCGGTGAGGGGTGTCAATAGGAACACCCCTCCACCTCGTGTGATGCCCCCCGAACACGGAGGGGGCATCAACATCGCGAGAGGACCTATCTCTGAAGGGTGCCGGATGCCCCCGCATCCGACGGCCCAGGCCCTCTCAGCGGAGACGGAGTGCGGGCTCGATTAGCCCGCACCCTTGTCCGCGCTCTCCGGAGCGGAAGAGAGGGTCTCTCTCCCTCTCACGCTCCGCCGCCTCCCTCCGCAAGACAATAATCTCACAGAAGGAGGCTACTGCCTCCCAACATCTCGCATCGGCGACCATCCTGGCTAGGATGGTCGGCAATGAGAGATCTGTCCCTACAACCGCGACCAGAGCCTGTCGCGGTTCGTCCTCTCCAGGGCATGCCTCCAGCGCGTGCTGGGCAGTGTCTGCTGCGAAGCCGCACAGATGGCATGCCGGGGAGGCTTCTCGTCGGGCGATGCGATGCAAGTAACTCCCGAAACAACCATGTCCCGAGAGCACCTGCGTCAGCCTAAACGAGAGCCTCCCGTGTCTCCGTTCGATCCAATCTCGAAGGACAGAGCGTGCCTCACGTGTACACATAACATCTGCACGGACACAGCATGCTGTGATGTAAGTGATGGTCTAAATATGAAACAATATAAATTGTCATTTTGTTCTTTACTTAAAAAAAATAGATACCATAAATAATATTACTCAATCCAAGCGCTAAATCGCTTATAAAATGTATTAAACTGTAGTGTTTACTAATTATTTCATATGGTGCTGGTTTTTTTACGTGCATGTTTTTATTTTTCAAATCCAAATGTAACATCTGCGCTAAAATTATGTCATATGAAGGTGGTGGTCCTTATAATTTAATTCGACACACCAAATCTCAACATCCCTCCGTATTTTTTGCTATCCAGCAAAACGATGACAATACCGGAAACGAAATTATGCAGCCTTCAACTTCTTCATCGCCTTCAATTTCTTCACTGCCATTAACTTTTTCACTGCCTTCTACTTCACAACCTGAAAACTCAGACTGAGAAACTCAAACCGTCACCCTCAGCACCAGGAATACTAAATCTTCGAATACAAAAATGACGAAATTTTTCAAGCCATTATCAGCTAAGAAAACAGAGCAGTTAAACAGGAATTTGGTGGAAATTGTAGCTAAAAATTATTTGCCTTTCGCCATAGTCGAAAGTATTTCATTCCGTAACTACACCAAAGAACTGAACTCAAATTATACATTACCTAACCGAAAAACCCTGTCAAATGGTCTTTTAGTCAATTATTATAATATAGAAAAACAAAAAGTACAACAATTACTAGAAAATACAGATTTCATATCATTAACGACAGACGGATGGACTTCAAACCTAACGAACACTATGTGTCACTCACAGCTCATTTCATTAATCACAAGACAAAATTACGGGCATGAATACTTGAATGTTACCAATATTCAGATAGGCAGAGAGCTGAAAATTTAAAAAATGAGATGCAAAGAATGTGCGTTGACTGGCAAAAATTGTAGGTGTAACGACAGAGAATACTAGTAACGCTAGTAATAAAAAGGCTGCCGTAAAATTGACAAGCTGGAAGCAAATCCCATGTTTTGCTCATATTTTGAATCTCGTGGTACAGACGGCTTTGAAGGAGATAAAACCGACGCAAAATAAAATAAAAAGCATTGTGGAACATTTTAAACGCAGTCCACTAGCATCTCAACGATTAAAAACGATGCAAACACAGATGGGTGACAAGGAATTAAAACTGAAGCAAGATGTAGTTACTAGATGGAATTTCACACTGGATATGTTCATCAGAGTGGTCGGAATAAAAAATAGCCAGATGTCTGTGCTCACCATAAATTACCCAGAAATAGCCAATATAAACAATGACGACATAGAAGTCATGGAAACATCCTGCCAAATTATATCCTTTTTTAAAGATGTCACGGAGGAAATGAGTTTCGCGAAAAATGTTACTATTTCGAGTGTAATTTTAATATCAAATGCCTTAAAAAGGGATTGCCAGATATTTTTAGTAAAAACAACACTACCACAGACTACAAGAAAAATGGCTGATGTATTATTGAAGGAGTTAACAACGAGGTGCAATAACATTGAAGAGAACAAAATATTCTCAGAAAGTACCCTTTTAGACCCAAGATTTAAAAAATATGGGGTTAGCAATTTAATGATTTAAAAAGAATGATATTTTATTAATTAAAATATCATTCTTTTCTAATATTTTTTTTAACCAATTTTATGTTTGCCAAGTACCAAAACACTTCAAACTCAAGTATAAGTTCGTTACTTCATTTGCCATTTACCTACTTCATCTAACACATCCCTCTAAAATACGAGATGACCTCATTTTTTGTATACTACATTTTTGTATTGCTACTTTTTGTCCTACCTCATTTTCCAAAATGAATTCCTCATACAAACTCATCATTTTGGTTTGTCCTACCCATCACTAGAAGTCACCGCTTGATTACTTTAAGCTATTATTTCATGACATGGTAGATTTAATAGTACATCATATTAACTTTTATTCAGTGCAGAAAAAGGGCTAAATAAATAAATGTGACCACAGACGAAATTAAAGATTTCCTGGCTATAAATATTCTGATGGGCGTAGTAAATATGCCATGTACACTACTCTACTGGTCCAATGACTTCAAGTACAGCAAAATGGCTGATGTGATGACCCTACAAAGATTTCAGGCTATTCTCCGCTGTACGATGCATACATTTCAATGATGACATAAGATGACAGTGATAGATCGTTTAAAATAAGGCCACTAGTAGAAACATTTCGTCGTAACTGCGCAACCAATATTCCTGAAGGGAAACGTTTTAGCATCGACGAAATGATGGCGCCTTACAAGGGCACCAGAGCCGGCGGTCGAAAACAATATGTACAGAAGAAACCTATGAAATGGGGTTTCAAGTTATTCGTTCGTGCTTCGCCATCTGGTCTAGTACATGATTTCATAATTTACGGAGGTGACGTCACTTTTTTACACCAGGCTCTCACTGAAAAAGAAAAATGTATGGGCCTTGAAAGTTGTAATAGTTTTGACCAAATCTATAAAGCAAAAATTGCTCCGTACTATACTTTGACAATTTTTTTACATCGGTTGAATTGATGCATCATTTACGGTATGAATCATTCAGGGAATGAATATGGAATTTTCTCCTTGGCAACTGTCAGGTCAAATCGACTTCGAGGGGCAGAAAAGAAACTACCAAGTGATAAAGAATTGATGAAAAAAAGAAGGGGAGCTTTTGTACAAGTTGTGTCCAACGAACACAACACAGCTGTTGTGAAGTGGTTTGATAATAAATGTGTCTTGACTGCTAGTACTTACGCTGACGCTCACCCAGTACAGAATATAATGCGGGATAAGAAAGAAGAAAAGATGAAGGGACCAGTCACAAATACAATGCAAATATGGGTGGCGTAGATTTGGCCGACATGTGGCTGATGCACGAAATCTGCGAGAATAATGGTAAATACCGAGGCAACTACTTGTACCAAACGGATTTCAAAGGTCATCGTTGGTATTTACCATTATTCTCGCAGATTTCGTATATATAATAATGTAGAATATGTTAAATATAATATAACTTTTGAGATTCCGATTCGTCCTTCAACTATACATAGCCGTGTTTTACATTTTTGTCAAAAATACTTTGTTTGGTAATTGGTACAGTTCCTACATCTGCCTTTTGTTATGAAAGTGGGCAGATGTCCAACCAGATTGAAACGAGTAGTATGATCAGGTCTTTCTGCAACCGGTTTTTTTACCTTCTTTACAGATTTGGAGAGAGAATCAGGCTGTACTGTAACACAGTTGTCTAAAAAGCGCAACGCTTTTTAGACAACAAATTTTTTGGGAGGCAATAGTTTTTACTAATGACATAGGTGAAGCCGACGGCACAGACCATGATATAAAATAAAGGGTGGTTAAATTTCAAGGGCCGATGTTGATTTTGAATAAAACACAAACTATTTAGGAAATTATTGTAATTTTATTTTATTATGATATATTGGTATTACTCAATTATGTATGGAATAAAATATCGGTCAAATGGGCGCCGCGACCACGGCGGCACACCTCCATCCGATGGTCCAAATTTTTTTTTTCTTTTTTTTTTTTTATTCTTTTGCACAAATAAGTGTACAAGGAAGACTTAATGCTATGTAGCATTTTCTACCAGTCATCCTGGATGTGCAAGAAAATGGTAGCGGTGCAGTAAAAAATAGTAAAAACAAAATATGTATTGTACATTTATTAAACCATAGATAAATATATAATATACATAAAATAATAGATATATACGTTTATAAATATATATATATACAAATATATTATATATAATAAAAATAATTATATTAAGCCAATAAAATAAATACTATATTTTAGCCATTAATAGGTAGTTAATAAGATGAAGACGGTTTATGAATGGATGGATTAGTGAGTTTACTGATATAAAAATTACGAATCTGTCGCTTAAATGCGTTTTTGGTCCTAGCTTTTTTGATATCCATTGGTAAGGCGTTCCACAACCTGATAAGGACAACTGAAAAGGATTTATCTGAGAAAGAAGTTCGGTGATGAGGGAAGGAGAGCAGCAGATTTTGGGCAGATCTAAGTTCACGGTTATGAGAGTCAGTTAAATACTGAAACATGTCTTTCAGATAATTTGGAGTGTTAGGAACATTTAGGATTGTGTACAAAAGACTTAGTGCCCTAGCATTTCTGCGCTCTCGAATTGGCAACCATTTGAGTTTTGCACGAAAATCAGAGATGTGATCGAACTTCTTTAAATTAAAGATAAAACGAATGCACGTATTTAGTAGACGATCCAGCTTATTAAGGAGGTCTGTGTTAAGGTCAATAAAGCAAACATCAGCGTAGTCAATAATTGGCAGGAGTAGAGAGTTGACGAGATAAATTTTCGTTTTTATGGGCAGAAAGTTTCGAAGTCTAGCAATAGAGTGAAATGAAGCGTAAAATTTACGAGAAATTTCTTTGATATGATCTGACCAACATAAATTGGAATCTACTATGACACCCAAATTTTTGACAGTGTTAGAGAAAGGAATAATTGAGCCATTAAAAGTTACAGGAGAAAGATCCGCTACATTAATTCCAGATAGCTGGCGCAAACTGCCAATCACAATAGCTTGACATTTATTAGGGTTAACTCTTATACCAAAGTTGTCAGACCACGTTTGTAAGCGGACAAGATCATGGTTCAGAGCAGTTATCGCAGTATTAAGGTCTTCAACCGGTGCAGCACAATAAAGTTGAAGGTCGTCAGCATATAAATGAAAGTTATTTACAATGCTGGAAGAGAGGAGATCAATGAAAAGAGAGAACAGGAGGGGAGATAAAATCCCACCTTGAGGTACGCCAGCTTCAACCACTTGCCAGTTAGAGATAACCGAGCCATTCCGTATGGCTTGACGACGGTCTTGAAGATATGAAGTGAACCAACAGATGGAAGTTTGTGAGAAGTTGAGGTTAGAAAGCACCGCAAGGAGTAAGTCATGGTCTACAGCATTGAAAGCGTTACTGAAATCAACTAAAACTAGAACCGTGACTAGAGTATTTTCCATATTTAGTCGAATATCTTCCGTTACTTTCAAAAGGGCGGTGGTAGTACTATGCCCAGCTCTGAAACCTGACTGAAAAGGATTAAAAAGGTTTGATTCAAACAGAAAATCTGTGACTTGCCTGTGAACTTCAGATTCTATCACCTTTGATAAGAATGGTAGAATGGAAATGGGACGATACTGATTAGGGAGCGTCGGATTAACAACTTTAGGAAGAGGAAGTACGTGAGCTTGGCGCCACTGGTCAAGGAACTGACCAGAGCTAAGAGAGAAATTGACGACATGGGCGATGGCGGGGAGAATTTGATTTAAAATGTGTATTATCATTATGCGGCCTATTTCATCGCTACCAACTGCTTTAGATTTTAAGGAGATAATAATATTTCTGATTCGATCTGTGCTAACGTGAGAGAAGGTAAAGGAATTTATGTTACGAACAGGTAAAGATTTTATTTTTAAAAGTGTATCAAGTTTAGTATTTGGAGGAAGTGTACAAGTGGCAGAAAAATGATTATTTAAGCTGTCAAGGTCTAACGCGACATTGAAATCAATAGTTTTAGGCTTCCCAAACCCAAGAGAGCGTAAGAATTTCCACAGCCCGGCAGATGAACATAATTCAATTTGTTCCGTAATGTGCCGACGCTTAGCATTGCGAATTAAAGTATTACACCGATTTCGTAGCCTTTTGTAAGAGGACCAGTTACTGTCAGACCTATCTCGTTTGTATTTACGAAACGAACGGTCTCTTCTAGCCATAGCTTTACGAATATGGTCATTTAACCACGGAGCAGGAGGATGTTTAAGCTTCACAGGATGAATTGGAGCATGCTTGTCAAATAACTTTATAATGTTGGTGTTAAGAAATCTTACTTTATCTTCTACATAATCTAAAGCCTCAATTTCAGACCAGTTCACGGACGTTGCATCGATGGCCAGTTTTTCAATATCCAATCGTGAAAAGTTACGTTGATGTAAGACTATAGGTTTCGGTTTGGGCACTCTAATACGCAATGCCAAATAAGTAAGGTCATGGTGTGAAAAGGCAGGGGCGCAGAGTTGACCGTGAGAAGCTACCAAATCAGGATGAGAAGTTACTATAAGATCCAATAGAGTATCAGATGTGTCAGTATTATGATGGGTGGGAAGAAGTTTTAAGATGTCCATATTCATTGAGTCGAAGATAGATCGAAGTTTATTGGCACGGTGATCATTTTTAAGTAAACATGTATTAAAATCTCCCATGATCAAAAAATGAGAATATTCTGACATAAGATCGTCTAAAGTAGCCTCCAACGTTGAAAAATAGTCCACCTTTGGCGGTGAGTACACCACGCCTACAATAAGTTTGGTACCAAAATCCACTTCAATAAACAAATATTCAACACTGGAATAATAAGGAGATGGAGATTGCAACACAATTTTATAGTGGAGATGACTTTTGATGTATATGGCCACACCACCGGCTCTTACACCAGTGCGATCATTCCTTACTAACACGTAACCTGGAATAGGAAACGAGACTGAAGGCAGGGAAGGTTTAAGCCAGGTCTCTGCAACGAGAATAGCATGAATATGAGGGGAATTAAAAGTATCATAAAGATCTTCAAAATGTTTGGGGATGCTCTGAGCATTTATATAACAGGCATTGAAGTGTTTTGTATGGGATTTAAATATGTTCTCAAGACTCTCACCTAAAGTACCATCATTGATACTAACAAATGAATCGTTAGACTCAGCAGTAATATATGAGTCATCGTCACTGACGTCCATTAAAAATATAATAATAATATAAATATAATAAATAAACGATTTCTATATTATTAATATAAATATATATATATATATAATATAAATATATATAATATACTAAGCTATAATAAGCAATACTAATAATAAAAAAAGTATTTACTAAAACAAAGATTAAAAGAGAGAAGAGAAAAAAAAAATTTAACATTTTTTTGCACTTCCTACTGGCACTACAAATTCAAGGAGAGAAAAAACTTTAAAAAATTACAACTATTACAACATTATTTCATAATATATAAGCTAAGTATAATTACCAATATTAAATACCTGCTTCGGCTTTCAAGACAGGCTTAAAAGTAATTAAAACAAACCGAAAGCTAAATAGCTCCATACCCAGTACATAAATTATTAACAATTTAAAGCACTACATACCTAATGTGAGCAACATCAAACTCGTTGTAGTTATAATATTCATGAAAGGCATAGCTGTTTAAGTTATATAGATATAACAAAAAACAATCTGTAAAAGTTACACAATAAACCCTTACCTATAAGTTTTCTAATGTATGAAAATCAGAATAATACCTTCGATAATATTTGACGACTGATAAAGTTGTTACTATAGTTCAGTTATTGAATGTGAATACGTACCAATCTACCAACATTAAAATAGATATGACTGCCGGCATATAAATATTGCTTCCTACTAGGCTTATCAGGGTTATTCCTGCCTAGGTATAACAAAAACGCGCGTTAACCTACGTTAAAAGTACAAATACAACATGGGTAATAGTACTAATTCAACTCTCAATAAAAAAATATATGTATATAAAATACTATAGTAGGAATCCCATCCTTAATCTAGGAATTTAAATAAGATAAAAATATATTTATAAAATATGCTAGCACAGAGACGGTAAGTAGCGAAGTAGGTATGTAATAGGTACACCTACTTTTCGCAACAAAATACATAAGGACCTACCTACTTACCTAAAATTTCAAGGATGCATTTACCAACGTCAGTCAGTATATGGACAAGATTCGTCGTCCACCGCTTGTGAGTGGAACCTAGATAAATGACGTAATTAATAAAATGAAAGACGTTTATAAACACTATCCATTTAAAAGTACTGTGCTAAAAGCCTTATCGGTATAAGTATGAAAATGGAACAGTTAATACACTAAGCTACATAAAGTATGTAAAATTCTTGGAAATAAAAGTTTAAAAACTAAGACGGCAATGAGGTCACTTTGATTGTTTACTTCTCGACACAGCTCTTCGTCTTGACTCCGGCGCAGCTGCTGCCGGCAGCGGCACCGGCACAGTGCGAGTTTGATGCTCTGACGTAACAGGTTTCACCAGCGGAGACGGGAATTCTGTGATCAGCTGATCTAACTCATCAGTTGTTGAAATACGCTTACGTTCATTGTTAGGTAATCTAATTAGCACCTTGCCATCTCTTGTCCAGCAACGAGACACTCCGAAATGTTTACGAGCCGAAGCGTAGATGCTTTGCCGTGAGCGAGTCAAGAATTCACTCAAAACTACCGAAGATGATTTTAGCCGTTTCTTCTCGTTCCAAATCAGGTTTCTAGTATGTAAGTCTGCAAATCTGACAAGCATAGGCCGACTGTGTGAGGCCCGTGAGTTAGCCTGAGTGCCTAAGCGGTAACACATAATAATTGCCGATGGTTGTATATCACTAAATTTCATTGTAGATTGAAGGATATCAAGAATTACTGCGCGGCAATCTTCATTACTCTTTTCTGGTATTCCACTGAACAGAAGCGCGTTACGCCTGTTGTAACAGTCAAGATCATCTACTTGCACCATTAACGATCGAACTAAAGTTCTCAGCATTTGCAAAATAGACAACACAGTATTTTTAAATACCTTGAATTCTTGGGATACTTTTCAAGGCATAACTTATTATTTGTAGCTGCAGCAGACTTCAATTGGGTTTCGAATTCGGTCATTTTTTCCGAGAGAGATTGTTCTATTTGTTTTTGCGTGTCAATAACTTCTTGCACACTCGCCATCTTGAAAGCCGTACACGGAGGTAATGAGTAGCCAGTAGGTTAGTGCAATATGTCTATTTACACATCGATAAGAGTTTTTTTTATTGTTAAATCCCACAAATATGAGCTTGGTAATCAATAAACTAGAACTTGGCACTTCACAGTCACGATAACTAATACTTTGATTATTTAACTGCGGAGCACAAAATACGATGTGTTGACGATTATACTGCCTACCCGCGAAAAAAAAAAAAAACAAAAAAAAAAAAAAAAAAAAAAAAAAAAAAAAAGGAAATAAAAAAAATTAAAAAAGAAAAAAAAATTTCGATGACCCTGAGGCATAATGGAGGTTCTATGCCGTTAATGTGCCGAATTATCTCATCCTTTAGCTCTTGAATTGTTGCTGGCTTATCGACGTACACCTTTTCTTTCAAATAACCCCAAAGAAAAAAGTCCAACGGTGTCAAATCACATGATCTTGGCGGCCAATTGACATCGCCATTACGTGAGATAACACGGCCATTGAATTTGTTGCGCAAATTCGACAATCACTCTTGGATTCTCATTCGCCCAAATGCGGCAATTCTGTTTATTGACGAATCCACTGAGGTGAAAATGCGCCTCATCACTGAAGATGATTTTCTTCGAAAATTGATCATCCACTGTTGCCATTTCTTGCCACCATTCTGCCCATTCACGACGTTTGGAATGGTCAAGAGGCTTTAGTTCTTGAGCCAATTGCACCTTGTAAGCGTGTAAATGCAAGTCTTTATGCATAATGTTCATCAACGACGAGCGTGAGAGGTGCAATTGTTGGGCACCACGACGAGTTGAGGTGGACGGCTCTTCAGCCACACTATCGCGAACAGCAGCAATATTTTCTGCAGTACGAGCTGTACGAGCATGCACTGGTGTTCTGATTTTTGCGATTGTACGCACATTTGGACGATCAAATTGACCAAAAAAATCACGAAGTGCACGATATGCATTTTGATTTGAACGCCCATTTTCATAATAAGTCTGGATAACTTTAACACGTTGTTGGATTGTGTATCTCTCCATGGTTCAAATTGAGTAAGTCTGAAATAGAGAAATGTCAAATAAAATTCGGAAAAAAACTTGGCGTTTAGGTGTGGTTCATATTCAACATCGGCCCTTACAATTTAAACACCCGTTATATCAACAAATTCTGAGATCATTTAGGAACATTTATCAGTGAGTATATTTAATATTTTATGGTCTGTGCCGTCGGCTTCACCTATGTCATTAGTTACATTAACGACGCGTGTTCGTTCGAGATCCTACGAGTAAAGCGTTGATCGCCAGTGTAATTAGTGTGAATTAACGGATTGACATTCTTTCATGGTAAGTTATTACTTTATTTGTAAGTGCTTGTAAATTTTCTATATGTTTTTATGTACTAGGAATATACGAAATAGTACCTATACGTTACTGTTATAGTGCTATTGTTGTTATTACTTTTGAATTGAGACAACAATTATATTTTATCTATGGTTTTTTAGTAGCTCTTCTCTTTGAATGTGATGTTCGAAATTCTATTCTCAGTGGTGGGGTGTAAAAAAAATGGTGTTGCGATTAATGGCAGAAGCTAGACGCGAAAGCTCAAGGTATGATTGTGATCAGACTAGCCAAAAAAGTTATGTTACAAGTACAAAATTGCGAAACAGCGAAAGAAATATGGGACAAATTATGCACTGTCTATGATCAAAAATCAGACATATCACTTCATATTTTACAACAACAATTTTTTGATATAAAACCTAATCATAATGAGGACATAGCAATGTTTATTGCTAAAATAGAAGGAATTGTATCACAAATTAGACAAGCAAATGGTGAGAATAGCGATAATACTGGAAATATATATATATATATAGAGAGAATACCGGAAAATATGGTAATAACGAAAATAGTAAGTTCACTGGGTGAAAAATTCCCACATTTTGTATCCGCTTGGGATTCTGTGCCATTAAACAAGCGAACATTATCTGAATTGACAGCGAGGTTATTGATAGAAGAACAAAGAAACAAAATATATGAAGAACAAAGTGAAAATGAAAACCAAACAGCATTTAAGGCTGACATGAAGAAAGAACTACGAAAATGTTTCAATGGTGGTAAAGTGGGCCACTACAAGCGGGATTGTAAGGTAAATAAGCCTATTTTGTTCTGTAAGCAGTGCAATAAAAAGGGACATTCAACTGAAAAATGTTGGTTTAAAAATAAAAATAGAGAATATACCAAAAACGATAAACAAAATGCATTTTTAACATCAGTGCCAAAAAATGCATTAACATCAAAATTGTGTAATAATGATTGTTTTATAATGGACAGTGGAGCGTCTGAACATATGTGTTTGACAAAATAAATACTCAATAATTTTTAAAAGTTGATTGTACCAAAGGACATAATTGTTGGTGATGGCACGGTGATAAAAGCATTGGGATGCGGTGACATTAAATTAAAAGCTTTTGATGGAAAATGGTGGATACCAACAATATTAAACGATGTACTTTATGTCCCAGCATTAAAGGTAAATCTGATTTCTATGAGTACAGCTCTTGACAAAGGATATACATTAAAATTTACAGCAGATGAATGCCATATTATAAAAAATGAAACAATATGTGCCACAGCAAAAAGAAATGGCAAAATGTTTGTGATGAACTTCAAGTTTGATGAAAAATTGGCACTAATTAGAAAATGCAACTCAGAGTTGAGAGAATGGCATGCGAAGCTAGGCCATCAGAACATTCAACAAGTTAAGTGTGTTCTGAAAAAACAAAATTGATCATATGATAAAGGAGAAGAAGAAAATTGCGAATCCTGCTTAAAAGGGAAGCAACATAAGTTCCCATTTCCAAAACAGACTGAAAATAGAGCAAATGAACCTGGGGAGGAAATTCACATAGATATTGGAGGCTCTATAGAAGGAATATCTTTAGGTGGGGCGAAATTGTTCTTACTAATCAAAGATTATTTCTCAAAATACAGAAAAGTTTATTTTTTGAAAAATAAGTCTCAATGTGTTGTATTTTCAGGGAGTTTATTAAACAAACTCAAGTAAGCCCAGGACATAAAATCAAATATATAAGGAGTGATAATGCCAAAGAATTTATTGGACAGGAATTTAAAAAATTATTCGATTTTCGTGGCATTCAACATCAAAGAAGTGTAGCTTATACGCCACAACAAAACGGATGTGTTGAGCGTGAAATGAGGACAGTTGTAGAGGCAGCAAGGACAATGCTTTTAGAAAGCGGTCTTAATAAAAACTTGTGGGCCGAAGCAATAAATACAGCAGTGTATGTGATCAACAGAAGTTGACCGAGTCGTATAGAAAATAAAACGCCATATGAACTTTGGTTTGACAAAGAGTATGACATAAGAAATCTTCAGATTTTTGGAGCTAAAGTTGCTGTACATGTTCCTAAACAAACACGGCAAAAATTTGATAGCAAAGCAGAATTTGGCTATTTTGTTGGATATGGAGAAAATATAAAAGGCTTTCAACTTTACCTACCTGAGAAAAATGATGTAGCAATTAAAAGAGATGTTGTTTTTATAAACTACATAAATTAAAAAAATAACGAAAATGATACGACAGAAAATACTTTAACCAGATTTGACAATATACTAGAAGATACTATGGAAGAACGCTGTGCAAAAAGTAATGAAGATATTTGTGTAGAAGAAATAAATGAAAGTAATAACTATGATGAAGAAATAAATCAGGATATATCTGAAGAGGCTAATGAAACTTTTGAAAGTACAAATGACCAAGATCCAACTAACATCTTGGAAGAGGAAGAAATCTTGGAAAGTAGACCGAAGAGAGTGACAAGACAACCAAAATGGTTAGATGAATATGAGCAAGAAAATTCAGATGACAGCACTAACAATTATCTAAGTTACAGCTGTGATGAGCCAACCACTTATGAGGAAGCTATAAAGAGACCTGATGGATGCATGTGGGAAGAAGCAGTAAAGAGAGAACTACAGACTCTTAAGGACAATAATACTTGGGAAGAGGTCTCAGATATCCCAGAAGGTGAAAATACAGTAAGCAGTAAGTGGGTGTTTAAAATAAAGGAATCAGAAGGAAAATCCATTTATAAAGCTCGGCTTGTAGCACGAGGTTTTGAGCAAAAAAACTGTGATGACCAAACTTATGCACCTGTTGCGTAGTTAACTACTTTTCGGTTGTTGATGGCTGTGGCCACAAAGGAAAAACAGCCTGTATTCCAGATGGATGTGACAGGAGCTTTTTTATATGGTGATATAAATTAAAATGTTCACATGAAGTTGCCTGATAATAAGGTCTGTAAACTTAAAAAATCAATCTATGGATTGAAGAAGTCGCCTAGATACTGGAACACTAAGTTTAATGATTTTATGATGAATGAAAAGTTTGAAAGGTCAAAGAATGATCCATGTCTTTACATTAAAAGAAATGAAAATGATTTCATGTATGTTCTAGTATTTGTTGACGATTTGATTTATTTTGGAAGTAATAAATGTCACTTAAGTTCTTTTAAAAATGCTTTATGTAATAACTTTAAAATGAAAGATTTAGGTTTAGCAAGCAACTATCTTGGTATAAATATTAAACAGGACTTAAAGAATGGTGTAACAGAGATCAATCAAAAAAGTTACTTAAGTAAATTGTTGGAAAAATATCAAATGTCTAAATGTAAGTCTGTTGTTACACCAATAGAACAAAACTTTAATTTTGAATTGTTACAAAGAGAAAAACCAGAAAATGCTGATATAGAGAAACAATGTAGAAGTTTAATAGGTAGTTTACTTTATGCAACTTGTACAAGACCAGATTTAGCAGTTGCAGTAGGATTCCTTAGTAGATATTTACATTGTGCTAGTACAGCATTATATAAATGTTTAAAGAGAATACTGAGGTACATAAAGGGATCCATTAATCTGTCACTTATATATAAATTTGATGATAATGTAACTGTAACATTACAAGGTTACAGCGATGCCAGCTGGGCAGGGGATATTCAAGATCGTAAATCTACATCAGGACAAATTTTGTACATATTTAACTGTCCAATTTCATGGTGTACAAAAAAACAATCTAGTGTGTCGTTGTCATCTTGTGAGGCAGAATACTTAGCACTTTGTATGACTATAATGGAGGGTTGTTTTTTAAGGAAACTATTGCTAGATTTTGGCTATGATAATATTTTATTTAATATATTTGAAGACAATCAAAGTGTAATTAACATAGCTTAAAATAATGATAGCAACAAAAGGCTAAAACATGTAGACATAAAATATCATTTTATAATAGAAAATATTACTAAGGGCCTTGTAAATATTGAATACATAAATACAAACAATAATATTGCAGAGTGGTTCACAAAGCCAATAGGTAAGCAATTGTTTTTAAAATTTAGAAATTTAATATTACATTAAATAAGTAGGTACTACATATTGATAAGATCTATTATATGCTAGAAGTTTAGCAAACGAGTGTTTCAGTTGAATAAGTTAGATTTAATGGTTATTTTTGAGTTTTGTATCTACTTATTATATTAAGGGTATGTTATAACTTAAGGGGGTGTAAGGGTAAAATATAACTGTTGAGGGGGTGTTTTGAATTGAGACAACAATTATATTTTATCTATGGTTTTTAGTAGCTCTTCTCTTTGAATGTGATGTTCGAAATTCTATTCTCAGTGGTTGTGTGTAAAACAAAATGGTGTTGCGGTATGTAAATGCAAATTAAATAATTTTCTGCTCAATCTCTTCTTTTTTCTCCTATTAGTCGAATAATTACGATGATTTATTTGATCATAATATGCTACTCGTATCAACTTCTCTCCCTCGCACAGGAGGAAGTTATTAATTGATATACAATCTGCGTGCCACACAGCCCAGATTGGTGAGTTCATCCCAATACGTTAGCAATGGTCTAATACCATAAACATTTGGCCATAATTAACTCGAAATTGTCCCATCCATTGCGCCATCTGGCTCTTTTATTACTTTTAGCATCTGGTAGAAGAATACACGACCTCACGTTACTTAAAATCGATGTAGACAGCATGGTGATAGACGACTCTTCAGTTACATTCTGGCCGAAATTCGGGTTCAAAACTGATAACCACTTACATAGGCAATCTGCTTGGAAACTATTGCAAGTTCCAGATGAGAAACTCAATCCAGTCATATGGATAAAATTATATATGGCTGTGTCGGATTCAAGGAGAAATGCTAATGGCAATATCATAAATTCCTTGTTTGTTACTTCTAGAGGGTAGCACCTGCATCAAAAGCAGATATAGCAGAATGGATAAAAACTGCGTTTTCAGAAATTAACATTAAATTTTCACCAGACAGCATAAGGGCAGCTATTGCTTCGCCTAGAAAAAATAATAATATATAAATAATAATGTTCCTTTAAATATAATAATAAGAAATGGTAATTGGAAGAGTGATAGAAATGTGATTAGACATGATTTAAAGAAACAATTAGTAGGAACTCCATCCAAAGATAATGCCAATCATTTAAATTTATTAAACAGTAGCTTTACTACTATGTGATTATAGTTCCTAATTAATGTCATTCGTATGACTAATTTTGATTATAGTTCCTATTTAATGTTACTTACATGACTGATTTTAAATAGTTTATTTTATAATAAACATGTCTAAGAATGTTACTTGATATTTCATTTAATTTAATACAGCAACTTACACTTACCATTCATTTAAAATAATAATCATAATCTTTAATTTTTTCACAGGACGGCTTTCCCGTGTCGTCAGAACCCAAAAAATTCTCATAGGTGAAGCCGACGGCACAGACCATGAAATAGCAACGATATATAATAGATAAAAACGATATATTTCATGTCTTGCCTAGGCTTGACCGGGTAACCCCTTGACGACTACAATCTCAAGGTACTGACATGCACCGCGCCGACATCCGCCCGCGCGCCGCACTCCCCGCGCGGAGTTGAATGGCGGTCGGGCGGTGTCCAGCGCATCTAGACGGCACGGGAAGCTAAGACACGTATGTATCTTAAGGTAAATCTAAAGAGGTAATCTCATAGGTCAAGACTAGGCAAGACATGAAATATATCGTTTTTATTCCTTTTGGGGGGAAAACGTTTGCTATTTTTAATTGTAAGTTAAAAACTTCTATAAAACACTTTGTAGCTACCTGTTCATATAATGTAAATTATTTTGTTATCCTACGACGACACGTTCTTTGCTACACGTTATTTTTATTGTCACTATCTGGTAACCCTGACAGTTTGAACTTAAATACACATATAATATCCTAAAAACTGAATTTCAGAGATTTTTCATTTAATTTTTCCTTACGTCCAAATAGACCAATTTATATAAAACAATAAGCAAAAGCTATTTTTGATTGCATAGTAATCTCTGCCAAGTAGAGGGCTAAGGTAGTTTGTTATTAGGATTATTACTATATAAGCATATTACATATATTTAAGAATTTTCTTATATGGAGTTAGTAACTTACATATCCGTCTATAATCCTTCTTTAATTTTTCTTTTCCTACTACTGTATCACCTATATAAGTTACTGTAGTAGTAGTTTATTAATATATTTGCATATCACTACATAGTATAAAACAAAGTCACTTCTCGCTGTTGTCTATGTATAATACATAGGTTTTTATGTATAATACATGCGTAATATATGTAGCAGAAAAACACTGATGATTTTAGAGGTTTCTAATGCGATGTTGTAAATAAACAAATATTTTTGTGCTTACATTGCAAACGCTGACTGGACCCTACGAGATAGATCATAATAATGTACTGCAGTACTGTACATTTACATAAAGGGTCTACAAAAAAATCCGCATTGGTATATCGTCGGTGATACTTCAATACCGCTTATGAGCATTTTGTAAATACCACGTATCTGCAAAAGTAGCGAAATTGAATTATCGCGCCAACAGATTCCTCACGCTGATTCGCTCGTGACAGAATCTCTAACACGATCTCTAACAGCCAATAAGATGCGCCCGTTTTGCTGTCAAAACAAAACCGCGGAACGGTTGATCACGCTAGTTTGGCAGCAATACAGCGTATTTACGTTTTTTTCAACCATATCGCAACGCGTGTAGTGAGTGCTTCGAAAAAAATGATTTCCTGAGATTATCCGACAGGTAAGTACATTGTGTTTATTTATGCCCTTTCTTTAATGCCATATTTACATAATACTATTGGTATTTTGTGCGACTCTTTTGCTAGATTGATAATAATTTGATTGTATTTTTATTGTTTAGATTACCCGCGGTATTGCACTAAAAAGTTTGCTATAAAAAGTCTGTTTTCGCGGTTTTGCAATAAATACATATGAGTTTAATAAATATTGACATAACTCTATGAAGAACCCTTAGTTTTACAATTTATTGTGGTCTGTTAAATTTTACTCAACTTAAGCACCTACTTAGCTACCTACCTTACCACTTACCTAATAACAGGTTACGAATACTAGGAAAATAAACGCAAAATTTTATATCTCTCCCTATCTTTCTACACACGCGTACTCAAACACATCATACACACACACACACACACACACATACACTCCCTCCTTCGCGCACACTCACTGTTATCACTATAACTAGGTACTCACTTATCACTTCTTTAATTTCAGATGAGTAATAGATCAAGAAGAAATAACGATCCAGAATAAAACTTGTCATCATGTCGGAAGACGAAAATGCTGATATTAACGAAAAGGTCGTTACTCTCCAAGATTTGTACGAAAAACGTAAGATATTACTGGCAAAAAGAAATAAAATAATAAATAATCAGGAAAAACAAAAGTTGGTGCAGTTCCCCTCGCCGCCAATCAAAGAAGCAGAAAAAGTCTCACACGATGATATCGTGACATCGGAGTTAGATACGCTATCAATAGTTTATGGACAAGAGCTAATAGCTAGCAAAGAAAACAACAATCCTAACAACATCGACGTCGATGATGATACTGTACAGCAAAAAAATAATGGCGACTTTTCGTCAGATGATTCTGTGGCTGATCCATCCTTTGTCCCACTATCCGAAATCACAGATTTACAACCTTTATCACCAGATAATACCGAATGGTTTCCTGAAAGAGACATGGAGGAAAGAGATAAAAATAAGAACCAGAGGAAACGTAAAGGCAATCCTAATAATTGGCAAAGGCAAAAAAATAAGCGACAGAGGATGTTGGGCAAAGAATATGTTGGATTTAAAAAAATTGGCTCTAAATATGTTCAAAATGAATCAAAACCAGCAAGAATGATGGGCCCTTTTTGTATGTCAAAGCGATGTTTCAGCGGTAAAAGTATGTACTGCGCTAAATTAACAGAAGACGTTAGAAAAAACATTTTTGATACATATTGGATAATGAGTTGGGCAGAAAAGAAAATGTATGTATGCTCAATGATTGATAAAAAACCTACTAAAAGAAAAACCAAAAATTCTAACTCAAGGCGAAGTGACTCTAAAATTTACTATTTGAAAGTAAATAATAAAAAAGAAAGAGTTTGCTTTAAGACATTCTTTGAAACATTAGGCATTAGAGAGTGGACTGTACGATACTGGCTGGGAGACAAGACAGAAACCAGTGACCCTACATCTGTGCACAGAGAAGACGTCGGAGTCAAAGTATCCAAAAAAGAATTAGTTAAAAAATACATAAACGCGTTGCCAAAACTTCCATCGCATTACTGCAGAAAATCCACTTCCAAACTTTACTTGGAGCCCCTGATTCAAACCAAATCACAGTTATACCGACTCTACGTGGACTACTCACAATCACGAAATGATCCTATTGCATCTAGGAAGCTATTCGAAGATGTTCTAATACAGGAGAATATAGGTATTTTTCAACCTAAAAAAGATGCCTGTGACATGTGTAGTGCTCATAAAGTGGGCAATTTGTCGGATGCAGAGTATAAAAAACACACAGAGCTAAAGGAAATGGCTAGAAAAGAAAAGAATTCGGATAAAGAAGCTGCACAAAAAGGTACAATACATGTTATAACAGCAGATCTTCAGGCTGTAAAGCTGTGCCCTTTCTTAAATGCCAGTGCTCTGTATTTCAAGACGAAACTTGCAGTTCACAACTTTTCCGTGTACAACCTAGGAAATAACAGAGCTACTTGTTATTGGTTCGACGAAACAGCTTGTGATTTAAAATCGTCAACATACGCAACATTTTTTGTAGATTATGTGACCAGGTTACTGGATGATGACCCTAAATGTAACGATCACACAAAAGTACCTAGAAAAAGGTCACACGCAGATGGAGGTCGATTCGGTGCACTCGATAATCGAAAGAAAGATGAAGAATCGCGAAATTTTTCTACCTTCACAATACGCCACCATCACAAGAGAAGCCAGGAGGGCTCCGAACCCCTACGAAGTTTATACACCTGACTACACTTTCTTCAAAGATTTTGCTGCCAAAGACTATCAGATTTACGATTCCATCAGACCCGGGCGAGGAGCAGGTGATCACTGTGTGGTGGATGTAAGAGTTTTGAGATACAATCCTGATGGCACAATTTTCTACAAACTTAACTTTTCAGAAGATTTTACTCCTTTGCCGCGAAGACCTAAGAAAGTATCATCTTTAATTGACCACGTGCCCCAACTTTACCATTCAAGACAACCTATAGCAAAGACAAAGTATGATCACCTACAAGAACTTAAAAGTGTCATACCGAGTGATTGTCACGAATTCTACAACAATTTACCTTTTAAGTAATGTCTGATTAATATGATCATTTAATTATAATAGTACTGTGATTATTACGGCTGTAGAGTTCGATTTCGTAGATTTAAGATATTGTAATAAGATAAATAATTATTATTGTTGTGTTTTTGATAATAATTGAATGTTAACTTTGATCTCTAGAGACCTAAAGACTATGTCGAATCTAAACTAAACAGTTTGTGATATTTTATAAATTGCTGTGATTATTACGACTGATTAGAGTTCAATTTTGCTGATTTAAGATAGGCGAAAATATTGTTGTGTTTTTGATAATAATTGAAATGTTAACTTTGATCTCTCTTCTAGACCAAAATACTATGTCAGATCTAAAAATATTAGTTATGTTAGAGTTAATACCTATGTTGTAAGTTTTGAGAAGTTCAACCATTGAAATAAGTTACAAATTTTGTTATGTTTAACTTACTTACTTTGGTATTTTGAGCAGAAATTCGTGCTTATTTTTTCAGTTTAAATAACAACGTTATTTCGCAGAGGTTTGTAGTATGTTATATTTCAAATTTGTATTGATTTATATTTGTAATTCCTAAGCTAAATAAAGAACTGATTTCTAAAGATTTGTTTTACAAAACCACGTATTTGTTGTGATTATGCCAAAAAAATATCATTTTTTAAATTCAATACCGC
Source organism: Plagodis pulveraria (assembly GCA_963890685.1). NCBI lineage: Eukaryota > Metazoa > Arthropoda > Insecta > Lepidoptera > Geometridae > Plagodis > Plagodis pulveraria. Next base: position 23,012,492 of record OY982967.1, read on the forward strand.
GAAAGTGATTTATTTTGCAATTTAAGGGGATTAGGGGAAATTATTTTTACCATACTAGTAAATTAGGGTGCAGAGATATCACAAAACAGTTCAGTCAAGAAAACATTGAGAAACTGTTGAAATATGATGTTTTTTCTTCCTCCTGTAAAATTTAGAAAATGTAGATACGCGGTATTTACATAGTGCTCATAAGCGGTTTTGAAGTATCACCGACGATATGTCTATCACTTAGTGATAACCCACAATAACCATTTTTTTTCTTTTACTTTTTACGACAAATAATGGCTTACTTACGAAGCGATTTTAGGCAAAACAGTACACTCTCAATTAGGTACCTTAAATGCATTGTGCACTTAAAAAAGGTTAATATGGCCGTTACAGCATTAGATTTTTCGTAGCGCGTTGAGTGTTTTTCACATGGCCAATTAATTAAATGTCGCTCTATCAAGAGTAACTTCTAAAGAAAACATATTTGTATTGTCTAATGAAACTGTGAACGTTGTATATAAAGACATTCTGTAGTATAATTAGTATCAGCATTGCACCCATGCGAAGCAGGGCCAAGTCGCTAGTAATATATATTTAAGAATTTGTCTGAATAAATCCATCTTCAATTGTTTTTCTATACTGTCCCATCTATATGTTTTATTGTAGTTTGTTAGTAGGATTTTTACTATATAAGCATATTATATATATATATTTAAGAATTTTATTATATAGAGTTAGTAATTTATATGTCTGTATAAAATTTTCTTTGTTTTTATGTTACTGTACCACCTATATGTTTCAGAAGTTTCAGAATAATATTGGTAAATAGGTGTAGATGTTTAGGAGTCTGAGATAAAACACCTTAATTGATGGCTTTAAGTATTTTTAATATAATTTTCAGTTTTTTACACACCTTACGTCGTCCATCTTAATACTATTAGTTATGTTAGAGTTAATACCTATGTTGTAAGTTTTGAGAAGTTCAACCATTGAAATAAGTTACAAATTTTGTTATGTTTAACTTACTTACTTTGGTATTTTGAGCAGAAATTCGTGCTTATTTTTTCAGTTTAAATAACAACGTTATTTCGCAGAGGTTTGTAGTATGTTATATTTCAAATTTGTATTGATTTATATTTGTAATTCCTAAGCTAAATAAAGAACTGATTTCTAAAGATTTGTTTTACAAAACCACGTATTTGTTGTGATTATGCCAAAAAAATATCATTTTTTAAATTCAATACCGCGAAAGTGATTTATTTTGCAATTTAAGGGGATTAGGGGAAATTATTTTTACCATACTAGTAAATTAGGGTGCAGAGATATCACAAAACAGTTCAGTCAAGAAAACATTGAGAAACTGTTGAAATATGATGTTTTTTCTTCCTCCTGTAAAATTTAGAAAATGTAGATACGCGGTATTTACATAGTGCTCATAAGCGGTTTTGAAGTATCACCGACGATATGTCTATCACTTAGTGATAACCCACAATAACCATTTTTTTTCTTTTACTTTTTACGACAAATAATGGCTTACTTACGAAGCGATTTTAGGCAAAACAGTACACTCTCAATTAGGTACCTTAAATGCATTGTGCACTTAAAAAAGGTTAATATGGCCGTTACAGCATTAGATTTTTCGTAGCGCGTTGAGTGTTTTTCACATGGCCAATTAATTAAATGTCGCTCTATCAAGAGTAACTTCTAAAGAAAACATATTTGTATTGTCTAATGAAACTGTGAACGTTGTATATAAAGACATTCTGTAGTATAATTAGTATCAGCATTGCACCCATGCGAAGCAGGGCCAAGTCGCTAGTAATATATATTTAAGAATTTGTCTGAATAAATCCATCTTCAATTGTTTTTCTATACTGTCCCATCTATATGTTTTATTGTAGTTTGTTAGTAGGATTTTTACTATATAAGCATATTATATATATATATTTAAGAATTTTATTATATAGAGTTAGTAATTTATATGTCTGTATAAAATTTTCTTTGTTTTTATGTTACTGTACCACCTATATGTTTCAGAAGTTTCAGAATAATATTGGTAAATAGGTGTAGATGTTTAGGAGTCTGAGATAAAACACCTTAATTGATGGCTTTAAGTATTTTTAATATAATTTTCAGTTTTTTACACACCTTACGTCGTCCATCTTAATACGAGAGAGAGAGAGCGCCATACCATCTATCCTACTTACACCCTAGTTATGCTACAGTTCTTAAAATTAGCATAGCTACGTTCCACTTCTCTATGGTATACTAGTAGGTAAGTATTTTAAACATTAATATTTTATCAAAACATCCTACATAGGTATATTTGTAACAATAGAAGAATATTTGACATTGAAATATTTTTGCTCTACTAACTCTCCCTTCACACTTTGGCGGGCTTGAGACCGGCAAAGTTACTTTATTTGTTAAGTATGTAGGTATGGAATTATTATTGATAAAAAGAACAGTGAGTGTAATTCTAACTTAGAGCTAAATAAAGTAATTATGGCGTATTTAAAAAGTTAGTATCAGTTATTTATGATTATCATTATCACAGCATGCAAGAGCACATATGCTCACGCGCGTTGTAGTAATGATTATTGTGTAGAATGATTATTGGAGGTGCGATATGTACACCATTACTATTATAGTAATTAGGATGATGTAGATATATGCTAGTTCGTCCTATCTGCCCACAAACGTTGTGCAAGTGCCTTTTGGCGAGCACGTCCCAGCTCCAGCTCACTAATGGCGCGTGTGCCACGCCGCACCGCTCCAGCCAGCCACCGCTGGCACCCTCAGTCAGCCTGTGCTTGCGAGATGCTTCTTCTGATGTCAATTGATGGTAGGGGGGTTAGCATAATATATATTGAAAATCATTCAAATAACACTGTGATGATACAATAAGAGAATAAAAATTCTTGTTTCTTTTAAGGATATGCACAAATATTTTTATTATTATTACTACCTGACATCATTGACATTTGTATAATTGACATCTATATAATTTAATTTAATGACATTTGATTTGTGATGCATGTTTATAATTTTTCGTTTAAAGTGTTTGTAACTAAATTTATTCCATGAAGTGACATTCTATAATAATAATATGTGTATTAATTTAAATGTATTGTATCAATTGTTACGTGTGCTTTACATTTATAACAATTTCAAAATTATGATAATAGTAAGTGTAAGTGGTAACTGCCGTGCTTATTATAATAAATAAAAAAAAAAAACTCCTTCACTAATCATTTGATAAGCTGTGAAGGAAAATAAACTAAGGAACACCACATCCCGAGAACTGCTGATATGCAGGATGTATTACTACATCTCAGAATCAGCCCCTGTGGTGGATTATGGCATAACTCAGCTCAACAATAGGTTAGTTTGATATGGACAGTACATATTATATTAGTTCATACATACTCTCTTTTAACTTGTTGCCTCTCAGTTTGTTGAAATGGGAAAGCAATGTATTTGTTCATTACAATTGGCTTATTAAGAGCCGTTGTAACTTGCCGGCTTTAGAGACTAGCCTGCGAAACACAATGTTTCCGACTGTCTCCCACAATGGTTTGATAGAATCGGGTAGCATAGAATGTCAATGCCACAAAAACCTAAAACAGATTTTTTGTTATCTATTGACAACATATGATTTGCCTACTCAGCTCAGCCTGGCTGCATGTACTTGTACACTTGCAACCTAAACAATGGTTAACATATCCATTCCAAGCAAGCGAAATCGTTAGAATTTGATGGCTTTACCTGCTGCAGATTTTATTTACCTTAGTTTCAACATCCAAAGCATCAGAACGTAGTCTGCATGGAGCATATAATATGAGGAGCCAACTCTGTTATCGATTGGCGAGTTAACTCCTTAGACAGTCGGTACCGTTTTACGAACTGCCGATCACTCAAATTAAAAGCTCCACACATAAGTCTTGCACTTTCATTCTTCTTCCTCCCTTGGGCACGAGCCACCGCTACATCGAATTCATGAGCACACTCCAATAAATCCATGTACGCATACATTTTACGAGTATATATGTTTTTTATGTCGTTTACGAGGAAAATGCAATCAAACTTCAATAAACATCACAAACGGTCCAAAAACAGTAGCGCCTTCCTAACTTTATAACAACCGTTCGTTTGACAGCAGTTAAGAGTATATTATTATTATTATTTATCTGCAAGTTGCGTCTCATCTTCCGGTAAAATTATTAGCGCGATACGAAACGTTCGAAAAGTTGCGATGCGGCTAAGGTTCAATTACGTTTCAGCTATAAATGTTTATTGCGATCGATCCCCAGCTTGAAATTTTCACAGAATGTATATATTGTTATGGCAGATTCTTTAAAAAATATACAAAATTCCAAGTCTAACTCGCATGTGAAGCAGTGATGGCTCAGTAGCATTGGCTTTGAACTGCCGCGCAGCAGGTCCATGGTTCGAATCCCGCTGCGGCCTTGTGTTCCACCTCAAGGTGGAAGGGCATTTTTCGAATACCCGCCTAGCGTTAGCAACCACCCCCTCAAGTAGAAAATCTGTCGCCAAGCACCTAATGTTGTGTTCCGGCAGATGTCCTTGAGAGCTAGTAATTCTAGGTTAAGCCTGTTAACACCTACAACCACATCATCACTTACCATCGGGTGAGATTGTAATCAAAGGCTTACCCATCAGAAAAAAAATCAAACTAAATCTGTTATATTTCTTTTATGGCATCATATTACTAGATAATTTTGTTGTTTTTTATAAAGCGCGCTCTACACTCGCGGCGCGAAAGGCCGCGAAAGCCGCGAAACGCGTGTGTAGATGGTTTCGCGCGTTCACGTTCACGCTTCGCGCCGTTCCCCGTTCGTTGTCGGTTTTTTGTCCCGCGACAAGAGGTTCGCGCTTGGTTCACGGCGCGCGAACGCGAACGCAACTACACTCGCAGTTTTTCGCAGTAACTGAGAAGACGCCGTCGCAAGTGGTTGTGGTTGTGCATTATTGCGTACTTAATATCGTTTTATTTAAAAAAAAAATGAGTACTACATGGAATAATGAACTTGAGTCAAAACTTATTGAGTGCTATCAATCTGAACCAATACTTTGGCAGTCCAAACACAAGGAACATAAAAATAAAAATAAGATCCACGATGCCTGGACGCGGATAAGTGACATTTTGAATATTTCTGTAGGTGAATTGAAAAAAAAGAAGGATTCACAATAAGTGAATCCTTCTTTTTTTTCAATTCACCAGTGTCCAGTTGTCCAATGTCCAGTTATAGAACCTATAGAAAGAAAGTTAAGGATTCCACACACAGTGGGGCAAGCTCAAGTGAAATATATAAACCCATCTGGTTTGCGTACGAAACTATGGACTCGTTTCTGGGAGAAGGTGTTCAATGTAAACAAACAATAAATACTGTGAGTATTAATTTATTTCAACATGTTTTAATTAATTAATTATTTTGAAAATAGTTCGTGAACTCGTCTCTAATTTCACGAGCGTTCAGAGCGGCTCGGCGTGGTAAGTGTGGTATATCACGAATGGCGCAATTTCTTTCGATTTCATTCCTCCATAAACCAGGCGTAATTAAGGTGTTGTTCTCATCATAAGCGTCCACTGTTCCGTGTGGTGAATAAATGTTTAAAGAGGAACTTTTTCTTAAGAAATTATGTAATAATATACACGTTAATGTCAAAAGTTTTACTTTTTCAGGATTTAATTGGATCGGTTTTTTAAATATTCTAAATCTTGTTACAAGTATTCCAAACGTATTCTCCACTACAACTCTAGCACTAGATAACCTTTGATTAAATTTACGTTTTGGGGATCCCCAATCATGGTTACCAGGATAAGGTTTCATTATATGTTCTGTGAGTGCAAAAGCACCATCTCCCAAAAAAACGTAGGGTATATCTTTATATGAATTTGGCAATGGATGTGGTGTAGGTAAATTTAATTCATTAAGACAAATTTTAATAAACTATTTCTAAATACATCGCTTATTCTACCTTGGCATCCTATGTCTGCGAAAATAAAATTATAATTACTGTCCACTAAAGCTAACAATACAATACTGAATGTTTTCTTGTAATTAATATATTCCGATCCTGAATCGATTGGACATTCAATAACGATATGTTTTCCATCAATAGATCCTATAGCACGCGGAAATTTAGGTACAAATCCTTTTTCAATTTCCTTCCACTCTTCCGGACTCGTCGGCAACTGTAAAATAAAAAATAAATACATTATTATTATTTTATTTCAGGAAGAATCACCTTCTGTGTGTGCCAATGAAGGGGGGGGAGGAAAGGAAAATGTAGATAGTCAACCTTTGAGACCGCCAACTGTACGTCGTAAAAACCCTGCAGAAGTGTTAGCTGCTGGAGAAACAGGCAAAGATGCTCTGTCTACACTAAAATAAACTATGAACTATCGACGAATACATGAAGATGATGAATGTGACTTACATGGAAAAATTATAGCCAAAAAGTTAAGAAAATTACCCGATAATGAACGAATGCGGTTTGTGTGTGACATATATAACATGTTTTTGCACCATGAACAAGTTACTACAGTATTATCTTCGTCATCTGTTGGATCACCGTCTCCGGCACATACTACGGCGTACTCGGAACCATCTACATCATATCAGAGAGCAGGAACTTCACATAGCAGTTACTCTGAGCCACCAATTTATTATTCGCCACCATCACAAATTCACATTCACGATGAAACCTCTACCCCTGCTTCAAGGGTTATCATAACTTCAAATGCACTTATCCAGCCAGCTACTCAAGAATCCACAAACTATGTTCAAAATATGATTGATAATGCTTTCAATAGCGCTTGATTAATAAATGTTGTTTGGCGTATGATTAATAAACACTTATTATAATAAATTGTTTTATTACTTACTTTGATTTCCTCCTTTAGTGCTTCATTCAAAGCTTGGCATACCTCTGGAATAATCTTCGATATCAGTTGAGGTGAGATTTTAAATAAAAATTGGAGACTTTCAAAACTATCTCCAGTAGCCAAATATCGCAATGTAATAGCAAGGCGTATTCTAGCTGGGATGGCTTTTCTTAATTGAGTATCTTGCTAAGCTATCGCTGGTAAAACTTTGTTCAATAAGTTATCAAAATCCGTTTGAGACATTCTCGTAAGCTTTTGAAATTATCCTGATGGTTCAGCAACTAATTCTCTCAACTGTCTATTCATAGTAGCACTGGAAAAAAAGCAAAGTAAATAAAAATATATACATTTAAATGATTAAATGAAGAAAAAATATTCAAATATCTCTATATCCAATAAGTTAAATAAATGATTATTTTACCTGGTTCTCCCGCGATGGATTTGAGTCATCCACCATCGTCTTTTTCTCCATCTCTTTTTTTATTTGATTCTTATTTTTAACACATAGGTACTTGTAATACGATATAGCACAGATCGTCACCGCAGCAGCGACAATCACTTCGTCATCCATTTTCTTTGAGGTCGCGAACGAGACTGCGAAGCTTTGCGAGTGTGGAGGGACACATTGAACGCGAAGTTCACGGCGCGAATCGCGGCGTGAATTCACAGCACGAATCACGGGCGAGTGTAGAGCGTACATAAGGACTATTTCCGACTTTTTTACCAACTAGCTTTCCGGCCGCGGCTCCGCCCACGCTTATTTCGGTTATCGCGCAAAAGCATTAACCTCTATTTGCGCAGTTGGATAAAAAGTATACATCGCCTCTTTACAAGAGCAACGTGACATCTCATAAAAACGTCTTTTTTTATTATTTGATATTCAAAACCGCGTTGTCGAATTTTATTTTCTACAAAACGCGGTATTTTATAAGTGAATATTCAAGGAGCTATGAGTGAAAGAGACGACACCACCGTGGCAAATGGCGTTATCACGTTGTCTCTTTCGGTGTGGCGCACGACTTCGACAACGCGATGAGTTAGTTTGCCCCGCACGCGCAATGAGTGAAGTGATGCTGTTTTTTACAAATAACGGGCCATGACGAGTATACCACGTTTTTAGTGCAAAGGTATGATTCTTGATCTTATTTACTTTAACTTGAACAATATTATATTAGTTTTTAACTCGTGTTTGTTGTAAAACTCGTGAGTATTCAGAATGAGATAATGAATATTGGCACATTATTGATGCAAAAGTTAAAAGTTTTCTTTGTGATATCTTTGAATGTTACCATGTTGTTGATGAATCGTTTTCAAATACTATGGGTTATTTTATTTTACATCATTATTTTTGAAAACATTTAAGTTTACGTGTATATTATGCTAAAATGTTACATTATACATGCTAAAATAAAGTAATTTTTACGAATTTGTTTTTCAGATGGCATCACGATCAAGGATGTTAGTTCAATTAATTACAGGTGTTAAAAATAATGTAAGTGTACAACTAAATGATTCAAACTCTCAGATAATTATTTTAACACAAGACGAGAGTAAAATTGCCAAAACTCGACGAAATTTTTTTACTTGTACCGATATTTATTTTTTCTTATTATGTTCCTATAATTTCATTATTTTAATCCTCTTTGTAGACAAAGACATCGCAGACATCTGACCTCGTAGTAATTTGACTAGTAGCAGCGGTTCTCTAGTTCAAGCAGTTCTTTGAGTTCCATCAGTTCTTCAAGCTATTCTCACAAAATACGAGAGTAATTAGATGAAAAAAAATATGCGATACATGCGAAGCCTATAAAAATATCACAGATGAAGAGAAATAATCTAAGAAACAAGATTATGAGTTACATCTGAAGGAAAATAAATTGTCTCTTATAAAAAGAAAAAGACAAGAACAACAAAAATAACAAATTTAACAATTTATAATTTACAAAATAATACAGTTGAGAGTTATGTATGGAATGTTTACAAATACCTGGAAAACATTTCCGCAACGGCTGAAGACCTTAATGTTGTCTTTTATTCAGACAATTGTGCCGGACAGCAAGAAAATAAGTTTATGATCTCAATGTAGTTACGCAGTCAAAAGTCTGCCAAATCTCAGATCAATTACAAACAAATACCTCGTTAAATGACATACGCAGAACGAATGCGATTCAGCTCACTCTCAAATAATGAAAGAAATTAAAAAGCAACAGAGATCAGGACCAATGTATACACCTGACGCATTTATCGGGGCTATAAAGGCGACACAGAAAAAAATTGAGCCATTTCATGTTAATGAAATGTGCTTTCATGATTTTTTGAATTGGAAAAGTATATGCACTCAAATGAACTTTACAATAATGAAAGATGAAGACAATAATATCGTGAAACTGGCTGGACTGAAGATGATAAAAGTTCAAAGCTCTGATCCTGATGTCATATTTTTCTAAGAATCATTCAAGAAAGCTATAAAAAGATAAATCTTATTAGACAAAACATTAATTTAGATTTGCAAAAGCCCTATCTTCAAAAACCTGGACTAGCAGAGAGAAAAAAAGCTGATATGAGATCAGCAGAGGATTTGGTCAATAATAATCTCATTCCTAGATACCACAAGCCATTTTACGAATCGTTGTAACGAGACTGATCTTATTACAACTTATCTACATAGATTTTTTGAATTGTATTTTTTAGAAATATTTAATTGCTATATTTAAAATGATAGTTTTTTTTAAATTAGTATTAAGAGAATTTGTGATTCTATGTTTATTAAGGGATTTAGCAATGTTTCTATTTTGAATGTCTACTATAAAACTGGGTGCCATAATTACGTAAGAAGACGTTAATTACTATTAGATAACTTCAATAACAGTTAACTTATAGATTAATTTTTTTTTGGAAAAAAAAAAATTTTTGTTACCTTGTAATTTTAATTAAAGCGAGTACTATGTGATTGATTGATCTTTTGTTGATTATTGTGCCTTAAACTAATTTCATGGTGTTAGTTAACCATTGTTTCCGTAAATTTGTATTTTTCAAATACAAGATCTTAATTTTGATAGTCTGTTTTATTGAACTTACCACACAGCCCTACACCTAAATTTAACACCTTCAATGTGATATATCAATATGTTACAAGCATTTTGTGACATATTTTCATTAAAAACGTGACATGTGTGTCTGTGTTTTTTTTAATTCGTTTTTTTTTACTTATTTTGTATAGAACTGAGTTAGTTTTGGTTATTTTCAGAAAGCACATTTCTTACCGCAACAATTTAGTTGTTTTCCTACAGTAATAATATAAATATTTTAGAATTTATCAACGCTTAAATGCTTAAAATTGCTCTCCTGTAAAGTTGTGGTTTACAAATTATCACGTTTTTCTTGTAAAGAGGCGACATGTCCTTTTCCGGTTCTCAAAATATTTCATACCAAATTTCATCCAAGTCGGTCTAGTAGTTTTAAGTTTATTCCTGTCATACAAAAATACCCAACTCAAAAGTGCCTAGGGATCAAGTACGTTTTCGAGTATTGTTGCAATAGAGGATTTTATTCGTGTGCTTTTATGACGAGTCTCGTTTCGATATGCGACCTGATACAAGACGAATTTACTCGAATTTGGAGGAGCTCTGGACGTCAAGAACGTTTAAAATTCTGTGAAGAAGTTCACACATATGGAGGGGGTTAGTTAGTAACAGTAATGGTTTGGGCCGGTATTTGGATCGGTGGAAGAACAGTTCTCAATTGGATCAGGGGCAACCACTTTCAAGATAAAAATGCACCATTCTGGTGTTCAGTAGTAAATATAACCTAAATCTTTTGACTTACCTAAATTTTGGATCAACGATGAAGCTTCCCATGCTGCTCTGAATTTTTATTATCAAATGTATTCTGTTCACGGACTTGTTGGCCAAGACGACGATACAAAACTATTACTGCCGCTCGTAAAGCTTGCTCTCGAATAAAAGCGAACGTTCATACGTTGTATTTTAAGAAATCGTTTTAACGAGTACACCTAACCAATTGAAAAAACAAATGAACCCAGAGTTTTTATGACCGACTTTGAGTTATCATCGATTAAAGCATGCGAAAAAGTGTTTCCAAACGCACACAACAACTGTTGTTTGCTTGAAACTTGCAACAAGCTTTCATTTATCACAAAATATTTGAAAGCATATTCAAAAGGATAGGCAAAAAAGTACACAAGCGGCACTGAATTTGCGCATAAAATGCGGCACTTAGCGGCGCTGGCTTAATTAGACCCAACAGAAATCCCCGAAGCATTTGAAAAAATCACGACTAAATTATTCCTGACGAGGTCATAAAAGTGACTGACTGGTTTTATAAATATTATATTGGTGGCACATATAAACGAGTACCAAGTAAGAAAAATGCTGTGTTCAGTAAGCTGAAAAGATCAACTCCAAGATTCCCTCCTCGAATGTGGTCTGTCTTAGACTGCGTATATGCGAATATCCCGACTACGCAAACAAGAAGCAAGTGTCTTTAAGAACGTTGCGGTGTATTCCGGCAGCTGTACTTGAGAGCCAGTAATTCTAGTTTAGAAAAAGGTATATTTCCAGATGGACTAAAAACATTAATTATCAAACCACTGTTTAAACGAGATAATTTTATTTTTAAGCCTGATAGGTTAGCTTTTGACCACTATCTCACCACTATGTCACGGGGCTACTTCTAAGTATATAAATAATAAAGCAGCGAAACAGCGTGGTAATGGAGACCCTGTTACAATGTGACGTGGGGGAATGACACAAAAAAGTAGAGTAATCCCAAATTGTAATCGTTGGCACGGGTATCCAGAGCGGTCAAGCTCACATAAAGGTGTTGTCTAGCGGCGGTGTTGTGTGTCGGGTCGCCATCTTCCCTCAAAAATGGTTGAGGAAGGCGATGGCTGGCACATGCGTCAACTCGTGAACGGGTGCTGCTAGAGGACACTGGTCTGCTCTGGATGCAAGTGGTAATGACATTTATCGCAAAAAAAAAAATGTTCTTCTAACACTGTTCTCTTTTAGAATGTTGCATGTTTCCTATATATTGTAAGTATCTAGTTTGTAAATAAAATATGGTCATAATTAAAAAAAGGCACGGACCCTGGAGTCTGTGGAGTGTAGATATATATAATAAAAAAAAAAAAAAAAAAAAAAAAAAAAAAAAAATAATAATAAAGCAGCTTCGTGATCACAAAATTTTATTTTATTTTAATGCCAAAGGGCCAAGCTGCGGCAGGGGCAAATAGCGTGGGTTAGAGCCTACTTATTGACATATTCTTTCTTTCTGCTGGTCCAGTACTGTCCTGCTTTTATCCGGAAGTGAGCCACGGCGTCGGTGGGCGCAAGCTAGGGTCCGGGTTCAGGAGGCGCTCCAGCTTCCGGTGTTTGTTGCCAGCAGTGGTGGCCGTCTAGCCGTCTACGGTCAGATAGGGTGGATTTTGGACCCTGGAACGCGCATAAAACAATGGCGTTAAAGCCAGGCCTTTTAATGTGGACCCACGACAACAGCTGATGGAAAGTACTGCTAGGTAGTTGTGTTGCCGTGGATGTCCAATCAGAAACGGAGATAACAATGTTTGCGATAAGAATTTAGATCAAAATATTTAACAATGCAAGAATGAAAATGATATTTTTAATAATACAAGAATGAAGATGAGGTAACTACTACGAAAGGGAGTTGATTTTATACAGAAAATAGAATACCATAAAGAAATATGAGAATATCTAATTTACAGAAACACCAATGAAAATGAGCAAAACTACATACAATAAAAATAAATGATTTGCAGCTAATGAATATAATCTAAGGTCTACCCGACGTTATAAAGTGTTGTAAATAAAATGTTGTTAAACGACGTAATAAAACCACTTACCCAATTGTGGGGTCGAAATCACACTAATTAATATAAGTTAAATGTCTTGAGGGAACGATAGGGACGTTTCAAACATTCGCGGTTACGTTTACTACATAGGAAAATAGCGTACGTAGCAGAGACCGGTATGGCTATTGTAACGTGCGTTCTCCTCGAAACCAGTAAGCGGTATGCGGGGCGGCCCGAGTCCAGCTGAGCTCGTGGTCAGACCTCCGCCGCTGCGCCTCAACACAATAGCAGAGATAAGAGACGCGACTAAAATGTTGCTCGCGTTGATGAATTTATTTATGTAATTACTTTAAGATAATTTTTATTTTAAGTAGATTTCGTTGTATTAGGATAAGTAGATTTTGTTGTTTATTAGGTTACAGTATAATTATTATTAACTTGGTTTATTTATGTTAGTTTTTTTTTATTTACTAATACATATGTAACGTACAACGTTACATTACCCCGCTTGTCAGGAAAGAGTTTTGCTCTATTACAAAACTCGTCTAAATTTACCACTAGCATTACGCATTCATTCTATCTCATGCAGTTGTCTTCCATTCAACCATTCATAAATCATCTAAACGTACTATAGCAACAACAACTAATCAAAAGATTGTCGACGCATCCTTTCATAAAATACAGGCACTGTGATCAATTACACAGGTGACTATTGCTAGCTGCAAGGTGTTATTAAAAGATGAGGTACGCGTGTATTACAAATAATTACAAATATAGAGACTATTTAAAACTCTTTACAAGTTTTAAGTCCTTTATATGCCATACTCCTATGTCTTTACCAGACATGTCCTCAAGTTCATATACAAGAGGAGATCGTTTTCTAGAAATTCGGCATTTTATGAACTTTGGCGCTAGCTTTTTACTGAAGTATTTGTCTTTGTCGCTGAGAATAAAGGCACGTTTAAAGACTACATCGCCCACGTTAAATTCTGCGGCTTTCCTACGTAAGTTGTAATGCGCAGAGTTCTTTTCGTGTGCCTGCCACAGCGAAGCTTGCACTTCGTTAAATATTGACGTAAGACATCCTAGGTTTTCGGCATAAATGTCGCGCGGAAGGAACAGAACTTCGTCACCCAAGTCGTTATCCGTATAATGCGATCCACACAAGACCAGCTCCCGGCCGTACACAAGAAATGCGGGACTATAACCGGTAGACTCGTTAACAGAATTATTTATTGCAAATTGTACTTTAGGGATAAAAGTGTCCCAAGATCTGTGGTCGTTTTGAACAAATGTAGCTAAACTAGTAACAATGGTTTTGTTGTAACGTTCCACGGTATTTATTTGCGGCGTATACTTGGGTGTAAAGTATACGTTCGGTATTCTATACTTTTTAAACAACGCGTCAGTGATAGAGCTAATGAACTGACTACCGTTGTCCAGGAAAATAGTTTGTGGAATGCCATGAACTAGGAAAATAGAATCTTCCAAAATTTTAATGACGGCATCTGAAGTTGCACGACGTAATGGAAAAATATGACAATATTTTGAAAAGCAGCAGGTTATTACGAAGATATAGCTGTTTTGCTTACGGGTAGTTGGTAGAGGACCAACGAAGTCAATAGAAATCATTTGAAAAGGTCTGGAACATTGTTTTGGCCGACCCATCTCACCCAATGTAGTGTGATTCTGTGCTTTATAAGATAAACAAGTAGAACAAGAACTCACAAACTTAACAACATCTTGGTGCATTCCAGGCCAAAAGTAGGTCAGTGCCAAACGCCGGTAAGTTTTAAAAATGCCAAGATGTCCAGCTGTTGGTTCAGAGTGATTTTCTGCTATAATGATTTCACGAAATTCGATGGGCACAACCTCTTTCCATGCGAATTCAGATGTCAGTGGGTATTTAGTTTTCGAAAGTCTAAACAAAGAGTTATTTTTTATTAAAAAATTTGGGTAGTGACTTGGTGTATTAAGACATCCATTAAAAATATTTTTATACCAAGTATCGTCTGTATTGGTGACAGAATTAGAAAGAGATATGGAAGCATTAGGGAAAGCTCGTGAGAGAGCGTCAGGTATTACGTGATCAACTCCACGACGGTGCTTTATAATAAAATTGAATGATGACAGCCGTACTCCCCAACGCGCTAATCGTCCTGTCGGATTATCTAGTGACAAAAACCATTTCAGCGCAGAGTGGTCCGTGTACACAGTAAATGTTTGACCATTTTCGAGATAACATCGCCAGTGTTCGAGAGCAGTTAACACAGCAAGGGCCTCCCTTTCGGTGATGCTATAGTTTTTCTCGGCACTGGTGAAGGATCTACTCATGTAGGCAATCGGATGCTCTTTACCGTTAAGAGTCTGGGTTAACATAGCGCCAACACCGTAATTGCTTGCATCGGTGTGTACTTCGAATGGTTTTGTATATTCTGGACAGGAAAGTACTGGCGCGGAGACTAAACGTTCCTTTAAAGCATTAAAAGCTGCGTCAGCTTCAGGTGACCATTGAAAAGGAGGGGCCTTTTTACTATTAGCAGTGAGCTTATTAAGGGGACCGGCTATGGTACTAAAATTTGGAACAAAACGTCGGTACCAAGTTGCAGTACCGAGAAAGCGTTTTAGTTCTTTTCTATTGGTGGGGGTCGGGAAGTTAATTATAGCCTCCACTTTTTCTGGGTCTGTTCGTAAACCATGAAAATCGACCACATATCCAAGATATTTGAGTTCACTACGAAAGAATTTGCATTTGTCAAAATTTACCGTAAGATTTGCCTGTTTTAATTTTTCCAAAACACGTAATAGACGTGAGACGTGTTCATCAAACGAGGAGCTTATTATTATTATGTCATCAAGATATGCAAACGTATTACCCTCCATATCACTAAACAGTAAATCTACAAGTCGCTGTTGAGTGGCTGGAGCATTGGTCAAACCAAAAGCTGTGGTTTTGAAACGCAGCGTTCCCCTTCCAGGTATATAGAACGCTGTCTTATCCCGGTCCTCCGGAGCTATAGGTACCTGCCAAAAAGCCTTGGACAAATCGACGCTCGAGAGGTACTTTGCGTCGCGTAGGTTGTCCAATATCTCCGCAACATACGGTAAACTGTAAGCGTCGCGCTTAGTTATCGAATTAAGCTTACGGCTATCGAGGCAAAATCTGGGCTGCCCGTTCTTCTTATTAACGATGAGTACTGGTGAGGACCACGCACTCTCACATGGTTCTACTACGTCCAATGACAGCATTTCATCCACCTGCTCAAGCAAAACACGTTGTTTTTCGGGAGACATCCTGTAATAACGTTGCCTTATTGGTTGAGCATCTCCAGTATCTATACGATGAACAATTACATTGGTTCTACCTAATCCTTTATTTTCAGTTGATATTGACCTAAACTGAGATATCACGTTATCAGCTATAGCTTTTTGGGAAACACTTAAGTTGTCATACGAATGAATGAATGTTTCACTGTGCCTTATTTTCATTTCCGCTATGGAGGCGTTCGACATAGTAATACTACCTAAATATTTAGGGCAGATTTGAAAGGCACGCCAAAAATCTACACCTAAAATGATTGGTGTCTCAACTTCGGGAACAACATAAAACTTAATAATGTGGAATTGACCTTCAAATGTTACTGGTACGTTAATATAACCATTGCTCTTTAATTCTTGACCTCCAGCAGCTATTACTGTAAATGTGGCGTCCTGATGCAAAGTACAGTCTTCTAAAAGTTGGTGACAACTATTACCTAAAATTGAGACTGCAGCTCCAGAGTCAAGCAACGCACACCCATCAATATTATTAATCTTAATGTTAACATATGGCCTAGGATCATTAATTGATTTTGGCTGCAGAATTGTAGAAACTCTATAGGTAGAAGAAAATGTTCTAATAAAGGAAATCCAAGCGTCCCAATCTTGTTTGTCAGAATGACTACAACTCTGCTCAATTAGTTTTTTGACTTTCTATTACAGTCAGGGCAGTCCGGTGTTTTCACATCTTTCTTCCCACATTTAAAGCAAACAATGTCACGAGGAGCTTGACATTGCCGAATGTGGTGTGTATTAACACGACATCTAGGGCAATAGGGTTCTTTTTTGTTTACCTCGACTGCGTGTACATATTTAAGACTATTATTATCATTACTTTTGTTAAATTTATTGTTATTATTTTGATGAGAATTGTTATATCTAAGTTCGTTATAATTGTTACTACTACTTTGATTTCGGGCATTAGCATATCTATTATAATTGTGACTAGTACTGTACCCAGTTTTGTTTGCATCTTTAGTGTATGCAAATTCTGGAGCAAGAGTATTTGACGTAACCTTGGGCGGTTCCTGGAAATGTGAGAGACGAGCTTGAATGATCTCGTAATTACGACATAAGGAATGCAAGGTATCTATTGTCATTATATGAGGTGCCGAGGCTAATGTACTAGCATAACAAGGTCTTATATTGTGCAGGAGGATCTCGAGTTGATCCGCTTCTGTAAGAGACTTGGTTAAACGTGAAAACAATCCATTCATTATTGAGAGATAAATCGTGATATTTTCACGTTCTCCCTGAGTACGAGACCGGATTTCGGAAATAAGTCGATAGTCATAATCAGCCTGTCCAAAATCATCTTTAAGTAATATTGCTAACTCTGGCCAAGAATGGACCTTATCTTTCACTGCGCGATACCAATGAAGAGCATCATCTTGAAAAATTTCAGACGCATAGCTTAAAACTTTCGATGAAGGTATATTCCGAGCTTCAATAAATTCATCAACGCGTTGAATAAACGAACGCACGCACGTTTTACCGCTGAACTTCAACCTACTCAAATCTGATGAGGTTCGATCGCACGTTACCGTTATCAAGTTTTGAATCTCTGGTGCTGAGGGTAAGGGTTCTTTTGATGGAACATCATCAACACTAAACGAATTGCTGCTAGGTCTTTTAGCTTGAAGAGCTAAAAGTCTTTGTGATAGGATTTTATAGCTTTGAACAGCATCGTCGTATTGTCTTTTGACATCGTCGCTACACGTTATCCTCTCAAGACGGTTATGCAAATGATTTAACATATTCTGTGTTCTTAAAAGGGAAGAAGCACTAGGGTCAGGTGTATCTAAATTAGTCAGAACTTTAGTGAGAACTTCCATGCATCCTTTAAGGTCTTGACTTGCTTCAAGCGGAGATTCTAATATATGTTCTGACGGAACTTGTGGAGCTAGTTTAACAATTTGCTTACGTAACTCTTCAACTGAAGATGCAGGAGTAACCCCTCTAATACGAACTTCATATTCTAGTTCGGACTTTTGAAGAGACAAGTACTTAATGGGCAGCATGGTGGTAAAAAAAAAAAAAACAATTGGATAAGTGGTGATAAGCGATAATTAAAACACACACGCTCTCCGTTCTGTTACAATAATAGTTACTTACTAAACGTATGGTTTTTTTTTTTTTTTTTAATATTAAAAAACACCAAGCAAAATCAAATAAACTTGCTACTAAAGTGTACTGCTTCGTAACAAAAACAATATTCTTATAACAAAAATAATATTAAAAGCAAAAAAACAATGTGCAAAGAATTTATAAAAGCACCATTTTAGGGCTCCGAATGGAATGTTCGAACTCGATATTTTTTCTTTGCAATAACAACAATGCAGGTTTTAAGTGATACAAATTAGTGAAATTGAGTAATATAAATACAAGATTATGATAACAAATGTAACTATATGTATATATGTTATTTTATACTATGTGTTGCGTACACTTTGGTAACTTTAGAAAAACCAAAATAATAACGTTTTACATTAAAACAAGCCACAAACAAACACCAACCACAACCAAGAAGAAAAGAAAGAATAGTATATTGTATTTTTACCACGACTGAGGGCGCCACGTGTCACGGGGCTACTTCTAGGTATATAAATAATAAAGCAGCTTCGTGATCACAAAATTTAATTTTATTTTAATGCCAAAGGGCCAAGCTGCGGCAGGGGCAAATAGCGTGGGTTAGAGCCTACTTATTGACATATTCTTTCTTTCTGCTGGTCCAGTACTGTCCTGCTTTTATCCGGAAGTGAGCCACGGCGTCGGTGGGCGCAAGCTAGGGTCCGGGTTCAGGAGGCGCTCCAGCTTCCGGTGTTTGTTGCCAGCAGTGGTGGCCGTCTAGCCGTCTACGGTCAGATAGGGTGGATTTTGGACCCTGGAACGCGCATAAAACAATGGCGTTAAAGCCAGGCCTTTTAATGTGGACCCACGACAACAGCTGATGGAAAGTACTGTTAGGTAGTTGTGTTGCCGTGGATGTCCAATCAGAAACGGAGATAACAATGTTTGCGATAAGAATTTAGATCAAAATATTTAACAATGCAAGAATGAAAATGATATTTTTAATAATACAAGAATGAAGATGAGGTAACTACTACGAAAGGGAGTTGATTTTATACAGAAAATAGAATATCATAAAGAAATATGAGAATATCTAATTTACAGAAACACCAATGAAAATGAGCAAAACTACATACAATAAAAATAAATGATTTGCAGCTAATGAATATAATCTAAGGTCTACCCGACGTTATAAAGTGTTGTAAATAAAATGTTGTTAAACGACGTAATAAAACCACTTACCCAATTGTGGGGTCGAAATCACACTAATTAATATAAGTTAAATGTCTTGAGGGAACGATAGGGACGTTTCAAACATTCGCGGTTACGTTTACTACATAGGAAAATAGCGTACGTAGCAGAGACCGGTATGGCTATTGTAACGTGCGTTCTCCTCGAAACCAGTAAGCGGTATGCGGGGCGGCCCGAGTCCAGCTGAGCTCGTGGTCAGACCTCCGCCGCTGCGCCTCAACACAATAGCAGAGATAAGAGACGCGACTAAAATGTTGCTCGCGTTGATGAATTTATTTATGTAATTACTTTAAGATAATTATTATTTTAAGTAGATTTCGTTGTATTAGGATAAGTAGATTTTGTTGTTTATTAGGTTACAGTATAATTATTATTAACTTGGTTTATTTATGTTAGTTTTTTTTTATTTACTAATACATATGTAACGTACAACGTTACACCTGATGGTAAGTGATGATGTGGTCGAAGATGTTGTACAGGCTAACCTAGAAGTAGGCACTACTGGCTCTCAAGGACAGCTGCCGGAACACACCGTTAGGTGCTTGGCGACAAATTTTCTACTAGAGGGTGGTATCTAGCCAGGCGCAAAATGCGGTACCAACATGCTGTAACGACGGCCATCCTAAGACAACCGGGACCGACGGCTTAACGTTCCCTCCGAAGCCGGAAGCGCTGAGTAGTAATGTCACTAGCGGCCACCCATCCAACTCATGACCGCGGGCGACGTTGCTTAACTTTGCAACGATATCTTCGGGTGTACAGTGTCCAAATGCGACGTGACCTGTTGAAGTGTATCTACCGTACATCAAAGGAATAACGGATAAAATCGGATAGACGAAACGGAGGTACTCAATTAAGGCGATTTTCCGATCACAAAGTCAACTCCGACAGATGCTGCGTTCACCGAAGGACAGTGAACCACTTGCCGGGCCTGGGGTATATAAAATACCGTGTGATTGTGGTAAGTCCTATATCGGAGAAACACGACGAAACAGCGCTACGAGGTTGACGGAGCACGTCAGGTGCATTAAGAACCTAGAGATTGAGAAATCCGCAATAGCCGAGCACGCCGTGATTAGGGATACGAAACATTTCATACGGTTTGATAAGGCATCCGTACTAGCGAGAGAAAAATATTTTGTGCCGCGGAAAGTACGTGAGGCTATTGAAATAAATCGTCATCCAAATTTTAATAGGGACGGTGGCTGGACTTTACCATCTGCATGGAAACCGGTGCTTAATTGTGCCCCGACCAGTGCCAAACTGTTTACCCGCGAATCAGACGTAGTTGCTATAGTGTGCGGAGACCCTACACATACTTTTGACGAGTGCAGTGAAGACAGTGACAGTGACGCACGCGACCCTTCCCTACCTGCGATACCATTGCTGCCCGCCGTTCCTCAAGTTTCGCAGAGGGCGTTGCGAGCAGCCGCCCGCAGTGCGCGTCTAGCAGCCCTCGAAGCTACCCGCATTCCTTGGGAATGAGCATCTTTACTGCTCGAACACCGGTCGGAGATTACGACCAAACACCGGGAGTGCTAGCCGGTATAATAGTAAATAATGGGAAATAATAATGGTTCCGAAAAACAAATTAATCTCCAGCGATCTGGGGCCGACTATTATTCTAATTAACCAGCGTTATAATGAATTACCGATGAAAAACCCAAAACATAAACGAATAAAAATATCCAATTTAACAACAATTAAGAGCATGTTCAAATGACATTTTCTCCTAAAAGAAAATGGATCTTCGAATAACAAAACTAAACTTCCAAATAGAATACTGAACCTCCGACAAAATTACTAAGTTACCGACAACAGAGGTTTTGTCAAAATAATCATATTTTTACAACTTGCATGAACTGTTTTAATTTCTATTGTTGGTTATCAAATTTATTTTTTAACTCGCAATAATGATGAAAATATGTACCTCAACTGTTCGGCCCGTGCTATAGGGTTCGGGTCGCGTTCGGCTGTTTTCGCGTGCGAGTTCGAAAGATCCGAGCGCAGTGCGCTTGCAACGACCGATCCTTGCGTGTTTTGTCTGTTTATGTTACAAAATTAAATAGTTTTTGTTGCTATTGGTTTAATATTATCATTTCAACGAACTAATAAATCTACTAAGGAAACTATTAACTTACTATCTATTAAGGAAACTTAGTATTGTTACGAAATATGGATGAGGTACCCGTGTACCGTTCTGAGTCGGAGGAGGAAGAGGAGGGAGCTGGTTCATCAGTACCGGTAAAGAAGAATCGTCGTAATAAAAGTTGGGTGTTGATCAAACGGTGCTATAATGTGCCAGAAGCAGAGGAGTTTGTCAGTAATGAAAAGACTTGGTCAAGAAACTATACGCGGGACAGTGATGAAGGCCAAAAACGTTTCTATCGTTGTAACAAGGTAAAATCCAAGGGGCCACAGTGTGATTGTGCGTTGTATTTATTGTTTGTGAATGACTGCAATGATATTCTTATTTTTAAGACCACTTCAGAGCACAACCATGACCAGATTGGTACGCGTAGTGAGTACGGAATTCCGGAAAACGTTAAAAGAGAAATAAATAAGATGTTTGATTTACGCCTAAAGCCAAAAGCTATATTAGAGGCTCTGAACAACATGACAGGGATAAAAGTGCCTTCGAAACGGCAACTTAACAACTACTTATATGACAGAAGGCGCGAGAAGTTCGGAAGAGCTGCAATTTACTTAGGTGAACTTGAAAAATGGATTTTGGATAGAACAACTATTCCCGATGATGAAAACGAAGTTTTCGTGTTCAGCTATTACGTGATAGAAGCGGAAGAACCAAGTTTTCGTCTCGCGTTGTCAACAAAAAAATTACTCAACATAGTTTGTTCCACCGACGTACTGCACATAGACGCCACATATAAACTCATATGGCAAGGGTTCCCCGTTTTAGTTCTTGGTACCACTGATAAGAACCGTAAGTTTCATCCGCTTTGTCTTGGTGTGTCCACTAATGAACGTCAAGAAGATTTTCAAATGATTTTTGACGGCCTTAAAGAAAAGGTTCTGTCTTTATTTGATCACGTGATGCAACCTAAAGTTTTAGTTTGTGACGCTGCTCAGAGTATCAGAAATGCTTTCATCGCAGTTTTTGGTACTACACCAGTTGTTCGTATGTGCTGGGCTCACGCGAAGAAAAATATGCAGCAAAAAGTTACGAAACTCGTCAACAATAAAACGAAACAGAAGGAAATTATACACGACATAGACGCACTACATAATGCTACATCATATGAAGTTTTTAATGCTGCATTACAGGCTTTTGTAGAAAAATGGCAGACTCAAACCGAGTTCATTCAATACTTCAAAGAAGAATGGTTAAAGGAACATCCGAATTGGTTTTTAGGCGCAGCGCCGTGTACGCCTGCCACAAATAATGCATTAGAAGCGTTCAATCGGAACATTAAAGACCACAACACCTTACGTGAACGTCTTCCACTTTCACATTTCTTGGCCATTGCCACTGAGATGGTTGCTCAGTGGTCTTTACAAAGCTGTAAGGAATCGTTACCTGAAACACCTACTATTGAGCTGAAGGACTGGACTGATGGGTATTGCTGGGCAAGGAAAGATTTAAGAATAAAGATTTTATCATCCAACACGGCATACACTGAATACTTGATCCCAAGTAGTAGCCAAGTAGGGGAGGTATCGTACGGCGAGCAGTGGTTAAACTTTGATGATTACAAGATGAAACATTTCGCTTTCTGGAAAGTCACAGTGCCTAAAAACGAAACACAAAATGTAGAATGGAGAAAAGGATCCTGCACTTGCCCGCTGTTCTATAAAAAATACGTTTGTAAACATCTTTTAGGGCTCGCTGTTAGATTGAAGCTCGCGACTCCGCCCATGGAAGCGAAAGCACTACCTATAGGACAAAAAAGGAAACGGGGTCGTCCTACTAAATCCAGACCTGCTCTTATAATACAATGAAGATAATTAAGATACCTACTGACAACTAACGAGCTGCTACTACTACCTCCCTATTTAGTTCATAAGTACAATTATGTATACCTAACATTTTCTACTACCTATTAAAACTACATTTTCATAATAAACTGAGTTTTGTTTTATTTTTATCTTTATTTTCGCTCACATTATAAAAACTAGGAAATTTGTCGAATAATAATACAGTATAATCTGTATAATAGTAAAATATTCTAGGAAACAAAGGTCTACTTGGTTTTAGATTAAAGCATGAATAGGACTGTTCTAACTTCTTAACGCCTGAAATAGGTACCGATATCGAAGCATACCCGTGGTAAGTAAAATTCATGATATATGATGCAAGTAAAAGTTATTGTTACAAGTACATTTTTATATTTTTTATAAGTTTCTGTATAACCACTCAGAATAATATTTTCAGTATAATGTTACAGTTAAAATAGCACCACAGTCTATAAAATATGAAAGGTAATTTATGAATTAATAGTAGGCATTTAAAGATAAAAATTACAAAGCATAGTTTTCAGTAGAACGTAATTTATGCTGGTAGAAAAGTATTATCGCAATAAACAGTCATGTTTATTTTTCGAAGATTTCAGTATCTCATTCGGTCGTTTCGTCATTTTTATTCGGACAAAAGTAGTTGGAAAGTTAGTATTTTAGGCAGTAGATTTAATATTTTGAGTAAGGACAATTCTTCTTTTTTTGTCGGAGCTTTTATTACTACCCGTAAATAATTATGTCAACTCACGTTAGTTTTTATGAAAATATCCTTTACTACCAATCAGGGACATTAGTGTTTCCACCACAAGGCCAATCCAAAATAGGACTGCGTGACAGGATGGTTCGTCAATGGCTAGTACAGAATGAATACAGATTAAACATGATTTCAGTGTGGTGGTTATTAAAAATGTCAAATATCAACAAGTTTTAGGATATTCTAGAATTACATAGTGAGTAACTTCTCGTAACTTACGAGGGTGAATCAAAAAATTCTTGGAATCAATATTAAAAAATGCAAAGATTTAAATAATAATATTTTATTTTTCTACATAATCTCCCTCCAATGCAATGCATTTAGAATAACGCGTTTCTAACTTCCTTATTCCTTGTGAAAAAAAATTATTTTCTTGACTCTCGAAAAAGTCCTCTACGGCAGCTATAACCGCGTCATTATCGTGAAATTTTGTTCCACGAATTTCCTCTTTTAATTTTGGAAACAAGTGAAAATCACTTGGGGCTAAGTCCGGAGAATATGGTGGGTGGTCAAGGAGATTG
Organism: Plagodis pulveraria; assembly: GCA_963890685.1. Classification (NCBI taxonomy): domain Eukaryota; kingdom Metazoa; phylum Arthropoda; class Insecta; order Lepidoptera; family Geometridae; genus Plagodis; species Plagodis pulveraria. The sequence continues at coordinate 23,037,112 of OY982967.1, forward strand.
AAGCCAGCACAGCGGATTGCGTTGACCGCAACTTCCGATCGATGAGCAGGAGCGTTATCTTGAAGGAACAACACGCCCAACGACAGTTTTCCACGACGTTTTTCTTTAATCGCTTCACGCACTTTCGGGATTAAATTTGCGTAATAGGGTCCAGTAATCGTCTGGCCTTTTGGCATGTAATCAATAAAAAGGATTCCTTCACTATCCCAGAACACAGAGGCCATAACTTTGCCAGCGGTAGGAGCAACTCGAAATTTTTTAATGGATGGAGAGGATGGTCGTTTCCAAGACATGCTTTGTCTTTTAGTTTCAGGATCAAAATGGTGGACCCACGTTTCATCCATGGTGACAAGACGACGGCAAAAATTATCCGGATCACGCTGGAACATTTCGAGATTACGCTTGGAAATTTCCAAACGTCGCTTTTTGTTTTCGTCGGTTAACATTCGTGGCACCCATCTTGCAGACACTTTTTTGAACCCCAGTGAATCAATTAAAATGGATTGAACGCTACCAAAAGATATCTTTAGGATCTCAGCTATATGTTTTATAGTCATTCTTCTGTCTTCCAAAACCAGATTCTCAACCTTTTTGACATTTTCTTCTGTAACGGAGGTTGAAGGCCGCCCAGAACGCGGGTCATCTTTACAGCTTGATCTACCTCTTTTAAATTCAGCCACCCAGTACGCAACCGTAGAATAGGGTACAGCATCACCCCCTAATGTCTGCTGAATGTCCAAAAAAATTTCCTTCGTAGACATTTTTTTCAAACTGAGATATTTTATCACCGCACGTAACTTACTTTTATCCATAATTTTGACTTTTTAGCAACTCGTTGCACAAAAAAATTTATTACATGCGAACGAACTGACAAAAATAAGTGACAGTCTGCATAAATATATTGTGATAGACACTCTTTAATTTGAATATCGAACTTGATCCAAAAAGGTTTCATATATATGCACTTCTAAGAACTTTTTATTCACCCTCGTATATAGGTACCTACTAAGATAATCTAAGCTTAACCCTTTAATTCATATTACTATTATTATTACTATTCATATTTATACTAGGTTAGATCATAATAGACATTTATTATTTAAACTTTAAACTAAAGTTTATATTTGTAGAGTGAGGGTGCTCTTGATCACTTGAACGTCTTATCAGGAGCATGGTTATATCAGGAGTACCCAACTAGGTGTGAGTGAGTGTATGTATGTGTGTGTAGAGTGAATTGATGAGTTTGTGTAAGTGTATGTTACGAAATGATTTCAAGGAGTTTTTCAACTTTCTCATAGCTTAATGTCAATAGCCATTCATGGAGGATTTTTTTACATTTATAATTATTCATAGGGTATATGTTCAAAGCTTTATTAATAGTATTGTAGATATAGGTAGATTGCTTCGCATACTGTCGCGATGCAAACCTAGACCGAGCAGTAACTTTAGTGGCTACTCTACCCCTTCTTCGGTTATTGAGATTGTTATGATTGTAATCAAGAGATTTATGTAATTTTAAAACAGCGTTTAGGATATAGATTTTTCTGACTGAGAGTAGTCCTGAATCTCGGTAGAGCATATCTGTCGAGTATTGGTAGGGTTTAAAGTACATAACTTTTATTAAAGATCTCTGCGCCCTTTCAAGTTCCAAAAACTTTGTCTTCGTAGCTCCTCCCCAGACTGGTATACAATAATTTTGAATCGATTGTGCTAATGATAAGTAGATTTGGTTGATTAAATCTTTTGGTGCGACATGACGAAGAATTTTAAAAATCCAAATTAATTTTCGAACTCTATTCATCAGGAGTTCGATGTGAGCATGCGCAAAACCATAAATCTCTTTTTGCGCAGTTGGTTAAAAACTATTCCATGTCCTCTCCCGTGTCTCAAACCATTTCCATACCAAATTTCATCATAATCGGTTGAGTAGATCAGTTATCGCGCAAAATCATTAACCTCTTTTTGCGATGTTGGATAAAAAACTATTCCATGTCCTCCCCCGTGTCTCAAACCATTTCCATACCAAATTTCGTCCTAATCGGTTGAGTAGATCAGTTATAGCGCAAAACCAATAACCTCTTTTTTGCTCAGTTGGGTAAAACCTATTTTATGTTCATCCCCGTGTCTCAAACTATTTCCACAGCAAATTTCATCCTAATTGGTCCAGTAGGTCGGTTATCGCGCAAAACCATTAACCTCTTTTTTGCTCAGTTGGGTAAAACCTATTCTATGTTCATCCCCGTGTCTCAAACTATTTCCATACCAAATTTCATCCTAATCGGTCCAGTACACCGGTTATCGCGCAAAACCATTAACCTCTTTTTTGCTCAGTTGGGTAAAACCTATTCTATGTTCATCCCCGTGTCTCAAACTATTTCCATACCAAATTTCATCCTAATCGGTCCAGTACACCGGTTATCGCGCAAAACCATTAACCTCTTTTTTGCTCAGTTGGGTAAAACCTATTCTATGTTCATCCCCGTGTCTCAAACTATTTCCACACCAAATTTCATCCTAATTGGTCCAGTAGGTCGGTTATCGCGCAAAACCATTAACCTCTTTTTGTGCAGTTGGATAAAAACTATCCTATGTTCATCCCAGTGCCTCAAACTATTTCCATACCAAATTTCATCCTAATCGTTCCAGTAGTTTCAGAGCCTATTCAATGCAAACAAACAAACAAACAAACAAACAAACAAACAAACAATCAAATCTTTCCTCTTTATTATATTATATTATATTATAATATTATATATTATAGTTTAGATGAACATTTTATAATGATTTTACAGATAATCGATAGCGGTTTTTCTTTTTGGTGACTTCGAACCAAATAGTGTTTATGTGTTCTATTTATTACTTATTACATAAATTCTTTATCAAGCAAGCTTTGTGCAAATAATTGTGGGTTGCCATACACGGTAACAATATTTCCTATAATAATAATAAAATGTTCATAGTACATATTTGTGGACTACAATGTATCTTTTATATTGGGCGTGGAGGGTAGATTATCCCTCTACGCGTTGACTGTTGTGACTTGCTATCTCTCAAAGGAAAATAATATCATTGGAATGGAATCAAAATACATTCAATACATTTGTGAAAAAAATGTTGTACAAACCAACATTCCCAATTACGTTGTTATGTAAGTGTCACGAATGAATATTATGTGCAAGTACATAATTCGTAAAGTATACCAGGTATATATATGAAGTAAATACTGATACTAAGTTTCATAGATAGTATTCAGTTTCAACTACATATTTGATAACATATTAAGCAATAGGGAGTTTAAAATTTGATTAAAACGACTGTGGTAAATTTCTGCAATGCAACTTTAACTTGCTTAGTTATCAAGTTGACGTTTTATCGTCCACGCATTATTTAGACAATAACAAAATGTACCATTAAACATTGGACATATTCCATTTGACAAAAAACGTCTGGACCTTTTGACTTCACGACATAAGTATTATCTATAAGGACAGAATTGGGTTTTCCTTTTATGATTTGGACGTTTTGACGTCAGGGCTTAAGTATTTTATCCAGGATAATAGGATCATCATTTGTACACGTAAAATAACTTTTCTGATAACAACAGGCAGTCTACCTACATGTACTTATGTAGCAGTAAAAATAACACTTTAAATTCTCATGAAAAACCCTACTCATTTTAATAATTACCAGTTACCTAGACACGATGATTACATTCACAAGCCGCCATGTGAGACAACCATCGCCAAGTAAAAGGTCGACCGGCTTTTATCAAACAGTTTGCCATTTGAATAGACGTGCAGGTCGCATTCACTTACTGCTCGTGAGATCAGCAGGCACCAATCAAATGGGTATGCAGTGTAATCAATTTAAACAGTAGTTGCCATTTGAATAGACATGCTGGTTGCATTCACACACTGCTCGTGAGATCAACCAGCACCAATCAAATAGGTAAGCAGTGTCTTTCTATTTAATATTTAATCTAGAGCATAAGTACATGTAGATATGAGTAATTTGATATTATCATTTTATGTGATGATAACTGATAATATAACATAAGTAGTTTATTTCTACAATATGTAGGGTAGCATGTCATATTAATATTTTTAACTGAAACGTACATAATTATCGTATTTCTTGTTTCAAAACAATAGGTACAATCTATCATTAAATAAATTTTGTTCAAACACCCACTCTCGTGGCCAGTATCAATATGTCCTTGTGAATTACAATATTTCATGATAAACCATCTATAGTCTACACCAATCAATAAACGCAGAGGTAAAACCCCTGTAAACTTCTGTATTGTTGCATAGATTGTTTGTTGAACATTCCAGAATCTGTTCGGCCAATCTGACAATTTATAGAACATTCTACCTAATATAGACGTACCGTTCCATCTAACTGTTACTTCAAAGTGTTCCAGTAACAATCATATGTTTGTCAATTAGTAATTTCCAAAAAGGGATCGATTATGGTTTGAGCCAAAGTTTGCGTGACAGTCAGTAATGACTTCTGAAGGGATGCCAAGTGCTAACATTTGTCATAGGTTATTTTCGTATATAGGTATGTAGGATAAGACAACCTATGTATAAGAATTCAAAGTTTAAAGTGGATTTAATAAACAATACTTTGCGAAACCAACAATTAAAACATTTCTACCCATCGCCAGTTACTATATTATACAATCGATTCAAAATCCTATATTACACAATCGATTCAAAATGCTATATTATACAATCGAGTTGATTAGTGTGAAACAGTTCAGGAGTTTTCTTTATAGGATAAAATAACCCTTGCTTAGGACCCAAACTGCTTTTACAAATATCAAGCAAAAGCATAAGTAAATATACTATATACTTTGTCATGACTACTTTTATAGAATTAGCAATCTGTAGTGAATTTATTTAATGCCCATAAGATCACTGAGCAAGTAATATTACATAAGATATTCTCAGATGTTCAAAAACATTTCATATGTCACTAAGTTTTAAGGATCGCTTTTGAATAAAATAAAGAAAATTTTAAGCACAAGGTAATAGCGACATTAGTTCAGATATGGTTGTAACTTGGCTATTTATTGTTCGATATGCGTTTCCACATTAAGGTTTCTAGGTTTATAGAAATGTATTCTCAATTAATACCAATATTCACTATATAAAATGAGAACATAGTTTGACTTTAAAGAAATCTAATTACGTTCGTCGTTATAATATGTACTTATTAGTGTAAATAATATAAAAAAATACACAATGACATAACAAGTTTCATAAACTTCCATTACATATGCTAGCAAACACTAATTCAATAAGGTTCAGTGAAAGCACCATTATCTTGAGGGATATATGCAGCAAGAACCGTCAGTTTCAGATTTAAACGTTATAACATTGAAAAAATTTTCGACGAGGTTATTCTTCACATTGCCACTACACGGTTACAGGATTGTAATCATTATAAAACAGACCCTTTGGAGGGCTTTACCTGCTTTTGCCACTGTTATAATACTTGTCCAGATGAATTATTTCGCCAATATACCGAAGTCAGTGAATAAAAACTCGGTGGCACTGCCGCTAGTATTCGATAACTCGCAACACGGTATCGTCATCCTGTTGCCAGGTTGCAGCGACGGCTTCGCAAACCGCGGCGTTCCACTGCCGCTAGTAGCAGATACGAAAACTGGGAACACGGTGTTGTCATCTTGTCGCCAGGTTGCAGCCACGGCTTCGCAACCCGCGGCGTCCAAGTCTTTGAGAGTAGTTGCATCGATTCTGAAACTAATAAAAGTGATTAAAAAATGACGGTAGGCAATCTGAGTGATCCCACTTCTGATGTGAGATTTGTCAAGATAGAGAGCATTTATTTAATCTGTAATGTAGGCTCATTAAATTATAAGATGTTTTCAGGCGGTGATGCCATAATCTAGTCCTAGCTTAAGGTAAAGTAAATGAGTACTACTAGTTCAGTACTTAACTATCCCACTTACTAGGTTTTCTACACAAAAGGGAATCATAAGGATACTTCAAAAACATAACGTTTATAGGAACACATCACTTTAATACGAATAATACATCATTAGGGTCACATGGATTACTTCAAAGGTAATATTGTATAGTCACATTTCACAACGATAATACAATAAAAAGGGCGAATTTGGAAGCCAACAAACATAGACCCACACACAACACATGAATATCAGTTACGTTACATTAAATAATATAATACAGTACTTAACTCAATAAGTCTCGATGCAGCAGTCACTTGTGAAGAATAAAATGCTAAGTAAGTAAGACATTGGTTTTATAGCAATGACTGGCGCCAAGTGTCTGTCGCATATCCATTAAACTACCCGCCATATTTATCACAACCAATCAGAGACATGAGCGTTCCCGCCACAACGTATCAGCCAACCCGAAATAAGACAGGATGGTTCGTCATTGGCTAGTCTAGAATGAATACAGATCATAAAGGGTTTCCGTGTGGCGGTTATTAAAAATGACAAATATCAACAAGTTTTAGAATATTCTACAATTACATAATGAGTAACTTCTCTTAACTTATTTACTTAAGAGAATCTAAGCTTAACAAATATATGATTCTAACACATGCAACATTTGGTAAGAAAATTCAAGTGGTGGAGGATCAGGTGCAGCAGCACGAGAACCGCATAGCAGAAATAGAAGCTGGAATTGCTGACGTAAAAAAATCTTTAAGCGTTCTCAAAACTGGAGTGAGCATGGTAGCTCCAGTGGTGCCCGCACCTTCGCCTCGAGGGTTCAAAGTGCCCCCATTTGACGGAACCTCTTCGTGGTCGGCCTACGAAATTCAATTTGAGGCTGTAGTGCAGGCTAACGGTTGGACTAAAGCGCAGGCTATGACAGCGCTTACTCTGGGCCTACGTGACAAAGCCTTAACAGTTCTGGAGGCGCTTGGAAAAGACATAGCGTTTGACCAACTTCTGGAGGCATTGGAGTCTAGATTCGGTGATGCTCATCTGGAGCATGTATTCCGCGCTCAGCTTAAAGAACGAACCCAGCGAAGCAGTGAAACTCTCCAGCAGTGGGCGCTGGAAGTGGAAATGCTCGTAAGGAAGGCGTATCAATCATCACCGGCACTCATCGACGGAATCCTACTTCAAACATTCGTAGATGGGATACGTGACTTAGAAGTGAGAGCTGCAGTGAGGCTGGGCCATCATGAATCAATTAAGGACGCCCTAGCCCATGCTTTGGAGGTGGAAGCCGTACGACATGATCATCGATCGCATCACATTCGAGAGGTTACCACACAACGTTACCGTGATGACAACCAGGGATTCAGCCCTCGATGTTTTGAATGTGGAGAAAGGGGTCACTTGCGGTATAACTGCCCGCAGCAGAGTGACAAAAGACACGATAGAACATGGGAAAGAAAACTTTCTACTGGTGTGAATATGCAATGGTCCAGGAAAGGAGATACAAATTATCGAAGATTCAGCCCGAGTTGCTACAACTGTGGAGAAAAAGGGAATTTGAGATCCAGCTGCCCCAGATGGAAGTTGACATCGGAAGACAGACTTCGACAACGATGGAATCAACAGCGCGACCAACTTCACTCTGATATTGAACGCAGCGACACTAGAGAAACTCACGACGGCAAAGTGAAGGAAGTCATACCAGTAAGGACGGTGAGAACAGTTATAACCGACGACTGGAAGAAATCCATGCGACGTGCACAGCAGGATGATGCGAATATCAGGCCTATTCTGTCATGGATGGAAGCTGGCACTGGAAGGCCCAAATGGAATGTTGTTGCTGGAATGGGTATGGCAACAAGGGTTTATTGGGCGCAGTGGGACAGCTTGGTGATCCATAGTGGTGTGCTGTGCCGCAAATGGGAAAATTTTTGGGGCAATAACTATCACCTGCAAGTGGTTGTTCCGGAAGCGAAAATTCGTGAGATTCTACGACAATGTCACAACGAATGTTCAAGTAGTCACCCTGGAGTGAGAAAGACACTAATAAAGATACGAGAGCAGTTTTATTGGATCCATTGTCGGAGCGATGTTGTAGACTGGTGTAATAAATGCAGTATTTGTGCCACTAGAAGAGCATCTCAAACAAGCAGTGGGAAGGGTTTGGTGAGTGACTTCCGCAGAACAGAACAGAAACAGAAGAATATCTGCGAGCGTCAAGGTCAATACAGATATGGATTTTCCGATATGAAGAAGACCCGGTACAGTGGAGGACTGGTGAAACCCGGATTCCAAGAAGGTTCATATGTTTGGCTACAAAATCCTATACGCAGTAAAAGGAAGTCACCGAAGCTTCAGCCTAAATGGGACGGACCATACCTGGTTGTGACCAAAATCAACGACATCACGTATCGGATACGAAAGGGCCAACGAGGAGTATATAAGATTGTTCATGTGGATCGATTGGCGCCATACTGTGGTTCCAACTATGCTCGGGACGAGCATGTCTTAGGAGGGGGCAGTGTTACGGCGCAAGAACTCGAACAATCTAGAGTAATCCAAGGTCGATAAACAAGTTAAACTAAACAAAGAATGTACCTACACTTCACAAAAAAATGTTAAAAAAAAGGGTCGCCTTTTGTTCTCAGGCAACTAGTAAACAACCACAGTATAAGTAGTAGTTAGTTTCCATTGAATTGCATACAAAAGTTGTTTAACGAGTGATTTATGGCCCCTATTGTTTTTCTATCTAGACTAGTATAGAATATTCCGGAAGCTTTGACTTTTGGGTATAAATAGGGTCGGGTCCGGGCCGACGAGGCAGTCTTACTTTGAGTTCGAAACGAGAAACCGTGCGATTACCTTTGGACCAAGTGCTCCAAGCGCGAATAGTTAAATTGAGCGAAGTGTGTGATTAGTGATCTTTAAAGTGCGAACAGTCAATGTTTTAGTGTTGTGTTCAGTTAAGTGTGAAGTGACTGTAGAACTGTGAATAAAGGTGTCAGTTTGCTGAAACCATATTGCATTATTTATCCCGAACCCTCAGCTCGTAAAAAATTGGTGTCAGAATTGGGGATAAATAATGCCTGTGCTACCAAAGGACGACGTTGAGGGCATCCGAACGAGGAGTCAGCGGCAACAGGACATCGACCAACGAAGGTTGGGAGGAGCTACACCACCAGTGCTCTCCGAAGAACAGCCGACTGCAGAGGCAACCACCGCCACTATGTCGGGAATCCCTTCGACTACGGCTGCTCCGTCTGCAACGGACTTTGCTGCACTAATGGCAATGCTTCTGGAGCAGGCCCGACGCCAGGAGGAGCAGGCCCGACGTCTTGAAGAACAGCTGCAACAAAACAAGGAGGAGCAGGCCCGACGCCAGGAGGAGCAGGCCCAACGCCAGGAGGAGCAGGCCCGACGTCTTGAAGAGCAGTTGGAGCAAGACAAGCAGGAGCAAACCTGCCGCCAGGAAGAGCAGGCCCGTCGACTGGAGGAACAACTGCGACAGGACAAAGAAGAGCAGATCCGTCGCCAAGAGGAGCAGACTCTTCTGATGAAAGACCTGCATGTGTGAGATTTGTCAAGATAGAGAGCATTTATTTAATCTGTAATGTAGGCTCATTAAATTATAAGATGTTTTCAGGCGGTGATGCCATAATCTAGTCCTAGCTTAAGGTAAAGTAAATGAGTACTACTAGTTCAGTACTTAACTATCCCACTTACTAGGTTTTCTACACAAAAGGGAATCATAAGGATACTTCAAAAACACAACGTTTATAGGAACACATCACTTTAATACGAATAATACATCATTAGGGTCACATGGATTACTTCAAAGGTAATATTGTATAGTCACATTTCACAACGATAATACAATAAAAAGGGCGAATTTGGAAGCCAACAAACATAGACCCACAAACAACACATGAATATCAGTTACGTTACATTAAATAATATAATACAGTACTTAACTCAATAAGTCTCGATGCAGCAGTCACTTGTGAAGAATAAAATGCTAAGTAAGTTAAGACATTGGTTTTATAGCAATGACTGGCGCCAAGTGTCTGTCGCATATCCATTAAACTACCCGCCATATTTATCACAACCAATCAGAGACATGAGCGTTCCCGCCACAACGTATCAGCCAACCCGAAATAAGACAGGATGGTTCGTCATTGGCTAGTCTAGAATGAATACAGATCATAAAGGGTTTCCGTGTGGCGGTTATTAAAAATGACAAATATCAACAAGTTTTAGAATATTCTACAATTACATAATGAGTAACTTCTCTTAACTTATTTACTTAAGAGAATCTAAGCTTAACAAATATATGATTCTAACACATGCAACATTTGGTAAGAAAATTCAAGTGGTGGAGGATCAGGTGCAGCAGCACGAGAACCGCATAGCAGAAATAGAAGCTGGAATTGCTGACGTAAAAAAATCTTTAAGCGTTCTCAAAACTGGAGTGAGCATGGTAGCTCCAGTGGTGCCCGCACCTTCGCCTCGAGGGTTCAAAGTGCCCCCATTTGACGGAACCTCTTCGTGGTCGGCCTACGAAATTCAATTTGAGGCTGTAGTGCAGGCTAACGGTTGGACTAAAGCGCAGGCTATGACAGCGCTTACTCTGGGCCTACGTGACAAAGCCTTAACAGTTCTGGAGGCGCTTGGAAAAGACATAGCGTTTGACCAACTTCTGGAGGCATTGGAGTCTAGATTCGGTGATGCTCATCTGGAGCATGTATTCCGCGCTCAGCTTAAAGAACGAACCCAGCGAAGCAGTGAAACTCTCCAGCAGTGGGCGCTGGAAGTGGAAATGCTCGTAAGGAAGGCGTATCAATCATCACCGGCACTCATCGACGGAATCCTACTTCAAGCATTCGTAGATGGGATACGTGACTTAGAAGTGAGAGCTGCAGTGAGGCTGGGCCATCATGAATCAATTAAGGACGCCCTAGCCCATGCTTTGGAGGTGGAAGCCGTACGACATGATCATCGATCGCATCACATTCGAGAGGTTACCACACAACGTTACCGTGATGACAACCAGGGATTCAGCCCTCGATGTTTTGAATGTGGAGAAAGGGGTCACTTGCGGTATAACTGCCCGCAGCAGAGTGACAAAAGACACGATAGAACATGGGAAAGAAAACTTTCTACTGGTGTGAATATGCAATGGTCCAGGAAAGGAGATACAAATTATCGAAGATTCAGCCCGAGTTGCTACAACTGTGGAGAAAAAGGGAATTTGAGATCCAGCTGCCCCAGATGGAAGTTGACATCGGAAGACAGACTTCGACAACGATGGAATCAACAGCGCGACCAACTTCACTCTGATATTGAACGCAGCGACACTAGAGAAACTCACGACGGCAAAGTGAAGGAAGTCATACCAGTAAGGACGGTGAGAACAGTTATAACCGACGACTGGAAGAAATCCATGCGACGTGCACAGCAGGATGATGCGAATATCAGGCCTATTCTGTCATGGATGGAAGCTGGCACTGGAAGGCCCAAATGGAATGTTGTTGCTGGAATGGGTATGGCAACAAGGGTTTATTGGGCGCAGTGGGACAGCTTGGTGATCCATAGTGGTGTGCTGTGCCGCAAATGGGAAAATTTTTGGGGCAATAACTATCACCTGCAAGTGGTTGTTCCGGAAGCGAAAATTCGTGAGATTCTACGACAATGTCACAACGAATGTTCAAGTAGTCACCCTGGAGTGAGAAAGACACTAATAAAGATACGAGAGCAGTTTTATTGGATCCATTGTCGGAGCGATGTTGTAGACTGGTGTAATAAATGCAGTATTTGTGCCACTAGAAGAGCATCTCAAACAAGCAGTGGGAAGGGTTTGGTGAGTGACTTCCGCAGAACAGAACAGAAACAGAAGAATATCTGCGAGCGTCAAGGTCAATACAGATATGGATTTTCCGATATGAAGAAGACCCGGTACAGTGGAGGACTGGTGAAACCCGGATTCCAAGAAGGTTCATATGTTTGGCTACAAAATCCTATACGCAGTAAAAGGAAGTCACCGAAGCTTCAGCCTAAATGGGACGGACCATACCTGGTTGTGACCAAAATCAACGACATCACGTATCGGATACGAAAGGGCCAACGAGGAGTATATAAGATTGTTCATGTGGATCGATTGGCGCCATACTGTGGTTCCAACTATGCTCGGGACGAGCATGTCTTAGGAGGGGGCAGTGTTACGGCGCAAGAACTCGAACAATCTAGAGTAATCCAAGGTCGATAAACAAGTTAAACTAAACAAAGAATGTACCTACACTTCACAAAAAAATTTTAAAAAAAAGGGTCGCCTTTTGTTCTCAGGCAACTAGTAAACAACCACAGTATAAGTAGTAGTTAGTTTCCATTGAATTGCATACAAAAGTTGTTTAACGAGTGATTTATGGCCCCTATTGTTTTTCTATCTAGACTAGAATATTCCGGAAGCTTTGACTTTTGGGTATAAATAGGGTCGGGTCCGGGCCGACGAGACAGTCTTACTTTGAGTTCGAAACGAGAAACAGTGCGATTACCTTTGGACCAAGTGCTCCAAGCGCGAATAGTTAAATTGAGCGAAGTGTGTGATTAGTGATCTTTAAAGTGCGAACAGTCAATGTTTTAGTGTTGTGTTCAGTTAAATGTGAAGTGACTGTAGAACTGTGAATAAAGGTGTCAGTTTGCTGAAACCATATTGCATTATTTATCCCGAACCCTCAGCTCGTAACAATACCTTTGTTGCGGTTGTAGCGTTACTCTCCATCTAGACATTAATGATCGAAGACATCAACTAAGGTCATGCCAAGGCTATCAACTTAACATCAACAGATTTTGATCGATTTTTCTTCGTGCCTCATCCACCCAGTTCTCAGAGAAGACAGTAAACTAAGGGTCGTATTAGATGCCAGTGCTTAATGATTTCTTGCATACTGTCTCGTACGTTGCAACCGCACATTCTCCCGCCGTAAGCATTTTTGGCATCGTTTTAAGTAAACGACCAGTAGCCCAAGCACGAATAACTTGCGAAATCGTAACCGTTTCGTAAACGTATCGAAATGTCACCATTTTGTATAGGATTTGATCAGCGCCTCTACAGTGCGTAAAAGGAACTAAATTTTGACAGAAAAAAAGGTTTTGACAACTAACGTGTCGAGATTTTAACGTGAATGTTTTGTCACGTAAAAAGTTTTGTATGAAATCGCGAGCACGAACCTAATTCTAACGTAAGCTCGAAGGCTGCCTATCGAGGATCTGTCAAAAATCTACGAATGTCATGTCACTGAGAAATTTTCAGTCAGATGGCTGACGTAACGTCTAACGTATTCAATTGTGGTAAAACTTCGAAAATTCATGTTATTATTGTGTTTGTTCATTCATAATTTACCTATAAAAAGAGTTACAAACATGGCAGCAAGATTAGAAGTAGTATTGTACCATGTCGTTTACCAGGCGCAAAGTAGGTATTTATTAATTTATGGCACTGGGGGGAAGTGATGCTAATATACGATGAACCCAATTCAGGACATTTTCCAAAACTCTGCATCAAACAGCGTCCATATTCCACCGTTCCAGCCCACATTTACACCAATTTCGCTCGTTGGATATGTCTTGCGGCGCAATAATGTTGCTATGAAATTCTTCATTGTCATTGGTCAAATTGAAAACAATAAGGCTCAAAGAAGATCACCTATCCATTCAAGATTTCAAGATCAACCAAAGCTGTCAACAAATGCACCAGAAGAACACAGGCAGCGACACGAAAGGAATACCAACGGATTGTCAGACTAACTACCTACTCTGAGGTGATGACCATGCTCACGCCAACATTCTAACCACTACGAAGAAGAAGATTTTAATGTGAAACGTAGAAGCTGTGTTATTGGACTTTTGGTTCTTAATAAAAATAAACGAAGTGCAATTGTGCGTTTCATTTATTGGTACCTATATACCGAACAGTTCGTGGGTTAGGGATAATAGGATATCTCGTTGGATGTTGTGAAACGCGACTAAGACAAAATTCGTGGCAGCATGCCACTACTAAGGTCGGTGTGAGTGGGATGTTGCCACGCATTGAGCATACAACAGTGATGATGAGATGGATCAGTGTGTGCTTCTATGGGCGCATAAAAGACTATTGGGTGGCGAACTCATAGCAGGGCCGTGAGAAGCATTTTTCTTCCCCCTCTGATCTTATAGGCTAGGTAAGTTCGATATCATGCTCGTTTGCCACACTATTCCTTAAAAATAAAGGAAAGTAGATGAAGAAAAAGACAAAACTACACCAACAGTTAAGTAATTTCTTTATTTTTGGTAATGTAATAACAGACACAATCATAATCCAAAAAAAAAACCAACCATAAGCTGACTAATACAAAATAAACGCTTTAATTATCCTAAAATTAATATGAACTTAAAACAACACTAAGCCTAGACGGTTACAAGTCACAGCACTCCCGATTTGTAGTAACGGCGCATTCATGAAATGCTACGTGGTTTGTCTTTGCAAAACTGTTAGGTAGGTACATTACTACGCACTCCAGGTTTTCACAGCATTCTTCTTTCCCAGAACAGACGGTAAAATACCGCTGGAGACGAAAGTTCTGTCGGGAAACTCGGGAATCACCTTTAGTGAACAATTAGAACTTATAGAATGCACTGCTTGAACTCAATAGCCTATTTTTCTGCTGAAACACCATAAAATTTAGCGCAAAATACACTTCACGCCGGCTGGCAGCCCTTCAGGGTTTCTTGAAACTCCTCCCTCTGTTTAAAGGTGTAATAGTAGCTGTTTGTAATTCGTAGATTCTTGGCTTGAGAATTTATAGCTCATAATTTATATGTAATGTTTTATTTTAATACCTCTAATGATGTTACAATAAAATTTGGTTCACTGAGCAAGTAACGCATAGAGAAAAGTAATATACCGGAAAAAAATATGTTTGGTTTTCACCAAATAAAAACAAATTGACGAATATCAATCATAGAGGAACCAGTCCAGCGCACATACGGGTATTTTGCATTCCTAGCCGGGCGAAATTGGTAAAAACCAATTGCAACACACAATCAAAAATGAATACTGCTTAGCGAACCAGGTAGCTACTGAACAACATACGACCTTTTCTGGCCTCGTGAGCCTGCGCCAGCCAGCCTCAAACCAGATGGAAATTGATCATTTTCTCACACGCTCGCGTCAGTTACTGGCTGCATTAAAAACGTACCGTGTTTGAGACCACAGTGCTTCTTTATTGTGAGTTATTTAACCAAAACAACTATGGATTATCATAATACAGGTAAAAGCAGTTTTATTTATTACGACTGACTAATGTTTGCATGTATTTGTAAGTTTCAATATTGATTTACAACTTTCTCGATTTTTCAAGCGGTTATTTTCTTAATTGTACATTTCAAAGTGATTTTAGCTATCCTTCCAAGTGCTTCCCAATTACGTTTTCTGTTGTAAAGCATAACAAAAACTGTCATATGATAGATGTTTCGCGAATTGAGTGCTACTTTTTGCTACTTTCGACAAAAAATACGAGTTAGTTTTGGTGTTAGCTAAAAAGTAATAGACGTTATTTTCAAGAAAATTATGAAATGTTTTCATTTTATTGTTTCAGGGTTACCAGCGGGCTCTAAGTACAAAGTACTGTAACTAGAGAATACCTGTTCAATAAAATGCAACAACAAGAATTACTCTTTTGAGGATAAAGTCGATTACACGGAAAATTACTTGTTATCGTCTGACAACTTTAATGAAGACCAATTCAAAGTTTTGAATCCTAAAATTTCACGATTCAAAATGCAATTTAAAAAAAGGTGTTTGAAGGCAAATATAATACTTCAGAAATTTATTACTGCCAACTACGTGGCTTCAAGGAGCGTTTTTGATACATATTGTTTCGCTACCACAAAAACATGCCGATCGCCTATCAAAACCTATTGATGAACTAGCGAAAGAAAACCAGTGAACTACGGTCAACTGTTAGTCAAGGAGAGTTAGTACATGCAGCCAAAACTAGTCTAGAGACGTCTGGCCATAGGAATGCATCCCGTTTACTGTCAGAAGTCATGAAGTCACCGAAACGAGCATAAACATACAAACAAGCTTATACAAAATGTTTGCAAGCCAGTGACACACTGTTACCTCCCTTTAAAACACTATCAATGTTTAATGAAGCAGATCTTTCAAGAAAACAATATGAGATCGTCACAAATTTCAATAAGAAATATTAACCTTGCTATGGCTTAATACAGAAAAAAAAAACTAAAATGCTAACCTATCAGACTACAATTGGAAGAAGCTGCTGAAGCTCAGAACAAAACATTTCAGAATGTATAGGTATAATTTTGTAAGGAAGTTTTCGAGAGTAGATTGCAATGCAGATGTATTGAATCGTCTTCTACTATCCTTGGATCCACTACTCACTAGTCGGAGGCCAAAGCCAAAGAGAAGAATGCATCCTTTTTCAAAAGAAGCGATAGCTATGTGCTGCCACCTTCTCCAGAATCTGAAGATGATTCAGATTCGGACTCTGAAACTGAAGAGGTCTGAGTGATGACGATGAACCCTGGCATTCTTCCTCATCAAATTAGATTTTATATATTTTTTTACGTAATTAGTTGATCACTAAAACCTATTCCAAATCATGACTACTCCTTTATTTTATTATCATATCAGCCCCTCTTCACAGTTAATATACCTAGCTATTAAGGCCTCACCAATGGTAATATGTACATTTTTATTAAGTCTTACCTACTTTAAAGCAGAAAAAACCGTACCAATAATTTCGCCCGGCTAGGAATCCAAAAAACCCGTATGTGCAGCGTCACCTACCTTAAAATAAGGTAAAGTATTGCAGGTGTACCGATTTCTGTCCAAAATTACCAAATACGATACGAGTCATTGTCACCTTGACAACTCAACTGGACTGTCATGGCTATAGACTAATCATATTGTTTCCGGTATATTACATTTCTCTATGTCATAATGTATGGCACTTAGTAAATATATCACCTCAAATAAATTTTGTACAAAAATTTTAATATTTCATAGTGAACATCAATACAATACGGAAATCGCAAAGAAAATGCGAAGTCTGTGGTGTCGAAACACAAATAAAAATGTTTAAACAATAGATTTCCATGAGATCCAGAACCGGTGAGTTGATGAAAATATGTCATTGAAATTACATTACTGTTTCAGAGCTAATGATCGCTTGGTTTTTATTGTAATTAAGTAGGTATGTGTTATCATGCGAATTGCTGTACTTACATATATTTGTATATAAATTACAAATATTTACGTAACGTTAAGTAAGTTTAGTGTTGCTCAAGGAAAGTATCGATACCTTTGTAGTATCGATTTTTTATAATGTCAGTGGTATGGGTACATATACTTTTTCATAGTGTCAATAAGTTAGGAAATATCATATTCGATGCTGGTGATCATAAACCACCACGCGGAATGTTTTATTATGCCACGAAACTTAACATGTGTATTTTAGGGACTGTTATTTACATCTTTAGCTCAAAAGCATTTTGAAACACCATGTATTATCAATTTTTCTCTACATAACTGGCACAGTACTTGCTAACTGAACGGCTAGAGCAATATTTATTATCTAACATATGTAAATCGACCTAAATATTATACAATTAATAATAAACAGCGTAAATAACGTCATATCTATGCTTGTGATAATAATCTGAGTTGTTTTTTTTTTCAGTTCATTTAAACAAAACTCCGTCGCTTATATACTTTCAAAGTAAATGCTGAATCGATAGAGCTATGGCATGGAATTTAAGGTACTATGTCACCTCAATACTATATAAAAATCAACATGTGTATCAACATACAATCCCAATTATTTAAATATTTATAATACTATACTCTACATTGTTTGATTTTAAAATTAACCAACTTTCGAGTGCAGTTAAATAAAATATTTTTGTAATTTCAGATATTCATATGTTACGCAGAAAAATATTAATTGAATCAATAAATAAAACAAATCAGTGCAGAAGAAGCTTCTTGCAATACAAATGAAATAGATCAGCTGCAAGATTAAATTAAATATCTAAATAATTCAACTACCTACACCAAAAATTTTTGTAAAAGTCAAGTCTATATATAATTAAAAAAGGTGCGTCAGAAATACTACATTTTATTGAACTACAAATAATAATAATTGTTAACAGTTGATGACAAGTTTACTAGTGCAACTTACGTGCAGTATTTTTTACTTTTACATATACGACAGTTAGAAAATAAGTATTATAAATTGAAAACTGTTATGTACAATGAAAATTAAAAAAATATGTATTGTTAAGATGTTCTAGTACACAAATTACTTTGGAACTATGAATACATACCCCAATAATACGGTTTTCGATACTAGCGAAGATATATCGCACGATAAAATATTTTGATGATTTTGAATAAATTAATAAATCTGTGTGAAATATTTGTTTTATTTTATATTTCCTTAACATATATTTTATAAACCTAACCTTCTTACCATTTTTTCCTATATCGATTATAATGGAATCGATGTCATTGTAACTAATCGATTTTAGGGAATCAGTAGTACAACACTCACAAATGTCACTATTATTGTGTTGGAAATATAGTTTTCATTTGTAATGGTTGGTATAAAATAACTTCAAATCTGAGTTTCAAAGCAACAAGGTCCGTGCCAACTCTTAATATTACTTGCTCAGTGAGAGGAACTTTTATAGGCAAAATAAGACTTAAAACCTCTTTTCGAATGAGTTGTTAGGTCTTAGAAAAATGGTATGATTGTTGTGATTTACGCTGGATGACGTCACTTTTGTAATCCTATCGAGTTCACGTTAGCCAGCAAACGATGCGGCGTACTGTCAACCGTTGCCTCCTGCGTAAACGGGCGGTGAACTCGATACGATAACGTTACGGACTATCGAAATGTTTGTGCTTGGGCTACAGTTCGCAATTAGCATCGATTCGATCGTATCGCGTGCGTATCATATCATCTTAAGAATACGGTTTCGGATCGTGCATCTTAATGGTCTTTCGAGCCGGATATAGCCATATCCCCGGTGTCCGATATCCTAGCGATAAACCTTAGTCTAAAATAGGTACGAAGGTATCCTTGTACCTTCGTACCTATTTTAGACATCAAATCCTGCGTAAATTCCGACCTACATACTTACCTTTGCCACGTGCAAGGTCCCATTTATAATATCGAATCAGATCGAGTAGCCTGTGTATCAAAGATCAGAAAACAGAGATCTGTGTGAAAACGACATCAACATGCACAAACAAGTGGAAATAATTAGAGGTACCTAATACTTACCTATATTTTTGTTGCGAGTATTGCACACTTCGAATCATATGTGTAGATCAGATATCAGCCAAGAAAATAGTTGGAGTATGAATCATTAGCCTGAGTGCGAACTGCCTTATAAGGGGTGATGATTTCACCATATATTCCAATCAACAGATTTCATCAATTTTAAATGTACAACCGAAGATATATACACACGAAATTGCAACAATCAACAATATAATTAATGTCACTTTGTCAATCCTGCCAGCAGACCTGGAAAATGCCACAGACGAGCTATATCACTTACATATCATCAAACAGCAAATAGACCAAATGAAACAGGAAACTGCACAATTACACCACATTTCATTCTGCCATTGCTGAACACCTAATAGATTCGGGCCTTAATCACTGGATCGAATTTGATAATCCACAGGTTCCATCTACGGAGCGCCTCTACATTCCCAGATTAGTCAAGGAAGCGATTGAAATATCCAAATGTGAGGGTTTCAATAGGGAACAAGGCTATAAACTCTCCGGCACGTGGAATCCAGTATAAAGAGATTCGAAAAATGTGACACGTTCACATACAAGTGACTCTAATAACATGTGCTGAGATACTGTGAGTGTATTTTGTCGAAACTTTCAGTCGAGTGCGAGTTCCAGTGCTACGCGTAGCCAAAGACAAAGAAAGAGGGTAGACCGTTCGTCTGCTCTTGATTTTTGTCAACCGCTCGTTACTACAGTCACTCCGCGATGATGCATGCAACTGTGTCGAAATATGGGGAGCTCAAAAATAAAAATCACTACGGTACAAATCCCGTAAGTAATAATATTAGTTAACCACATTTCATACCATGATATTCATCATTATACGGCCATATACGTAGTGATGGGTATAGCAGTCTGCATCGGAGCAGCGTGGGCGTGGCGGCGCGTGAGACGTGTTCGCGCCGCGCACTTGGAGCAGCCTGCTCCACCGGTGGCGGCGGCGGCGGCTCGCCAGCCGCGAATAGCAGTTTTTAGTGCACCCAGTGCTAGTGTTGTCTATAGTGAAGTATCAAGGCCCACTTTTAGGGATTTAGAAATGTCACACATCAGTGTTGTGAGTGATCGGAAGATAAGGCTTCGTCGCCTATATTGCATAGTGTCGTTGTTGCGGACGCTACCACATCACTATGAGTCGACTAAAGGTTGCAGCGGACTAATGCCCTAATCACTAGGGCGACTGCGGGACAGGAGAGGGGCGCAGGAAACCAAGCCAGCAGCCATATCGTTTTAACCTGTTCCGGCCGCTTCACAATGAATCTACTACTAACATATAAAACGTTCAGACGCAGCATTCAAGAGCTGCCAATGTTTTTTGTAATAAATTTGTTTTATGTGAAGTCAATAAATTCAATTGCAACATTAAAGGTCTAACCATCATTTAAACACCAAACTGAAGCGTCAACAGTCGTATTTCCTCGCGATTAGAGACAATAAATTTCACTTTAAGCGATCATTGTCGGTATCACCTTGTTAAAATTGTTTATCACCTTGTTATTACCTCATTTCATCTCACTCTCATCTCGCGGCCGGGAGCATGTACGGTGCAACCGCACATTCTCCCGCGTAAGCATTTTTGGCATCGTTTTAAGTAAACGACCAGTTTGCAATTAGCATCGATTCGATCGTATCACGCGCGGCTCGTTATCATTAAAACATTTATTATTTTTAAATATCAAATAAACATTTATATCAAATCAAGCATTATTTATATTATATCATCTTAAGAATACGGTCTTGGACCGTACAGACAAATTAGAACTGAACTCCTTCCAAAACCACTAACAAAATACAATGAGAAAAAATTAATGACTCATTTCGAGTCTGTGCCTACGGCCTGAACTCTGAGATTACCTTTCCTGTTTAGTCACAAAGTGGTGCATGTACTATACTATCTCTTTTGATCCTATCATATACATTCCCTATCAATCCCTTTCTCAAGCCTCGAGCGAATGCCGGCTAGTGGCGGGTCAAATAGACACGCCCGCTTAATTCAGTATGCTTTTGTTTGCACTAGCGAGTGTATTAATGAGTGAAAAAAAAAATATACGAATAAGTTAACGTTGTGAAACGTTGATGGAACAGGAATTGCCTAGTAAGGTATGTATTACTAATTATTTTTATCTTACAAATTTACAAATATACAATGTATATACGAGAGGACAACTTTGAGTCATGTGCGGGACTCGAACCCTGTCGTATGTTTATCTTACTTCCCTAGATGTGGTTTAAACGGCGGAAATAGTTTGAGGGTCTCGCGTTAATCCCAGACGATCAGTAGAGAGTGCTATACTCAAAATAACGATAATTAGCTCGACAAGCGGATATGTACAGTTGAACCGACCGAGCCCGGAGTTTGATCCGATCGGATGCAATATCTGTGCCGACCGTTCTCACGCCGACGTTCGCCCACGTTTCTCCGACTTACTGATGTTACACAGCGAAATAAACTAATACTTAACGTTCGGTCACCTTCCCATCGGCAAATGGCTGCTTCTTGCAACTTTGTCTCTTTGGAGGAATTGTTCAAGAAAAGTCTTCCGGACGGTTAACAAGATTGGAAAGTTATTGATGGGGCCAAAGAAGAATTACTGGTAAGGCAACTAGACCCTCAGGTATTAAACAAAATACGGTTAGTCATCATATCCCATCATCCCAGCCCTTGAATTATATATCAAGTCAATCTATTTACTCCAGAGAGCAAATATCGGATGTGAGTGAGCATCCGATATTTGCTTTCTGGAGTAAACACATACAGACGTAGAATCACGCAAAAATTTAATCGGGCATTGTTTTAGTTCTACTTTACAAGATCACAATTATTCCACTACGCCTAAAAGACGGAAAAATCACAAACGCCCTCGGTTGCCATCGTACTCTTCTTATGAAATTCAGACAGAGCCAAAGCACAATATATAATAAAAGATAAACCGGTCTCACTCATTATCACCTCCAAGAGGTTCGCCGAAACGCAGACGTCTTTCCTCCTCTTCCAGAAACAACCCTACTGAGTCAAGGCTAGACCGAATGGAGGGTATGACTCAAAACCTGTACGAAATGATCAGAGACAATAAAGAAGAGGAAAGTGGCCTTGAAAACTTAAGCTGTCGCTGAATCTTCTAGTCCAGTATAGAGCGCGATCGGAGCTATAGTTCTTGTAATCCAAACAAATCTTCGGAACATTAAAATCTTCAATTCTACAGTACACCTTAGGCGTACCACTCCCCATACATTACGGCAATAACAAAGTTGATTTCACGTTAAAATATCAAGTGTAGCCTATTAAAAGTTGCGTCTCCGCGAGCGTAACCTATATAGACTGTAATAGTGTAAAAGTTATTAACATTTTATTGGCATTTTCATTCAAAATTTTGTGTTTTTTCCCCTTATAAATCCCTCTTTTCCAAATTTTCTATAGCTCCACGCATCAAAACACGCGGGCCGCGATCCCCGATCGTTTCCCGTTGGACTGAGCGCGATCGGAGCTATAGTTTTCTTAATATTAGCGAATCTTTGATAAATTCACATATAAAAATCCACTTTAGGGGTACCACGCCCCCATACATTACGGAAATAACAAAGTTGATTTCACGTTAATATATCAAGTGTAGCCTATCAAAAGTTGCGTCTTCTCTTAATATTAACACATCTTTTATACTTACCTACTCTTCTACTGTCCAGTAGATTTTCAATTTTTTATTCTAAAGTGCGATTATAGAATAGGAATTGAAGAAAAAAAATGATGAAGCAGGCATGTATCGAAAATATCGGATTTATAATCATGTTTTACAAACTTAGTTACGGTTAGATAAATTGATTTAATTTCATTAATAATTTAGTGGCCCTTAGAAGCTTGCGTAGTAATGATGACGTCTTGGTGTTGCCAGCCGATAAAGGAAATGCGACGGTTGTGGTTGACACTATTGAGTATGAACAAAAAATGTTGGCGTTAGTTAGTGACCCTACTGTTTACAAGAAGGTTAACTACAACCCGACCGCTCGGGTCACTGCAAAAGTATTGAAACTCTTGCGGCAGTCGCCCGATGAAGATCTAGCAGCACGACTTCGACCGCATAATCTTATACCGCCCAAGATTTACGGATTACCTAAAATACATAAGCCAGATTGGCCATTACGTCCCATTGTAAGCCAAATTGATGCCCCTACGTACCAATTATCTAGACATCTAGCAGCAGTCCTACAACCTTTGGTCGGAAAAACTGATAGCCATGTAAGAGACTCCAGGCATTTTGTCCGCCTGATAGAAGATGTGTGTGTGCAGCCGGATGAAGTAATGGTAAGCTTCGATGTCATTTCATTATTCACGAATGTGCCAGTAGAGGATGCGATGAAGGTATTAAATGATATAATACAGAGCGCGAATTTACCTATTGAGTACATTCAGTGGACGGAATTCTGTCTCAAGAGTAGATACCTCGTCTGGCGCGGTGAATACTACCTACAGGTGGACGGTGTGGCTATAGGCTCGCCGATAGCTCCCGTGGTGGCCAACATTTTCATGGAGTGGTTTCAAGCTGCCACACTGACGAATGCTACCGTCAAGCCAAGGTACTGGTGGAGGTACGTCGATGATGTGTTTGCCATTATTGATAAGGTTGCACTCAGTGGGTTCGCTACGTACTTAAATACAATACACCCGAAGATTCAGTTCACGTTTGAGGAAGAACAAAACGGGAGTCTGCCTTTTCTGGACGTTCGTGTCATTAGGGAGCCAAATGGCAGGTTGGCTCACACTGTTTATCGGAAGCCGACACACACGGATAGGTACCTACAGGCAGAATCACACCATCACCCGTCACTACTGGCTTTATTGTCAGGAACGCTTATAAATAGAGCTTTGCAGATCTGCGACCCTCAACACGTGGATGCTGAACAAGAGAGAGTAACGGCTTCAGCTGGAAGAGATGTACTCAATGGGCAAGTCCAAGTCAAAGTCAGCGGAAGCAAAACGTGGAACGCTCTCCTATTTACCTGCCTTTCGTGCAGGGAGTGACTGACCAAATCGGGCACTATCTGGAACGGAAGTTCGACATGAAGACTGTATTCCGTCCACCCGGACAGCTGCGTCATCTTCTAGGACAAGGATACCCTGAATTGCCCTGGAGTGTACAAGATCCCATGCGATTGCGGCAAATCATATCGATACCGTGGGGAAGAAAGGTCGTAAAAGCCAAAATACAAACTTTTCAGGAGAAGCAAAAAACGCAGAAACAAAAGAAAAAAAAATCATATCTTTTTTAATTTTAGACTTATAATCATACCAAATACTGAAAAATGTTTGTGTTTTAATGTTTTTTATAGCGAAAAAACTGTAATCTGAATAGTCTGTGTAATTTAAAAGTTAGCTTGGAGTTACGACCTAAAATTTACAAAAAAGTTGTGGATACGCCCTGTAAAATCTGATTTCTGTATTGTAATAAGGGTATAACTACAATTATTTTACTTTACTTATGTAAGTTTGGGGCTTGTAATGTAAACTTTTGCACGTGTTAAAAGGCCCAGGTTGAATTTTGTCAGTTAATAATGAAGGTTGAATAATGTTGCAGACATTTAATGGTAGGGTATTTTAAAATAATGGTTTAATGGGTGACCAGATTGGAGGCTTTTGCTAGAATCTGCATGCAAGGAGCTGAGTTCCAAATCCGATGGAAATAATTTGATAGGCGACTTTGGTCGATGTATTTCATCACCATCGCTATTGGTATTCATTGTAATATTTGCTCCGATTCAAAATTTTACGAATACGAGTCTAATAGTTGGTCTCCTAAGAAAAAAAAAAGATAATTATATATAAAGAAGGTGATTAATAAAGAAAACATAAACAATAGGCGGAAAAAAGAAAAAAAAACAATAAATATAGGGAAAGGATAATAATAAAGGTTCCGGTAAAAGTTTGTATTAATGAAAAATGTAATACCGTTAAAAATCGATAGGACTAAATCCATGTGAAGGTGAAATATGTTAAAGAGAATGCTGTGAAATAACGGAAAACTGAAGAAAATCCCTATTTTACACTTTCTGTAGCTTACATCTATAAAGACAAAGAGATTGGCTAGTAAACAATTGTCGCGCAGTACCTGTTTTGAGGAAACTAACAGATTCTGTAATGGGCAGGAGAAACTTAACTTTTGAGTATTTCATTAACAATAGACCGTCAGAAAGCTTGCCAAAAGTCTTTATTGCCAACTTTAGATGTGATTAAAACTTGTACAGATGCTATTCAGATGATGTAGTTCTGAATTAGACCTGCAAATAATAATTAGGTAAATTAATATCTGTACCAAATTAATTCCTCCACATATTTCAATTTAGTAACTGTACTTATAATTCAAAAATGAAACATAAACCTTAAACATAAGGAAAAAAACAAACGAATAATTGAAAAAATCTAAAGGCTGGCTTCAAAAAGAAGAAATTTAAAAGTAATGCACTAAAACCGACCGAGAGAAGATTTAATTTTGACATAGAAATGCATTAAATGTTGGAGATGGATAGAGGTCACATATCATCCTGGTATACCCACGGGCACTTTTCAAAGAAACAAATACACATTACATACTAATTAGGCGCGAGAAACATAACCCTTCCTTGGCAGTCGGATAATAAATTATTAGTTATTAACAAATACAATTAACATCAGATTATGCGGAAATATTATAATCATTGGGTGTAAACACCACAAGAAGCTTAATATAGGGTCGTAAAGGCCATCACACTATTGAAAAATAATTGATTCCATAGGAAATAAAAGCCAATTACTTGTAAAATTTTTCATTGTAGGTTGTAAAAGCCACTTATATGTCTACTACTTAGTAAAACGTAACGACTTAGTGACATAATAGCAATTTGTAGTGTGTTCTCAAAAATTATCATACCCTATCAGAACTTGAATTTGTAACTATTGTGAGATAGTAGGATGGTATTTAATAGGTACGTACATCAATTTACCAATACAAATAAACAACAAAGCAAGTCAACACAATAGGAAAATACAGTGTAGGCACATACGCACCTAACAAAGTAGTAAATTAAAAACTAGCACGTACTAAAACTTAAGAGAATACACGTTAACAAAAGTAAAGTAAACTCTTACTTTTTTACGATTTTGTGAGTATCCCGTTAATGACTGAAATATTTTTCTTATCTTTTGTAAAGAATTTAAAGTTTTATACAATAAAATTCACCACCAATTACTAAGTTTCATCACGACTTTGCACTAACAAAGACTGTGGGGAAGAAAAATAATAAAAAAACAAGCCAGCACGTGCAATGTAGTGACATCGCGCAGTGCACTTATTCATCTCGCTCTGATATTAGAAACTACTAGATGTTTAAGAGAAAGTGCAATACTGAATGGATTATCCCTAATAAAATGGGCATGAAACATAAAACGTTATTACAAAGGCCATAATGTCGAAAATTATGTTTCTAATCAGCGATTAGTAAAATGATAATTCTGTTAAATTAAATTGGCAATAGGTGAGCCTAAATTTTTGATTTATTACAAATTCGCAAACTGTGTAACTCACCACTTTGCACACAAGTAAGAAGCTA
Organism: Plagodis pulveraria; assembly: GCA_963890685.1. Lineage (NCBI taxonomy): Eukaryota > Metazoa > Arthropoda > Insecta > Lepidoptera > Geometridae > Plagodis > Plagodis pulveraria. The sequence continues at coordinate 23,064,001 of OY982967.1, forward strand.
GATGCACAAACATTTCAGGGCATAAGAAGGACAATAGTATTTTAAACAAAGTCAAAAAGGCGTAAAAGCAATTCAATTATAACATTCACTGTTACAGTCAAACTATTTTGATTACGATAGTGATACGCCCAAGTTACTAAAAAGTTACGATTGAAATGGGATTTACGTCATTATTTTACTTAAAAACTTGTTTAGGACATATAAAACACCGGGGGGTAAAAGACATTTTTTTTTATAATTTCCAGACTTTAAATATACAGATCGATGGAGCAAAAAATTCTGAACAAAACTGCATTATTAAGTCATTTTCGTCAAAAGTGGCTTTTACGACCTTTCTACCCCACGGTATCGATATATAGGCGAGACTCGACGCAATGTTTCCACCAGAGTGACTGAGCATATCAGGAGTATCAAAAACTTGGATACTGTGAGGTCGGCAGTAGCAGAGCATTCCCAAATCCCAGGCGCACATTATATCCGCTTAGATAGGGCGGCCGTACTAGCGCGAGAGAAGTTTTTCGTTCCGCGCAAAGTACGAGAGGCTATCGAAATTAGACGCCACCCTAATTTTAACCAGGATCGTGGGTGGAACATTCCGCCGTCCTGGATACCAGTCCTCAATGTTTATGATACGGCATCGGAGTTGTGGAATCGCGAAGAGGACAGTACTAGTGTTGTGTGTCAACAATCTTATACCTGTCAAAACGACGGTGACAGTCACAGTGATAGTGTCCGAAGTGACAGTTCAGACGGAAGAATTCTGACTTTGACAGGTGCGGCGCAACCGTCTCAACGCCAGTTACGTGCTGAGGCCCGCGCTCGCCGCTGAGCACAATCGTGACTCCCAGACGAAGAACTTCAAATAAGTTCGAAACTGGTCGGAGCCATATCCGGTAAATATTACGCGAGTCCTAGCCGGTTACTAAATAATAAATGTCCTGTACCGCGTGCAAAGAGTATGTTTGCAAAAAAGCAATATAAAGTTGTTGTCCCTCACATATATAATAAATTTAACAAAACATATAAAGTTAAAAAGTAAAGTAACAATGATATCAAGAAGACACTACTTACCTGGATCTGCCAATTTGATTATGAAGGCATAGAAGAGATGCTTAATAGTTTTAACGTATGATATTATGTATTACTATAAATTATCACACTACCACACACACGCACTCACGCGCATACACACTCACACACACACACCTTCACACGCACATACACACACACGCACACACCCTCGCACACACACACACACACACACACACACACAAAACCGATGTATTGTCCTTTTTTTTCTTGTTGTATAAACTTACCTTATTTTTAGTTCATGTAAGATATGCATAATTATTAAATAAGTAAATCTAGATGGGAGAAGCCACTGGCACTCGAAACACAGTTTTTATTAACTAGTTCGGGAGTCAATGGATTCAACAAGTAATACCTGTAACATTTTTATGCCAAATAAATTATTATTATTAAATAATAATTATTGTTTTCATTTCAAATCACGATAATTAAACTTGGTGGTAAAAATCTATAATCCTTCCTTACTTTATTATATTGTAGTGTGACATAAATATATTGTTGTTATTGTTACTTTCTATATTAAATTTAAAATAAATACATGGTATAATTGAAAATATTAACTTCTTAGTCTTTTTTAGCACTAACAAGAACCCAAAGTTAGTTACAAATTATGTTTAAAATTAAACGCTTAAGCGTACTCCACATTGGCCTTTTTTATTTTTAAAATTCCTATTATAAAGCGTATTATTTACTTTCAGTTTTTTTTAATCGAATTTTGATAAGTATATTTTTTTTATTTAGTAAATGGTTTGTGTATAGTATGTTGTATTTTTTTACAGGTACAATTGTGACTCCGTTGCAACAATCCAAGAAACAGCTTTCATTAGTACTACAAAAAGAAAAGCAGTGGGATACTGACAATCCTAAATCAAAAACGATTGACTTACTCATTAGCAAAATGATAACGCTTCAAAATTTACCTGTTAACTTTGTGGAGAGACTTGGAATTCATCGTCTCATACCGTATCGAGTTAACACCGAAATATAATTTTAGAGGACGAATTTTTTTTACTGATTTCGTGTGCTATACATAAAACTTGCTGGAAAAGTTAAAGAACTAATTGAAGCATATAATTACATGTCGTTCACTACTGATATTAGGACAGATCCCAGCTCAGGTGTTTCTTTGCTTAGCCTAACTTGCCACGGAGTATCAGAAAACTTTGAACGATCGTCAATTGTGTTAAAATGGGAGATTTTTGATGACCGTCATACTGGTGATATCATTGCAGATAAATGTAACACAATACTTTCTGAATGAAATACAACTACGTGACAGTGACACAAACATCGAACAAATCATACAGAAATGATTATTATAATACGTAAAGAAAAAAAAAAAATTTCTCCTTGGATAAAAAAAACAGTAGTATTACTTGCTGAGTGAACTGTAGTGTTTGTTTACATATAATGATTATTTTTCGGTAGCAGCACGCCTATTAGGCCAAGCGTTCCTTCATAATCGGCTCCTTTGTAGAGATGGGTAGGTCCGGATGGATACGAATCCGAGGATCCGCATCACTCACGTTATTGATGGATGTACTTCCAACCACAATTCGGATACCGATCCAACAGTACCGGCCGACCGAATTGCCTTGCTAGTCGGAGGAGAGGCACTGATGAGTGGAACTGAATCGCGTTCCGGAGCGGCATCGTGTCCCGGACACGGCGCGTATCGGCGGCGGCGCGGCGGTGCGGTGACGCGCGGGTCGGGTGGGACTGGGTAGGCGCGCGGGTGCGAGCGGATCGAACAAAGTGTGCGACGCAAAGCGATCAAACTGAGCGAGACGTCAGCATCAGACGATTCAATATAACGGCTGCACATTTGCTTAATGTGTTTTTCGTATTTTGTTTGATTGTTTTGCTGTGTGTCATTTAATCAATATAAATAAATAGCGTGTTAGAGTGCTGAAAAAAATGCTAAATGCCAATATTGCCATATAATAAATAATAAATATAATATATTTTATTAAAGTATGACCTACCTACCTTTATGTTACATACCTACATATCTTCACTGATCAATGATGTTACACAACCATTATTGCAACAGTATTTACTTAATAGTAATACATGTTTAGTATAATTTAAGCTATTGAATTTGAATCATTGTTCTGTCGTTGCATTGTTTTCACGATCCCGCAGTCCGCTGATCATATTGAGTAGCCGGACCCATATTGAGCAACGGACACGGAACCTGGATGTAGGTCTTTAGAGTTGGATGTACTTCCGGATGTAACTCCGAGTTATCCTCGGACCTACCCATCTCTACTCCTTTGGAGCTGCGATGGTAACACCACTGGCGCCCTGCACTTAAATCTTCTCTAGCTCCGCCACACAGGTGACCCGATGTCTTACACCATCGTCACTCAGTACGAAAACGAAGCCTTCATGCGACCAGCACTTGGACACACCAAACCGCTGCCTTGCCAGCATAAAAATATCATGCCGGGGCTTCGTTAGGAATTCAGATAGAGTAATACCGGAACTCTAGAGATTCTTTTTTTGCCCATATTTTACTAAGTAATCACGAATTTGCTATAACTAATATGGGCCTTGGCTTGCCTGCATCTGAAGAGAGACCCAATCTATGAAAGCGCTATTATAGCCTCCAACTTGAACTCAGACACTTTCAACTTTTGCACTACTGTATCCACAATGACTGTGAAAATGTCTGCTTTCTTGTCTTCGGGGATGCCATGGAAAAGAAGCACATTTTTACGGTTGTGCATCTCCAAGTTATCAATACTTCGTGCATTTACCTCTAATTGTGTCTGCAATGTCAGCAGAGAACTCTGTCTTTCTTCAAACTTTGCTAGCTTCAGGTGAAAAGTTTCGGTCAAATGAGAAATTGATTCCTTGATGGCCTCCATTTTCTTCAGTGATAAAGTGATTGCAAAATCAAATATGTAATTCTCAGGTTATGTGTTGTTTGTTTGTTAAGATAACACTACCAGGCAGGTATTGTAACTCAAAATTTAATTGTACATAGGGTAAGACTCGGTAATACGCCTCACTTGACAAAACGCCCCACTGGTCTAACACTCACACAAATAAAGCTACGCGGCTCACTTACACTAGCTCGTGTACTCGCCTATCGACCGTCAACATGGCTGAGCGTCAGCCATGTTGAGTGCGGAGAATGTGTTATTTAATGCAAAAATATTGAAAAATTTGATTTATTGGCGTTTTTACAATTTGTGGTAAGTTTCAAAATAATTTGTATATCTATACTCCTACTTTTTTCACGCCGAAATAACCCACACTGTAGTAAACCTCTTGAAATCACCTTTGTTTTTGATTTTTTCGTGTGTGTACCTTGAACCTGTCGATAGAAATACTGTGGGCACTTTGTTAAACGAAATTTATATGTCAGCCAATTGTAGACCGATTTGAAAGATATTTTTCGGTCGAAAGGGTAGGCTTCCGAGGTAGTCCCATTTCAATTACATCGAAATCGGTGAAGCGGTTTTTGAGTTACACTGTTATTGAACTTAAAAGCTTTATTCTATCTTGCTAGATGATATAAGTATTTGGCAGTGAATGACAATCGATAGATCCAAGTCTAAAAAGGGAAAAAAAATGTTTAACAAAAAAATGGAATCGACTTCAACACTCAAAAGTATGAAATAACTTGTCGAAGTCGGTACCATGCGCACAATATTGTGATGATAGGTAGGTTTTGTGTGAACTATCATGGTACCGACTACAACAACTTATTTCATAATTTTGAAGTCGGTTTAATTTTTTTGTAAAAAATTTTTTCATGTGACATTTTACAGACTAGTTTGATTTGGATAATATTTTTTTGGTATTATACTTTCAAGTTTTTAATATTTGAGTTACACTTCAATATTCTTGATTTCTTCATTGACAGTAAATTTTTACTATAAAATGAAACCTTTTTTTTTATTTTTTATTTTACTAGCGGAATATGCATTTACGCATTCCCGTCCACCCCGGGGGAGGTGGCCGGGATATGTCGGGCTCGACACCAACTACTCCCACAGCAGCAAGTGCCCCTACCGATTACAAACCACACGATTTTCTCTTTAATGCCAGGGCTTTGGGAACGCTTGACAACTCTACCGCAGCCCAGACAGCGTTGGCCCCTAGCAGGCCCCGTCCCGTTGAGGAGTGGAGGAGGAGATACTCCACTCCTTCATCTTTAGTTGCGCGCGGAAACACCGCACGTGCCGCTTCGAGGTGGTGTTTGGTGGCGAAGGACACCCCCATGTCCATCGCCAAGACCACTGTTATGGGGGGGAGGGCATGATATACCCTCCTCCTACGCTCGGCTCTCCGTTTGCGTATAGGGAGGGCGGAGGTGATCTCTCTCTCGCTCCGCAATCTCCTTCCGCGACATAACCTCTTTGCAGAACTCTAGCCCCGCGTTCCACGACCTGTCACTTTCCACCATGGCCTTAACCAATGATGGAAGCAAGAGGTCGTTTCCCACTACTGCGACGAGCTCACGGCGCTCACTCTGCCACGCTGGGCACTCCTCGAGTGTATGCTGCGCCGTGTCCTCGACGCAGCCGCAATGGTGGCACCCTGGCGTCGGTTCCCTTCCAGCGATACGGTACAGATACTTTCCGAAGCAACCATGCCCCGGCAGTATCTGCACCAGCCGGAAGTTTAAAGACCCGTGCTCTCTGTCCAACCAGTCTTGGAGGACTGGTCGAACGGCCTCGACAGTCCAGTGGCCAGCCTGTGGTTGGGACAGCCGCTCCTTCCATTTCCTAATAAGGGAATGTCGAGCATTATAAAATGAAACCTACTTCAACACTAGAAAGTGTAACAACTTGAACAAGTTATTCCACAATTTTCCATTTTTTGGTAAAAAAAATAATTCCCTTTAATAATAACAAGTATTCTTAAAATACTTTAATTAATCATTAAATTAATATTTTAATAAAACACTTAAATAATATATTTAGTGACAATTCCACCCAATTTACCTGTTAAGCCGACGTGACGTCACAAACGCCACGCAGCCAAACCGGAAGAATTTTCGACGCGTTTCGCTTCTACACGAAGCATCCTCAGGAGGTCTTAACTCTACGAGCGCACGATCGAGGATGAATGTGCATTCTTAAAATATTTTAAAATTGTTTGTTATTATTAAATATGGATTTCCGCAAATTTACGCCTGAATCTATTCATTATAATTCCCTTTAGATGGTTAGATGGATTTGATGTAATAATACCAGAAACGTAACTACTGGAATTTAGTAACTTCTGAAAGTCAATGAAGTTATTGGCTGATTTCAGGTGTTCATTTCGATACACTGCCAACACTTAATGCCTACTGCTGTTGTGATTTTGTTTATAATGTCAATTTATTGCAGATAATGTCCCGTAAATACGAACGGAAAACATTAATAGCATCATGGACCGCAGAAGATTTAGATGAGGCTATGCGGTCTGTACGAGAAAAAATAATGGGAGTCAATCAAGCAGCAAATCACTACAAGATCCCATCTACAACATTGAGAAGACATCTGATAACAGGCAGATCTAAAGTTCCTCTAGGCCGCAATCCAGTCTTCAGTGTCTCTAATACGAGAAGAAACTGGTAGGATATACAAAAAAAATGGAAAAGGTCGGATTTGCACCGGACCAAAATGATTTGAAGGAAATGGCCTTTCAATTGGCTAAAAACTGGACATCAAAAATCCATTTTCAAAGGAGTCAGAATCAGCTGGTAACGTGTGGTTTTCTTGATTTATGGAAAGGAACTCGAAGTAGAGCTAAAGGTAATCAGAAGAGCTGTCACTTTCACGAGCATATGGAGTTAACCGGAAGAACGTGGAAAGCTTCTTCAATTTGTTAGCCACAATCTATGGGGAAAATGACTTCGCAAACCACCCCGAAGATATTTTGAACAGGAATGAGTCTGGAATTCAAGTTAACAATAAACCAGGCAAAGTAATAGCTACAAAAGGAGCTAAAGATGTATATACACTCACAAGCTGTGAAAAGGGGGACAAGGTGACGGTAATTGCATGTTGTAATGCTGCAGGCAATTTCATTCCCCCCGTTTTAATATACCCTAGGGACCCTATAGTAAACCACAGTTTTCCGATGGTCTCCAACCAGGATCTCAAGTATTTATGAATAGAAAGTCTTCATACATCAATACGGACCTATTCATAAAGCGGTTTGAAAAAGTATTTTTGCGACATAAAAGCTCTCGAATCACGTTATTGTTACTTGATGATCACAGCTCCTACAGCTACATCATATGTCTTCTTGAGGTCGAAAGAAGAAGGTCGCCCAAGAAAGTAACGTCTACTGTGTTTTCCGAGTCACATTCGCTCTACAACCCCTTGATAGAGCTTTTTTAGGCCTATGATCCTTTTTTATTAGAATAGTGACGAGTGACCCCACGGGCAGCCCGGCACCCTTATTTAGTTTTGCAAGCTTGCTAAGAAGATATAATAAGTCTAAAATCTAGCGTATTCGCCACACTAAGTTTTTTAACTACGAGTATCTATCTTTTGCCGGATACGTTTTGGATACTGCGCAATGGTACAGCTAGTAAATAATATAATTGAAATATGTTGTAGAATTTGAAGATCAAAAATAAATTATTTATTCTTAGTAAAAAAAAAATATGGACAATATTTGCGTACGGCAACTTTTTTGTATTCTTAAATCAAGAACTAGATTCCAAGATATCATAAATAGTAACTGGCATTCGACATTTTGAAACAAAAACTGACAGATAATAAATTTGGAATACGAAACTTGAACGTGTTAGAATCATGTCTTTTTTAATCTTAAGTAAATAAGTACGAGAAGTTACTCATTATGTAATTCTAGAATATTCTAAAACTTGTTGATATTTGACATTTTTAATAACCACCACACTGAAATCATGCTTAATCTGTATTCATTGTGTACTAGCCAATGACGAACCATTCTGTCTTATTTCGGATTCGCTGATACGTTGTGGCGGGAACTCCCATGTCTCTGATTGGTTGTGGTAAATATGGCGGGAAGTTTAATGGATATGCGACAGACACTCGACGCCAGTTATTGCTATAAAACCAATGTCTCACCTTACTGAGCTCTCTTTTTTATTATTCACAAGTGACTGCTGCATCGAGACCTACTTTACTGAGAGTTAAGTACTGTATTCATTTAGCGTAACATAACTGCTGTTCACGTATTGTGTGTGGGTCTTTGTTTGTTAAAATATTACCATTGAAGTAATCTATGTTACCCTAATGATATATTATTCTTAATAAAGTGTTCTATGTGTTCCTGTAAATGTTGTCTTTTGAGTTTTCCTTATGATTCCCTTTTCGTAGAAAATCTAGTAAGTAAGATAGTTATGTACTTAACTAGTAGTACTTATTTACTTTACATAAGATACGACTAGATTATGGCATCACCACCTGCCTAACATCTAATAAGTTAACGAGCCTATATTATAGCTGAAATAAATGCTCTCTATCTTGACAAATCTCACAAACGCGACCTTTTTGAATCTAAAAAGAGATTCTAGAATCTCATTTAATATGTAAATAGTAACTGGTATTGAACATTTTGGAATAAAAATAATAATACTTTTTTGTAATTCTCGTAAATGTTAAAGTAAAAAATACTGCAATTAAGTTGCACTAGAGCGGTAAACTTAACATCATTACAATAATAATTATTTGTATTTAAATCATAAAACGTAGAGATTTGACCCAGCAATATGTTTTGTATCATTAACGTTACCATTTTGAATTTCTATTCATTTATTATTAAAAACTTGTATAGTGTAAGTAGTTGAATTATTTTATCTTATGTCGCTATGGAGCTATTTAATTTGTATTGGATGAAGCATCTTCTGTTTTTGTTCTATTAATTGTTTCATCAATTAATATTTTCAGCGTGACATATTATCTGAAATTACATAAAAGGTTATTTAACTGCTCTCGAAAGACAATTTAGATAATTTTAGAAATGAATATTTTAATTTTATTTTATTGTGACTGAATAAGCCCGAGGCCCACCTGATGTTAAATGGACTAACCTCTGCCTATAACAGACTAGACATGAGTATGTAATTCAGTTGATATCACAAATGCCATATTGACTGAACGGTCTATACATTCACTCACATGCCCCGATGCATTGAAACATGTACTATACACCTACACATGCACTGATAACAGTGTACTGTGTAGAATAAAATAATACACACGCTCGCGATGCATTTTTTTCTAGCCCATAGTCTATGGTTTGCCGCCGTATCATTAACCTGCGATAGCAAATACAAATTATGATGAGAGTGAATGAGACCGTTTTTAATATATGTACTTTGTACACACTCACGGCTAACGGCTATCACATCAAACTACAAAATCCAGTATAATCTGACCTCTCACTGTACAGAAATACTATAAAATGCGAGGTCAGCTTATACTGGATATTCTTAGCTTCAGTCGATTTGTTTGGTGTTGGTAACACAGCAGTAGAGCAAATAACAAATTTTAATGAACCTTATTGCAATGAATTACAGTCTATAATCTCTATAGCAATATTAAAACGGAGACGACTCGTACACATTTCCCGTCTTTTTTACTCTAGGTTGAAGAGACCTAGAGTCAAAAAACATTGTTTCATTTGTTTTCAATAGTTCGAAGATTATTATTGCGTTATTTTACTTACTGTTTGGTTCGCGGAGTACTTCGGAGAAATTATTTTGTTAAATATTTGAATAAATAAGTTTAATATTGTTTTATTAATTGATTTATAAAACTGTTTAGTGGTGACCTTAGTGCTTAATAATATTTTACGTGTTGGACAAGTAGAAAGTAAAAACTGTTCAGTAACTTACCCACATATTTTGTCCATAGACATCTTCAGTTATTTTACTTACCTTATAATAACAAGTGAAATAGACTAATTTTAATAGATATATGACAATGGCGTCTAAAAGAAAGACAAGTCTTCTGTGGTATCATTTTGAGCAGACCGAAGCAAAAAAGACAAAATGTAACTATTGTTCTCGAATATTGGCGACATCTGCAACTTCAATAGGAAGCTTACGAAAGCATATGAAGGCTTGTCATCCTACTATAAATATAGATATTAGCAGACAAGATCCTTTATTGGAGGAAACAAGGCAAGACCAGCCAAGAGAAGTACTTGTTGCATCTGCAGAGCAGGCGACCACTGTTGCTCCACCAGGGCCCTCTAGGCCGGTTCTTGCCGCTCCAGTTAGACAACATGTTCCTCACACTATGCGAGACTATGTCACAGTAAAAAAACCATTGCCGCCAAACCGTGCAATGGAACTAGACGAACAGCTAGTGAAATTTATCGCAAAAGGCTATCACGCCTTCAGAATAGTCGAGGAGCCCGAATTCCGAAAGTGGAAAAATTAAATCCCGGATATTCTTTGCCAATGCACAAAACTGTTTCCGAAAGCCTCGTACCACGGCTTTACGGAAAAGCTTTGGAGGCAGCAATATTACAAATAGACAAAGCTACTGCGGTATGTATTACCACCGATGGGTGGACGTCTATCGTTTATGATGGATACATTGCCGTTACCGCTCACTTTATTGATAAAGACACGGACGTTTTAAGCTACATCATGATTGCTATCGTGCACTTTGAAGAACAGCACACTGCGGCCAACCTATGTGATTTTCTGAACATAATTTTTCGAGAATGGAATATCTCTAATTTCGACATTGGCATTGATGAGAAGTGAGTTAGTGTTCAACCAAGAAGATTGGCTAGTAGTCGAAAATTCTCTTCCAATACTCAGCATATTTTATGAAGTCACAAAAAAAGTAAGCAGCGAAGACTACGTATCTGGATCAAAATATGTATATAGTTTTCTGTAAACTCATTAACAAAAAGTTAGACAAAGTTGAACTAGATATCAGCACACCACTAAAGGTATACGAGCTTCTAACAATTTTGAAAGGTCAGATGAAGCAGCGTTTATCAGAAGTTAAAACTCATATGCTCTTAAGCGAAGCCACCATCTTGGACCCACGATTTAAAAAAAAAATACTTTCAGGATTTAAGAAATTACGAAAAGATTGCATCGGCTTTGAAGACCAAAATAGGCGGTGTCACAATCACAGAAACAGAGAATTCCGAACCACAACAAAACATAATCACAACAGAGGATAAGAAAGGTTCAATCTGAGAAGAATTTGATTCTGAAATATCAAATTATAGCCCTATTAACCCCTTAGCTGCTGGGATTGTTGAATTTAATAATAACAAATATTTTTAAACTATTTTATGAAAACATCAAATTAATATTTTAATAAAACACTTAAAAAATACAAAAATATATCTAGTGACAATTCCGCCTAATTTTCCTGTTAAGCCGACGTGACGTCACAAACGCCACGCAGCCAAACTGGAAGAATTTTCGACGTGTTTCGCTTCTACACGAAGCATCCTCAGGAGGTCTTGACTCTACGAGCGCACGTTCGAGAAATGTTTGTTGAATTTGATAAATATATCCAGGAGCCACTACTAAAACGGCACGAGAAACTCTGCGATTGTGGAGAGAAAGAAAAGCGGTGTTTCCAAGACTTTACGGTTATATGCTCAAACGACTTAATATAACTGCTACGTCAGTACCTTGCGAGCGGGTATTTTCAAAAGCTGGCCTAACCTGAAATGAAAGAAGAACGCGTCTGAAGTAAAGAAACTGTCAAAAATTATGTTTATTAGTTGCAACCAAAAAAAAATTGAAATATTATTAAATTCGCGGTATAAAAAGAAAAAAAAAGAAAAATAATTAAAAAAGAAAGATAAAAACAAAAACAAAATATAAAAAAAAAACAAATAAATAAATCTTCATTTTAAATTTGTAAATAAGAAAATGAAGAAATATTTGTACATAAGTTGATACAATACATATAGCTTGCCAGTTCTAAGCCTGGAATGCCTTTTAGCTTAATATTAAAACACGTAGTAAAATTTCGCTAAGATACTTTACAACATTTCTAAAATACATACGGCATAATGTAAGAAGGGAGATCAACTTAGACGATAAATGGTTATAATACTATTGCTTACTTACATACAAACAATAAACATCACTGCAAACATGTTCGGGGACAGAAGATAATTGCAGTAATAAATATATCTATCACTCAATATGGCATTTGTGATACATATAAACCGCATTACAAACCTACATACTCATACCCAGTTGCCATGTTTGCGGCCCTTTGATATCGGTGATTATGTATGTACTAAAGTACATATCAAAAGTTGATATATAATTTCAGGTCAATACATATCATATGGCGTTGATTTTTAGTGCACTGTTTTGCCCATGTTTATAACAGACGCATTTTGCAAACGACGAATTGCACTATGCCCGTCACACTGAGACGTACAGTTGTTAGGTCTCATGTGTCAGTAATTTCCCTTGCTCTCAAGGACTGCTGCCGAAACACACTTTTAGGTGCTTAGCGACAGATTTTCTACTTTAGAGTGGTCGCTAGCCAGGCCGCGGCGGGACCCGAACCATGGACCTTATGTGCGGCAGTCCACAGCCAATGCCACTGAGCCATTACTGCTTCCGTTCTTGTGAGTTTCACACATATTTAAATATTATAAATTAAACCGGAAAAAAACACTCACGTTAGGGATCGAAAACGGGCACTGCCCGCCGAGAGCTCGTAGACGCAGCTGCGCACTCGCCCTGATGATAAGCATCTGATATGCTCGAAACCCGGGTAAACGTATTCGATCCCTAACGTGAGTGTTTTTGCCGGTTCAATTTATAATATTAAAAATTTAGATAATAGTATTATAGGTATTTAAATAAATAGTAATTTAAATTGTACAGTACAAATGTTAATTTCAATATATATTTTTTTAATACAAAACGATTTGTACAACAGGAGGACTTAATGCAAAGACATTATCTACCAGTCATCCATATATGATGTTTGAGAAGATGTACGTGCATCAAGGGGTGATAAATAGGTTAAGTATGCTAAATAGAAAACTACAAGATGTACTGAATAGTGATAGGAAATAAAGTTGCTATGATAACTATAACTACATAAAGTAAATAAACGAGTAATGTTATATAAAATATAATTATAATAGTTATGTAATACTAATAATATTGAGGTGACATAGTACCTGAAATTATATGCCATAGCTTTATCGATTCAGAATTTGCTTTGAAAGTATATAAGCGATAGAGTTTTGTTTATACGAACTGAAAAAAAAAACCAATAGTCAGATTATTATCACAAGAGAGACATGACGTTATTTACGTTTTCTTATTATTAATTGTAGAATATTTGGGCCAATTAACATATGTTTCATAGTAAATATTACTGAAACTGTTCATTTAGCGAGTTCTGTGTCATATACGTAGAGTTTTTATGTTTTTAATCCTGTTGTTTCAAAATGATTTCATCCTGAGGTGGCTCAGAATTGGCTAACTTAACAGCTTGAGATGCAATTTGCCTCGAAATTTTTTTTATGACTTAACGTTACGGATGTACTGTTAATATTTGATAGGCGCAAGGGTAAAACAATTACTAAGCGTCTTAGCTAATACCTGTAGCAATAACTGGAGCAGGATTAAATCCGCAGATGAAGATTCTTTATAATTTTATTTGTAATAGGCGAATCGCTAAATCTCATGGTACTCTCAGGCATTGTTTAAAAAGTTTCCAACAATCATATTCATGGGATTCCGCAGCTGAAGTATAAAGCCGCGTTTATATTTGTCTGACGTGTTGTGTCGTGACGCATCAGAACGGTATCTATATATAACGGTATATTACACCGTGGAAATATGAAGAGCAGATGAGTTTTTTACAGGTGTATATAGAATCTCGGCCTACGGTAACAAATCTTGAATCGCCAGTGTCACCACCAAACTCAACAGAATGCCTACCAGATACTCATTCGGAAGGATTCGATGAAAATGCCATTCGATCTCCATTTTATAACCACTCACCAACACCACAATCGATTCGATCGAATTCTTCACAATCAGGCAGACCTTTACGTAATAAAACAAATTTACAGGAATTATACGATTTGATGAAATCTTCGCACTGACTGCAAAAAATACAAAATAAACAGCAAGACAAAGAAATGGATGACACTGACTTGCTCTTTCTAAGCATGAGCAAAGCCGTAAAGAAACTTCCTAAACTTGAACAGTCGAAAATTTGGATTTTGGTGTTATTCGGGCCGGCCGTCCCAAATAACCCGAAGACTAATTTTTAATATAAATACGGGGTTATTTGGACCGGTCTTCCCAAATAGTCCGAATTCTGTTAATAGTGGTTTTCAACTTTTTTTTCTTTTTCTTTGTAGCGATGAGTCAGATGAGTCAAAAATGGGTCGTAAATATCAACGAATAAATAGGCATAGCCGAAATGGGAAATGCTACACTCCATACAATTCTTTTACAAAGGATGATCTTAATGAGGCAATGGAAAAAGTTAAAGCTAGGGAGATGTCAATTAGAAGTGCTGCAAAACATTTCAATATCCCTAAATCAACATTAGCTCGTCACTGCAAGAAACACGACCAATTCTGAGAAGAATACCGATTGTATTAAAAAAGACGAAGAAACAAAGAACGAGACGGAGACTGCAGACACTGAAGATATAAGAGGAATATATGAGGAGAAGGATACTGATTGTACTAAAAAAGACAAAGAATTGAAGAACGAGACGAAGAAGACAACAGACACTGCGGATATACGAGGAATATGTGAAGAGAAGGATACTGATTGTACTAAAAAAGACGAAGAAACGAAGAACGAGACGAAGAAGACTGCAGACACTGAGGATATAAGAGAAATATATGAGGATATAAGAGGAAATACTGTATGGAATATAGGCGATATCGTAAAGGTGCGTAACTTCGTTAAAAAAACATGGAAACATTACATTGGAATAATAGAAAAAAAGGATAATCTACGACATATATACTCGATAACATTCTAAAAAACTATCAGAAAGGTTGGCCTAAAATTTGTTAAAACTGGACGCAAGGACAAAGACGAAGTACCTTATGCAAATATTGTTAAAAAGATTCACCTGATACAAATCAAACCTGATAATCCTGATATGTATGTTTTGGAGGAGGACGAAGATAAGGAGCACTTCTAGATTTAGTCTGTGATTTTGAACTGCTTTTTGCTATAATAAATAATATGTCGTAATTGCCTTGTTTTTCTCGAAAATCACACTTTTTGTCTTTGTTTTGTACAAACCTAGTTGGGTCCTGAATAATTTCCATTTGGTTTTAATCAGTTTTCGTGTATTATAGAGCTAAAAATCAAGTAAAGAATTGCAGGTCCCAAATAACACAACGCGGCGGATTATATGGGACACTCACTGCTTTTTTTTTTTTAAGTATATGGCAGCACTCAGAACAAAGTTTCACTCA
The DNA here is from genome assembly GCA_963890685.1 of Plagodis pulveraria. Lineage (NCBI taxonomy): Eukaryota > Metazoa > Arthropoda > Insecta > Lepidoptera > Geometridae > Plagodis > Plagodis pulveraria. The sequence continues at coordinate 23,079,508 of OY982967.1, forward strand.
ATGTTATTAGCGTAACAGTGTGGCCAACATGAAAATACAGTAGGTATCATACGTGCGAGTAAAACTCATTTTGATTGTAAAATGTGTCCCAAATAACACCTATCTACGGTAATGATAGGTGTTTATTAAGAACGCATTGACATGTTTGCGATAAATGCTTTACTGGTAAGGCATCTAGAATAACAACCGTTAATGTATAATCTAGACCTTCTAGCTCGATTAATATTAAAATGGGAAGAGCCACATAATATTAAAATTTTGAGATATTAGCAGCTTTATTGCATTATCAATCTTCAAAAGGCTCTGACCTAAAATAGACCGTTTTCCCCCCGGAGGGAATAAAAACGTATATTTTAGGTCTAGCTAAGGCTTGACCCAGGATTCAGGCCTAGCCGACCATTTAAATTGAGACAGTACTGGAGATCGCGCTCATCGCGCTCGCCGGCCAACCAAACCACACCCCCCTCGCACCCGCCGTCGTCGTTCCTACAAGCAGAGCGCGTTATAAGGGCGATTATGCTGTGAAAAGAGCTAGTAACGTCCTGTTCATTGTCAAAATACAAAGTGTAATCTCAGAGGGTCAAGCCTTGGCTAGACCCAAAATATTTGCTTTAATTCTCTTCGGGGGAAAAACGGTTCTATTATGCACATACACAGACACTTTGCAAACCAAACTCCCATTTTTTGGAAGAAGGAAGAAATTTGAATGAAGCGAAGTGTACAATTTGTGATTGTTACGTCTCAAGTAAACACAAAGGGGCGGGAGATATTGAAAAGCATGTTAAAACTGAAAAACACGAAAATGAGTAGAAGTGCTCCAAATATTCCTAAAATTGACTCAATATTTCAGCCTAAAACTAAAGCGATTCCTGCTAAACAGTCAGCGGCAGAAGTAACCCTGGCTTTTCATACCGTGAAACACCATCAGTCGTACAAGTCAATGGACTGCACTGGCAGCCTATTAAAATTTATGTTTTCCGACTCGAACGTGGCTAGTTCTATTTCATGTGCTCGGACAAAAACTGAAGCGCTTGTAAATAATGTCATAGTTTCATGGGTCGTCCAAAAAATACAAACATCTGTAGAAAACGTGAGCTACGTAGGTGTTTCGACCGACGCCAGTTACCATGGTGCTGAATATATGTTCCCGATTTTAATTCAGTTCTTTGACTGGCAAGAGGGGATTCAGTCAAAACTTCTAGAAGTTTTAAGCACACCAAATGAAACCTCCGAGACCGTTGCAGAAATAATAAAAAAAACTCTTGAGAAATATGACCTGCTGGCTAAATGCGTATCTTTCACTGGAGATAATGCCATTGTGAACTTTGGTGGCGTAAACCGTTTACCAGGTCAGAATGTATGGACTAAATTAAAAACATTCTTTGAAAAAGACCTGACCTGAAAGACCAGAAAATCGTCACTTTCACTACCAGATGAAATTTTGTAAAATTATTTATAATATTTAAACGCGTTAAAAAATCGCTGTTAAAATATCAATTTAATAAAAAACAAAATTTAACCAAAAGTAACAAATTGCCGCGCTTTTTTTCTCGTATTGCAAATAAAGGTTACCAACCTCCTTTCATTGAAAATCAAGTACAAATAAAAATCACACCTCTTCTTTCTAATTATTTGACATAAAACCTTTTTGTTTTTTATTATGTTAGCAGCTAAAACCGGAAATGTGCAAAAAATTCCAAATACTGTCTGGAGAAAAGCAAATATTCAGGAATGGTTATCTTCAAAGAACTTTGAATATGATCAATGGTAAAAATCACAATTATTAGAAATAGTTAAGGCACAAAAAGCACAATTTAATAAGTATGTTGAATACGATATGACATCCCAATATGGTGTCACTATCCAACGACTACCCCCTTACCATTGCGAGCTTAACTTAAAAGAGTTGGTAAGGGCACAGGTAAAAGGTTATGTTGCACGCAGCAAATGAACTAAAACATTTAAAATGAATGAAATAAAAAAAATGTTTGAAGACGGATTGAAAATGGTGACACCTGAAAAATAGGTCCAATGCATCCACCATACTATAAACGTTGAAGACGAAATGTGCCAGCTCGACCATATAATTGATGAAGTAACAGTAAGGTTTATTATAAATGTAAACGACTCAGGCTCAGGATCAGACTTTGATTTCTTTGTATGTTTAAGTGTTGTGAGTATGATTAATTTGGAAATAACTTAGCACCTTAGCTGCGATGTGCGTTTACATCTTGTGCCACTAGTAATTGTGATCACTTCAAATTAACGTATTTTGCGAACTGCATCATGTCGACGCAACGAACGAGCTAATCATTATTTTTTATACGTGTACTTATTTCTTAGTATTTTGTTATTTTAGATTTGTTTACAATATGATCTTTCATTTGACGTAAAAATATAATAAAATTAAGTGATTTTCTAAAAAAAATGCATAATTTTTTTATTTCTACAGTTGTAAGAGAATGTGAAATTCAAGAGTTCTTAGTGAATTTTGATGTAATTTTTTTAAACAACTTATCAGAAAATCAAGGCACAATGAGACTTAACAACTATGTCTGAAAGTGACTGGCGCAGTGCAATTCATGACCTGTAATGAAATGCATCTGATACAGGCAGAGGTTAGTCCGCTTAACATCAGGTTGGCCTCGAGCTTGTTCTGTCACTATAACATAAAAAAATAAAGGTAAATATGTACTAACTCGTCTTTTTTACAACTTGGTATTTTTAACTTCACAGTTCTTGTATTTTTATACCTTGAATTTGGCATGGTAAGCATACTCTTATCCACTAAAGTCTGAGTAGCCACTCTCAAGCATACACTAGCTTCTTCCCCTGCAATAGGATAGACTGAGCATGCGCATGGTGAATCTACACAATGTAAGAATTTGTCTGCTGAAAAATAAATATATTAAATATTTTTTGTCAACACTCATCATGCTTGACACGTTGAGTAAAGTAAAGCGAGCTTTAAGTAAAGATAAAATTACAGATACTAATTCACAATTAATTTAGAGAATATACCAACTTTAGAAACTACTATTACAAAATTAAATAAAAAGTCATTAAATTTATTTGAAAGTTAGTGTATTAATTATTGGAAGTTTAAAATTATGAGGATATGCGACTCCAAGATGAGGAACTTCGTTACGAGCGTGTCAGGCTCCTAGTAAGAATCTCGGACTGTATGTAAAAATAACGTTTTTTTTGGTACATTCTGTGTTGGTACGAGAATCTTTGGTAAAACAATTATTTGTACGAGTACCAGTGGGTGGTTTTTTATAATTCTTACTGGACAAGCCAGCGGCTAGAACTACTGACACAAATTGTTTGGTAAGTGATGATCTGAACGGAGATGCCGCTAATTACGTTTTTATTCCTCATAGGGTAGTTTTATATACTAGCTTACATGTTGCAACTTACATATTTTCAAAAGATGTTACCACTTAATTTAAGTTTGAGTAATCTTTGACTATATAATCGGGATTCTCGAAATCTAATGTGGTGAATTAATAGAAATCTCTATACAAAGGCAGTAAGAGAGATAAGGTAAACATTAATCTTATTTATCAAAAAAAAATATTTTTTACCTTATTTTTAGACAATGAAACAAAACACATTCCTTAACCGGTTTAAAACATACAAGAACAAACAGTGGTACTAAATTACTAATATTGTTATAATATATTCCAGCCAAAAAACTGGAACGAAAGCTATTTTAACAAGTCTTTGTAGCTACAGCTCGACTGGTTTATTTCTGTTTTAGTATGGTGTATTATTGTGGGGAGCAGCAGCTGATACAGAAATCATCTTTATTTTGCAAAACAGAACGAGAGAAATTAAGAAGACAAAAAAGTTGGGGATATTTCGCTTCTGCCAAACCACCGCCAATCACCTATGTAATAAATTTGTAATAATTTTATAATAGACTTACAAACTGTAAAAGAGTAGACATAAAAAAGCCCCGAGTTTCAAAGAGCGTCGTAGACGCCAAAATTGAATAATAATTTTGATTTAAGGAGTATCTTTGCCGCTTTAAGCTAGCACCGTCACCACATTGTATATGTGACGGAATTGCAGAAGAAACAGTACCCCACATTCTGTGTGAGTGCCCTAGGTTCGCCATCCTCAGATACAATTGGACCTAGTTATGCAAACAGGAACCAATCCACACACATGCCAAAATCGAGATAAGGACACAGAAGCTTTCAAAAATGAACCTTCTAACGACACTGTAAATATCAAAATGATCTGGCAATTTTGACAGAACAAAAGATTTCTATGACAAAGTTATCAAACCAACATAACAGCAGTTGTACAATAAACTAACAAGATCCATGCCCCATAGTCACCCAACAATCCAAAAAAATCATTGAAATTGGTTTTTTTAATAAGACTCATGCCACATGATCCTTTGCATTTTTTATTTTGTAATCAAATAAGTAGAACCATGCGGGTTGGTTCTTGTTTGCATATTAAAATAGGCATAATCTAATATGTTTACATTTGTAATCAAATAAGTAGAACCATGCGGGTTGGTTCTTGTTTGCATATTAAAATAGGCATAATCTAATATGTTTACAAAGACTCACATTTCTTGGTTCCTTGATCATATAACTTTATTTACAACATCTAAGAAGTCATGTTCTTTGAATCTGTGTTGTATAATAAACTCCTTGATTAAATTAATCATCCCAATTTTTTAAATTCAATTGTTTTTTTTTATGTTTAATATATTTTGTGTGTTATGGTTTGCTATAAATATGGCAACTCTTTCTTAACTTTGGCAACCCTGTGTCAAAAATAGGAGTTGTCGGAACGTTGCCGCGTTGTGTGAATAAATTTTGTAAATTGATTTACTGTTTCCAACAATGAAGAGAGTGAGTACCAGGATACAAACTATGATTTCTAGCTGTCTCAATCATTCAGATGATAAAGAGAACGATAATCAAGGTAAGTAAATAATTTTGAGGTTATAAAAAGTTTTTGTTGTTTCTTGAAACTTTTTACCCAGTAATTTCTTTAGTTTGTTGTACGATTATAACTACATCATGTTTTAAAAACAAACCGGGTCTTACAAGTTCAGATACTTAACATTCATAATTATTATTATTTATGCCTCTATATTACAAACTACTTTGCCTTATGTATAAATATTATTCTTTTTCAGATTTTTATGATAACTCGCGATCAAGCAGTCCACTGCAGGTTTCTTCAAGTATTGTTTATGTTATTTCTGTATGTTTTGCATTTTGAATGCCTTTTTTTGCGTGCTGTTGCTTTAGTACTTCTTCTGTCATACGGAAAAGGGGCGTAACTACATATTTTGAGTTTTGTGGTGTAGGCGTAAACGCGTAACTCACAGTTACAAAGTTACTTAAATAAAATATTAGTGATTTTTTTTTTATGAAAAGCCTATTTTTGAAATTATATAACAATCTAAATTACAGAAAAACCTTAATTGATTCCGTAGGCATGGTAAATTAGCAATTTGTGATTAAAAGTAGGCTATTATTCTAGATTTGCTGCGCAAGCGAAGAAGATGTAGTACGCACGGTGTGGTGGATAATTCGCATGAAAAAACGACTTGCAAAGGGGTGATAGTACCTCTATCTCTCTATCTGATCCTAATTTGTCTGCTCAATTATTTACCACATCACAGAGTTAAACGTAATTTTTCAAAACGAAATGGAGAGTTCGAGCCGCCAATCAATTGACGAGTACATGGTCAAATTTAAAGGACGCAGCTCATTAAAACAATACATGCCTAAAAAGCCGATTAAAAGAGGATTTAAGGTATGGGCGAAATGTGATGCCACAACGGGTTATATGTACCAGTTTCAAATTTACACCGGCAAAGGTGACAACGTCGAGCATGAAGGCTTAGGTTATAATGTTGTGATGTCTTTGTGTAATAACCTACCAGAACCTACATTAGTAGCTTTCGACAATTTCTTTACAAGCTGCAACCTTATGGATGCCTTGTATGTCAAAGGAATATACGCAGTCGGGACTGTCCGATCTGACAGAAAAGATCTTCCAAGTATTTTAAAGAAATCACAACCAAAAGCATTGAGATTGGAGAAGCATCAATTTGCGTCAGTGTCAGCAGGTCCTATTACTGCAATTAAGTGGCATGACACACGAGACGTGACAGTGTTAACTACGGCTCACCATCCACGTGAGGTGGTGTATGTCAAAAGAACACAAAAAGATGGATCTAGGCAAGACATACTTTGCCCCAAAGCAATCGCCTCGTATACCCTCACGATGGGTGGTGTAGACCATTTTGACCATTTTCGTTCATCATACCCAATCGACAGAAAATCCAGAAAGTATTGGATGAGACTGTTTATTTTCATGTTTGATTCTGCGATTATAAATTCATACATAGCTTATAACACAACGCATGTAGTAAATGTTCATTCTCACCGAAATTATAGGTTAAAAGTAGCGCGCGGATTAATAGATAATTTCACACGAAAAAAAAATAGGCCAATAGTGTTTAAAAATAAAAAAGGTGGTAACTTTGGGGTACCCGACGAAATCCGCCTTTTAAATGTCGGAGTACACATGCCGGAAGAAACTGACACCTATTAAAGATGTAGATTTTGTAGCACGAAAAGGGAACAAAAGCGTACAAAGATATGTTGCACTATGTGCAAAGTAGCATTATGTGCTCGATCTTGCTTCAGGTTATTCCATATGGCTGAATACTCCAATGTAGAATAAGCAAAATGTTAGTTATTAAGCAAATTTTTTTATAAAGTGATTTGATTTTTTGATTAAGAATAAACATTTTGGTTATAGATATTAAACTCTTTCTTATTCACTCATCTTTATCACTCAGATTTACCATCACAACAGAATATAAAATAAAACAAGTAGAACCAAGAGGAAGTCACTAGTTAAGCTACAAAAACTAAACCGAAACGGACAATGGTAACTATTTTACCACCAAATTGAAAAGTTTGGGAGTCATGATCGGATAATGGTAAATTATTTACCATCAGTAAAACTACCCCATCCCCTATTTTTTTAATATTTTTGATGCCAAAAATAGAATCTGCAAGTGTTCGTTACCCTAAAACCACCCTAATTTTCTTAATAACTTGTACAGGGGCTCGCGTTTGTTTAAGGGTTAAGATGTCCCGCGTAATTTCCACTGCATGTCTCTGGCTGACGTCTTGCCAGCCTTGCATATGGCTAGACTAGTCAAGAACGTCAGCCATGCATGTTAGTTTAGTTACGCACAGTTCGTTTTTAGATTTAGTAAGAATCCGCATGGAAGGTGAGGATCCGCAAGCTCAGCAAGCTTGGCTAGCTTGGCAATATGCCGCGGGCAGACGCAAGTCCGGCAAGTAATGCAAGAGCTGCAAGTTGCAGTTTCAGCCGCGCTTGCTGTGACTGCGGATTCTGGCTTTGCCAGTTAGTATAAGTTAGTTTAAGTTAGTGAAATAGTTTAAACAAATTGTTATTGTTGAATTAATAAATTTATTGGATTAAATGGTACCTCCAAATAAATAGAGGTAGTTAGCTCGCGGGCCGGGACGACATACAGCTCCCGGACAGGTTAAACAAAAAAAAAAACTAGAGGGTAGGCGCGATCCTCAATGACTCTATTGGTATACTCGGACCTAGCAACAGTGGAGCCACGGGCTGTGGATGCACCGCGGGGCACCGTGCACAACAACGCGCCTGTGGCGGACTCGCTGTCGGCCCCTATTCCGGACTCACCCTCTCAGGCAAGGCTGAATGGCACAGGCCACCGAGAGGAGGAAGGGATGTGGCTGGCAGGTCCTCCCCACACCAGTTCTCCCCAGCAAGCAGCCCCGATGGCTGACTATAATCCCAGCGGCCGTCGGCGAGAGAGCGGGGCGTATGTCTACACGAACATCCTGGACACGTCCTACGATAATATCACGGATGCCAGCACCGACGGACAGCTGCAGGTTGGAGTTAGTGATCGGGGAGGTGGCCAGCACGTAACTGATTGCGCCCTGACTCAGGTGCGGGAGAATGTCGACGGGCAGGTAGGCTTGGGCAAAAAATATCGATATATCAAAATATCGATATTTTTTCAGAAAAATATCGTTATAAATCAGCGATATTTTTTCCCGCGATATATCAACTTTCGATATTTATTTTTAGGTATCAAAATCGATATATTTTTTAAAGCTCTGCTGTCTGCTCATCACTCATGCGTCACATTATGTCTTTGACCAATCTGATTTCTTAAATTTAATTCAAACGCAAACAAAAATTACACTCTATAGTCTATGACCTGCTTGTCTATTTTGTTCATCTATGACAATGACACTGCTTGTTGGTTTGGTTTGGTTGGTATCACTGACTGCGTGTGCGTGTGTTGGAGTGTTGGTATGGTACTTGGGTGTGGCGGCCGACTGGCGAGTAAGCTCAGCTCAGCGTAGCTCATTGTTATTTATGATAAAACGTTATTATGTCTGCTGTGTGGAAGTTCTTTACCAAAAAACGGAACAACGAACCTGTTTCTTGCAACTTGTGCGGTAAAACGTACAAAACTTGTGGAAACACTACAAATTTGGCAACACATTTGAAAACGAAGCACCATTATGCTTATTTGCAAGTGGTAAACATACAAAATTCATCGAAAACCGAAAAGTCTAGCAATGAGACTATAGATGTTGCGTCGGCAAACTTTGATGATGATGACACCAGTGTTGATGTAAGTCTCAAAAGATCCAAACTAAAATTGCAATAATTAGTCAAATTTTTAAATAGGTTATGAAATTATTTTTGTTCTGTTGACTATTGTCAGGTTACTTTACCAAGATCAAGTACTCCAAATACGAAGAATACATTTAATGACGATTCCCAAATACAAGAGATTAGAGAAAATTCTGTACATTCTCCAAAAATCCAATTCTTCAATGAAGCCGCAAAAAAAAGAAAGCAAGAAATGCAACTTAAGCAACCTACATTAGCAAGCTGTTTTGAGAGAAGTTCAAGCTTTGAAGGTAAGTTAGTGCCACGGTTTTAAAAAAAATATATTTTTATCTTAATTTTGATAATATTAACATTCATACATTCCGATAAACAAATTAGTTAGAGTGATTCAAAATATTTTAGTGATGTTCCTCAATCAATTTGCAAATATATCGATAGTTTAGACGTGACTTTATTTATATTTGTGTTTTCAAACTATTTTTTTTTTCTAAGTAAATACCAATTATATTACTTAAGATAATTTATATATTTCAGAAGGTGGACAAAAACATTGTGAAATTACACAGGCATTAATTTACATGATATGCAAGGACAATTTGTCAATGTCGTGTGTAGAAAAAAAGGGACTACAAAAATTTATTCGCACAGTTTGCCCTCTCTATAAACTGCCTTCAAGAAAAAAGGTTGTCTTTAAATTACTTTTGGTCTAATTTATATTTTTAATATTTAATCGCAGTGAAATAACTGATACTTTTTACTTTCAGGTAACTCACTTAGTACAAAACAGATACAATACTACAAAGGAGGTTATAATAAAAACATTGAAAGAGATATCTTTTTTTATGTTTCACAAGTGACATACTTACAATTACTAATTCTACCAGAAGTTTCTTAGTATTGACGGTTCACTTTATTGACATCGTAAACGGGTCGCCTGTCCTTCAGAGTTTGAACCTATGCGCCCAGAAACTTTCTCAGGTATATATTTGATGTACTTTATAATTTTTAACCCCACCTCTAAATTATTTTGATTTGCAATTATTACATTTTATACAGTGTACAAATAAACTTATTTTAGGGTCATACAGGACAGTACATCCAAGAATGTTGGAAAGAAATATGTGAAGAGTTTGAAATTGACAAAAATAAAATTGTATCTATTACCACTGATGGTGGCGCAAATATAGTGTCAGCGGTACGACTGTTTTTAGGTGATAATCATCGGATTCCCTGTATGGCTCATGTCTTAAACCTTGTAGTTGATGGAGTACTGAAAGAAATTAAAGAATTTTCAGCACTTACCGATCATGTCAAAACCATTGTGACGTTCTTTAAGCAGTCAGTCAACGCTATGGATCAATTACGAGCTGAACAAGAATCATGTGGAAAAAAAGAAGGTGAGGTGTTGACATTGATACAAGCTGTCAGCACTAGATGGAATTCTTGCTTCGACATGCTAGAGAGATTCGTTAAACTGTCTGCACTAGTAGCTAAAATTTTAGCCACAAAAAGCCAAACTAACAAGAATACACCAGATATGGTTCCATCGTCGCAACTTAATGTAATACGGGATTTTATTGCTCTTCTTGGTCCTTTCAAAGAAGCTACTGAGGAAATAAGTGGTGCGAATTATGTAACGTCAAGCTTAGCCATTCCTCTTACAACTTTAGTTACCCAAGTAACAGATCAAGCGACTCCATCGACCTCTTTAGGATTGATTGTAAAAAAGGCTTTACTCAAAAAAGTTGAAGACAAACTGGCTCCTTTAGAACGAAGTTCTTTTCTCTCAGTAGCTACTATTTTGGATCCTCGGTTCAAGCGTATCCACTTTACCTCGCCAGTTGTCGTGTCAAATGCTATATCCAAAATTAGTACTGAGATTCAAGCAGAACATCGGCGTAGAGGACAACTTTCTCCGGATAAAAATCCTGATCAAGCAGCATCAGAACAAGCTAGTGGGTCCTCTATCTGGTTCAGACATGAGAAATTATTAAATCTGAACATAGCTACGTCAGAGGTTCCAAGCAGTGGCTGTGTCCCCAATGAACTGAAGCAGTATTTGGACCAACCACTTTTAGAAAGAAAATCTGATCCCATCAAGTTCTGGGTAAATTGCCGACACTTCACGCCGGTTCTCTCGGATATCGCCCTAAAATATTTGATTTGCCAAGCTTCTTCAGTGTCATCTGAAAGAGTAGCTTCAATGGTGAATTTGGCTGTGCCGAATGATAGGAGCAGATTAACAGGCGAGCACATCAAGCAAAGAGTGCTCTTGATGTCAATATCAGACAAATACTGGTTTGAATGATGTAATTTTTGTTGTGTTGATGATGTTGATTTTTTCTTGGCTTTATGTACTTATTTTTTAATAATAAAACTGATGTCAAAACAGCCAGATGTGTATTTGCTTTAAAATTTCGAATATTTTGACAATTTTTATAGATAATTGCTTATTGCGCAGAAAATATCGATATATCAACATATCGATATTTTTTAGTCAATTATTATCGATATATTTTAAAAATATCGATACGATATATATCGATATTTTTTCCCCATTTGCCCATCCCTACAGGGCAGGATATGAGTCTGCAGCCTGAGCACCCACGACAGACAGCACCCGACCTACAGGACTCACAGATGCCGTTATACGATGAGAGACAGAACCGGTGCCAGCGGTGCGCATGGTTGGAATACGATATTGAGAGGTGTAACATAATAATAAGTAACAAGGACAAGCCCATCAACCACCTCCAACAAAATAACGCCCAACTGCTGTTCACAACGGTCCCGGAAAAAGCGTATCTTCTGAAGAACTCAAGAGAGTTTTATCCGAACCATCAACTTCTACAAAAAACAAAAATGTAAACAAAAAAAACAGAAGAGGAAAGCAGATTCAGAAAATGAAACAGATTCAGAAGAAGACCAGGTTGTGGACACTATTGATGATTCAGATTCTGAAGGCCCACTCAACGAAGCAGGTGACGATTCCAACGATGAAAATGTAGAACAGCAGCATGATAGTTCTTTACAACATGATTCCCGGCAATATTTTTCAGGAGATTATGTTGTTGTGGAGTACGAAGGGGAACAGTGGCCTCGCCAGATATAATCTATTGAAGAAGAAGGAGCCTACGTAAAATGTATGACCCGCTCTGGACTGTCATGGAAATGGCCAGAAAGAGAGGATAAAATATTTTATCCTCTCCATGATTTAAAATATAAGATTGAAGCACCAAAAAAAATTAGCACAAAATGGGCCTTATTCAGAGTCCCGGAACTGGAATATAAGTGGGGAAATCCAAAAAATATTTTTTATTAGTCAATTTAATGATTTTTTGATTAAAATTCTTAAATAATTTCTAAAATTAGTTCCTGTAAAAGTTCTTTTTTTTGTTAATTTCTAAAGAGCAGACAGTTTTGTTAAATAGATCGTAATTTTTACTTTATAAATAAAAAAAAATAAGATTCATTGTTGTTTTTTCTTTTTTTTTTTCAAATATCACTTCTAAAATCTATTTTTCTATACATATTTGCAAGACAGACTTTTAACTGTAGTCCTAATTTGATTAAACATACATTTTCTTTGTCAAATTCAAGCTGGTCTATAGTTGAAAACATCATACACAACTATGGTCCAATATGAAAAAATAAAAAAAATATAGGTACAATTTATGTACTTTTTATAAAAACAACTTATACGTATAATTAGCAATACTGTAAGGTTTATTCTGAATCAAATTCCTTCCCATGGTTGGCAATAGATTTTTAATACAATGTTACAAAATGAATAGAACGTAGTTTTGGACCATAGATGTATGATTTTACGGTAGTTTTTTTATGGTATAATAATAATAATTTAATTGCTCAGCTAAAGTACAATGCTTAACTTCTATACTTCAGATCTATACTCTCTATATGTGCATTACATTAGTACTTATATGGACAAGATAATATGGTATTTAAAACAGAGGATCAGAATCTGTAATTTTTGAATGAAATCTGTTAACGTCAACATGTATCTCTAGTCAGGCTTTGCTAGATAGGGCAAAGTGAATACGGTATCCACTTTTAGTAATTTGCCCGCTATTAGTAATTATTGAAAAATATTTCACAATAATATTATTATTTTAGATGGTAAATAAATATAAAAATAAAACCAATCAAGGCTCGTGGGATCCACCAAATGTAATGCAAACGGCTATAAATTTATGCAAGGCAGAAGAGTTAACAAGAGCACAACCAAAAAACATGGGCCAGCCTACGTAACCTTGTACAGTCACTTAAAAGCGGTAGTGTTGCTCCAAAACTCGGTCGATTTCGCCCTGTTTCGTTTTCACTGAAGACCAAGTGGTAGAATTAACAACATATCTCAAGGACATGGATAGTGTTTTCTTTGGAGTTCAATAATTTAGCTTTCACTTATCCAAAGAAGACTGTAAATATTACCAAGATTGAGAAAATAAACAAAAATAGCTAAAGAAGCTAACAATCAAAGAATAATAGAAAGTGGATATTGTATGTTTTTTCTGCGAAAAAATGTACATTGAAGAAGACGACAATCCTATTGAAAATTGGATTCGGTGTGATGTTTGTCACCGTTGGTGTCACGAAGAGTGTTCAGCTTTTGAAGCATAACACATCGTGACACAATATACCATGCACAGCAGAGTATATTAAATATAAAAGAAAATTAGGAACAGTTATCACAAATTTTGTGATAACTGTTCCTAATTTTCTTTTTTAAGTTAAAGTTAGATTTATTCAGTTAATAGTTATTTTTAGAAATTAAAAGGTGGATGTTTACTTTGCCACTTTACCACTTTACCATATTCACTTCACATTATGTATCCACTTTACCCAGGGGTCAGGGCAAAGAGAATAATTTCTCATTAGTTTTATTTACTACTACTGTTGATCTTTAAGTATTTTCAAAGAACTGATTATGTTCTTTATCAGAGCCATTAATAAAGACTGATCTGAGCCATTAACTTTGTTTTTTTCATTTATACTATTTCTGCTAAAGCAATATATATCTTAAATATTAATTTCGTTCGGCCTTCCCCTACGTACTGTTTTCTCAAGGGCTATGCATAGGTACAAGTTCTAAATATATTTTGGGTCTCAGAATACTAAGCGTATGCCAAATGAGCCTGATTTAGGAGCAGTTTCTGATACTGTAATTCGATTACTGCGTCTAATCCCAAGACATGTTCTTTTTTTTAATATTTTTTTTAACTTATTTAAGAGGGTCTTAGCATAGTTGATTACGTCACTCTCGAGGAAAATATCTATAATACTTATTCTCTGCGCTTAACACCTAACATAGTATTTTTATACATGTTTTTGGCTGACCAAGACAAAGATTCAGCCAAAATACTGTTGTACATACCAATACAGGCAATTAAGTACATTCAAACTGTTTATTAACATATTGCGCTCTGTCTCATTTCTGACACATTCCGCTAAAATATGAGTAAAATCCCTAACAATGTTGCATTCTGTACAGTTCGGAGATTCAGTTATTCCCATAAAAAAATTTAAAGCTATTCAGCGGGATGCCAGAACGTAATCTAAGAGCCATGACAACATTTTTTCTGGGCATATCTGTACCAACAAACTAGGGGACGCCCTAAGACATGTAAACCATATTGTTAACTTCAATAATTTCTATACCAACATTCCCTTGTTAAGGAAGGGCTTTACTGTTTGGGCACAGAGCAGAAAAACAGACTAGGAAAGAGCTGCAGGTCGCCTAAGAAAAAGGAAGTGATGAAATCAAATATACCACGAGGAACTTACCACGAAAATGTCGCCACTTATGAACGAATAAATTTCTCTGCGACGAGTTTGAAGGACAACAAACAAGTCTTATGGATCACATATGTTGACTCAGAACCAGCTGAAACCATCCAGCGCAACGATAAAAAACTAAAAAATAATATTGAAGTACCATGTCCTAGGGTTATCAAAGAGATTATCATATAAGAGTGGTGGATTTGATGGACTGTTTCATTGGCTGATATAGCATCCGCATGAAGTCACAAAAATTTACTTTGAGACCGTTTTAAGTTTTTAACATAATATGCTGGATATGGCAGAAATCAATTCGTGGGTATATATAAAAAAAAAATTGGCAAGCACCCAAAAGAGATCTTGAATCTTGCATATTTTAGAACTGAGCTTGCAGATACTTTGCGTCGATATCAGAGCCTTCCTGAAAATAAAAGAGGAAGACCGAGTAACAGTCGCCAGGATCAGACTATTATTATTGACAAAGCGACAGTCTTCCTGGGAATCAAAATGGATTCCACTTGACAATGGGATCCACATATACATGATCTCTCCGGTAGACTTAGTTCTGCTGCATATGCAGTTCTTAGGATAAGACGTAGCTACTGCTCGCCTAGTTTATTTCGCGTACTTCCACAGTATTATGTCGTATGGTGTATTGCTGTGGGGAACTGCTGCTGAGATAGAGACAATCTTTATCATACAAAAGCGTGCAATTCGAGGCATATATAAAATGGGTCCTAGGGAATCAGTAAGGGATCTTTTTAAAGAAATTGATATTTTAACTTTACCTAGTCTGTATATATTTGAAAATATTATGTATGTTCGTAAAAATTTGAGTAAATTTATTTAAAACAGTGACAATCACGATTACAATACTAGGAATAAACATAAAATAGCGGTGCCAGGTTTTAGATTAGCAAAGACAAATAAAAGGTCCTTCTTAGGCAATTGTGTGCGGTTTTATAATAAAGTTCCCAAACATATTACAACGCTCACAGAAGGGAAATTCAAGTTGCATGTGAAAAACATATTGATTAAGAAATCCTACTACACAGTTTCTGATTACATAAACGACAAAAATGCCTGGACAATTCCGCCTCCGCCAAGCTATTGCCTGTCACCTACATAATTTAAACAAATATTGTAATAACTCTATTATATAGTAAGTATGTAACACATTGTTAAAAGATGTTTAAAAGAATGGCCCCGAGTTTCTTGCCCGTTCTTCTCGCAGTGGCTCTATACAATTTATTTGCTGAACGTGGCAGTACAATGTAGAATATTTCAATACTAAAATTTGTAATTGACCATCATAAGAGCGTCATAGACGCCTAAATTGAATAAATGATTTTGACTTTGACACTCCAGAAACAACTACAAATTTTGTTTTACTAAGTAATGCATGGATTATAATTCGATACCAACTAGTGTTTCCAAATTAAGCCCCATAAAACTACAAAAGATGTTTTTTCCTTTGATGTACCCCATATGCCAAACGAGCATATTTATTATAAATACAATAAAAACTGCATGCACTTAAGGGTTGGAAAAAGGCGAGTCTGTATTACAGATCCACAATGTTTAATGAACCTTGGATTTTTGACAGTTGTAACTTATGTGTTAATCACGCTCAATTCAAGGCTTCAACAAAAAAACAACTTTATCTCTGATATCACAGACTTAAGGCATTTCAAATGAAAAGTAAACTTTGCATAAAACAGTTTGACAAAACCAAATTGGACCACTTCACGAATAGTTAGTAGTCCCCACATACTCTAAAATGTTTTATGTTTCTCTGTAAGTTAGCCTATGACCACTATCTCACCTGATGGTAAGTGCTGATGTGGTCGAAGATGTTGTTCAGGCTTACCTAGAATTACTGGCTCTCAAAAACAGCTGCCGAAACACACCGTTAGGTGCTTGGCGACAGATTTTGTACTTAAGGATGGTAGCTAGCAAGGCGGACATTCGCAAAATGCCCTACTAACATGCTATAACGACTGCCATCCTAAGACAACAACCGGGATCGACGGCTTAACGTGCACTCCGAAGCACGGAAGCACTATGTAGTAATGTCACTAGCGGTCACCCATCCAAGTCATGACCGCGGCGGACGTTGCTTAACTTTGCTTATCGGTTCAGAACGGCAAGCAAACATCGCTACGAGCGCTTCAAAGATCAAGTAAAGTCAAGAAAGAATTGCGAATTAGGGAATGGATTTATTTTGTGTTGACATCAGCAAAATAAAGAGAAGTCTAAAGATGATGTAATCGGACAAAGATAAACAGAATTAAAAAAAAATAGGAGTGGACATAAGGACAAGTAATAATATTTTCCCTAAAAATTATAGAATATGTTTGTCTAACTACTCATTAACCCATTGCCATCGGCGATAATTATAACAATAGAATTTCATTCATAAATTGGCCATAGTGGTCCAGTCCGATGCCAACTTATTAAACCAGTAAATTACCAAGTAAATTAGACCAACAGGTAAATAAGAAGTTTTAAACATCCGGAAAGAAAATACTTTAACCACAAATATTGCAGTGAATGACACTAACTAATAAGAATACACATTTTCTAAAGAAAGTAAACTGCCTGGAAATAAAATGCAATATTAAAACCAAATTCGATTCACTCTAAAGGAGAAAGTGGACCAAACGAGTATCTCTAAAAAATATTAGAGACGCATGTCACATTGCGCAAGTGACATTTGTGCTACTGGAAATTGAAAACTGACTTATTTTAATATTTAGTGATAATAGAAAAAAAGAATATTCCTAACAAAAATAAATTACGACATCGAGGAACTAACTCAAGGTTATGCCAAAATTTAATAGAACAACCAAAGAACAACACTGCAGGGTAAAAATATATATTTTCTCAAAGAAATTATTTCACTAAAGGTTCGATTCCGACATATGATTTCGAATTTTTAGGTATTTTGAGGAACTGGCCACTTTTATCTCAAATATCTGGCGTTTCGTTAGGAATTCCTTATTTAAATTTATTTTTAATTTATGCTTGTGCATTTGGATTTTGAATTAAGTGTATTTAAAAATAGTTTTTTTGTTTTTAAGGTTTTGAATTTTTTACTTTGCGCCATTTGATGTTTTACTCACATCGTTCTGCTCACAATATGCTAAAACTAAAACGTCCACCATGGCACCAACACTGCAGAAACAGCTCGAAAGATTAATTTTATTAATAGAGAAGCTGTAACAGAAAACACGCTTCGTTCAACGTACTATCGATTGCCGGCTTTTGAAGCTGGATTCCGTTATTTTCTTGAACCCTATGACCCAATGAAGAATTAAGAAACCATGGAAGCGGATCTTTGCAAACCACGTCAGAGTTAGCGACAAGGTTCAGCGTGAATAATAAAACAATTTTAATTCACTTGAAACTAATGGGTAAAGAAAAAATACTCGAAAAATTGGTAAACTTGGTAATTGGTGGATGAATTGGGTGAAGCACAACGGCTCAACCGGTTACATTACTCAACCATCACAATAACGAGGGATTTTGAATAGAAGAAAACAGAATCCTGTACGACATTCGGAAGCCCACATAACAATGGTTGTAACTATAAGAACCGGCAATACAAACGAACCGGCAATAAAAAATACATACGCCCCAAGCAAAAGTTGAAGCAGAAAACGGTACTGTTCGGTGTCTGGTGGACCAGTGCTGGTCTCATCAACTACAGTTTCCTAAGATCTGGCCAGACGATTATGGCAGATCTATAATGGCAACAATTGCAAACAAAAGCTAGCCGTTGAACAAACAACCGAAGCTGGACAATTTCCCTCAATCACTGCTGCTTCACACAGCACACACATTACAACAGACGATCGCTACATTTGAGGAGTAGCGATTGGAATGTCTCCGACACCTTGTTCACACTCCCCGGACCTTGCTCAAAAGATTACTACATTTTCCAGGATTTTTTAAATTTAATGCAAAGAAAAAATTTAATTCCGATGTGGCAGTCCGAACCGCTTTCAAATATTTTATTGATTCTCGCTCTCACATTTTTTTCAGCAAAGGAAACAATGAACCTATCAATTGGCGATGTGCGTGACAATGGTAGATACTTTAATTGTTTAAATATATATAGAAATTGTTTAATTATATATTGTTTTTGTTCGTTTAACTTTTTCCATATAACACGCTAATTTCATATGTAAGGTTGCTTTATAAATTCTATGAAAAAATGTTTTTATAAAATGACTGTTCAACAATGAACGATGTAAATTTAAAATAAGTTTGCTACTGCCCAATTTACCAATAACACATACTATTATGTATAGCTCCTTGCACATTAAACCATTTACACGTGATCTTGTAGCGAGAGATGGTAGGCCCCTACTAGATTGACTGACGACATCGTGAAAGTCGCGGGTAGCCAATGGTTGTGGCGTTCTATGGTAGAGGCCTTTGTTCCACAGTGAACGTCTTCCGGCTGCTGAAGGTGATGATTACGCGTGAACAAAAGGCTGCCACTTTTTAAACTCACAGAGTAATAATTGCAATGAAACATGGCAATGCTGAGTGTGCTGGTAGCCGGCTGGAGCATTTGGACTACCTGTGGGCCTGCCATGGCACTTAGGTTGCCTAAATGCTTTCGTTATAGAAGCCTTAATACAACACTAAGGCTTCTATAACGAAAGCAATTAGACCTATACTAAATAAAATTAAAACATTTATGTGAAAGAAAGCGTAGGATGTCAACGAATTTCTGAATGATAGAATTTACATTTAAATAAGACATTATAATAAATTTTCCTTCGGTAAATATATTGACATTTCAAAATATATAAATTGTAATATTCCTTGACATCTTAAAAATACTGTATAGTTAATTAAATAATAATTTCAATATATTATTAATATAAATATTAATACTGTATTATTTTAAGCAAATTCACAGTAGGTATTTCTATATAAAGCCAGTAAGGGTTATTTTAGCTAGATTTAATTATGATCTCGGTTACCTATCCTTTCATCTGGCATGAAAAAAATATAAAAGAAAAAATTTCCTTGACCAGGACAGGTTGCACCAGTTGAATGGATAAGTTAATTAACTAAGTTAAAGAACTCAACTTAAGATATTTTCAACACACTAGCTCGTAACGGGCCTTTAAATGCACCGATTTCAGGGCCATAATGAGGTCTGTTACGCATCGTGCTTTTTTCTACTTTACCGCACTTGTTTTAAATAGAAAAAAATAACAACGTTTCCGACTTCTCGCCAAGGAGATTGTAGTTTAACTTATTAGGAACCGGTGGACCCGCGTTATATTTACCGGAAAGATTCCAACCAGTTCAAAGTAAAGATTGTAGTTTGTTTCATTAGTTTTTCATATAAAAACAAACCAGAGTTTTTACCTATTTAATTCTAAACCTTCTTAATCAGATTATTATTGCTATCAAAAAGATAAAGTAAATATTGTCGGATCAAAATTTTCGTATTCGTTCCTCGCAAGTGTGTTGAAAAACGTCGTTTGACATACGTGCGCTTTGAGAGTTACAGCCACTGCTTTCTTGTAGCCCTCCCCTACGGCTCGGCGAGCAATATCGCCTCGGCTGTAATTTGCCACTTACCCCACTTATATCATAATGTAATATTACGCACGCATGTTACATAAGTTTAAAAAAAGATTGTGTATTGTAGTGATCGTTTTATAAAAAATAAAGAGTGGAATAAATTGTTACATTGAATGTAATGTTTTTTATACATATGTACTAACCTATAACTTATATATTGGTTTAGATTTACAACTAGTTTCGACTTATAGGAAACACCGTCACAGGTGTTTGTATGTCAATAACAGGGAATTGGAAGTTACTTTACAAAATTGGTATAATTTTTAATATTTTCCCTTGGTAATTATTATTTTTATTTTTCTATCAAATGTCAATATGCAGAAACAAGAATGACAACTTGAAAACATAAATAACAAAAAATATATTTTACTTAACATTTATATCTTAAAATCTCCTGATGATGGCTTAGCGTAGGGCCTGAGTGAAAAGCGTCCAGCGAAGCGTTCAGCGTTGCGTGTAAGCGGCGAAAGAGCGTTCGCCCAGTGGCCTTAGTTCACGCTTAGCGTTCGTGGTCACATTCGAACGACATGGCGCGCACGCGTTTGTCACCGCTGCAAAACACAAGCTGGGCGTCAAGTCTGCTAATCAATATGAATCTATAATGGTCTCGGCCCGGTCAATTTTGATAGTTTTGGTAGTCTACTAACTTCATATTGTTCATATTGAGTCAATATTGATTCAGTCTCGGTATCATATGAAAACGAAACGAAATCATAAAATAATAATAAATAATAACGAAATTGTTTTCTGAATTACCTTACTCTTCTGTTTTATTTTTTGTTGGCAATATCGTCAAACCAGCCTGGATTCATCATGGATTCATATATTCGTAAGGGATCAGCAGACTACCGATTCTTTCTTGTATGAATCTATGCTGAATGTGAACATGTAATTAGCAGACTTGGCCCCCTAGTTTAAGTGGCACGCGACGCCACACTCAACGCCCCGTTCACCGCAAACAAGCACGCTGACACTCGCGACCATTTCGTCGCTTAGCAAACAACACCGCTCAAGTCATTTTGACTTGTTTTAGAGGAGAGTGAAAAAACCGTATCGTACGGAATTGATAATGGTTCAGTACTAAGAGTGATACTTAAGCGGCTAACAATATAATATTTTGTGTTGCATCCGATGGTTCTATGTGCAAACAGAAGCTCTAGCCAATGGCATTAAAATGTAGATACCGCCGGCAAAATTCGACTTGAGCGGTGTTGTTTGCTAAGTGACGATTTGCATCTGTTTAACACGAACGCTGCACGCCCCGCCCTGCGCCACGCTCAAGTCGAGCGTGCACTTAGTTCGTAGACTATGTGTTAATAATCGGGTAGTTTATTCTAATTATCGTAATGTATTATTATACACACATTACACGTAAACTGGCTTATTGCACTTAAGTTCATAATAAAACTTATAAAACGCGTCATTTTAATCCACCGCTCCTAATGCTGATTTTAAATTCTCTGCACAGCATAAGAAAATTAATTTATTTAATTCTTCGAAAGTGTTCAAAAACGTCGTATGTAACATGTGTTTATTCGTCTGCTTTATTACGCTATCAACTTGGCTTCGACCAGACTGCGATACAGTATACATTGCCTTGAAATTAATAACAAACGTGCCTTTTATGTATCATAGTGTCATTACATGCACGAGTTTTCAGACCTTATTTTAGTAAATAATACGGGATAACTCACGTGAAGAAGTCAGATAGCTCCGACTATAGTTTCAACCACATCCGGTGGTCTTTTTCAAGGAGAGCTCGGGACGCCCGCGTTGACGCCTCGCTTAGCAAGACGTTTCGCGAGGTTATTCACGTGAGTTATCCCGTATTATTTACTAAAGCTTTCATTTTTTTTATACATTTAGTAATTAAACAACTTTAAACGGTTTAAATCGCGTATATTTATCATTATTTTAAATTTACGTTTGAAACCGTTTAAAGTTGTTTAATTTTAATTGTAATCATTTGGGAAACACGATGTTAAAGACTCAATATTATACTAAAGCATTAAAACAATAAATAAAAAATTTGTCGTAGGTTTTCGAGATTATTACACATAGTAATTAAAAACTTTAAACGGTTTAAATAGCCTATATTTATCATTATTTCAAGTTACGATTTGAACCGTTTAAAGTTGTTTAATTACTATGTGTAATAATCGCGACAACCTAAGGCAACATTTTTATATATAGTTTTAATGTATTAGTATAGAATTGAGTCGTTACCATCGTGTTTCCCACATTTGTAAAGAAATATAAAATAAAACTTAAGAACACTAAATGTGTCATTATACTAAAACAGTACTCCATATAACTCTACCATCACAATCAAGTTAATACAAAATCTTAGCTTTAGCGTTTATATATAAACTTCATACCTTAAATCAAACTATAACAAATATATTCAGTGGGGACGGTCCCCCAAACCACAGGATATATCACATTAAAACTCCCAATGTCATTGAGAGATATCATATAAATAGTAAGTACATACCGTACAGCTACACCTAATGCAAACAATAAAATCAACATCATAGATAATAGATTCACAAATTTCATTTCGCGATCGTCATTGGTCGTCTTTTGTTAGGGCAATAATTTAAACGCCCACCAAAAAGTTCCAATTGTCTTCAGACTTTAAGAAAGCTATGAGTTTTAACTCGAATTGGGTATGTTTTAGTTGTAATATATAGATACTTTTTGGTAGGCGTTAAGGTACATGCCTGTTGTAAACTAGTCAACCTGAACTGCAATAGAAAAACAGTAGGGGCATTAAGCCTTAGTTGGAATATCGTTCGTCAAGTCAAATAACCCTTCGGTATAAAATTTTATTGAAAACATTTTTTATAGTTTTAATAATAGTCAAATAGGTGACGTGACTGCGCCTTAGAGCGATGTATTCAGAAAACATTTTAAATATTTATTTTCTCATCTTGCGTTTTCTCCAACCGTTTTGTTTTTAAATAATTTTACTGTCCTATATTATTTTAAGCTTTCTCTACATCCCGCTCATTAGCTAGCTAAAAGGCATTCACCTTTATGTTCTTTGCACATACTGCTGTCTGCAGAGTTAGATTACACTCAACACATTTTTTTTTTTTTTTTTAATATTGTTAGGTTTGCAATAACGCCTGCTATGCGTATATGCTATATCGTATATCCCAATACGATGGTTAAAGAACGATAGGAAAGATTTTAGTTATGACGTCATGTCATATTAGCTCAATTGGTTAGAGCATACCCCGGCTCAAGGGGTGGATGGACGCGGGCTCGAATCCCGCACATGACTTAAATTTTTCCTATCGTATATTTGTGATTTTGTAATTTGTGATTTTGTAACTCAGTCTCATACTTCCTTCTTATCCACAACACATATATTTGAAGCCTAAAGATGCAGATTTTACAAAAATAAACAATTAATCCTTGCGCATCTAAATACTCACAATATAATTTCATTACAAATGTCCAGATCTTGCAATAAATCCCTGCGCATCTAAACAGACGCAATAAAATTTCATTCATAAATGTCCAGTTTTAGACGTGTGTATACTAACAGGTTATTTTATATTGTCTTCGACTTGACTAACAATTAGTTATGTGTTTGAAACTGGTTTTAAGTCGCTACATTATGCCCATACTATTTCTATACAGTACATTAACATACTAGCAAAACATTTTGTCAACTCCTATTAAAGCTATGACTCGTGTTGTTATTCTGCAAGAAGCTCGGCGTTTTACCTTCCTTCACAGTCCTTAACGCCTGCAACACTCTCGCTGTGTCTAACTCCTTTTCCGATGCCTTTTCGTTGTCTAAACATATCTCACTCATCCTAGCATTGAACTGCTCGATAACTTTCACTCTGTAGTCTATTGTCGACGCTACAGGATTGGCCGTCAACCACAAATATTCCAAGCACGGTAGTTTGCATATGTGCTGTACTTCTTCGACATCTTCAACTAAGTTGCAACTTAAATCTAGACTGATTAATGAATAAAGTCTGCGAAATCCTTCAAGTGAAATCACCTTGTTTTGGGACAAATCAATTTTCACTATGTTACCTATTTTGGAATGCCAGTTTTCACATAAAGAGAAGTTGTTCATAGACAGGTTGAGAACACGCAACGCGTGGAGACTGGAGATGTCGCAGAGCTCGGTGAGGCGGTTGGAAGAGAGGTTGAGTTCTTGCAGTCCTGGGACCAGTTTGATGGCCCAGTCAATGTTCTTTATGTTGTTGCTAGCGAAATTGATTGAGTAGAGTTTCTTCCATTTCTGTGAACAAAGTATTTGAAGTAAATTTATTATTATTGCCAAATGCTTGATGTGTATTAAAGGAGAGGAAATAACCATCGACAGATTGGTGATCTCATCTGGTTTATCCCGCCGTTTCTATGAATTTATCGATACATTTTTTTAAGGAAAATACGAGTATGTTAGTAGGTTATCTGTGACAGAGGGATTAAAACAAATTTATATAATACCGTATATGATACGTTTTTATTTTGTGGAGAACGGTTAAGGAGGCTTTATTGAGAACCATAAATAACCAATTAATGCCGCAAAATGAAGCTAAGTTTAATATCTTCCTGCTTTCTTTTAGTAATTAAGTATAGCTCTTTCCACTCACAACGGCGCGCTCTTCCATATTTTTTTAATTTGCAACTACTACTGCCTACCCAAGCGATCATTTTATTTTTTTACTCTATGAATCTTTTCACTCTTACTAAGACGAGAGCCTTCGTGAGTGAACAGCTCTTTAACCGTTGTCTGTATTGCGTCTTCGAATATAGATTTCTAGAAATCTATTAAAGTCCCATGAATAATACCTATCTTCTAATAATAATAAATTATATCATAAAACGGCTAACTGATAGGAAATTAACACGTGTCGGTGAGTCATATCACAACATCCCTATACTGTGACCGAGGTCACTGGGGCGTCTGATAACTCGTAACTGTAATGAATGGAGATAGGGCATTTGAAGAATGCAAACACTATAAATGGATGGTACCTCAAGTAGAAAATTTGTCACCAAACACTAACAATTCCAGCAGCTGTTCTTAGACCGAGTAATTCTATGTTAAGCCCGTTTACAATCCTTGAAATCATCCATCATCATACCATCAGGTGAGATTGTGGTTAAAGGCAATAATTAATCGAGGTCAAATGACTGATCATATATCAGTCTAACAACTTATCCTAATTATGGAAGCAATAAATTATCAGAATATGAGTAGTAAAATGCGTCATAATCGCACAGATTTCAAGAAGAAGAAGGTCCTCGTTCGCCTATAATTTATTATTGCGCTGCGTCTAACTTTAAAGCCACCTCATCGGATGGATCATTTCAAGGATGTAATTTATTTTATCACTAACGTAGTTACGTACCGACTACAATGCAACAGCGTGAAAATTAAACACCATTATAATATATAGCGTCTTATTTTATAATGACTAAACAAATATATGATAGAAGAGCACGACAAGGTCGTCACACACTGAAGTAGCTCCTGTTTAAAATTAACTTTAATCTTTACTACTCACTCCATCAAGCTACTGTCTGTTATCTCTTAAGTACATACTCCTACAATACCTACAAAGCATTTTAAACTCCGGTACCTACACCAGGTAAAAGAAAACGTGTAATTTATTTTATACAAGATGTACAAATAAAATTAAAAGGCGCGTGTCGCGATGTGCAAAGCGTTGCGCCGCCGTATTTTAAAATGTTTTAAATATAAGCATGAGTCAAGAAGCTCGACTAACTCACACAAAAATTAAAGAATGTAATCTCAAGTGCAGGAGTTGATTCGCTTGGGCACTTGGGCAGGACTTCGCTTGATTAGATAAACGGACTACGGCAGGTGCCGAAAATATATGCGGATCTTGAAGTCTAAACCTATTGACAGAGATTTAAATAATTTTACTATGGTTATGTAAGGATTAAGGAGTAAATAGATGAACAACCAAAACTGTATCGCGTGAGGAATGATATGTGCTAGTGCCTGCCTTTTTATCTTATTGCAGTTAGACAGATAGATATAACTATATCCAAGTAGATTCCACAAGTCGACCTACCTTGCCTATCATAATCTGCGTCCTAACGACAACGTTAGTGACCTTTGAATCAGTTTGGTGTCGTGCTCTTGAGTTAATCGAATTAGAGCGGCATGGTTTACACACTGCGAAAAATAGAAGAAGCTCTCAATACGTGTGTTTCTTTTGTATGTTTGTTACGCCGTCAATTATGAATATATTTTAATGTTTCTTTTTTGTTTGGTAGAGTATACATCCAAGTTGGTCGCATTTAAGTCTCAATAACATTGATGCAGACTCATGATTACTAAAAAAGACATACTAGTCATTTCATACTTTTCAGTTTGTTAGGTTTTGTTTTTTTATCTATGATGATGATGTAGTCCTAACCGATTTCGGCCATAACAAATGTTAATTCTGGACAGGCATGCTTAATTTACGCATTTAGGACTAGGTTCTACTGTTTTGCCCTTTGGTGCGCTCTCTGGTGGCTTGAGTACCCGAGAGACATTATCTATACTAATATTATAAAGAGTAAAGATTTGTATTTTTGTAAGTAACGAATAAAACTAAAAACAACTTGACCGATTTGAAAAATTCTTTCACAAATAGAATCCTACATTATCCCTGAAGAATATAAGCTATATAGATTATTATTAAAAATGTTTTTACTATCGTTAAATACCCGTGCGAAGCCGGGGCGGGCCGTTAGTTATAGATATAGTGCATGGGTACGAAAAATTTATGTTTTGGTTTTCATACAGTTTGAAGCGCTTGTATCATCTACTTGAATATGTGTGGCCTTTGACCACAATCTCACCTGAGGATGGTCAGTGACGTAGTAGTCGCAAATGGTAAACAGGCTTTTTAACTAGAATGTGAACTAGCTCTCAGGAACAGTCTAGAACACACGGTTAGATGCCTGGCGACATATTTTTTGCTTGAGAGTTTCCTAGCAAGGCGGGCATTCGCATAATGAGCTACCAAAATGCAAACTATTTCGAAATGGTGGTTGGCATGTTAATAATATGCATAAAAAAGTGGATGCCTCATTCAAACTAGAACTGCATCTAATGACATCTTATTTTACAAGTAATTACTATTCTTCACATGGTATAAAGTAGAAACACAAGACATTCAGTCAAAAATATAAAATGTGTACGTAGTTTAAATTGAATGAGCTGTCATAAATACAAGCAAAAATCTCCAACTCATCAAGTTTAAGTAGAAAAAATATATATGACACCAAACATAAAATTTGACATTTAAAGTACTCACAACAGTATCAGCAATACTCGAGGGCTCTCTGTGCAGCATATCTACGAGCAGGAACTCGTTAAGTGAGCTCACTGTAGCGATCAGCACCGATAGACTGCTGAGGGTATCTCGGAGGTTGCCTGAAAATTTAAATCATACATTGGGTATTAATGTTTCCACCCTGACAAATGTTTGTCTCAATGTATAGATTTTGGGCCTTGAATATAACAATTTCCCTATTAGGTGGCAGGCCACGATTATTGCAACCAATATATTCCTGATGGAGTCGTAAGAGGTAACAAAGGCAAAAAAAAAACAAGATGGGCAGCAGCGCCTCCAGGGGGCCAACTCTTACCTCTTACAGTAATAATAACTTAATCTTACTGGTAAATTTTATATCTCCACGTCAATTAAGCAAGCTTACAATCGGCAATGAAATCGCTCAGCGTTTTGATAACGTCACAACAAATTGTTCACTCTATTCGCGAACTCAGACGTACGAAGTATTACTGTTTCAACGGCAAATCCGTCATGTTTATCCATCTTAAAAAAGTTCCTTTCTAGCAGCGGATTTAAACTTGATTTTGACTATTTTACGATAAGAATGGGTTTAATGTGTAAATTATCTATTATGTTTTTGTTTCTATTATACTTTAAAAAAAATGCAGCAAAATTATTTTATGAGAGAAACTATAAAAAGCTCCATAGACAGTTGTTGTGCAGCAGACAATAAAATGTCGTAAAACTATGGTAAAACCGTTCCATAACATCGTAGTTCGGAACAGTGCGAGCGGGATATCGCTATATTATAAACGTCATGTATCTCGCTTGCACATCCGTGATACATATTTCATTCGTTCTTTAAGTAGGATCAAACCAATATTGCTTGACGCGATTGTGGGTCGGTGATAGTTCGTGACTGCGAATGATTATTTCGCTCCTTTTTTATGATGGTTTCGTAAAAGGTGGGAGTTGGCCCCCTGAACTGGCATCTTACACTGCGATCCCTAAGACGCCTGTTTCGTGGGTATTATTGCAAAACACTGCTCCTATGGAGGAAGCTTTTGTTCAATTTTCAATTTTAGATTGTCGTCCGGATCCCTTTGAAATCCAAGATTTGGTTTTTTATTAGTAAAGTAACTTTACAGAGTATGCAAGACTGAGGAGCAACATTGGTCTTAAAACTAAAACCAAAGTAGATAACTCTTATATGTGTCACCTAAATTCCTCAGAAACTAAATATCAGAACTTGATTTCCGTTACATGCCTACAGTGTGTGACTAACACAGAATTGTTTAGGCAACAAGTGACTCATACAACTCCATACTGCATTGGATAATTTTATTGCTTTATGTTATTTATTTTTAAAATTTCTAATACACCAATACCAATACAGCCATGTTGCTGTCACACAAATCTGTATAATTTATTTCATGACTGATGGGCAAGGAGCAAATGCTCACATTCATATCTGAATGTCAAGGTTATGGGTTCATTTACCGCCCAGCATAGCACAATCCTTTGTACTAGTTTGCATAACAGATGGTACCCAATAGATGACTTCACCACTTTTACATCGGAATTAAATACAAAACTGTCACAATGTATAAGGTTATTATTATTCCTTTATTAATACGCCTAGCTATTATCTACGCAATAGCTACTCAACAATACTATAATATGTACCACAACTATTTACATTTTATGATTACATTAATGCTAATTTACTTGCTGAAATTTACATAATACTTTTCCATAGTTACGACTGGCTGAGCTAAACAGGCATTGGTCTTTGCTGATAGGCTAGCTTTGACCTGTATCTTACCTGTTACTAAGTATTTAGTGGTCATATATGTTAAACCCACATGTAGAAAATCTGTCGCCAAGCAACTAACGGGGTGTTTAGCAGCTGTTCTTGAGAACCAGTAATTCATACAGGTAATGTATAGAGCAACATTACAGGTAAGCCTGAATAACATCTTCAACCACATCATAACATACCATCAGATGACATAGTGGTCAAAGGCTAGCCTATCAGCTATAAAGCTATACTAATATTATAAAGAAGAAAGAGTTGTATTTTTGTATGCAACGAATAAACTTAAAAACTTCTGGACCGATTTGGATGAAATTTGGTATGGAAATAGTCTGAGACCCGGGGAAGGACATAGGATTTTATCCAACTGCGCAAAAAGAGGTGGTTTTGTGCGATAACCGAAATACGTGCTAGCGCGACCGGAAAGCTAGTAAATAATAAAAATAAAATAATTTCGAAATTCTATCAGATGAATGCAGTGGATAACATGGTTATCACACATTTAGAAAACTTTATATGTAAGTAACAACTGTTAAAGTTTAAAAAAAATGACTTTAAGGCTCGTTTTAATGGATGCATCATAATGTTGAGATTAATCTTAAGATGCCGTTATTGAAAGTTTCTTTTTAAATACATTAAACGTCAAAAGTACAACGTGAGATGAATCTCAACACTCTGGGTTCGGCCCGAAATGCGCCAATGGTTTTAATGGTGCTAACAGTGCTAACAATTAGATTGACTTGCATATTATGCATGCTCACAGCCATTTGCATTACTATCAATTCGAACCAAGCCAAAGCGTACGTGACATCATCTATAAAACTCAACGAATACCTTCTTACCATCTCAAAAATTAACAGATATTAACTGTTATAGAGTACTTTGAGAGAAAATTACAATCTGTAAAACAACTGTAAGGTAAATGGGGGAGTAGTTGACACATAGGTCGGAATAGTCGACTTTAGAACAGTGTAGGGTGATTAAAATGTTTTAATGTAAAAGTGAATTATATATTCTTAAAAAAAGGGTTTCATGTAGATTATTGCATGTTATTCAATTATCTCATAAGAGCAAGCAATAAAAAATGTAAAATACATGATTTCAAAGTATCAAATGCACCCATAGTTGACATGCTAAAAATAGATTTGTTTGGGTAGTTGACATTAGTTGATCCAATAGTTGACATCAAATAATTAAACTAATTTATTAATAATGAATACTCTAATACATATAAACATTCATAAAATCACGCCTATTTCCCGTAGGGGTAGGCAGAGACTATAGATTTCGACTTGCTACGATCCTTAGATATCTCTTTCGCTTCATCTACATTCATCATCCTTTCATACATAAGCGTCGGTTTAGGGTTCTCCTGACATGACCATTTTTCAGAACGTCTTCAATTTGATTTCGGAACGTTCGTCTAGGTCTTCCCCTTCCAAAACGCCCGTTCACTTGTCCCATGTAAACCTGTTTAGTCATTCTTATTTCATTCATTCTCTCTATATGTCCAAACCACCTGAACGAACATTCCTTTCTCGATTTTAGCCACTACTACATCCTTATTTACACCACGTCATTCCCCTATTCCTTATCCTGTCACTCCGTTTGACTCTAATTATGCTTCTCAATGCTCTCATCTCCACTGTATTTATTCTACTTTCATGCCTTTTCTGCTATACCCAACTTTCAATACAATACATTTACTTTTTGTTTGAACCAACCAATTTTTTGGTGGAAGCAACACTCCTACATGAACAGCCGGATGAGCCTTCTTAGACATATTTTTTTTTATTTTTTTATGCCTGATAGGTTAACCATTGACCACTATCTTACCTGATGGTAAGTGATGATGTGGTCGAAGATGTTGTACAGGCTAACCTAGAAGTACTGGCTCTCAAGGACTCTCTCAAGGGCAGCTGCCGGAACACACCGCTAGGTACTTGGCGACAGATTTTCTACTTTAGAGTGGTAGCTAGCCAGGCGGGCATTCGTAAAATGCTCTACCACCATGCTATAACGACTGCCATCCTAAGACAACAACCGGGACCGACGGCTTCACGTGCTCTCCTAAGCACGGAAGCGCTCAGTAGTAATGTCACTAGCGGTCACCCATCCCACTCATGATGACCGCGGGCGACGTTGCTTAACTTTGCCGATCGGCTAAGAACAGCTAAGTAAACTTCGCTACGAGCGCTTCGTACTGTTCATAAACGGGTGCAAAGCTCCGTTCACCATGTTTACAGCATCCCCTCTCTTTCTATGTTACTTTCACACTCTCCATCTTTTGTAATCCTCCTCCAATCCTAATTAAAAAAGCGGTGTAACAGACTAACAACTATGCCTCGCCCAGCATCTCGATTTTATCATATCCTGGATTCTTACCTAACTTCATACACATTAACGCTTTCAAAATCTGTTCCATACTTATTTCGTTTTCATTATCGCTTGTATGTGTACATGTAGGTTCCTGAAACCTAGTCCAGTGTTCCCTCTCTTTCAAATAAACTTTCAAAATACTCTTTCCATCTTTTCAACACATATTCTTCTCCTTTTATAATGCTTCCATCATGACTTCTGATTTGACGATCTCAGGTTATGTTTTCCTCGAGCAGTTCTTATGGATTTCCAGAAAAACTTTACATTTGACTGGAAAGCTTCAGAAATCTTTTCACTCAGCTTTTTTTCTGCTTATAACTTCTATAGCTATCTTTTTAATCTCTTATAATCCTTTCTTGTGACACGTAACGTATATCGTTATGTGTTGCAATTTATACATTTTGGTTAGCTTTTGTGGCTAACGAATCCAACCATGTTATTTTGTTTTTATTCACAGCCTTTTGTACATCTTGATCCATCTACGCATTCTTTAGCATTTTTCCTTTTCGCTTTTTAGAAGACCCGCACACATTGATGGCAACGTCTACCATCCCTTGCTTCAATTTTATCCACATTTCTTTAATTTCACTTATCTCTTCTAAACCATCAAGTTCAACTTATTAACATAATCATTTTTAACATCCTTCTCTTGCAATTTTTTAACATTCACTCGTTCCGAACAGTTCACACTTGTAGTTTACATGCACGCGCTTGGTGTCACCATCGGTTGAAAAGACCACTTAAACGTCTCACCACCAGGTAGTGGTCTGTATCGATGCCAACTCCGCGGTACGCCCGAGTATCCAATACTTTCGTCCTCAGCTTTTCATCCACAGTAATAAAGTCAATCATACTTCTTGAATCACCTTCCCTTGTAAACAAATGGATCTTTTTGTGGTCAAACCTTTTTTGTTTGTGACGCAAAGACTCCATTCCAGACACAAATCAAGCAAACTTAGTCCATTCTCATTCGCTCATTCATCCCCAAAAGCACCAGGAACCCTTTCATATCCATCTCGCTTTCTTCCTACCCATCCATCAATACAATCCTTTCATTACCTTTACACATTTTTAAAGTATTGTGCATACTGTCCCAAAACTCCTTTCTTTCTTTTTGTGCTTTTGGGGACCTTCACGAACCCATGTCCGTCGGCGCATAGACACCCGCCCCAAAACATCGAGTAAGCCCAACTTTAAGGCTTACCCAGATAAGTCTTGGGCTGACGCATTCATACTTGATCATATTTTGTAATTTTTTTTGTTTGTATTCATTTCATTTTTTAAAATTTTCAAAAGTTCTACGCATCATTACACGCGGACCGCTATTTCCGATCGTTTCGTGTTTTTTTTTTAGCACGATCCGAACTATCATTTTTAAAATACAACAAATTATTGCATCTAT
This sequence comes from Plagodis pulveraria, assembly GCA_963890685.1. Taxonomy (NCBI): domain Eukaryota; kingdom Metazoa; phylum Arthropoda; class Insecta; order Lepidoptera; family Geometridae; genus Plagodis; species Plagodis pulveraria. Next base: position 23,112,512 of record OY982967.1, read on the forward strand.
CGTCTGGCATACTTCATAGTGTCCATTCCACCTCTTACATTGAACTTAGCAAAGCGGCTCCCCTTGGGACGCTTTCCGCCCCGCGAGCTACGGAATATTTGAATAAGGGATTATTGATTTAAACCATCAACAAAGAGTATCTTATTATTATCATAATCATACTTTACACTTATAAATATCAGTCTAGCTAATCTAAGAAAACAGTATTTAGTTACAATTTATACGTCATATTTATTGCAGACTATAAAAATCCGACATCATTTAAAGTACTTATAAAAAAATAACAAGCAGTCTGACACAAGAAATTCAGTACTGTTTTTAAGATATAAGTGCGGTGCTTTTAATTGTTTTCCAAAGGAAGGAAAAATATATGTGCTCAGTACTTGACACTGTATGCATGTGTAGTTGACATCCCTGTCAAGTATTGGTTCTAGTAATAGGAACTATCCTCATTATATACTGAAACGATTGTCACCTTACACTAATCACTCACATAATGCAAACTTAATATACACCTAAAAAATCAGTAGTTGACAGGGATGTCAATTACTGGTCAACATTGAAAAAGGCGTAAGTAGTAATTGACACACACTAAATAATTGGCGCCACTACACACACGAGGTTAGGAGTGGAGTTCGGGTAATAAGCAGTGAACTAATAACAACATTATACATCACCTATGTGGATATCAGGAAAAGCAATTAAAAAATTTTAATAAATGTAAATTTACTCACCTCTTTAAATTCTGTTAGATATATTTAAAAAAATATAATTCACGGACACGCGCGCAGTTAAACACACGCTATTACAAAACGGCTGAACCAATTTTGCCAAAATAAAAAAAATAATGTGTCTGGATATATTTCCTATCAATAGGATGCATTCACATGGTCTGTTCTATGAAAAAACTGTCTTTATATGTCTTCAAAGTTGAAAGTGTCAACTATTACTTCAATGTCAACTATACCCACTGTTACGTTAAAAGGTTAGTTATTCTAGCCCTGCTTCTAGGTAGGTATTAAAGATGGAGTAAAATGTCTGACTTGGATAGGTGGCCGCTAGTCGCATTGCTACTGAGCGCTTCCGTGCTTCGGAAGTCACGTTAAGCCGTCGGTCCCGGTTATTGTCTTAGGGTGGCAGTATTTTGTGAAGTGGAAGAACATCTTCGACCACAACATTACTTACCTTCAGGTGGAATAGCGTTCAAAGGCTAGGCTATTCGCTATAAAAAAGCTTTAGGTGGTGAAAAGGACTATGAATCTCATTTGTCTCTAATAACATCAGTTATCTGATCCTACAACTGAAAACAGATGTACTGACATACATATTCTCATGCCTTATTTCCCTAAAGGTAATTTGTACCCACTTGCCAGGCATGTCCTGAGCCCATGTAACGGGGGGCTAGACAATTCCCATCTGCCAGGAATAATTCCAGACACTTTTACTACTACTAAATATTTCTGTCAGTAAAACCCAGCAAATTTTTCTAAAACCCAATAACCAACCACTTTTTTTTTAAATTCCAAATCATATTTGACATTCTACAGGAGCACTTTTAAACACATGAGGCAGTCTTTTAACATAAGAAAATATTTGCGCGAAAATTTGTATATAAAACAGATATTTTAGATATTTAGGTGTAGGTACTAATGTTTTAAGAACCGGCTCGATAACTGGCTACGAACCAATAAACTTTAATAAGTGAACATCATTACTTTCCACACTGTGCAATATAGACATATCAGTAATTATGCTGCTTGTCTATAAACAAATAAATAAATAAATAATATAAATCTTACCAACACTTGTAATACAGGCCATAGGGACTCCAATGATCTTTAAGTGCTGCAATGATTTAAATGGGACCAGATCAAACTGTAGTTCATTCGGCACTATGTTACTTGTGCCCAATTTCTCATAGTTTCCTTCAATGCCAAGGGATTGGATCTGCGAGCAGTAGTCTAGCACATGGCTGAAGTCACACATCTGGTCTTGCTTTTCAGTTGGTGGGCATGCCATTTTCAGCCTTACACTTATTGCATGTAACTGTTGAATAGTGAAACTTGTATTAGATAATAATGCCAAAGAAAAATTAATATATGTACATTTAAATTAGATACTTTTAACACTTCCCAGCTGTACATGAATGTTACTAGATGTTAATTTTGTTTTTTTGGCCCTATTGCCATCAACCTTACATTATCAATAACAGTACTGTTTATTCTAAAAATAATGGATCTGTTTTAACTAGTTTGTTTGTAATGTAGTAGGTCTCCCAAAATAATAACAGTAAACAATAATAATACATCCGGATACGGAAGTGTTAAGCAATGAAACAATGGCAATAATTGGTACATCATAAAATTACCAATACATTATCTTAATGATTTGATAAATAAATATTTGGGAAGGAATGGAAGAATCGGTATATGAACTATGCTAAGGAGGGGAGTGGGCAGAGAGGGGGAGCATCCCCTTGACTGATGGGGGGATATGTCGAAAACCTTTTGTTTTTTTTCATAATGTAGTAGTCACAACTCACAGTAGAATATAGTGACAGGTAGAATATACATATAATATTGTAAGGAATAATCAAGTTATAAGAATTGACATATTAAGATAAATGATATACCTAATTCTATTGTTTTTACAAACTGTATTAAATTTAGTTACCGTGTGACCTGTAACAATGGTGTTATTTAATAAATTATTTGTATTATTATGTGACCAATGTTAGCTGTGCAATATTATGTTATATGTGCAACAATCAATCAGTCATCAATGCATTCAATATACATGTAACAAATGTGCAAAATACACAAATAAATAAGCTTAAAATTAAATAGGGTAAACATAGCGCTTTACCAGCCACTATCTCTGTCCGGACACTTTGCACTTATTATTTTAAATAGCAGACAGTGCTATAGTCCACTCCTTTTTTATTCGATCCAGACAAATTTCACACTTTATAATCAAATGCCATGACCTCAATATTTGCTAACTGAGCCTCTTACACCATTTCAAAACTTGGTGAGTAAAAAAATAGCAGGTATTTTGATAATTAATACTTTCAACGTTTTTAAGCGTTACTGTTGGTTCATTGGTGATTGATTTGGTTTGTGTGTATTAATAAGTTGTCATCGTCAGGACCACTATGTCCTAGTTATGAATTAAATTCTATTGTTATCATTATCGCCAATGCCAATGGGTTAAGCATCTTTAATTTCAATATTCACTACTCAATCTCATCAAAACTTTTCATAATTTGTGATATACCTTTATTATATATACCTTATTTACTGGTTATATGTTTAATGTAATGATAGATAAATTATTTTTTATGTGCTTGGTGTTCGAGTTACGTTTGTTTTTTTCAGATGGCACCTGTCAAACAATGAGGCACCTTCCCAAAGTTTGCTTATAATCAAGAAGCACTGACAAGCTATACAGGGCAGGCTTTTCGGTGGTGTTGCTGATCAAAGGAGAAAAGTTGGCCCTGGCCCTACATTTGGTTATGATGGAGAAAAGAAAATCATTGATTGGATAATTGAGTTGGCAAAAGCTGGAATTATGCTCTACAAATATGATCCTCTCGATACAGTGGCTGAGCTTGCAAAAGTACTATTTATTGACCATGTCTTTCCAGGAGGTAAACCTGGTATACAATGCTGTATCAGCTTTCTCAAAATGCCATCCAAATATAAGCATCTGAGAGCCAGAAGCTATTAATAAGGCACTAGAAGTCATCAAGGAAAGTTCAATTCAAAAATTGTTTACAGTCATTTGTACGAAATGCATTAGCCATTTTAAATGCATTAATGAACCGAGTCATATGCTAAGTGCTGATGAAACTGGTGTTTAATTTTCTCCTAAGTCAGGGAAGATTCTAGCCCCTAAAGGCAATAAAAATTTATGCAATGTTAAAAAAATACAATGAAAAAGAAAATATAACAGTGCTGGTGGTAATGACAGCACCTGGGAACATATGTCTGCTATTAGCGGTGTTCCTATATAAAAAAACCACCTAAAGTATTTGTCGACAGCATGCTGCCTGATTGGATTTGGAGAAAAAAAACCAAATTAAGAAAGAGAGGTTAAAAGATAAAAGAACCACCACCAAAAAGAAGTGGATGAAGAAAGAAAAACTCAATATCGTGTTAAATATTGTTCTTGTGATCTTGACCTTATAAATAAATTACACTTAAGAGGGTGAAACGAACATTAGCTATGATCGATGCATTTGTTGGTATCACCTAAAATGCATGAAACCATATTAATGTTTATTGTGTTAAACTGCTGAAAATGCAAATAGAGAAGTTTTAAAGAATTTCAATAACAATAGAGATTGACTGATTTAAGTAAGTTACTTAAATATAATTAAACTTTGTGTTGATTTATTTTTAAGTATTTACATTAAATAAGAATCCTTATATTGTTTGAAAACCATGTATTTGATTTATTAATATTCATAATTTTAGTTTTCATAGAATTCCAATTTGTATTTGAATTTTATTTTTAAATGGTTGGATTAAGAGATTTTTATTGATCGTAAAGTTAATATTAGCTGTTTGTTTCAGTCAAGATTTTAATCTTTTACTTAACCCATTGAAATCTGCGATAATGATAACAATAGAATTTCATTCATAAATTGGCCATAGTGGGTCAGCCGATGACAACGAGTTAATTGTATTTCTAAGTCATAGGAATTAATATTGCAGTACAGCATTATGAAATATAGAAATCGACTATGAAGTCAACAAGCTACTTAAACAGTCAGTAACTGGTATATTTACCCTAATTAAATTCTCATAAACTATTGATTTCCTCACAGTAAAATTTTATATGGTTAATAAAGGAGGAATAAATTAAGGTACATTGTGGTGTATACCAATTCTAAGGATGATTCATGATTTGTAATGCATACATACCTCCAAGGGAGTGAATTTGTGGGATTTTCCATTTAGAAGTAGATTATCTCCCTCTAAAAACAATTTCTTTGCCAGGTCTTGCAGCAAATACAAAATATCATACAAATGAAAATCCAAAAAGTAAGCAAACTCAGACGGCATAGCCAGTTTCAAATAATTAAATACATTTTTTAAATATTCATTAAGCGCCTCGCGCCTTTTTTCTACAAATTTAGATGCCTTGTTTCCAATTACTTTTTTTGGTGGGAGTAATTCTTTAGAAACTCCATGGTCACTAACGAGCCTGTCGTGAAGCTCTACAAAATCACTGTAGCGATGATACACGTCCCACTGCACAAGCCCCACTTTTACCACGATTTTATAATACGTAACACTATCTTTTGTTGTAGCATCATCAACGAGTACAGAGCTGTCTTCACGGTTGCTTATAAACGACGACATGATTTGATTATGCGAGGAAATATTTTGGAGTGTACGTGTAGTTCTATGTACAAATTAGTGTATGATATTGTCCGCTCCGCATTTCAAGCATTTGTGCACAGACGAACCCAGGAAATACTACGGTTTTTTTTACGATCCAAGGTATTCTAATCTAATAGTAATCTTTGAATCCACTAACTGAAGTCTGAAGAAGTATCAAGAACTGGCTAAACCACAGATTAAGTATATTTTTTTTTTTTGTTTTTTTTTAAATTACATGGCTTTGGATGCTTCTCCTCCCCTCGTGCGTCCAATCTGTCCACCTCCTATGACGAAATCGTCCAAACTGCTCACGTTTTTTTATCCCGCGACGCCCCGTAACGTTTTTTTGTAGTACTAAGTAGTTTTCCATTACCTAAACATGTCACCCTAACATCCCCATACCCCAATATATTACCTATACCATACAAAAAATAACATTTTCATACATTTAGTTTGAGTGGATCAAACAGCGAATAAAAATATATTTTTCCAGATTTTGAGGTATTTTGTTTTTTAATCGAGTTTATTTGTGGCAGTCTCCAATCAACATATAAACTTCTTGGTACCAATGCAATCCTCATCATATTCTCTTTACGGGAAAAGAAATGAAAATAGACCTTTTCATGGAAAATTTTACAGGAAAATGGGTTTGAACAGACGACGAAAATGGCGGGAAACGGCATTTTTTATATATTTTTTTTATTTTTTTTTTCCGAAACTATTCCACCTACAACTTTGTTTTTTTTTTTAATGTGTGTATTTATTATGGTTCTTTACCCATGAATAATACCAGATTGTAAGGATAAATATTTTATAAGTAGTAACGAGATTAAAACAACGCGATTTTTTTTAAGAATTTTGGCGGGAAAACTGTACATAAGCGGATTTTATTTTTTTTCTCAAAAACTATACCATCTACGAATTTGGTTTTTCTTTTGATATGATTATTTAGATGTAATCTATACACCTGAATTGTTTCAGATGTTTAGGTTTACAGGTTTAAAAGTAGTTACGAGATTATTTATTACGTAAATTTCGATCGGTGAGTGTTTGCGCGGCAAAATGCATCGAGTGAAAGTTATTTTTTTTCATTTCATGATTTGAGTAACTTCTCGTTACCATAGAGTAATGCAGTTTTTTTTGTTGTATAGCCAATGATAGTAGCTTACTAACAACGTTTAAATAATAACGATCGGATAAATACAAGCTTCACACTAAACCTTTTTTTTAGACCACCGGAATTCCGGCCGTAACAAAAACGGGGGTCAAATAAAAAAATCTATAAAAAAAAAAGTTATCAATCCTTATCCTTTTAATTTCTTTTAACATCGTTATTGACTTGTTGCCTATAGAAATGCAAAATTACAGCTTTCTAGGTTAATTACTTTAGAAGTAGTTACGAGATTATTTTTAAATGACATAAATCTATACAAAATTTTGGCGCCAAAATGTAATTTGAGCTGGTTTCAGATTTCATATCAATTTTAAACATACTTTCTGTTATATCAGAATATTATGGATTTTTTCTCGCATAGCCAAGGATCCATTCTCACGAAAACCGTTTGAATTATGAAAATCGAACTTACGCAGATTTTATGGTGAATATGTAACCACGACTATTGACCGATCTCCGGCAGGCCGGATGGGACACATAAGGGAAATCCGGCAGACCGGTGGATACACGGCGGAGGCTATGCCATATCTTATTGTTTTAATTTCATGGAGCAGTCAGGTTCCTGAATTCTCTTCACTAAACTTGTCAATGTCAGTGTTTTGAGTCCCTATATTGTACGACCAATAATACGCGACCAAATAATGCACAGCCAATAATACGCGTCCAATATTACGTGGACTGGCTTCGTATTATTGGGGTGTACAATACGGGTCGTACAATATTTGGTTGTGCATTATCTACACGGGCTGATATTACACAGCCAATAATACGCGACCAAAAAATAGAAGCTATTTGATGTACATGAATTATTGGGTGTGCATTATTGGCCGTGAAATACGGGCCGGACACTTTTTGCACAGGGCGATAATGTACACCCAATAATACGTGTACATCATAGACTATAAAGAAATATCAAAGAAAGAGCCTCGTTTGCACGTTCCAGTATCCTTTGGGGCGTATTCCATTTGACGCTAATTTCGTTATTTTCGATAATTTTGACCACAACTGCGTCTATGGTGGTGATCACAGTGATCGTTTGTAACTGTTCTCCCCTGTTCCTTATAAGATAAGAACGCTAAGAATGCAAGTAAAATTTGCCACTTTTGACATAAGGTGTAGGTAATTCAATCTGTTCCAGTAGATTCATAGCGTTTATGGCGAAAATAATCCAAGACCCAAGTGGAATCACTTTTTGGGAGTGTGATCGTTTTTATAGTTTTTGGTGAATTTAACTCCAAATGGTACGCACCCTTGATCGCAGACAATATTGTCAATATTTCCATTTAACGTTCATTATGTATATATTCTCAGTGTTCTGCGATTTGGAAAATTCCTACAAAATAAAAATGTGAACGATTGTTAAACAAAACCCGAGTATTATAAGCTTACTCTACTAAATACTCTAACGCCTCGCATGTGCAACAGACTTATGATTCCAGGGATAAAAACTGCACAAACAAATTGTTTTGCTCGTATGCATTCCCAACTCATGTTTAATATTTTTGCCGATTGCATTCTAGCCACATCAAGGTGTTTCATGTGAAATTTGTGTGTTTGAGATTCCAGTCACAACAGGCTTATGCCCATGAGTTCAACTTCATGTCGGAACCTGCAACTTACTAGTAACAAAGCTAGTAGGATCAAGTATACCTAAGCTTCTACTAACTAAGAAAAGGGATGCTGACATTGAATATGAATTTACTCCTTGAGGTAGCCTGGTGTAAAAGGATGGTGGAACAGAATACTGTAAGGGACACAATAAGTGGTAATACCAGCATGAAAGAAACTTGGTAGTATACAAGTACATCATGTTTAAATCAAAATAAATTTTGAACTGTTCTAAAGATCTTTTAATAAGAGCTGACTTCTACAATACTATCAGCGTTGGCACATCCATTGAGATCATAAATCAATCACCATCACCTTACAATAATGAATGTGTGGCAAACTGGGGACTCTCAAACTCAGGAAAGTTGTGCAAATTTTAACATACTCATTCACTGCGTGTTGACCTGTTTGTAGCCAGCATTAGGAAATGTGCATTTTAGTCCACTGAAGTTGCAGCAGACCACCAATCAACATGTTACATACTTTTTAATTTAATAACTGGTTTTTCATCATTTTAGTTGTAATATTAAGGAATAAAAGTCAAAGTAGAAATCTTTTTTATTCAAGCACTATTTTGAAAGTCTATTACAAAATGAATGCCGCATTCAGCACGCATGGATTACATAGATGGGAAAAATAGGCAAGAAAGTCAGGGCCACTGTTCTAAATGTAATTACACAATGTGTGAAATAAATATAACACTTTTTGTATAAAAATCCTATATTCGCAGATACAAAAATTCTCATATCATCATTTTATCAATCAATATATTACTGTTACGAAACATAAGCTTTGTATCAAAATTAAGTTTTTGGGATGTTTACTTTGTTCTAAAGCTTATTTTTTTATAATATTACGCATTTGCTGTACCTTCACAGTGTGGGAACGGACAATGCTACATTCATACCGCAATTCCAATGACTTAATTGTGGGAAATATATGCATGATAGCAAAAACATTCATGTAAGAATAAAGTATGTGGCGTGTCAATCCTTACAATATTATTAGGTTAAGAACCTTTCTAAAATATTATGAGTGCCCATCCCACATCAATTTACTTGAATAAACTAGGTACATATTTAATTTATGGAAGGGATGATATGAGAAAGTGTTTTAGGAACAAATTTCCATAACAACCTGTGGACTGGAGCAAAGAGAATTTAATACTAGACTGGAGTTTCATGAATTATCACGTTGATAAAATAAAAACTGAATTTATAATATATAATAAAATAATAACTGAATATGTACACATAAGGTTTATATATGATTTTTTAACAATTCTACAGTTGAGCATGGTTCATTGATATGATAAAATTTGATAGTGCTTACTACATTCTACCTGATACAAGTGGGTTTGTCGACAATCAGTAGCATTTATCCATCTCTTGATTATGTTGAAAACTTTTCTCTGAATTTTGCAACTTTATGACAATAACCCTGGCTTGTATAAGATATTGTCTATCTGTACAATATGTTAATGGATGAAACAATTACATAAAATACTAATTTTGGGCACATTATTAAGGATGTCAGAAATAGAGGGGGGGCACACATAGATTTTACGTATACTTTGTGGTGAAGAAGGCTAAAGATATGAATATATTATAAATCAATTGTAACCCATTGCTATCTGTGATAATGATAACAATAGAATTTCATTCATAAATTGGCCATAGTGGGTCAGCCGATGCCAAAGGATTAATGGAGGTAGGTTAGAAAATATTATTTACACTCTTTTGGTAATGAAGCCACGCTTGTCCTGAAGCAGGTTTTTGAAAGAGATCAGAAAGTGCTAGCAAGAAACGGACACTGGTAACTAGGTGCTTACTGTTATAAGTCATACCTTATTCTGATATGTGTTCAGGGAAAGGTACACCAATACCTGCTACTTGACATGCTATGCTATATATGTTTCAGAACTGAACATGATCTCTAAATGTACCTAAGTCCTTCCTTGGTGATGTATACTTCTAAACAGTGGGTACCTAAAGTGTAAGCATCTTGGCATAGGGATTACAGTCAGACTGTGAAGTTGTAAGAGAACTATCACATGCTTATGTGCAATAATTGTTTGCTAACTACAATTAGATCCCAAGTTATTGACCATCACCCAATGGAAATCAGAATCAATGGTTTTGAACATAACATTTACAATTCACCAGTGTTTGCAATGCATTGATTGCACTGGTACATGATTTTTATGACCCTATATTATAATAATAGCTCTTTGTTCCTCCCCATATTTTCATGGGCGAGTCGAAAGAGGCGATGAAAGTGGAAAATAGGATAGGCCTTTGTTCAATGGTAGATATAATGGCTGTTGATGAAGAATGATTTAATTAATCTTGTTTATTGAATTGAAGAAAAAGTATAAGTATGAACTTTACAACTTAATTAATCATAATTTTCAGTTGTGTGACTTATGTAAAAGCCTATTTCCCGGTATTATCTAATGACCAACACATCTATTTTAAATATGATGTTTAACATTCCAAAAGAACTGTCTACAAAATTAAAACATATAAAATACTAAAATAAACACGAATTTTATAATCTTTTATTGTATTTCAAACTGTCATCTCCTGGTATTTCTGTGATAATGTTACGTTGAGTAGCAGGGTACCGCGGAAGTATCCTGAACAATTAAAATTGTCATGTGATTTCCTATAATATTTTGTTTTAATTTTACTACTACTTACTGCAACATTTACAATATGATGGTTCTGATGAAAATGAATAGTACAGGAAATAATATTAAATATTTATGTAACATATTTTAATACTTTGAAAACATCTCTATTATATTTAATGCTACCTACTAGTAATTACAACAGTTAGTTTTCATCAATATTATAAATAATAATTCATTGAATATGCAGTAACTTTAAATCAGTAAGAAACTTATTAAAGTTATCTATCAGTAGTTATATGCGTGAGTAAAAATAATTTTATAATTATAGAATTTTATAATTTTCTTTTTGGATCAAGTAGTATTGAGGTGTCAGGTTAGAATTGACCCTCCCCATATCTTCCTGTGGGTGTCATAAGACGCAACTAAGGGAAAAATACTGGAAGGTGGGCAGCAGCACCTTCTAAAGAACTGCCATCTTAAACTGCGATCTGCGATGAAATATAGTTTGTTCCTTCTTGAGCGATCAGTCACAATCCCTGTATATTGTTGTACATTAAAAAGAAGAATAGACATTGCCTTGGGCATTAGAGTCCTGCTATGTCTGTAAGAAAAAACTATAATGAAAAGTAGGCTCCATCAAGAGTTACTTGGTAATTGATGGTTACAAATTTCTCAGAAACTACTAAATGAAATTATAGGATTAGAAAAAGACTAGCATTGGATATTATTTAGTAGTATTGTCCACACTTTGGGTGGCCCATCGCACACATTAGTGCGTACGTGCCGAGATCCAACTGGTGTTGCACTTCACCAGCATATTATCCTTGTACTGCTGGGTACCACTGAGCTGGGTACAGCAGCCAATTGATTAGAGTGCAAACTTATGTTTACATCGCAACTTTGTAGGTTATAGCATTTTAAAACAGTTAACAATAGAAGCGGTTGGAGTGTACCCTTGGGGGCGCAAAAAAAAAAAATTTTTTTTTTTCGCTTTAATGACCTCCTGGGAGGTCAACAAACGTCCTAGGTCAATGACCTCAACTTTGGGGTCATTGACCTAAGTAACCTTAATATAGGTCCGACACTTAGAAAAATTTTCAACATTTTCGAAGTATAGTTGACCTATATATTTTTTGATGCCATGTGAAAGAGGCACTAATAGCTAGCATCTTTAGTTCGAGACGACGTAGTCTAGCCCCACCGGTAGCCCACTTACAACCAAATCAGTCTGTCGATATGAGCCTACCTAGCGAAGTAGACGTCTGTGGTGGGGGTCGCCTGAACTAAAGTAGTAGCTATGAGTGTCCTCTATCCAAAACTACAAAAAAAACAAGGGGTCAATTGGACATGAAATTTTCGTCAAATTTTTTCTAAGTCCCAAATCTAGTTTGTGTAGCAGCGGTAGGGAAGGGGGCGCAGAATTTCACGCCAATTAACATATGTTTTTTTTGATGCCATGTGAAAGAGGCACCAATAGCCAGCAACTTTAGTTCGAGACGACGTTGTCTAGCCCCACCGGTAGCCCACTTACAACCAAATCAGTCTGTCGGTATGAGCCTACCGAGAGAAGTAGACGTCTGTGGTGGTGGTCGCCTGAACTAAAAAAGTAGCTATGAGTGTCCTCTATCCAAAACTACAAAAAAAACCAGGGGTCAATTGGACATGAAATTTTCGTCAAATTTTTTCTAAGTCCCAAATCTAGTTTGTGTAGCAGCGGTAGGGAAGGGGGCGCAGAATTTCACGCCAATTAACATATGTTTTTTTTGATGCCACGTGAAAGAGGCACCAATAGCCAGCAACTTTAGTTAGAGACGACGTTGTCTAGCCCCACCGGTAGCCCACTTACAACCAAATCAGTCTGTCGATATGAGCCTACCTAGCGAAGTAGACGTCTGTGGTGGGGGTCGGCTGAACTAAAGTAGTAGCTATGAGTGTCCTCTATCCAAAACTACAAAAAAAACCAGGGGTCAATTGGACATGAAATTTTCGTCAAATTTTTTCTAAGTCCCAAATCTAGTTTGTGTAGCAGCGGTAGGGAAGGGGGCGCAGAATTTCACGCCAATTAACATATGTTTTTTTTGATGCCATGTGAAAGAGGCACCAATAGCCAGCAACTTTAGTTCGAGACGACGTTGTCTAGCCCCACCGGTAGCCCACTTACAACCAAATCAGTCTGTCGATATGAGCCTACCTAGCGAAGTAGACGTCTGTGGTGGTGGTCGCCTGAACTAAAAAAGTAGCTATGAGTGTCCTCTATCCAAAACTACAAAAAAAACCAGGGGTCAATTGGACATGAAATTTTCGTCAAATTTTTTCTAAGTCCCAAATCTAGTTTGTGTAGCAGCGGTAGGGAAGGGGGCGCAGAATTTCACGCCAATTAACATATGTTTTTTTTGATGCCATGTGAAAGAGGCACCAATAGCCAGCAACTTTAGTTCGAGACGACGTTGTCTAGCCCCACCGGTAGCCCACTTACAACCAAATCAGTCTGTCGGTATGAGCCTACCGAGAGAAGTAGACGTCTGTGGTGGTGGTCGCCTGAACTAAAAAAGTAGCTATGAGTGTCCTCTATCCAAAACTACAAAAAAAACCAGGGGTCAATTGGACATGAAATTTTCGTCAAATTTTTTCTAAGTCCCAAATCTAGTTTGTGTAGCAGCGGTAGGGAAGGGGGCGCAGAATTTCACGCCAATTAACATATGTTTTTTTTGATGCCATGTGAAAGAGGCACCAATAGCCAGCAACTTTAGTTCGAGACGACGTTGTCTAGCCCCACCGGTAGCCCACTTACAACCAAATCAGTCTGTCGGTATGAGCCTACCGAGAGAAGTAGACGTCTGTGGTGGTGGTCGCCTGAACTAAAAAAGTAGCTATGAGTGTCCTCTATCCAAAACTACAAAAAAAACCAGGGGTCAATTGGACATGAAATTTTCGTCAAATTTTTTCTAAGTCCCAAATCTAGTTTGTGTAGCAGCGGTAGGGAAGGGGGCGCAGAATTTCACGCCAATTAACATATGTTTTTTTTGATGCCATGTGAAAGAGGCACCAATAGCCAGCAACTTTAGTTCGAGACGACGTTGTCTAGCCCCACCGGTAGCCCACTTACAACCAAATCAGTCTGTCGGTATGAGCCTACCGAGAGAAGTAGACGTCTGTGGTGGTGGTCGCCTGAACTAAAAAAGTAGCTATGAGTGTCCTCTATCCAAAACTACAAAAAAAACCAGGGGTCAATTGGACATGAAATTTTCGTCAAATTTTTTCTAAGTCCCAAATCTAGTTTGTGTAGCAGCGGTAGGGAAGGGGGCGCAGAATTTCACGCCAATTAACATATGTTTTTTTTGATGCCATGTGAAAGAGGCACCAATAGCCAGCAACTTTAGTTCGAGACGACGTTGTCTAGCCCCACCGGTAGCCCACTTACAACCAAATCAGTCTGTCGGTATGAGCCTACCGAGAGAAGTAGACGTCTGTGGTGGTGGTCGCCTGAACTAAAAAAGTAGCTATGAGTGTCCTCTATCCAAAACTACAAAAAAAACCAGGGGTCAATTGGACATGAAATTTTCGTCAAATTTTTTCTAAGTCCCAAATCTAGTTTGTGTAGCAGCGGTAGGGAAGGGGGCGCAGAATTTCACGCCAATTAACATATGTTTTTTTTGATGCCATGTGAAAGAGGCACCAATAGCCAGCAACTTTAGTTCGAGACGACGTTGTCTAGCCCCACCGGTAGCCCACTTACAACCAAATCAGTCTGTCGGTATGAGCCTACCGAGAGAAGTAGACGTCTGTGGTGGTGGTCGCCTGAACTAAAAAAGTAGCTATGAGTGTCCTCTATCCAAAACTACAAAAAAAACCAGGGGTCAATTGGACATGAAATTTTCGTCAAATTTTTTCTAAGTCCCAAATCTAGTTTGTGTAGCAGCGGTAGGGAAGGGGGCGCAGAATTTCACGCCAATTAACATATGTTTTTTTTGATGCCATGTGAAAGAGGCACCAATAGCCAGCAACTTTAGTTCGAGACGACGTTGTCTAGCCCCACCGGTAGCCCACTTACAACCAAATCAGTCTGTCGGTATGAGCCTACCGAGAGAAGTAGACGTCTGTGGTGGTGGTCGCCTGAACTAAAAAAGTAGCTATGAGTGTCCTCTATCCAAAACTACAAAAAAAACCAGGGGTCAATTGGACATGAAATTTTCGTCAAATTTTTTCTAAGTCCCAAATCTAGTTTGTGTAGCAGCGGTAGGGAAGGGGGCGCAGAATTTCACGCCAATTAACATATGTTTTTTTTGATGCCATGTGAAAGAGGCACCAATAGCCAGCAACTTTAGTTCGAGACGACGTTGTCTAGCCCCACCGGTAGCCCACTTACAACCAAATCAGTCTGTCGGTATGAGCCTACCGAGAGAAGTAGACGTCTGTGGTGGTGGTCGCCTGAACTAAAAAAGTAGCTATGAGTGTCCTCTATCCAAAACTACAAAAAAAACCAGGGGTCAATTGGACATGAAATTTTCGTCAAATTTTTTCTAAGTCCCAAATCTAGTTTGTGTAGCAGCGGTAGGGAAGGGGGCGCAGAATTTCACGCCAATTAACATATGTTTTTTTTGATGCCATGTGAAAGAGGCACCAATAGCCAGCAACTTTAGTTCGAGACGACGTTGTCTAGCCCCACCGGTAGCCCACTTACAACCAAATCAGTCTGTCGGTATGAGCCTACCGAGAGAAGTAGACGTCTGTGGTGGTGGTCGCCTGAACTAAAAAAGTAGCTATGAGTGTCCTCTATCCAAAACTACAAAAAAAACCAGGGGTCAATTGGACATGAAATTTTCGTCAAATTTTTTCTAAGTCCCAAATCTAGTTTGTGTAGCAGCGGTAGGGAAGGGGGCGCAGAATTTCACGCCAATTAACATATGTTTTTTTTGATGCCATGTGAAAGAGGCACCAATAGCCAGCAACTTTAGTTCGAGACGACG
The DNA here is from genome assembly GCA_963890685.1 of Plagodis pulveraria. Taxonomy (NCBI): domain Eukaryota; kingdom Metazoa; phylum Arthropoda; class Insecta; order Lepidoptera; family Geometridae; genus Plagodis; species Plagodis pulveraria. The sequence goes on from OY982967.1 coordinate 23,128,286, forward strand.
TTGTCTAGCCCCACCGGTAGCCCACTTACAACCAAATCAGTCTGTCGGTATGAGCCTACCGAGAGAAGTAGACGTCTGTGGTGGTGGTCGCCTGAACTAAAAAAGTAGCTATGAGTGTCCTCTATCCAAAACTACAAAAAAAACCAGGGGTCAATTGGACATGAAATTTTCGTCAAATTTTTTCTAAGTCCCAAATCTAGTTTGTGTAGCAGCGGTAGGGAAGGGGGCGCAGAATTTCACGCCAATTAACATATGTTTTTTTTGATGCCATGTGAAAGAGGCACCAATAGCCAGCAACTTTAGTTCGAGACGACGTTGTCTAGCCCCACCGGTAGCCCACTTACAACCAAATCAGTCTGTCGGTATGAGCCTACCGAGAGAAGTAGACGTCTGTGGTGGTGGTCGCCTGAACTAAAAAAGTAGCTATGAGTGTCCTCTATCCAAAACTACAAAAAAAACCAGGGGTCAATTGGACATGAAATTTTCGTCAAATTTTTTCTAAGTCCCAAATCTAGTTTGTGTAGCAGCGGTAGGGAAGGGGGCGCAGAATTTCACGCCAATTAACATATGTTTTTTTTGATGCCATGTGAAAGAGGCACCAATAGCCAGCAACTTTAGTTCGAGACGACGTTGTCTAGCCCCACCGGTAGCCCACTTACAACCAAATCAGTCTGTCGGTATGAGCCTACCGAGAGAAGTAGACGTCTGTGGTGGTGGTCGCCTGAACTAAAAAAGTAGCTATGAGTGTCCTCTATCCAAAACTACAAAAAAAACCAGGGGTCAATTGGACATGAAATTTTCGTCAAATTTTTTCTAAGTCCCAAATCTAGTTTGTGTAGCAGCGGTAGGGAAGGGGGCGCAGAATTTCACGCCAATTAACATATGTTTTTTTTGATGCCATGTGAAAGAGGCACCAATAGCCAGCAACTTTAGTTCGAGACGACGTTGTCTAGCCCCACCGGTAGCCCACTTACAACCAAATCAGTCTGTCGGTATGAGCCTACCGAGAGAAGTAGACGTCTGTGGTGGTGGTCGCCTGAACTAAAAAAGTAGCTATGAGTGTCCTCTATCCAAAACTACAAAAAAAACCAGGGGTCAATTGGACATGAAATTTTCGTCAAATTTTTTCTAAGTCCCAAATCTAGTTTGTGTAGCAGCGGTAGGGAAGGGGGCGCAGAATTTCACGCCAATTAACATATGTTTTTTTTGATGCCATGTGAAAGAGGCACCAATAGCCAGCAACTTTAGTTCGAGACGACGTTGTCTAGCCCCACCGGTAGCCCACTTACAACCAAATCAGTCTGTCGATATGAGCCTACCTAGCGAAGTAGACGTCTGTGGTGGTGGTCGCCTGAACTAAAAAAGTAGCTATGAGTGTCCTCTATCCAAAACTACAAAAAAAACCAGGGGTCAATTGGACATGAAATTTTCGTCAAATTTTTTCTAAGTCCCAAATCTAGTTTGTGTAGCAGCGGTAGGGAAGGGGGCGCAGAATTTCACGCCAATTAACATATGTTTTTTTTGATGCCATGTGAAAGAGGCACCAATAGCCAGCAACTTTAGTTCGAGACGACGTTGTCTAGCCCCACCGGTAGCCCACTTACAACCAAATCAGTCTGTCGGTATGAGCCTACCGAGAGAAGTAGACGTCTGTGGTGGTGGTCGCCTGAACTAAAAAAGTAGCTATGAGTGTCCTCTATCCAAAACTACAAAAAAAACCAGGGGTCAATTGGACATGAAATTTTCGTCAAATTTTTTCTAAGTCCCAAATCTAGTTTGTGTAGCAGCGGTAGGGAAGGGGGCGCAGAATTTCACGCCAATTAACATATGTTTTTTTTGATGCCATGTGAAAGAGGCACCAATAGCCAGCAACTTTAGTTCGAGACGACGTTGTCTAGCCCCACCGGTAGCCCACTTACAACCAAATCAGTCTGTCGGTATGAGCCTACCGAGAGAAGTAGACGTCTGTGGTGGTGGTCGCCTGAACTAAAAAAGTAGCTATGAGTGTCCTCTATCCAAAACTACAAAAAAAACCAGGGGTCAATTGGACATGAAATTTTCGTCAAATTTTTTCTAAGTCCCAAATCTAGTTTGTGTAGCAGCGGTAGGGAAGGGGGCGCAGAATTTCACGCCAATTAACATATGTTTTTTTTGATGCCATGTGAAAGAGGCACCAATAGCCAGCAACTTTAGTTCGAGACGACGTTGTCTAGCCCCACCGGTAGCCCACTTACAACCAAATCAGTCTGTCGATATGAGCCTACCTAGCGAAGTAGACGTCTGTGGTGGTGGTCGCCTGAACTAAAAAAGTAGCTATGAGTGTCCTCTATCCAAAACTACAAAAAAAACCAGGGGTCAATTGGACATGAAATTTTCGTCAAATTTTTTCTAAGTCCCAAATCTAGTTTGTGTAGCAGCGGTAGGGAAGGGGGCGCAGAATTTCACGCCAATTAACATATGTTTTTTTTGATGCCATGTGAAAGAGGCACCAATAGCCAGCAACTTTAGTTCGAGACGACGTTGTCTAGCCCCACCGGTAGCCCACTTACAACCAAATCAGTCTGTCGGTATGAGCCTACCGAGAGAAGTAGACGTCTGTGGTGGTGGTCGCCTGAACTAAAAAAGTAGCTATGAGTGTCCTCTATCCAAAACTACAAAAAAAACCAGGGGTCAATTGGACATGAAATTTTCGTCAAATTTTTTCTAAGTCCCAAATCTAGTTTGTGTAGCAGCGGTAGGGAAGGGGGCGCAGAATTTCACGCCAATTAACATATGTTTTTTTTGATGCCACGTGAAAGAGGCACCAATAGCCAGCAACTTTAGTTAGAGACGACGTTGTCTAGCCCCACCGGTAGCCCACTTACAACCAAATCAGTCTGTCGATATGAGCCTACCTAGCGAAGTAGACGTCTGTGGTGGGGGTCGCCTGAACTAAAGTAGTAGCTATGAGTGTCCTCTATCCAAAACTACAAAAAAAACAAGGGGTCAATTGGACATGAAATTTTCGTCAAATTTTTTCTAAGTCCCAAATCTAGTTTGTGTAGCAGCGGTAGGGAAGGGGGCGCAGAATTTCACGCCAATTAACATATGTTTTTTTTGATGCCATGTGAAAGAGGCACCAATAGCCAGCAACTTTAGTTCGAGACGACGTTGTCTAGCCCCACCGGTAGCCCACTTACAACCAAATCAGTCTGTCGGTATGAGCCTACCGAGAGAAGTAGACGTCTGTGGTGGTGGTCGCCTGAACTAAAAAAGTAGCTATGAGTGTCCTCTATCCAAAACTACAAAAAAAACCAGGGGTCAATTGGACATGAAATTTTCGTCAAATTTTTTCTAAGTCCCAAATCTAGTTTGTGTAGCAGCGGTAGGGAAGGGGGCGCAGAATTTCACGCCAATTAACATATGTTTTTTTTGATGCCACGTGAAAGAGGCACCAATAGCCAGCAACTTTAGTTAGAGACGACGTTGTCTAGCCCCACCGGTAGCCCACTTACAACCAAATCAGTCTGTCGATATGAGCCTACCTAGCGAAGTAGACGTCTGTGGTGGGGGTCGGCTGAACTAAAGTAGTAGCTATGAGTGTCCTCTATCCAAAACTACAAAAAAAACCAGGGGTCAATTGGACATGAAATTTTCGTCAAATTTTTTCTAAGTCCCAAATCTAGTTTGTGTAGCAGCGGTAGGGAAGGGGGCGCAGAATTTCACGCCAATTAACATATGTTTTTTTTGATGCCATGTGAAAGAGGCACCAATAGCCAGCAACTTTAGTTCGAGACGACGTTGTCTAGCCCCACCGGTAGCCCACTTACAACCAAATCAGTCTGTCGGTATGAGCCTACCGAGAGAAGTAGACGTCTGTGGTGGTGGTCGCCTGAACTAAAAAAGTAGCTATGAGTGTCCTCTATCCAAAACTACAAAAAAAACCAGGGGTCAATTGGACATGAAATTTTCGTCAAATTTTTTCTAAGTCCCAAATCTAGTTTGTGTAGCAGCGGTAGGGAAGGGGGCGCAGAATTTCACGCCAATTAACATATGTTTTTTTTGATGCCACGTGAAAGAGGCACCAATAGCCAGCAACTTTAGTTAGAGACGACGTTGTCTAGCCCCACCGGTAGCCCACTTACAACCAAATCAGTCTGTCGATATGAGCCTACCTAGCGAAGTAGACGTCTGTGGTGGGGGTCGGCTGAACTAAAGTAGTAGCTATGAGTGTCCTCTATCCAAAACTACAAAAAAAACCAGGGGTCAATTGGACATGAAATTTTCGTCAAATTTTTTCTAAGTCCCAAATCTAGTTTGTGTAGCAGCGGTAGGGAAGGGGGCGCAGAATTTCACGCCAATTAACATATGTTTTTTTTGATGCCATGTGAAAGAGGCACCAATAGCCAGCAACTTTAGTTCGAGACGACGTTGTCTAGCCCCACCGGTAGCCCACTTACAACCAAATCAGTCTGTCGATATGAGCCTACCTAGCGAAGTAGACGTCTGTGGTGGTGGTCGCCTGAACTAAAAAAGTAGCTATGAGTGTCCTCTATCCAAAACTACAAAAAAAACCAGGGGTCAATTGGACATGAAATTTTCGTCAAATTTTTTCTAAGTCCCAAATCTAGTTTGTGTAGCAGCGGTAGGGAAGGGGGCGCAGAATTTCACGCCAATTAACATATGTTTTTTTTGATGCCACGTGAAAGAGGCACCAATAGCCAGCAACTTTAGTTAGAGACGACGTTGTCTAGCCCCACCGGTAGCCCACTTACAACCAAATCAGTCTGTCGATATGAGCCTACCTAGCGAAGTAGACGTCTGTGGTGGGGGTCGCCTGAACTAAAGTAGTAGCTATGAGTGTCCTCTATCCAAAACTACAAAAAAAACAAGGGGTCAATTGGACATGAAATTTTCGTCAAATTTTTTCTAAGTCCCAAATCTAGTTTGTGTAGCAGCGGTAGGGAAGGGGGCGCAGAATTTCACGCCAATTAACATATGTTTTTTTTGATGCCATGTGAAAGAGGCACCAATAGCCAGCAACTTTAGTTCGAGACGACGTTGTCTAGCCCCACCGGTAGCCCACTTACAACCAAATCAGTCTGTCGGTATGAGCCTACCGAGAGAAGTAGACGTCTGTGGTGGTGGTCGCCTGAACTAAAAAAGTAGCTATGAGTGTCCTCTATCCAAAACTACAAAAAAAACCAGGGGTCAATTGGACATGAAATTTTCGTCAAATTTTTTCTAAGTCCCAAATCTAGTTTGTGTAGCAGCGGTAGGGAAGGGGGCGCAGAATTTCACGCCAATTAACATATGTTTTTTTTGATGCCATGTGAAAGAGGCACCAATAGCCAGCAACTTTAGTTCGAGACGACGTTGTCTAGCCCCACCGGTAGCCCACTTACAACCAAATCAGTCTGTCGGTATGAGCCTACCGAGAGAAGTAGACGTCTGTGGTGGTGGTCGCCTGAACTAAAAAAGTAGCTATGAGTGTCCTCTATCCAAAACTACAAAAAAAACCAGGGGTCAATTGGACATGAAATTTTCGTCAAATTTTTTCTAAGTCCCAAATCTAGTTTGTGTAGCAGCGGTAGGGAAGGGGGCGCAGAATTTCACGCCAATTAACATATGTTTTTTTTGATGCCATGTGAAAGAGGCACCAATAGCCAGCAACTTTAGTTCGAGACGACGTTGTCTAGCCCCACCGGTAGCCCACTTACAACCAAATCAGTCTGTCGGTATGAGCCTACCGAGAGAAGTAGACGTCTGTGGTGGTGGTCGCCTGAACTAAAAAAGTAGCTATGAGTGTCCTCTATCCAAAACTACAAAAAAAACCAGGGGTCAATTGGACATGAAATTTTCGTCAAATTTTTTCTAAGTCCCAAATCTAGTTTGTGTAGCAGCGGTAGGGAAGGGGGCGCAGAATTTCACGCCAATTAACATATGTTTTTTTTGATGCCATGTGAAAGAGGCACCAATAGCCAGCAACTTTAGTTCGAGACGACGTTGTCTAGCCCCACCGGTAGCCCACTTACAACCAAATCAGTCTGTCGGTATGAGCCTACCGAGAGAAGTAGACGTCTGTGGTGGTGGTCGCCTGAACTAAAAAAGTAGCTATGAGTGTCCTCTATCCAAAACTACAAAAAAAACCAGGGGTCAATTGGACATGAAATTTTCGTCAAATTTTTTCTAAGTCCCAAATCTAGTTTGTGTAGCAGCGGTAGCCATTCCACGTTGCGGTGAAGCTCAAGCCCGCGCCGCGGCGCGCGGCGGATTCAAACCATGAACCTGTGCGGCAATCCATAGCTAATGCCACTGAGCCTTCACTGCTTTGGGTTTGGTACACAAAGGGTAAAAACGGATTTCAAAGACTCCGCTGTCTGTCTCTCACCGGGCTGTATCCTCATGAACCATGATATTTAGACAATTGGAATTTTTACAAATGATTTGCTATCATGTTTATATAGCGCTATCTCTATCGCACAAATGTCTTGATTCAATGCATGCAGCCCGTTCTCACGTTGAAGTTCTAGTGTAAGTTTACTGTAGTGACATGTGGTAGTGCAAATTAAAATTGTTAATGTAAGGTAATAATAATAAGAATAGAAATAAAAAAGAATAATAGTAATAATAATGTCTTAATTATTAAGACTTAATTAAGACATGGGAGTTGGCCCCCTGCACTCGTCACCAGGGATTTGTATTGGCACCGTATGTATTGGTAACAGATGTAAAGGCGTTCACAGACGGCAGCTATAATATAAAGCAATATATTTTAAATCGATATATTTCAATATAGCCCAATACATTTTTCCATAGAAATTGACAAGAGACAACACACGGTAATTTGTTACGTGATTAATTTTTCGTAACTTGATCGGGTGTTTGTCAATTCTAATGAGTATAGGATTCCTAAACTGGAAAATAATCACAATTTCGCGGCTGATAATTCATGGTATAATTTGAATTCCCCGCTCTTTTCCTTAAACTTTATATGATCTTCAATCCATCTCTTTCTTTTTTTTGGCACATGTGGCAATATGCGCATTAAATTCGCAATCAAAATCGTCTTCTGACGAACTGTCTAGTATATCTAGTAATAAATAATGTGAGAGGGTCATAATATTTAAGAACATAAACCCTACTAGTATATGATAAAGAACCAGTGTTTTTATTTTGAGGTTGTAACGAAATGATTGTTAGTGTAAGTCGTTATACGTACTATTTTATTGTTAATGCAGCGCCTCCATACCATTTTTTTTCCGAAATTGGTCCCACGGCTTGAGCTTGAAGACGTAATAGATTACCTACGTTTCTGTAAATACCTCTACTGTAAAATCCCTGCTCGTGACTCCAAGATATTGGTTTTACTGGAATATGAAATCTCTACAATATACTCGGCTTTACACCTAACCCTACCAAGGTTTCCACTTGAATATACCGGTTGTGACAGATGTAAACTTAAGTTCACTTATCCCTATATAGTATAAGTAATAATAACTATGTTAGTATATAAGTTAATGATAGCAATTACATTATCACCTAGCCACGTTTTTGTATGAATGAGCATGATTTAAAAACTATTGAAATATAATTATTACATATAGGTACACTATGCAAACTTAACTTATTCTTTACTTTACCTACACTCAAACTACCTACTACAAACAAACCCACCTATTACACTAAATAGTCAAATTATCACAGTTTAATCATATGTGCCGTTTGTGGTGAAAAGTGTCACAGGCCCCTTCTGTACTTCTGTACAACATCTTGTCCTGCATGATTTATTTGTACCTACCAACTACCTGCGCCCCACGGTTTTACCCGCGCGCTGATGAAAAACGGTGATGATCGTGATGATGAACAGTAGCCTATATGTTAATCCAGGGTATAATCTATCTCCATACCAAATGTCATCCAAATCCATCCAGCCGTTTAGGTGTGAAGAAGTAACATACATACTCACAGACTTTCGACACATACCTACCTATTTATAATATTAGTGTGATTACAAGGATTTTTATTTATAGTAATAAGCTAAGAGAATTATGAGAGATTACGAAGCGCTCGTAGCGAAGTTTACTTAGCTGTTCGTAACCGATCAGCAAAGTTAAGCAACGTCGCGCGCGGTCATGACTTGGATGGGTGACCGCTAGTGACATTACTACTGAGCGTGCACGTGCTTCGGAGGGCACGTTAAGCCACCGGTCCCGGTTGTTATCTTAGGATTGCAGTCGTTATAGCATGGTGGTAGGGCAACAGCTGTCCTTGAAAGCCAGTAATACTAGGTTAGTCTGAACAACATCTTCACTTACCATCAGGTGAGATAGTAGTCAAAAGCTAACCTACTAGGAATAAAAAAAAATATTTTAGAGATTTTATTGAATAAATGATTTTGACCTTGACTTTAACTACGAACTACTAATTGAACGCAAACTTCTGAATTAAAAAAGACTGAACTATTCACAAAGTAGGTACTTATTTATTCTGATCCGAGCCATTTGCCATTACTAGTGAGCTCTTCGTGTACCAAACACTATCCAAGCAATCGAAAACATCAGCTGTAGGTAGGTACTTAATCCATGCGAACGGCACATTCCTTGCACTTGACTGACCCCCCGCACCCCGCTATTCCCTTGAAAAGAGAGGGCGGCGCGGCGGCGGCGCCCGCCCGCCGGCCGCGGCGTCTTCGTGTATGGCATTTTCTAAATCTACCTACCTACCGAGGTGATATTTAGATAGGTAATAAGTACATGTATATTTACGAAGTGAATACAATAAAAACGTGCAAAGCAGCAGCCAAAGCGTGCCACGTTGCGCCCCGCGGGGCGGCACCCAGCGCGTCGCGACCGAGTCCGCACGCTTCGTAATAACATTATTGCATCTACAATGTTAAGGGCAAGACGGTCGCAAAATTAGGATGTTTACTCAAAATGAGCGAAAAATATACCTATATAACAGTGAATTTCAAAGTTATATTTTTTATTATTTAGTTTCATTACTAAGTACTACTAGATATTTAATCAATCAAATAAAGGAGAGTGAAAAGGAAATGATATCTTGATATATGAGTTTGTTCCTCTCGCTAACACTACCACTTTTCGTAAAAATTGTGTGAAGAGCCGATCGGAAATCGTCATAACATTATAAAAAATCATATTTTTGTAATCTTTTTAACCAATTTGCAGATATAGAAGTGAAGTTTTTGTGGCAATAGTTATTTTAGATGGATTAAGTTTCGTTTGGTCGCACGATGTTCCGAAAAACGTAATAACTGTGTGGAGATATCAACAATTTAAGCGGAAATTTAGCATATTATTACGGTTTTACCAAGATACATAACTAAAGTTCTCAATAGAATATCTTTATTTTAGATTTCTAGGTCAATATTGTCTCTAAAATTAGGTTATTTTTTATGTGAAATTGCTATATAACTATATTTTTTTTAGTTTTTAATAATCTTAGTAAACCCTATCCTTTTTTAATAACAATTAAAAAATATCTATACGGTGTATAGGTGTATTCCGGCAGCTGTCCTTGAGAGCCAGTAATTCTAGGTATACCTGAACAACATCTTCGACCACATCATCACTTATCATCTGGCGAGAAAGTGGTAAAGGATAACCTCCAGAGCATAAGAACATTGTCCACGTGATATTTCAAAACCAACAATATATAAAACTTTCATTTGAGTAGGTTAGGTAGGTACTTCGTGTTCATGTGGTTGTAAATAAAATCGCGAATCTACAAAAGATTTTACAGAAAATTTGATGCACAATTAATAATTAAGTAGGTAATATACCTACACGTTTATAGTTATGTGGTATGTATTATCATAGAATAAAATAGACGTACCTATTACTTTATTTTGTGTAGAGATTTAGTGACCTTACAAAATCACAAATACCTATAGAGTAATAAGATAAATAATAAGAGTTTAGTGACCTACTTATCAGAAGCACTCATAGCTAAGTTTGCTTTGCCGATTATTAACCAATCAGCTAAGTTAAGCAACGTCCATGGATGGGTGACCGCTAGTGGCATTACCTACTACTGAGCGTGCACGTGCTTCGGACGGTCCCGGTTGGTGTCTTAGATGGCAGACGTTATAGCAAAGTGGTAGGTATGGCTTTTTGCGAATGCCCGCCTGGCTAGCTATATACCACCCTCAAGCAGAAAATCTGTTGCCAAGCACTTAACAGCATATGCCGCTATGTGTTTTGAAGCAGTGATGGCTCAGTGATCATTAATTACAGGCACACGAGACTTAAGAACATTGTCTCAAGGTCGCAGTGCAATTTATCACTTGTGACGATATGCAGCTGTTATAGGCAGAGGTTAGTCCGCTTAACATCAGGTGGGCCTCGAGCTTGTTCCGTCACAATAACATAAAAAAAATGTGTCCTTGAGAACCAGTAAGCCTAGATAATAAAGAGATCAGTCGATATCATGCTTAGTTCTAGACCTAAAACCTCAAATAAGGAAGTGATCACCTTTGTATCGATAAGTGACCGGCCAGTTCAAACTTAATATACCGCTGCTACACAAACTAGATTTGGGACTTAGAAAAAATTTGACGAAAATTTCATGTCCAATTGACCCCTGGTTTTTTTTGTAGTTTTGGATAGAGGACACTCATAGCTACTACTTTAGTTCAGGCGACCCCCACCACAGACGTCTACTTCGCTAGGTAGGCTCATATCGACAGACTGATTTGGTTGTAAGTGGGCTACCGGTGGGGCTAGACAACGTCGTCTCGAACTAAAGTTGCTGGCTATTGGTGCCTCTTTCACATGGCATCAAAAAAAACATATGTTAATTGGCGTGAAATTCTGCGCCCCCTTCCCTACCGCTGCTACACAAACTAGATTTGGGACTTAGAAAAAATTTGACGAAAATTTCATGTCCAATTGACCCCTGGTTTTTTTTGTAGTTTTGGATAGAGGACACTCATAGCTACTTTTTTAGTTCAGGCGACCACCACCACAGACGTCTACTTCTCTCGGTAGGCTCATACCGACAGACTGATTTGGTTGTAAGTGGGCTACCGGTGGGGCTAGACAACGTCGTCTCGAACTAAAGTTGCTGGCTATTGGTGCCTCTTTCACATGGCATCAAAAAAAACATATGTTAATTGGCGTGAAATTCTGCGCCCCCTTCCCTACCGCTGCTACACAAACTAGATTTGGGACTTAGAAAAAATTTGACGAAAATTTCATGTCCAATTGACCCCTGGTTTTTTTTGTAGTTTTGGATAGAGGACACTCATAGCTACTTTTTTAGTTCAGGCGACCACCACCACAGACGTCTACTTCGCTAGGTAGGCTCATATCGACAGACTGATTTGGTTGTAAGTGGGCTACCGGTGGGGCTAGACAACGTCGTCTCGAACTAAAGTTGCTGGCTATTGGTGCCTCTTTCACATGGCATCAAAAAAAACATATGTTAATTGGCGTGAAATTCTGCGCCCCCTTCCCTACCGCTGCTACACAAACTAGATTTGGGACTTAGAAAAAATTTGACGAAAATTTCATGTCCAATTGACCCCTGGTTTTTTTTGTAGTTTTGGATAGAGGACACTCATAGCTACTACTTTAGTTCAGCCGACCCCCACCACAGACGTCTACTTCGCTAGGTAGGCTCATATCGACAGACTGATTTGGTTGTAAGTGGGCTACCGGTGGGGCTAGACAACGTCGTCTCTAACTAAAGTTGCTGGCTATTGGTGCCTCTTTCACGTGGCATCAAAAAAAACATATGTTAATTGGCGTGAAATTCTGCGCCCCCTTCCCTACCGCTGCTACACAAACTAGATTTGGGACTTAGAAAAAATTTGACGAAAATTTCATGTCCAATTGACCCCTGGTTTTTTTTGTAGTTTTGGATAGAGGACACTCATAGCTACTTTTTTAGTTCAGGCGACCACCACCACAGACGTCTACTTCTCTCGGTAGGCTCATACCGACAGACTGATTTGGTTGTAAGTGGGCTACCGGTGGGGCTAGACAACGTCGTCTCGAACTAAAGATGCTAGCTATTAGTGCCTCTTTCACATGGCATCAAAAAATATATAGGTCAACTATACTTCGAAAATGTTGAAAATTTTTCTAAGTGTCGGACCTATATTAAGGTTACTTAGGTCAATGACCCCAAAGTTGAGGTCATTGACCTAGGACGTTTGTTGACCTCCCAGGAGGTCATTAAAGCGAAAAAAAAAAATTTTTTTTTTTTGCGCCCCCAAGGGTACACTCCAACCATAGAAGCTCCGACCTTCCTTTATTCCAATAGAGAGATAATAAATTAATTAAACAAGAGATTTCAACCCTCTTTACGGCTGCACTTTTCAAAAAAACCCAGTGAAAAAACCTGTAAACACTTTTATTTTGTTGTCTCCATAGACATTGCTCTCACTCGCCAGTTTTTTATTTTAGTCCTTAAACTTATATGGTTTGTACATTAGAAATTATAAAGAATAAATCTTTTTTATTGCTACTTTATAAACCATCTCATCGCGGCAGCCTGCACCACAGCCGTGAACTACGAATAAATATGTTTAGAAATGTAATTCAAGCTCAAATAAAACAGAGCACAAACTATACCATGGCGGGCGGGGTTTAAAAGGTGTACCGTGCAGCGCTCTCATTTCGTCATGTGTAATTTTCAACCTAATTTATCAATGTTCTTTCGCGTTGTTTAATTCTGAAAAAATAGTTACCATAGTGTGTTGTAAAATGGTGGAGAAGCTATACGAGAAGGATATGAAAAATTCGGGAATAACTTTCATAAACGAGTAAATAACAATATTTTGGAAACCTTTTTGAAGCGCTCGTAGCGAAGTTTGCTTAGCCGTTCTTAATCAATCAGCTAAGCTAAATTGCAACGCTTCTTCACATTCGGCCAACAAAACTAAGTCATTTTTAGCTTCCGCAAAAGTACAAATCGTCACCCATCCTGCACATAGCCCCGACCTAGCACCCTATTATTTCTGTATATTCTCTAAAATCAAAGATTTGATAAAAGGTTTCACTCTTACCACCTCCAAAGGGGCAGTGACAGTGATAAGATCTTTCCAATTTACCAATAAATAACCACTTTTAAAAATGGAATATCTTCTAACCAACCAAGGAACGCTGATCACAGCAATGGAACAGCACGATCCAAATGGCAAAAACCACAAAACAATATTGAAATCGATGACGTCGTCTTAATTCATGATGATTGATTCATGATTAAAAATCCTAGGGTAAATGCCCCAAATACAAAACAGTTTGCTTTCGCCTCAGAAGAGAAGCTGTACAGCCACTATTGCAGAGAACAGATAACAGTACGTCAATACCTTCATCCGGGCTTGAACATAAAAAACAAATTTTAAAATGTACAAGGAGATGAATGGTAGGATAACGAAGACCTCTCTTACTATAAAATTATTCTGTCCAGGCTTGCAATAACATACGATGATTCAGAAAATGAAAATATTGTAGATCCTGGAGTTATAGAAAATGAAGAAATTACGGTTTCGGGTAATGCACCTCCTATTTTTGAAGAAAATTGAGACAGATTTGTATGCCACTGGTATATGTATGTTCTTTTTAATATTGGACGCGTTTATAACAAATAGTTTTCCCAGCAGAAAATGTTTGTTAGCTAAACATGTTACATTTTAGAAACAAAATATATTATATCTGCGTCATACACGACGCCGCCGGCGTAGCAGGTAGGTATTTATATGAATGTATGTGTAAGTAATACTAATCTAATCACACATTCATAGTCGTGCATGTGTGAGTAAATTTTAGTTCGGGATTTTGATACCAGAGCAGTCTCTTGACATAACGGGTCGGCATGAAAAATCGTAAAGGGCCTCTCTATTCCCAGTATATTACTTTTCTCTATGGTTCTGTTTATTACTTAGTACATACATTCTAGGTGCGTTCGTTTTGGCTCGATTGCGTTTGTAGCAGTTTCAAAAGTGGCATTTGTGTATTAGCGTTCGGATAGAAGCTTTTGCTATTTTTGACCACCAATTACTGCATGCTATCCGAACGGCTTAAAACGTACTTTGACAACCGAGAATGTTTTAACAATTTTGCACAGTACGAAACATGGAATCAATATCTAAAATTAACAAAAAAGTAGGTACCTATATTATTATTATTACTTTGTTAATGGCTTCTGCTAGTTACTTATATAAAAAAACTTGTAAAACTCTTCAATCGCGCCAAATACAACTGTCAAACCAGCAGTTGTCAAAAAACGATCACAACGATCCCACGGTAAGACATGGGTCAAAAATATCACTTTTCTCTATCATTTGTAGCGTTTTCAAAGCTATCCGAACGGTGAGCGAAAACGATATTTTTGCTCACGAAGTCCCAAAACGAACGACCCGTGTGATCATATTTAGCGTTTGTGAGTGTTATTTTTGCACCGATAGGCTATCCGAACGCCCTATCTTTATCAAGCAAGTTTTGTGCAAATAATTGTGAGTTGCCATACACGGTAACAATCTTTCCTACATATATACTATTATCACTAAGTTAAACATAATTATTTTAAAGCGAATTTTGCCTGGTGTTAATTTGTACTTCGTGGACGAAGTACTGTCAGTATGGGCGGTTAGAATCATATATTTGTTAAGCTTAGATTATCTTAAGAAAATAAGTTATGAGAAGTTACTCATTATGTTAATTGTAGTATATTCTAAAACTTGTTGATATTTGTCATTTTTAATAACCGCCACTCTGAAATCCTATATAAACTGTAAAACCAACCATCCTGTCTTATTTCGGGTTGGCTGATACGTTGTGGCGGGAACGTTCGTGTCTCTGATTGGTTGTGGTAAATATGGCGGGAACTAATGTATATGTGACAGACACTTGGCGCCAGTCATTGCTATAAAACTAATGTCTCAACTTACTGAACCTTCTTTTTATTCTTCACAAGTGACTGCCTCATCGAGACTTATTGAGTTAAGTGCTGTACTATTATTTTATTTAATGTAACATAACTGATATTCACGTGTTGTGTGTGGATCTATGTTTGTTGGCTTCCAAAATGGTTTGCCCTTTTTATTATATTATCGTTGTGGAATGTGACTATACTCTTAGAAACAGAAGTAGGTTAAAGATAGTAAAAAATATATTCGCGATCACAATCACTTTCGTTATTTACCAAGACTCAAACATACATAACCAAAGATGAAACAAATCAACCCAATAACAATTCTACATCAAATAAGAATAGCTCGACACAATTATGCACAAAACAACACAAGAAAAATGGCTCAGGTATCCTACAGCAAAAATACATTCATTACAGACACTATTTCGAGATGTTATCGCTTCGAACGCCAACGAGCACAATGGACGCGCCTCTGTTCGCGGAGGTTCGTTGAGGTAAATGAAATTTCATTTATCTATGGTTGAGGTTAATTCGTAACGCAAGGAGGTTCTGCTAAAAATACAATATTACCTTTAAAGTGTTCTATGTGTTCCTATAAATGGGGTCTGTTGTCGTTTCCTTATGATTCCCTTTTGCATAGAAAACGTAGTACCTAAGTTAGATCGTTAAGTACGGAACTAGTAGTACTTATTCACTTTACATAAGCTACGACTAGGTTATCACCACCTGCCTAACATCTAATAAGTTAATGAGCCTTTATTATAGCTGAAATAAATGCTTTTTATCTTGACAAATCTCACACACGCGTATAATAATGTTTGTGTTCTTACAGATTTCCAACAAATGTTTGGTATGTGATAAAAGCGTTCGGATTATTGATGAACTGTAAATAAAAACTACAGTTTGTAATAAACTTTGAATGAAAATGCTAATAAATTTTATTTTTCCGTTCAGATGAAATTGAAAATAAGGCGGCCTTGTCCTTACGTAAATAGAGATATATCACTACCGTTAGCCATATGGTTAATAACTTGCTCCTTCAAATCGAGTACTGTCTCCAAGGAAAAAAACTTATTAACTAATGTTATAAGTTGTGACAAAAATTACAGAAAAATAATATAATTATAGAAAATAATTAAAATTATTAATAAAAAATTACATATGCATTTGACTTCAACTTTGAATGAGTTTTATTTTTAACAGATCAAAAATAAGAACAGGTTAACAATACGGTTGTATTCATGTTTTGATATTTGGTTTAAAACATCGTATTTTGTTTGAAGGGTTTAAGATAGGTATAAGATTTTTTACTTTAAGATTCATCCCATTGAAATTTGATCGTAATGAGTTAAGTAGTTTGGTTTTTAAATCATACTAACTGGAAAAATAAGTTGTCCAAGTTAATGAAATTGCATATTTTGCATTTCTGTGATTTCAGTGTTGTTTACGGTCATACAATAGTCTCAATGAACTATATAAGGCATAATTTCAAACGAATGTGTACTAAGATTCAACCAGTAAAACTGTTGATAGTATTACTTGCCCGCGTCTTGACAACACTATGTCACTCACACATTTACATAAAAAAAAATTTAACACCGTCCATCCATCACTGTTGATCTTGTACTTCCTAAGCCTATGGGTAATTCAAACTGTTCCAGTAGCTTCATAGCGTTTATGGCGAAAATAATGCCAAGACCCATCTGGAACAACTTTTTGGAAGTGTGATCGTTTTTAGCGAATTTCACTTCAAATGGTAAGCACCCTACGTCATGCATTAGCATCCTAGGTTCTTTGTTCATGTGCTAAAAGTCTGTGCGATAGATAAATCATGATAAAAGATTACTAAAACATGCCAGGCATTGAGTTAGAATTCTTTAACTATAATCCTAGCAATTGACTGCATCATTGGTTTAAGAAGCTGACAAAGGATAAAAATATTATTATATTCTGATTGCGCAATAAGTCTTCATACGTGAGGAAAAAAAACAAAATTCTATGGGTTTGAACTGAGAAATTAATACTCGTATATATAAGGAACTTATTCGACTGATGTCTGTTTTTTTTATCCGGCGGTATGCCCTAACAACTTCACTGTCCCCATACAACTCTATTTGACATTGACGCACGTCCCGCTCAGAGCTTGAGCTTCACCGCATGGTGGAAGGGCATTTTGCGAATGCCCGCCTGGCTAGCGACCACCCTCAAGTAGAAAAATCTGTCGCCAAGCACCTAACAGTGTGTTCCGGCAGCAGTCCTTGAGAGCCAGTAAAATTACAGGCACATGAGACCTAACAACTGTACGTCTCAGTGTGACGGGCGCAGTGCAACTCGTCGTTGACGAAATGCGTCTGTTATAGGCAGAGATTAGTCCACTTAACATCAGGTGGGGCTCGGGCTTGTTCCGTCACAATGACATAAAAAAACTGTTTGTTTTTAATATTGAGATCAATAATACGATTAAATACCTAAAAAAATATATTTCATAATATTTTTTTAATAAATTAATAGAATTTCCGTTCTGACGGCCGTACCCTTTTACGGCGTACCTGCACCCATTCATTATCAGGAGCGGCGGCGGTGGGTTGAATAGGTGAGTTCGCTGTTGCCAACGGCCGCTGCGATACACCACATATCTGGCTGTCAACTACTGTATTGTCTTTGGTTAATTCTACAGTAGGCTTAGGTGCGATAATATCGGCAGACGAGGTATTTGGCAAGTAGATAATGATTTTGTTTCGATTGCTATGGGGCTGTTGCCGAGCGGCTGGTTTTACAACTGATAGACAGGAATCATTCAACGCACCGGCACCGGCACCGGCGACAAAGACTCCACAGTTTTATGAGGATTCGTCGCTCGCTCGTAGGTAACTTTTGGGTCCCAGCGTTGTTCTGCATCGGCTTGGATACGGGCTGGACCTCACTCGAAGCAGTAATTACTAAGTCTTGTCAGCAGCGCCCAAAACCTTCCGTAGGTCTACAACAATGGCTTTTAATTCCTGAATTTGGACTGCTTGTTCTCGAATCAGTTGGGTTTGTTTCATAGATATTTCTCGAAGGGTACGTAACTCATACTCTACACTATCTAAACCTAGTATAGACCTAGGATTTTTTCGCTAACATCCTAAGCCTATGATCTAAACGATTCCCTGTAACGAGCTGAATATCGGGTGAAAGCTTATGGCAATTGTCGTAATGACATTTGTGCCAGTGTCACGTCAAGAATTACAATGACGGAATTTTGATAATAAAACAGGGATGACCAGAATAACTAACGCAGATACATAAATAGACAGATACAAGAAATATTTAACATAAACATATTTGTTATAAAAGAAGAAGTGCAAAATATTACATAATTAATAAAATTTTAATGATTAATATTAACATAATATATAAATAGAACTTATTATAAATGAATATTATTAAGAGAGAGGAAGTCAGATAAAATTTTATAAATATCAATATTATTAGACGATAAAAGTTCAGGCATGTAAGTTGGAAAGGAAAGTTTTAAAGATTCAAGGCATAAATAAAACGCTACATGGTTATATAGGGGACATGAAAAGAATATATGATTGAGATCCCCCTCATCCAAGCCACATTCGCAGATAGAAGAATCTTTAACGTGAATCTTTTTTAAATGAGTAGGAGTACAACAATGACCCAACCTCATACGGATTAATGATGAAGTAAAACGTTTGCCTAATTTTATCCGGGCAAACCACGGTTTTCTCGGAATCAAAGGTTGAATTTTAGCAAAGCCAGATCCAGATGACCGACTACTGGTTCTCCAATGTAATGACCAAGACTTTGATAAATAAGATTTTGGAAGACATAATAAGTCATGACAGTAATTAAGGAAAGGAACCTTATCTCCACAAACAACTGCATCTTTAGCAACTTTATCAGCGCGTTCATTGCCAGAAATCCCAACATGACTGGGAATCCAGGCAAGAATAACGTCAAAACCTTTATTATAACATTCAGCAATAGAACTTTTAATTTGAAATAAAATTGGATTATGAGAATTAGAAGTAAAAGGATTCGAAAGTAATGATTGGAGAGAACTCCGAGAATCAGAAAATACAATAGACCGATGCAGCTCGAAGAGAAGGATATATTTAATAGCCTCAAGGATAGCCAAACATTCCCCAGTAAAAACAGATGATTCAGGTGGACATTAAATTTTTTGAACAATATCGTATTGAGCATGAAAAATGCCATAACCAACACAGCCAACTGGTGAAAGTTTTGAAACGTCTGTGAAGATCGTATGCCAATCACGCCAATCTCTTTTAAGTAGCTCGTGGAAGTATTCATCTGCATATAGGTCACCTTTACAAATGTCAAATTCTAAAATTATATGGGGTTGAGATATAATAATATTAAATTCATAATTGAAAATTGGAAGTTTTTGAGAACGATAAACAGGGTCTTTTAAGGAATGAAAAATAACGTAACTTTTAATGAGCAAAGGAAAATGTTTACATCTCCAGAAACGAGAAGAGTTAACATATTGATGAAGCAGTTGTAATTTTGGAATCAAAGGGTGATTAGAAAATTGGATAAATCGGAAAAAGAATCTGTTAGCAAGGAATTGACGGCGAAGGTGAAGGGGAGGGTCAACACACTCAACTTGGAGAGAATTGACTGGAGAAGACTTCATAGCCCCTGTGGTAATTCGAAGAGCTTTCGATTGTATCAAATCAAGTTTACTAAGGCTTAGCTTGTTAGCAGGTTCCAAAAGAAAGCATCCATAGTCTAAGACGCTTCGAATAATTGCATTGTACAAAAGTTTTAAGTTAAAAGGATGGGCTCCCCACCAAACACCAGATAAGCATCTTAGAACGTTAATGTTTTTTTCACATTTTTGGATAATGTAGTCACAATGCTGACGAAAATTTAACTTACTATCTAAAACAAGACCTAGAAATTTGATTGATTCTCTAACTGAGATTTGACAATTATTTATGAAGATATTGATAGGAGGAGGGTTTCTTTTACGGGTAAAGAGTACTATATTACTTTTAGAAGGAGAGAGTTCCAAACCATTTTCGCTAAGCCAAACATTCAATTGCTGAAGCGAGTGAGAGAGACAGGCACTCGCCACATCGATTTTGTGATTGGAATTATAAATGAGAATATCATCAGCATATTGTAAAATACGACAAAGACCAACAGAAGACTCTAAATCATACGTATAAATATTGTATAAGAGAGGGCTAAGAACCGATCGTTGGGGTAAACCACGCCAGATAACTCTACTTGATGAAATTGAAGGATTGTCACAACGGAGAAAAATGAATCTCTCCGTCAAAAGGTTCATAGTAAAATTTCTTAATTTAACAGGAATTTTTAATTTAATTAATTTTCTTTTTAGAATTGGAAGATGCACATTGTCGTAAGCAGCAGATATATCAAGAAAAGCTCCGACAATAGATTCACCACGAGTGAAACCAAGCCTTATATCTGTAGTGAATATACTAAGACTATCCATGGTACTTTTCCCCTTCCTAAAACCGTATTGAGATTTCGCAAGTAAACCATAATATTCTACAAACCACTCAAGTCGATTTTTAATTAGGTGTTCAGCTATTTTAGTTAAAACAGATGAGAGCGCAATAGGACGGTAAGAATAAGGATCATCTGGGTCTTTGTTAGGTTTAAGAATAGGAATAATAAATTGCGATTTCCAGCTATCAGGGACATAGCCAGAATCAAAGATAGAATTTACAAGGCATAGGTAATAATTCAGAACACAATCATTAGCCTTAGAAAAAAAGGAATAGGGAATGCCATCCATACCTGGAGCAGAATCTTTAACCGATTTCAATACGTTTTTCAGTTCTACCATGGAAAAAGGCTGATCTAAAACGTCGTTAGAACCATAAGTAAACTGAGCAGGAAGTTCATCAGGGAGAGGACAATACTGAGGCGCTAATTTGTCCATAAATGAGTCAGCCCAAGACTGACTCGGGCAACAACGACGGTGAGGAAGGCACCAAGTTCTTCTATATCTATGGATTTTATTCCAAATAATTGAGAGTGGAGTATGCGGACCTATAGAGCAACAAAAAGATTTCCAACCATGAAATTTTTTGGAGTGGAAGAGGCGTTTTATTGAGCAATTACTTTGTTCAATTGCATGAAGTTCTCTTTTGTCATGGAGAGGCAAAAGGTAGTTTCAGTTTCATTTCGACATTTAATTGCCTCCGAGCAGTCCTTATCCCACCATGGAGGAGAAGGCATTTTACCTGAATTATTTTTTTTAATATAGAAAGACATATCAGCACAATTTAAAAGAGCTTCTGAAGGTCCTCCGAACAAATTTTAATGTTGTTATTATTAATCACAGGTACCTAGTTTAGAAATATTGATCTCTGCTATTTCATTAAATTTATCCCCGTTAGCATTTTCATTTAAAATATATTTAAGAAGAGGAGAATTGCGATAGACTGGTTGAGCCAAATTTAGTGAAATATTTAGAATAATAGGAAAATGATCACTTCCATGAGTTGAAAGCAGAACATGCCATGACAAAAGCAAAGCAAGATCTGGAGAGCAGAGAGATAGATCAACTGCACTAGGAAATTCGTTTGGACGGGTTCTTCTTGTAGGAGAACCATCATTAAGAACACATAGATTGAGGGTATCAAGGGAATCTAATAGAAAAACTCCACAAGAATCTGAAATACCACAACCCCAAACACTATGGTGGCAATTAAGATCGCCAAGGACTAGGAGAGGCCTAGGAAGGGAGTTAAGAAGAAGAATAAGCTTACGGATTACAGAAATGGAAGGGGAGCTTAAATATAAGGAAATTATTACAAAAGATTTCATATGGACAGCCACAGCTTCAAAGCCAACTTGAGAAGGAATTGAAATAGAGGAAAAGGACATATTATCTTTTAAAAAAAGAGCAACACCACCACAACCATCCTGTCTATCTCTTCGAACATCAACATAGCCAGATAACCTAAAAAAGGAATCAGGTCTAAGCCACGTTTCTGAGAAAGACAGGATGCATGGTTAGTATTTATTGACTAAAAATATTAAATCAGATTTTTTATTGTTTAAGCTACGACAGTTCCACTGAAGGATCCTGTTGGTGGGATCCATTTTGGAAAAGAGAGAGGAGAGAATTCAAGTTGAAGGCAGTTGGACGGTAAAGCGTTTGGGGAAGAGAAAGAAGAATTACACATAACAGAAGATAATAAGTTTAAGAGCTTTAGGAGTTCTGCAATAATATCTTGAACAGAAGGCATCTCAGAATTTTTACATAAAAGATTAGGGAGGGCACAGCCATTTTGAGAGGGAGCATCATGATCATCTCTTATAATGTTTAAGTGGGCAGCCTGATCATACCCAACACGGGAAGGAGGAGGGGCAGGAACAGATTTTGAAACTTTTTTCTTATAATGAACTTTAGTCGGCTCGATGGTAAAAATTTTAAAAGAGCGATTTTGCTGAGGGCTAGTTGTTAAGGAGGGTGAGGCAATATCAGCATACGATGTTTTAGACACAGGAAGTAGTTTTGAAGCTTCAGCATAAGATATAGCTTTTTCAGACATGACACATTTTATATTTTTTTGCCTTTGATATTCAGGACAGCTTTTATTTGTGGCGAAATGATTTCCTTTGCACCAAATACATTTTGCACTATCCACCCCTATTTCACATGAATCTGCTAGGTGGTTTAGACCACATTTATAACAGGTAGGTTTTGAACGACATTGATTCATAGTGTGGCCATATCTGCAACATTGAAAGCATTGTATAGTAGGTAAGGAGTATAACTCTACAGGGATTGAATTATAACCCAAAAAAACTCGTGAGGGAAAGACTTGGCCAAGGTGAAAGCTGTATGAACGACATTATTCAAATAACAGCTGTAACACTATACTTATTATAACTAACGGGATATTTACCGTGGTTTTGATTGGTTATGAGCTCTCGATATTTCGGCACTGTTGCAAGCGCCATGATCACGAGTAAACTGAACTCGTGATTGTAAAATTTCATTAAAATCCATTCAGTAGTTTTTGCGTGAAAGAGTAACAAACATCCATACTTACATACATCCATAGTTACATACATCCACACACCCTTACTTACAAACTTTCGCGTTTATAATATAAGTAGGAGTAGGATAGGAAGTAGGATACTCATATGAGGGCATCAAATGCAATTAAAATAGAATCATGCATAAATAATACGTGATGAATCTTGGATTTAAGTAGCGAGGTGCAAGGGTGAGGGCAGCGTGGGTGAAGTTATAAGGCTGGTGATAGGAACTATAACAACATACTGTCGTATTGTAAATACATAGTTTTAAAGATTCTGTAAACATTCCATTAAAAAGATAACAACTGAAACCAAGTTTTTTATGTTCCCAAATTTTTGTTTGATAACGCTACCTCTATCATGAACTACGTCTGACGATCTTAGTGTTCGGCGATTCATTCGGTTCCTGTCTCTGTCTTGCTTGAACGTTAATGAGCCTCACTCTGTCCTTGTCATACGTTTGCCGTGTCGTTACAGTAGGGAAGTTCCGGAACCAAGCACTCGTGTGCAGAGCCGGCCCGACGAGCCGAGCGAACCTAGATTTACTATTGCTATGCTCGAGCGTCACTCGTCTTCCCCTTTTGAAACTGTCATTGAGTTTGATGAAAGAGCAAAAATAACAGTCTACTATAAATTTTAAAAGTATTGGATGATGAAGTGATTTTTTTGTATTATACCTGAAATCAAAAAGTTAAGTTCATCAATAATTTGTAGAGCCAAAGGAACCCGACACAGCGGGTGTTAACATTAATGATATAAAATATGTCTTGCCTGTTCCAAGAATTCAGATTTCTGATAATGGACGTCGTCAAAATACTTATACGTTTCCTATTGATAACTCTTTTCTCAATTTACGTTGTTAAGCTTAGATGTTGTTATATTAATATTTTATTAAAGTGAGAGGGTCTTAATAAGTTCTAATTTTTTTTAAAACTCCTTGTTGAAGCCTCGCAATTAATACTTAGGAAAACCTGGTATCAACATCTTTCGAAGGTAGTTACGTTTTAGATTATTTTTGATACGATTGCTCAATAGAGGGTAGTTATGTGTCATATCGCCTCACTGGTTCGCCTGCCAGTCTCAACCGGACCTTTCACCCGAAGTGCACGTAACTCCATCGCGTGTGTATACCTACTCTCAAACCCCAGATTAATAACTCCTGCATCATACCCGACGAAAACAATCTCTCGCCCAGTGAAGTGCTCACATATCTAACGGTGATTAAATATCGATTAGATATCGTGGTGGTAAATGTACAAATCATACGATTCCAATGTGAACATATGAAGTTATAATTCTTTACACTCTCCTAGTTAAACGAGGCATGAAAGAGATTAAGTTTGTCTATGGTTGGTCTCGTATTATTGGCCGTACATTATTGACACGGCCTGATAAAGCACACCCAATAATTGGAAGCCTGTACATGTATTATTGGCTGTACAATATCGGCCGTGCATTATCAGTACGGACCGATTTTGTACGGGCAATAATACGCGACCAATAAAAGCCGACCAAATATTTCGAATCCATGTACACGTAATATCAGGCCGTGCATTATCGTCCGTACAATATTGGTCGTACATTATTGTGGTCGTGCATTATTGGCTCCCAGTGTTTTCTTCAAAATTAATCGGTTGTTCAAATCTATGGTTTTCTTCACGTGTATTTTTCTATTTGTTTGACATTTTCTCAGTTTACGTAAAAAAGTTTTATATCATACATCTTTTTTTTTTTTTATGTATTATGGAGGCAATCAACTATATATTGTTGTTTAAATTAAATAAAACCGTAATTTTTTCAGATTCATTAAGTGCTCTTCAAGCCTTTCACAGTAATCCCTTCAAAATAGGTTCCAAGAACTGGATCATATTTAAGTGCAAGGAACTGTTGATGAGATGCTTAGCTTTAGGTTATTCTGTTCAGTTAGCCTGGATTCCGAGTCATAGTAATATACCTGGAAATGAAATGGCAGACAAGACTGCAAAGCAGGCAGTTATTTGTGGTGATAAAGTACCATTCAAAAATTATCCCCAAGACCTTTTGCTTCTCCCTAGTCAAGATTTAAAGCTGAGGTGGTCGAAAAGGTGGTTAGTAAGCAGTAAGCGAACTGGATATAACTATGCCAAATATCAACCGATTATTCAATGTAAACCCTGGTTTTTTAAATATAAATATAATAGAAAAATTATATCGACAATATCAAGATTGCGATTTGGCCATTGCTGTTCTGGTGTTCATTTAAAAAAACTCAGAATCAAAGATTCCTCTATATGCGAGTGTGGTATAGATGAAGCAAATTTAAATCACATCTTCTTTTCATGCCCCATTTTCGACCATAAATCATTATTCGATTCATTAATACAATATAAATATCCATTACCTGTACATATAGACAACATTCTATGTAATATAAATCATATTTCAATATACATAATATCATGTTTTGTAAATACAAACAATATTAAATTGTAGTTCTCAGTTGTGTGTAAATAATTTTAACAGTATCTCATGTAATTTTTTGTTTTTTTTTCTCTCATTTTTCATTATAAATAATACATTATCACATTGTATTTTCTGTAGTTAGTAAGTTTTAGATATTTTTCCATTGTTTCAGATATGTATATAATACACCAAATTCAAAATCCCGTTCAAGATTAGAATATCCTTTCTGACGTGACATTGGCAAAAATGTTCTAAACAATTGCCATAACAAAAAAAAAAAAAAAAAAAGTTTTATATCTTTTCGAGCGTAGAAGATACATAATTATATAATCCCCTCGTGCGTCCAATCTGTCCACCTCCTATGACGAAATCGTCCAAACTGCTCACGTTTTTTTATCCCGCGACGCCCCGTAACGTTTTTTTGTAGTACTAAGTAGTTTTCCATTACCTAAACATGTCACCCTAACATCCCCATACCCCAATATATTACCTATACCATACAAAAAATAACATTTTCATACATTTAGTTTGAGTGGATCAAACAGCGAATAAAAATATATTTTTCCAGATTTTGAGGTATTTTGTTTTTTAATCGAGTTTATTTGTGGCAGTCTCCAATCAACATATAAACTTCTTGGTACCAATGCAATCCTCATCATATTCTCTTTACGGGAAAAGAAATGAAAATAGACCTTTTCATGGAAAATTTTACAGGAAAATGGGTTTGAACAGACGACGAAAATGGCGGGAAACGGCATTTTTTATATATTTTTTAAATTTTTTTTTTCCGAAACTATTCCACCTACAACTTTGTTTTTTTTTTAATGTGTGTATTTATTATGGTTCTTTACCCATGAATAATACCACATTGTAAGGATAAATATTTAATAAGTAGTAACGAGATTAAAACAACGCGATTTTTTTTAAAGAATTTTGGCGGGAAAACTGTACATAAGCGCATTTTATTTTTTTTCTCAAAAAGTATATCACCTACAAATTTGGTTTTTCTTTTGATATGATTATTTAGATGTAATCTATACACCTGAATTATTTCAGATGTTAAGGTTTATAGGTTTAAAAGTAGTTACGAGATTATTTATTACGTAAATTTCGATCGGTGAGTGTTTGCGCGGCAAAATGCATCGAGTGAAAGTTATTTTTTTTCATTTCATGATTTGAGTAACTTCTCGTTACCATAGAGTAATGCGGTTTTTTTTGTTGTATAGCCAATGATAGTAGCTTACTAACAACGTTTGAATAATAACGATCGGATAAATACAAGCTTCACACTAAACCTTTTTTTTAGACCACCGGAATTCCGGCCGGAACAAAAACGGGGGTCAAATAAAAAAATATATAAAAAAAAAAGTTATCAATCCTTATCCTTTTAATTTCTTTTAACATCGTTATTGACTTGTTGCCTATACAAATGCAAAATTACAGCTTTCTAGGTTAATTACTTTAGAAGTAGTGACGAGATTATTTTTAAATGACATAAATATAATAAATATTTTGGCGCCAAAATGTAATTTGAGCTGGTTTCAGATTTCATATCAATTTTAAACATACTTTCTGTTATATCAGAATATTGTGGATTTTTTCTCGTAGAGCCAAGGATCCATCCTCACTAAAACCGTTTGAATTATGAAAATCGAACTTACCCAGATTTTATGGTGAATATGTAATCACGACTATGACCGCTCACCGGCAGGCCGGTTGGGACACACAGGGTAAATCCGGCAGGCCGGAGAATACATTTCCGAGGATAATGCGACAAATGTGTTCACATTGTTCAACATTTCTTGAAGGTGGCGAGTTACATCAGGAGAAATTTCCAAAAGGTCCGATATCAATAAGAATCTTTGTAGTGCAAAATGACGACATTCCAATATCAGATGCTGAAGATCCGCTTCTGGATAACCACAGAAAGTGCACTCTTTAGACTGAACTACTTTTATTTTATATAAGTGTACTGGGGTTAAGCAATGACCAAATCTCATTCTATTTATTATAGTAATAAATCTTCTTTCATTTGCATCTCTGTTTTTGCTATACCATGGCTTGACAGGCAGTTCCTTTTGTATTCCAAAATACCATTGTCCTTTCTCTGTACTAATATCTTTCCAATAGTTACTCCATATATCCCTCTTTTGTCCTTTAAAATGAGCATAATAATCAGTAAAAGGCACTCCCAAAATTTCAGTATGATCTTCATCTGGTTCTGAATTAGCAGCTTTATCTACAATTTCATTACCTTCTATGTCTTGATGAGATGGAACCCATTTAAATTCTATGTTCAAATTGCTGCTGGTAAATAACAGAGATCTAATTTTATGTATTATATGGTTTTGCTTATATGTAAGATTACACTGTTTTAAAGTTATTAATACACTAAGGCTGTCTGTTAGTATTATAAAATTATCTATTGTTCTAAAGCTCTGTATGTACAGTAATGCTCTGTATATAGCATAACTTTCTGCAGTGAATATACTGCAGTTGTTATCTAATTGATAAGTTCTACTAGTCTTTAATTGAGGATCATAGTATGCACATTTAACACCTATCATAGATTTTGATCCATCTGTATATATTTGATATTTATTAGCTTTATCTGCCATTTGTTCTCTGAAGTGATATATATTATCCATTTTTCTAAAATCAATATTAACACAACTATGTACAAGAGCATCTACTGTACAAGAGTATAGTGGCCATACATTTGACTTATATATATTTATAGTGTCCTGTTTCACTCTGTGCATAATTGTACTCATTACAGGAAGCCTGTTAGATTTGATATCTGAAGGTGTTATTGTAAAATTTGGAATTGAGCTACTCAGCACTGAAGGCAAGGTTAAATTCTGTAGCAACATGGAGTCATATTGTGATAAAACTTTTATGCAAAATCTATGAGCTGTACCCAGCCGCCTGATAGTGAGAGGTTCTACACATGTTTCTGCCTCCAAAGCATTAATAGGCGTTGTTTTCATTGCGCCACATATAATTCTTAATGCTGAATTTTGTATTACATCTAACTTTTTCAGTAGAGTAGGACTACAATTGAAATATGCTAAACAACTGTAATCAAAATGACTTCTTACTAAGCTTTTGTATATCATACTCAAAACATTTGGGTCTGAACCCCAAAAAACACCTGCTAAACATCTCATAATGTTGACACCTTTCATTGCCTTTTGACTAATAGAATCTATATGCTTATCAAATTTTAATTTATCATCAAGAAAAATGCCAAGAAATGTTTGATGGCGATTATGTGGAATATTTACATTATCATAAAATATATTTACAGGATCATCACTGCCAAAAACTAATACTGAACTCTTTTGACAGTTAATATTAAGTTTTAATTTATGTGTGTAATATAAGTATAATTGCTGAAGTGCCACATTTACATTATTTTGGGCAGTAACAACTTCCCTATTCATACAATAAATCAGAATATCATCTGCAAATTGGAGTATTTTTACTTCACTTTTTATATAATTACATATTTGAGAGGTATACAAATTATATAGCAGTGGGGATAAACAACCCCCTTGCATAAGACCTTTAAAAGTTTTATTAGGGCCATGTAAAATATTATTGAATTTAACAAAGACAGTTCGATCGTAACAAAATTCATAAATCCATTTTATTAACTTTCCAGGTATGCCAATATCATGGAGCACATACAACAATTGTTGTATATCAACATTGTCATAAGCACCTTGCACATCCAGGAATGCGCAGACTGCTGAAGAATTTGATAGTATACATTTTTTCATATCATTAATGAAGTATACAAAACTATCATTTGCACTTTTACCCCTACGGAATCCAAATTGGAATTCAGGTAATAAGTTATGTTTTTCTACAAAATGATCTAACCTGGTTTTTAACATTTGTTCAAATAGTTTACCCATGCAAGAAGCTAACGAAATAGGACGGTATGAGTTATAGTCATCTGGAGATTTGTTAGGTTTCAGTATAGGTATAACACATTGAGTTTTCCAAGAAACAGGAATGCACTGTTTACTCCATAAACCATTAAAAATATGTAATAGTATTTTTTTGCTAGACTCATGTAAGTTTTTTATCATTGTATATGGAATTTGATCTAAGCCTGGTGTAGTATTTTTTCTAGAATCAATAGCAAAGCATAATTCTTCATATGTAAATGACTTCAGCAAAAGTGATGCTTCTGGTGTATTTCCTTCAGAATTAAATAGGTTGTACAAATTAACATCAGAACATTCAGATGAAGGCGATTGACACAACTTTGAAATAAATTCAGGAATCCATTCATCATTTTTGTACCTATTTTTACATAAATACATACGTTTAAACTTACGAATATTGTTCCAAATTTTAGATATAGGAGTATATCTGTTGAGTGATTCACAGATAACTTTCCAACTATTTATCCTAGTTTCTTTTAAAACAAGTTTTTTTAATGCGTTTAATTTTTTGTATTCAATGAATGATTCTATTGTAAACTGTGTTCTATATATTAAAAGAGCCTGTTTTGCATTTTTGACTGCCTCTGCACACTCGTTATTCCACCAAGGAGCAGGTGGCTTTATGAGTTTATCTTTGTTGTTATTGCCTATGAAACATGGAATACATTCAGTTTTTAACATATCTAAGATATCACAAAATATATTATAGGAATTTAAGGGATTACTTAAATCAGTTTGAAAAGTCTCAATAACTTCTTTTGATCTTAAATTATATTTCGTCCAGTCAGCTTTGTGGAATAAGTATTTGACTATATTATCATTACATTTATACATTAACGGGGAAACAGTTAAGTCAATAAAGGTAGGGTAGTGATCACTGCCTAATAAATCATCGCCAACATACCATTCACAAAGGGGGGCAATAGCTGGACTGGCGCCTGATACATCTATGGCTGATGGTGTTTTATTAGGCCTCTGAATAGTAGTGGGATTTCCAGTATTTAAAATACACAAATTTAACTCATCGAACATTTCATATAGCTCCTTTCCTCGTGACTTTGTTGTGGCACAACCAAAAGCTATGTGATGTGCATTAAAATCTCCAGAGATAAGACAAGGTTTAGGCAATTTATTTAATATGGTTCTTAATTTATTAAGGCGAATTCGTTTCTTTTTTCTAGGAGGACAATATATACAAGCTACTGCAATGGGGCCAGCCTGCGTCTCAACAGACACCGCTAGCACTTGAATGTCCTCATAGAATGGACAATCAATAATCTTGTATTTAATTTTATTTTTAATTAGTATACCAACACCACCATGTTCATTTTTAGCGTTTTTATGTATAAAGTTATATCCCGGAAAGTTAATGGGAATGCTTGTAGATTTTAACCAAGTTTCGTTAATAAGGTACATATCTATATTATGTTTGTGCAGGAATGAATGTAACAACGGTTTTTTATTATTTAAGCTTTGCATATTATGTTGTACTATTCTAAATAAATAGTCCTCCATTGAGAGGTTTACAAGTTTTTTAAAAGGATTTCCTTTATTTTTGAAGCATTTTTAGGAACATCTTCAGACATATTCCCTAACAAAACCAGGGTCTTAACCATTGCATTTAAGATTCTGTCATCAATAACAGTGTCATTATTAATTTGTTGCTCTACAGTTTTATGAGAGGTCTCGGGTAAAGTGACAGGGCTCTTTGTTTGTGGAGGCTTAGCAATCATACCAGTAGAGACAGGCACAGATTGAATACGCGGCTGAGATTTTGGCATAGCTGGAAAATTTTGTACATAATTGGAGCTAAGGTTTTTGGCTACATTTGCATATGATTGCTTTTGTTTAGCAATACGCTCCATCTTGATAGGACATGTCTTAGATATAGCTAGGTGGGCACCACCACAATTACTGCATTTAAATTCAGCTTCATTTTTGCAGTCCTTGTAGGAATGCTCACCTGAGCATATAGAACATACCTGTAAATTTTTACATATTTTCGCCGAGTGATTGAATTTCAAGCAGCGATAGCATTGCATGACTGGAGGAACATATATACTCACTGGTATCCTCCAGTGATCCAAATAAATACATTGCGGCAAAACACCTGTGACAAAAGTGACTGTGACTGTCTTTAAGGGTTCTAAGTTTCCTTC
The DNA here is from genome assembly GCA_963890685.1 of Plagodis pulveraria. Classification (NCBI taxonomy): domain Eukaryota; kingdom Metazoa; phylum Arthropoda; class Insecta; order Lepidoptera; family Geometridae; genus Plagodis; species Plagodis pulveraria. The sequence continues at coordinate 23,159,796 of OY982967.1, forward strand.
ATTTCTTTTCATGAATCTTCTTACTGCAACTATTTCGTACTCTCCGGATAATTTACGATACAATTCCTCATTGCTCAGCTCTGTGGAGACATGTTGTATAACTCCTACTTTCTCCACAAAGGACGAGGGTATGAAAGCTCTTATGTTTACTTTTTCTAGGGATACTTCATTGCATAAGAAGTCATTGGCATCTGTAGATTGCTTAAAAGTGATTTTAAGCTTTTGAGCGCTGGCGCGGCTCATTTCATACTGGCCCTTTACGTATTTACCTATAATTTTTTGGATGGTAATGGGGTCTTTATTGCCTAATTTTTCCTCGTTTGTGCTTTCCAAGAACACTGCATATTCTTTGTGGTTACTTTTATCAGGGTATAGCCTCTTGTAATTAGGTTTAAAATATGGTTTGTACTTAGCATCCTCAGTTTCGGAACTGCCGCTGGCCAGGTCAAGATCCACGGAGCCGTTCTTCCTTTTGCGCCTTTTTACAGTGGAGAAACCACTATCATCTTCTCCTTCGCTTTCCGCTGGCATTGTTAGATATAAGAGATATCTAACTATATGATGTGAATATAAATTTTTTAAACAGAAAATTTAAATCGACCGCTCTTTTCGACCTTCCCGCCAAAAAGTCATCAGATTAAGTATATGTAGCTCAGTGTTGCCAGATGACTACGTGAAATTCCCCCCAACATTTTTCGCAATCCCCCCGAAAAACACCTATTTTTAAAAAAAAAACCCCGAAACAATTTTACTTATTTTATGGGAGAAATAAAAAAGCAAACATATTCAGTAAATTTTCTATTCAAACTAGAAGCTCTCCCATGGCTTCAACCATCTCTAAACAATTATTTTCACATTCACTTTCGTTTTTATCTGTTTGATACACATTTTCAGATTTAAACTTTTTTAACATTTCCGAAGAAGGAATAAAATTTCTGAAACCATTTGACAGTGAGTAGCGTATCCTAAGAACCGCTTCAGCAATTTCTATTGCCATTCGGTTGCGTAATTTGTCTTTTATATTATTTACTTGCGAAAAAGCTCTTTCTACAATCGCATTCGAAAATGGCAGGGATAAGATACGTATGGCCAATTTAGCAACATGTCTGTAACATCGTTCACCAACTGCATTTTTCAAGTGATTAAGGTGAACACAAACGTTACCCTAGAGAAGTGTTGGAATTGTGTTTGTGGATGCATGATTGAGATACTCAAAACCTCCAAAAATTCCCAACTTAATTTCCCCCCCGAATCTCCCCCCCCCCCCCAAATAACCGTTCCCCCCGAATCTCCCCCCTAAAGCCAAAATACCCCTCGAATTTGCAGAGAATTCCCCCCAACTGGCATCACTGATGTAGCTGAAACTGAACGCAAGCACGGGTCGCACCAGTGTTGGATTTCGTAGTATAATTATACTATTTGTACCATTATTTCATGGTGTGTAGTATGTAGTATGGGAATGTCACTATACTACGCGAAAATACCATAATTTTATATTCATGTCGATCGACTTGTATAATAGCCTATAGGTGAGCCCTATTCACTTTTTAATAGATATTAAAAAGTAACACCGCTCATTTAAATAGATATTACAAAGTAATACAGCCAGCGTTTGGTGTGATATCTAAAACAGATTCTTTTCAAAAATTCACGAATTTGATTGCCTGGTTTTACCTCACACAAATGTTGATTGTAAAAGGTTTAGCAAAGTTAACTTGGCGAAAACTTAATTGAGAAATAAACTTCCAACTCGAAGCGAATAGTATTGATTCCATGTTACCCTTTTTTGCGATGGGTACTGTAAGCGAAAGTAAATCTAATACCTGCATAGAATTTATGCCGTTGACAACATTTTACGTCTTGTCGATTCTAAGGACCAAGTTCCGATTGACCAATTAGCTGAGATCAAAGTCTGAATTTGATTACATATGATCACGATGATGATGGTGAAATATTTTTTACGATTGACGAATGCAGTTTTATTTTAATTCAAAACAAAAAAAACGACGAAATGCTTAAGGTATAAAAAAAACCAGCCAAGTGCGAGTAGGACTCGCGCACGAAGGGTTCCGTAACTAAATATACTGTGAATAGTTAAAGCGTCTACCTGTCACAGTTATTAGTATCGAGCAAGAAACAGTAAAAAATCATATATGTTGTATGGAAGACTCCTTAATTTTTTATTTTTATTTTATTTATAGTATTTGTTGTTAGAGCGGCAATAGAAATACATCATCAGTCAAAATTTCAACCGTCTAGCTATCACCGTTCTTGAGATACAGCCTGGTGACAGATTGACGGACGGACAGCGAAGTCTCAGTAATAGGGTCCCGTTTTCACCCTTTGGGTATGGAACCCTAAAACGATATAAAAAACATGAAACGTCAAACGTAGTAAAATTTTGGACGAAAAGTATAATTTTATTTTCAATGTAGTATATTTTTTTAAGGGTCTGTATCCAACCCTGGGTCGCACACACAAAATACTTTTTTTTTTTGCTTTCTCTACAGTGATAGGAATTGGCATCGCACGTTGTGCATTTGCCAGAGTCATGTTTTTTGTCATCAAGTTTTCAGATCTTCCATGTTTTAGGTGTATTTATAGGGCGTTCGGATAGCCTATCGGTGCCAAAAATAACACTCACAAACGCTAAAAATGATCACACGGGCCATTCGTTTTGGGACTTCGTGAGCAAAAATATCGTTTTCGCTCACCGTTCGGATAACTTTGAAAACGCTACAAATGACAGAGAAAAGTGATATTTTTGACCCATGTCTTACCGTGGGATCGTTGTGATCGTTTTTTGACAACTGCTGGTGTGACAGTTGTATTTGGCGCGATTGAAGACTTTCACAAGTTTTTTATATAGATAACCAGCAGAAGCCATTAACAAAGAAATAATAATAATATAGGTACCTACTTTTTGTTAATTTTAGGGATTGATTCCATGTTTCGTACTGTGCAAAATAAAACAGTCAAAGTATGTTTTAAGCCGTTCGGATAGCATGCAGTAATTGGTGGTCAAAAATAGCAAAAGCTTCTATCCGAACGCTAATACACAAATGCCACTTTCGAAACTGCTACAAACGCAATCGAGCCAAAACGAACGCACCCTTTGGAAGTAATTTGGGAGTAGGTTTATTTGTATTTTTTTTTAATTTAAAACGGTGAATCTGATAGATGTTTATAAACAAGGTTTGGGGAAGGATAAAAGATCAGGGTTAGGAGAGTTAAGGAATTAAATTATGCTGTAATAATTACAAAAAACCACATACTTACGTTATTGTGACGGAACAAGCCCGAGGCCCACCTGATGTTAAGTGGACTAACCTCTGCCTATAACAGATGCGTTTCGTCAACGACGAATCAATCTTTGTTAGAATGTTTGCAGGCATCACAATAAATTTAGATGCCCCTCCCAGCCAAGTGTCTTCAACTACTGAATTTAAAAAATAATTCGCTAGAAAATCACCTTTATGAATTCCTAAATCAAGGTGAACAGTTGGGGAAATAATTAGTGCTTGGTATTCAGACTCAAAAAGGGAAAGATTACAAGAACAGTGTGTTTGTGCATTTATTGTTGTATATTTATGGTAGGATTGGATTAAACACGGTGGAGATTTATATTTCCAATAAGGAGATGAATTGATTTGCTCTATTTGGAGAAGTTTTGACAAAAGTGGGTGTTCAGAAAACTGTAACCTTCTACAAAAAAATCTAAGGGCTTAAAATTGCCTTCGTAAGTAAAGTGGGGGATCAACACATTCAACCTGTAATACGATTTTCGGGCTGATTTTCATTGCTCCAGTTATTATCCGAAGAGCTTTGGTCTGGATAACATCTAATTTCTTCATTCCCGCTAGACTACATGGTTCCAAGAAGAAGGTTCCATAATCAAGAACACTTCTTACTAAGGCATTGTAGACCAACTTCAAAGAAAAGGGATGAGCACCCCACGAAACGGCCGACAGACTTCTAAGGATATTAAGCGAGCGCTCACACTTTGCAACAATACCTATATTAATGCACAATGAGATAAACCGGAAAGTTTAGCATCAAATATATGACACCCAAAAAATTTGTTACTGTTTTAATAGGAATTAATTCTCGATTTTATAGCGTAATAGATTTTATAGAAAAACAGTGCACAACTCTTAGAGACACAGACAGTTCCAAATCATTCTTGTCTAACCAGGTTTTCAGTAATGTTAAAGAGTTTGATAACTGAGAAGAAGCAGCATTGACGTATTTACTGGAACTGTACAAAACAACATCATCAGCATACTGTAAAATATTGCACTATCCATTTGATGAGCCTTCCAGATGATGTGAATAGATATTATACAAAATTGGACTCAGCACGGAGCCTTGGGGCAGTCCCCTCCAGATTATTCTACTGTGCGATTCTATTTTGATGAAACGTCCAGACAATAATTATATGATAAAATTTGTAAGGTATATTGGAAAATATAATATTTAAAGCTTCTTTATAATAATTTTAGGCTGACATTATCATACGCCGATTGAATATCTAGGACAACGGCTACAACTGATTCATTTTTAGAAAACGCCAATCGTATGTCTGACATAAGTATGCCGATATTGTCGTATGTACTTCTTCCGATATAAGTGTGACTGAAATGGTATAACTTTCTATCTGTAGTCAGCGATATCATCGCATCATATTACTCTCAATCAAAACTTGTAATATCATCAAAAAAGGTACTTACTATTTTTTTTTTTTTTATTCCTGATAGGTTTGCCTTTGACCACTATCTCACCTGATGGTAAGTGATGATGTGGTCGAAGATGTTGTTCAGGCTAACCTAGAAGTACTGGCTCTCAAGGACAGCTGCCGGAACACACCGTTAGGTGCTTGGCGACAGATTTTCTACTTGAGGGTGGTAGCTAGCCAGGCGGGCATTTGCAAAATGCCCTACCACCATGCTATAACGACTGCCATCCTAAGACAACAACCGGGACCGACGGCTTAACGTGCCCTCCGAAGCACGGAAACGCTCAGTAGTAATGTCACTAGCGGTCACCCATCCAACTCATGACCGCGCGCGACGTTGCTTAACTTTGCTGATCGGTTGAGAACAGCTAAGTAAACTTCGCTACAAGCGCTTCAAAACATTGCAATACAATGTGGGTTTGTTCCGAGTTTGCTGCTTGTCACCAACAGCATTTAATATAGTAGGTAATTAATATTTTAATTGACAAGCTATTTAGTCATGAACAAAAGTGCGGCTATCGGTTTAAGATCAATAACAGATAAATAGAGTCCATCTTACCTTTTGCTAACGACCTTGCAATACTTACACGTAACCCAAAACAATGTCAGGAACTTTTAGGAGAAGTGGATGAGTTCTGTGAATGGACTGAAGAGTTGAGAACAAAACCAAGCAAATGCCACAGTCTGTGTCTGGGTAGACGGAATACCAAATTTACCTCTTACGAGCCGGAACTCTTTACAGGAGAAGAATGTGTTTCCACAATTGCTGAAGCTGTGCCATTTAAATTTCTAGTTACAAGATAGATCACAAAGGATGCACACCATCTCTGGACGCAGTTGTCGATAGATTTTTTCCTTAATATGGGAGACCATCAACCAATAAGTACAATTAAATTAGCTTGTATATATGGCAACTATTTAACATCACGTCTGACTTAGCCTTTTCTAGTATACGACATTACTAAATCCCTCTTAACAAAGATGGATGTAAACGTCATAAGGACATTGAAGTCATGGTTGGGGCTCGCACATTCGGCAGACCCCTCTAATTTATTTAGGGATCAATCTAATTTTGGGACTAAATAGAAACCATCGGAGTTCTAAAAACACCTCAGGGTTACTAAAATGCCCATCATATTAAAATCTCAAGAAGATATAGTCGCATCTCTCCCAAAAGAAAAAAGTGCCTCCGACCTTGATTCGAGACTTCAATTCCACAAACAATTTATGATAGGTGCACAGTCCAAGAAAGCGGGTTTTGGGTCGAAATAGAAAATTGAGGATTAAGACGTTGTAAAACAAGACGAAAATGATAGGTATAAAGTGTGTGAGTATGTAATGAGCCTGGAAATGCAAAGCGAATGGCTAACCATAGTTGAATTTTGTATCCCTCTGGCGCTAAAGTGGCGCCCCTTGATACACGACTGGTCACCTGCCTTTTTAAAATTCCATCTAAACGCCTTTCAGATGACTCTCTCAGACCAAAGCAAATTAGTAAGATGGGGGAACGCCACCGAAAAGTCTCGCGGTATATGTCGGGAGGCGAAAGGCTGGTAGGATGCAAGGTGCTCCTAGATAGGGGTCATTATTCACGTCGCCATGATAGAGTCCTCGAAAGCATACGGAAAGCGACGAGTCAAACGAAAATCTTGTATAATAATTATTTGAATAGCGGTTTGAAAAAAATACAGAAGCAACTATAGGTATAACTGAAGAACGACTAACCTCAATAATAATAACATATTATATTAAGAAAACATCAAATTAATATTTTAATAAAACACTTAAAGATATAAAAATATATCTAGTGACAATTCCGCCTAATTTTTCTGTTAATCCGACGTGACGTCACAAATGCCACGCAGCCAAACCGGAATAATTTTAAACGCGTTTCGTTTCTACACGAAGCATCCTCAGAAGGTCTTGACCTCTACGAGCGCACGATCGAGAAAATTCTTCCGGTATACCGACGGCACACTAGTAAATAAAGATTTGTATATAAACTAAGATTTTTGTGAAATAAATCACTTGGTAACCAGCAACCGAGTCGGGTTTTACTCTCCACCCAAGAAGCACTACCCTGAGGTTCCAGCACCCGCTGGAGGAAGCAGCCCTGAGGTCCCAGCACCCGCTGGAGGAGCAGCCTTGAGGTCACAGCAACCGCTGGAGGAGCAGCCCCTGAGGTCCCAGCACCCGCTGGAGGAAGCAGCCCTGAGGTCCCAGCACCCGCTGGAGGAGCAGCCCTGAGGTCCCAGCAACCGCTGGAGGAGCAGCCCCTGAGGTCACAGCACCCACTGGAGGTAGCAGCCCTGAGGTCCCATCACCCGCTGGAGGAAGCAGCCCTGAGGTCCCAGCTACCGCTGGAGGAGCAGCGCTGAAGTCCCAGCATCCGCTGGAGGAGCAGCCCTGAGGTCCCAGCACCCGCTGGAGGAACAGCCCTGAGGTCCCAGCAACCGCTGGAGGAGCTGCCCTGAGGTTCCCAGCACCCGCTGAAGGAACACACCTGAGGTCCCAGCACCCGCTGGAAGAGCTAGTACAGCTTTCATGCTTACAGCTTCCTCTCATTGCTGCAAAGACACCTTTAGCCGTCAGTTGATCGGTCTTGTGAGCCTGCTTGACCGGCAGTGAGAAAACCGTTCCTGTGTACATTGCACGACGTACACACCCCCCTTTCCTATCAACCTTCCGTCCGTCACCTTAGGTCTCTTGGTGGCGGGCATCCTGTAGGTACTTATATATATATTTATATATTGTGCGCACCTATGGTTAGGCTAGGTACTCATAGATCTAGGTAGGGTAAGGTCAGTTGGTACACAACAGCTAGGTACACACACACTTGCTCACACACACACTAAACTAGGATACATGCACTAAGGGTCCAGAATCTATAGAGATAGGAACTTAGCATTTAACATTTGCAACTATATATTATTATACTAGGGTAGGCTCCCCTTTTACGTAAACGTCACTGGTGACTGTACACCCGTGTACACACTACACGTAGGGTAAAGTACCACGGTTACCAGGGGCGTTTACAAGGCGGAATTGTCACTAGATATATTTTTATATTTTTTAAGTGTTTACTTAAAATATTAATTTGATGTTTTCTTAAAATATTTGAAAAATATTTGTTATTATTAAATATGGATTTCCGCAAAGTAACGCCTGAATCTATTAATTACGACTAACCTCATTTTGTTAAACAAAAAAGATCGAAATCTTGGTAACCTTCGTCGTCAATCCATCGTGCGCGTTTGGCGCGTCCCGAGCTCAAGTCGGCTCCGTGCCAGCTCCGCACCAGCTCAGAATCAGTGGCGGGGTGAGGAAGGCTAAATTGGTGGGGGAGAGGAGTGTCGATTCTGTACGTAGTATTATTATATGTTCTATGCTATTTTGTTTAAATCATAAAGTAACTTAGTATATACTGAAATTACGTAGGTGACAGGCGATAGCTTGGCAGAGGCGGAATTGTCCAGGCATTTTTTTCGTTTTAGTAATCACAAACTATGTAGTAGGATTTCTTTATCAATATGATTTTCACGTGCAATTTGAATTTCTATTTTGTGAGCGTTGTAATATGTTTGGGAAGTTATAAAATATTATAAAACCGTACACAATTACCTAAGAAGGATCTTTTATTTGTCTTTGCTAATAGAAAACCTGGCACCGCTATTTTATCTGTATTCCTAGTGTTGTAATCGTGATTGTCACTGTTTAATTTAAATATATTCAAATTTTTACGAACAAACATAATATTTTCAAATATATACACACTTGGTAAAATTATAATATCACTTTCTTTAAAAAGATCTCTTTAGAGATTCCCTAGGATCCATTTCATATATGGCTCGAATTGCACGCTTTTATCACAGCAACAGCTCCCCACAGCAATACACCATACGACATAATACTGTGGAAGTACGCGAAATAAACTAGGCGAGCACTAGCTACGTCTGTTAACTGTTCTTATCTTACATATGCAGCAGAAGTAAGTCTCCCAGATAGATCATGTATCCCCGTAAAGTTGAATCCATTTTGATTCCCTGCCCGGCTAGCATGCGCGCCACGAGTCAATTTTGTCTACCCTTTATCTCGTGTAAAATAGACATATCGCACTATGCCTACGAGTGCTTACATGGCAGGGCAAGAACTCGTCCAGGTAGCAAAAAAAAAAAAGAAAACAAACAATTTCTTCTATTTTACAATTCAATTAAATTTCTATTTTGTGTAATTCAATTTAACTTCTACTTTGTGTACCCGTGGCAACTTGTTGACCAACACCAACATGCGCGCCTCAGTTTAATCGATTTTTGACACTTATCTGCGAGTATTTGCGTGAATTTTCTCATCCTACTTTTTGAGGACGAGATAAATCTGTAGTCTATCTCGCGCTTCCCAGTATAATGGGGGAGGCGATCGACGATTTAGTACAAATTTACTTTCCGTCCAGAGGTAGCAGACTCGTGATATTTGTGTGTGTAATCAATACAATAACGAAATTTTAATTTGAACGTAACTCACGAACTCTTGTGCGTAGCTTAAACACAATATCTTTGAATAAAGTGGTAGGTAGTGTTTTCAACTATTTTGAATTTTTGTATATTATTTGTGGCTGATACTAAAAAAAAAATAGTTATATGTAAGTTAATCAGTAGGTATTAAAAAAATATCAAAATTTTAATGAAATTCGCAGCAGTCAACGTATAAAGTAATCTAAATAAATGACTACATTTTGGGTTCCGTACCCAATATGTTGCTATCAAATATTATTTCTTATATTGTTTAATAAAAATAAAAACAGATAACCTGGTTTTCTTGGTGACGAATGCTAAGTAGAGAAAAAATAGTTTTTATCACAGCTACTGAACTAGTTTTCAGGGTCCCATTTATATGTTCTTTATTTAACAACACAAGTAAAAATATTTATAGCAAACATCGAACAGAACTCCAGATGAACTCACGAGAAATGAAATAACTGTTTGCTATACCCTTGATAATGGGCGTCATTCCGTACACTTGTACCGGTGAGCTTCCATCAAACTGAACTGATTACATTTGCCTAATACATTTTTTAATGAGAAAAGCTTTCCATATTATAGATTCCGATTCACCACCGATAATAAGTGTGTACACTGCACTCAATCCTTTTTTTTTAATTTTAGCTGGTTATTGACTGGTTGCGGAATCCCTGCTGCAAAGTGGAAAGAGTACCTGCACCTGGCTTCTACAGCATCGATGAGCAGTAAGTCATATTTTTCATGATTATTATTTTACCACAACCCCTTTGACACTTGTACCTGTTCCTAGGAAAATACTCCATCAAATTATATGACACAGAGAGAAAACACATTTTTTGTTCTTGGTTTATTTGTAAAGTGTTGATCTCAAGCTGCCAAAGCGTTGACTATATAAGTATTAAGAGTGTATATATATGTATGTTCTCAAGAAGATTTAACTTCAAATAATAAAGACATTTGGTTTTGTTTTTGTAACGAGAATATTTAAAATTACGGAATTAAATGGCTTCAAAACATATAACAGTACATAAAGACTGATATTATAAACTTCAGAATAAAAAAACATCAATTTCACGCTGTAGTTATTAAATTTACATAACCGCTTCCTGAAAAATCATGATCGTTTGAACTGTGAATGTCAGATTATTCCTGATCGTTACAATAGTGAGGGTACGTTTAATAAAAAATAGTAGAAATGTTTTTTTTTATTATTTTTCCTATGTCCTTTGGACCCTAAATAATAAAAAATATATACACTTAATGCAAAAAAAAACGTCCTTTATGTCACCGGGTGTAATGAGACATATGTAAAGAAATTAGGAGAAATTCAGTAAAAGAATAAAATAAAAAATAAAACCAAATCACACAATTCACAAGTAGCTACAGACTCAAATATTAGATCCCACACACCAATTTCAGTTAAACGCTTCATAGTAATAAATCGCTTAGCAGTTGCAAGCCCAATACTGATTTCAAGCTCTCAATGAAGAACGAACTGTTGAGAGGAATTTTATGGATCGAAATGATAAAACGTATTACATATTTGAAACATTCATATTGACATAGTAGGAATGACAGGGTAAAATAAAGTATTATAAAAAAACAGAGATTGAGAGAAAAACCTTCTTCAAGATCCTCCCTTTTTCGATAATCTTTATCGTATAAGTCCTGCCATTCCTGAAATTAGATCCAGTCTGGGTTTTTGCACAGGCTTAGTCAAAATATCAGCACACTGGTATTCTGTGGGAACATACTTAACTTGAAGTTCTTTTTCAGTAACTAATTCCCTTACATAAAAATGTCTAATAGAAATGTGCTTTGTGCGACGATGTAACTCTGGGATTTGTGCAAGCTTTATAGCAGCATCATTATCAACTTGTAAAGTAGGGACTTCTATCAAAGTAGTAATTTCATTGAAAAATCTCTTCAGCCAAACAATCTCACAAGGCGCTTGACTAGCTGCAACAAGTTCTGCTTCGGTGCTTGAGATAGCTACAGAAGTCTGTTTACGACTTCCCCGAGAGATTATTCCTCCTGCATACACGCATAAGATTCCAGAAGTAGAGCGTCCTGCATCGAAATCTCCACCATGATCAGAATCACTAAAACATTCCAAGATTCCAGTTTTGTATCCTTTTTTGTTTTATCGAAGCTTTTTTGTATACTATTGCTGTAAATTGATTAAAACTAACGTAAGTTTGACACATACTAGAGGACATTTTTAGCCGATTTAACTTACAGTTTTTTACGTCTAAAAGGCGTCTCGACCGGTTTTGCGACTTTCAGAGTAGCTTCGCTACGTGGACACAGGTAGATCCGCGGTAGCCGAACATGCTCAAGAGGCGAGCCATTTCTTGAGGTTGGATAAGGCTTTCGTATTAGCAAAGGAAAGATTTCTCATACCGCGAAAAGTACGGGAGGCCATAGAAATTGAACGTCATCCGAAATTCAACCGTGACCGGGGATGGAATTTGCCACCAGCGTGGAAACCAGTTCTTAACACTGCCACTTGGAATAATGCACCTGTCAGCTTGCCGCAAGATACAGTCAGTGCGGCGTGTACAGGTCTGGTAGTATGGAACGACAGTGACGAAGAAAACGATGATGCACCTGCGCCGGCGCCACCGGTGACGTCAGAGCGCGCAAGGAGGGTGGCAGCGCGCGCGGCTCACTCCACCGCCGCCACCGGCGCCACCACCAGTGATGCGCGGGCGCGATCGTAAGCGCACGCACTCCGTGATTAAGTTACTCTGAAAGTCGCGAAACCGGTTCTCGACGTAAAAAACAGTAAGTTAAATCGGCTACAAATGTCCTCTAGTACAATTGCTGTATCTAGGGTTCCCTGAATGTAACGAAGTATGCGTTTAACCTTGTTAACATCTTCTAAAGAGGGATTTGTAAGTTTCCTGGATACGACACTAATAGCGTATGATATGTCCGGTCTAGTACCTGTAATTAAATAAGCTAGCGCACCAGGCAGCGACTTCACGATAGGGAAATTTAAGTTAGTATGTGTGCGCGCGGCCGAGCGCGGCGCCAGCGCGTCGAGGCATTCCGGTGTTTGCAGTTGGCCGAGGCGGTCAGATTTTTCCGTTGTTTGCAGCGAGCCGAGGCGGCCGCAGAGCTTTTGGAATTTGGAACACGCGGGGGTGTAAAATTGAGGTCTCGGCGACCTGGTGGATTATAGCAGTGATCTGTTATATTTTAGTGACGATAAACATTGGTGTTTGTGAGTGAGGGATTGTTATTGGGACGCCAGGCGTTCAGCGTTAGTGAGCGGTGGAAGCCACGGATTGCTGTTTGGCGGGAGATGCAGAAAAGGGGAAGTATCACTGTAATTCCGTATTGTTGGCTAATTTAGGGTGTTTAGTGATAATCCCCTGTCGACGAAGTGACTAGCACGTAGCCCAAAGGTAGGTCGTTCCGGCCGTTTTATACACGCGTGCCTAGTAGCACATATATCGGCTGGTGCCTTCCTGTGACATTCCAGGAGCCCAGTCGAATACGCCACGACATAGTGGTAAAGTGTGGGACTACGGGGATTAAGAAGGGCGCCTGTTCATACACCGTACTATCTATCTTATGATATGCTTCTAAAGTTTTTTCATAATTTGCTTTAACGTCTGCACTTGCTGTAGTAGCTGGCTTTATAGGTTCTATAAGATTTGACATTTATAGCATCCAACCCGCCAGGAGTACCCCTTAAAAGCAACAGTACCTTACAGCGCCATGTTGACCAATTTTCTTCACATTCTAAACGACTGATATCAATTTTGCAACTCGTAAACGAAGTCGACATTTTGACAGGCCTTCGTTAGAATTTTTTTGAAAAATGTAGGAACTATTTTTGCAAATAATTTATTTAAACCTTACTTGATTCGTTAATCAATCTTTTCCAATATAATTAAACGCTCTGCTACCATGTTGAGAGGAATTTTATGGATCGAAATGATAAAACGTATTATTATTATTTCTTTGTTAATGGCTTCTGCGGTTTAATGTTACCACAATTCTGCCAATGTCCGTTCATGCTAGTTTCATAAGTCACGTGGAGTTATTACTTTAATTTAGAATATGATCGGTATTTAGAATGATGATACGACCAGACTTTTGAAGACCATGATGATTTATCTAAAACAAAGAAATGACACAACTACATAACTAAAATAATCTCTAAAATACTTATTACTAACATTAAACTGCATAAATTTTACAGTACATACAGCTATATATATACATACAATATGTAACAAACAATATTTACAATTTAATTTTGTTTATATTTACAAATTTACACAATAAATGGTTGATTAATGGGGAAAACATAAGAGAAAGAAGATATTTAAATGATGTTGGACGAGAGACTTCAGGAGGGAGGATATCATATGGTGAATAGCAACGATTTGGACATTCAAAGAAAATATGGTCCATGTTTCCTTCGTCGAGACCACACTCACATAATGAGTGGTCCCTAACCCTAATTTTCATTAAATGAACTGGAGTACAGGCATGACCCAGTCGCAGACGGCATAGTGTTGATGTGGTTACTTTATTGGACTTACGAAATTTGAAGAACCAAGGAGTTTTAGGAATCGTGGGTTGGATATCTCCATAATGTCTACCTCTATACTTAATGGAATTTTCCCAATATTTGGACCAAGATTCAAATAGCTGCAATTTTGGTAGAAGACACAAGTCATGGGAGTATATTTTGAAGTGCTCAAGGGAACCTATTTGTGAAGCAGTTTTTGCGCAAGAATCAGCTGTTTCATTCCCAGGAATTCCAGAATGACCTGGAATCCAAGCAAGCACAATGTTGATGCCAAGGGTATGACAATCAAAAAGAGACTCTCTAATTTTTAAAATCAATGGGAAACGAGATTTTGAACGAAATGGATTGGACAATATACTTTGAAGACAACTTTTGGAATCAGAGAAGATTATAGAATTATTTAAATTATGTGATTTGACAAACAGGACGGCTTCCAATAAAGCTAGGGCTTCACCAGAAAATATGGAAGAGTATGAAGGGCATTTGAAGCTTAAAGAAATTTTGGAAGAGGGAAACCATACTGCTGCACCAACCACACTATTAGATGATAGTTTGGATGCATCTGTGAACAAATAATGCCAACCTCTATATTGGGTATTAATCCGTTCACTGAATAAGACACGGGCTTTAGGACAGTCCTTATCAATACCAAAATGAAGTAAAATGTTAGGCTCAGAAATAAGTACCTCGTAAGAAGTTGCAAAAAGGGGATTTATGGGGAACTGACAAAGAGGATCTGGTAGTTTTGTATATTTAATATAGCTAATGACAAGGCATGGGAGACTATCCATGTTCAGAGAATCATAAAGGTCAAGAAGAAACTTTAATTTTGGAATGAGAGGGTGATTGCAATGTTGAATCAATTTGAAAATAAATCTATCTGAAAGAAATTGCCTACGAATGTTTAAGGGTGGCTCGCCACATTCTACTTGCATAGCATTGATGGGTGAAGATTTCATAGCTCCTAGGATAATACGCAGGCATTTTGATTGAATCTTGAAAATTTTTGCTTGATTAGATTTGTTACAAGTGTTCAAGAGAAATGAGCCATAATCAAAATGGCTTCTAATTATGGCGTTGTATAAAAGTTTTTGGGAGTATGGATGAGAACCCCACCATACCCCTGAAAGAGACCTTAGAATATTAACATTTTTTTCAGCTTTTTGTGAAATGTATTCAAAATGGGGGGTGCCAGACATTCTCACATCAAGTTTTATGCCTAAAAATGTAGTATTATTAACCTGGGGAATGATTTCGTTACATATGTACAACTCAACTGGAGGGATAACTCTTCTTTTGGTAAAAACAACCACTGAACTTTTTGAAGCGGATAAGGCAAGACCATGTTCAAAAAGCCAATCGTTAAGATATGATAAAGCTGTATTTAGTTTATTGGTTGCTTGATCGATGGATTGAACTTTAAGATATAGAGCCAGATCATCAGCATATTGAAGTATATCACAGAATGAGAGAACAGATTGTTCCAAGTCAAAGGTGTAAAGGCTATACAATAAAGGACTCAACACTGAGCCCTGGGGTAAGCCTCTCCAAATATATTTAGGAGGGAGAAAGTGCTGATTGTATTTTACTATCACAGTGCGTTCTATTAGCATATTGCATATGAACCGTACAAGTTTTACTGGTATACCTATCCGAATAAGTTTATTCCTGAGAACTGGAGGAAGGACATTATCATAAGCCGATGCTATGTCCAGGAATACTCCAACGAGGTATTTTTTTTCCTTAAATGCAATGTTGATGTCTGTTGTCAACATACTTAAATTATCTATGGTGCTTACTCCCTTTCTAAAGCCAAATTGAGTCTTTGCTAAAATAAGCCCATTTTCCACAATCCATTCCAGTCTATGCTTAATCATATGCTCCATTATCTTACTCAAAACTGAGGATAAAGCAATTGGTCTGTAACTGTCTGGATCTGAAGCATTTTTACCAGGTTTTAAGAGAGGTAGAATTATTTGTGTTTTCCATTGATCGGGTACTATACCATGCTCAAAAAAATAATTTACAATATCTAAGTAGGTTTGCTTACATTTTATTGAGGACTTTGTAATAAATGAATAGGGAATTCCATCAATACCAGGAGTTGAGTCAGTCAGTCCGTCTAGTGCAAGGGATAATTCTTGGATGGTAAATGGGCAATCAAAACAATTATGAGAAGGAAGCGGTGATGGGGCCAAAGGAATGAGATCAGCAGAAGGGACTGAAGGAGGAGCCAACTTATCTGAAAAGGCCTCTAGCCATGATAAAGGGTCATTTGATGAAACAACTTGGATGTTAAAGGAACCTCGGAAACGTTTTATTTGTTTCCATACCAGTGAGGAAGGAGTTCTCGGGGATAAACCTTCGCAATAAGATACCCAGCCACATTTTTTCCTTTTGCTAACCAATTTTTTATATGTAGCTGCTGCTGCCTGGTACTTTAAAAAGTTTACTTCAGTCATAGAAGAGTTATAATTTAGTTCTGCTTCTTTTCTTCCTAAAACAGCTTTAGTACAATCAGAATCCCACGATGGGGTGGAGACTGCAAAATCTTTTGGTGGTTTCTTCAAAGGAATATGAAGAGAGGCTGAAGATATTATCATATCTATAAATAGGTTATATGAAATTACTGGGTCAATATCTAATGGATAAACAGATGAGGATTCTAATTTAAGGTCAAGAGCTGATGAGTATGAAAGCCAATCAGCTGCAGAAAGTTTGTATTTTAGGGAAGGACTAGGATTATAGTATCGTGTGACTCTATTTTGAATGGAAATGATGATAGGGAAGTGGTCACTACCATAAGTTGAAGGGAGGATTTCCCATGTGAGGAGAGAGGAAAGGGGGGGTGAGCATAAAGTTAAATCAACTGCACTTTTCGGATTTTGATATGGATATACTCTGCGAGTAGGAGAACCATTGTTAATTACACAGAGATTTACTTCATCAAAAACATCAACAAGAGAATGAGCATAGTCAGATGAGTAGTGAGAACCCCACATAGTGTGATGGCCATTAAAAACACCCATAACTATCATTGGGGAAGAAACAGAAGAAAGCAGAAAGAGTAAATCTGGAATAAGAGTAGAATCTGATTTATTGATATATATGGAAATAAATGATATATTCAAAGATCTGATACCAACAATGTTGATACCATGCTGATGTGAGGGAAAGGAGATTTGGGAAAATGGAATACTGGACTTAATAAATAAGGCACTACCAGCACACCCGTCAGCCCTGTCATCCCGGAGACAGTAATATCCTGGAACCCGAAAGTGGGACCCAGGAACCAACCATGTCTCCGAGATGGCAATAACTGACGGGTGATATTTTACAATCAAGTGTATAAGTTCATGTTTCTTGCGTCGCATGCTCTGAGTGTTCCATTGTAACATGATCAAGGGATCCATATTGACCGGACATGGAAACTAATTGTGTAAGTTTGTGGGCAACGTTGGACGGTAAGGGTTGGGGACTCATCATTATAATATTAATTACTAAAGACAACAATGTTTCGATCATATTCTCCTGCTGAGGAGATGATCCTGATGTTTGGTTGTTATTTAAGGCACAACCATTTGGTAACATTGATGTAGGAGTTGCAACAATTTTGTGGTGAGCAGTTTGATCAAATGATTTTATAAAAGGAGTCTTTGGACGAGACTGGGAAACAGTTTTGCTATATGTTTTGTTATTGATAGCTTCAGAGGAACTTGCTGGTACACAAGTTACATTGGAAGAAGAAGATGATGATGAAATGCTACTTTGTGTGATTTCTGCATATAAGCGGGATACCTTAGGAAATTGTGATGCTGCGTCTTCATACGAAATACTATTTCGAGCCATTACACTTTTTATTGATTTTTGCCTTTCAAGTTCTGGACAAACCTTATTTGTGGCAAAATGCCGTCCTGAGCAATGAAGACATGTAGAATCCTTTTCAGAAACATTGCAATTATCACCAGCATGCTCCTTGGAGCAACGGAAACAACGAGGTTTAGACCTACATTGCATTTTTGTGTGCCCGAACCTACAGCATGTGAAGCATTGTATTGTGGGGAATAAATATAGCTCTACAGGTAATGAGGTATAAAATAAAAATACCCTATTAGGCAGCATTTGCCCAGAAAAAGTAACCACAACTGTCTGAGTTGGAATCCAGGTAACTTTACCACCTTCATCCACACTTTTCCTACTAAAGCGACGAGCTTTGAGAACTTTACCACACCCATTTGGGAGCTCCAATGAGCTCACAAACTCAGACATCGATATTTCTGTTGGGACCCCACGTATAAGACCCATCCGAGTAATGTTAAATGTAGGAATTGTAGCTACATACTTGCTCACACTCAAAACAGGAGATGAAATAAATTTGTTAGCATCGGATGCACTTGTAAATTCTACAGAAATTTTATTTCTACCTACTCTCTTGATGCCATCAGTACAAATGTTATTTATCATATGAGTTTTAAGGAACTGGCCAAATTTGATGGGTCTTATCATAGTCCCAGCAGAAAGGTCGGATTCTGTCCGAGAAACATGGACCACAAAAGGGCCTTTGTCTGAAATAGAATATGATAACCCTCCAACAACCATGGAAGGGTCTACATACACGGTTTCAATGGAAGCGGAAGCTAGATCTGGCGAAATTATAGATTTCTTGGCTGGAGGTTGCACATCGGTCTCAATACGTCGCTTAGTAGCAGTCGGATGCATTACAGGATCTGGGGGATCAGGAGGATTCGTCGGATCGAAATCCATGATGGATGAATAGAGGTTATGAAAACCTCAAATTACAAAAATACACAATGAACTATTATTAATTTAACTTACCTATATCACAAATATACAATACTACACTAAGATAAATCAAAACAGTGGCTTAAACAGCCAGAAACTATAAAAAAACGAAAAATCTCTCCAACGCAATTAATCGCTATCACTTTCGAACGCAGAATCTGATAAAACGTATTACATGTTTGAAACATTCATATTGACATAGAAGGAATGACATGGTAAAATCATGGAAGTAATATGTACTACCGTAGTAGTAAGTACTTATTAATTCCATGGGTAAAATAAAGTATTATAAAAATTAATAAAGATTGAGAGAAAAACCTTCTTCATTACGAACACGTTTATTTAGTCTGTGGTAACGTAAACTTATCATTATTAATTTTATTGTGAGTGAAATGATATGTTACTTTTCTCTATGGTAAAATGTGAAAATAGCCGTGGCCGACTGAGACTCAGCGTTGCCAGAATGTTACTTTTGTAACATTTTATGTTACTTTTGACCTACTTATGTTACCTCCATGTTACACAACTTTTAGGATTTATACAAAATATTAAAATATTGTATGGCAAACATAAAAATATCGTGAAACCGAGCGCACCCAAAGAAGTTTTCGTTAGCCGCCGCGTCCGCGTCGCACGCCGTGTTTAATTTTCTTTCGCATTCTCACATTTGAAGAATGAATATATATATTATGATAAAAATATCAAACGGAAACGCAAGAGACATGAAATTCGAAGACACACGAATTCACTATGTGAATAGCCCCAGTTGGTGACAATTCCATTGAACATTAAACTTCATTGAACTGTTCAATGGAATTTGTTTCATCCTTACATACTATGTTGATAAAGTTTTTGGTTTGTATTCACCGTTGTCAACTTTTGTCAATAATTAGTTAGTAAATGTTTAAAATTAGTATTTAAAATTATACTGATGTTATGGAGCTTAAAATTAATGGGGAAAGCATTGTTTTCTTGCACTACAATGCGTTTAATTTGTCGCCGAATATTGAGGTATATTGGGAAAAAATATGATATTGAATGATTTGACCGGTACTCGATATTTTACAAATTTACTTGTGATGCCGAACGCATGCGTTTGAAATAGTTTTCTGTCAACTGAAATTGATAAAGTGTGAAAACAGAATAAACACTGAAACGATTTCTGCTATGATAGCTTCTAAAGTCAATATTAAAAACGGTAAAAACAAATATTTTTAGAAAGCACTATGTTAATTTTTTATTAAATAATAAAAAAACAAAAAAAAAATATCTAGTGACTCGACAAGTTTTTCGATTGCGCCCTCGAAGAGTCATGACCTAAGAATCTAGAAAAAACAATGTAATAAAGTGCCATATTATAGTATATAGTATTAGTTTTAATTTCTACATAAAATGAGATGATGATACATTGCACGTGAAAATGTTAGTTTTTGAGCTGTACCATGTTACTTTTGTCTATATGCCACTGGCAGCACTGCTGAGACATATTAAAAAAAAAAAAAAAAAAAAAAAAAAAAAAATATTTCATAGATGAAATAGAATTTAAACCACGGACACGGACTATTTGAGAACGAACTGAAAAACCGCAGTAGCTATTTCCCCGCAGTAAATGACAGGCATATATTATCTGTGGAACCTTGCATAGATAATATAAAAGATTGAATGAACCCTGTAAAACTGAGTGCGTGAATGGGCAGCTTTTCTTAGTTATAATTGTTTGCTTTTTACTGCCGAAAAATAGCTGTGGGAGCATAGAAATATCCCAAAGTTATTGAAAAATATTTCATTAACAATTCCCTTTGCTTCTTTTTTCGTTCCTTTTGATTTTTGTATAAACATATTATGTTCACAGTGTCCTAGATAAATACGAAATCTGAATATTCTAAAAAATGGCAATATGGGTGCCCGGAGTGTCAGAAATATGTGTATGTGTGTATGTATTTCTTTGAAAGTGTTAAGGTTTTTGTGTATGTGTGCTACTGCGTGGGCAATGTTTTGGCTATTTCCCCGCAGTACCAGCATAAAATAACCTTTGTCACCGTTCGCCTTTTTAGATTGTAGGGGTCTTTTAGACTGGTTCTTTTATAGTGTGCTGTATGTATAAGGCTTTTACGTTCTTACGAAGATATACGTTCCGTGACACGGAAGAGTTGTTCTTATTCTTTACGAATTTTGTATTAGTAAATACATGTAAATGGCTTTTTAAAACGATTAGGTATAAATTTATACTTAAAGTAAAGTAAATTTAGAAAATATAAGAAATTCTATAGACATATTATATGAATACTAGCTGGCCCGGTATATAGTACCACCAACTTAACTGTGCAGTTTTCGAGGGCGCTACTGGTCGTGGAAATCAACTACAAACTGTCACAATTTGAAGGAATGTTGTAGTTCTTTTTTCTGCCACCTGAACAGATAAGTTGGTGGGTCTGCACGTTGTTTTGCCATATAAATTAATATATTTAGTGAATATTATGTTAGTCACATAAAAATGACTAACTTATTTTATGTAAAAAAAGGAAGAGGAAATTTATATTAACGATAACCGCATATAAAAATAACAAAACACCAAAGATACATTTCTTGAATTCATTGTCCTTTTATTATCTTAACTACCTAATAAATTTTAAACTACATCTTTTAGTCTACATTGATATTTTCAATACAAAATACAGCCTTATTTTGTATTGCGTTAATTCTTTCATTCACAATTACTTGCAAATTTGCTGCTCCTCATCGTACTCAACATGCTTTGCTATTTTGGATATCCGTGAACTTTTGTGACCGTATAGATAGTGAAATTTTAGGAAATAAAACTGTTTAAGCCCTAAAC
Source organism: Plagodis pulveraria (assembly GCA_963890685.1). NCBI lineage: Eukaryota > Metazoa > Arthropoda > Insecta > Lepidoptera > Geometridae > Plagodis > Plagodis pulveraria. The sequence goes on from OY982967.1 coordinate 23,181,239, forward strand.
TTTAGGACATGATAGAAAGCTTATTGTGTGCATAAGACAGGAGTCCTGCCTACTCCGTGCTGTTTACAGGGTGAGAAGTGACACCGATAGACGCCTGGCGGGAATAACAGAACGAGTGGTAATAGCAGCCCTAAAACGGCCACAGCAATTCATCTCTAGGCAGTTCATTTCCTGATCAATTATCGACCGCCGAGAGTAGAAAATTATTAAAGTACCTACTTGTATAGCTATTAAAAAATAGGTGTTGGTGGTAGAAGGGTGAAATTTTAGGGTTTATTGTATTTTAATGCCAAATCGACGATAAATTAAAAAAAATGTTTTTGTCCGAAAGATAAAAATAAAATGTTGGGTATGAAAAATAGTACCTACAGAAACGTCCTATTCTCAGACCTACTGAATATACACACAAAATTTCATAGGAATCGGTCAAGCCGTTTCGGTAGAGTTTTGTTACTAACACTTTGACATGAGAATTTGATATACACTACACATACAATAATTAACCGAGCGAGAACTTAATTCAAGCGAAGCGTCGCTGCTACTAATGCTTTCGTATGTCCGGTTGTTCTATAAAGGTCGCATTTCTCAACAGATTCTCACGAAATTTTGTGAGCAGGTTTGATAAGTCCATAAAATATTTTTAACGATTAAGTTTTTGGAAATTTTTCATAATGACGGAAATATTTATTTCATTTATTTAGATACACAAAACAAATTACAGATAGTTATGTCATACATTATCTTATGTCAATTATAACTGTTATACAAATTTTGAACTAGATTGTAATTTAACATAATGTGTGTACAGAAAGGTAAAGTAAATTATATTATGATTATACATTATATTATGGTGTTGAAAGTATGAACTCCTGCGCTAAATTTAATGGCAATGTCTCCGATACGCACGTCGTCAGATGCCTATAAGTGATAGGCTCTCTCTCTCTCTCTCTTGTACAATCAATTATTTAATTACGATGTTTCTGTAGCCAGTATATTATTTCTAGTTAATTTAATAAAAATATATATATGAATTGAGTACGTCCTCCTTTTTTTTAATGTTGGCGAAAAAAAATACAAAACTCCAAACATACATTTCTTGAATTCGTTGTTGTTTTATTTATTATTCTTGCCTAACAAATTTTAAACACAATCTTTTGGTCTATATTGATATTTTCAAAATACAGCCGTATTTTTTAACGACTTCAAAAAAGGACGAGGTACTCAATTCTTCAGTATTTTTATTTTTTATGTTTGTTACCTCAGAAATGTTGACTGGGTAAACCGATTTTGATGATTTTTTTTTTATTTGTTAACTGATGCTTGCCGTGTCGTCCCATTTAAATTTCATTATAGGAAATCAGAAATCGGATCAGCCTTTTTAGGGGTACACTCCAATGCTGAAAAATATTTTCCTATCTTGATGATATAGTGATTGACAGTGAATGACAATCGATCCCATAAGTAGCAAGGGTCACTAAAAAGGGTGAAAAATAATGTATACCAAAAAATGGAACCAACTTCAACACTCAAATGTGTGAAATAACTTGTCGAAGTCGGTACCATGCGTACATAATTGTGATAGTAGGTACTTTTTAACCATCATGGTACTGACTTCAACAAGTTATTTCACACATTTGAGTGTTGATGTCGGTTCCATTTTTTGGTAAAGAGATCCAGGGAAGGACATAGGATAGTTCTTTCCAATTGTGCAAAATGATAACTGACATACCTATGCGCGGGCGGAGTCGCGGATGGAAAGCTAGTATTAGATATTTTCATTACGTACATTATTTTAGTTTCAATTTAGTTCGATTGATATACAATTTGAGTATTTTTATCCCATCAAAAAATTATACATAAATGTTTTATTAAATTAAACATACAAATAGGGTAGTGAGAATTTGTGTACACAAGTGAAATAAAATGTATATATTATACTGTTTGTTTTTGATCATGGCCTTTTTCCTATCTTGTTCATTTCATAGGCATCTCCGGTATTTTTGAATACATTAATTCTTGCGCATCATATAGGTAATGAAAACAATTGCATTTCATATGTATGCCTGAATTCAGGTGCCGATGCTGACTTGTTAAGATGTAAATGTATGTTCGATATTTGGAAATTCAAACCATTTGACATTACGTTATGGTAATAATTTATTTTATCTATGTATTTGTTCACAAGTTATGTAGTCACAATGCTTCAGTTTCCACCCACGACTTCATACACATGCATAGTGGCTATCCCACAACATCACTCTTCCGGGAAGAAAAGTACCCCATATGCTCTATATGCAAACCCAATATATATATTCTTATTATCCATTACTTACTAGTTTATGATATTTATGGGGTTTACCTATAGCAGGGCCGAAGCTTTTTGAAGCAGTGATGGCTCAGTGGCATTGGCTATGGACTGCCGTGCAGCAGGTCCATAGTTCGTATCCCGCCGCGGGCTTGAGCTTCACCGCATGGTGGAAGGGCATTTTGTGAATGCCCGCCTAGCTAGGGACTACCCTCAAGTAGAAAATCTGTCGCCAAGCACCTAACAGTGTGTTCCGGCAGCAGTCCTTGAGAGCCAGAAAAATTACAGGCTAATGAGACCAAACAACTGGACGTCTCAGCGTGACGGGTACAGTGCAATTCGTCGTTGACGAAATGCGTCTGTTATAGGCAGAGGTTAGTCCACTTAACACACTAGCTTGTTCCTTCGCAATAACATAAAAAAAAAGCTATTGAGCTTTCAATCGACGACACGTCTCCAAAAGCTGAAGAGAGTAACTAACGAAGCTGTCGGTCAAACTCATGAAGTTCTAATTACATTCACTCGCCTAAATAGTGTTCATCGTCGACAATAGCAAATACCATTAAATCATCCAGGTAAGCGAATAAATTTTTCAATTAATTGACTATAACATAATTATACACTATTCAACCGATTTTAATGAAATTTATACGGGCCCACCACAATGGTATATCCGTTCTAATAAAAAAAAGAATTATTGAAATCGGACTACAATCTGTTAAAAGTTATGCCTGGTCATACATAAGATAAAAAAATACGTGTGGAATTGAGAACCTCCTCCTTTTTTGGAAATCGGTTAATAACTCCGCTCACCGCTGTAATTCCTGACAGCACCACGGTAATGATAGCATTTCTGTGACTATACGCACATTCTTATGACAATAACAATGTTTGGCTAAATTGTTTCAAGTTCTTTACTTCTTTGAACCTGTGAAATCGCTTGTCTCGTAAGTGAGTTCTCCGTCTGGAGCTATCATCTATACATGTAATAAATCTGTAATAAACGTCATGTCTATACATGACAGATAATTGAAGCACACCTAGCGAAGTTTGCTTAGCCGTTCTGAATCGATCAACTAAGTTAAGCAAAGTCCGCCGCGGTCAGGAGTTGGATGGGTGACCGCTACTGACATTACTACTGAGCGCTTTCGTGCTTCGGAGGGCATGTTAAGCCATCGGTTCCGGTTGTTGTCCAACGTTACAGCATGGTGGATGGGCATTTTGCGAATGCCTGCCTGGCTTGCTACCACCCTCAAGTAGAAAATCTGTCGCCAAGCACCTAACGGTGTGTTTCGGCAACTGTCCTTGAGAACCAGTAATTCTAGACTAGCCTGAACAACATCTTCGACCATATCATCACTTACCATCAGGTGAGATAGTGGTCAAAGGCTAGCCTATCGTAGATATAAAAAAAAAAATTAAAAACATTTTTCTTGGTAATATACCAACAACAATCTTTTTTAATAAATAGGAAGGTGTTAGATACTAATATTTTTTCTTATTTCTAATACCTATATATTTATAGGAGTCATGAAGTTTAGGTTTTTGTTTTATCTAAATCAGTCTACCCAAAGAGAAGTTATGGGATTAAAACATGATAATTATATGCCCATACAAAGGTAACGGAATATGGATAACACTTTGTTGATGTCATACTACTAATGGGCAATGGAAAAGGAATAAATAAAGCAGTTCAGTTATTACAGGAAGAGTTTAATATTTATAAAGAATTTCTAGATAGTAAATTATTTAGGTATTGAAACACAGGCACATTGATATTATCACAAAAACGTTACAGAAATATGCTTGACTGTACACAGGCTTGACTAAAGACTTGATTGAAGACGTCAATGGAGAAAGATTTTACGTTCCTGAAAAAGAATGGAAATTATATTCATCAGTACCTATGTCTCAAATACCTATGTATCTATGTCTCGTCCCTTGTTTCATCTTTATTAGGAATGCCATTTTGGATGGTTGCCTGCACACGCTGTGTGGGATCAATCTTGACTGGTATTCATCTTATGCTAACTACAGCTCCAAAGTTGACCCAGGCACATATCTCGTCTCCAAGGCGGGGGGTGAGATCTGGGTTGTTTCAGAATCTTGGGCTGCGCACTTGACCAAGTTAACGTTTCATGGGTTACCGGAGACGTCTGGTATATCACTCGCGCCTTTGAGAGTGAGATTGTATGTTAATCCGTGTATCGCGAGACGGTGATTGAGTTTTAGTCATTGCCTTGATACTAGTTATGTTTGCAGTTGACCAAGTAGTGCACCAAGGAGTGCCACGGGCTTACCGTGACTCCGCGGCAGGATGGGTGATTAGGTATACTCATCTTGCATTCATCTATAGGAGGTGGATGTAGAGAGCAGGCTGAGACACAACAACAACCCACAACCAATGCGAAGCAGAAACAAAGAATTAGCAGCCTACAGGAAGACGAATCCATGTACGTACGTACGTACGTACATGGATTCGTTACGTATGAGATATACATTAGTACATCGCGACGCTATAACCTCATATGTATTTTATAATAAGATAGATAGGTATGGCAAGTATTGCGACACTGGCCATATAGGTTATATTATTATAGGTGACCAATTGACTATTAGTAACGTTTTCAACTAACCTATTTCGAGATTAGGAGGGCGTTTCATTATTAAAAAATAAAAGCATCTCTTTATTAATGGCAAATTGTTAGTATTTGCAGTGATTCCTCCCATGCAACAGTTACAGGTTTTCATTACGACGTTTTGTTGTATTATACTCGACTTACTTACATTTGATATGGGATCGGACTTGACGGACGATTTCTAAAACAGTCAATATAAATTATTTAGAGAACTTCAGAACTTCATAAAATACAATAATTTATACAAACCTAATCATAGACAGACGTATAACACAGATAATAAATCGCTTGGCAAAGCATCCCATTCACGGTTACAAGTCAGTTGTATGGCCAATACTGAGTTACTTGAAAATCTTAGTAATGGTAACATTACACTGAAGAACGAACAGGTATATTTAGTCTGTGCTAAAATTACTGCGGGGAAATAGCTGCGGCCCTGAAAAACAGTTAATATAATTTGTAAATACAAATAAAATGGTGTAAATTAATGAAAACTTCTAACAAAACGTCGATTTGCTGTCTCTCCCATTATCTGGCAAAATGTTGAGCAGGTTTTCTGATGCCTTACAAACTGCCGCCGACGTTGTAAGTACTCCGATAAAATAATGTTTTCATGCAGAATGCATGCAAATACATAATGTTTTAATCAATTTTAATTAATAATTTAGCTAGCACCGCCTGCTACACGGTTAGAAGACTTTGAATACCATTGGAAAATGATACTGAACTTTTACCAAAACTATGATGATAATAATAAAGTTCACATTGAAGACACAAGAATACCACATCACTTGCACCAAATGTTGCAGGTAATAATTTAATTTATTCACAAATAATTCACCTTGAAGTAATTATTGCTCTGGTTTAGATTATAAAACATCGATTTAACTCGTTGTCATCGGCTGACCCACTATGGCCAATTTATGAATGAAATTATATTGTTATCATTATCGCAGATTTCAATGGGTTAAGGGGGTTGGGGGGTGGGTGCGGGGGGATGGTTCGACCCCCCCCCCCTGTGAAGGAGAAGTTGCGATCCATCCATTTCTGAGATATGATTTACTACCCATCCCCCGCACCCGCTCCAACCCCCACCCCCCTATAACCGTAATTATTGAAGCATAATAATATGCCTATATAGCCTTGATCAATATATTTGGGTAATTCCACACAAAATTACTTCAAAAATTAAATGACCTAAATAAAAAATTTTTGCTCCCCCACGGGTACACTCCAACCAAGTATTTTGTTTCCTAGCCTGTCTGCCCTTGCATCAGTCTGCGACTGTTATAGAGTCATAGCTTGAACTTGCTTTTTCTTCTCCCTACTGATCACAACGAGATATGTACAATTAATACATTATCATCAGTTTTACAATAAGTAAAATGGAGGCTTTGTTAGAGCTGCTGACATATTACTTGTAATTTAAGTATGACCTCTGACACTTTCCCCAACATCTCAAAATCTGCTTTAGTTGTCACCATCTATAAAATTGGCCCAAAATTAATTCCTTACAATTTCTGCCCATCTTTCTATACACAATATTCAAAATTCTAGAGAAAATTTGTAGATTTAGGATTTCTGTATATTTTTATGTCACAAACTGCATGTATAAAAAGTTGTACTGTACGCTTAATACAGTATATATAACATAAGTTAAACTACTGTGGTGAGCTTATATCGCCCTGTGTTACACCACATTGCCATCTGTAATCATGAAAATACTAACCTGCCCTTCTTACAGTTTTATCCTGATTCTCATACCAAAATTTGAGAACACTTACAAGCTTGTTACACACCGGCAAAGATTGGCTGCTTTTCTGCTAGTTTAGTATTGAACATCATGCTTCATGTGTGTCTAAAGCTGTCACTTTTTCAGTGGACAGTTTGGGCTGGAAACTAAACTAGGCCTCATGAAGATCTAGGTTTTTACATAGCAGTTTGTCAAGCATACTATCCAATACCTAAGTAACAACTGTGGCACTTGTCACCAATAGAATTTTATATACTTAGTAATTGATATTTTAATTGACAAGCTAATTAGTCATGAAAATCTGGGGCTATCGGTTTTAGACCAATCACAAATACACACAGTCCATCTTAGCTTTTGCTGACGAACTTGCTATACTGACATGTAACCCAAAACAATGTCAAGAACTTTTATTAGAAGTGGGTGAGTTCTGTGTATGGACTGAAGAGTTGAGGACTAAACAAAGTAAATGCCACTGTCTGTGTAGACCGAATACCAAATTTACTTCCTACGATCTGGGACTCTTCATAGGAGGGGAATGTATATCTACACATGCTGAAGTTGTGCTATTTAAATTTCTTGGTAGAAAAAAAGATTACAAAAGACCATCACTAGAAGTAGTTTTGATAGCTTTCTAAGAGAGCTTGACCAACAACCAACGTGTAATAATTAACCAACTTTAAACAGTTTAAATCGCGTTTATTTATAATTTTTTTTAATGTTATTGTGACGGAACAAGCTCGAGGCCCACCTGATGTTAAGAGTTCTTCTGCCTATAAAAGATGCATTTCATCCCTAGTCATGAAATGCACTGCGCCCGTCACTTTGATACATAGTTGTTAAGTCTCATGTGCCTGTTATTTCACTGGCTCCCAAGGACAGCTGCCGGGACACACCGTTAGGTGCTTGGCGACAGATTTTCTACTATATGGTGGCTGCTAGCCAGGCGGGTACTCGCAAAATGCCCTTCCACTATGCGATGAAGCTCAATCTCGCGGCGGGATTCGAACCATGGACCTGCTGCGCGGCAGTCCATAGCTAATGCCACTGTACCATCACTGCTTTAATTGTCCTGACTTCTATAAATATACACAATTTAACATGTTAAAATTCTATGTGTACTAATCGTGAAAACCTAAGACAACATAACCAATATGTAACATAAAATTGACCCAATTTTTAAGCAGAGAATGTGTAATATCAATTAAACAGCATGGCTTCACAAAAAAGAGATCCATCATTACAAATCTGCTGTCATGCATACACTCATGGACAAAAAGCCTTGACAACAACAATCCTGTGGATATTGTGTACTTAGACTTTGAATGCGCCTTTGACAAGGTCCCTCACCAACGCCTACTGATTAAACTAGAGCATTTTGGAGTATGAGGCACACTACTCAAGTGGATAGGAAACTACTTAAAAGATAGAACTTTTCAAGTATGTGCTGGAACATACCTATCTCAACCAAAACAAGTATTTAGTGGCGTTCCCCAGGGGTCGGTGCTCTTAGCTCATCTATTTGGAATTTATATCACTGATCTGGTAGAGGCGATTCAATCCCAGACCGCCTTCTTTGCTGATGATGGTAAAATCTTTGCCAACCCACTAATTAAATCCGGACAGCTACAGGAGGACCTTAATTCAAAGTCAAAGTCAAAGTGATTTATTGCATTCATGAGTACATGAGGTGACACAAACATTATTTAAAGAGCATACATGAAACCCATTTGGGTATTGCAATATTACCATTAAGGACATGGTATTGTTGATTGGTACATATTTAAGATGTATTTTTATTGAGCGTGTAACAGACATTGATTTTTAAACAGTGATGGTGGAAAAATATTAAGTATTATTATATTATTGTATATTATATAATTATTATATCATGTCAATTTAAAATTTAATCTTCAATCATGGGTCAAGTTATCATTAAAATATTCATTCAAATTATAATAACATTTGTTAATAAGCATGCATTTTATTTTTTTTACAAATTTATTCATATTTTCTTCACTTCTAATATCATTTGGTAAATGATTATATACTTTAATAGCAGAGACATAAGGACTTTTACTATATAATTTTAAGCGACTTTTTGGTAGGGACATTTTGTTTGTATGGTCTGTTCTTGCAGTGTAACGTTTTGTAGTGCTGGGTTTAGCACTTTCAAATATTGTACTATTCTTTCGCACAAATTTGCATAACTCCAAAATATACATGCATGTTAGAGTCAAAATGTTATGTTTAACAAATTGTGGCCTGCACGAATCCATATTGTCTATGTTAGAAATTATTCTTATTAATTTTTTCTGTTTTTTAAATAAGTCATCCACATCCGTGCCATTTCCCCATGTTCCGTGCCAGTTCAGCCAGGAATGTGCATATGCATAGTAAGTACGCTGTTATTGCTGTGCTCTGGTTCGTGCTGATCTTAAGTTCGTATAGAGCGTAGGCGAATCTAGAAATTTTGGATTTTAGTTTTTCAATATGTGCCTTCCAATTCAAACCCGAATCCACCTCTATGCCCAACAATGTACAATTATTTACAGTTTCAATTTTGAAGTCATTACTTTTCAGTTCTACATTCAGTTTACATTTTTGGTAGGGTAGAAATTCGATTAGCTTTGTTTTCTCATAGTTAACTAATAAGTTGTGCCCACTTAGCCATTCTACAACTTTATTGAAAGTGTCTTTTATAACGTCATTAAAGTTGGAAGTGTTTTCGAATTCAAACAGCAGAGACACATCATCAGCGAATAGGACACATGCTGTGTTTATTATTTTAGGCAGCTGATTTATATAGACTAAAAACAGCAAACATCCTAATACGCTACCTTGAGGAATTGCATCCAAGCATGGTCCAGGGATTGGATTATCAAACTGAATTCAGCAAAATGCACTGTATTACACTTGGGCTCAGCAAACCCTAGAGCAAAGTATTTGTTAGACAACAGTGATATAGAATCTGTTGATCTGCAAAAAGACCTAGGAGTGTTAATAGCATCTAATCTTAAATGGGAAGATCAAATCACATCTATAGTGAAAAAGGCCAACTCGTTTTTATATGTCATACGGAGATCATTCCAATTCTTCACTGTAGAAGTCTTTCTAAAAATATATAAAACATATATCAGACCCCTGCTAGAGTATGGCTTTTAAGTTTGGAGCCCATACTTCCAAAAAGATATTAACCTTCTAGAAATTGTCCAGAGGAAAGCAACCAAATTACCACAGGTCCTGCGTCACAAGTCCTATGAAGAGAGACTCCTAACACTACGCCTCACTAGTCTAGAAGAAAGACGCCTTAGGGGTGATCTTATTGAGACATATAAGATAATTAATCAATACTATAACCTACCTAATATAGAAGACATTTATATAATCAGAGAAAGCTCAAGGCCAAACCGGGGACATAAAATCCAGCTTACTCGGGATTTGGCCATAACAAAGCCTGCACGCCATTTCCTGAGTAACAGAGTAGTGCATAACTGGAATAAACTACCAGAACATGTTGTGTCAGCCACATCAATAAACAATTTTAAAAATAAACTGGACAAATGGCTATCTACAGAAAAGAAATCTCTTCTGAAACTATAAATCCAACACTGCAATGATATGGACATATCAGCATATTGCTGCTCGTCCATTAATAATAGATAAATAAAAAAAGTTTGTATACAATAATATGACAACTACTTAACATCATCTCTGACTTGGCCTTTTTTAGTATACAACATTAATAAAACCTTTTAACAAAGCTGGATATAGACATCACAAGGACATTGAAGTCATGATCGGGGCTCACACTTTCGGCAGACCTGTCTACTTTATTTAGGGATCAAACTTAATTTGGGATAAAATTAAAGAAACCTTCAGAGGTCTATAAACACCTAAAAGTTACCAAAATGCACGTCTTAGTATTATCTTAAGACGATATAGTTGCATCTCTCCTAAAAGACAAAAGTGCCTCTGGTCTTGATTCATGGCTTCAATTCCATCAAAAAATTATGATAGGTAGAGCATATACTACGTATGTATAGATATTTTTTGGGCCGAGAAAGTGCATGTAATAATCTTAGAAATGCATATTGAATGGCTAACTACAGGCGAATTTTGTATCCCTCTGGCGTTAATGTGGCGCACCTTGACATACGATTGTTCACCTGTCTTATTAAAATTCTATCTTAAAGTTGAACTGGCCGTTCAGATCTCCATACAAACGTAGTAGGGTGATCACCCTATTTGAGATTTTAGGTACCTATAGAATTAAGCATAATATCAATTGAACTCATCATTATCTAGGTTTGTATCGTAACGAAATTTTAAAAAGATAATTAAGTTAAAAGTCCGTCTCGAGGCCTACCTGATTTTAAGCGGACTAACCTCTGCCTATAACAGATGCATTTCGTCACAATTCACGAATTGAACTGCGCCCGTCACCATGAGACATAGTTGTTAAGTCTCATGTGCCTGTAATTTCACTGGCTCTCAAGGACTGCTGGCGGAACACGCCGTTAGGTGCTTGGCGACAGATTTTCTACTTAAGGGTGGTCGTTCATTCGCAAAATGCCCTTCAACGATGCGGTGAAGCTCAAGCCCGGCGGGATTCGAACCATGGACCTGCTGCGCGGCAGTCCTTAGCCAATGCCACTAAGCCATCACTGCTTCAAAATCCTTAATCCTCAAATAGTAGGATGACCCTACGACGTTTATATGGGGAACTGACCGGCCAGTTCACCCTTAACACCTTTCAGATGACCCTTCCATACCAAAGTAACTTAGTAAGATGCAGGAAAGCCACTGAAAAGTCTTGCTGTATTTGTCGGGAAGCGATAAGTACAGCAAGGCACTTACTCGTAGAATCCACGGTGCACCTTGTTTAGGGTCATTCATGTCGCCATGATAAAGTCGTCAAAATCATACGAGAAGCTGGGAGTATCTCGGTAGCACAAACGACACGTCGACTTTGTAAAAGAGGGTCATCTTCAAAATCAAATCCAAGCCTTACTTCATATTAGGCGTGGCTTCCGATTGGAATCTATTGATGGACACGTATGAAAAACACTGAAATTCCTGAGGATGTTGGTGTTTTGTCATCAAAACCAGATATATTTCTTTACTCAAAAATCTTAAACGCATAGTACTTATAGCATACCTACAACGAAGTCTGCAAACAACTTTAAAAATATATCAGTAAATGAAGCTAAGCTAAGCAACCTTTTAAACATAAAAACCCATGCGTTAAAAAGATGACTACTATCCCTTTTTTAAAAACCCATGCGTAAAAAGATGACTACTATCCCTTTTTTAAAAACCCATGCGTAAAAAGATGACTACTATCCCTTTTTTTATTGCTGATAGGTGAGCCTTTGACCACACTCGGTACTTACTTGGTACTTGGTGTGCGGGCTCTTTTCCGCAATTTTGCCGCCGCCTTTGACCACAATCTCACTTGTTGGTAAGTTATGATGTGGTCGAAGGTGTTGACAGGCTTAACCTAGAATTACTGGTTCTCAAGGATAGCTGCCGGAACACACCGTTAGGTACTTGGCGACAGACTTTCTGCTTGAGGGTGGTAGCTAGCCAGGCGGGCATTCGCAAAATGCCCTACCACCATGCGAAGCTACTCACCACTTTCCTATGATGATATAGAAAGACTCGTCATTTCTTGCGAAATATAGACTGGATGAAATGCAGTGACACGCCTTCATTAACAGCCTAAGAAGAACTACAACAATTATAGTACACTTCTGCGCACATCCAACTCACTGAACCATCCATTGATATCAATCTATTTTATTAAGACGGGAAGGTAGTCTCGAATTCTCATACAAAAAGAGAAAACGTTTCTCCCCCTCTAAAACATCACCGATATTGAATTGATTTTTGGAAATGTTATAGATGTTATCAATATCCAGGTTTGTAGGTTTTGATTTTTATCATTTTATTAAAGGAATTTGAATTAATGGGTATTTAAATATCGATATTTTCTGAAAACTTGTTGCTCTAGTTTGTGAATTGTTTATATAAAAACTAATGGCAAATCAAGAAAAAGGAACACCTATAAACCTAGTTTTTTCTGTCAGTTATAAAACAAAACCAAATTTTTTTAATTTGATTAATATTTGCTATAGGAGAAACGTTTTCTCCCAGAATGCAAATTATGCGGAAATTCTAAGTCAAAACTTGAAGAAGCTGCAATTGTCCTTATCGCACAACTCTGTTCGGGGGGCAGGGTTTCTACCCCCCTAAACAACACAGAATAAATAATAGTAGTATGGTAGAGGTACTTGCATTAGTGATGTCAATATGCCTTTTCGATATGTTGGATGGTGAGTGATGGGAAAAAATCGATTGTGTAAATATTTCGATTCTAACAATATTAATGTTTATCCGAATATTAAATTTGAATTATCGAAACTAAGAAATATATTATAGACGTACATACTTCAATATAAAAAATACAAACATGTCCACACATCAGTTTTTACCTCTTAATAATTTTTATATTTATTCCTATTCTTAAGTATAAAGGTATAGACGATATAGGTGTCGTGAAATCTTAGTTTATATTCTAAAGCCTACATTATGACGGAAATCGATTGAGCCGATGTACTGTACTGTATCAGCCGGATTGTCCACTGCTGAACACAGCCTCCCCCATTATGGGGGAATTTGCCTTGTAGGTACTAGATATATAATGTAAATAAAATGTCACAGCATTTTTTGTAGCATATATAGTAGTATCTAAAGTAAGTACGAATAGGATATTTGTTCTTCGTGACACATAAAACATGTTTTTTATGAAATGGACTCATCACCTAATAAAAAACGAACAAAAATGAAACAGACTTTAATATCAAAAAGACCGAAATAACTTGTTGAAGTCGGTGACAGTTTGAAAGTATGATCTCAATATTGCGGTCATGGTGCCTTCGACAAGTTATTTTATACTTCTTAGTTTTAAATATAGGTTTCATTATTTATGTTAAAAAAATGTGATTGCTACTTTCGGCATCGATTGGTATATTCCGGTCTGATACTACAATGGAATCCCACAACGTTTATTTTTTATAAAATTCCGACATTATTTTTCGTTCCGGTCTGATCCCTCTCATTGTTTTATGGCCCTGACTTTAATACCAAGATAAGAATTATCAAACAGGAGAGCAGAAGTTCATAGGTGTTTCATACTGTAAATCTTGTTACAGAAATATATATATATATATATATATATATATATATTTATTTATTTATTTATAATGTACCTACATAACAATAAAAGGAGGTACTTCAAAACCATATCACTCTTTATTCTAAAAATTCAACTAAGGTATTGAAACTAACAAACAAAATTAGTTTCCTAAAAAAAAACGATATGAAAATATTTTTATAACCATTTATGCATGCTTAGCCAGAAAATGAAAATAAATTTAATTTTGTTATGTTTGCAATAACGCCTGCTATGCAAATTACATTACAAAATTACAAATATACGATAGAAAAAATTTAAGTCATGTGTGGGATTCGAACCCGCGAAAACGAAAAAGAACGATAGGAAAGATTTCAGTTATGACGTCATGTCATGCATGCTAGCTCAATTGGTTAGAGCATACCCCGGCTAAAAGGGTGGATGGACGCGGGTTCGAATCCCGCACATGACTTAAATTTTTCCTATCGTATATTTGTAATTTTGTTAAATGAAAATAAAGTTTGTTGGAAAAAAAATATTGAATAGGAGCGGGATCAGAAACTACTATTACAGGTACCTGTAGTTGCGGGCTCGAATCTTGCCAGTAGCCAATTATATTTCCATCTAGCAGGATTAAAAACAATATTATATTAAAATCGGTGACTCAACTGTATGTCCGGTAATATCAATATAATTTTAAAAACACTCAGCGAATTTACGTTAGCATATAATTAACAATCAAGTAACTAGGCAATTTTATGTAATTTTTTTAATAAGATATATAAACAGTATAGATATATTATATAGCATGCAATATAGTAGATTATACCTACGAAATATTAATTAAACATATCAATAGCTTGAACAACAATAAAACGAGTTTGCTAAAAGTAATTAGACTATAAAGTCAGACAAAAAGAAATCAACAACATTAAAATATGCAAAATGTGAACAATCTTAACTTTTTAAAAATATGATCAAATCTGATATCAGCCTTTTGCAGTTGATCTGTAACATGGTTAATTCGTTTATTTCTCCAAATTATTTATGAAACTACGCTTCATTAAGCGTCAACTGCAAAAGGCTGATATCAGATTTGATCATTTTTTTTACAAGTTAAGGCTGATATGCTAGCCTTTGACCACTATCTCATCTGATGGTAAGTGATGATGTGGTCGAAAGTGTTGTTCAGACTAACCTAGAATTACTGGCTCTCAAGGACAACTGCCGGAACACACCGTTAGGTGCTTGGCAACAGATTTTCTACTTGATTGTAATGGTAGTGTGATGGTAGCTAACCAGGCGGACATTCGCAAAATCTCCTATCACCATGCTGTATGACTGCCATCTGCCATCGTAAGACAACAACCGGGACCGACGGCTTTACGTGCCCTCCGAAGCACGGAATTTCGCTAGCGGTCACCTATCCAACTCCTGACCGCGGCGAACGTTGCTTGACTTAGCTGATCGATTAAGAACGGCTAAGCAAACTTCGCTACGAGCACCATGTTTTAGAATGATTGTTAGGCAATATATTTAAGTTGGCATCTTCTTCTAAATAATTGAATGAAGCTGGTATTTATTGGGGTGCATTTTGACAAAGTTATTATTTAATTTAAAATGCCAGACTTCCACAACATGATCGGAGATGTTCCTTATGAGTACACCATATGTATAAGAAACTTTTTTCTTCTAGCCATTAAGTCACCATGTAGTCGTTAAGGTCTTGTACTTCTGCAGTTTCTTGTGAGTCCTTCATAATATAACACCAACCTTCCCTGATGCGACCTTTTTTAAGGTACCAGTCTTTTGCGCTTCAATTTAGTATTGTTGACAAGCACTTCGTATACGCTAGTAGCTTGGTAAGCGTAATAATTACAGCACAATTGTAAAAAGCCAATGAGCACCTTCGTCTATTTTTATTTTTAGAAGGACAAACAAACAGTTTTACAATATTTTCTTAAAGTAAAAGTATTATTATGTTGTCTTAGGTTTTTGGCGATTATTACACATAGTTATTAAACAACTTTAAACCGTTTAAAGTTGTTTAATTACTAAAAGTATTATTATTTATAATAATTTTGAGACTAACATCGATCGTCTGAACCATCAGTTTGGATTATTCACTTGATAAACTAAGGAGATTTATACTACCTTGAAATGAGTACTATAATACATATTTTTACTCAAGTCGACGAGAAGAAAGCGGCGCGGCGGCGCGCGGCCGAAGACGCGCGACAGCGGCGGGCGGCGCGGTGGCGCGGCTACAGTTAAATAATTGTGATCGCGAGGCCGGCGGTCAGCGACGAGACAGCATCACTTTGTTGAAATACCTATTTCTCTGTGGGTGCTTCTCTACCCGTTCCTCTTAATGATACCCGTTCATTGCAGCGTTCCGTAGTGGAGGTTTTTGTTCAATAGTGGACTTCTGGCTGATGACGATGAGTTGTTGACTATGTTAACGCATGCGCATCGTAGATAGCCAAAGTCTAAATCATTTTTTCAATTTAGCGTCTACGACGCTCTTATGAAAGTTAATTACATATTTTAGTACTTATTGAAATATTCTATATTGTACTGCCACCTTCAGCAATAAAATTTGTGTAGAGCCACTGCGAGAAGGACAGGCAAGAAACTCGGGGCCATTCTTTTAAACGTCTTTTAACTATGTGTTACAAACTTATTATATAATACAGTTTACAACACTTACAATATTAACAATTAATATTAAATAATTATAACAATAGAAGCGGAACCTAGTGATACTTTTTTTATAATATTTCAACACCCTGTAACCTAGGATCACAAGCTAATAAAATAAAATTTCAAATTTCATTTCATTTCATAAATTTCAAAAATTTCAAATTTCATTTCAAATAACTATAGAAATGGACGATATCGTCCAATGCAGATGCTAAGAGGTCACTCATTGTCCATGCCTTTACAAGCTTGAGCGCAGGAAGTTTATTGATTATAAGTTTATCACCTGTGGGGTGCTGAGCAAGAAGCACTCTTCTCGTGGGTGTCGTAAAAGACTACTAAGGTAAAATACCAGAAGGTGTGCAGCAGCGCCCTCTGAGTAACTGCTATCTTACACAGCGATCTCCAAGATGCCTGCCAAGCGTGGGGATTATGGCTCACGCCCCATTTATGTGGAAGCTATGTTCAACAGTGGACAATCCGGCTGATACTTATTTTTGAGTATAGAAGAACTCCCACACAAGATCAACTCGGTACCACAGGAAAACAATACATTGAGAATCGTAAGAAAATAAATCAAATCTATTCTGAGCATCAATTGGGATGTCAGCCTCTTTGTTATGCTAAGTGAGGTCGGCATATCATATGTTAATACGGCATATCTACTTCCTTATATCTATGTTTTTATAATCTATTACAGCTAATAGTTGAAGAAGAAAAAGAACAGCAAGGTGGCACAGTTGGTCCATGCTTAGAAGCTGTTGTCCAACGCTCCATATGTCTATTAGATGCACTGACGGCACTGGCAGCAGCAGACAGGCCTCCCGGGGCCAGAGCTTTGGCACTTAGTACTGGGACAGCTCTGCTCCGCCGCACGAGGCAGCCATGTGTGAATAGTGCTCATGTCTACAGGCCATTGCAGGCAAGTATTAATTCAAAATTAATCATATGTTGTATTTTATTTATATGAGTAGTTTGCATAGCGTAGCGATACACTTTAAGCATAGAAAGAAGACATTTCCGGGATGAATTTGCCCGCGAAGTAGTTCACCCTCGAGACCCATCTAATCCACAGTTATATAAAATGGGCAAACTGGTTGTTATCGGCCGGAACAAGTAGGATGTTCATTTGATTTTTAGGTAGTCACAGTACTTGTATATATACCATGCCATAGCGTAATGCAAACATATGGCATTGAGTTTTTATCAGTATATTTCAATTAATGTAATTGTTTCTTTATCTAATCAAAGCTTGTGGAGTGTTTGTTTTGAATTAGATGATGTACTGATAAATGCTAGGTATATAAATATGGAGTGTAAGACTAGGACACCTTTTTCTTGTCACACGCCTTTGACAGTGTGCAAATCTGCCACATATGCGTAAAGTGAGCTGAACCCTATTCCCGCACCCAGATGACAAAAACCATGTACGATACGGTTTACATGCATGCGATTCTTTACCACTTGTGGAGAGTACCCGTCGTGGGTCGATGAATTACTGCACCCATGCGTGACATTAAAGCAAAGGATAACCTACTACGATGTATCGTAGTAAGTTAGAGGCATAGGCAAACCTCGTACGACTCATCGGAGTATCAAACGTAAATTAGTCGTATGCAGAATCTTACTCGTTTTGGAGAGTACCCGTGGTGGGGCATACGCAGGCCATCGATTACCGCACCCGGATATCACGCGTGACAATAAACATGTAGAAAACATACAGTATAGTGTTTTTGCCTAAATCATGACATGCACTCGGCCCATCTAATGGACAGTACTCACCGTGACCTATAGACGTTCGTAATACCACCGGCATTGCCAACGCGCTGCTGACTTCTGATAATTTATATGTCCCCTCTTCTAAACAACCCTATATCATAGCGCAGAAGGTAAACCTCGGTGGGAAGATCCCTCTAAACCTTTGTGGTACGCGGAAACAATGTTCTAGAGAACCTTTACGTAGTTGAGCACGGTAGCTCAAAATAATGGAGGTGAACATCCCGTCGATGGCGAGCGTTACGGTGGTGATAGTGAAGCGTTATCATCGTATCAAACAGTTCCTCAAAACACTCATCATCGTACAGACGTTAGAATATTCAGTGGTATGCAGTCTCTCCGGAGACTAAGCAATTCGCAAGCAGATCTGCTACTGTTTATTGTATAAGTCCCTTAAAGTGCTAAATGTATGTAGAAGAAATATTTTGATGAAAAGTATGAGAAGGTGAGAAGCAGCGCCTTCTGAAAAATTTACATCATACACTTTGATTATAGCAAAAATGGGTAATAGAAAAAGCCTATTGTTCTGTCGCAACTATTATGTTATGTTCTTTTTATGTATAAATAAGCTTACTAAAAGCTTTATCTTATTCCTTTACAGCGCATGTTAATCCAATGCAACGAGAACCCCGCATCGCCCACAGAGAAAGAGGAAGTAGAATTGCTGCTCACGCTCTGTGGCCTTGTCAGAAAAGAACCCGGACTCGCCAATATCTTCACCACTCCCTTTGTAGAAGACAAAACCTCACTCCTCAGCATACCAGAAGATATACAGAAACTGATACCAATCAAACCCAAAAAACAGACACCGAAGAAGAACCCTCTTTTCGAAGTCGATCTCCCACCAAACCCATTACAAAGTGTGTCTATTATAAGAAATAATTCCAAGGAAGAGTACAACAATGCTACATCCAGTAGTTCTGTGGTAGATGACAATGCGTCATGTAGAAGTCAGAAGACCGTTTATGATGATAATGATAAGTTCCTGTTGATAGATCTGCTGCTATCTTATTTAAATAGTGCTGTGAGTATTGTAATGCTTCTTATATAATAAATCTTTATTTTTCTCTAATTCTCTACGAGAATTGTGGTACGCTATATGCTGTGAAGTGTAGTTTCATTAATATATTTTATATATAACCCTACAAAGTTCTGTTGCCTGCAATTGACAAGGTCTACACTACATAGAAAAGCGACACAAAAAAGATTTTTTAATTTGTTTATCAGAAATTAAACTGCACAAAAATCATAATGCCTGTACATATTTTTTTTTATTGTTTGTTACACATCCTTTTACAACTT
Organism: Plagodis pulveraria; assembly: GCA_963890685.1. Lineage (NCBI taxonomy): Eukaryota > Metazoa > Arthropoda > Insecta > Lepidoptera > Geometridae > Plagodis > Plagodis pulveraria. The sequence continues at coordinate 23,200,909 of OY982967.1, forward strand.
GTATCACACTTGTGGTTTAGTGATGAAGGGTCCGGGGATGGTAAACAAAATCTAGAATTACTGGCTCTCAAGGACAGCTGCTAAAACCATTAGGTCCTTAGTGACAGATTTTCTTCTTGATGGTGATACCTGTCCAGTGGACCTTTTTCAAAATGCCCTGCTTGCATGGTGTAAAACTTAATCTTTTTGGAAATCTTATATACATATGACATATTGGTGTTGCGTCACCCGCATCTCTATAAAAGATAAAAGTTTATGGTTTCTCAACAATAGATATTAGAAAAAGCAATAATTACATTTTTTTAAGTTTTTATGTGTTTGTTACAATTCACCTCCACTGATGCCATTGAAAAATCTTATATGTAAATTCTGCTACTCCTGTAATACTTTTATTCTTCCATAGTATACTTGTATCTAGTTTAAGTAAATTGTGCCAGGAGGCTTCGTTGTAACCAAATCCCACGCGGGTGACGTCGCGGGTTTAATACAGTTGGTAATTAGAGAAGTGATAGAAATTACAGACTTTAAATAAATAAATAATAAAAATAAAAAATCAATTTATTGCCTTCACCAAATTTACACGAAATAATCCTTAAAAAAGCTATATAATTTAATTTTGGGCAACAGGGTTATGCTCAGCTTGTGCAACTTTAGTCCCTTTTCACAGGAAAATAAAGAAAAGCTGCGCTGTTTTTCAGCATAATCCTACTCGGGCAGATGTTAGCCGTTTATACTTTATTGTGTAGTAATATTGCAGGACAACCAAGTGGTCCTTCGAGCGTGTGAAGGCATCATGATAGTGTCCTCTCTACCGGAGGACGACATCGCGAACCTCGTGACGTCATGCAGCCCGTGCTGCGAAGCCATCGTCGATATGCTCGCCAACAAGTACAGGTGTCTACCAGCCAGCATCGATCCGGGGGATGTGGACCATCTCAACATCACGTGGGCGTGAGTACATACTGGCTAGTTCTCACAGAGCAAGATGCCGCAGTGTTAAATACAGGTGTTTCCCTGCCAGCATCGTTTCCGAATTTTAATACATAACATCATTATCTTCTTCCTATCCTTATTGCACTCATATTGTGTCGCTACAATATGTTTTCTTTACAACTAAACACTACAATAAAAAGGACAAGACCATATTATAAAGGTGAGCGCTGGTTCCGAGCCATAGACCAATAACAGACTTTTTCCATTTTGGCGCTATTTCGTACATACGAATTTGAGTAATATTTTGTTGGATAACATTTTATTTAATGTAGCTACCTATAGCCATGAGATTAAATAAAGTAGTGTATGCATCTGCATATAATTAGGTATTAAAACACTCGTGTAATCTTATTATGAAACTCGCCTGCGGCTCGTTCAAAAAAACTACACTCATCATGTTTTAATACCCTCTATCATATGACAGTTGCATAAACTACTATTATGGAATCGTTTTTAAAAGCCCTTCATTTTGATACCCAACACGATGGCTTTGAAGGAAAAAATAAATTGTTTTTATTAAGCTAAAGATAATTAGTCTACGTTATAATCTAAAACACATAATTTAAAATCTAGTAATACATATATAATATATATATTTTTTTTTTTTATGGCGGTATGCCTTTATTAAACAAATACTACAAACTATATACAACACTACAGCTACTACAATACTACAGCTACTACAGTAAAAGCATTTGGACTCATAGGGAGTCCAAATGCTCTAGCCCACTATCAGTTGGCAGCGTGCCCAGCATGCTGGCAGCATTGCCCCGTTGAATTGCAATGCTTATTCTTTGAGCCAAATAGGTGCCAGCATTTTGATCACGCGTCGCATCGACCAAGCGCTCTGATAAATTTTGGAAAATACGATGAGCTCCCGGTCCCCACGGACCCAACGTCTCTACACCAAACGGCTCAAATATGTAACCCATACCGAGGTTAGCATATTTGCGCCGCTTGAGTTGCTCTGCCGAAGTAGCCGCGGCGCCAGCCCTCACGTGGGTTTCAGAAAGGTGTGACGGCGCTAAAGTGTCTACGCATGTAGCGTCCCACACTAAGGGCCGTCCTAACTTCCATGGAACCAGAGTCATGCCGTCAGGTCTTTTACCATCGTCACGCATCAGACCGTTCGGTTCGAGAACAGCTGGAACATTGGCGCTGGTAAAAGCCCGGCGAATGATATCGTTAAGGCTGGCGTGGCGGGAAATTCGACCAGCACTTCGAGAGCAGGAGAGGCCATGGTGACCGAGTTGGTCAACTGCAGTACCACACTGGCAGTGATGTGCAACACAACACCTTGCACCCAAGCGTAAGCTAATAGCGAGACGAAAAGCGGAAGGATCTATAAGGCTACCAGTTTTGTAAGAAGGAATGGCTTGTAACCAAAGACCTGATTCCCACATAGAAACAGCGAGAATACGAGCACGATCTGCGATACTAGGGCACGTATTTAAAAGATCTTTCCGTGCTAGCTCGCATAGGGGCCGATCCCACTGTTTCTGAGATGACAAAATTTTTGGGAACTCAGTATTTGGACAAGCCAGTCCCCATGTGGTTTTGGCCTCAGCCAGATATGCTACATCAAAAGAGCCTAAAGATCGTGCAAGAATTTTTTCTACTAATTTGTGTGTACTGTGTACAGAAGACAAAAAAGCTGGTAATGCCACACTAGAAATTTTGCGTATCCCTATGCCCCCCAACCTCACAGGGAGGGAAGCTTGCACCCAAGCCCTATCATCCATCTCAACATTCAAAACCGATATTAACGTATCTTTTAATAAATTGTCTAAGCTTAAAAGAAGCTCACTGTGTTTCCACAGCTGACAACATCTCAAAAAGTATGTAAATTTAGGAACGAAAAGGCAAAATCTAATAATAGTAAAAGCCATATGGGCGTTAATTTTGAATAATCTCCTAGAAGCATTTCTAAACTTTTGAATTTGTTCTTCGACAAATGGTGACAAAGATTCGTCAAAAATCGGTGAACCCTAAAAACGGAGCGAACGTTTTTCTACTAATTTTATATTAGGCGCAAGTAAGTTGAATTTTTCAATTATCGAAATTTTATCCGGACAAGTATCACAAACAAAAAGTTCACATTTGGAAAAATTTAGTTCAAGACCAATAAGACGAAAATCGTCTATAAGTACTCGCAAGTCATTCAATACCGTGTTCGCATCGCCTCCTAAGGTTCCGTCATCCAAATAACAAACGTTAAGTTTTGATTGGAGACGTTGAATTATTGAGTGGATGGCAAGGCTAAAGATGGCTGGTCCCAGAGGATCACCCTGTTGACATCCTACGGAAGATAATATAACGTTGTTTTGGTATGTTAATTTTGATGGTTTGCCGTAACGTTGCCAAAGAAAAGGGTATAATTCTGGAATTTTATCTTTCACTTCGGTCAAAAGGGTGCCTCTATCTAATGAGTTGAATGCATTTTAAACATCCACCTTCAAAAGCACATCTCCACAATTTTGATCAAAAAATGTGCGAAGTGAATGTACAGCAGCCTCACAACCACCCTGAGAGCCAAAACCGAGTTGTAGTGGTTGAAAAAGATTACTTAAAAAAGCAACCTCTTTCCTACAACCACATTTGGCTGTGAGGCGACGATAAGCGGTGCCTACTGCTATAGGCCTAATACCACCATCTTTTTTATTAAGGGCACATAAATTCGCACCGTACAGAATTTCGGTAATTTCATTGTTGACCTGACCCGACAACATCAAATTAACCAAAGCCGTCACATCCCTTAGAAGTGTCTCGCCTACCTCACCAGAACTAAAAGATAAAATATCTTTTAAGTGCTGAGGCGTCAGGCCATCTAGACCACCGGCTGAGCCACTTCGAAAAGATGCCACGGCTGCAGAAACATCCTGTGGGGTCACCTCAACAATGTCATTATTTTGTTCAGGAGAGTCGGGAAGGTGGAGACCTGCAGTTGCAGGCGGATGATTTTCTATTAGGGAATTCAACGTGTCAGATGTGAAAGGGGCGATTGTATCACTCGAAAACAAGATGCGTGCCGCGTTTTTGATGTCACCATCATTAATTTTGTTTTCTACTATTTTAATAGTAGCTGAATCGACATTATTTGTTTTTGTATTCCGCCGCAGTGGCGGAATTATTAAAGTTGAGCCAAAAGATTGCTCTTCCCGTGCCTTGTATTTCACGCAGTTTTCCTTTACTCTAGTTGTAAGGGATTTTTTGTTAGAAGGATCAAAATTTACGTGAAATACGTGGTACGGGAATGCTAGAAGATGCTCCCAGGCTTGCCTAGTATTAGTAGCCAAAACGTTTTTAATCGAAGAAGATAACGATTGGGCAACAGAAATTCTCGCACCCCGAGGTATGCGTTTTATAACGGGAATATTATTTTTGTACGAGCTTAAAACCTCCCAAAACGGTTTGGCAGGGGTAGCAGGGCTCGCAACACTGCTACCACTTACTGTTAGATTATTTATTGGCGCCGAAAGGGGAATTTCCGAACTTTTATGACACCTTTTTTGGTGAATTTTGAGGCCTTTTTGACCTTTAAAATATCGAGCCTGGGGGCACTGCGGACACAACATCTGGCTGTCTTGCGATACAAAGGTCCCAACTACTGCATTCATTGTTTGGGTACAAAGCATTGTTTACAAAATAAATCAAAGCTTATCTTAGAATCTCTAGGGTGACGTCTCGACCCGGATGAAGTCTCGCGTCAACAACGTCGTCGAAGTCCGTAGTGCGCAGGTGTCGCAGGCAGCGTTGCCATGGAAACAAAAAATAACCGATTAGAAATTAATAAGCTAATGAAACTAACTACAGAGGCCCACAGGAGCCCTACAAACAATACCTCGCAAAATTCCAAGAGGAAGAATGCGGTTGATGGGCAGATAATGCCTATCTACTATCTGAAAATAAAATTAATTATTTTTTGTAAACAAATCTGAAATTTACTGACCTGTCAATTTCAATGATCATAGACAACTATTATATATATTATATATATTTATTATTATACTAATACATATTAATATTACATAATATATTCATTCTTTTAGCGACTTTTCTAAAGCTAAGAACTGTGCGGCCAAATATCTATATAAATACTTTATATAATCTCACTCGGTAATATTCTAATTATGAAATGAAATACAGACTTTTATTGGCATATTTTATTTACATACTTCTTTAAGAAAATTAAAAAGGTAAATTAAAGCATTATTCTTCTAACAAAACAATGCTTTAAATATTTTTTTTAATTATTGAAGTACAATGTGTCCCGACCAAGGAGGTTTTAATTCCATTTTATGTACACGTTATCTGTGGTAAGTAAGCGCACTGGTTCCGAGCCATAGACCAATTACAGACTTTTTCCATTTTGGCGCTATTTCGTTCATACGAATTTGAGTAATATTTTGTTGCATTTGCACAAATTTTATTTAATGTAGCTACCTATAGCCATGAGATTAAATAAAGTAGTGTATGTAACTGCATATAATTAGGTATTAAAACACTCGTGTAATCTTATTTTGAACTACACTCCTGTTTTAATACCCTCTATTATATGACAGTTGCATAAACTACTATAACATTATTGCTATAAAATTACTATTCCAATACTCAATGTCACTTATTAAAACCGTGTTAATTGTGCTGAAGGCTTATTATTTGTGTTTGTTTCAGTTATGTGGCGCAAGATTTCGGTGACAAATCGTTGAATAAGTTCCACGGGTACAGAGAACTGACCAGCTTCTTCTCATGGCTTGATTACTGTGATACTCTAATGAAGGTAATTTGTTTTTACATTCTAAGTCTATCTGCCAATTTTATATAGTGTTCGGACTATACAGGGTTATTGGTAAAATGCTAACAATCTCTTATAGTTGACTTCTGCTAGGCCTAACAAACCTTTTGAGTTTTTTTTTATGATTGATTTCCTGATGTTAAAAGTCTCTTGTACCTGTAATTTATTATTTCAATATTCGATGTAAATATTCAAAACTCTATTCGCGGCGCGGCCCAGTGTTGCCGCTGCGAGCGCTCTTCGCTCGGAGTAGGCATTGTCTTTTACTACGGGACTCAAAACTTAATACAATAAGTTTTCTAGTACTGTCTGACACTTTTAAATTCTGTGTCTCGAGAATTTTAACATCAGGTGATCCTCGTGCTTGTTCCGTCAAATACACATAACACAAAAAAAACATCTCAAAATGTTTGTTAGGACTAGCAGAAGTAAACCCTAAGAGGTGGTTAGCATTTTTCCAATAACCCTGTATAATCAGTTTAAAAACGTAGCCAATATTAAAAAAAAAAAATTATTAATGCAAAAGTTTATTTTATAGACAGATTTTCTACTTGAAATATATATATATATTTAAGTAATAGATTTGAATAACCAACTACTTTTATCCGACACAACGCGGGCCACTGCCGCGAACACTCGTTTTGAACAGTACAAGTAAACAAACGAAGCGGGCGCGGCGACGGGCTGTACCGGTCAGTGCACTGAGCACGTGATATGGTGCGGCCTCGACTAGCACTCCCTTTTTTTGAAGCGCTCGTACCGAAGTTTGCTTAGCTGTTCTTAACCGATCAGCAAAGTTAAGCAACGTCGCCCGCGCTCATGAGTTGGAAGGGTGACCGCTGGTGACGTTACTACTGAGCGTGCACGTGCTTCGGAGATCACGTTAAGCATCCGATCCCGGTTGTCGTCCTAGGATGACAGTCGTTATAGCATGGTGGTAGGGCATTTTACGTATGCTCGCCTGGCTAGCGACCGGGTGGTCGTCAAGTAGAAAATCGGCACTTTACGGTGCGTTTCGGCAAGTGCCCTTGAGAGCCAGCAATTCTAGGTTGACCCTGTTAACACCTTAGACCACATCATCACTTACCACCAGGTAAGATTGTAGTCAAAGGCTTACCTATTAGATATAAAAAAAAAAGATAAAATCATGTATTTATCCTAATAATTGGTTTTGAGGCAACATATTAGGCTTGAGACCTGAGTCATATACGCATAGACATATATAAAAACAGCATGGACATAAACAGGACTCCATTTTACCCCTTGGATATGTAATTTACTTAAAAATGTATATATCCGTGTTTGCAGGAATGCCACCCGTTGATAGCATCCCACCTGTCTCGAACGTTCCGACAGAACTTTCTAGAAGGCGTGTGCGAGGAGGGCATCCAACAGCCGCACCACGCCGCGCTCGTCACGGCGCTCATCGCCAAGTGTCTCCGGACGCTGGACTCGCCGCATCTCATCAACGGTAACCATTTTATACAGGACTGCCCTTTATAGCGAACCATCTAGCGCCAATGACATAACTTTCTAGAAGGCGTGTGCGTTTCAATGGTGGACGATTTAAAGTCAACATAGTTGGCAATCATTTGTACGACGGAATGATCTGCTTATGGCTGCAATTGTACAGTATTTAATTATAAGATTATCATTTTTAAGTGTTATATTGTTTGTACTTTTGGCATACAAAATTAATATATTACGATTTTAGATTTTACTCCAGATATTACGATTTTAGTTATCAATCAACTAGTGCCTAGTATAAGCTGATGGTTTGCATTATATGTATTAAGGTTAAACGTTTTCCATACAAACTTTGATTGACTTATATACGTTTCCTGTTGTGATTTCTAGCATATCACGACATAAAATAGCCCTAATTTAGGCTTCTACAGCCGCAAAATCAATAATATAATGACCTAATAGCCTTGAAATAAATATTTCAGCCTAATAAATTCGACATATTTTACAGTTGTAGTCGTGTAATGTTATACAAGCACGCGATCTTAGTGAGAGTAAAATTTTGATGATGTGAGTGCCATGCAGTGTCAAAGTGCGAAGTTGCCGCTCCGCACGACAATAAATCAAAACTACAAAAATAATTCAAAATAATAATCAAGGTATTCAACTCATTGCTGCCAAAATCTGGCAAGCTTATCATTTTGAGTTACTTATTACATTATCTCGAAACTCTCGTACTATATAACGGAATGTAATATTTGCGACTTTTTCTTATGAGATTACCATTTATTTATTTGTATTGTAGACGAAAAAGTTATCTTCATTGTGAAAAGTGATAATATTTATGTAATACACAGATGCACTAATTATAGTGCTTTTGGAATGTTTTGTGGTAACAATCAATAAGTGCTATCTATGAAATTACCGATTTCAAATAATAAATACATTCTAAAACTATCAAAAGATAAATTTCTACATAGGTACCTAAGTATTTTATAAATTATAACAATAACTCGGATCTAATAACAGTGATCTGTACTTTTGGCCGTTGTGTACTGGCAACACAAATTTGTTTTGAGCTGAGTTCGCGTCAGTACAATTCAATGTTATATAATAAATATTATTCATATTACAGTGCAATGATAAAGATTTCTCCATCTCCAATTCAGTGTTTCAGTGCTGTAAATCGTGATAACCACTTACAATTTTACTATAACGTTTAGAGTAAAAAAACATTCGAATATTAGTATAGTAAAAATTGAACTCAAAGTTTGTGTTTTGGTTTGTTCATGGCCTCATGGACGATGCTACAACAGCACAATGATTGTACCTAATACAAATCGAGTTATAAAGCATATAGTTACTCTGGACCAGCTCAAGTGTTTTCATGGCGAAGATGTTTCGTAAGTATTGAACCTATGCATGCGATACATTTTTTGTCACTTGCAACACTTGCTGTCCATGATGTGCAAGTGATGTGAAGTAGCGATGATTATTAATAAAGAAACGAATCGAAAATGGCGTGAAAATGTTTAAACAGGGATATACACGTATTTTATACCAAAAAAGATATTTGTTTCGTATTTCGAGATTTTAATTTTAACCGTATGATAGGACCCTGGTAATTTTTGACTCCACTCGAATCTGAAGTTCTTTATTTATTTGAGTTCCTAGCACATACGGTGAATTGTTCCAGAGTTCTCCAACTGGTTAGTGGGCGAGGGCGAGGCGGCGGAATGGCCTCTACTGCACACCGTCATCTCCAACTGTCTCACCGACAACTACGACCTCACGCTGGAGACGCTCAAGTTCTTCGAAGTGAGTACTTGCTAACTAATTACGTTAAAAAGTTGCTGAAGTATAATAAATATTTTATATGACTTATAATTCATTGGTATTAAAAGTTCATTTAATACCAATGAACAGTTCCCCATTGATCAGTCAATCAATGGGGACAACGGGAATAAATTTAACGACTTCTTGCTGTCCCGATTAACGGGGCCAGACAATGGGGACAACAGGAAGACAAACAATGTCGTCTCGCTGTCCCCATCAATGGGCCAGGCCAATGGGGACAACGGGAAGAAAAAAAGCTATTGTCTCGTTGTCCCCATCAATGGGGATAAGTCAATGGGGTCAGCGGGAACACACCAATCGAAGCCGTGGTAGCCGAGCGTTAATGGCTGGTAAACTATGGACTTCCGTGCCGCAGGCCCATGGTTCGAACATGGCCGGCTTGAGCTTCACCGTGGAATATCATTTTGCGAATGCCCGCCTGGCTAACTAACACCCTCGTATATAAAATCTGTTGCCAAGCACTTTGTGTTGCGGCAGCTGCCCTTTAGAGCCAGAATCAGAAATATTTATTGTCAACTGATAAAATTATATTCTGTCTGTCAGATCTTACGGCAATAGAGTAATAGGTAATCAGTTTGTCAATAATCATTTTGCAAACTAAATATTACTATTGTGATCATATCGAATACATTTCTAATTTTGCATAAGTTATCAAGGAACAACATCTTCGACCAGATCATGACTTACTAGTGTTGGGATAGTGGCTAAAGGCTAGACCTGCACGTACGAAATACTAATAAAATCACTTCTATATACTGCCAAGTGAGTAGGTCCTATGTGTGGAAAAGAAAAAGGGGCAAACCTCTTGTCGTCTATCGGGCATAGTTCTATTCCGGACTTATACTGAAAATGTCTTAGTCAGATAAGCCAAATATGCTATCCGACATGGGGATCAAATCTAAATTCTCGAAATGTCTAAGCGACGCTTTGCGCATAGACGTTCGCTATATTGCGGTACCTCAGCTCAGTAAATCACACACAGGCGAAAATTCTATAAACAGTTGCACAAGCCCAATATTCAATAAATTTGACAAATATATAGATTTTCTCATTGATAAATCCTAATTTAATCAATTTAAATTGGAAAATGTTATTTTTAATTGTTACGTATTTGTAATTTTTATCGTGTCATAGTTTCAATGGTGGATTCTAGTTCGAAAAATTAACAAATTAGTACACAAAAAAACTACTGCTCTTCGCAAAATGTCCTACCACCATGCAAAACTACTACTTGTGTCGATATTATTATTAATTTGATGGTTATTTTGTCCACAGAGTATAATAGAGAAAGGCACAGAGCACAGCATCCATAGACTAGTGTTGTCGCGCGTCATCTCCCGCGGCTACTATACTCCACAGCCGCCGCTTGAGGACGACGAGCGGGACAGACTCAACGATGTGCCGTTATGGAGGGAGAGAGAGAGGAACAGGTGGCTTTCCTACTAACGTTATATCAAACTGGCGATCACTTCTATGATACGTAGTTTATGTAGTTTAGTTAGCCTGAAGCTTGGATAATTTCGTCTCCCTTTATGTAGGCTGAGGTGTCTGAACACCCAAGTTTCGCCAGACATTTTTTGGATCCCATGTAATAGCGGATAAGTCTATTGACAATAGTCTATTGATAGCTGTCCAAAATTTTGTATCTTGCTTGGTTATAGGTATTTGGAAATTGGTTGTAGACATACTTGAAAGTTTTCGGATGGAAGTCACACTTACCCATTCAGGTATTGTTGCGAGACATCTTTACTACAACTTGGTGTACCGACTAGCCAAATATCCGTTGAAATTTTCCCCTGAATACCGCACGTCAATTTCCCACTTTTGTTCTCGATATTTCTCTCGAATTCGTCTAATAGTGATCACAAGGCTATCCAATACTTTGATGTCCGGCTGTATGTTTTTTTTTAATGTGACGGAATAACCACGAGCCCCACCTGATGTTAAGCCGATTAACCTCTACCTATAAAAGATGCATTTCATCGTGTGACAAATTACACTGCGCCCGTCACACTGATACAAGTCTCATGAGCCTGTAATTTTTCTGTCTCTCAAGGACTGCTGCCGGAGCACACTGTTAGGTGCTTAGCGACAGATTTTCTACACTTAAAATGCTCTTCCACCAAGCGGGACGCCTTTATTCCTGCTACGTTAGCCTATCACGTCATCACTTACTATCTCACCTGATAGTAAGTGATGACGTGGTTGAAGATGTTATTCGCGCTATCCTAGAGTGGCTGGCTTTCAAGGACAGCTGCCGGAGCACATCGTTAGGTGCTTGGTGACAGAATTTATACTAGAGCATTATGCGAATGCCCTATCACAATTCAAAAATGATTATGTGAGTAATGTCCGGTATTGCAGAGAGGCGATGCAACAACTACAGCACGAAGACCACGTGTCGGAGCAAATCAACGACATCCTCTCCCACGAGGGGGTGCCGCCAGAATCCCACGCCACAGATAACATACACCGGGTCATTAACAGGTACGCGCCAAGTACTCATTATTATACTTCACCTCACAGAGTTAGCATGAAAACAAATTGGTCGTGACGTAAATATTTCTCATGGGAATATGCTCAGGGCTTACGAAGATGAAAATTAAAAAAATTAAATTGAATTCGATGACTTGAAGCTATATTTTGAATTCTATCCAGATTTGCTGTGTTCTCCGCTCCGGTCTATGTGAACTGATACATGTTGTTTGTTCAAATAGACCGGTTAATAGGTTGTTAATGATAACAAATTTTTAATAATATTTTTAGAGAGCGATAATCTCGATCCGCTCGATGAGTGAATACCTCCTGAGGATGCTTCGTGTTGAAGTCGAAACGCGTCGAAAATTATTCCGGTTTGGCTGCGTTTGTGACGTCGCGTCGGCGTAACACTAAAATTAGGCGGGATTGTCACTAGATATATTTTATATATATTTTAAGTGTTTTATTAAAACATTAATTTATTGTTTCTTAAAATATTTTTCAATATTTGTTATCATTAAATATGGATTTTCGCAAAGTAACGCCTGAATCTATTCATTATTTTAGGTATTATAATATAATGGTATAATAGGTATGCTACGATTCAGAGGCATGAATATTAGACGACTGAAGACTAGTATTTGCAATGCGTCGACTAGGTAACTAAATCTTGACATTTCGTATTAAGAGACATTTTGGCTAAAATCACACTTTCTTATCTATGGCAGATTTTTTACTATTAGAAATATTTCACGTCTTTTGTTAATCTATGCAGCCTGACAAAAATACTGAAAAAGCAAGAACAGTAATATTTAAAATGTCATTGAAGGCAGTGAAACAAAACACGTGATCTGTATAAGTGTTTTTATGTAACAACATCGTGATCATATTCATTTAATTTATTTTTTTTCAAAAAGATATATAGTATAAAATTTGCCGTAACCTTTTATGGTCATCTAATTGCGGTCCGTTCGCTATATTTGTTTATTCCTATTGTTTTTAGTATTAGTAAAAAACGTACAGTAAATCAATGAAAGCCAAAATCAAGCACCACTAATAAGAAGAAGCCATTTTATGTCCTGTATTGGCGTGTCATGAAAGTCTTAATTATGATGTAGTATATCTTAAAACTATGGTATAGTATCTTGGCAGTGTCAACTGTCAATGACATCTACACCTTTTCACGCTTGGAGGTGCCACTCCTGCTTTGGAAAAGGCTAAGCATACCACGCAATAATATTTAAAATGTCATTGAAGGCAGTGAAACAAAACACGTGATCTGTATAAGTGTTTTTATGTAACAACATCGTGATCATATTCATTTAATTTATTTTTTTCAAAAAGATATATAGTATAAAATTTGCCGTAACCTTTTATGGTCATCTAATTGCGGTCCGTTCGCTATATTTGTTTATTCCTATTGTTTTTAGTATTAGTAAAAAACGTACAGTAAATCAATGAAAGCCAAAATCAAGCACCACTAATAAGAAGAAGCCATTTTATGTCCTGTATTGGCGTGTCATTAAAGTCTTAATTATGATGTAGTATATCTTAAAACTATGGTATAGTATCTTGGCAGTGTCAACTGTCAATGACATCTACACCTTTTCACGCTTGGAGGTGCCACTCCTGCTTTGGAAAAGGCTAAGCATACCACGCAATAATTTTCCAAACATATCTGGATACAAACATGTGGCTTAGTCCTATATTTTGCATAAATTAAATACAAATGAAAGCATGTACGCTTACACTTAACTATGAACCTTAGGCTTGAATTCCTTTAATTTTATATATAAAGATATTAAAACCGACAATTTAAAATTAATACTTTTTGCGGTGACGGCTTTAGCCCGCATGCGATAGATTATTTATGATATTGTTATCCCTTCATTGCGTTCAGAATCGCGGCACATCGAATCGGTACCTTTCGACTCTTTGCTTATGGACGTAGATTTATAGAAAACTTAAATTCGGTGGCGAATAATAAAGAACATACGATTCGAGTCTGCAATATACTAGTGGAAGTAGTGCATACAGGGCTTTATTCGTAATTTACACGAGGCCATTTTCGTGTATGTTACATAAATAGATTGCAAAGTATATAAATTGTAAAGTATTTCATGTATTCCCAACGACACTAACTGGTAGGAAATAATCGGGAATCGAATCCTTATAACACTTTAACACACGTCTTAAAAATATGTTTAACATTGGAATAAAACGTTCGCTTCAAGGAATATGTTGATCTTACGCGACTTACGTTGAGAGATACAAAAAATAACTTATTACTAATAATTATCTTACCAATATGATCAAAGCGAGTAATTCCAGATAAACCAAACAGTCAATCTTGTATTTTACCGAAATCAAAAAAAAAATATTTAAGGGTGAACTGGCCGGCCCGTTCTCCATACAAACGTCGTAGGGTGATCACTACCTTATTTGAAGATGTTTTTAATAAGATTATTAACTTAGGAGTTATGAGCTCAGAAACATTTTCATATATCATTTTCGGGGCTAATAACTTTCAAATTAATTATCTTTTTAAAATTTCGGCATCATACAAGCCTAGATAATGACGAGATCAATCGGTATTATGCTTAATTCTGGACCTAAAATCTCAAATATGGGAGTGATCACCTACGGCGTTTGTATGGACAAGCGACCGGCCAGTTCAACCTTAAGTCATTAAAATGTATTACATTGGTTTGGGGTCATTGTGAATACTTCCTAGCTTGCTTCTTAACAAAGTAACAATCCTTTTCTAGACGGCTTGAGCTGCTAAAAGCGCGCATCGAGGAAATCATGGCCACTGACAAGCCTGACATCTGACGCATTCTCATCGAACACTGACCACCTAATTAATATTAATAAAACTATCAATATTTTTGAAAGGATAATAGTCGGTTTCATTGCAAATGCCTCAACAACAATGACAGGTTTATAGACCTATAGGCTTAAGAGCTTATTTTTAATAACACATAATTATGTATGTATGTCTGACCTTTTTAAATAACAAGCAATTTAAACAAAAAACAACCGATTTTTTCCCTCGTAAATTTGTAATTTTGTACAAAATAACCGACTTCAAACATAAAATATGCATTATTAAGCATAACTCAAATAGTGCTCGTCAGATCTCACTCAAATTTAATGGGACCACATTACTAGCAACAGATTTGGAATTAAAAAAAACATTGAAATCATTACACCCTGTAAGGAGTTCAGGTAACACACACAAAAAAAAATACAATCGAATTGAGAACCTCCTCCTTTTTTGAAGTCGGCTTCAAAGGTGAATATCAATGCCTCATAATATAAGCACATTTCGGGACAGATTTAAGCTAGAAAATTTTTAAGGTACTAAAAATCTGGATGATTCTTGCTTAAAAAAATGTCTATTGCGATTTGCATTTAATACTCTTTAGTTAATTTAAAGTCTGTCAGTTATAATTATGAACTTTAACATCGTAATCGTCTTAATGTAAGTGTACTTAAGGGCATGATTCTATGAATTCTTGCACACTTCAAAACCTTCCTTAACCATGGACCGATAGTGAAAAGCCCTGACTCTTTGTTAATACCCTGAATCAGTGTTCAGAGAAGTTTGTAACGGCCAGACCGTTTATAATTTTTATTTAATACATCCAACTATAATTTTGTTTAGATTTTTAAAATGATTTAGTTCGTTTTTTAGAGGCTAATGAAATGAAACCGAATATTATCTACGTTAAAATCGACTAACTGGTAGGTACACTAAGTTCTAAATTTGTACAAATTAAAGGCCATTCTTAGGAAGTAATTGTAAATTAGCGCTGTAAATATTTTGTAAGTATATTTTTATATTATAATTAGGATGTAAACGGTTTGCTCAAGAGTTTGTTTTGCCATTATTTTTGTGTAACAAGTAGGCATATATACATTATTATTATTTGATTTTTGAGATTTGTGTTTTTTATATTATTAGTAAGTGATTGCAGAGATTAATTGTGTGTAATGAAAGTATACAGAAAATGTGAGTGTTGCTTAGGCTGAGACGCTAAATAGATTTCCAATATCATAATGCAGACTAATCTTAACAAATTTTAGAGTGAGAAGTATTTGTAGGATATTTTGATTATTTATTTGTATCGGGCGTAAAGGGCAAAACTGATATTCTCACAATTATATTTATTATGTCACATTATATGTATTACGGTCATTCTTATTCTGGTATTTTGTTTCCATTAAATAATATAAGATAATTTATTTACATATTTTACCTCTGCATACATTCTGACTTGTTTCCTAAACGATAGTGATAATATAAATCTGATCCGTAAGATCTGTGATGTTATACAATTATTTTTATATTATATTGTACATTAAAGTGTTTTGCTGGTAACATTGCTTTTATTTAGATCACAACACACAAAGTGCGGTCGCCGAAAGAATGCGTTTGACAATAAAATTCATGTTTGTATTTGGGGCTTTGGTGTAAAATAAACAATATCAAATATTTTATGACATTTAAATACCCGACTGACATTATATTATGTAATTTGTCTATGTTACTTTGAATTGGTGATAAATATTGATAAAACGAAGTATCAAATGGATTCTCTCAGCGGCCGCACTGTAGTTATTGTTATGTACATATGTATATATATATTACTATGGGAGAATCAAATCTAGATATTGACTATTAACTCACCAGTCTAGATATACCTAATCATGATTATTATGTCCGGGAAACCATTAAGCTCGACACTGTTAATCGAGTTACAAGAGTTGCTGTCTCAATTTAGTATTGCCGAGATATACAGGGTTATTGGAAAAATGCTAACAATCTCTTATATATGATTTCTGTTAGTCTTGACAAACATTTTAGTAGAATGTTTGTGGTAAGTCTCTTGTACATGTAATTTATGAACGCCCGCCGCGGCAACGCTGGACCACGCAGCGCTCCCTTTGAATAGAATTTTCAATATTTACATCGATCAAAGTAATAAAAAATATGAAATAATATTACAAAATCACAAATATACGATGGGAAAAATTTAAGTCATGTGCGGGTAAATTTTTCCTATCGTATATTTGTGATTTTGTTATGTAATCCGCTTATCAGGCGTTATTGAAAACCAAACAATATTAAAAATAAGAAATAATAAATTACAGGCACAAGAGACTTTTAATATCAGGTGGTCCTGGTGCTTATTCCGTCACAAACACATAAAAACATTCTACTAAAAATGTTTGTTAGGACTAACAGAAGTCAAATTTAAGAGATTCTTAGCATTTTTCCAATGACCCTGTATAAATGTTGCAATTAATAACAAGCTATCTCTCTGTATTACATCTATAATATGAACATACCCATCTTTGTCTTCCTAGGTAATTCAAATTTCATTTATAGCTCGATTGCAATCTTTGTTGTTATTAGATAATGCAGCCTGGTTTTATTCAGAACTGATATGCATATCGTTGCATTCTGGGGTTGTATGCGCATAGCTGATATTGTTAATTAAAGTGTTTGTAAGTAAGTGTATTGTAGTTTGATTGGCCCTCCCTTCTCTTACAGTTTTCTGCTGCTGCTGCCGCGCGCCATTCTGTCGGACCCGGTCGGCGCCGACTACGAGCATTATATACACGATGCACATAGGCATTATCAGGTATATACACACGATAACATGATAAATCACGACCGGTACTTTTCAGTGTTGGAAGTCTATCTTTTTTTCTCAGTGATGCATATTTTTTGCCGAATTGGTTGTGTCACTCGCACTATTTCGGCCACCATCGACAAAAGCTGCATTTATTAAAGCATCCAGGTATAGGCACATTGGCAAATAGTTTTTACAGTTAATTGAGTGTAACTCAAAATATACTTCATCAAAGTTGATGTTTTAATAGGTCCCATTATGGAGGTATGCTCTACTCAGCAAAAAATAATCATCAAGATTGGATGACCCAGTAATAGAATTACGTATGGTCATTCATGAAATATAAATATATTTATAATTCATGAACGACCCATTACTTTGTTCAACTTATGTAACTATAAAATAATGTTGTTGCTTACAATGTAGGGTTAAATTTTTTTTAAAATCATGATCAATAATTGTTTTTTTAACTTTATTATGAGGGGGGGATTGTCTTGCATCACGATGAATCCTAACCTCCATTTGCACAGCGCACTCGCTGTGAAAATGGGATCACTTGAGGCCTGATGATGTCTTCGATGTAACGTTCTGCAGTTAAGGTAACCGCGTTTACAATTCTTGAGCTCAGTTTTAACGTGTAAGCTAATCCCAAAACCATTGCCTTGGGATCACCGAAACGATCAATTTCGTGGATTCTCCGAAAACCGCTCGCCGCATCGTCGCCACATCCAAATACGCCTATCATCATTAACAAATGATTTTACACTCGTCTGTAAAGATACACCTTGCCCCACTGATTGATCCCCCAAATTCTGACGGGAGAATCTTCAACGGTTTGCACGTTGCACCCAGAGGAATTCGAACCACTCGTCGTCTTGACATTTGCTGGTCTTCGTGCAATCGATTACGGATAGTTTGGTCGCTGACACGGGTACCCGTTGTCAGCAGTAGGTGGTGTTGTAACTTACGGGCGGTACAGTAACATACTGTTCTCACTTATCTGGACGTATCGATCCTCGTGCGCGGTTGTTACGAACTCTACCCGAACCAGGTCTTCTGGCAACACTGCCGGTCTCTTGGAAGCATTTTGGATAGCTTTGCGAGAAAAACACATAACGCTGGGAACGTCCTTGAAACATTGTAATGGCTCCGGTTGCAGTAATCGTATCCATTAATACATTAGAATAACAACCAATTAATTTATTCTTAAAATGATGGCAAGTTGTTTTCATATTAGGAACATTAACACCAGCATGAAAGAGATCAGAAACCAAAGCGTTCGTGATATCAATATAATACTATTTATCAGTTTACTAAAGTGCATCTAAATATAAATAAGCTAGTGGCCCTTATTTTGTTTCGTATATATATATATTGCTCGTAGGGTGCCAAGCTAGAATGTCACCCCCTCCCATCTCTACCCGTGGGTGTCGTAAAAGGCGATTAAGGGTAACATACCACAAGGTGGGCAGCAGCGCTTTCTGAGGAACTGATATCTCACACTGCGCTCCCCACGACGCCTGCCAAGCGTGGGGATTTTGGCAAACCCTCCCAAACTGGGGGAAGCTATGTTCATCAGAGGTCAACCCGGCTGATAGAGTACAGTATATAAATTTAGGTAACCTTTTATTGATTGATATTATGTGAAAATATGGGAGATGGTAGACATGAAGTTGCGAAAATCTCTGATATTCAATTTACTATACTGTATCAGCTGGATTGTCCACTGCTGTACTTAGCCTTCCCCATCAAAAGGAGTTTTCCCATAATCCCCACGCTTGGCGTAAGAAGGCGTCTTGGGGATCGCAGTATAAAATAGCCAGTTCCTCAGAAGGCGCTGCTGCAGACCTTCAGGTATTTTATACTTAGTCGCCTCTTACGACAATCATATTAGGCAGTAATGGGGGGGTGACTTTGTATCCTGGCACCCCATGGGTCAATTTCAAATTGGATTCAGATCAAAAGGATTGTTTTGAAACCTATCCTTGTTGCTAAATAAGAGTTTCACCTCCAAAGCACGAAAAGGGTCGTTTTAGTGTTCAATAAAATCTATTTCGGATCGAAATGCCTACTTTAAAAAAAAAACACATAGTAGAGTGAGAGAGTAGAGTTGGGGCAGTAGGACAGCATTAGGCAGATTTTCACGTTAGTGCAAGAAAACTTACTTTTCAATTAAATCAAATTTCTATTTCTTGTATTAAATTTAATTAAAAGCACCCATATTTCAAATTATTCTTAATAAAGTATCGAACTACAATCTGCCTGAAATTAATCAAAATCTGAACTTATGTAAAAGTGCCAAAGTGGTAGCGAGGTTAGGGCATCCATGAGGGAAGTTAAGCCATGCATTAAATACGCTACCCACCTTGTAGAATTACTGTAATATATTTGAAGATATATTTAAGAAAACATGTTATAATATATGTTACAGTTGATTCCTTAAGAGGAACGAGAAGTGAAGCTCTCACAGAAAAATTGGTATTTTAACAAAGTTATGCTGTCTCGCCTCTAAACGCCCGAACAGAATGGTGCGATAAGGACAATTGCAGCATCTTCAAGTTTTGACTTAGAATTTGCGCATAATTTGCGTTCTGGGAGAAAACTTTTCTCCCGTAGTAAATATTAATGAAACCTAAAAATTTTGGTCTTATTTTATAACTGACAGAATAAACTAGGTTTATCTTTTTCTTTATTTATAATTATTTTTCCTATAAATAATTCACAAACTAGAGATAAAAGTTTTGAGAAAATATCGTTATTTAATACCCATTAATTCATATTCCTTTAATATAATGATAAAAATCAAAACCCATAAACCTGGATATTAATAACATCTATTACATTTCTACGTTAAATCGTTTTCTCTTTTTGTATGAAAATTCGAGACTTCCCTCCAATCTTAATGTTAAAAAAATATTACAATATTTAACACTAGGGCGATGGTAAGTGCTAAATAGTTTTATTTGGACTAGTTAACTTTATTTTGACGCGATAAATAAGAAAAATCTTTATTTACGAAGCACACAGTCGGATTGTCCACTGCCGAACACAGCTCTCCTCTTCCCCATTTAGGGGGGGTTTGCCATAATACCAACGCTTTGCAGGCATCTTGGGGATCGCAGTATAAGATGTCCGGTATTTTACCTTTAGTCGCCTCTTACGACACCCAGAGGTCATTGTCATTGCTACCTAGCAAGGACAATGGGGTGATATTCTAACCCAGCACCCCGCGGAGGCAAATTGAAGTAACTAATTGAAATATATTCAAGCTGTTTTTGTTGATCGCATGAATAAACTATTGGTAGAAACAATTGTTTTTCAAATAATTATGTGATATTAATTTTCCATTACAAATATACGATAGAAAAAAATTAAGTCATCAGCGGGATTCGAACCCGCGTCCATCCACCCCTTTAGCTGGTGTATGCTCTAACCAATTGCGACAACATGACATGACGTCATAACTCAAATATTTCCTATCGATGTGATATGTAATCCGCATAGCAGGCGTTATTGCAAACAATTTTAAAATTAATTTTCCACTTAAGACGCTTTTAACAATCCGGCTAGTAACGTAAATAGAAAATTTTACTTTTCTTGTCCCTCTTGATAAGGTTTTGCTATTTTATTAATATATATTCATACACATTCTTATATGTATAATTAAGATAATTTCCGTTAAAGCGTAATTTTGAGCCAATTTGCAATTTTATTCCATTACCGACCCGTGGTACAACTGCAATGTCCAACTGGTTGTACTACGGAGAAGTAAAGTTACCCATGGTTCAACTCTTTTTTTATATATTTATGATTATGATCCATGGTACAACTGTCCAACTGGTTGGACTAAGGGGATAAAGTAGTAAATGATCACCAAAAGTAGTATATGAAATTAAATTTATGTGGCGCATCGCCGGCCGCTGCCGCGGCACGCTCGCTTCGCTCGCTCGGCTCGCGCGATATTGTAGTCACAAGTAACCTAACGCTCCTCCTCGCTTCGCTCGTCGTCGCACCTAAATATGAATTTGCCCTAGACTATAGATAAATAAATAATTAGTCGTCCATAGATAAATTCAATTCCCAGTAGTACAACTAGTTGAACCAAGGAAAGAATAACTCACTCGAGTTGAATCATTGGTAAAGATATTTCCCCATAGAACAACCAGTTGAACCATATAAAAAAAGAGTTGAACCATAGGTAACTTTACTTCTCCGTAGTACAACCAGTTGGACATCGCAGTTGTACCACGGGTCGATCACCGGTGGACCCTGCTTGTTCCGTCATAATCCCGTAAAAAACTTTTATAGTTCTCACTTTCGAATTCCAGTTATGGCTAGACATAACCTCGGGATTTAACTGGCCATCGGAGCCGTGGCTCGACAACACGGCGAGCTCGACGCATTCCTACGACAGCCGCCCCGAGGCTGATCTGCATCTCGACGAACCATTCCACAAGGCAGACAAACAATACGAACCAACGTTCACGCAAAAACTAGTCCTCAAAACCTCACAAACGACCGAGTCAACCTCACAAATAGAAGAGGATTTCGACGAAGGCCCATTCTTCCGAATGATATTTAAACTTCTGGGGAACATGCCTTCGCAGCCTTATCAAGTGAATTTGCACCTTACGTCGATAATCTCAAAGTTGGCTTTGATGCCGCACCCGATCTTACACGAGTATCTTTTGAATCCGATTCTACCAACTGCGAAGAAAACGCTTACGTTGTTCAAAGTTCTGCAAGAGTTGGCCAAGAAGTTGACGATAGAGATTCCAAGGTTGAGGAACTATAAGAAGGTGATTGAGAATATAAGGCAGCAGCTAATGAACGATGATCCTAGTTATGATGACAGGTAAGCCTTTAGTAATGACTTAACTTTTTTTTTAATGCTTATTGGTAAGTCTTTGACCACAATCTCACCGATGGTAAGTGATGATGTGGTCGAAGGTGTTAACAGGCTTAACCCTCGGTCTCAAGGACAGCTGCCGGAACACACCGTTAGGTGCTTGGCGACAGATTTTCTACTTGAGAGTGGTCGCTAGACAGGCGGGCATTCGCAAAATGTCCTTCCACCATGCGGTAAAGTATGTGTAGTTCGTAAACATATAAGTTACAAACCTGCTATATGATATTTTCCCTCAAAACCAACTATTGAATAATTCAAATCGATAATTCTTCACGCGAAGTACAATACACAAAAAAGTAAGATAAATATTTTTTTCGTATCCTGGCACTAAGGATGTCCTTGTCTAAACTTGATTACATTTAAGTAAAGTTCAACATAGTTATATACTGTTTTAATTTATGTCAGCTGTAAAAGTGAAGAAAAATGGGTCCGTCCAAAGTTATATTTTTTACACCAATTACATATTCTTTATAACATACTAGCGGCCCGTCCCCGCTTTGGACGGGAATTTGACATAAATATTTATTTATTTATTTAAGATGCACCAACAGTGTACATATTAAAAAATACATTACATAAATAATTTCTTACAAATTCATGACAATTAAGTCATGACGAGGCCTGATATGTACACCTCTTACAGGCGCATACATCATTCGTAGTAATAATTATACAGTGAAAGGCATATTAATTATATGTAGGCAGGTTCTCACGACACTTACAGTCACTTTTACTAAATGCTTCATGAACTTGACTACTTTTAAGTAAATAAAAATTGTGAGAAAGCAATTCATTCATTTTAAGTAGACTCGACTGGTAAGTTCGTAAGAACCTATGTTCATCAGGGATAGTGTAGGTGAATGTGATATAATTTTTCAAATCGGTCCAGTAGTTTTTAAGTTTTTTCGTTATATACAAAAAACTAAATTTCCTCTTTATAATATTAGTATAGATAAAACATCTTATTTTGAACTTAAAACACTGGTTTATAAATGATTTGATTATGTTTTGTTATATGTAATATAAAATATATTATCATTACTGTATCATACCTATATGTTTTCAGCGGTGACCACAACCAACTGGTTGAAAGTCTGATCGTGCTTGAGGAGTTCTGCAAAGAGCTCGCGGCCATAGCCTTCGTGAAGTACCAGCATTCCACTCATGTGCACAGATAGGCTTTGTTCTATGAGCTATATAAAACCAGCTCTTACATTATATGTATATAAATGAGATCGTTAATTCTCATGCTATGTTTTCTATGCTCCAAGCGTGCTAGTAGAAATCTCTACGAAATGTATGAATAGTTGAGACAATTACCTACTTGTATCTGTTAATAGATTGATTTGTGTTTACTTACCCTGGCTTGAGTTAATCATGAGTTAAGCAAACAAGCAAATATATAAAAAAAAACTCGACTGCCCCACCCAAATTATAACTATATCATGTTATCGCAGTACAGCAAAATCTGTTCAGAAATTTAAAAGTTATGGTGGTATAAAGAAACTCACATACATTACCCCTTAAAATATTACGCTCCTTTTGGGGAGTATATTAAGTTGGCTGGCTCCGGCAACACTGAAGCTCTTGATGAGATATAAATACACTCAAGGGAGCCCTCAAACTGGAAATAATGCGTATCAATAATATAATTTGTACTTCGCTAACGTTTTAGTATTCGCTATTTACTAGCCGTCTTTTTGAAAAAAGGTTCTACTAATGTTATTTTTTAGCACTACAATTAGTGGAATTGTATAAAAATGTCCGAATATGATATTTAATTTAACTTATTATTAGATATAGTAATTCGATATGAGAAATGATTATTCAAAATGAATTGTAATTATATGAAACGTATGATCGAGACTGAGCAATTGTATTATCAATATATTATTCAGTATTTCATTACTTATTATATTATATATTACTTTTAACGTTTATGGGGTGCTATCGTTCATTGTAAGTAGGTCATCTAGTCTAATCATGTCCGTGAAATTGTATTAAAGCGTAAGTTGTATTCATATTTTCAGAAAATCAAGGAATATTGTTTACAGAGAGTAACAAAAACCTTTTTGTTACCGTGACCCACGTTTCCGGTATCAAACTAAGATTTTGACTAACTTTGAAGTTTATTTTAATTTTTTCATTGACTGCCACAAAAGTTTACAATCACAGTCGAGTTCAGTATTGCGCGACGTTTCACGTGGTATAACGTATGTGTTAATGGACCAACTATGCTATTGTTCTGAATAGTTGTGGAATTTGTGTACAGGGCAGTTTATTAGTAAAGATTACTAAACAAAATATTCATTTGACAGTCAGCTGCTTAGATGTCTGCCAAGTCTCAAGATTACCATCACAAATTTGGCATGCTACCGAAGTTTGATCGCAGAACTAATTGAATGTAAATGTGGTAATTTTAGGCTAAAAAGCACTTACATTTGAACCAGTGAGGTTACCTAGGGCTTGGTATTGGTTATGTTGGTAGGCGTAAATGATCAACGTTTGTCGCGTGCGTTACCAACCTACGTGATGATATATATACGCGCGGACCAACCTCCTACGAGTGGCGCCTCTTACGCGAGCATTTCGCACTCTCAATGAAATTGCGGATGAAATAGATTTATTTAGCTGTGACCTGAGTGAATTCACAAACGTAGCTTTGAGAATTTTATGTTATGTTGTTAATGTATAAATCGCTACACTGTCGCATTGGGTTGATTACCTGTAATGATAGCTGTAAGTTTGGATAATAAATAAATAAATATTTTTAGCACATTTTCAGAACACTCAATGTAATAATAGATATTACTTATACGAAATTTCCTGCATAAAACCGAGCGCTCAGGGCGACGGAGATCGACACTCGACTCAAAAGAGTAGCCCTACATCTCAGGCGCAACGTGGGTGCGGGGAAATACAGCGAAAGCGGCTTCTTTTTCCTATTTTCCAAGAAAAGAGGCCGCGAGTCACAGTATGCTGAAGTTACGCATTTCTAAGATTCTAAACTTTTAATTATGTCTTCTCTTTTGTGGGTTTTGGCAAGGCTTGCAGTACATGGTTTGAATTATGTATTTCGTAAATTTTGTAGGCATTTCTAGTAAAGTACGAACGGATATAACATGGTTTTTGTCACTTGTGTATACCTATGTTTAAATATTATTATAAATCCATTTCATGTGCACAAAATATTATTTTGTCAACGAGTTCTTCTATAAAATTTTCATATGTTACTTATTTTATAGAAAAATATCCTGTTATAGTCATAGTGTACGATTAAAAGCACATTCCCACACATTAACATCGTTGTCCCGATTAGTTCAGATACGACCCGTCCGCCCACTGGCTAAGGTGGAAACAAAAATAACTAGTTTATCGTTACAAATTCAGAATTAAATACATACAATGGATTTATTGGCAAGAAAACCCATGAATAGTCCTTATTCTGAGGGATTCTGTTTATGTCCGTATACTTGAGGTAGGGGAGAAGCAAGAGAAGTATTTTTTTTAAGTAAGAAAAAAAATAGATCTATCATCAAGTTTTTATCATAATCATTTCATATTCTACGAGATGCTCATAAATAATTTGAGCATTACATTTGAAAAAGTTGTTACATACTCGTATTACAAGTAAAAACGGCAGATTTTATGGTTTTCTGACAGGCTAATTAAATAAGATGTTCGATTTTTTTCCTATATCTGGTTTTAGGTGACTATTATTATTTATAAAATTAAACGAAATGTTAATTTTGTGCTTAGTAATTATAAACCGCTGTACAGACCAAGTCAACATAACAGTTCACTTTGCAAAACTTCCTGCCATGGTCTGTACACAGGTACCTTGTGGATCAGCTGTTCGCAAAATTCGATTGACACTGCTTACAATATAATATTTTCAGGATTATGTTGCGACTCCCTCGTTTGCAGTACCTGCGGAATGTTCGCGCATGCCCATACTGACTTATGCCCTTATTAGAATGAAAGTAGCTTCACTGATGAAGATGATGCGGGGGAGTAACTACATCATCTTGAAAACTGTGGCAGATGATCAGAAATCTTTGTACTGTGTTAGGGTATTTTGGAATGCCCGCCTGGCTAGCTGCCGCCCTCAAGTATGAAATCTGTCGCCAAGCACCTAAAGGTGTGTTCCGGCCACAATCCTTGAGATTCAGTATATCTAGGAAAGCCGCAACAACATCTTCGACCTCAAATGACTTACCATCAAGTGAGTATCAGCTGCTACGCTGTAAAAAAGAAAAAAGACATACTGACTGTTTCGCCACTCCACTAAATAAGGGCCTGTGCCTATCCTAAACTCAACCAACAATTAATATAAAATTACAAATGCCTCGTAATTTTGTAATTTAATCCGCAGAGCATCCATTATTAAAATATAAAAATTAATATATAAAATACATGAGAGCTGGCAGCATTACCGCTTTGAATGTATCTAAATATTGCATTGTTTAAATTTGGTACTACGGACGAAACTAAGGAGGTGGCACTATAGTACTTATGTATGAAACTTACTTCGTATTTGCTTTGAAAATACGTAACAAATACTACAGTGGTGCATAATAAAATTGTCTATAATCAAAACACAATATATTGTTTGTGACTTTAGTAATATTTAATACTAAAGTCCCAAACAATATCAAATTCATATTGTTAGAAAAGTAAAAGTTGTTAAAGTATATAATAACATGTGTTTATGAAGTTTTCCAAGACGCATAGTAAGTTACGTATTAACTGTGAAAATATTATTTCACAGTGTCACGAGAAAAAAATATTTTATAAAATATTATTATTAATACTGTTAACTTTTTTCATAAAGGGATTATGTGTGATAGTTGCATTTTATTGTACATAATAATATTGTTACCTTAGTAGCTACTAGCGTCTCATTATGTTTGATGTCATTACGATTGTTACAATTATACTTTATTTTAGTTAAAATCCAGTCAGAGGGGACGTATGCAATATTATTTAACGTAAATTAGTTTAATTTTTATTATTTATTCCAGTAATCGTGCATTTCAATGCACAAACATTATTAAGATTGCCTCGTCATAAGTTTGTTGAAATAAAGCGCATTAAAAAATCTATTGTTTATCATTTTGAAGTAGGTACCTTAGTTGTGTAATTCATAAATTATTCAGGTGGTTTGGATTAGTTCTAATTGTAACAGAACCGAATCGGGGTTACCCACCTTCCAAGCAGTCTTGTCTGCACCAAACCCTAGACTGTTTTTTATACTGTTTTTTTGAATCAGTGATGGCTCAGTGGCATTGGCTATGGTCTGCCGCGCAGCAAGTCCATGGTCCGAATCGCGCTGCGGGCTTGAGCTTAACCGCATTGTGGAAGGCCATTTTGCGAACGCCCGCCTGGCTATCGACCACCCTCAAGTAGAAAATCTGTCGCCAAGTGTGTGTTTCGGCAGCTGTTCTTGAGAGCCAGTAATTCTACGTTAAGCTTGTTAACACCTTCGACCACATCATCACCTACAATCAGGTGAGAAAACGGTCAAAGGGTATCAGCAATAAAAATAACTGGAGGTGCGGATGAAGAGCACCGCTAGTCTACTCGAGGTAGCGAGAAGACTAAAGCGCTGCGTACCTATAGCACCGGAGCTGTCCTAGTATTACTACACTTCTATAAAGACATATGATTGTTAAACTTAGTTCTGACTGGACAAACCCCGACCACATGAATAAAGAATGGTACAGAATGAAAGCTTTCTAGAGAGTGCAAAATTCTTACCTACTTTCATCGGTTATTGAAAATTAAAAACCGGCAAGTGCAAGATCGGATCAGGATATGAGCGAACGGACTGCTGGCTAGACATGACAGATGTCGAAGAGACTAATTACTAATGTGACAGTTGATGATGTGTTTCGCTATTTTTAGTTTATATTTGGGTTGCAAACGTTCGGGGGAAAAAACTAGGAAATAGATCTTAGACGTGACAGTTGTCTATGTGACACTTGATGCCATATTCAATTTAGATTTCTAATTTGGATTGCAAATAGGTATCCTAATAATTACCAGACAATAGGCCTTAGATGTGACCGATGTCAAAGTGACACAATGTCTTATTTTTTATTTTGGATTTCATATTATCAATTTTTAAATTTGGATTAGAAATTTTGATTTTTCAAAAATAGAGTTAGCATTAGCAATATACAGAGGAGATATCAACAGTTATGGTTAACATAAAAAAAAATATATCGGATAAGAGAAGTCCTTTACAATTTGTTGCCGCCAAAATCATATTCATAACACTATTAAAATTTCGTGCTCCGGAACATCTTACGTTTCTTTTTTTTGGCTGTCATATCCCTACAACCCTCACTTCCATGTTTATCCCTTTCTCACGCACGCCTTCTGCATATTTGCCTCTGACATTACGCGATGCATCCATTGCATCAGTACGTTGTCAAATCTAGTCGAGGCAAATGCTGTACTTGATAGTATATCCGTCAGAGAAACTGTTAGTTGAATAGCTTTATAATTCAACGGTTGCTTATACTGAAAGTAATGAACACAATCGCGAGGGTTTCGTAAGGATTTCTCTAAGAAATCACCGCACCTAGGTAAGCATAGCGTGCGCATTTGGCTGACCAAGGAATCAGTAAAGTCAAGCAAGTAGCAAGCTTACAATGAACCCTTCCGGACCCATGACACAACTACAATGCTCAACTGGTTGTGCCTTGGGTACTTTTGATTCCCTTCTACACAACTGATTGGTCCGTTGGTGAAAAAAAACGTACCTATGGCACAACTGACGAATGCTCGAATCCCTGGTTGTGCCATGGGTTCTTTTGAGACACAACTGATTGATCCGCTGGGGGAAAACAACTGGACGCAAACGGCCACACACTGCCAAAGTTTTAACCGCTTCAGACCCACCGTACTCCTAACCATACCCACGGTAGTACGGTAGGACTTTTAGAGTTAATCAGTACCACCAATAAATAGTAATGTATCATCAAAATTTTTAAAAGGACCTTATCATTATTTCTATGTAAATGGCTTCTGCATGCTGTTATAAAATGACTTAGAGAAATAAATAGTTAAAAAAATAAAAACAGTTGTGAATTTTTTACATAACACTCTACAAACTAACCAAATCAAACCTTGAAGTACCAGGAGATAAGAATCATATAGAAGGTATCAGCGTAAACATAGAATCTGAAATGACATAGAGCTCAGTGCATAGCGCATAGATAGAGCTATAGAGACAACCCGCAATACCATACTACTACGTACAAACAATGCAGGTGTATTGTTTGTCTAAAGGAGTATGGCAACCTTCTCTAAGTTTCTTATCTCCTGGTACTTCAGGTTTAATTTGGTTAGTTTGTAGCGTGTTGTATGCTGTAAATAAAGTCGCGGCAATTTAAAAAAGTCGCCTGTGTGCACCTGGGTGATTACGTACCTTTGTCTGGACAGGTCCACTCAAACCTGTATGGTGCTCTCCTCAAGAGCAGACGCCTATGGCAGAACCCTATTGCAGACGAACTCTCAAGTCTACTTGGAACAAATTATTATAAATATTTTCACTCAATTTATCTGGGTATATAAACCAACGAAACAACTTCAATTTGATTTTTTTATTGTGCTCAATTGTACATCTAGTATTTTGAGAATGTAATATTTTGCGAATATAATATTTTGCGAATGTAATATTATGAGAAGGAGGGAATAAAATATAAAAAAATACTATTTATGTCTCTTTGACATTTGTAAATTATTGGTTTTAACAACAACGGTAAAGCAGCGATAACGCCAACAATTCGTCTTTCAGTTAAGTCTATTTTTTTTTCTTTTCTTTAGAGAAAATAGAGGTGATTGTGCGATGGGGAATCAGAGTGATTTCTAAGTTTCCTACGACTCAACCAGCTGGGCATAGTAGTTGTGCCATGGATCCGGGTTGAGTCATTGGTACCTCAATTGTGTAGAAGGGAATCAGAAGTGCCCATGGCACAACCAGTTGAGCATTGTAGTTGTGTCATCGGTCCGGAAGGCAATGAACGAACCCTCCCAAGCAACGGAGAAACAGGCGAAATGACACAAGGTAGGCGTCCATGTCCTACTTCATTCTAAGCCTGTACCTAACTTTCTCCCTTAGCTGTTGCCGCACCGCGAACTAGTCCTAGTCTCATGATTTCTTTGCTTGGCTTCACGCACCACTTAGGAACCTGGACCATTGAGAGAGACTTACTCAATTTCGTATAAACGCCCCCAAGTTGCTGTCATATTGTCGTGGCGACAATAGATTTCCCGGTTATTTATTTTTGACGTGGACGAGTAAGACATTTTATGTTAGTTTTGACGAATTACCTAGTCGAATTTCCCGCCACGCCAGTCTTTACAATATCATCCGCTGAGCTTTTAACAGCGCCAGTATTGCAGCTATTTTCAAAAGGAATGGTCTAATGCGTGACGATGGTAAAGACTTGAGACCGTGCCTCTGGTTCCGTGTAAGGTCGGCCCTTAGTGTGGGACGCTGCATGCGAGGACACTTTAGCACCGTCACATCTTTCTGAAACCAACATGAGAGCTCTAGCGCTGCGGCTACTGTAGCGGAGCAACTGCGAAGCGGCGCAAGTATGCTAATCTCGGCAGTGCTTACAAGTTTGGGTCGTTTGATGTAGTGACGTTGGATCCGTGGGGACCGGGAGCTCATCGTATTGTAATAAATAAATAAATAAGTAATATTAACAGAGTTTGGTACATTAATTTATATCTAAAAAATATATTTTATAGTTAACATTTAAAGCAATGATAGCCGAGCTGTTATAGCTATGGACTGCGGTGCCGCAGGTCCATGGTTCGAATCCCACCGCCGGCTTGAGCTTCACCGCATGGTGGAAGAGCATTTTGCGAATGCTCGCCTGGTTAGCTACCACCCCTCAAGTAGAAAATATGTCGCCAAGCACCTAATAGTGTGTTCCGGCAGTAGTCCTCGAGAGCCAGTAATATTACAGGCACAAGAGACTCAACAACTGTATGTCTCAGGGCGACGGGCGCAGTGCAGTTCGTTCCTTGTGATGAAATGCATCTGCTATAGGCAGTGGTTACCGCTTAACATCAGGTGGGCCTCGTGCTTGTTCCGTCACAAATTTGTCGAAGGTATGTAACGACTGCTTGACTTAAAAATATCGTGAAATAAAAGTCATATGTTAAAATGCAATGGTGATTATATTTTTCTCCAAAATTAAATAATAATGCATATAAACATGAAATAACCAAACAAAAAGTTTTTAAAACTATTTACAGTGGAATTTCATCGAACCACATTTTTCCGGAGAAATTTCAGGGTTGATAAAAAAAATATACAATAGATGAGATTTTCTTAGTAAGAAATAAAATATATTCTTAGACATTTAGCAGCCAATATAAGTGCGATCCGTCTCAAATTCTATTTATCGGTCGAACATTATGGCATGTTATAAGCCTTTGCGGGAATTCAAACTCTTTTTGTACGGCCTTGGGCAAACACATTCATGTAAGGACGATATGTAGAATTAAAGACTGCAAAGAAATAAATAGTAGACTAAAAAATACCTAAATATTTCTCCGGAAAAAACGCAGTATTTACGTCTCGACACACTCATGCACACATCTTTCACTCACATATCGATTATACATGTATTATAAAATTTATAAATTATAATAGTGTTTAGTTAATTTCACCTACTTGATCGTAACATGCTTTGTCTCAATTAGTCCTAACGCCGCTGGACTCTTGTCACCTAACTATCGGCTGTCCTAACTAACCAAAGGTGGATTCAAATTCGGCCAAAAAGGTGGGTAGACATACTTCTCAATACAAAACGGTGTTCATATTACATAACAGGTTTGGATTCACGGAAACTGTTAATAATTAGTATATGAGGTCAGGAATTAACTCCGTATTGGCAAAAAAACTGTGTACTGCTTATAACCGATAATTAGGTGATTTAAGTTGCTGTATCACCATTGTATAAATTACGGAACTTAGAATTGTACTTTTCACGTGCTTGTTACAGCAAACACATTTTTATTAGGAAGTAGAATGGAAGCCAAACGGTCACCTCTCTATTGTACTTTGACAACGGTAGCAGATTAGCTGAAATCAATTGATATTCTAACATTGTAATTCTTGCATTAACACCTGCCAAGCGGACAATCTTATAAAATTACAACGAAAGGTAAACCTTTACTCGCAGGATTCGAACCCGAGGCCACTCCAAGCCAAGATATACTCTGCCAATTGAGCTATCAGTGGAAAACTTGAGTGTATTAGTCTGCAAATCAGCGTTGACAATATTGCCTTATATCACACGGACCGTGATCCGGCGTGACAGCGATGTTTCAGACAGAAATACAATATACAGAAGATATACCGCAGATTGCAGCTCTATCAGTGCAAAAACAGCTTAATATAGCCCGTTGAAAAGAAAAAAAATGCATATTAATCCGGCCAGTTTCTGCATCACAACGGCATACGTTAGAGAGGACGAGGTACTCTACATCTAAGCATTGATAGAACATCGCCTACTCGCCTATGTCACTCCACAGGAATATAACATACGAACATGCCTGACTATAATTGCCACGTTTGAGAAACACCGATTACACGATATTTTTATTTCTTATTTATGAGTCACTGGACAATAGAAAGAAGACCGTCCTTTAATAGTTTAGATAATACCTAAGTGATGTCTAGCGCATTAGGCACTTGCATTACTAAAACGAAAATGTGAGTTCTATAGGTCGAACCTACATGGCCTTAGTGTCTTATTAAAATGGTGATGGAGATGAACCTCATTATGTCATTTGAAAATGAGGAGTTCAAATATTAAAATGAAGTTCATTTTCATTAACATTATAGTTAGACAATAAAGTTCCAAGGCACGATACACGGAGCTTACTCAACAAAAGCTAGTCGTCGCAAGTCTAAATTATGGCGTTGCACAAATTAAATAAGTCATAACAAGTCTCAGTTAGAAGTACTCTTATATCATTTATAAATTCTGAAACTTATTTGGATATCATATGATTTAGGGGTCAGCAGAGGTGTTTGAACATTACATTTAACGAGATGATATGGATATTTTCACAAAGAGTAAACGTATTCATTGAGTTTGGAAAACTCTAAAAGAGATCTATTGCGAATTAGGGTTCAGTTAAATATATGATAGGATTACTTAAGACTTGGTGTGGAGATCCACAGTTTTAACATAGTCCCGTATATAAATATTATATAATTGTTCATATAATATTAAGTACAATTTACACTAACTGATAAATATATTTCTTTCTAATATAATTGTATCAAACAAACCAGTTTATTTCTTATTTTCGCTCTTTACTTCTGCACAGACCGAACGAAATCAATTATAGCTATTAAGTTACTTGGAAGCTGAACTATAAGACAATTTGTTTAACGAAACAAAATGCTAATACAACTTAATAAGTTGGCATCGTCAGGACCATACGTCCTAATTATGAATGAAATTCTATTGTTATCATTATCGCCGATGCCAATGAGTTAAAATGTAACAGAAAAAAATTGGCTATAGTATTCTTAAATCTGCTTTCGTTCATATCACAATTATTTATGAAATAGTGTTTAAAAGAAAATATTTAACAAAAATGTCATTGAGAAACGACGCTTACTATAATTTATATAGTACAAATGTATACTATATTTATTATTCTAAGCCTAGTCTAATAACATTGATAAATTGATAACATCCATTAAAAAAAATATCACAAAGACGTAGATTAATATGTTGACGACACGATTATCAAACTTAGATTATGCATAACGTCGTCGTGCAACTCTTGCATAAACCAAATGATTTCTAGACTCTACCATAGACAAAAGATAAGTTTTGTATATGACTATACTTATCTCAATTCAAACGTTTGGTGGTCCGAGTTTGGTCACTCTAGCGTAGAAAATACAATAGTTAGCAACATACGGTGATTGAAAAAAAACTAGGTACGAAATATAGCTATTTACTAAACATTTTTGGTAGAAAATTAAAAGGAAACTAAGAATCACGAGTAGAAGATGAGTATCAAGAGTTCCTTGATCAAGTTGTCATAGTTTTTTTATACAAAATTATACATTGGCATGTATGTACTGTAATAGAGAAAATTGTAGAAAATATATGTACAAATTAGTATATTAATTTGTTATGCCAATTAATTATGGTAAACAATATTCACAAAAGATTACAAACGACATCTCAGCAAATGGACTAGTCGGTCCAACTGCGACCATTATTACTGCTAAAGTCAGAAATATTCAATACGGGGGCGCGTTCCTGCAAGGCCGGGCCAAATATTCGTCGAGCTAGATTCGCTCTAAGGTGTCTGGAACGACCTTTAGAGCTACTGTCAAAATATGAGATTGACAGCGATGTTTTTAAGTGATAAAATATTTTCAGCATGTTTTGGAAATTGACTTATTACGTAATTAAGCTATGGTAGCATGGTAATCACTAATCCTTGGCTTAGCTGGTACACAATATATTATTTTTGTAGAATCTGTCACATTTGAAAGCTAGCCAAGATCAGGCCGATATAAAAGGTTTTGCTAGACGGAGCATTATTAGCTCTGACGGGTACGATCAAATCTTGTCTGGATCAAATTAAGCTCGATTGGAGTGCTGTAATCGGGTGTAACCGCGTTTAGACCAAAATTGTCTTTTTTATGCCTGATAGGTTAGCCTTTGACCACTATCTCACCTGATGATAAGTGATGATGTGGTCGAAGATGTTGTTCAGACTAACCTAGAATTACTGGCTCTCAAGGACAGCTGCCTGAACACACAGTTAGGTGTTTGGCGACAGATTTTCTACTTGAGGGTGGTAGCTAGCCAGGCGAGCATTCGCAAATTGCACTACCACCATGCTTTAACGACTGCCATCCTAAGACAACAACCGGGACCGACGGCTTAACGTGCCCTCCGAAGCACGGAAGCGCTCAGTAGTAATGTCACATGCGGTCACCCATACAACTCATAACCGCGCGCGACGTTTAACTTTGCTGATCGGTTAAGAACAGCTAAGTAAACTTCGCTACGAGCGCTTCGCGGCGAAGGCTTGCAGGAACGCACTCCAGAACAAAATAATGAAAACTATATTTTAATGTACAAAAGTAAAAACAAATAAGTAATGCAGCAATTGATTCTAGTCAAACTAAAAACCAACCAAAAATTTTCTAAATTTCTGCAAGAAAATCTTTGAAATTTCTGTAGAATATAAATGTAACATCAATGATTTGTTAAACATTTCAAGAATACACTTAACATATCGTTCCAACTTCAGCAGTGTTGTTTTCCTAAGTTTTTATTTAAAAATGCGCTATACTACATTATACATACAAACATATACATACAATTGTGTTTACTACTTTAAATTCTGCATCTTCATTGCGGAACTATCACCATTTTGATAAGGTCTGAAACAAACACAAGTACTTTTACCGGCTGTTTTAGTTGGATGTCAGTGTTGCATGGCGAATGGGTAATGCCGAAATACACATCAGTCAAAACACAATTAATAAATTACAATAAACAACGCTAGAGAATTTTCATTCTGGAAATGCACGCCTCTCTAAACGCGATCTTGGTTTTGTGGCGCGAAATCGGAGGATGCTGGTTCAATTCCTGCCCGGGGCATAAATTTTTTTCTCCAATTATTTGTTAAACATGTATTAATTTCAAGATGTGTGTGTGTGTGTTTAATAAATGGTTGATTCATCATCATCACATCCACCAGAACGTCCACCGCTGAACAAAGGGGGAGTCATAATTTTCACGCGTGGCAGGCGTCTTGGGGATCGTAATTAATGATGACAATTCCTTACTAGGTGCCAACCTCCCGGTATTTTTCCCTTAAACGCCTCTTACGACACCCATGGGGAAAGATGTCGGTGAGGGCGAGCAGCCTGGCACCTCACGAGAAATGATAACTTGGTTGATTAATTACCTATATAGCGTGTTGTCGCCACGGGGGCTGCCGGAACCATCATCTCACCACCATGAGAAGAAAGGCGACTTGTGCTGGAACCTTTGTTGGAACGAGTCGAAGAAACGCGTCGACGCCGTGCCGCTTTTAGACCTACAAATAAAACATAGATTAAAGTTTTTCAAACTTGTAGTTATACAGTTGGCCAACATTTGCAATTAGGCCATAGTTACAGTAAGATAGTAGTTACTTCTCAAAGATGACGGCAACTGGACCAGTTTTACTATTTTTTTATTATGTTTGAGAACCAGCGTCAGTATCACCAGATGCAGTTAGACAGTTGGCCAGCATTTACAATTGAATAGTAGTTAAGAGTTGGTCAGCAGTGACTGTAGTTACCTTTCTACTTCTACGATGACAGCCGGCATTTGAACCAGTTGTACTGGAACTCTTGGTCTTTGAGTATAAGCGTCAGGATCACTAGTTGCAGTTAGACAGTTGGCCAACATTTGCAATTAGACCATAGTTAGAATAAGAGTAGTTACTTCTCAACCATGATCGCAATTGGACCAGTTTTACTAAACTTTGATTATCTTTCAGCATCAGCTTAAGTATCACCTGTTGCAGTTAGACAGTTGGCCAACATTAACAATGAGACCGTAATTACAGTAAGAGAGTAGTTACTTCTCAAAGATGACGGCAATTGGACCATTTTTACTAAACTTTTATTATATTTGAGCATCAGCGTCAGTATCACCAGATGCAGTTGTCTAACTGATACTAGTTGGGTAGCATTAACAATTGAACAATAGTTAAGAGTTGGTCAGCAGTGACTGTAGTTACCTTTCGACGATGACAGCCGGCATTTGAACCAGTTGTACTGGACTCTTGTTGTCTTTGAGCGCCTGCGTTAGATTGAGCAGTTGGCCGCGCATTACAGACATCTGCCGCTCGAACAGGCCCTTGTCGAACCCTTTGTCTTGCTGAAACCATCAAATATACAACATTGTAGCAAAGTTACAACAGACTTCGAATATTTATAATTTCTTGTAAAAATGTTTTTCCGGTAAGAAATTCGCCAGGATACAGCTGCTTCGTATTACCTAGAAAAAGAGTTCGTCACTTATATGAAAAGTTGAAGATATCCTTTAAAACCAAATCCGATTCTAAGTTTAGGCCTGAATAATTAGCGAACTATCAAATAGCTGCAATGGTTAAATGTGACATAGTTGTAAAAGAAAATATTGTGCTACTTCAGAGTTCACATTTTAGGATTAACGCAGTACTGCCAGCTTCATACCTCCACTGTTTTTCTAATTAAATGTTCGTTAGCACTAACAGAAAACAACATTTGTATGTTGAACAACATTTAAAACAAACAAACAACATTTAAATGCTGACAACCTTCTTGTGAAGGTTGTCAGCATTTTTCCAATAACCCTGTAATTACTTAAAAGCTGGACCTTTGCAAAGTGTATTTATTTTAAAATGGGTAAAAGCTGAATAATTCGTGCGTTTTGTTATTTATAATCTTAATAGAAAAGTAAACTGCCGTTGTAACATATTATTCTATTCTAGATGCCTGCCTTAACATCGAGTCTGTCGACCACATCATAGTTTACCAATAGGTTAGACAGTGGAAAAATGGTAACATTTCTGTAATTAAAATTTAACTACATGTGTGAGACTACTAAGTGTCATCTGACACTTAGTAGTCTCACACGTGCTCTCCTCAGTAAAACACCTTTTGTCTATGTTTTGCTTGCTACCGCCGGTTTAAGTTCTTAGGGGTTTGAGAGGCTTACATACTGACCAATTACAAGTCAAGGACAGAGTGGAGTTTACTAGAAGGTAAATGGGGTTTTTAGTCTAAAAAAACCTGCAGTTTCTTCATAAAATCCACCAAAATAAAGAAACTCGGTGGGTTTTATAGACCATTGAATTACTCTTGCTTTGGTTTAATCTGGGGCTTGTGATCACATCAATAGCCATATAATGTACCGTTGAGCAAAGGCCTCTCACACCGGTTTGCTATAATCCCCATGCTTGGCAGGCGTCTTGGGAATCGCAGTGTAAGATGGCAGTTCTTTAGCTGGTGCTGCTGTTCCATCCTTCTGGTATTTTCCCCTTTTACTCCCACGGGAAGATATGGGGCGATGGACCTATAGCCAGGCACCCTACCGTATATGTGATGATGATTGATTACTTACTTTAAATAATATGTGTAGTTCATCACATAGCTCTTGAACGAAGTTCATGTCTGATAATAATGGAAGTATTAATTCCCTGAAAAGAAGAAGAAAAAAAGTTTTAGTCTACTTATTTATACATCTAGCTTTAGTCAAACAGCTTTATTTTTCTGCAGTGGAAAATGTAGATATAGTTGAAGGTGGTAGAACATTTTGCGAATGCCCGGCTCGCTACCACCCTCAAGTTTCAAATATGCCACCAAGCACCTAACAAAGTGTTCCAGCAGCAGTCCCTGAGAGTCAGTAATTCTAGGTAACCCTGAACAACATCTTTGAATACCTCCTCACTTACCATCAGGTAACCAAAAATAAGCTAAAATAATAACGAGGAAACGGCATTTTAGTAAACAACGCTTGTTTTCGTTTAAAAAAGTACCTCAACGTCTCCAACGATCCCGGCTACCGTGAATCCAAAAAATATGAATGCATAGGTCCTAGTAAAACTCCGGGAAATGCAAACTTACAATTCTTTTTCACATAATTTCGTTTAAACTGTCTTTTAACGAAAGAAAAATTCGAATATATTATCAAATCTATAGAGTACACAATTTTGAGCTCGACTTGGAATCGAACCCGTCGTCTCTCGGTTTAACCGCTCGGCCCTCGAGACTAGTATATTTAATAATCACTTACCATAAGGTGAGTTTTTTTTTTATGTTATTGTGACGGATCAAGCTCGAGTCCCACCTGATATTAAAGGGAATAACCTCTGCCTATAACAGTTTCAATTCATGACAACTCACGAATTGCACTGCGCCCGTCACATTGAGACATAGTTGTTAAGTGTCATTGTGCCTGTAATTTCACTGGCTCTCAAGCACTACTGCCGGAACACACCTTTCGGTGCTTGGCGACAGACTTTCTACTTGAGGGTGATCGCTAGCCAGGCGGGCATTCGCAAAATGCCCTTCCACCATGCGGTGAAGCTCAAGCTCTGGGCGGGATTCGAACCATGGACCTGCTGCGCGGCAGTCCATAGCCAATGCCACTGAGCCATCACTGCTTCGAAATATAGAGAATAATGGTCAAAGGCTAGCCTATCAGCAATAAATAAGGTACGAACTTGGTCTCCTGAGTGAAGGGCAGCTTGGCCTGAGGCAGCCACGCCCAGTGGTATGGGTACGCCCGCCACGAGTCGGGATGCTTGAACGGGAACGCCAGTCCGTTGTCTATGGCGGCGATCCGCACCTCGCAGTTACCCCATTCCTGTAAAATACCAAACAAAACACGTTAATGATACCGTGTTTCGAGAGGCACGCTAAGCCGAAGGTCTTGTTAGTTCTCTTAGGATCTACCCACATTTATCGATTAAATTAATTGAAGAAAAATTTTATGTCATAAGGACGACATAAGGATGTAATTGATATAGTTCTCATCGACTCAACTAGGTCCGGCCGGCCGACGATGTCGACGGTTTATCGAATCGCTGATCGCGTGCGAACGTCGCTGATAATAGCATAATAGAGGCTGTTCCACCGTCAAGTAGAAAACCTGTCGCCAAGTACCTAACGGTGTGTTCCGGCAACTGTCCTTGAGAGCCAGTAATTCTGGACTAGCCTGCACAAAATCTTGTTCAGGCTAACCTAGAAGTACTGGCTCTCAAGGACAGCTGCCGGAACACACCGT
Organism: Plagodis pulveraria; assembly: GCA_963890685.1. Lineage (NCBI taxonomy): Eukaryota > Metazoa > Arthropoda > Insecta > Lepidoptera > Geometridae > Plagodis > Plagodis pulveraria. Next base: position 23,240,893 of record OY982967.1, read on the forward strand.
TAGGTGCTTGGTGACAGATTTTTCTACTTGAGGGTGGTAGCTAGCCAGGCGGGAATTCGCAAAATGCCCTACCACCATGCTTTAAGCATAGTTATCGTTAAGTTTATATATCTCGGGTGCTATTGATTACTTTAGTTAGCAATATAAAATGTATATTTGTAATATCGCAATGTAATACATACGGAAGGTTCCCTCATGTCGATGTCCCGTTCGTTAGAGTTGGGCCCTTCGTACTTGATGAGCCAGTTGTCGTTGCCGCGGTCCGTGTTGCGGATTATGTAGTCCAGCACGACGAGCCGCTCGAACTGCAACTGGAATCTGGACCCCAACACGCATATATATACTCAGGAAAGTGATTGCGTTTGTTGTTTCAAAATAACTAACCTAGTATCATATCGAAGTAGGGTTGCCAGATTAAGACATTTCTGGGGTTTGAAATGGGTGTGGGTTCCTAATTTGACCTCAAGTTAAAATTTAAATAAATCTAAGGTTGAACTGACAATTTAGGTATTAAATCAATATAACATAAAATTAAATATAATCTATGAAAAAATAATTTGCCTTAGATGCTAGCTAAACTAATTATGAAACGTTGTATCAACATTAAGAGGAAAGAACTCAGTAACCTTTTATTTTTGGTCAGCATTTTAACTAAACTTTGTAATCACACACACGGCCGGCATGCGACGTGGTTAGCATAGTATCGGTTTCCGTATGTTTGTGAAAAATCCTGACACTAGTAAATTCCGAGACAGTAGAGTGAAATTACTGGACACAGGACAAGACACACAATTCCGGGACTATCCCGGATTTCCCGGACGTCTGGCAACCCTATATCGAAGAAATGACGGCTCAGTGGCATTCACAATGGACTGCCGCGCAGCAGGTTCATGGTTCGAATCCCGCCACGGGCTTCAACTTCACCGCATGGTGGAAGGGCATTTTGCGAATGCCAGCCTTGCTAGCGACCACCATCAAGTAGAAAATCTGTCACAAACACCTAACGGTGTGCTCCGGCAGCAGTCCTTGAGAGCCAGTGAAATTACAGGCATATGAGACTTAACAACTGTCTCAAAGTAAAGGGCGCAGTGCAATTTTGACTTTGGCAGAGGTTAGTCCGCTTAACATCAAGTGGGTCTCGAGCTTGTTCCGTGACAATAACATATTAAGGTTGAACTGCCCGGTCACTACTCCATACAAACGTCGTAGGGTGATCACTCCCTTATTTGAGATTTTAAGTCCAGACTTAAGCATAATACCGATTGATATCGTCATTATCTAGGCTTGTATGATGCCAAAATTTTAAAAAGATACATAAATTGTAAGTTATGAGCCTCGAAAACTTTATATGAAAATGTTTCGAGACGCATCATTCTCAAGTTAATTAATTTACTAAAATTTCGGCATCATACAAGCCTAGATAATGACGAGATCAATCGGTATTATGCTTTATTTTGGACCTAAATCCTCCAATAAGGGAGTGATCACCCTACGGCGTTTGTATGGAGAACGGGCCGACCAGTTCACCCTTAAATATGTGTTTCACTTACATATATTCACTTACCATTTGGTACTTGAGGGTGGTAGCTAGCTAGGCAACTATCGCTATATGCCCTTCCGCCATGCGGTGAAGCTCAAGCCCACGGCAGGATACAAACCATGGACCTACTGCGCGGCCAATGCCACTGAGCCATCATTGCTTCGAAATAACTAAAAAAGCTAACAAAAATTTTGCGACAAAAGTCTCTGTACCACATCTTTTCACATAAGAAGGTATACAGAAACATAAAGTTAGCACATTTTTTTTTAATGATGGCTCAGTGGCATTGGCTATGGACTGCCACGCAGCTGGTCCATGGTTCGAATCCCGCCCAGAGATTGAGCTTCACCGCATGGTGGAAGGACATTTTGCGAATGCCCGCCTGGCTAGCGACCACCCTCAAGTAGAAAGTCTGTCGCCAAGCACCGAAAGGTGTGTTCCGGCAGTGGTGCTTGAGAGCCAGTGAAATTACAGGCACAATGAGACTTAACAACTATGTCTCAATGTGACGAGCGCAGTGCAATTCGTGAGTTGTCATGAATTGCAACTGTTATAGGCAGAGGTTAGTCCACTTAACATCAGGTGGGCCTCGAGCTTGTCCCGTCACAATAACATAAAATAAAAAAATAAATAATAAAAACATATTTAACAATATTTTAAAAAGGTTTGTTTGAGTGAGTAAACCTATTACTCTACATACTTCTTCATGACGTGTTGCGGCGGCGGGTCCTGTTCGAAGCGTCGCAGCCAATAGTCGGCATCCTTGTATCCCTCCACGAACAGTTGGAACGAGCCTACCTGGAAACAAATAGGTAACTCTTCATAACGATCTTTAATATTTCACTTTGGAAACTATCGCGAGTTTTATCCATATGAACTTATTAGGAACGGGCTAGGCTAACCCGCGTTATATTTACCGGAAAGATTCCGACCAGTTTCGGACTGTTTTGAAGTCCTTCGTCTGGGAATCACGATTGCGCGAAGCGACGTGCACGGGCGTCAGCGCGTAACGCGATGCGATTAAGCGCGATGTTTAATATATTTCATTTATATGCAACGTAATCCGTGGGCTTCATAGAATTAATGATAACAATTGAATACCATTCATAAATGGACGATATCGGCTCCGCGTAATTCGATTGATTGAAGGGTAATTCGAATAATATGTTTTCGCTTCTCATGCTCTTAAAATTCTTGTTTATGCGCGGTGTAAGCGGACTAAAACGCCCTTTTATGCTTTAGTACATAAAAGCCTGCTCTTGAAGGATACTTATTCAGAATTTTATTTATAATTAATTAAATAAGCTCATTTTGTGATATATTTTATGTGGGAAGTTTGCTTGGGTCTTACATGAAATATAGAGCACGTACTTACATCCTAAGTCACTAATCTCTTTGCTCTTCAAGTCCATAAAAATAATACATCCTACTTAAATTCTATTGTAAGAAAGGCTCGTCAATATAATGACCTGTTAAAAAATAATCCAGATTTAGACGTATTTAATCCTACTCTTAACAGATATGTTATAAAAGATCTTCTTCAGCCGAAACCAAGTAATTCGGACACAACAGCCATGTTGTGTCCGGATGATCTGTCTTATCGTTAGTTATAATTATATATTGTGCAAGTTTCAGGGTAACAATCCGAAAATATTAGTTTGATTTGCGCATTGGTACTTTCTTTTACTTCATCTCGGATTTCACTTTACTTTTCCGTATACACATAGGTTGATATAAAATCCAGCTCAAAATTTGTACAACATGTATAATTATTGTAGATGAGAAATTGACTGTAATTTGTTTTGTGTATCTAAATAAATAAAATAATACACCTAGGTATTATTATTAAAGACTCAGACATAAATTTTGTTTAAGCAATGGTTCTAAATATAAAACTTTTTTGCTTATATATCAGGTTAAATAAAAAAAACAGAGAGATATTATTTACATCAGCTTATTTTTATTTCCTTGCAATTAAATTGGAAAATCGACACTATAACTCGTGTATATATATCCTATAAATCCCATTTTAGCCTGGACTTAAATATCAGCTCTCGACTTTGTTACAGACTGTTAAATATGTCACCTAAAATGTTTTATTTTATGCACTCTGTACAATCTAATATTATTGTTTAATTCTAACGCAGGAATACCTGTTCGGAAGCCACAATACAGTCGACGACTGCAAGTATATTTATTCCAGATGACGCCACGTCTTTATTTGTTTGGAAACGTTTCGTGTACGTCTAGTACATTTGATGGTGTTCGTGATGTCAATTAGAGTTCCAACTCAAAACCAGTGCAGGGAGTCAGCCTGGCGTTTGCCGAGTTGGAACTCTTTCTTAATATGGCACAACATATTAAATTATAAAACGTTTGTATCATCCGTTTATTCTTTGTCTTGTTTTGTTGTGTGAATAAATATATTTCCTTTAATTATTTCTTTAACTACCATAACATGCGAAAATGAATCATAGTCAAAGAATACACAATATTATTTTATAAAGAAGCGACAATCATCTCCTGTTACTGTATATATCGGATAGCGAACAGGAGTGACCACAATCGCCTGATGATATTTAATCGGTCACAAATCAGGCATACAGGTGGAAAGGGAAATGAAAGGGACAATTACATTCCAGCGAGGTGCAGAATTAACGCCACCTAGTTGCAAGGTATGTGAACGGTGTGTGGTGTACCTTAGGCGGGAGGCCCATCCTGTTGAAGCGCAGATTTGGGAACTGCTCCGTGATGGCGCGCTTCAGCCGCGACCGCTCGCGGTCTATCCGCAGGTAGTTGAACGTCTCCGATACTAGCTTCACCACCTGCGATAATTACAACATATAAATGTTAGAGAAAGAAACATAAATTTAAGTGTATAACGTAGAACTGTAAAGGTTCTATTCCGAACAACGCTGCCTAATGCAACTGCCGGCTGCAAGTGCCGCTATTGTGACGGAACAAGCTCAAGGCCCACCTGATGTTAAGCAAACTAAGCTCTGCCTATAACAGATGCATTCCTCACAAGTCACGAATTGCACTGCGCCCGTCACTTTGAGACATAGTTGTTAAGTCTCACGTACCTGCAATTTCACTGGATATCAAGGACTGCTTGATATCCAGTACCGGAGCACACTGTTTGGTGCTTGACGACAGATTTTCTACTTGAGGGTGGTAGCTAGCCAGGCGGGCAATCGCAAAATGCCCTTCCACCATGCGATGAAGCTCAAGCCGGCGGTGGGGATCGGACCAGGGTACTGTGGAATGGCAGTCCATGGATATTACCGCTCGGCCATCATTGATTCAAAATGCTGTCGACGGCAGCGGCACGGCACTATCGGTTTGTGTATTTTAATGAAAGGACTTCCGAGCACCGTAGCACCTGTAAGTGCAGATACGATCGCACAGCGCAGGCGTATGGTACTGGGGAGGGTCGTTCGGAATGAAACCTTAAGACAATGTAATGTAAAACATATTACTCGCTGAAAACTTCAAGCGCTTCCCACACCATTGTAAGGTCCAGAACATTTGACGGAAGTGTGGCCACTTCTGTGGTTCCCGTATCGGCCTATTTACTAGGTACATCAGAAGTGTGTAAGAAGTGAGGTGCAGGGCCAAAACTGCACCTCTCAAATCTTCGTTTAGAAGCAGTAATAGGCAACGAAGGAAAAATATCAGAGGGCCAACTCCCATCTCTTAATTCAGTCTTATTTTAACCTTACATTTACGATTTTAATATGCACTACCACATGTCACTATAGTATACTTACATTAGAACTTCAACCGTGAGAGCGGGCTGCATGCATTGAATCAAGACATTTGTGCGATAGAGATAGCGCTATATGAACATGATTGTTTCGTACGAATCTTAGTATCAATATTTTAAATTTGATATAATGATGTTGGTTTTCCATAATAGTTTTTAAAAGGTGGGAGTTGGGCCCCAGAAGGGGCAGCAGCGCCTTTTGGAAAACTGCCATCTTACATTGCGATCCCCAAGACGCTTGCCGAGCGTGGGGATTACGGCAAATCCCCTGGGGGAGGCTGTGTTCTGCACTGGCCGATTCGGATGATACCGTTACCTCAGAAGTATCTATTCTGATGCTACTTAAATACTCTCTTTTTGATGATTTACAGGCCAATAAAGCATATTATATTTTATATAGCTAATAGGCAATATAATAGGCAATTTGATCACTCTCACCAGTTAGTAAGCGACGATATGGTAAAAAAATGCTAACACCGCGGTCCCTCAATAACTACTAGTTGCAGCTTAATAGGGAGTAGAGCTGCGTCGACCGATCATTTTTCGTGTTCCGGGTCGATCACGACCCATATAAATGTTCCCCTCGTATAACGACCGGTTTATAATGGTTCAATCATTTGGGTCACATTTTTTGTATGATGAATTGACTAATTCTATTGATCATGCGTAATTTTATTTGCTAATGGCGGCTATAATTTATGATGATAATAAATTATTTGTATACTGAGTAAACATTTTATCGTGCATCTAACTTCAAGTTTGTAATAGACATACTATATATGTTTCTAATATTACAAAATCACAAATATACGATAGGAAAAATTTAAGTCACGTGTAAAAAAAAAAAAAAAATCCTATCGTATATTTGTGATTTTGTAATGTAATCCGCATAGCAGGCGTTATTGCAAACCTAACAATATTAAAATATGTTTCTAATAGTTTATAATCGATAGGTACAGAGAAAATGACGGTTAGTAGTTTTTGTTTTTGATTACCCTAAACCGACGCATAAGTATGAAAGGATTGATGAGTGTAGATGAAGCGAAAGAGATATGTTAGGATCGTAGTAAGTGGAAATCCGTGGTCTCTGCCTACCCCCTATTTAAGTATTATAGCGTAAATATTGAATTTGAATTCATATCTAGATAGGTTTGTCAAACAATATGTCTTACATAAGCTGCATTCGCCAAGCAAGCGTTATTCCAAACGTAACAAAATTAAAATATGACTCAGTTGGTTTTTTTTTTAATTTAATATTTATGCCCGATAGGTTAGCTTAGCCTTTGACCACTATCTCACCTGATGGTAAGAGATGATGTGGTCGAAGATGTTGTTCAGGCTAACCTAGAATTACTGGCTCTCAAGGACATTTGCCGGAACACACCGTTAGATGCTTGGCGACAGATTTTCTACTTGAAGCTAGCCAGGCGGGCATTCGCAAAATGCCCTACCACCATGCTATAACGACTGCCATCCAAAGACGACCACCGGGACCGGCGGCTTAACGTGCCTTCCGAAGCACGGAAACGCTCTGTAGTAATGTCACTAGCGGTCACCCAAGTCATGACCGCGGCTGACGTTAACTAACTTTGCTGATCGGTTAATAACAGCTAAGCAAACTTCGCTACGATCGCTTCAGAAGGCGTGAAGGACTATTAAACAGGCGGATAGATAAATTCATATTCCCATTTAAAAGTATAAGCATAATCCATTTGACTGTATCATAGGCGATACGGTATATAGTTCACGTTCAACATACCGTTAAATAAATATAAAATATAAAAATAACCATCAGATATGTGAATATTCTGAATAAATTTAATTAGCCATAAGTTTCTTAGTACTTATATATTTTGTTAATTAGCTGATACGAACAAAATAAAATAAAATAAAAATAATTTACCAACAAAGTAAAGAAGAAAAGAGTCATACAATTAAATCGATGGGCGGTTGTCTAGATAAGCGGTCCAGTGACCTCTTCCTACACTACTTACCTATAACGTGCATAATTGAATGAAGATATTACACTTGTAGGTATGCTAGTGGGAACATTTGTACTGAAGCATTAGTTCCAACCCTTTATAACTAAACTACGAGTAAATATACTCTAACATGATTATATGTATCTTTGTAGCAAAATATAGTAACAAGCCTAAATTAAGTAAAAAAGTACCCGAGTGCAAATTATTTATTTTTGTTTTTTTTTATACCGGCGGTATGCCTTTATTAACAAAATACTACGAACTATATACAACACTACAGCTACTACAATAAAAGCATTTAGATCCCTATAAGCCATTGCAGACTCATAGGCAGTCCAAATGCTCTAGCCCACCACCAGTTGGCAGCGTGCCCAGCATGCTGGCAGCATTGCCCGTTGAATTGCAATGCTTATTCTTTTTGTTAAACGTTTTATCGTCCTATTTAAATTAAAACCGCAAGTTATACACATATTTATAGAATTGATTTTTTAAAGCCCTTAATTTTGATACTCAATCAATAGGTTTGGAATAAAAAAAAAACTTACAATATGGCGTCTATAATCCGTCGGTTTTTTTATTTTTATTATTTTTTCCATAGTGTCTCTTGCGCTTTCAAGACGGATCTAACGCTATTTTATACATTAAAATCGGTTAAACCGTTAAGAAAATATGGTGGAATAAAAAAACTCACAAACATGAACCCTGAAAACATAACTCTTTTTTTTGGGCAGTCATATAAAAAAATATTCTATCATTATAATTAATTATATTAACTCCACTTTTAGGGTACCGTACTCAATGGGCAAAACGTACCTAAACCTAACAGCCTGCTATTCGGCTGTCCGTACTTATGACACGTTCTACATCTGTTAATCGATATAAGTTAAATACCTACTTACTTTTAATTTAACGTATAAGCGAAATCCAAAAAAATTATTAGAAATAGAATTAAATATTTTTCTGGAGAAACGTGAAAGTATGTAAAAAGAAATGAAAAATCTATTATGAAATGGGATTGAGTCACACATATCAGTGATCTTGTTATTGGGGGCAATTAAAAACTAAATAAATTAGAAATTTGCAGTTTCTATTTATCATATAAACCTACCATATACTTTAATTTTTTGAAGCGCTCGTAGTGATATTTGCTGAGCCGTTCTTAACCGATCAGGTAAGTTAAGAAATGTCCGCCGCGGTCATGAGTCGGATGGGTGACCGCTAGTGACTATTACTGAGCGCTTCCGTGCTTCGGAGGGCATGTTAAGCCGTTGATCCCAGTTGTTGTCTTACAATAGCAGTCGTTATAGCATGGTGGTAGGGCATTCTGCGAATATCCGCTTGGCTAGCTACCACCCTCAAGTAGAAAATCTGTCGCCGCAGCTGTCCCTGAGAGCCAGTAATTCGAGGTTAGCCTGGAAAACATCTTCGAACATCACCACTTACCATCACGTGAGATAGTGGATAGTGACTTTACTACTGAGCGCTTCCGTGGGCACGTTAAGACGTCGGTCCCGGTTGTCGTTTTAGGATGGCAGTTGTGTTGCATGGTGTTAGGGCATTTTGCGAATGCCCACCAGGCTAGCTACCACACTCAAGTAGAAAATTAGTTCACGGTGTGTTCCGGCAGCTGTCCTTGAGAACCAGTAATTCTAGGTTAGCCTGAACAACATCTTCGACCAAATCATCACTTACCATCAAGCGAGATAGTCGCCAAAGGCTAACCTATAAGGCATAAAAAAAACAAACTAAAAACAATCAAAGTGTAAGTCAGGCTCACGCTAAATATCCCAATATGCATAAATAAAACACTTTAATAAATCCATAACGTCAATCAAAAATATTATTCGGTAGCCCAGAACCCTACTTGCGTGAGTGCGACTCGCACTTGACCGGTTTGAATTATTAATATATTCATTAATTAGAATACTCGGTCGCGACAATAATAAAACATTTAATATGTTAATTTGTTAATTCCTGCTCGAAACAACAAGTTATCTTTTGTATGAACCGTGTGAAGATTAGATAATGTTTAGTGTAAAGTATACCTACAAGTCAATTAAAACGAATCTCTTTGCTTCGATGAACAGTAATTGATTCACCCACAAGGCAAATTAAAATCAGTATCTTTCATGCGAGAACATTAATGCCCCGTGGGGTACCGGGCTAGAATTTAACTCCCCCGTCTCTACCTGTGGGTGTCGTAAGAGGCGATTATAGTATAGTCAAGTAGAAAATCTGTCGCCAAGCACCTAACGGTGTGAGCCAGTGAAATTACAGGCACATGAGACTTAACAACTATGTCTCAAGGTGACCAGCGCAGTGCAATTCGTGACTTGTGACGAAATGCATCTGTTATAGGCAGAGGTTAGTCCGCTTAGCATCAAGTGGGCCTCGTGCTTGTACAATAAAATATTTAAAAAAAAAAGCTAAAATACCGGAAATTGGGCAGCAGCGCCTTCTGAGGGACTGATATCTTAAACTCCTTAACACGGCAGCCAAGCGTGGGGATTATGGTATGGCAAACAGTCCTTATTGGGGGAGGCTGTGTTCAGCAGTGGACAATTCGGCTGATACAGTACAGTATAGTACCACCATCTTAACTGTGCAGTTCGCGAGGGCGCTGCTGGTCAAGGAAATCGACTACAAACTGTCACAATTTGAAGGAATGTTGTAGTTCTTTTTTCTGCCGCCTGAACAGATAAGTTGGTGGGTGTACAGTACATTATTGTATTCACCGAAGAGGGATTTCAACGCTAGGTACTATGGGATATATATAGTTATCTTAATATACCCGTAATCGATTAATCGTTAAACTTGCGCGACCTACACTGGCCGTTACACCGTCGCACTAGTGATAGAGTTCCAGCATCATTAAACTGGTTATATCAATTAATAACGCTAGTTAAGAACCGAGCTCTATCGATATGGAAAAACTGACCTCTATATTACTGCACTAGATAAGATTAAAGCCAGGAAATGACAGATACATTTTTGGACCGTAAACTAAAATTCTTATTAAAATACTGGTAACTTCACCTTGAATTACGAAGTAATGTATGCATAAATGGTTCCGTATATGTTTATTATTGCCTTGAGCCAGCGTATAGGCCAATAATGATTTGTCTAGCGAAAGTCCTGTGTAAGAGTTGGTACTAAAAGAGGTCAATGAAGTTTATTAGAATATAACGTTTTTTTTTTTATAGATGGAGTAATAATTGGCTACTAGAGGGATTGCAACCCAGAACTACGAGTAGTATAAAAAAAAATCCCTTTCAGGTCAGTCTGGATACATAATTGCCTTGTCGGTAATAAAGACGTCTAGATAAGTACGCACTTTGCCCTTGTAAACCCGAAACAGAGATGGCTCAGTAGCATTGGCTATGGACTGCCGCGCAGCAGGTCCATGGTTCGATTCACCGCATGGTGGAACGGTATTTTGCGAATGCCCCGCCTGGCTAGCGACCACCCTCAAGTAGAAAATCTGTTGCCAAGCATCTAACGGTGTTTTCCGGCAGCAGCCCTGGAGAGCCAGTGAAATTACAGGCACATGAGATTTAACAACTATGTCTCAAGGTGACGGGCGCAGTGCAGTTATTAATTTAATGTTTTTATAAAGTATTTGTTATTATTATATGATTATGTATAGCCGCAACGCAATTAAACGGTTGAATCTATTACCTTACTAAAACACGCTACCTCAGTGCGCGTTGGGTTAGTCCTGCCGCCCTGCAACGGTGACAAGACACAAGAAGCAGCAGTTCGTTCCGCCTTCAACTATGAAGAGCAAGGGGAGAACTCTAACAAGGAGGCATATTATTTTCTAACACAAGCAAATATTTGTTCAAATTCAAATTATTTATTTGCAGAGAACACGTATTACGAGTGTTATTACTTATTACTAACAAATACAAACTCAATTTTGTTTGCTTTATATATTATACTCTATTGGAGATGTGATGTAGAAAAAAGTTTTTTTTTTATGCCTGATAGGTTAGCCTTTGACCACTATCTCACCAGATGGTAAGTGATGATGTGGTCGAAGATGTTGTTCAGGCTAACCTAGAAGTACTGGCTCTCATGGACAGCTGCCGGAACACACCGTTAGGAGCTTGGCGACAGATTTTCTACTTGAGGGTGGTAGCTAGCCAGGCGGGCATTCGCAATTTGCCCTACCACCATGCTATAACGACTGCCATCCTAAGACAACAACCGTGACCGACGGCTTAACGTGCCCTCCGAAGCACGGAAACGCTCAGTAGTAATGTCACTAGCGGTCACCAATTCAACTCATGACCGCGCGCGACGTTGCTTAACTTTGCTGATCGGTTGAGAACAGCTAAGTAAACTTCGCTACGAGCGCTTCGCAAGATTGATAGAATGGGGAGCCCGCGTCATTGTGATGACGTTTTTCACTATGATAACAGTAATAGGTAGTTAATTCACATATTTAGAAACTGAGTATAATCAAGATTTGCCGATATCACATTGAATATGTATTAGACATCAAGTTGAGTGCGATGACGTCACGAGGTCAGACGCTACCACGTCTCGCGATCGCTACATATTGTGTATTACTTCAGATAGCAAGTTATTTGAGTTGTTATTATTGTCCGAGTCAATATTGACCTAATGTCTGCAGATATAGATGTTATATAATCTGCCTTTCTATTTAAGGTAGCGATGATCATGTTCCTTCCATTACTACAATGTTGCGTGGCTGCTTCTATAGATGCTTCACACACTGACAAAAACGACTTAAGTCAATTAAATCAAATTTGACCTTTTACCGTTGAATTGTAACTACGTAAGATAAATTCACAAGTCTTAAGATGATTTTCACCAATCAATAAAAATGTACCATGTTTTATAATAAACGCAACCGTCAAAAACGCCTTCCGTAAAGTATTTTCAGAATTGAACTTGTTATACGATAATAATTGCAGTAAAGACCATAAAATATTATATACCTTACTTTTACGGCGGTTTATATACGGTGAATATCACTATAACGTACGACTTAATCAGCCTCATCGAAAAGTCAATATTTAAGAAAGACCACAAAATATACCCTAAATGAAGACGAAAAGAAACATTCGCCTTCACTGACCTCGTTTAACGCCTTCTAGTTGGAAGGCGTTTTTGTACGTATTTACGTTTGGTCGGTTTTTCGCCTTATACCATATAAATTGGCCGTCATTAGGGCGCTTTTGACTTTAGATTTTTCTCAGTGCACTATACTATTTGCATTTCTTTATTTTCTCGATGACAGCTCCTGTGAAAACTTGAACGAGCGTTCTTTTTTACATTATATACATGCATTATTTAAAAAAAAAATTGACTTTTACGCACGTACAAGGTTATACCAGAGTTTCTCTGAGCGAAATGGAAATAGTATAAACACAAAAATGTTGTAAGTTTTTGGCTTTGGTTTTATGTACGGCCGCGTGTTTGACGCTAACCATCTCGGGGATCCAAACACTCCACAAATATAAAATTATTGCCAAATATATCACAAATATAAAAAAAAAATATGAATAATAAAATCAGATTTATCGAAAATTTGTTATAATGTGCGTGTAAAAATTTGACTCTAAACTAACTAAACTAACTCTAACTGGTTTCGTACAAGAATGAAAAGTCTTCTTTTTCTTCATCAATTGCAGTTGGTTACGATGCTCGGATTTCATACACGGCGAAGCGTATGTAGATAAATTCGCCGTTCACAGTTCCATCTACCAGGCACAGTTCCAGAGTCTATAACTGTATTTTATGCCCGCCCAATAACTATCTCACCCCCGGGATCGAACCAAAAACCACGAGCATCCCAAGCGAAGCTTTAGCCACTCGACCAATGAGGATGTTAACGGTAAATGATAGCGTAGTAAACATGTGACATTGATTCATATCGCTACCTACAGCTTGTTGTATTGAGTAATGATTATTCATGCATGTTGGCCCACATTATCGTCGCCGCCTACATTAAGGGGCTGCGCAGACGACGAACTTTCTACGGCGGAGGTTAAAGTGCGTGTGAATAAGCAATCGTGTAGGTCGCGCAAATCTTTATGAACCCTTGCAACGGATGCCCAAGTACGACGTCACGCAGCTGCAGTTGCATGCACAAATGTAGAGTTAAAACTTATATCATAGTATCTACCTAATATTACCATTACTATAATTGCGTTTTTTCAATTTGTAAATATTGGTAAGTAATTAATATTGTTACGTAATTCCTACATGAACAAAATATTAGACGTTTAGAAAATGTAGTAAAAATTAGCATTCAAACAAAGGTGTAAATATATTTTATACGTGTAAAAAGACGTGACTAATATTTTTTTTTATGCTCGATATTTTAGCCTTTGTCCACTACCTCACCTGATGGTAAGTGTTGATGTGGTCGAAGATGTTTTTCAGGCTAACCTCGAATTACTGGCTCTCAAGGACAGCTGCGGGACACATCGTTAAGTGCTTGGCGACAGATTTTCTACTTAAAGTTGGTAGCTAAACAGGCGGGTATTCGCAAAATGCCCTACCACCATGCTATAACGACTGCTATCGTAAGACAACAACTGGGACCGACGGCCTAACGTGCCCTCCGAAGCACGAAAGCGCTCAGTAGTAATGTCACTAGCGATCACCCATCCAACTCATGGCCGCGGCCAACGTTGCTTAACTTTGCTGATCGGTTAAGAACAGCAAAGCAAACTTCTACTATTGACAGTTACGGCAAAATTTTCTGCTAGCCTACGTGACGACAGAAATATTTATACGCAATGAATAATAACAAATATTTCATCTTTACTTATCATACATAATTTTAAATAATTTCATAACATAACTAATTGACCACATAACGCCTCGTAACCCAACTGGACTGTTTTCGTTACATTTCGATTCTTTCCATTTCCACGGATAAAAGTCCGTCGTCTGCGCACCACGTAAGCTTTCAATGTCCTCAAAATTATTCACATGACGACACTCTCGTTGATTATCTCATTCTTCACGGCTGTTGTGTATTTTAATCGCGTATAAAGAAAAAAACAGTACTTTGTTTAAACAGATGATTCGTTTCAAAACCCGTGTACGTAGTGTCGTTAAACTTTTATCTTGTCTTTGTTTTCACCCAAATGATAATAAAAAAATACTACTAGACAGCTAGACGAGGAAACATACTTGAATACAGAATGATTCAGCAATGCAACCTTTTTTTTTACTCGGGCAATCCTTCGAAATTTAGGGGCGTTGTCGGAAATCATTACTGAAACGATGATTCCTCTATTTTATGCTTCTGATTAAGATGACTTTCAAAACTGAATGCAGGATAGCAGCCATCCCAAAAATCAGTATATTCTTCTACACGAGTATCTGAAAACGGGACCCTATTACTAAGACTCCACTGTCCGTTGACAGGCTGTATCTCATGACAGATAGATGATGTATTTCTAACAAAAAAAAAGAAGCAGCAGATTTATAAATAATGGTACGGAACCCATCGTACGCGAGTCGACTCGCACATGACTTGATTGATGATGTTTTTAAAACTACGATGCATGATTTTGTGTCCTGGGCTTTTAGTCTCGGAATCACTTATATAAAAGTATTAGTAGATAGAAGTTTTTTTACTAAGTAATTTTATATAAGAGATTCCGAGACAAAAAGTCCAGGACACAAAATCCTGTGTGCGAGTCGACTCGCGCACGATGGATTCCGTACCACTGTATTAGTAATTTTTTTACGTTCAGTATATAACTGTTTCATTTACCCTTTTGGCCTAACGACGAGGGACATTGTCTGTCCATCTATACATATAAGATAACCATTTTAATTGTTTTTTTTGCTGATAGGCTAGCGTATGACCAAAATCTCACTTAGAAGACGGTAAACAGGCTTAGCTGGAATGGGAACTGACCCTTTAGGACATCTGCCGGAACACACCGTTAGGTGCTTGGCGACAAAGTAATGACCGCAGCGGACGTTGCATAATCTAATCGACCGGTTAAGGTAAACTCCGATACAAGCGCTCCAAAGTCAAAGTCAAAATCATTTATTCAATTTAGGCGTCTACGACGCTCTTATGAAGGTCAATTACAAATTTTAGTATTGAAATATTCTACATTAAACTGCCACGTTCAGCAAATAAATTGTATAGAGCCACTGCGAGAAGAACGGGCAAGAAACTCGGGGCCATTCTTTTAAACATCTTTTAACAATGTGTTACATACTTACTACATAATAGAGTTATTACAATATTTGTTTAAATTATGTAGGTGACAGGCAATAGCTTGGCGGAGGCGGAATTGTCCATCCGGCTTCCATTCCACCTGTGTCAGAGGTGGAAATGGAGGTTGCGGTTGGCTGTCTGCGAAGAAAGAGGACGGCGCCGGGCCCAGATGGGATCCCAGGACGGCTCCTTAGTATCGCTCTAGGGGAAATGGGTGATCGGCTTCGGGAGCTGTTCGACGCGTGCCTCACTTCGGGACGGTTTCCGAAGTTGTGGAAGGATGGTCGATTGTGCCTGTTGCGGAAGGAGGGACGACCCGTCGACTCACCGTCCGCATACAGGCCAATCGTGCTACTGGATGATACGGGTAAGCTGCTTGAGAGAGTGGTGGCTTCCCGTGTCATCCGGCACCTGGAGGGGACTGGGCCTCAGCTATCGGAGGCCCAGTATGGGTTTAGAACGGGGCGGTCTACGATAGACGCCCTACTCTGGCTCAAAAGATGGACGCGGGACGCGGTCAGCGGGGGGGAAAAGGTGATGGCAGTATCGCTTGATATAGAGAATGCCTTCAACAGCCTTCCACATGAAACAATACAGGAGGCACTCCGATATCACGGAGTGCCCCTGTATCTGCGAAGGCTGTTGGCTAATTACCTCCTGGACCGCGAGGTTCTAGTGGATGGACGCGACGGTCTGAGGCGCCGTCGCGTTGCATGTGGGGTTCCACAGGGGTCAGTTCTGGGACCACTCCTGTGGAACGTGGGCTACGACTGGGTGCTCCGTGGCACGCTTCCCGCAAGTATGCGGGTCATGTGCTACGCGGATGATAGCCTGGTCGTAGTAAGGGAGAGGAATCTGAAGGAGGCGCTGCGGTTGGCTACGGTGGGCACTACTCTTGTGATCGGTCGCATTCGTGCCCTTGGGTTGAAGGTCGCCCTCTCCAAGACTGAGGCCCTATTGTTTCATGGGCCTCGAGGGGGACCTCCTCCAGGAACACGGGTATCACTGGAGGGGGTCATGATTCTGGTTGGGACCCAGATGAAATATCTGGGTCTCATACTGGATGGAAGGTGGTCTTTTGGGGTCCACTTCACCAAGTTGGCGCCAAAAGTTGTAGGAGCCGCGGCCGCCTTGGGTAGGCTGCTGCCCAACGTTGGCGGCCCGAACGCCAACTGTCGCCGCTTATACTCCGGAGTGATCCGGAGTATGGCTCTGTATGGGGCACCTGTCTGGGTGGACGCTCTCAATCGCGACAATAAAACACTGCTGCGACGTCCGCAGCGGATTGTCGCAACGAGAGCGATACGGGGATACCGGACGGTGTCCTGGACGGCAGCCTGCGTGCTGGCTGGGGATCCTCCTTGGGAGCTCCAGGCTGAGATCCTCGCTGAAGTTTATCACTTCGTGGCAGCGAGGAGAGCTCGGGGGGATACCCCAACGTGGGAAGAAGTCACGCGAATGCGATGGCAGGCAAGGACCGCCCTGTTGCGGCGGTGGACGGAGGACCTGGCTCCGCCGGTCCCTGGACAGTGGACGGTGGAGGCCATCCGTCCGGTCCTATGGAGGTGGATGAGGCGGCGGTTCGGGTCACTAACCTTTCGATTGGTGCAGGTGCTTTCCGGACACGGATGTTTCGGCAAGTACCTGCATCAGATCGCAAGGCGGGAAGTGACCCCGGCCTGCCACGAGTGTGGGGCGCCGGAGGATACGGCGCTTCATACGCTGGAAGTGTGTGCTGCGTGGGGCCCACAGCGGCACGCACTTTCAGCTATCATAGGAGGGGATCTCACTCTACCGAGCGTGGTAAATGCCATGCTCGGTGATGAGAGATCGTGGCAGGCGGTGGTCTCTTTCTGCGAATCAGTAATGGTGCAGAAAGAGACCGCGGAGCGGGTCAGGGAAGACGATGTCCAAGCTGACCCGCGCCGGCGGAGACGAACGGGTGCGAGGAGGCGGGAGTTCGCCCGCCTCCTCCCTTCTTCGTAGTGGGGTCACTGGTGGAGAGTCGGGGGATTCTCCACCAGCTTGCACGGCCCCACGTGTCTGGGGGGCGGCCTTGGTGAGCTAGGTTGCCCCTCCATAGGGCGGAGGCCCGGTTGGGTTCGGGCCTACCGTTGGGGTGAGATAGTGAATGCCATCGTGACCCTATCTTGCCCTACCTCGGCGGAGGACTGCTCACGGGGGGGTTTTAGTGGGTGCAAGTCCCACACATACCCTTCCGCCACCCCCCGTGGAGGAAGGGAAGTGCGAAGGCATTTCCCCCCCCAAAAAAAAAAAAAAAAAAAAGGCGGAATTGTCCAGGCATTTTTGTCGTTTATGTAATCAGAAACTGTGTAGTAGGATTTTTTAATCAATACGTTTTTCACATGCAACTTGAATTTCCCTTCTGTGAGCGTTGTAATATGTTTGGGAACTTTATTATAAAACCGCACACAATTACCTAAGAAGAACCTTTTATTTATCTTTTCTCCAAATGTAGTATTCGGCTTTCGATTCTAAACTCACCCTGGTGTTTGGCACAATCTTGAGTCCGATCTTGGCGTCGACCAAACTCGCGCCGGCCTCGGACAAGTACCCCTGGTTGGGGATGAGACAGGACCGGCCGAAGCAGCATGGACAACACAGCTTGTGCATCCATTTGGTCCACTTGGGATTCAATCTCCCATAAGGCTCCTCGTCTTTAGGCTTGAATACGCCGATAATTTTCTGGAATATAATATAGTTTTGTAATGTAACACGTGTCGGATATAAAATATGTGAGTAATCCATCTTCTTCCTAAAACAATATAACATTGAATCCAGAGTTGATAGAGATTGATGGTTCTATACACCATTCGAGACACCATCCCATACAAAAACAACTACATAAGAACTAATTAAAAATATGTTTTCGTTAACAACAGACGGACATAATTCTCAAAGCATTGACTTCGGTATTATAGCCGGTTAAGCCTGCCGCCTTCTCATGTGATCCTTCTTGGGAATTCTTTCGTTGGTGGTATACCGGTATGTACCTATATATGTTTTGGTGGAGAGCTGTCAACACCTAGATAAAGAATTTAAAGGGAAAATTCCAATTCGATCCCCACGGCCAGCTTAAGCTTCAACGCATGGTGGAATGGCATTTTGCGAATCCTCGCCTAGCTAGCTACCACCTTCAAGTAAAAAACTCGTGGTCAAGCACTTAACAGTGTTGTGTTCCGGCAGGAATCCTTGAGAGCCAATAAATTACAGGTACATGAGACTCAACAACTGTATGTTTTAGGGTAATGGGCGCAGTATAGTTCGTAGTAACGAAGTGAATCTGCTATAGGCAGAGGTGTTTCGTCACAAATGATGACTAAGAAATAAAAATATTTCAAATCGAGCCAAAGTTCTCTTAATATCGTTTTTTTTTTATAATATCAAAAAATTGTATATATGGAAAATTCCCAAATTCAGATTTTTCCTAATGTTGAAGCAAAAAAATACAAATATGTTGAATTCAGTAGGTTGACATGAATTGCGTCGATTTTCGATCACAGAGGCAAAAGAGGAGGGAGAAAGTGAAATGAAATATTTATTTTCTTCTAAATTTAGTCACTCTCGATGGTGGGGGTGTCCGTTGCATAAACCGGGGACACAGGCACGATTCTAGCTCAAGTTAAAAAAAACTTTGTAATTGTGACATTCACTTATAAAAAAAAAAACGCTTATCATGCGATAGTGCTACCGTACTGATACGCGATCCACATTGATTTGTTTACATTGTTTATCATTATCGCATTGTATTGTCTTCGAGCATGACGTATCGCGTACCAGTTCGTTCGTGTATGTGATACGTCATCGTGCGCACATGTTAGTTGCGATTCGCGTCAACGTCAATGTTGTTCACAAGTGTTCGTGATAAACGTTTAACCAAATATAACGGTTACCAACGTCACGATAGATAACAATCAACACGCACTGAGTACTAATATGGAATATATTATAGTTTGTTTTCTATGTACAGACAACAGTACAGCTATTACAACGAAAGCATTTAGGCAACTCAAAGGCTATTGTAGGCACACAGGCAGTCCAAATGCGCCAGTCCACTTTGCAGCGGTCGTAGCGAAGTTTACTTAGCTGTTCTCAATCGATCAGCAAAGTTAAGCAACGTCGCGCGCGGTCATGAGTTGGATGGGTGACCACTAGTGACATAACTACTGAGCGTTCCGGAGGGTACGTTAAGCCGTCGATCCCGGTTGTTGTCTTCTCTCGCTCGCCTGGCTAGCTACCACCCTCAAGTAGAAAATCTGTCGCCAAGCACCTAACGGTGTGTTCCGGCAGCTGTCCTTGAGAGCCAGTATTTTTAGGTTAGCCTGAACAACATCTTCGACCACATCATCACCTACCATCAGGTGAGATAGTGGTCAAAGGCTAACCTATCAGGCAAAAAAAAACAGTGAGCAGCATGCCCAGCATGTTATAACATTACATTAGGCTTCGATTTCTTGACAGGTTGAGTTCAAGCCACTGACGTATTATCCAAGTAGATCTTTCTGGCAGGAAACAGCTAAATATTGTTTCATAAAATCATATATATAAAATTCTCGTGTCACAGTTTTCGTTGCCATACTCCTCCGAAACGGCTTGACCGATTTTGATGAAATTTTTTGTGCTTATCCGGTATCTATGAGAATCGGCCAACATCTATTTTTCATCCCCCTAAATGTTAGGGGTAGTCGACCCCTAAATTTTTATTTGTATTTTTTAGACAAAATTTTTAATTTCTATTTTTTTATGATACAACATACAAAAATACATACAATCTTCAATTTTCACCCTTCTACGATCAACCCATATTTTTTAATAGCCAATTATTTATATGGCAAAACAACGTTTGCCGGGTCAGCTAGTATTATATACGCATAATGACTCCTAATATTCTCATATCTACTGTAGAGAAAATAATTCGAAAAATAGCTTGGCATGTGATAATGCTTGAAATCACGGATGTTAGGTGCTTAGCGACAGATTTTGTACTTGTGGACTATAGCTAGCCAAGAAAGCATGTGAATGCTTTCCTGGCTAGCTATAACAATATAAGTATAAACATGGGGTGAAGCTCAAGCCCGAGTCGAATTTCGTAACATGGGGCAGCAATAATTAGTTGCAGAAGAAGAGAAAATGACAGGGGCGTGTGTAGCAGGCCTAGATCTTATGTAAAAAAGGATTGCTCTACAGGCTTTAACCAAATTTGTATGGAGAATCGCAGGGCGACTTCTCTATTAATCTAGGACCTAAACTATGTTCAGTTTGATCAAAATTAGCTCAGTCATTTCAACATGAAGGAAACTATGGAGAATACACAGACACACTCTTTCACATTTATAATAATAGTGTGATGCGCATGTTTGTGATTGAGGATGTGAGTTTGGTACTTACCCACGATAATACGGCTTTTTTTTATGCCTGATAGGTTAGCTTTTTGACCACTATCTCACCTGATGGTACGTGATGATGTGGTCGAAGATGTTGTTCAGACTAACCTAGAATTACTGGCTCTCAAGGACAGCTGCCGGAACACACCGTTAGGTGTTTGGCGACAGTTTTTCTACTTGAGGGTGGTAGCTAGCCAGACGGGCATTCGCAAATTGCCCTACCACCATGCTATAACGACTGCCATCCTAAGATAACAACCGGGACCGACGGCTTAACGGCCCTCCGAAGCACGGAAGCGCTCATTAGTAATGTCACTAGCGGTCACCCATCCAACTCATGACCGCGCGCGACGTTGCTTAACTTTGCTGATCGGTTAAGAACAGCTAAGTAAACTTCGCTACGAGCGCTTCAAAACGGCTAAACCAATTTCGATGAAACTTGGAAATAGTATAGTTCCTCAAAATCATAATCACGTTTAGCAAAGTGTTACAGAGCCACTGCGAAAAGAGAGAGCGAGAAACTTGAATTTTAAACGTCTTTTTACAATGTGTTTCTAAAATATACTATAAAATCCTTACCTACATTATTTGTATAAATTACGCAGGTGGCAGGTGGTAGTTTCTGGAACGCGGTAGATCGTGGACACAGGATATTTTTCAACATAATCATCAGCCCTTTTCATCATTGACTACGCGGGTGGAACCGCGAGGCGCAGCTAGTAATTTTATATCAGTCACACCAAATGAAGAAACTAGACCTTAAAGTTTCCTCAACCCCGCGACTGAAGTTAATGTTCGCTCATTGTTTGACAATTGTCCTTAATTGAGGACAATAGATGTTTAATAACATTGAGCAAGAACTTATAAGTAACCTATTGTTTTATTCTCATCATTTAAATAATTTCAGTATCTTAAAAAACTACAAATATACGACAGGAAAAATTTAAATCATGTGCGGGATTCGAACCCGCGTCCATACCCCTTTAGCCGGGGTATGCTAACCAATTGAGCTAACATGACAGTGAGCCATAACTCAAATTATTCCTATCGTTCTTTAACCATCTTATTGGGATGGAGCGCCATCTATAGTATAACTTACGTTGTACTACAAACAAGACCAATTTTGTAATTGGTTTTATATTTGTAAATGATGACGCAGCCTTATAATTTTAATATTGTTATGTTTGCAATAACGCCTGCTAGGCGGATTACATTACAAAATTGTTCCTGTCGTATATTTGTAATTTTGTAATGTAATCTGAATAGCAGGCGTTATTTAAACATGACAATATTAAAAAAAAGTTTAGTATATGTTTTAGGTTACCGCTTAACAACAGGTGGGCATCGTGATTGTTCCGTCACAACCCCATCAAAAAAGAGTTGCTAAATCGATGTTATAATATCAGTACAGTGCTTCGTTATACTTTAAAAGAGGAAAGACAATGGTCAATACAGAAAGTTTAGGAAAGGTTAAAAAAGATTGTTTTCTTACCCCTCCTGGATTCTTGACAAAGTAAGATCCGCTGGATCCTTGGTATATCCTCTCTGGGAAAATGCCATTGTCGATGGCCACCTCCGCCTGCCATATCAGCTCACTGAACTGTGGGTCATCTGTTAACAAAGAGTTAAGATTGTTTTACTTTTCTGTTTATGGCTACGCCATACAATTCCAGGCTCAAGAACACAAGATCTGACTGACCATATCTTCAAGTGACCTTAAGGGAAAAAATCACTTAATAGATAGCAAACCACCAACCGCATCGATGTGATCTTATCTTCAACTTATCTTAAGGGAAAAAAATCACCTCATGGGCAGCAAACCACCAACCTCACCGATGCATTTTGAATCAATGATGACCGAGCTTGCCTTGCCGCAGACAAGTCCCCACCGCCGACTTGAACTTCACCGGCAAGGCATTTTGCAAAAGCTCACCTGGCTAGCTACCACCCTCAAGTAGAAAATCTGTCGCCAAGCACCTAACAGTGCGGCCCAGCAGCATTCTTTGAGAGCGAGTAAAATTACAGGCACATGAGACTTAATAACTGTAAGGGTGACGGGCGCAGTGATATTCGTCAGATGTGACGAAATGCATCTGTAATAAGCAGGGGTTAGTCCTCTTAACTTCAGGGGGGCCTCGTGCTTGTTTCATCACAATGAAACAAACACAAAAAATAAATATTGTGGTGTTGCTGAACATTGACCGCACAATACTTGTTTTGCGTCTACATTCTTAACGCCCTAATTAAAATTAACATGAATCTTGATCCAAAATTTCTAGATTCACTCATTTCATGGTGTTGTTTGGAATGCCCACGGCTTGAGTTTCACCGTTTATATTTAGAAGCGTGGCGCGTAGAGAAGCGCTTAGATCACGCTAGCGGTGTTGTTACGGGTCAGTATTTTTGTGACTAATCTAATAAATAAATTAAAAAAATCTCGTTACAGACCTTACTTATACAACAGAACAGAACTAATAGATAGCGTGACTTTCGCCCTTGACCTTCACGATAATCGAGAAGCCACACAAATTGGTTTAGATTAGAATTTAGTTACACAACTCGCAGCTACAGTCAATACTTCTAAAATTCCTTAAGGCCTAATATTAAAATTAGTTTAGATTAGCATAGTGGTCGTTTTGCTTGTGTTGTAACGCACACAACAAAAACCAATATCTACATACATACATACATAACAGCTTCAACGTTCACTGTTGAACAAGGCCTCCCTGTTAGGGGGGTTTTGCCATAATCCCCACGCTTGACAGGCGGCTTGGAATCGCAGTGTCAGATAACAGTTCTGAAAAAGGCGCTGTTGCCCATCTTCTAATATATTTTTCCTTCGTCGCCTCATTTTGAAGCAGTGATGGCTCAGTGGCATTGGCTATGGACTGCCGCGCAGCAGGTCCATGGTTCGAATCCCGCCGCGGGCTTGAGCTTCACCGCACGGTGGTAGGGCATTTTGCGAATGCCCGCCTGGCTAGCGACCACCCTCAAGTAGAAAATCTGTCGCCAAGCACCTAACGGTGTGTTCCGGCAGCAGTACTTGAGAGCCAGTGAAATTACAGGCACATGAGACTAAACAACTATGTCTCAATGTGACGGGCGCAGTGCAATTCATAACTAGTGACGAAATGCATCTAATATAGGCAGAGGTAAGTCCGCTTAACATCAGGTGGGCATCGGGCATGTTCCGTCACAATAACATAAAAAAAAACCTGATACGGTTTCTAGCTCCCATTAAAATGTACAGCTCATATACGAAAGTTTCCGCTGTATTGCATTGCGTTCACAATCATAGATGTTACCCAAATCGTAGCTAACTTATTCACGTTATTCAAATCTGCACACAAGACTTACTTTAAGCAGTACTATATAGCGTGCGAGAGTGAAGGTTCGATTAGAAGGGATAGACTTGTTTTTTTTTCCGTGACGTGTTTTCCGGAATCTTTCTTTTAAAAATGGATTCCACCTAAACGGTGAGGTGCGGTAGATTAATGTCAGACTCTGGGCCTAGTAGTGACTAGATCACTGTGCAGATTCTTAAACATTTCGATATAGTTGTAAGTATTTCGTCATTTTACAGGCATGATTGAGTGTGGTGCGCCACCGATTTCTACATCCTCGCTATCATGTCCTTGCTGTGATAACTGCTTCTGAACACAATGAATAAAGCGTTTTATACCATATTCCTTCGTATTGATACACAGATATATGGAGTTTACAAGTTGATGCTTCCTAGGCAAGCACGCTTCATTTTCTATTGCATTGTCGTGGTTTCGTGAGACAAAAATGAAAATCTTGCCTATTGGTAAATAATAATAAGTAAAATAGGATCATAGCTTATTTCTTTATGAAAGTCTATTAAAAACCACGATGATATCGGCAATAGGACACGCCTTGTACGTTACTCAGATAAAAATAATAATTGTCTACGTTTCTGTTCTTTACATCGAAGAAAAAGAAAAGCAACGTGAAAGACGAACGACATACTATTGGCATACCCCTGACGTATTCTGCAATGTTTTAGCATGCGACATGCGCTCATTTCGTTACACATACAAGTACTTCCACATTAAAAGAAAAAAATGCTACAATAACATAATATAGTCTTTTACATAAGTAAGCATAAGCTTTCAATGACCTAGGCGTGCCTATTTTATGTTTTACACAGTCTTTTCAGTGTAACTCCTACTCACTGATATGTGCCCGATTTTAAGTCTAATTAGCTGCAAAACAAAAGCCAGTCCTGAAAAAGTGAGGCGCCCGGAATTAGCATGAGAATGGAAAATCGACGCAAAAGTAGATATATCGGTCCCTATTCAACAGCCTTGAAAGCCGGTCAATATTCTATCGACCTTACACATCCTTATTCCTGCATCGCCGTTTTCTCGTCGGCCAAAAAGAAGTAGAGCATTCGTACATGGTAAATATTCCTAAAATACACACGATGCCGCTGGACATTTATTATATGTACAGCTGAGGTATGGAACACCATAAAAGCGTCTTGGTTCCCCGACATAGGTATATAAGGTATCTTCAAGTAGATATAGACTGAAAAAATATATTTCAAGCAGTCATTTTCCAATTTAGACCAAGTCATCGCTTTCCACCAGATGAGACAGGGGTCAAATACTTTCTGTCAAAAATCTTCACCTTACTTGTTCACTACTTATCAGTGATGATAACTTACGATGTGATGAAAAAATAACAACAGAACTGCAATTCCACGAGAATTATTGAAAGTAAGACAAGGCTGGACGATTTTTTACCCGCCTAAGTTTATTTATTCAAATAACAGTAACCTACAGACTAAGTCCAAGACATAACAATGCAAAACTAAGATAGACTATGAGTTTTTCTTGAAATCTGCCTATCTTATCATAAAATATATCCAGATCAGGTTCTTGAGCTAGCATGTCATAAAATAGTGTTATAACCCTAGCTGTGGGGGCATTATGGGCACACACGGAGTGTATGTCCGCGGTTGCAGCAAACAGACGATGTCGTCGGCGCAGCCTGTGTTCGGCGCCAGCGCCAAGCTTGTCATTTGACGGCACGTTCGCAACTCTTCTAACGCAGAAGGATTGTCGATATAATTGTGAAACAACTGATAATAATGCAAGATAAGCAGCATTTTACGCCTTAATTTTAATGTAGTAAAGCCGACCATACCAGAGTAGTATAATGAGGGGTACATGTATGGATAGTATCCATATTTTCTGGCAAATTTACGTTGAATCCTTTCTACCATGAGTGCGTATTTATTTTCGTAAGGATCCCAAATTATCGCATTATATTCTAACTTGCTACGTACGTAGGCATTATATAATGCAATTGGGGCTAAATGCCTTATTAACGTAACAGTGGGTATAGTTGACATTGAGGTAATAGTTGACACTTTCAACTTTGAAGACATATAGAGACAGTTTTTTCATAGAACAGACCACGTGAATGCATCCTATTGATAGGAAATATATCCAGACACATTATTTTTTTTATTTTAGCAAAATTGGTTCAGCCATTTTGTAATAGCGTGTGTTTAACTGCCCGCGTGTCCGTGATTTATATTTTTTTAAATATATCTAACAGAATTTAAAGAGGTGAGTAAATTTACATTTATTCAAATTTTGTCATTGCTTTTCCTGATATCCATATAGGTGATGTATAATGTTGTTATTAATTCACTGCTTATTACCCGAACTCCACTCCTAACCTCGTGTGTGTAATGGCGCCAATTATTTCGTGTGTGTCAATTACTACTTACGCCTTTTTCAATGTTGACCAGTAATTGACATCCCTGTCAACTACTGTTTTTAGGTGTAAATTAAGTTTGCATTATGTCAGTGATCAGTGTATGGTGGCAATCGTTTCTGTATATATAATGAGTCTAGTTCCTATTACAAGAACCAATACTTGACAGGCATGTCAACTACACATGCATACAGTGTCAAGTACTGAGTACAATCAAGAGCACCGAACTTAAATCTTAAAAACAGTACTGAATTTCATGTGTCAGACTGCTTGTTATTTTTTAATGCCTTAAATGATGTCGGATGTTTATAGTCTGTTATAAATAAGATTTATGTATTGTAACTAAATACTGTTTTCTTAGATTAGCTAGACTGATATTGCAAAGATTTGTTGTATTTTAAAACTATAGCTCGGATCGTGCTAAAAAAAACGCGAAACGATCGGAAATAGCGGCCCACGTCTAATAATGCGTAGAATTTTGAAAAATTTAGAAAATGAAATGAATACAAACAAAAAGAAAAAAAATATGGTCGAGTATGAATGCGTGAGCCCAAGACTTCTCTGGGTTAGGCTTAGAGTTGGGCTTACTCGATATTTTGGGGCGGGTGTCTATGCGCCGACGGACATGGGTTCGTGAAGGTCCCCAAAAGCACAAAAAGAAAGAAAGGAGTTTTGGGACAGTATGCACAATACTTTAAAAATGTGTAAAGATAATGAAAGGATTGTATTGATGGATGGGTAGGAAGAAAGCGAGATGGATATGAAAGGGTTCCTGGTACTTTTGGGGATGAACGAGTGAAAGAGAATGGACTAAGTTTGCTTGATTTGTATCTGGAATGGAGTCTTGGCGTCACAAACACAATATTTGACCACAAAAAGATCCATTTGTTTACAAAGGAAGGTGATTCAAGAAGTATGATTGACTTTATTATTGTGCATGAAAAGCTGAGGACGAAAGTATTGGAAACTCGGGCGTACCGCGGAGTTGGCATCGATACAGACCACTACCTGGTGGTGAGACGTGTAAGTGGTTCAACCGATGGCGACACCGAGCGCGTGCATTTACACTACAAGTGTGAATTGTTTAGAACGAGTGAATGTTAAAAAATTGCAAGAGAAGGATGTTAAAAATGATTATGTTAATAAGTTGCATGAAAGGCTTCATGGTTTAGAAGAGAAAAGTGAAATTAAAGAAATGTGGATCAAATTGAAGCAAGGGTGGTAGACGTCATCAATGCGTGAGAAATTCTAAAAAGCGAAAAGGAAAAATGCTAAAGAATGTGTGGATGGATCAAGATGTACAAAAGGCTGTCGATGAAAACAAAATAACATGGTTGGATTCGTTAGCCACAAAAGCTAACCAAAATGTATAAATGGCAACACATGATGATATACTTTACGTGTAACAAGAAAGGATTATAACAGATAAAAACAGATTGTTAAAGAAGTTGTAATCAGAAATAAAGATGAGCGAAAGGATTTCTGAAGATTTCCAGTCAAATGTAAAGTTTTTCTAGAAATCCATAAGAACAGCTCGAGGAAACCATGACCTGAGATCGTCAAATCAGAAGTCATGATGGAAGCATTATAAAAGGAGAAGAATATGTGTTGAAAAGATGGAAAGAGTATTTTGAAAGTTTATTTGAAAGAGAGGGAACACTGGAATAGGTTCAGGAACCTACATGTACACATACAAGCGATGATGAAAACGAAATAAGCATGTTAGAGATTTTGAAAGTGTTACAGAGTATGAAATTAGGTAAGAATCCAGGATATGATAAAATCGAGATGCTGAGAGCTGGGCGAGGCATAGTTGTTAGTCTGTTGCACCGCCTTTTTAAATTGATTTGGAGAAGGATAACAAAAGATGGAGAGTGTGAAAGTAACATAGAAAGGAGAGGGGATGCTCTAAACATGGTGAACGGAGCATTGCACGCGTTTATGAACAGTACGAAGCGCTCGTAGCGAAGTTAACTTAGCTGTTCTTAACCGATCAGCAAAGTTAAGCAACGTCGCCCGCGGTCATGAGTTGGATGGGTGACCGCTAGTGACATTACTACTGAGCGCTTCCGTGCTTAGGAGGGCAGGTTTAGCCGTCGGTCCCGGTTGTTGTCTTAGGATGGCAGTCGTTATAGCATGGTGGTAGAGCATTTTGCGAATGCCCGCCTGGCTAGCTACCACTCTCAAGTAGAAAATCTGTCGCCAAGCACCTAACGGTGTTTTCCGGCAGCTGTCCTTGAGATCCAGTACTTCTAGGTTAGCCTGTACAACATCTTCGACCACATCTTTACTTACCATCAGGTGAGATAGTGGTCAATGGTTAACCTATCAGGCATAAAAAAAAGTGAAAATATGTCTAAGAAGGCTCATCCGGCTGTTCATGTAGGAGTGTTGGTTCCAACAAAAAATTGGATGGTTCAAACAAAAAGTGAATGTATTGTAGTGAAAGTTGGGTATAGCAGAAAAAGCATGAAAGTAAAGTAAATACAGTGGAGATGAGATCATTGAGAAACTTAATTAGAGTCAAACGAAGAGACAGGATAAGGAATAGTGTGATAAGGGCATGATGTGGTGTGAATAAGGATGTAGTAGTGTCTAAAATCGAGAAAGGTATGTTCAGATGGTTTGGACATATAGAGAGAATGAATGAAATAAGAATGACTAAACAGGTTTACATGGGACAAGTGAACGGAAGTTTTGGAAGGGGAAGACCTAGACGAACGTTCCGAAATTAAATTGAAGACGTTCTGAACAATGGTCATGTTAGGAGTACCCTAAACCGACGCTTATGTATGAAAGGATGATGAATGTAGATGAAGCGAAAGAGATCTCTAAGGATCGTAGCAAGTGGAAATATATAGTCTCTGCCTACCCCTACGGGAAGGAGGCGTGATTTTATGTATGTATATATGTATTAAAGTATTCATTATTAATAAATTAGTTCTATTTTGTTTGATGTCAACTATTGGATCAACTAATGTCAACTACCCAAACAAATCAATTTTTAGCATGTCAACTCCGATAGCAACAGGAGAAAGTCGGAAGAGATTGATGGCTGGCGACAGAGGTGACAAAAACCACAACAGAATCAGGTTGTGGTTTTCTAGCCATTGAAGAAATTGACATTTCATATCATATCAAAACAGGATCAAGTAAAAACTGTCTTGATTAGTACACCTAACAGAGACGTGGTAATGAAATAAGTTTTTGTTAAGATTACTCCTGACAACTTCTTTAAATAAACATTCAAATACAAGCTATAATTGGTCTCTTTCACTTTTTAAAAACCTTACCTGACTGATTAGTATGTAAAATTATTTTTCTAATTTTAGGGGTACCACTGGATTTTAACTAAACCCCAAAAGGATCAAAAACACAAATTCAAATCAATTGTCCTGCGAATTAAAGAGTTAAAGTCCACACAGGTGTCACTGAGCCTTCATTGCTTCCAGAAAACATATAACATGTTTTTAATAGCCTGTAAGTAATTGTCTTTTTATGGACTGGGGCAATCATTAACATTAGGTGCGTTACTCGCTCGTTTTGCCTTTGTTTAATATTTGTTTATCGATCATGCATGAAAAATCAATACTTTATGTTCTGTATATTTATATACACGAGATCAAATTTCTTAGACATAAATTTGGTGGGGATAACAAATGATAATTGCAAGCAAGTAAAAGATTTTCAGGAATCTTATATTAATTGTAATACTTGGGTTACAGGATGTTATAAGTAGGTAATATGTGTTGCATTTCACTAAAATGACTTTATGGCCAATTAAAAGTCATTACATATGGAATAATCTGTTTCATACTCATTACATAGATGCATGGACATACCAGGAGTAAATAGGTTTGGCCAATATTAACGACAAGGTAAAAGAATAGTTAACTAAAGGTTTACTTGCTATGGTTTACAAATTTAGTATTGTAATTAATTAATTTAGTATTGTGGAAGTACCGTCTGTTGATGCATACGTATTACGTATGTTAGTTGTTAAGAATCTAAAGTGATAAAATAATTAAAATTTTGAACAAAAATAAACTCCTCTAAACTAGATCACTGTACAGAGTCTTAAAGATTTCGATATAGTTGCAAGTATTTCATCATCTTACAGGCATGATTGAGTGTGGTGCGCCGACGATCTTTACATTCCCGCTATCATGTCCTTGCCGTAATGACTGCTTCTGAACGCAATGAATAAAGCGTTTTACCGCATTACTTCGTATTTTGTAGACAGATATATGGAGTTTACAAGTAGATACTTCCTAGGCAAGCGCGCTCCATTGTCTAATGCATTATCGTGAGTGAAAGAAGAAAAACTTGAGTATCGGTAAATAATAAAAAGTTGAATAGGATTATGAGTTTATTTCTTTATAAAAGTCTATTTAAAACCACGTCTCGATTATATCGGCAATAGGACCCGCCTTGTACGTTACTCAGATAAACATAACAATTGACTACGTTTCTGTTCTTTACATCGAAGTACAGAGAATGCAACGTGAAAGACGAACAAAAGTAAAGTGAATTAATAATTAAAATTTTAACAAAAAAAACTCCCTCCTTTATTAGTTCATGCAATGACATGCACCCACACTTTGATTGTGTAGAATACTGAGTAATAAAATAAGTATAGTTTGATTCGTAATAGATGAAAATTTTCATTGGATTTTATAATAAAAAAAATCTAGGAGCAAAATGATTTTTAAAAGTATTGCGACTAGCTAGGGTGGTAAAAGTCTAGTCTAACCTGTCGGGAATACATCAAATAACCAACCAGAGACAAATTACTTAGCACCACCGTGCGGGTGCCGGGTCCATAGCGTTGCAGAGGAAGAGGCCCAAGTCACAGATGCCTGGGAATTGCAACCCAGGGTGTAAGGCCCCTTTATGATGTCATCCCCTTCACTGCTCGAGCCCCCTCACTTGCCAAGCCAAATTTGGTAAGATCCTACTTATGCCTACTTGGATACACGTCCTAGGATGGAAGTTACGGTTGTTAAGTTGTTATTGACATGACAAGGTCTTTTAGTGGGTTACATATAGGGATTTCGCTGGTTTACCCCCTGCTCCGACTTCTACAGCATAATTAATCATAAACGTTTTTTGGTTAAATCATTTGTTAAGTCATATTATTTGTTAGTTTTATTGTGCAGTCTTTAGGTATGTTTGTTTCCCACGGCACAGTAAGTTCTATAAGTACTATGCGTTTTAGATTGTTTTTGTTTATAAATATATATGGTCTGGATGACAAAACACCAACATCCTTAGGAATTTTATAGTGACACGTATGATGTCCATCAAAAGAATCTAATCGGGAGCTGCGCCTAAGAAGGAGTAAGGCTTCGATTTCGATTTTGTAGATGACCCTTCTTTAACAAAAACGACGTGTCTTTTTTTTTTAATGCTTGATAGGTTGGTCTTTGTCCACTATCTCACCTGATGGTAAGTGATGTTGTGGTCGAAGATGTTGTTCAGGCCAACCTAGAAGTATTGGCTCTCAAGGACAGCTGCCGGAACACACCGTTAGGTGCTTGGCGACAGATTTTCTACTTGAGGGTGGTAGCTAGCCAGGCGGGTATTCGCAAAATACCCTACCAACATGCTATAACGACTGCCATCCTAAGACAACAACCGGGACCGACGGCTTAACGTGCCCTCCGAAGCACGGAAGCGCTCAGTAGTAATGCCACTAGCGGTCACCCATCCAACTCATGACCGCGCGCGACGTTGCTTAACTTTGCTGATCGGTTGAGAACAGCTAAGTAAACCTCGCTCGTATACCAACATGCAAACTTCTTGCCCAAAACAACATGTTCGATTGCTGCTGCACCTACAGAATCTAATTATGATTGTGTCTAAGCCATCCAAGGAAGACTCAAACACAAACAAATTTATCAAAATTGGTACAGCTGTTAACAGTTGCAGTCAGTGTACATATACAGAAGAATTATATATAATATTTATACAAAGATAATTATGTATTTAGGAGGGTTGGTACAATTCATTTTCTCTAGCAATACTTACAAAAGACATACCCAATAAAATACCGTACAAGGTTTTGTCTTCAGTTTTATAACCTACACATGTTTAGGATGCCAATTCTTTTTTCTACAATATGTGGATTCTAATAATATGTGGGTATTATGTTTAGCTCATGATGGTTGAAATACTTTTTTGAAGATTAATTCTGTGAACTGTACATCAGCCAAAACAAAGCAATAAAAAAAGAGGAAAAATTTAAGTCATGTGCGGGATTTGAACCTGCGTCCATCCACCCCTTTAGCAGGGGTATGCTCTAACCAATTGAGCTAACATGAAAATGAGTCATAACTCAATTTTGTCCTATCGTTCTTTAATCATTGTATTGGGATGGAGTGACATCTATAGTTCACCACCCTCAAGTAGAAATCCTGTCGCCAATCACCTAACCGTGTGTTCCGGCAGCAGTCTTTGATAGCCAGTGAAATTGCAGGCACATGAGATTTAACAACTATGTCTCATGGTGACGGGCGCAGTGCAATTCTTCACTTTTGTTATAGTTAGTCCGCTTAACATCGAGCTTGTTCCATCACAATAACATAAAAAAATATATCGGACTGTACATATTAAATAAACACCAGACAATTTACTGCATGTTTAATAACTATTATGAATGTTTTTATCAGATAACTATCATTTAAGTATATTTTCATTCAGCAATCGGCTTACAAATGCTCAGTTTACATATTAAAATTTTAGCTAAAACTGCATCCAAAATCAAGACTTTTGGCCACCAACATTTCACACTAATAGAAACTGAGAACAGATTTACTTAACTAACTCTTACTAATTGACCAATTAGTATCAATGTTAAAAAATAGAATTAAAGGTCACATGAGCTTCACCTTCACTACATTTACATCTGTGAAAAGTATGAATTAAATTTAAGGTGAGTACCTAACCCACTATGTAATTCAAGTAAATTAAAAATACATTCAAATTCAAATTCAAAAAATACATGAATTCATTTCATTGGCTATATTGTTGTTGACTATTATAATATCAGAACCAATATATAAATCTGGGCTGGCCGAGTGTTGCCAACAAACCAATCACAAAAATTTAAGATTTTTGTATTTTGAACATTTTATTTGGTACCATGGCTTAAGACCATAACCTAACACTTATTTTTGTCATTATTTATGTTTGTTACAAAATGTATCATAGGAAAACAATCTGTGTAAGTTTTAACCGTCTACTTATTTTTACTGTTAGATTCATCTTGACAGTGAAAGTGACACTAGACACATTAAAAAAACTGGTAGATTTGAGATAACATTATTTTTCTTCCGAACACATTTTTGCATGGTGGAAGGGCATTTTGCGATTGCCCGCCTGGCTAGCTACCACCCTCAAGTAGAAAGTCTGTCGCCAAGCACCGAAATGTGTGTTCCAGCAGTAGTCCTTGAGAGCCAGTGAAATTACAGGCACAATGAGACTTAACAACTATGTCTCAATGTGACGGGCGCAGTGCAATTCGTGACTTGTGATGAATTGCAACAGTTATAGACAGAGGAGTCCACTTAACATCAGGTGGGCCTTGAGCTTGTTCCATCACAATAACATAAAAAAAAAACAGATTGAAACTAAGGGCTTTAAAAAATGATTCCATAAATATATATATATATATATATATACAGTAGAACTCCAATTATCCGAACTCCGACTATCCGAATCGCCGATTATCCGAATCACAAAAGGCCCGAGTGTGACCACTTGCAACTGCTCACCGTCAAGCGAATGCGTGACCTGGCTGCCCGAAAACGGTTGAAGACCGCAAAACAGCTTACATTGACGGAGATGTTTAAAAAACAATGATTTTTATTTCTAAACTTGTACATAAGTACATTTTATTTATATTTAAAACAAGTGAAAATTTCATGTATCTTTCATTTAATTCAATAAAAAAATAGTGCAATTTCAAAACGTAGCTTTTATTCTCTCCAATGGCATTTTTTTTTTTAAAAATCCGATTATCTGAATATTTGATTATCCGAATGGGTCCCGGTCCCCATTAATTCGGATAATTGGAGTTCTACTGTATATATATAATATATATACATAAAAAAAAACAGATTGAAACTAAGGGCTTTAAAAAATGATTCCATAAATATATATATATATATATATATAATATATATAAATAACTTGCATTTATCATTCCCATGGAATGATAAAAAGTTTAACAAATATATAGAAATATGAGTTTGGATTTTTGAATTAATTTATAATTTACTATTTTTTTTACCACTAATTAATAGAATAATTTATGTATGTTTACTTAACCTGTTGTTAATCTTTGATCTGTATTATCAAAAATGCAGACAGATATAAAAAAAAAACACATTAATTGAATGTTGATTCCACTACCTGATGATTTTAATCATATTGATATTGCTCAGCCTTGAATATATGTAGTTCGACTAATCTACATATGAAACTGGTTTGGCAATATCAGTATCGTAGTAGTACAAGTGTGTCACATTCATAAATAATAATGTTGAGGTATTTGCTATAGCCATATTTTGCACTGCTAATCAAGTGAACACCATACCTTTCTGTATATTTTAAAGCTAAATGCATTGCTGCAGAATTGTTTATCATTTATTATTTATAAATAGAATTTGGTAATATTGCAATCACTACAGTGGACTAATTGTGATGACTACAAATACATTTGCAGTTGTACATCACTTTCCGACCTCTTAAGACATACAGATTACTTATTCAATAATATGGAACTAAATTCTGTGGTAGACTGATACAGTATTAAGTATTTAGATTGCATTAAACAAAATATTATAGTGAGGCCCAGGTTGTGCATGCCATATGGATAACTGTATCTTAAAGAATTTCTTACATAGAAAATAAATAAAGTATTATTATGAAAGCAGTGAAGGTGTGGATTATAACTCACCACATTGGAAACATAAATCCATTGTGAAATATATTGCCAACAATATGATTACTGAAAAACTGTAGGCATAAGCACTAAGGTGTTACGCTTCACTGCAAATTTGACTTCTGCTGCTGAATTCAGATTGGTTGTATGGTCACTTTCTTCAACAAAAACATGCTGAAGTTAGTACAATCAATAACAGGCGGAATTTGGTATTAAAACAAAAACAATTTGTAATTTACATATAAAGAGAGCAGTTGTATGCTTCAAGGTGAATATACTATTGAAGAAATCATCTGTTTACAACCAAATCACTTCTTTGTGTTATGAAGCCTTACAGTTGCTAAGGGAAGTCGCATAAGTGACGAATTGAGTCGTAAAACGCCTATTTACATCTGGTTATTGAAGTAGGTACTATGTCGCTTCTATCAATTAATTAGTGCGTATTGACGTCAAATTCGGGACAACTGTTTTCTCACCTGGAAAGTGATTGTACGAGACGTCGAAGTCGCCGCGGCCGCCAAGCAGCGGCTGCGACTCCCGGTTGACGCCTGGTGAATCCACGTTGCCCTCGAACCCGACCTCTGGCACTAAACAGATTTCTTCAGAACTACTCGACAACGATACCACACCGTCATCGGGCGGTGTATTCAATGTGGTCGGCTTGTCGAAGTCGAGATTTAACAGAGTCTCTTCCGTACTCATGAGTAAAGTTAAACAGCAAAACACTACTGAGCCTCATTTATTTTGTATGAATTTCTTTGTTTCCGTATCATTTACAAAACACTTGACTTGATTCATTCAGCGACGACTGATCCATAGACTAACTAGAGTAAGGAGTTGGGCAAGATGACAGCCTTTAATTTGACAACAGGAGTGCGTTCCTGCAAGTCTTCGGCCAAGACAGATTCTACAATAAATAATAAATTTTGTACAAGCTAAGCCAAGGATTAGCGATTTCCATACTACCATTGCTTAATTACGTAATGAGCCTCATTTCCAAAACATGTAGAAAATATTGTATCACCTAAAACCATCGCTGTCAAAATCATATTTTGATAGTAGCTCTAAAGGTCGTTCCAGGTACCATGAAGCAAATCTAGCTCGACCAATATTTGGCCCGGCCTTGCAGGAACGTGCCTCCGATTCAAAGACAATTTACCAACTTTTGTACCAGTGCACAGGGGTGCGTTCCTGCAAGCTTTCGGCCAAGACAAATTTTGGTCTAAGTGCGGATATACGCCGTTCCGTACGCACTCCAATCGAACTTAATTTGATCCGGGCAAGATTTGATCATACCCGTTCCGGGCGATCTGTCAGAGCTAATTTTGTTCTGCCTAGCCAAAATCTTACTACCTTTTGGGGCGCGTTCCTGCAAGGCCGGGCCAAATATTGGTCGAGCCAGATTTGCTCCAAGGTACCTGGAACGTCCTTTAGCGCTACTATCAAAATATGAAAATGACAGCGATGTTTTTAAAGTGATCAAATATTTTCTGTTTGTTTTGGAATTAGCCCCATTAAGTAATTAAGCAATGATAGCATAGTAATCACTAATCCTTGGCTTAGATTATACAAAATTTATTATATATTGTAGAATCTGTCACATTTGACAGCTAGCCAAGATATGGCCGATTCAAAAGGTAGTAAAATTTTGCCAAGTAGAGCAAAATTAGCTCTGACAAGTCGCCCGGAACGGGTATGATCAAATCTTGCCAGGATCAAATTAAGCTCGATTGGAGAGCTGGAACGGCGTGTATCCGCGCTTAGACCAAAATTTGTCTTGGCCGAAAGCTTGCAGGAACGCACCCTTGAATCGGTCAAATCTTGGCTAGCTGTCAAATATGACAGATTCTACTTATATAATAAATTTTGTTTTTTGTGCATACCATTTGAAGTTAGATTCGCTAAAAACGCTAAAAACGATCACACTCCCAAAAAGTTGTTCCACATGGGTCTTGGCGTTATTTTCGCCATAAACGCTATGAGGCTACTGGAACAGTTTGAATTCCCTACATCTAATGTGAAAAGTGACAGAAGTGGCAAATTTTAGTGGCATTCTTAGCGTTCTTATCCTAAATTGAACAGGGGATGACAGTTACAAACGATCACAGTGATCACAACCACAGACGCAGAATGTGATCAAAATTATCGAAATTTACGTTCTTAGCGACAAATGGAACATACCCTAAGCTAGGCCAATAGAATCCAACCGTTCGGAAACCATCCGTATCACACACCTTTTGGGATGCAGGCGCTACAAACTATCTAAAACCCATTTATAACAAATGATCTGGTACACCAGGTGCGAGTGTGTGCAAAGAGGCCGAACAATTAAAAGGTCCCATCGATGTGGCACTATAAATATCACAAGGGCCCGCTGGATGCCTGCTATAATCCTGAATACGGTCCTGAACTTGAGGGGTAAATGTATTGGGCTTACCGCAAATAGCCCGGGGACCAAGCCCTAAGATGGGCGCCAGACCAAACCTACGCACCAACGCATACGCACCAAACCCACACGGGTCACTGTGGCGGATCAAATGAGTAGCCCCGCCACCTGCAACTTTAGCCACAGAGGATAGGGAGAGCGGCCATTGCCATATCGACACTCCACTTCCTCTGCGGCCACATCGCGTTGGCCATCAAACCGTGGGGGCCCCGTTAAGGCTACGGAAGTAAGGGAGAGCGGTGCACAATGATACCGGCACTCCTCTATCGCCACGGCCTCCGTCAGGGTGACACCCATATATGATACCGCTGACCGCGTCCTGTGGTACCATCCATACAGTATCTACAGTCGCTTCAACATGGATTTGAGGAAAAAAGCCCAAAGATGCGGCCCCAACTGAGGTTCTCTTAGCTTCACGGTGGTGCCCTGTTACGATTACCAGAGCCCCGTCATGCCAAGGTGGGAACCCACGAGAGGGAAACTATCAAGCACCTCGTTTGATTCGATCTACAACTATATATAAATAATACGTTTATACAAGTAAATCGATACACTAGTAATCTTTGAGTTACACGCTCTTAACGAAACCACTGAGTTAACATTTTACTTGTCATTTACCCTTGAGTCTTGACAAAAAATTGGCGGAATATAGTAGTTTCCGAACGTAGCCTTAATAAAAAAATATATTTTGTTACTATTCCGCCTAAATCACAGATAAATTTTAAACTAAACCAACGTGACTAGAACGTCGCGTAGCCTATTCCATAAAGTAACTTTGGCCTATTCCGGAATAGGTTTCGACGCGTTCGTTTCTACACGTAGCACCTTCGAGGGTCTTGACAGTTGACTCTTCGAGCACACGACCGGTAGATACGAAACGCGTCGAAAATTAATGTCTTTATTTATACCTATTTCAGAAGTGTTTTTATAAAAATATATACGATACGATACGATAACTCTTTATTGCATACTAAGAAAAGAAAAATTAGTACAATACATTTACAAAAACTATGAATTAACATATAAAGCAATGGGAGTTAAATGTAAGTGTTAATTTACAAATGTATTACTTAATTTAATATGTAAAATGGCAATACAATCGGCGGTCTTATCGCTAAAGCAATCTCTTACAGACAACCTTTGGATGGACAGGACAACGAAAACTTGTGAACGGTAGTGTGCAACAAAGAAATCATAAACTTTAAAATAAAATCAATACGCATTATACATAGAATACTTACATAATGTATATATATAATATATATTTATATATATATAATAAAATACATATACCTAAATAAATAAATAAATACCTACATAAATTCAATATATTATACATATATTATATTATTATATATATTGATTTCTTAAATATTTTTTTGGTATTTATATGGGTTTTCGCAATGTACGACTGGATGTATAAATTAAAAACATACTTACGCGTATATGGTATGTACTAACGTATTGAACAACACAATTCCCTTGTTAAGTTTATATTTAATAAAAGAAGCTTGATAAGGTTATCCACCATTTACAAAAAGTTATAAAATAAATATTCATTGGTTTTCATTTGAAAATGATCCATCAAACCCTTGAGAATTTGAAAATTTATTGAACTCTTTATCCGAGAATCCCTTATCCGAGTATCCCTGTTTTCCATAAATACCCTTCGTGCGGTCCTGGTGGAAATGTCCCTTGTTGAAACTAGCTCCAGCACCTAGCACCCTTCCGGATCCTTTAACACCTACTTTATTAATCGCACCACTTGTTTCATCATCCTCGTAAAACGTTTTGTCCTTTTTGTACTCGTCTTTATGATGGACGCGATGGAAACCTCTCGTTTTGGTCCCTTTTCTGTACTTTCTGTCTTCCTTTCCTTTAATTCCAACAGCAGATCCGGAAAACACTTCCGCGAGTGCATGAAATACATCATCATCATAAGCTCCTTGATCGTGGGTTCCAGCGGTTTTGAAAAACTTTTTCAAGTCTTCAATATTGTATTTCGAGTTTGATCCTTTATTTGACGCGTCTTTCTTTTTGTAGCCGGTGGTTTTGACATTGTTTTTGGTCTGGTCGCTCCCGCTGCTCGCTGTACTGTCGGCCTCGTCGAGTAGTTTCGAGAAATCGTCTAAATCTTCTTCTTCGACCTCGTACTTCAAATCCTTGAGGTCAGTGTCGAGCTTGTCAAACTCGAGCGAGCCTAACCCTGCCGGGGCTGCCTCGCTCAACCAATACACCGCCATTGATAACAACAAGCACAATTTCTTCTGCATTATGTCCCAATTTTTTGTGCGTTCTTGTGCAATTGAAGAAGGTTGCGACACTGACATACATGGAATACGGTCAGCTTTTATAGCCTTTTGTTCAAATTAGCAAGCAAGGATTGTTTTTTCTAGAGATGAGTGATTTAATGATGTTCTGGTTACGGACCAGCGGACCGGTAATCGGTGCAACGACTTGGATCGGTCAAGGTTCCGGTTTCGTTGTACTCGATCATGAATGGTCACAAGTTGGCGATACTGTTTGTCAGTTAACCAACAAGACTAGGTATTGAATAATAGGCAGCCAATCGAAATTTTCACAGAATATGCGTGATAATGTTTTTTTTTTCACACTCACCTCATTGTAAGTGATGATGTGTTCGAAGGTGTTAACAGGCTTAACCTAGAATTATTGGCTCTCAAAGATAGCTGCCGGAACACATGTTATTTATTAAGTGCTTGGCGACAGATTTTCTACTGGTAGCTAGCCAGGCGGGCATTCGCAAAAAGCCCTTCCACCATGCGGTGGAGCTCAAGCCCGCGGCGGGATTCGAACCAAGGACATTCTGCGCGGCAGTCCCAAGCCATTGCCACTGAGCCATCACTGCTTCGTAAGGTATTAAAGTTGACTGCGTAACAAATAGCAAAAAGTTATAGGTAATACTTAAAACAAAATTGAAATTAATTAGTGATGCTCCTATTCTACGTGTTTTGTTTTTGCTCTGCGATAGAACGAGGCCTGCGAGGAATGGGAATAAAATTCACGAAATTACCGTTTCGTATTCTCCAGTTTTTTCATTCAAAACTGAGCCGGTTCAATTATTTTTTGGCATTGAAATTTTAGGAAAGATATCCTATCATTTTCTTTAATGTTAAAAACTTTTCAAATTGGTCTAGTGGTCTTCTGAGTATGGCGGTAAAAGGAGCCATTTTTAGTCATTTTCAGGGTCATATTTTCTTTAGTAATAATAAGATGCTGAAAAAAGGAAATGACATATGTATGACACGCCCCCGCAAAATATAAGATTGCTTTAGAAGCATTATCTAAGAAGAAAATAGAAAAATCGCACGCATCTTTCCCTCATAATAGGTACATAACAATGCAATCGTCATAATTGGTGTGGCTATGGATAATACTCTTTACCCGTAATTTAGTAGAACAACAAATAGTAAAACGTGCCAGCGAAGGTCAGACGCGCTACGGGCTTCTAACATAATAAAATTATACTTTTATGTCTATGATAGACCTAAAAAGTACGATTAGATAGATTATCTATATGAGACAAATCTGCCACTGGCAAAATATCTAGGCGTTTTATGTTTTTTATCCGATTTTTATATAGGTATAGCAGGGGTTATAGTATCTGGAGTCAGTAATGGGAGAACGGTAAAAAGTTTTTTTTTTTATGCCTGATAGGTTAGCCTTTGACCACTCTCTCACCTGATGGTAAGTGACGATGTGGTCGAAGATGTTGTTCAGGCTAACCTAGAAGTATTGGCTCTCAAAAGCTGCCGGAACACACCGCTAAGTGCTTGGCGACAGATTTTCTACTTGAGGGTGGTAGCTTGCCAGGCGGGCATTCGCAAAATGCCCTACCACGCTGCTATAACGACTGCCATCTTAAGACGACAACCGGGACTGACGGTTTAACGTGCCCTCCGAAGCACGGAAACGCTCAGTAGTAAATTTCACTAGCGGTCACCCATCCAACTCATGACCGCGGCGGACATTGCTTAACTTTGCTGATCGGTTGAGAACAGCTAAGTAGACTTCGCTACGAGCGCTTCAACGAGCCAATACTTCTAGGTTAGCCTGAACAACATCTTCGACCACATCATCACTTACCATCAGGTGAGATAGTGGTCATAGGCTAACCTAGCAGGCATAAAAAAAAAACCTACCACGCGTGAGAGTCACGGCCATTCACCAACAAATCTGTTCACTTACGAAGGAGCGCCTCTCCCCTAGAAATTATTGATGTACATTTGTCGAGTAGACTTCGTTTGTACAGACCTTATGGGTGTAATACTAATAGCACATACAGTAAAACGTGATCGCTTGGGGAGGCAGAATTGATTGCAACACACTCAAAAATATGGATAGGATGTGGTCTTCTTGAGTGCGAATGTCTCTTATAGATGTATTATAGCTAATACTTTCCTCGTAAGTGTTGGCTGTCGTGGCCGCAGGCACAGGATAAATGATAGATACTATGGAAGAGTCCAGGATGTAAGTCTTGTGGGTATTTTCTTTACTCATCTGGTAAGCTACCGCTCTCAAACACAAAATCTTTCGAAACCTATCATTGAGAACCCTTTCGAGGTTTAACGATGTTTTTCAAACTTAGACATAGAATAGATATATTTTACTGCCCTATAGCAGTATATCCCTATAACCCTATACTATGCAAGACACAGACACAGATTACCCGTCCATGATATAACTTTGATTTTGGTACTTGAGCAGATTTCTTTTGCTTTTTATTTTTATTCTAAAGTAGGATATGATGGATATGAATTCAGAACGTCAACCAACCGGAACCGGAACCCTGTTCACACCACCGAGTTCAAACTTACCTGCCCGGTAGATCGAACTATCGCTGCTTCGTGATTAATAGCATTTAATAGAAAATCCAAGAACAAATGCATGGTTCACTAAACTTCACTATTTAGTAGAAGGTACTACTAATGATAAATATCAATCTTTGGAGATTATTTCGTCCAAGTTAGTATTGCATATAACTATAATAATAATTTTAATATTTCCGACACACATAACTTTTTTCACTCCGGTTTCCTAATTTTTTTAGGGTTCCGTACCCAAAGGGTAAAAACGGGACCCTATTACTGAGACTTAGCTGTCCGTCCGTCCGTCTGTCACCAGGCTGTATCTCAAGAACGGTGATAGCTAGACAGTTGAAATTTTCACAGATGATGTGTTTCTATTACCGTTATAATAACAAATACTTACTAAAATTTAAATAAAATAAATATTGAAAGGGGCACAACAAACTTGATTTTATTACCGTTTCTTGTTCGATACTAATAACGGTGACAGGTAGACGCTTTAACTATTCACAGAATATTTAGTTTTATGTTCTCTTTTAATATAATTAATTAAAATAAAATAAAATAAATCTATAAGGGGGCTCCCATAAAATAAAATAGGTTTTCGCCGTACCTACCCAGCTCAATCGGACACTGCGAAAAGTGTCCGTAACTTGCAAGATTAGGTTACAGATAATGGTACGGTACCCTTCGTGCGCGAGTCCCACTCGCACTTGGGCGGTTTTCTATTTATAATCCGATAGGGCCTTAACTTGTAAAACCGATGAAAGCGTATCGTATACGTAGGGTACCTACACAAAAAGTCTAGCCCAACTAATAAATAAATCAATTTATCTAATATATATATCCTGATTTTCAAAGCATTCTCATCACATCTTTGGTTTTTGGGAAAATAAAGAAATCGCGTGGTGCTAGGTCTGGGCTATGTGCAGTAAATATTTTTTCAGAAACTAAAAATATCGCTGTCTTGTTGCGGTGTGCGGCATTGCCAAAGCATTGCATTGTGTTGTTCTTGCTTTTAAAAAGACACTGGGAAAACAAATGGTGGTGTAAATGTGGAAATCATGAAGCAGTGATGGCTCAGTGGCATTGGCTATGGATTGCCGCGCAGCAGGTCCATGGTTGCATGAATCCCGCCGCGGGCTTGACCTTCGCCTCATTGTGGAAGGGCATTTTGCGAATGCCTGCCTGACTAGCGACCATCAAGTAGAAATTCTGTCGCCAAGCACCTAACGGTGTGTTCCGGCAGCAGTCCTTGAGAGCCAGTGAAATTACAGGCATATGAAACTTCATAAAAATGTTTTAATATTGTTATGTTTGCAATAAGGCCTGCTATGCGGATTACATTACAAAATTACAATGGACGTGGGTTCGAATCCCGCACATGACTTAGATTTTTCTATCGTATGTTTGTAATTTGATAAAAATGTTTCAATGTGACGGGTGCAGTGCAATTTGTGACTTGTGATGAAATGCATCTGTTATAGGCAGAGGTTAGTCCGC
Organism: Plagodis pulveraria; assembly: GCA_963890685.1. Taxonomy (NCBI): domain Eukaryota; kingdom Metazoa; phylum Arthropoda; class Insecta; order Lepidoptera; family Geometridae; genus Plagodis; species Plagodis pulveraria. The sequence goes on from OY982967.1 coordinate 23,285,286, forward strand.
TTTACATCAGATGGGCCCCGAGCTTGTTCTGCACAATAACATAAAAAAAAACCCTGGACCACGCTTACCGATCGATTGATCGTTTCGTGAACCTCTGTTTTTGTATTATTTCTGCGAAGTTGCGTCAAGACAGCTGATCACGTTTGTCCATTCAATGTCAATGCAACCTTATGCAACAACACTTTTCTATTACTTAAGTATTACAACAACTTATTTGCTGATAGGCTTTGCATTTGTTTATGTAAGTACTTACCTAAATCAAAATATATTACGTGTTAGTAAATTATGATGTAGTCAAAGATTGTAGCATAAGAATAAGCATTGCAATTCAACGGGGCAATGCTGCCAGGATGCAGTGCACGCTGCCAACTGGTAGCGGGCTGGAGCATTTGGACTGCCTATAAGTCTGCAATGACTTATAGGGATCTAAAAGCTTTTATTGTAGTAGCTGTAGTGTTGTATATAGTTCGTAGTATTTTGTTAATAAAGGCATACCACCGGTAAAAAACAAAAATTACCTTATATAAAGGGTTTTCCAATAAGGACTTGACAACTTTTTTTCAAAATATAATGCAATCCATTTGAGTTATTTCAAAAACTTTAGTATCGGGTTGAAGTACAATCAAAACATTTATGAATGGAACACGATTTCGTTCATATGGCCACCGCGGGCACGTTTGCAGCGGTCGATTCGTTGGACCCAATTTTCGATGACTCGGCCACACATTTCGGCTTAAACGGCTGCTATTTCGCGTTCAATGTTGGCTCTGAGCTCTTCCAACGTCGTCGGCTTGTTGGCATAGACCAATGACTTGACGTAGCCCCAAAGAAAAAAGTCTAGAGACGTTAAATCGCACGAACGAGGCGGCCAATCGACTGGTCCATTTCTTGAGATAACGCGCTCATCAAACTTACTCTTCAATAAATCGATTGTAACGTGTGCTGTGTGGCTTGTGGCACCGTCCTGTTGAAACCATATGTTGTTCAAGTCTATATCTTCCAATTCTGGCCAAAAATAATCGGTAATCATGGCGCGATAACGATTACCATTCACAGTAACGTGACGATCATAATCGTCGACGAAAAAATATGGCCCTATGACGCCGCCGCGCCGGCATGCAAACCGCACCAAACAGTTATTTTTTGTGGATGAAGTGATGTTTCACGAAGCACATGTGGATTTTCACCCGACCAATAACGCATATTTTGCTTATTGACGAATCCATTGAGCCAAAAATGAGCTTCGTCACTGAAGATGATTTTGCGATGAAATTGATCATCTTGGCGCGTCTTTTCCAGAGCCTAATCGGAGGATGTACGTCGCTTCAAATGGTCCATCTGCTTCAATTCTTGAGTCAGCTTGATCTTGTATGGGTGTAAACCAAGATCCTTACGTAATATTCGCCATAAAGTGGTCTGTGCGATGCCCAACTCTTGAGAACGCCGTGGAATTGACTGAATTGGATCATTTGCTACGGACGTTTCAACGGCAGCGATATTTTCGACACTTCGACCAACCCGTTGTCTCACTGGCACGGCAACATCACACAACGAATATGTAGACTCAAATTTTTGCACTAAACTTGTTACCGCCTGTCTACTAGGACGAGAATTACGACAGAAAATCAGAGTTAACGCTCTTAAAGTAGCGGTCACCGACTCCGAATTTCTGTAGTACATTTTTATAATTTGCAGACGTTGTACGTTCGTGTACTTTACCGTGATGAAAATGTTAAGTTTATTGTACAAATTGACAGTGAAAGTTTAATGATTAGTGAAAGGGTGCGATCAGAAATTTAATTCAAAGTTGTCAAGTCCCTATTGGGAAACCCCTTACATACAATGATTACAATGATATATATATGGGAGTTCCGAAAATCCAATACCCATTAGACTACATACACGCTGCAGTAGCCTAGTAGACCTAATAGACCATCTCTAATCGAACAAAGTAGAACTACGCAAAAGACCAGAATTCTAGGAGTAGACAGATAATCAGCATATAGCTGTAGGTGCATGTTTATAAACAATATTGTACGTTTATTAACAAACTACTACAAACTACATTAAATAACTATAACGAAAAGAAAGCATTTAGGGAACCTAAAGGCCATTGCAGCCGTCCAAATGCGTTTTATTTTTATTGTGGTGGAACTGCATTCGTAAAATGTCTTTCCATCATGCGGTGAAGCTAAAGCCAGCGCGATGGAGATCGAACCATGTATCTGCGGAGATGTCCACACAAGCTCCGGCAGTAAAATGTTTAAATATCAACTGTTTTTTTTTTTCGGATTGTCTCAGATGGGTTATGCTAATGGTACTCTAAATGGTGTGCTACAGGTTACAAGCAACAATATTCTAAATATTCTTTGTGTAGGTAAATCAAAATACGAAGTACTATCAAATTCGTATTTATTTGCGTAAAAATATTTACATCGAAATCATCATACAAACATAACAAAACGGCTATTAAATTATTAACACATATTTACAAGGGTTACAATTTGTTGAGCTATTCGTGGTCATCATCATCTTCTTCGTCATCGTCTTCATACTCATACTCCTTTTCATGACTGCTGCCTCCTTTCTTTCCGTAGTCCTCGTCATGGTGGTAATGGCTGTCGTTTCCTTCCTCGGCTGAATGGCCAGCCTCGGCATCGTCAATATGTCCCTTAGAATGAGAGCCAGATTTACCAAAATCACCCTTATCGTAGCCAGACTTATGAAGGCCTCCTTCCTTGTGCCCACCTTCTTCAGATGCGTGGCCACCCTTTTCGTAACCGTGCTTGTTAAAATGACCGCTCTTATCAGCAACGTCGTAAAAATCATGATCCTTCTTGAACTCGTCCTTATTGAACACTTTGTGGTAGCCGGTGATCTCTTCGCCTTTGCTGAAATGTTTCTTGTGTCCGTGGTCACCACCCTTGTAGCTCTCTCCTGATTCGTGGTGCTTGCCGTGAGCGGCAGCTTCATCGTGATGCGCACCTTTCTCGCCTTTGTTCTCAGCATAATGACCCTCCTTGTGCTCCTTGCCGTAATGTCCAGATGCTCCTTTAGCGTGGTGACCTTTGGATTCATATCCTTTGCTTCCTTTCTCACCGTGAGCGGCATGATGCCCTTCGTTGAAATCGCTGCCACCTCCCTTCTCAAAAGCGTGTCCGTGGTCGAGCCCGATTAATTCTTCTCCCTTTTCCTCGGATGCATCGTCATCGTCATCGTCTTGGGCATCCTCGACAACGATAGGTTCGGCGGCGACATAGGGCAGAGGGGCAGGCGCCAGGTCGTATACTTCAGTATATTTCAATGGCTGTGCTACGGGTATTGGTGCGGCAAAAGCATGGGGCTGCTGATATCCATGTGCTCCGAGCTGGATGAGGCTGGCAGGGCCGTTGTTGTCGTTCCTGTATATGTAGCTAGTCGCAGCTGGAACAAATCCCACCTGTATGGCCGAAGCAACGGCTCCAGCGAACAGCAAACTAATGAATGTGTTCACCATATTGAGTTGAGATGTGTATTGCACTGATGCCTGTGCTGTAATAATTTGATAAGCCCGTTTCCCAATATTTATATCAAAACTAGAGACAAAAGAACTGTGAGTGTGTCACCTCACCTTTCTTGTAGCCATGTAACAAATTACTTATCAGACGAGGTTATAGGTGACAAAGAAGCTTGGTAATGAAAAAATTTGCTATTGTGCAATAAATAATGCGGGCACGCCGACCGCAAGATAAATAGGCGTGAAATGCTTTTTTTTTCGAAGAGCCTACGTGAATGACTTGGCTAAAGAAATAATTTAGTTTACGAGTAACAAACTTATGTTAGTTGTTTTAGTATTAGCCTGTGAGTCCATAAAACAGCATAAAGTGTCTGTTGTCAGTATTTACATTTCCACCAAGCTCTCTTTGTGAACTTCACACATAATATTTGGTACATCACAATGAGTGATTTATATAGGTTCCTACTCGTATGATGGGTATGATAATAACTTATCATTATAGCTTTGTTTTAGGTGTGTAAATAGATGAAAATGTGTTAATGTCAGGCTAATTAAAAGAAACCATTGACTTTTGAAGTAGTTAGTAGTAGCATAATTAGTTTAGCGATAATTTTACTACTTAAGTTACTCCTACTTGTGTTAAGTTAGCGTTAACACTGTTAATGCTACTAGTTCAGGTATTTTTTCAAGCGTACTATGTCAATATATCAATATGCAATAAAAAAAATACTCTAAATCTTAATGTGTAAATATTCCTTGTTAATAATATAGGGTAAACAATGTCACACGACCCCATAGAATTCAAATTGCAGTGAGAACCACTAGTTATGTTTTATTAAACATTAATTGACTTCTAATTCTAACTAATTATTTCACTAGAGACTCAGACTCAGACACTTTAGAAGAATTGAAAACGTAATTCTTCAAAGCGAGACACAGTTATATTTAAGTAAGGGTTTTCAAAGCGTTTTCACAGTAACTATATTTAATTTTATACTATTCTGTGTAAGTCTTAGATTTACTCTAGAGAAACAAATATTGAGCACCTCCGTAGCTATAGCAGTGTCCGTTGATTTTCAATACTTTATCAAGCAGAGTAAATGAGTATTTACTCGAATTTGAATCAAATTAAAAAGACTATCGTTCATAACTACACTGAGTATCACTAGTTTCTAAAAATAATTCTGACAATTTAAATCGTCATCATAATTATGTACTACTAAGAAAATCTGTTCAAGTTTTTTTTTATGGGAAACGAGGGCAAACGATCTCCGTCGCCCACGAACATCCGCAACACCAGAGGTTTCGAGGATGCGTTGCCGACCTTTGAGGAGGGAATATGCTCTCGTCTTGTAGGCCCCTAAGTCGTATCCGTTCGGAAATACTGCACCTGGCAGCTGGTTCCATATTGTGGCAGTGCGAGGTAGAAAATGCCGTGAAAATCGCAAGGTTGTGGACTTCCAGACGTCCACATGAAATTGATGAAACATCATGCATGCGAAATTCAGCTGCAGGTAGTAAATCGAACAGTTCGTCAGAACACTCCCCGTGATAGATGCGGTAGAAGATGCAGAGTGATCCAACATCTCTACGTAGTGCCAAAGGGTCGAGCCGGTCGAAGAGAACTTGATCGTCAACGATTCGAGTCGCTCTGCGTTGTATGCGGTCAAATGGAAGAAGCTGGTATTGAGGAGCTCCCGCCCAGAGATGAGAGCAGTATTCCATGTGAGGCCGAACCTGAGCCTTATACAATTGGAGGCAATGGGCCGACGTGAAGTACCGCCTCGCCTTTCCAAGCACACCAAGCTTTTTAGAGGCTAATTTAGTCTTATCTTCCAAGTGACAGCGAAATCGAACGACGTAGTATAGTATAATAAGTACACATATTACGTTATTTCCGGGATGTTACTATTTTATTTTAGTTTGGTACCATGGCGCAATCCCATCCTGAGAATATTCATTTACTTTGTACGTATACATTTTATTTTATTGAAGCGATGATAGCTCAAGTGTAATGAGTGTGTCACCTGCCAAATAGCAGCCAAATAGTGAGTAAAAACATTTTTTTCTCCCAAATCCTTCGAGACTGGTATCAAAATGAATGTCGTCATTGGGTCGTTTAACCTGTCAAGTGGTATTCCTGGTGAGAAAGAGGTATACGTAACACAACGTTGACCATTGAAGCAGCCGCCGAGTAGTATGCTGTTTTCCGGCGTGAAAGGCACGCGCGGTATGCAGGAAAATTACAGTTCGATGAGATGTAAGATATAATATTTTGTAAGGTGATCGCCATTGAACACAATGATTCACGTGCTCTGCCAGGTTTTTAATAGTTACCTATAGAAGAGCAGAATGCCAGCTTAACATTAAGCATAAGTCTTGCTTATTTTGCCTATTTATTTAAAATAATGTGCGAAATGAGCAAGACTATACTTACCGAAAACATTATGTTTATTGCTTTTCGAAATACTCTCCTTCACATTTTAAACATTTTTTCTTGCGATCGAACCATTTTTTAAAACAGGAGGACCACAGATCTGAAGGCATGTTTTCTACGTGCTGATTGAACGCTATCACTGCCTCTTCGGAGTTGGTAAAAGTGAAACCTCTCATAAAATCTTTGATTTTGGGAAAAATACAGAAATCACAAGGTGCTAGGTCGGAGCTATGTGCAGGATGGGTGACGAGTTGTACTTTTTCGGAAGCTAACGAAAAACTTTGTTTTGTTGGCCGTGTGTGAAGAAGCGTTGTCATGATGTAGGAGAACACGGCTTTTTGGTCGTCTTTCGCGAACTTTTTCTAACACCCTGGGTAAACAAATGGTAGAATACCACTCGGCATCAACACTCTTTTGATCTTCAAGTGGAATTGTACAGATGGGTCCCGTAGCTGAGAAAAAAAAACGCGATAATTTTTTTACCTCACTTTTGTTCGCCGGTTCTCATTTTCGCGTTCAAAATAATAAATCCACGTTTCGTCCCTGTGACAACGTCACAAACAGCATTAGAATGTCCGTGGTCGTACTTCAGTAACATTTGTGAGCACCATTCCCGCTTCTGATCCGCTGTCAGTTCATGAGGGATCCAACGACAACAAAGTTTCCGAACTTTTAATTCTTCGTGTGAAATTTTATGAATTTGGCTCACACCAATCCCCAATAGTTATTTTTTATGCTTGATAGGCTAACCTTTCACCACTATCTCACTTGATAGTAAGTGATGATGTGGTCGAAGATGTTATTCAGGCTAACCTAGAATTACTGGCTCTCAAGGACAGCTGCCGGAACACATGTAAGGTACAGAAAATCTGTCGCTATGCAGATGCGACAGATTTTCTACTTGAGGCCGGCTTGCCCGCGTAGCTAGCGTGGTAGCTAGCCATGCGAATTCGCAAAATGCCCTACCACCATGCTATAACGACCGCTTAACATCAGGTGGGCCTCGAGCTTATTCCGTCAAAATAACATTTAAAAAAACTTTGGAAATCAATAATGAGCTTAGTTTCCTAAGGAAAATATCGAAATGAAGTAAATCTGGGGTGATGGATAACTACACATAAAATAGTAATGTATTCTATGTGTCCTACACATAGAATAATAATGTATTCTATCCATCACCCCAGACGCCTAAATAAATAATATATTACAACTATGAATATAATAAATTCGTGCGCCCTTACCTGGTTAAACCAAGCAGAGTGTCGGTAGTATGTCATAAGTATTTTGTTAGGGTTTATATATAAGGGTTCTCTCTAGCCAGGTGGAGGCAATGATGACCCAGGGGCAAATAATTGACATAAGAGACGGGGCCAAAGGGTCAATGGTTAAAACCCTGCCGCGGAACGAGCTTCGGACGCTATTTATCACTACATATTACAACATAATCTGTCCCTAATCGTATGGTGATGGTATATTTGGTATGTTTACAAATTAGCCTGTCCGTCACTCAATACCCACAGATAATATAGATACTTACGAAATATATCTAACTATCTATAGATGAATTGATCAAAGCGAACCTGACGTATTCTTGTATTATTTATTACTGAACCTTAAAAAAGGAAACAAATTAGTTTTTATGGCTTATTTTATAACTACAATCATACTTAAATACAAAATATTTACAAATCACTCTTAGGTACCAAAATCAACAACACTATAACAAACATATTCAACAAGCTTAAATCAGTGCTTAACCACGTAGCCGTAGCTCTTGCCGGCATACTTCGTGTCCTTAGCTCCGAAATCTCCGTCATGATGGTGAGCGGACTCTCCTCCTTCTTCTCCTGAGTGGGCGTCGTGATGTTCGTCCCCAGAATCCTTCTCAACGACACCTTCCTTTCCGAAACCATCATCATGGTGACCTGACTCGTGTGATTCTCCCTTCTCAGAACCTGCGGCGTCTGATCCGTGATGCTCGTGTCCATTTCCATACTTTTGGAAGTCTCCTTCATGCTTTTCTCCATCATAAAAGTCGTGGTCTTTCTTGAGTTCGTCCTTGTCGAAGACATTGTGATATCCTTCGACCGCTGCTCCTTTGCTTTGCGCAGCCTTGTGTCCGTGATCTCCTCCTTTGTATCCATGACCTTTTTGGTAGTTTTTACCTGAATCGTCGGCTTCTCCATAATGTGTTTTATGACCTCCCTGGTCTGAAACTGCGAAGCTCTCGTACTTCTCAGTATGGTAGTCCCCCGCGCCTCCTTTTCCGTATTTGTGACTTTTTGCATATCCTTTATAACCCTTGTCTCCATAGTCGTGGTGTCTTTTTATCCCGTAATCTTCACCCTCGCCGTGATCATGATATATTGCGTGACCAAAATTACTAACCCCATGCAAGTAATCGGAAAAGTCCTTGAACTTTCCACCGAAATCGGAACCGTATCCTTCGAAAATCTTTTCATAATCTTCATTAGCTATTCCTTCAATATGGTCTTCATCTTTTTCTTCTGACTTTTCCTCCACGGGTATCGTGTAAGCTTCACTAGCATGGGAAGCTGCTTTTGTCCCGTCTACTTCTTTTTCATGGAAAGGTCCAGCCACGGCGGTGGCGGGTGCAATGTAAGCTTGAGGCTTCTCATACAATTTTGATAAGTGTTCCATAACTTCGCTCTCTCCCATTTTGATAACACTTGCGGGTCCGTCTTTCTCTTTCTTGTATATGTACCCTGTCGCAGCGGGTTGAAGGTCAGAGCCCGTGGTTCGGACCATAACCATCCTCTCTACAGTCTCCCGCATTTCCATGCAGGATCCATAGGCAAACATAAAAAGTATTGGAGCAATTGCCCGCACCATGTTTCTGGCGTAAATGGTTGGTGCAGTAATGACGCCGGAGGTCAAGAGTACTACTTATATAGTGAATATAATACTACATCGAACATTGACATTCATAAATGGGTCGATTCGAGAGCGCTCTCTAGATTGGGCAATAGTCTTTTGTGTCAATGATAATGAAAAACCCTGTATTAGTTATTATACGGTGCATTACTTCGCGTTCAATTAGGCACTAATATTAACTATAGCTACCTACCTATTTATGCATGAACTTTTTATTGTTAACGTACCTTTATAGTGAGAAAAAAAAATCTTATGAATATTATAACATTGCGTTTACAATGTAGTGCTGCAAGTTGAAGTCACACTAACAGTAGCTTATGACTATAGTATGATTTATAACATGTTGGTTGCCGCAGCGGTGCAACCTATTGCCGCTCGCCTTGTTTCAACGCGAACTTAATGAGTTGTTTAAATGAGGCTAGAAGCTGTAATCCAAGTCTTCTACCACTTAATGTTATATATGTTGGTACTTGCCTTGTTTGACAACGTGATCAGGTCACTAAATATTTTTATTAAATATATTTAGTGACCTGATTTGGAAGAATTAAGTGATTGTTTTTTGGAATTACTTTTTCTTTATACCGAACTGAGTAGCACTTGAACACTATCTCACCTGATGTTAAGTGACGATGCGATCGATGATGGAGCGCGCTTACCCAGAAGATACCTGTTCAATCGCGTTTTGTAGACCCCCATATTGTACTTAACCGGAAACACAGACTCAGGCAAGGTGTTCCATTCCCTAGCGGTACGTATGAACTTGGATGGGTGGTCGCTGGTTGCATTTTCTATTGAGCGCGATTCAAATTAATTAGGAGCTTGTAACAGAAACTGTTGTGTTAGATTGTGAATTAAATAAAGTGCAATATCAATGCGCCCTGCACGTGGCAGCTACGACCTTTTGTTACTGCGAAATGTGGGAAAATTTGAGAAAGTAATACTTTTCACATGGATGCAATTGTCCGATTTTAAATTATCAGCATGGATGTTCGGTCACATTTTAGTGAAAGATAGATGCTAATATTCGCTATGGTTGACTATGAGTTACAAATTTTTTTTTTAAATTAATTTTGTTGTCATAATGGCCGTCCACTTAATGTAGGTATTAGGGATTAACAGAGTCGCATTAAGGGGCGACAACGCATTGACAGTACTTATGATATTGCAAATGTCTATAGGCGACGCTAGCCGCTTACCATCAGGCAGGCCGTATTCTTGTTGGCCGTCATATCACATATATAGCAAAAATATTGCAAATAATTATTCTTTGAATAGGAGTTTACCTTTGAAGTGACCTAAACTCAGAGAATCGCCCCCAAAAGGCACTGACAAGTGTTAGGTTAATAGTTTTCCTTTTTTTATGTTATTCTGACGGAACAAGCTTGAGGCCCACCTGATGTTACGCAGATTAGCCTCTGCCTAGAACAATGCATTTCATCACAAGTGACGAATTGCATTGCGCCCGTCACCTTGAGATATACGTAGTTGTTAGTGTCATGTGCCTATAATTTCACTGGCTCTCAGGGACTGCTGCCGGAACACACCGTTAGGTGCTTGGCGACAGATTTTCTACTTGAGGGTGGTAGCTAGCCAGGCGGGCAATCGCAAAATGCCCTTCCACCATGCGGTGAAGCTCAAGCCGGCTGTGGGGATCGAACCAAGGACCTGCGGCACGGCAGTCCATAGCTATTATTTACCGCTCGGCCATCATTGCTTCTAATATACTTGAACAGGTTTTTAGCAAAATACATTAAAAAAGGATAAAAGTATGCACAACCTATATAAAAAATGATAACAAAATATAATTTTCCAAAAACTTATCAGAGAACTTGTTGGATGCGACGGATGATCAAATGCTGGCTTTATTTTAATTTGGCTCAACAACTAAGCATTGCTATCGAACGGGCGAAGTGGACTACAGTATTTGGACTACCTGTACACACGACAAATTTTCTACTTGAGTGGTAGCTATCAAGCCGGGCATTCGTAAAATTTCCTTCCACCATGCCTTGAAGCTCAAACCGACGCGGCACGGGCGGCGGCGGGGATCGATCGAACCATGGACCTCCCGGACCGCAGTCCATTGCTATAACCGCTCGGCTAGCTTGGCAAGCGTGGGGATTATAACAACTTTTGAAGCAATGATGGTCGAGCGGTCATAGCTATGGACTGCCGCGCCGCAGGTCCCTGGTTCGATCCCCACCGCCAGCTTGAGCTTCACCGCAAGGTGGAAGGGCATATTGCAATTGCCCGCCTGGCTAGCTACCACCCTCAAGTAGAAAATCTGTCGCCAAGCACCTAACGGTGTGTTCTGGCAGCAGTCCTTGAGAGCCAGTGAAATTACAGGCACATGAGACTTACCAACTACGTCACAAAGTGACGGGCGCAGTGCAATTCATGACTTGTGATGAAATGCATCTGTTATAGGCAGAGGTTAGTCCACTTAACATCAGGTGGGCCTCGAGCTTGTTCCGTCACAATAACATAAAAAAAAGAGGCCTTTATGTAACAGTGGACGTATAACGGCTATTGAAGTAATGATGATACCTCTTTGAACAATAATTAATAAAATAATTATATTTATTCACATGTGTTTAAAAAACAGACATTGAAAGTTAAATTACTTACGTTATCTCTTATTTTATTAATATCAAATTATTTAATATAACTTCGCAATCTGTTACTATAAATTACACATCTACTAGAGAAAAAAATATAGTCATGTGCGGGATTCGAACCCGCGTCATGGTATCTCTGGCCGGGGTATGCTCTGACCGACTGAGCTAACATGATAATGACTCTACTTTTTCCTCTCGTTCTTTAACCATCGTATGAGGATGGACCTGTTTCAATATAATTTGCGTTTGAGCGCCAAACTATTATTCAAAGACGTCTCAAAACGTCTGGTGACCAAAATGCTGGCATATACTTTGCACAGAGGATAAGCATTGCCATACAACGTGGCAATGCGGCCAGCATTTTGGGAACACTGCCTAATGGTAGCGGAATATTGGATTAGTTTTTGTTTTTTTAGTTAATTTTAAGTTTTTTAGTTAAATATGTTAATCAGTAAAATTTAGTTATATTTGTAAGCATTACTGCAACCAATTATATGTTATTTGGCCAAAATATATACCTACTATTTGTGTTTGAAATTATTTAATCGTAATAAGCTGTACCACAGAAGAGCGATACCCTCTTACATAGAAGTATGTAGTTACAAACTCAAAAGAGGGTGTCAAACCCATAAAATGTATCTTGGATTACTGTACTGTACTGTATCAGACGGATCGTCCACTGCTGGACACAGCCTCCCCTATTAAGTGGGTATTTGCCATAATCCCCACGCTTGGCAGGCGGCTTGGGGATCGCAGTGTAAGATGACAGTTCTTTAGAAGGCGCTGCTACCCACCTTCCAGTATTTTTCCCTTAGTCACCTCTTACGACACCCACGGGATGATATGGGGAGGTGCAATTCTAACCCGGCACCCCACGGGGAGTATCTTGGATTAAATTTACCGAAATAAAATAGTTAATGTTGTAATGCTGGTAGGATGAAATGGCGATAAGTCTCTACCTTTTTGACTACTTTTTTACTCTCTACTTTTTTACTCATCTCTTCCCGTTGGAGAACTAGAAGAGGGCTAAGGCAAAAAAAAATAATTTGGTCAGCAGCGTCTTCTGAGGAACTGTTATCTGATACTGCAATCCCCAAGACGCCTGCCAAGCGTGGGGATTTAAGTAAATCTCCCCTTAAAGAGGGAGGCTGTCAGCAGTGGACAATCCGGCTGATACAGAAGTGCGGATCAGACTTCCGCTAAGTATCTGGAACTGTATAAAAAAAACTAAGTTTTGGGTAAGTATATGTATTCTACGTTGGTATAGAACCCTCGGTGTGCTGGTCCAACTTGCAGTTGGCCAGTTTTATTAAATTATCATTAAGTAACTGCAAAAATATTGGCCAACTAGCTGTACCAGCGACTTCGTTCGCGATTGCCGTTTCTGCAGACTAATTATTCATCACGAGTGCCCGTGGGGTGCCGGGGTGCCTGTGGGGTATCGTGCAGTCCATGGGTGCCAGGCTGCCCGTGGGGTCACTCGTCACTATTATAACAAAAAAATAATTATTAAAATCGGACTACGCGTTAATAAATTACAACTAAGTGTACATTTTGACTTTTATCCCCGGTCCCGAGGGAACTGTGCTGAATTTCGGGATAAAAAGTATACAATGTCCTTCTTCGTAGTATGAACTGCAATCATGGTAAGTTTCATTGATAATCATTTAGTAGTTTTGGCGTGATGCGCTGGTGAAAAACTGTGAAAAAATTAAAGCAAAAATGGTATACCGACTTCCAAACCGGAAAAGTATGACATTAATTGTGGAAGTCAGACCATTATAATGTGAGCTCACAGTGCTCTGAATCAGCATGATACCGACTTCAACATGTTATTTCTTACTTTTTAGTGTCGGAAGTAGGATGCGTTTTTTTTTAACTTTGATGTAATTGAGCCCTTGTTAAATATGGCCTCAAACTGTCAATTTGACGGATAACTTTATGTAGGTAATAAATAAATATTAAAATATAGTAGCTTGTACCACAAGGGAACAAAATTATAATTTAACCGCAAGGGCGCTATTTTGAATTCAGAGCGGAGCGAAAGATTCTATAGTAGAATCCCAAGCGCAGCGAGGGCCTCCCTCAAAAAGACCGCATTCACTCGTTCTTCAATTATTTTTATTTTCACGCCAGTTTTGTAAATGTTTTTTATAATAAAAAAAATCACGTGACCAAAATGCCTTGCACTACAATACAACGTGAAAGTTGATATTTTCGAACTCTTTTCCGCCCTCTATAAAACTGTAACAGAAAAGACCTACTTTGTTCGCACTTTTAGACGAATCAATTATAGTTTTTCGAATAGATAAGATGATAAAATATTTTGTTCTCTACGCAATTAGCACTCGTGACTATGACATGGTGAATTTTCGAGTATTGGAACCGTCTGCAAATACCTAATGTTTGGTGTACAGTCGACATCAGTAACATATAACAAAACAAAAATGTACATATTTATAGTAGTATATTTTGAAACGCTCGTAGCGATTTCTTTTTGTTTAAGCCGTTCTTAATCGATCAGCTAAGTTAAGCAACGTCCGCCGCGGTCAGGAGTTGGATGGGTGACCGCTAGTAACATTACTACTGAGCGCTTCCGTGCTTCGGAGGGCACGTTATGCCGTCGGTCCCGGTTGTTGTCTTACGATGGCAGTCGTTACAGTATGATGGTAGCTGTCCTTGAGAGCCAGTACTTCTAGGCTAGCCTGAACAACATCTTCGACCACGTCATCACTTACCATCAAGTGAGATAGTGGTCAAAGGCTAACCTATCATCAATAAAAAAAAAAACAATCGCCTGCAATAATAGGTATACACATTGTAATTTTCAAAATTGTGGCAATGACTTATGTGTCTCTATGTACACAGAAGTATCTTAAAATCACAGAATAAATTGAATTGTTTCACTCATGTGTATATTAACTTTAATCACTAAGAATTTAGTGACATCACATTATTATGTAAATAACGAAGTGTATACTTATTATTGCAGGCGACTGTACATTTCAGGCTTGTATCACACAGATCCGTGACCTATATACAGACGATGAGACGGACAGACAGCCGAATGATATAAATGGGGACGCGTTTTGCTCTTTGGGGAAAGAAAACTTTGCTGTTAGGCAAATAGGTAGGTTATACATAAAATATCTAGGTTAAAGTAATTTGGGAATTTAAAATAATTTTTTGTACTTACTGTTTCTCTAATTATAGTTAGGTACGTACGAGTATTTGGAACCCTATTAATTACTACGCACAATACGGACAAATGGAGAGCGTACTCTCCATTTGTCCGTATTGTGCTCAAATTTGTCTATTAATAATAAAAAGTAAAAACAATGGTAATACGTAGGTATACGTATAGCTAGAAGCGATCAACTTGGTGTCATTGATATTTAGAAGTTACATAGTTCAAGCTAAATAAAAAAAGGGGCTAAGTGAGGTTCGGTCCAACACTAGATATAAGGATTCTGGAATGAATAGTAAGAATAAGGAGTTTTTTTTTATTTTAAGTAGAATAAGTAGTTTTTTAGTTAATACATTATTTCACATAGGTTTTTTTTGTTGTTGTGACAGAACACGTTCGAGGCCCACCTGATGTTAAGCGGACTAACCTCTGCCTATAACAGATGCATTTCAGCACAAGTCACGCATTGCACTGCGCCCGTCACTTTGAGACATAGCATAGTTCTTAAGTCTCATGTGCCTGTAATTTTCTACTTGAGGGTGGTCGCTAGCCAGGCGGGCACTCGCAAAATACCCTTCCGCCATGCGGTCAAGATGGTGTTACCTATCTTCATCTTCCTATGTGCACGGATAAACTCGTGCACATAGGAAGATGCTCTCTCTAATGGTGTAATAATAGTAGAGGGTACAAGGAGAAGGTGTATTACCAAAAAAAAAACGCGATGTCTTGAAAGAAAGTTGGGGTACAATAGTAGGAATTAGAAGGGGCGTAACAGGATGCCAAGTTTTTTGTGAGAATGGTTAAGAACTGAAAAACAAACGCTCAGAATGTTGCGACTGGACCCACATGTTGAAAAACACTGTTCTATCATTAACTATACCTACCTAGGTTGTTTATACAGTATACACAGAGATAAATATAGAAAAAAAAAAAAAAATTGTTTTTCAAGTTTGAGTTTAACTGGTCCTGTTAAGAAAATCTATTAACCACGAGGTCTCAATTCAGGCATAGGATGTACTAAGTATTTACTGGTAGTAAGGGTGAGACTTGAATAAGAAACCGTCTCAAAGGAAAGTATAACATCAACTGATAACATTATTTATTATATTCAGACGTTAAGGTAAGTAAAACAATAAATTACCAAAACATAAGTAAGTCTGTCTAAACAGTTTGGATAAACTTGAACGTAACATCATGAAATTATTTCCACTTTTATTCCACACAATCCATTCACCTATTGTCCACATAAAAAAAAACATAATAGACACAATCTGAACGTTGCACTCTGTACGTCGATAATGACACACTTCGACAAGACTCCGACTAATTTATATCGATTGATTTAAAAATTTAACAAATCATTTTAGAAGATATTTTACTTAAGTTCTATGTATAAAAATTATGCATTGGGTTAGAAATTAAAAAAATATAACAATCAATGCGAAGGCCTTTTTATCCGGCATGCTCGTAGCTTGGCACAAAACGATAGTTGGCAAAATTTTTAACCTTTTTATGAAATTTTACTTTTTTTGCGTTGCTTTTAGGCACCGTTCCCCTCAAGTCTATTAGTTCATTCGGAAAATTTGTTGATAGTCTTTTGTTTTTACTGGAAGTAAATAGATCCGCCTGGTCTTCTATCGATCCCATGGGAACAAATGTTTCTTGTTCGTCTAGGGTTTCAGGGTGCATTCTATAGAAGATTGCGTAAGGGCTGTCTTCAGTCTGCATACTTTCTTCTTGAATCCCGATTCTAGAGTACTTCATATTACTTTTTCTTTCAACATTTATTTTTTTGTCTTTACTCACAATATATTTCCTCATTGGATCTGAAATAGTGTTACGCTTTGCATTTGACGCGTCATATTTGTAGTCTGCGTCTCTTTTTCTGTACTCTGCCTTAACATGTTTTGCTTCTGAGTAACCGTCAACATAATTATGAGTGACATCATCGTCATTTTGGGTTGTCATTTTAGGACTGCGATCGCCTTGTGCAGGAGCACCTTGCAAATTTTTATCTATAACTACAGTAGTAGCTTTCTTCTGATATTTTTCTTCTGGGTGCTGTATAGAAAGTGGAGCCATCTGACGGTTGTTATTTATTCTTATAGCTTTCTGAGAATCTGTAGACATAGGCATTTTGTGAACATTTACCTTGATATAGTTCGATTTTGTGTCTTTCAGGTAATGGCTCGATTGGTGATTTCTTGGCGGCATATGAGGCCAGTTTTCTGCATCCCCAATAGACTGTGACCGAGGTTGCTGGACGTTTAAGCGTTGCATATTTTGATCTATTTGTCTTATACTTTGAGGATTGTTCTTTGGCTCTGATGGTTTATTTCCCAAATCCTCGATGTCTACATTTTGTATCTGCTTGTTCGGTACTTCTGTATTCCACCCGGCAGGGTTCCCATTCACATCGAGTCTTTTTTCATTTCTTAAATTATACGCGCTGATGTATGGTGCCGTTTTCATTACTTTGAAATGGGAATCGACTATACTATCGGTGTTTTTGAGACTGTTTCCAGAAAAATGTCTACGTTGCATTACCCGAACTCCAGTCCTTGAGTAGCTCCTCGCGTTCTGAACTGACATGTATCCGGGTTTTTGATTGTTGTCATTAACAAACATCGTGAGTATTGGAGATATGGTGTATATAATAACACCGATAACACCGACGAGTATCTTCATGTTGCGAATTCGAGACTAGCAATGAGAAAACTCGAGCGTTGTTTTTATAATCTTCAATACCAAAGCAACGCTTGTTTATTTAATTTTCCTCAATGTAAACAAATAAACACATTGAATAGTTTTGAATAAAATTACTCATCAGCGACTTATATTATGTGAATGCGAAACAAAGTCTATTTTTACAGAGGACTAACTATGTCCTTTGCAAATGATGCGTCTTGTATGCTGATATAGTAAATATTTAAGTTTCGTCACAGATACGAGTACATTATGTGAAGCAGGTTACCGAAGCAGGGTAGTGGGTATACGAGATCAGCGATTTCATAATATTGTGTCATGTTATGAAAATAAATTATCTTAGTCAGCCAAATTCCCATTGAGTTCTGAAACTGTCCATGTTGTGTATGATCATTATTTTTAAAACATTCACAGTGTACGTTTTATGTTAAATCAAAACTAAATAGTCAGTCGACTATCCAACTTGCACAGACAAGGAAGTTCAAGATGAATAAAAAGTTACATTTTCTATTTTTAACCATTTTAACTATAATATCTATAGAAGGACGCCTGGTTCAGAAAAATAAAACTAAATCTACGGAAGTCATTCTAACTGAAAATCCAAATCCAGCGATACGTCTTACAAGAAATATCGAAGAAGATTATTTAAGAGGTTTCTCCAAGGATGATACAGTACACAGTAACGAATTTATACAATCATACAATAAAAGAGCCAGACATTTCTTCAAGTCTAAATCGAAACCAAACCGGACTTCAGCACCTAAACTAACACGCAAAGTGAGAAATTCAAATGAAAATCTGGATAATAGCTCAAAAATAGAATTTCCCTTAAAGATAAAAACAATTCTCGTGAAGAAACCAATACCAAAATTCAGTGACATAGATTATGAAGATGATTTTCAAACCAAAATGAGTAGTGCTCAATCAATATTAGGAGATTCCGGAGATCATGAAGATGAAGACTTCAATTTAGACGATTATGATTTTGATGTGAATCATGATGAATTTACTAGTGGAAGAAAGCATTTAGAACCTAGACTCAATAGAAATAATTCAGAGATTGAAGCAATAGTTACACCAGAAATAATAATACAAAATAACATTAAAAATATTGTCAACCCAAGTGATAGACGAGCGACCAAAAAAGAGAGGTCTGCTGAGCAGTATTCAAAAAAAATATCAGATAAGACAAAAGAAGATTACTATTATGATGACATAAGAGGTACAAAACCTACGCACAGAGATAACAAAATTCAAGAATCCGATAATGAATATAGCGACGAGAACGACGATAGTAAGGAAAAGGATCACAATACCCATTTGGTCAGATCGGTTAGATCTTGGGACATAAATGCTTATTTAAACAGTATGAACGATAAAACCACAAAGTTTATTACAAAATTTTTAAGTATTTTGCCTATGTTTCCTGAAGTTCCCGATGATAAAAATTTTGACAAAAAATTTTATTCCATCGAGAACTGACACTATACAAGGCGAGTTGTGCTTTCCCTGACGGAAAAACTGAATATATAAAAAACAATTTTTTTTACATATTATTTTATATATAACCGGTTTTTTTCGAGTAATGAATACATACCTGAAATATGATAATTAGCAGATCATCTCTGCTCTTAAGATTATGAAAGCAATTTTTAAGGGGTAGTTCGAAACTGATATAATACTACCTAATATTTCACAGCAAACGGGCATAATTAAAATAAATAGATTACTTATTAGTTACGTACTCCATTCTTCGAGGTAACGAAATAAAGGTTGTTCTAAGACATAATACAATAGCTGCATCAAGTGGTTTGAAAATATGTATAACAATTTAAAAGAACAGTAATCTTTCATATATTATCTAACTGAAGGAGAATTAGAGATAAAGATCACTCAAATGGATACGTTTGTGGTTAGTACCTAATCATAAATGTTTTGATAGTCACATATGTCACACAGACTAAAGTGTTCGCGTAGTCTAGGAACGGAAAGACTGGATAATGAAAGAGGCGGATAGAAAATTACGAAAAAAAGGAAAATCGACTTATTATTACAGATGACCATTCTATTTACTATTAAGTGTGGATTGTTTGTGATACGTTATATTATAATGGAAATTTTTCCGGAATATTACTACATAATACTAAATAATTTTAAAGATTTTTAGTGTTGTATCTTGTGTTTTAATTAAAGACACACATTTTGAATAAAATTTTTATTTAAAAATATACAAAACTTTTATTAATAACAAAAAATAACATTAATTGCATGAAAAGTACAGGAGACATTAGAAGCAGGCATTGATTTTATCATCAAGTAATTTTAAGCAAGCTCTATAATGATTCGGAATAATCAGCATCATTACTCTGTGCAGCTTTTTTTGCCACATCTATAAATCTGTTAAAATGGCTATCCGATCCGTGACTTGCGTCGTGTCCTTTGTGGTTATTTTCAAATTTTTGTTTTGCATTGTTCCCAAATTTATCAAAAGCACTTGCTAGGTTTCCTACGTTAGCTGACGCGTGAGATTTTAGGAAAGCCTCTGATCCTCCTATCTGAGCATTGGAACTGCCTTGATCTTCAGATTTTGCGCTACTGTTATTATTATCATAGAATTCATTATCTTCTTGATATTCATCTTTATGGTACACCCTGCGAAATCCTTTTCTGTTCTCCCCTTTGTCTTGGTTTCTTTTTAGTAAGTATTTTGAATCTTTCTTGTGGTCTTCGGAGCCGAATTTATTTGCAAAGGTGTCAACAAAATCTTTAAATCCTGCCTGTTGTTGTCCATTTTCTTTATGCTGAGCTGCATGATTATCCTTCAGTGTATCACTTTTTTTATGCTTATCAAATTTGTGTTTTTTTGCGTATTCGTTTTCATTTGCCGATTCTCGTTGAACTCCTTCAATATCATTATGGTTACGAAATTTATTCGAACCAATTGTGCTGCTGCTTTTTGGAGAATCGAAATGGCCTGGTAAGCGTCGATCTCTCTTCGTATAATCATCCATGTCTGCAAATCTTATTTCATTGTCAAAGGATTTTCCCCAATCAAGCCCCTTAAATACGAGTTGATCTTCATAATCACTTCTTTTGTTAACATAATCATTTAACATAGAAGAAAAGAACGGGTCATGTCCACTCAAAGGATTTTCAGTAGACGTAGCTGTGGAATAGCTAGTGGAGAACAAATAATCTTGCGAATTTGGAATGTCATCAGAAAGATCTTCATGGATTGGTATAATTTTGGCTGCGTCTACTGCGTAGCGCTTATCTTTCGCTTTCTCTCTTTCTGCATCGATTCTCATATGTTCATACTCGTAAGGATTATGATAATGTGGCCAACTATCATATAACCCCCTTGCACTGGTTCTGACATCATCATCATCTATGGGGTACTCAGCTTCGTATCCAGGAAAAATGTCTGTATGAGAAGGACGGTAATGCATAGTGGATTTCAGATACTCGTACATAGCGTCGGTTGTTAGTTTTGATGGAAGAAATCCAGGTATGTACTTCGATTCCGCTTTTTGGATGGCGTAAGATGGTTTTATTGCAGCGGTCGTTTTGATAACTTGTTTTGATAAATTAATAGGATGACTGTACTGCAGAGTCGACGGTGCATAATTTAAATTGTTGTACGTTTCTAAAACAGGTTCGCTTTTCAATTCACTATCAATGTTTCTGACAGATGCTGACGCTGTATTAAATGTAGAGAATGTTGCAGGATCATTGTTGACTTGATTGTAGACGTATCCGGTTTCAAATGGTTCTGAATTTGATCTGGATTTCCTCGACACATAAACGTGATGTTGTAGTGATAGCTGAGACAAAACTCGCGGCACAAGGCACAGTATTATAAATATCATAGTTTCCACATCGACGTGTATTCTGAAGCTAGTGAAAACATAAACTGGAAGTGGGCGTTCCTAATGATGTTTATATGAATTGTTTATTATTTCCGTCAACGGTAGTATAACAATGTGATTGCGAGTGGCGACAATGGCAGTGATGTTGAGAAATATCCCGCATTCACAATGAAAATAGGTAAATAGCGCTCCAATGTCGTCTATTGAACTTTTCAATTAAAACAGATCAGTCATTTATTTATTTAGGTAGAAAATTGTTAAACTTTATGTCTCAGGGGATGGGCGCAGTGCAGCTCTCCACTTTGAAGCGCTCGTAACGAAGTTTGCTTAGCTATTCTTAACCCATCAGCAAAGTTAAGCAACGTCGCCCGCAGCCATGAGTTAGATGGGTGACCGCTAGTGACATCACTACTGAGCGCTTCCGTGCTTCGGAGGGCACGTTAAGCCGTCGGTCCCGGTTGCTGTCTTAGGATGGCAGTCGTTATAGCATGGTGGTAGTGCATTATGCGAATGCCCGCCTGGCTAGTTACCACCCACAAGTAGAAAATCTGTCGCCAAGCACTAAACGGTGTGTTCCGGCATCTGTCCTTGAGTGCCAGTAATTCTAG
Organism: Plagodis pulveraria; assembly: GCA_963890685.1. Lineage (NCBI taxonomy): Eukaryota > Metazoa > Arthropoda > Insecta > Lepidoptera > Geometridae > Plagodis > Plagodis pulveraria. The sequence goes on from OY982967.1 coordinate 23,307,102, forward strand.
GTTAGCCAGAACAACATCTTCCACCACATCATCACTTACCATCAGATGAGATAGTGGTCAAAGGATAACGTATCGAGCATAAAAAGAATAAAAAAATACTGCATCTGTTATATGCAGAGGTTACTGCTCAACATCAGGTTGGTCTAGAGCTTTTCCATCGCAGTAGTATAAATAAAAAAAAAAACTTTGATGGCCCAGTGACAGTGAGCATGTAGTGCCGCGCAGTGGGTCAATAGTTCTAATCCAGCCGCGGCCTTGGAGTTAGGTTTTGCGCATTTTCCGAATGCTTGACTTGCGAGCTACCACCCTCGGGTAGAAATTTGTTACCATGTATTTAAAGGTGTACTTACTGGAGCAATATTTAATTTCAGCCAGTTATACGATTCCAGTATTAACCAGTTTATCTCCGATGAAATCATTACTTATCATCAGGTAGGTAGATGAGGTATATAGTGTTCAAAAGCTTATCTATCACGAATAAAAAGAGAACCCAAAAAATCTATTCATCAAAATGTTCGTACATATTGGCATATAATAATTAATACAACAATTATATGACATATTTAACTTTACACAGTTCTAGTACCTACCTACTATTTTTTATCTAGGTACAATATCTTAATATCTCCGAACGTTACTGAACAGCGTTTACAATTACTGCCAACTAATTAGTCAAAATAAATAATTAAGTAGATACTGACCGAATATGAATAACTAAGTTGCATCCAAATTGGCATTGTTGATTTGTCATACCCTAATGCAACGAACAGAACTAAACTAACCAGCGCCCTTCGATTAGTCTCGGTCATAGTAACAACAATCATACAACGGCGGCGTATCTGTCGCAACGCTACGCTATTGTTTACGTACGTTTAATAATGTCAATAAATATACAACAATTTTTCACGTGGTGGTAGCTAGCCAGGCAGACATTTTGCGAATTCCCGCCTGGCCACCCTAAAGTAGAAAATCTGTCGCCAAGCACATAATGGTGCCTTCGGGTAGCTGTCCTTGAAAGCCAATAGTTCTAGGTTAAGCCTGTTAACCCATTCGACCACGTCATCACCTACCATCAGGTGAGATTGTAGTCAAAGGCATACCTATCAGCAATTAAAAATAACCATAGCAATAAAAAAAATAACGCATCACCGCTCGTCTCTTGTGTATAGCCTTAGTTACTAGGCTGTCTTAGGATTGCCGGTTGGTATAATTATTAGCAAAGCCTAGTACTGTACCACAGAATAAAAATGAACCAAGGATAACTCCGCAAAGCCATTCCAATAAATATGCGACTCTAGCCACGAAGCAATAAAGTGCACTTCAGTTCGGACAGCACGTAGTACCTATTATTAAAATTTACCAACAAGGCGTCTCTTTCTATTGCATAGCCACGCATAGCTCTGATCTCTTCTGACGCGGCACGCACTGTACCATTATCCCGTCCAGACAGATGCGCTGATGTACCTAAAGTGTAGAGAGGCCTGACTGTACCGTCTACTCTTTCAAGGAATTGAACACCCGGCTTCAGTGCGCTTAGTCGTTTACTCCCACCTGTTCTGTTGACAGAACTACCGGATTTTTTTTTCCAATCCCACCTAAGCAGCGCGGCCGCATGAAGAACCGCATTTCAAATCGGCTCCCACAGATTCTGCTAAGCCAATGAAAGTTATATTTAATTCTCTGAGTAATACTTCAGCTTCCGTTTATTTCCTGAAACTGTTATTTAATTACGTGTGGCAAATACGGTTGAAACATCAGTTCTTGAGATTGCAAACAAAACTAGTACTTTTCTACTTGACATTTTGAGTTTATTAAAACGATCATAACTTATATATTATCATGGTGGTAGAGCATTTTGCTAATGCCCGCCTGGCTAGCTACCACCCTTAAGTAGAAAATCTGTCGCCAAGCACCTAACGGTGTGTTCCGGCATCTGTCCTTGAGAGCCAGTACTTATAGGTTTACCTGAACAACATCTTCGACCACATCATCACCTACCAGCAGGTGAGATAGTGGTCAAAGGCTAACCTATCAGGCATAAAAAATAAAAATATAAGGATTATGTGATGTGCTTGCTACCATGCTTTAAATCTGTAAAGATATTTATTATGATATATATTTAAAACCAGGGCTAGTTGGGCGATGCCCCGTCCACACAATGAACTTTCCCACTGGTGGGTGGACGGGGAATTCAAGTTTCTTCTCCTCCACTAGTGGGAATATTTTGCTTTATCGATATTACAAATAAAACTTTTGCTATTGGATTAACTCTGAAAAAAGGCCTTAGATCTGACAGCTGTCAAAGTAACAGTTGATGTTGCAGTTTTCAGTTTTGTTTCTTGTCGCCGGATCATACGGAGATCATACTGAGCGTTCCGTACAACCAAATGAGTATGATATTATATTGTAATCTAACAATTTTAAACGGTTTACATACCACGTTACTGTACTGTATGAACCGGATAGTCCACTGCTGAACACAGCCTCCCTCAGTGTGGATATGCCTACGAAGAAATATTATTATTTATTCGTAGGGATATGCCATAATTCCCACACATGGCAGGCGGCTTGGAGATCGCAGTGTGAGATATCAGTTCCTCAGAAAGTATTGCTACCCACCTTCTGATGTGTTATCCTTAGTCGCCTTTTACGACACCCACGCCAGGTTAGAGATGGGGAGGTGACATTCTAGCCCGGCACCCCACGGACTCAACGGTAATAAATAATCGCACGGAGACCTTTTGATATTATTAGATGGACGGACAGCAGACTTAATATTTAGATCTCATTTTCTAGATCAAAACCCTAAAAACAAAAATGATGCTAATTAAATTTTAATATATCTACACACTTCACACACAAATGATTATAACAAAAACAACACGTAAAGTCTAAAGACAAAATTTATTGCAATATATTTATATCCAACGTTCACGATATACAAAAATAATATTATCTTAGTAATATTTACTAGCTTATTTTGTACATGAAGAGCCTCAGAAGTACCTGAACCTTGGTGTTACAACATAGTAGTTACACTTCTGTAATTATGTTACACTATATGTGTAATATGACTTTTATATATAATTTTTGTTTATAATAATAAATTTCATGTGATGACACTTTTGTCTTCGTTATTTAACAGGCACTAAATATTGTGTTAACTTAAATTTATATTTCACTGATTTCTTGCTTCGATATTTATTATCGAGTAAGTTCATTAAATTTACAAAACCGTATTGTAAATATAATATATCCTATTGTAATACATACAACATTAAATATTTCTAAAATATGTCCTAGCTTTGTTAATGACTTATATTAAAAATACGTAATACGTAAATAAAAAACAAAAATAGAATAAATAATGTTTATTGCTTTGACAAAATAATTGTGTGTGGACGGTAAGATATATATTATCATACATTTACAGTAAAAATAAAAAAGCTACACATATTTTATGAGCGGTATAAATGTGTACCTAAAACATATCATGCAATTTTTTTTACGCTGTAGGTAATAAAATAATTAATTCATTGAGAATTGTTGCGTGCTTTGATTTAATTATCTGGTGAACCTGGCGTGATTTACATAATCAAATGTATATGCTTATTATTTACTTATACTGTACAATTGACTGCAACTTACACAAGTATACATACAACCTGGTTTTAGAATTTTATTTATCATTATGAAAAAATAAAAAACATTCAGATCTTTGGCTAGCTATATTGGTAACCACTCATTTGATCGTGGCAATGTTTGAAGAGATCAAATTTACGCATATTCAAAATTATGTTTAGTATATGTATTTTACCAAAAATTAAATTATTACAATTGCAATATCACAAATATTGCAATATGCAATATTGCCTTATACTTGGATGTTCTAGGAAAATAGAACCAACAATATTATGCATCGCGTTTATAGCTGTTTTCTATTCGGTCAAACAATCGTGAAACTATTATCTAGGTCTTTTTCAGTGTTACTTAATTTTTATCTATGTACGACCCTATGTTTTCAGTATCAGGCAAGGTATATTTGTATGTATTATAATAATATTACTGCATTCAGATTTTACTATAAATTCAATATGAAATTCTCGCAATAATGATTAACCCATTGGCATCTGCGATAATGATAACAATAGAATTTCATTCACAACTAGGACATAGTGGTCCAGTACGATGCCAACTTATTAATGTCATACCGTTAGAAAGCTCTATACTTACAAATTCTGCGGCAAGTTGCACTTGAAAGTTATGTATCTTCAGTTTTTTCATCTTAAATACCTTTTCATATTCCCAACACTATAAAACGGACGCATTATGAAAATTACAAATATATTAGATGTTTCTTTCTCACGAATAACGATTGAAAAGAGACAAAATGCACAAAAAACACACACTCGTCAAATGCATCACGCTTTCGCAATGCGTCCGTTTCTAATATACATCAAAACAATTCATATTTTGCAGTCGTTACTCGAGTAAAGCAATTTGTTGATATGCTCATATTTAAACGTCATTATAAACAAATTTAATTCAAAAATATTCAAAGATTTCCAATCAATTTATTAAAATAATCCAACTCGTATTATGTATATGTATACTGAAAAATAATGGGCGATATTTTTCTTGCTTTACTAGTAACAACTTTAAAATTATACATTCACGAACATTTATTACATAGATTTAAGTGTTCATCTAACAATTGAACGCCAAGAGGTTTGCATGTCCGCAAACAGACTCGTATTATTTATAAGACTAGACAACGAAGGCACACAACTCACAACGAACTTTAAAAATTAAACATTTGAAATATATACAGATATCAACATAAAGTATATATTACATATACTTATTATAAGAAGAAATAATATTAAATAAACGTTGCATTCTTTCACCTTGTACTCGTACACGAACATGAGTACAAGATGCAATAGAAATGATTTAAATACGTACTGCAAAGTACACGCGAAAAATAATGATACATAAAAGTAGATGCACTATTGTACATTTGACTCTTGGCGATTTATTTTCAAAAGTACAAACTAATTCAAGTCAGTTTTATTAGTGTACTCAAGATATATTCCTTCCATTATCTCACTTATTTGGAGAAATGATAATATATCTTTCAAAATCTGTGGCCCAGCACCTAACGAACGGTGTGTTCCAGCAGCGGTCCTTGAGAACCAGTAATTCCAGGTTAAGCCTGTTAACACCTTTGATAACATCATCACTTACCATAAACCACAATCCCACCTGATGGTAAGTGACAATGTGGTCGAAGGTGTTAACAGGCTTAACCTAGAATTACTGGTTCTCAAGGACAGCTGCCGGAACGCACCGTTAGGTGCTTGGGGACAGATTTTCTATTTGATGGTGGTCGCTATCCAGGCAAGGATTCGCAAAATGCCCTTCCCCGATGCGGTGGAGCTCAAGCCCGCGGCGGGATTCGAACCATGGACCTGCTGCGCGGTAGTCCATAGCCATCACTAAAGGTTTTACCAATTGAAAATAATAAAACTCGACGGCTAGGTACTTAAATTATTTGTTGCACTGTATCTGACAAAATGACGTGATATTGGCATTTCTCCAAAATTACCTCATTTTCCCTCAACCATGGATACAAACTAAAGTAACTTAAAAAGAATACGTAGAGAAATATAGATACATACTAATATTTGGTATTTACAATACTATTCATTACAGATATACACATACATATCACTTGGAAAACAATCACACCTTGAAATTTTTGAGACAGTTACTTTAATACTGCAACATACAACACCATCTTAAGCAATAAAACATATAATTAAAAAAAACGCTAAAATATTAAATCTTAATATTGTTATGTTTGCAATAACGCCTGCTATGCGGATTATATTACAAAATTACAAATATACGATAGGAAAAATTTAAGTCATGTGCGGGATTCGAACCCGCGTCCATCCACCCCTTTAGCCGGGGTATGCTCTAACCAATTGAGCTAACATGACATGACGTCATAACTCAAATCTTTCCTATCGTTCTTTAACCATCGTATTGGGATGGAGCGACATCTATAGTACCACTTGCGTTGTACTACAAACAAGACCAATTTTGCAATTGGTTTTATACTTGTAAAGGATGACGAAACCTTATAATTTTAATATTGTTATGTTTGCAATAACGCCTGCTATGCGGATTACATTACAATTGCTCAATTAGTTACAGCATACCCCGGCTCAAGGGGTGGATGGACGCGGATTCGAATCCCGCACATGACTTAAATTTTTCCTGTCGTATATTTGTAATTTATTAAATCTGCTAAAACCGTGAATCATAAAACAGAACTTTAACCAAGGCCTGGTTTTTCAATAATCAAGTTAAAAATATCAGATTCAAATGCTTACCGTCCAAATCTAAAACAAATGAACTGAATTTCTCATAGTAATTAAACACGTTTAAACGGTTTAATCGTCGTCACGGGGTGACTGTGACTACGATCACTGCAAAGTGTTTGAAACGTCGGGACAAAAATAATGATAAATATACGCGATTTAAACCACTTAAAGTTGTTTAATTACTATGTGTAATAACCGCGAAAACCTAAGACGAACTGAATTTCTTCTTGCTCAACAAATTTCTTTAAAACTTCGGTTTTAGGAATAGTAACAATTTCATGCTTGAAAAACCGGCCCTAAGAGTTTAGAGTCAATTGAAAACTAATAAGCTAAGCATTTATTACAATATAATTTAAAAAAAATAGTGAGTGGTGTGAGAGATATATAAGATATTAAACTAAAGCATTTCAATCTTATGACACAAAGACTTAAGGACGAAAACCTCTTGAGCGCATATTCGATGAGAAATCTCTATACAAAAATATATCTATATCAACTTTAATTATATAACGTACGTAAATTACCTTTTACTATTTGAGAGCTTTTAATTACAATAAGGATGTTTGGATTCTTACAGCGGTAGAGGAATCCAAGGCAATCGGCATAGATCATCTGAAAGCAGAAAATGTCTACGGTGTTGTAAATGAACATGGAAATTGATTACGTCTTATGATCTTAGATATGAGTAGATGTTGATGTGAACAAATACAGCTCGAGTTAAGATAATGAATAGATTCAGGCGTTACGGGACGATGGATCGGGGCTACTAAAATATACTACTTGGCATAAACTATACAGTATAAATGGTGCTGCAACCTGTCAAACTACACGTCCCTACTCAGTTTTCCTCGTTAATTCCTGAACAATAGCTATATTTACACTGCTGTTTTAGCTAACGGTGGCCAGTGAAGAAACTGCGAAAGCAAAGCTTCTTTTTGTGTACTAGGAGGGAAACAAGCTTGCGGCTCAACTGGAGATAAATGATCACTGTCGTCCAAGGACACTCACAATACCAAAGGTCTCGAGGATGCATTGCCGGCATATGAGGAAGGAATATATATACATAAGAATAATAGATAAGAATCTTGAAGGCTCCGAGAGAGAATGCCGTGAGAATCGCACGGCTGTGGACTTCCAAATGTGGATATGAAATTGATGAAATATCTGTACTGTATCAGCCGTATTGTCCACTGCTGAACACAGCCTCCCCTATTAAGGGGATATTTGCCATAAACCCCACGCTTGGCAGGCGGCTTGGAGATCGATATTTCGTTCACAGACTGATTAGAGCTTCAATTCTGTTTGAAAAAATAAGGGCCCATACATAACAAAATCTTATAAAGGTTATAATATCTATCGTTATATTAATAGTATTATAAAATAACTTAATTTTCGCGAGTGTACTAAGTATTGAATAAAGTTATATATCAATAAAGTTTGGAGTTTGCAAATATTTTTTTTTATCTGCTGTTTTGAGAATGGCAAATATGGAACGTGTGTTAAGCGTCCCGAATCTGAAAAAGGTAACCCTGCTAAAAATGTAAATGCGCGAAAGATTAAGCACTGTTACCTCAGGTATCAAGTTCTTGCGTGTGGCCCTGGTTGTGGTTGGCGAGCGAGCCGTCCCACGCCGCCTCTTTATGCAGCGCCGCCTGACGCTTCTTCTCTGTAACAACCCAGCAGAGGGGGATCAGGTGCTTTATTTACTAACAATTGTTATCATAATACGCTCAGAAAGTTATAGTGAGACACTGTATTGGTTATAATTTATTTAAGTTTTATATTATTATGTAATAATACATTGTTACACTTGAAATATGTAAAAATATTTATAATAATATGTAATTATAATATAAAATAATTAAATGTTAAATGTATATATTTGTATGTAATCTATATTAAAGTTCTTCAATTTATGTTATTTTAAACATAGTCAATTGACTCGCTAGTAGACAGTAGAGGGGGACTGTTCCGCTTTGTAAAAGGGAAACGAATTAAGTCAGTTGTTCGCCTGCAGTTGAGTGGAACAGTCGTCTAAGAAGTGTACTAGCGACTCAGAAGCGTTTGATATGTAAGTGCAAGTTACCATTACTGTTTATTTTATTTGGTTTTGTTAATGCTAATTATGTAAATTTAATATATGGTATTATTGACAATATTGTTTGAATTGTGTGAAATATAATCTAACTACCACTCAATGTGTACGTTCATTGCAATGACCTTTTCCTTAGTATATAATGAGAAATATCTAACACAATGCTATTACACGCGACATTACAGCTTGCTACAACAACTACTGCGGTCTAATAATTATATTTTCATTACAATTGCACGTAAACAGTATCTAAACATACAGGTTAACTTGGCCGTAATGCCCCATATAAACCCCTCGAGCTTTATTTTTGTCATTAAACCCAAGGTCAGTAAGTTTTTTTTTTAATTTATAGCACAGCACACATGTCATGCAAGTTCAAGCACGGTTTTAATATTGTTATGTTTGCAATAACGCCTGCTATGCGGATTACATTACAAAATTACAAATATACGATATGAAAAATTTAAGTCATGTGCAGGATTCGAACCAACCAAGGGTGGATGGACGTGGGTTTGAATCCCGCACATGACTTAAACATTTTTCCTTTCGTATATTTGTAATTCAAGCACGGTGTTTACACGCAATTGAAAAATTGTCTTAAAATGTTATCTAAACAGGAATTTCATTGCAATCTCGCTACAAGTTACTTAAATACTCAACTAATATTCCTAATAACCGGCTTAAATAGTTTTTTGTACCAAAACGTCAAAATTATTTTATTTTTTTACACTCCGTCATGTCTGTATAGTTATGTAAGTATTTTCCCTTAACGTTTCTGAATGAAACATTTGTATAATCTGTGGTGAAGGCAAAAAATCCCCGCCATACACTTAAAAAAAGTTCACGTATTTCGTAATAATAGTTGTGCTGACTTGTGTATTAAAGCTAATTCATAATTATTTACATTTGGTATTTGAAAACAAGTAAACATAAGATTTTTCTGCCCTATAATTTTATTTATTTACTCGCAAATCTCCAAAACATTGAATGTTTCACGGGCGGTACGGGAATTACGAAGCTCGACTCAGAAAGCCCTCAGTCTTCAAATTCGTGCTTCTACTAGCTAGAGCCTCGATCGTAATTCCTTACTTACCGCCCTTAATACACAATGTACTATACCTGGTGGTAGGATATTATGCGAGAATGGCCAACTGGAAAGCTAGCACCCTAAAGTATAAATTCTTTATCTAAGCACCTATCGGTGTGTTCTGGCGGTTGTCTTTGTGAGCCAGCTTCCATTCTAGATTAAAACTTGTTTATAATCTTCGAGTACATCATCACTTAGCATCAAGTATGTCATAAGATAAACTATCGGCAATACAAAAACCCAATACGAGATAGAGACAATGTATTACATAAACTATTGGATAATCGCTTATGGAATTTTCCTTAGTGGAAAGTATCGTGGAATTTCTTGTACTTCTTAATATCGATAAACGACTTGAATTTATTTAGTTTGATCCATACACATTTTGTTTCGATTTTAAGCAAACCAATGATCCACAGACTTGAAACTAAACAACTAAGAACTAGATATGTATAAAATTTTTAAACACCAGACCTTTTTTTATTTCCTTTCATAGCTTGGTTAAAATTACAGATACAATCATTATGTTAGTTAAAAGGTAATTTATAAACTTATTACGTAAGTATTACATATACTTAAAGTATTTTTAAATAGGCTTGTTTTTCTAGATAATAATTAAATTTTTAACCGGCTTCTAAATGGGAAGCTTTATCCAATTAACTTTATAAAATTGTAAACTAACGGAACCTACTTCCACCATACATATTTGGTACCATGCGATTGGTGATTCAAAACATCATGGTCCGACTTCCACAAGTTATTTTACACATTTCAGTGTAGGGACGTTTTTATTATTAAAATTTTATTTACGCTCTTTCAAGTGATTCATACTGCTTACCAGATCATTGTCAACGCCTAAAATACTGTTCTTCATCGATAAAAGTAATAACCACTACACCATTCAGGTATGCAAATACTTTCTTCTCAAAAATTGTATGTAATGTTGCAATAACATCTCTAATAAGTATCCAGATAGTGAACTCTACCGGAGACTTATTCACTGTCCAGTAAGAAGCGAGATTTTAAATTTGGAATCTCCTACTGTCCAGTAAATAAGTATGTATGTAATTTACTTACTGGACAGAGGTCATCCTCTTTAGATCTGCTTAAAAAAACATAGTACCAGACACAGATAAGAGTTTAGCAATTATAACATGGTTATAGGTAAGAGGCCCCAAATATGTATCTATCTCTATTTTTGGTAGGAAACCCTTAACGCGACGTAGAAAAAGTATGCACATTGCGTTTTGTACTTAGTAATGTTGTAGAAGTATAGTGTGGGATTTTATGTTTGTATTTAGTAAATTCAGTTTATAAATCAAATTGGATTAAAACTTTCCATTCTAAAATTAACATGGAGTTCCAAAAACAATAATTTACATTTTTTTACTAAAAGAATCATGTAATGTAAAAAATAGAACAATGTTCAAATCTAAACGCAAACTTTTTAGTAAAAAAAACAATGACTGGCCGGATCTCGTTTGTTGTTAAACTTTGTTTCATTTTTGAGAAAAGCAATATACAAGCCTCAACCAAAAAGAAAGCCATCCTGGCCTCGTATATAACCGGACCTCACCTGCGGCTAACTCATACTTAACCCAGGAAAGCTTACGTACTGGATTCTGTAGTAATGTACTATTTCAGTCAATTGATTGTAACTCATAAACTACTAGATTGATGTTGATCAAATTTAAATGGGACCAACTTGAAGGTGTACCCCAGTCTGACGAAACTCTCTATGGGAAAAGTGTTTGTATGAAAAGGGTGCGAACTTTCATGGCGACTCTTTCTATCTCTTTCGATCCATACATACATCTCTTTCTAATTTGTGATATATCTGTGGTAATTTCTGTCAAATGGCTCTTCTCTGTCTGTGGTCTGTGATGTGGTGTCACATATCAACTTTTGTTTGTTGTTGTTTGTGATTGCTTTTCGGTGTTTTTCTCGTTACTCTAGAACCAAATTCATATTTTACAGCCAAGTTTTTTACGTGTTATAAAAAGTAAAAGTAGCGAGTAGCGAGTAATATGTGGCCTAAAAGCCGGCCGCACTAACAACAAAAAGCGGATGTTTATGGCGAAATTTCCTTTAAACGAAGAAAGGTATGTACATATTCATAATATAAAGCGAATTATCATAGTTTAACCTGTCTTTTATAAGTTTTCCCTAAATCATGTCCTATAACCAAATTCGTAGTGTGGACATCATAATCGATACTAAATATCGAATATCGATGCACCTGTAATTAAAGTATTTGCCATGGTATGTTACCTGGGTACGCATTATGTCCCATTGTCCATGTGTAGTGCTTTTACGGATCACATGTTTCAAAGATGGTGAAAAACTTATCTACACTCGAGAGCAATGAATCCGGGTCACTTAAAGAATGTTAAAAATCTCGGAAACTAAAAATGATAGGTTAATGCAATAAATTGTATTTAATAGACAATGTAATACTCCTTAAATGAAAGTAAAAAAAATATGAGTCACCATACATTTTATTAACACAAAATTACATAAAGAAAAAAACTGCTGATCTCTCCTTAAAACAAAAATAGGAAACATGAAATTATTGAACTTTATTACGATTTTCTTGAATTTTAATACTTCGTATTGCCTCCTCGTGCTTCCATTACTGCGTTTACGCGGTTTGGCATGCTGTACACTAAGTTCCTTATACGATTTTGGGGAATATTCTCCCATTCCTCTGTGAGAGCAATTTTGAGCTCACGAAGCGTGATTGGGGGAGGGTTTCGTTGTTTTACGCATCTGCCTAGCTCGTCCCAAGCTTGCTCGATCGGGTTGATATCCGGGCTGCGCGCTGGCCACTCCATACGAGTAATGTTCATCTCTTGAAGGTAGTCATTCACATTCCTACCTGTATGAGGTCGGGCATTGTCATGCATAAATATAGCATCCTCACCTAAATTGACCATAAATGGACCAACGTGATCATTGAGGATTTCTTCCACATATCTTACGCTAGTTAAAGAGCCGTTTTCTATGATCACCAGCTCTGTGCGACTTTCAGAAGAAATTCCGGCCCACACAAGTACAGACCCACCACCGTAGGCTACTTTTTCTTCGATGCATGCTTGCTTGAATCTTTCCCCTGGTCTTCGATACACTCTGTGTCTTCCATCGTGCTTGTAGAGCATAAATTTTGATTCGTCGGAGAACATAACTTTTGACCAATCTTCAATACTCCAATTTACGTGGCTCTGGGCATATCTTAGTCTCGAAATACGATGCCCACGCTCCAGTTTAGGGCCGTTTGCAGGTCTAAGGGGTTTTAAGTTAGATTCAGCAAGCCGACGTCTTACTGTCCATGCACTTGGGTTACTTCCTCCGAGGCGTCGAAACTGATTGGTGAGTTCAGTTCCTGTGAGAAAGCGATTTCGAAGCATGGTGTTCACCAAGTATCGGTCTTCTCGTGCTGTGGTACACCTGGTTCTGCCCGTTCCTGGTCTGCGTAGGTTAGAACCAGTTTCTTCGTAACGTCGGAGAACTCTTTGTACTGTTGACAGCGACACACCGACAGTCCTGGCTGTAACGCGCTGACTCCGGCCGGTTTCCAGCATTGTAAGTATTCTGGTGCATTCTTCAGGCGTAAGCGACATAATTTCAGCTTGAATAATGAATATAGAGCACTATCAACATGGTTTATGTACCCACATAAATGATAGATTACAAACAAAAGCAAAACCAAATGCTGTAATTTCGTAGTTCCATCTTCGAAAGTGGCCCTTTTTCAAATTTGATTTTTTTATGATATAACTTTACAATAACTAAGAAGTTTTAATACCTTCATTTAAGGAGTATTACATTGTCTATTAAATACAATTTATTGCATTAACCTAGCATTTTTAGTTTCCGAGATTTTTAGGATTCTTTAAGTGACCCGGATTCATTGCTCTCGAGTGTATATGCGACAAATTTACTTAGCATTCCATGGATTCACCATGTGGGTGCCGGGTCCATAACGTTACAGAAGAAGAGGCCCAAGTCAAGGTGCCTGGGACTTGTAACCCAGTGGGTAAGGTTAAAAGGCCCCTTTATGATGTATCAATGCCCCGTTTCACCACTCGAGCCTCCTCCCCTGCCCAACCAAATTAATTTTGTACACATATTTTTTCAGATTCAAAAAAAGGTACTACACCTCGAATACGCATGCTTTTGAAGCGAGTCGAAAAATATAAGACAGAAACTAAAACCTTGAAAAAGAAATTAATTACGATGGACAACATATCATCCCCCATGTTAAACAGTCTTATTGATTCTACCATCAAAAATCAAAACCGAAAAGCGCATGGTAAGCGATGGACAAAATTGAATAAAAGCGTTGCATTAGCTATTTACAAAAATCTCCGAAGTCTTATGGTATTTAAGTCAATTATTACCCATGCCGAGTATACGCACATTACAGACTGTCCTACAAAATATGAAATTAGAAACTGGAATAGATAAAACAGTTATGGAAAACCTTAAAAATAAGGGCGATAAATTGACAGAAGAAGAAAAAAATTGCGCAATTTTATTTGGCGCTCAAGATACGTCTTATCTATAGCCCTTCTACTGATTCCATCGATGGATTTAGACTATTTTGTTTTGATTGAATTTGTTTTGGTTGCAATAAAACTCTTATTATAAATATTTCTTTTATTTAAAAAATAAACCTGTTTATATATAAATCGATGATTTCATCAGCACGTCACTATTTGGTAATCTAATATTGATTTAATCGATTATTTTTCTGTGGGACATCACTATCAGTTAGCTAATGTTGGCAAGACTGTAAAATTACGAATTTAGTTGACATACAGAATTTTTTTCTTGCGTTATGTTGGTACTAGAGCTTAGTACCCGTTTCGAACAACCATCAAAACCCATCTTAAGTTCTAAAGTCCCGCCTCTTCTTACGTAGTATTGTATCCTCATTGGTGTACCCTACCCAACATAAACATCAAAATCAATTCATAATTGGCAGAGTAATCATGTAACAAACATACAGTCAAATTGAAAAATTCCTCGTTTTTTAGAAGCCCGAAAAAACTATTATATGTTTAACCTTTAAGGTTGAACGGTCAGTTCTCCATAGAAACGCCGAAGGGTGATCACTCCCTTATTTGAGATTTTAGGTCCAGAATTAAGCTTAATATCGATTGAACTCGTCATTATCTAGGTTTGTATCGTAACGAAATTTTAAAAAGATAATTTAGTTGAAAGTTATGAGCCTTGAAAACTTTATATGAAAATGTAACTCATAACTCTTAACTTAATTATCATTTTAAAATTTCGTCACGATACAAACCTAGATAATGACGAGTTCAATCGATACCATGCTTTGTTTTGGATCTAAATCCTCAAACAAGGGAGTGATCACCCTACGGCGTTTGTATGGAGAACTGACCGGCCAGTTCACCGTTAATGGGAAGAAATATAGGATATAATAATTTTTTATCAATAAGGGTAATTAAATAATGATATAATAGATGATGTCAATAAAAATACAGTATTTTAAACTAGCATTACCTATATAATGAAATTGAAAAATATAGTGTTGAGTAGCAAAGTCAATGGTTTAAAATATATGGTGAAATGGATTAAATAATTTAAGCATAGCGGGTAATGAAAATATCCAGGATTTTGCTTGCCTTAAATACTTTTTTATTTGATGATTAACAGGATAGTAAGTTTACACAATACTTCAAAAATAAAATAATATCAATAATTAATGCAATCAATACAATAAAGTATATTGTTTGCATTATTAATAATTATGTACAAAGATAATTTAGTAATTCCCTATCTAGAGCTTATCTCTATCTATAAAATAATATGTCGATATATTTTTGCGTAATAATGAAACGCTTAACGTAGGCATGTCTACGACTGTGATAATATCTGCGATTTTTTCATAACTATATAATATATACATATATATTTTTAAATTGGCTTATCTGAAACACATTAAATTAGCTTGTTTGCATGAAATCACCTTCAGATTTTGGCTATATTATTTATAACAAAACAAAATAATGTTGGAAATTGGTCAATAAATAGTAAATATGAAATATAATGGTAACAGCATCCACAACAACCACAACTCAACTGAATGGAATGCGTATAACTCATCTAATATGGAACGGCTATATATTTTTTCTTACACTGTACTGTATAAGCCGGATAGTCCACTGGTGAACACAGCCTCCCCCAATTTGGGGGGGTTTGCCATAATCCCCACACTTGGCAGGCGGCTTTTGGATCGCAGTTTGAGATTCCTCAGAAAGTGCAGCTGCCCACGTTCTGGTGTGTTACTCTTAGTCGCCTCTTACGACACCCATGGGTAGAGATAGGGGGGGGTGAAATTCTAGGCCGGCACCCCACAGCCAATTTCTTACACTAATGAAACATAATCGACAACTCTGAAGTAACGATAGCCAAGCGGTAATACCTACGGACTGACGTGCCGCAGGCCCATGGTTTGATCCCAAAGGCCGGTTTGAGCTTCACCTAATGGTGGAAGGAAATTTTACAAATACTTGCCTTGCTACCTATCACCCTCAAGTAGAAAATCTATCGCCAAGCACATAACAGTGTGTTCCGGCAGCAGTCCTTAAGAACCAGTAAGTTGCAGGTACAAGAGACTTATCAACTGTATGTCTCTGCGAGATGGGCGCAGTGCAGTTCGTCACTTGTGACGAAATGCTATGAGATAAGCAGAGGCTACCCCTAAACATCAGGTGGGCATCGTGCGAGTTCCATCACAATCATATAAAAAAATAAAAATTTTATGTATTTCGATGAACTTCGCACAAAAGTAATGTTGGAAAGATTTTGTCGGATGATACGGTTACGTCATTGGCTAAGGTATTTTCAGAGATTTTCCAGAAACTACTTTGATTTGTATCAAATTGTTTACAACTCTTTATATACACGCAAATATTATACGCTATATCAACAATAACACAATGCTTATCCCCAGTTTCTGAAACGTTCGTCAAAGCTTTGATTAGTTGACAGACTAAATACTGTACGCTGACTGGTCATTGGTACTCTATGACGCGATATGTGACCAATGAGCGTTCAGTATTCATTCTGTTAACTGATCAAGACTTTGACAAACGTTCCAGAAACTTGGAGCCAGTCTGTCAAATTAACAAACTACATAACACCAGCTGATCGAAAATTGTACACTGGCGTCGAGGAAACGCAAGTGCTTAAAATGTATAAATTGTAGTCAGAGACGCGAGGAACACAAAGATTTGAATCAGTCAAAATCATTTATTCAATTTAGGCGTCTACGACGCTCTTATGAAGGTCAATTACAAATTTTAGTATTGAAATATTCTACATTGTACTGCCACGTTCAGCAAATAAATTGTATAGAGCCACTGCGAGAAGAACGGGCAAGAAACTCGGGGCCATTCTTTTAAACATCTTTTAACAATGTGTTACATACTTACTATATAATAGAGTTATTACAATATTTGTTTAAATTATGTAGGTGACAGGCAATAGCTTGGCGGAGGCGGAATTGTCCAGGCATTTTTGTCGTTTATGTAATCAGAAACTGTGTAGTAGGATTTCTTAATCAATATGTTTTTCACATGCAACTTGAATTTCCCTTCTGTGAGCGTTGTAATATGTTTGGGAACTTTATTATAAAACCGCACACGATTACCTATAAAGGACCTTTTATTTGTCTTTGCTAATCTAAAACCTGGCACCGCTATTTTATCTTTATTCCTAGTATTGTAATCGTGATTGTCACTGTTTAATTTAAATTTACTAAAATTTTTACGAACTAATAAATTTCTACGAATGTAGCCAAAAGCTCCATATTCGTGAGATCTGTGAAGCGTTCTACCGCCCGGCCAGCTCCGTGCTACGTGACTGCAACTTATACACACAACGGTAGGTAGTATAGTGGTGCGTTACCTCTGGCGATGGTGATGAGCCGGCGCTCCTCGGCGCGCTCCTGCCGCGCAGTACTGAGCCGCACGCCCAACGCGCCCGACACCAGCCGCCGCGCCAACGCAGTGCAAGTCTCCGGACGCTGTCTGTAACATTCAACAAACAATATCGGAGAAATGTACATCGCAGATCAACTATTCCTGGTTCCTCCGAGAACTACTCACTCGAATTTGCATGCCACAGATTACAATACAAAGATACTGTTTCCATCACACAAGCTCGGAATGGTTTTTGCACCGACGAGGGCTGCACTAAAAGTATCGGGAATGGAACATTTCCACTGTTCCTGTCATATTAAAATCTTTTTAATTGAAAACTAATTGGTTTTAAAAATCGAATACCATTTATTTATTTAAAAAAAGATTCTCGGTCTTGTCACAAGGTTTTGTCAAACTTGTTTAGTCGTTGAGAAAATGGAATTGACTCGAGAAAATTCAAGAGCAATGATTTATTATGACTTTCGAAGTGGTTTAACACAAAAACAGTGTGTTGACCGGATGATTTCTTTATTTGGTGATGAAACCCCATCCAAAACCACAATTTATCGCTGGTTTGCTGAATTTCAACGTGGACGTGTCAAGCTCAGTGATGATCCCCGTCAAGGTCGTCCAAAAACTGCAGTCACCCAAGAAAACGTTGATGCTGTGCGTAAGCTGATTGAGGAAGATTGACATGTGACATACCGCGAAATTCAGGCAACTTTAGACATTGGCATGAGTCAAATACAAATAATCTTGCATGAACAATTAGGTGTAAAAAAGTTGTTTTCCCGATGGATACCGCATTCGCTCTGTGAAAAGCAAAAAGCGGCTCGCGTTACTTGGTGCGTCAGAACTCTCAAAAGATTCCACGCAGGATCCTCAAATGCTGTACACAACATCGTATCAGGTGACGAATCCTGGATATACGCGTACGAACCCGAAACAAAAAACCAGTCACGAGTTTGGGTGTTCGAAAATGAGTTAAAGCTAACAAAAATTGTTCGTTCACGGAGTGTTGCAAAAAAAATGGTGGCCACGTTTGTCTCCAAAACCGGCCATGTTCCGACTATTCCTCTTGAGGGACAAAGAACGGTTAATGCAGAATGGTATGCTAGCATTTGTTTGCCACAGGTCGTTTCTGAACTCCGTAAAGAGAACTGCAACCGCCGCATCATCCTCCATCACGACAATGCGAGTTCTCACACCGCGCACAGAACAAAAGAGTTTTTAGAGCAAGAAAAAATAGAATTATTAGACCAACAACCGTACAGCCCCGACCTAAGCCCTAATGATTTCTATACTTTCCCTAAAATAAAGAATAAATTGCGTGGTCAGAGATTTTCATCACCTGAAGAAGCTGTGGGCGCCTACAAAACGGCCATTTTGGATACCCCAACTTCCGAATTCTTCCGAACCCAACTTGCTTCAATGATTGGTTCCATCGTATGGAAAAATGTGACAAATTTCGCGGAGAATACTTCGAAAAGCAATAAATACATTTTTAAATAGTAATGTTGTGTCACTTCCTTGATTCCCGAAATTTTCAGTGCCGCCCTCGTATAACACTTTCCTAGCTGTAGTGACGTGAAAAATTTTGTATTTTGCTCGGCAGCAAAGTTATTTTGATTCTTGTAACTCATTTGAAAACATCGCTTTACTTGCGCATCTCGGTCATGTGAGTCATGCACATCCAAGTAGATGTGGAGATACACGACATCTGTTGTGTTGTTACACTGTAGATATGTCTAATCACCGCATGCGATAAATGCGAAGACCAGGGACAGTTAATATAGGTAACAAATCCGTTGATAATCAAAATAAAAATCACTAAAACTCCACAGAAGAGTGATAAACAAGTATATTTTGTCTAATCAGGGGTAGGCCTGTAGGCTCATCCACCTATGGCAAATTCCTCCCCCATTAGGGAGGTTACCATAATCCCCACGCTTGACAGCCGTCTTGGGGATCGCAAAAGTAAATCGGAGTTGTTCAGAAGGCGCTCCTGCCCACCTTCTGGTATTTTTCCATTCGTCGCCTTAAGGAAGGTTGCAGTTCTATCCCCCGAAACCCCCTGAAACCCCGCGAAGATGTCCCACAGGCTTGAATAGCGGAATAGTTTTGTTTGTGGTCGATGGTTTTTAGGGCTCTATTTATCTAACATTAATATATTTACTGCTTCCCGTATGAATTCTAGGACTCTATCGTGATGACAAGAGTAACGGCTTTAATACCCTATTCAAAAATCACCCTGCAACATACCGAATTGAGTTAGATTAGATATGCCGATTGTTGAGTTAGATTAGTTCACCAGTGAAAGGCTAAATGGCCTAATAGTAGAAGAGATGTGGAAGATCGACCTTCACCCATCAGATAACTTTTATGAGACATATTTTTATATCTTGCCTATCGCAAAGTTTTCATAGCTATTTTAACTGAATTAATTTTAATCAACTTTCTTTCACTCTTTTCATAACTGAATGAATTTCATCTCAACTGATAGTTTTTAACACACAGAATATGCCTAGGTAGGCTTGCCTACACATTTCTGTGCATGGCTACCTGGCAAGCAGATGTGAACAGGTAAGTCCATATAGGTAACTACACTGATCTGTTAACCAATCGAAATTGATACCATAAGTAAGATATTTTAATTACAAAATCAATGGCTTGCCTGCAACAAACCGTACATGAAATATTATTGCCAAGCTATATAGTTGTAGAATTTGAACTAGTCGATAGGTGCGAGAGAGAAAGTAGAGCGTCCAAGGTCCGTGTTATAAAACAAGACACAGCATAGCAGCTGCACGCTACCTGACCGTTGAATGTATCCGAGTGCGCAAGCTCCAGGTTGGAAGTGTGTAACCTGAGACGATCTATAAATCAACTAATGATTTTCCGTATAAAATCTCACCTGTAAGGTTGCAGAAACTCTGCACACTTCTTGGCCTTATTCCGCGACTCGAGCGTCGCGGCGTGCAGCGGCCGACACTTGGCCAGCGAGCGCTGCGTTGACAACACCTCCGCAGCTGAAATAGATAATAAAACACAATAACTAATTTGTTTCTATGTCTGCTATATATTTTTTCTAACAGAGTAGATAAATAGATATGGTACCCACAAAAACGTGTTTCCTTTTACTTTTTATTATCTTTTGTAACAATAATATAAGACACAAGCGTCAAACTTGGTGTCAATATAGTACAAATAGGAAAAAAGTAAAACCACAAAATTAATAATAAATAGATACAGGCATTACTTTCTGGAAAGCAATATTTAAAAACAAGTATGTATTTAAAAAAAAAAAAACAACAAATCTATATTTTAGTAAAACACTTAAAAAATATTTTAAAAAATCTAGTGACCATTCCGCCTAATTTTCCAATATTATTTTTTTAATATTTCTTATTACAAAATCTTTTACACTACGCAACGGATTTTAATGCGGTTTTATTTAATAGATAGAGTGATTGAAGAGGAAGGTTTATATGTTTAATAACATCCAATAAATAGTGGAGAAATACTGTTATTTTTGAGGTTTCTAAACTGATGTCGTAAATAATTACATTTTTTCCGCATACATTGCAAACGCAGGCTGAACCCTACTACATTTATCAAAATAATGTACTAAGTATTGTACACATTGAAAAGGTCTACAGAAAACTCCGCTATGGTATATGCCTATCTCTTATGGATATCCCACAATTTTTTTTTCATTTACTTTTTACGACAAATAATAGCTAATTTTCGAAGCGATTTTAACCAATAGGTACAGCATTAATCCTTACCTAATTAAATACTTTAAATACATTGTTGATTTAATATATATCTATATGGCCCTATGCACGCATATGATTTAAATGAATATTTTCGAAGATATTACAGATTTAACAATTGCGGGATGTAGCGTTTGCGGCGGTTTCGGCCGGCCCGGGTGGCGGGAGCGTGTAGTGGTGTAAAAAGTAAATAAGTAAAAAAAGTAGTGTATGAATTTAGATATTCCAAAGATAGCAGGAAGTCTTCATGCTTTAGGGAAAGATGAATTGTTTTACTCTAAATTTAACCCGTGGCCCACGGGCAGTAATGAATAAATCAAAAATACTGGATCGATTTTAATCATTTTTTCAGTGAATGACATAGGCTTTATATTTTATACCCGTGCGAAGCCGGAGCGGGCCGCTAGTTAATAATAAAAAGTAAAAAATCGCCAGGGTATATTAGTTTATAGGTTTTATTTGTTTTGTAGAAATTATTATTTGTAAAGCAATCTGTCCTAATAATACTGATATATTATGATGTTTAATGAGTATATTAAAAGAATGGTTCAACGCAAACGGAATTATCCTTAATACAGACAAGAGTGTTATAATGAAATATAAAATACGAAAGGACTTAAAAGATAAAATCGGTTTGACAGAGAATGTATTCCTTGGATATACCGTGGACTACACGATAACACATTCAGCCCATATTGAAAAACTGTGCAAAAAATTGGCAAGTGCTAATTACGCTTTGCTTAAACTAAAACCTTTGCTTGATAAAACTTCTTTGCTATCAATTTATTATGCTTATATTCAGTCACTCACAAGATATGCCATCACTATTTGGGGGAATGGTGCAAGCATAAATAAGGTTCTAAAGTCTCAAAAAAGGGCAATTAGGATAATTTTTGGACTGCGTAAACGCATGTCAGTTAGAACACATTTTAAGAAGAATAAAATAATGACGGTGATATCTCTATATATATTTAATAGTTTACTGGAGATACACGAAGACAAGGAAACAATGTTAAAAAACAGAAATGTTCATAACTATAATTTGCGCAACAAAGAAAAGTTATTTAAGCCTAAAGTTAGCTTGACAAAGGTCCGAAAACAAGGAATCTTCAATAAAATTTCTATGTACAATAAGTTACCTTTAACAATATCAAATTTAAACAAAATTGACTTTAAAAAAGTACTAAAGCATTTTTTTGAAACACATCCACTCTATTCCCTAAATGAATTCATGGATATGCGCCTCACGGAATCTTCATTCTTGTAAAAGTTGAATTTTAATAAATGTAACTATGACAATTTAATTATTTATTAAAGTACACTTGACTGCATATGCGTAGAATAAGATTTATAACAGTAATTCATATAAAGTCTAGACATTTTTGGTTATTTATAATTGTGTATTGAACAAATTTTAGACATTCCGTTTGTAATTATTTTACTATGTATACTTTTGTTATTTTGATTTTCCTTATTTTTGTCATTTTTTACGAATATATAATAATTTTGATGTGATACCTACAAATAATAATTTTAATATTTATAATAATTTTGATGTGATACCGATAAATATTTATTGCTATTTTGTATTATGTGAGATCTTAAATTATTATTATCCAAAATTGTACTCCTGACTTGCCCAGTATGACAACCAATGTTATAAGGCCAATAAATATATTCTATTCTATTCTATTCTACTTATTTTGTGCAAATCGCAAAAAATATAGTCTTTTAATACAGTTCAATAGATAGTTTTTTTAGACAGCTCTTTAAAGTTAGGACGGACGGACTGTAAAGGCTTTGAAAAAGGGTCCCTTTTTCCACCGTTAGGTCTAGTAATCTCGGTATGACACACGAAAAAGGTCTTGTTTTTTGTCAGGCGAGCATATACAAATTGGTCTACCACCATGTTAGTAAGTTCTAGCCCGCCGCCGCTGTAGGATACGTCCGTCTCTCCTAGTGCCCGAGGTTATGTACGACTCGTCGAGATGGAGAATAATTCATTATCAAAGAGCTATCACTGCTATAAAGTTTAATCTTTTTGTTGGTGGTATCCTAGTTGGTCCAATTTAAATGTTATCAAGTTTTGTGTGTTTTTTATTAACTATATTACAGTCAAACATAAGTGAAAAATATTGGAACCGATTTCTAACACTGTTATAATGGGAAATAATTTGCTAAGTCGGCACCATGAACACAATATTAAGATTATAGAAAGATTGAATTAACATACTTAACAGCAACCATAAACCCAGTATTGGGCTCAAAATGCTTGAATCAATATGGCTCCGACCTTTGTTGGAACTTTATTTGGTTACTAGTCCCGTGAATCTGTTCCTGATACCCTTATCGTAGTGGAATAGTGAGTGCTATCCAGTTCCCTGGGGACTGGGATAGTGGATTTTAGTGGAAGGAAGAATTTTGAAGCAGTGATGGCTCAGTAGCATTGACTATGGACTGCCGTGCCGCAGGTCCATGGTTCGAATCCCGCCGCGGGCTTGAGCTTCACCGCATGGTGGAAGGGCATTTTGCGAATGCCCTGGCTAGCTACCACCCTCGAGTAGAAAATCTGTCGCCAAGCACTAACGGTGTGTTCCGGCAACAGTCCTTGAGTCCTTGACAACTATGTCTTAAGGTGACGGGCGCAGTGTAATTCGTAACTTGTGACGTAATGCATCTGTTATAGGCAGAGGTTAGTCCGCTTAACATCAGGTGGACCTAGTGCTTTATCCATCGAAATAAAATAAAAATTGGGTAGTCACTACCGAGCTAAATAAGTAGTTAATTCACATTTTTTTATGTTAGTAGTCGGTTCCGTTGTTTTTTGATTGTGAACAATAGTACTGAATACTCGACTATTTGGCGACGTCTGACGTTCAATTACTGGGTAATTTGACGTATAGCCCCGACCTCGCACCTTGCGACTTTTTACTTATAGCCAAAAATAAAAGAAAAACTTCGAAGAAAACGTTTATGGACGCCGAGGAAACTGTGGCTGCATTTCCAAAGGCCGTCGAATCACGAAATGTAACTAAATCATTGAGATCATCCATAATGATAACTATATAATTTCATTCATAAATAGGCCCAAGTGGTCTTGATGAAGCTAATGGGTTAAGCTAATGAATAAATGTCAATGGTATATAATTGTATAGTATATATTTATACTTGGTCGGGCATAACAGTGATCAACAAATCCCTGACGATAAGGGGCAACGACCCGAAGCGAAAACTCATGTTTTTGTCGTTAATTGGTGTTAACTAAAGAGTTGGTTCGCCTTTATGGGTTTTGAATGTAATACCTAAATACTGTAATCAGCCGTATCGTTCATCTGAACACAGCCTCCTCCATTAGGCGTCTTGGGGATCGCAGTTCCTCAGAAAGCGCTGCTGCCTATCTTCTGGTGTATTACCCTTAGTGGACTCTTACAACACCCACGGGTAGATGGGGGGGTGATATTCAAGCCGACACCCCACGGGCATATGTACCTAAGTGGAGGCACTATATTTTTTTTAATACTGAATATCTACCATAGTGAATAGTATTGAGATAATTATGCTAAATTTTTAAACCGCTCGAAGCGTAGTTTTCTTGGCCGTTCTTAACCGATCAGCTAAGTTAAGCAACGTCCGCTGCGATCATGAGTTGAATGGGTGGTTGGATGGGCTATAAGCCGTCGGTCCCGGCTGTTGTCTTAGGATGGCAGTCGTTATAGCATGGTGGTAGGGCAATTTGCGAGTCTGGCTGACTTCCACCCTCAAGTAGAGAATCTGTCGACAAGCACCTTAGGGTTTGTTCCGCCAGCTGTCCTTGAAATCCAGTAATCTGAACAACATCCTCGACCACATCATCACTTACCAACAAGTGAGATAGTGGACAAGGACTAGCCTATCATCTACTGTATATATAAATTGGCACCCTAATGTCGTTTGAAAAGCATGACGACGGAACAGCCCCAGTGTAAATATTAGGAGGGTAGCATTAACTCTAAATGAGCAGCATACCACTATTTGAGTCGCCACACCAATACGTATATCGGGCTTATGATGTATATTTTACATGTAAGGTGAGTCATTTTCATCATTTACACTCTTAATGAGATCGGGTATAAGTACTGTCTATGGGAAATCTTGAGGAAGTTGGCGTCAGACAGGCAACCATGAGAACGAAAAAAAAATGTTTATGTGCATTCCCGTGCTTTTAGAGAAAGACATATAATGTACTCCACATAAGTGGCATAGTATCAGGGAGATGATGAAATCAACCTGTAAGACAGCGTTACTTAATCAACTGCATCATTGAAGCGCTCGTAGCGAAGTTTGCTTAGCCGTTCTTAACCGATCAGCAAAGTTAAGCAACGTCCGCCGCGGTCAAGAGTTGGATGGGTGACCGACAGTGACATTACTACTGAGCGTGCACGTGCTTTGAAAGGCACTTTAAGCCGTCGGCCCCGGTTCTAAGGATAGCAGTCGTTATAGCATGGTGGTAGGGCATTATGTGAATGCCCGCCTGGCTATAGCTACCACCATCAAGTGGAAAATTTGTCGCCAAGCACCTAACAGTGTGTAGCTGTCCTTGAGAGCCAGTTATTCTAGGTTAGCCTGAACAACATCTTCGACCACATCATCACTTACCATGAGGTGAGATAGTATACCTATAGTAACATTAGTAACCTATCAAACATTAAAAACAGAAAAAAAACTCCCGCCGTTTATATCAATAATGGCTGGAGCCAATTTTCAATAACAATCTTTTCAAACATATTGAATAATGTTAATATCTACTATCACCTAGTTCAATTTGAAAATAAATACTAATCGGTATAAATCAATTCATGCTACAAATGAGAAATTTGGCATTACGCCAGACTTCGGCCGATCAAGGGTATCGGATGTTTACTCTAATACGTCTAACATTGCTACTTTTATGTGTGTGTTAATTAAATATTATTAGTTTTTTTTTTAAGCCTGAGCTGTTAGCCTTTGACCACTATCTCATCTGATGGTCAGTGATGATGTGGTCGAAGATGTTGTACAGGCTAACCTAGAAGTAAGCCGGCCTCAAGTAGAAAATCTGTCGTTGCATAGACAGACAGATTTTCTGTACCTTACATGTGTTCCAGCAGCTGTCCTTGAGAGCCAGTAATTCTAGGTTAGCCGGAATAACATCTTCGACCACATCATCACTTACTATCAAGTGAGAAAGTGGTGAAAGGCTAACCTATCAAGCATAAAAAAAAAACTATTGGGGATTGGTGTGAGCCAAATTCAGAAAATTTCGAAGAATTAAGTTTTTTTTTTTTTTTTATCCATGATAGGTTAGTTTTTGACCACTATCTCACCTGATGGTAAGTGATGATGCGGTCGAAGATGTTGTTAAGGCTAACCTAGAAGTACTGGCTCTCAAGGACAGCTGCCGGAACACACCGTTAGGTGCTTGGCGACAGATTTTCAACTTTAGGGTGGTAGCTAGCCAGGCGGGCATTCGCAAAATGCCCTACCACCATGCTATAACGACTGCCATCCTAAGTTGACAACCGGGACCGACGGCTTAACGTGCCCCCCGAAGCACGTGCACGCTCAGTAGTAATGTCACTAGCGGTCACCCATCCAACTCATGACCGCGGCGGACGTTGCTTAACTTTGCTGATCTGTTAAGAACAGCTAAGTAAACTTCGCTACGAGCGCTTCAAAATGATTGAAAGAAAAACAACGCGTGTAATCACGAAAGCTAATGTAAATTCGAAATCTACACACTAACAAATAAAGTAATGTCCATAAAACAGCGTAAAGCAATATTTTTTTTACAGACTACCAAAGAAAGGAAGTTCAATTAGACTGAATGTTTTTGTATGTGTGTTACGCGATTACTACTCCATAATGAACTGATTTTGATGATTTTTTTTTTGGTTAGTAAGAGTATACCTTCAAGTTGGCCCCGTTTAAATTTCATGAAAATCAATTGAGTAGTTTTTAAGTTCTAGTCTATTAACTGAAAATGTATTTATATAATCTCATTCGGTAATATTCTAATTATGAAATGAAATACAGACTTTTATTGGCATATTTTATTCAAATACTTCTTTAAGAAAATTATAAAGTTAAATTAAAGCATTATTCTCCTAACAAAGCAATGCTTTAAAACATTTTTTTAATTATTGAAGTACAATGTGTCCCGACCAAGGTGGTTTCAATTCAATTTAAGTACACATTATCTGTGGTGAGCGCTGGTTCCGAGCCATAGACCAATAACAGACTTTTTAAATTTTGGCGCTATTTCGTACATACGAATCTGGGTAATATTTTGTTGGATAAAAAAAATATTTAATGTAGCTACCTATAGCCATGAGATATAGTATGTATGCATAAAGTATTGTATGCAACTGCATATAATTAGGTATTGAAACACTCGTGTAATCAAATTTTGAAACTCGCCTGCGGCTCGTTTCAAAAAACTGCACTCATTATGTGGCTTTGCACGGTACATCCCATCAACAAGGTCTCAGGTTCCACCCCAGGCTGAACAAGTGGACCACAGAAATAATTTCCTCCGGATTCTGACACTATGTAAGTGGCAAACAGCTCGCCCTGGGGGGCAAAACATGGGCCCAAAAGCACCTGCTGAAATGTGGGTGTTTATAGATCTTCACCTTCGGGAAGAAGCGTGACGTCTATTCTTGTCAATTTATATTTATAATAGGGTTATTTATTTTTTACACCTAGGAGAAGGGTATCTTTAAAAAAAAGTGTCAGCCCTCGCTCTATTCCGTATTGCAACAAAAAATAAATGAAAAATGTCTATTTATTTATAACTGATAGGCTAACCTTTGACCACTATCTCATCTGGTGGGATTGATAATGTGGTTGAAGATTTTGTTTAGGCTAACCTAGAATTACTGGCTCTCAAGGACACCTGCCGGAACACACCGTTAGGTGCTTGGAGACAGATTTTCTACTTTAGGGTGGTATCTAGCCAGGCGGGTATACGCAAAATGTCCTACCACCAAAAAATTTGATAGTCATGTTTGCAGTTTAACACTAAACTAGAAATCGAAGTTTTCAGTATTTTGTTGGTCAATTAGAGGATGTGGCAGATAACATACCTAAATTTCAGATTCCTACCAAACAACCATTGACCAATTTGACGGCCGCCTATTCCTTTATATTATTAGATATAAAAATATATTTGTACCCCCCAATACGCTAATCGTGGGGATTATGGCAAATTGGCCATTGGGGGGGCCCGATGGCCCTTGTTCAACGGTGGACATTCCGGCTGATGTGATAATGATGATATTTGCACTCTACTCAATGGGCTCTAGACGATGACACCCTACATGGAAGGGTGCAATAAAAGTCTTTTTTTTCGGATAACTCATGAAATCGGCTGGAAAAATAAAATAACAGGAAAAATATTTATTCCCCTTGTTTTTTTTATTGCATTTCTAGTCCAATATTCGTTTTTATATCTTTCATATATTTTGTAGTTCTACAAAATATATGAATACATAATATGAAAGTTTCAGCTCTGCGACTGATTAAGTTTACGACCTAGAGACCCGTGACATACGGACGGACGGATGGAGAGACAGACAGCGTAGCTTCATTAGGGCTCGGTTTCGCCCTTTGGATACAAATAGTTTTTATTGACTCAAGTTATATTAGGTACAAAGTAAATATGAATCCATAGTTTCCCGAACTATCGTCAGCTGTGTTTCAGGAACCATAGGCTTCTCCCAAGTTATGATACTGGCACTTACGTCTAATATTAACTGATTATTTGATACGGCACACTAATAAGTATAAATTAATTTAAAAAGTAAAAAGAACTGGAAATTATTTCTTTACGTCGAACGTTTCATCGTTCCATTGAAATTAAAACTGTAATATCTAGGTACACCACTCGATGGGTTTGGAATAAATATTTTTTTTATCTCATAATATAGCGTCTAAAATCCGCTAGATTGTTTATGTTTTTTTATTTACCACTTAAGTCACGTGCGCTATCTAGGCGAACTAACGATATTTCAACATTAAGGGTGAACTGGCCGGCCCGTTCTCCATACAAACGCCGTAGGGTGATCACTGCCTTATTTGCGGATTTAGGTCAAAAACAAAGCATCAATCGTTAGATTGATCTCGTCATTACCTAGGCTTGTATGATGCCGAATTTTAATAAGATAATTAACTTGAGAGTTATGAGCTTCGAAACATTTTCACATAACATTTTCAAGGCTCATAACTTTCAACGTAATTATCTTTTTAAAATTTCGGCATCATACAAGCCTAGATAATGTCGAGATCAATCGGTATTATGCTTAATTCTGGACCTAAAGTCTCAGATACGGGAGTGATCTACGGCGTTTGTATGGAGAAGCGAAAGGCCAGTTCAACCTTAAAATCGGTTAGAAGTTATGGTGGAATAAAGGAACTCACAAACTTATTAGGAACCGGCTAGGACCCGTGTTACATTTACCAGAAAGATCCCGATCATTTTCGGACTGATCGATCACTTTGGAAGTCGTTCGTCTGGGAGTCACGATTGCGCCAAGCTACGAGCACGGGCTTCAGCGCTTAAGGCTTAGGATCACGCCTATAACCTTGAACGTCGCCTAGTAATAAATGAGCGGCACTAATACCTCGTCCCTCGCCCAAGCGACTAAACTATATCATTTAATTTAGAGAGTACCGTTCCAGTAAACCCTTTTTCGTCTTAGCGAAATTGTAGCATTACATTTGATATATTTTTCAATGTAAGTATAGAGTCAATAAGTCAAAATGGTTCAGAGTAGACGCCAAAACTATTTCAAAATTGAGATAATTTTGATATTTTTATTCATTGAACCAAATTTAACAAATCATAAAATTGTCTTGGCGCATTTGTATATGAATCCTAGCTTTAATATTTAAAAGGCAGTAGTAACTCAAATATCCTGTAAATGTTGATATTCTTGAGACAGCAGCCTTAAGTTGTACAACTAGTAGGATTCTTTCAGGTAAATATAACTCTGGTCTTAGCCGGTTCCTAATAAGTTAATATGCATAAAACTCGCGATAGTTTTCAAAGTGTACACACATACATACATGAACCCTGAAAACATAACACTCCCTTTTTT
Organism: Plagodis pulveraria; assembly: GCA_963890685.1. Taxonomy (NCBI): domain Eukaryota; kingdom Metazoa; phylum Arthropoda; class Insecta; order Lepidoptera; family Geometridae; genus Plagodis; species Plagodis pulveraria. Next base: position 23,337,523 of record OY982967.1, read on the forward strand.
GAGCAGTCGTGTAAAAATATCTTCCAAACGTTAGAAAGCAGATACAACAATTTGATAATTAATCTCGTCACAAAGGTAATCCAATTATATTATATTATAAAGCAAAGCCCACTAACGAGGCAGGCTTGCAGCACAGGTCGAGTGCCAGTTACTGAGCAACTTACAGCATTCAACCCAGTTTCGCGGCGGTTCGACGACCCACAGTGACGCAACGGCTCGCAAGCAAGTGGCACAATGGCCGAAGAGCCGGCGCTGTTGATCTACTAATGGACTGTGAAGTGCAGATTTTCGTCTTAATGGAGACTAATCGCATCAATTTCTCAATATTTCATGAATGGTTAGTCTTCAAGTACCTTCTAAACAACTGCTTTGTTGGTGCACCATTTACCGGGTGCTGTGTCTGTTTAGCAAGAGCCCGTCTTGGTGGATACCACAGCAGTGTCAGACATTCTGTCACGAAGCTGTAGTGTGCAAGCACTACTGTGTTTATGTGTGAAGTGTACTGTTGTAAATGAAATATGACATAAGAAATATCCTCTCGGAGGTATCGCGCAGTGCAATTTCAAGCGCGTTAGAATGAGAAAAGGTGATACTGCAATTGTAATTATTAGGTGCACACGAGAACGCAGGAAGCATCTTCATCTTTGACAGATAAATAAAACAGCAACCAAAGCAGCCTAACTGCGCGGTACCGGGTAGAGTACGATCAACGGGTAAGGACACGCGATATTGAGTGAAACCTCTTAGTTAGTTTTATGTAATAAAAAGAAAATAAACATATAAACATTTACATGAGAGTGGTAGCTACCCAGGCGGTAATTTAAAAATGCCTGCCACTATGCTATAACGAATTTAATCCTAAGACCGACTGCGTAACGAGCCTTCCGAAGTACGGAAGCTTTCAGCATTATATGCCACTATAACGGTCACCCATCCAAGTGATTACAACGGCCGTTGCTTAACCTAATTAAGAGTTAGTAACGACTAGGCAAGCTCCGCTACGAACGCCGCAAAACATGGGACCTAAAACATTGTATCGAAATGGCTTATCTGCCTCCTCCTTGATATTATGTACAAACATGGCGATGATACCCACCTAGTTCTTGTTCAACAGGACATGGTGTTTTGATTGCCGATAGGCTAGCATATGACCATAATGGTAGGTAAGTTCTATGTGGTCGAAGATGGCAAACAAGAATAGGAACTAGCATAAGGTCAGTTGCCGTAAATCATCAATCGTTTTTCGAGCAAGACGGTTATAAGAATTTATATATATTATAATAGGTTAAAAAAGTAATGGTATTGTGATAGATGCTTGAGGCCCACCTGGTGTTAACCGGTAACCTCTAAGACACAAGTGGCGTATTGCTTTACGCCCAGCACCATGAGAAATAAAGTTGTTAAGTCTCATGTGCCTATAATTTCACATACATGCCTGGACCGGGAACACAGTAAAGCGGACATTACTGATAAAAAATAGGTGAAATAACCTATTATATAGATGTACATGGAATATTACAATTTTTTACCGGCATCTGCACGGCATATTCCGAATCGCTCGTAGCGAAGTTTGCTTAGCGCTTCCGTGCTTCGGAGGGCACGTTAAGCCGTCGGTCCCCGTTGTCGTCTTTGGATGGCAGTCGTTATAGCATGATGGTAGGGCATTTTGCGAATGCCCGCCTGGCTAGCTACCACCCTCAGGTAGACAATCTCTCACCAAGCACCTGACGGTGTGTTCCGGCAGCTAACCTTGAGAGCCAGTAATTCTAGGCTAGTCTGAACAACATCTTCGACCACATCATCCCTTACCATCTGGTGAGATAGTAGTCAACGGCTAGCATTTAAGTCATAAAAAAAAAACGAAGACAAGAACGACATTCAAAGATTCTTTACTCACTAATCAAATACCTACTTAGCCCCATTCACGGTGTACAATAGCGCGACGGTCTGTAAGCAAGTAGCACGAAGAAGCGTATTACAATTAATTTGACTGTCTTTTTTTTTTCATTGCGAATTGTCCACCTAAGTATTTAAATTTCACATTGAACGTGTTGCGAATTTTCTACGATTATTGTGATCGACTGGCTTTATATAGAAAATAGACTATTTTGAGGATCATAGCAAGTTTAGATTTTTATTGTTTTGTGTAAAGTTTGATATGAGTACTACTTATTCCTCACGAAAAAAGTGTCTATCCTTGGATTATTCCTTTGATAATTGACTATCGTGAAACATTTATATACGACGGAAATGTTTTATACTGTTAATTGTGACAAAAATATTTCAGGAAACAGAAACTTTCTTAAATTTCTAGACAACATCAAGACAAGTCTTCATATCGTAGGATTGTAGAAAAATATATTAATACTTAACACGTGTATTTCCTTATTGAGTTTTCGAAAACTTTTTATGTTGAAGTACTTTAAGGACGTTCGAATTGCGTTTTAGGACTAGCCTTGAGATTACGGTAACAGATTAAGTTATAGAATTAAAAGCGAACAAAACGCCCAATATATTCCCATTAATTTTAATAAAGTTATCATCTATTTCACATTAATAATTGAAATTATAACGCTGTACAATATGATGGATACAACCTAATGTACCGAAATGTTATATTTTCTTTTTTTATCATTCCTTGAAGCTAGAGTGCACGAAGCGCTTTTCATGGATACCAACATTGTTTCGTCATATTTGAATATCAAGTGTTCAAATTTGATTAAATTTGCACGCATATCACTGGGCCTAATATTTATGGGTCGGGTTTGTACGTTTTTAAATTGTTTAATGTACCTTTTTATATCGATAGGAATGCGCTACGAGCACTCTATAGTCTTAACAACACACTACAAACTAAATACAACACTACAGCTAATACAACTAGTACATATAAACAACTATATTATAATAATTCGATAAATAATATCACTATATAATGAAAAATTAACCTTATATACGTACTCCAAAAATCTTCTAAAACAGGACCCATGCAAAATAAAAAACATACTACTGCTAAAATAGATCGCTTAGCGCTTTCATGAACGAAGAGAAACGAGTCTACATAAAAACAACCAGATGCTATCAATCAGTTAAGAGTAAAAACACAATCATTATCTCAATCAAGCCGTACCTCTACATCAAGGAAACGAATCGCGCTCTTAGCTATTGTAACGTAACAAACCCGTCCGTCAGATGAAGCAAGAAGCAGTGTTCATTGTTGTTTACGGAACAACAGCGGTTCAGTTAGGCTTCCTAGATTGCATTTTTGCACGATGTGTTTTGTATAGAGTTTATTTCATTTTCCTAGGGTTTCTGAGAGGTTTCAAGTGAAATCTAGTATTTATTAGTAGAGTACTTATTAATGCATCTTTTTGTAACGCTTTTCGCTTCTTTTAGACTTTGGAATGAAAACTGCTTGAACTGAAGAAGCAGTTTTCATTGTTATTTATCATCAGCGATCAACAGCGGTTTAGTTAGGCTTCCTAGATTGCAGTTTTACACGATGTATTTTGAAATAAAATGACACTTGGTTATTTGCACGAAACATGGTACAATAAAGTTGTTTAACAATTAGTCAGGTTCAGCATGTTTCACCAATAATTGGCATACAAAAATTAAATACATAATAAGAATAATTACTACAGTACAGTTGCAAACAGAAAAAAAAATCATCAATGAATTGAATTAAATAATATTACTTAATGTCAAGGCATTATAAAATAAAAGACGTCAGTACCATAATATTGCACTATCTTAGTCACTATTAGTCAAATAATAATATAATATACACATAAAAAGCAAAATTTATATTTCAATTCAACTGCATAAGGTATATTATAATAAAATGTAATTGTCACCTTCTAAAATTCATAAATTCTTTGATAGTATAGAAACAGTTTTCAGTCAGCCACAGGTGTCATTTCAATTTAAAATATTTATCTGGGAGATGGCCAGGGAATTTTGCTAAATATTTAATGCATATGACATTACAATTTCGACTACATAAACAATATTACACGTGGGCGTATGTAGCCTGGTAGGATATCTACTAATTAGTCGAAAATACTAAGTATTTCCTAATTTCTCATAAGGATGTTCTTTTACAAAAAGTCCTGCTTGCATGGTATACAAGCCGGTTAGAGATAATATTTTTAGTTTTTCGAAAAGTGGTCTACACGAATCAAGTGGACCGACACCGCAAAAAGCTCTGATACATTTTTTTTCTTCGGTAGGCAGGTCTATAAGATGTTGAAATGTGCTTTTCATTAAGAGAATTTATTTAACACTTAACTTTTGTAAAGAGTTTATTTAAATTTCGTTAGGGTTACATATATAATAATTCATAGCTTCCTTTATGTACTGTCTAGTAAAGAATTGAGAGAACAAGAGCGTACTCACGTTGCGATTAGTCAAATTATATTATATATACTCATTTCCTAAAACTGGCCAATTGCGAGTCGGACTCGCACAGCGAGAGTTCTGTATCAACACAATATAGTTTTTCACATCAGCAGCCCAAACTTGCAGCTATTGTTACTAGAAAAAAGTCAGCCAAATGCGGTTTTGGAGCGAGAAGAAAATTGTTTTGAATTTAAGACACCACGAATACTTGAAGCAATGATGGCCGAGCGGTAATAGCTATGGACTGCCGTGCCGCAGTACCCTGGTTACATTCCCCACCGCCGGCTTTTGCCATTGCCCGCCTGGCTAGCTACCACCCTCAAGTAGAAAGTCTGTCGCCAAGCACCGAAAGGTGTGTTCCGGCAGTAGTCCTTGAGAGCCAGTGAAAATACAGGCATAATGAGACTTAACAACTACGTCTCAATGTGACGGGCGCAGTGCAATTCGTAACTTGTGATGAATTGCAACTGTTATAGGCAGAGGTTAGTCCACTTAACATCAGGTGGGCCTCGAGCTTGTTCCATCACAATAACATAAAAAAAAAACTATGAATAACAAATAAATAACAAACGTTCAAAAAAGCATTATATCACTCTTTAATTTGAAAATCTTGTGCGTAATTTTGACATTTAAATTGAAATTTAATAACTAAATAAGGAAAATTATAGAAATACACGGTTACAAACTTTATCATGTATACAATTATTTATAGTTTTACCAATCTTTAATATGGAATAACAAGGTTGCAGTTTCAGAGCGCACGGTAAAAAAGTAGCGAGGAATATTGGTTATAGTGAAAAAAAAACTATTATACAATATACAAAATATGAGGGAGTCTTGTGACGAAGACAGCAATTTACCACCAGAGGAATTGAAGCAACAATCACTGCTGAGGTGGAAAGTTGTAGGAGCAATACGAGACCAAATCTTTTTACATCTCATGATATGTTCAGGATTAGAACTAATAATCCTAATAGCGAAGAAACTATTTGAATTACTTCCGAAGCGGTCCACGCTACAAATAATTTCCTAATAACTCATGTGACAAGTAACACCAATTAGTCACCCCGTGACCATGATCATTGCAAAGTGTTTGAAACGTCGGGAAAAAAAATAATGTTAAATATACGCGATTTAAACCGTTTAAAGTTGTTTAGTAAATTACTATGTGTAATAATCGCGAAAACCTAAGACAACATTATAGAATCCTTAGTTTCACACACCGGATGCTTTAACCGCTCGGCCACAGAGGCACGTGGTATGAGATGCGAATATTAAGTACGAATTTAATTATTTTTAAACGTTTTAGACGGAGCAGCCATCTACGCATATACCTAGTCAGTGCATAAGTATTGTCACACAGTAAAAACTTTTCTATTAGAATGCTGGCCACAAAAAAGTTTATTGAATTCGAATTGTTCATGAAAATAAAAATGTATACTTTCTAGAATTTTACTCATTTTTAAATATGGAGTGGACGCTTAAAGAAGACCGTGTTGCAGTTATTGCGTTGCATCGTTGCGGTTATGCACCAATTAAAAATTTTGACATACTGAAAATTTTTAATATAACCAAAAGATTCGTTTATCGTACCATCAAACGATACAATGAAGACTCTTGTGTAGATGACAGGTCAAGAAGTGGTCGCCCTCGGTCTGTTAGGACTCCAGCAGTGATAAAAGCTGTGAAGGCGCGAATTCAAAGAAATCCCAAACTAAAACAGAAACTGTTGGCCCTTCAGATGGGGTTAAGCAGAACCACGGTGAAAACGGTGTTAAATGAAGACTTAGGGCTTCGGGCATATCAAAGAAAAACAGGACATCGTTTAAATGCTCGTCTAATTGACCTGAGACTGAAGAGATGCCGCGCTTTGTTGAAGCGGTACGCGGGAAAAAAATATCGGGAAATTCTTTTTTCGGATGAAAAAAATTTTACCGTAGAAGAGAGCTACAACAAACAAAATGATAAGGTGTACGCACACAGTAGTGAAGAAGCGAGCAACCGTATTCCGCGTGTCCAACGAGGTCATTTTCCATCCTCGCTCATGGTATGGTTGGGAGTTTCTTATTGGGGCTTTACAGAGGTAAATTTTTGTGAGAAAGGTGTAAAACGAATGCAGTTGTGTATCAAAATACAGTCCTGACGAAACTTGTGGAACTTGTTTCTCATACCATGTTCAATAACAGGCACTGGGTATTCCAACAAGATGCGGCGCCAGCTCATAGAGCGAAGAGCACACAAGACTGGCTGGCGGCGCGTGAAATAGACTTCATCCGGCACGAAGACTGGCCCTCCTCCAGTCCAGATTTGAACCCGATAGATTACAAGATATGGCAACACTTGGAGGAAAAGGCGTGCTCAAAGCCTCATCCCTCCTCATCATCCATTTGGAGTCACTCAAGACATCCTTGATTAAGGCAGTCGCCGATATTGACATGGACCTCGTTTGTGCTGCATAGACGACTGGCCGCGCAGATTGAAGGCCTGTATTCAAAATCACGGAGGTCATTTTAAATAAACTTTATTGTCATAAGAATCTATGTTTTGTTAAGTTCATTTTGATATATAAATGGTTCCATAATGAATAAACTTGTTTCAATTATTTTATATTAAACATGTGACAGAATTTATGACCTGACTGTGTATAAGATAGAATAAATACATACGTTCAAATGACAGACGCGCGCCACAGAACTCTTTAATTTACAAACACACATTCGCACCAATCGGCATCGCAGTCGCATCTGATGGGCTCACGAAACTTTGAAAAGCGCTCGTTTGAACGTCTGTGTACGATTTCCTATGTTGAAAAAAGTTAGGCGCTCTGCTCTCGAAAGTTTTAAATAACGCTTGGACCTATAAAAAAGCTTCCTTCGTAACAGATCCAGTATCCGCAAATTTAGACTTCAACGACAGCATGATCCTAGCGTTTGACGTAGCTGGGGAGTCATCGCACATGTTAGGGTGCGAAATGTTTTCGTTTACATTGTTGTTGTGTATAGGACCCCCACCAAAAAAAATATTGAATTTCGAATCCAGTATTCGTTTTTGGGTCAGCATTTTACACAAAATATCTAAATTTCAAGTTACTCATTAACATAATTCATTCCATTTACGAGCTTGAGACCCGGCGGAAAAATAGACATACAGTTAGACAAACAAAGGAACGGCTCTGATTTAGACTTTTGTGTAGTAAATCTTCAAAATTTAATTAATCGTGAGTGGCATGCGGCGTGGCCACATGTGCTTTAAGAGTATGTATGTCGGTACATATGTAAAATACGGTCAAATTAACTTTGCACCTGGCGTCGATGACGTCATATCGTGCTCTGGTATGAGACGTCAATAAAGCTTTCCATCACGGAAGAAGATATAAAGAACAGCTACCAAAATCGTATATGATTAGGATACTAAGACATAATTTTATCGTGCATACTCGTGGCCGGGAAATTTTACAAGCTTGCATAAATCCTTCGAGAAAAATAATATGTATACATTCTACCAACACTAGTAGGGCGATGGTTCACTGCATCAACTATTGCTCAATGTGTAGATGCAATGAAGTCATTAAAACTGCATTAGGCAACTGTAGCTCGTCCGTGTTCTTTGTAATCTGCGTCGCTCGCTAACCGTGGGAGCTAGCTGTTTCACTTCATTTAATTTCTTTGTTGCCGATAAACTAGCCTTTTACCATAACCTCCGCGTGATGGTAAGAAATGACGTGGTCAAAGATTGTAAACAGAGTTAACGTAGAAAGGGAACTGGCCCTAAAGTACATCTTCCGGAAAACACCGTCAGGAGCTAGGCAACAGGTTTTCTACTTGAGGGTAGTAGCTGAACCGACGGGAATTTATAAAATGCCCTACACCGCACCGTACAGATTGTGCAACTTGCACGTGACTGACGATATATTCAAGGTGTTCAAGCCAATTAAAAGGACAGTGGAAAGACAGGAAACGATTTATCTGGACAATTAATAACAAGGATATGGATAATAATTAGTATTATTTTACAGGATATTATTTTATTTTAATTATAAATTTATTAATTTAAGGAAATCGTATTGCAACTTTTAGTAACATTATAACTCTCCTACCTCACTCCCAAACATAAATTAAGACATATTTATATGAGGGCGCAAAAGACGGCAATGTCAAAATCGACAAGGAATTCGTCGATCAATAGCGATCGCAAGAGCTTTTATATTTGATCGCGAATATTCCCGAAAAATTATATACTCCTATATAATATATATAGTTATATAATAACTATATATATTATATATAATATATATATTATATATAATATATATAATATATATAGTTGGTTGTATTTTCTTGTGAGGTGAAGGCAGGAGCCTTCACCTCACAAGAAAATACAACCAACTTTGAATGTAAGTGGTTCACTCAATTTGTTGGTGATATTCAATGTGACCAGACTAAGAAAAATTCTGGGCGAGTACGAAAGACGTTTCTCTGATTTCGCCTAACTGGAATATATTGTCGTTTTCTTAGGTTATCCACTTTCTCTTCAAAGAGTTGCACCATCTGCCATTGAAATATCAAACAATCCAGTACAGCCTTAATTATATATTCATCGGTACGTTCGGTACGGAACCCTAAAACGGGTTCCGAACCCAAAGGTCAAAACTGAGCTCTACTAATAAGACTGACTATCTGTCCGACAGTCCGTCTGTACGTCACGCACGGGTCTCTAGCATGTAACGGAATGTGTCACAAACCTGAAATTATATATATTGTCTAGAATGTAGATCCAAAAACGCCGATGCCGAGGATTTTGTCCAAGCTAACCTAGAATAGGCTGTAAGGAACAGCAGCCGGAACACACCGGTACGTGCTAGGTGGCAAATTTTTACCTTGAGGGTACCATCATGCTATAACGAATGCCATCCTAAGACAACAGGAAGCGCTCAGTAAGTAAATGCAACTACCGGCAAACCGTCCAGTCATGACAGCGAAGGTTGCTTAACCTAGTTAATCGGTAAAAAACGACTCGGCAAGCTCCGCTTCGAGCGCTTCCAATTTATAATTTTTTCAATGCATTTTCCACAAACGTGCATTTAAAATAAATTTGCTTTACATTCGTTCTTTTTACGAGCCCATCACTGCAATAAATACACGATTCCTCTGAACCAAAAAATCGGAAACAATATCCACTCTTTAATTAACATGTCAAATGCAGATCATCACCATTTAAACAATAAGACTTTTTTTATTGTCACGGAACAAGATCGAGGCCCGCCTGATGTCAAGCGAACTAACCTCTGCCTATAGCAGATGCATTTCGTCTCAAGTCACGAATTGCACCGCGTCCGTCACCTTGAGACATAGTTGTTAAGTCTCATTTTTTTTTTTTATGCAAGATAGGTTAGCCTTTGACCTCTATCTCACCTGATGGTAAGTGATGATGTGGTCGAAGATGTTGTTCAGGCTAACCTAGAAGTACTGGCTCTCAAGGACAGCGGCCGGAACACACCGTTAGGTGCTTGGCGACCGATTTTCCACTTGAGGGTGGTAGCTAGCCAGGTGGGCATTCGCAAAATGCCCTACCACCATGCTATAACGACTGCCATCCTAAGACGACAACCGGGACCGACGGCTTAACGTGCCCTCCGAAGCACGGAAACGCTCAGTAGTAATGTCACTAGCGGTCACCCATCCAACTCATGACCGCGCGCGACGTTGCTTAACTTTGCTGATCGGTTGAGAACAGCTAAGTAAACTTCGCTACGAGCGCTACACATGTGCCTGTAATTTCACTGGCTCTCAAGGACTACTGCCGGAACACACCGTTAGGTGCTCGACAGATTTTCTACTTGAGGGTGGTAGCTTGTCAGTCGGGCAATCGCAAAAAGCCCTTCCACCATGCGGTGAAGCTCAAGCCGGCGGTGGGGATCGAACCAGGGTACTGCGGCGCGGCGGTCCATAGCTATTACCGCTCGGCCATCATTGCTTCATAACTTTACTTTACGGCTGCTGTACTTTAGCCGGAAATGTGCTTTTATAGGTTTTAAATACTTATTTATGTCTTAGGCAGGTCGTTACGTCATACAAGGAACACCATAGTATGGTAATAGTCACAGTAAGACATATGTATCAATCGGGTGTTCGCGTGTTCTCACGCAACTGTTAGCGGCGTTTCCTCGCTCGTGGCACGCCACCAATTTCTTTTTGTGGTTTCTGCCAATGTGTAGCTGGTCTTCCGCTTATATTTTATCGATATTTTTGTTATTTTGTTGTTGCTGATAGGTAAGCTTTTAACCACAATCTGTGAAAGATGTGAAAAAGTGATGATGTGGTCGAAGGTTTTTAACAGGCTTAACTTAGAATTACTGGCTCTCAAGGAAAGCTGACGGAAAACACCATTAGTGTCTTGGCGATTTTTCTACTTTGGGATGCTCGCTAGCCAAGCGGGAATTCGCAAAATGTCATTCTACCTTGCGGTGAAGCTCAAGCCCGCGGCGGGATTCGAACCATGGACCTGCTGCGCGGCAGTCCATAGCCAATGCCAGTGAGCCATCACTGCGTCGAATTTTGAATACAGTAAAGGGCAGATATAAAAAAAACGTAAACACAAAACCGAATGGCCAGAAAAGCAAACAGAAGACGCATCAAATTGATACCTTAAAAGCATGTGGTATTCGTTACAGCAATTATAGTATATTGTAAAATGAGTGCATAAAACTAATTATTTTAGTCGAGACGTTTAACGAGTCGAAATTAAACAATGATATTGTTTGTAATACATGTATCTTTAATTAAAATTGAAACTGATATTTAAGCAATGTCATATTTTGAGGGTCTTTGTTTCCAAAAAAACCTATATCAGGGTCGTTAATAATAATCCAGATTCGTCGTTTTATTAAGACCCCGAGCAACTTCTTACATGAAATGTGTCACAAACTGAAACATCTGTCTCTTTTCTGCAATCTGAGGTGAATTCAAGATGGATCGAAAGGGTTATATTTATTAAACAAAATTAAGAAAATTGTTCATTGCCAATCCTGCAAATCTCAACTTAACATTGCCTGTGGACCTGCAATAATAGCCTTCAAGTTACCAAAATGCTTTCAGCGTAGTGGCTGTGGTCACTTAGTAATCTTTGGCTGTAGTGTTGTATATTCGTTTGTGTGTTTTGTGAAAAAGACATACCGCCAGAAAAAATGAGACATTTAGAATAAAATACGGATTATAATTCACCCCAGGTGTACTTTCTTCACAGTTTAACTAAATTAATTATTTACATCTATGTGGACTATGGAACCCTCCATGCGAGTCAGACAAGAACTTTGCTGGACTTCTTACATGGCCCGTCAGATGTCCTGGTTGGCTAAGTTGATGTTCAATTGTTATAAGTTCATATTGTTTTAAGGTTGTGGTTAGATAAAACATACTATGATATTGAGCCCAATTATGTGGTAATTTTTTTTTTTTTTATGTTATTGTGACTGAACAAGCCCGAGGCCCACCTGATGTTAAGTGGACTAACCTCTGCCTATAACAGACGCATTTCGTCACGTCCAGTTGTAAGGTCTCATTAGCCTGTAATTTTTCTGGCTCTCAAGGACTGCTGCCGGAACACACCGTTAGGTGCTTGGCGACAGATTTTCTACTTGAGGGTGGTCGCTAGCCAGGCGGGCATTCGCAAAATGCCCTTCCACCATGCGGTGAAGCTCAAGCTCTGGGCGGGATTCGAACGATGGACCTGCTGCGCGGCAGTCCATAACCAATGCCACTGAGCCATCACTGCTTCAACTGAGGCATCACTGCTTTAAAAGACAATGGTATGAAGATTATGAGTTCCTTTATATAGTGCTGCCCACCTTCTTTTTTTCTTTTTACTCTTAGTGCGATCTACACTGCGATTCCTAAGACACCAGCCAAGCGTGAGGATTATGACAATAGTAAAGTAAAGTAACTCAGAGAGTTCCTTCGTGGTTCGCACAATAAAACTAGTACTTTGTGCGTTTCTTTGAAATTCAGATTTTAAAACGAAGTCTTTTTGCCGAGGTTCTCCTTGTTTGGCGGTAGAACGAAAATATATTACACTGTGCACTTCCATTGCGCAGTCTCCGAATGTATCCGGCAAAAGATAGATAGTTAAAAAAGCTGATTGTGGCGAATGTTCCAGATTTTAGAGTTTTATGTTAGCAAGCTTGCAAAACTAAATGAGGGTGAGGGGCTGCCCGTGGGGAGCCGAAATCACTAGTCACTATTCTAACAAAAAAAAAGAATTGAAATCGGACGACGCGTTAATAAATTACAACTAAGTGTACATTTTGATTTTCTTCCCCTTTCCCTAGGGAACCGTGCTGAATTTCTGGACAAAAAGTATACAATGTCCTTCTTTGTAGTATGAACTCAAATCGTGTTAAGTTTCATTGAAATCCATTCAGTAGTTTTGGAGTGATGCGCGGCCGGGATACAGACAGACAGACAGACAAAAAACATACAGTTTTGGCATCAGTGTCAGTTACAGAGTGCTCTCAAATAAAAAGTATAGATATAGATTTGATACATTTATGTTACGAACACCTCTGAAAACTTTTGAATCGTTTAAGGTTTAGGATCACGCCAATAACCTCGAACGTCGTCTAGTGATGTATGAGCGGCACTAACAGCTCCTCCCTCGCACCCTGCAATTGCTTTGAGTAAATGTCGTAATCGCCAAAACTATATCTTTTAATTTAGAGAGTACTGTTCCAGTAAACCATTTTTTGCGTGGGAAACTGTAGCACTACATATGATATATTTTTCAATGAAAGTGTCAAGATAACAAGTCAAATTGGTTCAGAGTAAAAATAAATTTATATTTTTGACACAGCGGCGTTAAGATTTTACATAAAATACAAATTTCAGGTTAGTGTACTAATCTTTTTACGAACTAAAGACCCGACACTCGATTTGACATACAGACAGATATTTAAAGACATTATTTGTTGAACAAATTAACATAGAGAAAGAGATGCAAACACCTCAACTGCTAAGTATCAGCCATAATAAATACAAATTACCATAAAACATCCGAATTCGTTACACACTTAGCCTACTGAACTAACCTGGCGCTAAATATTCGTCTTGAATACAAGCGGGTTTTACGCATATTGTGTAACACATTTCTGGCTTCATAAGACACTGTGGCGAAAGGCACAAGGTCAAGGCAGCAATGTATGCGTCCTGAATAAATAACAACGAATAGTAAAGTGGCACACTAACGAAATCGAAAGTTCAGCGTCGTGTGGTCTAAGGTTGAAAACAATCTTAGTTATCTCTGGCGACTCATTTAGTGCAACATCCAGCGTAAATATAATTTTTAACTCACTACAAAAAAGGAAGAGATATCAATGTGTATGTTTTTTTAGGTATATCTATATTGTAAACTACTTCCAAGGTTTTATGTTAAACTCAATTTACCGTATACTACATAAATATTTTTCGGTATCCGGGAAACAGAATACCTTGTCCGGACACCGACACACTATTTAGATTGTTTAAGTACTTTAAATTGAAATAAATAAACATTATTACATTATTATTTGTACGTATTATTTATTTTATTATGTTTATAAATACATTCTCATAATAGCAACGATTTCGATATAGATAATTACACGGTATTCGCAGGGGTGGGCTCTTTTGGGTGGTATGAAATACTAACAGAAATGTCTAAATACCAACTTTTCGCCAGATATTTTTTTGGTCTATAATTGGAAACTATTTTATTGCTAATGGGAAATACAGAAAATTTTATTACCAGACAGCCCAATAACTGTCTGACCCAGAGATCGAACTCAGTACCTCAAGATTGCCATGCGCACGCCACTCGACTAATGAGACTTGGTTAACATGGATACGAAACATACTACTGGAATACCTCGCTCATTCAACACTGATAGTTGTACTACGCAGGCATGCAACTGCGTACTTGGCAAGGCCGGCAGCTGCAACGACAATATATGGTTTTTTTGTACCAGCGGCTCTATCAAGGCAAGTGACAACGACTTTTATCTCTAACGGAACGTTCTCACTATTCTTCTTCTTGGTGCAACTATCCCACTGTGAATGTGCTTATTCATTATCACTAAACACGCGTTTGGTATTATGCAATTCAACCGTCTCTTCACAACAATAACACATATCTCTCTTACCACATTTTTTTTTTTATTTTTTTTTATGTTATTGTGACGGAACAAGCCCGAGGCCCACCTGATGTTAAGTGGACTAACCTCTGCCTATAACAGACGCATTTCGTCAGCGACGAATTGCACTGTGCCCGTCACACTGAGACGTCCAGTTGTTAGGTCTCATTAGTCTGTAATTTTTCTGGCTCTCAAGGACTGCTGCCGGAACACACTGTTAGGTGCTTGGCGACAGATTTTCTACTTGAGGGTGGTCACTAGCCAGGCGGGCATTCACAAAATGCCCTTCCACCATGCGATGAAGCTCAAGCTCTGGGCGGGATTCGAACCATGGACCTGCTGCACGGCAGTCCATAGCCAATGCCACTGAGCTATCACTGCTTCATCTTGGTGTGGATCTTACCACATCCACCCCCTCGTCAGCCTTCTACTGCCTTTTGTTATTATATGTTATTATATTGGTATGTACCTACTGTAATGATGTTGTAATTGATTTTCTAAATAAATAAATGAAAAATATATATATATATATATATATTCATACTCAACACACTTTTTGTTGATCAATGTAGGCGGAGTCATAGTAAACTGATTCTACTGTAATACGGATACCAAGTTACCGTTCCCGCGACATCTTATCACTTAAAGTCTTCCACCATCGATCGGAGTGACAATATTTTTCGTGCGCTGCCGGTCGTATCAGATCTCGACCAAATCGATTGCGCAAAGTCTCGCTCGATGACTAGATTATGCCACAACGGTGCAACAGTTGCGTTGCGATTATTTTGATGCAACTCGGTTGCCTAAATGTTACGCGTTAAGTGAGAAAAAAAAATATTGCGTGAATTAAATTCTGAAATGTTTGCTTTGGTATATTTTGTGATGTCAGTCTGAATTAGGATAAGTAGAGGACATTAATTGTGGAGTTAAAGTACCATAAATAATTGTATTAGTACTGTAGTTCCTATTATTATCAAACCTCCTCAAAAAATATTCACCTTGATATAAGTTGATAGGTTAGCCTTTGGCCACATCTCACCTGATGGTAATTGATGATATGACGAAGATGTTATTCAGGCTAACCTAGAATTACTGGCTCTCAAGGACAGCTGCCGGAACACACCGTTAGGGGCCTGGCGACAGATTTTCTACTTGAGGGTGGTAGCTAGCCAGGCGGGCATTCGCAAAATGCCCAACCACCATGCTGTAACGACTGCCATCTTAAGACAACAACCGGGACCGACGGTTTAACGTGCCCTCCGAAGCACGGAAGCGCTCAGTAGTAATGTCACCCATCACACTAGCGGTCACCCATCCAACTCACGACCGCGGCGGACGTTGCTTAACTTTGCTGATCGGTTAAGAACAGCTAAGCCAACTTCGCTACGAGCGCTTCAAAAAAAACGCCTTCTCAAAGGCCGGCAAAGCATCCTCGAGACCTCTGGTGTGGCGGATGTTCGTGGGCGACGGTGATCACTTACCACCAGAAGAGACGCCTGCTAGTTTGCCCTCCCATAAAAAAAAAGTTTTCCTAAATTACCCTAAATTCCGAATGCGCCTGTGGGGTGCCGGGCTAGATGTCATCCCCCTCCAAACGGGTATCGTAAGAGGCGACTAAAGGTAACGTACCAGAAGGTGGGCAGCAGCACTTTCGGAAGAACTGATATTTTACACTCCTCAGATTTCAATATAATTACTCGCGCCAAATAACAACTTTGCAGAATGTCTTAGGTTTACTCGATTATTACACATGGTAATAACTTTTATACCACACCAAATCAGAAAGCGTCTCATTACTCATTCAAAAACATGTTATAAAGTTCGTCATTTCTCCCTTATAAATTTACGGCGGGAAAAGTTATATGGATTTTAATACCTTCACTCCGTAGCAGTGAAGGAATGTTGTATAAAAGTAGCGTTCTTTTGTTTTATAAGCTGCTAACATAAAAAAAAATACAATCTCAAAAAGGTTTTATATCAAATAATTTGAAAAAAGAGGTGGCTTTTTATTTGTACTCGATTTTCAATGAAAGGACTACGAGAAAAATAGCGCGGCAATTTGTTGTTTGGTTAAATTTTGTTTTTTATTAAATTGATATCTTAACAGTACGCTTTTAACTATTCTGAATAATTTTCCAAAACGTCATCTGATAGTGAACGATTTTATAATGATGACGCCACCAGAAATAAGAAATGCAGCTCGAGAAGTCATAAAGAACTTACTGCCTGAGAAGTCTCGAGATAAGTACGAGAAAACTGACAATGATTTTATTTTCCTCGTAGGTGTAGTGTATACTACAAATTGTTCAATTTAGTATACTCGTCTAATACATTGAACAATTTGTGAAACGTAAGTAATATCTCTAGTTAGTTTTTTTTATAAGTAATTATGTATCTTATATTTAGTAGCTACCCCGCCTAATTATACCTATAGTATCTTTAAAATGTTAAATTTGGCACACAATACCATCCCGCTTAATAGGTATGTTTTTTTTCACACTGCTCATAAACAGAATTAGTGACTAAAATGTTCTTATAACAAACACAAACTTGAAAGTCACATGAATACTGTTATAAACTTGTTTTTTTAACCTTTACAAAAACACAAACGTAGTCGTTATTATTTATTTTATTTCAGTAAGAGTATTTTACAACGATCAAATCTACTTGACAGATCAAAATCAGAAAATCTACTGGACAGATCTACAGTAGGTATGTTACAAAGATTTATAAATATTGAAAAAACTATAGCTCTGATCGCGCTCAAACCAAACAAACGAACGGGGATCGCAGCCCGCATGTAGTGATGCGTGGAACTATCTATAGTTATAATAAATATATATATATATATATATATATTTATAGTATAATAAATTTGGAAAATGGAAATTATATATCGAAAAAACACGAAATTTTGAATAAAAAAAACAATAAAATGTACACTATTGAACCTATTTATCTGAAACTAACGTGGAACGAACCGCTACCAGCGGCTGCTAATTGCTAAACACAAAAATATCATACAGTATGGAAACAAACAAAGACAACACAAAAAATAAAAATTCTATTAAAAAATTATTGCAAATGTAGGTTTTTGCTGTATGGTGTAGAAATGTTGTAAACAACAGTACTAATTAAACTGTTTAGATGAGGCGCGGTACTGGAAACGCAACGATATGCTACACTTAGTATTTATACGAGAAATTGACTTAGTTATTTCCGTAATGTATGGGGTGTGATACCCCTAAGGTGGAGTTACAAGACATGCCGGCCCTCTAGAAATGGAAGCATTTAATATGAGTTTTTCCCGCCCTTAGGTGGGAAGCAGCGTCTTTCACCCGCTACTCAAATCAAACAAACACTACTTTCCGAGAGTAAGCAAATTATATCGCCCTTCAACTGTGAACTTAGTCCACGTTTACTGTCCTATTCAAATATTTTAAGGTTCATATGTAAATTAATGAAACCTTTTTTGTTGAATGACATTGATACCTGTGTATGACATGCCCATAGTATGAAAAAGTTCTAATAATTCCTGAAGTTTCCTATGAGGTACTATATGACAGTTCATATTTATAAACCACGAAAAAAAGCATTGACAACTCAACATCAATTGACAATACAATCGGTCTTATGAACGTTTCTCCTCTCCTACAATTTGCACTGTGATAGGGCATTTTGCCCGCCTAGCTAACTACAACAAACTAAACTAACTTTGTATTCTGGCATAGCTGTACTTGAGATTGAGAGCTAGTTCCCATGCTTGTTTACTATGTTTGACACATCATCATTTAAATTCGGTTGAGATCGTGGTCAAAGGAAAATCGACAGTAAAAAACGCAATTCCAAGGCAAAGAAATCACGTTTAAAATCGGTTCTAGTTATGCGTGTACTTGGTCAATTAGCCAAAGAAATAATGAGCGACGCTGCCTTATAACAACTAAGTATTATATCCAAGCGCTTATTACGCGCTTTCCTTATGTAAGGAAACTAGTTGAAGTCGAAAGTGACTGCATCAACAGGGTACTACGTCTAGTTAATATGTGGCCAATTATTTTCCGAGATATTTACATATACATATTTTGTAAACATAATCAGTGTTTTTTTCTTCTCTAAGGTCGTTAAGTTGTAGCACGAAGTTACGTATGAATGGACTTTATAATGAAAGGTCGTCTCTACATGGGTATCGTCGGTTGAGAGCAGTAAAAATGTGATCTCATAAAATGTTAATAAAAACACCAATACCACAAATAGAATAGCATTTTCTAAAACTCTCAACCACTGATAACTTGGGCGTGATAGGAGATCCCATGGCAGATCCTACAGTACGTCTAATAAAAAGGCGATCAGATCAAATAATTTCAAGAGAGAACATAAGAATACTTACCAATTTTGGCGCTGCTGAAGACAATCAATGCGTGCGTATCGTCGACCCACTTGATCTCGAAGCCAGTTTCTTTGTATTCACTAAACAAAGACAGGAGGTCATTCGTCTTGAACTCGCTCGGGAAGTCGTACACTTCCACCACATGGCCGAAGGTCTCGTCGTACGGTCCGTTGAACAACTGCTGCCCGCGCGTTTGGTACTGGTCGTAATTATTCTTTGCTTTACTTATGTGGACCTTTCCGACGGTCGACGTTAGTTCTTCCAACAGCGAAGGGTCTAAACACTCTCCACTGTCGTCGAACACGGCGTCCCAATCGTTCTCTTCGCGTTTCAATGATACTTTTGGTTCTAATTTTGGCTTATAATTGTTGAGTTCGGGTTCGTCTTCATTGAGTACCGGGACGAGTGCCTCGGGAACCTCGGCTGGCTCGCTCGGGGCCTCAGCTGGATCCGAGATGACTAGTACATCAGAGTGGAAGCTCTGCTTTATTATCCTCTTACTACTCCTATTGATCTCTTGCGACGCTCGTTTCAACTCATTTTTCTCCACATCCTCATCTTCCTTACTATAAATAAATTCACTATCAATAATATTGCTTTGATTCGATTCGTTTACCGCCATATTTTCCTCGGACTCATTTGTCCTCCAATCGCTGCGATCCGAGTAATCACCGCTGTTTTTCGCTAATTCACTGTAATAATCCGGGTGGTAAAATCCTAGCTGTCCGTTCGCGAAATAATCACCTATATAAAAACTCTCGCCTACTTCTACTTCGTTATAACTATTATCACTATAAGATATTGCACTATCACTATTTGGCACTTGGAAGCCTGAAGGCACAGATTCGTTTGTATCGCTCGATGCGTTCTTTTCGTCTATGCTCGGTGCTGTGTGAGATCTTTGATTCCTGAGATGCGGCGGGGTGTACACGTTGCAGAAGTTCTTGTCTATAGATTTTCTAGGAGTGCCGTGGGCGGATTTATCCTTAGGGGCGGGGGATTTGGGGCATTTAGTTGCTTCTGCACTTTGGCTTGTCCGTTTATTTGTGTCAGCTTTGTTGTCGTCAGTATTATTGGTGTCAGCAGCGCGCAGTGCTCGGGGCACGTAGACGGCACGATCCGGACGTCGAGGTTTTGTCGAGCCAGATCTGATAAAAAAAAATATTTATTTTAGGCGAGCGTTCTCTACAATGACGCGAATTAAACTAATCGTGAATGTTGATTTCTCACGAGAGATACAACTCCGAATGTTAATATTTTTATATCATAGTCATCAAGTAATTACAATTGCGCTATGTTATGAAATATTCACATGCTATTATGCAGCTATGTGCGCAATTTGTCTGAGATATAAGTAATAGTATACATACATTCACAAATCTAAAAATAGCCTTCACAATTCAATGTCAAACAACAAAAGTGACAATTGGTGGGTAAGAGTCCTCGTATTGTGCTTGAAGGCGATGTTAACAATGATGGTGGCGAGTTAACCGCCAGCAGTAAGTTAATCGCAGTTCGAGTCACGTAACCGGCAAGTGGGGCAAGGCCGCGGAGTGAGTGTCCATCGTTGAGCCATTCGAGATGGCACACTTTCGACGGTTTGGGCAGCGCGAGGTTGCCAGCATCACAAGATAATACAAGTTTTATCAATCATTTTTGATATGTAAGACACACTTTAAACAGTTTATTAATTCTGAACCTCTATATTCCGAAATTTATACCAAAGGGGGTGACTAAACATCAGGATATGGTCCCATTATATAACTATTAGTATATTCCTTATTAATAATTATTTACAAAATGTGCTTTGATGTTAATCAAAATGAAGCAAAAGATAGGTCGTTTGACAGTGGAGCCATAGAATAAATGGTCGAGTATACAAGTTGCGAAGTAGCTTTGCAATCCATTGCCACCCTTTGAGGTGTTTTGCTCCCTCATTCAAGTGTCATTAGCTCATATAATGTTCAAAAAGAACTAAAAACTATGAAATAAAAACAAACGAATAACTAATACTTTTTAAAACAATTATTTATTCACTATCGAGACGAATTACTTTTAATATCTGCTACTTCAGCATAATTTTTTATAAATTTCTTTTTCCTTTTTTCATTGCTGAAACATGTGTAACCACAATCTCATCCGTCGGTAAGTGATGATACAGTCAAACATGTCAAATGTTAAAGTCAGACAGACAGCTGCCGGAAAACACTGTAAGGTGTTAGGCGACGGATTTCTTCTTTAAGCTACCAAACTAGCTAGCTTTCTTAAAATGCCCTATAAACATACAAATTATTAAATGAGACAAATAACACAGATAAAATGTTAATGCATCATGTAATGTGCTATTTTTAAGGTCATTGTGCAACACTATCTTGGCAACACCGAATTAAGCACCGGCACGATCGACCGGTTTGGGCAATTTTCGATGATAACAGTCTACTGCCACCAATTCTGTAATAGTTTTGAAACAGCGTGATATCATTACACTTATCCATTCGTCACGGCGATTTATAATTTGTATATCAGTGCAGATAGTTTGCGCAAACATACAAAGGATTTTTGCTCAATACGCACTTTAGCAATAGGCTGATGACCTTCGCACTAACAAAAGCGTTTGAAAGAATTGAACAAGTGAGAATAGAGCTAGCGAGGCAGAATATTAGTGTTGTGAGGCTATTGTAGCCGACATAATACATTACATTGTCATGTTAACTAGTTGTTTATTTTTATACAAATGATAAATTTATGAACGTTATTAGACTGCGTTCTTAATATGATTCAAATTGTAATCGTATATCACTTATCTGGTAATCTATTTTTTTTCATTTATTATTACTTGATAGTTTAATCTAATCTACAAGCGTTATAAACCACGCCTTTACTGTAACCTAATTTTTGTGTCGAAATATTCTATTGCACATAAGTATGCTACCATACACTACATTAATATAAAGTTATTTCATCAGCACCCCTGAACTAAGGCTCCAATATCGGTGTGAATTTGGCGAACTGTTATTTATCTTCCGTGGGGGTGCCAGGACAGAATTGCACAATATCTCCCTGTGTCTCCTATTTTTATTTTAGTATCAATCCATAGGTCGGTTTCATATCCGGCTCGAAGGACCAATAGGCATGTAGGATAAAAGACCAAGAATAATTTTGAATAGAATTTACTATTTTATTTTACTTTTACAATGCTTACGAATGCTATATAGAACAGCGTACAAAATGGAAGAGAGAAAAAAAATTATCGCTAGTGTTGTGAGTACATTATTGTGATGTGCTTAACTCGACTACAGATAAAACATTTTAAATTTATAATGATAGTTATATATGTTCGATTCGATCAATTGGATTGAACAAACATTTTTATTCATATTGTTGCAGTCCTATGAGTTATTAAGTCTATACATTTGCACTTTGATCTGTTCTTAGAGTAACATACATATTAAATGTGGTGATATAATAGGTTCAGTACTGTTGACCTTTACCTATGCCATCGAGTGCAAATAAACGAGGTGACGAGTACGTTAGAATCACCTTCACCTCCGGGATGTCAAAATGAACAAGTTTTTTTTATACCTGATAGGTTTTTTTTTTTTTTTTTTTTTCCTGTCCGGGAGCGTTCACCTCGTCCCGGCCCGCGAGCTAGCCTACACCTATCCTCTGACATGGTCAGAGATTTTGTCTGCACTTTCACTCATCGCGCTTCCTTTCTTCATACTATATCTTTCTTTCATACATCTTTTCTTTCATTCCTGTTTACTGGTGGGATGCCAGCATTTATTTTGTCTTATCGTTTTATTTACATGGGGATAAAAATGTGGGTTTCTTTTATTTTTATTTCTCTCTATACAATATTACAAATTCTTATTAAAGATTTGAGCAAATTTTAATATAACAATATTAAAATTTGCTCAAATCTTAATACTAATATTTTATTGCTTAATTCTATTACATTTTCTTATTTGCTATTCTTCTTATTGCTGTTAGTATATATTTTTATAATATATATAACATTCATCTTTACTAATACCTGATAGGTTAGCCTTTGACCACTATCTCACCTGATGGTAAGTGATGATGTGATCGAAGATATTGTTCAGGCTAGCCTAGAAGTACTCAAGGACAGATGCCGTAAGACACCGTTAGGTGCTTGGCGACAGATTTTCTACATGAGGGCGGTAGCTAGCCAGGCGGGCGTTTACAAAATGGCCTACCACCATGCTATAACGACTGCTATTCTTAGACAACAACCGGGACCGACGGCTAAACGTGCCCTCCGAAGCACGAAAGCGCTCAGTAGTAATGTCACTAGCGGTCAGCCATCCAACTCATGACCGCGGGCGACGTTGCTTAACTTAGCAGATCGGTTAAGAACAGCTAAGTAAACTTCGCTACGAGCGCTTCAAATATGTATCGACAATGTTTTTTATATACTATACTATAGATACACTTAATTGTGATAATATACTCTAGATACACTTAATTGTGTTGTAGGTTTCGTAGAAGAAGCTACAGGTTCATTTTTTTTAATTCTGATAGTTAAACTTTTGGCCACAATCTCACCTGATGGTAAGTGATGATGTGGTCGAAGGTGTTAAACAGGCATAACCTAGAATAATTGTCTCTCAAGGACCGCTACCGGAACACACCGTTAGGTGCTTGACGACAGATTTTCTACTTGAGGGTGGTAGCTAGCCAGGCGAGCCATCGCAAAATGCCCTTCCACGGTGAAGCTCAAGCCGGCGCGGTGGGGATCGAACCAGGGACCTGCGGCACGGCAGTCCATAGCTATTACCGCTCGGCCATCATTGCTTCAACTTCTACGATTAAGATTACGTGCACGAGGAAGACCGGTTCTCTAATTGTCTGGCAATACAAGATTACAACATGTCATATAATCGCACGCGCATAGTAGCGATCACCTTAATTAAAGCCATAAACAAGACGTCGCAAGTGCCATTCATATGTAATCACGAATATTTTGGGAACATAACCGTACGATATCATTTACAACGATTAAAAATCACGCTATATTTTTGAGCACAAACTATGAGTTTTAACATATGTAAGTTTTTTATTTGTAGCTGATAGCCTTCGAGCACTATCTCACCTGATAGTAAGTGATGATGTCGTCGAAGATGTTGTTCAGGCTAACCTAAAATTAATGGCTCTGAAGGACAGTTGGCGTTAGGTGCTTGGCAAAAGATTTTCTGCTTGAGGGTAGCTAGCCAGGCGGGCATTCGCAAAATACCCTTCCACCATGCCAAAGTAAGTACGTCAATCAAAATGGCTGTATGTTCAATTTGTACGTTATAGTTGCCGCATCGTCTGTAGCGGTTGTCAATTAATTAAGGTTTTCTAGTACCAAGTGTAATTTTGAAATCTTATAAAAGTCTTTTTTTATTATATCGGAAAATAAAATTGTGTAATGAATTCTGTTACCATTTTTAGGGTTCTATCTAGAAAATGGGAACTTAAAACGGAAATAAAATTTACCGTCCGTCCGCCCGACTTTTAAAGGGTAATCTTTGGAACCGAAATAGGTAGCTAATTGGAATTTTCACAAAATGTGTGTTGATATTGCAGATTGTGAATAACAATCGGTTAACAAAACTACTAAAAACCGGCGAAGTACATACCGGTCATATTTTACCGATTACGATCTCGAACAGTATCAAAATAATAATTAAAATTTGGTGCATTCTGTGTTGATACGGAACCCTCCGCTGTGCGAGTTCAACTCGCACTTGGCTGGTTTTATTTTATTGCCGTAAGGCTAGCCTTTGACCACAATCGCACCTGAGGGTAACTGATTATATGGTCAAACAGGCTTAGCCCAGAATGGGACTGGATTAGTCAAATCACACACATCATGAGTAAATCACCCTAATACTGGGGTTACATAAAGCGCCAGCACTGAAATTGTATTCCCCGTGGGGTGCCGGGCTATAATGTCACCACTCCCCCCCTCCATTTCTACTTGTGGGTGTCGGAAGGCGAATAAAGGTAAAATACCGAAAGGTGAGCAGCGCCTTCTGAGGAACTGATATCTTAAACTGCGATCCCCAAGATGTCTCACAAGCGTGGGAATTATGAAAAAAAACCGTTAATGGGGGAACGCAGCCTTGTGTTCAACAGTGGACAATCTGGCTTATACAGTACAAGCACACTAACCTGTGTGCTGTAGATGGAAAGAAGTCCGGCTTCTATTATATTGGACCTAAACATGAAATGTGGGTGCTAATAACATAATGAGTTAATGACCTTTGGGTCAGATGTATAAGACAGTACTCCTCGACATGGAAAAAATCGTCTAGTTACATTGCAGCCCTGACCACCGCGCACCGGTTAGCCTGCTGGCGGCAAGCAAGGGTTAATAAAAACAATGCATAAGTCTAACCTTGTATTTTTTTGTGTTAACACCGGCTAACTGAATTGAACAAGCTTCAAAATTTACAACGCAATATTCGCAGAACAAGACTCGGTCCATGGCCGAATGCTTGCAGGTTCGAATCCCGCTCGTGAGCAAATTGTTGAAACAAAATATAACTATCCTGATCTATTGTGAAATTATCTATGGAGCGTAATGAAACACACAGATTACTACAATGAATCATCGTAATTTTGTAATATTACTAAACCACCTCCACGCGGACGATTTAAATCATATCTTCACACCTGTATTCCCCAGAAGATGTGGGTAGAGATGTCTACACTCTACACTCTAAGCACACACGCCACGTTTCTCTTGACATGGTTTGGTCTCTTAATAAAGAGGCGCGCCTATTACGAGTATGAGATTCCCAAGACTACTACCGCGAAATATGTCAAATTAAGGTTGAACTGGCCGGTCACTTCTCCATACAAACGTCGTAGGGTGACCACTCCCTTATTTGAGATTTTAAGTCCAGACTTAAGCATAATACCGATTGATATCGTCATTATCTAGGCTTGTATGATGCCAAAATTTTAAAAAGATAATTAAGTTGTAAGTTATGAGCCTCGAAAACTTTATATGAAAATGTTTCGAGGCTAATAATAACTCTCAAGTTAATTATTTTATTAAAATTTCGGCATCATACAAGCCTAGATAATGACAAGATCAATCGGTATTATGCTTTATTTTGGACCTAAATCCTCAAAGAAGGGAGTGATCACCCAACGACGTTTGTATGGAAAACGGGCCGGCCAGTTCACCCTTAAGACAATAACTGTCCGACCGGAAGATCAAACGACCTAGGGAGATGATTACGGCAGAACTTCAGCTGGTGGAAGTTAGTGAAATATGTATACATAAAAGCTAAAACAATGTAAACAAAGACATTTAATAATGCGTTATATACTGTACATATATAAACATATAGCGGTCTTATATAAAATAGTCGGAATTTCCCTTTCTTAATCACACCCCGTGAAGTGCTGGGCTACAGCTGCATCCCTTATATCTTCCTAATGGGGTCGTAAGAGGCGACGATGGAACTAAAAACAGGAGATGGGCAGCAGCGCCTTCTCAAGAACTAGCCATCTTATACTGCGTTCCCTAAAACCTACCCGCCGACGTTTACGCACGAAGTACTGATATTTTTTATTACTTGTAGTTCTATTCTTTAATCTCTCTTTTTGTTATGCCTGATAGGTTAGCCTTTGACCACTATCTCACCTGATGGTAAGTGATGATGTTGTTCAGACTAACCTAGAATTACTGGCTCTCACGGACAGCTGCCGGAACACACCGTTAGGTGTTTGGCGACAGATTTTCTACTTGAGGGTGGTAGCTAGCCAGGCGGGCATTCGCAAATTGCCGAACCACCATGCAATATGCAGCATGCAATATAGAATCTATATGCTTGACACCAAAATGGCGATCGTTTAACTCGTTACTATCAATATCTGATCGCAATCATCATCCTGATAGCACTAGTTAGCAACCACGCTCTATTGCAATGGAAAACCTGATCCATACTACACTGGCACTGGAACCAGTTAATTACAGCTACATTTTTGGAACGAACGTCCGGAAAGTATTTGACATTTCCTCCCATTAATTTTCGGACGGATGGATGTATAGATGATTTCATACAGGCTTGTATAGGTACGTTTTAACTTAACTTTACTGCCAAGTCGACAAGCAGAATATGATGATACATTAAGTCCTGATTTATTACTAGGTATTTTTAGTATTTTGCATGGTGGTAGGGCATTTTGCGAATGCCCGCCTGGCTAGCTACCACCCTCAAGTAGAAAATCTGTCGCCAAGCACCTAACGGTGTGTTCCGGCAGCTGTCCTTGAGAGCCAGTAATTCTAGGTTAGCCTGAACAACATCTTCGACCACATCATCACTTACCATCAGGTGAGATAGTGGTCAAAGGCTAACCTATAAGGCATAAAAAAAAAAAAAAAAAAAAAAGGTACTACTATGCAGTCATTAGGTGCACCGTTGAATAAAACCTCCCTCATAAGGGTTTTGCCATAATCCCCACGCTTGGCAGGCGTCAGCAAGATGGCAGTTCTCCAGAAGATGCTGCTGGCCAACTTCTGGAATTTTTCCTTTGGTCGCCTTTAACGACTCCTAGAGGAAGATACGGAGGCGTGCAATTTAATCCCGGTAACTGTCTGCATAGGCACAATAATAATTTATGGATCGCCATTCCAGTGCGTAGTACTAATAGAGATCAGTGAACCGAAACCATTATCAACATTTAGTTCATTGCTATTAAACCAATGCCAAGAAACATAATCCCCTTGCAGAATAAACACAACACATTGTTTCATTTTACTATCGTACCGAACACCTGTTTCAAACACAGCGATGAATAATCGTGTCTTATATCAAAACAAATTGCTAATTCTTCGAGGTCACCGGTCTTGTACTTCAACACAAAGATTTTCCTTGTTTACATAGCAAGTATCAAACGAAAAAGGTGCTTACAGAATTCCACTTTCAGTTCTATCCAAGGGCAACATGCGTTTACTATCTACACTCACTCACTACAGTACACTGGGCTTCGATTAAAATAATCGCACTTATCGACCACGTGACGAGATAAAGGGCCAGAGACCTGCGACACGTCAGCCCGCGTCGCGGCGCAAATAACAAATGATGTAGGAAATGTTTTGGTACCAACCTGATCTTTTCCTGAGGCTGCGCTCGCCGCTGCGCCTGCGACGCCGCCTTGCAACCTCCCACCGCCGCGTCTGCGAAACACTTCAATGTTACATAAAGTCACCATGTTTTCAGTATACCTACATTTGAATCGATAATGTACCAAATTTTATTACACTTTGTTATTGTAAGGTGCTTCGTAGTGTGGTGTTGGTGAAATTGCATAACAACTTTGTATTAGTCATAGCGTGCAAACAACGCTGACCAAAGCAGAATTAACGACATAATTAAACAGAACATACAGTCTGTATATACACAATAATTACTTACATTACTAGTCTATATGAATAACGTTTATTACAATTTAAATACTGTTATGACCATTTCCAGCAAGCCTTGTAAGATGACAACATGATAATGAAATGACAAATTAATGTTTGTCTAAGAAATACATTACTACTACGACTTTTATCAATTATCGGGAACAATAATAATAAAAGTTAGTGTCATGTTGCAAAGAGTTGTTACAAAACAATCGGGTTTGTTTTGAATAACATTTACTGTATCTCACTCGTTAAGCAATTACGTCATATGATTTATATTGCGGTAACAAAATCTGACACAATAATGGGTTACAACAACGTTTTTGATACACTCTTATCAAGGTGACATTTTAAATGGAAAACATTTTGAGAGGCATCAGGTAGAAAGTCAAATAAATGAGAAGTCACGATGAGAAAAATTAAAAGGACCGGCAACGTATCCTCGAGACCTCTGGAGTTGCGGATGTCCGTGGGGACCGTGGGCGACGGTGGTCACTTACCCCCACGTGAGCCGATCTCGTTTGCCCTCCTATACCATAACAAAATATCAGACACACTATAACTAAAAGTATTTCAAAAAGTCGACAAAATGGTAACGAGTCATCTATAGGTCTTAGGTTTTCCGTCACTCCTCTTAAATCAAGCGATCACCATATAATCTATTTCCACGTACGGAAGCATTTTTCACATTTTTAATGCGAATGTTGGTTTGTGTTTATTAACAATCACACCTTAAAAGTCTGAATGAATTTTGATAAAATTACTATATTTTGATCTTGGATTAATACATAGAATACTCATCAACCCGATTTGTCCCGATAATCCCGATTTTAAAACCTAGTCTCACGCGAGCGATGCCGCGAACATTAAGTAGTAATAATATAACACTAGTACTAAGGAACTGACTTAAAACATTGAAAATGTGAAATAGCTTGTGGAACTCGTTACCATGCAGATTCAAAATACTTAACTAACAAAAATATCATGGTCCGACTTCCGCAAGTTATTTCATTATTTTTCAGTGTTCGAAGTCTAGTTAAATTATTTATTAATTCCATTCAGTTACACCACGAAACAGAATCATCATAATCAATGCATAATTGGCGGAGTAATCGTGTAATAAAAATACACAAAAACATACACTTTAACCGAGTACCTCATACCTTTTATGGAAATCTCAAATATTAATGATAATAAGTATTATGTTGAACTCTTCTTACTGTCTGCTATCATTGATGGAAAACAAAAAAGCTGAGTATATATTTATCTAATAATGCGAACAAGATAGAAAAATCATGTTTTTGAAGCAGTGATGGCTCAGTAGCATTGGCTATGGACTGCCGCGCAGCAGGTTCATGGTTCAAATCCCGCCGCGGGCATGAGCTTCAACGCATGGTGGAAGGGCATTTCGAAAATGCGCGCCTGGCTAGCGACCACCCTCAAGTAGAAAATCTGTCGCCAAGCACCTAACGGTGTGTTCCGGCAGCTGTCCATCATTGTCAGTCATTCGTGGTTAAGCCTGTCAACACCTTTGACCACATCATCACTTACCATCAGGTGAGGTAGTGGTCAAAGGCTTATCTATCAGCATTTTTTTTTTATGTTATTGTGACGGAACAAGTCCGACCACCTTTATTTTTTATGTTATTGCGACGGATTAATCACGAGGCCTACCTGATGTTAAGCGGACTAACCTCTGCCTATAACAGATGCATTTCGTCACAAGTCACGAACTGCACTGCGCCCGTCACCTTGAGACATAGTTTCTTAGTCTCATGTGCCTGTAATTTCACTGGCTCTCTTGGACTGCTGCCGGAACACACCGTTAGGTGCTTGGTGACAGATTTTCTACTTGAGGGTGGTCGCTAGACAGGCGGGCATTCGCAAAATGCCCGCCTGGCTAGCTCCACCATGCGGTGAAGCACAAGCCGGCGGCGAGATTCGAACCGTGGACATGCGGCACGACAGTCCATAGCCAATGCCACTGAGCCATCACTGCTTCAAAATGTTGTGACCTGTGAACCTGATGTTAAGTTGACTAACCTCTGCCTATAACAGGCGGATTCCTTCGTCATCGACGAATTGCACTGTGCCCATCACACTGAGACGTACAGTTGTTAGGTCACATGTGCCTGTAATTTTACTGGCTCTCTAGGACTGCTGCCGGAACACACTGTAAGGTGCTCGGCGACAGATTTTCTACTTGGTCGCTAGCTAGGCAGGCATTCGCAAAATGCCCTTCCATCATGCGGTGAAGCTCAAGCCCGCGGCGGGATTCGAGCCATGGACCTGCTGCGCGGTAATCCATAGCCAATGCCACTGAGCCATCACTGCTTCAAAATGATTCAGAAAATGATTTTTAAATATCGTTTAAAATATTACAAAGCCAACTTACATAAGTGTTCAAGTCAAATTAGACGTTGCTAATTGCATTGAGTACATGTTACAATGAATAGAACGTCCTCGCGTCATGTTTATTTAGGGTTCCGTCATAGAAAATGGGACCATACGGATAGCATTATATACGGGACAGCCTCTGCATTCCGATATCCGTCCGATGTTTGATCTCCGAGGAAATCCGAGGTGTTGTTATGCGCACACCCTCGCTCACATCCCTCGCAGTCATTCTTCGGTCACGTCCTCCGTACAAATTCTTTATTCAAATCCTTCGCACACACTCCTTGCTTACATCCTGGCTTTTTAGTTTGTACGAATAACTTTTTGAAGCGCTTGTAGCGAAGTTTGCTTAGCCGTTATTAACCGATTAGCAAAGTTAAGCAAAGTCCGCCGCGGTCATGGGTTGGATAGGTGACCGCTAGTGACATTACTGAGCGCTATCGTCTTTCGGAGGGCACGTTAAGCCGTCGGTCCCGGTTGTTGTCTTACGATGGCAGTCGTCATAGCATGGTGGTAGGGCATTTTGCTTATGCCTGCCTGGCTAGCTACCACCCTCAAGTAGAAAATCTGCCGCCAAACAACTAGCGGTGTTCCAGCAGCTGTGCTTGAGAGCCAGTAATTCTAGGTTAGTCTGAAAAACATCTTTGACTGCATCATCACTTACCATCAGGTGAGATAGTAGTCAAAGGCCAGGCCATCAGCAAAAATAATAAATAAAAGTTAGTATCCCATCCCAACACTTTCGAGGATATGACGATGTTTGAATAAGCTCGTGTAAATCGTGGTGGTCAGGCATTACATGAATGCAGTGAACGTTCTCATGCTGCCGGGTAGACACTACGATCACGTTTTTGTCTTACTATTGTATTAGCAAAGCTTTCAATGGAAAAATACGTCTTGTTTGCCTATTCAGGAACAATTTTAGAATTTATAACTAGCTGTACCTGCGACTTCGTTCGCGATTGCCGTACCTGCAGACTAATTATTCACATTTGAGCACTGTTTATCTCATACTAAGCAACGTTGTGGTCTGCGGTGAAGCACTCTTAGTAAAGTATAGCTCAGAAAATAGCTTTATACATTGGGTTTTGAAAACTCCCAGGTTGTATTTTCCAGAAGACAGTAGTTAAGTAACTCAGAGAGTTCCTTCGCGGTTCGCACAATAAATGTTGAAGCAAAGTACTTTGAGCGTTTCTTTGTAATTTCGATTTTAAAACGGCGTCTTTTTGCCGAGGTTTTCCTTGTTTGGCGGTAGAACGAAAATATATTAGATTGTGCAATTCCATTGTGCAGTCTCCAAAATATATCCGGCAAAAGATAGATAGTTAAAAAAACTGATTGTGGCGAATGTTCCAGATTTTAGAGTTTTATCATAGCTAGCTTGCAAAACTAATTAATGGTGCTGGGCTGCCCTTGGGGTGCCGAGCTGCCCGTGGGGTGATGATGAATAAAAATTAAAAAATATAGTTTTGGCATGAGTGTCAGCTACAGAGTGCTCTCAATTTTTTTTTTTAATATATGCCATCTACAGAATTGGACCTGTTACAGTTTTATTATAAGTATAGATATAGATAGATTATAATATTTCACTAAGTGAGTTATTACTGTCACCTGTATATTTTTTTATGAGAAAGGAGGGCAAACGAACAGGTGGTTCAGCTGGTGATAGATAAGTGATTACCGTCGCCCACTGACATCTTCTACGCCATAGGTATCAAGGATGCGTTACGGGGCTTTGAGGGAATATGCTCTTTTCTTGAAGGTTCCTGAATCGTATCAGTTCGAGAAAACTCGTACTCAGATGGAGCTGGTTCCACACAGTGAAAAATATAACATAACTATAAAGAGTTTTTAAGTTCTATGAAGGATTGTCTCTATGCTCTTGATTTATTCGGGCTATCAAACGATTTTAGAGTTTAACCGAAACAGGCTCCTAGAAACTTTGCAGCCTATTGGTATCAAGAGAATTCTGCGACATTCTTTGAACGTCCAATAACTCCTACAAAAAAAAACCGTCTCGGACTTATTGTTATTGTGACAAAAGCAATTCAAATATATGAATAGCTAAGTGCTGTACGTCGTGTAAATAGCAGGTCACCTTGAAGTATCAGTTCTCGTTTGGTCAGTAGCATTACATTCACTCGCTACAGAATATAGCGCCCTTTCGCGACCATAAATATCTCGCTATTCACTACGACCGACCGATATAAATAGTGATTTTTTGAGGTAGTATTATTTGCCACCTGAGGACTTATTCTTATGTGTATAATTCCAACGCTGAACTTTCTTCAATAAAAATATTGTTATCGGGAGGTGAATCATTGGAATAGGCAGTCATTAGACTGTTCGTTATAGAAAGACTCTTAATCTTTTTCACGAAATACAACTAAGGATCTGCTCGTAGTGGAGCTTGTCTAGTCATTCTAATCCGATCAACAAGGTCAAGCAACGTTCGCTGCGGTTATCACTGAGGAGTCATCATCTCCAAAATCCGACACTATATGGTGGTGCTAGGGCATTTTACAAGTACCAGTCTGACTAGCTGCCACTCTCATGTGGAAGATCTGTCACAAAGCACCTAACGGTGTGTATCGGTAGGAGTCGGTACAGTACCCGTTCCAGGTCAAAATCAGCCGAAAGTTTGTTAAAATATGCGGTCTTTAAAGAGCGTATGAAATTATTACAATCAAATAACTTCAGTCATAGTTTTATTATATAGTATGTAAAAAGACGTTTAATAGAATGGCCCAGAGTTTCTTGCCCGTTCTGCTCGCAGTGGCTCTATTTTTTTTTACTGACCGTGGCAGTATAAACTATATAGAAAATGTCAATATTAAAATTTGTATTGACCTTCATAAGAGCGTCGTAGACGCCTAAATTTAATAAATGACTTTTGATTCAAAGTGACGAAAATAGGTCTAGTAGAGCATGTTTCGGGCTTTAAAGCTCATTTAGGTTTAATAATAGGAACGAGTAGGACTAATTAGAACTAATGACTCATCGTCACAACCTGTAGAGAAGCAGATAAGGTACAGAATGTCTCAGTCCGAGGGGCGGTTCAAATCCTACTCGTGTGTTACTTCTTCTATTCGTTGTCATTTTGTAAAACGGTTATTTCATTTTAATTAAGACCCTCTAGATACGAGCTAAAATATTATTTAAAATTAAGTCCAGCGCAAGATCTTACTCTGCGTTGAAATACTTGTTATTTATTTAAAAATACTGTAAGTCTACATTCATAAACTAGTAGTATCTGGGTGATTGATCCCCGTAGTACTGATCTTTTACCGATGTCAAATGAGTTTTCCGAGAGATGAACTAGCTATCAATAGAGTAATTATCTACCCCGAATGTTATACCAATCGTTTTATCCATAACATATCCCAAGCATCTGTGCCCACGGCGCGAGGGGGTGGTGTGTTCAAATTACTTTTGATGGATAGTTTCGAGTCGAGCAAGACGATTTTCTGCACGGTATGCTTTAAGTTTTGAGATAATTTTCTAGGATGAGAAATTCACGGTTATCGGCGAAGTGTCAGAGCTTAATGTAACAGTAATCCAGTAATAATTAGGGTGTCTTCTCCTGAGACGGGTGTAGAAGACGAAAAGCCCCTTCCACCTCCGTCTCCTGCGGGCGCCGAACACGCATCGCTACTAAAAGAGGCGTTGACAACGGGCTCTAGGGCACCACTGTGGTACGGAACTCGGCTTGAGTCGTTGCTGAGAGAAATTGTTCGCAAATCTTTGTAATCCGCTATAAGTAACCGGCAGTGTTCATTAAACAATCTAGGGTAAATGAAAGCGTCTTGTAGTATAAAGAAACACCATATACCAGACAAATGTCATTGAATTCAAGTCAGTATAGAAAGTGCTTAAGTTTTTACTAAGAACAGGAAAAGCGTAGTACCCACATTACTTATTGGTGCTAACACGGCTGGCCCTAGATTCCGTGTGTGGCTTCCGTGAAGGGAAACTTAAAATGTGTCTCTTAACATTTAGCCACACCAACAACATTACGTATATCCTTATCGCATTCACGTTATGTATAAAATATATTTATATTAAAGGTTGTTTATTACTTTTTCCCTCTCTTATTTCCGCCTAAGCCAATGAACAGATGAAATTTAATTTAGGCACAGATACCAATGATAGAGGTAAGATTGTTAATTATAATAAAGTAATATGGAAAGGCCTATAGGGTTAGTATAAATAGGGTTCATATACTCATATCGACCAGTGTTGACATATAACGAAAATAAAATGCATTAAAGCCATGCATTATCAAAAATGCGCTATATACGCTTGGCAAGCGTCTTGGGGATCGCAGTATAAGATAGCGGTTCCTCAGAAGGCGCTGCTGCCCACCTTCAGGCATTTTTCCCTTAGTCGCCTCTTACGACACCCAAGGAAGAGGGGGGGGGGGGGGGTTTGACATTCTAGCCCGGCGCCC
Organism: Plagodis pulveraria; assembly: GCA_963890685.1. Taxonomy (NCBI): domain Eukaryota; kingdom Metazoa; phylum Arthropoda; class Insecta; order Lepidoptera; family Geometridae; genus Plagodis; species Plagodis pulveraria. The sequence goes on from OY982967.1 coordinate 23,372,750, forward strand.
CACGGGCTGCTGTACTTATGTTCTCTGAATTCAATTTTCTATTTAAATGTAATCCCTTCTTATTTGTGTGTTTTTGTTTTTGCAGTGCATGGCGTGGGAAAAAAAATCAAAACCAGGTGGAGCATACATTAAATCTCATTTTATGTATCATGCTTCCATGTTATGGACATCAAATGTACCTTTTAAACTAACACACATTTTCTTCAAGCCCCACCTACAAGTCCAGAATATTCCACAACAGCAGTTCCAACTTGTTTGTTATAAAACATACCGGCACAAGTAACAACTGCCGAGAAGTAACATATCGCGTATTCTGTGGTAACCTCCACTGGACGGATTCTGTTTCCTACTTGCACAAGCTGTGGTTTGTCGTCAATATATCGCATAAATTAAAACTTGAATATCTGGTTAAGTGATTTTACGAGCGTTATAAATAATAGTAGATCGATTTTATCAACATCTGAATAATCATGTTACAACCGTATTTAGATAACTTTGTTTTTTTACCGACTTCAAAAATAAGAGGAGGTACTCAAGTCATTTGTTTTTTTTTTTAATGTTTGTTACCTCTGAACTTTTGACTGGGTGAACCGATTTTGATGATTCTTTTTTATATGAAAGCTGATGCTTGCCGTGTGGTCCCATTTAAATTTCATTAAAAATCGGTTAAGCCGGTTTTTTAGTTACACTCCAATAACTGATAGGTATTTTTAATGACAATCGATCCCATAGGTAGCATGGGTCACTAAAAAGGGTGAACATTACTTTTTAACAAAAAATGGAATCGAGCTCAAATGTGTGAAATAATTTGTCGAAATTGGTACCATGCGCACAATATTGTGATAAAAGGTAGGTACTTTTGAACCATCATGGTACCGACTTCAACAAGTTATTTCACAAATTGCGTGTTGAATTCGGTACACTATTTTTTATAAAAAAACGCCCACGGTTAAATAAATGCCACCCACATAAGTGGAGGGATCCGCATCCAGGGCATTTGTTGTTATTTGAGGGTTGCCTTCATCACCACGTTTGGCAGGGATTGAAATGTAAACAAGTTTTTGTATCAATACAAAATTTATTTCTAATTAATAAGTAGTAACAATGTGATAAATTACCTGAAACATTTTTCCGTTTTGAAAAAAGCTCACGTTTTTATAAATTTATTTTTATTCACTCTCGCTATTTAAATACTACGTTGTGTTGTTTCGCTCATTCGCAAGCGAAACGAGGTCTATCCGTCCTACGTCCTCAGTATGTCATTTTTCAAAGACCACTTTACTTCTTACTTAAAGTACATTTCTAAGGGCCTAGTGGAAGGAACCATGACGCGAGAATCAAGGGTCGACTGAGCCCGAGGCCGTAAGGTCTAGAGTATAAAGTGAAATACTGAACGAAACTAGAATAAACTGAGGGATTCAAGCTCGTCCAACACGAAGACAGCTTTACCCCCGACGAGTGTACTTTTTACACTTTTTGCGAGAATATAAAATGTTACTAGGAACTTAGCCCTTATGCAGTGTACTAATTTATACAATATAAGTAGTTACATTATTAAAATTTGATACATTATCGATTGTGGAAGCACGACATTACTCGATGAACTTTATACGTCTTCTTATTTTTTTAATATTTCTTATGTTAATAATAATTGCCGAGGCGGACAAGCCGGAGTCTGTTTAAAATTTGCCATGTTGATTGACTCACTTCACTTTTAGGTGCCCCACACGGCGCCTAAATTGAGCATTTTATTTTTTTATATTATTTATTCATCTAGGAGTTCCCTTACACAACACAATAGGCTAGGGACTCAAAATGTCTAGGCAAATTTAGGTCTTGAACAAATATGAAATTAAATTTTCACTAAATTCCTTCCACCTTCAATAGAAAATCTGTCGCCAAGCACCTAACCGTGTGTTCCGGCAGCTGTTCTTGAGAGCCAGTAACTCTAGATAAGCCTGAACAATATCTTCGACTACATCATCACTTCCATCAGGTGAGATAGTGGTCAAAGGCTAACTTATCAAACACATAAAAAAAGGCGACCTTCAATGCTGGCTAGGCACCTATAAAGAAGAAAAAGACGCTAAGTATTGTCAAAATTGTGTCGGTACCAGATGTCGCCATGCTGTGGGTGTATGTCGAAAACGTTAGGTCATCCACCCACCGGCTCACGACTCGGAGCTGCTAAATGATTTCGAATACAATACCTACGAGCTCCCAGTTAGCGTTTCTGATTGACTACTCCGATATTGTAATAGCAAATCTGTTTGTGAAGCAATCTATTGAGCAAACATGATTTACTAGACGTGCTCTACTTTCTGGAAGCGCAATTTTAATTATCTAATAAATCGGTCTAACGAGGCTTAAGATATTTCACGTGGGGTATGTTTTTTTCAAAGCCGATTAATTAAGTCTGACAAACTTCTAGGCCCTTCTTCCCGTTGTTGGCTGCCGGGCAATGAGATCCTTCCAATCCACAGATAGATATCTACCTGTGGAAGTGGTAAGATGCGACGAATGGATGATAGTAGGTGAGCAGCAGCACCTTCAGAAGAACTGAAACCTTACACTGCGATCCCCACGGCACCTGCCAAGCGTGGAGATTATTGCAAACCCCTTCTAATGGGAGGTTTTTGTTCACCGGTGGGCGTTATATGGTTGTTGATGATGATGATGAAACGTCTAAATTATAAAAGGCCAATTTTCACGATAATAACCGGGATATGAACCGGGACCGGGATCTGAAGCAGTGATAGCTCAGTGGCATTGGCTATGGACTGCCGCGCAGCAGGTCCATGGTTCGAATCCCGCCGCGGGCTTGAGCTTCACCGCATGGTGGAAGGGCATTTTGCGAATGCCCGCCTGGCTAGCGACCACCCTCAAGTAGAAAATCTGTGCCCAAGCACCTAACGGTGTGTTCCGGCAGCAGTCCTTGAGAGCCAGTGAAATTACCGGCACATGAGACTTAAGAACTATGTCTCAAGGTGACGGGCGCAGTGCAATTCGTGTCTTGTGACAAAATGCATCTGTTATAGGCAGAGGTTAGTCCGCTTAACATCAGGTGGGCCTCGAGCTTGTTACGTCACAATAACATAAAAAAAAATGGTAACATACAAGTTACATTACACGCAGAAACCAGATCTGATTGCCCTTGTTTTGATGGCTACACCGTGAATGTACTATGCAGTGTGTGTACTTAACATTATGTAAGATGTAACAGTATTTGTTGCCTAGCTTCCTTTATACTAACAATTGAAAATAGTAAAAATAATTCTCGCTTACTTACAGTACTCAAAGTGAGTGCCATTAAACCGTGCTAAGTTTTTTTTTGTTATTGTGACGGAACAAGCACGTGGCCAACCTGATGTTAAGCGATAACCACTGCCTATAACTACTAATAGATGCATTTCATCACAAGGGACGTACTGCACTGCGCCCGTCACCCTGAGACATGCAGTTGTTGAGTCTCATGTGCCTGTAATTTAACTGACTTTCAAGGACTGCTGCCGGAACACACTGTTAGGTGCTTGGCGACAGATTTTCTACTTAAGGGTGGTAGCTAGCCAGGCGAGTATTCGCGCGCTCTTCCACAATGCGGTGAAGCTCAAGCCGGCGGTGGGATTCGAACCATGGACCTGCGGCACCGCAAGTCCATAGCTATAACCGCTCGGCTATCATTGGTTCAAATATAATCGCATTTTGATTATTTTTACCATACCATATATATGCGCGTCTACGTAACCATTGGTGCTTCATTTGAATCGTTTGTCATCAAGAAATGGACACTAGACATGTAGGCATACACTGTTGTCACCAGCTATCATAGATAAACTATCATTTAAGCTTTTAAAATCTTTCGCGTACCATATTTAAGCTTTTCGGTATATTTTTTATATGCAACTTGCGACCCGCCCCAGCATGGCACGGCTGCAAATCGGTGTAAGCACGGATGCAATGCTGATACTAAATAATCTGTAATATCTTCGAAAATATTCATTTAAATTACATTAAAGGGCCATATTGATATATCTGTATCAGCCGGATCGTCCACTGCTGAACATATAGCCTCCCCTATAAAGGGGGTATTTGCCATAATCCCCACGCTTGGCAGGCGTCTTGGGGATCGCAGTGTCAGATGACAGTTCTTTAGAAGGCGCTGCTGCCCACCTTCTAGCATTTTTCCCTTAGTCGCCTTTTACGACACCCACGGGATGATATAGGGAGGTGCAATTCTAACCCGGCACCCCACGGGGTATTGATCTATATTAAATGCATAATGTATTTAAGGTACTTAATTGGATGCCAGCGTTTGCAATGTAAGTAATCTTCTTCTCGCAGTGGCTCTATACAATTTATTTGGTGAACGTGGCAGTACAATGTAGAATATTTCAACACTAAAATTTGTAATTGACCTTCATAAGAGCCTCGTAGACGCCTAAATTGAATAAATGATTTTGTCTTTGACAGAGTGAAAAAAAAATTGTTTATTTACGACATCACATTAGAAACCACTAACATTGACAGTGTTTCTCTACTATATTATGCATGTATGTATTATACATATAAACCTTCCTCTTGAATCATTCTATCTATTAAAAAACCCGCATCAAAATCCGTTGCGTAGTTTAAAGGATCTTAGCATATATAGGGACAGATAGCGGGAAGCGACTTTGTTTTATACTATGTAGTGCTATTACACAGCACAAAGAACTGAAGAAAAAAAATATATATAGCGTTTTTTCTTTCAGGAGTTACTGTTCTGTGGCTAATGCAACGGACTGCATTGCAAGGGATACAAGGTTCAAATCATCCCACTGGCTGAAGCTCTACTGCAATGCGGTAGACCATTTTGCCGCCTGGCTTGTTACCACTATCCAAGAAGGCAATCTGCGGCCAAGTATCTGAAGGTATGTTCCGCGACTGCTGTCCTTGAGAGCGGCCAATTTTCTTGCTAGGCGGCATAGGTTTTTTTTATTCCGAACTGGGTAGCACTTGACCACTACCTCACCTGATGTTAAGCGATGATGGAGCGCGCTTACCTAGAAGATACCTATTCACTCGCGGTTTGAAGACCCCCCATATTGTACTTAACCGGAAACACAGACTCAGGCAAGGTGTTCCATTCCCTAGCGGTTCATACGATGAACGAAGAAGCAAATCGCTTCGTTCGGGTAAATGGAACATCCACTATATAGAAGATCTACAACGGCAATGTTCTTTATTCTTTTTTTGTGTGTTTCTAGTCAAATTTGACAACAACCATATAAGTCGATATATTCGAAGATATTATATTCTTATTGTATAAGTATAATGTTTTGCTGTTGTGTTCCTAATGTGCAAAATAAACTGTTTATTTCTTTCTATATAACGAAGACGCTTCTGTTCTGAGTATCCCTGGGTGTCCGATTATAGAATGGAGTTGGCGGAATCAAATCATGCAGTTCCGTGGCACATGTTTAAAACAACTTCGAATACATCGCTTCACAACTGGCGAGATAGTGGTCAAAGTTTAGCCTGTTAGCTATATAATATAAAGACCTTTAGTAAGGCTCTCAGGCTAGTTTACTGCCTTTCCTGGTCGAATCTCGACAGCAAGGCGGGTTCTTAAGTGTAGTACTGCTCGTGCTACTTTCACCTGTGCGTTCTACATTCGCCGGCCGGGGCCGGGCTGCCGCGACCGATCGTTGCGTTCGCTTGCATCACTGCGGATTATGTCATTGGAATTCGTTATACGCCGGCATCGTTACTTTTCATTTGTGTTTATGATGGGCTTCTGAAGGACGAATGTTGACCGGAGATGTTCATGCAGAAACGCCGGTGTCTTGATAATTACAAGATACATTCGTCTAAATTTTATGATATAAGTGGTCCAGATTCCTTTTATCCTGTGTTATATTAAATGCTTTTGGAGTAACGATGGACAAACTGTAGCTAATGCTTGATGAAGTATTTTCAGAAAAGTCCTTGTGTTATATTGTGTTAATTTTAGAAAAAGCTTAATTGTATTTGCTTGTAGTTCATGAAGCAATGTTGATTATAATAGCGGAACGTAGTGGATGTCATAAAATTTTACTAAAATAGTAATGTCATGCAATTGAAGCCTTTGGTATCGGACGCATTAATTCGACTAGTTACAGTACCAACAATGATTAAGAATTTGGACCGAAAGCTTGATAAAAAGCGGACCAAATAAAAAAAACCTGATAAGCCATATCCAGCACGGTCATTATATTTATATAGGGTAACTAAATCATGAGGATAAATTCAAATTCAATCTCAATTGTATGAAAGACCACAAATGTCAAAAAACTATGCATGGTGGAAGGGCATTTTGCAATTGCCCGCCTCACTAGCTACCACCCTCAAGTAGAAAATCTGTCGCCAAGCACCTAACGGTGTGTTTCGCCAGCAGTCCTTGACAGCGAGTGAAATTACAGGCTCATGACACTTAACAACTATGACTCAAGGTGGCGGGCGCAGTGCAATTCGTGACTTGTGATGAAATGCATCTGTTCTAGGCATATGTTAGTCCGCTTAACATCAGGTGGGCCTCGAGCTTGTTCCGTCACAATAACATAAAATAAAAATTACGCTTGATCCGATCGTATGCATATAATGAGTCTAATAAACGATTCAGATTATAAATAGAATTGATATCGATTTGTTTTTTTTTTTTTATGCCTGGTAGGTTAGCCTTTGACCACTATCTCACCTGATGGTAAGTGATGATGTGGTCGAAGATGTTGTTCAGGCTAACCTAGAAGTACTGTCTCTCAAGGACAGCTACCGGAACACACCGTTAGGTGCTTGGCGACAGATTTTCTACTTGAGGGTGGTAGCTAGCCAGGCGGGCATTCGCAAAATGCCCTACCACCATGCTATAACGACTGCCATCCTAAGACAACAACCGGGACCGACGGCTTAACGTGCCCTCCGAAGCACGGAAACGCTCAGTAGTAATGTCACTAGCGGTCACCCATCCAACTCATGACCGCGCGCGACGTTGCTTAACTTTGCTGATCGGTTGAGAACAGCTAAGTAAACTTCACCATGTCCCATAAATGACATAAATCCAATTAAATCCGAAAGCAATATACTGTGCAGTTTCGGTGCCAGACGATGGACAGAGAAGCGGAAAGACCGATGTATTACATCACGTGTAACTATAACCGCCAATGATCGCAACGATACAATTTGACGTGCATGGAAGTTGCAATGGTGTAAAGACACGCGAGCTTTCGAAAGGAACCCTATCAGAGCTTTGAGATCTATTACATACTTCAAGAGCGGAACTTTATACAATCCCACCTTCCCTTCTAATACTAAGGCGTTTAATGTCAGCGAGGTATGAGAAACGAATAACTGGCATGCCTCAGGCAAAGACTAAAGGTGACTGGATACGATTGCCTCAAGCACAGAATATTACATTTAATTTGCCACAATTTGTGTGGACGTGCCGTGTCCAATGTAGCCATGCATGTTTTTGTACAGCACCTATATGTATGTGATTTTTCTACAGTATATCTATATCTATACTTATAATAAAACTGTAACAGGTCCAATTCTGTACATTGAAGATATATTGTAAAAAAATAATTGAGAGCACTCTGTAGCTGATACTGATGCCAAAACTATATTTTATTTTATTTTTGTCTCTCTGTCTGTCTTTCTGTCTGTATCCCGGTCGCGCATCACTCCAAAACTACTGAATGGAATTCAATGAAACTTAACACGATTTGAGTTCATACAACGAAGAAGGTTATTGTATACTTTTTATCCCGAACCTCAGCACGGTCGGTCCCCTCGGGAAAGGGGATGAAAGTCAAAATGTACACTTAGTTGTAATTTATTAACGCGTAGTCCGATTTCAATAATTCTTTTTTGTTAGAATAGTGATGAGTGGACTCGGAACCCCATGGGCAACCCAGCACCCCACGGGCAGCCCAGCACCCCATGGGCTACTGAATGGAATTCAATGAAACTTAACACGATCTGAGTTCATACCACGAAGAACGTTATTGTATACTTTTTATCCCGAAATTTCCAGCACGGTTCCCTCGAGAGAGGGGATAAAATTCAAAATGTTACTTAGTTGTAATTTATGAACGCGTAGTCCGATTTCAATTATTCTTTTTTTGTTAGAATAGTGACGAGTGAGCTTGGAACCCCATGGGCAGCTCGGCACCCCAAGGGCAGCCCAGCACCCCACGGGCATCTCGGCATCCTTATTTAGATTTGCCAGTTTGCTAAAATCTGGAACATTCGCCACAATATATTTTTTTTAACTTACTATCTTTTGCCGGATACATTTTAGAGCCTTCGCAATGGAAGTGTACAATCTAATATATTAGGTCCTTACATATGAAATTGGCGTTTTTCGTACTGGCCACTTTAATCACGAATTTCTCCTCTTTGGTAAGGAATTCCAAATTCAAATTTGTACAGCTATAGACTCATGTATTTGTGCTTCGATGATCGTCATTCATTTGTTTTTTTTCTTCTGTTTTTTTCTGTTTGCGTCACTCATTTTACAAAATGGAAAACCTTAAATATCGCATTATTTACGAGTACGAGTTCCGCCGTGGCACTAGTGCTGCGGAAACAACTCGAAGGGTGAATGATGTGTATGGCGGTCGTGTTGCAAAAGAAAACACAGTTCGTTTTTGGTTCCAACGTTTTCGTTCTGGAAATTTCGACCTGCAGAACAAGCCCCATGGACGGCCTGAGACTCAAGTTGATAATGAAGAGTTGAAGGCTATTGTGGAAGCGGATCCATCGCAAACCACGTCCGAGTTAGCTGCAGGCTGCAATGTTAGTGATAAAACTGTTTTAATTCACTTGAAGCAAATTGGGAAGATTAAAAAGCTTGAAAGGTGGGTACCTCACGAATTGACTGAAACAAACCGGCAAACGCGCGTCGACTGCTGCGTTACATTACTAAACCGGCACAATAATGAAGGTATTTTAAACCGAATCATTACCTGTGATGAAAAATGGGTTCTTTACGATAATCGGAAGCGCTCAGCGCAATGGTTAGATCCTGGCCAGCCAGCCAAATCCTGCCCCAAGCGAAAATTAACCCCAAAAAAGTTACTTGTAAGCGTTTGGTGGACTAGTGCCGGTATTGTTCATTACAGTTTTTTCAAATCTGGCCAGACTATTACGGCTGATGTCTATTGTCAGGAATTGCAAACCATGATGGAAAAGCTAGCGGCTAAACAACCTAGGCTGGTCAATCGCTCCACGCCACTGCTGCTTCACGACAACGCTAGACCACACACTGCGCTACAGACGGCTACTAAATTAGAAGAGCTTCAATTGGAAAGTCTAAGACATCCTCCGTACTCCCCGGACCTTGCTCCAACAGATTACCATTTTTTTCGAAATTTGGATAACTTCTTGCAAGGGAAAAAATTCAACTCCGATGGGGCAGTCCAAATCGCCTTCAAAGATTTTATTGATTCCCGTCCGACTGGTTTTTTTAGTAAAGGGATCAATGAACTACCTATGAGATGGCAAAAGTGCATAGAAAATAATGGTTCATACTTTGATTAATTAAATATATTATATTAAAAAATATTCGACTTTTTGTTCCTCCCATACAAAACGCCAATTTCATATGTAAGGACCTAATATTTTTATTCTACCGCCAAACAAGGAGAACCTCGGCAAAAAGATACCGTTTTATAATTGAAATTCCAAAGAAACGCACAAAGTACCTACTTTGCTTCAACTTTACTGTGCAAACCGCGAAGGAACTCTCTGAGTTACTTAACTACTGTCTTCTGAAAAAAGAAGCTGGGAGTTATCAAACCCAAAGTAAAAAGCTCCTCTCTGAGCTATGCTTTACTAAGAGTGCTTCACCACAGACCACAGCGTTGCTTAATATGAGATAAACAGTGAAGTAAACGAAGTCGCAGGTACAGCTAGTGTTAACATATAAGCATATTCTTGCTTGGCTGTGCACGAGTACAGAATTCAAAATACTCTAAATGGAGCCGACTTCAACACTCAAAAGTGTGAAATAACTTGTTGTGTTGAAGTCTGTACCATGATAGTTCAAAAGTATCTTTTATCACAAAAGTGTACGCATGCGCGAACCGACTTCGAAAAGTAATTTTACCCCTTTTAGTGTTGAAGTTGGTTCCATTTTGAGCTAAAACATTGTTTTTATTCTTTTTCGTGGCCCTTGCTACTTACGGGATAAATTGTCAATGACTATATCATCTAGATAGGAAAACACTTTTCAGTTATTGGAGTGTAACTCAAAAACGGCTTTACCGATTTATATGAAATTTAAATAATTCCACACGGGAAGCACCAGCTATCCAATAAAAAAAGAATTATCAAAATCGGTTCACCCAATCGAAACTTCTGAGGTAACAAACATAAAATAAATAAAAAACAGACGAATTTAAACCTCCTACTTTTGTAAGTTGGTTAAAAAACCCTTTAAAATATGAAATTATATTAACACACATAATAAAATAAAAAGTTTGCCATTTTCGTACCCATCTGCTCTGAAATATTTTACAAGCTTTGAAAATGGCAATCTCCAACTCTCAGATGCTCTAGCTACATACGAACAGAAATTCTAAGAATTTCAGCTAGGTTCCAATCAAAATACAAGCAGATCGGATAAAAGAGTTGAAATGTATCGTCGGACATACATACAAAAATTACTGAGGCCCCTTAACTTGCCACAGAGACCTCGCTTCGGTCAGTTAATAAAGTTAACAAGAAACCAGCAAGAAATCTCTCACAAATATCACGGCTAGAGGAACTAGGATAAGATAATGTAAATACAATGATTTTATTTTTACCAAAACATTGAACTGACTTCAACACTCAAATGTGTGAAATAACTTGTTGAAGTCGGTACCATGATGGTTCAAAAGTACCTATTATCATAATATTGTGCTCATGGTACCGACTTCGACAAGTTATTTGACACATTTGAGTGTTATGTCGGATACATTTTTTGGTAAAAAAAAATTTCAGCCTTTTTAGTGACTCTTGCTACTTATGGCATCAATTGTCATTCACTGTCAATGACTTTATCAACAAGATAGAAAAATACTTTTCTGTTATTGGAGTGTAACTCATAAACGGCTTGACCGATTTTGATGAAATTTAAATGGGACCACACGGCAAGTATCAGCTTTCAAATAAAAAAGGAATCATCAAAGTCCGTCAACCCATTCAAAGGTTCTGAGGTAACAAATACAAAAAAAAGCATACAGACGAATTGTGTACCTCCTCCTTTTTTTGAAGTCGGTAGGTTAAATAGCATTGAATGATACTTACCATTATGTGAGATTGCACCATCCTCTCGGTCAGTCTGTGTCAGTCCCATGACTGGTCTGGCACACGCCTCATCACTGTCAATGATAAAACTAATATTATGTTTGTGTTCATCATACAATTGAATTAGCGGAGAACGCTTAGCGTAGCGAAGCGTTCTCCGATCAGCAAAGTTAAGGAACGTCCGCCACGGTCAGGAGTTGGATGGGTCACCGCTAGTGACATTACCACTGAGTGCTTCCGTGCTTCCGAGGGCAAGTTAAGCCGTCAGCCCCGGTTGTTGTCTTAGGATGGCAGTCGTTCTAGCATGGTGGTAGGGCATTTTGCGAATGCCCGCCTGGCTAGCTACCACAATGGATCAAGTAGAAAATTTGTCGCCAAGCACCTAACGGTATGTTCAAGCAGCTGTCCTTGAGAGCCATTAATTCTAGGTTAGCCTGAACAACATCTTCGACCACATCATCACTTACTATCAGGTAAGATAGAGGTCAAAAGCTAACTGAACTGTGCTCTCTAATTAAGTTATATCACAGCCTGGTTTTATTGTTAAGGCGCCGGGTCCACAGACAGCAGTATAGAGTTCTGAGTTCAGAGTCTGCGTTCACTGTGAAGAATGCTATTGCTTGTATGAGTGCACACACAATTTCTTGACGTAGTCTAATAACACGGTAATACGTATCATATTTTTTTTGTACGCTTGAAGGGTTTGCAGAGACTACAATAAAAGAAATTGCTTTCTTAGTGTTCGTTCTGTGTGTTTAACACACTAGATAAACATATATATAATCATACTAAATAATGTAAATAAAACATTGAATTAATATTTAAAAAAAAACACAAAAAAGTATGAAAATATACCTAGTGACTATTCCGGCTAATTTTCCTATTAAGCCGACGTGATAACCACGCAGCTAGACTGGAAGATTTTCGACGTTTTTCGTTTCTACACGAAGCATTCTCTTCCACTGACTTCCACTTTTCGGCGGTAGTTCTGATGGTAGATTCTACTTGGGAATATAGCAGTCTAGACTAATCTCTCGTACAATGCAGACGTATTGGTACATGGAATATAGTCAGCTAAGTGGATATCGCCGGAATTTTATTTTAAATTATCTCTGTCAAGTAATCGATCAGAAGCAGGGATAAAACCAAGGAAAATCACTATATTTTAAAGTGGCGATGTATGTATGCATGTTTCAAAAGGGTAGCCCACTTAAAATTTGCAAATTGCGAACTCACATACGGGGGTACCGTACCACACTTTATGCACCTATATTAAGAAATCGTTTTTATACCTTAATAGTTCTTGTTATAATCATGCCAAATTAGGCGCATGTATATATGTTTACGTTTACGAAAGAAAAAATATATGCAATTTTTTTAAAGAGATATCTTCTATCATTGCACTTTATTTTAAATTTCTATATTTATTTTTACTAACTAATTAGGAACCGGCTAGGCCCGCGAGCACGTGCCTCAGCGCTCGCCGCTTCGCGCAATCGTGACTCCCAGACGAGGGACTTTAAAACAATCCGAAAGTGGTCAGAATCTTCCCTGTAAATATAACGCAGGTCCTAGCCGATTCCTAATAAGTTAATATGGATAAAACTCGCGATAGTTTTTAAAGTGAAATTTCTGATTATTACAGCAATTACTAAATGTATATACATTGTAGCCTGGAAGAGAAAAGTTTTTTTTTTTAATCGGCTACAGCTACTACAATAAAAGCATTTAGATCCCTATAAGCCATTGCAGACTCATAGGCAGTCCAAATGCTCTAGCCCACTACCAGTTGGCAGTGTGCCCAGCATGCTGGCAGCATTGCCCCGTTGAATTGCAATGCTTATTCTTTGAGCCAAATAGGTGCCAGCATTTTGATCACGCGTCGCATCGACCAAGCGCTCTGTTAAGTTTAAGAAGTCAATGTTACATTTGGGATATATTGTGACAAGTAAATATCATTTTTATTGCATTATTGCTTCTGTTTAGTGATTATGTACAGGAATAAAATTCATTATAATTACAGGTTTGCCAGTGATATGATGTACGAAATGACGAAGCGACGAAGTGGCGGGGCATTAAAATTGGTTACCAAGAAAATAAAGTCCAATTTGTTCTGTTAATTTTAAGGATGGCAGCATTAATAACTTTCAATGACTGACGACTATAACAGTGGTAGTGAATTGTGTTATGACGTTGAGTTGAGTTCCATTCTGGCACAATGATCTCAAACCTAAAATAATGTAATACTCAACAGTAAGTAGGAGACGTTGAAAACGTCTGAACTCATTCTATTCGTATACTTTAGAGCAGGAGATCCAATATTAAAAGAGTATCTATCTCGTCATCTTGAAATATTTAAAATAGAGAAATATGACATTTAGAAAATGGTGCTAGTAAATCGAACCCGATGGTACGAGAAGATGCGGCGACGCCTGTGAATAAATTTCATACGCATGGGGATCTCCCATAACTAAAATGTTCTTGTGACGTCAGAGTAGGTAGGAAAAAAGCGGCACGCTTGGTTCCATACCTGTATATGGAGGGGCAGATGTCATCTATTTCGATATGTGTCTGTGACCACACAGATGGTCTGATGAAGCTATTGACTAAAACAAATAGCTCCATCATGTTTGGGTTTGATAGGTTATTAAAGTATGTAGTGAAATATTTTTTTTACTTTAATTTATTATTTCATCTTACTTACTTTCTAGTCGTTTTTTTAGTTTCACCATTTGCAATACAGTATGGTTGTTTACGTTATTTTCTATTGAATATCTGAAGATATATGAACTTGACATGACCTTATGAAAGTCATTTTTTATTATATTGTGACGGAAGAAGCCCGAGGCCCACCTGATGTTAAGTGGACTAACCTCTACCTATAACAGATGCATATCGTCAAGGACGAATTGCAATTCGTCCCTGTGCCCAGTACACTAATACATAGAGTTGTTAGGTCTCATGTGCTTGTATTTTGAAATCGCTTTTTTTTTTAAATTTTTAGGCTAATGTGTACTTAAGAGTGATCTTAAAAGTGCATTGAAGTATAGTTACCTCAAAAGCTGGTGAGTGAAGCAGACGACGGTGCGGCGCTCAGCGCAGAGACCGATAGAGAAGGTGGCGAGGTCCGCCCTCCCCAGCTCCTCCACACAGCGGTGGACCAAGAACCGCCGATAATTGGACACCGGAGGGAACACCAGCACCCTGTAAATTACTTATTCAATTAGTTTTTTTAATAACACTATCAGCTGTACTTACCGCCGAAAATACAAAGTATTTTTGGTTTAATATGTAGGTTGGAAATAAAATATTTTATTATTATATTATTATGTAGTTATGTTTAGAAGCGCTCGTAACGAAGTTTACTTAGCTGTTCTTAATCAGATCAGCAAAGTTAAGCAACGTCGCTCACGGTCATGAGTTGGATGGGTGACCGCCAGTCACATTACTACTGAGTGTTTCCGTGCTTCGGAGGGCACGTTAAGCCATCGGTCCCGGTTGTTATCTTAAGATGGCAGTCGTTATAGCATGGTGGTAGGGCAATTTGCGAATGCCCGCCTGGCTGGCTACCACACTCAAGTAGAAAATCTGTCGCCAAACACCTAACAGTGTGTTTTGGCAGCTGTCCTTGAGAGCCAGCAATTCTAGGTTAGTCTGAACAACATTTTCGACCACATCATCACTTACCATCAGGTGAGATAGTGGTCAAAGGCTAACCTACCAGGCATAAAAAATAATGTAGGTTGATAGCTTTTTTACTAGACAAAAGGATCTGCGTGTTCGCCTCATTGGTGCAGTGGCGTAAGGGTTACGTCCACACCACAATGTGACAGGTTAGATCCCAGTAGCTTGATTTATGTGCAGGAAATTATAGTACGGGTATGTTCCATTTGTCGCTAAGAACGTTAATTTCGATAATTTTGATCACATTCTGCGTCTGTGGTTGTGATCACTGTGATCGTTTGTAACTGTCATCCCCTGTTCCATTTATGATAAGAACGCTAAGAATGCCACTAAAATTTGCCACTTCTGTCACTTTTGACATTAGATGTAGGGAATTCAAACTGTTCCAGTAGCCTCATAGCGTTTATGGCGAAAATAACGCCAAGACCGATGTGGAACAACTTTTTGGGAGTGTGATTGTTTTTAGCGTTTTTAGCGAATCTAACTTCAAATGGTATGCACCCTATATCAAATAGTTTACCACAGAAAAAGCACATTTTAACACGGCCACATGTTTTCTTAAGGTATAGAAATTCCTAAAAGAATCCGCAATATTGACTAGAATTTATCAGCATAGTGTCAGTTTTTACTATATGCACTATCTGTAACATTTACACTGATCAGAGTTGATGCTACTCATATGTAGCCTCATATATTAACAAGACTATTTCCTTATTATTTTATATAAAAGAATAAAGTATGTTTTTTTTAATCGCTATAATCTGTTGAATATCCCATTGGCATCGGCAATAATTATAACAATAGAGTTTCATTCATAAATTGGCCATAGTGGTCCAGTCCGATTTCAACTTATTAAACTTTGATAGATTTATTAGCCCTTATGCATAATTTTGTCTATCTTCAAATTTTTTTGTCCAAGTAATTAAAGTGGTTCTTGTATTTTAAATTTACCATTTACTAGCTACCACCCTCAAAAAGAATAACTATTGATAAGCTCCAGCTCCACTTCAACTCAAGGTAGTTCAAGGTAGGTAGTTGCAGCAACTACCTACAAGAGCCAGTTACCCTTCTACGCCTATTAAAAACAATTTTCACTTATAGATCACAATTTCATAAGAACACTATTGAGAAAAGTAACCATTATTAAAGACGTTTTAATTTTTCTAATCTACCATTAGGGAATCTTCCTGATAATTTACTTTCCCCTATGGCAGTAATTACAGAATTTGCTGCTGTATGAGTAACAAATATTTCCCAATAAAGAAATGTTTTTTTTTAATATAACAATGTGACAAGATGAGGAAGAAATGTAGGGATGAATAACCAGTGATGCCCCATGTGCTTAAGGATAGCATGCTCTATATTTTTCTTGCTGAAGTTGTAAGAGGCGACAGAAGTAAAAATACCAGAGGGGAGCCTTCTTAACTCAAAGTCAAGTCAAGTTAAAGTCATTTATTAAATTTTGAAGTCTATATATAATTTACTAATAAAATATTCTACTGCTGCACTCAGCAAAAATCATAAAGCTACTTCGAGAAGAACGGGCAAAATACTTGGGGCCATACTTTTCCTATGTCTTTACTCTTTTACAAATTATAAATGTACTATCAAATTATTTATTACATAGGTGATTGGCGGTGGTTTGGCAGAGGTGGAATAATTTTGTCTTCTAAATAATCACCAATTTTATAATACGCTTTTGCAATCAAAATCTTTCTGTGAGAACTGTAATATCCTTAGGAATTTTATACTAAAATTGCACACTAATTCCTAGTGTTGCAGGAAGAACTGCCATCTTACACTCCAGTTATCAACCCAAGTGTGGAGGTTATATGGGAGGCATTTAACACTGGACATTATGGCTGTTGAAGTCAAGATACACTGATTAAAAGACTTTCTTCAGAGCTTTAATTGATGAATTCAAACTCTTTTTATCAATGTAATTCCCCTCTAAGAATATACTAGCCCTTGTATTTTAGCAGTGCTTTCTAGCTTCTATAACACCCTCCAGTTAGATGTTGTAAAGGGTAACTAAAAGAAAGAACGCACAATGACACTGTAACATGACATAATTATGTCAATAAAATCAGGTTATCAGGCAAGTTGCAGTCTATAACTACAAAGAAAAGCTTACTACAGTAGTCCATTGTGTTTTTAAAGAAATATTTTTTTCTACCTTTCATATTCTAGTGTCATGCTTGTGTTGTTATAGAAAACAATGTAAAAACTCCAAACATGTAAGGGTAAAAATTTGATTATGTGACTATTTTAAACTGCTACCTTGGCCCAGAGTGTTTTGTCCATTATTCTTGCAGTGGCTCTATAATTTTATTTTGCTGAATGTGGCAGTACAATGTATAATAATAATATAATGTATAATTATATTTCAATACTAAAATTTGTAATTGACCTTCATAAGAGCGTTGTAGATGACTAAATTAAATAAATGATTTTGACTTTACCTAAGCCAAAAGTCAAATTCACTCCAAGAGTTTTGTAATACCATTAAAGTTTGAATTATAAACTAGCATTTTCTCATCAGGTTAGTTTTTGAGTTGAGAAAAGTAAAACATTGAGATCACTTTTTCTGACATCGTATTAGTCTTAATTGTTTCACGACTGAATTTCGATAAAATAACGGACAGGACATTCTGGTCACTTTATTTATTATTTCGCACGCATAAGTAAAGTAGGTAACGAGTACTTAAATTACATTAAAGTACTTAAACCGATGTCTTGAGGCGTTAACTCAGGACCTATAATCACACCTACGCTCGGATTTATTAGCGTTCAAGGTGTCATCTCGATTCGCATCATTGGATTCGTACATGCGCTTGTCTTCGATAACCTTGAAATTACATCTCTCTAAACTTAGGTTCTATGCGCTGGAAGATCGATTGAGTTTCAGAAACCTTATAAAGCAATATTCAAAAACCCAATATAAGTGCATTTACAGCTTAATATTTGCAATAAACAATAAAATATATTGTTTACCTGTCAGCTCTTCCGTCGTCGTTCAAAAAACATGTTAGGTCGTCGTTAACATCTTCGACAAAATTATCATCAGCAAGGCTCAGAAACCTCTCTACCGTTTTGGCACCCAGTTTGACGGTAACCTATCTAATAGCAAATAAATAAAATAATAATTCTTCACGTTCAAATTATCAGCCGTCCATATTCAATTCTCCATTTTCTTTGATTTTTTTTAAGCAGTTACACACTTACACAGTGCACACTCACACAGACACAAAGTAAACAAATATTAAATTTGACTTTGACATAAATGACAACCACAAATAACGCTGCATTCCAATTCACGTCAAAAACTATCATGGCGATGTGACCCATTCCGTTATAACGAAATCTCACCTACGACGATCGAATGTGCTAGTACCCCAGAATAAAAAGGACCAGAAGGATCTATCCGTAAAGACGTTTAAATAAATAAGCAACAATGCTACGATGCATTAAAAGGCAATTCAAATCACACACCGCTGAGTACCTTTTATATTCACCTACAAGGTGCCTCTCTTTCTTAGGAGTGTGTAATATAACTTATAACCTATAAAAATAACCGATGTACATATATAACCTAGGTTAAGGTTATTAAAACTTATTCCTTCAGGTTATATGTACTTAGAAATCCATATATCAATACTAAAGTAATAAAATGATAGTTTCGATTATAATTTTGAAGTAAGCACCATCTACTATAAAAATAAATAATGGCAAGTGCCAGGCAAAAAAAAGTCAATTAAATCAGAGCTTTTTTTACTAATGACAAGGAGATCACTAGTTCGAAATAATGACACTCAAATTAAATATTGTTGATATATAAGTTTAAATTTTAATTGAATGTATGAGAATACTTACAATATCATTAAATAGTTTACTCGGACGTGAAGTGAAAATCAGAGTGTATAACTCAGGCAAACAACTCCTTTTAGCCTAGGCTTAAATACTAACTCTCGTCTTTGGCTGGGGCCGTTACAACATCTCGGCTGCAATGATTTTTATCTTGCAGCATTGGTACAATCTATTATTGTACTCTACTTAACAAGCTATAGACGAAGACACCCCACATTGTTGATTCAATGTTTTACATAAAAAATCTTAATTTGCTTGAAACTCATACCGTTTACTAAATTTGCTAGAGTACCCTTTCACACAGACGGAAGGACAGACCGACAGATAGGCAGAGAAGTTTAATAAATAGGGCTCCGTTTTGCCTTTTTGATATAGAACCCTAAAAAAAGGCCTTTGCCTGTAATAATATACTACTACTCCATGTTTTTTTTGTAGAGTATAGTGAATATAACATATATTTTATGGGAGGACAAACACAATTTTCATGGTGTCAATCAGCTGACAGATTAATAAAACAAAAACAACTCTCATTATGGACTATTTCAATCTAGCTGTACCGTGGCAAGTGGTAGAAGGGAAGCTCGGTAGATGGCGTCACTGGATTCAGGTGTGTTTTCGAATTTAAACTACTGCTTTGGCAGTTTGCTCGCTCTACTGTATTAATTAATATTCCATTTGACGCTAATAACGTTATTTTCGATAATTTTGATCATATATGCGTCTATGGTTGTGATCACTGTGATCGTTTGTAGCTGTTCTCCCCTGTTCCATTTAGGATAAGAACGCTAAGAATGCCACTAAAATTTGCCTTTTCTGTCACTTTTGATATTTGATGTAGCGTTTTTGGCGAAAATAACGCCAAGACCCATGTGGAACAACTTTTTGGAAGTGTGATCGTTTTTAGCGAATCTAACTTCAAATGGTAACCACCCTAATGTGACTGGTATAACGAGCGTAGCGAAAAAACCTACGTCTATGGGTATAACAATGTAAAATTATTGCAATACTTAGCGAATCTAACTTCAAATGGTAAACACCCTAATGTGACTGGTATAACAATGGGTATGTTCCATTTATCGCTAAGAACGTTAATTTCGATAATTTTGATCACATTCTGCGTCTGTGGTTGTGATCACTGTGATCGTTTGTAACTGTCATCCCCTGTTCCATTTATGATAAGAACGCTAAGAATGCCACTAAAATTTGCCACTTCTGTCACTTTTGACATTAGATGTAGGGAATTCAAACTGTTCCAGTAGCCTCATAGCGTTTATGGCGAAAATAACGCCAAGACCCATGTGGAACAACTTTTTGGGAGTGTGATCGTTTTTAGCGAATCTAACTTCAAATGGTATGCACCCATTGGGTAACCACCCATGTAAAATTATTGCAATACTTTGAATACTCTTCTCTCGTTAGAGAGTATAGTGTTCTGAGCTGAGATACTCTTTCTTATCTATGCAGAGTGCAGACCACAGATCAGGGCTGTCAGATGTACTATTTAAATAGTATTTGTACGACTTTTTTAGAATTTCTTCTCCGTACCACCGCAATACGAAAGTCGTACGGCTAATGTACTACTTAATCTTATTATTAAAACCTTATTTTAGTCAAACACATCAATTGATTTTAGGTCTCGATGAATCCATCCAAGACCTTATGAAATTCCAAACACAATTCAGTTTATTATATAAGTACCTATCACGGGGTTTCCCCGATTCCTAAGCTTATCAGATCGTTAGTTATACGGCATATTTTGTAAATTCATTATTAAAGATAACTTGTTAAAAAGGGATTCTCAATTTAGGTTACCTTTTAGTAATCGCACTTGATTCAGGTTACGTAGCCTCGTCTCTTCAAAGGTGTGTGACGTGTGTGTTTTACAAGTGTGACTGTGACTAATCATATATCTATCTAGTTTCTACGTGCAAGGAATTAAATCATAATATAATTACGACTATAATTACCTAGTAATAGTTTATCCAATGAAAGTATCACTTACCAGACTTTCCAAATAAAATATATGTATTTTAACTGAAGCCAGTAGTTGTGCAAACTTTAAACCAAATAACGAAATTATGCCTAAAATGACATGGAATGTAATTTATAAAAAGCATACGTTATTTGAAATAAATAAATGTTTTTAATTTGTACTATTGTTTTTATAAAAAATACCCAGATGTACTACTTTTTTACAGGTGGTATACTATTATCTTATTTTTGTATCTGACAGCCCTGCCACAGATAATCGTTACGCGTTACTACACCTTGAATTCGTATTTTATTTTCTATTTATGTTTTAGTGATTCTATTCGTTTTACATTTTGTTTTCTAATGTTTTTTCCCACAACTGTAGCTCTAGGATGACCATGGAAAGGAGGATAAAGTTAAAAACATTAAACAGCCATATCACATGCAAGATTTGCCGAGGATATTTTATTGACGCGACTACAGTTACTGAATGCCTTCATACGTGTACGTATTTAGGGCTATTTTAGATGATTTTAATTGTGATTCGTTCATAAAGCAAATAATAAGTATCTAACGCAAATAAGTGGTAACGCAATCAAATTAAGCTCTACAATTAATTTCTTTCTAATCTCGCATGTCATGTAGACCAGTGACTAGTATCTATTAGTATGTAACAAGTAAATGATAGCAAAATTATCAATTTTATAGACTTTTTGTGCTGCTGTTGAATAATAAGAAGTACATATTCAAATTGTGGGCATCACATACTATTGGCTGTAAACTGACACTAGTTGACATATAGGCGGATCTCAGGTTGGTTAGCTCTCAAGACCTGGTCTAAATACGTACATATCAACAGCATCACAGAGGTTGTTGTTCTCAAAACTGCAAATAAGTTATTGAGATTTAATCTAAGTGTCTAAGTCACAAGTGAATAAGTATTGTATTGTCTAGGTGACTGTATACTATCATTTGTCACTCATTTAATGTGCAATAAGCACATGCATTCAGGCAGACTTTGTGAGTCAGTTATTATTCTATGTGTAGCCTGCTTCCAAATTATCGGCAATACTAATAGCAAACAAGATTATTAATAACCAACAATATTTTCAAGTCATGAACTTATTTTGCTTATGGAATTGGTATCAACTGAGTTTTATGACAAAGTAAAGAATAAATTAGTTGGGGAGGTAAAAATACCTCTAAACTAGACTGATTGAGAAACTAGATTAGGAGGACAAATTAATATGCCACAATAAAAAAGCAACTTCAACTTTTGAACTTAATGGCCTCATCAGCATTGCCACAATTTCGCCAATGTCACGTACGTTAAGTAGAAAATAAACGATGGCGATTGGTCGGTGCTAGGAAGGGTGATTGGTGTTTCAGCCAGGATAATCAAGTTTGTGTCTGTATCCTTTAAAAATGTGACCATAGGATCTTGATATATTTTTAAAAAAATTTTGCAAGGCATTACATGCCCAGTAACTGGTGAATTACTAATAACACTAAAACTAGTATGAACATAATATGTGAGATTTACTAGTCTCTTAATTTATAACTTACTGTATCAGCCAAATTTTCCACTGCTGAACATAGCTTCAGCCATAAACCAATGCACATCATAGATAATGATGAATTTCATTCATAAATGGATAATATCGGCTCCACTTGATACATTAATGTTAAGAGGGGTTTGCCATAATCCCCATGCTTAGCAGGTATCATGGGTATTGCAGGTTAATATATCAGTTCCTCAGAAGGTGCTGCTGACTACCTTCCGGTATTTTACTTTTAGTCGCCTCACAGGTAGCAATCGGGTGACATTCTAGCCCGGCACCCCAAGGGACTCCAATTTTTAATTTGCTATATTTTCAGGTAAGGTATTGTAGGTACTATATTTTATAATCCAATACCCTATTTAAAAATTATAACAATGCTGAGCGAAAATCACATTTACAAATTATTGTAGAACAAGTCTTTTTGTTCGCATCCTGAACAAAAGATAATGTGCTTCATTAATTTGTAAATGTGATCCCTTACCTTGTTAATAATAACAACCTGTTCATATCCACAGTTTGCAAAAGCTGCCTTGTGAAACATTTGGAGGAAAACAACACATGTCCAACATGCAATATAGTGATCCACCAGTCACATCCATTACAGTACATCAGTTTCGACCGCACAATGCAGGATATTGTATACAAACTAGTCCCGGACTTACAGGACAGTAAGTATACATTAATTTTATATAAGAAGTGTTTGAAAAGTAATCAGCCTGACTAACAAGACATGTGACACCAAGATTCTTCCATTTAACATAAATAAGTCCTATAAAATAAAATAAAAAACATTTTTGTTAATTTTCACACACTTATACATATAGCCTCTGTTACATGCTTGTTGTGTATTATTTGATATCTGTCCTGGCTAGAATCCTCATGTTCTTATTTATTCATTTTAATACTCTTATGCTGATATACATTGTACAGAAGAAGCAGGTAACCCACTTTAAAACTTTATAACAAATCCAGTGCCACACAAAATCATGTGTGGCACTATTTCATTAAAAGTTTGTAAAGTTCTATATTCAGTAGTATGTATGTATACTATGTATTAGGCGTTAATTACATGCTAATGTTTATAAAAAATACTCTACCAAAAACACATGCATGTAATAAAATTGGCCAATTGTTGTCTATGTCTTAAAATATACTGAAATAAAGAAATTATGCCACTTAGGTATACCTTTGATCACATATACAAGAAATAACATTGAATATGATTGAAGAATATAAATATGGATAGACATAAGGCCAGAAGGCGTGATTGGACTGCGTGAAGGATGAGTGAATATTGTGTCAAAAAGTAATAGAACAAAGTTGAAGAAGAGTATGGACCTGTTCGCGTGCTTATGTAAAATCTGAAATTATGTTCCTTGCTGCACCTACACATTTTCTATGTTAGATATCACTGACAGTCCATCATTAGGTTTTGGTGACGGCGAAGGCATTATGGAGAATCAAGTTGGTGACTGTCGCCCGCGCGTGTATCCGATGACTTGTCAGTAGGATGTCCGCGACTTGTGTTCTCGCGGGCTCTATTACCTGGCCTGGCACCGCGACACTCGGGATTTAGTTTCGTCCTGGTACTTTTTTCGCAATATGCAGTAGGACTTGTAACAATCTAGATATTAAAAAAATATATATGAACCGTATGATAATAATAATTATTTGTAGATTTACAATCATTGATTTTATTACAAGTACTTACTTGTTTGTAAAATTTGCGCATCACTTAAAGTGACTGGCAGTAACATTAATCTAATCAGATATGATGTAATATCTTGTTTTTGTGTTGACCTGTAACAATGGTGTTATGAATAAAGATTTGTATTTGTAGGTATACTATCAAGCTAAAAGATCGCTTTTCGCAAACACTAACTGGCAAAAGGAGTTGCTAATTTCGTGCCGTCGACAATGTTTTTAATTGACATTATTAAAATTACAACTAGATGTGAAGCTGCCGACTAACCCGACAGCAAAAAGGACTGGGTCGGCGGGATTGATTTGTTGAGCACTTAAGACGCTGACGAGTGCATAGTTTTACTTGAACAGATTTTTAGCAACATTTATTAAGTTTGTAGCATTAAGAAAATTATATGTTAATATTGATAATATTTTCTAAGGCCAAGTAAAGTCAGAAACACGTTTCCTTAAAATTTTCTTGATGGGGAATAAAATTGTAAAGTTGACTCTAAATTACGCTTTTAACGTAATATCTTAATTATTTATGTATGAATGTGTATGAAAATATAACAATAAAATAGCAAAACCTTATCAAGAGGGGGGGCAAGAAAATATTACCGATTTACGTTATTAATTTTGTGTTAGTATGCCTTCTTTCGGATTTCACCGAAACTAATCGCGATTTCACAATCGCTGCCTCTCTTTCACTCCTACGCAGTATGATAGTGACAAAATTACAGCTATTGACAGCGTGTCAAGTACATGAACTACGCAAACATTGTCGGCGGCACGAAAACAGAACTGAAGTAGGTATGTAAAGTGTAACGATTTTTTCGTATATACTGTACTAGCGGCCCGCACCGGCTTCGCACGAGTATTTAACAAAACTTCAGAAACAACATTCTTATTTTTAGAAAATATTCTATAGCCTACGTTTATCGTGGATAATTTGGATTCAAAGGTGAAAGAATTTTTAAAACCGTTCCAGTAGTTTTTAGGTTTATTCGTTACATACAAAAATACAAATCTTTCCTCTTTATAATATTAGTAGATTGGTATGGAACCCTCGGTGTTCGAGCCCAACTCGCACTTGGCAGGTTTTACTAAATCTATATTAACTTTATTGGAATTGCCTTCATTCTTAGTTTCTTATATTTTACTATACAGGTTTATTGGTAAAATGCCACCCGCACATTATAGATACGTGGAAGTCTCGCACTACTCGATTTAATTGTCTGTTTCTGCCACGTACCTGTAAGTTGTGGAATGCTCTTCCACCTGAGGTTTTTCCTCAGGTCTACAATCTTAACCGCTTCAAAAGAGACGTGAATAGAGTCCTTTCTTTTAATGGTAGGCAACGCACCAGTAATGCTGTGGATATTACAGGTGTTCATAGGCGGCGGTGACCACTTACCATCAGGTGGACCGTCTACTTGTTTGTCACCTATTGTATAAAAAAAAATATAAAAAAAACCTCTTAGGGTTAGTCAACCCTACGAGGTTTTTTTTTATATTTTTTTTAGCTACTGCTAGTCCTAAGAAACATTTTGAGATTATTATTTTTTTATTTGTTTTGACTGAATAAGGACCACTTGATGTCAAAAGTCTCTTGTGCCTGTAATGTATTATTTCATATTTTTTATTACTTTGCTCGATGTAAATATTCAAAACTCTATTCAAAAGGACCACGGCGCGGTCCAGTGTTGCCGCGGCGGGCGCTCTTGGCTCGGCGTAGGCATTAAAACACAAAAAATAAATAAAAAAAAAAACATCCCAAAATGTTTCTTAGGACTAGCCGAAGTCAACCCTAAGAGATTGTTAGCATTTTACCTATAACCCGATATATTAGAAAATCTTGAAGTTTTCAAAGACACGAGCAATTATTAAAGAATTAACTTCAAATTAATTCCAGATGAACTAAAACGGGAGAGAGATTTCTACCGGGCCCGTGGCCTAACTTGTCCTAAGGATGCTGCACTGGCTGCAGATAAATCAGGTGGTGGAGATGAGCCTGAACAACCTGACAATACTGACTGTCATAGGAAGGATGAACAGGTACTATATATAGCTGATCCATCATTTGAAAAACGTTGTACACTAAATACTTTTCAATTATATTAGTGGGAAGAAATATTAATCACCTAAAAAGATGAAATCATGCAACGCAAATTCATCCACATCAGACAACACAAAATAGGAACTTATTCTATTTGGCTGCGTAGTTGCATTACTGTGGTGGTCTTATTTAGCCCCTTTGTATAAATGTGTTATCATCGATGCTTTGTATAAATTTGGTATGTAAACAAAAGTCCGCATTTTGACTTGCACAGTGGGAGTGAACAAATTGCCCCTGTTGAAACCACTCACCTTTCCACGACTCAGGTAGCGTTCCTAGACCAGTGCTATTGTGTTAGGTTGCTCTTCCAGGGTTCTTCGCAGACCGGTGAAACCTAAGACGCTGTGTTGGAGGTTAGCTAGAAAATTATTAATTTTACATTTCATGTCCAGCCAGCCGCATTGGCGGTTGAGTTTTGAGAATTATAATTTTGATTATTTTCAATAATAAAAAATACTTTTTATTTTAAGAAAACATCAAATTAATATTTTAATAAAACACTTAAAAAATATAAAAATATATCTAGTGACAATTCCGCTTAATTTTCCTGCTAAGCCGACGTGACGTCACAAACGCCACGCAGCCAAACCGGAAGAATTTTCGACGCGTTTCGCTTCTACACGAAGCATCCTCAGGAGGTCTTGACTCTTCGAGCGCACGATCGAGAAGAATCTTTTTTATTATTAAAAATGGATTTCCGCAAAGTAACGCCTGAATCTATTCATTATTGATTATTTTCGTTTTGTGGATCCATTATTAATTAGAATGAATTACCTACGCAATTGTTTGTTAGTGGAAGCGATCGAGAAGCGATACGATCACTTAAATATTACTTACTATGTTAGCCGAATTTTCCACTGCTGTCCTCCCACATTATGGGGCGCTTGTTACTTTGAGACATAAGTGGTTCTGTGTTGCTTGCTCTTTGTAATGTTAGCCTTAATATAGTAGGTAGTATTTTACAACCTGGTAGAATTCAATCATACATGTAGCTAAAAAAGGCGCCCTGGCATATCGAGGAGGTGAACCGGCCGATCACTTCTCTATAGAAACGTTGAAGGGTGACACTTCCTTATTTAAGGTTTTAGTTGAATAACAATGAAGTCTCGTAACTTTCGAGTTAATTGTCGTATTAAACGACTTCAAAAAAAGAAGGAGGTTCTCTTGAGATTGTAAATTTTTTATTATGTGTGTTATGCGATTACTCCGCCAATTATGAACTGATTTTAAAGTTTCTTTTTTGTAGGGTAGAGATTTTTTTGTCGGGATAGATACGAACAAATACTGTCCGCCTAATGCCTGATCTGAAAACACGATTCCATATATTTCCCTCAATAGCATAAAATCTCTAAAATTTCGCTTAGTCAAGGCCACCTTCTGGTGTATTATCCCTAGTGGCCTATTACGACACTAGTAGAGAGTATGGTCTCTCGGTCCTACGCCCTTATTTTGACATTGTTTGACTAACATCTGTTTTTAACATTTGTTGTTGTATATACGGTTTTGGAGTATAATCATACCAATTTTGACGTTTTTACCTTATATAATAAATAATAAGACTTATTATTTCTTCGTAGGTTGATGCAAAAAAAACACGTTATTAGTATGGGGATTCCCTAAGATATTCCGTAAGATACTGCCGTTTGAAGGTCGGTCGGTAGGACGGACAGTCGAGGCTAATAAGGTCCCGTTTTCTAATACGGAACCCAGGGTCAGGGTAGTATTGGCAACGAATGGTCATTTCTGTTTTGTTTTTTCAGGTGAATGTATGCCTGGAATGTATTTCGACGTCGCTGCGGACACTCAAGCGCAGTTTCATCCGTTGCTCGGCTCAGGCCACCATTACTCACCTCAAAAAGTTCGTAGCTAAGAAAGTGCTCAACGGCATGGAAAAATATAGAGAAGTAAGTGATATCGTAGTATATTTATAACTGGTGTATTTTGGTCACTTTTTTGTTTATAAGCTAGTAAACAATTAACATAAACGTACAATCTTCCAAATTAAAATGGATTGGTTAATTGATTTGGCGCTTAGAAAATATAGCAACCGCGTCGCGTCACAGTAATGTCGTTGCACCGCAC
Organism: Plagodis pulveraria; assembly: GCA_963890685.1. NCBI lineage: Eukaryota > Metazoa > Arthropoda > Insecta > Lepidoptera > Geometridae > Plagodis > Plagodis pulveraria. Next base: position 23,401,028 of record OY982967.1, read on the forward strand.
GGTACACTTTTTAAAGCCCACCGCTGTAAGTTTTGCTTTCTGCTGTTTTTTAGCTGGACTCTTTGCATATTTTTTTGAAGCAGTGATGGCTCAGTGGCATTGGCTATGGACTGCCGCGCAGCATGTCTATGGTTCGAATCCCGCCACGGGCTTGAGCTTCACCGCATGGTGGAAGGGCATTTTGCGAATGCCCGCCTGGCTAGCGACCACCCTCAAGTATCCAATCTGTCGCCAACCACCTAACGGTGTGTTCCGGCAGCAGTCCTTGAGGCGCATGAGACTTAACTACTATGTCTCAAGGTGACGGGCGCAGTGCTATTCGTGAGTTGTGACTCACGAGTTGTGACGAAATGCATCTGTTATAGGCAGAGGTTAGTCCGCTTAACATCAGGTGGGCCTCGAGCTAGTCGAAAGTACATAAAAAAAAATTGTGCATCATTAAACAATGTACGTACCAATTAAAGTTTCTACACATTCTACCATATCAAATTGTGTATTTTTCAAACGGTTCGGAAATTTTGGTTTTGTAGACTTTGAACTGCAGGTCGTCGTCGCTCTTTACCCACGTGACGATACGGGGGTGGTAAATTGCGTTGCCGTGTCCTCGTTTGGTGTTCTTTGATTTATATCTTACTAGCGGCGCTCCCCGATTTCACCCCCGTAGATAGTAAAAGTATCCTGTATTAATCCAGAATGAAAATAATTTTATTTTACAAATTTCATCCAAATCAGTTTAACGTTTTTTTTTATAGCTCGTAGGTTAGTTTTTGAGCACTATCTCACCTAATGGTAAGTGATGATGTGGTCGAAGATGTTGTTCAGGCTAGCCTAGAATTACTGGCTCTCAAAGACAGCAGCCGGAACAAACCGTTAGGTGCTTGGCGACAGTTTTTCTACTTGAGGGTGGTAGCTAGCTAGGCGGACATTCGGAAAATGCCCTACCACCATGCATCACCGTAAAGGAGTAACGACCATACACACACACACACACACACACACACATGCTCAAACGCAAAATTTTGTAATCATGCAATACTAGATGCGTCCCGCGGTTTCGCCGGCGTAATAAATGTTGCAAAATGTCCTATGTGTTAATTCAGTATCTAAACTATCTATATTCCGAATTGCTACCAAATCTGTTCAGCCGTTTCACCGTTTATGAGTAACAAATATCCTCACTCACTTTTGCATTTATGCTGTACTAGTTACGTCCCGCGGTTTCACCCGCGTGGTGATGAATGATGATGAAAAGTATCCTATATAACATGTAGGATCCAGCGCCTCATCTGTACCAAACTTCATCAAAATTGGTCTAGCCGTTTGAGCGTGAAGAAGTAATAAACCTACTAAACACACTCACAAACTTTCGCCTATATCATATTAGATAAGTGTGTTAAAAAAATATGTATACTGAATATGACTATCACTATATAGTATAAAACAAAGTCGCTTCCCGCTGTCTGTCTGTCCCTATATATATATATATATATATATATGCCTTAATATTTAAAACAACGCAACGGATTTTGATACGGTTTTAATAGATAGAGTAATACAAGAGGAAGGTTTATATGTATAATACATGCATAATATAGTAGATAAATACATAGTTTTAGAGGTTTCTAATGTGATGTCGTAAATAAACACAATTTTTGCGCTTACATAGCAAACGCTCTCTGAACCCTACGAGATAGATCAAAACAATGTACTATAGTATTGTACACCTTAAAAAGGTCTACAAAAAAGTCTGCAATGGTATATGTCTATCTCTTAAGGATAACCCACTATAACCATTTTTATCCTTCACTTTTACGAGAAATAATTGCTTATTTACGAAGCTATTTTAATCAATATAGGATTAATCCTTATCCAGTTAAGTACCTTGAATACATTGTGCATTTAATATAGATTAATATGTTTTTTTTTCTTTTATGTTATTGTGAAGGAACAAGCGCGAGGCCCACCTGATGTTAAGCGGTATCCTCTGCCTATAACAGATGCATTTCATCACAAGTGACGAACTGCACTGCGCCCATCACCTTGAGACATACCTGTTAAGTCTCATTTTGCCTGTTATTTCACTGGCTCTCAAGGACTGCTGCCGGAACACACCGTTAGGTGCTTGGCGACAGATTTTCTACTTGAGGGTGGTCGCTAGCCAGGCGGGCATTCGCAAAATGCCCTTCCACCATGCGATGAATTTCAAGCTCTGGGCGGGATTCGAACCATGGACCTGCTGCGCGGCAGTCCATAGCCAATGCCACTGAGCCATCACTGCTTCAATGCAGCATATAACTTAAATGTTTTTTTTTGCACCCGTGCGAAGACGGGGCGAGTTATACTATTTATAGTATAAATCATAATCACTTTCTTCCGATTTTTTTTCAGATTGACATCCTATGTAACGACGAGTTACTCGGCAAAGATCATACACTCAAATTTGTTTATGTAACAAGATGGAGATTCCGAGATCCACCACTACGGTTACAATACAGACCTAAGATTGATTTATAAAATAGATATCGTACAACTTAGAAAATTATTTAACATTAATATCAATAGAATAACAGAGACAGCCGCAAGTAATAAAACTTGCATTTTCGATAGTTTCAAGTCGCCTTGGGAGTTCATAGAATATCTTTAGGCGACAAGTGCACAGAAGAAAAATAGTGTGGCAACACCAATGATATTTAGGTTACAGGCTGAATGATATGGCCTATTACGAAAGAGATTATATGCAGGATCTTATGTCACAATAGTTGATTATTGTATATCAAATGTATATGACGTCCAGATCAAAATCGTATTATTTTAGGATTAAAGAGGGTGTAATTGAGGCTATTAGAGCTAGAGCAAAAAAACAAAAACTTGCAGTATCAAATAAATAACAGAAGCTCTGATTTTAGGTAAATAAAATCATTGGGCATTCTATGCCCTTTTATAATATATTAAAACTATACATTATCTTTGAATATTAACAGATTCAAAATGAATAAGTAATAAACGTATTAAATGCAATCCAGGATCTATTGTAATGGTACATAAAATAAACAACAATAATAGCGCCAATTTTGTATTTGACATTTGGCCTTAGTGTTATTATGACATAAGCTTTGTGTTGCCATAGCACAAAAATGGCCTAACTCACACAAACTAATTTCCTATAGGCAAAATAATGCTGTCATCTACGAAATGAGGAGAATAAATTTTAGGCCTTTATTGCGCTATTTTACCGTTTAGGACAGATTCCAAAACAAAGATAAATATTGAAAAAAAATGCATATACTGTACTGTGCTCTCATGGTCTCAATTGTTTTATAACCCTCGCACAATTTATCTGTATTTGAGAAACTTAAGTTCGGGATCATATAGCCTTCAACTGCTTTATGTATTCGTCGACCAGCCGGAAGCGCATCCACTGTAGTACATATTGTGCTCCCCCCTTTCAACGCACCAATAAACATTGACTTAATGAAGAAGTCTTCATTCCTTAAGGACATGTTCTACCAGAGGCGTTCAATAAAAAGTTAGAATGCGGTACAAACAAAAGTAAACACACGCTGGCAAAGCCAAAATAGTATTAATTAAGTGTGAAACTCACGTCTTTAGTGGTTAATTTTTTTTTAATGTTCTGGCAAAACACTCGCGTTTCGGATTGCCGTGTCTTTATTTATTTATTTATTTATTTATTTATTCAATTAGTACCGCACAAACACGAATTACACTAATGATAGGAATAAATAGGTAATGAGTGTTTGGACGGTTTATTAATAATATTTAATTATGGCGACCTATTTTATCTTTTATCACCGAGTTTTTATTTCTATACATACTGGAATTACAATCAATGCGTTTCGTTTACAACTGAGTCTTTCGCATCGCCCGCTTTGTGGTTCTGCTTGTCGAAATAGGTGTTAGTGCTTATAATTTTTCGTGTATTATTTTATAATAGCATTGAAAAGTAAATAGTCTTCTACTATTTGGGTAGATGTCGCGAACGTCAAGCAGACGTGCATTCAAACGGATGGAGTAGATTCGACTGTCCAGCGCCCGCTTCCATAGTATAATTGGTAATGGACCAGGACGATGTTCTAGGGGTTACGGGCTAAGTTCCGCTGGAAGTTATCTTTTTCCATCCGAATTAATTATTCGTGTGTTATTTACACTGTTCGGCATAACTGATTGGTTAAGCTTAAATTAGTTAAAGTGAAAGTATACTTAATCCATTTAATTTCCCTATTTTCAAAAGAAATATTGAATTAAGGGCCTTTCTTTCGGCGCTTTTACCGATTAATTACCGACGATAGACGCCGACTACTACTATGGCCGTATAGTCTGTTTTCTTGACTGCTACATCTCTACAAATAACATTTGATAGGTAGTAACCACAATAAAATTCTCACTTTATATTGAACGCTTCTAGTTACCCACGTTACATTTAATATCACTGTCATGTCGATTCTATAAGAATTCTCTAAACTTTGGTCATTACTATTCAGTTCACACTAAAATCCACATTCGTGTTACACCTAGAACGACAATTCTAAAAATATGATTATTATTTTCATTTAATTATACAGATATAAAAACATAATATTTTTTTCATACCTACAATTTAACAGAAATGACAATATGGACTGTCATTCGCAAGCGTCACCCGAATATAGATTTTAGTGTGAACAGATTAAGGATTAAGAGGAACCACCTACCATAATTTAGAGAACATTTAATTCAGAAATTTCTTTTATATCGACACCTGTATATCGTCATCATTTGTTTTTTTAAATGAAGCAATTCTATTGGTGACAATGTGAAACAAGATCACAATTCATTATATTGAGCTTCGCTTTAATTTTGATGACTAACAATTTATTTGTACGTAAACATGTATAAAGCCAGACAGTATAAAAAATCTCAATATTTTTATAAATTAACATTTCGAATCAATTCACTATTGTTTTAGTACTCGGAAAAGGCAAGGGTCTATGATATCATAGGGATGTTGAAATGAACAATTTCAACAGTAATGCTCGGTAAGTAGGTCGTATTTAAATCGAAATTCGGAAGGTAAAATCGATTTCCCATCTTCGGGAGTTAACCAAAGGAAAATAAAAAAATGTAGTTCGACTTGAAATATTTTTCTTGCTATTTGATTTTTTTTTTTGATGAAAATGTTCATGTGTTACATTGATTTTTAACCGATGTCTTTGTGAACATAAACAAAGGAAATGTACCTTCTCGTTTTGCCTCCCTATCTCTAATAATATCTTTTAGTAATCACCAGTTAATGCTCTTTATTAAAAATGTGTTTTTTTTTTTGTTTTAATTAAAGTAATGTGACGAACAGGTTGTCCGCCTGATGGTAAGCGTCGCGCTCCATTACAGCTGCAGTCTCACCGTTCCAATACTGCTTGAAACTGCACTGCGTTATAAACTTCGAGACGTTAGTTCTTATATCTCAGTAATTTCATGTCAATTCAATTTCATGCCCTTGTCGCCTAAACAAACAGTTTTTTTTTTCAAACTACTGCATCCAGGCAGAATATCTGATATTACAGCGGAAATTACACAACTTAATTATTAGCAGTCTCTTATTCTGTCATTTATTTCTATAATGTTGAAAACTATACCACACCCATTTTGATATCTTTTTGCTAACACCTGTATTTGAGTAATCCCCTTAATCCCCAAATAAATTTTATTATTAGTTAATTAAACATATTATTTTGGTAATATTGTACGGTTATAATATCAGAATATGGAACAAAACAATATTCTGAGGTTACAATATTGAACTAAAATTTCCCCGCGTGCAAAGTTGCTCCAAAAGTCCCCATTAAGTTTATTACTCAACATCCCTATTGTGTAAGTAAGTAGTACTTATACTTACTTATTCTCAGTAATTTCTGGGAACAATATAATAAATTATAGGAGAATTTTTTGTTTATATTTTAGCTATTCTCATTAATTTCAATAGGAGATTTTTTTGTTGATTTTAGCTATTCTCATTCATTTCTGGGAACAATCAAATAAATTATAGAAGAATTTTTTGTTAATATTTTTAGCTATTCTCATTTATTTCTGGGAACAATAAAGTAAATTATAGGAGAATTTTTGTTTATATTTTTAGCTATTCTCATTAATTTCTGGGAACTATAAAATAAATTATAGGAGAATTTTTGTTTATATTTTTAGCTATTCTCAGTAATTTCTGGGAACAGTAAAATAAATTACAGGAGAATTTTTGTTTATATTTTTAGTCCCAGAAATGAATTCTAGGCACAATAGACATTTTTTTTCTTTTTTTATCTATTCTCAGTTTTTTCTGGGAACAATAAAATAAATTATAGGAGAATTTTTTGTTTACTTATTCTCAGTAATTTCTGGGAACAATAAAATAAATTATTATAGAAGAATTTTTCATTTCTTTTTTAAGCGTAACACTATAAAATAAGAGTTATTTTTACTTTTTAATAACATTGCTTTTTCGTTTAGTTATTTTTTATAAAGAATTTTGTTACCGTTTTCATTAAGATTTGAAATTTATTTGACAAAGAATCGTTAGTGTAAGAATAGTAGTTTTCCTTAGTTTATTTGTATCAATATTAAATAGAATAATTTAATTATAAGATATAATTTTAAGTATTTATGAATACATAAATATTAAGAATATATATGAATTTATTACAAATTTATGTGGTTTGTTTATTAAAATCCCCATATAGCAAACATGTCACAATTTCCTTTTCTTCTTCCAATCATAATCATCCAGTAATCATCAACTGTACCGTACTTTCCACTTGAAGCCTCTCATTAAACCCCTGGGAGGTCCAGTTATACTCTTTATTACATTTTACCAGTAACCAATAGACTAGCACAATTATACATTAATTAAAAAAGTAATAAACCCGACTGTTTATAATTTATTTTCGTATATATTTATGAAATCTGTTTTTTAAAGCTCTTCATTTTGATACCCCACTCGATGGGTTTGGAAGAAAATATTATTTTTATCTCACAAATATGTCGTCTAAAGTCCACGAGTTTGTTTTTCAATTTTTTTGTATATACCTAGTGTCACTTGCGTTATCAAGACGAATCTAACGATATCTCTTACATCAAAATCGGTTAAGCCGTTTAGAAGTTATGGCGGAATAAAGAAACTCACAAACATACATACTTGAACCCTGAGTACATAACCCTCCCTTTTTAGGGCAATCGTAAAAATTCAATTACTTTGTGACCAACTATAAAAGAAAATTTCAATGGACGAAAAAAAACTTCAAACATTGTACAAAATAGTTTTTATTATTTTGTCAAAGTTTAATCACACAAAGTTAAACCGAAATAAATATCTTTTCACAACAAGAAATAATTAGAATATAAACTATGGTAACGGTAAGAAGTAATACCAAAAGTATACATAAATATAATGATGCCAATCCTCCACAGATCTGAGCAACGATTAGGCTTGGAGAAGTCTACTACTCGATTTTTAGGGCAGCTAGCCTTTGACCATTTTCTTCAGTAGCTGCTTTTTTAAGGCCTATCCGCACAAAACACTGCCGGCACAGTACCGTCACGTATCGATATGCTGATCGATAGATCCATCAGTGTCAGAGATTTTTTATCACAACATGCAACTACTTCAACACTAAAATGTGTGAAATAACTTGTTGAAGTCGGTACCATGATGGTTCAAAAGTACCTATTATCACAATATTGTGCGCATGGTACTGACTTCGACAAGTTATTTCACACATTGAGTGTTGATGTCGTTCATTTTTTCTTAAACATTTTTTAACCCTTTTTAGTGACCTTTGCTACTTATGGGATTGATTGTCATTCACTGTCAATGACTATATCATCAAGATAGGAAACATACTTTTCAGTTATTGGAGTGTAACTGAAAAACGGTTGGGCCGATTTTGATGAAATTTAAATGGGAATACACGGCAAGCATCAGCTTTCATATTAAAAAAGAATCATCAAAATCGATTCACCCAGTCAAAAGTTCTGAGGTAACAAACATAAAAAAACCGAACAATTGAGTACGTCCTTCTTATTTTGAAATCGGTCAATAAATTATATTGTACCATACATTTTGTACAACGCTATCCTTACTCGACAATCACTGTCGAGTAAGGATCGGCGAAGTAGGAGTAGCCGCGACGACGCTCGCCGTGATCTGACGTAAATTTCTAGCGGACGATATTTTGCCTGACACGGTCGCAGTATTCCAAGATGGACGACGAAAAGTTAATTAAATTCTTCCGTGTACATACGGCAATCTATAATCTTGCACATAGAAAGTACATGGACAATAATTTCAAAGCCAACTTATGGACCAATATTGACTGGACTGCTAGACGTTCCCTTGGTGGTATAGCTTTTCTCCAATGAGTACCTTGTTTTCTTAACTTTTCTGTAAGTTTAGATAAAAGAATGTCGGAACAATGTTTTGACATCCTGAAATACTCAAAAAACTTAGATTCATGATTTAGAATCAGATTATATAGGGTGGCTAACTCTCCTTCCTTTTTTTTGCCTGATAGGCTAGCCTTTGACCACTATCTCACTTGATGGTAAGTGACGATGTGGTCGAAGATGTTGTTCCGGCGAACTTAGAATTACTGGCTCTCAAGGACAGCTGCCGGAACACACCAAATACAAAAAAAAAGAGGGCACTTTTCAAATGCGAGCCTGGCTAGCTACCAATATTATAGGGTTGGTCTATTCAGCAAAAGGCTGTCAATGTCTAAATCAATTTATCCAAGTTAGGCATTTAAGACGCACTCATGAATGTCGATTACAGTACTAAGTTCTTGGTGATTATCAAAGCAGTACCAGGTATGTTCTGTGTTCAGACTTATAGAAAATCTGTCGCCAAGCACCTAACGGTGTGTTCCGGCAGCTTTCCTTGAGAGCCAGTAATTCTAGGTTAGCCTGAACAACATCTTCGACCACATCATCACGGTGAGATAATGGTCACAGGCTAGCCTATATATATATATAGCTATAAATAAAAAAGTGTGCGTGCGGTGAGCGCTGAACTGTGCGTCAGTTTGTCAAACACTCGCCGCTCGCAACCTAGCTCCTCTCTAGCCATTACGCATCTACGCACTGCTTTGGTTATTCACCCTACATTCTATAGTCGGATTTTTAATCAGACGGAGTAAGGTGACATTACGGGTGTTGCTACTTTTTGACGATACAAAAATAGTGCTGTGGTAAAATGATTCAGTTCTTTCACTTAGTCACTTCAGTGAGCTGTATATTTTTTTCATCATCTGCGCAAAAGTCGTAATTATTGTCCTAAGAGTGATTTTACTATACAAGCGATTTATATTAATACACTTCTGGACTCATCTATTGGCCCACCTTGTATTTTCAGTTTCGTTTGGTCCTAGCTAAAATTTTATATTAGGTCGAGCAAAAAGTTTTTATGCAGTTTTGAACCTGGCACATTCACAATTTCATTCAATAGTCTTTTTTTGAATTTCGAACACAGAATTTAAAGAAACAAAAGACAATTTGGAGCCTGTTTGTTGATATCAAACAATCGAATACTAAGAAAACTTGGTTTTATTGGTTTACTTGGATTTAATTCTTGAAAAAGTGATTGATATCTTTGGTTTTGCAACAAACATTACTTATTCTTAACATTAAGGTGAGGTTCTATCAATAATCTATGGATACTTCACCTGAAGTCGCCGCCCAAGCTGTGGCACTTATTCAGGCCGGACACAGCCAAAGAAACGTGAGTGCTCAACTTAATTTAAGTCGATCTGCGGTCCGAAATGTTTATCGGAGGTACCTAGAGACTGGCGGCTTTGTTCGTCGCCAAGGAAGGCCACGATCTCGGGTCACAACTGAAAGGCAGGATCGATTCATCGTGACGACCAGCTTGAGAAATCGTCACCTTACCTCCATTGAGATACAAAACCAACTTCGCGACTTCCACGGAGTATCTGTGAGCGCTCGAACTGTTCGGAAAAGGTTAAAAGAACGCGATATGGTACCACACAAGCCAGCTAATGGGCCCAAACTAACGCGAGCCCACCGAACAGCGCGCCTTCATTTCGCACGCAGTCATTTAAATTGGACACAGCAAGATTGGAGCCGTGTACTCTTTTCTGATGAGTCTAAAATTGTGTTACATGGCAATGATGGAAGGAAGAAGGTCTACCGACGTAAGGGAGAGCGTTTCGCACAATGCTGCTTTGAAGAGAGGGTTGCTTATGGCGGTGGCTCATGGACTGTCTGGGGCGGTATATCCGCGAGCGGCAAAACTCAACTTGAGGTTGTTACAGGACCACGGCTGCCAACATTAAATGCTGAAAGGTACATTCGTGAGTGCTTAGAACCTCACGTGATACCATACGCGGACTATGTGGGCCCAAATTTCCTTTTTATGCATGATAATGCAAGAGCCCATGCGGCCGGCATCGTCAGGGAATATCTTCGGGATGTGAACATCACAGTTATGGACTGGCCAGCCAGAAGCCCAGACATGAACCCTATTGAGCACATGTGGGACGAGCTAAAAAGACGTGTTAGGGCTCGTCAGCCAGTTGCCCAGACGATGCAGGAGTTGAAAACTGCCATAGAAGAGGAATGGGAGATGATCCCTCAAAATTTCATAGAGCGGTTGATAAACTCTATGCCTAATCGTATGAGAGCTGTGGTAGATGCCCATGGAGGCAACACGCGTTATTAAATTAAACCTTTATTTGATAAAACATGTTTTTTATTCAAAAATCAATTGCCTTTAACAAGGCGCATATTCGACTTGTTAGGCGTAGCTCCATGTCGTATGGTATTCTGAATTCAAATTTAAAACAATACGATCGAAAAAGATGGTAAAATGTGCCAGGTTCAAAACTGCATAAAAACTTTTTGCTCGACCTAATATAAAATTTTAGCTAGGACCAAACGAAACTGAAAATACAAGGTGGGCCAATAGATGAGTCCAGAAGTGTATAAGATAGCTAGTTTATGAGATTGCAGCACAGCAGTAAATAATACATTTTAGGGATGACAATTATTATATGTCCAACACTCATAGTTGCGCTCATAAAAACTGAACTAGAAAAACATCACTATGATTTGAAGTTGGCAACTTTATTTTGAAATGTGACATTTCGTTCTGTCAGTTTACTCCGTCTGATTAAAAATTCGACTATAAGTATATATCCGCTTCGCACATCTCAGCTTTCGTGGAGTGTGGGCCTAAGGCACTTGTCCCACCGCCGAAAATCACCGAGAAGCGAGCGTTTAGTTTTGTTTTGTCGCTGGGCCATTAGCGAGTATGGGGTTACTACGGGCGATTCTCGCACTAACTCCTTCGGGGCGGCCTAGTGCTGCGTATCCACCAAGCGAGTCCCTCGGCGAGTTCTAACCGCCAAGCCAGCATCGCTGACCGAGTATTATCTTTGATAGCACTTGTCGCGGCACTAGTGGGAAGAAAATTCTAGCTCTTTTATTGACATTTGGATTCAACTATTGTACGTCTTTTCAGCGACAAAACAGTAGAAGCCTGTCGCTTTTTTTTTTTATTCCATATAGGTTAGCCTTTGACCACTATCTCACCTGATGGTAAGTGATGATGTGGTCGAAGATGTTGTTCAGGCTAAACTTGAAGTACTGGCTTCCTCGTCGGCGGTCGAACAGGACCAGTTAGAACCACTATGACCCTTCACATTTGACACCCGGTTCAATATCCAACTTATGTATCGCGCTATCAATCAATTTAAATATCCTGCCTTGTTGCGTGTCCTGTAGAATTAGCTTATAATGATCCGAGGAGGGCATAGGCATGTTAGGCTTCGAGTGGTCCCTTTTAAAGTGTCTACTAAGGTGGCTAGTCTGGGTGAATTTCCTGTTGCATATTTTGCATTGGTATTTCTTCTCGCCTGTGTGAACGACCTTGTGTTGTTTGAGGGCTGATGATGTGTAGAAAGTTTTGCCGCATTCGCAGTGGTAGTCGCGCTGCCCTTTGTGACGTTTCAGGTGGACGTTGTAAGCACTGTTGGTGACGAAACCGCGGTGGCATTCTTTGCAGTTATACCTGTAATATGTTATCGATCTATTAGTTTCGTCGGCCTTACGGACTAACATATCGATGCGACGGCAACACCCGAAGAATAATGTAGACCAATTTCTTTTTACTGCAGATAGGCAAGAGTGACTCCAGTCTAACCTGATTTTTTTTATGCCTTATAGAATATGTGTGGCCGCTAGTGGCATTACTACCGCCACGTGCTACGGAGGGCACGTAAAGCCGTCGTCTCGGTTGTTATCTTATTGTTGATATTTTGCGAATGCCCGTCTCGCTAGCTACCACTCTCAAGTAGAAAATCTGACAACACCTAACGCTGAGTTCCAGCAGCTGTCTCTGAGAACCAGTAATTCTAGATCAGCCTTAACAACATCTTCGCGCACATCATCATTTACCATCAAGTGAGAGGACTGCTGCTAACCACGAAAAATAATAGCTTTAAACAGTATTTGCATGGTGGTAGGGCATTTTGCGAATGTCCGCCTGGCTAGCTACCACCCTCAAGTAGAAAATCTGTCACCAAGCACCTAACGGTGTGCTCTGGCAGCTGTCCTTGAGAGCCAGTACTTCTAGGTTATCCTGAACAACATCTTCGACCACATCATCACTTACCATCAGGTGAGATAGTGGTCAGAGGCATACCTATCAGACATAAAAATAAAAAAGTATTACCTAATCTCCTTGTTATGTATCCGTATGTGTATAGAGAGGTTGCCTGAGGTAGCGAAGGTTTTAGTACAGAGATGGCACGGATACGGCTTCTCGCCGTTGTGTATCCGTTGGTGGACTTTTAGATCTGCTTTTATCGAGAACCCTGTAAATAAACATACAATAGGTTAGTTGAAACATGTACATTACTGTTGCGGTCTGTAATGAGTAGCAGGTGAGTGCTGACAGCGATGATGGCGGCGGATGACGGTTGAAAGCGCAAGTCCAGGCTATCAGAGCGCGTTAAGGATTGCAGGCCTAGTATCAGTAGTCCGATAATTTATATTAGATAATTTATATGTTACTATAATAAGGCCTTTTACATTTTGCAGCCCTCTCATTCGCACTTTTAAAGATAATTTTAAATAGAAACAATATGGTAATGATTTTTTTAAATGTGGCCTGACATTATTTTGCTTTTTGCGACTATAGATGGTCTTAACATATTTTTATTTTGTAACATGTTGAGTCCAATTAGAATTAGAGGCCATGTTGAGTCCAAGCAGAATTTTAATTAACTAAATTAAGCTTTTGGATCCCCCATTACAGATATCAACATGAAAATTTGTCGAGAACATCTATAGTCATGCAGCGAAATAATGTCCGACCACATCTTAAAAAAACATTACCATATTGTAGCTATTTGAAATCATGTCTAAAAGTGCGAGTGAGAGGGCTGCAAAATGTAAAAGGCCTCTTAAATGACAAATTTTTATTATAATTTATGTTCTATGACTGTGTTATTTTATTGCATGTAACTAGTATCTATATGTATATTATCTTGTTTAATGTCAATATTACTGTAAATGACATGCTTATAAATTTATGATTATATTGCAACTAAGGTTCATCATTCAGATGTGATTTTGGTGATAATGCTTTAATAATATACATTTTGATAATTAATCTAATTCATAATTTTCTGCTTAATTTGGTCGCTCCATCTCTTAAGGTTGAACTGGCCGGTCACTTTTCCATACAAACGTCGCAGGGTGATCACTCCCTCATTTGAGGTTTTAGGTCCAGAACTAAGCATAATGTCGATAGATCTCATCATTATCTAGGCTTGTATCACAACGAAATTTTGTAAAAAAGATAATTAAGTTCAAAGTTATGAGCCTCGATAACTTAATATGAAAATGTTTCGGCTCATAACTCTCATATTAATTATATTTATAAAAAAACGTGACGATACAAGCCTAGATAATAAAGAGATCAATCGATACCATGCTTTGTTTTGGACATAAATCCTCAAATAAGGGAGTGATCACCCTACGGCGTTTGTATGGAGAACTGAACGGCCAGTTCACCCTTAAATTGTACGCTTACATAGGCAAAACATGGTGGGACTAAATCTTTACATACATTCCATGTGCTTAAATCTCATTTTATGTATCATGTACCAATGTTTTGGACAAATAACATATTTTAATCTTTAGTCCGATGGTCGGACTAAGTTACTATTTCCTCTCAGTATTCCGATATTACAGACAATCAGACTACTGTTTTTTTTTCCAATTCGATTTCTAAATATGTTTACAAGCATTATCGCGTGTTAAGCGAAAATCTGCTAAGAAACCAAGAAAATTTCTCCAGCATATGCCAATACGCTGGATATATAATAGCCTAGCTAGGGAATATCTTAGACCACATAATCACTTACCAACAAGCGAGATATTGGTAGTTAAATTTGAGACAAGCTAAAGTAATGGTAACTTTAAGACTTTCGCGAACACAGTTATAAGTATTTGACGGGACTTATGAAATGTAACCAAACGCGTTTTACCTTTATTAAGACCTGTGGATGTTGTCAGTGTTGTGTCGAAACGATATATTTCTAAATCAAATGCGGCTAGTTGGAGAAAATACCCGCCCTTCAAGACGTTGATACCCGCCTCTTCAGTCCGCTCGTGACCACGACCAATGCAACTTGATCGAAACGTCAAGGTAAATATATATAATCATGTTTTATCGCGATTAAGTCCCGTTAAATAAGAAGCAATGATGGCCGAGCGGTAATAGCTATGGACTGCCATGCCACAGGTCCCTGGTTCGATCCCACCACCGGCTTGAGCTTCACGGCATGGTGGAAGGGCATTTTGCGTTTGCCCGCCTGGCTAACTACCACCCTCAAGTAGAAAATCTGTCGCCAAGCCTAACGGTGTGTTCCGACAGCAGTTCTTGAGAGACAGGGAAATTACAGGCACATGAGACTTAACAACTATGTCTCAAAGTGATGGGCGCAGTCCGATTTGTGACTTGTAATGAAATGCATCTGTTCTAGGCACAGGTAAGTTGGGCGAGCTCGAGCTTGTTCCGTCACAATAACAAAGAAAAAATTAAAAAACTTATAAGCTAAACTGAATAAATACATAATAGCGTTATTTACCTTTCCCGCAATCCTGACACAGATATGGTTTCTCCCCTTTGTGCCGTTTCATATGAGTGGATAGCTGCGCGCTCTGCACAAACGTTTTGAAACATATCTCGCAACTGTACAGCTTTTCACCTGCAAATCACACATATATAATAAGAAAAATTTACTTAGCATTCCATGGATTCACCGTGCGAGTGCCGGGTCTATAGCGTTGCAGAGGAAGAGGCCCAAGTCGAGGAGCCTGGGACTTGCAACCCAGTGAGTAAGGTTAAGGGGCCCCTTTATGATGCATTAGAACGTCTACAGAATCTCTGTATTCGTTTCATATTCGGTTTAAGAAAGTATTTTTTTTTTTTTTTTTTATTTTTTTTTTTTTTTTTTTACAACGTGCACAGCTTTTATGTCATTAGACAATATGAACATGTTTTCTTTAGTTATTGTAGGTTATCCCTATGAGATAGACATTTTGTAGACATTTCTAGGTTTACAATACTGTAGTTCATTATTTTGATCTATGTCGTAGGGTTCAGCCAGTTTGCAATGTAAGCGCAAAAAAATTACGACATCACACTCTAAAATTATCAGTGTTTCTCTACCCGCATCAAAATCTGTTGCGTAATTTTAAAGATCTAAGCATACATAGGGACAGACCGACAGCGAGAAGCAACTTTGTTTTATACTATGTAGTGATAGTGATGTTAGATAAGTTAGAGCGAGTAAGGTGTGGAATGTTACCTGTGTGCATGCGGATGTGGTTTATGAGCCCGGAGCGGCGGCTGAACTGCTTAGGGCAGTACTCGCAGTGGTAGGGCGTCTCTCCTGTGTGGACCTTCTTGTGCTGGAACAGTGCGCTGTGACCTCTGTACAAACAACTTATTGTTTTAAGAAACTTAACAATTATAATATGTATAATAAAAAAAAATCGGAGTCAGATTTGCGTACCGAGGCTTACACACAGCCATAGAATATATTAATGTTATGTAATTTGAAAATTATATGTTATCTAACATATTTATTTGTAATATACAGTTTCAATATATTCATAAAAATACATTGACACTGGCTATTTCATAAAAGCCGGCGAGGTGAACGTTTTCTTTTATGAGATCTGGTTGTCACGGTGCAAGCACGAGGCCCAGCTTGGTTACCCATCGATGTTAAGCGATAATATTTGCCGATAAAAGATGGCTGCCGCACCCTGAGTTATCAGAGGCAGTTGCTAAGCCTCGTGTGCCTGTAATTTTTCTCGTTCCGGAACACACTGTAAGATACTTAGCGACAGATTTTCTACATGAGGGTGGTAACTAGCCAGGCGAGCATTCGCAAAATTCTCTTTCACTATGCGGTAATACTGAAGCCGGCGGTGGACATCGAACCAGGGACTTGCGTCACGGCAGTGCATAGCTATTTCCGCTCGGCTTTCATAGCTTCCCGCTGCTTATTGCTGCTTGGCATCCCGCTATCCACTAGCGGGATTCCTACTCGCACTTGGCCGTTATTTAATTAAATAATTTTCACTATTATCACACGATGTTCTTCTACGCCTCTATGTATTACCGTTTTTTACGATAAAGCACATACAAAGAAAGATTTATTTGCAGTGAACCCCTGAATTATTTACATGTTATGTTTGTAATCCGCTGTATATAGATAGATAGATAACACTTTATAGTACACCAAATGTAAGAAAAACGTGGACTTAATATTAGCTTAAATATTCAATTAGGTATAGGTTATCCTGAACAACATCTTCGACCACATCATCACTTACCATCAGGTGAGATAGTGGTCAAAGCATAGCCTATCAGCTATAAAAAAATATAATGTTGTACAATCTTATTGCTTAGAAGCGATCTCTTCCAGACAACCTTTGGATGGAGAGGAGTTAACATACTTTTATTAACGGTGGTGCGATTAAATAATATAAGTAAAAATTTTCCTACTCACAAACTCATAAAATATATTACATATAATAAAAGTAGTAGTGTCACTAGCGGTCGCCCATCTAACTCATGACCACGTTGCTTTACTTTGCTGATCGTTTAAGAACGGCTAAGCAAACTACGCTACGAGCGCTTCAAAAGTGATCAAGTATTGATACATGCAGCCTCTATTTTGCCTCTACTTTACTTTATCAGTAGTCTACAGAAAAGTAACTATCAGGCAGAGCCGTTTTTTGGCATTGATTTTCACAGTGCCTGGTGGCAATTACCTACGCAAGGGGTCATGATTTCACATCAGAACTAACCAACACCAACACGAGAGATTGTGGCTAAAGGCAACTTGATCAGCAATAAAAGTGTAGAAAAGTCCTTGCTATGTAATGAAAGACTGCACAGGCGAGCCAAAGAGCTAGTATAAGAAACTTACCTAAACGAAGCAGAACAAACATCGCACTTATAAGGCCTGCCATCGGTATGACATATCTTATGCGCCTTGAGATTGCTTTTTGTGCTCAATACTTTGCCGCAGATATCGCACTGATGCGGCGTCTTGCTCATCGGGACCGGCGGGTGCTCCCCCTCCAAAAACACTATGAAACAAATACTATAATTTCTAAATATGATTACAATCACTATGGCGTGCTAGGCGAAAAATATTTTTACAAATTATTAGATATATTATTCAATCCCAATCCGATTTCATGCATAATGCCTAAACGACTCGGCCAACGGACTTTATGACACCGAAACTTTATGCTCCAATTGTATTACTTTAACCGCCAGAGGGGTCTGTGCTCCGTCATCAAGCAGGCTACTAGACTTCATCTGATCGACAGAAGTGCTTTTTCAATAATTTAACTCTAGGAATGATATCTGGACCCTTACATGTTTCTAAATATATAGCGTCACACGAAAATCACATTTACAAATTTATTATTATTAGAGCACAATTTTTATTTTATCCCGGGCGGGAATCGAACCCGCGATTTCCGATTTCACGCGGGATGCTTAAAGCACCGATTTTGATCAGATGAAGTCTAGTAGTCTGGATGATGACTACGCACCGTCCCCTATGACAGTTAAATTAATACAATTGAAGCATAAAGTTTCGACTCGAACGAGTAGAATCCGTTGGCCGAGTGGTTGCCTATCCAGCACGAAATCGGAGGACACGTAGTTTCAAATAGTCTTCGGGACATTCGTGATTGCGTCTCACGTTTTCGTGTTAAGAAAGGTAAAACGCAAGCATCTCAACATATAGCCGCTCGGACGTGCTCACAAACGGAAGAACAAACTACTACTTATCTAGTTCATCATTTGAAGTGTGAAGTTTTTGAGTTGAACGCTCAGATATTAATAATAATGTTTATCAAAATGTTGTATCGCATCTACTCCAAAATTACATTTAAATGGCATATTCTCTATATTTATTCCCGATATTGTGGTATCGGAGTATCAGTGTATTTATAGTTTTTTATTTGGCTAGTTTGTCAAGACAGGAATACATCGTCAGGTACTGTGGTGGTGTACTGGTGACAGGATTTCAACTTGAGAGAAGTGAGCATTCCAAAATTCTGTATCAATATGCTTTGCCCCATAGAGTGCTAGATATGCACCCTCCAAATTGTCATGCGCGGGTGGCAAAGAAGGGAACAATGCCAGAGCCTTCTGGAGAGTTGCCATCCCATACTGCGATTCCCAAGACGCCTGACAGTGAGAATTATGGCAAACTATATACCCTCCTCCTAATGCGGTAGGCCTTTATTCAGCAGCAGCCTTTATTCAGGTAGACGTATTTCAGCTGTTGTCGATGCTGATGAGGCTGTGAAGATCAGCCTGCAGCAGTGTTGGAAACATTCTACAGCAGTCGACACTAGCAGTCACAATTTTAGTTTCAAAATATTTCAATAAAGCGCAAACCTCTTTTCTTCCGTCCTCTTTTCTTTTTACATTTCTCTCCATTTTCTAATCCTGAAACAATAAACAATTCGATGAGTACATTTACAGTTCAGATTCTAAAAAAAATTGCTAAATCTTATCAGGAAAATCAATCTTACCATCGTGTACTTTGGTAACTTTGATATCTTCAAGTAGCAAATTGTCATCAGCATCCCAGCAGCTATCATTTCCATCATCATTATAATTTGGCTCTAAAAAGTGTTGAAAATAATATTACTAATAAGTTTGAAGTGTTAAATATAATTTAAATTTAATTAAAGAATTGCGTAGTAATATTAGATTTTTTAAGTAATTAAGTTTATAAATTTCTACTATTACTACAAAATTATTTTATTATACTATATATATATATAATTTTTTTTTGTACCAGCGTCGGACTCAGTACTGAATAGGGGGCGGAATTTGAGATGTACAATTTCCATGATTACTGCAATAAGTATGAAATGGAAGTAAAATGCGGAAAACTATATAGAAGGTATTTTTTTTTACTGGGCTGGATTAGGATGAAATTTGGTATGGAAATAGTTTGAGACACGGGGAAGGACATAGTATAGTTTTTATCCAACTGCGCAAAAAGAGGTAAATGGTTTTGCGAGACAACCGATATTCCCGCGGGCGGAGCCGCGGCCAGAAAGCTTGTATAATATGTATATTAATAAATTTAGAGACAATAAGATAGGTGCCAACGGACACATTCTTAGTAAAAATCTATTTAACAGTTTAGGTCAAGATAGAGTTACTTAGTAACCGATAATCGAAGGGGAAGGAAGGTTCTCTAAGATTAGCAAACTACACCGGATGACGTAGAATCGGTAGGCCTCCAACTAGAAGGACTGACGACATCGTAAATGTCACGGGTAGCCAATGGTTACAAGTGTGTCACAAGGTGAACGTGATTCTGCGGATCTATCACGCACAGCCAATGACCACGGACGGATGCTAAGAGAAAGCATACGTACCGTTGCAGCAACTGTGGTTGTGATATTAATTACCAAGTACCATATTATACGATCTAGTAAAAGGAAAAAGGTACCACGTCGCTGGTGGATATCAGCATACAACAAAAGTCGTTTAACGTAAGTGTACCTAATATAATTTTATTTTCTGCTTTTGTCACCCCTAAGTAGTAGTTGGATCACGGGAGAAACTAACAAATGCCACATTCCCTGTGGTTCTACCGGCACACCGGTGGGATCATGTATTTTAGTAACTGAGACCTGCCGCCGTCTGTGCTAACACGGACGCGCTCGGACAGCGTCGCACAAGCTCGCACCGCACCTTTGAAGTTACCGACTCGCGACGGATACGGCGCACCACCGAAGACGTGCCTGTGCTACCAAAGATTTGATCGTTACTGCGGTGCGTAGGAGCAAGCTGGTCCGCGTCCGTCCGCGATATCGCGGATCGTGGGAAGCCGCTTTAAGGGGGAGAAATTTGTTCAGTAGTGGACGTCTGATAATGATGATGAATTATAGAACTATACTACCGTATTCACTGGAACCCATATCCTTCAAACCAGAACAGTTACAAAGTGACGTAAACATTACTGCTTGCGCTATAATTTTATTTTGGAAATTTAGTATATGCAATCTTTGAAAGACGTATTTAAGTGGTAAAATCCAACTTTAGGCAGTAATAAAAATGTCCAAGACTTTTAGAATACTATAAGTCATAATCCTATCGAAATAATAGGCCAATTCACTGAAGAGAAATAAGTCAACAACCTAATTGCAGCAATATTTTTATTTATATAACCCCAACCCCGTAGGGTGCCGGGCTAGAATTGCAGCTCCCCATCTTCTGTGGGAGTCGTAATAGAAGACAAAGGGAAAAAAATACCAGAAGGTGAGCAGCAGTGCCTTCTCAAGAACTCATCAAGACGTGGGTCTATTAATATATCTATTCTTATTCTTAGACAGTTTGACATTGCTGCCTGGCCGCTGTCAGCATAATAATGGACAAATTGTGGGTTACCACGGTATTGTAAATATTAATTTTACTAAGGCGCTTCTAAAACAGTAAGATTATTAAATAAATATTTCTAAAAATCACGCAACTCACCTATTTTGATATCTTCTTTTATATCGGAAACCACATTCTGGTCAAGCATTTCGAAAACTTTATGTTCTGTTTCAGAAAGGTCCATACTAAAATCATCTTTAAGGAACCGTTCTTCCTTGATATCCGAATCATCTCTCTTAATGCAGTTACTGACATTTTGCAGGGTATGAAGATTCTCTAAATAATGCCTTAATTTTTGATCACTTTCCTCACATTGAAGATTGAAGGCATAAGTCCTTTTCAAGTGTTTTGTACACACTTTGCAGATGAGCTTCGGTAAACCATCATCTTTACATGGCTGAAACAATGTAATTTTTAATGATAATTAACTTATTTACAATGAATAGGATGAATGCCCTCACCCATATTAACCTGTACTTGCAGAAATGAGAGGAATACACATTTCATAACCTAAGTAAAAATAAGTTATAATACTCGAAGTTACTAATATTACTGCTAAACATCGGCAGACGCGAATTTATTTTTATTCTGTGCGCGTTTGCCCGCATAAAAATATATTTAATGGTTTCAATAAATTACTGATAAAAAAACATTAATGGTGTAACAATTAGATTAAGTAGTGCTAATGATCTTTCATCATACATAGTACATACATAATATATAATACATAATACATACTCATCTCATTGAGATTGAAAGAGCACAGCGATCTATTCTTAAAGTGAGTGCTTGTCTTCCTTTCCGTTACCCCACGACAGATTTATACAAAAAGTGGGATGTTCTTACAGTACGACAAACATTCATTCTGCGCACAGTCCTTAAACAGCACTCCATAACTAAATATGATATTGAGCTGGACAAGGACAAGCGCCGTAAAGGCACTGTTTGCAAGGCTTTAAAATTCCATACCAATCTATCTCATAATTTTTTTTGTTTCTTGGGTCCATACCTCTATAACTGTTTCAACAATAAACTAACTATTTACCCTCAATCTAAGTCTCAATGTAATAAATCCGTAACAGCTTTTTTAAAAAACCTCACCTATGATGAAACTGAAAGCTTACTATCTGTGCCTTCCTGATTACTATATATCTTGATTGTAGTCTACTATTTAGCCTGCCGACTAGTCTTTTGTTTTTCTTGAAGTTCTATAGTTAACATGCACGAGCTGAATATGTATACACATATGTATATGTACACATACATATATGTATATATATATGTGTGCGTGTATATGTATGTATATATATATATATACAATTAGCAATAAATAATAATCCATTAATTTCAGGTTCCATTTTACCTTTCAAAAATGAGTCCACCTCTGACTATAATCACACAGCTAATCACAACAAGCTCATTACACAGAATCTCATAACAATAACACACAAACATTAGCGTAATTTACGTAGCCTACAGTCTGTACACGCGCAATACTGTTGCAAGTAAAATAAGCAAATCGATGTGTTTACGCACACGCACACGTCAACAAATAGGTATCACTAATGTTACAATGTTATCAATGCGGTTGGAGCTCACGCTTACAATAGGTACGTCAAGATACAAACTATGCATTCCGCAGTGCACACATTCAACTTGCAGTTGACACAACTCAGCCTTTCATTCTATAAACATACTAGTTCATATTCACGCACACGAGCACCAACACAACACACATACACTACACTTTAAACTGTGAAATGACTCTGATAGCATTTTTATAACTACCTTCA
This sequence comes from Plagodis pulveraria, assembly GCA_963890685.1. Taxonomy (NCBI): domain Eukaryota; kingdom Metazoa; phylum Arthropoda; class Insecta; order Lepidoptera; family Geometridae; genus Plagodis; species Plagodis pulveraria. The sequence goes on from OY982967.1 coordinate 23,423,831, forward strand.
AAAATATGTTGTAAAATAGTTATATTTATTTTGTATAAAACCAGTTACCTACTAGTTATGTTATGAGTTATAGTCTAATATTTACTTATGATGTCAGATCCGTTGAGTGGGGCCTGGTGACCTGTGATACAGACTATTTATGTCTACTTCAGGCACCAGTCCTTGCAATGCGGGTTTACATTAGACAACAATATTAGTTTTGCTTGTATGATATTTATTATGAATTGTAAACCTATTTGCAAGGAAAATAAACGTATTTATTATTATTATTATTATTATTATAGTGTTATTGAAAGAAGTTTCAGCATAATAATCCTTTCGGCGGAACGCTCAGCGAGCCGCTAATTGGTGAGTGGATTACCGCAAATTTTAATTGTTCCCCTGTATTCACAAACATAGATCGGCTGGTGTCCTCCTGTGACTTCCAGGAGCCTAGTCGAATACAACACGACGCCCGTGGTAAAGTTTAGGGCTACGGGGATTCTGGAGAAAATTCCCTGCCCAAACACGATATACGATAGAGATATTTATGAGAATAAGTTCAAAGTTCTCATAAAATCAGGAACACGATGAGACATTGATAAAGAACTTTCATGTATTCTTATTTTGTTTTAATGCCTGATAGGTTAGCCTTTGACCTCTATCTCACCTGATGGTAAGTGATGATGTGGTCAAGATGTTGTTCAGGCTAACCTAGAAGTACTGGCTCTCAAGAACAGCTGCCGGAACACACCCTTAGGTGCTAGGCGACAGATTTTCTACTTGAGTGTGGTAGCTAGCCAGGCGGGCACAATGCCCTACCGCCAAGCTATAACGACTGCCATCCTAAGACGACAACCGGGACCGACGGCTTAACGTGCCCTCCGAAGCACGGAAGCGGTCAGTAGTAATTTCCATCGGTCACCCATGCAACTCATGCCCGCGGTGAAGGTAGCTTAACTTTGCTGATCGGTTACGAACAGCTAAACAAACTTCGCTACGGGAGAGCGTCAAAATGTTTTTATATGATGTTACATAAATATATGTTTTTTTTTTGCTTTTTACCAAATTTGATTCTGAGTTCACAGGGTGAGTAGGTTTTGATTCCCTTACGAGTGTCAAAAACTTGCGGCATAAACGGCTGTATCTTTTGATTGTGTTGGCTTTGAAGTTTGATTCTTTCACAGCTCCAAGAGACAGTAGACTTGAGTATTTGATATGAATTCAAGCTTGATACCTTAACGCGTTCCTGAGAAAAGTGGTCTTGACCGACAGACAACAAGCTGATCCGTTTTTTTTCCATTGAGGCACAAAACCCTAAATAAAGTGATTTATTGAACATATTGTGTTTATGATTTTAGGTAATTGGTAAATGTAAATATTTAAAATCGATCATACATCCTAGTAGTATGATCCTTGGGGGATGGAGGAGTTTATTGAGAGTGCGTGAGACAAGAAGTACTCGGTTCTGTTTGTTTTGTGGTTATAGTATTGAATTTTAGCATATTATTGTACTCTAGTATATTTAAGGTAGGAATCTAGCCACTTACAAACAATACCTCTTATCCCTGATTCATAGTTTAGTAAAGGTAAATTAAGTAAGGGGGATGTAATATTTTTGTCTATCATATGCTTTCATCAGATCAAATTCATTATTAAGGATAATATATTTATCATGCCGACAAATATTCAGGTATCATTAAATTATATGTTTGGTAGTGTTTAAAAATTATCAAACAATATGGCCATATGCTAAGAACGTAACTGTTTTTTTTTTTTTTTTTTTTTTTTTTTTTTTTTATTATATATATCTACACTCCACAGACTCCAGGGTCCGTGCCTTTTTTTAATTATGACCATATTTTATTTACAAACTAGATACTTACAATATATAGGAAACATGCAACATTCTAAAAGAGAACAGTGTTAAAAGAACATTTTTTTTTTCCGATAAATGTCATTACCACTTGCATCCAGAGCAGACCAGTGTCCTCTAGCAGCACCCGTTCACGAGTTGACGCATGTGCCAGCCATCGCCTTCCTCAACCATTTTTGAGGGAAGATGGCGACCCGACACACAACACCGCCGCTAGACAACACCTTTATGTGAGCTTGACCGCTCTGGATACCCGTGCCAACGATTACAATTTGGGATTACTCTACTTTTTTGTGTCAAACCGTACGTAAATTTATAAATTTAAATCAAACAGTTACGTTGAACGTAACTGTTTGATTTAAATATTAATATGTTAACACATGATTATACATTGTTTAATAGTATCATCCCATGTTAAGATAGTGTATAATGCGGCCCTTCAGTAACTACAGTAGAATCCGGTTACAATGACGGCCAAGGGACCGGAGATAGTACACCATACTAACCAGAAGTCGTACCAAATGAATCGACATATTTTTTAATAATAATCTTGAACAATTGTAAAAGTGCAAGTGAACTTGTTCTTGAGACGACAATCTCACATGTTTAGGTTGAAAACATTCGCATTGAACAAAAGCTCTATCATGTATTTATTTTTGTTAATTGTTTATATCACCTTGCTAGCTTCTAAATGTTTTATATAACACTTGAAGTCTTTGTAGAGCTTGCTTAGTCATTCTTAACCAACCAAGTTAAGCAACATCCACTGCAGTCATGATTCAAATAGGTGACCACTTGAGCGCTTCCACACTTCGGAGGGCATAATAAGCCGTCCCTGAGTTGTCGTCTTAAGCAGGCATTCGTAAAAGTTATGTTGGTAGGGCTTTGTACGAATACCCGCCTGGCTAGCCAGCAACAACAGATACTATTATTTGTCTAAAATGGTGCATCCATCATTGATGGGCAGAAATTTTATTATGTATTATATTTAAGTGCAATATGCAACGTACCTTTAATTGTGTACAGTAAGAAAGCATCTCTAGGTACAATATATTTCTTTTCAAATAGTAACTGGAGAATATATCAACGGATTGTTTGTTTGATTCCAAACATAGTCGACATATTCGCTCGAAGTCCATCGCCATCGGTAAAACTTGGTTATTTCTCTCTTATACCTACATCAATGTCTAGTTATATCATAAATAAATTCTCGCACAAATAAAATCCAAGTATAATTTACACCAACAACAAACAAAAAACCAATTCCTGTAGCAAGTTTGATGTAGTTGGGTAAGAGCTATTTACACGCAATTTAAACACAGATAAAACAATCATTACAGATAGCTTAGACTATATACCTATAGTATATAGTCTAAGACAGATAGGGTGCATACCATTTGAAGTTAGATTCGCCAAAAACGATAAAAAAGATCACACTCCCAAATAGTTGTTCCACATGGGTCTTGGCGTTATTTTCGCCATAAACGCTACATCTTATGTCAAAAGTGACAGTAGTGGCAAATTTTAGTGGCATTCTTAGCGTTCTTATCCAAAATGGAACAGGGGAGAACAGTTACAAACGATCACAGTGATCACAACCATAGATGCAAATATGTGATCAAAATATCGAAAATAACGTTATTAGCGTCAAATGGAATATACCCATAAAACACAGAGCGAAGGATGCACGTACCACTTGGGGCTTACTACGCCAAGAACGATAAAAACGATCACACTCCTAAAAAGTTGGTTGTAGTAAATGAGATACCTGTTGGAATAATAACAAATATTTTAAAAGTATTTTAAGAAAACATTTAATTAATTATTTAATAAAACACTTAAAAAATCTTTATAAAAATGATATATATCTAGTGACAATTCCGCCTAATTTCCTATTAAGCCGACGTGACGTCACAAACGCCACGCAGCCAAACCGGAAGAGTATTCGACGCGTTTCGCTTCCAAACGAAGCATCCTCAGGAGGTCTTGACTCTACGAGCGCACGATCGAGACATAAATGGATATCCGCAAAGTAACGCCTGAATCTATTCATTATACCTGTTGGAGTCTGTGCGGAAAGAGAACCGTCGCTCATGGCGTAAAATGGAGCTACAAAACAATATGATTTAAATTTTTATATGGCAGCCCAGCCCAGCCATCTGTCAAATGTCAAACTATACTTCGTGGTATTTACGTGAAGGATACTCCCATAAAACCATACCGTACCTACATTTGCAACAGATTATTCTCCGTCACTTGTCGGTCTAGTACACTCAGCACATGACATTGGCAAAATTGCGATATCGCTCAGTCGCAGAAGCCATAACCAAGAAATTGAATTGACACAGCTTTGTTTTGTTTCTAAGTGAAAATCGTTACGCAGTTCCACAAGGGCAATAATATTTAACATTATACAGTTATGTCAAAGAGAAAAAGTGGCAAAACACCATTGTTGACGACAGTAAAGTAACGGAGCGTGTGGCAGCAATGTCCGGTATGTAACAGTTTTATATTATTGCTTATGTACTTCCTAGATAACCTCCGGTTCCTGATATATCCAAATGTATTTTACATATCTCTTGCTCTGTAAGTACACCCTTACACCCCTGAATGCCGGGGTGTATGACTATCATTACAGCATAGGTTTTGGAATTTGAAAAAAGAACTGTCATACTCATACTGCACGAAGAATATTTTTAAAAAGTTAATTTTTTTTTCTCGGTATCGATTAATTACTCGAATCGGAATCTAGACAATTTATTTTATAAAGATTTTATTTTAAATATGGAACTATTTGTTTCCACATCGTATGTTAGATGGAATCGATTTAAAAATCAAACTGGCCAGCAAGATTTGACGCGCTTGCGTGCGTGAAAAAAAAAAGGCAGTCTACTAGTAGGCGCGAAAGCATCGCGAAAATGATTAATTTTCTTGTTTGAGTTCTTTTTCAAAAGTTTTAAACATGTCTAGTGACGAAGACATAGATCTAACGCCCGATTTTATTAAAGAAAGGGCAAAAACAGTTTTCGAAAATATATTACCGCCGAACTCGAAAGAGAGATATGTAAAGGCATACGACGAATTTATGAAATGGCGGTCAGAAAAAAAAATGTAATCTCTTTTTGAAAGTGTTTTTATATCATATTTTGATGAATTATCTAAGAGGCTACAACCTTCCAGTTTATGGTGCTTTTATTCCATGCTAAAATCTACAATGATGACAAAACATGACGTGAATTTGAAAGATTTTTCTAAACTTACTGCTTTCTTGAAAAGGCAGTCTGACGGCTTTAAAAGCAAGAAATCGAAGGTATTTACTGCAGAAGAAGTACAGAAATTCTTAAATGAAGCTCCGGATGAAATTTATTTAGCAATAAAGGTACCTTCGTATTTACTTGCCCTTTTTAATAAGTTACCAAAATATTTCACAAAAATACTATGCGAATTTGGTGCCTTTAATACAACTTATGTCTTTTTTACAGGTTGTTCTAATGTTTGGGATATCGGGAGCCTGCAGAACCGTGGAATTGACAAACTTGACAATAGAAAATGTAGAAAAACATAACAAATTACTACTCATAAAATTGCCTAACACGAAAACTAAAATTGACCGGTCATTTGTTGTGCATGAAGAATTTGCAAATTATGTTGAAAAATATCAAGCTCTTCGGCCTGAAAACGTGGATACAAATCGTTTTTTTCTTAATTACAGTAAAGGAAAATGCCACAGACAAGTAATAGGAAAAAAGGAAACAAATTTACAGGCATGCCAAAGCAAATAGCCACATATTTAAAACTGAGTAACGTAGAGTTATACACCGGGCATTGCTTTCGCAGGACATCAGCGACTCTATTGGCTGATTCGGGAGCCAACCTCACTCTGTTAAAAAGGCACGGCGGCTGGAAGTCCAGCAAAGTGGCCGAAGGTTATATCGAAGATTCGATGGCAAACAAAAGCAAAATTACTTCTAAAATAACAGAAAATATAAACTTGAAATCACCACGTCAAAGCACATCATCTGAGCCATTTTTTAATGAAGAAAATAGTACCAGTCAACTGCCACCACTTACGATGCAAGAACCTCAAGCACTCAAACTCAAGTCTTATCATCACAAACTCATATTCAAACTATAAATATTCCTAAAAAGAACGTGACCATATCTCTTACAAATTGTAATAATTTTACTATTAATTTTAATTAAATACACATTTTTTTCTTCTTAATAAATGTTCATTGAAACCTGCTGTGTTGTTGTTTACTAACCTCACAATCGATATGTAAAGCAGAGTATTTATCTCGGGCGTAAGCATCAATTGCATACTCGGGTTAATTAGCGCCTTCGCTTCGCTCAGGCGCCAAAAACCTCGTATGCAATTGATGTCATACAGCCCTTGGTTAATAATCTACTATAACTAAAAGGATTTCTTATAAACATGTGACAATATTGGTATGTTTTGATTCAACCAATGTTCTTGATAGTAGGCGTAAAGTGTGTTGATGCTTTTATTTTTTTTACTAACTTATGATATTTTTTTCAGGTTTGAGTAGAGATACAGTTTCTAAAATAAAAAAGAAGGTTCTACAAATGACGGCGTATGGTGCACACCGGGGAAAATATGTAAAGGAAGACCAAAAAAAGTCATTCTTGATGATTTTGATAAGTCTAAAGCTGCAATTGCTTAGCACACAACTATACCTTCTCCTATAAAAGTTAATTTTTTTATTCTAGCTAATAAATTGTATGAAAAATTGTAGCAGAAAAGCTGCAGAAAATTTCGTTTTATTTTGTATTATGATCAGAACTATCAAAACGACAGTTACAAACTTTGCCCCATCAACGAGGGATGGACATAAGTGGCAAATTTTAGTGGCATTCCTAGCGTTCCTATCCTAAATGAAACAGGGGAGAACAGTTACAAACGATCACAGTGATCACAACCGTAGACGCAAAATGTGTCAAAATTCTCGAAAATAATGAAATTGGCGTCAAGTGGATTACGCCCGGATACGGAATATGCAGTGTTGCCAATTTGTGGGGAATTCCCAGAATTTCGGGAATCATAACTCGATTGGGGATTGATGTGGGGTTCTATGCGGGGAAAACGTGGAGAGCTACATTTATATTGATCCACCAGTAAATCAGATGCTTCTGACTATTTATAATTAGTATGACACTATAGGCGATTCCATCAGTTGATTATTACCCAGGTTACCTATTATATATTCAATACTGGTCATCACAGTTTTTATGTACTGTATATAGGATACTAATATGTAGGGAAACCCCTTGTCTTGAAATTAACAATGATAAAAGGCTTAATCTTTTCTGTTTAGTGTTATTAGAATCACTTACACTGACACACTTGTGTTCGGTCCTGCGTTGTTTTTATATATTATGTGAAGAGTCCACACGATATTTATGTACAATAATGGATTAATAGTAACCAAAAAACCGAGGTAAAAGGAACGTGATGATTTTAAGGTCAGTTTATTACATTAACCAATTTTCTTAATGATTACTACAGACAATTAATGAGGGTGGTATTGTTATAATATATACCTTGCATAAAAACATATGCGAAGATATTGCAAAAGCCCTAAAGATAAAAACTGCAAGAACTTTACTTGTTTTTTCTGTTTCTATATGTAGGGAATTTGGACAATTTATTTAGCTTTAATTTTTAGGGAATTTGGAAAAGAGGCTTTGGCAACGCTGCTTATATGTGTACCTACTTTAGGGGCGTTCGTTTTGGCTCGGTTGCGTTTGTAGCAGTTTCAAAAGTGGCATTTGTGTTTTAGCGTTCGGATAGAAGCTTTTGCTATTTTTGACCACCAATTACTGCATGCTATCCGAACGGCTTAAAACATACTTTGACAACCGACAATATTTTAACAATTTTGAAACATGGAATCAATCTCTAAAAAAACAAAACAAGTAGGTACCTACTAAATAATATGGTATTTATATTATATATTTATATATAATATAAATACTAGATAAAAAACTTGTGAAACTCTTCAATCGCGCCAAATACAACTGTCAAAACAGCAGTTGTCAAAAAACGATCACAACGATCCCACGGTAAGACATGGGTCAAAAATATCACTTTTCTCTGTCATTTGTAGCGTTTTCAAAGCTATCCGAACGGTGAGCGAAAACGATATTTTTGATCACGAAGTCCCAAAACGAACGGCCCGTGTGATCATTTTTAGCGTTTGTGAGTGTTATTTTTGGCACCGATAGGCTATCCGAACGCCCTATTAGTTTGTTTGTTTGCGATCAGCACAGATTACTTTTTTATATGCGATCAGGGAGGCTTCCTTCAGATCAGAGTTTTGTTTTGACCGCAAGTTTAATTTAGTTTGTTTATACTGGGCGTACTAATTCGATTATTACAATAAATGCTCCACCATGTCTACATTGCAAAAAAGTATTATGAAAAGTAAGTTACCACCTCGATGCCCCAGAACTTCGGATGTATCAAAGTAAGTGATAAAAACTTTCTCTTCTTTGACATTTTGGGTGGAATGGCTCAGTTAGCATTTGCGCCATATTTTACCCTGGACGGTTTGGTAACCTACACAACACCAGTGTGTTAGCATAAATGATGGAGGTAAATAAGAAAAAATGTACTGTTCTATTGTACTCAATCGATATTGTCCCAATTAGTGTTTTTTTTTATTAAGTGAAACATTTGTTTTAAGTTGTCATTTGTATCTAAGCATTCATAAAGCAATTTTTTATATTTTGCTTCTTGTACTCACCAATGATTCTGAACAACTGTTAATTATAACCCACCTTGACAAAATCTCATTCTCAAAGGATGTGCACATGTCATTTGATTTGATCCATAAAGATATTATAAAGCAGTCAATCAAACCAATTATAGATACACTGAAAACTCAAAACTAGGTTTTCAATACTTTTAAATGTGAAAAACTAAATTTAACCTCTAAAGATTAAGGGTGCAAATTTGTACACCTGTTGCACTTATATCTTAAATCTTCTGCATCTAACTTGCACACTCTATCTTTAGAGGTTAAGTGATACAACTATTCTTTTATAATGAAGTTTAACTGTCAAACACACAGTTGTAAAAAAAACAATCCTGATCACATAATTGATGGTATTTTATCTATCTTTGGACATATGTTAAAAAATTGTTTTATTAAGTAATACTTATTTCTCAGTAAAATGGCTAAATCCTACAGAATAATAAGTATTAAGCTTATAGCAAATGCCACAAGCACAGTAGCCCCTCAATTGTTTAACCAGTTCAGCTTGCTAAACTATATATCAGATTCTTGGGCGTCTGACAATCCTGGATTCTAAAGAACATGAAGGAAAGTCATTTGCTCATTTCTTAATTTGCCACTGCCTACAAACACAACCTTTGCAGTTCTAATTTACTCAGCATGTCCAATGCTCTCTCTTGCTCAAATGGGTACTTAGAGATTTAGAAAAGAGATTCAGCGGCATATGTGGCATGCATTTCAAAGTGTAACTAGCTGCACCAGTGAGCATAGTGCAATCCTCACGGATTGTCTAATGTCTGTCAAAGGTCAGAAAATCACCAAAATCTTAATTTTAATATTGTTGGTTTTGCAATAACGCCTGCTATGCGGATTACATTACAAAATCACAAATATACGATAGGTTTTTTTTTTCCCACACTTGACTTAAATTTTTCCTATCGTATATATGTGATTTTGTAATCACCAAAATCTTCTCACATAATTAATAAATGTCCCAATCATATTGTTCTGCACACATGAGTGAGATATAAAACTACTACACTTAGAGGTACAAAATGCAAGGTATATACTATTGAGCTATTAAGCCTAGGTGCTTGCTCATTGTGGCAAAAAGTACAAATACTTAGAAATTATTTTTATTTTTCAATTTGTTTCAGACTTGCACCATTTCATAGCAATCGACGTAAAGACTACACCCCAGTGTCCTGGAAGCAGTATTTCGCCAAGTATGAAGATGTGGAGACAGATGCTGGCAGTTTTAGGGTATATCTGTCAAAAGAACCTGACCAAACAGACAGGCCGAGGATCATTACGCTCCATGGTGGTGGATACTCAGGACTAAGCTGGGCCTTGTTTACTGTGAGTACTTTGGTGATTGATGTAGATGTAATAGATAACCTCAAGCAGGTTTAAGAATAACCTACTGTCTGTTATCACTATGCATATCAATGGCCCCTCTGTGTAATAAATACTAAGAGAGAGTCAACTTTTTTTTAATACTTTCATGTTTGCAATAACGCCTGCAATGTGGATTACATTACAAAATCACAAATATACATGAGGAAATGTTTTTTCCCCGCACATGACTTCCATATTTTCCTTTCGTATATTTGTAATTTTATAGTGAATCAATTCCTTGGTAATTGCATGCTAAATGCATACAGGACCCTAGCTACTGAAAGTTTGGATGGGTTGGTACAAACAATATCTTTCAACCTAATACTGTACTTATGATGGCATGTAAAATATTTCATAATTTGTTTTGAATGCTTACCGGATGCACCCTACTGCTACACCTTATTGCAGTGATTGGGTACATTACAAAGAAATTTGTAAATAGCCTCTCTGACATGGTATATAATCTTAGCAAACTATTAAAATATGCATAAAGTTTTTGGCTTTGGTTGGCTGCCTGAGGCTGGTTACACTCCTAATGCCTACCCTCTATGGGAATCCCACAAATGCTTTACTGTACAAATACATAGTTGTTATTATATAAGATATAATATAAGTTGGAGTTATTATATAAGATAGGTAATTGGATTTTGGGATTTTGGCTAAAAATACAGTGAAAGCTCCTTATTCGCGGGGGCTAAGTTCAGTAAACATGCCGCGAATATGAAACGGTAATTTGTATAGGATTAGGGGGCTACGTTCCCAGGTGGCAAAAATTTACAAAAAACTATATAATTGGTCAGTTTGATTAATTGTATTATAGTCAGGCCTTTAAAAAACTTATAATATTATGTGACATCCTAAATCCATGTAGCAAACTGGAATAATATTCGACGACATTTGCTACTACAAAATCAACATCAGGAGGTCCCGACACTTCAAGCTATATAGTTTATAATTATTTTTGTAATGTATAAATTTTACGTTTTCTTATAATATTTGTTTTTCTTATAATTTTTCGCAAAGTAACACATGAATCTGTTAGATTTGAAAAAAAATACAGACATCTTTCCCTAACGACTTTCATTTTTGCCAGGAAGAAATCACAAGCATGATCCATTGCCAAGTTATTTCCATGGATGTGAGAGGCCATGGAGAGACAAAAGTCAAAAATCCAGATGATTTGAGTGCAGAAACACTTGTCAAGTAAGTTTTGGGAATTGCATAATTATATGACACTTTCTTCCTGACGCATATAAACACACAATGTTTGTTTTACTGACATTAACCGCGCGCGCGAAGAATGTCTGCGCGAGGGTCTTGATAATGTATAAGGGGAAAAACAATGTGAATGACTGCACTATTTAGCGTTTATAAGACAAGGTGAGAAGATAGTGCTCAAAAGCTAGTTAGCCTATTGCAATACAAAATACTATAATTACCTAATTTGTGCCACATTTTGCTACTTTGGTACCAAAAGTGTGGCATGCCAGTGCCGGAAAATTGATAATTTTAACAATTTAACAATTATTTTTAACAGTAGTAGTAGTGTAGATATTTTAACAATTCTTTTTGGTATTTCGATTTGTTGACTATTGACAAAGATTTATATTATAGTAGAAGAATGCGTCATAACACTAATATTGCTCATATTATCTTATACTGTTCTGTATCATCAGAATTGTCCACTTCTCAACACATCCTCCCCCATAAAGGGGGGGTTTGCCATAGTCCGCATGCTTGGCAGGCGCCTGGGGATCGCAATTTAAGATATCGGTTCCTCAGAAGGCGCTGCTACTCACCTTGCAGTGTTTCACCTTTAGTCGTTTCATGCGACACGATGCATTTATCTTTGAAATACTAATGAACATGACTACATAAATTACTCGGAAAACTATATTAAAGCCAAGGATGGGGATTTTGGCAAACCTCCCCTAATGGGGGAGCCTTTTTTTTAACGGTGAACATGACTGTTGATTATGATGACTTATTGTAATTAACTAACGCTTCAGTTCAGTTACTCGGTAGTATAATTACTTGTTCATATCCTCCTGTGGATGTTTTATAGCATATCTAAGCGAAAGAATGAGCCGAAGGAGCAGCATGCAACATTATAAGGTGCACAATAAGGCTCTTTATTGTCTTAACGCTCACATTATCCGAAATGTATCGCTATACTATCGATGTTCTCAAGGACGGTTGCCGTCAGGTAGTGGTAACCGCGTAAGCCGAACACCTTAACGCGCCCCAGGAACCGCAAGTGCAGCTGCTATCGCAATTTCTGATGGCCTAGCGGAATTCTCGCAGGAGCCCCACGCTTAGAACGAACTGTGCTGTCTAACGTCAGAATGCGGATGAATCTGCGCCGCACTGCACGCATCTAGCGCCGAACTAGATGACGTCATTCGCGCGCACTGGTGGAGTCCGTTTATCTACAGCATTTTACTGAAATGCGGGTTTAACGCACGTTCATCTTTAGAGGTAGAGGGTTTTGTAACTCAAAGAACCAAAGCGCCAAGCATTAACATTTTTTTGCTATTGCCCTTTTTTAATTATATGAAGAGAGAGAGGAGACCCATGTCGCCGGCCTGATCGTAAGAATCACGACTGTCAATAACAGTTTCTGTTAAGATTCCAGATTGCCTAGTTGGGTATGGTAAGCAGAGTCCTCCACCTGGACAACCTGTTTTTTTAATCTTACACGGCCCGCAAGTACGCGGGGCTGAAATAACAATAATACAGTGAAACTTAAAATGTTTTTTCTTCTTACTTCGACGACCTCACCCTAGCGCTTCCCTACCTAATACAATCGGCCGATTATATGAGAAAGGTACTTACTGCCTGGGCGAGGAATCCTGTCGTCACGAACATAACACTCCACTTTTTTCTGGTTGCAATTATCAAATTTATATAGATCGCGTGGTTACAAGTTCAAAAACAATCACGCGCGGGGGGTTCCAACAAGGCGCTGTCCCCAAAATCAAAATACAAAAATTATACGACGACGAAAACTCAAAATTGTCCATAGACAAGTAGACTGCTACGCTAAGGTGGCGTTCAGAAACTTGCCCGCTAAGTTGATCGTTCCGAACAGTTGCTGTGTCACAATTCTGTGTGTAAAATCACTTACTACAGTGCCCATCAAACCTTAACACAATAATGTTTGCGTATTACTGCTTGACGGGATAATAAGTGACACTGCAGTGGTACCCACCAAGACGGCCTTTTAAGAGTTCTACAACCTGGTGAGTTAAACCAAGCACCTGAGTGTACAATTTCTTGCAGTTACTGTAAAGATACAGAAAAAGTTATATTTTTGACATATTATGTCCTTCCTTCCTTCCAGTCCTTGAGAGCCAGTGAAATTACAGGCACATGAGACTTACCAACTATGTCACAAGGTGACGGGCGCAGTGCAATTCGTGACTTGTGACGCATCTGTTATAGGCAGAGGTTAGTCCGCTTAACATCAAGTGGGCCTCGTGCTTGTTCCGTCACAATAACATTAAAAAAATGTTTGCAATAACCTGCTTACATTACAAATTTACGAGAGAAAAATAACCCCAGCTGTAGGGGTGGATGGACGCGGGTTCGAATCCCACACATGACTATAATTTTTTCCCTCGTTATTTGGAATTTTGTAATGTTATTTAATATTAATTACAAAATTACTAATATTTAATTATTAGTAATTTTTGATTGAAAACTATCATGTATTCTTCAGTGATGTAGATCAAGTGCTGCACAAGCTGTTTGGCAATGAGATGCCTCCGCTCATCCTCGTTGGGCACTCCATGGGAGGCGCCATCGCAGTTCGAGCAGCTCACCTGCCATCCTTGGAGCACTGCTTGCAAGGCATTGCTGTCATTGATGTTGTTGAAGGTACATTCATAACTAAGTTAATACATAGTAAAATCCGCTTACCATCTCAATTCCTTTAATTATTTTATATTTCGGTGTGCTTTATACCATTTATCTGTAGTCGAAGATATTTCTAATTGCTGCGAGTATGAGCGAGTATGACGACTTTCACAAATTATTTGTAAATATAGCGAGTGACAATTACGCCTAATTTTCCTGTTAAGCCGACGTTACGTCACAAACGCGACGCAGCCAAACCTGAAGAATTTTCGACGCGTTTCGTATCTTTACGAAGCATCCTCAGGAGGTCTTGACTCTACGAGCGCATGATCGAGAATGAATTATTATTCTTTTATCAAAGTATAGCTGCCAAACACTTTTTCAATTAATTGAGTGTAACTCATAAAGTACTTGGCTAATCTTATTGAAAAGTAAATAGATAAAAAAAAGAATCATCAAGAAAGTACAAACCAAAAAATGTTATGCATTTTCTTAAATAAAAATATACGTGACTACTTCAGAAACTTCCACCATATTTAGAATGGGATAAGAATACCTTTCCACAATCTTGTGGAGCTCAAACTCGTGCTAATCGTCGGTACACGAGGACAGCATTAAATGTTTTTTGGATCTCAACTTTCCTCTTTATTTAGTAGCACATTGTAGGTATTGGTCTACCACATGTTGCATTTAAATATATCCTTTCCTGCCACGAATTTGATTTGAATGACATTATATAATATATATATGATAACGTAAATGAAAAGCTGAGCAAGTGCGTGTAGGTCTTGCACTCGGAGAGTTTAAGTTTAGTAAGTAACTTAAAAAACTAGTATTTTTACATTCAATTTGGGGTTCTTAGATCCTGACTCGCACCGAACCGTGTTTAATTATTTGTTGTATTGCAATAGATTTTATGCTATACACGACACAAAGTTTGCCGCTTGTATAATTTTTTTTTTTTACATGGCTGCTCAAACAATTAGTTTCATGTTTTCAGGGTTCATGTATGTATGTTTGTGAGTTATTTATACCACCAAAACTAATAAACGGCATAGCTGATTTTAATATATGAGATATCGTTAGATTCTTCTTCACAATGCAAGTGACAATAGTTAAATAAAAATAAAAAAACTGAGATGGCGTCTAGCCATATTGTAAGTGAATTCTAGGTTAGCCTAAACAACGTCTTCGACCACATCAACACTTACCATCAGGTGAGATAGTGGTCAAAGGCAAAACCTGTGAGGTATAAAAAGAAATTTATTTTTTGCAATGGACTAATACAATAAAAAAAAAAACATGGTGACTGTTATATTTTACGTCTTTGTTTTTATTTTGTTTGGCAATGCACTGCAGTAACGATTATTTAGTGAAAATTTTAACCAGCTCCCTCTTACGGTACAAAAGGTAAAGCCATTTAAAGGTACAGCAGCATAGGCATACTAATACGGTCCTGTTTTTTGTACGAAACCCTAAAACGATATAATAATAATAATCATTTATTCATATTTAGTTTAAATACAAAGTTGGTGAAACTTATGTGGCTAAAAAGTCATACAAAAATATATATTGTGCATCTGTTGCCGAACTAGGTTCATCACCTGTGTTTCAGCGTACAGATATAAATGGTAAACAATATATAAAATACCAATCAGTCGTGAGATATTTTAAGAGTCAATGTAATAGAGGCAAGCCCTCTCTCGAGCTAAGTGGCATACTGACGATTTCCTGTAGTAAAAAATGTAAATGCTGTTATTTCAGGCACCGCAATGGACGCTCTAGCCAGTATGCAGAGTTTTCTGAGGGGACGGCCTACGCATTTCAAAAGTATTGAACACGCCATAGAATGGTGGTAAGTACATATTCTTATTGTGTTTGGGATCTATCGATCGAGGGGAGAATGTAAATCACAGTAAGAATTTATTCCTTCGTTCTTATTATTTAACCATCTTAAAGAGATGGAGCTAGCTGGTAGTTAAAATGTTCCTTATCGTTGTAGTTTTGTTAGCGGTAAGGCTAACAAACGCTCAGCAGGCCATATTTTAGAAAATCACTTAAATAACTTAAAATATGCCGCCTAAATTTCCTGTAAAGCCGACGTGACGTCATAAACGCCACGTAGCCAAACCTGAAGACTTTTCGACACGTTTCGCTTCTACACGAAGTATTTTTTTTTAAGTATTGTGACGGAACAAGCAAGTGACATATTTCTCTCTCTTCTAAATTTCCTGTTAAGCCGACGTGACATCATAAACGCCACGTAGGCAAACCTGAAGACTTTTCGATACGTTTCGATTCTACACGACGTATCATCAGGTCATGACACTTCGAATGCACGATCGAGAATGGCGTTTATGGCGTCACTTCGGCTTAACAGGAAAAATAGGCGGAATTGTTACAAGATATGCATGGTGGAAGGGTATTTTGCGAATGCTCGCTACCCTCAAGTAGAAAATCTATCACCAAGCACGTAACAGCGTGTTCCGGAAGCAAGGGCGCTGTAACAAAAGAAATTACTGGAAACACGAGGCATAAGAATTAATGTTTCAGAGTACCAGCGCAGTGCAGTACCATGCAGAACCGTGAAATGTAATGGACAGGCATTTTGCTTACCATCATGTGGGTGGCTTGATCGCCTCGTTACTTCATAACATAAAAAAACTGTAACCTAATGTGGTACTGAAAACTGTTTAATTGTGATACAAAAGGCTGTTACTAATTAATGTTACTTAAAATTATTTGTATTTCATTTGCAGTGTTAGAAGCGGTCAAGTGAGAAATGTAGACTCGGCCAAAGTATCGATGCCCAGTCAAATTGTAAAGTAAGTATTAATTGGACTGCTAGCTTATAGCATATTATTTGTATTTGTATTATATATATTTGTGGGTATATATTATCAGGTATAAATTTAATATTAATATGTATTAGTATAATAATAAATATATTCCTTGGTTTTAGATTATAACTTAGCCTAATTTTCTTGTACTCAATAATTGTTTATAAAATTTATGTACACCCCCGACATTGTTCCTGTATTTCCTCTCCATACAAAGGTTGCCTGGAAGAGATCGCTATTAGTAAGGCCGCCCATTGTGACACTTTAGTCAAAGTTTTTATTTAAGATTTAATTTGTATTTTATTGGTGTAACTATCTCTCTATAGCGTGGCCTTTAACCATCATCTCACCTGATGGTAAGTAATAATATCGTCAAAGGTGATAAATAGGTACCTAGAATGGGAAATGGCTCTCAAGGACAGTTGGCGGAACACACCGTTAAGTTACAAAATTACAAATTTACCAGAGAAAAAATTATAGTCATGTGCGGGATTCCAACCCGCGTCCATCCACCCCTATAGCTGGGGTATGCTCTGACCTCTTGAGCTAACATCACAATGACTCATAACTCCAATTTTTCCTCTCGTTCTTTATTTAATCATCGTATTGCGATTGCACTCGTAACATGATAAGTAGAACAGAGTGGAGGAAGACAGGATTTTATGTTAATTGATGTCGATTTACCGTGGGTTAAACACTGAAAGAAGAAGATTTTTAGTATTAGGCACCTTGATCTCTATGGAAAGAACTGGAACTCTTGATATCTGTTATCTATCGTATACTGCTCTGGTAAGCCCTAGGACCAATATTCAATAATGTTTGTTTTGCCCCATAAGGCTAAATTCAGACCGAAGTGTCAGTGGCCGGTAGTGCAGTGTGGCAGTTTTCCAGTCAATCAATTTTCGATTATATCTCTATCTTTATAATGTATAGTATAATAGATATAATAAAAGACTTGAATCGGTCAAGGATGGAGCAAGTCTTTCAAGCGATATTATGCATTGTACTGATAAATATAAAGAAGTTAATGGTTTAACAGTAAAACTGCCCGCTTCTGCCACTTCGGTCAGAATTGAACAAAGCGTGGGATGAGTAACAAAAGTTTTTAAAGGATCGCCATGACGAAATCGCTTGGATGCAACGCCTGATTCTAAAAATTGTTGTTGTCCTACAAGAAATTCTCCATTAAATAATCCGGAGTATGAGCTCAGTCAATGGCAATAGGCTCATCTCCTGTTACATGAGACCTACAAACATCTATTAGAATATTTGTGCAGTTTTTCCTTCCATTCCGGGAATAGATATCTGTAGATGGCCTCATATATTTTTAATGTATTTTTTGTAGTTGCGAAACGAATTCTCTGGCTATAAACGAGGTGGAGGACTACGTGCCGCAGGCGGAGGAAGCGCTGATGCCGGCGCGACGTGCTCAGCTCCCAGACCGCATCGCTGAAGAAGGAGAGGAGGAGGATGTGCTGCCGGATTTGTTCGTCGCGCCGACTGCTGTTGGGGACCATGGGCCTGATATGAAGTTAGTAAACGCTTAAAAATACACAGCATTTTAAGAATATAAAGTGCCTTGTGAATGTAGCCTGTAAATATTCAAACACGATTGACAAAAGTATTTGTGCAATCCCGCTCGTTATTATTCTTTCATTTTAATGTTCACGTTTGTCAACATTCTTATGTTAATAAGATTTTTATATTTCTGATGGACTAGCTTTTGAACACTAGTTCAAAATCAATACTTAGTTATAAGGTGAAAACCTTATAACTAAATAAACTAAACTAACCTAGAATTACAAAATCACAAATATACGATAGGAAAAATTTAAGTCATGCGTAATCATGTGAGGGATCCCGCACATGACTTAAATTTTTCCTATCGTATATTTGTGATTTTGTAATGTAATCCGCATAGCAGGCGTTATTGCAAACCTAACAATATTAAAATAACCTAGAATTACTGGCTCTCTAGTACAGCTGCTGGTTTCTAGGACAGTGACAGTGTTAGGTGCTTTGCGACAGATTTTCTACTTGAATGACACGTTAAGCCTTCGGGACCGAAGCACGAAAGCGCTCAGTAGTAATGCTACTAGTGGTCACGTATCCAACTATGACCGCAGCAGACGTTGCTTAACTTAGCTGATCGGTTAAGAACGGCTAAGTAAATTACGCTACCAGCGCGCAAACAAGAGCGTAAAAAAGACAGCAAACAAATTTGACAAACTTGCCTGTAGTGTCAACTTTATCAATAATACCCATCTGTAGAGTTTATGTGACGTCACATTTTCCTATTTACAGTGTCCTCAAAATCGACGTTGTTTTTAATGTTTCATAACTATCACTATCACTACATAGTATAAAACAAAGTCGCCTTCTATGTCCCTATATCCCTATGTATGCTTAAATCTTTTAAACTACGCAACGGATTATGATGCAGTTTTTTTAATAGATAGAGTAATTAAAGAGGAAGGTTTATATGTATAATAACATCCATGAAATAGTAGAGAAATATTGTTATTTTTGAGGTTTCTAATGAGATGTCGTAAATAATTAAATTTTTTCCGCTTACATTGCAAACGCAGGCTGAACCCTACGAGATATATCAAAATAATGTACTGAGTATTGTACACATTGAAAAGGTCATTTTTTCAGTGAATGACATAGGCTATATATTTTATAGCCGTGCGAAGCCGGAGCGGGCCGCTAGTAGAAAATATAACTTCATATTGTGAATATCATTGTATTCATTGCCTCGTGAGAATCAAAACGTAAAGCATGTCTTTTATATGTTGTTTTAGATACCAATGGCGTATAGACTTATCAAAAACTGAGCGACATTGGTCCGGCTGGTTCAAGGGCCTATCTGCTTCCTTTCTATCAGTATCTGCACCGAGGATGTTGTTGCTGGCTTCTATAGACGGACTGGATCGAGACCTCACTGTGGGACAAATGCAGGGTATGTTGTTACACTACTAACTTGCCTAACCTCTACATTGGTAAAGGGTACATTAATTAGTATAAACTTCTAAACGCTAGTTAATAGGTATCTTCTAGGTAAGCGCTCTTTGTCTTCGATTGCATCATCACTTAACATCAGTTGAGATAGCGGCCAAGCACTACCCAGTTCGCTAAAAAAGGGGCTACAGCTGTACGCTTCCTTTCTGTCTGTATCGTTATAGATGTATATATATAGATGTTGTTACTGACTTCAGGTAGATTGTGAGCTGTGAGACTAATACTAGGTAGGTTGTGTTCTATAAAGATGAAGCGCTTGTAGCGAAGTTTGCTTAGCCATTCTTAACCGATGAACCACCTGTTAGTGACCACTAGTGACATTACCACTGAGCGCTTCCAAATATTTATTTGTGTAATTAAAGAGTACATTTTTGCAGACTTATTGCATGAACTTCATCATCTCTATAATTTGCCACTTGGCTTGCAAATGAACAACATTTTAATGAATTGCTAAAATACAATGCATGAAAATGTTGCCCACGCTAGTGATCGGTATACCGATGTATAAATATAAATTTACCATTTTTTACTATCACGACATGATGAGCCACCCAACTTACTTCTACGATGCCGGAATAAGACTGACGTTCGAATTAATCGAACTCTGTGTTTGATTACTGATGTTGTATCCAACAGCCAGCCGTTATACTACACAAATCTAAAGTATATAAAATCGTGTGACCGTCGTATATTTTGTTTTAAATTCAAAACAATGTCCAAAATCGTCCAAAGACTATCGTAATTTTGATAAGAACCTAACAACTGAAAACTGATTATACTACACAAATATTTTTTTTCAATACATAAATCAAAGTTTATATTTAATACAAACTATATTATATTTTTTATGAAATGCTGTTGTAATATTTTATCAATGGTGTACTTTAAAGAATAATTAAATTTTATATATATTTATCCGTTTCTTTTATTATTTATTAAACTTTTACAAAGTAACTTTTCTAGATTTCATGAGGGCAAATCTAAAAATAATACTAATCGTATCAATTTTCTGAGCAAATCAGATTTTTTTATTCATCAAAGCGAGATAATTAAGACGTTCTTGACTCATAGTGTTCATTTTTTTTATGCGCTTTAATGTCGAAAATGAACGTCCGCCACTGGAGTTAGTGATCATGAGATAAATAAATGCGCAAAGCAATTTCTGAATTGGGGAAACATGATTCTAATGAATTGTCCATTAGGAATTATTAAATTTATTGCTACGTTTTTCATATTGTCAATCGCATCAGCCACATCCGTTTTAAGCAGCTCGGCAAACTGCACTAATTCTTTGTCTAAGCTGTCTTCCAAATCATTTTCATAAGCACTGACTATAATTGGTGTTTTTTTTGTCAAAATCTCTTCTGCAGTAATAGATTTTAACTGTCGAAATATTCCAAAAACACTAGTTATTTTTTGATATGCTTTCATGCGTTTATCTAAAGTAGATAGTTTGTTATCAATAATGACAATAGACACCTCAATATCAATCTGTTTACCAGGTAAGTATATCTTTCTCAACAAATTCGTCAAGTGTACTAGAATCGCTAAAAACGTCGTACTTTGTGTTCCGCTTGCGTCGTCTTGAAGTTTGTTGCTGATATTCATGACAGCCTGTCGTTTTCGACAGTTTTTACGGTTATACAAGCGACTTTTTGTAGAACTTGTGCATTTACCGTATGAAATTCGGTGTTTTATTTACGCCAGGGAAATAGTCGGTTACCGAGTGTCTGATGTGGATTGTCTTAGTAGGAAAAGTTGTAACATTTCACGTTTTTGTGACATCCAGTAAATTCAATATACCACATCTTACTAAACAAATAAGTTAACTTTATCTTGTATCATCCACTTAACAGTCGCAGGTTTAATTCTTGCCGCCAAATTTTGACCTTTGTGCGACCATCCATTGCTTTACATTGGATAAGTATTTACATAAAATACAGACTTTTGTTATCAATAAAATGCCCAGTTATAGCCATGTTAGATTATAAAGTAAGAAGAGAGTCTTATCTCTTAAAATTTTGGTTTTCAAGACAGCCCACACATTTTCAATACGATTCAAGTATGTCCCGACCAGTCCAAGGTGTTTATCTGATCGACTTTGTATATTATGTTATTGATTTGGAGTTATGACGGGGCAGAGTCATGTGAAAGTATGAAATTTCTGTTAGGGAACAATTCTGCTGTCCGTGGGATCATTTTATCCTCCAGAACATTCCTACATTGTTCCTGACGCTTAGTTCCTTTGACGGTATTCAGCCTGACACTCCGTTTGCTGCTGGTATACTGGTTGTGCTTGGGGACGTCAAGTTTGGTATGTCGGTTGATGCTGATACATTACCAGCTGTTGATGAACTGAACGTTTTTGTTCCTTGATTTTAGTTATTAGTTCCATGACTCCTAACTGAAATTGAACAACTTTTTTTATATTTATTATTATTTCAAAATCGAAAATATTTGTCATATTTTTGAAGTAGTGATGGCAGTCAGTGGTATTGGCTATGGAATGCCGCGCAGCAGGTCCATGGTTCCAAGGGGTGGTGGAAGAGCATTTTGCGAATGCAGGTTGATGTTAACATTTTTAATACAACCTGCTCCACGTTTTTTTAATTTCATCATCACTGTTCGATTTGAAATCATTTAAAATTTGTGTTTCAAGTTATCTGGTCTATCATGAAATCTCTATGTATACCTATACTTTTGCTTTAATGATGATTGCTTTAATTTGAACACAGGGCAAACTTCCCGGTAAACACATCCGAATTATAAATCCTCTGGGTGTGATGTACTATAATTTTATTATAAAGGTTACTTTTCTGTGGTATTTATAGGTGTAGCACAGGGGTCGGCAACCTTATCAAGCCTAAGAGCTAATTCTAAAATAATTTATTCCTGAAGGGCGCATGTATGGTTGACGCAAAAAAAAATGTTACACAAGGACAAGACAAGATGTTTATTTATTACATGAGGCATAGGTACATACAGTCACTAATTATTAGTGTGATCCTTGGCCTTGCATTTCTTCCGACAATTTGATGAAATCTGGCTCATAACTCGAAGTACCTGTCCTCATACAATGGTCCAAATTTACATCGGTCATTCTGCTTCTATATTTTGATTTCAAGTGCTTCATTGTCGAAAATATGGATTCGTATGCGTATGTTGATGCACTATACGCGTGTATTTTAAGAGATAATGCTCTTAAAATGGGATATTTATTTTCATCAACAATATTCCAAAAGTTATTGTCCCTCGTGTACGATTTCAGGCTCAAGTCGTTCTTCATAGTTATTATTTCCAGCTCTAATTCATCGAAATTTTCTATGCAAAAATAGTTTTTGATCTTTTCCGAAACATCACCTTCTGCGAATGGGTTAATTATGAACTCCAAGACAGGCTCGAGATTCGTAAATTGTTGGAAATGAGAATTGAATTCGTCCAAAAGTGTATCTAAATGTGGGGCAAACGAAGTGGTATCAATATCATTTTCACATACGTTCATGTGATAGAAAATTTTCTTCAAATTTGGGAAGTGTGAAGTTGAATTTCTCAGTAAATGGGATTTCCATAGAGTCAGTTTGGCTTTGAATGTATTCACTGATTCAACCATTTTCGCAACATGACGATTTTTTCCTTGCATTTCCAGGTTCAGTTCATTTAGTTTTATCGTTACATCAGTGAGAAACCCCAAATCTACAAGCCACGAATGATCACTCAACTGTGGATAATCTTCCTTTCTCGTTGCTAAAAATAGTTTGATTTCGTTTATCAAACTGAGGAAGCGTACAAGTACTTTGCCTCTGCTCAGCCATCGAACTTCCGTGTGCAATATTAAGTCTGCGTACTCAGCATCTTCATCTTGCAAAAGCTGCCGAAACAAACGGTGTTGCATTGCCGCAGCCCTAATAGAGTTAATTATTTTTACGACAATCTTCATAACGTGTTCAAAACGAAGAATTTTGGCACACAACGCCTCTTGGTGGATGATGCAGTGGTAATGAGGGAATTGAGGAAACACATCATTTGCCATACACAGCGCAACGAAGCCGTTTTTATTGCCTATCATTGCAGGCGCACCATCAGTAACTATGGCAGCTAACTTGTTTAAAGGTAACTGACTTTCTTCTGCAAAGTTTATGAATGCATCGTAAATATGTTTACCTTGTGTGCGACCCTTCAGCGGCAACAACTTCAAAAATTCTTCTTTTGTGGTAAAATCATTAAATACCATTTAAATAATAACACATAGTTGTGCAGTATCGGAAATGTCGGTGGACTCGTCGAGTTGAAGAGAAAAAAACTTGCACTGATTAATATCACTTTCCAACTCTGATTTCATACCAGTGGCGATAACTTCTATTCTTCGCGACACTGTTCTGGCTGACAATGGTATCGCTTCGATAGCCGTAATAATTTCAGGTTTGTTTTTAAAATTCTGAAAGACAGAATCAGCAGCTGTTAAGAAGGCTTCCTTTATTATTTCCCCATCTACGAAAGGCTTTTTCTTCTTAGCCAACAAATGAGAAACCTTTAAAGATGCAATAGTAGCACTTTTCGAAAGTTGAATTGGCCTGGTGAAAACATTTTGTTGTTTTGTTAGATTTGTCTTCAATTCGCCGACACGTTTCTTCCGGATTTCAGTATTTGGGGGAAAACTACTGTTACACGACGCATGCTGGGTATTGAAGTGTCTTTCGATGTTGCTTTTTTTAGGCACTGCTACACTGGCGTTGCATAATAAACAAATACTTTTTCCATTAAACTCAATAAAGAAGTACTGTTCTTCCCACTCTTTATTAAAATAATAAGTCCTTGGTCTTTTACTCATGTTAAAAATACGATATAACAATTCAGGTCTACAAATATGTACGTAGGTAGATAGAAATGACACAAAAATGTAGCTACTTCCGAGTATCGCAGCGCACTGACTGACTCTGACTGACTCACTCCCGCCCGCGCGTAGCCTTGCCGTAACCACGGCAACGCAGCGACACTAGTTGCACTTCGTCCCTCGCCACCCGCGCATGTTCCGCTCGGCTCTGGAGTACAATCGCGCAGTAGGCCGCCATTTTGGGTCAACTTATTTGTCGCGAATTATATGTAGGCATGTATAGCACCGTCAAAAGCAAAACAAGCGGGGCCGTGCTCGAGCACTCATGTGTTTTGCAGCTAGAGGGCGCACAAAAAAGTTGCCGCGGGCGCATGTGCGCCCGCGGTCACAGCGTTGCCGACCTCTGGTGTAGCAGTTTTTTTTTTTTTTTTTTTTTTTTTTTAGGGAGGACATAGATGCTGTCTACCGCTAAGCGGACGTACAGCTCCACCGGACTTTGGGCGAGGGGAGGCCCTCTTATAGCCCAGGAGGAAGAAGCGCTGAGGGCACTTCTTCTGAGACGGGCGTATAAGGCGAAAAGCGCCTTATACCTCCGTCTCCTGCGGGCGCCGAAAACGCCACGCTACTATCGGGAGGGGTGACAGCGAGCTCAAGGGCACCACTGTGGTTCGGACCTCGGCTTGTCTCGCTGCCGAGAGACAAAGGGGGAATCGGAACTAAATGCCCCGGTACAACTGCAGTGTTGTACCGTTGAGAATGGGCCCTATTGAATATTACTCTGTGACTATTTGGAGAGACACTAATCGGGATTTTATTTTTGCCTCGAGCTCGCCGGCGAGCTCGGTGTTTGATTGTGTAACCTCTGATTACCGCACACCTGGGGATGTTACCAGGACGACTTGCGGACAACGCTAAAGCTGCCAACGTAATGGCTGCGATGGGGTCATCCGGGTCGTCCAATACCTGCCGTGGTCGGCGACGGGGGGGTTTAAACCATGGGTCGGATGAGGCAGTCGAGTAGTTCGATGCCTGGACAACTAGAGGGTTCGAGTGGTGGGGCGCTCGATCAAAGTATCGGCGGGCGCAGTCCTTATTGAACTGCGCTAAAGAGGGAAGGTTTAGGTCGCAGTGCAACTCGGCGTTCCGTACATACCACGGAGCACCGGTTGCCTGGCGGAGGAACCTGTTTTGAATGATTTGAAGTTTACGTAGGTGGGCCTCGCTAGCATGACTAAACACTACTGAAGCGTATGTCATGATGGGGCGGATGCAAGTAGTATAAAGTGTCTTCTTATTTTTAAGAGACATTTTACTCTCTGTACGAATTAAGGGACCTAGGCGACCCATAACAAAGGCCGCCCTGTTACGAACATCAGTGATGTGAGCGGCAAAGGTGAGATGCCGATCAAGGGTGACTCCAAGATACTTTGTTTTACCAACCCAGGGAATGGGTTCGTCAAACAGAGTTAAAGGTTTAGGATAGCGGGGGTTCGAGTGAGTATTCTCATTGAAGTATATAGCTGCACTTTTAGTCGGGTTGACTGCAATGCGCCATTTACGGAACCAGTCACCGATCTCGGTGATGGCCCGTTGAAGGAGAAAATAGGTCTGTCTATTAATATGCCAGCCAGTGGAATAAATGGCGGTATCGTCCGCATATTGGGCTATGAAAACCTTGGGCTGTGAGCGTGGGATGTCGCTGGTATACAGCGCGAAGAGAATGGGAGATAGTACGGAGCCCTGAGGGACTCCGGCACTGACTGGGTGGGGGGTGGAGAGGGTGCCTTCCACGCGGTAGCGAAAGCTTCTGTCCCTTAGGAAGTCTTGTAAGGTGAGCACAAGACGTACTGGCACGCCAAAGTGGTATAACTTGTAAATCAAGCCATTGTGCCAGACTTTATCAAAAGCTTTCGCTACGTCGAGGAAGACTGCTACCGTCGTTTGGGGTTTGGGTTTCTTATTGAAACCTTCAAGGATGTGCTCCGTGAGGCGGTGCACCTGTTGGACGCATGAGTGCTTGGGCCTAAAGCCAAACTGCTCATCGGGAATAAGGTGGTGTTCCTGCGCATGAGCCGAGAGACGGTTCGAAAGGAGCCGTTCGTATAGCTTGCCTAGGGCGCTGAGAAGGCTGATGGGACGGTAGCTGGTAGGGTCAGCGGAGTTTTTGCCTGGTTTGTGAATGCCAATGACATTTGCACATTTCCAGACGTCGGGAAATAAACAGTGGCTCATGGCCGCATTGAAGATGCTTACTAGTAGATGAATCAGGGGGGGAGAAAGGTGTTTAAGTACCTTGTTGGAGATGCCGTCGGCACCGGGGGCTTTACGTTGTTTGAGGTCCTTGATCAGTCTCGTCACCTCAGCGTAAGATACTGGGGTGTGTGGGGGGAGTTCAGAGATGACCACAGAGCTTTTACGTTCGACTTCAGCGTCCACCGAATCGAGGTGGGCTTGGTCTACGTGATCTACGTTGGGGGAGCACTGAGCCTCTAGGCTATCAGCTAGGCACTCAGCTTTGTCTTCATCAAAGAACGCCGGGGCGCGTGGGACTGGTGGGTATAGCGGAGGTATGTCGCTCTGTCCGACACCTTTCATACCTCGTGCGAGATCCCAATAAGCCCGCTGGCTAGGCACGAGGTTTGAAAGCTTGTCGCCCCAGCTGTGGTCACGCAACTCGGACATGCGACTTTCAACCATGCGTTCAAAGTGGCGTTTCCGAGTTTTGTTTACTTCGCTTGGGTAGGAGTCGTAATGTCTGGTCACTGCTTTACTCTTCGTCACTAATCGCCTCACATCCACTGGAATGACAAGGCGCCGGTCGTCCGGCACAATGACTTCCTTTGAGGATGCACCTACTACGGTGGAGAGGTGATTAGTGAACGAATCGATCGCTAGGGATACGTCATCTTTGGTCAGAATGTCGTCAGGGATTTTGTCGAGGTCGGGTGAACTGATAGCCTTTAGGGAATTGCCTAATTGCTTCCAGTTCACCATCGTCTTGGTGGGGCGGGGTAAGTCTGCTGTAGGGTCGGGGCCTAGTCGCAGTATAATGGGTCGGTGGTCAGAATGTAGTTCGTGACAAACTGTTATAGAGCGTAACTGAAGGGTTACGCCTCTAAACAGTGCCATGTCTAAGACGTCAGGTCGGTAGCGGACGTTCTCGGGGTAGTGCGTTGGCTCGATAGGTGTAATTACGTCAAAGTTCAAGTCAGCGACTAGGTTGTCAAGAATAATACCGTTAGGATTGTTAGAATTACAATTCCATAGGATATGTTTACTGTTGAAGTCGCCGATCAGAAGGACGGCGCTTCCAAGAGAGAAGAGAGCTTCTAAGTCTGCGCGGGCGACGCGCTTTAAACCAGATTGGTAGCAGGATGCTATGACTATGGGTTGATGACCCGTCATAGCTAGTAAGCAACAAGATGCTTCCATAGTACTCAGAGTCGGGGTATCTAAGGGGATGCAGTGCAGGGACCTTTTGTAATAGATAAGAGTGCCTCCCTTAGCGGAAGTCAACCTATCATTACGTACACATCGGTAATTAGCAAACCTGGGATTCGCCCTTCCCGGTTTTAAAAAGGTTTCCTGCACGCATATAATATCGATCAGGTGGGTACTGCAAAAGTCATGGACAAGGTCACGTTGTCTGAAGAAGCCGTTAGCGTTGAAGGACGCTAACGAAACTGAGCGCGGTTTAGTCCTTAAGGTTGTACTACCCATAGTGGGTGTACTGGGGGGGAGTTTGCGGGGCGAAGCGCTTTAGAGCGCTAAGAAGGCTGGCATGTTCCAGCGTGTACTGGATGACTTCCGCAGGTGATTGTGCGGAGTGCATCTTGTGTGCTAGAGCACGGACCTCATCTATATTGATGGACATAGCAAGGTCGCTGACTAGCGCTATATCCTCTTGAAGAGAGGAGTCCATCAGTGGCATAGGAGGTGGGGCCACGGGCCGGGCGACGCGAGGTGCGGCGCGTGGAATGAGGGCAGGAGGTGCCGGGGGTGCCGCGCGGACCGGGGCCGGTGCGCGGGCAGGGGCCGCGGTACGGGCGGGGACGGGTGCGCGGGCCGGGGCGCGGGTGGGAGCGATGGTTTTAACCATGCTCGGTGGCTTTGACCACGCGTTCCTAGCTGGGAGAGGAGCGGGAGTCACTTGTGAGGCAGGTGCTACTGTCAGCTTAGGGCTGACCCGCTGGTATCTATCATAGGTGGGACGAGGAGGTGGCGGAGGTCTCCTTTCCGTTGCCACCCTGCGGTTTGTGCGTGGCGCCCTCGGGCAACCGCGGTAGTTGGCGGTGTGCCCCTGGGTGCCGCACAGAACGCAGCTGGGTGGGTCGGGTGAGTCCCTCGTGCGAGAACAATTCTCTGTGGCATGATCGCCTAGGCACTTAACGCACCTAGGACGAGCGAAGCAGTAGCGGGCAGCGTGCCCGTATAGTTGGCAGTTATGGCACTGTGAAGGAGAGCCATTCCTGAATGGGGGCTGAACATCTAGTCCGGAGAGGCCGCAGACCGTCTTCAGGTTGAAGATGGTCTTGCCCTCCGGGGATCGGTCTAGTACTACGAGTACTAGGTCGTATGGGCTTTTGTCTTTGCCACTGTACATGCGGTGTACGGCAAGGACAGGGAAGTCCTGTCTTTTAAGGTCGTCAAGTACAGCGTCTGTACGGACTTCCTTCGGGACACCGCGTATGACGACGCGTAGGACTTTCTCCTCTTCGAGCGCATAAGTGTGGAAGCTTATGCTCTCTTTACGGAGGAGTTTGGTTAACGCTCTGTGGTCGTTAACTGAGGAGACTTGGACTTTAATGCCCTGCTGCGTGGAGCGGGCGTTAGTATAGTGGATCTTGCGATCCGTGAGAAGGCGGGATAGCATATCCCATTTGCCTTTGTCCTGTATGAACAGAGGCGGAGGCGGCTTTTCGCGGCGTGCGTTAGCGTCCTGAGAGGGCGCTGTAGCCGAAGCGGTTGCGGAAGGCGGGGACGCGAGGCGCGGGGCGGGGGTCGGCCTATTGCCGGCGGTAGGTGCTTTGGCGGCTGCCTTAGCGGGCGGGGCGGAAGGCCCGGAGTTAGCGGCCTTAGGGGCGCGCTTGCGTTTTCGATCTACGACGGTGTAGCCGTCGTTGTCGGAATCATCAGAGTCTGTGCGTGAGGCGCGGGGTTGGTCGACCTCCATGTCCGTTTCCGAGTCTGAAACTGACTCGACAACGACATAGGCAGGTTCGATGCTCGCAAACCGACCGATCGGTGAGCGAGAGCGAGAGCGGGGTTGGGCTACTACCGCGCGCCTGTTATCAGGGCCGGGGGCGGGGGAGTCCGGGCTCTCCTGTAAGTAGGATGGCGCCGGAGGGTCATCGTAGGTGGGGACGGAGGTCCCGGAGGGAGCAATGGGAGTGTCCGTGAGGCGGGCACTCTCTGCGTCTGAGGTGAGGGCTGCTTGATGAGCAGCATAGAGTTCGGGGTACCGTAAGGCAAAGGTCTGAAGGACCTCTACCTCACTATTGGTAGGGCGGGGCTGCATCCTGAGGGGTGCACTCAGGATGCCCTAACCAGGGTAGTGTCTCCCTCGCACAACCTGTGAGCTCACTGTGTGAGAGGGAGTGAGTACCTACTGTGTATCCCTAGGTGTGTGTCCCTATCCGCACTTTTTTTCTGGGGCGGCGAAGGGGTGTCCTAACGACTCCGGGATTGACTAGGGGCGACCCCAAGGCCAGTTGCCCCGGAGACCTGCTTGTTTCGGCTGATCCCGAGAGGCGGGAAAAGGCCGCGGTACAAGGTTAAACCAAAAATCAACAGAGGTAGTTGGCACCGTTAGGGATCACTCTGCGACCGCAGCAAATGGCGGATTTGATCGTTCGAGCGAGCTTAACCCGGTAGGGCTCCACCTGCCTGAACGATGCCGCTTAACAGCACAAAGTGTGTTGTTGAGCGGGTGGCGTTGTACGTGCAGAAACAAAGATGCGAAACAAGGATAAACTGCACTTTTCAGTGCAGTTTAACGCAGCAACACCGACCCGGGCTTGTCCGGGGCGGTGGTTGCTCGACGGTGGAGCGCCGCCTCAGCAAGCACGAAGCTCGCGTCGCACGGCGTTCGACGAAACTCTCAGCTCCTGCACAGACAAACACAAGCTGAATCGGGATCACGCTCTTCAATGCGCACTGTTGCAACTAGCGTCGGAACGATGGTCCAGGCGAGACGGCAATAGTGCGGGGACTATTGCGGTCTCACTGGAGGGTCACTTGCAGCTGCGGAGAGGTGCGCTCGGCGTGGCGGCGCAAGGCGGAATGTGTGTATGTTGAGTTATGGGGTGTAGCAGATTCAGAGTATCGCTTTATATATGTTTACATTGGAAGCTACGGGAAAGACTGCGACTCTCATATTTTTAAGAAATGTTCATTGTGGTCATCAATTTTAAAGAATAAGCTCGAACTACCGAAGTGAAAGTGTCTTACACGAACAGCGAGTCCGAATATGCCATATTTATTTTTGTCAGTGATGAAGCTTGCACTGTACATAAACATTTAGGTTAGTTCCGCTATGGTATGGTCCCGGTATGGCACCCTTGCAAAATACCTACCACAAAGTCCCGCTATGGTACCCATCTTTTAGTTCTACGCCAAACAATAAACGGTACAATGGAGAAAAAAATTGCACCCATTACTTTTTAGTCTCAACTGGACTTTTAGGAGTACTTATAAATAAAAAGTCTGTTAGCAATATTAAATCAGTATTGTATTCATTCAAAAATATTTATTACATGTGTATTTACACACAATCAACAACTGGAAAGGAATATTAATTAAAAATGTAAGCTTTATAAATATTAATTACAAATAATCGACAATAAAAAAAAAAATTACTGGCAAATGAGAACTACAAAAAAATTAAAGCCATCATGACACAAACAA
This sequence comes from Plagodis pulveraria, assembly GCA_963890685.1. Classification (NCBI taxonomy): domain Eukaryota; kingdom Metazoa; phylum Arthropoda; class Insecta; order Lepidoptera; family Geometridae; genus Plagodis; species Plagodis pulveraria. Next base: position 23,455,298 of record OY982967.1, read on the forward strand.
AACAAAGTTAAACATTTAACCCATTTCTTTTAACTGTTCTAAATATTCGGAATAGGAATTATTTGAGCTATGTTGTTCAAGAAGTCACCAATGGAGACATCTTTCTTTTCGAAACGTGTTGTTAATTTTTGAATTTGGCGGTCGTTTTATTTGAATTTATGTTTTTGAGTCGAAAGCTGTAACAAAAAATATAATCTATTTAACCCTTTACTTGTCTCATCGACCAGTAAAGAATTACGATAATGAACCTTATGAACTTCCACCGTTCACAACATTCATATCAGTATCGGCAAACGAAAGAATGCTCGATAACTTTTTATTGTAATTATTTTTTTTTCAATTTATACTCAAATTTTAACAAAATATTTTTTGCACCATTCTTGTCTCGATGAATACCTTTACGACATACACTGCAGTATACGTAACGGTGTGGAGATTTTGAAACGTGCAACTTTTGTTGTATTTGCTTCTCGTAACATTTGCTACAATTTTTAGTTGTAAAAGCTTCATTGATTATATATAATGATAAATTCTTTCGTTGTTTTATTATTTTCAAAATATCATTGTGTCTGAATTTACGGTGACCCTTGAAAGTTCCTTTATTCATAAAATCAAAACATGCTCCGTACACAACCAACGTATCAGGTTCTTTTCCAAAATATTCATCCACAATTTTATGATTTGTTTTTTGTACATTTATATATTTGTCAAACTTTAATCTTTGTAATCTTCTCTGCTCGTACACTTTCTGTTTTTCGTCGAACCATTTTAGTTGAAATTTAGTATAATCTTCCACGTTTGAATTTTTGCAACTGATTCCAAAACCCAATTCTTTTTCCAAACATTCTCTATCATTTCTAATTTTAGAATCGACATCTTTTGTAAATTTCAATCGCTTCTTTTCCCTGTGATGCTCTTTTGTTTCGTAAACAACTTTTCCCTTTTTCAGAGTTTTATATTCAAAAGTATCATTAGATGATGATTTTCTAACACACGTCACGATTGGTGTTTTTGCTCCAGGATCAACAGCAATTATTTTTTTATACTTTTTACAATACATTTGATTCTCGTTTTCGTTTGAGGCTTCCTCTTTCTTTGTACGTTTAGCTTTATATTTATCCTTTTTTGTAATCAATTTATTCATAGATAATGAAACACAAACACTGTCGGTGTTGAAACTCCAACCAAAAGATTTAGGTATGGAAAAATATCGTCTCCAGTATTTTTTTGGGTCATTTTCTGAAAATTGAACCCAAGAAGATGGCGTGTTTGTGGGTTCGACTCTACGTAACAATTCATGTAAACATCTAGAATCATAGGTAATGTGTTTTAATCCATGTTTATATATTGGGAAAACATTGAATGATTTTTCATTATTTTCATACAACTCGTGTTGAATGTTTACAAATAGAGGAATATACTTCCAGAAATTCTGCTTCAGTTCCTTTTCGGAAATTTTATTTATTTCGAACCATTTTCCGATTTCGTTATCGTTATATGTTTTTTTATAAAAAGCATTAAATGTAGATTCGTGTATTTGTGATTTTGTCAATTTTTCTGAAAACTGGTGATACATATACATCTTTAGACGTTTGAATGCATGTGTATTTAAATTTGTCTCTAAAATTGTTTTATATTGATTTGCAATCAAAATTAGATTAAAAGTTGTCAAACATCCATTGTAAATTGTATTTTTATTTAATTTTTTATACTTTTCAATAATGTCGAGAGGGTCTTTCAGTTTATGTTTCGTTCCTTTGAGTATGTATGTAAACTGTAGTGGGTCAAACTTGGGAAACAATTGATTAAAATCTTTATGATTATAATAATTTTTAAAGAAATAATTAACCAAGTACGACAGCTCTATACTCAATCTAGACAATTTTTCAACATCTGTTTTTATAGTTTTCAACAATAGCTGTCTATTGTCATACAAAGGACATAAGAAAGAATAAAGTCCCTTCTTTACACAATATACTGAAATTTCTTGATTTTCTTCGAGTTCAGTTTCTCTTACTCTTCTTTTACGTTTTAAGCATTTGGAACTAGACGACCGTTGATGATCATTTTCACCACACGATGGACATACCATTTTCTAAAACAGGTTACAAGCTATTAAGAGGCATGGCGTATTATTGATTTGAAAAAAAAAAAGAGAAATCTCTCCGTAAAGGTCGTTGTCGTTAAGGTTTATAATCACTTAAACTGTAATGTTAAAGGGTTAATAGCTCTTCTATCATATTACCTGCCAATTTATCTGTATTGGAAGGCGACAACCAGCAATATCCCCCATAATAAAGAAAAACAATATTTATAAATTTTTTTGATCACTCGTATTAAAAAAAATGGTAGTGTTATAGAGAATGAAGTCTAAAAAATACAAATCACTTGGCTTGTTTTATATCATAGTGACAAGTGTCATTGGCGATTGTTTACAGAAACAATACAAAGCTTGGGTTTCTTCCAATGACCTTGTTGAATCTCCCGTTCCAATATTCTGCCAGGTTATTTGTTCTATGTAGTTCAGAAGGGCAGCACCAAATGAGGTCCGAATATTCCAGCCACTGCTTGACAAAATAGTCATTGAATTTGGTCGTTGCTTCATCGTTGAAACTGAAATAAAAAGCTCCATTAAACCCCGTTACGTTTGTTCTTGTAATGCATTGTTATATATTAATAGGGCCTAATATGACAGATTTAGTTGTATCTTTAATTTTTTTTATGTTTAATAGAATTACAGATGCTCAAAATAACATTTTGCGAAAGAAACTTAGGTATATTAAAGTGAAATAAATATTTTCTCTACAGGTATCTGTTATCCATCACATGCAGCCAGCCATCTTCAATATCTTGTTTCGGCAAATATGCCAAGCCTAAGCATTGCTTAACGTGTGTCGCGGACTCTTCGTGTTCCATGAGATTTAAGGATTTAGCTTTTTAGACAACATTCTTCAGGAAATGTACGTCACATTTTGATGCCAGGAAAAACATTCGCTGCTGCATTTATTGATCTCCATTTCGTAATCAAATGTAAACTTCGATGGACACCATTCGGGTAAAGCTTGTTTAATTAATTCGAAAACTTTTACATAAGATATTCCTTCATTGTTTTTCAAAAGAATATAGAAGAAAGGAGCCACATTCGTTGATACCTCGGTGCTTCCCATGTCTCCGTGAATGACATAGACTTGTATAAATGGTTTTGGGCAATCGTCGAAAGTGCCATCACCAAAACAATGACTTACACATTTTAAGTGTTCCTTGTGTGAAGTGGAGAGTCGATCACCGTCTTTACAACAATAATCCACCAATAAATATGTGTGAAATTTTTATGGTATTATTATTTCATCCACATTGTTAAATTGCGTTTTCGGCACGTTCAGTGACTTATTTCGGTGTCTGTATAATTTTGTAGTCAGGTACATTTCCTGTAAGGTAGCCTTTGTCTTTTAGGCTTCGCATATGTTTTTCGAAGGTCTTCTGTACCGATATGTAATTTGAACTAACTTTTTCTCTGCACTTATGGCTATTTGAACTTCATTGCCTACAAAATTTGGCTCGCACTTATTACTATGTTTATCTTCTTTAAGTCTTATATGATTTTTAATGTCCAGAGTCACATATCCACTGTATTTAATACTGTTTCTTCTATTTACACAATGCTAAGTACTGGAATTTTTATTTTCTCTCCGTTTAATATATTTATATCCGTCTCGTAATAATGTTTTTCCGCGCCTACTCACCGCATCTACTGTCGATGTTGGATTTTGCGCCGGACCACGTAAACTACTTGCCCTCGACTATCAGGTGGATCAAATTTAATTCTGAAACAACGAATTTACAATTTATCGTTTATGCAGAGCGCGAATGTATGTGGAGTGTACATTTGGTATTCTCAGTAAATGGAGCATATTACATCGTGCCATTAATTTGTTACTTAGCTCGATGAGACTTTTATTTAAATAATAAAGTTTTACCGATGCGAGCGCTCAAAAAAGGTACCCGCGAATATTTGTGGTTTCGGATAATGATAGAGGATCGACTTTATTTTCAACGGCGCACCAGGGCACCGCGGCGCACACTTCGTGAACCCCTGGTATAGTAAGGGAAGTTTGCTAAATGCTGACGCTGTTTCTACCTCTTGAATATTTTCGTAGCAAGTTCGAAAGATACTTAGAATCTGATTCTGAGAGTTCATTAAGTGTATCATTTGATATTTGGATTCGTATCGTATAACTGCTTCCATTTCGTCAGTTTTCAAATCTAACATTTTTGTATTTGAATTTATTGTTTCAGAGGTATTTACTAATTTATCAAAAGCTTTCTGCATCGATGAAATCTTACGTTCGACAAGGTGTTCTCTATTATACAGCATCGCTATCTGATTATTATAACTAATTGCATCTTGTTCATCCAAAATGCCTGAAATACTTTTTACTTATGCTCACAAGGGATTAAAAATGCTCTTTTTTTACGAGAATTACTGAGTAAATTTGAAACAATCTTTCTGAAGTTACATTCATTAAATACTCTCATCTGATTTTCTATACATAATAATTGATCTTGCTATCCTTAATTACTTTTTTATTTTAATTTTAATACGCCAAACTTTCGTTTCGCCAAATTGTTTTTTATTTTTTTATATCTAATGGTTGATGAAACCTTTCAACTATCGCCATTAACCTAGGATCATTAGGAGTTCCTATGTGAAGGCCAAATCTATATAAGTTTTTTTTTTTTTGATTAACGCATTATTAAATTCTGTGCCTGAGTCGCAATTCATTTACCTAGGTAGACCATCCATACTGACATACTTAATGAAAGCTCTATCGCTGGTGTACTTCTATTAGGTATCTCCATAGCTTGTCTTAATTTGCTAAAGCTATGTACTACCGTCAAATAATATTGTCCTTCAATAAATAGCAAGTCCATAAAAGTTTCCTGAAATGAAGAGTCTTGGTTTTGTGTTAACTGAATCTGTGGTTTTATAGGTTTCCTATCGTATTTAATTTTTTTGGCATGGTTCGCGAGCTTGGGGTTGCCATTACTGTTTCTTTCATGTTATGCCAACAATAGTATCTTTTAGGTTTGGCCAAAGTTTCCGTATGCCCCTATACATTGTTTTGCCATCATGGCATTTCATAATGACCTCTCTTTGATCTTCTCTGACTCAGTCAAATTGATTACTCTTTCTGTGCATTAAGTTATTGTACAGATCCTTTTTTAAATAATGTTATAATGACGTTTGAAAATGTTTTCCAAAATATCGGATCCTTTAAATAAAATATTTGTATTGAAGGAATATTTAATTATTTGTTGATATATGAACTTTTATATGAACGTTTCATATTAGATATATATTTTAACAGATAATTGATCCTTTATCCATGAATAAACTAATATCTGCCTAGGTAATAGAAACTAGGTAATAGAGCTAATAGCTATTTACCTAAGATCACATATTCCTTTCTCAGTAGTCAGCACCTCATCTCAACCACCTACATCTAATGCTGGTGAGCATCTTTTTGTGGAAGTCCTTCTTTCACATAATAAAATCTTACTCGGAGCCTATTATAGCAATTCTTCTTGTAATAATTACTTCTCATCTTTTGAACAGATCCTTGAAGATCTTACCCCTTCATATATCCATACCATTATCATGGGTGATTTCAATACCTGTCTTCTCAAACGTGATTGTCGTACTTCCTCACTTGAAGCTGTCATTAATTCCTGCAACATGCATATTCTGCCTCTAAATGCTACTCATCACTCCCCAAACTGCACTCCTTCACTTCTTGATTTGATTATAGTATCATCCACCCAGCATGTTGCTAAGCACGGTCAATGTCCCGCCGATGCCTTCTCGTATCATGATCTGATATATCTTTCTTATAAAATTCGTCCTCCTAAAGCAAAACCTAAAGTCATACTTCAGCGCAATTTTAGTGGCATGGACCAGGCAGCATTTCTTAATGATGCACAAGTAGTCGACTGGTCTCCTGTATATGATGCAGCGACTGTTAATGACCAAGTTGCTATATTGAACTCCTTATTAACACAGCTGTATGATAAGCATGCCCCTCTACGAGCTATAAAACTAAAGCACCTTCCAGCTCCTTGGCTAACCAATGAAATAAAAGTATTGATGCATAAAAAAACAGTCACTAAAAGTAAATACAAGCGTCGACCATGTGATGAAAATAAAGCTGTGTATGTTAAATCTCGCAATCGCTGCAATATGGTGTGTAGGGATGCCTTACGCCACCATGTTCATAAATCTGTCGCTAACGAGGACCCTGCCAAAGTTTGGAAATTCCTCAGGTCATTGGGCATAGGTAAATCACGTCAAGAGTCTATTCCAAATGATTTAAATATCAATTCTCTCAACATACATTTCTCTTCATCGTCTGATATTAACATCTCAGATAAAAACAATACTTTACATTACCTTTCAACTTTACCGACTCCCGACCATTCGCCATTTATTTTTAATCAACTATCCGCTTGCGATGTTAAGAAGAGCGTAATTTCAATCACTTCCAATGCTGTTGGTGTTGACGGCATAAGTCGTAACATGGTTATGCCCATCCTAGATGTTATACTTCCTGTTCTTTGTCACATTTTTAATAAGTCTATCTGTGATGGAGTATTCCCTTCAATTTGGAAAGATGCTCAGATTATTCCGTTGGCTAAAAAATCAAACCCTAAATCTTATTCCGATTATCGACCCATTTCTATCCTTCCTTTCCTGTCAAAAGTGCTCGAGCGTCTTATCTACAACCAAATTTACAAATTCTTATCTAGTCACAACCTTTTAAACCCCCTTCAATCTGGCTTTCGACCTGGGCATAGCACTATAACTACTCTCATCAAAATAACTGATGATATCCGTCTTGGAATGGACAATGGCCAACTTACGGTATTAACTTTATTAGATTTTAGCAACGCCTTTAACACTGTGAATTTTGACATTCTACTTGCTCTCCTTCGCTCAATTAACATTTCTCCAACGGTAGTTGATTGGTTTCACAGTTATCTGTACGGGCGCAGGCAGCGTGTTCGCCTTGAAGATAAATACTCTTTGTGGTGTAGCACGTCAGCAGGCGTCCCGCAAGGTGGCGTCTTATCTCCTTTATTGTTTGCTTTGTTTATTAATTCCATTTCTCACAACCTCACTTCTTCCTACCACCTATATGCAGACGATCTACAGATTTATTCCAAGGCCCCAGTTAATAAACTATCTGAAGCCATTCAGATTGTTAATGCTGATCTTGATCGCATAGCTAAATGGAGCAATTCTTTTGGGTTACAAGTAAATCCCATTAAGACACAAACTATAGTTATTGGTAGCTCCAGATTACTGTCAACAATAGACTGGGCATTACTTCCACAGGTTTTCTTTGGTGGTATTGCTATTCCCTTTAGTAGCTCTGTAAATAATCTCGGAATAACAATGGATCGCTATATGAGGTGGGATCAACAGTTACAAATTACCAGTCGCAAGCTATTTGCCGCAGCAGGATCCTTAAAAAGGTTGCGCAACTTTCTTCCAACAGCCACTAAAATTGCATTAGCTCAATCTCTTTTACTTCCAATTCTTGACTATGCTGATGCCTGCTATCTAGATCTCACGGAGGAACAGCTAGATAAACTTGAGCGTCTTCAAAATTTTTGTATCAGATTCATATTTGGTTTACGCAAATATGATCACGTCTCTCAGTTTCGTTCTAAGCTCAATTGGCTGACAATACGCTTTCGCCGGAATGCTCATATTCTCAGTCTCCTTTACAACATATTGTTCAATCCTACATCCCCGCGCTATCTCAAGGAACGTTTTGATTTCCTTCACTGTTCTTCATACTCTTTAAGGTCATCAGAAAATCTCACACTTGAAATCCATCCTCATACAAGTTCGTTTTATACCAAATCCTTCACTATTCAGGCTGCCCGCTTGTGGAATTCTCTTCCTGTATCAATCAGACAAGCACAGACTCTGAAAATGTTCAAGGATCAAGTTAAAAAGTTATATTTGTCCAATTAATCTGTTGTACTGCAACTTATCAATGTCTAGGTTATAGTATATGAGATAATATTATATTGTGTAAGTATTTTTATATAATTTATGTATTACTTATATAAATGTATATATCATTATCTATTTATGTATGTTGGTATGTATTTTAAATATATGTATGTATTTATTTATTATGAAAACCTATATATATATATTATGTGATATTTTTTATACATTTGTTTTGAAATTACACTTAAATACGTTCTATTTTTTAAAATACTTTTATGAGTTTTTAATATGTACTTATTCATATCTATTTATTTAGACTACACCCGCCTCTATTGCTTTTTTTATTCAACTCCATCCTAAGGTTGCCTGGTAGAGATCACTTTTAGTGATAAGGCCGCCCATTGTAACACTATGCTAATATATATTAATATGTAAACTTTAATATTTAAGAGTGGTGTAACAATAAAGAGTTATCTATCTATCTATCTAATAGAAACCCTTAAAGGAAGCTATCGATACAAATATCGATAGCTTCCTTTAAGGGTTTCTATTTCTATGAGTATGGAAGGATAATTGTCAGACCACTGTGCGCCGCCGGCTATCCGGTAGGCGGTGTTGGATCCGGCGTCCATCCGGGAACCGCATACCGGGCATATTACGCATGTACGTGTGAAGGATAACGTACATGCCTATACACTTGGCTTCTGGCTACCGGGCACCGGCTACCCGGCAATCGGGACGTATGAAGAGGCTCCTATGGAATCGTTATTAATTGATCAATGTAAGGGACATTGATTTTTCCGTTTCAAAATCATTGAACCCGTAAACAGGGAGGATTCGATTCTTTTCGACTCCGTTTTCGTACAGTATAACATTACCTTTCCTTCTCTGTTATTTATATTACTTTATTTTGTGACCATGTTCCAAAGTCATATAAATATAAATATAAATACCAATATTTACAAACCATAAAATCAAAGAAAAATTAAATTTACAATTTTGATATATATAACCATTGTGTTAATAAATTTTAAGACTTAAAAAACCTTGGGGGTTTTAAAAGCGCAATGACATTGTTTTTATGTATTGTTTTCAGGAAATTCGGAACATATTCCTTCATCGTCTTTTTTTTTTTTTTAATATCGATGTAGTTTGTTTCCCCATTAACTAGCTTTGTACATTTATTTTCAAATCTTCTATAATAGCTCTACCCGTATGATTGCAATGGGAAAAGTACAATCATGACACAAACAGTATATTGTATGTACGGTGGATATTATACTAATACTACTATATAATATACTTCTATCTAGATATAGATATATTGTGTGGAATCGATAATTTAATGCAAATGTTCAAATTGTCACGGTAAGATTGGTTTTGTGCTTCATATTTTCAAAATACTCTAAAAATATATTTAAAATGCATCTACCAAATCAAATAGTGCTTGCGATGGTGCAAGAAATTTAGGGGCACTTGGGTATATTTTATTTATAATTAACAATTGGTTTCGGATGTTCAATTCTTCATTGTTTTTTACTAAAGTGTTCTTACACTGTCCGCATGATGCAATGTCCAGACATTTTTTGCTAGATACCCAGCGAAATACACTACTGAACACTCTTCTTATGTCAATTTAGGAGTTTAAGTCTGCGTTGTTGTTTTATGTTTTTCAAGTAAGAGTTTTATGCTAGTACTTGATTTTCCTTGGTCGCCGTAGAAGTTACTTCCCATGATGTTTGTTTTCTTTGTCTACGTTGTGGTCTGTAAATTCTCCAAATACGATATGTTCTTTAAAAAAATATATATTCCAAACAGATCTTTTTTTCAGTAGTTTTCATGAGCGCATTGACCAGCCAACTCTTAAAAATGGTACGCAATACCATTTTCAATAGACAGATTTTTGATACTGTGATTTTTATTAAAACTAGCTTTTGATATAAATATTGCAAACAGGTTTTTCAGGATAATGGCATGGTACTGCATCCCATTAGATGATTCTACCTCAAACATTTGCATGAAAGCTTCTATAGATTGAAGAAATCCATTAAAGCTTGGTGGTCTTGTAATGACGGTGGAGCCATTCTTCTTATTTAATATTTTTTTAAATTTGGACAGCATTTTTTACCGTTTATCAAACTTGACGAGTTATATTAGGATTTTCTGTTAAATCTATTAGTTAAGATTATTTTGTGTTCTTTTTTTTTTATTCGTTATAGGTTCGCGTTTGACCACACCCTGCCTGATGTTAAGCATTGATGTGGTCTAGGATGGAGCACGCTTACCTAGAAGAAACCTATTTACTCTCGATTTGAAGACACCCATATTGTATTCATCGGGAAAGACTGACCACGGTAAGGAATTCCACTCTTTCGCAGTACGCACGAGAAAAGTGGAAGCGAAGCGCTTCGTACGAGTCTTCGGAATATCAACCATGTACGGATGGCGCCTCCCCGTTTGTCTGGACGTCCGATGGAAAAAGGGTGAGGGCGGAACCAAGTCGTGCAGTTCTTGTGCACATTCACCGAAATGTATCCGGTAAAAGACCGATAGACAAGCGACTTTACGGCGGTGCTCAAGGCTTTGCAGCCGAGACACCTTCAGAAAGTCGCTGCCTATTAACCTCCTGGCGCGTCTCTCAATCGACTCCAGTGCCTCAAGTTGGTATTTGGCAGAGCCGTCCCAGAGGTGAGAGCAGTACTCAACACAGGACCTTACTTGCGCTTTGTACAAAGTTAGCATCTGTTCCGGTGTGAAGTACCGTCTCACCTTTGAGAGGATACCAAGTTTCTTGGCGGCTAACTGAGCCTTTGACTCGATATACGAGCCAAAGTTTAGAGTCGATGATAGAGTGACACCGAGGAGGTCTAGGTGGTCTGTGACGGGCACAGATACATCTCGGAAAGTTGGAGACAGTTGAAATGGTCTCCTTTTAGCGGAGAACAAACACGCCTGGGTCTTATTGGCATTGAACTTAACCAGGTTGGCATCGCCCCAGTCAGAGACTGCCTTAAGGGATAAGTTCAAGCGTTCGACCATAGCTTCTCTGAGTCTCTGGATTTCTGGCTCACTGGTTCGTGCGGTAGATGTATAGCTCTCTACAACCGTGCTGTCGTCTGCATACCCAAAGGTACCGGGCTTTAACAGATCGTTGATATGCAGCAGGAAGAGCGTCGCAGAGAGCACTGACCCCTGGGGAACACCGGCATTGATACCCATTTGATCTGACGAGCAGCCGTCAACGACTACTCGTAATGATCGATCCCTCAGGAAGTCCGATATCCACGCACAAAAACCAGTAGGCAGGCCGTATGCAGGAAGCTTGCTAATAAGGGCGTCATGCCAGACCCTGTCAAAGGCCTTAGAGATGTCAAGGGAGACGGCAAGCGCTTCCCCTTGTTTCTCAATGGCTTCACTCCAGATATACGTGGCATACGCTAGAAGATCCCCAGTGGACCGATTTCGGCGGAACCCGTATTGATGGTCACTGAGGAGATCATTCACTTCTAGGTATGCCAGGAGCCGGCAGTTGAGAACACGCTCCATACTCTTACAGAGTATAGACGTGATAGAGATGGGTCTATAGTTAGCAGGGTCGGCATGACTACCTTTTTTAGGCACGGGTTGCACGTTAGCAAGCTTCCATGATTTGGGCACTTTACCAGTCTCAAGAGACAGCCGAAAAAGGCGTGTTAGTACAGGAGACAACTCAGGCGCACAAGTTTTTAATACTATTGCAGGTATACCATCAGGACCACTGGCTTTATTCACGTCCAGATTGCATAGTGTCTTACGAACATCCTTTTGGCGAATATGTATGTCATTCATGACAATTTCGCTTCGAGGTAGAATTGGAGGAGTCGCAGTACCAGAATCAAGACGTGAAGACTCCGCAAACAGAGAAGCAAACAGGTTTGCTTTCTCTTCAGCGGTGTGAGCCAGCGTTCCATCAGGTTTCTGCAGTGGAGGCAGTGAGGGGCGGCAGAAGTTCGATTCAACCGATTTAGCTAGGGACCAAAACGCTTTACTACCCGTAGGGTATGAAGCAAGCTTGTTCCCTATTCGGCCAATGTGGTCAAAACGAGCCTTCTGTAAGACCTTTTTGCTGGCTTTGGCAGCCTTGTTGTGTTCTGCTCGCCTTGTTTATTTTGCGTACTTCCACAGTATTATGTCGTATGGTGTATTACTGTGATGAACTGCTGCTGAGATACAATCTTTATCCTACAAAAGCGTGCAATTCGACCCATATATAAAATGGATCCTAGGGAATCTCTGAGGGATGTTGTTAAAGAAATTGATGTAATAACATGGTAATAACTTTATTATATAGTAAGTATTTAACACATTATTAAAAGAATGGCCCCGAGTTTCATGCCCGTTCTTCTCGTAGTGGCTGAACGTGGCAGTACAATGTAGTATATTTCAATACTAAAATTTGTAATTTGACCTTCATAAGAGCGTCGTAGACGCCTAAATTGAATTGAATTCTCCTGTTCCCACAGCCGTTCTTATAGCTACAACTACTGATCGACTTAATATTTGTGCTGCCAAACTGATTTTTATTTTTCGAAAGTTGTTTGGATTTAAATGTGTTGTGGTTAATTTATGTAAACATTTACTTTTATTATTGTAATCTATTTCATACGTGGCAATCACGTCTCCAAATTAAAATATCTTCACACAATCTGTGATGTCGCTTCTAAAAAAAATTATTCTGATGTTTTTTAAGGTGTGTGGGATATCACAAAGCGCAAATATTTTCTTTTCATTGCAAAGAATAGCGAAACAGGTATTACACCATAACTCTTCAGTGTTTTTTGATTGGTAGAAATTTGGTCCGATACAACAGCTTTTGGAAGCCGTCTAATATCAAATAATCTGTTTATCAGAATTTAAATTAAAAACGTTAGTTTATTTTCTGCAATATTTCCAGCTGACCTGAAAATGACACGGGAAATTCCCAAAGCTGTACAGACCTCAGATAAAAAAAAAACACTACATACTTCGTCTACATGGGTGCTATTTCACCTTTGCCAGAATCTTGAAATCCTTGTATCATCAAACTTTTTTGAATATTCGAATGTGCTCATTATTGCCTTTTCTTCAGATGATAAAACAGAAGATATTTCTATAATTGTGGCATGTTTGAAACGTTGTTCAACATTTGAGAATCCCGTCCTTTTGCAGTCCGGGTAGGCAATTTGTTTGTCTCTATTTTCAAATTGTTGATGGTGCCGCCATAACAATACCTTGTCTTCTCATGTGACAATATGTTGAGGGTGATTAGGTAGGTCGAAAGAAAACGCTCTTTCTCCGTTTTTGTCTACTTTTCCTCGATTTTGAGCTTCTCAGTTACATCTTTTTTAGTTCTAATAATGATTTTGCAGGAAGTTTGGGGCTCTACCCGTATGATTGCCATGGGAAAAGTACAATCATGACACAAACAGTATATTGTATATACGGTGTATATTATACTAATACTACTATATAACGTACTTCTATGTAAATATAGATATATTGTGTGGAATCTATAATTTAATGCAAATTTACAAATTGTCACGGTAAGATAGGTTTTGTACTTCATATTTTCAAAATACTCTTTAAATATGTTTAAAATGCATCTACCAAATCAAATAGTGCTTGCGATGGTGCAAGAAATTTAGGGGCATATGCACCTGGGTATATTTTATTTATAATTAACAATTGGTTTCGGATGTTCAATTCTTCATAATTTTTTACTAAAGTGTTCTTACACTGCCCGCATGATTGCAATGACATGTTGTGCTAGATACCCAGCGATATACAGTACTGAACACTCCTCTAATGTCAACTTAGGAGTCTTCGTTGTTGTTTTCTGTTTTTCAAGTGTTTTACGCTAGTATGTACTTGATTTTCCTTGGTCGCTTCTATAGATATAGAGAAATCCATCAAACTTTGGCTGTTTTGTAATGACAGTTATTAATATTTTTAAAAATTTGTACAGATTTTTTTTCCGTTTATCAAAGCTTGACGAGTTGTATTAAGATTTTAGGTAAAGCTATTAAGACTATGTAATGCATCAAAAGCGTTATTTATTATTTCCATGAAATTTGCTCTGTCCAATGCTTTTTGGCTGTGTTCTCAACAGACGTAGCTACTGCTCGCCTTGTTTATTTTGCGTACTTCATATAAAGTATTATGTCGTATGGTGTATTACTGTGATGAACTGCTGCTGAAATACAATCTTTATCCTGCAAAAGCGTGCAATTCGAGCCATATATAAAATGGATCCTAGGGAATCTCTGAGGGATCTTTTTAAAGAAATGTATATTTTAACTTTACCAAGTGTATATATTTAAAAATATTATGTATGTTCGTAAAAAAATGAGTAAATTTAAATGAAATAGTGACAATTAAGATTACAACTCTAGGAATAAACTAAAAACGAAATTCAAGTTGCTCGTGAAAAACACATTGATTAAGAAGTCCTACTACACAGTTTGTGACTACTTAAACGACAAAAATGCCTGTATAATTCCGCCTCTGCCAAGCTATCGCCTGTCACCTACATAATTTAAACAAATATTGTAATAACTTTATTATATAGATGTAACACATTGTTAAAAGTCGTTTTAAATAATGGCCCCGAGTTTCTTGCCCGTTCTTCTCGCAGTGGCTGAACGTGGCAGTACAATGTAGAATATTTCAATACTGAAATTTGTAATTTGACCTTCATAAGAGCGTCGTAGACGCCTAAATTGAATAAATCGACTTGACTTATCCTGTTCCCACAGCCGTTCTAATAGCTACAACTACTGATCGACTTAATTGTGCTACCAAACTGATTTTTATTTGCTACCAAACTGATTTTTATTTTTCGAAAGTTGTTTGGATTTAAATGTGTTGTTGTTAATTTATGTAAACATTTACTTTTATTGTTTTAATCTATTTCATAATTGGCAATCGCGTCTCCAAATTAAAATATCTTCACACCATCTGTGATGTCGTTTTTAAGAAAATTAATTCTGATGTTTTTAAGGTGTGTGGGATATCACAAAGCGCAAATATTTTCTTTTCATTGCATCAAAATAATAGCGAAACAGGTGTTACTCCTTAACTCTTCAATGTTTTTTGATTGGTGGAAATTTGGTCCGATACAACAGCTTTTGGAAGCCGTCTTATATCAAATAATAATCTGTTTATCAGAATTTAAATTAAAAACGATTATTTATTTTTTGCAATATTTCCAGCTGACCAGAAAATGACACGGGAATTTCCCAAGGGCTGTACAGACCTCAGATAAAAAAACAATACATACCTAGTCTACATGGGTGCTATTTCACCTTTGCCAGAATCTTGAAATCCTTTTATCAGATCAAACTTTTTTGAATATTCGAATGTGCTCATTATGGCCTTTTCATCAGATGATAAAACACAAGATCTTTCTTTAATTGTGGCATTTTTGAAACGTTGTTCAACATTTGAGAATCACGTCCATTTGCAGTCCGGGCTGGCAATTTATTTGTCATAACTATTTTCAAATTGTTGATGGTGCCGCCATAACAATACCTTGTCTTCTCATGTGACAATATGTTGAGGGTGATTTATAGTAGGTCGAAAGACAACGCTCTTTCTCCGTTTTTGTCCCTGGGTTCTAAAAATTATTATTCAGGAAATTTGGGACATATTACTTCTTCGTCGCTTTTTTTTAGATTTTCGATATAGTTTATTTCCCGTTTAACTAGCTTTGTACATTTATTTTCGAATCTTATATAATAGCTCTACCCGTATGATTGCCATGGGAAAAGTACAATCATGACACAAACAGTATATTGTATATACGGTGGTATAACTACTATATAATATACTTCTATCTAAATATAGATATATTGGGTGGAATCTATAATTTAATGCAAATGTACAAATTGTCACGGTAAGATTGGTTTTGTGCTTCATATTTTCAATATACTTAAATATATTTAAAATGCATCTGTATGCATAAATATTATTTATTCGTAGGTTTGAGACGATCCTGTTTCAAAAACAGAGTTCAACGCGTGCTTCATTATTATAAAGTCAATTAATCAAACTTTAAAATATTTTTTTTAAAGAACAATTTAAGGTAATTGTTTAATATACTGTTTCAACTTGGGTTGAATTATGGCATATTTTATTTCCGACTTTTCTGGATGTCTGTGATTTTTATTAAAACTAGCTTTTGATATAAATATTGCAAACAAGTTTTCCAGAACAATGGCAAGGTACTGCATCCCATTGGATGATTCTACCTCAAACATTTGCATGACAGCTTCTATAGATTGAAGAAATCCATCAAAGCTTGGTGGTCTTGTAATGACAGTGGAGCCATTCTTCTTTTTTAATATTTTTTTATATTTGGACGGCGTTTTTTTTTCGTTTATCAAAGATTGACGAGTTGGATTAATATTTTTAGTTTAAGCTATTAGTTAAAGCTATTTAATGCATCAAAAGCGTAATATATCATTTCAATGAAATGTGCTGTGTCCAATGCTGTTTGGCTGTGTTCCCAACAGACGCTAGCTACTGCTCGCCTTGTTTATTTTGCGTACTTCCACAATATTATGCCGTATGGTGTATTGGTGTGATGAACTGCCGCTGATATAGAGACAATCTTTATCCTACAAAATCGTGCAATTCGAGCCAAATAATAAAATGGATCCTAGGGAATCTCTGAGCGATCTTTTTAAAGAAATTGATTTTCCAACTTTACCAAGTCTGTATACATTTTAAAATATTATGTATGTTCGTAAAAAATTGAGTAAATTTAAATTAAACAGTGACAATCACTATTACAACTCTAGCAATAAAAATATAAAAGGGATGCCAGGTTTCATATTAACAAAGACAAATAAAAGGTCCTTCTTAGGTAATTGTGTACAGTTTTATAATAAAGTTCCTAAATATATTACAACGCTCACATAAGGGAAATTCAAGTTGCACGTGAAAAACATACTGATTGAGAAGTCCTACTACACAATTTGTGATTACTTAAACGACAAAAATGCCTGGATAATTCCGCCTCTTCCAAGCTATCGCCTATCAAATCATAATATAAACAAATATTGTAATAACCTTATTATATAGTAAGTGTTAAGATTCCAGATTGCCTAGGCAGGCATGGTAAACAGAGTTCTTCTACCTAGACAACCTGCTTTTTGAATCTCAACTTTGCCCGTGATCGACGGGGCTGAAAACAATAAAATACTTGAAAATTACATACAACGTACCATAAAGTGGAGTCCCATCGATTTGGACGACCCCAGCCTAGCGCTTCCCTACCTAATGTAATCGGCCGATTCTATTAGGAAGGTACTTGCCTGGGCGACGAAGATGGTTCCAGTTCTTCTGTCTTCCAAGAGCACAACACCTTTTAATTGTTCAAGTGGAACACTCAAAACACACGCGAGGGTCCCATAAGGCGGTGGTTTTTAACAATTCAAACAATAAACTATTTTTAACCGCTGACCCAAATCGCCATATATTTTCTTTACAAAATCAAATTGTCCAAGTACTCAAATTGTCAAAACCAGAGACAGAACGACAATGCAAATGCAAACAAAATGCTTTTTCTTTTTCACTCAAATTGTCCATAGACAAAAAGTAGACGACTACCAAAGGAGACGTTCAGAAACTTGCCGCTAAGTTGATCGGTCCGAATAGTAAGTATGTAACACATTCTTAAAAGACGTTTAAAAGAATGAGTTTTTTGCCCGTTCTTCTCGCAGTGGCTGAACGTGGCAGTAAAATGTAGAATATTTCAATACTAAAATTTGTAACTGACCTTCATAAGAGCGTCGTACATTCCTAAATTGAATAAATGATTTTGACTTGACTTGACTTCTCCTGTTCCCACAGCCGTTCTAATAGCTACAACTTCTGATCGACTTAATATCTGTGCTACCAAACTGACTTTTATTTTTAGTTTGGATTTAAATGTGTTGTTGTTAATTTATGTAAACATTTACTTTTATTATTGTAATCTATTTCATAATTGGCAATCGCGTCTCCAAATTCAAATATCTTCTCACCATCTGTGATGTCGTTTTAAGAATATTAATTCTGTTGTTTTTTAAGAGGCATTTCACATTTTAATGCGGTATACGAAGATTTTAAGCGCTTAATTTACTATAATAGGAAATATCTACAAGTTGTTTAATAATTGATAAAAATAGAATAATCTGTTCTCTTTTCAGTTAATGTACCAGATTTACAAACATAACATTAATTATTTTGTAGTGACCAATCTCCCGCACCTTGTTTTACGAATTAAAGTACACATAGCCAACTTCAGAGTTATATCTCTTGTATAAAGATGCATCAAATTAACTAAAAAAAAAACTGTGCATCAGGCATATAATCCTGTTGACACATAGTGTACTAGAATATCGCTAATTAATCGTCATTGTAGAAAAAAAAATAAAGATCTTGCGCCAATTTCCACGAATTATATCAGCAGTTTACCACCATATATTGCGTTTAATAAAGTGTAATTCCAAACAGATATTATATAAAAAGAAAGTTCATTCTTTAATTAATCTGATCTTTAATAAATTGTGATATTAACTCTGTTTTGTTAGACAAGAAAAAATATTTAACATAACTCGAAATGCTCATAAATTGAAATGTACAAGCGCGAAGCGATCAGTACCGCGCGAGCGCCCATCGAGGTAGGACCTATGTTCGTTTTGCCTTGCTCTGACGTTTCGTACGCGGAACGCTTAGACGCAAGTTTATAGTGCGACCACAGAGTTTTGATCATGTCTTTATTTTTTAAGTAACAAACTATACTTTATATTTGTTGTCCATAATATAAGTATTGTTGTCTTGTTTAAGTAACTACATTTTTAGTTTCTGTTCATCCATTGTGTTAAAAAAAGGAAACGTCACAATTATGCAGCCTTATACAGCGTTATTGGAAAAATGCTAACAACCTCAGAGAGTTGACTTCTTCTTTTTGGTCTGCTAGTTTTTATATTATTCTAGTTTAAATTAGTAACTCACTCTTTTGTTTTAGGAGGATAAGATGACAGGCGAATAATTGATTTCCATTATTTTTGGATTCAGTTAATGTCTATAAGTGAACATAGCGATAACTTCAGCTGGAAATTAAACTACCTTCCTAATTTGTACAAACCGGCCTCCCGGCTTTTCCATCATTTGTACAAACCGCGATACCAGTTAGCGGTCGATAGTCGTATTTACAAATTTACCATAAAATCTGCGTTAGTCCGACTTTCATAATCCAAATGGTTTTCAAAAGGATGCATCCTTGCCCATACAAGAAAAAATTCATATTTTTCTGAGATCTGAGAGACTGATCTGAGATTTCGGAAGTATTTTGAATATTTTGATGAAATCTGAAACCAGCACAAATTACATTTTGGCCCCAAAATATTACGTCATTTCATATTAATCTCGTAACTACGTCAACAGTTATAAACCTAGAAAACCGCTATTTTGCATATGTATAAGTCATTTTTCACTCGATACATTTTGCAACGCAAACACTTACCGATGCAATTTTGCGTATTAAATAATCTTGTAACTAATTTTAAACTTCTAAACCAGATAATCTGAAATAATACAGGTGTATATATTACATGTAAATAATAATATCAAAGAAGGACCAAAGCCGTAGGTGGTATAGTTTTTATATAATAGGGTAGATGACTTGTTTTTTTAAAGTATGTTAAATTATTTAGGACACTTGAAATCCATCTTTTTATTTCAACTTTTAAAATTGGCGCTAAAACATCATTCAATGGCGGCCTGTATGCTTATGACGTCAAAAGTACAAAAACAAATAGTGCTGAATGTAACACGTTTTACTTGCTTCTTGTAGTGTCGCATATCGTGCGTAATCGATTTTAGAATCGATTATACAGGTTGTTCGGCAGAACGTGTACCATAGTGTAGGGGTGTATGTAGAATGAATAAAACTATCACAGAACCAACACAGTTTGAAGCACGGATACATGAGTGGCATCATTATCAATTCTTTTTCATACATGGTAATTAAAAAACTTTAAACGGTTCAAAATTACTATTTTATTGAACATTTTTGTAATCCCGAAATGTAAACACCTTCAAGTGATCGAGACAATGGCGTGCAGTGACATAGGAATAAAAATAAAAGATAAACATAGCTTAAAGTTGTTGTATTACTATGAGTAATGATTGCAAAATGTTTCCATAGATTCTTGTTCCAAGTTTGGGTGTTATTATCTATGATGATCTTTGATCAAATCTCACGGCGAAATATGATCAAAGATAAGTGAGTCAAATGTACGTATTACACTATTAAATATATGGGATCCAATGGATTTAATAGTGTAATATGAGCCTAAGTACATCGATAGTGATGCGACATTTTGTGGGTTGCTTGCTATTAGCAATTACTAATGTCAACTGTCACTGTCATAACCTTTGGAAGCAAACTCTCTAATTACTATTACCTATTCTGTGGCTTTGTTTTTGTCCTTATGACATGATTTCCGCCCTTACTTCCGTTTGAGATCACGTGACTTAAAGAAAATTTAAACACATTTTGTTTATTCAAAATAAAGGCAATTCAATGCAAAATAAATAATTTGTTAATTTCATCGAGTCATGTGCTCCAACTACTATCATGTTAACGTTACACTGTATTTTATTTTAGACTGTGTCAACTACCCTATTGGGTTGTTTTCTTTAAAATATTTGGCGTAAAAATCTGTAACAATTCATGGCTAAAGAACAATAGTAAATTATCATATTAAAAGAAGAATCGAAGTTCTAGGTGAGTTAGTTACGAAAAAATAAAAATAGCAATTAAATTACTATTTCCCACCATTTTTGTCGTGTGTTGAAACCCCATTTCCAGTATTTTTTTCTATAAAAAGGTGTATAATCATTTATTTTCCATAGAGGAAATGGTGAGCATAAGAGTATATAGTGAGGATTGCATTGGTATCAAGAAGTATATATCGCTCATCCAGTGCAATATCGACGCAACTACATTAAACGTGATTTTACAGGAGAGGCAATTAAAGATTGTAATAGCCGTAACAAGGTATTGTTTAAGTATTTTCATTAATTTTACTGATTATTATTTTAGTTTAGACTATTAACTTGTTAACTAAATGCAATAAGTTAAATATATTTCTTTATATAAACCCTAAATACACCAATAAAAATATTACTACTTACATTTGCGTCGTTATTGTCCTAGGATATGTATTTTAAGACAGATATGTCAAGTTATTAGGAGTGTTAAAAAAACTATTAAAATACAATTTCTTTATTAAAATACAAACAAACTGAAAAAATCAAACTTACAATTACTAGTAGGAACCGTAGTAATTTCAATCATTTAAATACCCGTTTTAAAAGGTTAATGTTAAATATTACAAAACTAAAATGGACTTAACCAACTTGACTTATGTAGAGACTGTTATAGAATCCTAGGTAGTAGTTAGGAATAATGTTAGTTTGAACCATTATGCATTAAGTCCCTTGTTTACGCTCAGCAATACTGATTTTTAGGCGTACGCCGGTTTCAGCATTATTTCATTCATAATTATTGATCTTATGTTGCGTACTTTTCTGCAACTGGTTTCAGTCCAGTTATCATCGTACCGACTCTTATACGCATACACATCAGGATTTGTTTTTGTAAAACGAATCAGCTTTGATTTGGATAATCTTGATAAATTGTTTAGTGCAACTTCGAATAATATTTTGAAATCGTAAAAATCGCTGTAATTTAGCTCGTTGACTATAAATGGCTTGCCAGAGTTCTTTGCGTTATTATGAGCTGCACATAATGATCAGGCGTGTGTATGTGGCCAGTTTTTTTTTTGCCCTTTTCACGGATCTTTCAATTATTGAATGGGCACTGTCGCCCTCATTTTGTGTCCACGTATTAGGAACTTGTGGGTTACCTATTTAATTGGCAATATATTGACAACAAAGTAATATATAAACATCAAGAATCTAAAAAGGAATCATTTTAACACTTAGATTTTTTATTAAGAGAGAGTAAAATAGTATTTATTATATTTTTTTTAAATATCAACGGTTCTTTTGTTGCCCACAGCAATTGTCAGAATAAAAAATAACGTCACAATTTGGGATTCTGCTGGGCTACTTTTTGTAGGAACTTGTACACATAATTTCCGATGTCAATGGCACCTCGGTTACCTAGTCCTTCATGCCGAAAATAACACGATGTCGTCTTATTTATCATGACGGTTATCTAAAAAAAAATTATTGATATCACCTTAAGAGTAGGTATTAGAAATAAAATGGTTCTTTCTAGGGAGAACTGACCGTGATATTATAGCAATTAAGTTTAGATCTGTAGAAAAATGCGGAGGATTCTCCGAACGGCACCGGCATCACGGCTTGCAAATCATAAATTGCAACCACTAGGTTGCTTTCAGACTCCATACACAACTTTATATGAGCTTGACATAAGGCGTCTTTTTTGGAAGCTTGAACTCATCGCCACTTTCATTTGGCGAAAAATCTTCGCCATTAGACTTACAGGCGTTAGAGAGATTGTCTCATCAGTAATTTGAAATATTGATGGGGATCCAACATTTCTTTCCATACCTAGAATATAAAATACCTATCTACTTCGTGAAATTGTAAATATTACTTTCATCATCATGATTCGTTATAAATAGTAGCTGTAAATAGATGTAACTAGCAACCTGTCTTGGCTTTTCACGGTTACAATTTCTACACCCAAACCTTTTTCATGAATCACTCTCTATTCTATTGTACTGTTTATTGGTGAAAACCGCATGTTCATTCGTTCAGTAGTTTTTGAGTTTATCGCGAGCGATAGATACCCTTACACGCTATGGCGTTATGGTGCTCGTTAGAGGAGGCCTATATGCAGCCGTAGGCTAACTTAAGTCCTAAATCTAAGAAACAAAAAGTTAATTATGTAGTTATTAAGGCGGTTAATGCCGCACACTAGCGCCACTACCTATTTTATCTTATTATTACGATGAACAAAGGAAATATCACAGAGGAATAAAACAGGCTTATTATTGCGGCAAACACCCTCAAGATAATAGAGTAATAAAATGTATTAGGTAAGTAGGTATGAATTTACAAACCATTCCCGTGGGGCTGATAATTCATCAAGTTGCTTCTTAAAAACGGTGGAGCTACATAGCCTCGCTTCCCTTATTGGGCTTACTTTTGGGCAAGGTTCGACATCCCAAACTGAAAAACAAGAAAATAGGTAACAAAGACGAGCATTTTGTTGTTATTCACCGAATCCCGTTCAAAATTAGAATAGATACTGGGCCATTATCAGATGAGTTCGCTGACACCATAATATTGCTCCTTTATACTAATTTAAATTCCGTTTCACGAACTCATACCTAATAGACAAACTTTTGGTAAAACCATGGTAAGTAACGCCCAATTGCAGAATAATTAATGAAATAAAGGTCATTTACGTCAGTACAGTAAAATAAAGTTTGGTGCAACAACGCCGCAAATGACAATTGCGTTGTTGTTGCACTAGAAAAGTAAAAAAAAATATTGTCATAATTACCTTTATGTCAACTCAGACCCAGGCGCAAGCACTTTCAGCGGCTTCCCGCGCGCAACTAACCAATCAGACGTTATTGTCACTAGCACTCGCGATTTTGTTCAAATTTACCGCTGGCATAAGTGCCCTATGGTGGCTTGCAGTCAAATTATCACTACGCCGTTCTTACACCGGATAAAACGCACCTTTTTGAAATATGTGGAATATTTAACAACATTTTGGAAAAAATGTTAGTTGCGTCGATATTGCACTGGATGAGCGATATGTTGATTATAGATTGCATCAAAGATATTCGATTTAAAAACAAAAAAACCTCAAAATCTGTAAATATATATTTACATTTCGCTGTTTGGTCTACTCAAACTAAATGGATGAAAATGTTATTTTTTTAATGGTATAGGTGATATATTGTGGTATGGGAATATGAGGGTGACATGTTTAAGTAATGGAAAACCAAAAACGTCATGGGACGTTTGTGGTTGGTACTAAGTTGTTTTCCGGATGCACAGAAAAATAAACCTCAATCCTATGCATGGTCATTATGGCAGACAGTGTTAACGACTGGATATAGATACTGAAGAGTGTGAACGAGGAAGAAAGCAATTTTTGGAAAATTTAAAAGAAAGAGCTTTTAGTCCGCATTTTTTAATGAATCCCGTTACGTCAAATATTTATATAATTTTAAGCTGTATAATTTTTTAATTATTTAAGTTTATTGTTACAATAAATTATTCAAACATATCTATTTTTTATTCATCAAGGATGAAATGTAAATATACGATTCACGATGTAGGTTGACTATTTAATGTACATGCCTAGTTCTTTTCTATAACATTAGGAAGTAATCGACAAGAAATTGATTATTTACTCATGCCAATCACACAATTTTTAAATTCGCAACTTACATTTCTTTATTAATGAGTGCTAGTATCAAAATATGTTACTCACAGTCACGCTATTCCGTCGTCACTTCTTTCGCTTGTGTAAGCGTTGCGCTGGCATTTACCTAAACTTCAGTAGCGTGATTTTGTGAAATGGCTCTTAAGGTGTGTGGGATATCACAAAGCGCAAATATTTTCTTTTCATTGCATTAAAATAATAGCGAAACAGTGTGTTACTCCTAAGAGTTGATGTTGAAGAGTCAATGATTTTTGATTGGTTGAAATTTGGCCCGATACAACAACTTTTGGAAGCAGTCTAATATCAAAAAATCTGTTTATCAGAATTTTAACTAAAAACGTTAGTTTATTTTCTACTACAGCAACTGATCGACTTAATATCTGTGCTGCCAAACTGACTTTTATTTTTCGAAAGTTTTTTGTAGTTAAATATACTGTTGTTAATTTATGTAAACATTTACTTTTAATCTATTTCATAAGTGGCGATCACGTCTCCAAATGAAAATACCTTCTCACCATCTGTGAAGTCGCTTTTAAGAATATTAATGCTGTTGTTTTTTAAGGTGTGTGGTATATCACAAAAGGCAAATATTTTCTTTTCATCGCATTAACAGAATGACGAAACAGGTGTTACTCCTAAACTCTTCAATGATTTTTGATTGGTGGAAGCACAGTGTATTTTTTCCCCAAAAAATCGGACATGTCTTTTTTTTTGTGAAATCTTATACAAAAATGTTTTATACATTAATTTATTAATTTATAAAACACATGGAATACCCGTGCGCCCATTTCTTATTTAGGACAAAAAAAAAGCACTTTATATTTTTTTATAATAATATAGTAAATCATCCATAACTTTTGAAATATTTCACAAATTGTCTTCTTGGTTTTTGTGATTCACAATAATCTCAAAACACACAATACAAATTAATTTATATATTTTTTTAAATGAGTTTTAAGAGATTTACATATTTACAATTTACGTTTTTTTTATTTGATTTTTTATGGTCGTATTTTCAATTATTTGGATTTTATATTTGTACAGAATTGTTAATGAAATGTGTTAGAATCCTTGGAAAATCAGATCCAAATAATGAAGGATCTCGAACTTAGAGGCTTCTAAAGTTTTCTTTGGTACTTATGGTTTTAGGGTTGTCAATATTTTTATACAGAGTTGATTGGACATGGTACTTAACTTTTATTCGTAAAATTGGTGGTTAGGGTAAGAGCATTTTTTGAACATAACTATTAATATTCTTCATCCTGATCGGTCGAAAGAATTTCTGTTATGTTGTTGCTATCGATATCGGTATGACCTTCAATAATTTCAAAGTTATTTTCTGTTGTCGCCACAAAATCGTCTTCCGCTGAGATTTCATGAGGTTTTAGTAAATTCACTACCTTCGATGGTAAAGGCAAGGATTTGAGTTTTTTCAACCTATTCTGAAGCCTAATGTAGGAAATTTCTGGATCTGACGATTCCAGTGCCCTGTGAAATAGGTCCAACATTGTTTTTTCGTGGTCGGATTTTCGGCTATGGTGTTTTCTGTCGTAACGCTAGAACTTATTCCGCGCTTCACCGGCTTGCTCTGGTAATAGACCCACAGGAAGAGCTGAGCTATTAATAATATCTTTTCCGTGAATGAGAATTTTGTGCATAGTTACTGTCATTGGGTACCCATATTCTGCCACGTATTTAGATGCTACGATTTTACAAAAATCTTCAAACTTATCAGCATCTACAGGTAGGCCACAAGACAAGGTGACCAGAATCGTGTGAAGATCGTCCAACAACCACTGACTAAGGCTCAATATTTCTGCAAACACTGCACGATTTTGATCAGATAGAACTGTTCGGGCTGTGTTGCCGTCACTTGTTGTTCCAGTTCCAGCATTGGGTCTCACAACATCAACCAGCACTTTCAAGTCTTTTCGCACTCTCTCTTGCACACGTTTCTTTGTTTCCTCAACAGTGTTCGATTCCAGTGAACCTTTAAATTTAAATTAATTAAATCTTCAGTCTTACAAAGTGAACTATGTCTTAAATCTACTACAGTCAACTCAATGACTAGTGTCTCTTGAGCACGCCTGCAACCAATTTTAAATGATCGTCCATTGTCCCCTCCCTTGGGTCGTTGATATCCCTAACAACCCCTGCAATAAAATTGAGGACTTTGGGCAGTGCTCCCTTAGTCGAGGACAGCAGCATGCACCATTTGACTGGATCTGTGGACTTTAGTACATCGGCATACACGTCATTTGGTCCGTCGTCAATGTCCACACCGTCACCCTCCTCCTCACTCGCATTGTCCTCCTTCAACTGAAGTTCTGTTCCATCTTCGGTGTAAACCTTCTAGAACCTAAAGTTTCCACTGTGTGCGAAGGCGACACACCCGGCATTATCTAGGAGTTCTAATGCTTGTCCGTCGTCAATGATGTGACGAGCGTTCATCGATCTGGGGGATCGGACCATCGCTCCAATGAGGTGCACCCACTCGAAGAAGTAGGGGTTTGCAGTGGCGGAGAAAGCGGACTTCATTACCAGCCCTAAATCCACCTGGTACGGAAAGTATGAATGGGAGTCCGTTAACTCATCATCCGTCAGCATCATCCTGTCGATGTTGTTTCCTACATGTTCTATGAACACCCAGTCCATTATTTCTGTGGTTTCCGTCATTCCTAGGGGTTCCAGCAGGTAACCATAAGACAAGATGGCTGCACAATCTCGGTATCTGGATCCTGTTGTACCTATCCTCAAGTTCGAGTACTTGTGCAACGGGAATCGGTTAAAGTACATGTCGTAAATGGCTACCAATGTATTGTATCCCCTGTCATTCGGCCACCCACTGTAGACATCTACTATATCCGAGACGTCAGGTGCTCCGGAAGCAATGGATTTTAACTGTGTCGTGACTTTCTTTGCTCAGAACGATACGTTCCGACACTAGCTCGGACGAGCCTGTATATGCTCAGAGCATAACCAGCCATCCACGGATAGTCTTTTGGGAAGCTCAGAACGATACGTTCCGACACTAGCTCGGACGAGCCTGTATATGCTCAGAGCATAACCAGCCATCCACGGATAGTCTTTTGGGAAGGACATTGGTCCCTGACTTCTCTGTTACGACCTGTTGCGCATTGACCTTTACCAGGTTCAGCGGTGTGATTTCTGCCTGGTTTTCACCTATAACTAGTCCATAGGATTTCCACTCCTTGTCCAATTTACTAGTTATAGTCCCTGCAAAATAATATAGGAAGGTCTTAGCTACATCAAAATCGATTGCACTGTCTCTGATCCCCTTGGCCAATGCTTTGGCTGATGTCTCTAAGTCAGTGCAAACAAGGGGGATGTTGAGGATGGGTTTCGAACCTTGGTTGGCCTGGAACCAGTCAATAGGGTACTGGACATCTATTGTTGACGAAGGTGCTTTAGGAGTGACAGCTTTCTTTGTCTTCACACGTATGAGGGACTTGGATGCCATGTTTACAGATTTCTGTTTTTTACCCTCCTTTGTTTACCCTCCATTTCTTCACAGGAAGCTTGTAGCCCAAATGAAGTAGGAACTCCAATACGCGAATCCATGCATGCAAGGGCCTTATCCCGTATTTGAAAACCGACACATCAATTGGCCGCGAGTAAATAATGTCTAATTTGTTAAATTGCGATGAGGTTGCTTTGCAAAATGGACATTTAAGTTGAGAAGAAGTCTCTGTTATTGTATTTAGTACTTTGCCATCTATGCATGTCAAATACAGTTGTGGTTTTGCCCTTATTTTCTTCTTGTTCGATGTTGTTGTTTCTAATGTAGTTAAATCCTTAATTTGGTCATCTATCCACTTCTGTTCATTCAGTATTAAATCTTTTGTCTCTTTTCGATATTGGATATGAATCGGACGGCAAAACCTGTATGATTGTGGAGTAGGGTTTAACCAAAGAACAAAGTCTTTTTTTGTTTTTATCCGTAATGGGATGAATGTAGTGGCAAATAATCTGTTTTCAGGTTCTTGATTATCAGAAAAATTCTGTTTATAAAATGATTGACCCGAACTGCCATCGAACCCCCAACTTCCCTCAATAATACAATCTACAGTATCAAGGTCTTTTTGTTCACAATATGCTGATATAATTTCGTCGCATGAGTTTATTTACCTTTGAAAAGTGTGAGAAAGTAAACTAGCTAATGGAACAAAGGCTTCTCCTTCTGTCACTTGAACTGCACTATCCGGATAACATTTTTGTTATGCGTCGAACACTTTTTTATATCTAGGAAATGCTGGAAGCTTGATTTTAAATCTTGTTGCAAAAAGTTCTACTGTAAATTTTCTATCTATAAATACTGCTAAAGCTTAATCTGGAGAATAAGGTCGAGGGTCTTCAGGAAATTTCAAAACCGAAGAGTTTTAGGATAAATACTTACGCCGTTCTAATTATATTTTTTTATTCTTTATGTTTTGTTTCAATAAGCAAATAAGACCAAGATAATTTAAAAAACATCAGGCTTTATTTCTTCAATATAACCGATTTATGGCTGATTTTGCTAATTAATGTTTTCTTTTTTTTTACCGCCATATTATTACATATTTGGATTTGTAACTAGGACTGAAATGTTCTTTTTATTTACGTTTATGATCCTACAAACAAAGAGAACCCAATGATGCAGGATCTCAGAGTTATTAAAATTCAGTTTTTTTTTGGATAGGGTTGTCGCCTCATAATTTAATAAATATAATAATTCAATTACTTCAATTATTATTACTACTTCATAATTTAATAAATATAATAATTGAAGTAATTCAATTATTATATTTTTTAAATTATGAGGTGACAACCCTATCCAAAAAAAACTGAATTTTAATAACTCTGAGATCCTGCATCATTGGGTTCTCTTAGCTTGTGAGGCCTTATTCCTTTTTTAAACTTGACTAGTTTTTTCAACCGCTTCACCTCAGGCTCATCATCATCATCAGGGTCTTCTTTGACTTCAAAAAGCCTACGACCCTTAATTGCACGCTTGGTTTGGAGAGGCGCATCTATTATGGCATTGGACGGTGAAGGATTTTCCTGCATTGGCAGTTCAAAGAATTTTTTAAGTAATAAACCTTTTGCGGTGTTTCAACTTTCAAGTCTGGAGACGACATCTCAAGACCTAAACCGAACAAAAATATATTAATGAATAAAGTTGTAAAGCTCAGTTTTAAACATTGCAACAGTACATTGAGATGATCTTCAACTAACGTTCTGAATTCGAATTTCCAAATAAGGTTTTTGTTAGCTAAGTCATAAAATCAAAGACTATACATATTATAAAATTGTTCTCACGTCTTCATTTGTATGCCCAGTTATTGGTAGTATACCCACCCATAAAAATCCTTACCACAGCAGAAATTCTCATCATCTAACTATAAACACTTTAGTTTGACGTTTATACACACGCTGCACTACCTGTTTTTGTGAGTGTGAGCGTTATATGCAGCCGCAGGTGACGTCATAGATGACATAATATTGCGTCGTGGTGTCTGTTAAGTACATTAATGACCGACCGTTTGCGTGAATACAGAGCAAATAGCGCATATTTGCTTGATTTGAAGCGTAGGGTATTTTGCATACAGTACTGCAAACCCCAACCAGCAAAAAACAGGTAGTAGAGAAACGTGCCCATATTTCGGATACCATTTAGTAGATCGGTAATTTTTCTTTATGTTTTAAGCATAAACATTCCGGATATTTATAAAAAGGCAATAAGTTTCATGACAAATCGAAGTCAGAAACACCACGCGTGACACACAACAAGGGAGAGAGTATTATTTTATTATTTTTGATTCTGTAATTTCCGAAATAAGGTAAATAAGTATCCTTATATCAGAGACATACATTGCCTAATTTCGGATACGTGTCCAAATTTCGGAATTGGTATACTAAAACTATATAAACAAGCTATACAGCTTTAAAAATAAAAATAAAAAAACCATATACATTTCTTTATTATTTATGTAAAGAGATCACAAATTTTAATAATGAACCTTAAGTTATAACCTTGAGTAATATAAACGCAGTTTAGCCAATACAATCGGAACATATAATTTATTTCTTCTACTGAAACATTTTTTTCTTCTAAAGTCTTTCTCGTGTCATCTGGGTCTCATTTTTTTCGTTTAATCTAGAACAATATTGATAGGTTAAATTTAGTTACATTTATCTTTATTAATCTTTGAACTTCTATTATTCTTTATAAGGATCCTAATTTCGGATATCCGAATAAAGGAATTATCATGTATCCGAAATTAGAACACGATGTAACATGTAGTTGCAAGTTGCGACCCCGCCCTCCCCCTTTCTAAGATTTTTAAATTTCTAATCTCACTTATCATAAAAATGTAAAAAGTAACATTTTTATCATTATTAAATTTGGCTCTTTTATGGGCTCTCGGACAGACTCGACAACTCTCCAGAACTCTCGCTATATCGAAATTATTACGGATGGAAAAAGATAACTTCCAGCGGGACATGAACCCGCAACCCCCAGGATACCGTCCTGGTGCATCTCGCTATATCGCCCCTGAGTGTCACTTCACCCTATTGACCTTCGCTCCGCTACGCAGAGGGCACTACCCAACCCGGCATTTTCAACACGTTGTTCAACATTTGATAATCACAGGCAATTAGTTAGTCTTAACTATTTTCAAATTGTTGATGGTGCCGCCATAACAATACCTTGTCTTCTCATGTGACAATATGTTGAGGATGATTCATAGTAGATCGAAAGATAACTCTTTCTCCGTTTTTGATCACTTTTCCTCGATTTTGAGCTTCTTAGTTGCATCTTAGCAATAGTTTTAGCTGCCACGCTAGAAAATGGAAAAGCTTTCTAAAAATCATTTTCTTCTTTTGCCCACCTTTTAAACTAATGTGGTGTATTTTACCTTATTGGGCCTATTTTTTTTTTCTATAAACGTGACTACTTGTTTCAACCGCTTCACCTCATGCTCATCATCATCATCAGGATCTTCTTTGAATTATTGCTAGATTTTTTAAATATAAGTTAATCAATCACGCCATCACTTATAGTTAGTAAGTCCATGCCTTTTCTAAATGACATTTATTGGAAATGAATTGTTAAACACAAAACAAAAGTGCCACCATTTTTTATATATATAAGTTAGTATCTATATATGAGTCGTCTAGTTGCTAATCCCGCTAAAACGATTGAATCAAATTTTATAGATAGTATGTCAAAAAATGTTTGAAGTAGAAACAACTTTATTTTCATAGACAATTTTCACTTATTGCCATGGCGACTAAAGACGCCAATATGCCAATATAAAAAAAGCTACCAACACTACTAAAAAACTAGCTTAAGACAGGTTTTAATTTTAAATATGGCAAATTTTGAAGCTAATTTAGTGTAATGGCGGCATTTGCAACTAACTTTTGCGAAATAGCGGGATTTGAAACTTACGTTATTCTGTGGTGATGGCCAATGTTATGCAACAACAATGGTCAGTAAATAAAAAAATAGAAGAGCAATTTTAATTAATAATATAATTAGAAAATTAACTAGTTATTCAACATGGCAAATAAAATAATGACAAAAAGTTAAATCATACTATTAAGTTGACATCGTCAAAGCCGTCTTCACAAAGGTCACTTGGCATCATTGCTATAATGATATATATCAAAGGCTTTAATTTGTCGTCCACTGTTTTATAAAATACTAAAGTTTCAATGTTTCTCCATTGCTCTCCGTAATGTTTTTTTAATAGATTTAAAACATCGATGACCTTTGCTTTCTTTGGAATAACCTGGTTTGCTGGAATATCAACTGGAGTCAACATAGTGATGCTTTTATTTTTCTTTGTTATCGGCTTCTTTACGTTGATGTCGATTTTATATGACTGTTCTCCTTGAAGCAATAAATTATTTGTTTGGAACGTGTTAAGAAAAATCTTTTGCACTTTTGGAACTGAACGTGCCAGCTAGTGGTTGGCTTAATAACTGGTGTGTTGGCTAATATCCAATCTCGTACTGCAATTTCATCTAAAGCAGTCAATTTACAATATTGAGTTATAATTTCTTGATATTGTTCAGGTGATGAAATGACTTCACGCTTTTTCAAACCTTTTTCTATTTGAGCAAATATCCGGTCGGGTGGAATAAAAGAGTGCCCGACTACAGGAAAAATTATTTCTACCCTTTTGACGTGTCTGGGTGCTTCTGTTGTCAACCACTTTCCAAGTATGGCTAACATGTCGGTATTTTTATTTTGCCCAGAACAGCCATCTGCTACTATTCTTAATACTTTTATTTCTTCATTGATATCTAAATTAGTTATAAAGTGATGAACTGCTGAAATGATTTCATTACTACCTCTGTTGTGTGTGGTTTCATTCCAGGTATATGTAAATATGTTTTCTTTGGTCAATTTTGCCTTAGAGCAACCAGCTACTATAGTGAAGTTGTAAAAATTGTACTGGCGGCTATAGTAGGCGGACTGATCTGGCACTTCAGGTAGGCCAACATTTTTTTGTCAGTCAAAGCTCATTGTTAGATTATCACTTCTTTGCTCCCGCAATATCTCATAGAACCTCAAACGGTGTGCTCTTTTTTTTAAATTATAAACTATTTTTTATTTCAATATTTGTTTCTTTTTTAATATTCTCATCTAACAGCAGACAAGTCGAACAAACATCAGACCTTGGTGTGCCAAAACCAATGTTATGCTACAATTGTAGCTATAACATTGGTTTTGTATAATATGTTTCTAAAAAAAATGCTGTTTTACTTCTAAGCGGGGATGGTCTTTGTTAAACATACGCCAAAGTTTTTTTATGTTCAGCTCAGGGGGCAAGTACAATCTTGTTATATTTTTTGACCTGCAGTTATGGCTTTCACCTGCTTTAAATGACTCTATAAAGGTTTGTACCGCTTTTCTTTTCTCTTCAAACTTCTGGCTCTTTCGGTCACCATCCCTACGCTCTTTTGCCATCTCGCTCTTTTCATAAAATCTTCGCATTACTTCCTGTATACGATCTTTCCGTATACACAATACCTCAGTAAATGTTTTTTGATAAACTGGGGTCATCTTACCGCTCTTGTTACGAATGAAATATTTTAATGAATGATTTCGCTTGCTACCAACTTTTGCAGTCTTGGGTGTCGTGCTAGTACAGTTTTTTATTATGAGATTGTCTTGCGAAATCTTTGTCAAATGTTTGTAAAATGACTGGTGGAATTTTCTTATTTCTGTGCATGTTAAAGTCGCACACTAAAATACCTTGCGACTAATCTTAAAAAAAAATAATTTTCACTGTTAATAAGGATTTTAAGCGTTTACCTGAAATTGTAAATAAATAAAAAATACCTAACAATATTCTCATGTGTCTATCGTTTGGTCTTAACCAATTACGATACTTTCACTGTAACCCGATTTGACAAATACGTAACCAAACAAAAAAATCAAAATTGGTTTATTACCTTTAAAGGAATTCGTGGAAAAATAAACAAACAAAGATGCAATTATTTTCCATATCGTGTATTATATAATGTGTTGTAAAACATAAGCATAAACATTGCGACTATTACGTTATTTGAACAATATTTCAGGAAATGTATAATCACTAGTAACATTACCAAGCCAACTCGGTTCAGCATAAAAAATACTTTAAAATTTTAATTTTCGCGCCCGAGTATGTCGAACCACCTTCATGGTTCTGTTTTGTTTAACAACTTTTGAAATGGCGGTTGACTGTTTAGAAGAAGAAAGAAACCAAACTTTTTTCGCGCAATACTTCACGTTTCCACTTTGATTTATTGACTGATCTCTTGCGTGCTGTACCAGGCTCCGATTTTTTGATAAGTTGTTGTAAATCCTCCATATTTTCGGCACAAAAACAATAAAAAAACCAACAACACTCGCAGGTAACCGAAGCGGCCATACTAATTTACTGTATCACGTGACCTAATGCTGGGCTGCCATAGTTTGGATTTGTCATAGAGAAGTTTGAAACTCGCAAAATATGTTTTAGAGTTCTTTTCACCTAACACTGTTATTGAAATATATTTAACAACGGCTAATAGCGAAGTTTGATAAGAAACATATTTACGAACTCGTACCATGCCAAGAGTACTTTCAAATGTCATATTAGGTTAAAATTTGAAAAAAAAAAAAGCGTTTAGCGGAATTTGCAACTAGACTGCTACTATATACTTTATGTACAGTTAACATTTACATGATATACATTTTTCACAGTAAACATTATTATGTCTATATGGGTTTCAGTTTGATTCCGAATCTGAACATTATACATGGATTTATTATTCTTGGATTGATTGACTCACTTTATGTGAGTAGCAGGGTGTTATTTCCAAAATATAAGTTTTGTGTGCATTAAACCACATAAAGTTTTAGTAGACAAGGCAGGCCTTTTTCGCCGATAAGCTTGAAAAACCTTGGTTTTATTAAAGTTTATCGATGAAAAAATTCTCTCCACATATGCACTCGAGTGAGGTAAAACTTTGAGGCTATTGATGAATTTGCAAAGGATTGGAAATGCCTGGTTGTCTTAAAATTTTTCTTTTTCTACTCTTTGCCAAAGTTGGTTAAGTGGTCTATTGAAGTGTGAATTTTGAAGTGTTCTGTACTTACATTATCTAATTGTTGCCATTGATTTTTCTTGATTGTATTTGGAAAATAGACAGCTAGAGGGGCAATGCTCATATACCTTTCGTTCTGCACCGTCTAGGACTGTGCAGATTGGGTGGATATATCATATCTATAGTATTCAGGACGGGGCTGGAGAAAGAAAACCTTTTGTAGATTTGAGCAATGCCTTCAATATAAAAATATTTTTTTTTAATTTAAATGCCTTAACATCACTCTCTGGGTATTGAGTAATTAACGCTGACTCTTTACCCCCCATGTAAATATGGTCAAGCTCAATAAAATTGGCTGGATTTCTATAGTTTAGGGCTTAAATTTCTGTGTGGGATAGATAACTGCTCTTCGTGAAAAATGTTAATATTGTTTTCACAATCGTTACCACACTATTTCTTAATTTGTGCACTTTATTTGCTCTGATTGCATAAGCTTATTGAGATTTGTAAAATATGGTAATATGAAATCATTAAGAAACGTAGGGGAAGGGAAGTAATTCTTTAGAAAATCCTAAATTATTGCAGTAAAATGAAGCATAGCTTTTGTTTTTTGCTTCTATTTTTCTTTGAAGTGCTGTTGTGTTATATTTTTTACGTTTTCGTTTCAAAGGTACTTCTTATTCTAAGCTGATTGGTGTATTATCTGTTGTAGAGAGTATTTAAGAAGCTCCAACGCCAATTCGTCGGTGATACTTCAAAACCGCTTATGAGCACTTTGTAAATACCGCGTATCTATATTTTCTAAATTTTACAGGAGGAAGAAAAAACATCATATTTCAACAGTTTCTCAATGTTTTCTTGACTGAACTGTTTTGTGATATATCTGCACCCTACTTTACTAGTATGGTAAAAATAATTACCCCTAATCCCCTTAAATTGCCAAATAAATCACTTTCGCGGTATTGAATTTAAAAAATGATATTTTTTTGGCATAATTACAACAAATACGTGGTTTTGTAAAACAAATCTTTAGAAATCAGTTCTTTATTGAGCTTAGGAATTACAAATATAAATCAATACGATTTTGAAATATAACATACTACAAACCTCTGCGAAATAACGTTGTTATTTAAACTGATAAAATAAGCACGAATTTCTGCTCAAAATACCAAAGTAAGTAAGTTAAACATAACAAAATTTGTAACTTATTTCAATGGTTGAACTTCTCAAAACTTACAACATAGGTATTAACTCTAACATAACTATTATTTTTAGATCTGACATAGTATTTTGGTCTAGAAGAGAGATCAAAGTTAACATTTCAATTATTATCAAAAACACAACAATATTTTCGCCTATCTTAAATCAGCAAAATTGAACTCTAATCAGTCGTAATAATCACAGCAATTTATAAAATATCACAAACTGTTTAGTTTAGATTCGACATAGTCTTTAGGTCTCTAGAGATCAAAGTTAACATTCAATTATTATCAAAAACACAACAATAATAATTATTCATCTTATTACAATATCTTAAATCTACGAAATCGAACTCTACAGCCGTAATAATCACAGTACTATTATAATTAAATGATCATATTAATCAGACATTACTTAAAAGGTAAATTGTTGTAGAATTCGTGACAATCACTCGGTATGACACTTTTAAGTTCTTGTAGGTGATCATACTTTGTCTTTGCTATAGCTTGTCTTGAATGGTAAAGTTGGGGCACGTGGTCAATTAAAGATGATACTTTCTTAGGTCTTCGCGGCAAAGGAGTAAAATCTTCTGAAAAGTTAAGTTTGTAGAAAATTGTGCCATCAGGATTGTATCTCAAAACTCTTACATCCACCACACAGTGATCACCTGCTCCTCGCCCGGGTCTGATAGAATCGTAAATCTGATAGTCTTTGGCAGCAAAATCTTTGAAGAAAGTATAGTCAGGTGTATAAACTTCGTAGGGGTTCGGAGCCCTCCTGGCTTCTCTTGTGATGGTGGCGTATTGTGAAGGTAGAAAAATTTCGCGATTCTTCATCTTTCTTTCAATTATCGAGTGCACCGAATCGACCTCCATCTGCGTGTGACTTTTTTCTAGGTGCTTTTGTGTGATCGTTACATTTCCGGCCATTGCTAATCGTAAAAGCGCATTAGACACGACAGAATTTCTATTTTGCGCCGTACAACCGTCAGTAAAGATAACGACATCTTTAGGGCCATCATCCAGTAACCTGGTCACATAATCCACAAAAAATGTTGCGTATGTTGACGATTTTAAATCACAAGCTGTTTCGTCGAACCAATAACAAGTAGCTCTGTTATTTCCTAGGTTGTACACGGAAAAGTTGTGAACTGCAAGTTTCGTCTTGAAATACAGAGCACTGGCATTTAAGAAAGGGCACAGCTTTACAGCCTGAAGATCTGCTGTTATAACATGTATTGTACCTTTTTGTGCAGCTTCTTTATCCGTATTCTTTTCTTTTCTAGCCATTTCCTTTAGCTCTGTGTGTTTTTAATACTCTGCATCTGACAAATTGCCCACTTTATGAGCACTACACATGCCACAGGCATCTTTTTTAGGTTGAAAAATACCTATATTCTCCTGTAATAGAACATCTTCGAATAGCTTCCTAGATGCAATAGGATCATTTCGTGATTGTGAGTAGTCCACGTAGAGTCGGTATAACTGTGATTTG
Source organism: Plagodis pulveraria (assembly GCA_963890685.1). Taxonomy (NCBI): domain Eukaryota; kingdom Metazoa; phylum Arthropoda; class Insecta; order Lepidoptera; family Geometridae; genus Plagodis; species Plagodis pulveraria. The sequence continues at coordinate 23,493,076 of OY982967.1, forward strand.
GTTTGAATCAGGGGCTCCAAGTAAAGTTTGGAAGTGGATTGTCTGCAGTAATGCGATGGAAGTTTTGGCAACGCGTTTATGTATTTTTTAACTAATTCGTTTTTGGATACTTTGACTCCGACGTCTTCTCTGTGCACAGATGTAGGGTCACTGGTTTCTGTCTTGTCTCCCAGCCAGTATCGTACAGTCCACTCTCTAATGCCTAATGTTTCAAGGAATGTCTTAAAGCAAACTCTTTCTTTTTTATTATTTACTTTCAAGTAGTAAATTTTAGAGTCACTTCGCCTTGAGTTAGAATTTTTGGTTTTTCTTTTAGTAGGTTTTTTATCAATCATTGAGCATTAGGATTGTTGTTTTCTTTGCTAGCTATTAGCTCTTGTCCATAAACTATTGATAGTGTATCTAACTCCGATGTCACGATATCATCGTCTGAGATTTTTTCTGCTTCTTTGATTGGCGGCGAGGGGAACTGCACCAACTTTTGTTTTTCCTGATTATTTATTATTTTATTTCTTTTTGCCAGTAATATCTTACGTTTTTCGTACAAATCTTGGAGAGTAACGACCTTTTCGTTAATATCAGCATTTTCGTCTTCCGACATGATGACAAGTTTTATTCTGGATCGTTATTTCTTCTTGATCTATTACTCATCTGAAATCAAAGAATTGATAAGTGAGTACCTAGTTATAGTGATAACAGTGAGTGTGCGCGAAGGAGGGAGTGTATGTGTGTGTGTGTGTGTGTGTGTGTGTATGTGTATGATGTGTATGATGTGTTTGAGTATGCGTGTGTAGAAAGATAGGGAGAGATATAAAATTTTTCGTTTATTTTCCTAGTATTCGTAACCTGTTATTAGGTAAGTGGTAAGGTAGGTAGCTAAGTAGGTGCTTAAGTTGAGTAAAATTTAACAGACCACAATAAATTGTAAAACTAAGGGTTCTTCATAGAGTTATGTCAATATTTATTAAACTCATATGTATTTATTGCAAAACCGCGAAAACAGACTTTTTATAGCAAACTTTTTAGTGCAATACCGCGGGTAATCTATACAATAAAAATACAATCAAATTATTATCAATCTAGCAAAAGAGTCGCACAAAATACCAATAGTATTATGTAAATATGGCATTAAAGAAAGGGCATAAATAAACACAATGTACTTACCTGCCGGATAATCTCAGGAAATAATTTTTTTCGAAGCGCTCACTACACGCGTTGCGATATGGTTGAAAAAAAAACGTAAATACGCTGTATTGCTGCCAAACTAGCGTGATCAACCGTTCCGTGGTTTTGTTTTGACAGCAAAACGGGCGCATCTTATTGGCTATTAGAGATCGTGTGACATCTGTCACGAGCGAATCAGCGTGAGGAATCTGTTGGCGCGATAATTCAATTTCGCTACTTTTGCAGATACGCGGTATTTACAAAATGCTCATAAGCGGTATTGAAGTATCACCGACGAATTGTCAAAATCCTCATCAATACAAATAGGAGCGAAACTTTCTAAAGCCAAATGAGTATTTTGAGTTTTTTGATTACCTCGGGACTTCTTATTTTTTGTCTGACTTCACAGATAGATTCGTCACTTGATGTATCACACTCCGAGGGGCTGTAATTTGTATCACGTAGGTACGGAATCGTCGGAATACAAATCACATGTGATTTTTAGATCTTGTATGTTCTCAAATTAGTTGTTACCATCGCCATTTATAGATGGCGGCGATTCTTATATTGGTATTGTTTCTTTACATATCAAGTCGACGGATAAACCTTCTAGATTTGAGTTAGTTTTTAATTCCGGTGTGTCTTATTACCGTCAAGTTTTTTTTCAATAATGTTTCTTTTATACATCTGCTTGTAGTAAAATCAGACAAATAATGTGAATTGTTTGATGTTTGTGTCTCACAAAATGTTTCAAAAACGCTGGATGTCATTGAATAAGATCTAGTATAAATTCTGTCCAGATAATTATTGCAATCATTGTGATCAAGAATCTTATGTTTCGAAATATGTTTCATGTGTGAAGCATTGTCCACATTCTTCATACCGGGTGTCGCTCGAACCATATTAAGAATGTTTTTCGTTCTTCGTGAAATAGTGGACCGTCTGTAAAAATATTACCAAGTGGTATATAACTTATTACTGTAACAGCCGTATAGTCCACTGCTGAACACAGCCTCTTCAGGTATTTGCCATAATCCCCACGCTTGGCAGGCGGCTTGGGGATCGCAATGTAAGGTGCTGCTGCCCACCTTTTAATATTTTTATACTTTACTTAGTATACTTTAAATAAATGAAAAACAATTTATCTTTGCTAACTTATATAATTTTCATTCTTACTACTTAATTTAAGTATGTCTTTTAAGGAAATAAACTAACAAAACTATTCGATAGAAAACAAAAAAAAAATAACCCTTTGAACAAAATCAACATAACGTAACTAAAAATCTACTGACATAAATGTCTCATTTTACCTGATGATTTTTCCCTGGATAAAGTTTCTCATCCTCATTTGTTGAGAACAAGAACTTCGACGATCTTCAAAGTGCTGACTAAGCTTAAGACTTAAGCTTCAGGGAATGACTGAACATTCTTGATTAGCCTTTGACATCTGTTACGATATTTCGCTGTTTTTCTTATTTAATATTTCAATCATTCCTGTAATCTGGATATATTCGTAGTAGGAAGTATTCCTCTACGTCTTCTTAGTTGATGTCTTCTCCGAATAGTCAGAAGGAGGTGTCTCGTCTAACTTTAATAGTGATTTTAAGTTACTGTAATGTTTTAGGTTGCTTTTTTTTGGTAATCTCAACAAAGAAATGTAGGGATCAGATGACACAAGCAAATATTTTTATTAAATCAAAATTTGTGCGAATACGTTAAGTTTTGAACGTGTAGCCCAGTCAGAATATTTTTACATATTCTTGTTGCGGTGTGATTCAAAAGATCTAGCAGCTCTACCTCAGAGTGTGTGTCTGTCAGAGTACATTTATGCACAGGTGGGTAACTCTGTTCTTTCACTTCTGCTACTTGATCATGGGTACAGACGGAATCCTCTTTCATTTGATTCCTGTTGTATATTTTTGTATGTCTGCACAGTGAAACTGTTAGAAATAAACAAAGCCAAAACTTCTGCCGGGCTATAAGGCCGTTGCTCTTTGTTTTGCTTGGATTATTCTCCTAGCTTTTTTATATCCTGTAGCTCGTCTTGGTGAAGCTTCACCGAAACTTCCTGAATTAAACTAGCCCTTAAATGCATGATTTTAACTTTTTAACCAAATTAAATTTATTTGGACGTAAGATTAGCTCTATAATGAGGAAAAAATATTAAAAAACATATATTTATAAAAATACTTTATTTATTTACAAAAAATGGGTTGGTGGAAATTTACATCATTATGTAATCAGACTAACCTACTGAGAACAAAATGTGTAGTGAGATAATAAACTTATTCATTGTGGTATTTGCTGAAACAATTGTTGTTTTTGTTGAGGCAAAGATTAATATTACATTTGGAACAGTGTATAGTTGAATATCCCTTACAATTGGGGTATTTGCAACGCAAGGATCCCCCTACCAAAGGCCAATGATCTTGCCCATCCCTGCGAACTTCTTTTGGTGGGGCAACTGCTACAGCCCTTTTTTTGGCCTGGATTTCATTTTCTAAAAGACTAGAACTTGGACGACCTCTTATTTCTTTTCCTGCTCCCATGTTACAAAGGACGAAGGCCAGTTCATTTCTAAAAGTACCTAAATTGAGGATATCTTTCTTAGGTACATTTTTAGCATTTTTTTATATGTTATCCATGCATTTATCACTGCCAGGTCTAAAAGATGATAAAAAATACGAATATACCATTTTCTTGACTTGATCCTTATTCTGTACCTTCCCAGAAAACTGTCCATAAGGTCTACGCCTCCCATGTGGGCATTGTATTCACTTATGATCTTCGTGCATATCACAATTTGTATCTTCTCTTTTTTTTCTTGTCATATCTAGATACATTATTCAAAGGCAAAGCACCTACATAAGATGACAGTAATGTGACAACTTTGTTGTCTTTCCATGCTACTACACTCATATCCACACCTTGAAATGTTGTCACTCTTTCTTCATGTGCACCTCTTGGAGTAGATTTATTCATAAATTGTTTTTTATCAGGTAATTTTGTATTAGGTATTCTATTTTGTTGAACTGTCCCCACTGAAAGTATTCCTTGAGTTGCCAAATAGAACACCAAGGGCACAGAAGTATAAAAATTGTCGAAATAGACAATGTGGCCAACTTGTCTTGGTATACCTCGAGCTAAACGCAAGACAATATTGCTGGCTGAGCCCAGATCTGGTTCATTCTCAGGTTTGTTGGTAAGGTCCTGCCCAGCATAAACCTCAAAGTTGTGTGCAAATCCTTGTAAGTTGCACAAAACATACAGTTTAAACCCCCACTTATGAGGCTTGTTGGGCAAGTACTGTTTGAGAAAGTGTGCAACTTTAGTTGCACACATTTGTTCATCTATGGACAGGCGTTGGTCCATAGGTACTGATGAAAATTTTGAATTCAATTCATCAATAAGAGGGCGTATCTTGAATAGGCGATCATGGCCTGGATCACCAATTGCCCTGTGGTGGTCATTGTTATTGAAGTGCAATATTTTTTTCAAATGTTCAAACCTGTTATTAGACATCACCGAATAAATTGGTCATAGCCATATTTTGGAGACCAGTATGCTCTTATATTGGGAAAATGTTGGACTGACATATATATAAGTATTCCAAAAAACTTTCTCAAGTCTGATAAATTGGTTGCAGTTGTATTTGTTGGATTTTTTGTGTGGCATACAGGTTTGTTTCTTCCACTATCCTTGCCATGAAATCTTCTGAGAAAAAGTATTGAAGCATGCATATGGAGTATCTAATGATGACAACTCTGGTCCTAGGTCTGAATTGCCTTTGAATGTAATTTTGGACTCATCAAATTCTATGTTCTTTTTTTTCCAGATCAATTTTCGTTTATCTAATAATGCTGAAAATATGTGTCCTGTAGGGTCACTATCGTCCACAACCTGGTTATCCATTACCTCATTTTCAACCAAGGGTGGGTCACTTTCGTGGTTTTGTGGGTTTTCTGTGTCCTCCTCATCACTTTCTAACATGTTCAGTAACTCGTCTCTGTCATAAGTTTCAGGCACATTTTCTTCCTCTTCATCAGACTTCTCCATGTCATCTTCCGACAGCCACCCACCTTCCAAAGATGCTAAATAATGTTCAATATCTCTGTCATTCATTTTGTTAGATATCAACACCTGGAACCAAAAGATAAACGAAATCAAATAAAACAATAGTATTCCACTAACTTTCATACAAGCTAAATGAACGTCATTACATGATGATGTAAATTTACATCAAAACAATATTGAGTTTGTTCCTTCATATTTTTCTATTTATGAACAAAATTATATACATAAATCAAAATACTGACCTCAAATCCATCAATTACGAATAAATTGAGAAGTAACCGTGAGAATTTTATACCACTTTTTTCCAATCACATTAGCCGAAATCTTCACCGAGCAAACTAGCGCGTAATGATATTTTGAAATGACATTTGACAGCTGACATTGAAGAATGAACTTTTTTTTTCGTTCGGAAACGATACTATGGTTCCTTAAAAGTTGCCATGTACAAAAAATATAATCTAAATACCCTGTGGAAGCGACAAAAATTACATTGAATTGGTTGATGGAAATTTCCATCACAATGCATTTAAGGGCTAGCAGCGTCGCGTTTCCCACTAGCTCGCACACTCAATTGGGTTGCATAAAATAGTAGTTAAGAGTCATATTGCAACAAATGTTAAATTTTACGCTGTTAAGTTTTTTTTAGAAGTACATTTGAAGCTCTTTTACGGTCTGCCAATAATGGAACTCGGTTTCGTAGACTGTTCATGAAACATTGTAAACACCAATTCTTCGTTTAACCATTCCTCGTTGGCATTTAAAAATAAGTCCAATCATCTCTGTTTGCGGACCCATTTAAGACGAATTTTATCACATTCTTTTTTCAAGAAGGCCTTCAAGGATGTCTCCTGATCTTATGGGAGAATTAAATCACCAAATCTAGACGTGACAAACATCAAAACTTGATCTCATCTGCCTTTGGACGGTGTAGAATGCCAAAAGTCAAATAAAGATTTTCTTACAATTCGGGCATCTATAAAGAAATAAATAAGAATTATTTAAAATCGCAAGGAGTCGCACAATGAAATCATGTTTTTAACAAACTTAAACTATCTATGAATACGTTAAGAGCTTGATCACACCTTGACTCGACCACCTACTTCAAGACTATGTGAATTTATCTTCTACGTGTTTTTGTTCCTCTAAATAAAGTATATTTTATTATAATATAATGAAGTCTCCAAACATAGTTGGATAGATTAAAATTAGTTATTATGTAAATATTTACCTCGAGTTGAAGAATCCATCACTTAGAAGTTCTTGAAATCGCACAAAACAGAGACAGGCGTGCACAAAAGCCAACATTTACGGTCGCACTTAGGGAGCGGGCGGCTACCTGAATTCGAAACGGTAACTTCGCCCTAATGTTATTGAAGGGAGTGCAGCGCAAAAACTGGTTCTGAATGCATCATCAGTTGTAGAGTTCGTCCAAATGTGTAAAAGTATTAGAAAATTCTCTGTTTTAAAATAATGATTTTAAGAATTTTGTCTCGCTAGTTTTGGCAAATCGTATACTGTGCGCCGGCTTGAGCTACACTGCTTTGTGGAAGGAGATTTTGCGGAAGCTCGCCTGGCTAGTTACCATGCTCAAGTGTAAAATCTGTCGCCAAGCACCTCACAGTGTGTTCCAGGGTTTTCTTTTTATTGATAATTTTTTGTTATTTGTTAGGCAATCAGCCATAGTAACGCATTTTCTGTTAAAATTTTAATCGTCTACCTATTTCCGTTCAACAGATACAGCTGTTTAAATGTCGGCGGACAGCCAAGGTTTAAAAACAGGGTCCCGTTTTCTAATAAAAAATAAATTGGTTTGTCGATTGGCAGTAGGTACTAAAATATTTAACAACTTTCGGTAGAATAGACATTGAGATTTGAGATTGCCGAGCAGAAGTCGCTAGATATCATGCGACGTAAATAATCACATTTTGGAATTATGAAATATTGATGTTGAAAAATGGAATCAGAAATTTAATTATATAATTTTAGTGGATCCCATGATGGGACGCTCCATTCCCATTATGGGAGTTTCGTAGCAAACAAGAATAAGAAGACGATAATATTTTTTTTTTTATTCTCCTAGCATGAGGGTTGTGAGACTCTAAAAGCTTATTCGAGTATTTTAGTAAATAATACGGGTAAGTAAATAGTACAGTAATAATAATAACAAATATTTTAAAAGTATTTTAAGAAAACATTTAATTAATTATTTAATAAAACACTTAAAAAATCTTTATAAAAATGATATATATCTAGTGACAATTCCGCCTAATTTCCTATTAAGCCGACGTGACGTCACAAACGCCACGCAGCCAAACCGGAAGAGTATTCGACGCGTTTCGCTTCTAAACGAAGCATCCTCAGGAGCTCTTGACTCTACGAGTGCACGATCGAGACCTCGTCTACTAGATATATATCATTTTTATAAAGATTTTTTAAGTGTTTTATTAAATAATTAATTAAATGTTTTCTTAAAATACTTTTAAAATATTTGTTATTATTAAAAATGGATTTCCGCAAAGTAACGCCTGAATATATTCACTATTCATTAATAGTACAGTAAATAATATAGTAATACTCACGTGAATCAGATAGCTACGACTATAGTTTTAACCAATTTTTTTCAAGGAGAGCTCGGAACGTTCGCGTTGATATCTCGCTTAGCACTGCTTAGCACTCTCTCGAGTAGTTCTTAAGTATATTATTTTTCCTATAACTTACTTCCTTTTGCAGTTCCATAGATAGCCTATAGAAAGCCCTTAAAAGTTAGTCGGGCCGTATGGACGCACATACAATGTACTAATAGCGTCCCGAAATCTCGTATCTAATCGAAAATATAAAAAAAAAAATTAAACTGTTTGTTTACCTTTTAAGAAATCAACACGAACACACCCTGTTGGTCTGTGTATTTGTTTTGATATGGAAGAATATTTTTATCATAATTATTATTAATACCTTAATTGTAACCGGCCCGTGGGCTGCTGGGCTAGAATGACACCCTCCCATTGCTACCTGTGGTGTCGTAAGAGTTGACTAAAGGTCAACTAACGGAAGATGTGCCCCGCAGCGCCTTCTGAGGATCTGATATCGTGAGCGGCGATCCCAGAGACGTCTCCCAAGCGTGGATTACCGCAACCGAAAGCAATAGAAAGAGAAAATATCTATGTTCTATATTACCATTTCTTTGTTAACAGGAAAATTCCAAATGCAAGTGCTGGCCCGTTGCGGCCACGCAGTCCACGAAGATACACCTGGGGAGGTAAATTTATAACATCACTATATAGTAATATTTTTAGAAGTGTATTAATGATGGCATATATCTATCATATTGTATGCGTTTTGTAGATTCCACGTTACAAATGCTTGAAAACAAATAGATCGGAACGGAAATGACGACCCAGATAAAACATCCGCCCGCCAACATTACCCGGTTTGATAAAGAAATCAAATCGAAACTGCGGTCGCTAAAAGTTTCATTCCCACACTATATGTATAGACAGCAATAGTGTAGTTTTAAACTGGGTTTTAGGAATGTGTGCGTGATATAACTTTTTTATGAGCAATGGGCAAATTGCCTACTAGTATACTTTTACCTACTGGTGTTCTAGTTTTGTTTCAATTACAAATATGTAGGGAACAAACACTGCGGTTTGGTAGCCAGATTTAGCATAAACATGTACACATTAAAGCCTAGCCAGTACCTACCTTGCCAGTGCCTACCTGTTTGGATCAACAAGATTTTATTTAATTATGCAAGGTCTAATGTAATTAAGTATGTTCCTCTTAAATAGTTCAATGTGCCTAGTTAGTTACCTACTTAACTTCTCAAACAATATACATTATCTACTACTATATTATATATTTATAATTTTAGTGCTTAAGCAATGTAATTTTTTGTTCAATAAACAAATTTATTATTATTATATTTGTGTCGTAATAATGACACAAAATTTTTGCGAATGCCCGCCTGACTAGCTATCACCTTTAAGTAGAAAATCTGTCGCCAATCACTTAATGGTGTATTCCGGCAGCTGTCCTGGAGAGCCAGTAATTCTAGGTTAGCCTGAACAATATATTCGACCACATTATCACTTACCATTATGTGAGATAGTAGTCAAAGGCTAGCTTAACAGCTATAAAAAAAAAAGAAGTAGAATATCTGTCACCAATCACTAAATGGCCTGTTTCGACAACTGAGAGCTAATTGCTCAAAGTAACCCTCTTGGGTTGAAGTATACCGGTTTTTCGGTACTTACTTTTGTTTTACTTCCTTTTTAACGCAGATATTTTTGTGCAGGTTGCCCGGGTGATTGCTACATTCGCTCTGCGTCATCGACTCACTACCGTCACTGAGAATGGTGAAATGATGAATCTGCAGTCTGGCCTACCGGGATGCTGAGATCACTCGAATACCTGAAGATCTAAGTAAAATTTAACTTGTGAATGACGTACGAATGGCTCAGGCTGAAATCTATGACCTGAACCTAAACTCTGTCTGCCTTATGGTTAACTTTAGCTCAAACTCGTTAAGGTCTTTGTGTTGGATGGACGATATAAACACTTGTTAAAAAAATGTCTTAATAAAAACGGAAACCAATTTTAACAAGACCGAAGACAAAAAGCGTTAAATAATAATTTGTTACATCCGGTGTCGTACTTATTCAAATCCTCAAAATAAGCTCTTAGGTTAGTTTCTCTGAATTTAACAAATTTATTATTAATGCTTTTTAGATGTTTGTTTTTTTTTACCGATCTACATAACCAACTTATATGATTGCTCTCTTCCTTAATACAGTCAGTATAGATCTGGCATAATAGTGTTGTCATCATAATACCCAATTCTTTAATTTAATAAAAACGACATAGAAGTTAATCAAGTTAATGATATTTAAATGTTACAAGTCAAAAGCCGATGCAACAGATCATAAACTACGTCTATTTAAATATAGTACCACCAACTTAACTGTGCAGTTTTCGAGGGCGCTACTGGTCATGGAAATCAACTACAGACTGTCACAATTTGAGGGAAAGTTTTAGTCCTTTTTTCTGCCATCTGAACAGATAAGTTGGTGGGTCTGTAAAACTACGAGCGGTATAGGTATGTTTATTTAATCTAAAAATATTTACCTCTTTCTGTGTTAAAATTTAAGTCATGATAAAAGGAACACCGACATTTTATGTTGGTCAGTTTATGTGTTTTATAAACGGATGAGAAGATCCAGTAAAATTACTAAGTTTAGGTTTAAGCAACGAATCAAATCTAAAATGGCGCCGCTGCTAAACCTCACTACATTCAGCAATAGTGTGCGAGTGAGATGTTGTGATTCGTTACGATTATTTATTATTATACAATGAATAAGTATTAAATTCAGCTTATGTGTGTAAAAATTGCTTAGACCATGGTAAGCTATTTAGAATGTGGTTGTTGGCTTGTCAATAGATTGAAATTCTGGTTGTTTACTTATAAATAGATTGATATCTGATTGTTGACTTTTGAATAGATTTCTGTAAATAATGTACCTATGCTATAAATATAACATGCTTAATGTGAAAGCAAACTGATTTCCTTCTAAAAGCTTAAACTACGGTGATGTAGATTCACAGGAAAAGTACACATATCTTTGTCGTGATTGATTAGGTACAGTAAATAATTACCGTACATTGGGGAGGGCAGTCAGGGGACATCAGGACACTCGAAATTCAACAATAAGTTTCAGCGTGTTCTTCATTTAGTAAACTATATTGATATTGAGATTTATATGGTTGCGGTAGTTTAATTTTTAATTTCCTACTCGGTTTATATATATTTCAATAATTTACTGAAAAACTTACAAATCTCGACTCGATTCACACCAGCGTTTAGTGGAACTGGGTGACTTTTAGGGGTATTAGAGTTTTCGATAGGGCTGGCACTGTTTAGATACCCTAAATACATAAGGACCAACAGGGAGTTGTACAAAATGTGTAATATTCCAATTATAAAATTTTGTTAAATTGGCATTTCACAGATAATAATAGTTTTTATAGTTATTTATATTATAAACAAATGTATACAATTATGGAATTATATGAGGTATTTTAAATTCTCATATTTAGAAATATTACTCGGTCGCGTAAAAGTCAAGATAACACTTATTTCGGACAAATAACGCCTTTCACATAAATAGAGAAGGGTTCAACCTTTATACTACTTTAGTGCAGGGTTAGAAAAAAAGTTTAATTGCATAAACAAACAAAAATGTTTCAACTTTTCAGAAATTCATTAATTGATTTGTTTTAAACGTGTATAAAACATTGTTTTGTATAATTTTGATAACTAAATTGTTTTGGGTTAAGTATTTAACTAAGGAGGTCTACCTTCTCCTTACTTAAATTAAAACAAACGATGTAGAGAGAAGAAAAATATTTATTGTAAACCAATACACCGTCAAAATCAAATAAATATCAAGCAATATATCAAAACCAATGAAACATGCACGCTTGACCTGACTTAGACATATCGATACGATCATATTCATTACACGTATTAGTTGCAGATCATGGGGACAGACTTCATCAATAAAACATTCATAATTCTGTGTTTTTTTTATCGCTGATGGGTTAACCTTTGACCACTATCTCACCTGATGGTAAGTGATGATGTGGTTGAAGATGTTGTTCAGGCTAACCTAGAAGTACTGGCTCTCAAGGACAGCTGCCGGAACGCACCGTTAGGTGCTTGGCGACAGATTTTCTACTTGAGGGTGGTAGCTAGCCAGGCGGGCATTCGCAAAATGCCCTACCACCATGCTATAACGACTGCCATCCTAAGAACAACCGGGACCGACGGCTTGACGTGCCCTCCGAAGCACGGAAACGCTCAGTAGTAATGTCACTAGCGGTCACCCAACTCATGACCGCGCGCGACGTCGCTTAACTTTGCTGATAGGTTAAGAACAGCTAAGTAAACTTCGCTACGAGCGCTTCAAAATCACTTGCTGAGAAGAAACCGATAAAGAAACCAACCAGGTTAATCTTTTTAATATGCACTTTTATTACAGCTTCACTTACATACCTAGACGTTCGGCGGTTGGTATCAAACTGGTGTCGCCTGAAGCACACAATTATTGTAATCATTTTAATAACGTACAAGAACCCATTCAGCTAAGAACTGTCAGGCGGCACCACAGTTGCAAATGTCGCAATGGATATTAATAATTATTAAATCAAAATAATATTCTATAACACCTACAAAAATTACATTATAATTTATAAAAGTAATAATGTCTAATTAAGTCAGCATTTATAATATATTTTTGTAATGGATGTTACGTAGGCTGCTGATAGATGTAGCTCAGTAGTAATGTCACTAGCGGTCACCCATCCAAGTCATGAGCGCGGCGGACGTTGCTTAACTTTGCTGATCGGTTGAGAACGGCTAAGCAAACTTCGCTACGAGCGCTTCAAAAGTTTTTCTTCAACTGTTCACTCAAAATATTGATGCTCATTTGTACGAGTAAGCTTCGTTTTTACGTCTTACAGCTTTGAATGGTCATGGTATGTACAGTCGCCAGTAATAAGAAGTATACACACTGTAATTTTCACAGTAGTGGGGGTGCTTTTCTCTATATAATCAGAAGTATCTTAAAATCAAAGAATAAGTTGAATATTTTTACTCATGTCAATGGTAACTTTGATTATTAATAACTTAGCGACATCACATTATTTTAAAAATTACGCATTGTATACTTCTTATTGCAGGCGACTGTACCTTTAGCATGTAAAGCATAATCAAACAATAAAATATAAGAATATGTAGAAGTCGGAGCAAGGGGTATACCAGCGAAATCCCTATATAACCTATTAAAAGACCTTCCTGTCAAGAACAACCCTTACTTCCAACGTGTATCCGTGTATCCAAGTACGAACGTGTATCCAAGGCGGCATTAGTAGGATCTTACCAAATTTGGTTGGGCAGGGGAGGTGGCTCGAGCGGTGAAAGGGAGCTTTGATGTCATCAAAAAGGGGCCCCTTAACCTTACTCACTGGGTTGCAAGTCCCAGGCACCTTGACTTTGGCCTCTTCCTCTGCAACGTGCTAAGTAAATTCGTCTCATGCGTTTCTTTATGAAACCGGGTTATAAAGCAATAGCAGATAGAAATTAAATATTTTAACTACGGATTCAAATTAAAACTACATGAGATACACGTGAGAATGCAGTGCATTGGAGAACTTAACATTCTCTGAACGGTATGTACTTTTGATGGGAAAGGGAAATCTCAGGTCCTTTTTCTTTTAGGCAATCTTTTAACATAACTATATCGAGAAGTATCTCTATCTCTACATTATTAAAAAAAATGCGTGTTTTTTATGGGATAGGAGGGCAAACGAGCAGGCGGCTCACCTGGTGGTAAGTGATCACCGTCGCCCACGAACATCCGCAACACCATAGGTATCGAGGATGCGTTGCCGGCCTTTAAAATGTGTGTGTTGTTTTATTCCGATACTAGCGACCCGCCCCGGCTTCGCAATGGGTTCAATGCTGATACTAATTAATCCGTAATATATTATAAAATATTTATTTAAATTACATGCTGTAAAGGGCCATATTGATCTATTATTATATGCACAATGTAATGAAGGTTTAATGCTGCATTGCCTAAAATCGCTTAGGAAATTTGATCGTAAAAAGTACAGGATCAAAAAAGGTTATTGTGGGCTTAGTATACAATACTGTAGGGAATTATTTTGATCTATTTGTGTATCGTTTGTAAGCGCAAAAAATGTTCATTTACGACATCACATTAGAAACCACTGAAATTATCAGTGTTTTTCAACTATATTTTGCATGAGTTATAAATATAAACCTTCGTCTTGAATCACTCTGTCTATTAAAAAAGCTGCATCAAAATCCGTTGCGTAGTTTTAAAGATCTAAGCATGCATAGACATCGGGAAGCGAATTTGTTTTATACTATGTAGTGATGACAACATTTGCTTTATAATTACAGATCTGTTCACACACATGGGCGCGCCCCTCCATAAATTATTCATGCGCATTTGCGCGAGTAAGCCTCGTTTGTACACGAGCGACGTTTTACAGTAAGTGTGTAAATACTAATGGCACATACAGTACATAAAAAAATGACCTCTTGGGTAGGCAGTAGTATTCGCAATTACCTACACACAAAAATATGTAGGGGCGCCCCATAGTGAGTGGAAAGGTCTGTACTACATATACATTTCATTCAAAGCTATATATTAACTATTAGTTTAGTGTAGGCTTGCGGTACGAACATAGGTAGTGAGTATGTACCTACATAACATAGCCAAATGTTATGTAGGTACATACTTGTGCATGCAAAATTTGGTACCAAATGTACCAAATTTTGCATGCACAAGCGCTGGAACCTGAATTGCCAGTGATATACGAGTTTTTTGTTATCTACGAGTATCCTTTTTAATTCATCTCTAAACGTCAAGAAACTACTTTCTTGTTTTGCAAATCTTATTATTTTAATTTTAGTTTGAAAACTAGAAGTCTAAACAAATTTCTAAGGAGTAGTTGGTTTTTAATATATAATAAAACTATGATAGTATGTAAAGCGTTGTGCGCATTATCTATGTTGCTTTGTTTTTTTAGTCATGACGTTCCAACAACTCGTTTACTTTATCAGCAGTCTCGCTTATGGGTGCAGGGCGTTGCTCACATATTATTTACGAAACGTTAAGCTGCGTTTTCCCCAAGTGTTCTCAATAGTTTTGTACGAATGTTTGCGCGAGCAAACGTTAAACACCTTTACAACATTTAATAATAACAAATATTTTAAGAAAACATTCAATTAAAATTTTAAGAAAACATTAAATTAATATTTTAATAAAACACTTAAAAATATATAAAAAATATATCTAGTGACGATTCCGCCTAATTTACCTGTTTAAGCCGACGTGACGTCACAAACGCCACGCAGCAAAACCGGAATAATTTTCGACGCGTATCGCTTCTACACAAAGCATCCTCAGGAGGTCTTGACTCTACGAGCGCGAGTCATGATTGCCGCAAAGTTACTCCTGAATCTATTAATTAACTTTACAACTTCTAGGTTAGCCTGAACAACGTCTTCGACCACGTCAGGTGAGATATGTCACTTGAGTTATTAAGAAATTATTTGTACTACCGTCAGAAATTTTATTTTAATCATAACGTTCTATTCACGCACGATTCGCTCACAGTGTCCAGAGGTCTTGCAGATTTGTGTCGACCATGGGATTTAATTAATTTGACTCGAAACCCTAAAAAGGTTAAAATCGAGTCGCACTTAAATATGTTTTGTGAATAGTTACAATAATTATTACACAAGATGCACTAGAATTATTTAAATTACCGGCCATGATGTTTTCACTTGCTAGAGGTTAGTAAACTTTTCAAATTAAACTCTTTAGCTGTTCGTTGTCTGTATACGAGTAAAGTGAAAAAACGGATATTTTATAATATGTGGGAACGTCGCACTACAGTCATACATATGCTGAGAACTAAATGTTCGCTAGGTAGTGTGATGAAAACGCCGCTTAACATGTTCGTTCAATCCGCTTCCATTTTATTCCGTTCCTTTGCATTCATTGAATTTTATTTCATTCGAGAATAAGCTCTTGGCAAGAGCACAAGCTGTTCAGTTGTTTTTTATTTATGTAAACCTGCGTAATTGAAATACCATGTCTTGTTAAATGTAGCGATATACATCGTTTTGTTGGTTGGGCGTGTTCTTGTTGCTTCTGTAAAAACAAAAGAAACTGTATTTTGGATATATATCTTGTGATGTCTCAAAGAAATTGTTATCTTTAGTGGTTATAAGGAAATCGTTGTGCTTCAGATACGTTACGTGGAGTTTATATTGCACTTGTACTCCGCAGGAAAATCAAAGCAATGCATTTATTTACCTCCAGGCTTTCTTATTTTTCATCTATTTTACCTATTCGTATATCATGTGTACAGTGATCAATTGCATATATTTCAAGAAAGTTATACCTATTTTAAGTCAAGTTCAAGAAGTAAAAAATATTAGTTAGATAATAACAGCCAGAAAAACGATGAAATCATCCATCGACTTAATTTTTTTTCAGTTTGTATTGCTTCAACTTTTTTGCATCTTTTGTAAGCAATTTCACCTTGTGTCTTTCTTATTCTATATCCTATTTTACCTATTTGGGTACCATGTTTCTCCGTGATCAAATGCATATATATCAATAAAGTTACATTTTCAGACTAGCTCAAGAACTAAAAAGTGCTAGAGATGAGCCAGAAAAACGATGAAATTATTCATCGACTGAGTTTTTTTTCAGTTTGTGTTGCTGCAACGTTTCTTTTGTAAACAATTTAACATCTAGTCTTTCGTCTTTATCCTGTTTTATCTATTCGGACACCATGCTTCTATTTCATGATCAAACGCATATATTTCAAGAAAGTTCTTTGACTAGCTCAAGAACTAAAAACAAATTGATAGCGATGGGTATCCAAAATAACGAGAAAATACATCGACTTAGTTTTTTTTTTCAGTTTGTATTGCAATATTGGTATTTGTTTATTGTTATTCTGCATAAAATTAAGTTTCTAATCAAATCATATTGTTTTGGTTGAGGTATACTCGGTCTTGTTTTTCCATTTGATAATTATTTTAGAAAAACAATTGACGGCATGGGAAAAATGTAATAGCACTCATTGTTTCTTTTATTTTCCCATATGTTAAGCTGCAGTTGCTGTAAGGAAGACTTCATAGAATTGGTGTCACAAATAATTCTTATTATTTCCATTCAATACTTTACAGCTATATATTGTACATAATATTGACTGACAACGGATAAAAATAGTCACTTCTGATCAAAGTATCTTGTATTTTTTTCATGGATTAATCTCCAGTTGCTTAAAATCAAAATTTCATCGGATTGGTTTCAGAAATATTACAAATTGTAAAATTGACAAAACAATTAATAAAATGGACAGTTTCTACAGAATTGTCTTCTTGTGTGTATAAAAGATATTTCGTTGGCTGTCCAAAGCGCAAATTTAAACTTTGGTATTATTTGGAAATAAACAATGTTTAAAAAAAATTAGAAATATGAGGTTTGTTTCAGAGTGATCCAAATACGTTAAGGAATTATGCGTCTTTTTCGAGATTAATAATAAACAAAGAAGAGAAATAGCTTATCTCTTCAAATTGCTTCCATCTAAGGGGTTCCAACATACTGGGACTACCTGGATGGTGCAATAATTATGAAGTTCTAGTAAAAAATCTTCCTACACTACATACACAAATTGTTATATAAAATTAACTTGTTTAGTGTGTCATTGAAAGGAAAAATGCTATGTGCTATGTACTCGTATGTTAACTAGAATAAAAAATAGCTTCAACTCTATTAAATCAAATCATTGATTTCTGTATCTTTGCGTCGTCTTCCTAAGAAGCTTTTAATTCTTGTGGATTTTTTAAATAGGAAAATTGTTTTAAATATATAAAGTCTGGTTATAAATTTCTAAATCATGCCAACTCCGTTGTACGATATTTATTTAGATAATTGGACTTGAATTGTTCGATATTATTCATTTATCATGATTTTGTAGGAAATATTTTTGAAATAGTCATGTTTATAAAATATGCGAATGCTTATTGGAAATGTGAAACGTGTTAAAGCGAATGCCCACTAAATTGTCGATAACTTTATGGTTTTCGATCATTTAAATATAAACTTTATAGTTTTTCTCTCCTCTGAGGCTTGAGCACAACTGCCTTACTTACTTTGCCACCAAGATTTGTTTCAACTTCAGTACCCTGTTTGCCTGTGTACAGTTAAAAATCCAGGCAGTAGCCGAATTCTGCACATGTCATTCATATTTTATATCCACGTTTGACGAGTTTTTACGGCATAAACTGTTTTAAATAACTCCTTCCCTTGAATTTTACCATGCTCTCGTCTTCGTCTACGGCAATCTTATCTGAAGGTCTGGAGTCCAGGAGAAAATTTCTTCGAAATTTGTCGAGCAATGGTCTGATTATGTAAACTTTATCGTATTCCGGGCTGTTTCACGCAGGCATGACGTTATTGTCATTTATCTGTAAATAGTTCAAAAGCCAACTAAATCTCTTCAATGGCATGAACATAGAAATATAACTATCATGCAAGCAGTCAGAGCACCAGTAATGTCTAGCTTGGCAGTTTTTTGATACCCAAGTTCAAAGCGACAAATACATCACTTTCTTTAGGAGTAGTGAGAGGCTTTTGAAATATTTTTATTTCTTGCAAATCGTCTGACCAAAACACTCGAAATAGGGTGTGAGGCGTAATACTCTCCGACTGGTATATGTCGTGGGAATTGCACCTCTTCCTGCTGTGGAAGATATGTTGCGTTTTGTGGTATATGAGAGAGAACCTCGTTCAAATTTGGATCTTTCATACAAGAGTATTCAATTACAGTGGGTTGCCAAATTATTAGGGACAGTCATTAAATTTTATGTTTGGTTATTTACGGTTGAAAAAAGGCCAGAAAAACATTGTTTATATTGGTTAAAATATTTTACTATTAATAATTATATGTTTTGTTATAATTGTACATTAAAAATAATTAAAATATAAACATAAAATTAAAAATGAAAAAATAACTAAACTTATCTTCAATATTTGCTAACATTACCCTTGGCTTGGATGACGGCTTCAATTCGCCCAGGCATACTTTCGATGCACTTGATTGCATTTTCTTTTATGGCAGGGTTGTGATACCATACATTTATTATTTTTTCTAATAATTGCCGTTTATTGGTAATCATTTCCTTGGCGATTTCTCTTTTTGTTATTTCCCATAAATTTTCTATAGGGTTCAGATCTGGTGAATTGCCAGGCCAAGGTAACACCAGGATATTGTAGTCTGCCAGGAATGCTGTGACACTCCTAGCTTTATGGCAAGGGGCAGAGTCGTGCATAAGCACGAATTTCTCATTATCAGGGAACCATTCCTGGAGCTGGGGTACCAGGCGAGTTTGCAGAACCTGCTTGTATTGGTCTTGTCTCATGGTTCTCTGCACAATGTAAAGGCCCCACCCCTTTAGCGCTTCTGAAAGACAACACCATTATTTTTACAGGGTGTTTTACCCTTTCCACGATGCAGTCGGGGTGGTCCTTTTCACCTGGGCGTCGCCAGACAAAACTGCTTTTATCTGCAAGAATTTCAAGTCGACTCGTCTGAGAAACATACCTGAAAAATCATGTTTACTATTAAAGAAACCATTTTTTTTTGCAAAAACATGCTAAGGACGGTTCATTTTAACATTAATGATGAAACTGATCTTTTTCCAGTCCTCAACTGTCATGTGGCGATGTTCACAAGCCCAGATGAGACGTTTCTTTTTCCTTGCTTCGGTAAGGCGTGGCTTCTTAACTGGTCGACGACCAGTCAAGCCTTCCTCAGCCAGCCTCCTCTGCACTGTCCATTTAGAAACTGAAATGCCAGCTTTCTGCACCAATTACGTCAGTTGTCTAACACTTTTTTTTCGGTTTTCCAGGCAAATATCCCGAATTGTCCGGTCTGAACGTGGAGCAGTAATTCGTTTTCTGCCACTCTGCCCCTTCCTTTCAGGTGAAAGTGGTAGTTTTTATTTCTGATTTATTTCTTGGACTCAAATCGAAGTTACAACCCATGCCAAACGACAAAAATTTAAATAATTATTTTTTTTACTTTATTTCAACAAATATGAAGTGTAATATCCAAAATAACAAAATACTCAAATTAAAGTTGTATTCGAAGAACGATAACAACACAAAAAATATTGCAGACAAGTGCACCCAAACTTAAAAATATTACTTCAATGATAGACTTCACGTAATACCTATATTCGTCTAATACTGTTTGATTTATTAACGTTTCAGCGCTGCTATATGTAGATATTCCTTGGCATTCATTGCAGCATCCAATTTGTTTGCTTCCATCAGGTTAAAATGACTGGCATGGATAGCCAAAAGCAGCATATCTCTCGACAGAATACTGCAACCATTTATAACGCTTGCGGCTTGACCCAATCGGAAACGAAAGCCCTGTTATAATGTTTTGGATGTGTCTAAAACAACTAGTTTTATTGGTTTGCCGATTTGTGCAATATCAGAAGGAATACCACAGCTAACATTACCAACATGTGTTGACCAACCTGTTGCTATGGAACTAGGAAAAGCGATGGTATTTTGTGCTTCCATCTGTTTTGAGCAGTGAGGTTTTTCGTGGTCAATTTGTTCCTCAAATGTTAGTTTTTTTTCTAAAGAAAGCCCGTATATCCATCGCGAAAATCTTCAATTGTATCGAATTTTCCAACAAATCAACAACACACGAATGGCAGATGCGAGACTTGTTAGTAAAATGTGTTTGGCGATAACAATTTCTGAAGTGGTATAAATCAAATTGTTGTATTACTTGCTCCATTTTGGGATAACCTATTTTTTCTAAATCTAGGGATTTAAAACTTAAAGAATCTTTTCAACTACCACCCCTTTGTAAGCTCAGGTATACAGATGATATTTATCCATTTGTCTCATATACTAAAGAAGATCTGATATTTAAAATTTCTGCAAAATTTTTGCTTCAAACTACACTGTGCTTTCATGTGACCAACTTTCCCACAGCAATAACAGGATGTGCGGGTAAAAGTATCCTTAGCATATATCTGTGCGTTGTGCAACTGCTGTTGCCTGGGTATGTTTCTGTTTTGAGGAAAATCATTTTGAACTTTAAACATGTTGTGTGCTCCATAGTCATTTTTCTTCTCTGGTCTGAATGTCATATTGTATGCTGTTTCCACAGTTTTTCCAGTGTTCAGTAGTGTAGTAAGTGACTCATTTGCCTGTTTCAACAGTTCAAATCTTATTGTATCACAATATGTGCCATTTAATAATCTTTCTTTTATCTCATTATCTAAATTTTCAAAATTACATATATTCGATAGTTTCTTTAATTCCAGCACATATTGTTCTATAGTTTCATCTTGCTTTTGTTTTCTATTCCTGAATTCAGCTTGGTGTAGTGCATGATTTGTTATGGGGTGATAATATTTCTGCAACTTCTCACTTTTACTGGAGATATTGGAGTACATAAAGTTGTTAATATATCATAAACATTTGTGTTCATCTTTGTGATAAGTAATGCTACTTTTTTTTCTTCCGGAACATCATTAAGTAATAGAAAACATTCAAATTGTTGTTTGTAGGATTCCCAGTTTCCACCTTGGAAATTGTCCAAGTTTGTAGCAAAATTCATTTTCTTTTTCTGTTTTTGTTTTTCAATATGGACTCGTAATAATTTTCTCAGGCTCTCGACACTGTCAGTTTGGGTAACCTCGAGACTCAATTTTTCAGCCACTTCTAAGAGCTCGGACTTCCTTAAATTTTGTATCCACGCTGTTTTACCGACATTTATTTGTTTTTTTATTTCATCATCCATTTACGATGCTTATTTTTTTATCATAACCATAATTTGAGGTTATGGCATTAGGCACATGTACGCTGTTTCACACTGTAGCTCGGTACTTGACAAAATATTCCAAAATATCGCGGGGAATCGAACTTCTCGTCGCCAAAATGTTGTATTTAAATAAAACTCATATTTATCTTGGAATTTACTGCACATATATTTTTATCACGTTTTTAAAACCGTACATCAAAAAGGAAGTGAAGTGATACCATAACCAAAAACATATTTTTACCATCTCTCTTTTACAGCACAGATTACATAAATATTTTAGAACACAGATACAACAATAACCTTCATCACTCAACCAGTTTTGAAATGGTAACCCTGTTTTTTTTTACAGAACAAAATTTATTTTGTTTTCCCTTGAATTAATTGTGAGAAAGGTATATAAAAAGATATTAAACAAACGATATTTATTTGTAAATATATCATAAATTGCTGCTTCGTTATACTAAAATATTTTTACAGGGTAACCATCAATATCTATAATGAATCTTACATTTGATACTTGCTCTATTTTTCAAACTCCACAACGCGACAAAGGTTCAGAGAAAAAACACTTATTATATTTCTTTACTTTCACTGCTTACGCATACCAACAAAATGCTTAAAAACAAATGTCCAAGTCTCTCGGTAAACACTGCATGTCCAAAATACTCGGGTGGGATATTTTGCAAAAACTCAATCCACTCTGTAAAGTCAACGTTAATATTTCCCATTGCTTCTTCGTCGTGGTAGTTTGTCCCAGAGTCGAATGAGAGCATAAATCTCAACATCGTTGAAATTACTTTCTTCATATACATAAGAATATGGAATCAGTTCATCCCCATACAATCTGTCTAAAGGCAGAACTTTAGCACCTTATTACATTCTATGAGATTTATCCATTTCGATTTTTCTCAATTTCCATCATTTCAGATAGGGTGATAATAGGACCGACGCCGTTTGAATTAATCATCCTGATTTATAATCAATGCAATGTAAGAAAAAACCATGTTCTTGTACAAAAAACATTTTCCGGAGGTTGTTATGGCTCTTTAATAAAACTTATGTCCAAGATTTGCCGCAGGGGCCCTTATTGATTATTTACACTGTGCCTTTTTACGAGTACTCGTAACATATCCTCACACAAAGCGTTACAGTGAACCCATTATCAAGCTGAACTATTGTTTGCATTCTGCTGGGGTGAAACTGTGATGAAGCTCTTTTTACGTGCACTATCTTGTTAGGTTAGTTTTTTCATCTCCAAGTTGGAAATATCACCAAATGTTTAGCTTCACCACCAGACAAGTTTTGACATAACTTGGCTAGCAGTTTTTTTTAATACGAAAATTATTGATAAATTAATAGTAGATAGGAATTGTTCGTTCTGGCTCACAACAAATGGGGGAACGTTGAAACTAGATGGCGCTAGTAGTATGAAAATAGTATGGTGAATGTTTCCGTGGCGGTGAGCGGAACTATTATCAACATAGCATGATGGGGTTGGTTGTATGGTTAAGGTTGTATTGAGGGTTGCTGTGACGTCACCAGGTCTCTCCCTCTCGGATGATGTATGTCATGTGTATGTGGGATGGCTCTATATATGAATGGGGGTTGTAAATATGTTACACCTGTCTGTGGGCGGGCGGGGGGATGCCTGCTCTGAATCTGGCGGGCGGGCGGCGGCGGCGGGCTTTTGTTCTATTTATATACCATGGTTAGTAGTAACTATGCGTTAAGCTGTGATAGGTTAAAATGTGAGCAAATTACATATTGACCGGATGAGGATGAGGATAATAAAGTAAACAAGATTTTTACATTCGTTCGCTCTCTAACCATCTCGCAAATGCAATTACCTCAACCCTACTACAATGACCCATGTATATTGACGGTTTTTATCCATTTGCCTCATATTGTATAGTAGATCGTCATAATGAATATCAGTCAACCGGTTGTGAAACGGTAAGCCGTGAATTTTTTTTTCACAGTACCAAATCTCTTTCGTTCGCCCTTGTTTAATTTGTGTTAAAGGTATACGAATATGATACAAACAACACTCATTTGTAGATATATCAAAAATTGCCACTTCTTTATACCAAACCATATTAGATTTTTTCACAGGGAAACCGTCAATATCTATTATAAATCTAACATTTGATACTTTCTCCATTTTTACACTTGATAAATATTTAAAAAACTACACCTTCGCTAATACACAAAATCAAAACATTTATTAGAATATTACCGATTTCTTCACTAAACACTCTGTGAGAAAAACACTCTGACGGTGTATTTTTCAAAATAGCAATCCACTCGTTTCTATTCACATTAATGTCTCCCACCACGTCTTCCTGGTGAGACGATAGATTGTCCCAAATCTGTAACACGTTATATACCTCACAATCACTGAAATTACTTTCTTGATAAAGCATATGTAACAATCTAGTGACATCTCCATGTAGTCTAGCAAGTGGTAGCGAGCGTGTCCAAAATCGTAGTAGTTTGTTTTTTCCAATAAAATTGATCCAATCATGTTTACATTCATTCTGCATTATATCAAATAGATTAATTAAACCATTCATCTTGAATAAAGCTCCAACGCTGTAATGAAGAAAAAATCCTTTTAAGGGGATGGCTCTTTTGAAAAATCAATTAGCCATGATTTACCATCTGGCCCTTTGTTTTTTATATAAACCCCACTTTTAAGCACATCAAATTTTGCTTGATTCAAATCGTTATATCTTGAAGGTAATGTGAGTAGAAAATTATCTTCAAGTGTTACAACCGTTTGCAATTTAGTGGGTTCAAACTTGGATTTAGCTCTAATCACATCAATAATTTTATAGGACTTATTGATTTCCATTTCAGATGTTTTTATCCATTTCTTATTAATGTTGGTAGAGCTCATCTCCTCTAACATTTTATCTTCAGCAGACATTATATTTTCAGCAGACATGTTGCAATCAATAATAAATTTAAAAAATCTCACCACGTTTCTAATTCACTTTTTCAACGACCTTGTATATTTGCGAAGTTGTAATAAATTTATTTCTTATGCAGTGTATACTTGCAAACAATACCACTGGTTGAATGAATATTGAAACTGTGTTAGACGTCTATTTATACTAGACTACTACCATCATTTTGCAATGTGAAATTGTTTATCGTTTTATTCTCATACCACAAATGTATCCATACTTATATAAATTAAATACACTTTTAAAAAGAAAAACCACAACTTTGTTAATTATCGCGTGTGATGACGGAAGTTTTTATCACTCTTGTGGCTTTCTTTTGAACGCTAATTTTCTCTGTGAAACGGAAACCATAAAATTAATTTGGATGCTTTCCAACGCTTGTGTGAAATACGACGTTACGAAATATATGTGTTTGTAGGTATGAAAATGTCACAATGTTATTCCATTTTATTGGAAATTCCAGGAATAACAATCATACAGCTACTATCCGAGAACTTTTCAGTTTTTAATTTCTTCAACTGTTCATTTCCCCAATGAATTACACCTTCTACCGCCGTCTTGTAATGCGTACAGGTTTCACTCAAAGGATACGGCGTTGTTGATGTTGTCTCAGTCGTAGTAGTAGTAGTAGTAGTTGTGGATGTTAATTTTGGTGTTGGTGGTGGTGCCGTTGCAGTAGTAATAGATGGTGGTGATGATGATGATGATGATTTATGTTTCTCAGTTGCAAGAGTGGATTTATCATCACGTCTCGGAAACTTCACTCTGATCTCCAAACCACCATTATCTGCATATACCTGCTCAAACGTTTCTTGTGTCCATGTTTGCTGCATAACATTTTTAACAGAACTTCTTCTAGAACGACGTTCGTTGTATGTACTGATTATCTCAATTTTATACAACAATAACTTATGAGTATTACTACATAACTGCATATTCAAATTGCTCCCTTTGTGAAATATTTTCGGTTCTTCATCATCGTAGTACATGTCGGTAGACGAATCGTTAAAATAAAATCTCATTGTCCAATCTCTTACCAAAACACCTTTCTCATCCACCAAGTCTACACTCTTCAAAACCCACAATTTATCACAAAGTTTTGATGAACATGAAGATATATCACCTTGCCTTGCTTGCTTGTTACACCTGTCTGTGGGCGGGCGGGGGGATGCCTGCTCTGAATCTGGCGGGCGGGCGGCGGCGGCGGGCTTTTGTTCTATTTATATACCATGGTTAGTAGTAACTATGCGTTAAGCTGTGATAGGTTAAAATGTGAGCAAATTACATATTGACCGGATGAGGATGAGGATAATAAAGTAAACAAGATTTTTACATTCGTTCGCTCTCTAACCATCTCGCAAATGCAATTACCTCAACCCTACTACAATGACATATTTTTTTGCGAGATTTATGGTTGCCACCCTTGAACGCTACGTGACGATCGCAATTTTTTATATTACTTAAATCATACATTTCTATAATTGTTTCCACTTTTGGACATCCTAATGATTCAATATTAAAGTTTTGTAGGTATAACGAATCTAAAAATTTTTTTTCAACAGTCCCTCCTTTATATGCCCATAGAAATTCTTTTTTAGGGTCTAAGTTATTAATACAATTTTTCAATTCTCGTAAACTGAGGTCTGTCGTATAGTTTTTAATCAGCATCCCGTGGATATAATTTACACAAAAATGCATCTCTTTACTCTTTTGACCGTATATTAAAAAATTTGGTAGTTTTACGTGAATTAGCATTACATTTTTCGCTACTACATTATATATTGCAACTTCTTTATAATAAATATCCGATTTTATCGGAAAACCATCTATATCGATAATAAAGCGGATAGAGCGATCCATTTTTTACACTTGATAAATATTTGTTATTTTGTACGCAAAGAAAAGACAATTGTAAAAATGAAAATATAAAATATAAGATTTAAAAAACTACACCTTCGCTAATACACAAAATCAAAACATTTATTAGTATATTACCTATTTGTTCACTAAACACACTGTGAGAAAAACACTCTGGCGGTGTATTTTTCAATATATCAATCCATTCGTTTCTATTCACATTAATGTCCCCCACAGTGTCTTCCTGATGAGACGATAGATTGTCCCAAATCTGTAACACGTTATATATCTCACAATCACTGAAATTACTTTCTTGATAAAGCATATGTAACAATCTAGTGACATCTCCATGTAGTCTAGCAAGTGGTAGCGAGCGTGTCCAAAATCGTAGTAGTTTGTTTTTTCCAATAAAATTGATCCAATCATCTTTACATTCATTTTGCATTATATCAAATAGATTAATTAAACCATTCATCTTGAATAAAGCTCCAACGCAGTAATGAAGAAAAAATCCTTTTAAGGGGATGGCTCTTTTGAAAAATCAATTAGCCATGATTTACCATCTGGCCCTTTGTTTTTTATATAAACCCCACTTTTAAGCACATCAAATTTTGCTTGATTCAAATCGTTATATCATGAAGGTAATGTGAGTAGAAAATTATCTTCAAGTGTTAAAACCGTTTGCAATTTAGTGGGTTCAAACTTGGATTTAGCTCTAATCACATCAATAATTTTATAGGACTTATTGATTTCCATTTCAGATGTTTTTATCCATTGGTGGCGGTGAGCGGAACTATTATCAACATAGCATGATGGGGTTGGTTGTATGGTTAAGGTTGTATTGAGGGTTGCTGTGACGTCACCAGGTCTCTCCCTCTCGGATGATGTATGCCATGTGTATGTGGGATGGCTCTATATATGAATGGGGGTTGTAAATATGTTACACCTGTCTGTTTATGCCTGCTCTGAATCTGGCGGGCGGGCGGCGGCGGCGGGCTTTTGTTCTATTTATATACTATGGTTAGTAGTAACTATGCGTTAAGCTGTGATAGGTTAAAATGTGAGCAAATTACATATTGACCGGATGAGGATGAGGATAATAAAGTAAACAAGATTTTTACATTCGTTCGCTCTCTAACCATCTCGCAAATGCAATTAGATTTATGGTTGCCACCCTTGAACGCTACGTGACGATCGCAATTTTTTATATTACTTAAATCATACATTTCCATAATTGTTTCCACTTTTGGACATCCTAATGATTCAATATTAAAGTTTTGTAGGTATAACGAATCTAAAAATTTTTTTTCAACACTCCCTCCTTTATATGCCCATAGAAATTCTTTTTTGGGTCTATTATTAATACAATTTTTCAATTCTCGTAAACTGAGGTCTGTCGTATAGTTTTTAATCAGCATCCCGTGGATATAATTTACACAAAAATGCATCTCTTTACTCTTTTGACCGTATATTAAAAAATTTGGTAGTTTTACGTGAATTAGCATTACATTTTTCGCTACTACATTATATATTGCAACTTCTTTATAATAAATATCCGATTTTATCGGAAAACCATCTATATCGATAATAAAGCGGATAGAGCGATCCATTTTTTACACTTGATAAATATTTGTTATTTTGTACGCAAAGAAAAGACAATTGTAAAAATGAAAATATAAAATATAAGATTTAAAAAACTACACCTTCGCTAATACACAAAATCAAAACATTTATTAGTATATTACCTATTTGTTCACTAAACACACTGTGAGAAAAACACTCTGGCGGTGTATTTTTCAATATATCAATCCATTCGTTTCTATTCACATTAATGTCCCCCACAGTGTCTTCCTGATGAGACGATAGATTGTCCCAAATCTGTAACACGTTATATATCTCACAATCACTGAAATTACTTTCTTGATAAAGCATATGTAACAATCTAGTGACATCTCCATGTAGTCTAGCAAGTGGTAGCGAGCGTGTCCAAAATCGTAGTAGTTTGTTTTTTCCAATAAAATTGATCCAATCATCTTTACATTCATTTTGCATTATATCAAATAGATTAATTAAACCATTCATCTTGAATAAAGCTCCAACGCTGTAATGAAGAAAAAATCCTTTTAAGGGGATGGCTCTTTTGAAAAATCAATTAGCCATGATTTACCATCTGGCCCTTTGTTTTTTATATAAACCCCACTTTTAAGCACATCAAATTTTGCTTGATTCAAATCGTTATATCTTGAAGGTAATGTGAGTAGAAAATTATCTTCAAGTGTTACAACCGTTTGCAATTTAGTGGGTTCAAACTTGGATTTAGCTCTAATCACATCAATAATTTTATAGGACTTATTGATTTCCATTTCAGATGTTTTTATCCATTTCTTATTAATGTTGGTAGAGCTCATCTCCTCTAACATTTTATCTTCAGCAGACATTATATTTTCAGCAGACATGTTGCAATCAATAATAAATTTAAAAAATCTCACCACGTTTCTAATTCACTTTTTCAACGACCTTGTATATTTGCGAAGTTGTAATAAATTTATTTCTTATGCAGTGTATACTTGCAAACAATACCACTGGTTGAATGAATATTGAAACTGTGTTAGACGTCTATTTATACTAGACTACTACCATCATTTTGCAATGTGAAATTGTTTATCGTTTTATTCTCATACCACAAATGTATCCATACTTATATAAATTAAATACACTTTTAAAAAGAAAAACCACAACTTTGTTAATTATCGCGTGTGATGACGGAAGTTTTTATCACTCTTGTGGCTTTCTTTTGAACGCTAATTTTCTCTGTGAAACGGAAACCATAAAATTAATTTGGATGCTTTCCAACGCTTGTGTGAAATACGACGTTACGAAATATATGTGTTTGTAGGTATGAAAATGTCACAATGTTATTCCATTTTATTGGAAATTCCAGGAATAACAATCATACAGCTACTATCCGAGAACTTTTCAGTTTTTAATTTCTTCAACTGTTCATTTCCCCAATGAATTACACCTTCTACCGCCGTCTTGTAATGCGTACAGGTTTCACTCAAAGGATACGGCGTTGTTGATGTTGTCTCAGTCGTAGTAGTAGTAGTAGTAGTTGTGGATGTTAATTTTGGTGTTGGTGGTGGTGCCGTTGCAGTAGTAATAGATGGTGGTGATGATGATGATGATGATTTATGTTTCTCAGTTGCAAGAGTGGATTTATCATCACGTCTCGGAAACTTCACTCTGATCTCCAAACCACCATTATCTGCATATACCTGCTCAAACGTTTCTTGTGTCCATGTTTGCTGCATAACATTTTTAACAGAACTTCTTCTAGAACGACGTTCGTTGTATGTACTGATTATCTCAATTTTATACAACAATAACTTATGAGTATTACTACATAACTGCATATTCAAATTGCTCCCTTTGTGAAATATTTTCGGTTCTTCATCATCGTAGTACATGTCGGTAGACGAATCGTTAAAATAAAATCTCATTATCCAATCTCTTACCAAAACACCTTTCTCATCCACCAAGTCTACACTCTTCAAAACCCACAATTTATCACAAAGTTTTGATGAACATGAAGATATATCACCTTGCTCCAACAATGAAACATTTCTTTGCACAAACTCAGTATTGTTTGCATTTTGCAAACGGAATAATACGATCCACGGAAGTATACTAGTCCACAACATTATTGAAATAATAAAACGCCGATTGAAGAGAAAGCCCTTTTATACCATTTCTAATATCAATTCAACATCCTGTCATGCATAGTCCCCCCCCGAGCCCCCCTCACACCACGCTCTATCGAAAAAAATACTAGCATAAATTTGCTACTTATTTCACACAATCACATCCTGCAATTCAAAACAGTGTAATCAAACAAGTCTAAACATTCATCATACATCCTTCGCGTTCAGTAGGGGTCCGCAAATGTGCACCCTTCAACCCAATACAACCTTTCATCCCTAAAAACCTCTCAATAACTTTTAACCAATCACAGAGTTGATAACAAACCTTCCACCCCCATATCCAAACACCTCTCTGGGTCATCACAGCCTTCTAACCCCACACCTCCCCTATAACCTTCCACCTACCCTCTCCTCCCCTTCAGGTTGACTACAGATTCAATACTAGGTATAATATACTGAACAGTCTAGAACCATGCATTTATATATACCGCGCAATGATAGTGATTTAGAATGAACTCTACATAAACGCTGCGGTTAGCTGTTATCATTCGTCCTCATCCGGTCAATATGTAATTTGCTCACATTTTAACCTATCACAGCTTAACGCATAGTTACTACTATCCATGGTATATAAATAAGTACTAGAACAAAAGCCCGCCGCCGCCGCCGCCGCCCGCCCGCCAGATTCAGAGCAGGCATCCCCCCGCCCACAGACAGGTGTAACATATTTACAACCCCCATTCATATATAGAGCCATCCCACAACATACACATAGTAATGGTGAAGCGGAACTATTATCAACATAGCATGATGGGGTTGGTAGTATGGTTAAGGTTGTATTGAGAGTTGCTGTGACGTCACCAGGTCTCTCCCTCTCGGATGATGTATGACATACATCATCCGAGAGTAGTATGGTTAAGGTTGTATTGAGGGTTGCTGTGACGTCACCAGGTCTCTCCCTCTCGGATGATGTATGACATACATCATCCGAGAGGGAGAGACCTGGTGACGTCACAGCAACCCTCAATACAACCTTAACCATACATCATCCGAGAGGGAGAGACCTGGTGACGTCACAGCAACCCTCAATACAACCTTAACCATATAACCAACCCCATCATGCTATGTTGATAATAGTTCCGCTCACCGCCACGGAAACATTCACCATACTATTTTCATACTACTAGCGCCATCTAGTTTCAACGTTCCCCCATTTGTTGTGAGCCAGAACGAACAATTCCTATCTACTATTAATCTTACAGCGTTTCTGTTTCACCTTTCAGAGGATCTATATATTTGTGAAGTTGGAATAGATTTATTTTATGCAATGTATACTCGTAAACAATGTCATTTGTTAAATGAATATTGCATCTGTGCTGGAGTTTCTGTTTTACGAGACTACTACCACTGTTTATCATTGGTTAATTTGTTTATCGTTTTATTAACATACCGCACATGTTTCCGTACTCAAATAAATACACTTATAAATATAAAAAAACACATCTTTTATTAACGCGTGAGATAACGGAAGTCATTCTCGTGAATCCTTTTTGAACACAAATTCCAGAAAAACAATCATACAGCTACTATCCGAAAACTTTTCAGTTTTTAATTTCTTCTACTGTTCATATCCCTAATAAAATACACCTACCGCTATCTTGTAATGCATACAGGTTTCACTTATCTCATACCATTGTTGACATTTCCTCAGTAGTAGTAGTAGTTGTGGTTGTTGATATTGGCGTTATTCCACGGGCCGTGCTTTTTAATGGAGAGCCTAGGCCTTTTTCTAAAATTTATAAACCAGCATTTTCCCGGTTTGTTAGTGGTGAATGGGATGTCCACATTATTGTGTTTCACAACTAAATTTAATACTTCTTCCATGGAAAGGCCAAAGCCCCACTCATCCATTGTTTTAATTGCGTTGTTGGCCCATCGATTTCACACTTCCCACGGAATAGCTAAACGTCTACCTCTAACATTCGCGCTGTAAGCATTTTTCATTTTATCAGAGAGTTGTTGATGGTATCTCATACTTATTTGCTGCAGCGTATGTTGATCGTTTATTCGTTTTGACCTCCAAAACTGCATTGTTAATGTAATTTTCGGTATATTTTGGGTTTTTTTTTATACATAAGTGTTTGGCATGTGATCATACATAATTCAAGATTACTAGTAGAACAAGCTGGCAACCTCTCGAGCACGTAAATACAATCTAAACAAATTTAGTTCTACTACTTTTAAGAATCTGGGAGAAAATCCATGGACAAGTAAGAAACAGCAGTTTTGTTTTTGATAATTTAACCCGTGAGAAGGCGCGCCTCAGTTTGTTACACGGAGAGGCGTGCGCGAGCAAATTACTCACACTACTTTAAATGCTCATATTTATAGTTTTATAGTATTTATTTGTTTTTAATAAATATATATGAATAAAACAAGGTTTAGTAAGTAAGAAAACAAGTATATTTTTAAAACTATGAAACATAAAAGCAACTTCTAAAGTAAATAACTACTCAACTTATTTTTATTTTCTAATTATGACAGCATACATATAAAATCACAATAAAAAAATCACATAAAAGAAACTTTAAAAACTACTCTTCCATAAGATTTGATTGAATGTGCCTGTCGAAACACTCTAAACACATATTTTATGTTCGGTGCAGAGGAATTCCTTGCATAAAGTGCAAACTTATTTTGACCGCCTATTTTTTTCTCGGACAAATAGAACAGAATCCGCTTGACCTGGGCTGTGCAATATATCTAGGAGCTGGCACAAATCGCTTCATCCGGAACTTGAGATCTGATGATATGATCTCCATGCAAATCCTGCGTTAAATATGTGGTTTTACCAGTTCCAACGCCAATTCCTTTAGGAATGTACGTCTTTCAACCAAAGTGTTTGTGTTAGCTTTGTATATTATTTGGTCATTGATCCCAGCTATGTTCAAAATGGAGAAAAATAAGCGCATTGGCCATCTTGAAGTAATTCTGGCAACGGCAAATCCTCTTTCTTTTGGTCTCCTACATCCACTCCTCCTTTTGTGGAATTGTAAAATGTTATAATCTCGGGTTTAGCTTCATTCAAATTTCAGCTTCAGTTTCATGAGAAGATTGTTCCGTATCTGTTGAGTTGCATGAGGACTGCAAATGAACTGCAATTGAACTATCACTTTCTATAGGATCAACACGTTGTTGTTCTCCATTCTCAAGATCTTCCTTCAACGCTTCATCATCAGTATCTTTTTCCAACCATGGACAAACTTGTGCTTCAAGTCGATCTCCCATTTTACATGAGTGTTGTAGCTAAAAACACAAAAAAAGTATTATTAAAATTTAACATTTTAGCGTTTACTTTATACTTTATTATAATATAAATAAATGAAACAATATATTCTAGAAAATAAAATAATACTTCTTTATTAGAAAAATAAATACTTACACGGATGGGCACACGCGATCAGCAAATTGCGGCACGGTGGTCTGCGGTCTTCACAAACGCTTGGCTGTCCCGTCGCAACTGAACTGATAGACGCGAGAGTTGCGTCAGGGGGAGGGGTTGAATGGTTAGGAGGTACCTAGGCCCGTGAGACGCTAAGGCAACGGTATCACCAAAAAAAATAGCTTTCAATTTTTGTGTGAGCAAATTGCTTATAGCGCGCCTTCTCACGGGTTAAAACAATAATAAGATTTTCTATTTAGTGTTTTGGAATTGTTTTTAATAAACAGCAGATTTACATGTTGATTACGGACCTTTACGACGGATGATGTATACAATGGAGAGATGTCTCCTTAGAAAACTATTCTATATTATACGCGTTTATACTAATTTTGTTTTAACGACTCAAAACGTTTGATACCTTTAATAGTCACAGGGACTTCAATATCATTAGTCTTAAAGTAATTTTCATAGGATGGATATGATGAAGGTCGATCCGCATTTGTATCAGTTAGGCAGGCCGCACACCAGCGCCACATGCTACACGCATGGAACATTTACGTCGCCACAATCAATGCGGTACAATTTAGCTTGCTACAAATGTATTGTATGTGCACACATCGGAAGCACAGTTGTAGCGTGGCACCGCTTTGAGAATGTCGACATCATCGTCTGACGACGACGATTTCTTGATGTGGCGATTAATGAGAAAAAAAAGACGTTATTGGGTTCATCCGTTTAATCAAGATTGTACAATTTACGGGAATTTCAAAATTTCGCAAGAATTACAGTACGACGAAGAAAAGTTCCACTTATATTATCGAATGTCTGAAAACACATACAAGATTTTATTAAATTTAGTTAAATCAAGTTTAACAAAACAAAATACCCACTTCAGAGAGTGTAGTGCTGTGTAGTGCTGTGTAGTGTGTGTGGAATTCTACGGAATCAGAGGCAAAGCAGTTGAACGGATCGCTAGTTATTTAAAAGACCGACAACAATGTACACAAATAACAAAAACAGTTAAAGTCACGCCAGGAGTACTTTTAAGAAATAAGTTTACATCTTCCCCATTGACATACAATACTGGTGTTCCTCAAGGAAGTATTCTTGGTCCACTTTTATTTTTGTTATATATTAACGATCTCCCTGAGGCTATCCCTCATAAATGTTTATTATTTGCGGATGATACTACAATTGTTGTAAAGTGTGACAAGAAGGAAGACGCTCAAACAATTGTGAACAAAGCTCTTTCAGATACTGTTAAATGGATGGAAAATAATAAATTAAAAATTAATACTAATGAAACAAAAATAGTAAAATTTAATTCATATAACACAATTCCAATAAAACTTGACATTAAATATAAATTTGACAAAATCGAAGAAGTTGACATTATAATTTTTTTGGGAATTATAACTGACAAAAACTTAAATTGGAAAATGCATGTAGACCTACTTTGTACCAAACTTGAGCGTTACGTTTTCGCATTGAAAAAAAATAGACAAACTGTCTCCAAAGAAGCTGCACTAACAGCTTACCATGGTTATGTATCATCTTTAATAAGCTATGGTCTAATGCTGTGGGGAAACTCAGTAGATATGGAAAGAGTTTTCAAAATTCAAAAGCGCTGCGTACGTGTGATTAGTGGAGCCTGGTTCTTAGACAGTTGTAGACCTTTATTTAAGAAGTGCAATATCCTTCCTCTGCCCAGTATGTACATTAGAGATGTTTGTGTTTTTATCAAATTCCATCCGGAGTATTTTAAGAAGCGCAGTGAAGTAATGACTAGACAGAAAAGAGAAAAGTTTGTGAACCTGATGTATCAACCTCGCTGTAGTAAAGATATTTATAAAAGAAACGCGTATAATATGTGTATATATTTGTATAACAAGCTTCCAAGAGAGTTTTTATTATTAGAAGGACATAAATTTAAGAAATGCATAAGTGACTGGCTCATGCATAATTGTTTTTATGACATTAAGGAGTTTGTAGTTTATTGTGACAAACATGTATACATATTTGCGCGTCTGCATGCAGACTGATTACAATGACTTATGTACTCTGTAAGACCATTCTACGAATATTTGTACTACTGTGTAATGTAATCTTGCAAATAATTTTTTCTCATTTCTTATTTGTATTTCGGCTGAAGAGCGTTTACTTATCACTTTAAGGTATGTATGATTTATATATTAGATATTGACTTTCAGACTGAGGAGTCTCGGTTGATTGTTGTGCAGGGGACTCAATATATTCATTTTCTGATTGAGGAATTGTATATGGTGCTTGCGAAGTTCTCACATACTGGTTTTCAGATTGAGATTGATTTGTATAATATGTTGATAAATTTGAATTTGACGAACTCGTATCCAGTGATCGACGTGGGAGCTGCTTGTACTTAATATTGTCTATTAATTCCCTCTTTGAAAGCCTAATTGTTGTTGCTGGGACATGGATGTCATGTGTGGAACTAAACTTAAAAGAAAGATTTCACATGGATCTTGTTGTTGTTTCTCAGATTGTTGTTTATTTTCCAGTCTTTGTTTTTTTAGTGTAAAATATTCAATAGTACATTTGTCTGCTTCATTCATGTGTTTCCGAGATTTTGATGGTTGAGGAGTCGGTATTGATAAGCTCGAAGAATGGGGACTGGGTACAAACGAACCAGCTGCAGGCGTTTCATTTCTCAGTGAATTTTCCTCGGCAGATGTGAAATCGGGAACACTGTTTGAAGTTTCCTCAATCTGGGATTCATGTTCAGAACGTTGTTCATCTTTCTGTACTGGTATATTACCTTCTTGTGGTCGATTTTTTGTAAAAGGATTTAGGAATTTCAAATATGGCGCTAAATAGTACTCCTTTTTTGACCCAGCAGCGGACCCACTTTTAGACTTTGTATTTAGAGATCGTATGTAGGCTGAACGTATGGATTTCCATTTGGACTTACAATCATCACCTGCAAAAATCAGTATTATCAATAAAATTACACGAATTATTTCAGGTACTTGGCAACTGGATCCTCATTTCGAGCAATGTCTTACGTATTTAAAAGAGGTGAAACAACTATTGGAAAAATTTTCGATGAAACTTGTGATGTTATATGGATAGTTTTACAGCCAATGTACATGAAAATACCCACAACAAATGATTGGCTAGACATTTCAAAAGAATTTCTCGAAAGATGGCATTTACCTAATTGCATTGGAGCCATAGACGGAAAACATGTTAGAATGAAGAAGCCTATGACCTCTGGATCTTCATACTTTAATTATAAAGAATATTTTTCTATCCACCTTATGGCGTGTGCTGATGCAAACGGATTATTTACGAGTATCGATGTGGGTGATTATGGGAGGAATAGTGATTCAGGAGTATTTAAAAATTCGGGATTAGGCCAAGCATTAAATAATAATATTTTAAATATACCTACGCCACGGCCCTTGCCAGGTGAAGAAGAATTTGGACGGTCATTTCCTTATTATTTTGCAGCTGACGAAGGATTTCCCCTGTCCACTAATATATTACGACCGTACAGTGGTAGATCTCTAAACAATAATCGCCGAATATTTAACTATCGACTATCCCGTGGACGAAAGATTGTCGAGTGCGCCTTCGGTACGCTAGTGTCTAAATTTCGAATTTTTGAAACTCCAATTTCATGTTCAGTCGAGAAAGCAGTCAAAATTGTTAAAGCTGCTTGTGTTCTACATAACTTTATAAAAAAGAATGATAATATAATTTTTACTCCAACCGATAGCGGAAATATACCTAACCGAACTACCATTAATATAAATCAAGGGAGACCGAATAACGATGCTATAGAATATCGAGAATATTTGTTTAATTACTTCTTAAGACCATACGGACTGGTGTCATGGCAAATTAATTACACAGTGTAGCACGATTTTAAATGTATGTTACAAAGAAAGGTACTTACTCTTTTCATTGAATTTTTCGCCAATCTTAGTCCAAATAATTTCTGTGATCCGTCTGTTACTATAATCAGAGAGCGTATGGTTGTATAATATAGGGTTTTTTTCAACCTCTGCAATAAACTCAACGTAAAATTCAATGTTGTCTTTCATTTTTGCAAACCAACGCGACACAAATAACGAACATGTTCGATCTTGAATTCGTGTAGCGCGGACAACGTCTCGCCACAAAGTGCGCCCGCTACAAATGTTTCCTAAGTGTGCGTGCTCACGTACAAATATACGGGGGCGTTAAATGTGTCGCGCTTCAAATGTGGCGCCACAATTATCGAGATACAAGTGTATGCCGGGTGTGCGGCCTGCCTTAGGTAGAGAGCACTGATACCACTCCAAAGAAAAACATGCGTTATCTCTATTTTTAACGTTTACACAAGCTTATTTCATCTGAACCCATTTCGAAAGTGGAATGTATGAACTCCCTTTCAGCTGACTATGTGTATTGATATGAATTTCCAGAAAATCAATCTTTATCAAGGCCCATGCGCTGTCTCGTTCTTGGAATTCATCGCACTTGGAGAGTAACTTTGAAGAAATGTCCTCGTAGAATATAATAGATCTGAACTGAGATGCAAAAACATGTTTTGTGTATTGAATGATTTCAAATCTCGAATCACCTAATCACTGTCCTTCGTTTTCATGTATGTATAAAAAAGTTACATATTTACTTTGATAGTTATTTACGTAATTATATATACAACCGCCATAATATTAAATAGGGATCAGGTTAATTATGAGTAAAAAAATTACCACCTGCTCAAACGTTTCTTGTGTCCATGTTTGCTGTAAAACATTTTTAACAGGACTTCTTCTAGAACGACGTTCGTTGTATGTTCTGATTATCTCAATTATTTTTTTTTTTTTTTTTTTTTTAGGGATCAAATCTGCTCGCGTCCGTGGGATTTAGCCCCAGATGTCCCACACGTGTCCCTTGGGTGGTGCTAAAGGAGCAGTCTAATAAGTGGTGGTAGGCCTTGGCCGCCGGCTTACGTACCACCCCCCGGACAAAGTCATGTTGCCAAACGTTTTTTCGTGTTCCATCATGTTGTCCGGGCTAGCCGTTCAGGAGGATGGGTCGGGTATGGAGTCGCTGCTGAAGTTGACTGGTTAGTGGCACAGTATAGCGCTGCATGGGGTGATCAAGCTCGAAGAGCAGCTGGATCCGAGGCACGGTTCTCCGCTGGCCGACCGCAGATAGTAACGGGGCCCAAGTAGTGAGCTAGCCACTCACAAAAGGCTGCCCCGCCATCTAGCGAAAAATCCCAGGAGTGCGCCATCGTGCCGGTTGGCGACCGGATGCGAGGACCCGATGGACACTCTTGGGGGGGCTCGGGCGTCCCAGCGGTCTTCGAGTTTGGTTTCCCCTGTGTGTAGAGTTGTTCTGAATGTCACTGGGTTAGTAAGTAGCGTTTCATCCCACTTCCATCTTCTTACCTCCCTTCACTCTCCTACTTAATATGAAATTGAAAAGAAACAGTAAGGCGTTTTCACAGCGGTAGCACGTCCTCGCTCTTCAGGTGCACCTCGCTAACATCCGAGGCCTGCACTCAAATCTCGATTCGGTCCATCACCACCTGGAAACCGCAAAACCCCATCTACTGTTCCTTACGGAGACGCAGATCAAATGTCCAACAGACACGTCGTATCTTGCCTACCCGGGCTACACCCTTGAGCATAAGTTCAAACCACGCTCGGGTGTCTGCATGTACGCTCGTGATGACATTTGCTATCGGCGTCTCCGTAATCTTGAAGACCCCAGTTTTTCTTGTATCTGGGTATTGGTGGATACAGGCATGGAGAAAATTCTCTATGCCGGTGTCTACCGGTCGCACACTGGAGACACGGAGACAACCAGGCTCATGACACACCTCAGTGAGGCGGCTGATGTGGCACAACAGAGGTATCCTACTGCCGAATTAGTGTTTCTGGGGGATTTTAACGCTCACCACCAGGAGTGGCTATTCCCATTCCAGAACACAGACCATGCTGGGAGAGAAACGCGCAAGTTTGCCCTAACACTCAATCTCACCCAACTGGTCGAAGAGGCAACAAGGATACCAGATGTTGAAAGCCACACAGCCAATTGCTTAGACCTTCTGCTGACGACAGATCCAGACCGCTACACGGTGTCGGTATCATCACCACTAGGTAGCTCCGACCATTGTCTGGTGAAGTCTGTATCAGTCCATTCCCCACTTGACCCTAGCCCAAAAGGCACCCGGCGAATATGGCGATACAAGTCAGCAGATTGGGATGGGATGCGTTCTTTTTATGCATCTTATCCATGGCGGCAAGTTTGCTTTTCTTCCAGCGATCCCTCTGCTTGCGCGAATGCTGTGGTAGATGTGCTGCGTCAAGGTATGGAGTATTATATTCCCTTCTCTGACGTACCTCTGTCTAGCAAAGCTCGCCCTTGGTTTGGGGCTGATTGTGTTAGCGCAGAAGCGTTAAAACATGAGGCCTACACCGCATGGGCTGAAGCACGAAACCGCAAGGCTAAGGATATTCGTGAAAAGAAGAAAGCCTTTAACAAAGCTGCCAGGTCCTGCAAAAAGGTTCTGAAGAAGGCTCGCTTCAACCATATAAGCCGAATAGGGGCCAAACTTGCTTCTTATCCCGCAGGGAGTAAAGCGTTCTGGTCCCTGGCTAAGTCGGTTGAAGCGAACTTCTGCCGTCCCTCACTGCCTCCACTGCTGAAACCTGATGGGTCATTGGCTCACACCGCTAAAGAGAAAGCAAATTTATTTGCTGCAATCTTTGCGGAATCTTCACGTCTAGATGCTGGTAGTGCTGTACCTCCGACTTTACCTGTCTGCGAGTCGACCATGTCGGAAATCCGCATTCGACAGGTAGATGTACGTAAAGCGCTACGCAATTTAGATGTGAACAAGGCAAGTGGCCCTGGCGGCATTCCAGCCATAGTTCTGTGGACATGTGCGCCTGAATTGACTCCGATCCTGACACGCCTCTTCCGCCTATCTATGGAGACTGGGCAAGTACCGAAAGCTTGGAAGTTTGCCAACGTGCAGCCGGTGCCCAAAAAAGGAAGTCGTGCCGACCCTGCCAATTACAGGCCTATCTCAGTCACGTCCATTCTATGCAAGACAATGGAACGTGTACTGAACAAAAAGCTCCTTGGCTATCTTGAAGTGAATGACCTCTTGAGTGACCGGCAATATGGGTTTCGCCAGAACCGGTCAACTGGAGACCTTCTTGTATATGCCACACATATATGGAGCGAGGCCTTGGAAAAATATGGTGAAGCGCTTGCAGTCTCACTGGATATTTCTAAGGCCTTTGACAGGGTTTGGCACGATAGCCTGATTGGTAAGCTTTCAGCATATGGTTTACCTCCCAGACTGTGTGCGTGGATTAAAGACTTCTTGAGGGAACGTTCGTTACGAGTAGTCGTTGATGGCTGCTCATCGGAACTAATGGCTATAAATGCTGGGGTACCTCAAGGATCAGTTCTTTCGGCAACACTCTTTCTGCTCCACATTAATGACCTGCTGAAACCCGGTACCTTTGGGTACGCAGACGATAGCACAGTTGTCGAGCGATATATATCCGACGCACCGACTGGTGAAGTTCAAGTCCAGCTTGAAAGAGAGGCGATGATTGGACGATTAAACTCAAGCTTGTTGGCCGTGTCCGATTGGGGCGATGCCAATTTAGTAAGTTTTAATGCGTCCAAAACACAGGCGTGTCTTTTCTCCGCTAAACGGAGAGCATTTCATCTATCTCCGACTTTTCGAAGTGTATCAATACCGGTGGCGAATCGGTTAGAGCTTCTTGGTGTGTCCTTAACTTCGAATTTAAACTTCGGGTTTTACATCGAAGCCAGAGCGCAACTGGCCGCTAAGAAGCTTGGTATCCTCGCAAAGGTGAGGCAGTACTTCACACCTGGGCAGCTTCTTAATTTATATCAAGCACAAGTCCGTTCGTGTATGGAGTACTGCAGCCACCTCTGGGATGGATCCGCGAAATACCAACTGGAGGCTCTAGACTCCATTGACCGACGAGCCAAAAGACTTATAGGCGATGATAAGCTGGTTGAGTCTAAACTACAGAGTCTCGGTCATCGTCGCAGGGTCGCTTGTCTATCGGTATTCTATCGCATACATTTCGGAGAGTGTGCGCAGGAATTACATGAGCTGATTCCTCCATGCCCTTTTTATCATCGGACAACAAGACGCTCTGATGGCCGTCACCCTTTTATGGTTGACATTCCCTCAGTTCGCTCGAAGCGTTTCGCTTCCACATTTATCATCCGCACAGCGAAGGAGTGGAACTCATTACCCGTGTCTTTGTTTCCCGAACAGTATAATTTGGGAGTCTTCAAGTCTAGAGTGAATAGGTATCTTCTAGGCAAGCATGCTACATCTTCGGCCGCATCATCACTTTCCATCAGGTGAGATAGGGGCCAAATGTTTGCCTATAATGAATAAAAAAAAAAAAACTCAATTTTATACAACAATAACTTATGAGCATTAGTACTGTATATTCAAATTTCCCCCTTTGTGAAATATTTTTGGTTCTTCATCATCGTACATGCCAGTAGACGGATCGTTAAAATAAAATCTCATTGTCCAATCTCTTACCAAAACACCTTTCTCATCCATCAAGTCCACACTCTTCAAAATCCACAATTTATCACAAAGTTTTGATGAAGACATATCACCTTGCTCCAACAATGAAACATTTGACATTATTTAATTGCTCACTTTAGGTATATCACATAAGTTTACTGGAAAAGATACGTCATCAAATCTAAGTTTGTTAGAATTCATAATATAAGATGAAACACGATCTGATTTTTGAACAACAGGATATAATGCCGTAAGTGATGAATAGAATAGAATAGAATTATTTATTGGCCTTATAACATCAACAGCTACACTAGGCAAGTCAATTAACAATATAAATTTGATAATGGTAAGATATTTAAATAATTAAACAATGTATGGTTCACAATATTGATATAAAATAAAATATTAATACAATTTCAAAATAACTTAATAGGATTAATAGTAAAAATGTCTTAAATTATCATAGAATAGAGATGTCAAAGTGTTTAAATTAATTAAAATGTCAACAATACATACTTATTATTATGTCATACTCGTACAATACATTATAGTAATTTTAATTTGCATCAAATATACGTTATTACTACTAATCTCATATAATTTACTAATTAAATTTAAATCAATCATTTCACAAGGCTTATTTATGGCGTGAACGAAGATTCTACAAGATGCGTTTTCAGAAATTCATTTAAAGAATAATAAGGGTTCAATTCGAAAAATAGCTTTATCTTTCTTTTAAAGTGATTTGCGGGTAATTCTCTGATACTAGGTGGCAATTTGTTGAACATGCAAATTTTGTTATAGATACCCTGCTTTTTTACTTTTACTAGTCTAGTACTTGGTTTAAATAGATTTTCTTTGTTTCGTAAGTCATATGTATGTACATCTTTGTTTTTTGTCAGCTTAGCATCATACATTTCAAGTAGACAGTTGTATATATACATCGATATTACTGTCATAATTTTGTTATTTTTAAAATGTTCTCTCACTGATGTGCGTTTCCTTAAGCCCAGCATTATTCTGATTGCCCTTTTTTGAGATCTTAATACTCTTTTTATGTCTGCCCCATTACCCCAGACCGTGATAGCATATTGTATTATTGAGTGTACATGGGCAAAATATACTGATTTTATAGCTTTTTTATCTATTAAAGGTTTCAGTTTCAGAAGTGCATAATTGGCACTGGCAATTTTTTTACACACTTTTTTAATGTGAGGTGCATGACTGATTGTGTGGTCTATTGTATAGCCCAAGAATACATTTTCTTTAATGTCAGCTTCACAGTTCAAAATCTTTCGCGTTTGATAATGTATAATGACACTTTTACTATCGTTGAGAATTATACCGTTTGCATTGAACCATTCTTTTAGAACATGCATTGCGTCATTTACTTTTATTTTTAAATCGTCTTTAGATTTATCACTTACTCCTACATGCGTGTCATCGGCAAATAAGTTAATATAAGTCCAGTCTGGCATAGATTTCACAAGGTCGTTTATGAAAATCAGAAACAGAACGGGTCCCAACACTGAACCTTGGGGTACCCCTATATCAATATAGCCCAAAGATGATTGAGCTTGATTAACTGATACAATTTGACAACGATTCTGCAGATATGTACGCATCATATTTAGTTCGGACCCTTGAAATCCATAATATTGTAATTTTAAAATTAATATATCGTGTCTTAAACAATCGAATGCTTTGGACAAATCGCAGAAAATACTTGCGCATTTTTGCGATTTGTCCAGTGATTCGAGGATATAGTAAATAACTTTTCTGATTGCCATTTCCGTCGATCGACCTGGACGGAAAC
Source organism: Plagodis pulveraria (assembly GCA_963890685.1). Classification (NCBI taxonomy): domain Eukaryota; kingdom Metazoa; phylum Arthropoda; class Insecta; order Lepidoptera; family Geometridae; genus Plagodis; species Plagodis pulveraria. Next base: position 23,537,144 of record OY982967.1, read on the forward strand.
CAAATTGAGAGGCAGTAAAAAGATTATTCCGTTCAAAGTAATCTAGAATCCTCTTTTTAATAACAGACTCGAATATTTTTGACATAGTCGGTAATATGCAGATGGGTCTATAGTTGTCAAGTTCATTACTATCCCCTTTCTTGTATATCGGAATAACTCTGCCTGGTTTAAGGCAGTTAGGAAATATTCCTTTTTCAATACAGTAATTGATAATTTCGTAAAGCAGTTCAATAATGTGTTTGTTTGATAAAATTAATTCTTTCAATGTCATGGAGTTAATATCGTAAATGTCAGGTGTAGCAGTTTGTTTAATGTTTCGTATAATCGTCAGTAATTCCTTAATATCTATTTGGTCAAATTTAATTTTATTGTTACACTTAATTCCTACATTTAAATATTGCAAACATTTTAAGGTATCAACCTTGTTGTTGTCAGAAATTAAATTACGTGCAATGTTTCTAAAAAAATTATTAAAGGTGTCAGCTATTATTTTATAGTCTGTTATTTCTTTACCTTCTGATTTTATTTTACGAATGTTTTGCTTATTATTCGATTTTTTATTGTACTTTGCCTGTTCATTAATGATATTCCAGGTTTCTTTTATTCTATTTTTTGAAACACGTATTCTTTGTCCATATTGTAACTTTTTAGCTGCCATGAAAACCTTTCTTAAAATTTTTTTATACTTCCTTATATGTGCCATTCTTTGTTCGTTAGGGTTAATCTCTTGCAACATCTCCATTTTCGCTAAATTATTTTTAGATATTGCTATGCCTTCTGTTGTCCACTTTTTAGAAACATTATGTTTAACATATTTTTTCCTAGGAAACGCTGTGTTATAATGAAATTTGATTGCATCATGTAAAATATTCATTTTCTCATTTGCATCTTCATTTGCCATAATTTGGGTTTTTAAATTTATAAAATCTTTGTCAAAAAGGTAATGAAAATAGTTTTTGTTATTCACTGACATATTTCTCCTGTAGAATGAGGGTTTATTTTCATTGTTCTTGTTTGTAACATTGTTATTAAATATTATTAGCTTAATTACTTTATGGTCAGATAGCCTACGATCTAATACAATGCCTTTGCAGTTGTCAAAATTCACTATAAAATTATCCAGACAAGTTGCAGTGGTGCCTTGTATTCTAGTTGGTTCATTAATTACAAAATTAAAGTTATAATTATTTATGATTTTTAGCAGTCGCTTGATACATTTACTTGGTTTTAAGATGTTCAAATTGAAATCTCCTGCTAGTACGACTCGTTTTCCTTCACGACTAAGTTTTAGTAACAATTTATTGAGTAACGCAAAGAAGAGGTCTATATCTTTGTCAGGTCTATATACTACTATTATGATAAGCTTAGAAGATTTCAATTCAATTGCTGCTATTTCAAAATTCATTTCAATGACCAATTAAAACATAAATAATATGTGTTTTTCACATTTACAACAGCTTTTTTGACTTTAATATCGTAGGGTAAATCTATATATGAAGTTCCACGAAGGGGGTTAACCTTGTTTACATTAATGTCAATAGATTTTATTTGTTTGACTCCACTCAACATTTTTATCAATAGCTAATGTACTATTAACATTCTTTGGTAATATTATCATCTCAAGATCTTGGATCGTGGTTGTTAATAACGTAATAGCTTTTAAAAATAATTAAGCATCTAAGTTATAATCAGATACATTCATACAGTCATCAATAACAAGTTGCGAAGACGTTTCTCTCTGATTAGAATAATTATGAACAAGATTAAACTGTGCGCAGATTTAAAAAATAAAAATCAACTTTGGAAAGTAGCGTCTATGCAGCAAACAGATGTTGCAATGCCTTCGTATTTAATCAGCAACTTAGACCCCGACTCCAAACCGGGTTCTCATTGGGTAGCGATACACATCGATAGCAAGGGTATATAGGTCAATATTTTGACTCGTATGGTGGTCGTCCTACAGGTTACCATCGATCGTTTTTAAAAAGGAATACAAGGCTATGGAATTTTAATAATAGTAGACTACAAAATAACTGGACCACTGTATGCGGCGAATATAGCTTACTGTATTTGTATTAGAAATTCCATGGGAAGAGTATGTCTGATTTTATACGACTATTCGGTACGGACACACTGTACAATGATATAATACTTAATAATATGTTTCAATCCTGTTTCATTGATAAATAAAGATAAATAAACTATGTAAAATAAACCCTTGTTATTAACTCATTGGCATCGCCGATAATGATAACAATAAAATTTTTATTCATAACTAGGATATAGTGGTCCTGACGATGCCAACTTTTTAATCCTATAGAATGTATTTATCAAAGAAAAACAATAGATTGGCATGTAAGTTTTAAAATCATTGATTAAGCATGTATGGTTGCCCGCCTTCGCAAAGCCAGTAGAGAAATATCCGTTAGAGATGTTCATGTAAAAAAATATCGATGTTTTTTTCGATATAATATATCGTAGTGTAATATGGATAACTTGAGATATATCGAACAAATATATCGATATTTTTAAAATATTGTAAGTAGTTACTTGTATTTAACTAATATTAAATAGGGATCAGGTTAATTATGAGTAAAAAAATTACGCATCTGATCTGCGCGTAAAGAATTGTAGCTTTTTCTTTTCTATCACACCAATATGAAAGATTCATAAATCCCAGTACTTTTCTCTAAACCTTGCAAAAACAAAATTTTATTTTCCCTTTTGGCTTGCAATCTGCTTCTCTGCTGCGTAAGAACCTGCGCGGCTTTTGGAGAAAAGTCGTTCAGATGGAACTGAGCTAGCCACCTTAGTTAAATATTTAAATGCCACATTGTATAACGTTGAAACTGTATTTTATAGTTTGTTCACACATTTAAAGAGTTTTGGTTAAATCTACTGACTGGAGCCCTCAAATAAAGCGACAACTCATCTGAAAGACTCATTAGTTTTTTTTTGTTTTTCACGTTCGCTGGACCAATTTATTGTGATCACTCCAGAGATCCGACGATAAACTAATTTTGTCTGAATTGTCAGAGTCAGATTCCACAGTACATTCATCTTACCGATTTGTTTTAATCATGTCTTTAATTTTACTGACGGTATGATAGGTTTCTTCTAGGTAAGCGTGCTCCATCTTAGACCACATAAATGCTTAACATCGGGCAGGGAGTGGTCAAACGCGAACCTAAATCGAATTAGAAAAAAAAATTGTAGTGATAAGCATAACGTATTTACACAGTAAAAGGAAATAAGTCATATCTGGTAATGATGATAAAATATGTATTGACCTGATTATTACATAAACACATTCGCTTAGGGGCATTATAAAATTAAATAAAAAAAAACATACACACAGATAATAGCATTTTTTATTTGAATATTTTCCAATCACATTTATCGATATAATATGAATACTTATTATTCCGACATGTTATGTTTATATACGGGCACCGATTAAAATTTCGCTGACGCTCTGACCAAGGATCATCCTGCTCTTCCCAAGCCATCAATCCACCACGACAATGAAAACATATTGTTCTATCACCATGCCCAGTGTAGGAGAATCCGGCATCTGCTAGTCGCTCTGGTTTTTGACGTGCTGGCTGGCTAATCTATAAACTGTACAGTCGTACTTTTTGTGAACTAAAGTATGGAAGCAAGGGGCCGCAATAATGTATATCCTCATTTTGAGAAATTTCTGAAAACTTAATCGACAAAAAACATTATGTGCTTATCAAACTGCTCATAAAATTTCGTAAGAATAGGTTAAAAAATGCGACCTGTAGAGGAGAACAACCGGACATACGAAAGCATTATTGTGTAAGTTATAGCAGAGACGCTTCGCTCGAACTAAGTTCTCGCTCGGTCGATTAAATTGCATTGGCACTTGACAAACTACTTGACTGCTAGCACCTCGTCCTTTCTTTGCTAATTCTTTATCAGTTTGCAGTTACGTTTGGCAACCTCTGCGGTTCGTCCGTATAGTTATACCTATAACTTCTGAGGCGGTTCGTCCGTATATATTTTAAGACAAACATTTTTTTTTTACTGTATTCTCTTCAATAATACAAAAGTAGAATACAATACAATATAATGAAGAAAACAAGTTTTTTTTACATTCGTTCGCTCTGTAACCATTTCTCAAATGCAACTACTTCAATCCTACTACAGTGACATATTTTGCGAGATTTTTGGTTGTCGCCCTTGAATGCTACATGACGATCACAATTTTTTATATAACCCAAATCATAAATTTCCATAAGTGTTTCTGCTTTTGGACAACCGTATACTTCATACTTAAAGTTTTCTAGGTGTAACGAATCTAAAATTTTCCCCCCTTTGTATGATCATAGAAATTTATTTTTCGGATCTAAGTTATGAATATTTTTTTTTAATTCTCGTAAACTGAGGTCTCTCGTGTAGTTTCTAATTAACATTAAATGGATGTAATTTACACAAAATACATTTCTTTACTCTTTTCACCATATATTAAACAATGTAGTAGTTTTAAGTGAAATAGCATTACAGTTTTTTCTGCTATATTACATATTGCAACTTCTTTAAAATATATATCTGATTTTATTGGAAAACCATCTATGTCAATAATGAAGTGGATAGAAAGACCCATTTTTTTACACTTGATAAATATGGTTGTTTTGTACACAAAGAAAAGACAATTGTAAAATGAAAATATAAAATATAAGATTCAAAAAACTATACCTTCGCTAATACACAAAGTCAAAGCATTTATAAGTATATTACCTATTTGTTCACTAAACATGTGGTTGTGAGTAAAACTCTGTCGGTGTATTTTTCAATATATCAAACCATTCGTTTCTATTCAGATTAATGTCCCCCACTGTGTCTTCCTGATGATATGATAGATTGTCCCAAATCTGTAACACGGTATATATCTCACAATCACTGAAATTACTTTCTTGATAAAGCATATGTAACAATCTAGTGACATCTCCATGTAGTCTAGCAAGTGGTAGCGAACGTGTCCAAAATCGTAGTAGTTTGTTGTTTCCAATATAATTCAACCATGCAGTTTTGCATTCATTTTCCATCACACCGAGCAGGTTAAGGAGACCATTTGAAAGTATCATCTTGATATAAAAATTATCTTGTCACAGTAATAAAAAAACGTTTTACTATTCTTCAAATGATATTATCCACGATTTGCCACATCCCTTCCCACGGTCCCTTATTGATTATAGACACTGTGCCTTTTTGCAAGTACTCAAACATGTCCTCACTTAAATCATGAAATCTTGAGGGGAATGTTACAGTGAATCTACTATCAAGCTGAACAATTGTTTGCATTCTGTTGGGTTGAAACTTTGATACAGGTCTTTTTACATGCACAATCATGTAAGGTTTTTTATCTCCAAGATACAAGAGTTTAGTTCAATGTATAATCGCAAACAATGCCACTGCTTATGAACTCGATTCAAATAATTACACTTTTTAAAAAAGAAAACCTACAACTTCTTTTATTATCGCATATGATAACAGAAGTTCTTAACACTCTTGTCTGTGAAACAGAAACCACAAAATTAATTTAATTTGGATGCTTTTCCAACGCGTGTTTTGTCGGACCAGGTGTTACAAAGCTTCACATCGACTCTTTTGGCTACATTTTATATTGTCTTACCAAAAAAAGAATTACTCATAAGTTTATAAAAATCTTTCTCAAAAGATTTTGTGGCTACCATTAATTTTGCAGTATTTAAATCTAAATAGGATTTCAACCAATCGGTAAGATAAGATTCCGTGTATTTTTTACATATTATACCGTGTTCTATAGCTTGTTTCGCATATGGTAGTAGGCATATAGTGTATTATATAATTTTTTTCTCTTCGAGAGTGAGTACAAGTTTATTCGTTCGGCCGTTGGATGGTTTTTTGTTTCTGCACAAAATAGATATTCATTGTGTAAATCATGTAAAGATTCAGGCTACTCTAGATCAACCTCTAAAAAGTAACAAAATTTGTGAATTGGGAATCTGTTCAAGAATATTGAATGATTGAATTTCACTCTCACTCAGCCAGGTCAAATTGGCAAAAGGTAGGTGTCTACTCATCGCATCCCCATAGAGATTATTTATATCTAAATAAATTATGAATTTGCTTTCTTTTGAGTGGGGTCATGTGTACTCATAAACTTGTTGTTTGCAATACTGTGTCATTTGGAAACTTGACTAATGCCACCTCTAATGCCTAGTCTCCTTAACTAATATCTCTATAATCTAATGCCAGCATTTATTTTATATATTGCACCTTAATAGTCAGTGAGAAGTTCTAGTTTTATTCTCGTTTCTTTTAACATGGCATTCCATGAGTGACCGGGTGCTGTTAAGTATCTACACATTAATCAAACAAACCTACTGAAAGTTTTCCAAGACCTCCACTAATAGCAAGACATCTGTTTTTTAATACAAAGCAAAATATTAATAAATATTCCCCCAAGCTGTTTAAATTGATTGTTTTCCACACCATCTGTGCATGGTTATAGTCATCGCCAGAAATGTGCGACTTTGTTAAAGAACTGTAAAAATATTTTATTTTCAAGCTTTTCCCAACAATCGATATATTCATAGGGAAAAACACCCTTACGCGTCAACAACATAGTTTGTTCGCGATTGGGAAAATGACCATTTCAACAATGTAAATTGATCACAATTTTTTCACAGGCTTATGCTATTTGCTCATTTAATAACTAGAATAAGAATTCTAGTTGTTAAATGACAATGATCAATCACCTTAATATGTGTTGGCAGGAAAGGTTTTTCACAGACGTGGCAAGATGTGTTTTGAGGTAATTCATCTTTTTGTAAATTGTATGGAAGCTTAACGGTAAATTTTTTGCTATTTCACAAATATCACAGGGTAGGTTAGGAACACAATGCTTAACACAGTCCTCACCACGATATGTAACAAATTTAGATAGTGAATCATCATAATTACATTTAATGTAGTATGCAAACGGACTCAATCAGTAGGTATGGAGGAGTAGATGGATTAGCAATAATTTATATATGGGTTTTTAAGAACTATAAAAAATTGGCTCTGGCAGCTATTCACCTACAAAGGTTCCTACAAATGGGTCGGAGAGCAACTAAACAACGTCATGAATGGATATAACAACAAAGTACATCGCACTATCGGGGTATCCCCAGCGAGCGTGAATCACATCAATGCCGACAACCTCTTATCTACTGTATACAGTCATATTAAAATAAGGTCAAAACCTAAGTACGCGTGCGGTGATTATGTTCGTATCAGTAAATATAAGAGTGTTTTTTCAAAGCATTAGACTGGAAATTGGAGTACGAAAATTTTTCAAGTAGTGAAAGTTATTAATACTAACCAGGTCACATATCAGCTGCAATATGAAAATAAACAACCAGTGACGATCACAATTTTTTATATAACCCAAATCATAAATTTCCATAAGTGTTTCTGCTTTTGGACATCCTAATACTTCTAAATTAAAGTTTTCTAGGTGTAACGAATCTAAAAATGTTTCCCCTTTGTATGCTCATAGAAATTCATTTTTCGGATCGAAGTTATGAATAGATTTTTAAATTCTCGTAAACTGAGGTCTCTCGTGTAGTTTCTAATTAACATTCCATGGATGTAATTTACACAAAATACATTTCTTTACTCTTTTCACCATATATTAAACAATGTAGTAGTTTTAAGTGAATTAGCATTACAGTTTTTCTGCTATATTACATATTGCAACTTCTTTAAAATATATATCTGATTTTATTGGAAAACCATCTATGTCAATAATGAAGTGTTTTGTACACAAAGAAAAGACAATTGTAAAATGAAAATATAAAATATAAGATTTAAAAACTATACCTTCGCTAATACACAAAGTCAAAGCATTTATAAGTATATTACCTATTTGTTCACTAAACATGTGGTTGTGAGTAAAACTCTGACGGTGTATTTTTCAATATATCAAACCATTCGTTTCTATTCAGATTAATGTCCCCCACTGTGTCTTCCTGATGATATGATAGATTGTCCCAAATCTGTAACACGGTATATATCTCGCAATCACTGAAATTACTTTCTTGATAAAGCATATGTAACAATCTAGTGACATCTCCATGTAGTCTAGCAAGTGGTAGCGAACGTGTCCAAAATCGTAGTAGTTTGTTGTTTCCAATATAATTCAACCATGCAGTTTTGCATTCATTTTCCGTCACACCGAGCAGGTTAAGGAGACCATTTGAGTGTATCATCTTGATGTAAAAATTATCTTGTCACTGTTATTAAAAAACGTGTTACTATTCTTCAAATTTGATTATCCACGATTTGCCACAGGGTCCCTTATTGATTATATACACTGTGCCTTTTTGCAAGTACTCAAACATGTCCTCACTTAAATCATGAAATCTTGAGGGGAATGTTACAGTGAATCTACTATCAAGCTGAACAATTGTTTGCATTCTGTTGGGTTGAAAACTTTGATACAGCCCTTTTTACACGCACAATCATTTAAGGTTTTTTTATCTCCAACACACAAGATTTTAATTCAATGTATAATCGCAAACAATGCCACTGCTTAAATGAACTCGATTCAAATAATTACACTTTTTAAAAAAGAAAACCTACAACTTCTTTTAGTATCGCATATGATAACGGAAGTTTTTAACACTCTTGTCTGTGAAATAGAAACCACAAAATTAATTTAATTTGGATGCATTTCCAACGCGTGTTTTGTCGGACCAGGTGTTACAAAGCTTCACATCGACTCTTTTGGCTACATTTTATATTGTCTTACCAAAAAAAAGAATTATTCATAAGTTTATAAAAATCTTTCTCAAAAGATTTAGTGGCTACCATTCATTTTGCAGTATTTAAATCTAAATAGGATTTCAACCAATCGGATATGATAGATTCCGTGTATTTTTTACATATTATACCGTGTTCTATAGCTTGTTTCGCATATGGTAGTAGGCATATAGTGAATTATATATTTTTATTCTCTTCGAGAGTGAGTACAAGTTTTTTCGTTCGGCCGTGGGATGGTTTTTTGTTTCTGCACAAAATAGAATTCAGGCTACTCTAGATCAACCTCTAAAAAGTAACAAAATTTGTGAATTGGGAATCTATTCAAGAATATTGAATGATTGAATTTCACTCTCGCTCAGACAGGTCAAATTGGCAAAAGGTAGGTATCTACTCATCGCATCCCCATAGAGATTATTTATATCTAAATAAATTATGAATTTGCTTTCTTTTGAGTGGGGTCATGTGTACTCATAAACTTGTTGTTTGCAATACTGTGTCATTTGGAAACTTGACTTTTGCCACCTCTAATGCCAGCATTTATTTTATATATTGCACCTTAATAGTCAGTGAGAAGTTCTAGTTTTACTCTCGTTTCTTTTAACATGGCATCCCATGAGAGACCGGGTGCTGTTAAGTATCTACACATTAATCAAACAAACCTACTGAAAGTTTTCCAAGACCTCCACTAATAGCAAGACATCTGTTTTTTAATACAAAGCAAAATATTAATAAATATTCCCCCAAGCTGTTTAAATTGATTGTTTTCCACACCATCTGTGCATGGTTATAGTCATCGCCAGAAATGTGCGACTTTGTTAAAGAACTGTAAAAATATTTTATTTTCAAGCTTTTCCCAACAATCGATATATTCATAGGGAAAAACACCCTTACGCGTCAACAACATAGTTTGTTCGCGATTGGGAAAATGACCATTTCAACAATGTAAATTGATCACAATTTTTTCACAGGCTTATGCTATTTGCTCATTTAACAACTAGGATAAGAATTCTAGTTGTTAAATGACAATGATCAATCACTTTAATATGTGTTGGCAGGAAAGGTTTTTCACAGATGTGGCAAGATGTGTTTTGAGGTAATTCATCTTTTTGTAAATTGTATGGAAGCTTAACGGTAAATTTTTTGCTATTTCACAAATATCACAGGGTAGGTTAGGAACACAATGCTTAACACAGTCCTCACCACGATATGTAACAAATTTAGATAGTGAATCATCATAATTACATTTAATGTAGTATGCAAACGGACTCAATCAGTAGGTATGGAGGAGTAGATGGATTAGCAATAATTTATATATGGGTTTTTAAGAACTATAAAAAATTGGCTCTGGCAGCTATTCACCTACAAAGGTTCCTACAAATGGGTCGGAGAGCAACTAAACAACGTCATGAATGGATATAACAACAAAGTACATCGCACTATCGGGGTATCCCCAGCGAGCGTGAATCACATCAATGCCGACAACCTCTTATCTACTGTATACAGTCATATTAAAATAAGGTCAAAACCTAAGTACGCGTGCGGTGATTATGTTCGTATCAGTAAATATAAGAGTGTTTTTTCAAAGCATTAGACTGGAAATTGGAGTACGGAATTTTTTCAAGTAGTGAAAGTTAATAATACTAACCCGGTCACATATCAGCTGCAATATGAAAATAAACAACCAGTGATTGGTGGTTTTTATGAACAAGAGTTTTTTTTTTATACTGAACTGGGTAGCACTTGACCACTATCTCACCTGATGTTAAGTGATTATGCGATCGACGATGGAGCGCGCTTACCCAGAAGATACCTATTCACTCGCGTTTTGAAGACCCCTACATCGTACTTAAACGGAAACACAGACTCAGGCAGGGTGTTTCACTCCCTAGCGGTTCGTATGATAAACGAAGAAGTAAATCGCTTCGTTCGGGTAAATGGAATATCCACCACAAAGCGGTGGCGCTTCTGAGTATCCCTAGAAGTCCGATTGAAGAATGGGGATGGCGGAATCAAATTGGGAAGTTCCATTGCACACTCACCGAAATGTATCCGATAAAAAACCGATAAAGAAGCGACTTTGCGGCGATGCTCGAGACTCTGGAGTCTCTTGCGTACTAGGTGGTCGTCGTTAATGAGTCTCTTGGCTCTCCTCTCAATAGCTTCCAGTGTCTCCAGCTGGTATTTGGCAGAACCATCCCAAAGGTGAGAACAGTACTCCATACACGACCGGACTTGGGCTTGATAAAGATTAAGCAACTGTCCCGGTGTGAAGTATTGTCTCACCTTAGACAAAACACCAAGCTTTTTTGAGGCAAGCTGGGCTCAATATAGGAGCCGAAATTGAGAGTCGGTGTTAATGAGATGCCAAGAAGCTCAAGGTGGTTTCTTATCGGCACGGACACATCCCTGAAAGTAGGAGCCAGGTGAAAAGGGCTCCGTTTGGCGGAGAAAAGACACGCCTGGGTTTTAGCAGCATTGAATTTAACTAGATTGGCATCGCCCCAATCGGAGACTGCCTGCAAAGAAAAGTTCAAGCGCTGGACCATCGCTTCCCTATGAGACTGGATTTGTAATGCACTGGTTCGTGTGTTAGATGTGTAACTCTCCACAACGGTGCTGTCATCTGCGTACCCAAAAATACCGGGTTTCAGTAGGTCATTAATATGCAGCAGAAAAAGTGTTGCAGAGAGCACTGATCCTTGAGGGACTCCAGCATTTATTGCCAATTGGGCGGAAGAACAGCCATCGATGACCACTCGAATCGACCGATCCCTCAAGAAATCTGAAATCCAAACGCACAAACCAGTGGGAAGGCCGTATGAAGGAAGCTTGCTAATGAGGCTATCGTGCCAAACCCTGTCGAAAGCCTTCGAGATATCGAGAGAGACAGCAAGCGCCTCTCCGTGGTTCTCGATGGCTGAGCTCCAGATGTGATAGGCATACGCTAGAAGATCCCCAGTAGACCGGTTTCGGCGAAATCCGTATTGTCGGTCACTGAGGAGATCGTTCACTTCTAGGTATGCCAGGAGCCTGTGGTTCAGTACACGTTCCAACGTCTGACATAGTATGGAAGTGACTGAAATAGGCCTGTAATTGGCAGGGTCTGCGCGACTACCTTTTTTGGGCACGTTTGCAAGCTTCCAGGACTTCGGCACTTGACCAGTCGTCATAGACAAGCGAAAGAGGCGAGTCAATACAGGAGTCAACTCTGGCGCACACATCCTCAAGACTACAGCTGGTATACCGTCTGGACCACTAGCTTTGTTCACGTCTAGAGATTTCTGACATTAACGTCCCGCAATTTGGCAGACTAGAAGGTACAGCATTACCAGCATCTAGAGGTGAAGACTCTGCAAATAGAGTGGCAAATAAATTTGCTTTCTCTTCAGCAGTATGCGCTAGTGAGCCGCCAGGTTTCAGCAGTGGAGGCAGTGAGGGACGGCAGAAGTTCTCTTCGATCGACCTCGCCAGGGACCAGAACACTTTACTACCCGAAGGGTAAGAGGCAAGTTTGTTCCCTGTTCGGCGTATGTGGTCGAAGCGAGCCTTCTTGAGAGCCTTTTTGCGGGACTTGGTGGCAAGGTTAAATGTTTTTTTCTCTTTTTCTAGTTGCAGAAAGCAAGTATCCTGATGGAAAAAACTGTTGAAAAGGAAATGTTATAAAGTATTAGTTAAGTATATGGTTTGGTATAAATTCTAAAAGTTGGATATATAAAGAAAATAAGATGGAATAATAATGTCTTTTATTTTAAATACTATAATTGAGTAGGTACTTATATGTATATACTATGCTATGAGTATGTATCTATATGTTTATACATTATACAGTATTTTCTTTTATAGATAGTACAATATCATTCTGATATATGACATATTTTTTTTTTACATTACAGTATTCTCTTTAATAATACAAAAGTAGAATACAATACAATAGAATGCAATAAATACAATATAATGAAGTAAACAAGTTTTTTTTACAATCGTTTGCTCTGTAACCATTTCGGAAATGTAACTACCTCAACCCTACTACAGTGACATATTTTGTGAGATTTTTGATTGTCGCCCTTGAATGCTACATGACGATCACAATTTTTTATATAACCCAAATCATAAATTTCCATAAGTGTTTCTGCTTTTGGACATCCTAATACTTCTAAATTAAAGTTTTCTAGGTGTAACGAAACTAAAAATGTTTCCCCTTTGTATGCTCATAGAAATTCATTTTTCGGATCTAAGTTATGAATAGATTTTTTAAATTCTCGTAAACTGAGGTCTCTCGTGTAGTTTCTAATTAACATTACATGGATGTAATTTGCACAAAAATACATTTCTTTACTCTTTTCACCATATATTAAACAATGTAGTAGTTTTAAGTGAAATAGCATTACAGTTTTTTCTGCTATATTACATATTGCAACTTCTTTAAAATATATATCTGATTTTATTGGAAAACCATCTATGTCAATAATGAAGTGGATAGAAAGACCCATTTTTTTACTCTTGATAAATATGGTTGTTTTGTACACAAAGAAAAGACAATTGTAAAATGAAAATATAAAATATAAGATTTAAAAAACTATACCATCGCTAATACACAAAATCAAAGCATTTATAAGTATATTACCTATTTGTTCACTAAACATGTGGTTGTGAGAAAAACACTGACGGTTTGATTTTCAATATAACCATTCGTTTCTATTCAGAATAATGTCCCCCACTGTGTCTTCCTGATGATATGATAAATTGTCCCAAATCTGTAACACGGTATATATCTCACAATCACTGAAATTACTTTCTTGTGCAAGTGGTAGCGAACGTGTCCAAAATGACCATTTGAGTGTATCATCTTGATGTAAAAAATTTCTTGTCACTGTAATAAAAAAACGTTTTACTATTCTTTAAATTTGATTATCCACGATTTGCCACAGGGTCCCTTATTGATTATATACACTGTGCGTTTTTGCAAGTACTCAAACATGTCCTCACTTAAATCATCGAATTTTCAGGGGAGTGTTACAGTGAATCTACTATCAAGCTGAACAATTGTTTGCATTCTGTTGGGTTGAAACTTTGATACAGCTCTTTTTACATGCACAATCATGTAAGGTTTTTTTTATCTCCAAATTGGAAATATTCGCCCAATTTTTAGCTGCACCAAAGAGTTTAGTTTTATCGAAACTTGGTTAACAGACATACCTTAAAAAAAATGAAAATTATAGATATAATAAATTAAAAAAATCTTACGTTTCTATTGCACTTTTTTAGAGAGTTTGTATATTTGCGAAATTACAAGCCAAGCTCGTTTTAATAAAGCCACAGTATACCTAGATGACCCACTGATTTTTGGCAAGACCCCTTCTGAATGTATGGATCGGTTAGAAGACGTCCTCAAACTATTGGAAAACGCGCAACTCAAACTGAACTTGTCAAAATGCAGTTTCCTTAAAAGTAAAATTGAATACCTAGGGTACGAAATTGACTCGGCTGGCATACGTCCAGGGACAGCAAAAATTCAGAGCGTCATAGAAACAACAAAATGTCCATAAACATTTTGTGGTAAGGGAAAATCTATGACGTATACTCGCAAACAAAGCAACTGGTAAAATGAACTCGATTCAAATAATTGCACTTTTTAAAAAGAAAACCTACTACTTCTTTTATTATCGCGTGTGATAACGGAAGTTGTTAACACTCTTGTGACTTCCTTTTGAACACTATTTTTCTTAGTGAATCAGAAACTACAAAATTAATTTATGTTGGTTGCTTTTCCAACGCGTGTGAAATACAACTTTAAGAAATATATGTGTGTAGGTATGAAAATATGACAATGTTATTCTATTTTATTGGAAATTCCAGGAAAATCAATCATACAGCTACTATCTGGGAACTTTCAGTTTTTCATTTCTTCAACTGTTCATATCCCCCATAAATTACACCTTCTACCGCCATCTATTAATGCACACAGGTTTCCCTCGAAGGATATAGCGTTGTTGATGTTGTCACAGTCGTAGTAGTAGTAGTTGTGGATGTCAATTCTGGTGTTGGTGGTGGTGACGTAGCAGTAGTAATAGATGATGGTGATAGTGATGATGATAATTTATCTTTCTCAGTAGCAAGAGTGGATTTATCATCACGTCTCGGCAATTTCACTCCAAACCACAATTATCTGCATACACCTGCTCAAACGTTTCTTGTGTCCATGTTTGTTGCAAAACATTTTTAACAGGATTTCGTCTAGAACAACGTTCGTTGTCTGTTTTGATTATCTCAATTTTATACAACAATAACTTATGAGCATTAGTACATTACTGCATATTCAAATTTACCCTTCTGTACAATATTTTCGGTTCTTCATCATTGTACATGTCAGTAGACGGATTGATAAAATAAAATCTCAATTGTCCAATCTCTTACTAAAACACCTTTCTCATCCACCAAGTCCACACTCTTCAAAACCCACAATTTATCACAAAGTTTTGATGAAGACATATCACCTTGCTCCATCAATGAAACATTTCTTTGCAGAAACTCAGTATTGTTTGCATTTTGCAAACGGAATAATACGATCCACGGAAGTATACTCGTCCACAACATTATTGAAATAATTAAACCATGATTGCGGAGAAAGCCTTTTTATATAAAGGTCATTTATGCCTTTGCGATAGAACTCTGGTGGTCTAGATTTGACAAACTGTGTGAAAGCATTTTGTACTGCCTCCTGGAAAGAAAACTTTTTATCACGAAGATAGCTGTCCAAATCACGAAAAAAATGGTTATCTGTTGTAGCAAGGTCTAGCGAATACGGAGGATGACAAATGGTTTCTCATTGAAGTTCCTGTAGAGTTAAACCGGTTATATATCGTGAGGTCTCGCGTTATTTTGGAGCAATAATGGTAAAGATCGATTCATGAGTTGATTAGTCGATTCAACATGGCAATACAAGTTTCAACACGCGTTTTTTTCTGCAGATCAGTCAAATTAAAATTCAAAATTCTGCATATATATGAAATTTTGGCTTAAGGTTGGTAGCTTTTAGGCTAGCTACCACCACCCTTAAGTAGAAAATCTGTCGTCAAGCACCTACCGGTGTGTTCCGGCAATAGTAATTGAGAGCCAGTGAAATTATAGGTACATGAGACTTAACAACTATGTATCAAGGTGACGGGCGCAGTGCAATTCGTGACTTGTGATGAAATGCATCTGTTATAAGCAGAGGTCGGTCCGCTTAACATCAGGCAGGCCTCGAGCTTGTTCCGTCACAATAGATTAAAAAAATCACTTTGTTGTTGTTATTAATTTCTCCATCACTAATGGTGTTTTCCTGCATTCTAGAAAGAAGCTCAAATAATTCCTTTGCCCAAAAAATCTAATCCAGTCTCATTTTCTGAATATTGGTCTATTTCTATTTTACCTTTCTGGTCTAAAGTCATTGAGCGATTGGTCCATAATCAAATAAGTAATTATCTTTCTAAGCACAACCTTTTGAATAACTTGCAGTCTGGTTTCCGTCCAGGTCATAGCACTGTAACGACCCTCTTAAAAATCACAGATGTCAGTCGTTATAGCATGGTGGTAGGGCATTTTGCGTATGCCCGCCTGGCTAGCTACCACCCTCATCTCTCCTGTAGAAAATCTGTCGCCAAGCTCCTAACGGTGTGTTCCGGCAGCTGTCCTTGAGAGCCAGTACTTCTAGGTTAGCCCGAAAACATCTTCGACCACATCATCACTTACCATCAGTTGAGATAGTAATCAAAGGCTAACCTATAAGGCATAAAAAAATTAAGCAGTTAATTTATTACAAGAAGACTTAAATATATAGAGAACTTCTAGATATTTAGGTGTTGCAATAGGAAAAAAAGGCACACTGATATTATCACTGAAACGTTTTATTCATTTATTACAGGAATATAATATGCTTGACTGTACACCGCATTGACTGAAGACTTGATTGAAGACGTCAATGGAGAAATATTTCCATGTTCCTGAAAAATAATGGAAATTATATTCATCAGTACCTGCGTCTCAACTAGTCCTGAATGACTTATACCAAGCTGCGTTATGATAAATATATCAGTGCTAGAGCAATTGCACGTGAAAGCTATAGGTATCCATATACTCGTAATTTTTGTAAGGTGATCTAAATTAATTACGAAACGTAGCAAAGTGACATCTTATAATAAAATCTGTAGAGAAGCATCAAGTTGTGCCTGAAGCTAAGCACCATGCGTGCTCCCGTTTCAGTGTGACCCAGGAGCTAACACCTGAATAGTGGCGTGCCACTGCTTTGCACTCGTCACTCCGAGATATTGATTGTATGTTACTGGAATATGAAATCTCTACAATAAACTCGGCTTGTACACCTATCTCTACCAAGGTATCCACTTCGATCTATCGGTTGTAACAGATGTAAACTCTTAAGTTCACTTGTCCCTAGTTTAAATATTAATAAATATGTATGTAATTTAACGCTAGAAATTACATTATCACCTAGCCACGTTTTTCTAAGAATATGATAAAAAACTATTTAAATTAAATTTATGAAGTAAATAGGAACTACTGAAAGGCCTACAAAGAAATATTACCAAAAACCTATATATGAGCATGTTAGTGTAGTTAAATAATCTAGATGCATAACTATGCGTGGTTATACATAAAAATCCATCTTAACAGAACAACGATTGTTGTGTACTTTAACATATTACCTTCTGTTGTGATACGTTACATGGTATCTTATCGTTTACAATCCGCAACCACGGTAGGCGTACCATTATAAAGAAGCACTAATACTTTTGACTTTGTTATTTGGAGCATAGTGGTAGATACATAAAATCAATCGTAACAGAACGACGATGAAACCATGTCACGTACTTTAACATATTACCTTTTGATACGTTACACGGTATCTTATTTTATTTTAGAGTTTTACAGAAAACTTACAGCTAGGCAAATAACATTAAATGATTCATTCATATACTACATGAAAAACACATTACCTTTTGATACGTTACACGGTATCTTATTTTATTTTAGAGTTTTACAGAAAACTTACAGCTAGGCAAATAACATTAAATGATTCATTCATATACTACATGAAAAACACATGTAATGCTGATGGCCAATTACAAGTTTCCACTTATAGGTTAAAATATGTATAAAACAAAATGTTTTGAGTGGACGACTAACTTATGAAAAGAATGAAACAATACAATACAATACTCAAGGTTCAAATTAACTAGTACAGAAGAATTTTTCATTAAACAAACGTTTCAATTTGGTAGTTGAGGTATTGTATAAATCAATATCTTTATCTTTCAAGTTGTTAAATGAAGCACTTGCACGCATAATGAATGCATTTTGCCCATAATTTGTCTTAACTAACGGAACAGATAAAGTTTTAGGGTTTCTCAATACAGCTGCATGAATGCGTAATCCTATCAGCTCGAGGAGCTCAGAACAGTCCACCGTGCCATTTGCAATGCTAAGAAGATATGATAGATCGGATATATTCCTTCGTTCATAGAGAGGCAAGAAATGAAACTTACGACATCTAGCTAAATAATCCGGAAGGTACAGTTTTGCACGAAACTGATTTGAGGGATAAGCGTGGAGGCGTGCTCGTCGCATCCCTTGCCAGCCCAGAGGGCTGCAACTCCACTCGAAGAACCACCGTGGTGGTAGGGCCTTATGGTCCGCCTGGTTAACTACCACCCTCCCGTTAAAGTGTAACGCCAAATGTCCATGCAGCAGCTTGGGCGTGTTCCGGTACTATTGCGGGAGTACCAGTCCCGTGTGACTTGTACTTGTCCTCAGTTTTAGGGCCGTACTGTGAGTTAAGCAACATTTAACTGCGGAACGGTCGTGAGAGGTTGGCGCGGGGTCCAGGGAGACCCGGTGAAACGGCTGACCGCTGGACGCCCGCTGGTCAGTAGGGGACCCGAACCCCGGGATTGCTTTTAATCTCCGCCCGGGGAGGCTGTCCCGCCAACCGGCGCATAATCCTGTAAACTATCTGACGTGCCGGATTAGGAGACCGGAGTGGATCCCGTCAGTTAGTTCCAGGGGGGACCGGGGGCCCTTCCGTCCCCCGTGCCAGCCATTCACACCACCGTTTGTAGTTGATGTTGCAGCCTCAAGTCTGCAACATCAACTACAAACGGTACTACTACAATTCCATTTTATCTGTGGACTTTTGTAACATTCGGGGCCTCCACTCCAACCTAGATGCCGTCCATCACCACCTTAAAACGGCTAGGCCCTTCTCTTTTTAACGGAAACCCAAATACTAAGCCCGGTAGATATTTCGTACCTGTTATATCCAGGCTACACACTCGAGCACGCGTTTATTCATCGCGCAGGGGTTTGTGTCTTCATCAGGGACGATATTTGCTGTCGGCGTCTTAATGGTTTCGAAGACAAAGACCTATCCATACTGTGGGTTCGCGTGGATTACTGTGGCAAAACTTTAGTTTACGCTTGCCTGTATAGGTCACATAGCGGTGATATGGACACTACCTTTCTTTTCGAGCACCTTGCTAGAGGAGCTGATAAGGTCGGTGAGCAGTACCCTTCGGCGGAGTTAGTTGTACTTGGAGATTTCAACGCTCACCATATCGAGTGGTTGGGCTCCAAAGCTACAGATCACGCCGGCCGTACTGCTCTCGATTTCGCTTTGGCGTATGGTCTCTCGCAGTTGGTTAACACACCAACCAGAATACCAGATGTCGAGAACCATACATCATCTTTATTGGATCTGATGCTGACTGCTCACTCGGATCAGTACCAGGTTACAGTTGAAGCGCCCCTAGGTTCTTCTGATCACTGCCTGGTACGATCAAAGGTAGCGATCGTGCGCAACCATCGTAACGTGCCTCTCGGGAGTCGTACGGTGTGGCACTACCAGTCAGCTGATTGGGATGGACTAAGAGAATTTTTCTCGTCCTACCCTTGGAGGCAGATTTGCTTCTCCTCGGATGATCCAAACGTGTGTGCAGACTCCATCACTGACGTCGTGCTTCAGGGTATAGAATGTTACATTCCTAAATCTGTAGTGCGCGTTGGTGGTCGGAGCCGTCCATGGTTTAATAAGTCTTGCGCTGACTCATCCGGTCAGAAAAACGCTGCTTAAAAAAAACCTGGACCGAAGCACTTGCGCGTAAAGATCCGAATACGGCCGAGTTGAAGAAGAAAATGAATGCTGCCTCCAGATCCAATAAGAAGACAATCGCTAAGGCAAGGTCTGAGTACATCAGCAGAATTGGCGACCAGCTAGCAACTTTTCCCTCAGGAAAGTCGTGCTTTGTGGTCTCTTGCTAAAGCTGCTGAAGGTAATTTCTGCCAGACCTCCTTACCAGCATTACGTAAGCCGGATGACTCTCTGGCCCACAGTGCTAAAGAGAAAGCCGACCTTTTGGGTACTCTCTTTGCCTCTAACTCGACTCTCGACGATAGGGACGCAACACCTCCGGTAATCCACGGATGTGCGAGTTCCATGCCAGATGTACATTTCTCGCAGAGAGCGGTACGTATGGAACTCTTATCCCTTGATGTGCGAAAGTCGAGCGGGCCGGATTGCATCTCAGCTATTGTCCTCAAGTCATGTGCTCCTGAGTTGACTCCGGTGTTAACGCGCCTTTTCATGCTATCCTACTCCATAGGATGCGTGCCGTCTTCGTGGAAGGTTGCTCTCTTACACCCTATTGCCAAAAAGGGTGACCGTACAGACCCATCCAACTACAGGCCTATAGCAATCACTTCTCTACTCTGTAAGGTGATGGAACGTGTAGTAAACAACCAGCTCCTAGGTTACTTAGAGGATCACCAACTGATCAGTGACCGTCAATACGGTTTCCGTCGAGGCAGATCGGCTGGTGATCTTCTGGTTTACCTTACTCACCGTTGGGCTGATGCAGTCGAGAGTAGAGGAGAAGCTTTAGCTGTCAGCTTGGATATTGCTTAGGCTTTCGATCGGGTCTGGCACAGGGCACTTCTTTCGAAGTTACCATCCTACGGTGTTACCGAGGGGTTCTGCACTTGGGTCGCCAGTTTTTTATCTGGACGGAGCATTCGCGTCGTTGTCGACGGAGCTTGCTCCGATCCCATGCCGATTAATGCTGGCGTCCCTCAGGGATCAGTGTTATCGCCTACGCTATTTATTCTGCATATCAATGACATGCTACAAATCTGTAACATGCATTGCTATGCAGATGATAGCACGGGCGATGCGCAATGTTCTGGCCGTGCTAATGCCCCTCGCGTCGAAGTAGAAGAAAGCAGAACTGGTCTTGTGTCTGAAGTTGAGGGTTCATTGGAACTCGTCTCTCATTGGGGACAGCAGAACCTTGTCCAATTCAACCCCAAAAAAACTCAGGCATGCGTTTTCACCGCGAAAAAGACCCCCTTCATCATCGCTCCGCAATTTCAGGGTGTTCCCCTAGAAATCGCAGAGAGTATTGGAGTTCTTGGCGTCGACATTTCTAAAGATGTCCAGTTCCGCTGTCACATCGCGAGTAAGGCTGGATTGGCTTCCAAGAAACTTGGTGTGCTTAATAAGGCAAAGCGGTACTTCACGTCGAGCCAGCGACTTCTGCTTTATAAAGCACAAGTTCGCCCTCACATGGAGTACTGCTCTCACCTCTGGAATGGCGCACCAAAGTACCAACTCCAGTCTCTCGATGCTATTCAGCGTCGAGCGGTAAGAATTGTCGACGACCCCGAGCTCTCTGACCGCCTTGAGCCACTGAGCCTCCGTAGAGACATCGGTTCGCTCTGCATACTCTACAGGCTCTATAACGGGGAATGCTCCCAAGAGCTGTTTGAGCTTATACCGGCATCGCGATTCTATCATCGTTCCTCGCGTCACCGGTTAAAAGCTCATCCACACATAATCGAGTCCTGGAAGTCTCACACAGCTCGATTTATGCGCTCCTTCTTACCGCATACTTGCAAAATGTGGAATGATCTTCCATCTAGCGTTTTTCCGCAGGGCTACAGTATGGATTTCTTCAAAAAAGGTGTAAAAAGAGTCTTACAGGGTCGGCAACGCATTGGTGACGCCCCTGGTGTTGCAAATGTCCATAGGCGACGGTAACCGCTTACCATCAGGTGGTCTGCTTGTTTGCCAACCCAATACATAAAAAAAAAACTGAAGATAACGATGAAACTTTATCTGGATACGTTCTAAGCGCGTAGAATTACTTCATAATAAGGGTTCCAGACTTGTGATGCGTATTCCAAGTGACTGCGAACGTATGCACAATAAAGGATTTTAAATTGGAAAACTCATTAGACATTCTTAAAATAAAACCAAGTGCACGAGATTCCTTGCTTACAATGTTGCTTACGTGTGTGTCGAATAAAAGTTTACTATCAAAAATAACTCCTAGATCTTTAATCGTATACAATCCGCAACCACGGTATGCGCTTATTATAAAGAAGCTTTAATACTTTTGACTTTGTTGTTTTTAGCATGGTGGTGGAGCATTTTGCTAATTTCCGCCTGGCTAGTTAGCATTTCAAGTAGAAAATCTGTTACCAAGCACCTAAAGGTGTGTTCCGCCAGTTGTCCCTGAGAGATAGTAAATCAAGGATAGCCTGAACAACATCTTCGACCACATCATTAATTACCATCAGCTGAGATAGTGATCAAAGGCTAGCCTATCAGCTATAAAAAAATAAAAAATAGGCGATGAAAACGAATAAGTTTTTTCGACTAGGTCCTTCAGGTATAACTAATTTTGAAGAACTATTAAGTCTTACAATAAATTCATTAAATCTGCTCATGAACAATGGAAAAAGTAGCTGGCAGCTTGCCAATGTGTGATCAATTCTTTTACGAAACGGTATAGACGAGGTCTAATAAACAAAATCTATTGTTGCTGAGACTTTGTGACGCAAATAGGTTGATTAGATTTTAGGATACTATATTGCACAGACCTACCTATAGTTTGGAGTTAAATGTAGGCTTATTATAAAGGTGGGCTATGCAAAATTAACAACGTCACAATATCAGATTATTTCGGTACCACAAACTTGGATGTACTTCAAATGTTGTTCCGCGTTATTTTCAAAGCCTAATAATGTTATATTATCTCACGTGCAGTCTCGTTAAGAGCTATCACTGAAACGTCACTGGCATTGTCCCGGGCGCTGAGATTTTGGTGCCGTAGTAGCCAGTCCGATGTCCCTCGCAGCAGACGTAGTGTGTAGACATCGTAGTATCTTACAACGCGTGCGGTAAGGGTAGCGTGCTCTAGTATCGGAGCCGTTTACTGAGCAGCAACAGACGGGGTATACCGCTTGGTTGCGACCACAGAACATAAAAAACAACAGTAGAAATCGCATAGCGCTTTATTAGTATCGGAACCAGCGTACCCAAACTCACACTTAAACAGGTGAATTGTATTTCGTAACACTAAGAAAAGCATGGTGTAATTGGTAATTTAATATTGAATGAAAGTAAGTAACCTAATAGTCTTCATTTATTTGAAAATAAACCATAATCATATGACGATAGAGTGGTTTATTATCTACTCTGTTTACTTATTAGCTCATACGGAATAGTTTCACGAGAAAGTTCTGCTACTCGCCGCTAGATGTCACTACTCTAAATGCATTTAATAAACCTATATGACTTTTATAATAAGATTGATATTTCCGTAACGAGCTCATTACTATTTGTGTGCTATTCTTCATTTTCTATGGTTGTACCACTGCCGTTGCCTTATTTATCGACATTGAGTTTTATTTTCAAATAAAATACAAGAGTCGATAAATATTTACAAATTTCAAAATGAATTTAGTAGGTACTACCTTATGTTTGAAATCAAGTGTTATAAATTTATAATAATGCTTATAATTTATAAAAATAATAATTAAGAATTTATTGTTATGTTAATATTGTCATGTTAAACTACAGATTGATTTCGAAACTTATACTATTAGTAGATAGAAAGGTCAATAGTATTACATATTAAACTACACGATTTGTTACTACGGGTACCTAGTAACTACTTTCTATTGACATGGGTACCCTGCGATTTCGCCGGCAGCTACACTCGTTAAGTATGTTTTAGCTCGACCAACTCCTTAGCGAACTTTGATAAAATTTCAGACCAATACATAGGCCACTTACTAAACTAACACGGGCCAGGTACTTTCGGACGGCAAGCCACCCATCATCGCTTCCCGTTCGCAGACCCGCGCCTATGGTGGCCGGAAATCACCCTGCTACTCCCGACGCTCGGGGCGTCTCCTTCTGTTAGGAGGCCTACACGCTTGGGACCTCCTTTTGATTTTGAAAAGCGATCAAAGCTTTTATCAGTGGCAATAAATTAATACACATAAAATTAAAACAATGGTTTTATTAATTGCTAAATTAGTTTAGCTGTTTTATTAATGTAATTAATAAAAAAAATACAAAAATGAAATACATCGATTATTGGCCTTGAAATATAACATACTTGTTAAGAAGTTGCCTTTTTGTTTGTTTTATATTAATTTTAAGTAAATGATGTATCCGCACATTAATGTAGCGTTCTGTAATAGCTTTTATCAAATCAGTTACATGGTTTGATGTGGGGAATTCTCCAATTTGATGAAAATTTATATTTTCGAACAACTTTTCTCCCACAAACTTTCTTAATATTTTGGCCATTACTTCTTCTTTTTTAAATAATTTTCCATCCATTGTTCGAATGACAACTTCAGCAACTTTACAAATTTGTATCATATCGCTTGATGGATATACAAGCCCACCTTTATCTTTGGCTACTATAAATTTATGTAAAGAAATGCATTGATTTGAAATGAGAACGCCAACACAGACGTCGCAATTAATTTTCTTTATTAAAATTCAGGCAATATATCCGGCAATATGTGCTATAGCTTGAGAACTAAATTCAGAAATGTTTTTTAGAAGTTCGCCGATTTCTTGCTCTTCTGTGTTGTCTTCTGTCCAATCGTCCTGTGTTAAACCTGAATCAGTAGAGGTTTTATTTATGCGACCTACTGCGGACGAGCAATTTAGGATAGACAATTGTTCCAACGCAGTACAATTTCCTGATCCGAAATCTTTTAGTTCCACATGAACCAAAAGTTTTTTGTATGCTGCCACAAACTGTCTTGCTGTCGGATTATTATTAGATCCACCGTGTGCCCTAATATTACCAAATAGAAGTTCTAAGTGATCCTGGCTTAATTTGTAAAATGTCAGGTAAATGATCATTTTTCCTTGAATGAGGCTTGAATAAAGGTATTTTAACGCTTTAGCGCATCCTAGGAACCCAAGGAATCCGGTTTTTCGGAGACTATTTGTAATAAGAATGCCATTTTCCTGTTTTAAATTATAAATATAATCGCAAGCCATATCCAAATACTCGAAAATCTGAGATGCATTGCGCTCATTTAAAGCCTTCTTAAAACCATACTGATGGAGGTTTCGAGAATTAAAGATGTCGAACATAGTATTGATCAACAATATAAACTTTTCTGTGGCCTCACTTTCTTTAAATGCCATAATTTGTAAGTCTTTACGGCAAAATTGCATAGCCGCCACGCTTAAGCTAAAAAGTTGTGTTGCCAATTTCACCTTCATTCGTTGATTTTGGAAGTTGATATGGCGGTGTTTTAGTTTATTAGACAGATGGAACTTTTCATTATCTTGTATTTTATTAAGTTCAATTATATATTGCCACTGCAGTTTGTTTCCATCTTTATCTACCAATATTTTATACGTCTGAAAAGTATTTCTTACGAACTTTATCATATGGCATGGATCTAATATAATGACAATGTGTTCTTTTGTTGTCGGATGTTCAAATCTAACTTGTCCGTTCTGAAAAGAGCAACCTAGGTGATGTGCCATTGATAAATTCGCAGCGCATCCATCAAATGTCAATGCGACGATTTTAATGCCTATATCGTGGATCCGTTCAATGCATTGTTTAACCAGCTCTCCGCGTTGTGCTCCCGTGACTCCGTCTACCAGGAAAAAGGCCACTGGAACCTTAAAATTATGGTTTATGGCCGTTATTAAAAAAAACCAAAACTTCTTTGGCTTCTGCTAGGTGGTCACCATTTAAGCCTGTCCCCATGTTAATATATCCATGGAATTTATGTCCATCCCATTCAATCCTTCGACGTATAGCCATTTCATCAATTACCAATGTAGCTAATAACGGATAGCTTGATGAATCTGCTTTATGTTTTAAAGCTACAAACGACTATCTTGTAAAACCTGGCTCGCCGCCTATATTTGCATACCATTTTTTTAATGTTTGTGGATGAGGCAAAGAACTGTTAAATGTACTACGCACGTATTTATATGCTTTTGGTGAGTAATAATGGAGAGTGAGGGCAAAACTGCGTAGTTCTGGTGAGTAGGGTGAACTACCCAATAGCTGACCAAACACCAATAGCTGACCAAAATGCACCATTATTGCCATTTTAAGAATTTACGGAAGCATGCGACGGTAGTTTTGTGTTTTCTTATAATAGCAACACTGTAAATGTAAAGTCACCTTTGAAGACTCAT
Source organism: Plagodis pulveraria (assembly GCA_963890685.1). Lineage (NCBI taxonomy): Eukaryota > Metazoa > Arthropoda > Insecta > Lepidoptera > Geometridae > Plagodis > Plagodis pulveraria. Next base: position 23,563,491 of record OY982967.1, read on the forward strand.
CCCATTGGTGGAAAAAAGTGACGTTCTTCCGCTGCAAAGATGGCTCCGAGTAAGTAATCCCGTTTTTACTTAGACTAAAAATGTATCGTTGCCTGCGCAATCTTAATCCATCTTCATTGTCTTATATATTAATTGACTAATTACGTATTAGGGTTGCTTATTAATCATGTTACTATATATTACAAACAATATTTATGATATTTCTGGAGCAACGTGGTTTTTATAAGGTTGGTTATCCTTTGGAACACCGGAAATACAACATTGCTTAAAGCTGACCAGAGGTGGTCAAGTACAAAAAAAAAAAGTTTTGCCATTTCATTTGCATTGGTCATATTTCAAGCTGGCTTGTAATTTTTAAAAATCCCAGCCATGTATTTAGCTTGGTTCCAAAGCCTGACCGGGGGAATGGTTAGCAAAATACTTGAGTGGTCAGGCTTTGGCAACGGTGAAAAGAACTAACCAATAGCTGTCCAATACATTCGCGTAGGCTTTATTATATTGGAGTTGAGTCTTTACTTCATCAGAACAGGATGTCGGGAAAGATGATGGCTTGACATACAATATCATGTAAAAAATAAACTATCCATACGAGTCAAAGGCCTTTGACGTCAGGAATTTTGTTGACTATTCCATTTCTTCCTTTCCGCAGTTCGTTTCACTAGAATGGACACGAGTAGAATGAACGAAATTGAAAAGTAAAACAACAGGTTTATGTATATTTTATTAAAATGTTAAAATATTCAATTTAAATGCCTTGTCGTTAAATTATAAAACATTTGTTACTTGTTCAATCAACGTACAGATTTTTATTGAGGTACTCATTCAATCCATTCGTGCCAGCTCTTGTGTAATGAACGACCTTTAGGTACTAACCTGCACCAAAGCCTTGCATGTTTAACATGTTGGGTATTTTTGCTTTGGGATTTTAGCTTTAAGTGTTGCATTCGTTTTAGGAAAGAAAAATCCAGGAAATGCAAAAATTTTGCGCTATCCCGACTCAGCAATGCAGTCTGCTATAGCTGCAGTACGAGAAGGAAGATTTAAAATTAGGGAAGCTAGTCGACATTTTAGCGTACCCCATAGTACTCTGATAAATAAATTAAAGGGTAGAGTTCCAGAAGTGAGGAAAATGGGACGCGACACGTATTTTACAGCAAATGAAGAAGATCTTTTAGTAAAATATATCATTGCCAATGCTAAAAAGGGTATACCTATAAAAAGACAAACATTATTAGAAACAGTGAAAAAAATTTTAGATGACGATGAGAGAGTGACGCCGTTCAAAAATAATTTGCCAGGCAAAAAATGGGTTACTTTATTTTACCAACGACACCCTGAAATCACTGAAAAGTTGGCTGAAGGGATTTCCACTGGACGCGCCGCTGTTTCTGTAAAGGACATTCAAAGCTGGCACGAATCCCTTAAAGTCTATTTGACACAGGAGGACGCCTTAGACATACTTGAAGACCCTAAACGCATTTTCAATGCAGATGAGTCGGGGTTTCAAACATGCCCAGAATCAGGCAAAGTCTTAGGACCGGTAGGAATGAAAAATTTTTATCAAATTAAATCTGGAAAAGAGAAGGAACAACTGACCGTCATGGTAACCATCAATGCTGCAGGTCAAGTTGTCACACCAATGATTGTTTACCCACTAGTGCGCATATCAAAAGAGATATCATCAAATGTGCCAGAGGATTGGGGAATCGGCAAATCGCCAAAAGGTTGGATGACTGGACCATTATACTACGAATACATCGCGAATATCTTTGATCCATGGGTAAAGAAGAACAATGTAAAAAAACCGGTCTTACTTTTAATAGATGGACATCGATCTCATTTGACATTGCAAGTGTCTCAATACTGTGCTGATAATCAAATCATAGCCTATGCCCTCTTTCGCAATTCAACTCATATTACTCAGCCAGCGGACGTATCCGTATTCAAATGCATGAAAAGTGGTTGGAAAAACACAGTGTTGGAGTACAAAAACAAAACCGGAAATCGACAGATTACCCGTGCTGGATTCGCACCTTTGCTGGCTAAAGTTTTTGAGGAGAAAGTGACTTCAGAAGTCATTTCGAATGGGTTCAAGAAATGTGGAATTTATCCCTTTGATGTGACTGCCATAGATATGACGCGATGCATGGATAATGAGACTCGAAGAACTGCGCCTGTGTCTCCACCCCCACGAGACATAGGAGTAAAAACTCTGTTGCTATTTGAGTCCTTTATGAGACGAGGCCGCGTAGAACAGTTTAGGCGTAGCAATGAAACCTGGGATGGAGATGAGACTGCGAAGGAGTTATTCTATGTCTGGAAAAAGTTTAGGCAGCACTGTTTGAACGTTGCTCCCAAGTACAGTGCAGAATATGTCCAATCTACATCGTCACTGCATAAGCATTATTCTGAAACATCTCCGCTCTCGAAAGAACCAGACCTTCCAGTAGAGTCTGAAACTTCCACCAGGTGTAGTACTCCGGTCTCCTTGGCACCAGATGCCTCTCAAATATTGGTAACGCCCGCCAGATCTTGTACTCTTCCAGTAGCGAAGGTGCTAGATTTTTCACAAATATTGGAAGCGGCCGCCAGAACCAGCTCTTCATCTATAGTCACCGCCGCCATATCTTGTACTTCTCCAACCACGAAGGCACCCGAATCGCACTTTGTAAGCGATGCTACAGAACTCCAAACCGTAAAATTTGCAAGCCCATCGACGTCGGAAAAGCATTCCTTAAATGATAACTTATTAGTGTCGAAGAAACAAAAAGAGATTAGTCCTGCTTTTGGACACCACATTATTTGGCCCTCAGATTCACCCATTAAACATTTTAAAAAAGAACGTCTACCATTCGCAACCACATCCAAAAAGTGGCAAGATTACTGGTTGAGTAAGGAAAGTGACAAAGACGAAAAGAACAGAAAAGCCGAAATTAGGAAACGTGTACGGGAGGAAAACAAAGTAAAAAAATGTATGCAAGCACCTAAAAAAACAAAAAGAGCAGCTAGTAAGGAAATTAACAAAAAAACTAAAATAAGAATCATCAGAAGCGATACCAGTAGTAGTGATAGTGAAGCAAGGTCAGATGAAGTACCACAGGACAACAGCGAACGAGTCATAACTGATGAAGAAAATGACAACAGAGCAGATGAAAAAGAGAGTGCTCGTGTAAATTCAGGAGGTTTTGACGTTGGAGATTTTGTGATATTTGATTACGGTGGTACACATTTTGTCGGACAAATCAAGTCAATAAATGAAGAAGGTGCATTGATCCAATCAATGCAAAAGTCACTCAAAAATTGGAAATGGCCGGTTAAAGAGGACTTAGGCTTATACGGAATTGGTGATATAAAAGAGAAAATTAGAGAACCAAAACTAATACACCGAAAAAGGGGAATTTACCACGTATACGGATTTGAAAAGTATACAGATTATATTATTTAGAACTAGCCTTTTATCCGCGGCGTTGATTTCGTTCCGTGGTACCAGTAGCACCTAAGGTAATAACGAACCATTTAAATATGTTATTAGCACCTAATAAAAGTTCTTAAATTTACTGTCCTAACTATGTTTTAATTAAAAAATACCTCTTTAGTGAATTTGTTACCGGATAAAGCTTTTTTGGAGTGGTCAGGTATTGGTTTATAAGGTGGTCAGATATTGGTAAGTTGTGGTCAGGTCATGGTGCATTTCAAAATTTTCATGGAGATGATGTAAAAAAAAAAAACCAGTGACATATTTATATAACTTTTTCTTTGTTTAGTTTTATTAAATATTACAGAACCAAAATACCAAAACTGGCATCGCTCAAATGAACAAGACATTTTCCAGGGCACACAACACCAGCCAATCCGCTTGACTGGTCAACTATTGGGTCATTCACCCTACCTTGTTTTGAAATAGCTCCTGATTCTGAATTTCTAAATTGTCGAGAAAACAAATCTGTGACCTATAAAATGAAAAAAAATTATAGTTAAAACCAATTGTTAAGTGCATAATGGATTACGCATTTCATAATCATGTCATGCCACTCCGTAGGCTTACGAAATACGAAATGGCGTCAAACCTAAAAAATAAAAAAAATAACAACCGTGCATGTCATTTTGATCAATCATATTGTTGACTGTATTTTCTAGTTAACAACAGCGAAAGAGACCCGATTTAAATTAAATGAATACTTACCTTTACGTTAGTGTTTTTTAGATTAATGATATTTTCATTAACTATAGAGAATTTTTCTTCTAAAACCTTTAAAATATCTTCAATTTTGTTTATTTTTTTCTTCAGTCTGCGTATTTTTGCTTTTAATCTACCGATTATCAAGTTTTTTCTCCTAATTTGACTTTCCTTCCACCGTAACATTCCTTGTAGCCTTCTTTTTCGAGGAGTAGAAGCCGTTGAAATAGTATCTAATGTTTGTTTACTTTTAGGGGGAGATTTTGTTATCTCATCATGTTTTCGTTTATATTGCATAGGTAGCGAGCTTAGTTCCAAACTTGGTCCTGCTCCCACATAAATTGATGTATCTCTTTTAACGACATTATGGGGTGCACCTGATTGTAAAAAAATAAAAGTAAATATTATGTCAAGTCGTATTGCTTCAATATGTTTGAAATAATATCAAAGTAAACGTCAACTATTAAGGTGAGCTAAATAAGAAAACAAGTGGTCAAGGTAAGGCGAATCTGCCTTATTCATACCCCTAGGGTGCTTGGGTAAAATCTCAGATTAAAGAAAAACCTATTCTTTAATCTGAGGGTAAAATATTATATTTATCATCAAGTTCAATGGCTATTTAAAAAAGAGTAATTTTGCTACTTGGTAAAAAAATAACTTCAAAAATGTATTTCAAGATACGAAGATAGTGACAAAAAATACCTTGCATTTTGTTCAAGATTGCAGCTCATAAAGTAAACTTACCTGAAAATGTAATTTTTTTTGTTCTGGCACTGCCATATCGGCTAGATATTTTTTCCCGCTTTTAATTAAAAAGTCCACTTCTACAAAGTGATCTGAGCAAATTGTACTTGTTTTTGCAGGAAACCAATTTTGCCTTCCAGTCGCTTCAATCCATTTTTCTTTTTGGTCTGGATCCTTAGGAAATCTAAAGCCATAAAATAATACGAAAACAACTTTTTTATAGGTTCGAGACTTAATGAATAAATGAATTTGAATATTACTAATAGATTCCCCATATCCATGTTTTAAACTTATTTCAAAGATAAGGAAAATTAAAAAAAAAATCTGAACAATAAAAAAAATCGCACGCTGTTAATTTTTCGCCGATCATAGAACATTGTGTTAAAAATATCGATAACTCATTATCGATATTAAAACTCAGCTCCTGCACACACAAACACAAGCTGGATCAGGATCGGCTCTTCAATGCGCACTGTAGCAACTAGCGTCGGAACGATGGTCCAAGCGAGACGGCATTTTTTTTTATTTTTTTTTATGGGATATTAGGGCAAACGAGCAGGCGGCTCACCTGGTGGTCAGTGATCACCGTCGCCCACGAACATCCGCAACACCAGAGGTATCGAGGATGCGTTGCCGGCCTTTGAGGAGGGAATATGCTCTCTTCTTGAAGGCCCCTAAGTCGTATCCGTTCGGAAATACTGCACCTGGCAGTTGGTTCCATATTGTGGCAGTGCGAGGTAGAAAATGCCGTGAAAATCGCAAAGTTGTGGACTTCCAGACGTCGACATGAAATTTGTGAAACATCATGCTTTGTCGGGACGTCCGATGGCGAAATTGAGCTGCAGGTAGTAAATGGGAAGAACAGTTCCTCAGAACACTCCCCGTGATAGATGTGGTAGAAAATGCAGAGTGATCCAACATCTCTACGTAGTGCCAAAGGGTCGAGCCGGTCGGAGAGAACTTGATCGTCAACGATTCGAGTCGCTCTGCGTTGTATGCGGTCAAATGGAAGAAGCTGGTATTGAGGAGCTCCCGCCCAGAGATGAGAGCAGTACTCCATGTGAGGCCGAACCTGAGCCTTATAAAGTTGCAGGCGATGGGCCGACGTGTAGTACCGCCTCGCCTTTCCAAGCACACCAAGCTTTTTAGAGGCTAATTTAGCCTTCTCTTCCAAGTGACAGCGAAATTGAACGACGCTCGATATGTCGACGCCAAGTATTCCGATGCTAGTTGATGGGGCAAGGGGAGTGTCTTCAAAACGGAGGGATACGACAAAGGGGGATAATTTAGCGGTAAACGCACAAACTTGTGTCTTCTTGGGGTTAAATTGAACTAAGTTCAGTCGGCCCCACTTCGAAACATTAGACAACATGGTCTCGACTTCAGACACAAGTTTGTTCCGACTCTCGACAACGTTTTCCCGAGAAGTTTTAGCACGGCCAGTGTAAGATGCATCTCCGGTACTGTCATCCGCATAACAATGAATATCGCTGAGCTGCAGCATGTCATTGATGTGCAAGAGAAATAGAGTCGGAGATAGTACACAGCCTTGAGGAACGCCAGCATTAATTGGCTTCAAGTCGGAGCATGCACCGTCGACAACGACCTTGATACTCCGATCTGCCAAAAAACTGGAGATCCACGCGCACAACTTCTCGGAGAGCCCATAGGAAGGAAGCTTCGAAAGAAGCGCTTTGTGCCACACCCGATCAAAGGCTTTCGCTATGTCCAAACTAGCCGCCAACGCCTCACCCTTGGATTCCACCACCTCCGCCCATCGATGCGTAAGGTATACTTAAAGATCACCAGCTGAGCGACCGCGACGAAAACCGTACTGACGATCGCTAATCAGCTGGTGCTCCTCCAGATACTGCAAGAGCTGATAATGGATTCCATTATCTTGGATAACAGAGACGTTATGGCTATAGGGCGGTAGTTGGACGGATCTGAGCGGTCACCTTTTTTAGGGATCGGGTGCACCAAAGCCGTCTTCCATGATTTTGGGACAACGCCTGATGAGTAGCACAGCCGGAAAAGACGCGTTAGAGCCGGTGTCAACTCTGGAGCACAAGTCCGCAGCACTATCGGAGGAATGCCATCAGGCCCACTCGACTTATGAATGTCCAAGGAGAAAAGTGCTTTACGTACTGCCGTTTGCCGAAAAATTATATCCGGCATCGAGGTATCACACCGTGGTATGGTCGGTGGTGAGTTCCCTTGGTCATCCAAAGTCGAGTTGGACGCAAATAGGATCCCAGGAGATCGGCCTTCTCCTTTGCGGTGTGGGCCAGTGTATCATTCGCTCTGTGCAGGGATGGTAGAGATGACTGGCAAAATTTCCCCTGGACAGCCCTGGCAAGAGACCAGAACGCACGTGTTCCCGAAGGAAGGCGGGCTAATCTCTCGCCAATTCTGCCGATATGCTCCGACTTCGCTTTTGCGATTACTCTTTTGAAGGACCTGGAGGCAAAGTTATATTCCTTTTTGAGATCGCTGGTATTTAAATCTATAGATGCCACTGAATCAGCCCAAGCTTGATAACACTCTCGTTTTTGGCCAGAGGCCATTTTGCAAGAGTGACCAAACCAGGGCTGGGACCTGCCACCGATGGGAACTGCAGAGTATGGAGTAAATAATTCCATACCTTGAAGCACTACATCAGCAACAAGGTCGGCAGTGACATCAGGATCATCCGGCAAGAAGCAAACTTGCCCCCATGGGTAGGATGCAAAAAAGGACCGCATCCCGTCCCAATCTGCAGACCTATAGTGCCACACGCGACGACAACCTACAAAACGGGGTCGAGTTGGGCGTGTAACCGGCACTGAACTCCGGATCAGGCAGTGGTCCGACGATCCGAGAGGAGCGTTAACGGATACTGAGTATTTGTCCGGGTGAGAGGTCAGCAGAAGGTCCAACAGGGAAGGTGTATGGTCATCCACATCTGGGATACGCGTAGGCGAGGTGACCAGTTGTGTTAGATCATACGCTAAAGCAAAGTCGTGAACAGATCTCCCCGCATGATCGGTCGTGCGTGAACCAAGCCATTCGGCATGGTGGGCGTTGAAATCGCCAAGTATCACTATCTCTGCGGTGGGGATCTGCTCAAGCACGGAGTCTGTAGCCATCTGTAGGTGCTCCATGAATCGATCTATTTCGGTATCACCGTTACTATGGGACCTATAAAGGCACGCGTAGATTCGCGGATGGTCATCGCAGTCTACGCGCAACCAAATGTCAGATAGGCCCCGTCCTTCAAGGCTACTGAGACGACGAGCACAGATATCCTCCCTAACGTAAACACACACCCCCGTCCGCGGCAAAAAGGAATGCTCCAGTTTGTACCCTGGGTATGTGAGGAATGAGGTGTCTGTCGGAGAGCATATCTGTGTTTCGGTCAAAAAGAGCAAGGCCGGCTTAGCAGTCTCCAGGTGGTAGTGGACATCGTTCAGGTTAGAACGGAGACCCCGTATGTTGCAAAAGTCCACGGCTAGCGTAGTGTGGGGTGACTTAAGCCGCCTGCTTCGTTTGCCTCGAGTAGCAGAATTAGATTTGAGCACGGTTTTGCCCCCTCCAGAATACGCAGGGCAGCCCGAGCATCCACCTTCAGGTTCAGGTCCTGTAGGTGGATGCCCGGAGAGGGATTCTCCAGCGCTGTCGCGGCTGTTACCCTCCTGGAGTACTGTCTCTTGAAACAGTGCCGCCATATTCCAGATCATGTGGGAGAGTGGTACTTCCCCGGTCGTGCCGGCCCATGCAGCTGTAACCCATAGAGCTACAGCATGGCACTACCACTAGGAAAATAAATAGTGCGGGGACTATTGCGGTCTCACTGGAAGGTCACTTGCAGCTGCGGAGAGGTGCGCTCGGCGTGACGGCGCAGGTAGGAATGGTGCCCACTGGGCTCCGACTATCGGGCGGCCGGCTTATTGCTTGGATTTTGGCACCACTGTGGAAACCAGTTCTCAACACTACCACACAGAATAGTGCATTAAATACCTTGTCGCAAGATACGATTAGTTCGGCGTGTACGGATGTATTGATTATGAGCGACAGGAATGCTAGTGACGACGAAGACGATCACAACAAAAATAGTGCACCTGCGCCGGCGCCGGCGCACAGTGGACCGATATTAAGCCACAGTGGACTTAGGAACGTACAAAAAGAAAATGTTTTTATTTAAAATAATAATGATGCGAATGTATTCTTATATCAAATAAAATAATGTATTGTTTGACGACTTTTTGTTTTATTCATTATAGCTAGTGTTATGATTGTTTTAATATTAGAGATAAACATAAATTCGCCAAAATCTCAAAAAACTCCAAACATCTCCAAAAACGGATAACAATTTTAAATAGTACATATTATTTGCCTATTTATACATGTAGTTTGATAGTGCGCTTTTGGAGATATTTTTTTTATTCTCCATTCCACACCACCTCAGAGGTTGAGAACTAGGCGCGTTTTTTTTTTGTCATAGGTATCCCAGTAGGCCTAATCCACTAACACACACAGTTTCTGCTCCATGTGGCAAAGGTATTTCATAATCATCATCAGCCAGAAGACGCCCAATGCCGATCTTATGCCTCCCCCTTCAGACCGCCAATTTGTACAACAACTTGTAACCGATCTAAAAATATCGGTTAACTTAATAATTAAAAATTTCACTAAATACTAATTTAAATCAGCGCGCCATCTGTAGGCAAACGCACAAACGTCTATCTAAATTCCATCTGAAGATGCAAGCACCTTTAAATCTATAAACCTAACTACCTTTGCTGCGCGCTGAGGTAGTTCAGCGACTCACCAATAGAGGTCGCGTATAACAATCAACAATGTTAAGTCTTTCATATAATACCCGTCTTCTTCTTCTTTTTCTCCATGCAATTCGACTTATATATTGACAGTTAAAACAAATGTCAATCCAGTCTGTCAGAAAAAATACGACGACGCTGGTTGTTAGTTTCGAATAGACGGAAGTTTATCAAAATAAAAATTCAAAACCAAGTGCAGTGATTGGTTTTACGACACCAACGGTTTTGAGGCTTTTTTCATTACCTTATATGGTAGTGAAATTCGCCCCCGACATCCGCCCAACTTGATGTCTTTCCTCAACGAGGAATCATGATCACTTTGACCCCAGCCATCGTCTGTGCAACTACTATTTAATACTAATAAAGACTCACTTAAATTATTGAGGGTATTATAACCTTGAGGCATGTAATAATCAGGTCTTTGAGGAATGTAAGAATTGCTAAAACTATAATAGTTTTGTTTATCTGCGATTTCTTTAACTCGATTTCAGAAACTTCGTTATATATTTTAGCCTTTATAACTGCTTGGTTATATTCAGAAAACTTTTTTACATTTGCCGCAATGCTCTTAAAATATTTATCTATCTCATCATCTTCTTCTTTGTTTTTCTTTTCTTCTATTAAATAATTCATTAAAGCATGTGACGCTGAAGTGTTTTCAACTGCACAACCTTTTTTAGGTTTCTTCGGAATGTTAGGAGTAATTGAAGGTGCAAAAGACTTCGGACGTGACGTAGGTGTAGGAGTCTGTTGTTCTTCAGTTTCTGGAGACTGAATATCGTTAATTGAGTTCTGTGACTCATCATTCAAGAAGCTGCTAACATCTGAATGGTCATCATCTCCACTTACATCTGTAACCGACGAAATCGTACTTCTTTCTTTGTAATGAGGTAACAAAAAGCTCATCTCATCTTCATAGGTCCACTTTTTCGTCGTCGTTGCTGCCTGACCACTTTTAGTTTTGCGTTTCTTGATAGTTCGTCGGTGGGACTCTCTAAGATTTAGCCAAGTTTTCTTGCATTCAGATTCTGAAATAAAATAAATCATGGTCAAATAGATAAGCGCAAATTGGCGAGTAGTTATATATGTGTGTTTGTGTGCATGGCAGTACAGGGTGTAGGGACAGCTTCCTTAAAACAAACCATGGCATCAGACCATCAACCTGAACAACATTCACGAAGATTTTTTTGTAGGAAATTAAAAAATCCTCTGTGAAAATAAATGAAGAAAAGAACCTACATATGTATTATTAAATATACATTTATTGTTGCAGGTACTTCATAACAGGATGTACATTTAGGACTCTATCATCGAGCTTCCGCTTAGGAGAATCAACTATTCGTTTGATTGTAACAGATGTTTGCAATGCAATAATAAATATATTAATGCCAGTACATATACCTCAACCAACTATAGAAACATGGCGACGAAATGAAGAGGGATTCAGAACTAAATGGAACTTTCCAAATTGCATAGCCGCCATAGATGGAAAGCATGTAAATATAATATCACCTCCCAATAGTGGATCGCTATTTTTTAACTATAAAAAACATTTTTCAATTGTTTTATTAGCTGCAGTTGACCCTGAATATAGATTCGTAGCGGTTGATGTAGGAGCTTACGGCAAAAATAGCGATGGCGGAATCTTTTCATCATCTACTTTTGGAAACGCACTTGAAAGAAATACATTAAATATTCCATGTGACAAACAATTACCAGGAACTAATCATGCAATGCCGCATGTATTTGTGGGCGATGAGGCGTTTCCATTGAAGACATATTTATTATGACCATATCCTCGCTCAACTACACGAAGACTTTCAGATCCTGAACTGCAATATAATTACCGTTTATCGCGAGCTAGAAGAGTTGTGGAAAACACTTTTGGAATTATGTATCAAAAGTTTGCGATTTACAACTGTAATATTAATTGGCATCCTAAGTTTGTAGATAAAGTGGTATTAACAACTTGCATTTTACACAACATTATGAGAACATATAACATAGAGATGAATATTCAGGAACCGAACAAAACAGAACAGGAAATTTCAGTTGAATTCGGCGAAGACCGATTATTAAGTCCATTACCAAATATTGGTAGTAACTATACGGGTACAGCTTTCAACGTACGAGAAATGTTTAAAAATTATTTCCAAACTTCTACTGGACGAGTTCCGTGGCAGAATCGTAGGTGTTAATTTACCATGATAATTATCGTAAAATATTATAATTATTTTATTATTTATGTTTTATTTCTATTCTCCAATTATTAAAACTCATTTGTTTAACTTACCTAATTATTATCTATCAAAATTTTATACGAAAAATAGACATCAAACTAAACAGGTAAAGTAAAGTAAACAGGTAACTACCTACTTAAATAAAAAATGAAATACTTACCAGATTGATTTAAATTAGCACTAATTTGTCTCCATGCCTCGTCCTTTTTCGAATTGTCGCTATATTTCGAATCACTTAAATCATATAAACATGGATATTGTCTCACTTCTTCGATTAGTTTCTCCTTTTCCATCGTTAGTTTTTGTTTGGAATCTAACCTATAAACTCGCGCGCAACTCGGCTGGAAGTTATCTTGTGAATGACAAGCACGTTCACAGCGCAGGCCGCGGCGCGGGGCCGGGGGCGGGAACGAAGAAACGCAAGCTAGGGTACGGAGAGTTGTAAGCGCGGGTACGGCAAGTCGACCACGCACCGTACTGCGGTTTGTGAGCTTGTCCCGAGGCGAGGCGATTACGTTACGATTCCGATAAGTGTGCGTTGCAGTAGGGAGTTTCATACAAAGAATACTGAACGGCTCGAGTTGATACGTTTACGTTCCGTTTACGAGTTGATATGTGTGCTACGAGCTTTAGGATGGCAGGTAAGTTTTACTAAGTATTATTAATTTATTTATAAAATGGTTCAACGTGAAAAAAATAAAATTTATAAATAATTAAAATAAATAGAAGTTTAAAAATGTTAGATCTAGGTACCTTTAGGAACATTTTTGTGACTAAATATAATTAATTATTACAAACAATGTACAGTCTTAGTTTTGTACGTTAAAGCCTTACTTTATAATATTAAACTTAAAAATAATCATATAAGAAATCAGGAACTTCAAAATCACACTAACATAAAAAAAACTAATCAGACAAAAGAACGAGGTCGTTCATTCAGAGTCACTTTCCTGTTCTACTGCATTACTGGGAACGTGTGGCAAGCCTCTATAAAAACCATGATATTTCGCTGGGATGACATTAGATCTGCACATAATATCATTAAGATATTGGTTTTTTCCATATTGAATAAGAACGGGGCCATCATAAGCTTGGGATATGTTAAAATCATTCTGGCGTTTGGAGTTTCTTTTGGTGGATCTGAGAAAGTGAGAACCACTAAAGTCTTCGGCTCGTCATCGAAATCGTACTTGTTTTCTGTCCGATCAAAAACATGACTTCTTAACTTTAACCTCTCTAATTTGTGTTCTCTTAATTTTTTTATTTCTCACATCTTTCACCCAGTTTCTGTTTGCCAACAAATCTTTGAAATTGTAGAAGTCTCGTGAGATCATTTCTTTACATTGTACGGTATACCTTCTGTTTTCGCCCAACGTACCAAGCAGAACCATTCATCAGGAACGTAAATCATTCTCCGCTCACTCTCTCTTTCTACAAGCGCGTGAACATTGTCCCCTTCATTTTGGGTATGTCCTTTCTCTATAAATCTATGCGTTACAGTTACTCCAAACTCCTTAGCAGCAAGCAAAGATAATGCGATTCCGATTTTGGCCAGCGCAATTGTCCGACCAAAATCTAAATTCTTGTACCCCTTTTTCGGCATTCACTTTTATAAAATCGTACAAACAACTTGAAACTGCATTTGCCCTCCTTTTGGCAATAACCTCATGCCACATGTAACAAGTCGCAGTTTTATTACCAAGCTCAAACAGTGTAAAGTTGAAAGTATTGAGTTTCCTTTTGTAAAAGAATATGTTTACCTCACCGTGCTGATTCTGCAAAACTTTTTGAAAATCAAACGTAGCTACTACGATTTCAGGTTTTATTACAAGCTTCTGTTTTGTCAGCTTGTTTAAGGGATCGAGCTTTCTTTTATCGCGTGATTGTCCCAAGAAACTCTTGTTTTTCCTCTTCTGTGGGAAATAGGTTGTTCGCAAAAATATGGCAAACTTCACACAAGTCTTTTTTTGGGCTTGTGAATTGCTAAGTTGAAATTAGCATTTACAATGTCACGGTATTGGCGTTTTTTGGGCTTGATTAGGGTATTTATTACGATCGTACCATTCAACATGCAGTTTGTACATCTGGGAGGTACTTTTTATGTTATTCAAGTACAAATTAGAATCTTTGCGTACATAGTGGGAATCCACTCGATCTAAACAATTTACATGATCTTTTACACTTTGTACCATTACTTCACGAATCACTATAGGTTCATGGTCATATTTTCCTCTCTTGTCCTCTTCTACAGCCGCTATGCCGTCATATTTCTTCCTAGCCGTTTGACATAGACCTGACATAGAAGCTCGACGCCAGCGGCTGAACAATCGATGTATACGCCTGCCGCAAATTTTTCGAAATGTACGGCTAGATTCAGCGGGAAACCTGCCGAAGTGGACGGTTTTATCGACGCCGTGGAAGTTTTTAAGAACTGCCTACAAATATCGGATGAAAATGCGGTCAAAGGATTTTCTATGTTGTTATCAGAATCGGCATCGATTTGGTGGATGGCCATTAAAGCAAGCACCACTTCGTGGGAAGATGCCGTCAATAAATTGAGAAGTGCATTTGGAGAACGCCGCCCATCTTTTCGTATTTATCAGGATTTATTTTCATACAGACAGGGCACAGACCCTACAGATTTATTTATTTCAAAATGCCGCGCATTGTTGTCAAAACTGCCATGATGCATGCATCATGCATGCATGATCTATGGCCTATTTGACAGGAGAATCAGAAAGCGCTTGGATCGTAACTCTATCTCATCATTCGACAATCTGCTGCAGCGGGCCAGAGCGATTGAAGAATCGCTAGAGGACAGCGACATACAGAGCCCCCGGACACGCTAGTGCGTCGAGTCCGGCCGCCAGTGTCCGTCCCGTCGTAGGCGCCGCTGCCTCATCTTCGGCATCGACTCGTGACAAGGACAGTCGCAGAGTCTCCTGCAATTATTGCAAGAAATGGGGGCATGACAAACAAAGTTGTAAAAAGTTGAACAATGCGTCTAGTGATAACGATAACAAAAGTGTAAAAAGCATTCCTAAAAACATTCAGTGTTATGGGTGTGGACCACCTAACGTTATCAAATCTAAATGTGAAAAGAGTAAAGTTAATTCGCAACAAAATGAATTCTATTCAGTGGCGTTAGCAAACAGTGATAACACATCAAGTTTAAATGTTCGCGGGTCTCGCGGTTGTCGTGTTATTGAACACGACAGGCATGCACCGGACGGCTTGGCAGTGCTTTCCGGCCCGAGTCCACGCATATCGTTCCAGCTGAGCGAGATTCCGTCGCCACCGCCGCCGGGGACATTGACATCACCGCCGCGGCGCCCCAGCCGTTATCTCTGGGTGCGCGCGGCCGTGTTCGAGAACGCAGTCCCCGAGCAAGTGCCAGTGAGCTGGACAGTGCCACTGTGGCAATAGTCGGTCCCGGTACTGTTGAGAGGACAAGACTGGAGGTCGAACATTTTGATGGACACTCAGGTAACCTCGCAAGTAACATTGCGAGTGAGCTCTCTGTTAAACATTGTAGTGAATGTGTGTACTATGGCGCAAACTCGCGAAAACTATTAGAACAATCATGTGTTTGTGTCAACCCTGTATCACATGACGTTCGTAAATGTTTAGATTTAAGTTCTGTCGACAATAACAATGTTCATAACGTTTCTCCGAATAACCTTTTGCCGAATATCACTTAACCGAATTATGCTTCATCGAATAACGTTTTATCGAAAAGTTCGAATAATTGTGATATGCATATATCGATTGTTCATTACAATGTTTTACCGAATGCTGTTACGAATATTTGTATGTATTATGGTGTTGTACATAATGATGTTTCATGTAATAGTGATGCGCATGCTAGTGATGTGCATTTTAGTGATACGAGTAATATTGATGTTAACGATTATAACGGTTGTAATGAAAGTAACGCGTGCGCACAGGGTCGGATCCAGGGGGAGTTCGTGAATAGTCGACGTGCTACGCGACGATGAGGCAACCTATTTGCAGCAGCAGGAGCGTGATGAGCTTGCCCAATTACTGACTGATTTTAGTGACGTATTCGATCCAGTTGGGGAGCCTACACCATATATGGTGCATCACATTGATACAGGGTTCCACGCGCCGGTAGCAACGCCGCCTATCGCCTGACACCTGCAAAGAAGGAAATTATGCAACAGGAGCTTAACAAGATGTTAGCCGAAGATGTAGTTGAAGAGTGTGAGTCCGCCTGGGGTGCTTCAACTCTTTTAGTACACAAGCGTGATGGCAGCTTTCGCTTTTGCGTAGATTATAGAAAATTGAACTCTATTACCAAAACCGACGCCTATCCAATGCCCCGCATTGACGAGCTGTTACAATCTACTAAGAGAGGACATTGTCACATGTCTACCATCGATTTGCTATCTGGCTACTGGCAGGTAGCAGTAAATGAAAAGGAAATATCATAAATATTGTGTGATAAAGGAGATAAAGACATTTGATAAGGTGGATGGTAAATTATAAGTAGTGCTCGTAACATCGTGTTCTATCATAACCGAACCATCATGAAAACTTTGTGAAAGTAAAGGATTTGTTGCAATAGATGGCAAATTATTAAAATTACTATTTTCTACAGAAGATATTTCAGATAGAGAAGTTTCATTTTCTTCTCATTAACTGCCTATGTCCAACTATGGTCTTCATTTTGTTTCTTATCTTTGACATCTGATTCGTGTATCTTGTTTCTTCTATACGTAATTCATTTAGAAGCATGCCTTAATCAAGTCTTGATACTGTCTTCAACATCTTTCTCAGTTGCTGCTGTTGTAGAGGTGACACGTTCAAGACAGTTTTGTAAAATTATAATCAGATTTTATTTCTATACAACTTGGCAATAAATATAACAAAATCGTAACTGCATACGTACTGTACTTTAAAATGATTTGAACGAAGTTATTTATTATATAATTTATATATATATAATTTATTATCACTAAAAGATGCCAAAACATATTTTCTTTAATTTTTGTTTGTGCACACACGCTGTGAAACTACTTGATGGATTTTGATGAAACTTAGTTACATACTTGGTACCATGGGTTCACATAGTAAAGTAACTACTGTTTGTCTTAGTAAATATAGGTATAATGATTTTCATAGAACAAAAGCTTAATATCTTGACCCCTGCATTATATGGGATTTAATAGTAGTTAACACTGAAACTGCATTTTAACTACAATAATTGCAGTCAGTATTTACACAATTTTAAGATTAGAAATAAATTTTAACTTACCCACAATGGCATTTACCTATCAGACAAAGTTGACAAAATGGTCTCTTAGTAGATTGCTTCACGTAGAAATTATATTTAGCTGCTAGTTCATCATTTAACATGAATTTGAGGATCCGGAACACCTTCAAAGAAAACTCACGGCCTCCTATAATCTTCATGTGGTTTACCTGAAATAACAGTGATTTGAACCTACAATGTAATTTTAACTAAGAATGTTAAAAGACTGAAATATAAATGTTATAATTATTATGTAATCATACCAGATCATCATAATGATCCTCATTGATCTGATCAATAAAGCCTCCGTGTTGCTCCTTCATTTGTTAATGGAAATATGAATTCTGGTTGAAGTTGGGCTGCTCCTTTGCTTAGCTTATTAACATAATAATTAATTGTTTATTTTGTGTCTCATTATGGACAACAAAGACCAAACTATGGATTGGTACGCTATAAAAAAAAAGTTAGTATTATACCAATCATTATAAAATAATGATATCTTAAAACTAACGTGAGAAACAGATTAGAAAATCATATTATATTGTTTCTTTAAGAATACTTTTTAATTTTCGTATAGAGCTTAAAATATTAAGATTTAAATTTTCATGGTTAATTTCTGAAGCAGTGATGGCTCATTGGCATTGGCTATGGGCAGCCGCGCAGTAGGTGCATGGTTCAAATTCCGGCAGCAGTCCTTGAGATCCAGTGAAATTACAGGCACGTGAGACTTAACAACTATGTCTCAAGGTGACGGGCACAGTGCAATTCGTGACTTATGACGAAATGCATCTGTTATTGGCAGAAATTAGTCCGCTTAATATCAAGTGGGCCACGAGCTTGTTCCGTCACAATAATATTAAAAAAAATAGTAAGTAAAACAAATTAAATTAAGATACCTGTTAGTTCACCGACGTCTAATGGTGATGCGGGAATACTATCCCATGGTTTAAGATATGACTGACTAGGGCTATTTAAAACTGTGTCTAAAAAAAGTACAAAATATTTACCATACATTTTATTAAAATATCTAGATAAAATACACATTTTTAAGATCTAGCCACTACTAAGATTTATTCCCGCTGACATGGGAATTGCCATAAAACCTTCTTAACTGGTCTACTCACCGTAAACTAGGTACCAGCCAAGTTATCATTGTTCAGCTGTTTCTATTTTCTCCAAATTGAGCCTATCTATTATTAAAATAAACAGTGCTCATAGAGAAGCACAGAGCCGCATAAATAGTAGTAACTCCAAGAAACAAGACTTACGAAGAGAACCTAGGTACTTGAACTCAACCTTACCACACTTAAACAGCAAAGAAAACGGAGAGATCGCATAGAAACATTCTACTCAATAGTAAAGGGTTCCTTGTTTAATATTCCTAATATTTAATCAGATGTGTACTTAATTCAAACTTCATGTATGTATTTTGATTGTACTATATTTAGCTACTTCTAACACGTTTTGGGTTATATAGGAAAATTACCACTATATAATTATTATAATAGTACCTATGTAATAAAATAACATTCAACACGCTGGGAGGACGAAATAAAAAAAGTCGCTGGTCCAAAGTGGTGGCAAATAGCACAGGATAGAGAGAAGTGGACATCGTTGGAGGAGGCCTTTACCCAAACTGGGGACCTTACTAACAATTAAACACAGTGTTATTGATATAATAACAGTAGCCCAAGAAGCAATGTAGTAAGATCAAATAAAGGCTTTTTTATTTATTTATTAACTATGTACAATACGTACCTGAAAAGAGAAACAACATTTAGAGATTCTACCTCACATTTACTTTATGTTTCGCTAATACTGATTGTTCAGTTTTAATAAATATAGTTATATAAATAAAACTAGTGTTTTATACACAGAAAACCTTGTGTGCTGAATTTACCTTGAGAACGGTTAAGATTTTTTTGTAAATCATAGGTTGCAGCAATATGAGTAGGACTGATGTGAGATTGCTGATCTGTAGTGTTCAACGATTGCCACATTTTTATTTGTTGTCACATACGCTTTGAATTACTATTTCAGTCAGCAATTTTGTTTGTTTACCGTGAGCGCCACTGATACTCCTCACAAAAACCTGTTATTTCACCATACTTTATCCATTACGCTCTGAATGAACTATATAGAGCTTAGTTTGTAATCATATATAAAATATAGAAGGGGAGCGACATCATTGCAAGAGTTAAGTGTTTGAAAAAGCACTTCCACCATCAAATAAAGTCTGATGATCGCGCACCATGCCCTATAACGGTTGAAGAAGTACGATTATGGCACAAAGTTTCGGCTAGAAAGACTAAGGTACCGATGTCCGAGAGAAATAGGCACCCGGCGCGAAATCGGAGGACGAGGGTTCAATTTCCGCCCGCAACAAAAAATATTTTGCTTCCATACTTTGTAAATAGTAGGCGATTCCATACTTTGTAAAGAGTAGGCTATTTTTTCTTAGCGATATTACTATGTTACACTTAGATAATTTGTATGAATTCTACTTCGACGGTTAGCTTCCCGCGATAATTGCCGTTTTCAAATACTTTAAATGATGCTTAATTATGTTGTAGCTCTGTTCATATTCTCATTTTCATAAGCTTATGTTGTAATATTATAGTTACTGTTTATGCTAGTTACTTTTAAAAATATTTACCTCTGATCCAGCCAGCAGGTGGTGCTAGTTAGCCACATTAATTACTTTTTATTTGTTTTTATAGTATAGTTATATATTTAAATACATTTATATATATTTATTAATATATTTATTTACAATATATTCATATATTATTTAATTTTATACATGCTTACTAATAGTGGTAGCGATGACTCATATGCAACTGCAAATTCAAGCGCCTCTGACGACTCTTTTGACAGTGCGGTTGGCACCCTTACTACAGTGGGTGAAACGCTCAAAAATATATTTGCTCCTTTTTCTAAAAATTTTAACATTTGCTATATAAATGCACAAAGTATACCTAACCATTTTTCTGACGTTATTGATACCTTTGACTCAGATTTAATTCACGCGATTTTGATCTCAGAAAGCTGGCTAAAGCCATCCCTACCATCCTTTGCCTTCCCAATTCCTAATTTTTTTAAATTAGGAATGATCGTATTCGCTGCAGAGGAGGCGGTGTTGCCATTTACTTAAAATGTAACATCCCTTATAAAATAATTCTACAATCTCCTTCTACCAGTGATACTATAGAATATCTTTTAATTGAAGTAGATCTAGGCGTTAAAATTCTTATTGGTATTGTCTACTGCACTCCTTCTAAAGATTACTTCTCAGAGCTAGAAATCAAGCTTGAATCGTTATCGTGCGATTATTCTCGATTATTTATAATGGGGGATCTTAACACTTGTATGGTTAGCCAGGATTACCGACTTTATAGGTCCATAAAATTAAGGTGTTTAATCGATTCAATGGATCTGAAACTGCTCAATCTTGCTCCCACGCATCACTCTCACACTAATGATACTTTGTTAGATTTAGTAATCACCTCTAACGAAAGTATGGTTACTGCGTTAGGGCAACTTCTCGCTCCAGCTTTTTCCCACCATGACCTTATCTACACTTCACTTAAAGTAAAAGTCCCTAAACCTAAACCTCTCACTATAAATCAGAGATCTTTTGCTAAAATGAGTGTAGACAATCTTTTGGCGGATGCTTCCTCAAAAGACTGGTCTAACATAGAAAATATAACGTCCATAGATGCAAAGTTACGATCGTCATGCCCCCGTACGGCCCGTAAGGCTTAAACACCGCCCTACTCTATGGTTTAATGACAGTATTCGCAAAGCTAGAATAAAAAGAGATCGAGCATCTACAAAAGTCATCATCATCATCATCATCATCAGCCGGAAGACGTCCACTGTTGAACAAATGCCTCCCCCATAGAACGCCACAAAGAACGGCTATTAGCCGCTTGTAACCATTGGCTACCCGCGACTTTAACGATGTCATCAGTCCACCTAGTTGGGGCCTACCAACTCTACGTCTTCCGGTGTATTGTGGTAACCACTCGAGAACCTTTCTTCCCCATCGGTTATCAGTTCGTCTAGCAATGTAGCCCGCCCATTGCCACTTCAACTTGCAAATTCTGAGAGCTATATCGGTGACTTTGGTTCTTTGGCGAATATCCACGTTCCGGATTTTATCACGCAAAGAAACTCCGAGCATAGCTCTCTCCATAGCTCGTTGAGCGACCCTGAGCTTGTCCATAAGGGCCACAGTCAAGGACCACGTTTCAGTGCCATATGTCATCACTGGCAACACACACTGGTTGAAGACTTTGGTCTTCAGGCTCTGTGGTATGTTCGACGAGAAAATGTCGCGTAACTTCCCGAACGCTGCCCATCCGAGTTGGATTCTTCGGGCGACCTCTTTGTCGAAGTTGGACCTACCTAGTTAGGCAGACTGTCCAGTTGGACAGTCTGTCCCAGGTAAATGTAATGGTCAACAACTTCGAGTGTATCGTTCCCAACAACTACTGGTACGGGTGCAACATGGACATTAGACATAATTTTCGTCTTGTCCATGTTCATTTTAAGACCCACCTGCTTGGAAACTCTACTGAGGTCGCTGAGCATTGTACTGAGTTCTTCAAGCGATTCTGCCAATATGACTATGTCATCGGCGAAACGAAGGTGAGTGAGGTATTCGCCATAGATGTTGATGCCGAATTCTTTCCAGTTCAAGAGCTTAAAAACGTCCTCCAACGCATTCGTGAACAGTTTCGGAGAAATAACGTCTCCCTGTCTCACGCCTCGTTGCAGTTGGATTGGTTCCGTGCTCTTGTCCTGTAATCGAATCGACATGGTGGCGTTTCTATACAAACACTTCAGCACTTCGATATACCTTTAGTCGATTTGGCATCGCTGAAGAGACTGCAGTACGGCCCAGGTTTCGATTGAATCGAAGGCTTTTTCATAGTCCACAAACGCTAAACATAATGGCCGATTATACTCCTCAGTCTTCTGTATAATCTGGCGGAGCGTATGAATGTGGTCTATGGTGCTAAAGCCTTTTCGGAACCCGGCTTGTTTGGGAGGCTGGAAGTCATCAAACCTACGAGCAAGACGATTCGTAATGACTCTCGAGAACAGCTTATAAACATGGCTCAGAGGTGAAATGGGCCTGTAGTTCTTCAACAAGGTCTTGTCGCCTTTTTTGAAGAACAGTACCACTACACTTCTGCTCCACGCTTCTGGCGTTTTACCTTCAAGGATGACGGAATTAAATAACTTCTGGAGGACTGAGAGTACCGGTTTTCCACCCGCTCTCAGAAGTTCTGTCGTGATTCCGTCATCCCCTGGCGCCTTGTTGTCCTTAAGCTGTTTGAGAGCCATTCTAATCTCGTATAGGCTGATGTCCGGGATATCTTCGGTATAGTGTCGGGTCAGTTTAGCTCTCTTGTCCTGAGCTGCACTGACAACGGGTTCTTGTGTCGAGGTGTATAGCTGTCCATAAAACCTCTCAAGCTCTCTCAGAATCTCCGGTTTTGATGAGATGATTCTGCCATCGTCGATCTTCAGCTTCGTCATTTGGCTTTGCCCTATAGACGAATTTTTTGCGAACACTTTGGAGGGTCCAAGGCTCTATCGGAGGTCCAATAATGTGGAACCTCCTGTTGGATCCACTTCTGAAGGGGCTCGAAGAACGAGGGGACTATGGACAGGCATTTGCGGACGACGTCGTGTTAGTCTTTGACGGGGACACAGCCGTGGAGATCCAGCGACAAGCGAATGCCGCCCTCGCTTATATCAGGGAGTGGGGTATCAGAAACAAGCTCAAATTTGCGCCGAGCAAAACAAACGCAATGACCATCACTCGCAAACTGAAGTATGATACACCACTCCTGCGCATGGGCGGGGTCGACATCGGCATGTCGCAAGAAGTAAAGATCCTGGGGCTCACAATAGACGATAAGCTAACTTTTAATGGCCACGCTGCGAATGTTTGCAAGAAGGCCATTAATATATACAAGCAACTGTCTAGAGCCGCCAGGAGTAGTTGGGGCCTTAGCCCGGAGATCATAAGGATCATCTAAACAGTGGCTGTGGAACCCGTCATAATGTACGCGGCAAGTGTCTGGGGACCCGCAACGAAGAAGATATGTATCCAAAAACAGCTGAACGCGGCACAGAGAGGTTTCGCCCAAAAGCTCACTAGAGCGTACCGCACCGTCTCCCTGAACTCAGGACTGGTCTTGGCCGGGATACTCCCACTCGACCTCAGGATACAGGAGGCAGCCGCACTGTACGAGGTGAAAAGGGGGGTACCCCGACCAGAGCTAGTGGACAGGGAGGTAGAGCGGCAGATACCATACGCTCAAACGAAGCATCCCGCAGTGCATATCAGCCTGGGCTTTGTCAGCCTGATAGACCAGGAACAAATGGACCTCCACGACTCCCAAGAGGTCAAAATCTTCACCGATGGCAGTAAGATGGAGGGTGTAACGGAACATACCTTGGAAAGAAAGTTCCGTCACTAAAGACGAATAATATAGGTAAAGAATCTAAAGATCAGAAATAAATTATTCATTCTTAGTAAAAAGTTTTATTAGACAATATTTGTGTATAACTAACCTAACTACTAACCTTATTGAATTCTTAAATCAGTAAAGAGATTCCAGGATCTCATTTTATGTTTAAATAATAACAGGCATTGAATATTTTGACAAAAAGAATACGATAAAAATTCAATCTAGAGGATCTGTCAACAAGGCAGGAATCGAAAGAAAAAAATGGTCATAGTAAATTCTCGTGCTTTACATATTTTACTTTTTTTACTACAATTAACTTATGTACACACAATGTACAGGAAATATTGGGAAAAGTACCTGGTATGAAATCTTATGCAATTTATAGATTGTTTAAATTCCGACAAGGAAAGGTGACCAACAAGGTGAGTAGATTAATAATATACCGTAAAATGGGGTGAATAGAATTTAAGGGGGGAATAGAAAAATAAGCGAATATTTGTACGTTGCATTAATACTCTCACAGTGCTCAATGAAATTAGCTGCATTTGATTTTTTTATATAGGGCAACATTGATTCTGTCATGGCCACATCGTCATGATAGTGAAGTTGTTCATAAATGCGAAAAATAATGTGTCAAAGTGATCAGTTAACGGTTGTGAATTTGAGAAGCGTAAAACTTTTATTTTTGTTCGTTACTACGATTGAATTAAGCCATCAATACGAATTTATGCAAAGTGTTTATTACTTAACTATTGAGAAAATTCAAAGGTAAGTCAAATTAAGCATAATTTTATGTTCTAAATAAGTCCAAAAGTTATGTTACCTATAAATTGAATAAGATTGGGGTGAATAGAAGACGCCTGAGGGGTGGATAGAATTGAGGTATGGGGTAAATAGAAGCGCGTAAAGTCTGAATAGAAGTGCACAAGGGGTGAGTAGCAATACGACTGGGGTGATAAGAATTGTCATTGCTAGGGCTGCTACGCAAAATTATACCTGATACTTTTTTTGTACTGATGGAAGATTGTAGGTACTCAGTGACTGTAATTTTATGAAATAGTTAGTTTATGTTTATATTTTCATTCGTATTGAAAATAAATATTTATTTTGTTTGTTTAGATTATTTTGGACAATGCCGCGCATTTATAAACCTGAACCTGGAGGCAAGCGCTATAAAAGGTATGATGAAAATGTTCTTAAGCAAGCGGTAGAAGATTATTTCATGGGTAATGATTCGATAAAAACAGTAGCTATCAAACACAATATACACCCATCAGTGTTGTATCGCCACAGCAAAGGACTAGTAAAATCGCATGGTGGGCAAAGGGCACTTTCGTTGGAAACTGAAGAATATATCATCCAATACATAAACGTTTGTGCAGAATGGGGCTATCCACTGGACTCACTAGATTTGAGATATATTGTTAAAATGTATCTGGATAAGATTGGGATTACTCATAAGCGATTCAAAAATAATTTCCCTGGGCCCGATTTTATCCAATGTTTTTTAAATAGACATAAAGATAAAATTTCTCAACGAATATGCCAAAATATTAAAAGGTCTCGAGCTGCTGTATCAGCAGAAATCATATCAAAATATTTTGAAGAACTAAAAATATCTTTGACCGATGTTCCAGCGGCAAATATCGTCAATTATGACGAAACAAATCTCGCTGACGATCCAGGGCGCAGAAAAATTATTACGAAACGCGGCACTAAGTATCCAGAGCGCGTCATGAACCACACAAAGGCCAGTGTTTCCTTAATGATAGCTGGGTCAGCAGAGGGCCAGCTTTTACCACCATACGTGGTATACAAGGCACAAAATTTATATAATACATGGATTTCTCACGGGCCTAAAGGTGCAAGGTATAATCGTTCAGCATCAGGATGGTTCGATGGTACAATTTTTGAAGATTGGGTGCAATCCATCGTTATACCCTTCTTCGCTGATAAGCCGGGAAAAAAGTTGCTAATAGGCGATAATTTATCTTCACATTTGTCGGTTGATATGATAAAACTTTGCAAAGAACAGCAAAAATACAAAATCAATTATTTTGTATTTTTACCGAGTAATTCAACACACATAACTCAACCGCTCGATGTAGCCTTTTTCAGGCCCATGAAGGCAGCCTGGCGGCAAATACTACTTAAGTGGAAAAAAACAGATGGCAGCAATGAGACATGTGTGCCAAAAGGTTGCTTCCCTAAATTATTGAAGAAATTAATGGACGTAATACAAGAAAATGCTGAGTCTAATTTAAAAGCCGGTTTTAAAAAAACTGGTATCTGTCCTTTAGACGCTACACAAGTGCTATCTCGAATACCAACACAATCAAACAATAGCAGTAGACATAGGGAAGCAGTGGATGAGTCTGTACTAACTTTATTAAATGACATGCGATATGGTACTATGGGCGTAAAAGAATTAAAAAGAAAGCGGAAACTCGACGTGGTGGCAGGAAAGAGTGTCAGCGAATCTACTGAGGATTATGTAGACTCCGAAGTAACACCAGGTCCGAGTACATCAAAACCACAAAGAAAAATAAAAAAGCTAGACAATTCAGTGGAAAAAGAAAATCTATTGCCTAAAGAAACAACAAATTTAAACAAAAGTATTAAAAGAAAAGGGATTGGTAAAAAGACAAAAAGGAAGGTAAGCATGTTGATAGAGGATCATAGAGAGGATATCAGAGAGGAAAATGTGGGCACAGGCAATGCATTTATAGACAAACGAAATGATAATATAGACATCAATGACAGTGTTTTAGATATGCCTGTATATTTTGAAGGTGACTTGGAATGTGGAGGAGAACTAACTATTGAAAACTGTCCACTAAGTGATTTATTAATAATAAATCCTACAGCAGCAGCTGAAAATATGGAAACCGGTCTAAACAACGACAGTCAGTCCGATCAAGCTGGTGAATCAAACTGTCCATTAGGAAATAACGAAGAAGAATATTCTGTGGCAGAAGTTATAACTTTACCGAAGATGAAAACAGAAAAAATAAAGATAATTGAAAATAAAAGCTTTTTAGAAACTCGTGGAAAAATTAGTTATGATAAAAAATACAAAAAAGTTTCCCCTGAAGCGCCTTTAATAATTGTAAAGAAGACTGCAAGACCGAGCAAGTATTATCAAGACGATGAGGCTATACTAAGAGACTTACTAGATGATAATGAGGAATGCTCCAAATAACATTAGGTATAATATTTATTTACGTTCGTACTATGATTAATACAAATGTTAACTTAATTTTATGATTATTTGATTAATTCACATAGGTTTTGTTTTAAGTTGATTTTATTTAGATTATTTTGCATATACATACACAAGTACGTATATAGAAAGAATTTTTCAGTTTATAAGTTCGTTTATTTTTTATTTAAAAAGGATTTTTACTGGGTAAACATAATGATTATTATATTAAGTCCGTCAGTTAGATCATTAAAAAACGTAAGCCATATCTTTTGCTTACTAATTAATAAAACTTGATATTGGTAAAGCGCATTAAAAATCAGAGCCTCTTCCATGAGTTGTCATTATGAAGACTCGATTATCGATATCGACTGCGCTTATGGCCCGCTCCAAGTTTGTGAGAACTCTCAACCAATGAGAGCGCCAAACGCGGTCGATGTGTACCTATAATCAAGTCTTCGTAATGACATGGTAGAGGCTCTGGATTTTAATGCGCTTTACCAGTGTCAAGTTTTATGGGATTGTGAAATCTCTTAATACTAAAAGTGTACTATCATGTGACATCATTCGAAGTCTTATTGTTGCATCATCCTCATTTTTTATTTGTGACAAAATAAAAATACGTTGTTACA
This sequence comes from Plagodis pulveraria, assembly GCA_963890685.1. Classification (NCBI taxonomy): domain Eukaryota; kingdom Metazoa; phylum Arthropoda; class Insecta; order Lepidoptera; family Geometridae; genus Plagodis; species Plagodis pulveraria. The sequence continues at coordinate 23,591,069 of OY982967.1, forward strand.
CTATGTTTTGATAATCTAACTGACAGACTAAACATAATTTTTCAGTAAAATCCAAATTTGCCAACCCTAGCATTTTTTTCTATTGACCCCCTTTTCGTCTCCATTCACCCATATCGCGGGTAAATAGAAAACGCGCACATATTGTAATTTATTAAATAAATGACAAGGAAATTAAGTAAGTCTTTCATTGAAAACAGTTTAATACACTTTAACTCACAAGACTCAATTACTGCTACCTTCGGAATTTGCTAAAAACATACTGAAATTTCGATTCAAAAGTTGAAATCCTTTCTATTCACCCCATTTTACGGTACATGAATAAAACATAGCAAAGCAAAACGTAATTATATCTAATATCGTTTGGGAAACAACATGTATTCATATAATTTATGTTTTCATATAATATGCGGATACTTAATTTCCTTTGCATGGTCAAGAGGCCCTTTCAATATTGATATTTTGTAGAAAATTTGTCATGGGAAATTTATCTTATAAAAGGTATTTAATTCTTTCTAAAGATTAATCTGTATCTTAGAATTATTCTGCACTGTTCCTTACATGAATTCGCATTCCTATGTCAAATTACAGAGGTAAAATTACTAGAATAAGAACATCCTGAGAACATCATATTCATAAATAATACCAACGTTTTAAAATAAAGTTATCACAAAACTGTTCAAGCCGATAAATAAAATTTAATATGCAAATGTATACCAATGCTAAGTCTTGGGTCTTTCAGTTCAAATCTAATGCAATAGTAAACTATATAAATGTTGAGTTCAAATCTATTCCAACGTTTTATGAACATTATTCGAGAGAATTTATTTTGTCTAAGTACTAATGCTAACTTATAAAGGTATACGATTATTCTACTCAAGTATTTGGATTGATATTATAATGAATGCTTTATGTTTGTTCAACCAAGATGGATTGACATTTTTTTTTTACGACAAGAATGAGGCATATAAGTCCTCGTACAACAATATGAAGTTTAAATTCTATTCAACCATGATAATACATTGTTGAACATTGGTGCAAATGCGACCACACTTATAAGTCTTTCTGCTGTAAGGATGAAAGATGTTATATTCGACATGAGAAAATCAGAGGGTAGATAATTCCTCTTAACCTTATATATTCATATTTGAGTACTTGAGTCTGAATAAAAGTATAATTCACTTTTGATATCACAAACACGTGATTTTACAAATCTTAGGCAAAGTAAGTCCTAAAATATAAAACCAAACTTTTTCATTGAAATCAATTATAATATGGATTGTATTATGATACTCTGAAACACATTCTATTTAAAACTGAGAAATCTGATGAAAAACAATAGAAAGAACGCACTTGTTATATTACGTAGTCGAAATACGCGCACTGCGCTGCACTTTTATAATATGTTTTATATTTCAAGCGTGCAATCGAACGATTCTTAATGAAGCGATGGCGCCACTCTCAACGCAACGATTTTCAATACAAATGAGACGCAAATACCAGAGACGCAATCTCACAAAATTGTTCCTGTAAATGTAGCAAAATTCCAGTCTTGCAGCTGAGAAGGTTATGGACTTCTCGCAATGTGCCCAGAGGCTTTTCCAGAAGCCTGACGGCCCCAAGCAAGCGTCGCCAATCGTATTTCGCATATAATATACACCAGTATTTTAAAATTCCCAAAACAAAAAATCAGCACCATCTGCTGCTGGTACTAAAAACATACAAGTAAAAAAATATATAATAATGTAAAAAAAAATAATATCCATCATTAACATGAATTTTTCTCTTCCTTACCTCTTCATTGATTAACACACTAAGCATTTTATTCTCGCCGTTTCCTTCACTCATTAAGAAATACTACATGCACGCGGTTTATGCATGAATACGTATACATGCATACGTAGCTATCCCTACATAGAAATGTGTCATTCATAAACATAACTCGTTAACTCGCGACCTTGCTAGTTCATACCTATTATTATTTATTTTGTACGTTCGGGAATTATTGGAAGTCGTCTCGCCTTGTCACACGCACCGCACGCGCCGCCTTTGACCTTGATTCTTCCGAAAGAAAAAAACCGAAAGTTCAGATTTCAGTCATGCACCGCACGCGCCGATGATGGGTCGTTAATAAAATCATTTATTTCTCTTTATGGCACGCCGCGATTTGATAACCGCCATGATGATATTTCATCTAGAGAATACGACGATGTACCTACCGCGGTATATCCATTCGGATGGAACGTTTACGGACTATGGAAAAAGCGTGCTTACGACCTATTTATGTCAGTAAGAACTGTGTCAACAGTGGATGAAAGTGAAGTGAAAATGTTAAAGCAATAATAATGTCGGTACTAAATGTAACGATGCGTTAGATGAAGTGAAATACCTTAACTTTTTAATGTCACTACGAAACAATCATTTCAATCGTCCAACAGACAAAAAAGGTGAGACACTGATCAGATGATATAATAATAATGTAAGCAAACTTGTTACATAGTAACCTGCATAGGAAATCGCTGACAAAAGACCGCATGGCTACCTACAGCGCGCATCGTAACTATCACGCAGCAGCGACACGAGGCATGGCATGGCACCGGTCACGTAGGCCACCCGGCCCAGGAAGCGCAGTGTCAGCTTACTTGTAATTTACTTAGTTATAACTCATTTTTCAACATGCATTGTTAACGTAGCATCGGTAGCATTCACATGTTGTAAAACTTTATATTTTAATTAAACTTAGTACTAACGTTTTTGTTTTTTTTTAGATACTTCGGCTGTGGCCTTCGTCATTGGCGCAGTCGGTAGGATATTTTGGAAAGGTTAGCTAGGGTCGTGTTCTAACATCGAATCGTCCTAATTGCTGTGCGTCGTGTGCCACCTGTCATCGCGTCGCGCCTTCCAAGATTCCTGAAAGAACATGGGCTCACGGCTGGAGGAGAATCAAGACATCGATTCACTAGAGGAACCGAAAATTATATAAATATGTAAGTGCTTGAATTGCTCCTGTACTTGCTTATCCCTAACTTTAGTCCTTTTTAGTGTTAAAAACCCATCAACATTTTTCATCCTAGAAAATTATCTTTAAGTCCTGCACCGAGTAGGCAATCACGTAGACATTTAGTTGATAGAAATAGATGTTTAAATACCTTAGTAAAGACCGTAGAGAATATGGACGCAGACGCAATTTTTAGAGTTTTGCGCCCATTACCCGAATTTGACGGGAATCCTAACTTAAGTGTAGAACCAGGTAGAGAATTTAAAAATCTTTGCTTACTAAATGGAATACTCAATAAAATTACCGGGCCCGCAGCCCGCACTATTAACTCGAACGGAATTCCAGAAAGTTGGGAAGGCATTAGAGCAGCACTTGTCAATAATTTTTCCGACCAAAGAGACGAAACAGCCCTTTACAATGACCTCTCTCTCGCTACCCAAGGCACTAACTCTCCACAGAAATTTTATGATCATTGCCAAAATTTATTCAGCACTATCATAACATATGTAAGTCTGCACGAATCGATTCCCACCACCACTATTGAGGCAAAACGCGCACTCTATAAAAAACTTACGATGCAGGCTTTTGTTCGTGGGCTTAAGGAGCCATTGCACTCTCGTATACGATGCACTCGTCCTGATAGTGTTGAAAAAGCATTAGAATTTGTGCAAGAGGAACTTAACGTAATTTACCTCCAGCAGCGGAACGATTCAACATCTGATCGCAAAGTTAATGCTGCACCAAAACCGATGCAATTGCAACCATTTACAATGCCGGTACAACGAGCATTTGTTCCTCCTGCACCTATGTATAACATGATTTTTATTGTACCTTTCCAGCAACCCATGCCTCAACCTCAACCACACCAACCCTGGAGACCTAACTTCCCGCAAAATAGACCTCCTCAAGGTCCAACACGGACTCAACAGATGTTCCGTGCGTTGCCACCTAATTATAATAGTCAGAATAATTCTTTTAGAATGCCACAACGAAAATCAAAATACGGGCCCTAAGCCTATGAGTGGTGTGAGTCATTGCGTGGCTAAAACCTTACCACCTACTGGCTTAAGAGGACTTGACTGGACGAAGACGGGAAACCCCCCGCTCAGCAATTACTTCAAAACGCGCGAAATGAACATGAATTTGTGTTCTGAATATGATAGTTACTATTATCCAGAGTGTGAACCGTACTTATACTACCCAGAGTACGTTGTACCTGAGTATGATACACCTGAGTGTCCATTGTATGAACAAGACGAGTCGCAATACTACCCAGACCATAATATGACTGAGTCACAATATAACCCTGAAGGTCCATATGACCCAGAGCCTTCGACTGCTACTGGCTGCTCTGATCAGGATTTTCAGAACCGCCAAGCCTCAAGAAAGTCAAAATAGAACTTAATCTACAAACACAAAGGCAACTTCCCAACATCCAAATTTCCAACCCTCCTTTAAAATTCCTGATAGACACAGGAGCCAACCAGTCCTTTTTTTTTTTTTTTTTTTTTTTTTTTTTTTTTTTTTTTTTTCTCGCTGGGAAAAATGCGTTACGCATACCCTCCCGTCGGGGGATGGGAGGGTTATGTGGGACTCCCCGGTGGCAAGACCGGTATACCCACTAAACGACCCAGCGGCATTCCAGCATCGCCTGTATGGAGGAGGACTGGGAGACTGGCAGAGCCTTTACGTCCAGTCCTCCGCCGACGACCGCCCGCCTTTACAGCGGGGCCCACACGCCCCTCCCAGCAGGAGAGGCCCGGAAATGACCAGGAATGCTCGGCCATTCCCGCCCGACGGAGGTGGTGAATAAGTGCAATGCGAGAGAAGGCACCCCCGTGCCTGTCTCTCGCTATTCACCACCGGGAGGGAGAACTCGTCTTCTCCCACCCCTTCTTCGCCTACGCAGTGGCGCCGCAAGGGGGTCTTCCTCCCTTGCGCGCTCTGCCGCCTCCTTTTGCAAAATCACTTCCTCGCAAAAGGAGGCGACCGCTGCCCAGGCCACCTCGCCCTCCAACATGGCATTGACCACGCTGGGGAGCGAGAGGTCCGGCCCAACTATTTCGACCAAGCTGCGGCGCAAGTGGGACCACGTAGGGCACACTTCCAGCGTGTGCTGCGCCGTGTCCTCTGCGGCGCCACAATCGTGACACGCCGGTGATTCCTCCCTTCCGATCCGGTGCAGGTATGATCCGAAGCATCCGTGCCCGGATAACACCTGCACCAGACGAAACGAGAGGAACCCATGGGGCCGCCCTAGCCAATCCTGCAGGACTGGCCCAACTGCGTCCAATGTACGGCGGCCAAAAGTGGCGGAGGCGAGGTCCTCCGTCCAATGCTGGACCACAGCTTCCCTCGCCTCACGCCGTACAGACTCCCGCTCTTCCAGGGCGATGGACTCTCCGAGAGCCTTACGCCCCGACATCCAGTCGTACACTTTGGCTAGCACTCCCGCCTCGAGCTCCCAAGGAGGGGTGCCAGCCAGAGCGCAGGCCGCCGCAAATCCCACCGAGCGGTAGGCCCTCACTACTCGCAGTGCTATGGCCCTTTGGGGCCTGCGGAGAGCAGTAGCGTTCTCCCTCCTTCGGAGGGAGTCAGCCCATATGGGCGCCCCATAGAGGGCCATACTTTTCATTATGCCGGCATACAAATGCCGGCACCGCCCTCTGGGGCCCCCCCTTGTTTGGGAGGAGCCAAGAGAGTGCGCCCGCGACCTTCAGCAGGCGCGTTGACAGCCCACTAAAGTGCGGGCCAAAGCGCCACCTGCTGTCCAACACTAGGCCCAGATATTTCATCTGGGCCTTAACCTCGATCCTGACGTCCTCCACGATAATGTGGGCGTCAGGTGGAATGCGCTGCCGAGGCCTGTGGAAGAATACGGCCTCGGTCTTTTGTAGCGCCACTTTCAACCCTAAGTGGCGGATCCTACCCGCAACCAGGGATCCACCAGCCGAGGCTAGACTGGCCGCCTCTCTAAAGTCCCTCCCCCGGGCGGTGAGGAGAGTGTCATCCGCATAGCAGATGACACTCGTGCCACAGAGGAGACTTCCTCGCAGGAGCCAGTCGAATCCGATGTTCCACAGGAGCGGTCCCAGGACAGACCCCTGTGGAACACCGGAATCCGCATTGTAACGGCGGAGCTGTCCCGTGCGATCCACAAGGAGGACAGCTCGTTCCCTCAAATAGTCCGCCAGGAGACTGCGGAGGTACTGAGGCACTCCGTGGTACCGGAGCGCCTCCAAGATTGTCGAGTGGGGGATGGAGTTGAAAGCGTTGGCTATGTCAAATGACACAGCCAAAACCCCATCCCCTGCCTCCGCAGCCTCCTGTACCTGGCCCTTGAGTTGGGCCAGCGCGTCCACAGTCGAACGCCCCTTTCGAAAGCCGAATTGGGCGTCCGACAGGTCCAGCCCGATCCTCTGCAGGTGGCCATTGAGCCTGTTGGCGATGATCCCCTCGAACATTTTACCGACCTCATCGAGCAGAACGATGGGCCGGTATGCCGAGGGGGAGTCCACCGGGCGTCCCTCTTTTTGTAGGAGGCACAATTGCCCCTCCTTCCAAGGTTTCGGGAACCTACCAGACGTGAAACACGCGCTGAATAGGTCCCGAAACCTCTCCTCCATTTGGAGTGCAGCGATGGCGACCACCCGCGCGGGGACGCCGTCCGGCCCGGGGGCCGTTCTCTTCGCGCGGAGACGGAGAACTTGTTCCTCAAATTCCGCCACTGACGCTGGAGGAGCCTCCTCCTCCCCTTCCACTGGGGCCGCCTCCCGCGGGGGGTCCATCACTGGTGGGGTGAAGTTGGGCACGTTCGGAAACAGAGACCGGACCACCCCATCCAGCAATCTCGGCTCGAGGGTCTCCGTCAGCGGGGGACCAAAGGGGCGCAGTTTGTTCCGCGCCGCCTTATACGGTCTCCCATACGGGTCCCTGTTGAGGCCCTCCAGCATTTCGGCTCTCGCCGCATCATCGGCAGCACCCATTGCCAACTTGAGGACCCCTTTCGCCTCAACGTACGAAGCGTAAAGAAGGTCCTCGTTAGCCTCATCCCGATGGGTGCGCCGTCGACTCCGCGTGTAGGCCCTCCTTGCTGCCACACAGGCGGCCCGGAGCTCCGCTAGTTCCTCCGTCCACCAGTAAACAGCGCGACGGGGAGGCGGGCGGCGAGACCGAGGCATGCTGGCGTTGCAAACCTCGGTCAGGGACTTTCTGAGCTCGACCGCTGCGGAGTCCACGCCCAGGCCTTCGAAAGGGGGTGCGAGCCAATCCTGCACGAACGCCGCCTCCATTGCTGACTCACGGTCCAGGCGGGTGAGAGCCCACCGTGGAAAGGGAGAACGGCCCGAGGGGACCGCTCTCCGGGGGCTCTGGGTGGAAATTTCGAACCGCACATATCGGTGGTCCGACAAGGTCTCCACCATCTCTACCCGCCAGTTCATGACGCGGGCGGCTAACACGGGGGTGGCGAACGAGACGTCGACCACTGACCCTCCCCGTTGCCGCACACACGTTTGGACCACTCCTCTGTTGAGGAGGGACACCCCGGACGAGGCCGCCCAGTATTCCACTGCGCGACCCCGGACGTTACAAGAGGTGGCTGGGTTACCCCAGACCACCGACTTGGCGTTAAGGTCGCCCTAAACGGCGACCTGACGCGGCGCTGCCCTACCGACAACGGCGGTGAGGATCTCGAGAAAATTCTCGAAATCCGAGAGAGGACGGTTTGGGGAGAAATAGACGCCCACGAAGGCTATATCTCCCCACGCGGCGGCCACATATCCCGGTCCCCTCTCTAAGAGCGAGAGGGGAGGGGAGTCTGTGGAAGACCGCGACACAATTGCGACCAGGCCATCCCGATCACCCAACCAACGGCTAGGGATTGAGTATGGCTCGGCTACCACCGCTACGTCCACCAACCACTCAGCCATGGACTGCATCAGCAGGTCCTGGGCTGCTTTGCAGTGGTTGATGTTCGCCTGGAGGATGCGATGCTCGGCCCTATCCATCATTCGGACATCGCACCCCCCTCAACAACCGCCGTAGCTCCCGTTTCAGGGACGGCGGTTGCTACGGCAGGCCGGGTCAGCGCCTGCGTTTTGCCCTTCTTAGGGGGAGGATTGCAATTCCTCCCCTGAGCCAACCAGTCCTTCATCAACCCCGAGGTAACTACCTCGAACATTTCTTTTCGCAGGTACCTTTAAATTATGATCCTTTTGAAGTAACTAATGTACATGCCATTACTCGTAATAACTATTCTGTTTCTTTGCATTGTTTTGTGGAATTTCAGGAAATTTTTATATGATACACGAAAAGTTTTATATCGTCAGGGGACGATATAAAACTTTTCGTGTATCAATTTCATAATTACTTTGACGGACTTATTGGACTAGACCTTTTAGAAATATGGGAAGCTTTAGCTTCCTTTGACCTTTAAAACCGAGTTTTGCTTACGCGTAACGCGATAAATCCAATTCATATGTACAATTCACAAAACGTTAATCTGTACAAAGATGTTATACCAGCTAATTCATCTAAATTACTGCGACTACCTATAAATGTTGGTGACGGTGACTCTTATGTACCCGAACAAGTAGTTTCAAATTGCATTATTAGAGACTGCTTAACAGTTGTGTCAGACAACAGAGGTTTTCTTGAGATTGCAAACCCATCTTCGCATGATATAATTTTCTGTTTAGACCACCCGTTACTAGCCGAGATTCATACGAGCGAGTGCACGCGTACCGAACAACCTCGCTCACGCGTTGACGAAGTACTGTCGCGATTACGTACGGATAACCTTAACGCTGAAGAACGCGCGAACTTAGAGGCTTTATATGCTCAGCACGCGGACGTTTTCTTCATAGAAGACGAGCCATTAACCTTTACAAATAAAGTAAAACATCGCATTCGGGCTACTGATGAAGAACCGGTGTATACGAAAAGTTATCGGTACCCATTTATTCATAGAGATGAAGTTGGACAGCAAATTAGTTCTATGTTAGAGCCCCTGCTCTAACATAGAACTACTATAATACGACCTTCTGAATCCGCTTGGAGTTCTCCTATATGGGTTGTACCCAAGAAAGGCGATGCATTCGGTAAAGTGAAGTGGCGTATCGTCAAAGATTACCGGAAACTTAATGAAAAATCGAAAAACGATTGATGATAAATATCCAATACCAAACATCGCTGATGTACTGGACAAGCTGGGTAACTGCCAGTATTTTACTACGCTTGACCTGGCAAGCGGTTTCCATCAGGTTGACATGAGCTACGAGGATATTCCCAAAACTGCGTTTAATGTAGAGCAGGGACATTATGCGTTTCTACGGATGCCCATGGGGCTCAAAAATAGTCCTTCTACATTGCAACGAGTGATGGACAACGTACTGAAAAACTTGCAGAACACTGTCTGCCTTGATGACAATATGGTATGTAGTACGTCCCTCCAAGAGCACATGATAAACCTCAGGAAAGTCTTTGACAAGTTACGAGAATCTAACTTTAAAATACAGATGAATAAATCTGAATTTTTGAAGTTAGAGACTGCTCATCTCGGATACGTTATAACCCGAGACGGAATCAAGCCAAACCCAGACAAAATTTCTGCAATACAGAACTACCCTATCCCTAAAACACCTAAAGAAATCAAACAATTCTTGGGACTAGTTGGGTATTACAGAAAATTTATACCTGACTTCGCTCGCATCACGAAATCACTCACTCAATGCTTAAAGAAGGGCAATAAAGTATCTCTTGACTTCCAATACATAGATAGTTTCGAAAGATGTAAGAACCTCTTGACCAATGACCCTATCTTGCAATATCCCGACTTTACTAAAGAATTCATATTGACAACTGACGCGTCCAACGTGGCCATTGGCGCCATTTTATCTCAAGGACCTGTAGGATCTGACAAGCCTGTGTGCTATGCTTCCCGAACCCTTAATGATAGCGAAATTAACTATAGCACAATAGAAAAGGAGCTATTAGGTATAGTATGAGCTACCAAGTACTTTCGGCCGTATCTTTTTGGTCGAATATTCAAGATTCTTACGGATCATAAACCACTTATGAGCCTTAAGGAGCCGAGTTCTCGACTAACAAGGTGGAGGTTCAAACTCAGTGAATATGATTTCACAGTAACATATAAAAAAGGTAGAGCCAACACAAACGCCGACGCACTTTCGAGGGTCGAGATTCACAACGAGATCAGCTCTGTAGTAGTTAATCCTTCGGAACAACCAGCTGCGTCGATTAACGGTTCAACTACGCTTACCGCGCATACGAGTCGTGAGAACCCAATCCTCGAAATACCTATCACCGACGATCCACTGAACAAATTTCACAGACAGCTTATCATGACAGTAGTAGGTGACGTAAAACGACGACCGACAGCTACGGAACCATTCAACACTCCCACTAGGACTTGTGTACAGTTATCTGAACATAATCTTAGTAACGATGTAGTAAGTGCAATAAAGGAGTATATTAACCCAAAAGTTAAGACGGCTCTTCTAATAATTCCACCTTTACGCATGTACAATATAATTTATTAAAACTTTCGTAAGTAGTACACATATTTAAACAATTATGAAACCGATTTCACTTACGTTAGAACAGCCGAGTAGTTCGATCTCGACCGGTTTCGCGACCTTCAGAGTCGCTTCATCATGGAGTACGTACGCGCCTACGTACAAACTGTCTCGATACTTGGCAACTGTCCTACAACAGTTCACAGGAAAAACCCAATCCTACGTGAAGGATTCCAGACATTTTGTTAACTTGCTAACAGATGTACGTATACTGCCAACCGAAATAATGGCAAGTTTCGATGTGACATCACTTTTCACGAATGTGCTCCTGGAAGAAGTTATAAAAATCATTGGCGACCTGCTCCACGGGGCTGGTCTGCCAAATGACTACACAGAGCTGAGTGAATGTTGTCTGAGGAACGGTTATTTCCTTTGGCGGGGTAATCATTACATGCAAGTGGAAGGAGTCACCATGGGCTCACCTATAGCGCCAGTTGTGGCCAATATTTATATGGAACATTTTGAGGAAAAGGTCATGAAGAGCGAAAAACCACGTTACTGGTGGCGTTATGTGGACGATGTCTTTGCCATAATCACCAAGGACGCGTTGCCGTTATTCACCGCCCATTTAAATTCTGTGCACTCGAAAATACAGTTCACGGTTGAAGAAGAATGTGATGGGAGTTTGCCTTTCCTAGATGTAAGGGTATATCGTGAACCAGACGGTTCTATAACCCACTCGGTTTACCGGAAAGCCACGCACACAGACACCCGTCGCAACTGATGTCCGTGCCAAAAGCTCTCATCAACCGCGCACATAGTTTGTGATCCACAGTATATAAACACGGAGTTGGGTCACGTGAGGCAGGTGTTAGAGCAGAATGGATACAAGTGGCGGCAGTGTACGCGTAGGGCGTATGGCACAGAGCGCAGAAAAGCCAGTAAAGTTGACCGTGTTACGATTTACTTGCCGTTTGTGAAGGGAGTGACCGATAAAATTGGGGGCCCTTTTACAGCGGAAGTATAACATACGGACATTTTATCGCCCACCCGATCAATTACGGCAGTTATTGCGAACGCCAAAGGACAAGGAGCCATTAACATTTGGACATCAGTAGATCCGCGGTCGCAGAACACGCTCAAGAGGCGAGCCATTTTTTAAGGTTTGACAAGGCTACCGTCTTAGCAAGGGAGAAGTTCCTCATACCCCGGAAAGTACGGGAAGCTATAGAAATTGGCCGTCATCCCAATTTCAACCGCGACCGTGGATGGATGTTGGCATCAGCGTGGAAACCAGTTCTGAACAGTACCACACAGTATAGTCAAATAAACACCTTGTCGCAAGACACAATTAGCACGGCGTGTATGGGAAGTTTGATTATAAGCGACATCAGTGACGACGATGAAGATAACGAAAATAGTGCACCTGTGCCGGCGCCGCCGGCGGTACCGACGCAGCGTGCGAGGCGAGCAGCAGCGCGCGCGGCCCGCTCCGCCGCCACCGCCGCCGCCGCCGCGCAAACAAACAACAGTGCTTGCGCGGACGCGGTCGGGAGCGTACGTACTCCATGATGAAGCGACTCTGAAGGTCGCGAAACCGGTCGAGATCGAACTACTCGGCTGTTCTAACGTAAGTGAAATCGGTTTCATAAATACAATATAATTCCTATTAATCAGGATAAGCTTAGAAGCTCAGCGATGAACTTGGTCTTAGCTAAAAAGGAAGTTGAAAATGTTAAAGATTATCTCAGACAACAAGAGCTAATTTGTAATTACCACGATGGTAAAAAAAATCACCGTGGAATAAACGAATGTTTCTCATCTCTTTCCACTCGATATTTTTGGCCTAGAATGAGAGACCACATTACGAAATTTATTAATTACTGTACTGTATGTGGCCAAGCTAAATACGATAGAAATCCAATTAAGCAAAAGTTCAATATAGTACTACCAGCAACGAAACCTTTCAAAATAGTACACTTAGATTTATTTACAGCCCAGAATGAGAAGTTTTTAACGTTTATTGATGTATTCTCTAAGTATGGTCATGCATACCACCTTCGAGATGGTACTGCCATCAGCATAATTCAAAGCCTACTTCATTATTGCACACATCATTCCTTCCCTTTGACATTAGTGACTGACAATGGAACAGAATTCACGAATCAATTATTTTCAGAATTCACTCAACTGCATAGGAGCAATCACCACAGAATATTCCCTCATGCTCCTAACGACAATGGTAATATTGAGCGATTCCACCTTACAATATTAGAGCACCTTCGCATTCTCAAAGTACAACAGAAGGACGAGCCTGTGATCAATCTCATGCCATATGCTATAATTGCATTTAATAGTTCAGTGCACAGTTTTACAAAATGCCGACCTTATGACATTATTAACGGTCATTTTGACCCGAGGGACCCCGTCGACATAGATCTTACTAAGCACTTCTTACAACAGTACATACAAACTCATCGAGAACAAATGAAAACCGTGTATGACATAATAAATGAAACTTCACTGACTAACCGTGCTTCCCTCACAGAAAACCGAAATAAAGACCGTGAACCTGAAATAGAGTACCAGCCAGAACAAACAGTTTTCATTAGTAACCCCTTTGCCGCTCGACAAAAGCTCGCACCACGCTACACTCATGACAAAGTTTTAGCTGACCTACCGATCCTTGTATACACTTCGAAAACACGAGGCCCTGTAGCTAAGTCACGGCTTAAGAGGGTCCCTGCAAATCTGCAAAATTGTTGCAGGTCCTTCTGACGCTGATCACGGTGACAATACTGGAAGCCCAAGAGATAATACTTGACAGTATGGATGACGGGCCTGGACTCATACCTTTTAAACTACTAACTAAACCTTTATAACTCATTATCATACATTTTTACAATACGTAGAACTTGACAATATTGAGAATCAAATTACTAACTTACAAACTCAGATATTGGACTTTAAGACTCGACTTGAAAATAATACATACTCACTTTACGAACTTCAAATAGAATATTTGAACAATAAAGTACGTATTTTAAACTTAGCCACCTAAATAGCCTAGAACCTAATCGTAGCAGAAGAGGCCTTGTAGATAGTTTGGGTTCCGTCATTAAAAGCATTACTGGCAATCTCGACTATTCTGACGCGATTAAGTTTAACGATGCCATCAAAACTCTGGAAAATAACCAATTTAGAGTAATAAATGAATTCAATGATCATATTAGTATCAGCAAAGATTGGATGGCACACCACAATAGTATAATAACTCAAATAGTTCAAAACCAAGAGAAAATCAACTCCACATTGAACTTACTTTTAGATAGTGAAGCATATCGGGAAACAAGCCTAATTAAGTACGCTAAGTTTGCTCAATTATTGATTATCATTTCCGAAAATGCAGATGATATTATGACAGAACTTTTAAGGTTAGAGAACATCTTAAGTTTCGTGCATGCATCGAGCACCCACCATTCCATATTAACTATAAATATATTAAGTAAAATGTCAAGTAAATTAGAACTAATCTATCCTAAAGGTCATTTATTAAAGATAGACCTAAGGGAGTACTATGATGTAATTAGGCCGGGATATTATTTCTCTGTTTGAAGTATAGTAATTACTTTAAAATTCCCTATAATATCTCCTATAAGTTACGACTTATATAGATTAGCTATTCTTCCTAATAAAAATAACCAATCCATCCTACCCCATATCCCCTCATAGCAAGTAACAGGCAGGCATTCATGTACATAGAGACAGAATGTCCGAAGTATAGCAATAAGTTCCGCTGTGAAGAAAATCTGAGCCATCATGTCCAAGCCCAGGCAGATTGCATACAAAATCTCATCACCAATCAATCTTTGGATTCAACCTGTGAGATGACTACCATAATGCTAACCAAAGAAGCTGTGGACTAGCTTGACGAAAGACACTACGCTATTTCGTTCCCTCACCGAACAAAGATACATACCTTATGCGGACACGAGAGCTGTAATATCATACAAGGAAGCTACCTTGACCACAATACCAATTGCTTGTCTCCTAAGCACCGACGAAATTACCATCAGCAACAGTTATGACAGGATCGCAGGACAACCATTACAAATTATGAAAATTGCAATAAATTCTAAAACATCGAGTTAACTCTATTAACCTACAAGACCTTCACCAATATCAAGATAAGTTGATGTTGCAACCAACCGTACACCTAGACACTCACTACACCTGTTATTTTATACCACACTACGATACCGACCTATATTATACTATTTAGTGCGATTACACTGGGAGCTGCCCTAACCGCTCGACGCTACTACATTTTTCGCAGAAAAGCACAGGAAGCTGAAATGAAAACAACATTCTATGAAGACGCTGAGAAACCTGCACCACCACCAAGAATACCTGCAACATTTTCTCTCAAAGTTCTAAAATAGTTGCCATTCTGAGGGGGAAGGTGTTACATAGTAACCTGCATAGGAAATCGCTGACTAAAGACCGCATGGCTACCTACAGCGCGCATCGTAACTATCACGCGGCAGCGACACGAGGTGCAGAGTAGCGATCTCGATCGTGCATGGCACCGGTCACGTAGGCCACCTGGCCCAGGAAGCGCAGTGTCAGCTTACTTGTAATTTACTTAGTTTTAACTCATTTTTCAACATGCATTGTTAACCTAGCATCGGTAGCATTCACATGTACCTAGAATTAATATTGTAATACTTTCTATTTTAATTAAACTTAGTACAAAAGTTTTTTTTTTTAGTTCCTTCGGCTGTGGCCTTCGTAATTAACTGATACCTAGTTATTTAGCTCAGTGTAAACAAGCGGGTGAGATTATATCAACAAAGTCATCAATCGCCTAACCGCGCTCGTCATTGCTCAAACAAAACACAGACTTGTTTTGTTTCATACTCGTAGGTATGTTTTGGAACAGCTGTAATAGTTAAGTCCAGGTAGTCAAAAATAATTCCCACGCTATACGCTCCGCCCATGCGGTGCAACGATGCGTGCTGCACCGAACGACGCGAAAGCGGCGCGGCAGCGAACGCGTCTCGCTTATAATATTTGTGTACTTGATATTAGACTCGGGAACACAGATAGGATTGAGACGAATTCATCTTTTTTTTTAGTTTTATTCACGTGACGTATTTAGATACACATAAAGTATCTTTGAATATACTGCAATTGATGTCACGTTTTTATTTTTATCTACATTACTAATGTTTCTTAGTACGTAATTGATTATTTAATTTACTTTTTAAAATTGTTCTTACGGTAGACAGTTGCTCATAAAACTAAAGCCTAAAGTTTTTACAATATGATCATGTGTGCTCGACTTTATTGGTATATATATATATTTAACCGGCATACAAAAGAAAGAGGGTTCGCAAGATGAAACGTATACTATTTATTTTAGGTTTGATCACATATAACTTTTAACTTTACTTTTAGTTCTTAGATTATTTTTTTGCTGGTACAGTTTAAATATTAATTGGTTCCGTTTTAATTTCATCAATATCATAATATTTTTTCCAAAAATGTATTTTTTTTCATCAATAGCTGTATCAATGCTCCCGATTTTGTAAGGAGCTATGGGGCATTTTACTTCTACTATCATACTATTATCATCAGTAACTCCGTCAGGTGAAGCCCCCAGAAAAGGACATTTTTGATCTATATATAATCCACACTTTTTTATTTTAATATTGTGTAATTGAGACAGCTGTTCTAGTGCCACTGGTTCATGTTGTCTGCCATGTTGTATCGAAGATACATGGTCTATTGGAGTACTGTACAACATGTTTTTTACAATGTTTCTGCAGCTGTGTGTTCTTTTTCTTTTAATAACTTTCCCAAAGTTTGAGGCCGTCAACAGATTGCGTCG
Organism: Plagodis pulveraria; assembly: GCA_963890685.1. Lineage (NCBI taxonomy): Eukaryota > Metazoa > Arthropoda > Insecta > Lepidoptera > Geometridae > Plagodis > Plagodis pulveraria. The sequence goes on from OY982967.1 coordinate 23,607,495, forward strand.
TAGCTCAAGCCACTCAGCCCATTCACTTTGTAAAACTGTTTGTTCATTTATTCTTCTACGTTCCTCTTCAGTCTTCTGCAAATTTGTTATAAATGTTTTCTTAGCCAATTCGAAAGTGGCTGGATCCATATCTGGTTGGTCTGCATTTTCCCCATAGTGTGTATCTGAAGGCTGAGTGGTAGTAACTTGACACTTTTTTTTTGGTTAATAAGCCTATTTCTTTCTCTTTTTCTGCATATTGTTGTCACCTGCCTACCTAAGGTTGGTAGTAGGGAGCATAGAAAAAGAAACAAGAGAGAGATTAGAATATAAGTATAATGAATAGAAAGGGTCGTGGATCTCAGACAGGTATGGCAATTTTTGGCAAGCTTCCTTGTTAAGGACTTATCTCCGGTCCGCTAGTAATTGAGTCGATGCTCAGCAGCAGGTCTGCCGTGCAGGGCTCGGCTCCACACCGCCACGCCGGTAGAATTGTCCCAGCTAGATGCTGTGACGTTTGGCCGCGGTCGGTGCTGGAGGTCAGAGGACGGCCGGAGTTCAGCAGTAGTGTGCTGCTAGAAGGTCAGCCTCGTACTTGAAGTTCAGCCTTGTACTTGAAGTCGTCCTTGTACTTGAAGTTCAGCCTTGTACTTGAACCCTGGAAGGCACATGTGCTCCGGTCACAATGGGTCCAGTAAAGTGTTGAGCTGGTGGGTCCACTGTCCCTCTACTACTGAGCATATTAGGGACTCGCAGAGGGCCTTTAGGGATGTGGCCCGCCAGCAAACAAGAGGTATGCCATAAGGGCCAAAGAGGTAGATGCTGCTGGTGAAGAATTCGCCTCCGCTAAGGCTTCCGCTACCGAGCAAAAGGGACTAGCTAGGCCCTAAGCGAAGGCGAACCACCAGCCGCTCAGAATGCCAGAAGGGCGCAAGTAGGTATGTTGCCGGCAAAGATGCTCACAATCCACGAGGTCCGTTCACTACCGAGCAAAAAAGGGACTAGCCTAGGTACCTCGTGAATTGCGAGCTACCAGCAACACCCTTTAAAGTTTGCCAGAAGGGCGTAAAATAGAGAACAGATTAGAATGTTGTGAAGCAACATAAAAACACATAAATTCAACAAGAGAGTTACACATAATTAAATACAGCAATTACGATGAGAGTACATACCAAAGGTTTTTAGGTTAGTTTTTAATGGGGTGGTCAAGTACACTTTCACTTTAAAACACAAACTTACCCAGATTTTGGGGCTTGTAAGTAGTTTAGAATTTGTAGATGTAGTTAAACTGAGTCTTTAGTAGTAGTTGCACAGAGGATGGCTGGGGTCAAAGTGATCGCGATTCCTCGTTGAGGAAAGACATCAAGTTGGGCGGATGTCGGGGGCGAATTTCATTACCATATATGGTAACGAAAAAAGCCTCCAAAACCGTTGTCGTCGCAAAGCCAATGACTGCACTTGATTTTGAAAATATTTAAAATGCAACGTTCCTCTAGCGGAACTCAAAAACCACCATCATGGTATTTTCTGACAGACTCGATTGACATTTGTGATTGTTATGCGCGACCTCTATTGGTGAGTCGCTGAACTACCTCAGCGCGCGGTAGTTAAGGTTAACCTAGGTTCTTTCTAAATTCAGATGGAATTTAGATAGACGTTTGGTCGTTTGCCTACAGATGGCGCGCTGATTTAAATTAGTATTTAGTGAAATTTTTAATTATTAAGTTAACCGATATATTTAGATCGGTTACATATCTCCCCACCCAAGAAAGAATTTTTTTACTAGAAAAAAAAATTCACTAGCCTTGAGCAGTTCTAAGAAAAAAATTAAAAATACTTCACCTAAGACCTAACTTTGAGTATCTTATATAAGCTACAGAAACTCCAGTATATGATCTTAAGTTATTAACTATGTCTATGTGCAGATACACACCTAAGTATTTCCTAGAATTCCCCTCCATCGTTTGGATTAGATATCCCAAGAAACGATTAATTGACAGCAATATATTGAGAGGAATGGAATTTGTAGGCTGCAGAAGTTAACTTCTATGAACAGCTAGCTACATTATAGGTATGAATAACACACTAGAACATAGTCAAGTTAAGTACTTATAGTAGACATTCATGGATTATTTTTTTAAATATAAGTTCCATAATTGCCTAAGTTAAATTAAATTTTAAGACAGAGAAGTTAAACAAAAGGAAATTTTACATTAGGCTTCTTTTGAGAGTCTGTAACCCGCTCTAGATAATGGCTTGTTTTAGTGAGTTATCCACCGCTCAGTACAATAGGCTTGTTTTTAAAGTGTTTGTACAACCGCACTCTATTTGAAGAGTTACCATCTGGCACGTAAAAGAATGATTTTAGCATGTTATAACACTATTCCCTTGAAAGTGGAGAGTGACAAAGAGTATTTAAGGAAGTTAAATTAATTCAGTATATAAGTTAAGATGTGAGTTTGTAGTACATTGTATGTATTGTAGTTAAATTATAATATATCTTATGCCATCATTGTATATAAGATATAAATAATGATCAATATAAGCAAGGATCACAAGTTATTAGAATACAAGAAGTATATAAGATACTGTTACCTATAAGATTAGTTGTATATAAGGATTTATTTTTCCTATATAGATAAGATTATTTTAAGAGATTATTAAAAAGTTGCACTCTATGAGTTTGGTTTTATTTACCAATATATTTTAGTTATTTAATATACATAGAATATGCGTTTTAGTTGTAAGATTGTATATTTAAAGTTTTAATAAATTAATTCATAGTATGAATTTGGTTTTATTTGAGAATTTCTATATATGTTAAGTCGACAACAAGTTATTCAGTACAAAGATTTGCAATTGTTAAGAAAGTGAAATAATTACTAGGATATGTATTTACTTATTTTAAAATCCTTGATATGCCAGGACCCAAGGTTTTTTCCTTGCATATCAGTTAATTCATATACTAATGGAGATATTTTAGTTTTAATGCGACATTTTAAGTATTTAGGGGCAAGTTTTTTAGAAAACCTATTATCCTTATTACTTTGATAATAAGTCCTTTTCCATACTATGTCGCCAATATTAAATTCGTGGTTCTTGCGACGAAGATTATAAGGTCCACAATTTTTGTTATGAGATTTAATTAGAGATGATTGGACTTGGTCAAAGATTTTCCTCAATTTTCCGACGTTTTCAGCATATGCGTCTCTAGAGGCAAATATTAAGTCATCCGTCAGGTCGGAATCGACGTAGTGGGACCCGCAAGTTACTAATTCCCTACCGTATACTAAGAATGACGGTGTGTAACCTGTGACTTCACTGACTGCTGTGTTAAGTGCGAATTGAATCTTTGGCAAGTTCAAATCCCAAGATCTATGATCATTTTCTATGAAAGTAGAGACTGCTATCATAATAGTTTTGTTGTAGCGTTCCACAGTATTTACCTGAGGGGTATATTTAGGAGTGTAGCGGACATTAGGTATTTTATACTGAGAAAATAGGTTTTGCAATTTATTGCTAACAAACTGTTTACCATTGTCCATAAGAATTACTTGTTCTTCAACGATTTTAGTAATGGCGTCCGCCGTAGCTCGGCGTATTGGGAACAAAAGACAATATTTAGAGAAACAACAGGTGATAACTAGTAGCATAGTATTTTGTTTAGTGGATGTAGGTAAAGGTCCTACTAGATCCATGCTGATCATTTGAAATGGACGGGAGCACTGCTTGGGTCGGCCCATCAGTCCTAAAGTAGTATGATTAGCATGTTTATGAGCTATGCATGTGTCACAGTTACTGACAAAGTTAGTTACATCCTTCATCATACTTGGCCAGAAATAACTGAGAGCTATCCGCCTATAAGTTTTGAAAGCTCCTAAATGTGCTGCTGTGGGTTCAGAGTGGCATTTATGCATGATGTCCCTCCTAGATTCGCTAGGAACGACCTCTTTCCACTCAAATTCACGCGCCAAGGGGTTTAGAGTTTTCATATAGCGGTATAACTTATTATCAGTTACCCTGTAATTTAGATAAGACATAGGAGAGGTCTGACAACCATTTAAAATATTTAAGTACCAAGGGTCAGATGTTACTAGAGGAGTCTGGGTGGTACTAGAAATTGCTGCTACAGGCACAGCTCTCGAAAGGGCATCTGGAACATCATTATCCTTGCCACGCCTATATTTAATGTCGAAGTTAAATGCGGATAGACGCACCCCCCACCTAGCCAATCGACCAGTAGGGTTGTTAAGGTTTAAGAACCATTTGAGAGAGGCGTGGTCGGTATAGACCAGAAATTTGAGACCGTTATCTAGATAACATCTCCAGTGTTCCAGAGCTATAAGCACAGCAAGAGTTTCACGCTCAGTGGCGCTGTAGTTACGCTCTTGTGCTGATAGAGATTTGCTCATATAAGCAATGACTTTTTCATCACCGTTGATGATTTGAGTTAAGACAGCACCAACGCCGTAGTCACTGGCGTCTGTGTGGACTTGGAAAGGTTGAGAGTAATCCGGACAAGACAGTACCGGTGAAGAGATTAAGCAGTCCTTGAGCTTTAGGAAAGCTGCATTAGCTTCTTCTGTCCAGACAAATGGAGGAGCATTCTTACCCTGAGAAGTAAGTTTATTGAGTGGTGCTGCTAAGGAGCTGAAGTTTGGTATGAACCTACGGTACCAAGAGGCAGTACCAATAAATCTGCGTACCTCTTTCCTGTTTTTAGGGCAGGGGTAGTCTACTATGGGTGCTACCTTATCAGGATCGGCATGTAGGCCGTTAGAATCCACAACATAACCCAAATACTTCAATTTCTCTCGGAAAAATAGACTTTTAGTGAAGTTTATGGTAAGACCTGCATGTTTTAGTTTCTCATGGATTCTTTTGAGTAGGGTGATGTGTGATTCAAAGGAGGAGGTTGCTAAAATGATATCGTCAACAAAAACAAATGTTTTGTTTTCGAATTCAGGACCGCAGAACAGGGAATCTACCAGTCTCTGCTGCGTAGCAGGGGCTCCGGTCAAACCGAATGCCATAGATTTACATTGAAATGTACCTCGGCCTGGGATATAGAAAGCCGTTTTACAACGATCTTCTGGTCTTATCAAGGTCTGCCAGAAACTCTTGGAAAGGTCGATGCTGGTCAGGTACTTAGCGTCCCTGAGGTTATCCAGAATTTCAGATATGTAGGGAAGGTTATAGGCATCCTTTTTGGTGACAGCGTTTTGTTTTCGACTGTCTAGGCAGAAACGAAGCTCACCATTCTTCTTAGGAACCAAAAGTACTGGAGAGGACCAAGGACTCTCACAGGGTTCAACCACATCATCAGCAAGCATCTGGTCTAATTGTTCGCACAACAGTCTTTGCTTCTCTGGAGACATTCTGTAATATCTCTGACGAATTGGAGGGGTATCACCTGTGTCTATGGTGTGTGTGATGAGAGATGTTCGACCCAGACCTCGTTCTTCATAAGAGATATCTCGGAATTGAGCTATCATGTTGTCAGCGATTTCCCTTTGAGCGACCGAAAGATATTCATAAGCATGCAGATGCTTGTCGTCAAGGGAGACGTTAGCCAGTTGGCAGTCATCAGTGTGACTAAGAATGATGTCCTCAAGATGACCCGGGAAGAGTTCGAAAGTTCTCCAAAAGTCCATGCCTAATATAAGTTCATTTTGAACTTCAGGAACGATGTGTACGTTCATGGCATGACATTTGTTTTGGAAATTAAAGGGTAAGGTCATATAACCTAGGGCGGTCATGTTTTGACCTCCAGCTGCAAGAAGTTGCAAAGGACTGGAAGAGTGAAGTTGATATCCCGAGTCAAGAAATTTAATATGAGAGTTATTACCAAGAATTGTAATACTGCTACCTGTGTCTAAGAGACCTACTATGGAGTGAGAGAGCACATTTATATTTACATAAGGGCGTAAGCTATTAAGTTTTTCATTCCGGATTGACGAGACAGAATAACAAGAAAAAAATTTAGAAATAGTTTTTAGCCAGTCTTTCCAGTCAGACTGTGTAGAAGTTAAATTACTAGACTTGTCTCGGCAATCCAAATTGCCTAGTTTTTTGGTTTAGGTAGATTATTATTATTGCGATTGCAGACAGTGCAGTCAGGTCGTCGTACATCCTTTTTGCCACAGCCAAAACATAGTATCGTTTTAGGTTCTTTACAATGTTTTAGCTCATGTGAATTTGACCTACATCTAGGACAAGCGAAGGCGTAATTACCTTGCACTGTTACAGCAGCTACTCTTTTAAAATTATTATTATTATTATGATTTTTGTTGTAGGACTTATTATCATAATTTTTATTATAGGCAGAGTTATAATTATTATTATTACGGTACTGGGGTGTAGTGAAGCTACTGGCTTTAGAATAAGCAAATTCTGGAGCCAATGTTTGTGAAGTGCATTGAGGGGGCTCATGAAATTGTGTCAGACGCGACTGAATACTTTCATAATTTTTGCATATAGCTTTAAGAGCATCAACAGATTGTATTTCAGGAGAAGCAGCTAAGGTACTAGCATAAGTTGGCCTAATATTATGAAGGAGAATTTCAAGTTTTTCTTCTTCTGTTAAGGGTCTGTCGAGTCGAGAGAACATACCGTGCATTATTGCAACATAAATAGTGATATTTTCTCGCTCTCCCTGTGTACGAGACCTTATTTCATTCATCAGCCTGTAATCATAGTCAGTAATGCTGAAGTCTGATTTTAATAAAGTAGTTAATTCACTCCATGATTTCACATTGTCTTTTACACAGCGGAACCAATGGAGAGCCTCATCAGTGAACATGTCATATGAGTGAGTTAAATTTTTTTCATAAGAAATGTTTCTAGATTGCACATATTCTTCCACCTTTTGTATGAAAGCACGGACACAAGTTTTGCCATTAAATTTAAGTTTATTAATATCAGAGAAAATTGTATTTCTTTCACAAGTTACAGATAGCACAGGTTGCTCTAAGGGAGTCTCAGGTTGATTACTAGTTGAAGGTTGTGAAGTTGGTAACATAGTTTTTAAGATTTGTAAGTCCTTGTTAAGAGAATTTAGTTTAGAAGACACCGACTTAAAATCTTCACTATTGGATGCACTTATTCTTATCAACCTATAGTTCATATGGTTGATTAAAACTTCTGTTCTTAAAAAAAGTTTTTTTCAAATTTAGTTTTGAGGAGAGCAATGTTGTTTTTTGCTTTTGTCGTTGACTCCTTGAGTTCACTTATATCGACCTCAGGGTCCAGGTGTGACTCCAATATATCCTCAGAAGGCATGTCTTTGGATAGTTTCACAATCTGCTTCCTTAAATCCTGAACAGATTCAGTATGCGAGCCACCACGCAGTGCCACTTCATATGCTAATTCAGCCTTTTGCAGAGATAAAAAGTTAAGTTGTAGACTCATGTTTGAAGTAGTGAAAGTATACTTGACCTATATACCCAATGACAACAGTGTCATACAAGGTCAATTAAAAAAATATTTTAGAGGGTACAATTTTTTCCAGATGAAAAAAACACGTGGGTAGAATTAAAATTGAGGTGTGTGCTATTTATAAGCTGAAGAGAGGTTATGAAACAGAATATTAGATATTATTTAAGAAAAATTAATTAAAAATTGCAAGGTTGTAAAAAAAACTAAAATTTAATTTTAGAAAAAAAAAACAAGTTCGTTGAAGACGATAATGGGTGGATTTCCTACCACTTGGGTATAACCCGTGCCTTTTAGTCGCCTCTTACGACATGCAGTACTACAGCCGGCTTATTCTCAGGCCCCGGGCCAGCACAGGGCCAATCACAACTTATAAATAACACACACAAAAGGAACACAATAAGACACAGTATAAAAATTACAAAGCAAGTATGGCAGAGCCACACCCAAGAAAGTTTGCCAAACCAACCTGTCTGATCCTATTTTGTATGGGCGCCAATGTCACCTGCCTACCTAAGGTTGGTAGTAGGGAGCATAGAAAAAGAAACAAGAGAGAGATTAGAATATAAGTATAATGAATAGAAAGGGTCGTGGATCTCAGACAGGTATGGCAATTTTTGGCAAGCTTCCTTGTTAAGGACTTATCTCCGGTCCGCTAGTAATTGAGTCGATGCTCAGCAGCAGGTCTGCCGTGCAGGGCTCGGCTCCACACCGCCACGCCGGTAGAATTGTCCCAGCTAGATGCTGTGACGTTTGGCCGCGGTCGGTGCTGGAGGTCAGAGGACGGCCGGAGTTCAGCAGTAGTGTGCTGCTAGAAGGTCAGCCTCGTACTTGAAGTTCAGCCTTGTACTTGAAGTCGTCCTTGTACTTGAAGTTCAGCCTTGTACTTGAACCCTGGAAGGCACATGTGCTCCGGTCACAATGGGTCCAGTAAAGTGTTGAGCTGGTGGGTCCACTGTCCCTCTACTACTGAGCATATTAGGGACTCGCAGAGGGCCTTTAGGGATGTGGCCCGCCAGCAAACAAGAGGTATGCCATAAGGGCCAAAGAGGTAGATGCTGCTGGTGAAGAATTCGCCTCCGCTAAGGCTTCCGCTACCGAGCAAAAGGGACTAGCTAGGCCCTAAGCGAAGGCGAACCACCAGCCGCTCAGAATGCCAGAAGGGCGCAAGTAGGTATGTTGCCGGCAAAGATGCTCACAATCCACGAGGTCCGTTCACTACCGAGCAAAAAAGGGACTAGCCTAGGTACCTCGTGAATTGCGAGCTACCAGCAACACCCTTTAAAGTTTGCCAGAAGGGCGTAAAATAGAGAACAGATTAGAATGTTGTGAAGCAACATAAAAACACATAAATTCAACAAGAGAGTTACACATAATTAAATACAGCAATTACGATGAGAGTACATACCAAAGGTTTTTAGGTTAGTTTTTAATGGGGTGGTCAAGTACACTTTCACTTTAAAACACAAACTTACCCAGATTTTGGGGCTTGTAAGTAGTTTAGAATTTGTAGATGTAGTTAAACTGAGTCTTTAGTAGTAGTTGCACAGAGGATGGCTGGGGTCAAAGTGATCGCGATTCCTCGTTGAGGAAAGACATCAAGTTGGGCGGATGTCGGGGGCGAATTTCATTTCCATATATGGTAACGAAAAAAGCCTCCAAAACCGTTGTCGTCGCAAAGCCAATGACTGCACTTGATTTTGAAAATATTTAAAATGCAACGTTCCTCTAGCGGAACTCAAAAACCACCATCATGGTATTTTCTGACAGACTCGATTGACATTTGTGATTGTTATGCGCGACCTCTATTGGTGAGTCGCTGAACTACCTCAGCGCGCGGTAGTTAAGGTTAACCTAGGTTCTTTCTAAATTCAGATGGAATTTAGATAGACGTTTGGTCGTTTGCCTACAGATGGCGCGCTGATTTAAATTAGTATTTAGTGAAATTTTTAATTATTAAGTTAACCGATATATTTAGATCGGTTACATTGTGTCTTCGTGTTTCTTTAATGTTCTCCTTGGTGTTTCATTGTGATATCCTCCTTGGTATTCCATGTGATTTCTATAAACTGTTGAAAGAAGTTTCCTACTGTTATTGAAAGATATAACAGCACCTGCGCATCGAGTTTGTTAGCCACGACGTTGGGAATAGTTGATGCGTTTACCATCAACAAGCTTCCCAACAACGCCATTAAATTGTTCGACCACGTTACTGTCTACATCTTCAATGAGACTTCTCGAATGAGAAGCAACGGCTGCAAGCATTTTTACTCTCTGCCAAAGACTAGAAACTGACGAAATTGAGTAACCATTTCATCAGTATGCGAACATACGAGGGTGAATCAAAAAGTTCTTAGAAGTGCATATATATGAAACCTTTTTGGATCAAGTTCGATATTCAAATTAAACAGTGTCTATCACACTATATTTATGCAGACTGTCACTTATTTTTGTCAGTTCGTTCGCATGTAATAATTTTTTTTGTACAACGAGTTGCTAAAAAGTCAAAATTATGGATAAAAGTGAGTTACGTGCGGTGATAAAATATCTCAGTTTGAAAAAAATGTCTACGAAGGAAATTTTTTTGGACATTCAGCAGACATTAGGGGGTGATGCTGTACCCTATTCTACGGTTGCGTACTGGGTGGCTGAATTTAAAAGAGGTAGATCAAGCTGTAAAGATGACCCGCGTTCTGGGCGGCCTTCAACCTCCGTTACAGAAGAAAATGTCAAAAAGGTTGAGAATCTGGTTTTGGAAGACAGAAGAATGACTATAAAACATATAGCTGAGATCCTAAAGATATCTTTTGGTAGCGTTCAATCCATTTTAATTGATTCACTGGGGTTCAAAAAAGTGTCTGCAAGATGGGTGCCACGAATGTTAACCGACGAAAACAAAAAGCGACGTTTGGAAATTTCCAAGCGTAATCTCGAAATGTTCCAGCGTGATCCGGATAATTTTTGCCGTCGTCTTGTCACCATGGATGAAACGTGGGTCCACCATTTTGATCCTGAAACTAAAAGACAAAGCATGTCTTGGAAACGACCATCCGCTCCATCCATTAAAAAATTTCGGGTTGCTCCTACCGCTGGCAAAGTTATGGCCTCTGTGTTCTGGGATAGTGAAGGAATCCTTTTTATTGATTACATGCCAAAAGGCCAGACGATTACTGGACCCTATTACGCAAATTTAATCCCGAAAGTGCGTGAAGCGATTAAAGAAAAACGTCGTGGAAAACTGTCGTTGGGCGTGTTGTTCCTTCAAGATAACGCTCCTGCTCATCGATCGGAAGTTGCGGTCAACGCAATCCGCTGTGCTGGCTTCAATCTCCTTGACCACCCACCATATTCTCCGGACTTAGCCCCAAGTGATTTTCACTTGTTTCCAAAATTAAAAGAGGAAATTCGTGGAACAAAATTTCACGATAATGACGCGGTTATAGCTGCCGTAGAGGACTTTTTCGAGAGTCAAGAAAATATTTTTTTTTCACAAGGAATAAGGAAGTTAGAAACGCGTTATTCTAAATGCATTGCATTGGAGGGAGATTATGTAGAAAAATAAAATATTATTATTTAAATCTTTGCATTTTTTAATATTGATTCCAAGAATTTTTTGATTCACCCTCGTATATCTATTTTGCATTTCGAATGTTTACCAAAGGCGTGACATACTGAATTGTTTATGTCATAATGTAAGTTTTCACAATTTTTGTCCACTTTGTTAAGTCTTATAGCGTCACATATATATTTCCGAGCTGATAAGATCTTCTTTTTGGTAATAATTTTTCTGTCCTTTACAGGGTAACGTGTGTCAGTGGTAAGCTTCTCATGTTATTGCAAAATCGACGCAAAATGTAGTTTCTGCAATTAATTTTCTCGACAGTAATGTTTGGGTACGGGCGTGTTTCTATGATTTTGGCATAGGTGCTACTATAGCCATCTGCAATGAATATATATGGTCCTTATATGTTCCACTATTTTTTTGACAAATACAGCAGTACTTGTTTTTCACTGCCATGTACAAAACTTTCCGAGTACGTCTGCCAATTATTGCTGCACATCCTGAGCTTAGATAGTTGGTTTGATACGATCGTCTGCACCAACAGCCATCTACGACTACGTCAATCATAGCAATGCCATCTTCCCATCGGGTTGTCTTCCCGCGTGGTGGTGTGGCATGGGGGAAATGGGTATCAGGGTTAGGCCCTCTGACCCAGGCTGGTCTCACCCCTTTACAAAGGGGCGGTCATTGGCACCTTTTCTCGGTGCTTGAGGCGTCGATGTTGTGTGGGCCTAGACCCGGCCTCCGCTCCACCAGGGCGATCAAGCCGCGCCAGGTTGATCCCCCGCCTACACGGGAGAAGCCCAGCGGACCGATCGGCTCGCTGGCAGCGGCAGCCGGCGGCTTCCACACATCGTACTCTCATTCTCTCTTCTTTCTTTGTTTTATAGGTTTCTTGCGTCTTGTCTGTTCGCGTGAGTTGTGGTTTGCGTGCGTTTAGGCTCTCTTTTTTGTATCGGTCTCTTCTTTTGATAGTGTTGAGCTCAATTGCGGGAGCTGAGGATGGCGTCGAGTACGGGCCTAGGCCCGGCCTCCGCTCATCCAGGGCGATCAGGCCGCGCCAGGTGGAACCCCCGCCTACACGGGGGAAGCCCAGCGGACCGATCGGCGACGCTGGCAGCGGCAGCCGGCGGTTCCCGTACTGACGCTCTCTCTCTCTCTTCGTCTTCGTTTGCGGATTCTGTCACCGGGATGAGATCGCGGGTATACGGCTTCTGTTTTCTTTTCCCCTTTGTGTCTGGTGGTCGGGCATGAAGCGGGGCTATGCCCTGCAGATGTACTTCTTTCGACTCGTCGGCTCGTTTGAAAAGCCGAATTGTTAGCTTCGTTATGAAGGCGGCGAGATCTTCATGTTCGAGGTCACGTGTTATTGTTGCATTTATAACATAGCGGGGTGCGTTAACTATTGCTCGAAGGCAGAGGTTCTCTTGGGCTTGCAGTCTTTTCTTATTGGTCTTGGTGAGAAATGCATACCACGCCGGAGCAGCGTATGTAAGGCGGGATCTAACGTAGGTTTTGTAGATCCCTACCTTTGTCCGGAGTGGTAGTGACTATCGTAAAATTGGGTTCAGGACGGCGCGTGCTCCTGCCTTCCCTACTGTGATGTCTACATGTTTCTTGAATGAGAGGCGCCTATCTATGTTCACACCCAGGTATGTGACGTTCTGACTCCACTGAATGTCGGCTCCTAGGAGGCGGAGGGGTTCTGGCAGCTTTGTGTATCCTGTCAACATAGCCTGGGGTTTTTGCACGTTGACAGATAGGCGCCACTTGTCCAACCATTCTGGTAGAGCTTCTAACGTTGGTTGTAGGCGTCTCATGGCGAAAGCAGGTTTATAAGAGGATGCGTAGTATGCTGCATCTTCTGCGTATAGTGCTAGCTGCGCCTGCCCGATGACTGGTATGTCATTAGTATACCAGGCGTAGCATATCGGAGAGATGCAGCTACCTTGGGGTACTCCTGCTCTGACTGGTTTCTTGGACGATAGCTCGTTCTCTACCGCCACTGTGATCGTCCTGTCTCTGAGGAACGACGCTATGACCTCCACTGTCTTCTTATGGAGGGCTGACTCCGACAGTTTCTATAGCAGTCCCTCATGCCATACCCTGTCGAACGCCTTCTCCATATCCAGCAGGATCACCGCTACGACTTCCTTCTTATTATGGCTTGTAGACATCTCGTTGACCACCCTCGTGACTTGCAGTGTTGTTGAGTGTTCGGACCTAAACCCGTACTGCTCGTCGCGCGGTTGGAGATGCGGGATCACCTGCGTTAGCAACAACCTCTCAAAGACTTTTGAGAGGGTGCTCAGCAAGGTGATCGGCCGGTAGCTTCCTGGCTTTTTGGGGTCCTTTCCGGGTTTAGGTATCATAACAACTTTGCCTTCTTTCCCCGAGGGTGGGAAGTGACCCGATCTCATTATCCCGTTATAGATCCGGGTCAGGGCAACTATGGACTTCACTGGAAGGTGTCGTAGGGCTGTGTTGGTGATCCCGTCGAGCCGGGGCGCTTTCTTCGGGGGTAGCTTTTTGATAATGCGCGCGACGCGCCCCGGGCTGAAGACAGTGGGTTCCTGCTCGGTACTCTCTGTGTCTTGCTCGCACGGTGCCTCTCTGTCGCGCTCAGCCTCTCTCTGTTCACCGCTTGTTGCTATCTCGCTCGGGCTTGCAAAAAAATTGCGTCGTAGGTGGTCTTGAATGGCTTCAGTGTGCTCCTTATTTTTGCAGGGATTCGGTTGGAACTGCGTTTCCAAGTGTTCCGCGAATATCTCTGCTCTATCCTTTGCTAAGAACTTCAGATGTCCGTCACTGCCTAGCAGCGGTCTTGTCGGTTGAGGGACATTCGACAGTTTTCTGCATAAGCGGTGAACAGAGGGCATGTGGTCTCTCGCGGAATCGATGAGCTCATTCCAGGAGTCTCCCGCGTGGTCCTGTAGGGCTACCCTTGTTTGCTCAATTAGTGCATTAAGCTTCTTTTTAAGTACAGGGCACCTAGTGGCCTGCCATTGCTTCCTTGTTTCCCTTTTTTCACTTATCATGTCCCGTATCCGCGCCGGAAGCGGATCGGGACGCGCTCTCGGCGCGGAGGTGTGTGAGGATGCCTGTAGGGAAGCTTGGATAACCGCGGTAAGGTTAGCACATTCTCTTTCGACGTCGCTTGCGGTCATAATCGGTCCCGTTGAGGTGTTTAACTGCGCTTCTTTCGTGAAGGACTCCCAGCAGATTTTCCGCCTACCCATGGGGGCGGCTACTCTGCTAGGAAGTTCTTCCAGCGTTCTGTGAGCACCGTTTGCGCCGGCATCGTTCTAAAGCCTTTCACGATTGCGATATCTATGACGTCATCTACGCCTATCTCGCTGTAGTGGGTCGGCTCGCTTGGTCCTATGATGTCATAATCGTTTGTGATCATATCTTCGTAGAGTCTCTTGCCGTCTGGCTCCACTTTACATGAGTTCCAGTACGTATGCTTCATGTTCATATCGCCTTCAATTATGATTGTCTCCCCTTGCAAAACCGCTCTTAATTCTGTTAGGTTAAGGTTGCTATTCGGGGGTTTATATATAGCGAATATTCGGTGTAGTTTGCCGGAAGCGCGGGGCGCGGGGGCGGTACGTGGCGCAGGAACTGCGCGGGGTGTCGGCTCGGCGCGGGGAGCGGGGTGCGCTTTGTGGGTGGTCTCAAATTCTTGTTTTTGGCCTTCTTACCGACCCCTTTTGGTGGGTTTGCCGGTGCCATGAGCGACTGCGTTGTTGCCTCTTCAATTATTGCCGGTAATACCGGCGCAGTGCCTCTTCTGCCTGTTTGTGTGGCTGCGATTGTGCCGGCCTTCTTGTTCCTTATTTCCTTTTTGAACACAGGGCAAGCGGCGTAGTTGGCTGGGTGTGTGCCTGAGCAATTCGCACAGGTAGCGGGTTCATCTCTGGGACGGGGCCATTCGTGTGCACGATGTTCTTCGCCGCACTTCACGCACGCTTGCACCCTGTGACAATTGTGCGAGCTATGTTGGAATTTTTGGCAGCGGTGGCATTGCGCCGAGCCTTTCTTCCCGCGCCATGCATCTACTTTAATGCCAGGCATGTACAGCATCTCCGTGATATTATATATCGCTGGTATGAGGTCTGGTGTCTTTTTGAGTTGTACGTGGAACACACAGCCTGGCCGCCCCTGCCTGGCTTTAATGCATTTCACGTACTCCGGCGTGAAACCCTTCTCTTCTAAGTCCTGTTGGACCTCCGCCGGTTCAGTATCAGCTGGTAAGCCGCGGATAGCCACCTTAAGGCTCCGCTCGGCTGGCAGTGAGTAGGAGAACCAACTGATTTTCTCTGTTTTCTCTAGCTGGCTTAAATACGACTGGATGGTGCGGTACTCATTTTCATCAGTCGGTGTGAAACGGATTCCCTGTCCGTATGGCCTACCGCTAGGCGGGCGGCCGAGTTTGGCGGCCAGGGCTTTGAAATGTCTCGTCCAATTGTCTATCTTTTCAACAACTAGCGGCAGATATTTCGGCCCTGCTGCCACTTGGGCCTTTGCTTCTCCACCTGGAGCGGCGTGAGGAGTTTTCTCGGGCATCTTGGTGGGTACGGCTGTGGGTTGCTTAACTGTTTGAGTCTTAGCCACAGGTGTTGCACTTGTGGTTGGTCTCACTTTTGCGCTCGCGGAGTCCGCCGCTAGTTGCGCGGCTTCCGCAAACGACCTCATTTCTTTTTGCTTTTGCGCCTGTTGGCAGCCTTACAGACGACCTTCCCTCTGTCTACAGACTGTGCAAGAATCTGACAAATGAGAAGACGCCAATAAGACCCCTATTAGATGCTCAAGGAAACTGCAAGTTTGAAGCAAAGTGCCGGGCCGAAATTTTCGCCGAGCACTTACAAAAGCAGTTTGAACCCAACCCTGCAACCCAGCCTCAACACGAAGAAGCGGTTAAAGAGCACCTCTTGAACTACTTCGGTCAGAGGTCTAAAGAAGACGAAGAGGCCGAAGAAAAATTATTCTTTTCGCCAGGGAGGGTGGCGAGATTTATAAAACGGCTGCCATCCAAAAAAGCGCCAGGATTCGACGGGGTACCGAACGAAGCGCTGAAGCATCTACCGCCTAAAACAATCACCGCCCTTACCCGCATATTTAACGGGATTATGCGGACCACACACTTCCCCTCAAACTGGAAAAAAGGGAAGGTGATCATGCTCCACAAAGCGGGCAAAAACCCCAAGAAGCCAGAAACCTACCGCCCGATAACTCTTTTGAGTACGCTCTCCAAATTGTTTGAAAGGCTTCTGCTCTTTCATTTGAAGCCTCACATCCAACCACGACCAGAGCAGTTTGGTTTTCGGACGGAGCACTCTACTACGCTCCAAATAACCAAGATGGTCAACGAGATGGCAGTCTGTATTAACAAGAGTGAGTTCGTCGTGGCGGTTCTCCTGGACATGGAGAAGGCGTTTGATAAAGTCTGGCACGACGGCCTACTTTACAAGATTTCAAGATCGACAGCGCCCAGGAGAATCGTCAAGATCCTCGCATCCTTCCTGGCGGACAGGAAGATTCAAGTGGCGGTGGAAGACGCCATATCTAGTGAGAAGCCGGTGCTAGCGGGGGTACCACAAGGAAGCTGCATCTCCCCGTTCTGCTTGGTATACCGATGACATCCCTGTCATCGGGCACGCACAGCTGGCCCTTTACGCGGATGATGCGGCTTTCTACACGGCATCCTTCAAGGCGGAGAATGCGGTCAAGAGACTGCAGCCGTCCTTAGACGCCCTACCAGAATGGTTGGCAAAGTGGAGGTTATCTGTCAATGTCGGGAAAACCCAAGCGTTGATAGCCACAAGATGCCTCTTACCGACACGTCTAAAACTCATGGGCGAAGAATTAGAGTGGAAAACGGAAGTGCAATACCTTGGAGTGAAAATTGACAGATGCCTCCACTTCAAAAAGCACGTCGACACCGTCGTAAACAAGGCTAGGGCGGCCAAAGCAAAATTGAACCCAGTATTCAGATCCAAGCTACCACTCCGGACCAAAGTAATGATTTACAAAGCGTACATCAGGTCCAGGTTGACGTACGCAGCTCCGGCGTGGTATGCACAGATTTCGACAGCGGCGATGAAGAAATTACAGACTATCGAAAATAAGTGCCTCCGGACGATAGTAAACGCACCACGCTACGTGAAGAATGCTACTATCGCCCGCGACCTAAAAATAGAGAGCCTGGACACTTTTATAAGGAAGCTCACAACAAAGATGATCAGCAGAGCAGACGCCTCGAGCTATGCACACATCAAAGGCATAGCTCCTCTCCACGCGCGACCACCCGAACTCACAAGAGGAAAACACTCGAAACCACTCGCAAGAGAATTAATAAGAAGTGAAAACGACACAGAAGAAGCTGCGGCCGAAATGACGAGACCCTCAGCGGTCCCAGTCTCGGTCGCTGATCGGTCCGCTGGGCTTCCCACCAGCGGGATCAACCTGGCGTGGCCTGATCGCCCAGACACCTAACGACCGCTGAGCGGTCAAATCATGAGGCCGGGCTTTATATGAGCCAAACCAAGTGACTCGCTCATAGTCATGAGCGAAGAAGAAGCTAGGGAAAGAGGGCGCTGCCCTGACACCCTTTACCCTCAAGCAGAACACCTGCAAGAGAAGAAGACCATATATTGCGCCTGTTTTCTTTCGACGGCAGGCGGCGTGAAAGCGGGTTGGGACGGGGGTTTCTTTGGCTCTCTTTGGGGTTCGGGCTCTTCCGGCTCCATGGGGGTTGCTAGAGGCATCTCATGCGCACTTTCTGTTGGGCCGGCCGACGGGCTCATATCCCTGTGCGCCTGTTTCTTAGCGGGCGGGGAGGCGGAAAGCGAACTCGCTCTAGGGCGTTTCGCTGCCTCGACCACTCCTGCCTTGACGGTTACAGGCTTGAACCGTCTTGGTATCATCTGTGAATAAGCAGTGGGAGGCAGCGACACCATAGATGAGGCCGCCATCTCCAGTATGGCTAAGTCATTGGCACTCAGCTCCGTGCCTTCCAATTCAGGCTCTTCTAGTCGGATGTACAGTGCCAGGATAGCATTCCCCCCGAGAGAATCCCAAACTTCATAAGCTTGGCGAGTGTGAGCATATCACGCTCGTGACGACCCCTTGGCGACAACACCTCTTCTGGTGGCATGTCTCCCAACATAAAGCTGCTGTCATCACCAGGGTGGTTACTCCCTGGTGATGGCGTACTGTTATACCCCGCTGACGCTACCCTTAGTGCAGCATCATCCCTTTTACTGCTAACTCAGGGATATCTTAGTGTTTCGGAATATTAGTTCTTGAGCCAGTTCGTTTTAAACCACGGTCGAGTTCGGTTGCCAAAGGGTCCCTTAGACTATTATCCTAATTTCCATATTTAATAAAAGTGTAAAATCTAATATCCTTTTTTTAAAACCCAAACTCTTCGGGATCCTATAACATTTGGTGGCAGCGGTGGGATACGAAAATCCCCAGTGCGTAAAAATACAAATAAAACGGACTCTAATTATAAATTGTATCCTGTTTACGTAAAATTGTTGAATATAAAAAGTGAAAAGTACTTATTATAATCCGAACTGTGCATCATCCGTGAATTGTGAAGTGAAGACATCCTGAAACCTTACATACCGTACTTAACTAATGGTGTATCCAACGCCTACTGTGTCCTGAGTGTCCTGTGTAATATTTATCCTGTGCATTCTACTTACCTGTACGTGAATCCAGTATCTCGTGAAATTCGTCGAACTGAAATCAAGCGGAATATAAGAAAATCTTGAAAGAAACCATCAACATTAAGGTTGCGGACAGCAACTCATCACCCGTCCATCATCAAACTCTTAGTTCCTGACTACCAACTCAAGTGATAACGCATCACCGGCATATCGTCGGGCTGATATTCGCGTCCGAGACATCACCTTATCTCTCCGGCATGCATCGACGTCTCCCGCTCATCGTTATCGCCGCCTACGCAGTGTACCTGTGAGTCTTTGGTCATTGTTTAAGCTGCTTACAGATTAGGGATCAGTTACTTAAGATATTTTTAGATCTGATTTAAATTGTTTTATATTTATATTAGCGTAAAGTTGTGGTCTTTTTGCGGTTTTCTTTTGTAATGAACATAATATTCTGTGTTGATTCTATAAAAAGCCGTACATTAGTATATTAGTGCTAGCATTTATATCGTTATGCCTAAGGGAGTCAAACCAGAAGACAGTAAATTAACACTCGAAATCCCCGAATTGCCGCCGTCACCTCTGGAGTCGGAAAAATCTTACACCTTATCCCCTAGACAAACCAGATCGGCGACAATTTCCCTACATATAGATATGGACCTAAACACTCTTTTTAAGTTTATAAAATCGTATGATGGCAGTAGAGAAACGGTAAACTCTTTTATCATAAATTGTAATAATGCCTATGAACTGGCCACAGAAATACAGAAACCCATATTATTTAAATATATCCTCAGCCAGCTGCAAGGTAAAGCGGAGCTTGCCTGCTCAATTAAAGAGTTCGGTTCGTGGGAACAACTTAAAGAGTTTTTAAAAACTCAATTTTCCGAAAGGAAACATTACGCACATCTTCTGACAGACTTACAAGAGAGCAGACAGGGCCCGCAAGAGAACGTTAATCAGTACTCTTTACGGATTGAGACTTGTCTTTCCCAACTACTCACTGAGATTTCTCTCGGTAATACAAAGAAGAGCGAAATTGCCGGGCGCACTGCCGCCATGGAAGATCTAGCTCTTCATCACTTTTTAATGGGTCTTCATCCCCGTCTTTCCAACATCATAAGGTGCCGTAACCCCAAGAACCTCAACGAAGCCACAAACCTTGCAATTTCCGAGGAAAGGATACAACAGTCACTCTATAAGAGAAATATCTCACAATCTGACTCAAGGTCAAATAACTTTAATACTAACATCAACCGACGTTTTCAGTCAAAGCCGGGGCCTTCTAATACTCAACATCCCCAGCAGTCTAGGAACCCCCAACAGTCACAGCAGACAAGGGTTATGCCACAAATCTCCGGTCTATTTTGCCGATATTGTAAGAACACGGGTCATGATATAAAAGATTGCAGAAAACGGGAGTATTATAATAGTCGCTATCGTAATCCACAACAACAGGGTAGGCCATCGGGGCCCAATCAAAGCTCATACAGAGCATTACCTCACGTCAACTTCGTGACCGATGAACCCGCGGAAGATACCGGCCACGATGAGCTGGACTTCTCGCCCTGTAATCCAGACACGGACACTTTAAACGAATAAAGGTCTCGTCTCCGTGTCACCCGAGACAACGTTATAAAGCCGACACAATTAATACTAGTAACAAACCTAATGATCTCCACGAGGGTAACCAGCCCCAAGTTAATGTCCTCACAAATCCATGCACTAACCAACAGGGTAACCAGCCCCGAACTGACAGTGCTGCTGGAATTCCAATATCCACAAACTCACGCACTAACCGACAGGGTAACCAGCCCCAAACTGACGGTGCCTTCAGAATTCCAAAACCTACAAACTCACGCACTAACCGACAGGGTAACCAGCCCCAGACTGACAGTGCCATCGAAATTCCAACCTCTCGTGATAACGTTCCGAAACTAGAAGTTTTCGAAGTCAATATTGATACGACCAAGAGGTTATTACCACACGTCCTACTTAAAACTCCGATCTCCAATACACCCCTTACACTGCTAGTCGACTCCGGCTCTGCAATATGTTTAATTAAACAATCTTGTATCCAAAAAAAACCAGCACTTATAAAGGAACCAATTAACATTAAAGGTATCGATCCTGGAGACGACCCAACTCCCACACTTGGTCACTTCCAAATGAAATTGCAGTTATCTGAAAAAAAAAATATTTCTCATAAATTTCACGTTATAGCTAACATCAACCTTCCCTACGATGGAATCATAGGCACCGACTTTCTAACAGCATTTAGCTGCAATATTGATTACAATACCGATACGTTAACAGTAGGAAATGTAAAAACATCTCTAAAATTTTTTGAGCCTTCCTACATAATTCCACCCCGAACGGAAACGGTCATCGAGTGCTCTGTCCGAAATACTGACCTGAGAGAAGGTATCATTACAAACCAACATTTATCCGAGAGTGTGTACATATCCAATTGTATTGTAAGAGTCAAGGAAAACAAACGCGTCAACCTTACGGTAGCTAACACCTCAGAATTCTTTGTTAATGTCAACCCTAACATGAACCTTGAAATCGAACCTCTGCACCCTGCGGCATTCAAAACCATTACAAGTATCCACCAAACATCAAATAGAACCACTGAAGTCATAGGTTCTCTAAGAACTGACCATCTAAATCAAGAAGAATCGGAAGCCCTCGTTGAACTGTGTAGTCAATATTCTGACATTTTCCATCTGCCCGATGATCAACTGACTCACACAAGCGCTCTCTACCATCAAATCAAAACCAACAGTGACGTCCCTATTCATACAAAATCTTACCGTTTCCCAGAATGCCATAAGAAAGAAGTCGAAACCCAAATAGGCAAAATGCTCGATCAAAACATTATAGAGCAATCATCATCACCTTGGAGCTCACCTATTTGGGTGGTACCTAAAAAAGCAGACTCTCAAGGTGTACGCAAATGGAGAATAGTGATTGACTACCGAAAGCTGAATGATATAACGATTGGGGAAACGTATCCTATCCCGCAAATTTCAGAAATTTTAGACCAATTAGGGAAAAGTAAATATTTCTCAACCCTTGACCTTACTTCCGGTTTCCACCAGATTTTAATCTCACCTGAAGACGCATCCAAAACGGCTTTTTCCGTACCTCAAGGTCATTTCCAATTTACTAGAATGCCTTTTGGCTTAAAAAATGCCCCATCAACTTTTCAAAAGTTGATGAATAATTGCCTTTCCGGTCTTCAGGGTACGAGATGTTATGTCTACCTAGATGACATAGTCATCTACTCATATGACCTTAATTCGCACATTCAAAACCTCACAGCTGTTTTCGACAGACTCAGAAGCTTCAACTTAAAATTACAACCAGAAAAGTGCGAATTTCTCCGTAAAGAAGTAGCATATTTAGGGCATATCATCAGTGAAGAAGGAGTTAAACCAAACCCTGACAAGACAAGGGCCGTCGCAAAGTTCCCTGTGCCTAAATCTGCCAAAGATATAAAATCTTTTCTAGGACTAGTATCCTACTACAGAAGGTTCATACCTGATTTCGCAAAATTAGCTAAACCATTGACGTCCTTATTAAAAAAAGATACCGTTTTTAACTGGAATAACGAACAACAACTTGCCTTCGAATCTCTTAAAGACAGATTGATATCTTCACCTATATTAGCTTACCCAGACTTCACACAGCCATTCCTTTTAACTTGCGACGCTTCTAACTATGCTATATCTGCAATATTGTCCCAGGGGCCTATTGGCCAAGATCGCCCTATAGCCTATGCATCTCGGACTCTAAATAAGGCCGAATGCAACTACAGTGTCACGGAAAAGGAGTGTCTGGCCATCGTCTTTGGCACAAAAGTATTCAGGCCTTACCTTTACGGCCATCGATTCAAAATCCTCACAGATCACAAACCATTGCAATGGTTATTCAACTGTAAGGACCCGGGATCCAGACTAATTCGTTGGCGCTTAAAATTAGAGGAGTTCGAATATGAAATACAATACAAAAAGGGAAAAATTAATGTAAACGCAGACGCTCTTTCTCGATTTCCTGTTAACCCGATCCAACCCACAGATCCAGCAACATCAGATCCTACCCATGACGAAACCAACCGAGAACTAGACAGAGACTTAATGGACTTACTTGTATCTCCACCTTCGTTCAACTTCGACGAAGACATCCTACAATCGCCACACCTTGCGTCGAATGATGACTTGTTGTCCCTACCGGACATACCTTCCAATGTCCCTGATATACCTACAGATGAAATAAACAATGAATTGCCAAACTTACCTGTATCCGCCGAACCGTCCGCTCCTTCCCTGGAAGAAAACGCTGTAACACAAAATCTTTCACCTGAACGGACGTCTGAACAGCTGACACGACCTGACATGCAACCTTACACCGAACCTGCACCATCCACTAGCACAAATCCGGATGTACCAGTTGACGACTATTCAACTTTCCTGAAAATTATGTCTAACAAAGACAAATCATTTAATACTGAAATTGAAGAGCACAACGAAAGTTTGTTGAAATGTCCCACTAATGTCATACTCATCCCGACATCTATCGACTTAGACGAGTCTAACCCATATATTCAAGAGATACTGGGCAACTCAGACGTAAACAACATAATATCAAACTCTGAAAAAGAACTTTTCTCGTTCCAAAAGTTCTATCTTAACCACAAGACTTATTACCTATTATTTTTCAAGGTCCACTATTTCGACGAAGCATCCTACCCTGTAATATTCGAAACCCTGAAGATGGTCCGAAATGAGTTGATCATATTCGGAGATATAGACGAAATTGGCATATCCGATCTGAAAAATCCCTTCGAAAAACACTCATTTGTCAAGATATACAACATGTTGACATACTTGTTTCACAACACGCAAATAAAAATAAAAATATATCACAACAACATAACATACCCGGCTCCAAATGATATTAAGAAAGTACTGTATGATAATCATGACATCCCTATAGCAGGTCACTTAGGATCCGTAAGAATGTATAACCGAATTAAACAGTCATATTATTGGAAAGGAATGCGTGGAGACATAGAATCTTACGTAAAGCAATGTAAATCGTGCCAAGAAAATAAAGCACTCAGGAAAATAAACCGTGCACCAATGCAAATAACTAGTACCTCTACCGAACCAGGGCAGCGAATTTCCATCGATATAGTCGGTCCACTTCCCGAAGCCGGACCTGCGAAATTAAAATTTATTCTAACCATTCAAGATGACTTAACCAAATTTTCCTCAGCTTATCCAATACGTAGCACTACTGCTGAAGAAACGAGTGAATGTCTCATACATTACATATCCATATTCGGCATTCCAAAAACTATCCTTACGGACCAGGGTACTAACTTCACATCAGACCTCTTCAAAAAGACCTGTGAGTTCCTTAAAATTAAAAACCTATGGTCTTCACCTTACCATCCGCAAACTCAGGGAGCCTTAGAAAGGAGTCATTCGACTCTAAAAGAATACCTGAAATCTTACATAAATGACGAACAGACTAATTGGCCACGTTACGTTTACACGGCTATGTTAACATACAATACTACAGTACACTCGACCACTAACTTTTCCCCATACGAACTAATGTTTGGTAAAAAGCCACATATCCCAAACACGGTTTTCGATGAATCCCCGGGAGCAACATATCCCGAATATGTTCGAATGCTACAGAACCGATTGAGATATTCCCGCGAGAAGGCGATAGATCATATTAGAAAATCGAAAACAACATCCAAAACCTATTATGATTCCCGAACTCGTACCACACAATATAAAACAGGCGATTTGGTATATCTAAAAAACCATTTGAGACTAAGAAAAGCACTGTCACCCATTTGGAAAGGTCCCTACAAGGTTGTTAAGGTTTACGGCAATAACACACTCTCTCTTCTTATCAATCGCCGTCATGTCCGACATCATTACGATGAAGTCAAACCCGCTGAAGTCCCAGAGAACCTGTAAAAGAAAATAAATTTTATTATTATTTTAAATTAAGACATTTAGTCGTTATAATATAGTTTACCTGAAGTGTAGACATAACACGCGTAAGATCCAGGTTATCTGAAACTGAAACGGTTTTGTAAGTTATTAGTTTTAGATAGAATAAATAAGTAGGTATTAATTAAAATTGTAGATCTCACATCTTCAATTATTGGTTTCAGTTTAACAACCGAAGTGAAAGGACAACAAGCATACATACAACGTATTAACGCAAGTCCAGGGTTATATTTTGATTACCTAGGGAAAATTAGAATAAACAATGGTAGGTTGAATGTCTTGATCCCGCTAGACGTTTCTCATTTAAAACAACACGTAGAAAACATCGAACACGCCCTTAACACGGGCCTAAATTTATGTACAGAAACTAGAATAATAGAATCTTTAGAATGTCACAGTATACTGCAACCGTTAACAACACGCTATCATGATATTCTTAGGGAGTTTACATCCATATCCGAACTTCTAGATAATAAATTAAAGCGTAGCGCCTGGATTGGAGGTATCGGGACCGGAATAAAACACATATTCGGAAATCTGGACGAGGACGACGGCATAAGATACGACGAGGCTATAGAATCAATTCAGAATAAACAAAAGGAATTAGCTACATTAATGAAGGAAAATATAATGGTTACGACTTCCATTGTTTCGTCATTTAATAATACATTAAATAAAATCAAAATTAATGAAGCTAATTTAAATATAGCTATCGACAGCCTAACAACATCTATAAGGAATATGTCTAATGAACTTGAAACTAGATTTTATATGAATCAAATTTTAAACTTTCTAGAAACTAGCATATTAACTCTATCATTCCAACTCGAGGATATTATAACCTCGATTTTATTCAGCAGTCAGAATATATTACATCCAGCTATAATAACACCCTACCAATTGTACCAAGAACTTGCTGACAACATAAGACATTTGAACTTTAATGAAGAACTACCAATTCACTTAGATATTAATACAATGCATGTAATTCTGAACGTCTCGACTATAACTAGTTATTATAATAATAAGAGGATTGTTTTTGTGGTAACAATTCCATTAGTTACTCCAGTAGAATATAACTTATTTCATGTATTACCTTTACCGACTCCGCATAAAGACCATGATCCTAACAGTTATAGTTTGATAATACCTAGAAATAAATATATTGCAATGACCAGAGACAATTCATACTACTGTGGTTTGGATAGTTTAAACGATTGCAAAATATTAACTCCAGAAACTTTCATCTGTTACATTCCAAACACCTATTCAAGCAGTATTAACCCTACTTGCGAAATAGAACTCATGACCAAAGTGATAAGCGTTATCCCAGTGCAGTGTGATACAAAGTTTGTTTTTGGAAGTGTAAGTCTATGGAAACCGCTATCAAATAATAAATGGATCTATGTACAATCAGACCCTACTAAAGTATCTGTCGATTGTCCCGGCCACGAACTGTATGATATAAAGGTGTTAGGTACAGGTGTACTCAGTGTCCCTAGTAAGTGTACGGCCTTTACTAAAAATATGAAGTTTATAACTAGACACGTAAGCGTAAATGTTAGTTCTCCTACTTATAATTTAGAATTTAATATATTAAATGATTCATGTTGTAATTTACCTAAATTTCACACTTTAATAGATAGTGTGTCTCCTGCCTCGACTATAATAAAAAATATTGATTTAGATGACCTCAATATAAAAAATAATGAAAAAATCTTAAATTCTCTGTTACATAGTACCGATAACATTATAAATGAACCCCATATAGTTAAGTACGGGACACATTATTCTATACTTACTGTAGTTATAATTATAATTATAATATTGTATCTAGTATCTAAGATCTATATTTACTACAAACCTGGCAGCAACCGCAACCCGCTAAATTTAATTAGATTCTCCAAAAACCCACCTTCAGTAACAATAGAAGACGATACAGTAATCGAAATCCCTTCACCATCTATAAGGCGTAACATTTGATCATGTAACTTAAATAAACTTCGACCTACAAACTCGAAGTTTATATTCCATGGGGGGAGGTGTTATACCCCGCTGACGCTACCCTTAGTGCAGCATCATCCCTTTTACTGCTAACTCAGGGATATCTTAGTGTTTCGGAATATTAGTTCTTGAGCCAGTTCGTTTTAAACCACGGTCGAGTTCGGTTGCCAAAGGGTCCCTTAGACTATTATCCTAATTTCCATATTTAATAAAAGTGTAAAATCTAATAT
Organism: Plagodis pulveraria; assembly: GCA_963890685.1. NCBI lineage: Eukaryota > Metazoa > Arthropoda > Insecta > Lepidoptera > Geometridae > Plagodis > Plagodis pulveraria. The sequence goes on from OY982967.1 coordinate 23,634,424, forward strand.
CCTTTTTTTAAAACCCAAACTCTTCGGGATCCTATAACAGTACGCAGCTTGGAGGCTACAGCGTGGCCCTGAGAAGGGCCTTTTTGCACCTCTTCATGGTGCGGGCGCATGGTTACAGCTTCAGCATCATCGTGATGATGCTGACGTATGGTAGCTGGTGGCGATTGCGGCGGACTACGCGTACGACTCACACTCACCCCTTGAGAGTGCCATCTTTATTTACGCGACCTTCTTTTAAAGCAGCTTCTCTTTCTATTTCTGCAGCCTTTTCCATTTCAACTAACGCAGTTTTTTCCCATTCATCCGCTACCTGATTTTGTATTTTAATATAATTTTTTTCTTTTATTTCTGGCAAGTCAACAGCAGCTGTGAATTGTGTTATTTGAGCATAGCCACAACCACTTGCTAGTATTCCAGCTACAGCTTCTTTATTTATGTCCCGATCTGTTGTCTCATATTGAAACTTTTTCATACACATCATGCACACTAGATTTATTCGAGAATAGGATCCATTCTTATGTTTAGATACTATTTGAATCGAACTTAATCCACAACTGAAGAGTGACTTGTGGTCAGCAAAAATTTTCAATTTGTCGAAAAATGATTGTATTTCCACAATACAGGTCGTGGCACACTGTACCGGCACGGTCACGGCACAGGTGCGGCACGGCGTTGTTTCGAATTTTGGCTACCGCTAGCCGCCAGCGCGCTAAGGATGCGTCGCCCGCGAGGTGCAAGCTCGCAGACCGTGCGCCAACCGCGAGTTGCAAGCGCGCGGTCGGCGCGCCGGCCGCGAGGTGGAAGCTTCTTGGCACCACGAGTAACGCACGTTATATGGCATTTGCGATTGAATACGCCTAGAACTTGCACGTTTTCATAATGTCTCAGTTTACATTGCGCGAACTAGCAATTATCGCTATTGCTCTGGACGAAGAACAAGACAATAAAAGGAGAAGGAGAAAGAGATATTGGGTGCATAATATGTTAAAAGAAAGACTAGCAGAAGGGGAATATTGGAAGAATATTAGACATTTGATTGACGATGAAGAAAAATTCTACATATATTTTCATATGCCTAAATACTTATTTTATTACATTTTATCGTTTATTCGAAAAAATATCACGAAGAAAAATACAACGTTCAGACAGGCGATACTAGCAGAAGAAAAATTGGCAGTAACATTAAGGTAAGTCATTTTAAACCCACATGCAATATTTATAATAACTTATCAAACTGACAATTTATTTATTAAGGAAATTACAAATTAGTTAAACTTGTATCTTCGTGAGCTTCCGATTCAGCATCTTCATTTGAAGTTTGCGTTTTTGATTTCTCTGTATTATAGCTAGAGAAACCTGAACCTGTATTGTAGCCAGAAGATTAGGGCCAGCAGATGGACTATTGTAATAATAGTTCTGTTGCTGAATTTCTTGGATTTCTGCCTCGGAAACTAAATTAAATATTTTAGTTTTCAGAACAGATTGATTGTAGGCGGACATTTTTTTTACAGTGGCTTTTATACTACAGAAAAATTTATCAATCTCGTCATCGTCGTCTTCAGGCTTCTGTTTTTCATCCAATAAAAATTTTTGCAACTGACCCGATGCAGAGGTAGAGTCATCTTTTCTCTGTCTTTTATTGGCTTTAGTAATATTGGCAAAAAATTTAGGATTTGACACTACCGGTCTGAGTGGTGTTAATGTAGGTGCGCTGTCCAAGCTCGAAGATTGTGGACGATTATCTTCTGCAGAAGTGTTCGTTCCCGTTTGGGAATTATTTTCATTGGATATAAATTCATTTATGTCATTCAAACTCAAGCTGTCATCGTCCATAGTATCAATTTCTTCGTTATCCGTTATTGATGATAATGTTGATCTTTGTTTAAAATATGGTAATAAGAAACTCATTTCTTCTTCGAATTTCCATTTTTTGGAAGATGAAGCAGCCTGACCACTTTTTGTCTTCTTTTTTTTTAAAGCTCTGCGATAAGCTTCCCTCAAGTTTATCCACACTTTCTTGCATTCTGGTGCTGAAATAAAAATTAATTTAAAAAATAATTAACTGAAGAGACAAACACAAGTTTAATAATTTCTTTCCTATAGATAGAGTATTTTAACTTGCAGTTTATAAAGCATTGCAAAAACCTAGTAATATCTTTGAATTTGGCTAATTGTAATAGTATATTTTTTATTTGTTGCAGATATATGATAACAGGAAGTCCAGTAAGGACTTTATGGTCAAGTTTTCGATTAGGAGAGTCGACTATCCGATTGATTATACGAGATGTGTGTAATGCAATCATAAATAATATGAGGAATGTTTTCATAAACACACCAACCACTGAAGAATGGGAAAATATTGCAAGAGGATTTAATAATATATGGAATTTCCCAAACTGTATCGGAGCAATTGACGGAAAGCATATTAACATATTAGCACCTGCTAACAGTGGTTCCCAATACTTTAATTATAAAAAACATTTTTCCATTGTTCTTTTGGCTGTAGTCGATGATAAATATAGATTTAGAGTTGTCGATATAGGCGCTTACGGTAGAAATAGCGACGGTGGCATTTTTGCGTCCTCAAAACTTGCAAGAGCCATTGAAAATAATGCCTTAAATATTCCGAACGATAAACCATTACCTGAGACTGACAGAGAAATGCCTCATATTATGCTAGGTGATGAGGCTTTCCCTTTAAGTAAACACTTATTAAAGCCATATCCTCGTTCACAATCGCTATCTGATGCTCAAAAAATATTTAATTACCGTTTATCACGGGCACGCAGAGTAGTGGAAAATGCGTTCGGTATATTATATCAAAAGTTTGGTATATATAATAAAAATATTAATTTGATGCCGGAATATGTTGACACTTTAGTATTTGCAACATGCATTTTACACAATGTAATGCGGAATTATGTTATCGAAATTAACGAAGACGGAGATCAACAAATAATCGAACAACCGATCATCCACAACGAACAGAGATTACAAGCCCTATCATACATTGAAGAAAACAGTTCATATAATGCTTTTAATATCCGCAATGAGTTTTCATCGTATTTTCTGTTTCCTCAAGGTCAAGTTCCATGGCAGAATCAACATATCTAATACAAAAACTTGAAGACAAGTGTTAACTATTTTCTATATTAATTGAATTGTTACAAAATTTATTAAAACATTACATAAAAGTTTTATTATTTATTTTTAATTTAATCCCAACATAAAATAACAAACCGGACAAGTGCGTGTTAATCTCGCGTAGAGAGGGTTCCGTATGTTGACTACCTACGTGCCATAAGGACCTCCATATTATAAATGTTTTTTTTTAATCTACAAATTTAACACTGTAACGAAAAACATGTTCTCCCATACGTAATGTATGCAAAAATATGTTTACCAACTGAAAATATAAGTTTGTTCGCATAACGTAAAAATAACTAAAAAACTGGCCAAGTGCGAGTCGGACTCGCGTACGAAGTGTTCCGTACAAAAACGGCAAACACGTTTGTTGTATGGGAGCCCCCCTTAAATATTTACTTTGCTCTTAATCTCTGTATAATAAAATAAACTTACATTTTTACCATTGCTTTCTACCTCATAATTAAATTTTTCTTCACGGGCTTTTTGGAATTCGATCTGAAAAATAAGTATATTGAGTTAAAACGTTAAGGCATATATAATATAAAAAGCATAATCATCGGTTATTGACATACATACCGAGTTACCAATTTCATTTTTGGTACCATAAGAACACTCAGTGTCTTCATCATTTCTGACGATGATTTCCGAGGTTAACCTAAAAGGTAATAAAAATGGTTGTCAAAATGTATTTAGCGTGACATGTAAAGCTACAAGACAATGCAAATAAGCAGTATGCTTGTACACGTGTCAATTTGAGTAGTTTTTCTGCACTTTAAAAGTACAAATCGCTATTTACCATCTTTCTAACACCCTAATTACCGAAAAAGGGACAGAAACGAGTATAATACATATCAACAATGGCATTCCCAAAGAGGTTTTGCTTCATATAGGCGGACGGCCATAAAATTTAAGTCTAAGTCCGCACAATTACGTCAATGCATTGTCTTTTGTGTAGGTACTCAGAGAAAATATACAGTATGTACCGACTACCGACCCTACAAAGGTGTGACAAGTGCAGGAAGATGATCATATAAAAGTTTTTTTCCAATGAATAAAAGAAAATATAAATGTATTTATACATAATTATATAAGATTTTTTATTTTTTATTTTACACTCAAGTTTCTAAAATGGGTCAAAATATTTTTTTGCCTAATAATTATATTAATAATATCCTTTTCCAAATTTGCTGTGAATAGAATGTACAAATTTAGCAATATTTTTTTAAAGAATTACTCACCTCTTTTCATGTATTGGAAAAACACAGTCTAAACTTATTAGATGAGATGGCCACTCCAACAGTTCTCCCTGTTCTGAGTGATCTCGGACTGCGACTGTTTTGTTATTTTTTTTCCTGAGAAATAAAGTGCACTTTATGAGCAGTCATTATTGAACTCTATTGTTGTACACACCTAAATTAATTATTATATGTCTAAGTAGTAAAATGTACCTATACAGGTGTCTTTGTAGATAATCTCTTAAATACCTACTGGCCCGATTCTGAATATTCTTTCATTGATAGAAATCTACATCTAGGTTTGAAGGACTGTTTCGTCAGTTCATACAACCCCCAATTATAAATCGCAATCAGATACGATAACCCATCTAAATAAAAAGATAGAGCAATTAACAAAATGGCTGAAAGAAGAAAAAGACAAAAACGTGTTTATACATAATAATCAGCAGAAAAATACTATAGAGAGAAGTGAACCTACAGGTACGGGAATATATCTTCAAAACCAACATTTTTTTAAATCAAAATTGTATGTTGCTCAAACCAAAAAAAGGACAAAAAAGATGAACTACCTTTTGAAAAGGATAAAAGCTCTACGAAAAATCTGTAAAAAACTAAAAAAAGAAGGAAATACACTAAAACTGAAGCTTATAGCAGCTGAGTCACAAATGATCTCACCGGTAACAGAAATGACAGTGTCAAAAGATGACAACCTTAAAAAAATTGCTAGTAAACATGAAAATATTCAGTATGATACTGAAATTCAACATACTAGCATAGCTTCAAATTTGCCTAAAAGTACGTGTTTTCAAACTTTGCCACGCTACAGTAACAGAAACATGACAAATATGCATATAAAAAATCATACAATTATCCTATCTGATGAAATCGGGAAAGGTTTATCTGCTAGGTTATTGAACAGAACCGATAATACAAAGGAAATTGTAAATTATTGCAAAACAGGAGTGGATTTAAATATGCATCTGGAAGGATTTTTTAAAATGACGGAAAAATTGACAAATGATGATTTAGTAATAATATTAATAAGTAAATTTGACAAGGCGTCTAGCGCCAACGATAGACAACGCTACATAAAACAGCTAAATGACATAATGCAGAACCCACACAGGAAATTTAATCTGATAATCAGTGGTATGCGTTACAATGGCAGCCATGATATTGATATTTACAGTATAAACAAAAAAAAATCACATATGGCAAACATGTCAGAAAACGTTAAGTACCTGGACATCAATCCAAAACTAATTAATTCAAGAATAAACAAATATTACAATACCAAGGAATATATCACACAAGCTATAGTAACATACATCAACAACAAATATCAGGCTTCATCAGTGCTTACATTCATAAAATGTAATTCAGATAATGATACAGCGACAAACTTGAATAATACAAATTTTCCAAAATTATACACGAGAACCAGAAAACGGTAATTCTTCATGCAAATGTTCAGAGCATTCATAACAAATACATTGAAATTGAACATGTATTAGATGACCATAAGTGTGACATCTTGTGTCTTACCGAAACGTGGGCAAAAGACCACCAGGTTGAAGCGATGAATTTTGACAATTACGTGTTAGCTACTTATTTTAACCGAAAGTTATTTGAACACGGCGGTGCGGCTATCTTTGTAAAAAATGACATAGAATTTAAAATCCGTAAAGATTTGAACAAACTTGCTTTTGAAACAAATTGTGAACTAGCTGCCATTGAATTAAGAACAACTAAAACTGTAATTGTAGTATTATATAGGCCTGATAATGATATAGCATTGTTTTTTGATATTTTCACAAGGCTTTTACAGAATATCTGCCGGGAAGGAAAGAAAATGATCATAGCAGGTGACTTCAATATTAATGTTTTAAAGCCTGGTAAAAATGTTACGAAACTGTGTAACATACTCAAAAATTTTAATTGTAAGTTCTTGATTAATTCACCTACTCGTACTAAGGGTGCAAGTTCTACTTGTTTGGATAACTTCATTGTAAATTTTGATCAACATAAGAGCTACGTTTTGGTTAAAAAACTATCAGATCACAATGTAATAAAATTAGTCATAGAAAGTGATACAAATGTAAAAAAAACAAATTGTAATTTCAGGAGAGTCATGTCCAGAAATAATTTTCACTATTTTCATTATTTAATGAACATTGAATATATTACTCTAAAATCTCAAATATCAGAATGTGACGATCCAAATGTTCAAATGAGAATTTTATCAGACGCTATTGTATATCTATTTAATATAGCTTTTCCGAAAGTCAAACGTAGTATGGTCAAATCATGTAAGAAATGGACAACTAAAGGCATCGAAGTCTCGAAAGCAAATTTAGCTAAATTAGAAATATTACAAGATTACCAACCATGCGAACAACGGAAGACTAGAATTAAGGTATATAAAAAAATTCTGAGAAAGACTATGTCAGCAGCAAAGAAACTACAATATTCCCATAGAATTAAATCTTCGCACAATAAGATAAGAGAAACATGGAAAATAGTAGGAGAGCAAGTTAGAAAAGGTAAAAAACAAGGCTCTAGGCATAAAATACACCATATACATAATAATGCAGATAAATATGTAAATGACCCTAAGACTATAGCTGATTTATTCAATAGGTTTTTTCTAAACATTGCACATACTTTGACAAGTAGGGTTGATATAAACGCTCAAGATTGCATGTTCTATTTAAATAATATAAACAAACCATTGACATTAATTAAATTTGACGAAGTTGATTATAATGAATTACGTAATACAATCATAAAAATGAAATCAAAATTGACAGGAGATATTTATGATATGAATACTAAAACGATGAAACTATTATTATTGCAAAATGATCAAATGATGGAGTTAATTCATCTCATTATTAATAGTTGCATCGAAAAAGGAGTATTTCCTGACGATCTTAAAAAAGCGAAAATTTTACCGTTGTACAAAAAAGGTGAAACATCGGAAATAAGTAACTATAGACCTATCAGTATACTACCAACTTTATCTAAATTACTAGAGAATATTATCAAAAACAGAATAGTGAAGTACTTGGAACAAAATTGTATCTTTTCACCAGCTCAGTTTGGCTTCCGCAAAGGACGATCTACAGAAATGGCCATCAGAAAGGTAGTATATTTTATTCTGCAGTCTCTGGATGAGTCGCATAAATGCGCTAGCATCTATTGCGACTTATCCAAAGCATTTGACTGTCTCCGACACGACGTCCTTTTATTAAAATTAGAATATTATGGCTTTCATGGCGTAGAACTAAAAATGATGAAATCGTACTTAACTGATCGGTCTCAGGTGGTTTTTGTCAATAACAACTGTTCTGAAATAGGCAAAATCAAAATAGGGGTTCCCCAAGGTTCAATTTTGGGTCCCATTTTGTTTTTAATTTATATCAATGACTTCGCTAAATGTTTGCCGGATTGGGCATTTGTTAGTTTATTTGCCGATGATACACACGTTGGAATTAAAGACAAAAATAAAATTGACTTAGAACATAAAACAGAACTCGTTACAGGCATCTTACAAAAATGGTTTGAAGCCAACGGCATAATATTAAATGCTGATAAAAGTATAATTATGCAATATCAATCAAGAAAAGGTGTAGAGCGTAACGTCTTAGTAAAGGATAATAAATTTTTGGGGTATACCATAGATCATACTATTAATCACTCTGCTCATATAAACACGCTCTGTAAAAAACTTTCTAGTGCCAACTACGCGTTGTTGAAACTAAAACCAATAATAAATAAAAAAGCACTAATAACTGTTTACTATGCTTATGTACATTCTTTAATTAGTTACGCTATTACGGTGTGGGGCAATGCTGCTGACATAAAGAAAATTTTGAAATGCCAAAAGAGATCAATCAGAATTATAAATGGTTTACGAAAGCGAATTTCTGCAAAATCACATTTTTCAGAAAATAAGATCATGACAGTTATATCTTTATATATATTCAAAAGCCTCATAGAAATACATAATGAAAAAGATAATTACGCTCAAGTTATGGACTATACGCACTATAACTTACGTAATAAAGAAAAACTTCATCAGCCCAAGATAAGACTGGTAAAAGTGAAAAAGCAAGGCATTTATAATAAAATAATGATTTACAATAAACTGCCTTTAAATATTACAAAACTAAATACAATTATGTTTAAACGTAAAATAAAACGTTTTTTTCTGTCTAATCCATTTTACTGTTTGAACGAATTTCTGACGATGCGACTAACTGAATCCATGTTTTATAATGACAATTTTGAATAATATTTAAATTGGTGATGAATTATTGGAACTACATACGACCTTATTATATACCTTCATTCTACTTTAATATTTGTATTATATACTCCTAAATGTGATAAGTTAATGTACTTGCATATTCCTAGCAGGATAGTTAATAAGTAGTTGGTAAATGTATTTATGATGTTCTTAATAATGTAATTTGACTTGCCTTGTATAACATCCAAAGTTATATGGTGAATAAATATTTCTATTTCTATTTCTATTTCTACATAAAGCTATGTTCGATGTATTATTGCGGTATAAGTACCTAACCTAAATATCTAAGTACTTACTAGCTTTTATTTGCTACGCTTGTGTTATTATTATTTAGTAACGCTCAACTCCGTTTACGATTGAACGGCAGCTGTTGGTACCTACTTGAGAGCCAGATAATTTTAGTTTACACCTGTTTGGCAACTTCGACCACAACACTTACCTTCAGGTGAGACCATATATACCAGATATACCTATACTTACTTACTAACCATACTTAGATTAGTACGACAGATATTATACCTAGTTTCATTACATATTGTATAGGAACCCAGTAGATACCATAGAATCTCTTAGTTCTAATAGAATAAACACCAAAACAAATTAATAAATTTCAATACAATAGGTAAAAAAAACTGAAATGTTAAATAATTAAATAATATTACATAATTACGAAAACTACTCACGCTTTCGCCTCTCTCATAGTTCTTGCAAAGTTTTTGTATCGACTCTTCTGCTTCCTTTTTTGTCAATTTTTCGGTTATCTTTATTTCCCATATTGATTGATATACCTACCAAGATACGTATTGATAATGCATAAGTAGTACCAAAGTGATAGCGCGCGACACGGTCCTCGTCCAACGGCGTACAGTGCAGCACTGAAGGACAGCCCTTTCGCATTGATTGTATTTCATAATCGTTAGCTAATAAGGTTGAATTTCGGATCTTTCGATTGACCGTATTCCTGCGTAGAACTAAAGGTCGTAAGTCTAAAACGCAATTTAATTTATTATGAGGATAATAACTGCTCTAAGTAAATTTTACTTTAACAGCGGATAATAAACTACATTTCCTTTCTATAGATAGAGACGAATTACTAAGCATTCCATGGATTCACCGTGCGGGGTCCATCGCGTTGCAGAGGAAGAGGCTAGAGGGGCCTGGGACTTGCAACCCGGGAGTAGGGTTAAGGGGCTCCTTTATGATATATCAATGCTCTCCTTCACCACGCGAGCCTCCTCCCCTGCCTAACCAAATTTGATAAGAGCCTACTAATGCCGCCTTAGATACACGTTCTAGGATGGAAATTACGGTTGTTCTTGGTAGGCCAAGGTCTTTAAGTAGAATATATAGGGATTTCGCTGGTATAACCCTTGCTCCAACTTCTACAGCATATAAACTAACCTCATAACCGTTTTTGGTTAATTCATGTGTTAGGTCATAATATTTGTTTGTTTTTATTGTGTGGTCTTTAGGTATGTTTGTTTCCCACGGCACAGTAAGTTCTATAAGTACTAAGCGTTTTAGATTTTTTGAGTATAAAAATATGTCTGGTCTGGATGACGAAATACCAACTTCCTCAGGAATTTTGTAATGTTTTTCATACGTGTCCATCAAGAGAGTCCAATCGGGAGTTGCGCCTAAGATGGAGTAAGGCTTGGATTTCGATTTGGTAGATGACCCTTCTTTTACAAAAGCAACCTGTCGTTTGTTCGTGGTCAAACCGAGGACTCTATGACGGCGTGAATAATGACCCCTATCAAGGAGCACCTTGCATCCTACCAATAAGTGCCTTGCTGTACCTATGCCCACTCGACAAATACCGCAAGACTTTTCGGTGGCTTTCCCCCATCTTACGAAATTACTTTGGTCTGGGAGGGTCATCTGAAAGGCGTTTAGATAAAATTTTAATAAGGCAGGTGACCAATCGTCTATCAAGGTGCGCCATTTTAACGCCAAAGGGATACAAAATTCACCTATGGTTAGCCATTCGCTCTGCATTTCTAAGCTCATTGCATGTATTTTATAGCTATCATTTTCGTCTTGTTGTAGAAAAGATTTTACAATGTCTTTATCCTGAACTTTCTTTTTCGATCCTAAACCCGCTATGCTGGACTGTGCACCTATCATAAATTGTTTGTGGAATTGAAGCCTCGATTCAAGATCTGAGGCACTTTTGTCTTTAGGGAGAGATGCGACTATATCGTCTTGAGATTTTTGTAAGACGTGCGTTTTGGTAACTCTGAGGTGTTTATAGAGCTCCGATGGTTTCTTTAATTTCATCCCAAAATTGGTTTTATCCCGATATAATGTAGATGGGTCTGCCGAAAGTGCAAGCCCCAACCATGACTTCAATGTCCTTGTGACGTTTACATCCAGTTTTGTTAAAAGGGATTTAGTAATGTCGTATACTAGAAAAGGCCAAGTCAGACGTGATGTTAGGTAGTTGTCGTATATCCAAGCTTTTTTAATGTTACTAATTGGTTGTTGGTCTATCATACTAAGCTCTTTTAGAAAGCTATCGACAACTGCGTCTAAAGATGGTGTGCGTCCTTTGTGATCTATCTTCCTACCAAGAAATTTAAATGGAACAGCTTCAGCAATTGTGGAAACACATTCTCCTCCTATCAAGAGTCCCGGGTCGTAGGAGGTAAATTTGGTATTCCGTCTACCCAGACACAGACAGTGGCATTTACTTGGTTTTGTTCTCACTCCTTTAGTCCATGCACAGAACTCATCCACTTCACGTAAAAGTTCCTGACATTGAATCGGGTTACGTGTCAGAATTGCAATGTCGTCAGCAAAAGCTAAGATAGACTCTGTGTATTTATTATTGATATGTAACTGACGTAGTTTCCAAATAAAATCCAATAATTTATTGCAAAGGCTCAATTTAAAAAAATATAAACTATAGAGTAAATTTATTTCAATTGTGTTTCTGTCTTAACAGCGGATAGAAAAAGGTTTGAAAAATCGAATATTTAAGTGACCGTGTCGATTGCATATTTGGCTTACTTAAAATAACTAGGCGTATCAGAGTAATTTTTGCGCAGCCTCGTCTTAACAATTGTCGTAAATATCCATTCTAACTTTTAAATACGCGATGATAACCTTATTAAGCATAAAGTAGATACCTAAGAGTCCGATTGTTATTTAAATCCAAACAATTCACTAGGTACCTACAAATAATGTAAGCTAAGCCCATCAAAATATAAAGAGAAAGCTAAAGTCGATCTTTCATTTAATGCTTCAAATACCTACTAGTACATAACAGACGTTTGGATTACCTACCGAAAATTACACGCGCGACGCCGGAAATAAGAAAGAGAGATGAATATGTTTCATTTCCGCGCATCATGTGTTTTCATTCATTAAAAGTGTACTTAAGTGTGTGATAGTTTTGTTTACTTAGTGTCCATAATTTTAGAAGGAATTTTCGAAATCTTCAACTATGCATAACTTTTTTACTCTAAATTTATAAAAAAAAATATACTATTTGTACTTGTTTAGTACCAGCAGCAGATAGTGCCATTTGTTTTTTTTTTGTAATTTAAAATACTGGTGTATAGGCAAGTCGTTGACACGACCCAAGCCAATATGGCTCCCGAAGCGAACCTCTTCCTTGATACTGGTGAACGACGCCGACACAAAAATGACTGTGAATTTAGTACTAAACACTTTTTACTAAGTCAGAAGGACCACAACAAGTATGTTCAATAAAATACTTGCTAATTTTAAGCAGTGAAACTGTATTTCCAATAAAATATTAATTTTATAACAATAACTGTGCTATGCAGAAAGGTCATGGACAAAAGAAAGGGTTGCCAGAGCAACTTTATCATAAGTTTCTAATAATGTTGCCACTACAAGAAATATATTATTTGTTTTGTATTTTTAAACACTTGGGGTTACTTCTATTTTATTGATTAGCTGTTACGTCACATGTTTTAATAAGAAACTGTTCTTCACCATTTTTTCAGAATAATTGTGATTCTATTCTAGGCAATAAGGATTGGCAGGTTTGTGTGATTTTAAAATGGGCAGGGTAGATTGGTTATAGTAAATATAAATCCGCCAGAGCCCTGCGCTCCCTCTCAATGTCAGCATTGTCTTTAAGGTCGGCAGTAAGTATGTGTCCTAAGAAATTTAAACTGATAAACCTGCTTTAGGTTTACGCCATTGAGGGCTATATTCGGGATCAACTCAGGACATCTACCGACGGCCTTAAAAACCATGAACTCACTTTTATTAACATTGTACACCAGTCCATGTGATGCAGCGTAGGTCTCGCAGATTTTAAGGAGTGCTCTAATGGCTCCCGCAGTGGGGCCCAACAGCACCATATCATCCGCGGTAGGTGTGGTATTTATTTAGCATGCGTGTCGGCTGCCGTTTGGGCGGTGATAGTGAACACCGCCCAAACGGCAGCCGACACGCATGCTACTGAGTACCACTATGCGATCATTGACATAAAAGTTGAAGAGAGTTGCAGATGATATACCCCCCTGCCTCACACCACACTCCAACCTATACGACTCCGAGAGCTTATTCGACCACTTTACATTATTGGTCTGGTTAGTGTACCAGTATTGAAAAATTTTCGAAAGTTCTGCCGGCATACCTCTGTCCACCATCTTTCTCCAAAGCACGTCATATGATACTAGATCGAAGGCCTTGGAAAGGTCAAGGAAACAGGCGTACACTGGTGTCATTCGATCTGTATAGTATTGGACAGTATGCTTGAGACCAAGGATTGCGCTTTCCGTAGATAGTCGAGGCCAAAACCCAAACTGTGCGTCATGAAGATTTACATAATGATCCAAGCATACTATCCAACACCTTAGCTATTGTAGTAGCAAGAGAAATCGGGCGATAGTTGTTTTTATCTGATATATCTCCTGTTCTGTTCTTCACTATAGACACTACCGTAGTTTTCACGCATGAATAATACACATAGTGAAAAACATAGACAGTACTCTATTGAGATGTGACCCGCATATTTCAAGTGATCGATGCTGAGCCCATCGTGTCCTGGGGATTTGCCTCGATTCATACCCTTGATCACTGTCTCAACCTGTTTAGCAGTAAAACGTAACAGAGAGTCTTCTGCCTGCACGACGTGCCCAGAAACAATCACCTCAGAGGGACCCAGTGGAGACCGCACCTGAAAATTTTTCATAATTATGTTAGCGATCTCACCTGGGTCACTACTGTCACCGACACTCACCGGAAGGCCAGGCTTAATATCCAACTTTCTTGTAGATTTCCAAAATTTACTAAAGTTTTTATCAGCCCTCTGCTTTGCCAGAGCATCCATTTTTAACTGTTGTTGGTTGTTTTGGCACCACTTAAGTCGACCTTTAAAAACTTTGCGAGAATCGCACATTTCTTTATGTATAAACCCAGATTAAGCCTGGCATCCCCGTGAGCTTTTTTGCCGTGATCATTCCAACCACACAAAATTTTACCTCCTTTTTTGGGGCTAGCACTCTTATTTGTTCTAACAGCCGCATCGCACAGTATATGAACAATTTTACTATACAGCTCATCTAAAACTATTTTATGGTCAGCCGCACCACATGACCCATAGCTACAAGCCCGAAACTCAGATGGGAAGTTAATATTTCGTAAACCCTCGTTGCATAAATCATGGTATTTATTTCTCTGAGATTCGTCTCGTTCACCCCATATTACATAGAGCACTTGTAAGCGAGGATGTGCACATCGAGGCACATCCTCGCTTACAAGTTTTGGTCTGACTGCACCTAAGTTACATTGAACATAAATAGGCAGATGATCGGAGACAAACACAAATTCAACTATGCCTATGTTAACAACTGTTCGCCATGCTGACAGGGAGACAATACAGTGGTCTAACCAACTCCTACTACCAGATAAACATCAAAGAAAGTGTACTTATTGGACTCTGCTCCAAACATTTCTACATCCGCACAAACCCAAGACTGATCTTCACAGAAATTATATAGCTCACGGTAAAAGAATTCACTAGGATGTGCATTAAAGTCTCCCATTAAAAATAAAGCTTTGACACCACTAGTCTCCTCAATGGCCCTAATTTCACCGAGGACTTCCGTAAGAATAGGTATGTTCTCTCTAGACTTAGTAGGCATGTAAACAGAAAATATCAGAATACGTTATTGCGACCCCCAATTGATGCTTTTATCGCTATTAGTCGGGTACTATTGCACTCAATAACAGAAACACTATCAAATATGCCCTTCCTCCAAAGAATGGCTACTCCCCCATTCGGTCTCCCTCTCAGAATATCTATAGAAGTATCTACAGCAGACTTACCGATATATTCAAAATCGCTAGAAACTGTGCTTAGTAGTAAAAAAACTAAATCAGACGTATTACATAATCGCCTTATGTCATCAATAGAGTTCTTAAAAGACTTGCAGTTAAAACTCGTTAATTTACAATACTTATTGATGTCATTATCCATTATATTAAATATTATTTGCTATAACATTCTTATTAACCGATTTACATCCGTACATAAAATGTACAAAACGTCTAAAGGTAATACCGTTCGGCCAAAACTCATCATTTAAAAACAGATCCAACTTACATTTAGAAACAAACAATTTGTAGGAATTATATTTCTTAGCCGTTTTCATTTTAATCAGTTTTAAAGTTACATTTTCATTAGTCTTCTCTTTAATGTAATTTAAAATGTCTAGTTCACAAGTCTCTTTCTGACATTTGATATAAATAAAGGCACTTTTAGGTCTGCTGCTTTAAATTTTCCGTCCGGTGCTGTAGATGCGCGACCTTTTTGCCCTAAAAGTTTATATCTTTTGGCAGCTTTTGACTGTACAACCTGCCACTCCGAATTATCATCGGGCCTTTGCTTTCAAGTTTAAATTTCTTATTTAACCCTCAAATGACATAACATTGTCAAGAAATAGGTCTTAGTTGTGAAAGACGTCAAAGTGACCCCGCCGAGATCTTCATTTCAGAAGTTAGCTGTCAAATATAAAAGCAATTTATTTCAGAAATAATTGATCTATCACTTTTTTCTTTAAAATGTTATATATCTCGTCGAGATCTTTATTTCAGAAGATAGCTGTCAGATAATTCATAGAATCAGGCATTATTTTCCGGAAATCCATATTTTCTAATTACAAAAAAAATTATAATGTTTTTAGAAAACATATTAATATTTTTAAGTGTTTTCCTATAATATTTGCTATTTATGACACCTGTCAGATTGAAAAAGGATTTATTTTAGAAAATAAATATACTAAACTACTTGTATACAAAGATGATATTGATCTTGACAAGACCTTTATTTCAGATGACAGCTGTCAAATTAAAAGAGGAATAACTAGAATACTACTGATTTAGTATTTTCTCACAAATTATATAAAAATAACGTTCTATCAAAATGTTGGGATAATTGACGTTCTGCAAGTATCAATCTTAGTACTTGTTACTCATTAGTATAGCAACTAAGTTTCCGGCTCACTTCTTTTGTAACCTTCATCGAGTCATTACACACACAATTCATAAATTAAGAAAAGGTCTTGGACTTCTTTTCAACCACGGCAGCCAAGAGTTCACGCTCGAACATGGTCCTTCAGCCGAAGAAAATAATTTCTGCCTAGTGGTGAGCTATTTAGGAAATCGAAAAATCTTAATTCATCAACTCGTGGGCCAATCGCCTTATTGTCGGCGCCGTCGCAACATTTCTCGATGCACGACGCCGACAGCAAGCACCGCCGGCTCACATTAGGGTGTGATACGGAGCATACGGGAAGGACGCGGATAGACGCTTCAAGACAAGAAACGGCCATTTTATTTCTATTTCATATTGCCGCGCCTTTTGCAGGTCGATGTTTCAGCTATCCCAGTCAACTTATATATCATCGCCTCAACAACAATCAGAGATTTTCAAGTATTTGAGAAGTTGTAAGCATTGGTGAGTAGAAGCACAATGAAAGACGATTTAAAACAGAAAAGCGCGTCTTTCGCTTACATCAAAGGTATTTTTACTAGAATAAACAAACGCTTTCATTACTACAGATCTTTAAGCGGTGCCACTGGAAAACTTACTTGCTAAATATGAGCGGCTGGTAAGCGTCTTCAGCGATTACGAAGGTTACTACAAAGACATCCTATATCTATCTCCTGAAATCGCGGAAAATGTCGAGTTGGTCGAAGAAAACTATTTCAAAATACTAACAGCTTTGGCGCAAGAAATAAAGCAGATGGAAGATCAACTGCCGATTTACAGCGGACTAGCTCAACGACCAAGGCAGCAAAGATGAATCTCCCTGCCATTTAAATCGAAAATTTCAACGGAACATTCACAGAATATGTATTTGACTCGATGATTCACAAGGACACTAGTTTAGATTTAGTGCAAAAGTTATATACCTAAGGTCCATTTTGCGTGATAAGCCATTACATTTAATTCAAAACTTGCCGATCACAGCAGACAGGGATAAAAAGAAAATAGCGAAAATCACCCACCACCTTTTTTTTGCAAAAAAATCAATTATTGCTAGATAATGAGCGCATTAAATTTTCCGAAGAAAACAAGTTGTTTAAAACATGTCTGGGTGGATACAGGAAAGTGTAGGTTTCATTTTAGGTGTTCTCATTGTAAGGGTTACCACAACACCGTTGGATTGCTATTCGACTGCATCCAAATCATCTGTGGCATTGACCGGCAATATAAATAATAATGTTCTTCTCCCCACTACCACAGTGAAAGCATTGGACAGAGATGGCACCGAGTTCCATATCAATGCACTTTTAGACAGCGGCTTTGCAAAGCTATCAAGGCACTGGGTTTGACACCCAAGAAAGTGACACCTGCATCATTGGCATTTCAAATGCTAAAAGCAAGGTAAAATATTGTGTTCCATTAGTAGTTCACTCATTACAATCCCCATAAATAAATTGTCATGTGGCTGTGCAAATTACATGCAAGCTCCCTCAAGTAAGATTTGATAAAAATAACATAAAAATTGTCTTGGCAGACAAAGTATTTAATGTCCCAGGTGAGATTAATATGTTAATAGGGGCTGATGTGTTTTTCCAGACAATGCTGCCGACAGACCAGCAAAGCTGCCTGGAGGTGTCACTGCCAGCGGCTGTGGAGCATAGCCAGCAGGATAGTCCTCACCAGACCTTACAGCTATGCTTAATTACATACAAAAGTTGTAATCTCACAATTTTGATGGTTTTTGCTACATTTCGGACAAACCGTCCTTTTTCTGGGACACATCTTCCTGGGGTGGCCAAATTTCTAACAATTAGAAAACTGAGTAACAGGAAACGTGTACGGTTCTACTTTCACTCTGATTCCGTCAGCGTTGCCGGATGACGGGTAAATTACCCGAAAAGGGTTATTTTAGACTCCGGCGGGCAATGTGGGGGGTATTTTATTACTGGCGGCTATTTGACGGGTATTTTCGATGGATTACATTAAAGATGAAGTAAAACCAAAGTAACGAGCATCGAGTATTTAATAAAATACAGATATACCTACTCATACACCCCAAATTTCTTATTGACCACAAAATGACGATAATGAACAAGCAGGAGGTACTGGTGAAGCGCCATAGCTTAATTTAAGCTGGGTTTTACTTTTATATTAATTAACTTATTATCAAGAAGCAAAAAACACTTGTATGTGGATTCGTTCGGAGTTGCACAAATCGTGCGCAGAGATGGCGCTAGCAGTTTCCAAATGGAAGAATTATATTGGATGTTATTGGCTAATTGATCGCACCCGCGTCATCGTCTAGCTACTGTCAAACTGACTTGATATATATTTTTTCTCTTCACGTGTTCACCTACGTCTGTTCGGACATTATATTTGATTTATCCTGTTACATGTATATTTTGATGAAAGGATATACATAATTTCAAAGAAAAGAGGAGTGATTGACAGTGCGGCCAAGTTCACCCATATTATTTGTGGATTACATGTATAATCTCATCGTCATCCCGATTGAGTCCTTGCCGGCCGGCAGGTGAAAAAGGAAACCTACTTCTCATCACCGCATCACACAGTCCCTGGAGGTTATGACAAAGAAACAAAGAAATCAGTTTGATGAAGAGGTGAGTGGGCCGATTTGATCTGTGGATTTACTCGTCGTATTTTTCTTCTTGTCCGACGAGGTGAGCCATTTTTAAATCATACTTTCCCGTACGCAAGTACATAGGTTCTGGCTATTTACACGCCAAACCATTAGTTGGTCCTATCGAGACGAAATTGTTCTGGTTCAAGCAATGTTGAGAGGTATACATAACCTTTAGTATCTATGTGTCGGTAAATTGTCTGGGTACATATTATTTAGTACACATTATTACACGACACTGTACGCGTACTTTCCGTACATTTGAAAGTGGGTACTTGGTGTTATTTCTTTAGCAAGATTATATAAAAAGCACATATTGTTGGTGCATATATTTGTCTATATGTAAGAAATTACAAAGTACACTCTCAACATACATATTAATACATATTAATTAGTACATTTTACTTGTGCATTCTTTAGCACCTTTATATGCCTAGTGAATGATTGTAATAAATTACAAAGTACACTCTCAATAAGTACATACATAAGTACATACTAGAACATAATATTTAGTACATGTTACTTGTGCTTTCTTAAGCACATATATGCCTGGTGAATGATGTATCACTTAAAGATAAGGTAATCAAATCATATTACTGTTTGATAAAGCAGTACCTACAATTTTCACTAAACTTGTCACCTAGGTATAGTTATTTCAGCAATTGAGATAATCAACTATGTAGTACTATTATTGTTGGAAAATGTCCTTAAATAAGACTATGTTGGACTCAGAATCCAATTTGAAGATGTTGGAGTATAGGTTGAAAATACTTACTTGTAAAAAAGAGGCACTTTTTGCCAGACTTAATAATGTTTATGCCTTATCAAGGAGTATTTCCAACTTTGAGTCAAGGTCAAATGATCATTTTATGATGGAGTCTGATACAGTCACTGAAGCTCGGGCAAAGTTTGAACTCATAATTGATGAGATAAATGAGATAAATTTAACTCTAAATGAAGATGTAAACCCTAGTTACAGTGAGTTAACCAGCTTTGATGATCTGTATATCCGGGTAAAACATGTGAGAAACAAGATATTAGAAACAAAGTCTTCCACTGAATCTGTCACAGTGGGTTCAAATGTGGCAAATTATACTGTAAAGCTGCCACCTATAGAGCTCCCTAGTTTTGATGGTAGGATTGAAAACTGGCCCATTTTCTATGAATCATTTAGGTCTAATATTCATGAGAATGCCCACTTGTCTGACTCGCAGCGCGTGCAATATCTTGTTGGTAAACTTACTTATAATGCACAGAAAGCCCTCGCTGGTATTGTACCTACAGGTGAAACATACACAGTTATTTGGAACAGTTTAGTTAAGAAATATCAGGATAAACGGGCATTAGGTACCCACTATATAAACAACATATTCGACTTAAAAAGTTGTCAAAACACAGCAAGTAGTCTCGATGCCTTTATAGAAAAATACTCAGCATCTATTTCAGCATTAAAACAATTACAAATATCAGACTTTACTGACTTTATTCTTATGCATTGTGCACTAAAAAGATGGACAACCAGATAGTACAAGCATTTGAACTCTGAGTGAGTGATAAGGATATTCCAAAGTTAGTGGTCCCATCAGCACTTACGAGCCTCTTCATATCGGATTAAGTCTTGCTCCACTGCGGATAAGGCACACTTTTAAGTGCCCCCAATCCATAGTACATCGCACGGTGCACGCGGTATCGCTAACCGGCTTACTGATAAGCGTTAAAAAAGCTGAGACGCGTGTGGTCCCATCAGCACTTACGAGCCTATTCATATCGGATTGAGTCTTGCTCCATTGCGGATAAGGCACACTTTTAAGTGCCCCCAATCCACAGTACACCGCATGGGGTGCACGCGGTATCGCTAACCGGCTTACTGATAAGCGTTAAAAAAGCTGAGAAGCGTGTGGTCCCATCAGCACTTAAGTTCTGAATGCATGTGGGACCATTTCGTGAACTCTTTAATAGCATACACCGATTCAGTTTTTCCTGTTAAACGGCTTAAAATATATTTAAATAGTATGTCTTGTTGGGAAGAAGACGCTTAATTTATTGAATTTCGGCAGTTATTCAAAAACGGAATCAGTGTCTCACGAGAACCATCAAAAGTTCCAATAAATTTGATTAGTACATTTGAATCTAGTTCCGCCATTTTCACTTGCGATTCTTCGTCCTTAACTTCTTTTGATTTAGTCATAAAACGATTCATTATACTTATACTAACTTGGTATTAATCAAGGTTAAAAATTAATTTACAATATATCTTAAAGAGGCACTGTGACTCGGATGCGAGACGGCGTTATCAGCTTGTAGAATTCTGCGTGGGCGAGATGCGCTCGGCTATGTTCCGCAATAAGGCTTAGCGCAGACAACACAATTAAAATATGCTGCTAAATTGTAGAACAATGACAAAATAATGGAGCACAAAAATAGTCAAGTATCACTGGAAATAACTCACTGAGTGCTGGAACTTAACTTCAGCTGGAACGTAGATAGATGTCATGTTTCTTTGCAGCTTCGACGTGATGATGGGTTGTAGCAGATACGGTGATGTAGGAAAGTAGGTGCGGCGACGGGGACAAGTGATGAAGGTAAGTTGACACGGTGAAGAAGGTAAGTAGGCGCGGTGATGAGGGCCCGATGATGAAGAGATTATCTTCTACTGGTAGTATCGTGACAAAGACTCGGTGATTAGGTAGCTGAACCGTTGATGGAGGCGGTGATGAAGGACACAGTGATTTGTTGATGAAGAAGATATGATGTTTCGGTGTTGATAATTGTGCGGCACTTTACACTTTATTTCACAACGCAGTAGTTTTTGAAAGTTTTTCACTTTTTACACACATATACACATTTTATTCCGGCGAGAAAATTATTAAAGAATCATAGCGAAACATTAGTTGGCAATTTTTGAGCGAATTGAAATATCTGAGTAGCTTATGTTATTTGAATGTTTTATGTGTATTTTTTCAATAAACACATTTGTTGATAAAAGCCTACGAAAAATTATGATTTTAAGAGGAGTTTTTTGTTTAGTTACATATTTCAAAAATGGCTGATACACCTCTTACCTTAGAGCTGTCCAACTGCAAGGAAACAAGTATCGATTTATATATCGATATTTATTCAGTTTTTTTTATGTTACGTTTGATATAATCAAAATGTGACAAGAAATATTGTTATGAAGACTTCGTTTTTTAGAAAGCTCTCAAGTATTCTGTCTCTTTAAACCATCTCAATTGAATACCAAGAAAGTATCGCTAGTATTAATCGATGATTAGGATACTCGATATTGCTTTACTTCTATCTAAAACTATTTTATGGTCAGCCGCACCACATGACCCATAGCTACAAGCCCGAAACTCAGATGGGAAGTTAATATTTCGTAAACCCTCGTTGCATAAATCATGGTATTTATTTCTCTGAGATTCGTCTCGTTCACCCCATATTACATAGAGCACTTGTAAGCGAGGATGTGCACATCGAGGCACATCCTCGCTTACAAGTTTTGGTCTGACTGCACCTAAGTTACATTGAACATAAATAGGCAGATGATCGGAGACAAACACAAATTCAACTATGCCTATGTTAACAACTGTTCGCCATGCTGACAGGGAGACAATACAGTGGTCTAACCAACTCCTACTACCAGATAAACATCAAAGAAAGTGTACTTATTGGACTCTGCTCCAAACATTTCTACATCCGCACAAACCCAAGACTGATCTTCACAGAAATTATATAGCTCACGGTAAAAGAATTCACTAGGATGTGCATTAAAGTCTCCCATTAAAAATAAAGCTTTGACACCACTAGTCTCCTCAATGGCCCTAATTTCACCGAGGACTTCCGTAAGAATAGGTATGTTCTCTCTAGACTTAGTAGGCATGTAAACAGAAAATATCAGAATACGTTATTGCGACCCCCAATTGATGCTTTTATCGCTATTAGTCGGGTACTATTGCACTCAATAACAGAAACACTATCAAATATGCCCTTCCTCCAAAGAATGGCTACTCCCCCATTCGGTCTCCCTCTCAGAATATCTATAGAAGTATCTACAGCAGACTTACCGATATATTCAAAATCGCTAGAAACTGTGCTTAGTAGTAAAAAAACTAAATCAGACGTATTACATAATCGCCTTATGTCATCAATAGAGTTCTTAAAAGACTTGCAGTTAAAACTCGTTAATTTACAATACTTATTGATGTCATTATCCATTATATTAAATATTATTTGCTATAACATTCTTATTAACCGATTTACATCCGTACATAAAATGTACAAAACGTCTAAAGGTAATACCGTTCGGCCAAAACTCATCATTTAAAAACAGATCCAACTTACATTTAGAAACAAACAATTTGTAGGAATTATATTTCTTAGCCGTTTTCATTTTAATCAGTTTTAAAGTTACATTTTCATTAGTCTTCTCTTTAATGTAATTTAAAATGTCTAGTTCACAAGTCTCTTTCTGACATTTGATATAAATAAAGGCACTTTTAGGTCTGCTGCTTTAAATTTTCCGTCCGGTGCTGTAGATGCGCGACCTTTTTGCCCTAAAAGTTTATATCTTTTGGCAGCTTTTGACTGTACAACCTGCCACTCCGAATTATCATCGGGCCTTTGCTTTCAAGTTTAAATTTCTTATTTAACCCTCAAATGACATAACATTGTCAAGAAATAGGTCTTAGTTGTGAAAGACGTCAAAGTGACCCCGCCGAGATCTTCATTTCAGAAGTTAGCTGTCAAATATAAAAGCAATTTATTTCAGAAATAATTGATCTATCACTTTTTTCTTTAAAATGTTATATATCTCGTCGAGATCTTTATTTCAGAAGATAGCTGTCAGATAATTCATAGAATCAGGCATTATTTTCCGGAAATCCATATTTTCTAATTACAAAAAAAATTATAATGTTTTTAGAAAACATATTAATATTTTTAAGTGTTTTCCTATAATATTTGCTATTTATGACACCTGTCAGATTGAAAAAGGATTTATTTTAGAAAATAAATATACTAAACTACTTGTATACAAAGATGATATTGATCTTGACAAGACCTTTATTTCAGATGACAGCTGTCAAATTAAAAGAGGAATAACTAGAATACTACTGATTTAGTATTTTCTCACAAATTATATAAAAATAACGTTCTATCAAAATGTTGGGATAATTGACGTTCTGCAAGTATCAATCTTAGTACTTGTTACTCATTAGTATAGCAACTAAGTTTCCGGCTCACTTCTTTTGTAACCTTCATCGAGTCATTACACACACAATTCATAAATTAAGAAAAGGTCTTGGACTTCTTTTCAACCACGGCAGCCAAGAGTTCACGCTCGAACATGGTCCTTCAGCCGAAGAAAATAATTTCTGCCTAGTGGTGAGCTATTTAGGAAATCGAAAAATCTTAATTCATCAACTCGTGGGCCAATCGCCTTATTGTCGGCGCCGTCGCAACATTTCTCGATGCACGACGCCGACAGCAAGCACCGCCGGCTCACATTAGGGTGTGATACGGAGCATACGGGAAGGACGCGGATAGACGCTTCAAGACAAGAAACGGCCATTTTATTTCTATTTCATATTGCCGCGCCTTTTGCAGGTCGATGTTTCAGCTATCCCAGTCAACTTATATATCATCGCCTCAACAACAATCAGAGATTTTCAAGTATTTGAGAAGTTGTAAGCATTGGTGAGTAGAAGCACAATGAAAGACGATTTAAAACAGAAAAGCGCGTCTTTCGCTTACATCAAAGGTATTTTTACTAGAATAAACAAACGCTTTCATTACTACAGATCTTTAAGCGGTGCCACTGGAAAACTTACTTGCTAAATATGAGCGGCTGGTAAGCGTCTTCAGCGATTACGAAGGTTACTACAAAGACATCCTATATCTATCTCCTGAAATCGCGGAAAATGTCGAGTTGGTCGAAGAAAACTATTTCAAAATACTAACAGCTTTGGCGCAAGAAATAAAGCAGATGGAAGATCAACTGCCGATTTACAGCGGACTAGCTCAACGACCAAGGCAGCAAAGATGAATCTCCCTGCCATTTAAATCGAAAATTTCAACGGAACATTCACAGAATATGTATTTGACTCGATGATTCACAAGGACACTAGTTTAGATTTAGTGCAAAAGTTATATACCTAAGGTCCATTTTGCGTGATAAGCCATTACATTTAATTCAAAACTTGCCGATCACAGCAGACAGGGATAAAAAGAAAATAGCGAAAATCACCCACCACCTTTTTTTTGCAAAAAAATCAATTATTGCTAGATAATGAGCGCATTAAATTTTCCGAAGAAAACAAGTTGTTTAAAACATGTCTGGGTGGATACAGGAAAGTGTAGGTTTCATTTTAGGTGTTCTCATTGTAAGGGTTACCACAACACCGTTGGATTGCTATTCGACTGCATCCAAATCATCTGTGGCATTGACCGGCAATATAAATAATAATGTTCTTCTCCCCACTACCACAGTGAAAGCATTGGACAGAGATGGCACCGAGTTCCATATCAATGCACTTTTAGACAGCGGCTTTGCAAAGCTATCAAGGCACTGGGTTTGACACCCAAGAAAGTGACACCTGCATCATTGGCATTTCAAATGCTAAAAG
This sequence comes from Plagodis pulveraria, assembly GCA_963890685.1. Lineage (NCBI taxonomy): Eukaryota > Metazoa > Arthropoda > Insecta > Lepidoptera > Geometridae > Plagodis > Plagodis pulveraria. Next base: position 23,659,856 of record OY982967.1, read on the forward strand.
CAAGGTAAAATATTGTGTTCCATTAGTAGTTCACTCATTACAATCCCCATAAATAAATTGTCATGTGGCTGTGCAAATTACATGCAAGCTCCCTCAAGTAAGATTTGATAAAAATAACATAAAAATTGTCTTGGCAGACAAAGTATTTAATGTCCCAGGTGAGATTAATATGTTAATAGGGGCTGATGTGTTTTTCCAGACAATGCTGCCGACAGACCAGCAAAGCTGCCTGGAGGTGTCACTGCCAGCGGCTGTGGAGCATAGCCAGCAGGATAGTCCTCACCAGACCTTACAGCTATGCTTAATTACATACAAAAGTTGTAATCTCACAATTTTGATGGTTTTTGCTACATTTCGGACAAACCGTCCTTTTTCTGGGACACATCTTCCTGGGGTGGCCAAATTTCTAACAATTAGAAAACTGAGTAACAGGAAACGTGTACGGTTCTACTTTCACTCTGATTCCGTCAGCGTTGCCGGATGACGGGTAAATTACCCGAAAAGGGTTATTTTAGACTCCGGCGGGCAATGTGGGGGGTATTTTATTACTGGCGGCTATTTGACGGGTATTTTCGATGGATTACATTAAAGATGAAGTAAAACCAAAGTAACGAGCATCGAGTATTTAATAAAATACAGATATACCTACTCATACACCCCAAATTTCTTATTGACCACAAAATGACGATAATGAACAAGCAGGAGGTACTGGTGAAGCGCCATAGCTTAATTTAAGCTGGGTTTTACTTTTATATTAATTAACTTATTATCAAGAAGCAAAAAACACTTGTATGTGGATTCGTTCGGAGTTGCACAAATCGTGCGCAGAGATGGCGCTAGCAGTTTCCAAATGGAAGAATTATATTGGATGTTATTAGCTAATTGATCGCACCCGCGTCATCGTCTAGCTACTGTCAAACTGACTTGATATATATTTTTTCTCTTCACGTGTTCACCTACGTCTGTTCGGACATTATATTTGATTTATCCTGTTACATGTATATTTTGATGAAAGGATATACATAATTTCAAAGAAAAGAGGAGTGATTGACAGTGCGGCCAAGTTCACCCATATTATTTGTGGATTACATGTATAATCTCATCGTCATCCCGATTGAGTCCTTGCCGGCCGGCAGGTGAAAAAGGAAACCTACTTCTCATCACCGCATCACACAGTCCCTGGAGGTTATGACAAAGAAACAAAGAAATCAGTTTGATGAAGAGGTGAGTGGGCCGATTTGATCTGTGGATTTACTCGTCGTATTTTTCTTCTTGTCCGACGAGGTGAGCCATTTTTAAATCATACTTTCCCGTACGCAAGTACATAGGTTCTGGCTATTTACACGCCAAACCATTAGTTGGTCCTATCGAGACGAAATTGTTCTAGTTCAAGCAATGTTGAGAGGTATACATAACCTTTAGTATTTAGTGTCGGTAAATTGTCTGGGTACATATTATTTAGTACACATTATTACACGACACTGTACGCGTACTTTCCGTACATTTGAAAGTGGGTACTTGGTGTTATTTCTTTAGCAAGATTATATAAAAAGCACATATTGTTGGTGCATATATTTGTCTATATGTAAGAAATTACAAAGTACACTCTCAACATACATATTAATACATATTAATTAGTACATTTTACTTGTGCATTCTTTAGCACCTTTATATGCCTAGTGAATGATTGTAATAAATTACAAAGTACACTCTCAATAAGTACATACATAAGTACATACTAGAACATAATATTTAGTACATGTTACTTGTGCTTTCTTAAGCACATATATGCCTGGTGAATGATGTATCACTTAAAGATAAGGTAATCAAATCATATTACTGTTTGATAAAGCAGTACCTACAATTTTCACTAAACTTGTCACCTAGGTATAGTTATTTCAGCAATTGAGATAATCAACTATGTAGTACTATTATTGTTGGAAAATGTCCTTAAATAAGACTATGTTGGACTTAGAATCCAATTTGAAGATGTTGGAGTATAGGTTGAAAATACTTACTTGTAAAAAAGAGGCACTTTTTGCCAGACTTAATAATGTTTATGCCTTATCAAGGAGTATTTCCAACTTTGAGTCAAGGTCAAATGATCATTTTATGATGGAGTCTGATACAGTCACTGAAGCTCGGGCAAAGTTTGAACTCATAATTGATGAGATAAATGAGATAAATTTAACTCTAAATGAAGATGTAAACCCTAGTTACAGTGAGTTAACCAGCTTTGATGATCTGTATATCCGGGTAAAACATGTGAGAAACAAGATATTAGAAACAAAGTCTTCCACTGAATCTGTCACAGTGGGTTCAAATGTGGCAAATTATACTGTAAAGCTGCCACCTATAGAGCTCCCTAGTTTTGATGGTAGGATTGAAAACTGGCCCATTTTCTATGAATCATTTAGGTCTAATATTCATGAGAATGCCCACTTGTCTGACTCGCAGCGCGTGCAATATCTTGTTGGTAAACTTACTTATAATGCACAGAAAGCCCTCGCTGGTATTGTACCTACAGGTGAAACATACACAGTTATTTGGAACAGTTTAGTTAAGAAATATCAGGATAAACGGGCATTAGGTACCCACTATATAAACAACATATTCGACTTAAAAAGTTGTCAAAACACAGCAAGTAGTCTCGATGCCTTTATAGAAAAATACTCAGCATCTATTTCAGCATTAAAACAATTACAAATATCAGACTTTACTGACTTTATTCTTATGCATTGTGCACTAAAAAAGATGGACAACCAGATAGTACAAGCATTTGAACTCTGAGTGAGTGATAAGGATATTCCAAAGTTAGTGGTCCCATCAGCACTTACGAGCCTCTTCATATCGGATTAAGTCTTGCTCCACTGCGGATAAGGCACACTTTTAAGTGCCCCCAATCCATAGTACATCGCACGGTGCACGCGGTATCGCTAACCGGCTTACTGATAAGCGTTAAAAAAGCTGAGACGCGTGTGGTCCCATCAGCACTTACGAGCCTATTCATATCGGATTGAGTCTTGCTCCATTGCGGATAAGGCACACTTTTAAGTGCCCCCAATCCACAGTACACCGCATGGGGTGCACGCGGTATCGCTAACCGGCTTACTGATAAGCGTTAAAAAAGCTGAGAAGCGTGTGGTCCCATCAGCACTTAAGTTCTGAATGCATGTGGGACCATTTCGTGAACTCTTTAATAGCATACACCGATTCAGTTTTTCCTGTTAAACGGCTTAAAATATATTTAAATAGTATGTCTTGTTGGGAAGAAGACGCTTAATTTATTGAATTTCGGCAGTTATTCAAAAACGGAATCAGTGTCTCACGAGAACCATCAAAAGTTCCAATAAATTTGATTAGTACATTTGAATCTAGTTCCGCCATTTTCACTTGCGATTCTTCGTCCTTAACTTCTTTTGATTTAGTCATAAAACGATTCATTATACTTATACTAACTTGGTATTAATCAAGGTTAAAAATTAATTTACAATATATCTTAAAGAGGCACTGTGACTCGGATGCGAGACGGCGTTATCAGCTTGTAGAATTCTGCGTGGGCGAGATGCGCTCGGCTATGTTCCGCAATAAGGCTTAGCGCAGACAACACAATTAAAATATGCTGCTAAATTGTAGAACAATGACAAAATAATGGAGCACAAAAATAGTCAAGTATCACTGGAAATAACTCACTGAGTGCTGGAACTTAACTTCAGCTGGAACGTAGATAGATGTCATGTTTCTTTGCAGCTTCGACGTGATGATGGGTTGTAGCAGATACGGTGATGTAGGAAAGTAGGTGCGGCGACGGGGACAAGTGATGAAGGTAAGTTGACACGGTGAAGAAGGTAAGTAGGCGCGGTGATGAGGGCCCGATGATGAAGAGATTATCTTCTACTGGTAGTATCGTGACAAAGACTCGGTGATTAGGTAGCTGAACCGTTGATGGAGGCGGTGATGAAGGACACAGTGATTTGTTGATGAAGAAGATATGATGTTTCGGTGTTGATAATTGTGCGGCACTTTACACTTTATTTCACAACGCAGTAGTTTTTGAAAGTTTTTCACTTTTTACACACATATACACATTTTATTCCGGCGAGAAAATTATTAAAGAATCATAGCGAAACATTAGTTGGCAATTTTTGAGCGAATTGAAATATCTGAGTAGCTTATGTTATTTGAATGTTTTATGTGTATTTTTTCAATAAACACATTTGTTGATAAAAGCCTACGAAAAATTATGATTTTAAGAGGAGTTTTTTGTTTAGTTACATATTTCAAAAATGGCTGATACACCTCTTACCTTAGAGCTGTCCAACTGCAAGGAAACAAGTATCGATTTATATATCGATATTTATTCAGTTTTTTTTATGTTACGTTTGATATAATCAAAATGTGACAAGAAATATTGTTATGAAGACTTCGTTTTTTAGAAAGCTCTCAAGTATTCTGTCTCTTTAAACCATCTCAATTGAATACCAAGAAAGTATCGCTAGTATTAATCGATGATTAGGATACTCGATATTGCTTTACTTCGATACAAAAATTCAGAAAGGTCCTCCTTAGACATGTCAACCTCAACTCACTTAATAAAATGCACAAATACTTCCACGTATTATTAATTATTATATCCAGGCTAGCGTTGTGTTGTTTGTATTGTGATTTTGTTTCTAACTTACACATCCTATTAACTGACGCAGGTTGCCTATGATATCTCTAATATTTTCCGTATTTATCGTGTTAAACTTGCCCGTGGAGTCTGACTTTTGTCTTACGTTACTTACTTGCACTTTGCCTCTTGGACTCGAAGACTTTTCTTATTGAAATCGATCGTACCGCTTTTTGTGCTGCTGTCACACCGATGTGGGAGAAAACGTTCGAAGATACAAGAGTTACGGCGTTAATGTGTTCTGTGGCCTAATAATGGTAATTTATTCCGGTAGACTAGTACTTTTACCTCGATTTTAAAGGATTTAGTTCAAATCAAATCGAATTATTAGTTAGCGGTTTAAAGGGCAAATAGAAATATCAGGATAGTATATGTAGTTTTAACTAATTTCATTATTTCTTCCATAGACAGATTTATTTCTAGAAGCCTACAAAAACATTACATAGAGAAAACTTTTTGACTATTGAATAATGAATAGATTCAGGCGTTACTTTGCGGAAATGCATATTTAATAATAGCAAATATTTCTAAATATTTTAAGAAAACATCAAATTAATATTTTAATAAAACACTTAAAAAATATAAAAATATATCTAGTGACAATTCCGCCTATTTTTCCTGTTAAGCCGAGGTGAAAATTGCAAAAAAAAACGCACTATTGAGAAAAATCGTAGAGTCAAGACCTCCTGAAAATGCTTCGTGAAGAATCGAAACGCGTCGAAAATTCTTCCGGTTTGGCTGCGTGGCGTTTGTGACGTCACGTCAGCTTAACAGGAAAATTAGGCGGAATTGTCACAAGATATATTTATTTGATGTTTTCTTAAAATATTTAAAAATATTTGTTATTATTTTGACTATTTCCGAATTGTATTTCAGTCGATAGTTCCATGGAAGTAATAAGTACTACGTTGTACGTAGTTCATACCATACAGCTGTCACTACCATTTGAGTTTAAGCAATAAATAACGATTCTTTTATTGATACTTTTTCAATGAAATGTCACATCACATGACAGAAAACAAACCACAAATGCTTCCGCGCTTGTGTGATGTGTTGTGTTTCTTTTGCGATTTCATTAGTTTTCCGTCGTTTATCTTCTTTTATATTTGACCCGGACTGCCTCTTGACGCTGATTTTACTCGTATTTAATTTGTGACCTGTGCTTGACCTTAGATTCTTGATTTTTGCCTAACGTGTTAATGTGCTTTGCTTTTTGGATTCCGACTTCGCCTCTTGATTGGATTTGAATATACTGGTACCTGGCTGCCACCAGACTTCCATCTGCCAGGATGGGAGACCGCGGTAGGCCTCCACGACCACGGATTAATTGCGTTAACTGTAACATATGCGTTAACACAATACGAAGATATCCTGCATTGGACCTGGACACAAGAGTAACTGCTTTGCTTTGTAGCTGGGTCTATCCACAAATCGTAAGTAAATCATAATTCATATCAGCTGATATAGATAGGTATTGGAAATTAAACATTTATATTCTTGTAGTCTGAACGTTATTTATGTTATCTGCTTTTTTCTGTAATATGTATTTTATGCCATAAATTATTATGCTCTGAATCTACAAAATAAGAGGTGTAGTATTCATTGTATTGTAAGTAATTGGTTTCTTTTTATGCATATTACAATAGCGCCAAACTACAGATAATAATTATAAGTCATTGTTCTCAAGGGACGCATGCATTTTTTTTATTTGACAGATTACTGAAGAAGATGTTGTTTGTGAAGCATGCCGTGATCTTGCAATGGCGGGAGTCAATGTCAATTTGCATTAGAAAAAATCTGGTAGAGGAGAGTCATGTCACAGAGGCCACAAAAATGTGTGTTTTTATGTGGCTGCTCTACGGCACGCAGGCAAACTGACAGAATTTTAAGAGACAATCCTACTGAACTGCAGCAAGCAATGGCTACCATAATAGAGAGCAGAGTTGCGCCACGGCAGGTATGTTATTGTTATTACCTGTTATTTTACTTGGCACCCATACCTATGAAACCGGAACACAGTGGTACAAACAATACTACAGTAGAAATAAGTATGGTGGCAGTACTTTACAAAAAGTCTACTGTTACTTACCGCTGTTAGTTGCTACTTGGTACTGCAGTCCTTCAAGCAAAAGTAGTATGCAAACACTTGTGTTTAGTATTGATGGGCATTTTAGCAAGTGAAATTACTTGACTAATTAAACTTATTGTAAACTTAGTGTAAACCTTAGTACTAAACGAGCTGGGTTGGAACTTGTTGTAATTGTTGTGTTCGCAATAGTTGTATTAGTATTTATTGATTTCTTCCGGATGGTAGAGTTCTTCTATAGTTTGTTAAGGTTATAAGTCGAGTGTGGTCGCGTTTTAGTGAAGATTTTATATCATGTTAAATTATTTATTTCCAGATTGTTTCATCTGACAGTGTGTGTCATGTTTGCTGGTGTCGTACTCAAAGAGAGGCTCAGCAGAAAATAAATATTGATGAGGCCCGGTTCCAGTCTAGTGTAGAAGAGGAAGCACCATTGGATCCCTCAATCTGTCGCCAAGCACCTAACGGTGTGTTCCGGCAGCAGTCCTTGAGAGCCAGTGAAATAACAGGCAAAATGAGACTTAACAGGTATGTCTCAAGGTGATGGGCGCAGTGCAGTTCGTTACTTGTGATGAAATGCATCTCTTATAGGCAGAGGATACCCCTTAACATCAGGTGGGCCTCGCGCTTGTTCCAACACGATAACATAAAAAAAAAAAAAAAAAAAAAAAAAAAAAACATCTTCGAATATAGAAGTAGAAAAACGGAATGCTCCCATGACCAATACGCAACACACTACTTTAGTTTTGCCAAATTACCGACGAGCAGCCAACACAAATAACCATTGTGTATTTCCACAGTGCAATGATTCTACGCTACGCAGTAGAAATGATAAATTACGAGCAACTGTTCTTAGCAATCACAAATATTATTTACTACAGTTAGCACGCGTTTGTGATATGCATATGAATAGCAACTCTTGGGGCGAGCTTTATGAAGCAGAAAATAGTAATGCATCATTTAATGCTGAGCAGATACAACATGTATTCTCATTTGTAAATGCTTTTAACCCTACACTGGACTTTGAAAATATCCAAGACATAGATGATCGGGTATTTGAATATTGGATAGGACTTTCTAAAGAAAAATTCAACTCTTTACTCATAGACTTGCCCAGAGTAAGAGAAAAAAGAAAAGGGAGATAAGGCCTAGCAGCTTTATTGCTAAAAATGAGAACTGGCAATTCTGACGAATGACTATTCTTTTGTCAGAAATGCACTGTTACAAGTACCACGTCGCACCTTAGAAAATCTTATGGACCAAGTACGGATATTCCTTCTTCAAGATTTTGTACCAAGAAATCTTGGTATCAACATATTGCAAAGAGAAGAGCTCCTGCTCCACAACTTAGCCATTCCAAATGGACTTTATGGAAATGGAAATAATGCTATAGTTATCTGTGATGGTACCTATATATATATACACAAGAGTTCCAATTATAGGTTTCAAAAATAAAGTTATTCACTACATAAGTACAGGAATTTATTAAAACCTTTCATGATTGTTGCCTGCGACGGCTATATTATTGATTGTTTTCGCCCATATAAAGCAACCACGTCAGATGCCGACATAATGAAAAAAATATTCCAAGATGAGTCTGCTCTAAGATCGTATTTCAGAGACGGTGATGTGTTTATTCTAGACAGGGGTTTCAGGGACAGTATGACTTTGTTGGAAGGACACGGTTATAGAGCATGTATGCCAGAATCACTCTTAGAAGGCGAGCACCAATTAACTACAGCACAAGCTAATCGTAGCCGTTGTGTTACTATTTGCAGATGGGTGGTAGAGGCTGTAAATGGTCATTTTAAAAGAGATTTTAAATTATTCCGGCAAGAATATTTTAATCGGTCTCTACCACACATGATGCAAAACTTTCAAACAGCAGCTGCTCTTTTAAATAATTTTGGTGTTCGCTTTCACGATAATATTTATGCCAATGATATTTTAGGAATAATAAGGCAAAGAATGAACCTCGAAAATAAATTGGCAAGCATGGTTGAAACCCTAAATATGAGTAGACGAACCTCCTTATTTCAAAATATTACTGTTGACACGGACAATATATTATACTTTCCAACGTTAGAATACAGAGATTTAATTTTATTTGCATTAGGAACTTACCAAATAAGACAAGCTCGCAGCCGGTTTCTAAAACGCAAATTAGTGATAAATTACGTTAAATGTTTGTTAATCCATTGTCAAATGCAAATTGGGTTGCTGAAAACTTCATGTGACTGTTTGTCAACACTGATGTCAAATCTCCGATTAAACGCCAATTAATTCAATTTTGGGTTTCCGAAAAGCCTTTTTTGTATGTTAACGGGTTGTCAAAGTGAATTGTGCTGATTTCCCAAAATCGACCAATTATTCGAATATTAACATCTTGAAATCGTAAAGATATATAAAATATGGCTTTTAAAATCGTTTTAGGAGTAGCTACCTAAATATTTCCTCTAATAACTGATACGATAGTACAAGTACATAATTATACCAAATATGATTACACATATTACTACTACGTAAATATGGTATTAAAGTCGACGTGATTTTTTAGTGTTGCTGCTCATTAGGTTTATCATCATCACCATATCAACCGGAAAGTCCAGCATTGAACAAGGTCTCCCACATTAGGAGATTTGCAATTCCCACGCTTGGCAGGAGTCTCTTGGGGATCTCAGTAGAAATTGTCAGTGTATAGAAGGCGATGCTGGTATTTTTCCCTTAGTCGCCTCTTACGATATCCACGGGAAAAATTGTGGGGGGTAACATTCTAACCCTGCACCCCACAGGACTGCTCAATACGATGCTATAACCTCCTGCCTTATTATACAAACCGCAGCTGTATATACTACCAACGCAAGAATTCGCATGAAATTTTATGGATGACCGCCTTCCAGACCTCAACCATCTTTGTGGAAGCACCTTTTGGTTAAGAAGGGCGTTAAGATATGGTTTAAAATTTTGTTGTGCGTATGATATGCAGCAATAACCGGATGTGAGCAGTGTATTCTTTTGTATTGCTGCGCTGGAGATCCATGGTTAGAATCTCCAAACCACATCACAAAAGAATGGACTTCCATTTCGCCGCATGGTGCAGGTGCATGGCGGGAGTTTTTAGAATGCGATATTTGTTGGCCCTTATACAGAAAATCTATCACCAAGCATTTAATGGTGTGTTACGAAGGCTGTTCTTGATGAAAAGCCTATCCTTCTGTTTAGATTTTTCGAGTACATCATCATAAGACATCAATCACTTAACATCAGTTGAGTTTTTTTTTTAGGCCCGTTAGTTTAGCCTTTGACCACTATCTCACCTGATGGTAAGTGATGATGTGGTCGAAGATGTTAGGCTAACCTAGAATTACTGGCTCTCAAAGACAGCTGCCGGAGCACACCTTTATGACATTGGCGATTTTCTATCTCAGGATGGTAGCTAGTCAGGCGGGCATTTGCAAAATGACCTACCACCATGACAAACAAAGCCAACAACAAAAAAATGCTGCTGTTTCACTTTTACCTAAATCGACTTTCTCGACTTGACTCATCCGACCAAAAACCAAAACGTAGTGATTACATACTCATTGCAACGGTGGAACATTCCCTAGATTAATAAGCTGGTAACCATAGTAACGGCGGCGAAGCACAGAAATGACTTGGCATTGATTTCATGTCAAAACAAAACGTTATGCGTTAAATAAAGACAAAATACTACAGAATGAATGAATATGAACGACTTTTTCAAACTTCATGTTATCATAGATAAACAAGCATGTGTTATGTAATTTTAAGTTAATATGCGTTCCAGAAACCCGTTGAAAGTTAGCAGATTGTTAAATGTGACGGCTTGATAGATGAATCGAGTTTTGACACGCGTACGGGAAACCGGCGGTCGATCATTTTATGGTGAGCATGTGCGATTACATGGGGGATATGTGATTGAAGTGTGCAGTAAACATATCAACGCCTCTGAATATAATCTTAGAGTGGTGATACCACATTGATAATAGGCAAAATAAAGTCTCGCCACATTGGTAGAAAACAATATTATGTTTATATTGTTGTAGAAAATAATATTCCTGGTCGGACAGGAATACTGGAGTATTGTTGCAATTGTTTGGTTGGTCGACGTACTGTAGCTCAAGCACGATCAACTTGCGAAATCGTAACCGTTTCGTAAACGTATCGAAATGTCACCATTTTGTATAGGATTTGATCAGCGCCTCTACAGTGCGTAAAAGGAACTAAATTTTGGCAGATAAAAGGGTTTTGACAACTAACGTGTCGAGATTTTAACGTGAACGTTTCAGTGCGTTTCATTTATTGGTATATACCGAACAGTAAGTGGCTTAGGGATAATAGGATCTCTTATTGGATGTCAAGAAACGCGACTAAGACAAAATTCGTGGCAGCATGCCACTACTTAGGTTGGTGTGAGTGGGATATTGCCACGCATTGAGCATACAACAGTGATGATGAGATGGATCAGTGTGTGCTCCTATTGCTGGCGCATAAAAGACTATTGGGTGGCGAACTCATAGCAGGGCCGTGAGAAGCATTTTTCTTTACCCTCTGATCTTATAGGCTAGGTAAGTTCGATATCATGCTCTTTTGCCACACTATTCCTTAAAAATAAAGGAAAGTAGATGAATAAAAAGACAAAACTACACCAACAGATACGTAATTTCTTTATTTTTGGTAATGTATTAACAGACACAATCATAATCCAAAAAAAAAAAATCCAACCATAAGCAGACTAATACAAAATAAACACATCCTAAAATTAATATGAACTTAAAACAACACTAAGCCTAGACGGTTACAAGTCACAGCACTCCCGATTTGTAGTAACGGCGCATTCATGAAATGCTACGTGGTTTGTCTTTGCAAAACTGTTAGGTAGGTACATAACTACGCGCTCCAGGTTTTCACAGCATTCTTCTTACCCAGAACAGACGGTAAAATACCGCTGGAGACGAAAGTTCTGTCGGGAATCACCTTTAGTGAACAATTCGAACTTATAGAATACACTGCTTGAACTCAATAGCCTATTTTTCTCCTGAAACACCATAAAATTTAGCGCAAAATACACTTCACGCCGGCTGGCAGCCCTTCAGGGTTTCTTGAGACTCCTCCCTCTGTTTAAAGGTGTAAATTCTGATAGTAGCTGTTTGTAATTTTCATATACTAGGTAAATTATCAGTGGCGTAGATTCTTGGCTTGAGAATTTATAGCTCATAATTTATATATAATGTTTTATTTTAATACCTCTAATGATGTTACAATAAAATTTGATTCACTGAGCAAGTAACACATAGAGAAAAGTAATATAGCGGAAAAAATTATGTTTGGTTTTCACAAAATAAAAAGCTTAATTTGACGAATATCAGTCATAGAGGAACCAGTCCAGCGTCACCAACCTTAAAATAAGGTAAAGTATTGCAGGTGCACCGATTTCTGTCCAAAATTACCAAATACGATGTCATTGTCACCTTCACAACTCAACTGGACTGTCATGGCTATAGACTAATCATATTGTTTCCGGTATATTACATTTATCTATGTCGTAATGTATGTCATGGCACTTTGTAAATATAATATATCACCTCAGATACATTTTATTCAAAAATGTTAATATTTCATTGTGAACATCAATACAATACGGAAATCGAAAATGCGAAGTATGTGGTGTCGAAACACAAATAAAAATGTTTAAACAATAGATTTCCATGAGATCCAGAACCGGTGAGTTGATGAAAATATGTCATTGAAATTACATTATAGTTTAAGAGCTAATGATCGCTTGGTTTTTATTGTAATTTAAGTAGGTATGTGTTATCATGCGAATTGCTGTAATTACATATATTAGGTCCTTACATATGAAATTGGCGTTTTGTATGGGAGGAACAAAAGTCGAATATTTTTAAATATAATATATTTAATTAATCAAAGTATGAACCATTATTTCCTATGCACTTTTGCCATCTCATAGGTAGTTCATTGATCCCTTTACTAAAAAAACCAGTCGGACGGGAATCAATAAAATCTTTGAAGGCGATTTGGACTGCCCCATCGGAGTTGAATTTTTTCCCTTCCAAGAAGTTATCCAAATTTCGAAAAAAATGGTAATCTGTTGGAGCAAGGTCCGGGGAGTACGGAGGATGTCTTAGACTTTCCAATTGAAGCTCTTCTAATTTAGTAGCCGTCTGTAGCGCAGTGTGTGGTCTAGCGTTGTCGTGAAGTAGCAGTGGCGTGGAGCGATTGACCAGCCTAGGTTGTTTAGCCGCTAGCTTTTCCATCATGGTTTGCAATTCCTGACAATAGACATCAGCCGTAATAGTCTGGCCAGATTTGAAAAAACTGTAATGAACAATACCGGCACTAGTCCACCAAACGCTTACAAGTAACTTTTTTGGGGTTAATTTTCGCTTGGGGCAGGATTTGGCTGGCTGGCCAGGATCTAACCATTGCGCTGAGCGCTTCCGATTATCGTAAAGAACCCATTTTTCATCACAGGTAATGATTCGGTTTAAAATACCTTCATTATTGTGCCGGTTTAGTAATGTAACGCAGCAGTCGACGCGCGTTTGCCGGTTTGTTTCAGTCAATTCGTGAGGTACCCACCTTTCAAGCTTTTTAATCTTCCCAATTTGCTTCAAGTGAATTAAAACAGTTTTATCACTAACATCGCAGCCTGCAGCTAACTCGGACGTGGTTTGCGATGGATCCGCTTCCACAATAGCCTTCAACTCTTCATTATCAACTTGAGTCTCAGGCCGTCCACGGGGCTTGTTCTGCAGGTCGAAATTTCCAGAACGAAAACGTTGGAACCAAAAACGAACTGTGTTTTCTTTTGCAACACGACCGCCATACACATCATTCACCCTTCGAGTTGTTTCCGCAGCACTAGTGCCACGGCGGAACTCGTACTCGTAAATAATGCGATATTTAAGGTTTTCCATTTTGTAAAATGAGTGACGCAAACAGAAAAAAACAGAAGAAAAAAAACAAATGAATGACGATCATCGAAGCACAAATACATGAGTCTATAGCTGTACAAATTTGAATTTGGAATTCCTTACCAAAGAGGAGAAATTCGTGATTAAAGTGGCCAGTACGAAAAACGCCAATTTCATATGTAAGGACCTAATATTTGTATATAAATTACAATTATTTACGTAACGTAAAGTAAGTTTAGTGTTGCTCAAGGAAAGTATCGATACCTTTGTAGTATCGATTTTCTGTAATGTCAGTGGTATGGGTACATATACTTTTTCATAGTGTCAATAAATTAGGAAATATCATATTCGATGCTGGTGATCATAAACCATCATGCGGAATGTTTTATTATGCCACGAAATTTAAGTATTTTAGGGACTGTTATTTACATCTTCAGCTCAAAAGCATTTTGAAACACCAGGTATTATAATTTTTTTTCTACATAACTGGCACAGTACTTGCTAACTGAACGACTAGAGCAATATTTATTATCTAACATATGTAAATCGACCTAAATATTATACAATTAATAATAAATAGTGTAAATAACGTCATATCTATGCTTGTGATAATAATCTGAGTTGTTTTTTTTCAGTTCATTTAAACAAAACTCCGTCGCTTATATACTTTCAAAGTAAATGCTGAATCGATAAAGCTATGGCATGGAATTTAAGGTACTACTGTCACCTCAATACTATATAAAAATCAACATACATACCCAATTATTTAAATACTTATAATACTATACTCTAAATTGTTTGATTTTAAAATTAACCAACTTTCGAGTGCAGTTAAATAAACTTTTTTTGTAATTTCAGATATGCATATGTTACGCAGAAAATATTAATTGAATCAATAAATAAAACAAAACAGTGCAGAAGAAGCTTCTTGCAATACAAATGAAATAGATCAGCTGCAAGATTAAATTAAATATCTAAATAATTCAACTACCTACACCAAAAAAGTTTTTAAAATTCTTCAGTCTATATAAAAGGTGCGTCAAAAATACTACATTTTATGATTGAACTACAAATAATAATAATTGTTAACCGTTGATGACAAGTTTACTAGTGCAACTTACGTGCAGTATTTTTTACTTTTACATATAGGACAATTAGAAAATAAGTATTATACATTGAAAACTGTTATGTACAATGAAAATTAAAAAAATGTGTTACATAAAATGTTCTAGTACACAAATTACTTTGGAACTATGTATACAGACCTCAATAATACGATTTCGATACTAGCAAAGATATATCGCTCGATAAAATATTTCGATGATTTTGAATAAATTAATACATCTGTGTGAAATATTTGTTTTATTTTATATTTCGTTAACATATATTTTATAAACCTAACCTACCTACCATTTTTTCCTATATCGATTAAAATTGAATCGATTTCATTGTAACTAATCGATTTTAGGAAATCAGTAGTACAACACTCACAAATGTCACTATTATTGTGTTGGAAATATAGTTTTCATTTGTAATAGTTGGTATAAAATAACTTCAAATCTGAGTTTCAAAGCAACAAGGTCCGTGCCAACTCTTAATATTACTTGCTCAGTGAGAGGAACTTTTATAGGCTAAATAAGAATTAAAACCTCTTTTGGAATGAGTTGTTAGCTTTTTTTTTTTTATATTGTTAGGTTTGCAATAACGCCTGCCATGCGGATTACATTACAAAATTACAAATATACGATAGGAAAAATTTTTCCGCACATGACTTAAATTTTTCCTATCGTATATTTGTAATAGAGTTGTTAGCTCTTAGAAAGAAGGTATGAATGTTGTGATTAACGATGGATGACGTCACTTTTGTAATCCTATCGAGTTCACGTTAGCCAGCAAACGATGCGTCGTACTGTCAACCATCGCCTCCTGCGTAAACGTACGGGGAACTCGATACGATTACGTTACGGACTATCGAAATGTTCGTGCTTGGGCTACTGTAGCCCAAGCACGAATAACTTGCGAAATCGTAACCGTTTCGTAAACGTATCGAAGTCATTATTTTGTATGGGATTTCATCAGCGCCTCTACAGTGCGTAAAAGGAACTAAATTTTGGCAGAAAAAAGGTTTTGACAACTAGCGTGTCGAGATTTTAACGTGAACGCTTTGTCACGTAAAAAGTTTTGTATGAAATCGCGTGCACGAACCTAATACTAACGTAAGCTCGAATGCTGGCTATCGGGGGTCTATCAAAAATCTACGAATGTCATGTCATTATGTCACTGAGAAATTTTCAGTGAGATGGCTGACGTAACGTATGCAATAAATTGTGATTAAACTTCGAAAATTCAGGTTATTAATGTGTTTGTTCATTCATAATTTACCTATGAAAAGAGTTACAAACATAGCAGCAAGATTAGGAGTAGTAGTGTACCATTTCGTTTACCAGGCGCAAAGTAGGTATTTATTAATTTATGGCACTGGAGGGAAGTGATGCTAATGTACGATGAACCCAATTCAAGACATTTTCCTAAACTCTGCATCAACCAGCGTCTATATTCCACCGTTCCAGCCCACATTTACACCAATTTCGCTCGTTGGATATGTCTTGCGGCGCAATAATGTTGCTATGAAATTCTTCATTGTGCATGGTCAAATTGAAAACAATAAGGCTCACAGAAGATCACCTATCCATTCAAGATTTCAAGATCAAGCAAAGCTGTCAACAAATGCACCAGAAGAACACAGGCAGCGACACGAAAGGAATACCAACGGATTGTCAGACTAACTACCTACGAACTCTGAGGTGATGACCATGCTCACGCCAACATTCTAACCACTACGAAGAAGAAGATTTTAATGTGAAACGTAGAAGCTGTGTTATCGGACTTTTGGTTCTTAATAAAAATAAACGAAGTGCAATTGTGCGTTTCATTTATTGGTATATACCGAACAATTCGTGGCTTAGGGATAATAAGATCTCTTGTTGGATGTCGTGAAACGCGACTAAGACAAAATTCGTAGCAGCATGCCACTACAAGTCGGTGTGAGTGGGATGTTGCCACGCATTGAGCATACAACAGTGATGATGAGATGGATCAGTGTGTGCTCCTATTGGTGGCGCATAAAAGACATTGGGTGGCGAACTCATAGCAGTACCGTGAGAAGCATTTTTCTTCCCCCTCTGATCTTATAGGCTAGGTAAGTTCGATATCATGCTCTTTTGCCACACTAGTCCTTAAAAATAAAGGAAAGTAGATGAATTAAAAGACAAAACTACACCAACAGTTGTAATTTATTTATTTTTGGTAATGTAATAACAGACACAATCATTATCCAAATAAAATAAAGCTGACTCATACAAAATAAACACTTTTATGATCCTAAAATTAATATGAACTTAAAACAACACTAAGCCTAGACGGTTACAAGTCACAGCACTCCCGATTTGTAGTAACGGCGCATTCATTAAATGCTACGTGGTTTGTCTTTGCAAAACTGTTAGGTAGGTACATTACTACGCGCTCTAGGTTTTCACAGCATTCTTCTTTCCCAGAACGGATGGTAAAATACCGCTGGAGACGAAAGTTCTGTCGGGAATCACATTTAGTGAACAATTAAAACTTATAGAATACACTGCTTGAACTCAATAGCCTATTTATCTGCTGAAACACCATAAAATTTAGCGCAAAATACACTTCACGCCGCGCGCCGGCTGGCGGACCTTCAGGGTTTCTTGAGACTTCTCTCTCTGTTTAAAGGTGTCAATTCTGATAGTAGCTGTTTGTAATTCTATTACTAGGTAAATTATCAGTGGCGTAGATTCTTGGCTTGAGAATTTATAGCTCATAATTTATATATGGAAACAAAAAAATATGTTTGGCAGGCAAATAAAAAGCTAAATTTGACAAATATCAATCATAGAGGAACCAGTCCAGCGTCACCAACCTTAAAATAAGGTAAAGTAGGGTCATTACGCTGGATCGCGGCCCTGCGTTGTTTCGCGGCCTTTTAGAGGACGAACCGTATAAATATTGCAATAATAAGAATTCTATCTCACTCTTACCAACGCGTTGTGGCACTTTAAAAAGTAGGATAGTTGCAGAATGTAATGCCTATTCTAATTGGTCGGTTAACCTAATCCAAGTGCCAGAAATAAATCGTCCATTTTGCCAGTCGCGCTGTCAGCGCACACACGTACGCAAAGCTGCGCAAAAAATAGCGAACAGGTCCCGCTTCAAAAGTAAGTATTTCATGTTAACGATTACTTATTACTAGTGTGATTGTTTTTGAGTTAACATAGTTGTTTGTTTCATGTAATTTTGCATTTATTTTGGGAGTAAATTACTCTAATACCAGTTTTATTTGGTGGCCGCAAACCAACGCAATAAATTTTTAGTAAAGTTGGTATACGGCCGGGTGGCCGCGGCACTAGCTCACTGAATGAAATCATTTAGCTTTCATTCCTATTATTAATGTAAATAAAGCTTCGCTTTGTGCAACATTCTTTTATTGTTGGGGTTGGTTTAAATGATATAGTTAGTTCACGGCCCCCAAAATATAATTTTATATGGATTTATAGCTGTAATGTGGCCGCAAACTAACACATGCTAACAAAACAAATCTGGTTCGCGGCCGTCTCAAAATCATATGAAAAATAGACGGCCGTTATCTGACTATTTGATAATAGAGGTGTCAGTTTACGGCCACTTCTTTCACACATACTGTTTTGGTTGGTGTTTAGATAATTTTTGTTATTACAGATGTCTACGAAAAAACTCAAAAAAAAAACTGTGAGTTACACTGCTGAAACTCTACAGAAGGCATTAAAAGAAATTCGCGAAGACCATATCCCAATCAGAGAAGCAGCACGTAAATTTAGTATTCCGAGATGTACAATTCAAGATCGATTAAGTGGCAGAAGAACAGACGAACTAAAAAAACAGGGTGTCACCTTCCTACCTACTCAGGGTAGAAGGGAGCATAAAATAAAGAAGAGAGAGTACAGTATAAAGTATAATCAACAGAAAGGGTCGTGGATCTCAGACAGGTATGGCAATTTTTGGCAAGCTTCCTTGTTAAGGACTTATCTCCGGTCCGCTAGTAATTGAGTCGATGCTCAGCAGCAGGTCTGCCGTGCAGGGCTCGGCTCCACACCGCCACGCCGGTAGAATTGTCCCAGCTAGATGCTGTGACGTTTGGCCGCGGTCGGTGCTGGAGGTCAGAGGACGGCCGGAGTTCAGTAGTAGTGTGCTGCTAGAAGGTCAGCCTCGTACTCGAAGTCGTGTACAGGAACTTCCCTCGTACTTGAAGTCGTGTACAGGAACTTCCCTCGTACTTGAACCCTGGAAGGCACATGTGCTCCGGTTATGATGGGTCCTAGTACAGTGTTGAGCTGGTGGGTCCACTGTCCCTCTGCTACTGAGCATATTAGGGACTCGCCTTTAGGGATGTGGCCCGCCAGCAAACAAGAGGTATGCCATAAGGGCCAAAGAGGTAGATGCTGCTGGTGAAGAATTCGCCTCCGCTAAGGCTTCCGCTACCGAGCAAAAGGGACTAGCTAGGCCCTAGGCGAAGGCGAACCACCAGCCGCTCAGAATGCCAGAAGGGCGCAAGTAGGTATGTTGCCGGTAATGATGCTCACAATCCACGAGGTCCGTTCACTACCGAGCAAAAAAGGGACTAGCCTAGGTACCTCGTGAATTGCGAGCTACCAGCAACACCCTTTAAAGTTTGCCAGAAGGGCGTAAAATAAAGCACAGTTGAATGTTGAGAAGCAACAGAAAAACACATAAATTCAACAAGAGAGTTAGCAGGTAAGACACACAATAAAATACAGCAAATAAGGTAGTACATACCACAGGTAGAGAAGTAAGGTTAGTTTTTAATGGTGATGGTCAAGTACACTTTCACTACACAACTCAAACTTACCCAGATTTTGGGGCTTGTAAGTAGATTAGAATTTGTAGATTTAGTTAAACTGAGTCTTTAGTAGTAGTTGCACAGAGGATGGCTGGGGTCAAAGTGATCGCGATTCCTCGTTGAGGAAAGACATCAAGTTGGGCGGATGTCAGGGGCGAATTTCATTACCATATATGGTAACGAAAAAAGCCTCCAAAACCGTTGGCGTCGCAAAGCCAATGACTGCACTTGATTTTGAATTTTTATTTTGATAAACTTCCGTCTATTCGAAACTAACAACCACCATCATGGTATTTTCTGACAGACTCGATTGACATTTGTGATTGTTATGCGCGACCTCTATTGGTGAGTCGCTGAACTACCTCAGCGCGCGGTAGTTAAGGTTAACCTAGGTGCTTTCTAAATTCAGATGGAATTTAGATAGACGTTTGGTCGTTTGCCTACAGATGGCGCGCTGATTTAAATTAGTATTTAGTGAAATTTTTAATTATTAAGTTAACCGATATTTTTAGATCGGTTACAAGGGTCCCGAGCCAGTGCTGGGAGAACAAGGCGAAAAAAAAGTTGTAGATTGGCTTATAAATATAGCGAAATGTGGTTTTCCCGTGAAGAAGCAAGAGTTATTAGATACCGTTCAAAAAATTTTCAAAGATTTAAAAAAGCCGAATCCTTTTAAGGATGATCGTCCTGGGCAGACATGGTATCTAAACTTTTTAAAACGACATCCTGAGATATCAGTAAGATCAGCAGAAGGAATCAACAAAGCTCGCGCTAGGGTGACCGAAGAATCGATTCGATTGTGGTTCCGCGAACTGGAAATATTTTTAGCGCAAGAGGGACACTTGGATATACTTACAGAACCCGAAAGGATATTCAATGGAGATGAAAGTGGTTTTTCACTTTGTCCAAAAACAGGAAAAGTTCTTGGGCCAAAAGGTTATCGAAATCTCTACCAAATTAAAGCCGGCAACGAAAAAGATAACCTAACAGTACTCGCAACATTCAACGCTTCTGGCAAGATGTGCCCGCCATTGGTGGTTTTTCCATATATTAGACCACCAAAAAGTTTAACAGACAACATGCCACAACACTGGAGTCTAGGAAGAAGCGAATCCGGGTGGATGAATGGAGATGTATTCTTCGAATACATCACTAATGATTTCAATAATTGGATAATAGAAAACAATATCAAGAAGCCCGTTCTTCTGCTAGTCGATGGACATAAGTCACATATGTCTTTAATGTTGAGCTCTGTCTGTGAAGAGCTTGAAATTATTTTATATGCTCTTCCCCCGAATACAACGCACATGCTGCAGCCTGCCGATGTCAGTGTGTTTGCTCCATTAAAAGCCCAGTGGAAGAGTCACGTCAGAAAATTTCTTGCAAAGCCAGAAAATCTGAACAAAGCTGTAACAAAAACAAATTTTTGTCTTCTTTTAAAGACATTATTGAAAATCCACAAATGAAAATCAATATCGTCAATGGATTCAGGCGATGTGGTCTTTTTCCGTATGATCCGAACGCAGTAGACTATACGAAATGTGTTCAAAACACATTAGAACAATTTAGTCGAGCGAATGGTTCGCGTGAGAACTTGGGAATAACGAATGAAGACCTCATCGCTACCCGCAAAGTGATTCGTCATTTGAGACCAGTCCTAAAAGAGAAGAACATTGACACAAAATTTATCCTAAAGGAAATCAAAAAGCTGAGAAGGTCAGAACCCAGAGAACCTCAATATATTACCGGATCCGAAGACAATATAAACTCAACACTCAACTTGTCGAGCATTCCTAATTTTTTATCAAATATTTCGGCTCATTCATCTGCGAATGCTTCCAATCTCGCTCCGCCACACGTTTCCGATCCAAACCCGCCGCATGTTTCCGATGTTACATCAGCAAATGTTACTGATCTCGCTCCGTCGCATATACATGATCCTGCCCCACTGACTCTTGTTATTGCGGCTGAAGTTCCCAAACGTACCTCTGAGAGTATTCCAAATCATGTCTTGTCGAATTTAGTTACATCTGATTTTAGCGGCCTTGAGTTGGGAACAGTGGTTTCACTGGACGATATTGTGGTCATACCATTCCAAACCAGCACACCCAAAAACCGAAACATAAGCTCCAAATCTCTAGTTCCTAATGAAAACTCTCCATCTTCAAAACCGGACTCGAATAACGTCCCTCTATGCACAGAACAGATACACCAAACCCAGATTACAGATGAACCTGGAAGTTTGGAAACTTGCACCGAAGTAGTTCCACATAGTGTACCAAAAGAGCAACTGGGATCTGAAAATCGTGACACCGACTCAATAACATTAGCTCAAGTGCCAACTATAAAAGACAACTTGCCATTATATACCGTTACTACCGCAGAAAAATCGAAAGATGCAAATGAAATTTTGACATTTGGTGTCACTTGCCAGCAACTAAAAGGAAGGTCTCTTCTATCACTGGATGACGTTACAGTTATTCCAACTATATCACAACATTCCGATTCTCATGACGTTCTGTCGAAGAAATCATCATCTTCTACAATTACATCCGCATCCGCCAACAGCAAAATTTCAATAGATCCAAACACAGTATTCGAGCAACATCTGTTTATACCCCAACCTTTAGAAAAGTCCAAACAAAACGTATCCAAAGATCGTATTCCGTCGGCGATATCAGGGAAAAAATGGCGAGAATACCAATGATAATAAGAATGAGGAGAAAGAAAAAGCTAAAGAAGCTAGAAAGCAAGCCGTTAAGCGTAAGCAAGAGGAAGCAAAGAAAAAAAAAAGAAATACACAATGCCAAGAAACTTAAAAAAGGAAAACTTTTAAAGACTAAAGAGGTAACATCAAAACAAAATTGTGGCCAATGCGCAAATATCTTAAACAGTGACACTGAGGACGATGAAAACAAAAATGTTGGCTGTGATTTTTGTACTAAATGGTTTCATTTGAAGTGCACTGATTTTATAGGACTGACTTATGATGATGTTAAAGATAAACCGTTCAAGTGTAACATGTGCATTATTGATAAGGAATAGTTTTGTATTCTTCTAGCTCGTTGTTTTAGTTGATTATTTTGATCTCGTACCAATAAGTACCTACTTAATTAAAGACTGTTAACTTTATTAATTTTTTATAAGTACAATATACATTATTACAGGTTTCATAGAAATTGTTGAAGACTGATTACTAATAGTTACTGTTTACAAGTTAACTAATACATATAAATGTTGACTATTTAAAATACTAGTCTTATACGCTCAAATTATAGAGTATAATAAAAACAAAATGTTAATGTTAACCAAACCTAATTTGTTGCAATATAAATTGATTATAAAACGTTGTTTTATTTTATTATTTGTAGAGATAGTAATGTACCTAATGTGTTTAACAACGAGAGAAAAATAACTGCTGTATAGATGAATGAAAGTGTCGTATGTTAGAAGTACGGAAGAAGAATAAATCATTACCTAGAGGTTAAGAGTTTCGAGTAAGGAAAGAAAGGAGGGAAAATAGCGGAAGGAAAGAAGAAAAGACAGAGGGAAGAATTGGTGCAGAAATTATAGAGGTGAGTTGGTAGGAGAAAGTAAAATACTGTAGAGATTAGAATGCCTGAATGACGAATTAGTAGTGCGTGAACCCAGACTAGATGAAAAAATCCTGTGGAAAAAAGAGATGTTAGAATAGTGTAAGGTAAGGTTAAGTTAGAGCACTAGAAAGGGTCGAAAATTTAAGAGAACGTGCTTTTTAAGAGTAAAGGCATTTGAGTGACAATAAAACGAAATGTGGGACCATTATATAACGAAAAGTGTACGAAAACGCAAAGAAGTATGGAATACTCGTAAGTCAATATTGTATGTAAAACTGGCGGCCGCGAACTAACTGTAGGGTGGCCGCGAACTTAAAAATAGTGGCCGTCAACCGGCATTTTGAGTAAATTTTAGGTAATTATTTATTTAAAAAAAAACTGTTAAAATAGTTCTCCAATACTTATTTCGAAAAATAACTTGATGATATCTGCACAGAAATAATCAGAACCTGAATAATGGACATATCATACTAATTTCAAGGAGCAAAGTTAGGAAGGCGACTAAAAGGCCGCCAACCGGTGCAACGATTTCTGTCCAAAATTACCAAATACGATGTCATTGTCACCTAGACAACTCAACTGGACTGTCATGGCTATAGACTAATCATATTGTTTCCGGTATATTACATTTCTCTATGTCATAATGTATGTCATGGCGCTTTGTAAATATATCACCTCAGATAAATTTTATTCAAAAATGTTAATATTTCATTATGAACATCAATACAATACGGAAATCGCAAAGAAAATGCGAAGTCTGTGGTGTCGAAATACAAATAAAAATGTTTAAACAATAGATTTCGATGAGATCCAGAACCGGTGTTGATGAAAATATGTCATTGAAATTACATTATTGTTTCAGAGCTAATGATCGCTTGGTTTTTATTGTAATTTAAGTAGGTATGTGTTATCATCCGAATTGCTGTAATTACATATATTTGTATATAAATTACAAATATTTACGTAACGTAAAGTAAGTTTCGTGTTGCTCAAGGAAAGTATCGATACCTTTGTAGTATTGATTTTTTATAATGTCAGTGGTATGGGTACATATACTTTTTCATAGTGTCAATAAATTAGGAAATATTATATTCGATGCTGGTGATTATAAAGCATCATGCGGAATGTTTTATAATGCCACGAAACTTAACATGTGTACTTTAGAGACTGTTATTTACATCTTCAGCTCAAAAGCATTTTGAAACACCAGTTATTATCAATTTTTCTCTACATAACTGGCACAGTACTTGCTAAGTGAACGGCTAGAGCAATATTTATTATCTAACATATGTAAATCGACCTAAATATTATACAATTAATAATAAATAGTGTAAATAACGTCATATCTATGCTTGTGATAATAATCTGAGTTGTTTTTTTTTTCAGTTCATTTAAACAAAACTCCGTCGCTTTTATAAAACCTTTATCGATTCAGCATGTACTTTGAAATGGCATGGAATTTAAGGTACTATTTCACCTCAATACTATATAAAAATCAACATACAATCCCAATTACTATTTATTTAAATACTTATAATACTATTCTCTAAATTGTTTGATTTTAAACTAACCAACTTTCGAGAGCATTTAAATAAACTTTTTTTGTAATTTCAGATATGGATATGTTACGCAGAAAATATTAATTGAATCAATAAATAAAACAAAACAGTGCAGAAGAAGCTTCTTGCAATACAAATGAAATAGATCAGCTGCGAGATTAAATTAAATATCTAAATAATTCAACTACCTACACCAAAAAAGTTTTTAAAAGTCTACAGTCTATATAGACTGTAGACTTTTAAAAACTTTTTTGGTCTATATAGACTGTAGACTTTTAAAAACTTTTTTGGTGTAGGTAGTTGAATTATTTAGATATTTAATTTAATCTCGCAGCTGATCTATTTCATTTGTATTGCAAGAAGCTTCTTCTGCACTGTTTTGTTTTATTTATTGATTCAATTAATATCTTCTGCGTAACATATCCATATCTGAAATTACAAAAAAAGTTTACATATCTATAACATATCCATATATGTTACGCAGAAAATATTAATTGAATCAATAAATAAAACAAAACAGTGCAGAAGAAGCTTCTTGCAATACAAATGAAATAGATCAGCTGCGAGATTAAATTAAATATCTAAATAATTCAACTACCTACACCAAAAAAGTTTTTAAAAGTCTACAGTCTATATATAGACTGTAGACTTTTAAAAACTTTTTTATTAGGATAAGATGGCTAATACATGACCTAGGTTATGTATAATCGTTTTATCTTAGCGTAGGTATACATAAACTAGGTATATTCCCAACACAGGGAATCCTAGTGGGAAGCCTATTGATAAAAATTAATTATTTTAAAAAAGTGTCTTTGGAAATAAATAAATAAATATACCTACACGATCTCTAAGATAAGACAATTATACAAATTAATTTAAACAGAAAAACGACATGAACGTAATGAAATTAAGCAATGTAAGTATCATTTTTATATGTTCACAGTGTTGTGTTACAATTATTTTCGTTTTGTATCTATAACAAACCTACCTAGGTAAATAACACTAGGAGAATTACATCCTATGCATAAATAACAAAATGAAACTAAATATCTTAGACTAATTTTCAAAAAAGATAAAACATAACCTTAAAATCATTTAAATCATAATATCTTAAAACGTAGGCTTTCTGTGTCAAAAATTCTATTACCATTGGAATCAGAAATTTAAAGCTATATTATTTATATTTTTTTCATCTTAATTCGCAATATTTTTCTATCAACTAAAACCATGTATTCGCCATTGTTCGAGTGTCTTTGGATTCCGGGGACCTTTCGAGATCCCACCGCTGCCACCAATGTTATACGGGGTCTGGTCGATTAGGAGTGAATTATATCGCTATTTAGCAGTATCGAATCGAAATTGATATTAGTATTTGATATCGGATATCAAAACTATATATTATCTGAAACTATATATTGACGGATATGTGTAATAACTTTCATGTGATATTTTTAAATATCATAATAAGAGAGTTGATTACAGTATACAATTTAATCATCATCGTAAATTAACTGCCCTACATACTTTAGCAGGCTTAAATACAATTACTTCGTTTTTTTTCATGTAGACAAATTTTTACACAGTTTTTTAAATTTTACAGGTATGTTTTTTATATACATTATTCTAAGTAGTGAGTAATTTATTCAAATCTGTTTTGATTCAAATTAACATTTAAAAATGCGAGCTGCCTCACTTTTGCTGTCGCTAGCCGCGTGCGACGATCGTTTATGATCAGTCCAGTTTTACTAAATATTCTCTCGCATGGAACCGATGTTGCCATGATGTTTCCATAATTTTTGAATAATTTTGACAAATATGGGTACGTAAATCTATGTTTGCGCCACCATTCAAGAGGGCAATTCCATGTAGTTCCTGTGAAAACGGGCAAGAGGTCATCGTTTAAGTAGGTGTCTATTTCTTTTATGGCTCTTGATACCGGGGTCCCGACACTCTGCTTTTTTCCCACTATTTCACTTAAAATGGCCCATGGAGAAAATTTATCGGCCTTCCCCGATGTCAAGACGGATGCTTCCTCCTCCACTCTCTCTTGCCTTATTAGTGAACTTAATAGGTCCTGAACCCGCTTCTTTGTATTTTTTGCTTCATTTTCATCAGAAAATACGGCCATTTTGTATCTGGGATCCAAAAACGTGCATACTGAAAATGTTCCGCTTCTTTCAACATAGCTAAATTTTGTTATCAGTCCTGTCCTTAAACTCATTATTAGCTCCTTAGAAACTTCACTGAACTCTTCGTTTAAAAGTTTTTCGCAGGATGTAATCAGGCACCGTGTCATGACTATGACTGAACTACCGGTCATATACTTCTCACCACTCATAGACTCTGTCGCATCATCAAAAGGTTTTAAGATCTTTGCGGCTTCGGCAAGTAGCAACCACTCTTCATCGCTAATTGAAGGCAGGCCTTTTTCCTTCTTCACGTTTGCAATTACCGACTTAATATGTTGTTCCATTTCCACAAAACGCTTCACCATATGAAAGCTGGAGTTCCAGCGCGTTGGGACTTCTTGAATCAAGCGTTTCGGGATACAATCTGAATTGTCATTAGTTTGTGCCTTTAATAGTATCTCTAAAGCAGTGCTGCTACTTTTAAAAAAGCGCACATTTTTCTTCACCTTTTCTACGGACTATATCTCTTCTACTGAAATTGCTTTCTGCAAAATCAAATTTAATGTATGCCCATAACACCCGTAATGTTTCCAGCGGATGTTGTTGATAGCTTTTAGAATATTGGCAGCATTATCCGTTACAATGAAGTTAATCTTGTTTGTCAATCCATATTCTGTTATAATATCACTTAACACTGTTTGAATGTGTTCACCGGTGTGTGAATTCTCAAAATTTGAACAGTCTAGCAAAATGGTTTTCAGTTCAAACTCTTCATTGATAAAATGTCCGGTAACAGCTAAATACGATTCATTGGCTCTTGAAGTCCATAAATCAGCTGTAAGACACAATTTTTCTGTGTCACAATCACAAATAATGGCCAATTCCGCTTTCAAAGATTCTTTCGTTTTGTTATATAAGGCAGGAATCGTGACGTTTTTCTTGCAGGGAGTTGATAGCCAGGAATCCAGCGAATGAATTTTTTGAAAGATCTCTCTTCTACTAACGTGAAAGGGTGATAACTATCAACGAATAATTCGAGTAGATCATTATCGATCTTTCTTTTTAATTCACCTGATATTTTTTTTGTGGTGCCATATCTTCCTATGGCTTGTTGTCTATGCCGTTTTTTTAAATGTGCCTTTAAATTACCTGTCGTACCTTTGTAACTATAACTGTCACCACATACACGACATTTGGCCTTTTTCTCGGCTACATTAGTTTTATCAAAATAGTCCCATAAAACACTAGAATTTATCCGAAACATTTTAAATTATTTATTTTGTATATAAAATATATAGGCACACTGGTTTATTTTATTTAAACCTTAAATTATCATATGAATTGTTCAATTATACAAGAATTATAAGTATAATCTTAAATACAAGAAATAGTAGCAAAATATTGAAAACGGAAGAAACGCTCACTCAATTGTTAACACAAAGCTAAATGAATGATGCAATAAGTTACATACCTACGTACCTACCTAATTTCGCCGCTCTCTAGTTCAAGGCCAAAATTTGGCGTAAAATTTATAGTTATGCACATGCATCATAATTACGTAGATAATAAGGTCGATAGGTGAAATTCCTAATTACAAACAAGCCAAAATAGTAAAGTAAACATAAAATACTTTATTCCCTTAACATAAGGCTTAGAATAGTACCTACTGATTGTATTAATTTTACTGAACGCATTCCCGAGAGAGGGCTCTCAGCAGTGCAAGTACCGTAGTATGGCTCGTTAAATTATCGAATCGCTATGATCGATAAATTTAACGAATCGTATGGCCCATTGCAAGTATGGAACTGTTGTCGATAACTCTTATCGACGGTTTACGATCGTGAAATTGAGAACTGTATGTCGATTATTACGCAATGGCAACTTCGAAACTTGCTGCTTTGCACAGATGATTAAAATCTTTCATTCAATGGCAAAATTAGTTTATCTGAAAATAATTATAATCAAAGCATTTCTTTCTTGTACAACGGATAATTACAGTATGCGCTTTATGAATATAACAAATTAAAGAAAATTTTAACAAAATTAATAGTTATAATTTCTCAGTATTGAAACGAAGTTTTTTCAAAGAGAAAATAATGGTAGCCAGCTGGCTGAAGTTATCTTTCAGAGAGGTGACTATATGGTGGATAAAAAAGGGTTTTAAAAAAATCGTTATTATTTTATGTTCAGCATATTCGTAAACCAATAAATCATCTCAAAATTCTCGTGCCCGCTACAGAAGGAATAAAGAAACACGATGAAAAGTGCCACTGAAAACTTATTTATTGTTATAGTTCCTGTCATAAGTAACAAATTAAGACGATGTAAAGAGTAAAATTTTGTGATGACATAAAAACCGATTTAGTTACGGTTAACCCTAGAGTGGTCGCGAGGATTACATATATAATCCACACCTACTAATTTGTAAAATTCTCAAAAATGGCGAGTGTAAATTTCGCGCGCTTCTAGGTACTCTTAATTGAATAGTTGACAAACCCACTTAGTGCTGCACAAGCGTCGGTCACACATAGTTGTATCACATGGGGGCCGCAAAGTCGGTGGATTACAACTGTACGCCGCGCGACCAATTGCGTTAGTCTTTTGAACGTAATAATATAGTATTTATTTTTGGTTTTCTCTTTAATTATTGGTTAAAAATGTAGTTGAGTGGTTGGTGGTAAGCTCTATAATTGTTAAACACTAAATATATCTTCTTTTACAATACAATATTATATATTATAATACTTTAT
This sequence comes from Plagodis pulveraria, assembly GCA_963890685.1. NCBI lineage: Eukaryota > Metazoa > Arthropoda > Insecta > Lepidoptera > Geometridae > Plagodis > Plagodis pulveraria. Next base: position 23,689,527 of record OY982967.1, read on the forward strand.
ATAAAAGAGAGGTACCACGAGAATTTCGTGTTGCAAGAGGCAAACCATTATGCACTTCAAAATTTGACTTCCTTCAACCATGAACGCTAGTTTCGTTTGTACCTAAGCCTTACAAAAGCGTCATTTTGACAATGCATGATGATGCTGTATTTGATTCAAACTCGGGAGACAAGCGCAAGCTAAAAATAATTACCTACTATAATCAAACAAAAATGGCATTGACCTGATGGACAGGATGCGCTCCCTCTATCTTCATTCTTCTCTACATTCCTCGTCCAGAAACTCACGAAGATGGCCCCAAACTGTTTTTTTACTTGCTTAATATCAGCGATCTAAACACATTGTGCATTTACATCGCGAACAAAAATTATGACGCTGTTCGCCGACGTGTCTTCGTCATTAACCTTTATCTGGCTTAGATGAAGCCTCCTGCTCAGAGAAGATTGAACAATAAATTACCAAGAACTCTAGCATTTAAAATAAAAGACTTTCTTGGCATTGCCCAGGCAGAAACCACAGCAACAACATCAGCGCAGACACCAACTCGCTCCATAGGTCGCTTCCACGATTGCGGAAGAAGCCGCAATAAAAGCACTGGAAAACTGTGCAACACATGCAAAAAGTTTATATGTGGCAATAATTCCAGGATTGTATGTCTGTCTTGTTAAAAAAACACGAATTAGAAGTTAGTATTTTCGATTAGATCTCAAACATACAAAGCTGTGTGATTTTGTCTGCAATTTTAGAGGTTTTTTTTTATTTTGTTGATATTATTATACTGGTAGGTTATAATATTTTTTATTGATTAATTTTAATAAGACAATACCTTCAAATTACTATTACAATAAGAATTGAACATATTTGATGCTCAAAATGTATTTTTATTTGAATTTATAAATGGCATACAATAGTAATCCACGCGACCAATCAGGTCAGGTTTTAGTACGCGACCACTGTAGGGTTAATAGTTTTAGTACTTAGCTAAGCACCTGCCTATAATTTTGCTTTAAAGAAATTTAACATAGGCCAAACAATAATTTTATCTAATAGGTAGCAGGTATACGACGAGTACAATATATTTCGATATTCGGAATAGATTCCTCAAAAACTCTTCCAAAAGTTCGAAAGGTAGAGTTGTTGGCATTCGTCAACCTCTTCACTGCAGTATTTGGCTATTTCTTTGCGGTCTTCTTTTAATAATAAAAGGAGCCCAAAAGTAAATTTTAAGATTTTTCGCAGTTTATCGACCTTCTTTTTAAACCTGACAAAACAATCGTTAAAATCTACAAAATAGAGGATCTTCGTCGTCATTTTAAAGTTCCATGCTAGGGTTATCGTCGAAATTCGTTAAATTTTAACGAATGTTTACCAAATTTAATTAGCGATCGTTTAAGTAGGTTTCATACTTGCAACATCGACAAAACATCGATATAACCCGTTTTAACGAATTTAGACGATTTATAATGTCAAATTTAGCGATCGGTAAATACGGTACTTGCGCTGCAGGTTCGGTTTACAGTCGACACAATCGTGTACGTTCAGCGAGGTTCGGTTCGATATTTCGATGATGATCCATCTTCGGGCTTCGGGTATTTTCTTGTTCGGATACACGATTCGCTGTTCGGTTCGGATACACAACATAGAGCAATATAGTGTTTCGCCCAATATATAGTTTCAAGTCTAGCCGATATCTGATTTAGGTTATTGCAACGATATATAGATTCAATATCTATATACGTTTCGTATCAACCATCCCTATGGTCGATTGCTTTTAAAAAAAAAGTATTTTTATTACACTAGGAAAAACTTATTTAGATTTAGTACAAAATAATATTTAATAAAAATTACCGCCGCGGATGGAAGACGGAGCTTACTCCGTTTTGACTGCCTGAGTCTAAAAGTATAACTGATGACTTGGAATATGGAGTGGTGGATTCGGAATTACTCAGCAGAAGTAGGAGAGGGAATTGGGGACATAACAGTTCGAATTAAAAGATTTAAATGAAGTGTTAAAAAGATGTCCAATTTTGAAAATAGTTGTTGACGAGGTGCTTTATATAGTGTGGAAGCGCAAAGTGACGGACACGACTGCAAGGAATGTGAACTTTTCAACATTAGGTACGTTAACTATGATCCTTATAAAGTTGAGGTAGCCGTCGATTCCAATACTTTTTCTATGGAACTAGATTGTGTTGCTGGACGTAGTGTCATGTCTGAGAAGTTTTATTTAGAATATTTTAAACATTATAGGCTATCGAAAACCAATCTTGTTTTTGGCCTGTACACTTAGCACAAGGTCACACACGTTGGTTACTTTACAAGCCAAGTTTCATATAACAGCATGAAAGGTAATATTTAATTTTACGTTTTTAAAGAAGCACCGCCTTTGTTGGGTGGTGATTTTATGAAACAGTTTAATATAAGTCTTGTTTCCGAATGTACGAATCACAACAGTAGTGTTGATATATCCGGGGAGGTGCAGCTGATTTTAAAATGAATTTCTAGATCGCTGGATAAACGAACTTGGCTGTTCTAATAAATTCCAGGTTGATTTACATTTGAAAAAAGAAACGCTGTGCCAAAAAAATTTAAACCACATGCGGATCCATTTGCTCTCAAGGAAAAGGTGAATGAGGAATTAGTAAGGCGTAGTGAGACATGAATTCTAGTTTCCGTTCATTTCTCTGAATATAAAACGCCTATCGTTCCAGTATTCAAAGATAACGCCTAGGTAAAATTGGCTGGAGACTTTTCATGTACCTTAAATAAAATTTTGAAAATTGTCATATATCCTTTCCCTCCAATTGATGAAGTGTTTTCTAAAATTGGAGGAAGGCAGCATTATTCAAAACATCTAAGACTCGAAAATAACCAATTTGCAGCTATAACTGCCAAACCAATTAAAGCAATCAAGTGGCTTGATACAAGGGATGTTAATATTCTTACAACAGCCCACTATCCAACTGACATACTCGTAGTATTTGTAAAGAGAACTCAGAAAGACGGTACTAAAAAAATATATATCATCCTCAAAGCTGTCGCTCAGAATAAGCTATGGCACTATGGGAGGCGTCAATCATTTTGATCATTTCAGATCGTCATATCCTATTAATCGAAAATGCAGAAAATTCTGGATTGGTGTTTTATGCTTGATGCGTCAATAAAACAGCTACATCACTTACGACACTGTGCATGTAGTAAGTACGAATTCTCATAGAGGCTTCAGACTGAGATTGGCTCGTGAGCTGATTTCAAATCACTCAATGTTCCATCATGTATCCATCTTCCAGAGGAAGGCAATAGTTAAAAGAGATGTTGATTTCGTAGCAAGAAAATAGAAGAAAAAAAATGTTATATAAATTTGAAAATTATGAATTAGGATTGCTAAGTGTTTACCGTAGCCATAGAACAACCTTCAAACAGAGGTGCAATATGCAATTTAAAAGAGACTGACTTTTTTGACGATAAAAATTGAATTTCGATTTACGAATTGTATAATATAATATAATTGACATGACTATAATATTGACGATGTGCATAGAAATGTATTTCTAGAATAAATTTTTAGTGTATATTTTGATAATTATTGTTTAATAAATAGATTCAGGCGTTACTTTGCGGAAATCTATAAACAATAACGTAATAACAAATATTTTTAAAATATTTTATGGAAACATCAAATTAATATTTTAATAAAACACTTAAAAATACAAAAATATATCTAGTGACAATTCCGCCTAATTTTCCTGTTAAGCCGACGTGACGTCACAAACGCCACGCAGCCAAACCGGAAGAATTTTCGACGCGTTTCGCTTCTACACGAAGCATCCTCAGGAGGTCTTGACTCTACGAGCGCACGTTCGAGAAATGCATCATGCTAATCGAATGATTTAATCAGAGAAATATTGTCTTACCTGTTTTGGAATGAAAACATCTTAAACATTATTCAAAATTTAGCAAATAGTCTATGCATGGCTGATAATTTATATTATTTGCTTAATTAAAATGGTGCATGTTATAAAATAATGTTGCATACCTCAAACAGGTTAGAACATGGCGAACGAAACATTGTTAACAATAACATCTGTAATTTAATTTTACCCATGTTTAAGCAAATAAAGAGTTTGAATTTGAGGGATACGACAGAGGGGGATGTATTGGCCAGTCCCTTCGCGACAGTAATACTATTGTTGTCGATGGCACATTCCTAACAGTCCCGGCTGGGTTGCCTGCTGCCCAAATTTTAACAATGCGTAGCATCGTATAAGGGAACCTTTTCCATCCCATTTTGGTTTAATGGAGAACCGTGGACGCACTTTATATAACGCAGTGTTTGCTTGACTTTGGCAGGCAGCCAGGCAACCCTCAACCTGCGTATGTAATAACAGACTTTGAGCCAGCCCTTCAGGCTGCGCTTGATTCTATTACGGGTGTGTAGGCACAGGGCTGTCTTTTTCATTTTGTGCAGGCCTTACTGATGCGCCCTCGTATGGAGGGAATTCAAGTTGGGCGCAACTCTTCAGGTCGGAAACTGGTGCAGTTGTAGCGCACCTTAGCGCTGCTACTAGCAGCCCAAGTGCCCCTCGGCCTGGCAAAGCTGCCAGCCATTGCCCACTAGAGAATCTCTATAGAAGTCCACTCCTCTTTTATAGAAATAGAAACACATTCGTTTCGTCTCGTGAATTTATCTAGTGAGGCTCTCCGAGTTGTGGACCGCGTGGTCCCTAGGCCCGCGCCGTCGCTGAACCCGAATGTGCGAGCTTTCTCAAGTAACCGCGTGCCGAGTGTATGGATATTGGCCCTGTCGTTGCGAGCGAAATTCCGTGTTTTCCTGTGGATTGAGGCTGGCTGCGCCCGCATGCATCTTCACCACGTGGGCTAGCCACCCACGCCAAATCGACCGGTCCCTCTTTTGCGATATTGATGTCAACGCTTTATATATGCCCTTCACAGGCAGGTACGATTTTCACATGCGCACCCTTGCGTTTTCCAGGAGGTTCCTGGTTAGGAGGGGTAAACTTCACGGTTAGGGGTTGAAGAATAACCACCTACCATAGCCCCCCAGCTCAGACAGACAGCCCGAGCGAACGGTTTGAGCTGTCAGCGCTCTGCTTTGCGTCCCTGATGCAGTAGGGCTGCTGACCAATAATTTCACCCCAAGGCTGTATACCGTCGCACCGATCCGGTATTTTTATATTTTCCCGGTTTTATATAGCCGGGTGGCGCCCTTTTCTTTATTTATAATAACGGTATTCATCTTTCACCTTATGCGACTCACGATTTTTCCCCTGAGATAACAAATTTTCTTGAGCAAGCCTGTTTATTACTATAATTCAATCTAAATATTAAATCATTTTAATCTAGGACACTAATGTGGATCTACGTTGCTGGCACACAGAAATTATAATTGAGGCAATTTTATGTAATAATTAGTTCTGTGCTGCTCGCTCGCTCTGGGCATATTTTTGAAATGTTTTATTATTTAATATACCTCCTATTCCTGGTGTTAGCGAGCAACCCCTATTGTTATGAAAATGTGTTCTGGACTGTTATAGCCTATTTTTTTTAATAACAATTGTGTGTATGTTTGGAAAATAAATTATTATATGAACTTATTGAACGCTCCATACCTACTGTTTTTATTTGTGTATTAAAGCCTCCTTATAGATAGGTAGTGTTAGGTTAGGTGTGTGGAAGCTTCTCTTCCCCACCTGGAGAGTTTCCACTTTTCTGTTTATTTAATTTAAATATCTATTACCCAAATCTAATCATCAAACTACCAAATAAAGTAACAACAGACGTAATGTTCGGGAATGGTGTTTAAGCACTTTTCTATTTCGTTAAGAATACAATAATGCGACTTGTCTTTGGTCATTGCAATGAATTTACTACTAGGTATGATTATACTATAAGTACACTCGAGAGCAATGAATCCGGGTCACTTAAAGAATCCTAAAAATCTCGGAAACTAAAAATGCTAGGTTAATGCAATAAATTGTATTTAATAGACAATGTAATACTCCTTAAATGAAGGTATTAAAACTTCTTAGTTATTGTAAAGTTATATCATAAAAAAATCAAATTTGAAAAAGGGCCACTTTCGAAGATGGAACTACGAAATTACAGCATTTGGTTTTGGCATTGTTTGTAATCTGTCATTTATGTGGGTACATAAACCATGTTGATAGTGCTCTATATTCATTATTCAAGCTGAAATTATGTCGCTTACGCCTGAAGAATGCACCAGAATACTTACAATGCTGGAAACCGGCCGGAGTCAGCGCGATACAGCCAGGACTGTCGGTGTGTCGCTGTCAACAGTACAAAGAGTTCTCCGACGTTACGAAGAAACTGGTTCTAACCTACGCAGACCAGGAACGGGCAGAACCAGGTGTACCACAGCACGAGAAGACCGATACTTGGTGAACACCGTGCTTCGAAATCGCTTTCTCACAGGAACTGAACTCACCAATCAGTTTCGACGCCTCGGAGGAAGTAACCCAAGTGCATGGACAGTAAGACGTCGGCTTGCTAAATCTAACTTAAAACCCCTTAGACCTGCAAACGGCCCTAAACTGGAGCGTGGGCATCGTATTTCGAGACTAAGATATGCCCAGAGCCACGTAAATTGGAGTATTGAAGATTGGTCAAAAGTTATGTTCTCCGACGAATCAAAATTTATTCTCTACAAGCACGATGGAAGACACAGAGTGTATCGAAGACCAGGGGAAAGATTCAAGCAAGCATGCATCGAAGAAAAAGTAGCCTACGGTGGTGGGTCTGTACTTGTGTGGGCCGGAATTTCTTCTGAAAGTCGCACAGAGCTGGTGATCATAGAAAACGGCTCTTTAACTAGCGTAAGATATGTGGAAGAAATCCTCAATGATCACGTTGGTCCATTTATGGTCAATTTAGGTGAGGATGCTATATTTATGCATGACAATGCCCGACCTCATACAGGTAGGATTGTGAATGACTACCTTCAAGAGATGAACATTACTCGTATGGAGTGGCCAGCGCGCAGCCCGGATATCAACCCGATCGAGCATGCTTGGGACGAGCTAGGCAGATGCGTAAAACAACGAAACCCTCCCCCAATCACGCTTCGTGAGCTCAAAATTGCTCTCACAGAGGAATGGGAGAATATTCCCCAAAATCGTATAAGGAACTTGGTGTACAGCATGCCAAACCGCGTAAACGCAGTAATGGAAGCACGAGGAGGCAATACGAAGTATTAAAATTCAAGAAAATCGTAATAAAGTTCAAAAATTTCATGTTTCCTATTTTTGTTTTAAGGAGAGATCAGCAGTTTTTTTCTTTATGTAATTTTGTGTTAATAAAATGTATGGTGACTCATATTTTTTTTACTTTCATTTAAGGAGTATTACATTGTCTATTAAATACAATTTATTGCATTAACCTATCATTTTTAGTTTCCGAGATTTTTAACATTCTTTAAGTGACCCGGATTCATTGCTCTCGAGTGTATTTGGTTTCAGTACATCGTGAGGAATAGGTAAAGGTAAGTTACGGTATAATAGATATTCATCCGGGTTAACTAGGGGAAGCTTTAGAATAAACACTAACTTATTATCATAGATATAACATATAACCTTAGACATACTTAATATTATATACATGTTTCTTAATTCTAATGTTACAGGTAGGCTAACACCGGTTGATAAATGTAAGAGGTTATCGGCGAGTTCTCGGTATAGCTGCATTGGCGTTATCACTGATGGATGTATAATATTTTGGCTACTGAGTAGCACGGCGTTTGTTATGTCTACTAATTGGAAAGATAAAGTTAGCAAAGAAGTCTCGAGACGGTTTAATAAGATTTGAATTTTGTTTCTAATTAATAATTCATTTGAAATAAATGTAAGATTTTTAAAATTACCTGAGAGCTCCTCGATAGCCATGTTTAAGTATGCTTCGTTGAGTTTTATCTTATTTACTGTTTCGTTAAATGTAGTAATAGTTGATGACGTCATTAGGATATTTTGTTTAACTAGTGATGCTAGTTTTTTCTCATTATTTTGTACTGAGTACAAAGCATTGTTGTAAATTATGGCGTCATCTTCGTTAAGAGTACCAAAAACGGTTTTTAAAATAGAACCACCCGCACCAATCCACGCTGATCGTTTAAACCTATTATCAATTAAATGTGAAATTGAATCGAATTCCTTCATCAAGTCTTGATAACGAATCGAAAGAGGTTCAGCTGATTCGGAAACATCTATGGATTCAAATTGTATACATAAAAACTTAAAAGTACCTAAAACTAATTTAATATTATATAAATGAGGTTGTATATAGGAAATATCAATAGGAATTATGATATTCAGGTTCCCATCTTTAACCTTCATTTTCCCGACATATTCGGAATATAATCCGGATCCCGTTTGGATAGGCTGTATAAAGTTTGGAGTTGCTCCAGCGATGACGCTGAAAGGAATAAACGACAGTAATAAGAACCTCGTGACATAGTGGAATTTATTAAACATAGTTAAGTTACTAAGTACAAATAGCCAACAAATCATAATTAACTTTTCCTTAGTTAATTATGATTTGTTGGCTTTGCATAATTAAATTAAATTTTTAATTAAATTAAATTTAAATAAATTGAATGGTCCAAATTAAATAGGCTATTTACGTAAGTTAACCAAATAGTATATATTAAATAGTGCAGGTTTGTTACGTAAAGGTTGTATACAAGTTACAATTTCAATACTTGCTTATACATTACAATTATACCATAATGGTATAGTTAGTAGTAGTAGTAGCAGTAGTAGTAGTAGCAGTAGTAGCAGTAGTTGTAATAACCATTAGGTTTATATATATTTGTAGTATGAGGTAAATAACTACACATTTAAATTAATTACAATTTTTTTTATTCACACAAATTTTTATAATATATTTTATTTATTATTGCCGGTCTGCATAACTTTATTTAAAATTATTAATGCTAATTATGTCGCATAACTTGTAACAGTTTTATTTTATTAGCACAAAGTGACCAAGTTCGAAGTTTAAGTAGTTAAGGATTAGGTTTGTAAACAGTTCGGAAAAAGGTAGATTTCGGTTACCTTTGTCCGGATTTACTTTAAGTGTAATTCACTTTTAGAGTGAAACAAGTATTACTTCTACTAGAGCTTTTAATAAGCCTTAATACATAACTTAGGACTGTTGTTGAATATTATACTCGTATATATATATATAAAGGCACTTGGCCGATATCAGGATCCGTAATAGAAGTCTCCATGTTCATACACGGGCGTGGATTATCGGGCGAGAGGAATAGAAACCACAATTTTAGTACAATACACTCTAATCAACTATTTTACAGTATTTCCACAAAATATCACTTCAAACGCAGTCTCAATACTTAAATTAACGATATACGAACGACACTCCGCCGAACACGTAATGCGCATGCGCGATGCAAACCGATTTATCAGCTAAAAGCCTTAAACTTCAACCGCCATCTTCGTTTGCTTGCCGCACGTTGCCCATTAGCGTCCGGAGTTGTGTCAGAGTGGAGAAACGTCAACTGTCATCGCAGCTGTCACTGTCAGTTACGTTCCTCGCCACTCTAAAATAATCGACGCGCCGTCATATACGTATTATAGCTGGCTTATAGAATATCTTAAGAATATTGTTACTAATACACTCGGGCAATGTTTGCAAGGTGGTATGAAAAGGTTTTGTTTATAATTAGGTATTGTTTAGTAAAACGGTGTTTTTTCTTTTTTATAATATTTTGAAATAGATGTTACCTATTTGTTCAGGTAATTTTTTTTTAATTTATTTATAAACTAGGATTTTTGCTTCATTTTAATATTAATCGTATTAATATAACTATATTATTAGTTTTGATTTAGTTGGGCGTATTTGATATAAATAGTATTGTATATTTTTTATTTTGTTGAATTGTAAATATTTTTTAACGTATTTATTTTAAAACATATAAGTAGAAAAGTAATCGTCAATATTTAATACAGAATTTTCTTCTTGTTCCAAAAGTATTAAATAATTTATTTTTTATTAAATAGGTGTTATTAAACTCATAATAGGTATGAACATATTGATGTATATTCATATGTTTTATTTCTTTGTAGAGCTATAGTCAGTATCAAGTTTACCGATGAATTTCTTTGTCTTATTATTTATAAATTTTGTTATTAAACATTTTTAATTACAATTTATGATGGTAGTATATATAAGCAAATATTGCGTTAGCGTGAATGTATATATATAAGGTAATACTAGGTTTGCATGTATGAGTAAGAATGCAAAGTCTATTATATTAGTGCTTTTAACTTATGTTTGATATTGGCATATTTTCTTGACTTAAGTTATGAACAGGAAAATTATAATTGCAATATTTAGAATTTACAATTAATTATTGTATACTACTGTATATTCTATACATTTCTAACTTAAAATAAATAATGATATATATTTGTTATTTTAGTATACTTAATTACTACTACATAGTCATACAATTCTATAATATAATAAATATCTAAACACTTACTTAATATAATGTACATATAAAATAATAAAAATCTATTTAAAACATAGCATCGACGTAAAGTCTGAGTCAAATTTATACTTGAGTCCCGTACTTGACACCCTGTCCAAATGTACCTAGCACACTCGCCGCATTACCCCGCTGTATGGCCAAGGAGATCTGTTGGGCCAAGTACCAACCAGATCGGGGGTCCCGCCCTCTCTCTCTTAACCGACGGCCTAGGTTCTGGACTAATTGTTTGGCTTCGGAGCCCCAGGGACCCAACGTGTCCACGGCAAAAGGGACGAATTCATATACTGGTTCCAGACTGGCATATTTGAGGCGTTTGCGTCGGGCGGCTGCTTCCGCTCCCGCACCAGCCGACTGCTGAGTAACGGAGACGTGGCAGGATGCAAACGTGCTCACGCATGTTGCGTCCCACACGAGGCAGCGCCCTTTCTGCCATGGAACCAATGTCAGGCCGTCAGGCCGCTTACCGTCGGAACGCAAGAGTCCTGGGGGTTCAAGGACACAAGGAACCTCAGCTGATACAAAGGCCCGCTTAAGGATGTCATTGATAACGTGGTGCCGCGGTCTTCTGCCAGCACACCGGATGCAGCTGAGGCCGTGATGGCCGTCCGCCTCAACCCTCGCCCCGCAGATACAGGTGTGAGACTCGCAGACAGGACATCCAAGCCGAAGAGCGGCAGCCACCCTCAATGAGTCATCATCCAAAAGCGTGCCCATATGTGGAGAAGGCAGAGCGTAGAGCCACGCGCCAGACTCCGGTGTGGTCACGGCGTTTATCCGAGCGAGTTCAACCCCCGTGTTTTCCGATCGCCACTGCGCTACGAACTGTTTACCCAGTAGGTCGTCCCAGCTTCTTTGCCACTCGGGTTTTGCTGGTGGGTCGAGGCCTGGGCACATTACTGACCACCTTCTAAAAGCCTCCTCAGCGAATGGGACGCGAACCGTGTCACCTTTACTTAGTATGCGAGTGACGAGGTTCGCGACTCCATGTGATGAGGCGAGGAAGGCAGAAGGTCCGGTTTCATGTAGCCGTCGTACGCCCAAGCCACCAAACCGAATCGGCAGGCTTGCCTGACACCACTGTGGCTCACTGAGGCACACATTCAGCGTCTCTTCAACAATTTGCTTCAGAGCGCTGTCAAAACATGACACCTCTTCTGGGAACCTCCAACTCGGGGCCGTCCGAATAACATAGGTTATCTTAGGCATCGCAAAGCAGGTCCTCAGAAGTGTCAACGCAACATGAGCCGGGAGGTGCTGGAAATGAGTTGACAGTGATGACAGGGTAGCCGTCTTTGACTTCAGGTTGTCAGGCACGCCATCGGGGAAGATAGGAGCCCCCAGCAAACAGAGGGACCCTTTATCCATTATTCTGAGGCCGGGGATGAAGGACTTGAACATGGTGCTTGACTCCGCGGCCACTGGGCTGCAAGCGAAGAATTCACACTTTTCGGTGTTGACCTCTAGACCCAATTTCCGCAGAGCTGGGAAGAGTACACCGATATCCCTTGCTACTAAATCCGGGTCTCCACCTATGGTCCCATCGTCAAGGTACCAAATATTAAGAGGGGCCTCCAGAGCTTTTATGACCTTGTGGATTGCCATGCTGAAGATGAGAGGCCCCAGGGGGTCTCCCTGCTGCGCCCCGACCTGGGACAATATACGATTTCCTTCATAGGATAGGTAACTTGGCGCTGAATAACATTGCCGAAGGAAGCGAAAGATAGAAGGCGTCAAATCCTTGACTTCCTCCAGCATCGACCCCCGATCCAAGCTGTTAAAAGCATTTCGGATGTCAAGCTTAATAAGCACGTCGTCGCTTCCTTCTCGCAGCACAAAGGACCGAGTAATTACTACTTGTTATTTAATAATATTAATATTTAGTATTTGTTAAGTATTTGAATATTTTACTTTATAATATAATAATAAAATGATTTATTGGTTTTATAATAGTAGTAAGAGTCGAAAGCAATTGTTTATTTTACGGAGTACTATCCGTAGCGAGTTTGATTTCGTCGAAATGATGTTTTACATGTCGTCTGTTTATCAACAGGGAAACTGTGTTGTTATTGTGAACTTTAACTATTTTGTAAGGGCCTTTCCAAACCGGAGACAAGGCCTTTCTGAGTCGGAGGTGATTTTTCAAATAAACATAGTCACCTATTTTGTACTGAACGCGACGAGTATGCGCATCATATTGGGTTTTTGATTCCTCCTTAGACCTTGTAATATTTTCAATAGCTTTTTCTCGAGAGAGTTTCAGTCGATGGTTTAACATTTTCAAGTATTCAGGATATGTTGAATCATTGTCTTCGAAGATAGAGTCAGGAAGGAGTGGTTTGTGACCAAATAATAATTCATGTGGGCTAAAATTAGTTGTAGAATGAATGCTCGTATTATAAGTGAGTATAACTGTATAAACGTATCTCGGCCAGTTTTCTTGATTAGAATCTACAAATGATTTTAAATATTCCTTTAACGTGGAATGGCTGCGTTCAAGCGCGCCTTGAAATTGTGGGTGATAGGGAGTACACCATAATTGTTTAATTTTTAAAGTCACATGTTTTCTTGAACATATCTGCGGTGAAATTGGACTCTTGATCAGTTAAGATAGTTTTGGGGATGCCAAATATGGAAATGAAATGTATAAGGCATTCCATGGTTTCTTCTGCTGTTGTTGAACGTATTGGGTAGGCTACAGAGTATTTTGTGAGATCATCTTGAAGTGTTAAGATGTATTTAAGTTTGGCTGTGCCAGATTCGGGAAGAGGACCAACTATATCTAATGCGACACGTTGCATAGGACTTGTAGAAGTGGTAGTGATTTGCATGGGAGATTTATAGGGATCGATAATATAGGGATTAGCTTCGTCTAGATCTAATGACGTTGGGATGAGTATCACTTTAGAAGATATTTTTTTAAGTGCATCGTTGTGTTCTTTAAGGTTAGTATTAGAAGTTTTATCCTTTTTAGCTAATTCTTTGAGGAAAGTTGAATAATCATCGTCATTAAGATTTTCAGAGATTGGCGATTGTGTTGCAACTGAAGGAGAGTTGGGGCAAGATACACTTGGTAAGTTTTCATTATTTTCAGGGTTGAACGGAACAGGTAAGTTATTAGTTTTATCAGAGTTAGATAATTATTCTTCTAGGTCAATGTGTCTGTCTAGGAAGGGGGCAGAGGATTCAGAGGATACAGGTAAGTTTGTTAGATTATTAGGTACGTTCTCCAAGAGAGGAGTTGGATTTTCACTAGGATAAGGTAAATTCCCTTGATTTTCAGGATTTGGAACAGGTGTGGGAGGATTAATAAGAGGACTAAAGTCGATGTTATGATTGTCATCGTGAGGGCTGATATCCAGCAGGGACCAAGATCTACTAATGGTTCTTCTTGAATTTCAGAGGAAAGATCGGGGTATACCGGATTTACTGGAAATCGAGAGAGTGCATCAGCTGCGTTATTTAGTTTACCCTTTCGGTACATGATTTCATACTCGTATTCTTCTAACTTTAATCTCCATCTTTAAAGTTTGCTGCTTGGGTCTTTGTGATTAAATAGCCACTTTAGTGGTCTATGGTCAGTAATTATTTGGAATTTATGACCGTAGAGATAAGGTCGAAAAGTTTTACATCCGAATAAGACAGCTAACAACTCTTTTTCGGTTGTGCTGTAATTGGTTTCACTCTTGTTAAGGGTACGCGATGCGTAGGCTTGTCGTTACCGATAGGCCCTTGAGATAGGACGGCACCAATAGCATGATTAGACGCGTCACAGGTAAGTACAAAGGGCTGACTGAAGTCAGAATATGTAAGGAGTGGAGCGGATGCAATTTATGTTTCAGATTGTCAAATGCTAGCTGTTGTTGATTTTCCCATTTGAAAGAGATGTCTTTTTTCAAAAGGTTAGTTAGTGGTTTGGCGATTTTGGAAAAATCAGGAATGAATCGGCAATAATAGGAAACAAGACCGAGGAATGACTTAACGTCTTTTGGAGACCTAGGAATAGGAAAATGCGTTACTGCTCTGATCTTTTCGGGGTTAGGTTTGACACCTTCTTCGGATATGACATGCCCAAGATAGGCGACTTCGCGCCTTAGAAATTCACACTTATCTGGTTGTAGTTTTAAATTGAATTGTCGTAGCCTTTCGAATATTGTGGTAAGGTTAAGGATTTGGCTTGATAGATCATGCGAATAAATGACTATATCATCAAGATATACGAAACACCGGGTGCCCTGAAGGCCGGATAAGGCTGTATTCATCAACCTTTGGAATGTTGAAGGGGCATTTTTTAATCCAAAGGGCATTCGAGTAAATTTATAATGACCTTGAGGAATATTAAAAGCAGTTTTGGCTGCATCAGCTAGATTTATCCGAATTTGGTGAAAACCGGATGCCAGGTCTAGTGTAGAGAAGTATTTGCTGTTACCGAGTTGATCCAATATTTCAGTAATTTGTGGAATTGGATAAGTGTCGCCAAGAGTCACGTCGTTTAACTTGCGTCCGGATTTTTGGGTACTACCCATATTGGTGAAGACCAGGGTGAAACGGAGGGTTCAATGATGCCTTGCCGAGCATCTGATTCATTTGTTTATTGACTTCGGTTTTATGAATTTCCGGGAAGCGATAAGTCTTAGTATGAATGGGAATATCAGTTGTTGTTTTGATATTATGATCGACAGCTGTAGTACATGTTAGCTTTTCTCCGGGGAGATGAAAAATGTCAGAATAGTCTGAGCATAGTTGGAAGAGAGCATCGGCTTCTTCTTTGTTGAGATGATTGACGCGTAATTGATTTAGAACTTCTTCTGTTCGTCTAACAGTATCAACAGGGTAAGTTGAATTTACGTTATTTACAGGTTTGGGAGACGTTTCGTGGAATGCGGAAGCAGGAATAGAAGTAAGTTTTAGATTAAGAGCTGACTTGACGGTAAGTGCTTTTTCTGTAATATTAACGACAGATATATTTATCCGCTGATTTTTTTTTAAACGGACTATACAGTTTGCTATTAGTAGTCCGTTGATTTTATTTTGATCTATTACGAGACCTTCTCTTTTATCCGGTTTTTGTACGGAACACTCGATGATTGCTTCGCTTCGAGCAGGGATAACGTAAGTAGGTTCACAGAAATAGAGCTTCAATGATGTTTTACCAACACGAAGTAAGTTTTCACTATAATCGATGCTACAATCGTTAGCGTTTAACATATCTGTACCTATGATTCCATCATACGGGAATTTGATTCCATCTATGACATGGAATTTGTGAGACACTTTCGATTTAGGAAGGTGCATTTTGAGTTGAAAATGCCCTAGAGTTGAGATAGAATCTTCATTTGAATCGAAACCTTTCAGTTGGATAATATCCCTTACGAGTCTTGTTTGGCTTTGTAAGCAGGAGAGTTTGATTAAACTTACAGAAGATCCTGAATCGACTAACAGCGAGAGTGGAGTATCAGATATTGGAGAGTCGACGAGAACATGAGGTACTAACGTTTTTGCAGGATTTTTAGAAATTTCGTAGACATTTGGACTTGTGACATCAATTGATTCAGCGTTACGTGAGGCTGACAAATGTTTAAGTTTGGGCGTTTGCTTCACCTTAGAAGATGGTGTTTGTAATTGTCGTTGCTTATGAACACCTTCATGTTGTTGCTCGAAATTTGCCTTTGCTTGAGGCTGGCACTCGTGTTGTGATGCCAGTGGATTAGAAGAGTGATGAGCACCTGTCATTGGTGTCGAATTTGAATAGCGATTTTGTGTCGTTGAAACAGAAGATTTAGAACAACCATGTATCTTTGGTGTCGAATTGAGAGATAAATGACGACTATGTAGCGGCGTCGGATTGGAATAACAACCAACTCGTGGTGTCGAATTGAGAGATCGATGACTACCGTGTAGCGGTGTCGGATTAGAATGACTACCTATTCGTGGTGTCGAATTAAAAGATTGATGACTACCGTGTAGCGGTGTCGGATTAGAATGACTACCAATTCGTGGTGTCGAATTAAGAGATTGATAACTACCGTGTAGCGGTCTCAAATTAGAATGACTACCAATTCGTGGTGTCGAGTTTGGAATTTGAGGACGACCATGTAGCGGTGTCGGGTTAGAATAACGACCAACTTGTGGTGTCGAGTTAAGAGTTTGAGAACAGCAATGTAGTGCTGTCGGATTAGAATGACAACCAACTTGTGGTGTCGAGTTATATTTTAATTTAAATGTGTCGATTTTAGTTGTGCGATGTCTCGCACGACACGGATACGAGACGTTTATTCGTTTTTTGAATTTTTGGATTCGTCATTAAACATGTCAACTTCATCATGACCCTCGTCTTGGGGCTTGGAATCAGAGTCATCATCGTCCATGTAGTGGATGCGTCGTGGGGACGATGGAACTTGTGGCCTAAAGCCTGAACCAGAGGATTGTTGTGGTCTATGGCCGGAGCCAGAGGCTTGTTGAGGTCTATAGCCGGTAGAAGAAGAATATGGCGTCTTAACCGGACCCAGAGGGTGCTTGTGGCCTATAGCCAGAGTTTGAATGTTGTGAGTGGTCTGCATTACGAAGGCGATTATTGTGCTTGCGTTTACGGCAATTTTCGATTACATGGCCTGTGGCTTTACAGTAGCGGCAGAATAACTTGTTGCTACTTGAGCTTGGAGAACTTGGAGATGATGTAGAATTTCGATTACGATTGGAATTATTGTGGTAATTGTGCGAAGATGACGTCATTTTTCGTGACATACTTTCGGAGAACTTTTCTTCTGCAGCGGCAAAGTTGATAGCTGAATTGAGGTTTTCAGGATTTCGGCACCTTACAATTGTGGCAATTTTATTATTGAGCCCTGTTACAAATGTGTGAAGGGCAAGGTCCTGCATAGCTGCGACTCGACCAGCCAGTTCCATTTTCCGTTTGGTAGGTATAGATATATTTATTTCAGTAATAAGACGCGCTAAACACGTTTCAATTCTGAGAGCGAACTGGTTGACCGTTTCGTTGACCGTTGTGATTGCCTGCAGTCTTGTAATTCAGAGAGCAAGTGTGTATAATGTTTCTTCTCACCAAACTGTGTATTTAAAAATTCTTCTAATTGTTCCCAATTTTAAACTCTTTGATTGAGCAAGCGATTTGCGCATTGCCCTCTAATTTACTTAAAATGAATTTAAAAAGAATGTTCTTCTGAGATTCCCTCGCAAGACTGATGGCATTTTTGCAATTAGTAATGAATGGGTTTAGTTTTCCTCTTGAACCATCAAAAGTGCAAACCTCACAAGGATTTGCAGATCGATGCCACGGATGTGTTCGGATTGTGTTTCGTCTTTAGGAGGTGCCATTTTATAAATTATTTAAACACAATTAAATTCAAACAAAAAAAATTACAGAAATCTACCTTTTACAAAATTATTGAATAATGATAACACCTTTGTTCGGATACACTTTGCCTTAGAATATATAGCTGAAAAGAATACAGAGCACAACACGTAATCGATTTAATACTATAAAAACTTAATAAACAATTAACATTAAAAAATGTGCCTTATGCAATGACCAAAGACTCACATGAAGTAGAACGCGTAGGCGGCTGCGATAAGCTGCATATTTGTTTGATTGGCGCGACGACGACGGTGCGCTGTGTGGAATTCGATGATGATGGATATGCAACCTCGGATGATGAGTCTCCCCCTCGAAGATTCCGTAGATTGTAGTAGTTGCTAAAATTAGCTGATGACGGTGATAACCCGTAGATAAACCTCCGATAATAAGGATTGATTTGATGAACTCGGCGAAATATGTCTCTCGATAATGATGAAATAGTTGTTAGAGCTTGCTGATGATGAAGATTACGCTCACTGGTGATAGTTCACAGATTTTTGTGATAATACACGTATTAGATTGTTCACTTTTTTCACGAAAGTCTTTACTTTCTCACTTTTTTCAGTTTTTCACTGTTTATCACTATTTTTCACCTTTCACTGAGCTTACAGAACTCGGAGAACGCGAACCGAGGGACTTTTCAAATTCCTTTTACGCTGCCACCATTTATGTTATACGGTTAAGCCGATTTGGTTTTTAAAAAAAAACTATTTTTATTTTCCTAAATGGAAATTACGGATTTATTTAAGAAATACCCCTTTGGGCAAATTAATTAATTATAACAAAGTACAATGTCTTAAGGCAGCCTTACGCGACAGAGGGTGGATGGAGACTGAGGAACAGGGAATGGTTTAAAAATTGAATCTAATTGATAAATGCTGACGGTTTCTATTTAGTGTGGCTATCTGCATAAAGGTATACAAGGAGTATATATAACAGAACATCTTAACCCGGTCCGCAGCGCAAATTTTCTAACAAAACATGTTATCAAAACAGTCAGTCAGCTGCGCCTATTTTTGTTACATTTCAAAAATGAGTTCCGAAGAAGACGTGGTTGCTGTTCTAGCAATCGTAGTTTAGTTCTCTAAAGAAGAAACAGGAATAGATTCCGATTCTGACCCTACCTGCAATATTATCAACAATGTATTAAATCAATCAACCATATTATCAATCGTTCAACATTTATCAAGAACTAAAAATTGATGAAAGGTTCGGTATAAAAAAAATCTTTTGTTATTTTTGGAAATTGCTTATTTGCTATTTTCGACAGGGCAAGGCATCCAGCTTTTTATGTTTATTTTTATGATCTACCTATGTAACATCCCAACCCAAAGCTCGGTCTTTCCGTTATGAGTTGATAAAAAAACAAAGTATTTTCTTTATTCCACTCCATCACCAACAAACAACCAACAGAGAATTGTCACAAACTTTGAACGATACGTCTTCCTTTTCTGGTCGCTAAATGCGTAACTTCCCCTCCCCGCATGCGAACGCGTTATCCATTCGTAGCGGCAAACATTTGTATTTCTGTGTTTTTGCTAACAAAACTTTTAAGCCACGCCCTAATCGGTTTTTAAAACATGTTATTATGTTTACAAACAAGAAAATAAGGCGTATTGGAGCCGGCTTTACGTTGGGCCAACAATCGTCACGGTAGATTTTTCAACTAAGAATTTCCTTACAAAGGCCCTGACTGGCTGTTAGTCAACTGTGGTAAAGATTCGCAATATTTCCAACTAACATTTAACGTTGGGCTAACAATGCCTACGGTAGATTTAGCAACTGAGAACTCCTTACTTTGTACTTAAGTAATTAGTAAATCGATCGCCATGCATTATTCTCGCAAAAACTCGAAAATTTCAATGAAATTCGACCGATTTTGTTGATTTTTTGTCCCTATGTGTTGAGTGGTTTAAATGTAGGTATTTGCGAGACCGAAGGGCGAGCTTAGGTACTGCCAAGCCTCGGTACCGCGTACAAAGTCGCGGGCATCTTCTAATCGAAAATAAGAAAAATGTAGCCGGAATCAAACTTGCTTTCCCAAACCTGCCAACCACTGAGCGTAGAAAAGCTCGCCCGGTACCTATGCGGCGGCGGCGCGGCGTTTGACAAACGAAGCCGAAAGGCAAATCGCTCGCCTTTCGGCATTAGTCCATAGCAAGCAGTGTTGCCACTTTTGCCACTATATGAGTAGATTTAGGCATCTTTATAATTAATATCGTTGATCAAATTTAATAGCTTGTTTTGTGCATTCCATAAACAATCTTACTACCTATTCGACAGCAAAAATATTAAAGAATAATTATGCAAAAGAAGTAATTAATATCGCTTAAAAAAACATTGTAACAGCAAATTAGAAATTTGGGTTGAAAAATAAATATGAATACGAAATAACTATTCGGGTGATTTTTTTTATGTGAATAATCTAAAGGGGCGCGGCGGGTCAGACCGCCCTGAAAAGGAGTTACTAAATATTAAATAATTATTCAGTTAGACACCACCCTCAGAGCTGTCAATGGTGTGAAAATTAAAAAAAAATAGTGGCGCATGCTCAGAGAAAATAATTATTTAAGTTATAGAGTGTGAATAAATGAACATATAATAAATGTAATGAAAATAAATGTGCGGTGATAATTTGCCTAAACGACACAAGAAAACACGCGAATCTAAAATGTAACATTACATTTCACATTTCTTCTTGCAATCTTGCAAGCTTCTTGCATGCTCCAATTTACTACCACCATGAGTGCGAGCAAGAGCGCAGATGAAGACCATTACCAGTACGGTTCGCCGATAAGGGTGCAGGTTGTAGCTTACCGATTTAATATTATGTGATATTTACATTCTAGCACCTTTTTAGAAGTGTTTCCCCATTTTTTATTTCATTGACTTGGCAACACTGCGTCTGTCTGTTTGGTTTGGTACGTTTGCTCGGTCGCACTTGCAAGCAAGGAACAATATTACTCCAAGTTCACAACGCCGATGCTCACTCGCATCTCATTTAATTTTATAAAATACATCCTTTGAATAAATCGGTCATAGTTCTGTTCTGTGAAAATTTAGGTAAGTTTTAATCTGTTTTTATTAATTTGCTAGCAATAATTTGATTCATAGCTATAAATAATTAGGTATGTCTGTTTTAGAATGGTAATTTATCAAGTTGTCGAATTTGAAGACGCTGGAGGGAGTGGAGGGGTCGCAGTGATTAAAACAGATTGGTTCACTCCGGAAAAATCGCACTGCGCTTGGCCTAAGCATCATATTATGACTAAAGCTTTACGATCTAATCTCAAACCTGATCACACGTGGGAAACGCATAGCATCAGCCGAATTTTTTACGCAACAGGTAAGTACTTAGGTAGGTACCTAAGTTTGTTTTATGGTTTTAAACTTTTTATTGTATAGGTTAAGTAGGTACCATATAGCCGGCGTTTTAAAATACCGCTTCTGTACCCTACATAGCGTAGGTACATACGAGCCTAATCTCGTGAGTCAATAATGAGATAAAAAGGTTTTCCGCTATCAGAAAAGGTAGATCGGCCTAAGCAACATAATTGTATGTTACTCGCTAATAATGTAGCGAGTAACATAGGTGAAAGAATTTTTTAAATCGGTCCAGTAGTTTCAGATCCTATTCAATGCAAACACTCAAATCTTTCCTCTTTATAATATTAAATTATTATAGGATATAGGATAGATGACTCTGGTCCAGTTCAGAAATTTACCTAATAGTAGATTGTTGCATCCAGCGCCAAGTCAGTTATTAATGCAAGACTGTTGTGCCCGAGCCAATGCGAGGTAAACCGAGGTGACTAAATTAACCCGAGTGCATTAATTAGTTACTTAAGCTGTAATCTAATTTTTTTCAACTACCAATCTACCTACCTTCATAAAATATACCTACCTAACCAACTCAAAATACAAAAATGAAAAATAAATAAAAATGATAAAGGGTATTGACAGACAGACAGACGGAAAACAAAGTAAGTGATCATATAAGGATTCCTTTTTTTCTTTTGTGGTACGGAACCATAAAACAACCACTTATTTTGTGGAACTCTTGGTGCGCGACTCTGACTCGCACTTGGCCAGTTTTATTAAGGAAAACATATATTTTTCGGGATGTTTATATTTTTAACCCCGGACGCAAAAAGGACGGGGTGTTATAAGTTTCAGGTGTCTCTGTGTGTGTATCTCCGGAACGGATGAACTGATTTTGATTTTGTTATTTTGTTTTTTTGTTTGAAAGGTGAATTAGTCGGGAGTATTCTTAGCTATGTTTGATGAAAAAAGGTTCAGCCGTTTCAAAGTCAAGCTATTTTTAATTTCAAATTTAATTACTTGTTCTTATAAATATTTCCAGGCATATCTTTATCTGAAATATCCATAATACCAATGCTGACAGATGTAACTCCTCCCTCACATTCTTTAGATGTGATCACAAAACATCTTACGAATATAGAAATTCAAATAAAATACTTGCAAGAGAGCAATACTGAGATATCAACAAGACTAAGTCTTGTTGATATCTCAGTAATATCAATTTAAACTAATTTATAATAAACTCAATTTCCTCAGGCAAAATAGCAGCACCTACTATTTTGCCTGAGGAAATAGCCATTCCGTGTGACAATGAAGCTGCACTAAAGGATTTAGAAAATTGGGTTGCAATGGAAGAAAATAAAACTGTTTTGGTGAGCTACATTAATTACTTATTTAATTTTATTTCTAAAGGGCTTTAACTATTTCCAATAGTAAAATAATAAATAAGGAAAGGGTTACATCTATCCTGGTTAGTGAGTAAAGGGTGTTACAGATGATGAAGATGGATAATTTTCATACATTTTATATGGACTCGCCGCACACGGTTGGCGCCGGTGGTGGCCACACGCTACAAAAAAAAGATTATGAAAATTACAGGAAATATGCCAGTGGTGTTTTATGGTTGTGGCCGGTGGCCCGTGTGCGGGAGCCCTAAGGGCTATTACGCACTGTCGACTAGTCGCCGGCGACTCAGTTGTCGACGACTGTAATATTGTATAGTTTAAATAGGTGTTTACGCACTAGTCACCGGTTGCCCGGGCGACTCGGCGACTCGCCGCGCAATGGCGACGCACAGGCAACTGCCGGTTGCCGGCGACCAATAAGAGCACGGTTTCAAATGAAAGCATTCACACTGCGAGCAACTGTCGTAACGACCGGACGGCCGCGCACAATGAGTTTTGACACGGATAAATTTATATCGGAAATACAATCCCGAAAAGCTATTTGGGATTTACAAAGTGAGGAATATGCTAATCGGGATTTGAAGAAAAAACAGTGGAAAGAAATAGTGGAGTTATTTGGAGGTGAAGAATTATCAGACGAAGAAAAAAAAACTCAGGTAAGTAAGAAATGCCATTTATTTTTATTAATTAATACTGCTCATCTGCCAAGATAATTGACCCTCAGTTGTAAAGTAATCAGCAAATACATCTCTGTATGATGCACCACGTCGCGTAGCTCTTTGGAAACCGTTTGGGACTTCTTCAAAGCCAGGAATGCTCAGGGTATCTTCAAATTTATATCCGTCTCTTTCTCGGACATAGTTGTGAAGAGCACAACATGTTTTGATGATGCATGATACTAGATCTAAATTCACGTTGATAGGTCTGTGAAAAATCTGCCACTTGTTTGCTAATATGCCGAATGAACATTCAATATGGCGTCGTGCACGAGAAAGCCTATAATTAAATATTTTTTTCTTTGTTGTTAAATTTGATCCACCGAACGGTCGCATAATTTTGTCAGTTTGTCGAAATGCTTCGTCACCCACTATAACAAACGGTACTGGTATAGGGTTTGTCGATGAAATGGGCTTAGGTTCGGGTATTTGCAAATCATTGTTCATTAGCTTTTGATAAAACGTTGAATTTGTAAATATAGTTGAATCGCAATCCTTTCCATAGGAACCAACGTCTATGTATATGAACTTATAGTCAGAGTCACAAATGGCAAGCAAAATTACAGAGAAGAAGTGTTTGTAATTATAACACAATGATCCACTGTTGTATGGTTTTATAATTCTTACATGCTTACCATCTACGGCACCTATGCAATTTGGAAAATTGGCCCGTAAATGAAAATCCTTTGCGATTTTTAACCAATTTTCTTTTGTCGGTTGCGGTAAACACATGTCTTTTAGTACAACCCATATAAAATGACAAACTTCTCTTATTATTTCAGCTATAGTTGAAATCCCAAGTCTGTATGAGTAATGTAAATCTACAAATTTACAACCGCTTCCAAGATATCTGGATATAAAAAATAATTTAAATATATACATTATTTACAGGTCATTCACTCAAAAAAAATGGAAAAATATAAGAAGCTGCTTTTCGCGAGAAGTACGAAGATTAAAAAATACTAAAAGCGGATCTGCTGCTTCCCATAAAACTCCCTATATTTATTATAATCAGCTGTTATTTTTGAAGAATACCGTTGGTAATTTGAACACAGAGAGTAATATTGCTGAACAAGAACATTTGACAAATGATCAAGAACCTTTAGGACCTTACTCGAGAGAAAATATAGTCGGAAGAAAAAAGAAAAAAACGTCAGATGATGGCACAAGCGAACTGTTAACCACATTAAACAAGTGTATTGAAACTCGCAAAAATAAGGAGGATATTTTGGAACAAGATGAGGACAGAATGTTCCTGATGTCCCTATTATCATCATTTAGGGCAATTCCGGAGCACAAAAAGTCAGCTGCGAAAATTCAATTACTCAGTGTAATCGAATCATTCCGATCCTCTACTCAAAATAATATATATCCAAACACAATGTGGCGAAATTTTAATGAATACGAGTACGAGCGTGGTTACTTCACACCGGAGGCCGGGCGTTCAACAGCACCAAGTCAACAATCACGCCCTGAAGCACAACATTATTATACGCTACCAACTTCAACTCCTTCAGAACGTGAACGCCCAGAGTCGCGATTTTCTACTGCCACTTCAAATACCTCGCAAGATTCTGACATTTTGGATCTATTTTGAATATTTCCTTTTGTTGTGCGTTCGTTTATAATATTGATTTCATTAAGTACTTTAAAAAAATACATGTTTTATAATTATTTACCGTATATTTTTAAATTATGTCATCGAAGAGTAGACTTACAGATAGTGCCATCCACGAAGACGCGCCCCACTCTTTGTTCAAATGCATGTGTGCTATCTTCCGCATGTGTTAAACATCTGTCGATACACGCTAATTATCGATGAATGCAAACGCACACTAATAGAAATTGACTAATCAGGAAAGAGTATTATGAACAGCACGAAAGATGCTCTATTTAAATTTAATCGCGCGTCTTCGTGGATGGCATTATCTGTAACTCTAAACACACTCCCGGACACATCTAACGGCCCACCTTGAGTTTTAAGTTTTGACTGGAGACCAGCTAAAAATAAATGTTAGGAGGAGCAATAAGTTTTTGCAGGTGTGAAGCTGATTTACTGGCCATCGTTTTCGTAAAAAACTGCATAAAAACTTATTGCACCACTTAACATTTATTTTTAGCTAGGGATTGTCAACACTTTAAACACTAGGTTTGGCCGATAGATGTGTCCGGGAATGTAATGTAAATTGTGTTAAAATCCCATAAAAAATAAATGTTAGGAATAAATTTTATTTGAAATTTGAACGTCTTCATAAAATATTTTAAACATTCCCTTTGACCTCCGTTCTTCTAACAAAGGATGCACCCAATACTCTTTTGTTTTTTTTTTATTTTTCTTTCTTTTTATAATTAGTAGCGCCGCTACTATTGCAAGTTCTTCAACGTCCATTCTGCACGAATGTACTTGGAATACTGTCGCTCGGTTCGGTCTCCGGCCCTAGTTTCCCATGTTTCGGTCGCCGAGGGACTGAGTCGCCGGCGACTAGTCGACAGTGCGTAATAGCCCTAACAGTGTTACTCGTTGGGAACCCCTCCGAAGATGCTATAATATTTCATGTTAAGATGAAATATTATACCATTATCATATTACCATCATCGTCAATATCATATTATATTGTAGTATTATATTCATCTGAATTAATTATTTGTGGGAAAACTGTTAGTAATCCTTAGTGTATAATATCTGAATTTTTGTTATGTATTGTAGGCAAACTATTTATCTTTGGTGGGAGGAACCGAACCAGCTACCATAATAAGAAGAATCCTCAAGAAGCTATTTACGAACTCCTTAGCACTTTCATGCAATTGGACCGGAAAAAAACAAGAAAATTGCCATTAAGGATTTACCATTACTAGTTGTGGTCATCAAAGGTATTAATAATCCATATTTATACATACTTATATTAAAGGAATAGAAGGATACAATCAAGTGATTTAGATTTGGAACGTTAAAATTTGTATAGAGTTATTGTCTCGCATAAGGCATGAAAAGTAGAGTATTCACTTCGAGTGCATAATCTACTATAATTAACATCCAGCCGTCTTCTATCTTAACTAGATACAATAATAAAACTTGCTGTGATTGTATTTGTATATTTACTTAGTAATTTTGCTTACAGAGGCAGTGCATCGAAATCAAATCGCTGCGAAAGCAACGGATACCGACATACAGACCGTCATAACCAGTTGGTTTAGATTTACCAAAGATCGCAATGGAGGAAGAGAGAACAGGCGCAAGATATCGCAATGATTCCTCATCACAACCATCATATTCCGGGAATGTCGAAGTCGGATTGTCAAGCAGAACTAAAAGGCGTAAACGCGCTTTAAGGGCAACACAAATTAGAGAAGAGTTTGAAAAGACAAATAAAAGTATTTCTGTTCAACTTAGTAATTGTGATAAAAAATATCTACAAATTGTCTACCTGAGTCTTTATCAGTCTGTTCTGCCAATGTATCTGCATTAAACTCTTCTCCCAATCGTCAGCCAGTTTTCAGTGACATTGTAACCGATAATGTAGGTGATGAAAATATTGCGTCTTTTCTTATCTCATGGTCTCACAAGCACAATATAACCCATTCTGCTCTGGATGATTTATTGCACAAATTACAATTACGTTATCCAAGTTTGCCAAAAGACTCGCGAACACTATTACAGACACCAAATAATATTAACGTTGTAGAATGTGCTGGAGGTTCATATATATATTTTGGACTTGAAGCACATATAATAGAAAGAGCATTAGCTGGTATAACGTCAAAATCTTATCCATTAATGCTTAAAAAAATATCTGCACCTGACCATGATTTATTTTTGTCCATAACTTGTAATGTTGATGGCTTGCCAGTGCACTCGAGCACTA
This sequence comes from Plagodis pulveraria, assembly GCA_963890685.1. Classification (NCBI taxonomy): domain Eukaryota; kingdom Metazoa; phylum Arthropoda; class Insecta; order Lepidoptera; family Geometridae; genus Plagodis; species Plagodis pulveraria. The sequence continues at coordinate 23,716,754 of OY982967.1, forward strand.
CTTATTTTCATTCATTTATTTATTTCGAGCTACTTAAGACTCATATCATAACCACAATCATATATTTTAACAGAATTGAAAAATAATAAGAAATTGAAATTGTAATATAACTAAAATAATAATTAATAGTAAAATAAATCATATACATACACATCCAGAATAAAAAAATGTCAATAAATTTATAATAAAACTAGGTATGTCATATTAATAATCATAAAAAATTTAAATTAAACAAAAATAGTCATCTCTCATGGAATGAGGGAGCATGCCTATCACAACAATGTCTAATAAAAGGACAATCTAATCTATCGGCAATCATAGCTAGGACAGTGTTGTTGCTGGCACGTTTGCGCATGGTCGCGTGGAAGCAGTCCACACGAGCCTGCGCAAACATGCCTGAGGCGCTGCAGTAGCGGGGCAACCTCATCACTGCCCTAAACGCGTTGTTAAATTGTTCTCAAAGTGCATTATACGACAAAAGGGTATACCTCGCCCACCGGCTACATGTGTAGAGGGAGGTGCAGAACGCTCGAAAGAGCACAACCTTCATTTCCCCCGAGCAACGTGCAAACCTGCGAGCCAGCATGTTCGCTCGTACGGACAATGCCCTTCGTTCGCGTTCTATGTCTGCATTGTCTTTGAGGTCGGTAGTAACGATGTGTCCCAAATAATAAGGCAAGCTCTTGAAAATGTATTATTGTTGATGCAAAACTTCATCTATAGTCAATAAAAGATATCAAGCTAACTTATTAGCTTCATATCCTTTATTGTCTAAATAGACATTATATATATTATCTTAGACAGAAAGTGACCCATAAGTTTAGAAAAATTAACAAATATTGTAATCATTACTCATTTATAAATAATATATAAATTTTTATAACACTAGAGGGGCGAGCCTATTGCCATCTAACAGGGACAGTTCCTGACTGCTACTGAAAATCCCTAACTTGCGATCAAATCCAGTGAGAATACAAAGTGGGGTTTCTACACACACCCTTTAAAGACTGATGACTGATTGTTGGATATAGCAATACTTAAATGAATGTTTAAAATAATAACAATAATTTATAAATATAAATAACATTAAGTTTTTTATTTGTATAATTTATATGATTTTGATGTATAGTAAAAGCATAATATATATTTTAAGTTTTTTTTAATATTAAAAGGAAGCGATTGGCCATGGCACTTTTATATTTTTATGTTTTTGTGACGGAACTAGCCCGAGGCCCACCTGATGTTAAGTGGACTAACTTCTGCCTATAACAGACGCATTTTGTCAACGACGAATTATATAGGCAATCAAACCCAGTGCGAATACAAAGTGGGGTTCCTACACACACCCTTTTGAGACTTTAGATTGATTGTTGGATAAATAATAATTTATTCATACACTGAAAAAAATAATTTTCTACAATACTACAAGAACGCATAGTTAAGAAAAAAAAGGTTAAGTTTACGAGAATTTGCTCATAGCAACAAAATATATTATGGCATATACTAATCAAAATGTAAAGAGAATTATTTATTTCTAGTTAACACTCAATCTAGTAAATTTTAACGGGCGAATAGTAATTACTATAAACGTTTGCTTAATCAACAATCTAGTCCTAAATGATTACATCCATAAAGTTATTATTACAATACGCATTGTCACGTATGGAAAAATATTGTAATCAGAACGCACCGATTTGTAGATTCGTGAGAACGGGCGGTTTGGTTGGAGCGCGGGAGGGCGTGCCGTGGACCCCGCACACCCCCGCACCACCTCTTGCAGGCGCGCTACCTTGACTTGACCAGCCCGATTGTAATAATATTTTCTTTCCTTTCTCGAATCACGAGTTCCGCGAACGCACGCACGCATCACGCGCATCCGCCGGATCACTTATTAGGTTATAATTTTTGTGATTGTGACTAAAAGAAAAGGTGCGTGTCCCTGCTGGCTGCAGCTTTTAGAATGGACGATGAACATGAAGACGCCGACGTCGAAAACCTTCTAACAGCGTGGAGTTTAGAAAACTACATTGATGTGTTTAATAGTAAGTACCTACTTACAGTCTTGTATTTACCTATATAAATATGTACATAGTTTCATTATATTATATAACTTATGTATTCTACAGTATGTGTAGTGCAGATCGGGACTTTGATCAAACGGCTCGGGGCGGGCCGGGCCACATCAAGCGGCCATTTTTTAAGCATACTATGGTATTTACTTACCGCGTAGATACATAGATAGCTAGCTAGCTAATTAACCTAGACAGTCGCTAGTCGTTCGTGATTTCGTATATTGTTAGATCGCGAGTCGCTGCCGCAAGTCAAAAGTAGAATTATTTAAAATAAAATGCGAAGCAGTTACCCCACTAAGCGCTTTTGGCATCCTAAAGGTATAATTATATAAATTATATACCTATCCAATAGTCATAGAAAGTTTTCATTTTGTTTCAGAAAACCGCATCACCTTACAAACTTTCGGTTTATTGACAACTGACATGATCAAAGAAATAATACCTACTATAGGCGACAGAGCAATTTTCATTAAGAATTTAGAAAATTGGAAACTTACATCTAATGGAACAGGAAAACAAATCGAGGTAAGTAGGTATATTATATACAATATACATAGCATATGTTCAGTCTGGTGTGGTACAGAACACATCGCCCCTATCCTATAGTGAGTTGCGACAAATTCCAGCCGGTCTTTAAAAAAAATTTTAGCTTGGCTCTGCTTGAAGGTACGGACAGAATGCTCATTACTGGCACGAAAGCGTGCCATTATTAAACAGTTGCTATATATATGTATATAGCATGTGTATCGAAATATTGTTAGCTTATCTCGAGTACCTATGCTCAACAATGAAGTAGGTAATTTCATTTTCGAGCGTGCCGGCTACCTTTGGCGCGTGCTCTGAGCGTGTATGAACAGGTTTACTTTTGAGCTTGTTAGCATCGATTCGATCTCAGCTAAGTATAAATAGTTACATTAAACATTCTTAAATAACATAAATAGTTTAAATACTTGCTAAATCTTACAGGCAAACACTTCTTGCATAATAGTTATATATAGTCCTATACAGTAGTGGTAATAATATTAAAAATTATAATACAGCACGCTTAAATATAATAATAACATTGTAAAAATTGTACTTACCTAATTATTTATATGACAATTAGAAAATAGGCTGGACTTGTTCAAAAATACCTACTGCATCGATTTTGATGTTATTTTGAATAATGCTGTAATTTTCACTAATAGAAGCTAATTGTTTTTCAGCATATGGACATTGTTTTGTCGGAGGATGGGGTAGATATTTTAGGAGAAAAGCATCGCAGTAATGTTTTGGAAATTTTCGACTGTCAGCCCAACACCTCAGGAATTATAACCTCATCTCCACTTGCATTTAGCAGACTGGTAGACACAAGTGAATATGAACCAACGAAAAAAGTAAGTCTTATGTATTAAGTACTTACATTAAGTAGGTAGGTATAATGAAATTTCAAATGTGGGCAAGAAGCAAGAAATATTTACTTAAGTGGATAGAGGGCTGGTCTGCAATGCCCCCTTTTTATCATAGGAGAATAGATATTTATAACAACAGAAGGATAATTGTAGAGGCATACCTGTCGAGTTCTTCGTCTGCTCTTAGAGCTGTAACTTCACTTGATACCTTATATAGGTGGTAGAGCATTTTCTAATGCTCGCTTGGCTTGCTACCAGTAATAAGCTCACCACCATCAAGTAGAAAATCTGTCTCCAAACCAAATGGTCTTCCGGCAGCCTTAATTTCTTGAGAGCCATGCAGTCCTTACCATCCTAAATCACATGAGATAGTGGTCCTGTCATATATATAAAAAAATACAATTTTCTATATTTTAAAATTCAGTTAGATTTATTTTCAATTTCTTAATATAATATCTATAAAAGTGCACATAATGATGCTGATTATAATGATACATTAAAATACAGTAAAGTATCTATGTAGGTACCTGCTAGAGAAGCAAATTATGTTAAGTGAGCCAGTCTATCATGTCAGTATAGGTGTATATTATATATAGGTACATATATATATATATATATATTGTTCGCGCCAAAAGCGCGACGTATCAGCCTGCGGGAGGTTTACCATCCTGCCGCGTACCTGCTGGCCGCGTCACCCCTCTCCCGACCGCACGCGCATAGCTGCGGCGCCCGGTCGGCTAGCTAGCTTGACCTTGACAGTAGCCCGGACACAGTCGCCGACAGGAGTCGCACGCGCACACACATTCGCCCGTGCTCTTGAGCACCCCAAAACATCCATCCCGTAAGTACTCCCAAATTCCCTAATATCGATCCTATGGTGGGCTTAGCCCCACCATATATAGTTACAATTTTATTATTTTAATAAAATTTTAAGAGCCATACATTAAAGATTATCTTTTGCAACACTAACTGGAAGGAATCAATTACATAAGTCCCGAAAAAATTGTTAATAGATTTTTGTGTGTTTGTTACCTCTGAACTTGAAAACTATTAGATAGATTTTGATGAAACTCGGTACTTTTGTAGATACTTTAGGAATAAATATTGGATAGTTTTTATCATCATAACCAATTTTCATTGTAGTTATATTAATTAAAAATACCTGTATAAATCATAAGTTGAACTATACCTACTAGTGTTATGTTAAGTATTGGTTAGGTAGGAAGTGTAACTAGAACTAATGATTGCAATATTTTTATATCACTGACCGATAGCTACAATAGGAACTCTTCATTGGGCGACTATGCCATGGTGTAGTGGTAAAGCTCATTTTGTTCAGGTTTTGAGGAGTTTTTAGGTGTTCTGATAAATAATTCCGGAAATCAAATAAAGACATCACTGTGACGGTGAATCTTGGATAGGGCCTGGTGTTTACTATGAATTATCCCGGCTATTCAATGAGGTAGGAAGCTACTTACCTGTAGACGGCAATTTAAGTAGGTTTTTCTACTTAAATAATGTTTGTAGTTAAATTGCGGTTTGGATAAAAGTTTATTTCAAATATTTAACTTGTGCACTTATTTTGCAGACACTTTTGGATCTACTACAGACAAGTACAGAAGGCAAAACTATTTTAAAGTTACATCAGACTGATGGCTTATTAAGCAGCAATTCAAGAAGGAAAATATGCAACTTAATAATTAAGCATATACTTGGAGATGAGCCTATAAACACAAATAATGTTTCAAGTGATACATTATTAGATTTTGCAAGCCAAATAAAAGAAATCTTTACTAAAGAGAACTTAAGTACCTACTTCATACCATACATCAACAACAAACAATTAAAAATTAAACGATGTGCAAAGGGTAAACTGTATGACTGTCTTCATAACAGAAAAAGAGAATACAGAGAAGCTGAAAAGTTAATTCATAGCAAGGAAAATACGAAAAGTAAAGTGACTGCATCAGATAAAAAAACAAAGACTTTGACAGGTAAGTGTCTACAAGTATAGGTACCGTCACAGATTTAGAGTCACGGTGAGCAAACATGGTGGGGATACTGCGCAGTCCAAGCAGCCGTTCAGTGCCATACAAAATTTGAAAAATGAGTTCTGCGCATTCAATGACAGCGCTCTAAAACGGTGACGATACCTATACCTACCTAGTTTGTTTTAATTTTAATATTATTGGCCGAGTGAAGCGAAGGTCTTAGTGATTATTTAGGCACTTTGGTGTTTGTATGTATGTTTGTGCAATGATAACTTACAAATGGTTGATTGGATCTTAATGAAGTTTGGCACAAAGGTAGTAAGGTTTAATAGTTTTTTTCTGTGTGCCAAATCGGTTGAAGGTTTGTTGAGATATTGATTATAGGTATAAGGCCTCAAATAGGAGTGAAAAGGCACAATTTTTACATTTCAAAACAGTTTTTTTTTAGGCCTTATAGTTTTTAGATTATAAGCAAATGTGAAAAAAAGTAAGTGCCAGGTCTCAGTTATGGACTAGCTAATCTAATAAGTTTATTTTTTACAAGCTGAGCCACGCGGTTTCACCCGCGTGATTACGTTTTGCTACCATCCCACTGGAACTGTACACTTATCCGGGATAAAAAGTATTCCATGTGTTATTCTAGGTTACTATATACCTATATTCCAAATTTGAGCCAAATGGTTCAGTAGTTTTTGCGTGAAAGAGTAACAAACATACATCCATACATTCTTACAAACTTTCGCGTTTATAATATTAGTTTTTATAGCACTTTCATGCAAACTTATGTGATATAAGTGACTTTATATTTGATAATTTTGACCACTATCTCACCTGGTGGTAAGTGATTATATGGTTGAGGATAGTAAGTACACTAGTCCTATAATGGGAACTGGCTCACATTAATTATCTACAGGTACAATGTTTTTACATTATTTTATGACCGAATGATAGAGTCAGAAGTGATCTAAACTACCTAGGTACTTTTGATTGTTTAACTGCTAGTATTTAGTAGCAGTAAAACAATCATAAGTAAATGGTAATGGTTATTTTACCATGCTTGCGCTAATGTTGCATGGCTAAATAATCTACTTTCGTGCTACAAAAAACAATCAATATAGAATAATGTAAGTTTTTTAATCACCAATAATTTTATTTTCAGAAAATGTGTTAAATGATATAACCTGGCTTAAGACATCTACAGAACCTATGAAAATTGTCGAAGAAAAATGGAAGAAAACTTCTGACTACAGATTACAGGAATCGAAAAATATGACTATATCAGAATACATGACCCAATACCCATGCCTAAAGAAACCAACTGGATTTCACCTTCTGTGCCTTGATTTTAACAATATCTATCCAAACTCTTCAGAAAAATTGTATGAAGATTTTGGAGTGTATAAAAAAAAGATAATTGATTTAGGCAATAAAAAATATAGTCGGACTGCAGACACGACTCTGAAGAGTATTTTAGATGACAGCATCAGCAATCCTCGAGGTATGTAATGTAAATTCTTTGTCTCACCAAATTTACTTTTTTTTATATTTGATAGGCTAGCGTCTGACCACTATCTCACCTGATGGTAAGTGACAATGTGATCGAAGATGGTAAGCACGCAAGGACTGGCTCTCAAGAAAACTACTACTTAGTTTGTAGAATTCAAAGATTTGCTTGAAGTTTTATGGGGGAGTAGATATAAGTAGTATGTTTTAGTTTCAATATAATTGACTGAGTGAAACGAAGGACTTATATTGACTAACTGGCTACTTCGGCTAATTTGGCGTTTGTATGTATGTTTGTGCAACGATAACTTCCGAACGGTTGATCGGATCTGTATATTTGGCTGATATAGATTTTGGTTACAATACAATACAAGTTAGTACGTTTGTAAGGTAGTTTTGAACAGTATAATTTTTAAATTTGTGTGCCAAATTAATAGAAGGGTTGTTGTGAAAATTGTTTATTTCATTAAATTGTACATACATAATAAGTTGCGGCCCTAGTTACCAAACTGGGTGTTAGTAACACCTATATCTTAATTTTTTTTACAATAAGTTGTATCCGGCTTCCGATCTAGTGTGATACACTGTATTTCAGATGCCAGTGCCTTTGTTTGTGTTCAGTGACACTTTGCTTTATGTCTATAAAGTAGTGGATATATACTAAATAAACGAATGTTCATAGTTTATATCTGTATGTATTTATGTGTACTCGTATGTGTGTATGAATGTGTGTGCGAGGGTGTGTTTGTGTGTGAGGGTGTGTATGTATGTGTGTAATGAAGTCGTGAGTGTGCCTCTCAAATTTAATCCGTCGACAAATAACGCTACATCAAACTTCCCCCCTTTTCTCCCCTATTTTTCCCCTAATCAAAAATCGGGATCAACTAAAAAATTTAAATAAATCGAGGAACTTATGTGCCAATTTTCGTCAAAATGGGTTGAAAAATGCGACCTGTAAGCGAGAACAGACTGACTGACTGACAGTACAGTACAGTAGACTGGTAGAGAATGCCTCTGGCATTAAGTCCGCCTTTGTACAAATGACTTTTGTTTGTGCATAAAGAATAAATAAATAAATAAACCACAAAAGCATTTTTGCCAATCTAGAAACTGAGACGCTTCGCTCGCTCGGTCAATAATGTAAGTTTTTTTTACTAATATTTATATCCTTTTCAGATGAAAGCAGTACTGAAGAAGCAGAAAATATAGCGGCCTTCCTAATATTGCCTCTGATGGTTGGTTTTCCCCTCATTAAATCAAAGAAAAATACTTGGCGGCCTTCCAAACAGGAATCCAGAGATGGCTTCATAACACATATCACAAGGCCAATGGATTTACAGGAATGCATCTCTAAGAGAAAGGAAAATTATTCAAAACTAGGTATCACATTACAGCCCACGATTTTTATTGTTGGAGAACACTTGAATAAAATTGACCAATACTTTGTTCTGGTTGACAATACATTCTACAAGGTCCATGATATTGTACAAGCAGTCGATGTATGTTTTAAAATTTACCAGGCACTCAACTGTAAATACCCTGTAGAATGTGAAGGTGTCTGGCTTTTCATCCAAAAAGGATTTTACAAAATTACGACTCCCTATGATAAAGAATTTATATCTGTCAACACATTTATTTCTGATCTCGGCCTACTGGACTAAAACTTTACTATGCCTCATTGTTTTATATGTCGGCTGTTTTTGCCATCCATAAAGGACTTGTGTCATCATTTCAAACACATTCATCGCAATTGTAAAATTAATCATTACGAATGTGCTGAAGAGGGGTGTAATAGAAAATACTTTCTACTAAATTCTTACAAAAAACATTTGTCACGTCACATTCCTACAGACAATATCTATTTGGCTTGTGGCACGGAAAGTACCGAAACTATTCAGGATGCTGATTCAAACACTGTTGAATTAGATATAGCTATGCCCAGTAATAATACTATTGAAGTGTTAGATTCGGCTACGACTTCTAGTTCAGAAATGACGCCCTCTGCAACACAGTCTACTAACCCTGTTGTGAAATTTATAGCCGAATTATATGCCAACCCTTTAATTCCTAGAAATGTCGTGCAATATGTTGTTACTAACCTGAATACTATGATAGTTAATTCTATTACTAAGCCTATTAACGACATGTTGTCAGAATGTTCTTCGCAGGGACAAATATCCCGAGAATGGTCTCAACGTCTAAATAATCAACTAAATTTAGTGGCTAACTCTTTTAAAAATATAGAAACGGAACACAAACGATTTTCAATATTCAAAGATATTGGTTCTTATGTACCACCTCAAGATTATGTAATTGGACAAAGAATGGAGGGTAGAAATGCAAACAATAATTTCAATGTAGTACCGGTTACATCTACAGGACAATTCATTTCCCTCAGATTAATTTTAAAAAAATTTCTTGAAGTAGATGGTGTGCTTAAATGTGTGATTGAAAGTTATAACAATTATCAAAATTCAGTAAACAGTAATATTATTCAAAATATAGTACAAGGTTCCGTGTGGCAAAAAAAAATATCTTCCCGTAATGGGCAAATTATGGTTTTACCCCTTGCCTTATATTTTGATGACTATGAAGTGGGAAATCCATTAGGTAGCCATGCTGGTGTACATAAACTAGGTGCAGTGTATGTTTCCATTCTTTGCCTTCCATCACATTACTTATCTAAATTGCAAAACATATTTTTGGCGTTACTTTTTCATTCATCTGATCGACAGAAATTTGGAAACAAAGTCGTCTTTGCTCCAGTTATTTCGGAGCTAATATATCTAAAAGACCATGGAATAGACTTAAATGTTGATGGAGTTCCTAGTAGAGTATACTTTGAATTAGCTGTAATTCTTGGAGACAATTTAGGCATTCATACAATAATTGGTCTTAGTGAATCATTTGCATGCAATTACCCCTGTCGTGTTTGTAAAATACATAAAAATGACCTTAAGTTTACCGATGTATGTGACAATCAGTTAAATCGTACCATGGAGCAATATTTAATAGATTTAAATACAAACGATGTGTCAGTAACAGGAATTAAAGAACAGTGTGTTTGGCATGCAATTGAAGGCTTTTCTATTATAGAAAATGTTGGAGTTGATATAATGCACGACTTACTTGAAGGTGTATGTAAATATGATTTGTCAATTATGCTATATACATACATAACCGAGTTAAAACTGTTTTCGCTAGATACTTTGAATGATAGACTAATATCTTTTAACTATGGACCTGACCGTAGTAATCAACCATCATGTATTCTACTTGATCATCTGCGTAAACAGACAATTAAAATGTCAGCATCAGAAATGCATTGCTTTCTGAGATATTTTGGCTTATTGGTTTATGATCTCATTCCATCAAATGATTGTTTGTGGGGATTGTTTATCACTTTAAGAAAAATACTTGATATTGTGACATCTACATCTTTACACAGAGGTTCATTTGATTTATTGCGATGCTTAGTTTCTGAACATCACAAAATCTATCTTCAATTTAGTGGAAGACCTTTGACACCAAAATTTCACTTTCTTACACATTATGACGACATGTTGCAAAAATTTGGACCCTTAATTTCAATCTGGTCTATGAGGTATGAAGCTAAACATCGCATTTCTAAGCTGTCTGCAAATGCATCTAGTAATAGGCGTAATATATGTAAGACTTTAGCTATTCGGCATCAGTTAAAGTTAAATAATTTATTTTTGAACACAAATAATGTGAGTCATATAAAAACTGGAAAAAAAAAAGAAATAAGCGATACTTTAAAAACAAAAATAACAGATCGCCTTAAATTAGAGACTGACATAATTTATAAGTGTAGTTGGTTGATAATACATGGAACGAAATATACATCTAATATGGTATTAACTCTAGATGTTGTGAATGATATGATGCCTGTCTTTGGATTAGTAGAAAATATTTTTATAAACAATTATGTGATAATTTTTGAAGTGAGTGTTTATGAGACTTTGTATTTTGATGAAGGGTTATATTGCTATGTTGTCAAGGATAATTCTAACGATACCGATTTTTATGCATATGATAATCTTTATAGTTATGTTCCAAATACATTGTCAATTAGTCGTGATGCTAATACTAAATATGTGATTGTGAGATGTCCATTATAATTGATATAATATTTTTATATTGTTAAGAAGTATTGTAACGATACTGGATAATTTTTATAGTGATCTTCCAAATACATTAATTAGTTGTGATGTTAATATCAAATATTTCTTTGTGATATCTCTATTATAATTGGTAAACAAAATATAATTTTGTTATGTTGTTAAGGATAATTGTAACGATACTGTTTAAAATACCTTTTAGTATTACATTCCAAATACATTGTCAATAATTGTGATGCTAATACTAAATATGTGATTTTAAGATCTCCATTATAATTGATATAATATTAATATATTGTTAAGATACTTGTAATGTTACTATTTTTATGCATATGATAATTTTTATAGATAGGTATAGGTACCGTCAGTGATTTAAAGCGGTGAACAAAAGTGGTGGGGATACTGCGCACTCCAAGCAGTCTTCTAGTGCCATCCAAAACATAAAAAAATAGTTCTGCGCATTCAATTACAGCGCTCTAAAAAGGTGACGGTACCTATACCTTCCAAATACATTATCAATTAAATCTTCCAACTATGTTGTCCATTTAGTTACTAATACTAAATAATTGTGCTTGTGAGATGTCTTTTATAATCGATACAATATTATTATATTGTTAAGGATAATTGTAACGATACTAGTTTTTTATGGTATTCTTCCAAATACACAGTAAATTAGTCGTGATGTTAACATCAAATATGTGATTGTGAAGTCTCTATTGTAACTGTTAAAAAAATATAATATTGTTATGTTGTTAAGGATAGTTTTAACGATAGTGTTTTTAGACATATGATAATTTTTATAGTTATTTTCCAAATACATTATCAATTAGTCGTGATGCTAATACTAAATAACATGCGATTTTAAGATCTCCATTATAATTGATACAATATTATTATATTGTTAAGAATAATTGTAACGATACTGATTTTATGTATATGATAATTTTTATAGTTATCTTCCATTAGGAATATAACTATTAGTTTCACGACTAAATTGACAGTGTTTTTCAAGACTAATTGAAAGTGTATTTACACTGTCAATTAGTCTTGAAACTAATACTAAATATGTGATTGTGAGATGTCCATTATAATTGATTTAATATTATCATTTTGTTAAGGATAATTGTAACTATGCTAGTTTTGATGATAATTTTTATAGATATCTTCCAAATAAATGTTCAATTAGTTGTGATGCTGATACTAAATATGTGGTTGTGAGATGTCCGTTATGGATATAATATTAATATATTGTTAATATTAATTGTAACGATACTGGTTTCTATGCATATGACATTTTTTATAGTTATGTTCCAGGAACATTGACAATTATTAGTCGTAATGCTAATACTAAATTGTGATTGTGAGATCTACATTATAATAATGTTATGTGGATAACGATACTAGTTTTATGCATATGATAATTTTTATAATTATTATATCTTTCAAATACTTTGTCATTGTGATATCTCTATTATAGGATTGTGAATAAAAAACAAATTATATAATAACATGCTTTTATTTTACTAAACTTTGTTGTAGCTTTTGCCATATTTTAAAGATCTTGTATATTGTAATAACCAAATACTATCAGTTAATTTATGCTGCTTATACATGACAGTTACTTTTTGCTAAGCATCGAGTTTCCAAAAGTTGTTTAGCAAAAAAGTAATTGCTGTGTGTAAACATCATACAAATTCTATAGTATGCTTTATATACTAAGTGGCAAAAGGTACAATATAAAACATACCCATTACAACATTATTAGTATTTAGTACGCTGCAAATCGTAATGATTACAATAAACTGAACTATTATAATCCGTAACCAGCACTATTAGGTCTCGTTAATACAGCAATACACTCTTTGACATAACATTACGTTATAGCATTTAATACAATGCTGGATTGTAGTGTTTACAGTATGACATTACATGCTGAAGTATTCTAATTGGTTACCAGTATTAAAGGTGTAGTTATTGCAACAAAACGTACATTCATCATAACATTACAATAAAGTAATGATTAACTATTTATGAAATAGCTCTAACAAATTTACTTGCTAAGTGAACAATTCTGTTTGGTAATGATTACAATACAATCATTTGAAACTACTCTCTTCTTTTAACTAGAACTGTATTGTAGTGCTAAGAAAGCGTACTGTGGTCACATATAGCACGATACATTCTTGTTGCGCGAGCGATATTCTCGTGACTGTAACGAGATTTTTTTTTCCGTGTAGTAATACTTATGACTAAGGTGCGCCATAACAGACACAGTTTTTTTTATTGTTTTAAGGGACTCCAGTCCCTATGCGCACTTTACCGTATAAAACTGTTAAAAAAATACAATTATTTGTTAATGTAAATAACATAATTTTTTTCATTTGTATAATTTATATTACATTAGTGTATCTAAAGGCAAAATATTTACTTTGTTACAAATTTGTTCAAAGTGTATGCGAGATGTTAAAAACAAGCGACTGTTACATGGCAATAATATTATAAAAGCCGCTATATTATTTTTAACTACACAAATATAAACATAATTTTGTAGGATTTCTGGTTGAACATATATTCTAATCTACCTATAGCAGCATAATAAATACCATTATTTTAATATAAAAGAATATCCTTCCGATCACTTTATGACTACACTGAGAAAAAAGTTAGGTAACTCAAAACCTAATTCTGTAGGTAATGCAAAAATATGTTAATTTTTAAATAACTCAGTTTGCCTGAACGTAGCAAAAGGTAATATTTTTACCTGGCGATAGGTAAGCACCACGTTCAGCGTTAGGTAGGAACAAACACCAGGTGCTTCTCACCTACTTTAGGTCACATATAACTTTTTTTTTTTACTTAATCGCTAGGTTAATGAGCCGTTACCTAATCGTAGTAGTACGTTGAACTAATCAAATTAGGTAAATTTTACACTCTAAGAATACACATGACTTAAAAGCACCTAATATTACGTTGCTTTTATGAAACATAATAATTAGGTGCAATTAAACGAACATATTCAGTTGCTTTAAATAATTTTTAGGCCAAACTCGCTTATTGATTATGTAATCTATACTTTTTACATCAACATTTTCTTAGGTTATCGGAATTTAATCAAATACCTTCAAATCAACCTTATTTATAGGTTTTAACTACCATGCGAACGGGCAATCTAGTCAAAACCTAATTTATTATGTTAATGTTTTAAGCATATCCAGGTAAAATTAACACTACTCTTTTTATAACACTATATACCTATCTGAACAATTTAAGATAGGTAGGTAATATCTTATTGCTCGCAGGTTTAGTAAACCTCGAAGCGTTGCATTAAGTAGTAGATATGTACCTACATTTATAATGATAACATACATTCACCAATAAATGTACCTACTTACCTACTAGGTATGTAAAATTTACCGTACTTACTGTAAATGTACTGAGTTTAGGTACCTACTTGCTCTGTTTAGAGCAATTAAAATGTATTACATAATTTTTTTCATTCATTACCTACTCAAAAGTATTTTGACATTAGGTAAAAGAAACGACTGTTTCCTACTTAGGTATGTAAGATTTATTAATTATTGTTCCATAGCACAAAAGATCTACACCTACCAATTATAAACGTGATTCAGTTGTAATACTTAACCTCCACAAACCATAATTAATAAAACACCAACATATAGTTAATTATACCTATATATTCAGTTTCTTCAAATTAATTTTAAGATTTTGAACCTAATATGACTATAATTAACCTAACTACTATGGCAACTAACACCTACCCAGGACATCAAATAGTCCTTACTATTTCTGATACTAATAAATCAAAAAGGTGACTACTACCTACTCGTGTCTTAGGTACATAAGTACCTAGGTAAGTACCTTAAAATAAATAGATACCGATCTTGCATTAGCTAGTTACAGTAATACTAATATTTAACCGCACCCTTATCAATCCGGTTAATTGTGGCGCTCGTAGTCATAGCTCATCTTGGTGTTCGCAAGCGATCACCAAACCAGCATTGACCAGATTGGACAATAAGTGTTATTGGCTATTAAGAGCTGTCGTGGCTTGGAGACTTTGGAGTACACGTTACGGGGTAGATTTTACAACAATCGCAGGCCCTCTAAGAGGTCTTCAGGCAGCCAAAAAACTCTGAACACATGGATGGTTACTCGGCCTACACGAACACATCCTAATAATATAATATAATAAACATCACCCTGGAATAACGCATAGCCTTTATACATATAGGTAACTACTTAACTACACTGTGGTTTTTCATATAAGTACCTTAGGAGTAACTAGGTATACCTACTGTAATAGACAGGCTTCGATCATTAATTCGTAATGATCGAAGTAAGGCAAGTATAAGTACTGTGGTTGTGGTGTGGCAAAGATATGATGATGGCGTGGCGTTGTTTGGCGTGCAGCCCCCATCACTTTGAACCCCGCAGAACACTTAGAGAGTGTGAATTCGTATGTTTGTTTCTTATCTAAAGTATTAAATTATTATAATTTATATACAGCTCAATATCGCAACTGATACCTACAACCTGCTAAATAGTTACTACTTTCCTACTCTTTACGTTACTTACCCAAACCAATCATACGATTTCTTACATAGACGTGAGTAGGTAGATACCTACCTAAGTACTTACCTACTTATTAAATTGATTAGGTTCTTTTGAATCATTGTTAGGTAACTAATACATATACCCAATCAGAGCGTTACCGAGAGATAAAACTAGCTAGGTAGATACATAATATACTTAAGTCTCATTCATTATTTAATTAGTCTACTTTCACTGTTCAATCTGCCCGCCTATGGAATTCCCTACTCGTCTCAATAAGACGTCCATCTTCTATAAGACGAAATAAAAAAGTTCTGTTTATATACCACTTTTCATTATAACCTGTGATAAGGTAATGCTTAATTTCTGTGTTGCAGGCATTTATTAAAAAATTTTAAATCTACATTTACACTAATATATAAAGAGGAAAGATTTGTGGTTTTGGCTTTTTGTATTTTTGTATGCCATGAATAAACTTAAAAACAAGTTGACTAATTTGGATGAAATTGGGTATGGAAATAGTTTGAGACCCGGGGAATGACATAGGATACTTTTTATCTAACTGCGCAAAAAGAGGTTAATTATTTTGCGTGATAACCGAAAAACGCGCGGGCGGAGCCGCGAAGGAAAGCTGGTATTATATATATGTATTTAAATATTATTTATGTGTGCGACGGTACACCGCGATAAAAAGTTTTTATTTCTGTGCTGTGTTGTTTACATCCCACCGAACAGTCCAATAAGTGAATATATCGTCATAGTCGTAGAACAACGATGGTTTTGATTTTTTAAAAAAAATATATTTTTGCCTATAATGAATTTTTATCGTGTACTTTAATGACCAATAACTTTTTTTTACAAATATTATTTAAAACAACACGGATACTGACTTGGAATACTGACGGATTTGATTTTTTAACGTAGTAAAACGACGTATTATTACTTTTGTCAGTGTACAGCGCTAACCCCCGCCCCCCGCGCCCCTCGGCGGCTCGGCGCATGATCAGTACCGCTTATGTTCTCGGCGAGGTTGCGCATGCCGCTAAATATTACGCTAGCTTATTTTTACAGCCTGATATGCTTTATTAAATATCCAAAATACTATCTTAAGCTTGCCTAAAATTGAAAAAAAATATTAAGTATGTCGTCGAACCGATCCCTAAAAATATTAGCCCTAATAAACACATCAAGTAAAAGTGTGAGTAATCAACGAAATGCTGATTATTCAAAAAATGAGACTGAAGAACAGGTTTTTCACACGACCGGTAAGTTATTATTGTCTCTTTTAATATTTTATTTTTATTTTGTTTGTTTTTCTGGATTTATTCGTTTTTTATTGAACTTACGCCGTACAATGACGGTTAATCAAATCCGTCGTTGTTCGTGGAAATCTGAAGCAGTTATTTTTTTTACTTTTATTTTATTATACCAATACTTATTTTCAACATAATGTTAGTTTATACTTCATTTTTAATCATAAGCAAACTTGTTTTTTTACGGATGGTTGTGTGATGTATGTGCACAAAAGACGTTGTTCTTTGAATATATTTTCTCACACGTCGTTGTTTAGTTAAACTTCACAATTTAATTAACTTTTATGTTATTAAATTTTATCTAAGTTACTTATATTTTTTAATGATAATTTATTTATATTCTGAAAATTTATTTTACAGTTGAAACGGAGCGTTATTCGCCATTACCACCAGGATCGGATGCAATTCTTTCGACCGAAGAAATGCAAGGCGTGTGGGATGATGTATTTTCTCATTCTGATCATCAGGAAGAAGCACTCACAACTGCCGTACAGGTAGAAAAATGTATTACTGAAGATGTTATGTTGTCTACGGATCCTATGACTCCAATAAACATCGGCGATTGCCCGCAGTCTATGCAATCTGTTTACAATCAAGACTCTCCCATACCATTGACCCCTATTTTTAGTAATTTGCTGGATCAATCTACGATATCTACAGTCACTCAAAATAATATTGAACAGCCGGAGCAGAAATCTGATATACAAGATACTCCAGTCCCATCTCCAGTTAATAAACATGCAAAATGTGATGATCTGAAGGCTAGGACATTCCGGAGGGAATTAAAACACCAAAGAGAGTATACATATAAGTATTTCTTGCCAAAGAAGAGCTCTAACAATGTCAGTTATGATAAAGTCAATGTTTGCAAAACTATGTTTCTGAATACTCTAGGTATTAGTGACAAGAACTGCATGGACCAAGTACGATGGTAGCACGGCTGTAGAACAAGATATGAGAGGGCGTCATAAGAATCACAGAAAACTAATAAATGAGGAAATGCTACTGTCTGTGTGCGCTCATGTCAATTCTTTTGTACCGATAGAGTCTCACTCCTGCCGGAAATCGTCAAAAAGACTTTACTTGGATGGTAGTCTGAGTTTTGCTCGAATGTTCAATATGTATCAGCAGTGGCCAGACCTGGATAAATATTCAAACAAAGCAACAAATCTTCGTCAGTACCGTGATATTGTAAATAGTCAATTTAATATATCTTTTCACATACCCAAAAAAGATACTTGTGACCAATGCCATATTTTTAAACAAAGTGAAAACCCATCTGAAGAATTGAAAACAGATTACAAAAAACATCAAAGGAACAAGAATATTGCCAGACAACTAAAGAACGATGATAAGACAGAAGCTATACAATCCAATGGGACGATCTTATGTGCGACCTTTGATTTTCAAAAGGTGTTAACTTGTCCACATGGTCAAATGAGCATACTTTATTACAAACGCAAGCTTTCCCGTTACAATTTTACCATTGATAACTTGGCCACTAAAGAGGGTTTTTGTTACGTATGGGACGAGAACGTGGCAAAGCGTGGTGCTAACGAGGTTGCTAGTTGCCTTTATGATTTTATTAAAGATTTTTCAGGAAAAGGAGTAAAATACTTTAGGTTTTGGTCCGACAATTGTGGTGGCCAAAATAAAAACTGAATTATATTCGCGTTATATACGCTTGCAGCAAGAGAATTTGGGGTGACCATAACTCATCGTTTCTTAGAGAAAGGCCATACCCAAAATGAGGGAGATTCTGTGCACTCGGTAATTGAAAGGGCTGGAGAACACAAATTAATTTATACACCCGAAGAGAATACCTTCCGGTATTGATTAGATGGGCGAAATCCGAAAAGCCATATGAAGTGCGAGATATATCTCAGGATATGATTTATGAAATCAAAGAGCTATTGAAGAATAAAAATTGGACCAAAAACACTTCCAACGAAAAAATCGCATGGACTAAAATTAAAGAGGTGTATATTCAAGAAAGCCATCCCAATAAAATACAATATAAATATAATTTGGATGATGAATTCATGATTTTAATAACACGTAAGGAGACAAGAAACCGTACATTTATTCTTACAAAAGCCTATTTTGAACCGATCGCCATTTCTAAAGACAAATTTAGAGATCTGATGAATTTGTGCGAGACTGGGATCATACCCGCCAAGTACCATGATTATTTCAAAACCCTGGCACATGGTCAGACTACCATACTTGAAACTGACGACGATTCTGATTCTGAATGAGTAAAATTAATTATTTTAAGAGTAACATTATTTTGAGATTGATCAATAATTTTAATAATATTTTTTTTAGTTAAGTATCTTTGATTTTTTAAAGATTGTGATCTAAAAACAATTTTATTGATCTCTTATTTTTAGTGCCATAAGATTTGGTTTTGTGTTTTTAAAGTCTATTTGTTATAGTGAGTAGTTTTTCATATTAATACTTTCCAAATGTTTGAGTCTGTTAATGATAATAATGTTTACATTTTTATAATGGTTACAATTTTAAAAGATAAGTAATTTTAAACCTAATTTTTTTATCCTAAATAAATACATGCTAAATAATGTATATTTTTTATTTGTTAACCCATCAATTTAAATCCGCCTATATTTTTTATGAAAATATCGTGGAACAACGACGCAAAGTACTTTGTGTCACTCAAAGTAAGAGAAAAATGCACAAAACAATGACGTAAAATAACATGCGACACATACATTTTCGTAGAACAATGACGCTTGTGATATTTTATGAAATTGGGTCATTATTTGAATTTATCTTTTACTTCATATAATAAAAGTTAAGCAACAGAAAAACATATCCAAATTTAAAGCTGATTGGATCAGGGGTTTTTAAAATATACCCTAAAACTCCATCAAAAAAAAAATACAGTATGCCACATCAAAAACTCAATCTTTGATGTGGCATACTGTAAAGTTACTATTTTGCAGAACCGTCTTTGTTCTACGATTATGACGATATGTCGTTATTTATGATTATGGAAAATATTTGTGTTAAGTATGAAAATAGTATAGTTTTAGGTGATTTTAATATGTACAGTGCACCTCTGGAAATGCGCAGTTATTTGGAATACTTGAATGCATACTGTGGATTTCACCAGGTAAACTATCTCCGTAACATTAGCGACCGTACTTTAGACCTAGTGTTAACAACATTTTTAGAGCGTGACGTGGAGGTGAAGTTTTCCGATGACCCGTTAGTAGATATAGATGTACAACATCCCCCGGTGTCTGTGACGGTAACAGCCGCGGCCGCTGGACTCGGCTCACGGGAGCCGCAGGCGCAGCAATAAACGGCGATGGAACTTCAATAAAGCCAATTTTCAGGTAATGTATCATAACTTTCTACAAATTAATTGGGTTAGTCTGTACGAAATTGATAACTCGGAAGAGGCTATATCTTACTTATATACAGTTGTGAATGAAGTAATAGACAGTTCCACACCTAGAATATATAAAAATAGTATTAATACCTATAATTATAGTTATAATCATCCAGATTGGTACTCACACGATTTAATTAAGGATATCGAACGCAAGTGGAGGTATCATAAACTGTTTAAAATTACTGGTGCGCAATGTGATTACGAAACGTTTGGTATTTATCGATCTCGAGTTAAAAATAGACTAAAAACGGATTATACAGCATACCAAGTTAGATTACAGCTACATTTTAAGGAGGATCCTAAGTCCTTCTGGAATTACATTCGATGTAAGCAATCAAAAAGAAATAAAACTCGAGTAACTGACAACGATCGAGAGTTAAGTAAGCAAGAGTGTGCAGAGTGTTTTGCGTCATATTTCCAGACAGTGTACAATAACTCACGGCCGGTACTGAACCCCGATGCGGCAGAGCGCACGGCAGGCCCGCGCTCTGGCTCGGCCCGCGTCCACGTCAGTCAGCTGAGCGCACGTGACCTCCGTACCGCGCTTACCCGCCTCAAGCCTAAGAGATCCGTGGGACCTGATGGTATACCGCCTTACCTCGTTAAGGACTGTGTCTTCGGGAGTGTCACTATCCTGATATATGGAAATTAACCCGAGTGATACCGGTGCCTAAGGGCGGGTCTGGTTCGGATGTTAGCGGGTACCGGCCAGTTGCGGTGCTGTCTGCGTTCGCCAAGGTATTTGAATCCGCCCTGCACAGGTGCATATATATGCAGGTCAGTACGCAGCTGACTGATGCCCAGCACGGCTTCCGGCCGGGTCGAAGTACGACAAGTAACCTGCTGTCATTCATGGCGTATTTGACGCCGGTGATCGACGGCGGGGGGCAGGTGGACGTGGCGTACTTCGACTTCCGGAAGGCGTTTGACACCGTGGATAACGACATCTTGTTGGAGAAATTATCAGCGGTAGGTTTCACTCCGCATCTTTAAAGTTTTTTACGAGTTACCTTGGCGAGCGCCGGCAGTATGTCGAGTATGCAGGTTGCGAATCTGAACCTTACTTTACGTTCTCGGGCGTCAGCCAGGGTAGCAATTTGGGCACCCTGGAGTTTATTTTAATGATCAATGACCTACCAGAAGTAATGGAAGCCTCTCGATGTCTCTTGTTCGCGGACGATCTTAAGATATTTCTGGCTGTAGCGAACATGTCGGATTGCGAGCGGCTTCAGCGAGACATAGATGCCGTAGTGTAGTGGAGTGCTACCAATAAACTATTTTTTAACGCGGCTAAGTGCGAGGTTATCAGCTACGGACGCAGACTGAGGCCGTTGCAGTATCAGTACGAGGTGGACGGCGCGGTGATACCGCGGGTCGACTGCGTGCGTGACCTGGGCGTTCAGATGGTAGCAGACCTCACGTTTCGTAAGCACATTGTCGATATGTGTGGCCAGTCCTTTAGGAATTTAGGTTTCATCCTGAGGAATTGTAAAGAGTTTGATTGTACTCGGGTGATTAAAATACTTTATAATACACTCGTTCGAAGTCGCCTGGAAACGAGTGCTAATATCTGGAATCCCCACGACGACTTATACGTAGGTATGATGGAAAAAGTCCTAAATAAATTCACTCGGTTCCTGTACCTAAAAGAGTATGGCGTCTACCCATTCTACCCGCTGATGTACCCGACCCTGTTCGTGATTGGCATGGTAGGGTACAGTAAACTGGGCGTGAGACGCGACGTAGCACTCTGCAGGTACGTGTGGCGCGTGCTGAACGGCCAGTTGCACCACCCCGAGGTATAGGCGGCGATGCAGCTGTGCGCACCCGATGAGGCGGCAGCCCATGCCCACTTTTAGTGTGCCACACTGCCGTACATACCTACTCAAGTTTGCCCCCATGGTTCGCGCTCTAAAATTATTAAATGCAATTTCCACTCAAGAAATTGATATTTTTAACTGCAGCCTGGCGAAGTTCACAGAAGCGGCGCACAAGGTCTGTGAAAACATATCTGTCAGAAATGTCTTTTAAACTAGTAATGTGTAATATTGTATTTATATTATTTTTTCTGTTATTGACACTAATATTTATATTATTAAGTTGTCATAATCTTTAAGTATAGCATCGCATTGGTCAAAACTGTAATGATGTTATTACTATTTTAATAAATAAATAAAAAAATTAAGAGTGTGTACCTGATATTATGATATATGTAAAATATACTTGAAGTTGAGTACTGTACCTATATTAATATTTATTTACCTACTAGTTATATCGCTTAACTACACCCCGTGACTATCGGTTTTACAAATCATCTTCATCCAAAGGTTGCCTGGTGTTGAAGCCTCGCAATTAATACTTAGGAAAAGCTGGTATCGACATCTTTCGAAGGTAGTTACGTTTTAGATTATTTTTGATACGATAGCTCAATAGAGGGTAGTTATGTGTCATATCGCCTCTCACTGGTTCGCCTGCCAGTCTCAACCGGACCTTTCATCCGAAGTGCACGTAACTCCATCGCGTGTGTGTACCTTCTCTCAAACCCCAAATTAATAACTCCTGCATCATACCCGACGAAAACAATCTCTCGCCCAGTGAAGTGCTCACATATCTAACGGTGATTATATCCAGGGATTGCACAGCGCTGTGCCATAGCATGGACCGGAGCTGAGCTGAGCATGGTGAGTTGGCTTATGCAATTTTCTATCCTTCGCACTGAGCTATCGAAGTTATTTGGTATAATTTGTTAGAATTGCATTCCTGTGGCAAACCCTCAGGAAACCGCTCCCTGGATTGGCTGGGGAGCGTACACCTGGAATACATTCCCTTTAGTAATGGGGCCACCCATTGTAACACTTTCTTTGTAAATATTAATTTTACCTTATTTTTATTACCTTGTATGGCGTAAAAATAAAGTAGGTATTATCTATCTTAGTATTGGTCCATTGCTGAACAAATACCTCCCCTGAAATGATCTACTGGCTTCACTATAGAGGAAATACTGTTCAGCAAGGTTGATAAGCATATTTTGTAAGTTTTATTTGATAATTTACGTAAGTAGGAACCTAGGTACTTCATAGGTTAAAATCAGCTGTACCTCAGGGTATCCCCACGTAGAAAAAGTATAATTTATATTAATCGAGGCTATGATCTACCTGTGGACTATGTCTTTTTTGTTATCTGCAACTCATCTAAAAGGTAGGTACCTATTAAATATATTATACATATTAAATATACCTATTAAATAGTTACTACTTACATACTCGTTACGTAACTTGCACCAATAATATGTTAACTTAAACGCACTAATGAAATCGATTTAACTCTTTTGAAGAATTAGTAGTTAATTTATACGTATCTACTCAGAACTTTACCGAGAGTTACAGGTAGGTAGGTATACGCCCGTTATCTTCAGCCTGTTTATTATTGATTCCCTCCCTGCTAGATGAAGGCCTCTCATGAAGATTTCCACTAGCTTGACTATGAAGAAAATACTGTTTAGCAAGGCTAATCAGTAGGTATTTCTTTGGCTAGTTAACAGAAGTATAAGTTCCGAATTCTTACGTTATACAGAGAAATCAAAGTGTGTGCACTAGTCATAAGTAAGTAAAATCAGCTTGGTAGTCTACGTGCGTCTCAACGTATCCTCACGTTGCCATAATAGATATGTACCTACAATTTATCCTTATGTAGCTATCATCTCCCCGTGTGCTAAATGAACACATTTTTATTAGTTATCTCATAAATTTGTGTAGGTACCTATACTTAAAACAGAACTCCGTCGCAACTGACACGACCAAATATATAGTAGGTAAAACTACAACCAACTCGGTACGTAAGTTGTATCAATAATACGGTTACTGAAACGCATTAATGAAATCGATTAGGTTCTTTTGAAGCATTATTAGGTAGGTAACTAATACGCAGATAATATTGTCACTGGTACTCAAAACTTTACCAAGAGCTTATGAATTAATAATAAAATAACAGAAGTAGAACGGAATCTTCTTTGTCCGAGTCGCAAATGCCGCCAATTATATACCTATAGTACCACCAACTTAACTGTGCAGTTTTCGAGGGCACTACTGGTCATGGAAATCAACTACAAACTGTCACAATTTGAAGGTATGTTGTAGTTCTTTTTTCTGCCGCCTGAACAGATAAGTTGGTGGGTCTGTACTTCCCCCTTCACGTCGTTACTCCCCTCTGACGTTCAGGTGTGTTGCCAGGTGTCTTATTGTTAAATATTGCTTACGTCTAAAGATAATATTATATTATAATAATATACTAAGATAAAAGTCTTTACTTTGAAATCGGGACAATCTTTACGATGAGATCGGGACAACGGTCAGGATCGGGACTAAGGGGTTACCACTGCAGTTTTTAAGGGTATATTTTAGACGAACGCGACCCATACAAACGTAGTTCCAATCTCATTTTAAGAATAGCAAATAAAAATCAATGATTTATACTATGTAGGTGTGTAGGTAACCTACCTACACAGTCACCTCTGTATAGGTATATTTGAAGAAGGAACTTAAACTTATACAATAGATAGTGTTTAAATACTTAAATTTAAATTTTTAATATTAATGTGTAATAAACTTAGACAATATTTCAGATCATAGTCTATTTGTGTATCTAAAAATTTATTTAAATCTATGCAGGTAGAACTAGTCTCATTCATTATAGAATAAATGATAAACATCTAAACCTCCAAAGTTTTTCGGGGCATAAGTCACCTTTGTCCATGGGTAGTACTTACCTTTATCCCGATTCCCTACAAATGGTCCCCGGGTGGTGCCCATCAGGTGACCAACCAGGTGTTAAGCCATTGTGCACACTGCTGTATTTTAGTTTGAAAGGCACTGTAGCAAGTGAAATTACTGAGCAATCAAGACTTACAAACAAATGTCTCGGAGTGCCAAGCACTGCCATACACAATGGTGACACCTATAATGGACAGACTTAATGTGTACCTTGAGGCACTAGGCATTAAATACGATTTAAAAAAATATCTTGGCACTCGCTAATATAGATCAGAAAAAAATACCAGTCCAAATATACAAACTTTCCACTCGTTAATATAGATTAGAAAAAAAACCAGTCCAAATATACAAACTTTCACATCAACATCATAAATGCAAATTTATGTTTGTATATGTATAGCTCAGAACATTGATAAAAAATTGGTATCATGTCTTTTAACTAAAGGCGACACCGCATGGCGCCACTTGTTTAATTTTAGTAAGAAGTAGGTTTGTTAACCCATTGGCATCGGCGATTTTATTTAATTTTTATTTATTTACCTAATTAACACGCATAAACCAATTACGCTAATTAGATAATTACAATAACACATTAATATACAAATGTCAAATCATAATATTATGTCACAAATCAACTACAAAATACATGTTACAATTAATTTTAACTCTACAGTACCGTCATTGTCAAATATATAAGAAATAATAATAGTAATAATGATCAAAAGTAATATAACTCAAATTAATTCAAAGAGAGTAATAAATAACAAATTAAAGTTTATCATAAGTTCGTCTCACTGTAGGCTAGAAATTCCGACAGAATCTCCTTCCATTCATCAGCAAACAAATCCCACTCAGGCCTGGTATCAAGGATGGCATTGAGTGCAGTGAGGGTTCGAGGTATTGGAGAATTTGCGTGTTCGACAGTTTTCCATGATGGGTGAGCAAAGAGTATGTGTCTTCTGCCCCGAAGGTAGTTTACAGGCGCATACAGACAACACAGCTTGTCAATGAGATCAGGGGCTATTATTACTAATTGGTCGTAACACCTTCTGACTTGTAAGGAATTATATCCCAGAGAACCCAAAAGAAATTGAGTGGGATACATAAATGGATAATATCCATTTATGTATCCCACAAGGTACCTCAAGAAGGCTTTTTGCACTTTTTCTAATAAAAGTGAATGGGCATTTTCACTTTCGGTTGCAGCGTGACGTATATGGAAGTGACGAAATAAAAAATCGTTTATTATGTCTTAAATATAGATAGTAACGTAGAAGATATATGTAGGATTCATAATATATATATATATGTCGGCATAAATATTTTAAAGTATTGAATAAAACTGTTTTTTTGTGGAAAGTATGAAACCCACTGCTCCGTTACGTCACGAAATGTTTTAGGCTGTAAATTGATAAGGCGAGTTTAAAGTAGGCAAAGAATTTATTATAAAAGAATACAAACTTAAACATTATTTTAAAATAATAATCAAATGAAAGAAAACCATTTAAGTACGAAAATATTACGTGCAATTGTTCCATAACGTCACTTTTCGATTCAAACCACTTCTTGTTTTTCTGTACGCTATTTATACGGCAAACTTTACACAAGCAATTAAAATTTTTAAATATAAAGAATTAAAAGCAAATCCAGATAGAATAGAAACATTTAAAGTACCTGGAATACTCAAGCAATCACGTTAAATTTTCACTCCCTAAAATATTGGGACAGTGACGTTAATGGAATCTTATGTTACGTTAGTGGAAAGGTAAGGCACATTCTACATAGTGGTCAAAATGTATAGGTATCGGAGTCTCACTAACAGTCTTAAAATATGATATATAATGATAATGAGATGACGACTAACATGATAAATTATCAATAATTTAATGCTTCTTTGTGGGAAACTAATGTCGTCTGTGACGAGCTTAAACAGTCTTCTATACTAAAACAGTCTTACCTAAAATTATGTTATACATCTACACAAAGTAACAATATTAGGTTTCCTTTGGATACATCACATTATCAAAGAGATGTAAGCTACTTAGCTAATCAGTCTGAATCTTCTATCATGAGCTTAATAATTACACTTATTTCTTAAATCTAGTATAAAAATAACAAAATGAGATTTCTATAAGGCACTTATATCACTTTATAACACCAAATAACAAAATTAGGTTTCCTTGAGCTATCTAATCAGTCTGAATCATCTGTAACGTTAAATATATATATATATATATATATATTTTCTTCCTCCCTTCTGAGGCAGTCGGGCAATAAGACTCGATTCTAAAACAGTCTCATGTCAGCAATGTCAAAAAGTAACACATTCCAGTGATATGTTTCACTATACTATTATGAAGAATAAATATACTGTGTGTTTACATTGAGATCACTAAGAAATCCCTCAATATTTATGTCCCTGTCCAGAACATAATTTATGTGTCATATAATTAATCAAATTATTAATTTAATACGAAATCCATGTATGTGAACTATGCTTTACAATTCCAATACGTCACTTTTTGTTATCCGCATATAAGTGACGTGACGTTGTGGATGTGACGAACTAGTCCACATTATTTTGAAAAATGATTTAAATATATAAATCATGCAATAGACAGTCAGCCTGCACTGTTTTGCATGCTGTATAGTGCAACATCGTAATAAAATATTGTATTACATGCATTAAGCACTACAAACTTTGAAGAAATGCGTAAATGCGTGGAATGTAGATTTTGACCCCGACGAAACACAAGCACTCTTCACCACATATTTTTGACACTGAACGCGCTAGAACAAAATGGCGGCTTGACTAGATCATATAAATGTTGCCATTATTATAAAACAACAATGTTTTGGTAGAAATCATAGAAGAAGTTGCAAAAATAGCCCGTGACGTTATTAAGGAATTCCACTTCATGCTATTTCGTGGGACAACGTATTTAAGTAATTTATTCTATTTTATAGCCTATTTTATGATGTTTAAGGTTCAGAATTGAATTTTTAAGCGTATAATCCTCCAAAAAAATGCTACCAACTTAGCCTATAAAATCGAAAATATTTTGAAACTCGCGCTGAAACTTTAAAAATATGGTTGGGACATAAAAAAAAAGCCAATCTTTAACACGAAAAACTGCATTTATTAATTGATTTTAAGATCAGAAACGATTAATTGTTACTGAACAGTTAGAAAATTATACAGATTATCAGAAATATCTGATAATTAGTGCACAGGTTTAATAGTTTTACAACAACAGTTGATCAAAGTCATGGGACAGCTAGATTTTTGTCTTTGCAACCGAAAGTGAAAATGCCCGAATACGTGCTTTCATGGTGGTGCACACACATGCACTGGCCTCTAGCTTACTTCGTACAAGGGCACTGAAGATAAGCTTGACAACTTCTATATTGTTGAAATCTCGAGAGTTTTGAAGAACGAACCCCAAACGTTGAGAGGACTCTTTAGCAATTTCAGTCGTATGAGCATGAAAGGTGAGTTTTCGGTCGAATGTTACACCCAGATCTTTTATCGAAATTGCCCGGGAAATAATACTGCCATTTAATTTATACTGGAATTCGATCGGGTGCCACATACGACCGAAGGTCAACTGGTAACATTTTGAGGCATTGCATTGCATTTTGTTATCAGTGCTCCACTTGTGCACTACGTCGACGTTCCTTATGCAATCCTCTTCCGTCTTAATTTCATAAAATAATTTCAAATCATCAGCATAAAGAAGGCATTTAGCGTTCTTGACAACCGAGGGAAGATCAATAATCATGATGATGAATAGAAGAGGTCCAAGAATTGAACCCTGACTGACTCCATAACGCGTATGATAGGGCCTTGACTCGTAAAGACCAAGGCGGACGTACTGCTTGCGGTCGCGAAGATAATCAGCGATAAATCGAAGGAGACTAGGTGAAAGACCTATAGCGCTCATCTTTTCCAGCAGAATATCATTGTTGACCCTATCAAACGCCTTCTTCGGAAGTCGAAATATAAAACATCTACTTGTTTCCCCCTATCTAGTCTGGAAGAAATAAAATCCACAAGAATTAAAAGATTAGTATTAGATAGATAGATAGATAGAAACACTTTATTTGCATACCTTAAAAACATTACAATGAAAATTAACACACAAATTATGTATACAAAAGGCGGTCTTATTGCTTAAAGCAATTTCTTCCAGACAACCGAAAAGAAAGGATTTACAAAAATTAGCCATGTTGGCAGTTTACTACGTAAACATTACTTAAAAATAAAAACAAATTAAATATTCACGAAGTATTATTCAAATAAATACATATCTTAAAATATATACCTATAATAAACATTACTTACATACATTTTAATATATATACATAATAAATACCTAATTATATACCTACATACATACACTGATATAAATATATACATACATATATCCAAATACTACTTACACAAATATAATGGGTAATAAACAAAGAAATATTTTAGCTTAGAGTGGACATGTAAAATTCTTTGACTCTATTTTTTAAAATGTATAGTGACTGAGATTTTCGAATCGATACTGGCAGAATGTTCCAAAGTCGAACAGCCTGCACTGAGAATGACTTATCATAGAAAGATGTACTATGTATTAACCGATCGCTTCTGCCTAAAACCGTGCTGTTCATTGCAAAGGTATGGCTCAACCTGTTGGTAGATCTTTTTGTGGACTACATGCTCAAAAACCTTAGCAAGGGTTGCCAGTATAGCGATCGGACGAAATTCCTCAACGTTAGCCTTGTTGGAACCCTTAGGAATCGGAGTTACCCTAGATACTTTCCCTTAATTCCACTTTGTAGTGCCAAGTTGAACAAGTAGCAGAGTGGAGGAACTAAAAAACTTCTTCCTGCTTTCAAAAGCCATGGAGGAACATTGCCAGGTCCAATAGAACTGCTAGATTTAAATTTTTGGATGCCTACCACTACATCACTAGGTGTGATCTCCCGAATATTGACGCAGTTACTAGTATTGTGCGAAAGTTTGTTTACAATACTTGATACGTTCAGTTTTGGTGGATCGGGTAAAAACACGCTAGCAAAGTAATTTGCGAAAGCTTCGGAGGCCTCTGTTCCACTCAGTGTAACACCATTGTTCACAACATTAGGCTCAAAACCACTCTTAGATCGCAGGCTTGTCATATGGCATCAGAAATCTCGAGGGTTGGTTTTTATATTTTGTTCAATCTTAGATAAATATGTGGTATAAGCATTGGCTATGCGCGTCTTGAATTCTGCTCTCAAGGCTGAAAAAGATTTGTATACTTCTTTGCAGTTAGTATCCCTCCAGTTTCTATGGAATTTCAACTTAAGTTTGGAGTCAGTAATGATATCTTTGGTGAACCAAACAGGGTAACACCTTCTGACTTGTAGGTAAAGTGTTCCCATGGTATTTTTATGACGTTTTTTTAGGTAAGCAGCATCATACAGATACTGGGTGCTAAGTTGGACATCATTTAAGCCTTTAAAGCTCACACCACGATACTGATAGCGCCAAAAAGTAATTATTATAAAATAATCTTCGATGCGGACTGTATTATGTTAGGGAGAATAGTACACACAGCAAGAAAAGGGCGGGAATAAAGAAAGACGAGGGAATGCAAGCCTACCAGACAATCCAGGAGCAGCCAGGTAGTAGAACAGCGCGATATTACACACGCCGGCGGGCCCGCCACGCGGTCTTCTTCAGCAGACACTGCAATCCTTTGTTTCACCTTTTATCACTGCTGGGCTAGCACACACTATCACTTGGAAATTACAAAGAGCACAATGCTCGGGGTTTAAAGTTTATTTATACATAGTTTTTAATATTAATTGCGGAGCGATATATTTTGTCAGCCGAGATGGCGGCGGGTGAGTTCAATACTAGTTTCATTTCTTCACGCTAGGTGGCACTAGTTCACCATACCAAGGGCGGATGGCGGCAGTTTTGCTTGCATTTAAAATGTTGAGGATGTATTGGGAAAAGGAATGTACTATTCATATGAAGCCGTAACTTTATTTATGTTTTCTGGCGTTACCAGATACTCTAGAAAGCTGATATGCTTTCTAGAGTATCTGTCCACAACATTCTCATTGACATTTTAGGCATGAAACGCGTCCCCGCTCGACTAGTTCCAAAAGAGCTCAATTTTGTTCAAAAAGCGCAGCGAGAGCATGTCGCTGAAGACATGGTTTCCCGAGCTTCTACGGATCCGACCTTTATGAAACGTATAATAACTGGCGACGAGACATGGGTTTATGAGTACGACATGCAAACAAGCCAACAGTCTTCAGAATGGCGTCTCGAACACGAGCCGAAACCCAAAAAACCGCGGCAAAGTCGCTCCAAAATCAAGGTGATGCTGACAGTTTTTTTTGACTACCGTGGTGTGGTTCACTCCGAATTCCTTCCAGAGGGAGAAACAGTGAATAAAGAATATTATTTAGGCGTCATGAAGCGTTTGCGTGAGAGTATCCGCCGAAAACGTCCAGATTTGTGGCAACACAACTCATGGATGCTGCACCATGATAATGCACCATCACACACAGCCATTATAGTGAAAGAGTTTTTAGCGAAAAATTCAACAAAAGTTCTCGACCAAGCACCGTATTCACCTGATATGGCTCCGTCTGACTTTTTTTTATTTCCCAAGTTAAAATTACCACTTCGAGGAAAACGTTTTGAGTCGATAGAAGCCATAAAAGAAAATTCACTGAATGAGCTAAAGGCCATACCGCAAATAGCCTATGAAAAATGTATGGAAGACTGGGTGAAGCGTTGGAGATGTTGTATTGCAAGCGATGGGGCCTACTTTGAAGGCGATAAAATAAATTTAGATGAATAATTTGTATTTTTTGTTTTATTGACAAATTCCCGATATTTAGTACACAGAATGTACATCAATATTGGGATGTCTATTGCGTTGTCCCATTTGGGGCCCATCCCCGAAAGGGCTGAGGTCCAGTAGTGTTAGTATCGTACGTAGTAGTAGTATCGCCTCTTGGATGACTTGTTATGGAGTTTTGAGGTCTTCTTAAATTTACCCAAGGCTTTATTTTCGCATTGACCGGCCAGACGGCAATAGAGTAGCATTTATCATAATAAGCTATAGGGATACCTATTTTATAGGATTTATAGTCCCATTTAGCAGTAAGCTTTTCTACCGTACAGATACCGTTGGGACACAGATGGCGAAGGTACTCACGCACGTCTTCAGCCCCTGACGCCATGTTCCAAATATGTAGATATTTTCTCGGCTCAACAGCTTTCAGGGATGTTACAGATGGTCCCGCAGTGCCACACATTGAAGGGAATTTCCGACATTTGGGGTTAGTAACGGTAATCCAGGGTTGTGGATCATCATCCGCATTTCCAATGCGTTGTTTTTCCGTTTCCTTGGCTTGTTGGTCAGATAACAGCTGACTCATAAACTTTCCAGGTCCATTTGTTTGCACCGCAGCTTCAGACGATGAACCATTACTAGCGTGGGATTGTTGCAGCCCAGTGTTGGGAGGAAGTTTCGCTACAGTCTGATTATGTTCTACCTTCTTTTGCTTCCGCTTTTGTGCTCCTACCACAGCTGCTGCGTTTGATTTATCAACAGGTTGATGTGGTTGCCGAGATTGTGGTGAAACCGACGAAAGTGAAGTAAGAGGTTTTGGCTGGGGTTTAGGAGTAGTAGTCTGTACATGCTCATATTTCCTCAATTTTCAATAAGAGATTCCATCTTTGAAGAGTAATTCTGTATGGTGGACTCACTTTTCTCTATAACTGAAATAGACTGCAACAGCTTTCCATCGTATTCTGCAATGACTGACACAGAGTGGCTGAGCGTGGTTTCATAGCTAACTATGATGGATGTCAAGCGAAGAAGCTGCTCTCTCATCATAGTAATTTCCTCTCGCAAGCCATGTATTTCATTGGAATAGTCTTCACTTTCATTCCTAACTATTTTTGGGCTTTTTATGTGCTTAGGTGAAATTTTACGACGCCTAGTTACGTAAGTATCTTGATTTTTGGAGTAACCTACCGGAGTTAAGCTGTTGTCCCCGCCTTTCTTGGCGGCACAGCGGCATTGAGGGCAAACCCAATTTTTGTGACAAAAAAGAAAGATCTAATCCATTACCGGTTAGCTACAAACCGTAAATGTACCTTATCGTATCTATGCGATGAGTCACCCCGTAACCGTCACGTGCGCTGGTACTGACTGTTGCCTTATCTGCGACGTAGTCGAGTGCATGTGTGCGTACGGGTGGCTGCAGCCCACGATGACGCCGATGACTCACTGGCTTACTGCACTGAGACGCGACAAGCGAGCGATGCTGAGTTTGAATACCAGCGGCTGTTGTAGATTTTTGCATAGATATTTCTCAATTTATGTTTAACCCGTAGGTTTAGCTCTTCAAAACGAACGTCACTGCACTTAATTATTTGATTGCTAAGAAAATATTACAATTTCCACCAAAATTTGTTACTATTTTGCTACTGAAACCACAAATATTTACGGAGCAAACGAATATACTGTTGCGCTAGCGCTAGTCACTGGACGAAATGGCGATAATGATAACAATAGAATTTCATTCAGAATTAGGACATAGTGATCCTGATGATGCCAACTTATTAATGACCATGTTAATTTTATAGCATGAAGCTAAAGCAAACACCAGCAACTACAATAATTCATCGGGATGTACAAAATCTGTTTACACTCCTGTTTCACCTGGACCAGATAGATTCCTACTAGCCCCGCTCGGCTCTAGGTTTGTCACTATGTGCGTGTGTGTGTGTGTGTGTGTATGTTTTATTTGTCATAGGAATACACTACTAATAACTATTCATGCATAAATCACATAATTTTGGCTGGTATTTAAACTAAAGTGTATTATATTCATTCAGTTTATAAATAAGCGCTTCAGGATGGGGTCAAGGACTGCACTTGGTACTACTGCTTGCACTACTAACTATATAGAAAGTCAATGTTTTAATATTTTTATTTATTGTACTATTCATTCTCTTTATTAAAAAGTGCTTCACCCTTTCACTATTATTATATTTTCAATGATAGTAAGCACATTCAATGCGTTCTTTATAAAATTACTAATTAGTGTAAATGATTTATACATAAATTATTTATCCCTGTATTAACCAAGATACCGACCACACCAATTATGCTCACTGAGTAATTTGAGTAGAGACATGTCTAGAATTGATTGGACTAAAAAGTCTTCTATTGTGCTGTTATAAGTACCTGGACTTATTTTAAGATGGCTTAGCATGCTGCACTGGGACTGTAATTTGTGTTTAAACTGTTTTCACGTTTGTATATAATCCTACCATACAGAATGAGATAATGAATAGATTCAGGTGTTACTTTGCGGAAATCCATTTTTAATGATAATATTTTAAGAAAATTATTAAATGAAATAAGAAATGTCAAAATCATTCTAGATCGTGCGCTTGATGAGTCAATACTTTCTGAGGATGCTACTTGTAGAAGCGAAACGCGTCAAAAATTGTTCCAGTTTAGCTGCGTGGCGTTTGTGGCGTCACGTCGGCTTAACAGGCAAATTAGGCGGAATTGTCACTAGATATATTTTTAAGTGTTTTGTTAAAATATTCATTTAATTATTTTCTTATAATAATTAATAATACGGAATGAGCTCCATAAAATAAACAATAATGCATTATGGTGCTTTTTGACAGTTGCATGTTCATTAAGTTTTTTTTAACACACCTACTTATTTCAGTTAGAAACATCTACTATAATAATTAGTAGTTTTGGATTTTTGCAGAGGAACGGATTGATATTATTGCACTGGAGCACCTCATAGAAAGTGATTTGGCCCTGTTGATTCCAAGCATTGGACTACGGGCTAAATTCAGAGTGAAATTAGCTGATTGGAAAAAAAAGCTACTACAAGAAAGAACTTTAGATGTAAGTATAATATCACCATTAACATACAGTTTTTTGTTACAGTACTGAATTAATTATCCGTTAGGGTAGAGGAAATGGGAGAAGATAAGTCCCTCACCCTTTAGTTACCTATTGATTAATCTGAATACTTCAGTGAATTTATGTTACACTTATAATATTGATATTTACAGAGTATTAGTAAATGTACAAGTTCAGTGTCTGAAGAAGACATTTTTTCTACACTTTCTCATCATTCAGATGGAAATTTGGAAAGTGTGGCAATAGATATAGAAGCATTTAAGGACATTTTTGAAGAAACGTCTGTAAAGTAAGTGTAAAAATACAAATAAGTTGTAACGGACAAGATGTAAATGGATGTATAAAATTATTTTACGTTTTTATTAATTACACATTCTTTCAGGAACCAAACTGAAGATTTAAAATCTAAAAAGGATAATCCTCTTTACGAACTGATAAACCATGATGTAGGTTTGAAACATTTGTTGAAGAAACAGAAATTGACAAAATCTGAACGCAGCAGTGTGGCTCGACTTATAATTGTGCACCTTGGTAATGAGACTCCTGGAGGTATACTAAAACCGGCACAGATTCAAAAATGGGCAGAGTTTGCCATCAGAATATTTTCGGATGATGATATTACTTTCTATTTTTATACTGAGCCTGCTTCATCAAATAATAGTAGTTTAAGTGCACGAAGTCTACCTTCTCCAGTAAGAAGATATTATGGTTGTCTCTGGGACAGATGGAATAATTATCGCAAAACTTTAAGAGAAACTAATTCAATCCCTTTCACAAAAAGGAGACAGCCATCTGTGGCTTCATCAAGCGATGACGGAAGTTCAGACATGGGTAATGTCAAAAGTATTGTCTATTCCCGGATTAATAAAAGAAATGGATCAATATACATATATTAGATTGTTCCAATCACTCGAATGTAGTAAACTTCACACGAGGAGAAGTTTGGCGAAACACAATAAGTTCTGATGACACCAAAGTATATCCTATATTTCTTTTTTTTGATAACTTTGAAACAGGAAATCCACTAGGAAGTCATTCAGGCATACATAAGTTGGGTGCTGTTTATTTAGCATTG
Source organism: Plagodis pulveraria (assembly GCA_963890685.1). Lineage (NCBI taxonomy): Eukaryota > Metazoa > Arthropoda > Insecta > Lepidoptera > Geometridae > Plagodis > Plagodis pulveraria. The sequence continues at coordinate 23,752,965 of OY982967.1, forward strand.
GCTTCTTTACCTCCGCGTTGGGCTTCACAGCTTAAATACATATTTTTAGCTCTTCTATTTCATTCCTCAGATCGCAGTTTACATGGGAACGAGAGATTTTAAATCGTTAATTCAGGAATTGAATTTTCTTTTAGATGTAGGAATTTTCGTCAATACACCTGCTTATAAAGGCAATATTAAACTAGAGTTGGGAGCTATTCTTGGTGACAATTTGGGACTACATTCTATGCTAGGGCTTCTAGAAAGTTTTAAGGCTAACTATCCATGTAGAGTACCTACTGCAAAAAGGGTTTCACTACGGTGTACCGCCTGAAATGTAACGTGAGAATTTGTTTTGTCAAAGGACGTAACTGTCATTTCAATTATCACCACAAAACTGATTAAATTTTGTACCTACATCATTCAATAAATAAATAAATGTGACAAGGAGTGCGTTTCGATTTTAAGCTATCCTTTGCTTTAATGCATCTTGTTTAGCCAGCTTAACATAATTAGCAATAAGTCAATCTTGCAATATCCGTTTTTGTTGAGCATAATTAACATTTTTTCGGGAAATCTTTCAAGGAATATTTTTTTTATATAATTTTTCTTTATTATTAGGGGGGCATAATACAGATGTATTAAAAACTACCTCTTTTTTAAATGTTTTTTTTTTGCCAAATTAAGGGTTAACACTTTCATCACTTACCATGAGGTCAAAGGGTAGGCAATCAGCATTAAAAAAAACAAGCGTTCTGTTAGAGTTGATTGCGACAGAACGGAGTATTTATTTCATAATCAATCAATTTTGTGTGCTATTTACAAATTGCCAGCGGAGAAAAATTGGTTGTATATTTTTTAACTTTCAATATGGCATACGCTATAATGTTCTTTGATTTTACAAAAATCGGAGTTGGAGTATGAGGTTGCCGTAAGGGGTGAGACTCCAGCTAGTACCGTTGCTGATCTTTGAAAACAGATCAGTAAATTAAGTCAACTTTTTCTATCCGAAGATATTTTGTGTTCCCATCTGGATCCTATTGAGGATCTGCAAATTTCTTTAGAATTGTTGACCAGAATCAAGACAAGCATTGATGAGGATATATCTGATAAGAACGTTTTAGCTCGTATTGAAAATATTTGACATCATGTATATCATATGCTTAATAGAATTGAAGTAGAAGAAACAGCTCTTAAACAGCATATAGAATGCACCAATCTGTTTAAACAGTACTATGAAACTTTTTTAAGAAAAAAAGCATTGATCTTTTGAAACAGTCTTCTGCAGGTTCAAGCTCTGATACACAATCTACACTAATGCATGTTTCAGTCACTTGTTATAGTAGTGGTAAAATTTCAGATTTAGGCAGGCTTAAGTATAATGGTAAGTCGTGCGTGCGTACTTTTTATACAACGAGTTAACGAGTTTAGCGAAGCTTGTGGTATATCAAGAACTAAATTGCTTGCATTTGCTACTGAATTTTTTACTGCAAATGCCCTTCACTATAGAAGAAGTGTGAAAGACCAAGTTTCATCATGGGACGAACTTGTCGTCCTTCTAAAGCGAGACTTTGATAAGTCAGACTATGATTTTCGACTTTTATCTGAGATTCGATCTGGGACTCAGTGCAATACGGAAAATATAACAATTTATTTAGCAATTATGTCAGGCATGTTTGCACGTCTCTTGAAACTACTATCGGAAGATGATCAGCTTGAAATCATCATGCACAACAGAAAAGTTTGCTACGCAAGTACCTTAGCCTCTGCAACTGAAATACAAACGATTAAACACTTGCGAACTCTTTGTAGGAACTTTGAAATAATAGCATCAGGACTTATTCAATGTCAGCCATCAGCTGCGAAAATAGCGCCTGAATTTGCAAATAAGCAGACATTTAATAAACCAAGACAGTATGATTCAAATAACGATAATTTTAATAATAACTCAAACTTCAATAATTACAAAATTGACGAAAATCTGCAAATATTTATTGTTGAGTGCACTATCATTCACATTTTTCTAAAAAGTGGGTACTGACTGAAAGTAGTTTTTAAAAATAATTTAGCTAATCGCGCCATCTCACGGATTTATTTAACACCACCAGCGAAAACAAAAAGCTACATAATGGTTCAAAAATGCAGGGTGTGCGGCCGTTTTACAAACCCAACGGCAGAGGGCGTTAAATGCACCAAGTGTGCGATTATCTACCATAAAGCCTGTGTGAACATTGCAAAAGAGGCTAAAGTGTCTTTAATCTGGCAATGCCCGGACTGCAAATTACAAATGTCCCGCAAGGACAGCACGGAGGATTCCGTACGAGGTGAAGGAGCCGTCTACACTTCTCCGCAGGAAAACCATGTGCCAAACGTGGACATATCCTCCGAGATCCTAAAGGAAGTCCGTCTTCATCGTGAAGAGACCAAGTCGCTTCGTGAGGAGGTTTATGCCCTGCGGACCGTCGTAGGGGGTTTCGACTCAAGGTTGGGAGACGTAGAATCGCGACTAGCAGTCCTGGAAATGAAATTTTGGCGAGAAACAGCCAAACCTGGATCACGGTGGAGGTGTGGAGATGGAAACTCTACGCACTACCGTTGAACAACTCAAGGCCGAGCTCAATGATCGCGATCAGAAGGCGTTTTCAAACGACTTAGAAATAACGGGCATACGGGAGCAGGGCGAAAACGTAGAACGCCTCGTTAGTATCATCGCGACTAAGCTGGGCGTCACCTTCGACGAGCGTGACATCGTATCGGTAGATCGTGTTGGCATCCGACGTGCGCCATCTAGCGGCGCCGGCGGAGACGAGCAAGGAGCGCCTGCGGTGGTGGCGCGCCCGCGGCCGTTGGTGCTACGCGTGGCGCGTAGGCAGCTACGCGACTCGTTGCTGCAAGCTGCGCGTGTTCGCCGCGATCTCACGACAGATGGCATGGGGCTTGCCGTCGCTTCTACTAGGTTTTACTTAAACGAGCGCCTATCTAAGTTCAACAAAAAGCACTTCTATAATGCGCGCGAAGAAGCCCGCTCACGAGGATGGAAATACATGTGGACCAGAGGCCGTTTTTGTACGACGGGAGACAGGGAAGGCGTCTTTTCGGGTGCGGTCGGAGCAGGACAAGATTTTTGGCAGGAAGTAATCTCAATATGCTTGGTTTTTTATTATTGTTTTTTTTGGTGTGTTGTTATTTAGAATTTTGAATGTATCTTTGAATGTTTTTGTATGGTACGAGTTCATTATTAAACATGTAAAAACAAATTATTCTATGTTAATCATTTTAATCATTGTAATTGTATGCGGTGTTATTAGTTCGTCTCTTTATTTCATTTAGTTTTCGAGTTGTTTTATCATCAACATTATAAATGTGTGTGTACTTCAAAAACCTTTACGTTTACATTTTATTATAAAATTATTGCCCATGGTGTCTATATTTGCTTTCGAGAATATTTTACTTAAGTTTATGTAATGGCTACCAAACTTCTTAAAGTTGGGCTATATAATGCAGGTTCCTTAGGCACTAACCACGATAGCATCATAGCGTCAGTTACCCGGAGCGATGTTGACATTTTAGCTGTGAATGAGACATGGGTCCACGCGGGGCAGGAGGGGCCCGCGCCTGCCATCCCCGGTTATACGTTCCGACATACCCCGCGACCGCGCGACGATGCTCGCGGGTGTGGAGTTGGCTTCTACGTGCGGCGGGGGATAACTGTACGGCCTTGGCGCCATCCTGTCGACCCGCTTCATGCAGTGGTTGAGCAAATGTGGTGCACTGTGACCCTCAACGGGAAAAAATTAATGATTGGCACTGCTTACAGGCCTGTATGGGTAAATGGTAACTTGTTTTTTGATGCACTTACTGATTCCGTTAGTTCCATTCCAGAATGCGACAATTTAATTTTGTTGGGTGATTTTAATATAAATTTTTTAAACGATAATGATTGTAATACGAAAAAACTTAAAGCTTTTCTTTTGCATTTTAAATTAGATCAGCTCGTTTCCGAGCCGACTCATTTTAGTGACTCTACTCAAACATTAATTGATTTGATATGCAGCGATTTATGCGCTAAGAAAATTACTCTCGAGCTTATAGGAACACTTACCGGCCACTGTCTCGTGTGTTTGAGTTCAACATAAGACGTGTGAAAATCGCTCCTCGAAGGGTAGCATTTAGGCCTTTAAAGAATATATGCATGGATAATTTCAAGAATGTTTTGCAAGCTATAAGATGGGATCTCATATCTCAGTCATCTGATGTCAACGATATGGTAAAAGTGTTTAACCACAGTGTATTGACCTTGTTTGATTTACATGCTCCAGTCAAGTCGGTGACCATAAATAACCGCTCCTATCCCTGGATAACAGACACTATCAAACTCATGATGAGTCTGCGAGACAAAACAGCTTCTGATTATAACAGAACCAAATCACTGGCTAAGAAAGAATATTACAAAAGCTTGAAGTCAACTGTCAATACAGCACTTTATCATGAAAAATCAGCCTACTATAAGCATAATATAAATAGTAACATTCAGAATCCTAAGGTAAATACATTATTACCGCCTACTGATAATGATTTGCATTCATGTTTCAGCGACCCAAACGTCATTATTAACCACTTTTTAAACACACCAGGACATCCAAGAGTTAGTTTATCATATTTAACATATTTCGAGCATCATAGATACTTTAATGGAATTTTCCATATTAACCATATCGACCTCGACTATCTTATTAAAATCATTAGTAGTCTGAAGTCGAAAGCAGAAGGTTGTGATGCAATTAGCTTGAACATGTTATTGTTAACGTTACCAGAGACGATAGATTGTATCCTAGCTCTTGTTAACACATCAATAGATACCTGCACATTTCCTGATGTATGGAAGCTCGCAATAGTGCGCCCTTTGCCGAAAAATGCTAATCCAACTGATCTAAAAGATTTACGACCTATTAGTATTTTACCTTGCTTATCTAAAATATTAGAAAAAGCAGTATGTACACAACTAACTGAATATTTGGAAAAATTTAATATTTTGCCACCAGCACAGTCTGGGTTTAGGAAGGGACGGAGTGCCCTTCTTGATGTCACAGACAACATTCTCTGTGCGCAAGATAAGGGCATGTGTACAATATTAGTACTATTAGATTTTTTTTTTTTCCAGGGCTTTCGATTGCTCAAATATTGATCTACTTTTATCTAAATTATGTTACTACGGATTTGATTCTGAGGCCTTGCGTTGGTTTGACAGTTATCTCAGTAATCGCCAGCAATGTGTAGAGATTAACCGTAGTGATGGTTCTTCTGTTTTGTCGGAAATGGTGGCTGTCACAAGAGGAGTTCCTCAAGGATCGATCTTGGGGCCTATCCTCTACATTTTGTACTCATCTGATATCGTAAATCATATTAGACACAGCAAATTTCATGTTTATGCTGATGACACACAAATATATATTTCTAGTCGACCATCTGAAATTGATGAGGCCATTAGGAATCTCAATGATGACCTCAAAAGTATAGCTGAATGGTCTTCCAATAACTGCTTAGTTCTAAACCCTACGAAAACGAAATATCTAATTTTCGGTAGTAAGCAACAATAAGAAAATATCAAGCCATTAGAAACCGTCATGCTTATGAATGAGCCTGTTGCGTGTTTACGAAGCACGTAATCTTGGTTTGATTATGGACAGTGATCTACGCTACGAGAAGCATGTTGATCATTGTGTTAGAGACTGTTTTTATAAGTTGAAAATATTATATCGTATTATATCGCCATTCCTAGACACAGCGCTCCGGATAAAGCTCACTGAATCTTTGATTTTATCGAAATTAAATTACATGGATACAGTCACTCATGCGCGGATACTTGCTAGGACAAAAAAAGTAATCCAAAGGGTTCAAAACGCCTGTGCACGTTTTTGCTTTTCAATCCCTCCTAGAGCTCACGTGACTCCGTTTTTGAATAAGCATGTCATTCTTAAGATGATGCACAGGCGTAAAATACATCTTGCTTGCCTCATGTTTGGTGTCGTAAAATTCAAAGAGCCATCCTATTTATACGACAAGTTATCGTGGACGTCAGCTCGCAACCCTCACTTGTCTCGTGTTTGCTCGCTGGCACTCAGTATTCAAAAGCATAAAACAGCTGCATTTCGGGGTAGCTTTCGTTATGCTGCTACTAAGTGCTGGAACAACATTCCACCGCCAATAAGGAACTTGCAAAGTTTGTATAGTTTTAGAAAAAAATTAAAGAGTTTCAGCACCAAATATGTGAAGCCCAGCATGTAAACAACACTAGTGCTATTTAATGAATATTTGTGTATTATACATACTTACTTGATAAATTGTATAATGGTTATTTTTTTTTGTAACTCGTACCTTAGTTACTTAGTACCTTTATAGGATTATTCTTATAATTCATTTTCATATTCTTCTTAAAAAAAATATCCAGCTCATGTTTTATAATATAACTTTTTTTTACAAGCACTTTTTGTACTTAAGGCAACGCCTAATACGTCTGTGATGTCACCGCCAGTCTCAACGGAAGACCAGCGCTGGTTGTCCGCAACCAGCATTATGCTGAGTTGAGGCTGGTTCGTGGCAATACAATCTTTATATTAATAATAACTACAAATAAGTATACTAACATATTTTAAAATTTTGTATTGCTATGAATAAATGTATTTCATTTCTGTCATGATTTAAAAACTCCCACAGATTTTAATAAAGTGGCAACACAGGTATCGTGCTCCCCTCCCATTCCGTATTCGCCCCACCACTGAGTTACTGGGGAAGGGGTGGTACCGAGCGATGCCGAGGCATTCTGGGCAGACGACTCCTTGGCTCCGGACGTGTAGGAATTATTGTATAGTCTCTTAGAGATATAGTTGTGAAAAGTAATATATCGATATAAGTCGTAATAGTTGTGAAATGAAGTAAGATAATCGAGAAGAATCAGGAGTTTCTTTTCATTTCAGAAGTGGGATATACTCACAAAGGTACAGTAACATATATATTTTGCAATGATTTTTCTTTAAAATGAAACGATCTCCCTTTTCAAAACTACCTACATATTTGAACAGTATTTTTTTTTCTTTACTTGTATTATTCCATGCTTACGCAACCACAATGATTTCGAATTAAAACGTTTGGCCAGGGCTACCCTCTGATAACGTTTTATGCATGATGTGTAGATGTATCAGGGCATTTGGCCGGGGCTACTCCTTGGTATTGTCGGTGGTACACTACATAATTATGCAAAGGTTTTAGTCGTCGGATGTTTCTGATCGGGGCAACTCTCCGATAACATCCCACGTAAGTAATTTTCGACAGTAATGTTAGTATTGTTTGTAACCAGCATTTGGCCGGGGCAACTCCCCGGTAGTGTTAATGTTGCAATATAATTATAACGTTACAAATCTGTGTAGTCCTTGGATGTTTCTGATCGGGGCAACTCTCCGATAACATCCCACGTAAGTAATTATCGACAGTAATGTTAATATTGTTTGTAACCATCATTTGGCCGGGGCAACTCCCCGGTAGTGTTAATGTTGCAATATAATTATAACGTTACAATTCTCTGTAGTCGTCGGATGTTTATGATCGGGGCAACTCTCCGATAACATCCCACGTCAGTTATTATCGACAGTAACGTTATATATTAATGTTTGTAAACGGCATTTGGCCGTGGCAACTCCCCGGTAGTGCTTAATGATGCAAAATAATTATAACGATACAAAACTCTATAGTCGTCGGATGTTTGATTGGGGCAACTCTCCGATAACATCCCTCGTCAACAATGTGGTTGCTTGAGTTCTGTGGACATGCTACGTTATTCTAACTAATAAAATAATATTAATAAAAATATCACAATAAAAATGATCTATAAGGGAAATCGGATGTGTAGTAGTTTTAACAAAATGGTTCAGTGTGCTTGTTAGGTAAAATCATAGGTTACGTGTGCCTATTGGACCATAATATGATAAAAGTGCGCCTGTGGATAGAATCATGAGGTTAATTATGCCTATTACACCATGAAACAGGGTAAGTGCGCCTGTAAGATTTTAATACGTTAAGTGTGCCTATTACACCATGAAACAGGTTAAGTGTGCCTGTAAGATATTAATAGGTTAAGTGTGCCTATTACACCATGAAACAGGTTAAGTGTGCCTGTAAGATATTAATAGGTTAAGTGTGCCTATTACACCATGAAACAGGTTAAGTGTGCCTGTAAGATATTAATAGGTTAAGTGTGCCTATTACACCATGAAACAGGTTAAGTGCGCCTGTAAGTTATTAATAGGTTAAGTGTGCCTATTACACCATGAAACAGGTTATGTGCGCCTGTTAAATGATTTGCAGGTTAAGTGTGCCTGTTGTATTGAGATGCAGGTTATGTGCGCCTGCCATATAGTTGTGCTTACTGAGTTATTTGGTTTGTTCAAAGTATATTTTGCAGTAGATGTACGCAAGCTATCTCTAATTAAATTTAATTTGGTTTTATACAAATAGTACATTCAACAATGAAGTTATATTATAAAATATCAACTATTTAAAATTTACCAGATAACCAAATATTTTATTTAAAAGGTTTTATTTTCGGTTCCTATTGAAATGGGGTAGCACCAGATTATTACGCTGATTATATCTAATGATTTCAGATTCGATCCCAAACATTATGAATCCTTTGTTCAAAGAGGAGGCACTCCATCTGGTAAGCCACCTAAACAAAAGCGACAGAAAAGGAAGTCCCGACGTCGCAGTTCATCTTCTTCATCGACCTCGAGTGATGAAGCCCCACCATGAAGGAAGCGTAAGAGTCGCGAGTCAGTTGAGGCTAAGAATGTTTTAAGATTATTGTTATCATGGAAAGCAGAGTCAAATAAAGATAAGGGCCAGGAAACTAGATTAAATAATAATAACTATAATAATATTATTCCTGAATTTGACCCAACAAAAGGGTCTCAAACCATTGAGTGCTGGTTGCGTAAAGTGAACGAGTGCTCTACTGTTTATGGGTGGAATGACAAACAAAAAATTCACTTTTCATTAAAAAAAATTAGTTGGTCTGGCAAAGAAATGGTTTGAGGCTCTTCCGACAGTAGTTTTTACTTGGGAGGAGTGGCAAATAAAATTAAAAAAGGCCTTTCCAAGTGGACAGAGTTACGGCCGCCTTTTGAAAGAAATGCTGAGCCGCACCTCCTGAAGTGATGAACATCTGCGTGATTATTTTTATGAAAAATTAACTTTACTGACTAAGTTGAGATTGAATATAGGAAAGCAGTCGAATGTTTGTGTATGGCATTACAGATATGACAATTAGAAGTGGAAAGCACTGAATCGTTCAAATCAAATCATTTATTCACAAGAATGTTGTACAGACACAGCAGATGTATAATGTTAGCTTTACAAAAATGTCCATAACATTCTACCATGACAATGGTGTGCAAAAGTTTATTTATACAAAATGAGTCAATACACACATTTATTATGAAAGTACAAATGATGATAAAAATATTAATATTGTAACATTCGCTATCAAATACAATACGTCATATATTAAAATATAATCAAAGTCAGACTAAAATACAATTCCATTAATATTAACAAGTACCTAAGAAACTGTGAATGTCATAAAATCATTTAACCCTTAACTTGGCAGCGTATCTAGAAATGCACATGTAATTAAGAAAAAAATTGTGGCAAAGTAAAGATACATTTCACGTTAGTCGTGGTGGTTTTGAATTACTAGTGTAATGTATTTAATACCAAAAAATCACGTATGTGCTCTGGCTATAATGGGCATCAGTAGATTGCAAGATAGCGGAACGTGCGTAAGCGCCCACGATGTAGAAGGTAAGAATCCATTTTTATCTTAAAAGATATATGAATTCCCAAATAACGATACTGTATTTTTGTAGCTAAATATATTTTTTTCCGAATGTGCAATTGATTTTATGTGCATATAAGCGATTTGTTACAAAAAATCTTAGGCCTTTCATGATGTATCTAATAATGCACATTGCCAGGTGATCTACATTATACAATTTCTGGATGGTGTGCACTGAAGGATACATTGCCAGCTTTTTCTATCATAAGCTTGATAACTTTATATATATAATGTGATGAGTATTTTAAGTTATAACTACTTTTTATACATACATTATGTGAGTTTTATACATATATAATTATTTAAGCATTTTTTTTATTTCAGCCTCTCACATGAGCTGAACGAAAAATATCATTAGTATCCAAACCTGGAGCTTGTTCCGATAATGCCAACAGCGCGTGTTCAGGAGATGAACTACATTACTACCATGACCAAGATAATTATAATTTGGGCAGCTCAATTCCAACAACCCTGCCACCAGCATCAGAAGATATAAAAATATCACCAGAAAGTAAAAAATTATTCGTAGAAACTGTCAATTCCACACTATCACGACCAAACATCATACGTACTTTACAGTCACTATGGACTCTCTTTGATTCCTCTGATTCTCCCTCTTTGCTGCAAGGAATAAACTTTTCTATCAGACTAGTTTTGATACCTTCCTCAAGCTCACACAATTTAGACACCTCTTCCTTGAATAGTTCAATTGTAGAAATACCTCCTCCTTTACTCTCGCACTCTTCTATATCATTACCTTCTACTGCTACCAGGTCAAAAAGAGGACCATTAACAGTAGCAATAGAGACAGTAGTGAAGATTTGAAAATTGGAGGTATAACGAAAACCTTTTGAAGGCAAAGCTGACATTCAAGGCAAACAATTTGACAAGTCATTAGACAATATTTATTTTGTTTTTTTTTTCGTTTATAATTTGTATGACTTGATAAATCACGAATCTAATTTATACTACATGCAAGTAAAAAGAACACCATTAGACCTCACGATCGACTATATAAAGGATTTTATAGCGATTATTATCTTGATGGGAGTAATGTCACTGCCGGCATATACATATTATTGGTCGAATGCGTTGATATACGATGAATTTGAGAATATTCTGACGTAGAAACAGTTTAAAAAAATCAGAAGGTTTTTATTTCTTATGCATTTCTCTGATAATTTGAAAATTAAAAGAGTTCAGATTTGGCATAAGTCGAAGCCTAGTAACCTAAGAAAGAATGTGGAAAGAGAATGCCTCTAGACCCCCAAAGTTTACTGCGCCTACATATCGATGTGATAGCCGTTATGACCAAGTGGGCCATCTGCCATCTTTCAAGACTAAGGGGTGCTGTACAAATAGCACAAAGTATTTGTGTGACAAATGTAATGTATGCTTTTGTTTGGTATAAGAATGAAATTATGTTTACAAGTATCACACACAAATTATTTAAAAAATTACTTTTGTTTTATTCGCTAACGGGAAAATTTGATCTCATTGAACATTTTATTATTCGTTATAAAATAATAAAATGTAACTTTCAAATTATTATTTACTCGTCGATTTCTTTTAAATTTTATAGTATTTTTGAAAACCTGCTTAGTTGGCAATGTATCTTTCTAGATACATGTTTATTCAAAGTAATTTTGTAGTGTTCTTGGCAATGTGCATTTTAAGATACATGCTATAAATCCAATAAAAATCAATACATATATTTTTTTATATTTTTGTAAGGTCTATAACCATTATATAACTAATTGGAATGAAAAAAAGTAAGGAAAACTAGAATTGCAAATCCCTGCCAAGTAAAGGGTTAAGGTGTAAAAACTTGTCAAGTAACCATAATGTAATCTTTTTTTCGAAAATATTGAATGTCAAGTCTTTAAATGAATTAGACAATTTATTGTAAACTTTAATTGCATTAATAAACACATTCCTTTTACACATAGCTAACTGGCATTTAGGTTGGTAGAGTTTAAATTTATCTCTCACATTTATACTTAATATAGTATAATTCAAAGTAAAGTACTTTGGATGTTGCTTTACAAAAACACAAATATCTCTAATATACATACAAACCAATGCTAAGAGGCGAAAATGTTTAAAAATTGGTTTGCAACTATCTATACTACAGGCTCCACAGATCGCTCTCACACATATTTTTTTTTGATTAATGAATACATTTTCTATTTCAACGGAATTGCCCCAACGTAAGAGACCGTATGAGAGCACAGAAGATACATATCCGTGGTATGCATTGAGAGCATCTTCAGTAGATACGGTTAACCTTAACTTTTTTTATAGCAAAGACGAACCTATCTAGTTTGTCACATACGTAGTTTACGTGTTTTCAAATCACAATGCTCATCAATCATTATTCCTAGAAAATTGGTTGAATTAACTTCATTTATTTAATTATTTTCCTGGGTTATGTTCAATTCTATGCGTGGACTCATGTAGCTTCGTAATTGTATCATGTTCGTTTTCTTTACGTTAATTTTTAAACAATTATTCTTTAACCGGCTAATTATTTCACCAAGCGCAATATTTATTTCATTTTCATAAGTATGTGGATTTGTACACTTAACAATTAACGTTGTATCATCCGCAAATAGTACTGTTTTTTGATGAGTGACGTTTGGAAGATCATATAATATTATATAATAATATATATTTATATTATATAATAATAATATAATAAATCTTTTATTTTATCTGAACATTTTTACAAATTTGAGATAGGGACTACCTTTTAGGTATAGAATACCTGTGCCAGGTAGACCCGCTCTTCCTTATTAAGATTTATACATATATATTTCATTTAATATTTAATTCATATAAAACAATCTAGTATATACCAACTTAATATGTAACAAATAAACATGAGGTATACTTAGGTATAACGTCTAACTAAATATAAATACAGTATTACTCAAATGGTTTCTAACAAATTAAACTGTGTAAAAGAAGGTAGTTATTTGTTTACAAGCCAAATATTTTATCTTCATATGTAACTTATTTTAGAACAAATATAACAGAGGGGATAAATAATATTCTGTTTATATAGTCTAGGGTGGATATAATAAACAAAGGCAGGTAGGCGACGATACTTACCAAAATTCAGAGTACAAAATATACGTAAACTAAAAAACAGGTACAGAATAGGTTGGCGGAGTGATGTGTGGTACAAGTGACAAACGTTCATTCATTTAATTTTATTATGAATTAATTTATTATATCATTGTTTTATTTTATTTATGATATTTTATGTTTGAGTCTATAAAAAGACTTTATTATAAAAATATATGCATATATTTATATAGATATATTATATTAAATGATGTAGGTGATAAGTAGGTGTTTTGTGAGTCATGTAAATCAATAAAATTGCAGCATAGATTCTACTTCAGCGTAATCCAAAGTCATGAGCCAATTACGTACAATATATTTGCATTCATATACGGTATAAGGTATTATGTACAATAAAAACAGAAAAGGTACGCTTCCTGGTGGGACTCCAAATCTATTTACTTTATTTTTCAAGCTTATAAAGTGGTAAATTATGGTCTACATAATAAAACGCCTTAGTCATGTCGAGAAAGATAGCTGTGACAGGTTTTCCTTCGTATATGCAATTTACTATCATTTTAAACAGATTAAAACATGCCATTTAAGTGCTACTATTACTACGAAATCCAAACTGTTCTTCTTTTAATAGATCTTGACTTGTTTCATAGTCGTTGATTCGTTTTAAGATTACTTTTTCGAGTATTTTTGACATAACTGGTATCAAAGTAACTGGGCGGTAGTTGTCCATATCTGTAGTATCACCTTTCTTAGAGGTTTGACTGTAGATTTTTTTAGAACGTTTGGAAAAATGCCTTCCTCAAGTGAAAGATTCACTAAGAAACTCATAGGTTCACTTATGTAGTTAGCGCATTTCTTGAGCATTTGGGTACTTAATTCATCAATACCTACCGAATTTGTGTTATTTAGATTAGTAATTAATTTCCTTATTTCTATTGGGTCAGTTGGTTGTAAAAATATTGTATCATATATTTTAGCTTTCATAGTTTCATTAATCTTGTCTGTTTTAAATACAAAGTTGTGATTAGTCAAATTTATATAAAAATCATTAAATATTTCGTTATTGACAACAGTATTAGTATACATTTTATTATCATAATCTTTGCGTTCAATCTCTTTTTTTCATTTTTGTCACCAATTTTGTCATTAATTATGCCCCATACTGCTTTACATTTATTTTTGTTATTTGAGTTTAGAGTGTGTTATTTTCTATATATTGTTTACTCTGTAGCTGTTGTCTAGAGCCTGAGGCCTACTTTACTTTATTTGTTCACAAAAGCCACAACAGCCGTTCTTTAATTTTTTTTTTTTTATTTTTTATGCTTTTATAGGTTAGCCTTTGACCACTATCTCACCTGATGCTAAGTGATGATGTGGTCGAAGATGTTGTTCAGGCTAACCTAGAAGTACTGGCTCTCAAGGACAGCTGCCGGAACACACCGTTAGGTGCTTGGCGACAGATTTTCTACTTGAGGGTGGTAGCTAGCCAGGCGGGCATTCGCAAAATGCCCTACCACCATGCAAAAAATTATAACAAAACACGTGAATGCGCCTATAAATTAAATACACTTGATAGTGCTGGATCATATTCAAATTCACCTAACAGTTCCGTTCTTTGTTATAACTGTCATAATAGGGGACACTCGTTCTTCAAATGCCCAAAGCCTTTGGTTACATGCAAGATATGCAAGAGCCACTACTCTCCGAACCACATTGACCACACGGGACACTATTCCAAGAATAGCTAGGTGCTGGCTACAAATTTGCGAACTCGACTCAGAGATTTAATATGGAGCTGGGCTAAAGTTAAACATGCGCTATGTTGACGCATTAAGCCGAAACACTACGTTAACCGTAGATTGTCGGGCAGATATATCGAGCTAACCATCATAAGTCATCACGGGTCCCATTTTATATATGACTATTGTTCATTTTATATTGTATCATTAATTTTAGAAGTATAGTAAATGTAAATTAACTACTTATGAATTGTATATATTGAACAATCAAATTACTTACATTATCTTTTATTATACATAAATGGTAATATAATAACCAATTTTTTTTTAGTGTTAAGTATTCGTAGTGTTATTTGATAAGGAGTTATATGCATACCTATAGTCAAAATATATATAAAGCTGTAATCACCGAATGTCATGATTTAAAACTACAACTAACATCAGTAAAATTTAATTAGTTTTGCAATGAATAATTAACAAATTGATATGTATACTTTAAAAATTAATACCTATACGCAGCTACGTTGAAACTATTGAGATATATGATTATCAATCCATTATATAACCAAATTCAAATGAAATAATCGAATTAAGCTAGTTTAATTGATAATAGTGTAATAGTGTAAAATGCAAAATTGTAAACAATATGTAAACAGGTACGTGCGCCAGGGGGCAGCACGATGCCGGATGGCCGAATGTCATGATTTAAAAACTCCCACAGATTTTAATAAAGTGGCAACACAGGTATCGTGCTCCCCTCCCATTCCGTATTCGCCCCACCACTGAGTTACTGGGGAAGGGGTGGTACCGAGCGATGCCGAGGCATTCTGGGCAGACGACTCCTTGGCTCCGGACGTGTAGGAATTATTGTATAGTCTCTTAGAGATATAGTTGTGAAAAGTAATATATCGATATAAGTCGTAATAGTTGTGAAATAAAGTAAGATAATCGAGAAGAATCAGGAGTTTCTTTTCATTTCATTTCATAAAAATAAACAACAAAATTTCAACACCGAACATCAACATAATATCATCCGTGTCTTTTACGCACATTGATGAGAAGCTTGTTTTTGATACCATCATGAAATTGCCCATGGGAAAAGCGGTTGGTCATGATCGGATAGCTGTTGAACATCTCCGTTCCGGTGGTCCGTGGGTTATAGCTTTTTATCTGTATTTTTAACGCATGTTTCAGGCATTCATACCTGCCTCCTGACCTTCTTAAGTCAGTGATATTGCCAATTATAAAGAGTAAGACGACGAGTGCTTCGTTAGGTTCCAACTACAGACCGATCTCGATTTCCACGGCATGTTCAAAGGTCATCGATTCTATTTTACTTCGCTTCCTTTCCGAACACATAGTAATAAATAGTGCACAGTTTGGTTTTCAGAAGCAAAGTTCTACGGATATGGGTATTTTTGGCTTGAAACAAATAGTCGACTATTACACCTCCAGACAGACCAACGTCTATGCTTGTTTCCTGGATTTGAGTCGTCTTTTTGATAGAGTTAAATATCAGATCCTGTGGGAGTAACTTATAAGCGCAACTTATACCCAACGACATCATTATGCTTCTCCAATCGTGGTACAAAAGTCAAAATAATGTGGTTCGCTGGCGCGATGCGTACTCCAACGAGTTTGTGGTACCGAGTGGAGTGAGACAGGGAGGACACAGATCGCCTTTACTTTTTAATTTGTACATAAATGCACTGATCGAGGAACTGAACAGCGCTGGTGTCGGCTCTTCAATCGGAATGAAATGTATGAATAACCTGAGTTACGCCGACGATATGGTTCTGCTGAGCCCCTCCATCAGTGCCATGAGAGTATTACTAAGCAAGTGCGAAAAATACGCTGCAACCCATAAACTACAGAACAACATTGAGAAGTCAGTAGCAATGGTGTTCGGAGCTACCAAAAAGGATCTAATAAATAATTTAACACATTGGCTAAATATTGTTTTGTGTGACCGCACAAAAAAAATGCGTACGGGCAATTTGTGGAGCCTGATCTCCAGATAGCTATCGGCCTATTTTCAAAGAATACAATATCCTTCCATTAGCTTGCATGTAATAATAATAATAGTTTATTCAAAGAAATTGCACATACAATATTTCTTCAGCTTAGATATAATGTAGGTATATAATACAAGTATATCAATTAGCTAGAAAATTTGTACATTTTAAGCTAGAGTATCTGCTGCTGAACTAGGCTCATCACCTGTATTTCAGCATACAGCGCTCCTCCCCTTATATAGGACTGCTACTAGCCTCAACTTTAGTATTTTATATTGATAAAACTCATACAAATGATTTCTTAAACTATTTTGTGAGACTGTGCCTCTCTTTGAATAAATGAATTTATGAGTGTGTGAGTGTGAGAGGGTGTGTGCACCTATCATTTGTGTGTTATGTATTGGATGTTTGTGTAAGGCAACCCAAAATAAATGTATTTGTGGTAATTAAATTAACATTTTTAGAATTTCTTCAGACTCTTCATATGATATGATAGAGTTTTTAGCCAATTTTCAACTTTAATATTAACTTCTTTTTGTATCAGAGGATACATGTTTAATAGTTTGTTAATTTCATTATACAAGAGAGGCAATACAAGGTAAACATAAAATCTATTAATAAAAACAGTGCTAAAACGTTGGGTTTGATCACAAACCTTGTATTTTAATCTTTTTTGTAACATTTGTGGCTCAAAGTGTAAACCACTGTGTTGTTTTGAGATTATACTCATAATAAAAAGTTGACGCACGGTTAGCACATCACATGAAGCGTTAAGCAATGAAGTAGGGTATAAATATAAAATAAATATTTACGCCATAGAAGTTTATAAATTTGTCCAGGATCACCCAGAGGTTTTTGACAAGCATTCTGACGTGATGCAAAAACAAACCAGGCATCGAAATAGACTTTATTTCCATCCTGTAGATTACAATTGTCTAAAAATAACGCTTGTATTATTGCAATAAAGATTTATAAAAAAAAATACCTAACGATATATAAAAAATTAAATAAGACCAAATTTAAGCAAACATTGAAATCATGGTTGCTAAGAATTTGTTTCTACAGCGTTGAGGAATATTTTAAATTTAAATAAACATTAAAATATACTTAGTACAGAAATAGAACAGAAGACGTTGTATGTAATTATTGAAATTGTATCATTTGAATTGTGTTTATTTATAACTTATGACATCTAACTATTAATCGCATAAATTTGACTATCTCACTGTTTTTTCTTATTATATAAACTTTACTTTTCGTTTAGTTAAATCAATGTAATGATAATAATTAAATAAGGTTGTGTATAATAATTAATAAATTTAATCGTATATATAATTCAGTAGCATTAAGAAAACTCATAGGTATTTTTTTGAACATGTTGCACACGTTGTTGCTTGATATGAGGTAGATTGTACATGGTAAATATAAAATTTATGAACTTTGTACGACTAAAATTATATGCAATAAATGAATGTAAATTTGAAAATTTTGGAAAACAGAAAACCTGTTTCTTCGTTTAGGTACCTGGGACATGAAATCGCCAGTGATCTCGTGGACGACCATGACTTAGATAGAGAAAGACGGTATCTTGCGGTTAGAGCCAACATTAGGTAGAAAGTTTGCTAGTTGCTCACGTGATGCGAAAATATTGCTCTTTAAGACGTATTGTACTGCACTTTACACTCCACAATTATGGCGTAAATACAAGGTGGAAAGTTACGTACGCTTCAAGTATACAAATGACTCTTTCCGCATAATGTTTCGCCTTCCGCGGTGGTGCAGCGCTTCCATTTTGTTCGCGGAGGCCCGCGTGCCGGTTCTCAGAACGTTGATAAGACACCGTATTGCCAGATTTAGAGTAACACTGTCGAAGTCTGTAAATGCGACGGTTAAAACGATTTATGAACATTGTTTTAATTTAAAAAAATATTGGTCTAAATTATTAATGTAAGCAAACAGAAGTCTAATGTAATTCTATTTAATTTAGTAATTGTCTTCTTATGTATCTGATTTATCTGTAATAAATGATTATTATTATTATCAAATGGAGCGCAGCCGCTAGGTGCCGCCACTTTTTCCGGCTTAAACTTATAATAAAAATGTGAAACGCCTCATAACGCTTTTTATTTAGCGCGCATGACAATATTTATGTCCATCTAATAAAAGTTCATTTACAAACTTTTTATTCAAAATTACGTAACTGAGGCTAGGGGAAATACTAGTATCTGAATAACAACAAAACTGCGGCAAAAGTTCTACCCCAAAAAAGAGGGGTAGGAATTGAATTCCCCTTGCCACATTACGAGTAATTGTATGTAGGACAATAATTCCCGTGCCCCTTATTAATATCTTTTTTTAAATTCTGCAGTATCAATAAACCCTTTTTCCACTCTAACTTACTTTCTAGCTTTTAAACAGTCTCGCGTCTTATTAAGGGTTATAATTTTCTAATTTATAATATTTTTTATAGGATAGGAGGGCATACGAGCACCAGGTGAGCTGTGTTTGCGGCTCTCCTGTGCCATAAATGAAACCTATACAAATTTGATGAATTAGGATGCTAAGCTGATCCCCAAGACGCCTGCCAAGCGTGGGGATTACGGCAAATCCCCCCCATAATGGGGGAGGCTGTGTTCAGCAGTGGACAATCCGACTGATACAGTACAGTACAGGATGCTAAGTCTTTATACTGGTTGAGGAAGCAAGGGAAGTGTCTTCTAACAGAGCTACAATATGCAATTTAAAAGAGACATTTTCTTGAAAACCATATTTTCAAAACCTTGAGCTTATAACCCTTCCCTCGCTGTATAATATATTAGAAATGGTACAACAAACAAGGTTTTTTTTTTAAACTATGAATGTTTGAACAGCCAGAGCCATAAGAACAGCCCATCATAACAATGCTGTGTTTGGAAAAAGCTTGTTATATATAGCACTTAAAATAAACAAGAAAGTTCCAGGATGCTTTAAAAATTAAATAGTTTTAGTGTCTCTAAATCAAAGTTTAAATTATTTTTGATAACAATGGCTTATACAATACAATACGAGTACAATAACTCTTTATTGCAAACCAATTTACAAATTTTAATGCTTATTATTCCATTAATGAATATTTTGATGATAAAATTTGAATTTGGGTTTATGAATTGTATTATATAGTATAATTGATATAACTCTAATAGTGACATAGAATGTATTTCTAGAATATATGTTTTGTGTGTATTTCGATGTTATTTTTTAATTTAATCACACAAATATTGTCAGACTTGTTTTGAAATAAAAACTTCTTAAACATTAATCAAAATTTAGCGAATACTCATGTGTGAGATTTGCAAACAGGTTAGAACATGGCGAACAAAACATTGTTAATAACAACATTTGTAATTGAATTTAACCCCCGTTTAAGAAAATAAAGAATTTGAATTTGAGGGATATGACAAATAGGGATATTTTACCGGTAAACGGACTGTCTTCAAACAGAGGGATAGTTTAGCTGTAAACTTATGTCTTCTTGGAGTTAAATTGGACTAAGTTCATTCGGCTCCAATATTTTATTTTTAAAATGTGCATTTTAAATTTGAAATAAGTTCAAATGTCTTCTGTGTGAAATTCCTTCTCCCAAAAGTGAGATAAGTGTAATAGGAGTAAATTAAATATACTCCACTATTCATAGATATCCAGATACGCCAGCACATCTGCTGTAGGAGTCGGTTGTCCCCTCGATGCGCAAGTGGTGCTGCCAGCAGCAGCCAGCAGTTACAGGAACTTTGGTAGAGTATGCAGCGGCGCTTACGGAACACCCGCTCCACAGCAATCTAATGTTGGCACGGTCTCCGCTGATGGTGCCACTGCGGTTATTCTGGCTCAGTCAGGCTGTGGCCAGTCCCTTCGCGACAGTAATACTGTTGTTTTCGATGGCACATACCTAACAGTCCCGGCTGGGTTGCCTGCTGCCCAAATTTTAACAGTGCATAGCATAATAGAAGGGAACTTTTCCGTCCTATTTTGGTTTTAATGGAGAACCGTGGACGCACTTTATACGACGCAGCACTCGACTTTGGCAGGCAGCAGGCAATCCTCAACCTGTGACCTACGCGTAACCGATTGGTCCGAAGCGCGTGAATTTGAAGAACGCCCACAGAAGCCAAGAGGCCCAACACAACGCAGCTCGACCTGGAAAGAAAAGCAACAAGACAAAAAGAAAGGCAAACAAGAGAAGAAAGATGATGCCTCTGCTGCCTATGACTTCAAGGCTACCCAGGAAACAGCCCCCGTAGACGAACCCCTTTACGATATCGGACCGCACAGCAGCTCAATTCCTGTGCAGGAAAATTATTCACAAAATTTTGAATTCTCTGGCTACATAGACCAGATTGAACGTTCCTACGAAGCGATGAGGGGCATGGACCCCCGGCTCGACCGCCGATTACCGTTTTCCATGTTTCAGCACTCTATGTGCACCGTTCTAAACTGTTACTTAATGGATCTCGCCCTATCAAATGGAGAGAGGAAGCTGGGAAATGGGAAATGCCAGGACTTGCTTCCTGAGGACCTATGCGTCCCGGATAATCTCTATCATTTCTTAGCGAATGTTGGTAACACTACCACTGTTAATGGTGAGGAAATCAAGATTAATATACCAGAAGCTGCCATTCCTCAAGCACAAGCAGAAGACATTCCTGCTGGCTCATTTGGAGCCTTAACCCCGGAGAATCACAATGTATACGAATGCTACGTATCTCCGCTAGTTACGATGAACAGAGTACTCAATTCCCGTAGAGCACACGGAGAAGCTGAGATTCCGCCACTTCCACCGTCGATGGCACCAGCAGGAGCAGTACCCACGGAAAATCTTCTCGGCCATGGCCAAGCCCGGCAACGTATTGAAGGATTCGAGTTTCCTGAAGGCAATTCAGAAGCTGCCCGTCTCCGAGTTTGCCCAGAGTTGATGGCCCGTATAAATACCGTCCTTTTTGAGATGAAGAACAGATATAAAATGCGAGATATAGGACGTTCATCCCCTAGTCTTAGGAATTATATCGTCCCGAAGAACATTCCGGGTTATATACAGCACGTGCGTGTTCCGGAGAACACCCCTGATAACATCCGGCTCGAAGGACCATGTACAAAGCCCAAAAAAGCCCTGACGTATGAATAAAAATGCAAGGCAGTTTAGATCGGACAAATATATTCAGATCATATTGAGCATACAACATTTTACCTTAACTACAACTCAATGAAAACATCGTTAGCGTGTTTTAGCAATGTACAGCGCCATCTAGTGTAATACAACGAACTAACACAACACATGATAATGACATAATACGATGCTAGATGGCGCGGAACAAAATACATACTTAGCAGTAATTTAATTGAGACAATTAGACAACCCCAGTCTAAAAGTTTTCTTACAATTTATCATTAAAAAACTAGGATACTGACTTCATTTTTTTTCACCCGATGTTGTAACAAAGGCATTTGCAGTCAATGCATCACGCCTCGAGGCGGAACGCGCAGGGCGACTTACTAGGCGTAATCGAAAGAGGCACTATATTAAGGCCAACGTCCATATGCGGAATGAGAGAGCACTGCAGAGGGGTATAATCACTCTCAGAGAATTTCTACTTGCGACCACCCGTATGATGGACGTAGGTGTCGTCATCCGACAATGATGGGGGGAAGCCTTTACAATTTTCGCACAGAAAATTGTAAAGGCCTACGTACTACTAAAACGGTGTCGCTTAACTCGGCCCTATTACTCGCTGGGTTGCTTCCGCTGGATATTAGAATCCGGGAAGCAGCCTTGCTTTACTTGGTAAAGAAAGGTTATCCCCAGCGAGTAATAAGCGACCGAGAAGTGGAAAAGCCAGTGCCCTACACCGATGCACCACACCCAGCTTCTCAAGAAGAACTGGCGTACACATGCCTGATAGACGCAGCATCATTGGAACAACATTACAACGACGGACTAAATATCTTCACCGATGGAAGCAAAATCGAAGGGAAAGTCGGAGCAGCGCTTTCCATATAGGATGGCACTGCGGAGATTAGTACCAAAAAGCTGAAGTTGGACAATTGCTGCTCCGTCTACCTGGCCAAAATGCTGGCACTGTGCGAAGCCACTGAGAAGGCACTGAAGGGGCGAAAACCGAGCTGTAATGTTCACTGCAACTCTAGGTCCGCTCTCGACACGGTCATAGACATCACTTCCCTCCATCCCCTCGCTGTTAGAGTAGTGCAGATTCAACATAATAAAAATAAAACAACAAGGCAAAATGTTATATTAATTTTGGATTAAGGACACGCGGTGCTGGAGGGAAATGAAAGAGCGGATGAACTAGCGAAGAGCGCAGCATTACACTCTAAAACCAGGCCAGACTACGATAGTTGTCCGGTCTCATTCGACAAGCGGCAAATCCGATTGGAGTCGCTTGACGAATGGAAGCGGCGCTATCAGAGTGGAGAGACAGCCGCAACTACAAAAGTTTTCTTCCCGGACGCTGTAGAGGCCTATTGCATCATAAAAAAAGTTAAAGCTGGACCCATTAATAGTGCAATTTCTGACGGGGCATGGCGGGTTCTCCTCGTACTTATACCGGTTTAAGTGCAAGGAGAGTCCGGCGTGTCTCTGCGATCCAGAAGTAGAAGAAAGTGCTCTGTATATCATCACAGACTGCCCAATATATGGTATACACAGATTTAAAATTGCGAACGAAATATATATAGAAAGAAAATATATATGACATAATAAAAAAATAAGGATATTAGATATAAGTTTATTAATTATTGTAAAGAAATTGTGAAAAAAATTGCCAATAAAAATAAGTAGAGATTAAATAAGCGCACTGCTCTATCTTATATATATAAAGCAAGCGCTTTGGCACAATTAAGTAGTTAAAAACAAAACTAAATTTAAGAAATAGGTACTAAGAAATTGTGTCTGCTGAAAATGTCCAAAGAATGTAATAAAAATCATAGAAATAAGAAATAAAAATAAATGTACACTAGATATAAGAATTTAAAAATTGTTAAACAAATGTATTTATAATATAAACTTTCTTGACCTGTTTACCCTTATTAGAGAAATAGCCACTGGTATCCCCCAGTGAAGATATGAATGATACGACGAATGAAAGAAAGAAATAGTATGCAGAAGGAAAGTAAGAAGAATGACTGGGTATATAAAGACTCGGATTCTTGTCAGAGGTGACATTAGGATAGCTCGCGGGCCGGGACACTTTGTTGCTCACGGACAGGATATAAAAAAAGAGGCACTATATTAGGGCCAACGTCCATATGCGGAATGAGAGAGCACTGCAGAGGGGTATAATCACTCTCAGAGAATTTCTACTTGTGACCAGCCGTATGATGGACGTAGGTGTCGGCGTCATTGTCGATGACGTTCCCGACATGGCGGAAGAGGTGGAAGTCGTGAATACTAGTTCTTGAAGAATCACACTAATGTGATTCCTCAAGAACCGCGATAGAGCCTTAGCTCTATCGCGACCACCATATGTGGCTGTTGCGCCAGGTGCCCCAGAATGCAAGCTAAGCTGGGGCATTGCTCTATAGCATATGCTTGGAGAACGTTCCCACATTAGTATTAATACCATGTGGACACATTATCTGCGTATCATGCCAGGATACCAGGCCCAATAATATGTGCCCGTTTTGTAGGAGTGTAATAATTACTGCGTATTATAGAACCAAGTTATGTTATAATTGTCTTTGTGTTATTACCAGAAACATCTATCTCGCTACAGTGCCCTTCATTACTAAGCACAGTAGTGTTTTGCACACTATTGCTTCAAGGCCGAATAATATAAAATAATATATAAGGTAAAATTGATGTGTGAACATTTTTATTGTTTATGCAGCTTCCTCCCGATCTCACCTCACCTTCACCTCTGACCTTCGAGTGAAGGGACCTCTTTATCATGAGATAAAGAGGTCCCTACATCCCACACTCTGGGATACAAGTCTCAACCATGACTCTAACCTTCTTTACCTGTTACAGAAGTAAGTTCATAAGCTACTGCATATTTTCAAAAACAATTTTGATCAGTATTAACCACCATCACACATCCCTCTCATCTGATCTCTCTTCTTTACAGAACTGTTAAGGTAGTAACTCATTTTGGTTGTGATAGTAGTGCCTCTCTCGCGGAGCTTAATTAACATTGTGCATCTTATTTTGTTAGATTACTTACTTAACATTACAAAATCACAAATATGCAAATAGGTAAAATTTAAGTCATGTGCGGGATTCGAACCCGAAAAATTACTTACTTAATTTAGATTTTAATTTGATTAGTTACTGTTCTCAATTTCATTATTGTAGGTGATCATTTCTCATCTTATCTATGTTACTGAAATTTAATATTTAAAAAAATATTATCGTTTTATGATATTATCAGAATGTAGGCATTATTGCAAAGATGATACTGCCCTGTAAATGTTATTAAGCCGGTTACATATTTTGCGAAGTATCCTTGTATTTAATTTATTAAATAGGACAGAATTGTTAAAAACTAATATATAAAATGTGTATCCATTTGTAAGGGATCTAAAGTTTATCAAATAATAAAGCCCATTTCACTTGTCAGGTACGTCATCATAAGTCAGTATTTATGTTCAGCGGCGCAGGCGCGGCTACTAATCGTACATAGACCAAAGAATTTTTGAAAAAGACGCATGTCTATTGCAAGGACATCTATGGACAAGATGAAGAAAGTATGGAGGAATAGAAACATCGCCAAAACCTCGAAGACTAGGGTCGTGCGGACAGAAGGATGCTAGGAGTTTCCTGGACTGAGTTCCAAACATACGTCTCCATACTCCAAGAGTTCGGCATAAAGCAGCGTCTATTTACAACAGTACAGTCTCGCATCCTTACCTGTTATAATCTGTCCATAGAGCGCCTAGTCGTACAGGGCAATGTGGAAGGTACTAGATCGCGCGGAAAGTCACCCACTCGATGGACCGACCATATAAAGAAAATTGTTGGTAACCCTTGAAATGAGTGTGCCAGGATGACTTCCAGCAGAGAGAAATTGTGGGGCATCGTGAAGCGTGTATTGTCTGCCAACTTCACCATTGCTACATGACGACCACGACCGCTCTGCCAAGAGCGTATCGATTTAGAAGAAGAGCTAAAATTATAAGTAAAATTTAAAGCCAAGTTAATCAAAGGACACTTGGGTATCCAAGTCGGCGCATACTCCGATCCTGCAACAACCTGAAGCTGATGCACTTCAACTTCAGTCACAGTCTTCGACGCGCCTCCATCTTAAGGGGGGAGGAGTTATACAGGCATAACTAGGATATTACACAATAAACCTTCATTGTAATTAGGTAATAAGATTACATTACGAGTAACTTTCCGCGACCGCGATAACAAGAAGCATTTAGATCATAATAGCCCTTTGTTTTATATACTTAGCTTATAAGAATTAATATGAAATAAAGTTAGTCTTGTACTGCTCTTCAAGCGGAACATACATCTCGTTCCTTTTTAAAAAGCCTTTCGTCTTAGCGCACAACCTAACTAGCGTTGAGGAATATTTTAAATTTTAATAAACATTAAAATATACTTAGTTCAGAAATAGAACAGAAGACTTTGTATAAAATTATTGAAATTGTATCATTTGAATTGTGTTCATTTATAACTTATGACATCTAACTACTAATCGCATAAATTTGACTATCTCACTGTTTTTTCTTATTATATAAACTTAACATTTCGTTTAGTTAAATCAATGTAACGATAATAATTAAATAAGGTTATGTATAATAATTAATAAATTTAATCGTATATATAATTCAGAAGCATTAAGAAAACTCATAGGTATTTTTTTGAAAATGTTGCACACGTTGTTGCATGTTATGAGGTAGATTGTACATGGTAAATTTAAAATTTAAGATCTTTGTACAACTAAAACCATATGCAATAAATGAATGTAAATTTGAAAATTTAGGAAAACAGAAGACCCGTTTCTTCGTTTAGGTACCTGGGACATGAAATTGATCAGTGATCTTGTGGACGACCATGACTTAGATAGAGAAAGACGGTCTCTTGCGGTTAGAGCCAACATGCTAGGTAGAAAGTTTGCTAGTTGCTCACGTGATGCGAAAATATTGCTCTTTAAGACGTATTGTACTGCACTTTACACTCCACAATTATGGTGTAAATACATGGTGGAAAGTTACCGTACGCTTCAAGTATACAAATGACTCTTTCTGCATAATGTTCCGCCTTCCGCGGTGGTGCAGCGCTTCCATTTTGTTCGCGGAGGCCCGCGTGCCGGTTCTCAGAGCGTTGATAAGACACCGTATTGCCAGATTTAGAGTAACACTGTCGAAGTCTGTAAATGCGACGGTTAAAAGGATTAATGAACATCGTTTTAATTTAAAAAAATATTGGTCAAAATTATTAATGTAAGTAAACAGAAGTCTAATGTAATTCTATTTAATTTAGTAATGGTCTTCTTATGTATCTGATTTATCTGTAATAAATGATTATTATTATTATCAAATGGAGCGCAGCCGCTAGGTGCCGCCACTTTTTCCGGCTTAAACTTATAATAAAAATGTGAAACGCCTCATAACGCTTTTTATTTAGCGCGCATGACAATATTTATGTCCATCTAATAAAAGTTCATTTACAAACTTTTTATTCAAAATTACGTAACTGAGGCTAGGGGAAATACTAGTATCTGAATAACAACAAAACTGCGGCAAAAGTTCTACCCCAAAAAAGAGGGGTAGGAATTGAATTCCCCTTGCCACATTACGAGTGATTGTATGTCTTGAAGTAGGACAATAATTCCCGTGCCCCTTATTAATATCTTTTTTTAAATTCTGCAGTATCAATAAACCCTTTTTCCAATCTAACTTACTTTCTAGCTTTTAAACAGTCTCGCGTCTTATTAAGGGTTATGTCTTTTTATTCATAATTTTCTAATTTATAATCTTTTTTATAGGATAGGGAGGGCATACGAGCACCAGGTGAGCTGTGTTTGCGGCTCTCCTGTGCCATAAATGAAACATATACAAATTTGATGAATTAGGATGCTAAGTCTTTATACTGGTTGAGGAGGCAAGGGGAGTGTCTTCTAACAGAGCTACAATATGCAATTTAAAAGATACATTTTCTAGAAAACCATATTTTCAAAACCTTGAGCTTATAACCCTTCCCTCGCTGTATAATATATTAGAAATGGTACAACAAACAAGGTTTTTTTTAAAAAACTATGAATCTTTGAACAGCCAGAGCCATAAGAACAGCCCATCATAACAATGCTGTGTTTGGAAAAAGCTTGTTATATAGAGCACTTAAAATAAACAAGAAAGTACCAGGATGCTTTAAAAAATAAATAGTTTTAGTGTCTCTAAATCCAAGTTTAAATTATTTTTGATAACAAAGGCTTATTATTCCATTAATGAATATTTTGACGATAAAATTTGAATTTGGGTTTATGAATTGTATTATATAGTATAATTGATATAACTGTAATAGTGACATAGAATGTATTTCTAGAATATATGTTTTGTGTGTAATTTGATGTTTTTTTTTTATTTAATCACACAAATATTGTCAGACTTGTTTTGAAATGAAAACTTCTTAACCCTTTTTAAGGTAGAGGGAATATATTTCCCACCAAATATATATGGTAGTTTCTCCAAAACGAATTGTGCTATCGACTTTTTTTTTCAATGGCAACTTTCTCTACAAACCGTTCAACTTTTTTTACTAAGAAGTTGAATGCGATCCTCATAAAAAAAAATTGTCTGTGGCGGTAGTAAGTGTGAAAATAAGTGAATTTCGGCACCTGCTGATAAATCTTTATATATCTTTAATTTTCGGAACGATCAAAAAGTAAGTTGTTATTATTCTTGTTGTCTACAGTTTATTTTACTAGTATTCAGTCAAATTTAAAATTTAAAATAAGGATTTTTTGTTCTACTTGCTTTTTTTGTGGTGTTAAAAATATTCCCTCTGCCTGTGCAGTGCTTGAGCATTTTGTGCATGTTTTTTTCTTATTGTGTTACAGTCTTGAAAATACATAAGTGGAAGAAATATTCCTTCTGCCTGTGCAGTGCTTGAGCATTTTAGGCATGTTTTTTTTTTCTTATTGTGTGTTACAGTATTGAAAATGAGTGGGAGTAGAAGAGTGCTCAACGATTTAGAAATCATTAGTGAATTGGAAGAAATTTTTGGCCTTCCCGATGATCCCAATTTATCGGACGATAATTTAGAATCGGACGAAGAAGAAGCTCAATACAGCACCACGAAACTTATTAACTTATTCGCCGAGCAGAACAAATCTGAAGGATGGTCTGACTTAAATAAAAAGGAACTAAAAGCCTTTATAGGTATTATTATAATCATGGGATATAATAAACTTCCTTCCATTGACCTTTATTGGTCATCTGATCCTGGTTTCCGCGTAGATGAAATTGCAGTAACGATGCCTGTGAAAAGATTAAAAAAAATACTGCAGTGTTTGCATCTTAATGATAACACACAAGAGCCAGAGAAGACAAGCGATAACTACGACAAACTTTATAAGTTACGCCCATTGTTAGATTTTATTAGTCGTGCTTGTTTGGAAAATGCTAGAGAATCCTCGTCCCAAAGTATTGACGAATCGATGATTATTTTCAAAGGCCGGTCATCAATGAGGCAATACATGCCATTAAAACCGATAAAAAGAGGCCACAAGGTATGGTGCCGTTGTAACAGCAATACCGGATACCTGTACGAGTTCCAAATTTACACTGGTAAAACAGGGACCGGAACAGAGGAAGGCCTAGGATATAACGTTGTAAAAATGCTGACGGAAAAGCTAATAGATAAAGCACTTGAAGAATATCACATTATTGTTACATTTGACAATTTCTTCTGTGACTATAAGTTGCTGCAATATCTGTACGAAAATGGTATCTACGCAACTGGAACTGTGCGAAGACATAGGAAAGATCTGCCCACACTTATAAAGGGTAAACGTAAACTGAGACTGGAAAAAGGAGAGTTTAAATGGAGAGTAAAGGGCAACGTGGCTTTCGTCGTCTGGCAAGACACCAAAGAGGTTCTTGTTATGACTAATGCGTTTCATCCAAAAATAGGTAAAACCAGTGTTTTGAGGACTCAGAAAGACAGCGCAAAAAACGTGATTGAGTGCCCTGCAGCTATAAAAGAATACACGAAAAGGATGGGAGGCGTCGATCGTTTTGATCAGATGAAAAGCACCTATTCAGTTGGCAGAAGAAGTAAAAAATGGTGGCTCCGCATATTCTACTTTCTGCTTGATGCAAGTATTACAAATTCCTATTTGTTATATTGCCAGAATCCAAACGTAACCAAACTGTCGAATCTCGAATTCCGTGTATCAGTGGCAAGGGGATTGATTAGCGGGTTTACGAGCAGAACGAGGCGGTCAATTGGTCAGAATTATGTTTGCAGAAATAAAGCCGTCATGTCCGAGAACCGTCAAAAGGCTTTACGGAGCTTCGATATAGCAATGTTGGAGTTCACATGCCCGTGGAATCGCCCTCATATAAACGCTGCAGGATGTGCAGCACTAAACAAAAAGATAAAAGATCGAAAATAATTTGCGAGAAATATGGAGTTTCTCTTTGCATTACACCATGCTTCACGTCATTTTACAGGCCCTAGCAGGTAGAGGGAATATTTTTCCCACCGTGTTTTTTTTATTTATTTTTTTCATTTTTTAAAAATAAATAAAAAATCTAATCTAGAAATATAAATAGTTTTATTGTATCACCTTTAGAAGCTTATGCCTTATAATAATCAAAATTTAGCGAATACTCATGTGTGAGATTTGCAAACAGGTTAGAACATGGCGAATAAAACATTGTTAATAATAACATTTGTAATTGAATTTAACCCCCGTTTAAGAAAATAAAGAATTTGAATTTGAGGGATATGACAAAGAGGGATATTTTACCGGTAAACGGACTGTCTTCAAACAGAGGGATAGTTTAGCTGTAAACTTATGTCTTCTTGGAGTTAAATTGGACTAAGTTCATTCGGCTCCAATATTTTATTTTTAAAATGTGCATTTTAAATTTGAAATAAGTTCAAATGCCTTCTGTGTGAAATTCCTTCTCCCAAAAGTGGGATCAGTGTAATAGGAGTAAATTAAATATACTCCACTATTCATAGATATCCAGATACGCCAGCACATTTGCTGTAGGAGTCGGTTGTCCCCTCGATTCGCAAGTGGTGCTGCCAGCAGCAGCCAGCAGTTACAGGAACTTTGATAGAGTATGCAGCGGCGCTTACGGAACATCCGCTCCACAGCAATCTAATGTTGGCACGGTCTCCGCTGGTGGTGCCACTGCGGTTATTCTGGCTCAGTCAGGCTGTGGCCAGTCCCTTCGCGACAGTAATACTGTTGTTTTCGATGGCACATAACTAACAGTCCCGGCTGGGTTGCCTGCTGCCCAAATTTTAACAGTGCATAGCATAATAGAAGGGAACTTTTCCGTCCTATTTTGGTTTTAATGGAGAACCGTGGACGCCCTTTATACGACGCAGCACTCGACTTTGGCAGGCAGCAGGCAATCCTCTACCTGAGCATGCAATAACAGACTTTTAGCCAGCTTTTCAGGCTGCGCTTGAGTCTATTACGGGTGTGCAGGCGCACGACTGTCTTTTTAATTTTATGAAGGCCTTACTGAGGCGCGCGCGTATGGAGGTAATTCAAGTTGGGCGCAACTCTCCAGGTTGAAAACTGGTGCAGTTGTACGGCACCTTGCGCTGGTACTAGCAGCCCAAGTGCCCCTCGGCCTGGCAAAGCTGCCATCTATTGCCCACCAACAGGGGCTGACTTTAAATCAAAATCTTGCTGACTATATTGTGAGTCAGTGGATGACCAGAGCAAGTGCTTTAATATTTTTGTATGTATATATGTTTTTAGTAACATTCTCACTTAATAACACTGAAATCCTAATTTCTGGCAGTATCTTTCCCCTCTGTCAATTGGTCATGTTATGTAAGAAAATGCTCTGGCTCCGGTAAATATCAAGCTTAGCATAGGATTTTACTACCAATTACTAGATTAACAGCGTGATACCTGCTACTACCACAGAGTTAATCATATGACAGCTTCGCTGCAGTGCTTCACTGGATAGCAGGATTATTAGCCAATACTACATCTGAGTCGGTACCAACATTTTGATCCTTAATTTAGTTAAAAATCAGTACTGCTTACGTTACTAAGTTCCAAAATGAAGAATAGGGTCTGTATCAGCCGGATTGTTCACTTCACCCCCCATAAGGGTGGGGCCAGGAAGGTTCAGCGTGCACGGACGCCCACACTAGACATCGAATGTGGCATAGAGCTACAATGCCTCTTTGCGCCGCTGCGCTCCCTGGGAGCTTCACCAAATATTTTCAGGTTCACCGGTTACTTATTACTTTCTAGTAGAAAGAAATAGTGTAGTGTGATTCTCGTTCATCATCAGCATAACATTTCACTTACGTGGTAAAATATGTTATTATTTTGCAAACCTCATGTGAGGGACTGACACCATAAACACCAATAAGAGATATAGTATTTGTTTAGTTCAATAGATATACATATATATTATATAATACAATTTATATAAAATTTTACATCTTCGCATGCTCATAAAAGATATTAGATTCATAATATTACCAAATAAGAGGGACTGAAATATGTATATACTAGTATTATAAATGCGTATACATTTATGTGTTAGCATCCGAAGATATAAAATGTTGTACTCGTAAGAGAAGTGTAGGTAATACGAAATAATAGCTGTAATGACATATAGTATAATCACTAGATGCCATGTTAATATAATCATTTATTAGTTACTTATTATATAAGATATGTATTAGATGGTAGGTAGTAATTTTTTTTTATATTTTACAGTTTATGTAGCAAACATGGAGCCTTTGCTGTGTGACATGTATATTACAAAGGTAAGTATCAAGATTTTACAAAAAAAAAATTATCTGCATGGTTCTTTTTGTGCTGTGCCAACGTCACTTGGTGTCTTCTTCAACTCCACTATATCAGCTTTCATGCATAAACAATTTTTTACATTTTCCATTCAAAACTTTTCTGTTTTAATTCTTAACCATGACATTCGCGTTAATTTCTATATCGCCTCTGGTGATAACTACAACAGAATAAACTTCACCTGTCAGTGGTGATGTTACTGGTGACGTGGCAGTACAATGTAGAATATTTCAATATTAAAATTTGTAATTGACCTTCATAAGAGCGTCGTAGACGCCTAAATTGAATAAATGATTTTGACGTCTTCACTGATGACAATTGGGACAAATTACTCGCATGTAAAACGAGGTCACTTCTTCCTAACACCCCAGTCTAAAAGTTTTCTTACAATTTATCATTAAAAAACTAGGATACTGACTTCACTTTTTTCACCCGATGTTGTAACAGAGGCATTTGCAGTCAATGCATCACGCCTTGAGGCGCAACGCGCAGGGCGACTTACTAGGCGTAATCGAAAGAGGCACTATATTAGGGCCAACGTCCATATGCGGAATGAGAGAGCACTGCAGAGGGGTATAATCACTCTCAGAGAATTTCTACTTGCGACCACCCGTATGATGGACGTAGGTGTCGTCATCCGACAATGATGGGGGGAAGCCTTTACAATATTCGCACAGAAAATTGTAAAGGACTACGTACTACTAAAACGGTGTCGCTTAACTCGGCCCTATTACTCGCTGGGTTGCTTCCGCTGGATATTAGAATCCGGGAAGCAGCCTTGCTTTACTTGGTAAAGAAAGGTAATCCCCAGCGAGTAATAGGCGACCGAGAAGTGGAAAAGCCAGTGCCCTACACCGATGCACCACACCCAGCTTCTCAAGAAGAACTGGCGTACACATGCCTGATAGTAGCAGCATCATTGGAACAACATTACAACGACGGACTAAATATCTTCACCGATGGAAGCAAAATCGAAGGGAAAGTCGGAGCAGCGCTTTCCATATAGGATGGCACTGCGGAGATTAGTACCAAAAAGCTGAAGTTGGACAATTGCTGCTCCGTCTACCTGGCCAAAATGCTGGCACTGTGCGAAGCCACTGAGAAGGCACTGAAGGGGCGAAAACCGAGCTGTAATGTTCACTGCGACTCTAGGTCCGCTCTCGACACGGTCATAGACATCACTTCCCTCCATCCCCTCGCTGTTAAAACCAGATTCAACATAATAAAAATAAAACAACAAGGCAAAATATTATATTAATTTTGGATTAAGGACACGCGGTGCTGGAGGGAAATGAAAGAGCGGATGAACTAGCGAAGAGCGCAGCATTACACTCTAAAACCAGGCCAGACTACGATAGTTGTCCGGTCTCATTCGACAAGCGGCAAATCCGATTGGAGTCGCTTGACGAATGGAAGCGGCGCTATCAGAGTGGAGAGACAGCCGCAACTACAAAAGTTTTCATCCCGGACGCTGTAGAGGCCTATTGCATCATAAAAAAGTTAAAGCTCTGACTGAAAGTTCTGACGGGTCATGCGGGTTCTCCTCGTACTTATACCGGTTTAAGTGCAAGGAGAGCCCGGCGTGTCTCTGCGATCCAGAAGTAGAAGAAAGTGCTCTGTATATCATCACAGACTGCCCAATATATGATATACACAGATTTAAAATTGCGAACGAAATATACAGGATGTCCCGTAAGTAGTGGACCAACGGGGTGTGGGTGATAGGGGGAACTATTATCTACGAAAACCACTAACCTTCCATTGACCTTTATTGGTCATCTGATCCTGGTTTCCGCGTAGATGAAATTGCAGTAACGATGCCTGTGAAAAGATTAAAAAAAATACTGCAGTGTTTGCATCTTAATGATAACACACAAGAGCCAGAGAAGACAAGCGATAACTACGACAAACTTTATAAGTTACGCCCATTGTTAGATTTTATTAGTCGTGCTTGTTTGGAAAATGCTAGAGAATCCTCGTCCCAAAGTATTGACGAATCGATGATTATTTTCAAAGGCCGGTCATCAATGAGGCAATACATGCCATTAAAACCGATAAAAAGAGGCCACAAGGTATGGTGCCGTTGTAACAGCAATACCGGATACCTGTACGAGTTCCAAATTTACACTGGTAAAACAGGGACCGGAACAGAGGAAGGCCTAGGATATAACGTTGTAAAAATGCTGACGGAAAAGCTAATAGATAAAGCACTTGAAGAATATCACATTATTGTTACATTTGACAATTTCTTCTGTGACTATAAGTTGCTGCAATATCTGTACGAAAATGGAATCTACGCAACTGGAACTGTGCGAAGACATAGGAAAGATCTGCCCACACTTATAAAGGGTAAACGTAAACTGAGACTGGAAAAAGGAGAGTTTAAATGGAGAGTAAAGGGCAACGTGGCTTTCATCGTCTGGCAAGACACCAAAGAGGTCCTTGTTATGACTAATGCGTTTCATCCAAAAATAGGTAAAACCAGTGTTTTGAGGACTCAGAAAGACAGCGCAAAAAACGTGATTGAGTGCCCTGCAGCTATAAAAGAATACACGAAAAGGATGGGAGGCGTCGATCGTTTTGATCAGATGAAAAGCACCTATTCAGTTGGCAGAAGAAGTAAAAAATGGTGGCTCCGCATATTCTACTTTCTGCTTGATGCAAGTATTACAAATTCCTATTTGTTATATTGCCAGAATCCAAACGTAACCAAACTGTCGAATCTCGAATTCCGTGTATCAGTGGCAAGGGGATTGATTAGCGGGTTTACGAGCAGAACGAGGCGGTCAATTGGTCAGAATTATGTTTGCAGAAATAAAGCCGTCATGTCCGAGAACCGTCAAAAGGCTTTACGGAGCTTCGATATAGCAATGTTGGAGTTCACATGCCCGTGGAATCGCCCTCATATAAACGCTGCAGGATGTGCAGCACTAAACAAAAAGATAAAAGATCGAAAATAATTTGCGAGAAATATGGAGTTTCTCTTTGCATTACACCATGCTTCACGTCATTTTACAGGCCCTAGCAGGTAGAGGGAATATTTTTCCCACCGTGTTTTTTTTATTTTTTTTTTCATTTTTTAAAAATAAATAAAAAATCTAATCTAGAAATATAAATAGTTTTATTGTATCACCTTTAGAAGCTTATGCCTTATAATAATCAAAATTTAGCGAATACTCATGTGTGAGATTTGCAAACAGGTTAGAACATGGCGAATAAAACATTGTTAATAATAACATTTGTAATTGAATTTAACCCCCGTTTAAGAAAATAAAGAATTTGAATTTGAGGGATATGACAAAGAGGGATATTTTACCGGTAAACGGACTGTCTTCAAACAGAGGGATAGTTTAGCTGTAAACTTATGTCTTCTTGGAGTTAAATTGGACTAAGTTCATTCGGCTCCAATATTTTATTTTTAAAATGTGCATTTTAAATTTGAAATAAGTTCAAATGCCTTCTGTGTGAAATTCCTTCTCCCAAAAGTGGGATAAGTGTAATAGGAGTAAATTAAATATACTCCATTATTCATAGATATCCAGATACGCCAGCACATCTGCTGTAGGAGTCGGTTGTCCCCTCGATTCGCAAGTGGTGCTGCCAGCAGCAGCCAGCAGTTACAGGAACTTTGATAGAGTATGCAGCGGCGCTTACGGAACATCCGCTCCACAGCAATCTAATGTTGGCACGGTCTCCGCTGGTGGTGCCACTGCGGTTATTCTGGCTCAGTCAGGCTGTGGCCAGTCCCTTCGCGACAGTAATACTGTTGTTTTCGATAGCACATAACTAACAGTCCCGGCTGGGTTGCCTGCTGCCCAAATTTTAACAGTGCATAGCATAATAGAAGGGAACTTTTCCGTCCTATTTTGGTTTTAATGGAGAACCGTGGACGCACTTTATACGACGCAGCACTCGACTTTGGCAGGCAGCAGGCAATCCTCTACCTGAGCATGCAATAACAGACTTTGAGCCAGCTTTTCAGGCTGCGCTTGAGTCTATTACGGGTGTGCAGGCGCACGACTGTCTTTTTAATTTTATGAAGGCCTTACTGAGGCGCGCGCGTATGGAGGTAATTCAAGTTGGGCGCAACTCTCCAGGTTGAAAACTGGTGCAGTTGTACGGCACCTTGCGCTGGTACTAGCAGCCCAAGTGCCCCTCGGCCTGGCAAAGCTGCCATCTATTGCCCACCAACAGGGGCTGACTTTAAATCAAAATCTTGCTGACTATATTGTGAGTCAGTGGATGACCAGAGCAAGTGCTTTAATATTTTTGTATGTATATATGTTTTTAGTAACATTCTCACTTAATAACACTGAAATCCTAATTTCTGGCAGTATCTTTCCCCTCTGTCAATTGGTCATGTTATGTAAGAAAATGCTCTGGCTCCGGTAAATATCAAGCTTAGCATAGGATTTTACTACCAATTACTAGATTAACAGCGTGATACCTGCTACTACCACAGAGTTAATCATATGACAGCTTCGCTGCAGTGCTTCACTGGATAGCAGGATTATTAGCCAATACTACATCTGAGTCGGTACCAACATTTTGATCCTTAATTTAGTTAAAAATCAGTACTGCTTACGTTACTAAGTTCCAAAATGAAGAATAGGGTCTGTATCAGCCGGATTGTTCACTTCACCCCCCATAAGGGTGGGGCCAGGAAGGTTCAGCGTGCACGGACGCCCACACTAGACATCGAATGTGGCATAGAGCTACAATGCCTCTTTGCGCCGCTGCGCTCCCTGGGAGCTTCACCAAATATTTTCAGGTTCACCGGTTACTTATTACTTTCTAGTAGAAAGAAATAGTGTAGTGTGATTCTCGTTCATCATCAGCATAACATTTCACTTACGTGGTAAAATATGTTATTATTTTGCAAACCTCATGTGAGGGACTGACACCATAAACACCAATAAGAGATATAGTATTTGTTTAGTTCAATAGATATACATATATATTATATAATACAATTTATATAAAATTTTACATCTTCGCATGCTCATAAAAGATATTAGATTCATAATATTACCAAATAAGAGGGACTGAAATATGTATATACTAGTATTATAAATGCGTATACATTTATGTGTTAGCATCCGAAGATATAAAATGTTGTACTCGTAAGAGAAGTGTAGGTAATACGAAATAATAGCTGTAATGACATATAGTATAATCACTAGATGCCATGTTAATATAATCATTTATTAGTTACTTATTATATAAGATATGTATTAGATGGTAGGTAGTAATTTTTTTTTATATTTTACAGTTTATGTAGCAAACATGGAGCCTTTGCTGTGTGACATGTATATTACAAAGGTAAGTATCAAGATTTTACAAAAAAAAAATTATCTGCATGGTTCTTTTTGTGCTGTGCCAACGTCACTTGGTGTCTTCTTCAACTCCACTATATCAGCTTTCATGCATAAACAATTTTTTACATTTTCCATTCAAAACTTTTCTGTTTTAATTCTTAACCATGAACATTCGCGTTAATTTCTATATCGCCTCTGGTGATAACTACAACAGAATAAACTTCACCTGTCAGTGGTGATGTTACTGGTGACGTGGCAGTACAATGTAGAATATTTCAATATTAAAATTTGTAATTGACCTTCATAAGAGCGTCGTAGACGCCTAAATTGAATAAATGATTTTGACGTCTTCACTGATGACAATTGGGACAAATTACTCGCATGTAAAACGAGGTCACTTCTTCCTAACACCCCAGTCTAAAAGTTTTCTTACAATTTATCATTAAAAAACTAGGATACTGACTTCACTTTTTTCACCCGATGTTGTAACAGAGGCATTTGCAGTCAATGCATCACGCCTCGAGGCGCAACGCGCAGGGCGACTTACTAGGCGTAATCGAAAGAGGCACTATATTAGGGCCAACGTCCATATGCGGAATGAGAGAGCACTGCAGAGGGGTATAACCACTCTCAGAGAATTTCTACTTGCGACCACCCGTATGATGGACGTAGGTGTCGTCATCCGACAATGATGGGGGGGAAGCCTTTACAATATTCGCACAGAAAATTGTAAAGGACTACGTACTACTAAAACGGTGTCGCTTAACTCGGCCCTATTACTCGCTGGGTTGCTTCCGCTGGATATTAGAATCCGGGAAGCAGCCTTGCTTTACTTGGTAAAGAAAGGTAATCCCCAGCGAGTAATAGGCGACCGAGAAGTGGAAAAGCCAGTGCCCTACACCGATGCACCACACCCAGCTTCTCAAGAAGAACTGGCGTACACATGCCTGATAGACGCAGCATCATTGGAACAACATTACAACGACGGACTAAATATCTTCACCGATGGAAGCAAA
Source organism: Plagodis pulveraria (assembly GCA_963890685.1). NCBI lineage: Eukaryota > Metazoa > Arthropoda > Insecta > Lepidoptera > Geometridae > Plagodis > Plagodis pulveraria. The sequence continues at coordinate 23,792,021 of OY982967.1, forward strand.
ATCGAAGGGAAAGTCGGAGCAGCGCTTTCCATATAGGATGGCACTGCGGAGATTAGTACCAAAAAGCTGAAGTTGGACAATTGCTGCTCCGTCTACCTGGCCAAAATGCTGGCACTGTGCGAAGCCACTGAGAAGGCACTGAAGGGGCGAAAACCGAGCTGTAATGTTCACTGCGACTCTAGGTCCGCTCTCGACACGGTCATAGACATCACTTCCCTCCATCCCCTCGCTGTTAAAACCAGATTCAACATAATAAAAATAAAACAACAAGGCAAAATATTATATTAATTTTGGATTAAGGACACGCGGTGCTGGAGGGAAATGAAAGAGCGGATGAACTAGCGAAGAGCGCAGCATTACACTCTAAAACCAGGCCAGACTACGATAGTTGTCCGGTCTCATTCGACAAGCGGCAAATCCGATTGGAGTCGCTTGACGAATGGAAGCGGCGCTATCAGAGTGGAGAGACAGCCGCAACTACAAAAGTTTTCATCCCGGACGCTGTAGAGGCCTATTGCATCATAAAAAAGTTAAAGCTCTGACTGAAAGTTCTGACGGGTCATGCGGGTTCTCCTCGTACTTATACCGGTTTAAGTGCAAGGAGAGCCCGGCGTGTCTCTGCGATCCAGAAGTAGAAGAAAGTGCTCTGTATATCATCACAGACTGCCCAATATATGGTATACACAGATTTAAAATTGCGAACGAAATATACAGGATGTCCCGTAAGTAGTGGACCAACGGGGTGTGGGTGATAGGGGGAACTATTATCTACGAAAACCACTAACCTTCCATTGACCTTTATTGGTCATCTGATCCTGGTTTCCGCGTAGATGAAATTGCAGTAACGATGCCTGTGAAAAGATTAAAAAAAATACTGCAGTGTTTGCATCTTAATGATAACACACAAGAGCCAGAGAAGACAAGCGATAACTACGACAAACTTTATAAGTTACGCCCATTGTTAGATTTTATTAGTCGTGCTTGTTTGGAAAATGCTAGAGAATCCTCGTCCCAAAGTATTGACGAATCGATGATTATTTTCAAAGGCCGGTCATCAATGAGGCAATACATGCCATTAAAACCGATAAAAAGAGGCCACAAGGTATGGTGCCGTTGTAACAGCAATACCGGATACCTGTACGAGTTCCAAATTTACACTGGTAAAACAGGGACCGGAACAGAGGAAGGCCTAGGATATAACGTTGTAAAAATGCTGACGGAAAAGCTAATAGATAAAGCACTTGAAGAATATCACATTATTGTTACATTTGACAATTTCTTCTGTGACTATAAGTTGCTGCAATATCTGTACGAAAATGGTATCTACGCAACTGGAACTGTGCGAAGACATAGGAAAGATCTGCCCACACTTATAAAGGGTAAACGTAAACTGAGACTGGAAAAAGGAGAGTTTAAATGGAGAGTAAAGGGCAACGTGGCTTTCGTCGTCTGGCAAGACACCAAAGAGGTTCTTGTTATGACTAATGCGTTTCATCCAAAAATAGGTAAAACCAGTGTTTTGAGGACTCAGAAAGACAGCGCAAAAAACCTTATTGAGTGCCCTGCAGCTATAAAAGAATACACGAAAAGGATGGGAGGCGTCGATCGTTTTGATCAGATGAAAAGCACCTATTCAGTTGGCAGAAGAAGTAAAAAATGGTGGCTCCGCATATTCTACTTTCTGCTTGATGCAAGTATTACAAATTCCTATTTGTTATATTGCCAGAATCCAAACGTAACCAAACTGTCGAATCTCAAATTCCGTGTATCAGTGGCAAGGGGATTGATTAGCGGGTTTACGAGCGAGGCGGTCAATTGGTCAGAATTATGTTTGCAGAAATAAAGCCGTCATGTCCGAGAACCGTCAAAAGGCTTTACGGAGCTTCGATATAGCAATGTTGGAGTTCACATGCCCGTGGAATCGCCCTCATATAAACGCTGCAGGATGTGCAGCACTAAACAAAAAGATAAAAGATCGAAAATAATTTGCGAGAAATATGGAGTTTCTCTTTGCATTACACCATGCTTCACGTCATTTTACAGGCCCTAGCAGGTAGAGGGAATATTTTTCCCACCGTGTTGTTTTTATTTTTTTTTTTCATTTTTTAAAAATAAATAAAAAATCTAATCTAGAAATATAAATAGTTTTATTGTATCACCTTTAGAAGCTTATGCCTTATAATAATCAAAATTTAGCGAATACTCATGTGTGAGATTTGCAAACAGGTTAGAACATGGCGAATAAAACATTGTTAATAATAACATTTGTAATTGAATTTAACCCCCGTTTAAGAAAATAAAGAATTTGAATTTGAGGGATATGACAAAGAGGGATATTTTACCGGTAAACGGACAGTCTTCAAACAGAGGGATAGTTTAGCTGTAAACTTATGTCTTCTTGGAGTTAAATTGGACTAAGTTCATTCGGCTCCAATATTTTATTTTTAAAATGTGCATTTTAAATTTGAAATAAGTTCAAATGCCTTCTGTGTGAAATTCCTTCTCCCAAAAGTGGGATAAGTGTAATAGGAGTAAATTAAATATACTCCATTATTCATAGATATCCAGATACGCCAGCACATCTGCTGTAGGAGTCGGTTGTCCCCTCGATTCGCAAGTGGTGCTGCCAGCAGCAGCCAGCAGTTACAGGAACTTTGATAGAGTATGCAGCGGCGCTTACGGAACATCCGCTCCACAGCAATCTAATGTTGGCACGGTCTCCGCTGGTGGTGCCACTGCGGTTATTCTGGCTCAGTCAGGCTGTGGCCAGTCCCTTCGCGACAGTAATACTGTTGTTTTCGATAGCACATAACTAACAGTCCCGGCTGGGTTGCCTGCTGCCCAAATTTTAACAGTGCATAGCATAATAGAAGGGAACTTTTCCGTCCTATTTTGGTTTTAATGGAGAACCGTGGACGCACTTTATACGACGCAGCACTCGACTTTGGCAGGCAGCAGGCAATCCTCTACCTGAGCATGCAATAACAGACTTTGAGCCAGCTTTTCAGGCTGCGCTTGAGTCTATTACGGGTGTGCAGGCGCACGACTGTCTTTTTAATTTTATGAAGGCCTTACTGAGGCGCGCGCGTATGGAGGTAATTCAAGTTGGGCGCAACTCTCCAGGTTGAAAACTGGTGCAGTTGTACGGCACCTTGCGCTGGTACTAGCAGCCCAAGTGCCCCTCGGCCTGGCAAAGCTGCCATCTATTGCCCACCAACAGGGGCTGACTTTAAATCAAAATCTTGCTGACTATATTGTGAGTCAGTGGATGACCAGAGCAAGTGCTTTAATATTTTTGTATGTATATATGTTTTTAGTAACATTCTCACTTAATAACACTGAAATCCTAATTTCTGGCAGTATCTTTCCCCTCTGTCAATTGGTCATGTTATGTAAGAAAATGCTCTGGCTCCGGTAAATATCAAGCTTAGCATAGGATTTTACTACCAATTACTAGATTAACAGCGTGATACCTGCTACTACCACAGAGTTAATCATATGACAGCTTCGCTGCAGTGCTTCACTGGATAGCAGGATTATTAGCCAATACTACATCTGAGTCGGTACCAACATTTTGATCCTTAATTTAGTTAAAAATCAGTACTGCTTACGTTACTAAGTTCCAAAATGAAGAATAGGGTCTGTATCAGCCGGATTGTTCACTTCACCCCCCATAAGGGTGGGGCCAGGAAGGTTCAGCGTGCACGGACGCCCACACTAGACATCGAATGTGGCATAGAGCTACAATGCCTCTTTGCGCCGCTGCGCTCCCTGGGAGCTTCACCAAATATTTTCAGGTTCACCGGTTACTTATTACTTTCTAGTAGAAAGAAATAGTGTAGTGTGATTCTCGTTCATCATCAGCATAACATTTCACTTACGTGGTAAAATATGTTATTATTTTGCAAACCTCATGTGAGGGACTGACACCATAAACACCAATAAGAGATATAGTATTTGTTTAGTTCAATAGATATACATATATATTATATAATACAATTTATATAAAATTTTACATCTTCGCATGCTCATAAAAAGATATTAGATTCATAATATTACCAAATAAGAGGGACTGAAATATGTATATACTAGTATTATAAATGCGTATACATTTATGTGTTAGCATCCGAAGATATAAAATGTTGTACTCGTAAGAGAAGTGTAGGTAATACGAAATAATAGTTGTAATTACATATAGTATAATCACTAGATGCCATGTTAATATAATCATTTATAAGTTACTTATTATATAAGATATGTATTAGATGGTAGGTAGTAATTTTTTTTTATATTTTACAGTTTATGTAGCAAACATGGAGCCTTTGCTGTGTGACATGTATATTACAAAGGTAAGTATCAAGATTTTACAAAAAAAAAATTATCTGCATGGTTCTTTTTGTGCTGTGCCAACGTCACTTGGTGTCTTCTTCAACTCCACTATATCAGCTTTCATGCATAAACAATTTTTTACATTTTCCATTCAAAACTTTTCTGTTTTAATTCTTAACCATGAACATTCGCGTTAATTTCTATATCGCCTCTGGTGATAACTACAACAGAATAAACTTCACCTGTCAGTGGTGATGTTACTGGTGACGTGGCAGTACAATGTAGAATATTTCAATATTAAAATTTGTAATTGACCTTCATAAGAGCGTCGTAGACGCCTAAATTGAATAAATGATTTTGACGTCTTCACTGATGACAATTGGGACAAATTACTCGCATGTAAAACGAGGTCACTTCTTCCTAACACCCCAGTCTAAAAGTTTTCTTACAATTTATCATTAAAAAACTAGGATACTGACTTCACTTTTTTCACCCGATGTTGTAACAGAGGCATTTGCAGTCAATGCATCACGCCTCGAGGCGCAACGCGCAGGGCGACTTACTAGGCGTAATCGAAAGAGGCACTATATTAGGGCCAACGTCCATATGCGGAATGAGAGAGCACTGCAGAGGGGTATAACCACTCTCAGAGAATTTCTACTTGCGACCACCCGTATGATGGACGTAGGTGTCGTCATCCGACAATGATGGGGGGGAAGCCTTTACAATATTCGCACAGAAAATTGTAAAGGACTACGTACTACTAAAACGGTGTCGCTTAACTCGGCCCTATTACTCGCTGGGTTGCTTCCGCTGGATATTAGAATCCGGGAAGCAGCCTTGCTTTACTTGGTAAAGAAAGGTAATCCCCAGCGAGTAATAGGCGACCGAGAAGTGGAAAAGCCAGTGCCCTACACCGATGCACCACACCCAGCTTCTCAAGAAGAACTGGCGTACACATGCCTGATAGACGCAGCATCATTGGAACAACATTACAACGACGGACTAAATATCTTCACCGATGGAAGCAAAATCGAAGGGAAAGTCGGAGCAGCGCTTTCCATATAGGATGGCACTGCGGAGATTAGTACCAAAAAGCTGAAGTTGGACAATTGCTGCTCCGTCTACCTGGCCAAAATGCTGGCACTGTGCGAAGCCACTGAGAAGGCACTGAAGGGGCGAAAACCGAGCTGTAATGTTCACTGCGACTCTAGGTCCGCTCTCGACACGGTCATAGACATCACTTCCCTCCATCCCCTCGCTGTTAAAACCAGATTCAACATAATAAAAATAAAACAACAAGGCAAAATATTATATTAATTTTGGATTAAGGACACGCGGTGCTGGAGGGAAATGAAAGAGCGGATGAACTAGCGAAGAGCGCAGCATTACACTCTAAAACCAGGCCAGACTACGATAGTTGTCCGGTCTCATTCGACAAGCGGCAAATCCGATTGGAGTCGCTTGACGAATGGAAGCGGCGCTATCAGAGTGGAGAGACAGCCGCAACTACAAAAGTTTTCATCCCGGACGCTGTAGAGGCCTATTGCATCATAAAAAAGTTAAAGCTCTGACTGAAAGTTCTGACGGGTCATGCGGGTTCTCCTCGTACTTATACCGGTTTAAGTGCAAGGAGAGCCCGGCGTGTCTCTGCGATCCAGAAGTAGAAGAAAGTGCTCTGTATATCATCACAGACTGCCCAATATATGGTATACACAGATTTAAAATTGCGAACGAAATATACAGGATGTCCCGTAAGTAGTGGACCAACGGGGTGTGGGTGATAGGGGGAACTATTATCTACCAAAACCACTAAAAATATTGTTCTTGGTCTTATAGTTTTAAAGAAATGATTGTTTTTAATAAATAGGTGATATTATCGTCTTATGTACACACATTTTATAATTTTACGAAATCTATCACTTATTTTTTTTGTTATTTTTAATCTAGGCGGTTAAGAATACATAGGTCTTTCTAATTAAAATCGTCTTTAGGTGTAATTATCATTAGCATTAAAATTAAAAAATAAAATAGTGCATTTTTTACATTTCAAGATGCTCTATGCGGTGTTTGAGCTAAGCTGGTGTAAAAAAAATTTATTATAGCCTAGTGAAACTTTATTTTAAAAACATCTACATGTCATACCAATTATAAAAACGTGTAACACTGTGGTTTAAAGTATTTAAAAAATGTTATGTTGTGTAATGTTTTTTTTTTTTTTTTAATGCCTGTTAGTTTTAATGCCTTTGACCACTATCTCACCTGATGGTAAGTGATGATGTGGTCGAAGATGTTGTTCAGGCTAACCTAGAAGTACTGGCTCTCAAGGACAGCTGCCGGAACACACCGTTAGGTGCTTGGCGACAGATTTTCTACTTGAGAGTGGTAGGTAGCCAGGCGGGCATTCGCAAAATGCCCTACCACCATGCTATAACGACTGCCATCCTAAGACAACAACCGGGACCGACGGCTTAACGTGCCCTCCGAAGCACGGAAGCGCTCAGTAGTAATGTCACTAGCGGTCACCCATCCAACTCATGACCGCGCGCGACGTTGCTTAACTTTGCTGATCGGTTGAGAACAGCTAAGTAGACTTCGCTACGAGCGCTTCCGAGAATTATTTTGCACGTGCACACTGGAATTCTTTTCCCGGCCAATCATAGACGATACTCGAACCCCCTCTCCTTTCCTATTACTTACGATGCAAGCTCCTTCAGTGACTTGCTTACAGCTTGTAACTACATACGTGTTTTTCTCGATGCCATTACGATTATTACTCCTTGTTGAAATGCGCTTGAATTGGACCTCGGTTTTGCTTGTGATTTGGTATTGTTGAAGTTGGAAAAATGCCTAGGCATTTTTCGTACTTCCAACTTCCCGTGAATACGCAGAAATGTTTTTTATTTACGGGCTCTGTGATGGGAATGCTCGGCAAGCTGCACGTACATATCGTGAGTGCTATCCTAATCGAGATCGCTATCCCGATCACCGCATTTTCGTCGGGTCAATAATGCCTACCTAGAAGGTCGTATTCCTGGAGTTGGAAATCCTGAAGGAAGGCCTAGAACAGTGGATGAACGTCAAATACTGGCAGAAGTAGAAGATGATCCTTCCACTAGCACTCGTCATATTTCTAGACGCACTGGTGTAGCTAGAAGTACGGTACACCGCATATTGAAACGGAACAACTTACACCCGTATCATGTACAACGAGTTCAAGCGCCTTTCTTTTTTAAATTTCTGCCGAGAGATGTTGTGTCGATGCCGTGAAGACCGAAACTTTTTAAATTCCATATTATGGAGCGATGAATCATGTTTTAAAAGGATGGGAGTGTTTAACATGCACAATCTTCATCATTGGAGTGTCGTGAATCCTCGAATAGTGAGAGAGGATCGAATTCAGCACCAATTTGTAGTGAATTTGTGGGCAGGAATATTGGATGGCAGAATTATCGGTCCTTTTGAATTACCGCCGAGACTTAACGGCGCTGGCTATCTCCAATTTTTGAGACGTGATCTCGTTAATTTGTTAGCAGACGTGCCACAAGAAGTACGCGAGAAAATGTGGTTGCAGCACGACGGTGCACCAGCCCACTATTCACGGCAAGTGACAGAATTTTTGAACGAGACGTACCCAAATCGATGGATAGGACGCGGAGGTACATTATCATGGCCGCCACGATCTCCCGACCTGAATCCTTTGGATTATTTTTTATGGGGTTACTTCAAAGAAGCAGTTTATGAAACGAATATTTCTGATGAAAGAGAATTACGACAAAAATTAAATCATGTTGCTGAATCGATAAAAAATAATGAACGGGCTCGACGAAGTTTACAAAGAAACTTTATACGAAGATGTTGGTTATATGCATAAGAGCTAGAGGAAAGCATTTCGAGCACTTAATGTAAGAAAAAATATGTGTAATAAAAGCTTTTCCATAATTAACAATGTATTTTTATTTTCTTGCAAAAATGTCCTTTGGTTCAGATAGTAATTAAAATAGGAAAAATACTTATTTAAACCGCAGTGTTATACTTTTTTGTAATTGGTATGACATGTAGCTGTTTTTAAAATAAAGTTTCACTAGGCTATAATACATTTTTTTTACACCAGCTTAGCTCAAACACCACATAGAGCATCTTGAAATGTAAAAAATGCACTAGCTTTATTTTTTAATTTTCATGTCAATGATAATTACACCTAAATACGATTTTAATTAGAAAGACCTATGTATTTTTAACCGCCTAGATTAAAAATAACAAAAAAATAAGTGATAGATTTCGTAGAATTTAAAATGTGTGTACATAAGACGATAATTTCACCTATTTATTAAAAACAATCATTACTTTAAAACTATAAGGCATTGTCCTAATAGAACGCGAATGCGCGATCATCGTAAGTTCGCGCGAATTTTACTCGTACGAACGCGCGATCAAACATATTGAACTCTAATAGGTGTCCTAACTGACAATCGCACGACGCGGTCGCGCGACTCAAATGTTTGAAACCCTATTCGCGCGAACTTAGTTCGTACGAACGCGCGATCAAACATATTGAATTTGAATAGGTGTCCTAATTGAAATTCGTGCGAAAACGTCGGAGTGGTACCGCGCCCGCGCCCCTCTCGCCTCTCGCCTTGCCGGCCCAGCCATCCGGCCGGCCGCCATTTTGTAAACTTGACGTCAACGCAACGCACGTGTTTGATTGCGAGAATTGTTTAAAATGTCATTTGAAGATAAATTGATAATTGAGGTGCGTAATCGACCAATTCTTTGGGACAAACGCAAAGATGACTACAAAAACCGTCTAAAGAGTGACAGAGAGTGGAGTTTGGTTGCGAGAAGTCTAAATAAAACAAGTGAGTATATTTTTTATTTATTACTTATTTTCTTTACTACATTATTTACGACGAATTTGAGAAATAATTAGTAAAATTCTGTCTTGCAATAATCGCAGCTCTGGAAGTGTTATTATTACGCCTGGTTCTGTTTAATGTCGTCAATGTGTTGTGCCGTCGACGATTTATAAGGTGTTGTCGATCGCTATCGCTATAATATGTTTTGTCTATATCTATTAAAATATTGTGCAAGAGACAGATTGACATTACAATTTTAATAGCGTTTTCAACCGAGGTCTCTATAGGTTTATAAAGTATTCGAAATTTCGAGGCCATCATTCCAAATGTGCATTCTACGCCAACTCTCGTAGCAGATAATCTTTTATTGAATCTTATTTTTGTGACATCTGTCGCTTGCCTTCTTGGATAAGGTCGCATTATAAATGTTTTTAGTGGGAATGCCTCGTCTCCTAAAAACACATAAGGTGCCATAATGTTAGAGTTCGGTAATGGTTCTGCGGGAGGAAGTTGAATATCTCCGTTTTCCAGCTTTTGATAGAAACTTGAATTACTGAGTACACCGCCATCACTGTCTTTTCCATATGCACCTACGTCAATAATTATAAACTTATTTTTTGAATCTGTGACAGCTAACAGTACAATGGAGTTGTACATTTTATAATTGTAGTACATGCTGCCACACTTCGCCGGCTTGTTGACACGAATGTGTTTGCCGTCCAAATTGCCACAACAATGTGGGAATTTATTTTTCATTGAAAAAGATTCTGCTGTAGTTTTAAATTCTTCAGTACTGGGAAATTTCATGTGTTTGTTATGCATATTTTTCCAAATAGCAGTACAAACTTCCAACACAATGCTTGCTATGGCTGTTTTTGAAATACGGAAAGGTACTGATAATTTCCGGAATGATGTTCCTGTTGTTAGGTACCTGTAAAAAGAGAAATATTTTTATTTTATTATAATGTAATATTTTAAAATTTATTTTGTATTCAACCTAGGTTGCTTATACTGGATGACTTTTTTTACCGTCTCGATAAAAAATGGGTATAACAGGTGAACGGAGTAGAAGCAAATGGCATACTTAGTTTTTTTTTTTTTCGAAAAAAAAAACTTCCGAATTAAAATCATTCGCGACTTGTGTATGATTTGAAATTCGATATGTTTTATCAATTGATATTTTTTTTTCAAAATTTCTCTTTCTTTGTTCTAATATGAACAGGTTTACTTTAAATTTATAGCGTTTTTTGATGATAGATCAATTTTTTCTAAGCTTTGGAAAAAAGAAAAAAAAACTAGGTATGGCATAAGCTTCTACTCCGTTCACATAATATACCCATTTTTTTTCGAGACGGTAAAAAAATTCATCCGGTATGGAGAAAAATTATTTGTATATTCTTATCACATTAATATTTTTATGATTGTTATAGAAGCCGACGTCAAAAACAAGTGGAAAAATTTGAGAGACGTCTTCATGAAGGAAGCCAAGAAAGTACGTCGTCCTCGATCGGGTGACCCAGGCAGTCCTAATAGCGATGAGACTTATATAGGCAAATGGTGTTTTTTTAAGGAACTATCTTTTTTAAAAGATATAGTGAAACCTAGGCACACCCAAAGCAACTTTCAGGATTTAAATGCGGGATCTGATAACAATGAAACTCAAAATTCAGTCACGGTTGAGATTCCAGAAATAGATCAAGTTGAAACTTCAGAAATGGATCAAGTTGAGACTCCAGAAATGGATCAAATTGAAGAAGTGGTGGAAAATCAAGAACCTGTTTCGGAATCTGTTAACGCAAGTTCTCTAGCTAGTGGTAATTTGATCCCCCGAAATAGATTCCCTACGACGACAGACGACAGCGAGTCTGGTTCATCTAGAGCAAGCGAGTTCAGGCAAAGGCAAAGACAGGCAAAAAAACCAGAACTGACGCTTTTTCAACAAAAAATGATTGAAGTGGAAAAACAAAAAATACAAGCTTTTAATGAGAAAAACAAAGAACAAGACGATGAAGACATGTTGTTCTTAAAATCATTGGCGCCATATTTCAAGTATTTAACGCCAGTACAAAAACTAAGACGAAAAGTAAAATTCAAACTTTTATTGCTGATGAAATTAGTCTCACTACCTCTTCAACATCATCTACGCCAATATCGCAATCTATATTACCCTCTCCGGTAAACGCGTCACATCATTCAATGTCGTCGGTGCGGAACTACTACGAAAAAGATCCCCTAGGTCTACACGAGTACGATACTGAGCTATCCGTAAATGATTACTAACTTTGCAGTTTGTTTGTTTTTTTTTTACTTTGAACTTAAATAAACCTTCATTTTAATTTATACCTACGTAATTTGTTTTCCTTTCCTTCAATAAATTAAATTAGTCAGCGAAATTCAAATCCAAAAGACTTGAAATCTCAAATATAATTTATACAAAGTGCGTAGTTCCCAAATGTTCTGCAGAAATTGGCTGACTGATTTAATTAAAAAAAAAAAAACAATATAATCGAAAAGGTACATAGTCAACAGCACATCAAGCGTAACACATTGTGTGACTTTTATACGCATGATGTAGTGTTAACTGTTCAAGTTTTATCAACTTCATCAAATAAAGAGGATTGATTCACATACAATCACTCGATTTTTTTTTGTTTTGATTTAATTTTTTTTTCTTGGCTTTCTTTTTCCTTGATTCCTTTATCGATACTGAGTCTACCCCTAAGTTATTGCACGCAATTACTTTAACACCCTGTATATTTGAACAAGTACCTAGTAAATTATTATAGAAATTACACTCACCTAATCGTCAGCACCAATCTTTCCTCCACACTTATAGGTTTTCTGTAGTTGGTATCAACATGATTGCAATCGTCTCTGATCATATTGCATAGGTAGTCAAATGCTTCTGGTGACATAGACATATAATCATAAAATGCAGACTCATCTTCTCGTAAGTCAAAATATTGATTGTGAAATTCACCACGATTTGGTCTCATTTTTAACAAAGCACTTTGCGTCCCACGTTGTTTTTTTTCATTTCCATCTAAATCCGCACAAAACGTCATCCAAATATTTCCCGACAGCCAAAATTTTGCGTGTCTGACGTCCATGGTTGTTGGTATCGACCGTGCCACTGCCCGGTCACGCTTGCTCCCGTCGTCAAATCGCGCGAGCAAGATTCGCGTAATCGCTTATTCGCGTTCTATTAGGACACCCAGTTTTTGACGTCGCGCGAACACGCGATGGTCGCATCGCTCGCATCGCGCATTCGCGTTCTATTAGGACAATGCCTAAGACCTAGAACAATATTTTTTAGTGGTTTTGGTAGATAATAGTTCACCCACACCCCGTTGGTCCACTACTTACGGGACACCCTGTATATAGATGTAAAGAAAGAAAATATATATGACATAATAAAAAATAAGGATATTAGATAAAAGTTTATTAAGTACTTATTGTAAAGAAATAGTGAAAAAATTGTCCATTAAAATAAGTAGAGATTAAATAAGCGCACTGCTCTATATTATATATATATATATAAGTCGTCTAGTATATAAAGCAAGCACTTTGGCATAATTAAGTAGTTAAAAATAAAACTAAATTTAAGCCAGCTGCCGGAACACACCGTTAGGTGCTTGGCGACAGATTTTCTACTTGAGAGTGGTAGGTAGCCAGGCGGGCATTCGCAAAATGCCCTACCACCATGCTATAACGACTGCCATCCTAAGACAACAACCGGGACCGACGGCTTAACGTGCCCTCCGAAGCACGGAAGCGCTCAGTAGTAATGTCACTAGCGGTCACCCATCCAACTCATGACCGCGCGCGACGTTGCTTAACTTTGCTGATCGGTTGAGAACAGCTAAGTAGACTTCGCTACGAGCGCTTCCGAGAATTATTTTGCACGTGCACACTGGAATTCTTTTCCCGGCCAATCATAGACGATACTCGAACCCCCTCTCCTTTCCTATTACTTACGATGCAAGCTCCTTCAGTGACTTGCTTACAGCTTGTAACTACATACGTGTTTTTCTCGATGCCATTACGATTATTACTCCTTGTTGAAATGCGCTTGAATTGGACCTCGGTTTTGCTTGTGATTTGGTATTGTTGAAGTTGGAAAAATGCCTAGGCATTTTTCGTACTTCCAACTTCCCGTGAATACGCAGAAATGTTTTTTATTTACGGGCTCTGTGATGGGAATGCTCGGCAAGCTGCACGTACATATCGTGAGTGCTATCCTAATCGAGATCGCTATCCCGATCACCGCATTTTCGTCGGGTCAATAATGCCTACCTAGAAGGTCGTATTCCTGGAGTTGGAAATCCTGAAGGAAGGCCTAGAACAGTGGATGAACGTCAAATACTGGCAGAAGTAGAAGATGATCCTTCCACTAGCACTCGTCATATTTCTAGACGCACTGGTGTAGCTAGAAGTACGGTACACCGCATATTGAAACGGAACAACTTACACCCGTATCATGTACAACGAGTTCAAGCGCCTTTCTTTTTTAAATTTCTGCCGAGAGATGTTGTGTCGATGCCGTGAAGACCGAAACTTTTTAAATTCCATATTATGGAGCGATGAATCATGTTTTAAAAGGATGGGAGTGTTTAACATGCACAATCTTCATCATTGGAGTGTCGTGAATCCTCGAATAGTGAGAGAGGATCGAATTCAGCACCAATTTGTAGTGAATTTGTGGGCAGGAATATTGGATGGCAGAATTATCGGTCCTTTTGAATTACCGCCGAGACTTAACGGCGCTGGCTATCTCCAATTTTTGAGACGTGATCTCGTTAATTTGTTAGCAGACGTGCCACAAGAAGTACGCGAGAAAATGTGGTTGCAGCACGACGGTGCACCAGCCCACTATTCACGGCAAGTGACAGAATTTTTGAACGAGACGTACCCAAATCGATGGATAGGACGCGGAGGTACATTATCATGGCCGCCACGATCTCCCGACCTGAATCCTTTGGATTATTTTTTATGGGGTTACTTCAAAGAAGCAGTTTATGAAACGAATATTTCTGATGAAAGAGAATTACGACAAAAATTAAATCATGTTGCTGAATCGATAAAAAATAATGAACGGGCTCGACGAAGTTTACAAAGAAACTTTATACGAAGATGTTGGTTATATGCATAAGAGCTAGAGGAAAGCATTTCGAGCACTTAATGTAAGAAAAAATATGTGTAATAAAAGCTTTTCCATAATTAACAATGTATTTTTATTTTCTTGCAAAAATGTCCTTTGGTTCAGATAGTAATTAAAATAGGAAAAATACTTATTTAAACCGCAGTGTTATACTTTTTTGTAATTGGTATGACATGTAGCTGTTTTTAAAATAAAGTTTCACTAGGCTATAATACATTTTTTTTACACCAGCTTAGCTCAAACACCACATAGAGCATCTTGAAATGTAAAAAATGCACTAGCTTTATTTTTTAATTTTCATGTCAATGATAATTACACCTAAATACGATTTTAATTAGAAAGACCTATGTATTTTTAACCGCCTAGATTAAAAATAACAAAAAAATAAGTGATAGATTTCGTAGAATTTAAAATGTGTGTACATAAGACGATAATTTCACCTATTTATTAAAAACAATCATTACTTTAAAACTATAAGGCATTGTCCTAATAGAACGCGAATGCGCGATCATCGTAAGTTCGCGCGAATTTTACTCGTACGAACGCGCGATCAAACATATTGAACTCTAATAGGTGTCCTAACTGACAATCGCACGACGCGGTCGCGCGACTCAAATGTTTGAAACCCTATTCGCGCGAACTTAGTTCGTACGAACGCGCGATCAAACATATTGAATTTGAATAGGTGTCCTAATTGAAATTCGTGCGAAAACGTCGGAGTGGTACCGCGCCCGCGCCCCTCTCGCCTCTCGCCTTGCCGGCCCAGCCATCCGGCCGGCCGCCATTTTGTAAACTTGACGTCAACGCAACGCACGTGTTTGATTGCGAGAATTGTTTAAAATGTCATTTGAAGATAAATTGATAATTGAGGTGCGTAATCGACCAATTCTTTGGGACAAACGCAAAGATGACTACAAAAACCGTCTAAAGAGTGACAGAGAGTGGAGTTTGGTTGCGAGAAGTCTAAATAAAACAAGTGAGTATATTTTTTATTTATTACTTATTTTCTTTACTACATTATTTACGACGAATTTGAGAAATAATTAGTAAAATTCTGTCTTGCAATAATCGCAGCTCTGGAAGTGTTATTATTACGCCTGGTTCTGTTTAATGTCGTCAATGTGTTGTGCCGTCGACGATTTATAAGGTGTTGTCGATCGCTATCGCTATAATATGTTTTGTCTATATCTATTAAAATATTGTGCAAGAGACAGATTGACATTACAATTTTAATAGCGTTTTCAACCGAGGTCTCTATAGGTTTATAAAGTATTCGAAATTTCGAGGCCATCATTCCAAATGTGCATTCTACGCCAACTCTCGTAGCAGATAATCTTTTATTGAATCTTATTTTTGTGACATCTGTCGCTTGCCTTCTTGGATAAGGTCGCATTATAAATGTTTTTAGTGGGAATGCCTCGTCTCCTAAAAACACATAAGGTGCCATAATGTTAGAGTTCGGTAATGGTTCTGCGGGAGGAAGTTGAATATCTCCGTTTTCCAGCTTTTGATAGAAACTTGAATTACTGAGTACACCGCCATCACTGTCTTTTCCATATGCACCTACGTCAATAATTATAAACTTATTTTTTGAATCTGTGACAGCTAACAGTACAATGGAGTTGTACATTTTATAATTGTAGTACATGCTGCCACACTTCGCCGGCTTGTTGACACGAATGTGTTTGCCGTCCAAATTGCCACAACAATGTGGGAATTTATTTTTCATTGAAAAAGATTCTGCTGTAGTTTTAAATTCTTCAGTACTGGGAAATTTCATGTGTTTGTTATGCATATTTTTCCAAATAGCAGTACAAACTTCCAACACAATGCTTGCTATGGCTGTTTTTGAAATACGGAAAGGTACTGATAATTTCCGGAATGATGTTCCTGTTGTTAGGTACCTGTAAAAAGAGAAATATTTTTATTTTATTATAATGTAATATTTTAAAATTTATTTTGTATTCAACCTAGGTTGCTTATACTGGATGACTTTTTTTACCGTCTCGATAAAAAATGGGTATAACAGGTGAACGGAGTAGAAGCAAATGGCATACTTAGTTTTTTTTTTTTTCGAAAAAAAAAACTTCCGAATTAAAATCATTCGCGACTTGTGTATGATTTGAAATTCGATATGTTTTATCAATTGATATTTTTTTTTCAAAATTTCTCTTTCTTTGTTCTAATATGAACAGGTTTACTTTAAATTTATAGCGTTTTTTGATGATAGATCAATTTTTTCTAAGCTTTGGAAAAAAGAAAAAAAAACTAGGTATGGCATAAGCTTCTACTCCGTTCACATAATATACCCATTTTTTTTCGAGACGGTAAAAAAATTCATCCGGTATGGAGAAAAATTATTTGTATATTCTTATCACATTAATATTTTTATGATTGTTATAGAAGCCGACGTCAAAAACAAGTGGAAAAATTTGAGAGACGTCTTCATGAAGGAAGCCAAGAAAGTACGTCGTCCTCGATCGGGTGACCCAGGCAGTCCTAATAGCGATGAGACTTATATAGGCAAATGGTGTTTTTTTAAGGAACTATCTTTTTTAAAAGATATAGTGAAACCTAGGCACACCCAAAGCAACTTTCAGGATTTAAATGCGGGATCTGATAACAATGAAACTCAAAATTCAGTCACGGTTGAGATTCCAGAAATAGATCAAGTTGAAACTTCAGAAATGGATCAAGTTGAGACTCCAGAAATGGATCAAATTGAAGAAGTGGTGGAAAATCAAGAACCTGTTTCGGAATCTGTTAACGCAAGTTCTCTAGCTAGTGGTAATTTGATCCCCCGAAATAGATTCCCTACGACGACAGACGACAGCGAGTCTGGTTCATCTAGAGCAAGCGAGTTCAGGCAAAGGCAAAGACAGGCAAAAAAACCAGAACTGACGCTTTTTCAACAAAAAATGATTGAAGTGGAAAAACAAAAAATACAAGCTTTTAATGAGAAAAACAAAGAACAAGACGATGAAGACATGTTGTTCTTAAAATCATTGGCGCCATATTTCAAGTATTTAACGCCAGTACAAAAACTAAGACGAAAAGTAAAATTCAAACTTTTATTGCTGATGAAATTAGTCTCACTACCTCTTCAACATCATCTACGCCAATATCGCAATCTATATTACCCTCTCCGGTAAACGCGTCACATCATTCAATGTCGTCGGTGCGGAACTACTACGAAAAAGATCCCCTAGGTCTACACGAGTACGATACTGAGCTATCCGTAAATGATTACTAACTTTGCAGTTTGTTTGTTTTTTTTTTACTTTGAACTTAAATAAACCTTCATTTTAATTTATACCTACGTAATTTGTTTTCCTTTCCTTCAATAAATTAAATTAGTCAGCGAAATTCAAATCCAAAAGACTTGAAATCTCAAATATAATTTATACAAAGTGCGTAGTTCCCAAATGTTCTGCAGAAATTGGCTGACTGATTTAATTAAAAAAAAAAAAACAATATAATCGAAAAGGTACATAGTCAACAGCACATCAAGCGTAACACATTGTGTGACTTTTATACGCATGATGTAGTGTTAACTGTTCAAGTTTTATCAACTTCATCAAATAAAGAGGATTGATTCACATACAATCACTCGATTTTTTTTTGTTTTGATTTAATTTTTTTTTCTTGGCTTTCTTTTTCCTTGATTCCTTTATCGATACTGAGTCTACCCCTAAGTTATTGCACGCAATTACTTTAACACCCTGTATATTTGAACAAGTACCTAGTAAATTATTATAGAAATTACACTCACCTAATCGTCAGCACCAATCTTTCCTCCACACTTATAGGTTTTCTGTAGTTGGTATCAACATGATTGCAATCGTCTCTGATCATATTGCATAGGTAGTCAAATGCTTCTGGTGACATAGACATATAATCATAAAATGCAGACTCATCTTCTCGTAAGTCAAAATATTGATTGTGAAATTCACCACGATTTGGTCTCATTTTTAACAAAGCACTTTGCGTCCCACGTTGTTTTTTTTCATTTCCATCTAAATCCGCACAAAACGTCATCCAAATATTTCCCGACAGCCAAAATTTTGCGTGTCTGACGTCCATGGTTGTTGGTATCGACCGTGCCACTGCCCGGTCACGCTTGCTCCCGTCGTCAAATCGCGCGAGCAAGATTCGCGTAATCGCTTATTCGCGTTCTATTAGGACACCCAGTTTTTGACGTCGCGCGAACACGCGATGGTCGCATCGCTCGCATCGCGCATTCGCGTTCTATTAGGACAATGCCTAAGACCTAGAACAATATTTTTTAGTGGTTTTGGTAGATAATAGTTCACCCACACCCCGTTGGTCCACTACTTACGGGACACCCTGTATATAGATGTAAAGAAAGAAAATATATATGACATAATAAAAAATAAGGATATTAGATAAAAGTTTATTAAGTACTTATTGTAAAGAAATAGTGAAAAAATTGTCCATTAAAATAAGTAGAGATTAAATAAGCGCACTGCTCTATATTATATATATATATATAAGTCGTCTAGTATATAAAGCAAGCACTTTGGCATAATTAAGTAGTTAAAAATAAAACTAAATTTAAGAAATAGGTACTAAGAAATTGTGTCTGATGAAAATGTCCAAAGACTGTAGTAAAAATCATAGAAATAAAAATAAATGTACACTAGATATAAGAATTTAAAAATTGTTAAACAAATGTATTTATAATATAAACTTTCTTCACCTGTTTACCCTTATTAGAAAAATCGGCCCTTATTAGAAAAATCAGCCGTATGATGGACGTAGGTGTCGGCGTCATTGTCGATGACGTTCCCAACATGACGGAAGAGGTGGAAGTCGTGAATACCAGTTCTTGAAGAATCACACTAATGTGATTCCTCAAGAACCGCGATAGAGCCTTAGCTCTATCGCGACCACCATATGTGGCTGGTGCGCCAGGTGCTCCAGAATGCAAGCTAAGCTGGAGCATTGCTCTATAGCATATGCTTGGAGAACGTTCCCACATTAGTATTAATACCATGTGGACACATTATCTGCGTATCATGCCAGGATAATACCCAATAATATATGCCCGTTTTGTAGGAGTGTAATAATTACTGCGTATTAATATTATAGATTTTATTCATAGAATTTTTCGCCGTAATTGAATCGCCATGTTTACCTCGGTGGTAGTGGGTAAACAACCAACGAATGCATTTCCTAGTCGGGAAGTCCCTAGGTAAGTGGACGGCTATAGAACCAAGTTATGTTATAATTGTCTTTGTGTTATTACCAGAAACATCTATCTTGCTACAGTGCCCTTCATTACTAAGCACAGTAGTGTTTTGCACACTATTGCTTCAAGGCCGAATAATATAAAATAATATATAAAGTAAAATTGATGTGTGAACATTTTTATTGTTTATGCAGCTTCCTCCCGATCTCACCTCACCTTCACCTCTGACCTTCGAGTGAAGGGACCTCTTTATCATGAGATAAAGAGGTCCCTACATCCCACACTCTGGGGTACAAGTCTCAACCATGACTCTAACCTTCTTTACCTGTTACAGAAGTAAGTTCATAACCTACTGCATATTTTCAAAAACAATTTTGATCAGTATTAACCACCATCACACATCCCTCTCATCTGATCTCTCTTCTTTACGGAACTGTTAAAGTAGGAACTCATTTTGCTTGTGATAGTAGTGCGCTGAGCTTAATTAACATTGTGCATCTTATTTTGTTAGATTACTTACTTAACATTACAATATCACAAATATGTGATAGGTAAAATTTAAGTCATGTGCGGGATTCGAACCTGAAAAATTACTAACTTAATTTAGATTTTAATATAATTAGTTACTGTTCTCAATTTCTTTATTGTAGGTGATAATTTTTCATCTTATCTATGGTACCGAATTTAATATTTAAAAAAATATTTTTGTTTTATGATATTATCAGAATGTGGGCATTATTGCAAAGATGATACTGCCCTGTAGATGTTATTAAGCCGGTTACATATTTTGCGAAGTATCCTTGTATTTAATTTATTAAATAGGACAGAATTGTTAAAAACTAATGTATAAAATGTGTTACAAAATCACAAATATACGATAGGAAAAATTTAAGACATGTGCGGGATTCGAACCCGCGTCCATCCACTCCTTGAGCCGGAGTATGCTCTAACCAATTGAGCTAACATGATATATACATATAAATATAAAATGTGTATCCATTTGCAAGGGATCTATAGTTTATCAAATAATAAAGCCCATTTTTACTTGTCAGGTACGTCATCATAAGTCAGCATTTATGTTCAGCGGCGCCGGCGCGGCTACTACTCGTACATAGACCAAAGAATGTTTGAAAAAGACGCATGGCTATTGCAAGGACATCTATGGACAAGATGAAGAAATAGAAACTTCACCAAAACCACGAAGACTAGGCTCGTGCGGACACTCGTCTTCCCCATACTTCTTTACGCTGCTGAAACATGGACTTCGCGAGATAAGGACAAGAAGAAAATAGACGCTCTGGAGATGTGGTGTTGGAGAAGGATGCTTGGAGTTTCCTGGACTGAGTTCCGAACATATGTCTCCATACTCCAAGAGTATATTTACAACAGTACAGTCTCGCATCCTTACCTGTTATAATCTGTCCATAGAGCGCCTAGTCATACAGGGCAAAGTGGAAGGTACTAGATCGCGCGGAAAGTCACCCACTCGATGGACCGACCATATAAAGAAAATTGTTGGTAACCCTTGAAATGAGTGCGCCAGGATGACTTCCAGCAGAGAGAAATTGTGGGGCATCGTGAAGCGTGTATTGTCTGCCAACTTCACCATTGCTACATGACGACCACGACCGCTCTGCCAAGAGCGTATCGATTTAGAAGAAGAGCTAAAATTATAAGTAAAATTTAAAGCCAAGTTAATCAAAGGAGACGGGTATCCAAGTCGGCGCATACTCCGATCCTGCAACAACCTGAAGCTGATGCACTTCAACTTCAGTCACAGCCTTCGACGCGCCTCCATCTTAAGGGGGGAGGAGTTATATAGGCATAACTAGGATATTACACAATAACCTTCATTGTAATTAGGTAATAAGATTACATTACGAGTAACTTCCCGCGACCGCGATAACAGGAAGCATTTAGATCATAATAGCCCTTTGTTTTATATACTTAGCTTATAAGAATTAATATGAAATAAAGTTAGTCTTGTACTGCTCTTCAAGCGGAACATACATCTCGTTCCTTTTTAAAAAGCCTTTCGTCTTAGCCCACAACCTAACTAGCGTTGAGGAATATTTTAAATTTTAATAAACATTAAAATATACTTAGTTCAGAAAAAGAACAGAAGACTTTATATGTAATTATTGAAATTGTATCATTTGAATTGTGTTTATTTATAACTTATGACATCTAACTATTAATCGCATAAATTTGACTATCTCACTGTTTTTTCTTACTATATAAACTTAACTTTTCGTTTAGTAAATCAATGTAACGATAATAATTAAATAAGGTTATGTATAATAATTAATAAATTTAATCGTATATATAATTCAGAAGCATTAAGAAAACTCATAGGTATTTTTTTGAACATGTTGCACACGTTGTTGCATGTTATGAGGTAGATTGTACATGGTAAATTTAAAATTTACCATGTACATTCTACCTCATAGATCTTACTGAATCTACCAGAAAGATCTTTGTACCACTAAAACCATATGCAATAAATGAATGTAAATTTGAAAATTTAGGAAAACAGAAAACTCGTTTCTTCGTTTAGGTACCTGGGCCATGAAATTGATCAGTGATCTCGTGGACGACCATGACTTAGATAGAGAAAGACGGTCTCTTGCGGTTAGAGCCAACATGCTAGGTAGAAAGTTTGCTAGTTGCTCACGTGATGCGAAAATATTGCTCTTTAAGACGTATTGTACTGCACTTTACACTCCACAATTATGGTGTAAATACATGGTGGAAAGTTACCGTACGCTTCAAGTATACAAATGACTCTTTCTGCATAATGTTCCGCCTTCCGCGGTGGTGCAGCGCTTCCATTTTGTTCGCGGAGGCCCGCGTGCCGGTTCTCAGAGCGTTGATAAGACACCGTATTGCCAGAAGGAGCCTTGTGGTGCATACACATGCCGTGAACTCCGTTCCAAGAGAAAGTTATGCAACACGCAGATTGCAGTTACAAGTTTTATAACTTTTTCAGGACATAGTTCTATAGGTTTCCTTAATATTCTAAATCTGTTTGCAAGTAAACCAAAGGCATTTTCTACCACTCGTCGAGCTCTCGACAGTCTGTAGTTATAAACACGATTAGGTCCAGGTTGGTTACGAAAAGGAAAAGGTTTCATTAGATAAGGCTTCATTGGAAAAGCATCATCAGCTATAATGACATAGGGTACATATTTGGCCCTACCGGGAAGAGGCCTTGGTGCCGGTATATTAAGGCTGCCGTTGCTTAAAGCATTTGAAAGTGAACAATTTGCAAACACGCCTCCGTCGGAGATCCTCCCATTGCATCCTACGTCTACATAAATAAATTTGTAATTAGCGTCAACTAATGCCATTAACACAATACTGAATGTACCTTTATAATTATAGTACAGACTCCCACTATGTTGGGGTGCTTTTATGACCACGTGTTTTCCATCTAGTGCTCCAAAAGCATTTGGAAAATCCCATTTGTTTTTAAAATCTTCTGAATTTTTTTTCCAGCAATCTTCTGATGAAGGTACCTGTAATAAAAACAATAATTAATAAAAGTTATCATTTAATATTAAATAAATAATAGCTTACCCAGTTTATGAGCATTAATATAGTTTTTAAAATAAACATTTATTATTATTATTTTCAGAATTCTCCTACTAATAACGAAAATTTGGAACCAACAGTTTCACAAAACTCCGACAACCTCTCTCGATCTCAACGAACTTCTAAACGAAAGAAGGAAGACGAAGCTTTGGAGCGAGCGTTAAGCGTGTTAGACAAATCTGATGATGCTGCCATTTTTGGTGATTTCGTGGCTGCTGCGATACGGAATATGAGATCAGAAGCCCGTAAAAGAGAATTGAAACGTAAAATTCAACGTGTCATTCTGGACATGGAAGAATTGGATGAAGCCGATCAATATTCACGTCCATCTAATTCACAGTCTTATGGTCCCCTTACTCCACTGCCAAATACGACTTGCGAAAGTTCGGAAGACACTAATGTAACGTACGAAAGTTTGTAATAAGTTTATAAGTTTGTCGATTCACCAAATTTCAACTTTTCATATTAATAACTAAATTAAAATATTACTTAAACATAAATATTTTTTTATTTACTTACCTCCATGTAATTTGGTTTTAAAAATCTATAAATAGCATCGCAACATTCTGGTATTATTTTGGAGATAGTCTGTTGTGGTACCCGAAATAGGTATGAGAGCGATCGATACGAATCTCCTGAAACGAATAAAGTTTATCATTAAAAATGTGGTAATAGATATTTTATGGTGTAAAAATATGATAGTACCTAAATATTTACCTGACGCCAAAAATCTTAATGTTATCGCCAAACGTTCTTCTACACTAATAGCTAGTCTCATATTCGTATCTTGTTTCTTAATCGCAGGTGAAATCTTGTCACATAAATATTGAAAATCGTCGTGTTTCATCCGAAGAAAGTTTTTGTAACATTCTGGATCTTCGTTTTTCAATTCAGACAACAATTGGTTATATGCCCCTAGCTGCGCTCTTCTTTTAATCCAATCTTTAACCCATACAGATCTTTTTTTACGCCGACGCATTTTAATAGAAACACATATCGCGACAATCGCGGCAGCAGCACGTCTATTCATGGCGATGAAATGTCCCAAACTGAATCGTGTAGACGGCAAATACACTTCAACCGGTACACTAAATGTATATACTAATGTCGACACAAAAAATTGCTTACCGTGTAGACGCAAGCGACACTGGTGTTGACATTTCTGTCTAGTGTCAGTGTCATCGTGTATACTTACCATAATAAATGATTATTATTATTATCCAATGGAGCGCAGCCGCTAGGTGCCGCCACTTTTTCCGGCTTAAACTTATAATAAAAATGTAAAACGCCTCATAACGCTTTTTATTTAGCGCGCATGACAATATTTATGTCCATTAACAAACTTTTTATTCAAAATTACGTAACTGAGGCTAGGGGAAATACTAGTATCTGAATAACAACAAAACTGCGGCAAAAGTTCCCTTTTTAATTCCTACCCCAAAAAAGAGGGGTAGGAATTGAATTCCCCTTGCCACATTACGAGTGATTGTATATCTTGAAGTAGGAAAAGAATTCCCGTGCCCCTTATTAATATCTTTTTTTAAATTCTGCAGTATCAATAAACCCTTTTTCCACTCTAACTTACTTTCTAGCTTTTAAACAGCGCCTTATTAAGGGTTATGTCTTTTTATTCATAATTTTCTAATTTATAATCTTTTTTATAGGATAGGAGGGCATACGAGCACCAGGTGAGCTGTGTTTGCGGCTCTCCTGTGCCATAAATGAAACATATACAAATTTGAAAATGATGAATTAGGATGCTAAGCCTTTATACTGGTTGAGGAGGCAAGGGGAGTGTCTTCTAACAGAGGTACAATATGCAATTTAAAAGAGACATTTTCTTTAAAACCATATTTTAGGTCTGTGCCTTCGGCTTGACCTTTCGGAGATTACCTGCCCTACCTAGAGTACACACATGCTTGCTACTTACGTCCATTCATGTTCGTGTGAGCTGCGGGTGGGCCCAGAGACGACCGCGCGGGGGGTGAGGCGGCGGCAGGCGTGCGATCGCTCCTCGAGCGCGCGGCTTTCGTCAGTACGCTATCATTACACGAGTGTGCGCACGTGTTGCTACGAAACGTAATCGAACTGCCCGCGTGTATTATTTTATTAGTTATAATTGCGACCTGAATGTGATCATAACGTTGTTGTAACGTTTTCTTCAGGGAAAGGCAGTTAGAACGGTAAGTAATTCACTAATTTGTTTTGTGTGAGTTGTTTGTTTTAGGTGCGGGTTAACTGTAAACAGATTGCTGAGGTTTATGTGCTCAATCTGCACCCGCATTTAGAGCCAATAAAAATGTTTGTCGGACATACCATCCACAAACTGCGACCGATAATGTGTGATACGTCGGCCACCCAGCCACTATCGTACGAGTCGCGCTGCGAGTTGCATGTTTCGTTTCCACAAACATTGCGGCCCGAAATCCGAGCAGCGCGGCGCAATACTTGGGACGATGCGGCTCAAGATTTGGGCGGCGCGGCTCAACATTTGAGCGGCGCGTCTCAAAACTTTGGGGGCGCGGCTCATCATTTGAGCGGCAACGTTCGGGCGGCGCGCCCCGTTGCCTGGTCGGCGCCGCCAAACATTCGGGTAGCGCGGCTCGATATTTGAGTGGCGCGCTATAGGTGAAAACTGTAGAGCAATTTGGTGAACTTTTTCACTTTGCTTCAGATGACCCAGCTTGGAGGAGTGGTGACACTTGGAGAGCTCTTGGATGAGCATGCCGAAACGGAAGAAGATGACGAGATTTTAGAACGGGTGAAGGTTTTGGCACAAGAGCATCTCCCCGATGGATGGACGCAATGGGAGGTGACTACAGCGACGTAGGCAGAAGTCTTTGGGGAGAAAATTGAGCCGAACGTTCTGAACAAACTCCTATTCGCTCTGCCAACCGTGGGATTAGCTCGCGCGTTCATACCAGACGCGGATCACCTGTCAGAGAAAAGGTACAGGGAGATGCGTCACAAGCTCTTGGACTGGGCGTTCACACGAGCGCTCATAATTGGACCACCTGCTATCTCAAACCGCATCCGGGGATCTGCGGCGCGCACAGAATTCGTCAAGCAATCGGTTGCAATACTCCAACCCCTATTCCACACACGATCCGAGACAGATAGAATTCTGTCAGGCTGTCTCTCTGAATCAGAAGAGATTAATCGGAAGAGGAGGTCGACGTCTCGGTTCAAAGAGCCTCCGACACGTAGACGCAGGTCAGAATCTCCACCTTCTTCCACAGCGACGTCATGTCAGGATGAGAGATTCAGTGCATTAGAACAAAAGATGGAAATGCTCCTAGAGATGGTCGTCCGAAACAAAAACAAAGATTCGGACTCTGAATCTGCCAAAGAAAACTATTTTTCCGATGGCGAGGAAGAAGTAGTTTCGGATAGGTCGGACTCTCCATCGTGGAAGGCCCCTACCTGGGGCTCATATCCAGACGAGCATGACGAGCGAAACGAAAAGGAGCTTGAGTTTCGAGCCGTCGGCTCAAACCAAAAGGGAAGGCATTGAATGTCAGAGACTGGGCACTGATAGCTGGAATCGCATCAGATACAAAGACGTAGAGAAGCAATTACACGCCGCTTCGCCATTTAGCCCGCTAAAGGTAAACACAGAACTAGGTGCTTTAGCCTCGCGACTCTCTCTGTGGGTGACAAAGCAGGAAGGAATTTTAGGCACGATAACTCACGGACTGTTGCTCTAGCGCAAAGCGCTAGCGGACGAGCTCAACGTTATTATTAAAAAGTGCCCAGACATTAGTAAGGACTTAAGGCGATTGGTGGAGGCAGAGGACTCCAAGTTCAAGTTAGTATCAGATCAGCTGCTACAGTACGTTTGCGCTAACAGGGCTGAATCCATTGAAGTTCGTAGAAAGACTTTCAGGCCTAAGAATGAACTTCTCTCCAGTGCCCTCAACAACATACCTCCTTCACCAACCCACCTGTTTGATGAAAAACTATTCAGCACGCTTATTAAGGATAACGGTGGTACATAAGGATTTTTTGCTCCATCATATACCTAGTCAGGTCATAAGTATTGTCACACAGTAAAAACTTTTCTTTTAGAATGCTGGCCACAAAAAAGTTTATTGAATTCGAATTTCGAATTGTTCATGAAAATAAAAATGTATACTTTTTAGAATTTTACTCATTTTTAAATATGGAGTGGACGCTTAAAGAATACCGTGTTGCAGTTATTGCGTTGCATCGTTGCGGTTACGCGCCAATTCAAATTTTTGACATACTGAAAAATTTGAATATAACTAAAAGATTCGTTTATCGTACCATCAAACGATACATTTGATTGATTTCTGTGGGGTTACGTGAATTATCTAGTCTATGCAGACAATCCACAGTCAATTGCCGCCCTGAAGGCCAACATAACCCGCGCTCTTCGTGAAATTGAGCCTCATTTATGAGAAAATGTCATCTAAAATTGGTCTACCAGGATACATCACCTAAAGCGGAGTAGCGGCGGCCATTTGGCTGAAACTATATTCCATACATAATGTCAGCGAATATCCTTTAAAAACAAATAAAAATTCTAGCATTATCACTTAAACAGGTTATTTAATTTAATTTTTAAGTTCGCGCGCTCCTTATGAAAACCCCTTTATATCTTTAGTTCCTAAACTTAAATATTATTTCAGCAAAACGATTACGAAAAAAAACCTCGATAGATTTAATTTTTTAAATATATGCTTTTTAAATTTTATTATCGCCGATATCTTAAGACTATAATAAATTATAATACTAAATATTTTTTTTACAAAATATCAACAGTAATCCATATTTTTTCGATAAGTGTTTCTAAATATATACTTACTATTTAATCAATATCTTTAGTGAATGATTTTCTTACATTTTTTTCTCAAAATGAACTACGAGATTTCTTGCCCGTACGCCCGTGACCCGTGACAGCGATCAACGACGGTACTGTGTTCGTTACTTTCGCGCACGGATTGTATTATACGATTTTTGGTAATCGACGAATATAAAAATGGAGACCCATAGTATAAAAAGTGAAAAGAATAAAGGAACGCTTACGTCAGCTGAAGGAGCATATGACAAAGATAAGAGATCGAAATCATTAAGTATGTATTGTATAGTAGAAAATGAACTCAAGTCATATCTATAGTATAATAATAACTCAAGTCATATCTATAGCATAAGTAAAAACTTAGTATATTCGAAGTTTTTTTTCCCCCGTTATTCAGGTTCATCTGAAATGATCGACTTGATTGGGTATTTGTAACATAAATTAGTCACAAGTTTTATTTTTGGTTTTCGACAGTTTTTTTGTGTATTGACACTATAGACATGTAGCTACTGTTATATACATATACGGCACCGTATGAATAGGTACCTATGTATCTGGTATAACCTGCACAGAAAAAAAGGACTTCTTTAGCCAAGAATATACATTGTCTTAATTAATTCAATTCAAATTCTTACAACAAGAATACATTCTGAAGTGAAAAATAATCGAGACTTGATATTACACTCGAATATTCTTAGCAATATTGCTTTAACCCAAAAATATTTCTTCACATAAATTATTCTTATTATTATTTCAAGTTAACGAAAACATTCTTCTTACAATAAAATAGGAATTCTTCTGTTAACAATTTATTGTCAAAATAAACTTAATTCTTTCTTGAAATATTTTTAAATATTCTTGTACGTTTTTTTTCTTTTTTTAATTGTTATTGTGACGGAACAAGCCTGAGCCCCACCTGATGTTAAGTGGACTAACCTCTGCCTATAACAGACGCATTTCGTCAACGACGAATTGCACTGCGCCCGTCACACTGAGACGTACAAAAACGGTTATATGGTTAATCTGTATGCTGTAGAAGTTGGAGCAAGGGGTATACCAGCGAAATCTCTGTATAATCTACTTAAAGACCTTGGCCTGTCAAGAACAGCCGTAACTTCCATCCTAGAACGTGTGTCTAAGGTAGCATTAGTAGGAACCTACCAAATTTGGTTAGGCAGGGGAGGAGGCTCGAGCGGTGAAGGAGAGCATTGATATATCATAAAGGGGCCCCTTAATCCTACTACTGGGTTGCAAGTCCCAGGCCCCTCTGGCCTCTTCCTCTGCAACGCTATGGACCGGGCACCCGCACGGTGAATCCATGGAATGCTAAGAAATTCGTCTCATCATGAATTGACAGCCCGGAGAGACGGGATGACGCTGGAAAGACAGAGCTAAAAGTCCGGAAAAGAAAAATACCCCTGGGACAGTCCGAGAGGGGGGGGAGGGGGGGGGGAAGAATTGTCCACCGATTTATACCCACGACGACCATGGTAATAATACTATCACTTCGCGTTCAGTTGGTTCCGCGACCGCACGCATCCAAGGACCCGGTTGTATTATTCACCGGTCCAACACTAGTGATGTATTGTGCGGTTATCGATAACTTATCGATAAAATGGACAAATTCCTGACGAGATCACCTAACCTAGTTACCAAACGACCCAGGGATGAACCAAGTTCAGTATCAAACCAATGGCAACAACCAAAAAAATTTGCTGTCGCTAAGGAGATTCCCAAAGAAAATGATACAACTACCAAGAATAGTTTTAGCAGTCTTCCAGTTGATGAGGCAGCCATGGAACCGTTCAAAGAAGCTACTAAAAAGAAATTTGTAAGCCAAATTCCACCAATCCTGGTCGAGCTCCAGGGAGATTGGAGTCATAAAAATATCAAGGATGTCATCGCAAAATATGAAAAAAGTTTTCACCTTCAATACAAGGGCCGAAATAGAGTAAAGGTCCAATGTTATTCAGCTAAAAGTCATCAACAAGTTAAAGACGGTTTACTTAAGGAAAATGTGTCGTTCCACACATTCACGCGTAAAGATGAGAAACTCTCCAAGGCAGTCATAAAGGGCTTACCCAAATTTCTTACTGCAATCTTGTCAGAAGAGCTTGCTTCAATTGGATTTCCAGGCGTGACTGTTTCTGAACTAAAGACAGTATACCCTACTGAATGTCCCCCTATTCTAGTACAACTGCCAACCGGAACCGATATGGGTAAGTTTAAACAGATAAAATACTTATCCAATTGTGCTGTGGACATACAAAGGTTCAAGCCAAGTAACAAAGCTGGTACGCAGTGCTTCAGATGCCAAGGTTTCGGACACGCATCCCGGAACTGCAATAGACCTGCAAGATGCCTTAAATGCGCTCTCGGACATCCTACTTGGGAATGTCAAAAGAAAAACCGCGAAGAGCCCGCATGCTGTTGCAATTGTCAGCAAAACCATCCTGCTAACTACTCTCAGTGTTCAGAGCGCCTTAAATACCTCGAACGTACTCAATCCAAAAGAGACGTTTTGCGCAAAAAGTTAACCACTACTGGGGAAACCACCAGTTTATCTCAGAAAATAGATTGTAATACGACCTGGGCACAAATAACAAGTACTGATGGTAAGCGCCAACAGCTGCCCCCCAAGTGAAGGCGAAGCAAACTGATCGTAATCCAAGCAAGCACCAAAACTTCATCCCTTCTCATCATCCTGTTCCAAGTACGACAGAAGATTTGCGCTTGGAGAAACCGCCAGCCCATGACTTGATCACTGCTGAAATGTTGACAATACTAAGTACACTCAGGTCTATTAGGGAAGAATTTATCAAGTGTAATACTTTTGTAGATAAGGTAATCTTAATCTTGACTCACGTAAGTGTAAGTGGTAAGTATGTGTAGTTATGATGGGCTTCGTGTACTTTACTGGAACGCTGATGGCGCACGCAGCAAGCAACATGAACTTTCAAACCTTCTGGAAAGCGGATTAAACGTTGACATAGTCGCCATATGCGAGACATTATTACCAGAACGAGTAAAATTTCATATTTCGGGTTACATATGCTATCGCAAGGACAAACGGTGCTATGGCACTGGACGTGGTGTAGCGATTTTAGTTAAAACTGATCTAGTCCATAATCTTATTCCCACTCCACCGGTCATTAATCTTGAAGCTATTGGAATTTCGTTAAAACTACCAAGTGGCAACATTACAATTTTCTCGACTTACCAATCACCGAATATGCCCCTTATTACCACAGACCTTGTTCACTTATGTTTATCGGAAGTAAAGTATTGGTTATGGGAGACCTGAATGCGAAACATCCTTACTGGTCTAAGGGTCCATCTAACCAACATGGTAATCGCCTTTATGAACACATGCTCAACAGCGATTTTGTCATACACGCTCCACAAGATTCCACTCTTATTCACTATAGAGCTGAGCTGAAACCGTCTACTCCAGATCTTTTAATAAGTAAAAACTTTAACACAATAAATAATATTGTCACAATACCTGCACTGTCTTCCAACCATTTTCCCGTTTTTGCTGATTTTAATGCAGCTATCACTCGAAAGCCAATTATTAAATTTAATTATACCCAAGCTGACTGGTTAAAATATCGAACAACCCTTAATAACAATATCGCTTTGGCTCCCAGGGTTTATGAAACCACTGATGAAATAGAATGTACCCTCACCCAATTTCAAAACACCATAATTAACTCAAGAGACTTGTGTGTTCCTACTTATACTGTCAAACCATGCAACTTAGCTCTGCCAAGACGCCTAAAAAGACTTATTCAGCAAAAGAATAGGTTGCGTAGATATGCCGCTATCGAAGAAAACAAACTATTGCGGAAAAAACTCAATAATCGAATTTGTATAATGCAACTTGAGATTAACATTGCATTAAAATCATTCACCGACAAGATTTGGCAAAGTAAATTAAAGAAGGTTGACAATGCAAAAGCCGACCTCTGGCGTGTTGTCAAGTCGCTTCGTTCAAACCCGTCTCCTGCAATCCCTGCATTTAAAAAAGCCTGTGGCTCATTAACAACTAATCAGCAGGAACAGAGCGATGTATTAGCAGAAACATTTTATAACAACATGCTCTTAACTCATGATTGGTTTAGTGACAAACAACCTATAGACTAGATAGACTGTTCCTTAACGAACCTAAACAATCAACCTCTTGATACGTATAGGGTGACTCCGGTCCGGCCAGCTGAAATATTTTTTTTTATAAAACAACTTAAAACTCGAAAAGCTCCTGGAACGGACCAGATCTCTAGCTTGCTGATTAAAAACTTTCCTCAAAAGTGCATCGTCTTACTGACAAAAATTTTTAACGCCTGCCTACGGCTTTGTTACTTTCCATCCATATGGAAAATAGCAAAGGTCATCGCCATTCATAAACCTGGTAAGAACATGTCAGATCCCACATCTTACCGCCCTATCAGTTTGCTTCCTTGCCTGGGTAAATTGTTTGAAAAAATTATTTATAAACGTTTGAGTCGTATCACAGCAAACATATTAATGAATGAGCAATTTAGGTTTCGTGTGGGTCATTCATTCAACTGTTCAGCAGCTTGCTCGAGTTTCTGAAGTAGTAGCACACAATCTGAATTTAAAAAAGTCAACAGGCATGGTTCTTCTTGATATTGAAAAAGCTTTCGACACTGTATGGCATGATGCCCTTTTATTCAAACTTATTAAGCTAAACATCCCCATTCCTATAGTAAAAACTATAAAATCATATCTGAATGATCGCTCCTTCCAAAGTCCACATCAATGAATTCTCTTCTTCCTCTAAACCGGTGTTGGCTGGAGTGCCCCAAGGATCGATATTAGGACCACACCTTTTCTTGATTTTTCTTAATGATATCCCCATACAAACACGTGCAAGGATAGCTTGCTTTGCAGACGACACTGTGACGTTCACGTCAAGTAATGACATAGATTTACTAATTGATCGACTTCAGTTATCCATTGATCTCCTTCTCTCATATTTTAACACTTAGAAACTCAAAATTAACGGTATAAAAACTGAAGCCATAATCTTCACAAGGCAACGTAGACTTCCTAGTCGAACATTAAAGATTGACGGACTTAAAATCCCTTGGAGTCGTTCCGCCAAATACCTAGGTCTCATCTTAGACAATAAACTGAATTGGTCCGAAAATACCAATTACCTGCGACTCAAAGGTATAAAATCCCTTAATGCCCTTGGCTCTGTACTCAATAGAAAATCATGCCTCAGCGAGCATACTAAGTTGATCATATATTGCACTTTAGTTAGGTCTTCAATAACCTACGCGGTGTGGAGTAGCACTTGTTCCAGTAACATTAATAAACTCCAAATAATTCAAAATAAAGCTCTTAAGCTATCGTTTAATACCCCATTTTACACTAATTTATGTAAATTGCATATAAAAGTTGGCCTACCTACCGTGAGAGCATTCGTATTCAAACTAGCTAAAAGATTCTACATTGATAGCAACCCAAACAGTAAAAATAAATTAATTTCAAATATTGGTAAATCACGTAAAATTAGTAGTAAATACAAAAATTATGACACCTACAAATTACCCCATCACTTATTCCTCGACTATGATGAATAGGTCCAGTCGCATATGTCAGTGTGTATGCCCCGCTAGCGGCCTCCGCTCCGCGCTGGAGCGCGCGCTATATCCGCACGTATTATCTAGGGATATGAGGGGCGATATAACGCGCGCGCAGCTCGCGGTGGTGGCGGTTGGCGGGGTGCTTACACTTGTGTGAGTTGTGACAAGACATGTTGCTAGCTGCTCGTTGCCAGATACTTGCCTACCGCCATGCTTTAGTTATCATAATTAATTTACGTACACCCGTTTATGTAACTACCCACTGTTATATTATATTTATATCTTAGAATGATCAACGTAATAACTGTAATGCTGTTACTAAACCTTACCAGAAACAAAATAATCAAAGAACATTGTAATCATCACGCTACGCGCTCACATTCATTTCTTATTGTAAATTAATTGTTATGAAATAAGTTTTATATAAGCAAATAAGCTTGCAAAACATGTAAATTATATATCTGTCACTTCTAAGATTTTAAATTTACACTAGAATTGTACAATTTTTTATTATTATTTATAGTTAATAAAGATCTTTTTAAAATAAAACCATGGCAATAATACTACGGACTTGCAATGACCCACGTGCGGGAAAATCTACAAGAGACGAGCCTGGTACTTGAAGTATTTAAAAACTCATGATGGTGGGGAAGCACGATAGCCGTCGGTAAGTTCTTCAACAATCACTACGGATAGAGTTGACCCTCACATATCCCAAGGTGAGCCATCATGTGATAACTACCAGGAGTCCATCAACATCCGGACACGTCTTAGCATCCCTTCCCTTAAACAGTCAACTTGGAAAGAACATGACCAAAACTTGGCAATCATCCTAGAACATCTAGGATCAAAACAAGATTTAAACAGCCAAGTAGACACTTTCCAAAACACTATTTATGACTACTTTTCTGAGCACTATCCACCACCAACTAAGTATGCTCACAAAAACAAAGAAAATACTTTTAAGTTGAAAATGAGGAGAAAGAAAAGAGAGTTAATAAAGCAACTTAGGAACGCCAAGGCCATGGGCGATAACCATCTAAGTCATCAACTGTCCAGGGCATTAAGATCAATTCTTAAATTAATTCAAGGAATATCATTACAAATAACAGAAAATCGCGATAACTTGAATAGAGCAAAACATGAGGTTAATTTTGATAAAAACCCTTTTCAACACTCAATAAACCTTTTCAATGAAAAAGTGGACAGCTTCTCTTGACCAATGAACAGATTTACGACCACTTCAAAAGCACATACGAAGTGCCCAACCATGAGAGTTCATATGAGGAAAACGCACGTCTTATCAAAATCTCAAGACGATATAGTCGCATCTCTCCCAAATGACAAAAGTGCCTCCGACCTTGACTCGAGGCTTTAATTCCACAAACAATTTATGATAGGTGCACAGACCAGCAAAGCGGGTTTTGGGTCGGAAAAGAAAATGGAGGATAAAGACGTTGTAAAATCTTTTCTACAGCAAGACGAAAATGATAGCTATAAAGTGCATGCAATGAGCTTAGAAATGCAGAGCGAATGGCTAACTATAGGTGAATTTTGTATCCCTCTGGTGTTAAAGTGGCGCACCTTGATATACGACTGGTCTTCTGCTTTATTCAAATTCTATCTAAACGCCTTTCAGATGACCCTCCCAGACCAAAGTAACTTAGTAAGATGGGGGAAAGCCACCGAAAAGTCTTGCGGTATTTGTCGGGAGGCGATCGGTACAGCTAGGCACTTGCTGGTAGGATGCAAGGTGCTCCTTGATAGGAGTCATTATTCACGTCGCAATGATAGAGTTCTCGAAATCATACGTGAAGCCGCGAGTCTCTCGGTAGCTAGAGCAAAAAAAGGTTTGACCACGAATAAACGACACGTCGATTTTGTAAAAGAAGGGCCATCTAGAAAATCTAAATCCAAGCCTTACTCCATCTTAGGCGCAGCTCCCGATTGGACTCTTTTGATGGACACGTATGAAAAACACTATAAAATTCCTGAGGATGTTGGTGTTTCGTCTTCCAGACCAGACATATTTCTGTACTCAAAAAATCTAAAACGCATGGTACTTATAGAACTTACTGTGCCGTGTGAAACAAACATTCCTAAACACCACACAATAAAAACAAACAAGTATTATGACCTAACAAATGAATTAACCAAAAACGGTTATGTGGTTAATCTGTATGCTGTAGAAGTTGGAGCAAGGGGTATACCAGCGAAATCTCTGTATAACCTACTTACAGACCTGGGCCTGTCAAGAACAACCGTAACTTCCATCCTAGAACGTATATCTAAGGTAGCATTAGTAGGATCCTACCAAATTTGGTTAGGCAGGGGAGGAGGCTCGAGCGGTGAAGGAGAGCATTGATATATCATAAAGGGGCCCCTTAATCCTACTACTGGGTTGCAAGTCCTTGGCCCCTCTGGCCTCTTCCTCTGCAACGCTATGGACCCAGCACCCGCACGGTGTATCCATGGAATGCTAAGAAATTCGTCTCATAGATTAAATTAGAGTTCTTGCGTAAACAATAATTTGTTTCGTATTAAGAATATAGAGAACTCAATTAAATATATGAAATAGTTTTGATTTACCCATTTGTTTTGTGTTAAGACTTCTTAACTAGCTTTGAAATAACTTTATCTCCACGAAAGATTTTCAGTGCGATATTATAGTAATTTACTTTACCTTTTCGTAACGATAAAGTTATTTCAAAGCAAGATAAAGAAATCTTAATACGAAACAAATGGGTTTGTAATTCAAAACTATTTCATATTTTTTTATTAAGATCTCTATATTCTCAATACGAAGTAAGTATTTTTTTACGCAAGAACTCTAATTTAATCTAATTAAAACTATTGAAAACCGTCCGTAAAGACAAAACAATTTTAAAGAAATAATAAAAAGTCTTATAACGAAACTATTGATGTGTTAAATAAAAACTCTTCATGTTCTTGAATATTGTATACTCGTTGTAGAAATAAATTATTCTTATTATTAGATTATTATTAGAAGTGTAGGTGTTAGATTTCTTTATCTTGCTTTGAAATAATTTTATCTTTACGAAAAATTTTGAATTATTTAGCAAAAAATTATAATAATATCACATTGAAGTTGTTCAAAATATTTCGTGGAGAGAAAGTTATTTCAAAGCTATTTAAGAAACCTGAATACGAAACAAATTAACTATTAAATGAAGACCTCTTAATATATTTTAATTAAGATCTCTATAATCTTACGAAATTAACTAGTAGTTCGCCTCGAATTGGAAATCGCGATATCTTGACACGCTCTTGGCTGTTTAGCTCATATTCGAACTTATTTTTTTAAATTAAAAATGGTACTGTCTGCAACACTCAAAAGTGTGAAATAACTTGTTGAAGTCGATACCATGATAGTTTAAATGTACCAAATATCACAATATTGTGCGCATGGAACCGACTTCGACAAGTTATTTCACACTTTTAAGTACTTTTTCTGGCTCTCAAGGACTGCTGCCGCAACACAGTTAGGTGCTTGGCGACAGGTTTTCTACTTGGGTGGTAGCTAGCCAGGCAAGAATTCGCTAAATGCCCTTCCACCGCGGGGTGAAGCTCAAGTCGGCGGTGGGGATCGAACCAAGGACCTACGGCACGGTAGTCCATAGCTATTAACGTTCGGGCATTATTGCTTTCAAGTGAGGCCTAGAATTTTAGCCGGTATATCATTGGTGATAATATAAATGAAAGCATATTTCCAGGGTTAAAATATCTAAAAAGTTTTTGTCAAAAACATTTCTTATAAGAGTATTTTCTTGGATTAAAATATTATCTAAAAAGAAATGTTTTGATCAGAAACATTTCTTTTGAGAATATTTTCTTGGACCAACAAATCATATTCCAGAACCCCTCTTTTTATAATGTGCTGCCAGGTTGATAAAAAAATGCTAAGATGATGCAAAAACGTGTTCGAAACGGCAGCAGGAGCGGTGCAGTCAAACCAGAAGGCGCGAAGAAATATATAGGAGGGATATCGTGTGCTTGTATTCTTAAGTTAATAACACGTTATTTAAAATATCTAATCTCAATATCATTTTGCATAAAGTGTGTGCATAATAGAGGAAAAAAATACCATTTGAGTTCTTAGTAATTAACATTTTTTTAAATTGCTTATTGAAGTAATGTTTATTTACCAACGGCGGCGGTACTAATTTCCTAGAACAAACTTTATAACAAACTAAATCACGCTTTATGCAGTAAACTCTACACCGTATCATATCAGACAATAAACAAAACAACCAGAAAAATTAGAATGAATTCATGTGACTTCCCAATTTGTAATAAAATGCTCAATCACACAATGGCAATACATATATTTTTAAATATTAATGGATTTCATTTCAATATCATAATATATTATTTTCAGCAATCATAATATTTTTTTTGTAACGGTTTGTGTTTTTTTTTCAATCGGATCTGGCAACACTAAGTGCCCGAAAGTTCCGCAACCGTCGTGCATAACTTGCGCTTCAAAAATTTCTAAATTCCATTAGGCTAATACGTAAAAAAGACCGGAACCTATTCTTATTTATTGCGGCGAATTCTTGTACGTCCTAGTCTTAACTATTAGGTATATGCATGCATGCAGATTTTGAAGTGTTCGTACATAATAATGGAAGAAACAATAGAGTTTCTTCAAAGCAATGGCGTTGATGATGCCAGAATACAAAAATACCGTGGTAAGTACTTAAACTTCGAACATAGACTACTATACCTACCTAAATAAAACGTCTTTTCGAAATAAGATTTCTTTCTCATAATATGGCTGGGCATATCATGAACTGCCCAGCCACATCATGATCTGGCCAATTCAACAAACGGCCCACAGCAATACTTGTTACATATTATTTTAACCCCTCTCTGCCCATTTTGAAAAATTCATTTTATAGATTTTTTTTACAAAATATGAAACCAACTATAACAGTTAAAATATTAAATAATTTTATTACAAAATTATAAATTTACGGGTGAAAATTAATATAGTCATTTGCGGGATTCGAACACGCGTCCATTAAATAATTTGTCGAACTC
Organism: Plagodis pulveraria; assembly: GCA_963890685.1. NCBI lineage: Eukaryota > Metazoa > Arthropoda > Insecta > Lepidoptera > Geometridae > Plagodis > Plagodis pulveraria. The sequence goes on from OY982967.1 coordinate 23,830,674, forward strand.
CAGTAGCACAATATTGTTATAATAGGTACTACTACCGTACTTAACAACATATTAGTATCATTACATTTCACACTTTAGTGTTGGAGTCAGTTCCTTTTTCGTTATTGTTTTTTTTTGTGTTTTAGCATGAGTCATTTCAGTTCAAATAAATGTTTAAATCAAAACAGATTTTTATTTTCCCTGTGAGGTAAAGCCACTGTTTAGACAAAAGCATCCACCACTGCAACATTCGAGATGAGGGTAAATCAAGGTTAATTATATTAAGTAGGATTTCGTATCGTCGCGTCGCGCTCTGTGTAACGGAGAAAATACAATATTTAGCTGTGTAAATATAATGTAATATCGTGCTTGTTTTTTCTTTAAGATTTAACCACTAGTGAGTGACCAGGCCAGTCCAAATACTTACGAAGATCAGCGGCCCATAAAAAAACACTACCGTTCATGATCAAGTGGTCAAGTTTTCAACAGTCGAATCAATAGAAGGGCTCATTGTTAAAGATATGGTAATTAAAATGATATTTTCTAAACTATTTCATTAGAATTCCATTTTTTAGATTTTTGATTGTTTATTATTAGTGATTCCTAGTTTTACTTTACAGTTTCCTGGTGATGTTGAGCAGAAAATTGATTATCTCAAAACAAAAGCGGTACAGACAAAATTATCTGTTCAACCTTATATCCTGATGGTCGGAAGCTTTACAGACTGGACATCATTATACATAGTTGTGGACACCGTTAAGTATCACTTTTCATCAGCGTTTAAGGCTTTGACTTGCTATATAAACTGTATCATGTTTTTAACGCGTGTTATCCACCGGCCGCATAACACTTGTACCTTATAATTAAACGCAAAATATATCAAATAGTTACGGAATACGACTGTATCCTTAGATTTAGTTTGAAGTTTAATTCAATAAATATAAAAGTCTTTACAAATACCAATAGTGTTTTATTTAACAAGATATACCAGTAGTAGTGAACCAAAAAACATTGTATTGACTAATGTTTAATTAGTGTTAAATCTTGATTCAAAGTTGCTCATTTTCAGTTATACATGCATGTGGTACCGATAATTAATATATAATGTATGTTTTTATTTATTATTTTATTTATTCTGGAATCAAAAATCCGATGCATAAGCCAGGTGGCGGTGCTGCAGGCACAAACAATCATTAAAAGTTTAATTAATAAAAGGTAAAAACTGCTTTATGTTTAAATTTACTTGAGATGTATTTGTTTTGAAATTAATTGTTTGTGCCTGCAGCACCGCCACCTGGCTTATGCATCGGATTTTTTATTCCAGAATAAATAATAGTTTGAATCAAGATTATCAAATTGATTTACCAGAAGAAAATAAATTCTACAACCAAAACAATGAAAATCCTCATTGAAGAACATTGTTATTAGTATTGTAGACAGAAAATTTTCCTATGTTTAATTTAAGCATATGATCTTAAATCAAAATATTCGTATTTATAATTTGAAAACTGTTAGTTATAGATACCTACGTATGTATAGATATAAGTAAACCGGCCGGCTGCGACCGGCACACGGCGCCGACAAGCTTTAGTCGATTACACTACTATACATGAAACGCACGTCTATCATTTCTGCACCAACCCCTGCGCCCTTGCCCATCTAACAGTGGCGACGGGTCATTTCCTAACGCGTGTGTTACAAGTGAAGGTTGAAACGATGGCAAAGGCGTCCATAGGAAGTCTGTGTAGCTTCAATTATGAGGTCCAAGATTGGCAGATCTACAGAGATAAATTGGAACAATGGTTTCTAGCAAACGACGTGGACACCGACGAAAAAGGGCAGATAAAGCGCAAAGCCATACTGTTGAGCAGTTTATCCGAGAACACTTACAAATTAGTTCGTGATCTGGCCTTGCCTGCAAATATAGCCTCGCTTAGTTATGATCATCTGACTGAATTGCTTGATGGTCACTTCAAGCCAAGAAAGTGTGGGTTCGCAGAAAGATACCTGTTTAATAGTTCGACTCAGCATGACAATGAAACCCTAACGGAATGGGCAGCGCGAGTGCGTAGTCTCGCTGCTGGGTGCGATTTTCCAGCCACCATGCTATCAGAAGCACTACGTGACCGGTTCGTGCTTGGCATGTCGACGGGACCAGAGAGGGATAAATTGTTTACAATGGAAATGTCTAAGCTATCATTCAGTGAAGCAAAACAAACAGCAGAAGCTATTCGCTGTGCCCTACTAGGATCTGCGCAGTCAACGGCTGTGCCTACCACAATGCACAAAATGGCGACCACGCCGGCTCGCGCACTAAATAATGCAGCTAATTCATCGTTCAGCAGTTTTAACCCAACACTTCGTTGTACTGCCTGTGGTCATCAGGGTCATGTGGTGTCTACGTGCAAGTTTTCAAAATATAAGTGTAATATTTGCGGTGTCAAAGGTCATTTGAGAAAAGTGTGTCCAAAAAAGTGCGTCAATCACAACTTCATCGAGTGTAGCAACAACAATGATGAGGTATCTAGTGACGATGGTAAGTCAGTTATTTGCAACATTAAAACATTTAAGGGGGAAGCAATGCACGAATCTGTTCTTGTAGATGGCGTATATGTAGACTTTGAATTGGATAGCGGTTCGCCAATTACAATTATTTCACAGAAATTGTACAAAAAATTATTTGCTAAGCATCGGCTTTGTCCCAACAATTTACAGCTGTGTGCCTACAATGGAACAGATATCAAAGTTCTTGGTTATATTAAGTTAACTGTAACCTATAATTCCAAGGTTCATGACCTAGATATTTATGTCACTCAGAACGAGGGTGTTCCATTATTAGGGCGAGATTTTTTTGCGAAGTTCCGTTTGCATATATCGGTGAATAATTCATGTACGCGTAGCGTAATGGATGAATTCACGGAAAAATATCCGCAGCTGTTCTCTGATAAGCTTGGTTGTTGCACATTAACGCAGGTTAGCTTAACGCTTAAAGACAATGCTAAACCCATATTTTATAAAGCTAGACGTGTACCCTTTGCGTTACGGGTGGCAGTAGAGAAGGAAATAGACAGATTGGTAAACATAGGGATCTTAGTACCAGTAAGCTACTCGGAGTATGCCAGTCCCGTTGTTCCTGTGTTGAAACACGATGGCACCATACGACTCTGTGCTGATTTCTCGGTCACTCTTAACAAACAGCTTGTCATTGATAAATATCCTCTCCCTCGCATAGAGGAGCTTTTTGCGAGATTGCATGGCGGTCTAAAATTCTCAAAACTTGACCTCTCGCAAGCGTACGCACAATTGAAATTGGATGAGGCATCACAAATGTTAACTTGCATAAGAACATGTAGAGGTTTGTATAAATTCTCTAGGCTCGTATACGGTCTTTCCAGTGCCGCAGCCATATTTCAAAAAACCATAGAAACCATACTTTCAGGCTTGGAAGGAGTTTTAATATTCCAAGATGACATATTAGTCACTGATTCCTCTGATATTCTTCATAAAGAGAAGCTTCATGAAGTATTCACAAGACTCCAGAACGCAGGTTTAGTTCTGCAAAAGGAAAAGTGTTCCCTTTTCCAGGACTCGGTTGCATTTTTAGGGTTTATAATCGACAAATGTGGCCTTCACAAATGCCCGGATAAAGTAACGGCTATAATGAACGCCAAAACCCCATGTAATATTGCCGAGCTAAAATCGTTTTTAGGGCTCGTCAATTATTATAGAAGTTTTGTGAAGAACGCATCTTCTATATTGAGTCCGCTTCACAGCTTATTACAAAAGAATACGCCTTGGAACTGGCAGCAAGAGCATGATGATGCTGTCTCATTCATAAAACGAGAACTGTCGTCCGACGAAACACTGGCACATTTTAATCCTGATGCGAAAATAATACTAACGGTAGATGCATCCCCTACCGGCTTAGGCTGTATTTTGTCTCAAATAGAAAATGGCGTTGAAAAACCTATATCGTACGCTTCGCGATCGCTGACTAAAGCAGAGAAGTGCTATAGTCAAATTCAAAAAGAAGCGACGGCGATTATCTTCGGTGTCCGTAAATATCACCAATACCTATATGGCCGCGCCATTCCCTTTGTCCTAAGAACTGACCATAAGCCTCTTTTGTCAATTTTCAACCCTAGTAAAAGTGTTCCCGAGGTTACAGCCAATAGGCTGCAACGTTATGCTATTTACCTAAAGTCATATAATTTCGTTATTGAATATATCAGCGGCCAGATGAATACGGCAGACTTCCTGAGCAGGTCGACGACGGCCTTAGAAATAGCTGAGCGTGATGATTCATGTTTAGATAAGGCTACGTATGTGAACTTTGTATGCGGTCCATCGTCCAAACAATTTTTATGTATAGATAAAATCGTTGAAGCTACTGAAATGGATCAGATACTGTCAGAAGTCTGCAATTATGTGGTAAATGGTTGGCCATCTAAATGTAAGGATGAGTACTTGAGGGCATATTATTCGTGTCGTAATGAATTAGCGGTAGAAAAATCATGTTTACTCAGAGGGCACAAACTGGTAATTCCTTCTTCGTGCCGTACTTTAGTACTAAACGAGCTGCACTCAGGACATCTTGGTTCGTATAAAATGAAGTCAGAGGCTAGAAACCGGTTCTGGTGGCCAGGTATGTCTACTGATATAGATGCCTATGTGGGGGAGTGTGAGACCTGTGCCAAAGCGCGACCTTCCCCGCCTCGAGCGCCGCTAGCGCCCTGGCCTTTTCCGCCACTACCGTGGTATCGTGTACACTTAGATTTTTTGGGACCGATTAATAACAGAACCTTTCTCATTATAGTGGACGCATATTCAAAATGGGTAGAATGTTATGATGTATCGTCCGGATACAGTTCTCGAATTGTCATCGAAAAAATTTGTGAGGTCATGTCAAGGTTTTGTCTTTTTCATACAATTTGTTCGGATAATGGAACTTCCTTTGTATCTGACGAATTCAAACAATTCTGTAGCAAGAACAGCATCGTGCATGTCACTTCACCCGCGTACAACCCCATCAGTAATGGCCAAGCCGAGGCCTTCGTAAAACTGACAAAACGCGCTATTCGAAACATAATTGCGTCGGGGGTTAATCAAAAAGACTTAAACATAAAAATAAATGAATTTTTATTTAATTATAGAAATTCAATTCATAGCACAACAAATAAGTCACCCGCGGAACTAGTGTTCGGTCGTAAAATGAGAAGTAGGCTAGATCTTATCGATATAAATGAACCCTCAACATGTGATGCTACACTCGATGCATATGTAAAGGAAAGACAGTTCTCTCAATCTAGGTACTATGGCGGTAAAAGAAATGTAATTTTTTGCATCAATGAACTCGTGTTGATTAAAGTGTATAAAATGCAGAAGCCATGTTGGATTCAAGGCACCATAGTGAAGCAGATAGGTAAAACCTTGTACCTAACACGGATATGTGAATCAGGTGCCATAGTTAAAAAACATACAAACCAACTATTAAAACTAAAAGGGGAGATATGGTATGATGGTGAAACGGCTAAGCGCTCGACTATGAACAGTCCTAACGATAATGAGAAGTCTGACTTTAGCGCGGAGCCAAGTCCCATGCCGCCAATCATACTACAACCGGCGAGTGAACCCGCGGCAGTGCAGCCAGTGCCGCCGTTAGCTGTTGCAGTTGCCGCTCCGCCTACGCTGTCCACGGATACTGCGCCAGATAATACTGCGCCAGATACGTGCCTGGAGATGGCACAGCCGGCCTCATTAAGCGAACCAGCCCCTAGTAGTCGATCGTCCACTCCAAGACGTACTCGTAAGAGAGTAGACTACAAACAATACTTCTGAATAGCACTGCAAGTTTTAGAATAAGTATAGATAGACTCTCACTCAAATAATTATTATAAGTAGTTTAAAATTTACTGTATTGTTTATCTAAAGGTGGAGGGATGTTAGTTATAGATACCTACGTATGTATAGATATAAGTAAACCGGCCGGCTGCGACCGGCACACGGCGCCGACAAGCTTTAGTCGATTACACTACTATACATGAAACGCACGTCTATCATTTCTGCACCAACCCCTGCGCCCTTGCCCATCTAACAAAAACAAAAAAGGTTTTCATCTGATATATAATTTAATTCACTAAAGAATGTCAGTAATAAAAATATCTCAATTCAAGTAAAAAAATTCTTCCAATAAAGATGAGTATGCTTGAATATAAAATATTTTTTCTTCGATTTGAACAGTCGCATTCTTGATTCAAGATTCTTATTTTACTTACAAATACAGCTATATCTTGAAAGTAAAATACCAAATGCTTAGATAAAATCAAGTCTTTATATAAATCAAAAATACAAATTCTTAATTAAAGCTTGATAATTGTCTTAAATATATTTTTTTCTTAATAATAGAGTTAAATATTTTAAACTAAGATAACATATTTTTAAATTAAGAACAATATTCTTATTTTAAATATACGTTTTTTAAATTAAGTATTTATATAATTGTTCTAAAAATCAAGTGTTCTTGGATTCAGAACTAATGTTATTCTTATTCGAGAGATCGATTCAAATACGTATGGTTTTTTCAATCAAGTATTTATTTTCATGTTAATCTTGATCCAAACTTTAGGATTTCTTGGATTCAAAACTAACCATATTCTTCTTTAAACACTGTACGATTTCTTAAAAGAAGAACGCAATATATACTTTGAACCAAGAATATATTTCTGGGAATGTTGTGTTCTCTTTTCAAGAAAATATTGTTTTCAATATATATGAATCACAAATATTCTTGAAAAAAAAACACACTGCGTTGGCTCAAGTATTCCTTTTTTTCTGTGTTGCTTGGTATTTATTGTATTATTTGTCGTTTTTTTCGTTTATATATTTTCTACTTGAGGCTTGCTTTTTGAGCTAGCCAGGCGGGCATTTTCAAAATGCCTTCCATCAAGCCAGCGGCGGTGAGGATCGACCCACGGACCTGTGGCACGTTGGTCCATAGCTATTACCGCCCGGCAATATCAATGTTTCTTGTTTTTTTTTTGTTGTGTTTATGAATTCGTGCGGGTTTCGTGATTTCTAAGAATGCAAATAGCTCGGGTGTGGTTACAAATTTACGTTTGTTTCAATTACAAACAGTTTTATTTTCATATAGTAACACTCTGAAGAAATCTCAACATGTAAGCTCAGGGATATCAAATACAGTCCGAACAGCTGAAGTAGCTCCAATTGTGACACACAAGTTCTACTGAACAGAAACAGGATACAGGATACTCGACAGAAACAGGAGCCATTCCGAAATGATGGAGTGTAAGTATCAGTTATATACCTACCTACAGTTTTAGTACCTACTGAGTTACACAGACGGTTTTAGTAGTAGGTAGGTACTAATCCGTATTAAGCTCAATGTATACCAACGTACTCTCTTGATAAACGTTTTATAGGACTCTTTCTGAATACGGTTAAATTAAATTTGAACTGTTCCCCAGAAAAAAGTCAATCACTCTCCACAAAGCAAAATGTATGTCACAGCTTTATGTCAGGTTGGCGTCACAATAAAAGTTCTTTATAATGATAACGCAAAGGAAAGGAAGAATACAACCGGCACTTTTCGAACGTTCCGTGTAACCCTATATGCATGAACAGAATATTGCAATCACAACACCTTCCTACTATATTACAATGCTAAGTTGATACTAATTGTTATATATACCAAAATAATCGGCTTAGGGCCTGTTTCAGAATGTTCGAGTAAGTTCCGGTTATACTACCCAGAACATATTTAATAAATAAAGCACTATCTTTGCGTTTCACAGTCATCGATTTAGCCTATCCATCGGTTATTTTATGTTCTAGGTATTATAACCGGAACTTACTCGAACATTCTGAAACAGGCCCTTATTCTGAGATTATACATATGTATTTGCTTTCATTGATATTTTGCATACACGCCACAGACGCAATCATCAAAAAATTATGCAGATTATGGGTTATTTTTTAGTTTGTCCAATCCTTACGCCAAAAACGTATAATAATCCCGATCTCGATGGTAGGTCGCAATGAGGTGGTGTACAATAATCGAGATATAATACTTTCCCACCGAAATGGAACGCAAATCTAAAACAATTAACAGATATAACCGAGAAACGTAGCTAGTAATTTTATAAAGTAAATATAATCGAAAGTATGTACTTGTAGCTATATAGTATATAATTAGCAAATTGATATCTTCAGTTTATAATTTTCCATAGCTTCTTACTTAGCAAATGTAAATCTTGAAATTATAAATCTACCTATTGGTACTAATAATTGACATAAGTAGATAGATTTATAATTGTCTACAATCTACATTAATGTTTTGTACACATGCCACAGTATAAAAAGAAACAGTAGCATATGAAGTAGCGATGGCCGAGCGGTGTTCCGGCAGCAGTCCTTGAGAGTCCGCAATTCTAGGTGTTCAAGGATGCTAATGTGGATTACCATCATCACTTACTGATAGGTGAGATGCTGCTCAAGGGCTTGCCTATAAGCAATAAAAAAGTATGTAAACTTACCTTTTTTCTGATTTATCCTCGTAATTTGGTTTGGTTTACCCATGTTCTAAGTATGATAATAGTTTAATTCATGTCTAGTATTAACATGTAGTAAAAGCATGGTGTTATTATTAGGGAACTAGGCGTGTCACAACTTATAGCCGATGGCGGCGGCGCCCAGGAAGAGCCTTGTGACAAATCTTTTGCCGTATTATCCAACGTCGAAAAGACCTTGGCTTCGAGAGTTGAGTAAGTACTTGTCTTACATTTTATGTATTTTATATAAATGCATCCTATTACAACTTTTATTTTTTTACAGGTATTCTGAAGGCGCATTACAAGATTACATTATAGACTGTTATAATTCAGATATCTTTGAACTGACCGATAACTTAAACATCTATTCAGAAAATGAGAAAATATAAATGTAGCAAACCACATAAATCGTTTTTTTTGATGAAAAAATACATATAGCAAACCAAATAAATAGTTTTTTTTAAATATAATTTGTGATTTTATGTTACACTGTTGAAAAATAACCGACAGAACTGACCGTTGAAACGATCAGTGAGTAAGATGATTTTCACCCCGTCACTTAAGATTAGTTGATTTGAATTATTTTCTTGCTCAGCTACAAAGCACGCCACAATAGTATGTTCCATTGTAAAACTTTAGATTGGTGGGGGAGACACGATTAGGGCTAACATCGAAATTTAAATGCAGTAAATGCCATGAATTAATTATGATTAAATCTAAAGATAGCAATTATTATAAGTGCGTAAATGCAAATATAGCTGCTACTAGCGGAATCATAGCTTCAGGCATCGGCTATTCTGTCTCGGGAAGTTTTCTCTGCATAAGATTTACCAGTTTTATCGACAAAATATTATGGCAAGCTTCAAAATCAGGTTTATGAGAAATGGGAAGGTGTCGCAGTTGAATCAATGGAAGCTGCGGCAATGCGCGAAAAATTATTTGCAGATATACCTCAGGGTAGGACTAAAAATGGAGTTTTTTTTTTTATGCCTGATAGGTTTGCCTTTGACCACTATCTCACCTGATGGTAAGTTATGATGTGGTCGAAGATGTTGTTCAGGCTAACCTAGAAGTACTGGCTCTCAAGGACAGCTGCCGGAACACACCGTTAGGTGCTTGGCGACAGATTTTCTACTTGAGGGTGGTAGCTAGCCAGGCGGGCATTCGCAAAATGCCCTACCACCATGCTTTAACGACTGCCATCCTAAGACAACAACCGGGACCGACGGCTTAACGTGCCCTCCGAAGCACGAAACGCTCAGTAGTAATGTCACTAGCGGTCACCCATCCAACTCATGACCACGCGCGACGTTGCTTAACTTTGCTGATCGGTTGAGAACAGCTAAGTAAACGTCGCTACGAGCGCTTCACGAGTTCCTTTAATTGACGTTTTTGTCGATGGGTGTTGTTCTGCAATGTCATATATGGTACAAATTTTAAAGCTCTGCCTGGTGCTGCAGCAATAATAGAAAAAAAAAACATTGGGGTAAAAAACAAATATTGTCTAATTTGCGTACGAGCTGAAAAACTTAAAACGAAGCGAAAACTAGTGGTGCCTCAAGTGCAATGGAATCAGATATAATCGTAAAGGGGTCCAGTCGTCCGTATCAATGTATGGCTTGATTTATTCACGCCTTATTGCGGATTGAGAATCCTCAACATATTCAAAAATCACAAATGCAAATCCATACGAAAACCATCAGGTTACAGTTAAAAAGGTAGAATGCAGGAACCATATTCTGCGTAACTTTTGTAAAAAGCTTCGAAATACGACAAAAGAGACCAAATATGCAATCGCATACAGAAAAAATCTGATGAGCTCCAAAATTATGAATATGAGAAAATCAATTGTCAAATCTATAGAATATCATAATAAAGTCGAAGATAAACCTAAAAGGACCTCCATTTCACGTCTACATAACGATATAAACAATTCGTTGAATCATGCATATGGAGATCATAGATTTTGCAAGGACTATTATTGTTCTATGCACCAAAATGAAAATATGAAATGGCAATCATTCGAAATTCTACTTTTTTATTCCGGTTGAATGCTATGACTGCTACTGTGGCAGCAAACTCTGATTGAAAATGTAGACACGAACACTGTTGAGCGCTTCAATAGCGTTGTCATAAAATTTGTGTGTCAATATATTTTTCCCAGAGAAGAGGATACCAAGCCAGATGTTCTGCTGCCGTAGTTTCTTTTAATGAAGGCTCCACCATATGGAGCATACAAAAAGCATTTCCAGGACTTTCTCCAAAAGGCAAACTGAAGGAAATGGAACAAAGAAGATATCTAAAGAGAAAACTAAATAAAGAGCAACAGATTAAAAAATATGCTGAAATTTCAAGACAAAAATAACATACAGCATGAATCACTGCTATCCTGGGTACGCAGCCTCGTCCTACCACGGCATATCACCCTGCTTGCAATGGAATGGTTGAACATCTACACCGTCAGATGAAGGCAGCGATTATGTGCCATCAAAATTCCAGCTGGTCAGAAGTACTTCCACTGGTACTTCTGGGTATCCGCAGCGCTTGGAACGAAGAAGTCAAAACATCGGCAGCAGAGCTCGTGTATAGAGAACCTCTCAGACTCCCGGGGGATTTTTTATACCTTACACTGCATATCACGATTTCACTGATTTTGCAACAAGACTCCGTTTCCATATGGCGAAGTTGTCTCCGGAACCTGCAAGTAGAGATCTGGCTACAGTTGAATACGTCTTCCTCCGGCAAGATGCTGTACGACGCTCTCTGAAACCTCCATACACAGGGTCCTATAAGTTACTGAAAAGAGGAAGCAAGACCTTCAAATAGTCATCAACAATCGTGAGTCTACTGTGTCCATAGACCGTCTCCAGTCAGCCTACATTATGAGATGACACCAAGGCTGGTAACACCGACACGGTTTCACCTGCACATGATCCAGCACCGGAGAAGAGAACCCTATATAGTCGAATAGTCCGCTTCCCAGATTACTATCGCCCTCAGTAAGCGTCGGTCTGAGCGGGGGAGAAGTGTAGTATAGTATATAGTGTAGTATAGTATAGTAAAATAAGTTAAGAGTAAAAAAATATTTTTCCAAATTTAATTTTATCAACCTTAAAATTTATTAATACTTGTAACTACTAAAACTATTTTTTACAAGCTACAAACATTTTTGCTTTGTATAAAAACATTTTAATAATTTAATTTCTCGAACATAAGCGTTTATTCGATGACTGTACGCTTCGATCCTTTGTTCAATATAAGTGCTAGGTGAGTTAGTCGGAACTTATTTCCAGTGGCGAATGCACGCTCGATTTTTATTTCAATACTATTACGATTTTGTACTTACGTCTATAATAAAGTGGTGAAATATAATATCACGTGATTTTTAATGAACTATCGATATGTAACGAAGAAGTTAGCCAGTGATAACCATAACTCCTTTTAGGCCGAGTATTTCCAGCTTTTGCTATGGTTTCAAAATAACGCGACAGCAACACCTTAACAAAATTGTTAAGTGATTTTAGATACCATTGCGAAAGCTATGGTGGACACTGACACTGGCCTAGTTTCAGCGGAGTCGTAACTGATTATTCTTTGGCTTCAATACATGCATTATGCAAAGCATTTAGTCGATGCAATTTGCTGCAATAATTAAATTATTGCTATGCAAGAATGGTTAAAATTTCCAATGATGAACATAGCTCATCAATATTGCTCGAAAAAGACAACTCAAATCTTTCTTTGTTGTGCTTATTTTATGAAAATGATGACAAACGATGTTGACCAAAATTGCACAATAAAGAAAAACTATATAGAAGATATCTTAGGACGGTTAACAATGTGCAAAGAAATAATTGAATTTAATAATTTCATCGTAAATCTTTTCATTTTATTAAATTCGAAGAAACAGAATTGTTAGTGCTCTTGTCACTACTACGTCAAAGTCTCTTAATGGCCAATGAACTCCCTAATTTTTATCAAACACCACTACGAAAAGAGACTATAAAAATATGTGCAACAGAAAAATCAGTGCAATACCAAAATAGCCATCTTTATAGTCGAGTATTACCTAAAATATTGCAACAAAAGAACAAGCAACGACGCACTGGTTGAAAACTATTTTGGACATTTCAAATCCCTAAATCTTACAGGACAGAAGCATTTAAAATGCACTCAATTTTTAAGAAAAGTTCGTTGTGAGGTTCTGGTTGCCTTTATGGAAAAAAATAATAATATTCCTAGGCAAAGAATCACCAAGCAGCCGGCATCCGAAAACACTGATGAAGAACAATGTTAAAAATCTACGAAAGTGTTTAGCCATTTCGACGACAGATACTTTAAACGACCGATAACACAGTTCGACAAAGAAAGTGATGAGAAGTTGACACCCTGTTCGTATTGTGGCCGAGGATCATTTTCTAATGAGAACATAACGACATGGCTCCAGTGTGGTATATTTGACAAATGAATCCACGAAACTATCATTACGGAAATTATTCCATGTGATGGATGTGTGGATGCCGTGTATGTCTACTAATGTCTCATAAAAATAAATTTACGCATGACGAAAAACACGATAAAAAAACACATTGAAATTTTACTCAATGCATTAATTTCTGATCCTAATCATTACAATTTATATAAGGGTGACAGGGGTTATGTTGTGTGTAAAACCAATGTATCATCAGTCAAAGAACTTTTTACCGACGATTATGCTATCTTTGATAAAGGTAAGTTTATATCTTGCATTTATTAAATGTCCAAAACATGTTTCGAACTATCAGCGTTGAAAAATCATCGCATATTTTTGGAAACAAATCCCTCGAAGACACATTTTATAAAACTTTATCGCTTTATGTTGCAAAGAAAATAGTGTTGCCAATATGCTTGATCTCCCATTGTACTATAGCTATAGTTTGTTTCAGCTAAAAACACTCAGAATAATCATCCTCTGCAAGCAAGGACCTTTATAGGGATCCTCTGCTCCTAGCAAGAAGCAGCTTTATTATTCAAAACTGATGTATCTATTACATAAAAAAGACATCAATCCTAATTCCTACTATAATATATATATTATGTTAATATTATAAATGCGAAATTTTGTGAGTGTGTTTATATGTGTGTTACTTCTTCACGATCAAACGGCTGAATCAATTTTGATGAAATTTGGTATGAAGGTAGATAGCACCCTGGAATAACACATAGGCTATTTTTTATTCCAAAAATGTAAAGTGTTCCCGTGGGATGCGCTAATAATGGTAATATATTTGGTAGCTAGCTAACCAGAGCGCAACTTTACCTATTTTGATAAAATTTTGTGTAGAGGTAGCTAACACTCTGTTTTAACACATATGCTACTTTTAATCACGAAAAACTATTGTGTTCTGTGGAATGAGCAGCAAGTTGTAGTTTATTTGTTAGATAGCTAACCAGGACGCGGTTAAACCAATCTTGAAGAAATTTGGTATGAAGGTAGATAACACCCTGTAGGATGAGCGAGGAATCCTACTTTCCTTATAATATAATATAAGTCAAAAGAGAGAGGGTATTGATACCCAGAATCACTATAATTGTCATTCCAGTTCAAGCGCTTGCTTGGAGTCACTATGTGACTCCCAGGGAAATCATGTCACTATCGACTCGCCAGCGTATGAAGGACGTAGAAATCCGGAGGATGCTGGCATATGGTAATGTCTTTATTTACATGGCGTGATCTTTATGTAGTCATAATAATAAATTTGTATTTATATGGTCATGCACGAACCTCATTGCCTCCTTGCCGAGGCGATTGAGGATGAGGAGCGGACGGCTAGCGGCACCTAAGTCGTTTTTGCTTGGCCTCCTCTCTTGGCACCGGATCTCGTAACCGAGACTTCATCAGCGCCTACCACATCCGATATAGGTATGGGTCCGGAAATATTTGATTTTAATTGGGCAGGCCCAATTCCCTAATTCCGAAATTAAGAATTGAGGAGGATACCCCTATCCGAGTTTACTCCTGGGCCTTCAGCGCCTTTTTGCAGCCCATATGAAGCCTTTACGGCCATATAGGAGCCAGATTTCATGAAATACATAGCGATGGAGACAAATAGGTATGGCTAATTCCTTGAAGTCTAACAGCCGTATTTATAAATAAGTAATTAATTGTTGCTAAGTATTTTCTTGATTAAGTAATTACTTGAGGATAGAATTCTTCATTGTAAAATCTTATGCTTTAGTCGAGTAATATACGTTACTTACTTAAGTAAATGCTTGAGTAAGAGCCGAGCCCAGGTGGATGTTTCCGGCTGGCAACACTCGGTTGCTGCGTTTTGTTCAATAAGAAGGAAATGCTTGAAATGTAAATAATTTTAACTTAACGTCACTACTACTCGGCTTTTTAAATACAGATTTGTGTGTGCGAATGTCACGGGAAATTCAAGTTCAAGTTCTCTAAAAGTTCATTTAAGTTGATTTGTTTTGTAATTTGTTATACATACAAAGAAACCTTTCTCAAGTCTGGAAAAGGACTTATTTCTTAATATTATACAAAAGTATGATGCCATTTTAACATCGAAACAAACCAACGCTACGAGTGTTTTGAAAAAGAAGCAATCATGGGAGAAAATAAGAGAGGAATTTAATGATTCCTCTATTGTTAGTCAAAGGGTAATTTATTTTGTATGTCTACGCTCTAGTAACATTTCCCTAGCTATGGAAGCAGTTTTATTTATCATGACGTGGAATTTTAACTTATGTGCCTACATATCCTATTCTATTTTCAGGCATCTACAAAACAACTAACAAAATTGTGGTTTAATATGAAATCCAAAGCAAGGGAGTCAAAAACTCAAGAAAATATTCGACACTTGACTGGTGATTGGCCTTATGTCATGGATATGGATCCCATTGATGCCAAAGTGATGGATGTGGATAAAAATATTCATACAAATATTGTGGTGGATATTGATAGTGACATTGATGGTAAGAAATTAATATAATACAACTACACAGTCACAATATTTGTTTTATATTATGTAATTTTGCACGGAATTATGTAGCAGTATGTGTGAGTGTGTATATTTTAACTATGTGTTATATGTACCAAACCAAATTTGGATAACCATACATGCAATAAGGGCTACACACCATATGTATGGGACGGAAAGATCTGGATTGACAGCGCAGCCGGACTTGTGCCAGTGCTATGTAGGCAATTTGGCTATCCCTCATTCAGTTATTTAATGCTATGATGACAGACACAGATGCTTCGGCTTTTAAAGGACATATCAATAATTGCAATCATGGTTCCAGTTTAGTGGCTACTCGTAGCATTCCCTGTGACACCATAGAACTATTACAGAGTTTTTTTTTTAATTTTAGCTAATAAATAAAAATTATGAAGAATGGACAAAATGTCCGTTTAGAAAAAGTACTTATTTTTATCTTATTCTGCGTGGGCGCAATATTTCATGCAACAACAGCTTGAGACCAACCGCTACATCAATTCGATAATTATTGCTACAAACAATGGGTGTGTATTGATGGAAAAGTCCATCCAAGACCATCATCAGGAGTTTTGTGTAGTTTAAAATTTGAATTTAGTTGTTCTAAACCAAAATATAATTATACCGTGATGTCTGTTTGTGACAATATAACTTGCTTTTGTCCAGTTATTTTTATAAATAATGTTTTCTTTTTTATTTCAGGGAGTGTGCTAATTACAGGAGATAGTAATGATGAAGCGTGGTGTAAAGCTCGGGAAGTAACGATTCAGGCTACACAAAAAGAAGAAAAACCGGGCACAGGGACAGAGTACAAAACTCCCATTAGAAAAAATTATGAATGTATGAAAAGTATTAAAATACAGATAATGTAGATTTTTTGAAATGTAAAATATTGGAGGAAGAATTAGAATTTAAAAGAAAGCTACATGAAGACGAACTTAAAATTAAAGTTTCAGAGAGGAAACATAAAGAAAAAATGTTTTAATTAGAATTATAAATTAAGTTATGAGAATTAAAACAATAAAGTAGTAATTGAAATATTATAATCTATTTTTAATTTTTTTAATATGTATAATAGGGTAAAATATTATTCGATTTAAGTACTAAACCATCACTGGTACCCATTGTGTTCATACTAGAAGATTGAGATTATCGTTAATTAAGTTCGCCACATCATCATCATCTTCAAAAAAGTCATTAACTATTACTGCTATATTATGCAGCACTGCACAAGTCACTATGAAATTGGCTGTTGTGGATAATTTGGTTGCCAAGCCATTTTGTAAGCACGGAAACCATCTCTTCAACACTCCATATAAACGTTTCACTGTATTTCTTGATTTTATTTGCACCTTATTATATCTTTCCTCTTGTGGAGTTGAAGGATTTGAAATTGGAGTCAATAAATATCTGAAATAAATAAGGCAGGTATATAGTAATAGAAATGCATATGTCATTAATAAAATAGTAATTGGTTGGTTGCGAAACCAGCTATAGCATAATGAACTCCATATTATTGTAGCGGGTCTTGCAACTAAGCAAGACAGTGTATGCGACAATGTCAGCGTAATACATTGTTTGACTGACACTGAGACTGACATTGTCTACATAGTGTACAGTTTTTAAATTTAATTTGTGCAATATATGATTAAAATTACCTGGTGCATGGATAGACCCCATCAGCAAGTAATACCCCATCAATTACGTTGTTGTTTAACCTTATATTCAATCGTGAGTTCCTGAAAATTCGGCTATCATGAGTAATGGCTGACCATCGTACTACTAGATCATATATCATGAAATTGCTTGGTTATACCAACTGCTTTGAAATTTAATTAAAAATAACCTTTTCTGATCCGGTACTGATCTGTATGAATAATGCCTCTAGGCTTCGTAATTTTAATATGTGTGCAATCAATTGCTCCAACAATATTTTCAGTCCAGGTGCTCTTCCTATAGAACCAAGATTTTCAAAGTCAATTTTTGTTTTTCTTAAGATTCTTGGAAATTTAATAAAATCTCGCATAAGCAAGGCCAAAGCTCGAGTCACTCTACACTATATGACACACCGTGTTAAAGCTTAACCCTAATAAATTATCATTTAATATTCCTTACTATCGAACAATGAGACCCTTGTAAGAAAGTTTAGGGAATAGAAAACAAAACATATCTATATTTTATTTCTGTAATCAATAGCTCTTTGTATTCGTTCCTCGTAGCAATGTTTAGAGATAAGAACATTAGACAATTAAAACTGTTTTTAAATATTGAAAGGGTCCCTTTGTGCTATCCAGAATAATAACTGTATTGATAATTTTCGGGAATCGTCTTTACATGCGTACACGCATCTGGTCACGTACGCCACTTTGTGTTTTATAAAAACTAGCACCGCTCTTAGTTCTTCAGTTCATCTCTGCTCGTCATAGTATTAAGACATATAACTTGTAATTATTTTAGAATTAAATAAAATAGTTTTTTTTTAAAAACCGTTCTCATTTCTGCGCACGTAACAATTTGGCGCAGTCGTGGTAGGATATATTTCCATTCGGGGAAATTTAGGAGTGAACATCTCTACGATCACATCTCGTCGGGAAGTCATCGTTCCTGAATCCAGTCGGCGAGCCCGAAAGTTGCTGCATACAACTAGGGAAGAAACACAAATGAAGACAGCAGTACTCCTTCTACTGTAAGTCCTTTATTTTGTTTTGTCACTGATTGGGTATATATTTCTCCGTCCATTTTTAATTTTCTTTGACCCTTTAAAAGCATATTGCTTAGGTCTTACGTGTCGTAGGAATGAGCCAAGACAGTGAAATGAAGCAAAAGAGTGTATCGGTTGCTTTGGAACCAATAATTCCATCCAACCAGTTGTTCGCAATTATTCCAAAATTTAATGATAATTCAAAGAATTTGAATACTTTTATAAGGAGTTGCGAAAAGGCTGAGAAACTTGCAAGCCCAGCACAAAAAACAATTTTGTTATACCATGCCATTTCACAATTAGAAGGCAAAGCAGCAGCTTTTGCCAATTCTAAAAATTTTACGAATTTAAAAGATTTTTTATGTGAGTTAAAACATCAGTTTGGTGACAAGAAGAGTATAAATGAGATACTCCTTGAATCACAGCATGCACGCCAGAGAGGATCAATGGCTCAGTACGTAGATTACATCAGTAATCTTAGGGATGAACTCCTGGCCACCGAAAGTATTCTTAAGGATACTAGTGGACAGCTTAGAATCGAGTATGATAGACTTATTTTAAACAACTTTTTAGTAGGCTTAGAACCTAGTTATTATCATAGAGTTCGAATGTGCAAACCAAAGGATTCACGCGAAGCTTTTAAAATAGCTCTCGAGGAAGAAAGGGCACAAAAATTCTATAATAACATTCAAAGCCCGAAAGCCTATAATAATGCGACTACTAATTTGAAATCTCAACCATTTCAAAATAAACCGAGTACAAGTGGATATAAATCGAATGATAAAACTCAACACTCAAATAGTAACAACAGCAATGGCCATAATAATAGATTTTGCTCATTTTGCAAAATACCTGGTCATACGTTGGAATATTGTAGGAAAAAGAAAAATAATCAACAACAAAAGATTTCCTCTTCTTCTTCATCAAGTCGTCCAGTGAATAATTTAAACTCGGAAACGGAAGTTGCATCCGAGCAGTCAACTTCCGAGACAGAAGGTCTTCTAAACCTGCTCAACATTCAATAAGCAATGTATTTTCAGTTGACCAATACGATAATACGCCCAAATTGCTTTTTGTAAAAATAAATATAAAATCTAACATTGTAAAACTACTTGTAGATACTGGCGCTTCATTATGTGTTATCAGTCCGCGAGTGATTAAACATATTCCGGAACTGAAAATACACAAAGAAACCATTAAAATTAAAGGAATAGGTTCTGAAAACTTTTCAACATCTGAATATGTTGAAATACCCTTGTCAGCTAAGTAAAATCACAAATTCTTTATAGTTGACTTGAGTATCCCTTATGACGGTATAATGGGACTCGACTTACTTAAACGCTTCAAAGCAACTATAAACACAGAAAACTGGGAAGTTAAATTAAATAAACCAGATGAAAACGATAACAAATTAAGAACAACTTATGATCAAGAAATTAAACTTGAAGCAAGAAGTGAACAAGTGATCCCGATACAGGTTAATAATGTCCAGAACGGGGATTGTTTGATAGAAGCAGGAAAAACTAAAGAGGGTTTATTAATCCCTAATGCTCTTGTTAAAGTAACAAACCAAGTTGCTTTTGTTTCTTGCATTAACCCTACGTTTAACACGATTAATATATCGAAACCAACAATCACGGCATATCCCGTAGAAATTGATGAAATACGAATTAACGCGATTGATAATAATGAAAATAGATCACAAAAGGTTTCAGAATTAATTCGAACCGATCACATGAACTCTGAAGAAAAAATGTTGATATTAAAAACATGCAAAGATTTTAAAGATGTTTTCCATCTAGACGGTGATCAATTTACGTTTAGTAACGTAATTAAACATGAGATAGATACAGGAGACACCTCTCCAGTATATACGAAAAATTATCGCTATCCTCAGGTACATAAAACAGAGGTAAAAACGCAAATGAAAAATTTACTTGCTCAAAAGATTATAAGACCAAGTCACAGTCCTTATAACTCTCTTATCTGGATCGTTCCAAAGAAAATGGATGCCAGCGGAAAGGTTAAATGGCGAATAGTAGTTGATTATCGAAAACTTAACGAAGTAACCAAAGCAGATAAATATCCAATACCCAACATAGTTGATATTTTGGACAAATTAGGTAAAAGTAAATACTTCTCTACACTTGATTTAGCTAGTGGTTTCCACCAAATTGAAGTCCACCCGCGAGATATTGAAAAAACTGCTTTTTCCACAGAAGAAGGTCATTTTGAATACCTTAGAATGCCTTTTGGATTAAAAAATGCACCAGCTACTTTTCAAAGAGTTATGGATAATGTCCTTACAGGTCTTACAGAAGACCATTGCCTAGTCTACCTAGATGACATAATAATTCACGCCTCTTCACTCGAAGAACATGACTTAAAACTAAGAAACATTTTGAAAAGGCTAAGACAGTATAACCTGAAATTACAGCCAGATAAATGCGAATTCTTAAGAAAAGAAGTAGCATATTTAGGTCATATTATCTCAGACGAAGGTATTAAACCAAATCCAGACAAAATTGATGCTGTATTAAAATTTCCACAGCCAAAGAATACCAAAACAATAAAGGCATTTCTTGGACTCGTAGGCTATTATAGACGTTTCATACCAAAATTTTCGGATATAACGAAACCTCTCACAAACCTACTAAGGAAAAATACAAAGTTCATTTGGAGTAACGAATGCACAGAAGCGATGGAAAAATGTAGGATGTTATTGACAACTGCACCCATCTTACAATATCCTGATTTTGAAAAAGAATTCGTGCTTACAACAGACGCATCACAGTTCGCTATTGGAAGTGTTTTATCCCAAGGAAAAATAGGGGAGGATAAACCAGTAGCATACGCATCCAGAACATTAAATGAAACTGAACAAAGGTACTCTACCATCGAAAGAGAACTTTTAGCCATTAAATGGTCTATAAAACATTTTAGACCTTATCTATTTGGTAGAAAATTCACAATTGTAACTGACCACCAACCACTCACATGGTTATTTTCAGTGAAAGATCCTGGATCAAGATTAATTAGATGGCGTTTAGAGTTGGAACAATACGAATACAATATTGTGTATAAGCCCGGCAAGAAAAATCAAAACGCAGATGCTTTATCTAGACCGTGTATCAATCATATAGAAGATGATATTATGTCACATTTTAAAGGCGAATTACTTCGAGGCAGCATTGAACCTATAGAAATTATCGAGTCAAAAGAACAGTTACTTTATAAGACTCATAAAAATATAGTTTTGTTCTTACCGTGCGAATTAACAAAAGAAAATATAGTTTGTGAAAAACTACTTCATTATTTTCCTTCAGAAATAAAAACTTTAAAACCAGCACTGAATGAGGTAATATTGTTCGAAGATCCATATACCAATGAAAGGAAATATTTCTTATGTTTCAACCGCAAAAATAATGAAGACAAAGAAGAAATTTTAAACACTTATCAAAGTTTGATTAACTTAAAATTTAAATTAGTCGATGAGGTACTATCAGAAAATAAATTGTACACGTATATACCTGAAACCACACCTCACGAACGTGAATATGCTAGAGATATAGCACATCAATTAATTTCATATATATTTCATGATAAAACTTATGAATTTCATTTTTGCGAATTGGATGATCAAATTATAGTTCCTCCAGAAAATCAAAGACAAAAGATAATATCATATCATCATGATTCACACTTTTCCGCTCATAAAGGAATTGAAGAAACAATAAGACGAATAAGACTGAAATATAACTGGCCTAACTTGAATAAAGATGTCAGAGAATACATAAGAACTTGTGACACATGTCAAATACATAAAACGGACAGAAGAAATTGGAGTCAGCCTTATATTATTACGTCAAGTGTGAATAAGCCACTAGAAAGAATAAACATCGACATAATAGAAATAGGGGAACCTAATAAGAAAACTTATGTCTTAACAATGATAGACGAATTAACAAAATACCTTGCAGCTTATATTTTAAAAAATAAATCGACAACGGAAGTCGTAAAACTCTTATTACTATATTGCCAGCATTTTGGCATTCCATTAAGAATACATTCAGATTTAGGCGCGGAATGCATATCCAAAGCAATGAAGAAAACATGTGAACTTATGGAAATCGAGAAAACGGAATCATTAACACAATTTCCACAATCCAACGGTGGAATAGAAAGAGTACATGCGACCATTAAAGATACAATGAGATGCCTTGTATCAAGCTCTCAGATATCATGGGATATAGCTCTCAGCATCTCAGTAATGACTTATAATAATTCGAAACACTCTGCAACAGGTTTCACACCATCTGAACTAATGTTTGGTGAAACAAGAGATCACTTAAGAAAAATAAATACAGACAAAACTACTGATTTTTATTATAAGACATTATCGAATAAATAAATAAACTGTATAAGTTAGCAATTGAGACAAATATTAAAAGTAAAGAACGCAGTTTAGCTAGAGTAAATAGTAAACGAAAAGGACATACATATAAAGTGGGAGAACATGTTCTTTATAATGATAGAAAGAAAACAGGCACCAGAATAAGATGGACTGGGCCGTATAAGATAACGAAAATTACTACTAGAACTGCTACTCTACAAATAGAACGAAACAAAACGCTTACTGTTTCAATAGACAACATCAAACCCTATTTTCGTCGTTCTATTACAGATGCGCAGCCATCATCATCGATGCGAAAATAACACCTATAGAGAAAAATCCTGGATTGTTCATGAATCCCATTGGAGAAGTCTACAATGCAAATAACGTATGGAAGTTGGTAACTTATAGAAACTATGAAAGTATAGTTTTAGCTTATGATAAGTTAATGCCGATAGTAGAAGAGTTAGATACACTTCAAAAGAAAGGGGATTTAAAAAATAAGACCATTCACTTAAAACCTTTAATTAATTCTTTATGTATAGACATAGAAAATAAGATAGGTAGTTTACCTAGTATTAAGCATAAAAAGGTTAAAAGAGGCCTTATTAATCCTTTAGGATCTTTACTTAGAACATTATTTGGTACCATGGATAACGCAGATCGCAAGCATATTGCAAAACAAATTAAACAAGTGCAATTTGACACATCTAAAACAAAAGACTTGCTTAAAAAACAAATTCACATTACTGAAACTGTAGTAGAATCGTTTAATAAAACCATAGGTGCAATTAACCACAATGAAGCTATTATTAATTGGAATATTTTAAAATTAAAACATAAGGTTAATGAATATGGGAAAGCAATTAACGACTTAGTAGATCATCAAGCACTATTCGAATTGTATGAATATATTATGAATAATTTGATAGTTATAAATAGTAAGCTTGACGAGTTAATGTACGCTATTGATTCTGCTTTCGCAGGCATGCTGCCAGCAAACATAATAAATAATAATGATTTATTAAAGGAGCTTAACAAAAGCCCTGAACAAGGCAAGTTCATAGAAAGACCTAGTTACAATAATATTTATAACTTGTTGAAAGTAAGCAAATTTAATGCGTTCATGGATGGGCTCACCTTTATTTCAGTTGTTGAAATCCCTTTAGTAGATGAAGATCCTTTTCTGAGCTATCAAATCCTTTCCCTTCCTAAAATGGACAATAACTCGATTTATCATACCCTTTTAGTACAAAATAATTATATTGGTCTGACCAGAGATAGAAGGTTTTACGTCAGCTTAGAAAACCTGTCCGGATGTACAGAGTTTACTGAAGAGAAGCTTATCTGCAAATCACTCATTGTACACGAAGAAAACTCTGATCCAACATGTGAAACCAGCATCCTGAAACAAGATCTGAAAAACTACAATATGTACTGCCGCATCATGAGCACTAAAGGAAACTTCAAGTCGGTACATAGACTAAGGAAGAATAATTGGCTCCTATTGTTTACAAAACCCACGAATATAATTGAGGGTTGTGGCCAAAACTACACAACCACCTTGTTCGAAAATACAGGATTACTCACCTTAAACGAATACTGCTCAGCAACCATAAATACTATCAAACTCAAGAGCGAAGGTAAAATCGAAACTAATCTTCAAATCCCTGAAATGAAGATCGATATAATCGAAGAAGTTTACAATCATCCCTCTATACATCAAATATCTGAAATTGAACTATTACCAAGCAAAATAACTAATATAAATCTGCAAAATCTCCAAGAAGCAACCCACGAGATGAAAAATATAAGAAAGGAACTTGATAAATTACCTGGAACTACAGATCCTTTATTGAAAAGTGACACTATCCTACTTTATATAATTGGTGTCATAGTCATTGGTTCTATCATATATAAAATCTGCTGTCAAGACAGGCAAACTCAATGTGGACGCCGATACTGCCATTCATTAAACTGCCCTGGGAGAAGACGTCGCCGTTCTCACGAGGACCTTGAGATGCAACCTGCAGATCCTGTAATACGCAGAAATCCCGATGAAGTAACATACGCCACCATCGAAAGTACTGAACAGGAGCACCACGCGCGACCCTGTAGAATAAGAATAACCGAGGACAATCTGTAATGTTTAGTGCAAGTGTACTTGATAGAACACACTTTGTATAAGTTCCTCAACAGTAACGTATTAATTATTATAATTGTAAATTACTGCAATACTCTTTAATAAATGTTAAATTCTGTATAACTTAATAACTATATTGTGATTATAATAGTTGTTGTTGGAAAATACTCACGTCATTTTTGAGTATAATTTCCAATCTAAGGCGGGGGATGTTAAAGCTTAACCCTAATAAATTATCATTTAATATTCCTTACTATCGAACAATGAGACCCTTGTAAGAAAGTTTAGGGAATAGAAAACAAAACATCTATATTTTATTTCTGTAATCAATAGCTCTTTGTATTCGTTCCTCGTAGCAACGTTTAGAGATAAGAACATTAGACAATTAAAACTGTTTTTAAATATTGAAAGGGTCCCTTTGTGCTATCCAGAATAATAACTGTATTGATAATTTTCGGGAATCGTCTTTACATGCGTACACGCATCTGGTCACGTACGCCACTTTGTGTTTTATAAAAACTAGCACCGCTCTTAGTTCTTCAGTTCATCTCTGCTCGTCATAGTATTAAGACATATAACTTGTAATTATTTTAGAATTAAATAAAATAGTTTTTTTTTAAAAACCGTTCTCATTTCTGCGCACGTAACAACCGTAGACTGTGAAATATGCACGAGCTCTCCACATATAATCTGGAAACTACCAGTGGCATAAAAACGTAAGGCCGTTAGTAACTGTCACAATGGGCTTATAGGAAGCCATCTTTCATTCTCTGATTGTAAACAGTCCGCAATCTTTGGTAAAATCACATTTACCACAACATTTTTGGAGAAACGAAATCTTTTTTCAAACTTCCATCCGAATAATCATGTACTGGATCCCTATCACGAAAGTACACTTTGCGACTTCTAGGCTCAACACCTTTAATATGTTATCAATATCATGTATAACATTTAAATTAGCTTTAAGCTTTCCATTGTTAAAATAACTTCCGACATAATAACCTCAATATCAAACGAAAAATAGTCGAGTTCTCAATGCTAAGTAAAGGAAATGGTGACTATTACTTGGCTAAGAATTCTAACTTCTGACAGTTCTAACTTGAGGTCATTACTAGTCAATAGAATGAAAATCGTTGCTTAAGTAATTACTTATATCTAAGTAATTACTTTTACTTGTTTATAAATACGACTGTAAATCGAAGTCGGTTAGCTAGAGCGTCCAAATAGCCGATATTCCATATCATCGACGTACCACCAGTCAAGCGTCCGTTTCACCAAAAATTCATTGCAACGCTATCCTTCGAGAATTTTTATTTTCGAATTTCCATTAGTTCTACGTTTCAGTTACTCAAAAGCTCTACACACATAAAATACTGAAGAAGGGAGAAAGGGTAACATAGGTACACATTTGAATTGATTTAAATACATATTTCTTTAAGTAGCATTGTTTTTGTTTTCAATAACCGTGGCCCTATATAAACTTAAACTGTCCCTTTTAAGTTTACATTCTGGTTGTTCGTTATTTATGTGGTTTAACCCATTGACATCGGCGATAATTATAACAATAGAATTTCATTCATAAATTGGCCATAGTGGGTCAGTCCGATTTCAACTTATTAATCAACGTTACGTACATATAATTAACATTAGGTGAGTATAGGCAACTGATGACTACAAAAAGCAAGTTAAACTTTTTTCTAACGAAAACATTCTAACAATGGTAAAAAATGCTTTAGCATTAAGTCCTCCATTTGTACTATAGTGCAATAAAGAATTAAATAAATAAATAAATGATAACGAAATAATAACCAAGTTGTTAATTAAAACTTTCAATTATTTTCATATCAATTTTTCATTCGGAACAATGGGCAATTCAATAAAAATATTAAATCTAAGGATGGCAAAGATATGTTCAGTGTTGATATATTTAATTTTCATATAAACAAATGTGTAAACGGAAAATACTATTGATGATGATCACAAAAACATGTAAAGAATTGTAGTAAAATTATAGTGACAGCTGACTTACAAAAGGAAAAATGGGTTTCATCATGTCATGAAACAAATGACTTGTCATATAAGACCCAAGATGAAGGAAAAATAAATTACCAGCAACACAACAAGTAAACAGTGTTAAAGAAAACGCATCAGCGAGTTTCGATGAACCGAAACATATTATTAATAAGGATACAGCTCGTACGAATATACCTTGATATCCTCGATGACCAGAAAAAAGCTGCAGCTGAACGTTTTCAGCGCGAGATTCGACATACAGTGAAAATCAACACATCTTAATTTTTTAGCACAAATAATAATATTACGATTTAAATTAAACGGATATTTGGTTAATGGACGATACTTTCGAGGCATGCTCTTCTTTGTTCACACAACTATTTTATATCCATGGATCAGTTGGTATTAATGAGTTCAAAAAATTGTGACGTTGGTCTATTGTTTTATAACAAATAAAAATGAGGAAGAGAATTCCTTCCTTCTAAGGTGCACGACACGGGCGCCCGCGCGGCGTACTGTTTCTTGTAATCATAGATCAGCGCTACGTGCAGTGGGTGGCCCTGTCGCACGCGGCGCGGGCGTCGGAACCCGCCCCGTGGGCGACGGGTGTCCAAGTGACGGAGCACGCGAGCGGAGATGTTTCTAGAAAATCAGTGAGCGCCGTTGTGTTATCCGTGCCGCACGTTCCGTGCTTGTACAGTCTGTTCCATAATTTGATAACAATGAGTATTATTGACACGGGACGTGTCATTTTAGAAGTCCAATGTCGCTCCGTTTTATGGGATATGTCTAATGACTTATATAAAGACAGGGATGCGCGTCAATCTGCATGGCTTGAGATTTGCAAGGAACTATATGAAGAAAATTTTGAGGAATTCAGTGACGCAGAAAAAAATTTGAACAGGTGGGTTTGTACTTTTTATTATAACTTAATTTTACAATTAATAAATTATTTATTTTTTTATTTGTAGGTTCTCGAGTGGTTACCACAATACACCGGAAGACGTAGAGTTGGTAGGCCCCCCACTAGGTGGACTGACGACATCGTTAAAGTCGCGGGTAGTCAATGGTTACAAGCGGCTAATAGCCGTTCTTTGTGGCGTTCTATGGGGGAGGCCTTTGTTCAACAGTGGACGTCTTCCGGCTGATGATGATGATGATGTAGTTACATCATCTAGTAATCAATAAACACAGCGATAAATACGCGATCTTGCCACGTACACACATCTCGTACTGTGTACGAGTTTCTTTGAACTAGCCCAAATCCACTTGTGATATTGCGGATATGGCGGGGTGTAATGACAACATCGCTGATATTACCGAGTCCGTCTCTTTTTCGTACAAAATTATGCAAAATACAAATTGCTTTTATGAAACAAATGGCATGTTTCGTGGAAACGTTAAGTGGACGATGAAGTATTCGAAACTTGTTAGTCATTATTCCAAAGGTGGATTAAATGTAACGTCTAGCTCTAGATAATCTATAATTAAATATTTTCTTTGTATGGTCCTGTTAAAATATGGCAATACATTTACATATTTTACCGTATTAATCCTAGATATGGCAACACTTGGTCGGCCATTCTGTTCATGTGTTCTTCTCTGTTAAAAAGGTTGTAATAAGAAATAAAATATTTGATGTAGAACTTTAGTAAAACAGTGCAACAAATAAATCCTCTTTAATTTCAATACAATATCTTAACATGGTAGCAGTCCGTGGTTGCGCAAATAAGACGATTTCAAGAAAAAACTTAAAACTAGTATATTGCAAAAACGTGGTGTAACGTGTGGTGTGAGCGGGAACTATGGCGTGCGTAAAAATATCAGATATATTGATACCAATCCTTGATGGATCCAACTACAGCAATTGGAAATTAGGCATATTAAAGTTTCTAAAATTTAAGAAATGTAAGGAAGTAGCTCAAAGACAAAAGCAAAGCACTGACGACGCAGCCATGTGGGATGAAAAGGATATTCAAGCCACGAACTACATATATAGTGCAATAAATAACAAACAGCTCGAGTACATAAGCGATTTGGAGTCGACGTTCAAAATAATAACTAAATTTGACGAAATGTACCTAAAAAAATCTACAGCTTTGCAAATAGTTTGTAGAAATAACCTAGAAAATGTCAAGTTGAAAAATTATTCAGAGGTAAATCTATACTTTGACGACTTTGAAAAAGCCGTTAACGAGTTAAAGCAAGCTGGTGCTGTGGTCAGTGAAAAAGAAAAACTGAACTACATGATTAAGTCTCTGCCGCAAAGTTACAGCCACATAGGTGACCTAATTGATGTGCTCCCAGAGAAAGAAAAAACAGTTGACTACCTTAAGAGCAAAATCAAGTTAAAGTCAGTTGAATAAAAGCCTGAAATTGGTGAAAAATCAAATGTATTCAAAGCTGAAGCGAGTCCAGCTCATAATAGTAAATTAACATGCTATAACTGTGACAAACCTAACCATATGAAAAAGTATTGTTGGTTCAAAAACAATAATAATCGTGGTCATGGCCGTAGTTACTCACACCGTGGTAATCATTTCAGAAGAAGCCGAGGAGGAAAATCTAACTTTGACCACCATGGAAACAGTTTTCATCCTGTGGTAATCACCATACATAATGTGAAAATTATGAACAAAATAAAAATGAGATAAAATGGCTTTTAGACAGTGGCTGCACAGATCATATAATCAATAGTGATGCATTCTTTGATACCTATGAGAATCTGGACTCTCCTATTAAAGTAAAGGTTGGCATTGGAAGAATATTACAAGCTACTAAGGTTGGAGATATCAAAACAATTTTCAAAGTGTATGGAAAGAACTCTGAAGTCACATTGAGTAATGTTTTTTTATGTGAAAGAGATGAAAGCAAATTTATTAAGCTACTCAAAAATAACTGAGAGTCATTCCATCATATCAAAGGGACAGATGTCAAAAATGTATAACCGTCAAAGAACATTCGTAGCGATAGCGTGAAACAACAAATGTTGTATGTGATGAAAAGCTTTACTATGACAGAGATGTCGAGCCAAGCCAACATGGCCACTAATACTGTAAAAGAAAAGCTGCACCGCACACTTCGTCATTGTGACTAAATCATCAGCATTTGCTGAGTATGTATCTTTATCTGAAGCTGTAACTGAAATAATTTTCCTTGTGTCACTAATAAGGGACATATGAGGATAATCTTGGAGCATTAATTATTGCAAATTATGGAAATTTTACCAAATACTCGAAGCATATTGAAGTGCATTATCATTATGTCCATGAAAATGTCAAAAATGGAGTAATTGATGTCGAAAACATTTCAACTGATGTAAATATTGCTGATATTTTCTCAAAATCGTTAGGAAACACAAAATTTGTTCAATTTAGAAGCATGTTGAGTTTGTTATAAATAAGTAAATGCATAATAAACATAAGTCGTAGATAGTTACTTAAGTTGTCAAGTAAGTAAAACATATTTAAATAAGATAGTGTCATATAAATGAGTAACTTTGTTAGTAATTAGTTGTTTGTTATGTAAGAAGTTAGATAAAGTATAAGAAATATAGTTTCAAGTAAAACATAAATAGTCAAGTATGTAATAGGATATGTTTAATGTATCTGCATCGGTAAAATATAAAAATGTATGGAGGCGTGTTAAAATATGGCAATACATTTACATATTTTACCTAGATATGGGAACACTTGGTCGGCCATTCTGTTCATGTGTTCTTCTCTGTTAAAAAGGTTGTAATAAGATATAAGATATTTGATGTAGAACTTTAGTAAAACAGTGCAACAAATAAATCCTCTTTAATTTCAATACAATATCTTAACAGGTCCAAAGAAATAACCCGTGCGTATGGTCGCATGAGATTTGTAGACAATCCAAACGCTTTATCTTCAACTATGACGTATGGCATTGGTGTGGTAGCTGCAGGTTGGTTGGTTTATTATTTTGTAGCATTGGCAATGGTTTTGGAGGAGGCAAATCTCATCTCATCTCTCATCATTAATCTGTTGAAATAACCTGCTCTTGGTGAACATTGAAGAGTACGATTCTTTACCTTGTATTCCAACATTTATGTTTGTGAATTCATAGTTAGTTTCACATTGCAAGCAAGACAATGGAGTAGTGATGTTTATAATTGTAGTAAAGTGAACCGCTGTGGGGTGGTCTTATAATCCGTATATGTTTTCCATCAATTGTGCCTAAACAGTTAGGAAAATTTGTTTTGGTTAAGAAGCCTTCTGCTATCTCTTCCCATTGCATACGTGTGAATACTGGCATACATTTTTCTTTCACACTTTGTCTAAACTATCCACGAAAGTATGTCCACTGACTAAGTACCTGTGAAAAATACAAAATTGTATATATCAGTAATATTTTTCTATTTTTAGAAAAAAAGTTACAGGCCTAATGGCAAACCGCGAGAGATTGCTATACCAAAGTCAAAGTTAGTAACAAGAAACTCAAGTCTGGTTATGGTGCTAAAAAAGGAAATGGATACAACTATTACAACATTATGACTTTTCTAGACTCTTAATACAAGCGTATAAGGACAAGACTCTTTGGAAAATATGTTCCAGGAGGTCTCTTCGGCCGATACAGGTATTCTTGATGAGGTCGTAATACCTGGCACCAGTACATCTGTTCTCACGACCGACACATATTTCGAAAGTCTAGACTCTACGCTTTAATGGAATCCGGTCAAATTGAAGGCCATTGGTTGGGGACAACGGCTACAGAGCTGCCATGTATATGTAGACTCCATTCATTAACCCAACTACACCACCACTAGGAATGTAGTTTAACGATTTTAAGGTGTATGGAAAAAATATTTTCTTGCCATCAAATCGGTCTCGCTACAAAATTCATTACCTACATCCCACAAATATAATTGTGGCTTGTGCGGTGTTATAGAAGACGAGGATGAACTGCGAAGAATTTGACACCTAATTTGACTAGGAAGTGGCAACCGATAGCAAAGAAGCTGACAGATTATATGTACATACTATCCCTGCATCTGGACTTGCATAAATAAACTCGATAGAGGATTAATATTATGACTATTAGTTATTGATTAAATGACAACCTGAGTTTTATTTTGACATACTTCCTCTTCTCTGTGCAAAATTTTATTCGTATCCACATTTCAAATGAATTTTCAATTTTAGCTGAAGGTAATTTTTTACATAATAAAGAGATAGAACATAATTTTTTCTTCAATTCCTATCCAATGTTTTAGTAGGATAGTATTATTGGAAAATCATATTCAGTTTACAGTATCTTTCTACAAAAAGCTTTAGTAGGTATTTCTTTACCCTTATTGTAGAAGTTTAAGCCATAGCATGTATGATCATTTTATACGATGTTTCCTGTAAAGTGTGATAAAATAAAAAAAATACGTTATAGGTACAAACAAAAAGTTATATTTAAGCATGACATTTAGAAATTTACTTACAAATTTAATAAACAATAAAGTTTTCTTACCTACTGAATTGAGGCAAGTCCATATACATTGTCCTTTTTATCTGGTTAAAAATAATAATATAAATACGAAGATCTAAAACATATGGACTTTTTAAGGCTTAGATAGTTTTGGAGCCGTAGATAGTTTAAAACCATTTTAATATTTTTTAAGCTTATCTCAAAAGAAACGAGAATCTTAAAGTTTATATATCATCTGAACACGCAGTACTATAATATAGTTTTTACGGTGTAATCAAATCGAAAAACATTTTTTTCCTGGCAATTATAGAGCAAGCCCTTACACGTACTTGGACAGTTTATGTAACTAACCACATCAGCAGTAATTTGGAGAGTTTCCGTTTTCCTTATCACTTAATACCAAAATGCATTAAAGATTATCATTATACTAATATCCGTAACTATCATAAGATTAGACATACCAACGAACATTCAAAATGAATTATTGCGTTATTAAACCAAAAGGTCCTTTTTCATACCAGTTTTAGGTCTTACTAATTTTAATCTTAGCTGTAGCGTTGCGTAGCATAATCGTACCCTTAGAAAAAAACATTTATGGGCGGAAAACGTAGCTCTGAACTTCATAGTTTTAAGCTCACAAGATCGATTCTCGATGTGGAAACTTGTAAGTACTAGATTTTTTAGCTAAATTAATTACGGACTCGTACCTATTCCATGGAACTTGAAAACATTACTAACGATATTTGGCTACCCTTTCGGAAATAAACAAAATTATTGTATGTTTAGTTTATATCAGCTATTTCATGTTATTGTTATCTTTAACGGCATCCATCAGTACGTAAGATCTGTACATTGCAGAAGCTGATTTAATTATACCTTATTTGTTTTTACACGATTGCCCAAAAAAAGTAGTGTTATATTTTCAGGGTTCATGTATGTTTGTGAGTTTCTTTATACCACAATAACTTCTAAACGGCTTTACCAAATTTTAATGTATGGGATATCGATCGATTCGTCTTGATAGCGCACGTGACACATGGTACATAAAAATGAAAAACCAAATTGGCGGATATTGGAAGCCATTTTGTAAGAAAACAAATATTTTTTCTTTCTAACCCATCGAGTAAATGAAGGGCTTTAAAAAACGATTCCATAAATATATATAACTTGCAGTTTCAATTTCAATGGTGGGATAAAACGTTTAACGAAAATAAGTTATTCGCAGTCGGGTATTTTACTTTTTTAATTAATTTATGCTTGTACTTAACGTATAATATCATTTTTGTAGGTGTTTTCAGTTTGTCGTAATTTATAGAATATTATATATGAATACCGTAGAAATGTGAATTAAATGAATCGTACATAGGTCACAAGAATCAGAATATGATTTTGTAAAAGCCAACAACCGGGTTGGGAGAGAAAACGTTAAGTTGTGGCATTTCTAGCTCGTAGATACAACCCTCAAAAAATAAACTTTCTCTTGTCTTCATGTTGTTGCATGCTTTTTTTAATTGTTTGGGGGTTGCCTAAAACATATTATCATGGTGAACCAGTTTCTATTAACTTCCCATAAAACGGTAAATTCTCATACCAAGACAGTTAATTACATGAACACATTTTGCGCAATTATTGAATTGCACTGCAAGTTTGCTCTACGTTTTTTCTTTTTCATATAATGTGCAAAATATTCACTGGAAAGGGCCGTTCGATTTTAGTTTCTTTTAACTTAATTTATTTTAAACACATAAGAAAAGGTGAAATAGTTAAGTAAAGAGGCCCCTGTTGTTCTATTATAACAAACAATATAAGTGACCATATTATGGTAAACTTGTATGGTCTGTTGCCAACATGTCAATTCGGTAAGAATGCTATGTTAGTGATACAATATTTCGTAATATGTGAAATTTCATTAACTTTGAAAAGGAACGGCAACATCGGTATTAAGCTGCGTGAAAAAGTTTTCTCAAATTATATAACCTAAATGTATAAAGTCGGTCAATGGGTTTCAGTTCACCAGTAAACTTTGGAAAGAGAGTATGAAGCAAGAGGCTGTAAAAGAGGTATACACAATAGTCCGGTATCCTCCTCCAATCACTACCGAGAGAGTTAACAAGGAGTTAGGTCAATTGTTCAAGACTTTCTGTGAGCATAATCAGTATTTTGTAAACAACAAAAATTGTTATGTTGGTAAATAAAGTATGATAATGATAAAAATCCGAGTTGAAAGTTAAACCCGTCACAATCCAACTTAAAAAAAAAGAAGAACAGGTTTTTTACTTTTGTTTTTGTTATCGATATCCATCACGCCTGTTACATATTGCTAAATAATTAGCAGTAACCTAGTATGGGATCAAGTGACATAAACACGCACATATTATACACTTCTGGACTCATCTATTGGCCCACCTTGTATTTTCAGTTTCGTTTGGTCCTAGCTAAAATTTTATATTAGGTCGAGCAAAAAGTTTTTATGCAGTTTTGAACCTGGCACATTCACAATTTCATTCAATAGTCTTTTTTTGAATTTCGAACACAGAATTTAAAGAAACAAAAGACAATTTGGAGCCTTTTTGTTGATATCAAACAATCGAATACTAAGAAAACAAAAAAAATTGGTTTAATTTAATTCTTGAAAAAGTGATTGATATCTTTGGTTTTGCAACAAACATTACTTATTCTTAACATTAAGGTGAGGTTCTATCAATAATCTATGGATACTTCACCTGAAGTCGCCGCCCAAGCTGTGGCACTTATTCAGGCCGGACACAGCCAAAGAAACGTGAGTGCTCAACTTAATTTAAGTCGATCTGCGGTCCGAAATGTTTATCGGAGGTACCTAGAGACTGGCGGCTTTGTTCGTCGCCAAGGAAAGCCACGATCTCGGGTCACAACTGAAAGGCAGGATCGATTCATCGTGACGACCAGCTTGAGAAATCGTCACCTTACCTCCATTGAGATACAAAACCAACTTCGCGACTTCCACGGAGTATCTGTAAGCGCTCGAACTGTTCGGAGAAGGTTAAAAGAACGCGATATGGTACCACACAAGCCAGCTAATGGGCCCAAACTAACGCGAGCCCACCGAACAGCGCGCCTTCATTTCGCACGCAGTCATTTAAATTGGACACAGCAAGATTGGAGCCGTGTACTCTTTTCTGATGAGTCTAAAATTGTGTTACATGGCAATGATGGAAGGAAGAAGGTATACCGACGTAAGGGAGAGCGTTTCGCACAATGCTGCTTTGAAGAGAGGGTTGCTTATGGCGGTGGCTCATGGACTGTCTGGGGCGGTATATCCGCGAGCGGCAAAACTCAACTTGAGGTTGTTACAGGACCACGGCTGCCAACATTAAATGCTGAAAGGTACATTCGTGAGTGCTTAGAACCTCACGTGATACCATACGCGGACTATGTGGGCCCAAATTTCCTTTTTATGCATGATAATGCAAGAGCCCATGCGGCCGGCATCGTCAGGGAATATCTTCGGGATGTGAACATCACAGTTATGGACAGGCCAGCCAGATGCCCAGACATGAACCCTATTGAGCACATGTGGGACGAGCTAAAAAGACGTGTTAGGGCTCGTCAGCCAGTTGCCCAGACGATGCAGGAGTTGAAAACTGCCATAGAAGAGGAATGGGAGATGATCCCTCAAAATTTCATAGAGCGGTTGATAAACTCTATGCCTAATCGTATGAGAGCTGTGGTAGATGCCCATGGAGGCAACACGCGTTATTAAATTAAACCTTTATTTGATAAAACATGTTTTTTATTCAAAAATCAATTGCCTTTAACAAGGCGCATATCCGACTTTTTAGGCGTAGCTCCATGTCGTATGGTATTCTGAATTCAAATTTAAAACAATACGATCGACAAAGATGGTAAAATGTGCCAGGTTCAAAACTGCATAAAAACTTTTTGCTCGACCTAATATAAAATTTTAGCTTGGACCAAACGAAACTGAAAATACAAGGTGGGCCAATAGATGAGTCCAGAAGTGTAGTATAAAACAAGAAGGTCAGATTTTTTACTTCTACATAAATGTATAATATGGTTTATTGTGTTTTTAGGTTATAGTGAGTTTATATAAACATTCCGAAAGACGAGCAATTCTTTTAAAAGACAGATATAACAATGGACTGCTGACTTCCGAGTTACGAAAGCCATTGGCCAATATTATAATTTAAGACATTCTAGACGATGCACCCAGGATAGCATTAAAAGGAAGCGCTTTGTTGAAATTAGCACACGAAATACATGAGATATTCCCGCGAGAGTCGCCAGCTGTATATTATGCACCATATTTAGCTCAAACAAAATATCAAGCTAAAAAAATGCATCAGGCATTCTTTTCAACTCATAGACCACAAGAAAAAAGCGGTTGAGAAATTTAGGCATATTATCTCTACCGCACCGGCTAGATCACAACCAGACTCTCGCGCTTCATCAAGATCTAGCCCTGATACTATATTTGAAAATGAACTAGTACTGCCTGCAACAGGAATTCAGTAATCACAATTGCAACAAGCTTAGTTTAATAGTTATGTAACCTGCTCATGTTACTTATTAGTATGTGCAAGGTGAATTTACTTTTGTTGCCGTTTGATATGTCTATCTATAAAATTGATGATTAATTTTTTTTTATTCAAATTGGTTTTGTATATGGCACATTAGTAAGCAAAGAATATCGCACAATATTAGAAAGTCTAGACCCAGGGTCATGCCAAGACGTAGAGATATTGGAGCAGAACAACATGTGCTCGTTGTCACTATCTGTATTATGAATAAGGAACATTAACATATCATGCACCTTTTGTTATGTGTTTCAAATATACTAAGTTTAATTAAACTAAATTCGAACGGTGCTACTTCGAGCTATTCAACAACGGTCTCGACTATAGCCACAAATTTATTCTATAGTGAATAATTAGCACTGTTTTCCTTGATGTATGTAAAATTTTACAGATTGAAAAAATAAGGAAGATTTTTTTTTTATTTGTCTCCACGTTTTTATGTATGTAGGTATGATGTCAAGGATAGAAAACTCCTTCCATTTTCTTAACGTAACGTCATCATAGTAATTTTCATACCAATCAATTATTCTCAATCAGATTCCATCATGGAAGTAATAAGTACTACGTACAACAGGAATGGACTCTATCTGTGCATCTTGTAGCTAAAATAAAACCATAAGCATGTGCTACACGGTTTTAAATCGCGGTTTGAAACAGAGGTTTAAAACAGTGTGGATAGTCGTTTTATGCCAAATTTCGTTTGACCTTTAAACACCCTTGGCAGCAAGGCTTGCTGCCAAGGCAATTATTTTGTGTTTCGGCTAACCTTAGTGTAACTCATCATCGATAAGCACCATCCTAATCTCCCACAGCGTGATGGTACCTCTTTACGTATGCGTTGTTGTGATAATCTGCTTCCTCTAGAGCGCCTCACGGGATGGCATTTTCTTCGCCGAATTGAAGTCACCGACGCGATTTGTGAAAAAGTTGCCCACAGAACTAATCTGAAATGACGAAAATGTTTTTGGTACGAAAATACACTGGGGTTTAAGACCACAGTGTTGTACGAAATACGAATGTCCGGACTGTAATGTTCCCCATATTTGTATTGGAGGTTGTTTAGTCCTGGCGCGAGGGATCCAGAACAGCCGCAGCCGCCGGCGGCGGCGCCAGGTACCCACCTGTCCGGTACGCACAGCCTCATCACTTCGTTCTGTGCGGCGACGGTGTTTACACGTGTTAATATTGATTTATTACCTTCTAAAGTCTGAGTTTATCTACGATAGGAGTGCATATAAGTGAAAAAAGTATCTGTGATCTTATCCGTTCAATATCTTGACTTGACACTGGATTATAAAAGTATATAAAAACTATCAAAGAGTTTTGAACAAGAAATACTATAATTTGCGCGGGTAAAATGAAACGTACGCCACCAGCAACTCCGGCCGTGGATTATCATCCGTCTGACTCTGACGTATCGTCAAAGAGCGAGACAAGTAGGACCGGTAAGGCAAGCTTGACCGCATCAAATATAACCCGGTACAAGCGTAGAAGAGACACCGATGATAATTTTAATGATTCGCTAGGTGTCATGAAAAAGGATTTAATGGAATTAATTGATAGTAAATTCAACACACTAGAGGCAAACATAAAAGAACAGAATGAAGGGATTAATAAAGCACTTGAATTTATGACTTGTAAATATGAAGAACTCAAAAATAAATATGAAAAAATGGAACGGGAGAAGAAAAATGATAAAAAATACATAATAGAACTAGAAAATAGACTAGAATCCATAGATAAATCTAGCAGAGCTTCCACAATTGAGATAAAAAACATACCTCGAAAAGCGCCTGAGACAAAAATTTATCTCGCTGAGCTCGCTGTGAACCTTGGAAAAGCTATTAACTTGAATATTAATAAGTCTGAAATAATTGATGTGTACAGGATTAATGTTAATACCCAGACCAAGGGAGACCCGCCTATTATAGTGAAACTGAACTCTGTACTACGCAAAGAAGAGTTCATTAGAGCTGTAAAAATATATAACAAACAGCATTCGTCCCAACTTAGTACGTTGCAATTAAATTTAGGTCTGCCAGCTACTCCAATATATGTTTCTGAGCACATGACCGGCAAAACGAGGAGGCTCTTTTTTCTGGCGAGGGACTTCGCGAAGTCCAATGACTACAAATTTTGCTGGTGCTCCCATGGAAGAATATTTGTACGGAAGAGAGAAGGCGCCCCTCCGTGTCTCATCAAAGAAGAAAATCAACTGGAAGAACTTAAGAGCCAAGCAGAGCAGCTTGAGAGCGGAAAGCCTCACTAATATTTCTAAATCAATGCAGTTCTTTTCACTATTTTATGGACTTACCTTATTAACTTGCACATCTCTTCTTATGTATTTTGTAAGTTTTCTCTTTTACCACACTAACACATTATTCACCACACACAACAAAGACACAATAAAAAATCATCATGAACCTTATAATAACACATCAATCATTTTTTTCGTTATAGTAGCTAAAAATAACAATTACAGTAATATTATTGAAATTCTAAAGCCTCAAAAACGAAAAATACAGTTAAATGAGTCGTATCTGGCCTTACTATATAATGGAAAGTGTAGTAATAGATCTTGTTTTTCAAATAGATTATTTTATGGATTTTAAAGCCTTTAATCAAGATATAGATGACTATGAGATCTCGGAATCTTATCAATGTCATGTCGATCAAGCTCATAATTATATACGCCATACTAGGAAGAAACTTACAATTGTATGTCAAAATATACGTAGTATAGACAGAAACATTACACAAATGGAAATCTTACTCAATCGGCTTAAATTTAAAACAGACATTTTGATACTTACTGAATGTTGGCTTAGTAAGTTAAGTCACGAGCACATACCAACGATTATAAATTACTCAAATTTTGCAACAAAACAAAATAAGACTCAGAATGAAGGTGTTGTAGTATTTATAAAGAAACATATTAAGGCGTCTGTAATTGAGCCACCTAATTTCGATGCAAATTGTTTGATTATCAAACTGGGTAACGATACAGCAGTTGTTGCTATTTACCGTCCACCTGCAAAGCATTGTATTGAATCTTTTTTGGTTGGATTGGAAGAGACGCTGAATTCACTTAAATCGTTCAAAAACGTTATAATAGCAGGTGACATGAATATAAACATAGCACCTGTCAATACTCTTACAACAAAATGCAATGAGTATTTAAACTTAATGGCTCAACATGAACTTCTTCCAGCGCATGTATTTCCTACCAGAAAAGATAGCTGCCTGGATCATATCTTCTTAAAAACAAATTTAAAGGCAACCACTTTAGTTCTTGCTTCTACGGTAACTGATCATTATTCTGTAGCACTTGTTCTTGATAACCATCAGCATCCACAGAACACATATAACTTACAGAAAGTAATTAAATTTGACAATCTTGTAACGGATTTAAATATCAATACACTGGACACAATTCTTCAAACGCAGGATGTCAATCAAGCAACCTGTATTTTAGTGACAGAACTAAAACGTGTTGTAGACAAAAATACAATAATTAGGAAAATTTCTTGCCGAAAAAGACTTATACATCCCTGGCTTACTCCAGGATTGTTGCGTTGCATAAAACATCGAGACAAATTACACCAGACTCTGAAAAGTGACCCTGAAAATAAAATTTTAGATATATCATATAAAAGATATAGGAATTTTTGTGGATCTATCCTCAAAAAAGTTAAAAATGAGCATGATAGATTAGAAGTAAATAAAGCTTGTGGTGATAATAAAAAGACATGGAAGGTTATTAAAAATATTGCTAAATTAAATGGCAAAATATCCCGTAATGATTCATTGGACCATGAACTGCTTACTATGAAGGGGAGTGAGGCTGATTCAATCAATTACATTAACGAATACTTCGCTAATATTGGTAAGACCTTAGCAAACAAAATTTTACATCAAAATAATAAAAGTTGTGGTCCCAATAATCTCGATAATGCAAAACAGTCTTTTGGCCTCCTCCCCACTGATTTCTCAGAAATTGAGTCAGTGATCAGTAACCTCAAACAAAACAGCGCTGCAGGCCATGACGGTATATCAACAATAGCCTTAAAATATACCAAAAATGTCATTGTTCCGTATATCACTCACATTTGTAATTTAAGTTTTAGTCAAGGTATCTATCCCACTTTATTTAAAACAGCACTCATAAAACCAATCCATAAGGGAGGGGAAAGAGACCATATCCATACTACCAGCATTGTCTAAAATAATAGAACGTATTTTAAGTAAAAGACTTAAATCATACCTAGTAAAATTTAACATAATATCTGATAATCAATTTGGCTTTGTTCAGGGAAAATCTACTGAAGATGCAGTATCAGCACTAACAGATTTTATTGTTCGTCAAGTGGATAGTAACAACAAATGCATAGGTATTTTTTTGGACCTTGCAAAAGCGTTTGATACTGTGTCCATACCTATCCTGCTAAATAAGATGGAGAAGGTGGGAATAAGGGGTTCTTCACTGAAATTATTCACAGACTACCTTACTAATAGAAAACAAAGGGTAAAAATTGGAAACCTGTTAAGTGAGGAAACTTCAATTGCATATGGAGTGCCTCAGGGTAGTGTTCTCGGCCCTACGCTCTTCTTGATCTATGTTAACGATCTCTGCAAGCTGACACTTGCTGGTAGTAAGATAGTGGCATTTGCCGATGATACAGCGTTGCTATTTGCAGCTTCGACTTGGGATAGGGTAACGAATCTTGCTGAAATTGGTCTGAAAGAGGTTATGTCTTGGTTGCGTAGGAACTTACTTACTTTAAATGTTAATAAAACTAAATATATGTACTTCTCAAATTCACCGGTTGGTCAACCTATGAATAATATTGATAAATTGAAAGCCCATACGTGCTTAGATAATTCCATTATGTTCGTGTACTACATTAGAACAGGTACCACATATTAAATATCTAGGTATTATAATTGACCAGAGGTTAAATTGGAATCAACATATCCAAATACTTACTGGCAGAGTTAGAAAGTTAGTATTTATATTTAAGCGTCTTAGAATTATAGGTGATCTCAATGTATTAAAAACTGTTTATTACGCGTTATGCCAATCACTGCTAACTTATTGCATTATAGTATGGGGTGGAACGTACAAAACTTTTCTATTACGCGTGGAAAGATCTCAACGAGCTATTTTAAAAGTAATGCTCTCTAAACCATTCCGATATCCAACCCGACAATTATATGATGAGATAAAATTATTAACTGTACGCCAGATGTTCATTTATAAGACTGTTATAAAAACTCACTTAAACACCAAATTTAACACAGAAAAATTTAAATCCAAACGACGTAAAGACCTATTTGTAGCCCAAACATTATTCTCGACAGTGTATGCTAAAAGACACTTTTGCTTTTTAGGCCCATTTCTATACAAAAAAACTTGTCAGCATATTAATCTCTATCCACTTACCCTACAGAAGTGCAAAATTAATGTTAAGAATCTTTTACTCACGTTAAGCTACGAAGAAACAGAAACAATGATGACATGTTTAAGCTAGACGTTATGATTATCTACACCAGCTCATGCATAAGTGCATGGGCTGGTGTAGATACCGCCCTCACACGCACACACACACACACACTCACACACACACACACATAACACACACGTAATCATATAATTATGTATATATATGTATATCAATTTACATATATCTATTTTATCATCCATATATATAATTATAATAAAAACATACTTGTAACTATTAGAGTTTCTCATATATGCAAATCAGCTTGTGGTTATTTTAACAACAAAAAAATAATTTTAATATGAACTAATATGTGAACTGTTGTTATAATTAATATTTACAGTACCCAACCATTTAATTTATCTTTCTGTATCTATTAGAAGGTCCTTTACAAAATTGTATAAAAAAAGTAATAAAGTTATTAATTCCACAACTCATGTACCGTGCTATACTCAATACGTAAGCAACAGTCAACACAATACCGGTTATGTCGTCCAGTCATTTGCTTACGAAGAAACATAGATTGACGTCTATAGTGACTGATACGCGTAGATAACACAATTAATATTATTTTTGTTTGTTTAATGTTAGTGTACTATAGGTTTTTCTCATATAATTGAACACGTATGTTCCTATTATTATTTCATTCTAAAATTAGTATGAGTTATAACGTGTCATTAGTTAAGTTACACAGTCTTTCATTAGTGTACCTTCTTTTCACAGAATTTTGGATAGTAATTACTTGAATATTATAATTGTTTAAATACACTCGAGAGCAATGAATCCGGGTCACTTAAAGAATGTTAAAAATCTCGGAAACTAAAAATGATAGGTTAATGCAATAAATTGTATTTAATAGACAATGTAATACTCCTTAAATGAAAGTAAAAAAAATATGAGTCACCATACATTTTATTAACACAAAATTACATAAAGAAAAAAACTGCTGATCTTTCCTTAAAACAAAAATAGGAAACATGAAATTTTTGAACTTTATTACGATTTTCTTGAATTTTAATACTTCGTATTGCCTCCTCGTGCTTCCATTACTGCGTTTACGCGGTTTGGCATGCTGTACACCAAGTTCCTTATACGATTATGGGGAATATTCTCCCATTCCTCTGTGAGAGCAATTTTGAGCTCACGAAGCGTGATTGGGGGAGGGTTTCGTTGTTTTACGCATCTGCCTAGCTCGTCCCAAGCATGCTCGATCGGGTTGATATCCGGGCTGCGCGCTGGCCACTCCATACGAGTAATGTTCATCTCTTGAAGGTAGTCATTCACAATCCTACCTGTATGAGGTCGGGCATTGTCATGCATAAATATAGCATCCTCACCTAAATTGACCATAAATGGACCAAGGTGATCATTGAGGATTTCTTCCACATATCTTACGCTAGTTAAAGAGCCGTTTTCTATGATCACCAGCTCTGTGCGACTTTCAGAAGAAATTCCGGCCCACACAAGTACAGGCCCACCACCGTAGGCTACTTTTTCTTCGATGCATGCTTGCTTGAATCTTTCCCCTGGTCTTCGATACACTCTGTGTCTTCCATCGTGCTTGTAGAGCATAAATTTTGATTCGTCGGAGAACATAACTTTTGACCAATCTTCAATACTCCAATTTACGTGGCTCTGGGCATATCTTAGTCTCGAAATACGATGCCCACGCTCCAGTTTAGGGCCGTTTGCAGGTCTAAGGGGTTTTAAGTTAGATTCAGCAAGCCGACGTCTTACTGTCCATGCACTTGGGTTACTTCCTCCGAGGCGTCGAAACTGATTGGTGAGTTCAGTTCCTGTGAGAAAGCGATTTCGAAGCATGGTGTTCACCAAGTATCGGTCTTCTCGTGCTGTGGTACACCTGGTTCTGCCCGTTCCTGGTCTGCGTAGGTTAGAACCAGTTTCTTCGTAACGTCGGAGAACTCTTTGTACTGTTGACAGCGACACACCGACAGTCCTGGCTGTATCGCGCTGACTCCGGCCGGTTTCCAGCATTGTAAGTATTCTGGTGCATTCTTCAGGCGTAAGCGACATAATTTCAGCTTGAATAATGAATATAGAGCACTATCAACATGGTTTATGTACCCACATAAATGACAGATTACAAACAAAAGCAAAACCAAATGCTGTAATTTCGTAGTTCCATCTTCGAAAGTGGCCCTTTTTCAAATTTGATTTTTTTATGATATAACTTTACAATAACTAAGAAGTTTTAATACCTTCATTTAAGGAGTATTACATTGTCTATTAAATACAATTTATTGCATTAACCTAGCATTTTTAGTTTCCGAGATTTTTAGGATTCTTTAAGTGACCCGGATTCATTGCTCTCGAGTGTATATCACACCTTGTTACTGCACAGAAGGAAGTTGTTGACAGCTGTAACACAGGCCCGACCTAGCACAGCTGCCAAAGTCCCAATAG
The DNA here is from genome assembly GCA_963890685.1 of Plagodis pulveraria. Classification (NCBI taxonomy): domain Eukaryota; kingdom Metazoa; phylum Arthropoda; class Insecta; order Lepidoptera; family Geometridae; genus Plagodis; species Plagodis pulveraria. The sequence continues at coordinate 23,875,394 of OY982967.1, forward strand.
GTAAATTGTAACATTGTTCGGTATATCAAATTAGATATGCCTACATAATTTATACCATTAGTTAGTTGCTACAAAGGCATGAGGCTGAAATTGTTTATTGTTTGCATTCAGAATTATATTATTACCTTATATTAGTATATAGATTTATTTTATTATTTAGCATATAAAATTAAGCATAAGATATATATATATCTTTTACATATTTGCTGTATGGTGTACTGAATGTGTGTATTTTTTGGGAAATAAATTATTATTATTATTATTCACTTTATTTATTATACAACATAATTTTAAATTTTTTACAACATTATTACAAAAATAAATATTATAAAAAACTTAAAACTAGGGTGCCGCTGGTCGCGGGGCAGAGCCCAAGCGACCAGTGGTTAGGGCTGCAGAGAGAGGAACCTCCGGACAATGCGTGTTGTGTCCAGTATCACTGCCTTCTGCATCAGACCCTTGATCCAACCATCTAGCGAGAGCCTCTTAAGGTGTTGGTCGAGGCTCTTCGCTATAAGGCCGTTCGCCGAAACGACTATCGGGACAATGATCGTCGAGTCAACATCCCACATGGCGGTTACCTCGTGAGCCAAATCAAGGTACTTGCTGACTTTATCCTTTTCGGCCTTAACGAGATTCTCGTCATGTGGGATGGTGATATCTACGAGCACTGCCCGGCGCTGGGATCGGTCGACCACCACGATATCAGGTTTATTGCAAACAATAGTCCTGTCCGTGATGATAGAGCGGTCCCAGTAGAGCAATGCACGACCATTCTCGAGAACTGGCGCCGGTGCGTACTGGTAGTACGGCACCTCTGACTCAACAAGGCCGTATTGAAGGGCAAGTTGCTGGTGGATGATCTTGGCCACTTGGTTGTGCCTGTGCAAATACTCGCCGTTAGCAAGATGCGAACAACCGGAAATGATATGCCTGAGTGACTCTCCGGGTCGGCGGCATGCTCGACAAATGTCGACCGTACCGTCCTTCAAGATATATTTCCGATAGTTGTTCGTCATCATTACTTCGTCTGCAATTGCACAGGCAAAACCCTCGGTTTCCCCAAAGAGGTCTCCGAAGCGTAGCCAATTCACCGAAGCTGGTAAATCCACATCAGGCCCTGTTAGGGCCCGGAAAAACCTACCGTGCAGCTCCTTGCCTTTCCATACTGCCTTGCGGTCATCGGTGCTCAGCATCGTTGGTTTGCGCCAGTTATCGTTCGCCAAGGAGAGCGGTGTGAGGCCCTTGTCAACCGCCACGACATCGCGATGCATCCCGCACTCGTGGTTACGGAAATAATCCCTGAGATTGCACACTTCACGGTTGTGAAGGGTCTTGGCATTTAAAAAGCCGCGACCTCCCCATTTCCGTGGAATGTACAGTCTCATAACGGACGAGCGCGGGTGTAGCATGCGATGTGAAGTGAGCAGTTGTCGGACCTTTCTATCCAGGGCGTCCAGCTCAGTCTGTGTCCACTTCAGTATGCCAAAGGAGTATATCAGTAGAGGCATCACCCAACCGTTAAAGGCGCGCGCCCTGTTGCCTCCAGACAAAAGACTTTTAAGTACTTTTGTCAGGCGGAAAAAGAAGCGCTCCTTTACCGATTTTTTGATGTCCTCTACCGAAATACCCAACGACTCTGACATACCGAGGTACTTGTAGGTCTCGACTTCGGAGAGAGATCTGAAAGTCATTGTCTCAGAAAGCTGCAAATTCGGAGAATTTACAACGTTCCCCTGCTGTACATGCAAGACCGCACACCTACACCAAACTCCATCCTAATGGCACTACTGAAAACCTGTGTAGTTTTTAGTAGCTCCATCAAGTCTTGGCGTTTCGGAGTAAACAGCTTGAGATCGTCCATGTACAGCAGATGACTAATGACCTCACCTCCTCTTCGAAGCCGAAAGCCTAGCCCTGAATCCTTCAGCAAAGTGCTGAGAGGATTTAACGCTAGGCAAAACCACAATGGACTTAGACTATCACCCTGGAAGATGCCCCGCTCAATCCTTATAAAGTCCTGCGGGTCAGAGGAAGTGTTGCTACCACCTGGTTGACGAAGGACTGTGGTCCACTGTCTCATACACGCAGCTAAAAAGGATTTTAGGGTTGCATCAATTTTATACAACTCTAATATCCTTTCCAGCCATGAATGAGGCACTGAATCATAGGCCTTCTTGTAGTCAATCCAGGCAACAGAGAGAGCCCCTCTGTTCCGCCGAACTTGTTGGCTAATGGTCATATCTATGAGGAGGAGCTCCTTAGTACCACGGGACCCAACCCTACATCCATTCTGAGCAGGGGCTAAAACATTGTTCGCAACAATGTGCGTGTTAATTTTTGTGGTCAGAATGGATGTAAGGAGCTTGTAGATGGTAGGCAAGCACGTGATAGGTCTATAGTTTTTCGGATCCGTGGTACTACCGGACTTGTGGAGCAGGAAGGTGATACCGGTAGTCATGAAACGGGGAAGAGAACCAAGCTCAAGGGCCTCTTGAAATTGAGTTGCCAATCGGTCATGTGAGCAACGAATCCATTTTATCCAGAAGTTGTGCAATCCGTCCGGGCCAGGACTTTTCCAGTTCTGGGTCGAACGAATTGCACAAGTAACGTCTACGGGGTCTATATTAACAGACCCCATGGATTCGATAGACTCACATTCCCGCTGGACAACACTAATCCAATCACCTTCTGTGTGCTCGACGGGTATCGACCAGATGCCACGCCAGAAATCATTCATGGTACAGGCATCAGGTAGTTGTCCATCGATCACACTCTGATTGGTCCCTTCCCACTTCCGGTATACCTTCTTCTGATCACTTTGAAAGAGGCGATTAAGCCAGTATCTATCAACACGCTCTCTGTAGCGACGAATACGACTCGCCCACGCATAGATCTTCTGTTTCAGAAAGTCAATGCGATCCGTGACACAGGTCATGTAGTCTCGGGGCGGGACACCGGTTCCAGCAAAGGCCTGGGTCACGAAACGCATCACTCGGGGGCGGTTATTGCCCCGACTGAAGCAGAGTAGTTTAGCAATGAGAGTCCGGAATGAATTGATACGTCGCTCGATCCGTACTTGCCATGCGGGCGCACACCCGGCGGGACGCGGTGCTCGGTCAGTGTCCGGGAACTTGACACGAGCAACACGACACGCCGCAATGGCGCCACAGTACAATATCGAATGGGTATCAACTAAATCTTCGCTAGTTCGCAAATACGGGGCCAGCAAAGTATTCAAGGCCCCCATTAACGCTAGATTGCGTCTATGAGTAGGCAAACGTGGTAGTCGCGGCCTAGAGTCGGGTGTGTATCGATATTGGCTAATCGCGTCCTCCAAAGCCCTCCTCAATTGCTCACTCACCTGGTTAGTCACGCTCATACTCGCACAATCTCCCTCCCCAACATCAAGATCAACCATTGCCATTGGTGTCACCTCCGGTGACGGTATAACAGCCAGGGCCGGGGTCGACAACGCGGTAGGTAGATCCTGCATTAGGGGAGGAGCCGCGCGAGTAGTAAGCGCCTCCAGGCGGAGCCGATCAAGCACAGATTGGTCCAACAGCTTGCATCGGTGGATAGCTCGTACTTGATCCGACAGGCGTTGAGCGGATACGGCGACGGTCGGCTCAAGGGTCTGAAACAGAGGCAGCATACGATCACGGTACGCAGTCAAGATGGTTCCTCCCTCTGTAGCCTCATAGTAGGCACGCATGCAGTTTTCATTTATTGATGGGGTCCATCGCATGCGGCGCACTACACCACCGGTAGCGGGGGCCGGGCGCGGAGCAGATTGCCCCACAGGCTCCAAGCGTGCCGGTAGCGGGGGACGTCCCCGTCGCACAGGTCTCGGCGGCGGCGGCGGCGTCGGTGGCCCACCCCCATCACTCGATGCACTCGATTCGCGGGGAGTGTGGAATTCGTCTCCCGACGAGGAGCTCTTAGATGACGGGGTAGGCGATGATTGGACACGTGCGCAGGTGGTCTCCGCTGTAGTTTTCTCCCTCGCCTTTGATCTTGTAATCATTTAATCATTTAGTTTTCTGTTTTAACTCGTAATTTGTTGTTGTTTATATTTCTTTGACGTAAGGTGTCAATATTACTTTTTGGAGTCATTTTTGCTGTTTCTTTTGCAATATTCTCTTAGCTGTTTTGCTATTATGTTATAGCAGGTTTTAATAAATACTGGGAATTGTATAAAGTAATGAAATTTCTTACAAAAACTGTAAAAACACAATTTTAAAATTGTTTTGTGAAAAAAGGCGACTTCTGTCAGCGGTAGTTGTTTTTTTTTTTTTTTATTTTTTTTTTTTATTTTTTATTTTTTATTATTATTATTATTATCATCCCCAATATTTCCGGATTTGTCAAAACGCCTCGGAATACCCTAATTACATAATATGCGAGTGCCCCAACACCTTCGCACCTCTAATTTATTGTATCCGGGATACATTAGTTAGAGGATAGAACGGGTAAACTCCATATAACCTAAAATATAAGAACCTCATATACTTATTTTGTATCCGCTCTAACATTAAAGTGTATTTAGTCTCATGTGGAGCCCACGCGGCGGTGGTATATTCTAGTTTACTTCGTATAAGAGCATTATACAGAGCCGATATGCCTCTTATATTTTTGAAACTTGTATCTTGACGCAGTACAAAACCTAACGTTTTATAAGCTTTTTTACACACACATACTATGTGGTTTCTAAATTTCAGGTCGCTATTTATGATAAACTAACATAGTAATACGCAAGTTTCCAGTGTGATAAAAAAATATACACCGTATTACTTTTAATAATAACTACATGTCTCTACATTGTTATTATTTGTCATTGCAGCACGTATAACACAAAATATCATTTCTGATGCTGGACCATCTCATAGACAGGATAATGTTGAAATTATTGTAAATGCCGTGGAAGAAAATGGGCTGGATTCCACAAATATTGCATCACAAGACTGCAAAATAACATTTGATAAACTTGTTAAGCAAGCACAGAAGCAACATTCTGAATATGTAAAAGAAACAAAACGGACTGGTATGATTTGATTACTATTATAAGTATTTATATTTGTATTTACTCATCATTACAAACCAAACATCTTAAAATATTTATATACAAAATTTATTACCTCTTTTCAGGTGGTGGCCCACCCCCATAACCACCTAATGATGATATCTTAGAGAAAGTAAGAACTCTTATTGGCCCTAGCATTGAAGGGCTATACACCATTTATGACGGTGATTTCGAGTTTATAAAGCAACAGCAGGACTTATTGCCACCACATAAACAGCTAAAAGCAACCGACTCCGACCATTTAGCTTCTACTTTGGAAATTTCAACACCCAAAGGCTCTTCCAAAGGTATTTTTTTAGTTATATTTCAAATCAAACTTACTCTCTATTTATTATAAATCTGTATGAGTCAGCTATTTGTATGGAAGATATTATTATTTAAGTCCCCGGGTTTGGGCTCTTTAGATAAGGACAAAATGTTATTGGTCACTCATTATGTTTTCAGTAAAAGTTTAGAGCCTGACACAGCCCTATTAATAGTGACCGACTCACCTTAGTTGTATGTGATCCTTGTAAAATAATAACCAGTTGCTGAAGTAATTGCGTTAAGATAATTTTATTATTAAAAATGATAACATCTATGAACTAGATTTCTGAATTTTTTGTTTACATTATTTAAAAACATAGGTAAAGGTGGTCAACGTTAATTATTTCTTATAATAAATGTATAAAATAAGTTAAATGTGTGATGAAAAGGATATTTTTGTAGATATTGATGGAGATTTTGGAGCAACCTAGGCTTGCATGTATAAGCAGAAATCAAATTTGAGAGTATTTAAGATAACTTTATGAAAAAGAAATAGTAAATATTTAAGTTTTATGGAAGTTACAAGTAAAAATAAATAGATTTATAATGCCATGTTAATAAAATGTTTTTAATATGCATAAATTTAATACAGCAATCTATATTACGACTTTGCTAAACTTCGTAAACTCGTGGCGGAGTTTGCTTAGTTGTTCTTAACTGATCAACTAACTAGGCTAAGCAATGTTCGCTGCAGTCTCTGCTTGTATGGGTGACCGAGATTTTCCAAGGGCAATTTCAGCAGGTGGTCTTGTTTGTCTCGGAATGGCAGTCTGAGACAAACGAGACTATGGTGGTTAGTCTTTGGTGTAATGTACAGAAGGCTTACAGGACTGACGTGACTCCAAAATATAATTACACTCATTCTGAAAGTCCCAGGCGTCCAAACAAAGCTTTCTATTTCTACTTCGCTCGAAACGTTTCGCTTCCACATTTATCATCCGTACAGCGAAGGAGTGGAACTCATTGCCCGCGTCTTTATTTCCTGAACAGTATATATAGAGTGAATAGGTATCTTCTAGGCAAGTATGCTAAATCTTCGGCCGCATCGTCACTTTCTATCAGGTGAGATAGCGGCCAAATGCTTGCCTATAATTCATAAGAAAAAAGAAACTTTATATATAACCAAAATAGTGCGTAAAAATTTTTTTTAACACACAAATTCCGAACGATTATTTTACACATTAAAAAGTAAATTTTATGAGAACTTACGAGGGAAACTAAGAAAAGCCTAGAATTGGTTTCTACCATATTCATTTCAATATGTTTACTTATACTGTCTTATGATATCAGAAAACATATTGATATGAATCCAAGTTACATTATCTAAGGGCTTCATCTTCAAAACAGTACAATAGTGGTGATAAAACCATATAATAATTGTACAACAACTATGTATGTGGCTCAGTAAACTGAGATTTACAGCGATATAGGTACTTGGTACATGGCATGTTAAAAGATTTTTACTAATGGAATTTAATTTAGAATTTTTTACCCATTAAAAAGCTTATTTATTTATGTGCAACGTACAGTAATATGAATATTGATCAAACAAGATATGGAAAAGACAACTTTAAGTCACTCTCAAAAACAAAATGATCTTCAAAATGTAAGCCAGGATAGAAGAGTTCTTTATGAGAAATTGATGATCGCAAGAGATGGAACTTCAGCTTTTTATTACAAATCGAAGATTTTGACTTTAACCGAATTATGAAGTGGAGAAAATGAGGTAGATGCTAAGCGGGGCGTAAATAAAGTAGGAGCGTGTGTATGGAAACATTAAAAATAACCGACCAAATGCGAGTGGGAATCGCGCACGAAGGGTTCCGTACCATTATCCTATATAGATAACCTAATCTTGCAAGTTACATACACTTTTCGCAGTGTCCGATTAAGCTGGGTAGGTACGGCGAACACCTCTTTTATTGTATGGGAGCCCCCTTAATTATTAATTTTATTTTAATAAATTATATTTAAATAGAACATAAAACTAAATATTCTGTGAATAGTTAAAGCGTCTACCTGTCACCGTTATTAGTATCGAGTATGAAACAGTAAAAAAAAACAAGTTTTTTGTATGGAAGTCAAAGTCAAATATTTATTTAATTTTATTTTTAGTATTTGTTGTTTTAGTGGCAATAGAAATACAAAATCTGTGAAAATTTCATCTGTCTAGCTATCATCGTTCTTGAGATACAGCCTGGTGACATACGGACGGACAGCGAAGTCCTAGTAATAGGGTCCGTCCGGAATCCTATGTAATAGAATAACAAGGCCATTTCTGTTGCAGTTAATGCGGGAGCGTAATTCTAGGGCGACCTGTCTAGAAATAAGGAACGTGCCTGTGGCACCGAACGAAACAAAGTCTTCACTTTTAGACACTGTCATCATTGCGGGAAAGGTGCTGAATGTCGATATACAGCCTTTTGAAGTCAAGGATATCTTCCGCATTAAAACAAAAGTGCCTGTCAACAAGACAATTGTCGTAGAGTTAACTAGATCTCTACTTAAAGAGACTAGAGCTCTGCCTATATTCATTTCCGAAAACCTATCGGCAAAAATGTTGGCGGCTGTTTTTTCAGGCTAGAGAGTTTGCGAAGGTCAATGATTTTAAATACTGTTGGGAAAATTGAAGCAGCTGTTTTTTCAGGCTAGAGAGTTTGCGAAGGTCAATGATTTTAAAAACTGTTGGGTATCGAATGGTAAAATTTACCTCCGTAAACGAGAAAATGGAGCCCTGGTGCGAGTGCAAAATGAATCTGACCTGGTTAACATTAGAAGCCGCAGCGTCTGATAATATATTTATTTTACCTAAAATCGTAACATTTCTCTGGACTATTGTCATTGTGTTCTATACTATATCATTTCACTTATATTGTATTAATATGTTATGTTTTATTGTTATATCATAACTAGGTCTGCAAGCATCTCACATCTTACACATACCACACACAAGTCTCGGGCTAAACCTTGACCATAAGTCACACACCAAACACATACACACACAAACAAATAGCTACGATTATTAGTTTATCAGCCCGCATAACTTTTATGCAGCTTTCAAAAACTTTGTTCCTAATATTTATAACGAGTCTGACATCTGCAGTTATGTAATTTTTACACCCTTGTTCAGCTCAAAACGCATTAATGGATAATTTACCTTCCATCACTGAAGAAATAGAACAAATATCTGTTTCAGATTCACACATTTGTTCTCCTGAAGATGTCCAAAATTACATAACCCAACCGATCGGTAATTTAAAAATCTTACACCTGAATATACGCAGCATTAACTGCAACATATATGGCCTTGTTGTTCTATTACATAGGATTCCTCTACAGATCGAACGGTTGTGAAACAGTTAGGAAGACGCTACTTTTTGTGAACCGTTCTGTGGTTTTTATTGAATTTTGATTGCATTTTCCTCGTAAACGACATGAAAAAACATAATAAAATATAAGCGTACATGGATTTATGCAACTGTGCTCATTATTCGATGAAGCGGTGTCTCGTGCCCAAGGGAGGATGAAGAATAAAACTACAGGGTGACGCAGAGAGAAATGCACTTTTGATTTTGCGCGCATTTCTAAACCACGTGAGAGAGGGGAGCGGGGGCGGTAGCAGTGCGTAGCGCGGGCTTTGTAATTTTAGTCGCCATGAGTCATTACACGTGAGAGCAGCGCGCGTTTTGTGTACGTGCATTTTATGAGAATGCTTATTCTTATGTGACTGTTCGGCGGCTTTACCGTACTAAATTCGAATTGCGGCGCATCAGTGAGTGCCCAAGCACTAATTTAATTAAACAATGGATCGAAAGATTTGAAAGAACAGGATCGACGCAAAAAATGCGGCCTCGCGGTCGCCAAAGAGTTTCACGGACCGATGAAAACATTCAGCGAGTTCGAGAGTCTGTACGCGCGAATCCACGAATGTCGGAGCGCAAACGTTCGTCGACATTGGGAGTCTCTAGATCGACATTGCAGCGAATTTTGCGACTTGATTTAAAATTACATCCCTATAAGATACAGCTAGCGCAGAAACTAAAGAGAACAGACTTCGAGTTAAGAATGAGATTTGCAAATGAAATGCGGGATGAGTTCAGCAGTTTCAACAACATCCTGTTCTCGGATGAAGCCCATTTTTACCTGAATGGATTTGTAAATAAACAGAACTGTAGGTATTGGGCAGCAGAAAATCCTCGGTTGAAACATCAGAAGCCGCTACACTCACTAAAGGTTAGTTTGGGCCGCCATTGCGAAATGAGGAATCATCGGACCATTTTTCTTTGAAAACCACCGTGGCCAAGCGGTGACCGTCAATTCAGAATGCTATACTGCCATGTTGAGAAGTTTTTTGATTCCAAAGCTGCAAGAATCGCGAGGCTATACCAGGAATACTTGGTTCCAGCAAGATGGGGCTACGATGTGACACCTCTAATGAGAGCATCGAGGTGGTAAGAGAAATGTTCCCACAAAAACTAATTTCACGAAGGGGTGACATCTCCTGGCCACCAAGAAGCCCCGATCTCACTCCAGCAGACTTCTTTTGTGGGGTTACCTTAAGAGTAGAGCATACTCTAATAATCCAACAACTCTGCAGCAACTGAAGCTAAACATTCGGCAAGAAATGGAATCCATTACGAGGGAAACTCTAACGAAAGTTTTCCAAAATTTTGATGCCAGATTGGAAGAATGCTGTAACCGTCAAGGACGTCATTTGGACGACGTAGTTTTTAAAAAGTAAATTTCATTTAATTATTTTATGTTTGAAAACACGGGTGTTTGAGCGTGAAACAACTTACTGTGAGTCGATATGACTATCGACAATGTTTCGGCTTCTACCGGAAGCCTTCCTCAGGATATTGAGTGTGGTACGTCCGCCGCGGTCGCGTCACGTTTCACACTGCGGGCGGCAGCTCGCTGTGCTCGAGCCGACGGCGCTGGCGGCGGGGGTCGTTGCGGGGAGAAGCCGAAACATTGTCGATAGTCATATCGACTCACAGTAAGTTGTTTCACGCTCAAACACCCGTGTTTTCAAACATAAAATATAAATGTGAGCGTAAGTTTTAATAATATGATTCATTTAATTATCTTTAAAATATAATAAATACATTTGTACAAATGTATTCAGATTTTTTTTCTTTTGATTTTTAAAAGTGCATTTCTCTCTGGGCCAACCTGTACAAGACTTATGTGTGGAGCTGTGAATTTGAGTGATCGGCAGTTTGTAAAACTGTATCGACTGTCTAAGGAGTTATAGTACCACCAACTTAACTGTGCAGTTGGCGAGGGCGCTGCTGGTCAAGGAAATCAACTACAAACTGTCACAATTTGAAGGAATGTTGTAGTTCTTTTTTCTGCCGCCTGAACAGATAAGTTGGTGGGACTGTAACTTCGCAAACCCTGATAACAGAGTTGGTCCTCATGTGCCATGCATGTTACTTTCTGATGCTTTGGACGTTGAAACTAAGGTAAGAATTTTCTGCAGAATGTAAAGCCATCAAATTCGAACATTTTCGCTTGCTTGGAATGGATATACTAACCATTGTTTCGGTTACAAGTGTACAAGTACATGCAGCCAGGCTGAGCTTTAATGCAGGCAAATAATATGTTGTCAATAAATAACAAAAAATCTGTTTTAAGATTTAAGTTTTGGTTTGGCATTCTATGCCAGTGTCTCTAAAGCAATCTGGCAATTTACAATGGCTGTAAATAAGCCAATTGTAATGAACAAATACATAGCTTTCCCATTTCCACAATCTGAGAGGAAACAAGTTAAAAGAGAGTATGTATCAACTAATTTAGTATGTACTATGTCCACACGGAACTAACCTATATAATACCATAATCCCCCACTGGGGCTCATTCTGGGATGTAGTAATACATGCTGCACATCAACCAGTTCTTGAATGTGGTGTTCCTTAGTTTCTTTTCATTCACAGCTATTTAAATGATTTGTGAAGTATATGCATATCCTTACAAGAAACAACAATTTATATGATCATCACAGTGTAATTTGAACGATTTTAAATATATATTATGCTAACCATAATTAACTAATAAATAATATGTTTCAGGTTTTATAGTAAGTTCAAAATACCTAGATTGCTGGGATGTATCGATGGGACCCATGTAGCTATTGTGCATCCGACTGATAATGAAGAATGGTATTATAGTAGAAAAGGATACCGTTAATGTTCTCATAGTGAGTACTTTACACTCTATATCGATAACCATCACATTTTGTGGCCCATCAGTCATGTTAGAAGCTATGACATGTATATGATTCTATTTGTTTTTCAGTTATGTGATTCAAAATTGAACATTTTATGCATGGATTCATGATGATACCCTGGGTCTACTCATGGTAGTGTTGTATGGGCTAACCATCTGATGTGTGCTTATCTTGAGAGGCTTTACACAGTTGCTGGCGAGAATTTGTATCTTTTGGGTAGGTGTTAACTAATCTCATATACTTAAGGCCTGTTTCAGAATTTTCGAGTAAGTTCCGGTTATACTACCCAGAACATATTTAATAAATAAAACACTATCTTTGCGTTTCACAGTCATCAATATAGCCTATCCATCAGTTAAAGCTTGAAATGCGCTGCATGTTTACTGTAATTTTTATCATTCAGTTATTTTATGTTCTGGGTAGTATAACCAGAACTTACTCAAACATTCTGAAATAGGCCCTTGGTATGATAATATTATCGGAGATTATAACAATTTCTTTATTGGATGCCTCAGGATATCCTTTGAGACTCATAATGATGACACCCATCTCAGACCCAGGACCTCCTGAGAATTATTATCAAGACAAGCACTTGAACACTAGAAATGTTTTTGAGCATTGTATAGGTGTTTTAAAAACTCACTTTAGGTAAAATTTCTTTACTTAGCACATGTATTGATATTGTTAATGCAAAAACTGATTCATTACAGGTGCTTATTAGTGGACAGAAAGTTGCATTATTCACAAGTAGCTGTGCTGCAAGAATAGCAAATGCATGCTGTGTGTGCTACATAATATAGCACACAGAGCTCACAATCTATACCATCCATTGACAGCAGAGGCAGGAGCTCGCGAGGGCAGACTGAGGGTACCAGCAGCGGTAGCAGTGCGATAAGAGTATGGCGTGGTTCCAGCGCCCTTAGTGAGTTGGAACTGGGGCGCGATCGCCAACAGGCACTTACACAACACTAGTGGGCAGATAGGGCAAACAGTCATGTATCTACCTACATCGTTCTAATTACTAGTAATGGTGTAGAAAGTATGAAGAGAAAGTTAGTATTTATCAATAAAAATATTTTATTAATACAACCTACCTACCAACATCATTCTGGAACAATTAGGTGGCACAGTAACAAAAAACAAAGAAGGATTTTATACAGACATGTATGTAAATTACTAACTATATAACAAAATTCTTAAATATATGTTTTATATACATATTATTATAGTAAAAATCCTAATAACAAACTACAATAAAATGATATAGTTGGTAAAGAAAATAATAATAATTAAAGATGGACTTTATACATATATGTAAATTACTAACTCTATATAATAAAATTCTTAAACTTTAACAACATATAAAAATATGTAAGTTTATCACTATATCTAATTTAAAAAATGTGATATATAAGTTAAGCACTGATATTACAGAATAACAATTAGGCCTCTAGTCTTTTACTTTTGTACTTAGGTATATCAAATAATGTATTGTAATACTCTGACTTATGTAGGCTAACTTTCTGGGACCAGCATCTAATGTTGTGGGTTTTGTGTTTAGCAGTACTGAAATGATGGATGGATGACGGATGCCATGAGTACCAATCTAAAATAGCTTTAAAAAAGCGTCTGCCTTGCAGTATGATGCTGATTATATAATTAAAATTAAGTGCAGTGATCATCATCGTCTACCTAACCATGTCCCACTTATGTGCGGTCAGTACAAAATATTATATTCTCCAGAAGCTGCAATGCAAGTATACATAAAATACGGTACTTATAACGTCTTTTTTTTTTAACATATAAAAACAATAACAGAGCAAGAACATATTGTATGAAGTTTTCATTACGTTTCATAGGTTTTCCACAGGCAATGATTAGAGCACATTATAGTTTTAGCCTGGCTAGCTACTAGTAGCTGTCATCTCTGAGTTAAAAAATCTGTCCCAAGTAGGTACCTAAAGATGTGTTCTGCTGTTCTTGTAAACCTGTTTTTATTCTAGGCTTTACATATTCTAGCTGACATCATCCACAATGACACTTTAATCTTAGTAGTTCATGTCAATACTGAAACTATCTGATATCGTAGTGTATTCACAATCAAAACTCACGAGCAAGTGAAATATTTACTTATCCCAGAATGGTTCTGAAATGTGAGGCAGGTACTGTTCAATCCATTTGATCGAATTGAACATATCGTCGGTGATATTCTGAAACCGCGAAACTAACAGTGTTTAAAACTGCGTATTAACAAAAGTAGCAAAGTCGAGATTTCGCGGGCTTGGCTTCGTAGTAGTGATTGGCTGCGTTCTGTAATGTTGGCCGAGCCGATTATCCAATAGGAAGCCGTGAAATCGAATGTCTTTTAAACCGCGTAACGTCAGGTGATTGTTTATTGTGCCCAAAACCGCGAATCTGCGCATTATAACATGGAAGGTGTGTTTGTTTAACGAAGCGTGCGTGAAATAGTGTGGTTTTAATTATAAATGCTGCAATAACTGGTAAGTGAACACAATAATTCCATATTATATTGGTAAAGTTACTTTTTAGGATAGTTTGTTATTTGAATTATTAATATATACCCTAAGAAAACGTCTTTAACTATTTCGATGTTAGATACGCGGTTTTAAAACTCATAACGTTTTTCGTTTTCTGTTACATACGCGTTTGTAAAATTTATGTACCTACTCGTAACTTAAGTTAATTTCTTGTATTTACTATCGTAAAAGTACACTGCGACTGGATGTGTCTGTACTAATACCTACTAGTAGGTGATAATAGTAGGTAGGAGGTAAAGTTTTTCTGTTTGTGAAATGTTACTATTTAATTATAGTTTTGGTAACTGACCCTACCTTTGTTTTTTTTTAGTTTACGTCATGGACCAAGAAACTGAATGTGCGGACGTGTCTGTAGTCATCTTAAGAGATCTAGCAAAAACGTCGCGCTGAACTTGTGCGTAAAAAGCAGCTCATCATGGATAAACATAATAATACCAACTCACACACCCCTCAAACATTAATGAACCGTCTCCAGGGACCCAAATGCCATTTTTCCCATCTGCCTGTACATCCGAAAATGTAGAGCCTCTACATCCGAAAATGTTCATGATAGCATTGCATACTGTGAAACTCTGAAAACAGTTTTTGAGCCTTCTCCATGCCATAGCGCATCATCTATGATTTCAAATATTCCAGAAGCTTTAGATTTTTCTTCGGATCATGTAGATAATGATCCCGATTACGTTCTATTATCCGTCATTAATTACAAATTTACAGCCTATTGCTACTCCATCTGATTCTATTTCTAATGAAAACGTTGAATGGTATGTGGAGAGAGAAATTGAACCTGAAGTGGCCAAAGAGTCACGTACATGAAAAAAAAAGGCTGATCGAAGTTCGTGGGCAGTATCAATTAATAAGAAAAATAGAATGTTAGGCAAATAGTACATAGGCTTAAAAAAATTGATAACCTTATTCAGAAACAAAAAAGACCTAAAGGAGCAATAGTTACTAATTCAGCGTTTTGTAATAAAAGCAAAGTAATGTATTGCTCACAATTAAACGAAGATTTACAAAAACTTTTATTTAAAGATTTTTGGAGTAAGTCGTGGCAAGAAAAGAAAATATTTGTGATTTCAATGATTGAAAAGTACCTGTTCGAAGAGGGAAGAAAGGACAAAACTCTGGACGTTCCAATACTAAATTTTACTATCTACAAGTCAATGGGAGGAAAAAGATAGTTTGCTTGAAAACGTTTCTAGCTACTTTGGGTGTAAAAGAGTGGACTGTACGCTATTGGTTAGGCGAAGGAAGAGGTGATGCTCGCTCTAATACAGAACTTACAACAAATTTAAATACTACCGCTACTCAAGATTACAGTACAAGCAAAAAATAGTCTGTTAAGGATTACCTGAATTTATTACCGAAGTTACCATCTTATTACTGCCGTAAATCTACCACTAAACAATATTTGGAACCTATATTTCAATCAAAATCTCAGCTATATAATACGTACGTAGAATTTGCATCATCAATGTCTAAGCCAGTAGCTTCAAGAAAGTTGTTTTGTGACATCTTAGATGAACAAAACATTGCACTATTTGCACCCAAGAAAGATGCATGTGATAATTGTTGTTCATATAAAGCCGGCAACGTTTCTGAAGAAGATTACCAGAATCACATCCACCTGAAAGAATTGGCTCGAGCTGAAAAACTTAGCGACAAGCAAAGCGCTCAAAGAGGACTTCTTCATGCTGTGACCGCCGATTTGCAGGCTGTTAAGCTGTGCCCTTCGCTAGCAGCTAGCTAGCGCTGCTTTATACTTTAAGACCAAATTAGCTGTGCACAACTTTACTTTATACGATATTGCAACGGGTCATGAAACTTGCTACTGGTTCGACAAAACCGCCTGTGATTTAAAAGCTACCACTTACGCATCTTTTTTTATTGATTATTTGACTAAGTTATTAGAAGAAGATTGCAGGGATGTTGTTATCTGGACGGATGGTTGCACTGAACAGAACAGAAACTCAATAGTTTCTAATGCCCATCTAAGATTTGCAATAGACAAAAATACAACAATTACACAAAAGTATCTGGAAAAAGGTTACACTCAAATGGAGGTTGACTCCGTACACTCAGTGGTGGAAAGAAAGCTGAAAAATGTTGAAATTTTTCTTCCATCTCAGTATGCCTCAATCACAAAAGAAGCCAGGAAGCATCCTTCTCCATACCAGGTGTTTCAACCAGATTTCACCTTTTTTAAAGACTACAGTCTAAATGAATACCAAATTTATGATTCCATTCGTCCTGGGCGTTCTGCTGGAGATGATTGCGTAGTGGATCTAAGGGTTTTAAAGTATAATCCTAATGGTACAATAGAGTTTAAAAAACATTTTAAAGATGATTTCAGCCCACTTCCTCGGAGACCGAAACCTATTTCAGCTGTAGTAAATAATGTACCTCCCCTGTATTCCTCTAGACTGCCTATATTAGACAGTAAGTATCAGTACTTACAGCAATTAAAGAGTGTGATACCTGCAGATTGTCACTTGTTTTACGATAATTTAATATTACCATTTAAGAAAAAGTAAAGTTTTATTGATCTCATTTTTTAACAAAGACCTCAAAGTGCAATTATTATTCTACTCAGAAGTAATATTTGTATACATTTTTTTATTAATTTTTAGTTTTAACTGTTAATTAGTAAGTATCCTACAACAAGGTATTTTTAACATACTAAGCTACAAAGAGCTATTATTTTATATTATGGGGATTTATGGTGTTATTTTCCTGTATATTGTTGATTAGATAATGTACTGATGATAATTATGTGCCCAAATTAAACTAAGAAGTGGATTGAATAAATAATAAGAAGATTTTGATTGTACTCTTTTGTTTTAATTCGCTAGACAATTCCGCGTAAGTGACATAAAAAACTTATTTTGATTTTATTTGTGATAATTAATCCGCGAAAGTCAATTTTCTAATTCATTAATACATATTTTACATAACTAATGCCTACAATATTAAGATTAATATTATAATTTGTCAATTTAAAAGTTTAAACAATAGAAAGTCAAGTGATTTAATAATTATTACGTTTTTCCTCGTTCCTGTAAAATTCACTGTACCTACCATACGCGGTTTTAAACACTGTTAGTTCCGCGGTTTCAGAATATCACCGACGATATATAACTATCATTATAAATTTAAAATGTTTTATCTTTAGTCGAGTTAAGCACATCACTATAATGTACTCACAACACTAGCGATAAATGATTTTTCTCTCTTCCATTTTTGTACGCTGTTCTATATAGCAGTCGTAACCACTGTAAAAGTGAAAATAAATAGTAATTGCTATTAAATAGTATTTTTGGCTTTTTTATCCTACATGCCAATTGGTCCTTCAAGTTTTTTAGTAACCAGTGCCAGTGTTTTCTGCAGTATTACGTATTTTTAGCGGCTTGCTATATATTGCCGTTGAACCCACGCCATTTTTAGTCGGCGTTGGCGCCGGTGCGGGAGCGTCAAGAAAACATTTTCTCGCATATCTCGCGCTATACGCGAGTTGCGGGAAGTCTATTTCGACGCAATATCGTCGAGTCTACGGTGTATGGTCAAAATTACATAGGTACTTTCTTTTGAGGTTTGGATTCATTGCATTTCTTGCTTGGATTAGTCGGTCATTGGCCATAGACAATTGATCGTCAACGTCAACTCAAAGGTATTGTCACTCAGTTGTCAAGATTTAAAGAAGAAGAAGAAGATCGTTTTGTAAACAAAGGTGGAGGCGATATAATTTTGCGTTTGTTATCAATATTTACAAAGATCACAATAGTGCGGTTACTCCTTAAAATTGTGTTTGTGTTTTGTGCACTAAAGTGTTCATGCGTATGTGCTATCGCGCTATTTCGATACCTAGTGCGACTGTGTTGTAGTGCTTACAAATTTCACAATGCCCACTTCGGAGCTCGAACTGAAGCGCCTGCGCACCCAGCGAGGACAATGTAAATCTACTATTACCCGATTGAAAACTTTATTAGTGATCCTATCAACCTAGCTTCGTTCCCAATTGATACTTTAGAGGCGCGTCGTGAAAAACTCAAAACACATTAAAAGTTTATGAAAGTGTGCAATTGGACATTCTCAACCTGGATGATAAAGATTTAGAGGAAGTAGGTGTCATTGAAGACAAGTATTTTTATGTGCTAGGAAAAATTAATCCAGCTTTACGTCAATTAACAAATAAAGTGGAGTCAGAAAAGCATTCCATATCAACTTGTAAATTACCTAGTATTGACCTTTCATCCTATGATGGTAAGGATCTGACTAAATTTAAACCATTTATGGATTTGTTTAAGGCTGTGATAGACAACAACAAAGCTTAGTCAAATGTTCAAAAGTTATTTTACCTTAGCAAGTATTTAATTGTTGATGCATTATCAGTAATATTAAATTTACTACTTGTTAATGAGTCATACCCAGAAGCTATCCTATTGTTGCAACAGAGATTTGACAACCCATTACGCATGGTTTCTAACCAGGTACTTAAAAAGGTCAGCATCGGCACAAAAAAATACTTCATCATCAATTAAACACTTGTTTCAAGAAACACTTGAATCTTGCTGAAAGTATTTTTAGTTAACATTTTGTTTTCTTTTAGTCTTCAAAATTCGAATGTCGCGCCGTGCTGTCAGTTGAACCAACATAAAATGCGAAATAGACACTAGATTTACCGTTATTTGACACAAAATCTGTTAATCAAAAGTCACATCTCTAACAACGCTAATGCGTTAGCGTTCTAATTACGGTCCAGCTTTGGTTGTTGTTTGAACTTTAGTGCAATACCAAATTCGTCTCAGCTGAATCGAAACTGTACCACACTTGCAATCGTACCGCAGCTTAACTTTAAACGTTATGCGTCGTTTCAATTTAGCGCGATCGACCTGCGGATCGTATTCGGCGCCCACTTCTTGATCAATCGTCGATTAGTAGACATATAGTTTAATTCTTTATAATTTGTATATTTAATTAATAAATTAGTTTGAAGTAATTTTTAATTTTTTGCATCTCTTGGCTGCTGCATATGTATTTCGCGTGCACTGTTGATCGCTTGAAATTAACTAAACATTATAATAGTATTCGCGCGATACAAGTTCTCTTTTCGGCCAATTTAAAACTAACCAATGCACGAAAAGGGATCCTGTAATATTACAAGATTGAAAAAAATATAAATATATTACTGAATTTATATTGTGTATTAAATAATGCTATATGTATAAAAAAATATTTTAATTCTTTGACTTAAAATCCAACACCACCTCACCAAAAATGTAAGTAAGTGCTACTTAAAGTTTATTGATTAAATAAACAATTTATGATGTTTGTTTAGCGAACGCTATTGATCACTTTGAATTAATCTAGAGTTCCTTTGATCTTAATAATCGTAGGTTCAAATCCTGCTCGTTAACTTACGAGTTATTATTTATTATCAATAATGACTTAAAAAATAATAATCTTTGTGTGTAATCTTGACTCCGAAAGTGAATATTTGCAAAAAAACTGTTATTCCGTAGTAGTCGAAGCACCAAAGGCTCAGCAGCCAAAGAAGAAGGTGACGCAGCGCAAAGCTCCGGATTCACGAAACAGCACTAATACACTTAACAATGCTACCACTCAAAATCCAGGTAATATTCTAATACTGTTTGTATGTTTAGTTTTATAGTTTTGTGTGTTGTATTAATTTAAATGCTATATACATAGTAGTTCCCTACTTAAATTCGTACCAGATAACAATACCTGTAAGACCTTTAACTTTTTGTACAGTACGTTTAGTAAGTAATAATAATAGTTATCTACTGTCAATCCACTAGTATACGTACTTCAGCCTCAGCCTTCTGCACCCAGTCTAAACAACCTTCTTCGTTATACTAGTTTACTATTATGAAAAAGTCACCAAGCTCCGAGACAGCGTAAAACACACAATAGTAGCAGTGTCACGACACTCAAAGCGCTGCATTTATTACAAACGGCTTGAGTAAACCGAATCCGTCATCGGCCGAAGTATGCTCGGGCGTCATCGGCCGAACTCGGCCGATCAAATCAAACGTAAGTAAATGAAAGAGAGCGCATACACTGCTACTACCGACGTCGTCCGATGACGCCCGAAAACGGACGATCAACTGACGAGTCCGAACGTGTTTGGATTTTTTGTCAGTTTTACCGGCTTCTTTCTGCTATCGAGTCGTTATTTGGATCAAGAATGGATATTGAAAAATTAATTACTTGCATTTATAACAGACCGTCACTGTGGGACAAATATTCAAAAAGTTACAATAATCGAGACATTGGGAAACGTCTATGGGATGAAGTTGCTTCAGAAATGGAAGTACCAGTGGCAGATATTAAGAAGAAATGGAGTAACCTGAGGGACCAATTTCGCAAAGAGTATAACAGATGTACTCAACCAGGTAAATCTGGCTCAGCGGCGGATCACAAATCATCTTCGTGGGCATATTATAATTTGTTATTATTCCTTGCGAAACAAATTGCTCCAAAACCATTAAGTGGAAATTTACCTGAAGGAAGCGCGAGCCAAGAACATCAAGATGATTCGGAATCATCTCAGTTTTCTGTGTTGTCATCGGAATCACAACTACGAGCAATACCGCAGGTCCAGCATTCGCCTGTTTCACGACCAAAAACTTCAAATTAGAGCCAATCTGAAAATTTAACGTCGCAACAACATACTCCATTACACACAAATCCTAGTCGTGTACCTGTAACGCAAGCTTATCGTTTCAATTCTTCAACTGGACGTATATTATAAATACTGACGTCGAACAAGAGTATTTACAGATAGAAAAACGAAAACTTCAATTATATGAGTCCAGGTCAGCTGATAAGTCAGCAGAAGACCCTGACCGAAACATTTTGTTAAGTTTACTTCCATACTTAAAAGAAGTGCCACGCAATAGAAAGTAAAGTTCAGCGGAAGTTGTTAGACGTGTTTATGGAAGAAGAAAGAAATCAACCTCAATATTCTCCCGTAAGCTGCTATTCTCCTGAAGAATTAAGCCCTGCTTCTCGTGAAATGTCATCAAATGCGTCACTTCCGACATACGTTGTTAATTTTAAGGAGCACTGACCACGAATCCAATGACACTTTCACACACATCCACATCTGCGCAGGGCCACTTGCCACCAGCCACAAACTATAACATACCATCAAATGTGTCACATCCGACAACTGCCCAGAGCCTTTTCTCGTATGCAGATTTAGATATGAACCAACAGTAGGTAATTTTCATTTCACTATGTTGGAGTAAGTTTTATTAATACCATTAGATGTTTTGTATTTTAATTTAGATAAAACCACTTAAACTTATGTATTTTTATTTTATTGAACCTATTTTAAGACCTAAGTTTACTTTAAAAATAAATTGTTCTTACAAAAATATTGGAAAGCCTTTAAGTATAATTATTGATATCTATGTATTTTCTTTACAAAAGAACTGTTTAAAAGCTTCACGAATATTATAAGCTTCAGTCGTACTTCTGTTATGTCCTCTAGAAGCAAAGTTGCTTCTTTGACCTGAACTTCTTGTTTTATCTGTAGAATAACTGTGCCTTGGTTGCCTTCTTTGTAATAATAATGTTGTGTAGTAAACAGATATATTTCACTATAGTTTCAGCGTTTTCTGTAGTTGTCTCTATGCATTTAGTTAAAATTCTCCATTTTTGTGTTTTTTACCAAAAGCGCATTCAATCACTACTCGGGCGTTAGACAATCGTTCGTTGTAAAGCCTTTCCTCTTCTCCAAGGTTACGCCTCGGATGCGGCCTCATAATATACCGTTTAAGTGGGTAGGCTTCATCAGCTATTAATACCAAGGGTAACCCAGTATTGGTATTTGGTAAACATTTTAAAATATTGAACTGCCCATTTTCGAAATGTCGAAATAACGCTGAAGAGGCAAATGTACCACCATCACTTTGTTGTCCATAAGCGCCTACTTAAATAAATAAAAAATTATAATCTGGGCTTGCAACTGCTTGTAAAACAATGGAAAAAATGCTTGTAATTATAGTACATACTGCCAGAATTCGAAGGACATTTCAGTCGAATGTGCTTACTACTAAGAAAAGTAGAAATACTAACCGTAAGTAGCTTTTCCGGTAATAAATATTATCCTACGTCACATATTTCGAATAATATTACAATAGTTACTTTCGCCTCTTTTTTCTGTGTTGCGGGGCGATTGTAGCTATTTTGATAAATTAGGGCTAGTTGCAATAGCCCTATGTTTTTGTATGGAAAATGTAAATCACTAGTGATGTTTAGTGTCGATAGAATAGTATGTCGATATTTTGTAAATAAACTGTGCATTGCGATATTCGTTTTTGCTGCCATCAAATAGGTACCTATTTGATGAAGGCAGCAAAAATAAATATCTACCGGCACCGAAAATTGAATAAAATTCCTACCAACTTAATAATATATTTACCTAAAACAACAGTCTCGAGTAATTTGTCAATATTCTAGAGTTTTCGTTCGTGTATATTTTTTTTTAAATAACAGCAAATGTATTTTTTTAGATGGTCAGAAATTACATAAGGAAAAAAGAAAAAACCTATTCTAAGGACCAACTTTTTGATGCAGTGAAGAAGGTAAAAACTAAGCAAATGAGTAGCTATGAGGCAGCGGAAAGATTTGGTATTCCGAGACCTACAATAATTTCACATATATACGAAACACTTGGTCAAAAACAGCTGAATGCAGGAGGCAAGACAGTGTTTTCGGATAAAATTGAATGAAAAATTGCTTCCCAATTGCACATTATGGAAAAACATGGATTTCCTTTGACTAAAAAGGAAGTCAAAACTTTAGTATCGGAATACATCAGAGGAAACGGCCTTGTTACCCCATTCAAAGATGGTGTACCGGGTGATGAATGATTGATGCGTTTTCGTAAAAGAAACCAATTGTCCTTAAAAAAGCCCCAATCAGTCGAAATTGCTCGAAAAAATGCCTGTAACCCATTTACGGTGTACGAGTATTTCGACTTATTGGAAAAAGAAACAAAAGAATTAGGACACATTGACAATCCTGAACGTATCTATATTCTCGACGAAATCAGTTTTTGTAAGGACCCTTCGAAAAGTAGAGTTGGTGAGAGCCAGTAAAATTACACACACATGAGACCTAACAACTGTACGTCTCACTGTGACGGTCGCAGTGCAATTCGTCGTTGACGAAATGCATCTGTTATAGGCAGAGTTTAGTCCACTTAATATCAGATGGGCCTCGTGCTTGTTCCATCACAATAGCATAAAAAAAACAAACACTAGTTGGTGAAATCGCTACCTGAAATGAGCGATTTCATTGATGCGGGTCATTCCATAGTTTTGTTCTAGTGTAATGATTTTGGAGGTCATGGCTATGCATTATGTGTTTTAAGAAAGCTAACAGTGTGTACTTTAATATAATTTAAGTTATATTTGCAACCAACATATAATTAAAAAAATATTTAAGGTCAAAGTGAAAATTTAAGGGGTGTGCGATTTCTGTGCTCTCGAGTGTAGTTGGATTGTTTATTCAATAACTGAAAGTACCTAGTTTATTTTGATCTCGTAATTTTTCTTTCGAACTGCCATCGATCTAGTCCAAAGTTGGATACTTAGTTGTTGAGTCCAAGAGTCCTGTAAGGTCTAGAGGAAATAAAGCACTTTGATATTAATTATTGTATGTAAGAACTAAGAGAAACAGGTTTGATAGATATTTTGATCCCATATTTTTAGTATCGAAATAACATTGATTTAGACCAAAGTTACATTATATTATGTTGGTTAATTCGTTTAGTTCTTAGTTGGTTTTATTGCGGGTCTTAGACGCGTTTAGAATTTTGTAATTTGTTTTTTCTTAATTTTTATTGGTATTTTGGTCATATTCTTATTAAAAATAACATTTAAAAAAATTAACCATGTTTTATTTTCCGAACCCATCGTTGCCGGTTAGTCACATAGGAAATAGTGATCGATAAATGTAGTCCCAACACTAATTCTATGGAGCGCAGTTGCATTCACCCCAGAAAAAACGTAAAGCATTTTTTATGCTACATACTGCGTTTTAGTACAGTTTGAAATAGCTGTTAGAAAAAGCGTAAATATTGATTCAAGGTTATTATATAGTTATATAATTCTAAGCTTTAAAGCAATAAGCACAAACAAGTTACACTAAAAAGTCACATTCGCCTCAAAGTGGGGCTAATGTATTTTTATTTTATTTTTAAAAATAATGTAACTTTTTCTGACATTTATCTGACTTTATTTTAACAGTGACTACATTGTAAATATATCTATAATACACTATTATTCAACGTTATTTTAGTGTAAAATCTTTCATAGATATATGCTTTACCATGTAGATTTACTAGAAATTCAATTTTATCTTACTGGACGATTTTGGCAAAAGATAAAGTTGAGACTTCAAAGTTGATAGTCGCAATCGCCTCGGTGCAAGGTGCACCAGTGCAGTTACTATTAATTTTTCTACTAATTAAGATGGCATTTACATTTTCCTGGGGGACTTAATTCATTTAGGAGAAATTTTATGAATATACAAAAATATATCTAGTGACAATTCCGCCCAATTTTCCTGCTAAGCCGGCTGCTAACCGGAAGAAACTTCGACGCGTTTTGCTTCTACACGAAGCATCCTCAGGAGGTCTTGATTCTACGAGCGCACGATCGAGAACTAGATATATTTTTATATTTTTAAGTGTTTTATTAAAATATTAATTTGATGTTTTCTTAAAATATTTTAACAATATTTGTTATTATCGATAACATTAATTTTAAATAGCTATACATTATGGTAACATATATATATAATGTTGTAGTCCATTATATTAGGTCCTTACATATGAAATTGGCGTTTTTCGTACTGGCCACTTTAATCACGAATTTCTCCTCTTTGGTAAGGAATTCCAAATTCAAATTTGTACAGCTATAGACTCATGTATTTGTGCTTCGATGATCGTCATTCATTTGTTTTTTTTCTTCTGTTTTTTTCTATTTGCGTCCGCAGCTATATCCGCAGCACTAGTGCCACGGCGGAACTCGTACTCGTAAATAATGCGATATTTAAGGTTTTCCATTTTGTAAAATGCACTCATTTTACAAAATGGAAAACCTTAAATATCGCATTATTTACGAGTACGAGTTCCGCCGTGGCACTAGTGCTGCGGAAACAACTCGAAGGGTGAATGATGTGTATGGCGGTCGTGTTGCAAAAGAAAACACAGTTCGTTTTTGGTTCCAACGTTTTCGTTCTGGAAATTTCGACCTGCAGAACAAGCCCCGTGGACGGCCTGAGACTCAAGTTGATAATGAAGAGTTGAAGGCTATTGTGGAAGCGGATCCATCGCAAACCACGTCCGAGTTAGCTGCAGGCTGCAATGTTAGTGATAAAACTGTTTTAATTCACTTGAAGCAAATTGGGAAGATTAAAAAGCTTGAAAGGTGGGTACCTCACGAATTGACTGAAACAAACCGGCAAACGCGCGTCGACTGCTGCGTTACATTACTAAACCGGCACAATAATGAAGGTATTTTAAACCGAATCATTACCTGTGATGAAAAATGGGTTCTTTACGATAATCGGAAGCGCTCAGCGCAATGGTTAGATCCTGGCCAGCCAGCCAAATCCTGCCCCAAGCGAAAATTAACCCCAAAAAAGTTACTTGTAAGCGTTTGGTGGACTAGTGCCGGTATTGTTCATTACAGTTTTTTCAAATCTGGCCAGACTATTACGGCTGATGTCTATTGTCAGGAATTGCAAACCATGATGGAAAAGCTAGCGGCTAAACAACCTAGGCTGGTCAATCGCTCCACGCCACTGCTGCTTCACGACAACGCTAGACCACACACTGCGCTACAGACGGCTACTAAATTAGAAGAGCTTCAATTGGAAAGTCTAAGACATCCTCCGTACTCCCCGGACCTTGCTCCAACAGATTACCATTTTTTTCGAAATTTGGATAACTTCTTGCAAGGGAAAAAATTCAACTCCGATGGGGCAGTCCAAATCGCCTTCAAAGATTTTATTGATTCCCGTCCGACTGGTTTTTTTAGTAAAGGGATCAATGAACTACCTATGAGATGGCAAAAGTGCATAGAAAATAATGGTTCATACTTTGATTAATTAAATATATTATATTAAAAAATATTCGACTTTTTGTTCCTCCCATACAAAACGCCAATTTCATATGTAAGGACCTAATATATATATATATATATACAGTGGGTGGCCAAATGATTAGTTACACTATAGTTTTTATTTATTATTAACATTAAAACACTATTTATGCACCTATAAATTAATTTCCCTGTTTGATATTTTTATATTATAATCCTGACAATACTCTTTGACTTTTTTTGAGGTAGTAACATTGTTTAAAGAAATGAGAGTGAAGTTGTTGATCTACATTTGTCAATTGGGTGTAAAACGTGAATATTAGATTTTGAGGGTATGTTGTTCTGAACAGTGCATTAAACGTTTTTTATGCTTTTTGTGCCTAGGACTTTTGAAATAACATTGTGAAAGTGTAGTACTGTGTAAATATAGTAAATTCTCTAATTAACATTTCGACTTTTTAGTGAAAAATAGGAAAAACCAAAGATATTCCCCCAGAAAAGATTTCAGAAATTTCTGCATTATTGAAGCATTCAAATCATTCCCAAAGAAAGATTCCTTCACTTACAGGTGTGAATGTGATGACGGTGAATCGGATAAAAGCTAAACTTGCTAAAAATATACCACTAGGAAGTCAGAGAACTGGAAAATGTGGACGTAAGCTTCATCACTACGCCTCTAGATGACCAAAAAATACGTGACATTTGCCAGGATAACCGGAGAAAATGTACAAAGGAGTGAACGAAAATTATAAATGAAGCATTCGTTAACATTTCTACTAGAACAACGACGCGTTGCATTGTAGAAATGGGATTCAAATGCTGCAGACCAGCAAACAAACAAAAACTCCGGCCATGAAGATTAAACGTTTGGCATAGGCTAAGCAACATCGACACATGACGGTTGCAGACTGG
This sequence comes from Plagodis pulveraria, assembly GCA_963890685.1. Lineage (NCBI taxonomy): Eukaryota > Metazoa > Arthropoda > Insecta > Lepidoptera > Geometridae > Plagodis > Plagodis pulveraria. The sequence goes on from OY982967.1 coordinate 23,902,625, forward strand.
GAAAATGTGAATATTCCTTTTTATACTTAATTTTGGTTCTTTCGGTAATATGTTAAATGTTGTAGTCCATTAAATTTATTACAACATTTAACATATTACCGAAAGAACCATTAATCTCCATTAAATTTATTATAAGCATATAATGTTTTTGTTTTTTTAAGGTTTGTTTCTCAGATGAATCTCACACGAGATGATGATGGATAAATATTCATTTGTTCGGCGAAGACAGGGCGAGAAATATCACCCTGACTGTGTGGTCGAGACTGTCAAACATCCTCCGAAGGTTATGGTATGGTCAAACAATGGAAAATTGCACATGTCGTGATCCTCAGAAAACCGAGCAAAGAGGACTACACACACCCAAAATCCTATAGGCCCATAGGTTTACTATCAGTCTTGGGAAAAATTGTCAAAAACTTGTAATAAGCAGACTCCAATGGCATATACTTCCAACTCTTAGCCCAAAACAATATGGCTTCATGCCACAGCTTGGAACCGAGGACGCCCTGTATGACCTGTTGAGACACGTACGATCTGAAATAGTTTAGTAAGATCGTCATCATAGTCTCACTGGACATAGCTTTAGACAACGCATGGTGGCCGGCTCTAAAGCACCAGTTGACAACCAGAAAACGTCCAAAGAACCTCTACGCAATAATATGAGTCTATTATTGCGTAGAGGTTCTTTGACCTCAGTGACAGTATATGTTAAATGTTAAATGGACTACAACATTTAACATATTACCGAAAGAACCATTAATCTCCATTAAATTTATTATAAGCATATAATGTTTTTGTTTTTTTAAGGTTTGTTTCTCAGATGAATCTCACACGAGATGATGATGGATAAATATTCATTTGTTCGGCGAAGACAGGGCGAGAAATATCACCCTGACTGTGTGGTCGAGACTGTCAAACATCCTCCGAAGGTTATGGTATGGTCAGTTATCAGTGGAAGAGGTACAGGACACCTTTACACAGTGGGGGGCATCTCATCCAGCAACTCATCTCCAATTTCACACAATTAAGTCATACATGTCAAAAAAAAAACATTAAACAACAACACCAACATTGCTGGACCAATCCAATCGATCACTTTCAAATACGTGACAAAAGGAAACACGCATATACATATATGACTGCAGTGCAGATACCATCCATGGAAATATAGAACAAGCTAGCTAGCCAAAATATATAAAAAGAAAGGCGATGTTTACGAATTTAAAGACATCTCACCGAAATCCAACTGTCTTTAAATTAACACAATTCCACAAATGGCCTAAGAAAAAAAAGGACGGAAAAATTATCATAATTTGCAGAGCTTAAAATTACATGACATTGTGGAAGTAAAATTCGTTCGAAGTTCAATGAACATATTATACAAAGAAAGATCAAAGATCAAAATTAAAATGAGATAAATAGCAGTTCAAATTCAATGAAAAGATAGAGCCACTACCAGAGGATGAAACACCAAGAGTAATTATCAAAATTATAAAATAAGAAATTAAAAGTAAACTGGTGCGAATAGTGCCAGCTAACAGGGAACAATTTTGGCGTAATATATATATTCTGTATATCAAATTACGCCAAAATTGTTCCCTGTTAGCTGGCACTATTCGCACCAGTTTACTTTTAATTTCTTATTTTATAATTTATATGTATATATGTAGAAGAAGAAAAAGATATATAGTAATAAAACAAAGGTTTTTATTTACATACTTGCGATTTATGTCAAAAATATAAACATAACCTATGCGATGCGAGAACATTTAAAACAGTTAGCTCTAACTATTTAAGATATTTAGTTTTTGCCAACATTTTTGGGCAGTTACCTCCTAGTATATCTCCGTGGGTGTCGTAAGAGGCGACTAGCTATTTGAAGTAATGATGGCCGAGCGGTTGAGCCTTAGACGCAATCCTTCGTGGTACGTCTATCGCTTGTTGCTCTGGCATAATTGACCACGATCTTACGGTCACTGAGGTATGAGTCTATTATTGCGTAGAGGTTCTTTGGACGTTTTCTGGTTGTCAACTGGTGCTTTAGAGCCGGCCACCATGCGTTGTCTAAAGCTATGTCCAGTGAGACTATGATGACGATCTTACTAAACTATTTCAGATCGTACGTGTCTCAACAGGTCATACAGGGCGTCCTCGGTTCCAAGCTGTGGCATGAAGCCATATTGTTTTGGGCTAAGAGTTGGAAGTATATGCCATTGGAGTCTGCTTATTACAAGTTTTTGACAATTTTTCCCAAGACTGATAGTAAACCTATGGGCCTATAGGATTTTGGGTGTGTGTAGTCCTCTTTGCTCGGTTTTCTGAGGATCACGACATGTGCAATTTTCCATTGTTTGGGGAAGTGAGCCAGCGACAAGCATTTGTTAGATATCGCCATGAACACCTCCCTTTCACAATAGATGGCCTTTGTGCAGATATCGGCAGTCAATCCGTCAGATCCTGGGGTTTTCTTTGGATTTAGTGATCTTATCACTATTTCCACTTCTGCCCACTGGAAAAGCGGATCGTCGTCGGACAGGCCTTCGTTCTCCTCAGGTGGCTTGTCTTGAGTCAATCCTCGGATTTGCCTATGGTATGGGCTCTCAGTCGATACAGAATCATCAGGGTAAAACGTTTCTGCCAGAAAATTTGCTGACTCTGTGGGACTTAATGTGTGTCCGTCAGCACTCCTGAAGCATATCATCTTGTCTTCTGGCTGTTTTCCTGATAAGCCTGTATATTCCGTCCCACAAGCTTTCTCGGTCTTGCGTTGTGCAGAACTCTTTCCAGCTCTTAATCTCAGCTTCGTTGGCTCTTTCCGCATAAGTCACTCGCGCTTCTTGGTATTCCTGTAATACTACGGCCAGCTGAGATGGAGCAGCATTTTAGATTCGCCTTTTTTTGCGAAGGACATCTTCCTTTAGTTTCTGGAGATCCTTGCACCACCACTGGGGTAGCGGTGATACCTTCCTTTCGCCTATCTTAGGGATTAATTCATCGCAGGTATTTTGGATGGACTCCTCATAGGCTACGATAACGATTTCCAGGGCCTCTCTGGATGCGATATTTTTAACGGAGTCCAGTGTAACGTTGCTTTCTACTAGGCGTGTCCTGCGTCGAAATTCTTCCAGTTTGCCCTTTTAGTACTGTACCTTCGCGTCTTGAATGGCTTTAGCGGTTGCAATCGCCCTCCAAGACGTATGTCGAAGGTAATTGCATTGTGATCTGAGGTTTGAAATTATAATATTTAAACATTCTACACTGTATTGCCATGTTGCGCAAAAAAAAACTCGGCGCCTTTCTTTTAAACGTCTTTGTTAAAAGTGTTGCGTAAAGTATGTAACTTTATAATAAAATTATTACAATATTGTCGTTTACGTATTCACAAACTGTGTAGTAGGATTTCTTAATCAAAATGTTTTTCACTTGCAACTTTTATTTTCCTTCTGCGAGTATTGGAATATGTTTGAGAACTTTATTATAAAACCGCACACAATTACCTAAGAAGGACCTTTTATTTGTCTTTGCTAATCTGAAACCTGGCACCGCAATTTTATCTTTATTCCTAGTATTGTAATCGTGATTGTCACTGTTTAATTTAATTTTCCTAAAATTTTTACGAACATACTTCAAATATATACAGGCTCGGAAAAGTTAAAATATCAATTTATTTAAAAAGATCCCTCAGAGATTCCCTAGGATCCATTTCATATATAACTCGAAATGCATGCTTTTGTATATTTTTTTTCTATCTCAGCAGCAGCTCCCCACAGCAATACACCATACGACATAATACTGTGGAAGTACGCGAAATAAACTAGCCGAGCAGTAGCTACATCTGTTAACTGTCTTATCTTACGACCTGCATATACAACAGAACTTAGTCTTCCGGATAGATCCTGTATACGTGGATCCCATTGTAAAGTTGAATCCCTTTTTGATTACCAGGAAGACTGTCGCATTGTCACTAGAGAGTTTATATGTGCCAAGCTTAATGTTTGGTTCAACATAAGTAACATTTGGTAAAGAAAACTTTAAACATTTGGTCTTTTTTAATTCAAGAGAAGATTATTAGTGGCGAACCATTTAGAGATCATAGATTACACATTATTTACACTTTTATCGACGCCATTGACCTATATATACTCGTAGGTCAATGATCGCGCATCGGAGGTATTCTTTGTATTTGTTACGCATAGAATGTAACGAAGCGTTACATAATTAGTAATAATCTATAAAAATATACCTTAAAACTTAATCTTGTAATTAATTATATTTATGTACGCACTTAATAAAATCTTTAATATATTATTTTATTAAAATAAACTTATATATATTAACAAACATTATTCAGGTGTAGAGGTACAAGGTCCTTTATAACGTCTATAGTATGTGCACGGTCCGTAAGAGTGGTACAGGGCAGCCGCGGGTTACGGGCGTGCGGGGCGGAGGGTCGCATGCGGCGATGACTCCAACGACCCGGCCGCCGCCCGCCGACCGACCCGGCCGCCGCCCGCCAGTCGTCACTAGACTGATTTCAAAGCAAGTCCACCCACCATAGTAGAAAGAGGGAAAGTAGGCCATCTCCTGCCAATTCACGATATAATTACCTACCATACTTGCCTGTCTCAGGATTGTTACTTATTTATAATGTATGTACTCGTATATACAAAATTTTAATTCAGTACCTAGAAATAGGCAAGGGTCGGAAAGTTGTATTTTTTACTTGAGTTGTCTGGGTTCAGGGTTAGTGAGGTCGGTTTTATACCTAAACGATGACAAAACCGTTCACGATGAAAAAAATACCGACAGGCGATACCTATGTAGTTGCGGGGCCAGAGGCGAGGGGCATACCTAATACAACAAAAAAATAAGTAGGCATCATCAAGTAAAAATCATAGGTATGCTAGAATAAGTGACTTGCTTACCTTTCCTGTTCAGTAGGTAATCTGAACGAAGACAACTCTGGAATCTATGAATTATTTAGACAGCCGAACACACAGCAATAAGTTCTCATGCGAATATCCAACATTTTTCATTTATTTAGCGGTGCCAGAAAGCCGTGACGCGCGAACCTTGTTCGGTGTTAGCCCCGGCTGGCGCACTGAGAAACGGGTCGAGATTGTGTTAAGAGTGTGCGTGCGGGACGCATAGATACTATGGCGCACACAAACAAGCCGTGCGCGGTGCGTTTGTATGAAGATAACTTACTGCCTCACTCCTACTATGACGCCACTTTGCGCAATCCCGTGCGCTCTAGCCGGCTGCGTGTAAATATAATATTTGTTTACAAAAAATATTCTACATTTAAATCGTTGCAAGACCTAAAGTAAAGTGTCATATTGACTAAGAAAATGTTTTACCGCTATAGGGTAAGTTTCAAATAACCATTAATTGCCTTTGCTTAATAACTTGTTTCAAATTTCATATTGTGTACAAATTGTGTTTACTGTAAGCGCCGCTTGAGGCATTATTTCATAGGTAACTTTTTCTCACACCTACCCACATTTTATGCTGCACAGTAATAATACTGGTCGTCATTCGTCAAGGACAACAGTCTGGATTTACGCTCCGTTCTCACCGCACATACGTAGATGCTTGGTGAAGATACCACCAGCACTATATGTTCTTACCCGCGCCGCGCATTGTGATCATATCATAGTACACAAATCGAAGAAATATAGTGAAGCAAGTGAGGAAGCTCTGGCCAGAGGCTATAACCAGGAGGACCCGTGAAGACGAGGATAACAGACGAATTCCAGGTACCACTGTGCAGCTTCTTCATTGTGTTTATTTACTTTATTCCGCTCTTTATATACTTTCACCAGCCTATGGATATACCCCCCGCACTTTCTCCCACTGGCAACGGCTTGTACTGCTCAGCCGAACAGTGGCGGCCTCATTTTTTGGCCTTACGAGCCGGATTCATAACATCATAATTCTACTATTATACACCTTCTAGAAACTTGGTTATTTCTAATTTCGAACCTAGCACGTTGATGTGTCATTGCGCCACTCAACATAATTCCGCAATCTATACTCATAAATCTCATTTTCCGCTATAAGCGGCACTAAGCCATCTTAATACGCATTATTAAAATACCTACTATTATCTGAGAAGGATAAGCAAATATTATCAAAAAATTTGTCATTTGCCATTTTGTACATGCAAGCTGTGTCTTGTAGTTAATGAAGTGGTTATTGTAGGCTATTTACTTGCTGTTTATTGCATAATTATTTACATAATTCATCTGTGTGATATATTGTGTATTCCATATTTCGCATTGCAAACGAAGTTATTGTTATCTTAACCTGTATTCCATTCAGCCGTGGCGGCGTCATTTACCGTGCATGTTGTAGGCATAAACGTAAAATACGGAACATTCAATATTTCTAATTACTTTGCATTTTTCGTAAGTAACTCGAATTAAATTATGGCACCAACTACTTCTAAGGACTCGAAGAGCTCAGAAAGAACTTCACCCACTCTTAAAAAATTGATTAATAAACGCAACGCAATATTTTCAAGAATTCAGGACATTTATAATCATTCTAAAAGCGTCTTTGATAATGAAACATCTCAAGAATTGTTCTTGGGTGGTGCCGAGTCATTAGATGACTTGCGAACTGAATTCCATCAAGTGTTGAATGAAATTACTGATGCAGAACTGGAAATTAATCCTGATTTTGAACCCAATTATAAAAGTTGGAACTCTTTTGAAGAGTTATATTGCTGTTGCAAACGCGTAGCTTCTAAATTAAATGCACATAAAACAATATCTGATACCAAGTCTATTGTAGGCTCCTCTCATAGATCTATATTAAAGTTGCCGAAACTCGAGTTAGTCAGCTTTTCAGGTGAACCAACAAAATGGCCTATTTTCTATCAATCATTCCAAAAATCTGTACATGAGCACCCTGATTTGACCGACAATGAACGACTGCAATATTTGTTAGGAAAACTATCAGGTCGGGCACTTTCCGTTTGTACCGGAGTCGCACCGAACGCAGAGAACTACAACATAATATGGCAAACGTTGGTTAACAAATATGATGATAAACGCAGTTTGGCTACCTCGTATTTAGATCAGATAATACAATTTAAATCGTTTAATACAGCAACTTCTAAAAATTTAGATACGTTTTTAGATAAGTTTTGTTCCGCAGTCGCTTGCTTAAAGGCGCTCAAAATTGATGATTTATCAGACTTTATGCTGCTTTATCTTTCGCTAAAGAAGATAGATTCAGAAACCGCGAAGTCGTTTGAAATGCATATGCGGACTAGTTCAATGCCGTCATTTGATGATTTCATTACATATCTTCGAGAACAAACGAAAATTCTAGAACGCACCGCAGGTCCTTCGGGTAAACGTAATTATAATGAACCACAAATTAAACTACCGCAAAAATCTACAAACGTATTCGTAACTGCAAATACACATTGTGTGTGCTGTAATCAAACTGACCATTTTAACTTATATAAATGTCCACAATTTTTAAAAATGTCTGTAAACGACCGATTTAATTACCTGAAAGAAAATAAGGCATGCACAAACTGCCTCAGTACATCGCACAGTAACTCTGCGTGCAAATCTGTTCATAGCTGTCGTCATTGTAATAATCGGCATCATTCTTTAATTTGTCGTAAACAGATTACGTCACAGGCACCCGCGTTACAGACCGCACGCCTTGACGGGCCGCTGCAGTCGTCTGCTAAACAACGGGATTCGGATACGTCATGTCTTATCTCTGTAGACAGATCAAACACAACTTGTTTGTTAGGCACGATGCAAGTTAACGTTCTCGATGCTAATAATCGCGTACAAACTGTCCGAGCTTTAGTTGACCCAGGGTCATAAAGCAACTTTATAACCGCTGAATGTTGTAATAAATTAAATCTTAGATATAATAAGGTTTCTCGCGCCATCGTTAAAGGAATCGGTTCCTTGCCTAGCCATATTAAAGGTGCTACCAACTTAATCATATTTTCACAAATAGACAATAACGTATCGCTTTCGCTCGACGCCTGCATTATTGATCGCATCACTGATAAGCTACCGACGGTACCTATAGATATAGCTGCGCTTACGCATCTACGACACGTCATTCTCGCGGACCGGCAATATAATGAACCGGGAAATATAGACATTCTTATCGGCGCTCAGCTGTTTGGTAACATTTTATTGTCTGGGCGAATAACGGGACCGCCAGGTACTCCAACCGGATTTGAAACTACACTCGAGAGCAATGAATCCGGGTCACTTAAAGAATCCTAAAAATCTCGGAAACTAAAAATGCTAGGTTAATGCAATAAATTGTATTTAATAGACAATTTAATACTCCTTAAATGAAGGTATTAAAACTTCTTAGTTATTGTAAAGTTATATCATAAAAAAATCAAATTTGAAAAAGGGCCACTTTCGAAGATGGAACTACGAAATTACAGCATTTGGTTTTGCTTTTGTTTGTAATCTGTCATTTATGTGGGTACATAAACCATGTTGATAGTGCTCTATATTCATTATTCAAGCTGAAATTATGTCGCTTACGCCTGAAGAATGCACCAGAATACTTACAATGCTGGAAACCGGCCGGAGTCAGCGCGATACAGCCAGGACTGTCGGTGTGTCGCTGTCAACAGTACAAAGAGTTCTCCGACGTTACGAAGAAACTGGTTCTAACCTACGCAGACCAGGAACGGGCAGAACCAGGTGTACCACAGCACGAGAAGACCGATACTTGGTGAACACCATGCTTCGAAATCGCTTTCTCACAGGAACTGAACTCACCAATCAGTTTCGACGCCTCGGAGGAAGTAACCCAAGTGCATGGACAGTAAGACGTCGGCTTGCTGAATCTAACTTAAAACCCCTTAGACCTGCAAACGGCCCTAAACTGGAGCGTGGGCATCGTATTTCGAGACTAAGATATGCCCAGAGCCACGTAAATTGGAGTATTGAAGATTGGTCAAAAGTTATGTTCTCCGACGAATCAAAATTTATGCTCTACAAGCACGATGGAAGACACAGAGTGTATCGAAGACCAGGGGAAAGATTCAAGCAAGCATGCATCGAAGAAAAAGTAGCCTACGGTGGTGGGTCTGTACTTGTGTGGGCCGGAATTTCTTCTGAAAGTCGCACAGAGCTGGTGATCATAGAAAACGGCTCTTTAACTAGCGTAAGATATGTGGAAGAAATCCTCAATGATCACGTTGGTCCATTTATGGTCAATTTAGGTGAGGATGCTATATTTATGCATGACAATGCCCGACCTCATACAGGTAGGATTGTGAATGACTACCTTCAAGAGATGAACATTACTCGTATGGAGTGGCCAGCGCGCAGCCCGGATATCAACCCGATCGAGCATGCTTGGGACGAGCTAGGCAGATGCGTAAAACAACGAAACCCTCCCCCAATCACGCTTCGTGAGCTCAAAATTGCTCTCACAGAGGAATGGGAGAATATTCCCCAAAATCGTATAAGGAACTTGGTGTACAGCATGCCAAACCGCGTAAACGCAGTAATGGAAGCACGAGGAGGCAATACGAAGTATTAAAATTCAAGAAAATCGTAATAAAGTTCAAAAATTTCATGTTTCCTATTTTTGTTTTAAGGAGAGATCAGCAGTTTTTTTCTTTATGTAATTTTGTGTTAATAAAATGTATGGTGACTCATATTTTTTTTACTTTCATTTAAGGAGTATTACATTGTCTATTAAATACAATTTATTGCATTAACCTATCATTTTTAGTTTCCGAGATTTTTAACATTCTTTAAGTGACCCGGATTCATTGCTCTCGAGTGTATATTTGGATACATGCTTATCGGAAATTCACCTACGCTTAGTACAAATAATAACATAGCGATTTTATGTGTTCTTTTGTTGAACAAGAACCGACTATTGACGCAATATTAACAAAATTCTGGCAACTTGAAGAGGTGTCATGTGAACCTGCCTATAGTCCAGCCGACCGCGAATGTGAAGAAATATTTAATAAAAATGTTTCCCGCGATACCACTGGCCGTTATACGGTCGCTTTACCCTTTGCCCGCGACTCTAGTATATTAGGAGACTCTTATCAAACCGCTAAAAAACGCTTCTTATCCTTCGAGCGCAGGTTCGATTCCTGCCCGGACTTTCGCATGGAATATAACGAAATAATTCGTGAATACCTATCGAAAGACTATATATCACCGCTACCTGACGACAATCGGTTGAAGGCTATTATTATATACCGCACCACGCTGTTGTGCGCGCTGATAAAGCTACTACTAAAGTTCGTATGGTTATGGATGCGAGTGCTAAAACTGATACTAACGTTTCACTCAATGATACATTGCACTCGGGCGTAAATTTGCAAAATGAATTGTTTTTAATATTGCTTGACTTCCGTTTATATGAAATCGCGTTCACGTGTGATTTGAAGCAAATGTTTTTGCAAATTTTAGTAACTGACGAACATAGAAAATTCCAGAAGTTTTTATACCGCTTTGACAATGCTTCACCGTTAGTCACATATGTTTTCAACCGGGTATGTTTTGGAAACCGTAGTAGCCCTTATCTCGCTATGAGAGTTGTTCGCAAATTATGTGAAGACGAACGCTCGTCTTTTCCCCGCGCCGCTTACGTCGCCAGTCATCATTCTTACACAGACGATTTATATTACTCAGTACCTACTATCGAAGATTCTCACCAGCTCAAGGATGAACTGATGGGAATGTTTAAGGCCGGCGGCTTTGATCTCGTAAAATGGTCCAGTAACTGCCGCGAATTACTTGATTCGTTACCAGAATCACACCGCTATGATACGCATATCCAATTCGATGGATCCACGCAGGCCCTGAAGGCCTGCGTGGATCCATCTTGGCCTTCAGTGGTCACCCATAACTGATGAATTCTATTTCACAGTGACTTTAAATGAGAGACCGTGCACTAAACGCAATATTTTATCTGTTATTGCACGTCAATTTGATATTCTCGGACTTATTGCACCAGTCATACTTCACGCTAAATTAATTCTTCAACGTTTACACGTTTTAAAACTAGACTGGGATGACAACCCGCCGCAAGAAATCATAAATTGTTGGGAAAGGTACATACGCGAATTGCCGCTGCTCAGGGATCTCCGCTTTAAGCGTCATCTAGGTGTAACACCCGACGATGAGGTTTCCATTATATCTTTCTCCGATGCTAGCGAAAAGGGATACGGGTGTGCAGTTTTTGTTAAGATCGAGAGCCCTAATAGACCGAAACCCATAATATCGCTTGTATGCGCAAAATCAAAGGTGAGTCCTCTAAAGACGGTTTCAGTAGCCAGACTCGAAATATGTGCTGCCTTATTAATGTCCAATCTCGTCCGCCGTGTAATTGATACCTATTCCTTGCCCTCCGAAGCACGGAAACGCTCAATAGTAATGTCACTAGCGGTCACCCATCCAACTCATGACCGCGCGCGACGTTACTGAACTTTGCTTATCGGTTAAGAACAGCTAAGTAAACTTCGCTATGTGCGCTATGCGCGTGCGATATATATATAATTCATAAAATCGTTATTCGGTGATAACGCTTTAACGCTAAGAAACACAAAAGGTAGAGTTGTGTCATTGGTATTCGGCAGAGGTTTTGCTTCAGGCATATTAAGGCTATTTTGAGTTTTTTTTTTCAAAATTCCAGTTATTGAAAATATTACTATCACTGCCTCTGTCATAAGCATCAACATCTACAGCTATAAAACGGTAGTCGGAATCTACCACTGCTAATAGTACAACAAAGTAGAAATGTTTATAGTTATTAAAGGCAGATCCACTATGCAGAGGAGAAATCAAACGAATATGTTTCCCATCCGCTGAACCTACGAAATTAGGGAAATTGGTTTTTCTATAATAATTTTCAGCAATTTCTAACCCACGTTCTTTTGAAGATGATGTCTTCATTTTCAAAGATTGAAAACTTCCCATATTGCTGTACAAGTTTCCTTAACGACGGCTGATACGGTCCTGCTCCCCATCAAATATTCAACGTGTAACTCTTCAAAATGTTTACCATTTGCCAGGAATCTGAAAAAAATAGGTAAAATAATATTAATTACATTTCAGATGCTGAGGCAAAGAAAAAATGGACACCAATGAGAAACTACTACGAAGAGACATTAAAAAAAAAGCACTTTTAATGCGATGCACCTAAAAAGGCTAAGATATATGTTTATGCAGACCTTTTGTATTTTCTTATAACGGTATTCGATAAAAGAAATACCGAAGGAAACTATCAAACCGATGATTTACACGATAACACTTCAGAAGAATCCGAAACGCAAGAAAAACACAGCGTGGAACAAGTAGATGACCATACAAATATATAACCAACCCTTCACCTGCATCAACCTGCAAATAGTTTAAAACGAAACAAAAAGAGATATCCCCTACCAAATACTCAGTATCCTACAATCAACAGAAAGTCAATCAGAAACGACAAGAAGGAGAAGACGATGACAATTTTTTTTTATTAAGCTTTAGAACATTGTATATGAAACATATGAATGAAAATCAACAAATTGATTTTAAATTTGGAATGCTCCAGCTGGTAAAAAATATTAATACTGAGTACAATTCATCTCCATCTTCTTCACTGAGTTATGGTAACTTCAGTCACCGTTCAGTAACGCCAGCATCAAGCCGTGGTTATTCCCCCTCTTTTTCATATAAACTTGTACCAGAAACTTTACCTAATATATGTTAAATAAAACGCAAACTGCATTGCCAACCATTTAGTTCATCTTCTTCGCAAAATAAAACCACTAATTGCCTCAAACAATTCCAGAGTTGTTATTAACTCTATTACATATCTGCCACCGCTTTAACCTTTTGTTTTTCTTCTTTATTATTAAAAAAAAATACAATTGCTAATAAATCGTAGTCGTGGACAATCGTCATGCGTTTACCACGCTATCACTATCTGTTCTGACGTGTATACATTCCTTATGAAGAAAAACGAACGTATGCGATAGTCTCACGGAATTACAAATCGAAATTCCGCATTAGGAAATCGAATACGGAAAACGCGTGTATGCGGCCAGCCTTACTATTTGGTTTGTTAAAATGATCCTTATTCAAACAAAAAATTGTTTTTTTTTTAACAACACTTCGAATCATTCGTTCATCAAATAGAGATAGCAACACATTGTGCCGCTTTCCGAATCCAAGAACATTAGAAAGAGACTAAACACCCTCATTCCATCTTCCGCTTTCAATAATGTCTGCGCCTTCATCTTGCCGCCGTGTTAGTTATGCTCAGTTAGAAGTTCTATTGGTTAATTTGATACCACTAATAGGAGCTATGGCCTACAACAACAGTGTTCAAGTACGTGAAAATATGTGTAGACTTTGGAATCAAGTCACGGATAGTTTGAATGTTTTTAGAGGTGCATTCATGGATTGGAAAGGCTTTGCTGTAAGTAAATTTTAAAATTTTAAGTGTAATATATTGTGTGTGGTAATATATTACATTTGTACTTATTTATTTTAATGTTTCAGTATGGGATTGATTTTATGGGCAAACTAAGACGGCAATGTGCAACTTTAAGAACGTCTCTATCTCGCACGAGGGGTGGGACACCTGAAGAACCACAGCTATCTGAAATTAAAAAAAATAATTTAGATGAGGTCTTTTGAGCTGGATTGACTAATGTACAAGTGAATCTTTTTCCCGAATCTGTCACTAATGTAAGTTTTATAGCTCTTTTAATAAGCACCTATATCTGCTTAATTAGGGTTCCGTACTAAAAGGGTTAAAACGGGACCCTATTACTGACACTTCGCTGTCCGTCCTTCCGTCTGTCACCAGGCTCTATCTCAATGATAGCTAGACAATTGAAATGTTCACAGATGATGTATTTATTTTGCCGCTATAACAACAAATACTAAAAATAAAATAAATATTAAAGGGGGCTCCCATACAACAAACTTGATTTTTTTACCGTTTCTTGCTCGATACTAATAACGGTGACAGGTAGACGCTTTAACTATTATTACTATGAATATTTAGTTTTATGTTCTCTTGAAATATAATCAATTAAAATAAAATAAATAACTAATGGGCTCCCCATACAATAAAAAATTTTTCGCCGTACCTACCGAGCTCAATCGGACACTGCGAAAATGTCTGTAACTTATGCAAGATTAGGTTACAGATAATGGTACGAAACCCGTGCGCGAATCCCACTCGCACTTGGCCGGTTTTTTCTTTACTCTTAAAAACCAATCTAAAAATAGATTTAAGTTTCACTTTATAATTATAATTTCTTACAATAGAATTTATATCAAACAGAGGCATTAAATGAAGGCTCTCTGAGCACTGTATTGGGACCATCTCCTACTAGGAAAATCGTAATCAAACAAGTGGATACAGCAGATGTAGAGAAGTCATTAAAACCCATACAAGAGGTTGTGCAAAGTGCAGCTGTAATACAGCTCCCTTATTTTTTATTTTTTTTTATTGTCATGAGGAAAATGCATTTGATCTCTCCGGAAGACTTAGTTCTGCTGCATATGCAGTTCTTAGGATAAGACAGTTAACAGACGTAGCTACTGCTCGCCTAGTTTATTTCGACTACTTCCACAGTATTATGTCGTATGGCGTATTGCTGTGGGGAACTGCTGCTGAGATAGAGACAATCTTTATCATACAAAAGCGTGCAATTCGAGCCATATATAAAATGGGTCCTAGGGAATCTGTGAGGGATTTTTTTAAAGAAATTGATATTTTAACTTTACCAAGTCTGTATATATTTGAAAATATTATGTATGTTCGTAAAAATTTGAGTAAATTTAAATTAAACAGTGACAATCACGATTACAATACTAGGAATAAAGATAAAATAGCGGTGCCAGGTTTTAGATTAGCAAAGACAAATAAAAGGTCCTTTTTAGGTAATTGTGTGCGGTTTTATAATAAAGTTCCTAAACATATTACAACGCTCACAGAAGGGAAATTCAAGTTGCATGTGAAAAACATATTGATTAAAAATCCTACTACACAGTTTCTGATTACATAAACGACAAAAATGCCTGGACAATTCCGCCTCCGCCAAGCTATTGCCTGTCACCTACATAATTTAAACAAATATTGTAATAACTCTATTATATAGTATGTATGTAACACATTGTTAAAAGATGTTTAAAAGAATGGCCCCGAGTTTCTTGCCCGTTCTTCTCGCAGTGGCTCTATACAATTTATTTGCTGAACGTGGCAGTACATTGTAGAATATTTCAATACTAAAATTTGTAATTGACCTTCATAAGAGCGTCGTAGACGCCTAAATTGAATAAATGATTTTGACTTTGACTTAACGACTGGGAAGGGACCATCAATAGTTTAGAGGCAACAGTGACTTCAAGCTCCATTGTAACAAAGGAAGATATCACAATAGAACAATACGTTCAATCTTTAAATAAATTGCATTCTCAGAAGGATCTGTTACTGGCTGTGTTGCAACGAAATAGTACTGTATTTTCAAGCAAGCCAGGACGCACAAATAAGTACATGCATAAGATTGAAATGATAGACAATACGCCGTTTATAAAACGCTCCTATCCAATTCCTTTCAAACACAGAGAATTGATAAGAGATAAGATAATTGAACTCGAAGAGCTGGGGATAATAAAACGTGAGGCTACACCTTATACCAGCCCTATGACTTATGTAATTAAGAAAAATGGGAGAGTTAGGTTATTGCTTGACGCGCGTGAGTTAAATAAAAGAATGGTGGGAGATGCTGAGGCTCCATTATTGACATCCGAGATATTGCAATCTTTTCACAACGTAAAGTTCATGAGTGTGCTAGATTGTAGTGATGCGTATTTTCATATACCGTTGGATAGTAGTTCAACAAAGTATACAGGGTTTACTTACATGGGAAAAACATATACCTACAATGTCTCAAGACTTCGGTGTCTAGTTTTAGAAGAGCGATGGATATTATCTTAGGTCCAGAAGTAAGGGATTTCTGCGTTAAATACTTGGACGATTTGGTAGTATTTACATCTGGGACGTTCGTAATGCACCTAGATAAAGTGTTGCACCGATTACGTGACGCGAACATGCGATGTAGTTTGACAAAGTGTAGTTTCTTAGAAACGGAAGTTAAATTGTTGGGCCATGTAGTAACTGTTAGCGGTATTCAGGTAGACAAAGACAAGACCCGCGCTATCAGAGAATTCCCAGTCCCTAAAAACATAAAGCAATTAAGGGCGTTCTTGAGACTTATAAACTATTTTAGAAAGTTTATTCATAGGTACGGGGAGCAGACGAAACCTTTGTGTCAATTGCTAAGAAAGGGTATAGCGTGGCAATGGACACCGGAGATTCAAGGTGTCTTTGACCGAGTCAAGGATTTATTTATAGCCACTGTGATGTTAATACATCCTGACATACACAAACCATATTATGTTCAGACGGATAGCAGCGCAGTTGGGATAGCCGGAGTCGTATACCAGTTATCGGAAGAGGGTGACCCAATGGTCGTTGGGTTTTGTAGTAAAGGGCTAACGGATGCGGAGATGCGCTAGACGGTCTCTGAGCAAGAGTTATATGCTATTGTTTACAGTTTAGCTAAATTTGAAACGTATTGTTACGGCGCAAGAGCTCGAACAATCTAGAGTAATCCAAGGTCGATAAACAAGTTAAACTAAACGAAGAATGTACCTACACTTCACAAAAAAATGTTATAAAAAAAGGGTCGCCTTTTGTTCTCAGGCAACTAGTAAACAACCACAGCATAAGTAGTAGTTAGTTTCCATTGAATTGCATACAAAAGTTGTTTACGTTAAACGAGAGATTTATGGCCCCTATTGTTTTTCTATCTAGACTAGTATAGAATATTCCGGTAGTTTTGACTTTTGGGTATAAATAGGGTCGGGTCCGGGCCGATGAGACAGTCTTACTTTGAGTACGAAACGAGAAACAGTGCGATTACCTTTGGACCAAGTGCTCCAAGCGCGAATAGTTAAATACAGTGAAGTGTGTGATTAGTGATCTTTAAAGTGCGAACAGTCAGTGTTTTAGTGTTGTGTTCAGTGAAGTGTGAAGTGACTGTAGAACTGTGGAATAAAGGTGTCAGTTTGCCGAAAACGTATTGCATTATTTATCCCGAACCCTCAGCTCGTAACAAATTGGTGTCAGAATTGGGGATAAATAATGCCTGTGCTACCAAAGGACGACGTTGAGGGCATCAGAACGAGGAGTCAGCGGCAACAGGACATCGACCAACGAAGGTTTGAAGGAGCTACACCACCAGTGCTCTCCGAGGAACAACCAACTACAGAGACAACCGCCGCCACTACTTCGGGAACCCCTTCGACTATGGCTGCTACGGCTGCGCTTGACTTTGCTGCACTAATGGCAATGCTTCAGGAGCAGGCCCGCCATCAAGAGGAACAGCGGCGCTTAGATAAAGAGGAACAGGCCCGTGATAAAGCTGAGCAAGCCCGACGCCAGGAAGAGCAAGCCCGACGCCAGGAAGAGCAAGCCCGACGCCAGGAAGAACAGGCCCGTCGACTGGAGGAACAATTGCGACAGGACAGAGAAGAACAGACCCGTCGCCAAGAGGAGCAGACTCTTCTGATGAAAGACCTGCACGCAACGTTAGGAAAGAAACTCCAAGTGGTGGAAGATCAGGTCCACCAGCATGAGGACCGCTTTGAGAAAGTGGAAGCCCGAATGGATGACATGCAAAAAACGCTGTGCATTTTAAAAACTGGAGCTGGATTACCTGCGTCAGTAGTACCTGCGCCATCACCACGAGGATTTAAAGTGCCACCATTCGACGGAACCTCTTCGTGGTCGGCCTACAAAATTCAATTTGAGGCTGTAGTGCAGGCCAACGGTTGGACTAAAGCGCAGGCTATGACAGCGCTTACTCTGGGCCTACGTGACAAAGCCTTAACAGTTCTGGAGGCCCTTGGGAAAGACATAGCGTATGACCGACTTCTGGAGGCATTGGAGTCTCGGTTCGGTGATGCTCATCTGGAGCATGTATTCCGCGCTCAGCTTAAAGAGCGAACCCAGCGAAGCAGTGAAAATCTTCAGCAGTGGGCGCTGGAAGTGGAAATGCTCGTACGGAAGGCGTATCAATCATTACCGGCACTCATTGACGGAATCCTACTTCAAGCATTTGTAGATGGGATACGTGACTTAGAAGTGAGAGCTGCAGTAAGGCTGGGCCATCATGAATCAATTAAGGACGCCCTAGCCCATGCTTTGGAGGTGGAAGCCGTACGACATGATCACCGATCGCATCACATTCAAGAGGTGACCACACAACGTTACCGTGATGACAACCAGAGAGTCAGCCCTCGATGTTTTGAATGTGGAGAAAGGGGTCACTTGCGGTATAACTGCCCGCAGCAGAGTTACAGAAGACACGATAGAACATGGGATAGAAAACTTTCTACTGGTGTGAATATGCAATGGACCAGGAAAGGAGATACACTGAGTGATACAAATTATCGAAGATTTAGCCCGAGATGCTACAGCTGTGGAGAAAAAGGACATTTGAGATACAGTTGCCCCAGATGGAAGTTGACATCGGAAGACAGACTTCGACAAGGATGGAATCAGCAGCGCAACGAACTTCACTCTTATATTGAACGCAGCGACATTAGAGAAACTCACGACGGCAAAGTGAAGGAAGTCATACCAGTAAGGATGGTGAGAACAGTTATAACCGACGACTGGAAGAAATCCATGCGACGTGCACAGCAGGATGATGCGAATATCAGGCCTATTCTGTCATGGATGGAAGCTGGCACTAGAAGGCCCAAGTGGAATGTTGTTGCTGGAATGGGTATGGCAACAAGGGTTTATTGGGCGCAGTGGGACAGCTTGGTGATCCATAGTGGTGTGCTGTGCCGCAAATGGGAGAATGTTCGGGACGATAACTATCACCTGCAAGTGGTTGTTCCGGAAGCGAAAATTCGTGAGATTCTACGACAATGTCACAACGAATGTTCAGGAAGTCATCCTGGAGTGAGAAGGACACTGTTAAAGATACGAGAGCAGTTTTATTGGATCCATTGTCGGAGCGATGTTGTGGACTGGTGTAACAAATGCAGTATTTGTGCTACTAGAAGAGCATCTCAAACAAGCAGTGGAAAGTGTTTTGTGAGTGACCTCCGCAAACAGAAGAACATCTGCGAGCGTCAAGATCAATACAGATTTGGAATTGCCGACATGAAAAAGACCCGATACAGTGGAGGACTGATTAAACCTGGATTTACTGAAGGGTCTATGGTGTGGCTGCATAACCCTATACGCAGTAAAGGGAAGTCACCGAAGCTTCAGCCTAAATGGGACGGACCATACCTGGTTGTGACAAAAATCAACGACATCACGTACCGGATACGAAAGGGTCAACGAGGAGTATCTAAGATTGTTCATGTGGATCGATTGGCGCCATACTGTGGTTCCAACTATGCTCGGGACGAGCATGTCTTAGGAGGTGGCAGTGTTACGGCGCAAGAGCTCGAACAATCTAGAGTAATCCAAGGTCGATAAACAAGTTAAACTAAACGAAGAATGTACCTACACTTCACAAAAAAATGTTATAAAAAAAAATTTTTACCAAAAAAATAGAACCGACTTCGACAAGTTATTTCACACATTTGAGTGTTGAAGTCGGTTCTATTTTTTTGGTAAAAATTTTTATTTCGCCCTTTTTAGTGACCCTTGCTACTTATGGGCTTATGTTTAACTTACCACCAGATATAGTAACATATAACAGACTTAAATTATCAAAATAAGACTTGCTTGCAGCATAATACACGTTTTATCTTCCTATCCAAAATTTTATTTCTATCTTATACCGTTGAGGAAATATTACTGTGTTACCACCAAATTTGAGCTTCGATGAGAATTCATCATGATAGGAAAATACTTTTCAGTTATTGGGGTGTAACTCAAAAACGGCTTGTCCGATTTTGATAAAATTTAAATGGGACTACACGGCAAGCATCAGCTTTTAAATAAAAACAAGGTTATCAAAATCGGTTCACCCAGTCAAAAGTTCTAAGGTAACAAACATTGATTATAATATCAGGACAGGAAAACACTTTTTCAGTTTTTGGAGTGTAACTCAAAAACGGCTAAATCGATTTTGATGAAATTTAAATGGGACCACACGGCAAGCATCAGCTATCAAATAAAAAAAGAATTATTAAAATCAGTTTACCCAGTCAGAAGATATGAGGTAACAAACATAAAAAAAAAAAAAAAAAAAAAAAAAAAAAATACAGACGAATTGAGTACCTCCTCCTTTTTTGAAGTCGGTAGAAAAGGGTCGCCTTTTGTTCTCAGGCAACTTAGTAAACAACCACAGCATAAGTAGTAGTTAGTTTCCATTGAATTGCATACAAAAGTTGTTTACGTTAAACGAGAGATTTATGGCCCCTATTGTTTTTCTATCTAGACTAGTATAGAATATTCCGGTAGCTTTGACTTTTGGGTATAAATAGGGTCGGGTCCGGGCCGATGAGACAGTCTTACTTTGAGTACGAAACGAGAAACAGTGCGATTACCTTTGGACCAAGTGCTCCAAGCGCGAATAGTTAAATACAGTGAAGTGTGTGATTAGTGATCTTTAAAGTGCGAACAGTCAGTGTTTTAGTGTTGTGTTCAGTGAAGTGTGAAGTGACTGTAGAACTGTGGAATAAAGGTGTCAGTTTGCCGAAAACGTATTGCATTATTTATCCCGAACCCTCAGCTCGTAACAGTATCTTAGGGCGGCACAAGTGATAATTCGGACGGACCATAAAAGTTTGACGTTTTTACATTCGTGGAAGTTGCTAGGTGCGCGCTTGATTCGTTGGGTTCATTTTATGGGACGTTTCAACTATAGAGTTGAACACGTGCCGGGAATAACGAACGTAGCGGACACAATATCAAGGTATATACCGAACATTGAAGTGGGTCGCGGAACACGTGTTGTAAATCCCCAACTTAATATGTTCAAGACGAAAAATTCGCAACATATATCGGAACAATGAAAATGTATTGGAAAATTACAAAAGTGAGATGCGGAATTACGAACCATAATAAGTAATTTGAGTGACGCAAAGGCAAATGAGGTAGTTAGAGATAAGCAACTCTTTAGTTTGGATGAAGACATTTTATTCTATAAGAGATTGGGGTCGGGGAACAAGGTTGTCGTCGTGCGTCGTTAATAATGAACATTCACGAGGAAATAGGTCATTTTGGTAGGTACAAAGTCCATTCATTGATGAAGAAGAGGTTCCACTTTGCACGGATGTCGCGGGAAATATGTAGGGTAATACGAGCTTGCGATATTTGTCAAAAAGCTAAACATCGTTTAAAGACAGAAGTGGGGCCTTGTAAATCAGTAAAAGCTTTGGCAATAGGTGAACTAGTATTTGCGGATTTTTACGGGCCGTTTATTTATGTTTTAGTATTGCAAGACGCGTTTAGTAAGTACATTAAACTTTACTCCTTGCGAACAGCAACGGGAAGGAGTGTTTTAGCTTGCATAAGAAAATTTCACTCTGAAGTAACGATTAAATGCATACTTACGGATAATGGTGCACAATTTACGTCTAACGCATGGGAACATGGGTTGACAAGCTTAGGTATTTCGTTGCCCATACTTCAATACGAAATCCGCGACCAAATTCCACAGAACGCGTAAATCGGGAGTTAGGGAAGTTGTTCAGGACATATTGTCACAAGTCACACAAGAGTTGGGTTGATATTTTGCCAAAAATTGAGCGCTGTTACAATCACGTTGTCCATACAAGCACGAATTTTACCCCTATGGAGTTGATAACCGGGGAATCTACTAGGTTATCAAGTGATGTGCATATCTCAAATTCTATTTAATTTAATAATTGTCTTCTTATGTATCTGATTTATCTGTAATTATTATTATTATCAAATGGAGCGCAGCCGCTAGGTGCCGCCACTTTTTCCGGCTTAAACTTATAATAAAAATGTGAAACGCCTCATAACGCTTTTTATTTAGCGCGCATGACAATATTTATGTCCATCAAATAAAAGTTCATTTACAAACTTTTTTTTCGAAATTACGTAACTGAGGCTAGGGGAAATACTAGTATCTGAATAACAACAAAACTGCGGCAAAAGTTCTACCCCAAAAAAGAGGGGTAGGAATTGAATTCCCCTTGCCACATTACGAGTGATTGTATGTCTTGAAGTACGGCAATAATTCCCGTGCCCCTTATTAATATCTTTTTTTTAATTCTGCAGTATCAATAAACCCTTTTTCCAATCTAACTTACTTTCTAGCTTTTAAACAGTCTCGCGCCTTATTAAGGGTTATGTCTTTTTATTCATAATTTTCTAATTTATAATCTTTTTATAGGATAGGAGGGCATACGAGCACCAGGTGAGCTGTGTTTGCGGCTCTCCTGTGCCATATAT
This sequence comes from Plagodis pulveraria, assembly GCA_963890685.1. NCBI lineage: Eukaryota > Metazoa > Arthropoda > Insecta > Lepidoptera > Geometridae > Plagodis > Plagodis pulveraria. The sequence continues at coordinate 23,925,068 of OY982967.1, forward strand.
GAAACATATACAAATTTGAAAATGATGAATTAGGATGCTAAGTCTTTATACTGGTTGAGGAGGCAAGGGGAGTGTATTCTAACAGAGGTACAATATGCAATTTAAAAGAGACATTTTCTTGAAATCCATATTTTCAAAACCTTGAGCTTATAATCCTTCCCTCGCTGTATAATATATTAGAAATGGTACAACATACAAGGTTTTTTTTATTAAAACTATGAATCTTTGAACAGCCAGAGCCATAAGAACAGCCCATCATAACAAAGCTGTGTTTTGAAAAAGCTTGTTATATATAGCACTTAAAATAAACAAGAAAGTTCTAGGGTGCTTTAAACAATAAATAGTTTTAGTGTCTCTAAATCCAAGTTTAAATTATTATTGATAACAAAGGCTTATTATTCCATTAATGAATATTTTGACGATAAAATTTGAATTTGGGTTTATGTATTGTATTATATAGTATAATTGATATAACTGTAATAGTGACATAGAAATGTATTTCTAGAATATATGTTTTAGTGTATTTTGATGTTATTTTTTAATTTAATCACACAAATATTGTCAGACTTGTTTTGAAATGAAAACTTCTTAAACATTAATCAAAATTTAGCGAATACTCATGTGTGAGATTTGCAAACAGGTTAGAACATGGCGAATAAAACATTGTTAATAATAACATTTGTAATTTAATTTAACCCCCGTTTAAGAAAATAAAGAATTAAAATTTGAGGGATATGACAAAGAGGAATATTTTACCGGTAAACGGACTGTCTTCAAACAGAGGGAAACGACAAAAGGGGATAATTTAGCGGTAAACTTATGACTTCTTGGAGTTAAATTGGACTAAGTTCATTCGGCTCCAATATTTTATTTTTAAAATGTGAATTTTATATTTAAAATAAGTTCAAATGCCTTCTGTGTGAAATTCCTTCTCCCAAAAGTGAGATAAGTGTAATAAGAGTAAATTAAATATACTCCACTATTCATAGATATCCAGATACGCCAGCACATCTGCTGTAGGAGTCGGTTGTCCCCTCGATGCGCTAGTGGTGCTGCCAGCAGCAGCCAGCAGTTACAGGAACTTTGATAGAGTATGCAGCGGCGCTTACGGAACATCCGCTCCACAGCAATCTAATGTTGGCACGGTCTCCGCTGGTGGTGCCACTGCGGTTATTCTGGCTCAGTCAGGCTGTGGCCAGTCCCTTCGCGACAGTAATACTGTTGTTTTCGATGGCACATAACTAACAGTCCCGGCTGGGTTGCCTGCTGCCCAAATTTTAACAGTGCATAGCATAATAGAAGGGAACTTTTCCGTCCTATTTTGGTTTTAATGGAGAACCGTGGACGCACTTTATACGACGCAGCACTCGACTTTGGCAGGCAGCAGGCAATCCTCTACCTGAGCATGCAATAACAGACTTTGAGCCAGCTTTTCAGGCTGCGCTTGAGTCTATTACGGGTGTGCAGGCGCACGACTGTCTTTTTAATTTTATGCAGGCCTTACTGAGGCGCGCGCGTATGGAGGTAATTCAAGTTGGGCGCAACTCTCCAGGTTGAAAACTGGTGCAGTTGTACGGCACCTTGCGCTGCTATTAGCAGCCCAAGTGCCCTTCGGCCTGGCAGAGCTGCCATCTATAGCCCACCAACAGGGGCTAACTTTAAATCAATAACTTGCTGACTATATTATGCGTCAGTGGATGACCAGAGCAAGTGCTTTAATATTTTTGTATGTATATATGTTTTTAGTAACATTCTCACTTAATAACACTGAAATCCTTATTTCTGGCAGTATCTTTCCCCTCTGTCAATTGGTCATGTTATGTAAGAAAATGCTCTGGCTCCGGTAAATATCAAGCCTATAGCATAGTATTTTACTACCAATTACTTGATTAACAGAGTGATACCTGCTACTACCACAGAGTTAATCATATGACAGCTTCGCTGCAATGCTTCACTGGATAGCAGGATTATTAGCCAATACTACATCTGAGTCGATACCAACATCTTGATCCTTAATTTAGATAAAAAACCAGTACTGCTTACGTTACTATGTGCCAAAGTGAAGGATAGGGTCTGTATCAGCCGGATTTTTCACTGCACCCCCCATAAGGGTGGGGCCAGGAAGGTTCAGCGTGCACAGACATCGAATGTGGCATAGAGCTACCATTCTTTGCGCCGCTGCGCTCCCTGGGAGCTTCACCAAATATTTTGAGGTTCACCGGTTACTTATTACTTTCTAGTAGAAAGAAATAGTATAGTGTGATTCTCATTCATCGTCAACATAGCAATTCACTTACGTGGTAAAATATGTTATTATTTTGCAAACCTGACACCATCAACACCAATAAGAGATATAGTATTTGTTTAGTTCAATAGATATACATATATATTATATAATACAATTTATATAAAATTTTACATCTTCGCATGCTCATAAAAATATATTACATTCATAAAATTACCAAATTTCATGAAATGTTTTCCAACAGTTTTGAAGACATACAAAATTTCGCATTTATACTATTAGAGGGACTGTAATATGTATATACTAGTATTATAAATGCGTATACATTTATGTGTGAGCATCCGAAGATATAAAATGTTGTACTCGTAAGAGAAGTGTAGGTAATATGAAATAATAGTTGTAATTACATATAACGAAAACGTCTATAGCGGAGTAGAAGCAGCAGAAGCTTTTGCAAACTATTTCTCCAGCGTTTTCCAGGATGATGTGCCAGTGCTAGATGCAAACTCATCCTCGGAGTTCAGTGGTCATAGTGGTTTCGTCTCTATACTGATAGTATCGCCAACAGACATCGAAATGTTATGAACGGACTTAGTTTCCAGTAAATGCTATGTAAGCAATATATAAAACTGTTTTCCAGATTTATTAAAGCAGTCGAACCTTAACTTTTGTCCGGTCAACACCTATATCTATTAATGTAATTTCCTAACTTTTTATACAAGTCATGCAGTGTAATTAAATTAGTTTTCAGCCAATTAAAAGTGTTTTTTTAAAAAGGACCCACAACGCGCCATCCTAACAAATTGGTGTCAGAAGTGGTATATCCTGGTTTTCCGTAATTCTGGGATATTTTAGGTGTTAGGCGTCGCGATTTTCGAATTCCCGCCTGACATCCATATTTTGTGGCCCTGTGTCTGTGGTCCTTGGTGAAGTGCTAGTTGGTCGACGGTAAGTCTTGGGCCCCATAAGCTCAAGCCCGCGCTGCTGCACACGTGGTCGACGATAAGCCTTGAGCATCATCAGCTCAAGCCCGCACTACACGTGGTCAACGAGTAAGTCTCCGCTCTTCAGCGAGAGCCCGCACCGCATCATCACCTCAAAACCTTCCTGCTGTCAACTTCGTGGTCGACGCGTAAGTCTCTGCTCTTCAGCGTGAGCCCGCACCGCTACTTAACAATTCCTGCATAACTTCATCATCAATTTTCATCATCTTCGACGGACAAGTTTGGCTCAATCTTCATCATCAGCTCACATTTACTTAAATTCTGTGGGAACATTCAACGTGACTTCGAGGAAGCCGCAATACGACTCCGTGAGTCGCCGCGCCGGATACCCGAAGCCGTCGTCACGTGCAAGCGCCGCGCGCTGCACTTTTCCTGCACTTGGTAACAATATCAAGGTCAACATGTTTCTGAAGTCTGCGGTCTTCTTTCTGTGAGTTTCTTCTATTTTTCACTCAAATCTAAAGTGCGTATTTTTCAAGTGAATATCAAAGTGAAAGTGAATTTCTAATTTTATTCTCAAGATTTTATTTTCAAGATTCAGAACCTTATTCAGAACATTATTTATTAATTTTAACGAACTTTAAAAGTTAACTAACTATTTACAACTTATACAATTTATACAATTTTCTATCTACTTATACAACCAATATTTTATTTTTACATTTTTTATTTTACATGTAATTGTGTTTTGTGTTTGTGTATTCTGATGCCCTGTACAGCCTTATAACTTCTAAATATGATTAATGTTTAAAACAATTAAACCAGAACAGTCTGTAGAAGTCGAGTCAAATACCGATTCAGACAGTTCTTACTCGGAACCGACACCCCAAAAATCAAAATCAAAAATGAGTGACAAAATCACACTCTCTGTTTTAACTAAATTTATTAAACCTTATAGTGGGGATCGGGAATTACTTTCAGCATTTTTAACAAATTGTGAAAATGCTATCTCTTTGGCAAGTACAGACCAACAGAATGTTTTAATAAAATATATCGTGTCACAACTTGAAGGAAAGGCTCAATTAGCCTGTTGCTTAAAAAAGTTCGACAGTTGGCTTGAAATAAAACAGTTTCTCAAATCGACTTTCGGTGAGAAAAAGCACTCTACACATTTATTAGTCGATTTACAAAATTGTAAGCAACTACCCAATGAAGATGTGACGCAATATTCATTACGTATTGAATCATGTCTCACACGGCTTCAGTCCGATATACATTATAGCTGTGAGAATGAAAAAGAACTTATCGGCAGGTTAGCCGCTATGGAAGACTTGGCTTTAAATACATTTTTATTAGGTATGAACTCAAACTTTTCACACATTGTGCGCTGCCGCAATCCTAAGGGATTATCCGACGCAATTACTCATGCCATCGAAGAAGAGAAGCTATTTAAGCTATCCAAATTATCTCAACGCTCTTCTTCTTCTTCTTCTAAACAGTGCACGATCTGTCAAAAATTTGGCCACACGTCTTCTGATTGTTACAAAAATAAAAGTAAACCTAAAAGTTCTTTCCCAAATTCGTTTCATGAAAATACGGGTCAACAAAACAATTATTCTAATAATTACTCAAATAAATACAATTCTAATTATGACCCAAATTCAATGTGTGCATATTGTAAAAAGCGTGGTCATTTAATAGGCGATTGTCGGAAGCTCAAATATAAAAACAATAATTCTATGCACCGCAATCCGCCGCGTAACGTGATACCTTCAAGTTCACGGTCACCGACGAGTAACTCATCTACTGATACTCGTAATAATAACAATTCGAATATGCACGTTATATCTTCTGAAGAGAATTTAAACTGAATTCGGTTTCGGTGCCGTGTCTGCCGGAACCACTTCCTATTTTAAATGACACGAAAAATTTTAAGACATCTCAATATTATAACAAAAAGTCTTTCAAGTCCTCAAAGGGGTCTAAAGGTCGTTCTTGTGGTCAATTCAATGTTGCACAGAATGTACCTTCAGAAAATTTTATAGGCTCCCATTCTTTTAATAAAGGGCTTCAATCCTGTGTTCCTAAATTATTACCAACACAGCGTAATAAAAATTTAGAGACTTTTGATAACTGTGTTCACAAATTATTTTCAACACAGTGTAATGAAAATACAGAAAATTCTTTGATTAAAAATAAAATTGATGTCTATGACTCTAAGTGTTGTGAGTCATTAAGGTCAGCGAACCTTTCTCAATGCAACCCTTCATCTTGTGAAAAACCGAGTTCTTTTTCTAAGGATTGCTCACGTAAGGGAACGTTTACGATAAATAATGTAAACAACAATGTTTCTCTCCCTCACGTTTATTTGAAAACAACTATGAACGATAAGCCTTTATGCTTATTAATTGATACTGGCTCTTCAGTTTCGATTGTGAAACTCTCAAGTTTATTAAAGAGCCCAGTTCTTGAAAAAAATATCGTTACACTAAAGGGGTTAAGTGATAACGATTCAACGTGTGAATCGCTTGGTTCTATTGAACTTGATTTTGAATATCGAATTTCCCCTACACAAAAAATTGTGTTTGATTTTGTGTTTCACGCAATTGACGATGCCATTCACTTAAATTATGATGGTATAATTGGTAGTGATTTTATTCAACATTTTAAAATTGACATCCAATATTCTACCAATTCTCTTAATTTAAAAGGTAATTTGATACCTATTTGCTTTAGCAAGCCATCATATATTATACCCCCGAGGTCAGAAATGGTCATCGAATGTCCAGTCAGCAACATAGCGGATGTTGCAAATAGAAGCGAAGCTTTAGTACTGGATCAGAAAATTAGTGACGGTGTATTCATGGCTAATTGTATAGCGTGTATAAAGCCTAATAACCGCGTCAATGTTTCTGTTTTAAATTCTACTAACTCCGAAATCGAATTAAATGATTTTCAAGTTCATTTAACGTCATTTGAACTTCCATCATCAGAAATAGATGCCTCGCAACATGAACTCATTCATCAGTTGAGTTCTTTGAATATTGATCGCACACAAAAGGTACTCGAACAAATTCGTTCTTCTCATTTAAATCCGCAAGAAAAGAAAGTTTTAATGAATTGTCTTTCTAAGTATACAGATATTTTTCATCTTGAAGGCGAATATTTGACGCATACAAATGCAATTAAGCATTCAATTAATACTGGGGATGCACCCCCTATTAATGTTAAATCGTACCGTTTTCCGGAAGTTCACAAAGACGAAGTCGAAAAACAAATCAAGAAAATGCTTGATCAAAATATAATACGTCCTTCGACTTCTCCTTGGAATGCTCCTGTATGGGTAGTTCCGAAAAAGCTTGACGCCTCTGGTAAACAGAAATGGCGTATTGTCATCGATTATCGTCGATTAAATGATGTCACTGTTTCAGAAACTTATCCTCTTCCACTTATAACAGACATCTTGGACCAACTTGGTCATTCTAAGTACTTCTCTACCCTTGACCTTGCCTCTGGTTTTCACCAACTATGTTTAGATTCCAAGGACACTGCCAAAACTGGTTTCAGTGTCAGTACTAACGGTATTTCTGGTCATTTTGAATATACAAGGATGCCATTTGGATTAAAAAATGCTCCTGCAACTTTCCAAAGGCTCATGAATACTGTCCTTACTGGCCTACAAGGTCTACACTGTTATATATGCTGCTGCTGGTGCTGCCAGCAGCAGCCAGCAGTTACAGGAACTTTGATAGAGTATGCAGCGGCGCTTACGGAACATCCGCTCCACAGCAATCTAATGTTGGCACGGTCTCCGCTGGTGGTGCCACTGCGGTTATTCTGGCTCAGTCAGGCTGTGGCCAGTCCCTTCGCGACAGTAATACTGTTGTTTTCGATGGCACATAACTAACAGTCCCGGCTGGGTTGCCTGCTGCCCAAATTTTAACAGTGCATAGCATAATAGAAGGGAACTTTTCCGTCCTATTTTGGTTTTAATGGAGAACCGTGGACGCACTTTATACGACGCAGCACTCGACTTTGGCAGGCAGCAGGCAATCCTCTACCTGAGCATGCAATAACAGACTTTGAGCCAGCTTTTCAGGCTGCGCTTGAGTCTATTACGGGTGTGCAGGCGCACGACTGTCTTTTTAATTTTATGCAGGCCTTACTGAGGCGCGCGCGTATGGAGGTAATTCAAGTTGGGCGCAACTCTCCAGGTTGAAAACTGGTGCAGTTGTACGGCACCTTGCGCTGCTATTAGCAGCCCAAGTGCCCTTCGGCCTGGCAGAGCTGCCATCTATAGCCCACCAACAGGGGCTAACTTTAAATCAATAACTTGCTGACTATATTATGCGTCAGTGGATGACCAGAGCAAGTGCTTTAATATTTTTGTATGTATATATGTTTTTAGTAACATTCTCACTTAATAACACTGAAATCCTAATTTCTGGCAGTATCTTTCCCCTCTGTCAATTGGTCATGTTATGTAAGAAAATGCTCTGGCTCCGGTAAATATCAAGCCTATAGCATAGTATTTTACTACCAATTACTTGATTAACAGAGTGATACCTGCTACTACCACAGAGTTAATCATATGACAGCTTCGCTGCAATGCTTCACTGGATAGCAGGATTATTAGCCAATACTACATCTGAGTCGATACCAACATCTTGATCCTTAATTTAGATAAAAAACCAGTACTGCTTACGTTACTATGTGCCAAAGTGAAGGATAGGGTCTGTATCAGCCGGATTTTTCACTGCACCCCCCATAAGGGTGGGGCCAGGAAGGTTCAGCGTGCACAGACATCGAATGTGGCATAGAGCTACCATTCTTTGCGCCGCTGCGCTCCCTGGGAGCTTCACCAAATATTTTGAGGTTCACCGGTTACTTATTACTTTCTAGTAGAAAGAAATAGTATAGTGTGATTCTCATTCATCGTCAACATAGCAATTCACTTACGTGGTAAAATATGTTATTATTTTGCAAACCTGACACCATCAACACCAATAAGAGATATAGTATTTGTTTAGTTCAATAGATATACATATATATTATATAATACAATTTATATAAAATTTTACATCTTCGCATGCTCATAAAAATATATTACATTCATAAAATTACCAAATTTCATGAAATGTTTTCCAACAGTTTTGAAGACATACAAAATTTCGCATTTATACTATTAGAGGGACTGTAATATGTATATACTAGTATTATAAATGCGTATACATTTATGTGTGAGCATCCGAAGATATAAAATGTTGTACTCGTAAGAGAAGTGTAGGTAATATGAAATAATAGTTGTAATTACATATAACGAAAACGTCTATAGCGGAGTAGAAGCAGCAGAAGCTTTTGCAAACTATTTCTCCAGCGTTTTCCAGGATGATGTGCCAGTGCTAGATGCAAACTCATCCTCGGAGTTCAGTGGTCATAGTGGTTTCGTCTCTATACTGATAGTATCGCCAACAGACATCGAAATGTTATGAACGGACTTAGTTCCCAGTAAATGCTATGTAAGCAATATATAAAACTGTTTTCCAGATTTATTAAAGCAGTCGAACCTTAACTTTTGTCCGGTCAACACCTATATCTATTAATGTAATTTCCTAACTTTTTATACAAGTCATGCAGTGTAATTAAATTAGTTTTCAGCCAATTAAAAGTGTTTTTTTAAAAAGGACCCACAACGCGCCATCCTAACAAATTGGTGTCAGAAGTGGTATATCCTGGTTTTCCGTAATTCTGGGATATTTTAGGTGTTAGGCGTCGCGATTTTCGAATTCCCGCCTGACATCCATATTTTGTGGCCCTGTGTCTGTGGTCCTTGGTGAAGTGCTAGTTGGTCGACGGTAAGTCTTGGGCCCCATAAGCTCAAGCCCGCGCTGCTGCACACGTGGTCGACGATAAGCCTTGAGCATCATCAGCTCAAGCCCGCACTACACGTGGTCAACGAGTAAGTCTCCGCTCTTCAGCGAGAGCCCGCACCGCATCATCACCTCAAAACCTTCGTGCTGTCAACTTCGTGGTCGACGCGTAAGTCTCTGCTCTTCAGCGTGAGCCCGCACCGCTACTTAACAATTCCTGCATAACTTCATCATCAATTTTCATCATCTTCGACGGACAAGTTTGGCTCAATCTTCATCATCAGCTCACATTTACTTAAATTCTGTGGGAACATTCAACGTGACTTCGAGGAAGCCGCAATACGACTCCGTGAGTCGCCGCGCCGGATACCCGAAGCCGTCGTCACGTGCAAGCGCCGCGCGCTGCACTTTTCCTGCACTTGGTAACAATATCAAGGTCAACATGTTTCTGAAGTCTACGGTCTTCTTTCTGTGAGTTTCTTCTATTTTTCACTCAAATCTAAAGTGCGTATTTTTCAAGTGAATATCAAAGTGAAAGTGAATTTCTAATTTTATTCTCAAGATTTTATTTTCAAGATTCAGAACCTTATTCAGAACATTATTTATTAATTTTAACGAACTTTAAAAGTTAACTAACTATTTACAACTTATACAATTTATACAATTTTCTATCTACTTATACAACCAATATTTTATTTTTACATTTTTTATTTTACATGTAATTGTGTTTTGTGTTTGTGTATTCTGATGCCCTGTACAGCCTTATAACTTCTAAATATGATTAATGTTTAAAACAATTAAACCAGAACAGTCTGTAGAAGTCGAGTCAAATACCGATTCAGACAGTTCTTACTCGGAACCGACACCCCAAAAATCAAAATCAAAAATGAGTGACAAAATCACACTCTCTGTTTTAACTAAATTTATTAAACCTTATAGTGGGGATCGGGAATTACTTTCAGCATTTTTAACAAATTGTGAAAATGCTATCTCTTTGGCAAGTACAGACCAACAGAATGTTTTAATAAAATATATCGTGTCACAACTTGAAGGAAAGGCTCAATTAGCCTGTTGCTTAAAAAAGTTCGACAGTTGGCTTGAAATAAAACAGTTTCTCAAATCGACTTTCGGTGAGAAAAAGCACTCTACACATTTATTAGTCGATTTACAAAATTGTAAGCAACTACCCAATGAAGATGTGACGCAATATTCATTACGTATTGAATCATGTCTCACACGGCTTCAGTCCGATATACATTATAGCTGTGAGAATGAAAAAGAACTTATCGGCAGGTTAGCCGCTATGGAAGACTTGGCTTTAAATACATTTTTATTAGGTATGAACTCAAACTTTTCACACATTGTGCGCTGCCGCAATCCTAAGGGATTATCCGACGCAATTACTCATGCCATCGAAGAAGAGAAGCTATTTAAGCTATCCAAATTATCTCAACGCTCTTCTTCTTCTTCTTCTAAACAGTGCACGATCTGTCAAAAATTTGGCCACACGTCTTCTGATTGTTACAAAAATAAAAGTAAACCTAAAAGTTCTTTCCCAAATTCGTTTCATGAAAATACGGGTCAACAAAACAATTATTCTAATAATTACTCAAATAAATACAATTCTAATTATGACCCAAATTCAATGTGTGCATATTGTAAAAAGCGTGGTCATTTAATAGGCGATTGTCGGAAGCTCAAATATAAAAACAATAATTCTATGCACCGCAATCCGCCGCGTAACGTGATACCTTCAAGTTCACGGTCACCGACGAGTAACTCATCTACTGATACTCGTAATAATAACAATTCGAATATGCACGTTATATCTTCTGAAGAGAATTTAAACTGAATTCGGTTTCGGTGCCGTGTCTGCCGGAACCACTTCCTATTTTAAATGACACGAAAAATTTTAAGACATCTCAATATTATAACAAAAAGTCTTTCAAGTCCTCAAAGGGGTCTAAAGGTCGTTCTTGTGGTCAATTCAATGTTGCACAGAATGTACCTTCAGAAAATTTTATAGGCTCCCATTCTTTTAATAAAGGGCTTCAATCCTGTGTTCCTAAATTATTACCAACACAGCGTAATAAAAATTTAGAGACTTTTGATAACTGTGTTCACAAATTATTTTCAACACAGTGTAATGAAAATACAGAAAATTCTTTGATTAAAAATAAAATTGATGTCTATGACTCTAAGTGTTGTGAGTCATTAAGGTCAGCGAACCTTTCTCAATGCAACCCTTCATCTTGTGAAAAACCGAGTTCTTTTTCTAAGGATTGCTCACGTAAGGGAACGTTTACGATAAATAATGTAAACAACAATGTTTCTCTCCCTCACGTTTATTTGAAAACAACTATGAACGATAAGCCTTTATGCTTATTAATTGATACTGGCTCTTCAGTTTCGATTGTGAAACTCTCAAGTTTATTAAAGAGCCCAGTTCTTGAAAAAAATATCGTTACACTAAAGGGGTTAAGTGATAACGATTCAACGTGTGAATCGCTTGGTTCTATTGAACTTGATTTTGAATATCGAATTTCCCCTACACAAAAAATTGTGTTTGATTTTGTGTTTCACGCAATTGACGATGCCATTCACTTAAATTATGATGGTATAATTGGTAGTGATTTTATTCAACATTTTAAAATTGACATCCAATATTCTACCAATTCTCTTAATTTAAAAGGTAATTTGATACCTATTTGCTTTAGCAAGCCATCATATATTATACCCCCGAGGTCAGAAATGGTCATCGAATGTCCAGTCAGCAACATAGCGGATGTTGCAAATAGAAGCGAAGCTTTAGTACTGGATCAGAAAATTAGTGACGGTGTATTCTTGGCTAATTGTATAGCGTGTATAAAGCCTAATAACCGCGTCAATGTTTCTGTTTTAAATTCTACTAACTCCGAAATCGAATTAAATGATTTTCAAGTTCATTTAACGTCATTTGAACTTCCATCATCAGAAATAGATGCCTCGCAACATGAACTCATTCATCAGTTGAGTTCTTTGAATATTGATCGCACACAAAAGGTACTCGAACAAATTCGTTCTTCTCATTTAAATCCGCAAGAAAAGAAAGTTTTAATGAATTGTCTTTCTAAGTATACAGATATTTTTCATCTTGAAGGCGAATATTTGACGCATACAAATGCAATTAAGCATTCAATTAATACTGGGGATGCACCCCCTATTAATGTTAAATCGTACCGTTTTCCGGAAGTTCACAAAGACGAAGTCGAAAAACAAATCAAGAAAATGCTTGATCAAAATATAATACGTCCTTCGACTTCTCCTTGGAATGCTCCTGTATGGGTAGTTCCGAAAAAGCTTGACGCCTCTGGTAAACAGAAATGGCGTATTGTCATCGATTATCGTCGATTAAATGATGTCACTGTTTCAGAAACTTATCCTCTTCCACTTATAACAGACATCTTGGACCAACTTGGTCATTCTAAGTACTTCTCTACCCTTGACCTTGCCTCTGGTTTTCACCAACTATGTTTAGATTCCAAGGACACTGCCAAAACTGGTTTCAGTGTCAGTACTAACGGTATTTCTGGTCATTTTGAATATACAAGGATGCCATTTGGATTAAAAAATGCTCCTGCAACTTTCCAAAGGCTCATGAATACTGTCCTTACTGGCCTACAAGGTCTACACTGTTATATATATCTAGATGACTGTATAGTCTACTCACATGACCTTGAAACACACATAAAAAGGCTAGAACTCATATTTAACAAGTTTAGAGAAGCAAATTTAAAGTTACAGCCCGACAAATGTGAATTTCTACGACGTGAAGTCGCTTATCTAGGGCATGTTATCACAGATCAAGGTGTTTCGCCTAACCCTGATAAGGTCAAGGCCATTTCCCAATTTCCAGCACCTAAAAATCAAAAAGACGTAAAGTCTTTCCTTGGCTTAACAGGCTATTATCGCCGTTTCATTGAGAACTTTTCTCACATAACAAAGCCTCTTACTTCGTTGTTAAAGAAAGACACAGTCTTTCACTGGTCACATGAACAAGAACAAGCATTCAACCTTCTTAAGCAGAAGTTAATCTCTGCCCCTCTACTTCAGTATCCTGATTTTACTCAACCTTTTATTATTACTACGGACGCTTCTAACTACGCTGTCGGCGCAGTTTTATCTCAAGGTGAAATTGGTAAGGACAAGCCAATTGCTTATGCGTCTCGTACTTTAAACAAGGCAGAAGGTAATTACTCAACTACTGAGAAGGAACTACTAGCAATTTTATTCGGTGTTAATACCATCCGTCCCTATATTTATGGGTACAAATTTAAAATCGTCACGGATCATCGGCCTCTTACATGGTTGTTCAACGCCAAAGATCCTGGTGGACGTTTATTAAGATGGCGATTAAAACTCGAAGAGTATGATTATGAAATTGTTTATAAACCTGGTCGAATAAATTCTAATGCAGACGCTCTGTCTCGTAACCCAGTTAATGCCATCACTCATACCAAAATTAATAAAACTACTTATGAACAATTTTTCAAAAGGCAATTTACGAACAAGGTCGCAAATGACACTCAAATTGAAGAGCATAATGAAAGTCTATATTCTGCTAAGCAAAAATTAATTGCATGTCCAGCATCTCTGGACTTCGACTACTCTATGCCGCATTGCGAACAATTTTTGTCAGCATTAAATAACTCAGCTGACTTCTTATCAAAAGAACGGGAACCTGAGACCGTAGGATCGGTCACACTAAATGATAAACAACTTTATTTCCTATACACTAAGGTTCACCATTTTGACGAAACTTCTTATAAAATTATCTATAATTTATTGCGTAAATTACGTGATCAAATCATGTCGAAAAAAGACTATGAAAAAGAATTAGCAATTTCCGACTTTTCCGAACCTTTTACTAAACTCGTCTATGTTAAAGTTTATAACATGATATCGTACATGTTTCATGGCACTAATATTAAGGTGCACATCTACAAAAATCAAATTCAATATCCTTCACCTTCCGAGATTGCAAATATTTTAAAGGAAAACCACGGGACAACCATAGCTGGTCACCCGGGTATAAAACGGATGTTAAGTCGTATTAAAGAATCCTATTTTTGGAAAAATATGCGTGCTGACATCGAACGTTTTGTAAAGGATTGCAATCAATGTAAAGTTAATAAGCCATTAAGAAGCTCAAATAAAGCACCAATGGTAATTACGTCATCCAGCACCAAGCCCTTCGAAAGATTGGCATTAGATATTGTAGGTGTTCTGCCTGAAGCAGGTCTTCAAAAGTTTAAGTATATACTTACATTACAAGATGACTTGACTAAATTTTCAAGTGCTTATCCCATGATTACGGCAACTACTGACGAGGTTGCACGAAATCTCATTCATTTCTTTTCTTTGTTCGGTTTTCCTAAAATGATCCTCACTGATCAAGGATCTTGTTTTACATCAGAACTATTTCGCCAATTAACTGAAATTCTTAAAATCAAAAATTTATTTTCTACTCCCTATCATCCCCAAACAAATGGTGCATTAGAACGCAGCCATGCTACCCTTAAAGAATACCTAAAATCCTTCGTCAATGATAACCAAGATGATTGGCATTGCTACCTTGCAACTGCAATTTTATCATATAATACAACTCCTCACTGTACCACGGAGTTTACACCATTTGAATTGTTATATGGCCATAAGCCAACTATACCTAGCAGTATTTATAGCTCAAATAATGATACTACTTATCAAGAGTATGTCCGCGCGTTGCAATATAGAATGCGTTACTCTCGCGAAAAAGCTTTAGAAAATATTAATAAAAGTAAGGAAACTTCAAAACGTTATTATGATGCCTCTTCCCGCGAGAAAACTTATAAAACCGGAGATATGGTTTATGTTATACAACACCATAGGCTACGCAAAGCTTTGTCCCCAATTTGGAAGGGACCGTATAAAATAATTAAAGTAAACGGAAAAAATAACGTAACACTATGCATAAACAGAAAACATGTAAAATACCACATTAACGAAATAAAACCTGCATAAAGTTATTATAATTGTTTCAGGTATATACTTCAATCGACTTATTCCGAACCGATTGAACCTATTTTGCATAGTCCTGGATTATTCTTCGACCCTACTTCTATTGCATATTTTTATAATGACTATTGGAATGTTGTGACTCATATTGAAATTATTCCCATAAAACCTTACTTAACTAAAATCGATCACTCTATTCAGAGTATGTCACAGTTTTGTGAAAAAGCTCAAAATGTAGCTGGTATAAATATTGATTGTAAAGATATTATTAATCCCTTAGAAATTTTAATTAATGCTAACAATCTTAAGTATGACTCATTATCTCATCTTATATCCGTAAATAATCCAAATCGTTTTAAAAGGTCACTCGAATTTGGTGGCGAGATCCTTAAGTTCTTCTTTGGTACTTTAGACGCTGACGATGCAAGAAAATATGATGAAGCTATCAACACTTGTCAGCAAAATGAAAATCAAATATTTTCTTTGATGAAAGACAACATTCATGTTGTTCAGTCTACTATAAATAATTTTAATATTTCTATTCGTCAATTAAGTAATAATGAAATTAGATTAAATAAACAAATAGATAAGTTAAACTATATTTTTACGGAAAATTCTAAGATTAATTCGAATTTAATTAATGTAGCTAAAATAAACTCTATTTTTAACGTTATCGAAGGTTCTCTCTTATCAGTGTCAAATATATTAGACACAATATTGAACTCTATTTTGTTTGCAAAAGCGAATATATTGCATCCTTATGTTTTAACTCCTACTAAGTTGTATAACGAACTTTCTACTAGTAAACTAAGCAAAAAACACGTAGAGTTCCCAATTACGTTATCTTTGGATAACATTCATACTATTATCGATCTAGCTAAACTAACGTCATACTATTATAATAATAAGATTATATTTGTTATAAGAATACCTTTAATTAATCCTACTAAGTTTAGCATTTATAAAAGCTTACCTTTACCTACTTCAAAGGATGAATACAATTTGAAAACATATGTTCTTATCCATCCTTCTAAGCTATACATAGGTATTACAGATGATAGATTAAATTACGCATTGTTAAATGATTTAAGCGAGTGTCAAAATGTAAACTACGATTATATTATCTGCCCGTTGCCTTCTATTTTATCTACAGTTAACAACCCTAGCTGTGAGTCTAAGCTATTAACAGAAGTAACATTGTCACTTCCTGAAATTTGTGACTTTAAGTTAATTTACGGAAACATTAATATATGGCAAAAACTTTATGATGGCAGATACATTTATGTACAATCAAAAGCCAATAAGTTAACTATGAAATGTACCAATGATAATGAAATTCAAGATTATACCTTACAAGGTACTGGAATATTATCTTTGAGAAATGACTGTGTAGCATATTTTCAAACCTTGCAGTTTTATCCGATGCATAATTATAAAACGATTTTGCCGAGTCAATTAAACATAGATTTTAATATTTTAGATGATGACTGTTGCAAACATAATTTAATAAATAATAGTTATCATTCAATTACTCCTATTACATTGTCAGATATGGATTTAGAATCCTTAAAATTAGCATATCATAAATTAGATAATTTAAAACAACAAATTAATCAAGTAGAAAGTCAATCTCATATTGTCAAATACGGACACTACTATTCGGCAATGACATATGTTATTATTGCGATAATTTTGATTTATATTATGTATAAAGTTTATAAACAATGTTTTTCAAATAATTGTAAAACATCCTGTTGCATCCAAATATTTAATCAATGTTATAATAAGAAGTCAAAACAATATGAAAATAAAATTTCTTCATCTATAGAATTATCTGATATATCTAATGAATCTACTGAATGCGACAGGAAGTCCATAAAAAGTCTACCTGAAATAGAAATAAATAAAAATAAAGTACAGTTTAGACATTTTATTAAAGACTCAACGTCTCGTAACATTAGTAATTATTAGATATTAAAGATTAAAATAAAACTTATTTCTATTTCGAGGCTTATAAATAATTAGTAAGAATAGTAATAAGGATAAACATTAAACATACAAGTTGCATTTTATTTTATAAAATACTTATTTTTAATTTTAAACTTATATTTTCGCTGCAACTTTTTATGTCCTACGTTTATCTTAACGAGATAAATCTCCGTCTTAAAGGGGGAGATGTTATGAACGGACTTAGTTCCCAGTAAATGCTATGTAAGCAATATATAAGTTATATAAAACTGTTTTCCAGATTTATTAAAGCAGTCGAACCTTAACTTTTGTCCGGTCAACACCTATATCTATTAATGTAATTTCCTAACTTTTTATATTTTCATATTCATGAATCTATATCTAACTATAGGGTTAGGTAGAAACCTAGTCTCTGCAGTAGGTATAACTGATACGGAGTTATGGTTAGATGTAGGACCAATAAAAAATCTGATTAAAAGGAAATAAAAATGTTTAATAATTAAATCACAAATTATAGTTTAAAAATAAAATCTGCGAGGCTTTATCTGGCTTTAAAGAGGTTCTTTTTTGGCTGATGGTCATGCCAGCCTTTGAAAAACCCCTTTCGCATGGAACAGAGGTCGCAGGCACGCATAACCGACGTTTCATTAAAATGTATAAATTTGGGTATAAAAGACGACGGTCGTGCCACCACTTTAATCGATCGTCAGTTCGCGGAATTAGAGGTTCATTCAAATATTTGTCGATTTCTATAATGCTGGCTGCTGTCGGGTTTCTATTAATTTCTTTTTCAACCTCTTTGTCAAACTCTTCCCAAATATTTGATGACACTGGTTGTTGCATTTGTTGAGGACTTTGTGGTGGTTCTGGTAGTGGCGTAGACTCGTGCGTACACAAGTTGCGAAGTTTTGCCTTTATAGATTTTAGACATTGGTCGTATTTATGTTTATTCATAAAGCCGAACTTTTTTAATCTAGGATCCAAAAAAAAAGGCCTCACTAGCTAACACGTGGCTTTCAATATCTTTGAAGCGAGCATCGAGTTGTTTACTAAGGGTTTGCAATAACAGTTTATAGCTGTCTTGAAAATACCCACTCTCAGTTTCACATAGCTTTTTGTCGACGTGTGTTTTCATTATTTTATTAAGGGCCAGTACTTTTGAAATAGACACCGATTTTTCAGCGCTCATTTCTACAGTTACATTGTAAAATACTTTTAATACTTGAACACATTCTTCTAAGAGCATCCAATCATCTGGCGTTAATGTGTTAAGCCGAGGTTGGTCGATCGCCAGGGTACTGACAACTGCATCTTTTATCTTGATAATCCTATCAAGCATGTCATAAGTTGAATTCCATCTGGTAACAACGCTTTGTTTTAATTTAAGAGGAGGCAAATCCATTTGAATCTGCATAGCTTGTAATCTGCTAGCAGCTGAAGAGCTATGTTTGAAGTATTGTACTATGGCTTTTATCTTTTCCAACTGAATTTTTATCGCGTCCAAACTATGTTGCACCACAAGATTTACAGTGTGGGCGAAACACGGGAAATGTCGCCATGTTGTTAAATGTACGGCCGCCACTATATTTGCTGCATTGTCAGTAATTATCCCAGCTATCTTATTTGAAATTCCCCACTCTGCTACCTCTTTCAATAAGTAGGCTGATAAATTCTCTGACGTATGCCGCTCATCAAAATGGGTGCAGCCCAGAAGAACTGACTTTAGTGTTGTATCTCGGATTATAAAATGAGCCGTCAGAGCTATATAGCTATCATTACTTAACGAAGTCCAGCCGTCGGTGGTTAGGCATACAGCATCAGCTTCGGCGGTCAATTGCAACACTTCCTCTTTAGCCGCCTGGTAAAGCTTCGGTACCAAACTTGTAGATATGGTTTTACGACTGGGCAATACGTAGGTGGGCAATATCATTTGATACATATTTTTAAATTCTGTTTCCTCCACAATAGAAAACGGATGAAATCCTTTAACTATGAATTTAACAATTTGTTCATCAAGCTGTTTAATTTTGCTACCTGGTAATGGCCTAGTTGTTTTGGCAAAATGTTGTATATTTAATTGATCAGGTCGCGGTGTAACAGTTGGGGTCACCCTGATGTCCTCTGGCATTAAAGGAATGGCGCTAGGACCTGCTTCTGCACTGCTAGACTGAAGGGGTAATTCTTGTATTTGTGAAAGTAATATAGGTTGTTCTATTGAAACTGTCCCATGTAATTTTTTTATGTGTCTATTCAAATTACCTGTCCCGCCTCCACTATAACTGATTATCTTTGAGCAGTATTCACATTTTGCTTTATCTTTATTAATGGCTGAAAAATATTTCCATATTTGGCTTTTTTTTTTAGATAGCTCCGACATTGTTATTTAACTTAGAAACAAATTTATATCACAAACACAATTTATATACAATAACCACAAAAAAATGTTAAAACAATAACCAGTAATCACCACCACCACGTTAGTCTTTTATTATTGTACCATGTACTTAAGGCATTAGAAGATATTACTTAAACCACCTCCAAATTTAAGCAAAAACAAAATAAAACGTAAACATGCATATTGTATACACAACACAAAAACATACATTCGGTAAATTTATAATTACGTGTGAGCGACACGTCTTCGTGTGTCATCGGTCGCAAGTCACAGCGCACTGATTTCGATCATTCGATCGAAAACCAATCAATCAATCGTTCAAGATCCACGACCTAAAACCCGCGCGGACATATCGCCTCAAAAGTGTAATGCTAACAGTCGTGAAAGTGTACATTGTCTCTTTCACTCATAGGCAAATTTTGTATGTGAGTGAAAGAGACAAGCACTTTTTAAACTGTGGTTTCGAAAGAAAAACTACGTAGAGCCTGGTGTTTTATGAATGTGTGTGTAATGCCGAGGTGCGGCGGCGGCGGCGGCACAGCGCAGGCGCGACCCGTCGTTTAGAAATGATCGAGTTGTTTGTACGGGCATGATCGTGTCACTCGCTCGCAGGTTGTGATCGAATCAAAGTGATTCGATCGATCGCGATTGACACAGGGCTAGTCTGGAACCCACATCACGTTACCTACACGCGATTGCTTGAGAAAGTTCAAAAAGCTTTCTTAAGGGCACTGTACAAAAAGCGATATGGGTACTATCCTTTCCTGTACCCGAAAAAGTTTTTACTTGGCCAACTCGGTTTTAACTCCTTAGAAGTGTGAAGAACACTTGAGCAGCTTACTATATGCGTTAAGGTGCTCAGAGGAGCAGTTGACTCTATTGAACTACATGACCTACTATGTGTACTGTTTGTGCCGGATAGACCTGGGGTCCCTGTGAATAGGCGTGGCCGGTTACCAAATTTGTTTCATATAGAACAGTGCCGCACTAGGGCTCGCGCAATGTCGCCGTTAAGGCTAGCGTCCACTAGGCGGATCGGGTCGGGCCGCATCGCAACGCAAAAATACGCCTGGCTATGTTTTGTATGAAATATCGTTTATTAGCGACGGATCGGAGCGCGGCGGGCGGCAACGCATTGGCGGATCGCTTCGCAGGCGTATTTCTGTCGGCGGTGCGCTGCGACCCGCCCCGATCCGTCTAGTCGACGCAGGCAGGCGGATGTGAGCGCACGTGCCGTGCTAATAAAAATAAACGAAAATGAACGAAGAACTGCTTATTTCTTTAGTATAGAGAACTGTATGATCTAGGAGACCCTAGATATCACGATGAGCAGCGGCGCATGAATATATGGCAAGAAATAGCACAGATTTTGAATGAAACACGTAAGTACCTATTCATTTAAATTATAGGTTTTCGACCCGTATGTATATATTATTTCCAGAAATGCCCAGTTTTTGGATATGTTAGTCTATATCAGCTTCTATTATAGACCTGTGCCAAATTTCAAAAGTGTATGTATGTTTGTATGTTTGTCCACGTCTCCAAAAGTGTACGATTTAAATAATTCTTTTTTTGTTGTACTAGGTATTGTTCAACTTAGGGAATGGTGCAAACTTCATCAAAATCGGTTCAAAAGTTTTTGAGATAGGGAATGTTATTGTGTATTATTATTAGACAGGTGCAATATTTGTTCTCACATATCTCCGATACTTACTAGTCCGATTTAAGTAATTCTTTTTTTTGTTAAACTAGGTATTATTCAACTGAGTGAAAACTGTAAGTTTCATCAAAATCGGTTTATTAATTATCATACAGAGAGTTAAGTGTACTTAAATAAGTCTTTCACATGAAAAAATGGTGAAATAAAAATGTTTAAATAAAAAAACATAAACAGACTTCACTGGAGTCGGAGCACCTCAAAGCACCTCCAAGCGAAGACTTCATTGAAGTCGGTTTATGTTTTTTTATTTAAACATTTTTAAAATATTATAAGTATATCAAACTTTACGCTATAATAAGTTACTTATTATTAATTTATAATTATATTTATTCTTCTTGCGCTTGCATATCTGGGTCTCGGTCTATGTGGCGATATCCTCTGTTCACAACTGTCATTTGCCATGGACATGAGCCTGCACGAGATACGAAATAACTTTTGAATTTGTTGCGAATTGCGAGAGCGACTTGAGATGAATTATCTCCAATAATTGGTAAATTTACTAGTCCCTCGTTCAGTTTCTCTTAGATCATCTTGTGACCAATACGATGGGCTATTTGTCAAAAAGTTATGTAAACAGCATGTTGCCGCTACAACAATGTTGACATGTTCAGGAGTCATAGATAACCGCCTTTCATAAATTCTAAACCTTCTAGCTAATATACCAAAAGCATTTTCGCTGGTTCGGCGGGCCCTACTTAGTCGGTAGTTGTAAATTTTTTTTTCTTCGTCCGTTAATTGATTTCCAGGATACGGTCTCATTAAATGTTTCTGTAGCGGAAAGGCTGCGTCTCCCACTATAACATGAGGCATAATTTCCTCGGTACCCTGCAGTGCCTTGTCATCAAGTATATTTAATTTGTTTTGTGCCAATGATTTTCCCACGACAGAATTGGCAAATAAACAGCCATCAGAATTCTTTCCAAGGCCACCTATATCGAGTAGTGTAAATCTGTAGTCAGCATCCACTAAGGCCAACAAAACAATTGAAAATGTTTTTTATAACAAAAATACTTCGAATTTGCGGGGCATTCGATAACAACGTGTTTGCCATCCAGAGCTCCAATACAATTAGGAAAATTCCATTTTTCCCAATATTTTCTTGCTATCTGTTTCCAATCCTCTTCGGAAGGTGTAGGTACTTTCATATTGTTCCATATCTCCGTGCAAGTCTCATAAACGATATATCTTACTGTTTTTTCTCCGAGTCGATAATTAAAAGCCAGCGACCTGAATGAATTCCCCGTGGCCAAAAAACTAAAACAAAAACACATTTTATTAACCGACTTCCATAAAAAGAGGAGGTTCTCAATTCAATTCTATTTATTTCTTGTGTTGTGAATGTTACGCGATTTCTCCGCCAATAATGAAGTTGGAGCACCTCACTTCATCCATTGGCAATAAGTTCATTGAAGTCATTTCTATGTTTGTTGACTGATATTCTTTTTATTTTGTTCCAGCGGCAAATTGTAAAGAGAGATGGAAGAGAATTCGCGATAATTATCGACGCGCCAAAAAACTACGTCTAACGAAGAGTGGCCAGGCAGCCACTAACATAAAACCAATTCGATTTGAAAAAGAACTGAGCTTTCTTTCTATGTAATGACACACAACAAAATTTAACAAATTTGCCATCTTTGAGTGATGATGAACAAGTCCTGTCACCACGGTCAGCAACAGATTCACAAGCCATGTCACCACTATCATCAAACTCATCATCAGTCATGTCACCACCACCTATAAGTAGATCTCAAGTCAGTGAAACTGATTCGAGTAGGATCACCAAAAAGAAGAAGACAGACAGAATCTCTCAGTCGCCTCCACCGACACAAACTCTGTTCCAATCATACTTAGAAAAAAAGTATCAATCGCTTAACCAAGGCCATGATACTATGGTAGATTTTTTCACAAACTTGGGAAAACAGTCACAACATTCCCGAAAGATGTTCAGATACGGGTTAAGGGTGCGGTGTTTAAAATTGTGAACGATGCTGAGGCTGATTTGTTTTGCAGACAAGGTGATACAAATAATATATCGCATGCGAGTAGAGAGTCCCAAAATATGCAAACCATAAATCAACAGCCAGTTGCAGCCGTGATTTTAAGTCAAAATAATCAATTCTCGTCCATTCAACCTTTACGGACCTGGACAAGCATCATTTCAAGCATCACCTACTACGGCATCGATGCTATCTAACTCGTCACAACAAGTATATGAAGTACAAGTTTATGAAGTACAAGAACATGATGTACAAGGTTCTGAAATCATGGAACAATTTCTGCATTTTCTAAAAAATAAATAATTGTTACCGTGTAATGTTAATGTTAACTTTATTGGGAATTACTAATAAATATGATAATTATGACTCAATTTTTTTTATTGTCACATAAATAAAGTGGTTTATGTATTCATACAGGTAATAAACTATCTGAGTGCCAAATTTCATCTAAATCTGTTCAGCCTTTTTGCGTGTTCGAGTAACACACCCCCCATCCATCCAAACTTTTGTATTTATAATACTAGTTATAAAGACTACCGCCAAGCAATAGTGGTTTACGCATGCCCCTATTCGGGTATAGGACTTCTTAGATTGGAGGTAAAGCACGATCTCATTGTGTAAACAATAATTAATTATAATAACATTATTATCAGATGTCAAAAAATCATATTTACCTGAGACAAATAGCAAGTCGTTCTTCTGGTTCAATTGGCCTTCGAAATTTTGTGGTTTGTTTCTGTAAATCTTCACGTAATATATTAAGCAATGTTTCAAATTTTCCAAAACACATTCGAAAATACTCGAAGAATTTGACTGGATCTTTCTTCAAATCGTTAAACAAATGATGGTATTCACCAAATACATTTCTTTTCTGCCATATATCATGCACCCACACCTTGTGTACTCGTCGTCGTTTTTTATTTTTTTGCTCTTCCTCAAGAAGGATTTGAAACCATAACATCTCTTCGTCGGAGCTGTCCATGGTAGCGCGATGTCAGTCCAAGCACGAAAACACGTCTGTAAGATCAAATCCGCTTAGGCGGTCCGCCGCGCCCCGTACAGATGGACGCAAGAGCATCACAGAACCGCGGCCCGTTCCAATGCGACCCGCCCCGATCCGTCCCTAAAGGACGCCAGCCTTAAGGCTGCGTTTCCACCAGAGATGTGCGATGGAAATGTGTCGTGCGAGGATGTCTAGCTGTGCTGTGAAAATGTGTGGGTGTTTCCACCAAAGCTGTGCGATGATAATGTGCCTACGAGGATGTGTAGCGGAGCTGTGAAAATGCGCATTAATGTGTGGCGCGAGGATGCGTTGCGAAGCTGTGAAATGTGTCGACGGGGGTGCGGTGTAGTGGGAGCGGAGTAACGCGAACGCCTGCCTGCCGCTCACCGCGCTGCGCTCACGTCTCACTTTGCTGTCGTAAGCGCTTGTAGTCGTACGCATGTCGTACGGTTGCGTGGCATAATGGACGAAAAATTAATTGATGCCGTTCAAAAGTTTCCGTGTTTGTGGAACACTTCTTTCCCATTTTACAAATGTAATGAAACTAAGGACGCTGCGTGGGAGGAAATAGTCAAAGAAATACAATATAAAGATGGTAAGTAATAATCATGTATTAAAATCAGGTATATTAAAATACAAGTTACAATATTTGGGTATTTATTGTGTGCGATGAATTCGTGACGAAATACGAGTATCTTGCCATGACACTTTTCCTTGATTATTGAAATAAGAGCAGTATTTCTCTCTTACATCATAACTATCACTTGACACGACGACGGAAATGCTAGGAACCGATACAAGAGTACTTGTATTTGTGTTATCAATGCAATCCAAATAATTACTTTGTCTTTCAATTAAAAAATTATGCATTACACATGTGGCTTTTACGATTTTGTCAACCGTTTCCACTCTGCATTCAAAGTCTTTACGATACACATACCACTTTCGTGCCAATACACCGAATGTAGCTTCTACAATGCGACGTGCCCTCGAAAGTCTATAGTTAAATATACGTTTCTGTTGGTCTAACTGGTCCCGCGGATATGGGCGCATGATATTTTCCATCAAAGGAAAAGCCTCATCTCCAATGAATACAAATGGTACTGGTTCACCTCCTTCATATAATGGTTCAGGTTCTGGAAGATTCAATCTTTTTTCTTTCAAATATTTTCCAAAAACACTATCATCAAATATTCCAGCATCACTAAATCTTCCCATGGATCCCACATCAACCATTATAATCTTTCTCCTAGCGTCAGCTAAGCACATAAGCACTATAGAAAATCTTTGTTTGTAATTAAAAAAAGAGGACCCAGTGTTTGCAGGACACATTATATAAACATGTTTACCGTCTAGAGCCCCCAAACAATTTTTAAACTGCCATAGCTCTTGAAAATCCTTTGCTATTCGCTTCCAGTCGTCTTTGGTAGGTTTTGGAATAACAAGAGGTTGTAAAACAAGCCAAAGAGCATTACAAACTTCTGCCACAATTCTCGACACACTTGCTACTCCAATCCTAAAATTTTCTGCCAATCGTGTGAACGACGAGCCCGTGGATAAATACCTGCAAAAAAAGGAATGTTTATAATAATAGTAAGAAAAATAATTAACAAATAAAAAAGTACTCTTTACCTGTTACTGATTTTTTGCGATCTGTAAGACAACATGCTTGGTATAAAAATGTTATATTCCTAATCATAATTTTCTATTATTTCAGTGAAAAGCGCTAAGTATCGTTGGAAACAACTACGGGATAGCCATCGGGACGCGCTAAAGAGGCAGAAATCTAAAAAAAGCGGACAGGCTACAACCAAAACACGTGAATGGAAATACCAAAAATTGATGGAATTTCTTTTACCGTACATGGCCAACAGAGATAGAGAGTCAAGTTATAAAGAGGATATTTCGTCACCAAATAATGAAAATGACTCTTCGCAAAGCACTCAATATTCATTAAACCAAGATGACTCTTCGCAGAGCACTCAATATTCATTAAACCAAGATGACTCTTCGCAGTAATAGTGTGTAGTATGTAGTACATACACTGAACATACACCAAATCAAGCTGACAATCCCAACAATCTTTACGAAATAGCCTCAACTTCAGGCATTTCAACAGATTCGGTCACCCCGTCATCATCAAAGAAGAAAAAAGGCGATGAATTATCAATTTTAATACAAAAACATATGAAAAATCAAGAAGATTTTCGAAAAGAAAGGCAAGAATTAAGAGAACTTTTAAAACCAACGGACTGCGATGATACTGATCATTTTTTTCTTTCAATGGCGAAAACATTTAAAAAATTACCAGATTACATGCAAGTTCCTTTAAAAAGGAAACTTTTTAATATGATTAGCGAAGCCGAAGAATCTTACGTGCTGACGTGGTATAATCAAAATATTGGTTATTCTTCAAGCTCTGGTAGCAGTATAGCAGTAGGTAGTAATATAGCAGGCCAGATGGATTTGCCGCCTCAGCTGGATCCTGAACAACTTGGTTATTCTTCAAGCTCTGGTAGAAATACAAATAAAACAGTGGGCCAGATGGATTCATCTTTCCAACTGGAAGCTGTACAACCAGCATCTCCGGGAACACAACATTCAGACCTACAAACGCCAAATACTTCAAACAAAGTAGGAACAGAGCCTAATTTGCCATGAAAAAGAGGAACTTGTTGTCTACTTATTTTGCAGATTATGATTACTTTTCAATTAATATGTTTAATAAAGACAAAATTGATTCAAACTATTTTACTTACTTTAAACATACCGCCAATTTTTCCTTGGTGCTGATGCATTCTCTGTAGTGAGTGTCTTCTTTCTTGATAATGTTCTCAATCAAATTGTGTAACTCATAAAAGTTACTTCTAGATACTCGATAAGAATTTTCGAATATTTCATCATCAGCCGTATGAAAAAAGGTAAAGAATTCTCCATGTAATCGATGATATTTAATATGGTTACGTATCCAAAACCTGTGTGTTCTTGTATTGCTCAAAATTATAGAACTAATAAACTCCGTATCTTCTGCTTCCATTTCTTCATCACAAATTGTTAAATATAAAAGTATTTTCTTTTTCCAATTATCCATATTATTATCTATTTTGCGCACTTCTACTTCCAACAAACTCCGTCTATGGACTGGCTGGTACAGTATGCGCAAACCTCGCAACACATCTTTCTCAACACACATTCCTCGCACACTTCCCTCGTACACATCCCTCGCACACATCCCTCGCACACATCCCTCGCACACATCCCGCGCTTGTTTTGTATGCGCAAAAATCTAGCTCCGCTGAGCCGTTTCCACCAGAGCTGTGCTGACCGAGGCAAGGTAAATGAAGCGATCCTATTGGTTCTTTACAAACACATCCCTCGCTATGCATCCTCGCACATCTCTGGTGGAAACGCAGCCTTAGACTGCGCAGCGGGAGCGGGCGGGTTATAAAATGTGGCGACTTCCAAACACCGGTGGCTGCAGGCTGTCGCTCGCTTCTGACACTGTTACAAATGTGGTGGTAGCGCGCGAAAGCCACCGGTATCTGTGATCGGTGGCCCATTTGCGCGGAGCCTTATTACATACTGGTGGCCCACCCCGGGTTCGCACGTGTATTTAACAAAAAATTCTAAATAAAAACTCATTTTTTGATTTTATTTTGATATTAGTATGGGCATGTTAATACAGAACAGATATGTTTTAAGTTTACATAGATATGGGTAATTGTTAATACATAGACATATTATAGGGAAGTAAAGTGCTCGTAGCGGAGCTATGTCGTAGAAGCAACATTGACAGCAGTGGTACGTCATGGTTAAAACTGTACATATGGGAAGTTTGCTAATTTATCAAGCATTATCTCAATCCCAACTTCATTAACAAATAAATAGTACATTTTTAACAATTGTGTATGTAATTTTTCAGTGTACTCTGACCAATATGCTGTTCCAACGCTGACAAATACTGACCAGTCTTCTGTGGCAAACAGTAAGTTACATCTTATAATACATAAATAAGCTTACGTAATCGTTAATAGTACAAAATGTTTTTATATATTTCTGGTTTGAAGGTGCCACACAATAACTATGTAATGGCTAAACAAATTGAAAGAGTCAGTTGGAACCTATTTCTATAAGTTATTAAATATCCGGGATACTGGGCTAGAATTGCATCCCCCCATCTCCTGCCGTGGAAGTCTTGTGGCGATTAAAGGCAAAATGTGCTAAATGAGCAGCATGCAACTACTCACATAGATGTGGGTGTATGCTGCTCATTTATCATATTTTTCCCTGTTGCTGTACATTGAACGCATGACAGGGGCTCCTTACTATCTTAGCGCCCTGCCAGGCTTTAATACAGTATGAGCTTGTGTTCCTGTCTTATATGTGGTAAGCGAAAACTATTATTCATAGTATATTCTTGTATTTCGTCCAGTGTGATAGAGAAAACATATTTTACGGCTCGCCCATTATTAGATGAGACCAAAAACAATTCAGGGAAATGTGGGTGTTACATGTTGTTTTAGATTAATGTCTTCTCGCTCGTGCTGGCTGCTGCACACTATACACTTCTGTATATATCCCTTCGAGAATATGAAGGCAATTTAATTATGTCAAATAATTTTAATTTGGTTCAATGATTTTACATTTACCGCTACATTCAGAAAAGTAAGGGTTATAACGCCATTGCAAGAAATATGGGAAAAGCTATCTCATTAACATGTAAAAATGAAGATTAACAGAAATAATATTATTTTCAGCTGAGCTTACAGAATGCTTAGTAAAGGTTAAGCACGACCACTATGCTAAAAACAATGCATTGATATGTATTTCTGAGGATAACTTTTGAATGTGTAGATTGACATTGTAAATAAGTAGTTTAGTTTTTCAAATCTTAGTTTGTAAATGGTGCATTTCAGTCAACACTTATCTTATTTTTTTTAATATTAGGTCCTTACATATGAAATTGGCGTTTTTCGTACTGGCCACTTTAATCACGAATTTCTCCTCTTTGGTAAGGAATTCCAAATTCAAATTTGTACAGCTATAGACTCATGTATTTGTGCTTCGATGATCGTCATTCATTTGTTTTTTTTCTTCTGTTTTTTTCTGTTTGCGTCACTCATTTTACAAAATGTAAAACCTTAAATATCGCATTATTTACGAGTACGAGTTCCGCCGTGGCACTAGTGCTGCGGAAACAACTCGAAGGGTGAATGATGTGTATGGCGGTCGTATTGCAAAAGAAAACACAGTTCGTTTTTGGTTCCAACGTTTTCGTTCTGGAAATTTCGACCTGCAGAACAAGCCCCGTGGACGGCCTGAGACTCAAGTTGATAATGAAGAGTTGAAGGCTATTGTGGAAGCGGATCCATCGCAAACCACGTCCGAGTTAGCTGCAGGCTGCGATGTTAGTGATAAAACTGTTTTAATTCACTTGAAGCAAATTGGGAAGATTAAAAAGCTTGAAAGGTGGGTAACTCACGAATTGACTGAAACAAACCGGCAAACGCGCGTTGACTGCTGCGTTACATTACTAAACCGGCACAATAATGAAGGTATTTTAAACCGAATCATTACCTGTGATGAAAAATGGGTTCTTTACGATAATCGGAAGCGCTCAGCGCAATGGTTAGATCCTGGCCAGCCAGCCAAATCCTGCCCCAAGCGAAAATTAACCCCAAAAAAGTTACTTGTAAGCGTTTGGTGGACTAGTGCCGGTATTGTTCATTACAGTTTTTTCAAATCTGGCCAGACTATTACGGCTGATGTCTATTGTCAGGAATTGCAAACCATGATGGAAAAGCTAGCGGCTAAACAACCTAGGCTGGTCAATCGCTCCACGCCACTGCTGCTTCACGACAACGCTAGACCACACACTGCGCTACAGACGGCTACTAAATTAGAAGAGCTTCAATTGGAAAGTCTAAGACATCCTCCGTACTCCCCGGACCTTGCTCCAACAGATTACCATTTTTTTCGAAATTTGGATAACTTCTTGCAAGGGAAAAAATTCAACTCCGATGGGGCAGTCCAAATCGCCTTCAAAGATTTTATTGATTCCCGTCCGACTGGTTTTTTTAGTAAAGGGATCAATGAACTACCTATGAGATGGCAAAAGTGCATAGAAAATAATGGTTCATACTTTGATTAATTAAATATATTATATTAAAAAATATTCTACTTTTTGTTCCTCCCATACAAAACGCCAATTTCATATGTAAGGACCTAATATATTATTTATGATTTCACTATAAACTCTTTTGCAAAAAAAAACGGGCACTTTAGATTTTTTTCTCTACTTCAATGAAGAAGAACAAGAAATAGGTTTTGTTAATTTGACGATGTATTGGCATGTTTTTTGAAGCATCCTGGCATGATTCTTTACGTTCCAAATTTAAAATTTGAAATTATTAAAAGAAAAATAATTATTATTGTGGATTATTCTAAAATTGCTTTACTAATGGCGCGAATTGCTGAAACGATTTTTAACTGATTACGATATTTTAAAACTTTTTGGATATTTTCTGCAAATTAAACAATTTAATCTTTCTTTTTACATTAAATACTACTTTTTGATATGAGTGATAAAGCGATAAGGGCCGGTAAAATTATAGCCCTTGAAGAAGGTTGTTCGCAAACTTACGTGTCTCAGCGGCTAAATGTGAGTCGTTCAACTGTCCAGAGGACTTGGCAACGGTATCAAGACACTGGTTCGTTCAAAAGAAGACACGGTTCGGGAAGAAAACGATGCACAGAACCAAGAGATGACCGCTTTTTGGTGAGTCAGGCGTTGCGTAATCGTAAGGCGTCAAGTGTGGACCTGAAGAAGAGCCTTGAAGAAGTAAGAGGAGTAGAAGTTAGCTTGTGGACGGTCAGGAGGAGGCTTTTGGCTGCCAATATCAAGAGTTACCGCCCAGCCCGGGGCCCTAAATTACTCCGTGAGCACCGTGCTCGACTTCAGTTTTCTCGGAACTGTGCTTCATGGACTCTGGAGGACTGGAATAAAGTATTGTTTTCTGATGAAGCTAGAATCTCTTTGTGTGGAGAGGACCGACGCCTGCGAGTGCTGCGAAGACCACGGGAACGCTATGCGGAAGTGTGTTTCGAAGAAATCACTCCTTATGGCGGAGGCTCCGTTATGTTTTGGGCAGCAATTAATTCGACGGAGCGTACGGACTACGGAGTTAGTTTTCATAGAAAATGGAACATTAAATGCACACCGGTACATAATGGAAGTCCTAATTCCATATGCACAACCCACATTGACTGCACTTGGGGAAGATTCCATTTTTATGGACGATAATGCTCGCCCGCACCGTTCTGGCGACGTGGAAGCGTACATGCAAGAAGTTGGGATCCGTCGTTTAGATTGGCCAGCTCGAAGTCCTGACCTCAATCCAATTGAGCATGTGTGGGATGTTCTAAAGAGACGGGTAAGATCAGTGCAACCTGCTCCACAAAACATCATGGAGCTAAAAAGAGTCATTGCAGAAGAGTGGGAACGTATTCCTCAAAACGTTATTAAAAACATCGTGGAAAGCATGCCCAGAAGGATTCAAGCTGTGATTTTGGCAAGAGGAGGTCACACTCGTTATTAGGTTTTTCCATTTGTAACTTTATTTAATTAAAAAAAGTAAAAAAAACTTTTCTTTATTGCCGACCACTTCTTATTGCTTGGGCGTGTACATCGATTTTAAAGAATCCATCGTTTTTTTCTTTCTTTTAATTGCTCGAATTCACTTCACGCGCATTAATTTACACGATTATAAGTATACAGACTACGTCAAAGAAATAAATTTTATTTAAGTATCTAAAATCGACCTTAGAACGTAAATTTCCTTAGGTGCCCTTTTTTTGCAAAAGAGTGTATATTGTGATATTTATATTTTATAAAACAAATGCATTGAACATGCTATCTCCAATACGTATAAAAATTATTGGAGATGGCATAATCATAAAAAATATCCTTTGTTTTAATTTCTCAAATGGCATTATTTTACAAAACCCAATATTGTTACTAATTTTTTGTCAGCGCATTTCCAGTTAGTAATACCTTTGCATAAAAATTTCCATAGCGTTTCTAGTGTTTCAAATACAAAGTCAAAGTCAAAGTAAACAAGGTACAAGGTCATAGTATGGCTTTTTATGTTGATGACTTTCTTGCTTGAATATTTCGATCAAAGTTGGCAATGTATAAAATAGTTAAGAATCTATGGCTTAATTTCATTTGGGCCTTAATCACCACCTTGTAGAAGTAGATGTTTTATTTAGTTTTAGATAGATAAATAGACAAGTCTTTATGGTACTAAACACTAACGACAAAAATATATTCGAGTAAAATAAATAGTTTTCTGTACTTATGAATTATTTGTTAGTAATAAATATACATAATACAATTATAAACAGACAGTTTAATAATATCATTCACGACAACATTTCCAGGTCATCATGGACTGTGGAGCCTGAAGTTCCAAAAGAGACTCTGCCTTCATTTGGGACTTCAAGGATAGCGGAGGTTGCTACAACTTCGAGACCTGCTGAAGTTGCTTCTACATATGGGACTATTATCACCATCCATGAGGAATCTCCAGTTGGGTCAACTAACTCTGGAACATGTAAGTTATATTAATAGTTCGCCCGAACTGGACCTCACAATACCACGCAATTAGATGATTTGGCTGATATTTAAACTTAAAAATTTTACTGGCATAAAGTATGCGCTAATAATTCGTGACTATAGGACACGGTACTCAAATTATCGTCGGACAAATATAATAAAAACATATAAACATACAAACGCCGATATTTCTCTGAGACCTTGCTTCGCCCGGACAATAATTTATAGAAAATGACTTTTTTTTTATGCCTCATAAGTAAGCCTTTGACTACTACCTCACCTGGTGGTACGTGATGATGTGGTCAAAGATGTTGTTCAGGCTAACCTAGAATTACTGGCTCTCGAGGACAGCTGCCGGAACACACCATTCGGTGCTTGGCGTCAGATTTTCTACTTGTGGGTGGTTGCTATCCAGGCGGGCATTCGCAAAATGCCCTACTACCATGCTTTAACGACTGCCATCCTAAGACGAAAACCGGGACCGACAGCTTAACGTGCCCTCCGAAGCACGGAAAACATGATGATAGTGAGGACCAAATAACTCTGAATTCGGGTAACCAACTCTATTACGTCTACCGGCAGTATCCAGTCTCAAGGTGCTGTCGGGATTCTCGTTCACAAGTCTCTGACTAAACAGAGGAATCCAGCTGCCAAAAATCTGTAAAATAAAGCATATGTTTTTTTTTGTTTCAGCGGACAAATGTAAAGATGAATGGACTAAATTGCGAAATGCCTATTTGAATGCAATGAAACGGCGTAAAACTAAAAAAAGTGGGCAGGCTGCTAAGACTATTACACCGTGGAAATATGAAGAGCAGATGAGTTTTTTACAGGTGTATATAGAATCTCGGCCTACGGTAACAAATCTTGAATCGCCAGTGTCACCACCAAACTCAACAGAATGCCTACCAGATACTCATTCGGAAGGATTCGATGAAGATGCCACTCGATCTCCATTTTATAACCGCTCACCAACACCACAATCGATTCGATCGAATTCTTCACAATCAGGGAGACCTTTACGTAATAAAACAAATTTACAGGAATTATACGATTTGATGAAATCTTCGTGAGTTACGACTGCAAAAAATACAAAATAAGCAGCAAGACAAAGAAATGGATGACACTGACTTGTTCTTTCTAAGCATGAGCAAAGCCGTAAAGAAACTTCCTAAACTCGAACAGTCGAAAATAAAATTGGATTTGCACACTGCGATATCACAGGCCGAAATTCGCTTTCTTGAAGCGCAAGACCAAATCCGCAGAGCACCCATCCATATTACTAGGCAGATTATTTCTCAACCGCAACAACAAGGACAGCAGTCACAAGGTCATCTACATCCACGCCGTCATATCCAAGCACATCAGACTTCTGCACACGTACATCCACAGCACCTATAGAAACATTGGAATCGGAAGAACATAATTCTCGTCTTTCGGAATATTATGTACAATTTTCTGAGGAAAATAATTCATACGTTCTAATATACTGATGAAATCTTTCAGGATCACTCTCAAGCTCTTAAACGAGACTATGAAACTCGCCCTTAGGCTCCCTTTTTCCATTTATTGGATGAATCCAATATCTCCGTCTCTTTCTTTCTTTTGTCATCATAGTAAGCGCCAACATTCCCAATTCATCTTCAAAATCGGAATCTGAATCGGATGATTCTTGAAATAACATTGTGAACGTGTCAGCTATCCGAGCGCTGAGACCGAACTGAACTAAAAATTGCATCAGAATGCGTCATAACGCGTCATACAAATGTGAACAGTAGCCATCACGTCAGAGAACGTCACAACACAACACGACACACAGATATGAACAAGGCTTTAGTTGTTATGTTGCGGTGTATTTGTATATCATGGACACAACCGATCGCATATTACATGTGTGAACGTGCTACTCCAGCATTGGTTTTAAAAAACTTACTTAAGAGTAAGTAACCTTATAAACATTTAAAGAAACAATTAGTGTGTAGACATTTCAAGGACCATTCAGAAAGCTCATACCCGTTTGATTTTAACCGGACTTTGTATATGGTTTTTATGGGTTGTTGTTGAATGATTGTTTCCAAATTAAAGTGTAGTAGAGCAGCATTGTTAGCGTGCAAAATGATTACAGTAGAATATTTTTGATCTAATTTCGTTTCTTATACTTAATAAATAAATGAGTTGGATAAGACAAGCAATTATCTGACTTTTAAATTACGATAGCTTTGAAGATATCCGATCACAACTGTAAAGTATATGGCATGCATGGAATAAGTATATTAATTTGACGTTAACACAGCTTTTAATCATGAAACTATTTAATTTTTCGTTTGGTGATGTCGTGGATGCTGCTGTTTAAATTAAACTTAAACCTATAGCTGTAATTTGTGATCAGGGCTCGACATTCTTGTCATGCATGAAAAGTTTCCAACAGGAAACTAGACGACAAAATTTACTAAATGATGTCCCTGGGGGTAAGTTACAATACCTATTCTTATTGTTATTCTAAATGTGGGCCCAGAGTCGTGCATTGATGTCCCGCTTGGGGTGTATTGTACATTTCCCCTGCCAGCTGCCCTAGCCAACCTAACTCCTTTATATAACGGAGTGTTTGGTAGCTGGCACAGTTGTTCCAGTAGTTGAATGCTTCCTGAAAGAGATTCTTCTTTAACGATAGAGTCTAAAAAACTCCAGTCGTTTTTGTTTGGTACATATGGATTTTGTGTTTTCCCAACTTCCCTTATTGTCGAATTGACATTTTGGGAACTGAATTTTAAGAAGTTCCATTGCTTATCTTCTATGATGGTCAATGAGTCAAGCAACAGGCCCACATGATGTTCAATGGACTAGTCTCTGCCTATAACAGATTCATTTTTGTCACTAGTGACGAATTGCCTGCACCCGTCTCACTGAGACATACAGATGTTAAGTCTCATGTGCCCGTAATTTTACTAGTTCTCAGGGACTGCTGCCGGAGGACACTCTCAGGTTCTTGGTGACAGAATTTCTACTTGAGGGTGACAGCTAACCAGGCGAGCATTCCCAAAATGCCCTTCTACCATGCGGTAAAGCTCAAGTCGGCGGTGGAGATCCAAACATGGACCTGCGGCACGTCATACCATAGCTATTACCGCTCGGCTATCACTGCTTCAAAACTATATTATAATATTTTGCATTAAAACAAAATTTCTATATATATACGTTTATTGCATAAACTAACTGACAAGCATGTGACCCCAGCAAATATAAAAAAAATTAAAGTAAAGAATTGCACACAAGTTCTAAGTGAGAGGACCAGTGCAATGCTCCAGTATACTTCGAGGTATGGTAAGTAATTAATAATGATTTATTAAGTTATAAGATTAAATTGTGGTGTGGTCCATAGCGTAATCAGGGAAGACCATGGCATAATTAGGGTATGCATGCATGGTATGGCGTGGTATTACGATGGTAAAGTACCCTATAATTATTTCGATACCCACCGCCAGCTTGAACTCTGCTAGCACCGCGTGGTTGAAGGGTATTTTGCGAATGTTCGCTTGGCTAGCTACAGGAAGAAAATCTATCGCCAAGCACCTAACAGTGTTCGGCAGCAATCTTTGAGAGCCAGTAAAATTACGGCCACTAATTTTACTGGCTCTCAACGATTTAACAACTGTATGTCTCAGTGTGACGGGCGCAGTGCAATTCGTCACTTGTGACGAAATGCAACAACAAAATCTTTGCTTCCGCTTCTTCTCTAAAATGACTGCAATTGTTTTTTACCAATCATAACTAAAATTGCGCTCGCACAATCACTTTTACTCCCTATTTTCGCCTACGCTGACATATCATATCTCGACTTAACTCAAGAACAGCTACTGGAAAAATACCAAAATTTTTGCATTCGATTCATATATGGCCTCCGCAAGTATGACCCTATATCCGATTTTCTTAAAAAACTGAAGTAGTTGCCCATACTACTTTGCCGGAATGCACATATTCTACATCTTTTATACAATATTCTCTTCGTTACCAGTACTCCTACATATCTGAAAAAGTGTTTTGTCCCTGCGCTCTTTCAACACTCTCCAACTTAAAATCATCCCTCATAACTCTCAGTACTATACTCGTAGCAAGTCCTTCACAGTACAGGCTGCACGACTATGGAATACTTTACCACTTGAGATTAGACGTGCCAAATCTATTGGGATTTTTAAAATAATGGTAAAAAATCACTACTTATCCAGATGTAATTATTTGTTTACGTTATATGTAATATATGTAGATGCATATTTAAGTATCTTGTTATATATGTGTTGTTTAAAGGTATGTATTTTATGTCTGTATAACGTTTGTTTTGTTTTGTTCTATTTTCTTTTCTTTTGTTCAGTTAATGTTTTATTTTTGATTGATTTAATAGAAGTCATTATGTTTTTAATTAAAACATTTTTTCATTTTTTAACTATCCTCTGTCATAACTAAGGCACACTGTCCACGGAGGCGTAGCTTCATAGACGCGTATTCGTCATTATACGCTTGGTGTACGCTTGCTTGCAGCTTACATACAAAACAATGTAACTCTGTCGACGGAGCGGCAACGTCGCGCTCGCGTCGCTGCACGCAAGCTTCGTGACGCCTGCCGTACTTGCTGTCATACACCGGGGCGTACATGGAGTGAACGCACGTGTTTTTTATTGTAAAAAATGGCGGGAACGGCTGCCAAATTTGTTCAGATAATAGAAAAATATCCGTGTTTGTATAACAATAATCTTGCTGAATATGCTAGAAAAGATTTAATTAACTGAAAAGGCTTGGAGTGAGGTGGCGAAAGAAATACAATGGACGGGTGAGCATTTGTTTTTATTTATTTTATAGTAAAATACATAACATTTATTCAAAAATGCAATTATTCCACTGCCATGGCAGAGCAACATTAGGCTGCAAAAAGTAATTTGCTAAATAATTACGTAAACCGTTAGGCGTGTTTACAAATGTCATGTTTGGTATCAAAATTGGTGCATGTCGAATATTGGACACATTAAAACTGTCTGTAGTCGTTGTGTATTGCACACCATCATATCTTCGTATGTAATTATGCAAAATACATACGCACTGTATTATTGAAATGATTGTTGAGTATTTACGACATGATATAGCTTTCAGTAGTATTTGAAACTTTTGTGTCAACATACCAAAAGTGCATTCAATACTTTTTCGTCCGCGACTTAACCTATAATTGTAAATTCTTTTCACATTATCCAGATTTCTTACTGAATAGGGTCTCAATAAATTTCTCCTTAAAGGGAATGCATTATCTCCCACAAAGAAATAAGGAAAACGATTGCCTGTGGCATCATTTGGCAATGCTGTTGATTCAGTTGGAATGTTCAAACCTTCCCTTTCCAACCAATGCCCAAGCGCTGATACTTGAAACACGCCACCATCACTATTCCGTCCGGCAAATCCACATTCTATGCTGGTAAAATATCCATCTGCATCACAGCATCCAAGCAAAATAATAGAGTGATAGCCTTTATAATTGTAGTTGGCTGAACCTGTGTTTGGAAATTTCTGTATCCTGATATGCTTACCGTCGATCGAACCCAAGCAATTGGGTAGATTCCAAAGTTCATAATACCTTTTCGCAATTTCTTTCCATTCATCAGTAGTTGGTACAGGCATGTATGTATCCTTCAATGCATTCCATATTATTTTAGTTGTTTCTGATATGACACGCGACACGGTACATTCTCCTCGGGCAAAGTAAAGTCCCAATGCTCGAAACGAACAGCCTGTAGCTAAATACCTGAAAAAAATATGTTATTAGTTCATTTATATTAAATAATAAAAATGTGTTTGTTGCAGTTAATGATTGTAAGGAAAAATGGAAAAATATTAGAAATGGTTTTGTTAGAAGTTTAAAACCGAAGGCTAGTGGATCGGCAACTACAAAAAAAAAATACTATTTACATGATGAGATGCAGTTTATATTACCATACGTCAAACCAGTAATTCACATGAATGAAAGAGGAAATTTACCAAATCCTGAACAATCAACTCTAAATCAGGAGACCCCTGCGTGCCCCGAAGAACAGGCATATGTTGGTCTTAACAGGAATATTACAGAAGACACTGAATCGGAAAATTATTCCCATGTTGAGAGGTCGTCATTTCAAAAACCAAAAAAAAGGATTAAACCTGTTAACAACGAAGCTGATAAAGCTTTTGTAGACTGGTTAAAAACAAAAGAAAATAAAATAGATGACCCACGAAAAATGTTTCTGCTGAGCTTGCTACCCGACATACAAAGTCTTACAGATGAACAAATGAGTGTATTTAGAATTAAAATGTTGATGCTTTTGGAAGAAATTAAAAAACCAACGTGTTCAGTTATCCAGCCACAGATAAACCAATTCAGAGTCTATTCGCCGATTTATTCCGGTAACTCCCACAGTTCACAAACACTAGCATCCACACCTTCTCCATTAAATTATTCTAACGACACACAAGTTTTCTCTGACTATTCACAAACACAAATTACCACATTAAACCCTATTAATTATTCACAAAATATTAATGATTTGGAAGGTTAAAAGTTCACGGATGCGACATACATGTTATTTTTTTTAAACTGATATTTTGGATGGAAAATATAAACCATTTTGATTAAAATATTGTTTTACTTACCGCAACGTGATTAATATCCTTTCATCTGGACTAACACATTCTCGCATATTGGTATTCTGTTTTTGTAATAATGGTCCTACTATCTGAAGTAAATTTTGATAAGTTGTTTTACTCATCCTATAGAATGAGTGAAATACACTGTCATCTTCTAATAATTCTCTTGCCGCTATGAACAATCTACAGTTGATATTTCTTTCTATATATGGATGGGTCCAATATAATCGTCGTTTTCGTCGTCTCCGAATGTAGTGATAAGCCAAAATAACGTCTTCGTCGTCCGACTGCATTCTCACAAATGATTGACAATGTACGCTTGCAATACGCCTCATGGATAGAGATCAGTACGCTGGGCTGCTTAAGCTGCACGGCGTATTTTGAAGCGTCTATGAAGCTACGCCTCCGTGGACAGTGTGCCTAAGTGCAAACAAAGAAGTGTCGCGGGATAAATAACTACGAACCATTATCTTGTACAAGGTGTCCGTTAAAGTGGTGACACGGACAAAACCCCCGGCCCCTGTTTTTTTACACGAACTCAAGCACCTCTGATAGATACCTCGCCTAATGATACTTGGTCTGCGCCATCCACTGCATGGGTGGTTAAGAGGCAGCCGAAGACCACTTGCTACAGTATACATGTTACTTCTGTCACTTGCACATCAGTAGGTTTTAGGTAACTCTTAATCAAGCTCACTAACCACTCTAACTGAACATTTCCGATTTCGTCAGAATACGTTCATTACAAATTACTACGTGACGTGATTTTTTGAATAGAGATTAGGTGACGGGCGCAGTGCAATTCGTGACTTGTGACGAAATGCATCTGTTATAGGCAGAGGTTAGTCCGCTTAACATCAGGTGGGCCTCGAGCTTGTCAGTCACAATAACATAAAAAAACGTTAGTATATATATATATATGTATATATATATAGCGCCGCGTTAGGTGTGTCTTGGGCTTCAGTTATGCGAGTGGTCGTGCCAGATACTATCTTCACAGCACGCCACAACTTCCATGTCAAAACAAAGGGAATGCAAAAACACAAAAAAACATTTTTACTTTCAAAAGTACATTACTGCCCCCGATAGTTAAAAAGGCGCATCTAACATTTTTTCTGGATTTGAGTTATATATATTGCCGGAATCAGTAAAAAAAGGCGTATCTGTCTATGTTTTTAATATTTTTCTACCTTGCTTCGATGCGACTTTAGCATAACGAAATAAGCAGCTTCTGCACACTTTTGTACACCTAATTGAAGATAAAAAGACGAATTCAGCTCAAACTTAGTTAAAGAGTCGGATTTGTGTATATATGCCCTTAGGCCTTGCATATTTTTTTTGAGTTCAGTAATTTGAAAGGCGCATATGTGACCCTAATTCTAAGAGGAAATTTATAAGGCGCATGTAACCATTTGCGCCTAACGCACTAATTGGAAACTACTTTGCATACTAAGAAAAAAAGTCCACATTTGCCCACTTGCGCCCTTTCTACTTCGTATAGTTTGTTTTGGCCGAGGCGCATTTGTCATATACGTCTTAGTACCTCATGTTGCTAAGAATAATACCGACGGTACTTAATTAATAGGGCGCATGTAAGCATAAACGTCTTATTCACTTCTTATCTCGAATCCTGCGGGGAGGTGCGCGGGGTTTGATTCCTACGGAGGTTTGTCATTTCCTTTGTTAGTTGCGCCCGAGTAGCAGTTGGGTGAGGTCGTGTCGCGCGGATGCGCAATTCTTCGTTGCGGGATTTATCACAAGGTATGTTATGTTTCCCGTTTCTATTGCCCTATGTTTTACCGTCATCGTTTGTTTTCATACCCTTCTGATTTGTTTATACAATTACCAAAAAAAACGATTGAATCTGGCTCCGATCAGAGTGCCAAATGCGAGTTCCACAAAAAAATTCGAATGACTTTACTACCTCGTAAATCGAATTAACGACAATCGAGTCGAAAATCACGATGTGGCGCGGTGGGCGAAGGTCCACCTGCGACTTATTTAATGTTAGAGTCAAAAGTTTAAAACGACTCGTTATTAAAGTAAATTATATCGCTTCGAAATAGGTAATTTAGTGATGTGTTTAATTTTATTACAGGCAAAAAAACATGAAGAAAGGTCGAGGTTTTGACCTTATTACCAAAGCTTTAGGTTCTACAAATGCAAATAGTACTTCAGAAGAAAATGGAGAGGAAATGTTGATATGTCACGCAAATAACAACAACAGTCACGCAGACAAAATATGCCACGGTAACGAAATTATCCAATATAATTGCCCTCAAGTCTCTACAACTGCCAGTATTAATAGTGTTCCCTTTGGTAAAGACCACGCCCTTACCACGACCGAAGCCAGCAGTAGTAGCAGCAGCAGCAGTAGCAGCAGTTCAACAGTAAGTGATTTTGACTCTGATGATTCAGTTATTGACAAAGATTACGTCCTACCACAAGAGAAAAACGACCGAAATAGTGCGCTCGTCTCCGACTCAGAAGACGATTTCATAGAAAATTCACCACAAAACAACATTCGCGTATCAGAGTCACCTGAACGAGAACATTTTGAGCCTGAAACTCAAGACCAGATTTCTGAAAATATAATCCAACTTACCAAGAAAGGTACTGTACGTAAACGCAAACATTATGACATTTCATTAGAAGTGCGTAGGAAAACGAAGAAAGTTTTAAAGAATAATAACCAGTATTGCGTTAAACCAGGTTGTGGCGACGAATGTAAAGAAAAGTGTACTTCAAATATATCTGAAAAACAGCGAGGTATATTAAATAAGCAGTTTCGTAGTTTCACCTGGAGAGAACAGCACATTTTCATAGCTAACAATACGTCTCAAAATAAACCGGCGAGACGAACACAAAGAAAAAACATTAATTCAAAACAAATTAGCCGTGAAAAAACGGTTACATACTTTTTGTCGAAAGAAGATGGCAAGAAAATTAGTGTGTAAGATTTTCTTTTTGACAACCCTTGGATTCAACAGAAAAAACGACAAAGTTCTAAGAAACGCTTTAAAAAATGCACAAACACAAGAATTAAAAGATATGCGAGGCTCTCATTCCAATCCTAAAAAGATCGATAACCAGCCCATCATTGATCATATTAATTCTTATCATCCTGCTATGAACATGCACCCAATCGAAAATATTTACCGTCAGACCTTAACGCTCGTGATATGCACAAAGATTTTTGTGAGAAAAGGGGTATAAATGAGCAATCTCCTCCCGAATATTGTGTATCTTACGATCACTACCGAAGAGTTATTAAAGAACTTAATATCTCTTTCGCGAAACTAAGCAACTAGGAGGGCGAAATATGCGAAAAATATAAATTACATAACCCTGATATAATGGAAATCCGTCATCGAAGTTGCACCGAATGCAAGGAATACGAAATACATCACGGAAGATACGTTTTGGCACGACAGAAATACGATGAAGATAAAAATCATCAAATGAACATCCAAAACCAGAACAGTGATACCATGTATTACTCGGTAGATCTTGAAAAGGTTATAATGTGCCCTCGTCTAGATGAATTTAAGGTTGCGATATTTTGTCCAAGACTGATATTATTTAATGAGAGTTTCGTACCTCTTGGAGACAAGAAATTGCGAGGCACGAGGGACACATTTGCTTGTATATGGCACGAAGCTATAGCAGGCAGGAAAAAAGACGACATCATTAGCTGTTTCAGAGCCTTTTTTTTGCACTATCGTGATCTTAAACACATCACACTGTGGCTCGACAACTGCGCCGCTCAAAACAAGAACTGGGCACTTTTTTCTCATTTACTGTTTCTTGTTAACTCCAGCGAAGTCAATTTGGAAACAATCACACTAAAATATTTGGAGGTGGGACATACCTACATGTCAGCTGATGAGTTTCATCACCAGGTGGAGCTCTCACTCAAAAAGAAGAAAAAAATATATGACTTCGAAGACTTTCACCGTGCCGTCTCTGATACACATCGAAATATTACTGTAAAGAGTATGGATGTCGGCGACTTTTGTAGATTTGAAGATTGCTCTTCTGTCTATAAACTTCAAAATACGACACCACGAGTCTACCTGAAAAACATGTGTGAAGTTACGTTTGAAAGAGGAGTTAAAACGGTATCGTACAAAACTGATTTTAATGGAACACACAGAGTACTGGACTTTGTAAGAATGAAAAATATTAAAACTGGAATTCCAAGACCAGTTATCAAAACCCAATACAGAGGAATTAATGAAAAGCGAAAATCTGAGTTAATCAGTTACTTTCTCTAATGCCGGAGAACCGAAGGGCGTTTTGGTACAATTTGCCATGTAATGATAACTCTGTTGATTTGATTAACGAATATGAGGATTAAGGTGACAAATAGACATTACTTAGAAAAAAAGAGTACAAACAACTGTTTTCCGCCTGTGTAAAGTTTAAGATTTTTGATACTGATGGTTATACTATAATTATTATTGTAACTAATATTACTTAGTATTTTTTGTACCTACCTAGTTTTTAAGATTTGTCCAAAGGTTGATAATTTTCTGTGATCCAACAGTGAAGTTATATTTTAAGAGGTAAAATATCTAGTTGTTATTAAAATGCAAATTAATGTTTTTCCGATTTTATTATTTAGGTATCTAAGAATTGTTAGTATTGGGTTGTGTTGTGAGTTCATAATGATATTTATTTTGTTATTTAGTCAATAACACAGGTACTATGTTGTTTCTATAGGGGTTATTCAGATATTTATATAATTACTATAACTATCTGAATAATGACTTAAGTAGATATTAAACTAGTATAAAATAGAAATATTATGAGCAGTCGATTGTTATTCTTAAAACTTGTTTTCTTCCATAATAAATAAAGAATTTGAACTAAAGTATGTATGTGGTAGCTATACGTGACAGGACTGTCATTTAGACTGTACTTAACTATGACTGTGATTAACATTAAGCTAAAATTTGCTTCAGTTTTATTACGTCTAGCTACATATGTAAGCGCAAAGTTTA
Organism: Plagodis pulveraria; assembly: GCA_963890685.1. Lineage (NCBI taxonomy): Eukaryota > Metazoa > Arthropoda > Insecta > Lepidoptera > Geometridae > Plagodis > Plagodis pulveraria. Next base: position 23,969,526 of record OY982967.1, read on the forward strand.
ATATTGTACCTAAATAATTATCCTACTTACTTACTATAAGTAGAATCAAGTGATTCTTTTGTGAATCTCATTACATTTATTTTGATTTTGTGCCATAGATAAGATTTTTTTAAATAAATTCTTAACTCTGTCGATAGTTTTCTTTTTCATAAAAATAAATAAGAGTTCATAGGTTATAACTAAGCAGTAAAACACATTTACTGTATGTTTTTAGGTTACCTACAGCTTCAGATGAAAGAACTGTGTGTACTTTTTATCTTAGTCAAGGATTATCTACATAGTTTTGAAGGCGATGTAACCAAATGTGCCTTATTTTTATAAACGTATAAGTATAAGTATATCTAGGATACTTAGAATAAAAGTACTGCAATAAGCGTTCTAGATTTATAGGGCGCATCTGGCTATTCACGTCCATTTAACTAAGGACGCAGTATATTTTTCTAATTTTTATACTAAAATAAAAAGGTTTTTTGTTATTTTTAGTTAAATAATATAAAAATATTCAGATTTTTTTAATAGAGTTTAAAGACTGAAGAGAATCCTGGCTATTCTATCCAATTTGAAATATGTAATTATTTTAATAAACGCAAAGACAGCGAACGATTTCCCGTTTGATTCATTAAAACATTTTTTTCTCGATTTTGACTTGTTGTTACATGCGCCTTTTTAACTATCGGGGGCAGATTAGTGTACATATTTTTTTTGAAAATGCATACTAAGAAAACATTATTCTGTTAGTAGCTGTTCGACAGCGTCAATCAATGGGTCTCACGGAGGGGCAGCGCCAGGGAAGATGAGAGGACCGGTGAAATTAGATAAAACAGGTGTATCAAAACATGTTATATTTTGGCGAGAGGCAATTAATATCTTAGATAATATATATTTTATTGATAGGAATAGTAAACATAACAGTAATATATATTTTATTGGAATAGGCCCAGCAGTTAGGTCATTCATTTAACAAACAAGTGCCTAGTATTAAAAATTGGGTAACAACTTTGAAAACTTTAGTTTAGTTTCATGGACGTCTGGACTGATTTACAGGGATCTGGTGTCCAATATTTCTATACCAGAAATCTTAATCAAGATCCTCTAGAAAACTTTTTTGGCCGTATTAGAGCATTAAATTACCGCAACACAAACCCAGACTGCTATACTTTTTAAAATACTTATAAATCCCCTTTGTTTTCTAAAGCATTGATTCCGTATTATCCAAATTTTAGTTGTGAGCATGACCTGACTGAAAATGTAGTCCGATCAGAAGTGATACTAGGAAATAATGATTCTGCCAATGTATTTTTTGTTGCAGGTCAACTGGCTGATACCGCAGTAGGCTCCCCAAGATCCGCTGGACCTGTTGAAATAGTGTCATCAATGACACTCTCACAACAAGTCCAGCAAGAGGGCTTACCTCTTTTTTCGGTTTCAGATCAACTGGCAAATAATGCTTTTCCTCGCCTATAGATTGTGAACTATTATTATAAAGTGATTGGACAGTGCAAAGCAAAATATATTTATTTCGATTCATGAAAATGTGGGTACCTAGTGTCGACTGTAAATAACTGTTCATAACCAGTGTGAAGTTGGCAGCCAAAATTTGCAGCCAATAATCCGACAAAATTAAGAGGTAAATTTAGTTTCATAAAATTATAATGTAATTAATAAGCGATAATGTTCCTGTTAAGCAAACAACTACGTTAATCTCAAACAACGACCATAGAGATAAGATTTTTTTATCATGTATTATTTTGGCTGTTGGCATATTTCGATATGTTAGACCACAGATGAGTACAAATTTTATACAGCACCGTAAAGAAGATAAAACAACCTATCATAAAATTTGCAAAATAATATGGCTGAACCAAACCTTAACCCTTCAATATGCATAGGAATACAGGTACGAAAAACTCTGGACACTAACTATAAATAAACAATGATTTCGACCACTCAGACCCCAGAACTTCCTATTTTGATCATTGATTGATACAAATACATACATAGGCTACTATAAAAAGATTGTCACATGGTGGCTAAACGAAATCTTAACCCTACAACCCGCGATACAAATAATACCCAATAATATTTCAATTTATATTTAAGCATATAACTGCTTAGAACCTCAAATTTTACATTTGTTAGTGTAGTTTTATTTACTTTGATAATCAGTGTTCATAATTATATTATAAAGAAAGTGGCTAAATGATAGGTTAACCTTAAATATGCGAGCTCAAACAATTCCAAAGAATTTTTTATCATGCACTGTTTTGGCTGCTGGCATATTTCGACATGTAGGACCCCAGATTAGTACCAACTTTTTACAGCATCGTATAGAAGATAAAACAGCCTATCATAAAATTGGCAAAAGAATGTGGCTAAACCAAAACTTAACCCTTCAATATCCATAGGAATACAGGTACGAAAAACTCTGAACACTAACTATAAATAAACAATGATTTCGACCACTCAGACCCCAGAACTTCCTATTTTGATCATTGATTGACACAAATACATACATAAGCTACTATAAAAAGATTGTCACATGGTGGCTAAACGAAATCTTAACCTTACAACCCGCACTATAAAATATACCCAAAAATATTTCAATGTATATTCAAGCTTATAACTGCTTAGAACCTGAAAATGTTTATCTTTTAGAGTAGTTTAATTTAGATTTACAATAAAATTTCATAATCATTATACCAAGAAGGTGGCTAAATGATAGGTTAACCTTAAATATGCGAGCTCAAACAATTCCAAAGAATTTTTTATCAAGCACTGTTTTGGCTGCTGGCATATTTCGACATGTAGGAACCCAGATTAGTACCAACTTTTTACAGCATCGTATAGAAGATAAAACAGCCTATCATAAAATTGGCAAAAGAATGTGGCTAAACCAAAACTTAACCCTTCAATGTCCATAGGAATACAAGTACGAAAAACTCTGGAAACTTACTATAAATAAACAATGATTTCGACCACTCAGACCCCAGAAGTTGCTATTTTGATCATTGAATAATACAAGCACATATATTGGCTACTATAAAAATATTGTCGCATGGTGGCTAAACGAAACCTTAACTCTACAACCCGCGATACAAATAATACCCAATAATATTTCAATTTATATTTAAGCTTATAACTGCTTAGAGCCTGAAAATGTTTATCTTTTAGAGTAGTTTAATTTAGATTTACAATAAAATTTCATAATCATTATACCAAGAAGGTGGCTAAATGATAGGTTTACCTTAAATATGCGAGCTCAAACAATTCCAAAGAATTTTTTATCATGCACTGTTTTGGCTGCTGGCATATTTCGACATGTAGGAACCCAGATTAGTACCAACTTTTTACAGCATCGTATAGAAGATAAAACAGCCTGTCATAAAATTGGCAAAAGAATGTGGCTAAACCAAAACTTAACCCTTCAATGTCCATAGGAATACAAGTACGAAAACTCTGGACACTTACTATAAATAAACAATGATTTCGACCACTCAGACCCCAGAAGTTGCTATTTTGATCATTGAATAATACAAGCACATATATTGGCTACTTTAAAAAGATTGTCGCATGGTGGCTAAACGAAATCTTAACCCTACAACCCGCGATACAAATAATACCCAATAATATTTCAATTTATATTTAAGCATATAATTTCTTAAAACCTCAAATTTTACATTTGTTAGTGTAGTTTTATTTACTTTGATAATCAGTGTTTATAATTATATTATAAAGAAAGTGGCTAAATGATAGGTTAACCTTAAGTATGCGAGCTCGAACAATTCCAAAGAATTTTTTATCATGCACTGTTTTGGCTGCTGGCATATTTCGACATGTAGGAACCCAGATTAGTACCAACTTTTTACATCATCGTATAGAAAATAAAACAGCCTATCATAAAATTGGCAAAAGAATGTGGCTAAACCAAAACTTAACCCTTCAATGTCCATAGGAATACAAGTACGAAAAACTCTGGACACTTACTATAAATAAACAATGATTTCGACCACTCAGACCCCAGAAGTTGCTATTTTGATCAGTGAATAATACAATCACATATATTGGCTACTATAAAAAGATTGTCGCATGGTGGCTAAACGAAACCTTTACTCTACAACCCGCGATACAAAAAATACCCAATAATATTTCAATGTATATTCAAGCTTATAACTGGTTAGAACCTGAAAATGTTTTCTTTTAGAGTAGTTTAATTTAGAACTACAATTAAATTTCATAATCATTAAACCAAGAAAGTGGCTAAATGATAGGTTAACCTTAAATATGCGAACTCAAACAATTCCAAAGAATTTTTTATAATGTATTGTTTTTGCTGCTGGCATATTTCGACATGTAGGACCCCAGATTAGTACCAACTTTTTACATCATCGTATAGAAAATAAAACAGCCTATCATAAAATTGGCAAAAGAATGTGGCTTAACCAAACCTTAATCCTTCAATATCCATAGGAATACAGGTACGAAAAACTCTGGACACTTACTATAAATAAACAATGATTTCGACCACTCAGACCCCAGAACTTCCTATTTTGATCATTGATTAATACAAATACATACATATGCTACTATAAAAATATTGACACATGGTGGCTAAACGAAATCTTAACCCTACAACCCGCGCTACAAAAAATACCCAAAAATATTTCAATTTATATTAAAGCATATAACTGCTTAGAACCTTAAATTTTACATTTGTTAGTGTAGTTTTATTTACGTTGATAATCAGTGTTTATAATTATATTATAAAGAAAGTGGCTAAATGATAGGTTAACCTTAAGTATGCGAGCTCGAACAATTCCAAAGAATTTTTTATCATGCACTGTTTTGGCTGCTGGCATATTTCGACATGTAGGAACCCAGATTAGTACCAACTTTTTACATCATCGTATAGAAAATAAAACAGCCTATCATAAAATTGGCAAAAGAATGTGGCTAAACCAAAACTTAACCCTTCAATGTCCATAGGAATACAAGTACGAAAAACTCTGGACACTTACTATAAATAAACAATGATTTCGACCACTCAGACCCCAGAAGTTTCTATTTTGATCAGTGAATAATACAATCACATATATTGGCTACTATAAAAAGATTGTCGCATGGTGGCTAAACGAAACCTTTACTCTACAACCCGCGATACAAAAAATACCCAATAATATTTCAATGTATATTCAAGCTTATAACTGGTTAGAACCTGAAAATGTTTTCTTTTAGAGTAGTTTAATTTAGAACTACAATTAAATTTCATAATCATTAAACCAAGAAAGTGGCTAAATGATAGGTTAACCTTAAATATGCGAACTCAAACAATTCCAAAGAATTTTTTATAATGTATTGTTTTTGCTGCTGGCATATTTCGACATGTAGGACCCCAGATTAGTACCAACTTTTTACATCATCGTATAGAAAATAAAACAGCCTATCATAAAATTGGCAAAAGAATGTGGCTTAACCAAACCTTAATCCTTCAATATCCATAGGAATACAGGTACGAAAAACTCTGGACACTTACTATAAATAAACAATGATTTCGACCACTCAGACCCCAGAACTTCCTATTTTGATCATTGATTAATACAAATACATACATATGCTACTATAAAAATATTGACACATGGTGGCTAAACGAAATCTTAACCCTACAACCCGCGCTACAAAAAATACCCAAAAATATTTCAATTTATATTAAAGCATATAACTGCTTAGAACCTTAAATTTTACATTTGTTAGTGTAGTTTTATTTACGTTGATAATCAGTGTTCATAATTATATTTTAAAGAAAGTAACTTAATGAATGGTTAACCTTAAATATGCGAGCTCAAACAATTCCAAAGAATTTTTTATCATGCACTGTTTTGGCTACTGGCATATTTTGACATGTAGGACCCCAGATTAGTACCAACTTTTTACGGCATCGTATAGAAGATAAAACAGCCTATCATAAAATTGGCAAAAGATAGTGGCTAAACCAAAACTTAACCCTTCAATGTCCATTGGAATACAAGTACGAAAAACTCTGGACACTTACTATAAATAAACAATGATTTCGACCACTCAGACCCCAGAAATTTTAATTGATGATTATGAAATTTTATTGTAGTTCTAAATTAAACTACTCTAAAAGATTAACATTTTCAGGTTCTAAGCAGTTATAAGCTTGAATATACATTGAAATATTTTTGAGTATATTTTATAGTGCGGGTTGTAGGGTTAAGATTTCATTTAGCCACCATGTGACAATCTTTTTGTAATAAACTATGTATGTATTTGTATTAATCAATTATCAAAATAGCAACTTCTGGGGTCTGAGTGGTCGAAATCATTGTTTATTTATAGTAAGTGTCCAGAGTTTTTCGTACTTGTATTCCTATGGACATTGAAGGGTTAAGTTTTAGTTTAGCCACTATCTTTTGCCAATTTTATGATAGGCTGTTTTATCTTCTATACGATGCTGTAAAAAGTTGGTACTAATCTGGGGTCCTACATGTCGAAATATGCCAGCAGCCAAAACAGTGCATGATAAAAAATTCTTTGGAATTGTTTGAGCTCGCATATTTAAGGTTAACCTATCATTAAGCCACTTTCTTTATAATATAATTATGAACACTGATTATCAACGTAAATAAAACTACACTAACAAATTTAAAATTTTAGGTTCTAAGCAGTTATATGCTTAAATATAAATTGAAATATTATTGGGTATTATTTGTATCGCGGGTTGTAGAGTTAAGGTTTCGTTTAGCCACCATGCGACAATCTTTTTGTAGTAGCCAATATATGTGCTTGTATTATTCAATGATCAAAATAGCAATTTCTGGGGTCTGAGTGGTCGTAATCATTGTTTATTTATAATAAGTGTCCAGAGTTTTTCGTACTTGTATTCCTATGGACATTGAAGGGTTAAGTTTTGGTTTAGCCACATTCTTTTGCCTATTTTATGATAGGCTGTTTTATTTTCTATACGATGCTGTAAAAAGTTGGTACTAATCTGGGGTCCTACATGTCGAAATATGCCAGCAGCCAAAACAATGCATGATAAAAAATTCTTTGGAATTGTTTGAGCTTGCATATTTAAGGTTAACCTATCATTTAGCCACCTTCTTGGTATAATGATTATTAAATTTTATTGTAAATCTAAATTAAACTACTCTAAGAGATAAAAATGTTCAGGTTCGAAGCAGTTATAAGCTTGAATATACATTGAAATATTTTTGGGTATATTTTATAGTGCGGGTTGTAGGGTTAAGTTTTCATTTAGCCACCATGTGACAATCTTTTTGTAATAGCCTTTGTATGTATTTGTATTAATCAATTATCAAAATAGCAACTTCTGGGGTCTGAGTGGTCGAAATCATTGTTTATTTATAGTAAGTGTCCAGAGTTTTTCGTACTTGTATTCCTGTGGACATTGAAGGGTTAAGTTTTGGTTTAGCCACATTCTTTTGCCAATTTTATGATAGGCTGTTTTATCTTCTATACGATGCTGTAAAAAGTTGGTACTAATCTGGGGTCCTACATGTCGAAATATGCCAGCAGCCAAAACAGTGCATGATAAAAAATTCTTTGGAATCGTTGGGTTAAGATTTCGTTTAGCCACCATGTGACAATCTTTTTATAGTAGCCTATGTATGTATTTGTATCAATCAATGATCAAAATAGGAAGTTCTGGGGTCTGAGTGGTCGAAATCATTGTTTATTTATAGTTAGTGTCCAGAGTTTTTCGTACCTGTATTCCTTTGGATATTGAAGGGTTAAGGTTTGGTTCAGCCACATTATTTTGCCAATTTTATGATAGGTTGTTTTATCTTCTTTACGGTGCTGTATAAAATTTGTACTCATCTGTGGTCTAACATATCGAAATATGCCAACAGCCAAAATAATACATGATAAAAAAATCTTATCTCTATGGTTGTTGTTTGAGATTAACGTAGTTGTTTGCTTAACAGGAACATTATCGCTTATTAATTACATTATAATTTGATGAAACTTAATTGACCTCTTTAATTTTGTCGGATTATTGGCTGCAAATTTTGGCTGCCAACTTCACACTGGTCTGTTCCTAATAGAATTACTTCCTAGCTGCTGCGCGCCTGGATTTATCCGGTGCCGCGGTCTCCTTCGCTGCGGGGGAATATTATATTATATACATATTTGGAATACTATCGAGGTCTTCTTCCTTACTAAAGACACGATATCGGGATACGTCTAAACCGAGGACAATAACATTGCCCTTCCTCGTCCAACTCTTAGCGATGCCATAGCCCTGTCGTTTAGGCATGAATGTGCCGAATCCTAGTTAAAAACTCCGAGCGTGTGACCCCTTCAAATTGGTCTTGCCTGTACAAATTTGGTCGCGAACTGAAACAGCACGAAGCTTACACAAAATGGGTCTTGATTTGACCGTGTTTCCTGCGAGGCCTCGTCCAGTGGTATCGGCTTATGCCACTCACGGAAAACGACACCTGTTTCAGCTGCTCCTTAACAATTTTTTCAGTGACACAGCCACTACTTCGTTTGGGTTCTCAAGCACCCCATGTATTAATAGAATCTTGCGTCTGTTATGCATTTCTTGCCGGTCTGCTTCCTTTGCCAGGCATTGAATTTGCTCTTGAAGTAAGAGGAAGGCCTTCAAAACAAAGTCCTTGAAGACAGCATATTCTACTGCCAAAGCTTCAGTATCAGAAGACGGCGCAGCTTTCGTGAGTTTACCTTCAAAGCTTTCCATACGTTTGAAAAAAGAAAACATAAGGTGTTGAACAGATGCATAGGTGTTGGCATCCATCTTGTAAAATATATATGCAACAGATACAGATTGTACAGCAACAGAAAAATTAAAAAAGTTGTGTTGATAAGTGATTTCGTTTAGGATAACACAGTTGGCAGGTGGGGCGCTTATTTATTGATATTATGCATAAATTAGTAACCAAATCATAGGAATTATATTGTTTTATGAATAATTAAATGATGTGATCTAAAATTACTTGTATTTGGCCTACCCACCGAAACATAATCTAGGGATTTTTCATTAACATGGTCTATCGGAGTTAAAAAAAAAATTGCCCGGATAAATTGACTTTTAAGAAATTCAATAGTGTACTAGCCTCGACTCAGGTTAGGTAGGATAACCGTCAAAACAAGCGAGTTGATTAATAAGTATGCTGCTGTCGAATTGGTATTGAACTGTCTTTTAATTAGGGTAGATGATCGCAAGCTGCAAGCAGGCGAATTATCCTACACATGCACCCCCAAGTGAGACCTCTTCTACTTCCGGAGATGTTGGAATTTAGAACCAAATGAAAGCTCTCACTACTCTCAATCATCGCTATGAAGAAGTTACTGGTGTTTGAGTTGTTTTGTAGAGGCCGGAGAACTGTGTGACTAGTCAAATATCTGAGGCTGCTCTTTTCCAGGGTCCAGTAGAACTTTTTTCAGATCCTGCTTTAATATGGTATTCTATTGGGTGATGATTATGATTGGGCCACTTTGCGTCCTGCTTTAATAGAACAGTTCTCGAATATTGACTATGATCAACCGGTTCTGCGGGAAATCAGTTTCCGTACTCAAGGTGAAACGGAGTCTTCATTAGCTTTTAAGGGTGAACTGGCCGGCCCGTTCTCCATACAAACGTCGTTGGGTGACCACTCCCTTATTTGAGGATTTAGGTCCAAAATAAAGCATAGTACCGATTGATCTCGTCATTATCTAGGCTTGTAAGATGCCGAAATTTTAATAAAGTAATTAACTTGAGAATTATGAGCCTCGAAACATTTTCATATAAAGTTTTCGAGGCTCATAACTTACAACATAATTATCTTTTTAAAATTTTGGCATCATACAAGCCTAGATAATGACGATATCAATCGGTATTATGCTTAAGTCTGGACCTAAAATTTCAAATAAGGGAGTGATCACCCTACGACGTTTGTATGGGGAAGTGACCGGCCAGTTCAACCTTAAGCATTGTGCTTAATTATTACTCTAGGTTCTCTTAACAGGTTCCAGAGGATGAGAAGCTTCAAACTATTAGGTACAACCTCCATCCACGTCTTATAACGGCACTTGCCATGGGTTTGATTAGGTCCCTTCAGGAACTAAAGTTGAAGTGTAGGATGCTGATAAATAGTTTTACCCGCGCTGCAAATTTCGCGAATCGCCTAGATCCAACTCCAAAGCATTTTAGCACCAGACCATGTACCACGGTAAAGCCGAAGATAGTCTGTGAGGCCAAGTGCTTCATCTTTATCGTTCTATGCTAATGAGGAATCACATAATGCTTTATGTAATAGATGATCTATGGGAAGGCTAAAAGGCAATGATGGACGTAGAATGATAGACTATATATATTTATACCTAAATTATGTCATATTATATTATTATTGCCTGAATGGATAATACTGAATGGCTAGAGCAGGAGGAGATTCAAGTTAGGAGAGCAGTAATACTATTCTCTAAAGTAACTAGTCCGGCTCGATGGCGAGTTTTATGTCGAGCCAGCCTGGAATTCGCCTTCGAGCTCAGCGCTGTCAAAATCCATATTCACTAACGCATTCGGATTCAACGTATAACTGAAGGCTGCGCTGTTCTTTAGAGCGAGTTAGGGCTTGACAAACTTTTAATCGCTCATAATTCGTGATCCGTCACAATAACATTTAAAAAAACTTTTTTATTATTTCAATACTACACAAAATCTATAAAAACACCATGTTAATACATTTCGATGCCTAACAGCCGAAAAGGGATAAGCGAATTTTTTTGGGATATTGAGTTATATACATAGTTAGAATCGTCTTTTTTTTCCGCGTCGTTTGGTCTGGGTTACATGGCTCTAGGTGAAACTTTTTGGCGGTTATGCGGTATTTAAATTATGGACATGAGGCATTTTTTTTTCGTTGTAAGCGACAGATATTTAGATGAGATTATTTTTATGGTGGTTGATCTACAAAATATTTAGGAGCAATGAACTTATGCGTTTTGGACTTTCTGTAATATTTTAATGATCGAACGGTAACCTATTTCACCTGGAAATAAAAATTAAGAAATATGTGTTAATGATAATTTGCCTCTATATAATTATTTGTTGAAATCCTTTGTTTGGTCTTTAGTGTTTTTTTCCCGGTTAAAAATAAATGATAATAAGGTGGTTACTACATTTTGCCCCTGCAAATTCTTAATAATAGTTTGTCGCTTATCCTTTTTTTCCCTCCCGATACTTAAACCATTCTGGCGATTAGATAAAAAGGTATACCAAAATTGTAATGTTATACCAATCCGTACTCAGCCTATTGTGTCGTTTACTCTGTCTAAAATAATTTAAATTGGCGGTTGTTGTTATTATTCTCTCGAAACTACTGGTTCAAGCCGCAACACGACGAACTTTAGTCACTAAGTGACAGCGGGGCAAGCGCCACATGCGCGCGCGAGCCATTTTGGCGTGATGCATTTATTCACGTTTTGTGTTTATTTATCAATTGGTAAGTAAAATTTAATGTTTAGTAAAGTAGATAGTTAGTTGGTAGAAGTTAGTATTTCTTGTTTACAAATAGATGTGTAAAGTTATAGTTTTTTATTTCTTGTTTACGAATAGGTGTGTAACTAAACTCAAAAATATTGATTTATTGTATCGTATTATTGCAAGTTATCAACATGTCTTCAAAAAAGCGTGTAATGGACATGATTGACAAAGCACTACACAGTTCCAACATAGGATTTCTGCCGCCACCAAGAGTAATAAACTTTGACATGCAAGAACCGGCTCAGGTAAGAATAGTATAATTTGGCTTGTATCTATGACGCAGAAAACAGCTGTGAAACGAAAGAGAACTCAAGACTCTGATAAACGAAATTTTACTTATAAATTCGCAATAACTGAAGGTAAAGGACAGCAGTCAGTTTGTCTCCAATTTTTAGCAGCTACTTTGGATGTTGGTCATAAGTTTATTCAGTACACTGTACAACAATCTGAATTCGGACTAGCTAAAGAAGATAATCGTGGTAGGTGTGAACCACATAACAAAACTAACGATTCGACAATTCTGTCGCAAATAATGTATACAAAATTTACAAGAAGACTTATGTAGAGAAAGGCATTGACATTGTAAGCGAAAGAGTGTTTCGGTCTATATTCAACGACGAATTCAATATAGGTTTCCATGTCCCCAAAAATATAAGTGTTTGAAATGCCTGAAATTTTAACGACATATAGATAATCCTGAAATAGAAGAAGAAAAGAAACAGCATGAATTAGAAAAAAACAGAAAGTTACAATAGATTTAAAGCTCATTAAAATATCATTATTACTCTGTCTCATTATTACCATTCGTTGAATTTTATGCGTAAAAATAAATTGGACAATAATGTCTTTTGATGAAAGTTAATAAAAATTAACCTATAATAAAATTTCTATCTCAATTTATCTAAAGCGTAGCCGACTGTGATAACCCCATTGATTAATTGCATCTGAATTTCCATTATAGCAGTCGTTTGCGATTTGCTTCTTCTTTCGTTTTGGCTGTATTTTTTTTTCTTTTTCCCTTGGAAATTCAAAATATTTTAACAAACGAAGCATCATATTGTTGTTACCTTGTTTGTACTTGAATTTTGATTTTCTACTGGAGGGTGGTCGCTAGCCAGGCGGGCATTCGCAAAATACCCTTCACCACGCAGTGAAGCTCAAGCCCGCGGCGTGATTCGAACCAAGGACCTGCTGCACGGGAGTCCATAGCCAATGCCACTGAGCCATCACTGTTTCCAATGACTCGAATACCTTGCCGAACGCCGATAGAACAACTATAGGCCTATAGTTCTCAACCAATGAACTGACGCTGCCCTTAGGTATCGGGGCGATATTTTCCAGATGTTAGGGTAGGTAGATGACTTCAAAGCCAAATTGTATATGAAAAGGAGAGGGGCCTTGAAAACTAGAAGTAAAGGTGCGATTCCATCAGGTCTTGCAGACGAATGTGCTGTCAGGCGCCGAGCAGCTATTGATATATCGTTTGGGGCGTCACATTCAAATGCAATTCTAGAAGAGCAACGCGAGGTCGTAGCTTCACGCTCAGCGTCGGCTGCTGACAGCTTAGAGCACTGTGGAAGAAACATTGAGCTAGAATAAGTGGCAAATGCATTAGCGGCACCTATTTTTGATACAAATGTCCCATTAAAAACAAATTTACTACATGTTTGCCTGGAAACCTGTTGGTATTTTACAAATGACCTAAAATATTTTGAGTCCTGCTTTATTTTCGCCTCACTTTGTTACACTGTTAACATTGTTATTTAAAATTAATTATTAGATTAGTCAATAAAGGTATATTTGTACTTCAAATGGATTGATTTCTAGATCCCTGTCCCCATTAGCAAAACCGACAACACCAACTAAGGCTAGCAACCGCTCTTTCACAGCTGTCAAATGGATTTCTTTCTCCACCTCACCACCACCAGGTTTCCGCCTAGCTTGGTGAAGTTGATATTGATACAATATGTAGCTGAAAATCATTAAAATCTTTCAACTCACCTTTGACATTGCTAAGTTTTAATAGTACAGTTTTCTGTTATTTTATTGAAAGTATATTACGTTGTAATAAAACGTAAACAAGAACTCATAAAACTTTGTATTACTACAAAACGTTACTTACTTCAAACTCTATTTATCCTTCCTTTATACGATAAATAAAAAAAATATTAGGTGCGAAAGCGTAACGTAGTTTCTTTTTGTTTACAAAAATGTTTGGTAAGCTAGCGACGCTCGCTACAAACAAAAGAGAATATAATTAATACTCATAATACTACGAAATCCAACACAAATAAGTGATTATATTATGTGCTCTGTCTCGCACACAAAAATAAAGAAACTGCTGTAGACTTCCTTCTCACTTGAAACTGCAAATATTTTGATTCTTTGAACCATTTTTAGCATTAAGGAAATCGATGCCTAACGGCCAAAAAAGGATAACCACCACATTAGAAATTTTACAGGAGAGTGATTTAAAGTTAAAAATACAAGAAAAGAATTCATAAAAAATTAGGTATAGCTCCCGAAAAGGCTGAAAATTTGTATTTGTAGCCTTTAACACATTATCTATTGTTATTTTTATGAAATTCAGGCTGAAAATATTGGCTACTGTCGGTTACCCCAAATGGTCTTCATTTTACAAACAGCAAAAATGTCGTAAATAAAATACACAAATTATTAGCTAACTTCACTTAGCTTTATGCCTCATTTAAATTGAAGAAAAATAGCCTAAGAGTGTTTTTTTGGAAATAAAATTGTGGAAATATTGTATAACCAGCTATCTAATAAACATTTATTGCATAAAAAATCGTATTAAATATTTTTTTAAAGAAATATTAACTATGATTATTAGACTAAGTATTATTTATTTTTTTGTGCTATTTATTTAAAATTATATTTGGAGGAGCAAACAATTCAGGTTCACTCGAGAGGTCTAAATAATAAAATAATATAATTTAATTAATTAGCTCAGTCTTTAATTGACTAAAAATTGGCAGGTGCTTGTCAAATTAATCACATACTAAATAATAATTTGTTAATTAAAGCTCATACTCCAAGATTCGCCGAAATCAAAAAATAGACTTAGATCTATTACAACTTAAATAATATTTACCCATATTAAATTGAGATCAATGTTCGTAATCTACAAAAATAGTTAACAAAAATATAAAAAATACAACAATTATAAAGTAACAAGGTTTCTTAACATTAATGGACTGTTAATATCACAATTTACTTGTCTCGTGTATTTGACTTATGCATAATAAACTATAAATTTGGTTTTCTAAATATTATCAACATGCCATTACAAATAAAATATTTTAAAGTATTATGGGATTTGAACAAATAAGCCACTTATTGTACATCAACATCTTTAATATAAGAATCAGGGAGTGTATCCTGAACATTATTGGAACTAATGATGCTGTTGTATTCACTGAGACATAAATGGGGAATCACCTTATCTCGACACAGTTTAAGTAAGTGATCGTGTTTGGCTTTACATACAGGTATTAAAGATTTGTAACATGCTGGTGGACTCATTCTGGATTTTGGATTCACTTCGAAAGTATAAGATTCAGCATTATCATTCATCGAATTTTATGCAAAAATCAAATTATCCTTCTTCTTTCGAAATGTGACAATAGGCATCTTACTTATTTTTCCTGTTAGTTTATCCTTTGAAGTATTTATCGCTGATTGAATCCCTTAAATTGATTTGCTCCTTTATCGACCCATTCATGTAAATTATAGAAGTGTGTTATATCTTCTCTGGTAAATTGTGACTTACCAACCCTGCTCTTGGTTCCTAAAAATCATCCAACGAATCACAATTTACCAGAGAAGATATAACACACTTCTATAATTTACATGAATGGGTCGATAAAGGAGCAAATCAACATTGGAAAAAACAAGTTTCCTTCCAAAGAACATTTTCGGTGAATGTTTGGGCAGGTGTAATTGGCTGCCATTTGATTGGACCTCATTTTCTCCCAGAAACTTTAACCGTTAAATGCGTATAGCTGCAATTGCAACATACCATTTTCGAACGATGTAATGGAGCAGTGTTACTGAACGATATAGAATGAAATCCATTTAAAGCACTATCAATTTGACATCTTTATAGAATTTTTCTAAGTAACAATTTAAAAATAATAGCGGTTTTTTAATTTATTATATTTATGTTCTTGTAGTGAAAGTGTGAGAACTAGACTTCAAATTGTATTATTTTACTAGCTGCACCTGCGACTTCGTTCGCGATTGCCGTACCTGCAGACTAATTATTCACATTTGAGCACTGTTTATCTCATATTTAGCAACGCTGTGGTCTGCGGTAAAGCACTCTTAGTAAAGCATAGCTCAGAAAGAAGCTTTTTGCTTTGGGTTTGAAAATTCCCGGGTTGTATTTTCCAGAAGACAGTAGTTAAGTAACTCAGACAGTTAATTCGCGGTTCGCACAATGAATGTATAAGCAAAGTACTTTGTGCGTTTCTTTGAAATTTCGATTTTAACACGGCGTCTTTTTGTCGAGGTTCTCCTTGTTTGGCGGTAGAACGAAAATATATTAGACCGTGCACTTCCATTGCGCAGTCTCCAAAAAATATCCGGCAAAAGATAGAGATACCTAGTTAAAGAAACTGATTGTGGCGAATGTTCCCGATTTTTGTTTTATCTTAGCAAGCTTGCAAAACTAATTCAGGGTGCCGAGCTGCCCGTGGAGTGCCAGGCTGCCCGTGGGGTACCGGACTGCCCGTGAGTTGATGGGCTGCCACCCCACGGATAGCCCGGTACCCCACGGGCAGCCTGGCATCCCAAGGGCAGCCCGGCACCCTGATCCCCAGGGGTGCCCGTGGGGTGCTGGGCTGTCCGTGGGGCCAGACTGCGCGTTAATAAATTACAACTAAATGTACATTTTGACTTTCATCCCCATTCCCGAGGGAACCAAGCTGAATTTCTGGATAAAAAGTATGCAATAACCTTCTTCGTAGTATGAACTCTGTTACGGACGATTGGTGGACTGTATGATAATGTAAATAAAAACACTTTAGATAGTTACTCGTTGTTACTCTTTATAATCGTTTCAAACTAAATTACATCTTATTTTTTTACTCGCATCGAGGCTTGACACCATCAAAAACAAAAAAACAAATACATTGACAGTACCAAAATAACTACATAATAGGTTTAATATATTAACAAAAAGGCTGCACCAGCCAGTCGCCAACATTCCGGACCCCTAGTGGAGCACTAAACTCTGGTGGCAACTGGCTGGGTATGTGCAACAAGCGGCAGAAGCTTACGGACTGGTCGGCGCAAGATACCTCCTTTGGTAGCAACGTCTGCGACACGAACCAGTCCGTCAGGTCCTGGAAAGGTTTTGTTTATCCTACCAAGAAGCCAAAGACCCCTTGGTAGTGTATTGTCCGCTATAAGGACCACGTCACCCTCGCATAATCCAGATTCGCTTCTGTTTCGACCTCGAGGAATTAGAGTAGGCAGGTACTCAGCCAGCCATCTTGCCCAGAAATGTTCAGCCAGTCTAAGAGCGAGCCGCCAATCAGTCGCTCGTAATGAATCTGCATCCGGAAGTTTGCAGGGCCATGATGTCACTGATGAAGTTCCGAGGATGAAATGAAAGCGCGTTATAGCCTCGGGGGTGTCTGGTGAGTTTGGTACATAAGTCAATGGCCTGCTGTTGACGATCGATTCCGCTTCCATGAGCAACGTGGTAAGAACTTCTTCTCGAGGTGCTCTGTCCTTTAATGTGACTCGTAGAGCTGTCTTCACCGAGCGTACCAGCCTTTCCCACGCTCCACCCATAAATGGCGAGGCAGGTGGAATGAAACGCCAGGAGATCTTGCGGCTGGTCGCGAAATTTTCTACTGCCTCATCGTAGAGTGATGCAAGCTCACGCTTGGCTCCAACAAAGCAGGTTGCGTTGTCGCAGAAGATTGTAGCTGGGGTCCCTCGCCGGGAAATTAGGCGTCTAAGGCTCATTATTGCAGAGCTGGATGATAATGAAGGGACTACTTCCAGATGTAGAGCTCTTGTAACAAGGCATGTGTAAAGAGCCACCCACCTCTTTTCACGTCGTCGGCCAATTGCAACTACTATGGGGCCAAAATAATCTACACCAACATGCGTAAACGGCCGTGTGTGGTGGTCTAGCCGCTCTGGTGGCAAGTCGCCTGTTGCTGGTGTTACTAAACGACCATTCTGTCTTCTGCATTGTAGACACCCTTTGGCTAAGCTTCGGATGGTAGCCCTAGCCCGTAGAATCCAAAATGTCTGCCTTATTTCATTGAGCACAAGCTCATGGTTCCCATGTCCGGCTTCAGCGTGTTTATGCAAAATGATTAAGTGTACAATACGATGATGACCGTCAAGAATGATCGGTGACTTAACACTCTCACTCACCCCAGGAGCGGATTTTATTCGTGAGTATAATCTAATCAGACCATCTTTGTCAAGAACCGGGGCGAGTGCGGCTATGCGACTGGTCTTGGGTACAGGTTGCGAGGCTTTCAAAATCTTCAGTTCTTCGGAAAAGCTGTCTATCTGAATCCTTTAGAAAAGCATCTTCTCTGCTTGAAGAATGTCATCAGCTGAAAGATGCGAGGGGGACGTAGTATCATGAACAGATTTCGATAGTAAGCGCGGTGAACTGGATTTTGACCAAAACTTTCGTACGGCTTGGAAAACGCGGGCCGTAGATCTTAGTAACCGTAGCCAGCTGCTAAAACGAGCTGCGTCTGGAACCGGCGGCACTAACAAAGGATTATCTACAAGATGCCCTACGTACTCTGATTTTAACTCAGAAGTACGTAAAACTTCGTCAATGATGTGTTCTGGTTCATGTGGCCATTCTGAGGGTGAATCGATGAGAAAAGATGGGCCAGCGAACCATCTATGCGATGATGTAAATTTTAAATGTTTTGGCTTAGTAGCATCGTCTGCGATGTTGAGTTCGCTAGGAAGCCATTTCCAATTTGATGGATTCGAAAATTCTAAAATTTCGCCTAACCTGTGGGCTACAAACGGCTTAAAACACCGCGCGTCGCTGCGAATCCATTTTAAGACCGTTGTGGAGTCAGTCCAGTAGAAAACAGCGGAAGGTTGTGTCCGATGAGCATTCAAAATAGTTTGTGCAAAACGCGTCGCGATCAGAGCAGCCTGCAGTTCAAGGCGCGGAATAGAAAGTGGCTTTAAAGGTGCAACACGCGCTTTGCTGCCTATCAACGCTAAACTAACTGGACCATCAATGAACGCATAACGCCAATATGCAACGGAGGCATAAGCCTGTTCCCCCCCATCAGCTATAACGTGAAGTTGAATGCTGCACTGCTCTGATTTGCCTACGTACCATCGCGGAATACGGAGATTAGCTGCAGAATCAATCTGATCAAACCACGACTTGCAGTCGACTTCATACTTGGGTGGGATCGGCGAATCCCAGTCAGTCCCTTCCCTCCATAATTTTTGTATCAAAATTCTACCTTGGATAACTATTGGCATGATGAGTCCTAAAGGATCGTAGACGCTCATAACACTGGAGAGTAAACTTCGTTTAGTTATCGTGCATACGCCACTGCGATTGCGACACGTGCGAAAACCTAAAGTATCGGTCAGAGGATTCCACTTTACGCCTAAAGCACCAACGTCATTATTTAAAGGCAGGTTGACATCAGAATTCGAGTCGCTACAAAGCTCTTTGGGTACTAAAGCAAGCGCCTCGGGCACGTTGGATACCCACGAACGCATTTCAAAACCACATGATTTGTGAACCGTGACTATATCGGAGGCTAAACGTTTCGCGTTGGGGAGGTTAAACTCGCTCCCAATATAATCGTCCATGTAGTGGTTGTGAATGATCGCGTTAGTAGCAGCTGGATATTTGTGCTCAAAATCTTTAGCATTTTTGTTTTTAATAAACATTGCTATAAAAGGGCTAGATACAGCGCCAAAAATTAAAGACGTCATCCTATATTCTTTGACGGTATCCTGAGAGTTTTCGTTGCGCCATAAAAACCGTAGCGCATCACGATCGTTTTCTTTCATTTTGATTTGAAGAAACATCTCCCTTATATCGGCATTAAACGCGATCGGTCCTTCTCTAAAACGGAACAAAATGTTTCAAAGAGACTGCAATAGATCCGGACCTTGCAGTAGCATTTCGTTCAAACTTACACCTCTAGTGACAGCTGCTGCGTCGTACACTACTCTCAACTTACGCTTCTGTGGATGGTACACACCAAAATGTGGTAAGTACCATCTCAAAGAGACGCCAGCCGAGGACTTGTACCTGAGAAAATTGTCGTGGAAGGTAGAGGGCGCGCATTCTTCTGCGTAACCTTTTTGAACTATGCTTTCAATATATTTTTTGTAAGCTAACGCAAGTGTGCTATCTTTGGCCATCTGTTTTTCGAGAGACTTGAGTCGTGATAAGGCGTGAGGGTAACTGTCTGGAACGTCGTTTGTTACCCTTTCCTTCCAAGGCAAGCCTACCTCAAAACGTCCTGTAGCCAGTCGTTGAGCGGAAGACTCTACCAAACTTACCGCACGTGCATCGTCGCTGTTTTGTCGGGTGGCAAGCTTCTGGATGCCTAAAGAATCTACTTCATATTGTATTTTAATTAGTGCTTTAAGAGAGTTAATTGCCCTTGAGGCGTAATCTACTTCACAAACATTATTGACAAAATCTACCGGTTTAGACGACGGGGACATAGCGCCGTGTAGAGCCCAGCCCAAAAGCGTTCTTGAGGCGACAGGTTCGTTTTTCTTACCTACTCGCATCTCACGGCTTAAAGACAAATGCCAATCGGCCGCTCCAATGAGTACAGTTGGCGTAGCGTCTTGATATTCTAAACTAGCCGACAAATCCAACAAATGGTTGTATTTTGATAAATCAAGCATGTCGGTGCTTTGCGGAGTAAGAGAAAGAGGGGTAATACTGCGTGCGCCTTGGACTAAGTGGCGTTCAGGCATGTCGCGCCCTCGAATGTAAAAATTGACAAAGCATACCTCAGTGTCGAGGTACATACCCCCTACCCCTGTAACACGTAGTTTCTGACGGTCCGTGGTGTCAGCTCCGATGCGCGCAGCTACGTCACCGTCGATAAGTGTAGCGGTGCTGCCCTCATCAAGGAGCGCAAACGTATCAAACGTGCCGCGTAGACCTTCTAAAGTGACAGGTAGAATCTTGAGCAGTCCTCGCCTACCAGATGCAGGTACCCCAATCGTGTTAGCCACCACGTTGCCACCGTCAGCTTGAGGAGGCACGATAGTGTCATTCTTAGGTGAGCTCTGCAGAGAAACAGTATTATTAGCGGAGAGGTTACTATTAGATACCGATTTGTCACCGTGAAGGAGGGCGTGGTGGCGCCTGTCGCAGCTACTAACATCGCATCGCTTAGTCTGGCATGTATTCCATGTATGCGGGCTAGACTTCAGGCATCTATAGCACGTTTTGGTTTCTTTTATCCAGCGCCATCTATCGTCAACCGAAAGCGATGAAAAAGCTTTACATGTTTTAACAGAGTGAGGCCCTTGTTTACAGTATGCACACTTTGTCGTTTTGTCATTCGAGGTAGTAGCGTGAACATTCAAAACTTTCGTTACGTTTGGCTTATAAAATGTTGCTTTACTTTGTGACGAGCTCGGCGTTACGTCAACCAAAAAGTTGTAATTGAGTTGTCGTTCAGCTTCGATCACTAAGAACCTAGAAAGCAACTCTAGTTTAGTAATCGTTGGCTCAAAAGGTTTGTGTGTGGCTGCGTAATCCGTAAAACGGTCTCGCGTGTGATCATTAAGTTTTAAAAGGACCGTACGAAGAAGCTCGAGTGATGATAGGTACTCGTGCTGCTGAAACAATCTTATAATGGCAACGCAGTTCCTCAGCTTGTTGGCCAGAATGTTTAAATGTTCTGCGTTACCTATTTTAATACTGCGTAGACCGGCAATCTCGTGTGCGACCAGCTGCTCTGGACGCGCGTAGTTTTTCTCCAAAGCAGTCATCACCTCCTCGGGATCTTGTGCCTGCCATAAAATTGAAGAAACAGCTGCCTGGGCGGCACCACGAACGGCGGATGTTAAGCGAGCTAAATTTTCTGCGGTCGTGAAAAAGGTTTTAGTTCGCTCATACGTACACTTGAAAGCTAACCATTCATCTATATTGCCTGTAAAAGGAATCAGCTCCTGCTTTCTCGGGCGATTGGGTAAAGATGAAAAAGCCTTCGCAAGCTGAACAATCGGATCGCTTTCCGCTCCTGGGGTAGCAGTGTTACCTACGGGTGCTTGAACGCGTAATACGCGTGGTTGTGGGTCAAGTGCCATGTTGGGTGCGTTTTGGTTGCCCACCCATGTTGTTACACGTTCTTTGTGCGAACTACGGGAAGAGATGCTAGACGATTGGTGGACTGTATGATAATGTAAATAAAAACAATTTAGATAGTTACTCGTCTTATGTCATCCAAGCAATTACACCAGTGAATAATACCAACAATAATTACGATGGAAGTCGATCCAGGAACGTCAACCCAAACTCAAACCCACATCTTTACCTTAACAGTCGTACCAGTCAGCGACTACTCTCAGATGGTCTTAAGTATTGCTGAGAACGTGGAAAAACTGTATAGATATGCAAAGCTTACGGTCGCTCTAACCATCAAAGGGAGTACCCATACTACAACCCTGATAACAATCAACAGAGCGGGAACAGATAACGTCTATATATCTTATGATCAAGCGCAAATGTTTGCCGACCAAACCATATCGGCTGTTTCTTGTGCACACTGTCCCGGATTGTTCGCCACTGTGAGGAACTCAGGGCTCAAGGGTATCAGCCTGCCTTTCACAGAGCAAGCGAAGGCAACAATCCTTATTCCCCTGACAAAGGAGTCCGCCGCAAATACCATTTTGGCATTCTACAATGGATATTTCGACCCAACAGACAGGATCTCAAAAGTAGTCGACGCAAGACAGGCCGAACCGAAACATGAAATTGGAAGAATTTTAACAACCTATTATCTGAGCTGTATAAAGTATCTGACGGACCTCGATTTAATGAGCTCTCTCCAAGGAGGCATTGGATACGAGGCCATGTTAGACGACACTCAACTAGTCTGCGGCCAAAGCCGACATGCTTACCAAGGGCTCAAAATTGAGAAAAGACAAATACCGCGGGAGGTCATAGCGTTCCATGCCGTCTACGGGGCTTATGTAATGTGTCGCCCCGTTGCCAACAAGCGAGATTTCCGGACTTGTGCATCGAAGAGGTACACCTCCTTTCTATCCTCAATACAGTATACGGCGGAACAAAATATCCAAATTGTACTCCAAGCAGGAGGGACAATGGTTAATGAAACAGTGGTTGAGAGACCGGCTTTGAGGAGAATTATCTACAACTTTATCAAAATGGACTCGAGCAGTGTCCTCACTTCGGCCATAAAGAACCATGTCGGGTTCTTGACATCCCTGTCCCAGATGACCACTTATTCCCTCATCCAGCAGGTCCTCATAAAAGGCGGAGCAGTTGTGGCCATTTCTCCCCTGCCCGACCAAATTGCCAGATATGCGGACGAAAGAGGAGAGGTAGCAAACATGATGATGCTAGAGAATATTCCATCGGGGGACATTGTTTACCTCCACTTAATAAAACCAGATTACCAGTGTTTTAAATCCGCTCAATACCCGGATGTAATTAAAACTGCACAAATTATCGATCAAATGGCAAACCCAGGTAGTAAGACCCTTAGCGATTATAAGGCTAAAACTCAGGGGGCAATTTGTGACGAGAGAAAAATCCATCAGTTTCTCCAGGCACAAAATTCCAGGTCCGGCCTCAAAGTAGATGAAACAAACAAAGAAAAACTCAGATCTCTCTTAGGAGATTCAACTGATGAGATCTACTCTGAAGCACAAGCAATCATCGAAATTGTAAGGCAACAGTCTGCTCTCTAACTTAAACAATTACGCAAATCTATTCAACACATCCGGCTCGAAGGACCAAATGTTACGGACGATTGGTGGACTGTACACGGAAAAAAAAGATTGTGTCAAATCAAGAATATATCTATTGGTCAAGACATTCCGTGTTTCATATATGGGGAAAACAATATATTCTTGTGATTAGTAAATATTTGTCTTGTTAATAATTTTTCGTGCAAGTATTTATATACTTTAACTAAGATTATTATTTTCTTATTAAAAAAAAAGCAGTTATGTCTCTGTCTAAGTAAATCATTGCTCTAATTTAGAGAATCTGAAATTCTCAAATTTAAAACAATCCTTACTTGAATAAATGAACTCATTCGCGTTCACTCATTCATTAGATTCTAATAAGAAAAAAATATATTTTACTATTAAGTACATAAATAGTTCAGTTAAGATATTATTCTTACTTCTAGTAAAATATATTCTTCTGAGTATATATTTTAATTAGACCAACAAAAGAGTTTTCTTCGTACAAGAAAATTACTTTTAGGTAAACAAAAAATCATCTTATCTGAATATTGTAACTTATTTAAGTTAAGAAACCATAATTCTGGCTTCAACACGTATATGTTTTCATACGGAGATCAGTTTATATAGAACGAATAATTAATGTTCTCCAGTGAAGAATTTTCAGTTCTCATTTCAATATTAAGTGTTTTACTGTAAGTAGTTTTGATCTTAGTATTCTAATGGGTGTTTTACCCGAAAAAGTTGTATTGATTGGTTCAAAAGAATTTGTATTTTGCACGAAGATCGAATTGTCTACGGATAGAATATCAGATTTCTTGACTCGACAATGGAATTTCACTGGAAGAAACCTCAGTTCTTGTTCAAAATAATTACATGTTTTACATTTAAATTTTAATCGTCTTGGTAAAATAATAGTGCGTTTTATTGTAAGAAGTCTCATTACTTGGTTCAAGTCATTACATGTTTCATACGGAAATCAGATAATATATTGATAAGACTATCCATTTTCTAGCTTCAACAATAGTGTATTTTAGTAGAAGGAGTCTTAGTTCTTGGTTCAACTCTCTAAATGTTTCATACGGAGATCAGATTATATAGTGTGAAAAATATAAATTATCTTGGTTCAATAATGGAGCGTTTTACTGGAAGGAGTCTCAGTTCTTGGTTCAACTCATAAAAGTGTTTCATATGAAGATCAAATAGTATTTTGTGAATTATATCAATTATCTTGGTTCAATGATAGTGCATTTTACTATAAGAAGTCTCAGTTCCAGGTTCAACTCATGAATTGTTTCAGACGGAGCTCAGATTTGTTTCATCTGAACTCCATATATATTGTACAACATATTAATTATTTTAGTTCAATTATAGTGTTTTGATTGGAAGAAGTCTCAGTTAATAAATATATTATAAATTATAGCAAACTGTGAAATTGTTAATGAAGCACGCAGATTTCAAGAAGATATCGTTGTTCTTCAAAGTATTATTAATACCGTACTACCTAGATAAGAACTTCTTTATCGGAAACTGAAACTTCACTGAAATAGAAATAAAACTAACAATTACGTTAGATTTTCCTTAGTATGCAATGAGATATACCTACACAAAAACCTTTTATGAATACAAATTACTCGAATAAACTATGCCTCGAATTTCATCATTAAAACACTGAATAATAACAAGATAATTGATATTTTCTACTATATACAATAAGATATTCATATAAAACTTTTAGTTAGTCAACAAGAACAAAAACTCACTTACAGAAAATAGCCAGCCTGGTGCACTGTCCAGATCTTCCAATCTGATCTCCGCCTTTCAAGTCTGCAAATAACGTAGGTTAATAGTTAAGTGTAGTTCTAAAAGGGATCAACTAAAAACATCTATCATCGTAAAAATAAATAAAATACAATAAATATTTTCAGTTGAAAATTATTTATTTCTAAAATAAATTAAGAAGCATACAATTTTATATTATCATTATCAAAAATATTATACATAATTGTAATAGTTATGTACTGCGCCCCGCGGTTCACCCCGCGTGGTTATGGATGATGATGAAAAGTATCCTGTGTTAATCCAGTGCTTCATCTTCCTCCATACCAAATTATATCAAATTTGGTGCTACCATTTGAGCGTGAAGAAGTAATAAACATACAAACACACTTACAAACTTTCACCTTTATCTACCACCAAATAATATGATTTTTTTCTCATTATAATCAGCACCACATTTTATGTTACGTTATAAATATAAAGTATAGTTGAACACTTTGCTTGTTGAGTCGAGCCTTTTCTTCACCTCCTCCAGTTCAGTTTGGATATCTCCAGGATCCTAAAAAAAAGAGCTACAGTGAAAATATTGCACAATCCATAAACTTTTTATAGATGATAGGCATATTTTGACCACAATCACATATTGTTGAGTAAGTGGTAATATATAGCAAATAGGTTAAACCTAAATAAAATTAAAACTGTCTTTCAAAGTCAGCTTCCAGAAGGCCCAGCTAGATGATTATCACACATAAATCATCTAAACTGCAAATTAGCGCTTAATCAGCGGTTAATCATTATTATAATCTATACAGAATCATGAAATATGATTAGGCACACTTTTAAAAGTTTTGTATACTAACTACTATATTACTATAAAATACTGACTGTGTATATATATGTTATATTATAGTACGTAATAGATAATTTGATGAGATATCTCATCAATATATACCTAACATCATAAGAAAAATATATAATATAATATTTTTTAAATTGTTTGAATATGTGTTTTATACTTGATGAAATTACCTGAAAAACAATAACAAAGTTCACAATCTGCTCCAACGTGGAAAAAAATCTACTCTTGTTTAGTCTTCCTCTTGGGGGTATTGAGTAGCGTAACACTTGTGTTTCATTGGTTAATTTTTGATCTGGAATGGAAAAAAACACATGTATATTCTTGAATATAGGTTTATCTAACAAAAAAATCTATGTGTATATAGTGTAGAGAGGATAGGTATATACATATACATCGAAATTCATTCTGAATAACTAACGAGGAACAGACACATACACAAACACAAACATACATTCGCATTTATAATAATTATAATATTTAAGGATTATTTACCAACATCAGCCTGCTGTTGATCTCTGTCATAAAGAGTTATCTTTAATTCTTGATATGAGTAGGTATGTAATACAATAATAATTATGTATTACGAACCTACCGTTCGTTAACTTGGCTGTACCAACTTAGTGTAACCACACAGCACGTTCCAGGCAAAGAAAATCTAGCAGCCTCTATGATGGATATTTTTGACTATCTACAGTTATTTATATAGTAAGGAACAAACTTACCTAAATGAACACTAGTTGGTTGCTATCTCAAGCACAACTTGAACAAATATTCACTTTATAACACTATATTAAACAAAATTTACGAAAATGCCATTGTCCATTCCACGGCGCGCATACCTTTCGCTCGCAACGGATATTGTGTTGTGTGTAGCCAACATCGCCCTTATACAGTCCCGAAACATATTCGTATCGTGATTATTACCAAATGAGCACATTCGAATAACTTTTCATTTAGGTTGACGATTTGTGTTAAATACAGCCAGTATTTTTAAGAAATAGATGATTACCTATGGCTGTATTATTAGAGAGTCTGTACATATTTGAAATTATTATAAAAGATCGTAAAAAGAAACAGTGACAATCACGATTACAACACAAGAAGTAAAGATAAAATCGCGGTACCAGGTTTTAGTTAGCAAAGACAAAAGTAAAAAGGTTAATTGTGAGCGGTTTTATAATAACATTCCCTAACATATTACAACGCTCACAGAAGGAAAGTTCAAGTTGCACGTGGAAAATAATTTTGATTAAGAAATCCTATTCCAGTTTGTGATTACATAAACGACAAAAATGCTTGAACAATTCCTCTCCTCTGCCAAGCTATCACCTGTCACCTACGTAATTAAAAGAAATATTGAAATTGTTTTTTTATACAGTATGTAAAATATTGTTAAAAGACATTTAAATTAATGGTCCCGAGTTTCTTGCCCGTTGTTCTTGCAGTGGCTCTGTAAATTTTTTTGCTGAACGTGGCAGTGCGTTGTAGAATATTTCAATATTAAAATTTGTAAATGACCTTCATAAGAGCGTCGTAGATGCCTAAATTGAATCAATGATTTTGACTTTGACTTTGATTAAATATCATAACTTAACGAAATTTCTGATTTATCACAAGTTTAGTTTTTGAGATAGACTTCGTGAGTATTGTATAGGCACCCAAACTTAACAAATAGGTCCTCTAGGCCTTGGCCTTCGTCACTTATGGCGGTGAGTATGAACTGTCACGTGGGGGGTCCATGGGTTCCTGCAGCGGGTTTAAGATTCAGTGCATGGTGATTGGGCATTTTACTAATGTTCACCTGGCTAGCTTTCAGATACTAATATATATATTAGGGCACTAGCGGGGTTCAAACCCTGCCGCTTTGCCGTTGTACTATGAGTATTTTAGACTCCCAGCTATTATCTGACTATTAGCTGAAAAACCTTATATTGTTCAAATTATAATTTACTTATTTTATTCTTCATATGAATTGAAACAAGCTTATTCAGCATGCAATATTGCTTATAATGAATAGTATTCTTAGGTTCACGAGTTTCCCCACATCAAGGGAGAACTAGACAAAACTAAAATATTGCAACACTAAATAAAATCGGGAACAGAGAAAACCATCTCAAACTAAAAACTGAGTACTTGGTCTGAAAATACACATTTTTAATGGAGAAATAGTTATTCTTGACTGGAAATTTGTCTTTTTACTTTAAAATTCATGGTTTTGATTGAAGAGCCAGTGAAGAAAACTGTTTTTTTTTTTAATTATGTTTGTTTTTTTTATTCCTCATATTGTATGGTGGGGTGCCGGGCTGAAATGTCACCCCCATCTCTACCCGTGGATGTCGTAAAAGGCGACAAAGGGTAACACACCAGAAGGTGGGCAGCAGCGCCTTCTGAGGAATATATACCTTAAACTGCAATCCCCAAGCCGCCTGCTCAGCGTGGGGATTATGGCAAACCGTCTTAATGGGGGAAGCTCTGTTCAGTGGACAATCCGGCTGATACAGAATGATGTGTATCATTTACTAGTATGTAGATATATGTTTGTTTGACTTCTACATTTAATGGTTTAAAACTTTATTCAAAAGGTGGGGAAAAAACAAAAGAAAAAAATACATTTCGAAATGTTTGTTAGGACTAGCAAAAGTCAACCCTAAGAGGTTGTTAGCATTTTACCAATAATCTTGTATATTTGTAGACCAAAAAAAACATGTTAAGCCAAGATTGCTTTTTTTTATTGAAGATGAGTAACTAATGTTACAATCTATCACTTTGCATTGAAAACTTTAATATTCATGAAGAATATTAAAGTTTTCAATGCAAAGTGATAGAAAGAAAAGAATATACCTAAGTCACTCTCTACAGTAGAGATATATTTTCTTGGTTCAACGTGGGATATAGTTTGATCTCTTAACCTAAGAATGTCGTATCAAATATCAATCAAGAATATGGCGTACACTTAAGTTCAGTATTCGTTTTCTGAAGTGAAGATGAATAACTTCAACAATTAACAATATATCATTATTGACTCAAAAACTTAAAATTCTTCATGTAATATGAGTCATTCTCTGCAATTGAAATTTATTTTCTTGGTTAAATAAAGAGTACAGTTTTGCTGTGATGCTAATGCCTCTTAACCTAAGAACAACGTATCAGTAATCAATCAAGGATGATTTTTCTTTACTGAAAATGATTTACGTTAGCGATTGAGAATTATTCATTATTGACTTGAAAACTTTGAAATTCTTCATTTAATATAAATCACCCTTTGCAATCGAGATTTAGTTTTTTAGTTATAAAATAAAATTGTTTTGCTTTAACACTAATGTCTCTTTACCTAATAATACCGTAACAAATATTAATCAAGAATAAAGGTTTAAGATCAAGATTTGTTTTCTTTACTGAAGATAAATTACTATAACAATTAAGAATATATGATTATTGGCTTGAAAACTTTAAAATTCTTTTAGTTAGATAAGTTTCTGTCTATAATGGACATGTATTTTCTTGGTTCAATAAAAGATATTGTTTTCCTGTTAATCGAAGATTCTTAACTAAAGAATACAATATCAAATAAATATTAAGAATAATCAAACACAGATCAAGATTTGATTTCTTCACTAAAGATGAATAAATACAACAACTAACAATCAATTACTTTTGCTTTGACAACTTTAAAATTCTCTATCTAATATAACTCACTTCTGCAGTTGAGATATTTGTCTTGGTTATATCAAGTATATAGTTTTGTTGTAAATCCAATGTATCTTAGCATGACAATACAAATTCATAGATTAATAAAACAATATATGTCTCAGATTTAGAATACTGTCATTTTTAAGAGTAGAATAATTTTCTTGCTCGGACATATGTATATCCTTGTCATTTATTTCTCTCAATTATTTTAAATGAACAAAAGAAATATCTTGTATTAAGCCCATTGTTGTTGAAAGAATGGAAATATTTTCTTAATCCAATAAAACGTATATTATTCTTGTATAAAATTTCAGATTTCTTACGCTAACTCCGTACGTAATTAGAATGAGAATTCATAAAATATTTCATTCAAAAAGATACTATTTTCTATAGTTAAGAGCAAAAATATCTCTAACCAATAGTTATACTCTTGATGTAAAAATATATGGTGAGAATAATATTATTTATCTTAGAGAAAATGACCTTACTTCACTCAAGAAAATATTTTTATTTTAAGTAAATATATACTTGAGATTAAACAACACTCCCGAGAATAATATTATTCTTGGATTGACACTTTGTCAGGACCCATTTTTTTCCGTGTATATAATGTAAATAAAAACACTTTAGATAGTTACTCGTTGTTACTCTTTATAATCGTTTCAAACTAAATTACATCTTATTTTTTTACTCGCATCGAGGCTTGACACCATCAAAAACAAAAAAACAAATACATTGACAGTACCAAAATAACTACATAATAGGTTTAATATATTAACAAAAAGGCTGCACCAGCCAGTCGCCAACAAACTCAAATCGTGTTAAGTTTCATTGAATTCCATTGAGTAGTTTGGAGTGATGCGCGGCCGGGATACAGACAGACAGATATTAAAAATAATACAGTTTTCGCATCAGTGTCACCTACAGGGTGCTCCCATTATTTTTTTTTTTAAATATATGTTTTTTTTTATGCTTGATAGGTTAGCCTTTGACCACTATCTCACCTGATGGTAAGTGATGATGTGGTCGAAGATGTTGTTCAGGCTAACCTAGAAGTACTGGCTCTCAAGGACAGCTGCCGGGACACACCGTTAGGTGCTTGGCGACAGATTTTCTACTTGAGGGATAGAATACTTAGTAGCTAGCCAGGCGGACATTCGCAAAATGCCCTACCACCATGCTATAACGACTGACATCCTTAGACGACAACCGGGACCGACGGCTTAACGTGCCCTCCGAAGCACGGAAACGCTCAGTAGTAATGTCACTAGCGGTCACCCATCCAACTCATGACCGCGGGCGACGTTGCTTAACTTTGCTGATCGATTGAGAACAGCTATGTAAACTTCGCTACGAGCGCTTCAATGTACAGAATTGGATCTGTAACAGTTTTATTATAAGTATATAGATTGTTATTCGAAGTGATGTAATAAAATTATTTTTAGAAACATAATATTGTTATAATACAGAAAATAAATGTTTGTGGAGTGGAGATATAATATTTTTTAGTAACTTTTATGAAATAGGTTTATTGCATTATTACAACAATGCGCGTTTATAGAATATATTATAATTGACTTCTTTGATATTGTCATCTGTTTTTATCTTGAATTTAGACGATTTACTTTTCATTAGATAGATTCTTTTTGGAAGGGCATGGATGATTATCTAAAATCACTCAATGATTCGGAGGATGGTTTGGAGTAATCAAGAGGACGTGAAGATGACGAACATTATTATATAAACAATGTGCAATTGTTATAAGATTTATAAGTCGATGATGATTCTCCGCTGATGCGAGATGGTGATGCTGATCCTCCGCTAATTGAAAACGATTGTGCTTGGGAAGATATTCAATACCCTGATAGCCTTCTACAGTGGCAAACACCATGCCAATTTTTTTTGCTACTTTTTCACTCAAGAATTGCACCGAGGAATTATTGAAGAAAGTAACCTCTATGATACTCAGAAAAATCTTTCTCACCCGACTCCTATCAGTGTCCTGGACAGGTATATAGGTATTCTCATATATTCATAGATAGTAAAATACCCTAATTTTCGGTTAGTTGGTCTAATAAATATGGATACAAACCCTAAATAAAAATAAACCTTATATACTTCCACTTATTTTGTTAAGTATGATGTAAGCCTATGTTATAATAAGGAAAACAATTGTTTAAATATTTTTCGAGTGGTCTGTGGCTCTAAAAAGGTCAACAATGTTTTTGTAGATGCGAAGACGCTTCTTCTTCCAACTGAGGATTCTGCACCTTTAGATGGTATTTTATGGTGAGGAAGATATTATTGATAAATAATATCTTCCTCACATAACCATGAAAATTTTCCACTTAATTAAAACCCAGTCCTTTAAAAAGGACAAATAAAAATAATGCATTTATCTATCTAACGCCTGATGTCTGTTTTACTGTACAAATATGATTTTATTAGAAATAATTGCTTAGAATGGCAAATTAATTATAGAAATACTTAGCCCAGCGCATTTATAAACAGTCCAAAGGTGTCTAAAAGTCTTGTCTGGCTGTTCATAGGGGAGTGTTGGTTCCGACACTAATGTAGTGAAAGTTGGGTACAGCAGATAAAGCATGAATGTAGAATAAATGCAGTGGAGATGAGAGCATTGAGGAGCATGCTTGGAGTAAATCGAGAAAGGTATGTTAACCCTTTATGCGGCTCTGTCCAAATATTGCCCACCATACATTACGTCCCTTTTCTCCAAAAATATTCAAGCAAACGGATCGCCATTGTTCATAGTTGTCAGCTGTATAATTCAGTGCAACGAAACGTGAAAAAAAAAATATGGCGTTGATTTCGTACAGCTGTATCTTGTGTGTCAAAATTTGGTGAATTTTTGTTGCGCATTCTAAATCTGTATACATCATCAATAATCATGGAAAAAAGGTAAGATTTGAATTAGAATTTGTTACAAATATTTTAATTATTACCTAGAAGTTACTATTTTACTGTTTAGATCCATTTTATTTACAAATTTGGCAAAGAGTTGTGATGTCCATATATTGGACAGAGACTGTTTCGGTAGATTAGTTGATGTCCATATATTGGACAGAGACTGTTTCGATATTTTCGACTGGTTATGTTTGGAATGTTTCACATTGATTTTATTCGTCTTAGCTATTTATTATTATTATTTTCAGAGATCCGAAAAGTCGTTGTCTGATCAACAACTTGAGAAACTTATGGAAGATTTGTACGGCATATCTGAAGGCGAAAATTCGGGAAATGGGAATGAGAGTGACGAAAACGATGAACCTGCTTTCAACCCACCTCTATCGAATAAAGAGTTATTGGATCTACTGGAAAATGAAAAATCATCAGATACACATTCACAGGTGAGACTGTTTCCAACTCTCCATCAAACCCAGAGCTTCCGGCAGATGGACAAGCAACACACTCACAGCTTATAATACCTACTCCGAGTACTATCTCCAAACAAATGTTTTTATTGAAGATTTAGAAGACCGGGCTAATGACCCTGATGACTCCGATATTTTATTGAGTTCATTGCAAGCTCAGAATGTTTCAGATACATCTGACACTGACGACGATGATGTATGGAAGAGAGTACCATTTTCTCACGAAGTACCGATAGATAACTTTGACACAAAGCCCATAACATCTGCTAATTTTATATCAAATAGAAGTACTCCTTTAGTTTACTTCAAAACTGTGTTTTCTGACGAAATCATGCTGCTATATTAGAGCAAACAAATGTGTATGCTACACAAGAGAAAACCAAAGATTGGGAGCCTGTCACCCAGCCTGAAATACAGGCATTCATAGGGATGCTTATCCTTATGGGCATCCATCCGCTACCAAACCTTGACTTGTACTGGTCATCAGATCCTTTATTTAGAGTCACTGAAATTGCAGACATCATGACCGCTAAGAGATACAAAGAGATTCTGAAATGTCTGCACTTGAATGACAACAGTAAAATACCAAAAAAAGGCGAACCAAACTACGATAAACTGTATAAAATTCGACCTCTGCTTGATTGTATGAATACATTATTTCAAGAAGCTGCTACAACTACTAACTCGCAGAGCATTGACGAGTGTATGATAAAATTCAAGGGAAGAAGTACTCTAAAACAATATATGCCTAACAAGCCGACAGAAAGAGGTTTCAAGGTATGGGCGAGGTGCAACAGCGAAACAGGATACTTGTACGAATTCGAAGTTTACACAGGGAAGAAGGAAAATGCTACAGAAGTAGGACTAGGGGCTGCAGTAGTCAAAGGTTTATGTGAAACTTGATTGAACAAAATGTGGGAAATATACACGTAGCATTCGATAACTTCTTCTCGTCAACAGAACTGGTAATTTTTTTATATGAAATTAAAATATATGCTACATCTACAGTTCGCTCGAACAGAAAAAACTTACCCTTGATTATGAAAAACAAAAAAATGAAACTGGAGAAAGGAAAACACAAATGGCGTGTAAATGGCGCTGTGGGTAGTTTTGTCGGGATGGACACTAAGTCGGTGTATATAATGAGCACTGCTTTTTGTCCTGGTGACACATCTATTTGCAAAAGAACACAGAAAGATGGATCAAAAAAAGAAATAGCCTGCCCTACTGCAGTATTGCAATACACAAAGAGGATGGGTGGTGTCGACCGATTTGACCAGAAGCGTGGATCTGGTCAAATCGGTCGACACCACCCATCCTCTTTGTGTATTGCAATACTGCAGTAGGGCAGGCTATTTCTTTTTTTGAGAGAGTATACCCAGTTGCAAGAAGAAGCCGCCGTTGGTGGACCAGAATCTTTTATTTCCTTGTTGATGCTGCTATCACAAATGCACATATCCTGCATATGAAAAATCCTAGGGTACATATGCCTTTGACCAATTTGCAGTTCAGAACAATGTTAGGCAGAAATTTGATTACATAAACGACAAAAATGCCTGGACGATTCCGCCTCTGCCAAGCTATTGCCTGTCACCTACATAATTTAAACAAATATTGTAATAACTCTATTACAAAGTATGTAACACATTGTTAAAAGATGTTTAAAAGAATGGCCCCGAGTTTCTTGCCCGTTCTTCTCGCAGTGGCTCTATATAATTTATTTGCTGAACGTGGCAGTACAATGTAGAATATTTCAATACTAAAATATGTAATTGACCTTCATAAGAGCGTCGTAGACGCCTAAATTGAATAAATGATTTTGACTTTGACTTTGATTTGGTCAACAATTTCTCATCAAGAAAGCGAAGGATCTCAAACTTGCCCAATTTCGTCACGAAAAAGCCAAAGATAAACAGCCGACAAAAAACTATGTACGGAATACCAGATGAGCTTAGACTACATGATGTCGGAGCACATTTGCCTGGGCCTCTCCCAACTTACAGGGATGCCGGGTGGTGCTGTCCATATATTGGACACCATGTTTATAGAAAAATAAAAAAAAATATGTTCAAAAATAAATATCCGATTGACGTAAGTACAAGTATTTTTATTTCTTTATATATGTCAGTTTTCTCTGCCTTATAAAGTGTTAAGATGGTTTGGACAAGTGGAGAGAATGAATGAAATGAGAATTACTAAACAGGTATACATGGGACAAGTGAACGGAAGTGTTGGAAGGGGAAGACCTAGGCGAACGTTCCGAAATCAGATTGAAGACATTCTGAAAAAAGGCCAGGTGAAGAGTACCCTAAACCGACGCTTATGTATAAAAGGATTGATGAATGTAGATGAAGCGAACGAGATATGTAAGGATCGTAGTAAGTGGAAATCCGTGATCTCTGCCAACCCCTACGGGAAAGAGGCGTGATTTTATGGATGTATGTATACTTATACTATACATTCGTTTGTTGTAAATAAATTTTATCATTTCATTTACTGACTATGAAAATAATTTTGTGGGCTAATAATTCTAAAATACTGTACAATCCTGCAAATCTTGCAAATCCATGGGACTGACAGTATCAACCTTGCAGACTTTGATGGGTGCTGGATTACATTCCCTATCAATGACTGACATGGCAACTAATGTGTAATAAATAAAACATTTAAAAAACCTTTAAAAACCTTAAATTCAGTGTACCTTATTATTTGGCTTCACAAAAGAAGATCTTTGTCTATTTTGTTCTAAAGCAAACACTTATAACGAAATTATACAATAACACAACTCAAGAAAAGGAATAGTTGATGAGATAGACAAAAATGTTTTTACATTTTGTTTGTCGAGCCCATATACAAGAATATGGGTAATGGTGTTCCATTTAATTGTGAATCTAAGTTGATATCAATGCATATGTTCTCTATAACAAACATCAAACCAAAGACCAAATCAACACAAAATTTGGTAGATAATTGACGACTGCTATGAATTCAATGATTCGATATGCCACTTAAAACATTTAGTAAAAGATATCATCTTTAGTATATGGAAAACATGTAGAATATGCCCAACAAAGCTCCACAGAAACACAGGACATACATGAATTTGTACAGGAACCCAATGGATAAGAAGTATTTAAAAAAATTGCAATGTTAACTTCGCCACATGTAAAGATCACATGTCAACAGAAATTAGCTAGAGGACTGTGGAGGAATGGACAATGACTGACACACTTTCAAGGTACGAAGAACAAGAATTTTTGAAAAAATTGGCATGCACCATTGTTTTAATCACATAATGCAAAGATGCATTGTCAACACCAAATTGGCTAGAAATAAAAAACCTTCAGCTTAATATACTTGGAAAACATGTAGAGAGACGACCACCATGCGGGTGCCGGGTCCATAGTGTTGCAGAGGAAGAGGCTAGAGAGGCCTGGGACTTGCAACCAGGAGTAGGGTTGAGGGGCCTTTATGATATATCAATGCTCTTCTTCACGGCTCAAGCTTCCTCCCCTACCTAACCAAATTTGGTAAGATCCTACTAATGCCGACTTAGATACACATTCTAGGATGGAAGTTACGGTTCTTCTTGGTAAGCCAAGGTCTTTATCACGATTGACGATGCCAAGATTGGCATCATCAGGACCACTATGTCCTAGTTATGAATGCCATTCCATTGTTATTATTATTGCCGATGCCAATGGGTTAAGTAGGTTGTATAGGGATTTCGCTGGTGTACCCCTTGCTCCAACTTCTACAGCATATAAATTAACCAAATAACCGTTTTTGGTTAATTCATTTGTTAGGTCATAATATTTGTTTATTTTTATTGTGTGGTCTTTAAGTATGTTTGTTTCCACGGCACAGTAAGTTCTATAAGAACTATGGGTTTTAGATTTTTTGAGTATAGAAAAATGTCTGGTCTGGATGACGAAACACCAACATCCTCAGGAATTTTGAAGTGTTTTTCATATGAGTCCATCAAAGGAGTCCAAACGAATATGCCCTCCAAAGCTCCACCAGAAAACAACACAATATTAAGTTTTTGAAAAAATTGCCATGCTTCCTTGTACACATGCAAAAATGTCAACATAAAATTGGCTAATGAATTGTGGAGGAATGGAGAATAACTGATAAGCATTCAAGGTCTCAATATGCCACTTAAAAAACCTTTGAAATGAACTGAAATTTATCTATTGTTTTAACAAACAACATTTAACTTATATATATCAGAGCAGATATATTTAGCACATGATATCATCACTGGTACTTGGAAAACATGTAAAATATGGCATCTGAATCTCCACAGAAACAATCACAAATATGTTTTTATATGTGTTGGAACCAAAGACATGGTTAAAGATTTTTGGAAAAATGTGCGCTTCATTGTTTTCTTGACATAAAAAGATGCACTTACAATTTTTGTCAACACGAAATTAGCCAGAAATAAAAATCTTTTGGAAAAGATATCACTCTTGTACTTGGATATCATCAAAATATGCCCTCTGATGCTCCACAGAAAAACAACACATGTATGTGTACTGGAACCAACAAACGAAATGGGACAAGAGTTTTTGAAATATTGAAACGCACCATTATTTTCTTCACATGCGAAGATGCACTGTCAACACAAAATTAGCTAAAACAATGAAGACAACCGACACGCGTTCAAAGTTTTGATATGCCACTTGAAAAATCTTTTGCAAGTTATATCATCAGTAATACTTGGAAAATATATAGCATATATGCTACGAATACTTCGAAGCTCTACACACAGACGTATATACAAAGTTACTTTATGACACAGACATCATTTTTCTGCTGGAACCAAATCCATGGATTTCTCCGTAATTTTCACATGCATCGATTCATGCATCGATAGTAATCTTTGGTTGGATTCACTGTCAAACAACCATCCAATCCAAATTCCAAATAGTTCCAGTATATACAAAGTTACTTTATGCCCGTCCCGCCATATTCGTTTCCATTCCATAGATTAGTGTTTTTAGTGTTGTTATAGTGTTGCCGTATTTTAATTTCGAAAATATACAGATAGTTCATACAATCCAATAGGTCAAGAATGATTGCTTGACTTGATTACATGTGCAAGAGCGAGCTAATTAGTCAGTGTCAGTGCGCACCGTAATAAATTAATCAGTGCAAGCAAGCAGTGACAAGTGAGCAAACGTGTTTCTTTCCTTTATTTTCAAAGTAAAAATAATTATAATTTTGTTATAAAATATGGGCGATTTTTCGAGAAAAAAATAATTGAAAATGAATAGTTTAATGGAAAAGATTGTCCAAGTACTTCAGCACTGCAAAGTACTAGTAAAACTGAATTAACAAAACAACAAACTTTAGTTAATATTTGTGATGTGGGTTTATATCTGGATTCTAACGTACCTATCAGTGATGAAATACAGTTTATTAAAGTATAGTTTAATTGCTCGAAACAGCGTGGAAACCTCCGCAAGATAATGATTTCAAGCAGGACATCGATCATAAAAACGAAACACAACAACGTGCATTTCGCCACGAGTGGCTCACAGCATACCCTTAGTTAGCCTATTCTGCTCAGGCTAAAGGACTAGTTTGCCGTACATGTGTATGATTTCCCGCACATATTCATCGAGGCAGTACTCAAGGGCCATTTATCGTTCGGCAATGCAAAAAATATAAAAAATTTCATGTGTCCGAAATCTTATGGAAATAGCCAGTAGCATCGTGGATCGGTTATACGTTTTAAAAATGTTCTGGTAAATCATGCATTACTGATATTGCCTACTAATTATTGTGAATAAAAAATGATTTCCAACAGACGGCTTTTTATTTCAATATTTCCTGTTGATCCCGAGATTCCCAATGGGTGCAAGTGCACCACCTGGCCACCCCCCTGCCGGTGCCCATGAATGTCACAAGTTAAAGCATTCAATCATTTAAAAAAGATAAGTCCGAAACCGGAATGCTACCCGCATTTTGGATTTCGGGTCTCAAATCTAATAAAATGGCATTTGACTGTTCAGGGTCATGTTCAAGAAGATAAACCCAGTGTGAGTTTCGTCCGCCAATTATTAACTGGTTGTCTATGGTTTTCATCCGATTTTCATGAACGGTTTTTAGAAATGGAGTTCGGGCATGAAAGTCAAATGGAAAGATTGTTTATTATGTACTTTTTTCCGAAAATTGTTTTTATTACAGTGTTTGAACTGTTTGAACCTCTAGTTGGATTAATAACAAATACATGATGATATAAATCAGTCCAGCTCCTAAATTCGGTAAGACGACATGGAAATGTAAGTGCGTTCATTTGAATTAACTTTTCCTATATATACCAAAAGCTTTCTTCGGTTTTCCTTTTGGATAGTATGTAATATGTTTACTCAAATAGATAAAAAGTCGCAACGAATTGTAAATTTTACGATTAGCATTACTGATCATTGTCATTCATTGAACGAGTGATAAAAGAGACAGATGAGAAAGTGTGGGATGCACAAGCAGGGTTTAGAAAGGGAATGGGATGTACGGATCAGGTCTTTTCTTTACGATGCATAGCCGAAAAATGCTTGGCGAAAAGCCAAAAGGTCTATTGCGCTTTCGTAGATTTTGAAAAGGCTTATGATAGGGTGAATAGGCATGAACTGTGGTCAGCGTTGTCTATGCATGGGCTGAATGGTAACCTAATCCAAGCGCTGAAATCCCTCTATAAGGATTCCAGTGCTTGCGTTAGGATAAATGGGACTTACACTGATTGGTTTAACATCGAAAAAGGTGTTAGACAAGGATGTGTAGCGTCACCGTGGGTGTTCAACTTATTCATGGATAATTGTTTGACAAACCTGAAAGACAGTGAATGTGGATTAAGAATGAACGAGTTACGCATCAAATGTCTTCTCTACGCTGATGACCAAGTAATACTTGCGTCGTCGGTAAAAGAGTTGCAGGAGATGGTAAATGTTATGCAAGAGGCTTTAGAAAGAAAGGGAATGAAAATAAATGTAAGTAAGACGAAAGTGATGGTGTTTGAACGAGATGATAGAGTGACCGATTGCAATATTGTGATTGGGGGTGAAAAAGTGGAACAAGTGAAAGAGTTTGTATACTTGGGATCCATGTTTACAAAAGATGGTGAGTGTGAAAGTGATATAGAAAGGAGAGTGAACGCTGGAAACATGGTAAACGGAGCATTGCACGCTTTTATGAACAGTCAGAAGGTGTCTAAAAGGCTCGTCTGGCTGTTCATGGGGGAGTATTAGTTCCGACACTGATGTATGGTAGTGAAAGTTGGGTGTGGCAGAAAAAGCATGAAAGTAGAATAAATGCTGTGGAGATGAGAGCATTGAGGAGCACGATTGGAGTGAAACGGAGTGACAGGATAAGGAATAGTGTGATAAGGAAACGATGTAGTGTGAATGAGGGTGTAGTGACAAAAATAGAGAAAGGTATATTATGATGGTTTGGACATGTGGAGAGAATGAATGAAATGAGAATGACTAAACAGGTATACATGGGACAAGTAAACGGAAGTGTTGGAAGAGGAAGACCTAGGCGAACGTTCCGAAATCAGATTGAAGACGTTCTGAAAAAAGGCCAGGTCAAAAGTACCCTAAACCGACGCTTATGTACGAAAGGATTGATGAGTATAGATGAAGCGAAAGAGATATGTCAGGATCGTAGGAAGTGGAAATCCGTGGTCTCTGCCTACCCCTACGGGAAAGAGGCGTGATTTTATGTATGTATATGTAATTCATCTCTTTACCGCCGCCGGTCTGAGTGCACGAACGTGATCTTTGCTTAT
This sequence comes from Plagodis pulveraria, assembly GCA_963890685.1. NCBI lineage: Eukaryota > Metazoa > Arthropoda > Insecta > Lepidoptera > Geometridae > Plagodis > Plagodis pulveraria. The sequence goes on from OY982967.1 coordinate 24,010,529, forward strand.
TGTTGTTTCGCCAAGTTCATTGATTTATTTCTTTCTGTGACATTGTGTTTGTTGTTACGTAAAACCGCAAATAACTAAACTATTACAATTAAATATGTAAACAATTTTTTTTTATATATTGAATAGGGTTAGAACAAAGTGACAGCTGAAAAATGGAGGAGCTACGAAGCGCACATTATAAAAGATGAGGACAAAATGTGCCAAATTGATACCGTTTCCGACATGTTTTTAATTAATTTAGTGGACAGGACACAATATTCCCATACTGAATAAAATATTATTGAAACAACTTGTTTGTTTTTACTATAGTGCGCGCGGAACTAGTTGGCCGCGCCTTAAGTGGCGACAGCGCCACCTAAGGCGCGGCCAACTAGTTCGGTAAGCACTATAAACGTATTTTTTATTTAAGGAGCTTTATTCCGACGTAATAAGGCCGCTCTGTTTAAAAAATCAACCTTAATAAATAATCATTACAATTATGCAATTACTAAATATTATGTAGTACTTGTCATCCCTAAATTGTATAATGTACTATTGCACTCTCATTAAAACCCTATCTCATAGTAATATAAACCGTTTCTATAGTAAATTCACTCTTTAAGACAAGAACTTTTACGAAGACTTCAAAATATGAAAAAACAATACAGCTTACTGAAGTGACGAAGTTAAGGAGTTAAATAATTTTATCACAGAACTATTTTTGTATCGTCAAAAAGTGGCAACACTCTTACGGCACTTTACTCCGTCTGATTAGCAATCCGACTTATATGGGCGTATACCATTTGACGCTCAATTCGTTATTTTCGATAATTTTGATCACAATGAATTTGGTATCTTTGTTTCATATTAATGTGGATCCATAGATGCAAATTGTGGTCAAAATTATCGAAAATAACTCAAATAGAATACGGCCTAAGTATATACTGAAAAAAAAACTAACTATACTCTGGTTTTTAATTCGAGATCAAAAATGTAAACAAAGAGGCTACCACGGATGGAGCATTTAATGTAAGAAAAATATTTAATGCTATAATTTATTACAATATATGAAACAATAAAACACTTTTTTTATGCGCGTACATATTTACGCTTATATTCAAGCTTGAAAAAAAATGGGTAAGATTTTTTGGTTTTTAATAGCCACACTTGCGGGATTGTCGAAATTTTCCAGCTTGTGCCTTTTTGCTTACAGACCCACCAACTTATCTGTTCAGGTGGCAGAAAAAAGAATTAAAACTTTCCCTCAAATTGTGACAGTCTGTAGTTGATTTCCATGACCAGTAGCGCTCTCGACTCGAAAACTGCACAGTTAAGTTGGTGGTACTAGGTATATTCGTTCGTATTTGTTGTGTTCCTCGCCGATTGTTTTTATTGTTGTTGTTGTTGAATTTCGTGTTATTGTTTATAGTTGTTTTCAGAGATTTGCGTTTAGTTTTTGTTTATTGCTACGAAAGTTTATTTTCGTAATAAGGAGGCAGGAGCCTCCAAAACAAAGCCTGGACCGGGCTCTTCAACAACGAAACTCGTATTTTCTCCCGTTAAGAGACGTCCTCGCAAGTCTTTGAGTGCTTCCGGAAAGCTGATGATTTATGAATTATTAAAATTTAAGTACTTATAATTTATGAAGTTTATAATTATTTACGCAGGTAGTTTGGACGTAAAGTTTTTTTTAATGTTATTGTGATGGAAAAATCCCGAGGTCCACCTGATTTTAAGCGGTAACCACTGCCTATAACAAATACATTTCATCACAAGGGATAAACTGCACTGCGCCTGTCACCCTGAGACGTACAGTTGTTGAGTCTCATGTGCCTTTAATTTTACTTGCACTCGAGGACTGCTGCCGGAACACACTGTTAGGTGCTTGGCGACAGATTTTCTACTTGAGGGTGGTAGTTAGCCAGGCGGGCATTCGCAAAATGCCCTACCACCATGTGGTAAACTTCAAGTCGGCAGTGTGATTCGAACCATGGACCTGCGGCACCGCAGTCCATAGCTATAACCACTCGGCTATCATTGCTTCATATAATCATCATATAAATCGAAACATCCACCGTTGAATAAGGTTCCATTGGGCAGATTTGCTGAAATCCCAACAGTAGGCGGGCGTCTTGAGGATCGCAGTAGAAGTTGTCAGTTCTTCTTCCTACATTTCGGTATTTTTGTGGCCCAACAACCCATGGGATGCCGGGATACAATGTCACCCCTATTTCTTCCCGTGGGTGTCGTAAGAGGCGACTAAGGTAAATATAAAATATATTATAGGTATGGAATTATTTCAATGTAATAAAAATATGTGATACTTGGCGCAGCAGGGTGCGCCGCTACGTAAGCACGCGAAGCATAGGGGAACCTGTTGTACCTTGGTCACATTTTCATTCAACAATTTTTGAAAAAAAAAGCGGTTATAGGTTCTGCGATGAAACAAATTTTAGCTGGTAGACGAACAAATATGGTTCATAATATAAATTATACAAAAGCATAGATCATCCTTTTTACAGGTTTTACATAAACTAAAAAAAGTTTGGAATGTTTATCATGGTACAACAGTTGATATATATATATATATACAAAGGTTGTTTTTTTTGTTTATTTTTTATTTTTTCCTTAATATCTAACAATTGGTATAAGTTTCATGGCTAAATTATCATGAAGGTCGCTCGCATCTTCACTAGTCTTCAAGTAGTGTTCATAATGCCTCTTTAAAGTACATCTTGACAAGTTAAAATGTTCGGCAGCCCCTCTTAATGAGTTTTTTTTTTCTTTAACTAGTTTAATAACACTAGAAGGTGCTGTTTTAGCAATAGGAGTCCGTTTGATGTTGTTTTTGCTATGAGGCATTTAACCTGTATAAACAACAATATAATAAGTATGTGCGTTCCTAAACAGAATTAACAAGAATACATTTGAATGTAGGTACCTTGACCGTATGACCAAGGTACAATTGTTTTACTATGGTCAAGGTACAACACCCCTATCCTTTTATGTTTATTCGCACATGTAAATATGGAGGTTATGATTAACTCAAACAAGCATACTACATTCTAAACTTGGCTAAAGTACTTGTTTAAATCAAATGGTTTTAAAAATTGAAACCTTTTTGTACCTTGAATCCATTTGTACCTAGAGCCACTTATTTTTTTGAAATGTTCGCGCCTTTTTCCGTCTCTTTGTCTATGGTATAGCGAACTTTGACAAGACTAATCAACATGAAATTAACGTTTTTGCTGCAAAAAAGATGAATATTTCAAATTTTTCATTTCTTTCATTACTTCTGTTATTTACTACATACATTTTTAAAACCATTTGATTTAAACACTTTAGCCAAGTTGATTAAAATGTTTAAGTTAGGTATTACGAAAAAAAATGATTTTAATCATATAAATTCTGTTGATTGATGTGTCATAGATATTAGATAAGATTATAAAGATATTTATGGCGTGTTGAAGCTGGAAATAATAAAAATATTTGCTATTTGTCGAGAAATATGGATTTTATTTGATGAGTTCTAACTATGACCAAGGTACAACATAGGCGGATCTAGGTACATCGCCACTGTTGTACCTCGATCAACATTCCAAACTTTTTTTAGTTTATGTAAAACCTGCAAAAAGGATTATCTATGCTTTTGTATAATTTATATTATGAACCACATTAGTTCATCTAACAGCTAAAATTTGTTTCATCGCAAAACCTAGAACAGCTTTTTTTCAAAAAATCGTTGAATGAAAAAGTGACCAAGGTACAACAGGTTCCCCTATACATGTTGCACCAACAATAATAAACATAAACTAGTTTACATTATCATTTACTAAACTTACATTGGCTTAATATGTAGAGTACTTAAATAGGTATGTACCCCTGAGAAAAGTTGTAATTACATGTAAATGGCATCTTAGGCCAGTATTACGTTACCTACCGTATATATACGATAGTTAAAGCTGTGTCTCCACTAAACAAAAGTTAGCAACATCAAAGCTCTCTACCTAAACAGTGGCAATAACAAGTGCTGAACCCAAAAATTGGCTTAATACGTCTGTAAAGTTTAAAGTTTCTAGCTTTGCAGAAACTTGGTAGTAACTTTTGTTGGTGGAGAAACATCAGTGACTAAATATAGGGAAGGCAATGACTGATATTCCTTTAGGGAAACGTAGTTTGAATATCAGCTAACACCAAAAAAAAATTATGATACGCATGCAGATAACTATAAGTTTATTGTTGAAACATAATTAATTTTACAATTTCATGTAATTTGTTGGTACACAGGTAATACATAAGAACATGTTTCTCCTATGAAGGCGTACAATATGAGAGATGAAGTCATTTCTAACAACAGAGAAATATGCAAAATTCATTAAAATAATAACATTACAAATACTATAGTGGTTTAAAAAATAATTAATATTGAATATGTATGTCACACATAATGATCCATAATTAATTAGAAATAACTTGCCATTATTATAAAAGTTCAGAATTATAATTCAGATTAAATAAATAATATAATGTAAAAAGTGGTTTCTAATATTATGTCTAGACTAAGATTTTTGCAAATAAATATTTATCTTATCTTACTTTAACTATAATCCTGTATATATGATAGAGTAACAGGGGTCATAAGCACTCATGGAAGAAAAATACATTTATGTTGGGGAAATTCGGCAAGAATACCTGCTAATAATAGCTTGATCTAATAACATCAAGCTCAAAAAACACACTATTGCTTCAACAATGGCTAGCATAGTTCTTATATATAACAATATTTTATTAAAAACAAGGTTTATAAACTTTTAAAGTTCATCACTGGTAACATTGAAAGCGCCTTACATTACTTGTAATACGAATGACTAGTTAACATTTTAAAGTATATTGTAATTAGGCTTAGACACTATGCAATAATTCATATATTAATTACTTGAAATGGTATCTAAAACGACGAAGAAACAGGAAAATATATAAAATTCTACCCGTACATGTTATATCTTAAAATACATTTCGTTTCCGTTTTTTGTGTTCATTTGTTATTGTGACGAAACAAGTCCACATGATGTTAAACGGACTAACCTGCATTACATTTATGCATTTCATTCAGTGACGAATCGCACTGCGCCCTACACCTTGAGACATGGTTTTTAAGTCATGTGCCTGTAATTTACTACTTGTGGGCCTCGAGCTTGTTCCGTCACAATAACATAAAAAAAAAAATTGCTTTCCATACATTAAGTGATCAAGTTTTACAGCGCTGCGAACTGGCTTCGCGTACAACATACACAGAGCGAATTACGTACTTGATACAAAGTTCTTAAATAACATAGGGTAAGTACTATTGAATACTGATTAAGTAATTTTTAAGGTATACATCAACAACGTTCTACAAAAACAACATTTTATAGAATATGAGAGTTATTAACAAAACACAGCATGCTACTAAATTAGCAGTTATTATAAGCGAAAACATCTATAATTACTTTTTCTACCTTAAAAATCGATAAGCGGTGATAAGGTAAACGTGATAATTCTAAATATTCAGCGTTAATTCAGATAAAAAAAATATTATACAGTATGTCTTTTTTGTACCATGTATACACTAGCTTTAACACTCCGTTACACGCGCGGGGCACAAATGTGCCCCAGGTATAAATATTTAATTGTTATTTTAAAATATATGGACCACCCTATATCCTGATGTATTTGTTAGTGAGTCGGCAACAACGACAACGCACGGGTTTATTTTTTATCAACACATTAGTCATACCAGAGTTTCCTTATTTCCTACGTTTTGAATAGAAAAAGCGATCATTCAACTAAAACAACACTACTTGGGAATGTGAAGGGACCATACATTATTGTATTTTTTTATTAGTTTGCGACAAAGAAGTAACTTTCTTTGTTACGGTTCTAAGCAAAAATAAACAATAATTTTGAAGACACTAACTCTATTTTAAATTTATATTCTATTTTATAAGTAATCCTCGTTTAAAAAGGGACACAGTGGTGCCCCGTGCGTGTAATGATGTGATAAATAAGACTGCGTGTAACGGAGTGTTAACAATATCTAAATCTTGCAATGTTCTTCATTGTTCACGCCATTTAATTAAATTTGTTAAAATTCTAGTATATATGATACAAAAATGGTTGTATACTATAATAATTATAAGACATACTGTACCTACCGATGCAACACTGTACATCGATCTTACCTTACCACGCTTGCAATCTTAATATTACAAATAAATAAGTAAAAACTATAAAAAAATCTCACTTTGTTAAACAACCACACGAAAATATTAAAATGCTTATGATCTCAACGTCGACCCTAAAATGTATGCTCCACAAACACAACATCCCGCATCAAATAACGCCTATTCGAGCACTTACAATTTAGCTTAAAGATCTTAAAACTCATGAAACTTCGCTCCTACAAATTTTGAGTGTAGGTAAAACTAATAATACATAACCAAACGATCATTATTGTCGTACTGTATAACATGCCATAAACGTTTACACCCCCACACTATAGACGATAATTTCTAAAACCAAAAAAAAAGAGTCAGCCATAAACTTGTCTTAAACATTGTAATTTAAGTTTACCCGTAAACAAAATTAAACTGTTATAAAATTATTAGATAAAAATCTTTGTTAGAAAATGTACAAAATGTACATAGACACTGGCGTTTGACATAATTAAGAAAAAAGTTAACCGAAAAAGCATAAAAAATAAATTATGTTTGCATTTCCCGCCAAAGGTGTAAGTGCTCAAAAGTAATAAAATTCTACCTAATAAATTTAGTCCAAAATCACAAAATGTATCAATAAAAGTAACTAATTAATTAATTGTCTACATTAATAAGTATATCATACTAATACATTAGAAAGATTCGAACAATCACAATAAGTTAAGAAAACACTGTTAAATATATGTTTACCAATAAATAGTTTGCTAACAAGTTGTTAGATTTAAATTTAACATAGAAATTTGCAAGAGATCTTAAAAGCACCAATAAGTGAAAGGCATAAGTATAACTAGAAACTCTGAGGCATTGGTTTATTTACCATCATCCACCACTGTCACATCATCAGCCTAAAGACGTCTGAACAACCGCTTCGCTCATAGATCGCCACAATGAACGTTTATAAGCCACTTGCATACCTTGGCTCCTCGCGACTGTTACGATGTCGTCAGTCCACCAAGAAGGGTTGGCACTGTCATGCGGTAATGTAACATTTCTGATAGCTCTCTATTAACTGGGTATCTAGTATTGTCTTTTGACAATGAAACTTATCAGATATTGCCGTCAAGTACGGTAGAACTAACGCGTACCGGCAGACTTATTGTCTAACTAGAATGGTAGGTAATAGAAATGAATTTAATCTATTTTTATATTGATCATTTTTATATTAGTTCACTTCAACATGTAATTATTTTGTTTACCTATATGACTATTTAATGAAAGCAAATATTTTTAATTTATTTTAATATTTCTTCGAGAATGAATCTCGATGTGTCATGTCAAGTGTCGCGAGCCAAGACATCCTGAGGATGCTTCGTGTAGAATTGAAACGCGTCGAAAATTCTTCCGGTTTGGCTGCGTAGCATTTGTAACGCCACATCGGCTTAACACGAAAATTAGGCGGTATTCTCACTAGATAATTTTTAAGTGTTTTATTAAATCATTAATTTAATGTTCTCTTAAAATATTTGTTATAATTAATATGGATTTCCGCAAAGTGACGCCTGAATCTATTCATTATTACTATCTATTTAAATGGGTGCATAAGTAGATAACAATTCTAATTGCTCTTATAAACTCCGTGATTAATAAACACGTTAACAAGCTCTACCTAAACCTAACATAGGTGTGAGTGTCAAGTTTGTAAGGGAAGATATATAGAGACATACCCTCACTTAAGCAAGGACAGAACTGCAAGGTACTCTGGTACTCTGTATGGTGGAGATTACAAATTAAAGTGTATATTTAAAATATACGTTCTATTACCATTCAAGTTGGATAATAAGACTGCGTATTCATTTCATTCCGGGCCGAATGACAATCAGAAAACAATGGCCCTTGACCATTTCGGCTGACACGATCTTTTTATAATTACACTATCATTTCTAGTATTGCACGTAATTATAGGTGGTGTTTTTGTCACTATAATTTTCTATATAATAAATTAAATAGTTATGGCATGAATTGGCTATCAATATTTACTAAGAATAATAAGGAATATGTTAAACGGCACTCTTCATTTCTTGTTTCACGCAGGACTTGAACGCTTCCCAGCCTTCGTTTTTGGCGTACGACTGGAAAAAAAATTAACACATATATAAGTATACAAAATCACAAATTTACGAGCGATAAAATTATAGTCATGTGCGGGATTCGAACCCGCGTCCATCCACCCCTTTAGCCGGGGTATGCTCTAACCAATTGAGATGGAGCGACACCTATAGTACAAATTGCGTTGTACTACAAACAAGACCAATTTTGCAATTGGTTTTATACTTATAAATGATGACGCAACCTTATAATTTTAATATTGTTATGTTTGCAATAACGCCTGCTTGGCGAATTACATCACAAAATTACAAATTTACAATATTAAAAAACATATATAAGTTGTTGTATAATAATAAACACAACATAAATAAACAGTATTGGTTCCGACACGAATGGATGGTAGTGAAAGTATGAAAGTAGAATAAATGCAGTGGAGGTGAGGGCATTGAGAAGCATGATTGGAGTCAAACGGAGTGACAGGATAAGGAATAGTGTGATAAGGGAATGATGTGGTGCGAATGAGGATGTAGTGACAAAAATCGAGAAAGGTATGTTAAGATGGTTGGACATGTGGAGAGAATGACTAAACAGGTATACATGGGACAAGAGAACGGAAGTGTTGGAAGGGGAAGACCTTTTTTTTTTATTTTTTTTTTATTGTCATGAGGAAAATGCATTTTGGAAGGGGAAGACCTAGGCGAACGTTCCGAAATCAGATTGAAGACGTTCTGAAAAAAAGCCAGGTCAAGAGTACTTTAAACCGACGCTTATGTATGAAAGGATTGATGAGTGTAGATGAAGCGAACGAGGTATAAGGTAAGGCGATATGTAAGGATCGTAGTAAGTGGAAATCCGTGGTCTCTGCCTACCCCTACGGGAAAGAGGCGTGATTATATGCATGTATCGTTACTTTGCGATCGAATCGTTAGCTATTTCGAGACTGCTGGCCCTCTATCTGGAAGGATATTAACACATAATATTAATGAATTTCCGCGGGGTGCCGGGTTAGAATATCTCCCCCCCTATTGCTACCTGTGGGTCTTGTAAGAGGCGACTTATAGGTAAAATACCGGAAGGTGGGCAGCAGCGCCTTCTGAGGAACTGTCAATATCTGAAGCTGCGATACCCAAAACGCGTGCCAAGCGTGGTTATGGCAGTTCCCCCCTTAATGGGGGAGGCTGTGTTCAGCAGTGGACAATCCGGCTGATACAGTATTAACGACTTTAACTAGAGTGCATGTCATGCGGCGCCATGACATGCACTGTGCTGTGTTCTTTCACAGGACTGAATAGAGTTTACTATTTAAATGTAGTATGAAACTACTATGGAGTGTTGCATTTGCAGCGTCATAAAATCAGCAATATAATTGCCTCATCTTATAGATACCTTGACAGTAAGTTAAACGACTCGCATGGCCGCGAGTTGACGACAAACGCTTTCACGTTCATTTTCAGGGTAGCGCCATCTAGCGTCACGTTTGTTTACGAAAGAGGACAAACTATTTCAATGTACATTCTAGAAAATATAAAGTATTTACATACCTATGTTGGTAAGAAGTAAAACAAAGACAACAAATATATTGTGTGGTTCCGGAACATGACATAAATATTAGGTCCTTACATATGAAATTGGCGTTTTTCGTACTGGCCACTTTAATCACGAATTTCTCCTCTTTGGTAAGGAATTCCAAATTCAAATTTGTACAGCTATAGACTCATGTATTTGTGCTTCGATGATCGTCATTCATTTGTTTTTTTTCTTCTGTTTTTTTCTGTTTGCGTCACTCATTTTACAAAATGGAAAACCTTAAATATCTCATTATTTACGAGTACGAGTTCCGCCGTGGCACTAGTGCTGCGGAAACAACTCGAAGGGTGAATGATGTGTATGGCGGTCGTGTTGCAAAAGAAAACACAGTTCGTTTTTGGTTCCAACGTTTTCGTTCTGGAAATTTCGACCTGCAGAACAAGCCCCGTGGACGGCCTGAGACTCAAGTTGATAATGAAGAGTTGAAGGGTATTGTGGAAGCGGATCCATCGCAAACCACGTCCGAGTTAGCTGCAGGCTGCAATGTTAGTGATAAAACTGTTTTAATTCACTTGAAGCAAATTGGGAAGATTAAAAAGCTTGAAAGGTGGGTACCTCACGAATTGACTGAAACAAACCGGCAAACGCGCGTCGACTGCTGCGTTACATTACTAAACCGGCACAATAATCAAGGTATTTTAAACCGAATCATTACCTGTGATGAAAAATGGGTTCTTTACGATAATCGGAAGCGCTCAGCGCAATGGTTAGATCCTGGCCAGCCAGCCAAATCCTGCCCCAAGCGAAAATGAACCCCAAAAAAGTTACTTGTAAGCGTTTGGTGGACTAGTGCCGGTATTGTTCATTACAGTTTTTTCAAATCTGGCCAGACTATTACGGCTGATGTCTATTGTCAGGAATTGCAAACCATGATGGAAAAGCTAGCGGCTAAACAACCTAGGCTGGTCAATCGCTCCACGCCACTGCTGCTTCACGACAACGCTAGACCACACACTGCGCTACAGACGGCTACTAAATTAGAAGAGCTTCAATTGGAAAGTCTAAGACATCCTCCGTACTCCCCGGACCTTGCTCCAACAAATTACCATTTTTTTCGAAATTTGGATAACTTCTTGCAAGGGAAAAAATTCAACTCCGATGGGGCAGTCCAAATCGCCTTCAAAGATTTTATTGATTCCCGTCCGACTGGTTTTTTTAGTAAAGGGATCAATGAACTACCTATGAGATGGCAAAAGTGCATAGAAAATAATGGTTCATACTTTGATTAATTAAATATATTATATTAAAAAATATTCGACTTTTTGTTCCTCCCATACAAAACGCCAATTTCATATGTAAGGACCTAATATATAAAGCTTAGAATACACATTAAAGAATACTTGAATGATGACTATTATAATGACATAGGTTGTCTAAATGCTTTTATTGTAATAACTGTAGTATTGTATATAGTTCGTAGTATTTTGTTAGTAAAGGCATACCGCCCGTGAAACAAAATTTTATAAAATAGGCATTAATTGGTATTAATAAATGCATTTCAAGATTGAGATCTATGTTATGATGCTATTTTAGGCAGATGTTCAATACTTAAAAGGTCAAAACTGTCAAAATAAAAAATAAAAACATTTGTTCTGCTCTTCGCGCTTGTCCATGTGAACCAACACAAAGAGTCTTTAACCTACATTAAGCTATGCTTCACAGTGCAGTTCTTAGCGAACATCTTAGTGCTCTGTTTCTTGAACAAACAACTTTGAGCTGCGCTAGAACCTGGCGTGCTTCGTGACTGGGCCATTACAGATGATAAATAGCTTAAGTGAAGTCGTGTAATTGTGAAAAATGTTGAAAAAGCGAAATTGACGGAGCAATGGGTAGTCCGGGTAACGCGTGATCCTTGCTATGTTTAAACAAAGCTCAGCGCAGCACGTTTCGTTTGCTTCGTCATTATTCTCTAAAACAGTGAATCGACGAAACAGCGCATAGCACAATTAATAGATATAGGCGTTACTTTCAGGAAATACATATTTAATCATAGCAAATACTTTAGAAAATATTAAATTAATTTTTTTGGGAACCATTTAAAAATATAATTAGTGACAATTCCGCTTAATTTTCCTGTCAAGCCGACGAGGACAGTAAGCTCGAAGAGTTAAGCTCGTAGTGCGAATCTAGTCAAAACTTCTATATTCATAAATTTATTTTTTATTGCTTATAGGATATTTTTTATTGCACAATGTCACCTGATGGTAGTGATGATGTGGTCGAAGGACGAGAGCCATTAATTCCAGGTTAAGCCTGTTAACACCCTCTGAAACACACCGTTAGGTGCTTGAGGGTGGTCCTCAAGTAGAAAATCTGTCACCTCACCCGCTAGCCAGGCAGGCATTCGCAAAATGTCCTTCCACCATGCGGTGAAAGCTCAGACGCGCGGCGGGATTCCAACCACGCTGCGCGGTAGTCCACAGCCAATGCCGCTGAGCTGCTTCAAGTGATTTTCTAATACATTAATATTATGTTTACTTAAAATATCTGTTATTCATAGAGCATAGAATTACAGCATAGCTTAATATTGATTAAACACGTCAAGTATACGTAGTATCAAGTTAGTTTAGTAGCGGATGGTATAAATACCTTGAACCCGCGATGCAGGCGGTCCTTCATGATGGCTATGAACTCCTTGTAGCTGAGCAGGCCGTCGCCGTCCGCGTCGAAGATAGCGAACACGGTGGAGACGAGGTGCGCCGACTGCGAGATGCCCGTGCAGATCTTTACTGCTCGGTGGAACTCGTCTGGAAACAGAACACGCAAACACAACATTACCAACACATTTATACGATTTCTTTATACAGGGCGTCCCACGGCGATGCCACATGGAGGGAAAGTACCTTGAATATTGTAGATGGAACATTATACTGAAAGAAGACATTATTTAAATTTAAAAAACAATTTTTAAATTTAAATAATCCAAACGCACGTGTCAGTGCACCCTGATGACTCTGAAGCACTGACTCCGAACCACTTTCTCATTGGGGGCTCCGGACGAACCATGGTTCCGGGCACCTTCGATGACAGCGACCTGATCTGCCGCACCCACTGGCGCACCTCACAGCGCCTAGCCGACATCTTCTGGAGTCGCTGGCTCCGGGAGTACCTACCCGACCTGCAGCAACGCCGAGATATCCACAACCGTGGACCTACTATCAAGGTCGGCGACGTCGTCCTTATAGTCGACCACACGCTACCACGGAACACGTGGCCGAAGGGCCGCGTCACTGCAACCTACCCAGGCGCCGATGGCATCGTACGTGTGGCTGACGTCGCTACCCGGGGCAGACTACTTCGGAGGCCAGTAAAGAAGATCGTCATTCTACCAACAGACCCGGCCGCTCCTGCACCGAGTCAATCTCAATGTACAGACACATAGAGAGGTGGGAGTATGTGCAGGACGGAATCGAACCCGGAAATATAGAGACCTTAAGATAGTAGATAAGCATTGAGATACTTAACTAGCGATAAGATGTTATTATGTTATATATGTTATTTAAGATAGTATAGGATATCACACTAAGTGATTATGTAATAAGTTCCCATAGAATAAGTATGCAATGTAACGTTTTTGTAAGGCGCTACCTTATGTAGCTACCATTGTATAATAAAGGAACCCTTTAGTATAGTATAGAATAGGTCGCATAAATGAATGTTATTAGGTATAGTATCGGCGTTGCCTTATGCAACTACCATAGGGATAGATATATAGGGACCAATGTACGCTAACACATTGTAAACAGTAGAAAGAACTTAGCATAGGTAAATATAAGTATATCCTCTAGACACCTGGAGTAAAAGGTAACAGGAGGTAAAGGTATATAAAGGTAAGAATCTCTACATGATTCGCAATATAGTATATAGGCACTGACACACAATAGGTGTCAGGTATGTGCATATAACCGCAGCCGTGTTATATGGACATCACGTCTTATGTACCTACGAGCATGTATACGCAATAGGTATAATGTGTGTATATAACCGCTGCCGTGTAATATACACTGTGGGTACATAACGACATCGTATAGGTAGGTACGTATAGCCACCGCCGCGTTATACGTACCATAGCAACAACGCATCCAACAGATGCATACAAACACATAGGTAGATATAGAACAGGGGGGCGCGTACCGACGCCACGCCACGCCGGCTTGGCTTGGGGACGCTACTCTCGCGACCGACGCATTACCATATAAGGTAATAATCTTGTCATCGGTGGCTTGGGACGCTATCCCAGCAGCCAATGAGATGAGACCTAAAATCTAGATGGCTTCACAGGAATTCTAGACTCGAAAACGACCGTTATAGCTACCTGTCTTTGTCATGTCTTCTCGCTCCCGCATTTAGGCGTTTACGCGCTATGATTGGGCGAGACGTATCGACTTGACGCTCGGAAGCCACGATCTAGCTTGCCTAAATCGCTTTCTACTAATATTAGATAGACACTGAAAACTAGGTTCATTCGTTGCCGCGCTACCGTCGAGTATAGAAGTCTCTCCGCACCCAATTAGGACTCCCGCTCTTCTCGTCACATACATCAAAACGGCGGTTTTATTCATTCATCCAAGCAGTCTTCAAAACAACCCCAGCACCCCACATGTGAAAGGGATCCAGTGACCACATCGAAGATCCGAATAGTAGAAAAATACAGTCCATTTCGCCGGTGGTCATCGCGTACCCCACAGTTAGCATAAGTACAGGTGTACATTACATTTGATTGAAGTAGTAATAAAGTACCTCTCAAACCTCTCAACCTGAAAGGTAATTTTGTTTCACCAGCCTTCGCTTCACCGCATTGGGGTTAGATAGAAGATAGAAGTGCCTCAGGAGCCGCTGCTGTCCAAATTCCGGTACCTTTTATACTTAGTCGCCTCTTACAACACCCACGGGAAGACCCATCTTTAATGACTTGTATGAATGACATTGTAGCCCGACACCCCACGAGCACTCTTATCTCAAATACAAATTTCTGAAAACTCTTTTAATATTTATATTTCAAGCAGTGATGGCTCAGTGGCATTGGATATGGACTGCCGCGCAGCAGGTCAAAGCAGGTCCATGGTTCGAATCACGCCCATCACTTTGAGACATGTTTGAGTTGTCAAGTCTCATGTGCCTGTAATTTCACTGGCTCTCAAGGACTACGGATCACACCGGTGCTTGGCGACAGATTTTCTACTTTAGGGTGGTAGCTAGCCAGGCGGGCAATCGCAAAATGCCCTTCCACCATGCGGTGAAGCTCAAGCCGGTGGTGGGAATCGAACCAGGGTACTGCGGCGCAACAGTCCATAGCTATTACCGCTCGGCCATCATTGCTTCAAAAGTGTGGAAGGTTTGAGGGACTTTCATAAGGATCTAGCCAGTAAGAAATGCATCCTTCGGAACAGTTCACCTATTAACTGAAGATGTAGTGTAGTGTAGGCCTCCTAAGGTTTAGACTGCACTACATATTCAGGTTTATGGGCTTGATGAGAGCCTTTCTTCCCCATAGGTTATCGATTCCACGAGCTATGTGGCCTGCCCATAGCATCCTTAAATTGTAATTTTGACAGGCGTGACCGCTTGCCATCAGACGGGCGGCTTGTCCGTATCACCAATTCGTAACATAAAAAAAACAAGTCGTAAGGCTCGGCATGTTGAACGTGGAAGATGTAGTGTAAATTCACGCGAGCAACGTTTGTCATGGATTAAGCATAATGCGCTATTATTATGTCATTGCAAATTGGGAAAAATTACCTTTAGATATAGGATGGTCGGCCAACGTATACATGCGCATTGCAATAGTGAAGTCCTCTAGGTTGTTCAGGAATTGACAGAAAGTCTTGAACTCCTCAAATGTGATCCCACGTTCGTCCTTAAAACAAGAAAACAATATTATTAGTAACATCATACTTCGAAAATTAATTAAGAGATTCCAAAAAAATCTATCACACTATTATGTAATACATTTTTTTTATTACCGGCGGTATGCCTTTATGAAACAAATACTACAAACTATATACAGCACTACAGCTACTACAATAAAAGCATTTGGACTCATAGGCAGTCCAAATGCTCTAGCCCACTATCAGTTGGCAGCGTCCCCAGCATGCTGGCAGCATTGCCCCGTTGAATTGCAATGCTTATAATTGAGACAAATAGGTGCCAGCATTTTGATCACGCGTCGCATCGACCAAGCAATAATTTATAATACATTATGTAAGAATAATCATCAAGGCGAAACTTTGTGAGTGTATTTCTAATATGTTACATAGCAGAGTTTATCCATATTAAATAACAGGCACGTGAGACTTAACAACTATGTCTCAAGGTGACGGGCGCAATGCAATTCGTCACATGTGGTGGAATGCGTCTGTTCTAGGCAGATATTAGTCCGCTTAACATTAGGTGGGCCTCGAGCTTGTACCGTAACAATAACATAAAAAATAAAAAAAAATTACCGTATTTGGGTCGAGAAGTTAGGACCGTGGATCGTATTAATAAAGAAAACCATTACCTAAACAATTTGCAAAATTTTACTCAAAGTTCATAGATAATAATTTAATTTACGTGAGACTTAACAACTGTATGTCTCAGGGTGACGGGCGCAGTGAAATTCGTCACTTGTGACGCATTTAGGTGACATTACTCATAACTCATTGTGTAGTAGTATTAAATTTGAGTAGCACTTATCTTTTTTATATATTAAGTCTGATTTAGTTAAAAATATTTATTTTAAGCTTTATATGTAAGTTTTAATGTTGTTTATTATAATTACTGTATTGTATCAGCCGGATAGTCTACTGCTGAACACAGCCTCCCCCAATACGGGGGGACTTGCCATAATCCCCACGGTTGGCAGGCGGCTAAGGGATTGCAGTGTGAGATATTAGTTCATCAGAAAGTGCTGCTGCTCACCTCCTGGTGTGTTACCCCTAGTCGCCTCTTACGACACCCACGGGTAGAGATAGTGGGTGGCATTCTAGCCCGGCACCCCACGGGCTAAACTCGCCGACACTACTTGTGTGACTCTCCTTGAAAAAGACCACCGGATGTAGTTGAAACTATAGTCGGAGCTATCTGACTTATTCACGTGAGTTATCCCGTTTTTGTTTGAAAGTTCCCGTGAGTATGAGACATATTAATGTTGTTCAATAACCGGCTGTAGTCACACAGTATTGGTCGAGATTGTCGAGCTAGGTGTTCGGGCATGTCCGATGCCCTTCATCAGGTGAGTTCACGCGTCGACGATCGCGGCGACGACTCCGCGCAACTAGTTGCTCATCTAACGGTCGACAATCTCGACCAATACGCGTGAGTACAGCCGGTTATTGAAAACGTTAATATTATCCCGTATTATTTACTAAAATAAGTGAAAACCACGTTAGTTTTTTGAAGCGCTCGTAGCGAAGTTTACTTAGCTGTTCTCAACCGATCAGCAAAGTTAAGCAACGTCGCGCGCGGTCATGAGTTGGATGGGTGACCGCTAGTGACATTACTACTAAGCGTTTCCGTGCTTCGGAGGGCACGTTAAGCCGTCGGTCCCGGTTGTTGTCTTAGGATGGCAGTCGTTATAGCATCGTGGTAGGGCATTTTGCGAATGCCCGCCTGGCTTGCTACCACCCTCAAGTAGAAAATCTGTCGCCAAGCACCTAACGGTGTGTTCCGGCAGCTTTCCTTGAGTGCCAGTACTTCTAGGTTAGCCTGAACAACATCTTCCACCACATCATCACTTACCATCAGGTGAGATAGTGGTCAAAGGCTAACCTATCAGGCATAAAAAAAAATGTAATAGTACATTACTGCAGAATCCAGTAAGTAAGCCTTCCTGGCCAAGTATGAGTTAACCGGACCGAACCGCAGGTGAGGTCCGGTTATATACGTGGCCGGGAAGGTTTTCTTACTGGTTGGGGCTTGTATAATGCTTTTCTCAAAAATGGAAGAAAAGTAAATTGTTTTTAACTAATTCGGCCTCAGCTTTTAAATCGGGAGGAGTGCCGTCTATTTCCAAATCAAATTCGTTTAAACTATTTTTTTGGGAGTATCTATGTTCACGCGGTAAATTAAAACACAATTGTCGCAATGAAACTTAAAATCCCGCCAGTCATTGTTTTTTTTACTTAAAAGTTTGCCTTTAGTTTTGAACATTTTTCTATTTTTACATTACATGAATGTTTTGGTAAAAAAATGCAAATTATTGTTTTTGAAACTTCATGTTAATTTTAGAATGGAATTAATCCAATATTATTTATAAAACTGAAAATACTAAGTACAAACATAAAATCTCCCACTATAACTTCTACAACATTACTTAGTACAAAACGCAACATGCATACTTTTTCACAGACTACAAAATGTTTAAAGCTCCAAAAATATACTTATCTCATAAAATGTCATACCAAAGAGAAAAATAGATATATTTTTGGAGCCTCCTTCCTATAACCATGTTATAATGGTTAAACTCTAACCTGTGTCTGGAACTATGTTTTTTTTCTAAGCAGATCTAAAGAGGATGACCTCTGTCCAGTAAGCAAATTACATACTTACTTACTGGACAGTAGGAGATTCCAAATTTAAAATCTCGCTTCTTGCTGGATAGTTGTGAATAAGTCTCCGGTAGAGTTCACTTTCTGGATACTTTTTAGAGATGTTATGGCAATATTATATACCATTTTTGAGAAAATAAACTTATTTAGTATCATTTCCGCCTAATTATCCCGTTAAGCTCACATGATGTCATAAACGTCACTAGCCTAACCGGAAGAATGTACACGTAGCTTCGGCACGAGTTCTTGAGCCTTCGAGTGCAAGATCGAGAGATTTCTTCATCGAAATCTGAGACTCTTTTTTTATATTTAAATAATAATTTACCTTAACTCGATCCAACAGTCGGTCCAAATACATATCATACTCGTCTGTGTCTAAGTATGTATAGCGAAGTAGGATCTTCGCGAAGTCTACCTCGGAGATCGTTTCGTGCCCTGAAAGAGGAAACGTTTAAAATTACCCATTTAACAATCACTTTCCAACTTTTAAAATCCCCTCATATCTTCCTGGGGGAATCGTAATAGGCGACAGAAGGAAAAAAAACAGAAGGTGGTTTTGAAGCGCTCGTAGCGAAGTTTACTTAGCTGTTCTCAACCGATCAGCAAAGTTAAGCAACGTCGCGCGCGGTCATGAGTTGGATAGGTGACCGCTAGTGACATTACTACTGAGTGTTTCCGTGCTTCGTACGGCACGTTAAGCCGTCGGTCCCGGTTGTTGTCTTAGGATGGCAGTCGTTATAGCATGTGGTAGGGCATTTTGCGAATGTCCGCCTGGCTAGCTACCACCCTCAAGTAGAAAATCTGTCGCCAAGCACCTAACGGTGTGTTCCGGCAGCTGTCCTTGAGAGCCAGTACTTCTAGGTTAGCCTAAATAACATCTTCGACCACATCATCACTTACCATCAGGTGAGATAGTGGTCAAAGGCTAACATCAGGGATAATAAAAAAAAAAAAAAAAAGGTGGACAGCAAGCTCGCAAGGCATGATTGTGATCTTGCTGTTAGGTTTTGAAGCAGTGATGGCTCAGTGGCAATGGCTATGGACTGCCGCGCAGCAGGTCCATGGTTCGAATCCCACCGCGAACTTTTGAGCTTCACCACATGGTGGAAGGGCATTTTGCGAATGCCCACCTGGTCGCTACCACCCTGTCGCCAAGCAACTAACGGTGTGTTTCGGCAGCAGTCCTTGAGAGCCAGTAATTCTAGGTAAGCCTGTTAACACCTTCGACCACATCATCGCTAACATCAGGTGAGTCTGTGCCAAAACTTTCAGGGAACAAGCGTGACGATATATAAGTGCGACTATTGAATGACCTGTGGATATTACATTAGTTTTAAAACGTATTGAGTCGAAACATAAGTTATGTTCATCCAAAGATACTTCCCAATCGATGGAAACATATGAAAAAACTTCGTAAAAATGGAATAGTTCATGTAATTTATACCTTTTGAAAACTCGTGAAACTCTAATTCAAGTACCTCCGTCTGCAAGTTCTCCATAAACTCACGGAATCCGTCGAACTTCAGGTCGTTAGTTCCCTTCTTACCAAAGAAATGAACCTGAAATTGTCAATTACAATAATATTAACAACAAAAACATTACTGTACCGTAAACTTTTGAGTTTGGCCCCAATTTCTCTACAAATCCATTCAGTAACGATTTTGCATTATATCCTGTCCTAGATTTCTATTTAAAACACACTGTTCACGCAAGAACGATGAAGATGCTTATAGCCGGAATTTTTCTCATTTACGAGCGCCTTATTGTCTGTGGTAAGATAGGTTCACTCCCAAGTGTGATACAAAGCCAAGCGGAGCTGTCATTCATACCTCGGCTTATAAAGGGTGCTAACGGTGTCGGTGACGGTCGAGATAGCTTAGACAGCCCAAACTGGAGCTCCAGAACCAAGGCAGTCGGCATCTTAACGTAAGTACAATTTGATTTTATGTATTTTTATCGGTTTTGCGTGTACGTGTATTTGGGGAGTTGAACAAGTATACAGTCTATTTGCTACCGGCGTTGCCAGCGTGGACACATACCATCACGCTAGTACTGCATATCGAGTTCAAATCTACTTCCACTTGAACAAGCTCAGAGGGTAATCTTAAAAAGTTGGCATCATCAGGACCACTATGTCCTAGTTATGAATAAAATTCTATTGTTATCATTATCGCCAATGCCAATGGGTTAAAAGTTTCTTTGTTCAAACCATTTTTATATCCCACTGTAAGGCTGTATAAGGACTGTCAGGTTTTAACAGTCCGGCAACTTTTTATTCTGCAAGTCGTTATGAAGCAACATGCCAGAATTCCTTTGGATACTATAATAAACATAGCTACATCATAGCCACATAATATATATCTTAGCTAGAAAATATGACTACTTTCAATGTTCTTTTCTGTATCGTAAAATTAGTGCAAATTATAACCTACTCGATTAAAAAATTATTCAATCTAATGTGAATGAATCTAAACTAATGGAAAATTTGTTTCGCATATTTAGGTAACTCCGTAGAAATTGCTCTTTAATTTTAAGAGTAACACTTATAATATAATTTTACACATTAATTATATTTAACAATTGTTGCCATAAGATCTACATACTGAAATATTAGTTTATATTACACATTCTCTACACTTTATAACACATTCATTCCACAATGCGTTTATACAAACCGTCCACATATATATATATATACACACACTCACACTAACAATATGCTACATATTAAGTAGGTATTTTGGGTCTTAGTCGATATTATTTTTAATATTAACTTGAACTTTGTATTTACTTATTTGTACCTGTAATTCGTTAAGAATACAAATGTTAATTCAAAATAAGACGGCAAGGAGGGTGAAAAACGGGATTTCTTAGCATGGGGAATTAGTAGTAACAATTCTTGTTTTACACTCATGTTTTCTTCATTTTATATTACATTTCTATACTTAAGTTATACAAGGTTTATATAATGCTAACTAGACTACATGTTTTATATATTATGTATCCTACTGTTGCAAATAAAAATATTATTCATATTATAATGGCGATACGCAGTCCCGAATGAGTAAAAGCAGAGGTGATTAAGATGTAACCAATTACATCTTAATCACCCCTGCTTTTAACGCAGAACCCAAAGGTTCTGCTGTTTTTCAGCTGGACTTACATTTATTTACATATTTATTCATAGGTTGACTAGTATTCATACCAACTAGTAGCAACTCATAGCAACTAGTATTCATTTTGACATAAAATGTCAAAATGCCAAACAACACACTGTTTTTGAATGTGGCTTCTTAGCTATTGTTTTATAGTGTTAAGAAATTAATAGATTATTATAATAAATATTTATTGACAAGCTGGGCCTTAAAAAACTATGATAGTAGAGCTTTTAGGACCAATGGATTGAGGGGCTATACTGCTTGCGTCCGTAGGATTTAGGCCTCGATGTCCTACACGTGTCCCCTGGGTGGCGCCAAAAGAGCAGTACTTTTTCAGGTGGTAAGTTACTACCTACCAGACAAAGCCATGCCGCCAAGCGGTTGCGTTACGGCATGATGTTTGGTGAAGCCATTATGGGGAAACAGTTGCGCTTATTACTATAGCTAGTCGTGATAAATTGAGGGTCAATTTAACTGGCAGACAGTCTTGGAGAGCAGCGGGATCGGAGGCACGGTTCTCCGCTAGCCGACCGCAGATAGTTGGAGGCCCAAGTAGTGAGCCAGCCACTCGTGAAAGGCTGCCCCGCCATCTTGCGAAAAATCCCGGAGGTGCGCCATCGCGCTGGTTGGCGACCAGATGAGAGGTCCCGATGGACACAATTTGTTAAACAAAACCCATATTTTTTCGATATAAAAGGTGATGTTCAACGATCCACGCGCTATCGGAAAGATCTGGTAATGCCTATCTCCAGTCTAGCACTATTTAAAAACAATTCCTATTGTATGGCGATAAAAATTTACAACAAAATTCCAATAGACTTAAGAAACTTGCCGTTTAATAAATTTAAATTTAAATTGCATGATTGGCTTTTGCAGAATTCCTTTTATTCCCTTGACGATTTTTTTAAGTATAAAACTAAAGTAATTATTAATTTACAATCTGACATGTAATGACATACTTTTAACTTCTAATAGTATAATTTATGTAATATTGTTTATAGTAATGTAATAATTTTTTGACATTGTAGTAATTTTTATCGATCTATTATTTTATTAATGTAATATTTTTTGACATTGTAGTAATTTTTATCGATCTATTATTTTATTTTCAAACAAAATCTCCAGTTTTTAATATTAAGCCTGACCTTTAATTATGTTCTAAGGTAACCCTTTAAAAATAATATTGTGTAATTTTCAAACAATTGATATATTAGGTCCTTACATATGAAATTGGCGTTTTGTATGGGAGGAACAAAAAGTCGAATATTTTTTAATATAATATATTTAATTAATCAAAGTATGAACCATTATTTTCTATGCACTTTTGCCATCTCATAGGTAGTTCATTGATCCCTTTACTAAAAAAACCAGTCGGACGGGAATCAATAAAATCTTTGAAGGCGATTTGGACTGCCCCATCGGAGTTGAATTTTTTCCCTTGCAAGAAGTTATCCAAATTTCGAAAAAAATGGTAATCTGTTGGAGCAAGGTCCGGGGAGTACGGAGGATGTCTTAGACTTTCCAATTGAAGCTCTTCTAATTTAGTAGCCGTCTGTAGCGCAGTGTGTGGTCTAGCGTTGTCGTGAAGCAGCAGTGGCGTGGAGCGATTGACCAGCCTAGGTTGTTTAGCCGCTAGCTTTTCCATCATGGTTTGCAATTCCTGACAATAGACATCAGCCGTAATAGTCTGGCCAGATTTGAAAAAACTGTAATGAACAATACCGGCACTAGTCCACCAAACGCTTACAAGTAACTTTTTTGGGGTTAATTTTCGCTTGGGGCAGGATTTGGCTGGCTGGCCAGGATCTAACCATTGCGCTGAGCGCTTCCGATTATCGTAAAGAACCCATTTTTCATCACAGGTAATGATTCGGTTTAAAATACCTTCATTATTGTGCCGGTTTAGTAATGTAACGCAGCAGTCGACGCGCGTTTGCCGGTTTGTTTCAGTCAATTCGTGAGGTACCCACCTTTCAAGCTTTTTAATCTTCCCAATTTGCTTCAAGTGAATTAAAACAGTTTTATCACTAACATTGCAGCCTGCAGCTAACTCGGACGTGGTTTGCGATGGATCCGCTTCCACAATAGCCTTCAACTCTTCATTATCAACTTGAGTCTCAGGCCGTCCACGGGGCTTGTTCTGCAGGTCGAAATTTCCAGAACGAAAACGTTGGAACCAAAAACGAACTGTGTTTTCTTTTGCAACACGACCGCCATACACATCATTCACCCTTCGAGTTGTTTCCGCAGCACTAGTGCCACGGCGGAACTCGTACTCGTAAATAATGCGATATTTAAGGTATTCCATTTTGTAAAATGAGTGACGCAAACAGAAAAAAACAGAAGAAAAAAAACAAATGAATGACGATCATCGAAGCACAAATACATGAGTCTATAGCTGTACAAATTTGAATTTGGAATTCCTTACCAAAGAGGAGAAATTCGTGATTAAAGTGGCCAGTACGAAAAACGCCAATTTCATATGTAAGGACCTAATATTTTATATACATACTTCAAAATTTGTACGCCGCAAGGCAGAACATGCTGGAACTTAAAAACCACTTTATAACATCTTATATAATTATTGTGTACCCATGTTTTTGACAAATAAACTATCATTTCATATCATTTCATTTCATTTCACCTCTAGGGGGGCGTCCCCGCGGTCTCTAGGATTGGTTTCCATTGGGTGGAAAGGCCTAATTTGTTTCACGGGTTGTTAACATGCGCCTCGTTTCCACTTCCGTTTCCCTTTACCTATCTTCACTCCCCATTAAATGAAAGGCAACAAAACCAGAATAAAGGTCCAACAGCGGAAGAACGTCCTCTCTCTCCAAGTGCACCTCTCAAACATTCGAGTCTTGCACTCTAATATCGACTCAGTGTACCGTCATCTTGAGAACGCAAGACCGCATATTCTGTTCCTCACGGAGACGCAAATCAAATGTCCAGCTGCCGCTTCATACCTTGCCTACCCGGGCTACGTTCTTGAACATAGCTTCAGGGCCAGAGCAGGAGTTTGTATGTATGCCCGCGATGACATTTGTTATCTACTCTCCGCAACCTTGAAGACCCAAAATTTCCATCATGTGGGTTCTGGTGGACAATGGCATGCAGAAAACACTTTATACTAGTGCCTACTATTTGCACAGCGTAGATGAGGAGACGACCAGGCTCACTAACTACCTCAGTGAGGCGCCTGACGTGGCCCAACAGAGGTGGCTCCTTCTGCTCAATTAATGCTTCTGGGGGATTTCAACGCCCACCATCAAGACTGGCTATACCCATACCAGAGCACAGACCGCGCTGGTCGAGAGATGCGTAAGCATGCCTTGACAATAGACCTCACCCAGCTGGTCCAAGGAGCTACAAGGATACCGGATATTGATGGCCACACAGCCAACTGCTTGGACCTTCTGCTGACAACAGATCCAGACCGCTACTCGGTGTCGGTTTCATCACCCTTGGGTAGCTCCGACCACTGTCTGGTGAAGTCTGTATCAGTCGACTCCCCGCCCGATCCCAGCCCAAAAGGCACCCAGCGAGTGTGGCGATACAGTTCATCAGATTGGTGTTAGACGCGTAATTTTTTCTCGTCTTATCCTTGGCGGAGGGTTAGTTTTTCTTCGAGCGATCCCTCAGCTTGTGCGGATGCAGTGACAAAAGTGTTACGACAGGGTATGGAATATTTCATACCATTTTCTGACGAAGTCGATAGAAGAGAACTTCTGCCGTCCCTCACAGCCTCCACTGCAGAAACCGACGGCTCACTAGCGCACAATGCTGAAGAGAAAACTTTTTGCTTTCTCTTCAGCAGTGTTCAGCACTTTCTATAATCGGACATCCAGGGATACTCAGAAGGGTCTTCAAAACACGAGTGAATAGGTATCTTCTGGGTAAGCGCGCCCCATCATCGATCGCATTAACACTTAACATCAGGTGAGATAGTTGTCAAGTGCTACCCAGTTAGGTATAAAAAATAATAATAATTATGGTACGGTTTAAAAGTTTACAAAGGAAACTTGCAAAATATATACCTGTAGAAAAGTGTCCACATTGTGCCGTCTCTGCAGCCCTTGCTCGTCGTTGACATAGTTGTCTTGTGGCTTCTCGCCGTCTTTGCCGTCCTCGGGCAAGCCACGCTTGCCTCGCCACGCGTAACTGAAGATCTTTTCCATCTGAAATCGGTTGAAGATAAAGCATTTAAGGTGCGGTAATCAAACAAACATCTTTTGTTTCAAAGAAACCCTAGTTTTAATACCAAATTATGTATAAACATGATTAGGGGATCGTGAGTTACACGGAACGTTTCTACATATACAAATACAAAATATTTATTTCGGTACACTGAATCTAATTTACATTTTATATATTTGAGACTCTCTCTTTCAAGTATTGACATATCTGTGTTAGAGGGTCTCGCTCTTCCGTATTAAGGTAATTGTGATTAAGTAATGAATTATAGAGGTATTAAAGTATATTTATGTTTTGTATATGTAGAGTGTGAGACAGTGTATGTATGTGTATATTAGAATGTGAAAGTATGCGAGTGTGTAGTTGTCAGTGTAGGCTCGTGTAATGGTATGTCAGGAGGGTGGCGAGTACGTGAGTAAGAGTATAATGATGTGAGTAGTAGTATAGTGAATTATTTGATAAATGTGTAAAGTTCGCATTTAAATGCAGGTTACGAAACTTCTAAAAGCTTTTCAATTTCCTCGTAACTTAGTGTCAATAACCATTTATTGAGGGATTTTTTGCAATTATAATTATTCAAGGGATATTTATTCAAAGTTTTATTTATAGTGTTATAGAGGTAGGCAGATTGCTTAAAATACTGTATCAATGCAAATCGAGAGCAAGTAACATAGGCGTATGTATCGTTTCCAATTTTTTAAATATATTTTCACTGCCATGCAAGCAAGGGCTTCCTGCAAGGAGATATTTCGCTTTAATATATAGGTACTTAAAAAATAAAAAACACCAACACATTTTAAATAGACTTTGTCTACAGAAGATTTTGAAGATGTAGGTAAACAAGAACGGCACTACATGCTTAGAAACTTGTTTCAAATTAATAAAATATTCAAACAAGAATTATACACACTCACTCATGGATTAAAAAAAAATACAAATACCAAACAAAAATACTGGTCTTCGACGTATTTATTTAAAAGTAAGAATTAATTTGAAAAAGATATTAAAAAAGATGCAAAACTGAAGAAACGGCGGCGACAATAGTAATATTTTAATGGCACACGACGAAAGGCGAAAAACACGCAACTTATTTTGAACTTACTATAGACGGCTTTGAGACTATTTCCGTTTGACCCATTCTGCTCTTGTTTGCACTTGAGGACACTAAGGCAAGCAGCTACATAGCCAGGCGGGGAGTACATATTATACACAAATTATTATTATTATTTACACATACATATATAATATACAATAATGATATTCAGTGTAAGGCGTAGTGTATAGCGTATTAAAGTGCATGTCTGATCAATTGATCATAAATCGAAATACATATTATATAATCGAGTAAGCAGCACTAAAAATGCGTTTTGTTATCGACAGTAAAATGTGTAAGAGAAAAACTACTCTATATAAGCTCTGATGCAATATTTATTCAGTAGGTAGTAATATTATGTGATACTGAAAAATAAACGTATAGAAAG
Source organism: Plagodis pulveraria (assembly GCA_963890685.1). Lineage (NCBI taxonomy): Eukaryota > Metazoa > Arthropoda > Insecta > Lepidoptera > Geometridae > Plagodis > Plagodis pulveraria. The sequence continues at coordinate 24,037,759 of OY982967.1, forward strand.
AATCAAACATAAAAATATATAAGTTGGTAATAATAACCTGTACAAAAATAGAAAATTAACACAAATAGTTTATTAATAGTTATTAAAATTTATCCAAGTTTTCAACTCTTTCTTTCATATAAAATTTATAATTAACATTTGTTGAATATAACATTATCTTCATGCATTATGTGATTCAAATTCTGTAAAGTCCTATTTACGAGTATAAGACCATCTCTATATAATATTTAGTTCTTCTTTTAATTTAATTATTTCTTTTAATTTAATTATTCACTATCATCCCCGTGTGGTGACGGGCTAGAATGTCTTCCCCCCAACTCAACCGTAAGAGGCAACTAAGGGTAGCAAACCTGAGGCTGCCTACGCAGCAGCACTTTCTGAATTCGATCCCCAAGCCGCCTGCTAAGCGTGGAGATTATGGAAAACCCTCCCAAAATGGGGGGAGGCTGTGTTCAGCAGTGGACTTTCCGGCTCATACAGTAGAGTAATATTTAGTTCTTATATGTTAGTCTTTATTCACTACCTGAATTGTTGGTAAGCGATGTTAATGTCGAGTAATATTATAAGCTCATTTGAAGTCTGCTGCTGTTGTCGTTGGTTAAGTGGCATAAAAATAATGGCAATATTGGCCTCGTTTGGTAAAATCGAGTTCTGGGGTTCGATCTCCGGGTCAGATAACTAATCATATATATGTTGACGAAGATTTTATAATTACATTTGTTACACAAAATGATTTTATTATATACTAGCTGCCCGCCTCGGCTTCGCGCGGGTATTTAACAAAAAATTCAAACATCATACATTTAAACACATAAAAAAGTGTGACTTATCTGTAATAGTTAGACAAATGGTAATGCAGATTTTAATAGATATTGATGTCCTCTATAAAATTGTAGTACATCACTTTGCTGTATGGTCAATTATTTCTGCAGCGTACGCGATATAACTTTTACTTAATTTTTGGTATTTTTTTCAAGCGTTGGGTTAAATTATCGAAGTTTTCATACGGATATCTAACTTGTTTGAAAATATTCTATAGCCTATGTATGGACATAGGCTATTCAGGGATAATTTAGGATTCTAATGGTGAAAGAAATTTTCATATCGGCCCAGTAGTTCTTAATTTTATTCGTTACATACAAAAATACAAATCCTTTCCCTTTATAATATTAGTACAGATTATGCCAAAGTTAATAAGATAGCGCTTACTGAAAAAACCATCATATTCAAACAGGCCAGAAAAAAACGTAGCAATAATCGAATCCATTATTAATATACTTTATTAATCATGGACTTGATAATTTTGTTGGTTTGTAAAAAGGCATTAGAAACATACATAAATATTATTGAAATGAGTTGAAGCTTTCAATAGTTTTGTCCCATTCATAATTCATAGCATCCACCCCGGTAACGTTAGGTACCAGTAGGTGGAAAATGACTGACGAGCACTGAAGCTCGCATTTCCCCTCAAAAGCTGTTAATAATTTTGTGAGACACATTTCACAAGTACACTCACAGCCTCCTGACTCTTCGGATCCAAGTCTTTTCGTTCCTTAATAGTGCCACCCAGCAAACGTTGAATCTAAATATATAATCAAGACAAACACAAAAGAAATGGAGAAAAATATATAAATAAAAATACATAAAATAAATAAAAGTTGTTATAGAAAAGTGTGCTTAGTTCCTTGTCGCTTAAGGACGTTTACATCATTAGTACAATTTGTGTAAGTGCATATTTATTTTCTGTCTTGTAAGAGCTTGTGCTTGTGCTGTTCACTATTATATATATATACTTTTCAAATGCAAAATAAGAAAATCTTTATGCTCCAAAAACAGATATGCGCGGAGATGTCCAGTGCATATTTCATTTTATTGGCATTACGTATTGATCATCATCCAGGACCAGACCAGCATCACCATTGAACACAAAACATTCAGTTCTGCCATCGCCCAGTCAATTCATTTGATTGTAAGGATGGCTTTTTGCGCCTTAAATATTCTAATTTTATATTTGCGTTTACCCTCAAAATCCAGTTTTGAGAACAGAAAATTAATATTTTTGAATCCCTCCAATAAGGGACCAAAGAGGCGGAGAAGGTATCTGATCCAAATGTGGAGCTTGATTGTGCATTCTAGTGAAAGGATCGTGTTCAAGCTACAAATTTTCTGCTTTTCTGGTGGAAGATTATTCTAATTAAAGTTACAATGAATTAATTGAAATGGTGAATCAGATCAGAAGAAGATTCTACATCAGAATCATAAAGAAGATATCTACCATAACAGTACTTTTAAATTGTGCACAGCTAACAACCTTTATAAACGTGCTGTGATTCTAAAATCTTGATGTATTTAAATAATGGCCCTGTTGTGAATAACTAATAATATAAACGAATAGCGAAACAATCGTTCATAAAAAAATTACAAAAGACAGCTGTTCGAAAAACATGCACTTTAGCATTTTGCGAATACTAGCCTAACTAGCTACCACCTTCAAGTAGAAAATGATAAGAACCTAATAAGTAGTACGTTTCGGCAACTGCCATTGAGAGCCAGTTACCGTGCTAGGTAAGCCTTTTTAACAATTTGATCACATGATCAGTGTTATCACTTACCATAAAGTGTGAGAATGGGGTAAAAAGTGGTCAAAAAAAATTAAAAAATACAGCAAAAAAATTAAGCTGTCATCACAACAAGGTATTATTTTCAACAGTACCGTGGAAAATAATATCATAAAAATTTTACTTACGACTAGAAATTCATTCTTATCTACTCTTTGGTTTCCGTCTGTGTCGAACATGTTGAAAGCTATACGAAACCCAGACGCTGGTTCTGAAAAAAACAATACAAGTATTAAATAGCTTGCAAAATAGTTATTAGTTTACCTTTTTTTTTATGTTATTGTGACGGAACAAACCCGAGGCCCACCTGATGTTAAGTGGACTAGTGGACTAACCTCTGCCTATAACAGACGCATTTCGTCAACGACCAATTGCAATGTGCCCGTCACACTGAGACGTCCAGTTGTTAGGTCTCATTAGCCTGTAATTTTTCTGGCTCTCAAGGACTGCTGCCGGAACACACCGTTAGGTGCTTGGCGACAAATTTTCTACTTGAGGGTGGTCGCTAGCCAGGCGGGCATTCGCAAAATGCCCTTTCACCATGCATTTATTGTTACTAGCACACATTAATAATATTTTACTATTGATAGCTGTGTACATCCTTATACTTTAGCTTCTTCTATTTAATGTTTGTTGTAAATATTGTAGTAAGTACTTAATTATAAATGTAACCGTGCGTGACGTCACCTACTGGCCTCAATTGAAGACCAACGCTGGTTGTTAACGATCAGCAATATGTTGAGTTGGAGGCGATTTGTGGCAGAGGTCTGCAAAAATCATTTTGATTTATCCAATATTCATTGTTTGCATTTTTGTGTCTTGGTGTAAGAAATGTTTTTCGTTTGTTTTCTGCCATAAATAAAGCCTATTCTATTCTATTCTAAATAATTTACATCATCTCTGTATAGAATATAAGTAGGCAGTCCACTGCCGTAGCCATGATAGGCCATCCACTCTTCCTATCCGAGTCTCTTTACACAATAGTTGTAGTCGCCAATGAATAATAATTACAATAAATACTAATTATAAGAGCAATTTATGCCGGTCAATAGATGTATCTGAGTGATTTCTAAGAAGCCTGTCGTACGTTATTTTATGGGTTGACCATCCAAATGCTTCCTGTGATGAGGCTTGTGTCATAGGTGGTAGATATATTCAGGTGATATACACATATAAAGATTGCAAATGTAGTGCATGTTGGCGGGCAAATTTGCGAATGCTCGCTCGGTAAGCTCCCACCAACATTAAGTAGAATATGTGTCGCCAAGCACCTGCCTAACGGGGTGTTACGTCCTTAAGAGTAAGTGCTTTCTAGGTTACGCCTGCTAACCATTGCAGACTACATCATAGGTTATCAACAGATATTATGGTAATTAAAGGTTAACCATGCCAGCTGTAAAAAACGTAAGAATATCTAGTATTTTTAAAGTGTTTTTCATCCTTCTTATCCACTTTTCGCGTTGGTTGTGTGCGTGTTTTTTATGTTATTGTGACGGAACAAGCTCGAGGCCCACCTGATGTTAAGCGGACTAACCTCTGCCTATAACAGCTGCATTTCGTCACAAGTCACGAATTGCACTGCGCTCGCCACTTTGAGACATAGTTGTTAAGTCTTATGTGCGTGTAATTTCACTGGCTCTCAAGAACTGCTACCGGAACACACCGTTAGGTGCCTGACGACAGATTTTCTACTTGAGGGTGGTAGCTAGCCAGGCAGGAAATCGCAAAATGCCCTTCCACCATGCGGTGAAGCTCAAGCCGGCGGTGGGGATCGAACCAGGGACCTGCGGCACGGCAGTCAATAGCTATTACCGCTCAGCCATCATTGCTTCAATATATAATTTTCGTGTGTATATAAATACATCCGTTAAGCAGAGGACGGGGCAAAACTCTGCGAGTGCAAGTGATGGAATTCCTTACACTAGAGTAAGCAAATTAGTGGTAGATAATATTATTATGTATTGAATCAAAACACTCACTCGTTAAAATTGATAGAAGAAACAGGTACTCGGTGTAGGAGATTATACCTGGAACACGAAATCATTTATATATTATAAATCATACACCTCACAACAGAGGATATTTGCATGGCTTTTTGCAAAATTTAGATCAGTGCGAAGATTACCACAGAATAAAGAGGACCAGAAGGAATTTGTATTGTACCTGTAGAATTGTACCTAAGATGCGGAGTGAGCCAGGCCTATGGTAGTACATATTTAACTATACGAGTCCTTCGATTGACTATATTTAAATTGTTATATATATAGGTAGTCATAACAAAGGCATTAAGCACTTTCCAGACAATGGAAGTGGTCGATACTCTATTGTCAACCGAAAAGTATATAATTTATACAATACCATTGTATACGATTCCTAGGCAATGTGAAAAATTACTAAAATAGAAAGCAAAGTTCTTAAATATTTTGTAATTAGCACTTTTCCTACGTAATCTATACATTTACTATGTAAAATATATTATATTCGGAAATGTATTTAGTATACTCTTGATGTACTCGTAACATATTTCCGGAGCTTTCCCGGCCGCTCTGTAGCGGTTGTTGTGGTCACAATTAATCTAATGAGACTCCTTTAAACATATATTAGATAAAGATTTTTCTTTCTATTCATAGTGAACATACGTTTTTATATAGGTACTTCCTAGCCCTATAATCTTGTCGGAATTGCATACAATTCACAGAAATGTGTGTATTAGGTGAAGCGCTCGTAACGAAGTTTGCTTAGCCGTTCTTAACCGATCAGCAATGTTAAGCAACGTCCGCCGCGTTCATAAGTTGGATGGGTGACCGCTAGTGTCATTACTACTGAGCGCTTTCGTGCTTCGGAGGGCACGTTAAGCTTTCGGTCCCGGTTGTTGTCTTACGATGGCAGTCGTTACAGCATGGTGGTAGGGCATTTTGCGAATGCCCGCCTGGCTAGCTACCACCCTCAAGTAGAAAATCTGTCGCCAAGCACCCAACGGTGTGTTCCGGCAGCTGTCCTTGAGAGCCAGTAATTTTAGGTTAGCCTGAACAACATCTTCGACCACATCATCACTGACTTTATGGCGATCAAAGGCTAAAGGTATTAGGCATGAAAAAGTAAGTTTCAAAGAGCATATTTAAAACATGTTTTTAAGTAAGAATGTACGCCTTACATATATGAATAAAACATAAAATTTTCAAGAAGATATGACATATACTTTGCCTGATATGAAAACACGATTCCATATATTTCTCTCGATATAAAAAAACATGACTACAGCTTTAAAATTTTGATTAATGAAGTTTCAAAAGTTCAGCAAAGTGATCACTAACCGAGATCTTCTCATGTTCGGGGTATATAAAGGAGTCATAGAGAATGTGCTTTGATAGATGCCGGGCTATAAGAGGGCCTTCCCTCACCCAAAATCCGGTGGAGCTGAACGACCGAGACCGTCAGCATCTATGTAATCCCTTAGAAAAAAGAAAGTGCTTTGATACAATAATTATAATTTTACCTTGATCCCTCATTTTCCGGAACATCTGTGAAGATCCTTTCTTCAACGCCGGCGTGTGGTCCCGTAGGTACTCTATCTCTTTGGTGGTTAGCACACGTCGCTTCAACCGCGCTGGAAAATTAATTTAAGTATATACAGTAAGTGTAAAGACAACGAGGTGACCGGTGCAATGCTTTATCCGTAGAACAAGTAGAAAATCTGTCGCCAAGCACCTAACGGTGTGTTTCGGCAGCAGTCCTTTAGAGCCAGTGAAATTACAGGCACATGAGACTTAACAACTATGTCTCAAAGCGACGGGCGCAGTGCAATTCGTGACTTGTGACGAAATGCATCTGTTATAGGCAGAGGTTAGTCCGCTTAACATCAGGTGGGCCTCGAGCTTGTTCCGTCACAATAACATAAAAAAATTATAAAAAAATAAGATCAGGCAGGCATTCGCCATCGAGATGTTAATTATTCAATCTCATGTGCTTTGGCTACCTGTGTCTATAAATGGGAACACAATAAATTGAACATTTCTATGCAGCATAATAGGTATATGAGTTACATTTGTTTGTGGGTGACGTGACAACTGGTGCAGGAAACGCCAAGAAATAGCAAATTGTATTATTTATTACTCACATCTCGATTCCTCAACTGGACTGACATGAGAAGTCCGGGACGTCAAGTGCCGTATACGGCGCAGGCGCATTTTATGAAATCCGCCCTCGTGACGGCAGTTTCTATAAAGGTACAGTATATTTTGAAGCAGTGATAGCCGATCGGTAACAGCTAAGGACTGCCGCGCCGCAGCTCCATGATTTAATCTCCAGCGCCTGCTTGAGCTTCACCGCATGGTGGAAGTGCATTTTGCGAATGCCCGCCTGGCTAGCGACCACCTTCAAATAGAAAATCTGTCGCCAATCACCTAACGGTGTGTTCCGGCAGCAGTCCTTGAGAGCCAGTGAAATAACAGGCATAATGAGACATAACAGGTATGTCTCAAGGTGATGGGCGCAGTGCAGTTCGTCACTTGTGGATGAAATGCATCTGTTATAGGCAGAGGATACCGCTTAACATCAGGTGGGCCCGCGCTTGTTCCAAAACAATAACATAAAAAAAAAAACTTTCGCCAAACAACTAAGCAAACCTTGACAGCCAGTTAAGTGACAAGTATATGAGACTACATGATGAGTACAGAGACTTGCTCTGGATGCAAGTGCTAATGACTTTACCGGAAAAAAATAAACTTTTCTTTTAACACTATTCTCGTTTAGAATGTTGCATGTTTCCTATTTATTGTAAGTATCTAGTTTTGAAATAAAATATGGTCATAATTAAAAAAAAATCGCGGACCCTGGAGTCTGTGGAGTGTAGATTTATAAAATAAAAAAATAAAAAAAGTTTAAAGGAAATTCAACAACTGTATGACTCAGGGTGACGGGCGCAGTGCGGTTCTCCACTTGTGACGAAATGCATCTGTTATTAGCAGATGTTAAGACTTAACATCAGGCGGGGCCCCTGCGTGCTCCGTCAAAAACCCACTAGAAAAATATAGAACTTTCGATATTTAAAAGTTATGATGACATTAATTCTCAGTTCCTACTCGAGGAAGTCCTGAGGTGCCTAGAACTGCTGCCTAACCTAACTAGTAACCTAGTCGAAGCTGGCGCCTTATTTTTAGATAATCTATTATCGCGACGTTATAAACGTATTCAGTATCTATATAGCTGAAGATGATGTTCCGAGTATAAACCTTATGGACACTTACGTCTCGGTTCTTGCTCGACGACCGACTCGAGGAAGTCCTGCGGCGTCATGTACAGTTGTCCGCCGTATTCGACGCTGGCGAACTTTATGAACCTCCGCTCTCGTGACGTCAGCTTCACCGATTTGGCCAGTTCGTCCGGCTGAAAGAAAAAAATTCTTGATATACTTAATAAAAAAAACACGTACATAACATATAGTCGACAGTTTATTTTTTTATTTTTATATTTTAAAATCTACTCAATACTTAGAGCGACACGTACTTACTACGTACCGTGTTGCTCCGTCACAAAGCCGTCCGAAGCGCTCGTAGCGAAGTTTACTTAGCTGTTCTCAACCGATCAGCAAAGTTAAGCAACGTCGCCCGCGGTCATGAGTTGGATGGGTGACCGCTAGTGACATTACTACTGAGCGTTTCCGTGCTTCGGAGGGCACGTTAAGCCGTCGGTCCCGGTTGTCGTCTTAGGATGGCAGTCGTTATAGCATGGTGGTAGGGCATTTTGCGAATGTCCGCCTGGCTAGCTACCACCCTCAAGTAGAAAATCTGTCGCCAATCACTTAACGGTGTGTTCCGGCAGCTGTCCTTGAGAGCCAGTACTTCATAAAAAAAAAAAAAACATGCGCAACTTGCACCTGATGTTAAGCTGTAACCTCTGCCTATAACAGATGCATTTCGCCACAAGCGCCCGTTACCCTGAGACATACAGTTGTTGAGTCTCATGAGCCTGTCATTTACTGGCTCTCGAGGAATGCTGCCGGAAAACACTGTTCGGTGCTTGAAGGCAAATTTTCTACTTGAGCTAGCCATGCAGCATGCGCAAAATGCGTTTCCACCATAGGACGAAGCACAAACCGACGACGGTGTGGTCGAACGTGGTAAGGACATGCGGCATGGCAGTCCATAGATATAACCGTTTGGCTATCACTGCCTCAAAATATGAATGTTACCGTGATGTGCGCGTACTACCAAGGGTTATCGAAACATTGAACACGAAAACATAAGAATTTTGTCTACGGTCGAAGCAAAATCTATGTTTTCATGCTTTCCGGAGAGCATCTAAATATTACAGCTCTATATATTTCTCTCTCTATAATTTTTGTTCAATGTATCGAAAAACATTGGCAATAAATACGCCTTAAACATTTAGACACCCCTTCATACTTTTCTGTAAATTTTTCCTATTGTTGTTGTTGTAGGAATAATATTGCTGTGTTATAGGAACAATACAAATATTTACTAAGCGGTCACATCTATTAAATCATATGATGTTTAAATTCAAAACCATTTTCTACATACGCTTTCGTTCTGACCAGTTCCGCAACGCCATTAATAGCCAACCATTTGTAAACATACATCAAATTAATGAAGTAAACGATTGATAATCACCACTCACAGCACCAATTTTGGCCTCCGTTTGCCCAACACCCAATAGTGGATTTAATTAAACGAGGAAAGTAGGAATTCCTTCCTAAAATAAATACAATGATTGGGAATAAGATACCCGGAACAGTTCGCCTCGTTCCGTTTAAAATAATATTTTTCGGATGAGAATAGAGTGACCAAAGTTTGCTAAGGCACCAAAATCTAATAAGATCATTTGATGCCTGAAATTTGAGTGTTCATTTTATATATTGTGTGATATATATAAACGATCTCTATTTTATAAAAAAATATTTTTGTTAAAATTCAAAGAACATATTAGAGTGACCGTAACATTTAATAGGTAATTGACTAAATTGACTTTATTCAACATCCAGCCTGCATAGTTTTACTAGATACAATAGGTTCAACAATTTAGGCTAAGATGGCAACTGATTTTATGTCGGTTTTTTTTTCATTTTACATCGTTTGTTACTAGGTTTGGTAACTATGATCATAGAGAGTTTAAAATAATACCTTGGCAAGTTATTTCACACCAATGCACAATATTTCATTGTTTACCCCTACAAAACATTCAAAATTACGTTTTACCGCAACAAAGTAACCAATTCAATATGTACTACAACAATATATTTCAATACCGTAAAATTTTCTTCGTATCTCGCGTATTACGTGATCAAGTAGGTACAGAAGTTATTCGACCTAGCAACAACACCAAAAAATATATAAGATTTTGAATTTCTCGCCATGGATATCATCATTCCCCTTAATTAATATCTCCTAAATTTTCCAACGCATGGCCCCCCATCTGGGATGCGCGGCAGAATAGCAAACAAAGTCGTCCGCCAAAGCGTTTGTGACTATTTTCAGTGTTACACTTATTTTTGTGTTCTATTCTCGTACAATACGGGTGACTTATGTAAGTGGGAAGTGATTTATTTTGTCTTAAATATTCAACCATTAGCGATTGAATGGCAATGGACGTAAAAGACAAAAGCATGAAGTTACTTTAATGGTAAGATATATTTTGCATACATAACGTATATATACTTATAACGTCTTAACGTTCTTAACTGATCAGCAAAGTTAAGCAACGTCCGCCGCGGTCACGAGTTGGATGTTTGACCGCTAGTGACATTACTACTGAGCGCTTCCGTGCTTCGGAGGACACGTTAAGCCGTCGGTCCCGGTTGTTGTCTTAGGATAGCAGTCGTTATAGGATGGTGGTAGGGCATTTAGCGAATGTCCGCCTGGCTAGCTACCACCCACAAGTACAAAATCTGTCGCCAAGCACCTAACGGTGTGTTCCGCCAGCTGTCCTTGAGAGACAGTAATTCTAGGTTAGCCTGAACAACACCTTCGATTACATCACCACATACCATCAGGTGAGACAGTGGTCAAAAGCTAACCTATCAGGCATAAAAAAATAATTAAAACACATTTTTAAGGCAGTCAAAGCATGTATTCCCAATAAATAACTCAACACAAGTCATACTGTATCCCAAACTACATACAAATTTTTGACCTCAAACAAATAAATAAACTATAAACAGACCGCGCCGTCTACCATCAATTCTTTTACAAACGACTGTGTCTTTGGTTAATTTGTGGCATCTTACCCTTAACGGGTAGATTTATAACTCCTTTTAGGGGTGGCACTTGTCCGTTTTATTTATCGCTATATTTGTGAAGGCAGCTATTAACCGCGATGGGACGCGACAGCAATTTTATTACTCAGATTTATTGGTGAGATAACTTTTTGGCTATTATTTCTAAACAATCTTTAGTAGTTAGACCGAGATGCTTGCGCGGGGCGACCGACCCTGTGCGGGGACCAACAGATATGTCATCAACAATAATTGAATTAAATGCAGAAGTGAGGGTGTGTGCGTGTTGGTTGCCATTCAACCTCTTATTAGGCTGAACATATTTCAATGTTTTTTTTTTAATATTGATATGTTTGCAATAACCCCTGCTATGCGGATTACAATACAAAATTACAAATCGCGTACATGACTTAAATTTTTCCTCTCGTATATTTGTAATTTTATAATATTTTAATGAAACTTGTTATATTATTTAGGTTCTGTTATTTCTTAAATTCGGGTAAGGACTCTATTATGATACTTTTTACGAGTATAAGACACTATTTTCATTCCAGCGTTAAAAATAAATAAGGCAACGGCATATTTATTATTGCACTCGTTCGGGTAGATCTGGTATAATATGTAATCATAGAATAAAATTTGTATTAAACGAAGAGTATGGTAACTTTTTTTATACCTAGGTAGATCCGATAGGCTAGCTATTGATCACTATCTCACCTGACTCACCAGATTTTCTACTTGAAGCTAGCTGGGTAGCTAGCTTCAAGTAGCCCTGAAAGCAAGATACACTCCCATCATGCAGTATTGGTCAAGCCCGCGACAGAGTTCTAACCATGGGCAAATTGAACTGCAGTACCATCAACTCTCCATAGAGATTGCCACTGGACGATGCTTGAATATAAGCTTGGGATTAAAAGGAAAGACGAAGAAGACAATGACGGGGATTAATGTGAGTAATTGTATCATATAGAATGGGCCTTCAAAATTCAATATTTTCTATTGACGATAAATATTATTATGAAATAAATATGTACTAGGTATGGATGCGAAAGTGTCTGAAAAACTCACTTTTTATCCTAAATAAGTACCATTGGATCGCGACAAACGAGCATAGCTAGCAGGCAATATAGCGTCGATATAGGTGGGTGGTACCTTAACATTAACATTGTCGATAATTTGTCTTTTCAAACACCTAAAGTTCCCAAATAAATAAAGAAAAGTCGATAAAACAAGTTGCTTCGCTCCAATAATCGTGTTTAGGGCAATTACCAAATTTGTACAATATATCACTTTTATCAAACCTGTTACAGAACTCTTGCGAGTACATAGATTAAACTATTAGTGAGCATTAACTATAGTTTAAAACGAGTATTCTTGATTTATTTGGAATTGTACGTATAGTGCAGTGTTACCAGAAAATGATTAGTTATTATTAGGTTAGTATAATAAAATATATATCTTGTTTAAAAAGAATTTTCAAGACTATTTGTTTTAATCGTTACTGAAAAGCTGAATTTTAAATATTTAGTTTTAAAGATATCTTATCATAGATATTTTTATCAGTTATCAGCTTCACAACAACCTTTTGAAGCAGTGGAAGCTCAGTGGCATTGGCTATGGACTGCCGTGCAGCAGGTTCATGGTTCGAATCACGCCGCGGGCTTGAACTTCAACGCATGGTGGAAGGGCATTTTGGGCTAGCGACCACCCTCAAGTAGAAAATCTGTCGCCAAGCACCTAACAGCGTGTTCCGGCAGCAGTCTTTGAGAGCCAGAAAAAATTACAGGCTAATGAGACCTAACAACTAGACATCTCTGTGACGGGCACAGTGCAATTCGTCGTTGACGAAATGCGTCTGTTATAGGCAGAGTTTAGTCCACAGTAGCCGAGTCTTTGAGACAATGATGAAAAATTTTATATGTCTTTTTTATAGAGCATGTGTTAATCCAGGACTTAAACTATCTATATATGAAAAATCCATCCCATCCGAATAGATACAGCCGTTTTAACGCTAAATACATAAGATCCGGCGATGTTGCGAGTTGATTGGATCATTCCTCATATCCTTTATACAATAAAACGAGTAAGTATGTCAATGGCAACATTAAAATAACTACAGTTCTTCCTACGATAGTACCACGATAATGTGTTCATTCACATATTTTAAGATTCCATCGACTTTCTCAACTAAATTGATGGTTTCAAGTCTTCTGTACGCTGGGTGTTACTAAATAACACATGCTTCACGTACCAAGACAATATATCTATTAAAACTGGTAGCAATTACTATAGTTAATGGTATAATTTGAGTGTTATATGAGTTATATGTTCATTCTAATTGCTGGTTTAAGCACCACGCCGCGCCTCGCTGTATACGTATGCGATATTTAACAATTGATTTTTATCTACCCATAATTTTTGTGATACATCTGACTACGTTACCTAGTGCGGTGTCGGATGATCACACCCATACCTTTCCGTGGGAGTCGTATGTGGCTACTAAAGGAAAAATATCAGAAGGTGGGGCAGCAGCTCCTTCTAAGGAACTGTTATCTTATACTGCGATCCTGCCAAACGTGAGGATCTCGTCGCCATCTATGATTGAGGCTGTGTTATCTAGTGGACGATCCGGCTGATACAGGAATACATACAAATTTTACTTTACCAAACTAGGTACTGTGATCAAAGGTTAAAAAAAATTACCAAAATTTGGAACTGACTTTGGAAATGTGTGAAATAATTTGTTGAAGTCGATACCATGATGGTTCAAAAGTACCTATTATCAAAATTTTGTGCGCATGGTACCTATACTTCGATAAGTTATTTCACACATTTGAGAGTTGAAGTCGGTTCCATTAGAGGTAAAAAAAATTCACCCTTTTTAGTGGCCCTTGATACCTACTTATGGCACAGAATAAAAAGGACATAATTATTGCTTATGGAATTGATTGTCATTTACTGTCAATGACTATGTCATCACGATAGGAAAATACTTTTCAGTTGGAGTGTAACTCAAAATTGGCTAGACTGATTTTGATGAAATGAATGGGACCACACGGCAAGCATCAGCTTTCAAATAAAAAAGAATCATCAAATTCGGTTCACTCAGTGAAAAGTTCTAAGGTAACAAACAAAAAAAAAAACAGACGAACAGAGTACCTCCTACTTTTTTTTGAAGTCTGTAAAAATGTACAATACATGAAAGCTTTTTCGATGAATGAGTTGTACAAACACATAGATAAATAATATAGACAGTAAATTTTTATAAAAACACAAGTTGATTATAAGTTTCCTCAATATTTACCGTAGGAAATGCATCAAGGAAGTCCCCAGATAAGTTATCTCCAATGGTTATCATTATACAATTATTTTCAACTTCCAACATAAGAAACTTCTCTCCTCACAGTTTTATGGTCAAATAAATCAGAAGCCCTTAAAGTTATTCACACCTATACATGTGTGACTGACTGTTTAGTGTGATAGCTACTTTAGCCATAACAGCACACAAGATACTCATGGATATGCTATGAAGCTGTTGAAACTGAGCCTACGACCTGGATCTGCAATTATATGATGGATGACGAGACGGACAAGTCAGTTGATTAATCACTCTTGTTCGGCATGACACTGCACTGCGCTGCTCAGTCTTTAGATCGTATGTCTCATTTTCTCAGCAATTTCACTTGCTACACTGCCCTTCACGCCCAAAAACAGTAGTGTTTACACACTACTGCTTCGAGGCAGTATCTGACACTGCAGTGGTACCCACCAAGACGGGCTCTTGCTAAAGAGAGCTACTACCTGGTATTATCCCTATCACTAAGCTACCAACCGTTTAAAATTTCATATACTATATTCAAATAAAGATCAACTCCGAAACCATGGTCAGGTTTACATTGCTAGACAATTATAAGACATTTACCTTGTCTATTCCCAAGTACAGTGGTAATATAACACGAGTGCAAATGACCGATCAACATTTGCACTCTCCTATGATATATCACTCCGTAAACGGTCCGACACTGCTGACCAAGATATACTAATGATAACTGCACCCCAAATGATGATTACAACCTGTTTAGTTAACTTTGCTATCTATGATAGTTTAAGTAACTAAGGGCCTGTTTCAGAATGTTCAGGTAAGTTCCGGTTATACTACCAAGAACATAAAATAACTGAATGATAAAAATTACAGTTAACATGCAAGCACCTAACAGTGTGTTCCGACAGCAGGCCTTGAGAGCCAGTAAAATTACAGGTACATGAAACTTGTGAATTTTATGTCTCAGGGAGCAGTGCAGTTTGTCACTTGTGACGGAATTAATCTTTTATAGGCAGAGGATACCGATTAACATCAGGTGGGTCTCGTGCTCACAATAACATAAAACAGAAATACAACTTGTATATTAATAATGTTTATTTCTGTATATCACTCTTCTAAAAACAATACAAATTAGAGGCTTTATAGTTTCTGATTATATACGTGATACGTGTTTACATCAATACTAAATTCATTATTCGTTTTTATGTATCCCTTATTTATACCATAGGTGCAATATTGGTCTAAAAGTGAACAACTTGGACTGATACAATCAATCCATTAAAAAAAAATATTTGACTTCTTTACATATTACGTATGCCTTTCGACGCATAGCATGTGAAATACGTTTTACGTCCAATACGAGTGTTGTCCAAATCAATAATTATTTTGTCAAATACGCTTTAAGTCAAATACACTTTCAGTCAATTTCGCGTCACGTCCAATACGATTTAAGTTGACTGTCCAATGTTTAACACTAACGAGTTATACTTTGCTGTATTTATTTTACAATAACTATACGTAATAAATATGTAATTAACTCGCTCCTTCAGACAGGAATACATCCGTGATAATATCCGTGGCCAAACGAAATGTAAAAAATCAACATAATAAAATAAATAAAAAATATAACAAAACTATGAACATAGTAAAATTATAATAATATATAAATATATGATTATGATTTTTATTAATACGAAAATGGGGGGCAGGGCAAAATTTTGAGCAGAAGTAGACCTGCATGAGAAGGAGAGCTCCAGACGACGATACCCCACAAGCCAAGAGGAAGGATCCCTCCATTTTCCACCTCCTCCATTATGTATGAAAAATAATTTACATTTAATTTCTAGTTAAATGCATGACTAACTAAAGATGTGACATATATTATGTACAAACAGACCGACAGCAGAATACAAGTAATACGGCTGCGTCTTGCCCTTTGAGTACGAATCCCTAAATATTATACAAAAACGCGCATGGTCTAAGAGTCCCTACAGTAATATGGTTTAAAATGACAGGACTTTAGTTATAAGTACACCAGACACATGATAAATTATGATAGCGGGTTGCTGAGACGATAATAGTAAACGTGTTAACTTCAACAATATGAGACGGCTTTATATCGTCGAGGTATAGCGTGGATTCATAAAGGAATATTGCTGTAAATTGGACATAAGGATTCATATTAACAAGAACCATGGCATTTAATAATGTATTTTTCAACACCCTTGCTCGTAAAGTGAGCTTTATTATATCGTTATTAGGGCCATAAACCGAACTATAACACCCTCGTGCATAATAATATTATACACTAGTGCGTAATAGAATTATCACTACAAAGTTAAGTTAGTACCTAACTGGAAATTACATGCGAGTAAACAGAGCATTTTCAATTTAACCTGGTAATTCAGATTTGTAACATCAAAGAGGTAATTGTGCAATATTTTTTTTTTCCTCGCAAGGGTGTTGAAAAAGTGCGTATGGAACTCATGAGCAACTTACTCATTATACACTCGGCTGATTTACGCCTTCGCCTACGGCTCGGGGTGCAACACACAGCCTCATGAATAATGAGCAACTTAGCTCACTTGTATCATAATCTACTAATACATATCTGCACAAATGAACCGATAATAATGTTTTACCGTCAAACATACAAGGCGTATAGTAATTTACATATTTTGAGTACATATATGCTCGCTTGGCCTCAAATAGAAAATAAAGAATCTATTGCCAAGCACCTGACGTTGTGTCTAACATCTGTCCTTGAGAACTAGTTTTCATTCAAGACCTGTACAACATCTTCGATCACCAAGTGACAAGGATGGTAGACAAGCTTTACCAAGGCGGTACTGGCACTCAAGGACTGCTCCCGCAGTACACACGCGTTTGGTAACAAGGAATGTCTATTTGAAGGTGGTGAACATACGCAAAATGCCCATAATGCTCAGATTCGAAACCATGGAACTCCTGTACGGCAGTTCATAGCTATTGCCATTGAGCAATCGCTGCTTCAAAAGTTTTTTTTAGCAGAAAATGTGTACTATTTGTGTTTTGAATCTAAAAGTTTATATTGCTTAATTAATTTAGTTTAAATTTGACATGGACAAAATTAAATTGGTAAGTTAACGAAGAATTACATCACATAATATCGTATACAATCTAATACATTACGGGTAAAGCCACAAAAAATATATAAGAAAACGTTATAAAAAGAAGTTTTCTCTCTATATATACAGACGTAACTAGGTACTGCAAAACTAATTAATTTGATATTTATCAACTTGCGACTTGGCAATTCCATATAAGTCCATATAGATTTTCATGCCAGTTTGCAAACGAGCCGCTAACTATAACGTCGACTAATTCGTTCATTTACAAGGTCTCCATTCTGAACCGGTACAAGCGTTGCTCAGATTTGTCTTATTAACAAGGTGCTAGTTAACTCCGAGGTGGTCCACTCTCAATGGGGATCAGGACGCCAATTCTGTTATTCAGACCATTATGATATACCAATGTCATATTGACTTCCAAGGACATCCTCGTATAATATATATTATTGAATTGCAATGCTTATTCTTTGAGCCAAATAGGTGCCAGCATTTTGATCATGCGTGGCATCGACCAAGCGCTCTGATTAGTTTTGGAAAATACGATGAGCTCCCGGTCCCCACGGACCCAACGTCTCTACACCAAACGACTCAAATATGTAACCCATACCGAGGTTAGCATACTTGCGCCGCTTGAGTTGCTCTGCCGAAGTAGCCGCGGCGCCCTCACGTTGGTTTCAGAAAGATGTGATGGCGCTAAAGTGTCTACGCATGTAGCGTCCCACACTAAGGGCCGTCCTAACTTCCATGGAACCAGAGTCATGCCGTCAGGTCAAAGTATGTTGCTGGCCACATGAAAGTATACTTTGAATGGGGATCAGGATGCCAATTCTGTTGTTAAGTCTATATGATATACCAAGGTAGTAAGATATACTCGTGCAAATATATTTAATTCCAATTACTTACTCTAGTTACAAAATTAAATGATACGCCTTTTATCAGTATTAATTTTGAATATGGACAAAAACATTTATGATGTTTTATGAATGAGCCGATATAAACATGAAGTTCCATTCTGAATATAGATTAGGACGCCAATTATGTTGTTAAGACTAGTATGATATACCAATGTATTTATATGTCTCATTACAAGAAAATTCTTTTTAATTGGTTAGTCTTTGACCACAGTATTTTTGATAGTAAGTGATAGTTTGGTCGAAGGCGTTGCTAACATGCTACAACTAGAATGACTGGCTTTCATTAACAGCAGTTGCCAGAACACATCGATAGGGGCATAAATCAGTGCATTTTGAAGCAGTGATGGCTCAGTGGCATTGGCTATGGACTGCCGTGCAGCAGGTCCATGGTTCGAATCCCGCCGCGGGTAGGAGCTTCACCGTATGGTGGAAGGGGAATATTGCGAATGCCCGCCTGGCTACTGGCTAGCGACCACCCTCAAGTAGAAAATCTGTCGCCAAGCACCTAACGGTGTGTTCCGGCAGCAGTCCTTGAGAGCCAGTGAAATTACAGGCACAAAGAGACTTAATAACTATGTCTCAAGGTGACGGGCGCAGTGTAATTTGTGACTTGTGACGAAATGCATCTGTTATAGGCAGAGGTTAGTCCGCTTAACATCAGGTGGGCCACGAGCTTGTTCCGTCTCAATAACACAAAAAAAATTGTACAGATTAGTTAGGCCTCTTAACCTAGAGTCCTCCTTGGTCTGTCTGTACCACCGCAACGTCTGATATTCTGCCTCAAAGCACTACCGAGTTCAGAGTTAAAGGACACTATAGCAAGTAAAGTTACTGGGCGCAAGAGACTTAAGAACTAATCATGCAGAACGGTTACTGCAAATATAATGTATGTATGATCATTTATGAACACATTAATATGATATAACTATCTACTAGTAAATATTTTTTTAATTATGCTGATAATTTTAACATTAAGCTCATATATACTGTAATGTTATGTAAAATATCCTATTATAAAAAATATTATACTACCAGTATTTCTAGGTTAGCCTGAACAACATCTTCGACTTCCACTTACTATCAGGTGAGATAGTGATCAAAAGCTAACATATCAGGCATAAAAAAAATTAAGATATTATATAGAACAGTGCTTCAGTTCTATCCTTCTGTAGTCTCCGGTTGAGATCACTGCAATTGAATTTTAATTCTCTTGTGGATAGTAATTAAGTATACTAAATGTAACAATGAATGAATAGGAAATATAGTGAGAAGTAAATATCCTGGCGCGTGCGACCTGCATGGTCTGCCTATATGTATAGGACAATATAACCATGTCGAATCGTACGTTTTTTTTAACAAAAAATGTGTTGCAAGGTCTCTTCTCAGTAACTGGAACCAACAGTCACTTCTTGGTTTCTTATTTTTTCCCATTCAGTACGTTTTTTGTATGTTGTAAAATTCGGTGGAATGAGATGGCAATAAATACGACTTAACCATACATTTGATGTCGTAAATTCGCGCCGTACATTTCAATGTGCACTTTGTATGCCTGTTGTATCATGTATTTCTTTATTAAATACTAGCTTTCCGGCCACGGCTCCTCCCGCGCGTACGTCGGTTATCGCGCATAATGGATAAAAATGATCCTACTCGTATGTCCTGCCTGGGTCTCAAACAATTTCCATACTAAATAGTATCCAAATTGGTCGAGTTGTTTTTAAGTTTTTCCTGCATACAAAAATCCAAAAATACAAATAAAAAAAGAATACAAAAAAATATATATATTTATGATTTATTACAATGTTTACCGTGTAAGACAGAAGGTGTTTGGTTTGTGTAAATTTTTCAATATAAAAATAACTTAACTTATTTGTTTATGTTTAACAAACATATTTTAAATAATAATTTAGTCCCATTATGATGATATTATTCTAAAATCATTTTAAATATTAGAAAATCATTTCATGCAATTTTGAAAGGGGTCGTCCTGATCTGACTCGACTATCGGTGTAACAATTTTCCATCGTAATGACGCGGTCGCTTTATATACAATATTATTTTTATATAACTTGTCATATAACTTTTTTATATAACAGTTATATTATTCTTAATTACTCAATCAAAAATAAATAATATATAAAATCATAATAGTGTCATTATGATTACATTGAAACTCTGTCCATATGATAGAACTGGGACTGGATCTTAGCGCCCCCAATTGAGGCCAATAGGAAATTGCAGATCTCGTGAGATTAAGAGTTAAATTAACGGTAGGTGTACACTAAGACTGCTTTCAGTTGTCAATTTATATGGTATAAATCAGAAAGTTTCCTGATGTGATAAATAAGATACGAGTAGTTGCAAACAACATCTAGTTACAGCGGACAATAGCATAGAATTTATGAAAGGCTAAATCACCCAACATTATTTTATTTTCAGGTAAGTTCGTCATAATTTATCACCTAGTATAGACCAGAAATTGAAGCTGCCACGACTTTATGCTAATAACACCATGTGTATTCTCTGTATGGCGTGTAACAGCGGCAGTAACGCAGCAAACTGGTCCTATAAACATAAAGAAGAATTACAACGCTTATATACAACATTGTTACTTGAACTATCGCAATATAAACCAGTATTACGAAAATTCCATACGCATAACTTGAACAACACTGAATGAAACCAACGCGCACTGTCAGTGTTGGGTCATAAAAAGGCCTTTAACAACGAAATGTTATCGACTGTTTATAATAATACAAGTAGAAACCTTCACGGTCTTTCTCATACAAATCTAGCACATTGTGCTTTTCTTTAATAGCCCATTTCATGACCAATTCAGATTCACCAGCATACTCGACCGAAGCGTTATATTTACACTATTTACTTTATGATGCTTCACAGCATTTCTTACTTTAATATTGTAATTCAGGATCGTGTTAAGAAATAAATTAATATTTCCCATTTGGTCGGCGAATATCAATCATCATATTGTTTCTACTATAAAAGTTTGCAACCTGTACAGGTTCGTACGTTTTTACAAGGAGTCTAAAGTTATTACGAAAGACACGATCCTTTTCAGCACATAAATCATCAGTTATACATGTTATCGGTAATCTGTATAATACCTAGGTAATGTATAGAATACCTAAAACGTGTAGGTAATGTATGAAATATGATTTATTTTATACTTTGCCCAGGTATTATATACAATACCGAATATGCAGCCGGTAATGTATGTAGAAGACGAGAGCAAGGAAGGACGAGACGTGCGGGCGGCAGGCAACGATGGTTAGGTTAGATTTTTGAGTTTCACGTTAATGTTATTGTGATTTTACTGTAGTAATACAAAGACATTTATAGGTACCCTTTTCACAAAGACTATTTTTAAGGAGTAGCTTAATTGTTAATATTAATAAAGTTGATTTTAAGTAATAGTACATGTTTCATTCGCCCATCATTTCGAAGACTGGTTAACATTGATAAATATAGACCAAGATCTATTTATTTTACACATTGCCGGTGCAACAGCAGGTACTCTACACAATTCAAGAGTATGCATTACCTAGGTAAAGTATGTAGTGGACAATAATACTTCATACATTACCTGGAAGCCCCAGGTATTCTATACATTGCCTAGGTATTGTATAGAATACCGGAATTATACAGATTGCCGGTAATATATACATTATATAGATGCAGAATATTGTAAGAGCAGGTGTACATTTTCTATTTGCACCATATCAATAAGCAAACTTATCATTTTGATATTCAAATAAGGACAAATTGATAGCGATACACTTTCCAATATGCACAGACTTTATTATGCTTGTTACACAGCCCAAGATAAGCGTTTTCTACAAACTAAGGAAGTAATTAAGTCAAGTAATAAATTGACGTAGTAAATATTAATTTTACCAACACACTTCTGAAAGTGCAGTTAGTTAATTTTAAGAAGAAAGTTCAGAATAAACCGTAAGGCAACTTAACGGTGCAGCTTTTTAGATTCAGCAGAGATTTCATTTCATTAGTCGATATTTTACTCACGCTCAATTTATTTGAATGCGAGTTAGTAAAATCTCGACTGACCTCTAACATATAGACATTATTTTCATATTATTTTTATATAACAAGCGAAATTCCACCGAACAATACTGCCAATAAGCATTTGAGACAGTGATTTACTCGATAATTTCCACCATACATCATCACACCTTCCATTTGCGGAGGAATCTTGGATCATATCCGAAGATCTAACGTCTTCAGAGCATTAAGTATATGATAAATGTTAAATCGGTATCAGGGAGATTGTAAGGCGCCTCGATTCCGTCGTTTCCAACTAATGGACCCGTATCGGGTGCTATCGACGCCTGCCGCATCGCTGCCTGCGATTTATCTATAAATCTAATAAATGAAAGTGGAAGTGTTGATTCTGCTTTCGCGGCAGTAAATGGGCGAATCGAGAACTCTGGGGTGTTAAGTTAGTAATTTGTAACTGTTCGTCTTACTGGATTTAAGTAAATGCTCTTCTGTGTAGATTTTTGCCTTTACATGTTTTAATGTGTCGAAATTGGTCAGTAATTAAATAAAATTTTGCTGTTCAATTACCTCCTATTCTAAAACGCATATCACATTTTTGTTTCAAGCTTTTCTACGTTAGAGATGTTCATTTCAGACTGCAGCTGTCAAAATTGAAACACCTAAATCTCGAAACACCCACTTTTGGATTGAGGGTAGTAGATAGAAAGCAGTGCATGGCAATCCTAGAAATTAAAGCATTAGGTATTAAAATTAACGATAGCGGGATTTTGAGAGTAACACATATTCTCTAAAAAGTTTTAAAGTAGAAAACAAAAATATTGTTTTTATCTTTGCAGCGAATAAAATCATTGACTAAAAATGTGAAGATGCCTTGTAGGTAATAAAACATACACGAGATTTGGTGACGTCAATCCTAAAAGCGCAGCAACGCGTAATGCATTGCATTTTATATTCTTTTCCGGTAAAACCGCAAAATACATGAGAACTCGAAATATTATGAATAAACTTGTGGAAACCACGAAGGAAGTGTTTTTACGCCATATAATGATGTAAATGCAAATCCTTTAACGCCTAGCAGACATTACGTATTAGCATAAATTTACGGAGCATGGGACGTCTCGGTCGACGCATAAACCTGCGCAGGCGCCGCCACCGCCGCCGAGAGACGTTGTTACAGAGAGATGGATTTGTGGGAATAACACTTGCCAGGGATGAACTTTGAGAAACCGAACACTGCGGAATTATTTCTCCTTACAAGTAAATGTAATAGATACTACAAGTAAGAATAATACTAATAGACACACAAATATCTGTTTATGTTTTGTAAGCTTTCAATATAAACATTCCTTTATGCAGCTCAAATAAATTTTTAAAATATGTTTAACAAATTATTGGAGTACAAAATTTTATGCCCAAGGCCATATTACATTTTATGTCCAGGTGGCCGAGGAGGTTTAGGCATCCGACGCGATATCGGAAGACGCGGGTTCGATTCCCGCCTTGGGCATAAAATTTTGTACTCCAATAATTTGTTAAACATTTTCTTTTTTTTATTCCTGATAGGTTAGCCCTTGACCACTATCTCACCTGATGGTAAGTGATGATGTGGTCGAAGATGTTGTTCAGGCTAACCTATAGAAGTACTGAATCTCTAGGACAGCTGCAGGAACACACTGTTAGGTGCTTGGCGACAGATTTTCTGCTAAAGGGTGGTAGCTAGCCAGGCGGCATATGCAAAATGCCCTCTACCACCATGCTATAACGACTGCCATCCTCAGACAACAACCGGGACCGACGGCTTAACGTGCCCACCGAAGCACGGAAGCGCTCAGTAATAATGTCACCAGCGGTCACCCATCCAACTCATGACCGCGCGCGACGTTGCTTAACTTTGCTGATCGGTTAAGAACAGTTCAGTAATCTTCGCTACGAGCACTTCAAAGCTTTAGCTTAGCACGCGATAGTGCTTGTAATATTAATGAGAAATATTAAAATATGTATATAATAATGTATGTTTTAACAATCTATAACTAGATAACAGAATACATTATTAAAAAAATGGCTGAAGTAATTATATAACATGTACAATTTTTTAAATTTATTTATTGCTGATAGGCTAGCCTTTGAAAATGTTGTTCAGGCTAACCTAGAATTACTGACTCTCCAGGACAGCTGCCGAAACACACCGTTAGGTGCTTGTCGACATATTTCTACTTGAGCGTGATAGCTTGCCAGACGGGTAATCGCAAAATACCCTACCACTACGCTGTAACGACTTCCATCCTAAGATAACAACCGGGACCGACAGCATAACGTGCCCTCCGAAGCACGGAAGCGCTCAGTAGTAATGTCACTAGCGGTCACCCATCCACGTCATGACCACGCCGGGCGTTGCTTAACTTAGCTGATAGGTTAAGAACGGTTAAGCAAACTTACTCTACGAGCGCTTCGAAGACTTCATATTTTAAATCAAAGACAATAGTCCAATCAAATAGTTACCAATAACATTACTCATGATGTATATCAAATTTAATTAGATTACAATAACAACTAGAGACGTGACCGTTTTATTTAGGCAGAAATAATAAAACTTATAAACTTTTATAATATAAAAGTTTCGCTTCTACACGAAGCATCCTCAGGAGGTCTTGACTCTACCGAGAGCGAGCGATCGAGAAAGATTAGATTCTCGATCGTGCGCTCGTAGCGTCGAAAATTCTTCCGGTTTGGCTGCGTGGCGTTTGTGACGGCATGTCGACTTAACAGGTAAAGTAGGCGGAATTGACACTAGATATATTTTATAAGTGTTTTATTAAAAATATTAATTTAATGTTTTCTTAAAATATTTAAAAAATATCGAAAACTTGAATTAGTATATATATATTTATTCCGCCTCTACCTAATACCTCCCTGCTATTCGTTCCCGCAGTCACACAAATCAACGTGCGACAGTTTTAAACACACACTCGTCCATTTTACAAATATGTGTATCGTATTAGGCGAACACGTCTGAAAATGGTTAATGGGGAGCTGGCTCGTGTGATTTACCACCCGTGTGTCCCCGCTACCTATGACATCTTTGTGGCCAGCGTTTTCTTTGTACGCCGCTCGCGGTGATCGTGTGTTGCATAAGGTAGTTATTTTTTTTATCGGTTCACTAGCGTCATTTGCTAGAACGTATTTTTCATTTATTTATGTTCCAATGTCATCATGAGTTCGGTCTAGTGACTTAAATATGATGTACACTCGTATCAACATAAGAACTAGTTATTCTACATCAATGCATACTTTATAACTAAATAGGCACGAGGCTGAGACTCATGTTGTATTTACATGATAGATTCCGACCAGTTGTTTTATTTTTGCCTATTTAGTTATAATGGACTCGCGATAGTTTTCTAAAATGCATACTTTGATACTACAGTAAAAAGCAAAAAAAAAAACTATATGTGGAAGGTAAATTATGTATATGATATAGATCTGTCGGGATTAAAAAAAAATTATATTATAAGTACTTTCAAAAATTAATCTCGAATTAATACTGAGTTGTATGAAGTCAAATACATTTGTTTTAGCAATTCGTTGTCACAATAAGTTTTATTGGTAAATTGGAAGTGTGAATTTATTTAATTTAAATGAACATTTGGTAATGAACTACGGATAAATATGTAAAGAAATGTAAGTCCAACTCAAAACATCAGAACGCCAAGCTAACCGCGGCGGGCGTGGTTTAAAAAGTGTACCGTGCGCAACAACATTACCTTGACGCGACCATTCAGATGCGATAATTTCTAAACGCGAAATCAATTAATTAACCAATCCAATTGAATTTTGGAAGAATGTGGTCGTAGGTAATGAATATAATACCTGCGCATTTGATTACCTTATGCTTAGCTAAAACAAATTAGACTGCATAGTTCTCGCCGTTCTTTAGAACTGTTGCAACAAGATCCTCATATGGTTTTTCCTAAATTTATTACAATGGGTGAAATGTGACATAAACCATTGCGACTCACAAAACAGAACTCTATCCCACAAAACAATATTATAGTATAGATGACGCGAGTGTATGTACTTCGCGTGCCAAATAACTGAGCAATATTGAGCTGAAAAAACTTCACATTTAAAATAAAAAAAAAAGTTAGCCGAGGGAATGGAAACTTTTGTTACGTTTGGTTGAAGCGCTCATAGCGAAGTATGCTTAGCCGTTCTGAACTGATCAGCAAAGTTAAGCAACGTCCGCCGCGGTCATGAGTTGGATAGGTGACCGCTGGTGACAATACTACTGAGCGTTTCCGTGCTTCGAAGGGCACGTTAAGACGTCGGTCCCGGTTGTTGTCTTAGGATGTCAGTCGTTATAGCATGGTGGTAGGGCATTTACCGAATGCCTGCCTGGCTAGCTACCACCCTCAAGTAGAAAATCTGTCGCCAAGCACCTAACAGTGTGTTCCGGCAACTGTCCTTGAGAGCCAGTAATTCTAGGTTAGCCTGAACAACATCTTCGACCACATCATCACATACCATCAGGTGAGATAGTGGTCAAATGCTAACCTATCAGGCATAAATAAATAAATGAATTGTGAATAAAAGCTCGGTCGTGCTCGGTTTCCTTTCACATAGATCTACAGGCGTTGTCTATTTTAATCTATGTTTTTGTTCTATAGTTCTATCCCCAATATTTATGAGTATGCAAACGTAATTTTTATTTCTGTCTCACTGTTGTTTACTTGTATAGAAGCATTTCGCAGGCAGGATGTATTGTATGAAATTATACATAATTAGGTACTTATATGTATGTCGGCTAGTAATGCCAACAACAGTGCCTCAGCTTCAGGTTCGCAGCGGGTGTTCTTTGGATACTTATTAAATGGCACACGAAGCTAAGAAACAGAGTATAATAATGTTATATCGTAAATATGGAGTTACAGGGCGTTTATACGATTGCTCGCCACTGGGTAATAGTCGGGATGGAAATTGTGGAACACCTTATATGGAACTGGAGACCTAAATAAGATGAAATTGGATAAAAGCAGGCGCCACGCTTATACGCGTATAAATCATATAGAAACTAATAAATATGACTACTTCGATTAACATTTAGTTAAGACATTAATATTATGGGCGGGTGCAGATTTATCAATCATTTTATGTATAAGTTAAAGTATATCACGTTTTGTATGAGACGATTGAGAAAAAGCGGCATCACATTATTGCCCCTGCCCATATTCATATGGCCTATATGTACAACCGCACAGATTAAAAACAAGCGACGGCATGTAGGTTGCTCAACTGTTTTTGTTTTAGTCCTGTAGTCTTGTTTATTAATCCTTACATACATTCCGGATCCAGACTGCTACAGAAAATTTACTTCGATTAGGAGATCGAATCCAGCCCCTTAAGATTGCAGAGCGCCGCTTTTACAGACACACCACAACAAGGCAGTCAATGAGTATCATTTTAAAATTTGAAAAATAGCATACGATATAGTGCTTGAAATCGTATTTCGAAATATAGAAGAGTAGTGACATCATTAAGTGTTTAAAAAGAATTTGTTTCGGTCAGATGAAGTACAGTAGGTATCCTGGTCGATGGTCGCAGCGTCCCCTAGGACTACTGATAAAATAATACAAAAAGAGCACTAAATCTACATCTGTCCAGTCTTGTGATTCCCTACTCGTGATCATGGCGCTTGCAACTGTGCCGAAATATCGAGAGCTCAAAAGTAATACAAAACACGGTAAATATCTCGTCTCTAATAATAACTGTAGAGCAAGTACCATAGCCCGTGCGAAGCCGGGTTAGAATATCACCCCCCATCTCTACCCATGGGTGGCGTATGAGCCGACTGAGGGTAACACACCAGAAGGTGGGCAGCAGCACTTTCTGAGTCTCTCACACTGCGATCCCCAAGCCGCCTGCCAAGCGTGGTATGGTGAACCTCCCCTCCCATATTGGGGGAGGCTGTGTTCAGCAGTGGACTATCCGGCTGATACGGTACAGTAAGCACTATTTAAAATATAGGACATACTGACTAATAAATGAAACTCGACTGGCGGACCCGGACATTTTTTTAAGTTATATATGATTCATTTCCTTATAATTATTTCCAAATGTCGCGACAAAATTATCGTAGCTTAGATAAAGTTATTATTTATACTAGATATCCTTACGAATAAACGTGTTCGTGTATTTAGATTTTATCATTTCAAACGTAATTATTAAATCCTGTGTTCTAACGGTGAAACAAGCCTTGTCCTGCTATAATGTACTAACTTACTAACTAATAAAATACCAACTTACAACAATAACCAGTAAGGAAGTTAAGTTAAAAGACAACAGACCATGTACACACATGTAAATTAATCATAATCCCATGACTATAAGATTAATTCTGGTCAGTAAGTACGTGTTTTTCACTAATCTTATATAAGTGCCTCTCGCGTTTCGATACAAAACGGCTTTTTTTTGTGATAAAAAAAAAATCATAGCCTGAAATTGAAAAACTATAAACTTAATACGAGTAGAAATATTAGAATATGCAATTGAGAACTGTACTGTATCAGACGGATAGTTCACTACTGAACCCACGGTTGGCATGCCGCTTGGGGATCACAGTGTGAGGTACCAGACCAGTTCCCCGAAATGTGCTGCTGCCCACCTTCTGGTGTGTTACCCTTAGACGCCATTTACGACATCCTCGGGTAGAGAGGGGGAGGGGAGTGTGACATTTTATCCCGGCATCCCACGGGCCGGTTGAGAACACATCCTTCGAATTTCAAAGAAATTCTTGTAACTGAGTTGCAAAAACCTCTTTCAGTGGAGATGTTTATGAATTAACCTAAATAAAAAAAAAATATTTTATTAAAATAATTTGGCATTTGGGACTTACAAACCACCTTGTACACCAGGATTTATAAACAGTATCCTATATGTTATATCCAATGATTTAAAAGCAAGAGCACCATAATTATTGCCGTAAATAACCATACAATAGTTCAGAAAAGTATTTCGTCCTTGTGTTTTGAGTCCTTACTGTTCGTTTTGTCCACCGAT
This sequence comes from Plagodis pulveraria, assembly GCA_963890685.1. NCBI lineage: Eukaryota > Metazoa > Arthropoda > Insecta > Lepidoptera > Geometridae > Plagodis > Plagodis pulveraria. Next base: position 24,067,044 of record OY982967.1, read on the forward strand.
AAACAGAGAAACAGATGATAAATCAGGCATGTTGCATAGCACTTTGATCTGAAAAGCCGAACATGTAAGTTGGCGTAACGCGTAGTTACGTCATTATTGATAGGGGATTCACTGAAGGTTCAGTGTTATTTTATAGCGGATAGATTAAAGCAAGATTTAACTTTTTGCTAAAACACATACGAGGAAATGTTATTTAGCTTCGACTTGACATTTAAGAGTAGATTCACGGAGTGCTTACCATACAAACGTAGTTTTGTCATATTTTAAATACCAAGTGTTCAAACTTCGTGAAATGTTGTATGCATATTGCTAAGCCTATCATATTATATAAGATAGAATATCTATGCTTCTGATTTGCCAGTTTTTCGATTAATATTTATTAGGGGATTGTTATTTTGAAACAATTCCCATAGATTTTCGAATTATTTTTGAAAGTACTTAATTTGACGCAAATCGGGCAAACCAGAAGCATAGATATTAAGCTCAAGCATAAACATGTAAAGTTTCAACGAGTTTGAACACTTTTTTTAATGTTATTGTGACGGAGCAAGCCCGAGGCCCACCTGATGTTAAGTGGACTAACCTCTGCCTATAACAGACGCATTTCGTCAACTACGAATTGCACTGTGCTCGTCGCACTGAGACGTCCAGTTCTTAGGTATCATTAGTCTGTAATTTTACTGGCTCTCAAGGACTGGTCGCTAGCCAGGCGGGCATTCGTAAAATGCCCTTCACCATGCGGTGAAGCTCCAGCCCGCGGCGGGATCGAACCATGGACCTGCTGCACGGCAGTCCATAGCCAATGCCACTGAGCCATCACTGCTTCAAAACTTGGTATTTAAAATATGAATAACTACGTTTGTATGGAAAGCACTCTGTGCACTCTACACTTAACATCCAATTACTAGTTTAGCTTTAATATGACAGCTTTTACTTACTCCTTGTCTTATTGAGGAAAAAACCATGAAATCTAGGCTAAGAATAATGTACGAAATTTTAAATACATACGTAAATGTATAATGGTTTGAAGATTAATTCTAGTAAATCGATGTATATTTTTGTATGTTACACACTACATTTGTGTTTGATTATTCGCAAGAGGGATAAGAGATAAGAGCGCTTTAAAGTGTTCTTAGCGAAGTTAGCTTAGCCGTTCACCTAAGTTAAGCAACGATTTGGATGGGTGACAGCTAGTGACATTTACTACGTAGTGATTTCGTGCTTCGGAGGGTAAGTTAAGCCGTCGGTCCTGGTTGTTGTTTTAAGATGGCAGTAGTTAAGCACGGCGTTAGGGCATTTTGCGAATTCCCGCCTGACAAACTACCACCTTCGAGTAGAAAATCTGTCGCCAAGCACTTAACAGTGTGTTCCGGCAGGTGTACTTGAGAGCCAGTAATTCTAGGTTAACCTGAACAACTTCTTAGACTACATCACGACTTACCATCAGGTATAAGATCAACAAAAAGGCTAGTCTATCAGTTATAAATAAATAAAAATACAAATAAAGAGTTCTAAAAAAACAGATTAGAAGAAGGTCTTTCATGAGAAAAATTAAAGTATCCTACATCATTCGACTTCTTGTTCAGTATAGGCACGCGTATCAAATTTAAGTGCAATAGAGACCAACATTTTGGAATTATCGTTGAATTTGTAGCTAAAAAAGTTTTGGCCTTGTGTTGTTAGAGACGACATATATACCCACCCCATGTAACTGGGATAAGAGGGGTAAGTTTATGGTAAGACATTGGCTATAGCTATAGCATTTCTTACTTTAGGTTCAATATATAGCTAGCAGTAACCAGTAGACGACACCACGCGGTCAAGTTCAAGCCCGCCTGCAGGAGCAATAGAAGATGGTGTAATTAAGGAGTAGACTTAATTGTCAATAAGAGTTTAGGTCATAACAGTTTAGCTTTAGCTATTTAATATCGTAATCAAAATGCCAACAACTTTAGTAACTTATAAATAAAAATCATGTTGCTTGACATTTCAATACGTAAGTACTGTAAATAGGAAAATTGCTTCCAACACTACCATCAGTAAACGGTAGATACAATCAGTAACAAAGTACAATTTATTCAACAGCCTCGCCCCAGTCGGTACAAACAGCTCATTGTTCCGCTGTTTAACTGAAAATGTTATTTACTTATCTAATTCACTGTACCGCCGTAGCTATGTAACAGAAACACAGCTTTAAAAATGTTTTTACCAAAAATTAGAACCGACTTCATCACTCAAATGTGAGGAATAACTTGTTAAAGTCGGTACCATGATGGTTCAAGAGTACCTACCTATTATCACAATATTGTGAGAATGGTACCGACTTCGACAAGTTATTCTCACATTTGAGTGTTGAAGTCGGTTCCATGAAATTTGAATGGGACCAAACGGCAAGCATCAGCTTTCAAATAAAAATAGAATCATCAAAATCGCTTCATCCAGTCAATTGAGTACCTTCTCCTTTTTTGATGTCGGTAAAAAAGCCTGTATCGTTCTATCCAAAACCTAGCAGACTAGTAAACCGAGCTGTTGTGCTCAAAAGCCATAAAGTCCACAGTTGTATAAAAACCTCCCCTATTAGGGAATCATCTTAGGAATCGCAGTGTAAGATATCATTTGTTCACAAGGCGCTGCTAAAAATTTTCCCTTCGTCGTCTCTCTCGACTTCCACGTGGACATATGGGGGTTACAATTCCAGTCCTGCACTCCACGGGGACGAAAATACAATTAGTTTTCATTGTTATAGCGTGTTGGTATAACAATGAAAACTAATTGTATTTTCGGCTTATAAAAATGTGTATAGATGTACCTATACGAAATAATTCCATATTACGATAGTATTTGATTTTTTCGTAAGTCTTATCACCGCCAACAGAGTAATTTTTTCTATACATTGAAATAATAAATAATAAAGATATGGCCTATGTTACAATATGGATGACTGAATTATATTGTTCAAATATGTTAGTATACCAGACATTTATAATCGCTATGATTCCAAAAAACTGTGTACACCTGCAGTATTTAATACATTGGATTGTGTTGATAGTGACTGTTCTATAACAGGGAAGTCCGATGCGAGCGTATTCTATCAAAATGCAGGCGATCCGTAGAAAGGCCAGCTAAGAATTCAGCTAAGAAGAATGACTTATCACTGATGAATGTGTGATGAGATTGAATGAAGCAAGAAGCTTAGGTAAATGTCAGGATAATTTCTAATTAAAATCCGTGATCTCTAACTGCCAACCAGTTAGAGAAAGAAGCTTGAAATAATTTATGTAGCCCGGGTCACTCAGGATAATGTAAGGATTCTAACAATACACAAATCAGGTACTTAAAAGTAATGGTAGAACAGAGAAACTCACATAGGTACACATGTGTATACATCATAAAGCCTAAAACATTACTCTTCTTTTGGGCAGTCGTGTAATAAATAAAGAGCATTTCTGCTCGAACCTTCACTACTGTGTGAATGTGTAGGATATGGAAATAGACAAAGTTGCTAATCTGACTTAAAAGCATCAATACTGACGCGTAGTTGCGAACAGGACGAAGTGAGTAGTCAAATTATAAATTTCAACACTTGTACCGTGAATTACGCAATCACTGCCTACCGACCACTGATATGCTACTGATATAAGCAGAATGAAAATGGGCTTCTATGCTTTATGATTAGTAGGATACGAATAAGTTTTATCAATATATAAACACCGCTCAAGTGCAAGTCAGACTTGCACACCAGATTTTCATGCCAACATAATATGTGTGGTATATATCAATTGTTTTAATGTTTAAAAGAAATAAATATTTTATATATTTCAGGATCCGTAACGCCCGCCCGATTTACACAGTGTAATTGTGATTGTAACGGATCAAGCACGAGGCCCACCTGATGTTAAGCGGACTAACCTCTGCCTATAACAGATGCATTTCGTCACAAGTCACGAATTGCATTGCGCCCTTCAACTTGAGACATAGTTGTTAAGTCTCATATGTGCCTGTTATTTTACTGGCTCTCAAGGACTGCTGCCGGAACACATCGTTAGGTGCTTGGCGACAGATTTTCTACTTATGGGTGGTTGCTAGCCAGGCGGGCATTCGCAAAATGCCCTTCCACCATGCGGTGAAGCTCAAGCCCGCGGCGGGATTCGAACCATTGACCTGCGGCACGGCAGTCCATAGCCAATGCCCCTGAGCCATCACTGCTTCATAATTCGATTCTAATTTAAATACAGCATACTTCGTAACAAAATTTTCTGAAGTCAGTTTTATTCTGTGCTAAAACAGTCAACTTAGACCGCCACCGATTTCATTATTGATGGTATTAAATACATGAAAAATATATTTATACTTAATGTGCTCTAAACGATAACACTCCATATACCTACTCAAGTACGAAAAACAATATTCAGTATTCTTTTCATTTACCAAGTTGTAGGCTTCTTCAGCAATAGTCCGAGTTGGTGGGCCAACGAAGCGTTAGATAATCTGCCTCGAAGCAGTATTGTGCAAACATTACCTACTATGCTTAGGTGTGATGGGCACTGTGGCAATTAAGTTTATAGTCGAATGAGACAATAAATTAAGTCTTGAAATAGAAGTGACGTGTGCAAAGCATCGTCACGCAGAACATTGACTCTCACCATCAGGCCAGCGAATTGGCCGTCACTTCATAAAAAAACAGACCACCTGAAAAATATATTATTGAATTTCTAAACCAGTAATCGGTTTAACATTCTATTAAAAATCAGGTTTGTAACACATACCGTTCACGAACATGAGACCGGTGGTATAAGGACAGACAGACAGAAAGGGCAGTGTCATTAATTAGGTACTCTGGGTACCGAAACCTTAAAACTGAGTATTTTTGTCTTATGAGTAATTTTTCTATGCTGATAGATATGCCAAGCAAACAGACAGGTTGTTGTCAAATACAATCTAATCTGTTGGCAAGTGAAGATGTGTTCGAAGATACATGTACAGATTGCGCCTTTTGGTTTCAGCCCGTGTGTTCGTAGTCTAGAGTGAAACAATGTTTGCTTGAGAAGTGAACACAGAAAAATCTCTACCCTACATAATCCTTTCAAGACTTCAAGAACAAGAATAATTTTGCTGTCACATTGTCGAGAAAACATTAACAACGCATTAAATTTTGAGTAACACAAAGAATTGCCGAAACACGTAAATAACTTACCCCGTTCATTTCACGCATTCCTGCAAAGTCAAAACATCGCATTGTTTAATTACTAGACTTGGATTAACGACCTTGTTGGAACACTAAATCAGTCAGATGTCAGCAGGACAGACGCGCAGAACATAAATGAAAGTGTATATTTTAGTTACAGACTCATTACACACTGAACTTTTGACTATGCTCGGATTCAATGACAAATATAGATTAAGTTAGCCATAAAAGACGCAATGAACTAGAATGTGCAAACTATAGAGATCCGTACAGCGTAGCAACGTCCACGTCATGCTGCCGGGCAAGGTATCAAATCAATTTTATGAGGAGATTGACAGAATATTGACAGTACAAAATCACAAATATACGATAGGAAAAATTTAAGTCATGTGCGGGATTCGAACCCGCGTCCATCCACCCCTTGAGCCGGGGAATGCTCTAACCAATTGAGCTAACATGACATGACGTCATAACTAAAATCTTTCCTAACGTTCTTTAACCATCGTATTGGGATGGAGCGACATGACTTAAATTTTTCCTATCGCATATTTGTGATTTTGTAATGTAATCCGCATAGCAGGCGTTATTGCAAACCTAAAAATATTATAAAAGAATATTTACAGGTCCAATATTCTATTTCCAAAAATGAAATTTTTTTATTAGAAGAAGTAGTCTACAAGTGGAATATTAATGATATGGGAAGACTAGAACAATTTACTTTAAATTGCGCTTCCAGAAAACTAATAACATATAGCTTGTCTCTCTCTATACTGGTTACTATTGTGAATTGCAGTCCACCCCTTCAGCCGGGGGTATGCTCTAACCAATTGAGCTAACATGACATGACGCCATAACTCAAATCTTTCCTATCGTTCTTTAACCATCGTATTGGGATGGAGCAACATCTATAGTACAAATTATGATGCAACCTTTTACTTAAATTTTTCCTATCGTATATTTGTAATTTTGTTATGTAATCCGCATAGCAGGCGTTATTGCGAACATAACAATATTAAAATTATAAGGTTGCGTCATCATTTGCAAGTATAAAATAAAAACAATTGCAAAATTGGTCTTGTTTTAGTAAAACGTAAGTTGTACTATAGAAGTCGCTCCATCCCAATACGATGGTTAAAGAACGATAGGAAAGATTTGAGTTATGACGTCATGTCATGTTAGCTCAATTGGTTGGAGCATACCCTACCATAAAGGGGTGGATGGACGCGGGTTCGAATCCCGCCATGACTTAAATTTTTCGTATCGTATATTTGTAATTTTGTAATCCGCATAGCAGGCGTTATTGCAAACATAACAATATTAAAACTTTCATATGTTTCGAAACAGCACCAATCTCTGCAATCATCTATAAACCTTTGAAAAAATCGCCCCTGTTCTTAAAGCCATCGGTACTTTCCCTTCTTGTAATTATTAATAACCAGAAGCGTTTCTTTCCTTGGCGGTAATTTACTTCCGCCCACCATTCGATCAAATTACTTCACCTATTATATTACACCGATAGAGTCAAAACAGTAGGCCATCAGTATTGCGTCATTAGATGGATGATCAATAAATCTTTGGTGCTATGTACACGTACGGGAATTAGAGAATGGTCCAGTGTCCACGGCAGACTGATAAACTCAGAGTTATTATCATCCTGTGGCTGTGATAGCCGAGCATTTTTGATGGTAAAAATTTTACGATCATATTAATATGCTGATTGATTATGAATAGTCAGTGTTTTTATAGTCTATTTCACATTTGAAGCAGTGATGGCTTAGTGGCATTGGCTATGGACAGCCACGCAGCAGGTCTATGGTTCGAATCCTGCCGCGGGCTTTGGCTTCACTACATGGTGGTAGGGCATTTTGCGAATGCCCGCCATGCTAGCGACCACCCAAGTAGAAAATCTGTCGCCATGCACTTAACGGTGTGTTCCGGCAGCTGTCCTTGAGAGCCAGTAATTCTAGGTTAAGCCTGTTATAACACCTTCGACCAAATCGTCACTTACCATTTAGGTGAGATTGTGGTCGAAAGCTTCCCTATCAGCTATAAAAAAAAATGGCTGATGAAAACTTACTAACGTTGCTTTTGCCCTGGCGGTATCACTGCGCTTTCGACCTCTTTATCGAACTTAATTTAACAGAGAACCCTTATTTTCATTGCGCAAGTAACTTATGGCATAACACTCTCTTCAGATAGCAATTTCTACATTTGGGTGTTCGTGTGTATCTGACAATATCAAAGATAACTTGGTTCGCTGCCCTTACTAAAAAAAATTGTTTTGTGAGGATTTAAATCATTGGTAAAGTGTTGATAGACATTCGTTGTTGAATTTACTAATGCAAGGTTAGGCTGGTTTTAAGGTAGCAGTCACCGCTTTCTTTGAATAAAAGCAAAACATACAAAGACAGCTGGTGTCCAGCTCACATAAGTATACAAGCCATGAAAAACGACTCATCGCCAATCAATGCTTGATTAGGTTTTGTAATTCCATTTTATTACTTAAGTCAGGCTTACGGCTAACAAGGAAATCAACCAATTTGTACCAAGTGATGTATTTACTTATTTGGGCTTGCACGGGAACAGTCGCTATAACATCTTCATACATTGCACTTTTCCAACTTTCACATGTCTCAGCAACAACAGCATCAACATGACCGTCATGACAAAGCCTTCGTCGAAGTTTTCCCTTTAAATTGTTGCCTGTGATAACCAGAAACCTTTCATCCCGATTCTTCTTCCACATATTATTACTGAAGCTGGTCAAATGCATAACTATGCGTTAAATTTAAGCATTAACGACAATCCTATGAGCCAATACTACAATACAGAAGGAAGCTTATTTCTAAGGTAATTACTAATACTAAAGGAAATACCGTGTAATTAAAAACATAACTGATACGATGTGGTATCACTTCATGGGATCGGACGAATACACCGAAATTACTACTGGAAAATATGGGTAGATAGGTATAGCTAGACCATGCGAGAAGAACTGGTATTTCTCATTGTATTTCAGATTTTCTGAGCTTTTTATTTTAAATGTCGTCATAAAATTTGTTAACTATATTAATATTATAACTAGCTTCTGCACACCGCTCCGTTCGCGTGGGATTCGTTTATGTGGCGATCCCTGAGGAACTATACTCAGTAACTTGCAATAAAAATATAGATACAAAGTATTATTCTATATGATATTTATTCTAGGATCTAAGCAATCTATGCCATAAGTTTCATTAAAATCCGGTCTCCAAAATAGGATAAGCTGTAATAGAGTTATCTTTAATACTGTCTAAGTAGTTTGTTGGATGTCCAATCTTGAGGATGGAACTTATGAATGCACACGCATGGGGTATCGAGGCGACTAACTAAATCAAAATTCTTATGTTTTATCGCCCGCACCTCTTTCTAAAGTGCTTTGTTCAATAATAAAAGGTATATATTATAAGAGAAATTAAGGTTTTTAAAACAACTACTATATATTATAATAGTATACAGTTTTATTCGTTTGTTACATTGTACAGAGTTGTTACACAATGAAGCTTTACATTAACGAAATGTATTCTAAATTCTTAATCACTTGTGACTCTTAAGATTGGTAACATTAGATTTTAGTAACCATTAATTAAAAGATCTACTTTTGAATAGATTAAATAGTCACTTAGCGGATATTTATATTTAATAATAGCAAATATTCAAAACCATTTGATAATACTAGCTGTACCTGCGACGTCGTTCGCAATGGCCGCACCTGCAGACTAATTATTCACATTTGAGCACTGTTTATCTCATATTTAAGCAACGCTGTGGTCTACGGTGAAGCACTTTTAGTAAAGCATAGCTCAGAAAAGAGCTTTTTACTTTGGATTAAAAAACTCCCAGGTTGTATTTTCCAGAAGACAGTAGGTAACTCAGATAATTCATTTGCAGTTCGCACAATAAATGTTAAAGCAAAGTACATTGTACGTACAAAGTACTTTTTTGTAATTTGGATTTAAAAACAGCATCTTTTCGCCGATGCTCTCCTTGTTTGGCGGTAGAACGAAGATATATTAGATTGTGCACTTCCATTAGGCAGTATTCGAAATGTATCCGGCAAAAGATAGATAGTTTAAAAAACTGATTGTGGCGAGTGTTCCAGATTTTAGAGTTTTGTCTTAGCAAGCCTGCAAAACTAAATTAGTGTGCCAAGCTGCCCGTGGGGTGCAGGGCTCACTCGTCACTATTCTAACAAAAAAAAAAAGAATAATTGAAGTCGTACTACGCGTTAATAACTTGCAAATAAGTGTACATATTGACTTTCATCCCCTTTCCTGAGGGAGCCGTGCTGAATTCTGGGATAAAAAGTATATGTAATGTCCTTCTTAGTAGTATGAACTCAAATCGTGTTAAGTTTCATTGAATTCCATTCAGTAGTTTTGGAGTCATGCGCGGCCGAGATACAGACAGACAGACAGACAAAAATTAAAAAAAATACAGTTTTGGCATCAGTGTCAGCCACAGAGTGCTCTCAATTTTGTTTTCTAAATATCTGCCATGTTTCTAAAAAGCTGTACCTGCGACTTCGTTCGCGATTGCCGTACCTGCAAACTAATTATTCACATTTGAGCACTGTTTATCTCATATAAAGCAACGCTGTGATCTGTGGTGAAGCACTCCTAGTAAAGCATAGCTCAGAAAGGAGCTTTTTACTCTGGGTTTGAAAACTCCCGGGTTGTATTTTCCAGATAAGTAACTCAGAGAGTTTCTTCGCGGTTCGCTCAATAAATGTTGAAGCAAACTACTTTGCGCGTTTCTTTGTAATTTCGATTATAAAACGAAATCTCGTTGCCGAGGTTCTCCTTGTTGGGAGGTAGAATGAAAATATATTAGATTGTGCACTTCCATTACGCAGTCTCCAAAATGTATCCGGCAAAAGATATATAGGTAAAAAACTGATTGTGGCGAATGTTCCAGATTTTAGAGTTTTATCTTAGCAAGCTGGCAAATCTAAATAAGGATGCCGAGCTGCCCGTGGGCTGCCGACCTGCCCATTGGGTTCTGGGCTGCCCGTGGGGTGCCAGGCTGCCCGTGGGGTACCGGGATGCCCATGGGGTGCCGGAATGCCCGTGGGGTACCGGGCTGCTCTTAGGGTGCCTGGTGGCCTGTGGGGTGCTGGGCTGCCCGTGGGGTTCCGAGCACACTCGTCCCTATTCTAAAAAAAAGAATAAATTAAATCGGACTACGCGTTGATAAATTAGAACTAAGTAACATTTTGACTTTCATCCCCTTTCCCAAGGAAACCGTGCTGAATTTCGGAATGAACTGTATACAATAACCTTCTTCGTAGCATGAACTCAAATCGTGTTAAGTTTCATTGAATTCCATTCAGTAGCCCATGGGGCGCTGGGCTGCCCATGGGGTGCTGGGCTGCCCATGGGGTGCTGGGCTGCCCGTGGGGTGCCGGGCTGCATGTGGGGTTCCGAGCTCACTCGTCACTATTCTAACAAAAAAAGAATAATTGAACTCGTACTAAGCGTTAATAAATTGCAACTAAGTGTGCATTTTGACTTTCATCCCCTTTCTTGAGGGAACCGTGCTGAAGTCCGGGATAAAAAGTATACAATGTCCTTCTTCGTAGTATGAACTCAAATCGCGTTAAGTTTCATTGAACTCCATTCAGTAGTTTTGGAGTGATGCGCGGCCGGCAAACAGACAGACAGACAAAAATTTAAAAAATATAGTTTTGGCATCAGTGTCCGCCACAGAGCGCTCTCTATTATTTTTTTTCAAAATATCTGCCATGTACAGAATTTGATCTGTTACAGTTTTATTATAAGTATATAGATATTATTTTCAAATATTTGTTTTCTTTTCATATTTCTTTATACTTATTACAGAAATACATTCAACCAACCAACTTAAAAGAATCATGTTTGTTATAATGATAAATGTTGAATTATTATTTTAAACTAGACCAAGCACATTTCAATGTAGGAAGTGTTTACGATGATAAAGCATTCCGAGATGGATGCATTGGAGTCCTCCGAGACATGGGAGTGGTGAGGCGTCAGGAGTAACGGCCGAGGACCCCGGGTGGTCAATTAACGGTAAGATCTGGCGAGAGACAGTCACAGATAAACAACTTGTTGCCACGGGAATGAATACGTCATGACTGGCGATCGATGTGACTGTTCAGTTTGTTTTGAAATATTAAAATAGAATAAACGTTGTTTACGAAACGTAATTAGATTGTTAGCGATGTTTAGTTAGATAAAGAGAATATTATTATGTCAACCGGAGTATCTCGAAGTTGTACATTAGTTCAAAGAAAACCTAGAACAGTTGAGTTTATTGAAATTTGTTCGAATTTATTTAATTAAATTACACAGTATTCTAGGATTATAACGTGACAGTTACGGGATTGTTTCATCCGAATAGCGAAATATAAATTAGTAATATTCATGTCAAAAGTCGCATGCCAAGGATTGCAATGGATTTCGCTGTTTTATTTAATGTATCAATTCACATAGTTTTGACGAAAACAGTTCTTTTCGTTTAAGAGATACGAAACAAATCTTTATTGCCAAAATAAATGTTTTACTCGTGAAACGTTCGTGCAACAGACAATACCTATGATAAAAATCGTTGTTTAGATTCTTATAATGCATAATAATATATATTTTTCTTCATTTAGGAATAATTTATGTGAATATAGATGGGTTTTAGTGTCAAATCCAATTTGAGGGAACTAAGGGACTTAGTACGTTAGAGTTAAATAATGTATTAGTTCAAGTTTTATTTGTTGATTATATATAGCAAGTTTCAAAAAGAAAGCGCCTGTTATTTAGGTTTGTTTACTTTGAAAGGTGCATTAAATTATTTATTTTGTAGTTAATATACAGATATAGAAAGACTGCACCATTAGCGTATCTATGTGTAAAAAGGCGACGCTTTGGAATAACGAAGTCCTGGGATCGATCCTAGTAGAAAGCAATAGACTCACCCCGATATAAAAAATACCAAAACATATTTTGAATAATGTTTCTGCTTAGACACCTTTGGCTACACCTTCGGGGAACACTGTATCGTACTGTATCATCTGGATCGTCTACTACTGAACACAGACTCCCCCTTTAGGAGCCATAAAGCACCACGCTTATCAGGCGGCTTGCGAATCGCAGGATGAGATGGCAGTTCTTCAGGCGCAGTTGCCCACCTTATAGTATATTTCCTTTAGTCGCCTCTTCCGCCTCCCACATGAAGATGTCAGGTGAAATTATAACCTGGCACCCCACGGGGCACAGGGAACACAGGCGTGACGATGTGATGATGTAAAGGATTCTTTACAAAATCACAAATTTACGAGAGGAAAAAGTATAGTCATGTGCGGGATTCGATTTTTGTAATGTAATCCGCAAAGCATGTGTTATAGCAAAAATAAAAATAATAACGTTATAGGGTGGCGTTTTCATTTACAAGTTTAAAGCTAATTGGAAAATTATAGTCTTGTTTGTAGTACAACGTAAGTTGAACTATAATTGTAGCTCTATCCCCATACGAACAAGGCGAAACATTTTAGTTATGACTCATTGTCATGTTAGCTCAGTCGGTCAGAGCATAACCCGGCTATAAGGGTTGGAATCCCGCTCATGGCTATAATTTTTCCTCGTAAATTTGTGATTTTGTAATGTAATCCGTAAAGCATGCGTTATTAAAAAATAAAAATATTAAAGTAAAAGATTCTATTCTTCTACAATAGTGCTACACCTATAGCTTCTCAAATATCCAACCAGCTGTCACAATAATGTACCACTTTCATCAAATAAATAAGATAAAGATAATCTTTACTATAATCGAGTGGTTAATCAACTCGTTGTTTGTCATTCAGCTATCTCAGTTACAGTTTATAAAGAAAATCAGTTAATTACCGATGTCTAAGATAAAGTCACGGCGCCAGTTCACATTCAAACAGTATCCAATCTTCATACAGATTGAATTAATTAATACAAGTTGTTTTAATTTTTTTTTTTTTTTTTTTTTTTATGTTATTGTGACGGAACCAGCCCGAGGCCCACCTGATGTTAAGTGGACTAACCTCTGCCTATAACAGACGCATTTCTTCATTGACGAATTGCACTGTGCGTCACACTGAGACGTCCAGTTGTTAGGTCTCATTAGCCTGTAATTTTTCTGGCTCTCAAGGACTGCTGCCGGAACACACTGTTAGGTGCTTGGCGACAGATTTTCTACTTGAGGGTGGTCGCTAGCCAGGCGGGCATTCACAAAATGCCCTTCCACCGTGCGGTGAAGCTCAAGCTCTGGGCGGGATTCGAACCATAGACCTGCTGCACGGCAGTCCATAATCAATGCCACTGAGCCATCACTGCTTTAATATCAACATGCTAGTATATTAATGACAGTATGTAGTATAGAGATATAGACAATATATAGACAGTGATAGCCCAGTGGGAGCAGCTGTGAACTGCCGCAGGGGTCCATTGTGTACACAAATATCATCACGCGGGTTTTGAGCTGCACCACATCGTGGTAGGGCAATTTTCGGTTGTGGGTTTCAATTGACAGTTTCCATTCTTATCTGCCAGCATATTAGACCTCTTAATCCCTGACCAAAAGATGAGATAATAGTCTAAGCTATGCATGATACTTACGTTCATGACGTTGGTCATGTGGTCCTTTCGAAAACCAAGGCTGGGTTCTTTCTTGAACCACACAATTATTTTTATTTTTACCTATCTTTACATCAATATTTTTCTTCTTGTTTAGGTTGTAATGTCGTGTGTTTTCCGGAATAAAACTTTTTACATTTCACTTCTTTCCCTAAATATATGAATTATGTTGCAATCCGTGGTCACTGACCCTACTGAAGTTACTCTTTGATTACAATCTCATCTGCTGGTAAGTGATGATGTAAAAAGCTTAACCTAGAATAGGCACTGGCTCTAAAAGACAGCTGCCGGAACAGATGCTGCTTGGCGACAGATTTTCTCACTGAAGGTGGTAGCTAGCCAGGCGGGCATGCAATAATGTCCTCCCATACTCCCACCATGGGGTGAAACCCAAGCCCGCGGCGGGGCTTTAAACTATGAACCTGCCGCGCTGCACTACATAGCTATCGCCACTAGGCCATCACTGCTACAGAGTCGTAGCATTAAAAAATAACATATTTATCAAAGTGGATAATGAAAACGAAATAAGCCAATGCCACTGAGCTATCATTGAAGCAGTGATGCCTCAGTGGCATTGGCTATGGACTGCCGCGCAGCAGGTCCATGGTTCGAATCCCGCCGCGGGCTTCAGCTTCACCGCATAGTGGAAGGGCATTTTGCGAATGCCCGCCTGGCTAGCGACCACCCCTCAAGTTGAAAATTTGTCGCCAAGCACCTAACGGTGTGTTCCGGCAGCAGTCCTTGAGAGCCAGTGAAATTACAGGCACATGAGATTTAACCACTATGTCTCAAGGTGACGGGCGCAGTGCAATTCGTGACTTGGGACGAAAGGCATCTGTTGTAGGCAGAGTTTAGTCCGTTTAACATCAGGTGGGCCTCGAGCTTGTTCCGTCACAATAACGTATAAAAAAGGGACCTTTGTGGAAGGGTTTTTTTGTGTGTCATTTCATTATTTCCAATAGATTTTTCGTTATTTCTGCTACATAGAATTTCAAAGTCACAAGTATTGTATGGTACGCAGATTCAACCGAGCCTGCTAAGGAACTGTTTTGGTCTACAGTGTGATTGAGGTTGATAAAGCGCCTGCCAGACAGACGTACTTTCACTTTGGTTACAGGGTGACGCTATCAGTTGAATGAGAGATAAGCCCAAGACGGTCTGATGACGCTAAATTTCTCACGGACTTTAAAGGTTGCCTTCATTTCCTGTGTTCGATTAAAGTATTTCGTCACTTTTAACCGACGTTTTTGTATGTTTGTTACGCTATTACTCCGCCAACTATGATCTCAGTTTGATGATTCTTTTTTTGTTGAGTAGGGTTTACTAACTTCCAAGTTAGTCATACTTAAATTTTATTAAAATCTGATAAGTAGTTTTTAAGTTATAGTCATATAGTAAGCAGTATGCATCACTCAATAGAGCGAAAAATATATTAGAAAACAGAAAAGGGACCGACACTTTAAAAATAGTATGAAATAACTCGTGGAATCCTGACAATGTGATGTGTGTTTTGAAAGAAATTAGCAACAAGTTATTTCATACTTTTTAGTGTAAGAAGTCGGTTCAGTTTCATTTTTTTTTATATTTTTCTTTAGTGTAAAAGATATATAACATACCTATATCATTATTAATGCCTATGTGGATATTTAAAGTTTATTTAGTTACTTAAATAAAAGTTTCTTTAATTTTTAATATTTAAAACCACCGCATATTATTTTACTTATTCTGTCATGTAAATTGGTTGTCTGGAAGATATCGCTTTGAACGATAATACCGCCCACACTTTAATATTTTTCTTCGGTAGTTTTTTTTATCACAGTTGTCTGAAATCTGGTGTTTTAATACACGGTTTATCTATCTATCTATTAATAAAGAATAAACTGCGTGGTCAGATTTTTTCATCACCTGAAGAAGCTGTGGACGCCTACAAAACGGCCATTTTGGATACCCCAACTTTCGAATGGAATGGTTGCTTCAATGATTGGTTCCATCGTAAGGAAAAATGTGTAAAATTTCGCGGAGAATACTTCGAAAAGCAATAAATACATTTTTAAATAGTAATGTTGTGTCACTTCCTTGATTCCCGAAATTTTCAGTGCCACCCTCGTAGACACCCAATATCCTCAAAATCAAACCTGTGAAGTAAAGCTCGCGCATAAGAGAAAAAAGTGAACCACGAATCGCATTATTGCAAAACTTACCATTGACAATAATTTTGTACAGCCCATATAAACCCTACAAGTATATATATTTCTAAGAGAGTCAGTTCTGCGTCGGTATTGAAACATTTCCGAATTTCCGACGTGTTCATGGCTCAATCCGGCGCCAAACATCAGGTCTGATGCTCGCCGCCCACACGACGGCGCGGCGCGGCGTGATGTGATGGTATCGTGCAAGTTACGAGCTCGATTGGCATGTTGCACCGTGTTAACTATGTGTGTGGATGAAGCAGCAAAAGCAAAGAAGAGGATGTGGTATAATTACTCTTTTAGTTCCACTGGAGACTGTGTTACTGTATGATATTTAAATTAAATATAAAGTCGTCTGTCTATGCTGTTCTGCAAAAACTGCATTACAAACACAAGCTAAAACACATACATTTTATTGATAACCATTTCGATTTAAGGCTGCGTAGGAATCCTCTAGCTTCCGCTGCATGTCTCTAATACCGAGCATTTTTATTATTAGTCCCGTGTGGTGCCGGGCTAAAATGACATCCTCCCATTGCTACCTGAGGGTGTCGTAAGAGGCGACTAAAGGTAAAATACCGGAAGGTGGGCAGCAGCGCCTTCTGATGAACTGATATCTTAAACTGCGATCCCCAAGACTCTATTTCTTAATAATAACAAATGTTTTAAAAGTATTTTAAGAAAACATCAAATTAATTAATAGATTCAGGCGTTACTTTGCGAAAATCCATATTTAATAATAACAAATATTTTATAAAAAAAATGTATATCGGACCTGTCCCTAGGTCCGCCTAATTTTCCTGTTAAACCGACGTATCGTCACACACACCACGCAGCCAAACCGAAAGAGTAATCCGCGCGTTTCGCTTCTAAATGAAGCATCCTCAGGAGGTCTTGACTCTACGAGCGCTCGATCCAGACCGAAAATTAGGCGGAATTGTCACTAGATATATTCATTTTTATGAAGATTTTTTAAGTGTTTTATTAAAGTATTAATTTGATGTTTTCTTAAAATACTTTTAAAATATAAATACATGTGATAACCGACAAAAAGTTATCAAAACCACATGGAACATCCATTTACACAATTTTTTTCCTGAATCGCGAAGATAAGACATTCGTGTGGGATATTTGAATATTAGGTATGTTACTGGACTTACTTTACTTAGTTGCGGCAGTTTTAAGGAAATAAATGTTTTTACATACATTTGGCCAAATGTTTTGCCTATTGCCAATATAGTACTTGCATGTAATAGTTAAAGTATCACTAGTTTAGTTTAAGTATCACTATTAAATAGTATTAGTTTGCGTATACTGCACAAAATACATGTATCATCAGCTAGCTCTTACGACATATGCTACCGTGTAGGTTATATGTAAATATAAACATTTCAGGTAAGTTTTCGTGTCTTCTTGCATCAGTGATGAATAGTGTTCAAATCTGGTGCAGTTATCAATTACACTCTCGAACTAAAAGCCTCCTTGCTCGCCTAACGCTTGTTTGTACGTTTATAATTATCGGATGCAATTGTACCTCCCTTGTTTAAGAATGCACTAAAAAAAGGGAATTATTACAAAAGATTTGCTAGTTGAAGTCGTAAACGACTTCAGAATAAAAGGAATATTCCATATCCTTCTGTTGGATGTAGTAAGAGGCGACTAAGGGATATAATGAGCAAAATGAGCAGCAGGACTTTACTTAACTCACTGTTAGTATATCCGAAAAGTATCAGGTAGGTGCTATATCAACAAGAGTAATCCCAGTGAGGGTTAGCGCCAGAAAGGCGGTCGGCCACAAAAACGGAGTCAACTATTTTATTACTTGTGATTGATCCAACTAAGAAGACTATGTAGTACATCTAGTTGCCCAACATACGAAACATAGTGATTCCCGATTTGAAATGTCCCCGGACCCTGTCGACTAGTTCCGGTGACAAGAACACGAGTAATACGACTTACGATAGGCTGATGCAATAAATATTTGAGGGTATTAAGATAAGGGAATGTGGAAGCGAGCTTTTGGTGTGATGTATCACTACTTTTGGACCTGAGGTGAGCTTGTCGTTTATAACTTACGTACCTCATTTACCTTTATAACGAAAAAGCTAAGACCCGGGGAGCCGCATGGAGTACTACCTCGGGAACAACATAGTAACTTGGAATAAAAAGTATAAAAAAGTAAAAACCCCAACAGAAAATTAATTTTATATTGTTATGATTGCAATAACGCCTGCTATGCGGATTACATTACAAAATTACAAATATACGATTGGAAAAAATTACTTAATACTTTACTTTAATATTTTTATTTTACATCCCAATACGATGGCTAATGAACGATAGGAAAGATTCGAGTTATGACGTCATGTCATGTTAGCTCAATTGGTTAGAGCATGCCCCGGCTAAAGGGGCGGATGGACGCGGGTTCGAATCCCGCACATGACTTAAATTTTTCCTATCGTATATTTGTAATTTTGTACAGAAAATTATTTATTTTCGTTAAACATTTTATCGTCCCATTGAAATTAAAACTGCATGTTATAATGGTTTTTCAAACAAGAACTTTGTTTTCTAAAACAAAGAATTCTAGCGGTCACCCATCCAAGTTATGACCGCGGCGGACGTTGCTTAACATAGCTGATCGGTTAAGAACAGCTAAACAAACTTCACTACGAGCACTTCAAAATGGCTCTAGTTTAAGTTCGATTTTTATAAAACTAAATCCGATAAAAAGTCAAGGCATACATATTTACACCACAATATTACATCTCTATGATGATTAGAACCATAATAATAATTCAATTATTTTGTTTACATTAATTCTGCGCGCCCGCAGCAAGAATGTTTGCTAAAATCCTCTCGATAGAGTTCGATGCAGGTCATTTTACTAAGTCATGGCAAGTTTATACACGAAAAAGCTTTAAGGATTTCAATATAGAAACACAACATCTTAATCGAGGCATTACTGTTGCTTATCCTTCAACAAAACCATCCAAAACGAGATTACGCTCGGCTTGAGATGCAAAATATACAGCTTTCATAGCATTGCGCGTAGGCAGATTGCATTTGAGCCATCCAGAAAACTTTGTTACTACACTTACCTACCACTTTAGCACTTTAGCATAATAAGAAATGTCTACCTAAATCTTAAGGTTCTGTAGAAAATGGCAAGGTATTTGAGAATTATATTTCTCAATTTCATTTTCAGAAACTATCGTAAGCTAAGCGAATATCTAAGCGGAAGTAGGTGAGTTCTAATGAAAGTAAGAAAATTTTACGCAATTATGGTACTTTAATTAGAATGGTATGCAATGACAGCGAAGAAGTCAACAAATAGTAGGTACATTATGATAACAGTGCGGAAAATGAATGATTAAATTTCCTTACAAGTGTCGAATATTTGAGGCATAAACGGCTGTATCTTTTGATTGCGTTGGATCAGTAGTTTGATTTTTTCACAGCTTCAAGGGACTTTAGACCTGAGTATTTGATATGAATTTCTGCTTGATACCTCTAAGCATTGCTGAGAAAAGAGTGTTGACACACAGACGGACAACAAAGTGATCCTATAACGGTTCCATTTTTTCCTTTTGAGGTACGGAACCCTAAAAAGAAAAATGTACCTACACAGTACCGAGAACAGTAAGGAGGTTCTTATATCTCCGAAGGTAGAAAAATCTTTCATTTATTGTTCGAAGGAAAAACAATAAAACAACAATATCATTAGTATCATGCTGCTGACAGTTTATAGATTTTCCGCATACGTGTTTTTCACTTTCCAATTTTGTTTTACTTATTTTACTAAACTGTGAAGTGAAAAGCAGGTGTGCGGAAACAATCAATTTAATTGTTTAAAGGTAACGACTCCTTAACGAACAAGTGTACTGAAAATCTTTTTGAAGTTTAGTGATGAAGAATTTGCACCTCCTAACGATGATATAATTATATTACATTATTTAAGCACTATATTTTTTATTCCATATAGTATCTAAACAATCTCACCTGATTGAGAGTGATCATGTTGTCGAAGTTGCTGGGAACTGACTCTCAAGGACAACTGTCGGAATACACGGTTTTGTGCTTGGCGCCAGATGTGGTACTTGAGAGTGGTAGCTTGCCAGGCAGACATTCCAAAAATGTTCTACCACCATGCAAAGTATTGGAACTATTCCGAACGCTCGAAAGCTTCCGACATCGCCTCACGACTGCTATCCTAAGACAAAATCCGGGACCGACTGCTTAACGTGCCCTATGAAGCACGGAAGCGCGCTTAGAAATAAATGCCACAAGCGGTGACGGTGACCCATCCCAAGTAATGACCACAGTGAAAACTGATCAATCTAGTTAATCGGTTAAGAACGCCGAGGTAAGCCATTGCTAAAATCGATTCCAATCTTCAATTTGATCTTCTTGAAGTTCCTTATACTGTAGGTTTGTTTAGTAATATATATTCACAAAGGAGTAGGTCTAAACACCCACGTTTCGCCAGTTATGGTTTATCCCTTGTAAAATATACGAGCATATAACCATCTACTGGGTACAGTTCGAGAATCTGGATTGCTACTGAAAACGTTTTTGTCATAAAATCTAATAACTCTCTCGAGGATTGAACTCCTGAGGCCCCGCTAGAGATACAATCACATCCAATCTATTGCCATACATAAACATTTACAAATCTTTATTTATCTCATAAATATCCCAATAAAGCAGAAGCGTTGAACATTTAAAATATATTAGGGCGCGGAGCACACTGTATCTACGCGGATGCTCCGCTATTTATATTCATGGAAATGGCATATCAGAGCGCCGCCGTGAGGTTATCATCTGCCCCCTTTAACTTGTAAGAAATGGCGCACCATTGAAACGGTACCTTAACTTCTGGAGATAGGAGTCCTGTCCTGTATAATAAGTAGCGTGGTTACCATGAGAACTACGGGAATGTATACCGAGCCAAACACAAAACTAATTCGACACTGGAATCGACTTAGTTTTTTGGTATGGTCCACAAGCCCGACTTTTTGTTTCTTTTAGCATTTGTGCGCGTCTTAAGAACATAAACAAACATCACAAGTACATCTCAATCAGTTGTATTTCTTTAAATGCTTGATAGGTTAGCCTTCGACCACTATCTCACCTGATGGTAAGTGATGATGTAGTCGAAGATGTTCAGGTTAACTTAGAATGACTGGCTCTCAAGATCAGCTGCCGGAACACACCGTTAGGTGCTTGGCGACAGATTTTCTACTTGAGGGTGGTAGCTAGCCAGGCGGGCATTCGCAAGATTTTCCTACCACCATGCGAAGTGCATTTTGTGAAAAACGACTATAATTTAATCATCATATAACTACTCAGAATAATTGTAAGTATACCGAATCAGCCGGGTGGTCCTCAGCTTAAATCAGCTATAGGTAAGTCTTAGGGATCGCAGTTCCTCAGAAGGAGCTGCTGCTCACCTTGTGGTATGTTACCCTTAGTCGCCTCTTACGACACCCATAGGAGTGAAATTCTAGCCCGGCATCCCACGAGCATGTATATGTAGAGCATATTCCCTCCTCAGAGGCCGGTCTCGAGGATGCCCTCGAGACCTCTCATGTTCTGGATGTTCAAGGGCAAAGATGATCACTTACGACCAGGGGAGCAGCCTGCCTTTTTGCCCTCCTATCACATAAAAAAATATGTAAGAATACAAAACCAATATCACGAGAACCATGTTTGGTTGTTTTAAAGTTCATTTGTTTTAAATGTGGTTGGTTATCATTTTATTTGTCTGATATTTTTATGTTGATTGTAGTACCGTGGCCCAATTTTTCAAAGCAAATATGCGCTAAATAAACAGCATGCCGATACACATGTTGACATGATGTGCACATTAGGCGCATACTATTTAACATCCTCATTATAGCTAGCAGACCATAAGCTAGCGGGTAAAATACCAACAAGATCAATCCTTAGAAGAGTAAGAAAGGACATACTGGCTATAAAACCGCCGCCAAAACGTTCTACAAAACCATTTTTAATATTTTCTTGTGTCGTCTTATGAGCTATAAAAAACTATTGTAACCACCGACCCCACAAGTAGGATAAAGGCGATGAGAAATGAAGATATTTAATATAAAATTATGTGCTTACTGTTTTTAAATTTTATAATATAGAAACAATTCTATAGTAAGGGATACGATGTTGGGATTCTCAGGAAGTTTACATTACAATATTACTGGGAAGAATAGCTTGCTCGAACCAGACAATCTTGGACTTACCTGTTTCTGATAGACTTTCACTGATATATTGGTACTAAAGTAGCATCCCTTTTAGCTATGTTATTGTAATTTCATATCAGCAAGGCAAACCTTACAACAACTTACGTAATGGTTAACAAATTTAGGTACGATTTCCATTTCTTAGGGTCCGTACCCAAAGGGTAAAAATGGGACCCTATTACTGAGACTTCGCTGTCCGTCCATCCGTCCGTCCCTCTGTCACCAGGCTGTATCTGACGGTGATAGCTAGAGAGTTGAAATTTTCACAGATGATGTATTTCTATTGCCGCTATAACAACAAATACTAAAAATTTAATAAAATCAATATTTAGTTACCGAAACCTTCGTGCGCGAGTCCCACTCGCACTTGGCCGGTTTTTAGTTAGAATTATACATGAACATGAACGGCAACCGTTGAACAATTATGCGTACCCCTACATAGGTCTCCATACTCCGCACACTTGGCAGGCATGAGGTTCGCACTGACTGCAAACCCCTAGATGCCTGCACTGCGACGCAGTTGGCGAGCCCTAGTCCGAGTCGTTCGGCGAGGATAGGGCGAGGCTTAACATTTCTGAATGAATTCGATGATTTTGACGCTTACAGCTCCTGCAGCACGTATAGGTGCATTCACCGTTAGATGACAGTCCTGTAAAAGGCGCTGTTGCCACCTTTTGTAATATTAGCCTTAAGTTAAGTCTTTGAAAAATGTCAGACTGACCGCCGGTTTCCCGTACGCGTGTCAAAACTAGATTCATCTAACAAGCCGTCTCATTTAACAATCTGCTAACCTTCAACGGGTTTCTGGAACGCATATTAACTTAAAATTACATAACACATGCTTGTTTATCTATGATAACATGAAGTTTGAAGAAGTCGTTCATATTCATTCATTCTGTAGTATTTTGTCTTCATTTAACGCATAACGTTGTCTCTTTTGTTTTGACATGAAATCAATGCCAAATCATTTCTGTGCTTCGCCGCCGTTACTATGGTTACTATCTTATTAATCTAGGGAATGTTCCACCGTTGCAATGAGTATGTAATCACTACGTCTTGGTTTTTGGTCGGATGATCACAAAAGTCGATTTAGGTAATAGTGAAACAGCAGCATTTTTTGTTGTTGGCTTTGTTTTTCATGGTGGTAGGTTATTTTGCAAATGCCCGCCTGACTAGCTACCACCCTCAGGTAGATAATCGCCAATCTCATAAAGGTGCGTTCCGGCAGCTGTCTTTGAGAGCCAGTAATTCTAGGTTAGCCTAACATCTTCGACCACATCATCACTTGCCATCAGGTGAGATAGTGGTTAAAGGCTAAACTAACAGGCCTAAAAAATATATATATATCTCAACTGATGGTAAGCGATTGATGTCTTATGATTATGTACTCGAAAAATCTAAACAGGTTTAACCTAGAATAGGCTTTCATCAAGAACAGCCTTCGTAGCACACCATTAGATGCTTGGTGACAGATTTTCTGTATAAGGGCCAACAAATAACGCATTCTAAAAACTCCCGCCATGCACCTGCACCATGCGGTGAAATGTAAGTCCATTCTTTTGTGATGTGGTTTGAGATTCTAACCATGGATCTCCAGCGCAGCAATACAAAAGAATACACTGCTCACATCGGGTTATTGCTGCATATCAGACGCACAACAAAATTTTAAGCCATATCTTAACGCCATTCTAACCAAAAGGTGCTTCCACAAAGATTGTTGAGGTCTGGAAGGCAGTCATCCATAAGATTTCAAGCGAATTATTTCGTTGGTAGTATATAGAGCTGGGGTTTGTATTATAAGACCGTCAGGAGGTTATATCACCGTATTGAGCAGTCCTGTGGGGTGCAGGGTGAGAATGTTACCCCCACAATTTTTCCCGTGGATATCGTTAGAGGTGACTAAGGGAAAAATACCAGCATCGCCTTCTATACACTGACAATTTCTACTGAGATCCCCAAGAGACTCCTGCCAAGCGTGGGGATTGCAAATCTCCTAATGTGGGAGACCTTGTTCAATGCTGGACTTTCCGGTTGATGTGGTGATGATGATAAACTTAATGAGCAGCAACACTAAAAAATCACGTCGACTTTAATACCATATTTACGTAGTAATAATATGTGTAGTCATATTTGGTATAATTATGTACTTGTACTATCGTATCAGTTATTAGAGGAAATATTTAGGTACCTAGCTACTCCTAAAACCATTTTAAAAGCCACATTTTATATATCATTACGATTTCAAGATGTTAATCTTCGAATAATTGGTCGATTTTGGGAAATTAGCACAATTCACTTTGACAAACCGTTAACATACAAAAAAGGCTTTTCAGAAACCCAAAATTGAATTAATTGGCGTTTAATCGGAGATTTGACATCAGTGTTGACAAACAGTCACATGAAGTTTTCAGCAACCCAATTTGCATTTGACAATGGATTAACAAGCATTTAACGTAATTTATCACTAATTTGCGTTTTAGAAACCGGCTGTGAGTGGCGTAGGACGGAAAGACCTCGTTTTGTACGCGAGTGAACGAAACAGAATTATGCAATATTTAAACAGCGTGAGTTTTTTTTTTAATAATTGAACTCAAAATCTCGAGTCTGATTGTTGTCTTCTTGATTTATTATATTATGTCCTATAGTTCGTATATCAATTATATTTTATGTGAGCTTTTTAAAAACATGAAAAATTTTTCAAATACTTTATCACATGGTTGCTACATAATAATTAGAAATAAAATTAGTATTGATGCGATTTACTATATTGTCACAAAACTTGATTAAGCAAAATTTTAGAGCTGTATACATGAAATTTTTCTATCGAGCGAAACATATGTAATCGTGTTTTTGGATCAGGCATAATATTAGCTACATGTTTTATTCATATCAGCTGTGAGGTGTAGATACAGTCTTTCTAAAAACAATGTCAAAAATTGGCCTTTTTTGAGACTCGCTTCACCTTAAATCAGATAATTAAGTTTCGTACTAAAAGCAGACAATTTCATGGGTTCACGGTAGGTCTTCTGGGAAAACAAGCTCGTATACAAGTCATCATTATTTATTATCTAAAAACGGTCTTATACTTTTGGTGAAATCAAGTTTATAATTGAAGAGCACAGAAAATAAACTAGGACACAAAATATAAAATATTTTACGGTACGTTAGAACATTTTCGGGAACTCCCTCCCTTGGCTTTTTTTTCGGCGGACGTCATTGCTATCGATAAAGTATATTGGATAAATGTTGATCGCAAACATCTAATCTATAAAAATAAGCACGAAAGTCGTAATGGACGGAGTCGTCAACAATTTTGTTATGAAACCGCCGTGAGCTTGACCTTCAACCTCATGATGGTAGGACACTTTGCGAATGCCAGTCTCGCTACCACGCCCATGTGGCTCATTGGCCAAAGTGAATTAACATCTATATGCGATGTTTTTGAAGCAGTGATGGCTCAGTGGCATTGGCTATGGACAGCCGCGCAGCGCCGCGGGCTTGAGCTTCACCGCATGGTAGAAGGGCATTTTGCAAATGCCCGCAGGGCTAGCGAATACCCTCAAGTAAAAAATCTGCGCCAAGCACCTAACGGTGTGTTGCGGCAGCTGTCCTCGATAGCCAGTAATTCTAAGTTAGTCTGTTAACACCTTCGACCACAAAATCCCTTACCTTCAGGTGAGATTGTGGTCAAAGGCTTACTTATATATTAGGCTAAACAAATAAGTAGATCCACTATGGCCAAAAAACTTTAAAAGCAATTTTCGATTATACAGATACGAGTGAGTACATTACCCATCATTACACTATTACTTAACAGGGGGTCTTTGGGCAACGTTGGGGTTCAAATTGCGTAGTTCTTGAAACATACTCTTTCTCAATTCGTATGACACTTTACGTACGTGCAAATAACCTTAAGGATTTGTTCATTGTCCTATGAATTTGTTACAATGGTTATGCGCTGAGAACGTATAGCTTACCCCTGTTGAGATGACAGCAAGATGGACTCAAGTGTCGAGATTCATTACAATTGGATTCTATTCAGTGGCTAAATGATTCTTAAGTTGGTTGAATATATTCTCAAATTTCATCAAAGGTGTTATTTTCTATTGAGTACATTCCTTAGATGAAAAGTGCAGCGAACGTTTTTATTAGTTGAATGAATACAATCAATATAAATGCTTCTTCTTTCTTATCATTGTTCAAGTATAAGATCGGCATCAAATATATAAAAATGTAGTGTTTTTAGGGGTCAAAACGAAACGAAGCGCTATTAATGGGACTCAGCTATGCATGTCTCTCTGTCTGAGTATGGCATGGGCCTCTAGCTATATAGTAAAGGGAGTGAAAACTTAAAATTTTGATATTTGGTGTAGAACATTGACCTTGAAGATTGAATTTTGAAGCGCTCGTAGCGAAGTTTACTTAGCTGTTCTTAACCGATCAGCAAAGTTAAGCAACGTCGCCCGCGGTCATGAGTTGGATGGGTGACCGCTAGTGACATTACTACTGAGCGCTTCCGTGCTTCGGAGGGCACGTTAAGCCGTCGGTCCCGGTTGTTGTCTTAGGATGGCAGTCGTTACAGCATGGTGGTAGAGCATTTTGCGAATGCCCGCCTGGCTAGCTACCACCCTCAAGTAGAAAATCTGTCGCCAAGCACCTAACGGTGTGTTCCGGCAGCTGTCCTTGAGAGCCAGTACTTCTAGGTTAGCCTGTACAACATCTTCGACCACATCATCACTTACCATCTGGTGAGATAGTGGTCAAAGGCTAACATATCAGGCATAAAAAAAAAAAAAAAGACCTAAAGGTGAATATTTGACTCGAAATTAAATTAAATTATTTTAAAAACAACAAAATTTCACAATTTTTTTTTAAATTTCTTTTACGGCTGCTGCAATGCCGAATGTAAAATAGTTATATAGAAGGTAAATAGTATATTTTCCCTATTATCTTCTTCCACTCCACTTTATCGGCTACCTATCATATCAGTTACTCAGCTCCGTAAACACGTCATTCTTCAATCAGTTCATTCGGACAAAATCAATTCTGAGGTAAGTATAAAATCATGCAAAATTTCTAGTTTCTTATAAGTACTTGATAATTATCATTTAATACGATGGTAACGAAATAAAATTAATTGATATACGGGCTATAGACATATTGTAATTCTAAGACAACGCTCAGACTCGAGGTTTAAAGGTGTTTTTATTACCTATAATATCCTTGCAATCTCATCTGAATATATAATAATAAACAATATTATTATATATACCATTAACCATTAGATGGTAAGTGATAGGAAATGGCTCTAAAGGGCAGCTGCCCAAACACTCCTGTTAGGCATCTGGCGACAGATTTACTGCTTGAGGTTTGTAACTACTTAGTGTCCACGCGGGTCTTTCGAAAACTGCCCTACCACCATGAAATGTGTCGTAGTTTTCAGACCACCCAACCTCTGAAAGTTTTACGACTGACAACCACGTCGAATGACGGCTTCGAAGCACGAAAGCGCTCAGTAGTAAGTGTCACTAGCGATCACCTAACTAAGTTATACTCGTACCCACCGTGAACACGGATGAACATTAGTTTTGATAATTTAAGAACGACTAGACAAGCAACAAGCGCTTCAATGTGTTGATTGTACTGAGATGCAACAACGGACCTCCTTAATTGACAAATTTGTGCAATTTGTATTTAATGCCTTTGCACAATAAATATTTCACAGTTGTAATAAAACTGATTATATTATATGAGAGTATAATCATTAGAAATAATAAAGACAATCTTAATTAAGTTTAACAGCACACAGATTTAATTAGTTTGGTATTTATGGATTGCGTTGATGTAACAGAAGGATTTTTTAAAGGTAAAGAAAGTCGGGTTAATACAAAAGCGGATCTATACACGATTTATCGATATGGCCCAAACACCCCCATTCGATAATACTGCCAATCGATCATGGACAAAACTAGAACGCAGCGGCAAAAAGTGCAAAATTATATGCTAGGAGCGTCGTTTAGCACGGTTGTTTAATGTTTATGGTTAATGTCGATTGTCGATAAATCGTTAACCGCTAGTGGTCAATTAGCTGGTGTTTATCGCAGAACGTCTCAATTAGAGAGCTGTGTATGGTCCTGGTGAGAAGACATGTATGGCAGTAAATTACAAAGTCAAGAGTTGATGTATGGACCGTATGGGATGGTAGTTGGTCCGCGACGGGACGAGGCGAATCTTTTTTGCGTAGTTTTCCAAGAGTATTGCAATAAACGCAGTTTGGACAAGGGCAGTGATTTATTTGATTTCTGGTTGTACTGTCCATACCAGTAATTTTTCATAGCGATACTGGTGGTATGACCTTTTGAGCATGCAGAAAAATAACTGCGTTTATATTCTATACTAGCTACCCGCCCCGGTATAGCACGGGTGCAATGCTGATACTAAATAATCTGTAATATCTTCTAAAATATTCATTTAAATTACACGGTGTAAAGGGTCATATTTATCTATATTAAATGCACAATGTATTTATGGTACTTAATTGGATAAGGATGAATGCTGTATTGCTTAAAATCGCTTTATAATAAGCAATTATTACTCGTAAAAAGTAAAGGATACAAATGGTTATTGTGGGTTAACCCTAAGATATAGTAAGATAATATATTTACATATGCCATCGTAGACTTTTTTGTAGACCTTTTTAAGGTGTACAATATTGTAGTAGGTACATTATATTGATTATCTCGTGGGGTGTAGCCATCGTTCGCAGTGTAAGCGCAAATATTAGGTCCTTACATATGAAATTGGCGTTTTTCGTACTGGCCACTTTAATCACGAATTTCTCCTCTTTGGTAAGGAATTCCAAATTCAAATTTGTACAGCTATAGACTCATGTATTTGTGCTTCGATGATCGTGATTCATTTGTTTTTTTTCTTCTGTTTTTTTCTGTTTGCGTCACTCATTTTACAAAATGGAAAACCTTAAATATCGCATTATTTACGAGTACGAGTTCCGCCGTGGCACTAGTGCTGCGGAAACAACTCGAAGGGTGAATGATGTGTATGGCGGTCGTGTTGCAAAAGAAAACACAGTTCGTTTTTGGTTCCAACGTTTTCGTTCTGGAAATTTCGAGCGCAGAACAAGCCCCGTGGACGGCCTGAGACTCAAGTTGATAATGAAGAGTTGAAGGCTATTGTGGAAGCGGATCCATCGCAAACCACGTCCGAGTTAGCTGCAGGCTGCGATGTTAGTGATAAAACTGTTTTAATTCACTTGAACCAAGTTGGGAAGATTAAAAAGCTTGAAAGGTGGGTACCTCACGAATTGACTGAAACAAACCGGCAAACGCGCGTCGACTGATGCGTTACATTACTAAACCGGCACAATAATGAAGGTATTTTAAACCGAATCATTACCTGTGATGAAAAATGGGTTCTTTACGATAATCGGAAGCGCTCAGCGCAATGGTTAGATCCTGGCCAGCCAGCCAAATCCTGCCCCAAGCGAAAATTAACCCCAAAAAAGTTACTTGTAAGCGTTTGGTGGACTAGTGCCGGTATTGTTCATTACAGTTTTTTCAAATCTGGCCAGACTATTACGGCTGATGTCTATTGTCAGGAATTGCAAACCATGATGGAAAAGCTAGCGGCTAAACAACCTAGGCTGGTCAATCGCTCCACGCCACTGCTGCTTCACGACAACGCTAGACCACACACTGCGCTACAGACGGCTACTAAATTAGAAGAGCTTCAATTGGAAAGTCTAAGACATCCTCCGTACTCCCCGGACCTTGCTCCAACAGATTACCATTTTTTTCGAAATTTGGATAACTTCTTGCAAGGGAAAAAATTCAACTCCGATGGGGCAGTCCAAATCGCCTTCAAAGATTTTATTGATTCCCGTCCGACTGGTTTTTTTAGTAAAGGGATCAATGAACTACCTATGAGATGGCAAAAGTGCATAGAAAATAATGGTTCATACTTTGATTAATTAAATATATTATATTAAAAAATATTCGACTTTTTGTTCCTCCCATACAAAACGCCAATTTCATATGTAAGGACCTAATAGTTTACGACATCACATTAGAAACCTCTAAATATTCTATAGCCTACTTTCATCAGGGATAATGTAGGATTCTAATGGTGAAAGATTTTTTCAAACCGGTCCAGTAGTTTTTAAGTTTATTAATTGCATAAAAAAATACAAATCTTTCCTCTTTATAATATTAGTGTAGATATAATGGTAGTATAATATTTAGACAAATTATACCCATGTGTTAAATCTCTATATTTGTGTCTATGTGCCTATATTTACACAATCAACTTTATTATTATTTAATTCGTCTTTTAGAAAGGAAGTGAAGTTGACTTTATTACAAAAACTTCACGTATCTTTTGGCGACAAAAAGAACAGTAGTTTTTTCATGCTATCGCGAAGGAACGAGCACGAGGCCTACCTGGTGTTAAGCGGTAACCTCTGCCTATAACGGATGCAGTTCGCCTATAAGTGACTTCCTCACAAGTAAAATGCACTGCGCCCATCACCCTGAGACATAAAGTAGTTAAGTCTCATGTGCCTGTAACTGTAAATTTCCACGTTTACGAACACTAAACGGTTGTATATGTGCCAGTATTACAGATCAGATCACATGAAAATACCTCCAGAATTCAGAGCAAATTTTTGCTTTTGAAATTTGCGTTTCATCTATATCTCTGCATCCTTCGGCAGAGCTCGGTATTGCGCTGTGTATAGTACCACCAACTTAACTGTGCAGTTCTCGAAGGCGCTACTGGTCAAGGAAATCAACTACAAACTGTCACAATTTGAAGGAATGTTGTAGTTCTTTTTTTTGCCGCCTGAACAGATAAGTTGGTGAGACTATATGGGGCAAGCTCTTTGTCGCCATTATGTCATTATGAGACATCTCTACGCCTACGATACTCTAACAATATCTACTTTTCTACATCGATTATAGATAAAACAATTTATGTAGCTATTCGAATACCAATGTTTGGTCGTTACCATCATAAAATTTAATGTAAATTTTAACTATTAGATAACTATATTTATTTATGCTAAACGCGTTGAAGGTCAGACGTAATGCTGCATATATTGAAATTTATGAATATGAGTTGATGAAATAAAAGAAACATATTTGTATCAGGATATATCTAGATTCAACAATTCTTCTCGGCAAGTAGAAGACATTTTTTTTTATAAATGTTTCAGAACATTACTCAACCTTTATTTTATTTTACTTATAACAATATAATATATCCCCACTGACTGGGCCTTATTGTTTAATAATGGTAATGCAAATGAATATTATTTATATATTTAAATGAATAAACTTCATAAGGAGCTTATAGAGTGAGTATGTAATAAATGAATTTGAATTTGTGATTTTCAAAGGAAAATGACGAAAAGAAAGCTGACCTGACATTAAGGCTCGTTTTAATAAATGCATTTTAAAGTTGGTATCGATCTAAGCCCCATGGCATCCGCGTGGACAATATCGGTAATTTAAGAGTGAAATTCTATTGTTCTCATTATTCATTATGCGCATGGATTAAGATGTAAATTCGACGTTCAATGTATGGAACATCTTTCAACAAGTAAAAAATAATAAAAAAAAAAAATTGACTACAAATTATTTACTTTCGTTAAGTGTTTTATCATCCCATTGAAATTAATACCGCAAGTTATATACATTTCGACTGTCCCTACGTAGACTATCGAACACCAAAAAAGGTTTTTTTTATGTTGTTATGATGGAACAAGCGCGAGGCCCACCTGATGTTAAGCAGTATCCTCTGCCTATAACAGATGCATTTCATCAAGTGACGAACTGCACTGCGCCCATCACTTGAGCTGTTAAGTCTCATTTTGCCTGGTTTTTCGCTGGCTCTCAAGGACTGCTGCCGGAACACACCGTTAGGTACTTGGCGACAGATTTTCTACTTGAGGGTGGTCGCTAGCCAGGCGGACATTCGCAAAATGCCCTTCCACCATGCGGTGAAGCTCAAGCTCTGGACGGGATTCGAACCATGACCTGCTGCGCGGCAGGCCATAGCCAATGCCACTGAGCCATCACTGCTTCAAAGGTTTTTTTTTTATTACCGTCACAACTTGTTTCTATCACATTATATTACAATGTAGATAAAATTTATTTCAAATATTATTAATATATTCAGTTTTAGCAAGTCGTAAAGTATGGAATGTGACGTCGCTGGTCCTCGTAAACTCACGAAACTTAAAATTCGCGATATTTACTTTCGATAGTATACGTAGGGCAGTCGATCTGTTATGCGCATGGATTAAGATGCAAAATCGACGTTCAATGTATGGAACATCTTACAACAAGTATAAATTAATTTAAAAAAACAACTTGACTGCAAATTATTTACTTTCGTAATTGTTTTATCGCTCCATTGAAATTAATACTGCAAATTATATATATTTATGGCATCGTTTCTTAAAGCCCTTCATTTTGGTACTCTATTCGAAGGGTCAGATAGCAATAATTATTTTTCACACAATATGGCGTCTGAAATCCGCCATTTTTTTTTTCTATTATTTTATGTACCCAGTGTCACCTGCCCTATCAAAACGAATCTAATGATATATCATACATTAATATCAGTTAAGCCGTTTAGAAGTTATGGTGGAATATAGAAACTTCCTCCTCCTCCTTTCCAAAAGAAACTTGCAAACATACATACACGAACCCTGAAAACATAACACTCTTTTTTTGGGGCAGTCGTGTAAAAACAGCATTTAATGATCGATCTCATACATAGAGATTTATTATTATTATTAAGAGCCTTAGAGCCAGTACCACCAACTCTATCAATAGATCAGTCTTATGGTAGTATATAATCTTTAACTGATCACAACAACACTCAATACCAAATTTCATAATCAATGATGATACAACAATTAGAAAGTGGTAAAATTCAGTTTCTTATATTTCAGATGGACCTAATGAAAACTTGTTAACATATCAAGCACATGGACACAAAAAATACCAATATACCCACTACGAAGTAAAATAGAGATCTTTCAGTCTAAAATTCTCGCCCCTCCGATATCGTTATCCCTACTCGTAAAAAAGTGTATACACGCAATACATGTAATTAACCTTATCATTGGGTTTTCATTCATCGTGGTGTGTGCGATCTGGACGAACTTGTTTGAGTTCTAAGTAAAATTATTATGTTTAGTGGAGGGCGTGCACTTTTTGAATCAATGATCTCAACCTAATTATTCTTGATATTTTGAAGCAGTGATAGCTCAGCGGCATTGGTTATGGACTGCCGCGCAGCAGGTGCATGGTGCGGATCCCGCCGCGGGCTTGAGCTTCACCGCATGGTGGAAGAGCATTTTGGAAATGCCCGCCTGCCTAGCAACCACCCTCAAGTAGAAAATCTTACGCCAAGCACCTAACGGTGTGTTCCGGCAGATGTCCTTGAGAGCCAGTAATTCTAGGTTAAGCCTGTTTACACCTTCGACCAGATCATCACCTGCAGGTGATATTGTGGTCAAAGGCTTACCTATCAGGTATAAAAAAATAACATTCGATATATTTCATATGTAGCTTCACTACGCCTAGTCCTAGAATGAAGAGGAAACAAACTCTTGCTATTAAAATATACATTAATATTTCAAATATACGACAATATTATACTAAGATGACATTGGAGCACTGATGATATTGACACCGGCGCGGGCACAGGTGATTATAATAAATATCATAATAGAAACAATAATAGTGAAAGTAATCTAATGAAGAACAGAAAATGAAGAGAGTTGCCTATGTAATCGTATTTATAAAATGAACAAATGGTTGATATTCCACCAGCAGTCCAGCACCTACAAACAACAAAGTACAAAATATGGTACAAAGCGGTTCGCTTCATTATTTATCAGACGTACGGCCAAAGAGTGAAATTTTTCTTTTTTAATGAAATATTTGCGGCATGTCACGGAGGTACGAGTACATATTTTTATCAGTTGTATTGTAATGCATAATGGCAGGGCAATTTACGACTGCTCGCCTGGCTAGCTACCTCCTTTAACTCGTTGTAATCAAATTAGACCCTGGCGTCCTAGTTATAAATGAAATCTATTGTTATCAGTATTGCTTGATGCCAATGGGTTAAGTTGCTAAATCTATCACCAAACACCTAATTGTGTATTACAGAAGCTTTCCTTTAAAACCATAGGTGAAATATAGCACCTTAGTTACCCTATCGCATATGGGTAACTAAGGCGCTATATCACACCTACTAATGAGATAAAATTCAATGATATTAACATAAGCCCCAATTATAACTTATCGTAACTAAGGGCTGGGATAACTTTTCAATACTATTTAATTTATAATTTTTTTGAGAGGTAAGTATATTTGGTACCTTTTATGTACTATGGAGCGCGGTTATTACCATCTACAAGGTAGATTCTACCGGGTATGTTCCAAACTTCAATTTCCTTAAATTGTCTTGTAAGAATAATCAAAAAATTAACAGACCCAAAAAATAATACTTTAAATGTAAATAAGTATACTCCTTTCCTTCCTCTGTTAGTTGGCATACCACGGCGTGGTAAGGAAAACGATTCGATTAGCCTTCGTCGTCCCGCCATTATTATCACGTCTCCAGACATGATGCATGACCACAGAACACAGAGCAGAGTGTCGCCATAGCGTGCTATAAATATTTATTATGTTTATAGAGCGTGGTTATTAAGACTTCTTTTTGTATAAACATATATAGAAGCTGTTAATGTTTGAAAACAGGAAATAGAAAGTTACGGTCACGGCACGGAACAGATACCTAGTCTAGTAATGATTTTATGGGTCACAGACTATATAGAAGCAATGATGGCCGAGCTACGGACTGCCGTGCCGCAGGACCCTGGTTCGAACCCCACCGCATGGTAGACGGGCATTTTGCGTTTGCCCGCCTGGCTAGCTACTACCCTCAAGTAGAAAATCTGTCGCCAAACACTTAACGGTGTGTTCCAGCAGCAGTCCTTGAGAGCCAGTGAAATTACAGGCACATGATACTTAATCACTATGTCCCAAGGGGACGGGCGTGCAATTCGTCACTTGTGATGAAAAAGCGCTCCGTGAACTCTACTAGGTATATCGATTATGATATTATCTACATTAAAAACATTTATAAAAGGACTTCAATAGTAGACTGGTTATGTAAGATGTTAATTTAAATGGGGTGGGGCCCGCCTGTGTTGCGCCGGGCTAGAATGTCACCCCTCATTGCTACCTGTGGATGTCGTAAGTGGCGACTAAAGGTAAAATAGCGGAAGGTGGGCAGCAGCACCTTCTGAGCTGCGAACCCCAAGACGCCTGCCAAGCGTGGGGATTATGGCAAATTCCCTTAAAGAGGGAGGCTGTGTTCAGTAGTGGAAAATCCGGCTGATACAGTACAGTATAGTTCAAATAAATTGTATTATTTGAATACAAAATTATTAGTTTTATTGAGCCTCAAACGTTTAAGCACCCCGTCTTACCCCTCTCTCCTACTCATAGATTAGGGGTATTATTTAACTCTATACTGCAGACTTAAGGTCCCAGTTTCGAACAAATCTTTGCATCATTTCAGTTTGTAAGCCGTTTACTAGACGTTTATAAATCTTCAAAGTAGCAAAAACAAACCTCTTCCGTGCTATTGACGGCCATATTCTTACTATCAGCATAAAATAATGTAAAGTTTCTAATATCAATTGAACTTCATGAATCGAATATCGTCGATCGAATCGATATAATCTATTGAAACAGTCGGAAATTTAAATAAAATCGCATCTAAATTCAAACGAAAACTTTACATTGGATTGTATCATATGAAAAGAAAACAAGACCTCGGCGTGTTTATAATAACACCATTATTGAATGGACACTATGAGCGCAACGGGAGTTGGTTTGAATTTAAAAGAGATGAGCTGGATGTGGTCGTGAAATTATCGATTAAATTCGATAGTTCTTATACGATACTTGTACAAAACGTAAATCAATTCTCTAGAAGCATATTATTAAAGATGTCAATGTTGAATTTGTTTAACGACTTCAAAAAATGGAGGATGTACTCAATTCGTGTTTTTTTTTACGTTTGTTACCTCATAACTTTTGACTGGGTGAACCGATTTTGATGATTCTTTTTTATTTGAAAGCTGATGCTAACTGTGTGGTCCCATTTAAATTTCATCAAAATCGGCTAGCCATCTTGAATGTATATAATAGTAATTGACAGTGAATGACAATCGATCCCATACGTAGCGAGGGTCACCAAAAAGAGCGAAAAAATTTTTTACCAAAAAATGGAACCAACTTACTAATCACAATATTGTGCGCATGGTACCGACTTCACCAAGTTATTTTTCACATTTGAAGTTGAAATCGGTTTAATTTTTTGGTAAAAAAAATTCAAAGCACAAGGTTTGAACTCTAAACTTTATATTCTTCTACTTTTCGAGTTCGATAAAAATCGTGGGCTCGAACAGTCAGCATCATCGGAATTCGTGTAGGAGCGCATGCGACGCGTCGATGCGGTCGATATTAGTTCTATTAGTTCCTGACTTTACCTACGTTTAGAAACTTTGACCTATGACGATATGGAGTTCCACAAAGCAACATCTAATTTTATTCAATATTTATATTTCCCAACATTTTATATTATTCGAGTTTAAAAGGATTTTTGTAATTCAGTGTAGGTCTAACCAATAGTACAGTCGCCTGCAATAAGAAGTATACACTATGTTATTTTCAAAATAGTGGCAAAGAGTTCTGTTTATCTCTATGTGATTACATAGAGATAAACAGAACTCTTTGCCACTATTTTGAAAATAACATAGTGTATACTTCTTATTGCAGGCGACTGTACTATTGCAGAAGCATTTTATAAACAGAGATTAATGTGACTATAATTACTCATGTTAATGTTAACTTCGATTAGTAATAATTTAGCGTCTTCACATTATTTAGAAAATTATGAAGTGTATACTTCTTATTGCAGGCGACTGTACGATCCATTACTTTATGAGTCCCTCAACGGATCGAAATAAAAATTGGGCTGGAGCTCAACCTTCTCTAGATGAGTTCATCGATATTAAAAACCAATGTTTGTCATCTCTAGGGGTGGGTGCGGATGCATACAAGAGCATAGTTTGGGCCTGGCCAAGCCATAACGGAACATAAGTGCCTTTATATGATGTCTTTATTATTTTATTTAAATGTAAATTGCCGACAAGTGATGCGCCGCCCGCAGGCTGATGGGTCCTGGTGAGGTGTGAGATTTATCGAGAAGGATTCTCTAATCTTCGTAAGGTCCCTTGGTTTTTAAAATGTAACCCATACGTAAAAGTTGTTAAGTAAGCGATTAAAATTAATATATATTTATTTGAATACTTTACATTTGGGGCAAGTGCGACAAAAGGTATTCAAACATTTTAGAATTTAATAATTTCTTAGCTTTATGTGATTTTTATCACAAAGGTTTTTTTTCTTAAATGAAGTTGGAAATGGGCAAATAAGGGTAAATATCTATATTATTTTATCTAAAAGCAGGAAAAATATAAATCCTGGGCTAAATAAACCATTTCAATGAATGTGTCTACTACTCATATATTTCATCGCAAAGTTATTCTATTCCTTCTAGCTGCAACGCGATTTTCTTGGAAACACATGTTCGTACGGAACCTATAAACGATTTTACACCACCCAGACATGCTTTTAACGGTATAATACATTATATCATACATAAACTTGACCTAAAGTAATATATGAGGCACTTGCTTTTGCCCACGTCCATGCCACAGAATAATGTTGACAGTAGGAATTTCTACATTAAAATAGTTACGTAAAATGGCTATAAGTAAACAACTTGAACCATAGCTGCTATATTGCTAGATAAAAATCAAAACTTTTATATTGAAAGTCTCTTGATGACTTAAAATATCATCGCTTCTGCGTTTTAATTTAATCACTTCTGAGAGTTCCTTACACTGTGTACATGTAAGCAAGTGATGGCTTAATTTGATAGAGGAATACAAAATAATATATCAACAGTGTAACAACGTTGTGGCCAGGAAATGTCATTCTACTCCTTCATCCGACTCATGGCGTAATGGTTTATGGTATTGTTACAAAGTAGGCTAAGCTTCTGAGGTCACAATCCTACAAATATTTGATAAAAGATCAGCATTATAAGTTTCTTGTATTACTTGTATAGTATTATCGCTGTATTTTAAAGCAAATGTGTACTTATCATTGATCTATATATATGTCACAGCCAAAGTAATACATCTGGATATTATATATACTGTCTAGCCATTATATATAATGTCTACTCAATTTAGATAAAGTGATAATTGACACAAAATTGTTTTGGTAAATGTGAATAAACGATCGAAATGTATTACTTTTAGTAGTAATTATTAATAATTCACGACACATATTGGTAAAAGTTATAAAAAGGGGTTAAATATCATTTAGTCTAGGGCAAAGTCATATTTAGGTGCGACGACGAGCGTAGCGAGGAGTAGCGTTAGGTTACTTGTGACTACAACAACGCGCGAGCACAGCGAGCGAAGCGAGCGTGCCGCGGCAGCGGCCGGCGATGCGCCACATAAATTACTACTATTCTTATATTTATTTTTAAGCTTTTTAACCATTCTGGTGCGCCCTCCGTGACCAATAGAAATATGAGTCTCATGAATAATATCAAAATTTTGTGTCAATTATCACTTTATCTAAATTAAGTAGATATTATATATAATGGCTAGACAGTATATATAATATCCAGATTTGTTACTTTGGATGTAACATATACATACCTATGTATATATAGGTCAATGGTACTTATATTACTTACAATGTGGTCGATAGAAATCTCAAAGATAACACGCTTTATTACGGTATGAATATCCTGCCTTTATTCCTAGACATGCGAGCTTTTGACAAATCATATTAACATGGATTCGTTCTATTGTATCTGCACTCTGCAGGTAGTAAATATTTAAAGCATAATAGTTTAATTACAGGATCCATATTAGCAATCAGCTTATAGTGTTGGCAAAACATTCAAATGCCACTCACTGGGTACATAAATTTTCAGATATCTAAGCCCAACAGCTTTATCTTTTCCGGTACCCCGAACTCGCTCTGATTAAGTCACTTCGCTAATTAGCTGTCCAGGAGAACCTATAATTACAGCATCAGCAAGCAAACGCTTCATTCATTCATATATAATAATATTAACCCTATTGTGAAGCCTTTAGAACTACAATAGAATGGTCCAATCTTAAGTTGGAATAATCGCCGTTCAGAAGGCAAATTTGTCGGACTCTATATCATTAAGATATGACGTTTGGGGGCCGAGTAGGCGGACGGGACCACACAGGCCCTATGCCTCGTGAGATCATACTGTTACAATGGTAATTAAGATCGTTCGTGTATTGTCTAGGCTGCGGCTGAGTAAAAAAAAACGCAGTTAAATGGCACATTCAAATGGGTTTATTATTTTTCGGGCGTCAACTGAATCGAAAGTAGACATAAAATTAAGATGAAATATATTATCCTGTCGGCCAAATAACATAAACGCGATTATTTTAAAAAAAAAATTCAAAACCAGTGCAGGTATTTAAATCACATGAGCTAATATATATGAGTGTTGCAGAATATGGGGTTAGATTTCAAAGTAAAACATTCATAATTCGGTTTCGATTGAGCTCGTTGTGTTGAAACCGAAAAATAAACTAACCAGATCAATCGTTTCCAAACGCATTTATTGTGATTAAAGTCAAAATCATTTATTAAATTTAGGCGTCTACGAACTCTTATGATGGTCAATTACAAATTTTAGTATTGAAATATTCAAAATTGTACTGCCACGTTCAGCAAA
Organism: Plagodis pulveraria; assembly: GCA_963890685.1. NCBI lineage: Eukaryota > Metazoa > Arthropoda > Insecta > Lepidoptera > Geometridae > Plagodis > Plagodis pulveraria. The sequence continues at coordinate 24,107,260 of OY982967.1, forward strand.
AAAATTGTATAGAGCTACTGCGAGAAGAACGGGCAATAAAAATCGGGGCCATTCTTTTAAACGTCTTGTAACACTATTTTACTATTTAATACAATATTACAGTATTTGTTTAAATTACGTAGGTGACAGGTGATAGCTTGGCAGAGGCGGAATTGTCCACGCATTTCTGTCATTTAAGTAATCACAAACTGTGTAGTACGATTTCTTTATCAATATGTTTTTCACGTGCAACTTGAATTTCCCTTCTGTGAGCGTTGTTTAAGAAGTTTATTATAAAACCGTACACAATTACATAAAAAGGACCTTTTATTTAATCATCACAAATATTTTTTAAATATTTAAGAAAACATTAAATTAATATTTTAATAAAACACTCATAAAAAATATCTAGTGACAATTCCGGCTTAACATACCTGTTAAGCCGACGTGGCATCACAAACGCCACGCAGCCAAATCGGAAGAATTTTCGAGAATTTTTCTCGATCGTGCTCTCGTAGACTCAAGACCTGAGTATGCTTCGTAGAAGCGAAACACGTCTATTATATCATCTATATTCTTCTATCTATATACATGACCTTTTATTTGTCTTTGCTAATCTAAAACCTGGCACCGCTATTTTATCTTTATTCCTAGTGTTGTTATCGTGATTGTCACTGTTTAATTTAAATTTACTCAAATTTTTACGAACATACTTAATATTTTCAAATATATACATACAGTCTTGGTAAAGTTAAAATATCAATTTCTTTAAAATGATCCTTCAGAGATTCCCTAGGATCCATTCCATATATGGCTCGAATTGCACGCTTTTGTAGGATAAAGATTGTCTCTATCTCAGCAGCAGCTCCCCACAGCAATACACCATACGACATAATACTGTGTAATGGGATAATAATTTATAAAACTAATATGGTCTAATTAAGTCTACATATAGTGCACGGATGTATCGTAGACTCAGTAGCCTATATACGAAATGCACCAGTGTGCATCTAACACGAGTTATATGGCAACACACGACATGGCAATTTATATTAGAGGCAGGGGAATCTATTCTAGCTTCCATAAATATAATTTTTAAGTGATTAAATAAAAACGTATACATAATAAGGCGATACATAATATACACTCCGACCCCTTTTAGTCTTGTGCGTGATACCTACACCTTTCACTATATGTGAAATACAAATTACACGTCGGCTTAACAGGAAAACTAGGCGGTATTGTAACTAGATAATTTTTTTAAATCTTTTTAAAGTGTTTTACTAAAATATTTGTTAATATCCAATATTTTTTTGAGCAGAATCTTTTTAATTAAGTATAAATAATTCGCATTGCATTAATTTCTTTTTTCATAGAGGATATACACATAAATAAATATTTCTACATACATGCCATAATTGGTTTTCTAAACTAGGACAAATGAAAATACACATTTAATAGGATGCATAATAATTAAAACTCAATAAACAAATCTGCTGTTTCGCCGAACGATCTCTCAATTCTCTGAACCACTCGATTCCATAAATGACGGACCATGTAAAATTAAAGCATAGGAACACCGTGAAATTTAAATATAATGTTCATTTATTTTTTTATTACATCAACTAAATTGCGTATTTTAGGGTTATTTATTAATAGGATGAACAACTGCATATTCGTAAGTTTTTTTTTTATTTTATTTTTTTATGCCTGATAGATTAGCCTTTGACCACTATCTCACCTGATGGTAAGTGATGATGTGGTCGAAGATCTTGTACAGGCTAACCTAGAAGTTTTATTACATTAAACTGCGATCATAATTAAAAAAGTGGAAACAAATTAATCGTACTAACCTCACGATTCAACCGCGTACACAATATTATTAATTGGGGTACAAACCAGTACGTATCTTGTTTGTCGTGACATGATGCATATTGTTCAGTACACAAAAAGTTCAAAATTCATTATAATAACCGAAATGATTTACTATACAGGGTTATTGGTAAAATGCTAACAACCTCTTAGGGTAGACTGCTGCTAGTCCTAAGAAAAATTTTGTGATAATTTTATTTTTGTTTAGAAAAAGAAAATAATATTTGGTATTATTTTTTATTTTAATTTTTTTGTATTTTTTTTTAAATTTTAACATCTCAAATGTTTCTAATGACTAGCAGAAGTCAACCCTAAGAGGTTGTTAGCATTTTACCAATAACCCTGTATATACCTACAGGTGACCAACAGATGAGATTGTAGTCAGACTTAACGGATTAGGAAAAAACTTACTAAAATGTATCTATGAAATCATAAACATTTTTTTTTTTGATATAATAAAATGGTAATGAATTCTTAATAGTTTTAAGGAGTTTCTAACTAGCAGCAAACATAAGCGGAGTTCAATTTGAAATTTCATGTAAACTGATTTTTAAAAAAAAAAAAATATTATAGATATACTAAGATTTTCCCTCCGCATGGAATGTCCATGCCATAACAGCTTATCATTATTCCTCAACTATTCAGTTTAGTTCTGTTACTATTTAAAAAAAAACTATATATCTCATTCTTAATTGAATACATTCAAGTTAGTCAGACCCTCCATTTTAGCATTCGTTTATCCGCAGCATGTAATTTCCTTACATCCACACCTTTGGTCCTACTTTATATTGTATGGATATTCATACAATGCGACGGAGAATCTGTAATGCCTCTAGCTAGAGTAAAGTCTGTTCAGAAAGAGAGTGGACTTGGGACTATGCTATATAAAACTTATATGTGACAATTATAACGGGAAATTAGATACATTTATATTTTAATTATACTATATTCCAAGTCTACTCTGTTTCTAAACATACGATAGGAAACGAAGCTGCCCTGTCAAAAAACAAAAATAGCCAGTGCCTCAATAAACTCAATTACTTACATAATCTGAAGCACATGAAGCGAAGTTTGCTTAGCCGTAAGTTAAGCAACGTCCGCCGCGGTCATGACGTGGATGGGTGACCTCTAGTGACATTTCTACTGAGAACTTCCGTGATTCGGGGGGCATGTTAAGCAGTCGGTCCCGAATGTTGTCTTAGGATGGCAGTCGTTACAGCATGGTGGTAGGGAATTTTGCGAATGCTCGCCTGGCTAGCTACGACCCTCAGAAACTCTGTAGCCAAGCACGTAACGGTGTGTTCCGGCAGCTGTCCTTGAGAGCCCAGTAATTCTAGGGAAGCCTGAAACACATTTTCGACTACATCATCACTTAATATCAGGCGAGATAGTGATTAAAGGCTAGCCTATAAGCTATAAACCAACTCCTTTTGGGCAGTCGTATAAAAACAAGTTTTTCTTGCTATTTATCTATAAACGATTGCACTTACCACTCTCTAGGTATATGAAATAAAACAATGAGATTCAAAGTCGGTGTCAACGACTGAGTATGTCTCCGCAGAAGTTAGTCTATCCATCATGATAATGAGCTCATGAATCAGCCACCCTTAATCGATACTACGCCATAGAATGAGTGCAAAAATTTTGCGTCATCGGCCTTGGTTGGTAATCAATAAAAATTTGGCGAGTTATAAATTTCAATCAAACCGCACATTGCCACCGTGTGTCCGTGGTTGCTTAATATTGTCAATGCAAATTTAACGACGGCCGTAAAGCACAATGAACCGGTCAATGATGTGAATTTATGGCTTGGCTATATCACGTGTGAATGAATGGTGAGTGAGGTAATGGGCGACGTAACAGTGGGCTACATTAAATAGAATATGTAGGTAGATCTGTTATGTTCGAAGCTTTTAATTAGAATGATTTCTAAGCATTAATTGCCGCATATCTAATTGATTTTTAATTAGGGTAATATATATTCTAGGTTATCCTGAACAACATCTTCGACCACATCATCACTTACCATCAGGTGAGATAGTGATCAAATGATAGCCTATTAGCTATAAAAAAAAGTTCTCCGGAACTGAATTCATATTTAAATTGATTAAAGAGTCAATTCGCGCAATCGAAATTGTATTTTGATATAATTCATTAGCGACAACATATTATTCATTTCGATCGAGTATATATATCATCAACAGTGCTGGCCAAGAGTGGACTTTTCATTTTTGATCTTTCATTTCTTTTTTGAATCGTTATTAAATGTTTAGGAGTAAGGTACGTATGATAAAAGCACAATATTTAGTAGGAGCCTCACAAACTAGAATATTTAGTATCACCGTCATCTCCGACCTGCGCATCACGTAATTATTGCTGGGCTTGTCCCAGCCCCGGCCTTCGCTCGGATTCGAACAAAATTGCAAATAATTGTATATTTCCACGGGCACGATAGCCTAAGTCATTATATATGACAAATTTCAATACGTAAGTACTTAGATCAATCAACTATCTTACATATTTATGGATTGAGAGATGGGTTACGATCACTCGTAGTACATGAACAACCGCATGGTACTCGTAGATCTCACCTTTACACAGATATAATCTCGTAGTTCTTGGGAACGCGGGTTATTTTAAATAACACTTTTTCCAGTGGCCTTAAAAGCGGACAAATAATACAAAAGAAGAAAAGAGTTGGCAAAAGAACTGCTGCTATTAGAACTTTTATTATTATACGAGTAAATAAATATCCCTGCTTGGTCACAAATCCAGTGCTTTTAATACCATGGCCTTTTTAAATCAACGACGATGGGAAAGAACGCGATCAGGTACATTTTATGTCAAATACTTCACAGCATGTTACGTCAACTAACGACCGCGTGTGTAAATAAACTTTTGATGGAAGCATTCGACAGTATTATACAGCTTTAGTATTAATTTGACACTTGAATAAAAACCAGTTTCCGCTGTAATTTATAAGGCGTTTAAATAGACGTGAATGTTGTCTATCACGGTATATTTATAGACTTTCAGAGCAGCGGGTTGCCGCTTCAAAAGAAATACCATCCGACTATAATATTCTGTTCAACTCGATACACGGTCGCTACTTAGCGAAAGGCTACTACTATCTCAAAAATCTAATTTTACAATAGAGATAATATGAAGGACTACAATTGATTTTAAATGGGCGAGAATGGAAATAGGATCAGTACCAGCGTAGATTCCTTTGATTAAAGCAATATTAAACCTGACAAACCGCATTAATGTATCAGCCGGAACATCCACTGTTGAAATTAGTCTCCCCTATTCAAGGGTATTTGCAATAATCCGTTAAGGCTAAGGCTTGGGAATCGCAGTGTAAGATGGCAGTTTTTGGAAGACGCTGCTGCCCAACTTCCAGCAATTTTCCTTTAGTTGCTTCTTGAGACACCCACGTGATGATATGTAAAATAAAATCAAATCAAAGCGCATTAGGGCGCATTTACAAAGAAAATATTTGCTATATTTTTAGGAATCAGTGCTCTGCCGCATTCCATGTACTGCTATCGACTGCGCGTCTAGCTGCCGGTGCAGATCTGCTTATATGCCGTCGTACCGTGAAAGACAAAATGACGATACTTCAACATTTTGTCGAATTCGAAATGAATAGTTACTACCGGTGAATGATGAACGGTCACACTCAATTACACTAGAACCAAGTACAGACGGATAAAGCGATATGCGCTAAAAACTATTTGTAAGCGCTGAAACCGATTAATTTTAGTATACGTCTCATCTCTCGGAACGTCCACTGCTGAACGTACCTTCGCCAAAGGGCAAGAAATCGCCAATCCGCCATGAATTGTTATAATCCTCTTTTCTGTCAGGCGATTCGCTAAGCAGTATAGATGCTGATTGCATGTCTGTAGAAGACAGTGCTGCCGTTTTCTTGTTTTATGTTTGTTTGCTAAAAGAAAACTTAAGTCACGCGCGGGAAGAGATTATGTAGTAAATAATATACGAGTACATACATTCATAGTATAGTAGATTTATCAAATCTACCACTATGAAAAAACGCACATAAGTACTCATTGTCTTGTACAATTTGACAACAATATTTGTAAAAATAACAACTGTAACACTTTCCGAAACTAGTTTTATCAATCTGTAATTGTTTGATATAATATTACTCAATCACTTAACATCTTTGAAGTCGTCTATCACTGAAGCGCTCGTAGCGAAGTTTACTTAGCTGTTCTCAACCGATAAGCAAAGTTAAGCAACGTCGCACGCGGTCATGAGTTGGATGGGTGACCGCTAGTGACATTACTACTGAGCGTTTCCGTGCTTCGGAGGGCACGTTAAGCCGTCGGTCACGGTTGTTGTCTTAGGATAGCAGTCGTTATAGCATGGTGGTAGGGCATTTTGCGAATGTCCGCCTGGCTAGCTACCACCCTCAAGTAGAAAATCTGTCGCCAAGCACCTAACGGTGTGTTCCGGCAGCTGTCCTTGAGAACCAGTACTTCTGGGTTAGCCTGAACAACATCTTCGACCACATCATCACCACCATCAGGTGAGATAATGGTCAAAGGCTAACCTAGAAGGCATAAAACAAAATGTTAACAATGACTATTACAAAATACACATTCGGTACATATGCATAAATGCGACCGTTAACTAACAATATTGATCTCATAAACCAATTTTTTACAGTTTATCATCCAATTAAACAATCAAAACATTCGCCACCCAAAACCAATTCATTGAATCAATTGATTAAAATATACGACCACACAGCCCACTCACGCAAATCATAATCATATGAAATATACTAAATTAGCTCCATGGTTCTCATTAACGAGTCGATGTTCCGCCTAAGGCTAAAACGCTTCATTTGAATTTGCCCATTATGTTTTTGTTACGTTTTCTAAACAACAAATTGTATCCAACTACTGAGAGACAAAAAGCTATTAGTATAGTAATAGGGATCGTGGCTATTGTTTCTGTTTAGAAGTTGTACTACATAATACTCCGAGCTTGCTTGTCGAGAAATTCGTAGGCAGTATAATATGTGAATATATAAATGGCAATCTAAGTCCCGCCTCTCTGCATATGTTCATTATAATATAAATTATGTATAATATTATATATAATACATATTATATTATAATTATATTATTTAAGTGTATGTGAAAAAAATATTACCTAATAGAAGTATTTAAAAACGGAATGTCCGAACGGTATTAGCTTAAAGTTTAAAAAGTAAAAAAGTTCGCTAACTAATTAATAATTAATTATTTTTACCTTTTCATTGTACATTGAAATATTTTTTCATTTAAAGTTAGAGTCTTCAAATCATTTTTATCGACATACCCTACACATAATTTGCACATTATTATGTAATCGAGACTGATAATAGAAACGTATATATCTTTCTCTATTAAAGTTTTCAACTATGCATATACCTACTTAATATATTTTTTTTTACCGTTTTGAAAATCGGACAATTAAGGTATGTACATCATAAGAATGTATCAATTCATAACGTAACTAATATTATAATCTAATATGTATTTTTGTGTATATAATATGTTCTTTTATCTATTATTTTTGATACCTATTCGTATTTAAAACAAATAAGTGTGTGAGTAATCGTGGTTGATAGCCGTCGTGGTTTTAAAATCTATATTGTTTTTTTTACCTCTATAACATTTATTAGGAGTATTTTTGGATGGATACCCATAATATCCAGAATAATTTTAATGATAATGACCACAAACATGATATAAATTTCAACCTGAATAATCACGAGATAAGGTTTCATAATTCAAGTATATAATGTAACGACAAAATCTAAGTCTTACCTCGGTTTTCTGTCTTTAAACTCATAACGTTGGAGTTATGTTGTAGATTTAATTACCTGAAAAAAAACAAGAGGTACATATGAAAACTATCACACTTGTATAACACAATACAGGCTACACGCAAAGTAATCACTCATCTATCAATTTTCACTGATAAAGTCATCAAATCACAAATTAGGGTTTGGTGGCCGCAATAATTATGTAAAACAGGCGCACTGAACAAACAACGGAATAATGAAGTTGTTTACAAAAATTATTATAATGATATAGTAGGACCACCTGTTATTATATAGAGATGTAAACGCAGTTCGGCGAATTTAAACGCTGTATGGTTTCGTGCCGGATTCGGCGATCCACTTCTAAAATAACCATGTTCGTTTGATGTATCGATACTTGCCGGATGATCAGGATAGCATTACAGTTTTTTTACAGCTGTTAGGTTAACCTACTCCACCATCTGATCTGTTTGGTAAGTTATACTATGGTGGTCTATGTTTAGGATGGGAACCGAGTTTGAACATTTTAGGGTAATAGAAAGTAGTTGCTCCCCGTGGGGTCCGGGCTAGAATGTCACCCCCCATTACTACCTGGGGGTGTCGCAAGAGGCGACTACAGGTAAAATACCGGAAGATGGGCAGCAGCGCCTTCTGAGGAACTGATATCTTAAACTGCGATCTCTAAGACGCCTGCCAAGCGTGGGGATGATGGAAACGCTCCTTAATGGGGGAGGCTGTGTTCAGCAGTGGACAATCCGGCTGATACAGTACAGTACAGTTGCTCTGAAGAGCAAAACTGGCGGAACACATCCTTAAATGTTTGCAAAACATTTTCTACCTAAGGATATTTTTTATTTATTTATAGCGGCTAGCCTTTTTGACCACTATCTCACCTGATGGTAAGTGATGAAATGGTCGAAGATGTTCAGTCTAGCCTAGAATTACTGGCTCTCAAGGACAGCTATGCCGGAACACACCGTTGGGTGCTTGGCGACAGATTTTCTACTTGACCGGGACTGGGATCGACGGCTTAACGTGCCTCCCGAAGCACGGAAGCGCTCAGTAGTAATGTCACTAGCGGTCGCCGATCCAACTCATGACTGCGGCGGACGTTGGTTAACTTAGCTGGTCGCTTTAGAACGGCTAAGCAAACTTCGCTACGAGCGCTTCATAAAAGGGTGAAAGGCAAGCATTAGCGAAATACCCTACTACCGTGTGGTGAAGCTCAAGCCGGCGGCGATTCGAACTATGGACCCTGCCATGGTAATTTATAGTTATTGCCACTGAGCCATCACTGCTTCCAAATTTAATTTCATGTCCGGCCAAATCTTTAGACGTATCTCTAGCAATTGTTGTAGAAGCCCATTGACTTAATGGTCGAATTTACATAATTATCTCTATTCAGTTCGCTTATCCACACGATTTGATATTTGCGCCTCCATTTTTCCAAATCAAATATTAGTTATATTAGCAAATATATTTGCGGACAAGTACAAATATTGAAGGTGTGCCGTATAATATTGAAATCTCATTAGCATATGGATTGCATGAAGCGTTATGCCCATGGGGTTACAAGTAAGTTAGCCATTTACATGAAAGATACATTAAAATAGGTTTTCCAGATGTGCTAGCATGCGAGCCATTAATCATATTTTATAAAAATAAAATAATATAGATGCATTATATCTGTATATATTATTGTCATTGATTCAATTACATTTACAGGATGCGTGGATATACCATCGACGCATCCTTTAAGTATCATTGAATCAATGTAGATGAAATTCGATAAAATCTTGATAATTTTAGTTCTTTATACGAAATATCATCGGATATAGATTCTTTAAATGGATTACGGCATGACAGCTCCCAGAGTGGGTGAATCTCTCGATATCGTTGGTCCGTTCGGTGACGAATCTCGGCTAGGAGGTCTTGTTTGCTACTGCTTGTCGCTGCTGGTTACTCTTAACTTCGATTCTTGCCGTAGAAAGCCTATTAATATCTAAATGACTCAAAAGCAATACTCACTATTAAGTGTACCGTCCGTAAAAGTTTAGAATAAAATTGAAAAAGTACTTCATGATAATTGCGTTCGAGGTAGTCTATATATACACATAGCTACGACACAGCCGATCCAAGTTCATTTATCTGAGTTATTTACCGCGCGCACGATACTCATCAGTTAAACAAAGACATTTATATTAGAATTCGGTTAACATTTTTATAAAAAAAACATAGATTCTATTTTATAAGGAACTAACTGCATCCTTTTAGGTTAGACTTCCAGTTTAAACAGAATAAATAAATTGAATTAAATTACCAAATTACTTTTCGTAATAAATCCTTCGTTAGTATTACTATGCCTTTACGTGGCTGTTGCTCTTCTAAAAAAAGGTAATGCCTATATAATAGAAGAAAATACGTGAACAGTATCCAATTACGACGCTTTGTTCAAGAGAAACTTTTCCAACCAGCCCATGTTCACATACGAGTACTTACTCGTAGATGCTTTTTAACGGTGACTTGGCCCAACTGATATAACTTTAACGCGAAAAGAAACTAAGCTAGGCAGGTTTGTAAACTTGGTAACAGGAGGAAGTGGTCCAGTTATATTGAATTTGCAAGTTTCTGACTACTATTTAAGTTCATAAATCTAATTATCTACAGTATACGGGAGACGCGCACTAGTTGAACATTGAAAGTCACCATAAACATGTTCGTTAGATATACCAGCCACAGAGTAACCATATGGGCAGTGTGTAAAGTTAAAGGTTTTACTCGTTACCTTTTCAGCAAATAAGGTGATACGTGCAAAGGTTGGTTATGTGTCTAGCAGAAAAAAAATCTTTTCATATCAGAATTCCTGTCCTAATATGTAACATCCTGCTGTTTTTAAAACTTTAGTAACAGACTTATATTTTCATAATTGTAGGTATGAACGCAATTAATAAAACTAGTGCGAAAGTTTTTTTTAGCTCAAAACTAATGCAGTCACTGATATCTTTAAAAACTAATTTCAAGTAAATAAAATGCAAGTTTTTGGAAATATTTTCAAAAAACTATAAAAATCTAGTTAGCGGACTAAGTATAACTAAGACCACGTTGAAGTTTGAGGCTGTTTTTAGCAGTGGAAAATCTGGACAACTTAGTTAAATATTAATGCATATATATATATTAATAAGCGCCAAGTATTAATACATATAAATGCATTAATACATAGCAATATTATTTTCTATTTATATTTTAATTATAGTCCTTTTTGACTAGAACAATGAAGAAAAAAGTAAGTAATGAAAAATAGTTTTTTTTATTTATTGCTTATATGTAAGCCTTTGACCAAAATCTCACGTGATAGTAAGCGATGATGTGGTCGAAAGTGTTAACAGGCTTAACTTAGAATTACTGTACAGTATGATTATATACAAAGATCTTTGCCAGCCTAAAATCCAAAATAAATAATATTGCTTTTACCAAACATAGTAATAGCAATATCAACAACATCTCTGACAAGTATGAAGCTAATTCTAACAGAAGCATTTCGATCCAGAAGACCGTATAAAGCACCTGGCACAGCACATCTGACATCAGTAGGTCGCGTCGGCAAACATCGAGGGTGCCTGTATCAAGTTTACCAACGGTCTTTTAACTGGAATTCAGATAAATCTACATCTACTTGCGACACTCGCAATAAATATAATGCTCATGCAACTTTAATGAACAATTATTCAAATAGCCATTTTAAAAGTTAAATTATTGTTTGTAATTAAATTATTAACATAACAAACTGGGTGGGATGTACGATACTGATGTTTAATTTAAATGTTCGTGAGATCGATTGCTGTTTTAAGGATATATTGCAGACTACACGAGCGCTGCCAACAAAGAAATATGTACTTTTTTCCTCTTTACAAAGCATACATATAGTAAATTGTACATACGAGTGCATAAAACGAGAGAGAAATTAAATGAGACGTTTACGTCGAGGCTAAAATAGGTTTCATGTACGATTTATACACTCGGAATTTCATTTCAACTGTTAGGAAATTAAACACTGACATTGTTAGTAATACTTATTTTTTTTATTAATTAAAACTGATATTAACAAATGTCTTATTTTGAGTTAATTTGTTCCTAAAAATATATCTTGGTCTTTAATAATACTCCTGATATATGGGTATTATTAATGACCCAGCCAAACTGATTGCATTAAATATAATAATAATAATAATAAGCCTTTATTTCTGAATTTTCTTAAATAACAGTTTAAAATCTTAGTCTATGTTAGATGCTAAATAATGTCCCTCAATTCAGAGTGCCTTTCGGCAAAGGCCTCCTCAAGCTCTCTCCAATGTCTTCGGTCCATAGCTGCTCTCTTCCAGTACGGACCAGCTGTCATCCTGATTTCATCCTCCCACCTTTTGATCTGCCTTCCCTTGCTTCTTTTTCCGTCTCTTGGATACCAATCAGTAATTAATTTGCTCCATTTTTCGTACTTGCTACGAATCATATGGCCCGTCCAACGCCATTTTTGTTGGTCTATCTTAGTGAGTACGTCTGTTAGCTTCGTTTTATTCCTGATAGTTTCGCAATTAATTCTGTCACTTCGTCTGATATTAAGTATGCTTCGTTCCATGGCTCTTTGGCAGCTTTGAAGTCTTTCTCTGTGAATTTTACTCAGCGCCCATGTCTCACATCCATAAGTCAGGCATGGAAGTATGCAAATATTGAAAGTTTTGCGTTTAATTTTCAAACTAAGATCTTTGCTTTTCATGATTTCTTTCAAACTCCAATATTTTTTCCAACCTGTTGCAATTCTCTTGTTGACTTCTTTTGTTGTTTGATCATACGCAGTGATTATTTGTCCCAAGTAGGTGTATTCATTTACAAATTCTAGCCTTTTATCGTTGATAGTGACTTCTACTTCCAGTGTGTTTGTCATTAATTTTGTTTTCCTTTCGTTCATTTCAAGTCCAACCTTCGCGCTTTCTTTTGCTAAATCGTTTATCATTAGTTCGAGTTTTTTAGGATCTTCCTCGAAAAGGACTATATCGTCTGCAAAGCGTAGATGATTAAGGCGTGTGCCATTTATAATGAGACCCAGGCCATCCCATTCTAATTTTCGAAATATTCTTTCTAATACAGCTGAGAATAGTTTTGGGGAGAGTGGATCACCTTGTTTTACTCCTTTCCTAATAGGAAACTCGTCTCCTATAGTCTCTAGTCTTATTTTTGCCTTGCTATTTGCATAAATGCTTCTGATACTCTCAATATATATTTTTCCTTGTTGGTTTTGGTTTATTCCTTGCTCTTTTAAGCTTTTCCAGATATATTCATGGTTCAAGCTGTCAAATGCTTTCGTGTAATCGATAAATGCCAAATATATTGGTTTACCATATTCATTATACTTTTCAAGTACTTGTTTTACTGTATGTATGTGGTCGATGGTTGAGAAGTCTTTCCGAATGTAATATTAAATATAATATTACAAACTAAATCTCTGAACAATTATGTATAACTAGCTTTCCGGCCGCGACTCCGCTCGCGCTTGTCTTGTATCTATCAAAAAGAGCTAAATAAACCTCTTTTTGAGCAGTTGGACAAAAACTATTTTATGTCCTTCCCCGGGTCTCAAAATATTTCCATAGCAAATTTCATCCAAATCGGTCCAGTAGTTTTTAAGTTTATTCGTAGCATACAAAATACAAATCTGTCCTATTTATAATATTAGTGCAGATAACCTTTTTATGCACTTGTGTCTAAAAAGCAGGCTTCTATGCCCTAGAGTATACATATAAACCCGAAGTAGTCCGTGTACATCGTGTATAAACAAGAACTTTACAAGTATGAGCAGTGAAAATGATATTCAACGTCACATTGGCCGATATGTGAGGAATATGATAAATGGATGTTGGGTAGTTGAAATGGCTACAAGTCTTGGAAACCGCAAAATCTGAAGAAGTGAAGTATCGCTTTTTCAGTAGCACAGGAGACAATTGAAGCCCTCAAATTAGACAAATTGAGAATTCTTTGAAAAAAACCCTGTAGCGGGTTAGAACGTTAGATGTTCTTCAACAAACTGATGTTAATGTGTCGTAATAATGATCAAAATTAAAAAGACCGCGAGAACTAGTTCCTGCACTGACAACCCTAATAGTAGGATACAAACTAGTAATTCTGTAAATTGCTATCGGACAAGTTTGTACTGAACAACTAATTATTTCATCCAGATTCGGAGAGATCTATCGCATCTTGTTAAAAGGAATATATACTTTAAAGCTCAATGAGTAACTTCTATAATGCCTTAATGGAGAAATTATGAAAGCGTTGAATATGTAAATGGTATAGATGAAATATCAGTGTCGGTATCGTATGGTGTGAATGACAGGTGCGTCGGTTAATGAATTATCGCTCAATGTGGACAGAATGACTGAAGTACCTTGTTGTAATACGAAAATGTGGTAACGTTTGCAGCCGCAAGTAATATAAACACAAGATTTGCTGTGAAATGGTGGTGTCATTGCGGTTGCAGTGCAGTAGATTATTGCACGGATTCTGTTAACATGGATCATGGCTACGATGCGGCGACGATGGATCTTATACTGGTTACTAAGACAGAGAAATCTATGCAAAATAATTTTGTGATGTTAAACTAATATCTCAATAAAACTCAATTATACTCTACTCACTAAATTATATTAAATATCAATATACGTTGTGTTTGCATATTCCTCTTGCATATTTGTAATGACATATTCGGAAACTCTAACGATTTTTTATCCATACATCCTGTGGCGAAAAATCGATCTACTTGTCTATCTCAGGGAGAAATTATTATAGAAAGAGTAAGGTATCACGCTCTATCCACAGTAACTAAAATTAATTAAATAGTTTTGAAAGAAATATTAAACAGAATAAAAAATAATTATATGTTTCTATTCTAATGGCGCCCAGTCCCAAAGTAATAATCGGAAACATTTAGGTTATCATTTGACCACTATCTCACCTGATAGTAAGTGATGATGTCATCAAAGATGTTCTTCAGGCTAACTTAGAATTACTGGCTCTCAAGGACACACCGTTATGTGCATGGGGACAGATTTTCTACTTGAGGGTGGTGGCTAGCCAGGCGGGCATCCGCTAAATGCCCACCACGCTTTAACGACTGCCATCCTAAGACGACAACCGGGACCGAAAGCTTATCGTTCCCTCCGCAGCACGGAAGCGCTCAGTAGTAATGTCACTAGCGGTCACCCATCCAAGTCATGACCGCGGCGGACGTTGTTTAACTTTGCTGATCGGTTAAGAACAGCTAAGCAAACTTCGCTACCAGCGCTTAAAACTCTGTATTCGCACGAATAGGCAGGATTGTCTAAACACCCATGTTTTAATTAGTCCTATGTCCTATTGGTGGCGATACTATTGCCATCTACCGAGCACAGATACAGAATCCTTACTGTCACTTAAAATTAACTATAAAAAGAAACTTACCTGTAAGGGAAGTTCAATAGTAATTGTATGAGATGGTTCTTCTGAAAGATTATGTATATTTCGTCTAATAATCTTTCAGAAGAACCAGCTCCTACAATTGCTATTGAACTTCCCTTACAGGTAAGTTTTTTTTATAATTATAATAATAAATAATAATAATAAATTTGTTTATTGATCAACAAGTTACATTGCTTAAACACTAATTATAATTCTATATCATCAAGGTAACAAAAATGAACATTGATTACAAAAAATTTAGAAGTTGTTTATGGAGACCTTATTTGTGAACAAGCAAAGACTACCTTTAGCTAATTGAAGAATAAAAAAAAAAACAAATTAAATTGAAATTAAAAAGGCGACAGAACGGTGGCTGGCAGAACGTTGTAAATGATCATAGCATAGTTACAACAACTGCGAAAAGACTGAAAGAATGTACTTATATTATTATATATATCGGGACAACAATTTAGAGGTTCGTATCATATAGTAATATTTACAGTAGTGGAGATCAATACATCAAACATAGTTTCAGCAGGCATCAAAATTACAAATGGGCACCTACCTGAGTATGATATATAAAAGGAATTTCATAGTTAATTGAACTTTACTGGTTCTTCTGAAAGATTATTAGACGAAGTATACATAATCTTTCAGAAGAACCAGTAAAGTACAATTCATTTATCAGAAAAACCCAATCACGACTAATACATCTTATTAATTAAACACTATCCCCTTAACTCTGAAAAGGATTGAACGCTTTTGTATTTTCCTTTGTATATCTTTTCTAACTTCCATTGTGAGGGGCTATCAGGATTCTCATAAATAAATTAGACGTTGTCGCCCATCTTTTTGTTCGTGGGACAGACTGGGACGAGACACTTTGGGAATGTCAACGCCGATTTACTAATTCATTTCGGCAAGTGTCCCGCTTTGAGGTTACGACACGACTTTTTGCGGAGCATTTGAAACAGGACTAACTCCTAATATAAAATAAATATTACTACTCCTAATATAAAATAGGTATAAGACACGAAATTTAGTATTATTTTTTTTATGTTATGTTGACGTAACAAGGTCGAGGCCCACCTGATGTTAAGCGGACTAACCTCTAGCTAGAACAGATGCTTTTCATCACAAGTGACGAATTGCACTGCGCGCGTCACCTCGAGACATAGTTGTTAAGTCTCATGTGCCTGTAATTTCACTGGCTCTCAAGGATTGCTGCCGGAACACACCGTTAGGTGCTTGGCGACAGATTTTTTACTTCTACTTTTATTAATTTTAAAATATTAAAAGTGTAGTAAATTTGTAACGTATGTTGTTTTTTCCGTAATTTACTTATTCAAAAGCCTTTTATATACGTGGAAAATTCATTACTCAGTAATATACTCTTTTTTAATTACTAATTTATCAACAACAGTTTCGATATTAGATCAGACAATTCCGGGAAATAGACTTTAGGCTTTACTGTCCATATTTGACTATCG
Source organism: Plagodis pulveraria (assembly GCA_963890685.1). Classification (NCBI taxonomy): domain Eukaryota; kingdom Metazoa; phylum Arthropoda; class Insecta; order Lepidoptera; family Geometridae; genus Plagodis; species Plagodis pulveraria. Next base: position 24,123,928 of record OY982967.1, read on the forward strand.
TTAAATCTGTTAAAAAAGTTCTAAAATCAATCTTATTCCAACGGAATAATTGAGTTGACGAACGATTTGAGAGATGGTGCAACTAAGCCTTAGCAGTAAGTTGACCGATGATTCTTGACTATTCGGGCGTGGGATTAAACAGTAGCCTGACAAACGGAAATTAGATCCATGGTAATTATACAATCCAAGAATTTGACGTTAATAACATACTAATTTGAAAAGGTATTAGTTAGACCTACTAAACCTAGTGGAGACTAGCATTTAGAAGCAGTTTTTAGACACAGACAAAGCTTTTAAAAATATCTCAGATATTGTTTCGTCTGATACTTTCGTGCAATTACAGGCACATGAGAAAACAACATCATGTCTCAGGGTGATAGGCGTGGTATAATTCGTTACTTGTGACGAAACGCATCTATTATAGGCTGCTAGACTACTGCTTAACACCAGGTGAGCCCCGTGCTTGTTGCGTAAAAACAAAGGAAAATGACTAAATCAAACGAAACTACCATGACGTACAGACTTTTCTGTTCATATACTTAATCTATTGCACCTTTATCAGGACTACCACTTTATTATAATGAAAAGGTTTAGCGTGAAATCGACGAGAAAGTAATATAATAATCGATAAACATTTTATTACCAATTATACCAAGAAAGTAGTGTGATATCGCAAACTAGTACAAGATAGCTTTTAGTACAAGTAATTTACACGATAATTTAAGCCAGGTCGCTATTATCCGTGTATTTATTTTGTTTATTTATTTTAATAAAGCAACAATGAATCAAGTGAAAACTTACTAAGTTAGTGAAAACATTTTTAGCGTGAATGGTTTTAACTTATTTAAATAACAACTCATTGTGCATTAGTAGGTATTCATACTATCTTAGCCATTATCATGAATATATAATAAAGAGGAAAGACATGATTGATTGTTTGTTTGTTTGTTTGCATTGAATAGGCTCTGAAACTACTGGACCGATTATAGGATGAAATTTGGTATGGAAATAGTTTGAGACACAGGGAAGGACATAGAATAGTTTTTATCCAACTGCGCAAAAAGAGGTTAATGGTTTGGGTAACAACTGATATACCCGCGGGCGGAGCCGCGGCCGGAATGCTAGTTATGAATATAAAAGTGAGTTTGCCTAATGTAAATTGAGTGTAGGGGTAACCTGTGTTGTATCGAACATACCTTTTATTACAATTTCGATGCCTTGGTTGGATCTGTACAGCTAGAGCTCGATGTACAAGATAGAGAGTAGTATTTACAATTTAGATGAGGGGTGATGATTGGTAGCTATTGAGTAGAAGGTAGCATAGCATAATATTTATTTAAGTATTTTTTTTTATTGATTTCTCTTGCCCTTGACCAATAAATATGATAAGCAAAATAATTACTTGGGGTTTATTTCAAGCACTGGAGCTCTACTTCAGATTTTCCGTAGTTACATTTTCTAGGTTGGTATTGTCTTCGTTTCGGGGTCACCTAAACCGATGGATTCTTCACTACGAGGTGCTTTTTGCGTGAGGCGGTCTCATAACACATTTTTTTATACATAGACAGATAGACAATCTTTCGGCAAGCACCTAACATTATGTTCCGGCAGCTGTGCTTGAGAGCCAGTTATTCTAGGTTAGCCTAAACAATGTCTTTGATTGCATCGTAACTTACCATCAGAACAACATTAGCCAAAGCCTAGCCTATCTGTTACAGGCTTCTATTCTATATCTTGTGTGGTTAGCCAGTCGAGCATTCACAAAATGCCCAACCACCATGCAAAAATTTTTCAGTAGTCCAAAAGTAAAATTTATTATAATAAAAAATATGAATAAGCAAATAAAATGTATATGTATAAGCGTTTCTTTGTCATTTACTAACGATTGTCCAGGACTTAAATCGCGCTCTATTTGAAATAAGATTATTAATTTTATTGAAATTTGAATACGGCGGATACCACGTATGATATTCCAGGAAAAATAATCTAAATGCCAAATTAAGTAATAATCCGTTTAAGAATATCAGAGGTAATTGGTACAAAACTAGGCCCATACAATCATTAACACATAAAAAATCTGGGGTAAGACAGTGACGATAGAATACTGATTACTGACTTTTACTCGTACACTCAGATGTTTAAAGAACAATACGACAGTATCGTGACATATAAATGCACTATTTAGGAACTAACGGTGTCTATCTGATGTCCCTTTAAGAGAGCATTAGCACAGTAAAGCTGAGGGTCTCCAGTATAACTTCTACAGCTCGATTTACTGACACAATATTAGTGTGATCTGATTTTACTAATGTCCCCGCTAGGACAGTTAGTAGACGCTACTAAACAGTATATGTATATATACAGTTTATATATAAAATTTTAATTTTAAACATTTAAATAGCAATTAACGAGGACTAGAATATAATATTATCTTTATATAACTTAAGTGTGAAAGTTAAAGTAAGTAAAGAAAGGTAAAGTAGTTTAAGTGTCAAAATAGTCGTAATATATAATTGTTAGAATTTACAACGACCTAATGTAACATATATTGAAAAAGACCCCTGACCTTTGATTCATGGATTCGTAATATATATTGCAACAAAAATGGTGCTAAAATTAGTTATCCCCTTTTATTATTAGGACGTCAGAGGCGAGTGATGGTTCAGATGTAATTGGGGTGTATTGCCATCAGTTTAAGACTCCGGAGTGCTACTAAACATTTCGAAGAAAACTCTTCGGTCCGGATAATCCGGGAATTGAAACCAACCTAGACTCAAAAGCAACGCAGTTTCACTCGCCCATTGAGAAAGACCACTAATGCGATACAGTACAAAAAAAAACTCAGGAAAGCAAATATGCACGTTGCTGATTTTAAAACAAGCATCGTCAAGAATACGCATATTATACTATTAAATTTGTCTTTCAAATACTCAAATCAGAAAGTGGTCAGCTGAGGTAATGACAATAGTAGAAAGTAAGGTATAAAATAATAATAAATTTCAGGTATAAGTAGAAATGTTCAAGTACGGTAAAATTTTATGGTGCCGCTTTTGTATTATCTTAAAAATAGATCTGATCGAAACTGTAACGATAAAATCATCGATTCCAATTTGTAGTTCGATTAAATGGGCAACGATACATACCAAAGTTTTAAACACTGTTAATTTACGACTTGAAAACTGCGTTTCTAATTAAATTAATTCAGATTTTATTGATAGGAATCCAGAGTTAATAACGACATAAGCTTTTCAACTATAGAGGCAATATCACTGTCATAATATTTAAGAGGTGTTTCATTAAATGTTGAAATCGATCAAGTGTTGTCAGTGGGTGTTGGGACATGAAAAACATGTAAGTCCTAATACATACTCTTTGAACTTAAAAACTAAAATTCAAATTCTTAAAAATATTCTATAACTTAATGTTCATAGGGGATATTATATGGGGATACTCTTCGTGCAGATATATTGGCAACAAATCAGTGTGGAAGGATATTTCATAACTGCTTGATTAATAGGTAAAAAATATATGAAATAGATTTCTAATTATTTTTGAAATATCCTCTACGATAACGAATTTTCACATCGGACGCTAAAATGCGTCCATTTACATCAAAAACAAATCGGTACTGTTATTTTCCTAAAATATCCGGATCATTGCAAAAAGTACTATTTAAATATTTTTTTGCTTGATTCATAAATTAATTATTTTCAAAATTTTTTGACGCAAGGGTAATCCTTTGCTCTCGTTGGTTTATGGTAACTTCCACCAAATAATAATCTCTATTTTATACACAGAATCAATAATGAAAAGTAAAAACAGAAACTAAATACTTAGCAGCCTTTGGTTTCTGTTCTTACTTTTCATTATTGATTCTATCTATTACGTTTAAAAAAAAGCCGATCAGTAGTTAGAAAAATCTGCATTAGCATTAATAGAAGGACCACAATATTGTTTTATAATTCGGCTTAGCAATTTTTAGAATCATCCAGTACAAAAAACAAAGGGAAAAAGAATAATTTGCAAATTTTAATGAACCTCCGATATAAAAACATACCTATTATTGCCTTGGCCTAACAAACATTTTCCTATCCTATAACATGAGTCTCTTGGAAACGTCTAATTAGATTTACGTCAGACACGGCTGACATTAATGCCTGATTACAAAGAAAATAACATCGGCGTAGTAGATAAGATACCTAAATACAATGACACATAAACTGACAAAAGCTTCTAACTTAAACACCCCTCGACGGGTTTGATCAGTATTTTTGAAGCAGTAATGGCTCATTGGCATTCGATATGGATTGCCGCGCAGCAGGTTCATAGTTCGAATCCCGCCACGGACTTGAGCTTCAACGCAATGGTGGAAGGGCATTTTGCGAAAGCCCGCCTGGCTAGCGAGCACCCTCAAGTAGAAAATCTGTCGCCAAGCACTTAACGGTGTGTTCCGGCAGTAGTCCTTGAGAGCCAGTGAAATTACAGGCACATGAGACTTAACAAATATGTCTCAAGGTGACGGGGCAGTGCAATTTGTGACTTGTGATGAAATGCATCTGTTATAACCTCTGCCTATGCATAACATCAGTTGGGCCTCGAGCTAATTCCGTCACAATAACATTAAAAAAAACCTTTAAAATTGCGGTGGACCACATTCTTTCACCTTCATCTGCATTTGTTTCCATACACTGCACATAGAGTGACAGTATCTGTGGTATCGTACCGATTTTGTATTTGCGACCGAGCGATCGATCAAAAGCAGGTGCTTTTGATTCTCGACCTGTCATAGGCGAATGATTGATGGAGAACAACTAAGCGTTTAAATGAAACCAAATTTGCGACGCAGTACCAAAATTCACACTTGAGTTAATGTATCTTATTTATTGGTTTCTAGTTTCTTCTTTTTTTTACCATAGCCTTTGATCACTATCTTAGCAATTGGCAGGTGCAATGTTGACGATTACAGACTAGACCTCCAACGGGAACTGGCTCTCAAGAACAGCCTGTACATCACGTCGGTATATATTATGTCCCTGAATTAAATACAGAGGTATACAAGTATTAATTAAGTAAATAATAAAAAACCCGACAGCAGATTATTCATTTTCTTTAAGCGTTTTATCGTTTCATTGAAAGGATAAGTGCAAGTTATATATATTTGTGGAATTCTTTTTAAAAGCCCTTAATTTTGATACCACACTCAATGGGTTTGGGAGAAAAACCATATTATTTTTATTTGGCAGGCTTACAGCTATCATTACGAAACAAAAGCCATTAACAAGCCTCCATAGAAATATAAAAAAAAAATTACACACACGTCATAAAATTATACAAAAAACCAGGTAAGTAAATGTTAATCGTACGTAGCCACTTGATTTCCAAATATATGAAAATTTTACAAATTAAAAGTAACATGAGCAAGGTTAACATGAGACTTACTTTATTATGTACTAGGTAGGTACATAATAAAGTCATCAAGACGAATCTAATTATATATTATACAAAAAATCATATTATATTGTAAAATCAGTTGAGCCGTTAAGAAGTTATGGTGGAATAAAGAAACTCATATACATACATGAACCCTGAAAACATAACAGTCTTTTTTTGGACAGTTGTGTAATAAACAGACCCCTAATCATAATATCTAATAAAACATGTTGCGTTTTTTAAATCGTGTCTATTGTTATATGTCGGGCACAACACCACACACTGAACAGTCACTAGGAATTTCTTGTTCGAAAAAACCAGTAATACTTTTTTTTATTGCTGATAGGTACTCCTGTGACCACAATCTCACCTGATGGTAAGTGATGATGTTGTCGAAGATGTTAGCAGTCTTAACCTAGACTTACTGGCTCTCAACGACAGTTGTCGGAACACACCGTTTGGTGCTTGGCGACAGATTTTCTGCTTGAGGGTGGTCGCTAGCCAGGGGGGGCATTCGCAAAATGCCCTACCACCTTGCGGTGAAGATCAAGCCCGCGGCGGGATTCGACCCTTGATCCTGCTGCGTGGCTGTCCATAGCCAGTACCTAGTTTGGCAGTATTGGCTCAGTAGCCATCACTGCTTCGAACACTGTCTGACCTACGCTCGCACGACTTCGCGGTTAGAATGTCACACTCACCCCACTGGATCAACGATAGAGGCTAATAAAGCTTATCACATAATTAACACCTATTGTGAAATCCGTACCATATAAATCATCATATATCCAACCTCTAATACATCTAACAGGAATAGACTACCTTCAGTAAAACCGGATATTAAGACAGATCATTGCAATATATTAGTCACTCTAATTACTCTGTTGATCTGCAGATTGTAGACTATTTAGAGAATATGTTTTGTCTGCAGCATGTTTCATCACCAAGAGATTCATTGAGATCACAATTATTATAAATATATACCCTCATCAGTGTCTAAAAGTGATGTTAATTTATATAAGACAAATTATAGGCGCCACGTGTTTCGTATTAAATTGGAAACATTTTATTTAGAAACATAAACTTCCGAGGTATACAATGCTCAGGCACGATCGCTACGACTAGAACCAAAACAAAGCAAAAATAAGCCTTTTATTAAGGTAAAAATATATGACATATTAACAATCATCTTCCTACCCTTACCCCACATAGGTAAGGTCGTTAAATACATTTATATATCTTTCACTAATACAAAACCATGCACATAATTTAAAAGATTATGGCTTCGGTTTTGTAGCCGACCGGCTGCCGGACTCTACTTGAGGATTCTAGTTAATAAAATACTCGCTACCAGTCGGCTATAGTAACGATTCTAAAATTCGAAATCATTATGACACACTAGCTAGTACATATTTTTATATTCGTCGGCGCTTTATTTTCTCTTAGTTGCCCTTAACGAACACTCGAAACTTTACCAGGTGTTAGGTTTCTTTAGTGAGAGTCCGTCTTTGTCGGTATAGCACCGCAGTGTCAGATATTCTGCCTCAAAGTAGTAGTATGCAAACATTTTCTGTAGGCTTGAAAGACACTGTAGTAAGTGAAATTATTGAGCGAACAGAAGGTAAAAACTTCTCGGTGTGACAGGCAGAAAAAAGAAGGTACGATTACCATCAAGCGAGCGACATGTCTGTATCATTTCATATTGAGAAAAGTATTCGAAACATATTTGTATCGACTAACACCTCACTATACAGTATTCTAAATAAAATAAAGCAAGTGAATTAATTCCAGTTATTTTAATAATGTCGAAACAATAACATTATTGATTATAGTGTCAGGAAAGAATATTGATCTTCATGGTATAGAATATGTATTATTTTTTCAATAAAATCTTCAATAAAGCCTACATTCTATAATACCGTCGAAAGATTAAGCTTGAAATAACAACTATTTGATTGTTCGACTGTTCTAAGCAAAGAATTGAATTCTACATGTTTGAATTGCAAGTGATATAAGATAAAAATAGTCTTCATTGAAATCGGACGCAAAAGCAACTGGTATAAATAAAAGCGAGAAACTGTTCCCTAATTAAATATCCTGTTTACAATCGAACCGAATTTATACAAACAAAAACCGTAACATCAACATGAAGAAATGAATATAACAACAGCTAACACCCCATTATGCTTGCATAATTCATAACCAACGAAAAGTGGAAGTATGACATTTACTGCCGAATGAATCGAATTGAATAAAAACTAAAACTTTAATAACCACGGGCATTGTTGTTAGTGGACAGTCACAAATCATGTTCGAAACGAAAGAGCCACAGTGTCATCAGTAGAAAATCTTCGGACTAGCTGGTTCATTGACCTGCAAATTTTATATACGTCGTACGTGTATACATAAGTCACAGTTCACACAAGAGCGACGTTGATATTTATCTATACCAGAAATATTTTTAAACGTGGCAGTACATAACTGAAACGGTACCCATAACGAAATAATATAGCGACAAAATCACATCTCACAGAAAAATATATAATCCTTGGACTTCCGACGGCGTACTACGTAACGTAATGGCATGCAGCTAGAGAATTCAACCACCGGGATCCCGCACCTTTTTCTGGCCCCGAAAATCCAGAGAATGGACCTAGCTAGCCCCGGGATTTTCGGGATCGTGCATTTTATCATTTATACCTTACCTTCAATTTTCATTGTTAACTTCTCTTCACATTGTTAGATTAGTTTGAGGCGATTCGGTTTTGGTATTGAATCACTGATTCTCCATAAAATGACGATTAGAGGGGAATCCCTACATAATGTTGTTCTATTACGCTGCTCATAAAAAAGTAATAACCGTGCGTTGAAACTGTTCAGAAATTCACAAAACAAAAGAAGATACATTTTAGCTTTTGCTGACGACCTTGCAATACTGACACGTAACCCAAAACAGTGTCAAGAACTTTTACGAGAAGTGGATGAGTTCTGTGCATGAACTAAAGGATTGAGAACAAAACCTAGTAAATGCCACTGTCTGTGTCTGGGTAGACGGAACACCAAATTTACCTCTTACGATCCGGGACTGTTGATAGGAGGAAAATGTGTTTCCACAATTGCTGAATCTGTGCCATTTAAATTTCTTAGTAGGAAGATAGATTACAAAGGACGAACACCATCTCTAGATACTGTTGTTGATAGCTTTCTTAAAGATCTTAGTATGGTAGACCAACAACCAATAAGCAACATTAAAAAAGCTTGGATATACGACAACTACTTAACATCACGTCTGACTTGGCCTTTTCTAGTATACGACATTACTAAAGCCCTTTTAACAAAACTGGATGCAAACGTCATCAGGACACTGAAGTCATGGTTGGGGCTCGCTATTTCGGCAGATCCATCTACTTTATTTAGGGATCAAAATAATTTTGGGATGAAATTAAAGAAACCATCGGAGCTCTATAAACACCTCAGAGTTACCAAAACGCACGTTTTACTAAAATCTCAAGACGATATAGTCGCATCTCTCCCAAAAGACAAAAGTGCCTCCGATCTTGATTCAAGGCTTCAATTCCATAAACGATTTATGATAGGTGCACAGGCCAGCAAAGAGGGTTTTGGGTCGAGTAAGAAAGTTGAGGATAAAGACGTTGTAAAATCTTTTCTACAACAAGATGAAAATGATAGCTATAAAGTGCATGCAATGAGCTTGGAAATGCAAAGCCACTCGCTTTGCTAACCATAGGTGAATTTTGTATCCCTCTGGCATTAAAGTGGCGCACCTTGATATACGATTGGTCACCTGCCTTATTAAAATTCTATCTTAACGCCTTTCAGATGACCCTCCCAGACCAAAGTAATTTAGTAAGATGGGGGAAAGCCACCGAAAAGTCTTGCGGTATTTGTCGGGAGGCCATAGGTACAGCACGGCACATATTGGTAGGTTGCAAGGTGCTCCTCGATAGGGGTCATTATTCCCGTCGCCACGATAGAGTCCTCGAAATCATACGTGAAGCGGCGAGTCTCGCGGTAGCTAGAGCAAAAAAAGGTTTGACCACGAACAAGCGACACGTTGCTTTTGTAAAAGAAGGGTCATCTACAAAAACTAAATCCAAGCCTTACTCCATCTTAGGCGCAGCTCCCGATTGGACCCTTTTGGTTTTGATGGACACGTATGAAAAACATTACAAAATCCCTGAGGATGTTGGTGTTTCGTCATCCAGACCAGACATATTTCTATACTCAAAGAATCTAAAACGCATAGTACTTATAGAACTTACTGTGCCATGGGAAACAAACATACCTAAAGACCACACAATAAAAACTAACAAATATTATGACCTAACAAATGAATTAATCAAAAACGGTTATGTGGTTAATTTATATGCTGTAGAAGTCGGAGCAAGGGGTATACCAGCAAAATCCCTATACAACCTACTAAAAGACCTTGGCCTGTCAAGAACAACCGTAACTTCAATACTAGAACGTGTATCCAAGGCGGCATTAGTAGGATCTTACCAAATTTGGTTAGGCAGGGGAGGAGGCTCGAGCGGTGAAAGGGAGCATTGATGCATCATAAAGGGGCCCCTTAACCTTACTCACTGGGTTGCAAGTCCCAGGCACCTTGACTGGAGCCTCTTCCTCTGCAACGCTATGGACCCGGCACCCGCACGGTGAATCCATGGAATGCTAAGTAAATTCGTCTCAATAGGCTATTAAAATTGTATTTTTAAATTCCTTACTTACTCTGCTAGTATTAGACTGGTATATAAGGTATATGACATTTCATTAGTTACATCGATTAACGTCTTATGACATTCTTAAAATATGTAAAAGTAGAAAATCTGTCGCCAAGCACCTAACGGTGTGTTCCGGCAGCAGTCCTTGAGAGCCAGTGTAATAACAGGCAAAATGAGACTTAACAGGTATGTCTCAAGGTGATGGGCGCAGTGCAGTTCGTCACTTGTGTTGTGATGAAATGCATCTGTTATAGGCAGAGGATACCGCTTAACATCAAGTGGGCATCGCGCTTGTTCCTTCACAATAACATACAAAATGTAAACGGATTTTGATAAACTTTCGTAGTTTACTTAGGTTGTCGAATAACGTTATAATGTAACGTTTAATCGACATATACTAAATAATTCCCGACGATGCACGATATAATAAAATACTATGCGGCGGATGAAATCTTGGGCCGAAGCTAGTGATTAACATAGTTTTATATAATATTTACTATGTACAGTTATGATAATTTAAATAAAACGCAACTTCAATACAACATACTCTAAGAGTAGGAAGGTAAAGAAAATACAAGGAAAATTAAATTTCAAAGCATGGCGATAATGGCTCCATTGGTTTTTTTTTTCATGACGCTATAAATGTAAAATATTTGAATCTTCAGAAAAATCTATACGAATACGACCTTCTGAAGTTTCAGTTACTGTTGTACGAGTACCTCGTTAATTTGGCGTTGCGTCGCAGTCATTCAATATAGAGTCTAAAGACGAGTTTCGGCCCAGATATACCTTTACTGGAAGCAGTTAATGTTGTTTGTTGTTCATGGTTATATTATGAAACAGCTTGATGGTTTCAAAGCTTTGGGAATATTAGATTTATGTATTGTTTGTTTCGATAGAGTAATAATTAGTTGATGTACGAATGTTTTGGCCTCTTGATTTAGGTTCTTTAGGGTTGTCTCATCCCGCCTTCCATGAATGTCTGACGAGCTTACGAGTTACTAAACTGGACGAAATCAAAACAGTAAAAGATCCAAGTTGGAGCAATAATAATAGACAAGTATATATTAATTCAAAATTTATTATCCTACTTTTTTTTTCTCACGTTTAAAATCCGCCAGTTCGATTAAAATTTTTTGATATGTACCTAGTGTCAAATGGGCTATCAAAGAAGTTATAGTGAAATAAAGAAACTCACAAACGTATATACATACATGTACTCTGAAAACATAACACTCCTTTTTTTAAGCAGTCGTGTAAAAATGGTTGCCATTACATTCACAGATTAATATATAATTCAATACATTAATATAATTCAGAGACATTAACTTATTCAAGGCAGTTTTTAAAATTAGATTTAATGACGACGTAAGCACTTGCTTTCATTAAATCCAACAGATTTTATGACATTGCTCATATGCTGCATTTACTAAATAGTGTTCACCACTGAGATCGTAAAGGAGGCGATATCGGCAAGTTACCCGCTTGAGATTAAGCTACTTCGTTACAAGCACAGACCTTTTTACTCACGAAAGCGCATCCCTCAATATTTTTTGAGTGTAGCTGCAAACCTGCCAATGCCTACCCAAGCGATCATGTTGTAGGTTTTACTGTACGTACCATTCACATTTTTACTCACTCTAAGACATTGCGTACAAACGAATAACCTACACATGAATGAAGCAGTGATAGCTCAGTGGCATTGGCTATGGATTGCCGCGCAGCAGGTTCATGGTTCGAATCCCGCCCAGAGCTTGAGCTTCACCGCATGGTGGAAGGGCATTTTTGCGAATGACCGCCTGGCTAGCGACCACCCTCAAGTAGAAAATCTGTCGCCAAGCACCTAACAGTGTCTTCCTGCAGCAGTCTTTGAGAGCCAGTAAAATTACAGGCACATGAGGCCTAACAACTGTACGTCTCAGTGTGACGGGCGCAGTGCAATTCGTCGTTGACGAAATGCGTCTGTTATAGGCAGAGTTTAGTCCACTTAACATCAAGTGGAGCTCGGGCTTGTTCCGTCACAATAACATTAAAAAAAACATGTAAATGCGCATCAATATAATTCAGTGGAGGTCCGCGCCTTCGTGTTTGAATAGGTCAATATGTCCAGACCTTTACGAACTTGCAAATGTAATAATAATGCCATAAACAATTACCATCCATTTTGCCTCGCATTTGTCAACATACCAAAGGAACAAGACATTGACAGCACAATTACAGGCTGACGACCCACAGGACATTTTGAACCTGTCAAGTTTGTGCATGATCATATAACGCAGTTACTATAAATGGTGAGGTCTATTTTGAATTGAAACAATCGGAGCGGCACGGGGGTCCTGTGTCATGATGGACGCGCTCGTGACTCTTCGGACGCAGTGGAAGATAAACTATTATAAGAGTACGCCAGTTTTAACGATACTATTTAGACATGATAGCCAGGCAGTAGAAATTATTAAATATTAAAAAGCATAGGTGTACGATAACGGAACGTATACTCTTCAGTTAAATTTAAATATTAGTAAACTAGACTAAGAAACCGATACTCGTTAGTTGAAAATATCAAACTATATAAAGCTTTTTGCGTGCTTTACAATGAATAAACATAACCTCCCGGGAACATGCAGGTTCTGGGCAGGAACTCAGAAGGTATACGCCTTCCGAGTTCCTGCCCAGAACCCGCATGTTCCCGGTAGTTTATGTTTATTCGTCGGAATAACTAGTTTTTCTCAAAGTTGGGTTTTGTCTGGGATCATGTACACCACCAAGAGGTGAGATAGAAACGCCACTTGACCACTATCTTGATTATTTTGTTTCGATTACTATTGCTAAAATAAAATATACATAACTTTACCCGCACATTTCTCGGCTTACGAATAAGAAATGGTCCATATCCACCTGTTATATGTCATAAAAGGAGACTTAGAGAAAACATGGGCCTAATGAGCTGGCTCCCACTAATGTCGAAGTCAGTAGGGGCAATGCTGCACACAGGGCGGTTTTTTTACCATCTTTATGCCCTGATTACTCGAATGATAGCGGATATACTACGAGTGGAAGCTTTTATAGAAAACCCTACCGAAGGAACGCGGCTGGCAATATAAACGAAATTATATCCTTGTGTTCTGCTATTAGTTACCATTGAAAATATATTTGTACCATGTTCTTGCGTACTCAGTTCTCTGTGTTGTTGAAGAAGACATATAGTACCTACTCCACATGGGTGGGGCTTAATCCTACCTCTTAAAAACTATTATTGAATAAACGTCATCATTTCAAGCTTAATTAATATTTAATAATAAAAAATATTTATAAAATATTTTATGAAAACATCAAATTAATTTTTAACGCCACGCAGCCAAACCGGAAGAATTTTCGACGCGTTTCGCTTCTACACGAAGCATCCTCAGGAGTTTTGACTCTACGAGCACACGATCGAGATGTCTCGACTCGATCGAGACATCGTATTTTGTTCCGGCGTTTGTGACGTCACGTCGGCTTAACAGGAAAATTAGGCGGAATTGTCACTAGATATATTTTTGTATTTTTTAAGTGTTTTATCAAAATATTAATTTGATGCTTTCATAAAATATTAAAAAAAAAATTTTTATTATTTATTGATTTCCGCAAAGTAACGCCTGAATTTATTATCTTAATTAATATTATAAATTCATAACATGGCTATCGTGAACAATAATGTTTGCAAAGCGCTATCTCTATCGCATAAATCATTTGATTCAATTCGTGGAGCCTGCTCCACGTTAAAGTTGTAATGTAGTGATATCAGGTACAGTATCAGCCGGATCGTCCACTTCTGAACACAGCCTCCCCCATTAGTAGGGGTTTGCCGTAATCCCTATGCTAGGCAGCCGGCTTGGCGATTGCAGTGTAAGTTGGTAGTTCTTCAGAAGGCGATACTGTCTACCTTCTGGTGTTTTACCTTTAGTCGCCTTTTTCGACACCACACTTCCCACAGGAAGATATGGGACGGCAAAATTCTGACCCGGCACCCCACGGTGCTGATATGAGGTACATATATTGCAAAGTAAAGTAGTAAATTTAAGGTTTAAATAAGACTGAATTCAGAGATGGTAGTTGGCTCAAAGGCCAGGAACATGATGACATAAATTACTTCTATTACTGATATTACTATTGCTTTTATCAATAAATTTAATCTTGGTCAGATACGGACTGTTTCTTATATACCAGTATTATAAACAGCGGATATCGTTTCAACTCATGCGAATATGCATGATTTTATTATCTTTTGAAACAATAAATGATTCAACATTAGGTCCGAAGACAATTCGTGGAGCCTGCTCCACGTTAAAGTTGTAATGTAGTGATATCAGGTACAGTATCAGCCGGATCGTCCACTTCTGAACACAGCCTCCCCCATTAGTAGGGGTTTGCCGTAATCCCTATGCTAGGCAGCCGGCTTGGCGATTGCAGTGTAAGGTGGTAGTTCTTCAGAAGGCGATACTGTCTACCTTCTGGTGTTTTACCTTTAGTCGCCTTTTTCGACACCACACTTCCCACAGGAAGATATGGGACGGCAAAATTCTGACCCGGCACCCCACGGTGCTGATATGAGGTACATATATTGCAAAGTAAAGTAGTAAATTTAAGGTTTAAATAAGACTGAATTCAGAGATGGTAGTTGGCTCAAAGGCCAGGAACATGATGACATAAATTACTTCTATTACTGATATTACTATTGCTTTTATCAATAAATTTAATCTTGGTCAGATACGGACTGTTTCTTATATACCAGTATTATAAACAGCGGATATCGTTTCAACTCATGCGAATATGCATGATTTTATTATCTTTTGAAACAATAAATGATTCAACATTAGGTCCGAAGACAGCATCAGAAGTTACAACCGTCCCGAATCCGTACGGACATTCGATACTGCGTATAATTAATACGACGGTTCGGGATGTTCACGAGCGACATTTCACTCTCGACGAGCCACGATGAGGATTTAGTAGAGGTCGAGGAGCACTGGGTATGTGGGTCCTCGGCTTCGATGTTTATTGCGCCTGCCGAGATGAAAGTAAAACTTAAAAAGGTTCATCAGCGCGTTCAAGGCGTTTTGTTGTGAGACAAGTGTTTGGAGAATCCTTTCAGGGTAGGATGCGCCGTTTTCACTCAGTAATTTATCTTAGCAATTATGTACATGTACAATGTATTTAGTTAGTGAACATTCTGCTCAAGTTACTTGGTTAGCATTGAAGCCTTCGTAGCGGGTCTTGTCTAGTCGCTCGTAGCCAATGAACTAAGTAATGCATCGTCTGCTGTGGTCATTAGGTAACCAAGTACCTAATCTACTAGTGGTCACCCATCCAAATGGGTGACCACTAGTAGCATTTACTATAGAGCGCTTTTATGTTACGAATGGCATCGATCCGGGCCTTTATCTTAGGATGGCAGTCCTTGTAGCAAGACGGTAGCCGGTAGGGCATTATGCGAATATCCGCCTGGCAACTTAACACCTTCAAGTAGAAATTCTGTCACCACGCACCTGCCGGTGTGTTTCGGCTGCTGTCCTCGAGAACAAGTACACATGACGCCAGAGATGCGTAACTTGGCTCATTGAGCGTACGATCGAGAACTTAAGGATATAGATGATTCGTGTCTGAAACGAATAAGCTGAAAATACGTTTGTTTTGCCAAATTAAAAATTCTATTCTTGAAAATTATTAAAGTCAATATCATTTAAGCAAGTAGGTTCAACTAAACACAAGGTATATCAGTCTACATAATGTACGTTCATCACTTCACCTGATTTGAAGTAAAATCTTACAGCTATTAACTTCACTAACAACATACTTAAGGTTGTTAATGAAGTTCAAAACAGCTAATAGAGAATCTGTCGCCAAGCACCCGACGGTGTGTTCCGCCAGTTGACTTTTAGAGCCAGCAATTCTAGGTTCGTCACATCAACTGAACACATCACCATTTAGGTTCAGGTCAGATCTAACTCAAAGCTAGCCTATCATTAATTACCTTTATCAAGAGACAAATTACATTATAATGTGATTTTTCGTGTTGATAAGCACACGGCAAGCTTTGTAATAACACAATAAAATTGATACCCAATAAACACTACAGACTTTTAAAAATAAACACAATACATGTCCTTGAGAACATCGGTTAGACATAACAAGCTCGGAAATGATTTCGAGTTTCGATATATTTTGTCTGGCGAACACCGACATTGGCAATTTAAGTCAAATGTGATTGATGGATGAAACACCACGGCGAAGGCTTACAGGAGAACAAGGCATGGCTGTCAACTGTTACTAATCTTTGAGAATATATGTAGACTAAACTGTCATGATACTGAGTTATGCAGGGTTTAGTTGGAACTAAGCTCTCCTTTTTGTATTTTACGTAAAGGATACCTACCTATATGTAGTGTGCCTACACTGAGAAAAACGACTTTAAAGGCTTAAATCAAATTTGACCTTTTACCGTTGAATTGTAAATACGTAAGATGAATTCACAAGTCTTAAGATGATTTTCACCAATCAATAAAAATGTACCATGTTTTATAATAAACACAATCGTCAAAAATGCCTTCCGTAAAGTATTTTCAGAATTGAACTTGTTATACGATAATAATTGCAGTATTGACCATAAAATATACCTTACTTTTACGGCGGTTTATATACGATGATTATCACTATAACATACGACCTTATTAGCCTTATAGAAAAGTCAATATTTAAGAAAGACCACAAAATACACCTTAAATGAAGACGAAAAGAAACATTCGCCTTCACTGACCTCGTTTAACGCCTTCTAGTTGGAAGGCGTTTTTGTACGTATTTACGTTTGGTCGGTTTTTCGCCTTATACCATATAAATTGGCCGTCATTAGGGCGCTTTTGACTTTAGATTTTTCTCAGTGTAATATGTAAGACACTTACTATAAATACATACACTATGTTTATAGTCATTTTCGAAAATGTATCGTATTAATTTGCCGATATAAGGAGCATTCTAATATATATCTTTAAGGTTAATGTATGCAAGTAGCGCTTTCGAACCAAATGTTTCAACATAATATATCAATGCTAAAATAAACTCGTACAATACGCTAATTCTTATAATAATATAGATAAAAAAAATAGCAAAACAGAAGTAACGATATAAGACTCAATGACATGCAGGCATAATTTCTCCGTATTTGAACACTTATAAAATGTGACGAAATTACATTAGCATGGAAAGCGCTACGTGCACACTAACCTTAAATTTCACCAAACAACATTTTGCCAGATTAAAATAAAGTTTTAATCACGTAAAAAAGGTTTTAACGTTCATATATTATTTTATGTAGAATATTAATTTTCACATTATATTCGAAGTAATTACAAAGATCCGTTAGTTAAATCATATTAAGTAAAATGTATTTAAATTCAATATGTTAATAAGAAAAAGCAGTGCAACAGGCAGCTTAACCTTTCACGCATGACTTAAATGGAGTGGCAGATAGTAGTTTAAATAGTGTCGGTTAGTGACGGGGAAAACAGCTTACACGTGAAAATGTAGGGCTTTGCTCAAAGATGGAATTAGATAACAGAAATCTCGAGTGCATATAAAAAAGTATTATCACTACAAGAGAACACGAACGATATTATATCTTATACCGATAATAACTTATTGATTTGTCTAAGCGCGAGTACCTACCACAAAAATGATTCAATTCAAGAAACTAATTTAAAAGGTAAAATAACTTATTGCTGTCATGAAGAATACAAGGCTCTCAACCAAATCTGCGGTTTGTGAACATGCCCAGGACAAACTAACCTACATTCGGTTCGACAATCCACAAATCCTCGCCAGAGAGACCCGGTTTATGCCAAGAATGTAACGCTAGGCTATATTGAAATCAAAAAGTACACAAATTTCAATAGTTGGTTCGATCGATCTTGTTATCAAATTAATTAAACCCCATGGCCGACACAAATCTGCAAGACATCTGGACACTGTGAGCGAATACTGCGTGAATAGGGAACGTTATGATTAATGTGAAATTTCTGATGGTAGGACAAATCATTTCTTAATAACTCATGTGACAAATAAACCCAATTAGTCACCCCGCGACCACGGTCACTGCTAAGTGTTTGAAACGTCGGGACAAAAATAATGATAAATATACGCGAATTAAACCGTTTAAAGTTGTTTAATTACTAAAAGAATTAAAAGTTTTGATCAACCCTACTGTAAGGAAGGATATTACGAACAGATCTCTGTGGATATTACTTTATTTTCGTCAAGGATTACCCTATAAAAAAAAAGTTTGTCCTCTGTTCATTTTAACCATAAATAAATTATTGACAGTAGAGCGTGTGCGTCTCGTAGTGATAAGCGAGATACGGGAATGGGTGATTAGGAAGTGTACAAACTAGAATTAGGTGCGTTATACACCGAGCACTGAGGCACCGTTCCTATATAGGAACAGTGCCTAAGTGCTCGGATATAGGAGCTATTTGCTGTAGCGACGAATATTCATATTAACGTAAGTTAGTGACCTTCAATAAAATGTAAGTACATGATCGGTTTAAATGATTTCTTACTAATTACGTCCTTTTGCACGATTTCAATATGTTTGGTTCATTTTTGATAGGGCAAAAAAAAGTATTTTGGTCCCAATTTTGTACAAATTTAACTAAAATAATATAAGGTTGCTCGCAGTAGCTCTAGTGGGAAATAAGCTAATAGTAAACCCTTTCTATACATAAATCATATTAGCAAAAAAATATATTTATTTTACATTCAAGTAATATAACTTTCTTGGTCGAAATATCAACTGTGGTCTGGTAAAATTGTAAGTTATTTTTTTATAGCTGATAGGCTAGCTTTGACCACTATCTCACCTGATGATAAGTGACGATGTGGTCGAAGATGTTGTTCAGGCTAGCTAGAATTACTGGATCTCAAGGACAGCTTCCGGAACACACCGTTAGGTGTTTGGCGACAGATTTTCTACTTGAGGGTGGTAGCTAGCCAGGCATAGCATTAGAGGTAGGGCATTCGCAAAATGCCCTACCACTATGCTGTAACGACTGCCATCGTAAGACAACAACCGGGACCGACGCGACGGCTTAACGTGCCCTCAGAAGCACGGAATCGCTCAGTAGTAATGTCACTAGCGGTCACCCATCCAACTCCTGACCGCGGCGGACGTTGCTTTACTTTGCTGATCGGTTAAGAATGGCTAAGCAAACTTCGCTACGAGCGCTTCCAAAGTATAGAGAATATGACGTCATGTCTGATTTTATGTATTGTAGTGTTACCTAGAATTAAATTTTAAAGTATCTATAACGCCAGCGATTACAATTATATTGTTACAAATTAATGAACTAACTTTTTTTTACTATACTTTACTCACGTAAATTCTGTTATTATTGGGCGTTATATACGCTCAATTAAATTTATATCAAAATATTCCAGGATACTTCTTACGCTGGGGTTCAAGTTATTTGGCTTGGCACTAGCTGCTTTGTCTTATGCACATCGCCTAGTGTAAACACACTTTATTTCCATGCAACCAAGTGATTTATACACCAAGTATGGTATCGATGCTATCTCCTAATACATCATTTGTTGGTGCGCATCCTTTCATTGTCAAATATTTCACTTTTATTTCTCCCTTTGTAATAGGGTGTGGGAGATAAGTGAAGAATTCTATTGAACGTCTAAATGTGTCTTGGAGGACTTTGGAAATCCACATATTGTACTCACTGTGGAGCTGCGTATAGCTCCTTTGTGTGGTATGCGTTAAACGGACTCAGGAAAACAATTATGCAAGATTCGGGCGCTTTATTTGCAAAGGGTATTGATATTAATATGATTTCATGTACCTAATTTTACCGTGAACTTGATGTTTAACAGGACTAGCCCGGAGGTGCATTTTGACATGTTTCCTGTATACGTACGACATTTTTTATTGCGTGTGATAAGCTCTTGATAGAGTTTCAACTCTTGAAGCAGTAATGGCTTAGTGGCATTGGCTATGGACTGCCACGCAAGAGGTCCACGCTGCGGGCTTGAGCTTCACCGCATGGTGGAAGGGCATTTTGCGAACCTAGCGACTACCCTCAAGGAGAAAATCTGTCGCCTAGCACCTAACGGTGTGTTCCGGCAACTGTCCTTGAAAGCCAGTAACTCTAGGTTAAGCCTGTTAACACCGTCGACCACATCATCACTTACCATTATCAGGTGAGATTGTGGTCAAAGGCTTACCTATCAGCAATAAAAAAAAAAACATGCAGTATTTTTTTTCTATTTATCTATACAATTCCGTTTGTATGATGAAGCGATTCTATTGGTGAAATTTTCCCTTTGTCATCACTCATCTTCCTCGCATATCTTTGTGGATATGCAGTGATCTGTACCCGTTTTTGGGGGATTATAGCTAGCCTTTGACTATTTAACCTGTTGGTAAGTGATGATGGCCGAGGATGCAAGCTATAATGGAAACTGGTCAAGGACAACTTCAGGAACACACTGACAGATGTATGAGTACAGATTGTCTACTTGAGGACTAGACTAGACACCCTTCTATAAGTGACCACAGAGGGCAACAAAGTTGAGGGTGACTATATTGTATCAGTCGGATTGTCCACTGCTTAACACAGCCTCACCCCTTACCCTTACTCTGGATTGGTGATCGCAGTGTACGATAATAGTTCCTCAGAGGGCGTTGCTGCCCACCTTCCGGAATTACCTTTAGTCCTTTTTGGGGGTTACATTCTAGGCCGGCAAGCGATTAAACCCATACTGAAATTAAATTATTTAGGTGTCGCTGCCGCTATCTGTCCCATAAATCACTTATTATTCAAAGTAAAGCATAAAATACATCAAAAGCAAATGAACGTACGCAGGAAACCAGTTAATATGCTCCCTCGGGCGAGTCCTGTTAAACATCAAGTTCACGGTAAAATTACATGGAAACGTATCGATACCCTTCGCAAATAAAGCGTCCGAATCTTGCATAACCCGTTGTGGTTTTTCTGAGTCCCTTTAACGCATACCACACAAATCAGACTCGGGACAAGAAGCGTTAACGAATCGTCAAAACAAATCATCGAATGATTCTTAATGCATGAAGGTCTGCTTTCGACTCTTGACTAAAAGTTTGTCGAGGAATGATTTGAAATTTCAACTCTTTTGAGTTAAGAATAGGAGATGGATTGAAAGAGTCGAAACTTTTTTTCATTCTGGACTTAAGTTACGTTTACACACCGTTTATTTAGTATTGAAAAGGAAGAATGATTAAGTTTTTTTTATATTATCTCGACCATATTCTACGAGTAAATACAAATCACTGTCAATAGTTACAATTTGGGTTTGGGTTTAAAGACATTTATTCTCAAAAAAGACCAAAGTCACTTACATGAGAACAATAATTAATAGTTACATTATAAAATAAGTAAGTCGTTCGATTGTAAAAATTTAGGTAGCTACTCATCTAACACATTATAACAAATAATTTACTAAAATATGTTCATTTAACTTAGCTTTGAATGTGTTAAATGAGTGTACATTTTTAATATTTGTAGGTAGTGTGTTATAAAGTTTTGCTCCTTCATATGTAATAGTTTTTTTTACCATAGTTTGTGCGACATCTTGGCACAACTAAGAAACTAGCTCGCCGAGTGCTACGTTTGCTAATATTTTTTAATTTAGTAAAGGTTATATCTGAATGTATATTTTTGTCAAGAGTTTTACGAATAAAGATACAAGTGTTCTGTATGTATAACTGCTTTATATTCATTATTTTTGTATCCTTGTAAATTTTATTTGTTGATGTAAGGTAATGATAATTGAACAGCATTTTCACTATTTTGTTTTGTGTAACTTGAATATTTGCAAGTTTTGTTTTAGGAGCATTACCCCAAATTTCGATCAAGTATAACAAGTGTGGTTTGACTAAGGCATTGTAGACTATGTACCGCAAATTCCGTGGAATACATCGTACTATGTTTCGGAGTGATCCTAAAAGTGATGAAAGCTTGCTTTTTATGTGGTCTAAGTGAGCATTCCACGTTAAATAGCTGTCCATTCGTAAACCTAGATATTTTTCACACTCTGTTCGTTCTAAAGGTACATTGTCAATTGTAAGTGATATGTGCGGCGGGATGAATTTATTTTTGGCTTTGAATATAACATAGCATGTTTTGCTAATGTTGATAGTTAAAAGATTGTGCTGAAACGATGTGAATAATTTGTTTAAATTTAGGAATTCACGAAATACAATAATAAAATATATTACTGTAAACGCGACGAAGTTTTGACTGTCGTACAGTATATGAAGCAACTATCACAAATTTATATTTTTATCTATGGTTATGCTAGCTACTTATAATACTACCTTAGATACTAATACAATCTTTTTTAAATTTAATTCTTGTTTATTAAGTATTTTTTTGTTTTGTCATTTATATTATTCATAATAAAGTAAAATCCAATTTAATATATGAATTATTAATATTTCTTATCAATTTACAGTGTATTGTCAATATTATTTAAACCACTGCATGTATATTAAATATATTATGTAATCCTTCAGTCATACGTTATTTTGAAGAGAACGCGCTCAGGGATAAGTCCGCTATTGATACAATTTTATTTTTGTGTTCCTTTTCTAAGTTCTCAATAAAATGTTATCTATCGATAATAGTTCATGAACACCACATTCATATTTTAAAAGAACACTATGATTTATGCCGTTTTCTTGCACCTAATACGGACTCAATGAGCTTTATATAATAGGTATGTTTTTGCTATGAATATGATATAAATCTTTGAACTGAATGATTAGTGTTCTTCTGCAGACCTACATTGCAAACGCAGCCTTATATTATCCCGGGCCAGCCACCTAAACCTGCCTAATAAATCTCAATCAAGATCACCGATACGATACGTGGCCGGGACGTCTGTCGGCGCCTCCCGATGCCGATGATAATGCTTACATAACCAGATTCGCGTGGTAATGAACCGATTGTTTTGTTTTGGGCGCCCTTTCATAGTCAAGGTTGTGAGACGCTTTGTCTTTTCGACAACTCAACTATTTTATATTCTAGAATGAGTCATTTTGAATAGGATATTTCATACATTTCAATTCTAGTGTTCCATGCGTTCGATGAAAAGACGGGATGTAGAGGACCCCGCGTGAGGTGTTGGGCAAAAATTGTCACCCTCATATCTTTCTATGGGAGTCGTATGAGGCAACGAAGGGAAAAATATCAGTATAAGATAGCACCTTCTGAAGAACTGCTATCTTATACTGCAATCCTCGTGACGCCTGACAAGCGTGTGGAGAATGGCTTGTGACAATACTGTCTAAATATCCTAGCTGGAACAGTTTCGATCCCACACGCATCTTTTGGAGGTCTTGATTTTAAACGCCCGATCAATTCGAATGTTTTTTTTTTTTATGCAAGATAGGTTAGTCTTTGACCACTATCTCACCTGATGGTAAGTAATGACGTGGTCGAAGATGTTGTTCAGGCTAACCTAGAAGTACTGGCTCTCAAGGAAAGCTGCCGGAACACACCGTTAGGTGCTTGGCGACAGATTTTCTACTTGAGGGTGGTAGCTAGCCAGGCGGGCATTCGCAAAATGCCCTACCACCATGCTATAACGACTCCCATCCTAATCCAACTCATGACCGCGCGCGACGTTTCTTAACTTTGCTGATCGGTTGAACAGCTAAGTAAACTTCGCTACGAGCGCTTCAAAATAATACATCCCATGCATATAATACATAAAAATGAGATAATTTAAAGATCCCCCGCCCCCTATGACTGTTGCAATACAATTAGAGCACAAAATTTCAGCTCAGTCGAACGATCCCCGATAGCCCAGTAGTTAAGGCACACAGAGCGTAAAATCAGAAGCCGCGGAAGAAAGAAGATTAAGATTCCCAATTTCCATTCTAGCTTATCAAAAAAACACTCAAGGTGAGAAAAATATATTACTTTAAAAATTTTGAGATTAAAAACAAAACATTTTGGTAATCAGAAAAACCTGAAGCTAAACAAGTTGGTAAATAGTTCTAGTCTT
This sequence comes from Plagodis pulveraria, assembly GCA_963890685.1. Classification (NCBI taxonomy): domain Eukaryota; kingdom Metazoa; phylum Arthropoda; class Insecta; order Lepidoptera; family Geometridae; genus Plagodis; species Plagodis pulveraria. The sequence goes on from OY982967.1 coordinate 24,148,179, forward strand.
GATAACCGTACTTGATTTGATAAAATTCGTGTTCCATCCCTCAAGCTCGTAATAATAAATGCATCACAAACTTGATATCAATCTTAAGGTGCAGTTTCGACGTTTAATGTATGGAACATATGTCAAAAACTAATATTATGATATGCAATTATTTATATTAGTATAGAGACTACCTAGAGCTAGTTAGTAAGAAACATTAACATCTATTTTGACAGCCAACGCCTTACAAATCTGAAATTACATTAAACCTTAAACGCTCCGCCACTTCAGTCTTTTTTTCCGTCGAAAGACAAATTGGACATTCAATCTAAAACCAATCCTAAACCTGAGTTATATAGTTGATATTTTCATTTTATTATACGAGGGTAGGCAGATCAGTGATTAGAGAAACAAGATGGTTATCATTGAACAATGCGTGTGGCTCGTCTATTTAAACTATCGACGTATGAACTGATTTAACAAGGGAGCGAGTTAAGAAACATTGGTCTATGAATATAAATAACTATTAGGGTTTATTTGACTAAGCCACTTATGGGAAACAGTAAGAAGAGTGTGGCATAATAGTAATCGAGCGAAAGGAATGTGCATGTACAATAAATCATATATATTTTTAGAGCTTTTTTGGTCGTTTCAGATTCGGGCGATTCAATTCTCGATTCGCGAAGCGATTCATTAAATAAAAAAAACTGACCGAAATATACATCCGTGAGTTAAAGTTTTCGACGCACAGCAGGGCTGTATACAATCTTAGTGCCCTGCCAGGGTTTCTTACAATATGTTCTTGTGTTCCTGTCTAATATGTTGCTATCGTAAACTTATTATTCGTAATATGTTCTTGTGTTTCGTCCATTATGTTAGAAAAAACATTCTATATGATGTGAATCTGTGCCTGTTGAATGGCAAAAGGTTCGTCCCCTATTCCATGGGACCAACACCCAACTGGCGCAACGTGGGTGTTTATACACCTCTGTCCACCTCTTCGGGGAATACAGGCGAGAGCATAAGTATGTATATATTAAAAAGATGTGGGCTAGAGCATTTGGACTGTCTATGAGTCTGCAATGACTTATAGGGATCTAAATGCTTTTATTGTAGTAGCTATAGAGTTGTATTTAGTTCGTAGTATTTTGTTAATAATGGCATACCGCCGGTAAAAAAAAAGAAATACATTTCCCAATCCATCGGTAAAAAAGTAGTTTAGCCAAATTTGCACGCAGGATTTCGAATGTCTTAATTAACTTTCGAAATCCTTTGAGCTTGTTAGGTGAAAATACAATTTCATCTATTCAAACTCCCATTCAATCCCCAAGCCACCTGCCAAGCGTGGGGATTATGGCAAATACCACCTTAATAGGAGCGGCTGTGTTCAGCAGTGGACGAGTCGGCTGTTACAGTACAGTAAATTCCCATTGCAATACATAGGATCCAAAATTTTCATATAACATCAGATCCCTTAGGAAGCAATATCACACAAGCGATCACTAAGTTCTTAAATGGCTTGTGAACAATACGTTTACCCTCGAGGCCCCCTAACAGATTTGTTTTAATGATCGGCCTATTCTATTACTGTATACACCATTTCACACTTTCTATGAACAAACAAGAAATTTCACTTATTTTGTCTAACCCCATGAGAAAAATAATATAGTTCACATTAAAAAAAAAACTGGAGATGTGTTTAAGGTGTATTTTTGAATGTATATTTTGCTGTCGTAGTTGTTCCCACTTATGTGGTTCAACTGAAAAAGAAGTCACATGTATGCGGTTGATTGAAAAATTTCAAACGGAGGGTGATTTAGTTAAGTGTTTGTTTGTCATTGACATTTCCAAGGGTTGCATGAGGATGTATGCGTTGCTATTTTGGATATATGAATTTGATATATATTTGTTATTTCTGGATATTGAGATGGATGTCACGGATTCATACAGTTTACAGATTGATAGCAGCCTTAAACATAATGGTTTGATTGCAATTAAAGATGTGATAAAATGAGTACTAGAATTTTAAATATTGCTCTATCTCCGAAAAGGGTGAATAGATTTAAATGAAACATGGTATCCAATATGTGTTTACTATGTAGGTCCTGTATTAGAGCAAAGGACGTTTTCTATTCCAATTTACGAATTAGTTCCAGAGGTAGCGCAATATAGACGATTCTTCAAGCGGGCGAAACTGAGTTCTTAAGGAATTTAGTTGGAAATTTTCGAGATAAATAATTTATATTGTATTTAAATGTTCTGTTCTCAGGTGAAAAAATAAACCCAAATCTTTAGAGTGGAGCAAGTTTGAAGCAATGATGGCCGAGCGGTAATAGCTATGGACTGCCGTGCCGCAGGTCCCTGGTCCGATCCCCACCGCAGGTTTGATCTTAACCTCATGGTGGAAGAGCATTTTGCGATTGTTCGCTAGCTAGCTAGCACCCTTAAGTAGAAAATCTGTCGCTAAGCATCTAACGGTGTGTTCCGACAGCAGCCCTTGAGAGCCAGTAAAATGACAGGCACATGAGACTTCACAATTATAGCTGAAGGTGACGGGCGCAGTGCAAATCGTTACTTGTGACGAAATGCATCTATTATAGGCAGAGGTTCATCGCTTAACATCAGGTGGGCCTCGAGCTTGTTCCGTCCCAATAAAACAAAAAATCTTTCAATATCTATACAAAATCAATGTCATCAAATCTTCAGTCCAAAACTGACGTGCTAAAATGATAAAAACAAACGTGAAATTGCACCGCTCTGAGGCAGAATACGTTTTTCTCTGACACTCGCATAATAGAAACATCAATCGAGTTATAAGTCGGGAACACTCAACGACAGACGTCAGAACAATCAATTACAGGTTACAGAGTAGACTTGGCTGCTTAATCGAGTGTGAAACTTATTTGCTGTGACACTGGGTTTGATAGGGGCTTAGGGGAAGTTAAGGAAACGAAAGATAGGGAGCTAAGTTAGACAGAAGGGATTTGAGTTGAAAATTGTTGAGAGGTTAGGATCAAGTGGATATTTGTGATTTATAAAGAATAGGAAATCATAGGCTTGATGGACAACGTTTTTGGGGGACTGCTGCCGGAACACACTGTTAGGTGTTTGCCGACAGAAATCTACTTGAGGGTGTTCGCTAGCCAGGCGAGCATTCGCAAAATGCCATTCCACCATGCGGTGAAGCTCAAGCCGGCGGTGGTCAAATTGAGGATATTGTACGTAATTTACACAAACTTCAAATTCCTAGTTACTTTTTTAAGATACAAACCGTAATAAGAATATATAACTTTGTCAAATTTTCGGCCCTCGGTATTATATTTTACTAGTAAATAAAGAAACATTAACAAAAAAATTTACCCAACTCAAACAGCTCTAAACTATGTCTTCCCAATATGCTAGGGTGCAAAAACCTTATTTTTTTCGGCTACCTTCTCATGAATCGGAGCCCCCCCCTAAGTATATTAATAATTTAATTATAGAAATAATTTGATTTCTACTCCAATACCTATATTTGGGTCAACAAAATATCAAAATTCCAGGTTTGTAACTCATCCCGTTTACGACCTATAGACAATTGTTAGACGGACGGACGCACAGACAAACGGCGGAGTCTTGTTAATATGCCCTTTGGTAACGGAACCCTAAAAGTACCCGTGTAACTACTGGATATCCATGGTTCATGGATACATATTAGTTGAGATCTGATGTCAAAATCAGATATTTGCCGTATTTTTCAAGCCATTATGAACATTTAAAAATTATTGGGGCACATTTTTTTGTTCCGAACGGGAATCGAACCCGCGTTCTCCGATTTCGGGCTGGTGGTCTAAACCGTGCAGAACAAAAATATGTGCTCCAATAATTTGTAAATGTGATTTTCGCTCCGCACGCATTATAATATAACTTGTTAATATTCTATTATCCATTATGGGCCTGTGTTATTTATAATGCTAAGTTGCCTGAAATAAATGGTTTATTATTATTATATTATTATTATACATATGTGTATAATGATTACTTTTTCATTTAGTTTCCTGTAATCTTCCAACTAAACAGATGTGTACATATCGCTCTGTAAAGCATTACACAAAAGAATATAACGACTTCCTATTTTTTCATCCTTGTGATCGAAAGATATTAAAACAACAAATTATAACATTCATACTGTCATACAATAGTCCAGTTGGACTGTAACGTGTAAAAAAAAAAGATTGAGTGAGCAGTATTATGAATCTGGATCAATGGCCTTCGCAGGTGGTCCTTTCTTAGAATCACCCTTTGGGGCAATGCGACACTCTTTATTAAAAAGGGGTTGTGAGTATTTAAGAATGGAATATCGACTGATTTACTTTTAATCGTGGGTCAGATATGATCTCGGCCCGTTCAGTGTTTTGTTACCAGAGGTTATTTGTCGCCTTTTTAGTCTAATTTGGATATCTCACGTGCTGCGCGACGTGATCGAATTACGACGTTTTGGAATGTTTATGAACGAAATTGTCGAGTATAAAGCACCCCGTGCTATATAGTAGAACAAACATAGCTGTTAGTTGCACATTGAGAAATGTGTGCATTTTTCGTGTTTAATCAAAACTCGGCTAACAGAATCCCAGACTGAGTTAGAATAAAATGCGGTATGTATATACATATGTTTTCTCAATACGGTAATCATGGTTTTATCTTAAGGTAATGGGATGTTTATAGTTATTAGTTAGTGCATCGGAATTAAGCAACTTTAAACGGTTTAAGTCGCGTATATTTATCATTATTTTTGTCCCAACGACGTTTCAAACACTTTGCAGTGACCGTTGTAATGTTAGTCACCCCGTGACCACGATCACTGCAAAGTGTTTTAAATGTCGGGACTAAAATAATGATAAATATACGCGATTTAAACCGTTTAGAGTTGTTTGATTACTAATGTTTTCAATAACCGGCTGTACTCACGCGTATTGGTCGAGATTGTCGACCTAGGTTTCGGGCATGTCCGATGCCCTTCATCAGGTTGTTTGATTTGATTACTATGTGTAATCATTGTTCTTTAGAAGAGAACGCTTTTATATTTGAATAACTATTGTCTGTCATAAGACTTTTTAAGCATTCGTATTCAATATACTACGGACAACCGATTGAAACACTAAACTTTTCTATTATATTATATTTCTGTTTGATCTCTTTGGTCGCGGTACACTGGAACAATATTCATGTCCTGATTGAAAACTCGCCTTTTTCAGAGCTTTTTTGAAAGTATCTTCCAGAAAATACGTACTTTGCTTCGCATTTACTAAAAAGAAACAATTCTTTTTACGCAAGTAAACATTTGGACAACAGTGTTATTGTTTCTGTACGGTAATAACTGATGATCATAAATCAGTGCAAAATGGCTACAATAGATGAATCTAAACCATATTCTGTTGTCATCGGCAATAATTGATGTCAATAGTTTAAAACGAGAAAGAGAATATATTCAAGAAAGCTACATAAATCATCTAAAAGTGGTTTTATTCGAACTAATAGAGATTTATAGGCGGCAGCAAATACCTATTTATGACGCTTGAAATAGAACAATCTCTGGAGTTATTGTTTGCAAGGTCTGTCTTTCCGCGTGTAATATCTTCTCATTCGACATAAGATAGGTATTAGCATAAAATTATGTCCCTATTTTATCACAAACATTGAGCTTTAGTAAAATTTTAGAATAAGATTTTATAGCACATAAAATTTAAATAACAAATTCTCTTTTAATATTGTTATGTTTACAAAAACGCCTGCTATGCGGACAACATTAGAAAATTACGACAGGAAAAATTATATAAATAAAAATAAAACCAGTCGTATATGTAATGTGTAATTTTGTACCTTGTAACAAATACCTATTTACAACATATTTAAAAAAAAAATCAACGTGTCTAGTAACAATTCAGCCTAATTTTTATTGCTAAGCCGACGTGACGTCATAATGACCAAGTAGCCTAAACGAAAGAATTTTCGACGCGATTCGTTTCTATTATATATATTATATTCTATTATATTCATTTATCAGGAGGTCTAGCCTCTTGGTGCGTACAACATCGAAGAGATTTTATTTGTTATTATTAATTATTATAGATATCCGCAAACTAACGCCTGGATCTATGAAATCATGTACCTACTCGTATAAATACTTTAAACTACATTATTATGTAAAAAAAATGGAATTAATTGCAATTATTATGCATCGTTTTTTGGTTGGCCCACGGACTAAGATAAAGATATACTAATTACGGCATGACTGATTTAGATACTGTATTTTTTGTGTAATGAAATTTCTCATTATTCTTCAATTAGATTCAAAAGACCCAAACAATTATCGGGAATCTAATGATTGTTAAAGTAACGGCTTTCTAAAATCCTATAATTAACTACATTTTTGTAATGCGAAATATTTTACATAACTTACTCGAGAAGTATATATGTGCAATAATGAATGTTTAGTAAGATAGTAGACAGCCGAGTGTATAATGTTACTTGGACAAGAAAAAAGTAGTCGACAGAGAAACACGGGTCCAGTCAGTTCAAATACAAAACGTATATCGAGTCCGGTGCTTTCTCAAAAGAACGAAAAAAGAGTCGTATACAATTTCGCTGGCACGTTTTTTAGTGCCTACATTTGTGATTTAATTACTATAAACTTGAACAAAAGGGAAACATTACTCTATATATATATTGCGAAGGTTGATCGATTCATTAAATAAAAAAAGGGAGAGGTTAATTCATAAACGTCCTATTGCCATTAGTCAGCTCCAATTATGCTCAGTAGCAATTAAAGTGCATCTTAACAACTACACACATCAAAAGTGCCTAGGAATCATGTATATTTTTTTTTAACAACGAATCCCTATATTATGTATGAATAAAGAAAAAATATTTATTGTGTTATTTGAAGAAATATAACTTAAAATAATGTCGTCAATCAAATAGAAAAAAATGAAAAAAATTGAATTTTTGCTATGTTTATTGTAAAATTATATTAATTAATAATCTGTGTTTCTACCACTTACACTAATCACACAAGCACAGCGATTTGGCATGCTTAAAGTCAGTTAATCAAAATCACTATAAGGAATTCTTTGTAACAAGTCAAAAAGCTGTTGTGGGATATGCACGGCATGGGTGATCATTTGACAGAATTTTAAACGTTCTTGACGTCCAGAGCTTTTCCAAAGCTTTTCTCGAGTACGTATTGTATTAGGCCGTATACTATAAAGAGACTCGTCAGAAAAGCACACGAATAAACTCCTTTATTGGAACAATACTCAAAAACGTACTTGATCCCATTGTATTTGCGATAATCACAAACTTTTAGTTTGAAATAACATGCTTTTATCCTTGCTTACTTAGACTCTTATTTTTAAATGCATCTCAAAGTTGAGGACGATCTTAAGAAGCAACACTTCGCCCATGGTTAAATCCTAGATTCTTTCGCTTCCTCAGGTTTCAATACAACCTACTCGCGCGAAAAAACTTCATAGTCTATTTTTAGTTTTAGTTATTCTCTTCGTAACAAGCAACTATTAAAGCTCTGGCAAGCTAAAGGCGAAAATTTAATTGAACCTGGTCCTAGACATTACTAGCAAATGATTCATAAATCAACAAATGGATCTTTCTTTTAGGAGGTAAAACTTCCAGGAAAACCGACACCAAATAGTTTCATGGCCAAGTCTTGTGCTACACTTTTCTTATCACGTATACCAGACCACAACTACATCACAATAATCTTTATTGTTGTCTTCGGTAGAAACCCACTCCTTAATCTTACTCAATCCAATACGTGCGGTCGATTCATCATAGAATAATTTATCAGTATTGAATGGTGATGATGAGCAATGAAACATGGTCATGAGAACCAATGATGGCCGTATTAGAATTGGACCACAAACGGCTATGACGCATGCATAAATTGTATGTATGAGTGAGGAAGGAATCCGTATAGGTACGTGTTATGATTTCGCTTTTGTTTAACTAAGGTGCAATTTCAACAACCTGCGGTTTATTTTTTTTTTTTTATCAATTAATCAATCATGCCTGATATAGCCTTTGACCACTATCTCACCTGATGGTAAGTGACGATGTGGTCGAAGATGTAGTTCAGGCTAACCTAGAAGTACTGGCTCTCAAGGACAGCTGCCGGAACACACTCCGATTTTCTACTTGAGGGTGGTAGCTAGCCTGGCGGGCATTCGCAAAATGCCTTACCACCATGCTATAACGACTGCCATCCTAAGACAACAACCGGGACCGACGGCTTAACGTGCCCTCCGAAGCACGGAAACGGTCAGTAGTAAAGTCACTAGCGATCACCCATCCAACTCATGACCGCGCGCGACGTTGCTTAACTTTGCTGATCGGTTGAGAACAGCTAAGTTAACTTCGCTACGAGCGCTTCAAAATTATCATAATAAATTATCACGCGGATAATTTTATACTACTAACCATTGAAATATACCTTCATTATCTTACATGTCCAGTGATGTTTCTGTATTTTATTACCTTATCACGATATTGACTTTAACGAAATGTCACGTCGGGCAAACAGCTGTGGCAAAAGGAAAACATATTTTAAATAAAAACGGAACCAACTTGAGCAACACTGATAAGCATGAAATAACTTGTTGAAGTCCTATGCGCCCTTCTTGACGGACAGCCGAACATGATGCACGCGTGCAAACCCATAGGCTTAATCCATTTTAATCCACGTGATACTATGTAGTTTTGCTGTAATAAGTTTCTTGTGAATTACAATTGTGATCATACGATATTCTCTGGGTGTTATTTTGTGAAAATCAGCACGTGCACGCCCATAATTGACGACCAACCTGAGTAGATAACGGATCCGTCTCCATGGACGACATACCGATCCTCTCGGCATCACTCCGTCATATATATCAAACATATAGTTTGACGATCTAAAATAAAAAGACCTATTACATTTTAACGACGTTGTATAAAGTTATGCACGTCTTAAATTTAACGACACATTGGTGAAATTGGGCCTTAGCTCAAGTAATAAACAGTATATAAGTATAAATAATAAACAGTATATAAGTATAAGTAATAAACTAATAACTTATACTTAAATACTAGCTGCGCCCCGTGGTTTTTACCCGCGTAGCAAAATGTTAAAAAGTGATTTGATGTAAAGTGCCCTATGTGTTAAATCACGACCTAACCTATCGATATTCTATGATTAATCCAATTCGGTTCAACCGCTTCAGCTTGAAGGAATAACATACATGCACACTCACAACCGAACTCTATCTTAGTGTGCCTTACTTCCTAAGTGTTTTATTTTTTAAATATTGATTAGAATGAAATAAAATATGGGTGTTTTGACGTCGACATCGTGACATATTTTTAAGTTTTATGGATTTGAGGTAAATTTATTTCAGTAGAACATAAAAAAATAAGAGGCAAACATAAATTACTTAATTAAATAATAAAAAAATATATATACGTAAATGTTAACGTCAAGTAATTTATTTTCAAATGTGTTACAATACAATCCTGGACAATGAAGAAATCAATCGATATCATGCTTAGTTCTGGATTAAAACCTCACATAAGGGAGTAAACATCCTTCGACGTTTGTATGGAGAAGGGGCCAGCCAGTTCACCCATAAATAATTAGCTTATAAGAACTGGTGCATCAGCTAATCTACGGACTCACATCCATAATTCGCCAATATTTTTTTGGCCTGTAAAAATTCTAAGCACGCTAAACACGCCAACCATATTAGAATGAATTTGATGGATGCGGTGACTAAGACTATTAAAATTGTTTCAATTTGTCTTGATGACAGAGGTCATAGCTGATGTAAGTCACGTCAGAACAATGTTTCTGTATTAGATACCTATTCATCGCATGAATGAGGGTGTTTCATTGTACTTCGTACGTATGTACAGACCTATTCACTCACGAAGGCACGCCCCTGCACAGCAAATTATTGATAGGCATTTATACGGGTAGGCATCATTTGTATACGATGTCTCTCTGTCTAAACTAATATCATAAAGGGGAAATATTTGATTGTTTGCTTGTTTGTTTGCATTGAATAGGCTCTGGAACTACTGGACTGGATTAGGATGAAATTTGGTATGGAAACAGTTTGAGACACAGGGAAGGACATAGGATAGTTTTTATCCAACTGCGCAAAATGAGGATAATGGTTTTGCGTGATAGCCGATATACACGCGGGCGGAGCCACGGCAAAAAGCTAGTGTTATATAATTTAGTTAATAACTTTATCATTAAATAGGTACCATTCTATAATTAAATCTCCATTACAAATTTACGAGAAAAAAAAATTATAGTCATGCGCGGGATTCGAACTCGCGTCCATCCACCCCTATAGCCGGGGTATGCTAAGTGATCGCTTGAGCTAACATGACCATGACTCATAACTCCAATTTTTCTTCTCGTTCTTTATTTAACCATCGTATTGGGATGGAGCCCGCTCATGGCGGTAGAATGTTAGCTCGACATCAACGGGATATTCACACTCATAGTCGAACTTCTGCGCTCGACTAAGCGACGGTTCTCTGGAAAATTTAAACTGCGTACTTTAAACGTTTGGAGGGAACTTTACACCGACGTCTTTCTTCTGTGATACGTTATGGGTTTTTTTAAAAAGGACATCTTAAGATTGCTTATAGGTCGGCTGCGCGTTGGTAACCCCTCTTGTGTTACAAACGCCCAAAGGCGACAGTGACAACTTTCCATCAGTTGGGCCTGGTAAAGGCAACTAAAAAAAAAGTTTAATGTTCAATTTTATTTCGCATACCTTCAAATGCCGCAATCAATTTATAGATCAGTCGTAGATACTAATTAGATTATGTGCCTTCTAAAAATATATTCGTTTTAGAGAGTTTATGACACAAAGTACTGGCCCGATATCCTAGCATGACTGTCATAGACCATAACAATAGGACAATGCCAAAAATTTGCATAACAGCCTTTAAAGGAAATCCTGTCCAGTATCTGGGTACTGTAAAGCTGCGGTACACTTGACCATTCATTGAAGGCGACCTGACTCATACTATTGTTACTTTGCGGATAACATACGTATAGAATTGTATTAAAATCGATTTGTACGCAGTTTGACCAGATTATGTAGGTTGGGACACCGCAGGATGTACATAATTTATGAGAACTATAATTAACTGTTTTTGAATTTTCCTGAATCATAATGTACTCGATTATGAAAATTATATATAGATGGTACAAACCTTCATAAACGTAACCTTTATAAACATATGTTTAAGTTCTGAAACAGTTGTTATGTGATTTCCTAGGTCTACATATCTCCACTAATATTATAAAGAAAATATTTTTGTATTTTCGTATGCAACAATAAACTTAAAAACTACTGGACCGTTACAAAATCATAAATTTCGATTCGAACCCGCGTCCATCCACCCCTTGAGCCGGGGTATGCTCTAACCAATTGAGCTAACATGACGTGACGTCATAACTCAAATCTTTCCTATCGTTCTTTAACCATCGTATTGGGATGGTGCGACATATATAGTACCACTTGCGTTGTACTACCAACAAGACCAATTTTGCAATTGGTTTTATACTTGATATATTGAAAATAGTGTCTTCGAAATATCCCGTATGATTTTTTTAGAGGTTCTTCTTAGCGAAACGCAAGATATTTCTATCGAGTCAAGTTTTTAAAAAATAAAAAAAAAATCCTATAACATATCTAGCTCATTGCGCTACTAATTAATTACAAGAAGCATAGTTAATTCTGAAGGAAATTGCTCCAGATATGTAATCTAAAAATAAAATATATAAATATAGGCAAGTTGAGACTCAAAGAATGATTTCTTTGTTGCTAAATGTGATTTCAAGCACTATGTCTATCTTTTTTAATATTGTTAGGTTTGCAATAACGCCTCCTATGCGGATTACATTACAAAATCACAAATATACGATAGGAAAAATTTAAGTCATGTGCGGGATTCGAATTCCCGCGTCCATCAACCAATTGAGCCGGGGTTTGCTCCATCCCAATACGATGGTTAAAGAACGATAGGAAAGATTTGAGTTATGACGTCATGTCATGTTAGCTCAATTGGTTAGAGCATACCCCGGCTCAATGGGTTGATGGACGCGGGTTCGAATCCCGCACATATCTTAAATTTTGCCTATCGTATATTAGTGATTTTGTAACTATATCTATTCGAATTAAATTACAATTAAAAATTATGTACAGCACAATATTTTTATCTCGAGCGGGAATCGAACTAAATTACATAACGGTAACACACTTACATACGTATGTTACCAATACACAGAAAACAAAACATAATTGCATGTTTTTTCAAAGTTTCATGAACATTTTTTTAGCCTTGCTCAAGTGGGTGGCAACAATCACACACTTACGAATGTATAATACGGACATGTTTATAATAATATTTTTTGCAAAGACACAAAGCCACCCCAGCATCCAAAAAAACATAAAAATGTAAAGAACACCAATAAGATCGATCAAAAGCAGTTCGAATCATAGATAACGTCAGTTTAGAGTATTGATCCATGCATCGCAATAAAGGTCGATACGAGATCGATATAGTGATTGGTTTAATTGTTTTTACTATATTGCCAATAAAAATACTATATATTTAGCGCAGATTTCTTCCTTGATAAGTAGTCGATAATCATAACTTTCCGTACTGTGAAGAACATTTTCTTTTTTATGTTTTTGTGACTGAACAAGCTCGAGGCCCACTTGATGTTAAGCGGACTAACGGCCTAGAACAGATGCAATTCATTACAAGTGACGAATTGCACTGCGCTCGTCACCTTGAGACAATAGCTGTTAAGTCTCATGTGCCTGTATTTTCACTGGCTCTCAAGAACTGCTGCTGGAACACACCGTTAGGTGCTTGGCGACAGATTTTCTACTTGAGGGTGGTCGCTAGCAGGCGGGCATTAGCAAAATGCTTTTACACCATGCGGTGAAGCTCAAGCCCGCGGCGGGATTCGAACCATGGACCTGCTGCGCGGCAGTCCATAGCCAATGCCACTGAGTCATCACTGCTTCAAAATAAGGGCAGCTTCCAATATCACATTCTATAGTAAGCATGTTTGCTACCAGCCTCATCATTACTTACCAACACGTGAGATAGTGGTTCAAGCTGTACAAATAAATGTTGCTATATAGCATCATTCGACCACCTCATCACTTTCCAGCAGGTGAGTAGGTAGTCAAAGGCGATCCGATTAATTTGGAAATAACAATACATCAAGTGAAGACAAGTCTTATTAAGGTCTATTGGACTATTCCGATATATTTTCTAGATTAAATTAATAAAACTATGTCGATAAAAATTATGTTTGACGGGGCTGGCACTAATAGGAAAAAGTCGGAGTAAGTAACTACTTGTTCTCTGAAATATTTACCAACTATAGTTATAAATTAGATCCTTAGGTTGGTATTAATTTATTTATTTATTATTAAAACAATACATATATCCTTACAGGTTATTTCCTAATACAATAGAGTAGTTTAATCATCAATATACGATTACATCAATATATAAAACATTCATAATAACAATTAATTAATAACACATTTAGTCAGAGGCCTTACAATAACAAAAATAATATAATGCAGCCCTTACGAACTCGCTCAGCAAGTATGGAAAAATAAATATACTTAACCCCTTAACGCATAAAAATCCATTTATAGCTTCTAAAGTTTGTTAATTTTTTTATACTTTAAGAAAATATTTAGTTATAGTAAAATAAATTGTATCATAAGAAGTGGTTCTTTGTGAAACGAAACGAATATTTTTTGTCTGTGATAACTCATTATACCCAAAAATATTTGAGGTTATTTCGTAGTGCGGCCGGCAAGTTAAATGCACGTCTGAGTGCAACTTTTTTCAGTAAAAAAACAAAGGCAATAAAGTAATTATGATCTTCGAAAAAATATGTTTTCTATCCTTTGAATCATCGACTACAATAACATTAAGTTTATTTTATAAATAGTTTTGTTTTTGTTTGATTTTTGACCTGTTTTTTGAAAACTCCAAATATGGCTTGGTATGCGTTCCCGTCAAAATACTGCCCATCAAATATGGCTTCCCATGCACTCTGGCTACTTTATTATGCTTTTTAGTAATAGACCCTGCACGCTGTTATGGTAGTTACAATCACGTAAATACTGTACTAGGTGATGGTTCTTGAGTGATGATGACCTTGCTTCCGATTTTGACCTAAAATACGAACCTTCCACTTCCCGTTCACCCAAAAGAACATGGCTTTTTTGGCGCAGGGTGAACAACAATAGTTACAGGCCGCTGTTTGATTTTAGGCTTGCAGTTTCTGAACATATACATAAAGTAGTAAAAGTACACACAGACAAAAATACGGGGTCGTCCAGCCAACCTTCTAGAAACATCGACGACGACAGGAGCTGTAACTCCATCGAGTCAAGTTTGCAGTCCATCTGGGCGAGCTATCATTCCGTCCAGTATGCCCGACTCACTAGTATCTTCGAAAAAAGTCCCGAAAAGCACCAGCCAGACATCAAAATCTGCCGTTGACGTCGGTACGGACCGACGGCATCGATCACTTTCCCATTTGCGTCAAAAACGATCGGCATTTGTGACAGAACTGCTCAAAGTTACGCAGTTACACAAATTTGAAAAATATGAGGACTTCTTGTGCTATAATGGTAAGCACAACTGCTTTAAAGATTTTCACAAAAAGTAACGGCTATGCATACAAAGCCAGATATGACTTACTTGATTTTCACTTGAATGCATACGAGTCCAGATATGGCTCTTGCATTTACTTTCATGAATTATAATGAAAAAAATATTTTTTTGCCTGATTTATGTTCAATAAAGATAAATAAACAAGTATGTACCAAAAAAGTTATTTTTATTAACATCCTTAATAATTCATGCAGTAAGGGGTTAATAAATATATATTATACTCAATAAATATGCATCTCAAACTTGAGATCAATCTTAAGATGCAGTTTTTGACAAATGTTCCATACAATGAACAACAAAACCGCATCTTTAGATCGATCTCTGAGAGATGCATTTATTAACACGATCTTAAGTACTTCAAAGTTACCATTATACCGTACATCACTTATGAATTAACTCAACAAAAAACGGGATTGTGCTCCCGTCAGATAAATATGCCTACATTTAAAGTATCAAAAACATTCATCGCTCTTCGCTCTCAGGATGATTTTAAAAGTTCACACTTCCATTAAGAAATAGTTAACTAAAAAAAGGCGAAATACTTTGACCCTTACGACAGCAATTACTCTGCTGTCTTATTAACGCCACCCCAGGAACTCATTAACTCGCTAAACACGTGTTGAATAGAAAAATAATACAAAATGTAGCCACCGCCACAACCTGTCAAATTCATACATACTGATATTAATACTGTGACAGCCCAAATTCATACCACCTTACAACTGACACTCGAAGGATCAAATCTCTTTGTAAGATTAAAATTTAGAACCAAACTCACCACCAACGTTTTAGAGTGGATTGACAAATAGAACTCTCTTTCCTACCGATTCTCATGAAGATCCCGACGAAATTAATCGATGCCCATTTGTTATTCGCTCGGGAATTTTGTTCGATAAGTGCGCGCACTTCACTATTTATCCAAATGGTTTTTATTTCTAACAGTGATACAGATAATTTGTTTTATTTTTTGGAGATTAATTAGAGCCCCATATTTTTTATGCCGCTTGATACTTTTGACTATTGAATGGATAAAAGCAGCATTATACAAGACCACAATCCTTACCCAGGTCAAACCCTCAATAGTGACCAGGATTATTATTCTGATAGAGACGAATTATTAGCATTCGGATGCCGGGTCAGTATTATAATTTAGTGGATAAGTATTTCTGTTGATAAGTATTGAATAATAGGCAACGAAGGGAAAATGACCGGAAGGTGGACAGCAGCACTTTGTGGAGTACTGTCTTACACTGTTGAGTTTTGCAGAATAAGCAGTAAAAATCATGACATTTTTGTTAATAATAAAATGACGTAACTGGTTATTTTTTTAAACAAAAATAGTGTAAGACAATTGCAAATTTAGGAGAGAAAAAAATTATAGTCATGTGCGGCATTCGAACCCGCGTCCATCCACCGTTATAAGTCATTGTGTCATGTTAGCTCAATTGGTTAGAGCATGCCCCGGCTAAAGGAGTGGATGGACGCGGGTTCGAATCCGCACATAACTATATTTTTTTCTCTCTCGTAAATTTGTAATTTTGTAATGTAATTAGCCAAAGTCGTTATTGCAAACATAACAATATTAAAAACAATAGTATTGTGATTTAAGGTATAAGAAGATTAGGTATGAAGAAGCTGATAGATTAGCAAGTTGGCAGACACAGAGAGAAATTACTATTGTATACAAACAAATCATACAGAAACTCTACATATATGTAAAAAGAAGTAAAGGGTTACTTTATGGTAAGTAAGAGTTTACTGTGATACATTTAAAGAATACTTTGATAAGAGAAGCCAGGAAAAAGGTATATGGTATAGAACCATACAAAGCCAACCTCCTCCATTAACTTAATGTGTTTGACACAAGTTGGATAAGCAGTTTGCTGCCCTAGCTCACAGAATACATATTGGAAACATTCCATCAAAGAAATTTGTATATTTGATGAAAAAGGAAATATCACCCAACTGCAGGTCATGTGGAGTAGTAAATGAGATACAACATGTACTTAGGAAGTGTGTCCAGAATGCAAGTCAAAGCCCTAAACACTGCATTCCTATTACTTTATAGTAAACTAGCTTTTTTCAGCCGCCCCTCGTATAAGTCAATGTCAAAGAAATGACAATTTGATTGTTGCAACATACAACTTGCAAGCAGTATTGTCCCGACCCATTGGAAACTCTTCGGCTTTCTTTTACAAAACAACTACTAAATTGTTACAAATCTGCTATAATTCTATTTCTAATATTTATAGAATTTCATTCATAACTAGTACATAGTGGTCCTTACGATGCCAACTTATTAAATAATGACAATGCAGTTATTTTTAGGTGACTAATGGGGAAAGGAACATACTACATGGTATTTTTGGCATGAGGTTACGGGTCATACAGGTGAAAATGAGATTGAAACATGTGTCTACTAATATTTGGAAGAATTGGCTAACTGTCTTCTCCTTCGTCGTATTCTTCATGTCTGAAGGTCGTGCCCGTCTAGAAATGTCTCAACGGAGACGTTTATCAGCTGCTTCCACTCCATTCTGTCCTCGGCTTGTCTCAGGGCGTTAGGCGGGGTAAGTCCCGTTATGGCCTTAATTTGGTCGGACCAACGGGTAGGTGAGCGACCCTGTGGCCTTTTCCCCTCTATTTTTCCTACTATAACCAGCTTGTCCAAATTATCTGGTTGTGTCCGGGCGATATGACCAAAGTATCTTAGAACTCGTTGGTAGCAGATTGTAGATAATCTGGTTTCGATCTTAAGTTGGTCCAGAATAGATCTGTTTGTTCGTTTTGCTGTACAAGGTATGCGCAACATTCTCCTACAACACCACATTTCGAAAGCCTCGATCTTTTTTCGGTCTACTGCGCGTATTGACCTTGATTCGGATCCGTACAGAAATATCGAAAACACCAGAGATCTCACGAGTCTCATCTTTGTGATATTGGAGACTTTACTATTTTGCCAGATTCTATCCATTTTGCTCATAGCTGCTTTGGCCATCTGTGTGTGTGTTTTCGGATGTCTCTATCGCAGCCTCCTTGATCGGTGATAAGTGAACCCAGGTAAACAAACTCGTTAACAAACTCCAAATCTGATAGCTCCCCTGTGCGTATAAGTATTCCAGCTCGATCAACGACCATAACCTTAGTATTTGACTTGTTAACGGAGAGACCTACCATCTCACTCGCGCGTTCAACTCTGTCGAATAGTTCAGCTAGCTCCTGTTCTGAGGAAGCAAGTAATGTGGTGTCATCTGCATATCGTAGGTTGCTGATCTTGATGCCTCCAACTGAAATGCCTCCCTCCCACTGTTCTAAGGCTGTTCTCATGACGCCATATATTATGTTAAAAGCAGTGGAGAAAGAATACATCCCTGTCGGACTCCCTTTTGTGGCTTGAAAGGCCTTGACACCACCTCATTCACGCGAACCATCGCCTCCCCGTCTTCATATAGACTTGCGATCAGTGATACCAAGTGAAAAGGAACGCCCATTTCCCGATGGATTCTCCACAGACAGTCCCATCTAACACAATCAAAGGCCTTGGAATAATCAATGAAACAAAGAAGCATGGGAACGTTAAATTCTCGGCCCTTTTCTATCAGTTGTCTGATGTTCATAATTTGCTCCCTGGTGCCTCAGCCTTTGACACCAACCAGCCTGTTCACCTGGTAGTTGCCGTTACAGGTACCGTTGTAAGCGTGCGTTAATTATGTAAAGCATAATCTTGCTGGCATGAGATATGAGCGTTACTGTCCGGTAGTTTCCGCATATTTTGGTGGAACCTTTTTTGTGTAACGGTATCAGAAGGGACTCTTTCCAATCCTTAGGCCATCTTCCCGTTCTCCAAAGCTGATTACATAGAAACTGTAAGATTTTGACACCTGTGTCTCCGAGGGTTTTGAGCTCTTCTGCAAATATACTGTCTCTTCTGGCAGACTTGTTTGAGTATCTTACGTTAACGACTTACGTGTTCTTCTTTAAAATTAACTACACACCTACATGCATGTTTGTAGAAAATATGAAACAAGTAACATACCAAGTACAAACGCAAGTTAACATTGCAGATTATTATATGAAAGATACGAAATCCTTTCAAATTTGAACATAATATAAATTCATTGATATGATTCATTGTCTCTGTATTGCAGTTACATTTATGATGACAGAAAATGTCTAAAAGCCACGTTTGGCAATCTGTACATGAGTGTTGTTTTCAAAACTTGTGTAGAAGTGAAGTTAGGTGTTGCAGCAAAAGCATGAAAGTAGAATAAATACAATAGAGATGAGATAATTAAAAAGGAAGATCTTTCCAAAATCAGAATAAGAATGTTCTGAAAAAGCACAGATAAGGAGTACTTTAAAGCTTGCTCGCTGATCAGCAGCTGTATAAAATCAACACCATCAGTTGCCCTTGATGCGATCCTGGGCTTGACGCCATTGCATCTTCATATACAGCAAGAGGCGATGGCGGCAGCCCTAAGGATAAAGTCAACCGACCAGTGGATAGGCACGGGTCAAATCACAAACCATTGTCGAATACTAGACAGGGCCACAAAAATAATACCCGAATCGAGGCAAGGCACTGACAAAGTAGCTAGTACCTACCTTGACAACAAGAAGTACAAGCTGGTTACTGAAAATAGCGCTACGGCAGACATATCACCGTCATACAATATTTACACAGATGGCGCGAAAAACAAAACAGGTGTAAGCTGTGGCTACTATTCACCGGAACTTGGAATCCTGGACTCAAAAGGACTTTATAAGACGACAACAGTAATGGGCCTACTGCTAGCTGCGAGGGCATTATTACGTCTAGAATTAACACCTAATTTAGAAAGTGAGCAAGAGGGTAAGCTCCTACTTTTCACTACGGATAGTGCGGCAGTAATATATGTACTCAGTAAACCAGTTACCAGGTCTAGAGTTATTGCTGAGTGCCATGCTGCCCTATAAAAATTATCAGACAATTACAAAGTAATAATAACATGGACGAAGGGACATAACATGTGCCCGGGTAACACCATGGCAGATACTCTGGCCAAAGACTGGGCAAAAAAACAGGTATGTGATGACGCAAAGAGACTTTGCAAACCATCAGTAATGGAAATACGAGAGCTATTGCGTCGTAACACCGAGAGAGAACAACAAAACCTGTGGGATAAGGTAGATGACTGTGGCATGCGGGCTTGTAAACACATGCCCCCCTTGCATTGAAGAATTTTCTGGTTGGGGCCCAGAAGGATATCCCCCAGCAGAGCAGTTCAGGTTCTGATGAGATGTAGCATCATGAGACATGCCCGGCTCAATTATTACAAACAAATTTCGCCTAGTTTAGAGTAGAATGTTAGGTGAATGATCCCAGCGTTACCGGGTAAACTGCCGTGCCATCAAACAGATCACTCAATAAACAACGAAAACAACATAAGCCCGAAGGCATCTCAGCATACGAAAGTACGCAAGACATTTTGTAGATATTATTAGAAGTTTTAGCCAGTAAAAACTGTTACCGCCTTCATCGAGAGGATGTACTCCCAGCTTATGTTATTATTATGTATGTGTGTTTTGTGTGTCACGTAGTACAATATTACCAACATACATAGACAACACTCACAGAATGTCCAAATTGTATATTGCCCTTTATGACTTGTATATCCATGTACGTACCGTGCTGGCCCTTAGTCGTACATCAGATAATTCAAGGCACTGTTTTTATAGGTCGACAAATTGCTATTAGGTAGGTACTTGTTTTGCCAAAGTCGAATCAAATCCGGATGTAAATTATTATAGAATAATTTGACAACCCTGATGACGAAAAATCCAGATAAAAATTAAAAAGCTAGTAGTTTCTAGATTCCATGGAATAGGGATGTAAAATTTATTTTGTGTGTTGCGTAAGTAAAGACCATAATTTCAGTATAAATAACTTTTCCCAATATGGTGGAACTCTGGAGAATAATAATAAAAACTGAAAACTGATAAATGCGTTTAAATGTGAATTTAATAAAGCTAACAAATTCGATTTCAGTCTCAAAGATATAAGGTATGCCATAAATGTACTTAACATTGTTATTGCTGATCATGCTTAGATTAAGAGAAATATATATTTTTCTATATATACCTACAAAAATTAGCCGATTTTCAAAACACTAATACTCAAAAACTAGAGGTGCTGGTTAAATGGGGATACAAAATCTTGCATTTGTATGATTATATCTATCAGGTTTTATAATAAAAATGGGATGTCCGAAAAATAGGCTTCATAAAACACTGTGTATTGTTAAAAGTTTATTAATTGTGTTAATATTATACATCCTCCTAAAATTTGTTACTAATACAAAAACTATTTTATTATGACTGCCTACTAGGCCATATGACAAGTAAGCCAAGTTTATTGCTAATAATGTTGAGATTATAAATCTCTGCCTTTTTAGCATTGCTTATATTCAAATCATTTTTACCTTTATACTCTTTTACATTTATTTTTGGTTAGTGAATACTTTTGATTTTTTGTTTGAGTATATCTGTTGATCCTCGGTAATCCTTATTCATCTATATATAATAATAACTACAGGTACCCCAGGGTAAAAATAAGTAACATGTAAAACAATAAATTACAAGTAATTTAATGTACTTTAAGTAAACAAAATATAAGCATAAATGAGTTGTGCAGATGAATAAATACATATATTGCCTAACTGAAAAAAGTTATGACAAATAAGGATAGCTAAAAGTTTCAAATGCATATTTCTCGAAACAATGTCAGTTGCACTTAAGTCATTGTTACACTAAAGGTATGATATGTGATAAGATAAAAGAAAACAATAATGAAGAGGGTGGGGGAAGTGTTTGTAAACAAAAAGATAACCATAAAATAAATCAGATTCATTTTAGGATACAATCATAGCTACTTTAAATTATAGAAAACTGATGAAGCTTCATCCGGCATATCACCGATAACCTTGACTATTCCTACACAAACAAATCGCAATACAGAAATATTTATTGCAGGCTAGGACCAGAACGTCATCAGATCTATTTATATTTTTTAGGTAGGTAAGGTAACCATTATTATCTCAGTCCACTATACATTTTGCTTTTCAAAATCAAATAGATTAGTATAGTGTTGAGTCTCACCACAGAAAAATGAATCAGAATACAGATATGCTTAGGAAAAACCGCACTTACCTTAGCTTTGAGTGCAAATACGGTGTCTCTTCTTCCATATTTGTAAACCGCATAATAAGCTAAACTGCTGCCGAAAACACACGCACATGTTGTAAGAACTTTAATATACTTGTTTTCTAGCTTTGAATAACTAAAATTACGCGCAAAAATAGGAGAAAATTGCAAATTTTTCAATAATTTACTAGATGAACGACACAACGTTGCCATGTTGGTAGAACGGCGTATTGACGTGTGCGAGGAAGAAAGTTATATATATGAGTAAGACAGAAAGTGTTGGTTCAGGGCATAGATCAGAGAGACCAAGTTATGAAAAATATTTTGTGTATGTAGTTGCTACGAATAATGTTGATGTGTTCATTTGACCAAGACCTTATAAAATATATTTGTTATCACCATAAACTTGGGATTTTTTCTTTACGGTACATCCTATGGTTATGGTTATCACACCCACTTAGAAAGTGTATGTGTATCATTACTCGTTCGAAAACTTGTTATAAAGTTCGTCGGGAAAAGTTATATGGAATTTAATTCCTGCCCTCCGTAGCAGTGAAGGAATGTTGTATGAAAATCCATACCTCGTACTCTTGTTGTTTTTTTATTAGCGAACATAAATAAATACTAATGGCAAATCTCAAAAAGGTTGAAATAATTAAAAAAAACGAGGTGGACTTTTTTACTACAGTCCCACCAACTTATCTGTTCAGGTGGCAGAAAAATGAACTAAAACTTTCCCTCAAATTGTGACAGTTTGTAGTTGATTTCTTTGACCAGTAGCGCCCTCGAAAACTGCACAGTTAAGTTGGTGGTACTATACTTGATTTTCATTGAGAGAGGTTGGCAACTTTATACTGCACTACGAAATAACAAGCCGGGCAATTTATGTTTAACTGACTTCAAAAAAAGGTTGAGGTTCTCGGCTGTATATTTTTTTAAATATTTGTTACATCATTACTTTAGTCTGGGTGATAGTCCAGGCAACGAAGACAAAATAGTGGAAATAATTCATGTATAAGCAAAATTTGGTACAGGTGTAGGGGAAGGTTCCTTAAACAACATACTAAAATTACTGACCGTCCACCATTGGTATTTTTTGTCTAAGTTGCCTGGAATATGAAGTCCGATTTTGCTTATCGTGTGGTCCCAATTAAATTTTATCGAAGTCGGTCAAGGCGGTTTTTGTGTTACACTCTAATAACTGAAAAGTGCTTTCCTATCTTGATAATATGATAATAGTGAATTATTTAATTTGATTCCAAGTTACACTGTTCCAATCCCTTTGTTATTTACTATACTTTCTAATGGATAATTTACTAACAGTTACTGATGAGATTGAACTAATATCTCCAGCGGAGTCACATTTTTGCTCTCCCGAAGATGTTGGTATATTTGACACTCATTCTATTGATAATCTTAAAATCTTACACCTAAATATACGAAGCATTAACTGTAACTTCAATGGTCTAATTGTCCTCTTGCATCGAATTCCTAAACACGTCGATGTTATTGTGCTTTCGGAATGTTGGCTGAAAAGTGCTCCTGTTCTCCCAACTTTGTCTGGCTTTGACTCTTATAGAACCTCTTACACAAATCAAAATGACGGTCTGGTTCTATATGTGAGAAATGGATTAGAATACAGTATCGAATCACCTGAGTTCTTGGAGGCAAATTGTCTGGTCTTTAAAATGTCAAACAAAGTAGCTCTTATAGCTATTTATCGATCACCCTCGTACAAATTTATCGACAACTTCTTAAATAGTCTTGATACTACTCTAGAAAACATAAGTAACTATAGGACTGCAATAATTGTGGGAGATATTAACATCAACTTAAAAAAAGATAGTAATGACCCATTTGCTGATGACTATTTAACTACTCCTCACATGGTATGCTACCGGCATACACACTTCCCACCCGTCTAAACAATTGCCTAGACCACACTATTCTCAGGACACCATATTTTGCTACTACCCTAATACTTGACTCAGCAGTGACCGACCACGCACCCATTTTACTATACTGTAGTACTCGGCACAATAAAGTTCCTGCAAATCGGATCGTTCAAAAATTAGATATGCCTGCTGCTGTTTATGCACTAAAACAACTAGATTTTGCCCCCATCCTTGACTCTACTGACCCGGAGTTTGCAGCTGAAATGTTGGTGAACATGATCGCATCCATTATCAAATCGCATAATAAAACTATTCAGATTCCCAACAGAAAACGCATAATTAAACCATGGATTACCCCAGCCCTTCTGAAGTGCATCAGGCACAAGGACAAGCTGTACCAAAAGTCAAAAAAGAATCCTAATGATTACATTCTTACGATACCGTAACTTCTGCAACCGGTTGCTCAAAAAAACAAAGAGAGAATATGAACGCTGTGAATTCGAAAAGGCCGCAAAAAATCCAAAAGCTACCTGGAAACTTATTAAACAAATAACACACATGAACGCAAAGAAAAACAGCTCTACAGAATTGTTAAAACTGGCCAATGATCCATCCCAATGTGTCAATGACGTAAATAAATATTTTGTTAATATTGGGAAAAGTCTAGCAGAAAATATCACATCCGTAGCTACTAATTCCGTACCGACCTCAGCTCAAACATCCATATACGCAAATAACTCAGAACTTTATTCGCCCGTTAACTCTATGGCTTTGTTCAGTGTGGATTGTGATGAAGTCGAACGTATCATCATGCACCTTAAATCCAATTGTGCCATCGGTTGGGATGGTATTTCCGTCAATTTTATCAAAGCAGCTAAAGATGTTCTGGTCCCTATACTCAAAGTATTATTTAATATGTGCTTTAATACTGGTATTTTCCCTCGCGTATTTAAGAAGGCTATCGTTCATCCTATTTACAAAAATGGGTCCAGAGACAGTGTCGATAATTACAGGCCTATCTCAGTATTAACAGCATTATCGAAAATTTTTGAGAAAATGTTTAATGTCAGACTTATTAAATTTATTAACGAAAACAATATATTGTCCCACAACCAATTTGGATTTCGAACTGGAAAATCCGCTGAAGATGCTGTTCTGGAGCTCACCGATACAATTGTAAAATCCATTGATAAGAAATTAAAAGTAATTGGTATATTTTTAGATCTAACTTTTGACACTGTCTCTGTCCCCATCTTGCTATAAACAAACTATGAAACTATCGGTACCAGAGGCCTTACTCACTCTATTTTTAACAGCTATCTAACACAACGCTCTCAATTTGTCAAAATTGACAACATTATCAGTGCAGAGAAACAGATACACTTTGGTGTGCCCCAGGGTAGTGTTCTCAGACCTACTCTGTTTCAGATTTATATAAATCAATTATGCTCACTAAGTATTCCTAAAACTAAAATAATTACATACGCAGATGATACTGTCCTTCTGATAAATGGACGATCATGTGAGGAGGTCCATGGATTTTCTGAAAATGCGTTAACAGTCGTGACCCACTGGCTAAATCAAAACCTCCTAACGCTTAATGTAAAAAAAACTAAATTCGCTGTTAAAGTAACATCGCAGCCTTCTGATTCTTTTAAAATCCGCGCTCACACATGTAAAAGCAGACTGACACAAGACTGCCAATGTAGCCATATAGACAGAGCTTCTAATATAAAATATCTTGGTATAATGGTGGGAAGCTCTATGGGTTGGAAAGAACACATAGACGTTACCGTATCCCGCACCAGGCAGTTAGTGTATGTATTTAAAAACCTTCGGGATTCAGCGGACATAAAATGCTTAAAAACTGTTTATTTTGCTTTAGTACAATCAGTTCTTGCTTATTGCATAGCTTCCTGGGGCGGGTCTTAAACACATATGCTAAAACTTGAAAGAGCACAAAGATCAGTTCTCAAAGTTCTTTCACATAAGCCACGTAGATTCCCTACAACTGACCTCTACACTCTCTGCAAGGTCCCTACAGTTAGACAGCTATTTATATTGCACACAATTATCCGCAAGTATTCTACACTAAACTACGACTCCCAATTTGTAAAATCTAAACGCAGACCCGACAGGGTTTGTAAAGCAGTCTATCGTCGCACTCCATTAGCAGGTCGACACTATTATTGTGTTAGTGGCACTTTATATAACAAAATAAATAAAATTATTAATATTTACCCTCTACCTTCTCAACAATGAAAAATGAAACTTAACCCTATACTTGGCATTGTATCTGTACGGAAACATAGATTTAAAAAAAATATTGAGACTATTGACAATGTGTTGTGATATATTTTTTGCACAATATAAAAGCTAATAATGTATATAATTAGTAAAAAAATATTTTCTTGCTGTTGGCAACACTGAAATGACAGTAGCTCGCAAGATGGCGAACCGTGCGCAGGCGTCTACTTCACGGAAGGTAAAAAAATTAGATTTATTTAAGAATTTCCAAATGATTTGCTAAAATTATCTACTAATATTATGTGTCACAAACGTAACTTTATTCGTATGTGTTTTTTTATTGAAACTGGGTCTTTATAGTTTGTAATTTACCCATTTTCCCCAATGTATCTGTAGGAGCACACTGCCAAGTACGCAGTAAATTTGCAAACATTCGCTTAGTATCTGAGGAGATACACTGCCCGTTACGTATGAAATCATGTTGGTAAAATAAATTTTGTTTAATCAACAAGTTTATTACGACAATTTTATTATAGTATTCTTAAATTTTGTTAATATTTGATCGAGCGAGCGAAGGGAGCGAAGATATCAGAGTCTAAGGGGAAAATTTGGCGTTTGTATGTATAATTGTATCTATATATTGATATATAGATTAGCTTTGCTAGTATACTTAGCACTATTGTTTTATTTGTAATCTCTAATTTGAATTGTATTTTGATCTGCAGGTTCAACCACACAATCGTCGAATAAATAGCAGAGCTCAAAAAATACTTGCTCTTGTTCCCAAGGTGGGGGCTAAATCAGACTTAGAAGACAGTGACTCATCTGCCTATGAGTTACAACACTATCCATATCATTTTCAAACACACTCTAGTAGCAGTTCACCAACTCCATCATTGCCATCGTCGCTTTTAAATTTGAATCTGTTGAATTCAGATGAAGATGAAGAAATAGATAACGTGTTAGCTTCAACATCCTTACAATCGTTTCTGCCATCGCCAGCATTAGAAACTGCAAGCTCTCCCTCAATTCTGTCACCAAACCAATCTGGAGTTTTACATCATGGTAACAAATGCCTCAATCAGTTAAAATCATTTACACACCCACCTTCGCCGTTGGCAGTCTCATCTGTCCAATCACCGCAAGCCATCGCTTCGACTAGCTATGAACAAGTGCCATCACCATTATGCGTTCCTTCACCATCTACAGCTACGCGATCTAAAAAAGTCACAGCCCTGGCAAAAGACTTGCCAAAAAATAAAGCAATAAAACGAAAGAAATTGATGTTAAATTGGACCAGCAAAAAATTTAGTGGCGCAGCAGAAATCGAAGATGTATTATTTGAAACATCAAATGAGGGATTCACTCCTATTGACTATTTCAAACAATTTTTCTCTGATAATATCATATCTCTACTTACTGAACAAACAAATCTGTACAGTACTCAAGTGAAGGGTACATCGATAAATTTGACAGAAGATGACATCAAAGATTTCTTGGCAATTTTGATATTCATGGGGGTTGCAAAGTTGCCAGCTTATACAGATTACTGGTCCAATGAATGCCGATATAATAATGTTGCTGACATAATGACGTTGAAAAAATTCCAGATGATAAGACGTTACCTTCACTGTAACGACAATTTAAAAGATGACGGTGATCGATATTATAAAGTTCGGCCGCTTCTTCAAGCAATACGTGCCAACTGTTTGAAGATCGAAGAAGAGTCGCGATTTAGTATCGACGAAATGATGGTACCTCACAAAGGAAATAGAGCGGGAAGTCGGAAACAATACATAAAAAACAAGCCCAAAAAATGGGGATTTAAAATCTTTGTACGAGCAGGAGTTTCAGGTATCGTTTACGACTTTTTGCTATATGGAGGAGATGACACTTTCCGATTTCACCGATTAAGTGACGAAGAAAATAGCATGGGCTTAGGGTCGAAAGTAGTTTTGGCTTTAGCTCAGTCTATCCACCAACCCGCATGCAAGGTGCTTCGACAACTTCTTTACATCTATTGAGCTTCTGCAATATTTACGTAACCAGTATGGAATATTTGCTTTGGGGACAATTAGGCAAAACAGATTGCGAGGAGCTGAACAGAAACTGCCTACTGATAAAAATTTAAAGAAAAAAGGCAGAGGCTCTTTTGCGCAGGTGCAATGCAACAAAAATAAGGTTGTTGTTGTGAAATGGTTTGACAACAAATGTGTGACCGCAGCAAGCACATTTGTGGAAACTCGACCTGTACAGGTTGTAATGCGATATAAGAAAGAAGAGAGAAGAAAAATGCCTGTGACGTGTCCAAACATAGTAAAGGAATATAATTTGAACATGGGTGGTGTTGATTTGGCCGACATGTTAGTTGCACTTTATAGAACACCATTTAAAGGTCACCGATGGTATTTGCCACTAATTGCACAAATGATAGATATATCAATGAATAACGCTTGGTTGATGTACCGACGTGAGTTTGAAAAGACGCGACGTCGCAATATATATGGCAATAATAGCAACGAGCTGCAAAAGATGAAACCGATTAGCCTCAAAAAGTTTCGACTTGATGTTTACAAAAGCCTTCTGAAATTAGGAAGAACTAGCCACGTAACAAACGTACCCTCTACTGCAGTACCTGTTATCAAAAACCCATCAGCTGAAAGGCCTGTTGACGCAGTTCGGTTTGATCAATGTGGTCATCTTCCCACATTTTCATCCAAAGGAAGGTGCAAATATTGCACCAAAGGACAGACGAAAGTATTTTGCCAAAAATGTAACTTGAGGCTGTGTTTTTTGCCAGAGCGCAATTGCTTTCTAGCTTTCCATACAAAGTAATAACCTCATATGATAGAATAATATGATCTCATTTTTGTAATAGTTAACAGTAAAGTATTACTTAATAGTAATAAGTGTAGTATTATGCTTATATAAAAATATAATTACCAGAACTTCAAGTTCTATAATAGTGAGACTGTTGATTTATTTGATTATTTTCCTAAATGTTACAGCAAACTTTGAGACTGTTGATATGCTCAATTTATTTAATTTATAAAACTTGTAAAGTAGTTATTGTGAAACAAGTATAACATTGTGATCTCCTAATTATGTAAAGCTGTTTTATGATTAAAATATATAAAATATTACAAATAACTTATTTATGGCACACATGGCAGTGTATCCACTTAGATACAATTATTTTTGTTTGTAGATTGCTACCAACTTGGCAGTGTGTCTTGCAGGATACATTCTCTAAAATTAAAAGTAAATATAATAGATTTTATAAAATATTTTTTTTACCATGTTTATACGTCTAGTAATCCATATTACACAGAAAACATACATATTTTAAGAAAAAAAAATCCTGCCAAGTATAGGGTTAAAGACTGGCTACAATCATATCTTACATACGATGAAACGGAAGAGCTTGTGAAGTACACAACTTGACTACTACTACTTGACAACAAAACAAATAAATAAGTACCATACGTACACACCTTCACATACAAACACACACACCCTCAAACACACACGCACACACACACACTTGCAAGCATATACACTCAAGAGATATAAGACTTTAATATATTTATAAGAGAGATATAAGACTTTAATAGATTTATAACATTATTTTCATATCAACTTGTAATCATATTTCATATTAACTTGTAATCATATTTCATATTAACTTGGAATCATATTTCATTTTACCTTTTCTGTATATATGATAAGCCTGAGGAACTAAATGTACCGTAGTTTTTAAGGAGGAGGGCGTTGGTACATGCAACACAGTTTTTTTCAAAAACTTTCGCGGTTACCATCGTTCTTCAATAAATTAATGCTATCGCTTAAGTTCCAAATAAATAATTTGAATTTGAATCGATCCCGTAAGCAGCAAGATTTACTAAAAAGGGTGAAAAAAATATTTATACCTCAAAATTGAACCTATTTCAACACTGAAATTGAAATAACTCGTCGAAGTCAGTACCATGCACATAATATTATGATAATAGGTACTTTTGAACTATCATGGGTAGATACCATAATTATATTCAATGAGTTATTTCACACTTTTGAGTGTTGAAGTTGGTTCCAATGTGTTTTGTTAAATTTTGTTTTGTACTAAATTCATAATTTAACAGTTCACTTTTAAATATTATTCATAATAATTTACCATTTTTTAAATATTATTCATAATAATTTACCATTGTATAGTTAAAGTTAAAAATGATGACGCCCCCATAAATAAAAAATACAGCTCATAACATAAAGAACTTACTTCCTGAGAAGTATGAGAAAACTTATAATGATTTCATTTTCCTCGTAGGTGTATTATAAAGAACTATGTATCATTCGGGAGAAAGTTCTATTTCTGTTCTCGAGTTTCCTTATAGCTCTCCGCTGTGCGTCGGGCTTAAACATACTCTTGTACAAAAATATATAGTTTCCTTCCCTCGGTGTACAATGTTCTATTGATTGTTTGTTGATAACATATGAATTTATTTTATAAATATTTTTTTACTGTGCAAGGAAAATTCTAAGGTGGAAAATGAGTTCTGCGACGTCTATTTCGTCGTATTATTTTAGTCGTTCTAAGGTCAGTCATTCTTAGTTCACAAAGACGTCGTTACGACGCGACGTCCGTGACTACTATATTGGTCGGTACTTAATACGTCAATGAATGATGTCGGTGTGGCGTCTGTGACTGTCACGGATCAAGCACGAGGCCCACCTGATGTTAAAAATCTCTTGTGCCTGTAATTTATTATTGCATATCTTTTATTACCTTCCTCGATGTAAATATTCAAAACTCTATCCGAAGGGAGCTACCTCCGTTAACAAGCTGTACAACATTAGTACTACGGCTTTACTCAAAACCTAAAACATCTTTCATAAAGTCAAATATGATCTATAAATTAAGCTGGCTATAATTTACTGCCTGAAGGGAGCCGGGCTAGAAATGCAAGTCCTCCACCCCCTCCCCATATCTTCCTGTGAGTGTCGTAAGAGGTGACAAAAGGTGGTGACTAGACGGTGGGCAGCGGCCCCTTCTAAAGAGCTGCCCTGGCAGGCGTCTTGGAGATCAGTGTAAGATATTGCACTGATCTCCAAGACGCCTGCCAAGCGTGCAGATTATGGCAGGCAATGCATAATGGTGGAGTAACTTGTCCAAGGGAGAATTAGTTAGGTATACATCTAATGTGTTATTCATAGGTTGTTACTGTAAGTGTAAATATTATTACCACTAAACATAAGGAGAATAATACTTACGCTACGCTTCAAATCACGCAAACGTACGCTATTTGCACATTATTCACGTACACGCACTGTCAGTTCATAATGCCACTAAATATTATGAACCGTCCGTTTACTTGCGGACTAAACAGACACCACGATATGAAACGATGTCATCCATGACGTCACCTCCGACTGCTTAAAACGCTCACATAATACAGATAGCGCAGCGTGCGCAGAAACGTCAAACTCAAATTTGGGCAGGTAGATGAAAGGGTTCTAATTGTTGTGGATAGAGTTTACGTAAAATTAACTTGTTCACAAATTATCTTGACTGATATTGTCGATAAATGAAGTGAAGCTTATATTGGTTAATTGCTAAGGAGCAAATTGACAGTTGACAGATGTCAAAATCGCGGCTGCTAATCGGTTCAATTGTTTGCGTGCAAACCATGGGTCTATGAAATCTATAGATAGGAACTATTGTTTTATACAAACGATGGATTATACAAATGTATACAATATCGATGACACCGTATCAAATAACACTATCTTTTTTAACTCAGTAGTAATGGCTTTTCGGAAACATTTTGTGATGAAGATACAATCCGGGCGGCACATGCCACATTTCCCCATTTAATTTTCCAGGACACTGTTACGGGGTTTGTTTCCACAGCTGACAACATCTCAAAAAGTATGTAAATTTAGGAACGAAAAGGCAAAATCTAATAATAGTAAAAGCCATATGGGCGTTAATTTTGAATAATCTGCTAGAACCATTTCTAAACTTTTGAATTTGTTCTTCGACAAATGGTGACAAAGATTCGTCAAAAATCGGTAAACCCAAAAGACGGAGCGAACGTTTTTCTACTAATTTTATATTAGGCGCAAGTAAGTTGAATTTTTCAATTATCGAAATTTTATCCGGACAAGTATCACAAACAAAAAGTTCACATTTGGAAAAATTTAGTTCAAGACCAATAAGACGAAAATTGTCTATAAGTACTCGCAAGTCATTCAATACCGTGTTCGCATCGCCTCCTAAGGTTCCGTCATCCAAATACCAAACGTTAAGTTTTGATTGGACACGTTGAATTATTTAGTGGATGGCAAGGCTAAAGATGGCTGGTCCCAGAGGATCACCCTGTTGACATCCTACGGAAGATAATATAACGTTGTTATGGTATGTTAATTTTGATGGTTTGCCGTAACATTGCCAAAGAAAAGGGTATAATTCCGGAATTTTATCTTTCACTTCGGTCAAAAGGGTGCCTCTATCTAATGAGTTGAATGCATTTTTAACATCCACCTTCAAAAGCACATCTCCACAATTTTGAGCAAAAAATGTGCGAAGTGAATGTACAGCAGCCTCACAACCACCCTGAGAGCCAAAACCGAGTTGTAGTGGTTGAAAAAGATTATTTAATAAAGCAACCTTTTTCCTACAACCACATTTGGCTGTGAGGCGACGATAAGTGGTGCCTACTGCTATAGGCCTAATACCACCATCTATTTTATTAAGGGCACATAAATTCGCACCGTACAGAATTTCGGTAATTTCATTGTTGACCTGACCCGACAACATCAAATTAACCAAAGCCGCCACATCCCTTAGAAGTGTCTCGCCTACCTCACCAGAACTAAAAGATAAAATATCTTTTAAGTGCTGAGGCGTCAGGCCATCTAGACCACCGGCTGAGCCACTTCGAAAAGATGCCACGGCTGCAGAAACATCCTGTGGGGTCACCTCAACAATGTCATTATTTTGTTCAGGAGAGTCGGGAAGGTGGAGACCTGCAGTTGCAGGCGGATGCTTTTCTTTCTGATTGTATCACTCGAAAACAAGATGCGTGCCGCGTTTTTGATGTCACCATCATTAATTTTATTTTCTACTATTTGAATAGTAGCTGAATCGACATTATTTGTTTTTGTATTCCGCCGCAGTGGCGGAATTATTAAAGTTGAGCCAAAACATTGCTCTCCCCGTGCCTTGTATTTCACGCAGTTTTCCTTTACTCTAGTTGTAAGGGATTTTTTGTTAGAAGGATCAAAATTTACGTGAAATACGTGGTACGGGAATGCTAGAAGATGCTCCCAGGCTTGCCTAGTATTAGTAGCCAAAACGTTTTTAATCGAAGAAGATAACGATTGGGCAACAGAAATTCTCGCACCCCGAGGTATGCGTTTTATAACGGGAATATTATTTTTGTACGAGCTTAAAACCTCCCAAAACGGTTTGGCAGGGGTAGCAGGGCTCGCAACACTGCTACCACTTACTGTTAGATTATTTATTGGCGCCGAAAGGGGAATTTCCGAACTTTTATGACACCTTTTTAGGTGAATTTTGAGGCCTTTTTGACCTTTAAAATATCGAGCCTGGGGGCACTGCGGACACAACATCTGGCTGTCTTGCGATACAAAGGTCCCAACTACTGCATTCATTGTTTGGGTACAAAGCATTGTTCACAAAATAAATCAAAGCTTATCTTAGAATCTCTAGGGTGACGTCTCGACCCGGATGAAGTCTCGCGTCAACAACGTCGTCGAAGTCCGTAGTGCGCAGGTGTCGCAGGCAGCGTTGCCATGGAAACAAAAAATAACCGATTAGAAAATAATAAGCTAATGAAACTAACTACAGAGGCCCACAGGAGCCCTACAAACAATACCTCGCAAAATTCCAAGAGGAAGAATGCGGTTGATGGGCAGATAATGCCTATCTACTATCTGAAAATAAAATTAATTATTTTTTGTAAACAAATCTGAAATTTACTGACCTGTCAATTTCAATGATCATAGACAACTTCACATTATACCTCTTTAATATAAGTATGTATAAGAACTCTTTGAAGTTAGCTCTGATTTGTTGTTTGTCAAATACTTATGTTATGTGGAATAAACCCTAGATTCTATCAACAGGGATTATTATTTATAACAATTTATTTTAAACATTTGATAATTTTCTAGCATTAGGTGAAAAATTATCAGACGCAGTGAAATTACATCTTTTGATAAATTATATTTCTCCTGGTATATTTAAATACTTACATAGAAAAATGTGAAAAATATTGTGAAGCAATAGACACGCTAGAAGCAATATTTGTTAAACCAAAAAGTGAAATATTCGCTAGACACAAGCTTTCAACAAGGAAACAACAGGTAAATGAAACCATTGACCCATATATACAAGCTCTTCATGTTCTTAGTAGAGATTGTAAGTTCAAAGACACCAAAGCTGCTGAAAATGAAAAAGAATTCATTAGAGACGCCTTCATTCCGGCAATTGTATCTTCAAATATACGTCAGAGACTATAAGAAAATATTACCTTAAGCCTAGACGAATCATGTAATCAAGCAAGAGCTCTAGAAGCTGCGAAAATACAAACAGAAGTTTATGCAGCACGATTATTACAGGTGCCATTTGCAGCTGCAAGTAACTCAGATAGCTCTCAGTCTTTCCAAAATATTTGTTACTTTTGTGGAAAATCACGGAATCCTCGCCGTTTTTGCCCAGCCATAAAAGCAACATGTCTGAAATGCGGCAAGACTGGCCATTTTGCTACTGTACGCAAAAGTTCACCTAACATACATTATCATCAATGACGACAGGAGAAGATACAGCTTCATGCATTCAACTAGCAACAACTGGTCTTCAGAAGTGTATGATACCTATATTTGTCAATAAAATACCAGTAAAAGCACTTATTGATACAGGTAGCACTGCAAGTTTTATCGATAAAGAAATCATTAAACAGTAAAGACTACCGACAAAACCATGGTTTCGAGAGGTGACAATGGCAACTTCGAATTTAAAAACTGAAATAAAAGAAGCATGCTTTGCAAATGTAAGCATAAACAACCATGAAATACCTAATATACCTTTAAGGGTGATGAAAGGTTTATGTACCCAAGTGATTATAGGTCATGATATTCTTAAACAGCATTCAGAAATGACAATTGAATTCGGAGGATCTCAACCACAACTAAGGCTATGTGCTTTGAATCAAGCTAAGATAGAAGCTGTAAATTTATTTTTAAATGTATCATCTGATTGCAGACCTATAGCAATCAAATCTCGTAGACATACACCAGATAACCAAGCTTTTATCCAGGATGAAGTACAGAAGCTGCTATCAGAAGGAATCATTGAAGAAAGTACTTCTCCATGGCGTGCTCAAGTACTTGTCACTTCTGACACTCATCATAAAAAAACGTATATGTATTGATTACTCCAGAACTATTAATAAATTCACTTACTTAGATGCTTATCCTTTATTTACATTGAAGAACTAATTTTGAAAGTATCCAAATTCAAGATATTCAGTAAAATTTACTTGAAGTCAGCATATCATCAGGTATCTATAACGTCAACTAATAAACCAATGACGGCGTTCGAAGCTGCAGGTAATTTGTATCTATTTTGTCGCATACCGTTTGGCGTTACAAATGGAGTGGCTTGATTCCAAAGAACAATTGATTCAATCTTACGAGAGTCGAAGCTTGATGGAGTGTATTCTTATGTCGATGACATTACGATTTGTGGATTAGATCGGAAGGATCATGATCAGAAGTTAGCAGAATTCATGAAAGTTGTTGACAAATATAACCTCACGATTAACAAGGCCAAAAGTGAGTTTTCTATAAAGAATCTATGTATACTGGGCTACAATATAAACGATGGGGTAGTTAAACCAGACAAAGACCGCTTGGCACCACTCTTTGAAATGTATGTACCTGAAGATTCGGCTTCACTTAGGCGTTCTATTGGAATATTTTCACATTATTCGAAGTGGATACCTAATTTTTCGAATAAACTGCAAGCACTTACAGAAATTGAACATTATCCTCTAAATGACAAACAGATTGCAGCATTTCAGAGTCTTAAACAAACTATATCAAACGCTTCATTGTCATCAATTGACCTGAAGGAACCATTCACTGTCGAAACTGATGCATCAGCACACTCTATTGCAGCTTCTTTAACTCAAAATGGCTAAAAAAAAATGCATTTTTCTCAAAGACGTTGAACGAAAGTGAAAGGAAATATCCAGCCATTGAAAAGGAAGCTTGTGCTATTATTGAAAGTCTTAAAAAATGGAGACACTTCTTACGTGGACGACAATTTTATTTAATAACTGATCATAAATCAGTGGCGTTCATGATGAAAGGTCATGCCAGTAAGATAAAGAATGAAAAAAATCAAAGATGGGGCATGGAGCTTGCTAATTATACGTTTGATATCACATACCGGAGTGGAAAGGAAAATATTGTGGCTGATGCTTTGTCGCGTATGAAATCAACGATGATGGTATTATGAAACTACATGAATCTTTGTGCCATCCCGGGGTAACACGTCTAATGCACTGGGTGAGAATAAAGAATCTCCCATATACCGCTGAAGAAGTACGACGTACAGTAATGGCTTGCAGAATATGTGCAGAAGAGAAACCAAAATTTAATCGAAATACATCTGGCAATTTAATAAAAGCAACCACTCCTTTTAAAAGATTGTCACTAGATTTCAAAGGATCATCCTCTAGCTCAAACAAATATATTCT
Source organism: Plagodis pulveraria (assembly GCA_963890685.1). Lineage (NCBI taxonomy): Eukaryota > Metazoa > Arthropoda > Insecta > Lepidoptera > Geometridae > Plagodis > Plagodis pulveraria. The sequence continues at coordinate 24,185,041 of OY982967.1, forward strand.
TACAATAATTGATGAATATTCCAGGTTTCCGTTCGCATACGCCTGTAAAGATACTAGCTCTGCGAGTGTTATAAACAGTTTAACTGATCTGTTTGCCATGTTTGGTATGCCATGTATGATACACACTGATCAGGGAGCAGCCTTCATGTCCAGAGAACTGAAAGAATTCTTAAATTCAAAAGGTATAGCAACTAGTCGTTCTGCTCCTTATAATCCACAGTGTAATGGCCAAGTAGAACGTTGAAATGGTACATTATGGCAAACAATACGACTTGCATTAAAAAACTAAAAACTTGCCTATACAAATGTGGGAAAATGTAATAACAAATACTTTTAAAATATTTTAAGAAAACATCAAATTAATATTTTAATAAAACACTTAAAAAATATAAAAATATATCTAGTGACAATTCCGCTTAATTTTCCTGCTAAGCCGACGTGACGTCACAAACGCCACGCAGCCAAACCGGAAGAATTTTCGACGCGTTTCGCTTCTACACGAAGCATCCTCAGGAGGTCTTGACTCTTCGAGCGCACGATCGAGAATGAGCGGCCGGCGGCTCGGCACGCCTTTATATAGACGGGCTGAGTTAGCACGCCTTTGTCTAGACTCGAGCGTAATATAAAAAATATTTTAAAAGTATTTGTTATTATTAAAAATGGATTTCCGCAAAGTAACGCCTGAATCTATTCATTATCTGTGGGAAAATGTGTTAAAACAAGCTTTACACAGTATTCGATCCCTGCTATGCAATACAACTAATATGACTCCACACGAACGTATGTTTACTCATCCCAGACGATCATCTTCGGGACAGTCACTACCATCATGGTTCCAAATTGATAAAGTTTTGTTGAAAAAGCATGTACGCAACAAACATGACCCACTTGTAGAAGAAGTTGAAATGGTTGAATCGTCTCCAATGAGTAGTAGAGTACGATTATCAAATGGTCGAGAAATTATGGTTTCAAAAAGACACTTAGCACCAAGGGGTGAAGGTGCAGAAGGTATTGAGATCCGATCGGAATCTGATACTGAGGAATACCATGACTCCGAAGACTTGATGGTAACACCTGCTCCACCTGCAGAACCTCCTCGGAGATCAGAAAGGAATCGGCACTCTCCAGCATACCTCAAAGACTACGAAACTTAAGGAGGGAAGAATGTAGTATACTTCACATTATACCTCTTTAATATAAGTATGTATAAGAACTCTTTGAAGTTAGCTCTATGATTTGTTGTTTGTCAAATACTTATGTTATGTGGAATAAACCCTAGATTCTATCAACAGGGATTATTATTTATATCACTCTTTCAATTCATTGATATTCACCTGTGCCGTGGTTCGTTCTTCAAATCAAAGTTTCCATCGCGTTTAAACGAAAATCACACGGTGCGTTTATTAGCAGTCCCCTCTCAAAACGCAACATTGATATTTCGAGCTGTTTCTGCCACGTTAGTTCCGCGTCGGAACTCGTATTCAAAAATCACTCGAATGTTAAAAGTATCAACTCGTAGTATCATAACAACTGAAAGTCGATAGTCAAATGTTGCACATTTTCCAAAAGAAGAAATCCCATAGGTACCATGTGAAAAAAGTTTCAATCAAAAATCGCAAACCATGAAGGTTCTATGTCAATTTGAAGTACCTATTACAATAAAACGGAAATTTCATACTTTAACCACTCTTACATAATAAAAAGTTCAGTTTTAATACATTAATTTATACGGGTCTGGTCCGACCGGTTTTTTCTGCAAATATATAAACAACTTTGCTACGACGCAATAAAGAGCAATTCAAATAGCACTGCATAGTACCTAGAACTCTAACATTCACCTACAAGGCTCTTTCTATCGCGTAGCTCATATCTCTTCTGAGGCGGTGTTTGGCTGTACAGTCCCACCAACTTATCTGTTCAAGTGGCAGAAAAATGAACTAAAACTTTCCCTCAAATTGTGACAGTTGTAGTTGATTTCCTTGACCAGTAGCGCCCTCCAAAACTGCACAGTTAAGTTGGTGGTACTATACTGGAGTTACCGATCAACACTTCAGGCGCGTCCCGCTTGCCTTGCCCATACGGTCAAACACGCATGTGTGTTTTGTACATATTATTATAGTATTTTACCAAAATATAAGTATTTTCCGAAAATACCATAATACGTAAGTCGTAACTACTTTTACATAATATTGATTTTGGTACCGATGTAAATAAAATACCGATTATGATAGTGATCATTTAATTACAAGTTGGTAATGTTTGCGGCATCTTGGATGGAGACTTTCCAATCAGGACAAAAATTCCCTAAGCCCATTTCTGGGGAGGCTTCTATGTATTTGCATTTGAAAACTGGTGAACCCTAATATTAGTTGGAATGCTTTTACATGGTACCAAGCAAGACTACGAAGTATAAAATAGTGTGGCTAGTACCATTGGTACTAGTGGCACTATTTTCTATCACCAGTACTGTCAATGGTACTAGTATAGTAACACTACTACTAAGTAACACTAGTCTATGGAAAGTTGCTTATAAAAATTATAACACATTCAAAATCTATACTTATAATAAAACTGTAACAGGTCCAATTCTGTACATTGAAGATATTTTGCGAAAAAAAAATTGAGAGCACTCTGTAGCTGATACTGATGCCAAATCTGTATTTTTTTTTATTTTTGTCTGTCTGTCTGTCTGTCTGTCTGTATCCCGGCCGCGCATCACTCCAAAACTACTGAATGGAATTCAATGAAACTTAACACGATTTGAGTTCATACTACAAAGAAGGTTATTGTATACTTTTTATCCCTAAATTCAGCACGGTTCCCTCGGGAAAGGGGATGAAAGTCAAAATGTACACTAAGTTGTAATTTATTAACGCGTAGTCCGATTTCAATTATTCTTTTTTGTTAGAATAGTGATAAGTGAGCACGGAACCCCATGGGCCGCCCGGCACCCCACGGGCAGCCCAGCACCCCATGGGCTACTGAATGGAATTCAATGAAACTTAACACGATTTGAGTTCATATCACGAAGAACGTTATTGTATACTTTTAATCCCGAAATTCAGCACGGTTCCCTCGGGAAAGGGGATGAAAGTCAGAATGTACACTTAGTTGTAGTTTATTAACGCGTAGTCCGATTTAAATTATTATTTTTTTGTTAGAATAGTGACGAGTGAACTCGGAAGCCTACGGGCAGCCCGGTACCCCATGGGTAGCCCAGCACCCCATGGGCAACTGAATGGAATTCAATGTAACTTAACACGATTTGAGTTCATACTACGAAAAAGGTTATGGTTTTGGGCGAGGGGAGGCCTATTTATCCCGAAATTCAGCACGGTTCCCTCGGGAAAGGGGATGAAAGTCAAAATGTTACTTAGTTGTAATATATGAACGCGTAGTCCGATTTAAATTATTCTTTTTTGTTAGAATAGTGACGAGTGAGCTCGGAACCCCACGGGCAGCTCAGCATCCCACGGACCATCTGGCACCCCAAGGGCAGCCCGGCACCCCACGGGCATTCCAGCACCACATGGGTATACCGGCACCCCACAGGCACTCTTGCACCCCACGGGCAGCCCAGCACCCCACGGGCAGCCCAGCACCCCATGGGCAGCTCGGCATCCCACGGGCATCTCGGCATCCTTATTTAGATTTGCCAGCTTGCTAAGATAAAACTCTAAAATCTGGAACATTCGCCACAATACTTTTTTGGAGACTGTGAAATGGAAGTGTACAATCTAATATATTTTTGATCTACCGCCAAACATGGAGAACCTCGGCAAAAAGATACCGTTTTATAATCGAAATTACAAAGAAACGCACAAAGTACCTACTTTGCTTCAATTATTGTGCGAACCGCGAAGGAACTCTCTGAGTTACTTAACTATTGTCTTCTGGAAAAACAAGCTGGGAGTTATCAAACCCAAAGTAAAAAGCTCCTTTCTGAGCTATGCTTTACTAAGAGTGCTTCACCACAGACCACAGCGTCGCTTAATTTGAGATAAACAGTGCTCAAATGTGAATAATTAGTTTGCAGCTACGGCAATCGCGAACGAAGTCGCAGGTACAGCTAGTCTTTAATAAAGTGAAGTCTTGCTTGGATAATGATGATTGCTTATATTATAAAATTATAAATCATTCAAAATATTTAATGAAGTGAAGTCTTGCTTCATTATAACTATTGACAACCCTAGCTAAAGTTAACAAATATTAGGTATTTGAAGCAAGCAATAATGGCCAAACGGTAATATCTATGGACTGCCGTGCCGCAGGTCCATGGTTCGATCCCCACCGCGCCGGCTTGAGCTTCACCGCATGTTGGAAGGGCATTTGGCGAATTTTTGCCTGGCTAGGTACCACCCTCAAGTAGAAAATCTGTCGTGAGGCACCTGAGAATATGTTCCGGCAGCATTCCTTGAGAACCAGTAAAATTACGGGCACATGACACTTAACAACTGTATGACTCAGTGTGACGAGCGCAGTGTAATTCGTCATTTGTAACGAAATGCATCTTTTATAGGCAGATGTTAGTCCACTTCGCAATTGTTCCGCCACGTTAAAAAAAAAAAGATTTATTTTTGTAACACAGAATAATAGTTTATATAGGTACATACACACACACACACATAAAATCACGCCTCTTTCCCGTAGAGGTAGGCAGAGACCACAGATTTCCAGTTTACTACGATCCTTACAGGTCTCTTTCGCTTCATCTAAACTCATCAATCCTTTCATGCATAAGCGTCGGTTTAGGGTACTCCTGACCTGACCTTTTTTCAGAACATCTTCAATCTGATTTTGCAACATTCGCGTAGGTGGTAGGTAGGCCTTCGTTTCTATCAATATAACAAAAATGCTAGTTACTTTTTAACATTATGCAATGGAGAAGCGTCTATATGCATCAAAATTCAATGATAGGTTCCTAAATTCCCGCCAGTCCCAGGCTCGCAGCATAGTTTGCTTAGCTGTTCTTAACCGATCAGCAAAGTTAGCAAGGTCCGCCGCGGTCATGAGTTGGATGTGTGACCGCTAGTAACATTACTACTGAGTGTTTCGGAGGGCACGTCAAACCGTCGCTCGGTCCCGGTTATTGTCTTAGGATGGCAGTCGTTATAGCATGGTGGTTGGGCATTTTGCGAATGCCCACTTGGCTAGCTACCACCCTCAAGTAGAAAATCTGTCGCCAAGCACCTAACGGTGTGTTCCGATAGCTATCCTCAAGAGCTAGTAATTCTAGATTAGTCTGAACAACATCTTCGCTTACCATCAAGTGAGATAGTGGTCAAAGGCTAACTTATCATGCAGAAAAAAAAAGAATTCAACCATATATAGTGGGTTCTACCCTATATACACGGTGGTAGCGCTTTTTGAGAATGCCCACCTGGCTAGCTAGCTATTTACCACTACAACCCGCAAGTAGAGATATTTACCAAACACCTCACAGTGTGGGGTAGCTGCCCATGAAAGGCAGTTCCCATTATAGATTCAACCTGTTTACTTTATCTTTTACCACATGATCTCTTGTCATCTGGTGTGACTATGGTCAAGGGTAGCTTATCTGTGCAGGAGGTCCATGGTTTGAATCCTGCTATGGGATTGAGCTTCAATGCTTGGTGGAAGGGTTACGATCTTACGTATTGTTGGCAAAAAAAAAACAGTCATATTAAAGAATAGAAGCAATATATATATATAACTGTGTGGATACTGCTTGGCGGCTGAATTATTGGAGTTGGTACTCATCCATTCCCACCATTATCTATGGAATTTTTCGCTAGCAATCCTACAACCAATTTATCTCTCAAAATCGTTTCCAGATAAAACTACATCCATTGCATTACATATCAACAAACGCTTTAAGGGTCCCGTGCCCAAAAGGCAAAACGGAGCCGTAATAGTACCTACCTATGTAATTACAAACATGGTATTTAGATATTTTGAATAGAATATTGACCGAAAAATTAATATTGGGCTATAAATTCAATTAATTCATTTTTGAGCAGCTCCAATATGAAGGTGGTGAAAAAACAAATTTTGCACCCTATCATGTAGCGTGTTATGTGCAGACTACACATCTTAGACTAATAAGCTCTAGACCGCAGTAGACAGAGTCAGAATATATTTATTGTCAACTGATAAAATTATACAAGTCGAAAAACTGACCGTCATATGGAGAGTTTATTAAGACAAATATTTACATTTTTATATACAAAAATAGGATATAAATTATTGTAAACCATATACTCTAGAGCTTATTGAGACATTTTTATTTTTGTGCCTTATTGGTTAGCCTTTGACCACTATCTCACCTGATGGTAAGTGATGATGTGGTCGAAGATGTTGTTCAGGCTAACTTATAAGTACTGGCTCTCAAGGGGAGCTGCCGGAACACACCGTTAGGTGCTTGGCGACAGATTTCTACTTGAGGGTGGTAGCTAGCCAGACGGGCATTCGACAAATATAAATAACCGGCAAAGTTCGAGTCGGACTCGCGCACCGAGGGCTCCATACAAACCTGTAGTAGTTAGCTATATATTATGTAAAAGTAAGGGTATTTTTATTGCTAAATGAAATCCATAAATTTTAAAATTATTTTTATACATATTATGATGTAATGAAAAATGTAAGCTTTTAACAATTTCCCCTTTATCTATGCAATTAGATGTTGCTTTGTACTAAATTTACACATTCTAAGTTCACAGGAAGTACCCTGTTATGATTCCCTAGCGAGCGTTGAAAATTTGCGGCATAAACGGCTATATCTTTTGATTCCATTGGAGAAGTTTGATTTTTTCACAGCTCCGAAGGACAGTAGACCTGAGTATTTGAAATTAATTTCAGCTTGATTCCTCCACACGTTCCTGAGAAAAAGGGTCTTGACAGCAGTCTGACAGACAACAAAGTAATCCTATAAGCGTTCCGTTTTTCTCTTTTGAGGTACGGAACCCAAAAAATTTAGATATATAAAGTATTGACCAAATTGAAATTATTAACTAAGGGCTCTAAATAAGGGCTTTCATCTGTCTGTTTCAATATTACTTTGTAATGAAATCTGTAAGCCACCCGAATAAAAGTAAAATAAAATAGATCAACATTTCACATAAAATATGCTGATTTCAAGTTTTATATTACAACTCATTCATAGTTATACATTTGAAGCAGTGATGACTCACTGGCATTGGCTATGGACTGCCATGCAGCAGGTCCATGGTTCGAATCCCGCAGCGGGCTTGAGCTTCACCGCATGCCGTTTGCGCACCGTTTTGCCAATGTCCAAGGCGAGCGACCACCCTCAAGTAGAAAATCTGTCACCAAGCACCTAACAGTGTGTACCGGCAGCAGTATTTGAGAGCCAGTAAAATTACAGGCACATGAGACCAAACCACTGTATGTCTCTGGGTGACGGGCACAGTGCAATTCGTCGTTGACGAAATGCATCTGTTATAGGCAGAGGTTTAGTCCACTTAACATCAGGTAGACCTCGGGCTTGTTCTGTTACAATTACATTAAAAAAAAAATATGTAACATCACATACAGTGCTGACCATAACTTGTGTTCTGAGTAGCTCATACTTTTTAAGGTTATATTGATTGAAGAAGGAAACTAATGAACCCAATTGTTTTTAGGTCCAAACATATTTATTATAATGTATAAGTCAACATTATTTTTGTTTATCACAAATCAATAACATGCTAATGACTATAATGTTAGAAAGTCAAATACAAATCACTGGCTATAATGTATTAGTAAATTTATAATATACAGTTTCTAACAACAAATAATTATGAAATGTCAAAGAAATTTTATGGTACTAAGGAACATAGGTACCTACACAAATTATTATATTCTGCAATAATATAAATGTAATTTGTAGAGCGCATAGATTTTTTCTGATGCCATGTTATAAGTTTTTGACCTACAGTTACTATATATTATTATTTATCAATTTAAAACAATTAAACCGTCTCCGCTTTGGTTTTCTGCATCTGCATCTGTATTGACTTCATTTGGTTCGAATTGAATAATATGATCTGGTTCAGTCTGTAAATTCATCATTAACACACGTCTAACAGTATCTGCATTATCATACATGCCATACTCTGCTTGCCACAGTATCGTAGTAATCAATTGTTGTAAATTTCCACGTGTCCGAGGAGTATTTACCTTTCTAAGTTTATTTGCAACATATTCACCAAACACAGAATACTCATCTTTTGTATTGTTACTTGGTTCATAGAATATCTTTTCGGGATTTGGTGTCATGTAAAACCCTGGCAGACCCGTAGGTGATGCAACTTCTCTCTTGATCTTACGGAACTTTCTCTTCCGCTTAGGTTTTGGCTCAAAAGTCTCTATGTGAGTTATTCGATAAGGATCTTCTTCCAGCCATTCCTCATCTGATTGCTGTTCTCCATGCATTTGACGCACTAAGTTTAATGTTGCGGTGTCATTCTCAGCATCAGTGTCAGAGTCATCATTTACATCCACCTATAAGAAACACTTTAGTTGAGTACATACCAATAAAATAATACTTAGGTCACTCATTGATTTTAGGCAAACATAATGTATGGATAGTTTGAGACGGATGAGAGGTGTAGTGTTACTTAATATAGCCTGACAGTCAAATCTTCATTTATCTAAATAGACAATTATTGTAAAAGGTGAACAATATGTGTTGTGCTCAACTTAGTTAAGGCAAAAAATAATACTATTGATTAACAACTGCTGAGTAAAAACTTACATTATGCTTGCAAAATTATCTCAAAAGAAAAAATATGTTGATTACTGCATTGTGCAAGGTTGGATTCGAACCCATAACACAATATGGCTAGGACATGATTTTGTAACGGAGCCACTGTACAAAATCACAGCACATTATTAAATGTGCTTCAGCTGATGATGTCTCAAGAACAAATTAAGTCAAGCTAATCATAATTTACTTGCATCTTCAACAAAAATATATGTTTAAATGGTTCTAAAATAGATTATCGCGGACGGATCTGAATATCTAAAGCTCAGCATCCCAATCCCTACTAAAATCGGTAAATAACTTGCAGTTACTAACTACGATCGTGCCGTGAGTCGATATCTCGGCGGATATAAGGAATCTCTTTACCATCGTAGTAGGTACCTACGTATTGATTCGATTCGACTCGACCTGATAATTGATAAGAAAGAAAAACATGCATCAATCAACAAAAAGAATGTGGTTTATACCCGCTGAATTTCTATTTTAGGCACTATCCCATCCCCATCCATCACATTTTCGTTATGGACTAACACAGAATAACGTACATTTTTATTAGCACTTCCTCTTGCTTTGTACTTTTTGCGCTTCGCCGGCGTGCTGGATTTTGTTGCAGACCCGGTGACTGAATCTTCTATTTGGAAGCTTGATTCATCTAATGTACCATTTTCCGAAAGCTCCCATTGTATCGGATGCTTATTGATCAAATGCACACGTAAATTTGTAGTATTCCCAAAGTATTTGTATTGATTATCACACAATTTACACACCACTGCGACGCATCTTTTATTCTCTTCGATTCTATCGAAGAATTTCCATACAGCAGACGAGATTTTCTTCATGTTGTTATCGTTCAGTGATTCGACTGATTAGATATCAATTTGCCGCCGAAATCTTGAACTTAAACCGATTATTATTTAGAGATATCGATTCAGAAATATCACGAGTTGAGTAAGTTGAAAGCACAACAAAATGGCGATCGAATAAAACTATCGCATCGCTCGACGCTCGTGTCGTCGGTCGAGTCGAAGCAAAGCACCCGAGAAAAACCGACCTTCATTCGATATTGCGCCCAACCGCCGAAGTGACGCGGTTCTCGATTACTTTGCGTTGATAACAATGAGCAATAAGAAATTAACTTTATTTTGTCAGCTTTACAGTACACTTTTATCTGCAGTAGTAATTTTTTCGAATAATAGTATTTATCTGTCTCCTTTTTACCGACAAAAACGATATCATGTATCTCTTTCACACGCTTTCCAGCAAAGGTTCATTCAAGCTTGGCAACATGACAAAAAATTTACATGTACTAAACGTTTCGTTTTACATGTTTGTTGAAGCTCTGGCCCGCAACAGAAGGCGACAAATAAAGATTAATAAGTATTAAAATAAGAATACCTTCTTTATGATGTGGTTAATGTATAATGATGAATATTCATATGCACCATAGATGGTAAACTCAACTTCAACTTCTTTTTTGTAGTGGCTTCCGTGGTGTTGCCACAGTTTCACCAGTGACGAGTCGCACGGATAGAGTGGAAACAGATGGTAAACTCCCGTCAGTGGCGGGAAATTCAAATTTTAAGCAGTTTCATCTCGCTTCTAGTTTTCTGTGTTGTCTGGCAGAGATAAGAAAAATGTTAATATTTTTAATTTTTTTTTTTACAATTTAACATTCAGTTTTTAATAAATATGATAAATATTAAAACAATCTAATTTACTTCTTAAAAATCTTGCTTGGTAGTATTTTGCGTGTCCGCCTGGCTGACTCGTGCAACTAGCTTGTACTTGTTTTGTATTTGGACAACAATAAAATTATATAAGTAGGGTAAGCAGGGGGAATGCCGCTCACCGGATAATGGCGCGCACCTCTATAAGTCTATGAAAATGGTGCATAGCCACATGCCACCATACGAAAACGGGGGCGGGGAAGGGTCTCTAACGCAGTGTTGCCAACCGTACGAGGTTTCTCGTACAGTTACGAGATTTCTGGTCTTTCGTACGAGGTACGAGGACGATATTATCCTCGTACAATTATGTACGAGATTTTGAGTTATGAAACTTTAAATAACAATTTTCATTGCAGGGAACATTTATGTCAACATGTTCAATAGACCCTGATATCGCCTCACTCGAACTTAATCAATTTCTTTATAATTTACCAAAATGGAACCATATTTGTTTGATTAATTGCCTTCATTATATTGCAACAGAGATAGAATACGTTATAGGTAAGGAGGGTTCCTCTACCCTCCATAGTTATAGGTCGTCATAGTCTGTGGTACAAACTACAAAGTATGTAAATTATTACGTAAGTTATCTATTTTTAAGCCAAATATTTTGTCGTTATACATACACAATGAAGACGATTTAATTTTTAATAAATAGTAATGTTTTATTTGTAACAAACTTTCAAAAGAAGCGTTATCTGTATAAAACATCTTTTAAATGCTTTTTTCTTTATTCTATCATATTTTTCACATAATATAACGAGGTTCGAAAGCTAAAATACGAGATTTTTATCTGCTTCTGTACGAGGAAAAAAATTCAAAGGTTGGCAACCCTGCTCTAACGCGCAGCGACGCGAACGGGCTGTGAGCTCGTGGCAAGCGACGACGGTGAAGTGCGTTTGTTTGTATGCGGCTGCGCTGAACTAATTGTCGCCGGAATCTTTTTTCGGTAAGTTCAAAGTTTTGATATGTATTCAATTATTAATATAGCTTTCTTAGGTACTTAATCATCCTATTTTATGATGAATAATTCAATTTTCAACAATTCCTTTTCAATGTTTGTTTAATTATTAATAAAAGTTAAATTGTAAACGACCGTTTAGGGTTATCCCGCTCACCTGAGCGCCATTACCCCTTAGTGACTTATTTTTTAATAGAAAATAATAAAGAAACTTCATTTTTTTCATTCTCGATCGTGCGCTCGTAGAGCCTCCTGAGGATGCTTCGTGTAGAATAGAAACGCGTCGAAAATTATTCCGGTTTGGCTGCGTGGCGTTTGTGACGTCACGTTGGCTTAGCAGGAAAATTAAGCGGAATTGTCACTAGATATATATTTTTAAGTGTTTTATTAAAATATTAATTTGATGTTTTATTAAAATATTTTAAAAATATTTGTTATTATTTATTATATAAGGCTGATCTCAGGTACCAATACAAATATTTGATGCTATTTTATAATTATATATTGTAATTTAATTGTATACTTTGATCTCATGCTTATTTGCAAATTATAATGGATATTACTTGTTATATTGCAAAGAAACGGGTTTGGGCGTCATTACCCCTTCGCCTGAGCGGCATTGCCCAATGACAGGGGCAATGACGCACAAACCTATTTTTTTTTTAAATGATTACTTCTGCTAATAGTTCTAAGATATATACGATTCCTATTAAAAAGTTGATTATTTTATAGTTAAAGTTTATGTTAATGTTTCAAATTTTAAAATATAACAAATAATTTCAAAAATATAGTGTGTTTTCCTTAAGTGAACGCCATTCCCCCTTCTTACCCTACATAAATTAAATTTTTTGTGTGTGTTTTCTCACACGATACATTTTAACAAGGTCTCCATTACCACACTGTTTCGATCTTCGTCATCTGCGTAGTATGTGAAGGTTCCAGTATGCCGTGAAACTGCAACGACTGCGTGCGGTACGCTCTCGTGCAGTTTCATGCTGCTTTTGGTCTTGATGGAGTATGAATTATAACATGGGTTAAGTTTTATGCTGCATATGCTGAAAGTGCTTAAACTATTTAAAAGATCTGGAATAATATGAAATAAGGAGCCTAAGAGTTTTTTTTTTCATTTAGAAAAAGTGATATTGGCAATATAACAAATATAGTCATAGAATAAATGTACCAAACCATAGAACTGCAACCTCTTTTTGACGCGTTTGAGCACGGCTGGAGTAGCCGATTTGGTGACTCAGACCGTCTCAGTATCTGCTGAGCATATACTCGTGTTCCATTAAGCCGGACTCGAATGTGATTATAGAACTATTTAGAGTTTGAGTCTAGACCCATATTTTGACGTAATGAAGTTTGAGTCTAAACTCAAAATCGTTTCTGAATTTCAGAAAGAGTCCGCAGGGGCTGGAAGCTCATGATATTTTCTAAAACTTATCAGAGCGATTGATAATTAATAAATTAAGCGTTACATTGCGGAAATCAATAAACAAATTACACACAAATAAATTTTAAATTAATATAACGGAAATCATAAAAAAAAATCTAGCGACAATTCCGGCAAAATTATTGATAAGTATTTTCTTACAATATTTTTAAATAAAGAGCACGGATTGGTACGAAGCGGCGAGGTTGCGGTGCATAGAACAATATACTACTCCTACCGGAGGTGCGGTGCAAGGATTATCGTACTTAGTATACCGGTCAGGCGTAGACCCGTATGAGAAAGAGTTTACCCATTGTTTAGAGGTTCCAACTAAAGGTAAAACTTATGTTAAACACTCGACAATTTGACCAAACCTTAGAGTGAACTACCAGAACGAGTGTGTGCGATGGAACTGGTAGGAGGATTTCAGAAACTATAAAACTTGGGAATATCCAAATTTAAATACTGCCAGTGAAAAAAAAAATTCAAACGCTTATATCTCGGAAACTATACGATATAGGAGGAGTATTCCTACCAAAACGATTCTTAGGCCTTAAAGAAATGTATGGGAAAACTAAAAAAATAAGGTTTTTTTAATATTGGCAAAAATAAGAAAACTGAAAATGTTGTGAAAGTGGATGGCATATCTCGGAAACGGTAATATGTAGATGTAGAGTTAGAGAGAGGTACAAACACTATACAAATATTATAGGGAATCGGAGAGCTGTCAAATGACACTTGTCAAACGAGTACGTTTTATTCTTCATTTAAATTTGAAGTATTTTCCCTACATTTTGAACGTTTTGGCACTTTTTGAGGGACTTTAAACTGAATTTATTGAGCGAGCTAGAAGGATGACGTACCCACCATGCCGATGTCCAAGCTGTTGGTAACGAGGCAAAATAGTCAAATAGATAATATGCAAATTGTTTGAGACCCGGGAAAGGACATAGGATAGTTTTTATCCGACTGTGCAAAAAGAGGTTAATGGTTTAGCGCGATAGCAGACATAAGCGCGGGCGGAGCCGCAACTGGAAAGCTATTATTGTATATTCCAAGGTGGAAGAGATGTCTCTTCCGCCTTCCTCTGCGGACTGGTATAGTGTCGAAATCATGGAAGCTCGCAAATGTACAGTATGTGCCCAAGAAAGACCAAGGCGCAAACCTTGCTTACTGCAGTCCTATACAATCACTCAAATATTTTCTTCAGTATTAAACAATGGGCTCCTGATATAGTAAATGATTTCCTTAGTAGCCGTAGGTACTATCGGTACGGTTTCGCCGAAACCAGTCAACCTGTTTGTGTATGCCACTCATATCTGGAGTAAGACCATTATATAAGTATGGAGAAGCGCTTGCCACCTCTCTTGTTATCTATATCAAAGGGGGGACCATGTCAAGGTCTGGTTTTGACAATAAGCTGGAAGCTTATATAAGCCCTACAGCCAATCCGCTGTTTTGTGCTCTTTGATTTCCGACTTCTTGAGGGAAAGATGGTTAGGAAATTGTTCTTGATGGGTATTCTTCCGATAATTTAGCAATAAGTGGCGGGGTACATCAAGGATCTGTTCTTTACTAGGTATATCATACGACCTTGCTTGAAATCATAAATAGAGATATACTTAGAAGGGAAGCTACATCATTATGAGAGTAGTGTTTCCGTAATGTACTTCTTTTCAGATGAAGTCTAGTAGGTACCTAGTCTGGTAGATAGTCGCACCGTCACGAAATAGATATTATAATAAAATTAGGACACAAAAATTCGCGTCTGTCCAGCCAGACTCGATGGCTGAGCGGTTAAACAACCGGTGCGTAAAGTCAGTAAACGCGGGTTCAGAGACGAAAGTTTTGTGCTCTAAAAATCTACAAATTTATAAATATTTTCTGCACCCATAACAGATTAATTTCTATAGGTTCTTTTGAAGCGCTCGTAGCGAAGTTTACTTGCCATTCTCAACCGATCAGCAAAGTTAAGCAACGTCGCCCGCGGTCATGAGTTGGATGGGTGACCGCTAGTGACATTACTACTGAGCGCTTCCGTGCTTCGGAGGGCACGTTAAACCGTCGGTCCCGGTTGTTGTCTTAGGATGGCAGTCGTTATAGCATGGTGGTAGGGCATTTAGCGAATGCCCGCCTGGGCTAGCTACCACCCTCAAGTAGAAAATCTGTCGCCAAGCACCTAACGGTGTGTTCCGGCAGCTGTCCTTGACAGCCAGTACTTCTAGGTTAGCCTGAACAACATCTTCGACCACATCATCACTTACCATCAGGTGAGATGGTGGTCAAAGGCTAAACTATCAGACATAAAAAAAAAAGGTTCCTTTTTAACCAGTTTTTAATTCAATAAAATTGTGCTCATCATCATCATTTCAGCCGCAAGAAGTCCACTGCTGGATATAGACCTCCCTCATAGATTTCCAAATAGAATGATTGGAAGCGGCCTACATCCAAGGTCTTCCTTCGACCATAGTAATATCGTCCGTCCACCTTGTGGTTGGTCTTCCGACGCTGCACTTCCTGGTTTGTGGCCTCTATTCGAGAACCTTTTGGCCCCATCGACCATCAGTTCTGCGTGCTCTGCCCTTCCCACTGCCACTTCAGCTCGCTACTCCACTGGGCTTGCTGCTTAAATTGTGCTACATGCTTTCAAATCTTTTTCAACACACTCGCTCGTAACGGGCCTTTAAATGCACCGATTTTAGTGTCATATTATAGTCTATTACGCACTCGTGCTTTTTTTTACTTTACCGCACTAGTATTTTAACTTATCACCAAGGAGATTGTAGATTGTTTCGTTCGTTTTTCATATAAAAACAAACAAAAGAGTTTTTTACCTACTGAAGTCTTCTTATCCAGATTATTATTGCTATCAAAAAGATTTTCTAGAAAATATTTTCATATCGAAATTTTCGTATTCGTTCCTCGCAAGTGTGTTGAAAAATGTCGTATGAAACTCGTGCGCGTTGTTTATTACAGTCTCTACTCAATTTGGGCCTTCGATCAAACACGTCTCAATTGTGATAAACAAATTCGCGCACTTGTTGTATAATGTACTATTAGGTACGTTACATTATTTAAATTCTGTCACCTTTAAACAATCACAAAACCTTTTTTAGTCTTATTAATAGATCAGTTCACTTGGCCCGGTCCTAAATGGACAGATTGTGTGATTGACTCAATACGGGTAGTATCAATTCTAAGTATTTTAAAAACAACATGCCTGCATGTAGGGCTTTGGTGATGTTGCTCTGCTTGAGGCCCACCTGATGTTAAGCGGACTAACCTCTGCCTTTAACAGATGCATTTCGTCACAAGTCACGCATTGCACTGCTCCCGTCACCTTGAGACATAGTTCTTAAGACTCATGTGCCTGTAATTTCACTGACTGCCGAAACACATCGTTAGGTGCTTGGCGACAGATTTTCTACTTGAGGGTGGTCGCTAGCCAGGCGGGCATTCGCAAAATGCCCTTCCACCATGCGGTGAAGCTCAAGCCCGCGGCGGGATTCGAACCATGGACCTGCTGCGCGGCAGTCCATAGCCAATGCAACTGAGCCATCACTGCTTCTAAGCTGCTTCTATTTTCTTTTAATTGGCTATAAAAGGGATATTAGTAGGTAAGAAATTAAACAACAAAGGCTTTATAGAATCGTTTTTATTTATTTGTCGGTATAAGAGGCTGTAAAAAGTTATTGTCTAAAAGTTTCAATCAATCTTCGTTATTGTTTTGTAACCGATTATTAAAAACAGGTGAACTTGAATCTAATTTCGATTGATACGTTTAATAAAGTTTTTCAAAATCATTTTCCAAAAATGACCGAAAACTGTACATTTATAAATGCACGAATTAAAACGCGAATATTTTATTTTAAAATTGTAAAGTTATCGAAATTAATTAAGTAATACTGTTTGACTCTTCCTGACACTTATAAGTACCTAATTTGAGGAAGCAGGGTTACATAGGGACCATATGAAATACTTAGTTATTATTATTTTATTGACCTATGTACAATAGATACGTAGATAAATTGTGATGAACATATTATTGCAATATTTACAAAATTAATAGTGTTTGTTCATAATGTGCTATTTCCCTGCTTCTTCAATATATGTATGAAATTGTTAACTGTGTATAAATAGATGTTGATTCGGTAGGCTGACCCCGAAGGGGGAGTATGGCACATGGGCATAATAGTAACATTTGTTTTACACCAACATCGTACCTGCGAGTTCATGTTATTAAATGTACTGATGTATTAAAAGTCTCAAATTTCTGTTTAGGATTATCAAAATCCATCTACTGTTTTATCAACTACTTGCTAAATATTTTTTGATGATAAATAAAGTTTTCTTGTAAAGTTTTCTTTATAATTCGATTATATTTTTATCAATATGCTTTACATTAAATTAATTTTAAATATTTCGATCGTAAATATTATTAAACGATCGAAATTTTCAGATTTAATGGACAAAATCATTAAGGTGCTTTTGCATGATTTGTTGGTATATGTAAATTTGGTCAAGCAGTGCATTTTAGTCATGCCTGTCGTACGGTTTCAACAGAGTTGGGATTCATAATATCAATCAGCCATTTTATATTCCATACAAAAACTCTATCCAATTATTACAAAAAATCTACAAAACTACTGCAACGATACTGTAACGTAGGAAAAGTATATTTTACAAAATACAGAAATACTGTTTCTACACTAACATAAACGAACGAATGGTATTTTTAATTTACAATACAATAAAGAGTCAAGTTCTTAGCGAATCACGAATAATTTAAGTATTTGACTTGTACGAAAACGGCAATAAAATGGTACGTTCATTTATTTATTTTTAGTTAAATAATTGTAATATGAGTAAATGCTAACGTGATGCACATTTCTTATGCCGTTTTCGTTTAAAACTAAATATTTTATGTACATAAATATATAAATATTTAAACTAAATCGTTCGTATAACATACATAGTACATTCATAAAGCTTGCTGCAGATATTCACATTTGTAATAGCTCTTGAAGGACACGGTCGGTAGGTATATCAAACATGTAATCAGCGAACATCGTCCAGAAAATTACAAGAAATAGGCAATACATCAAATAATATTAATTATAAACGGTACGTATTAAGCTTTTTAAACAAATACTTTAGACACCGCTTAGACAATAATTGTTTTTTCTAGTTCTAGGGGACGGTCATTCAATAAGTGACCCACTGTTCACTTCGAAAGTTATTTTATCACTGGAATTACAACCTAAAGGTATAAATATATATACATTATAGGTGTATTTTCTTCACTTACAAACAGATTCCTTATTGCAAAAAAATAAGTAAAACTATTATCATCACATCTGTAATTCCCCGAAAGGGTAGGTAAAGCTAAAACCCACGTTTTGCCATATATGTTATTCTCCCAACTAATAGGAAGCGAGCATATTTGCACCGTTGCAGACTGCCATTGAAAATGACTGCCTAGAAACCCAATAATCGTCTAACCAAGGGATAACATCAAATGCAGTCAACGGTTTTATGAATTAGTGTTATAGTGATATATTTAGTTATATCTGCCTATTATCCAAAGGTATAAGCTACTAATTAGCAAAGTTAATGAAGTTAAGAGTGAAATGATAAGATAAAGAAGAAAATTCCGGACTGAAATCACAATTACCTACTTAATTCTTATTATGACTCGAGAAATAATAACGGTATCAACAAGTAGGTAATCACTGGGTCTATAAATACATATTATGGTGTATCTACGGTATAAACATGTTCGCTGACTAAGTTCCAAGAGCATAATAAAATATTCAGATGATATAATATGAAATTATTCAGATTGCGAGGGACATTATTAAAACAATGTCAAATCCATTCAACCACAATATTTGCAAATGCACTCAATCACGCTGTACAAAACTCCTGACACAGCACAATATTGTTACCGAAAGGACCTAAAAGTATAATACAATCATAATTGGCTCACTAAAAGTACAAGCGTATGAAATCCTACACATCTACGTTCGGTTGGAACTAAAGGGACGAGAGAATAATAATTAAAAAAACATCAACTAAAACGTTAACAAAATACGACTTTCTCTATGGAAAATAAATAAATTTACAAATTAGATACACGTTTTAGAGCTACTTACTAATAGTCACTTCATCGTTTTTATGTTTATCACTACGTTGTGGACGAGTCGAGGCGAGCGGTACTGTATAGAGGTATAACCAGTGCAATTATAATTTTATCGATACCAACCTGATCCAGTTTAATCTGGTTTAATCCTAGTTTATTAGCGTTATTAGATCTGCCTGAGACCGTAAATTGGTCTTTTTGTGTTATGAATACAGGGTCGCTCGCCGCCGCCAGTCGATTGAAACTTATAAAGATAGAAGCATGCCGTCCGCCGCACTCATTTTTACCCTATCATAGCCTACGCTGAAACCAACAATAACTACATTACTCAGTCCAATTTTCAGTCAATTTCTTAAGAAATTACACCTCACACATCAACTAAGTACATAAGCGTTTCGGAATATCCTCTTTAGTTATACATTTGTAATTCAGATGTAACTGATTATGGGACCACTCTATATAGGCAATAACAAACAAGTAGTAGTGTCGGTTAAATCTTATTCATTGCTGAATAATTACTATGACAAATAACAAAATGTAAATAATGTTGATTAGATCACTAAGTAGACGCATGTAGACGTGGAAAATTGATAAAACAGTTTCTCGAACTTGTCAGTTTGCCCATCTACTCACTTATACGATTAGTTTTCGTTGATTGGAAGGTTATTGTAATTCTTGTACTTACACATCAGACTTTCATGCGAATCTGTCGTAAATATCATCGTCATATTATGACACAATCGCGTAAACTACGCCAGTAATGCATTATTTAGTGTCTTAAACTAGACAAATAAATTTACGAAGTCATTAAGTTTTCAAGAATAAACAATAAGTAGTAATAAGAATATAACTGTTCTACGGAAACTATAATACTATAAATAATAAGGAAACTAAAGTACTGCAGTAAAACAACTGCTAAAATAAATCCATCTTTAGATAGATCTTTGATTGAGTGCTGATTAAATGCAAAAAGAATCAAGGTAAGAAGGTCAATTGTTAAATACACTTATGATATTTCCATAGAAAAGTAATATTTTTCATGCTGGGAAGAAAGCCGAAAAACTTGGAATCAAGGATCAAGGATCAGATTTATGGTATAAGGAAGTATGATTTTAAATATTTTATTCATTCGGTTTAGGATTTGTATTGTTTATATTACACATCCGTATATGAAGAGTATTCTTATAACTCAGTACAACTGAGTGCTCAACTGATTATTCTCAGATATAAACCGGCTGGTCAAACTAACAAGTAGCGGAAAATAGCGAATTAAAAATCAAGAAATTAAGGAAACTAGCAAGTTGACGAAATTAGCGATCTAGGGAAACTGATCAGTGATAACCCGACTCCTTGAATAACAATAATGGCAAAACAACTTTCTTTTCAACGAGAATAAAAATTAGACTGTAAAGAGGCCGATTCCGAAACGATAAGTATTTAGGCTAAATTTTAATTGACAGGAATCATATCATTCTTCTAACACAGTTCCACCTTACCAACGATAATCTCGACTTCATAACATCAAATATGATTAAATAAATAAAGAACCATTATTTTATTTATTAACGACTACATTACTTTTCATGTAAGTAATAGTAACTAACAATTGGAATCTTGCCGATAAATCTACGTTTAAAGCGAACTAGGAATATAAATTGAGATAGATAATTTCAGTAGCTTTGGTTGTAATAATATCATTGTTTTACATCCTTGACACCCGAGATATGAGTATTATATATAAGTACTTACTACGAGGGAAGAAGAAAAGCGGCTTTGTCAACTTTGGCCTAGAATCTATAAACAAATTCAACTTTCATAATTAGATTTCAATTACACTTTAACGCGATCTAATCTTTATCTTCTAAGAATGTAGAATGTGCAAGTTGACTTTGAATCGAAACGGCCACTAGAAGCTAAGAGAGACCGCGAGAGAGCAATGCTACTTAGATATTTTGCGTGCCGTTCCAAAAGGAACATCACTTATAGGAATGATACAGAGATTCATGCACGTGTAAGTGTGGAACGGTGCTAGTGTGCGAGCGCGACGGCTGCCCCGACCGCGACCAGCGTCCGACTCACGCGTGTCCGACCGCCTCCAGCGCGGTCGCCGACCGAAAAAACTCTGCGTCAGTGGTCGTCGACATCGTTGACATCGTCGACTCGTCCCAAGTCACCTCGGTCGTGGTCGTCGTTCCATTCTCGTGTTTTCTTCTCGCTTTCGGATGCCGCTTCTTCTTTGGGCCGTTCGCCTTTTTGTGCTTCCGCTTATGCCTCAGATTCTGCTTTTGTATCCATTTCATGCAGTTCCTGTGCCTCGGCGGTGGTCGTTTCAATTTGGTTCGATGCCGGCGTGTCGCGCAAGGCGTCGGCGGGAGCCCATCCCAGCCTTTAGTGATCGTCAGAGCGTAAGTAGACAAGTTCCCGAGAGTCCTGCTCTTCGGTATCTGCGTTCGTCTCGCCTTACCCCTGGTGTCCAGCGCCAAAAAAGTCTTCTTGCCGTTGCGTATCCGCGAGTACGTGTTGTAGTTATTTTCTTCTAAATGTTCCTCGAACACGCAATCGTCCGAGAGATCCTTCTGAAACAATGGAAAAGGTGGCAATTAGCAATCGATTCGAAAAAAACGTTTAGGTCATTGAACATTGGGAAATGTAGTGGACTTATGGCTAGGAGCCAACGTTAAGTAGGATTATCACCATCTAGCTCAACATTGATGATAATTCTACTTTTTTTTTTAATATCATGAGAACCGGCAGCTCAGATAATTGCCTAACAATGTGGAAGTGCATACCTCTGGAAGCAAAATAACAACAGCTGAGCCATCCAATCACGAAGGTAACCTATGTTACAACCCCTATATCAACGCAACTAAAAATATATTAGTAAAACCATAGATAAACATAAACCAGAATGTCTATTTTTGTCATTTACTATACCATATTACTGGTTCAACAGAAGCATACCGCACGGCTCGCAAAAGCAATCTTTATATTTATCCATAATTACGCCTACATATGCATACAGAATTTATCGCCACAGTAAATCCTCTATAATTCATAAACTCCCTTTATTTATCTAGAGAGCAAACATCCTATAAGGAGAGCTTTACAATATCAATGTTTAAATTGGGACCTCCCTTTTAGGATAACAGTATTGCCCCTAGACAGACAGCCGTTATGGCTAACAACCGGGTGCTTGAAACTGGCAATACAAATTGGCTTATTCATAAATATTTATAAGTGAATCGCTGTAGGGTGTACTAATGCCGGTTAAACTGTCCCTAGTCGCGGCATATTGGGCATTAAATTCAATCTGCGAAGATTTGCGACCGTCATTGGGTGAAAATTGTTACGCGATTTATTGTGCAGGCAAATTGTCCCGTCGCGTCGTGTATTCTTTCTTGTTCATCTATGAGAGTACTAGGCACTAACAGCCAACATAGTGATATTACAGTTTTAGTATTGTAATAATGTGCTATTAAGTTTTAATTGTTAAGTATTAATTTGTAGGGTGCTCCGGTAATGTATGCGTGCAGGTAAACAACAAGCAGCCAATATTTAGAGCCTTGTTATTATTAAATGTTATATTATAAATTATTCGCAGTACAATAATATAATTAATTACTTATTACATACATACGTCTATACAAGGACATAGTCCTCAATGTAATTCTGTTTTTAAAAATGAATCTCATGTATGTTGCGGGAAATTCAAAATGTTTACCGGTTCGATCTCCATTCTACATGATCTTGTTATTCGTGAGTTTAAAGTAATATTGCGCGTATTTATCTTGCCACGTTATTGAACACCTCAATATGATTATATAAATTAAACCACCATAGGGTTATAGTGGTAATTTATGGAATCAGAATATATGGGGATATTACCTATGTACTGTGAGTAGGTACCTAATTCATCCAAGACTGTGATAATAGTTTGACAACAAAACAACACCACTAAATAATGTTTACACTTTGAATTTCCCGCCATTCGCCATATAATTGTGTTGCTCACGAAAACGCCATCTGTTATTTCACGTGGAGTGTCTTTCGATAGATGGCGTTAGTAGAAAAATTAGCGCGCGGTGACGGTTTCATCCGTCGACTTGGGGTATCTCGGGTCATGCCATTACACGTATGATATATCAATGTTTTTCCTTTTTTTAGAAGAACTTTTTCCTATTAGTGGATAATGTTCTCAATTTAAACCTTAATTTTAATATCGAATTGCGAGTTCTTGCTGAAGTAGAGGGACTTATAACATAGAAAAAAAAAAACTGTTCGGTGAACTTATGATATGAAATAAGCGGAAGTAGGCAAAAATTATTAAAGTAGTAGGTTAGGTAGGTAGATACAATAATACGTATTAGCATTTAGCACAAATGTATATAGAACACAATTCAGGATATTTTTTCTAGGTTAAAACATTATGCAGTCAGTAACTAACTACCAACCATGCTTAACAATGACGTGTTCCTTATGAGTATGGAATTATTTTGCATATTACGGGTATGGATACTCGTAGTACTGATAGTAGCCAGGTAAGGCGCCCACCTCACGTACACGTTTCGCAACTCAATAACATGAACTCTAAGGTAAAATATACATAGTTATTATCATGATCCAAGCAGTATACCTATCATTGTATCATGGTTTAATTTTTTTTATTTTTACAGTTTATTTTTTATTATTAGTAACATAAGTATCCTACTAATATTAAAAATGCGAAAGTAAAGAAGTGCGTGTGTTTGGAACGACACCTCCCCAAGCAGCTGAACGAGTTCTGATTATATTTTAGACGGAGTCTTTTTAAGTTTTGTATAACATAACATAATATTCCGATTATTGTAGTTCCCGAAGGAAGGAGCGCAATAATAACCTATTTCAACGCGGTTGAAGCCGCTGTAGGAAAATAAAAATAAGGGATACATAATATTTTCATACTTATCGTACGAGACTGTTTATTCTAAAGGGACGTCAATCTTAATAATCGCACATCTGCGCAATTAAACAGGTTTTTCGTTTTATGTAACTTAGTAAGCGTAGCGCGAATTCAATGATCGTGTATCTTTATAGTCAACATTATAATTATCAGTAAGAGTAAAGTAATAACTATAGTACTCGTATATGATCAGAAGTAATAAATAGCTATGGACTGCCGTGCCGAAGGTCCCCACCGCCCGCCGGCTTGAGCTTCATCGCATGATGGAAGGGCATTTTACTAATGCTCGCCTGGCTAGCTACCACCCTCAAGTAGAAAATCTGTCGCCAAGCACCAAACAGTGTGTTCAGCCTGTAGTCCTTGATGTAGCCAGTAAAATTACAGGCACATGACACTTTACAATTGTACTAGTATGTCTTAGTGTGACAGGCGCAATGCCATTCGTCACTTGTGACAAAATGCAAATTATAGGCAGACGTTATTCCACTTAACATCAGGTGGGATGTCGTCCTTCATAATCCCATAAAAATGATCATTAAATTCGCAACATTACAATAACATTATATTTAATTATGGCTAATGAACACCTAAGTGTTAGTCACATGATTATTAGTGCGCAACTGCCACAATCTTCTAAAACTTTAAAATAACTTTGCCCTTTTAACGAATCAAATCAGTGACTTATTAACTCTTTCATGTTGTAAATTATGGACAGAATATTCTCAGAATCTACTAAATCAAATATATTTTTAAATTTGGAACAGGCCGTAGACGTGTCACCTTGCCTGCAATCACTAAAAACAATTGCCACATCAAACAACAAAAATACTTTATGCACGCGACGGTCTTTTCTCTTTGAAAAACAAAAGTCACATATATATTTTTTCTAATTCTCTTAGGCACTTTTTTCTAGTATTTTGGGATTTGTCAAAAACAATTTGTACTCTGCTGCTTCGTGAATTATAAACAACGTAATGTGATCTCAAAATAAAACTTTATTGTCAAAATAAAACCTTGTTCATTTTTTACTTACGACAAAAATGTTTGGACAATTCGTAGACGCTTATCGCCTAAAATTTAATACATGATTCTGACTTTGACTTGGATCCATTTTTTTTTTTTTATTCCTGATAGGTTAGCTTTTGACCACTATCCACCTGATGGTAAGTGATGATGTGGTCGAAGATGTTGTTCAGGCTAACCTAGAAGTACTGGCTCTGAAGGACAGCTGCCGGAACACACCGTTAGGTGCTTGGCGACAGATTTTCTACTTGAGGGTGGTAGCTAGCCAGGCGGGCATTCGCAAAATGCCCTATCAACGCACATTGCATTGTATGCATATTTATTCTGCACTTTGCCGTTAGCAGCTCTGCGAGCGTGCAGTTCCATATTGCCCCGCCAGATGTCATTACTTACCCTCAGGCGTTTAGTTTAGAAATTAATTTCATACTTGGTCAACTTGGTTGGATAATGGTAATGTTAGCCGTATCTGTAGTAAATTGCAAGCGACGAAGCAATTCCACGTAACGGTATGGTGTAATAATTATGGTGTTTAGAATTTATTCATCTCATTTTGAATACACTACAGTATTACTGTATTTACTTTTGAAGCGCTCGTAGCGAAGTTTGCTTAGCTGTTCTTAACCGATCAGCAAAGTTAAGCAACGTCCGCCGCGGTCATGAGTTGGATGGGTGACCGCTAGTGACATTACTACTGAGCGATTCCTGGCTTCGCATGGCACGTTAAGCCGTCGTTCCCGGTTGTTTTCTTAGAATGGCAGTCGTAACAGCATGGTGGTAGGGCATTTTGCGAAAGTCCGCCTAGCTAGCTACCACCCTCAAGTAGAAAACCTGTCGCCAAGCACCTAACGGTGTGTTCCGGCAGCTGTGCTTGAGAGCCAGTAATTCTAGGTTAGCCTGAACAACATCTTCGACCACATCATCACTTACCATCAGGTGAGATAGTGGTCAAAGGCTAACATATCAAGAATAAAAAAAAAAACTTAGGTAGGTACTTATTGTAGAAGTATCTATGTACTACTAGAGATCGCTATAGGTTTTGAAGCGGTAATAGTAGACTGCCTGTAGACTGCCACGCCGCTGGTCTATGGTTTTTTTCACCGCATGGTAGAAGACATTTTGCGAAAGCTCGCATACCTAGTTATCGCCCTCAAGTAGAAAATCTGTCGCCAAGTACGTAACAGTGTGTTCCAGCAGCAGTCCCTGATAGCCTTTAAAATTACAGGCACATTAGACTTAGCAACTGTATGGCTCAGGGTTCAGTGCCGTTCGTCACTATTGACGAAATGCATATTATGTTACTTGTACAATGTAGGTCGGAAGTATCACTCATAATTTCAGGACTTTGCTATGACTGATATTTAGGTACTGAGTTATGCTCATTACTTAATAGGGCAGGTTTTTAGGGTTCCGTACCCAAAGTGTAATAACGGGACACTATTACTGAGACTTCGCTGTCCGTATGTCCGTCTGTCTCCAGGCTGTATCTCAAGAACGGTGATAGCTAGACAGTTGAAATTTTCTCAGATGATGTTTTTCTATTGCTGCTATAACAACAAATACTAAAAATAAAATTTAATAAATATGTAAGGGGGGCTCCCATACAACAAACTTGGTTTTTTTACCGTTTCTTGCTCGATACAAATAACGGTGACAGGTAGACGCTTTAACTATTCACATAATATTTAGTTTTATGTTCTCTTTTAATATAATTAATTAAAATAAAATAAATAATTAAGGGGGCTCCCATACAATAAAAGAGGTATTCGCCGTTTATTTGCTAAAAATAATAATAATGAACTTGTTAAAAATAATATAATGGTACGGAACCCTTCGTGCGCGAGTCCCACTCGCACTTGGCCGGTTTTTTAATTTTATTATGTATTGTGACTGGACACGCATGAGGCCTACCTGACTATAAGCACATAACGATGCATTTCGTCAAGTGACGAATTGCACTACGCCCATTACCCTGCCATAAAGTTAAGTCTCATGTGGTTGTAATTATATAATTACTGGTTCTCGAGGACTGCTGTCGCAACATACTGTTATGTACTTAGCGACAGAATTTCACCTTGAAGGTAAAGCAAGTTTGAAGTCTTTGTAGCTAACTAGGCGAGCATTCGCAAAATGTCCCCCCCATGCGGTGAAGCTCAAGTCGGCGGTGGAATCGAACCATGGACCTGCGGCTATATTCAAGTTGCACGTGAATAAAATTTTGATTAGAAATCTTAAAACACAGTTTATGTGATTACTTAAACGACAAAAATGCTTGTCAACTCCCTCTGCATAGCTATCGCCTGTCACCAACGTAATTCAAGCCAGTATTGTAATAATTTTATAATACGAGTATAGTTTGTAGCACATTGTTCAAAGCCGTTTGAAAAGAATGACACAGAGTTTCTTGCCCGTTCTTTTCGCAGTGGCTCTTTACGTATATTTGCTAAACGTGGCAATACAATATTTTAATTAAATAATTAATCTTCATAAGAACGTAGTAGACGTCTACATTGAATAGATGATTTTGACTTTGACTTTGCCACGGCATTCCGTAGCTATCACTGCTCCAACAGCTTCCAACTAGGTAGGAATATATGGAGAAGGTCAGCACCTTTTATCAGCACCATTTAAAAATTAAAAATAAACTAATACACTTAATTGATGCCGGTGTCCTACCTATATATTATCTCACACCCACGTGGATTACATTATAAATCTTAATCTTATCATAATATCAATTTCAAACAATACACCACAAATCCAAATAAATTGGTACCTATAAGCCCTAATAATGTGAGAATTGGGAAGAGATAAGGAATTAGAGATTGATAGGTTTCCTTATCGATGAAACCAATTTTGTGGTAACCGACGTATTTAAATATCGATAAGATTATGTAGTATCTTTATCTTCATTGAGATAAATAAACGGATGTTTAACATATAAATTAGGCTTTTCGTGTCAGATTTGATGATGGGTATGATATTACAAATTATATATAACCTCAAAATGGAATTGATAATATGTACATATTTATTGGATAGATTTAGATGTAATAATTGGTAACAGTTAGACATCACAGATTAAGGACATATATTAATAAATATTTGGTAAACTTATGTAAAGTTTAAATGAATATATAGACCTTATAGATATCTAATGTGACCAGATACTGGTTTAAACCGATTATGTATTCAATGCAGTGAGATTATTCGACATGCAAATATTGAATCTAATAATATTATATTAGCATACATTTTCTAATCGATAAATCGTGCAACCTCAAAGGTCAAAGCATCTTACGATGAGAATTTATCGATTTCGATGATCAACTATCGATACTGGAAGAGCACACGACACTAGTAGACGCTGAAGAGCTAGGGTTATCGCATAAGATCTTTATAGTCTAAAAAACAATTGCCAATGGAATCCTTGTGGGTTTTTAAGTCCTTGTAAGGGGTTTAATATGACGGAATTAAATTTTACTATTCTTATTGACATGTCCTATCTAACATGTGAAGAACATGGCAGTAAACTTGTAGTTTTTACTACTCTCCCTTGATTACAAGCGCGAGGTTTTCAATTTGAACGAATAGTTTAACAGTGAAAACGTTTTAAGGAAATTAGGAATACCAGTAGTTTAATATTCTAATTTAGAATCTTATTAGGATAGAACTCTATATACTATTAAGTCTTAAATTGAGATTGTAAATCGATTGATGCTAGGATTGGAACAGCTTAATTTAAACCGTATTTTTTTGTAATGTATTCTTATTACTGTATAGCTACATACATTGGCACTAAGTAATACTACTTGGCCAAAAATAAGGTTCAGATTTCTGATTGAAACGACAGAGAAATGACTCACCACCCCCTGATCTATCCATTAATTACTTATATCCCATCAGCTACTGGTTTCGTAAGAGCGAAGGGCGTCGTTTGAAATTGAATAACAGAACGGTAAGGAAAAGCAAAATTAGAAAGTAACATTGGATCCTAATATACGCGCGCACTAAGTAATTTATCTGCCAATAAATACGTCAATTATGTAGCATAGTCATGATAGATTTATTCGACGGTAGCGAGTTAGGTAAACACTGAAAAATTATGTGCAGTAAGTATGCACATAGAACGGTGCATACTTACTGCATAAAGTTATAATAATAAGGTTCAGTTAATAATAAATATAAAACATAGACTAATTATTTCCAATAGTCATTTAACTTTTTTTTTGCAAGCAGCTGATGCTTTTGTGGAATCACTGGGTCGGTTTCGCAAAAATATATGCGAATAATCATTCAGGGTGGGTAGAAGCTCACTTTCTACTATTCGTTATTTGAAAAATGTGGATTAATTGATTGAATAATTTGAAAAAGGGATTAGTTAATTGGCTAATATAAGTTGGCATCGTCTTGACCACAACGTCCTAGTTATGAATGAAATTCTATTTTTTTTTTTTTTTTTTTTTTTTTTTTTTATGTTATTGTGACGGAACAAGCTCGAGGCCCACCTGATGTTAAGTGGACTAACCTCTGCCTATAACAGTTGCAATTCATGACAACTCACGAATTGCACTGTGCCCGTCACATTGAGACATAGTTGATAAGTCACATTGTGCTTGTAATTTCACTGGCTCTCAAAGACTACTGCCGGAACACACCTTTCGGTGCTTGGCGACAGACTTTCTACTTGAGGGTGGTCGCTAGCCAGGCGGGCATCCGCAAAATGCCCTTCCACCATGCGGTGAAGCTCAAGCTCTGGGCGGGATTCGAACCATGGACCTGCTGCGCGGCAGTCCATAGCCAATGCCACTGAGCCATCACTGCTTCAAACTATATAATACTATATAAAACTATTGTTATCATTATCGCCGATGCCAATGGGTTAAATGTGTACAGCTCTTCGATTGGATAGTATTGATATTAAGATGTGTAACCCTTTAAGCAATTATACATTTAGCAATAAACCATTATGTATACATTTTTTTAAAGTTGTAATCATGTAATTATTGTTGGTTGACCAGAAATAAATAAAGAATAAAATAATTCGTGGGACTAATTATAGCTGCGAACCTTTTTTTAACGAAATGGTAAATATCAAAATTAAATTACCCATTCGCAGGCAACACTATGTTATCATAGGGATGGACAATTAAACATTATTTAGTTATCAGGTTTATTTCGCTATTAGGTATTGTTATGTGAGCGAACTTAATTATCATATTCAAAAATAGTGGAGCAATCATTAAAGACTGTTTCTGGCAATAGGCCATAACGAAATATGATATCCTATTTGTACCCATTGTATCATATTTGTTTTGCATTTTTGGCATTCAGTGCCAACTGAACGTTAGTTATATCGATGAATATAAATCGTGTGTAAAAGAACAACTACTCAATCATACCTCATAATAAGTAACGTAAGGTAAATAAGTATCTACCTAATAATTTAGGTAAGATAAATACTCGGTGATAATAATATAATAATAATAATAATAATGTTTATTTCAGTAACCAAAATATTTACAAAAACATATTAAGCGACCAGAGATTCCTTTTAAGCAAAAAATGCCTGTATTAGGAGTCCCTGCTCTTTCATAACATAGAATTTTTAACTTGGAATTACTGGTGATTTTGAGAAAAAAAAAATATAATATGCATGAGGGTGTGTTTGTTTGTATGTTAGTTTGTGTGCGAGGAGGTGTGGTGGTCTGTCTGTGTATGTGCGCTGAGGTGTTGAACCCTATTGAACCTGAAGTAGCATTTCAGTTTCTTCATATGTAAGCGGTGTTACCCACTTGATCATACATTTTTTACATTCATATACCCTTTTTGTATATAAATCTAGATCTTTGTTAGCTTTATTGTAAACTTTTACCGATCGTGCATTATATTGCTTCAGAGCGAATTTTGTTTTATATTTTATTGTTTGTGCTACCGAGATCTTTCTTCTTTTTTTTGATTGATTCTGGATGTTAGCATCAAGTGGAAGCGATTTATGTTTTTTAAGAACTAAATTAACAAGATATAGTTTTCTAACCGAGAGCAAGTTACTAATTGAATAAATTAATTCGGTAGAATATCTGATACTTTTGAAATACATTACTTTAATCAATGCTCGTTGAGCCCGCTCAACTGCTATAAATTTAGTTTTTGATGCTCCTCCCCAGATAGGAACACAATATATTAAGATTGATTGTGCCAACGCCATATATATATCATTCAATAAATTACGAGGAGAGTTGTTAGTTTTTTTAGGAGCTACATGCCTAAGGGACCTGAAGATCCATATCAACTTCCTTATTCTGTTGGATACTTGCTCCAGATGAGCGTACCAAGATAGTCTGTGATCTATAATAACTCCAAGATACTTAGTATCTGATATCTTGCGAATACTGGGGCATCCACAGTTTGTATTGATGTTATTGTCGCATTCGTGAACTTTTAAGTTTAAATCCGTTAGTGGTTGAGTGCGATTACTGATACTAAAGCATATGTAGTTCGTCTTAGAAGTGTTTAGTGTAAGTAGATTAGATTTAAGCCAAACAGCCACCTGTGCCATACCAGCTTCAGCATTGTTTTTTACTGCTTGCCAAGATTTTCCGGAGAAAACAATAGCAGTGTCATCAGCGTATGAAAAAAAGTTGGCATCTTTGATTTTTAAATTGTATAAATCATTGATATATATTAAAAATAGTGTAGGGCCTAACACACTACCCTGTGGTACACCATATGTCACGTCCATATCATCACTAATGGTTTGGCCTACCCTAACTTTCTGCTTCCTGTTGAATAGGTAATCTATGAAAAGTTTCAATGGTGTTTCTCTGATTCCAATACTTTCCAGCTTCTTCACAAGGATCGGGATGGACACAGTATCAAATGCTTTTTTTAGATCCAGGAATACCGCTAGACATCTGTTTCCTTTATCAAGTTGATCGATAACATGTGAAGTTAATGCAGTTATTGCGTCTTCCGTAGATTTACCTTTTCTAAAGCCGAATTGCATAGGGGATAAAATATTAAATGAATTTATATAATTAACTAATCGAGCATTAAGTAACTTTTCTAAGATTTTAGATATTGCTGGTAATAGAGATATAGGACGATAATTATTTATGTTACTTTCATCCCCACCCTTGTGAATTGGAATTACTATAGATTGTTTTAAAGAAGCCGGAAATATTCCCATTTGAAAACATTTATTAGCCAGATGGGTTATGATAGGAACCACTTCACTTCTAATAAATTTTAAGAATCTAGTTGAGATATTGTCCCAGCCAGGTGAGCTATCAGATTTCAGACTCATTAGGACTCCATCCACTTCATTTACATTCGTATCAAAAAGAACAAAAGAGTTTACCTGTTGATTAATTGTATTTGTACATATAGTTGGTCTAATTTGTTGGGCAAGAGATTTTCCAATGTTCGAAAAATAGTCATTTATAAAATTTACCGACTCCTTAGGGGATGATTTTATGTTCAATAATTCCGTATTTTGACTATTGTTCTTCTGTGTATATGTAATTTTTTTTATGTTTTTCCACAGTAGTTTATTGTCTTTAACTGATTTTTCCAGTAACTCTCTTTCATATTTTCTTTTTAATTTTTTTAAAAGATTGTTGCAGAAATTCCTATATCTAGTATATGAAATTTTTAAAATGTCATTATAAGGGTCAGCTCGAAGATTTTTTTGCAGTTTATTTCTATGGTTAATACAGCGTAGAATGCCATTAGTAATCCACGATTTTATGATTCGCTTACTTCTAGGAATTTCTGTAACAGTGGTGCTAGTTTTAATCGAATCTGTCAGTTTTCTAATAAGTAAGTCAATCAAAACATTGGGGTCATCACAAAAAAGTAAATCAGACAGCCTCTTTTCTTTTAAATAATTTAGGGCAAGTTCAAAGTCCACAGTTCTTCGGATCTTATTTACCATTGGTATATTCTTGAGCTTGGACAAACATAATAGTATTGTAAAGTGGTCAGTAATTGTAGTTTGCAGAACAGCTATTATAGATGCGGAGACTTTCAACTTATTTATTTTTAGCATAAAATGATCAAGACAATTTTTTTCTCTAGTAGGTAACGTGTGCCCGGGTAATATACCATATACAGATAGCATATTTAGATAGTTGATCCTATTTTTATATTCATAAGGCAACTCTATTTCTTTCGGTTTTATATTGATGTTAATGTCCCCTGTTATTACATTACTGTTTTGAGACTTGAGGGACGCTAGGTGCGAACTGAGACTATTAATAAAAGGTTCTGCATTTGTGTTTGATGGCGATCGATAAACACATAAAACTGTATTGTTTAGGACATCCAATTGTAAACAAGATGCATGGACAAGTTTAATTTCTTTGACATTATGTTTCAATGTTCTTTTGACGTACACAGAAACTCCATCATTTTGGTTTAATTGATTGGTAGAGACATAAGAAACATAATTAATTAGTTGGGGAATAGGTTTTTCTTTACTTAATCTACATTCTGTTAATATTATAATATCTGTTTCAAAATTAAGGGTTGATAAGTTGAGTACGAAATCATCAAAATTACAGTATATACTTCTTATATTTTGGGTGATTATAGATAGGTCCTGCTTTTTAACTGTTAATTTTTTTGAAAGATCGCCAGTATTACATTTAAAGGAGTACGCTATTTCTACATTGTCTATTTCTTTTAAAGTGTGGTGATATATTGGTAGTTGGACTATACAAAATTAGTCGTGGACAGATGGTGGTAAAGATACCGCGTCCCTACTTAAGTATATGAGATTTTTGTTCATTTTTGTTTTTTTTTACTTACAATATAAATAAATAACAATAAATTCAAAATATAAACAGATTTATCAAGCCAGTAGCTAAATTTGTTAGAAATTCTGTGTGTGTCTATGGTATACACGTCTATGGTATTCGCGAGCTTCAAATCATATTTTTCGTATTATCATGACATTTCGTTGAACACCAATGCAAATGCGCATTATCCCTAAAACCGTCAAAAGTATTAAATATTACATTTACTCGTTACATTAAATAAGTTTTATACTAGACGAATTATAACAATATTTAGAGAAACAAAAAAAAATCCCATCATAGACAAAAGTCAAAATTTACGCGTCTACGAAGCTCTAATAAAAGTTAATGACGTCAGCGTTCTCTTGCTTTAATCCTTCACGTTAAGTAGAAAGAAACGAACAAAATACTGATATAAAAAAACGTGTAAAAGTATATAGCGAAAGGAATCTTTCATTGAAAGGAACAAACAAGGATCTAGTTTATTGATTGTGTTGACGATAGTGAAAAAAACAAATGGCGTCCTAGCATGACACATTCATAGTGCTGGGACGGACAGTCATTAACGTTAACGATTCCTGGAAATCGATAAAACGTTGGATCCGATCAAAATGCATCGCTTCCAAGTATTTTGATCGGATTCCGTCAAAGTCCTGAGGGATCTTCATAATTATTTGGATATTCGCGGTATTTTCCAGCTGTCGTCTGTGAATCTAGTGCTTATTTATGCTTTTGCGGCGCCTCTATGCGGGAAGTAACGATGTGTTCTAAATGGCTTAATTTTTTTAATTTGAATATTTGATTGTGGGATGAAAGACCACTAACTCGATTTTTGTTTCACCTGAGATTTAGATTTTATAAAAGTTGGAATATAAGTTCTCATTCTCACAGTTGTCAAAACATGTTAGTTATCTTTGTGATTTTCTTATTTTTTTTATTTTTGATAGGTCACCTTTGACCACTATCTCACCTGATGGTAAGTGATGATGTGGTCGAAGATGTTGTTCAGGCTAACTTAGAATTACTGGCTCTCAAGGACAGCTGCCGAACACACCGTTAGGTGCTTGGCGACAGATTTTCTACATGAGGGTGGTAGCTAGCCAGACGAGCATTCACAAAATGCCCTACCGCCATGCAAAAGTGCAGCGCATCTAATAAATAGAGAATAGAGTAACTTTCTTAGGAAGTAACTTTCTTAGGATGCACTCTAGATTCTAATTTAAATTTTAATATTCATATAGACAAAATTTGCAAAAGATTAGCCAGTGCCAATTATGCGTTATTGAAGTTGAAACCTATAGTTGATAAAGCAACACTTATATCTGTTTATTACGCATACTGTCACTCGATTTTAAGTTACGCCATAACAGTTTGGGGAAATGCTACTAATATCAAAAGGGTTCTTATTTGTCAAAAGAGATCAATTCGAATTATTCATGGATTACAACGATTAACGTCTGTCAGACCTTATTTTAAAAGATTAAAAATATTGACTGTAGTTTGCCTATACATATATAACTCTCTAATGGAAGTACATTCCAAAAAGCACGAATTGCCTATGAAAATGCACCTACATGATTATAATACCCGAAACAAAGAAAGATTACATGTACCAAGAACTACACTCGTTAAAACCTATAAACAAGGTATCTGTCTTAAACTGGCTATGTATAATAAATTACCTTTGGAAATAACACGTCTCCCTCTAAATAAATTCAAAATTATACTCAAAAATTTCTTTGAAGGCCATCCATTTTACCATATCAACGAGTACATGAGTTGTTCATTTTCTGATTTGCATGCTTAGTTAGTTTTTGTTTTTATA
The DNA here is from genome assembly GCA_963890685.1 of Plagodis pulveraria. Classification (NCBI taxonomy): domain Eukaryota; kingdom Metazoa; phylum Arthropoda; class Insecta; order Lepidoptera; family Geometridae; genus Plagodis; species Plagodis pulveraria. The sequence goes on from OY982967.1 coordinate 24,220,631, forward strand.
TATGAGGATGTAAAGAAGTTGCTTATTTGAACTTGATTGTGACATTGTGTTATATTTAAGACATGCTTTAAAGCTATGTATTTCTTCTGTACCGATTTGACTTACCAATGTTATGTAATGTAACGAAATGGTTAAATAAATAAATAAACAAAAAAAAAAATAAACCTACGACAAATCTATTCAATTTATAATTTGTATGAAATTGAATTCGATTCAAGGGAGAACACCTTTCATTGTAATATTCATCTCTGATTTCTACTTAATGTGCCAAAACTGAATTTTAGAGCAAAGAACAAATACTTACATATTTAAAATGTAAAACGCGGCCATTATATATTCTTAAAGTAATCAAGGTCCTCCTTGACCTTTAGTTAATTAAAGCCTAAAAACAAATGAGGGTAATAAATCAGCTATTTAACTTTAGTTTTTAGGATCACTAAAACCTAGATTAAATCTTAACAGCTTAATTTGGAGCCCACATAAATTAAGAACCGAAGTATAATATCCTTTTGACATTTTGCTTTGAGTTCCTCATTGGGTTAAAGGGGACGAAGGGGACGCGGGACGAAGATATTATTCTGTGCTTTTGGGCCCGCGATTATTCTCGCGTTCAATCGCCTTCGTGATCACTTATAAATTACATACCTAGCAAGTAAATCTACGCGTAATTGGGGAAAAAACATTGTCTTTTCTTGAAATATGTGACTTATCAATTTCATAATATTGTCTTAGGTTTTCGCGATTATTACACATAGTTATTAAACAACTTTAAACGGTTTAAATCGCGTATATTTATCATTATTTTAGTCACCCCGTGACTACGATCACTGCAATGTGTTTGAAACGTCAGGACAAAAATAATGATAAATATACGCGATTTAAACCGTTTAAAGTTATTTAATTATTATCAATTACATTATTCAAATTAAAATTTTATCAATATGATTTCACTGGTTAAAAAGTAATTGACCAATTCACTTATCCTCTCACTTTAACGCGAAAATGTACGGCTATTAGCCAATGCCATCCATCGACTTCCCGCTACTTTAACGATGTCGTCAGTCCGTCTGGACCTCCTGGAGTTTACTTACAACGACGTCGGTTTGTGATAGTCACTTGAGCATAGTAGAAACAGTGGGGTTTACTTGAGAGTCTTTCTTCCCCATAAAAGTTATCGGTTCTTTGAACGATGTGGTCTACCCATTCCCACCACAACTTGCAAATTCTGTGAGCTATGTCCAACGATATGGTATGAAATATATTTTCATATAATATGAGTGCCTATATTGTTGACTTTGATTTTTAGTTTATATATTTTATTCTAAGATTTTTTACCTGCACTCTCTGATTTTATTAGTATAATTTTCTTGTTCCGACGGGCTACACACAGTAACGGACCGGCTAATTTCAGTCGTTTTGCCATACCAGAAGTCATCAGATGAAAATCAACACTGGTTGAATTTTCCGATCGCTGCTCTTCGTTAATGTCAATCTCACTCATTTGAAATTGGTTATTTTTTCTCTAGATGACTCTTCCCCTATGGCGAAATCGGGGGTTTATAGACACATATTATGCCCGCGATACAAGCATAGATATTGACGAGATCAATCGATATTATGCTTAATTCTGGACCTAAAATTTCAAATAAGGAAGTGATCACCCTACTACGTTTGTATGGAGAAGCGACCGGCCAGTTCAACTTTAAGGATATACAGCCGTTATGGTATGTGTACATGTAGAATCCACATGCATAAGTATCATATACCTAACATGCCATCACGTCTGTAGTAGATAGCTTGTATTAAAACTTTACAAAATCGAAGTCGAGGGCAGGCAGCTAGTTTACAACAAATGTAGATAATCTATTTTCCCCTATATATACCTACCAGTACTCGTATATCTGTTTTAAGAAGTCAAGGTAAATTATCGTCAATATAAATTATGTTAGGTACCTAATACCTTTTTCGTTATGAGCTTATACACTAAAAGTGATGGCTTCGCTTCGGGCGTTTCGGGTTAGATATAATCAATAATGATTGCAGCAAATAAAAGCTAGAAGACGCGCGAATTTAGCGTTGTTTCTCGCAAACAAAGTTCCGGAAGATATTTATCCCGCTCGTGGTTCAAATTTTTCTTTTCGTTGTGATTTTGTAAGCGTATGCTGATGGACCCATACATAAATGTATATTGACATTTGTATTGTACTAGCTGTAGTGTTGTATATAGTTCGTAGTATTTTCTTGGAAAAGGCATACCGCCAGTTCAAAAAAAACTTTAAATTTACGATGTTCTTATATGCATTCCTGTACTATACTATAGCTATAACTATAGTAAAATGTTGGGATAAGGCATGCACTTAGAAAAGCAGAATGGATACTCAACGATGAAAGATGTTTTTTTATATAAACCAAATTCTTAAGAGGACAAAGAATACTACTTTCATTCTTCCTACAAATTTACGCCAAAATAAGTTTAATAGCCTTTGGAATGGCATTTTAATGCTGCCAGGATAATAAAACGCCTATACTATTCTGCCCAAAATGCATTTTTGAAACGGTATCAGTACCCTGCCAGGTTTTTTCACAGGTCACAGATAGCAACAAAGGGGAGTAAAAGGAGAATTAAGAGATAAAAGTTTTACGATTGGGCGTGATGGCGACCCCATAGTTTATTTTATGGTGATATAACGATCTGAGTATTACGTTCCTGCTCTTGATAAGAACATGGAAAGGAATAAGAGGATTAATATATATTTTAATTGCATTATATTAAGTTTGAAGAAAATCATAATATTTTTATATTACGTTACTATCTTGTTACTCGTATTTCCTGCCCTACGTTTCGCTTCAACACGAAGTATCTTCAAGTGGTTTTCTAGCCCAGGCAAAAGAATGAGCTCTTCCTGATGTTGTTCTTAAATGTTTTTTTTTTGCCTGATATGTTAGCTTTTGACCACTATGTCACCTGGTAGTACCTAAGTGATGATGTGGTCGAAGATGTTGTTCAGGCTAACCTAGAAGTACTGGCTCTCAAGGACAGCTGCCGGAAGCCGTTAGGTGCTTGGCGACAGATTTTCTACTTGAGGGTAGTAGCTAGCCAGGCGGGCATTCACAAATGGCCCTACCACCATGCTATAACGACTGCCATCCTATGACAACAACCGGGACCGACGGCTTAACGTGCCCTCCGAAGCACGCAAACGCTCATTAGTAATGTCACTAGCGGTCACCTATCCAACCCATGACCGCGCGCGACGTTGCTTAACTTTGCTGATCGGTTAAGAACAGCTAAGTAAACATCGCTACGAGCGCGAGCGCTTCAAATCATAATATTTTTATATTTCGTTACTATCTTGTTATTTCCTGCTCTACGTTTCCCTTCAACACGAAGTATCTTCAAGTGGTTTTCTAGCTGTTGTCTTAGAATATTGTTTAGATTGGTGTTTGATATTATTTAAGATTGCTGCTAAGTAACAGTTGAATTTATTACTTATGTTAAGAGAGAAACTTTCTTAAACCTTCATGAAATCCAATCCACATTTTTATACAATGTAGGATGAGGCTTTATCAGGAAAATACCTCAGGGGAATGTCAAGTTTCGGCAAAGTTGAATTTTTATTTAAGTACATAATTTGCACGTAAATAGACTCAATATTATTTTAATTTGACTATAGTGATGAATTTGTTCTAAACTAGGTATCCAAAAATTTTGTTAAGTCCAGGCCTATCTTGTGTCAAATAGGGGTCTATATCATGAAAACGAAATAAAATGTATAGAAGAGATCTCTATACATTATTTTTATTCTTTTATTTTTATAACATCCGAGAAAAATCATAACTTAACTAGGTCCCTGTATATATAATATATAATCTAACTTTTTTATCTATAACGACAACTCCACTTCATTTAATATTTCAAGAGGAACTGAATACGATGCTCAAAGAGCCGATATCATTGTTAATAATCATTAAATTTATATCGATTTATAATCTTTTCATCTATTTCGGTGGTAAAAAGATACATCCTTAATTCAGGAAAAAAAACAGAAAGTGAAGGATATAAAATTAAATAGAGATAGGTAAAGCCTACATTTAAAGTATTGTTTGTTATTTTATTTTCTTTATTGATACGCTAGATTTTACTACTCTACATTGTGATATTCCTATATATACTCGTATATATCTGTACGTAAGTATTTTCAAGGCACTTATATGTAAAATCTATTACTTATCAGTAAAAAAAAACCCGTGAGGTGCCGGGATAGTATTGCACCTCCCATATCTACCCGTGGGTGTGGTAAGAGGCGACTAAGGGAAAATACTGGAAGGTGGGCAGCAGCGCCTATTAAAGAACTGCCATGTTACATTGCGATTCCCAAGACGCCTGCCAAGCGTGCGGATTATTACAAATACCTACCCCCAAATAGGGGAGGCTGTGTTCAGCAGTGGACGATCCAGCTGATGCAGTATATGTAAAATTTACATTTAAAAAGCAACTAATTCCAAACAATCAAGTCAAAACGTCGATAAAACTACCCCATAAATTAACCACCATCCTTTATAAACACCAAATTCCAACAAAATCGAGCCCTATAAATATCGCGTCATATTAAAACATAAAATAGGATAAACAATCGTAAATAAAAATTACATCGAAAACACACAAAGCGTCGTTAATTCAAATATAAATAATGTCTATTTTGTGTGACTTTACACTTTTTTGTTACCCTCTTTGATTTTTTTGATGTCTTCAGACTTTTTTGTAATGGCAACGAGCGGCGCCTGTGGTGCGGCGAAACCCCTTTAGTCTGAATTTAAAATTCGAACTGATCTTATAAATGTTTTTGTTTTTTATTTTTATTGTAATGCCTCTAATACGTCGTGTCTTTGTGGCCAGCATTATTAATACCGCTCTAGTGTTTATCAGAAACCGCTTTATTGGACCTATTGTACACTTTGGTTGGTAGAAGAATAGTTTTGTCGTTTAATGGAGCTATAAATCGTCGGCTTCCCGCGCGTTAATGCGCAATTTGCTTCGTTTAAGGAGTTTAGCCGAATGTGTTGGCAACACAGCCTATCGGAGAAATTTATTTGGATAAATTGTATGGTTTGTTGCAAACAAGTGCGGGCGTGAGTTGGTGCTCATTGCACACTGTTGAAGATTATGTTGTTTTCGCATATAACTGCAATGCTGCTCATGACTTGTACAGATTTTGAAACGGGATACTGGTCTTTATCTATCTAATATTATAAAGAGGAAAGATTTGTATTTTTGTATGTAACGAATAAACTTAAAATCTTAAATACCGACCGGTAATACTATATCGATTTGAAAAATTCTTCATCATTAGTATCCCTGAAGAACATAGGCTATGGAATATTTTATCATCATCATTAGTATCCCTGAAGAACATAGGCTATGGAATATTTTAAAAAACTTAGGGATCCGATAATGTAACCCAAAGTGTGAAAATAATACCAAAATAATCGTTATATCGCGTACGCTGCGGAAATTGTTGACAAAAGAACAAAGTGATGTACTACTATTTTATAGAGGAAATCAATATCTAAAAACGTTTGCAATACCCTATTTTGCATTACATATTTCAATTTATAATTTTTGTTAAATACCCGTGCAAAGCCGGGGTGGGCCGCTAGTCTATGATATATTTTTAAAATATTTATATATGTAGGTGATACAGAATATAGATTCAAGAGATCATAGTGTGAAAATAAAGAAAACTATTAATATCTGATTTATTTCATACACACCATGACATTTTAGTAAAGACCTGAAGTCCTAATTCAGACGATTTCAATAGACAGGAATAATCCACACTGAGAAAAACGACTTTGGAGCTTAAATCAAATTTGACCTTTTATCGTTGAATTCTAACTACGCAAGGTGAATTCACAACTCTTAAGATGATTTTCACCACGCAAAGCGAAATTAATAAAAATGTACCATGTTTTATAATAAACACAACCGTCAAAAAACGCCTTCCGTAAAGTATTTTCAGAATTGAACTTGTTATACGATAATAATTGCAGTATTGACCATAAAATATACCTTACTTTTACGGCGGTTTATATACGGTGAATAACACTATAACGTACGACTTAATCAGCCTCATAGAAAAGTCAATATTTAAGAAAGACCACAAAATAAATGAAGACGAAAAGAAACATTCGCCTTCACCGACCTCGTTTAACGCCTTCTAGTTGGAAGGCGTTTTTGTACGTATTTACGTTTGGTGGGTTTTTTGCCTTCATACCATATAAATTGGCCGTCATTAGGGCGCTTTTGACATTAGATTTTTCTCAGTGTAGGCACTGCTCTTGATTGGAATATAGAAAAACACAAACGTCTCATTTGTAATAATTATCTATGACAAATTAGCTATCGCAATTACTATAATTTAACTTTTTTGTGGATTAGAAAATCCAATAAAGATGTATGTGTAACGCGCCCATAGTTAGAACGTTTGATCTAAAAACAATTCAACGGCTTTAAAATGATCATTGCATTGCATATGAATAGGTTACATCCCAAGATGTGAGAGATAATCAAATACGTTGACCTGACTCTGGACCCTTAGGAATTTGAGGAACGCAGCTTATGCTAAGTGAGTTGGGGTGCCTCTGCTGTGCTATTCAGTGGTTTTCGTAAGTAAGCGGGGTCGCATTTCTTTGATTCGAGTGAGCTGGATTACTATTTACTTTGTATTATTAATTGTACTTTGTATTATGTTATATAATTTACTTTTAATTAAGTAAATTGTTAATTTACGCAAAGATAAAATCTTTTGTTTTATGTGTATCTTATTGAGAAATAAACATTAACCTAATTATATTTATTATTATTATTATTCACAAATTTTATTTTATCACGAAATATTTAATATACTTCAGCGTGTATATGATGACCAATGGGCCTAAGCTCCATTATAAATATTATTATTTGTAGTCCCAGATATAGTGCTTTTTTATTGCCTGATAGGTTAGCGTTTTGACCACTATATCTAACCTGATGGTAAGTGATGATGTGGTCGAAGATGTTGTTTAGGCTAACCTAGAATTACTGGCTCCCAAGGACAGCTGCCTGAACACACCGTTAAGTGTTGGCGACAGATTTTCTACTTGAGGGTGGTGGCTAGCTAGCGGGCATTCGCAAAATGCCCTACCACCATGCTATAACGACTGCCATCCTAAGACAACAACCGGGACCGACGGCTTAACGTGCCCTCCGAAGCACGGAAACGCTTAGTAGTAATGTCACTAGCGGTCACCCATCCAACTCATGACCGCGCGCGACATTGCTTTACTTTGCTGATCGTTTGAGAACAGCTAATTAAACCTTGCTACGAGCGCTTCAGACTACACTACTTAACAACTACTTAACTTGGAATTGTGGTCTGTATACAGTTCTATACAACTTAAGAATACTCGCCCTCCTGGCTAGCTTACACCCTCAAATCTAAAACCTGTCGCCCGACACGTAACTATAGCCACGAAGTCACGGGTAGCAATGTTAAATAATGATTAATTCAATAAAACAACATACTTTATAGTCTCGTTTATCTCGGTATAATTGTAGCAATTAGGTTATGTTCCGTTATGGAGTTCTAGAGTCTAGAGCCTACGATCCAGTTACTGTTTCAGTCCAAAATATGTATATATATTATAGTACTATGTGACTGTATAGTCATCAGAAATAGACACAATGAACAATTTCATAACGATACTTACAAAAATATTTTTTTAATATTGTTATGCTTGCAATAACGCTGTTTGGATAATTACATTACAAAATTACAAATTTATGAGAAAAAATTATAGTCATGTGCTCCATTCCGAAACGATGGTTGAAGAACGAGAGCAAAAATTAGAGTTATGAGTCATTGTGTCATGTTAGCTCAATTGATTAGAGCATATCCCAGCTAAAGGGGTGGATGGACGCACATTACTATAATTTTTCCTCTCGTAAATTGTGATACAAAAATAAATAATTTAAATTTTAATTAAAAAAAAACTTGATAATATAATACGCATTAGGGATAACTCAAATATGAGATGGTCAGATCTCACTCAAATTTTAATTGGACCACAGTACAAGCACCAACTTCGTATGTAAAAAAATCATCAAAATCGGTACATCCTGCAAAAAGTTATTATTTATGAGGTAACACACTCAAAAAAAGCAGAAGAATTGAGAACCTACTGCTCCTTTTGAAGTCCTTTAATAAGAGGCAGTTAAAATTCAGTTACATTGATAACATTAAATAGGCGCATAAAAAAGGCGGACCTTATACAAAAGCGTGTCAATAAATGCTGTTCGTATCCAGTACTATCTAATCCAACGCAGTAACTATCAAAGCTCGCAAGGAAATATTTGGAATATTCGGTTTTAGAACTCCCTCAGTTGCGTTTATTACAAATACATTTGTCTTCAATATATAAGCGGTCGTTACTAAATTTAAATAAATCTAGTTTTATGCGGTTTGCGGTGTTGCTTTTTGAAAGTTTTGTATGAATAGTTCATCAGTCTTGCAAAATGTATGTAACTATTAAACACGTGGCTATAAATTGATGAGTGCAAGCGCACTCATCATATAGGTATGCATTAAGAATATGTTATGTAACACTGTTAGTATTGAATAGGTTCAGGCGTTACTTCAATCCATAATTAATAATAACAAATATTTTTAATCGATCGTGCGCTCGTAGAGTCAAGGTCTCCTGAGGATTCTTTGTGTAGAAGCGAAACGCGTCGAAAATTCTTCCGGTTTGGCTGCGTGGCGTTTGTGACGTCACGTCGGTTTAACAGGAAAATTAGGCGGAATTGTCACTAGATATATTTTTAAGTGTTTTATTTAAATATTAATTTCATGTTTTCTTAAAATATTTGTTATTATTACTGTTAGTATTGTATTTCGATTAAATTAAAAAGGCTTACGGTCTAAATGAACAATCCAGGCCTTATTAGACTACCTAAGACCAAAATGTTGCTTATAAATGTAAGTATGCGATTTTCATCCACTTTTATAATACGTACAGTGAAGAAATCGAACACTCTCCCACCGTCTTAGTTTCCAGAGAGCTATAATCTGGAAGTTTTCAAGTCTAGTGTGAATAGGTATCTTCTAAGCATGCTCCACCGTTGATCCAGTCGTCGCTTACCATCAGGTGAGATTGCGGTCAAATACTTGTCTATACAGAATAAAAAACACACGTCGCGTGTGTATATACAGGATCATTTATAAGAAGCAACGTTGTAGTTTTCAAAAGACAATTGGCGACGGTAGAACCATACTGATCCAAGTATCGTTTTCATTATATTGAGAAAAATAAGGAAACGCGTTTGAACTTGTTTTAAAAAAATACGTGATTTATTATGCTTTAATCTTTATCGAAATGATGGCTAATATAAGACAACATAAATAAAAACTATAATAAAAACAAATTATTAAAAGTAATCAAAATGTTGGTTTCTGCAGAAAAAAAACCAGATAAAAAATAAAAATAGGATCAGTGTATCAGGATATATTTTTAAAAGTAAGTATAATGCTAAAGTGAAAAATTGAGGTCCTCTAGCAATATAAGGCGCTTTTTGTACTCGGATCAATGTGGCATCAATTGAATTTTTTTCCTTGCATTTGTTGCATATAACTCCAATATTGAAAAAAATTCACTTGGATCAGTATGGTTCTACCTTCGCCAATTATTTAGACGTCAAAATGATACATCGAATTGAAATGAAGTACAGTCTCGTATTGAATTACTTATCCAACAGGACTCAATGCGTAGAAATACCTTCCCTCAATAATAAAAATGTTGTTATACCACACAGGTCTACGTACCAGCCCAATAACTTTGGCGTCCCTCAAGGGAGCATTTTGGGTCCACTATTATTTATTTTATATATTAATGACCTTCCGTCGACAATAGATCATAATTGTACACTATTTGCAGATGACATTTCGGTTATTGTTGCAGAAAAAGGAACCTCATCAACACATAACGATTTACTAAATTCTAGAGCCGAGTCAATCGTTAGTTGGTTAGAGCGGAACAATTTATGCGCTAATTTAACAAAAACAAAATATATTAACTTTCGCCACTACAATACAAGTAAACAATGTTGTAATGTTGTGTGTAGAGGATTAAAAATTGATGAAGTAGAAGAATATAAGTTTCTTGGATTATTGGTAGACCAGCATTGTAACTGGAAGTCACACATTAAACAAGTTGGTATTAAACTCAATAGATTCGTATTTGCCTTGAAACGATTGCGACGAGTTTCTAATAAAAAGACTGCCCTCACTGCTTATCACGGGTACGTAGCGTCAGTCCTGAGATATGGACTTTTATTATGGGGAAATTCGACTGATGTAAATAATGCTTTTATTGCACAAAAAAAGTGTATCAGGGCAATCGAAGGCGTCGAACCCTTAGCTTCCTGTAGACCTTTATTCAGGAAGCTTAATCTTCTTACCCTTACAGGCCTTTACATAATGCAGGCTGGCTTATTTATAAAAGAACATGCTCATTTATACACACCGTTGTGCAATAATAATTATTTTAAAGGTACAGGTAGAGACCCAACTCTACTTACCATACCAAAATGCCGTACGGCACTTCGTGACAAAAATTGTGAGGTAATGATAGTTAAAGTTTTCAATAAAATACCAAAAAGGATACGCCAGCTTCCATTGAATTATTTTAAAATAAAATTACACCAGTTCCTAACGAAGCACTGTTTTTATAATTTAAAAGAATTTTTTGACTGTAAGGATACTTCATAGTTATGACATAATAATAATTAATTTGTAATGATGAATATTTAATTTTAATTCATTGTGATTTAATGATAATGAATTATTTTCCGTTGTTTTGTATTGTAATATTGTGTGTAAATGATAACTAGGACATTGTGATTTATAATTATTAAAAAAAAAATACTATTTTGACATTAATTTAATAGTGTATATTTTTTATGTTAAACATAATATTTGCATGTCGTATTGTGACGAAGCACGCTAAGCTGCTTAACTTTTTAAGACCTTTATTATGTAACCGTGTTTCTGGCAAATAAATATCATTTCATTTCATTTCATTTCAGTCCCACCAACTTATCTGTTCAGGCGGCAGAAAAAAGAACTACAACATTCCTTCAAATTGTGACAGTTTGTAGTTGATTTCCTTCACCAGCAGCGCCCTCGAGAACGCACAGTTAAGTTGGTGGTACTATACCTACCTTATTATCCGCGGGCATAAAATATCTTACATGCTAAAACTTATACTCTCTCTCGGTTTAATATCCATGTACAATTTCAGTATAACGGCTTTTTGAACTGTCGCAATTCATATAAAAAATCATGCAACCTTTATATTATGTACACCGATTATAGTCACGGGCGGACTCTCGATTAATAATGATAACGAGATGAGTCAAAATTATATTTTGATAGACTTTATTCCTAGCTAACACCCTCAAATCGAAAACCAGTCGCCAAACACGTAACTATACAGCAATGAAGTCACGGGGAGCAATATTAAATAATGATAAAATCTCTCATTGCGATATATTTTACAATGGACTACAATGTAATATTTTTTTTTTATGTTATTGTGACTAAACAAGCTCGAGGCCCACCTGATGTTAAGCGGACTAACCTCTGCCTATAACAGATGCATTTCATCACAAGTCACGAATTGCACTGCGCCCGTCACCTTGAGACATAGTTGTTAAGTCTCATGTGCCTGTAATTTCACTGGCTCTCAAGGACTAGGTCACACCGCTAGGTGCTTGGCGACAGATTTTCTACTTGAGGGTGGTAGCTAACCAGGCGGGCTATCGCAAAATGCCCACCATGCGGTGAAGCTCAAACCGGCGGTGGGGATCGAACCAGGGTACTGCAGCGCGGCAGTCCATAGCTATTACCGCTCGGCCATCATTGCGTCATGCGATATTGTTCCTATTAGCAAATTATTAAGCACTTTCTGAATCCGTATATGTTGTTTATATAGGATATAGTAACGCGCATAATACAACTTTGAATGAACTAAGGAGCAAGGAGTTACCGTGAGAAAGACCCCGAGATGTCCTGAGTTATTTGTAATATTCATTCAATATATCAGTTTCTGAATGAATTGAAAGCTTTTAAGTAAGTTAATCTATGAGAAAATAAAAACAGAAGTTACGTCACAGTAATGCATCGATCATTCATAACTCTTGTCAGCGCTTCCTTTTACTGAGCTTCGACGAGCTACCGATAACTGAAAGGCTGGAGATACACCGAGAACAACAAATGTACTTAATCCCTTTTTTTATGAACATAATTTTGGTCATGATGACCATGATAATGAGGTCACCTCGATAATTCTCGTTGACCATAATATGTACATATAAGCTTTTGAGCGTAATATACACATATAAGCCTTGTTCTCATGCAGTTTAATTTGTAGCAACAATAAATACGCCGACACATGTAGGTAGTGTCATCTTGCTAATTTTGGGTACCTATTTATTTACAATATTCAATTGTGACATCATCACCATTACATCCACACTTTTTTGTTGAACAACGAACATCCACCTTTGGACAAGTCTCCCCCATTGGAGGGATATGCCATTATCCCCACGCTTAACAGGCGTCTTGCACGACTTCGATTGCAGTAAAAGTTCAAGGCGCTGCTATCTACCTTTTTTATTTTTTATACTGAACTGGGTATCACTTGACCACTATCTCATCTGATGTTAAGTGATGATGCGATCGATGATGGAGTGCGCTTACCCAGAGAATAAAAATCCATTTTAACTCGGCACCCCACGGACATATTATTAGAGAACAAATAAGAATGTTTAAAATTGAATTCAATGCCTAGAATATGTTAAAATTGTCTTTTATTCTACGGTTTTTAACCCAACGGTACAGTCTTTGACATTTATAAAATTAATACTTTTTTACTTTTGCATACAGAGCTATAAAAACAGTCGGGTTATCTACCCGTTTTTATTTTGACAATCTCAAAGATGACCTCAATGATGACGTAAAACAAGATTCAGTTGCTGAGTTTTAAATCCCGAACTTCATGTTTGTTTGAGCTGCCTGATAATAATAATAATTTTATTTATTGTGATAAAAAACGTTCAATAGACACAATTACAAATTATCACACAGTAAAATTTACATTACTAATTATATAATCAAATGTCAAAGAAATCAAATGTCAACCAGAATAGTGTAAGAGTATAATATAATGTCAAATTAAATTAATTTACAAAATTTACAAATAAACATGTCAATACTAGGGCGCTAGGGCACATTCCATTAGCCTCTCAGACTCTCATCATATATCTGGTTAATATGTATAGTAGCTCAAAGCTCCAGTGAAACAATTCTGATTGTGCCACATGCCTTACTCCCAAAGTAACGGTTTACCGTGGGAGCATGTCCAACCAGCACTCGGATTATTTTACACCTTGTGCTTAGCCTTCATATTTTTTTAAGCTGTACCTACGGCATAGCATTTATATGCAGAAATAAGATTTGTTTTATTCGCCATTAATATCAATGATTGTTACAACATAATATTGCAATAAAAAGTTAATACATAGTTCCATGAACAAGGAAACAAAATTTGTATAATTACTGCATTAATACCGACGAAACTATTCATGTTTAAAAAATACAGATTACATATTTATTAATTTAATTTTACAATAATCAATATATTACATATAATGTCTATATTGGTCAATATTAGCGTTAGACAGAGAAATCATTCAATTCATTCAAATCAAAATTATATCAATTGTTCACAAATTCTTCAGAGTCCTAAAAATATACTGCTCGAAAAGTGCTACGATACTCTTGAAGATTTCTTTAAGGATGCCTCGATTATGGATCGTCCCTTTCCGCTACACGTTGCTATACCTTATTAGGGTCATTATGTACCATTTCACCTAATTTTGGTTTGTTAATATAAGTCATATAAACCGCATTTGTATGTACTAATGATTGCAGCAAATGATTGAGTATTGAGTATGATTGAGTATTGAGTAAATAATAAGTTAATATTATGATACGAGTATATACCTTCTTATGATATAGGATAGGTTTAAATTGTATAATAATATGCTCTAAATAGTATGTAGTGTGCTCTACTTCATCATGATATTTAAAATCATACTGTCAAAACGTCTATTTTAAAAATTGATACTTATAAATTAGCCGCCTTCAAGAAGAGAGCATATTCATATTCCCTCCTCAAAGACCGGCAACGCATCCTCGAGACTACTGGTGTTGCGGATTTTCGTGGGCGACGGTGATCACTTACCACCAGATGAGCCTATTGCTCCTTTCCCCCCCCTATCCCATAGAAAAAAGGTGTGCGAACACGTAAAAACTTTCTTTATGTATTCTATTTTTTTTTATTGCTAATAGGCTAGCCTTTGACCACTATCTCATCTGAGGGTAAGTGATGATGTGGTCAAAGATGTTGTTTAGTCTAACCTAGAATTACTGGCTCTCAAGGACAGCTGCCGGAACACACCGTTAGGTGCTTGGTGACAGATTTTCTACTTGAGCGTAATCGCTAGCCAGGCGGGCATTCGCAAAATGCACTACCACCATCTTATCTCCGCCACTTGACATTGACTAAATATCTTCGATCAAGAGGTATTTTTTACCGAAGCTAAATATAAAGCCTCATTCCAAATTTCGTATAATCAGGCCAGCCTTTGAAAGGTACACTCAAGAAGAATAAAGGATAAAAGCAATGACAGGATCACGCCTAAACAATTTGCCCCTATCTGCCGACCACACATTCTATGACAAATAGTGTTGCGCGACGCGTTAATGAATCGTGACTTCTGATTAATGGTGTCACTCTAGTCTTATCTCTCGATTGTTCGTGTAGCGCCTCCCTAATGGGATCACCCCCACACTACATCCAACTAGTCACTTTGACACTCAGTAATTATAACTATCGACGAAATCACGTATCTAGCTGAGTTGGTTGGTATATACAACCCGATTTAGAACCTGAAGGAGGTTTTCTATTTTTATTTTTAAACAAAAGTATATTTTAGTATCATATATCTAGGTTACCTATTTTTGTGAGGGAACAAGCACGAGGCATGTATTTCGTCACAAGTGACGTACTGCATGCACTGTGCCTATCGCCCTGAGAAATAAGTCTCATGTAAGTAAGTTTTTTAATGCTGTAACCCGTGGGGTACCGGGTTAGAATTGGACCTCCCCATATCATCCCGTGGGTATCGTAAGAGGCGACTAAGGGAATTATACTGGAAGGTGGGCAGCAACGCCTTCTTAAGATCTACTATCTTACACTGCGATCCCATAGCCGCCTGCCAAGCGTGGGGATTATGGCGAATACCTCCTCAATAGGGGAGGCTGTGTTCAGCAGTGGACGATCCGGCTGATACAGTACATGCTGTCTTTATGGAAGAAGCACACCCACCTGGTGTTTTTTTTTTATGCGTGATAGGTTAGCCTTTGACCACTATCTCACCTGATGGTAAGTGATGATTTGGTCGAAGATGTTGTTCAGACCAACCTAGAATTACTGGCTCTCAAGGACAGCTGCCGGAACACACCGTTAAGTGTTTGGCGACAGATTTTCTACTTGAGGGTGGTAGCTAGCCAGGCGGGCATTCGCAAATTGCCCTACCACCATGCTATAACGACTGCCATCCTAAGATAACAACCGGGACCGACGGCTTAACGTGCCCTCCGAAGCACGGAAGCGCTCAGTAGTAATGTCACTAGCGGTCACCCAACCAACTCTTGGACGCGCGCGACGTTGCTTAATTTTGCTGATCGGTTGAGAACAGCTAAGTAAACTTCGCTACGAGCGCTTCAAAAGTTCAAAAGTGCTGTTAAGCGGTAACATAGCGTATAACAGATGCAGTTCGTCACGAGTAGCGAACTGCACTGCGCCCATCACCCTGAGATATAAAGCTAATAGGGCCCATGTAAAAAGGGGCAAGCATGTTGTCATCTACTGGGAAAAGTTCCACACTCTAAACTACTGAGGAAAACCAAATACCTGTCCCACCCGGGGATCGAATCCGAGACTTCGAGATTACAAATAGACACCTTAATCCACTAGCCAAGTTTTTCTTTCTGGACTTATATCAAGTGTTTGGTTTATAACTAAAATTGAAGTTACAAAAGGTCAATATTAAAAAGGTTTTATTTTAATCTAAGCATTAACTTTTGATAGCAGTTTCTGTTTTCTTATTATATAATCAAAAAGGTCGAGATACTAGAGGACGAGCATCGAAATATATAGTTATGATTAAAATTATATCGGTTCAATATAAGTAATACATTTATATTTCATATGTACCAAAATATAAAAGGGGCATTTATTTGTCTATCAATAAAATTACTGAATTGACGTTGACACAAATGATGACAAATAGACTTCCGGTTCCCCCCTCAAGCTTGGAAAAAACAAAAGTCAAAGTCAAAGTCAAAGTCAAAATCATTTATTCAATTTAGGCGTCTACGACGCTCTTATGAAGGTCAATTACAAATTTTAGTATTGAAATATTCTACATTGTACTGCCACGTTCAGCAAATAAATTGTATAGAGCCACTGCGAGAAGAACGGGCAAGAAACTCGGGGCCATTCTTTTAAACATCTTTTAACAATGTGTTACATACATACTATATAATAGAGTTATTACAATATTTGTTTAAATTATGTAGGTGACAGGCAATAGCTTGGCGGAGGCGGAATTATCCAGGCATTTTTGTCGTTTATGTAATCAGAAACTGTGTAGTAGGATTTTTTAATCAATATGTTTTTCACATGCAACTTGAATTTCCCTTCTGTGAGCGTTGTAATATGTTTGGGAACTTTATTATAAAACCGCACACAATTACCTAAGAAGGACCTTTTATTTGTCTTTGCTAATCTAAAACCTGGCACCACTATTTTATCTTTATTCCTAGTATTGTAATCGTGATTGTCACTGTTTAATTTAAATTTACTCAAATTTTTACGACATACATAATATTTTCAAATATATACAGACTTGGTAAAGTTAAAATATCAATTTCTTTAAAAAGATCCCTCACAGATTCCCTAGGACCCATTTTATATATGGCTCGAATTGCACGCTTTTGTATGATAAAGATTGTCTCTATCTCAGCAGCAGTTCCCCACAGCAATACGCCATACGACATAATACTGTGGAAGTACGCGAAATAAACTAGCCGAGCAGTAGCTACGTCTGTTAACTGTCTTATCCTAAGAACTGCATATGCAGCAGAACTAAGTCTTCCGGAGAGATCATGTATATGTGGATCCCATTGTAAAGTGGAATCCATTTTGATTCCCAGGAAGACTGTCGCTTTGTCAATAGGGAGTTTATCTGGGCCAAGCTTTATGTTTGGTTCAACATAAGGAACATTTGGTAAAGAAAACTTTAAACATTTCGTCTTTTTTGAATTTAGGAGAAGATTATTAGCGGCAAACCATTTACAAATCTTAGATAATACATTATTTACATGCGTCAGTTCACTGTCTTTCCTATCTACTTTAAAAATCAGATTGGTATCATCTGCGAATAAAACAATATCGCAGAAATCTTTGACCATGCAAGGCAGATCATTAATATATGTTAGAAACAGAAAAGGTCCCAAAATTGATCCCTGTGGTACTCCCATTTTTACCAATGACCCGGAAGAAGTATTGCCATTTATTCCAACCCTCTGTAGCCTGTCTGACAGATATGACTCTATAAGATTCAGAGCTTTCCCACGAATACCATAGTGGGAAAGTTTACGAACCAGAGTGCAGTGCTCTACACAGTCGAATGCCTTGGAAAGATCACAAAAAACGCCAATAGCATCATGTGAACTCTCCCAGGCTTCCAGTATATGCGACATCAATTGAACACCTGCATCTGTTGTGGATTTGCTCTTGGTGAAACCAAACTGATTCTCATTTAATAAATTATGCTTGTTAAAATGGGATAGTAGTTGTTTGAGCATAATTTTTTCGAATACTTTACTCAGAACAGGTAAGATGGAAATAGGTCTATAATTGCAAGGGTCAGATGTAGACCCCGACTTTAAAATTGGAGTGATTTTACTTTGTTTCATTAAATCGGGGAAGTTTCCACTATCGACACAAAGATTGAATATTGTTTCTAAATATGGTGCAATAATGTAAATTATAGACTCTACCACTTTTACTGACATACCCCACAAGTCTTCAGTACTCTTTATGTTTAAACTTTGAAATGTTTTTATAATTTCAAATCTTGTGGTGTGTCTGAAAGAAAAGTCCGGTGATTTGCTTGGAAAATTATTTTTTAACATAGTTTCTGCTACATTGGGACAAGAATCCAATGACTTAGTGGCTTCTAGGGGCAAGGTAGAAAAAAAATTTTCAAATATATTCGCCACTTGTATTGAATCAGAGATTTGATTTTTATCAATAGTTAAGACATATGTTGAATCTCTAGGTTTATTTTTACCAGTTTCACTATTTATAGTCTTCCAAATGGTTTTTATTTTATTTTTAGACTTGCTAATTTTGTTTCTAATAAAAAGAGATTTAGCACACAAGCAAACAGATTTGAACATTTTTGAATACTTCCTAACATAATCATGAAACTGTTTGCAAGATGTTAAATTTTTCCTACGATACAGATCAAACAAATAATCTCTACTTTTTCGAATACCTGTTGTTGCCCAATCACCGAACTTCAACTTTCCATCTATTTGTTTTTTTATTTTTGGACATACTTTTTGAAACTCAGTGTTTACTAAAGAAAATAAGCTATTATAAATGTCATTTGGGTCACTATGAGAAAAATTTGTAATGCCAAGCTTAGCTTCAAACAAAAACAAAGTATTTACTGGAGGGGTCCGCATCATCTGTGTTATTGACACTCGTTAACTAGAGATTGAAGTGTAACCAAGTTCCAAAAAGGAGGAAGGTTTGCAATTTGATGCGTAATCCATATTTTGTTTTTTATATGTATAGCGCAGACCATTTTACTGAATCTGTTGTTAAGAGTACAGTCGCCTGCAATAATAAGTACCTATACCCTTCGTTATTTTCATAATAACGTGATGTCACTAAATTCTTAGTGATTGAAGTTAATATACACATGAGTGAATTAAACAATTCAAGTTATTCTTTGATTTTAAGATACTTCTGTGTACATAGAGAGACACATACCTAAGTCTATGCCACAATTTTGAAAATTACAATGTGTATAGGTACTTATTATTACAGGCGACTGTACCTACATTTAAAAAATTAAAATATAAAATCATCATCGTATCTGCCATTATCACACCACATTTTGAAGCAGTGATGGTTCAGTGGCATTGGCTATGGACTGCTGCGCAGCAGGTCCATGGTTCGAATCCCGCCGCGGGCTTGAGCTTCACCGTATGGTGGAAGGGCATTTTGCGATTGCGTGGCTAGCTACCAAATCTGTTGCCAAGCACCTAACAGTGTGTTCCGGCAGCAGTACTTGAGAGCCAGTGAAATTACAGGCACACGAGACTTAATAACTATGTCTCAAGGTGACGGGCGCAGTGCAATTCGAGACTTGTGACGAAATGCATCTGTTATAGGCAGAGGTTAGTCCGCTCAACATCAGGTGTCAAAATAAGGTAAAAAAACCATTTGATATGGTTTTTTTACCTTATTTTGACCCTTACAGGTCCACTGTTGAACAAAAGCCGCCCAGACTTGGTTGCTATGTTCACCCATAGAAACATGTATAGGAAGGAGGGAGATACAATACTAGCCTTGGCACCCCACGGGGATCTATCTGCCGCCAAAATGTCTTGATGATTCTGACTGAGACAACTACAGAGTACCCAAAGTATATATGATATGGCTTTATGGCTGGCCTGGAACGTTATTGTTGGCAAATTACACAATGAAATCTGTACTACCATTGAAAATAAGTTATATATAATAAAAGTAAGATTTTCAACAGAATCGACATCCCTTCCTTAATTATTTATTATTTCTAATATCAGCAGTACCTACCCATTAGCTATGCAACACTTTGTTCTATGATTTAATTTTTGCACTTGTTTAGGTTTTTATCAATAGGGCGGTGAAATAAAAAATAAGTTGATTTTCCAAGTAGGTATTAAGAAATATTTTAGTTAGTAAATAATGATAGTAGTATTACAAAATCACAAAATATACGATAGGAAAAATTTAAGTGGTTTACAATATTAAAATTATAAGGTTGCGTCATCATTTACAAGTATAAAACCAATTGCAAAATTGGTCTTGTTTGTAGTACAACGCAAGTGGTACTATAGATGTCGCTCCATCCCAATACGATGGTTAAATAACGATTCGAAAGATTTGAGTTATGACGTCATGTCATGTTAGCATACCCTGGCTCAAGGGGTGGATGGATGCGGGTTCAAATCCCGCACATGACTTAAAAAAAAACCTATCGTATATTTTGTGATTTTGTAATGTAATCCGCATAGCAGGCGTTATTGCAAACCTAACAATATTTAAAAAAATGATAGTACTACTCAACCATTATACTTTATACATACATAAATTGTTCGATATTTAAACAGCAAATATATTATACAAACATTGTATAATATATTTGCTTCTGCGTCATAAGTCAAGAGACAAAGATTTAAGCAGCGATCCCGCAAAGTGCACGCAGGTTTTGTATTAATATCTTTCTGATAATCAAATTCATATGTTTATTTTGATTTCAAGATGGTTCCTTTTCATACATCAGCTCAGAAAGCATAACATTGCATTGGTCGCTTAATTAACAACGATCAAAGGCAAAAAAAGCTCAACAACCTCATATACCGGTGTAATATAATAAGCCGTATGTTTGTTGGAATTTTCCGAAACATCGTTAGCTTTATCGACAAATCCCAGCACTATATCTACATCGATAAACCCCGCGGAGAAGGGTGTAAATGAACATTCGGTGACAAACGATCGAATATCACGATAACATTCGCAAATTTCGCAATAGACATGTCACTTAGCGCGCAGGGGGCTGGTGACAGTTTTTTTCTTTCAATAAGTTCTGTCATTTGTTATTCGAATGCAATTTTATTTATCCGTTTGTTTTGGAAAGATATGTTGAAATTATTAAGAATTTTTTGAATCGTAACATGGTTTGCTTAGGCTTTCTTAACCGATCAGCTAAGTTACGCTACGTCCGCTGCGATCATGAGTTGGATGGGTGGCCGCTAATGGCATTACTAATGAGCGCTTTCGTGTTGTGCGGACGCTGTTCTTGCGGAGGTTGTTGTCTTAGGATAGCTGTCGTTATAGCATGGTGGTTGGACATATTTTGAATACCCGTCTGACTAGATAAATACCACCCTCAAGTAGAAAATCTGTCGCCAATCACCTAACGGTGTGCTCCGGCAGCTGTTCATGAGAGCCTGAACAATATCTTCATCACTTACTATCAGGTGAGAAAAACATTTTATTTTCCGGCCTTGGCTGTTTATTTTTTTAATATCCAAACAGGTATTTTTTTTTTAAATTGTTGTAAGTTTTCAAAAACTCTGCCTATGAGCACTACTTAATTGTACTTAAGTACATTTCGCAACAATAAATCTCTAAAGCAATTAACTGCAAATGAAGGGAAAGATGCAATTTATGAAAGATAGTAGTATTTTTATTAAAACGGGAAAGTGCGAGAAATTGTAGATAGTATATATAAAAAGAAGCCTAATAAAAGTATCTCAGTTTTGTTCGCTTGCCACGTACTGAAGTCAATTTATCAAATTTTACTCGAACGAAATATCTAAATACTACAGTTAAATTACTATTAGTTCAAATATGTACCTAAAATTGAAGACCTGCTACCTACTTCATCTATTTTTGTCACTAAAAAGTTTTCAACCATTGTTTAAGTAATTTCAACAAATCTTGGCTGTAACTCATACACGAACTAATTATATAGTTCTTTAGTCTATTTTCATTACTCTAGGCGCACGAAAGTTATCGTCAGACAAACAAACATATATTAAAATATATTATACCTACGCATACAAATTCTCAGGCCTTAGAGAACTCGCTTCGCTCAATCAATAAATTAAAGTATGTCCCAAAACACCAATCTATAGAAAACAAGTCGATTCTTCAAAGGCGTTAAACGAATATACCACACACTCTTCAAAGTTTTTTCAGTTGTTATTTTAAACCAGCTGTCTTAAGAAACCAAACACATACATCACCGCATTACAAGCCGCTTGACACATTAGGGTTGCAACAAGTAAAAATTTAAATATTGAGACATAAATCTAATTTCATGGCAACACTGCAGTGGAACACGGGACTTTTGGCCGTTAATTATTTTTATGGCCAATCCTAAACGTTGGACATGATGTTTTTTTAATGTTAGAATTTATTTTTATAATCAATGGTATGAATAATCAATGGGTCTCGGAATTGTATGAACTAGTTGAATTACTCGACGAAGTCACTTCGTACAATTGAAATGTGTTTAAGTGTCGCATTCTTCGGAACCTACGTGTTGAAACGCGATAAAAAGTACCCAATGCTCTGCTAATATGTAGCTATTATAGCTAGTAGCTATAGGGTTACGTTATTAAGCACGAGGCCCACCTGATGTTAAGCGGACTAAACCTCTGCCTATAACAGATGCCTGTAATTGAGAGTCTCATGTGCCTGTAATTTCACTGGCTCTCAAGGAGTGCTGCCGGAACACACCGTTAGGTGCTTGGCGACAGATTTTCTACTTGAAACGCTAGCCTTGGTCGCTAGCCAGGCGGGCATTCCCAAAAAGGCCCTTCCACCATGCGGTGAAACTCAATCCCGCGGCGGGATTCGAACTATGGACCTGCGGCACGGCAGTCCATTGCTAATGCCACTGAGCCATCACTGCTTCTATGGATATACTTTTCACGTCTTTGTTGTCGTTCTATTGCGTTATCGTAATATTGTGGCTGTAACTCTTAGCAGAGCATTGGGTACTTTTTGTTTTTACAAAAATGTAAAAAAGCAAGAGCGAGAAGTAGAAAAGCCAACCCATCAATAAAAACTCCATTTTGCAGCAGACAAAGTACCACTTTAAATTTTCTACTAAAATTAATAGATATTTACAAAATCACAAATATACAATACGAAAAGTTTAAGTCACGTGCGGGAAAACAAAATAATCCTATCGTATATTTGTGATTTTTTAATTTAATCCGCATAGCAGGGGTTATTGCAAACATAACAATATTAAAATTAATAGATATTTGTCCAAAAAATATCAGTAGATTATACGACTACGTAATCCAAAGAGATTAAGAGAGTTTTTTATTCAAAAACCCTAGTGTTTCTTTCTTTTTTTCCTTTTCTTCCTTAACAAACCCTTAACGTTATTCAAGTGGCTACTCTATCAATGCTACCTATAGGCGCCTACATACACACCTACACATCTAGGATCGTTAACCGTAATGCCACCCACAGACAAGTATACCGACTCCCAATTCGAAATAGATCACACGTCAAACATTTCAATTAACAATAGCCCTTACTATTGATACAAAAAAATGCTTTACCACCTCCTACCAAACTACTAAAACTGCTAACATAATTTAAATTGCTCAATTTTGAACTCTAAACATAACGAGATACGAAACAGAAATGTTTATCGAGAGCTGATGTAAGTTTGTTAGAAATGACATGCAGGCTTCATTCATTATCTACAGCATTAAGAAACAAAATAGTTTCTTTATTGTGTGAAGTTCATAAATATGTATATGAAAGGTTTTTATCGATTTTCCCGGTTAGGAATCTATCGATCAATCGATGATCGATCGCTATCCTGCGCTTGAATCAGGTGAAAGTTACTTGAGCTAATGTATCTTTGTTGTTGAGCCGATCGGCACAATACTATTGTTTGTGGACAAGCGTCTTTGGTCGGGGAATCAGACATTAGATTAGTAAAGTTTTACTTTTGTTTTTAAGAGTTTAGCATTTTATCTAAAGATACAGAAAAAAAAATATTTTAAATGTAATTAGTAAAGTATTGAGTTTATACGAAAATTGCCGTTTTGGTTTTGATGGCAAAGCATATATAGTTAATGCTCTGCAGATCCGTTTCATATAATTTACTAATCACCTACATTTTTTTTCTACATTAAACGCAGTTATATTCATAAAACACGAAAACAATGACAAAATCCCCATTAGCTATAAACAATTTACATAATACATTTATATTAACCTACATATAAAATAAATAGAAGGAATATTGTAAACTTCTGTTGATTCTGTGACGACACTATGTTTTGTTATGAGATCTTAATTAACTTATAATTTTCCGGCAATAATTCTTAATGGTTCAGTGTTGAAAAGCGATAAAACAATTTTATGTTTAGTTTAATGTTTTAATTAAAATGCATTAGTAATCACTAGCGACAAGAGAGAAACTAAGTTAGTTGGATCGGGCGGACAGAACTGTGAAAAGTTGACTCTCAGAAATAGTTTGTTACTAGGAAACTATGGCCTATGATTAAGACTAGAAATATATTTCATAATTATAATAAATAAAGTATATAGATTGCCTCGGGCATTAGAAGTACATGGAAATGTACCAAACTAATTTAGATGAGTTTTGCCATTCAGTGAATGGCAAATGGCAAAAAATGACAATCTCGATCGTGCGCTCGTAGAGTCAAGACCTCCTGAGGATGCTTCGTATAGAAGCGAAACGCGTCGAATCCAGTTCCATCCAGTTTGGCTGCGTGGCATCTGTGACGTCACGTCGGCTTAATAGGAAATTAGGCGGAATTGTCACTTGATATATATAATTTTTATAAAGATTTTTTAAGTGTTTGATTAAATAATTAACTTGATGTTTTCTTAAAATACCTTTAAAATATTTGTTATTATTAAATATGGATTTCCGAAAAGTAGCGCCTGAATCTATTCATTATGTTAAGCATACTCTGTTTTTATTCGAGATATAAAAATGTAGTCAAAGGGAATACCATAGTAATAATATCTTCTAATAGCTCCGTGCCCGAAGTTTTGAAAACAACGCTACGTAATCTGCTCTTAACCATGCTTAGTGGTAGGATATTTTTCGATCGCTTGCCTGGCCAACTGCTTCCATCATCAAGTATTATATTTCCATAATACAATATCTAAAAACATCGAATACGTCTATTTCTGTGATGAAACCCTGTGAAAAAAGTAAACAAAATATGACTGATACTTACATGTGCGTATTGGAACCCGCAAGCATCCATACAGAGGTAGAGACAGGTGGAGACCCCCTGGATCGTCAGGAGGCCAACCTTGTACGTCGCACGCTGAAGTATCGCTGAAACAACGAAAGATTGAAGATGAGTATAAATATTACAGTATTCTACATCAGTATTCATCTGCAGCATACTGTATCAGACGGTATGTCCACTGCAGAATACAGCCTCCCCCAATAAGGGGAGGTTTGCCATAGTCCCCACGGCAGGCATCTTGGGGATCGCAGTTGAGGATATTAGTTCCTCAAAAGAAGCTGCTGCCCAACTTTCGGTGCCGTTAGTCGCCTCTCATGACATCTACAGGTAGAAATAGGAGAGTAACTCGGCACCGCACGGGGAATTCATCTGCACAGTGGTAGGGTTTTCTATAAATGCTTGCCTGGCTAGTTACCACCTTCAAGTAACCTCACTTCTGCCCGATTTCCACAAGTTATGTCATACTTTAGAGTGTTGAACACCGTTCCATATTGCTTACAAAATCTTTGACTCGTCTAAAATACTGTTTCCCCATCGACAGGAGTTTGAGCTGAGTTTTTTTTTTTGATAATCAAATAGGTGTACGTTATTAAAAGCATACAAGTCCACATAGAACCTAAAAACTACTCAAAAGGTTATGACGAATTTTAAATAGAACTTGAAGAGATTAATTTAATCAAAATCTGTTGAATGTTTTTGAGTTATAGCATAGTATTCAATTATCAATAATTTAACAAAACAATGTATTTACATGACAAATTACAATTAGATTATCAGAAAAAAAAACAGTCTTCGAAATCAGTTCATCATAGGCAGAGTTCAATCGCGTCAAAAACAAAAAAAAACATACACGCTAATTGAGAACCTCTTCCTTTTTAGGAAGTCGGTAAAAATATAATACTGAGTACTTGTACGAATAATATCAAAAATTATGAATGAATATACATTTCGAATACTAATATCGTTATCCCTTAGTTATGTTATGGTGCGAGCCAATATGTACCTACCTCCCCGTATTTGTGTGAAATAAAAGTCAGTCCATGAAAAGCCATTACGTGTGTTTCATTAAGTACAGATATTCAAAGAATCCCTTATTTCCATTTGCATTTAGCAATACTTAGAGAGCAACGGACAAAAGTAATTTTAAACTTTATTTTCCAAAGTTGGATCTTTACGAGTACCATACTCAGGCGCTTGTAAAGTTAAGTTTGACATAAGTGTATTAGCAGCTTTCCCAAGATGGTAGTAGGAATGTCATTCACATGAAGAATATATTCGAAGTTACAAGTATTATTATGAATACAAATTAGTCGTGAATGCAAGTGTGCAGTTTTAATATTATTTATATAATCTCATTCGGTAATATTCTAATTATGAAATGAAATACATAATTTTTGAAACTGGCCTGCGGCTCGTTTCAAAAAACTACATTCATGTTTTAATACCCTCTATTATATGACAGTTGCATAAACTATTATAGAAAACAGAGAAACATATTATTATAGTTTAATTTTAGGTACAGGATAGATTTTGTTATTAGCTTATATTATTCTTGTGTTGTTGTTACTTTTATTCTTGGTTTTTGAATACGAACAAAGTAAGTACCTACTTGTTAATTATTTCAAATTACTTATCAAAATATTTTATTATTTCGGTTGAAATGCTGTTCAACTTTAAATATTTTTTAGTCTAAATGATGGCCCAGTGCTCAAAGACTACTTACTGCCGCGCCGAAGGCTGGGGCTTGGGCTCATCACTAAGACCGTTAGGGCATTCTGTATTATCACTTGGCTAGCTAGCACCTGCATCCCGGTCACTTACCAACATGTAATATAGTAATTATTGATCAAAGGCTAATATTCATATATTTATTCTATTCATATGGTGTCATATGAAAAGAAGCTCTATGTAAAATATATCACTTTTATAAAAAAAACTAGACGTCAAGGATTATTTTTCGAGATAAATCGATTCAAGTTGACAGCTGTTATTCAAAATTATTAATAATTTTAACTACTACATAAAGATTTGAAGCTGTCTACAATAATTGAGCCCTTGGTTGTTAGATTGATATCTGTCATATATTTAAAATATATGACAATTAAAATATATGATATATAATATATGTATAATATTATATTATATTATATTTAAAATATATGACAGAAAAAAAACAATAACAAAAAATATAAAATCTATTGTCACTTTCACAGCTGCCAAATCCTTGATTTGAAAGTAAAAACATATGAAAACAAATAAAAATATCACATGCAAAGTTAGTTTGCCAGCTATCGTATATAAAACCAATTCTTGGATCAAAATTGTAACCCGAGAAATTCAAAACCAAAATAGGTACCTAAGTCGTAAACGTCACGTTATTTCGTCTTTTATTGTATTTGTAGTAGTAGCGTATATAAGTGGTTAAAATTACGAAAATCACCTCTAAATTGGCAATACAATGTAGAATATTTCAATGCTAAAATTTGTAATTGACCTTCATAAGAACGTCATAGACGCCTAAATTGAATAAAGTTTTGGTACTACTTAGTGCCGAAATACCCTTTAGTCAGCAGTCGTAGCCCTAAAGGAAATTTTGCTCCAATAGTCCAAAACCACCTTCAAAGGGAACTAAGAGGATTTTGCGACTCAACCGGGTACTTATACACCTCACAACTTCATATATACATTACTTTAGATATTCAACTTCACACAGTGGCTTAAATAGTAAAATATTTTTTTGCCATTAGAATGATGTACCTAAGCGTATTTTGAAATAACAAGCCTTTATTAACAACACACTACAAACTAAATACAACACTACAACCACTACAACGAAAGCTTTTATTATTGTATCATATTATAATATTATTATTGTACTAGCTTTCCGACCGCGGCTCCGCCCGCGGGTATATCGGTTATCGCCCTCTTTTTGCGCAGTTGGATAAAAACTATCTTATGTCCTTCCCCGTGTCTCAAACTATTTCCATACCAAATGTCATCCTAATTGGTCCAGTAGTTTCAGAGCCTATTCATTGCAAACAAACAAAAAATCAAATCTTTCCTCTTTATTATATTAGTTTAGATAATTTGAGTAGCTGATGTACGTTAGTAAGACACAAAATACAAAGATTAGATACCTTTAAAACGGAGATGTAAGAGACAAGTAATTTGTTGTAGGAGGCGTGAACAATAATTGATTTGATTATACATAAATAAAGGATACACAATTAAAGGTTATAAACTCCAAAAACCATTCGTATAAATGCATATAGCACAATTAGAGAAAGTTCGTTGGTCCATGCCATCCTCATATTTATGAAAAATAACCAGGATTTGTATATTATTATTATTATTTTATATCATTGTGACTTATCAAGTCCGCGGTCCACCTGATGTTAAGTTAACTAACCTCTGCCTATAGCTGATGGATTTCGTCAACCACGAATTGCACTGTGCCCATCACACTGTAACGTACAGTTGTTAGGTCTCATATGCCTGTAATTGATGAAATGTAATTGATATGAATAAAATAGTATTTATTCTGTGTATAAAACATTTACTTTGACAGGCAATGAAAATAACCTACTCAATTAGAGTAACATTTTAAGAGTGCTCAATTTGTATGTAAGTTTATAAATACGCAGTTAATTCAAAACATCCATTAATTAATACATTTGACACATTTATTTCTTAAATGTACTCGTATATATTTTTTTCGGTGGTATCAAAATCAAAATGTTTTTATTTCGGACAATTATAAATCCATTGGTTAGTATAGTGCAGAACTTATTTCTAAAGGTTAGTATCACATATAAATAAAATGGTATGCCTTTATTTACGGAACATTACCAACTATATACAAGACTACAGGTGCAACACTGAAAGCACTTAGGCAACCCAAAGTCCATTGCAGGCCTACAGATATTCCCAATGCTCACTACCAGTTGGCAGCATTGTCCCTTTGGATTTAAATTCTTATATAGTAAAATGCTGTGAAAAAGTTAAATAGAGCATTTTGACTGCCTGTTAGTCTACAATGACTTATAGGTTGTCTAATGCTTTTATTGTAGTATTTTGTTTGTAACATGATTAAATATAGTAAAATAAATATAATATACCCATATAACCAGGGGCAAAAGCTAATCTATCTAATCACTTCGCAGCAATCTGAGCGTTATGGATTGAGTCATGTAGAGGCTATCAGCCTTATACATGATGTTTTATTCCGATTATTAGCACTGCGAATGTGACGGGAATTGTGTGACCTTTGCTTTATATCCTCATGGGATCTATTATATGGCCTCGTTTGGTATATCAACAACCACAGTTGACGAGTAGTACGAGAAAATATCTTAATTTATTAATTGGTCGTAGTTGCCTAAATAGGTACTAAAAAAAGTCCTTCGGTATGTAGGCCTTCTTCGATACTGAAGAAGCATAGTTTTTTGTATATGTATCTAAGTTACGATGGAATGAATCAGCTAGTTTTGACAGATTTTTTCTATTCAAATCTATAAAATTGTTTGAAAAAATATTTAGCTTCATAAATTTAGTTTATTATTTGTAAGAAAATTGTATGTTAATTTTGATTATGTTATCTAAGGCCAAGTTAATTCCAAAACACGTATCCTTAAAAAGTTGGCTCTAAATTACGCTTGCAACGTAAATATTTGAATTATTCATGTCTGTGTATAAAATAGGCATAACAATGAAATAACAAAACCCTATCATGAGGGACAAGTTAAGTTACATTTTCGTTTTAATTAACCAATTTGGTGTTAATAAGCTTTAGATAATGAATAGGTACAGGTGTTACTTTGCGGAATCATTTTGTTTTTAAATATATCATTAAATAATAATCATATATTTTAGTAAATACTTGAGTATATGAATTATATATCTTGTGACAATTTCGCCTAATTTGCCGACGTGACGTCATACACGCCACATAGCCACAGCGGAAGAATTTTCGACGCGTTTCGTTTCAACACGAAGCATCCTCAGGAGGTATTGACTCTTCGAGCGGACCATCGAGAAAATTTCACCATCGCTGTCTCTTTTTCACTCCTATGCCGTCCGATAGAGACAGAATTTGTGCATTTGACGACGTCGTGCTTATGGTATATACTACAATAGACACCTAGATCTAGGTTATAATTGGAATGAAGACTGGCAAAAATCGCCAACCCTGTTTTTATACAGTTTGCAATATCAGCCTGTATCATCAACAAGTTAATAGCATATTTGATTCATTAGCAGAATATGAATAGTACGTGTTTGCAGCAGATCGCCGTTGTTGATACGTCGTAAGTAATTAAGAGATTAACTAAGTAGCCCCGTGGATCACGATTGGATAAGTTATGGCGGTTACGCCCTTTCAGGCTGGAGACTAATTGGGAGATCTTGGAAGATTAAGTACATTCGTGTTAATTTGTTCACATGTGTTAAAAAATTAAGAGAATTGAAATATACTCGAGAAGTTCTGTTCGTAAAAGCAATGCTATTATAATGCGCTAAATATGTCAATAATGTCACGTTGAAATCTACGACACTATCACACTATCTACTACTGGCTCAGCATTTTGGTTATCTGTCACTTCAACCAAACGCTAGCCAAATAACTATAGAAAAATGCTCCTAACCAAAAAAAAAAACTGTACAGGTGCACGTCTGGTCTCGCTTACCTGATAAAATGAGTGATTTCCTAATCTTTTAAGTTTTAAAAGTTGACATTTAAAAGCACTAAGCCCTAGCCTCTATCAAAAACGTACCTACCTATTGCAAGACTTCTTGCAATAGGTAGGTACGTTTATAATATATTAAATATCGCGTATTATAACCATTTGTCTGTCTTCTGCGTAGCGGTTGAATAAAGCATAAGGCGGTGGTAAGTACCCATCACCTGACACCTTGTTACCATGATCGCACCACTTTTATTTTCATTGAGCGGCAAATCTGCGTAATACCGTCGATAAGTGCCAAGCCGGAGCCCACGGCGGCGTTTCCAGAGAAGCGCATACGTTCTCACATAAAGTAGGATGACAGTGACTTATTAGTTAATATAGACTTATACTTAACTTATGAGTATCAAATAGTATTAGTATGAGCATTAGTATTAGTTAGTAGTGAAGAATATTTTTTTGAAAAATAATTATTAAAAAAAAATATTCTACATTTATAAGATATAAGAAGTGACTTGCGTGCTTTTTTCTAATAATTGTGTTATTTGTGGATAATAAATCTAAAAATACATCTAATTTACACGGTTGGAACCATGCGAATGCTTTGAATTTTACTAAAAGAGCACGACAATTTATTTATTTATCGAGAAAGCTTAAATCTTCTTAATTATATGCTTTTGCCGCTTTTGTAGAAAAGATCGTTTTTATGTAAGTAAATTTAAAATGCGCCTGGTTCTAAAAATGTAAAATTTAAATTCTAAATCACCCAGCGTTCGTTGAAGCTAAGCCTTAAACACTTATGAGGAATAAATAACAACAAATATATTTCTTGGAAATTAAACAGCGAAATTTTTAAACCATTAAACTTTCTCAACATCAATATAATAGTCGCGTACCTATTGCAAAAATCACATGCTCCCGAATTAGAACATTTAGGAGTCAAATTCTATTGTTCTCGACTTCTTGTTATATAAAATGCATAAGGAATATAGATTAAAATGAACGTGTGCAATGCGTTGTTATCATAGATTAGGTACTCAAAATTGCCGAAAAATACTTAATCTGAGGCTACCTCGCAACCGCAATCAATATCAAGATTCAAATTTTATAAAAGGTGATTTTTTATTTATTTTAGTTACTACTTTTTGAAGTAGGTAGCAGCAATTTTTTTTATTTATCATAGTTCTTTTTGGTGCGCACTTCAAAATGAATAAATAAAAAAAAGCTGTTAAAAAATTTTAAACTTAATATTGATTGTAAACCACAGACACGCCATTCTATCCAATAAGTGGAGGAGTTCGGTAAGCGCTAATCACAGTAAAGACATGTAAAGAGTTACGAATTACGTCGCTTGCGCAATTTGTGGCGCCTGCGCAGCCCGGGAGCGCAACGAGTCGATTGACAGGTAGAGATGTGATAGTTTTGTTAGTATCGAATATATCGAGTACAAAGACCTTGTCTTGTTTTGTAACTTTATTGACACTAAGTATATTGCTTAAATATGTAATTATTGAAAACTGATTAACATGAAATTCGGTAATAATTAATACTTATTGAAACCGTAGGTGAATCAGCTGATTTTGAATTTGTCAAATTGATTATGAGCAGGTGCGAACTCGTGCTAAATTTACTTGGTTCTGCTATTTGAAACTACGATTAATATATCTGTATCACCCGGATCGTCTACTGATGAAGATAGCCACCCCCATCATGGGGAACTTTCCATAATCCCCACGCTTGGCAGGCGGCCCGGTGACAATTCCTCAGAAGGCAGCAGGGCCTTCAGCCACCTTCTGGTTAGTTACTAGTTGCCTCTTACGACCCTCACAGGAAAATAAGGGTACAATTCAAGCCCGGCACCCCACGTGTAAAATAGAAATGTGAAGAAATAATTAGGAAATGTCAATTTATATGTAATCTTTAACAATTCATGATTTTAAATACCTATTCAAGAGCAAATACAACTTTAGTGATGTTCCTACTGTACCTACTGTATATAGGTACAAATATTATTATTCCTTAGGTCGAAGATCTCTTAATTAATTAATGACTATTTACTAGGTAACTATAATGTTACAAAATTGCGTAGGTACTTACTTAACCGACTACTTAATGCGAACTTTACTGTAATGGCTTTAAACTTGTCACATATTATTATGCGTTACATTACAATGTCATGTCATTTTAAATGACATGGAGTCGCCTACTTGATGACGTAGTAAAAGTACGTCTGGTCTGCCCACTAAGTATAGTTGCAATGCCACCGATCTGCGCGACACTGCATTGCGTTCTAAGATTTTGTGCGCTCATGAATCGGTTTTTTATTTCTTATGGTACCAATAACCCAGTAATTTCACTTGCTACGCAATATACATCGAGGCAGAATATGTATCTGACAATGCGGTAGTACGCACCAAGACGGATTCTTCCTGAATACTAGATAGTGTAATTTCAACTATAGGGTTCTATGGTCAACCACAAATTGTGAGGGCGATAAGTCATGCAAATCGACCGCATCATTACTTACCATCAGGTGAGATAGATAGTGGTATCTGGTATTGTACTCCGGAGCTGCAAAGGGTATCAGCAATTATAAAAAATGTCTCGCATTAGCTGTTGGATATATTTGTTGGGATGGTCGCGCCTTTCCATTAAAATTAACTTCTAGGTTAGCCTGAACAACATCTTCGACCACATCATCACTTACCATCAGGTGAGATAGTTGACTAGGGCTAAGGTAACAGGCATAAAAAAAAAGTTAACCTTTCATGGGCTTTCCCTTATCTGGTTATCAAGTCACAAAGATAAATAAAACTACCAAAAATATTGTAGGCCTTGCTTACAAAAATAACGAAACAATTCAATGCAAATCTAGGTAGCATTGTGGTAGTACTTATATTACTCGTTTCACGGCGCAAACTGTACAGACTTAGAGATAAATTACAGACATTACACCGCTGTAAGTGAATCTTAAATTACGGTTTAAACTTCGTTTAGTGTCTGAACCTAGACATGAGACGGGTTTCATTGTTTTTCTCACTGGGTACTTATTGTGAGGTAAGTTTTACATGAGAGTACGCGCTAATTGTTCTGCTTCTATGAATGTGAGGTAGTAGGGTGTCAGTAGCAATCATAATTTTAGACAAAAACTATAACGTGCAAGTATGACCTTATGGCGATTAACAATGAATAAACTTTTCGAGAACTTTCAAACTAAAATGACTATACTGATAAACGAGTAACATCGAGCAGGAAAATCAAGTCAGTTATTATACATTTTAGTACGCACAGAACGACAGACACGGTTTCATACAGACTCGGTGATATTTTTTGCACTTAAAAACTTCAGAGGAAATGATTGCGTTCGGTAAGTTCACTGTTCCCAATCCACACAGTTTTTCATCGAACGTGATAACGGGTTTATCAGATAGAGTCATAAGCATATCGTGTTTCGATCAACTAACATTAAAATGTAAGTTAATAATCTCAACAATTTAACAGTCACACTAAATTACCTTCAAGCCTCGCGGCTAACTATAACATTCGTTCTCTTGTCAGGTAGTTAATTAAATAAATAACAGTGATCGACCGCTCCTGGCACGTCCAAACTCGTGTGTGGTCTTGGCGTGACTGACACCTATTAAGTCTATTGCACAACAGCGCCATCTAGAGACCGGTGATCAATGAATATGGGAAATGTAAATGTCATTTTAACTTTTTAACCTAACTAACGGCGCAAGGATTTCAACAGGTTTTAGTTTTATTGAGGTCTTCGTTCACCACACGCACCGGACCAAATGTTGACAATGTTGTTCACAGAATTCCACAGTACTTCCAAGGAAATAATCTCGAATAATTTGAAAATAGCTTCCTCAGTAACAAAATATTACCTGTACGAACAGGTAATAATTTGGTTAGTGATAAAAAAATTAAAATGTCAGAAAAGAAAATAAAATTCAAAGAAATAAAAACTATACTAGATAAAACTGTATATTTGATTTTCATATATTACAAAATTTAGGGGCTTTGAAATTCTATTACTAACATCCTAAGTTTACGGGCAAGAATAGATCTATTCGACCTGCGAGCGCCGAGCGGAGTGGTAAAATTCAAAGAACATCTACTGAAACATGAAGTCTTCCGTAACCCCGACAGTAGATTTTTGCTATCAATCAATTAATATTTTATTAGCAAGAATACAGGAATACATTTCTATAGTATCTATACAGATAACTTCCATGTTGGAATAGCGTGTGTTTGCGCTGTTGAAGGTAATTGTAATACCTAAAATTGTAATTCCTAGAGACAAATTATAAAGAGTACTTATTGACTCTTGCGATTCTTGCCGAGGTCGGATTCACAGATAGAAACAAGTACCTGTATATTGGTCATGCGTCGGCGTCCCAATGAAAAACGACTCAGCTTTCAACTTTTGAAAAACAGAGCTTCCGGACAGTATAAAATATACCCATTACTTAACTTGGTCATCAACAAAGAAAACGTACAACGAGAAAACTTTGTGGGACGAAACACGGAAGGATCCTGCGATTCCAAGCCATGCGACTCAAATAGTAATAAACACTACCAAAATTAACATATCAACGACACCTTAAGTGCTCCGCTAAACTCATTCTTTGTAAAATAAAATATCAAATAGTTATTCTTCGTAATATTTTATATGGTCATGGCTTGGTATAATGAACAGAGACCTTGATAATGTAAAGATCATCTTGAAAATAATACGGAGACTTTTGTTTGTTCAACTTCAGTTTTTTGTTTATGTTATTGTGACGAAACAAGTCACACTGATACATACAGTTGTTAAGTCTCATGTGCCTGTAAATTCACGGGCTCTCAAGGACTGCTGCCGGAACACACTGTTAGGTGCTTGACAACAGATTTTCTAAGGTGGTAGCTAGCCAGGCGAGCATTCGCAAAATGCTCTTCCACCATGCGGTGAAGCTCAAGCCGGCGGGATCGAACCAGGGTCCTGCAGCACGGCGGTCCATAGCTATTACCGCTCGTCCATCAGTCCTTCTTTTTTGTTTGCCTCGTTGGTCAAGTGGCGTAAAGCCTCGCTTTGGAATCTCGCGGTCCTGAGTGCGGTCCCGGCGCGGCGTCGAAAAGTTTCTTATGGCGGAGTTTTTTTTTCGTATTCTATAAATTATGGCAGTAGCCTCCTATTACATAAATACGGATGGTATTTTATATTTTTTATCTATCCATATATTCGTAGAAGCATATTATATGATTACCTAGGAGTTCAATTTAAGAATTCATTTTAAATATATATAGTACTCGTAGTGACTAAAACGTAAGACAGCTCAAGCGGTTAGCGATCTTTACGAGTTTTACGATGTGCTAGGTGCTAGTATCTAGGCTAGACTGACTAAATATACTTAGTTATTCTAAAAATATGCGATTTTTTTCTGGTCACCGGCCTGGGACTCTATGACGCATCGGTGAAGAACGCTATTGTGAAGTGGATTCTGTGCAATTTTTATTTGATAATAGAGAACAGTTCGATCTTAATTTACCTATGTGTCTGAAAGATAGGATACGTTTGCCATTGAGCAAACTAAAAGCTCTTTTATTCGGGAATTCTAAAGAGTGAGCAAATATTTTATCAACATTATTACAAATATAATTGCTGTACTTTATCTATCTTATCATGAAACATTTAGTTAAGTTTGTTAGGTACGTACTTTTTTATGCTTGATAGGTTAGCCTTTGATCACTATCTCACCTGATGGTAAGTGATAATGAGGTCAAAGATGTTGTTCCGGCTAACTTAGAGTTACTGGCTCTCAAGGACAGCTGCGGGAAAGGTGCTTGGCGACAGATTTTCTATTTGAGGGTGGTAGCTCCGTGTGTTCCGGCAGTTGTCCTTGAGAGCCAGCACTTCTAGGTTAGCCGGAACATCTTCGACCACATCATCACTTACCATCAGGTGAGATAGTGGTCAAAGGCAAACCTATCAGGCATAAAAAAAAAGCTAGCCAGGCGGGCATTCGCAAAATGCCCTACCACCATGCTATAACGACTGCCATCCTAAGTAATGTCACTAGCGATCACCCATCCAACTCATGACCGCGGCGGACGTTGCTTAACTTTGCTGATCGGTTAAGAACAGCTAAGCAAACTTCGCTACGAGCGAACGAGTTCTTATTCAAAGTACTTATTTTAGTTTCTAGTTATTACATAAGGATTTTAGGTTGCAACGATGGCTGAGCTGTATGGGACTGCCGCTCTGCGGGTGCATGATCTCCACCATCGCGCCGGCTTAAGCGTCACCGCATGGTGGAAGTGCATTTTGCGAATGCTCGCCTGGCTAACTACCGCCCTCAAGTACACAATCTGTCGCCAAGCACCTAACAGTGTGTTTAGGCTGTAGTCCTTCAGAGCTAGTAAAATTACAGGCACATGAGACTAACAGCTATATGTCCTAATGGTGACTGGCGCAGTGCAGTTCGTCACTTGCAACGAAATGCATCTGTTATAGGCCGCGGTTACCTACCGCTTAATATCAGGTGGGCTCGAGCTTGTTCAATCAAAACAACATAAAGAAAATGTGAAAATGCTGTCTGCAAATTATTTATATTCGTGAAGTTGTATATATTTATGAAATTGTTTTTTAAACCCCTTAAATGTTGATACTGTACGATATGGAAGGATAAACATATTTTTTATCCTTCCATATCGTTATAAAAACCGCTAGTATGTTTTTTATTTATTTATATATATACATGCAATCCCTTGGGTTATCAAGACAAATGTGATGAAATCATATATCATACATTAAAATCGGTTAAGCCGATTAGAGATTATGGTGGAATAAATAAACTTACAAACATAAGTACATACATGAACCCTGAAATCATAACACTACTTTTTTGGGCAGTCGTGTAAAAAGGTGTTCCGTGGCAACCGTTTTAATTTAAACCTAAATCTTGTGGTGTCACTGGTTACCACTTATCTGTAAGGTGAGGTGAGCTTTAACAGCAACTGCCCAAATATTTCCACTGGCGCTTATCTGTTAGATGAGCCCGGAATGAGCTCGATTATGACAGCTACCGACTTTCTCCGTAATTATTATTTATATCATAGTTACACGCTTGTCTTTCGATTTTATCTGACA
Source organism: Plagodis pulveraria (assembly GCA_963890685.1). NCBI lineage: Eukaryota > Metazoa > Arthropoda > Insecta > Lepidoptera > Geometridae > Plagodis > Plagodis pulveraria. The sequence continues at coordinate 24,258,727 of OY982967.1, forward strand.
CTGGATATTTTTTTAGAAGGCTGTGCATGATAAATAAACGTACCATAGTATTTCTAAATATGATTACAAGCATTATAGCGTGCTAAGCGAAAATAATATTTTACAAATGTTTAGAGCACAAAATTTTATGCCCCATGCAGGAACCGAACCCGCGAAGGAAAAAACCAAGAAACAGAGTTTGCTGTTACACAGTTGCTATAGCTACGTTCTTGGTTCGGTTATTAAAAATTGCCATGGTACCAGAATTCATCAATCCAAATCTGAGATATTCGTTGCTCAGTTAGAAAAGATTCACAAATTTTTCATCTTTGTACATAAGAATATTTAATGTAAATGGTTTCTATTTATTTATTTATAACTGATAGGCTAGCATTTGACCACATCTCACCTGATGGTAAGTGATGTTGGGTCGAAGATATTGTCCAGGTTAACTTAGAATTACTGTCTCCCAAGGACAGCTGCCCGAATACACCGTTAGGTGCTTGGTGGCAGGTTTTTGACTTGAGGGTGGTAGCTTGTCGGCGGACATTCTGAAAATGCCCTACCACCACGCAAATCTACAGTGTGTGCCACGATTAGTTTCTTTTCATGCGAACCATACCGCCTAGAGTGAATTGTGTAGTGCAAATCGAGATTGTATACGCTACTTATATACATGTACAGTGTTTTTTTGTTATTGTGACGGAACAAGCCCGAGTACCACCTGATGTTAAGTGGACTAACCTCTGCATATAACAGGTACATTTTGCCAACGCCGAATTGCCCTGCGTCCGTCACACTGAAACGTACAGTTGTTAAGTCTCATGTTCCTGTAATTCAACTGGCTCTCAAGGACCGTTAGGTGCTTGGTGGCAGGTTTTTTACTTGAGGGAGGTAGCTAGCCAGGCGGGCATTCCCAAAATGCCCTTCCACCATGCGGTGAAGCTCAAGCCCGCGGCGGGATTCTAACCATGGACCTGCTGCACGGCAGTCCATAGCCAATGCCACTGAGCCATCATTGCTTCAAAAACAGTCTTATGATAATGCCGCCCTATGTTTCGGATGTTATCAAACGCTTTATTATTTCATTACATTGCCGATTACGTGGGTGTTATAATATTTACGAGAATACGCTGCGCCCGCGCCGGTCGCTGCGCCGCGCCGTGAAGATGCGGTGACATGATTCTTCTTAATCGTTTCATAGATTGGATGCCAGTCACTAAGTTGGTTAGTTATGGTTTTAGCTGAGTGTTTATGTGAATTATTCTGTCATTAGTGTTTAGTATCAATTTGGAGTTGTAAATATCTTGTTTCAATTGAATGTTTAAAATGTACAAATCTTATGTTAAAAATTTTGAATAATTTTGTAAAGCGGTGGCCCAGCAATTCTATTCCATTTTTAAAACATAAGTTGGTAAAGTTTCTTCTTGTTTTATGTGAAATAAAACTTTCTATAAAGTTTCAAGTACGAACGACGCTGCCGACTTCAACTGCAGGCTGCAAATGCCGCGGCTGCCTTTATTAACAAAATACTAACTAACTCTAGTAACTACAGTAACACTAACTACAGTAATTCTAGGCTAGCCTGAACCACATCTTCGACCACATCATCACTTACCATCAGGTGAGATAGTGGTAAAAATAGCCTAAAAGCAAAAAAAAAAGGTACGTTGATAAATTTTATTAAATAGTTCGCAATATGATTACATAAGCACTATACCATGCTAAGCGAAAATCTAATTTAGAAATAAGTAGTGCAATTATTTTTTCCGAACGGGAATTGTACTTAACCTCTCGGGCACCAGCACATACTCAACTGAGCCGAATCTTGTGCTCTTATTGTATTTTTTTATTTAACTGGGAATGACGCGGCCATCAATCAGGCTACTTATTAGACTTAATTTGGTCGAAATAACTGCTTTTTTTCAACACTAAGCTCGTATGTTTTCGAGACCTTACCATCGCTACTACTTTCCTACATTTCTAAATATCATTAATTGATTATTACAAGCGCGTAACTAACGCGTGGTAATCGAAAATCAAATTTAAAAATTATTTGAGCACACATTTTTTAGGTCCAAAGGATACGATTCCCGCTGGTCACAAAAAATTGTTCTTTAATAATTTGTGAAGAATTTGAATTGTATTGTTTATTATTATGTTTACAACTCATATCTCATATTTTCTTTACAGCACCTCAGCACTCCACTTCCATAACTCACTCTGTTTGTACACAACTACCAACTTATCTTTGCAGGTGGTAAAACAAGATACTAAAGATTTCCTATTACAGTTGCTTCTTCGCCAGTAGCGCCGTCATCAAGCGTCCAGTTAGGTTGGTCGCGCTATACAGTTATAGCTAATCTTCCTCAACAGATATCATTAAGATACCCAAAGAAGAAACGTCAGGTACACCACGACGTGATAAAACACGAAGTGACTGTTATTTATTCTGTTACGTGAGGTGAAAAGGTGAGAGATAAAACTACCGCTATGAAAGAATTTTAATTTGATTGTTCCAGCACCAGCGTTCCAAACTGATATGTATATGTAGGTAGCTCTAGCTACCGCCATTGTACTGTACGTTTGTACTTAGATGCTGCTAATCTTTGCTATCTTCAAATCTTTTTGAAGCAGTGATAGCTCAGTGGCTTTGGCTATGGACTGCCGCACAGCTGATCCATGGTTCGAATCCCGCCGCGGGCTTGAGCTTCACCGCATGGTGGAAGGGCATTTGCGAATGCCCGCCTGGCTAGCGACCACCCTCAAGTAGAAAATCTGTCGCCAAGCACCTAACGGTGTGTTCCGGCAGCAGTCCTTGAGAGCCAGTGAAATTACAGGCACATGAGACCTCAAGGTGACGGGCGCAGTGCAATTCGTGACTTGTGACGAAATGCATATGTTATAGGCAGAGGTTAGTTCACTTAACATCAGGTGGGCCTCGAGCTTGTTCCGTCACAATAACATAAAAAAAAACAATTTATATTAAAGTTCAGATAAGGGCCCCGTCATAATCAAACGCTGCAATCGTTAAGTTGATGATTAAACCTCAGTACAAAGCTTGTACAGTAACGTCAAAAAAGTAGGTTACATTATGGTTAACAGATTAAAATGACTTTCCAAGTGGTGATAATGAATAACCTAGTACCGTTAGTTTAGACTTGTATCATAGTAAAACCAGAATGTACAATGCTTGTTTTTTGTATATTCCTAGTCAAGTGAAGAATTAATTCATTCATACAATTAAAAATGGTCCAATTTAATAATTGCGTGAACACTGGCAGTAAAAAAAACTGGCGCAGTATAACTCGTTTAAGTCATAGGGTTCCTAACAAATGACTGAAGTAGCGCTGGCCCAGTGGCAATTAATTAGTATGGACTGCCACACAGAAGTTCGAATTCTGGAGCGAGTACATACACTCCACTATACAAGTTTTTCTTTCAATTCCATCTCGGGAATCACTTTCATTTAATCAATCCGCCATATATATATATTTATCCGTATTTAATACTTGATCTATTACTCGATTACTTCTAATCAATATATTAAATAATTATACTCATTTTCAATTTCTAAGAACCTTCACATGTATTCAAGTGAAATGGTTCCACAAAAACAAATTACTACTTTCGAAGCAGAATATCTGGACGAGTAATGGTATGACGCGAGCCACCCCAAGTCAACGAATAAAACCGTCACCGCGCGCTAATTTTTCTACTAACGCCATCTATCGCAAGACGCATCTCTTCAAATTATATGCGTACTAGATGGCGTTTTCGTGAGCTACAACCTCTGCTTGCTTCATAAAGTCCAAAGAGAATATCAGCATGCCTAGTAAATACTATGGGTATGTTCCATTAGTCGCTAAGAACGTAAATTTCGATAATTTTGATCACATTCTGCGTCTGTGGTTGTGATCACGTGATCGTTTGTAACTGTCATCCCCGTTCCATTTTTTGATAAGAACGATAAGAATGCCACTAAAATTTGCCACTTCTGTCACTTTTGACATTAGTTGTTGCGTTTAAGGCGAAAATAACGCCAAGACCCATGTGGAAAACTTTTTGGGAGTGTGATCGTTTTTAGCGTTTTTAGCGAATCTCACTCAAATGTTACGTACCCTATGTTATCAGTGAGCACCTGTCTGTTTGTATAGACTTACGTAGTTAGTAATATATTATTGTAGCGCGAATATTTAAAATTAAACACAGTGCCATATGTGTGAGTACACACATATAGTTAGAAAAAGTTAAGCTTTCTATTTTCTACGGCATAGATATCCCCATTATCATAATATTAATCACGTGTGATCGATGCGGCAGTCGCATTCGTCACCCGAGGACCCCGAGGTTATCGTTCGGCCTTGTTTGGAGATTTCGCGTTGTTTGTATCTTGTCGTGATATACGACGTCACACGCGTAGACGTGCTCAGGAGCACGTCTCACGCTACTATATGTGACGTTACTACTGTGCAAATATAGCTGTCACTATTATCGTTATTGTCATTGCTATTAAAAGGTACCTATCGCTTAATTTTGTAAGTAGATTTAAGAAAGTGTATATCATAGCTATGTAAATGTTTTCGGGACGTGTGCTGTTTTACTGATTGTCAGGGGCGGCCCTATTCTCAGAGATACAAGATTTTTCTTAGTTCTGAGGGTAGTGTTTCTTTACAGCGGTTGGTGCGGCCTGCGTCCTGGAGCATATCTGTGCCCTAAGTAACATACTTACATTGTACCTACAAATGTTTCTTTGTTTCTTTTTTTGTTTTTTTCTTATTAATATTTCTACATATATGTATTTACTTACTCTTACTGCGACGTCATGTAAAATGTATTTCTTGAAATAAAAAAATTATAATTATATAAGAATAAGAAATTTTCAGATTGTGTTTTATTTTCAGCTGAGTTAAGCCGAGGTCTGTGGGATAAATTATGTTCGCACGTCTAATCCATTCTTCATGGAATTTGGTAACAAGTATTCTAAGTTCAGAGCAATTCCGTTAGGAGATATTAAACATATGTACCTAAATGGTTAGTTAAAATGTTCATTATTATCGTTATTGTCATTGCTATTAAAAGGTACCTATCGGTTAATTTTGTAAGTAGATTTAAGAAAGTGTATATCATAGCTATGTAAATGTTTTCGGGACGTGTGCTGTTTTACTGATTGTCAGGGGCGGCCCTATTCTCAGAGATACAAGATTTTTCTTAGTTCTGAGGGTAGTGTTTCTTTACAGCGGTTGGTGCGGCCTGCGTCCTGGAGCATATCTGTGCCCTAAGTAACATACTTACATTGTACCTACAAATGTTTCTTTGTTTCTTTTTATGTTTTTTTCTTATTAATATTTCTACATATATGTATTTACTTACTCTTACTGCGACATCATGTAAAATGTATTTCTTGAAATAAAAAAATTATAATTATATAAGAATAAGAAATTTTCAGATTGTGTTTTATTTTCAGCTGAGTTAAGCCGAGGTCTGTGGGATAAATTATGTTCGCACGTCTAATCCATTCTTCATGGAATTTGGTAACAAGTATTCTAAGTTCAGAGCAATTCCGTTAGGAGATATTAAACATATGTACCTAAATGGTTAGTTAAAATGTTCATAAATAGGTCGAAAGGCATAATATCCTGGTCCACTGATCAAGTAACACTACGTTTTACACTTGTCAATAGTGTAACTATAATTTGCAAATTCAACATTTGTATGAAAGCTCTTACAGTAAAGACCACCTATACCAAAAAGATCTTACTCGTAAAGCTAGCAGACCAAGGCCACCACGAGCAGGACCAAGGAGGTTTCATCGTAGAAGAAAGAAAACGTGCCGTTAAAAGAAATTTGTAATAAATTATGAAACCAAAAACAAATACACATTGTAAAACACATATATTCTAACAATCTATACCGACATATTAAATGCAACTTCTTAGTTTCATTTTCGTAATTATTCCAATTATTATGTAAAAATAGACAAAAAAACTTGCTTTCCACATTCATTTAAGTATAAAATATACACGTTTAGTTATGTAATTGCGTGTAGTAAAGTAATATGTTGACTAACTTTAACGTTTCAATCAATTTGAATTGCACTGACGGTGATCAAGAATATCTATATAAAAAATAAATAAAAAATATGGTCTTCAAATATATTTTTACATTGTACAATATACAGTCAAAATAAAATCAATGTCAATATATTCTTATAGTAATCAAATTACCCTCCTCTGACCGTTCCCAGTGCAAAAGTGGCTATCACACTCGCCGCAATTGAAAAGTCCGAATGGAGTCACATCCAAAAACAGTAATTCGAGTAATAGAGAGTAAGAAAATATTAAGTAATACGTGATTAGTATTAGAAGTTAAATTTCATATGCCTATAATTTCACAATAACCTCCTTGACATTTTTAAGAAGATTACCGCCTTGCTTCTCATTCACATATCCTCAGAATTTAAAAAGGACACATCCAGAATGTAGCGTCTTCCTTAGTAATCCCACTCCTACCACTATAAGCTTGTACCAATATAAATAATTATTCACTTATATTGAATCAACATCTTTTGAGAGAATCTTATCAAAACCGGAAAAATCAACCCATGTTGTAATGACTAATTAAGAGTTCAACGCTCAGATAAACTGGCCAAGATTTATTGAGGAGGGACGGATAAGTACAGGTGGCAGATAAGAATGGATCATTAACAAATCTATTTTAGTAACTAATGAATTGACGTAGCGGGCGTGATCAGTGATGTTACGATGACTCATAGTTTCACCGCATGGTGGAAGGGCATTTTGCGATTGCCTAGCTACCACCCTCAAGTAGAAAATCTGTCGCCAAGCACCTAACAGTGTGTTCCGGCAGCAGCCCTTGAGAGCCAGTAAAATTACAGGCACATCAGACTTAACTATGTCTCTAAGTGACGGGCGCAGTGCAATTCGTGACTTGTGATGAAATGCATCTGGTATAGGCAGAGATTAGTCCACTTAACATTAGGTGGGCCTCGAGCTTGTACCGTCAAAATAACAAAAAATAAGTATACGAAATACAGAGTTATTAAGAAAACTAGCACCAGACTGCTTTTGTCTTTGTAGTTATGGTATATGCGGCCAGTTGAAAGATTTACTTTGTCTTGTATTTGTAAGAAGGTCTGGGATACATTACATGATATTATATAGGTCTAATTTTTACATTAGACATAGAGATAGCTTTATTTGTGGCAAAAACAAACAAACAAAAATAATATACAAACATAAAAATAAAAGTAGGTACTGACCTACTTATAGTTTTTGCCACAAGCACGGTGTAGACCACGTACTGTGAGTTTAATTTTTCAAAGATATGCACACATTCACGACAAGAAAACATTTACAAAGAGACAGTCAAAATTACACACTAAGTTCTTATATTAGGTACAAATATCATACGTATAAGCTCAGAGAAAGATACGATACTATTTCTAGGTCAAAACTATATGTCAAAACGTATAAGTTATAGAACCAAATCAACAAAGGATGCGACCGGATAAACTAGTTGGTGCCTAGTATTAGAAGGATCCTATCCCAGATCTTAATCTAGTTAATATTTTACAAAATCAGCGCGATCATCATTAAAAGTGTTATTTTAAAACAATATTAAACTGTTCATAAGTTATGTACTTAACGGGCATCGTCTAATTATGTAAATCCAGCCTTTCACAATCGTTCTACTGATCAATATGCTAATGGCATATTGATCGTAATGTCATCGGCAAGTTTGTTTTAAATTTTTTTTTATTTCAAGCTAAGCACTTGTCATTGTCGATGCGGCGTACGTCTGGAAACTTATGATATGGTGAGTTGCTATTCAGCAATAATTTATTAGTTCTATTTATTATGCCCTAATAGATTCATATTTTTTGAAAAGATTTACTCGTACAATTTTCCTAACAAGGCTAGTTTTGAAGCAGTGATGGCTCAGTGGCACTGCCGCGCAGCAGGTCCATTGTTTGAATCCCGCCGCGGGCTTGAGCTTCACCGCATGGTGGAAGGGCATTTTGAAAATGCCCGGCTAGCGACCGCCCTCAAGTAGAAAATCTGTCACCAAGCACCTAACGGTGCGTTCCGGCAGTAGTCCTTGAGAGCCAGAGAAATTACAGGCACATGAGACTTAACAACTATGTCTCAAGGTGATGGGCGCAGTGCAATTTGTGACTTGTGACGAAATGCATCTGTTATAGGCAGAGGTTAGCCCGCTTAACATCAGGTGGGCCTCGAGCTTGTTCCGTCACAATAACATATATATATATATATGTATATAGAAAGTGTTTTGGGGACAGTTTACTCTTGAAGAAAGACTTTTCTGTCCTCGATTCACATGTCTGTTAAATCCTTTTCTAAATTGCGTTTACTTTCTTACTTCCCATGAACTTTAAACATCTAGAGCAAAGCTGAACGCTTTACTGAACAACGGAAAGAAACCAGTATGATCTATGATCCGTGGCTGATTAGACGACACGAATCGCGATTTCTTGGGAAAATAATAAACGCTGTGTCGCGAATTAGAAACAACGTTGAGAATTAAGATGAAAACAAAATATATTAAATGAGTATCGATGGCCTTTAATTTATGACGAGTTTATATCTATTAATTAAATATACAGGCTTGCACTCACGGTGTTTGGTCGTAAGTAATAGTTTATATCTCTTGTGTTTGTGTCAGAATGCATTCTGACACACTTGGGAATCTTGGGACACATAATAAACACAGCCATTGAAAATCAGGCAGCGGATGGAGAAGGAAAAATATCACATGAGGCTGAATTCAGTCCCGACAAGTTCAGTGTGGCAAGCTACTTGAGGCCACATCAATTACCAAGAAATCAGCCGAGAAGTTCAGAAACCATCAGATTATTAGGAAGACAATTTATATCGTAAATTTTACTTTTTGAGTTAGCGACATTTGCTTGACCTGACCGGGGGGTCACGCCGAATTTTATTAGAATTTTATCTCTTATTAAGAAAAGTTGGCTATGGCTTGCTAATTCCTAGATCTAACAGATATTTATTTTATTTTTCCAACAAATTCACGGTCCTGTATTGTACCAATATATTTTAATAGATAAATAACTTAAATATATATAATATAATCTAGTATCTTAGACTTAACATTCTCCTGTACGAAAAATCTTCAATAGTGTATTTTTCCAAATCCGTAAAGTGTTCTAGAACAAGAGAGAAAATAGTACAACAGCAAGCAATGTTACAATTCGTGTTTTCTCCCCATCTTCTTACGAAGTTTTAGCATCCTTCAGTTTTTATTATTTACTTATATATATTGTCAGGATTTTTGATTTTAAGTTAAGCTTAGTTAGTTCAAATTTGTTAGATCTTTAATATTGTGGAACCACCGAGTTGCTTTATCTTATGTAATCTCTCTCTTAGAAATGGGTTGTCTGGAAGAGATCGCTTTGAGCGATAAGACCGCCCATTGTAGCACTAAGTTTTATTATTTGTTTGTATTAGTTGTGTAAATTATGGTGTTTATCTATCTATCTATCTATGTATTGCTGATAGGCTAGTCTTTCACCACTATCTCACCTGATGGTAAGTGATGATCTGGTCGAAGATGTTGTTCAGGCTAAGCTAGAATTACTGGCTCTCATGGACAGCTGCGTAAACACATCGTTAGGTAGTTTGGATTGTGGATGTGGACTTTCTACTTGCGAGCATTCTGAAAATGCCCTATTGCCACATTCCATGATATACTTAATGACTGTCATCCTAAGACAACCACCGGGGCCGACGGCTTAACGTTACTTTCCAAGCACGGAAGTGCTCAGTACTAATGCTAGTAGCGGGCCACCCATCCAAGTCATAAGCATGGCTTTGAACCGATCTACGATACGAGCCCTTCCAAATGCTTGGTGTAGTTTTATTTACGTGGGTAAAACTACTCCAAAGGCCGAGTTCAGTGGATATAGTGTTGAATAGGAATGGAACAAAATCGCCATGACATCTGCTAGAGCACATCGTTTGTCAACAAACGATGTGCTCCAGATTGTTTGATTGAACAACCAATTAAAATATTCTCAATCTCATGAGGGTACTTTTCGCGCCATCGAGTTGCAGTACGTCATAAACTATACGTTAGCGGAATCGTGATTTCCATATAACCGAGCACGATAGTTGATAAATTAAAAGAGAAATGAAAAAGCCGTATAGACATTTAGTATGTGATTGTTTTTATTGCCAGCTGAAGGATAAGCTGGTACCTACACGATACTTGACACAAAATCTTACAGCGTTCAATTAAATGAATGAAATAAACATGTCAAACACAACAGGTTAGTATTTCTAATGCTATTTCGAAACCATTTAATGAACAAACGAGTTCTTTGAACTCACAATAGACTTTTGTTTTGCCTTGAAGAACATAAAACTAATGGATCTGACGCAACACTTTCATAGCAATTACGAAAATAAAAATAGGTGATAGTTTACTTACTCCCCAGATACAATTTATACCAAGGTACTTTGACGAGTATTTGTTGCGGTGGGAAAATGTACTCGTCAAAGTACCTTGCTTTCACTGATAGGCTAGCCTTTGACTACTATCTCACCTGATGGTAAGTGATGATGTGGTCGAAGATGTTCAGGCTAACCAAGAATTACTGGCTTCCAAGGACAGCTGCCGGAACACACCGTTAAGTGCTTGACAACAGAGGGTGGTAGCTAGCCAGGCGGGCTTTCGCAAAATGCCCTATCGCCATGCTGGAACGACTGCCATTCTGAGAAAACAACCGAGACCGACGTCATGCGAAGCAAGGAATCGCTTAGTAGTAATGTCACTTGCGGTCACCCATCCAACTCCTGACCGCGGCGGACGTTGCTTAACTTCTCATCTAATAACTCCACGAGCATTTTCAAAAAATAATTGTAAAAATGACTCACTATTATTATTAAAAACTTATCTCGTATTTTATAAGCTTAAACTCTTATAGTGATAAAATTAATTCAATAACACAAAGGAGTCAAGGGCATAAGAATTAGGACATGTCAAGGTGATTCTTCCGTTTAAATTTATTATCGTTTATTTATATCCACATGCAACGAATAATACAGTAAACTCTTTATTAATGAATGAAACATAAGCATTGTTACATATATATGAGGAAGTATGTCAATGAAGAATTTGTTTACTAAGCTACTTGTTTTAATTTGGAATTAAGTTAGTGGTCATATCGGCGGATTTTATTGAGGAAATGATGTTATTTAAAAGGATGTTAATATGAACAAAGCTGGGTTGTGTTTCAGTAATCTAATATATAATATAATATATATCTCTATACTAGTACCTAACTAGTATAGAGTTCAATAGGTTATTAGAGTAAACTCCTTGGATATTTTTTTGAACACTCATCGATGTTGTGATGTAATACAATACAAAAAAACGCAATACAATAAGTCTGAAAATTTTAAATCTTAAATATAAAGGGCGGACTTATCACTTAAAGCGATCACTTCTCAGTTAAATACTTTACGCGTATTACGCGTACTTTAAAAAAATAGGTTAGTGCCAAAAATAAACATGTATCTTATATATATGTACTCAAGAGGTATCGCGGCTCAAAATTGCCCAATCAAATCAACTTCATAGACTACAAGCATATACCAGCAGATGTCATACGTTTCTTCGCATGATGCCTACGCTACTACCCTCCACTAACCTTCGTGGATGTATAAATTCCCTAAACGTCATTTGAACACTTCTTAGAAAACTTCATCAAGACAGTGGACGAAAATCTAAAGAAAAAAATTAAATAATTAAGTAAAAGTAAAGAAAGTTCAGTTTTTTGCTGTCTGGTGTGAAAATGTTCAATGAAAAGTTTGCGATTTTATTGCAACGTGCTGCGCTGCTAAAGATGCAGATTTTGATGTGTAGTGTACACATCAATGGTACGCAGTAGATTTGACTATGCTATTCTTTCAATGTATGGGGATTTGGTAAAGATGAACTTAATTCCAAAAATCTGCTTATAAAATGAAAACCACTATTCCGATCGCGGTCAAACAAACGGGAAACGATCGAGGACCGCGTAGCCGGGGCGTCGCAGCAGCATCGGGATAACAGTAGGTGCTTCCTAGCGGCAGACGAGGAGCTTACCCACCACCGCTAATACTAGCCAGATAGGGTCGACTCCCTCCCCGAGCGCCTGGAGCACTTCCTGTAGGGTGCGGAGGGCGGTCTCGATAAGTTCGAGTCCCGCCGCCGTCCTTATATTCTTCTTGCCTGTTTCGTTTTAGGTTTGTGAAAGAATTATTCGGGATTGGAATGGTATGGAAGGCCTACCATTAAAGATCACCTGATGAGATCTGATGAAACCTAGAATGGGAACAGGCTCCCGAGGACAGCTGCTGCCAGAAGAAGAAGTTTGATTGACCCCGTTTGATGATCCCGGTTGTTAGCTTAGGAAACTTTGTCAAAGGGCTATGACAAAAGCCTTCGTGCACCCTGAAAATTCCGAAACTTCGCATGGTGCCTATCACCATGCGAAGTTTCGGAATTAACACGGATTTTATGAATGCCCGCGTGGCTTTGTGCACGAGGGCTTTTGTCATAGCCCTTTGACAAAGTTTCCTAAGCTAACAACCGGGATCATCAAACGGGGTCAATCAAACTTATTGATTAATGAGCCTTCGAAGCATGGAAGCGCTCACGAGTAAGGCGTATTCCATTTGACGCCAATTTCGTTATGTTCGATAATTTTGACCACATTCTGCGTCTATGGTTGTGATCACTGTGATCGTTTGAAACTGTTCTCCCCTGTTCCATTTACATAAGAATGCCACTAAAATTTGCCACTTGAGCGTTTATGGCGAAAATAATGCCAATTCCGAAGTGAGACAACTTTTTCGGAGTGTGATCGTTTTATCGTTTTTGGCGAATTTAACTCCAAGTGGTACGCACCCTAAACGCCCATTACGGTCACCCATCCAAGAAGTGATCGCAGCAAACATTGCTTAACCTAGTTGATCGGTTAAGGACAACTAAAAAAGCTCCGCTACGAGCACTTCAGAGTAAGTAAACTCATAAAAAATGGGCACCATTCAAAGAGGACTTGTAACAAACTAAATAATGTTCACAAGTATGCTCTGAAACGTACTTACATGACGATTTCAAAGTTAACAACATGGTCGTTCCCATGTGTTATATTTATATCTAACTATCGGTACTATGGTTACACCGAATGTCGTGTAAACCAAACTATAAAACCTTTACGATCATATAAAGTCGGTAATGTTACTTCTCTATTTTAGCTTTATCTTAGCTTATTTTAATTCCATCTATTGAGTGTACCGTTACTGAGCCGAACTTCCGAGATGGAAACTGTCTCGTTTGTTGTGTTGGTAAACAAACAGCAGTAATTGCGGTGTACAGATCGCCATCATATCGATTTGTTGACAACTTTATTACTAGCCTTAATACTGTTCTTTCATCTGTTACGAACTTTAAAAATATCTGCCTTACTGGAGACATTAACATAGATATAAAAGCAGGTAGTGTTGATCATCACCTGAATGAGTACCTAGACCTGACTGCATCTCATGGCCTTCTGCCAGCGCATCTGATTCCTACAAGATTGGAGAACTGCCTTGACCATGTCCTCTTAAAAAGTACCCACACAGCCTGTGCACTAGTTATTCTTGCCTCGGTCACAGACCATAGCCCAGTTCTACTCTGTTTGTATAATGTTCATCAAGATAAACCTAGATCTGTTTCCAGACGGGTTGACTATCGAGCTATTGAGCACGAAATCATAAATAACGATTATTCAACAATCTTGCTCCTAAGAAATGCAAGTGCTGCTGCAGAATTACTAGTTTCCACTCTTATGGAAATTATAAATAGACATACAAGTACGGTCTCGAATTCGAAAAGAAAAACCATCATAAAACCTTGGATAACATCTGGGTTGCTGCGATGCATTCGCCATCGTGATCGGCTTCACCTCAAGCTCAGACATCAACCTAATAATGAAGAACTCAAACTCACTTACACTAGGTACCGAAATTTTTTAACCAATCTTCTAAAAAAGTTAAAACAAGGTTATGAACGCCAGGAATTTTCGAAGGCTAAAAACAATTGCAAACAAACCTGGAAAGTCGTTAAAAATATATCTCACATTAAAACCTTATCTCCATCACCTCAGGAGCTGTTAAAAATCAGACCAAATCCGTTACAATCTGCTAATGAAGCTAATTGCTATTTTTCTAACATAGGCCGCAATTTAGCCGATAAAATTAAGAAGAATAACCACAAGCAAGCTTACAATAACAGCTTACCTATAATTTCTCCAGCAAATTCTCTGGTGATTCTTCCGACTGACGATACCGAGATAGAAAACATTATCTTAAGTCTTCGTAATGAATGTGCAGTTGGTTGGGATGGTATTTCGTCAAAAATACTTAAGCAATGTCGGCGAATACTAATACCCATACTCGTGCACATTTTTAACTTGACCATAGAAACAGGAGACTTTCCCAAAGTATTAAAAAAGGCCTTGGTACACCCTATTTATAAATCTGGTGACAGAAATAGTGTTTGCAACTATCGCCCTATCTCAGTTTTACCGGCCATTTCCAAAATTCTCGAGAAAATCTTAAATATCAGGCTTGTCAAATTCTTGAAAATCAACAACTTATTGTCTAAAAATCAATACGGCTTTAGACAGGGAATATCAACTGAAGACGCAGTCGGTGATCTTACAAACAGTATTGCAAGTAACTTGGACGAGCAGGCTAAGTGCATGGCTATATTCCTGGACCTGTCAAAGGCTTTTGATACGCTCTCCGTCCCTATCCTGCTTACTAAGTTAGAGAAAATGTTTCTGATATATATTAACGATTTGTGCCATTTATCTCTAGAAAATTGTCAACTTTTCTGTTACGCCGACGATACGGCCATAGTCGTTAAAGCTAGTTCCTGGCTCGAAATCAAGGTGAATGCTGAAAAAGCCATGAGAATTATCATGTTTTGGCTTGCTGAAAACCTTCTCACCCTAAATGTAGACAAATCGAAATATATCAGTTTCTTTTTAAAGCCATCTACAAAGCCGTATGACAATTTTGAGATCAAAGCCCACACTTGTTCTGAGACCTCAAATTCATCTGTGTTTTGTTCATGTGCCAGTTTGGTAAGAACTAATAACATTAAATATCTTGGAGTGTATGTAGATGAATCTCTAAACTGGCATGCTCAGATTGATGCCCTATCATCCCGAGTCCGAAAGCTAATCTACGTTTTTAAATACCTCAGGAGTTCAGCATGCCAAGACACTTTAAAATTAGTGTACCACGCTCTATGCGAGTCTCTCCTTCGGTACTGTGTCTCAGTATGGGGTGGTACCCATACAACAAAAATACTTCAACTAGAAAGGGCTCAAAGGGCTGTGCTAAAAGTGATGTACAAAAAACCTTATAGATATTCTACCTCTGCACTATACCATGACACTAAGGTTCTTTCAGTGAGACGTCTTTTTATCCTCAGAGTTATAATGCGCAAACACCAATCTTTGACGTACGATCCACTATTACATGGTGGAAAACGAATAAAAGATCGAGTCTGTTTGGATATCAAATACAATACTGTATTTTATTCTCGTTGTTTTCCCATTTTAAGCTACAAGCTGTACAATCGGCTAAATAAAAACCTGAACATTTTCCCTCTCTCAAATCATGAATGCAAAATGAAAGTTAGCAGCTGGCTACTTGACCTTAATTATAGTGAAACCGAAGATCTCTTGGTATTTTGTTTAAAATATTAGTTATATATATATATATATAAATAATTTAAAAAAAAAAATATTACACTAAAATATCAAATTTATTGATTCCAGGATTAAACTCATCCAAGTACAGCTTTAATAATTGTATCTATGCATGACCTCTTGTTCACATTTCAATCCACATACATTTACCAATCTCACACACATTTACCAATCTCACACACATTCACTTTCATGTTCAATTCACACATAACACTACACATAGGTAACATTAACCTAAATAAACCATTAAAAACAATGATGACCTTGGTCAATTTCTTTTAATTTAATACTTTATATATTTCTTTGTTAGTATTATTATCAAGTATTTACTTGTATAAACACATCTGCCAATAATTTAGCCTATCAAACCTTTTTATGTACACTGTAGTCGCTTTTCTTTGTCTTACACTGTGTGACAGAGGTATCCAAATGTTAAATTGTTGATGCCCAAAACTCAGGTAAAACCTAAACAGGGCATCAGGATCAGTCGCGGTAGGATAACTTAAAATATATAATGAGAACGCTTAATTTTGTAAGTAGATTTAAGAAAGTGCATGTTATAGCTATGTAAATGTTTTCGGGACGTGTGCTGTTTTACTGACTGTCAGGGGCGGCCCTATTCTCAGAGATACAAGATTTTTCTTAGTTCTGAGGGTAGTGTTTCTTTACAGCGGTTGGTGCGGCCTGCGTCCTGGAGCATATCTGTGCCCTAAGTAACATACTTACATTGTACCTACACATGTTTCTTTTGTTTGTTTTTTTTCTTATTGATAGTTCTACATATATGTATTCCTTACTGCGACATCATGTAAAATGTATTTCTTGAAATAAAATCAATCAAAAAAAAAAAAAAAAAAACAATCAAATCTTAAGTTTACTTTCAGTTTATCAATGAGCAGTGAAAAGTGTTTTACGATATCAAACATGCTGCGGTGTATTTTTTTTATAGTTGTTTTTAAGATTATCTTATGAAATCTTTGTTGGATCGTTAAGGCTACCATTTTTTAGCACGATTGCGGTTGCAGTAAAACTGAGCAAAAACATTCGTTTATGCCCTTCATCAGTAGCATAAAATCACTGTACGTTACCATTAATTTCTGTTTTTTTATGTTATAGTGACGGAACAAACTCGAGGCCCACCTGATGTTAAGCGGACTAACCTCTGCCTATAACAGACGCATTTCATCACAAGTCACGAATTGCAGTGTGCAGTGAATTGCCCGTCACTTTGAGACTTATATAGTTAAGTTTCACGTGCCTGTTAAGACCCTTAGAAGGTAAAGGCTAACCCGATAGCAACAAAAGTTATTTTAATATTGTTAGGTTTGCAAGAACGCCTGCTCCATCCCAATACGATGGTTAAAGAAGGATAGGAAAGATTCCAGTTATGACGTCATGTCATGTTAGCTCAATTGGTTAGAGCATACTCCGGCTCAAGGAGTGGATGGACGCGGGTTCGAATCCCGCACATGACTTAAATTTTTCCTATCGTATATTTGTAACAAAAGTTATACTAATATCGATATCACATTTGTACAAAGTTGTGGAGAGCAGCTTTTTTTTTTTATTGGTCTTCTGACAGACTGATACAGTTTATAAATAACTTATTTATCATAGTGTTGTGGTTAAGAAACATAATGTAACAATCCAATTAAAGGTAAACACAGCATGAATAGTATACCTATATAATATGGTTTAGTCCACCACTACGCTTTGATCTTAGTAATTAATAACTACTCGTAATTATATTATCATCAGATTTTTTTAAACTCGGAGGTTTGCGAGCTAGTTCGCTTAAATTAAATAGTTACTGCTTGGTAACTGTTAATGTCTCTAGACAACTTGGTTTTAATTTCATGGAATTTTTTAATCTACAGTTACGGCTTTCTACATTCCTATAAGATGATTCAATTAATATTTTAGTACTGAGAATGTAATTTAGCAATTTTTTGGAGTAGGTGTGCTTAGGTACTTGCTATTTTATGACTTGAACACGTCAGTAGGAACTCGAAGGCGTAGGCATAAAATGTATGTTACTACGTATACGATAGGTGATATTCGAAGCAGTGATGGCTCAGTGGCATTGGCAATGGGCTGCCGCGCAGCAGGTCTATGGTTCGAATCCCGCCGCGGGCCTGAGTTTCATTTCATATGGTATTTTTCGAATACCCGCCTGGCTAGCAACCACCCTCAAGCCGAAAATCTGTCGCTAAACCACATCATCACTTACCATCAGGTGAGATTGTGGTCAAAAGCTAACCTATAGCTTAGCTATATTTTAGCTTAGCTATAAAAAAAAGGTATACAATTTACAAATTCGACGACCTACCGGTCGTCCTCACAAAAAAGCTAACTTCTAGTAACCACCTGGATTTCGGTAAAATATTGCATACAATTATTTCGAACTTGTAAGAAAAAGAGGCAACAGGTATTCTATATGTAATCCAGAACCATAGTCAAAATCCAGGTCCAAATTCAGTGTGTTACAGGGGGATTGGCTATTATAACCCACAAACACGCTTTTGGCCTCTTTATTAGTTATAGATTAAATTCTATCTATATGATTTACCCCCTTGGGGTGCCGGGTTAGGATGCCACCCTCCCATTGCTACCTGTGGGTGTCGTAAGAGGCACTAAAGGTACCGGAAGGTGGGCAGCAGCGCCTTCTGAGGAACTGATATCTTATACTGCGATCCCCAAGACGCCTGCCAAGCGTGGAGATTATGGCAAACACCCAGTAAATGCAGGAGACTGTGTTCAGCAGTGGACAAACCGGCTGATACAGTACTTATATGTGATTTAAAATATTAATATAATAACAGAATCAAAGCTACGTAGTGTGGCATATATAGGTACTTTTTGAAAAACATAAACGTAATATCTGGAACGATGCATAACACACACGAACACGATGTATACTACTGCCTATTTACACTAGTGCTATAAGTCCGTTTGTAACATTTTGCAGAATACTACTAACATAACAAGCTCAATGTATCCGATGGAGGTTTACAGTTACAAAAACAAAAGATAACACTATAGTAATACGGTATAGGGTGGAAACTGAAGTCTTTGGCGGAAAATGTAAAAGCTTGGTTGAGTAACCATTCCGTATCTATATACGTTCGCGAAAGGATAATTATAAAACAATACAAAAAATTGCAAAAATTTATTAATATACGTTTACCCGTAACATATAAGATCAATTCTATAAGTCAATACTTTAAAATTTTCAATAAATATAATTGAAAATATTTTCCGAATCTCACGTATAACTGGATCAAACAAAATAAAAATATATATTTAAAAGGAAACATATACGAGCCCAAAAAATGTTTTCAATTAGTATCTAATGTATTTTATTGTTGATATAAAATTGCATGATCAAACTGCACAATAAACAAATCGAAAAGAAAACAAACAAATATGTTTAGGGTCGTCTCACTGTACCCAATTTATTAAAACTTGACACACGGTTGACAGCGGTGTCAGATGGCCAAGTTAATCTGACAAGTGTTTTTTCATTTCTTTTTTTCTGGCAGCGGCCCCACACAGAGGGCGCTTGGTAAGCTGTCACCCTGACAGTTCCCTCACGGTTGCTTAATTATGATTGTTTCAATATTTTTTGATCCGTGTTGGTATTTGGTATAAGCGTTTGAGAGGGCGGCTTAGAAAGTTAATAGTTTTTGTCAGTAGCTTGTTAACAAGGCGAGAGTTTTTTTTTAAGAAATTAGTTGCCTAATGTTTGATTAAGAGCCATTTCACAAAATCACGCTACTGAAGTTTAGGTAAATGCCAGCGCATCGCATACACAAGCGAAAGAAGTGACGACGGAATAGCGTGACTGTGAGTAACATATTTTGATACTAGCACTCATTAATAAAGAAATATAAGTTGCGAATTTAAAAATTGTGTGATTGGCATGAGTAAATAATCAATTTCTTGTCGATTACTTGCTAATGTTATAGAAAAGAAGTAGGCATGTACAATAAATAGTCAACCTATATCGTGAATCGTATATTTACATTTCATCCTTGATGAATAAAAAATAGATATGTTTGAATCATTTATTGTAACAATAAACTGAAATAATTAAATAATTATACGCCTTAAAATTATATAAATATTTGACGTAACGGCATTGATTAAAAGCTGACTAAAGCGGACTAAAAGCTCTTTCTTTTAAATTTTCCAAAAATTGCTATTTTCCTCGTTCACACTCTACACAGTATCTATATCCAGTCGTTAACACTGTCTGCCATAATGACCATGCAAAGGATTGAGGTTTATTTTTCTGTGCATCCGGAAAACAACTCAGTACCAACCACAAACGTCCCATGACGTTTTTGGTTTTCTATTACTTAAACATGTCACCCTCATATTCCCATACCACAATATATCACCTATACCTTTAAAAAAAATACATTTTCATCCATTTAGTTTGAGTAGACCAAACAGCGAAATGTAAATATATATTTACAGATTTTGAGGTTTTTTTTGTTTTTAAATCGAATATCTTTGATGCAATCTATAATCAACATATTATATACTTCTTGGTACCAATGCAATCCTCACTATATACTCTTATGCTCACTATTTCTTCTATGGAAAATAAATGATAATACACCTTTTTATAGAAAAAAATACTGGAAATGGGGTTTGAACACACGACAAAAATGGTGGGAAATAGTAATTTAATTGCTATTTTTATTTTTTTGTAACTAACTCACCTAAAACTTCGATTCTTCTTTTAATATGATAATTTACTATTGTTCTTTAGCCATGAATTGTTACAGATTTTTACGCCAAACATTTTAAAGTAACAAGATTAAAACAACCCAATTGTTTTAAAAACTTTGGCGGGAAAACTGTATTGGAGAGCAATATTTTTTTCTGAAAACCGTACTATATATGTATACCACCTACGGCTTTGGTCCTTCTTTGATATTATTATTTACATATAATTTATACACTTGTATTATTTCAGATTTTTGGGTTTAGAAGTTTAAAATTAGTTACGAGATTATTTAATACGCAAATCATCATGCATCGGCTAGTGTTTGCGTTGCAAAATGTATCGAGTGAAAAATGACTTATACATATGCAAAATTGCTTTTTTCTAGGTTTATAACTGTTGACGTAGTTACGAGATTAATATGAAATGACGTAATATTTTGGGGCCAAAATGTAATTTGTGCTGGTTTCAGATTTCATCAAAATATTTTAAAATACTTCCGTTATCTCAGAAAAATATGGATTCTTTCTTGTATGGTCAAGGATGCATTGAAAACCATTTGGATTATGAAAGTCGGACTTTTTTTTATTTATATTTTTATGTCATTTTTTGTGATGGAACAAGCGCGAGCGCTTGTTCCATCACAATTCTAATATTATGGACAACAAAAATAAAGTATAGTTTGTTACTTAAAAAAATAAAGACATGATCAAAACTCTGTGGTCGCACTATAAACTTGCGTCTAAGCGTTCCGCGTACGAGACGTCAGAGCAAGGCAAAACGAACACAGGTCCTACCTCGATGAGCGCTCGCGCGGTACTGATCGCCTCGCGCTTGTACATTTCAATTTATGAGCATTTCGAGTTATGTTAAATATTTTTTCTTGTCTAACCAAACAGAGTTAATATCACAATTTATTAAAGATCAGATTAATTAAAGAATGAACTTTCTTTTCATATAATATCTGTTTGGAATTACACTTTATTAAACGCAATATATCGTGGTAAACTGCTGATATAATTCGTGGAAATTGGCGCAAGATCTTTATTTTTTTTCTACAATGACGATTAATTATCGATATTCTAGTACACTATGTGTCAACAGGATTATATGCCTGATGCACATTTTTTTTTTAGTTAATTTGATGAATCTTTATACAAGAGACAGAACTCTGAAGTTGGCTGTGTGTGCTTTAATTCGTTAAACAAGGTGCGGGAGATTGGTCACTACAAAATAATTAATGTTATGTTTGTAAATCTGGTACATTAACTGAAAAGAGAACAGATTATTGAATTTTTATCAATTATTAAACAACTTGTAGATATTTCCTATGATAGTAAATTAAGCGCTTAAAATCTTCGTATACCGCATTAAAATGTAAAATGCCTCTTAATAATAATGTGAATACATAGAAGCGAATTCTGATGTGTATGGTGTATATTAATTTCGTTATAAAACTATTCCCTACGGTTGCATTAGCTAATAGACATTTATCTATTGTTAGCGGCAACACTGTCAGTGGAGATGGAAAATGTTAGCGGCAACACTGTCAGTGGAGATGGAAAATGTTAGCGGCAACACTGTTAGTGGAGATGGAAAATGTTAGCGGCAACACTGTTAGTGGAGAAACCTATATAACCCGGTGTCGGGTGCCGGAACGGGTTCTTATTGCTTCGTCCGTCGGACCGTCGGTTCGGTAACATCGCTCTTAAGTTGTATAATTATCGTACTTCTAGATTGTTTATGTCAGTCTTGTCTAGGCTATTTTAAGTGTTTAAAAGAATTAATTTTAAAGGCATAGTTCTTGATCGGGTATATTTGTTTTTGTGTAAATTAAATAAATTGTAGATACTTGTGTATTTCTTCTTTTTAAAAAAATAACTTCTGATCTAGTTTCTAAGATCAGAAGTGGGATTCTTACTTACTTTTCTGCCCACTTGTTTTAGCCTAAATATTTTATTTTTCTGTCTACCCGCAATAATATTTTTCTTTGTGTTATTGTTATTTTATAAATTGTGTTATTTTATCACGATACGCTCGTCCTGTCGATTATAATTGTGTCTCTTCTCATTGCGGGGTGAATACGTTTCAATTTCGCGCGAAAGTGTTAAATGGTTGGAGTGACTTCGAATGTTAGTCGCGTATAGGAAACTGTTGAAACGCGAAGGGGGCGCGATGTCGTGGCTTGACGATAGGGTTTCCAGTGATCGTAGCTGGACCAGCCTTAAGTGAAAATTTTGACCTTTATGTCCGAAGGTACCAGACTTCGCGGGTATACTATTTGATGTCATGATGAAGAACTCCGATAATTATCCAACTTACGCGGAATACGTGCGTCACTCTTTGCTTCGTTTACACATAGTGCGGGAATTGAGCCATGGGCTTATCTCGGCAATAATAATTCGCGGCATCACCAATCCCAATATTAGAGTTTCAGCAAATAACGCTCAATTGTTATCAAACGATCTATTAGATTTTTTCTCGATCTATGTTAAACCGAGTACAAGCTGTGTATCGAAGACTGCTCCCTCACGTTCTTATTTGCGAAACATGACGACGGGTACACGAGGTACGGACAGGACATAGGTAGTAAGGACATAGACAGGCTTCGTGTGGTAAGAAACCTAGAATTGACAATCGTCAGGAAGTGCGCCGTTTAATGTAGGGACCAACTTACTGCCACCTGCGTTTATACTAACCAGGCTCGAGGCGTGCTCTTATTATAAGAAACTCGGGCACAAGGTTGAGACTTGTTTCGCTACACAGCGTGCAGCAGGTGCAAGGTCAATGTTAATTTTTGCAACGCGTTTGTTCTAACAAGGACATCGTAGTGGCGGTTATACAGGACGTACCGGTTGACGTCTTGATCGATAGTGGTTCGACTATCTCGTTAATATCCTCATCATTGATAAAGCATTTCAAATGCTCGCGTACGCCTGTATTTCTGATACCATGGAGAAAAATAATATACCGGAAATAAATAAGTAATATGACGGATACTTAAAGGGTTAGGTAGTCAGCAAATTGAAAGCACCTTTTATGTCACGTTATCTATCGAGTTTGATGGCTTGATGACCCTCAAAGTAGAATTGTTTGTGGTTTCTGATGAGTTATGGTTTGGCAGATGCTCCAGTAACTCATCAACGCATAATCATACAGACCCTCCGTGAGTTCATAGGTTTTGGAGACATCCTCGTCTACAGTCACGATATTTTGATCATGAATAATACCATCGACCAGGGTCTGGACCTACAGCATAAGGTGCTTGATGCGTTGACAACGGCTGGTTTCTCCATCAACGTTAAGAAGTGCTCGTTTTTCCAGTATTGAGTACTTGGGTCGAACGACTAGTGAAGGTCAGGTTAGGCCGAGTCATGAGAAAGTTCGGGCTCTGATTGACACTCCCGAATCTAAGAACGTTAAGCAAGTACGACATTTTATGGGCTTAGCTACCTATTTTAGACGGTATATGTGTTTGGCTGGTTGTGCTCAAAAAGCTTCTTGGATTGTGACACTTACTAAAAAGGGTTTTGTATTTGTAACACCAGAGATGCATCAATCCAACGGGCAGGTTGAGCGCTATTGCTGTACCGTGCTCGACATCGAGTGCAATCATCGGCAGCAAAGATGGCCGGCAATAATGTGGAAGTTGCAGTTGATCCTGAACATCACGAGGCACAGTACGACCCAGCATTTGGCATTGAACCTGCTAATTGGCGTCGAAGCTGCCACACCACTTATCCGCAGCTTGGTACGCGACGTAGCAATTGAAGGTTCAAGTTCCAAACGGGAAGCCTTTCGTGAGATGAGCCGTCAGAAAGCATCCGAGCACCTTCGTGGCAATCAGACTCGTCAGGATACCTATGTTTACGACGGGTGTAAGCTATCTCGTACATTTATGTTAAATTCCTTAAATTTCCTTAGCTTTTGTTCGCAGGCAGGCGCAGTCAACCGGGAAGCTGGACTCATGTGTGCGTGAACCTTATCGCATTGTTAAGGTATTACCACAGGGTCGCTACGGGCTGAGGCTCTTGGCTGGCTCGTCTAGAGAATCGTTCCAGGCGGCCGCGGAATACATGCTTCCATGGTGAGGAGAATGGACTCCTGAAGTGTGCTCAGCTTTCTCTGTGAGTTTTTAATTTTATCATGCGTGAGAATATTCTGTTTCGATAATTTTCTGTTCAAGTCCTGACCTATTTCATATCTATTTTCACAAATAAGGTTTTTATTGCTGTAACATGTTGTGTTAAGAAACCCTTTTAGTCGTGGGGCTAATTGTGGGGTATGAAAAGGTTGAGTTGAACTAGGATGAGCGTTTGTTTTGGAGCGCATCGGACACGCTATCCTAGTGTGCCCAGACACTTGATGCGTCAAGCTGTCCTAGAGCAGGGGTGCCAAAAGGTCATTTGGGTGAAGATTCGTGTACCGCGGGACATGTTTGTCGGCAGGCATTGTCGTTTTGTTTTGGGCCGGATGAGCGTTTGTCTTGGAGCGCATCGGACACGCTATCCTGGTGTGCTCGGAAACTTGATCTGTCAAGTTGTCCTGGAGCAGGGCTACCGAAAAGTCACGTGGGTGGCGATTCGTGTAGCGTTGGACGTATCTGCCGGCAAGCATTGTCTGTACTGGTTTAATGCATGCTTATATGGGAACCAATACACACACGCAAAGCCATGCCTCACGTAAGTACTCGTAGGTCTCTGACGAGTCGTGGGGGCGATCTTCCGACAAGTCCCGCCCCGAGTGGTTGGTTCATGTATTTGGATGTTTTAACCTAATTGTTCATAGGCAATAATAATGGGTTCTTATCTAATAGTGATTTAGATTTAGATTACTAAACGAACTCGTGAAGTGGATTCTCTCGTTTTCTTCTCTTTTGTCGATAGACGCAGATGACGAAAGGGATGAGTCAGCTCCTGATGTCGACCAGACTCCTGAAGCGAACCAACTCATGGACGACATCGAGCCACAGCCCTCTGAAGTACAGAAGCACGCGGAATCAAACACCTTTGCTGCGAACGAAGAGGATTGCTTACCCTCTGTACCAATCTTGTTTCCAATCTGGATTGTTGACGGCGTTGAAGATAACATGGAGCCCGGGGACGGTCTCCTGTCAGGAAAGGCCGTGTTAGCGGCAACACTGTCAGTGGAGATGGAAAATGTTAGCGGCAACACTGTTAGTGGAGATGGAAAATGTTAGCGGCAACACTGTTAGTGGAGATGGAAAATGTTAGCGGCAACACTGTTAGTGGAGAAACCTATATAACCCGGTGTCGGGTGCCGGAACGGGTTCTTATTGCTTCGTCCGTCGGTTCGGTAACATCGCTCTTAAGTTGTATAATTATCGTACTTCTAGATTGTTTATGTCAGTCTTGTCTAGGCTATTTTAAGTGTTTAAAAGAATTAATTTTAAAGGCATAGTTCTTGATCGGGTATATTTGTTTTTGTGTAAATTAAATAAATTGTAGATACTTGTGTATTTCTTCTTTTTAAAAAAATAACTTCTGATCTAGTTTCTAAGAATATATATTAATGCTATTATCTCATAAACTTCTCTTATCCAGGCCCATAGACAAAATCTAGTACCTACCTCATTCCTTAAAAACGTGTTTAGCCGTTGCAGCAGGTAAGTGGACATTATAAGCCACACACATGCTTTTGGATTTTTAAGATCAATCATATTAATAGGACAATAATGCTACGGATACTTGTTTGCATCATTATACTAACAACCACTTATATGGTGGTAAGGCATTTTGCGACTGGCTAGCTACCACCTTCAAGTAGAAAATCTGTCTCCAAGCACCTAACGGTGTGTTCCGGCAGCTTTTGAGAGCCAGTCATTCTAAGTTAGCCTGAATAACACCACCGAATCATCACTTACCGTCAAGAGTGATAGTGATCAATTGCTTGACACTGCACAAATATTTCTGTAAACCTGTTACCCCCCGACCCTAGCTAGCCAAGCCAGTATAGCTTGGCCCTAGCTCCGCTCCGGGATGCACTGTCACATACTTATCTGTGATTAGGTTATTATTTTTATAAAAAATATTGTACAAAATACACTTAAGCCTATCAAATTAACGAGATAATAAGTGTAGGTATGAGTAAACAATTATATGTGAGATAAAACTTGAAATGGTTTCGTTGAAAATCACTACAGTGTTTGAAACGTCTGATATCGAAAATAATGATAAATATACGCGATTTAAACCGTTTTAAGTTGTTTAATTCCTATGTGTAATAATCGCGAAAACTTAAGGCATTATTACGAGAGATAACTTTTTATGTTGTATATGGCTACTTTAATAAAGCACATATTTATTTAATAATAACATATATTTTTAAAATATTTTAAGAAAATATCAAATTAATATTTTAATAAAACACTTAAAAATATAAAAATATATCTAGTGACCATTCCGCCTTATTAGGCGGTTATTATTAAATATGGATTTCCGCAAAGTAACGCCTGAATCTATTCATTAACATATTTATTTATTAAATTTAATATTAAATCGCGCGCACTAATCTACGTTCGGAATTCAAAAAAGAACAAATAAACTGCATCATAAATCTAACGCAGGGAGATTGGCGATCAATTTTAAATTTTTATTTTATTGAGATGTTCTTTAAGTGATATTGAAATTATTGGCGCAATAAAAACGTCAAGATGCATTAATTGGTTAATTTTATTTGACGGTTGCGGATTTTACGATAATATCCTAACATTATACAACATTTTGCGACACTGGTTTTAATGCTTTATTGCTAAAACTAATAAATTGTAAATGAATTCATGATTGGCAAATAGATTTACGGTATCAAACAAAACTATTATGATATTCGCTTAGCAATTCTGTCCACGAACATTTTTAATAAAAATATATGGCTTTGCTTTGCGCGTCCTTGGTTTTTGTATTTGTAAAAAACTTATCGTGTTTCTTCACGGCCTGGTCCCAAACTAAGTGAGGTCGGCACAGAATGTATCTTTCTTTTAATATTGTTATGTTTGCAATAACGCCTGCTATGCGGATTACATTACAAAATTACATAAAATTAAGTCACTATTATACATTACTTCAATCACATAAAACTTTTGCATATTCAGAAAACAGCCGTAAAAAAATTTGCGCGTAGGTAACGCGAACTATCATATTGACTAAATAAATGTATCTATTCGTTCTTGAGATCTGTATAATATCTTTACTTTATCATTTTATTATTGTATTTTATAGATATGTAAAGAAGGGCCTAAAAAGACGTGGTTGGACTTCGTGAAGAACAATGTGCTGAAGTGTGAATTGAATGGAACATACGATACCTTTTTTTTTATGCGATAGGTTAGCTTTTGATCACTATCTCTCCATATGGTAAGTGATGATGCGGTCGCAGATGCTATTTAGGCTAATCTAGAAAGGACTGCTGCAGGAACTAGCGTTAATTGCTTTGCGACTGATTTTCGACTTGAGGGAGATTGCGAGCCAGTAGGGTATATTCGCAAAATGCCCTACCACTATGCTATAACGACTGCAATCCTAACTTAAGACAACAATCGGGACCGACATGATGGCTTAACATGCCCTCCCGCACACGGAAGCGTTCAGTAGATATGTAGTAATGCCACTAGCGGTCACCCATCCAAGTCGTGACCGCAGCGGACGATGCTTGTTCGGAACGACTACGCAGGTTATGCTATAGTGCTTCAAAACGTTAGATTTATAATCACAACAAATAAGTCGATTGAATACCTAATTATACCTACTGTTTTTACGATGGAGCAAAGTAAATACAAAGAAAATAAATATTATACATTAAACCGGCAAATAACACTCACGTTGAGGATCGAATACGTCGACCCGTTCACCGAATCGATCGTTTTTTGCCGGTTTAATGTATAATATTTAAATATGTGTGAAACTCACGAGAATTTCAATTCAAAGAAAATAAAGTTGAAATATTTCTAATCTAATACATAGAATCACACTTCATTTATTACTTTTTGCTTTTTTGTATATATTTTTTGAGGATATCTTTCATAATAGCATGTATTCTGTATTTGCTATAAAGCATTTGTATAATGGCATAGCGGCCACTACAATTTATTCTGAGCCACCATGATCATATATGTAAAAGGACGGATGGACAGCAGCAGCGGCATAAATAAGCTAAATACGGTAATATGTAATCCATTTGCTTGTTACTCTCTACGCCCAAATCAATTACTGCATTTACTGATTTTGATAAAATTTTCCACTGAAGTAATCTAGGTACGTAGAAAGGTTTTTTTTTACCAAAATTCGAGTATATCTATACATGTTATGATTTTAAATAATCTATCTCCAAGGGTTTGCAGTACAAAATTTATAACTTAGCAATATGTGTCCATTATTAAATAAACTCTTTGTTGAAACACCACGCTAAAAATAATGTAACTATGTGTAAAGATGGGCGGTTATATAGCGCAAAGCGATCTCCTTAAGATAACTCAATTATTTAGAACTATAACATTAGGTCATTTCTCAAATCGTAGTACCTCATTAATATCAATGGAAGAAGCTATGTGTGAATAAAATACTTTGTCTCTTTTTCATTACTGTAAATTGGAAAAGGACTTGTTTAGCAGAAATAAGTAGGACACGGTTATATAAATCTGCCTTTTAACCCCTTGTTAGTCCTTGCTCGGAAGGATCTAGATAAGCTGCGGATTCAGAGTTAGATGCTGATATACTAAGATCCTTTGCAGATAGCCTTCTCGTAGGATTTCTATTTGGACGATGCATGTCGTATAAATCAAAATCAGATTGAACTGTTTGTATTTGGTATTAATTAACAATTCTAATGACTCATTGATAACCAATGTTTTAATGGGATAAATATAAGATAGTTAAGACGACTCCTTTATTTTAGCAATATCTACTATATTATTAATATACTTTCATATATTAATACTATGCTTTAGAACACCACAATCATTAAAGACATGATTATATACATATCTCTCTAATATCTCTATAATTCTCTACTGTGAATTTTCTTGATGTTTCGAGCAGCCTTGAAGTATTCAAAACTAAATTCATTCCAACCCGGCGAAGCTTTCTTTGATGTGTTACCCGTATTCACATTTATTTCATTATTAGTGACTGAATATTCATTTATTTATTCTAGATTAATAATGTATTCTTGTACATATGGTAATATGTGGTGTTTTGATAGACGTACATACTTTACGCAGTACAATGTAAAGGTGTGACTTAACAGTTTGCCACAGAAAAAAAAACTTTTAGGCTAAAAATAATTAGGAGTAACTGTATCAGAAGAATTGTCCACTGCTGAACACAGCCATTTGGAGGGGAATTGCAATAATTCCAAAGCTTGGCAGGCGTCTAGGGGATCGGGATCGCAGTAGAGTTGTCAGTACTTCATAAGGCGCTGCTGCCTACCTTCTGGTAATTTTCCCTTACTCGCCTCTTACGATGCCCACGGGAAGAGATGGGGGGGGGGGGGGGGGATGGCTCTACCACGGCGGAAACATTAGCTTTAATATCACTACGACAACAAGAACTATTTATAAAGACCACATCAAAATTTTCGTAGAAACCGCTTTAGTCAGTAACAAGTATGTTCGAGACTCATTTCGTCAAATCCGGTTAAAACGATATGATATATTTTTTATTTAATTTATGTCACGTAGCATAGTACATACCTAAACAGCCAATAGGGTTGCCAGTTCAAAAATCCACATTTTATCGACTGTCATTATCTCATAATGAGCACAGAATACGACTTCATAAATATATAGTATCAAAAGTTACATCTTAATAAATTAAGATCCTTTTACGTAGATACACGGTGTAATATTTTCGGTTATTTATTGGAGGCTGGGATCTCTTTGTGGTACCGAAATTATTATCAGATGGGAAAAGGATATGAAAGGATATAATTTAGGCTGTGAAGTTGTCACCCTTTTTATGAGAGGGTTGTCACTTGATTACGTCTCATGAGGATTAGATTTAAATCAATTCAAAATGTTCTTATTAAACAAGAATAGGATGTAAATATAATATGAACATCTCTGTATACAATGGTAAAACGATAAGCGTGAGTTTGAATTGTGTGAGATTATGTAAAAAAATCTAGGACTAAATATTAGGTCCTTACATATCGACGCTTGAAAGGCAATAATTACCAAGCGACATGATGGCAACTTTACACTAGAGCGTTTCAAAGTTTTATTTTTTGGAAAAAAAATCGTTTAAAATCGCCTATTGGTCATAGCTATTCGATTCTAACGATTTTTATATAAAGTTTATAAGCTTTGTGAACTGGCATTTAACGACAATGAATATTCTTAATATTTCAAGAATTAGTGTCGGTTAGTTAAATTTTAATCAAAATCACAAACAGGTAAACATTACTTTAGGCCAACAAAATGTTATCATAACTCATGTTAAGTTAACTAAACCCTCGTATTTTACAATTATGTTTTAAGCAAAATGATGCATCCAGAAATAACAGATGTTTAGTACCTAGGTAAAATGATCGAACTAAAAACCAAGTAACTTTTGCTGCCAGGCAATTTCAACTATATTACAAATTAAATAAGTTAAGTGTAGGATTTTATTGAACAAGTAACAAAGAATTTAGATTTTAGTACACAAAATTAAAGATTTTATACAGAGGTTTTCAATGGATAAGGTCATAATCAACATCAAAACAGCCCTTGTAGTAATCTTCATTAACTCACTGCTTATTATAGACCTCCATCTTACGCGGGATAAATTAGAGCATGCTCCGCCAGGCTACTCTAGTGCAGATTGGTGAAGGTTTAGGCCTGTGACTAACCCTTTGTCAAACACTTCTATATAAGCCTATAACATACGAATATTGCAGTCAAAAATCTCGCAAAGTAGATAGCTGATCTCATAAAGAACATGAGCAGTCGTTGTAATTAGGTTAGACAATTTATTTTAATGCAAAGTATTTATTAGAAATTTCAAAATATGAAAAGCTCGGTAAAATAAAATTTTATTTAAGAAGACAATTGCGGTCTAAAACCGCTGATATTTTTTTATTGGTATAGTTTTCTGATACCTACCTATTCATTATATAATATAATGCTTATCAAATCTTTATATTGCACTTACCAAGTACACTTCAAGCTACGCGATGAAGCACTTTGAGCGATATGTGTGAGCACACAGGTTTCCTATGCGCCAATTCGGTGAAGTCTGAATTATAATTTTGTTACTAAACACCACTAAATAGCAGCTTTACAGTGTGGGTAACCTACAAAACAAAATACTTACATTAGAGATAAGCTCAGTTTTATACAAATTTAATACCAGTTATAAGCATCCATGTAACAAAATCATTAAAAAAATCGGTAGGTAAAATGTTCCTAAACGACAAAATATATCCTATTCAGGACAGGTAAAGACGACTACTTGACGTTTTAAAGTTCATCGCATTTAGGTAAAAAGTACTAAACGACGATATATATATGATTAAGGTGTGTCAAAAAGTCTAAAATTACGAGAAAAAAATATTTTTAGTCATGTAAAATGTCTTAAGCTATATTCATCACCTAGTTACCGTAAGGCAAAATATACTTTATGCTCAAACACATTATTTCGAGTCTAGGCAAAAATTACTAAGTGTAAAAAGTAAAAATCAAATAGATACTATGTGAAAGTTATTCATAAATTGGTATAATTTTAGTCGCTTAGACGCCGAAAATTGTGAAAATGTGTTTTATTTTAAGTTACTAAGCGACAACAAACTTCGTCCTACCGGCATGAGAGTAGGACCAATCGACGCAGATTTTTTTTCTGATTTCAATGATATATATAACTCAATATTGCCCAAAATGTCGCTTGGTCATTATTGCCTTTCAAGCGTCGATATGAAATTGGCGTTTTTCGTACTGGCCACTTTAATCACGAATTTCTCCTCTTTGGTAAGGAATTCCAAATTCAAATTTGTACAGCTATAGACTCATGTATTTGTGCTTCGATGATCGTCATTCATTTGTTTTTTTTCTTCTGTTTTTTTCTGTTTGCGTCACTCATTTTACAAAATGGAAAACCTTAAATATCGCATTATTTACGAGTACGAGTTCCGCCGTGGCACTAGTGCTGCGGAAACAACTCGAAGGGTGAATGATGTGTATGGCGGTCGTGTTGCAAAAGAAAACACAGTTCGTTTTTGGTTCCAACGTTTTCGTTCTGGAAATTTCGACCTGCAGAACAAGCCCCGTGGACGGCCTGAGACTCAAGTTGATAATGAAGAGTTGAAGGCTATTGTGGAAGCGGATCCATCGCAAACCACGTCCGAGTTAGCTGCAGGCTGCGATGTTAGTGATAAAACTGTTTTAATTCACTTGTAGCAAATTGGGAAGATTAAAAAGCTTGAAAGGTGGGTACCTCACGAATTGACTGAAACAAACCGGCAAACGCGCGTCGACTGCTGCGTTACATTACTAAACCGGCACAATAATGAAGGTATTTTAAACCGAATCATTACCTGTGATGAAAAATGGGTTCTTTACGATAATCGGAAGCGCTCAGCGCAATGGTTAGATCCTGGCCAGCCAGCCAAATCCTGCCCCAAGCGAAAATTAACCCCAAAAAAGTTACTTGTAAGCGTTTGGTGGACTAGTGCCGGTATTGTTCATTACAGTTTTTTCAAATCTGGCCAGACTATTACGGCTGATGTCTATTGTCAGGAATTGCAAACCATGATGGAAAAGCTAGTGGCTAAACAACCTAGGCTGGTCAATCGCTCCACGCCACTGCTGCTTCACGACAACGCTAGACCACACACTGCGCTACAGACGGCTACTAAATTAGAAGAGCTTCAATTGGAAAGTCTAAGACATCCTCCGTACTCCCCGGACCTTGCTCCAACAGATTACCATTTTTTTCGAAATTTGGATAACTTCTTGCAAGGGAAAAAATTCAACTCCGATGGGGCAGTCCAAATCGACTTCAAAGATTTTATTGATTCCCGTCCGACTGGTTTTTTTAGTAAAGGGATCAATGAACTACCTATGAGATGGCAAAAGTGCATAGAAAATAATGGTTCATACTTTGATTAATTAAATATATTATATTAAAAAATATTCGACAATGCCAATGCCAATTTCATATGTAAGGACCTAATATTACAAACGTCTTTAATTTGAAGTCTTTAATCGTCTTTTTTAATTCAATAAAATTGCTTATTTCGTAGTTGGTATGAAATTTTACTGTAAAGCGGGTATTCATTGAACAACAGATGTAGCTACTTAATTGCATAGTTTAAGAAAACACCCTATAGGTAATTTCCATATTTATGACCTATTTAAGCATGAGTATTAAAATAATATATATATCTAAGCATATAATTATTGTAACTTTACTAAATACATAATAATTATATACGTGTAATATTATTTATATACGTGTATTATAAATTTTTATGTGAATATATTATGTAATATAAAATCTACTTCGAAAATTCATTCTTTAAAAACATTTTGAATATGTTTTGCAGAATGCTCAAT
Organism: Plagodis pulveraria; assembly: GCA_963890685.1. Taxonomy (NCBI): domain Eukaryota; kingdom Metazoa; phylum Arthropoda; class Insecta; order Lepidoptera; family Geometridae; genus Plagodis; species Plagodis pulveraria. Next base: position 24,292,801 of record OY982967.1, read on the forward strand.
AAGAAAATATACAGATCTGTGTAAACAAAATATCGATAAATCCATCTTCACTCGATCATTTTTAAAGCTGCAAAAGCGATTCAAATTCAAGGATAACATAAATTCGGTTGTTTATAGAGCTGTCACCGCACATGTCATGGTTTTTGTTCGTAAAATATGGGATCTAAGCACGTAAGTGCATTATTATATATGGTATTGTGTCATTCACGGAGGGTTACTATTTGAACAGTTACGATTTTAGCAGATACTGCCAAATTGTAGTCGAACGAGCCTAACTCAGCTCAGATTTTTGAGTCACCATAAGTCACAGTATTTACCTGAGATCGCTGGTTCTAATCCCATTACTTAACAATTATTAAAACAGCCGTTCTTTCTATTGTTTTACCTATTAATTAAGCAGTTATGATAAAATAATTTATGAACAAAATTTCCGCACATAACATATGTTTTCTCTGAATTCAAGAATCAAAATTATATGAAATCAGGGAATTGCCTCCTTTACCTAGAATTACTAGCTCTCAAGCACAGTTGCTCTAGAGCCCCCGTTATGTGCTTGGTGACAGACTTTTTACTTGAGGTGAGGGTGGCAGCTAGTTTAGAAATCGATCAAAGACATTTATATATTTTTCTAGAAACTCTAAGTTAACATCGATATTTGTTGATTAAAGTTTTCAATCCTTACTGTTATTTTATTACCGAGTAGGAACGAGGTGCCGGTACCGGGAATCGATTGTTATTATTTGAATGATTGTAAATAAGTATCGAGTACTGCTCCAGATTTAGAGCGCTATTTTCACAAATTAACGCGCCTTACCGCTGTAAACGGGTAGCAACGACTCTATATTTATCTTGTGGATTTCTAATAAAATAAATATTACGGAGTAATACTATTACACCAAAGGTTCAAAGCATAACAATCTAGCTTTAGTTATTTAGATATTGAACAAGAGAAAATAAATTATGTGCTTCATCTTCCTATCTTTGTTCCATGTATGAGGCTTTTATAGCGGGGCGCCTGACTGATCCAAGCCCCCTTGAGAATTCACATTTGTATACTCGCTGACAGTCGGCTTATAAGGGCTTTGATTATGAACCATAATCTGTACCAAATAACACCATTTGTCTGACTTTTACGAACATTCATATGGAAGTATACGAGCACGGAACAGTCCTGATTTTTGGCCTGACTGGGATCTGCAAGGTATTTAAACCCAGGAACTATTCGGAGTTAAGATGGTACTTTGTCCTACTAATACTATAAAATATGTCCATATATGCTATAAAATGTGTCCACTAAGACTACAAAATGTGTCCACTTATACAATAAAATGTGTCCACTAATACCTACTATAAATGTGAAAGTAGGCTTGACTTTATGTTCGTTATTTAATGAAAACTATGAAGTCTAGTAGTCTGGTCGACGGTCGTGCACCGTCCCCTATGACGTATCGTACTACTATAGGAGCATAAGGTATCGGTTCAAATCCAGGTGGCCGAGTGGATTAGGCATCCGGCGTAAAGCCGGAGGACGTGGGTTCAATTCCTGCCCGGGACATTTTATAAAAATGTATCCAATAACTTGTAAAAATGTAACTGGCGATGTAGCCTGAAAAGTGTCACATTATTCTTTTAATACCAGTTTAGAGGACTAACGATATAAGCTAGCCGATATCAAAGGCGGGTTTATTGTTTTCGTATATAATATAATTTTCCATTGCATTCATTCATCCATCTTCCTAATTCATGTTTTTTAGCGTCCGTATATTTACTTGAACCAAGATGATTAACCAGCCCTTCTACTAAAATCATTAACATTATTAATGAGGTACAAGTAAATAAAGCGTATGTTCAATGTCTGTAATTAACGTATGCATTATTTAATTCCTTACAGTTTACGCTGAAGGCACGTGCTCTAAAGAAACTACGGTGAACGAGGAAACTTGATACTTGTTGTATAATAATGTATGACACCGTTAACTGAGCTATACCACAGACTAGGTTTACGATACTCGAGAAACTTGCTGTGGATTTCTTTGTGCAGATTGTGTTCTTTAAAGAGATCAAGAAATGCAAAAGTATTTTTTAAAGTACGCATTGACCCTCAACAATGCAAAATAATATTGCAGCTCGTAGGTATACTAACAACGAGGGTAGCGTCAGACAGGTAGCCGACCGTATTAACCTACAGAAGACATACCTATATATATTATAACGACACTACATGACTATATGTATATATACATGCGTATAAACCTAGAGAATACATTTTTTATAACGACAAAAAGTACAAGTTTTGGTTGTCCTAGTTTTAGGGTTCCGAGCCCAGAAGGTAGAAACAGTACCCTAGGTCCGTCTGTCTGTCACCAGGCTCTATCTCATGAACCGTGACATCTATACAATTGAAATTTACACAGATTATGTATTTCTGTTGCTGCTATAACAAAACATACCAAACATTGGCCAAGTGCGAGTTTGTCTCGTGCAAGAAGGGTTTCGTGCCCATAGAGAAAAAGGTTGGAATATAGTATTTAGCGTTAGTTTCCAAAGTTTAATTCACTTTGGAAACTATCGCGAGTTTTATCCATATTAACTTATTAGGAACCGGCTAGGACCCGCGTTATATTTATCGGAAAGATTCCGACCAGTTTCGGACTGTGTTGAAGTCCTTCGTCTGGGAGTCACGATTGCGCGAAGCAACGAGCACGGGCATCAGCGCGTAACTGTTATATTTACCGGAATCTTTCCAGTAAATATAACGCGGGTCGTAGCCGGCTCCTAATAAGTTAATAATGTTTAATGTTGTGAAGATAATGTTACGGAATCTTTCGTGTGCGAGTTAAACTCGCACTTCGCCGTTTTCTTTTTCAATTTGACACTTCAAAAACATTTCTCTCCTTTTTTTTCTTAGTTTTTTTTTATGTATAAAATGATGATTAAAGAGCGAAGTCTCAGTTTCCAGCGCACTACGTGAAGGCTACATTATTAAAGTATCTACTCCTCACGCGCTTCATAGGCTGAAGTGCTGATTGACAGAGTGGGTGAAACACTTCAAATATAAATTTAACCCCAGCTGACGTGAAGCCATTAGTTACGTATAAGCGTCTACTGTAAGCGTAAGGCCTGTCTTCACTATAACTTGGATAACATGTTTTCGTGCATCAAAACAAAATACATGGTTCAGCAGAAATTAGATTAGGTATTATAGTTATTTTATTTATGCACGATAGATATGTTGCAGATCTTGAAGACGTGACTCAATTCATGTACCTATTTGTATTAAATTTGTGTGCATACACACTTAATTCCGCCTTCTGTAGTGCTGTAATGTAACACTGCGATCCCCAAGAATCCTGCCAGTGATGACGTGGGTGAGGATAATGGAAAACCTGTAGGGTTTGCTGTAATACCCTGTGTTTAGCAGTGGACTATCCGGCTGATACAGTATAGTGGACATATACATTAATGATTATAACGTATACATTCAGCATAAGGCACTCGAAAATGACAGATACGAGTAAATTATCTTAGAGATGAATTTAGCAAATCTTGTAAAGCAGTGATGGCTCAGTGGCATTGGCTATGGACTGCCGCGCAGCAGGTTCATGGTTCGAATCACGCCCAGAGCTTGAGCTTCCCCGCATGGTGGAAGGGCATTTTGCGAATGCCCACCTGGCATAGCGACCACCCTCAAGTAGAAAATCTGTCGCCAAGCACCACAGTGTGTTCCGGCAGCAGTCCTTGAGAGCCAGTAAAATTACAGGCACATGAGACCTAACAACTGTACGTCTCAGTGTGACGGGCGCAGTGCAATTCGTCGTTGACGAAATGCGTCTGTTATAGGCAGAGGTTAGTCCACTTAACTTCAGGTGGACCTCAGGCTTGTTCCGTCACAATAACATTAAAAAAAAAAGTCGCGAACTCTTGATATTGGGTTTGATCCTGGTTTAGGATAACTATTAAATTTTAGAGGCAAATAAATTTTCAGTAGCAGTCGAGTCTGAAAGTGTTCCCTGTAGATTGTCATAGGCTCGCCCCTATTGGATGGCACCAAAACATATTTGGTGAAAACATGTTGGTGTTCAAATACTTCTTCGGGAATATACAGGGCTGCTGTATATGTATGTAAATGCAACACTTCGGAACCTTATATTTAAGTCTTTCGCACATAAGCCTAGTCAGTCTGTACTAAGCTGACGCTAACTTAAGTCTCACTTAAGTTAAAGAGGCAACCGATTGGCTCATAACTTATTTAGTAAGACGTGCGAAGTCCTGTCTGAGCTAGGGCTGCACGACGGCTTTACCATTTCGGTATATCCATATCTGCCTGAACATATTATAATGTATGGTTTTCATTGTCCTATCTTTAACTGTTTCGAGTATCTTGAATCTAACTTCTTATTTGATAATATGCCTACTTGATATTTAGGGCCATGTGTGCATCCTTTCTAACGCCTGAACAGAACAAAGGAAGGTATTTTTTTGAATACATCATTCATAGAAATATAGAAAGAGAAATATTAATTTTTACTATAAAGGAAGGGCGGCCCTGACGCACATTAAAATATATGGAAAGCATAGTAGCATCACATTTCCTCCGTGCTAATATTATTAGGCTTAAATAGGTATATCTGTTACAAGTTTGAGAATGTTGATAAGCAATTGAACTAAAATTAGATAACGCAGAAACTCATTTAGTATAATTGGTTATAGCAGCGACAGATAAACATTGTACGAGAAATCCTTACATGAGGCATTAAGGATTTACGTATGACAATATTGTAGTTACTTAAATAATAAATAATTTATATCCCATAACAGCTTTTTATGATATAATTGCGCAGCAATGATTCATTTCCATTACCTGAACAAGTGTCGCGGGAGTGTTTTTGTTGAATTTGAAAAGGTAAGTGGCAACCCTAAAAATGGCGCGCGGTATCGCTCTCTGAGCTGGAATAAGCGGAAATGTTTAAATATTACTCAGTTTCAAGCCTACGGGGAAAGCGGTAGAGTACCGACTTATTAAACAAGATATATCTACTTTGTATATCTGTAAGATACTATGTCTATCTACAATATGTATCCCTGTATGTATTCCGCTGCGCGGATTTCAGATTCAACACATGGTGGTCGGGCAGTTTGCGAATGCCCGTCTGGATAGCTCTGTAAAATTGTCATCAAGGTTTTCCATTACTGTTTTATGAGTCAGTATTTTTTTTAAACTTTAATTCTAAGTACATTTAATGAATAAAACTTAGTTAAGTTATATCACTGTTATATGCCCGTGGAGTGCCGGGCTAGAGACCGATCTATACCCGTGGGTGTCAGCGTGGTAAGAGGCGACTAAGGGTAACAAACCAGAAGGTGGGCAGCAGCACTTTCTAAGGAACTGATATCTCACACTGCGATCCCCAAGCCGCCTGCCAAGCGTGGGGATTATGGCACACCCCTCCGTATTGGGGGAGGCTGTGTTCAGAAGTGGATATTCGACTGATACAGTAGGATATGTCACAACACCACGTCCTTGTACGAGGTGTTACAATTGAGAAAATAACCAGAGTAATCGACATTTTTTTAGGGCGGATAAGAATGTTGCCTGCCGCTGTCGCCAACACAACTCCACCGGTGTTTGCCTACTACTCCAAAATGGCTGTATCATATAACCCGTAATAAGTAGCCAAAAAGGAAGGACAAGTAATGCACAACAAGGAACCCCATGCGAGGAACTTGTTTGTGTCAACTGTCAAATTTATATGATTCTAGTGCAAACTCTTAAGTAAAACAACAAATAATGAAAATTATCCAAGGTCTGACATCATGTACAAAAAACAAATATATAGTGTGTTGGTATTGGTACCTAAGTAACGAGTCCGACTGCTAGTTGGCCGTTTTTCTAATACTTGCAAAGTAAATACTAAATACATACAAATGAAAAATAATGGTGTTTCATAAAGTGAAGCGCATTAAAGTTTGTTGCTGCTACTGTGCACGAGAAGTCCTACAAAAATAAAGTAAACGGTGTATGAGATACACAATTTTATCTTTTTTTTTATGGTGACGGATCAAGCACCAAGCTCACCTGATGTTAAGCGGACTAACCTCTGACTATAGCAGATGCATTTCGTCAAGTCACGAATTGCACTGCGCCCGTCACCTTGAGACAAAGTCGTTAAATCTCATGTGCCTGTTTTTTGTTTCACTGGCTCTCAAGGACTGCTGCCGAAACACACCGTTAGGTGCTTGGCGACAGATTTTCTACTTGAGGGTGGTCGCTAGCCAAACGGGCATTCACAAAATGCCCTTCCACACTGCGGTGAAGCTCAAGCCCGCGGCGGGATTCGAACCATGGACTTGCGGCATGGCAGTCCATAGCCAATGCCACTGAGCCATCACTGCTTCGTGATCTATTAATCTAACTATATATTTTTAAATATATATTGTTAGAAGCACTTTGTATTGAGTTAATAATACGACTACACATAGCCCTGTAGGCAAAGTAAATCTAGACATAAGCCTAGGTCATAACATCTATATAAATTAAATCGAAGATATAATCTTCATATATTCTATCATAAGATATTAAAATTATGAAGCCACATCTCATCGCTATAAAATACTCATTTTATATCACATCGCTGATGTCAAAACATCATTTCTAAATTCGGACATAAAATCATAACTTGTGCAAGCAGTCAAGTGGCTTGCCAGTGGTGTAGCGAGTAGCTCTATACCTACTGAAGTGTTGAGAGGTAAATTTTAATTTTAATTTACCTCTCATAAGGCATATTTTATTCGATCCCCAAGCCGCCTGCCAAGCATGGGGATTATGGCAAATATCCCCTTAGTAGGGGAGGCTGTGTTCAGCAATGGACGAACCGGTTGATACAGTAAAGCATATTACTTTTTCTCTGTAATTTCTAAGTCGATCTTACATTTATATGAATAAAACTAAATACAGACTAAAATACTTCAAAATTAGCGGCCCATTGCCGGCCAACACAATAATTATACAACTAATTAATAGATTCAGGTGGAATTCATTCATTGCGGAAATCAATATGTAATTATAACAAATATTTTTAGAAAAAATTGAATTGATACTATAGAAAAACACTATAAATGCAAAAATATATCTAGTGACGATTCACGTGAAAATTAGGCGAAATTGTCACTAGATATATTTTTAAAGTGTTTTTCGAAGGTGTCTATTTAATGTTAAGGTATCAATTGAAACTTCATACTGCGCGCAAACGTTCTCTACGTTTCCGAAACTAAGTCTGCCATGATGTGGAAATATTAGAGAATTTAATCGAACACTTTAAAAACCGTAAGTTGCGATGAAAAATATCAAGATTATATATCAATTAAGTTATTTGGAAAACTTGTCGTTATAACGATTGTCACATACAGAATGTCCCAAGAAGTACTGATATACTGAAGCTGGGAGGTAATTTTATCTTTCTTGGCATTTAATTTTTTTTTATTCCATTCAAAGATCTAACGATAGTAAACGTTACCATACTGAATTGGCCTATCTATCAACATAGCACACAAAAAAAATCAAGCATCTACCGCAATAATTCACGTCACCATAAATAAAAATCTCATCGTATTCGGCGACAGGTGAAAAATTAAAAAAAAAGTCATAACTCCGAAAATACGAAAAATCGCGTCCTCTACATCCCAGCTTCAGTATATCACTACTAAGCGTCAACCACAAACAATATTTTTACTTTCTGGTGCTATTGAAGAATAAGTTGCAAATTAAGTAGAATTTGACAATCCCGTTTTTTTTAATTTAATTAGTTTCTGTAAGTAATAAGTAGTAATAATATACTTAAAGTGAAGTACAATTCATATGAAGTGCCTTAAAATTATCACACAAAGAATTAATTAAAATAATCACAGACATTTAATAGCGCAAGTATCTCATTGTGCGTTTAAGAAAAATGCTTAAGTCCCTACTTACCTACAAAATAGCTTTCCAACATTACATTTAGAAATGTCTGTAACCGCTAGCGCAGACACTTGTCAACAACTAGCGAACTTTGCTCGATAATCGATCGCCTCGACAGCGAACACAAAGCAACATCGAGGAAGCTTACTGTGAATACATACTAGAACAGTTACCGGATTTAAACGTGGTACCGATGAAAGAATGACTATAATCCCTACTGTTTATCGATATGTATAAAGAAAATCTCCAGTTTGTATAAATATCATTTGAACCTTTAAGAGACGAATTATTTCGCATTCCATGGATTCACCATGCGGGTGCTGTGTGTCCATAACGTTGCAGAGGAAGAGGCCAGAGGGGCATGGAACTTGCAACACAGGAGTAGGGTTAAGGGGCCCTTTATGATGTCATCAATGCACCCCTTCACCTGTGTTTCGTTTTAATTTTCGCGTAAACTATGAGAAGTTCCTAAAATCTGTATTTTTCAATGTTTTTTTTGGAAATAAGGTAGAAAGTAGAAAGAATGCTCTATAAAAATCTTTGAAAAATTTTTAGAATCTATGCATTTTTACGTTACTAGAAATATAAATGGCAAATTATAGACACATAGTTCCGTGGTTGGGTCACCTATTTCTTTATACAGTATCAGCCGGATTGTCCACTGCTGAACAGCAATACCGGAACAGCCTCCCCCATTAAGGGGGGCATTGCCATAACCACCACGCTTGGCAGGCGTATATTATATACCAATGTATAAAAAACAAATTGTACATTATATATATATTGAAGCAGTGATGGCTCAGTGGCATTGGCTATGGACTGCCACGCATCAGGTCCATGGTTCGAATCCCGCCCAGAGCTTGAGCTTCACCGCATGGTGGAAGGGCATTTTGCGAATTCCCGCCTGGCTAGCGACCACCCTCAAGTAGAAAATCTGTCGCCAAGCACCTAACGGTGTGTTCCGGCAGCAGTCCTTGAGAGCCAGTGAAATAACAGGCAAAATGAACCTTAACAGGTATGTCTCAAGGTGACGGGCGCAGTTCAGTTCGTCACTTGTGAGGATACCGCTTAACATCAGGTGGGCCTCGCGCTTGTTCCTTCACAATAACATAAAAATAAACCTACACTATAATTCAAGGAATTAATACATCGTTTTAACATTTAGTACCAAAACAATCTTATTTACGTCTTATGCATCTTCTTCCCATACGGCAAACAAATTGAAATAACTTAGTATCACATAAACTTAAAAATGGCAGCGATTGCAGCTAGAAATATCCATTATCCAACCGTTTATAAAACATGGCATGTCAAAGTTACTTGAAGCATGGGTAAATCTGCTTAGGAACTATAAATAAGTTACATTTACCTAAGTTGTAACTTAGCAGCGGGTAGTAAACGGAAGTTACATGTTAGTGTTATGATAAGTAAGATATTTTGTAAATGCATACAGTTTTGATATAGTAGTAAAATATTTTACGGATTTTCGCAATAACAGTTGAGTTTAGAGTTACCTAGTAATTTTCTTGTCTTCGGCGGGTACATAGTTAAGGTGTAAATCTCGTAAGATTTTATGTCATTAAAATCTTACGAGATTTACAACTTAACTATGTACGTGTTGGTAGAATTAAAAATAACAAATGAGTATATTGGCTAAATTAACCTATTTCGCTTTATCAGATGAATTTTTACGCAAATGCACAAATTATATTTGACTCTCATAACAAATTATCGAATGAAAATAAAAGACTTGAATCAGACAGTTTTTTTAAAGTTAATATAACTAGTAACTCACTAGTTTAATATCACTTTACTCGATACAACCAATTATAAGCATTATTTAGACCTTACTAAGTATTCACGTTTAGAACTCGCCAATCGATTTAATTGCGAGCCCGGGGCTTTAATGAATACCATTATCTCTCAGCGCCATCTGTTGATGCTTCTCATTGCACTATTAAAGACTTCCTACAGCATTAGCATAACGATCATTATATTAACAAATGTTCTCGATTTGTTGGTATAATTTATTTAATTGTTAAAATCAATTTAAAAACCGTTCAAATTGATTTTAACAATGTTTTGATTTGTTTAACAATTATTTGATTATTTATTTTGATTTAATCAATTGAAGGCAGGCCATTTGATATGATAACATTTATTGGTGAAAAAAAGTGTGCACAGCAACTGCATCAATGTAAATTTGTAAATAATAGGACCAATTAGAGTATAATCTACAATAAATCAGAAGAACTGTTCTCCGCTTTTAAACATTCAAACAGCAAGTATTAAATTTTAATATTGCTATGTTAACAATAACGCCTGCTATGCGGATTACATTACAAAATTACAAATATACGATAGAAAAATTTAAATCATGTGCGGGATTCGTACCCGCGTCCATCCACCCCTTAAGCCGGGGTATTCGAATCCCGCACATGACTTAAATTTATCTATCGTATATTTGTAATTTTGTAAAGCTAGTATTAAAGTTACCTAGGTAAGCTTGTTGTCTGGTATTCAACCACATACTCCTTATTTCATTGTAGTATTCAGTAGCTTGCCTCAGACAACCGGTAGTGAAAACAACGTTATACTCGTAACATAATCGTTAACGAATTCAAATACAAAACATTTATACAGCAAATTGCTTTCATAATGCTTTCACATGTCAAATTAATCTGAAAACAAACGGGCCCGACTTCAAACAGCTGACATTAACAAACTCGATAGCCTTATTAGCCGTATCGAAACAAGTTCGAGCCGAAAATGGAATGAGGTTCTGTGGTTGGGGATTTGTAAACAAGGAAGTGTATGAATGAAGTTCTCAACGTAGGCGTATTCAGGATGCCATTAGGAGTTAAACAATATTATAATTAAGATCTAATTAGATCTCTGTAGGTCGGATTTTCTAAGGCTAATTAAGAAATGTTTCTAACATTTCTTAATTGAAATTCAACCGTAGGCAAAACCTTTATAGCTCTTGTTGCTGAATGCTAAAGTGTAGCACAAGTGAGCATTATGTAACCATTAAAAGATACTACAAAACATTTATTTTGAAGATGTAACTTGCAGTAGGTATTCAATTATATAGTAAGAAAATAATTTTACTCTGCATAATTTTGTAGTTCTTTTGTTTATCTGTACTATAATTAGCTTTGCATATTTTAACACAAGTACCACGTACCTATTTTATCATACAGGTCAATTTGATAGAAATTATAACCTCATTACCAAGAGTTGTAATATAGCTATTTTAAAAGGAATTTAAGTGTAACATATGTGCTGGATAGATAATATGAATATACTTAGTAACCTATCTATGCAGAAGAGTCCGATTATAAACTCTACGACTTAGTAGGTGTAACTTACTTCAATGGCGTAAACTTGTTATCAACCAAAGCTTACACTGAAAGCGCACTTTCTCACTATTAACGGTACAGGATGGGCTATAAATTATTTAAATAAAATCTTATACCTCTTCCAGCGAACTAACTAACATTTAATCTGCGCATTTGTGTTGAAGGTTTACGGTGCCGACACTAAATTACTATTTACAATGAAAAACAGTTAGTTAAGTTATTGTATTGGTTGTAGAGTTTATTAACCGATCGTTGAATTAAACTATGCTACGAGTACTGGTAGGGTTTGTTTTGCAACTGCTTGATACAAGACTATACAAACTAAATAGTAATTAATAGATTCAGGCGTTAATTTGCGAAAATCCATATTCAATAATAACAAATATTTTTAAAATATTTTAAGAAAACATTAAATTAATATTTTAATAAAACACTTATGAAGCGCTCGTAGCGAAGTTTACTTAGGTGGAAACAGATTAGAAAAGTTAAGCAACGTCGCGCGCGGTCATGAGTTGGATGGGTGGTCGCTAGTGACATTACTACTGAGCGTTTCCGAACTTCGGAGGGCACGTTAAGCCGTCGGTCCCGGTTGTTGCCTTAAGGTGGCAGTCGTTATAGCATTTGCGAATGCCCGCCTGGCTAGCTACCACCCTCAAGTAGAAAATCTGTCACCAAGCACCTAACGGTGTGTTCCGGCAGCTGTCCTTGAGATCCAGTACTTCTAGATTAGCCTGAACAACATCTTCGACCACATCATCACTTACCATCAGGTGAGATAGTGGTCAAAGGCTAACCTATTAGGCATAAAAAAAAACTTTAAAAATACAAAAAATATATCTAGTGACAATTCCGCCTAATTTTCTTGTTAAGCCGACGTGACGTCACAAATGTCACGCAGCCAAACCGGAAGAACTTTCTACGCATTTCGCTTCACGAAGCATCCTCAGGAGGTTTTGACTCTACGAGCGCAAAATCGAGAACTAAATAGTACTTTTATTTAAACCTCAAAATATTTACTAATTGTACGAAGACATTTGCAATCTATGCACACGAAAAATATAATAATTTTATATCCATTATAAAAAATACAATTTATGGTCGACTTTCAATTGTTTTGATATTCAGCTTTTAACTCGAATACAGCGTGCATCATGATTTGCCTGATATGCAGAGAGCGGCTCTCGTTGAAGGTTGCTTAACCTTGTTGAAGCGGTACAGAAATTAAATTTATTTTGGGCCGTATGTGTAGATCTGGATGGATGATAGACTACCACTTTTTCCGCGTTTTGGACAACTTTTACCATGGACATTAATTTATTTTTAGGAAGCTGTATAAAATTCCTTTAACAGTATGTGAAGTCCAGGTCCACAGAGTATTATCAGAAAGTATGTTAGTTACTTGATAAATTTAGTTGAGTTTTTTAGATTTGATTAAATTAATATATTTTAGCCAACAAAAAAAATATTACGGCAATTTCTTACTTAAACCTTTAATATATATACCAAGTGTTGGCACTGGCAGACTGGGGGAAAAAAGGGGCAGATCAAGCTTAGCTTCTGAAGCGCTCGTAGCGAAGTGTACTTGGCTGTTCTCAACCGATCAGCAAAGTTAAGCAACGTCGCGCGCGGTCATGAGTTGGATGGGTGACCGCTAGTGCATTACTACTGAGCGTTTCCGTGCTTCGGAGGGCACGTTAAGCCGTCGGTCCCGGTTGTTATCTTAGGATAGCAGTCGTTATAGCATGGTAGCATGGTGCATGGTGGTAGGGCATTTTCTATGCCCTACCACCATGCAATGAAATGATGCATGCATGAAATCTTAGAAAAACTGTTGCCAAGCACCTAACGGTGTGTTCCGGCAGCTGTCCTTGAGAGCCAGTACTTCTAGGTTAGCCTGAACAACATCTTCGACCACATCATCACTTACCATCAGGTGAGATAGTGGTCAAAGGCTAACCTATCAGGCATAAAAAAAAAGCTTAGGCTTGCACTTCTAGTGGATAGACCTAACTTGAAGATAACTCTTAACTAGGGACGATCAAACAGTCCTCAATGCTAATCGAACATAAAATTTAACGACGAAGCGCTAAATGTTATGGAGGTACCAAAGTGTTTAAACTTAGTTTAAGGTTTATTCAAACCTACTGCGTGGTCGTGTTGTATTGCTTGCGATAATGCAACAAGAACCATTAACCGGAAACTCAGCACAATTAAACTACGTTTAACTATGCAATAAACTCATCAAGAACAGAATATTAACCGTTTCAATAACTGTGTTAAATTATATTGAACTGTCTATTGTAATTAAACTTAGAAGGTAATATCGTAAAATAAAATATTATTCATAAGATTATTTAATTGGTAAAATAAAATTATAATACGCTGTTGAAATTAAAATTATTATTACCTACTACCGTAATCTATAATTCGTACTACATTAATTTATTTCTATTTAGGGGTGCCGGGCCCCCAATTCCTATGTGGGTGTCATAAGAGGCTCAAAAAGGTAAATTACCGGAAGGTGGGCAGCATCACCTTCTGAGGAACTGAGATCCCCGAGACGCCTGCCAAGCGTAAGGAATATGGCAAACCCCCCACTTTACGGGGAAGGCTGTGTTCAGCAGTGGATAATCCGGCTGATAAAGTACCTTAATCTAAGATTAATTATCCATTTAATACTCTACTACTGAACTACTGAAATGACTGACTCATCTCTTCTAGTATAATATACAGGACGACATGTACAGGAGAAAGTATATAATTTTGAAGGGGATAGAAGGCGAGACCTGGACCTTAACCGATATCAACTTAAAGCAAGACCGCCTTCTAACATTAATTATAATTATGTAAACGGAATCCTAACGTGTGTTGTTTGTAACCGCACGTTTACCTCTAAAATCGGATATGTTAGTCATATAAGGGCTAAACATAAAAGCCCCTAAATTTAATTTAAAAATCCAAAGCCCAAGTCACTGCAGCCAAAAACGGCTAGGTGGGATTATTATTATAATATACGAAGCATAGGTTGCTATGCATATTACTAGTTGATTGTTATTGTTTAAAATAAAAACTACCCATTAAACTCATTAAGTTCTCATAATATATGTTTAAAGACTATCAAGAAGCTAAACATTTAATATCACCATTTTACAGTTCAATTATCGCCACCGATGCCATCCGCATACTTCCTCGACATGCAAAACAACCATTACCCTACACTTAGGCCATAAAACAAGAGAGATTTACGCAATTTATTCAAATAGATCATGAAAGGAGAAAAGATTGATCGGTACTTAAGCTCAGATGTGGCCAACCGAAGGCTTGTTTAAATGTTTATGCCAATCAAAAGGGTCATTAGCCTTGATTTAGGGTTGAAAAGGTTACAATTAATTGTAAATGCAGAGATGTCAAATGAGTGAGAAAACCGATCCAGTTGTTTTGTTATAAGTTGTCATCAGAATTTCATGTACTATTGATATGCCATGCTCTGTTTATGTACCTAATGACTTAGTTGAGCTTATGATAATATGATATCACATATTCTTTTATGCATTTTGACTCATTATGAAGTTGCATCTTAGGCAAAAAATTAAATGTTCATACCAGTTACTACATAACATCGCCCCATACAAATATAGTATTTGGATTAGACGCTGCGCTGACTCAAATAAGAGTTTTATAAAGGTTGTCCCAGTAAGAGTGCACTTTTTCATTTTAAAATAAAAACTCGTATTTTTTAGAGGATTGTGATTTTTTTATTGGATAGTGAAGAAGACATGATCCGATTAAGTATGGAATAAAATATCCGTCAAATGGCCGCCACGGCTCTGATGACAGGCCATTACTCATTTCATGAAATTTTCCATCTCTTTTTCACAGAGATGTTCATAAACCAACCAGTTTCTTCAAATTTGTTGACCACTCTTCGAATGATTGACACATTAGGTGCACTATCTCGACTGAAAATGTTTTTATAAGTTTTAAAAAATATAACGCGTTGTTTTTCGTAAAGCGCTCCATTTTTAATAATCGGAATAAACATATGTGACAGCTGCCAATTTTCAGAGTTGCCACATGCACAAAAAAAATAACACTAAATTTAAAAGACTCACAAACACTCTTACTGACACACCTTTTCTTCATTGTTAATTATGTTTTACCTTATTTTTATACTTGTTGCAAGTAAATATTTGGTTAAAATTAGCGCCATGAATTCAAAGGATGCCGCAAAATGAAACATTGACATAATATTTCTTAATTAAGGTAATAATTTAATGTCTTGTAAAACATGTCAAGATTAAATCAGCATCATTTGTAACGAAATCATTTTAAATCTCTTCCTTTCGTGATTTATTATACCAAAAATAAACTCGTCGTCGCGTATAGCGCCTTGATTTTGGCTGTGTTTTATTTTAGGTACATTGTGTCAACAAAAATATCAAGATTCAGTGCGTGCGTGCGCTTGTCACTTGTTACTCGTATATACTGCGGTTTATCTGTGCGGTGGATTTTTGTGTGAATCACTAATTTGTGATACTTTTTATCCTGCTTTGGAATACTTCCAAGGGAATGACAAATAACGTGATTTTTTTAGTTTTGTTATGTGTTAATCGGTTTGACTCGGTTAATATTAAAAGACTTCAAGTTTTCCGAAACGAGATTTTTGTATGTGTTTTGTGATTGTGTGATTTATTTTAGATTTTTGTTTACATATGAGTTTATTATGCACATTGTACGTTGATGACAGTGTTATGCTTACAAACAACTTCATTTTTCTAAGGCTTCAAAATTCGGGGGCCTACCTATATATTTGTGATGAAACAGAAAGAAAACAGTTCCTTATTTCTTTTAGATTAGATGTGACGAACTCTACTGTGTCATTAGATTTTTTGCTTACTTGCGTAATTTGAAGGCATTCTGAAGGCAAGCCATCGGATGTATTGGAAACATTTGAACATTTCTTTTAAGTCATTGTAGCTGGATACTGTTCGCATTTAACCTAATTAGCGGGTCACCCCGAGGCACGCCAAGCAGGCGAGAAATAATAAAGTCTGTAAATTCGTAAATGAAAGCCAACTTTTTAAGCTATTTACAAAATAACGGCATCCTTTATCAGGAAGTCGATGATATAGACGGGGCGTGGTGGCTACAAAATTTCTTAACCTCTCAATTTGTTATATCGCGATTTTAATAGCCCTACCACTTCGCACCTGATTAAACGATACCTTATTTGAAGATGGAAACAGCGTTTTAATAAGAAATTCATAAGAAAACAAGTTTATATGTTAAAAAATTACAAATACTTTGCCGTGTATGATGTAACCATTTTGCGGGAATTTATGATGGGAATTCTGTTAAGATACGCCTTTGTTTTTAAAAACAAAAATTCGATAATCATATCGCGTTTTGATGAAATCTCAATTACATACTGAGTTTTTACAGCTATGGTAACATTTTACCCAGTTTGGGACTTTTTGATTTATTAAAACTATTTTCGTCGTGAAGCATTTGTCGTGATTAAAAACAAAATTAACTTACTTAATATAGGTGTTGATAAAATATCCGCATTTCGTACTTACCTGAAACAAAAAAAAACAGGTTATGTATAATATTAGGTCCTTACATATGAAATTGGCGTTTTTCGTACTGGCCACTTTAATCACGAATTTCTCCTCTTTGGTAAGGAATTCCAAATTCAAATTTGTACAGCTATAGACTCATGTATTTGTGCTTCGATGATCGTCATTCATTTGTTTTTTTTCTTCTGTTTTTTTCTGTTTGCGTCACTCATTTTACAAAATGGAAAACCTTAAATATCGCATTATTTACGAGTACGAGTTCCGCCGTGGCACTAGTGCTGCGGAAACAACTCGAAGGGTGAATGATGTGTATGGCGGTCGTGTTGCAAAAGAAAACACAGTTCGTTTTTGGTTCCAACGTTTTCGTTCTGGAAATTTCGACCTGCAGAACAAGCCCCGTGGACGGCCTGAGACTCAAGTTGATAATGAAGAGTTGAAGGCTATTGTGGAAGCGGATCCATCGCAAACCACGTCCGAGTTAGCTGCAGGCTGCAATGTTAGTGATAAAACTGTTTTAATTCACTTGAAGCAAATTGGGAAGATTAAAAAGCTTGAAAGGTGGGTACCTCACGAATTGACTGAAACAAACCGGCAAACGCGCGTCGACTGCTGCGTTACATTACTAAACCGGCACAATAATGAAGGTATTTTAAACCGAATCATTACCTGTGATGAAAAATGGGTTCTTTACGATAATCGGAAGCGCTCAGCGCAATGGTTAGATCCTGGCCAGCCAGCCAAATCCTGCCCCAAGCGAAAATTAACCCCAAAAAAGTTACTTGTAAGCGTTTGGTGGACTAGTGCCGGTATTGTTCATTACAGTTTTTTCAAATCTGGCCAGACTATTACGGCTGATGTCTATTGTCAGGAATTGCAAACCATGATGGAAAAGCTAGCGGCTAAACAACCTAGGCTGGTCAATCGCTCCACGCCACTGCTGCTTCACGACAACGCTAGACCACACACTGCGCCACAGACGGCTACTAAATTAGAAGAGCTTCAATTGGAAAGTCTAAGACATCCTCCGTACTCCCCGGACCTTGCTCCAACAGATTACTATTTTTTTCGAAATTTGGATAACTTCTTGCAAGGGAAAAAATTCAACTCCGATGGGGCAGTCCAAATCGCCTTCAAAGATTTTATTGATTCCCGTCCGACTGGTTTTTTTAGTAAAGGGATCAATGAACTACCTATGAGATGGCAAAAGTGCATAGAAAATAATGGTTCATACTTTGATTAATTAAATATATTATATTAAAAAATATTCGACTTTTTGTTCCTCCCATACAAAACGCCAATTTCATATGTAAGGACCTAATATATGGTTATTATTTTGTATTTGTCAACACTCAATTGCGATTATGACCACGTATACCTAAACTGCAAAACTCATAGGTACGAAAATATTTTTTTGCTGTAAAGTCATCTGAACTGTTGGAAAGTGATGATGTGGTCGAGGATGTATAGATAGTAAACATGCAGGTGGTGCTTGTTGTCAAATACAGTTGCCGGAATATACCTATAAATGCTTTGCGGTAGAATTTTTTTCTTCATTGCTTGTAACTATGATATATAGAGCTATTAGCTAGCCAGAGTAATAGGGATCCGAACCATTAACCCTCTGTGCTGTAGTGCGTAACTTTAGCCACTGGGCCTCCTTTAAAAATTCCACTCCAAATTTTAATGTACTATAGATTTGATAACCCTACATGGTTCTGTCAGTATTCAACATCTCACCGGGTCGATTTTGATAAAATCAAAATACAATAATTTTATATCTCTGCGATACTTTGTGTGTGTTTATAAGCACTCACCTTTGAAACCGCTGGCGCTGGGCAGATTTTGAAGAAATTTTGTACACAGATTTCTTAGGTCCTGGATATAACATAAGATATTTTTATCTCAATTTTCTAAGGTATGCCTTTATTAACAAAACACAACAGATTATATACAACACTACAGCTACTACAAAGAATGCATTTAGACAACCTAAAAAATTGAAAAAGACCACAGCAAGCCTACAGGAACTTCCAATGCTCCAGCCTACACTACCAGCTGCCAGCGTGCTCAGCATGCTGGCAGCATTGCCCATTTGCGTTGCAATGCTTATTAGTTGAGCCAAAGAAGTGCCAGCATTTTGATCTCGCATCACATCGTCCAAGCGTTCTGGTAACTTTTAATCAGCTTCCGTTTATTATATTGTAACTCCTTTCATTTTTTATGTAGATTCCGAAGAACTTTGATGTTACCAAATTTAAAGCAGGCGGAGCCAGGCATCTCTAAGCTATAGAGGTGCTAGTCTAGCTATGTATATGTAAAGAATTTACAAGAAAGAGAAATTAAGAAAACAGAATATTCAAGTTCGTTTGGAGGTAATAGAAAACTCATTTTCATTATTATTATGAAACTTGAATTGAAGCCCCGTGAAGTAGCTAGTAATAAGCACAAACATAAAATCGTAATAATAGATGTGCGAAAGGACTAAACACCGACGTTTAACCAAATATGAAAATAGGCGCCATCTACTCTCGTCCCTGATCTCATTGTGTACACATACTTTTACCTATTCTAAAAATAAACTAGTTTCAATTTAATTTGGTTTTCTCTAAAGCAAGATCAAGATACCATTAAATCGTATGTCACCATACATCGAGGTCCTTCGAGCTGAATCTTGGTCCTTCGTAAATCGTGATCCTTAATGAGTTCACTTGTTTGTTGGAGTAGGTAGTAGTACCCACTATCATGTGAATAGGGCGACTGATATCAAATTCTGGTCGACGAATTGAATAGTGCCTAATTGTTCCCATGTTAGCCTTGAAAATACTTACACGTGTACTAAAAAACACGATGTACGTCCCGGGGATCTACGACTTGATAGTATCTAGATCTTGCTTGAGTGAAACCCAAATTAACTTGAAAGTAGTTTATTCTTGTTCTGTTTACATAGGCTAATGATTTGCGGATCCCGCGTTTGAGTTCGTGGACAAAGAGTAGGTAAATTGTACTTCTCGCAACATAAAATCTATTTCCACGCAGTTCACACCTCTTTCGGCCTTCCGTCCGCATTCAACACTATTTTAAGAATGCCGAAAGTATAATCATCTATGACAAGTACTGATTCTAATCAGTACCTACCTCCTAACTTCATCATTTCAGCATAAGTACTTCCAGTCCCTTTTAACTTTTGTAATCAAAAAAGTACCAGCCTACCTACTTCACAGAATAAGCAGTGCTTCATTAGCACTAAGCAAAGTGGCAAGTAAAATAACAGTAATAAATTATTACACAATGAAATCTATTTGCATTCCATCAAAAATATTGATAGCCATTGACTGAATAGATGTAGATTGTATCTTTGATTTATATGCCTATTAGTACGGGAGTGTCAGAAAGGTTTTACTACTGAATATAATTTCAAAGTATGTTGGACAAATGATAAAACTGTTTTTGCATCTCCGTGCTCTTTCTAGTCCACAATAATAAATTCTTTAGTAAGCTTAATGATCACACATTACCTTCCGCTCACGGTTGCATCTATGTGGGATTTGTTTACAACGCACTCTATCGGGAACTAATATGTAAATCAGGACAGAGAGTATCCTATCTCTTACATGTAAATTAATAAGCAATAAATAATGAAGGGTGTAAATAAATCGAATGTTCATCGCCAAATTCTGATACTTTCTAGTGATGCCCTGATCTTTCCTAATTATTGAATACATATAATTTTTAAAATATTTTCGATTCAATAAATGGGGCAGAAGTTCTCCAATTCAAACGTTATAAATACACTCTAAATCTGCATCGTGTGCTCGGCACAGAGTTGACAACTTAACAGTCAACAGCTCCTGACAATGCTCCTTAAACCGGCCAATAGCGTCAATTTTATTTCCTACTGACTTCTTCCTTATAATTTTCATTACCAAATATTTGAAATATTAATTTATTAAAAATAAGAAACAAACATTCTATTGCTTACCAGCAACTATAATTTTATTGCTGTTGGATAGAGCTTCCACAAGTAATACGTTTTCGTATCAGCTCCCAACCTACACAATGCTACCTGCCACTCAGTGGCGATCTAGTTCTGTCTTTCAGGAAATGATATATCGGAGTACCTGCCTGATAATGATCCCATACTTTGCGTACGATTGATTTAAGAAGGTTGTTAAGTACACCGCGAAAAGTGATAAATGCTGGTAAGGACTAGAGTATCCAGTTACACTCCCTTTTCACTCGGTGCTTTCGCGTTATGTCTTCGCAAGCTTTTGAGATGTCGGTATGAAAATAAAGCTTCTTTGAAAACTAGATTATCATTTGACATATGATTTCTGAAAGTTAGTTCATTCGGCTTTAGAAACTATTTTGTTATGTAAATTGTTGTTTGTGTGTCAGCTAGATATAATTATGTGGACTATAGGATCAAATCATGTGAACATATGTAATAATGTAAGCTATACGATGCAATGATGAGATCTATAAAATGTAATATTGCTTGCCATTAGATCTACTAATGTGAATTTCTTCCTATGATCAAATCATGTGCTATAACTTATAAAATTAGTTGTAAGAAGTGTCATGTTATCCATAAGATCCAATAATGTTTGTTATTAGATCTAATATAACTATAACATACACACAGACATAGGGTGCGTTTCATTTGAGTGAGATTCGCTAAAAACGCTAAAAACGATCACACTCCCAAAAAGTTTTCCACATGGGTCTTGGCGTTATTTTCGCCTTAAACGCTACATCTAATGTCAAAAGTGTCAGAAGTTGCAAGTTTTAGTGGCATTCTTAGCGTTCTTATCCAAAAATGGAACGGGGATGACAGTTACAAACGATCACGTGATCACAACCACAGACGCAGAATGTGATCAAAATTATCGAAATTTACGTTCTTAGCGACTAATGGAACAGGCCCATAGTGAGAAGGCTAAAATGGACAAAACCTTTTGAGTTAGTGTAGTTGAGTGACAGTCATAAGTAGTGAAATGAGTGTTACATATAAAGAACACATAGTCTCTTACAATACAATAAGATACGCGTTAATGAATACATTCTTAACCTTACTCTATTTAGCAGTCAAACTAATATTACTCATTAGTCCGTAAGTCCGTATTGTTAGATTGTAATGCAATGAGGTACTAAGTACATCATTAGAAATATATATATATATATATATATATGCAGTGGGACATTACAGATTAAGGCGGATCCTGGACGTCAATGGCGAGAAATCAACTTTTGTATTTGTTACAATATTATATACAGGGCGTCCTACGGCGATGCCACATGGAGGGAAAGTACCTTGAATATTGAAGATGGAACATTTTACTGAAAGAAGACATTATTTATATTTAAAAAAAAAAATTAACTGTATTCATAGATATTTAAATAATTACATGTTGAACTGGGAATGGAACCCGTTACACGAGAAATAAAACATTCTGTAGTTTTATCATACCGATCGAAAGATTTCATCATAAGGATTGTGAATTATAACATTTGATGTGACATGATTTTCCTCTCGTATAACAGGTTCGATTCCTGGTTCAACCATGTAATTATTAAAATATCTATGAATGCAGTTTAAATTGTTTTTAAAATCAAATAATGTCTTCTTTCAGTAAAATGTTGCATTTACAATATTAAAGGTAAGACGCCCTGTATAGATGTTTAATGAACTCAATTACATTTGTTAGTTACTGGTTAAAATATGTTTTTGACGATTTTAGGGGTAATTTATAGAATCACGTGTGTGTTCAATTACGTTCCAAGATAATACGATCAGCAAATAGATAAGCATTACGATCGGGATGGGGATCCAACCATGGAACTGCGGCATGGCAGTCCATGTCTATTACCTCTCGGATATCACTGTTCGTTTTACAAGTAAAATCTTCAATATCGCGTGCCCTCCACACATAAATCAACAAATACCACGCGTAGTACTCAATGTCTCCTTATTTACAGATCGTGTATCCTCCGTACACAATTTGCAATTCATAATAAGATTTACATTACGTAATATGGCTAATGAACTTAACTTGTTTCAGAACGTGGATTCACTAACGACCTAAGAAGACCATAGTTTAAAATCGGAGCAACTTATTTTTTTTAGTGTAGGGAGTAGCTTGACTTTGTTTGTATCTTTTTTATTCATAATAGATGCTTAGGTCAGCGTTTTCATCACACATAGTGAGTATATATTTTATTTCGTAAATGTTTTGTTTGAAGGTAACTAATTTAATTAATTATTTTTTTTAGTTTTTTTTCTTTTTCTCTGTATCAAACGTACGTATAGAGATTTAAATATTTTTATTTTTACTATAACGCATGCTCTGAGTATTACGAGTAGGTACATTACAAAATAACAAATATACGAGAGAGAAAAAAATAGTCATGTGCGGGATTCGAACCCGTGTTACCCACCCCTATAGCCGGGGTATGCTCTGACCGACTGAGCTAACATGACATTGACTCAAACTGTCCTCTCGTTCTTTAACCAACATAATATGTGGATTGTCAAGAGATAAGCGCTATGCGATAGAAAAAGAGACGCCTTGCAGGTGAATATAAATATTAGGTTTTTTTAATGTTATTGTGACGGAAAACAAGCTCGAGGCCCACCTCATGTTAAGCGGACTAACCTGCGCCTATAACAGATGCATTTCATCACAAGTCACGAATTGTACTGCGCCCGTCACTTTGAGAGTTATTAAGTTTCATGTGCCTGTAATTTCACTGGCTCTCAAGAACTGCTGTCCGAATACACCGTTAGGTGCTTGGTGACAGATTTTCTACTTGAGGGTGATACCAGGCGGGCAATCGCAAAATGCCCTTCCACCATGCAAGTGCTTTGCGAGAAAGAGGTCGTCTAAAGTCGCTTATTTATTAGAATGGCTTTGCAGAGAGATCCTTCTGTTCCTTCTTATTCTATGGTTTAGTTTATAATACTGCAATGATTGATCAATTCAAGGATTTTGAAGCAGTGATGGCTCAGTGGCATTGGCTATGGACTGCCGTGCCGCAGGTCCATGGCTCGCATCCCGCCGCGGGCTTGAGCTTCAAACAATGGTGGAAGGGCATTTTGCGAATGCCCGCCTGGTTAGCGACCACACAAGTAGAAAATCTGTCGCCAAGCACCTAACGTTGTGTTCCGGCAGCAGTCTTTGAGAGCCAGTGAAATTACTGGCACATGAGACTTAACAACTAGGTATGTCTCAAGGTGACGGGCGCAGTGCAATTCGTGATTTGTGACGAAAAATGCATCTGTTATAGGCAGAGGTTAGTCCGCTTAACATATATAAGTACAAATATATATAACATATACTAAACATAAGGTGGACCTCGTGCTTGATCCGTCACAATTACATAAAAAAAAATAGTTTTTATTATGACTAAAATTTTAATGTCTCCCGTAATAGCACAGTGCCTCTTTGATAATCCATTTATTACGTTATATATGACGGTATTAATAATAATGTGAGTAATTTATTACTATTTAACATACCTTATTCCTACACTTTGCATAAACCTTACTTAAAGTTTAAAATAAAGTATCGTCCACATCAACACGTATTGAAATAAATGTTTGGTCTGTTGTTTTTTTTATTTTTGTTACGCGATTACTCTTCTAATAATTAACTGATTTTGTTGTTTCTTTTTTGTTGGGTAAAGTTCCAAGTTACTCCTGCTTAAATTGAATCAAAATCGGTTGCCTGGTTTTCAAGGTATAGTAAATCAACTGAAAAATGGATTTGCATGTCTGAATGGTGGGAAGTGCAACTTTTGTCGATAGTGAACAATATTACAAATATACGATACGAAAAATTTAAGTCATGCGCGGAATTCAAACACGCAAAAAAAATTTTTCCTGTCGTATATTTTAAATTTTGTAATGTAATCAGCATTGCAGGCGTTGTTGCAAACATAACAATATTAAAATTATAAGGCTGCGTCATCATTTACAAGTATAAAACCAATTGCAAAATTGGTCTTGTTTGTAGTACAACGTAACTTGTACTATAGATGTCGCTCCATCCCAATACGATGGTTAAAGAACGATAGGAAAATGTTGAGTTATGACGTCATTGTCATGTTAGCTCAATTGGTTAGAGCATACCCCGGCTGAAGGGGTGGATGGACGAGGGTTCGAATCCTGCACATGCGTTCTGATTGATGCAGTTTGTACGACGATACTTGACGCGACGTAAAGTGCGTTACAAAATCTTTTATTGATATAGTCGCAGCTTAATGTAGACCGATAATAGCGTATCACGGAAGCTTATGCTAAACATATTATTTATTTATATCGAGTAGATTGATAACAACAATTAAATTGTTTATTATGCATTTATTAAAATAATATTTTATTAGATGCGGATTGGCGGCGCCACCGTTTACTTCACCTAGTCGTAGGTATACTTTAAAAGACATTAGAAGCTTTGCAGGTGAGTCTGTACGTATGGAAATATGTAATTCAGATGAACCGCTTTTTTTTAAGGTGGATACATAGTCATATTTTTCCAGATTGTTACTCCGATGTGATAAAAACACCCGTTGGTCACCTGATGGTAAGTGATGATGTGGTCGAAGATGTTGTTCGGGCTAACCTAGAATTACTGGCTCTCAAGGACAGCTACCGGAACTCACCGTTAGGTGCTTGGCAACAAATTTTATGCTTGAGGGTGGTAGCTAGCCAGGCGGGCATTCGCAAAATGCCCTGCGACCATGCTACAACGACAGCCATTCTACTAGAACAACCGGGGACGACGGCTTAACGTGCCCTCCGAAGCACGGAATCGCTTAGTAGTCATGTCACTAGCGGTCACCCATCCAAGTCATGACCGCGGCGGGCGTTGATTAACTTTGCTGATCGGTAAAGAACAGCTAAGCAAACTTCGCTACGAGCGCTTCAAATATAATTTTGTCTTATTTTAAATATCATGTGTTCATACTCGGTGAAATTTAGCATGGATATCTCTGAGCCTAATCTATGCTTCTCATTTGCCAGTTTCCCGTAATATTAAGTATTCTTAAAAATATTCGGAAAATCCTTTTGTATGGGAATTCTTATTTTCACAGTTCAGGATAAAATAAATGAAATATTCAAAATATTACGAAATTAGTTTTCGGTGTACGGAAAATGCTTCGTGCAAGCCTATTGTTCAAAATAGCTTTGACATATTAACGTTTATGTAATTTCAGTGTGGTTTAACGCCCAAGTAACTTTGATTTTATGTCCACGTCCAAGCAGCCCTTCAAAATCCACTTTGTCAAGGCTTATTTGGCGTATCAACATGAAGTATCTCCATATGTCATGCGTAACAACGAGGCTCTATCCGATTATATTTAGTGCCTGTGTCACAATGTTCGAGTAAGTTCCGGTTATACTACCCAGAACATAAAATAACTGAATGATAAAAATGACAGTTAACATGCAGCGCTTTTCAAGCTTTAACCGATGGATAGGCTAAAAAGATGAATATTGTGAAACGCAAAAATAGTGTTTTATTTATTAAATATGTTCTGGGTATTATAACCGGAACTTACTCGAACTTACTTTGAAGCAGTGATGGCTCAGTGGACTGCCGTGCCTCAGGTCCATGGTTCGAATCCCGCCGCGGGCTTGAGCTTCACCGCATGGTGGAAGGGCATGTTGCGAATGCCCGCCTGGCTAGCGACCACCCTAAAATCTGTCGCCAGCACCTAACGGTGTGTTCCGGCAGCAGTCCTTGAGAGCCAGTGAAATTACAGGCACATGAGACTAAACAAATACGTCTCAAGGTGACGGGCGCAGTGCAATTCGTGACTTATGACGAAATTCATCTGTTATAGGCAGAGGTTAGTCCGCTTAACATCAGGTGGGCCTCGAGCTTGTTCCGTCACAAGGTAATAAAAAAAAGAACATTCTTAAACAGGCCCCGAACATTTATATCAAAAGCACAGAAATAAGAAAATCATAGGTTTCTTGACTACTACATTGAAAAAGCGCTTCAAGAGTAGTTTCTAAGTCAGCTTCTATGAAACACGCAAACCAAGGAACTACGTTTTATTTACTTTGTTGTTAAGCTTAGAACGTTGATAAAAAAACTAGTCAGAAAATCCAGCCACAATCAATTGCTTATTGATTACGTATAATAGTTTAGTTTTTGTGTTGTTTCTATTAGACCTTGAATATGATAAGTAATAATACAGTTTTTTATATGTATAGAGTAGAATACTTAGTATAAATTGATTATATTTCCTGTACGATGTCTAGTGCGTATCCACACATATGTTATAATTCCAAAACCAGTTATTTTTAAAACTATTCTCATGTATATAATTCCAACACAGGACCGATTTGCATTATTATTATTTTTGTCTCTAACGTAAGCTAAGCAATGATGGCCGAGCGGTAATAGCTATGGACTCCCGTGCCTCAGGTCGCTGGTTCGATCCTCACCGCCCGCGCCGGCTTGAGCTTCACCATTTTGAAGCGCTCATAGCGAAGTTTACTTAGCTGTTCTCAACCGATCAGCAAAGTTAACCAACGTCGCCCGCGGTCATGAATTGGATGGGTCACCGCTAGTGACATTACTACTGAGCGTTTCCGTGCTTCGGAGGGCACGTTAGGACGTCAGTCCCGATTGTTGTCTTAGGATGGCAGTCGTTATAGCATGGTGGTAGGGCATTTTACGAACGCCCGCCTGGCTAGCTACCACCCTCAAGTAGAAAATCTGTCGCAAAGCACTTAACCGTGTGTTCCGGCAGTTGTCCTTGAGAGCCAGTACTTCTAGGTTAGCCTGAACAACATCTTCGACCACATCATCACTTACCATCATGTGAGATAGTGGTCAAAGGCAAACCTATTAGGCATAAAAAAAATAGGGCATTTTGCGAAAGCTCGCATGGCGAGCTTCCACCCTCAAGTAGAAAATCGGGCGCCAAGCACCTAACAGTGTGTTCCGGCAGCAGTCCTTGAGAGCCAGAAAAATTACAGGCACATGAGGCTTAACAACTGTACGTCTCAGTGTGACAGGCGCAGTGCAATTCGTCACACGACGAAATGCATCTGTTATAAACAGAGTTCAATCCGCTCAACATCAGGTTATACGCATAACCCTTGCTTGTTCCTTAACAAAAACATAATAAAAGTAACCATCCGGACTATATATAGCAATGACCTGGACACAGTGGAACTGCTGTGCCTATAGAATGGGCCCATGATAGGCAGTTCGTTTTACATCCCGCTGTTGGTGGTTGTAAAAGGCCACCACATAGGTATCTTTAGCAAGAGTTCGTCTTGGTGGGTACCACCACAGTGTCGAATATTCTGAAGCAGTAGTGTGTTTGCACTGTTGTGTTTAGGCGTGAAGGGTTGTAGCAAGTTTTATTTCCGTGCCTTACGACTAAAGTTTGTCTTCCTAATTTTAATGGTAATAAATTCAATAGTAGAACAATACAGGCAGGGTTAACAAAAATAGAGTAGGTGGTCTTTTAACGACTGTTAAAATGTATTCAAAAACTGTGTCTCTTAATATGTAGCATCATCATGTTACCACTCACGACACACACATAAAATTCAAAGAAGTCAATAAAACCTTTTTTCAAATCTCTGTTATACATTATATTGTTCTTATTTACTCAAAAAACATACAGGACCGAAATGCGGTATGTACTGCACAATAACCTTCTAACAGTGATGAGAACGTTCTTGGATTCGTTTTATGTATATTAGATATACTCAATGAATTTTAGAAGGAATTACTAATGACTAAATATTATTGAGCGTTGGATGCTAGAATTTTACCGCTGAACTCTTCCCGTGGCTATCGTAAGAGGCGACTAAGGGTAATACAAGAAAATGAGCAGCAGCGCTCTCTGAGTAACTGCTAGCATACATTGCGATCACCAAGACGCCTGCCAAGCGTGGGGATAACGGCAAACCGCTCCCTTAATAAGTGCGGCTGTGTTCAGCAGCGGACAATCCGGCTGATACAGTAAACATTATTTCGCGAAAAGTTTCAAAACTTTTCAGTACACTATGTCAATGTGATTTCAGCTTATTTTACCTTATAAGTACATTATTTTCTGAAAGTATTAAAAAATCCGGTAAATATTCCAAAAAAAAGTTTTTTTTTATACAAATGACGAGCACTAAATACAGTAATAGTAGTTTTTTCTCACAACTAAGCCAAAATGCGTGCACTTTAGCTCATTATGGTCGTATGCGATCGAAAATCAACCTCTAGTAGATATGATCGACTCCTTATTTTTTTTTACGCTTGTAGTCGAACTTCAACTGTGTTACTGTGACTGCGCCCTTATAGGGTTCGCTGCCACAGCACAACCTGAAAGCATCTCTTCGTTTAAATACTTCCGCATGCCTGTATCTCACTTTACATACTAACCGTCGTCACACACAACCAATAAATCTTTATAAGACATCAAAAAACAACGCGTCGCGTGCGTATGTTAGGCAAATGAAGAGGTTCGATGCCGGGAATCGAACAGGTTACAGACTGATTACGCCTGACTTGGGATGATGCACGCATGGACCCGTGCCGGTTTCAACCCGCCTTTGCTATATAGTGTTCGGAGAACAGCTCCTGGTGAAGTATCCTGTTGCTTTTGTGAAGTATTTTTCCTGCCTGTATATTTAAAAAAAGGGGTGGTGCTTATTTCAAACGATCTAATTCATATTAGCGCATTATATCTCATGTCCTGGTGTCGGCTAAAGAAAACCTGGCTAACAATAAGTAAAGTTCCAAATGAGCATGACAGCAGCACAATGTGGGGTGTTGCTGCACAATGTACTCCATGGTCAAATAAAATAGGTCATATATAAGAAAGAAAGAAAGAAAAAAGGTTTATTTGTGACACAAATAATACGGTCACACTAAGATGAAATAAAATTAAAACTATTCATAATGTGTTCACAAATTGGTCCCAAGTCAGCATAATGCTGGTTGTTAGCCAGCGCTGGTCTTCCTTTGGAACCATATTATGGTGACGTCACACACTTATACGCACAACAGTTCGCCAGATGGAAAAAAAAATACAACACAAAAAAAAAACTTGCGTCTTGGGCGAGGGAATGACTAATGAAAAATATATGAAATCTTGCATCTTGGGCGAGGGAATGACTGACACAAGAAGTATAATTCAGTAATATGATGATAATCGTTCAGGGTATTCCAATGTAAAATAGTTCTCTGCAAATTAACACCTACATTTTTCGAATAGGAGTCTAATCCAGTTAATACTTATATACCAAATTTTTCAGTAAGGGTACACTTTCCTGGGTAAATCTGCCTCGTTAGCTCGATGTTAGTTAGAGGTAAACTTAGTTTATGTTTTTTATATTGAAATTTCCAAAACTATTCTTTTTATTGCTGATAGGTAAGCCTTTGACCACAATCTCACCTTGTGGTTAGTGATGGTGTGGTCGAAGATGTTAGCAGGCTTAACCTAGAATGACTGGCTCTCAAGGACAGCTGCCGGAACACACCGTTAGGTGCTTGCCGTCAGACTTTTTACTTGAGGGTGGTTGCTAGCCAGGCGGGCATTCGCAAAATGCCCTATTACCATGCGGTGAAGCTCAAGCCCGCGGCTGGATTCAAACCATGGACCATCACTGCTTCAAAACAACCCCGACCTCATAAATTAGTTTTTTTCCTGATTTGTTTGTCGTTTCTGCACGTGACATTCATTTATTATCAGTGCGGTAAAACTACAGAGGCCCCACTAAAGACGTTAAAGTTGAGAAGAAGAAATTGTAAAATGTAATCAATTGTGAAATAAATATTATGAATGATATGATAAACTGTTGCATGTTTGGTCCGAATCACGTTATATTGTGCTATTTATAACAGTTTCTCGAATGTTCCAAGTAGGTACCAAATAGAGTTGCAAACTAAAACAATTAGCGAATACGTTAATAATAAACAGAAATCAAAACAAACGTGAACTAAATAGGGCAGGCGTTGAGTTCCGACGTCATCTATTTTAGTTGAAATGCAGTTGAGCAATTTAACTCATTGTATTAAGATGTAGAAAAAATACAAATATATTAATTTTGAATTAAATTATGAGTGAGCTGTCATACATTGGACAAACAAAGAGGAGCATCGGTATCCGGGTAAAAAAACACATTGCTGATATGAAGAACAGACGTTAGACCAAGTCTGCAGTTTGTGAACATGCCCAGGACAAACCCAACCACTACATTCGTTTCGACAATCCACAAATCCTCGCCAGAGAGACCCGGTTTATGCCAAGAATGCTACGCGAGGCTATTGAAATCAAAAAAATACCCAAACTTCAATAGAGATGATGGTTGGCAAGTACCACCTGCTTGGGATCCTGTCATCAAATTAATTAAATCCCATGGCCGACACAAATCTGCAAGACCTCTGGACACTGTGAGCGAATACTGTGTGAATAGGGAACGTTATGATTAATATAAAAATGTTCGGACGGTAGACCAAATAATTTTCTTAATAACTCATGTGACAAATAAAACCAATTAGTCACCCCGTGACCACGATCACTGCAAAGTGATTGAAACGTCGGGATAAAAATTGTGATAAATATACGCGATTTAAACCGTTTAAAGTTGTTTAATTACTATGTACAATAATCGCGAAAACCTAAGACGACATCGTTTAATGCTCTCTGTAAGCGTCGTGATTTTTCACACAAGGTGCAGGTTGCGTTCAGTTTGACGGGACCACTGGATGCGGAACGCATCAACTGTGACAATTCCTTCAAATCTTAATTCAATTATTTTATTTTTTAATGTAATGGGTTGGTAAACAAGCAGACGGCCCACCTGATGGTAAGCGGTTACCGTCGCCTATGGAAATTTGCAACACCAGGGGCGTCACCAATGCGTTGCCGACCCTGAAAGACTCTTTTAACACATTTTTCGAAGAAATCCATACTGTAGCCCTGCGGAAAAACGCTAGATGGAAGATCATTCCACATTTTGCAAGTATGCGGTAAGAAGGAGCGCATAAATCGAGCTGTGTGAGACTTCCAGGACTCGATTATGTGTGGATGAGCTTTTAACCGGTGACGCGAGGAACGATGATAGAATCGCGATGCTGGTATAAGCTCAAACTTAAACAATTAAAAGTAACATATGTTAGATATACTGCTAAATCAAAGCATCATTGATTTAGCTGTAGGTAGAATAACGTAGCCCGTCAGTTGGCTATAAGTTATCCCCTATATCCCCATATCATCCCGTGGGAGCCCTAAAAAGCTGCAAAGGCAATAATACTAGGTGCTATTAATACTAAGTGGTCAGCAGCTCCTTCTGCTGTACTGTCATCTTCATCTATCATCATCACTGCGATCCCCAAGACGCTAATCAAGGGTGGAGATTATGGCCCCCTTAACGCGGCAGGCAGTATTTACCAGTGTATGATCCAGCTGATACAGTACTTATAGTAGAGCAACAAAATCTCCATCGCTTTGGAATCTCGTAGGTGTTTAGAGACTTCTGCTTCTTCTCCGGGAAATTGTATTTTTAAATCAATAAGATGATGTTAGATCGGACGTCCGACGTCCGCCACATTATTGTTAAAATACATTTTCCTATCATTAACAATATATTGGATAAAAGAAAAACATGTAGTGACTAGAAATATGTACGTATACACATAAAAATCTAGGATATCAAGTTACTTCTGAATAGACCTTGGATGCAGTTTAAGTACAGCCTTATCGCCAACGTTAATTAACATACATAAAAGCTAACCAGATCTAGTTGATCGATCAGGCACTAATGGCCTGTAGGGCTCCGAAGGCTGCCGTCACTCATAGTTTACCACTAAATGGTGTGTAATTGATCTATCGTTGACTGCTATTGGTAAAGCAGTGTTGACATGAAACGGAGTTTTATGGGCGTTTAACAATTAATTAAACATAAACTTATTCCTAACCGATTTCCGAAGAAGTTGTCAATTTGACTGTATATTCGAAGCGCTCGTAGCGAAGTTTACTTAGCTGTTCTCAACCGATCAGCAAAGTTAAGCAACGTCGCGCGCGGTCATGAGTTGGATGGGTGACCGCTAGTGACATTACTACTGAGCGTTTCCGTGCTTCGGAGGGCACGTTAAGCCGTCGGTCCCGGTTGTTGTCTTAGGATGGCAGTCGTTATAGCATGGTGGTAGGGCATTTTGCGAATGCCCGCCTGGCTAGCTACCACCCTCAAGTAGAAAATCTGTCGCCAAGCACCTAACGGTGTGTTCCGGCAGCTGTCCTTGAGAGCCAGTACTTCTAGGTTAGCCTGAACAACATCTTCGAACACATCATCACTTACCATCAGGTGAGATAGTGGTCAAAGGCTAATCTATCAAGCATAAAAAAAAAAAAAAAAAAAAAAATTTTCAACTATTTCATCGTGAATTATAAATTGATTTTCATGATTATTTTCTTGTATGGCAGAGTATACTTCAAAATTTCATTAAAACCATCGGTCGAATAGTTTTAAGTTACAGGCAATTACTGAAAAAAAAAATTGCATTCCTGGATGATGTTCATTGCAACTTTTGTGTATGGTGAGCTGTATTTTTGGCGAGTGACAATAATCTTGTAAGCACTTTCACTAAAAATAACTAAAGAGTAAATATGTTCGCTCCAGGATCATGTGAGGTCAGTTGAATCAGCATGGTACTGACTTCTACAAGTTATTTCATTACTTTAAGTGTTGGATGTAAGTTCTGTTTTTTTAAAGAAACGGAATTGAAAATATACTATATGACGCCTGCCTGGTGTGTTCTTCCAAGAAAAACCGAGGTTAAAATGAGAATCGTACTACGAGACAAGAAGTACCCTAATAAACACTACACACAGCAAATAAATAGAAAATGTGCAATAAAAATCTAAATGTGTCAATTCCTACTATAATTACGAAAATCCAAGAAAACTACCTGTTCAAATATCATCGTGGATATTTCATTAATCATTGCGAACCTTATTTCTATTGCCTTCTCTTCTAAACCTTATTCCAGTGGTGATGATGATGAAATTATGAACGTTGTGATTGAAGAATTTAAAAATGTTAATCAAACGGTTCACGTAACCTTAAGATGTTAATCACCAACCGAGCCAATTCACAAATCTATAAAACGCCGAATATAGGCGTGTGATTGACGTGCTTCCAAATATATTCCAATGTCGTTAATGTTGTCGGTCTGAGGTTTTAAAATCTACCATTGTGATGACAAATAAGAAAATGACTATTACAAAAGCTTACATATTTTCAAGTCTTACGTTTGTGCTTAATCTCGTTCGATGGACTCTACGTAGGCTGTTCTCATGGAATACTTTAAAACGCGTGTAGGAATAACGCCTTTATTTCTTCCAAGGAGATGCCGAAATTTTCGCGTTTCGCCATATTTTGAAATATTTTTTTGCTTACATCGTTAGAACACATAATTTTAAAACCTAGTTATATTCTTCATCTACAACATCTTCTATCAAACACAACAGTTAAAACAATATTTCAAAATTATAACACGACTTTGTCCACGTTTCTTAATCGTTTAAGAATCGTTAAGTTAGCAAAGTCTACTATGAGAAAAAAAAAATTATGCGATAATAATGTGCGTTAATTTACGAAAGTTTTCTGGCTTAAAAATTAACGATTCAAATACCCATCAAAAATAAATTATACATTTTGCTCACAGAACAAATCCTGGCAACACTACTTACCCAAAATATATGCACATATCATATTAGGCTCTACTTTTATTACCTTAATACAGATATCAAAAGTTTTTACGAATCACTAATGATATGTATAGTTTACAATCGGTTTGATATAATTAGTAGAAAAAAGTGAAATGTATTAACGTATAGCCAATAATCCGTGGGTTGAATATATAACTTAAGTTTTATTGCAGGGATTATTATAAAAGCGACCAGCGACCTTATAAAGTTAAGCACTGTCTAATTATTTATTTATATTTTGTATAAAAAATACTTACCTAGGTTCTGTCATAAGGATTACAAAAAAAATAAGAGAGTAGGTACTTAGAACATTTTAATTCAGTTACAATTACCGCTGAAATTTATTAGTATATAATGTCTTTACATATAAGGCAATAACAATACAAGTAAACCCATACCGACGATAAAAAACAGTATAAAATCACCTCGCATGTATTCCACTTCGAACTCTTCGCCAGTTGGTGTTATTGTATATAAATAAATACAATTAGAAGCATAACATTTTAAAACAATAGCATTTAGTAGTAAATGCTTCGTAAAGCAATTAATTATTTAACGGCAACTTGGATCAAAACTCAAACAATTATAAACCTGTTAGGAAATTAGACCCATTTCTTATGCTTGTACTTTAATACGGGTATTTCCAATTTTCAGCAGTATAAAGTAGATATCAACCCATATACATTTACTTGAGTTCGCCCCCGCTTCAGGCTATCACTTGTATCGCGGTGTAGGGCAAGCAAAAACGGCCGCTAATCATAACACCCGACAGTGATCTCGCGGCGGCAACATGTTAAAGCGTAACGATTCAATCCCACAGATTAACTGCACAGAATACAAAAATACAGTAGATCAACATAGGTATTAAGTACCAGGTGTGTTTGAAATATTTAGAATATTGATAAGTATAAAATTTTAATTAAAATTACTAAGGCAGTGTATAGTTTATAAAAATTTTGCTCACGCTTTAAATTTTTTTAAGTTTTTTTATTTATAGTTAGCTTTTGACCACTATCTCACCTGATGGTAAGTGATGATGTGGTCGAAGATGTTGTTCAGGTTAACCTAGAATTACTGGCTCTCAAGGACAGCTACCAGAACACACTGTTAGGTGCTTGGTGACAGATTTTCAACTTGAGGGTGGTAGCTAGCCAGGAGGGCATTCACAATATGCTCTACCACCATGCCGACGATATAACGACTGCCATCCTAAACATTAAATAACAGACGAGGCTGTATTGCCAGTGCAATTATACGATTTAATTCTTAATGTTCTTATTTCTTAAAAGTAATAAAAAATTGCAAAACCCATTTTTTAATTTTATCGATTTATATATATATATATATATATAGACTTTTAATTTTACATGACCTTTCCCTGGTATCAACTCATTCGCAAGTCAAGTTTCATTTTAATTGCATCTCTATTAATTGTATGTTATTTTACAGGCATTCTTAATTATACTATTACTCGTATATCTCCACAATCAACTCTAGCAGAACGTTGGTCGCTTAACGAAGCAAATAATCATAATAAAGTAAATAACCTCAGGCATTCCATAAATTCCCACTTCTGTCTAATGTTACTGTACTTTAATTAGGATTCCAACGCCATGGGTACGAAGTGATTATACGCGTTAAATAGAAACTAGATATAGGTACTATCTGTATGTATACATCGATATTTCAATTTTCCATAAAAGCATTCGTAATAATCATCATAAAATGAGATAAACCGTAAATAATTGTGGATTGTACTTCATGTAGCATTAAAATGTCACAGGATATAGCTTTATCAACACTAGTCAAGATTAAGTGAACTTGATTAAATAAACTTAAATTGATAGCAAGCTTATGAAAATTTAAAATTATCTCATAATAAAAATCGAAGCAGGTAAACATTGATTTGAATTATTGCAATAATGCATACTCTGCGGATTACATTACAAAATTACAAATTTACGGTATACATTGATGTATAAGTAGCAACAATTAAAATTTATTAAAATTTGAATAATGGACTGCATCACAATACAACCGATATCAGATGCCATTATTGGTGTATTGTGTTGAATAAATCACAATCAACCGAGTTATATTTGATCTTCTTGATAAGTTAAAATTCAATTAACGGTTATAGTTTTTCTATATTATTTTAAAGAACAGAATAAACGTGAAATGTCATGGAATATACTAGTTTTTAAGAAACAATACTACTTATATTTCATTGTTTTATGAATACATGTTTTTCGTATATTAGTATGTTTATTAAATATAATAATATAGATAAGTAAAAAACTTCATTTGCATCGATATTTAAAATATAACTTTCTATCGAAAACTAGGATACTTTATTTCTTACGCTGTTGTACTCGTTTTTTGCTGACTACTGGTTGCGGACTGCATAACCTTAACGTCTGGATTATAAAGGATTATCTTTTGAAATAAACTTATAACTGTGATCTTTGAATATTCTAACATTGATTAAGACCATGTCATAGTAATTACTTGTAGTTTTTATTTACTGGATACGTATTATTAAGAATAATGATATTATTGCGATAAAGTTGCGTTATCGTCAGACAAAATTAAGATAAATCAATAAAGCTTTAAGGTAATTTATTTATCAGCGTCAAAACATGGCTTCCCTTCTTGCATCTTATTCTTGATGTGAACAAGTGGAATCGTTAATCGTTTTTAAGCTGTGAGTAATACGCTTGGAAGC
Source organism: Plagodis pulveraria (assembly GCA_963890685.1). Lineage (NCBI taxonomy): Eukaryota > Metazoa > Arthropoda > Insecta > Lepidoptera > Geometridae > Plagodis > Plagodis pulveraria. Next base: position 24,330,154 of record OY982967.1, read on the forward strand.
CTACAGCCTCGCCTTATAGATTTTTCAGCCGTCGATCGGCAGGGATTACATTGCTGAATGTTTTGTTTAGGTACAGTCTAGCCAAAGAATTACAGGCATTGATATTTATTTTTGAACGCCATGCTTTTGAGGCCACATACTTTATTTAAAACTTTCTGTACCTTACTTGTTATAGACAATTGAACTATGAATAAATAATGACTTATTGTTTATTCGTAGCAATATATCTATATAGTATAGTATCCGTCAAATATAGCCGTATTAAAGTTTATCATTAAAATTACTAAAAACATACATATATAATGATCATATGCAAAGTTATTATGAATACATTAAAATACTATTGACACTAATATGACATTCCAAACACTTCGATGAATAAAATTTCACTATTTTAACTTACCTACTTGAAGTGATATTTTAACTAATTCTGTTCTTTATCTATATCTTAGATAAGATGGCATAATCGGAATTGAAATGGTTTATTCACAATATCTGACTAAATAAGGGATTTGATAACAAATCGACCATATTACAGGAGGAACGCAGTAGGAATCTGTAACCATATGGTTTTATATACACGTTCCCATTGGATTTTTGTACCTAAAAGCGGTATTTTTATAAAGTGAGACTTCAGTGCTACAAACATGTACAATATACACACTCACACATATAACTGATGAAAACTAATACGCGATCGACGTTGGACCATGCTTACCTGATACGAATAATTTTGGTATGTATGATACACATGACCTACTTTTACTAGTTATCATTGACAATAGTAGGTACATATTATAACGTCTGTATACCCCCGAAGGGATAGATGGAAGTGTGTAAACACCAGTCCAGTCTTGTTATGTACCTGGCCTGGCACTATAATTATATACAGAAATACATGCCATTAGTATAGTACATTTAAAAATAGCTTTAATTATTGCATTATATACTTACCATTACTTTTCTTGGGTGGTATATAACGGTCATACTGAGACGCCCTTAACTGTGGCCCGTATGGACAAGCTCAGAGTCGCTCAACGAGCTATAGAGAGAGCTGTACTGGGTGTTTCTTTGCGCGATAAAATCCGGAACGAGGAAATTAGCTGAAGAACCAAAGTCACCGTTGTCAAGTAGCAAGTGGCAATGGGCCGTATTGCAAGGAAGGATCTCGAGTGGTGACCACACCACACCGGAAGACGTAGAGTTGGTAGGCCCCTCCACTAGGTGGACTGACGACATCGTAACCATCAATACCAACCAGTACCAATGGTTACAAGTGGCTAATAGCCGTGCATTGTGGTCTATGGGGGAGGCATTTGGTCAAAAGAAGATGTCTTCCGGATGATAATGAAGTGACGTTTTGAAAGGTAACTTTTCCCTTATTTAAGGGTTTACGCACGTAGTATGCATTGTATATTTGCGTGTGAACAATAAACAAATGCATTCGTCTGTTTATAAGTATTATATTTAGTTAAAAATAGTTGTGTAATATATCCCATTTTAGTTACGATTTTCGAGATTCATAAACTACCTGCACCTAGAACACACCTACACCTGGAAGGGAAAATGTGACTGGACACGTAAGTTTATACGAACATATATCATGGGAAGCGTGCGCTTCGAATCGACTAATAGAATGCATTGTCCAGTCCAGATACCTACGCATTTTGTGCTATTTTTGTGTAATAAATTGTATAAAGGAAAAATATATATCAGATGATTTACTATTTGCTGGTGAGTCTCGGAAAATATTAATTTTATCCAGTCTGACAGTTTCTCTACAAATGTAGGTAAAAAATACTCTTTGCATTTGATCAGCCGTCAAATGATGTCGCTCCATCATGTAAAGAATGTCTCACAATCCAATTTAGTCGCTAACTTTATTCAAATTGTTGGTAAAATTATAAAATCAAGACTAAACGTAGCAATAAAAACGCACTTAAATTCAAACAAATTCACATTCGTTTCAATTTTATGAAAAACAAAACATAATCGAAAATTTTCTTTTACTTTACCAGCCAGTATGTCTTCAAAAACAAAAAAGTTTACATACCTACGCACCTTGAGTGAGCGAAGACTTAAAAATTGATTAACATAATTGGTAAAATTTGTGATATGATGCATGTTGCATGACTTTTTTGATGTGTGTAGCATACTTATTGATGATTTTAACACATACACGTATTCAGAATAACTTCATACCTGCGACAGAAATATAAGTCTTCCTGGCGGTTCCAAAGCGCATTACATTGACATAATTAAAAACTGATATTTTTAATAACAAAACCTAATTCGCTAAACTTTAAAAAAACCTCCAGCTGTTTCAGATGAAGAAGGAAATATATGATGCTCATATTCATTTCTTACATTCCTTAAAATTTTACAACATTTCTAACATGTTGATTTTTTTAAGTTCTTGCTTATGAAATAACTATGGAGTCGGTAGCTAGATAAAGCTCACGGCTAATAGGCATCTGATTAATATTCTCATTTCATTCTAACAAGCCAATTTGCCTACAAATCGGGACAAATTGCTGAGAGGTGTGAAAATTACCACTCAGACCATATTTATGCACTTTATAAGGAATGAGTTAAGCTATATTTATGTTGTACTTTATATGGAAAACGAGAATGTTGCCCTGCGGCGTCGCCTGGTGTTCTCTGGTCTACAAATTCCACTGGAAAGATTTGTCAGCTTTAGGAAAGACTGACGCAGATTCAACGGCATTCTGAAGTTTGAAATTGTCATCGTCACCCTGAAATAAAATTAATCTATATAATAGGAAATAAGTTATCCTTCATATGAATTAAAGCTGTTAATGAACATTTCGGTTTACGTTTTAATGTGCTTGGTGAAACAAAGAAAAATAAATTAGACGTGTACGACGACATTTTGTTTAACTAATGAGTAAAACAAAATAATCTTAAGCGGCAGGCCCTAAAATCTTATTTTTATTACATCACGAGCCTCACGTTGTTATTGTCCCGCAGAAACGTATGGATGGACTGATAATTTGGCTCATTCAAAAAAAGTGTATTGGACTTAGAGTATTAATAATTTAGGGCGAAATTCACCGTTAAAACTCAAAGTGGTCAATTCAAACTAAACGGAGATCAAGCGTCTAACTGAGATCACATCTCCAGTACCAATTTCATTACACATTGTACCAAGTATAAGCTAAACCAAGATTGACTTAAACGCCCGTACACCGACGCTTAGCTCAACTAAACGCGTTCAAGACCTTCACTGTACCCAACAGATTTTAGCCAGCTACATAAGAGAACCTTTTGATCGCACAATCACAATTTTCATTGCCACGGAAACTCAATGCGGTCCAAATCTTGCTGGTGATATTGTTTTGACATTAACCTAAATCAAAGTCGATACTTGAACTCTTCTTAATTAAAAATTTAAGATTTACTTAGTTTAGTTAAAAGCGTTTAGTAATGCGAATGGTACAATTGGCATTTATTTTATTAATTTATAGCTGACAGGCTAGCCTTTGACCACTATCTCCTATGATAAATTATGATGTGGTCGAAGATGTTGCTCAGGCTAACCTCGAATTAGGTACAAAAAAGAGCATAAACAAACATTCAAATATATGGTATAGTATACTATATCTAACCGCTGGTTGAACATGGAAACTATGTGTTACCCTTTTATGGAATAGGTGGCGTTCTAATCACAACTTACACAGGATGTTGTAGAAATCAAATTAATTTGCGACATTTGTCAGATATTCAATTATAATTGTCGAATAAGGAAATGTTGGTAATATTGATTTAGTGAAAGCTTATGGCTTAGCGACTGCTATAAATGATTTTCCAATGGTGAAAGTGGTTATCTTAATGCATGCGTATTTGCTTTTGACATTGGTAAAAACTTCTTCTCTCGTCTTCTATTGGCTCACCCCTCAAATAAGTATTCGGATATTATGTATCCATCACAACAAACAAATCATAAATATGAAAAGCACATAAATTTAAACATTTATATCACTAATTTATTATTAAAGTTAAATAGCTGTCTTACTCACAGTATACTTTATCTATAGTATAGGCGTCATACATATAATACTTTAATAGGTCATTTTACGCATACGTGGCTGGCTAGCTACCACTGTCAAATAGAAAATCTGTCGCCTAACGGTTCCGGAAATTCTTGATTAGCACAACTGAAAAATTTATTCGACCTCATCATCACTTATCTGATCTAATAAGGGAGATAATGGACAAAGCAAAGCCTACCAGTATAATAATATTTTTTTAAACAAAATTAAGGTCGCTCGTAAAATGTTTTAAATTATTCATATTCTTATTGGTTTAAACCAGACCAATCAGGATTTTACCTGATTTTCGATGTAACCAAATTATAGACATTCGTGTGCTTTGAAATATTCTTTAGTTTAGAAGACCAACAAAATAAGTATAGTTACAAGTTTTTGAAAATTCCTCTTCTTTCAGTCGACTTTGAACAAATTTTAAGAATCCTGCAGATGGTCGTAATGTAGGGAGGGACACTTGTTCGTCAGTAGCTTTTTATCAATTCTTAGTTAACAGCAAATACCAGTTTTTCTTGAGAATCGAAAAATATATTAAAGAAAAATAGTGTAACACAGCGCTACGTAATGTACAAAATTTTGAAAGCATGATAACTATTTTTTTAACTGTTCTAAAATCTAGTTTAGTTCTTTAAGTTATTGTTACCAATCAAATAGGTACAAGTTAAACGCATTAAGTGAGGCTTAAGAGCTTATTTGTTTTGTAATTAAATGTGAGAGTCTTTTTCAAATGTAAGTTCACTTAAGTAGGTATTTCAGTTAGCTGTAGACTATATATTACAATAGTTAAGTATTAGCGATCGCCCGCAAACATGCGGTGGCGCGAATCCTACTCTCAGATTGTGGTAAGTGATCGGAACACCAATGGGTTGGAGTCGACATGAAATATTTTTCTACATTTTCTCGTGTAAATTAAGGGATCGTGAAAATATTTTTTTATGCGAATGAAAACAATTTTACATAGTACCAAAATAATTAATTCCTTTATTATGCTTTTGCATTACGCATAAATTTCAATAATTTTAAAATTTAACTTACCTACCATTTATTTGAATTTTTAAAGTTGATCTGGAGATTTGAATACACATTTGAAAAAAATATACGTTGCTTGTTCAATGCGTTGTCTCTTCGTCTCTAGTTTACCTATACTTCTGTGTGAATATACAAAGATTAATCTGATTAGCTTGTAATACTTTGTATTTTGAATTAGTGCGGCACAATATATTTCTATATTATATTCAGTTTCATATTAGAAATAAACTATGAGTACTTAGAGATCGTTGATATTTTTTATGGCTTTTGGTGAATACAGCAAGTTGGATAATTACGAGTAGGTATGTTACATAATTGCCATACCATCCCAGTGCAGTCCAAGATAGATTGCTTAATATTTACTATTAATAGTATTGTCATGAAAAATTGATTGCCAAGGTTCGCATTTCGCCAACACCTTTCCGTATATATTAGTATAACTAAATAATAATAATTCAGCTCCATATCTTTCATTGTGCCAATACGGCAAGTTGGACAATTAGGTGACACAATTGCGATGCGGTCGCGGCGCCAGTTGCAAATTATCTGTTGTAACTACTAATAAGGAATGAGAGGCGTTGCTAAAGGTTAGGTACTGATGAATTGCTTTGCATTCCGTAACGTACGCGACCATAGCGGTCATTATATTATATCTAAAAGTATGCAAATTTACCTATTTTTTTAAAATGTTATTGTGACGAAACAAGCCCGAGGCCCACCTGATGTTAAGTGGACTAACCTCTGCCTATAACAGACGCATTTCGTCAACGACGAATTGCACTGTGCCCGTCACACTGAGACGTCCAGTTGTTAGGTCTCGTTAGCCTGTAATTTTTCTGGCTCTCAAGGACTGCTGCCGAAACACACTCTTAGGTGCTTGGCGACAGATTTTCTACTTGAGAGTGGTCGCTAGCCAGGCGGGCATTCACAAAATGCCCTTCCACCATGCGATGAAGCTCAAGCCCGCGGCGGGATTCGAACCATGGACCTGCTGCAAGGCAGTCCATAGCCAATGCCACTGAACCGTCACTTCTTCAAGATAATAATGCAACAATAAGTTAATAATGCTGTAAGTTCTTGACTAAAGAATACAAGGACTATTTTATATGCTCCTTTTGATTGTAGTAAAGGCAAATAAATGAAAGAATTTGCCTAATTCGCAGCCCGATTTGGAGTGATGCTGCACATTAAACGCACACAGGGTTCTTAACCCGTACGCCCTCATTAACCGAAAGGAAGCGGGTATTATATTACTAACAAAAGTATTCCCAAGGGAGGTTGGCGTCAGGTAGGTAGTTGTCCTTAAAATGGACTTCAAAAGTTTCTGCAATATGTTCTATCTACTTTTGTGTTGTTAGAGAAAGCATATTGTGCCGACACCGCAACTTCAACCCCTATAGCACGTGTAAGGATTGTAAGACAATGAAGATAAAAAGTTCTTCTCGATCGTGCGCTCGTAGAGTCAAGACCTCATGAGGATGCTTCGTGTAGAAGCGTCGAAAATTCTTTCGGTTTGGCTGCGTGGCGTTTGTGACGTCACGTCGGCTTAACAGGAAAATTAGGCGGAATTGTCACTAGATAATAATATATCTTTTATATTTTTTAAGTGTTTTATTAAAATCTTTTAAAAATATTTGTTATTAATTATTAAGATAAAAAGATTTAAGTAAATGATGTATGTATGGCCAAAGAGAATTGGCTCTGGAACTGGTCCAATAGGATTTCATATATATAATGTGAGTTTGTCTGTCTGTTTGTTATTTCCTTACTGATCCGTGATTATGAAATTTGGCACTTAGATCAAAGAAGGTAACCTACTAACTTTATTACCGATTTCAAATATATTTATAGTAAGAAAGTAGTGCGATTATTATCGTTAAGATTTTCATGGGCAATTTATAAGGTGAGATGCAACGTAGTAATATACATTAACATGAAACCTAATTTTCGTCTGCCTATTTATTTTATAACTTTACCTCTGAGAATAATTTTACCTATATTTTAAGTCATCATCACATTAACCGTAACGTCCACCGTTGAACGAGGTCTTACCTATTGGGGGGGATTTGCCATAATCCCCACGCTTGGCAGGCATCTTCGGGGTAGCAGTGTACCTATATGGCAAATCTTCAAAAGGTGCTGCCCACCCATCGACTTTTACGTATCCCACAGGAATGTACCCCTTTGAGTATGCATTACAATAATAATTCAAAAATTTGATCAAATAAATTACTTTTGAAGCGCTCGTAGCGAAGTTTACTTAGCTGTTCTCAACTGATCAGCAAAGTTAAGCAACGTCGCCCGCGGTCATGAGTTGGATGGGTGACCGCTAGTGACATTACTACTGAGCGCTTCCGTGCTTCGGAGGGCACGTTAAGCCGTCGGTCCCGGTTGTTGTCTTAGGATGGCAGTCGTTATAGCATGGTGGTAGGGCATTTTGCGAATGCCCGCCTGGCTAGCTACCACCCTCAAGTAGAAAATCTGTCGCCAAGCACCTAACGGTGTGTTCCGGCAGCTTTCCTTGAGAGCCAGTACTTCTAGGTTAGCCTGAACAACATCTTCGACCACATCATCACTGACCATCAGGTGAGATAGTGGTCAAAGGGTAACTTATCAAGCATAAAAAAGAAAAAACTCAAGCTTATGTTGATTGCAATATTACAATAACGTCTACTTATTTAAGACTTGGATTTTCTCTATTTTTCGCCAGATCTAGAGCTTATATGAAAGTTATTGCAACTTATGTAAATTTCTTTGAACCTATATGCGTGATGCGTCCGATAATTGCAGGTACTCGCATTGAGCTTCTTACAATTAATCGTTAAGGTTAACGCACATGTATCGCCATGGTACCGCATCAACATCGCGTCGCCTCGCCTCATTCTTGCGACTAATCGCGAGCTTGTGCCTAATCGGTACAAGCGCTCGTAGCGAAGTTTACTTAGCCGTTCTTAACCAATCAGCAAAGTTAAGCAACGTCGCCCGCGGTCATGAGTTGGATGAGTGACCGCTAGTGACATTACTACTGAGCGCTTCCGGGCTTCGGAGGGAACGTTAAGCCGTCCGGTTGTTGTCTTAGGATGGCAGTCGTTATAGCATGGTGGTAGGGCATTTTGCGAATGCCCGTCGGGCTAGCTACCACTCTCAAGTAGAAAATATGTCGCCAAGCACCTAACAGTGTGTTCCGGCAGCTGACCTTGAGAGCCAGTAATTCTAGGTTAGCCTGAACAACATCTTCGACCATATCATCACTTACCATCAGGTGAGATAGTGGTCAAACGATAAGCTATCAGGCATAAAAAAACAAATACGGGCGGCGCGGCGGCGTTGATTATTGTGCATACACTACATACCTACGGTGCCGAGTGGAAAGTATGCGCCAACCTCCACTCGTTTGTTTACGAAAAGTATGTAATATGTACCTAACAATATCATCTGTTTGTAACATGTACCTACCTTACGTGCACCAATGCAATTACGCATACCAGGCAATGATTGATCGATAATAAAACATTGCGTGTAAATGTCGAGGCAAAGTGACCCGGGTGATCACCCTGGATGACATTATCGCACTACCAATATTACCATTAATAAATTAATGTTGAATACTTACTATTGCGTAGGCACTTCAAACCTCCTACTGTTTCACTGCCTTTCTGGATGAGTAGAGTAAATAAAGTGAACCATAATTTCGGGTTACGTGATACGAGTTCGCGTACCGGATCATACAAGGATCATCAAGGTTTATCTGATAACGAAATATTCAGTTCATGAAGTATGGAACTTTGCTTGGAAATATCAAGAGGTTTTTTTGAAGCAGCAAGTGGCATTGTCTATGGACTGCCGCTGCAGCAGGTCTAATTCGAATACCGCCGCGGGCTTGAGCTTCACTGCATGGTGGAAGGGAATTTTGCGAATGCCCGTTTGGCTAGCGACCTCAAGTAGAAAATCTGTCGCCAAGCACCTAACGGTGTTGTTGATTGCAATATTACCGGCAGCTGTCTTTGAGAGCCAATAATTCTAGGTTAACACCTTCGACCACATCATCACTTACCATTGTAGTCAAAGGCTTACCTATAAAAAAAGGTTCGCCTCCCTGGGTACTGATATTAGGTTTTATTTATTTGCAGTTAACTGACAGTTCATTAGATGCCTCTTTTTTAAAATTGATCTCGAAATATTATTATGTGAATGAATGGTGGACGTAATGGTGTTGATGAATATAACCTATTTTTACGCTTCATAGATATAATACCTAGATATACAGTATAATATTGTGTCTAGTTTTCACAGATTTATATTTATTTTCACATTAAATTACCTTGTAACTCTGTGTATACTGGCATGACGCCAAATTTATGAACACCATTAAGGCAGAGAATCATTCAAGAAATCCAAGCATAATCAAATCAACATAATTTTCTCCCGTTATTATGTGTATTATATGTATAGTAACAATCTATCGATAAAACTTACCACTTACCGAGAAGACAAACCATATCGTAAAAAAAACTTTCCATATCACATCTACCGTACGAAGGTATTTGCCGCTAACTGTAGCAGCCGGATTGTCCACTGATGAAAACAGCCTTTTTTTATTCCTGATAGCCTTTGACCACCATCTCACCTGATGGTAAGTAACATAATAAAAAGGTACGCTTAATATCAGGTGGGCCTCGAGCTAGTTCCATCACAATAACATAAAAAAAAACAATTGCCTCAGACTTACAGTCCTAAGACTGTCACTCGGTAATTTAATTAAAATTCATAGAGATTATTATATATAAGTACCTATGAATTACATTTAGGCTTGCCGAATGCAGAAGTAATCAGGTCAAAAAGAGTAGATGCTTTAGTTTTTGCAGTAGTTACTATATGATAGAAGATGTGAGAAATAAAATCAATAAAGTGGTCATTCGCCTTAAAGATTGCTCTCTGTGTGGCCTACTTCGACAAGAATTTATTATATCCACAATTTTAATGTTCTGAACAGCACATTAACAAGAATCCGTTATATTTCACAACCATTGTTTTAGCTAGCTATAACAAGGCTCTAATAAATAATGTCAACTACAAAACACTTACCGTATGGGCCGTACAGTTTGGTCGTATAATGTCATGACTTCAGATCGTAAGAAGCGCTCGTAGCGAAGTTTACTTAGCTGTTCTCAACCGATCAGCAAAGTTAAGCAACGTCGCGCGCGGTCATGAGTTGGATGTGTGACCGCTAGTGACATTACTACTGAGCGTTTCTGTGCTTCGGAGGGCACGTTAAGCCGTCGGTCACGGTTGTTGTCTTAGGATGGCAGTCGTTATAGCATGGTGGTAGGGCATTTTGCGAATACCCGCCTGGCTAGCTACCACCCTCAAGCAGAAAATCTGTCGCCAAGCACCTAACGGTGTGTTCCGGCAGCTGTCCTTGAGAGCCAGTAATTCTAGGTTAGCCTGAACAACATCTTCGGCCACATCATCACTTACCCTCAGGTGAGATAGTGGTCAAAGGCTAACCAATCAGACATAACAAAAAAAACGTAAGGAACGTGCCATATCGCAAAAGACGATATGATCCGGTGCAGTTGTTGCAGTGTCACGCCATTCGCGCCATTGTCATTTTTCTATTTTGATAGCGTATGACCGTTGATATAATTATGTTAAATTTATCTATAGATGACACAGATCAGAGAAACAAGGGAGATTTGCCTTCAGTCCGTGTTTGTTCACATAAAAGTGTCTCCACGTCTCTCCCACCCATTTCACACTCACATCAATAAAAACAATAAGTGCGGCATAACCTGCTAAAGCTACAGTGGGATGAATTGCGCCTTGTTGTAGGCCTCTTTACGGGTCACTGCAACCTGAACTACTTTCTGCATAAAACGGGAGCAACAGACAGTCCTCTATGTAGAGGCTGTATGCGTAAAGAAGAGACCGTGGAGCATGTCCTATTGCACTGTGAAGCCACGGAACAAATAAGAGTTGAAACGGGTCTATGTGAGCCATTCTCACCATTGAAATCCTTTCCACCACCACACACTTCACTGGAGCAGCTATGCCAGCGACCCAGAGTCCTTCTCCGCTACGTTAAGGAGTTGGGATGGCTTGGGTAGAAGCTGGCGGGGGAAATTCACAATACACCCCAAGCGGGACGTCAGTGCAGGACATATCGCCCCCAAATAGAATAAGAATAAGTAGGCATAATACGCACATTTTGCCACGCACACCAAGATTTTCGCTGCAAACTAAAACACTAACTAATCGTAAATTAAGCTTAGAAAACGACACAATTTATATAGTCCATTATTTAGAAAGCTTCATGTTTAACTCGGGACTTTTTTTAACTTTGTTGTTGCAGATATTAAATGTAGTCAAGGATCTGAAATTTCTTAGCATATATATTTTATACGTTGTTTTTTAAATAAACTATGTGAAAATATTTTTTATTTATATCAAGTGTTCAAATTGTAGGATACTAAAGCCTTAAAAAAGCCCCTGTTTCACGATAACTACAGCATAAAACTGATTACCACGTCTGGTACTATATTTGTAGAGCTCAAATGAATGACTACCGTATATGTCTGCATGTTTGTTTGGGGGCCATTGTGAATGAAAGGTGTGAATGTGATTTGTGGTTATTATATATCTGGTTTCAACACATGCTTGATAGAATTTAGTCGTAGTAAGTGTGCGTTGACAAGAAATCATTCTATAAAAATATCTTTTCACATACCAAAGTATATTTTTTTTGCCAAAGAGGCTAACACGGTTTCTTCTGTGCCAAATGTATTAAGTGGTATTCAGACTTAAAATAAAAAGTATTTTGGCACCAAACATATACTTAGTATATATAAAGGTGAGCACATATAGAAATGCATTGTAGGTAGTCTTACATTGTTGCGTTGGTACCTATGTTTATAGTTGTCTGGAAGAGAAAAATCGGTGAAGTCCGTGTATGTAGGCGAGCCGAACTTATACAACCACTTACCTGTAGATATAAGAAGTGCAGCTTCCGCAAATATATATAAACGAAAACTAAAAATACTACTGATAAGATAATGAATAGATTCAGGCGTTACTTTGCGGAAATCCATTTTTAATAACAACAAATACTTTGAAATATTTTAAGAAAACATCAAATTAATGTTTTAATAAAACACTTAAAAAATATAGAAATATATCTAGTGACAATTCCGCTTAATCCTCCTGCTAAGCCGACGTGACGTCACAAACGCCACGCAGCCAAACGGAAGAATTTTCGACGCGTTTCGCTTCTACACGAAGCATCCTCAGGAGGTCTTGACTCTTCGAGCGCACGATCGAGAATTCTCGATTAATTTGATGTTTTCTTAAAATATTTAAAAGTATTTGTTGTTACTACTGATAAGTATAGCTTATTATGACGTCAGAGAATTTTTAAAAGATAACTTTACCACTACCGCTCGCGGTAATTTATAAATTTGTTTAAGCTATTTGTATTTATGACATGTAAATCTATTTTACCAATAAAATATTTGTATTTGTATTTGAGATCGCTTTCAGCGATAAGACCGCCAATTGTTACCTTATTTTGAATTGTGTTCTGTTTTAACTATTTTTTATATTTAAGGTGTTTCAATAAAGTGTTTCTATGTATCTATCTACATATATCTGGTTCCTGAATATTTTAATTCCACTCTCGTGGATCCTTGGCATCAATAAAGAAACACGTGTGAAACAATGAGTTTTTTTTTCTTAACCTCTACTAATTTATGAACGATAGGAATATTATATATAATTTTTTTGTTACAGACTTATACATTTGTATATAGTGTAAATATGAGATAAAATAAATTTCTACTAATAATAAATGGTAACAATTTAGTAGCTTATGGTAAGTCGGTAATAGTCCAGTAAATATAGCAATCGCTTCTGGAAGTCGGACCAAGAAATTTTTCTAAGATAGTGCTTTGAGTGCATGGTACCGACTTCAACAAGTTATTTTATACTTTTCAGTGCTAGGAGTCGGTTATTTTATGTAGAAAAAAATATTCTATAGATTTTTTTTCTCCCTATGCTTTTAGCCATCGATAAGACTAACAATTACCATGTCATCGAGGTATAGGCTTATTGGCAAATACTTTTTCAGTTTTTTTAATGTATCTTAATAACTACATAACCGGATTGAGAACTTCCCCTATTTTAAAGTCGGTTATAAATAAACTTCAAACTACACAAACGCTGAAGATACACGAAAATTTTTTCTAGTATATATAGTCTGGCTTGACCACTATCTCACCTGATGGTAAATGATGATGACTTTGATCAGACTAATCTCGAATTACTGGCCCTAAAGGGCAGCTGGCACCACGCACCGTTAAGTGCTTGGCCACAGATTTTCTACTTGAAGATGGTAGGAAGCTAGCCATAACAGACAGTTGTTATACCACCATGGTATAACAAGTGTCATCCAAAGACAACAATCGGGCCGACTGTTAAAAGAAAAGCACGGAAAAATGTAATGGAATGTATAAAAATTAAAATCTGAAGCAATAATGGCAGAGCGGTAATAGCTATGAACTGCCGTGCTGCAGGTCCATGGTTCAATCCCGATTCACGATAGCTCGCCTGGCTAGCAACCGCCCTCAAGTTGAATATTTAACGCCAAGCACCTAACAGTGTGTTCCGACAGCAGTCCTCGAGAGCCAATAAAATTACAAGCACATGAGACTTAACAACTATGTCTCAAGGTGATGGGCGCAGTGCAGTTCGTGGCCTGTGACGAAATGCATCTGTTATAGGCAGAGGTTAGTCCGCTTAACATCAGGTGGGCGTCGTGCTTGTTCAGTTAGAAATAGCACAAAAAAAATATATTAATAAAATAACTTACAAAATCTTTAAAATGAAATCGGCATACGAACTTACCTGAAACAAATGAATTAGATTAGTCATTGAGTTTTATTTTCTATCTGTCAGTTCATAATCTTATATGAATGTATTTCTTACAGAAGTTTCTGTATCTACATGTCATCATATACACATCTAAATACATTTCACAGATATATATATATATAATAATCTCTAAAATTTACAAATGTAAATTAATTCATACTTTTAATTAACTATTACACAAAAATTATAAAAAATGTAACTAAATCTATATATTACCTAAAAATGTTATGGAAAAAAATAATGTGAGCTCCGTTTTCTACCAGAAGGTAATCATAAGTAGAAAACAGAGCTCAGGTCACTGTCCACGGGTAGGGTACCCAAAAGGCTGGCAGCATTACCTCGGTGAATGGCAATACATATTCGCTGTCCGAGGTAAGTGCCAGCCTAATCTCTATGAATTATAATGTAGTTATAAATAAGTGCCACCAATTTTTGCTATAAGAAGAGCGTAATATAGGAATAAATTTAAAACTTTTTTAAGTTGTCATAACGGGAATTTATGGAGAGATGGAAGAGGCTTTCACCGCTCAAAGCGGTACACTAAAATATTGAGATAGATGAAGATATTATTAAAATGTATTGTAGAATTAAGAAAAGTTAGAACAATATTATTTAAGTACAGTCTCAGAAAATAAAAAGGTTATATTATTATTATTATAATAACGGCAATTTTAATTAAAGGTCACAAATATTTTAAGTAAACATTTAATTTATATTTTAATTAAAAAATATATCTTCAGTGACAATTCCGCCTAATTTTCCTGTTAAGACGACGTGACGTAACAAACGCCACGCAGCCAAACCGGAAGAATTTTCGACGCATTTCGCTTCTACACGAAGAATCCTCAGGTCTTGACTCTTCGAGCGCACGATCGAGAATAATTTATATTTTTATAATTTATTCTGGATCGCTCGATGAGTCAAGACAATATGGATTTCCGCAAAGTAACGCCTGAATCTATTCATTATTACAATTGTATTTATTTTCAGTTAAATTACTTATTTCGCATACAAATCTTTGATAACGTACAACGTTTACGTTTTCCTGTTTTAGATATGTAAACGAAAATGAAACGAGAGATCAGATTTTTTTTTTACTATGGGATAGGAGGGCAAACGAGCAGAAGGCTCACAGGTGGCCAAGAGCCAAAGACCAAAGGCTATCGGTGGTAAGAGATCACCGTCGCCCACGAACGTCCGCGACACTAGAAGGCTCGAGGATGCATTGCCGGCCTTTGAGGAGGGTATATGTTCACTTCTTGAGGGCTAAGTCGTATCTTTTTGGAAATACTTCACCAGGCAGCTGGCTCCAAATTGTGGCAGTGCGAGGTAGGAAATGCCGTGAAAATCGCAAGGTTGTGGACTTCCAGACGTTAACATGGTGTGCTCTTCTGGTTTAATTCGGCAGAGAAAGAGACCGCTTTCAAGGCTCAGAAAAAATGTGTAAGAGCAATTAGCGGTCTGCAGAGTACAGAATCATGCAAACCGTATTTCAAAGCCTTGCGACTTCTGACTCTCCCTTCAATTTACATCTACGAAGCCTCTTTATTTGTAAAGACTAATCTCAGTCAATATAACAGTCTACATAGTGACAGGCATAAATCTACGCTTCGCAATATTTCCTGTCGACGACGACTTTGTATGGTAATAGCATTTTTATAATGGGTACGAAAATTTATAACAATTTGCCACCCACTCTTAAGGACATTAATTTTATAAATGTGTTCAAATACAAACTGAAATGTTATTTGCTAAATAAGGTTTACTATTCCATTAATGAATTTATGAATGATAAAAAAATTATATTATGACTACTAATCTGTTTCTCCAACATTAGTTAATTTTACATATATTATTCTATTGACATAAATTTATTTATTAGGTTCATTTAATTTTTGGTGCATGTAAATGTTTAACTGACATTTAATTTTCTTATGTTTGCAATGTAAATTTTGTTTTTATTTTAAACAACTAACACAAAAATATATGATACATATTCATACATATGTGACACAATTTATTTTGCACACCCTAATAGGGTTGAATGTAGTGAGCAATTAAGGTTTATTTACATCTTAACCATTTTATGTACCTATGCTATGAATTTGAATTTGAATTTGAACATGTTGATGATACATCATGCTTTGTCGGGACATCCGATGGCGAAATTGAGCTGCAGGTAGTAAGTATGTGTGTGTGTTTGCGTGTGTGTGTGTGTGTGTGTGTTTGTGTGTGTGTGTAGTAAATTTGTATTTATTTTCATTGAATCTATACAAAAGGTATTAGCCAGGCACTAGCCTAAACTAGTATTTGGCGGAGGCAGGACAAGAAAATTTACCTTACCGCCACGTAGTGTGCGATTATATGAACCTAAGTCCATAACTCTGACAAACTACTTAATTGCCCTGAGCTCCATAAGTGGTTTGTCTGATTTTCGTACCTACTCGCAACGAGCTGCTGATTTTGTCTATGATTCCTCTAAAATGGCGATTTATTTCAATATAACGTGATGACTGATGATATCCTAAAAAATACAGTTGTCTAATTGCAGATAGACAGCGTCAAACACTTGCGACTTATGTCGAGTCCACCGTTTTACTATAAATAAACAATTGGCATAGAATCTTCGTCTAACGCAACAGGTCAGGCACCTGTTTGTACAACACTTTACCAATCATTAGGACTATCTTTCAGTAATATATTCGTCTCACTCTATACATTGGACTTGAGTAGCTTTTCTCTCTTTCCGAAGGCCTTGCTGAAAGGTGAATAGCCAGATTTTCAGCATGAAAATATTCCAAATAAACACTCGTCTGATAGGATATAAAAGATATTGTTTGTTTTATGTAAGATCCGTTAGTGTTTTTACTATAAAAACGATTCTGAATATTTGAATGACGTCATATAGTTACACATGTTTCAGTCGTCGCTTGTTATTTTCGAATATTGAATAATTTCTAGGTACTTGTTTTGGGGCGCGGTGAATAATTTTATAAGTATATATTACTATTCTATTCAATGACGATAATGTCATGTTGTTAATTAGTAAGAACTATTAGTATTAGTTTTGAAGCGGTGACGGCCCAAGTGGTAGTATGGACAGCCGTGCAGAAGATCTAATTCGAATTTAATTAATTTAATTAATCTAATTCTAATCTATCTAGTTCGAATCCTAATTCAGTTACTGGCTAGAGCATATAGCGCATGGAAGTAGGACATTTTGTGAAGGATTAGCTACCTAGCAAGTTCCAAGTAGAAAATTTGTAGGCCACCTAAGTGTTTGGACTCAGTCAGATGGCCTTGAAAACACCCAAGCCATCCACACTTACCATCAAGCAAGATCGTACACAGACTATTTAAATGGAATAAAAAATATTTAAAACAATACATTAAATATGAGACATAATAATACAATAGATATGATACAAAGGGTTGTGCCAGCTTAGCCTTATTATACCTGTGAAAAGCACATGTATACTCTGGTGAACACCCATAACGTCCTTCGTTTAAAAAATGCCCATTATGAGGGGGTACCATAATTCCCACGCTTGGCAGGCGTCTTGCGGGGACTGCAGTATAAGATGACAGTTCTTCAGAAAGCGCTACAGCTCACCTTTTGGTATTATAATACTATTCTGTTATTTTTATACTGCTCGCACTATGTACTAATTTCGTCAAACTCTTCACTAGCGCTCTCTTGAAAAGATTAAATGTTTAAAATTAGTCTACTAACTTTGAGACATCTCGGTCGAGGTCATCTTATCTCGGTTATTATATAATACTTTGACATTTGCCATGCGTTATATTCTACCAGCTATTTCCCCGAGAATCCGGTACTGGCTGTACAGAAATAATATTTCTATGCCTGTTTGGTGGACTGCCAAAAGTTTTTATAATGGTTCCGGTCAAACACCCCTCCCAACAGACATATAGTCTGTGAGAAAAATAGCTCTAATGGTTTTGCCGCGGAATTTTTAAAGTATTGAAGGATTCTATTCGTATGAACGTATTTGTTTTTTTTTTGTAAGTAGCATTGTATTGTGTAGTTACCAAAGGGAGAAGGTATTTAGCATATCAACATGCCTTTACTTTCCTCGCTTTTCTTTAAGGTCCTTAACTGTGGCCCTTAAAGATACGCTCAGAGAGCATTGGAGAAAGCTATGCTCGGAGTTTCTTTACGCGATTTAATCCGGAACGTGGATATTAGCAAAGCTACCGACATACTCGTAGCTTTCAGAATTTGTAACTTAAAGTGGCAATAGGCGGCACATTGATATTCGAACCGATAACCAATGGGGAAGAAAGGTTCTCGAGTTGTTACCACATCACACCGGAAGACGTAGAGTTGGTTGGTCCCCGACTAGGTGGACGATGCCTGACGTCATCGTAAAATTAGCAGGTAGGCAATGGTTACAAGCTGCTAATAGCCGTTCTCTGTGGCGTTCTTTGGGGGAGGCGTTTGTTCAACAGTGGACGTCTACCTGCTGATGTTGTATAAATTAAAATATTGGTGACGGACCCAGTTTAGGTAAACACAGATCAACCAAACTTTTACGTTTTAGCGAGTATGAAACCAACTTAAAAAAACGAATAAACAATGGCAATTATCAGTAATAACTTAGAAGTAAACTCAAATATAATAATATGGTTTCGAAAAAACCAAAATTAGAGAAACGCTGTGTTACACATACAGTATATAAATAGGTTTTTTTTTATAATGGTGTATAAATTAAATTAGTTAATTAAATTAGTTGCCACTAAGAATTTACACAGTTTTAAGTAAACACAGTTCCAAATGACTGTTACATTTTGAGTGATAATGACATTTCCTGTCAGCTCTCTGATAGTCAGGTGTTTTTAAATTAATTAGAATGCAAGTTACAAGTATACTCAAATATCATTAATTAGCTTTGAAAATCAAGAATTAGGTAAACGCTGCGATATGACATAAATAGGTTTTTATGTTACTTATAATTCCCATCTTATATCAGGCTAGTGACCTGTTATCTTGACAATAGTTGTTCTTAGTAACAGTATAATCTACACGTTGGTTACATTTTCGTTGCCGGATGTATGTACAAATATATAGTAGCCTGAACAAATTGTTTGAAAAGGTATTACGTTTCTTCGTTAAGAGCCGCCGCAGTGGGAATTAACGTTAATAACTTTTACCTTTTAATCGATTTAAGGAAGAGGATTCTTAATGCTATGAGTATGTTTTTTTGCATAACTTCTTGAAATAAATTTTTAAATATAAGGTATGATGATTAGACAGGATTTTTTTGGAATATTTTAAGCGGCAAGACCAATAACTTTATATTGCAAATAATCAGTATTTTTGCATGGTGGTAGGGCAAATTGCGAATGCCCGCCTGGCTAGCTATCACCCTCAAGTAGAAAATCTGTCGCCAAGCACCTAACGGTGTGTTCTAGCAGCTGTCCTTGAGAGCCAGTACTTCTAGGTTAGCCTGAACAACATCTTCGACCACATCATCACTTACCATCTGGTGAGATAGTGGTCAAAGGCTAACCTATCAGCCATAAAAAAAAATAAAAAAAAAAATAAAAAAAAATATGTAGCAATGTCTTATGCAATCCCTCAAAAAAAATTTAGGTGATTTTTTTACTAATTATAGCGACATCACATTTATTTAAAAATTATTATGGAAAACTGACGCGTATACCATCACAATATTAAAATTAGCAACTACAAGCAAATTGATAAATACTTAACTTGATACAGGCATTGCTAAGTATTCTTATCTTAGTAAACGACAAACATTTCTAGAGAGTGTTTACTTTTGTCAAGTTCAGTAAGTAGCATCTCACAGGTGTCAAGATTTCTCAAGACTGTCATGTCAAGTGACAAGCACAAGCTGGCAGGCCGACGCCGCGCGGCGCAGACTTCATCTATTACAGGTCGAGTATCCAGCTTCCTCATGACGGTGTTCTTTATCATTGGATAATATGCGTTCGAAAGTGATGAGTCACCATAATACCTCGTGACCATACCTAGAAGATACATTTTGGCGAGTTTCATAAAATAGCTTGATTGGTAAAAATTATAAATCATTGTTTTGTTGTGTATGGAAAAATGTCTTGGGTTTCACCTCCGTGTCTGCAGTGATTGGGTTTTACTGACAAAGGAATACACAGAATTTTCAGGAGTTAAGGATTCGGAATTCACAACATTTCAATCAAAATATGGGTGTACAAAAGGCTATAAAAATCTGCATTATGCTATATAATTTTCAGTGCCAGTAAGTTAATTAGAGTAATAGGAGAAGAACAATACCTCCCTCTCTCTAAGCACATGGGCCTGCAATGGCGTACTGGCTACATAAATGTTTTCTTTGTAGAAGCTGTAGAAATGTATACAGTTTGTGGGGTTTTTTTAAAAGGAGCCAATCCTGAAATAAGAAAAAAATACTTTAGATAAATACAGATATTTTTTAACACTGCAGCAATTGTGGTTACGGGTCGACAAGAACATTTTTTTTAATACCGAGTTAAACTAGTGAAACCTATCGGAACCTTTTTGAGGTAAACACATGTAACAAAACCCCTCTTACATGTGAACATGTGGTTAACGTCTAACGTCCATATTTTCTATGCAACCTTCTAAGCATATTTCTAGCAAATAATCAGTAATGTTCGGTTCGCGTGTCTTCTCAGCTCATCAATGGTTTTGGGTTACATTGATCGTTTGAGGACATGCTTTGGTAATAGGCGAAGCGCGGGCAAGATAAAGTTAGGTAGATACTAGAATATCTTACCAGATCTTAATATCTTTTCATCAGGCTTAATACCGAGTGACAGATATTCGGCCTCGAAGCAGAAGTGCGCGCTACTGTATTTTTTATATAATTTATAGACAGCACATAAAAAGAAATAAAGAATAGAACATAATGCAGTACCGGGTATGGGTTCAGATTACTACTGAGAATGACTTTGTCAGATATACCCCAAAAATAAAAGCTAACGGATCGAAGCCATGATTTCAAGACTCCAGCGACGCTGTACGCAAACTAATAAAAACAACAGACTAATAAAAACTAAGACATGAACAAAAATACTATTATTATACGTTCTATGACAATACTATGTATAATTGTATATACTATACGATATAGGGTATGTCTGCGATCAAAATACTGTGACGATAACTTGATAGACATATCCTATCGTGTCCTAAAAACCTAACTGTCTAGGTTATCTATTTCTAATAAATCATCAAATATTGCGTTCATTCACGAAATGCGGCTATTCATAAAAGATAATATTACGTTACAATTTGCAATATTTGTGTGCAATAGTTTGGATGTATTGTTGTATTTCAATAGCATAGTTTAAATAATAATTCTTATGAATAGATCACAACGAGAGGGTAGGATAGATAATCTATTTAAATTAAAATGTTTGTACGCACATAACTTCCAAACGACTGCACCAAATTGGATAAATCTTTTATGTGTTCGTTATTGTCAGAAGAAGGTTTGTATTAAAAAACTATGACAAAAAGATTTAAAAAAAAATTTGCAAAAATCTAAAAACATATCGCGGTACGAAGTTCGCCGAGTCAGCTAGTAAGAGTAATAATACGAAGTTGCCGTTTTAACGCACTGGCCATTTGAATGATTATCAAACGTATTTGATGTCAGATTTTAATCCGAAACTTTTTTTACACGAAAACTGTCAAGAGGTTATAAGTAACATTCTAATAGTTATTAAACAACTTTAAACGGTTTAAATCGCGTATATTTATCATCATTTTTGTCCCGACGTTTCAAACACTTTGCAGTGATGATATATCATAAATATACGCGATTTAAACCATTTTAAGTTGTTTAATTACTATGTGTAATAATAATAATCGCGAAAACCTAAGACAACATTAAGTAACATTCTAAATTCAAAATTGACATGACATTTGATATTTGACGATCCATTAGTAAATTAAAGTAATAATAATTGCAAAACTGTCAGTATACTTATTTTTACATTCAGCTTTTAACGTAATGACGGATACAGCAAAAATCAGGGTAAATACCTACCCAATATAAGAAATCAAGTTTCGACGCCACTGAAAACGCACTTTTTATGGCGTTACCTATAAAATAACGGTTTGGCGTTTGTTACTAACTAAAGTTGTTATGAAGGGTTTCGGTTAATAACAGCCAAGATAGTAACAAACAAAGTTGAACTGCTATGGTCACAATAAAATATTTTTAGTAACAAATTACATAATTGGGCCACTGCTGTATTACAAACCTCCACTCTATTCATATTCCGGCGCAATTTTATCCTTTAACGACATTCAACAGGAGAATATGAAACAGTCCAGGGATTTCATGGCACGACATCCTGATGTAAATTTTTTTTTTAATACTGTTAGGTTTGCAATAATGCTATGCGGATTACATTACAAAATCACAAATATACGGTGAGATTTTTTTTCCCGCACATGACTTAAATTTTTCCTACCGTATATTTGTGATTTTGTAAAGTCAAAATGTCTGATCTCAAAGCCCAAAAAAATCTGTTTATTAACTTTGATAAGCTCTTAGAACCCGCTCCCCGCTGCGCTCATCTACTGACATCTTCTTAATGTAACCCAACACTAGACCAAGACCACAGAATAGGTAACAGTTACTATTTGATCAAGATGCAATGAAATGTGATCATCGCTTCACACTTTCACAGAGGGCGATGCGTCCACACGCGATATGCAATATTGCGTTAATAAAGTTTGACAGCGAAAATTATAATTAGTTCTAACGAGGAATCTTTGGCATGACGGGATAGATAACATCAGAGACGTTACTTTATTTTCTTTTCTTGTGACTAACACTCGGCCAGTTGTGTAATAAAATCATACATCTAGATGATTGAAGCAGTGATGGCTCAGTGGCATTGGCTATGGACTGCCGCGCAGCAGGTCCTTGGTTCAAATCCCGACTCGGGCTTGAGCTTCACCGCATGGTGGAAGGGCATTTTGCGAATGCCCGCCTGGCTAGAGACCACCCTCAAGTAGAAAATCTGTCGCCAAGCACCTAACGGTGTGTTCTGGCAGTTGTCCTTGAGAGCCAGCAATTCTAGGTTTAGCCTGTTAACACCTTCGACACTTCATCACTTACCATCAGGTGAGAAATGGTCAAAGGCATCAACAATAAAAAAAAATAACATAGTTGAGTTCTATATTTAGTTAATTTTACTATATATAATAAATACCTGATGGCAACTGATGATGTGGTCGAAGATGTTGTTCAGGTTAATCTAGAATTACTGGCTCTCAAGGACAGCTGCCGGAATACTCCATTAGATGTTTGGCGACAGATTTTCTACTATAGGGTGGAAGCTAGCCAGGCGGGCATTCGCAAAATGCCCTATTTAGGGTTACTACCCTTACCTTATACGGTGAAGCTCCAGCCAACAGTGGCGTGGCGGGATTCGAACCATGCACTTTCTCCACGGCAGCCCATAACCATTGCCACTGGGCGAGCATCTAAGGTAAGATTCCAACAGTCCTTCAGAGCCCGTATTTCTAGGTTATGCCTGTTATCTTGGTAACAATTTCGACCACATCATCACTAACAATCAAGAGACATGCTGCACTATAATACAAAAAGAAGAGAAACAAGTTTGAAACAAATGTTTCTACATTTGTTTCAACAAAGCATGGAGATATAAAATAATAAATTGACGGGGATATAGACCCACATTTTAGATGACGTCATAGCGCGAAACCTACAAAGCTAATTTATTTAATAACTATAATTAGGAACATAGCCTTGCAGCCTAAATCACGCATCCGGACTCAATGACTTAATGACTAATAATAAAATTATATAGCGCTCCAAAAACAAACATACCTCTAAGCTTTAAACCCACCTTAGCTATCTATGGTATGGCTTTAGCTAAGGTTAATTTATAGGAAAATATTTTTTTGTAATATCAATCGCAATTTATTCTTTGAATACTTTCACATTTGGGTTATTATCTAATTTCATTTTTAACCCTTAACATGGGACTTAACATTTGTATGTCTTAGGGTCTGTTTCAGAATGTTCGAGTAAGTTCCGGTTATACTACCCAGAACATATTTAATAGGAACTTACTCGAACATTCTGAAACAGGCATTTAAGGTTATGGGCGCAGTGAATTTTTCACTTGTGACGAAATTGTACTGTTATAGGCAGAGGTTACCACTTAGCACCTGTGGCATGCCTCGCGTATGTAGCGTAACTATAACAAAACAAAAAACTGGCAAGCCAAAAATATAGATATATTAGACCTAGGGCCTGTTTCAGAATGCTCGAGTAAGTTCTGGTTATACTACCCAGAACATATTTAATAGGAACTTACTCGAACATTCTGAAACAGGCCCTTAGGGTTACGGGCGCAGTGAATTTTTCACTTGTGACGAAATTGTACTGTTATAGGCAGAGGTTACCACCTAACACCTGTGGCACGCCTCGCGTATGTAGCGTAACTATAACATAACAAAAAACTCTCAATTTTTTTTTCATTACAGAATTGGATCTATTACAGTTTTATTATAAGTTATTGATATAATGCTCTTCGTGTATGTAATTTCGCCAATTATACAAGTAATAATTGACGTATCACCTACTGAATATTAAAAACAATATTAAAAAAAGATTTTTTGAAATTGAAAACATTTATTTTAGTTGAGTTTGGGTTTCCAAAATTTCTTCCCAGTGGATTTTGGCTCTAAGGAGCGAAAGACCGACACCGTCAATTTTCTCTTTGAAAATGTTGATAACTTCATCTGAACGTAATGATATGGTATTCGATCCGTTGAAAGGACCACCTTGGCGCGTGCCGTTTAGCCAAACGCATTCAGTTGAAACCATTTAAATGTTACCAGGTCAAAAATATCTTCATATTAATTATTTCGTTTATTGTCAAGTCATAAGTGAATTTGCCATTAGAAGGTTCCAAGGGTTGGCTTAAAACTCATTAGAATAAAAATTTCTATAATACAGATATATAAATGTATGCTCCCTAATAATTAGCTTTAACACTAAAAATAACAGGTTATAGTACCACCAACTTAACTGTGCAGTTCGCGAGGGCGCTGCTGGTCAAGGAAATCAAATGCAAACTGTCACAATTTGAAGGAATGTTGTAGTTCTTTTTTCTGCCGCCTGAACAGATAAGTTGGTGGGACTGTAAACTGCGCGTTACTATTACCATACGAATTTTGATAGTCAATTTAATTTGCAATAGTGCTTTTGATATAGTTACATAGCACAACAAAAAAAATATTAACAAAATATCATCAAGAGATTTCAATATTCAATCAAGAGTTTAATTTGCAATAAATATCACAGAGTCTTATATTTTCGTCATGTAATCCTTTAAAAGAGAGGCTTAACCCTTTTGTTACTGGCAACATTCTTTAACCAAAGCAGACGTGTGTTTAACCGCCGTAATTTGGCGGGTAATTTAGCCACCACCCGCAACGCAGAACGCCGGCCGCCGCCGCCGTTTCAAATTTCGAGGCTCATACCTTTTTCTCGAATTTCCAAAAGTCGTTGAACTCATTCAGAATAAAGCCTGAATTCACTGAATATTTTAATCCCTTAGGCACAGACTGGAATATTTTAGGTCCTCAATGAGTCTGGATCATGAATATAAAGTTAAAAGCTGGAGTAGACAAACAAGCCTCGAGGCCTTTTAAAAGGCCAACGAAAATGAAACGTTGGCGCTTTCACTTTTCATGAACCTTTTAAGTGTTAATAAACTTTAGTTCATGAACGTTTCGGTTGTTTCAGTGTTATCTTTATAGACGGTGTTTGTTTAAAGTCTTTGGTTAAGCTTTTATTGTAAGGGAGGCTCGTTAAGTTGTTTGTAAGTAGGCTTTGATGCTGTTGACCTTTTAGTCTCGGTATTAGCTTTTCATGTTAAATATATAATTATTGCTTATTAGGAACATGCCTTTTAAAGGTACTTTATTTTGCCAGTTTAGAATTGTTGATGATGTTGGTTGATATTGTACACAAACATTTATGATCCCTGTGTGTATTTTAGTTTTATGTCTACATATATATATTTGGGAATATTTGTTACTTATGGAAAATTTATTTTCTGTTTGACAGGACGTTTATTTGATTAAAATATTGTCTTTTTTATATGTAACGATTGTTTCTGAAAATCGCGATATGAGGATGCTATTGAATAAATTGTCTTTGATAGTGTTAAACTATGCAATCATGTAAACCATTAAATTAAATTACAATTACAATTTAATGATAATTATTATTACAACATATAGAGCTAATAAAACTCATTCTATAGTCACCTATTTAATATAATATCAATTTAAAAATCTCGAGCGGCTCAATAATCTTTTAAATTAAATACGTATTTAAAACTCGCAATCAAGGAAATAGGAGAAAGCTAATTATCTGCTATAGTTATTAAGTTCTTGTTAATGATCAAGATAAGAATTGTTCCCCATTCGATTAAGTAATGTATTAGGGAACCAATGTCAAATTATGTCAATCGTTAATTGTCATTAAATAATCGAGAGGGCTTCAATATAATTAAAATTGATATTCCTTATCATTAAAAAATAATTACAAAATATCGATTTTACTATAAAATTACAATGCAAAAATATTTACACAAAAAATAAACCTGCCTGTATATCCTTGAAAGTGTGAATAGACATATTTTAAGTCCCATGTAAAAGGGGGTGAGATTATTGCTGTTTAGTGGGCACAGTTTTATCCTCCATATTACTACTGAGACTTTCATATCCAGGAAAACATTTTACCATACCTAGGACCAGGAGGTTCCAGAGTACCTATTTAAGCAGTGCCTATGACGAAGTCAAGTTTCAAGCTGTAGGGGCAGTAAAATTATCAGATGAAAGAGGTCCACTGTGGAACAAAGGCTTTTAACATAGATCGCCATAATGAACGAACAGTAACAACTTGTACGATCTCACCAGCCCAAAAGAAACTTCTGTTGAATGCAATACAGGTGGAACAGAGCCACGAAATTAAATTACAGGCACATAAGACTTAAGACGGGAAGGAAGTCTCGAAGTTTCATACAAAAAGAGAAAACGTTTCTCTCCCCCTAAAACATGACCGATTTTGATGATTTTGGGAAATGTTATAGATGTTATCAAAATCTAGGTTTATACGTTTTGATTTTTATCATTTTATTAATGGAATTTGAATTAATGGGTATTTAAATTCCGATCTTTTCTCAAAACTTGTTTCTCTAGTTGGTGAATTGTTTATATGAAAACTTTATGCCTCACTTTAGCCCTTTATGTCTCAGCGTGATGGACGCTGTAATAGATGCATTTCGTTGCTTGTTATAGCCAGAGGCTACCGCTTACCACCAGATAGGCCTCCATCATTTTGCTTCACAATTCCATTAAAAATAAAAACTGGCCAAGTGCGAGTGGGCGCACGAAGGGTTCCGTAACTAAATATTCTGTGAATAGTTAAAGCGTCTACCTGTCACCGTCATTAGTATTGAGCAAAAAACGGTAAAAAAGAAACAAAATTGTTGTATTGCCCCCCTTAAATATTTATATTATTTTATTTTTAGTATTTGTTGTTATAGTGGCAATAGAAATACATCATCTGTGAAAATTTCAACTGTCTAGCTATCACCGTTCTTGAGATACAGCCTGGTGACAGACGGACGGACAGCGAAGTCTCAGTAATAGGGTCCCATTTTTACCCTTTAGGTACGGAACCCTAAAAAGATGAGTCGAGTCAAACAAACATCAACATTTCGGGCACTCGTTGATCAGACCCTCTATATAAGATACGATGCTCTCTTCCCTGTTTGCTAAAGTAATTGTTATCTTATAAACTTCTCAATGTATCTTTAGCTATGACAAGACATCGGATGGAACACGTAACTTACGATACTTACAACTTGGTAGTACAAGGGATGGTAATTGGTGTCAGAGGTCAGCAATAACTTAAAGTGGTGATAAAGTTGAGAACGGTCAGGTTGAAGTACTAATTTATTGACTTTAGGAACTTTGGCATGATTCATATTAGGTGTAGTTAAATGGAGTCTTTTAGGAAGGTTTTTATATCACGTATTTGGTTTTCCAGGTAAAAAAAAACATGAAATGTGTACAAAGCAAAGTACATTTTGTAAATATTTATATACTCCAAGTTTTGAGAGAGACGAAACGTCGCGATAAGTACGATATATAAGCCCTTTTTGCTTAAATCGTCACAATGGTAATATAATATAATATCTTAGGGTTCGTTTAAAAATGTGCTAGTAAAGTTCTAGGTTGTTAACCAACACATAAATTAAATGGATGATAAAAACGTCGGTTTTTGAAGTGATCGTGAAGTTTGCTTAGCCGTTCTTGAGTTGGATGGGTGACCGCTACTGACATTACTACTGAGCGCTTCCGTGCTTCAGAGGGCATGTTAAGCCGTCGGTCCTGGATGTTGTTTTACGATGGCAGTCGTTACAGCATGGTGGTAGGCATTTTGCGAATGCGCGCCTCGCTAGTGACTCAAGTAGAAAAATCTGTCGCCAAGCACCTAACGGTGTGTTCCAGCAGCTGTCCTTGAGAGTCAGTAATTCTTGGTTAGCCTGAACTACATCTTCGAGCACATCATCACTAACCATCAGGTGAGATAGTGGTCAAAGGCTAGCCTATCCGCAATAAAAAAAAGACATACAAGGGCTGCTGCCGGAGCACACTGTTAGGTGCTTGGCGACAGATTTTCTAAGCGGGCATTCGCAAAATGCCCTTCCACAACGCGGTGAAGCTCAAGCCAGCGACCGGGGTCGAACCATGGACCTGCGGCACCACAGTCCATAGCTATTACCGCTTGGCCATCATTGCTTCAAAAATGCCCATTCATGAATGCCAAATTATAAATCCCACAACCCGATTTCTAAACCAGTTCAAAGTTTTCAAACAGCTTAGTTTAATCAAGAATAATTGGCCATCATATACATTAAAACAGTTTTATTCTCATCCATATTTTTAGTTCTATCTATCAATAAAGTAACTCTCAATGAAATAAATTTGAACATTCTTACAAATACGTTCACGCATATAAATAACGAAATCAATGTTTGAATACTAATTTCAATACGCCATTAATGGTTACAAATCGTTCGGCTCCTTATAAGAATCGAGAACATCTGAGTATTATCTAAAGCACGTTACACACGATCTGTTAACGGGTGAGTTATATCAATGGTGTAAACTAACCGGTTTTACTGTAAAATGTTATATGATAGATAATTATGATAGTTAAAATTTTAAGCCTAAATATGTGTTGAAATTTACACAAAGTTTTTTTAAATGTTTTTATGTAATCTCACGGCCCATCTGGTGTTAAGCGGACTAACCTCTGCCCATAACAGATGCATTTTACCACAAGTCACCTATTGAATGGAGAAAGCAAAGTTTTTTTAATGATATTTAGTGATAAAAGTTGGGACAAATAATACCGAGGCTTCTAGGTTAGCCTGAACAAAATCTTAGACCACATCGTCACTTAACATCAGGTGAGATAGTGGTCAAAGGCTAACTTATCAGGCATAAAAAAAAAATAAGAGAAAAGAGTTAAGTATAGAAGATAAGTATTGGTAATTGACCTAATGAGAGCCGCATACGTGCATGGTATATAAAGAGGCAAACTTTTAATTGTACCTATAAAGACTAGGCTGAGACAGCACCTGATTCGGCAGGAACGTTAGCATTCACAATATCTACAAAATGAAAAAAAAAACATTCAAATATCAGGGTCCTATCAAATTCTACGCTTTCTTTAAAAGCTGATATGATAGCCTATGACCATTATTCCTTAGCTATTAACACTGTGTCATCACTGCTTCAAATATAAATTCGATGATAAAATCATGTCACGATCATAATAAATGATGATCTAATTTTAAATTATGACTTAAATAAAGTGAAGGTCTCAGTATTATCTGTCATACAAGTACAATCTGTTTGAGTTATGTCAGTGGTTTGGACACTAACCGGTTTAATAGTAAACTGTTTTAAAGTACTGGTGACAAGAAATGTTGGTTGTGTTGCTCATGAGTAAATCTTGGTGATAAAAAATCCCGCTAAGTGTTTGTGTTACTCTATTGGGCTTCTGCATCACAAGATCCCGAGAAAAATCTATTTGATTATTTTTATCACAGCGACATTTACATAACGTTTTCAGTATATGTTGTTATATATGGTACATAATTGGAAATCCAGATCCATAACTATTTCGTTCGTAAGATAATCCCCTTAACAAAAATGGCCTAAGACTGATAAATTTGACGCCCTCTTATGTCTTTATTTGTATATAAAAAATGGTAATTTGTCAAAATAAAGTCAAGCCATATGACTACAAAATAAATGCTGAGAAAAAAAACAATTTTTTTTTATTTGCAAGTAGCAGATTGATTTCATACTACAGTTTATATCAATTGTTCAACTTGTAAACAAGAAGATAGGAATATGACTTAGGTAAAATATTTCATTGAGATTTTTATGCGATTTGTTATGCCAAAAATAAATATAACATTCCGATGCTATTTAAAAGTCTCTTCAAAATATTACAAATTATACATTAATTTATTAGACACGTATTACATACGCGTATGTAATTCTTCCTGGAAGATATAATTTTCTTCCGAGAACAACAATTAATAGTTGTCAATAAAAACATACTATCACTGTGCAAAACAATTAATTATATTCTATTACAATAGAAGAGCTATAATTACAAACTGTTGTAGGATGGGCATTAATAATAAAGCGTGGAACTTTAGTATCTACTTATGTAACTTACTAACTCACAGTGTTGTTTATTTAGAGTTTCAACTATATCTGATTTTGTGGCTATTTCTCTACCAATACTTTCTACACCTAAGCTCTCCATAGGATGGTGATTTTACTTAATTCAAGTTATTAAATGTTGTTGCTGATGTTAATTAACATTTTTTTTTATTTTTATGCCTGATAGGTTATCCTTTGACCACTATCTCACCTGATGGTAAGTGATGATGTGGTCGAAGATGTTGTTCAGGCTAACCTAGAAATACTGGCTCTCAAGGACAGCTGCCGGAACACACCGTTAGGTGCTTGGCAACAGATTTTCTACTTGAAGGTGGTAGCTAGCCAGGCGGGCATTCGCAAAATACCCTACCACTATGCTATAACGACTGCCATCCTAAGACAACAACCGGGACCGACGGCTTAACGTGCCCTCCGAAGCACGGAAACGCTCAGTAGTAATGTCACTAGCGGTCACCCATCCAACTCATGACCGCGGGCGACCATGCTTAACTTTGCTGATCGGTTGAGAACAGCTAAGTAAACTTCGCTACGAGCGCTTCAAAATTATACAAGACACAGAAATTGACAATTCATATAATTAATAAATTATACGATAACCTCTTTCGAACCCTTCAAGTAGGATATTATAATGTTTAACAAGAAGATAGAAGAATTAAACAATCATGTTGTTACAAAAGTAAAGTTATATATTTAATCGGTATTTCGTCAACTTTATTTATTTATTTTGGATTGATATTATTTAGATGGCCCATAATAAAATGGACGCATTCCAAATAGCACTATTTGTTTTTATTTCCTGACAATTTCCAACTCTATTTCAACTTAAATCACTAAGCATTAACATTTTACTACATCGGCCACCCTTTACCACTAAGAATTCTCAATACTTTCAGTATAACCAGAACACTTCAAGAATTCCTGGCAGCTAACCATAAAAGGAGCACCCTTCGAGTCGCATGCGCACTCGATCCCAATATCGATTAGTCGTTATTTGTGTGCCCCCGCCCTAACGGTGCCGCGTGCCGCAATAAACTACCTTAAACTGATTTTAATTTCTAACTAATGGCAACATTGGAATAGTGTGGACACGCCCTAGTGAAAGCAGGCAATTGAATGTGGTTGTAAATTGGAGGTAATTGTGCAGAATTTGCTTTGGATTCAAATGTTAGCGGTAGTATATTTATCGTCGACAAATAGGAGACAAAATATGTGGAAAGCGTGGTCTTGAATGCGGAAAGCTGGCGAGTGTATTGTAGTGTAAATGGTAACTGAAATGTTTGTTGTCTATAAATTGTATCAAACTTGCACTCGATCTACATTATCATATGTAAATTCTGCTTAGTGCTGGGGAAGTCTCTCCTCTGGGCTTTTGCGCACAGGATTTAATTATAAATGTAGTCCTTTAGATCATTTCTAACGGGATGGACATTTGTAGCCCGCGACTTCAGGGGGGCAATATTTTCATGGAGTTTAGCATTAACATTTATAGGAATTAGATATTAGTTGTACTTATAATAATAAATAATAATAAATTTTTTTATTTCCAAAAACATACCAAAGACCTATAGTAAAGATAAATAATATGATGTTTACATTTTGTTGTCTTAAGTAATATACAAGTTTCACAATAATTCTGTTCGCAGAACCTACACTAAGAATTAACTTGTGTTGTAGGTTTCTGCTTGCTCTTCAAATTCACAGTTTTAAATTGTAATCTAGGTGACCAAAGATAATAAAAACATGAGATAGGTTGGTAAGTATAAAACATTTTGAACTACACTATAATTAACATTATTAGCTTGTTATGTTCGTGTGTTTTTGAAAGTGTGGGTGTGAATGCGTGTGCGCGCGCGTGTCTGTGTGAGTGAGTGAGTGTGTGTGTGTGTGTGTGTTTTTGTGAGAGAAAGAGAGTTTGTGAGATTAAGATAAAAACATACGTAACCTACACAATTCATGTACATATGCATATACACATATGCACATAAATATATGAATTATATTATTCATGTTTTTATCTTTATAAAGTTTTCAGCATCCTCAGGGCTCAAACTTTTTAACCAATTGACGACTGTCTGCTTAAGTTCTCTATTGGATTTTGTGATCATCTCTGGGTGAATTTTGCAGATTTTGTTATATACGTGGGGTCCTAAAAAGCAAGCATGTCGATGTGCCAGTTTCGAATTAAATAGTGGTTTTCCAAAAACAATGTCTTTTCTCCTTTTTTTATTATGTTTGTCCATGTTTATTCCACGTACTTCTTTATGTTGTTGCAGAATCAAACTTTGCATAAATAGTTGCCTCACTGTCAGAACGCCGCAATCCTTATAGAGTTCAGCGGTTCGGAACCGGTAGGGCTTGAAAGTTGCAACCTTTAGTACCGCTCTCTGCGCTCGTTCTAAAGGTAACATATGTGTAGTCAAAGCCCCACCCCAGCTAGTGTTACAGTATGTGAGTAAGGATCTACACAGTGATTTATACACGTTCAACACAAGATCTCGATCAGCTACATCTCTCAAATTTTTAAAAACATAAATTAGCTTACGAACTCTAGCGCAAAGGGTGTCAATGTGTGGTTTCCAAGTCATTCTACTGTCCAATATGACGCCTAAATACTTTATTTTGCTGACACATTCCAGCATTGGGCAATTACAACTAGACATTAAGCAATTATTTGTATGCACCTTTATATCGATGACAGGACTTCTGCCACGTGCGTTTGTGAAGGTGAGAACTTTAGTTTTTTCCACATTTAAGGTCAACAAGTTGACACGTAACCAGTCGGAAACTATTTTAACGCCAGCCTCCGTATAGGCTCTCGTCTCTTCCCAGGTCTTAACCGCAAAGATCAATGCCGTATCATCAGCGTACGAAAAGATTTTCGCATTGGGTAGAGTTAGGTTACATAGATCATTCATGTAAACCAGGAATAGTGTCGGGCCTAATACACTACCCTGCGGGACTCCATACGTGATGGCTTCATCACCACTAGTGAATCCGCCTATTCTAGTCCTTTGGGTTCTTCCCGTTAAATAGTTTTCAAGCAGTAACAGAGTAGAACCTCGAATACCAGCGTGCTCAAGCTTCTTCACAAGAATGGGAACAGAGACAGTGTCGAAAGCTTTCGCCAGGTCTAGAAAGACTCCTATGACTTTCTTTTTATTATCTAGCTCACTAATAATAAAGTTTGTTAAATCTGTTACAGCATTATCTGTAGACCTGCCAGCTCGGAAGCCAAATTGTCGAGATGATAGTATATTAAATTTTACCAGATAGGAAATTAATCTTTTATTAATTATTTTCTCAAGAATTTTTGAAAAAGAAAACTTATACGTGCCCTTCTTCGGGTTACAAAATATAAGGAACCAAATTTCATCAAATAAGTTTGGAACTGGTGGATAAACTAATAGAAAGAAAGACTACGTGAACATTTTAAATTTATAATATAAGGAGAACAGAACAACACAAGGTCGGAAAATACTGTAAGGTGCATGGTGTCAGATTTTATACTTGAGGGAGGTAGTGAGACAGACAGGAATTCGTAAAAATGTCCTAACACTATGCTAAACAAAAAGTTAAATTAATAAAGTATCTTAAATATTTGTACTTTCATATCACATGTGATATTACGAGTATATCCATATTAGTATAGCATACAGTTATACACCATTAAATCACAATAAATATAAATATTTATATTTATTAGTACATTATAACTATTTAGAGTGAATGATATTATTATGGGGATCATAAAGATGATATTCAGTCATGTTAAGTACCTTATTATAGCCCACCCGGAAGCCACCCTTTTTCATTCGTGGGTAGATGAACGACAATTGTGTAAAAGAGACATTAATTTATTAATGGATGTTTACGTAATATTTCTATAACATCGTTTTGAGGGAGTAAATCACTAGAAATATTTGATATATTAGGTATATTAAGATTAATTATGTCATGTTCTTCTATTGGATCAGTTTTTATACAGACATGGTGGAAGGGCATTTTGCGATTGCCGGCCTGGCTAGCGAACACCCTCGAGTAGAAAATCTGTCGCCAAGCACTTAACCGTATGTTCCGGCAGCAGTCCTTGAGAGCCAGTGAAATTACAGGCACATGAGACTTAACAACTATGTCTCAAGGTGACGGGCGCAGTGCAATTCGTGACTTGTGATGAAATGCATCTGTTATAGGCAGAGGTTAAGTCCGCTTAACATCAGGTGGGCCTTAAGCTTGTTCCATCACAATAACATAAAAAAAAGATCTTCACCATAAGCATTTTCTTTATGTTTTTAAGGTTCGCGTTTGATCACAACTTGCCTGGTGTTAAGCATTGATGTAGTCTAAGATAGAGCACGCTTACCTAGAAGAAACCTATTTACTCTCGATTTGAAGACACCATTGCATCCATCGGGAAAAACAGGGCGACGGTAAGGAGTTCCACTCTTTCGCAGTACGCACGAGAAAAGTGGAAGCGAAGCTCTTCGTAGGAGTCCTGAGAATATCAACCGTTTACGGATGGCGTCTCTCCATTTGTCTGGACGTCGGATGGAAAAAGGGGGAGACTGGAACCAAGACGTGCAGTTCTTGTGCACATTCACCGAAATGTATTCGGAAAAAGACCGATAGAAAAGCGACTTTACGCCTGTGCTCGAGGCTTTGCTGCCGAGACTCCCCTAGAAAGTCGCGGCCTATTAACCTCTTGGCGCGTCTCTCAATCGACTCAAGTGCCTCAAGTTGGTATTTGGCAGATCCGTCCCAGAGGTGAGAAGAGTACTCAACACAGGTTCTTACTTTTGTAAGGTCGCTTTGTACAAAGTTAGCATCTGTACCAGTGTGAAGTACCGTCTCGCCTTTGAGTTTTTTTATTTATGTATTGTAATATGTTTTACGATATTAAAGAAGCATAGTATAATATTCATTAATACATTATTCAGGCTATATAAAAGCAGTCGATTAGCCCGTTCCACTGTTGTCTGTCGAAATAAGCCGCTAGCGATAGCAAACGTCCTGACGTATATATAATATGTCCCCGAAATTTGACTAATTTGAACTTAAAACGGGAACTATTAAAATCACACACTCCCGAATTCGGGCAATTATGAATGGTATTCTTCTCGTTATCTATGATGTCAGACCTAATGGAAATATCATGATCCTATCAATTCATAATAACAATAATTTCATAGAGAAGTTTCAAATGGACAATTTAAGGGCCAATTACGCAAACATCTCTTTAATTGTTTGGGCAATGGACCCTGAATAATAAAAATGATACTTTTATCATATTTATTATCTCTTTCGATCAAGTCGCATAACTATGCCAATAATTAACAATCAATCAAGTTAATAATAAACAATCTGCTAGTGACAGTTGTCATGAATTAATTTATCATAAATGAAGTATAATTTTGCTAATATCCCAATGATATCATATACAATGGTTTGAAATATTAGATATCACTGATTTCTTTATCAGGAACTTAAGCCTATTTATATAGCGAGAAAGTGTTGACACTCCACTCAATCAATCTAACACAATAAATCTAGGCCTATCTTGGCCTTCTGTGCCAATCAAAACTATTTTGCGTAAACACTTATCTATACAGTGTTCCATTGATAATCATTTGATGGCTAACGCTCTCATTTTATTGTCTGGTGACATCTTTACGGCTTTATTTTTTCAGGTCGTCATTTAATTGAGTGATGTGATGACTGATATGAACGATAGTGACGTAATTTTCAGATAGATGACGTCATTAGACAACAAATCAGGAGTCTTGCAACCATCAAACACTCGGGGATTCTAATTGAATAAATAAAACAACGAGTTTTAAATAAAAAGACAAAAAAAGGGCATATTTTCGTGGATACTCCTTGTATCTAAAATAGCCACTTTAGCTAACGAAGCGTTCGTGAAATAAAATGGTATAAGTTCTATTTTCAATAGCTATAGGTATATAAAAAAAGTCATCTAATAAAGAAATACGTTTTCGTTTACTGTTCTTTAAAGTTTTTATACATCATCTTAAGGCTATTCACGCATTCAAAAATAAGTTTAATTTTAAGTATAAATTAAGATCAAAAAAACAAATATTATTTTTTTAAGAACTTTAGATTGCCCACTTTAGGTTGTATTAATTAATAATGTAGAAGACGTTAAGTAAATAAAACACTTGATCATGAGCAATATCATGAATAGTTGATAAGTAGAATAAATTTATGTGAAAAGATTCAATTATTCAAGTAGAAAATCTGACGCCAAGACAGTACGTTCTAGCAATAGTCCTTGAGAACCAGTAAACAATTGTGAAATAACATACACATAAGGCTGTATGTCTCATGCTGATGGGCGCAGTGCAGTTCGTCACTTGTGATGAAATGTGTCTGTTATAGTCAGAGGTCACCGCTGGGCCTCGAGCGTGTTCCATCACAATACTATAAAAAAAAAAAAAAAATATGTTATTGTGACGGATCAAGCACGAGGCCCACCTGATGATAAGCGGACTTACCTCTGCCTATAACAGCAACATTTCGTCATAAGTCACGAATCGACTGCGCCCGTCACCTTGAGACATAGTTGTTAAATCTCATGTGCCTGTAATTTCCCTGGCTTTCAAGGACTGCTGCCGGAACACACCGGTAGGTGCTCGGCGACAGATTTTCTACTTGAGGCGGGCATTCGCAAACTGCCCTTCCACCATGCGGTGAGGCTCAAGCCCGCGTCGGATTCGGCAACTGGAACTGCGGCACGGCAGTCCATAGCCAATGCCACTGAGCCATCACTGCTCCATAATGAATAGATAAGCGACACTATAGTTTTAGAACGCTGTGTAAAACCTGGCTGTTCATAGGTCAAACTTTTAGAAGCGCTCGTAGCGAAGTTTTCTTAGCCGTTCTTAACCGATCAGCAAGTTAAACAACGTCCGCTACGGTTACGACTTGGATGGGTGACCGCTAGTGACATTACTACTGAGCGCTTCCGTGCTTCGGGTTCCTGGTTGTTGTCATCAATTGGGGTTGTCATATCCCTTCCTTGGCAAGCGTCTTGGGGATCGCAGTTAAATTTGTCAGTTCCTCAGAAGGCACTGCTGCCCACCTTCCGGTATTTTACATTTAGTTGCCTCTTACGACACCCACAGGTAACAATGGCGGGGTGCCACACTCCACAGCCCACACCCCACGGGCAAGATAATATATAAATTGAAATAAAAGACCACGGAACTTGGAGAAAGGTGTGTTCAACAGCGGGCAATCCGGCTTATACAATACAGTAAAGCAATAGATGTTTCTGTTTAGGAACCTCTGTAAAATATTTTTTTCCAATCTTGGCCATGTGGTGTCATAGTCATAATGTGCTCGTCCCTTCTCTTCCCTGGAGCGTTAGCCCAATAAATTGGGATGAAAAGAATCTAGGATAAGAAATCTATGTATCTTTGATTAAAATTCATTAGATTCATTCGGAGGTAAGCGCGAGTTGATGACAAAAAATAAGTAAAATCGGAAGGTGCCAACTTGCGCACACTCGCGAGTTTCACGCTCGCCAGTTGACGAATAAGCCGTAGCTACTCACACAGAAACATATTTTTCTCATTTAAAATATTAGTGAGATTGGAAGTCATAAATAATTCAGTTTTGTAACTTTTTAATAGGATTTATTTATTACAGGTTAAGTGATTGACACAGCAGGTCAATGCGCAGGAAATGTAAGCATTAAAAAACCTTACATTATGTGAACTTTATACAAGTATGTATTTTATTGAATTAGTAGTTGATGAAAAGATTCAATAGGTACATTACAAAATTACAAATATACGATAGGAAAAATTTAAGTCATGTGCGGGATTCCAACCCGTGTCCATCCACCCCTTTAGCCGGGGCATGCTCTAACCAATTGAGCTAACATAACATGACGTCATAACTCGAATCTTTCCTACCGTTCATTAACCATCGTATTGGGATGGAATCCCGCACATAACTAAAATTTTTCCTATCGTATATTTGTAATTTTGTAATGTAATCCGCATAGCAGGCGTTATTGCAATCATAACAATATTAAAAATATATATAAAAAGTTCAATAGGTACGTTTTATTGTGAAGTATTGTTCAGCATGTTACGATTTTTTTTGACAAAGAAACATGAACAATTTTGCAATTGGTTTTAAATTTGTAAATGATGGCGCAACCTTATAATTTTAATATTGTTATGTTTGCCTGCTTGGCGAATAGCATTACAAAATTACAAACTTACGAGAGAGAAAATTTCAATTGGTCAGAGCACACCCCGGCTAAAGGGATGGATGGACGCGGGTTCAAATCCCGCGCACCACTTTAATTTTTTCTCTCGCATATTTTTAATTTTGTAATAAAAATGCTTATTGTTTTAAAACCATCATTATCATCAACATCACATCAACCCGCAGTTGAACAAAACCAAAAGCTTCTCCCATACGCGGGGAGTTGTCGGCATCTTGGGGAACGCAGTTTAAGATGTTAGTTCTTTGATACTTTCTTCTGATATGTTCCTTCCGTCGCATCTATTTACGACGAGCACTCATAATGTGCTGACCCCCTTAACTCCTTAACCGCTCTGGAAGAATTATGCTGCAGCATTCCTATAATACCAATAACATTACTCGAACGAACCTCATTTGAGTAGATCGATTATCAGCTTATCATTCCTCACATGATTGGCCTGTGTTCTCACTCTAAGATGCCCTAAGGCTATATATATGCACATATGCACTTGACGAGTATTGCGGTGCCTTTGCGCCGGAACGGATGCCAGTAACAGTTTTGTTTATCGACAACTGGGTATATAATATGGACATGTCTTGAAATATAGTTAAACGACACCGTTTTTGTAATCTGACTGAGTTGGTTGGATCTAAGAGACGAGTTTATAGGTATATATCTACCCTTACGAGACTGCGCTATCGTTGCTTTATAATGTTCTTTAGTTTGCTTTGTCGTTGGGTATTTGAATGCTCGCCTAGCCATAGCGTACTCAATAAGAAAATTCGTCGCCAATGACAACGGCGTGCTGTGGCAGTTTATTTTTAGGGCTGCTATGCTAGCCTCTTTTATCATTACCTAATTGTAGGCAGACAGGCAGGCGGCCCATCTGATGGAAAGTGGTCCGTTGCCTATGGACGTTTGTAACACCAGAGGGATTACTAACGCGTTGCCGACCTCTAAGGAATTTTATTACGCCCTTTATAAACAACCCCATATCATAACGCAGAGGAAAGAACTCGGCGGGAAGTTCCCTTCAAATTTTTATAGCACGCGGTATAAACGTTCTAGAGAACCGTTGCGTAACCCTTGACCACTACATCACCTGTCGGTAAGTGATGATGTGGTCAAGGATGACCACATCCCTTACCATGGGCGGGCTAGACCTAGAACTGGCTCTCAAGGACTGCTGCCGAAAAACTCACTGTGAGATGCTTGGCTACAGATTTTCTACATGAGGGTGGTAGCTGGCCAGACGAGTATTAGCAAAATGCCCTTCCACCATGCGGTGAACTTAAAGCCGGCGCGCTGGGAGGGTCGAACTGAAGCCACAATACTCTACAACAAATTTCCGTTCATTGTGTTCTTACAAAAAAAAATTACTTCACATACGAGCTTGATTATGCAAATTGGGTGCACTAAAAACTATGTTCATTTATTATAGACATCGTTTTATGTTTTGTTTTTCAAACCACTTTACCTATTAACGATTTTAAGTTATACAACACAAAAATATGCAGCTTACGTACCTACTTAGCACCTCATTAAAAGAGGATATTTATGTATTTCGTGACTGATAATAGCATTTAACGATTAATAAAAGAGGTAATAAAAAGTTTGTTATACCGACCGACGAAATCTTATTGTCATCTAAGAAAATTGATATGCAATAAGGAGAATAATTTATTTCAAGCAAAATCTACATAATTATTTTGTCTTCATCTTGGTGGTCTAAAATATAATTTTCACTCGAGTTGCCTCTGACGACAAGGAATTTGATAGATATAAGTATTAATGAATCTGCAATTAGTCCCTAATTAGGACTTAAAAGGTTATCTTATTATACGTAATTCCAACTTAAAAAAAGTTTAAATACAAAATTAAATTTCAATCCGTTTAAATATTATGGCAAAATCACTCATATTAGGGATATCAGATGGTCATCATCAGGGCGAGTGCGCAGCTGCGTCTGCGAGCTCCCGGCGGGCGATGAGCATCTGATATGCTCGAAACCCGGGTCGAAGTATTCGATCCCCAACTTGAGTGTGTGCCAGTTAATTTATTATATATATGTGTGAATCTAGCGAGAATTTAATTTCAATCCGTTTAGCCAAAAACACAATATTTTTTAATAATAAATAAAAAAATAAATTCAATAATAATATTTATATATAATATATTTTTTTTATTGTTATTGTGACGGATGAAGCACGAGGCCCACCTGATGTTAGCGAACTAATCTCTGCCTATAACAGATGCATTTTGTCACAAGTCACGAATTGCACTGCGCCCGTTACCTTGAGACATAGTTGTTAAGTCTCATGTGCCTGTGATTTCACTGGCTCTCAAGGACTGCTGCCGGAACACACCATTAGGTGATTGGCGACAGATTTTCTACTTGAGGTTGGTAGCTAGCCAGGCAGGTATTTGCAAAATGCCCTTCCACCATGCGGTGAAGCTCAAGCCCGCGGCGGGATTCGAACCATGGACCTGCGGCACGGCAGTCCACAGCCAATGCCACTGAGCTATCATTGCATCATTGTTGTTGAATTATATTTTCAATTAGTGTTGAATTGTAGTTGGCCAAAATCGTAAATAACAGGAATGCTTCCTGCGGCTACGACACATACTTAGTCAGTATTCACCCCTTCTCTTCCCTCGGGTGTTCAATACAATCGTCATAAAAAGTATCCCATGCTAATCCAGGATCTAAGAAAATTTATGTATAAAATTTCATTTAAATCCGCTATATGTTACGTAAGTAAGTGGCAACTACACACAAGCGAAAGTAAGTGTAGGATTGGTGGTTTCATCAATAATTCAATTTTGTAACTTTATAATTGTATTTATTTATTACAGGTTAGGTGATTGACGCAACTAGTCAATGCACAGATTATCTGACAATTTCAAAAATATTTTATTTAAATTTTCTTCAAGTGCGTATACTTTGTAAAATAAGCGAAGCGCTCGTAGCGAAGTTTACTTAGCTGTTCTTAATCGATCAGCTAAGTTAAGCAACGTCGCGCGCGGTCATGAGTTGGATGGGTGACCGCTAGTGACATTACTACTGAGCGCTTCCGTGCTTCGGAGGGCACGTTAAGTCGTCGGTCCCGGTTGTCGTCTTAGGATGTCAGTCGTTATAGCATGGTGGTAGGGCATTTTGCGAATGCTCGCCCGGCTACCTACCACCAGAAAACCTCTCAACATGCACCTAACGATGTGTTCCGGCAGCTGTCCTTGAGATCCAGGCCTGAACAACATCTTCGACCACATCATCACTTACCATCAGGTGAGATAGTAGTCAAAGGCAAATCTATCTACACTTATGAAGAATTAGGACTGTATCACAAGCTTTAATACGTTTTACAGTCAGGTTTTGTTTAAGATACCGGACCCCTTGGTAAAAAAAACTTTTTTTCTAAACCTGATTAACGGGTCACTATCGCCTGTTAAGCGAAAATCACATTCACAAATTATTGGAGCGCAAAATATTTGTCCTCAGCGGCAATCGAACCCGCGTCCTAAACCACTCGGCGATACATTTTGTGCTCTAATAATTTGTAAATGAAAAGCGTTTGTTTAAGAACTTCATAGCACGTCAATGTTGGTACGCGAATAGATGGACAAATCACAACAACTATTTCATTACAAAACCACAAATATACGATAGGAAAAATTAAAGTCATGTGCGGGATTCGAACCCGCGTCCATCCACCCCTCGAGCCGGGGTATATATTCTAACAATTGGTTAGAAATTGAGCTAACATGACATGACGTCTTATATCTCAGAGATATAAGACGTCATGACATATAGACTCATATATTTCCTATCGTAATTTAACCATCGTATTGGGATGGAGCAAAGCAGGCGTTATTGCAAACCTAACAATATTAATACTATGTCATTAATTTCTTAACTGCAAGTTTATTGTCCGATCCATAATATTCTAACATCACGTTAAATGAATTTCAAAATTTGTTTGCAAAACTTGTGAGTGGTTTATAGCCTAAACCTTGCTGATAAGCCGAGGAACCCTTTTTATTTTCAAAAGCGACACGCGAACCCCAATTTCTTTTTTTTCTACACCGACGGCGCTTTGTGAGGTGCTCCTTTCGTAATTAAATATGTAGATTTTAATTTCGGCCGGTGTTTGCTTTAATGTTATTTTTATGAATGACAATTAATTTTTAAGAATGTGTCTGGGACACTTGGCATTTGCAACTTTAATATTAGATTTTTGTAAGATGGGAAAAAAAATGAAATCAAGCATGCAATAAAAGCCTGCAAAAAATAGCAAACATGTGCTGACAAAATCAAATATCTACGTATTAGGCTACGTATTCCGGTATACATATAAGCATTGATATAGAGGAAGGTTTTAATTTACCTTTAATTAAATTGACTCCCTAAAGTGCCAGTGTATATAATAATAATAATAATACTACTTAGGAATGTTTTATACCTATTTGGCAATGTTTAATAATATAAAACATCCATTTAGTATCTTCAAAAATATCTTTTTCACCTCAAACAAACAAGCTCGGAAAGGTGGAAAAGTGCATTTTACCCACTAGCGAGGAAAAGCTTTTTGAAATTCGAACCTCCATAAAAGATGCAGAAAAAATAATTTACTCTAAATACATATTACCAATTTTGGTAATTTATTTTTTAATTTTTACTGTAAATTAACGCAAATTTATTACATTAT
The DNA here is from genome assembly GCA_963890685.1 of Plagodis pulveraria. Lineage (NCBI taxonomy): Eukaryota > Metazoa > Arthropoda > Insecta > Lepidoptera > Geometridae > Plagodis > Plagodis pulveraria. Next base: position 24,373,957 of record OY982967.1, read on the forward strand.
TTAGGCAGTTTCTTGTAGCTAACAATTTCCTCGCTGAAATGAGATGAAAAATTGTGTGTTGCGCTCGGCTAAAAAGTTATTTTGCTGTACGCTCAGGCTTTTTATTAAGCCCTTTTTTTCATTTTGATCAACTTATTTTACCCATTATCGTTACCTAAAACATCTATTTCAAAGTTCTCAATTCCGCAGCATGCAATCTTTTCCTATTCATCTTCTTCAGGGCACAGCATTCCGATCCATACATGGCCAAGACGACAGGACTTGTATTACCGATATGTAAATTTTGCCCCACAACTTGCGGGATATCCGTGGGTTTAATTTTCTTGCTGTGACCTCCCTATCTCCTCCGTCCTGAGTTAATCCTATTCTGATTTCCCAAAAGTCCGAGGTCAACTTCATCTCATAGGTTTCAAGCTAAACTTCACACTCGTTACTTTCATTCCTTTAGTGTACTGTGGGCTGCAATTTTATTTTATAATCTAAACATTATGGGGTACTTCACACAATTCAGAAAATCACCACATACATAAACAGAGAATAAAGGTACTACAATACCGCCGAAATTCACGGATATTTCGCCACCAACGTTTACATACATTAAGGCATGCATTAAAGGACATAAAAACGCAATTAATTCGCTATTAAAACAATATCTACATATAAAAAGCACCGACAGAAGTGAAGAGGGTTCTGATAACGTTTAGTGCCTGTAACCGCTTGTTTTATCAGGGTTTGGAAAGGCCGGCAATCAAAGAGGTAGTTAAATTTTTAGTGCGCTCCGGTCCGATTTGAAATTTTGCCTGGATTCGCCTGTGGGTTATCAAAGGGTGGAATAAGGTAGTCTATTCTTGTTGCGACTTTTTACTCTAATTATTTTGATAAAATTGACAGGTTCCGTTAGTTGTACCAATATTGCAATAAAATATATTTTTTTGGTATGTCAAATCGAAGAAATTTTTTTATGATAATTTAACGCATTGACATAATTTAAGAATAGCTTGTCTGATTTTTTTAAACCTTTATGACAGTGACAGTGGACATATAAAAACTATTAAAATGTTTTTCAACAAGTTGCTTATATATAATTTATTTTTATAAAATTAGAGCACAGTAATATGAAAGGCGATAAAAAAAACACTTTTTTACTGTCCGTCTGTTCTGACAGTCGCAAACACTATCGCAACGTGGATGCTCCCGCTTTAGGAGGATAATTAAATTTTTTACGAGGGCCGAAATAAAGGATAGTAGATATTCGGAGCTCTGCCAGTATTTTATCGTCTTTTTCCCATCACTGTTTTAGTGTTGTGTGAAGGAAAGTGATAAGCGGCTATAAAAATATTTTTAAAGGGAAAATTTATTGATAGAGCAGATATTAGATGACGCTTGTTTTGATATACACAGGAACGATAAACTTCATTTCAGTGAACAGGTCTAGAAAAAGGTAAGGAATATTTGTTTTATGTTTCCTTACCCAAAAGGGAAAACAGGGCCCTATTAATGTAATTCTGATGTCTGCCCGTCCGTATATAACGGGGTTTTAAGTCGTAAAAAACCTGAATTTTAGACTTTTTGTGTAGAATATTGTCAGAAATCCAAAATAGAAAATATTCAATTTGAAATTGAATTAAATATGTAAGAATAGGAAATTTCCTAGGGTAAGGTACAAATAATGTTTTAACAATACAAAAAAGGTTTACAGTCTTAGACCATTTTCGTTTCGTTTTATCTATAAAACTCAACTACTTGGGAATCAAGAATTTTGTTATATTATGTATTGTATAATCTATTTCTACAACATACCTTACAACGCTGATGCATAATGTATATAGTTTATTATTTTAGTGGGCATTTTGACTGCCGTAGGCTTGCAATGGACTTTAGGTTGCTTTCGTTCGTTGTAGTACGAAATCATTTTGAAAAGTCTTTTAACCAATGCATTGCAGCTGTCGACAAAAATTAAAAGCAAGTCGCATTCAGAGGAGCCGCCATCGTTAAAAAGATTTATTCACAAAATTAAAGTTCACTTTTGAAATTAACAAACTTCGTTATATTAGAACTTTGTTGCTTTAGGAATCTGATATGATAGATACAATTACAAAAAAAAACCTTCCGCTATTTGGGTATTTTAGCGAATGCCCGCCTGCCTTGCTACCACCCTCAAGTAGAAAATCTGTCTTCAAGCACCTAACGATGTATTCCGGAAGCTGTACTTGAGAGTCAATAATTTTAGGTAAGCTTGAACAATATCTTCGACCACATCATCAAGAGAAATAGCGGTCAAATGCTAGCTTATCAGCTATAAATAAAAAATATATACGGGTTTTGTAACGGAACCCTTGGTGTATGAATCCGGGCTGTTTTTTTTACTATCGATTTACGGCGCTTTTTCTGAGTCGTACATTATTTGTTTGAATCAATATAATCGTAAGTGAAAGTGAATCAAATTGTACATCTATCATCTTTACATTTACATCTCGATGTAGGCAACATCAATTCGCCATAAACTTGTAGTGGATCAAAGAAAAATATTTTACCGTTACTTTTTAAAAGACTTCAATGTATAAAAGTAAATGCGGAAGTCACGCATAACGGACATACTCGTATACTGAGATTAATGTGTGTAATAGACGTCAGAAAGAAAATAGTCGAGGTACTAACTCATGCGCATATCTCCAGTTACTATAAAAGGGATGAGCGTGAAAACAAATTGATATACGATTTCAACAGTCCGCCTTAACGCCGTCAGAGTCTCTAAGGTATATTTTAAGACCAGATTTAGATGACAGTAAGACTGATAGAATTTGTACTTAAACATCCATACCTATTTCTACAGCAAAGCAGTATTGCATTAATGTGTTCCGGTTTGAGGGTGAAATTACAAACACATGAGGCTTAACTATTTAATGTCTCAGGGTGATGGGCACAGTGCACTTGTGACGAGTTGCATCTGTTAAAAGTAAAGGTTACTACTGCTTTATATAAAGCGAGCCTTACGCACAAAAGTTAGAAAAGTGTCGATTGGGGTCAAGATCTTTTTAAGGATTCTATAGCAAAACGGAACCCTTATAGGTGTTTGGCTGTCTGTACGCCGCAGTAATTTATTCAGAGATAAGAAAATAATACGCTAAAATTTGCTACTTTTAACTTCTAAACCGGTAAAATAGTGATATATCGTAAAAACGGTAACTAGTTCACAAAAATGAAAAAAAAGTAATTTATAATTATTATTCGATTTTTCATATTTTTTATCAAAAACAAGTAACGATTTTGAAATATTAAAAAAGTCATTAGACTATTTACGATTTTAGATTGTACCGGATAAGATTTTACCCTGAAGTCATTTTCCGGAATACAAATAAAACTTATTTCTAGAGTCTAATTATCAATATAGCCGCCGACCAATATCAATGCATACATATTATTTGAGAGAGAAAGTAACAGCAGCTACGGAATTCTTTATTATGCATTAATGGTCATGACACTGCTATCTAGCACTCGATTTTGACTTAAGGATTTTCTATTATCTGAGGCAAATGGGAAGTATTTTTTTCTATCGTTTGACTTCAGAGATCAGTCACTAGTTATGAAAAACGACGAATCGTTTAAATCCATTGGCAACACATCTCTGTTTATGGTATAATAAACACCTGTATTTTGGGTTCCGCGTGTAATAAATAAAGCTGTTCACTTTGTTTTGAAGTGAGTGGGTTGGTTTGATTGATTAATGTGCTGCTTATTTGAAGTAGAACTCTGTGGAGAAATGTCACACTTTGTGCTCTGTTAAAGGAAGAATAAGTGTACGCGAATAAGTAACTTATGAGATGTCCTTAGTTAACAATAATTGTTTGAACACAGTACTCGTCATAAACCTTCGTGGTTATAATAACCTCGACAGTTACTTACTTTATAATCAATTTGGGCACGACGTGCTTTTTAAATGGAAGGAAAATTTCGGACTTTTCCATTTTGCGTACTATACATATAAAAGCGACAAGACAATATCCAGGACTCAAGTTCCCGCTCGTAATTAAATTTCTTTCTAGTTTTTACATAAATCCTTTTTTTTCTACCAAAAAAAAATTTTCTTTTAGGTATATTATCATGTTACTAATCACACTTGAACTAATTTCACACCAAATTTCGCCCCAGCACCATAAACTACAGAAATTAGTCAATTAACTTCAATAGATTCTGTTAAACATGGGATGTAGGCTTGCCTTATGAACGTGGGTGTTTTTACACCCCTGTCTGCTTATTCGGTTATGTGAAGGCGTAATGAAAAGTAAATTAAAAAAGTGAATAACAAGATACAGCTTAAAATCAAATCTTACGTAAATTAAAGTTTATCACACATCAAAGAAATCAAAAAGCGATAATACAAAATTCATTCGCTCATATCATGTTTAGTTTAATAGAAGTTTCTTAAGCTAAGCATTAACGGTTTTCATTGCGCCTGTTACCATAATTGAACTATAATTAATTTTAAAGTAACGTAATTTCTGAGTGGTCATCGCCCTCTTTGATATTTAACTGCATATTCGGTGCTAACTGTGGGTGTCGTAAGAGGCGACTAAAGGTAAAATACCGGAAGATTGGCAACAGCGCCTTCTGTAGAACTGCTAACATAAACTGCGATCCCCAAGACGCCATTACCAAACCCCCCTTCAACGGGAGATGCTGTTTTCAGCAGTGGTCAATCTGGCTGATACAGTAATAATGAAAAGGATAAGGGTGTATTCCGTTCCGATCCCACGAAGAGATACCACATGGTATCAGTTATATTTTCTATTAAGTATAAGTCACTCAGGCTGATGTTAAGAGTCATCAAACCTGTCCATTACAGTTTGTTATGTCACCGTTCTTCCTCACTCCGAGTCTTATTTTTTAAGTCTCGTTCGCACATGTGATTTCATCAATAAAGTAAATGTACCGTTGGACTTTAATCTTTTAGTGATTTTAAAGGTTTTCGGATTAAAAAAAGATTTTTTTTAAATTTGGTAAGTCGCAAAATATATAGTAATTAAACAACTTTAAACCGCGTATATTTATCATTATTTTTGTCTACTACGACTAGTCAACCCGTGACCACGATCACTGCAAAGTTATTGAAACGTCAGGACAAAAATATTGATAAATGTACGCGATTTAAACCGTTTAAAATGTTAAAATTACTTTGTGTAATAATCGCAAAAATCGCGAAATATAGCTCACTTTACGAGCTAAACTTACGTTTGCATCTATCTTGCATCTCCGATTATGACGGACACAACAATGATATGATTTTGTTTAAATTACTTCCGTCAAACCTCAGAGTTCCATTAATGTACATGATTATATGTGCCGGACCTGCGAAATTCCTTTTGAACGAATTACTCGTACTTATATTTTTTAACTAAATTTGGTAGTAATTAAATTAACTTAGTTTAAAGATTTGTCAAAGCAGCTGATAGAAAAGACAAATGAGCAAAGGGCTGGCGCTTACCTCGGCCAGATAATGAGTATTGCCATTCAACGGGGTAATGCTGCCAGTCTTTTGGGTACCCTGTCCGTGGACAGTGACCTGAGCTCTGTTTTCAATTGTGATTGCTTCAGGGTAGTTAACTGAACTCACAATTTTTATGTATAACATTTTTAGGTCATAGATATGGTTATATTATATGTGTTCCTTTTCTTTTTATATAATTTATCATAATAAACTATAGCCTCATAAAAAAATGGTAGTACATACATAATATATTGAAGAGTGTGTAATACGAATTATTACGGAGAAAATGCCAATAAAACCTCAGGATAGGATAAAACCCCAGAGCTATATCCTCCTCCAACTGGATTCCATTAGAATTTCTCTATACAACGTAATAACTCATAGGGACTACCGAATTCCAATCCATATTTTATTACATAGCGTGCTCTAGCTTTATTAAAAAGCAATCTATATCTATAAATCAACATAATTAATACTTGCCTCGTATTATCCTAATATATTTGTTCAATCCCTTAAAATGGGGCGGCACAATCCTAATGTTCTATTAATGAACTATGATATATGTTCATGTCGATATTATGAACATTATGGACGTCAATGTCAAGGATGAGTAAGTCGAATTATTTTGGATTAGATACTTATTAGTATGTACTTTATATGATTGATAAACTCGTAGTTTTAAATGATACAAGCATAAGTAACAATAGCTTCAACTAGCTTATTTATCACGTTTTTATTAATTTGCTTTTTATATATGTTTGTTTTTCTGTTCGGTACATTTTTTATAAGTAAAGTTAGCAATTGTTCAGGGCCGATGACTACTGAGCATGTTCTTGTCTATGACTAGAAACATGTTGCATAAGGTACTTAGACAAAGTTTTGAAATGGATCTAAAATACTGTTAAAATATAGTATACAAGGTTAAGACTAATCATTTCAAATCGATATACCCCGTTTTATCGAATTTAGATAATTTTAAATGTGAAATTTAGGTCTCAATAACTACAGTCCTTGCGCTGCAGGTGGGACTGAATACTCAGTATAAAAAAATACTTTAGTCTGTCCCAACCTGTATTACTTTTCGACCCTTATCCAAATGTTATAAACCTAATTCAAGGTCTTAATCGGGACCCAAGAAGAAAGATGCCATAAAGACTTATTTTTTATTATTGACATGTGACATTTTAATAAAAACTCCAAATAAAATCGTCTAACAGAATGTTAATATAAACATACTAAGAATATAATGTGGTAAACTTAATTTGGGATTGGATTTGAACATTGCAAGAGGAAGTAATGAAAATTTGTTGTGATAAATGTTCAATGTCTAAACGAAACACAAAGCTCGAATGCGTCAACAGATTCTAAGTCTTATTTTGTAAACACAAAGATCTAAATTTGTACGTTTATGAGGTCGATGCATTAATGGCACTGATATGACGTGTCACCTTGATCGAGTTTTGACGCAGTTTGCTTATGCAATGAGGTCGACGAACTTTGACTAGGGATGTCCTGAATATAATGATGATTGTATTGATTATTCTGTATTATATAACATTAAACATTATATTATTCAATAAAATGGTAGCTTTTAAAATCATTTGGTGTAGAAATTCGGCTTTTTTTTCAACGTATCATTATATTCAATAATATAACTCACCAATGTCATTTTCAGTGTCACATTGCAAAAGATTGCGTCAAAATCTCAACGCAGCCATCCCTAACTTGTTTGAAGTGAGCGCGAGCGCTAATTCACAAATATTTACATTGTGACCTACCTGCTTTTCGCGGCGGACGACGACGGACGTTGTGGTACTATTCAGGACGCATTTACACTACGTTTCATTTTACGGTTTCTTTGATTATCCATTATTTTTGTTTGTGCAGTTGTTGAGGTTTTCATAAGACACGAATATGACTTTCATGTTATAACAGGGCATCTATCACGTAGAGGTCAAGGTGATATTTCAATTCTTTTGGTTTTCTTTTGCATGAACCTAGCTGAGTTGAGTCTGACGCTGAGCCACTTTGGTGCGTATACTACAGGGGTGGCCAAACTTTTAAACCATGCGGTCTACATTATAATTTAAAATAACTCCACGGGCAACCAGCACTGGATAAAAAATGGCAAAACTGTATGTTTATATTCTATACAATATTAGGTAACGAAGTTAATTACAAAGTCTTCATAGTAATAAATTATGTACCTACTTCACTTATAATTTTTATAATTAACTTTTGAATATATTGAACAACAATATCCTAGGCTAGATTTTTGGCGCTGCACATATTCCACAAGTTTATAATGCTGCACAGTGTATGAACTAAGTGCAATACGGAAGCAGGAAGTCAAATGCTCGTCTGACTGCTGTGTCGTTTATACCGCATTCATAGTTGAAAATATTCATTCTCAAAGATCTAAAATCCGAGGATCTAAAAAAATATCCGTCAAATATAAATAGTGTAAGTTTTCGGACGCGTTGCATTTTAGATTTTGAAGTATCAGTTCCATGTAGGTCTATATTTTCAAATGCTCTTGCTTTCAATAAGAATTCTCACCTAATTTTGTTGAATTTCTTCCTTCACCGAAACTGATTCAGCAGCGATGAAATCACCTATTTTCAGCACCGATGAATTCAATAATTTTAATAGGTTACATGTCAATAATCGTGCCTTCGCATACAGGAAAATACCATTAATAAAGAAAAAATAAGTGTAAATTGTTGTTTGTTGTAACTATGTTGACATTTGCGATTAATTTGTGCCTGCAATGTTTCGATATGCCGCTTCTCACGGGCTACCAAAAACGCCTCCGCGAACGCGGTCGACGTCTTGGCCACCCCTGGTATACTATATACTGTATATTCAGGGTTTTTGGTAAAATGCTAACAACCTCTAAGGTTTGACTTCTGCTAGTCCTAAGAAACATTTGATATGATTTTTTTTGATTAAATTTATTCTTATTTTATTATTTTGTTAATTTTCTTATGTGTTTTTTTTATATGTTTTTGAATGAGCACACAAGTTTCTTGTGCCTGTAATGTATTATTTCATATATGTTATTACTTTGCTCGATGTAAATATTCAATTCTATTCAAAGGGACCACGGCGCCATAGTAGAAAGCTTTCTCCTATGACGGCGCGGTCCAGTGTCGACGCGGCGGACGCACTTGGCTCTGAATAGGCATTAAAATACAAAAAAAATGTAAATACAATTTTTATTTTTCAAAACAAAAAAAAACATCTCAAAATGTTTCTTAGGGCTAGCAGAAGTCAACCCTAAGAGATTGTTAGCATTTTACCAAAAACCCTTTATATGCAAAGACTAATAACTGTTGAATGATCGTTTAAAGTACCCGAAACAAATGAAGTACTTCGATTTCGAAACAATGTAACCACACATGTTATTATAATACTTCAAGTAGTAATTATAAACCATTGCAACGGTGTGCGAGCTTCTAATTACAATTTACTAATTACCAAATAATCTGATGTAGCGGCTACGCAGTTATCATTAATTTAAAGTGAGGCAAAAGATCGAGTCAGAGATCACTGCCTGGATCACAAATTGGTATTTACGTAAGATATTAAAGTATAAATAGGAAGTCAATATACATATTTGAATTTAATAATCATCTCGGAAGACATACAAGACATGCAAAAAGAAACAATACTGCTACTAAGTGCAAATCAAACGTCGTTCTGTAAACAAGTATCGCAACAGCCCGTTAAAAAAATTGTTTCTAAACTACATTATAAATTCTAGTTTTTGGTATTTTTGGTTTCCTGAAGGAATTTACGGAAGCGCATAATAATATACAGATTCCCAATGATTTCTCTTTTTTAGATAGACCCCTGTCGATGAGGCCCAAAATTTTCAACTTTGACGACCTATATATTTGTAAGTTAAAGAATGTGGTCTGTGCCATGCTAGGCATGTACTGTACATGCATGTACATCGTAGGGTGCGAGTAAGATTTTTTCGCCTACCATCTTAAAAGATAGAAAGACCGATATGCAATATTTTACATATTATTTAAAAATCTGTTAAAGCGAACCATTTTCGACAAAACTGAACAAAGTAGAAATCTGAAATTTCGGTATGTTCTGTATCAAATTCATCATCCTACCAACAAAGCTGTGATCAAAACAAACCGCCGAGATAATGCGTTTGACAGCAGAGAGTTGAAATACAGAAATAGGTAGTGTTTTTATTGACGTTGTGTAAATGGAGTAAAATATACAATATACCCTTTTTTAGATACTTAAATGCCTGACGGTCTATGTTGCTTTGAACTGGGTAAAAAATATTCACAAAACGAACTGTCAAACGTATGTCAACGCCGGACTGTAACATATTTTTCTTTCACGGGTAGTTGCGATGCGGAGCCCTAATAAAGCGAAGCCCGGCAATTGGCCGTTTTTTTTACAAAATGAAGATAATTTTATAAAACTGTGCCGTATCACACAGAACTGATATATCACAATGGGATCAGATAACTATAATAACTCAATTCCGCCCACAAAGAACAAAAAACACATATCTGTTCAATATAAAGAGATTAGTGTAAGAATCTGAGGCGTATGGGCGGACTAATGAACGATGATATATCACGTAACAAGCCGTCTCAAAGGTATCTTTATCAGGATCAATACGTATCGGCAAGTATCGGCTTTTGCTATCTTTGTTGGCCAATCCAGCAGATTTTATTGAGGGGTCACGGATAAGGCACATAAACCTACAGAATTATTTGAGTATGTAATGGTCATTTAGTTGTAAACGCTTTTATTAGGTAGACTTTCACATATCGAGTTAAATTGCGTATTACGTATAGGTATAGTATACGTAATGAAACATATGGTACTTAGAATTAGAAACAGGGCACGTTACGAGTACCTAAGTAATAACTATAGTGTGAAGTTTTGATGACAATAGAATAATGATACCATCAGACTGATATATGTCGATGATAACGGATTGCACTTATCTCTAGACGCAATATAACCCTAATGTGTGTTTTTTAGTTCACTGGCAGGGGTTTTTTTTAATCATCACAGGCATTTATTATATTAATTGAATAATTGTATACACAACTAATGTACAAAAAACATTTTTGGGCTAGAGCATTTGGACTGCCTATGAGTCCAAATGCTTTTATTGTAGTAGCTATAGTGTTGTATATAGTTTGTAGTATTTGGTTAATAAAGGCATACCGCCGAAAAAAAAACAAAAAACTAATGTTGGTGGTTTAAAAGTAATTAAAATTGGTCTATTAACATTTTATCATACGGGTATATTAATGTGATGATCATAAAACCGTGCGTAAGCCTATAATAGTTTTTTTATACATATATGGGAACCTAACCTTTAACCACTATTTCAACTGTTGCGTGCCAATGAAGTGTCTAGCTATTTAATGCAGTTTAGCTGTTTCTTTTTCATTTTACCTTTTTATTTTGCATTTGGTATACTGTGCTATATTTTTTATTTAGTTTATTCTGATTTTATCATTGTAGAATAACTACAAATATAAACTACTTACTAGACTACATTTCATGGGCGTTCGACTTGAGATGCCTGTATGTCGACATGTGGTCAAGAATGAACTATAATTTACATCACTGTCACACGGAAAAGGACGTGGTCTCATTCAATGGCGAACAATGCTGGGCAAAATAGAAGAGTGCCTGAAGTATATCCAATATATTAATCAGCGGCGGCAGGGGCTGACAACATTATCACGCAAATGCACGCATATTCCCGAGGATAGTTTGTTTGCGTTGTCCAAGATTGTACCTACTTAAGGAAATGCATTGTTGTAGAATACCTGGTTTCCGTAGTGGCAAGGCACTTAGTATATGTCTGCCTGGCTAGCTACTAGTCTCAAAAAGAAAATCTGTCGCTAAGCGCCTGACGGTGTGTTTCGACAGCTCTCCTTGAGAGCCAGTAATTCCATTTTAGGTTACACTGATACATTTTCAACGTCATCACTACCATCAGGTGAAATAGTGGTCAGGCTAGCCAATCAGTTGCAATAAAAAAAAATTGGGCATTTTTAGTATGAACAAGCTTACCTTCGCGACAATAGTGAAATTGCTCATGTTTTGCTTGTACAATTACAGATCTCCGTATCAGCCGGATAGTCCACTGCTGAACACAGCCTCCGTTAGGGAGGGTTTTGCTATAATCCCCACGCTTGGCAGGCGTGTTGGGGATCGCAGTGTGAGATATCAGTTCTTCGCGCTGCTGCCCGCCTTCCGGTATGTTACACTTAGTCACCTCTTACGACACCCATAGGTAGACATTCTAGCCCGGCACCCCACGGGAAATTTCAGATCAGAACTGGGATAAATTAATGAGATAACAGTTGTCTGTGTAAGCAAAACTCATGCTTGATTGCTGATTTGTTTAGTTTTGTTATTTTGTTCGCTATTTGGCTGTGTACGTATAACATTGTACTTACCTAATTATGATATAGTATGATATTATACCTATTTTTATCGAGAACTCAATGTCTAGACAAACCTAACATAGGTTTTAAGACATTACTAACATAAACTATATTGTATATTTTTAATTATTGGATAAATAAATAAAAAAAAAAAATTAGCGACAGAATTTTATTACAATACTTTAGATTCCAATTGTAGATCGCTGATTTCCGATAGCTATTCTTTAAGTTAGTGGTAGGATATTATATTTTACTTCGATTTGTATAGTGGAATGGAAATGCACCGTCTCTACGAATGTATACTCCAAAACACAAACCACACATGAGAGAATACTAGTTCACAAACTCTCTTCATTCAACGTGAAAACACGCGACAGGATAAAGTGAAGGTAAAGGAAAAAAAAACTATTGATTGATTTTGAGAGCACAATATGATATACCAAATGTGTATATCGGAAGGTTTTTGGTCCCTGAAGCAAGAAATCACACTGAAAAAGTGTTTTGAAAAACATATTGACACGTCTACCGACAAATTTATTGTAGGTTATGTTATTGTGACGGAACAAGCACGAGGCCAACCTGATGTTAAGCGGTATCCTCTGCCTATGACAGATGCATTTCATCACAACTGACGAACAGCATAGCGGCCATCACCTTGAGACATACTTGTTAAGTCTCATTTTAATGTAATTTCACTGGCTCTCAAGGACTGCTGCCCGAACACACCGTTAGGTGCTTGGCGACAGATTTTCTACTTGAGGGTGGTCGCTAGCCAGGTGGGCTTGCCCTTCCACCATGCGTTGAAGCTCAAGCCCGCGGCGGGATTCGAACCATGGACCTGCTGCGCGACAGTCCATAGCCAATGCCACTGAGCCATCACAGCTTCAAAACACATATATCGTCACACCAATTTCCTCGAGGGGTAGGTTAGTAGGTATGTTTGCATAGATAAGATAAATTGAAAAATACAAAATCACCCAACAATTCTCCACTATAAAAACCTGCATAGCCTGAAAAACAATGTAGCTATAATATTCACCGAGATCCGCTAATACACGTTGCATGGGCGATGCTTATGCCTATCATCTTGGAAATAGCTGATCAGATTTTCTGCAAACATGGCTACGACTAAAAATTATCGCCAGACTTTCATTGAAATCGGTTCTGCCGTTAAATAGCTACAACCACGAATAAATAATTCGTAGAGCTACAATGATAAGGACTTCAAAATTTTAATTAATCCCCGATGGGTCTAATAAAGTGTGTCTCTTGAAGGAGAACTAGGAAGAGGATATCCTTGTACGATACATCGCAACTCGAGACTCGAGTTATCTTGTCCATCTACTTCCAACATTGTCTCTAAAAGGCAAGCTAGCATAAATATATGCCAACGCAATTCGACATAACTTCTCTAACGGTGGGACCACACAAAAGTCGCAACAAAATCGCGGTATAAGAATCAGATGAACGTATCTACATTTTGTCAATTTTACAGGAGGGCAAAAATACTGTGGAAATTCGTCACTTCAAACTTTACTAGCTCATTAACAGAGATAGTATATAGTTGGTGAGAAAAAAAAATATTGATATATTGTTCTACTATTTGAGCATTAAAAAATAAAAAATAAATTGTTTATAAATGCTTATAAAGATACAACATATATTTTTTTGAAATCCGGTTGACATACGTTAGTGTGGCTCTTAATTTGTTTTCTGGTTTTGTTCATATCTTACTTACAAACGTCGTTTGTGCAGCTAAGTTTTATTTTGTGTTAGATAGGAATGGACTAAATAAATTAAAATAAATAAGTAATCAATCAAACGTAACATAATCTTTATTTACTTCTGCAAACACACAATATTAAATAAAAAAAAAATCAACATACAGACATCAGTAATTAGAAAAATATTAATTATCTTCGTCGTCATCATCAGTTGTTCCAACGGAAAATCCTTTATAAAAACTGTGATATTGCGTTGGAATAATACCTTGTCTGCACAAATCTTGTAGGTCCTCATACTTTTCAGCGGAAATGGGTAAGGGTTTGTCATATGCACTTTTCAAAACAATTTGTTCCACAGTCAATCTTTTGCCTCTTCTGATAATCTTAATCATTTTAAAATCAGTATCATCTAAATCATATTTGAAGTATATATGTTTACTGTCTTCTTTACGGTACTGTAACCATCTTATTTTGAGCCAATTGACATTATTACCATCACAATCCACTTTAGCATTCTTGACTAATACCGTTTTTAGGTATTTAATATTTACAAAGTCATCTGTTCCCATTTCATGAACGTCATATCGATTTTTTCTGGAAGCTTTTCTTATAATTGTGTAGAAGCCGGATGGATGAAATATCGGTATATTCTTCTTAGACAGTTCAATAGTCGCATGGATATTATCTGCTTCCATTTGACTGTGCCCAGGTTCAAAATACTTTTGGTTAATCTCTGGTATATTGAAAGCCTCAACGCAGTACAATAATAGAGCTGAAATATATACATTACGACATTGGCTCGCACAAGTATCAGACATAAATGTAATGGGCTTACCATCAGCTTTCGTTTTCAGAAATTTCAACAAACATGACCCAATTTCAGTAGCCCCTTTCCTTCCAATACCTTCGTGCCAGCAATAACAGAACACGTTACGCTTTTCTGTCTCAAAATCCAGCATAGTAAAATTGTACATTGCAATTCGGCGTTTGTAATAAATTTGTTTTGAAGATGATGATGGGCAATTACAAATGGCCTCTAAGTCATATTCAGCAAAATGTATATCTCCCGATTGTGCTGACATTTTTGCTTCGTCACGATGTCGTCGTGCAGTAATTTTTCTCTCTAGGTGCTTTTCATACTCTTCTTTCTGCTTCTCTTTTTCCTCTGCGTTCAAATGTTGGAAAGTAAAACATTTGTCACACAAATCTTTTCGTTGTTTAAAGAAACCAATATTAAATTCTTTCTTGAAAACCACTCGGTAGTAAGCTATATCAACAGGTTCTCTTCGCTCTTCAGAACATTTAATTTTATAAAGCTCGTACATCTTTGCTACATTTAGATCCTGATCTAAAAACTCTTTTTTAGTGTCTTTTCGTGCATAGTGCGCTGGCATTCGGGGAAAAGATTTAATATGATCTCGAATGTACTGCCTGGTATCATCCGATTTTTTATTGTGTGGTGCGTGTTTTCCCCGCTTATCGGCTTCAACAACATGAGTTTCAAGCAATTTTTTGAAACAAAATCTAACAAAAGTTTCTGAGACACTCAAAGTTGCTAAGAAAAATTTCTGACATACTTTTTCTTTTTCTGTAGCTCCTTTTTTATTCAAGAAATATTTATTTGTCAGTTTTCTTTTGCTTTCTAAATTAGCAGTTCTTTTTGTTTGCGTAGGCACTCGATTCACCAAGCCTACAATATACTGCCTTTTTTGATCAATATTTTCAATATTCCAAAAAGATGAAAAGATTTCTAATCTGTCTTCTTCACTAAATTTGCCCGTGCATTTTTCTCTGCACATCCCCATACACTTCGGTTCTCCCAAAGATTTGCCTGGATTTAGAAAACCTTTACTTGAGAGGTAAGGTTCACCCTTTTGTCTTTTATTTTTTCTCACATTCTTCTTCCATTCATTTGGTTCCGCTTGACCTCTGCGTTTGCGTTTACGATTTTGATGACCAGGAATAAGCGATTCAATGCCAGCAACATCAGTAGTATTACATTCTATGTTTATGTCAACAGTTTCTGTAGTATCTGAATGAGCAACGTTTTGTGTTAATACATCATTAATTTGAACATTGTCTCCGAGTTCCGAAGTTGTAAAGTCACTTGATGATAAGATGCATTCATCTGGTGCAGGCACGCCATCATTGCTTGAATTGGATAAATATAAATCTTCATTTAATAAATCGACTAAGTCTAACGATATATTATTATTTTCCAAAGTTGAAAACAGTATGCTAGGTGACTGCTCAGGTTCATCAAAATCAGATAGTGTTACATTCTCTAAAATTGTTAACGTTGGTTCCTGAAAAAAAAAGAAGTATATTAAAAAAGTATTATAATAGATTACTTACACCTTATCCCGTAGCAATAGCACAATTAAAATTATATACTATTAGTAGGTATAGGGCAAACTTATTGCAATTCATCATGCTTAAAATTCAGTATGGTACACTTAAGTCTGCTTGGGAATCGAACTCCAAATAGTATGTTCAATGTAACATAATAACAGCAAAGATCCAAACATAATAATAATATGAAAGATGACTCACCTGATTGAAAATCTCATTAATTTCATTGTTCTGATCCTGAGATGGTTCTTTCGGTTCCAGGGACGCTAAAATCTTCCAATTTCGACTGTTTTTATTCATTTTATTGAATTTTAATATCACTTTCACTTAAAAATGCTATAACTACAAAGTAAAAAACGAAACGGTATTCTCCAAACTTCAAATTAGGGGCTCCCCGCACTACAAGTTTCAACTTGCTTAGACCTTACATCAACTTTTTGGTGCTATACTAACGTATGTTGTGAGACAGTAATATTTAACAAAGAAAACAGTACTGCCACACTGATGTAAATCGTATTACGTTGTTTTGGTTATTCATTCAAGCTATTTGTTTTATAAAAATGTTTGTGCCAATAAAACGTAACTAGATAAACGTTGTTTTGGCTCTTTGAACTTAGCGTCAAAACACAATGTCGTAAATCCTAAAACGACGTATAAGCTTTTACGTTCAAATGGTTCTTAAGATATTGTGAAATAAACAATTTTCTATGATTAAAAATATTGTTTTTGCAAATACGTTCTTATAGCGCTAGCAGATAGCAAAATAATTAAAACTAAATTAACGCTACTCATAATACGTTTTTCTGGTTCAATCAAAAGTGGTTCTTATGTTATTTCGTTATTTTGGAACTTGTGAAATATTGATTATAGCGTTACGTCGTTTTGGCATTTCATAAAGGACTACATTGTGATACGTTTTCTAAAAAAAAACGGTTTTTGATTTTTTTGTAGTTACGCTCATCTGGTTCTTATACCGCGAAATACTGTATCCTTTTGTATGACGTTGACAATTATTGCACATTTCGTGTGGAGCAAACGACACGACAGTTATGCCGGAAGGTAACAATATGAAATTGAATTTTGACGCAAACTTGGACCAACGTAGGCATAGTTAAAGACTCCCCCAACTCTATAACTGAGCCAGTAACTTTCATCGTCAATTTTCATAAGCTCAGTACAGCTTACAGAATTTGTCTTAAATATTTTGTCAAAGAAGAGTTTCTGTTCTGTTCGTCAAATATTGATTATAAAGGCCTTTATATTTAGTGGTAATTAATCAACTAAATACCTACAATTTATTCTTTTGGATTTAATAGCATTTTATTTCTAAACGAACAGGGTCTGTTCTATCCTGTTGTTGGAATTAAAAACACCAGTTTATATATTATATAAACTGGTGTTTTTATGTACCTCATGTAATGAAATGAAATGAAATGAATATAATTCACAAAAAATAGAGTATAACATAGGACTGAGGTGTTTAAATTTAGCTCTTCTATTTTGCCGTTATCCGGCATGTGAATTTGGCATTAATGGAATAATTCCAATCAAAATAAAAATCACTTAAAAAATTATAAAATGGATGGAATGTATACAATTAAAAATATAAAATTCAAAATTAATAATAAAAATAATGCATTTAAACATGTTATATTTTTGCAGCTATGTCAAACTATACAATTATATTAAAGAAATTAAATTAAATTTATTGTCATTAGAAAAAAATAAATAAATGTTATGGGTATAGAATATCAATTATTTTTAAAGCCTTAAGAAGTCTTTAAGGCAGTAAAACCTTTTTTCCAATAACCTTGTCTTGGTGTGTAGAAAATCTGTCGCCAAGCACATAATCCATGTCATGTAGAAAATCTGTCGCCAAGCACATAAGGGTGTGTTCCGGCAGCTGTCCTAAAGAGCCAGTGAAATTACAGGCAAATGAGACTTAAGAACTATGTCTCAAAGTGACGGGCACAGTGCAATTCGTGACTTGTGATGAAATGCATCTGTTATAGGCAGAGGTTAGTCCGCTCAACATCAGGGGGCTTCGTGCTTGTTCCGTCACAAAACATAAAAAAAAATTACACTGAATAAATGAAAAAAAACCGTAAATGTAAATCTTAAACTTAGGGAATATAAAAACCAAGTTTTATAGAGACCCAGATCAATTCCCATCAAATACTGGTACATTTATTTCTATTGGTTATCATTTTGCGTAAAAGTATAATTAGATCGCGACAGCCCAAACGTTTCTTTCATCAAACAATATGCCTATAACATTCCACAAATCTATTTCTACTTTTATAATCGACGTTGGTTCAACATGCGACTAGTTATTTAAGGAGCCACATTACATTACCAAGATCTTTTGAATTCAACAAGGTTCTGAATGAGAGCGCCATCTTAGATTACGTTCAGCTGAAAACCAGCAAATATATTAACTGGATAATAGCGTAGTGAGAGCCACGGATCTACTGTGTCGAGGACAATTTCTGCATGACAATAAAGGATAGGTGGTATTTTATTCAAGGCGCCTGCAGCTAGGAATAACCTGCAACTATTTTTACTGAATTTTGCTTGATTATGTTTTCTATTGACCTTATCCCCTCGTAAACGTAGGCCGTAAAAGTCTATCTTAAAGCCCAGTTTCGGTAAAAATGTGGTGGAAGTTAGCTGCAGTAGTATAAAATGTCGTGTCGCTTTAGAATCTTATACACCGAGTTCGTACCCCATCAGTCAGTTATTGGATTTTATGACAAAAAAATTCAGATGCAATACGGAGTCAGGACCAAGTAGACATTAGAGAGACCCTAGGCTAGACCCCTATAACATGGGAACAAACCTGGCTGAACCAAGGAGTTTAGACACACTTGCGTACCTCTTTAGGAACATAGTCTTGATGGTATTATCTAAGACATAATTAACATTCAATATCTTGGGTTGTGAAAGCAGATCAGCTGCCCCCCCAGATCACGCATTTCCACGTTTTCTAAGCTACCGGTAGAAGATACTCATTCACTGACAGGGGTAATTGTAACACCTAGTGTATTCGTATTCCACTTTATAAAAAACTCATAAGAAAATATCACAGTTTTTTCTTACAACGACCGTTTATAAATTAAAACAGTTGGTTTGTATGTCACTATGTCATTTCGGTGTGTCGTTGTTTACACAGCGCCGTCTGACAGTCGTTGACATAATCACAGATTAAGCGATAGTCGACATTAATGTTAGGTATGACAACTGGTGGGGATTCAAGGAATCCGTGGATAACGCGATTGTATTACACCTTTAACGACAATCATATGGAGCCATAAAGTACAGCGAGATTTATAAGGGTACGTACCATTTGAGTGAGATTCGCTAAAAACGCTAAAAACGATCACACTCCCAAAAAGTTTTCCACATGGGTCTTGGCGTTATTTTCGCCTTAAACGCTACATCTAATGTCAAAAGTGACAGAAGTGGCAAATTTAAGTGGCATTCTTAGCGTTCTTATCCAAAAATGGAACGGGGATGACAGTTACAAACGATCACGTGATCACAACCACAGATAAGATAAGATAAGATAAGATAATCATTTATTTGCATAAAACATGAGTATAGACGCAGAATGTGATCAAAATTATCGAAATTTACGTTCTTAGCGACTAATGGAACATACCCTTAGTACTTGCAGACCAACTCGCAACATCGACCGCGTACAGTTTTAAATTTTATGGCGTTTCATAGAAAACTACCTGGTATTATGATCTATGTTCTATCAAACGAATCTATATGGCGGCTATATTAAAGGCGTGAAGTAGTTACTAACACCAACCAAGTCTCTAACGGTTGTACGATTTTAGTGGAAATTGTAAGGAATTAAATCGTTGCATTGCGTTAGTTGGAAATATTGCCTTTTTGAGTTTTTGCAGTTAGCGGTGGTAAAGTATTATGCGTTCTGTTTCAGTGCAATAAAATAACTTTGTTCGAGTTCCTAGCGGTATTTGAACGCGCAGTTTCTTCTATATGGACTTATCAAACGCTACGTGAGTTCAGCATGAGATGTTTTTGTTCTCTATATCGGCAGACAATACATGTTTCTTGCTTAATCCCTACTGACATACTATATCCAGGCTGTAGCCTAATAATCTCAACTTTACCGTCGCTGTTATCATTATTGTCTGCTGCTCATATGGGGTTTGTACGTACATATTCCCTCCTCCGTCATATGCACTTATTTAGTTGTTTAAATATACATATAAGTATGGCAATATAATCTGCATTTATTAAGGTTCATCAGGTTAGTACAAGTAGCTAATGAGAATTTTGACATCATCGATTACTTTGTAAACGAGTAAACATGAAGCAATGACACTAGCACGATGTGCAGCGTGTTGTACATTACATATTATATCAATAAATCAAATAAAAGGAAATCCACGACAATGGTAGGTATCACTTCTAATTTATGCTCTAATTCATGGTAATTTTAACGAATTTTGAGTTATTTCAACATATAAGAAATGAAATTAATTAATTTACGAAGTAAGCAATTTACAACAGAATATTTACATAAAAGGCACATGAGACAGATATAGAAATAATTGCTTTACATCATAAATTGGTCCCCCCCATATGAGCACTGAGTGAGAAATAAATGTCGTCTAGATACATTGAGAAAGGTGTAGATTTAATGAGAATGATATATGTCTATTTATACGCCGAGCTGCAATTATTCCGATTTTGAGCATTACATTAATGTCTTCATTACATAGATACTTAAAGAAATAATCCGATTTTATTTTTATTTGTAAAAGTCATTAAATTTATATTCATTAAAAAATAATGTTTCCTCGATTTTAATGGCCACCCACCTCCCTGTACTTGGTGTATAAGGTATATACACACTACCCACCCTTTTGTTGATTTTGACGTCAAAGGTTGAGCTCGGCGTGTCAAGGCTATTCGGTTACCGCCCTTACGGTAATTTATCGTTTTATGATGTTAGATAACAAGTGTGTACGCGGCTTAATAAAATTAAGACGTTGTTTGAGACGTTTTTATGGAGGATTGGATGTCGAGGTGGCTTTTATGGCTGGGAACTAGAGTAAAAGTACATATAATGTAGAGAGTTGGTGTAAAATACCTATAATATAATATATAACTATGTATAATAACTATAACTATGTACCAATATAACATTAATAATGTCCCTCTGGAACGTGTGGAGTTCATTCGGGATTTAGGGTTAACGTTGGATAGAGAGTTAACATTTAATACTCATATTAATGATGTATGCACGCGAGCTTACAAAACCTTGGGTTTTGTCATGAGACAAACCGCTCGATTCCGCAACAGACATACAATTATAGCCTTATATTATGCGTATGTAAGAAACATATTAGAGTATAACTCGATAGTTTGGGATCCACACGAAAATAAATATAAGCTTATGATAGAGAAAGTCCAGAAAAAGTTTGGTAGGTACCTATATAAGAAGATGTATGGATATTACCCATATATGTATCCGTCCCTTTTTGTAGCAGGTATGTTGGGAATCAACACATTAGAGCTGAGGCGTAAATGTGCTATAATGATCCACTACTCCCTGCTACTCAATAATAGGATAGATAATCCATCCACCTTGTCACACTGTTCCCTATTTGTACCAGATCGAGTACGTCCACGGCGTGCGGCGAGCGCGCGAGCTTTGCTTACAACCCCACCTGAGTGGTTGGTCCGCACGCAGACTGCTCATTATGCACCCACAGCCCAAGCAGTAACATTACTGAACGCTCTGATTGCTCAGGAACCGGAAGTAGATATATTCCACTCACATCTAAATGCATTTTTAGATTATTCTATTCGTTTTTTAAGTGTGTAGTGTACTTGCAATGTGTAAATGTCTTATTGTGTGTCTTGGTAAGAATACTGTAAGCGCAATAAGTAATTGAATAAATAAATAAATAAATAATACAATATTAGATTGGTGCTTGGTTCTTTTCACCCATCCAGTGTGGTCCAACCTGTGACCACGATTAAAAACCTCTGGATAAAAATAATCTTAAATGTGTATAAGATTAAAACTATTAAATTATTAAAATACTATGGGGAATACAAGTGGAAACTAAAGTAAACATTAAAAAAGTATTATTTAAGTACCTTTCAATTAACAATAACAATAAAAAAGACACTTTACTTGCCGTTTATGTTGTCATATTGGGTAATTATTTTTTAATACCGGATAGGTTATCCTTCCACCACTATCTCACCTGATAGTAAGTGATGATGTGGTCGAAGATGGTGTTCAGGCTAACCTAGAATTACTGGTTTTAAAGGACAGCTGCCGGAACAAACCGTTAGGTGCTTGGCGACAAGTTTTGTACTTGAGGGTGATAGCTAGCCAGGCGGGCAATCGCAAAATGTCTATGACCATGCTATAACGACTGCTATCTGGAGAAGAAAACCGGGACCGACCGGCTTAAAGTGCCCTCCGAATCACGGAAGCGCAGTCAGATGTCATAAGCGGTCATCCAAGTCATGACCGCAGCGGACGTTGCTTAACTTAGCTGATCTGTTAAGAATGCCTAAGAAAACTTCGCTACGAGTGTTTCATTATTATTTTTTCTAACCTGTTTTGATATTTCTCTTGAATATTAGCCTTGCCTTGTATATCAAGAAAAAAACTGTGAAACCGACTTTACAAAATACAAATTTACGAGTGAAAAAATGATAGTAATTTGCGGGATTCGAACCCGCGTCCATCCACACCTATAGCCGGGGTATGCTTTGACCAACAGAGCTAACATTAGGACTAAAAACTCTAATTTTTGGTCTCGTTCTTCAACAATCGTATGGCGATGGAATCGAATCCCGCACATGAATATAATTTTTTCTCTCGTAAATTAATCCGCAGAGCATATTATTGCAAACATAACAATGTGAAACCAACGTTTGATTTTCAACAGTAACATGTGGGACAGGTACTTCTCAACTAAAAAGTAGACTGGTTATTTAACATCAATTACATTTTTTCAACAAGTTTTTCTTTCCTTCCGCAAACATTCTATCATAAGCCGTACAGATTTCAAAACCAACATGTGCTGTGTTTATATATCGGTGTAACACAGGAAAGGTACTGTAAACAGTGTGGTACTTATCTCACAATAGGAATGCTTATACGCGTGTTAGTATCTACTTGTAGGAGAGGCTGACAGTGCAATTGAATAGTTTTAAAACCATCCAGTTTTTAAAGCGGAAACTTAAAAAACTAAACGAAGTATACTTATGAAAGGTTTTTTTATAGCAAAGTAATGATTTCACCCAGCGAATCGAGATCTTTGTAGTGAATTGGAGGCTTGAGCAATTTTATATTATGTTTGTATTTATTTTGGTATTTTTGTCCGCTGATAAAATAATTGTGAGTGTAGTCCGATTTTAATGCAATTTGGTAGAACTAACCTCTGCCTATCTATAGGCAGATTCATTTCGTCACAAGTAACGAATTGCACTGCGCCCGTCACCTCGAGACATAGTTGTTAAATCTCAGGTGCCTGTAATTTCACTGGCTCTCAAGGACTGCTGCCGTAACACACCGTTAGGTGCTTGGCGACAGCAGCGATTCGAACCATGGACCTGCTGCGCGGCAGTCCATAGCCAATGCCACTGAGCCATAATTGCTCTTTACAAATTATTGGACCCAAACATTTTTGAATATGCATCAGGCGTGAAATCGTAAGAATCTGGTTCGATTTCCGTCCAGGACAAAAATTTTGTACTACAATAATTTGTAAATGTGAGTTTCGCTTAGCATCTGATAGTGCTTGTACTTGAATAAAAAAAAGTTGTTATAATGTATATAAAGAACATGTTTGACAAAATTTAAAACATATTATCACCTGCAAGGATTTTTTTAACACTACGTATCAAATACTACTCGTTGTATTAAAACATTTACTGATTGGAAGTAGTACTAATGCTTTGAAAATAAAATAAGTTAACAGAATTAGTGTTTTATTTAAAACTAACAAAATTAAATTCAAATAAAAAATATTTATTTCTTTTTTTTTGTTATATTTTACACTATATTACGGTGTTATAGTATTATTTTTATAGGAGCATTGACGCATGCTAAGCGAAAACATAGAAATTATTACGGATGGAAAAAGATAACTTCCAGCGGGACTTGAACCCGCAACCCCCAGAATACCGTCCTGGTGCACTACCAATTGTCCATCCGTAATAATTTTTACGATGTTATATTCATATATTTGATACGTGGGGACGTTTTTCTAGACAAACAACAAAACATCGACTTAAGCTCTAAGAGCAAAGCTTTATCTGCAATTTCACTTGTCAAACACCAAGAATTCTGTTATTCCATTATACGCTTGTTCACCAATACGGCGGCAGACCATAGTGAAGTGGCATAAGTAAACTTAAACACAAAATATTAAATACCTTATCCGGTATGACTGGTAGATCCCCGTCCACTAATGTTTGTCCACACACACTTGAGTACATATTAGATTTAGTGAACTCTGTGTAATGTCGTCAAGGCAATCTGGTACTAAGGTGCAAACCAACCCAGTTGAGAAATAATTCAGATCGGCTAACTAATACTTAAAAGCTCGGTAGGTTGGAGTTGGTCTAGCAGAAGCTTCTTCATTACGTGCATGTTGACGAAACTAAATAAATAAATGGTTATTTTTAAAACTAATTAATTTTTCAAATTCATAAAAAATCCTAACTGATTTAAAACATGACAATGATTTGCAGTGAAGGTCTGAGAAGGAAGAACCCATCGTTTGACGAAGCTTATCATCTAGAAATAATCCATTCTATTGTGTATATGTACATTTAAAACTATCTACGTGTTTTTAACCATGGTTGAACGTATTTGTAACCTTTATTACTGAATAAAACATTTGTTATTATTATTATCTACATGGACTTGAAATACTAAGAAGAGAGCATACTCCCTTCTCAAAGGCCGGCAACGCATCCTCGAGATCTCTGCTGTTTGGGCGTCGGTGATCACTTCCCACCAGATGAACTGCTGCTCGTTTGCTCGCCTATACCATAAAAAATAGTCAATTTCACAGGAGCAATGCAACAACCATTGCAGCTACGACTAAATTGCTATCGACAGGAACATCATATATCATATTATTTTATTCCGTATATTCTTATGATAATTTCTCCATAATTGGCACAAGACATTCACAATATCTGTCGCTATAATTAGCAACAATACTTCGAAAGTAGGACTGGTTACATGCGGTCAGCAATACGCAGACGCATAACTGGAGCAACACGGAAATACGCGGGACTGAGTAAATCATGGCGTGTTTGACGGAAAGGAATTCTGTGGTGATTCACACGTTCACTGTATCAGCCGGATCATCCACTGCTGAATAGCCTCCCCTATTAAGGGGGTATTTGCCATAATCCCCACGCTTGGCAGGCGGCTTGCGGATCGCAGTGTAAGATAGCAGTTCTTTAGAAGGCGCTGCTGCACACCTTCCAGTATTTTCCCTTAGTCGCCTCTTACGACACCCACGGAATTATATGGGGAGGTGCAATTCTAACCCAGTCCCCCACGGGGAGTTCCTCACGTTTACCAACTGAAAATTTGCACAGGTAAATACCATTAATGCATCATCGTATTAACCTGTATGAAACTGATGTTTCTATTAGATTAAATATTTGCCTAATTACAAAAGATTTAGACAGACTGAGGTCAGTCACACATTTACAACACATTTAAAATTCAATAGTCCAATGTAAATTTGAATTTTCACAATATGTTGTAGATTTTAAGTGCGGGATAATGAAGGCTACTTGTTGGTTGGCAGGCAGTTTGTTTTCTACCACGCTTCTGAAGATTTTCATCCAGTTTTTAATTTAGGCGTAGAATAGCCTATCGCAATCTTACAGACTTACAACATCTCCAGGTAAAATAGTAACCACTATGAACCACCTGAAGCTAAGTTATATTATGGAAGATGTTGCTTAGCCTAACCTAGAATGAATTAACTAACTTTAAAAAGTATTAACCGCAGCAGATGTTGCTTAACTTAGTTGATTAGTTCAGACTTGACAACGACTAGGTATGAAACGCTACGAGCGCTTCAGCTTTTACGAACACAGGAAGGGTAAGATAAGCATTTGTGTTCACCATGCTGTGTTTCAGATTGATCAACAGTGAAGCTAAAGGATGGTTTCAGTACAGGTCAAAATACATTACTGAGTATCTTAAGCAAGTATAAGCAAACAGTTCTCGGATGAGGAATATAAGGACTGTTCCATATCCTTCAATTTTATTTTATAAAAGGCGAAGAACATTTATCAAAGGCGCATTACACCCCAACCAAGAAGAAGCAGTGATGGCTCAGTGGCATTGGCTATGGACTGCCGCGCAGCAGGTCTATGGTTCGAATCCCGCCGCGGGCTTGAGCTTCACTGCATGGTGGAAGGGCATTTTGTGAATGCCCGCCTGGCTAGCGACCACCCTTAAGTAGAAAATCTGTTGACCAGCACCTAACGGTGTGTTCCGGCAGCTGTCCTTGAGAGCCAGTAATTCTAGGTTAAGCCTGTTAACACCTTCGACCACATCATCACTTACTATCAGGTGAGATTGTGGTCGAAGGCTTTATCAGCAATAAAAAATCCCCAAATGAACAAACAGAATACAGCTACTGCTAATGCCTGCAAGGGTGCTACGTGTGCAAAACAGGGCTTTTGACGTTAACCGAAAGTGAGCGGAAATACTATCACAAAAGCATTCCCAACTGGTTTGCGTCAGAAAGGTGGCTGGCGATAAAACCGAAGCATCATTTTAAAACAAAATTTTATACCAACCCCACATACTGGGACACGGGTAGGAAGATGATAATGTCTGTGCCAAAAAACACGGTCTTCATTGTAGCTCTAATGAGACGAAGTCGGGCTCTATCACGGAGGCTGAGATATGAAATGTAAGGTCTCTAAAGTCTCTCTAAAAGGACAGAACTGTCCTGTGCTTGTTGAGACACAGTTTTCTTGAATTAAGACTCTAGAGGGACGTTGATACTTCAAATGTCTTTATTATAGTGATATGATACTATCTTGACCCTAATGTATCGAAATGCCAATATCCGCGTTCTCCTATTGGTCACACTCCTCCTACTAAGCCTTCGTTACGTATACATATATAATGCAAGGGAATAGCTAGACCAGCACAAAAGTACGGTAGATATACATATATTTGTGTATTACCAAGTGATTGTGATAAATCTTACTCAGGGCAGCAAATCTAGGCTCAGTGATTGTAATGATCGGAAATCCTCGATCTCCAGCGCTTAGTTTCGGATCGAGGGATATCACCAATTACAGTGCAGTCAAGGACCAAGACTGGGGTTGCTGGAATTGAACCTAAATGACCACGGCAATGCACCGTGAAGGATTATTTTAGCTGAATTGATCTTTAATAAGTATATTTATGGGACAAACAAGGGGTGAGAAGACTATAATATAATACATTGAACAATATGACTTTTCTAAACGGAGTAGTGTTTTCTTGAGTATTATAGAAGTGCTAATCCATGGTTTGAATCGTACCGCAGACTTCAGCTTCTCTGCAGAGTGATAATGCATTTTGCGAATGCCCGCCTGACTAAATACCTACCCACACTCAAGTAGAAAATCTGTCACCAAGCACCTAATGGTGTGTGTGTTCCGGCAGCTGTCCTTGAGAGCCAATCATTCTAAGTTAGCCTAAACAACACCTTTACTTACCATCAGCTGAGATCGTGGTCAAAACGAGTAAAAAAACCTTTTTCCGATGTTAGATCCAAATAATTTTTTTTTTTATTTAAGTTTAATTTGCGAAAGGTTAAAGAATAGACCAGAATATAAACTCTTATTTAGAAAACGCTTCGAATAAGATATAGTAAAACACCTGAATATACTCCTAACTTGACGCTTTACGCTGTATTTTACTCTTAAAGACCAAAAATCCCACGGTCTAAAGGTGTAAAACATAAACAACCCAAATTACCCAAAGTGTAGAAAGCGATCAGGGTTGTCCAAACAGGGCTTTCGCTGTTATAAACCTTCTTATTGTGTTTAACAGGGCTACCATTGTGTTGGTCTTTCGAGCTGCCACTGTCAACTGTCAGCGAAGTAGGAAGCCCACGCGCAAGAGTTGACATGCGATTGGATATTAAGTTATAAGCTGTTAGCGATTTTGCAATTAAGACTAGAAACTGAACAGTGAAATTGACAATGAGGTAATTTTGTACGTTTCAAACGTAATGTGCTACTTAAGAACATAAAGTATTCTTATTAGACTAAGAAATTTTCAGTGATAGTTCAGGAACTGTGACCGGTAGATGGCATTAGACACTTCTGCCTACCCCTTCAATGGATACAAGCGAGACGATTTGTCTTAAACTATGTGTAACATAATCATGGACTATCTAGCCACTAATAGTATTTGTGGAAAAACTTCTCTATTTACTTGAAATATGTTTGTATCAACATAAAATTTCCGATAAAGATATCAAAATTGTGTTGTTTATTATACTATGTTGTTGTTTGATAAGTTTCTCACAAAGCTACTTCCTACTTATTGCAGACAAAAAGCAGATTAACTTTTTTGTTTTATAAGTATGCGTTTTTATGTTAAATGTATGTGAAGTGAACTGTATTTCTCAAGCCCTTCATCATCAATAACAGCTGAAAGACGTTCATCGTTAAACAACGGCTTCCCAATTTGAAGTTTATCGTTATCGTTTTTTTAATATATATTATAAGTTGCTCTAATTTGCTTTAATATGATCATAAAATATTTATATTTTTCTCACCAATTGAGGAGTACATTCAAATATAGTTGCGAAAGAAGATTTTTGAAAGCCGGTGTGACTGGAAACTTACCTGAAACAAATTATTTTTATTATTATATTTACAGTAAGTTGATTAAATACGTATGTAAAAAATCTACATAATATTACAATCATACTACTAGTAATAATAGTACAAAAGTAGCATCCTTGTTTTTTACGTTTTGGTAATTTAAGTACCAGCGGCATACTTTGGATGAGGCTTGAAATCATCTTCTTTTTTATTCCGTACGATGTGATGGAGCGCGCTTACCCAGAAGATTCACTCGCGTTTTGAAGACCCCCATGTACTTAACCGGAAACACAGACTCAGGCAGGGTGTCCCATTCCCTAGCGGTTCGTATGATGAACGAAGAAGCAAATCGCTTCTTTATTATGGAACATCCACCATATAACGGTGGCGCTTCTGAGTATCCCTGGATGTCCGATTATAGAATGGGGATGGCGGAATCATATCATGCAGTTCCGTGGAACATCTCCGTACATTAAATATTTTTCCCTTGAGCATGATATTGATTGAACATATTTTTATAACTTTATCTCATTTTATAACTTTTCCCCGCTAGCTGTACCTAATAGATTCGCATACAACAATCGCTTTCTCCTGTAACTTTCGCCGTATGAGTAATTGAATCACCGCTCTGCTAACATTGATATATGTCTGCAAGATACGTGAACAGATTTAAGAATTAGCTCCGGAGATTTATGTTGTACTTCCCATTCCTCATCAGGAGCACTCGATGGTGCTATTAGTGATCGAATCAATCGACAAGATGAGTTTGTAAACAGATCATCTTGTTGGGACTGCGAGTGGAGAACTGAAAGGGGTGAACTGTTTAATAATTTGGAAGATGTTTAGTGGATTGTTGGGTGCTCGCGCGTTTACCGATCAGCTGATGTTTTTACTGATATATTACCTATTCTATCTAATTGTATTGTGAGTGATTATAAACACCGTAACGTACTGTGCATCATTCTCATTGCGCTCATAAAAGTTATTTTTTTTTACTAACGATACTCGTCACTCTTTTCAGGCATAGCCAGTTTTTTTAATGCCTGATACGTTAGCCTTTGACCACTATCTCACACGATGGTAGGAGATGATGTGGTCGAAGATGTTATTCAGGCTAATCTAGGTACTTGGCGACAGATTTTCCACTTGAGGGTGTTAGCTAGCCAGGTGGGCATTCGTCCTACCACCATGCTATAACGACTGCCATCCTAAGACGACAACCGGGACCGACAGCACGGAAGCACTCAGTAGTATTGTCACCAGCGGTCACCCATCCAACTCAAGACTGCAGCGGACGTTGCTTAACTCTGCTGATCGGTTAAGAACAGCTAAGAAAATTTCGCTACGAGCGCTTAAAACTTTTAAGTTCCTAAGCAGAAACCTTGTATAATATCATCACTATAATATACTTAAATACTTAGCATTTCATCATCATCATAATCGTCATTTACCTCCCTACTACAAAAATAAAAATTTCAATTCGATTCGATAGATATAGCATGGTTATGGGTAAAGGATGCTGACAACTCAGAGGAAAACGAGATCAGATCGACTGACGATACATCGATATACGAGTAACTTCAACTTTGTAACTCGAAACACGGAGCGTGCAAACGACTCGCTTTACGCTGTGCCATTTTTCTTGGACACAAGTTCTACTTCCGCGTATATAATCTATAATTTTACGGATACCATTGAGAAACAAACGTAATTAATTTTGTGTAAGTTCTTGTTTGTTTTTTGAGAATCTGTTACAAAGAAATACAGTGCTTACGAGTGATTACGCGAATGCAAAAACTTTTCTTAATTCCTATTACCCAAGTACTCGTAATTCAATTACTGTATCTTAACTTTAAAGCAGTCAGGAGCAGGAGTATAAAATTCAAGTATCAGGTGAGTAGCAGGCTATACTATGAAATAATACTAGCAGCTTCGTTATAATTTTTAGTTTCTTCTTAGTAATAAAAGTAAACGGAAATAGAATGTTCTCGAATCTCGTACAATAACTAGGCTTCTAAAACTTTATAAAATTAAATCAATAAAAATAACCCTTGTCACGATATTTTGGTTTAACACACCATTCTGATAAGTGAGGTTGAAAGGGTATCGGTCTGCCTGGATATTACCATAAACTTCGCAGTACATACATGATTAAAATGTAAGTAGTTTAACAGATTTAATAGTTTCTATAACATTAGTTCCTGGTGACTCATTAGCTTTTTAATTTGTTAGAATCATCGACCTACACAACGCGATAAATTTTTAGTTTTTGTTCAGTATATCAGCTGTCTTATTTAGTATTTATTCGACTTGAAAACTGAGCGAAAAAGATCGTAAACTCATATTCTGCAGTGGCAGGTGAAATTATCTAGTATAGTGATTGTAAATTGAAACACTTAGCCATTTGTACACAGAAGAAGTGCCAGTGCCACTTTCTGACAGGAGAACCAGTAAAAGTGTTCTGAGGAAGAAATATCTGTTGTATTCTACACTTTAAATAACATTGGTTATCTCTCTACGGTCGTTTCTTCATTGCTGAAGGTCGTGGTCACTCTTGGCTAAGTAGGATCGGACAAACTGTTTCCATTGATTTCGGTCCGTGGCCTTCCTCACTGCGGCATAGAATTTAGACGAAGGAGTCGTGTCCCTGATCTGGTCAGACCATCTAGTTGGTGACCGTCCTCTTTATCTCTTTCCTGCGGTGTTGCCAACTATAACCAGTTTTTCCAGGCTACCGTCACCTTTCCTGATTATCCTCCAAAATACGTGAGAATGCGCTAATGACATAGTGTGGACAGACGAGTCTCAATTTTTAGTTGCGTAAGAATTGATGCATTGGTCCGCTTTGCAGTCCAGGGTATTCTTAACATGCGCTTCCAAAACCACATCTCAAATGCATCAATCCTTTGTCTCTCTCTTGCTCGGATGGTTCATGTTTCTACTCCGTACAAAAATATTGGAAAAACCAAAGCACGTACAAGATTGTGTTTGTAGAAACGATGATATATGTGTCGATTGTTTATCTACACGAGCAAAATTTAAAACCAAAACGCGCTCTCTGTTTTTAACTTATAACTGCGACGTAATAACATCAGGTCTCCAAAAGTAATGTACTAAAGTAATTGAGCGGTTATACATATCGAGGTACAATACGATTTGTGTCGGGTGTCTGCAGACGGGCGTCAGACCACTGGTGTTGAGTTACCGTGCCTTATACGCGATACTCACGGTCACGGTCAAAGTTTACTGACTGCCACTTTATTTTGACCAGCGACAATGAGTCAGACTATTTGGGCCTCCTACATCGTTTCAGTATTTGTTTACAGAGATCCTCAGTCACCCATTGGACGGTTGTCTTTCATAGACAGATTGCCAAATAGCCGTATAGAAAAAAAAATTGTTTACAGATATATACAACATCCATCCCAATACGATGGTTAAAGAACGATAGGAAAAAAATGAGTTCTGACTCATTGTCATGTTAGATCAATTGGTCAAAGCATAGCCTGGCTAAAGAGGTGGATAGACGCGGGTTCGAATCTTGCATATGACTTAAATTTTTCCTCTCGTAAATTTGTAATTTTGTAATTTGTTGACAGAGTTATTTTGAAGTTAATAAATCCATGTTTAGATTCCACGACTACGAATAGTGGTCGGGGTTCGACGACGACAAAAATAATTTTATTACTCGGTTTTAAAATAATTATCTTCAGATGCCGCTGAAGACAGAGGAGCATTGTTGATGGATTAACTTATACCTATACATAATTATATTTCTCAATAATAGGTACAGATAACACCTTACTACTTTTGAAAGCGCTTTCCACCATATTTTACCAATATAGTTGCAGCTACTACTGCCTACCTAAGCGAAAATATTTTATATTTATTTTTGTTTTACTGTATGACATTTACACCCACACTAAGACATCGTGTACAAACGAGGCCTACGATTCAAATGCAGAAACATTATTTACTGTGGAGGGACGTGCCTTCGTGAGTGAATAAGTATTTACCTAGTTACATATTTTATTTCATTCGCATTAGTACTTTTTCCCGTGGGATGCCTGGCTAGAATGTTACCGCCATATCTACCCGTTGATGTCGTAAGAGGCAACTAAGGGTAACACACTAGAAGGTGGGTAGCAGCGCATTCTGAGGAACTGTTATCTCACACTGCGATTCCCAAGACGCCTGCCAAGCGTGAAAATTATGGCAAACCCTCATATTGGGGTAGGCGATGTGCAGTGGACAATCCGACTGATACAGTACAGTACTTTTTAGTTCTACTTCTTGATATCGACGCTTTCAAATTAACTTACTACTATGAAATCACATGAAATAAATAATACTTATGTTTTAAGGCTACCGGATAATTCTTAAATGAAAACATAATATCCAATTGGTAATAAAAACAAATTGGTATAGATCAGTTTACATTTTATTATTGTTTATTATTCTTGAAACCTAACAGTTCGATTCTGCCTTCTCGTTAATGGAGTCTAAAGTTACGTTACTACATTTTTGAATTAATTTACATTAAGTTGTTACTTTCAATACGTTTTATTAAATAGTATACCTATTTCTATTGATCCCATTTTGAAAATACATTTTAAACTTTGTGAAATTGAGTAAATGTGATCTAGAAAACTACCGAACCGATTATGATAGCTACAGCTACTACCTATTCTATAGCCTATAGAAGGATATGGTTATCGTTTATCTGTATTAACTAGTATACCTATACTATCTATCTACCTATGAAATGTTATGGTTTGTTATGAATTTTTTATTGCTAAATGAAATCCACAACATTTTGAAATTATTAAAAATATTTTTTGTATATGATGTAACTAAATATGTATGCTTTTTGGAATTTTCCTTTATCTGTGCTTCGTTCATTACTTGAACGTCTTATACGTTGCTTTCTAGCAAATTTTAAGATTGTGAGTTCACGTGAAGTACCCTGTAGGTTTTGATTCCCTTGCGAGTGTCGATAATTTGTGGCATAAACGGCTGTATCTTTTGATTAGAAGATTTTTACACAGCTCCAAGGGACAGTAGACCTGAGTATTTGACATTAATTTCAACTTGTTACCTCCACGCGTTTCTGAAAATAAGGTTCTAGACAGACAGACTGACAGACGGACAACAAAATGATCCTATAAGGGTTCCATTTTTACCTTCTGAGGTACAGAACCCAAAAAAATCGTAAGTGAAAAGGTTTTTGCCTACATTTATTCTATGCTACTCATATATCTTAGCTTTCTTTACGGACATAGTTGCGGGCATATCAGTTAGTTTTTATGGTAGCTAAGTCGGTATTGAATATTTCATTAGGTTATTTGATATCATAATACTCTACTATATAATTCACAAGCAATTTGTGATGGAAATCACACATGCCAATAAGAATGAACATCAAGATAATATATTTAGATGTTTTTGCTATGTAGGTGGCATTGTATCGATATTAGTATATTGCGTATCAATGAATACTCAATGAAGTTATTGATATATTTTGTATGATAATTTAATTTGTGATATTTTATTATAAGCGTACTCTCCCGCGGTTTCGCTTGTAGGGCCAAATAGTGTTTACTTATGTTATTAATAGTATTGCTAATAGTGCGATCAGTTCACGGCTTAAGAATATAAGGGGAGGTTTTCTGACGGATCAAGCACAAGGCCCACCGGATGTTAAGCGGACTACCCTCTGCCTATAACTGATGCATTCTGTCACAAGTCACAAATTGTACTGCGCCCGTCACCTTGAGACATAGTTATTAAGTCTCATGTGCCCTTAATTTCACTGGATCTCTAGGACTGTTGCCAGAACACACCGTTTGGTGCTTGGTGACAGATTTTCTACTTGATACTCCTGTTGGATTTCGTTATTGTCGACTTAACGGAATAAAATGCGCCTAATGACCAGCATGCTCACGTTATGGCTCTCTTTACCCAAAAAGTGTGGGGCTTCTGTA
This sequence comes from Plagodis pulveraria, assembly GCA_963890685.1. Classification (NCBI taxonomy): domain Eukaryota; kingdom Metazoa; phylum Arthropoda; class Insecta; order Lepidoptera; family Geometridae; genus Plagodis; species Plagodis pulveraria. The sequence continues at coordinate 24,408,833 of OY982967.1, forward strand.
ATATCAACGAGAGCATTCCCAAGGAGGGTTAAGCCCTTTTTATTCTGTGCTAACGTCCGAAGTTAAAGCCTAATTATGTCCATTTGTTGTTCAGGAAAACATATTTTCATATATTGTGTTGGATAGAGAAGACATATTGTACCGACCCCATATTTCTAGAATAAGGGCAGGAATGAGTAGGTATGTAGCTAATAATAACAACCCAATAAACGTTTCATTGTGGTCAAAGACAATCCCAAAAAATATTTATAAGTATTAACGGGACTTAATCGCGATAAAAACATGTATAAATTTATTTACCTCGATCGCGATTAAGTCCCGTTAAATACTTATAAATATGTGTTCAAGTCGCGAAAGTCTTAAAGTTACTAATCCCAAAAATACTATAAAAAGCTATCAATATGAATCATTCAAGGTTCTTGGTCCTACTCTTGGTATTGAGTCTATAGAGTTGTGTTAAACTCATGAAGGAATTTGTATAGTAGGGATTTCACAATAGTCCAAAGTCTGGTACTGTACTGTAGCTGGCAATAGGTCAATCAATTTTTACATGAGACTCAAACAAGTCTGATGTAACATGATTGTTTAGGCGCCTGCCGATAAGAACACGTTACAATATTTTTATATTATAAATTATTTATCATATCTGTCTTTTTATTACCAATTTATTGAATATTTTCCAGCATTATAAAGTAACCTAATTATCCAAAGTCAAGTGATTTATGAAAAAAAAACTAATAAATAACCCAAATTATCCCAGTCCACCATTGTGGGGTGTCGGGTTAGAAATGCACCTCCACATATCATCCCGTGGGTGTCATAAGAGGCGACTAAGGGAAATTTAATGGAAGGTGGGCAGCAGCGCCTTCTAAAGAACTGCGATCCCAAGGCGCCTGCTTAGTGTGGGGATTATGACAAATACCCCAGATGGGGGAGGCTGTGTTCAGCAGTGGACGAGTCGGCTGTTAAAGTACAGTACAGGTTAAAATTGCACCCCGCTATATATCTCCCTATCGTTAAAGGCGATTAAAGGAAATATACCAGGAGTTGAGCAGCAGCGCCTTCTGAAGAACTACCATACGTGGAAATGATGACCAACCCCTCCCTTAATGACGGAGGCTGTGAGACGGAGTGTTCAGCAGTGGCCAATCCGGCTGATAAAGGTAACCTAGCACCGAATCACGGCAGCCTTTACTTCCATAATACATATAATGTACAGACACGCTTCAGTAACAGTTTCACAATAGTATATACATAAGTATTCTAAATCGTGACTGATATCTTGATTTTGTATTGATTGTATGCGCATGAATGAGAATGATATGATTTGGAATAGACTGATTTTCTATTACCGTTATGTCGTAGAAGGCGACCACGTTACGAAGGCGTTATGTATGGTGGTACTGTTTTATTTACGCGAGGCTTGAAAGTTGTTATTTGGCGCGAGTGCTTTTATTTCAAATCTGAGGAAGCGAAAGATTCTAGGATTGATCTTAAGCAGTGATAAAGCTATCACTGCTTCAAAATTGCAACTGCAATATTAGTATAAATATATTACCTAAACGTTTCTAAAAAAGCATTTTATAGTCCGACCAATTGCAACAATTTTTCCGTGCTAACCAGATTATGCCGTGTAATATTTTTTATTAAACCGCACGTGGTTGTTAAATGTTATTTACTATAAACCCAAAAAAAAATTGGTGGGTCCGAAGATACTAAAAAGTTGTAAAGCGTGTTTAGGCAGTTTAACGCGATTACACGCGAATTAATTCAAACAGGAAAAAACAAAAGAATCTCATAACACTAACGTATGTATGTGAATTCGAGGTGTCATATCGTAACGAAGTGCGAATGAATGACTTATCTACATGGGAACTGTGAATGAACAGATTGTAATGAATGGATGAACAGATCAATTGCTATGTTTATTTATTTTATTTATTTATTTATTAATAATAACAATAGCTAACTTACAGTACTAAACCAAAGTGCTAACTATTTTAGATTTATAAACATGAACTTTAAACACATTTGCGATGGTCCGTATTGTGTCAAAAAACACATCTACATCCTGGATCTGCGTGGTAGCGTTAAGAAGAGCCAGCGCGCGTTGTGTAGGTGCATTCCTGGCATAGCTCGTTCTTGAGACAGGACAAAGAAACAAATTATGCCTACGACGTTCACCAGAGCGGATATAGGTGTCGGGAACGAATAATTTAATAGCGCTTAATACAGTTGGATCGACTATCTTACCGTGCAGTATCATACAGTAGTGAATGACAATACGCATATGCCTTCTGAGTTCCAGCGTCTCTAAGCTAACCATACCTAATACAAATAAGGATGGATACATAAACGGATAGTATCCATACATTCGCTTATAAATATATCGTGCAAATTTCCGCTGAATTCGCTCTATCAGTAACGTATACTTTTTATGAGGCGGATCCCATACTATACACTCGAATTCAAGCTTACTACGCACCAAAGAATTGTACAGTGTCATTGCGACATTAATGTCCGGGAACTGGGATGCAGTCCGCATAATGAAACCCAAAGTCTTGTATGCACTTCTGCAAGCGGAAATGATGTGCTCCTTAAAATCTAGGTGTGGATCAAGCATTACTCCCAGATCGCGAATGCAATTGACTTTCTGCAATGTAACGCCTGAGAGGGTATATGGGAACCTTATAGGAGTCGTGGCCCACGAGAACGTCATATTGCTGCATTTTGAGATGTTAAAGGAAAGTCTATTATCTGTGCTCCACCTTTCCAAAGACTCGATATCCCGCTGTAAACCCATGCAGTCAGATACACACTTCACAGACTGATACACTTTCAAATCGTCAGCAAACATAAGGCATCGTGACGTGCTAAGCACTTTTGGAAGGTCGTTAATCATCACCAGAAACAGGGTTGGCCCCAAAGTGCTACCTTGGCTGACCCCTGATCTGGTATAGAATTCATTGGACTTGAACATTTTTAGCTGGACGTACTGCCTTCGATCTTTAAGGTATTCAGCAAGAAATTTCAGCAATTTAGGTGAACAGCCGAAAGTCGAGAGTTTAGTCAACAGCAGATCGTTATCAACCATATCGAACGCGCGCCTAAAATCAAGAAACACAGCATCAACCTGTTGCCGCGTATCCATCTGACTTGTAACATAATCCACAAAATGTATATGATTAGTTGTAGTTGAGCGGCCGGCTCGAAATCCATGCTGCGAATCGTCTATAGCGGCCTCAATCTGTCGAGTGAGGTACCAACTGATAATGATCTCAAACAGTTTATTAAAAACACCCAATATCGCTATTGGCCTAAATGTCGATACATCTGACGATGATCTAATTTTTGGTACAGGCGTGACTCTAGATATTTTCCATTTTGAGGGATAGCAACCAGTGCGAAGAGAGAGATTATACAGGTGCAGAAGTGGAGCTTCCAAGGCAAACAAACAGTCTTTAACGAGAAAAGGAGGTATAGCGTCAGGTCCAGCTGCCGAAGATGCTTTAAGGCGGCGAGCTGCACGGCGTAAGTCAGCTACGGTGACGCTGTCGATGCTCACCAGGCGGGAATCTGCAGATGCAGATGAGCACGCAGCTGCCTCTGGGTCCAGAACAGGAATATCAGGTAAAAAAACAGAACCAAAATAGTCAGCGAATGCATTAACGGCATCTTGCCCGACAACTGTTTGGCCATTCAGTGTATATTCCTGATGCTGACTCCTATCACTACGTCTCTCTTTGACATATTTCCAGAAATATTTCGGATCGCTGCTTATATTAGATCCGACCGATCGAATATTCTGTTGATATGCTACATCAATCAATTCCTTTACATGACTCCTATAGTATACAAAAACTTCACGATTAAATTGTAGACCTTTTTCTTTAAACTTAAGGAAATGAAAGTATTTAATTTTTATCTTCCTAATAATTTCAGAAGTAAACCATGGGGGATAGTCCCGGCTTACGTGCATTGTGCATTGTGGATTTGCTGCGGATGAGGAAATCTTAATAAGTGTGCTAAAGATTTTATAGGAAAGTTAAAATTTACGTTACTTTGTTTTATATTTGGTTGGTGAATCATAGAAGCCTTTCAATATATCGTTGTTTCGAGTTTGTTTATAGAGTAAAAAAGCAGCTATTGTTTAAAACAAAACAAAGCTGAGTAATACAGATCCAATTTTGACCCTATCAAATTGTGAAGCCTCAAGAAATATGAAAATGTGCGTGTACTGCAAAAAAGAGCGCCCCTGTCACTAACGACTCTCCACGTCTATCATGATGTTACCATATGGTACTAGTTTGGGCTATCCATCTAAATATTTCATTGTCAAAATACTTGATGAATTCAATCCAACCTAGTGTGATGCATGACATCAGCTGTTTTTACTTTCTTTTCTTCCGCTTCGAAAGGAAAGTATTTAAAGGTATGGAATGTTGCGAAAGGACGGTGTCATCCATCAAGCGCTAGCACCTGAGAAATGCGATTGTCGTCTTACTGTCACTGTGTGGGCTAATACCGTCCGTCAACATCGATTCTAATTTTTAGGGTTGTCGAGTTTTTAATAAATTACAAGATTTTCTCGACCCAGAGCTTACTTTCACGTTAGTTGGGTAACATTTTTGTCTCTCAAAGGTTCGACTTTTACCACAATCTCACCTGTTGGTAAGTGATGTGTTTGTACGAGGTTGTTAACCGGCTAAACCTAGAATAACTGTCTCTCAAGAGCAGAGATGTCGGATCACACCGTTAGCTGCTTGACGACAGATTTTCAACTTTATAGCTAGCGAGCTTTCCCAAAATACCATAAAAAGTTAATCATGAAGCTGAATGAATATCAATGATAAAGCCCGCGACGCGATTCAAACCGTGGACCACTACGCGGTAGTCATTAGCCACCATTAAGCCATCATTGCCTAAAAGTTTATCTAACTATTTCTTGAACTTTGCCCAGACAATTCATGTTTCTATGATGATTTAGGGTATATTCACACCAAATACCATTCATTGAGCATTGTTGACGAGCTTCACTATAAAGGTAAAAGTATATCTTATAAAGATAATTAGTTATCAAAATCAAAAGATTTCCGAAAAAACGGTAGATTTACTTATCAAATGTAGGTAAGAGTTTTTATTCCAACCTTGTTTATTTAGTTTATTTACATAAAGCACATAATTAAAAAAAATCACATCTATAAAAAAATATCACTCATTATTTAAATAAATAAAAAATATTACCTACTCGTAAGTTTAAAATTAAACCAACAAGTAAAAGACAAATCGCCTTAAAGATCTTGATTGTTCTCCCTCAGTCAGCCCACATCATCGCACTAATGAGTTGTGATACATCATCTTCCGAAACCAGTATCTTTATCAAAACAATCGTAGGTTGCTGTTATTTATATACCACTATTAGAGCACTCGACTGTGCCATAAATATGCAGCAATTTTGTAACAAACCTCGTACATACTTGATTTATTTGAAGCATTTACTTCATCGTGACGATTTATATCCGTGCGTAAGATAGCCCGTCCAAAATGGTGGGTAATCGAGTCAGATAAAAGAAAGCGCGCGAAGATACACTTACATCGTGATATATACAATGTAAACTTATTGTAAACTAGCTCAGCAGCGATATCGTCTATGTTTACTTGTTTAGTTTATCAAGAAACTTGATATAAAAACGTTTACTAGCAAATAAAAATATTTACCTTACCGAACCACCAGTTAATTTAATTAGTCTTATTTAAATCGGTCAAGCAACGTTTCTTTTTACTTTTAGTATATTAAGATGATATTAAAAAATATATTAAAAAAGGTATTTAGAAATATAAATGCAAAATAATGTTTGACAGTGCAGTAGGATATACATTTAATTGTTATATCTGTCATCACTACTCAACTTCGGAAGAGCTAAACTGATTATTATGAAATTTGCAACTTAGACACGGGCTTTGAATACTTACTGTACATAAGAGTTTTTAATTATTATTTTTTTAGGCCTCATAGGTTAGCCTTTGACCACTATCTCACCTGATGGTAAGTGATGATGTGGTCGAAGATGTTGTTCAGACTAACCTAGATTACTGGCTCTCAAGGACAGCTGCCGGAACACACCGTTAGGTGTTTGGCGACAGATTTTCTACTTGAGGGTGGTAGCTAGCCAGGCGGGCATTCGCAAATTGCCCTACCAACATGCAATATATAATCATGATGCCTACTCGTTAAATCGTTGTTTAATCACTCGGCGTTAATAAATAATCGGTATGTAATAAAACAGGTTTCGTGGCAACCCTGTTTAGGGACTAGAATTTGAGGGATTATCTCATATAAACAGAGATAACGTGATGGATAGGCGTAATGTAGGGCAACAAGTTATGACGTCACTATTGACTAGCATTTGGGACACTTTGTTCTAAGCCCACGATAGTTTATAATATTAACTACTTTAGAATCAATGAGCGCCGAGCGGTTATAGCTATGGACTGCAGTGCGGTCTTGGTTCGATCCCTTCCGCCGGCTTGAGCTTCAACGCACGGTGGAAGGGCATTTTGCGAATGCTCGACTGGCTAGCTAACATCCTCAAGTAGAAAATCTGTCGCCAAGCACCTTACAATGTGTTCCGGCAGCAGTCCTTGAGGAGAGCCAGTAAAATTGCAGGCACATGATGGGACTTAACATCTGTATGTTTCAGGGTGACTGGCGCAGTGCAGTTTGTCACTTGTGACGAAATGTATCTGTTATAGGCAGAGCATACCGCTTGACATCAGGTGGGCCTCGTGTTTGTACCATCACAATAACATGAATAAATTAATAGAAATAATAAGCAAACAATTAAAATGGTTTGGCTATAGGTTTCAATTTCACTTCTTCTTCTAGTTTCATTAAATCAATGTAAACTTTTTTTTTGCTTGGATAACTTTTACCTTTTGACTTAACCATTCATAGTTTTCAAATCTAAGGATAAAGGCTCTATTAAATATTTTGAGTCATCTTAATTTCAGCCCTTAGCACTTACATAGTTCAGCACACCACAGAACAAGGTTGAATCAAAATATCTACTAGTACATAATTATAGTCGGTCAGGGTATTTCGGTCACTGTGTCACAAGCAAAAACAAAGGCAATAAAGGTTAGCTTTATCTGTTTTCACCGCTTATATTAATTAGTTTCCAGTAAATATGGTGGACAGATACATGACTGTTACTTTTTTTTTCTTTGGGAAAACGCCTTCCGTTACTACACAGTTCCACGGGGAAGGCACGTGGTTATGTAGTACTCCCCGGGCAGAGTGCCCGGTATACTCACTAAAAACCAAGCGGTGGGCCTCTACGTCTTATGTGGGGTGAAGCGAACTGGCTTTGGCACCCCTCTCTAGGAGGCATTCTTCATGCTTGCCATTCATTAGTGATGGGTCCCCCGAGACACCAGGAGGGCAAACGTGACTGCTACCTACATCAATATCACAACCTTCTCAAATAAGAAATAAAAATATTAGTATTTAGCTTTCTCTAAGGACAAAAATATTGTTCAAGGAAACGCTAATAGCGTGAACATTACCCATTTGTAATGGATCCTTAAATATTTCCCACGCAAGCAGCATTAGAAATACTATTAATTCTTCGCAAGATTTGCACCATTCAAATTAATTGTTTTACAGCGTTTCAATACAAATTATACTGAAACTACACGACGTAAGGTTCTTTATCATATAACAACGAGACCACCCAAGAGTTTCGCAGGCTGTCGGCTTAGCACCTAGCTGATAACATTGCTGATAACTGTTATATCTGTAGCACCAATTCGATAGTTTCGCGACCACGTGTCGTGTGTGATTTGACTTTATATGATTCTAGATTTAGACTACATTATGCAATGTGACTTTTGGAAATGTTAACTATTTAGATAAAACAGGGTAAACAAGAGAATGTAGGAAATGGAAATTCGGATAAAAAAAGCAAACTTTTAATACTAACTGGCAATTAGCCCGTTCCTGCATTTGAGGGTTATGTATGACAAAAGCTATATGCAAGTATAGGGTGACCTGCCTATCTAAAACAATGAAAGAATTGGCTTGAGCATTTCCTTGAGGAGACATCATTGAGCTAGGTCAATGTTTTACATTAATCTGCTGTAAGGAGCTAAGGTCACGTTGCTGCACGGATGATATTACAAAAAAACATTACTACCCACTTGAAAGAGCAAAAATACTTCATTTATCTAAATCAAGAGTTAGTAAAAGAAAAACTTTACTAATCTCGAATATTCCGTCTTAAAATTTTAACCTGTTTTTTTCAGTGATCCATATGTGTACTACGAGCGATTCTATATCGCCGTCACTAAAAACAGGAGATTCAATAAGAAAATATATATATGCAAATACTTTTTTCGGTTCATTGAGTGTAATTTAAAAACTACTCTATCAAAGTTGATAATTTAAAACTAAAATCAACCCAACAAAAATACATATTAGGGTTGTACGCGTAAAGGATCAAACATTTAGCCGCTATCTAGGCTAGTAAAAATGTGTATTTCGTGGTCCTCCACAGATTTAGCCGTTACCACCCCATTATTAATATATTTTATTATTTAATTGTAAATACTCTTTTGTAAGAATTGTACACTAACTTTTACAAATTAAAGTAAACACATATAACAGGCGCCCTTATCTCTGAAAGTGATCTCATTCAGTCAATACATTTAATATAAAGTAAAATATGTAGAGTGATAATTAAATATTTCCCAGAATTCTTATGGGGCCTACTACAAAAGATACATTACGTGTTCTTTTATAGTATCTACTTTTGTGAATTCATTCTAATTATGTTAGCTTATTACCTTTTATGGTAGGTCTATGATTCATAATAAAAACTAAAAGTTAATGTAATTTTTTGTCAGAGATTCGTCAAAAGATAAGTGTAAACCATTTCGTTTGTATTTCAAACCAAAAAATAAAAAGCTCGGAAGAATAATTTCTTTAGGTATTCTTCTGAGATAAAGAGTAAACTAAAATAACATTCATGGTTCAAATTAAGAACGCTTAAGTTTTTATGGCGTCCTAAATCAGTCAGTAAAATTCTGCCTATTAAAATTTTCTATTAGTTTTCTAAGGACTCTAAAGATAATTCTAAGAAAATTCGTATAAGTGAATTCTTTGTTTGATTTAGTGGTCGTTTGCTAATTTTATGGTTCTTATTGTGTAGAACAGACTTCTTATTTTTGGACGCTGTGGTGCCCATCAGGTTAGCAGTACCTTATTCTGACATTTGTAATAGTGCGGGAAAAAACATGCTATTAGTTGAGTACGTATGTTTGTTCTATTATATTTAGTTGTCTTTGGGAGCTTTTCCATTATAAGCTGTACTTTATTTAGTAATAACTTAGACCACACCATCACTTTCCAATAGGTGAGATAGTGGTCAGAGGCTAGTCAATCAGCAATAAAAAAGACAATCACAATAAATTACATAAACTTTTTATTCCCTTACGAAATGACACACATAAGCAACAATATTTATTGCATGTTACTGCGTTTCTCCAATTTCCAAGGCTTTTTACTGATGAAAAAAATATGTTGTATATACCAAATTAGTGTTAAGTCTTATAAATATAATAATTTATATTTGTAGTTTAGAATCCTGTTTTTATTGGCTAGCCTTTGACAACTATATCACCTGATGGTAAGTGATGATGTGTTCGAAGATGTTGTTCAGGCTAACCTAGAATTACTGGCAGTCTAGGACAGGTGCCGGATTACATCGTTAGGTGCTTGGTGACAGTTTTTTTCTACTTCAGGGTGGTAGCTATATAGCCAGGCGAGCATTCGCAAAATTCCCTACACCAATGCTATAACGACTGCCATCCTAAGATAACAGGAAGCACTCAGTCGTGATGTCACTAGCGGTCATCCATCCAAGTCATGATCGCGGCAGACGTCTAAGCAAACTTCGTTACGCGCGCTTCACTGTATCAGCCGGATCTTCCACTGCTGAACACAGCCTCCCCCATTAAAGGGGAAATTTACCATAATCCCTCGCTTGGCAAGCGTCTTGGGGATCCTAGTGCATAAGATAACAGTTCCTCAGAAGGCGTTGTTCCTCTTGGCGCGCCCATCTTCCGTTATTTTACCCTTAGATTTGTTTTTTTTTATATCGGCGGTATGCCTTTATTAACAAAATACTACGAACTATATACAACACTACAGCTACTACAATAAAAGCATTTGGACTTATAGTCCAAATGCTCTAGCCCACTACCAGTGCCCAGCATGCTGGCAGCATTGCCCCGTTGAATTGTAATGCTTATTCTTTGAGCCAAATAGGTGCTAGCATTTTGATCACGCGTCGCATTGATATATACATTTATGTTGAAATACATAAATAGCAATCACTATTTACCATTTTTAAACTGTCGCAGCTGCGTGTTTTTGTATATGTGCCTATGTCGACTATACTATCATGGCTATCTATATGGTACTTTACAGAGATGTAAATACCACATCGTTTCGTTGACGGATTGTAATTACTCTGCCCATCTCACGTCCGATGATAATGCCTTTATAATTAGATGATGGATCCTTCTGCTAGACCACCTAGGTATTCTATTAAGGGAAAGATTTGAAATATTACCTATGTGATGGACCTAGTGAGTATAAACTTTTTTGTGCTTCTGAGCCCGTACCGTAATCTGCGTAATCTATACCACGATATGCGGTAACTCTTACGTCCTTTTTTATGTTATTGTGACGGAACAAGCTCGCGGCCCATCTGATGTTAAGCGGACTAACCTCTGCCTATAACAGACGCATTTCATCACTAGTCACGAATTGCACTGCGCCTGTCACTTTGAGACATAGTTATTAAGTTTCATATGCCTGTAATTTCACTGGCTCTCAAGGACAGCTGCCGGAATACACCGTTAAGTGCTTGGCGGCAGATTTTCTACTTGAGGGTGGTCGCTAGCTAGTGCGCAGTTCAGTTGAATCATTTGTCAGAATTTACTCCCAAACGTTTGAAATCTTCTTCTAGTGTTAGTGGATAATATAAATTTTATAAAATTAATAAATAATAATTACTACTTTCCTGTATAATATTAGCTACTCGTATCAACCAAGCTCTACGCTGCGCTGTTCGACAGTATAGAGGAAAGTATGTTTATAGAAATTATCTCAGCTTACGTTAATTATAGAAAGGTAGCATATACGGAACCATGTTTCTGAACGGTTACACGACCACAGGATAGTTTAATGGTACAACATGACAGCTCTGGTTAACTAATACCCTATTGATTGTGAAATGAGTATTATGTTCAGCGCTGTGGCACTGTTCTATTATTCATTCTGTTACTTCTGTGTGCATATATTGAAACTCTCATTTAAACATGTAGTTTAGAAATTGAACTCTCCTCTATACATAATGATTAGCTATCTCGCCTTGACGACATATTATTTATTTATATTATTTTTGTTGTTTATATATGTTATAATTTGGTATAATGTATCTATTTACAAATACATGTTTCTCTATTATACTTTATTTATTACCTATATAAAATTATACATCGCAGATTTATTAACGTGTGTTAAATTAAGTATATATATATATATATATTGAACATTATTATGATTAAATTATGGATAATGCATTTTGACTGTACCTCGATATAAATTAAAATGTACCTATTCAGCCTACGGTTGCCTGGAAGAGATTGTTACCTAACAATAAGGCCGCCAATTGTACAATTTTTTAGATTTTTTTATAACTAGTATTAATAACTTTAAGAGTGCAATAAAGTGTTATATATCTATCTAGTACTGTTCTCTAGATGTATTCGTATGAATGGTGTAACTTTTAGAAACAGAGTTCGGGACAAAATAGTGGGTTATAAACATGAAGTTAACTTAATGTGCATAAGCTGTAATCTTAGAAGCAACACACACTGATTAACTCCACAGTTGATGAAGATGTAGAGACATAATTTGAGAATGGTGTGTTCTTCGGTTTGGCATGAAGGATGGATGATGAAGTAATTTTTGGAAAGAGAGATCATGCTGTTCGTATTTATGCATGGGTTCCAGTTCTTAAAGTAGGTTTGCTCGTCATTTATAATTGTAAAGTGTTAAATATATATTACTTATGTTTATATAACAAAATGTTGCCATTTCGAGTCCTTTACAGACATAAAATCTGACTAGTCTAATGACCATTAAATGCATAATTTACTCTGTTGAATGTTCGAGTAAGTTCCGGTTATAGAGTCATGTGGGTCAAGTGTGCGCAGCGTCTAAGTGTGCGAAGAAAAGAAGTAACGAATGCATTTCGTTACAAGTCACGAATTGCACTGCGCCCGTCACCTTGAGACATAATTATTAAGTTTCATGTGCCTGAAAGTTCACTGGCTGAGGGTGGTCGCTAGCCAGGCGGGCATTCGGAAAATGCCCTTTTGCAGCATTTATTTTTTATTTAGATTTTAGAGTTTGAAGCGCTCGTAGCGAAGTTTACTTAGCTGTTCTCAACCGATCAGCAAAGTTAAGCAACGTCGCGCGCGGTCATGAGTTGGATGGGTGACCGCTAGTGACATTACTACTGAGCGTTTCCGTGCTTCGGAGGGCACGTTAAGCCGTCGGTCCCGGTTGTTGTCTTCGGATGGCAGTCGTTATAGCATGGTGGTAGGGCATTTTGCGAATGCCCGCCTGGCTAGCTACCACCCTCAAGCAGAAAATCTGTAGCCAAGCACCTACCGGTGTGTTCCGGCAGCTGTCCTTGAGAGCCAGTACTTCTAGGTTAGCCTGAACAACATCTTCGACCACATCATCACTTAACATCAGGTGAGATAGTGGTCAACGGCTAACCTATCAGCCATAAAAAGAAAAGAAAAAAAGTTCAGATAAAAATGTTACTTCCCCATTTTAATATAATAAGATTAACTTGTCTCATACGATGTGCCGTCAACAAATAATAAATAATGCAGATCGCCAACGAACGACAATTTTATTGTTCAGTAATAAAGTTTATAAATTACGTATAACGCAGAATACAAATTGATCCAAACAAGATGACGCGCGACGCGTGTAGATTGACATATTTTTTATCCAGATTTACGAGTTTTCCTTCGAACGTTGACTAGCAAACATGTAAATTAGGCATAATTTTGCATAAAATATTTGTATCTGTTGTGAATCTGGCTTATATTTTCAATTAAAATACAAATTTGGCATCAATTTGCTATAAAAATCAATGAAAATTGGTTTTTATGAGAGGTGTTCCCTCAATAGGGCTTTATTGGTGCGTTAATATAAAATTTACTATCGATTAGTTATAATTGTATAGCCGATACCCACGCATGCTTTGAAAAAAAGAATTATAATTAAGTCGTTATAATAAGTTGTGTTTTTTTGGAGTCCCGGACGTAACTACGGCACTCAACTACGTCTTCCGCGCGTCCGTCAGTCCGTCCTACTGTTCAAGCGATGTTTCTTCTGAAACATAATATGTGGCCGGTGAAATTTACTTGGAATAGATCAGCGGCAGCAGATTGGCATCGGGTCACCTAGGTATTAATCGAACAAATTCTTCAATCAATATTAGGTAGCAGCCGCTGGACATTAATTTAATACTAACTTATCAAAATCTCATGAACCAATCATTTATTACTGACTCAAATCCAAGCGTCGTAGATTCAAACTACACAAATTGCATTTTCCTTGACACTACAATTCATAAACTGCGATATGTATGAAGCATTAAACATTTTATTACTTATTTTACATATATGGTATTATTTCGTTTATTACGAAAATAAGTGATTAAATATTTACCTACAAGATTTTGTCGCATTTATTCTGTTTATATTTGGGAGTTATTTGATATCTAATTTATTAAATATATACTTTTCCTACCAATTCACTATGGTCATAGCATTAGCCATCATAGCTTAACGATACTTTATTATCTGTATAATATAGAAAGAAAAACAATATAGTGTTGTCTTAGGTTTTCGCGATTATTACACATAGTAATTAAACTACTTTAAACGGTTTAAATCGCGTATATTTATCATAATTTTGTCCCGACGTTTCAAACACTTTGCAGTCACCCCGTGACCACGATCACTGCAAAGTGTTTGAAACGTCGGGACAAAAATAATGATAAATATACGCGATTTAAACCGTTTAAAGTTGTTTAATTACTAAAAAAACAAAATAGGTCCAGAGGTAGTGATACCATTGTTTCTGAGCATTTTTTTTCTATTATATCCAAAAAAATAGAAAATATTCTATTCAATATTTTTAACTCTAGTCTGCATAAATTATACATACTTATGAATAAAATAATAACAAATACTTTTTCGAGAATTTCTCGATCGTGCGCTCGAAGAGTCAAGACCTCCTGAGGATGCTTCGTGTAGAAGCGAAACGCGTCGAAAATTCTTCCGGTTTGGCTGCGTGGCGTTTGTGACGTCACGTCAGCTTAGCAGGAAAATTAAGCGGAATTGTCACTAGATATATTTTTATATTTTAAAGTGTTTTATTAAAATATTAATTTGATGTTTTCTTAAAATATTTTAAAAGTATTTGTTATTATTAAAAATGGATTTCCGCAAAGTAACGCCTGAATCTATTCATTATGAATAAAATCTTGGTATTACGTTTTTTTTTGGATTTATTTTAATAGGGAAGGGCATCCCGGGGTTAAGGGCTAGGATAGCCTCCCTCAATATCTTCTGTGGGTTCTATATTAAAGTATAAGAGGCGACATTAGGGACGGGAAAATAACAGAAGATAGAGATTCTGATGACTGCCACCTTACATTTCGATCAACAAGCCATTTGCCATGCGTTGGGACCCCACCCCTTAATGGGCAGGCTGTCTTCAGCAGTAGGTGATCCGGTCACATAAGGGCTACATCCCTTAAAACAAAATAATGTACAGGCAGCGTAATGGTTGCTTAGTTGTAACTATATAAAAATTAAGATACACAAGAAATAATCAAACAACAAGCCATACGTTCGTATATTCGTAAATTAAATTGTATTGTGCTCTACCCGTTAAACATTAATTCGTTTATATCCAAATTTAACCTCACTCAGGACTTATAAAAGAATACACCGCTGTTCTATACCATATCTGCCCCATCTCCCACCATAAAACACAGTAGTCTCTGCAGTCGGTAGAATCCAATTAATTACAAATAATTTACTCCGCCAATAAATGAAGCAGTAGTAATAACTGTTTAAACATTTATTGAGCTCTTTGTTAGGGAGATGGATTACATAAAAAAAAGATTTATTAGAAGAATTAAAATTATTTTCGTTTAATGAGGATCGTATGCCGGCGTCCTTTCTAGCTGTTTAAAGAATTGTTTATGAGACTTTTGTAGTTCCTGATTTTAGATGCAGGAAATTCTTGTTCGAAACTATAAATTATCTGTTAAAGTACTTCAGAATAGTTTTAAATGACTAAATCATGGTTTAACAAGCCAGACTTCAAAGTAGGATAAAAAAGTAGAATAAGGTTGAATTGAATATGCAATGTAACTGATCAAAATGCTTTGAATAAACGACTATGACGGAATTCAGAGCATAAAAAGCGGAGTCAAATGCAAACCAGGAAAGCCGAAAATAACATTAACATTAAGACGAAGGTCTATTCTTATAGAGCAAATGTTTTGGCAACTATAGTTCAATTACAAAATTACAAATATAGGAGAGAAAAAAATATAGTCATGTGCGGGATTCGAACCAGCGTCCATCCACCCCTATAGCACTTTATGCTATATGACCGACTGAGCTAACATGACAGTATGACTCATAACTCTAATTCTTACTCTCGTTCTTCAACCATCGTATGAGGATGGATGATTTGAATCCGCAGAGCAGGCGTTATTGCAAACATAAAAATATTAAAACTATAATACAAACTTGATTTAAATATATTTAATAATATTTGAAAAAATATTGGAGCACTAAATTTTATGTCCTGGGTGAGAATCGAACCCGCGTCTTCAGATTTCAATTCCAGCTGATTCGATTCCCGCAGGGACATAAAATTTTGTCGTGCTCCAATAATTCGTAAAATATGATTTTCGCGATAGTGCGTATTATATTTGGATATATAGATTATGAATTTCAAATTATTATCACCAAATCTAAAAATTGCAACAACCTACATCTGTTATCGGGCAAATACTTCTAAAGATTACGTAGATATCTTGCACATAAAATTACGACATGATAAGGCTACATATATAGAAATACTTGCAGTTTGCCTTCAGCTTTACTCGCAAGACCCTTTAAAATCAGTTATATGAATAGTATTACCGAAGAAGAGTTAACTATTAAATCAAGATATAGAATAGACTAGTTAAAACTGGTAAATACATTTAAAAAAAATACTACTCTACTCTTGGGCAGCAAGGGAGATGGATGAAAGTAGGGTGCATCTATTTTGCTTGTGGAATTCAAATATCATATCCACCCACACTAGTAAAAGTAATAAAGTAAGATTGCTAAGGGTTCAGTATAATGAGTATAATACTCATAAAAATCATGATTATTTGGCTAGCTTAATTTAAAAACGTGTAAAATTCCTTAATAGTGCAGGTCGTGTTGCAAACATTTACCTAATGGCATATTATTACATGTTCTAAGATAATTAAAATGGAAATTAAACGCATACTGCATTTATTTTGCTAATTATCGCAAAGATGTATCTGCAAAGCTATTCATAACCATAAAGTAATTCCAGTAGAAGTGGTAATTATTTTATAAATCACATATATGACAAAATAATACTTATCTACTTACAAATTATTACCACAATGACATAGTATTCTGCATTCCTTCGCAATAATATTGCATTTGTAATCGAGATGATATCTGAATATTATGCTAATATATAATAAGTAAACAGTAAGGACACAATCAATTCTGATTTGAAATTTAGTTATTATTATTTAATCATTTGAAAAATTAAACTTCATTTGAAACGTCACATTTTCAAGGGCTACACCTAGGGTTACCAGATGTAAAAATCAAAAGACCGGAGAAAAGGCCTGATTACCATGGAAAAGTCCTGAGATTTTATACAGTTTGAGAATTTGCTCTCAAAAACGTAGTATTATCGTTTTATACACTGCGGATTTAGTTCACGCGTTGCAACTTGCACATCGCACTCAAAGCGGTGCGCGGCGGGGCGGGGAGTGCACGA
Source organism: Plagodis pulveraria (assembly GCA_963890685.1). Taxonomy (NCBI): domain Eukaryota; kingdom Metazoa; phylum Arthropoda; class Insecta; order Lepidoptera; family Geometridae; genus Plagodis; species Plagodis pulveraria. The sequence continues at coordinate 24,426,045 of OY982967.1, forward strand.
GCGAACGCAAACTTCATGTACTTAACTAAAAGTGCGAGAATTGCTGGCTAAGTGCACTGCGGAAAACCAAGAAGTTTTCAAGCAAGACCTTAAATATATGTATAAGACTTGCATAGAATCTCTGATCAAGTGGATGACGCCTTTAAATGATTTCAAAGTCTTTAATTGGTTGATGCTGAAAAAGGGCGAAATGATCGACTTTGATCAGATTGCTTTATCAATTCATTATCTGAATGGAAAAGGAGTACACGTCGATGATGTGAAATTATTCGATGAAATTACATCTCTCAATAGTTTTTTGACGTAATGCTTCATGCGTTGTGGCAGACCTTTTCAAGACAATAGGTATTCCACGATTACCAGAGATACTGCGTATTTGTCAGTATATATTTGCAAATACAGCCCAGAATGCAAACGTAGAAAGAGTTTTTTCTATCATGGGAGCTCAATGGTCGAAAGAAAGAAACCGACTAAACGTGTCTTCAGTTCGAGCTATACTTTTAGTTCAATATAATTTGAAGAGTTTAACTTGTGAGGCATTTTATAAATCAATAATCAAAGAAAAAAACTTTCTTAAAAATATTTCTTCGAATATTAAAAACGATACAACTGATTAAGTACCTATTAGGATAAATAAGTATTGATTTTAACTGCAATTGTTACCAAAAGAAGATTATTTTTAGTTTGTTTTAATTGGATAAATAAGTATTGATTTTAACTGCAATTGTTATCTACCAAAAGAAGATTATTTTTAGTTTGTTTTACTTGGATAAATAAGTATTCATTTTAACTGCAATTGTTATCTACCAAAATAAGATTATTTTTAGTTTGTTTTACTTAGATAAATAAGTGTTGATTTTAACTGTTTAATTGTTACCAAAAGTAGATTATTTTAGTTGGTTTAACTTTTAATTAAAGAGATCTTTAAAATGTAACCTGTGTTTTATTGAAAATCCTGAGATTTCAAGAGATTTGCAAAATCCGGCCGCAATCCTGAGAAAAGTCGAAAATTCCTGTAATCTCAGGACAAATCCTGAGATATGGTAACCCTAGCTACACCTGAATTTATTTCGTTGCAAGAGGTTTGATGTGAACACGCCCTTTTAAAACTGGTATTGATAACTAACGCAGCGAGTGTTGTTCGTTAGTTCAACAAATAGATTAAGTGCATGTTAGCTTTTTAGATACACACATTTTGCTCGCAACAATAACATTATGTATGAATGTCACCCAATATCTCTTCTTGTGGGTGTCGTAAGAGGCGACTAAGGAAAAAATACCGGACGGTGGGCAGCAGCTCCTTCTGAGGCACTGTTATCTTATACTTCGATAACCAAGACGACTGCCAAGCGTGGGGATTATATCCCCCTTAATAGAGGAGGCCGAGTTCAGCAGTGGACAATTCGGCTGATACAGTACAGTATAGATAATAGGTAAGTGAATTGTAATTTATTTTATTTTTGTTTTCTCGCAAGTTATTTAAATCTTAACAGAAATAATAAATGATCCTAAATATAATTTGTCATCATTGTAAGATCAATAAATACATTACTATAATTTTATGCAAATGTTACATTTCAACCCGCGATTTCCAGTCGGAAGTTTTCGTTTATAAGAAGAAGTAGTTATACTTATATGTTGATTCAAAGTGGTCGTCATACGAACTGCTACCAGACCATGTCATCCCAATCAACTCAGTAGTACCAGAGCGGTTGCGAGTTATAACCGAACTTCAGGCGGAGTAATTGCAACTTTGTTCCAGAATTATTGAACAGCAAACCAGCCTAAAAGTATAATTAATGACAAATCACTAGTGTTACATTTAATTGTGCCCATACTGTTATTACAATAATTGCTAATGAGTTCTGCTTAATCACATACTAATTTATCAGTAGCCATCCTTTAATTATTAGTTAAATTCACTATCGCGATTCGTTTAATATCGCTACTCTGGAGGTGTGGCTAGTTTTGACCTAATTAAGTTTCTAATTACTGACACTTACGTAGGCACCTTGTTATCTAAATTAATATCTTGTTTGCGGCGCTTTCAATCTGCGGATGCTCATGAAGCTTCAAGAAAAGTGTATATTACATACATTTCGGGATTTATGGTTGACTAGCCCGCTTTTTCGTCTCGCAGGATTAGTACCTCGAGTGGCTTATTTTCTTCTCCAAGGTCTTATCTATTTTTATCACAAAATTCACAAAATTGGGTCTGCAGGCGCCGTAACACCGACCCGCACTCAGCGATGAGCGACTTCTTCCTCCACCTCACCCGCCGCCAGACTGGACCATAGTATTCCGAACGGGGTTGGTCATCGTCGTCGTATATAACTTAACATATTTGTTCAAATGATGTAGTGTGAAAGACAAACTTTATCTACTTTTAATACCTGCCTAGGTGTCTGCTGCTGAAGCTGCTGAAGTTGAAAGTTTTTATTTTGATGTATGGATTTATTTGCTACTTTATTATTTATGTTACTACCATAACGATATTCGTAGGTTTGAAGAGACCGATGGCTGAAGTTCAAGCTAACTCGTGAACAGGTGTTGCAAGTGTGGACTGCTCCAGAAGCAAGATATTGTAACCGACATTAATTAGAGATAATAAGCACATTAGTAAAAGCTATATGTCATAAGTTCGCTTTTTAATTGTCATTTAGTTCCTTTTATCTTATTCTTATATACTGTTTTATTATCTCCTAGAAGTCTATAGTCCTAGAAGTAAGTAAAAGGGCATAGGTATAATGTCTACGGAGACTTAGAGTATAAAAATAATAACGACCTAAGTAATTAATTATCCCCGTCCCCGTAGGGTTTTGACTAGATTTGCACCGGCCCATGTCTTCCAGTGAAAGTCGTAAGAGGCGACGAAGGGATAAAACACCAGTGGTGCAGAGATCAGCGCCTTTTAAAGAAGAGTAAACTATGACAGCATATTTGACTGCGATTCCAAAGATGACCTCTTAGCGTGGGGATTAAGACAAAACCCCCTCCTAATTAAGGAACCCTACTTTCAACGGTGGACGTTATGACTGTTGACAGTTTGATGTAAAGTACTTGATCAGCCGAATTGTATACTGCTGAACACAGCCAGGGGTTTTCTCCCCACTCTTGGCAGGCGTCTTGGGAATCGCAATATAAGATAGCGGTTCCTCAGATGGCGTTGCCGCCCACCTTATGATATTTTACCCTTAGTCGTCTTTTACGACACCCACGGGATGAGATGGTGGGTTGTCATTCTAGCCCGACACCCCACGGGCAAAAACAACTGCACAATATATGCGTGACCTTTTTTGACAGTAAATTTGTCTACTCTCGATAACGTTAAATATTTTATTTTTTTAGGGTTATTGTGAATAAACTATTACAAAATAACTTTAGTTCCTATTCTCTAACAAAATCGATGTGAAGAATACCTACGCAAACAGTTTATACAAGAGGTTCTATAAATAATTTATAATCAAAAGCCATTTGTATTGAACGGGAATGGTAATCGTTATCCCACTATCTTTATTGTGATGCTTATCATTGACATTAAAAAAATATGCCACTGTATATGATTTCTTTCGATGAATAACATTACTGTACCTATGATAGTTAATAATTATGCATATTGACTATGAGATTTTACAAGGACTGTTTTTAAGTGTGTAATTTATCGGTAATTAATTTATATAGATGGAAATATACATTACTTTTGGCAGAGGTCCTGTCTGGGTATTTTTGCTTTTGAAGACCACGTTTCGGCTGAGTTATGAAAATCAATTAAAAACGATGAAATCGGTTTAGTTAAGATTAAAGCTTAAATATTAATAATATATATATATATATATATACGCTTTTTTATCCTATCGTAATGCAACAAGCATGTATAGTTGTTCAGTAAGTCATTCAATTCCGTCAGTATGGAGCACTTTCTTCCGAACAATTCGAACAATAGGCAATCGACAGGTTCAACAATCATTGTATGCAGTCCGATGCAAATGCACTCGCATATTATCATACGGACACGTGTCGGGTTAAGATTACTTTTTAATTCTGTGAAGTACCACAGTAGCACATAGGTTGTGTAATCCATCCTGACGTTGAAGTTATTCATAAAAAAAAAACACTTTCAACCGATCCATTATCTTTACTTAGCGACTACACCGGAGCAAGTCTTTGCTAATATTAATTTCTATTACTAGGACGTTCTTATGTAAGCTATTTTGGTTCTAGCTATGGAGACTTGTAAATGACTCTTTTCATTATATATGTTTGTTAACTAGGTTAAGTAATTAGTCGATAGTCTTCCTAATATGTAATAAATAAATAAATATCGGTGTAGTGGTTACATATTTGAGCCGTTTGATGCAGAAAAATTGTGCGAGCGCAGACGGGAGCTCATATTATTTTCCAAAACTTATTAGAGGGGTTGGTGGCCGATTACGGGCGGAATTTTATATTTTAAATAATAAATTATAACTTAATTGTTTATGTTTCAGGCGTATATGTTATTTTGTCATTCATTTTTATGTAAACTGGCACGCTACGAAAAAAGTCTTAGGTAACTAAATTGTTAAATTTTCTGGCGTTTTTTTTTTACTTGGGTACGTGCATGGGTGATGAGGTAAACAGGTTAGGCACGAAAAAGGGTGCACGAGTCAAAAATGAAAATTTTCAGCTAATACATAGTCTCTCCAAATACAATTCATAACACTTACCTAAATATTCCGAACGCAATGCTTAAAGATCTAGGTACTACTAATCTAGGTTTTACAAGATCTTAAACACATTTGTCCGTAATTTCACTATTAGCTTATCCGTTATGTTCGGAAATTATTGTTAAAACTACACAAGCATTATAACTGGTACTCCATACAAAACATTCATCTATTGTTTCTTTGTTAGTAATTTCATCATAGTCATTGCATCTTAATTAAGTTTTGTTTTAAAACGGTGAGTTGTTAGGGGAAGGGTTGAAATACTTGTTACATTTGAAAAGGAGGTCCATCTCAATGTTCTGGGAGGCATAATTTTATTTTATCTTCACAAAGAAAATATTTATTATTATTATTTGTAACGAAACGAGTAATTGCCTCTGCCGATAACAAGATCATCCAGGAAAAGTAGCTATCTAAATACCTAGCATAATACCATGTTCCGTTCTTCTACCGAGATTTTAAATGAGAAGCCAAACGATTGTTCTATTTTTTGTTTTGTAGAATAGTCGTTTGCTCTATCGTGTATAGGTTCCATAAATGTATGATCCTGCTATATTTCATAATTTTCATATTTCTATATAGTTTAAAAATTATGTATTGAACATACATTTAAGAACTTAGTGTAATAAAAATGATCCACTTAGGAGCCGAGTGGATACCTTAAAGTGCCTTTGTGAGGGCTGAATGTGCCTATGGGCCAGAAAGCCCCGAATATCACTTTATACTTAAAACGTGTGTCTATCACAGATGATGAATATAATACAGTTTCGCGAAGGTTATGGCTTTTGAACAGTAAAACATAAAGTGAGTCGCATGGCCTTACTTTCGTTTCTGCTATGTTTTTAGTCAACAAACAGTTAAGTCAGAGGATGTTAGGCAAATAAAACTAAACCTATTACCATAATATCGCACCTTCATATCACACCTGCATTAAAGCAAATATCCTTAACAAATAGAAACGTCCTCACTGAATAAAGTTAGACTACAAAAGCTATAGTAAAAAAGGCCAGAAATCATAAATCATCATTTGAACACATCGTTCATAGTCTGAAGCATGCAAATCGACTAAATGCAACCTTAATACACAGTATTGCATAAAACAGTATCTAAGATAAAGCTTACAATGTTCGCGTGTATAGATTTCAACCCCGACGCAGACAGAGAACTGTTCTATATTTAGGACCGTTCTTTCTAAACGGCTTAAAATAAGCTTGTAGTTGACGCAACTTTCTTTAATAATTTTCGAGTTAGGGCCTGTTCCATTAATCGCTAAGAACGTAAATTTCGATAATTTTGATCACATTCTGCGTCTGTGGTTGTGATCACGTGATCGTTTGTAACTGTCATCCCCGTTCCATTTTTTGATAAGAACGCTAAGAATGCCACTAAAATTTGCCACTTCTGTCACTTTTGACATTAGATGTAGCGTTTAAGGCGAAAATAACGCCAAGACCCATTTGGAAAACTTTTTGGGAGTGTGATCGTTTTTAGCGTTTTTAGCGAATCTCACTCAAATGGAACGTACCCTTATTATTTAACAAATTGTACATCTACAAGACGTGAGAAGTAATTCGTTTATTCTAATATTTTTATTCTTATTACATGAACAGAATCATAAAAGCACCTCTGATTTGCGCCGAACCATGCTACAATTATTACTAATAGACCACGAAATTTTATTAACTTATCGACAAAGCATAATACGCATTTGTCGTTTTTATAATATAGTTTTTTATTAAGTAATCATTAAAATGCGTCTGATTGTAAAAATCTGATCCAAAGCCCTCGATCATATAATTAGTGCCTCAAGGTTTCTTGCTTGGACATATGTGTAACTGTCTAGATTCTTTCTATATCTACATAGTTTTTTTGTTGGAATGATGATTTCATCGTTAGTGTTCTTAGTCATGTTTCCAGAAAATCTGTTCAGGCGTTTTGAGATCATCAGCTTCTTTCTAATTGATGACGAAATTTGAGGTCCAATCAATTAAATTTCGAATTGATCACCCTGTTCCTTCTATGGACATGGTGGAACTCAAACTGATCTTGCAGCATTATCAATCTGCAGAATACCGAAGTCCTTACCAACATACTACGGGTTGTCGCGTTTGGTCTCATTGGAATGGTCTCAATTAGTAAGTTATACGAGTTGATAGCTGGTGATTGGGTTGGTGATGTTAGGTTTTAAAATAAATTTAATTGTCATATATTTATACTCTTACATAAAAGAATATCTAATACTAAGTAACTCTTACATAAAAGAATATCTAATACTAAGTGTAATAATCCACATTGTAGGCATCTAGGAATTTGACAGATACCATCGTCTTGCCCTTAACCCAAACAATGTGGAATTGGTATAATATTGGGACCATTGAAAATGCGAAAAATACTTTATGATCCCTTAGAAAACGCCAGCTTAAAAAAGATGTGGTCCACACGAGAAGCTACAGGTAGTATCTAGTAGATATAATTAAAATATGTATCAAAAATAATAAGTTTCCCTACTGTTTCACTTTACACATTCCTGGCATTATAAAGTCGTGAACACACCGACAAAGAGATCTGCCGATATACTTGAATGAAACTTATATCGATAAGACCTAATAGCGATAAGGCGGCGTACAAAGTCGGAAGGTATCGTGTAGGTGTCTCCAGTTGAGATTTAGATATTGCATGACTTAAATGGAAGAGGCGAATGTAGTTGAAATTAGAATTTCCTTTCTCGACACGTGTACAGTTTACAGATAATTTCTTATTTATGTATAAATGTGTTTAATACACATATTTGTCTGTACGAGAAACTTTCACGCCATCTTTCATAAGTAAGGTACATTTAAGTGTGTCTTTTAAGATCTCATATGTTATTCATAAGGATATGTTCTAAAAAGGATCAAAATCTGTATAATGTTTTAATTTTGGCTTATTTACACACTTTATACTGTAATCATTTACACTGGTAAATGATTACAGTATAAAGTAGTAATGACAAAGACAAACCCTTCAATTTACATTGATTATAAAACTGTTTTATCTAATATAAATACAGATTGATAATCTAGAGTATCAATACTGTCTCAAATGAAACTTTATAACGTTTTAGCCTATACATAACCCACTGTTACATCGTTACTGGTAACATTATTCTTCTTTACCTCTGTGTATTGTGTGGAAGCAATTTGTCAAGGTTTGGTTGTTGTAAATATCTCTATGTATATTATATTGTAGATATAAATAAATATAAATACTATTAACTATATTGTACACCGCCATCCCTTGTCAAAACTTGTTCCTCTCCATTCAAAGATTGTCTGGAAGAGATCACTTTGAGCGATAAGGCCGCCTATTGTTCACTATTATAAGCTAAATATTTTTAATTTTGTTTTTGTTTAAGGTGTTCAATAAAGAGTTTATCTATCTAAATATCCGTGTACAATGTACCTTCGTTCGGTCGTTACATGTTTCTCCTTTGACGACACCTATGGACTTTTACTGAAGCCGGGCCATTAGTAACAATTGTTCGTAACTTTAATTTGTTGTTAAATAATTGATTCATGATTTAAAATGTCGCTTTTATTCTCTATTACATAAAACACTCCTTTTATATCCAAAAAGACGTTACCAAAATCTCAAATGAGCCCTATAATTGAATTACTTATACGTACAAAAATAAAATCAAATCATTTAAAAAACAATCACATCACATAATCCTTTCTGTCCTCCCCCTAAGCCCGTTGCGCCGCCTACGTACTTCTGTCACAGAAGCTACGTTCGTTAGTAACGAATGCCGCCGCCGCTATACGCTACTGATAGATTTGTAGCTTTAAATGCATAATGTACGGGAAATGTTGTTCATAAGGCATTCGAATAGTTGGGTGGCCTTAAAAGAGCTTATTTGGTCTAGTGCAAAATCAAATTTTACCTCTGATGTCCTCCCCTAACGCTAACATGCCGACTACGGCGTTAAATCACCATTTGGTTACTAATGTAAATTTTTTAAAGTCCTATAGTATTTGCATGTAATTGTAAATTTTCATGTGTTGTGTTGCCGTTTTAACCGTCTCAAAACTAGTAAAAATACCAAAAAATAGAACCGATTTCAACACCCAAATGTGTGAAATAACTTGTTGAAGTCGGTACCATGATGGTTCAAAAGTACCTATCACAATATTGTGCACATGGTACCCGACTTCGACAAGTTATTTCATTTGAGTGTTGAAGCCGGTTCTATTTTTTGTTAAAAACGGCTTGACCGATTTTGATGAAATTTAAATGGGTCCACACGGCAAGCATCAGCTTTCAAACAAAATAAAACATCAAAATCGGTTCTGGGTGAAACGATTTTGATGTTTTGTTTTCGTTAGTCAAAAGTTCTGAGGTAACAAACATAAAAAAGTACAGACGAATTGAGTACCTCCTCCTTTTCATGAAGTCGGTCAAAGGCGAAATATACATTCAGATGTTCTTTATTGATTTGAATATTTGAAATGAGTGACTAAGTGCTATAAATCTAATTTTGATCGGAACCGTAAAGCTACTCATTAAATCCGCAAGCAACATTGTAACTTATCAGTGCAAGTCAAAATGCCGATGTCCAAATTTACCCGCGCTATATTACCCTCACGTGTTTACTGATTGCAAGAATTGTAATTTTCCAACCAATTCCTATTTTCAAGTATACTTAGTTACTAATACTTACCTACAGGACTTATCGTAATACTAAGAACACGACATAAAATCTCTTCTGTCATTCATCATCATCATCAGTCGGAAGTCCACTGTTGAACAAATGCCTCCACCGTGCGGTGCCGGGCTAGAATGTCACCCCCCCATCTCTTCCCGTGGGTGTCGTAAGAGGCGACTAAAGGAAAAATACCGGAAGGTAGGCAACAGCGCCCTCTGAGAAATTTACACAAGCAACTGCGATCCCCAATACGCCTGCCAAGCGTGGGGATTATGGCAACCCCCCCTTCTGTCATGAATACCAGTAAAAGGCCGTTAAATTTGACAAAGTGCAGTTCATAATATAAGAACATTTTTGTATATAGTTCCAACAGTATTGAAATAATATTTTTATCTGAGTTCAAGTAATACAAAGTGGTATTCCAGGATAAAATCATAAGTCACTTACAACATGTTCACACTCACCGCGCAGCGCTCAAAAGCGGTCATTCAAAATTTACACCCTTTTGGGCCGAATGTACGACGACGACGAACGACAAGTAAAACAAATGAATTATTCACCACATACTCTACACCAAATTCGTTTTCCACTAACTCAATCTGCAAGGTCGGCTTAACTTGCCATAAAAAATCCTTTGAAACCGCGCTCAATTCTTTCATTCTGCTCTCAAGAATTAAGTACTATTGAAACTCGAACGGATGTATGGATGAACGTTTGTTAATTTCTTACGTGAGGCCGGTTGTAACGGTATATAATGATTGAAGATTGAACATAAACTCGGATTATTTAATTTAACTAAGAATAATCGAAATTTACGACTGGCCTTGATAGGACTTATAATCTCAAAATGAAGAACAAATATATATATCCCATATTAAACGAGATAATTTTATTAATTATTAGTTTTTAATATCATAAAGTAAAAGTGTTTTTAAACGACACAATACAACTATTTTACTGTAATTATAAGAAAATAGACATCATTTCAAACGATGAAAGTACGGCATTATTAATTATTTTCATATTTAATTGTATACATTTTACAACTATTAATCTTAATAAATTCAGACTAAAATATAGTATTTACATATAAACAAGGTAAAGTAAACAAATCCAGTATCTTAAGTAATAAAATGCACTCTTAAAATTTATAGCGTATTTTAATTGCTCACGACTAGATAAAATCTTCTTAAATTTGAATAAAACAGCAACCTGTAAATTTGATTTGTATTATGACTTTATTAACAAAACACTACAAATTAAATACAACACTACAGTTACTACTTAATGTCGTTGGATTTGGGTTATTATACACTCGAGAGCAATGAATCCGGGTCACTTAAAGAATGTTAAAAATCTCGGAAACTAAAAATGATAGGTTAATGCAATAAATTGTATTTAATAGACAATGTAATACTCCTTAAATGAAAGTAAAAAAAATATGAGTCACCATACATTTTATTAACACAAAATTACATAAAGAAAAAAACTGCTGATCTCTCCTTAAAACAAAAATAGGAAACATGAAATTTTTGAACTTTATTACGATTTTCTTGAATTTTAATACTTCGTATTGCCTCCTTGTGCTTCCATTACTGCGTTTACGCGGTTTGGCATGCTGTACACCAAGTTCCTTATACGATTTTGGGGAATATTCTCCCATTCCTCTGTGAGAGCAATTTTGAGCTCACGAAGCGTGATTGGGGGAGGGTTTCGTTGTTTTACGCATCTGCCTAGCTCGTCCCAAGCATGCTCGATCGGGTTGATATCCGGGCTGCGCGCTGGCCACTCCATACGAGTAATGTTCATCTCTTGAAGGTAGTCATTCACAATCCTACCTGTATGAGGTCGGGCATTGTCATGCATAAATATAGCATCCTCACCTAAATTGACCATAAATGGACCAACGTGATCATTGAGGATTTCTTCCACATATCTTACGCTAGTTAAAGAGCCGTTTTCTATGATCACCAGCTCTGTGCGACTTTCAGAAGAAATTCCGGCCCACACAAGTACAGACCCACCAACGTAGGCTACTTTTTCTTCGATGCATGCTTGCTTGAATCTTTCCCCTGGTCTTCGATACACTCTGTGTCTTCCATCGTGCTTGTAGAGCATAAATTTTGATTCGTCGGAGAACATAACTTTTGACCAATCTTCAATACTCCAATTTACGTGGCTCTGGGCATATCTTAGTCTCGAAATACGATGCCCACGCTCCAGTTTAGGGCCGTTTGCAGGTCTAAGGGGTTTTAAGTTAGATTCAGCAAGCCGACGTCCTACTGTCCATGCACTTGGGTTACTTCCTCCGAGGCGTCGAAACTGATTGGTGAGTTCAGTTCCTGTGAGAAAGCGATTTCGAAGCATGGTGTTCACCAAGTATCGGTCTTCTCGTGCTGTGGTACACCTGGTTCTGCCCGTTCCTGGTCTGCGTAGGTTAGAACCAGTTTCTTCGTAACGTCGGAGAACTCTTTGTACTGTTGACAGCGACACACCGACAGTCCTGGCTGTATCGCGCTGACTCCGGCCGGTTTCCAGCATTGTAAGTATTCTGGTGCATTCTTCAGGCGTAAGCGACATAATTTCAGCTTGAATAATGAATATAGAGCACTATCAACATGGTTTATGTACCCACATAAATGACAGATTACAAACAAAAGCAAAACCAAATGCTGTAATTTCGTAGTTCCATCTTCGAAAGTGGCCCTTTTTCAAATTTGATTTTTTTATGATATAACTTTACAATAACTAAGAAGTTTTAATACCTTCATTTAAGGAGTATTACATTGTCTATTAAATACAATTTATTGCATTAACCTAGCATTTTTAGTTTCCGAGATTTTTAGGATTCTTTAAGTGACCCGGATTCATTGCTCTCGAGTGTATTATAATATTATTAATGCAATATTTTTAATAATTTCTTAATTACTGAATATATAGGCATAAGTGCGTGTGTAAAAGTTCTGGGTACCTTTAATCAATTCAGACACGTAACAACATATGTAAGGCTTTGACCACAATCTCACCGGATGGTAAGTGATGATGTGGTCGAAAGTGTTAACAGGCTTAACCTATAATTACTATATCTCAAGGTCAGATGCCGGAACACACCATTAACACAACACACCATTTGGTGACAGATTTTCTACTTTTGGCGAAAATATCGCCCGCCTCCTGCCTTCTCCGTAATGGGGACACTGGTAGAGAGTCGGGGGATTCTCCACAGGCTTATACGGCCCACACGTCTGGAGGCAAAAGTATTGAAATAACGTTTATTGATTACTATTATATTTAAAGGGATAAAATTCGGTTATTATTCATGATAAAAATCGATTTTAAGGTTAAATTTGTTTTTTAAATTATTCAACTGACCCATCAAAATGTTTATGCGTACCTCCATAGTATTTATGGTTCAGTTAGCGAGCGTACAAACTATAATATTTTTGAAGCGCTCATAGTGAAGTTTACTTGGCTGTTCTCAACCGATCAGCAAAGTTAAGCAACGTCGCCCGCGCTCATGAGTTGGATGGGTGACCGCTGTTGACATTACTACTGAGCGTTTCCGTGCTTCGGAGGGCTCGTTAAGCCGTCGGTTCCGGTTGTTGTTTTAGGATGGCAGTCGTTATAGCATGGGGGTAGGTTATTTTGCGAATGTCCGCCTGGCTAGCTACCACCCTCAAGTAGAAAATCTGTCGCACAAGCACCTAACGATATTTTCCGGCAGCTGTCCTTGAGAGCCAGTACTTCTAGGTTAGCCTGAACAACATCTTCGACCACATCATCACTTACCATCAGGTGAGATAGTGGTCAAAGGCATAAAAAAATATATAAAAAAATATTAAACATAATTTCAATATCCTATACCAATTATCGGGCTTTGTGATAAAATGGTTAATTCTCCATTTTATTACAAAGCATTAACATATTTACGATGCGAGTAGACTATTATACTTTCTGCTAACACAAACCACATAGTAGGGGCCACAGAACACTTTTTCGTGCTCCCATTTGGCGGTATACATCATTTTCGGTAAATGAGTCTAATCGGCGCGCGGCGGCGGGGCCTGTTTGCGCGTGTCGATGCACCTGTGCTAATAAGGCAAAGAGTACGCTGATCAGAAACGAAGCTTAAGTTTCACAGATTTATTAAAATTGTTTTCAAATTATTGTATTACTTTTTCTGGAAAGGTTTCTGTATGCTGCCTATGGAATGCAAGGCGGACTACATGAAGTTAATTTTTGGATGTTTTTAACTCTTACATAAACCGTTCCTGCGTGTTTCACAATGTCTTCCCCTCTAATGATCAAACCGTTATATAGCATGAGGGCTTTAAAGGCCCAGATTAGTAGCTCGTTACGGGCCAGTATGAAAATCAAACAAACCAATGTTGAATTAATAAGTTGAAATCGGACTGGACCACTATGGCCAATTTATGAATGAAATTCTATTGTTATAATTATCGCCGATGCCAAGGGCCATATATCAGCGCACGCTTCAACTTGACAGTTAGGCTCCTTCCAAAATGCTAGAAAATCTCAATAATTTTCACATGAACGCTGTTATCTGATTCCTATATGTAGGTACATATGTATAAATTAAAGATATTTAAGTTCAACTGACATGGTTTGGAAGAAAATCAACGGTGTTGTTAAAAGGAGATAAGAATTTTGTTTGTGTTCCGTGACCATTTTCCGAACAATTTATTACCTATATTGAGAAATTGTGGGGTTAGAAACAAAGTAAGTATATATTGCGTATGTAGTCAAGGATCTGACAACTGGAAGTAAATAGATTACTTTTTATATCTGGTCTGATTATAATATTTACAGATTTTACCTTTAATTATTCCTTTGTATTGAATGTCATCTGGCCTCAAAGGCAATATACATAGAAATTAATTAAGTTTTATAAATTTCGTCTCTTTTAAAGAAACGATGTCGGCAATATATAAAACAAAATTTATCAAGTTTTAAAATAACAGTTACTTACTCTAATTAAAAAAAATAACTTACAATCCGTTTACTCTTAACGGTGTAGTAAAGAAAACGCATGAGAACCACGTTAAGTTTAAATGGGCTATTTCATCAAATTAGTTATCAATCTGAATCGTACAGCAATAAATCTATACAATTGAGTGATTGATTGCAATCAATTTATTTTATAACTCGCTTTTTATATTTTATAAGTACCTACTAAGTAATTTATTTATTGTCATGGTTCTCTACTAACAGTGCAGTACAGTTCCTGAGCTAAGAACTTAAGGATTGTTCCATATCCAGTTGTATGTAGAAATAGAAGACTAAGGAAGGAATACGCCGATTGAGCAGTACACTCCTGCTCAAAGTACAGTTGTTAGGTGCCTGTAATTTTACTGGCTCTCAAGGATTGCTGCCGGAACACACTGTAAGGTGCTTGGCGACAGATTTTTTTTATGCCTGATAGGTTAGCCTTTGACCACTATCTCACCTGATGGATGGTAAGTGATAACCTCCCCCTTAATTGAAAGATGGTTAAAAAATTGCATTATTTCATTTAAATGTACAAAATGACGGGTACATAATCTATATTTAGTCATGAAAAACAATAAATACTTATGTGTCATTGATAATTTCTGTAAAAAAATTACATTATGATTATTTTATGTCATAGGTCAGCCGTATTGGTTTTTTGTTGCCACACAAAGCTACTTAATTTTATATATAGTTAACTGTTTTATTCTATCTAAAAAGCACTACAATGTACATGAATCTTAATATTTTGTAACTGATAGACTTTGACATTCCGTGGGGTGCCGGGCTAGGACACCCCCCATTGCTGCCTGTGGGTGGTGTAAGAGGCGACTAAAGGTAAAATACCGGATGGTGGGCAGCAGCGCCTTCTTAAGAACTGATATCTTAAACTGTGATTCCCAAGACGCTTGCCAAGCGTGGGGATTAGGGCAAACCCCCTTAATGGGAGAGGCTGTGTTCAGCAGTGGACAATCCGGCTGATACAGTATAGACTTTGACTACTGGGTTATCTGTGAAAGATGCTGCACGTACAATGAGAACAGATAAAATAGGTCTAATCAGAATTTTACGAAATTTAACTTTAACAGAACCGCCAACTTCATAGTTGATTTTGATTATTTTAATGCGATTTTCGAGCGAAATTGAATTATTTGTAACAATTTCCAAAGCATCTACGTCAAAAAACTAAATGTCAGAACTGTCATGCTGTTGGTGTACATTTGGGGCAAAAATTGAAAAACAAAGTTGTTGTAAAACCCTTTATAATGGTTGACTTGTTGAAAAATTGACTTTAATTCATATATAACTGCATTCGGGTGCGTGTGATACTAACAGGAAAGCTGCCGAAATATTTGTTATTAATGTTGTATTTGTAATTTTTGGAAATTTTATCTCTCTATTTTGTCTTAACTCTATCACGTGAAAACTATTAAACTATTAAATTACAAACAAATTGTGCTGTTTGGTATATCTAAACTAACGTAGACGAAGTCGCAGGCATCTTCAATAACTTTCCTACTATGTTTAACAAAATTTTCTGACTAAATTTTTTTAATGCCTGATAGGTTTTGTCCACTATCTCACCGATGGTAAGAGATGATGTGGTCGAAGATGTTGTTCAGGCTAATCTAGAATTGCTTGCTCTCAAGGACAGCTGCCGGAACACACCGTCAGGTGCTTGGCGACAGATTTTCTCGGTAGCTGTGTTGATTGGGGTGGTAGGCAGCCAGGCGGGCATTCGCAAAATGCTCTACCACCATGCTATAACGACTGCCATCCTAAGACAGAAACCGAGACCGACTGCGTAACGTGCCCTCCGAAGCACGAAGCGCCCAGTAGTAATATCACTAGCGGTCACCCATCCAATTCATGACCGCGGCGGACGTTGCTTAATTAAGCTGATCGGTTACGAACGGCTAAGCAAACTTCGCTACGAGCGCTTCGAATACAATAATCGAAGACAGATATGAGAAGTGTCTCATTTAGATCGTTCAAGCCAAATACGGTGTAACTTGACACAGATAACCTACCGCAAAACAAAATATTGTGCGTTATTCAATCATATTCAATTTTGTATTTAATTAGCGAACTGACACTGATAACACTATTTTGTAGATTCGCCAGTTATTTTGGACGATTTTTTTCTTGATCTGCTTGACATTTGTATTCGAGTGATATCGCTGTATGTTTCGGGATATGCGATTATGTTGCTTTTCCCGATAAACATATCTTATATTTGATGTTTTTTTATTGTCTATACTATTGTATTGGTGCTGTATTACTGTAATATATTGTATTGTGACGGAATAAGCACGAGGAACACCTGATATTAAGTAACCTCTGCCTATATCAGATGCATTTAGTCATTTAGAGATGGTTTGCACTGCATCCATCACCCTGAGACACTAACTTACAATAACACTATTAAGTCTCATGTTCCCGTTATTTCATAATAACTTACTGATTTTTACTAATGTATGAGCCTGAAACTAAAGTCAGAAGAATTACTGAAGCCCAGATCTATTCATATCTATGACCCTAATAACTTGGTTCGAAAATTTAAGGAATTCTGGCGATTAACTCGTGATTACGGTTGATGCAACTATAGATCCAATGTCTCAGTTGAGGCATATTACTGTTGAGGTTAGTATATATTTTTAACTTATTATAATATTTCGAATAATTTTTACTGATTAAAAAGGTGTCTCTTATGCATAGCGGAAGTAGACAAGACATGAACACCTCACAGGAATAGCGCCACTACAATCATATACTACATCAAGAAGATAGCAACAGAGATGAGAGAGCGAGAACGATAGTGCGGAAGCCGCCGGCTGCCGTTGCCAGTGCCGCCGATCGGTCCGCTGGGCTTTCCCCGTGTAGGCAGGGGCGGCCTGGCGCGGCTTGATCGCCCTGGTGGAGCGGAGGCCGGGTCTGGTCCCTCACACAAAATCGACACCCTCAGCACCATGAAGTGGAGCAAAAGACCGCCCCTTTATCAAGGGGTTGAGAAATGCCTGGGTCAGAGGGCATAGCCCTGATACCCACTCCCCACATCACCACAACGATGTGAGACGAAGAAGGTTATTATTAGCGGAAGTAAAATTACAATTCTTGATTACCATTCAACGGATCCCACATTTATTATTAACCTTGGCAAGTAAATTAAGTAGATATATAATCTTTATATAAGGTTTTGCAACTATAAAGAACAGAGTAACTAGAGCCATTTCTATCCACAATACGCACTTGGGAGGCATAGAATGAAACACTAAACTACACAGAAGCGACAATACAATAAAATCTTATTATGTCTAAATAGCACAAGAGAAAGAGACGTTAGAGGTTATCAGTGTCCTAGACATTGGAGTAATATTACGCTACTCATTCACAACAGTGTGGTTAATCTAAGCATTCTGGAGCGTTCAAGCTTAAATGGGTTGAGTTAAGGACTGAAAATCCGACAAGTGTCGTTATTACAGCAATAGCGGTATAAACTTCCAAAATCTTTCCAATTACAGATTTTTTACTATTTGATGTGATTAGTTACTATTACATTGCTCGTGGGGTATCGGGTTAGAGTTGCACCTCCTATATCTTCCTGTAGGAGTCGTAAGAGGTGACGCAAGGGAGAGACCAGATCAGTGCAGCAACGCATTCTGAAGAATGCCATTTTATACTGCGATTCCTAAGACGCCTGCCAAGCGAGGGGATTGTCAAAGGAAAAAAATATATTCTGCGATGGACATCTTTTGGTGGTTGATGTGATGTGATAATTAACGACTACTTAATAACCACAGATTTTACTACAGATGTGTAGCAGAAAAACTAAGTACTCAACCACAACCTAGATAAGTAATAAAAATAGATATATAAATAAAATGCATAACGCCTTATATTGTAATAAACCATACTGCAGGTTCTGCTAGGTTTCTGCAGTGACCAGTTTCTGTAGAACCTAGTGATTTTCAGTTAGACCGCGAGCAATTTTACCGCAGCCCCTTACTTTAGCTTCTGGAATGTTACTAGAAATTATTTTCGTAGAGCCAACGCGAATCTCTCAAAATTTTCGAATGATGATAATAGCGACCAAAAGCGGAATCAGAAGAGATCACTTGATAGGTTTGAGTAGGTACCGCTAGTGCCAAAGCGTGTTCGGTCCTTAGTTTGTATTGTATCGAGGTTCAGTAGGAAGGTCAAAACCGTGTTTCTAGATAGGATTCAGAGTTGGCAGTGACATGGCGGGCGTGAGTTTACGCCTGTTATTCACACTTTGCACTATTACCACGAGCGGGATGGCCGTGTTTTCCTAATGCGATACGGTTCAGGAAGTACGGTAATAGACATTTTCAATTCCAATTGAATAACCTTTTCAATTATTCTTAACCTTCATCAGGATACTTAAATTGTTTAACGTTCTTTTTATTGAAAATATATTCTATTGTCACACTGTTATGATAAATGCGAGAGTTTGAGAGGGAGGATGTCAGTGTGTGTTTATTTCTCCTCCACGCTAAAACGGCTGAACTGATTTGGATGCAACTTAGAATATCGATGGATTAGATTCTGTGTTAACACATAGAATAATTTCTCAACATTGTTCACACGAGTAAAACCAGCGCAGCTACAAATATACGTATCAGAAAAATTTATGCTGAAGTTTATATATATTAAATAGCCTTGCCATGTTTTTGTTAAATAGAAAGTTAATGTTGTCTTAGGTTTTCGCGATTATTACACATAGTTTAAACGGTTTAAAGTTGTTTAAGTAGCAAATAGAAAGTTATTTGTATTGTAATAGTATGTTCTCTATCGAACGATATAATAAATTTCTTAAATAGAAACATTCAACATATATGCAATTTGCTACCTTTCTATGAATAACCTTTTCTTTGACAAAATTGATACGATTTCCTGGCTCTGTCAATGTCATCCAACGCTAATTAATATTAACGAATATAAAACAACTTGTTCAGTTTTATGTGTGATTTATGCAAACTGAGCATTTTGACGGTTGGCTGATTTTTACACGTTAAGGAACATTAAGAAAGTACTTATTAAGTATCCCATGCGTATCACATCTAGTTATACGGACAAATCTTCACCTGAATCCACAATTTGAAATCGAAAACTGCTGATTATTTTCTCCATAATTTGTTTGATCAGGTTCTTCTTGATTCAACGTCCTGATAAAGTTATATATATAATATATTCTTCACTTCTACTCTCTTCTACTCTACCCTATTTTCACTTTGAACTCTATTCTGGCTTTCACATACCGTCTTTCAGATAATTCATCTATACTTAGTTAGGGCATTTTGCAAATGCCCGCCTGGCTAGCGACCACCCTCAAGTAGAAAATCCGTGTGTGCTCCGGCAGCTGTCCTTGACAGCCAGTGAAATTACAAGCACATAAGCCTTAACAACTATGTCTCAAAGTTACGGGCGCAGTGCAATTGGTGACTTCTGATGAAATGCACCTGTTATAGGCAGAGGTTAGTCCGCTTTACATGAGGTGGGCTTGTTCTGTCATAAAAACATTAAAAAAAAACTTTCTGCGATCTTTTCTTCGTTTTAAAGTAGCGTTCGTGGCGGAGCTTGCCTAGTCGTTCGTGGCCGAATAACTATACTAGGCTAAGCAATCTTCACTACGGTCACTACTTGGATGGGTGACCGCTATGGTATTTACTACTGAGCGGTCGGTCTGGTCTATCGGTCCCGGTTGCTGTTGAATATATCATCGACTATATATTTTTTTTTCATCAGGTAAAATAAGTTTAACTTTGTGGTCAAAGAAGCTTACAAAAACACACCTTAGGTGAGTATCAAAATAATTCCTTGAGAAACCGTCCGTTCCGTTCGACCTGGCCTCAAACCATTTCTCATGGCGGCACATTTTGCATCATTTCATCACTATAACAACTATTGATAAACGATGATGTAGTCGTGGATGGTAAACAGAATGATAAACATCTTCTTTAGACCAAACTATCGCCCTTACGATGCGATATTGTTCAAAGTGCAC
The DNA here is from genome assembly GCA_963890685.1 of Plagodis pulveraria. Classification (NCBI taxonomy): domain Eukaryota; kingdom Metazoa; phylum Arthropoda; class Insecta; order Lepidoptera; family Geometridae; genus Plagodis; species Plagodis pulveraria. The sequence continues at coordinate 24,446,470 of OY982967.1, forward strand.
TTAGGCAATAAGTAATAAAAATAACACATATATAATCACGTCTGTACATCTCTTAAGCAGCAGAAAAGGGAGACTAAACGTCACCACATGTTTTGTTCCCTTGTAAGAGAGCACTAACTTAGTCCATCCAGCCTCTGGACTGATACTGGAAATTTCTTTGTCAGGAAAACCCAATGACTAATCGTCCTGGGAATCGAATCCAAAACTGAAATTCCAAAGCGATACGCCATTCGATCAACCAACGAGACTGAAAATAAGAAGAAAAGGGCTAATCAACAATAGCCGCTCGTACATTTAAATTGTTTATTTGAGCACTCAATCTCAGAAATGACCATAATAACTCTAGGTTAGCCTGAACAACATCTTTGACCACCTCATCACTTACCATCAGGTGAGGTTATGGTAGGCTAGCCTATCAGCTATAAAAAAAATAAAGGTGCTAAACATAGTCGACCAGAAAAATTACCGTAATTCCAAATAACTGACAAAACTTTATATTCAGTCTAATCTTACGACATCAGCTCCTACTTTAAATGTTTATAATTAAGCAATGAAAAATCCCATAATTCGCCTGTTGCTTCACTTAAGTCTAAGCTTGCTTATCATAATTCGAGTGAAGAGTAATATTGATACGGGCTTACGTCACAGCTAAGTTAACTTTGAACCGTTATAAACTGGTTCCCTTTCTCATGAACTTGAGAAATATTTGTCTCTTCTGACGCGTTTGTGCAATCTGATATCTTAATTTTCTTAGAGAAAAGTTTCACCGCTACGCGTAGATAGATGCTCTTGGCTTAAATTGTTGGCAAGCAATAATTCTCAGTAGCGCAAGGTTTCAATTAACCTAAAGAGAAAATACCTTAAAATATCATATTTACTTCATCCATAACAAATAATATTAGTTATAACTGACACGATAACTTAAATACAGTTTAATTAATCCATTGCATGGTGGTAGTACATTTTTCGATTGCCCGCCTAGCTAGCTACTCCTCGACCACATTATCACTATCTAATAAGTGAGATATGGGCAAAGGCTAACCTACTCATACCATCGGTAAAAACATATCTGAATTCTACGCTCAAAGCTAGCCAGGTGGGCATTTTGCGAATGCCCGCCTGGCTAGCTACCACCCACAAGTAGAAAATCTGTCGCCAAGCACCTAGTGTGTTCCGGCCGCTGTCCTTGAGAGCCAGTAATTCTAGGTTAGCCTGAACAACATCTTCGACCACATCATCACTTACCATCAGGTGAGATAGTGGTCAAAGGCTAACATATCAGGCATAAGAAAAAAATGTTTTATAAAAACTGTTTTGTCTACTTGATCTGTAACAAAATTAAACATATAAAAATTGTTAAATTCAAGTTGGAAAGAAAACACAATCGATTGTCGCCATTAGCGTCAATTTTCCTTTCAATTTGCCGAAAGATGTTACAACACCGCTGTTTTAAAGAGAACAGGTTAAAATCTCAGTGAGTATTGGCACTTTGACACTTCAAGGCGTATCATTAGGGTGGCAACAAACAAGGCCTGCACGTTAATACGTAGCTTGTTCATATTTTAACGAGGTGACAGGTGCATATACAGATGAAGGTTTCCAATCTCGAAAATATTATTTAAAAAATTATTTCTAAACAAAATTTTGAAAGTTACTGTTACAACATTTTTGTAGTATTAGTATTATATGGTGGTAAATAATAATATTGGTACTTGAGCGTGGTGGTTTAAGCATATAAAAGATTCCTTAAAATATCTTAACACTTTTACACATACGAGTTACGTCTAAGAAACATCTTTTCGGAGTATTGGACCTGATAACGACGAGAGGAGATTTGTTGACGTATTAAAAAGTATTTTTTTCCACTTTCAGATACCTATTTTGTCCTTAATGACTTTTGTTTTATAAAGAAGCATCTTTTTTTCCTCCAAAGGGAAGTGTTTGAGAAAAATCTCTATTAGAGATAGATAGGCCTTTGAGCTTAGGCTGAGCTCGTTGAAAACGATGATGCGAGACTCTGGAACACAGAAGATACTCAATCAAGCATTACTTGGAAACTTAAAGATTTTATCGAACTGGATAGATAAAATAGATACTGATAGATCTATCTCTATATCCGTTCACATAATAAACTATTTTTGTGCCACTGGGCTAACGTAAGATGCTCATGATAACGATATAATAACGAGCATAATATCATTATCAATAAATTACCGTCGAGATACTACAAATTTAAAGGCCTAACCTTATTTAACTTTTCCCATCACCTTAACGAACTTATAAATATATAAAGAAGCGTAAAAGGAAGTTGTTAAAAGCATAACAGGTGTAAATTGCTGTATTAAAGTGATGGCGATCGATCTTCACATCGTCGCGTCGATGCGCTCGCGCAGGCGCTGCGCATGCATACTATGTACCTATATATGTACATATCGAGAGTGATGGGATTTACGGTTGTCAGTTGACAGTACTTTGGTATCAATCCATTCAGTAATCTTTTCTGTCGTTGACTATGATAGAAAAAAAATCCTTTCCTTGTAATTTTGTAAGCTATATCGCGTTAGTGCAACTATCACAATGTTATTTGTTTATTTTTTTATTTATCCACCCTAGGCTATATCAACAGAATATTTTTTATCCCCTCGGTTAATTTTGTTCTAAAATAAGTTACATAAGAAGATAAAATGTTTGGCTTGTAAACAAATAACTACCTTCTTTTACTCACAGTTTCATTTGTTAGAAACCATTTGAGTAGTACTGAAATGTATTTAAATTTAATTAGACGTTATACCTAAGTAAACCTACTGTTTATTTGTTACCTCCTGTTAATAATTAAATTAAATATATATGTATAAATCTTAATGTTACGATAAGGAAGAGCGGGTCTACCTGGCACAGGTATTCTATACTTAAAAGGTAGTCCCTGCCTCAAATTTGTAAAAATGTTCAGACGAAATAAAATATTTATTATTGTTAGAGCGTTTTCACATTATCCGATCCGATATCGGTGTCGGACGACGATAGCCGACATCCGATAGCCGACACCATGTGCTATTTTCACATATTTCCGACAAAATCGTTCCGATACGGCCATTTGCTCCATAGCTTAGTGCGGGCAGGTCATCATGGCAGACTATAATAGAAAACTTTATTTGCTGTATCTATTATATTTGAGACGCAAAAAAAGATCTGTCCACAGACAGTATTGGATACATCCCATTGTGGAAGCTAGATATTCAGAGGGAGCATTTTATACTCTTTTTAGCAAGCTACAAAACGCACCTAGTAAGTTTTTTAACTACTTTCGTATGAGTGAATCCACATTCAATTATTTGTTAATTCATCTCACAAACAGTATCAAGAAACAAGACACACATTTTCGAATGGCTGTGGGGCCTAAAGAAATGCTGGCTGTTACATTAAGGTAAGTTTACTATTTTCATGTTTGTTTTTTAATCATTCATCATTCATCATTATCGTTTGTGGGCTGGTGGTATAATTAATTAAAGAAAGTTCGTTATAAAAAGTATTTTAATCAGAAACAGGTATTGTTATTATAAAGATCAAAATGAAAATGAAATAGCATATGACAAGGTGAACTTACAATTCGGAATATTTATTGAAAAATTGCTGAAAGTTATTAGTATGGGATTCTGTAACCGATTCACAGGACTTGCTTGTAGTCGATGTTCGTTGAATTCCAACTAGTTGTGGAGTGGGTACATCCATGTAGGAGTTACTTGGAGTCGATGTTTGTTGAATTCCAACTAGTTGTGGAGTGGGTACATCCATGTAGGAGTTACTTGGAGTCGATGTTTGTTGAATTACAACTGATTGTGGACTTGGTACATCAATATAGCAGTTGCTTGTAGGTGAAGGAGATGTCAGTAATATAGGTGAGGGAGAATTTATTGAATTGCTATGAATCGAATGGCCATGGTTTGGATATGATCTACTGTGTCCAGGTGAAGGGTTTGCGAGAATATATGGTGATCGTACACGTTGATGAAGGACCCGATTTTGTTTAATTTTTTGTATACTAGATAGAAGGTCCATTTGTAGCTGTATTTTCTCTGGTTCTGACATATCTTTGACATATGGTATAAAAGACGTAAAGAAACTGTCCTCTGTTAACAATCTTTCAGAAATGGTAGTTTTATTTTCTTTTATTTCTTTTAATATTGCGGCCTCAATACTGTCTATTTTCCTTTTAGTCTTTGACGGCTCCTTCTTTGATTCATGTATAGCAACATTATCAGAATGTTCATTATCATTAGCAGCGATCACTTCATGCTCCTGTTCTGTTTCTTTCACAACGTTGGAATCAGTTTCAGCTTTATTCGTAAATTTCAGTAAAAATTTTAGGTTTTCATGGTACACATATGGTTTTTTTGCAGCTTGCCCTGACTTTACATTAAGAGATCTAATGAACGCGTCTCTTATATTATTCCATTTGTTTATAATGAGTTGTGCTGAAACAATAATTAGCTTATTAATACAAATGTACTTAGGTATCATTACATAGTTTAAATAGGCTGAATTAAGTTTATGTAACCACAATTTTTAAAAGAGCATTAATAAACAAGATTACAATTTCTTTTTTACTTTTCAGGTACCTGGCCAGTGGTTGCTCTCTGACCGATCTGCACTACAATTACAGGCTAGGCATCAGTACATTGAGTGAAATTATAAATTTTGTTTGCCAAAAAATATGGGAAAACTTCCGTAGCAAACATTTAGAAAATATGTCTGAACAAAAGTGGAAAACAGTAGCAGAGGGTTTTAAAAAAAGAGCATCTTTTCCCAATTGCCTCGGTGCTATAGACGGAAAGCACATACGCATTCAAAATTTTCCACATGGCGGTTCAATGTATATGAATTACAAGAAATTCTTTTCAATTGTCCTTTTGGCAGTTGTAGATTCAGATTATTCGTTCATTTATGTTGATATAGGCGCATATGGCAAAGATTGTGATTCCTCTATACTACAAAACACCCATTTTTGGAAATTGTTGATGCAACGAAATTTACACATTCCACAGCCAAAACCCATTACTGAAGGAGAACTTACAGTTCCCTACGTATTTGTTGCTGATGATGCATTCCCAATGAATGAACATATGTTACGAAGCTATTCTGGACATAATTTAAGTCAAAAACAACGCGTATTTAACTACAGACTTTGCAGAGCACGTCGGTATGTTGAGTGCGCATTTGGAATTATGAGTAATAAATGGAGAATATTCCATCGACCCATCGATGTGTCCCCAAAGTTTGCCAAAAACATAGTGAAAGCTTGTGTTATTTTGCATAACATCGTGAGGAAGCGTGATGGATATCGAATAGACGATATAATTTTAAGTGAGAGATCATCTCTAGAAACTTTGTCCAGTCCCCAGACAAAATCCACTAATAAAACAGGACGTGGAGTCCGTGCAACCTTTGCTGATTATTTCGTTTCAGATGTAGGTAAATTACCATGGCAATTGTCCAAGATCTAGGTCATAAAAATAAATATTTACTTAACTTGTACATAATTAAAAGTGTAAATTACATACCAGTCTTTTTTTTCTCATCCTGATTTAAAACTTCATATCCCTCTTCAAGGTATTCAAATACTTCTCGCCAATTATTGTCTCGGAGTATTTTATTTTTATATTCCTCGTGAGTTTTATCCCACAAGCATGGTTTAGATTCTACCAGTTCAATTAAAGTAATTATATCGTATTTAAATGATGACGACGCCATGATGACAACCAAACTAGTAAAGAAGCTCAAAATGGCCGCCGCGCATCAGGCTCTACGCACACAGAGACAATTTAGATACACGTACAGCACACATACAAACATTATCGTCCGACGGCTCACGGGCGTCCGATGGTGCCGCCAGCGTATCGGTGTCGGCTCCGATATCCGATATCGGGCCGGACAATATGAAAGACAGGTACATATTTCTCACATTTTGCTTGCCCCGATATCGTGTCGGCGTCCGACACCGATATCGGATCGGATAGTGTGAAAACGCTCTTATTGTTAGAATTATCGGGTTGCGTCACGGTAAACAGTTTGAACGTATTGGAAAATTAGCCTTGTTTGTAGTTCAACTCAGTTTGGTTGCAGATGTCACTCACGGTTACATTAGATAAACGAAAGGATAAATTCCAGATATGACTCGTTCTCCATGAAAGTTCAATTTTCACAGCATAGCTCGGTTTTGGGACGGATGGTCGCGTGACGATATCCCGGTTAGCAGGCGTTAATGCAAAAATAACGACGTTAAAACAGTGTTATAACTATGACGCTTTGTTTTTTTAAAGCGTGATATATAGCATCATATATATCACGCTTTAAAAAAACTTCAACTTAGCTCCGCAACGTGTTTTCCGACTTAGGTGCAAAAGCTTATGTCAAAAGGTTTACATTTACAAACTCCGTCGAGCCGAATCTTTGTGCTCCAATTTGAGGACGTTATGATTTTAGCTTGCCACGCGATAGTACTTGCAATCGTATTCAAAAAGTTTAATTCGATTGTGCTCTATTTTACTAATAATGACCGTTCGTCACTAAAAATAACCAAATCTAGTCCAACCACCAAGTCAATCCCAGTGCTGTCAATGACAATGCTTTCTTGAAGCTTGATAGAACCCTACATATTCTTCTTCAGTAGAAGACATGGATACTCATTGTCGTTTTTCATTTTTTCAAATTATTTACCTTGTTTAGGGTTCCGTACCTCAAAAGGAAAAAAGGAAACCCTTATATATCAAGCTGAAATTCATATTAAATATTCACGTCTACTGTCCCTAGCTATGAAAATATCAAACTTCGTAACCAACGCTTTTACTTATATACCTACAGGCTTGTACGGAACCCTCGGTGCGCGAGACCGAATCGCACTTTGCCGACTTTTTATACGACATACCCATTTCTCATCTATGAATCCACACAAATCTAACGTGACTGATTTTATATTTTATGAGACGATGTGTTTTTAATATATCTTCAATTGTCAACAATATCAAACTTGCAGAAAACGGGATACCGACCATACAGATATACAGTAAAAGATTAAACATAGTAAAATTCAAAAGGTTTAAATGATACATACGAGTACGTCGATGCAAAAAAATAAAGTTTGAAAAATCTTGCTTTTCGATACCATACATCATGGCGCCATCTTCGATTTATCTGTCATAGAGTCAATAAATCCGTCATCGAAGCAGATGTGGCATACGATTGCTATAATAGTGCTTTATCTTACATCTTTAGTGTGGGAAGAACAATACATGCCTTGTCGTGTGGTGCGACCTCGGCATTTTTTTGTGAAATATGGAGACTTGGTACAACGACTTATTTTAAAATGTACCATAGCAAAATGTTTATAGAATCACAAATTCAGATTTGTTTAAATTATCTATTCTTATAGGACTTAGTTTGACAGAGTAATTTTCTTTATGAGCCCTTCGCATCAACAGGACAATATCGGTCTATTTATAAATGAAGGATTTCATTATTAGCAGGACAACATCGGTCTATTTATGAATGAAGAATTCCATAAACAGACCGAATTGTCCTGTTGATGCCAAGGGGTCATAAAGAAAATTACTCTCTTCTCTTCGTCTATGATTCATATATTCTATCTATGATTCATATATTCTCATTATCTATGATGCGCATGGAATAAGTACTGCTTTAATTACTTTAAGCCTTGGACAAAAATGATCACAGTATGTGAATGCGAAAGTGGCGAAAGTCTGTTTGTTGTCATCAACTACTGAAACGGCTGAACGGGTTTTGATGAATCTTAGTAAGTATATTCCTTAAACTCTGAATGAAGACCGGTTATATTATATTTTAGAGAGCGCAATATAACCGAACGCTAGGCAGGCGAAGCCGCAGCCGCAATTCTATCCCGGTAGAATAATTTTAATTACAAGGTGACTATTACCCGTTTTTTACTTGCGTTTAAAGGAAGAAATATAAATTTGTACAATTATTATTAGAAGTAAATCAAAATCCTTAATATATATTTATGTACTTTTTAATAAAATGTTCTAAAGAATTTAGTTACCTCTATTATAACTTTATTTACTGTATAAACCGGATTTGCTGAACTTGGCAGTACAATGTAGAATATTTCAATATTAAAAGTTTTTTTTTTTGTTCTTGACCTTCATAAGAGCGTAGACGCCTAAATTGAATTAATTATTTTGACTTTGGATTATTCACTGCTGAACTCCATTATGGGGGGTGCCATAGTCCCCACGGTTGGCAGACGTCTTGGGATCGCAGTGTGAGATATCAGTTCATCAGAAAGCGCTGCTGCCCACCTTCTGGTGTGTTCTGAAGGTATATAACTTTATTCTTCTTCTCTTCTCCTAATTCTCGCTATTGTGTGTGCAAACATTGGTTAGTGGGTTATACCTTTGACCAAAATCTCACTTATTGGTAGTAGTATATGAGGTTGAATGTTAATGTAACTCTTCGTTGCCTCTTACGACACCCAAGGGTAGAGATGGGTGGTGACATTTTAGCCCGGCACCACACAGGCATAGACATATATAATTTAGTATATTAAAGTAACCAAAAAAGTGTAACATGTTTTGACGAAAATACTAATATGTAATGTCTGTGACGCAATTAACACTTGTTGCATGACATTCAATATATGTTGATAAGTTTTGAGTTCAATGTTCAGTTCAAGGATTAATTTAGCTCAAAATATGATATAAATGTCTCTGTAACGTTTTGCAGCTTATCTTTATGTTCCTTTATTTAAGACTAACCAAGCCATACATTTTTTTTTTTTTTTATGTAATGGTTTGGCAAACAAGCTGACGGCCCACCTGATGGTAAGCAGTTACCGTCGCCTATGGACATTTGCAACACCAGGGGCGTTACCAATGCGTTGCCGACCCTGTAAAACTCCTTTAACACCTTTTTTGAAGAAATCCATACTGTAGCCCTGCGAATAAACGCTGGATGGAAGATCATTCCACATTTTGCAAGTATGCAGTAAGAAGGAGCGCATAAATCGAGCTGTGTGAGACTTCCAGGACTCGATTATGTGTGGATGAGCTTTTAACCGGAGACGCGAGGAACGATGATAGAATCGCGATGCCGGTATAAGCTCAAACAGCTCTTGGGAGCATTTCCCGTTATAGAGCCTGTAGAGTATACAGAGCGTTCCGATGTCTCTACGGAGGCTCAGTGGCTCAAGGCGGTCAGAGAGCTCGAGGTCGTCGACAATTCTTACCGCTCGACGCTGTATAGCATCGAGAGACTGGAGTTGGTACTTTGGTGCGCCATTCCAGAGGTGAGAGCAGTACTCCATGTGAGGGCGAACTTGTGCTTTGCAAAGCAAAAGTCGCTGGCTCCACGTAAAGTACTGCTTTGCCTTATTAAGCACACAAAGTTTCTTGGAAGCCAATCCAGCCTTACTCGCGATGTGACAGCGGAAATGGACATCTTTAGAAATGTCGACGCCAAGAACTCCAATACTCTCTGCGATTTCTAGGGGAACACCCTGAAATTGCGGAGCGATGATGAAGGGGGTTTGTCTTATCAAATCATCATTATTTGTCTTATCGAAATTTTATTAAAAATAGTTAATTGATGACTAGGTATAAGACAATAAGAGGTCGTCTTCGGCAACTACCTGTTAAATCAGAACAATTATATCGACGTTGTTTTGCATGTTAAGATATTTCAGAAATAACTTGTTCAATCAGAATAAATTATCACTTTCATAATTTTTGGGATTGTCCAAAAAAAAACTGGTCGAGTAGCTGACTGACTGAAACATCTATCGCCGAACAGAGGTGTTGAAAAGAGAGAGTCAATTTTATTCGAAATGTAGGTAAAACCAGTTGTATTTATTTTGAGATCATATAAACTTCTCCACTAGTAGTAGTATTTAGATCATTATTCACAATTTAGTCACAGCTCACAAGTCATGTTCATCTAAACAACTAAGTGGGGCTTAGTATTGAAGGTCGTCTGCATAGAGGTAGTAGGAAGAAGTATAAGACGATAAGATAATGTGTTTATGAAAATTGCAAAAAGAAGACAAGTTTCGCTGGCTCCACATCAGTAGTGGCCCACCACACAGACAGTGATATCATGCCAATAGGAGACAGTGAACTCGCTGTCAGTGGCTATACATATAACTGGAAATATATACAAATTCTGCAGTGAAATACCCGTAAGTTTTTATCCCACGAAACTAGCAGATCGTCGTCGTCGTCTCGACTACTGTAAATATCTTAGTGAAACCGTAATTCATGTACATTATCATAAACAATTATTAAGTATATCAGTTCTACATTAATAACGCAATAATCGTTACTGTTCCATTCCATTGTTTCCTAGTATCTATTACGAAAGCTAGCACTCTCATTTCCAATAACCATTTAATCTACGTCAATGATGAATCGGATATCTATTAACAGGCCTCATCTACCGTGGTTTCGGACGTTAATCTTAAATCAACTTCAATTGTATCTAAGAATAAAGATCTTAACAATGAAACGCAATCTAAAGTACAATCGCTGCCAAATCGCCATCAATAAAGAAATAATTGATATAATCAGAGCAATGGATTACAAGACAAGGTCTGTGGTATGCAAAATTAAATATACATTTTATAAAACCCACACAATAATCTAATAACTCTTAACGTCGCGGTGTAAAGAGCATATTTGATTGTAAATGAACTTTCGCTAAAGAAAATGTATGTTGGTGGAGCTACCAATGTATAACGGGTGCAGACTTAAATACAGCAATCTGGGGAAATTAGTAAGAAAATCAAGAAAGCTGTATGGTTTTTTTGCGATTTACAAGTGAACTATTTACTTGTAATGATGTGGTAAGACAGGACAGTACATGTATAGCCGGAAAAGTGACCACAAAAAAGTTCAACAAAGACATTTTGGCCAGATTGGTCATCGCTTCGGGTACTTCAGAGCCGCAATGAATACTTTGCCCAAAAGTCTACCTCGCCATCCAACGAGTTAATGCTGCAGGTGCCCTGGGAACTCTTCCACAGAGTAGTCAAACTTTGGCGAAGTATATGATTTGTGGTTACTTTATACAGGGTTATTGGTAAAATGCTAACAACCTCTTAGGGTTGACTTCTGCTAGTCCTAAGTAACATTTTGAAATAATTTAATTTCTTACAAAATCACAAATATACGATAGGTAAAATTTTTAAGTCATGCACGGGATATATTTTTCCTATGGTATATTTGTAATTTTTTAATGTAATCCGCATAGCAGGCGTTATTGCAAACCTAACAATATTATAATTTAATTTCTGTTTCGAAAAATTTTTTTTTGCTAATTTCTTTTGTGTTATTTATATGTATTAGGTCCTTACATATGAAATTGGCGTTTTGTATGGGAGGAACAAAAAGTCGAATATTTTTTAATATAATATATTTAATTAATCAAAGTATGAACCATTATTTTCTATGCACTTTTGCCATCTCATAGGTAGTTCATTGATCCCTTTACTAAAAAAACCAGTCGGACGGGAATCAATAAAATCTTTGAAGGCGATTTGGACTGCCCCATCGGAGTTGAATTTTTTCCCTTGCAAGAAGTTATCCAAATTTCGAAAAAAATGGTAATCTGTTGGAGCAAGGTCCGGGGAGTACGGAGGATGTCTTAGACTTTCCAATTGAAGCTCTTCTAATTTAGTAGCCGTCTGTAGCGCAGTGTGTGGTCTAGCGTTGTCGTGAAGCAGCAGTGGCGTGGAGCGATTGACCAGCCTAGGTTGTTTAGCCGCTAGCTTTTCCATCATGGTTTGCAATTCCTGACAATAGACATCAGCCGTAATAGTCTGGCCAGATTTGAAAAAACTGTAATGAACAATACCGGCACTAGTCCACCAAACGCTTACAAGTAACTTTTTTGGGGTTAATTTTCGCTTGGGGCAGGATTTGGCTGGCTGGCCAGGATCTAACCATTGCGCTGAGCGCTTCCGATTATCGTAAAGAACCCTTTTTTCATCACAGGTAATGATTCGGTTTAAAATACTTTCATTATTGTGCCGGTTTAGTAATGTAACGCAGCAGTCGACGCGCGTTTGCCGGTTTGTTTCAGTCAATTCGTGAGGTACCCACCTTTCAAGCTTTTTAATCTTCCCAATTTGCTTCAAGTGAATTAAAACAGTTTTATCACTAACATCGCAGCCTGCAGCTAACTCGGACGTGGTTTGCGATGGATCCGCTTCCACAATAGCCTTCAACTCTTCATTATCAACTTGAGTCTCAGGCCGTCCACGGGGCTTGTTCTGCAGGTCGAAATTTCCAGAACGAAAACGTTGGAACCAAAAACGAACTGTGTTTTCTTTTGCAACACGACCGCCATACACATCATTCACCCTTCGAGTTGTTTCCGCAGCACTAGTGCCACCGCGGAACTCGTACTCGTAAATAATGCGATATTTAAGGTTTTCCATTTTGTAAAATGAGTGACGCAAACAGAAAAAAACAGAAGAAAAAAAACAAATGAATGACGATCATCGAAGCACAAATACATGAGTCTATAGCTGTACAAATTTGAATTTGGAATTCCTTACCAAAGAGGAGAAATTCGTGATTAAAGTGGCCAGTACGAAAAACGCCAATTTCATATGTAAGGACCTAATATTTGACTGAATAAGCTCGAGGACCACCCGATGTAAATATTCAAAAACTCTATTCAAAGGGACCACGGCGCGGTCCAGTGTTGCCGCGGCGGGTGCTCTAGGCTCGGAGTAGGAACAAAAACTTTTTTTTTTTTTCAAAACAAAAAAAAATCAACTCAAAATATTGCATGGGACTAGAAGTCAACCCTAAAAGGTTAACATTTAAGCAATAACCCTGTATACGAAATAGCCAAAAATTTTAATTTCGGTTTAAAATAAATAATCTTTCGATTATAAATTATAAAAAATGGCAACGTTAATTACCAAATAAAAACTGAAACAATCAAAAACGCCGATGCGATTTCTAAAAGCTTTAATTGCGAAGAAGCCCATCAAAGTCACCTTAACATTTTAAATACCGAACACATAAAAATTGACGTTAATAAGGCAGCGCTTCTCTTGATGTTCAACATTTTATTGTAATCACGAGAACATACCATAATGCCACGCATTTGCTAATTTTATTATGGACTCAGAAAAATACAGACCTTTAGGTACATTGGAATTATTAGTTGGGACACTTTTTTATGTCATTGTGACAGAAAAAAACAAAAACCCACCTGATGTTAAGCGATAACTAGGTAACCGCTGCCTATAATAGTTGCATTTCGTCACAAGTGACGAGCTGCACTCCGCCCGTAACCCTGAGACATATAGTTTTTACATCCCATATGCCTGTATTTTTAAGGGCAGCTGGCGGAACACACTGTTAGTGTTAGGTGCTTGGTGACAGATGTTCTACTAAAGACTAGTAGTGGTAGCTAGCCAGGCGAGAATTCGCAAAATGCCCTTTTATCACGCGGTGAATGAAATGAAACTCAAGCCGGTGGCGGGGATCAAACCATGAACATGCGGCACCGCAATCAATGGCTATGACCGCTCGACTAATATCTTCAAAAACTTTGGAGGAATATTTTTGTAACCCGAGATTATTTTTTACTTCTGTACTTATGTATAGCTTAATATCAGGTTTATTTAGTTATACAATACATAGGAACATTAACAGAAAAAGCCAGGTCAGGAGTATCTCAAACCGAAGCTTATCTATGAAAGGATTGATGAGTGTAGATGAAGTGAAAGAAATTTGTAAGGATCGTAGCAAGTAGAAATCTGTGGTTTCTGCCTATAGCAATACCTGCAGTATTTGAAGCTAAGCTCTCTGACCATTAAGTTGAAAATCTATCCCATTTGTGCCTTGAGCAAATGAATAAATGTGTCATTAAGTTTTAGTGTAGGTAAACTTATTCAAAATCTGCTAAAAAGTGACATATTAGGTGGATTTTTTGTATGTATTATATCACCTGTATTACATAAATAACTTTTAAAATTATTAATGTAATAAAGGAAAATTTCCCAGGCCCCTCTAGCCTCATCCTCTGCTACGCTATGGACCCGGCACCCGCACGGTGAATCCATGGAATGCTAAGTAATTCGTCTCTGTATTAAACCCAGGCCAGGAAATTTCCACCAGTTACAGTGTTAATAAGTTTATATGTAGATTTCTTTTTATTATGGTCATTATTCAATTAGTAAGTTTATACTTTTAGGTCGTACTCGATCCCACATCAATTCCAAACCAAACCTGTATCAGAACGATACGAAATTAAAATGCACAAATCAACACTGCATATTTTAACGGAACCGTAAACGATACATTTAGAAATAAACAACGAAATCAATCGGTGAACATATAATGTTTCAAAGATGCATTATTGAGATAAATTATATTGACAGGAACAAAATAGGGACAATGTTTAGTCTTTGGACCATTGACACAAATTGTGTGACTAATTCGATGAGTCGCTGTATTGGTCGGTATGAAGTGATGTGACAAACTATGTGAAACATATCAATTGATCGACGAGTATTCGATCTAGTTTATTGTTAGCATGTCGTTTAGTAAATGGTAGTTTAGAAGCGCTCGTAGCGAAGTTTGCGTAGCTGTTCTTAACCGATCAGCAAAGTAAATCAACGTCCGCCGTGGTCATGAGTTGGATGGGTGACCGCTAGTGACATTACTACTATAACGCATATACCACAATGCTATAACGACTGCCATCCTAAGACAACATCCGGGACCGACTGCATAACGTGCCCTACGAAGCACGGAAACAATAGTAATGTCACTAGCGCTCACCCATCCAAACCATGACCGCAGCGAACGTTGCGTTGTTCGTTTTTTTTTTTGAAAAAATGAACGTCTAATGAAATTACGCTACGAGCGCTCAAAAAAGCTCTAAATCTGTTACCTGGAAGTGGTCGCTAGTAAAGATAAGGCCGACAATTGTGACACTAGTAATATAGTGTTTTTTGTGTTGTAAGTTTTCTATCTATCTATTCATCATATTTTTATGTATAGATTGAGTTTATTTATTATCGTAGAAATCACTAATGCTATACAGATTCAGACCTAGAATCTCCAGGTGAATAATCTCACAAATCACCGACCACAAACACTACTTTGTTTAACACGTGTATTTACAAAGCAAACGGTAGCTCTTTAAAGCTCATAACTGTTTTATTGAAATAGTGACTATCCGCTATAACAATAAGAAATCTCACTTTACAGTTCATAAAGCGCTTAGACTTTTATGATCCTAATCTCACTGAAGTACCAGAATTAGAGACCACCTTGTGTAACGCTCGCGGCGATACAAATCTTCCTATTGAGTCATTACGATACCACTTAGATCATTGTGTGGTTATTTAACCAAATATATAATTATTCCCTAGATTTAGAGCACTATTAAGTTCTATGTGGTTATTATCGGTCAATTTCAACGTCCATAGTGAAATATAGTAATCATTGTGTCTCTCTTGAGCCACGTAAAATAGTGATGTGATCACTATGACTGATAATTTATGTCACAATATCAAAACCTGTTCAAATTATTATACAACCAAGTCTAGCCCATGTCTGGTTAAGCATAAATATAGTGTTCAAACGATACCGGTGTATCATTATAAGCAAAAAGTGTGAATAAATTTTATACAGCACGTGAACAACAATCGCTCTTATTAATGTCGATTCTTTTTACTGTTTTTTGAATTGATAGCATTTTTATATCGCTGTAAATTGGATTTTTATAGTTTTCTCGCAATTACATACATAGCAAGTTTTATTCTTGAAACGAGATCGGACACTTACTGTTTACAAGGTGCAGGCCTACTTATATGATGCAAAATTACATTGAATCGAAACATCGACATACATTATTTGACACTAAAAAGCAAAGTTATTCTTATTAAAAACGCGCGTGGATCGTTCCGATTTTTATGGATAAACTAATTAAGAATTTATAAGCCGTGAAGTCATTAAAAGAGCATCGACTCGTAAGACCTTCATTCATAAAATGTTTTTTTTATGTGTCCCGTAAATGAGACGAAGACTTCAAATTGGGAGAATGAACTAATCTAATGTACCTGTAGGGACGCCATTACAATTATGAAAACAGAAAGACGTCGCATTAATTAGATATTGCACGATTTTCTATACCACTTTGTGTTTTCTTTATATATCATAGTGAAAGGCGACTTTTCATCTATGCGTATTCTCTCTTATCAATTTATTTATCACTATTCATGAATTCGCTCGAGATCTATGCAAAGTCGGTTGCCGACGACATTCCCCCAGTAAATGC
This sequence comes from Plagodis pulveraria, assembly GCA_963890685.1. Lineage (NCBI taxonomy): Eukaryota > Metazoa > Arthropoda > Insecta > Lepidoptera > Geometridae > Plagodis > Plagodis pulveraria. The sequence goes on from OY982967.1 coordinate 24,462,802, forward strand.
CAATGGTAATGCTGTTCCAAATACAAGGGCAGCTTATCAAGAGGACTTTTAGTTATTTCTGCAAACAAATATGAAGTATGAAGCTGTCAAAACAAAGTAAAGTACTTGCTTTACCACTCTCGATTGTAGCCTTGAACAATTAATAAAAAAAATAGTCATTGTTGTAGCTATTACAGTTTTACGTAGAAAATCAGGCCATCGTGTCTTTAATGATTTTAATCATATCAAAAACAGACCAAACAATTTATCAAATAAATAGTAGATCTCTCATCTCAGCGTCTAAACGTGTTGCGGTTACGATGTCATCAATTTAATTTGATATTAATCATAACACCCGTTTATATAAAACATATTGCTGCGGTTCGCGATTTCACCCACGTGGACATGGAAGAAATGCGATGACGACGATGATGAAAAATATCCTATATGTTATCCATGACCTAAACATTTTGATCGAAAATTTTAACGTTATTGCCACGTACAGGCACACCCTGAAATGATTCTTATTTCAACGATAGTTGGTTTGATTTTAGTACTTGCTGGCAAAGACCTGCTAATCTACTCGTATCAACAGTTAAGCCCTTAAGGTGAAACTCTCATGCCGCGAGGTTTACGAGCCAAACGGTCCGCTACCAACTTTCCTGACGATATCGTTTCAAGCTGTATATGACGTTTGACTCTTAACAAGATTGGTACATTGCCAGTTACAGTATTATTCTTTACGTACGTAATTTAGCACATACAAGGAGTGTATGAACCGACGTAAATGTGGATATGTTATAGTCATAGACAAAAGACGTCGCACAATAAGTATATGCAAAATACTACGAACTATATACAACACTACAGCTACTACAATAAAAGCATCCCTATAAGTCATAGGCAGTCCAAATGCTCTAGCCCACCACCAGTTGGCAGCGTGCCCAGCATGCTGGCGGCATTGCCCCGTTGAATTGTAATGCTTATTCTATATATATTTAGTATATACACAAATGATATTAAAAAATTAAATGACTTACTGTAAACGCTGCTGCTTTCGGAGGTGCCGTTGACGGTGCCATCGGGCAGTAGCTGAAGATAGCGGTTCTTGAGGAATATCTGTATTGTGCGTGATGTGCCGGTTATATGACTGAGGTTGGCGGATCGCTGCGCGCGCGGCTCCGGCGCAGGGGCGGCGGCGCACGTGGCCAGCGCCAGCGCAGCCAGGAGCAGCCGCAGCGGGCGCGTGCGCGGACGCATGGCGCGCCGCGCCCATGGCAGCCGCCCGGGCGCCGTCACTGCACAACGCCCTCCCGCATACCCCCCGCAACGCACAACTAACGCGCCCCGCCCGTATGATCACGCCTCGGACAAAACACTCAATTGGCGCCCAACGTGGGACAACCCAAACCTAACACATTGTTTATTTTTAACTATTGCATCATGTTTCGGTTTTATTTAGGTGTTGGTTTTGTCGGCGCCGCAACCTATCCGGTGTTTGCGGATTGTTCACAAGATCTGTAACAAGTAAAGGTTTCAGGTTAATAATAGATTCTGGTGTACAAATTGGTAATCGATACGGATTGTTGGATCGTGAATATTTATCGGGGACAATTAACTGTATTAACTTTAGCCTCATTACAGTGGTATGTTTCGTGATAAAAAGGCATTTCGAAATGTGAATGCTCAATGCTATCACACTCAAGTAGAAAATCTGTCGCCGAGTACATGCGTCGCCTTCTCGGTTACGACTGTTTAACATCGTCGACCACTAATGTGATAATTCACTACCTAGCAGGTGAGATGGTAGACAAGGGCTAACATATCAGCACAAAAAAATGTAAGGAGATTAGCACCAATTATATCAGTGGTTGGAATTATTATAATTAGATATATTAAACATATACATAATAACCTAACCTAATTGTGATTCCGTCACCCGAAAACCAAAACTTCCAGTAAATTGAAAAAGTCATTGACACTATATGCAATAAAATCTATCTCTATGTGAATTTGGCAAGGAAGTATTTGTAATTTTTTTATGCAAGACTAAATTTTACTACTTGAGCACTTCACAGAGCTCACGTCAAACTATAAACTTCATGGTATTGTGAACGTTAATTCGGTCACAAAATTTTATTTACAGACCCATAAAATGTGGTTTTGCAATCCACTTGTGAAGTTAAAACACATTGTCCAACATCTCGTTCTTGCTGTCAACATAATTCTTTAAAGACTTATAAAAACCGTTTTGAAGACACGCTTCGTTTAATGGAAAACTTTTCTCGAGACGAGACCGTTAAAATAACAAAATTATTCAAAGCATTTGCAAAGTTGTTTTCCCGTCAAATGATTTTAAACAATGTATAAATTATTTTTTATGTTAATCAAAGCCCTGATAAAGGGCACAAAATGAGTGCCTTATAGATGAAATATATTTAATATATAAATAAAATAATAACTTGATATTATGTCATGAAACCATTTGGAGACTTAACATCTAGTAGTATGACTTATAGGCTGTCTAAATGCTTTCATTGCAGTAGCTAGTAATAGTGTTGTATAGAGTTCGTATTATTTTATTGCCTGTTAAAAAAACATCTAGTAGTTATGGCATAATGTAATGTGGACGTTGACTTATTTATTATAATGTTTGATTTAATCGTTAATATTTTACATTATATTGTAATTTAAATTATCGCTATTCGTTTGTTATTTGGTGAAGGTATTTAGAATGTTTTATTTTTTTAATCATATGTTGCATACAATTGAATTAGGGCATCCCGGTAATAACTTGTGTATATGAATTTACTATAAATAAATGTTACTAGAGACCTATTTGACCACAGTGCACGTCGTTAAAGTGATGTGTAAAGACAATTTCACCCGCCAAGATATGCCCATCCATAGTTTTGTTTTTTGGTGTATTTGCAACTATTATTGCCTGCCTAAACTATCATATTTAATAGTAATACATTTTATTGTTTTACTGTATCTACTCATAGTTTTTATTATGTTATTTTGAAGGCCCGAAGCCCACATGATGTTAAGTGGACTATCCTCTGCTTATAACAGATGAATTTCGTCAACGACGAGTTGCACTGTGCCCGTCACACTGAGATGTACAGTAGTTAGGTCTCATATGCCTGTAATTTTACTGGCTCTCAAGGTCTACCGCCGGAACACACTGTTAGGTGCTTGGCTACAGATTTTTACTTGAGGGTGGACGCTAGCCAGGCGTGCATTCGCAAAATGCTCTTCCACCATGCGGTGAAGCTCAAGTTCGTGGCGGGATTCGAACCATGGACGTGCTGCACGGCAGTCCATAGCCAATGCCACTGAGCCATCACTGCTTCAAAATATATAGCATTAGCACCCACACTAAGACGTAGTGTACAAACGAGGCATACCCGTAAAAAAACGCATACTGTGGAGAGGCATGCCTTCGTGAGTAAACAGCTCTATATATACCAAAGCAGCCATAGTTTCGGAACTGCTGAACAAATCTCTTATGGCAACCTGCATTTGAGGGTAGCTTACTACAATACTCCCGAAAGGCAGGCATGTTGCGGCTTGCAGCACAAGTGTTGAAAGTTATCCAGAAGTTTATATTGCCTGTCTTCTATTTTTTTCATTAGTGGTTTTTTACTCGTTAATTTTAGCCCTAATCTGCTCAAGTGGTTTTTATAAAATTTGGTACATATTTTTTTTTTTTTATTACCGGCGCTATGACTTTATTACCAAAATATTAAGAACTATATACAATACTACATGTACGACAGTAAAATCATTTAGATAACCTATTAGTCATTGCAGACTCACAGGCAGTCTAAATGCTCCAGCCCACTACCAGTTAGCAGCGTCCCAACATGCTGGCAGCATTGCCCCGTTGATTATATTAGTATAGTCCTTGGTCTAAGAATAAGATAAAATGAACATATTTTATTATAATTTGCGTAGTAGTTTACGAAGAAAAATAAACTTACCTGAAGTTTATTTTTCTTCGTAAACTACTACACAAGGTAGGTAAGGTAGACAAGGGCTAACATATCAGCACAAAAAAATGTAAGGAGATTATCACCAATTATATCAGTGGTTGGAATTATTATAATAAGATATATTAAACATATACATAATAACCTAACCTAATAGTGATTCCGTCACCCGAAAACCAAAACTTCCAGTAATTTTAAACAGTCATTGCCATTATATGCAATAAAATCTATCTATATGTGAATTTGGCAAGGAAGTATTTGTAATTTTTTTATGCAAGACTAAATTTTACAACTCGAGCACTTCACAGAGCTCACGTCAAACTATAGACTTCATGGTATTGTGAACGTTAATTCGGTCACAAAATTTTATTTACACACCCATAAAATGTGGTTTTGCAATCCACTTGTGAAGTTAAAACACATTGTCCAACATCTCGTTCTTGCTGTCAACATAATTCTTTAAAGACTTATAAAAACCGTTTTGAAGACACGCTTCGTTTAATGGAAAACTTTTCTCGAGACGAGACCGTTAAGATAACAAAATTATTCAAAGCATTTGCAAAGTTGTTTTCCCGTCAAATGATTTTAAACAATGTATAAATTATTTTTTATGTTAATCAAAGCCCTGATAAAGGGCACAAAATGAGTGCCTTATAGATCAAATACGTTTAATATAAAACATGGAAACCTGATATTATGTCATGAAACCATTTGGAGACTTAACATCTAGTAGTATGACTTAAAGGTTATCTAAATGCTTTCATTGTAGTAGCTGTAGTGTTGTATATAGTTCATGGTATTTTGTTGCCAGTTTAAAAAAACATCTAGTAGTTATGGCATATTGTAATGTGGACGTTGACTTATTTATTATAATGTATTTGACTTTGATTTAATTGCTAATGTTTTACATTATATTGTAATTTAAATTATCGCTATTCGTTTGTTATTTGGTGAAGGTATTTAGAATGTTTTATTTTTTTAATCATATGTTGCATACAATTGAATTAGGGCATCCCGGTAATAACTTGTGTATATGAATTTACTATAAATAAATGCTACTAGAGACCTATTTGACCACAGTGCACGTCGTTAAAGTGATGTGTAAAGACAATTTCACCCGCAAAGATACGCCCATCCATAGTTTTGTTTTTTAGTGTATTTGCAACTATTATTGCCTGCCTAAACTATCATATTTAATAGTAATACATTTTATTGTTTTACTGTATCTACTCATAGTTTTTATTATGTTATTTTGAAGGCCCGAAGCCCACATGATGTTAAGTGGACTATCCTCTGCTTATAACAGATGAATTTCGTCAACGACGAGTTGCACTGTGCCCGTCACACTGAGATGTACAGTAGTTAGGTCTCATATGCCTGTAATTTTACTGGCTCTCAAGGTCTACCGCCGGAACACACTGTTAGGTGCTTGGCTACAGATTTTTACTTGAGGGTGGACGCTAGCCAGGCGGGCATTCGCAAAATGCCCTTCCACCATGCGGTGAAGCTCAAGTTCGTAGCGGGATTCGAACCATGGACGTGCTGCACGGTAGTCCATTTGCCAATGCCACTGAGCCATCACTGCTTCAAAATATATAGCATTAGCACCCACACTAAGACGTAGTGTACAAACGAGGCATACCCGTAAATATATACTGTGGAGAGGCATGCCTTCGTGAGTAAACAGCTCTATATATACCAAAGCAGCCATAGTTTCGGAACTGCTGAACAAATCTCTTATGGCAACCTGCATTTGAGGGTAGCTTACTACAATACTCCCGAAAGGCAGGCATGTTGCGGATTGCAGGACAAGTGTTGAAAGTTATCCAGAAGTTTATATTGCCTGTCTTCTATTTTTTTCATTAGTCGTTTTTTACTCGTTAATTTTAGCCCTAATCTGCTCAAGTGGTTTTTATAAAATTTGGTACATATTAATTTTTTTTTATTACCGGCGCTATGACTTTATTACCAAAATATTAAGAACTATATACAATACTACATGTACGACAGTAAAATCATTTAGATAACCTATTAGTCATTGCAGACTCACAGGCAGTCTAAATGCTCCAGCCCACTACCAGTTAGCAGCGTCCCAACATGCTGGCAGCATTGCCCCGTTGATTATATTAGTATAGTCCTTGGTCTAAGAATAAGATAAAATGAACATATTTTATTATAATTTGCGTAGTAGTTTACGAAGAAAAATAAACTTCAGGTGGGCTCAACCGCGGACAGCAGCTAGTGAGGATATAAAGTAAAATTTCAGGTTTGATAAGGTTGAAAATTAACACCGCTGTCGATATTTCGTAAATAACCGTTGGAGTGCTTGTGGGTCAAACTCAATGATTCTTCCAATCGGTTGGATTAATTTTGGTCTTTAAGTTCAATGATTCGGAGGTGAAGCAAAGAGAACTGACATGTTTTGTTTAAGCATGTCAATCAAGTCAATTAACGAATGTAATGGTTTGTCTTCAATGCAAAAAAACTTATATATTCATATTCATTTATTCGTTCATTACTTTCAGGTTCAATTTAGAAATTAATAATATTAAGGATGTAGTTCCGCTTAAACTTGTCTTTACAGATGTATGAATACAATTCAAATTAATCAATGTCAAGTTAAAATGTCAAGAAAATTCAATACAAATTATATACCAATAAATGTCAATAAAATCTAAAATTATATATAAACACATGTCAATTCAAAGCTACTTATTTTAATCTTTATAATTTATAATCAAAAATTCATTTAAACTATAGAAACATTTCTCAGCAAGCCACCGCGTCAATTGTGTTCTGAATCGATTAAATGTCAGGTCTTTGAAGTGAATTTTATTGTAAATTTTGATACACATTATGTAGCTATTATTTGAGCTGAGTGTTAATCTGGTGTATGGCCTATAGAGTGTGTGCCTGTATTGGGAGCGTGTAGAATGACAGCTTAACGCTCTGCACTGAGAGAAATCCGCTTTGTATTTCTAACAAGTTCGACATGTTAAGTGGTTATCTGTTTGAAATAAAATTATGTTTGTAATAAGAAACCAATAAAATATTGTTTTCACAAGTAGATTTTGTACAGGGAACAAGGAAAAAATTGTTCACAGGTATAGGATTGAAACAATCAAACATATGTTCAAAACAACAAGCTTAACATTAATTCAATATGATCGACAAGTAATAACAATCAAAAGATAAACTTGTAGCAGGAAATAGTTATTATCTTGTAAAACTAACTAAATGGTGTGATTATCACAATAGTATATCGGGATGAAACAACATTGAGGTACTCTAGAAATTATATCTAGTTAAAACAAAATTACAACGTTAAAGTTTTGACAGTATCTTGTACAATCAACTAAATGGTGTAATTTCCACAAAAGTATGTTGGGTTGTGACAACATTGTGTTTTACTGTAAATTATATCTTGTTAAAATAAAGTTACAACGATAAAGTTGTCACAGTAATTAGTCAGTATTAAGTACAGCTTCCCCGTGAGGTGCCAGGTTAGAATTGCACCTCCCCATATCATCCCGTGGTTGTCGTGAGGCGACTAAGGAAAAAATACTGGAAGGTGGGCAGCAGCTCCTTCTAAAGAAATGTCATCTTACACTGCGATCCCCAGGCCGCTTGCCAAGCGTGGGGATTATGGCAAATACCCCCTAAATATGGGAGGCTGTGTTCAGCAGTGGACGATCCGGCCTGATACAGTAAGTACAGCTAACTAAATGGTGTAATTTTCACAATCGTATATTGGGTTAAGAAAATACTGTGTTTATATTTAAATAATATCGTATTAAAACAAAGTTACATCGATTGAAAGAATTGCATTATAAATAAAAAAAAACAACGGGATAACATAACAAGGTGACTGTAGATACTACAAGTATTTCATATACATTTAATAAGATATCATAACAAGCAAACCTTTGAATGAAAAAACTGAGCTTGTCAAAATAATAGTGTGCAGCTTGTTAAAGTGATATGCTAAACACGTAACATAGCGGAATGTTGAAATAAAATGATGAGGAGCTTATTGCTTCAACTTGACAGATTTAACAAGATTTACCTTATAGCTACAATGTTACAGCATATAGGCGCTATTTTAACCAGAAAAATTGTTCTTTTAACTTGAAATCTGGTTAAAATTTCTCTCAGTGTGTATTGCTGAAAAAGGTATTAATTTTTATATACAAACAGGCCTGCTTCTAAAATATACAATTAAGTTACAGTAAATATTTTATTATTTCTGAATACGCTACACTTTGAACTCCGTCTCACTTATTGGTAAGAGATGAGCCTGTCTCTTAGTTAATGACTAAAACCTAGATTGGCTTTCAAGGTCAGCTGACGGTACACTGTTAGGTGCTTGGCGACGGATTTTGAAGATTAAATGACAAACGATACAGTATAACTAAAACAAATAAAACTGATCACTGAGCAAGAACGCTCGGCTCTTCCTAAATCCATTGTTCCAAAGAAAACAGTTTAATTTTCCACATCACGGTAATGCTTCCAAATCTAATCTTTTCAAACCGTATCTGAATTATCTGTATACTCTACGCTTTCTCCTTCAATGAGATTTTACGGTTCATGTTTAACTAAGGATAATCGTGCATTATATAGGCCAAAAATGTATAGGTTCCGATTCTAGTCATAATTCTAATTCATCATTTGTTTTTTGACTAAGTAACTTGATGTATGTTTGTCTAAGAAGTAATAAACAACTTTAAACGGTTTAAATCGCGTATATTTATCATTATTTTTGTCCCGACGTTTCAAACACTTTGCAGTGATCACCCCGTGACCACGATCATGATAAGTATCATGATAAATATACGCGATTTAAACCGTTTAAAGTTGTTTAATTACTATGTGTAATAATCGCGAAAACTTAAGACCACATTAAGAAGTAATAATTGGCGAGTGATTTTTAAAGCTATGATTCTTTCACTCTCTCCCTTTCTCTGTGTGTGCGTTTAAAACAAATTCATAAAAATGATGTTCTCTTATATAATTGCTTAATATGTCTTATACTGTTTATACAATGACGATATATCAGTAAGTCGTGTCTTTTATGATTAATCTCTCGACAATTACATATTTTACAGATTTGATAGGGTTTCGATTTATCACGTGTCACATGTTATATGACATCACGTAAATTTATGGACAAACATAGTCTTCTGATCTTAAAAAAGTCAATCACCGTCCTTTCTTTATTTAACTAGGCCAAGCTATCTAGTGCACAATAAGTTTAAATCGCGTATAATCGATAAGTACCAATCTATAGTATCGAAAACTGAATCAAAAATGATTTTTACGTCAACAACAAACATACTCTGATAAAATTAGATCGTATAAGATACATAGCATTACAATAACCTTTCTATTTGGACATGAATTCCTTGAGGCTATATGATATTTAGATAAGAAGTGGCCGGGAGACGGTTTTAGTGGGACAATCTTTTTTATTGCTGTAATCTTATGTTGGATCAGACCCGTAAGTATTTTGTTTAGTTTATGGAGGTTTAAATATTGCATAACTATTTGGAATTAGATGGACACGGATTTGGCTCGATACCGTTAATTGGTTATAATAAAAAGCAATCCGAACGCCAACCACGCTTAGCGTGGAGGTTCAACTAGATTTACAATACGATCGCCACTTACAAACATCCTGCTTTTTTATACGTTAAACAGCCTATATCTGAGTTAGTTAAGCTTAGCTTTAGACTGAGTTAGTTAAGCATTTATCATATTTTACTATTTCTATCCTCATTTGTGTATGGAAATTGTTAACTTCCGAGCAGTCACCCCACAGAAGTGTACCGGAATTATTTAGCCATTGTTCGTTAACCAGGCATACGTGTAGACACCTGACGCCTTTGGTTATCTGTGACGCAGGACATCACAAATATCTACGTTGTCGATGACTCACCTTATGAAGAAACCAATGGATTAACTACTCCAGTTTTTCTTATACCGGATAAGTTAACCTTTGACCACTATCTCACCTGATGGTAAAGGATGATGTGGTCGAAGATGTTGTTCTGGCTAACCTAGAATTACTGGCTCTCAAGGCCAGCTGCCAAAACACACCGTTAGGTGTTTGGCGACAGATTTTTCTACTTGAAGTGGTAGCTAGCTAGGCGGGCATTCGCAAACTGCCCTACCACCATACTATAACGACTGCCATACTAAGACGACAACCGGGACCGACGGCATAACGTGCCCTCCGAAGCACGTAAGCGCTCAGTAGTAATATCACTAGCGGTCACCCATCCAACTCATGCCCGCGGCGGACGTTGCTTAACTTTGCTGATCAGTTAAGAACAGCTAAGCAGCTTCGCTGCGAGCGCTTCATAATATCGCGGAAGGGAGCTCATTCCACATTTTACGTGTGTACAACAAAAAATATCGCATAATACGCGCATACGGTCGTAATATCCATACAATATGTAAACAAGTATAACAAGTTATCCTCGTGTTTTCGTTCTATTATAATTAGTAAAAATGAATAAATCTTACACGGATGTCAACTTCGCATTCAATGAATGCAATAGTTTACCACTAACCAATTTGGACCGAATACCTGTGTTGAGAAAAAAATCGACTCAAATATCTTTGACCGGCTAAAGTCAAGGTCATCGATATGCTTATTCGTTAATTTATACTATAATTTATTCTAATTTTATGGGTCGTATGCTAATATGGATAATGTACAGCAGATGGAGTTGGCATGCCTTATGTCAGCTTTGCTACGCTAATCATCTTACGATAGAAAGTCTAACGATGATGAAATTACGTATTTTAAAGTATGCAGGTATATCTTACAATTTCTTCTGTGGTAAAAGAAATAGAAATTACCCATATTTGTTAAATTAATTACGCATTGTGTATAGTTTTTCCCCATCTCTACCCGTGGTTGGCGTAAGAGGCGACTAAGGGTCACATATCATAAGGACAGCAGCACTTTCTGAGGGACTGATACCTGACACTGCGATCCCCAAGACGCCTGAAAAGCGTGGGACTATGGAAAACCCCCCATAATGGGGGAGTCTGCGTTCAGCAGCGGATAATACGGCTGATACAGTACAAATAGTTTTTTATTGCACTTTAACACTATTTTAAGGTTGGAATAGTGAGACTAGACGCAGAGAAAATGAAACCTATATCAGATATGGTTTTATTTTTAAGATTATTGAAACCGAGAGCTAAAAGGATAAATAAAAACATGAATACTATTAAGAAAATGAGGGATGTGTGAACTAGTAATAATTAACAAATGAACGAACTATAATCACTTTACTGACACCTCCAACAAAGTAGACGGTCTATGAACCGAATCGGACCAGACTAGATAAAACAGTACTTACATTCTTTAGGCTCGTTGTTACTAACTTATCTTCCAGTGAAAGTGACGGTGTTGCCATGTTGCTAATACATTAACAACATTGCATTACGTTTGTTTATCACCAGTTGAAGGAAATCGTCTATCTGTGCTAGAAATGCGGGTTTCTCAGCTGTTAAGATATTCCAAGATTACTTACTAACTTGTTTAAGGACAACAATTTATCTATCTTCTGTGTTCATAACAGTTATTTTCAACACAAATAAGGATTATTGATATAATTGAAATGATACTGGTAAGTGTTAAAATGATTATAGTACGAGCATAGAATAAGGAATTAGCTGACGATTTCTTATTTTTGACTGACTTCAACAAAAGGAGGATGTACTCAATTCGACTGTTTTTTTTAATGTTTGTTACCTCAGAACTGTTGACTGGGTGAACCGATTTTGATGATTCTTTTTTATTTGAAAGCTAATGCTTCCCGTGTCCCATTTAATTAAAATCGGTCTAGCCGTTTTTGAGTTACACTCCAATAACTGAGAAGTGTTTTCATATCTTGATGATAGTCATTGACAATGAACGACAATCGATCACGTAAGTAGCAAGGGTCACTAAAAAGGGTGAAAAAAAAAATATTTACCTAAAAATGGAACCAACTACAACACTCAAAAGTATGACTTGTCGAAGTCGGTACCATGTGCACAATATTCTGATAATAGGTACTTTTGTACCTATTATCCATGGTACCGACTTCAACAAGTTATGACTTATGTCATACTTTTGAGTGTTGAAGTCATTTTTAGGCAGACATTTTTTTTGTTACATTTAAAATTTAAACTTTTAAAAAAACTTCAGTGTTTCCTAGCAGTTTAGCCGAATTCGTTAATGCCTTTGAAAGTTTTTAGTAAAGATTAACATTAGGGTAAATTGGACTGCAGAAAATAAAGTTCGAAATCACACAACACAGCTACAGGCAAGCACGACGGTTTCAATCAATCAATAGTATACTAGATATCTTGTTTGATATGTAAGTGCAGACGGCTAAATATCATTACCTACATTATGTTGTAAGCATTTAAAGCTTTGATAAAATAGTATATATGTTTGAAGTTTTCCAAATTAGGTACATAACACCAACGTATTGCACTTTTAATATAGATGACATTTGTTTGCTCGTTGGTTCTAGTTCATAGACCACCAACACCCTTCTATTTTTTTAAAATATTTTACCTGACTCCCAGATCTCGGTTCCTTCACGTCACAAAACAAGAAACTAAGCAGGAACTCGTCAATACATCAAAGGGAACGTGAGCCCATTCTAAAACGGTAGTCCTCATTCGTGCCAAATACTCGCTAAAAATGACATCTTGAAAATAGTACATGCCTAATTGCCTAGGCCAGGGGCGCAGAACCTTTAATCTTGTGTTCATATATGATTTTTAAACAAGGTATAATTGCAAGGTAGACCTTATAACCCTAACATAAATGCTCTGTAATGAAGAAACGCAAGTGTGCAGTGAACCTATATTCTAAGCTATGTAAGGGCAGACTCGCAAGGTTTACAGCTCCGAGAGCCACTAGTATTTAGTATTTTGTTTTATTTTAACCTTATATTTAGTCTTAATTTTAATTTTTGCAAGAAACTTGTCAAAAATGTTATGTCGGTAGCGTAGTTTTTGCTTACGACTGTATGATATAATAATTGTTTTTATTACTTTACGATATTTCTGTTCACTATAAAGAGAAGATATGAACAATATCTAAGAATGAAAATGTTACATCCTTCACAATAATTGTATCATACAGTGGTGAATATGAGACGACAGGCAGACGGGAACGTTCTACACTTATAAAAGACTGCCGAAAGCGCTGAACTATTAGGGGTTAAAGTATGAAATTGCCGATATGTACTGAAAAATTTAAATTAGTATTTTTTTAAATTTAACTCTTCTCCAAACCCAACATTGATATTGCGAGCTGATTCTGGCGCCTTAGTACCGCGTCGGAACTCGTATTAAAAGATCACTCGATTTTTGAAGTGTCCATCTTTCTTGTCTAAGCTGAATAAAAAAATAACTGAAAGTCGATAATCGAATGTTGCTCATATTTTAAAGGAAGAAGAAATGTGAAAAATGTTTCACTCAAAAATCTCAAACTATGAAGGTTCTATGTTCATTCGAAGTACCTATTACTATAAAACGGCAATTTCATGCTTTAAACCCTATTATTTATGTGCCAACCAGACATAATATTATGCATTTGAAAGTTTTCCCTGCTCGTACATTATATTAAATTTAGTGCCATAAGTTGTCCATCCCTGGCCTAGACTGTAGAGAAAACTACGTAGTTTTCGGATGGCGTATTTCTGTATGTCGTGCCACGGGGTCATTGACCGCTGTTATCTTTAAACTTCTAAATGCTGATTACGTTTTCCTTGACTTTCTATGGCATAAGGCAGGTGTGTGAAATGCTGCGTCATGTTAGATTTTCATGTGTGTGAGAATATTTTTAATGTCCCTTTTTATGAGTTTATATTCCTTGGGGCCCATTTAGGTTTCCTTCCAGGAGCATGATACAAATAAGGCCTGCCTTATTTCAAATCGATTTATATACTTTTTACGTCTAAATAATTATATCATTACGACTGTAAGTGTCGATTCTTACAAATTTAAACTCACTTTAAAATAATTACATGACTTTTTTTGCACCGTATCTCTTATTATTATTTAAACAAAATAATGGACTTGCGTAGTCTAACTAGGCCTGGATTGTTTTTTAAGGCCTCAGCTTTTCGGAAAACTATGGTTACAATACAAATAATATACATATATATCATTATAAATAATATTCTAAGTGCATTACTGTAAATATTCAACAATTTATACATACAAAATTACAAATATACGAGAGGAAAATTTAAATCATGTGCGGGCAAAAAAATATTCCTCTCGTTTATTTGTAATTTTGTAATGTAATCCGTATAGTAGGCGTTATTGCAAACATAACAATAGTAAAATGTATACATAGTTAGGTATTTTATAAGATACTTACATCACATCTGCAATAAGTAAATACTTTTAAGATGAAACAGGCTTTATTATACGATGCATATAGGCCTTATAAACATCACTTTCTAAAATTTTTAATATTATAAGAAATAATAAAGATATAGATTTAGGTGAATTATTCTTAGCTTTGAATTTTCATTCTTTATGCCCTCTATAATACCCAAAGCATTAACACTAGGGTAAGTCCATTGTTTTTTTACCATTTTAAGATTAAACCTGTTTACTATCCTCGACCTCATTATCACTATCCAATAAGTGAGATATGGGCAAAGGCTAACCTACTCATACCATCGGTAAAAAAATATCTCACTTCTACGCTCAAAGCTAGCCAGGTGGGCATTTTGCGAATGCCCGCCTGGCTAGCTACCACCCTCAAGTAGAAAATCTGTCGCCAAGCACCTAACGGTGTGATCCGGCAGCAGTCCTTGAGAGCCAGTACTTCTAGGTTAGCCTGAACAACATCTTCGACCAAATCATCACTTACCATCAGGTGAGATAGTGGTCAAAGGCTAACCAATCAGGCATAAAAAAGTACTTCAGCTTCTGTATCCGGTCTTTCGACTCTGTACACGCAAGTACGTGTCACATTCTGATGAACTATTAAACTTGAAATATATTTACTTACATAAACATTGAATGTTCTTAGAAAACACTGCCTATCATAAATTCCACGACATTCCAGTATTATATGAGTATCATCGCATAACAACACTGTTTACAAATTAATGCGATACTAATAAAGAAGTAGGTAGGTCAGCCGTGGCAGCTGTCATTGAAAAGACATGTAGATAACGATGAGATAGAGTATTGAGTTTATTGAATAATATTATATACATACCCTTCGCTTAACTGATAGTGAACTCTATGATTTAAGTTACTGATATTAGCAGAATACGAATAATAAGAATAAATAATAACTGATATTTTTGTACGTTTACTCGCTGGGTACCTAAAACGCAGTATGCATAAATCGCTTTTTTAATAAATGTAATTTGAAATAAATGTTTGGACTATGTAGCTATTCGTGTATCTTTCTATGAGACAATTTTTCACATTGTCCATTTCGCGAGACGACTATTTCGGTAGTGGACTATATTTTACATTGACCATGTCACGATACGCATATGTCACTATTATTGGTCTAATTGGACTGGTTACTTAAGATTTTAGTCAGATTGCGATTCGTTCACGATCATGATATACACACTTTTGATGTCATTTTGAAGTTTATATCATTTTACTTTCATCATGCCAGTAAAATAACGGAATAACGGGGCGCACATAGTGAACATTAAAGTCGTATCTCGCTATTGAACAACAAATCAAGCCAAGTCGCACTAGGTCTATCTTTCGTAGCACTCGTATCGAAGTATGCTTAGCTAATAATAACGACTAAACCCTTCAAATTAACATTTCAACGGTGATGTTTATTCTTACTGTGATTTAAGATGTTTGAAGATTCTCTAATGAAAATCCCTTATGACTTTTACGATACAGTTTACGATTTGGCCCAACAACTATTCATTGCTAGCGAAAACCACTTCGCGTCCGGAAATAGCCCAATTCTTGGCTAGGCGTAACACAGGTCGAATTTAAATGATCATGATCACGAATCAGTATTAATTATCCACAAAATAAAGACAGCGGTTATTACTTTTTTTTAACTTTCGTGATTTAATCTTTGTAAGTCGAAGTTTTATTATTTTTAGTGTCATTTTTGCATTAAAGGCTGCTGAGCAAAAACATGCAAAATAATTTTTCGTTGTTTTGTAAGCTTATTCGTTTAGCAGGCGATTATGCAAAAATTACAATGTACAATTATTCCGTCATCGTAAACAAGTTTAGCTAATTGTAAAATTAGTCTTTTTTGTAGTTAAATTCACTTTGACTATAGATGTCGCTCCGTTCTCTTAAGGCTAGAATGCTCGTGACGCTTTCCATTAGAAACGTAGTTTGGTCATATTTAAATAGTAAGTGTTCAAACCAGGTGAAACTTTGAAAGTGTGTCCTTGAGCCTAATATCTATGTTTCTGGTTTGCCAGATTTCCGTAAAATTAAGCATTTTCAGAATAATTCGAAAAATCGTTTTGTATAGGAATTGTTATTTTGCATTTAGTGATAAAATAAATAATACATCGAAAAACTAGCAAACCAGACGCATAGATATTAGGCTGCTCAGTAATATGCATAGAAAATTTCACCGAGTACTTGGTATTTAAAATATGACGAAACTACGATTGCATGGAAAGCGCTCCGTGCACTCTACTCTTAACAGGATTAAACAGCAAGAACGAAATGGTACATTCGAACTATGAAACCTTCACCATGGTTGCTCAAAATTAGCAGAGTATGTCCCGGCCGCAGGGATGGATGACCGCGGGTTCAAATCTCGCTCGTGGTTAAAGATTTTCCTCTCGTTGTAATTTCCATATGAATTAAAACTAAATTGAATTATTGAAGAAACCTCAAAACTTTTAAACATTCTTACTAGGTAGACGTAAAAAAGCTGCTACGTATATATCCGCGAATTCGGCTAACAGTATTTTTGACCTCTACTATTCCTTTACTCCACAATCTGTGCGTGTACGTGACTTCTAGCAGGTTAACTTAATAAAGGCGCCGTTATACAAAAACGGCGAAAATACGTCCATTGAGTAACGAAGATGTGACGGCCTCGTGACCTTGAGGAGCTTGAGATCACTATAACACTTTTAGATCTGTGTACTTTGTCAAGTCTCTTAGGAAAATCCCTTCTTATTTCCTCGCATTCAAGTGATTTGTTCAGTAATCCCTACTATTACTACAAAAAGTATATTTTTTAAGTTTTATATTTTTTTAATTTTATATACCTATAAGACCGAAGGCAGATCAATCAAGCAAAGAATTTGGGAATGTTCTGCCCTGCTCTCACCTGGCTAGTTACCACCCTCAAGTAGAAAGTTTTTCGAAATTAATCTGATCAGGCGGAAAACAAAATCCTCCCCCATTCAGGTTACCATAATACCCACGCATGGCGGACGTTTTCAGGATCGCAGTTGAAAGTGTCAATTTCACAGAAGACGTTGCTGCCCACGTTCCTGTATTTTTCCTTAAGTCACCTCTTATGACACTCAAGAGAAGATATGGAGGGGATGCAATTCTAGCCTGGCACCCCACCGAGATATGCGTTACTTTGCGACAATGTATATTAAATAATAACAAATATTGATATTACTTAATAATTACGATTAGAAGCGAAAACGGGTGAAATATTTTCCGCTTAGGCTACGTGGGGTCACGTCGGCTTAGCAGGAAAATTATGCGGGATTGTCTATATAAATGTCCTAAAATATTAATATAATATTTTCTTTGAATAGTTTTTAAAATAATTGTTTTTATAAAATATCAAGCTTATTCATCACCTTCGACCACCACATCACTTAATGACATATAACGTTAAAGACTAATCTATCAATTGTAAAAAATAAAAAGTGGGCAGAAACTGTTTTATAATACTCGTAAAATGACAGTAAAAGGAAATTTTGGCTCAGTAACTGGCCGAGATGGGAATAACTCATCAAATTGATTTCCGTAAAGATTTTTTTTCAAATCAAATTATTTATTGCAAATATAGGTGTTAAAGCTGTTTAGTAGTAGTTTTTTTCTAACTTTATTTTGCATAATTGATTGATTCCTTTACTTTAGAAGAACAGGAGTGTACTCTATATGCCGATTATAAATGCAAAGCTCCAAAGAGTAAATGGGTATAAATGTATACAAATCACATCGCCACTTCCCGTCCTGTAGACAAAGGACAAAGACTTGTCTGCTCTCATAACAAATATAATATAAGAAAGTAGGAATATAAACAACCGGTCATCGTAAATAATTACGCATCTGTCTAGTTTGGGAATTCGTCATTTGAAACCAATTGGCATGTTTCTTAGGTAGGCCCCTCATTAGCCCTTCGAGTACAATTGTCATTTTTAGCGCGGTAACAATTTTGGAAATGAGGATCATCCACCCACAGATGCCACGGTGCAATGACCTAACTGCTAAAATGGAGAATCATGTGATTACGCTGATTATATGAATGATTTACGTGAAAATAGCTTACAAGCAGCTGTTCTTATAGTATCTGTTATAAGATTAAAAATAAATCCATCTGGTTCCAATATATATTGCAACCCGACGAATGAACAATTCAATTTCGGGTTTAAAGTATTTTTTTGTAGACTTCTACTTACTACTTAGATATATTATATTTACGACCTGAACTTTTACCTATTGCTGATATCTGTCAACCAAGAAAAATAGCCCTTAAAATAACAAGTGTACAAATTCGCATTTTTTTATTAAAAAAGAACATACCAGATCGCTTTATATAAAGAGGTATTGTATCAAAATAGTTTGTACACTATAAGTCCTATGAAGATTTAGCCATCGGTTGAAGCAACATAAAACCTTAAACTGTTGTAATCGTTATAAATGGCAGCTATAACTTATAACCATCACCTAAATCGTACACAATGGCATTAAAATAACAGGTTGCCATGAAAATAGCCTGTCGATCGTTAGTCCAAAAACCAGAAGCGGTAGTGACAATGCATAACTTCTGTCGGCTGGGTACGGAATTAGATGCGATATTTTGCGCGGGCGCATGGTTACTAGTGGTGGTATTTGTCGATAAAACTACGATCAGCTTTGATTTAATATGTCTCACCTCTTGACCTGTCCATTAAGTAGAGAGAGACTTGAAACATACTGACCGTGAAATTTGCGCTTAGTAGTTTTTCTATATCCTTCGATATGTGGTTATAGATAAAAAAGTGTCTTCACAGATTTAGCTATAAAAATTTGTAAATGCGGTCATTCTATGCTGGATCTACCTTAATTTTGACAGAAAAAGATATTGGGTTAGCAAATATGATGCTCAATTGATGCAGTTAAAGCTATTTTTTATTGCCTGTAATTTTACCTCTCGATGACGCATCTCAATGATTGCTGCCGGAACACACTGTTTGTGGTGCTTGTTGACGGATTTTCTACTTGACGGCGGAATTTATCCAGGCCAGCATTCACAAAATGCCCGTCCACCATACGCTAAAGCTTAACCCATTGGCATTGGCGATAATGATAACAATAGAATTTCATTCATAACTAGGACGTAGTGGTCCTAACGATGCCAACTTATTAAGGCTTAAGCACTGGCTTTAATCTAAATCCCTAAAAATAATAACGTAACTGGAAGCTAGTATCAAAATCATATACACCGTGTCCCAAAATTCAACGATAAGCCGGCATCGGTGCATGGACCTACTCATGACTCCTAAGAAAAAAAAAAAAAATAATTATAACTGTTTCTTTTTATTAATTACAGAGACTTTTATAAATTTCATCGATATTCGATACCTATTATGCTATTTTCAACTACCATGACCACAATTTTTGACATATTTTTGATATTTTTTGTGCATTAGCAACCTAAGAAGGACGGCTATCTACCACAATCCTTTAAAATTACAGAAAGTCTGTAGTTATTTCACAAAAATCAGTAAAAAAAAAAAAAATTCTTATAATTTTCATAGATTTTAACATTCTATGCACTTTCTATAGTCTGGGTTAAAAAAAAAAGTATGGACACTACCATGGCAAGTTTTATTAAAAGTTGGCGCAACTTTATAAAAGTCTCTGTAATTAAAAAAAAAAAAGAGTTATAATTTTTTTTTTATTTTTTCCCGAGTAGTCATGAGTAGGTCCATGCACCGATGCCGGCTTATCGTTGAATTTTGGGACACGGTGTATAATCAAAATCGATAGATATTTTTTTGATATAGTACATCACTAGTGTAAACTATTCTCGCGTACAGATCAGGCGCCCTTCTTACATGTTGAGAGCACGGTTCATTGAGAAATAAGAGATTGACAGATGTTTGTTAACTAATCGTACAACGGAAATATCACCAGTTCAGACTGTATTACAGATGCTTTTTCATTCATAGGCAGATTCGTAATAGACATCTAGAATGTTGTTAAATGTTTATAAACTGCATGTTGTAAAATATAATGATCAGCATTTGACACTTGTGTGAAATTGAAGGAAATTTAATGAAGGTTACACTGAGAAAAACGAATTAAAGGCTTAAATCGAATTTGACCTTTTACGTAAGATGAATTCACAACTCTTAAGATGATTTTCACCAATCAATAAAAATGTACCATGTTTTATAATAAACACAACCGTCAAAAACGCCTTCCGTAAAGTATTTTCAGAATTGAACTTGTTATACGATAATAATTGCAGTATTGACCATAAAATATACCTTACTTTTACGGCGGTTTATATACGGTGATTATCACTATAACGTACGACTTAATCAGCCTTATCGAAAAGTCAATATTTAAGAAAGACCACAAAATACACCTTAAATTAAGATGAAAAGAAACATTCGCCTTCACTGACCTCGTTTAACGCTTTCTAGTTGGAAGGCGTTTTTGTACGTATTTACGTTTGGTCGGTTTTTCGCCTTATACCATATAAATTGGCCGTCATTAGGGCGATTTTGACTTTAGATTTTTCTCAGTGTACGAAAACATGAATATTTTCTAGTTTAAATCAGTTAAACGTCAGCGGGTATACAAAATGCACATGCCAAATGTAGGTCTAGATAGCATAGGCTAACCTGTAGATAACAATATATATAAATAAATAAAAAATCTTAAGCACGCTTATCAACCCAAAACCTTCGTAAACACTTTGTTTGGAATTAATCTCAATTGTCAACCAGCGGGATGCCGGGCTAGAATGTCATCTCCCCATGTCTTCCCGTGGGTGCCGTAAGAGGCGAGTAAACGTAACATACTGGAAGGTGGGCAGCAGCGCCCTCTAATGAACTGATATCTAACAGTGCGATCCCCAAGACTTACGCCAATCCCCCCTTAATGTGGGGAGGCAGTGGATAATCCGGCTGATATCAGCCGTACAGTGATCTCGATTTAGATGCATTAAACTTTGCTGTACTCTGATCTCCTTTTCTATAGTATGGCATCTACTTATCTCAAATAACGCCTGTAAAGGTGTATGTATGAACAGCAAATATAATATTCAATTTAGCGATGACGTTTATTTAAGATTTAGGCAGAATTCGTTAATGGTTTAAATATTGGCTCATCTTGATATATATTGGTATTTATTACCTGCGCAAACTAGTTCTCAACAATAAAATGGAAGCGTGAAAATAAATTAACGACTGCGCGAATTTTTATTGTATTTATTTGCTACATCAAATGATTTGGCTTTGTTTGTCAAGTGGCATTTGATCCAATCTATTCAATTGAAGAAATGGATCACAGATTTCCATGTCAAATGTCCTTTATTTATAAACGGCATGTGGGACCCTTTTAGACATAACGTTACCCTTGATTAATGTTCACGTCATATCCATCAAAACGTAAAGAAGTATTTATTCTTATGGTCCCATATAAGAGTTTTTTTTCTATTTGCTGCTACCACCATTCAGGACCATTTACGAAGCCACGTTTAAAAGTCTAATTCTCGAAAACATTTTAGTTTCCAGTCCAATAGATCACACGTGTATAAAATAGGAAACACATGTGTCAAGATTCCACTAGAGCTCATAAAATACTATAATTTTACTACCATGTCGTTCTAGATGTATCGGACAAAGTTTGAGTTGTATACACCAATTTGGTATATGATGTTTAGCTATCGGAACTCGCAGTTACAATACTTATTCAGTCAATGAATCTGCAAAATTGATTTTAGTATATAGTATACAATAAGATGATATCTCAGCTAAGATAGTGATGTGACTTAATCGTATCTCGATGTCTGTCAGACCAAACCGTGGCATTTTTTTATGTTATTAGGTTACAGAACAAGCACGAGTCTACACGGTGTTAAGTGGTAACCTGTGCCTATAACAGATGCATTTCATCACAAGTGACAAATCGGACTGCGCTCGAGATATAAAGTTATTAAGTCTTAAGATAATGAATAGATTCAGGCGTTACTTTGCGGATATCCATATATAATAATAATAAATACGCAAATTTTGAAACGCTCGTAGCGAAGTTTACTTAGCTGTTCTCAACCGATCAGCAAAGTTAAGCAACGTCGCGCGCGGTCATGAGTTGGATGGGTGACCGCTAGTGACATTACTACTGAGCGTTTCCGTGCTTCGTAGGGCACGTTAAGCCGTCGGTCCCGGTTGTTGTCTTAGGATGGCAGTCGTTATAGCATGGTGGTAGGGCATTTTGCGAATGCCCGCCTGGCTAGCTACCACCCTCAAGTAGAAAATCTGTCGCCAAGCACCTAACGGTGTGTTCCGGCAGCTGTCCTTGAGAGCCAGTAATTCTAGGTTAGCCTGAACAACATCTTCGACCACATCATCACTTACCATCAGGTGAGATAGTGGTCAAAGGCTAACCTATAAGGATTAAAAAAAAAAAAAAAAAAATATTTAAAAAAAAATTTGAAAAATAGTTTAATATATATCTATTGACAATTTCGCCTACTTTTCCTGCTAAACGATGTGACGTACCAAACACCACGCAGCGAAACCGAAGAATTTTCGACGCGTATCTGGTAGAAGTATTTTTCTAAAATGTTAATTTAACGTTTTCTTAAGATACTGCTTTTGCGAAGCGGGACGGGCTATTTTATAAGAAGTTTGCCACGCGTTGATCACACTACACTGTTAACTTTCAATCAACACAGTGTAACGAAATTTAATGAAATACGCCAACGTCGAATAATGATATCATTATTAGCAGGCCACCATCAAATGTCCAATTGGTGCGAATAGAAATAAACTTCATCACCAATGACAACGGCTATAAAATACCAATAAAACCATTTAAAATTTAAGACAGCTTGCTTACAATTAGTTTCATAGAGTAGCAAATAAAACTTCTAAGAAACAATTGAAAGCTTATTTATTTCTTTTTTCTAGAAGTAAAGAAAATGGACCGATGTAGAAATTATTCCTCAAAGTAGACGATGAAGGATAGCTGAGCTTTTTCCAGATATTGAAATAGTGTTTTCATTACTTTCACATTCGAAATGTTCATTACTAAGCTCAAAATGATTTGCTTAAACGTTTTCTTATTCTTTTGAAAAATCTATGATGGGCACTTACTTTTGAAAACAGCATAATATTTATGTTCCAAAATGGTAAAGGGCATAAATTAACCAACAATGAATAAACAACCGTCGAGTCTATCTTTAGAATAATTACTAACATGAATATGCGGAAAACTGTCAAAGAACCTTGACCTATCCACTATTTGAAAGACGGCTGGTTAGATGGTACCTTTCGCCTATTGCGTTCATTTGCCGCCAAGCAGCAATTTTCACATTGTTGTGCTCCGGATTGGATGACTAATAACATGTAGGTAGGTGCCAAAATTTAACTTATTCAAACTGTTTTTCATGCAGCGGCAGAGGCTTTATTTCTACGAGGCTACTTATGTGTACATCCAGAACAATCCACTGTCTGAAACCATTAACTGGCTATTGAAACTATTTAGGAATAGCTTCAATAGTCAGTTATTCATTAAAGTTATAACAATCAAGCGAATAACTTTAATTTACTTAAGTTGAATATATAATATACAGAAAGTAACAATGCTAACAAAATATTTCATCGTCATAACTGTACGAAATGACTTACGCAAGAACGAAATTATATTTCTTTGTTTCTCATAATGAACTTCACATATTTTAGTTTCAACTTGCAACACGCTCAAAGAAAATAAATCTTGAATGATTAGCCTTAACGAATTCGGACAAATTTTTAACGAACCGCCTTATGAAGTCATTTGCTTCCATTCAAATATGATCGTTGAAAAGAGATATGAATCATATGTCTACGCAGTGAAAGGGTAAAGCCGATCTTAAGTATAAGTATATTCTTCAGATTTTAGAAAAACACAAAACACCACGAAGGTATATAAGAGAAAAATACTAAATCATTCAGGATTTGAGACTCATTAAATGTAAAAATATTACCATGGATTACATATATAAAAACTAAGATCAGAGAACGACGCGATGAAGAAGAGGCTAGTGTTTAACTGTAAGCAAGGGATGCGGACAATGATGATGACCTTATTGGTTTAGTCATGATCAATTTGATTAAAAGCATAACAAGAGTAGAAAATATAAGAATAAACATGGGGTCTGAGCTATTTTACTTTGTAAATAATACAGCGTTTGACAACAATATCATTCATAAATCTGAATTTTAATAGCCGGCAAAGGACAAATATTGACTCTCTTAAACAGAATAACACCTCAAAACCTCTTCAAACCCCAAGCAAACAACCTGACGAATCACAGCATTCGACAATGTGTACATAACTTAGATTCCACGATAAAAATCTGAATAAAATTCCCATTAATGTTTGCAGAGACTTTGACAATAAACGAGAAGAGTGTGGTTGATGTGTACATTATAGGAGTTTTAAATTTTACAGAATAATATAACATGAATTTCCAAGTTCATTTTAACCTATTATTTGCCCGTAATAAAACAAAATAATAGGTTAATAACCTAGATCCATTATTTTGTCGGTAAGTACAATATTACTAGGTATTAGCCCAAACTCTATGCAGTGTGTGACCACTAAGTTAAACTCCTGCTGCCACTTACCTTTCAACTTAATAGTGCGTCAAATATGACCCGACTGGAAATAATTATTGTCTCAGGTATAAATATTTATTAGAGAAAATAGAAGGAAGAGAATTATGGAGAATACGTGCTTACGCCACAGGCTGAATGAGAAGTAGTTCTTAGTCGGTCTTAGTCGTACACGAATTAAGAAAATAATTGCTTCAGAGGTAATTGAAAAATCGTGATGAAATTGTCATCGTTCACTTAACAAATCATACCACATATTTAATTCAGCAGTGAAGATTATTAACCTTAACGCAAATTAGAGCACTGAATAATAGACGCGTTTATATTTTGATACCTAGTTCTGTACAATGTTCTAATATCAGGCATTTAGACGCGTCTTACTCAACGATTATTAATTTTTCGACCATTTGCCCGGCCGTTTGTTGATTGTCAGACAACTCTACAATGTACGTTCTATTTATATCCGCTGAGTAGACATAACATCAGATGCAATCTCGAACATAAATAGAAATAACAGACAAATTAACAGATTAAAGTTGGGAGCTTTCTGCTTTATACTTTTGGTGACTACAGTCTTTTGTTTCTAATTTTCAACTGTTTATTTAACCATATTTAAATGGATTTAAACATTTGAATATTTATTTAACTATACAATTTCCATGTGTTTTCCTTTACAAGACAAAACGCGTCACATATCTAAATTTAGAATGTTTTGGCTTCGTCTTTATGGCCGACTGTTTTGCTGACACTTAAACCCTCCTTTACTACTATTCTAGTTGACAATATATTCATTATTTTTCACTCACACACACGCCACATACACACCTCGCAAGCACATACACTCAAAGATAGACATGTAAGACTTTAATAGATATATAAGATCGTTTTAATAATAACTTGCAATCATATTTCATTTAAATTTTCCTGTAAATATGATAAACTAATTCGAGAGTCTGTTTATTTGAGAATAGTATAAGTTTGAGAGTATTTAAAAGTCAAAAATTCATCGACAACCGCAAAAGAGAAATCAAAAAAGGTAAGTTGTATTAAAGATATTCTCTTATCTAATAACAAATACTTTTAAAATATTTTAAGAAAACATCAAATTAATATTTTAATAAAACACTTAAAAAATATAAAATATATCTAGTGACAATTCCGCTTAATTTTCCTGCTAAGCCGAGGTGACGTCACAAACGCCACGCAGCCAAACCGGAAGAATTTTCGACGCGTTTCGCTTCTACACGAAGCACTCCTGAGGATGCTTCGTGTAGAAGCAGAAGAATCGCTCTTCATTCTCGATCGTGCGCTCGAAGAGTCAAGACCTCCTGAGGATGCTTCGTGTACTAGATATATTTTATATTTTTTAAGTGTTTTATTAAAATATTAATTTGATGTTTTCTTAAAATATTTTAAAAGTATTTGTTATTATTAATAATGGATTTCCGCAAAGTAACGCCTGAATCTATTCATTATTCTCTTATCTATTTAAAAACCTCATAAATGGTTCTATAAATTGTTAAAAATGTGTATTTAATTTAAATAAACAGAACATTACGAAGTTCATTGGCATATCATGATTTACTACGTATGTAATCATTTCTATTTGTGAAATCGATGCAGCTTCTACCTAATTAGCGTAGATATAGATACACCTTAAATTAATGATAAAAGCTATTAGGTTCTCATTAAAAATAAGAAGCATATGTTTGGTAGTAAGCTTTCTGTATTAAGATGGGGCTAGACAAGCGGCTACATTTGCAAAACGCCCCACCAGCCAAAGTCAATGTCATTTATTCAATTGCGGGGCTGTTCTTACGGAGGTCAATTAGAATTTTTTACATTAACAGCTTAGGTATAACATAAATATATTTGTTTTAATTTAAAAACTAAAGCGTAGACAAAGGAGTCTGCAAATTATAGTCACACACATGCACTTTAGTCCCCACGTAATCGAGGCTGAGCTTGTTATCATCTACTAGGCACATTTAATAAACGTAGGTTGATGAAAGTGAGTAATTAGCCATTTTTCAGTGGGTATGCTGATTGAACCGTTTTAGAAACCTTGTTAAGGTGGACCTCTTGTGATAATTTCACAGCTGTTTTTACGTTACTGCCAAGAAAAGCGGAAGCATCGTATGTGTCATGTGAAGTGGGTAGAGACAGAAGCAAGTGAAATTCAGTATTATGCTGAGTAGAGTGAAGTTATGGTCTATATAATGAAGACTTATATAATTGTGAGGCTTGTGACACGCAAGACTGTACAGTTGCATTATTTTGGATTCTTATAGGTGTTTTCTGTAGTTTATTTTTATCGAGTAGGCTTATTCTAGTGTTACTTTTCGTGGTGGTAGTTAATTTTGCAAATGCCCACCTGGCTAGCTACCACCCTCAAGTAGAAAATATGTCGCCAAGCACCTAACGGTGTGTTCCGGCAGCTGTCCTTGAGAGCCAGTACTTCTAGGTTAGCCCGGACTACATCTTCGACCACATCATTAGTTACCATCAGGTGAGATAGTGGTTAAAGGCAATAAAAAAAAACTTAAAAAAATCACTAACCATATCTTAATATACTCTTAATTAGCAACATACACCTAACTACTTCAAACGCTTCTTTTACAATAATCTTAAGAACAATTAAGAACCCGTCGAACTTGCATAACATGCGTTTGTAACAACGTTAACTATTATTTAAACCGTGTGTAGACCCTAATGAAGTTATCGTCTCTACTAATTGACAATTAAACCCGCGGGGGATCAATAGTGTCTTAATCCCGTGAAATACCGCAAGCGCACCAATGATCGAAACGTTTAAATCAATACACAAGATCTAAGATTGAGGTAGATGTGGCATGCTGGAGCTATTTCTTTGAGGCTGATGTGTGAAACTCTAGTCTTTTTTTATGCCTGATAGGTAGTTTGACCACTATCTCACCTGATGGTAAGTGATGATGTAGTCGAAGGTGAAGTTCAGGCTAACCTAGAATTACTGGCTCTCAAGAACAGCTGCCGGAACACACCGTTAGGTGCTTGGCGACAGATTTTCTAGTTGAGGGTGGTAGCTAGCCAGGCGGGCATTTGTAAAATGCCCTACCACCATGCTATAACGACTGCCATCCTAAGACAATTACCGGGACCGACAGCTTAACGTCCTCCGAAGCACGGAAGCGCTCAGTAGTAATGTCACTAGCGGTCACCCATCCAACTCCTGACCGCGGCGGACGTTGCTTAACTTAAACCGATCGGTTAAGAACGGTTAAGCAAACTTCGCTACGAGCGCATCAAAATAGTGAGTACTATAGTGAGGTTGTGTAATTTATTATACTTAGTTTGTAACATCCCTTGTATGGGATATATCTACGAGTATATCATATCTTTCGATCTGAACCACTGCAATTTTCTTTGCTGTTTTTGGTTGGCGATTGAAGTACAAACTTCATATATAACAATATATTATATAACTATTGTAGTGTTTATATAGTTCGTAGTATTTTGTTAATAAAGGCATAACGCCTGTGAAAAAAAACTATATACAATATTATAACAAACTCCTATAAAAGTAATGCGCCCCAGTCTTGTTGAATGAAAATCATGAAATTAATTGTAAAATTAAGTTGTTTATTTTCACTTTTCATTTAAAAAACAAATCCGATTACACTATGTATGTACGAGGATATACACTGAGATTGAATCTTCACGCTAATCCAACCCTTTTTGGTGCCTATAAGTTTTCAAAGATTTCGGCACAGATTGTGCAATGCAGAGGCGATGCTCGAATAATTGCCTACTTCGCTATGATGAAACAGACTCTCACGGCATCATGTTACTGTAAACGGTAAATTAGCATTGAATTACTACGTTGAAAGCTTCGTAGGTTATGTTTTTATAATGTAAATTTTACATGTATTACCCTATTGTTGATTATTTATTAAAGCACGTGCATTCAAATTTATCAACGGTAAATTTCGTTAATGAATGCCAATTATTTTTTAAATAACAATTTTAATGTTATGTTACGCAATTGAGTTACCTACTTTTATCTAAAGTTCAAAATAATGGGGTTAATAAACTGTATTGCGAGAAATGGTTTAAAACGTATCAGAAGTTTATGATTCTGTATACTCACGAAGGCGCGCCCGAACAATAATTGTCAATGCGTATTTGTACGGGTAAACCGCGTTTGTAAACTACTGTACTTTGTCTTAGTGTGGATGTAAATACTAATGACATATAGTAAAACAACAAAATGTAAAATATGACGCTTTGGGATAGACAGCTGTAGAAACCACACATAAAAACATGGAGCGCGCGTCTTCGTAAGTGGAAAGGTCCTTCAAGGCTACTTTTTTTATGCCTGTTAGGTTAGCCTTTGACCACTATCTCACCTGATGGTAAGTGATGACGTGGTCGAAGATGTTGTTCAGGCTAACCTAGAAGTACTGGCTCTCAAGGACAGGACAGATTTTCTACTTGCGGGGGGTAGCTAGCCAGGCGGGCATTCGCAAGATCCCTACCACCATGCTATAACGACTGCCATCCTAAGATGACACCCGACAACGAAACGCTCAGTAGTAATGTCACTATCGGTCACCCATCCAACTCATGACCGCGGGCGACGTTGCTTAACTTTGCTGATCGGTTGAGAACAGCTAAGTAAACTTCGCGAGCACTTCCAACTTTAAAAGTTAAGGAAATAAAGTGACCTTTATCGCAACTGATTTGGTATATACTCAAGCTGTTACATCACTGTTTTGATGGAGAATCCGATCTGTATCCATGCCGTAGGTGTATTGTGTGTCACGGTCACGCTCGCAAAGGACCTGTCTGCGTACCGTCTGCCTCGATAATCTATGTCGTGACGTCACAATTAGTCAGTTGGCAATTAGCCGTGGCAGAGCATTGATTACTATTTTAGAAGCAGTAAACAGTGGTGAGAGGTGGGCAACGGTCACGAGACGACTGAACCGAAGATATATAGCCGTGCCGTTCATTACTTCGGCTATTGAATCGTTCCATCCAACCAATGGAACTGTTCGTACATGCGAAAGTGAATGTATTAGAAATGACATTTTTAAATTCTTTTTTAGAGCTCTAAATTTTCATCTCGGGCAGGAATCGAACCCGGTATAAACTCTAGGTTTAGCCACCGAGAACGTGGGCGGAAGTGTGAATTATGCTATCTTATTTATTATTTGAGCCGTCATGTGGAGCGGTAAAAATATTGTTAAAATATCAGATCCAACATCAATTCCAGGTTAGCCTGAACAACATCTTCGACCACATCATCACAACCTAACTTGTCAGGCATAAAAAAAAAAACATCTGCAAAGTTGGGCTTTCTGATATTTTTACAATGATTTTCTTATCTACATAACATTTTATCCCGAACACGACGTAATTTTTTAAACACGAAGTTTAATAAAGCCCTGTTCATCAAGTCATATGCCGACACATGCAGCATCGCGAATATGACACATTCTTGTACAACTTATAGAATCAGCCAATACTCTCTTGTAGGTAAACTGGATCTGAAGATGAAGTGCTCTGTGCCTAGAATGGGAACTAACTGGACAGATTTGGTCCAGATTTCAAGAAAATATATCTGACTTCTCCGTTTTGCCACTTTATATCAAAATAATCGAATAAAAACTTTTTTTTTTTGTTGTTGATAGGTAAGCCTTTGACCACAATTTCACCTAATGGTAAGTGATGATGTGGTCGAAGGTGTTAACAGACTTAACCTAGAATTACTGGCTCTCAAAGACAGCTGCCGGAACACACCATTAGGTGCTTGGCGACAGATTTTCTACTTGAGGGTGGTCGCTAGCCAAGCGGGCATTCACAAAATACCCTTCCACCATGCGGTGAAGCCCAAGCCCGCGGCGGGAATCGAGCCATGGACCTGCTGCGCGGCAGTCCATAGCCAATGCCACTGAGCCATCACTGCTTCAAATCTATTTAAGATCCCAGCGTAAAGACCAAAATACACTAAATAAGATTTATTTTTTGTTAAGCTGGGATTACGCACTTTGATAGCGAGGTCGATATGTGAGCGGTCGATATACGGTAAAATTGGCAGATGAACTGATGCTGTAAAAATCAGGTGGAGTACGGTCATTGGCGCGTTGAAAATTGGAATTCCTTGGCGCGCTTACAAGTTTGCGCTTACGCTTATCTTGAAATTCAAGCTTTATCTTTAATAGGAAATTGGTCCTTATAATATATTACTTAAGTATTATAATTTTATTTATGAAACTATACGCTTAAGGTACCTACTTGATATGTAACAAAAAATATTGTATAACTGTGATTTTTGCATAAACGTATGATCAGCGAATATGCTTACGAAATAATAACGTAAAGAAAAATTAAAACTACCAGCGGGGTTCGAACCCTTAGCCATCCGTGCTTAAAAATATGTTGTTTGTATTGTAATTTCAATAGCCATGATTTATTTCAAAGCATGTCCTGGAAATCTTGTAATATCGTACGTAATAGGTATATCTTATTTATCAACTTTATGTACTGTGGTTACAAAAAAGTTGATGTTTTTTTTTTTCATTGGCAATTCAACGCTAACAACATACAACAACGCAGCTAACATTCATTCATACTTCACACTAGCTTCGGCCCGCGGCTCCGCCTGCATTTCAATGGGATCAACCCAATACATCGGGATAGAAAGATTATATAATATCAGTTTACATTGAAGAGATATATATCACGATTATATTAAAGAAAATAATAATACTATTACAAATATACGAAACTAAATTTTTGTGAATTTTATAGCATTTAAGTAATAGTATTCTTATTTTCTCCTGTATAATTGTAAGTTACTATCTCTATAACTATCTCTTGAGTATAAAATACTCATGATCTATGTTATATTATGTATGTTTCCCCGGTTATTTTCTGTTCTGACTGTAGAAAATTTACCTGTAAAATTACCACAGAAAGAAAAATGTGAATTGTAGATGTGAAAAACTGTAACGTAGATTCTGATCCTGTTAAAACGCCTTATGTTTCCTCATCACGTATTTTTAGTACGTTATACGCTTGGCTGGCGCACTTTTCCAATATTTGAAATTACCTTTACCTCGATTACCAGAAGCTGGCTACTCTGCAGTGCAAGCATCGCTCCGTTAAAGGCAATCGAAACATACCAGGTACTACTCGTATCAGTAGCCAATTTCAAGCACTTAATCCGTCTGCGCATCAAAGCTTCTAATACGGAAGCGCTCAACACCCGCGGAGAGTACCCGGTACAGCTGATTGATACTGTACAAGTATTTTCGTTAAACTAAGTGGTCTAACTCAGGTGATCTAAAACAGAACGCCGGTATTTAAAACAAATACATAACAAACCGCTTCTAAGAGCAACAAGGGTCAAGGGTGTACGTTTCGAATATTATTCGTAGTGATGCAAAGATTATCAATTTAATAAATTACCAACTATTGAATTGATTTTATTTTCCTCAATTAACAAAATAAAATAAATGCCATGAGTATTTAGTTATATCAATTATTATAGTATTTAATCAATTCTTATATTAATTACTAGCTTTCAGACCGCTGCTCCGCCCGCGCGTATGTTGGTTATCGCGCAAAACTATTAACCTCATTTTGGGCAGTTGGATACAAACTATGCTTTGTCCTTACCCGATCTCAAACTATTTCCTTGTCATATTTCATCCAAATCGGTCTAGTAGTTTTTAAGTTTATTCAATGCATACAAAAATTCGAATCTTTCCTCTTTTTAATATAAGTATAGATAATTGTACC
Source organism: Plagodis pulveraria (assembly GCA_963890685.1). Lineage (NCBI taxonomy): Eukaryota > Metazoa > Arthropoda > Insecta > Lepidoptera > Geometridae > Plagodis > Plagodis pulveraria. The sequence goes on from OY982967.1 coordinate 24,495,626, forward strand.
CTACCTGACCTCTGTTTTTTACTTATGATTGCCTCCTGGTAGGAAATGAAGCTCAAAATTTTTATCTATAAAATTTTAGTTCATAGATATAGTAAAACGTTTTGATTATTTTTGTGTTGCATTTCTATATATATTCAAAGGGGAGATCTGAAATAATAAATACGTTTTGACCCAGTTGTATGAATTGTAAGAAATACGAAATGTAACTACAGCAAATTATGCTTTTGTATTAAACGAAACATGCGTCACTTTGTTATATATCTGCTGTCGGCCTTGAATAATTCAAATAGTTTTCACGTTGCGTCTGATGTTGAAAACAATTAGCACAGTGTGCTCGTATGTATCACTTGCGTCAACATTACCTGCTACAATTCGTTAATGAACAAGAAATATTTATATTTCGAGGACGCACATTTTGTTTTAACCGATGATCACATCGATCAGCCAGATTCTCTTATCACAAAACGAAACTTGTAGCTATTTGCTGTTATGTAGAACCTGTTTTTTTATGTAAGGAGTGGCAAACAAGCAAATGGCCCACCTGACCGTAAGCGGTCACCGTCGCCTATGGACATTTGCAACACAAGGGGCGTAAAGATATAAAGAAGTTTTAGTCCTGTATTTAGTGTATTAGCCCTTTAGTACATTTTTTTACAGGCAAGCCCAAAGTACGTTTAACACATATTTATACTACTTAAATAATTCTAATTAGGTATATGTAAATAATTGATTGAAATTTTATAATCGTAATATTTTTACACTTAATATAGTTAAATAATTTACAGTTATCACGTTTGCATTTGTCCTAAGAACAAAGATTCTACAAGCTGTATTGAAATATATTATTTTAATGTTTTCAACCAAAAAAGGGATTGTTTTGCATTACCAATGCGTTGCCGACCTATAAGACTCTTCATATTTTGGACATTATTTCGTTGAATAATAATTGTGCTAAGATATTATTATTTGTTGCATCTAATTATTTGCTGCATTTCTGTAATTTATTCCCGTCAGTTTTGTTCCCCATTTCAATTCGGCATTTTTGTTTACCTTTAACCTTTACTTTTTGTGTTTATACGTTTTGCATTTTTCTGTAAACATTGCGCTTAATTGATGCTTAAAATGTGACCTTATCCTGGATTTTAATATCACGATCTTAGAAAAATAGTAGGGGGTATAAGTACAAAGTCCCCAAAAGTAATAGAAAAATGCAGTTATAAGCGTATATTTAGTCTACGTTACAATAATAAGAAAGGACATTATAAGCACCGATAATAACACATATTAAATGTTTTTAAGAACACAATTTATTTTATTTCTTGTGGGATATTCGAACCCGCGGCTTTACGCACCCCTAACCGCTAGGCCTTCGAGACTGTAAAGACCATTAATACGTCTCAAATAAATTAATAAATTAACACTATTCATATACCTGGCAGGCATGAAAAGTCGATTTATAATGCTTTTTTGATAACTTGCAATCTAAATGTGTACGCGGGGTATTGAAACAGTTATCCAGTTTATGTATCGCTAAATGTACATACAAAAAAAATGCGATACGATTTTTTTAGGTATGATTAACAATGTTGTGTGAATAGTCTTGTGATTTGGCTATACGACATAGTGATAAAAATTTCTTAATGCTTCAACAAAAACCTAGCAATTTTTTGTCGAATTCAAAATCTAAGCCTCAAATTATATAGCCTATCAAAGAGCCATAATTATCGAATAATTTTTCCTCGTGCATTCAATACAAATTAATGTTTTAATAGGCCAATGCTACGCACCTGAAGATATCCAAACGGTGTCTATAAAAAGAATATTTTTTATAAACATTCGTGCGTTTAGAAGTAAGTAACTGTTACTGAATCTATGATTTAGGTCAATACACGAGCTCAGGTGTATGTTGAATCTCAACTGTTAAATAATAATGAATGTAATGGTTTCTTTTATTTGATTGTATAAGTAGAATAGAAGGATTATTTGTCTCTATAGTTAAGTTCCAAAAAACAAAATTAAGTCATATTAATATTACTCCTGTAGCTCTTATAAGGCTAGGATTCTTATTCTATTCTTATTCTAATTGGGGGCGATATGTCCTGCACTGACGTCCCGCTTGGGGTGTATTGTGCATTCCCCCGCCAGCTTCTACCCAAGCCATCCCAACTCCTTAACGTAGCGGAGAAGGACTCTGGGTCGCTGGCATAGCTGCTCCAGTGACGTGTGTGGTGGTGGAAAGGATTTCGATGGTGAGAATGGGTCACATAGACCCGTTTCAACTCTTATTTGTTCCGAGGCTTCACAGTGCAATAGGACGTGCTCCACGGTCTCTTCTTCACGCATACAGCCTCTACATAGAGGACTGTCCCTGTCTGTTGCTCCCGTCAAGGCTAGGATATAGGAATGATTTTCTAACCAGATATTTGATATTTGTGTACAATCACAGTGCTATATACAATACTACAGCTACTACAATAAAAGCATTTAGGCAACGTATAAGTAAAAAATTAGAGGCACATGAGAATTAACAACTGTATGTCTCAAGGTGACGGGCGCAGTAGAATTCGTTCGGACGAAATGCATCTGTTATAGGCAGAGGTCGGTTTTTTACATCAGGTGGACCTCGTGCTTGTTCCGTCACAAACACATAAAAAAATTATTGATAGATAATTGTTGTGCACCTAATGAGAAGTAACAGTAACTTAATTCAATTTACATTAACGCGAAAATTAATTCAATAACGATCTATTTAACAAATTATTGGAGTACAAAATTTTATGCCCAAGGCGGGAAATCAACCCGTAAATAATACCGTAAATAATACCAAGTAACTAAAACCCATAAATAACGATCTGTTAATTATATTATGCGCATAGAAATATCTTTTCTGAAATACAATTAGTAACGCTTTGCACTATGTATGATCAGAGTAATCATGACTCGATAAAAAATAACAGTCGCTAAGCCTAAGAATAGCTCAATTTTTTTTTGTGATCGGCCAACGTTAATATAGAATCGGTAACACTTAAGACTTTTATAATTACAAACAAATCAAAAACTAATTACTTTTAAGTTTGGATTTACCAGTCATCGTCGTATTATATGGCAAGTTTTGCGGCTTCAGTGAAATTAGGCTTTATTTTTTGCGCCACATAGGCAATTAAGCCATCTTATGTCTGTTTTATTCAGTACAGAATATAGATTTCGATAAGCAGTGGTGAAATGTATTAATTAACTTATATTATAGGTACACGTTACCTATATATACAGCCCCCGGCTCACGAATAAAAGGATTGAAACTGTCGTGACTTCACACATTTAAATATTGTTAATAAACCGGTAGAATACTCACCATGCTAGATGCTCATCATTAGGGCGAGTACGCAGCTACGTCTGTTTGTAGCCGGATAAACAACAATATTTTAACAAAAGAACTGTTCCTTATGCACACTTGTTTTATTTCGCAAAAGACCACTAAGGTTAAAAATAGCGCCTAATCAGCAGTAACTAGACGCAATCCCTTGTTGGTAGTATGCTCTTGAGATCTCGACAACCGATCTTCCACAAACTAAGTAATTCTTGTTCTACCGTTTGATTTTACATACCATTTATTGAATATTAGATCACATTCAATGACCATCTTTAGTCCTTTTCTTAATGTTTGAATCGGAATGATAGGCAACGAGCAGTGGAAGAATAGGAAAAACATGTGAAGCGTCACTTATAAAAGATACAACCTAAATATTACTATCACGTAACTAGCTCGCTCGCTCTTGCGGCCTCGCTTTATCAGGATCTTAATGCTTTTTACTAATGATGCCTGCCTCAAGGGTAGCCATCGTCGGTTGTTCTTATATGTGATGCTGAAAGAGTAAGTATCCCCACTTGGGATAACGTTTCAGTAATTTTATGATAAATTACCGATCGTGAGTTTCATGTTCTTAAGGGCCTGGTTCTCTACACATGTTTTATGACAGCTGTGGCAAGGGGCGCTGTAATAAAAGTTTAACGATACACGTCGCGAGATTTCACAATTTTTATTTACTTGTTGCTCCATTGCTTGGCACAATCTGGTCAACTTTGTTTACGGAAAATTAAACGGCGAGTTACAAGTGTTTGTATCTCATTAATCGTGATAATCACAAAGTGGGTATCATCCTACAAAAGTAGAGGGGTGCATGTAGATCGCCATCTTACAGAAACTAACCCAATCGCTAGAAACAAGTATGTTAAGAATAAGCATTGCAATTCAACGGGGCAATGCTACCAGCATGCTGGGCACGCTGCCAACTAGTAGTGAGCTGGAGCATTTCGACTGCCTGTGAGTCTGCAATGACTTATAGGTTATGTAAATGCTTTTATTGTAGTAGCTGTAGTGTTGTATATCGTTCGTAGTATTTTACTAATAGAGGCATATCGCCGGTTGAAAATAAAAACTATGTTCTTGTATGTGATTGATTCGCACCACATCAAACTTATATTATAAAAGCGAAAGTAAGTTGTGTGTGAGTGTGTGTTTGTTGCCACTCATCTATAAAAGGCTTCAATAGATTTGATGAATTCGTAATTATGGTCTGGTCGTGGATTTGAATATACGATTGGACTTTTTTCCTTGACTTCGCAGAAGTTCTCGATGGAGCGCCAAATTAGCGATCGGGCTCTCGGGCGAGGCCGTGGGGTGTTCTCTCATCTGTGCCGTGTAGAAGCTAGTAATCCATATTCAAATTAATATTACAGACGTGATACTAAGTTTCTCTACTAGTCTTTCAACGTGTTATGAGAATACCTGTTATGGGCGGGGGCAATAGCTTCTATCAGGGGCAACAGTTTGCTCCTGTTTCACTGACAGAAAAAAGCTGCGAAAACATAATATCTAGCATAGGAGATTCACTAAGCCGCATTAATAGCCCAAGAGGCCTAAATACCAGCAGTTGAAACGAATAATTCTTTTTTTTAATGCCGTATAGGTTAGCCTTTGACCACTATCTCACCTGATGGTTAGTGATGAGGTGGTCGAAGATGTTGTTCAGGCTAACATAGAATTACTGGCTCTCAAAGACAGCTACCAGAACGCACCGTTAGGTGCTTGGCGACAGATTTTCTACTTGATTCTACAATCTTCACTCATCCATCAAGCCATCATCCACTCGTCGTTGACGTCCACTAACTTTTATAAAAATAAAAGATGGGTCCAGTATATCATGCCATTTATCTCCCATCCGTCCGTCTGAATGGATTGTTGTCGAGAAAACGACCTTTTTATTGTTTAGTACTACTACTTACTTCATTATCGTCGGAGATAAACTTATATGGGCGTGTTTTGCACTTCTGAGAAACGAGATCGTGACTGCTGAGTACCTATTAACTATTTGTACTGAAGAGTTTTGGTATAGTAAAAACCAGTACCTGTGAATAAAGTACTTTGATAATGTAAGTCCAACAACGGAAGGGGGTTAGAATGAACGTGACAGTCTACTATGGTAGCCAAAAGACCTCCTGAATGGTATATAACGCAGTAAAATAATGGCTGCTACGTATTCTATAAAGCAACAGATAGGTTTTGGTAATGAATACTACTTATTAATAATTTAACCGACATAAAAAAGAACAAATAGTTTTATATTTGTCTATGTATATATATATATATATATATATATTATGTATGTCATCGATATTTTTATCAATGGTGAACTGGTTTTGTAAATTGTTTTTTGTTGGTTTGTGTATTGTTCCAAGTTAGTCACATTTAAATGTCATCAATGTCGATCATTTGAGTTACAATAAAGTATTTAAAAACAATATTTTCCAATATGCCTACCCCCTGATAGTATAATGGAACCTATTCTAAACGATGCACCACTGATAAGAGTAGTCTATTTTAATATTGTTAGTTTTGCAATAACGCCTGCTATGCGGATTTCATTACAAAATCACAAATAGGACAATTTTTTTTAATCCCGCACATGATTTAAATTTTTCCTATCGTATATTTGTGATTTTGTAAAGAGTAGTCTATATTATATTGTCTTAGGTTTTCACGATTATTACACATGGTAATTAAACTTACTTCAAGCCGCACAAGAAGATCAACCAATTTTTAAGACCTGTTAAGTGCAATATTCCCCTACAAGATGCAGGTGCTTACAAACTTGATTGTGAATGTGGGCATACATTGGGCAAACAAAGAGGAGCATTGGTATCCAGGTAAAAGAACACATTGCTGACATGAAGAACAGACGCTCGACCAAGTCTGCAGTTTGTGAACAAGCCCAGGACAAACCCAACCACTACATTCGGTTCGACAATCCAAAAATCCTCGCGAGAGAGACCCGGTTTATGACAAGAATGTTACGCGAGGCTATTGAAATCAAAAAGTACCCAAATTTCAATAGAAATAATGGTTGGCAAGTGCTTGGGATCCTGTTATCAAATTAATTAAATCCCATGGCCGACACAAATCTGCAAGACCTCTGAACACTGTGAGCGAATACTGCGTGAATAGGGAACGTTATGATTAATATAAAATTTCTCATGGTAGGACAAATAATTTCTTAATAACTCATGTGACAAATAAAATCAATTAGTCACTCCGTGACCTGACTGCAAAGTGTTTGAAACGTCGGGACAAGAATAATGATAAATATACGCGATTTAAACCGTTTAAAGTTGTTTAATTACTATGAGTAGACTATATTTTTCACTTTCAATACTGGGATTAATTACAAGTCTTTGGAGTAAGTTACCCGAAATAGATAATCAGTGTACTGATACATAAACAATCCGTTCAATTTATTTGGTAAAATGGCATACTGGCACACAGCCCACTGCAGTTCTAAGATATCGCAGCTGCATTAGCCAAGACATTGCATTGTCCTCTATAAAGAAAGAATTAATATCCTACCAAAAATAAGTAACAACAAAAATTCATCAGCGTAGTAGCTATGAGCTCCGATTAAAAGTAATCTTATTATTTAAACAGAGTGGAACTCGCCGTAAGTTATGCCTTATCAAATACAAAGTAAAAAATACAAAGTAAATATGAATATCCCCATCGGGTGCCGGGATAAGATTTCACCCGAATACCTTCTGTGGGAACTGTAAGAGAAGACTGCGAGAGACGATGAAGGGGAAAATACTGGAAGGATAGGAACAGCGCTTTCTGAACAACTGCCACTTTACGCTGCGTACGCCCCAAGACACGTGTAAAGCTTCAAAATCTCACTAGTATAATGAGAAAGTTTATAAAACATATATAAGTATTCAGTATTTGGCTTCTATCTAATGTTGTTAAACAGTGAATAATAAAACCCTTAAACTTATATTCAAAATAATATCAAACAGTTTGTAAATAGAACTCAAATGACAATTTCCTTTTCGATCCGCCTTTAACTCTTCAATCAAATCAAATCTTAACAAAATGTATAGTCATAACTAATAATATATACAACTTTAAACCTAGATTAGAAGGGCTACCAGTCCGCCTCTCTCCACACATGTGGCTGTGCTCTAGAAAACTAAAACTAGAGTCACAACGATATAATTCATTAGAGAAAAGCAGTGTTGTTTCTTATATCTGATAAAGTATCAGCAATAAATAATAACAATGCTAAAAATCTAGTGCTTTTCACACTATTTCACCTGATGGTAGGTGATGATGTGGTTGAAGATGCAGTTCGTAAATTAGGTTAAGCGTAGACTAGAAACTAGTTATCAAGGACAGGTACCGGATCAAACTATTAGGTACTTCGCGACATATTTTCTACTTAAGGATGGTATTCCAGGCGAACATTCGCAAAATGAGAACCAGTGAAGGCTATTATAGTTATTGCGACATACTTTTTATTAGCTGTACCATAAGCTATTACAGGTTATGGTTTTTAAATTAGTTCAGGCGACATCGGACCTGGGCTCCATTCTCTAAGCTATTGAACGGCGTTAACGCAACTTAATTGCATGAAATTTGTAGTTTTTGACAGTATCCGTAGTCTGCCCGCTATTTAGGTTCGATTGCAAGTCAGTGGTTTACTATCAATAGTTTTTGACATATTTGGTATGCTGTAAGCTATTTTGTTGCGATTGCGTTGCTACAGTGGCATAAAATATTTTGGAGAATTTTAGATAGAAAAATAGCTAAATGACTTAAATATATATATTTAATATATTATTTGCGAGAAAACCACTGTATTGGTCTTTTGACTGATGCTTGATTGATAGATGTTTTCATTATTATTTCAGTAGCAACATTTGCGAGCCATAGCACAGCCATACGATAGCGACGCGATTGCTATACAACTGCGATTAGGAGCTAGAATTTGCAGACTTCCGAATTTGACATTAACAGCAGTTCGATCGCAGAAGCATCGCAGTAGTGTGGCGTTAGGTCAATAGCTAAGAGAATTGGGGCCCTGACCGTGATTTTGCTTACGTGAGATTTGACATTAAAATATAATTGTAGGGAAACTGTACAGTCAAATTTACCTCTTAGATCTACTATAGCCAGGAGTATGGCGCTGCACCTCTGCGCAGAAAGAACGTTTGTATCTTCTATCTGATATCGTATTCTTATTAACCTCCTGCCAAACTGCGTCCTATACATAGGACATTGACTTGCCTAAAATACATCCCAATAAGAATCAAAATAAGTGTCTCTTGGAGGCAGGAGGTTAAGAAACATTTGCACTGAGGTTTTTTTTTATGCTTGATAGGTTAGCCTTTGACCCCTATCCAACCTGATGGTAAGTGATGATCTGGTCGAAGATGTTGTTCAAGCTAACCTAGTATTACTGGCTCGCAAGGACGCTGCCGGAACACACCGTTAGGTGCTTGGCGACAGATTTTCTACTTGAGGGTGGTAGCTAGCCAGAGGAGCATTCGCAAAATGCTCTACCACCATGCTATAACGACTGCAATCCTAAGACGACAACCGGGACCGACGGCTTAACGTGCCCTCCGAAGCACGGAAGCGCTCAGGAGTAATGTCACTAGCGGTCACCTATCCAACTCATGACCGCGGCGGACGTTGCTTAACTTTGCTGATCGGTTAAGAACAGCTAAGTAAACTTCGCTACGAGCGTTTCAAACGTTTATTATGAAACAGCCATAATTACATTCAGGACAAAAAATACATTTACATTAACTACGGCATGGTAATGAAGTTATTAACGCCTTTCCAAACAAGTTAGTACAATCTTTATAAATAGTAATCGATACTGATAAGTATCAGCGCATAAGTGGCTACAATATTTAGGAATTATGTTATAATTATGACATCAGAATATTATTTAATTTTTTTATGGTTAGACTCTTGTACATTAAACTTTTATTATTAATATATATGCACTTCAAATGTAATTCTAAAGTATTTGTAGTTTTTTGTAGAAGTTTGCTTAGCTGTTCTTAACCGATCAGCAAAGTTAAGCAACGTCCGCCGCGGTTATGAGTTGGATGGGTGACCGCTAGTGACATTACTACTGAGAGCTTCCGTACTTCGGAGGGCACGTTAAGCCGTCGGTCCCGGTTGTCGCCTTAGGATTGCAGTCGTTATAACATGGTGGTAGGGCGTTTTGCGAATGCTCAAATTATGTAAAAAATTATGTAAAATAATATGTTTTTCTTAACACAGTAATCGACGTTTCAGAAAGAAATGGTTTAACAATATATACCTACTCATACAGTGTTTTCAACAATATTTTAACTGTATTTTTATAAGAACAGATAAAGACATGACGCGCTATCATAAAACAAGATCATTTCATACCCGACAGTAAAAACGGATGTTTTATATTCCACCCAGTTATATTCACAGATATTTATCTATAAATAAACCCTTAAAATAGTTTAGTTTCGACGCACGCAGATTTAGCAGACGGACCTAGGTATCTATTTGTGGCCCATTTGCAAGCGGGAAGTACACATGTACCTATAATTTATACAGTACCTAATTATAATACAAATTATATTAAGAACAAAAAAACCTACCTTTACATTTTACTAGATTTATCTACAGAAGGGATTCATCTTTTCTCCTTTCTAGCTCATTATTTGCAATGCATATTAAATCTTCACTTCACTCTTTTCTGAATGAAACTCGACAGTAAATGCTGCTTAGTTCGTTTCCTTGCGTTTTCGTAAAACTAAACATGATGATACCAAGATGCGCAAGATTACGTTCTATATCGTAAATCGCTTGGATGTGGATCACGCCCTGTCGTGCATTCTAAATTTCTTCATCCTGATCCGTAATCACCTCCTCGTTTGCTTTGCCTAACAACCACCCCAAGCGCTAGCTCCCCCGCAACACCCTATTTATTATCACTAAAGTACTATATATACTACTATACTTGCAGCTGTTCTCGAACCGAACGGTCTGATGCGTGACGATGGTAAAAGACCTGACGGCATGACTCTGGTCCCATGGAAGTTAGGACGGCCCTTAGTGTGGGACGCTACATGCGTAGACACTTTAGCGACGTCACATCTTTCTGAAACCAACGTGAGGGCGCCGCGGCTACTTCGGCAGACTAACTCAAGCGGCGCAAGTATGCTAACCTCGGTATGGGTTACATATTTGAGCCATTTGGTGTAGAGACGTTGGTTCCGTGGGGACTGGGAGCTCATCGTATTTTCCAAAACTTATCAGAGCGCTTGGTCGATGCGACGCGTGATCAAAATGCTGGCACCTATTTGGCTCAAAGAATAAGCATTGCAATTCAATGGGACAATGCTGCCAGCATGCTGGGCACGCTGCCAACTAGTAGTGGGCTAGAGCATTTGGACTGCCTATGAGTCCAAATGCTTTTATTGTAGTAGCTGTAGTGTTGTATATAGTTCGTAGTATTTTGTTAATAAAGGCATACCGCCGGTATAAAAAATATCAGTAAAATCTCTAGTTACTTCTAAACCTAGTCATTCATCATCACCTCGTATGATAAGCTGACCGCCTCGTTAGACGCCAACACAGGCACCCTTCCCTACCCGGTTCCCGCGCAGACCGTTTCGCTTTTAGGTCGGCGGCTTACATAACAATTGAATAATGACTATGCTGTGTCTGCACTGCTGTCTTATGGTAAACTGTCATCGGAATTGGTCAGCGCTTGACCAATCCTTAGTCGGGGTCGTGAACTACACTTGTATACAGCAAATGTATATAAAAGTATCTTTTGGCCTTATGCAATTTTCTATGAGTTTCTTTTGTCGGTCTTTATTAATTTCAAAACATTGTATCATATACAGGGTTATTGGTAAAATGCTAACAACCTTTTATTGACTTCTGCTAGTCCTATGAAACATTTTGAGATATTTTTTTTGTGATTTAATGCCTACTCCGAGCCTAGAGCTCTCGCCGCGGCAACACTGAACCGCACCGTGGTCCCTTTGAATAGAGTTTTACATCGAGAGAATATTTACATCGAGCAAAGTAACAAAAATATAAAATAATACATTACAGGCACAAGAGACTTTTGACAGCAGGTGGTCCTCGGGCTTATTCAGTCAAAATCATATAAAAAAAACAAAAGTAAATTTAAAAAAAAATGTAAAAAAAAAATTGTTTCTTTATAAAAAATAAAATATCTCAATATGTTTCTTAGGACTAGCAGAAGTAAACCCTAAGAGGTTGTTAGCATTTTATCAATAACCCTGTATATTGCAAGTATATTTTAGGCACCTGCTTCCTCATTGCATGGCTATAATAATAGTAAACTTACGTCTCATAGCGGGATTTTAGCAGTCTCTCAACAAATTTACATTGAATTCAAAAACACATGTACATTGGAGTGTATAGACTTCTGTCCGTCCATTCACTGGTCTTGCAAACTTTGACATTTTGACAGTAAACATATGCGACTAAGGACAAAAATGTTAGTCACGATTTTACCTCTTACATACAGGACAGCTACCATTATATTAAATATGTAAAACAAATTTTATTCGTAGGTTTTTTCAGCAGTTATAATTATCTTCGGAAGTCATAGACATCTCACACATGTCATACACTTACGCATGCTGAGGCAAAACCATTCTGACACTAACCTGCAAACAACTGAGTTTTTATTATTATTTACTTATGTTTTATTTTTATTGATTTGGTGTAAATGAAAAATAATTAAAAAAAAAACTCAGCCGTCATTAAAAGGCGTACATATCATTATCTAAGGCAGAGGTCTCCACACCTACGAATAGACATAAAAAATCTTTCCATGGTAAGGAGATGAGCATATTGCCACCTACCGGAATCAGTTCACAGTTCTACAGACGGCCTCGGTCTTTGTCAGGAAAACGCATCAATTGTCCGAGGATCGACATCAGTATTTTAGAAAAAAAAAATTATACGTTTAATGAATGAATCACCAACTCGCTCACAAACAGTAGAGATAGTGATTAAACGATATATTCCTAATAAACTTTTTCGCTCAGCAAATATGCCACTCCGTAAGGCATCAACAAAGACATGTCAAATAACATTGGTCCGTTTTTATACCAAAATGCTAGCATAAGCTAGTATAACCATTTTGACCTCGTTGGACATAGGATAAGATAAATCGAGGGTATTCTGGCAGAACCAAATAAATGCAAAAATATTAAAAAATTTGCTATAAACATAGGATACTTAGTTTTCGTCGCATTTTTTATCTGGTAAAACCATATAGCTGCCGAAGCTTTAACAACGGTTTTTTTCCTCTGATAAAGAAAATAACTAGCATTTTTTGTCTATAAATTTAAAAGCAAAAGGTGATATGGGCTCTTTAAAAGGTAAATAAAAAGTTTCTTACAGTGAAAACGTAATACAACAATTTATTTTCTTTACTCACAAAAGCGCTTATAGATATTTGGGTTTTGTATTAACAGGTAAAAAAGAATAATTATTAGAAACTAATCTTATTTGATTCTCATTAGTAAAACAAACTGTGTTCTTTGTTAATAAGCTTTTTTCTGACACTTGCTCAGTTCAAAATAGAAACCAATATGTGGCAGCAATTCTTTTGTGGGCCGTTCAGAATATTGAACACTTACAGATTATAGAGCAAAAATTTTTTAAATCAGGACATACATACATGGAGGCCGATTCTATGCACAGTGCTATTGAATCACAAAAGAAAGAAACATCAGTATATTCAATGCAAGACTGAATTTCAATATGCGAACGTGCAAGGCGTAGGAAAATACATACTGTTCAACAGAAGAAGATAGTCAAGGAGCCATACAAAACAAAAGAGTTTAAATACCATGAGTTTTATGATCTAAAAGATCTGGCTTCTAAGATAATTCATAACAAAGATAAGGACAAGGAAGGAAATAAAGTACAGTGGCTTAAAATCAAACGACTAAGGTTTGTAAAGAAGGAGAAAAGAATTTACTTCAATTATGACATGAGTGAGACTTTTAATTACATTAATGTTACTGGTAAAGAAGGAAAAACTAGAGCTATACGAACAAGAAGAAAGGAACAAAATGAAATTCCAACATAGTTAAAAAAAATGTATAAAGAATCATTACCTATATCCGAAGCAAAAAAATAGGATTTACTAAATTTGGTTAAAAAAAAAATAATAAGTACCAGAAGAATTGGAGCCTTGGTATAAAAATCTGAAGACGGTTAGTGTTCCTGTCGAGGCTGAAGAGGAGAATGAGCTGATGTCGTGCGAGGAAACTCCTTAATTCCTATATTAGTATTTTTTTTCTGCATAATATTTTCAAGTGCTATTTCTCTACAGAATTAAACTGTTTAAAGTTAAGAAAGCTTACAATAAATAAAATAAATATCGCGTATTTGTTTCTTTAATGCAGTAATTCCCACAACATTTACAGGTAGAAACAGATAACTGAGAAAAAACATATTCTACCGCCTTAAGTGGAATATTATTTCAATTTATTTTAACATCAACTTATTTAATATGGGACAGTGAACTGTTCCTAACATAGTAGGTAAAGATTAACGTGTGTTTAAGAGATTTACAGCTTAGTAACGTATTTCAGGTAAAACAAAATAACTGCAATACCTTCACGCCAACTTTCGCCTTTTTTAAACTTTTTATGACAATTATTGCATAAATTATTGTATCAAGACAGTTTTAGATAATGTATCTATGTACTAATGGTAAAAAAAATTGTAATTATGCTTCGTCATTGACATAATGATCGTCCAAAACTTTAAATCTATTTTTCTCAAAATAACAAAATCGCTACTTATCTGGTTCTCCCAGAATACCCTCGAAATAACTATTGCACAATCCAATAGCTGTCATCGAGTAATACCCTTCTAGGTCCCTCGGTTCCTTTGCTTTATCTATGTATATATGAATGGACACATTCATATATACATAGATAAAGCCCGCATCTCCATCTTTGTTACAGACTGTATACATAAAATCAAAATTACCTTTCCGCATTCGATGAGTGAACTAGTTCAATGGAATGTGTCCTGAGCGCAATCTTAATAACAGGACCAGGTCTTGCCTTTCGAGCATGATGTTGTCAAAGCATGGCGAGCTCAGTGGCTGCTGCTAGACAGTTCTGAACCAGTTCCATTTTCTCGTTGTCTTACATCAAAATATTCATTACTTAAATCCTGACAAATATTATTTTTAACAATAAAGGAAATAAAATCAAAATTTCCTTTCCGCATTCGATGAGTGAACTAGTTCAATGGAATGTGTTCCGAGCGCAATCTTAATAACAGGACCATGTCTTGCCTTCGAGCATGATGTGGTCAAACCATGGCGAGCTCAGCGGCTGCGGCTAGACAGTACTGAACCAGATTCCATGTTCTCGTTGTCTTACATCAAAATATTCATTACTTAAATCCTGACAAATATTATTTTTAACAATAAAGGAAATAAAATCAAAATCTCCTCTCCGCATTCGATGAGTGAACTAGTTCAATGGAATGTGTCCCGAGCGTAATCTTAATAACAGGACCAGGTCTTGCCTTCGAGCATGATGTGGTCAATCCATGGCAAGCTCATCGGCTATGGCTAGATACTACTAAACTAGATTCCATTTTCTCGTGATCTAACATCAAAATATTCCTTACATAAATCCTGACAATCTTTTTTATTACAATAAAGGAAATAAAGAAAATCCCTCACCGTCACTACACGCTTGTTTTGCCTACAAGTCAGCAGTCTCATTCCAGCTTATGCTAAAATGTATGAAATCCATATGAAGATACTTTATTACAAAATTTCAAATTTACGATAGAAAAAATTATAGTCATGTGCGGGATTCCAAACCGCGTCCATCCACCCCTATAGCCGGGGTATGCTCTGACCAATTTAGGTAACACACAATGACTCAAATTTTTCCTCTCGTTCTTTCAACTATCGTATCGGGACGGAACGACACCTATAGTTCAACTTACGTTGTACTACAAACAAGATTACTGTAGATACTTTTACTACAAACCATAATATTTGAAATTGACGTTTTTCATGAAAATACATACATTTGGTACATCCTACTCAACTACGACTGATAATCTATCCACTCGGAGAAAGTCCTTGAGTCAACGACTAAAATGTTTCTTTGAATTTTAGAAACAGGTATTTTAGTGCTGGCAGACAGCTTCGTTTTTCCTGTCATTAATAGATAACGGAAGTCAGCTGAAAAAATGTGCTAAGATAAACAATGACTGCATCTCTACAGGACTGAAATCATAGATAGCACCACAGAAAAGAGAAAGCAATATATTTGTCTATGGATAGCACCTATTTTGATATCCAACATTTTCACACACGGCGCCCCTCCACAGTAAATTTTTGATGCGGATTTGCGGCTTGGCAATCGGTCTTTTTTTCATATCCTAATAAGTACAGAAATTTAAAAAAAAATGGTTACCTAAAAATGGAAATGACTTCAATACTCAAAAACGTGAAATAACTTGTCGAAGTCGGTACCATGCGCACAATATTGAGATAATAGGTACTTTTGAACTATCATGAAACAAACTTTAACAAGTTATTTCACACATTTCAGTGCCATTTTTGGGTAAAAAAAATTATATTGACCTTTCTTAGTGCCTTGCTGCTTACGGGATCGATTGTTATTCACTGGCAATGACTACATCATCAAGACAGGAAAACACTTTTCAGTTATTGCAGTGTACCTCAAAAACGGCTTGACCGATTTTGATGAAATTTTAATGGAACCACACGAGAAGCACCAGTTTGCAAATAAAAAAATAATCATCACAATCAGGGTGAACAGTCGAAAGTTCTGAGATAACAAACAAAAAAAAAACTTGAAATGAGAACGTCCTCATTTTTTTAAAGTTGGTTAAAAATTATAACTCCCATTTGTCCCGTCATAACTACAATTGAAGTTACTACCTTGGTAGCATTATCATGACTTACTTTACAGCCTGAAGCTTAAGAACTATTGATTTTACGATTGAATTTAACCGGAACTATCTTAAACTTGCTCTCTGGTATAACGACGTAGAACTACGTCATATTGTATAATTTTTCGTTAACCTTCATTTAAAATCGAAGCGACAAGGTTTCTTAAACCGACAAAGTTGTTGGGCGCTGCGATTATTTACTCTAGATCTCGGTCTAGGAGATAGTGATTAGTGAAGCAATCAGGCGAGCTATTTACAATCGGTTTATAAATACTATTCACTAGCCGTGACTCGGTCTATTCACATGTAACTGTACATAGGATAGGTACAACTATATGTCATTGCATTTTGACACACTCAGTGCATTAAGCGCTCGGTTACAGTGTTACGACTTTGACAAACATCTATATTTTATTATATATATACCTAATTGTGTATATAACGTTACAATGCATTCAGTGCTGTTTAGCATCAAACATGGAAGACACTGTTAATATAATGTAATGGCAATTTGTGTCGGATATTCGTAAATAAGGCCAAGTATAAATAAGCCAACTTGCACACTTATTAAGGTTTCATGCCAACACACTGTGATGTATTAACTACTGCACTCGCTCTTCATTGTTATAATAATTTCTTTGCTTCTGCACTTATGCCTACTGCAATCACATCAAATTGAAAACGCCTGAAAAACGTCTGCCAATTTTTACTTCTCTATGGTTGATTAAATTTGTTGCAGAGGTAGGTAGCCCGAATAATGACTTCACATTAAGATGTTATTGGGATATACATACTTAATTCCAACTGAAATAGCAACTTAAACGTGGGTTCCGGCAGCTGACCTTAAGAGCAATTAGTTCTAGTCTAGGTTAGCCTGAACAACTACATGCGCATCGATTAGGTGAGATAACGTTCATATACATAACGATCATAGCTGTAAAATAAACTTAGGTTTGATATACCTATTTTCAACAAACAAATGGATTAATCTAACTAAAATATGTTTGTGCCAACTTGCAGCTTTAAAACGCCCTAACTCTCGCATTCAACATCAAAATTACCGTTGTAATTATCCACTTTACGCAACTGAACGTGTTGAAAAGCAGCAATATCCGTTAAGTTTAAGTATTAAAATCGGTAATGACACGAGAGCAAACGAGAGGGTCAACCTGTGTAATAACGCGAAATGCAAACCGGAAACAGGGGGTATCATGAAATTGCTGGACAAATGGAGCTTAAACTGCAGAGGGTAAACGTGTTTACGAGGTTACGCAGTAAATGTTTATTTTAAAGTGTTTTTAGCTTAGTTTCAGTTATGATAAAGCTATTGTATTGTTAAGGGCATGTCAAACTTTTAAGTGATTAGATACCAGTTTATTTCCTGATATTGTTTCTTATCATGTGTTAGATATTCACCCCCTTTCAGGATGAATATCGGATTTATTACATGTATTAAGCTAATCTGCTTGGTATTTCAAAATATAATTTTAACATAATATTTTGTGTAGAAGTTTCTCATAGCATGAATTTTTAAGCTACAAGTTTGTCCGGATATCCCAATTATATGTCTTTGAAGCAATGAAGTAGTAGCAAGTATCCATAATTTAAATCCTGCCACCCACGCCGGCTCGAGCTTTACCGCAAGGGGACTTCCACCGCCCTTACACACCGTTAGGTAATTTCTACTTGAGGGTAGTTGCTTTTCGGACAGGGCATTTCGCAAATTCCCATTTGGCTAAATGGGAATTTGGGAAATGCCCTACCAGCATGCAGTGGCCTGATGACTCCAAAGTCATCAGGCCAGAAGGCCTTCGACATAGCTTACCATCCTTAGATGGGACCGAATGCTACACTAAGTAGTAGTTGTCACTAGCGATGAAATAGTGACCGAAGGTAACGTTGCTTAGCTTATTTGATCGGTTAAGAATGACTAGGCTACCTCTGCTACGAACTCTTCAAGCCGCTACTTTCGATTACCTAAAAACAAATAAAAGAAAAAATAGCATAAAAAAGCTGATATCACTCTGGGTTGACAGAGTGCCATAAAATAATTAAAGCTTAACCATGACTGAAACAAAACCTAAGTATCAAGACGCTTTAAAAAAATATTTACTGGGTAAACTAAAACGAAGTTACCTTCTATATCTTTTAGAGTAGCACCACCAATTTTCGGGATCCAGTTTGTCAACCT
Source organism: Plagodis pulveraria (assembly GCA_963890685.1). NCBI lineage: Eukaryota > Metazoa > Arthropoda > Insecta > Lepidoptera > Geometridae > Plagodis > Plagodis pulveraria. Next base: position 24,514,153 of record OY982967.1, read on the forward strand.
GTTGCCCGAGTTTTGACATTTCAGTCTCGTTTTTTTCATTCATTCCTTTAACTTACGCCGTGAATATATTCGGAGTATCGGTAAAAAGGTCATTAACGTTGTTCATCGTTGCTATACAAGTTCTGATAAATTTGAGACGTATTGACATGTATTTGCCGAGTAACATAATATGATCATCTGTCGAGGGCTTTACAGTAAGATGTAATTTTTTTTTTTTTTTATGCCTGATAGATTAGCCTTTGACCACTATCTCACCTGATGGTAAGTGATGATGTGGTCAAAGATGTTGTTCAGGCTAACCTAGAAGTACTGGCTCTCAAGGACAGCTGCCGGAACACACCGTTAGGTGCTTGGCGACAGATTTTCTACTTGAGGGTGGTAGCTAGCCAGGCGGGCATTCGCAAAATGCCCTACCACCATGCTATAACGACTGCCATCCTTAGACGACAACCGGGACCGACGGCTTAACGTGCCCTCCGAAGCACGGAAACGCTCAGTAGTAATGTCACTAGCGGTCACCCATCCAACTCATGACCGCGCGCGACGTTGCTTAACTTTGCTGATCGGTTGAGAACAGCTAAGTAAACTTCGCTACGAGCGCTTCAAAAATAATTCTAATATTGCTGTGATATTGATTGAATTTCCTAGTTTTTTCTTCCTAATATTTCAGAGACATTGTTAATATTTAAGGACCTGATACTCCCCTTTGATAAGTACCTATATAAGAACAGTATCGAGGACAACGCATCGTGTTCAAAAATATGAAATAAGGAAAGAATTTTCAGAATACATACATGTGTGACGTACATATTATATCTCATATACTCGTACTGTCTAAATCATCCGGATTGTCCGTTGCTGTACACAGCCTCCTATTAAGGGGGGTTTGCCATAATCCGTAGGGATTTAGGACGCTTGGCAGGCGTCTTAGGGATCGCAGATTAAGATACCAGTTCCTCAGAAGGTGCTGCTGCCCACCTTCCGGCATGTAACTTATAGTCGCCTCTTAGACACCCACAGGTAGCAAAGGGGTGACATTCTAGCCTGGCACCCCACGGGGTACATACACACATATCTAATGTGCGTTTAATAAATTCCTCATGTCTCTGCCATACAACCCCTGCTTGGTGGTACCTAAACGCCGTCCACACCAAAAATCCTGTTACCTATAGATAATAAAGCCGACTTGATGATTATAGCTCTCTTTTGATAAAAAGTTACAAAGCACTGTGTTAGAGAGCATATTCGGTTTGCATACATATTGAAAGATATATAAACATAATATATTCAACAACAGCCTCTTAAAAAAATAAAATGTACAGACTAATAATTTGTAAAACATACAAAAAATAATTATAAGTGTTTCGTGAGATTGCCATCGGGCACCTGATCTGTATGTGTGGTAAGAGCAAATTATACAATATGTAATGAAGTGTTTCAATAAGAGAAAGGGTTCCGTATTAAATATTATACAAGTAAGCCTAAACAACCACGAGGCTAATTTAAAACCTGCTGCACACAGCGCTCCTAAATGGTTTTTTATTTGTGATTTAATGGGGAACCCTAAAAATTGGTAGACAACTACCGTCTACCTATTAAGTAGCTTAAGCATTACTTCCGCCACTCACGATCTTCGATTTTAAATCACACGCAATGTACCATTATGGCTAATTACTGGCTAACCTATCCTTAGATCCAAAATACAGTATATATTACTTCTAGTTTGACAGCTAAATTATTAACAAGACGGTCGGTGGTACCCACCAGATGTGTTTACCATTAATCATTAGGGATCAAGAAATTAATTTATACTATAATAGTTAGAAATATGGCGATTTAGACATATAATTTTACACTATACTATATACTCATGACTTCACAAATGCATTTTGGACTTACTTTGTAGTAGAGCACAGGTAATTTATTAAAAACAGATTTTTCGTGAACAGAACCCTAAAATTGTTATCAAAAGAATGTATCACACGACACCGAAATGTTCAGTGCACTTATTTTTAATATGAATTCAATGGCCGAATAAATTTCGGTAGCTATATTTGTGTTTTTTTTACTTTCTTCTGATATCATGGTATTCGTATTTTATAATATATACTACATTTCCACCATATACCATATATAGTGAGATAAAAAATGCTATATTCAAATATTGTTGATATCTTATCTGTTTATACAGTACTAGTGCAAAACTAGACCTGTACCGACGTGATTAAATCATAATATGTTATAAAATTCATTGTTTTTTTAACCGACTACAGCAAGATATGGTACAATACGCATAGAAAGGTTTCGTTCGGAAAATGAGTTTATTTGTTTGTGAGTTTTCTATTCGATTGCTATTCACAATGATTTCGTTAGCTGAGAACTAATGAGAAAAATCAGAAAGACCAATTCAGCCGGCTTTTAGGTGTTTATTTACTCACGGTCATCATTGCAGGCCTAAAGTGGACATATACTGGGGAGAGGGAGAGAGGCTAGAATAGATAAAGCCGTTAAAATAGGAGAAACTTTGGAGTTTAAACCTAGACCTAGAACTGGAGGGTGCGGCAGACTACTGCAACGCTGGGTTGATGACTTCAGAGGATACGGAGGCCATGGCTGGATGAGACGGTCACAAGACCGCCAGAAGTGGGGAAGAAAAGGGAAGAGATCTATATCCAAGAAAAGATCTCGAACATGCCACCATGATCATGACGATTCATTTTCTATTTGGCAATAATTTCCTTATAACGTATCACTAATACTATTATAGAAAGCTATTGGAATGGCCTAAGAAAAAATACCCGATTCAATATGTTCTTATCCAAAGCGAGATTTTCACTCGTTAGTTATTTATGTTGTTTTAAGTGAATAAATGCTTAATGGCGAAAGACTGTTAGATTTATATGAGAGCTCAAGTCTTAAAAATTCTAACTGCATTCTTACAAGATAAAGATACCGACTCCGTTCTACTTTCGCTAGTAGTTCTGCTAGTTTCGGCACGGGGCGATTATAAAATTATTCAATTAAGTGTAACAGACCCTTTAACAAGCGCTTTAGGGTTCAACGCGTAGACTATCTTTAATTAAAAATGTTCACTCAAGTGTTAACGCATTATAAGATTCTAAATAGATCTAATATTTATAACCTGTTTATATTGATTATAAAGCGCATGTCGAGTTAGCGACAAGGTGCGCATAGACTGCGTTCTGTTTCTGGGCAATCCAAGTTTTTTGTTCCATGTACTACGTGAAAGACCTTCGCAGTGTTTACATGGCGAGAGTCCCGGGCTCCCGATCGGGGACAAAGGGGATTGACAAAACTCTCTGTCAAATAATAACAATAATAACAAATATTTTTAAAATATTTTAAGAAAACATTTAGTCACTGCACTTTGTTGTAGCTAACAATTGGTGAGTTATACGTTTTTAAAGTGACAATGACATCATAATGGCCATAAATTGATTACAAATAATAATTTTAAATGATATATATTATGCAATGTGCTTTTGAATATGAATAATATCGTAAAAATTATTACAAAATTACTTCCTAAAACAAATACTTGTTTAACTATTTTGTACTGGCAAATTATCACTAAAAATACGTAACAGTGGTGATGAAACCGATTGCGTGTGTTCATTCAACAGTGCAACGCCTGCGCTATGTTTTAATATTTCTAACTGTTCCAATACACACAATCGAAATCCCTTATCACAACAATGTAACATTTTAAAGGTATTACTATCAAGGAGTTGATGACTGCTTTCAATTAAATGTTTTGCAAAGTGAGACTGTTCGGGATGGTCGTTCCTATACGCGGATTTGTGTGATTAGATATAAAGAACATTATATTGCAGGCGACTGTACATATTCAATTAAAATTCAAAATATTACATATCAACTACTTTTTTCGTAATAGAAAATAAATAAATATCGATAAGTAAAAAGGTAAATTTATCATACTAATCTAATACATACAGAATCAGTCACTTGTCGAAGTCCACAGTCACTTAGCAGTATTTTTTATTTATTAGTGCTATTCGTGTTACTTTCCTACGTTATCTGTGACTGCGGCAAGTTGTGATGTGCACGTGCATTCTACAACTTGGAGACGCTAAAATGTTGCTTTTACCTTTTACTGCCTTAAAATATTCCGCCGTTTTAATTAAGGTTGGAAGGTGACACTTCGACCTACAAATGAGGATTTAGTCTTTGTTTTGTGTTTGGAATATTTTAAAATCGATACTAAAGGCGTTATTTTAGTACTACTGCCAAAAACACATTATAAAACTTTAGTACCTACTCGACTAAATTGTACAAACGTAGTTTCGTTATATATATAATACCAAATCCTTACCACATGTTCAAACTCGGTTAAATTTTGTAATAATGTTCTTGAGGCTATAATATCTTTGCTCCTGGTGGAAAGTTTTTTTTTAATGTTATTATGACGGAACAAGCCCGAGGCCCACCTGATGTTATGTGGACAAACCTCTACCTATAACAGATGCATTTCTTAAACGACGAATTGCACTGTGCCCGTCACACTGAGACGTACAGTTGTTAGGTCTCATGTGTCTGTAATTTTACTGGCTCTCAAGGACTGCTGCCGGAACACACTGTTAGGTGCTTGGCGACAGATTTTCTACTTGAGCGTGGTCGCTACCCAGGCGGAAGTTCTAAAATGCTCGTTGTATTGTTTATTTTATCTCTAAATGTAACAATAACAAACGATTATATACGAAACGATTTTACCGAATAATTATGAAAATGAGTACGTACTTGCATCCAAAATATCACTTGGTATTTAAAATACCTATGACGAAACTACGTATGTATAAAAAGCGAAATTAGAATAAACTAAAATGTTTATTTACGAATTTTATTACATTGATCGGCGTTAACTTATTTACGAGAGTAGGTACAAATATACTAATTACCATTAAGAATATTAATTCATCAAAAATTTCAATAATAATCTCATTTTTATTGTATATTTATCTACATCACAATCCTTATACCTAAATATTTGACCAAGCAAGCGCGAAGTGCGAGCAAAGCGTCTACGTTTCAGTTTGCCAAAAAATATTTTGTATGTCTATCCGGCGGATGTTCAACAGTAAAGGTTGCTTTTCTCAACCGATTCTCGTGAAATTTTGTAAGCAGGTTCAATTATTATATATAATTTACGTTTTATATATCCTCATATCTCCACCGATTTAAAAAAGTACAAACACTGTTTGCTCAAAACTCTGCACGACATTCGGTTGAGAAATGCGAACTGTAGAGCTGGACAGACTTACGAAAGCATTGTGGCCCAAGCTGTAACGGAGACGCTTCAGTCGCGCTTCGAGCTCACTCGATCAATGGATACCGATATGCCGCTAGAATTATCTACGAAGTAAACCACATTTCAAAGCCTACGAGTACGGTTGGTTCGTATCGTTCGGTTGTATGTGCCGCCGCCTGGAGTCGGCAACGAGATAACAATAAAATTATGATGATAATAATAAATAATTTAAACTTATACCAATATTTTTTTTTTGTTGGAAGATTAAGCGTTTTGCCTTCAGAACAAATTGGGGATTTCACACCACATAAATTACATAATATTTTATATTTATTGTCGACCTTGAAACGAATTTGCGAGGTTTGGACAACTGTTTATAAGAGATACATAGCAACTGTCTGACGTCATTATTGTTCAGAAAAAATAAATATGAGGATAAAGACACCGTGAGTTAGATTTAGCTAAAATTACTTCTTTAACAATTTAAAAATGTATCTAATACTATTATAACATTGCATGGTGGTAGAGCATTTTGCGAATGCCCGCCTGGTTAGCTACCACCCTCAAGTAGAAAATCTGGCACCAAGCACCTAACGGTGTGTTCCGGCAGCTGTCCATGAGAGCCAGTAATTCTAGGTTAGCCCGAAAAACATATTCGACCACATCGTCACTTACATTCAGGTGAGGTAGTGATCAAAGGCAAATCTAAAAAAACATAATAAAATTACATGAGCTGAGCATGGTGATTAGATGAACTTGAGAACTTGAGATAGTTCGAATATTTCCTTATTTGATTACTTAACTATTGTGAACAGGTGGAGTGAAGTCTATAGTCAATGTAAATTGACCCTAAAAACAAGACTATTTTTTTAATTAACTTTAAACGTATTCACGAATGCAGCCCATGCGTTCTAATAGTATTCTTTGCTAAGCAAATAAGTTTGGCAACAATTACCTTGTCCTTAACTTTTTGTTAGTTAAAGATCGGATAGGTTGTGGGTTTAAATCCGGGGTTTAAATCGTGATTCATTTTCCCGTTCGTTTTGATTTTGTAAACTGTTTGGGGAAACCAGAAGACATATCAGCTCGTCGTATTACGTAAAAAAGGGAAACCCAGTACGAAGAGTATTTGCATTCTTTTTTATTACCTGATAGGTTAGCTTTTGGTCATTATCTAACCTACTCGTATGTGCTAGAAAAGTTAAAAAGTTCTAGGGATCCAACTAAACACGCCCTTAAAAGTGCATGACGATAAATTTTGTTCTTCAGTGTAATAGCTAACCAGGCGAGATTCGACCGCAGTCCATTCTGCCACTGAGCCGTAAAATTTGATAAAGTAGTTCACACTCGCTTTGGAATTACCTACTGAAATGGAGTAAATTATACTATTCTATGTCAACCTCCGCTTTTATCACCAAATATAAAAAAACACAGGTCAAGTTCGAGTCGAACTCCAGGATTGCTTCGCATATGATAAATATCACTTTGTACTATTTAATAGAATAAGAAAATCTCTTTTTACATGACTGCCCAAAAAAGGAGTGTTATGTTTTCAGTGGGTCATGTATGTAAGTATGAGTTGTTTTATCCCACCATAACTTAGAAACGGCTTCACCGATTTTAATGTATGCAATATAATTAGATTTGTCTTGATAGCGCAGGTGACATTAGTTCCATAAAAAAGTAACAAAAAACATACAGGCGGATTTTTGACGCCATATAGAGAGAAAAGGAAATATATTTTTCTCCCAAACCCATCGAAGTGGGATATCAAAATGTAGGTTTTTAAAACAACTCATTAAACATATACTTGCAGTTTTAATTTCAATGGAACGTTAAAACGCTTAACAAAAATTAATAATTTGCAGTCGGGTTTTTTTATTTTTAATTAATTTATACTTCTTATAAGTTTTATATATTAGCATTATATTTTGTGTAGTGGTGTAAGTTTGAGCATTCTTTTATATAATGCCACGTTAACTAAGAGTTAATTTAAAGTTATTTTAACAACAAGGTGTCAAGATCACGTTTCACAAGACTATATTTCACTGTTATCAATCCTGGCAAATAGACTGTGACCCTTTCTTTGATACCCTTCAAATATATAAACAAGGCATTACGCAAGATCGTAAAGTGGAAAAGGGGATATTAACGACAAGCAAGTGAGGTCGTTACTAAAATAGAATAACAGCATAGAATGCTATAGCGTTATTCAATACCTAACGTATTGAATGACTCATAGAAAAACTATATCGTTATATTTACGCCAAAACATCCGACGTTAGACGCACTGTTACAATCAGAGACATCGCAGAAATATTTCCTTTGACCAGACACTTAGAACGCAGGAACAAGGTCTTCACTCATAATTTTTTTTTATACCTGATAGGTTAACACTCATAACTCTACCTGTGACTAACTATAGATTGGTATAAACTAACGCGCCATTTAATTTATTATGGTTTAAATGTTAGCACTTTCGTTCAGTAATGAATAACATGTCCAAATAACGAGGATCGCTTATTAGTTATAAAACTACACTAGCTTTACTAACCTTTGCCATTCCATGGACCGAGAACAACAAGAATATTGAAATCTAAATAATTTATTCAAGTGATGCGTTTATCACACCCCTCTAAATATAAGAGACCCTTTACTCACGTATCCGTTCGTAACAATCTGTTATGTTCTCTCTAACTCAAACCATAGCAAAACGATAACATAGCGTTTACGTTACACAAATAACGATGAAATATAACAGCTTCCTCGTTAAATATATAGCTGTTATGGTTACGGCCATCCCTATACATACTCGTATATTCCCTATTAACGATTCCCTTGAACTAGGAAGTGATTTAAACTAATTCAGTAGCTACAGACTGGTGAACGGCTTTGCAATAGGCATGTGACAACGGCTTTCCGGGCGTTTGGAGTTATTGGCAGTACTTTAAATAGGCTGTCAACAGCCAAAAAGCTGTTATTCTCTCAAGTTTAGGTTTCAGTGGATGCAATAAGTACAAAACTTTATTTACAGGCGTCGTGGCTAAATTCACGGTGTGCCACCAAAGTTGGGCTATAACTAAACTATTTAAGGGTTCGTATCCACAAAGCAAGCACTTCGTGATTTTAGAATTCTGCAGCCCTGCAACACTTGAACATTAATAGTTGGTAAGAGTTTTAGCTGGTTTAGCCGGAACGGTCTTCTAGTCATCCTTATTATGCAATATTTAAAATGAATTGAGGTAACATAATAATAAGGTAACATAATTGAGGTAATATATTTAATTTCAAGAGTATTTTTTCTGTGTAATTTATATAATCGTATCATACATATTCATATATGGCTGTTGTCCAATATAACCTCCGTGACTTCACAAAGCCGGCTCCAACGGAAGACCAGCGCTGGTTTTACACTAGCATTTGCTGAGTTGGAAACCGTTTTACGACATCTACCTAATTATTATATTTGTTAAATACTTTGTCATTGTTTATTTGCTACTGTTGTAAGTAAAATTATTTCATTTACATACCTTTGACCCACATGATTTTAAGCCCCCTTGAGTTATAAAAAGCACAATCATATTGTTTTAGAGATCAAGAGGCTTATGTCAGGGAGTTGGCATGGCTACTCTATTCTACTTATAGAATATATTCTCGTTCTTATCTCTTCTCTACTCATAGAAGTCTATGCTGGTGGAGAGAAACGCACAAACATCCTATGCGACATCAGTGCAGGTATCATAGTAACTTTTACTGAATCTGTGGTACAACCTTATAACCCCAATAAATAAGAAGAGAGACGAATTTCCTAGCATTCCATGGATTCACCGTGCGGGTGCCGGGTCCATAGCGTTGCAGAGGAAGAGGCCAGAGGATCCTGAGACTTGCAACCCAGGAGTAGGGTTAAGAGGCCCCTTTATGATGCATCAATGCTCCCCTTCACCGCTCGAGCCTCCTCCCCTGCCTAACCAAATTTGGTAGGATCCTACTAATGCCGCCATAGAACGTACTAGGATGGAAGTTACGGTTGTTCTTGACAGGCCAAGGTCTTTACGTAGGTTATACAGAGATTTCGCTGGTATACCCCTTGCTCCAACTTCTACAGCATATAGATTGTTAGTTCAGACATATAGACGCTTTTTTTTATGCCTGATAGGTTAGCCTTTGTAAGTGATGATGTGGTCGAATATGTTGTTCAGGCTAACCTAGAAGTACTGGCTCTCAAGGACAGCTGCCGGAACACACCATTAGGTGCTTTGCGACAGATTTTCTACTTGAGGGTGGTAGCTAGCCAGGCGGGCATTCTCAAAATGACCTACCACCATGCTATAACGACTGCCATTCTAAGACGACAACCGGGACCGACGGCTTAACGTGCCCTCCGAAGCACGGAAACGCTCAGTAATAATGTCACTAGCGGTCACCCATCCAACTCATGACGACGTTGCTGAACTTTGCTGATCGGTTGAGAACAGCTAAGTAAACTTCGCTACGTGCGCTTCAAAATGTTGATTATTTACCATTTCGTTGATTAGTACCATCAAATGAAGAAAAAATACTGATTTATCTATGTATGTGCATATATATCTTTATTGAAACAACCAAATCTTATCAACAAACAACATGACGTAACGTAAACGATACTATAGACGTGAAGAACCTGTTGCCGAGTTGCTTTGGCATTTACTACGTTCACAAATTGTGCAGTTTTTTACTTGCACCAATGGTCCATTCAATTCGGAGTCATAACGCTAGCTTGCGTACTAGGTTGTGAAGTTTTTGCTACGTTGAATTATAGTTAGGTATGCACGCTATGCACTTGAAATCTAGCGATCGCAGTTTTTACAATGCCTATTACACACTCAATGCATGGACATGGCGACGCAATGATGGCCGAGCGGTAATAGCTATAGTCTGCCGTGCCGCCGGTCTATGGTTTGATCCCCGGCTTGAGCTTCACCGCATGGTGGAAGTGTATTTTGCAAATGCTCGCATGGCTAACACCCACCCTCAAGTAAAAAAAATGTCATTAAGCACCTTACAGTGGGTGCCGGCAGCAGTCCTTGAGAGCAAGCAAAATTACAGGCACTTAGACTTAACAACTGTACGTCTCAGAGTGACGGGCGCAGTATAATCGTCACTTGTGACGGAATGCATCTGTTAGAGGCAGAGGTTAGTCCCCTTAACATCAGGTGGGCCTCGTGCTTGTTTCGTCACAATCACATAAAAAAAATACATAAAGGCAGCACAATAATTAACATCTAAACACTGAGAATATAATAGATTTACATGATTCCCTGCCGAACGTCGAATCCGGGACCTCGAGCCTCTCGCAGGCAAATTCAGCAAAATCCTTTAAGACACCTATACCTTTTTCTTCTACTTCTTATTCTTCTTCCTGCCTCTATCCCACGCTACGTGGGGTCTACACAGATGAACTTCTTCCTCTATCACTTCACTTCAGCAGTAACTCCTTTACTTCAATTGCATTTCACTGTCAATTATTAGTTCTACAGTATAGTGTTCAATCATCAATAATCTGGGAATCTTCAAGCCAGACGATCCATTCAAGCCAGTCATCAAGTCAATTATAAATCTACTGTATTTCTGTACGGACATTAGAAATGCAAATATGACCAGATCCATTAATTCCGTACACTAATACTGAACATATTTTACTCCAACGCAAAATAATTCAGGAGCTCGCTGAAATCAAATGAAGTCATCTGCAAAGTTGCTGTATGTCCTTGTAATTAGGCTTGGCTGTTTATAAAACATTTTGTGAATAGCACCTTGAACCTTGAAAAACCTTTTAAGAAAAAGAACGCAGGTTTGGGATTCTTGGCATGGTTTTAATGCATTTCTTGGATGCTCGCCTAACTAGCTACTTCAAATAGAAAATTTGTCGCCAAGGACCTAACGGAAACCATTACTACCTATTCTAGGTTTAGGTTGCCCACAATATCACTTACCAATCCGCGATATGTTACTAAAAGGTCATTATGTCAAAGTCAAAGTCAAAGTCAAAATCATTTATTCAATTTAGGCGTCTATGACGCTCTTATGAAGGTCAATTACAAATTTTAGTATTGAAATATTCTACATTGTACTGCCACGTTCAGCAAATAAAGTGTATAGAGCCACTGCGAGAAGAACGGGCAAGAAACTCGGGGCCATTCTTTTAAACATCTTTTAACAATGTCGTACATTCATTTTATTTATTTATTGCTGACAGACTGGCGTTTGATCACTATCTATCGGTAAGTGATGATGCGGTCGAAAATGTTGCTCAGGCGAACTTCGAATTATACTGGCTCTCAAGGACAGTGGTCAGAACACATCGTTAGGAGCTAGCCAGGCGGGCATTTGCAAAATGCCCTTCCACCATGCGGTGAAGCTTAAGCCCGTGGCGGGATTGGAACCATGGACCTACTGCACGATAGTCCCTAGCCAATGCCTCTGAGCCATCACTGCTTCAAAAAAATGTCTCGTCCTTAGAAAACTTTTACATACTACCCTTCCCTTTAAATAGATTACGCCGGATCGATACATCGTCTTTTTTGCGTTATCCATACTTATTAATAGAATATCGAATAAGCGCTACAAATCACATGATTACACATAACTGTCATGTTACTAACTACAAATCCATTCGAAACCGAGTCGCTGCTCTATAAATAATTTATATTTTGTTTAACGTCACTCGCATACGCAGCGGCATTTTAATCACATTCCCTAAATTAAGGTTAATTGAGTTTTCGGTTTTTGTTATTGATTTTCAAACGTTTGTATAAATACGTGCATTTGCTTCTCGCTAACATCAAGTTACGTGAAAATGAGCTTCATCAATTTTGTAGATAACTTAGAATGTACGTTTTCAACTTCGCTTCCAATAAAGTTAGATATTTATGTTAAACGTATTCATAACATGTCTTCCGTAAAAGAGTGTTTGTTTTATATTTCAGACTTGATTATTATGTAAATGAATAGACTCAGGCGTTACTTTTCCGAAACCTATATATTAATAACAAATATTTCTAACATTTTAAATATAAGAAAAACACTTAAAAATATATGGATCTAAATGCTTTTATTGTAGTAGCTGTAGTGTTGTACATAGTTCGTAGTATTTTGTTAATAAAGGCATACCGCCTTAAAAAAAAACTTCAAAATAAAAAAATTAGAAAAAAAAAATCTAGTGACATTTCGCGTCCAAATTCTTCCGGTTTGGCTACGTGTCGTTTATCACGTCGGCATAACAGGAAAACTAGGCGGAATTGTCGCTAGATATCATCATATCTGTCGCCAAGCACCCAACGGTGTGTTCCGGATGCTGTCCTTGAGAGCCAGTAATTCTAGGTTAGCCTGAACAATATCTTCGACCACATCATCACTTACCATCAGGTGAGATAGTGGTCAAAGGCTAACCTATCAGGCATAAAAAAATCAAGTCTTTTTCTAAAATAAAAATTATTATTTCTACTTCGGCGGAGAAACTCAAGCGGCTCAAGTATGCTAACCTCGGTAGTGGTTACATATTTGGGGCGTTTGGTGTAGAGACGTTGGGTCCGTGAGGACCGGGAACTCGTTGTATTTTCCAAAACTTATCAGAGCGCTTGGTCGATGCGACGCGCGATCAAAATGTTGGCACCTATTTGGCTCAACGAATAAGCATTGCAATTCAACGGGGCAATGCTGCCAGCATGCTGGGCACACTGCCTACTGGTAATGGGTTAGAGCATTTGGACTGCCTGTGAGTCTGCAATTACTTATAGGTTGTCTAAATGCTTGTATTGTATTAGCTGTAGTGTTGTATATGGTTTGTAGTATTTAGTTAATAAAAGCGTACAGTCGGTGGAAAAAAAATATATGAAAATATTTGTTATTATGTAAACTTTTTCATTGGATTTTTAAGATATGTAGATTGAAGTTTGGGCTGCCTGTCTGCCGTAACAGATACAGAGTTACTTAATTTTTTTTAACAGTGTTTATCTGTAGTACCTACTTAAAGAAACCGTTGCATCTTGATTCTTGGCGCTCATATTGCCGCACAGAACATGGCTTAAGAAAATTAGGATTGCACACTTCCTCTTGCAAAATATTGTATAAGTCGACTGATGGTAAGTGATGATGTGGCCGAGGGTATTAACAGGCCAAGGCTAGAATTTATTCTTGGCTCTCAAGGACAGCTGCCGGAACATACCGCAGCCAGACGGGCATACGGAAAAATGCTCTACCACATTGCCATACAACAAGAATGCGCCGAATGAGGGCGAAACTAGGTTTTTATGTAGACGTGAGTAGGAATTTGCTGCATATTTGGCACATAAAATTATACCTTCTTAACACCCTCAACAACGAGAAGGTAGCGTGTATCCACAACCTAGGAGATATACATTTTAGGATAGGCAAAAGTGACTTACAGTGGGGCATTTTTTTCTGACCAACATATTCTATTTTCGCTTTGCATGGAAAATGTAATTCAAATAAGAATACTTAGGAGTATTTTTAATATATGGTCAGTGAGGCGGCCTGCCAATAATTCGAAGTCAAAACTTTCTACAATATGTAATTGAGTCGTCCTTTGTGTACAGAAGGCATATCGTACCGACCTCACATGTCATGGGATCAGGTCAAGAGGAAGATGGCGTGTTACTAATTTAACAGTAAGTACTTTACTAGCACGATTGCGCTAAGGTAAAGGCTATCTCAAATCATACAGGCAGAAGTTATAGCCAGGGTTAAAAGGCAAAAGTTACGCATAATTTGTTTTGGCAACTTTCACTTTCCCACATTTACTATAACAATAAAGATGTCTATCTGAATGTAGTATTTCATTTTCAGAACTAACTTGTTACTACATAATTACTTATATTAAGTATTTACCTAACGTAACAAGGCTTGAAACAAACCATTTAGACGCGGTCTCATTAAATACATTTCAATACGGCCATTGCAGCTGTTTGCTTTTTTTATGGCATTGTGTCGGAACAAGCACCTCCTGAATTGTTAAGCGGTAACCTCTGCATATAACAACACTAGTCAATAACTGCACAATTTAACCGGCACCCATACATTGATACGAAGAATATTGCATACACATACATACATATAATCACGCCTGTATTCCCAAAGGGGTATGGTAGAGGTGTGTAAGCACCCACGTTTCGCCAATTGGGTTTTGGTCACATGTAATAGGGGGCGAGCCTATTGCCGTGCACCGGGCACAGTTTCAGTTTTTATACAAAATGCTTTACATGGAAAAAGTAACACTAAACTGTAACCTGCATCCTATACTTAGATCTGAATCAGTAAGGTATTACAGTATAGATAATATCTAATTATCTACTAGTGTATATACATTATTAGACATTTACACATAGTGTAGATACATTGAGATATACTTTAAATACCTAATTCTGAACTATAAAATCTACCTGGTCTATTCTTTCTCACTACTGGATTTTCCAGTTTATTTTCCTTGTAGAGAATTCAGTTACAAAGTCATGCATTGATAAAAATAATATATAATAATTTATATAGTTAAAATACATATAAAACTTTATATACATTTTAATAATAAATCCCAAGTCCATTATCTTTCGGAACATTCTCTAACGATATTTTATTTAATTACCTAAGTACTGTAATAAAAAAACAGATAAAATATAAATAAACGAGAAAGAAAAAGGATTTAAGAAACAACGTAAAATTTTTACACATTTCGTAAAAGATCTTTATGAATCACAGTTGATGATCAAAAACCTCTCGGGATAGGGTCCCGAAGGGTCGCGTTAAGATCCGTCAAGATAGCAAGCGTCCCAATCAATCACACTTCAGTAACATGACTTCCGCCGCATTTTGGTACAGATAACACAAAACGGGCCAACAGATAAGTAATTTATACGTTATCGTACATTGTATACTTTCTTCGCGTTATCATAATCAAATCAGTGCGAGATAGACTACGCTTGGAGTTATATGTCGCATCTGCCAAGCCATTTTCCACTCTAAATCTCGCTTTTCTATCACGGACAATTATTTTTAGTGTAACGAAAATTTCACCGAGGTCATCGTTTTGTAGACGACGACACGTGAACTTCTGTTTTGTCTCTCGTCCAGAACAATGTACTAAAATATAGCTATGGTTATGTACACAGCTTTAAGTAGCTGTGAATCAAAGTTTACATAATTTGTCATTTGGGAACGGTTGTATAAATGCAGACGGTATGCAAATGTCTGGAAAAACAGACATGCAATTGTATTCCAAATTAAATTTTAAAAATATGTTAATTCATTAAATACAGACAATTTTTATGCTTAATTTTATGATATTATAACTAGAGACAAAGCAATAATCTTATTTTTTTACACGGCTTTCCAAATAAAGGAATGTTATGTTTTCAGGGTTCATGTATATGTATGTATATTTCTGAGATTCTTTATTCCAAAATAACTCCTAAACGGCTTATCCAATGTTAATGTATAAGACATCGTTATATTTGTCTTGATAATGCAAGTGATGGTTCAGTGGCATTGGCTATGGACTGCCCCGCAGCAGGTCCATGGTTCGAGTCCCGCCGCGGGCTTGACCTACACCGTATGGTGGAAAGCCATTTTGCGAATGCCCGCCTGGCTAGCGACCACACTCAAGTAGAAAATCTGTGCCAAGCACCTAACAGTGTGTTCCGGTAGCTGTCCTTGAGAGCCAGTAATTCAAGATTAAGCCTGTTAACACCTTCGACCACATCATCACTTACCATCAAGTGAGATTGTGGTCAAAGGCTTACCTATCAGCAAAAAAAAAACACGGGATGAACTTTAAATTAACGATGTATAAAAGCACAGATAAAAAATGAACAAATAGCAACACAATAACCAGTAAAGTAAATAAAGATTTTCCCTATTCATTTAAATAACAAACAGCTCACTATTTGCAGATTATTAATTTCGATACAAAATAAATGATAAATGTTAATTTACTGTGTGAGACTGGTCTACGATTTTCAACCAAGCTAATAATATTTAATTGCAGAAGCGTATTATAAAATTGGTGATAATTTAGAAAACAAAAATGCTTGGGCTCCACATCTGCCAAACGACCGCCTACTATAATAGATGTATATAATAGATATTGTAATAATTTTATAACGGATTTACAAATTGTCGAAGAGTAAAGACATAAAAAGAATGGCCCCGAGTTTCTTGTCCGTTCTTCTCGAAGTGGCTATATCATATTTGCTGCACGCGGTAGTATAATAGTTACTTACGTAATTGACGTTCATAAATTTATTAACAAAATACTACGAACTATATACAACACTACAGCTACTACAATAAAAGCATTTAGATCCCTATAAGTCATTGCAGACTCATAGGCAGTCCAAATTCTCTAGCCCACTAACAGTTGGCAGCGTGCCCAGCATGCTGGCAGCATTGCCCCGTTGAATTGCAATGCTTATTCGTTGAACCAAATAGGTGCCAGCATTTGATCACGCGTCGCATCGACAAAGCGCTCAGATAAGTTTTGGAAAATACGATGAGCTCCCGGACCCACGGACCCAACGTCTCTACACCAAACGGCTCAAATATGTAACCCATATATATACAATATTTTTGTATAAAAATACAACAACAAAATCTTTGTAACATACGAAACATATTATAAAAACTTTACATCAATATTTTTTAAAATACTTAAATTGTATAAAATGTATAGTAACACTTCCGCCTCATTTTCCTTACAATTTAAAAAGTACTTGATCGTAGTATTTTTTTCAGTTTGATGCTGATGGATACTTCTGCAAATACCTACCGACACGGCAATCCTGATGATAACCTGATCAGTATACCGATGCATCGGTATACTGATCAGGTTATCATCAGTTATCATCAACTCGTTTAACATGTCATCGCGATGACATGTTAAACGAGCTTCCTCAGTATTTTATGACAGTTACAACATAGGGTTCTTTTAAAGGGAATAAACAAAACGCGACAGTGACCGCTTACAATCAGGACTGCCATTTGCTTTTCTTTTTTTTAATGTACATGTGACGGAACAAGCATGAGTCCCACCTGATATTAAGTAGACTAACCTCTGCCTATAACTGCATTTTATCACAAGTGATGAATGCATTGCGCTCGTCACACTGAGACATATAGTTGTTAGCTCTCATGTGCCCGTAATTTTACTGGCTCTCAATGACTGCTGCCGGAACATACTGTTATTGCGTGCTGATCCTTCTTAATCTTTGAAAGCTGTTTCCAAATGTTAATATTTTATATATTAAAGGAATATCATAATTTTATATGTATATGTCACTTTAATTTTAGGTTTTTCTTAATTTTATATTATATATTTTTTCTTCTTTTTATGTTAAATATTATATAATGTAAGGAATTGAAATTAAGTATGGTAGTCGTCTATATTTATGTCTATATACATTATTTCTCAGAAAGCGTTGTACGTACCTATAAATGATTGATTCACCTATCCAATAATAACATGTGTCCATATATTGTCTTCAATATTTAGTGAATAAGTCGTTGGGGCGTCTTAAAAATAAATAAATGAATAGCCTTTTACTCTCTTAACACCCTGTATTTATAATGTCTATTAATTAATGACAATATATCAAGGAAATTTAGTGATTTAGTCATCTGGATATGTAAGTACCTACTAAAATAAACTAAAATTAAAGTTAATTAAGTTAAAGCCATGCCAAATTTACATCTTGAGAGCAATGCGATGCAGTGTCGTCAAGATTGACTTGCTGAATTGGAACATGCTTCCATAAAAGACACCTAACCTATTTTTTCTGTTCTTCGATATTGTCCTTCGGGTAACATAGACGCTCTGTAAACAGGTGTTCGCTTTGTACGCTTAATAAAAGTGAATCGAAATCGCTTCGTGCATATTGTATGTCTTTTAAGACGGCATACTGAGTTTTCGTGCATCAAGTCATAAAAGAGAGATGGGCGATAAGGTTTTACAGATCGACCGCAAATTCCTCTGAAGATCGCTCTTAATTCACTCGTGAATTCTTGAGGACAATTTTTTTAAATGTGAATGTGACGGAACAAGCACGAGGCCCACCTGATGTTAAGTCGATTAACCTCTGCCTATAACAGAAGCATTTCATCGTGTGACGAATTGCACTGCGTTACACACTAAGACATACAGTTGTTAAGTCTCATGTGACTGTATTTTTTTCTGTCTCTCAAGGACTGCTTCCGGAACACACAAATAGAAAATCTGCCGTCAAGCACCTAACGGTGTGTTCCGGCAGCTGTCCTTTAAAGCCAGTGAAATTACAGGCACATAAGACTTAACAACTATGTCTCTGAATTATAAACAATTGACGTGATAAGAGGATATAGATCGACCTCGTGTCACTCTTGAAAAATTATAAGCGTTTACTTTTGCTCGCATAGTAGATACGGTGTCCCAAATATGTAACGAATTTTGATTATCTATATGATAACCGTGACTATTTCTAAATACACTACTCCAAGACATAGGTCAGATATTTATACATTATATACAAATTGCTCTTCGTTTTTAGGATTTCGTACTGATTACGTACAAAAACGGAACTCTTATAAGTCAGTCGGTTTATCCGTCATCCGGATCTCGAGGAAAAAAAATGTACTTATAATGGAGACAACCATGGACTTAGGTACAGCATACCGTAAAGAATTAAATTCTGATTTTAGGTGATTATTTTACAATGGAAATTCATGTGCATACTTTGAGGAGCCAATCAGAATTTTACTTAAAGGATAAAATCTCTGAATTTTGTTTATCCGAGATCCCGTAGGTAAGTGAAATAACTAATAATATGAATGACCGTGAAAGTTTAGAATATAACCCTTAATACACCACGTTATTTTTTCATTATAAAAGCCGATTAGGTCTTATAAAACAACTTTTTTATTGAATAAAAAATATCTAAGTTTTCGCCTATATTAAAATATTTATTCATTGCTTTCTTCTTGAACAAACAATAAAATTAATAATTGCGATTAACATTGGCCAACCACGTGGTCTTCCATTACAAACTAGTTTTAATCTTGTTCTCAAACAAGTCTCTATCAGACCTAAGATTTAGGCAACACACCTAGATTTAAAATTTATAGACATCAATATACGATATCGAGTTATCTTATCAATTAGAACAAGTACCTACTTATTAAAGAAAGGACTGTCAAAGTCCACGTGAAAAAAATGTAAAGTAAAAACTTTTCTCTACTGACCACGAGCGGTCTAGCTCAGTATAAAATCTAAATATAAAATTACTATCACTCAGACTCACCTGAACTGTTCTAGCTGGGGTCACCGCACGTCACACAATCAACAATTAAGTTTTAATTTAACAAGTAGAAATGTGGTACACTGGCAAAGTCATACTTTCGTAACTATAGAACAAACTAATGTTCATCAAAACCGCGTAAGTTTCCCAACAGTGGTCGTCTCACTTTCGTACAGTTACTGGATCGTGTTCACTTGTGGTTATCGTAACTCTAACTGGACACTGGTATTGTAATCGACATCACACAGGGAAGTAATGGATACTAGACATTTCCCACCGACGTTTCTCTGTGAACTGAAAATCACACGCGTCAGGCACTGCCCACACTTTGGAACACTTCAGCACCGACAACCGACAACCAAATCACCATAGAGCATCCGAAAATATTGAGAGCCAAATTTTAAGTCCGGAGGACGTGATAAGTTTGTACAGTAAATGTTTACACAAATAATTAGTCCGCAAAGTTCTCTGAGCAACTTATATTACACCTCGTGCCAAAAGAGATTCAGTCAAGCAATTAGCAGATAACTGTCGTCAGAGAAAAAAAAAACAAAAAAAACTTTTTTCGTCAGTAACTTTTTAGCCGTGAGCGTTTCGTAACAGGCCAGTCGCAGCGCACAAGTCATTACACTGAAATCGTCCTAAATCGGCCGTCACGTACACACTCCGCGTGGAAACTCCGTCTAGCCAAAAGAAAATTCTTCAACGAAAGCAAAAATGTCGAATCAACTTTTCCGAGCGGCCCGGCCTCCGCTGCATTGTTATGCAATTGCAAGCCGCTGTGACTGCCAAATCGCTAAAACTAAGGCTTCAAACTTGGAAAAATGTTAACCGGAAAAATCTTAACCTCAAAAGTGAAAGCGCAATTTTTTTCCCGATATTTGTAGGTCTATGGTGATTTGTTTGGCGGATCACATGTCGGTGTATTACCGGGACGAGTTATCGAGAGCGGAATCGGGGCGCTCTGTGCCCTAAGAGCGGCATTACGTGACCGGCTCGAGTGGGATCTCGCGCGATACTGAACGCGCGCCCGCTGCTATGCTATGCTATCTGAACTCAGCCAGGAGCCGATACACTTCGCGACTTCAAAAAGCTCAGCCTATACGGTACCACAGCGGTACTGCCGACTGATAATATATTGAGAATTTTTGGACACGAACCACTAAGTTCGGGGATCTTGTTTGTCCAGAATGACACGCACGCGTTTTAGTTCTGCGAATATTTACGTCACCGACTTAATAATTTTCCTCTGATTCTGACACATGGTGCAAGCAACTCAAACACTTATTCCTTTTTTAATGAATAGGAAGAACATTTTTTTTAGTAATTTTATTTAAATAATAATCATTTAAAAATATCAAAATCGACTCCCACCTCAGAAAAGTATTAAAATTTCCAATTTCGTTTACTTTGATGACATAATTTTTTCGTTTTAGTAAAATAAAACTACTGTACCGATTTTGATGAGATTTCTATGACACCGATCTAAAAATACATCCATTCAAATAAAACAGTTTTCATAATTATTTAATAAATGACGGAATTCTGAGGTAATAAATATAAAAAAATAGTAAAAGAAAAACAATTGAATTGAGAATTTTCTCTATTTTTGAAGTCTCTTAATAACGGATAAAATGAATTTACATATCTTTGATTTTTAAATAGTTAGTATACTCGGAGACAATAAACAAAAATATCACACTACTTTATTTTTGTCTTTTTGTTATATATATACAATTATTTAACAACCTAGCTATATTCATTCCAGTTAAACATTGTACTAATTGAGAAGATTTTATTATATTATTACCTATACCTATGCTAGGCTAGCCTTCGACCACAATCTAATCGAAGGTACTTAAAATATGTTCCCAAAGACAGTATTAGAAGCTTGGCAGCAGATTATCACTTGATAATTGAGTTAGCTAGGTGGGCATAAATGCCCTACCTATGCAGTGTCGCCCGAAGTCGTCGAATAACTTGGGCAACGACATAGGTACAAATAAAAACATGAAAGTATTTGTATTTTCTTTACACGCATGAATATTAATAATGAAAGCTTATAATTTATGTCATGCTTCCGGATAAATGTGTATTGAATTGCAAATGTCCATGCCCCATTTATCTTAATAGTATTAGATATGTACCTATATAAAGAAAGGACGTAGGTAGAGCTACGTAGAGCGCTGCATGCTACTTTATGCAGAACCGATTTTTTCCCCAATCTTTTTTAGGGTTCTGTACCTCAAAAGGTAAAATCGGAACCTTATAGGATCACTTTGTTGTCCGTCTGTCTGTCTATCAAAACTCTTTTTCTCAGGAACGCGTGGAGTTATCAACCTGAAATTCATATCAAATACTCAGGTTTACTGTACCTTAGAGCTGTGAAAAAATTAAACTTCTAAGCCAACGCAATCAAAAGATACAGCCGTTTATGCCGCAAATTATCGACATTCGCAAGGGAATCATACCTACAGCGTACTTTCCGTGAACTCACAATCTCAAAATTTGGTACGAAGCAACGTTTTATAGCACATATAAAGGAAACATTGCGAAAAGCATGCAGTTTTAGTTACTATAATAAAATATTTTTTTAATAATTTTAAAATGTCATGGATTTCATTTAGCAGTCAAAATACAATAACTTTTACTTATATACTTACAGGTTTACACCAAGCATAATCTTTCCTTTCTTTTTAGTCCTGTAACGGTGAAACTGTATGCAAGTTCTTCACATTTTAACTGGACCAATTGTGATGAAATTTTGCACAAAGATAACTGAGAGCAGGTAGACAGACCGTTCGAGCCCTCGATGTTTCAAGTATGTATCTACAACATGACACATGCAGATATCGCAGGCTTTTTAGTTAGCGTTGTAATAAAATGCTTTAATAAAACACAGTATTCGCATTCCGGTATATTCAATAACTTTGCGCAAAATAAGTGAACACTATGTAATATTACACATAATTATTTACAGACATTTTTATTATTAACTAAGGTAAGCAAGAGGTTTAGTATTTGACCGCAGTCTTACTTGTACTAGGGCTCTTATTCGCTATGCCATTAGAGACTACTGGCAAATAACGCGCGACGTCATAACGTGCAGTAAACTATACGCGTTTGATAACAAGGTATCTCCAAACGGTATTCTGTATGCCACAAGATAAATTGTCTGACTAATTAATTTATTTCAAGTTTCCACGAGTTACGTTTGAAAACATTTCTCTTTCTCTGTCTTAAAAGTCTTTTATCATAGACGTTAGTTTCCAACCTTTTATCGCATAATTTATCATCGTGAAAATTAATACTTAAAGGTTTGGTGCGAGTATTTAAACGTGTAATTTTTGACTTCATTTCACCATAAAGGAACTTTATATCTTAACTGTAACGTACACTATATAGGGTTGCTAGACGTCCGGGAAATCCGGAACAGTCCCGGAATGTGCTGTCTTGTCCCGATACCAGTAATTTCGCTCTACTGTCCCGGAATTAACGAGTTTTAGGTTTTATTGTACTCCGTGGGGTGCCGGGTTAGAATTGCACCTTCCCATATAATCCCGTGGGTGTCGTAAGAGGCGACTAAGGGAAAATACTGGAAGTTGGGCAGCAGCGCCTTCTAAAGAACTGTCATCTTACACTGCGATCCCCAAGCCGCCTGCCAAGCGTGGGGATTATGGCAAATACCCCCTTGATAGGGGAGGCTGTGTCCAGCAATGGACGGTCCGGCTGATACAGTACAGTACAGGTTTTATTGCAAACATAATAACTCTTCTTCATAGGTACCTGCTACAGTGGCTCAATTTTTTTTAAAGTTTTATTTTGTTATTTCGATTTATTACCTAACTTAGGTAACATATCTTTGTCTTAAATACTTTTTCTAGGTATGAATCCACTAAACCTCACTAATATATATATAGTTATTTTGTCAGTTAAAGTGTAGATTTAATTAGATTGGAAATTGAGGTCTAAGTACTAACTCTAACCCCAGATATCACCAGGAATTGATATGCCTCGATCTGGCAACCCTGACTCCATACCAGAAGAAGTTGCTATTATCATAGATAAAAGAGTTCATTTATCTATGCTATTATTGACCGCACATAACGTGCTCGTAACGTGTCATCAAAGTTTACAGACCCACCAACTTATCTATTCAGGTGGCAGAAAAAAGAACTACAACATTCCTTCAAATTGTGACAGTTTGTAGTTGATTTCCTTGATCAGCAGCGCCCTCGCCAATTGCACAGTTAAGTTGGTGGTACTATAAGTGGCATGTAGAATACCATTTCACGATTTTTCCACGAAGATGGCGTTACAGGGTGCGTTACGTTTTTGAATAGTCTTGAAGAATAAAGGCCCTGGTGGAAAGTAGCGATGCGGTCAGCACATGTTTTTTCTTTATGTTATTGTGACGGCACATGCTCGAGGCCCACCTGATGTTAAGCGTACCTCTGCCTATAACAGATGCATTTCATCACAAGTCATGAATTGCTCTGCGCCCGTCACTTTGAGACATAGTTGTTAAGTCTCATGTGCCTGTAATTTCACTGGCTCGCAAGGACAGCTGCCGGAACACACCGTTAGGTGCTTGGCGACAGATTTTCTGCTTGAGGGTGGTCAGTAGCCAGCGGGCACTTGCAAAATGCCATTCCACCATGCGGTGAAGGTCAAGCCGCGGTGGGATTCGAATCATGGACCTGCTGCGCGGCAGTCCATAGCCAATGCCACTGAGCCATCACTGCTTCTAAACATGTGTCAAAGATTATTCAAAAGTTTTCCAAGGGTAATGTGGACACGTGGGTATGTGGTGATCATAACTCCTTTGGGGTTAAACTGACGTTTTCTCTCATCTCATGCTGGGTGTTGACAATATGGTCTCTTTTGAAAAAGGCTCTCGGGTTGGTACCATCGCAGTTTATATATTCTGTTTCGAAGCAGTGCTGTGTTTATGCGTGAAGGGCACTGTAAGTGAAATTATCGTACGTACGAGCCCAGTGCAGTGTCAAGCAGAACGAGAAGGTTGACACCGCACATTCATAATGGACAGGCATGACCCTTTTTTTATGCCGTATGTTAGGTTAATCTTTGGCCACTACCTGATGGTAAGGCTAAACTAGAATTTCTGGCTCTCGAGGACAGCTGCCGGAACACACCGTTAGGTGCTTGGCGGCAGATTTTCTACTTGAGGGTGGTGGCTAGCCAGGCGGGCATTTGCAAAATGCCTTACACCCATGCGAAACCTTACAAAAAAAAATTGTTTTTCCACTCCACTCTATCGACTCATATATCAGGATTCACAACTTTTATACAAATATGACTGTTGATTTCTTTCTTAACAATCAATAAATCAAAAATATTATTGTGTGTAGCTCCAACCGCTGCTTCGCCTTACCTGGGTATAGGTATCGCGCACCCTCATGATATGCTCAGTATATTGGGATACAAGCAAATTTATAAAAATATATAAATATGAGTATGCTGTATGCTAATGCGCATGTTACGCTGGTCAGCGGGAGTCACACTTTTAGACAAAATAAGGAATGAGTATAAAAGAGGAAGTTTTCAAATTGCTCCGATCGCCGATAAAGTCCAAGAGAAACGCTTACGGTGGTACGGACACATCCAAAGACACCCGAGCGACCACATTGTAAAGCTGTCTCTAGATATGCCGACAATGAAACGCCCACGTGGAACACCACCCGCCACTTGGCTGACAACGGTCCAAAAGGACCTAAAAAGTGCTGAACTTGACGACGACATAGCGCTAAATCGCGCTGAATGGAGAAAAATGACAAGGAGGGCCGACCCCAAATAAATAGGATAAGGTCTAGACAGAAGAAGAAGATAAATATGAGTATGCTGCCGAAAACTTTGTCATGTAAGATTGTACCGAAATCCCATACTTTCCAATCGGTTCAGGCTTTTTAAAGTTATGGTGGAATAAAGAAACTCGAATAGAAAACTTTAATTAGATTTAAAAGCTCTCGTACCTTACTTTGTCGTTCCTAATATCAACAACTAAGTTAAGCAACGTCTGCTGCGATTATGACATGGATGGGTGACCTCTAGTCGCATTACTACCGAGCGCTTACGTGCTTCGGAGATCACAGTCGTTATAGCATGTTGCTTGGACATTTTGCGGAAGACCGCCGGGCCATCTACCACCTTCAAGTAGAATATCTGTTCCCAAGCACCTAAAGATATGTTCCGTCAGCTGCCCTTCAGGGCCAGTAATTCTAGGTTAGCCTGGACAACATCTTAGACCACATCATTACTTACCATCAGGTGAGACAGTTGCCAATGGCTAGCATATCAGCTGTAAATAAAAGAAAATAGCATATGCGTTACATGAACCCTAAAAACATTACACTCCGTTGGGCATTCGTGCAAAAAATACGCTTTAACTTACGCACTTTCCTCTCTTTCTTGTAAGTCAGTTAAAAAAATATTGTAAACTGGTAAAATTACTGTCATGCAAAAATTCAACGCCCTAACTCCAAATTAAATAAAAATAGAAATTAAAAATCCAATTTAAACTAGTATTGTAATAATTTTATTATAATACATAGTATGTAACACACTGTTGAAAGAAGTTTGAAATAATGTCCCCGAGTTTCTCGCCCGTTCTTCTCGCAATGGCTCTATACATTTATTTTGTTGAACGTGGAAGTACAATTTAGAATATGTCAATATTAAAATTTGTAATTGACTTTCACAAGAGCGTTATCAGTTCGTCTGACAGACCAAATGCGAAATCAAAGTTAACAGTTTGTTTGGCTCAAGAGAGGTAAACCACTTTTTATAGGATATGAAGGAGGTATCATCATCTTTATCATCAACAGCCACCGTTGAACAAAGACCTTCCCCATATCGCAGTGTAAGATGCAGTTCCTCAGAATGCGCTCCTTCCGACTTTCAGGTATTGTTTTCCAAACGACTATAAATATTTATAAGTAGGGTACACTGTAGGGTGTACTAATGCCGGTTACACTGTCCCTAGTCGCGGCATAATTCAATCTGCGAAGATTTGCGACCGTCAGTAGGTAAAAATTGATTCGAGATTTATTGAGCAGGCATTTTGTCGCGTCGTGTGTTCTTTCTTGTTCATCTATGGGAGTACTAGGCACTAACAGTTCAGCCAACATAGTGATATTACAGTTTCAGTATTATAATAATGTGGTAATATTAAGATTTACTTTATTTATGGACTAGTAGGGTAATTCCGGAAAAAGGTTGCCTGCAGGTAAACGACACGCAGCCAATAGAGACTTGTTATTATTAAATGTGCTTCATAATTATTCGCAGTACAATAATATTATTAATTACTAATTACATACCTACGTCCATACAAGGACATAGGTTCTCGATGTAATTCTATTTTTTTAAATGAATCTCATGTATGTTGCGTTGCGTGAAATTCAAAATGTTTACGGGTTTGATCACCTATCTACATGATCTTCTTATTCGCGAGTTTAAAGTAATATTGCGCGCATTTATCTTGCCACGTTATTGAACACCACAATTATGTGATTTTATAAATTACCACCATAGTGTTATAGGGGTAATTTATGGAATCAGAATATATGGAGATATTACCTACGTAGTGTGAGTAGGTAACTAATATATCATCCAAGACTGTTATAGTATTTTGTCTTTTTTTTAGTGGCTTCTGTGGTGTTGCCACAATTTCGCCAATGACGAGTTACACGGATAGAGTGGAAACAAACTAAAGAGGCTGATCGGTATTAATAAAAAGTGAACGTCAACAAACCAACACAACTAAATAATGCTTACACTTTGAATTTCCCGCCATTCGCCTTATAATTGTGTAGCTCACAAAAACGCCATCTATTATTTCACGTAGAGTGTATTTCGATAGATGGCGTTAGTAGAAAAATTAGCGCGCGGTGACGGTTTCATTCGTCGACTTGGGGTATCTCGGGTCGTCCCATTTCTTGTCCAGATTTTCTACTACGAGAGTAGTAAATTGTTTTTAGAAGAACTAATTCCGATAAGTGAATGTTCTTAATATAAATGTTATTATTGCTAGATCTATGAGCTATAGCAGAAATAGCTAATACTTTAAATAAATGATATCGAAATAGCTAAGTTACAGTATCAGGACGAAGGTAATTATTAATGAATCCGTTATACAATACGTATTACCAGATTTATTACAGACATCCAGTAATGCACAATCGAATATCGAACACAATTCAGGATAATTTCTCTAGTTGAAAGCATGATGCAGTCAGTAACTACCAACCATGCTAAACATTGAGGTGTTCCTTATGAGTATATATGAGTATGGAATTCTTTTGCTATGACGGGTATGGATAGTAGCCACGTAAGGCCGGCGCCTACTCGTTCCGCCACTCAATAGCATAAAAATATAACTGTATTGTAAAATATAGTTATTATAACTTTTTTATATTTATTTTTTATTATTCGTAGCATAAGTATCCTACTAATATAAAAAATGTGAAAGTAAGGAAGTGCGTGTGTTTGTGTACACTGTAGGGTGTACTAATGCTGGTTAAACTGGCCCTAGTCGCGGCATATTGGGCATTAAATTCAATCTGCGAAAATTTGCGACCGTCAGTGGGTGGAAATTGTTACGCGATTTATTGTGCAGGCATTTTGTCCCGTCGTGTGTACTTTCTTGTTCATCTATGAGAGTACTAGGCACTAAAGGTGCGTTCGTTTTGGCTCGATTGCGTTTGTAGCAGTTTCAAAAGTGGCATTTGTGTATTAGCGTTCGGATAGAAGCTTTTGCTATTTTTGACCACCAATTACTGCATGCTATCCGAACGGCTTAAAACGTACTTTGACAACCGACAATGTTTTAACAATTTTGCACAGTACGAAACATGGAATCAATCACTAAAATTAACAAAAAAGTAGGTACCTATATTATTATTATTTCTTTGTTAATGGCTTCTGATAGTTACATAATTAAAAAACTTATGAAACACTTCAATCGCGCCAAATACAACTGTCAAACCAGCAGTTGTCAAAAAACGATCACAACGATCCCACGGTAAGACATGGGTCAAAAATATCACTTTTCTCTGTCATTTGTAGCGTTTTCAAAGCTATCCGAACGGTGAGCGAAAACGGTATTTTTGCTCACGAAGTCCCAAAACGAACGGCCCGTGTGATCATTTTTAGCGTTTGTGAGTGTTATTTTTGGCACCGATAGGCTATCCGAACGCCCTATAACAGTTCAGGCAACATAGTGATATTACAGTTTTAGTATTGTAATAATGTGGTAATAGTAAGATTTACTTTATTAATGGACTAGTAGGGTAGTTCCGGAGAAGGTTGCCTGCAGGTAAACAATACGCAGCAAATAGCGTTTTGTTATTATTCAATGTGCTTAATAATTATTCGCAGTCCAATAATATAAATAATTACATTCCTACGTCCATACATAGGTTCTCAACGTAATTCTGTTTTTTTAAATGAATCTCATGTATGTTGCGGTAAATTCAAAATGTTTACCGGTTTGATCACTAATCTACATGATCTTCTTATTCGCGAGTTTAAAGCAATATTGCGCGTATTAATCTTGCCACGTTATTGAACACCACATTTATGTGATTATATAAATTACCACCATAGGGTTATAGGGGTAATTTATGGAATCAGAATATATGGAGATATTACCTACGTAGTGTGAGTAGGTAGCTAATACATCATCCAAGACTGTTATAGTATTTTGTACTGGATACACCTTACTATGCTGGTGTGCCGAGGAGGGTGTTGCTTGAGAGAAACAAGTATTGAGAGCTTCTTGTTATTTATTCTTCGGAGTTGTTTTCTTGAGGAGAGGTGAGCACTGAATGAATTTCACAGCAAAATGGGCCTGTTTATAAGCCGCCTATTCTCTACAGTCTAGTCGTGCGCGGCGAGAGTGCGCGAGGCGCACTCGGCCAATGGGAGAGGCGTATGTTGCCTCTCGCTCAGGCGCATGCTCCCTTTCGCTCGCACCTATCGCTACTCCGTTGGTTGGAGCCTTACCCTATGGAGAGCACCTATTCTATTTTTATTTATTTACACTTACAAATATGGTACGATACAAATGTCGTGTACTGTTCCCGGAACTATACGTTCGACACCCTCTACCAAGTTCATAATTAGCGCGTTCGTGTTCGGTAGTGTCAGTGGTTGAGTCGCCGCTTAGCGTTGAGGCTCCCACTGCACACGTTCACCACCCTATTGTGAACTCTCGGTAAACATCGCGTCTTGCGCCCGTTGCGCATCGCTCCGCGCCGATAATAGCCGAGTAGGTTCTGGCTAGGTGTTTTATGATAAAACATCAGATCCAGAACCGCAGCGACACAGCATTAACTCGAAACATCCACATCTACGTGTAGTCTCTGTGCGCGGTCACCTAGCTGGGCTTTCCCGAACGGGACTCCACCTGGCTTGGGAAGAACCGCCTCTTGGACGGCTGCGCGTAGTAGTGGACTCAGAGCACGAAGTGTCACCAACGGTATCACAAAATCATTGTGATCATCACCATCATCAGCTTCATCACCATTGCACGTCATAATTGTCATCAATCATGGCGGATGAGGAAAGGCCTCCCCCACGGAAGGCACCAGACCCAGCAGGAAAGGAAGAAGGCATAGTATGCCGCAACTTGTTCCATCCTGAACAATCAGTCATCGTCCCAGTGTCAGCCCTGGGCTTGCGGAAGGCTCCGCGCCCAAGGATGACAAAAGAGGAGAAAGCGGATAAGCAGGCAGGTGGTCTCGCTATGGCCGGGGGTGCCCCCCGCTCAGGCGAAACCGAATCAGCCACTATCCAAGTGAAACAAACCACATCATTTTTGGTCAAGCCGTCCGAAAAACGAAGCAGAGGCCAGGATGAACCAACCGATACCACCACTATGCTAGGGGCAGCCGCTGCGCATGCTGGAAGCCCAAAACGCAGGTTAGATATCGGTAGCACCACTAGTACGAGCCAAACTGAGGCGCTCGAACAAGGGATCACGGCAGATCGACCTGAGAGTCAATCGGGTCGCGAACCCGAACGGGCTACCCAGGGCAGGCCGCCCAAACCCAGAAGGCGGCTCTCCTCTACGGAGGAACAGGGGGGGGATGAAAAGCGTTTCAAACAGAAAACGTCCATCACACCTCCCAAACCAGCATCAGTGAAAAATATTATTATGACACGCAGCAAGAGCCGCCGTAGAGACTCACGTAGTACAAGTGAGTCCTCGGACACATCAACATCATCATCATCATCGGCTGGAAACGCACCAGCCAATATAACAGCAGACAGCATTGTGTCGGAGTTCATAGGAGAACAATACCAGGGCCATACAGACTCAACGTCGTATGCTGCCCTTGAGTCTGTGCCCATGGACGCTGCGCCGATGCCTTCGCCACCATCACCGACACCAGAGGCAGCGACATCTTATGCAGCGATGCTAGAATCGCCACCACCATTAAGAAATAATGTAAGCAGGATTGCCCCACAAGATCCGAGCGTACATGCAGCATCACAAAGCAACAGCGTAGGCCCCATAGCCACGCAGAACACTCCAGTCTCAAACGATGAACCAATTACAAAAGGTTACCCACCGATAATAGTGGACCAATTGCCTGATTGGGTATCACTCTTCGCCCAAATGAGAGCGAAACTTGGCAGGGCCCCCAACGCTAGGCCATTGGGAAAAGGGTTCAGATTCGCATGCACTTCAATAGAGGAGTTCAGACTAGTCCAACGAACACTTGCGGAGGCAGCGGATAAGGACAAAAGGGTGGCCTGGCATTGTTATGCCACACCCGAAGAATTACCCACCAAGGTAGCCATAAGGGGGCTACCGTTTGAGATCAACCCAGCCGACATAATTATGGCATTGAAAGCTCTCAATTTCAATGCCAAATACGTCAAGGAGATTCTACCGAGGAAAGGGGCTAGGGGTGGCCCCACCTACTTCATAGTACTAGAAAGGCTCAACGAAGATGATAAAAGGAGACTCTACGCAACAACAGAGCTCTTAAATATACCCAACATCCTAATACAGGGATGGTTACCTGGAAAAGGCACCGTACCCCAGTGCCACAGATGCCAAGCCTTTGGGCACGCATCGGGTGGATGCCACAGGCCACCGCGGTGCGTAAAATGTGCAGAAGAACACTTTGCGGCAGACTGTGACAAAGATCCAGGGACAATCCCCAAATGCGTGAATTGCGATGGGGCACATGTGGCATGCAGCAGACGCTGCACCCACTACCTACGTGAGGCCAGGAAACGAGGGGTGCTAGTGGCAGCACCATACCCCAAAGCAGACCGCCAGGGCAGGGACCCAAGACCACACATACAGCAACAACAACAACAGCCTCAACAACAACAACCAAACTATCAACAAACAAGGAGGGGATATCAACCCCCTCCCCCACCATGCCGTTCATACCCACAACCATATGAGGGCAATGAAAGACAAACAGCACCCACAACAAGAAGAGAGCAATGGCCTATTTTGCCAACGCAAATATATGAAGCAACGGCTGCAAACCCACCAACTCAAAGGGGGGCACCATTACCTCAGAATAAAAGGAAGAAAAAGAAGAGCAGGAGGAGGAGTCAAAAGCAGCAAGGGGAGGGCATGGACCACCCTGCCCCTGCGGCTGCTTCTACACCCATACCATCAGCACAAAATGAAGAAGAAGGCCAAACACATACAGCCAAGAAACAACAGCCCCCGCCACCACCTTTTGTGCCACTACAGGTGATGGGGAGATTTGCGCCCACAAGCACAATGAACCAACCAACAGTGAGACCCACTATCACACAGCCAGCATTCCAACCAAGGGACTCACGCCCAACCCAGAGACCTAGATCACAAGGCCCAAGGGGAACTCAGTCTAGATCACAATCTAGAGGGGCACAGCACCAAGGTGACCCTAGAAGGAATGAACGGCCCACCCAGCAGGTGCCACCAGGATGGAGCGGGCCGCAGCACCAACAACAACAACAACAACAGACAACACAAACAGCCTATCAAAGGCCTCAAGCATCAGAAAGACAGCATATGCCACAACAACAGCAGCAATACATACCTAGACCAGCGAGCAGCGCCGGGAACCCTTTAATGATTATTATTGGAATCCTGACGGATCTGCTCGTCTCGTTAGCCTCTGGAGCAAACCTCCAGGAAGCGGCGATGAGAGGGCTTCATAACCTCCATAGATTCCAGTATGGACAGTAACTTAAGAATACTATACTGGAACCCCAATGGCATCTTGGGGAAAATACAGATGCTGCGTATACTCGCCCAGTCGCAGAATGTACATATCATTCTCCTGGGCGAAACCCTGTTAAGCCCGAACAAGGAGCTACGAATGGCAAATTTCACGCCATATAGAAGGGACTGCATCTCGCCTAGAGGCAGGGCAT
This sequence comes from Plagodis pulveraria, assembly GCA_963890685.1. NCBI lineage: Eukaryota > Metazoa > Arthropoda > Insecta > Lepidoptera > Geometridae > Plagodis > Plagodis pulveraria. The sequence goes on from OY982967.1 coordinate 24,547,171, forward strand.
ACCGAGGCACGGCGGCCCTAATCAGACGAGATATAGTACATGAAGAGCTGAAGCACCCGGACACAACCGACCTTATAGCAAATGGAGTCATCATAAAGACGAGCCAAGGAGAACTGAAGGTGTTTGCTGGGTATAGGCCCCCAACCCCGACACTCTCCGCAGCCGAATTCAGGAAAATATTCGAGAACAACACACCCACGCTGTTGATGGGCGACCTAAACGCCAAACATACAGCGTGGGGTTCACACTCGATTAACCCAGCCGGGAGAACGCTTTATGAAACGGCGGAAAACCAGCAGTTCGAGGTCATAGGGCCAGACGAACCGACGCACGTACCAACAGTGGAGAGCTACAGACCTGATGTGCTGGACGTGGCAACATACCAAAACATCAGAGGTACAATACACATCGAAGCGCTCTATGACCTCGATGAGCAACATCTACCAATCCTGGTAACACTCTCACAAAGCGTGAGCCCAGTGGCCAGGAATCCACGCACCAAAACCAATTGGGCTGAATACCAGGAAAGGTTGAAATATATGCCTACAAGTGGACCTATAAACTCCCCCCAAGAGGTGGAGGAAGAAGTAAAGCAAATAACTGAGAGGATGTTGGAAGCGAAAGACGCAACCACAACCACCTGTGCGGCACCAACAAAAAAATCAGAGCTTCCACTAAAAATACAGAAGGACATACAGCAAAAGAGGTTTCTAAGAAAAAACTGGGCTCAAACAAGATGTCCAGTTATAAAAAGAAAACTCAATGCTCTAACGGAAAAGGTATCTCAAGAGGTAGGGGAATGGAGAGGCTCCGGCTGGGAACACACTATAGACCAAGCCGGAGAGAACATGACCAACCTCCACCATCTAAATAAGTGCCTAACAAACAAACCCCCACCAGTCTACCCTTTACTGGACGAGAACGGTGAAAGGAAATATGAAGCAGTCGACAGAGCCAACATACTGGCGGTCCACATGGAGAAACAATTTACTCTCCATCCACTCAGACCAGAAGTAACCAGAAACACTCTAGACCACCACCAACAGGTGTGCCAAATGGTGGAAGAGTTTCTGGCAAGCCACATTGTACCACTAGAGGGTGGAGAGTACATTTCACCAGCGGAAGTGGCCAAAACATTAAGAAGACTACCACGTAAAAAAGCTGCAGGACACGACGGGTTACCCATTGCGGCGTTATATCATCTCCCAAGGCGGGGGATAGTGGCTATCACCAGACTCTTCAACGGCATACTGCGAACTGGCCATTTTCCCACAGAATGGAAGCAGGCCAAGGTGATAGTCATCCCCAAGCCTGGGAAAGACAAGAGATTAGCAGCATCATACAGGCCAATTTCACTACTGCCCCACCTGGGCAAACTATTTGAGAGGATGTTACTGTGGCGCATAAGGCCTTTCATAGTCCCCCGGAAGGAGCAGTTTGGCTTCAGGCCTATGCATTCCACCACGCTTCAACTTACAAGAGTCCTGCACGAGCTAGCCACAGACTTAAACAGGGGAAGACACATTGTGACTGTCTTCTTAGATATAGAGAAGGCCTTTGATAGGGTGTGGCACGAGGGCCTTCTCTATAAGATGCTACAAACAGAGACACCGCCACATTACGTAAGAATAATAGCATCCTTCCTGAAGAACCGCAGTTTCTTTGTAGCGGTTGAAGGAAAGAACTCAACAAACAAAACGGCCCTGGCAGGAGTGCCGCAAGGCAGTAGCCTATCACCCGGACTATACGCGTTGTATACAGATGACATCCCGACCCTGGCCGACAGTATCCGAGAAGGGGAACGGGATGTAACATTAGCACTCTTCGCGGATGATAGTGCTTATCTGTCTTCTTCCACATCACCTAAAGTAGCAGCAAACAGAATGCAAAAACTACTAAACCATCTACCGGACTGGCTGGATAAATGGCGCATGGCAGTCAATGTGGGGAAGACGGCTGCCATGCTGGTCAGCCGTAAACGTAGAAACCCGCCGAAACTGCAACTCCTAGGACAGGACATCGAGTGGAAGAACTCTGTCCGATACCTAGGAGTCGAGATTGATAAGAGGCTGACGATGACAGCACAGACGGAACATGCGACAAGACAGGCGAGAGCAGCAAGAGCAATGCTCCGCCCAGTGCTGGCATCAAAATTACAGACAAAGACCAAGCTGGGAGTCTACAAAACGTATGTACGGTCAAGATTGACCTACGCGGCCCCAGCTTGGTACCCACTTTGTTCTGTAACAAATAAAAGGAAGATACAGGCGGTACAAAACGTCTCCTTGCGTATCATCACCGGGGCAGGGAGATACGTAAGGAACGACACTATAAGCAAGGACATGGCTATAGAATCAGTAGAGCAGTTCGTGGTCCGCCTGTCGAAAAAGATGTTCGACAGAGCGGACAATGGGAGGCACGCCCACCTGCAAGGGATCGCCCCACTGCACGCACGCCCACCAGACGCCAAAAAGTCCTGGCGACCTCTCCCTCGAGAGATACTTCCAATAGAGGAGACCTCAGGAAGTCAGGGGGATGAGTAGAAGCCGGGGCTAAACAACAACACATCCAAAAGAAGCTACATAATGAAAAGTAGGCTTACCACCATATACTTGGTATGATGGTAAGCTGAAAAAAAAAAAGGCACAACAGATCATCGAAATAAACAAAATTAAAATGAAACAGACATTGCGCAGAGCGGTCATTATCCAGTGTAGCCTGCGCAATGAAAGAGACACCGTGGGGCAGTGGCCCCACGAGCTTAAGCAGAGGCCAAGAGTGCAGAACTCGATGCCTCCACCAGCCCCGCCAAAGGCTGAGGATATATATGATGATGACGATACAATTTTAACTATATTACAACTATCTATAACTTATGAACTATTCTTGAAGGTGTCGTCCTGCACATCTCTCCCGCCGTGTGACCTCGTCGCATCTGCTGCCGGTGCTGGAGAGACGTCTTCAATAGGCAGGATCACCATCTTCCTTACTGGACGCCGCAGGATGCCTCCTTTAGTCTTCACGTCGACGGTGCGCACGACTGCGTCAGGCCCTGGATACGTGGCGATAACTTTTCCACGAACCCATACGTTGCGTGGCAGATTGGGGTCGATGATCTGGACTAGATCCCCGATCTGTACTGTGGGTCCTCTTCCGTGTGGCTCCCGCCGGTTTTGAAGTTCTGGGAGATACTCTCGTAGCCATCTGCCCCAGAACATGTCGGCCAGTCTCTGTGCTGCGCGCCAGCTGTCCTTCGTCAGGGTATCTCGTTCGTTGAAGGTTCCAGGTGTCGGTACTCGTCCGGGTCCTCCCAGCAATAGGTGATTCGGTGTTAAGGCTTCCGGGTCGTCCGCGCTGACGAATACGTGGGTCAGCGGGCGACTGTTCACCGTGTATTCGGCTTCTGCCAGAAGGGTGGAGAGGACTTCTTCTGTTGGTCTTCTCTCGTGGAGTGTTGCTGTGAGTGCTGTCTTCACAGATCGCACCATGCGTTCCCATGCCCCTCCCATGAACGGAGCTCCGGGAGGTATGAAGCGCCAGGAGATCGTGCGTTTTGCTGCCTCTTCTGCTGTCGCGGTATCGATGGCTTGCCGTAGTTCTTTGTTGGCTCCCGTCAGGTTCGTCCCATTGTCCGACCAGATCTCTGTTGGGCAACCTCGTCGGGCGATCATTCTTCTAAGTGCCATGACTGCTGAAGATGTACTGAGTGAGTTCGCCAGTTCTAGGTGAATAGCGCGGCTCGTTAGGCAAGTGAAGATGGCGACGTATCGCTTCTGATGCGTGCGCCCCACGGTAACTGTCAGCGGGCCGAAGTAGTCGAGTCCTGTGAAGGTGAAGGGTCTTCTGTGGTGTGCCAAGCGACATGACGGCAAGTTTCCTGTCCTCGGGTACGGCGGTGTTTGAGTTTTCATTCTGCAGTGAAGGCATCTTCTTACTATGGTTCGAGCTGTAGGTCGAAGGCGCAGAACCCAGTATTGTTGGCGACATTCGTTCACTGTCGCTTCGACGCCAGCGTGATGCAGCTGGACGTGTACACTCTTGATCCATAGCTTGACTGTAGGATGATCTCCGTCTGTGATCATCGGGCTTTTGACGCTTTCTGTGATTTGCGTGGTGGCGTCTATGCGGCTTCTAGGCGTCAATCTTCCATCGTTGTATACGACACTTAATTGACGTAGACGGCTTTCTTTGTCGATGGGCTTCTCTTTTGCAATGTTCTCTATGTCTTCCGTGAAGGACTCTTGTTGCGAAGAGCGCATGAGGAGTTCTTCTGCCCTTATCAGCTGTTCTGCAGTGACGGGATGGAAGTTTATTTTTTCTGTCCTTATTTTCTGTAGTGGCTGTTTATTCTTCTGATCTGTGGTTTTCTTGTTGACTTTGTTCCACGCGGGATCTTTCTCTTGGTTCCTTTTCGTTCGCCTGTAGTTGACCTTTTCTATCTTCGTCCTGCAGAGTTGTATGAACTGCAGGACTCTCGCGGTGCTGTAGCGAAGTCTCTCCCAGTTAGAGAAGCGAGAGACATCGGGTAGCCCTTCTGCGAGCCTCTGTGTCTTGCTGTTGGCTATGTGGTTGACTCTTTCATCTTCCGTTGATGTTGGGGTCGGAGGTGACGTGTCCTTGGGCCAGTTTTCCTCGATCTCGTACAAGAATTCCGGTCCTCTGAACCATCTGTGGTTTGCGTCGAAGGATGGTGGAGCATCTCTGGTGGCGTCGTCTGCTACGTTGAGTTTTGTTGGTACCCAACGCCATTCATTGACTGTGGAGCTTTCCTCTATAGCTGCGAGACGGTAAGCCACATACGGTTTGTAGGATCGCGAGCCCGTCTTGATCCAGGCTAAAACTGTCTTGCTGTCAGTCCAGAAAACCTTGGAGTCTGGTTTTCTCTCATGCTCCTTCATGACGGCTTCGGCGATGCGCGCGCCCATTACTGCGGCTTGCAGTTCTAGTCTCGGTATCGATGTGAGCTTGAGAGGCGCGACTCTTGCCTTCGCTATGACGAGTGACACGTTGACTTCGCCGTTTGGAGCTTCTGTTCGCCAGAAGAGGGCTGTGGAGTAGGCCACCTCACTGGCGTCTGTGAAGATATGAAGTTGAAGGTTGGTGGCGTCGCTGTAACCGAGGTAGCACCTCGGGATGGCCACGTCGCGGAGGTTCTTCAGGTGGATGATCCATGTCTGCCAATCGAAGGACAGATCTTCATCTATTTCGTCATCCCAGGCTGTGCCTCTGCGCCATATCTCTTGCAGGATCTGTTTCGCTCTGGCTGTTACTGGAGAAGCGTATCCAAGCGGGTCGAAGAGAGACATCACAACCTTTAAAGCCTCTCTCTTAGTCGGCCTTTTCCCTTCTATGATCTGTGGTGGTACTCTGTTCAGGTTGAGATTGAACGTGAGTTTATCTTCTTCCGGTTTCCATACTAGCCCCAGAACTCTTTCTGTTTTCTGTTCGGTTTCGTAGAGTTCTGCATCTTCTGAAGCGTTCTGTTCACCGAGGGCTTCAAGAAGTCTTGTTGAGTTAGACTTCCACTGCTTGAGGATGAAGTGGGCCTTCAGGTGTACGTCTCGTACTCCCTTAGATATTCGAATCGCATCTTCTATGGTTCTGAAGCTGTCGAGGTAATCGTCAACATAGTGCTTTTCTTTTATGGCGATTGCTGCTTCGGGATGCGTCTGTTGGTTTGCTTCGGCGTTTAAATTCTTCACGAAGATGGCCGTCGATGGAGAACTGGAGGCTCCGAAGATGAGCGAAGTCATCCTGTACTCTTCTGGTGGTCTGTCGTCCCGTCGATCCCGACGCCATAGATATCTGAGCGCGTCTCTGTCTTCTTTCCGAAGTTTCACCTGCATGAACATTTCCCCAATATCGGCTGTCACTGCGATCTTGTGCTGTCTGAATCGCATCATGACGCCTGGCAGTGACTGTAGGAGATCAGGGCCTTTTAGTAATGCATCGTTGAGGGCCACTCCCTTTGTCTTGGCTGCGGCGTCGTGCACAACTCGTAGCTTGTCAGGCTTCATTGGGTTTATTACCGCAAAGTGTGGGAGGTACCAGGTTTTGCCTGGAGTCTTCTCTTTCGGTGCAGGTTCTGCGTACTTCTTGGTGATGAGCGCTTCCATCTGTTCTGTGTATTTCTCTTTAAGATTCGGGTCACGGTCGAGCTTCTTCTCTATGCCATAGAGTCGTTTCAGCGTGTTCTCGTAATTGTCGGGAAATGTGAAGTCTTCTTTCTTCCAGAGCAGAGAAGTTTCGTATCTTCCTTCTTCTGTGTGGACTGTATTCTGTATAAGGATACGCCGGGCTGTCTCTTCTGGATCTGTCGACGGTTTCTTCGCGTTGAGGCAGAGTGCGTCTGTAGCGAAGTATTGCTTCATCATTTCCTCCAAGTTATCTTCTTCTCGGGCTTCTGTGATGTGTGAGACGAAGTCTATGCTGCGGCCGAGAGAACGTGTGTGGTTCCCGTGCAGTACCCAACCCAGTGGCGTGAGTGATGCCACTGGTTGGTTTTTGTCGCCTCTTCTTATCTTCGATGTCAGGAGCAGGTGCCAGTTATCTTGGCCTATCAGGACGCGTGGCTTCGCATTTTCATAAGTGAGGAAGCGGCTGAGGTCTCGCAGGTGTTCGCATTTCTCTATTTGTTCTTTCGGAATTTCCTGCGTTGAGACTTGTAGATTCATAACTGTTCTCGCTTGAATCGGTTCCTCATGGTTATTGAGACCCTTAATCACGAAGCTCACTCTTCTAGATTGAGTCTCTGCTGTCTTCATCTTGTTGATTGCTTCAATGCGTAGCGGGTCTATGGGCCCAGTTGCCCCGATCTTGTCGCTGATGTTGCTGTCGATGAGCGTGACTGTGGATCCGTCGTCAAGCAGCGCGTAAGTGTCGATCGTTGCTGTAGGCCCTTTCACTTGGATTGGTATAATCTTGAGGTAAGATTGCTTCTGTGTGGCGGTCCAAGTAGTGGTGACGGCCTCTGTTGTTTCCTTTTCTTTAGCAGGTTCTGTCTTCTTAACGAAGTGTAGCAATTTGTGGTGATAGTACTTGCAGCCGTTGGTGTCGCAGGTACGTCGTTTGCAGCTGTGGTTTCTTGCTCTGTAGCGTAGGCATCGAAAACAAAGATGCTTGTTCTTGGCGATGTCCCATCTTGTGTTGCTGTCTGCGTTTTTGAACTTTTCGCAGTCTGTTGTAGTGTGTCCGGTATTGTCACATACCGCGCACTTCGCTGTGGTTTGTTGTTCTTCTGTGACTGTGTGCACTTTGTATGTGCGCTTGTTCTGTGAGGTGGGCTGTGCTTGAGTGCCCACTGGTTCGGGTTGTGCGTAAGGTGCGCACAGGTCGGCTTCTATCTTCATAAACTTCTCCATCTTCAGTAGGTCTGGATTTTCTCTTGGTTGTTTGGCGGCGAATTCGTAGAACTTGTGACGAAGGGTAGGCGTGAGCTTATCCAGCAGTATCTTGCTTGTCTCTGGATTAAACAGGAAATGTGCGCAGCCCAGAGCTTGAAGTATGCACACAGCGTTGGTGATCTTGCTTGAAACTGTGCATGTGTCTTGCGGGTTTTCTGTGAGTCGTGGCAGCGCCTTCAGCGTATTAAGTTCCGCTATGGCGATGGCTTCCGGCTTTCCGAATCTGGATTCGAGTGTGCGCATGACGTCTGCAGGATCGCTGTTGCTGATGAGTAGCCCTTCAACGGCTTCGCTGGCTTTTCCTTTCAGGTTTCTTCGTAATCTGTTGATGTTCTCGAACTTCGTAAATAATGTTGCCGTCTCATTGTAGGCGGAGCGGAACATCAGCCATTCTTGATGATTCCCACTGAAGACAGGTAGTTCGATGTATCTTGGATGACTGGCGGCCTTGACTGCCATGGTGATCGCTGAAGACAGTTGGGCGAGCTCTTGACTATGAAACGCTCCCGCCGATGTCGATGGTACTTGACGCGGGTCTTGATGACGCGGCGCAGGTACTTGCTGTGCTGTTGCAGGAACTTGCTGTACTGTGGGTATCTGTTGATGCGCAGGTTCTCGCTGTGCTGCGGGCATCTGTCGATCCGCAGGTTGTTGCTGTGCTGCGGGCGTTGCAGGTTCTTGCTGTGTTAACCACGTGTCCACACGTGATTCGACGTCTTCCTTGGAGTATACGGAGACATCATCGTCGTCATCCGAATCTTCAATTTCTATTGCGGCTACGCGCGCTTCCATAAGCATTACTTGGTAGCGCGCGAGTTCTGCCTTCGCTTGAGCGAGCTTCTGTGCTTTGGCCCGTGACTTCGATTTGACGGACTCAGTAGTCTTCATTGTTGGGCGAACGGGCGGCAGCTTGTCTACGGCTCTGAGACGAGCTTGCCATTCTTCTGTCGGAGGGTCGCCCTGCCTGGCGGCTGGCGGGGCGACTGATTCTGTTTTCGACCTCTTGTCTGGCCTCACTGTGGTGACGGTGACCTCCGTCGCGCTAGAAGGGTGCGCAACGGAGGCTTGTGCCGCAGCGGATGCGTCCGCCTGCGACTCCGATGAAGCTTCTGTTGTCGTGGTGTGTGACGTCTCGAGGCTCATGACGGTATGAGCCGTGGTCTCCGTCCACGCGCTTTGATTCGTCGCGGTAGTACCGGACGAAGACGAAAGGGGGTCTTCGGCGGCGAGGCGCCCCTTTCCTGTAGAGCGTGTGACCGGCATATCGACCGACCAGTTTCTTCTTGTTTCGAACGGCGTTCCTCGACGATCCGACTCGATGTGACCAAAAGATGTACTGGATACACCTTACTATGCTGGTGTGCCGAGGAGGGTGTTGCTTGAGAGAAACAAGTATTGAGAGCTTCTTGTTATTTATTCTTCGGAGTTGTTTTCTTGAGGAGAGGTGAGCACTGAATGAATTTCACAGCAAAATGGGCCTGTTTATAAGCCGCCTATTCTCTACAGTCTAGTCGTGCGCGGCGAGAGTGCGCGAGGCGCACTCGGCCAATGGGAGAGGCGTATGTTGCCTCTCGCTCAGGCGCATGCTCCCTTTCGCTCGCACCTATCGCTACTCCGTTGGTTGGAGCCTTACCCTATGGAGAGCACCTATTCTATTTTTATTTATTTACACTTACAAATATGGTACGATACAATTTTAACTATATTACAACTATCTATAACTTATGAACTATTCTTGAAGGTGTCGTCCTGCACATATTTGGTCAATAAAACAACACAACTAAATAATGTTTACACTTTGAATTTCCCGCCATTCGCCATATAATTGTGTAGCTCACGAAAACGCCATCTGTTATTTCACGTAGAGTGTATTTCGATAGATGGCGTTAGTAGAAAAATTAGCGCGCGGTGACGGTTTCATCCGTCGACTTGGGGTATCTCGGGTCGTCCCACTTCTCGTCCAGATTTTCTACTACGAGAGTAGTATATTGTTTTTAGAAGAACGAATTCCGATAAGGTAGTGTTCTTAATAATTAATATGTTATTACAATAATAGTAGTATTACCAGAACCATGATTTCTTGCTGATAGAGCGGGGGGGGGGGGCATTACTTACAAGAATTGAAACTAATTTTGTAGGGTCAAAGTAAGAAGGCAATTAGCAATGGGTCCAATAATCCATTACGTATTACATTACAATTACAGGCATCCAGTAAAAGCACAGCGGGCGCCTACTCGTTCCGCCACTCGATAGCATAAAAGTATAACAGTATTGTAAAATATGGTTATTATAACTTTTATATATTTATTATTAGTAGCATAAGTATCCTACTAATAAAATGCGAAAGTAAAGAAGTGCGTTTGTTTGGAACGACTGTCCCCCCCAAGCAGCTGAATGAGTTCTGATTATATTTCGGACGGATTTTTTTAAAGTTTTGTATAACATATAATACTTTTAGTTCCGATTATCTATAGTTTCCGAAAGAAGGAGAGCAATAATAACCTATTTCGACTCGGTTGAAGCCGAATTTAGTAACGACTTACGAACATAAGGTAGCAATTAGTAATACACAAATCAAAAAATATTAATAGTCGGTCTTGTTCTCAATTCGTCTTGAATTGAAAGTAATAAATACCGCACGAACGGCTAAACAAATATAACAAATTAGATTAGACGAATTGAAGAAACCGGACAATTTGAAAAGCAGCCTTCTGGTGGGATACCATAGCATTGCCATTGTTAACAATCAGCTGAATCAGCTCATAACGTTGCCAATTCTACAGTGGATGACACCGAAGCTTTGTTTCTTCTGGATCTACCTAAGCTCCTCCAAACCCCAGCTTTGAATCCTTACAAACACAGCCTAATTAGATGAGTACCTAGGGATAGGATGTTGGCCTACAGCGACACGGATCCAATTTAGGGTATGTTCCATTAGTCGCTAAGAACGTTATTTTCGATAATTTTGATCACATCTGCGTCTATGGTTGTGATCACGTGATCGTTTGTAACTGTCATCGCCGTTCCATTTTTGGATAAGAACGCTAAGAATGCCACTAAAATTTGCCACTTCTGTCACTTTTGACATTAGATGTAGCGTTTAAGGCGAAAATAACGCCAAGACCCATGTGGAAAACTTTTTGGGAGTGTGATCGTTTTTAGCGTTTTAAGCGAATCTCACTCAAATGGTACGCACCCTTAGTAGAAGCGAGTGTAGTAACACTCCCTACACACAGTTAACGCTATTTTATTCAGGTATTGAGCGATTGCGGGGCTAGTGACCTACAGACATGAGATTTAATATCTAATGTCGTGGTTGGCGAGCAAAATGCGGTGAGTGTTACCACATACCCCGTTTTGTGCGGATATGCACTTGAATATAATAATGGCACAGTAAAGCAAAGACTCCACTCTCCAGAAGAAAATCTGTTGCCAAGTACCTCCAGCTATACTTGGGAGCCATTTATTTACCGTTACCTTAAGTTATGTCTGTAACCCATCTTAGACCAAATATAAATATAATCTAAAAGAGATTCATCTTTAAGAACCACGGTGATTTCTTCAATTCAAATTGGCGTATGTATTTGTTTGTTTGATTAATTTACTGATTAAATAAAAATATAAACATAATAAATATAAAAGGTCCTGCGTAAGAAATCGTTCGAATCGGTTAAAATTTATTTTTTTAAAACCTGATATTCTGAGTATATTTTATGGACACATTATTTATGAATTTAAGTTTATTGGACTTTCATTTAATTATATTAAACATTTTATTTAATTTATTTTTTGTGATAGGTCGATTTAATGGTTACGTGATGTTTTTTAATATTGAAATTTACGTATTCATTTGTAAATCATTAGTAATTAAATATGTAACGCCTGCTATGCGGATTACATTACAAAATCACAAATATACGATAGGAAAAATTTAAGTCATGTGCGGGATTCGAACCCGCGTCCTTCCACCCCTTGAGACGCGGTATGCTCTACCTATGGGGTATTGCAAAATTGGTCTTGTTTGTAGTACAACGCAAGTGGTACTATAAATGTCGCTCCATCCCAATACGATGGTTAAAGAACGATATGAAAGATTTGAGTTATGACGTCATGTCATGTTAGCTCAATTGGTTAGCATACCCCGGCTCAAGGGGTGGATGGACGCGGGTTCGAATCCCGCACATGACTTAAATTTTTCCTATCGTACATTTGTAATTTTGTAATGTAATCCGCATAGCAGGCGTTATTGCAAACCTAACAATATTAAAATTATAAGGTTGCGTCATCATTTACAAGTATAAAACCAATTGCAAAATTGGTCTTGTTTCTAGTACAACGCAAGTGGTACTATAGATGTCGCTCCATCCCAATACGATGGTTAAAGAACGATAGGAAAGATTTGAGTAATGCCGTCATGTCATGTTAGCTCAATTAGTTAGAGCATACCCCGGCTCAAGGCGTGGATGTACGCGGGTTCGAATCCCGCTCATGACTTAATTTTTTCCTATCGTATATTTGTGATTTTGTAATGTAATCCGCATAGCAGGCGTTTTTGCAAACCATGCAGCAATATTAAAATGATTTTACTAATATTCTTACATTAATCCACATATGAAAATTTCACCAGCCGACCTACTGGCAGCTGGGTTTTTATGAACTACTAGTAAATGTGAAATCTTATAATAACACTGCACTTATTATTTGAACTAGCCACATCATTAGGTACCTACTTTAGAAATGTATCTGTAGCTTTTAACAAAAACTTGGACTTTCAAAGAAAACTAGATTTATATCACGTAATTACTTTTAATTAGGTACTAACTAATACACTAGCATCAACCTGAACAGAGAGCTGAGATGAACGGTTTTAAAAGAAATTTAAGACGGAAAAAATTAGAAAGTAATAAGACGTATGAACCTAAGTGCTTATAACTGCATTAGGTTTTTATCGAGTGGGTGCCGGGCTAGAATTGCCGGGTTTGAATGTCCCGGATAGAAGTGCCGGGTTAGAAATCGGTTCCATTTTTTTTCTTTTTTTTACGTGATCCATGCTGTGTACTATAATTATGTCCCTGGTCCACAATACTGATTGCCCACGGCGCCACGGCACACATTTTAGTTATCGACTCAACGAGTTACACGCATTGTATCAGCCAGATTGTCCACTGCTGCCTTCTCCATTAAGGAGGGATTGGCCATAATCCCCATGCTTGGCAGGCGTCTTGGGGATCGCAGCTTAAGATAGCAGTTCCTCAGAAGGCGCTGCTGCCCACCTTCCAGTATTTTACCTTTAGTCGCCTCTTATGACACCCACAAACAGCAATGGGGGGTGACATTCTAGCTCAGCACCCCTCGGGGCAGTATTTATATACTGTACGTACAGTATGTATACGCGTACTGGTATATATTCGTCATACTGACAAAGTTGTCATTGACTGGTCTAAATCAGTTCATACATGCTGAATTTAGCCTTGCGTAAAATTATTTAGACAAATAATACGTTCAGTAGTTGGCCACTAACGGTATGTGCACTCGGGTAGTCGTCATTTGCTCTTTCTCTCACCTAAAAAAAGCCTAAAGATAGAAATAATTCTGAATCTAGATAGGTACTATTAATATATTACCTACACTATTAATATTTTTTTATATTAAATTATGATTTAGAAAAAACAGAATTAATTTATAAGGCTGATAATGCTTACTTACACTGTAAACATTTCAGCGACCCAAATGTGTTTATAGGTATTGAGGAAAAAAAAATTGTTATATGAAGGGTCGTGTTAAATATATATATAAATACAATAACAAAATGTATTACTTTTTAATAATTAATTACCCCACAGGTCTTAAAGTTTCAGCCCCTACCCCCATTCTCATAGCTTCCTGTCAGTGTTGTAAGAGGCGACAAAAGGAAAAATACCATGAAGTAGGCAAGAAACGCCTTCTGAAGAACTGCGATCCCCAAGAAATCTAACAAGGCGAGCCTGTTTCTTTGATGTTTTGAAGCCATGAGGGAGCTATGTAGGTACGTACAATGCGTACGTAGACCGCAGCTTTACTGAGTTAGCTAGCTGATTAGACAATGTGTAAACGGCAAGCTCTGAATTCCCCCCGATTAGTGTCTGAATCCAGTGCACTGAATTTGGCCATGTGAAAATGGATTTTTGGTCCACAAACACACAGATCGTATTGGATTGGAAAAGTCAGGGCCGCTACTACAATTCAACGATGTTTCGTTTTTCGTGTTCGAGCGACCTAGGGCGTATTCCATTTGACGCCAATTTAGTTATTTTCGAGATTTTTGATCACATTTGTGTCTATGGTTCATATTAAATGTGGAACCATAGACGCAAATGTGGTCAAAATTATCGAAAATAACAATGGAATACGGCCCAAATAGAAAACGAAATTTGAATTTGCGGTACGAAGTTCGTTGTTTGATATTGTCTATGGTCTGACCGCATCGTTCATTACAAATCTTGTCCGCTAATGCTTCAATCAATTCGTTGTCAAAATGTTCTTTAAAATATCAAGTCTTAAACTAGATATTTTAAAGAACATTTTCTCATGGTAAGGCTCTGAGAATCCTTGTTATGGAGCTCAGCGAGAGTTGTCGCTACTGTTCTAGAAAATACAGGTAAGATATTTAAAATTAACGTAAATGTCTTTGTTGCCCGTAGGTATTTATATCCTCATTCGTATTTGTGTTATTTCTGCATATCTAGAACTCGACTTACTACTTATAAGCAAACGAATAAATTATGATTTCATATTTGGAAAATGTACAAACCATACGAATCCGATAAAAAAAAACACTACGTAGGCAAATGCTTGCAAGTCTATGCTACGAACGAAGTTAAACAAAAGTAAGCCAATACGTGTTTTGCAGATACCTTACTTTCGGACCCGAAGTTCGATACTTCGTCGAATTGTAGTAGCGGCCCAGGAGGTCTACTCCCAAAAACGAAGCTTCGTTTCGGAACGAAGTAACGACGAACATCGAACTTGTACCCTACCTATCACGAAATAACTTCGAATGCGACTTGTACGGACGGTCTTCGTTTCGGCTTCATAGACAAACAACATAGTGAAGTGACATATAGGGTGCTTACCATTTGAAGTTAGATTCGCTAAAAACTCATCGATCACACTCCCAAAAAGTGGTTCCAAATGGGTCTTGGCGTTATTTTCGCCATAAACGCTACATCTAATGTCAAAAGTGACAGAAGTGGCAAATTTTAGTGCCATTAGCGTTCTTATCCTAAATGGAACAGGGGAGAACAGTTACAAACGATTACAGTGATCACAACCATAGACGCAGAATGTGATCAAAATTATCGAAAATAACGTTATTAGCGTCAAATGGAATATACCCTTAAAGCTTTGTGTAGGTTCTTTATGGTAGACATGTAAAAACCCGTAAAAACACCAATATCCCAATAACCAAAATATATGTGCATGTTAAATATTTCGATATTTAATAAACTATTAATAATAAATGTGTTACCATGCAACGTATTCTACAATTATTTTCTTCCACAACAAATACACTTTAGAGTGATGATTGCGTCGACGACAAACTAAGAACCTAATTAACAATGCCAAATACTATAAACTCTTTGGTAAATTCTGCTTTGAATATGACAACGAGAATGCAACCATGGACTTACATTAGTAGATAAGCTTAAAATATGTTCGATACACCGTTTATCAGAATGTTTTTATTTTGTGGAGTGGCATAACAAAAATGGGGGCTTCTACTTTTTTGAAGAATATTACCTACTTTGTCGTGCTGTTTTCTATGAACAACCATGCAACGCGTAAACTACCTAAATAAGAGTATGTTATTTTTGACAACACAAGAACGGTTTAATATATTGTAACAGCGACTCTTGTAGATACATTCATGTTTCGACTCCATATAACGTTTCTTTAACCACCAAGAGCATGACAAGATGAAGATTATTAAAGAAGATAGAAGTAGGTATGGTGCAAATGAGGGGTAAAATTTACAATGTGTATAAAATGGTCATGTGTAGAAAATATCCTATGGAAAAGCATAATCAAACGAAACTTCAAATTTCGTTGTTGGTATTAGGTATACTCTAAGATTTTTTTCCCTGTAAATGAGTTGTGAACACCCTAGATTTACTAGACGAATGCAAGGTAATTGCCGTAGTCACTACCAGTCTTGCGCTTCCGAGTGTCCGGTAAATACGTAGCCGCTAAACGAGTGTTTTAAAAAAAGTTGTGGACAATGTGCCTTCCTGTGGCTGTAGACACTGCACTAATTATACAGGCACTGTGTGAGATCGGAAAAATGTTTCATTTCTTGCGTTAGTATTGCCATTATTATTGAAATTGAAAATGTCATCATTTTGTTTTATCTTAGGCGACTGTTGTCACAATGAAATGGATGAACTAGATGTGTGGATCGTTTTGTGTGAGAGCGAAAGAGATCGTAGCGTAATGGTGATCGGAACTATTCGGAACGTCTCGTGGCAGTGCAGTGGTAACACAAATTGCTTATTTATCTCTTTCTAATAACAGATATGCTGCATAATAATTGAATATTCTTTCCTTGCCATTACAAACTGCATATACATATAATGTATGTTGATAGGTATATTCTAGTTCGTTTTTAGAGCAGTGGTGTTCAGATATAACTACTCTATCTATTTCAACTCTCTGGTTATACTTCAAGGTTTGTCAAACGCCGAAGTAGTAAGTGGTTAACGACGAACAAAATGTCAATATACGAACTTCGAATCGAAATTCAGATTCGAAAGTGTTTCGTGGTAAGAAAAGGTGCGATCCGTCAAACGAAACTTCGAACTTCGATTTTGGGATTAGACCTCCTGTAGTTCGGACCGAAGTTCTACAGTACGTGGATAGGGTGGCTGCATATTAGTTTTCAGGAGGTACAACAATACATGTTTCGTATAGATGACGAAGTAGAAAAATTACGTCACTGGGTACAGCAGCAACAGGGAGGAGGTAGCCTACCCTAACTGGTTCTGGAGCACCTCATTCATCGCTGTCAGTACCTTCTTTCATCTCAACTTTCTTTTAATGATATCATGATGGAACAATTACGTGGCCCCCCTGGGGTATGTGCGATGCGGACTTGTGTGTATGCGGCGCCTTTATAAGATGAGGTTTGTCACAAGTGGTGACCTGCACTGGGCTCATCACCCTGGGATACAAAGCTGTTTAGTCTCTTGTGCCTCTAATTTCACCGGCACCAATACCCTACCAACCCGACACAATAATGTGAGCCTCTTGGCAGTAAAAACAAATATAGTGGCAATACATAGAGAGAACTAGAACTCTACCTGGAGAGTTCTACTGCAACTAAAAAAATATTTTATTATATGGTATTCATAATTTCTTTTTCACATCCACCGTACGACCATACTTATATTCATGTGCTTAAAGTACCTACGTACTTGTTAGGTATCGTCACAGTAGAAAAAAATATACCAAAAAATGGACCCTCAAATGTGTGAAATAACTTGTTGAATTCGGTACCACGATGGTTCAAAGTACCTATTATCACAATATTGTGCGCATGGTACCGATTTCGTCAAGTTGTTTCACATATATGAGTGTTGAATTCGGTTCCATTTTTTGGTAAACAAATTTTTTTCACCCTTTTTAGTGACCCTTGCTACTTATGGGATCAATTGTCATTCACTGTCAATGACTATATCATCAAGATAGGAAAATACTTTTCAGTTATTGGAATTTAACACAAAAACGGCTTGACTGATTTTGATGAAATTTAAATGGGACCACACAGCAAGCATCAGCTTTCAAATAAAAAAAGAATCATTATAATCGGTTCAACCAGTCAAAGTTCTGAGGTAACAAAATAAAAAATAAAACTCCTTGTTTTTTTGAAGTCGGTAAAAAGTATCGTACCTATAACTATAGTAGAAACCACTTTTTCTGTATAAAATTAATTTACGGCCTTCCT
This sequence comes from Plagodis pulveraria, assembly GCA_963890685.1. Classification (NCBI taxonomy): domain Eukaryota; kingdom Metazoa; phylum Arthropoda; class Insecta; order Lepidoptera; family Geometridae; genus Plagodis; species Plagodis pulveraria. Next base: position 24,564,553 of record OY982967.1, read on the forward strand.
TAGTTAAGAAGAGACAGACGCAAATCAATGTTTAACCACAGATACGATAGGTATGGCATGACATAACTGTCTACCACAGATATTGTCTAGAGGACAGCCATGGACATCATAGATCCATGAGGACGGCAGAGGCATGTTAGGTGGTATAAAATACAACGTTACTCGTCTAACATAACTTAACTGCAATATCGACATTTGATGATAAGATATATTATACCCTTAAAAATAACAGGTTATTTTTTGTTATACTCGATCTCGTTCTGATCGATACTCGATACTGTTGAAAAAATATAACGTTTTAGGAACGCACAGCTTCGTGTGTTGCTGACCCGCACTGCACAGGCGCGGCGCGTTAATAACAGCCCTCGAAGTTATATTTCGTTTAAATAATAAAAATAACGGTATATTTAGTTACACAACTCACGTTAGTTTTTTATATATAAAATAATTATTTAGGCCGTATTCCACTTGACGCCACTATCGTTATTTTAGATAATTTTGACCATATTTTGTGTATGGTTCATATTATACATTCATAGGCGTCAAGTGGAATACGCCCTTAGTAAGGATTTTAAAGGTATACTTATAGCAAGCCTCGATAGGTTGGGAGTTATAGGGATACGCAAAATGTTTTGTGTGCATTTCAAGCTTTTTGTCTTCTTCCTTTTTAGCTGCTATTTATAAGGATCACGCCCTACATGAGTAACTTAGGTCGCTAACAGGGACTCTGCTGACTACGCGTTGCCCTCGGCCGTAAATTGAAAATCGGGGAGCACTTGAAGTGACTTGACATTCTCAGCGTCAGCAGATCGGGAAGGGCCAACCGCTTTTTCATCTTCTGAGAATGAGTCCGAGCTGGCAACAGCGGTTTTCGCATCATGGCCATCATCTATTGACAATAAAAAGTTGTCTACATATTGTAGACACTCTGCAGTTTGCCTTCGATATTGAAATGCATGTGGGGCAATATCGCACAAACTGATGCCGAAATGATCGTACACGCAGTCCGTCCTCTATATGATTTCTCATCGAGATGCCCCGCAGTTCCTCTTGTTACAACACATGTATGGCAACGTATGGTCCATGCAGTCCGACCTAAACATGTCTTTTCATTAAGATGCCCCGCGTTCATATTTACCATTACCATGTACACAAGTGTGGCAATATCTCACAAACTATTGCCGACAGGATCGTCCAGGCATCCTTTTCGCAGGTCATCCTTTACATGTTTCACGCAACGCGCACGATGGGAGAATATCACATCAAATGGAACGTCCACCGTTGAAGAAGGATTCTCACATTGGGAGATTTACTCTTACCATTATCTACACTATAACAGAAGTTGTAAGTTCTTTAGAAGGAAGATCCTCATTAAAGTTGGTTGGTACAGGTGTACCAGGTACAAACATCACTCTGTTCTGTGATGTCTCTTTGTAGAGGACTCATCCCTTTGTAACCTAGTTGTTGAACCGGTACGTTGTTAACTAAATCCATTCAATGGGATATATGACAGTGCGAAGGCATTTAACAAAATATGGATTTCACGCATTGGATGTCCACATACCCATACTACAGATCAAGGACACCAATTCACATACAACCTTTTTAAAGCTCTTAAAGATGTTTGTGGAGTCGACTACGTACTAGGTATATACAGATTGCCTAGCCAGCTGTATGATCGAACTACTTCACCGCACGCTAAAATCGAATGCGATATTAAACCACCAGATTTTTTTTCACAATTAAGAAGTATAATTTCACTTAGAGACCACAACCAGCATACAATATTCTTCAACACCCATTTATATAAACACAAGGATTTAACAAACAGTCAACATATTTTATACGCAGAGATGTCCTACGTGGAGCTTACGTTAGGACGTTGGTCCTAACGTAAGATAACGTAAGAAGTAGGAAGAACTAAAGACACATAATATGCACCAAATCACAAGATGGTCAACGTATACCTAGTCAGATTTCCCCAATATTTCCCCGCAGGTAGGTCACACTCCATGGGGGGTGGTGTACCGATGTCATGAAGGTTCTATGTCAAGTCGAAGTGCCTATTAAAATAAAACAGCATTTTTTTTACTTTTTTTTTTTTTATGCCTGATAGGTTAGCCTCTGACCACTCTCTCACCTGATGGTAAGTGACGATGTGGTCGAAGATGTTGTTCAGGCTAACCTAGAAGTACTGGCTCTCAAGGACAGCTGCCGGAACACACCGTTAGGTGCTTGGCGACAGATTTTCTACTTGAGGGTGGTAGCTAGCCAGGCGGGCATTTGCAACTTGCCCTACCACCAGGCAAAAAAAAACATATTTACCTAAAATAAAATAATGTGCGATCACCAGAGCCACAATTTAAATTAAAATGTGTTGAATGAAAAGACAACCACCAGCTGATTTCAAAGGACATCGCCTATGGAAACATTTCTACCAATCCATAAAGCTTAAGTAGGCAAGTAATACAAATGGTACCTATCAGAAGAAGATATTAAAAATAATACGTTTTCCATAACAACTCAAGGGCATAAGATTGTACTGTTAGAAATATTGTTTTCGATTTTATGGCAATTTATTGATGCTGACTGATTGACGTGTAGCAACCTCCTACTCATATCAACGTGGGTGGTGGTTATGCATATCTGCCCATTAAGTGTATTTTTAACTTAGTCGCATATTGTGATAACTCTCATGAAGAAATGAAACAGTTATTATATTCTTTAGCTATGAACTAGAAAGCAGAAGTGAAATAACTGTACTGTATCAGCCGAATCGTCCACTGCTGAACACAGCCTCCCCTATTAAGGGGGTATTTGCTATAATCCCCACGCTTCGCAGGCGGCTTGGGGATCGCAGAGAAAGATGGCAGTTCTTTAGTAGGCGCTGCTGCCCACCTTCCAGTATTTTTCCCTTAGTCGCCTCTTACGACACCCACGGGATGATATGGGGAGGTGCAATTCTAACCCGGCACCCCACGGGGTAAAAAACTACCTTGGTGTAAAAATGTTCAAATAGGAGTGACTTACTTGTATAACATTTTTTTTATATGTGTAGAAACATAATATTTCTGACAACATGATGTGGCTGTATCTTTCAACTTACAACACTTATAACATAATTTACTATTAATTTATAGCACAGCATAAAGTTCATGTGTGTAGTGTAAAATCACTTTAAAAAAGTACGTCATACGTGAACCTTTTTGTGGATGCCAGGGCCAATATTATACAAATGTTTCGTTCAGAAACGTTAAGGGCACTTACGTAGGTATACCATAGCTATAACGGAGTGTAAAAAAAATGTCGACGTTTTGATATAAAAAAATATTAAAATTGATTATGAGGAACATTAGTTGAGTACTTTAAGTAAGCTGTTGCGAGATTGCAATGCAATTCCTGTTCAGATAAAATTTTAAGTCAATTTTTCAATTGCGGGTTGACTTTCTTGTCCTTGCTTGAAGTTGCACGTACTGTGTGCGGTGCAATAAATTAAAAGTGAAATTACCTTACCGACCTAGGGTTTCATGGCAAAAAGAAAGCTTGAGGGTTTTATATGGGGCATTACGGCCACGTTACCTGTATGTTTAGATACTGTTTACTTGAAAGTGTGATGAAAATAAAATAACAGCAAATAATATGTCCTTAAATGATAATTATTATTATGTTATTAGCAATTAATATAGTAAAACATGTCTTTTTGAAATTAATTAAAATATATATTTATTACAGTTTCAAATTCATATTATATAGATATATTACAACAATCTAACATATTATTCGAATCTACTGGTAATTTTCATCTCTAACTCTACCTACTCTGTGAGACTGTGATGATGTGTGTGATCTGGGGGGCAATTCCCCAAATTGGGATAAATTTATCGATTCTCGATATTTATCCCGTGTCACCTATAGACTGTTAATATTCCAAAAATATCGACTTTTCACAAAAATGCTATTCTCGCGAGTGGTAGATATAAAAATATGTCCGCAGATGAACTTGTATTCACATGTATAGAAAGTATAATGATAATCCCGATATCGCAATGTTGCGTGTCGATCGCTAGGGCTTGATATTTATCGATAGTGATATTGCCAGAATAACACAAAACTACACGACTCGATATTCGCCATGTTTTCTCGATATTTATCTACTATGGGTGCGTTTCATTTGAGTGAGATTCGCTAAAAACGCTAAAAACGATCACACTCCCAAAAAGTTTTCCACATGGGTCTTGGCGTTATTTTCGCCTTAAACGCTACATCTAATGTCAAAAGTGACAGAAGTTGCAAGTTTTAGTGGCATTCTTAGCGTTCTTATCCAAAAATGGAACGGGGATGACAGTTACAAACGATCACGTGATCACAACCACAGACGCAGAATGTGATCAAAATTATCGAAATTTACGTTCTTAGCGGTTAATGGAACAGGCCCTATGATATTCATATCACTGCACGAGAATCGCCGTCTGATCTGTGTAATATCGAGACAAGCAAGCAAGAGGCTTCAGGCTCTATAATCTATGGATTCTTCGATCGGAAACTCGGAACCACAAAGTAAACTTTGTATTGATCGAAACGGAACGGAACGGAATAAACGGAATAGTTTACAACAGCATTAATTGTCCCTAAATCGTAAGTAATTTCACGTGGAAACGTGTAATGCTTTCAAAGTGTGTATTAAATATTATAACTGTGCTTAGCCGTAGTCCATGCATTTATAGAAATAAAGTTACTTATCGTTGGCTCCATTCACTCAACATGAAGGTAAATTCGATCATGGCTCTTAGATTTAATGTTGATGTAAAAATATGAGCCACATTAGACAGCTAATACCATATTCTAAATTAACCTGTCATAGCTCCATGGGCCATATAATACTAGCATGAGCACACATTGGCTGAATTGTAAAATTATCCAACAAAGAAATATATGTAAAAGGAGGCATTTGCTAGTCGGTTTTTCACTATTATAACTGCGATATTGAATTAGAGAAGCAAGGTGTCATATCACTATGATTTATTGAAATACCTACTTATGAAATAAATAAATCAGTTTCCCGTTGTTTTAATAATGTTATTTATGCAATAACGCCTGCTATGCAGATTACATTACAAAATTACAAATATACGATAGAATAAAAATTTAATTCGGCAAATGACTTAAAAGTTTTCCTATCAATTGATATATCATTTTCTGAAATATTATTCAAAGCTTTTGTTTTAATCAACTTCATCCAGTGGTCTTTATCTAGACATGAACTGCAAACCAGTGAAAATACTGTATTAATTCACCAAGAAATTACTGGGTGAAGGAGACATTAGAACTAATGTATTGGAGAGACAAGCATAAAGCAGTAAAAACAGAATGAAATATGTGGCACTTTAAGTACAGACAGAAGTGATGCCATCAGTTGGTCATCTTATATGAGTTATCACTTCTTCACTTAAAAGAAAACTCTTTTTCACATTATTGTGCTTGTATTAGTCACATTGTAATCCACAGAAGTAATCCTCTGCTGTTTATTAGGGTGACTTCATCAGTGTCTGACCACATCATATTATACAGTGCTTGATATTTATTTATTTGATTATAGGCAAGCAGCATAATGCTGATGTCCCTTTTGGAGTGTCCACACATTTGTTAGTTAGCATTGGTTACAAGTTGGAAACAGTATTTTTGCTAACCCAACCAGCCATCCACCCTATTCTTAAATGCGTTCACAGATGTAGCAGAGACAACCCCCTTAGGCAACCTGTCTAGTTGTGAATAACTGTGTTGCTGAAGATATAGTGTGCAGTATTTGTGTTAGCATGTACTTTTTTTTTATGTTATTGTGACTGAACAAGCTCGAAGCCCACCTGATGTTAAGCGAAATAATCCCTGCCTATAACAGATGCATTTCCTTCACGAATTGCACTGCGCCCATCACCTTGAGACATAGTTGTTAAGTCTCATGTGCCTGTAATAATACATGCTGAATTTTCTGGTTGTGCCCTCTGACTTCTTTGTCACAGATAACTTTCACAAACAGATTGTGTATTTTTGGAGGTTGTATAATCCATTGAGTATTATTATGTTTCTATGAGGACCCCATGTATCCTGTCTTCAAGAGTAGTGAGATACAGGATTTCCATTCCCTGCTCGTAGGATTTGCAACATAAGGCTTGCAGTATCTTTGTGGCTCTTCTTTGCGCACTTTCAAGCAGGTGTACATCTCTCCAAAAGTGCAGGCACCAGATTTGACATACATACTCTAGCAATGATATCATGTACGTCTTGTAGAACTTAAGAAATACTTCAATAGTCATAGCTTGGAAGGCTTTGAGAATCACATATATTATGATTTGTATAGTAGAATTTGCCTTCTTGACAATAGTTCCTATATGTTCTGCTCATTTGAGGTCAGTAGAGATAACAATGCCAAGATCTTTTTGACGACCAACAGATGATATGATGTGTATGTCACTTGTTGATTGTTTCTTCCGAGATGTAGTACTATATACTTGGTAGCAGCTTGCAGCTTAATAATCTAATCACTGGTCCAGTGTTATATTCCCTTCAATTTCTTTTTGGAGCTGATCAGATTTGATGTGCATTGAGTTGGAAAAGAATTAACTGTCGTCTGCAAAAAAGGACTTTACATTCTACGAGGTTTTCGTTTTAATGTGTGTTCTTTTAATGGACACGTAAGAAAAACACTAAAATTCCTGAGGATGTTGGTGTTTCGTCTTCCAGGCCAGACATATTTCTGTACTGTAAAAATCTAAAACGCATAGTACATATAGAACTTACTGTGCTGTGGGAAACAAACATTCCTAAAGACCACACAATAAAAACAAACAAGTATTATGACCTAACAAATGAATTAACCAAAAACGGTTATGTGCTTAATCTGTATGCTGTAGAAGTTGGAGCAAGGGGTATACCAGCGAAATCCCTGTATAACCTACTTAAAGACCTTGGCCTGTCAAGAACAACCGTAACTTCCATCCTAGAACGTGTATCTAAGGTAGCATTAGTAGGATCCTACCAAATTTGGTTAGGCAGGGGAGGAGGCTCGAGCGGTGAAGGGGAGCATTGACATATCATAAAGGGGCCCCTTAACCCTTCTCCTGGGTTGCAAGTCCCAGGCCCCTCTGGCCTCTTCCTCTGCAACACTATGGACCCGGCACCCGCACGGTGAATCCATGGAATGCTAAGAAATTAGTCTCTCTTGTGACGGGACAAGCCTGAGGCCCGCCTGATGTTAAGTAGACTAACCTCTGCCTATAACAGACGCATTTCGTCAATGACGAATTGCACTGTGCCCGTCACACTGAGACGTACATTTCTCAGGTCTCATGTGCCTGTAATTTTACTGGCTCGCAAGGACTGCTGTTGGAACCCCCTGTTAGGTGTTTGGTGACAGATTTTCTACTTTAGGGTGGTTGCTAGGCAGGTGGGCATTCACAAAATGCCCTTCCACCATGCGGAAAAGCTCAAGCACATGGCGGGATTCAAACAATGAACGTGCTGCACAGCAGTCCATATCCAATGCCACTGAGTCATCATTGCTTCAATTCAGCTCGACCAAATCAGTGATAAAGAGCCCAAAAGGAGGGATACTAAAACTGAGCCTTGCAGTACACCACTGAGGACTAGTTTTTGATGGGTTAAGATATTGCCAATTCGGGCTTGAAAAGTTCTACCTGTCAGGTAACTTTCTATGGGCAGTTTTACCTGTAAGCTCAAGTGATCCAACTTCTTCAGGAGGTGTTGATGAGGAACTTTATCAAAACTGTGTTCAAAATCTAGTTAAATTATATCAATAGAATTTCTGCTGTCAAAAAAATAGGAAAAGAATTAAAGAGTCGGTCTTGCACTAAGGATTCTAATCTAAATTAAAAATTTACGTTTTGGTAGATCCAAGTCTACTAATAATATATATTCGAAATCTATGCTGTTCCAGATTGGGACACATGATGGAGTTTTCCATTGCGATGAAGTCTTGGCTTGTTACCTGCTCAAGCGTCTCCCCCTGTACAAAGATGCCACTATTATCCGAACCAGAGATATGGCAAAGCTTGAACAGTGTGACATAGTTGTAGATGTTGGTGCTGTGTTTGATCATGAAAAGAAGAGATATGATCATCATCAGCGTGAGTTCACTGAAACTCTCAGTTCTCTGAGACCAGAACTTGGTGACGAGTATAAAATCAAGTAAGTTCCTTCAAATGGTCCCATAGTCATTAACATAACAAAAATAAAATTTACATTTAGTAACTTCTTTATTGACATAGAGATCTGTGCTGCTGTATTACTTACCTTGAAATTATGTCTTAACTTTTTTTTTTTTATGCCCACCTAATGGTATGTGATGATGTGGTCGAAGGTGTTAACAGGCTTAACCTAGAATTACTGGCTCTCAAGGACAGCTGCCGGAACACATCTTTAGGTGCTTCGGCAGATTGACGTTGACAGAATTTCTACTTGAGCTAGCCAGGCGGGCATATGCAAAATGCCCTTCCACAATGCGGTGAAACTCAAGCCCGCGGCGGTATTCGAACTATGGACTTGCTGTGCGGCAGTCCCATACCAATGCAACTGAGCCATTACTGATACAAAATAATAAGGTAGCATGTTAGTAGCTGTATTCCCAGTTGAGCTGTACTTCAAAGGCTTGGGATATAAGTGTTAGGGAACTGTGCATATGTTTGAAAATTATTGTAGATAGCTGTACTGACAAATATTTGGGCATACATAAGTATTAAGTACTAGTGAGAGTTGTTTTTCAATAGTTGGTATGGCTTGATAATTTTTTTCCCTTTAGGCTTACCCACAACTTCACCTGATGATAAGTGATAATGGCCGGCAAGCGCTCATTTTAGCACTTTGATGTGTAAATTTTTTTTATGCTTGATAAATTTGCCTTTGACCACTATTTCACTGGATGGTAAGTGATGATGTGGGCAAAAATGTTGTTCTGGCTAACCTAGAAGTACTGGCTCTCAGGGACAGCTGCCGGAACACATCGTTAGTTGCTTGGCGACAGGTTATCTACTTGAGGGTGGTAGCTAGCCAGGTGGGCATTTGCAAAATGCCCTATGACCATGCTATAATAACTGCCATCCTTAGACAGCTACTGGGTCCGACGGCTTAACGTGCCCTCCAAAGCACGAAAGCGCTCAGTAGTACTGTCCGCCTGTAATATGTGACCCACCAATACAGACTAATGTGGAGCCCTTTAGGAGGAGGACATTGCTTAACTTTGCTGATTAGTTCAGAACAGCTCAAACTTCACTACGAGCGCTTCAGACACACATAATTTACTGAATGCTGATTATGATCTCTGCTATTTTATCAGGTGGTAGGGCTCCACATTAGTCTGTATTGGTGGGTCACATATGCTGCCTCAGAGCACTCTACTGTGTTTAGGTGTGAAGGGCACTGTAGCAAATGAAATTACTGGGCGATCGAAACATCAACTAAAGTTTTAGAGTGATGAGCGCAGTGCAGTGTCAAGCAGAATGAGGATGGTGTCACTGAAACTCTTATGGTCATGCTTATTATCAGGCGGGCGACTTCTCTGTCTCATCACTACCAAACAAAAAAAATATGGCAAAGATAAAATAATATGTAACCATGCAACAACTACAAGTACTCCATAATATGTTTATATCTTTTCTTTATTTCCAGGCTAAGTTCAGCTGGTTTAATATACACATACTTTGGTGAAGAGGTAATACAACAGCTTGCACCTAAAGAAGTTCCATTAAATCGTGAAGATCTAAGAATTATTTACAAGAAGGTATATGAAGGATTTATTGAAGAAATTGATGCCATAGACAATGGTGTTCCAATGACTACTGAAGAACCAAAGTACAAGATTCGCACCCATTTGAGTCCCAGAGTTGGAAGGTTGAATCCAGCATGGAATGATAAACAAAATGTGGATTTGGATGAGGTAGAAATTTCTTTATTTTATTGCTACCTATTTGATTTTATAGTATTTAAAACATAGGTAAAACTAGATCCTGTTATAACATATTCATTAAACTAAATTTGAGGCATGCAGTTAAAATCTGAGAAAGTGTTTAAAGAAATGCAAGGCAATGCCAATATGATTAAGTACATTATATATTGTTTTGTATGTATCAAAATCAAAATGGTTTTGAAAATTTTTGTTATGTGAAGTGCAAGATTGCATGCCAGCTGTATACCCAAAGCCCTTTTAACTTTTTGTTTGAAGAGTTTGTGTTGGCCTGTTGATAGTTGACTAACTACCAATAGTAAGTGGTAATGAGATATTTTAAATAGTTGGTAGGACTTAAAAATATTTGTGTATGTTGTACTAACAAGTTTTGCTTTAAAATATTGGTGATATAATTATCATCTACATGTTGCTATACCACTTATGCGAAAAGCATGCATGCAGGTCGATAATATTTCTAGTCACAAGATTATTTATTATAACGAAACTAAGTCATATTATATATTTTTTTTATATAATATACACAACATACTGTCAACTAAACTATTCTCTCAGAAATTGGCAGTACAATGAAGTTGTTGCTATTCCTGGTGTGTCCAGCCTGGCAGATGATTGATGATGAGATCCTTTACCTCAATTTGATGAAGAACTGCATCATCATGCTCATATCCAGTTCAGCAGAACTTTTAAAGACCTTATTGTGGAACTTGTCTAGTTGTTTTCAGATCAACTACTTAACCCATTGGCATCGGCGATAATGATAACAATAGAATTCCATTCATAACTAGGACATAGTGGTCCTGACAATGCCAACTTATTAAAGCAATGTTGGCTCTGGTCACTGCTTGGATGGTTACTGATGATCGCTTCCATACTTCGGAGGGCATCTTAAATCCTGCGTCCTGGTTTTTGTCTTAGGATTGCAGTCATTGGGCTATGGTGGTGGCTTTTGTGCGGCCTGAAAACTCATTGAGAGTCTGTTCCCATTCTAGTATAAGCTGGTTTATCTTCCGAATTATAAATACTTAGCAATGGCTTTCAAAATTATCTTTGGACCTGTAGTGGTTTGTTTTTATTATTCATGCATATTTTTAAAGAATGTTTGTCATTCCATATTGTGGTCATATTGGCAATAGTTTGCGTGGTGGTAGGGCGAATGCCCGCCTGGCTAGCTACTACCCTCATGTATAGTATCTGTCACCAAAAACCTAACGGTGTTCCAGCAGCAGTCCTTGAGAGCCAGTAATTCTAGAATAGCCTGTACAACATTTTCGAGCACATCATCACTTACCGGTCAAGTGAGATAGTGGTCAGAGACTAGCCTATCAGCTATAACAAAATATCAGTCATGAATGTAGGTATATAAGAATATTGGCCAATACATTTAATTGATTGTATCTGAAAAAATACTGTACTGAACATGATGACGGAAATTACTTGAGTTGATGAACTATCAAAGTCAAGCGTGCTCATAAAAGAAAAAAAAAATTGACTGGAGAGTATTACTCCGATTTTGCAGAAGATCTAATTTCAGGGCTTCAGTTGAACTTATAAATGATTATTCTTTAGGTTTAAGATGTGACTTGCTGTGGAAGTAACAGTGTCACATTTATTTTTGCTGATAGTTAAGCCTTTGACCACAATCTCACCTGATGGTAAGTGATGATGTGGTCGAAGATGTTGTTCAGGCTAACCTAGAATTACTGGCTCTCAAGGACCGCTGCCGGAACACACCGTTAGGTGCTTGCTGACAGATTTTCTACTTGAGGGTGGTAGCTAGCCAGGCGGGCATTCACAAAATGCCCTTCCACCATGCGATATATTGTGCTAGAAGTTGTAGGCTGCTGTAGGTATGGCCAATAACAAAAATAAATACTGTGTTATTATGTAATATAATCGAAAAATATTTTCATTACAGATTTTCAAGAAAGCAATGGCACTTGTCAGCGAAGAATTTGACTATACAGTTAACTCCTTAATATCCATTTGGTTGCCAGCAAGAGACTATGTCAAATCAGCTATTGAGAGCCGAGATCAGATCCATAAGTCTGGCAATATTATTGAATTAAAAGAACCATTGCCTTGGAAGGATCACCTTTTTGATTTGGAACCTGAATTGAATTTGGAAAATGAGATCAAATATGTTATTTACAATGACAAACCCAATTCATGGAGGGTTCAAGCTGTACCTGTGAATGCGTCTAGTTTTGTCTCAAGGTGAATATTGCTTTCAAAATCAGATTTCCATTCACATATCAATCTTTATCGTCAAATGTTTGACATAAAAGAAGCAGTGATGGCTCAGTGGCATTGGCCATGGACTGCCGTACAGTCTATAGTTCGAATCCCGCCGTGGGCTTTAGTTTCACTGCATGGTGGAAGGGTATTTTGCGAATGCCTGCCTGGCTAGCGACCACCTTCAAGTAGAAAAACCGTCACCAAGCACCTAACAGTGTGTTCCGGCAGCAGTCCTTGAGAGCCAGTATAATTACAGGCACATGAGACCTTATAACTGTACGTCTCAGTGTGACGGGCACAGTGCTATTCGTCGACGCTGTATGCTATAGGCAGAGGTTAGCCCTTTTTTTGTTTTAATGTTGTTATGTTTGCAATAACGCCTGCTATGAGGATTACATTACAAATATACGATAGGAAAAATTAAAGTCATGTGCGGGATTCGAACCCGCGTCCATCCGCCCCTTTAGCAGGGGCATGCTCTAACCAATTGAGCTAACATGACATGACGTCATAACTCAAATCTTTCCTATCGTTCATTAACCATCGTATTGGGATTCGAATCCCGCACATGACTTAAAATTTTTCCTATAGGTATATTTGTAATTTTTTAATGTAATCCGCATAGCAGGCGTTATTGCAATCATAACAAAATTAAAATTATAAGGTTGCGTCATCATTTCCAAGTATAAATCCAATTGCAAAATTGGTCTGGTTTGTAATACAATGCAAGTGGTACTATAGATGTCGCTCCATCCTAATACGATGGTTAATGAACGATAGGAAAGATTTGAGTTTTGACGTCATGTCATGTTAGCTCAATTGGTTAGAGCATGCCCCGGCTAAAGGGTCGGATGGACGCGGGTTCGAATCCCGCACATGACTTAAATTTTTCCTATCGTATATTTGTAATTTTGTAGATGTTAGTCCTCTTAATATCAGGCTGGTCGCGGGTTAGTATATATTACTGAACTCAGTCAGATCTCATACTAAGCCTATAAGATTCAACATCAAATATCTCACATGCCAAATACTAAGCAGTTACACGCATACCATGTTCATGGTCTCTATGTGCTACATTCCTTTTATGCTGCTGGACAACAGCTAACATCTGCAAACAGCATGCAAGTGCATCTTGCACTTTTTTATATATTTTTAGTTGACAGGCTAGCCAATATCTCACCTGATGGTAAGTGTCAGATGAGATTGTGGTCAAAGGGTATCTATAAGCAATTAAAAAATAAAAACCATCCCCCTAATTTCGTGTCTACTCAAAATAGACATCTAGGCTCCATTTTATTTATCTTTGATACTAAGACAATCTTATTTTGTGTCAAAACTGTCATATGTTATAATGAGTATATAAGTCCGTTGATAACTTCATCCGGCGTGCCTTCTTTTCGGGGTTATTAACTACAAATATCCTTTATAACTATTTAATAAACTCAAATTAGTCTGTGATGATACAAAATATATTTTAGCAATAAATAAATACATATTTAATTGATGAGCATATAAAACATTGTGAAATATAAACAGCATCCTTAAAGTCGGAAACGGTAGTTGCCAACGCATGCTTGCCCGCCAAGAGCGTTGGAAGGCCGAAATATGTTGGGAAACTGAGCGAAGTATTGCACAGCTGTAAACCATGGGGGACACTGATTGTCGTCTGTCTATCACAGCTCTTAGTCGCGTGGTTCGTTAGTGCTCAACTTGTTTTCCGCACAATGAAGCAATGATGGCTGAGCTGTAATAGCTATGGGCTACCGCGCCGCAGTACCCTGATTTGATCCCCCCCGCCTGCTTGAGCTTCAACGCATGGTGGAAGGGCATTTTGCGATTGCCCGCCTGACTAGCGACCACCTTCAAGTAGAAAATCTGTTGACAAGCACCTAACGTTGTGTTCCGGCAGTAGTCCTTGAGAGCCATTGAAATTACAGGCACATGAGAATTAACAACTATGTCTCAAAGTGACGGGCGCAGTGTAATTCATGACTTGTGATGAAATGCATCTATTATAGGCAGAGGTTAGTCCGCTTAACATTAGGTGGGCCTCGAGCAGCGAGCTTGTTCCGTCACAATAACATAAAAAAAACACTGGTCACCCCTTTGGTCTCTTGCAGCAGGCAGTCGGCGTTAGTGGTTATAGCTATAGAGATATGGTAGCTTAATTGTCAGGCCTGAGGTATTTGCCAGCTCCCTATATTTTATCTGTTGCCTGGAACAACAGCTTCTAAGCTGTTAATTTTAACATTTCCCCCCATAATCTTACGCAAATAATATTACCCCGTAGTAGACAACAAACACAGGGTTAATTGTAAAGAACATCTAGGTTACAAAACATGCATATACTGTCCAAAATCACATCAAATCAAATTAAGTTAATCCTCAAGAACCACGCAAACTATTTAGTAATAACGTTGTATCTAATATAAAGTTTTTTTAATGCGTGATTGGTTAGCCTTTGACCACTATTTCACCTGGTGGTAAGTGATGATGTGGTCGAAGATGATGTTCCGGCTAACCTAGAGTTACTGGCTCTCAAGGACAGCTGCCGGAACACGCGGTTAGGTGCTTGGTGACAGATTTTTTACTTGAGGGTGGTAGCTGGCCAGGCTGGCATTCCCAAAATGCCCTACCATCATGCTATAACGACTGCCATCCTAAGACGACAGCCGGGACGGTTTAACGTGCTCTCCGATGCACGGGAGCGCTCAGTAGTAATGTCACTAGCGGTCACCCATCCAACTGATGACCGCGGCGGACGTTGCTTACCTTTGCTGATCTTTTAAGAACAGCTAAGCAAACTTCGCTACGAGCGTTTCAAAAGAAGAATATCTAAATCAAACATATATATATTTGAAATATTTAATTTGCTGTTTCAGAAAACCAATCCGGAAAGATTGGTGGGGCCTTCGAGATGAAACCCTGTCGGAAATATCGCATATCGACGGGTGCATCTTCTGCCACAGCAACGGTTTCATCGGAGGAAACACTTCTAGGAAAGGCGCTATCCAGATGGCTATTGCTAGCTTGCAAGCTGAATAATGTATGAGGATTGCCACCATCGTGAGGATTTTCTGTCTTGCATTCAGAACTTAATTTCCGCGTGTCGTGACATCTTACTACGGCATATCAGTGTTGGCGTTTATGTTAAGAATACATTTCTATCAGTGCAACTGCCATAAGAAATCGGCAAACAAATGACTAGATGCATACATCTCGCCTGGGTAACCTCAGAGGCTGGCAAATATGCCTAAATGCCATATTACGTCAGTTACTCGAATGTTTAAGATCGTTCATTACGTTTACATGTGTGTTTTACATAATAAATCATAATAGAATAAAAATTGATGTGAAGATCATTGTTTTACCAAGATATTTCTTTAGATGTAAGTAAGCATTATGAGAATAATATGTTTATGTAAGATTGATCATCGTGTATTAAGTGTAATTAGTCGAAGTTTGTAAAGATACTTCTAATAAGTTTCTGGCTGGTCAAATGCAGGGCGATGCATTAGACGTGGCAAAAATGTATCTTCGCCGAGATAGGAACAATTGTTTCTGGAACAGTTATATGTTCCGGAACAGTGATATGTTCCGGAACAGTGATATCTTCCGGAGCAGTGATATGTTCCGGAACAGTGATACGTTTCATTTGGAACACCAAAGTAACGATTCATATTGAATGATCCAGTCTCAAAATGCACCGCAATCAGTGAAATGATTCATTGTTTGTCTTGATCGTTTGTTTTATTACATAAAGTAATGAAATAAAATCGATTTCCCTTCATACTTAAACAGGCTTAGGACTGACAGCTAGTGTTAAAAGATTGTAAGTAATGTTTTAAAAACAGTATATTATGTATTATAGGTATTACAGCTGGCTGGCGTATTTACAAATCGATTTTATTTACAATGATTGTTTTATGTGCAAGTTCTTTGTACAAATTCTATGTACATGTTCTTTGTACAAGTTCTACGTACAAGTTCGATATACAAGTTATATACACCGAATATCTATATCCATTACCTACACATCCGTATTACAATTGAAAAAAAGTATGGATACTTTATCATCTTTCAGCGTTGTTCTTCGACTATTTAGCGTCAAGCCGGATTTCGAAAAGATTCGTTCACATGGAATTGACGGTGCCATTATACATAACCGTTTCATCACATAATTGTACAGAATTGGATATCTGTTGCCGCTCTTCCCACCATTTTAGATGATCGCCACTTCTATTAAGCATTTCATCTTCTAAATATTTGTCTAGCTCCTTGATGCCGGCAGCTGTTTGATTTTGAGGAATGGCAATGTTCAGTTCATCGTCGAACTCCTCCCATACTGATGATGATGTTGTTGGTGTTGCTATTTCTGATATTGTTGGAGAGGCAGAGACGGTAATTAATGGCGCATCTTGAAGTCTGACTGATGCTAATCTTCTTTTCATGTTGGAAATTGGAGTATCATATGGTTTAATGTCTTTAAACCCGAGCTTTTTGAACCGAAGATACAAAACTATTGCTTCTGCATATAGGCTGTTATTTTCAATGTTTTGAAATCTCAGGACCAGCTGTTGCTTTAATGTACAAAGAAGCGAAATTATTTCCGATGACGATTGACTTCTAGTTTCTGCGTCGATGTGTTTATTGAAATGACGAATTATTATCTTGCATAGTACACTTTCGATATGGACATACATTTTTCGGAACATATTTCCGTCGTAATATTATTAAATATTTCTAACACTGTTATGGCCTTTTCCAGGATTTTCCAATAATCAGAAGTCAATGTTTGGAGATCACTCCCAAGTATGGCCATCTTAGAAACAATAGCTTCTTTCATAGCGGAAAATCGAAACAACATATTGATATAACAATTATACAAGATACAAGAATTCCATCGTGTGATGACGTCTTGTTTTAGCTTCAAATTAGGAAGTCCCATTTGCTGCAGAATTTCCTCTAATTTGGCCAGTCCTGATGAGCTTCTTTTGAAAAACTCTACAATTGCTTTCACTTTCGTTAGAACTTCTTTCTGTGTATCAAGACTAGCTTGCACAACCAAATTTATAGAATGTGCAAAACATCCAATATGCCTCCAACCGCCTTTTTTAATTGCAGCGACTATATTGTCCGCATTATTGCTGACTATTGCCACTACTTTGTGTAGTATCTTCCATTCTTCCAATTTTTGTTTAAGACTTTTGCACAGATTTTATGCCGTGTGCCTTTCTGAAAATGGGAAACAGCCTAATAGGTAGTTTTTCATGTTCTCGCTGGAGTCCAAGTAATGAGCCGATATCGAAATAAACCTCACGTTATTTATTGATGTCCACGAATCAGTCGGCAAACAAATAGCCCAAGCGGAATTTATGTCAATTTGAATTTTTTCGTAGCATTCCTAGTAACCTTTTAGCAAGAGGATATTTTAAAAAAATTACAAAAAAAAACGAAGTTTCGTTAAGAATCATTCGTTTTCAAAGTATTTGTTGTATATTATTACAATAATCTTTAAATTATAACAAATAATACTTAGGTATAATTAAGATAATTTGAAAGTAACGTTGTTAGAGTTACATAATTAAGTTGAGTAACTTATGTATGTACATATTTAACTTGTATACTGTTTTTCGGTACACTATCTGTTCAATGTTGGCAAGACCTGGCGATGGTTAGGTGTTTCCTAACCGCTAATTTTTGATGTAGAAGGGCCAGTCCCAGGATATGACTAATGCTCTTTCAGTGTAATGACTCCTACGATGCCTTTACATATTTTGGATGGAATCCTCTATGTATCCGTCTACAACCGCATTGGGCTTCCAGTCTCCATGGCGCTTAAGGGAGATCAGCTCCTGAAGCGGCCAAAAGTGTAGCTAAAGTTCGTCGGAAACAATGACCCGTGTACGACAGGGGTTCTGGTAGTTCAAGAAATGTTGCTATTTCTCGTGGGGTACTGCCAATTTTATTAGCACATAGGCTGTCTGACACACTTTCCGTTGCGATATTGTAGAAAAAATCGATTGATTGGAGTTAGGCGGGCGTAAAGGCTTGATATTTCTCAACAATTGTTACGTATTCGATAATGACGAAGTTGCGGTCTCTTTTCGTCTTTAGGTAAATTAACTAATAGTAAGTCATCTGAATGTTTCTCAATGTTTTTGACATTAAGTTGTGTTAGTTCATTAGTTCGACATGCTCCGTTTATACCAATAATAAGAACAACCTGTAACGTAAAAAGTATTGTAGAAGATAAATTAATACAATTAATATGCATGCATAATTAAATTATGCCTATCACCATCTACTTAGTATGTATTAGACTATGTTAAGTAGTTGATTAATATTACTTAGTAGATACTGAATGTGCAACTCACTTACTTTTGCCGCCAAATATACGGAATCAGGTGCTTCGTTAAGAAACTTCTATTTCAGATGCTGTGTAACCTGTGATTTTTTGGTTGTAGACCTGATGAGGCTCTTTTTAATAATGCCACTAATTTAGATTAGGTTTCGATATGTATGTCTTTTTCATGTTTATTGTTGCTTTTAGCATTGAATACGTATTCCATAGAGTGCTTGATGTCTTGGCTCGGATAATTCAATAAAATATGCCAGCAAAACTTCCAAAACAAAAACTTTTCAAACTTCCTCATCGCTTGAATTTTAGGGTTTTCACTTGTTTTCAAGTGTCTTGTTTTTAACGTAAGATTTTAACAATATGACGTGAAAAGGATAGGAATAGGAATTTATCGCTTAATTTATGAAAACTTTTGTAGCACGCCAGGTGGCATGCCGGTAGGACACGCCGTAAACTTTATCTACAGGCCGTGTGGTCCGCTGCGACCCGACGAATTCAAATATATATATTAGCTTTGGCTTGCCTGATATGGAGTCAAAAACAACTGTATCGAATAGTGTATTTAAAAACCTACCTACTAAAAAAATACGAGAAAAATTGTACTCAATTGCCATGACCGTTCAGTGGGTAATGTGATTAAGAAAAACTAGTTTCCTAAGAGGATGTTTATTTATATTGTACTCAAATAAAGTAAAAAAATTAAATTTCAAAAGAAGCAAACATTGGACCCATCAAACAATAAATTATTGTTTTACATGAAAACAAAAGATCTATAGCTAGTTTCTGAAACCAACGAATACTTTTTCGGACAGGACTTGAATAACTTGCTAATTGATCTGACAAATCAATGGAGCACTTGTGTTTATTGTATTCCGATATGGCAATACCTTTTTGTTTGGGTTCCTTTTGCTCTTGACAGTTACAAAATCATTGGAATGTTTTGTGGATAGTTCCAAAACGTCACGTTTATCCTTCTACTTGAATACAGGAATGCCATTATTGTTTTGTGATGCAACCATTTTACCTCTTTTCAGATTTTCTTGTATGACTTCTTTTGGCAATCCCTTCCGGTTTTTGCGTAGAGTTCCTATTAGATGTGTGTTGTTTGCCAATAAGTTTTCCGCTAGGTCGACGCTGGTGTAAAAAAATATCTGTTAGCACACTCCTGCCTTCGCCTAGGTATGGTTGACAAAGCTTCATAACTACATTTGTAGCCATTTTGTCTTGCCTCACAGCCATTTTGCCGTCATAAATGATGAGATCATGAGTGTAACCATCATCATCGAATAGCTTGAATTTTTTTATCTCATATTTGTGTCGTTTACCTGGAATATATTGCATAAACAATATGCGTCCCCTAAAAGCAACCATGCTTTCTTCCACAGTGACATATTCGCCCGGTGTTTTCGAATATTGAAATCCTTTTTTTAGTAGAACCACTAAACGCCTAATTTTTATTAATCGGTCAGCATAATTGGATCCTACGAAGATGGTATCTTAAAAAATTCCAACATCTGAGCATCAACTCGAATCTGTTCCTGGTCATAGTTTGGCGAGTTACTTGGTTTTCGTCGATTATATTATTACTCCGATAATCAGTTATTTTAGGTTTTTTTAAGTCCCATGTAAACAAATAGGCCAAGGAACTTCAACATTTCTTCAGAAGTGCAGTCTATCCATTTAGCGATTCTAATGTTGCTTGTGACAACATTGAGAACCGTTGTTGGCGTATGAATTTGTAATTTGTACCATTAGATTTATAATTTCGTCGGTAAGAAATAATCGGAAAATATCCAATTCCGTTTCACAGTTACTAGGAACATTGATACCTGGTTGTACTACTTCCAGACATTGCTGGTATCTTTAAAACCATTCTACCAAAACAAAAATAGCCCTGTCAGGAGGATTTTGTCAAAATAAAAACCGCTCAAGGAATGACCTTGTCACATATGATATTAAGTACTCGCGTGAACGCACTTGCACTTATCTTGCATCCGAATGGAAGTCGCTTCATCTGATATTGACCTGACCTTGGAGGAAGAACCTGGAGTTGAAACACGGTCTGCTAACAGTAGGTAAATATGTGTGGTAGTAGCCTTGTTAAATATCTAATTTATATTTTTTTTGTACATAGCGCCTGCGATAGAATCCAAAATGTCTGATATTTGGAAGAGGAAATTTGTCGTAAATTCTTTCATTCAACTTTCTATAATCAACTACCAATCTCCATTTCTTATTTCTATGCACGTCAGCCTTTATTGATACTACGAGTATAAATATATATAGTGGACTAGACCACTCGCTCGAAAAATGAACTTATTTATTTCATCTCGTTGAGCAAAAGGTATTCAATTAAGGTTTTGTATTTAATGGTTTCTCACATTAACCATTGCAAAATAATTTTATTGTCGTAAAGGTTTGTTGCAGTCAGTTTGTCATTGAGTAAGTAAAAAACATCGGCAAACTTTGCACTAATGTTTATATCGATGACCTCTCTTCTTGTTGTAAATTATCTAGTTTCAGCAGCGGCAATACTATCAACTTCAATATCGCTTTCACCAAAAGTACATATGTCAGTACATTCACATCCGGTCTAAAAAAACTTAATGAAACTTCCTGCTTTCGTGTACCTATTTAAAATTGGTACGCATATCTTACCTTGACAAGGTTTCGAAATTGTACCTTCCAAAACCCTCCGTCACATAAAATGCTCTGGAGAATCTCGCAATCTTATTTCACACTACTTCTAATGTAAAAAAGTATTTTACATCTGAGTGGTATTTTACATACTATGATAAACTTGAAGTTGTTAAGTACAAAATTACACATAGTTATCGTGTTTTCTTCAAAATCCAGACTATATTTAAACTTTTTCAGGAAATCACGGCATATATTCCATCTGTATTACATACAGATGATACGCATTTTCAATGATGTAAAATTTATTTGGATATTCGCGATTCACACAGCATAATGTTGCATAATGATAAAAATCAACTCCATTTTAACTATACAAAATGTCAAGTATTTTCCATCTCTAGACTACACGAACCAATAAACTATAAATACCAACTCGCTGATACAACAATGGAACGCGTAGATAAGATTAAGGACCTGGGATTGACACTGGACACCCAAATCAACTTCAGAGACCATATTACTAACATCTGTAAGCAAGCTTACAAAATGTTAGGTTTTATTATGCGTGCTTCCTATAATTTTAAAAATATTAATGCTCCGCTTGCACTGTATACAGCATATGTGCGCAGTAGATTAGAGTACAACTCAATTGTATGGGATCCCTACGAAACTAAGTATTCTATCATGATTGAGAAGATACAGCGCAAATTTGCTAGGTACATCTATAAAAAAATGTACGGATACTACCCGTACATGTTTCCATCTCTTTTTGTAACTGGTATGGTCGGGCTATACACCCTAGAACTCAGACGTAGGATGCTTCTCGTCATGCATTATTATCAAGTGGCTCATAACAAAGTTGATAATCCGGTAGCCCTAGAGCAGCTGGGGCTGTTTGTTCCGCCGCACTTTGGTCGCGGTGCTAACACTGAGCACGGTCCGCGGCGCCTCCGCCAACTGTTTGCCATGCCAACTGATCTGCACACTGTTCGTGGTAAGAATGCACCCACAGCTAGAGTAGTCACGTTGCTCAACGATATGTTAGCTCAACATCCAGAGATTGACATATTTTATGATACCTATTATATATTTCGACAGAATGTTATTAATTACCTCAGTGGTTTGTCTATGTAATGTGTTGGACTTCATGTCTGTGAATTACATGTGAGAATGAATAAATAAATAAATAAATAAATAAATAAATAAATAATGGTTTGTTCCACCGATTTCTGTTACGTCCGTGCTATTCTTGTGTATGGGAAGCTTCCATCGCCCTTCAGTCTTGTATCTCACGGCACTAAGCGTTGCGCCTGTATCTAATAACCAATTATAAGAATTGTTCGAATCTGATAACTGGATGGAATTGGTTTTCATATGCGAATATAAAATTAAGCTTGAAAAAATGTTGCCAAATTTTCCACTGCTTGATTTCCATCTGATGAGTGACTAGTTTGGTCGGTCATAAAGTGCACATTTTGACCATTATACCGTTGGAAATTTCCGTAGGAAGCGCCACAACCTTGACCAAGCTCTACAATTAGAAATGTTATGATTGGCTCCGTTCGATGAGAATGAGCCCCTTTGGACGTAGTTATGCCCTCGGCCACGTCCTCTTGCATTGTATGTTTGGTGGCCTCGCCAACCTTGAAATCGATAAGAATAACTGTAAAATTCTCACCATGCTTCTTCTGTGTTACTAACTTTGACTCATGCACTTGTCCACAAAGCGTTGTCAGTTTCATCTCTGGTTCTAATAACTTCTGAACGCTGAATAATTGCGAGCTGCTAAAGTGGTACATATTTTTTTAATACGTAATACCGTAATAAATCTTTGTAGATCACGGTACTGGCACACAGGAAGATCCACCTTATTTTAAATCCCAATAAAACATAACGTTTTAAATGTTTGTCGAAAACAACTATTAATAATATTGTAATGTTTTATTATCGTTCTACGATTATTATTTTTTCACCTGAAATTATATAAAAGTATTTTTTTGGAAACCTTCGTGGACCTAGTTACAGGCACAGTCCCTTACTAATGCCCGTTTATGACCGTTACTCAAAATCTACTCAATATTTCTACAAAATAATTCACAAATCACGTTTGATAGATTCAAATAAAAGTTATTTAACCTAAATTTTAGACATATTACAAAAAAATTGCACACACTACCATACTAGGATCTTTAAAAAAGCTATCAACAACTGCGTCTAGATATTATGGTGTTCGTTCCTTGTAATCTATCTTTCTACCAAGAAATTTAAATTTGGCACAAATTCAGCAATTATGGAAACACGTTCTCCTCCTATTAAGAGTCCGTAAGAGGTAAATTTGGTATTCCGTCTATCCAGACAAAGATTTACTTGGTTTAGTTCTCAATCCTTTAGTCCATGCACAGAACTCATCCACCTCTCGTAAAAGTTCTTGACATTGTTTTGGGTTACGTGTCAGTATTGCAAGGTCGTCAGCAAAAGCTAATATGGATTCTGTGTTGTTCTGCCGTCCTTTAAACTTTCCGCTAGTCGAGTATTGTGTTCCAGGCATCCAGAAATTCCTGAATCAGACAAGAAAAACAAAAAATAGCCGTAAAAGTAAAATTATGCATATCAGGGCTACATTACGTACTTAAAAGCTTTTTATTTTATTTCGAATAAACAATATTTGAAAGATTTTAAATTAAATTAATAAATCTTTTTTATCCAAATATAATAATAAAATAAGAGTAGGTACTAATGAGACACTTGAGATTGCATGTTCTGTACCAGTTGGTGTATTCTAGGTTCTGTTTTTGCCAAAGCTATCATTAGGTCGTTATCAACATCAAGACGATTTCGCTGTTTAGTTTTTATTAAAACAAGATCAGTAAAGCCTGTCTCACGCAAGTAAGTTGAAGAAAAAGGAACTAGTACTCGTAAACCAAGAGAGCCAAGTTTAGAATTAACAATCTTTTGATACAAAATTTCTCCAATGCCAAAATGCGGATAACATCTTTCATGGACGAATCAGCCTTCGTTTCTAGAAATTCTTTCTGAACTTCTTCTGGTAACACATCGTCAACAAATGGATTTCTTGTCTTGTGCCATATTGATGACTGAATCGATGTCTCGATAGTATCGGCGAAATTCGTTTTCTTCTTCTTTCGCGCTTGCTAGTGAGCTTTTTTATGTCAGCTTTCAAATTTGCGTCCACTTTGTTATTTTTAATTGCTCTAGACAGCCGAGAAATAGATATAACATTCTCAGAACACAATTTTTGATTCCAAAGTTTTAGCTTTGCTATGAACTCCTGAATATAATCATAATTGCTTATTATAGTGCCGTTTCTACCCTGAAGTTTCAGTTTATATTTAAGTTTATTATAGTTAAGCTCATTCAAGGCACCAAATATGTCAGTTAAATAAGCCAACCTCCATTGAAATGTGTCATCTTTGAACATTGTGAGAAAATCGTGTTTTTCTTTGAACTAAAGAAAAATAACTACCTCTTCTTTTAATTCATAAAGTAAAGTAGCTATGCATAAGTGCGATAATGCTAGCGACATTTATAGTTTTTTTTTTGTCACAGTAACATTTAGTTTGTATAATTTATATTAGTTTATATTAAATGTTGTAAGGGACTAAAAAAAAATTAGATCAAGTGATACAAGTTCATAAATTATAAACATAAGACGTTTCACGTTTTAATATGTTTGAGTTTCTGTTCAGAAATTGTTTGAGCCAATTTTTCCAGAAGAGCATTTATTTTCGTTGTAATAGTTTTTGATGCCATTTTTTCGAAAAACATATAAGGTTGCTGTCGTGTCCTCTTAGGTGTGAGAGGAATGCCCGTTTAGTTAGTTTGCGATGGCTTCCATTAAACCGCACTGTCAATGGTGACTTGTGAATTCAAATGAGTAGCTTTCATTATTGACCCACAATCATAGGAACATTAATTACACAAATGATTTCTTCAGGAGACATATAGAGATACCTTGGTCAACCCTAACCTTGCAATGTTTATATGTGGAATAAATGCTTCTATAATATAATATTAGGCAATGATGAAGATTTTATAAAACCATTGTTAGAAATAGCTGAGTGGAAATCTATGGTGATTCGATTGTGATGACGCCTACTCGTATAACAGAACCACATAAAAAAATATATAATTATCCATACAGTAAAAGGTACAGAAAAACTCAACAATAACCGGAACGACCACACAACAACCTGGAACAGATAAAATACATGCATGAAAAGTAATTTCATATTCATTTATTCTATAATCATTCAATTTCATATTAATTGTATGAATGACTCTTTTGAAAGTGGTTAGATCTCACCTATGGGTGTAGACAGAATGTTTAAAAATGACTTCGATTGTGTGTTCTTGGCCTGTCGTCAAAACATATTTTGTCGCCGCTCATTTTATCTCGTTTTTATTTCAGGTAATTTCGCATAGTCCATCTAGGAATTTTATATATATTTGCGGCATGTCGTTGGGATAGACGCTTGCTTGCAATGTCTCGTAAGGCTTTTTTTTAAATCCATTGCAGTCAGAAGCTCGTTTTATTCTTACGTTTTGCTGCTTTTTGCAGCACAAAGCTGGGTTGTAAATTAAGACGACAAGGGGTGTTGATGTCAAACATTTCAGTCCCACCATACCCAAAAAGCGGCGCTAAACTAATTACAAGTGACAAAGACATATGAACAACATGTCATAAAAGCAAGGATGTTCTTAATATCTGGAGTTAAAAAAAAACAAGTAGATTTGTTTCAATAGAGTCCCTTAATGTCGTAAATCCCATGTCTTCTATTTAATCTGAGACAATGAATCTTTGCCATAAGCATTCCAGTTCTTCATAATATCACAGATATTTTTTGTATATCGATCTCAGGTAGACTTAAGTCGCATTTAGTTCCTCATAATGATTTGTTAAACCGGAGATATTTTCTATAAAATACTTTAAAGTTATATGCACTCTTATGTAAAACCTAGACAGAATATTGTCCATGACATAACCAGATTAGTGGGAAACAAATAAGGTTGACTGTTCTTAACGATTATTGTCAGTTCCTTCTCCATAAACAATTCATCGGAGAGAATATGAAACTCCAACAGGATATTTTACCGCTCTGTAATTGACTTTTTATATGTCCTGTTCTATTCTTAAAATAATCTAAGGTTGTCCCAACCTCCATATCTGTCCCATGATAACTCTTGTGGTGTAATGTTACGTTCCACAATGCAGCTTCAAGAATAACGTTCATTTCTAATTGTGAATCCGGCAGTGGAATTTTTTACTTGCACCTGTTTATTGTATCTTCAACGAGTTGCCAGTAGCAATCTTCATACTCATCATAAGCCTTGACTCCATTAAATTGAATGTTGAGAAAACTCTTAAGTCTCTTATGTCGGAGACAATAAAATGTATCATGCTGGAGTAGCAACTTAACACAATCATCATTAATCAGAGAAAACAAATCTTATCTTATACAGGGTGATTGGAAGGTGGGTGCAAAGCTATGAGGCGAAGGTAGTGTGGACCATTTAAGCCATAGTTGTCTTAGACGAAGTCTGACTATTTCTCTTTTACCAATTTTTTATGATTTTTTGAGAAAAAAATCCCAATATTTGACAGTTAATGGCTATTAATTTCCAGTTTCAACGGCAGTTGTTTTTTGTTTAATTTAATTGTATTTAAGCTATGTGCAAGCAATCTTACAAAACATGTTCTAGGCATCTGAGTCATGAGAATTTTTTTACAGACATTTTAAATTTAGCGGAAATTTTCAACGATTTAAGAAAACCGTTTTCGACGTCATTAGATCAAAAAAAAACAAAGGGGGTTTTATTTGTTCAAACCTTTTTGAAAACATGTTTGGTTATTACTCTTTTTATTGAGGTATCATTTAGGCGGATACCTCACAAATTATTGAAATTAGGATCTACAAACGTAATTAAGGAAGAAAAATAAAAATTGTTGAATAACTAATTAAAACAACATTTTAATTGAAATCATTTTAATTGCTGTTCAAAATGACTGCCCCGATTTCTAACACATGAACGGGCTCGTCGTCTCACTTCTGTTGTTGTTGTTTTCAACATCATCTCCAGCTTCATAGTTTGAAAAGCTGAATTTATTCTCTCAATTAACTCTTCTTTTGTGTTTATTTCTACACTTGTATAAACTAATTCATTGGCCCGATCCCACAAGAAAAAGTCTAATGGGGTCAGATCTGATGACCGAACGGGCCAAGGGAAGGTCCCATCTCTACCGATCCAGCTATTAGGGAATCAATCGTTAAGGTGTTCCCTTACATTTAATATCCAATGCGCTGGACAGTCGTCTTGCTGACAGATGATTTCTCGCTCTGTCTCAAATATCAGGGCACCGGATTCCTCTACAAGCATTGCAAGATCATTTTGTAGAAATTCCACATAGTTGTTACCATTCAAAGTATTTGGTAAGATGTTGTACCCTATCAAAGTTCTGCCAATTACTCCAGCCCACACATTGACTGAAAATTTCCTCTGTACCGTCACCTGCTTTTCCAGTGTGGATTGCTGCCCTTGTTGGTCCATTGATAGAGGTTGTGAAAGTTTGTTATACCCTCTCTAGAAAATTTGCTTTCATCCATCCACAATATTGTTTTTAAAAATCACGCATCTTCAATGTCTCTTTTGAAGTGGAAACGGCAGAATTGAATCCTTGTATGGGGATCTTGCTCTTCCAAATGTTGCACACCTGTGCCATTTAACGGACACTTAATTTTGGTTGAAACGTCATTTTGGTGCATTGTACTCCACACTTTCCATTGTGAAAGGTTTCGAGCTACTACTCTAGTGCTGGTACAAGGATCCGCTTGGAATGCTGCCATAATCTCTTCCTCGACTTAAGGATTGTGTCTGCCTGGGTTGACTCCAGGTTCCACGGCGTGTATCCCAACTTCAGCAAGCCGACGAAATGTGTTGTAAAAGACTCGGACATTCGGTAATCTGCGATTTGGATAACGCTCTGGCAAGACAGCAGACGGCAATGGATCTGTCGCGCCTAAGATCCATTGCCGTCTGCTCTGCCATACATAAAAACGATATCCGCATATTTTTCATTGGAAAAAGTAGCCATAGTCACATCACAATTAATAAAACAGCGTAGGAGCGCACTAAATGTCAACTCAGAAAAACACATTAATTCAAAATCAAAACGTGCAGGAGCGCAAAGCTAAGACTAAGGCTACGACTGAACACGGTGAAACAGAAATTTCCAATTACAAACGATATCAATTAACATATGCAGGAGCACTCAGGGCTACAACTGTACACGGTGAATTGCAAATCAATACGAATAAGAAAATAACACCCAGTCACAAAGACAGCTGTTTCTTGACTAAACTTACATTACTACTTAAATACAATTAAAGGCAACTGCCTTTGAAACTGGCAATTATTAGCCAGTAACTGTCAATATTGGGTTTTTTCTCCAAAAATCATAAAAAAATTATAGCAGATAAATAGTCTTCGTCTAAGACAACTCTGCTTAAATTTTTCTAAATGGTCCACACTACCTTCGCCTCACAGCTTTGCACCCACCTTTCAATCACACTGTATTTGTAATTTTGTAATGTAATCCGCATAGCAGGCGTTATTGCAAACATAACAATATTAAAAGTACTCAGAGAGTTTAAGTGACCTTCAAAATGACATCTTTGTTTATCATCTATAATTATGTCTTATGATTCCCGTGGGGTGCGGGTTAGAATGTCACCCCCACATTTCTACCTCTGGGTGTAAAAGGAGACTAAAGGTAAAATACCGGAAGGTGAGCAGCAGCGCCTTCCAAGGCACTGATATCTTAAACTGCGATCCCCAAGACGCCTGCCAAGCGTGGGGATTATGGCAAACCCCCCGTAAATAGGGGAAGCTGTGTTCAGCAGTGGACAATGCGGCTAAATAAGTAAATGTTCTCACGACAAAAAATAATTAAGATGGTTTTTAAGTTGAGGCATACATTACTTTTGTATATTTTTTTAGCTCTTTTAATATGACCACGATAAACTTTTATTATTATTGGTTCATATAATCATGATGTTTTTGATTTCACATTTTAATATTATGATAATGAGTTTACTTCGGAAACTCCGGTTGCGTAATACTCAAACTAGAATGTTCTAGAACGCTCTCGTTCGTGACCGACCGCAAATAAGTTTCGAATCCGGCCATCTTTAGCATTATCAATACCCGGATAGCTTTAATTATTGAGCCACAATCATAGGAAATTTTAATTTCACAAATGATTTCTTCAAGAGACATAGAGATACTCTATAATCTAAATAAGGTGTTGCAAGAAATATGCAACTAGGCGAGTTGCGGTGATGACGCTCCCAAATAGGAGAAATCATTTTCTTGTGAGATTGGTACAGTATTAATGGATTTTATCTTAAAGTTCTTTAACCCCAACCGGAAACACCAAACAACCGCTGGATCAGACAAAATACAAACTATAAAAGTATTTTCATTTATCAGGTAATTTCACAAAGTACGCCTAGGAGTTTTAAATGTATTTGCTGCCTGTCGTTGGGACAGACGTTTGTTTGCAATGTCAATTGCAATTTAGGCCTTTTTTAACCCTTAAATGGACGATTTTTGTTTCACGTTTTAATTAAAATATTTGTGTTATAGACATGTATTACTGTCTAGGAAAAATGAGTAAAAAAAATCTAGACATGAATTTACTATACATTTTTTGCAATAATGTGAGTGTTGTTTATAAACTACATTGCGCATTCATTGAGATTTTGCAAGTATGGGTAAAATAAGAGTGGATATTGTTTTTGATATGTATTTATTTATTCTTCATTATGATATTTATAAAAACAATTGCTTTTTTTCGTATCACATAAAGGTACACGACATTTTTGGCACATTTTGAATGTAAAGCCTGAACATTTTGGGAATTTGCACCTCTGCTGCTTATCCAGCCAAACTGCCCAATGACATGTCTGATCCAATCTGAAGTCTTTCAAAGGAATTGCTTGAGCTGGTCCTCGGAACTTCTTCATTACAAGTTCTCTTTGTATTGTGCTCCCACTAGGTCGACCACGTTTAGCGCCATTTGCAGGTAGACCCAATTTGCAGAGGGTTTCAGCAAGTTCTAGTCTGAATGTCCCCAAATTGAGATGTTGATCATTTCCTTTTATATTATTTACCTTCTTGAACATAACCCATGAATTTATAACTGCGAGGTCCAGGAAATGATAAAATAAGCGCATGGTCCACTTGCGGCTCTTCATTGTGATGTGATAACGACCTATAAATGAATCTAATAAGTCCACGCCTCCCATGTGGGCATTGTATTCCTTGATGACTTTGGGGCATGGAATAGCAACTCTCTCTTTCTTCGATTTATCAAAGCGTGTGACTGTGGTTACTGGTTCTGCTCCTACGTCAGTGGAAAGAAGGTTAACGGGCTTGTTATCTTTCCACACAACAGCACTTACGTCACTATCATCCACAGTCGCCATGTTTTCCTCATAGAATCCTCTGGGTACGTTCTTTTTCATTATAGTGTTTTTTCAGGCAATTTGCAGTTTCTCAATCGGTTTACTCTTACTGTTACCCAGTGAGAAAAATCCTTCCTTAGCTAAATAGGTGACGAGAGGCACAGAAGTATAAAAATAATCGAAGTATATAATGTGATTCACATTGCGTGGTACCATTCTAGCTAACCTGACGACTGTATTGCCAGACTCTCCCAAATCTGGCTCACCGGGTAAGATGTTATTTTTGGAGCCCCCTCCACTGTAAACCTCAAATCTATGAGCATATCCTTGTAGACTGCAGATGAGATATAGTTTGAACCCCCACTTGTGGGGTTTATTGGGCATGTATTGTTTTATGTAATGGCTCATTTTGGTTGCACACATCTGCTCGTCTATGGAAAGCCTTCGGTCTAAGGGAACCTTCATAAACTGGCAGTTGAGCGTTTCCTCAAGAGGTCTTATTTTGAATATCCTGTCATAGTCTGGATGATCTTTGGGTAAGCATAGCGTATCGTCGGCAAAATGGAGAGTGGATCTTATTTTTTCAAATTTTTTTAAGAGCATAGTATTTTTTATGTGATCATAACCAAATTTTTCACTCCAGTAAGCCCTGGTGTTTGGAAATTTTATAACTGAGGTGTAAATCAGAATGCCTAGGAATTTATTTAGGATATTTTCATTTATAATTTCAGGAGTGGAGATTTGTTTCTGGGCTGCGTATAAGTTACTTTGTTCTACAATTTGCTTTTTTAGATCTGATGTAAAATAAAATGAAAAAATATCATACGGTGTGTTACAAAACATCAATGCTTCCGTTATCTGAGTTTCTCCCCTAAAAATAAGGCTGTCTTCAGCAGTAACAAGATTCCGATTTCGACAAACCAGAGGTCGTTTAGAAATCCTTTGTGATCTATTCTGGGGTGCTGCTTCTTCGGCTTCCAAAATAGGAGGGTCTGGCATATTTTCATCGTTTTCGATTACGACAGGAGGATCAGCATCCACTTCATCAGACTGGGCATTCTCACCTTCTTCACTATTTTCAAGGTCTCGAAGAACATCTCGAGCTGTTTGATAATAGTGACCTTCATCCTCTGCTTCGGAGTCTGACCCGTCTAAGCCATCTTCTGAATCTTCAAGAGGTTCTAAATACTTTGTAATTTCGCTTTCTAGTAATCGCGGCATGCTGAAAAGCAAAATAAAAATCCTCACCAAACATGCATTTATTTAGCAGGCAATGCGCATTGTAGTTTTCCTACAACATACCAGATTTCGCCTAATTCGACAGTAGCATCAAGTGATTTACAATGTTTTACAACATGAACATGTAATTGAAGATATAATCAAGCAAATAAAAATATGTTATATACTTACATTATATTTTATCAAAGTCCGAACACAGCTACAAAACTTAGTTTCGCGCCACTAGAAAAGTTTTCTTCAAAGTGACATTAAATTTGACATTAACTTATTTTCAATGCAAAAAAGTACAAAATTCGTTCAGAAATAAGAACTAGTTGTCAAAATTAACAAAAAATTAAAAGAAGGTCAATTTTATCTGTGATGTTTAGTATGTTGTTTTTTTTTTTTTTTTTTTTTTTTAGCTGTATAGCTTAGCTTTTGCTTGGCGACAGATTTTCTACTTGAGGTTGGTAGCTAGCCAGGCGAGCATTCGCAAAATGCCCTACCACCATGCTATAACGACTGCCATTAAGAACATCTAAGTAAACTTCGCTACGAGCGCTTCAAAAACAACATTGTCCATTTAAGGGTTAAATCCCACGCAGTCTAAAAGGCTTTTTTTTATCTTAGGTTGTGCAGCACAAAGCTGGTTTGTAAATTAAGACGACAAGGGGTGTTGATATCATACGTTTCAGGCCAATCGTTCCACCCAAAATGCGGCGCTAAACTAAATAACAAGTGACACATACCAAGCGAACCCTAGCATGTAATGTCACGGGGCTGCGTCTAGGTATGATAAATGAGACAGCAGATCCGTGAACACAAAATGTATTTAGTTAAGTAGTGCTCCAGCATCCGGTGTCATCTGATGCCAGTGGTGGCCATCTAATTCACTCGTATGCAATTGTACCAACCAGTCACCAGCTTGGTGTTACGGTGGATATAGGACCCTCCAACGTGTATGAATGGCAATGGCATTAAGGCCAGGCCTTCTTAATGTGGAACAACGACAACAGCAGATGGAAAGTACTGTGTAGGTAACGGGAGATGCCGTGTATGTCCAATCAGATACGGAGATGACAATATATGCGAAAAGATTTTAGATGAATATAAAATGTTTTTTTAATAATAGGGGTTAAAGTATGAAATTGCTGTTTTATTGTTAGGTACTCCGAGTTGACATAGAACCTTCATGGTTTGAGGTTTTTGAGTGAAATTTTTACCACGCAGTACCTATGGGGTTATTCTTTTAAAAAATGTGCCACATTCGATTATTGACGTTAAAGTTGTTTTTTTTTATTCAGCTTAGACATGAAAGATTGATACTTCGATAATTCAAGTGATTTTTGAATACGAGTTCCAACGCGGAACTAATATGGCAGAAACAACTCAATGTTGCGTTTGGAGAGGGGACTGCTAATGAACGCACCGTGCGATTTTGGTTGAAACGCATTCGTGATGGAAACTTTGATTTGAAGAAAGAACCACGTGGAAGACCGCCCACACAGGTGAATAACAATGAATTGAAAGAGATGGTGGAAGCCGATTCGAGCCAAACTACCCAGAAATCAGTGGCATAGTATGACGTTATCTTACCAATAATATTGACTTACTTTCGACAAGCCAATATAATAAAAAAATATGATAAATGGGTGCCTCATGAGTTGACTTATCTGAAAACGCGTGTTGAAACTTGTGTTGCCTTGTTGAAATGATACATTAATGAAGGAATATTGGATCGAATTGTGACATGTGATGAAAAGTTGATTCTTTTCGATAACCGTAAGCGAAAAATACAATGGATGACCCCAGGTCAAACGCCGCAACAGTGTAAAGCAAAGCTTACCAATATAATGGTAATGGTAACTGTTTGGTGGTCTCAGCATGGTGTTATTCACTATAGCTTTCTCTGATCTGGTCAAGCAATAACGGC
This sequence comes from Plagodis pulveraria, assembly GCA_963890685.1. NCBI lineage: Eukaryota > Metazoa > Arthropoda > Insecta > Lepidoptera > Geometridae > Plagodis > Plagodis pulveraria. The sequence goes on from OY982967.1 coordinate 24,598,401, forward strand.
AGATGTCTACTGAGCCGAACTCCGAACACTGATAAAAAAATTAGCACCGAAACAGCCCCGACTCATAAATCGATCTTCACCATTATTGCTCCATGATAACTCAAGACCTCATAGAGTACGAGAAACCATTTAACTCTATTGAAACCATTCGTCACCCTCTTTATTTGCCAAACCTTGCTCCAACGGACTACTTTTATATCGTGATTTTGTCAATTTTCTACGTGATGAAAAGTTTACGTGTCAGGAGGCAGTACAATATGTTTTCACACAGTTTGCCGAATCTAAATCACCGGAGTTCTATCGCAAACGCATAAATGACCTTCGTATTAGATGGCAGCAATTTATAGATAATAATGGTAATTATTATGATTAAATATATAATTTAAATTTAAAAAAAAAAAAAAAAATACCTTAACCCCTAATAATAAAGGGGTTTTCAACAATAACTAGGACTCTAGATACATATAGAGAGTGCTGCATTATCTAGTTTACTTTGTAATGTTTGCACACGTTACAAGGTGGTTTATAAGACGGTGGCATTTTGTTTCATTTTATTTGGCTTGAATTTATAATGTAAGCCTTATGTATCAATCTTTGACACCTGCAGCAATTAAAGAGCTTGGAGCTCCTTAAATTCTGTAGCAAAATATATTTTCCCACAGGTACTCTACAAGACAGACATATTTCAGTAATATATTCGCTTTGATTGATTATCAGATTTTTGAACTCCAATCGTTTTAGTCGTTAAAATCAGTCAAATTATTGTTACGAGCTGAGGGTTCGGGATAAATAATGCAATACGTTTTCAGCAACTGACACCTTTATTCACAGTTCTATAGTCACTTCACACTTCACTGAACACAACACTAAAACACTGACTGTTCGCACTTTAAAGATCACTGATCACACACTTCACTCAATTTAACTATTCGCGCTTGGAGCACTTGGTCCAAAGGTAATCGCACAGTTTCTCGTTTCGAACTCAAAGTAAGACTGTCTTGTCGGCCCGGACCCGACCCTATTTATATCCAAAAGTCAAAGCTTCCAGAATATTCTATACTAGTCTAGATAGAAAAACAATAGGGGCCATAAATCACTCGCTTAGCGTAAACAACTTTTGTATGCAATTCAATGGAAACTAATTACTTATACTGTGGTTGTTTACTAGTTGCCTGAGAACAAAAGGCGACCCTTTTTTTATAACATTTTTTGTGAAGAGTAGGTACATTCTTTGTTTTCTTATGCTTGTTTACCGACGTTGGATTATTCTGGATTGTTCGAGCTCTTGCGCCGTAACACTGCCCCCTCCTAAGACATGCTCGTCCCGAGCATAGTTGGAACCACAGTATGGCGCCAATCGATCCACATGAACAATCTTAGAAACTCCTCGTTGACCCTTTCGTATCCGATACGTGATGTCGTTGATCTTGGTCACAACCAGGTATGATCCATCCCATTTAGGCTGAAGCTTCTGTGACTTCCCTTTACTGCGTATAGGGTTATGCAGCATTACTTGTGAACCTTCTTGGAATCCAGGTTTAACCAGTTCTCCACTATACCAGGTCTTCTTCATGTCGCAAATTCCATAACTGTATTGATCTTGACGCTCGCAGATATTCTTCTATTTGCGGAGGTCACTCACAAAACCCTTTACACTGCTTGTTTGAGATGCTCTTCTAGTAGCACAAATACTGCATTTGTTACACCAGTCTACAACATCGCTCCGACAGTGGATCCAATAAAACTGCTCTCGAATCTTTAACAATGTTCTTTTCACTCCAGGGTGACTTCTTGAACATTCGTTGTGACATTGTCGTGGAACCTCACGAATTTTCGCTTCCGGAACAACCACTTGCAGGTGATAGTTATCGCCCCGAACATTCACCCATTTGCGGCACAGCACACCACTATGGATCACCAAGCTGTCGCACTGCGCCCAATAAACCCTTGTTGCCATACCCATTCCAGCAACAACATTCCACTTGGGCCTTCCAGTGCCAGCTTCCATCCATGACAGAATAGGCCTGATATTCACATCATCCTGCTGTGCACGTCGCATGGATTTCTTCCAGTCGTCGGTTATAACTGTTCTCACTATCCTTACCGGTATGACTTCCTTCACTTTACCGTCGTGAGTTTCTCTAATGTCGCTGCGTTCAATATAAAAATGAAGTTGGTCGCGCTTTTGATTCCATCCTTGTCGAATTCTGTATTCCGATGTCAACTTCCATCTGGGGCAGCTGGATCTCAAATGCCCTTTTTCTCCACAGCTGTAGCATCTCGGGCTGAATCTTCGATAATTTGTATCAGACACTGTATCTCCTTGCCTGGTCCACTGCATATTCACACCAGTAGAAAGTTTTCTTTCCCATGTTCTGTCGTGTCTTCTGTCACTCTGCTGCGGGCAGTTATACCGCAAGTGACCCCTTTCTCCACATGCAAAACATCGAGGGCTGACTCCCTGGTTGTCATCACGGTAACGATGCGTGGTAACCTCTCGAATGTGATGTGATCGATGATCCTGCCGTACAGCTTCTACCTCCAAGGCATGGGCTAGGGCGTCCTTTATTGATTCATGATGACCCAGCCTCACTGCAGCTCTCACTTCTAAGTCACGTATCCCATCTACGAATGCTTGAAGTAGGATTCCGTCGATGAGTGCCGGTGATGATTGATACGCCTTCCGTACGAGCATTTCCACTTCCAGTGCCCATTGCTGGAGATTTTCACTGCTTCGCTGGGTTCGTACTTTAAGCTGAGCGCGGTATACATGCTCCAGATGAGCATCACCGAATCTAGACTCCAATGCCTCCAGAAGTTGGTCAAACGCTATGTCTTTTCCAAGCGCCTCCAGAACTGTTAAGGCTTTGTCACGTAGGCTCAGAGTAAGCGCTGTCATAGCCTGCGCTTTAGTCCAACCGTTGGCCTGCACTACAGCCTCAAATTGAATTTTGTAGGCCGACCACGAAGAGGTTCCGTCGAATGGGGGCACTTTGAACCCTCGAGGCGAAGGCGCGGGCGCCACTGGAGCTACCATGCTCTCTCCAGTTTTGAGAACGCTTAAAGATTTTTTTACGTCAGCAATCCCAGCTTCTACTTCTGCTATGCGGTTCTCGTGCTGCTGCACTTGATCCTCCACCACTTGAATTTTCTTTCCCAATGTTGCATGCAGGTCTTTCATCAGAAGAGTCTGCTCCTCTTGGCGACGGATCTGTTCTTCTTTGTCCTGTCGCAGTTGTTCCTCTAGTCGACGGGCCTGCTTTTCCTGGCGTCGGGCCTGCTCCTCCTGGCGGCGGGCCTGCTCCTGAAGCATTGCCATTAGTGCAGCAAAGTCAGTTGCAGCCGGAGCAGCCGTAGTCGAAGGGGCTCCCGACATAGTGGCGGTGGCTTCCTCCGCAGTCGGCTGTTCTTCGGAGAGCACTGGTGGTGTAGATCCTCCAAACCTTCGTTGGTCGATGTCTTGTTGCCGCTGACTCCTCGTTCGGATGCCCTCAACGTCGTCCTTTGGTAGCACAGGCATTATTTATCCCCAATTCTGACACCAATTTGTTACGAGCTGAGGGTTCGGGATAAATAATGCAATACGTTTTCAGCAACTGACACCTTTATTCACAGTTCTACAGTCACTTCACACTTCACTGAACACAACACTAAAACACTGACTGTTCGCACTTTAAAGATCACTGATCACACACTTCACTCAATTTAACTATTCGCGCTTGGAGCACTTGGTCCAAAGGTAATCGCACAGTTTCTCGTTTCGAACTCAAAGTAAGACTGTCTTGTCGGCCCGGACCCGACCCTATTTATACCCAAAAGTCAAAGCTTCCAGAATATTCTATACTAGTCTAGATAGAAAAACAATAGGATAGCGATGGGCAGTAGCGGGATTTAGCTATAACGAAACGAAAACCGCTACTGGTTTTTGATACCAGTTTCTGAAACTATCTATTGTCAGTAGCAGCTTTTTTGGGCAACCTTGCTATTAACCGTCGCGCAATAATCTTCTTACTTATGAAACAAAGTACGCCGCGGATTTTATAAAAGACAGAGTGATTTAAGAGGAAGGATAATATATGTATATGCATATTATAGTAGAGAAAGGCGGAGAGATATTTGTTATTGTGATGCCGTAAAAATAAATTTTTGTACACTTGCATTGCAAACGCTTATCTTTCGAGATAAATCAAAATAATGTTGTACGGAACTGTAAACCTTAAAAAGATATACAAAATATCTACAATTGTAGCTACATGTCTATATCATAAGGATAACACAAAAATACCTTTTTATCATATACATATCAACAAAAAATGGGTTAATTTACGAAGCTATTATATATATACCTAGTTTATAAATAACGTTTATCAGGTAACAAATATAAAAAGGTATGTCGTTTAAAAATCAGGAAATCTAAAAGTATACTTTTTGTTAATAAGCATTTTGTCAATGAATCTCCCTTCATACTTGTCCAGGCTTACTGGCAGCAAATTTTACTTTTTACTAAATACTACACAAGATTTGCAGGCGTATTTAGAAGTTCATCGATATATACATCATTGTTTGTACAAATCATAATGTTGTCATATAAGTACATAGTTATTTACATAATATTATATTTCTTCTTTCCTTATTTACATTTTAAAGCGACTAGGGTTCATATTTACATTGAGAAAAGTCAATTGGGTGACCTTGCCTGATGTGAGTCGAGTACGACGGTCTGTAATTATCTGTCCCGTTTTACTAAACACGCACTCGCATGGGACTGAAGTGGCCATAATGTTGCCATATTTTTTAAATAATCTGGCTAAATATGGGTACGTGAATTGGTGATTAAGCCACCATTTTAACGGACAGTTGAAAGAGCCATCGGCGGCAAAGACAGGTAAATTGTCATCATTTAAATAGGTATCTATTTCTTTAATAGCTTTTGATGTTGGTGTCCCTGTTGGTTGGTGTGTACCAACTATATTTTCTAGTATTGCCCATGGGGAAAAGGTATCCCTAGGTATACCCGAAAAAGAGCCGGCCTCATGGCGATTGTCAGCATTATTGCTAGCCATTGTCATTGTCTGGCTGTCGCTTGCAATTAGGGTAATCAGCATCTGTTGCACCCTGTGTCTGGCATGTCTTGCGTCGTTTTGATCAGAAAATACTGACATTTTGTACCTGGGATCCAAAAAGGTACATGCTGAGAATGTGGCGCTTTTCTCTACCTTCGCGAATCTTTGCTCTAAGCCAGTATTTAGCCCAGTTACAACACGAATAGCCACGTCTGAGAAATTTTCTTCTTGAATTAATTTTTCACATGACATAAGAAGACATCTAGTCATAACTATAATAAGACTTCCACTCATATATTGTTCACCGCTCATGCTCTTGGTAACTTCCTCAAAAGGTTTGAGTATTTTGGCAAGATCAGAGAACAGCTGCCATTCTACATTTGAAATTATTGGTAAATTCGTTCTTAGGACCGCGATTGTTGCTCGAAGATGTTGTTCTAACTCAACAAATCTCGCCAGCATGTAATAAGTGGAGTTCCACCTAGTCGGCACGTCTTGAATTAGTCGTTTGGGAATAGCGGATGCGTTATCCCTCGTTTGCTCTTTGAGTAATTTTTCTAGAGCAGTGCTACTTGTTTTGAAGTGGCGCACAATTGACTTTACTTTATTTATATTTTCTGTAACGGCCTTTAAACTGTCTGTGACGATAAGGTTCAAGGAATGTGCATAACAGCCGTAATGTTTCCACTGTAAATCAGAAATAGCTTTTTGTATATTTGCTGCGTTATCTGTCACGATAAAGTTAATTTTTGTGGATAGGTTCCACTCATTCACAACATCTGATAAAGCTATTCTGATATGCTCGCTGGTATGTGCTCCCTCAAAATTAGAACATTTTAATAAAAGTAACTTTATTTCAAAGTTAGTTACCGAAAGATATGATTCATTCGCGCGAGACGTCCATAAGTCAGCTGTTAAGCAGATCTGAACTAACGCGCTACTATCTAATTCTTTCTTGATGACTTGTTTTGTAGGTTCATATAAAGCAGGCAACAATTTCTGTGTTACTGTTTTACGGGAAGGTAGGTCATAACCAGGTATCCATTTACAAAATTTTTTAAACGCTCTTTCTTCTACCAATGAAAAAGGCTGGTAGCTATCAATAAATAGGTCCATCAAATCGCTATCAATTTTTTCTCTTAAAGATGATGAATTTTTTTTTGCAGTACCATACCGTTGTAAGGACTGTTGAACATTCCGCATACTATGTGGCTGCGAGGATGTAGGTACAGGCACATCGACAGTTCTTATTCCTACAATTGCAGTTTCCGAATTCGGTTGACTCAGTTGACGAACGATTGGCGCCAAAACTTGAGCTGACGCAACTCTTTGATAAATATCCAAATGCTTTTTTCTGAGATGAGCTTTCAAATTTCCGGTACTGGATTTGTAGCTGTACTTTTCTCCGCAAATAGAACACAAAGCTTTCTTATCTATATTGTCTTTACTAAAATAGTCCCACAAAACACTAGAATTGGCCCGAGACGCCATTGTTTTTTATCACACTTAAAACTATTAACACTTAGAAAAAGATTTACTTTATCACTAATACACTCGAGAGCAATGAATCCGGGTCACTTAAAGAATCCTAAAAATCTCGGAAACTAAAAATGCTAGGTTAATGCAATAAATTGTATTTAATAGACAATGTAATACTCCTTAAATGAAGGTATTAAAACTTCTTAGTTATTGTAAAGTTATATCATAAAAAAATCAAATTTGAAAAAGGGCCACTTTCGAAGATGGAACTATGAAATTACAGCATTTGGTTTTGCTTTTGTTTGTAATCTGTCATTTATGTGGGTACATAAACCATGTTGATAGTGCTCTATATTCATTATTCAAGCTGAAATTATGTCGCTTACGCCTGAAGAATGCACCAGAATACTTACAATGCTGGAAACCGGCCGGAGTCAGCGCGATACAGCCAGGACTGTCGGTGTGTCGCTGTCAACAGTACAAAGAGTTCTCCGACGTTACGAAGAAACTGGTTCTAACCTACGCAGACCAGGAACGGGCAGAACCAGGTGTACCACAGCACGAGAAGACCGATACTTGGTGAACACCATGCTTCGAAATCGCTTTCTCACAAGAACTGAACTCACCAATCAGTTTCGACGCCTCGGAGGAAGTAACCCAAGTGCATGGACAGTAAGACGTCGGCTTGCTGAATCTAACTTAAAACCCCTTAGACCTGCAAACGGCCCTAAACTGGAGCGTGGGCATCGTATTTCGAGACTAAGATATGCCCAGAGCCACGTAAATTGGAGTATTGAAGATTGGTCAAAAGTTATGTTCTCCGACGAATCAAAATTTATGCTCTACAAGCACGATGGAAGACACAGAGTGTATCGAAGACCAGGGGAAAGATTCAAGCAAGCATGCATCGAAGAAAAAGTAGCCTACGGTGGTGGGTCTGTACTTGTGTGGGCCGGAATTTCTTCTGAAAGTCGCACAGAGCTGGTGATCATAGAAAACGGCTCTTTAACTAGCGTAAGATATGTGGAAGAAATCCTCAATGATCACGTTGGTCCATTTGTGGTCAATTTAGGTGAGGATGCTATATTTATGCATGACAATGCCCGACCTCATACAGGTAGGATTGTGAATGACTACCTTCAAGAGATGAACATTACTCGTATGGAGTGGCCAGCGCGCAGCCCGGATATCAACCCGATCGAGCATGCTTGGGACGAGCTAGGCAGATGCGTAAAACAACGAAACCCTCCCCCAATCACGCTTCGTGAGCTCAAAATTGCTCTCACAGAGGAATGGGAGAATATTCCCCAAAATCGTATAAGGAACTTGGTGTACAGCATGCCAAACCGCGTAAACGCAGTAATGGAAGCACGAGGAGGCAATACGAAGTATTAAAATTCAAGAAAATCGTAATAAAGTTCAAAAATTTCATGTTTCCTATTTTTGTTTTAAGGAGAGATCAGCAGTTTTTTTCTTTATGTAATTTTGTGTTAATAAAATGTATGGTGACTCATATTTTTTTTACTTTCATTTAAGGAGTATTACATTGTCTATTAAATACAATTTATTGCATTAACCTATCATTTTTAGTTTCCGAGATTTTTAACATTCTTTAAGTGACCCGGATTCATTGCTCTCGAGTGTATTTACAGTTAATTACTTACAACAATATTATATAGTTTATATTTTTGTACCTACAGAATACAAAAGACACAATATACACTCGTTATTTATTAGTTTTTTATCATACACACTTAAAACTATGAACACTTAGAAAAATATTTACTTTATCACTAATATTTACAGTTTATACTTTTGTACCTACGGGGTACAGATGACACAATATATACACTCGTTATTTATTAGTATTATTAGACATTAACAACTTGTACTGGATAAATTTCAATTAAAAACAAAAATGCGTGACACGCGCTGTCAAGGCCAAAGGTCAACTGGCCCTTTTGAGTGAGACATTGAGACACTAACCTAATTACTATTTTTGCACATTCAACGACGCCTTAGATGATTAATTTAAGGTATAAAATAAAATAAAAGGTGCAATGCATTTCGAAAAATTGCGCCAGTTCAACAAGCCGCTCATGCTATCTCAAAAAGCCTCGTATTTTATCCTGCTCGCGCGATCGGTCGACTTCGGATTATTTCGTTTTACCGGCGGCGCGGCGCCGCGACTCGTTGCTACGTACGTATCGGCCAATAGCAGCGATAGCTAGTTTGCAATGCTACCATGTTATAATAACTACATCTGTAGTAGTGATTTGTTTTTATTACCAAGCCTCCATATTTAGTCAGCATATAACCTGTTATTCAAAATAAATAGTTTTATTTGACACGTGAAACGTATAACCTGCTACTGAAGCAATAAATAGTTTTAGAAACCAGCTATTGTAAAAAACGCCCACTCCTACAATAGGAGCCATAAATCACTCGCTTAGCGTAAACAACTTTTGTATGCAATTCAATGGAATCTAACTATTACTTATACTGTGGTTGTTTACTAGTTGCCTGAGAACAAAAGGCGACCCTTTTTTTTATAACATTTTTTTGTGAAGAGTAGGTACATTCTTTGTTTTCTTATGCTTGTTTACCGACGTTGGATTATTCTGGATTGTTCGAGCTCTTGCGCCGTAACATTTTTAAGGTCTTGGTTTTTAATCATTGACTCGAAACTTTTTATCATCACGGCTCCACAGTTGTAGTCATCGGTTTAAAGGACATGCTGAGGGATCACAATATTGTCAATAGTTTATATTTTTTCTTTGAAGTTAACACATCAACTTGGTGTAATACTGTTTCCTTTTTTTATTTCCCAGAGGGTCTATAAATTTGAGTGTATTTGTGCGTAAGCTTATTATGGCCATCGTATAATTATGCTGGAAGCAAATTGGGAATAATATTTCTTTTGTGACATCCAACTGCAGTGATCCGTTGTCCTCAGAGGGCAAAGGAGCATATATAAGATGGCAGTTCAACTTTTACTATTTGGAATATGTTTTCGTCATTCAACAAATATAAGCAGTCGTCAACGACAAAACTAGATATATATTGGCCCTTACCCAAAGTTGTGAAGTTATCTATAAGAAGTTCTTTGACAGAGTTTGGGATATTTGTTCTCACTACGTTTTTGTGTTTTTTGTAATATCTACATCGGCCACTAAACCATTAGGCAAGAAATCTAATGTTCCTTCTCCCTCAGTTATGCCTAAATGTAGGCTATTGTCGAACAAAGACTTTTGGCCTTTGCTTGTTGGTACTATATATACACTGCATTCCAAATCATCCTCGTTTTTAAGTCTCTCATGAACGCAGTGACTGAATCCATTTAAGGCAAGTTTGGCACTGCGTCCAATTAGTAAACCAAATATCGCTCATCGAAATCACAAAAGTTTTTTTTTGGCCTTTTATTCTAACTTTCTTCGTCACATAACGTTTTTGTTTGCTTTATAAGCTTGCTTTTTGGAATATTGTTCGTGATATCTTTGGCTACAGTCAAGATTTTGGACCTCGTTTTTCTCAATAATTGACTGCATTTAAGGTATTTTGACTGTTGAGAGTTATTGTTTTGAGTTGCTTTTTAATATTTTTGTCCATAGTGGTGCCAGCCAGAAGTATTTTTTTTATTCCATATTGGAATCTTCGAAAATAGCGATCGTTTCACATATTTTGGTAGTCCTTCCGTAAAATGGGCTATTTTGATACTGTGCTTGTGTTTCTAATACATCATTTAATTGTAATTCGGCTGTGTTTTCTTGCAATGGAGCCTGATCGAACTTTCGGTAAAATTTTGCTAAAGTTAAGTTCTCTAACGCACTAGTTGCTTGATCATTAAGATACTTTGAATTTGTCAAAATATACAGGTTTCTGACAAAGTCATCAAATTCGACCACACTATTACACAGTGTTAATTGTGCCAAGATATCTGTAAATTTATTTTTCTTTGTTGTTAAGTTCTTTTCGACATCATTTGACATCATTTTCATAAAATGTGCACATCAAAGAAGTCAGTTCTAGCATGTTTTTTTTCAGTCAGTTTAACAATTTTTGTAGTGTTGATCTATTGCTTATCACGATCACATTACATTACAGTTGCTGTTCTTTTCACTAAAATACCTAAAATTACTTGACAGCTTAGCGATGCTGTGACTATCATGATTTTGAGCTTATCAAGATCACATTACATTAGTTGCTGTTCTTTTCACTAAAATACCTAAAATCACTCGATAGCTTAGCGATGCTGTGACTATCATGATTTTGAGACAACATTGACAAAACTGGAAATAAGCGCCCTGTCCGGTAACGACACTACCCCTGCATAAATCCTTTTTTTGTTGCCGATTTCTTTGAGATGCCTAACAACGCTCCCGGCAGCGTCAATGCTGCGCTTCAATAATTCAATTTGCTCCACACTAAACATCTCTTGTACGTATTCGACGTGTTCCTTAACATAAAGCAGCAAGTCAAGAGCATCGTTTTTCGATCGATCGTTTTTAAAGCCTTTGATATTATTTTTCTTAATGTAGCTTCTGACTTGACCGTCGCCAATTTTTTGATCTTTTTCCAACTAATCGAGATTTACACATTTACAAATTTTTGTACTGTTTAGCTTTTTTAATAAATAACTTTTGTTTTACGATTTGCCTTTCTACGTTTGAAACTGGCACTGTCAAGTTTTGTATATGACAGAAATTTTCATTTGAGCTGTAAACCAAAACACGGTTTCCCTTAATAATAATTTTAAACTTTTTAGAACTCAGGTGCTTGCATCTGGCGTTGATTGTAACGTTTGATGAGTTATTTTACAAAGTTATATTATATACAAGTTATATTTTACGTCAGGGCAAGGGTGGCCAGGTTCTGCCAAAGCGTTATAATCGCTCGGCGAACTCATGGCCACTGTGGGCCACAAGCCATGCTACGATCCGCGCGATTCACTGAACCGTCGGCTGCGGCATCTGCGTCTGCAGTTCCGCCCCAGTCGAGGTTCAGGCTATCCAACTTGGAGGCAGTCTTCGCCCTCAAAAGAGGGGGGGGGAGGGTGTTTTCAATAAAACACCCCCGAGTTCTGTAGTTTTTAGGAGAGAATCCTTGCGCGGTTAACAACTGTATCGTAAGCAAAGCTTTCCACACTGTTCGTACGGGGCCGCTCGCGCTGGGGGGCCTTATATAGCCGGGTCGTCGATGCAGGCGGGAGGGCTGAGATGCGTGCGGCGGATACAACCAGTTTCGTATATGTGTGCGTACGGAGCAGTGCAGCGCGGCGGTGGGTGTTCGTTGGGTTTGTTACAGTACCTATAAATAATATTATTTTCATGACACCTACCTATTCGAAAAACGAAAATTGGCTTCAAAGGATAGCGCGAGCCAAATTCAAGTTTATCCCCTGGGAGTTATCGTTTTCTCTTATCTGATTGGTCCCCGCGTTTGTGCTTCTGAACGCGGACCAATCTAAAGAGATTAGCATATTTAGATTCAAGCGGCTTGCGTGAAGGTTGAATGTAAAAAAAAAATGAAAATATCACTGACGGACATTCAGTTATTTCCGATTACTATAGATTTTAATTTCAGAATTATTTTTCTTATGTAGAGATGAAAATATAGCGTGTAAAATATATTGTTCGTTATTGTGTACCTTAGTACTTTAGAATCCTTCGCTTCGCGCTGAATTCAAAAAACGCCCATGAACAATATATTATTTTGTTCCACTGTTGTTTTTTTAAACTTCTCTATATTTTTTTCTCTATGCGAACTTCATAATAATCTTTGATATGAAAATTCTCTTGTATTTTTTTTTAGGTGTCGGGTCGTTCTAAAAATAATATTGTAGCGTGTAGGTTCTTTGTTTTCATTGAACCAACAACTATACTACCCTAGTATACCTTTAATACCTACTAACGGCCAAGTGCGAGTAGGACGCGCGCACGAAGGGTTTCGTAATTCGTATGATTCATCTAACAACATTAGACACTACATACCTTTACGGGACCATATTACTAGTATACTCTACTGTCTGTCTCCAACTGACTGTACCTCATGAACAGTGACAGCTAGAAAATAGTCATTTTCACAAACGACGTATTTCTGTTGCCGCTATTACAACAAATACTAAAACTTGGCCACGTGCGTGTCGGACTAAAAAAGGAGAAGCGGAAGCGTCGGTGAAACTAAAAAAAATGGCCAAGCACTTATCTGAGTAGATAGATACACAAAAAATCAATGTTCAATCAATCCAACACCTAGTTACTATGTACATTACTTATTGATGACCCTCGCGTGGGCAACAGATGACGCAAAATAGAGTAGATACCTACTTATCAATATTTTTATTTTATAAAATTTCTTGAATTGTACTTGATTTGTCATATACGTGGCTTCATCACCCATGAAAATACGTAATATTATTGGGTTCCTGGCTTAGGCCCCCAGTCAATTTCGAATTTCGGTCGAAGCCTCCGATCAATTTAATTTAAATCGAAGCAACTTTTAATTAAGTGTACTAGCAGGCATACAAATGTTTTACAAACTTAATAACTAAATACCCATCTAGAGTAAATTTATGCAATGATTTATATCATATTGATACTAATAATTTTTTATTTAATTTGAAAGTATGTTATAAAAAAAATAAAAGTCTTGGTTATTTCTAATTATTAATTTATGTCAAATACTAATTTGTAAAAAAAAAATATCACAACCACAGATTTTAAAAACCTATATCGTGCTATATCAAGATAATTATTTTACCTAATTATAACAATCAGTCTTAAAAGTCAAAAGATAGTAATTAAAAAACTGTCTTTAAAAAAATACTGGAAATATACATAAGTAGGTACTTAAACAACATTTGAAATGTGTAGTTTTCTTTAAATATTTTGTAACAATAACAATTAAAAATAATCAACTTTAAAAACGAATATATATTACAAAACACATCTATTAGCTGTAATAAAAATTAACAATCAAAATCATCTTTATTTACTTAATAAATAATGAACTATTACTTTTTGGTCGGATTTTTACAAACGGGCAGATTTGCTGTAAAAACACGATCATGCTAATATTTTTTTTCTTATTGTTCAGTGAACTTGGCAATCATGTTTTCATTCTTGCTTATGGTGTTCTTTCGTCTACTCACAGGAATGTTTTTAGTTTTCAATCAGAAAAAAAGACGGTATCTTAATAAATTATTTTTTCATTAAATATAATTGTGAGATTATAGTAATATTTTTTATTAATTTTACATATAAGTAAAATAAATATTTTACATTGCTCGTGCTTTGTTATTTCTATCTACGGCGCGAGATAGAAATACAAGCGTTATCATTTCTAAAAATAATAATAAAGACAGGTTCTTTCTCAAGTGGCTAATAAGTCGTTTATTCCAAGCCTCTACTAAATTTGTGGTTCTGTAGTTCGGGGAAAAAGAAACAAATTCTAAAAAAAAAAATTATGTATTTTATTATATTTGTAATTATTATCTTTGTAACATGTTACGCAGAGAGACTGATTACACTTGAGACAGATTGTTTTGATTTTTTTTGCCTCTGAGGAATTCAGTGTCATCCTTAGCTTATTGTAGCACAGTGCACAATTCCTTCTTATAGCACTCATTTGAAGAACGTGTCCAGAGGGTTTTATTTTTCTGGTGTTAGCTGTAACAGAAAGTTTTATAAGGTTGTGCTTAATTACGTGCCCCATTCTAAAGCACAAGATGTTAGTCACTTAGTAAATTAGGTGTTAAATGATAATCGTACTACTCTACATAATACAAGCATGTTAGGGTATGGGCAGGGTAGCTCAGAGCAAGACAGGATAGGAAAGGATCGGTTACTTGTCAAAAACATTTAAATGATAATCGTACTACTCTACATAATACAAGCATGTTAGGGTATGGGCAGGGTAGCTCAGAGCAAGACAGGATAGGAAAGGATCGGTTACTTGTCAAAAACATTTAGAAATTGTATCTGTATGCAATCAAATAGAAAGTAAACTATAAATTGATACAAGTCGTAACATAAAATAGGTAGTTCAGAACATCATAATTACAAATATGCCTATTTTACTTCTGATTAGTCTGTAGATTATGCAGGGACTCAGTAAAGACTAATGCTTTTAGTCACTTCATTAATACTACACATTACCTATTACTCATCATGCCTTGTGTTACATCTAATCTATGGCCTATTTACTTATCGTGAGAGATATTGTCAACTTTTGTTTATATAAGAAATGTTTTTTATTACTTTTACATTCCTCCTCCCGTGACAACACAACACTACTTGCGCCTCAACGCGTACGCATCTGCAAAGTGCGGCATCAGGTCGCTATCGGTCACCCACCGAAACAGGCCCGCTTACGCAGTGAGGTAACTTTTTAAAGTCCTGTGCGGCGGAGGTCGAAAATGACCTGACGCGGAAGTAAATTGCCTATATTACTATATTTCTTGTCACAATTCGAAAACTATATTTGTCTCTGTCATGCTCGTAAAAATGCCCAGAAAACCTGTTCGCGCAAGCGAGAAAGAGTTGTTTTTTCCGTGCGCACAGTGATTTGGTACAGCACCGATTATGTGTAACCCGCAGTGTACGTGTTAAAAAAAGCTTATTAACAGCGGCTTAAGACGTAATGATTCAGTAAAAATGGACAAAAATTGAAGCAAAATTATTAGAAAAAAAAGGAAAAAGCTCATATATAGCGGACAATCGATAACCACGTATAACTTAAGATGTCTTTAACAAACCTATTGTCATAGGCGACTTGTCTGCGCTGCCATCTTTGGAAAATAAGTAAAATATATAATTATTGCTGGATATTACATTGACATTTACTATTTGACAAACAAAGGGAGAATGTAAAAAATTGCCGTCTCTAAAAAGCCAAAGTATTCGTCAACAAAATGTGGTGTCGAAAACAAATGTAAAAATATTTCCGCCGCTATTTAGCGGCGTGAGCTACTGCAACCCCGTAATTTGATGCCACGCCGGACTAGCCGCGGGTACACCCTGTTACAAAACCTGGGGTAAACGTTAACAGTTGATGGATGGTTTATTTAACTAGTTCGTTTAATCAACTCCCATCGCTAGTATCTGCAAATGATAACGTCTTCCTTAACCAAACCAATATTAAGTCCTCAGAATGTAAGTCGTCGCTAGCCGTTTGAAAAATGGGTACAGATATAAGATTTTCATTAGCTGTTATAAGCCCCACATATAAAAATAGTCTCTTAGTAGCCCTGTATGGTCCGGCAAATATATAGTTTCAAAAAATGATCCCTTGCAATCAATAGTTTTAGTAGCTTTTCCGAATTTATCGTTATTATTTTCATATTCGATTTGACTATCGCTCCAATAGTATAAATGGAAATAGAGTGACACCACGAATTGTATTTGTATTAATAATATTTTCAATAACCGGCTGTACTCACGCGTATTGGTTGAGATTGTTAACCTAGGTTTCGAGCATGTCCGATGCTCTTCATCAGGTGAGCTCATGCGTCTAAATCCTCATCTTCAAGAGGATGCACTACCATCAGCACAGCGGTGTGCGGGGCGTTCCCCCAGCCTACTGGCAGCCCCCGCGCCTTCACTCTCGCGCCGTGCTGAACGAGCAGTAGCGCGGAGTCGTCGCCGCGATTTATCAGCAAATATATTAATAAAAATAATTATACACATTTTAATCTCGACCAATACGCGTGAGTACAGTCGTTTATTGTAAACATTAATATGAGTTTGTGTTTTCGCTAAAAAAAAGTCGCAAGAAACGAAAAAAATTGATTTGCTTGTGGTAAATGTTCATGTCTTGCGTCTGATTTAATTTTTCTTAAAGCACAAAGAGAAGGTTGAACCGGTAGAACTGTTCAGATTCAGTCATAATTCATAAGACAATTCAGTGAGTACAGTCGTTTATTGTAAACATTAATATGCGTTTGTATTTTCGCTAAAAAAAAGTCGTAAGAAACGAAAAAAATTGATTTGCTTGTGGTAAATGTTCATGTCTTGCGTCTGATTTAATTTTTCTTAAAGCACAAAGAGAAGGTTGAACCGGTGGAACTGTTCAGATTCAGTCATAAGTCATAAGACAATTCAGTGAGTACAGTCGTTTATTGTAAACATTAATATGCGTTAGTATTTTCGCTAAAAAAAAGTCGCAAGAAACGAAAAAAATTGATTTGCTTGTGGTAAATGTTCATGTCTTGCGTCTGATTTAATTTTTCTTAAAGCACAAAGAGAAGGTTGAACCGGTGGAACTGTTCAGATTCAGTCATAAGTAATAAGACAATTCAGTGAGTACAGTCGTTTATTGTAAACATTAATATGCGTTTGTATTTTCACTTAAAAAAAATACGCAAGAAACGAAAAAAAATGATTTGCTTGTGGTAAATGTTCATGTCTTGCGTCTGATTTAATTTTTCTTAAAGCACAAAGAGAAGGTTGAGCCGGTGGAAATGTTCAGATTCAGTCATAAGTCATAAGATAATTCATTGAATACTTTAATAGAAAATTTATAACTTAAGTCTCTTGTTATTTGCCTTCGTCTATATGATGTCCCCCCATTGCTACCACCCGTGGGGTACCGGGTTAGAATGTCAACCCCCATTGCTGCCCATTATGGCAAATCCCACCTCAATGGGGGAGCCTGTATTCAGCAGTGGACAATCCGGCTGATACAGTACAGTATATGATGTTTGTTACATTTTAAAATTTTAAACTTTGCAGATATATTCATGGATGTACTCCGTTTAATTGCGCTGGATACGCTGATTTCAGCATTGTATTAGGGACATTTCTCTAATAAAGAAATTTAATCGTCACGAGTTCTGTATTTTTTAAGAGTCCATGTGCATGGCAGTTTCGACTGAATCCATATTTTTTCCTTTATTACACTGCTCCACTTAAACTTTGCCAGAGTTTTATATTGAGAAAAACTCGTAGTACCACATCTTCTCCTGTAGACACTTAAGGTGTAATTTTTTCCAAATCATAATTATCCAGACGAAAAAAAAATGTTTGAGATTCATCATCATCGTATATAAAACTGCAGATTAACAATTGCTTCTGAAAAAGTACAGATCAATTCGTTATATCTTTAAAGGATATATAGCTGCAAATGACTTTCAGTGTGATTGTTGTATTTGATTTTATTAATATTGGTTTACAAATGTTTCGGCTTTTTTACAAGCTTATAAATATATAAATGACACCATTTTACGGCTTGGATAGAGAAAAAATTAAAAATATACTAAGTGACAGATACCACTATAGGTTTGACTTTCGTACCATTATTAGTTGTATTTGAAGCATGACTTGCTGGCTCCGCTGCAATGAGACACAGCCTGGTGACAGACAGAAAGACGGTCGGACAGTGTATTCTTAGTAATAGGGTCCCGTTTTTACCCTTTTGGTACGAAACCCTAACACACAACAATACACACTAACGCATCGAACTAATTCTGACACCAATTTGTTACGAGCTGAGGGTTCGGGATAAATAATGCAATACGTTTTCAGCAACTGACACCTTTATTCACAGTTCTACAGTCACTTCACACTTCACTGAACACAACACTAAAACACTGACTGTTCGCACTTTAAAGATCACTGATCACACACTTCACTCAATTTAACTATTCGCGCTTGGAGCACTTGGTCCAAAGGTAATCGCACAGTTTCTCGTTTCGAACTCAAAGTAAGACTGTCTTGTCGGCCCGGACCCGACCCTATTTATACCCAAAAGTCAAAGCTTCCAGAATATTCTATACTAGTCTAGATAGAAAAACAATAGGATAGCGATGGGCAGTAGCGGGATTTAGCTATAACGAAACGAAAACCGCTACTGGTTTTTGATACCAGTTTCTGAAACTATCTATTGTCAGTAGCAGCTTTTTTGGGCAACCTTGCTATTAACCGTCGCGCAATAATCTTCTTACTTATGAAACAAAGTACGCCGCGGATTTTATAAAAGACAGAGTGATTTAAGAGGAAGGATAATATATGTATATGCATATTATAGTAGAGAAAGGCGGAGAGATATTTGTTATTGTGATGCCGTAAAAATAAATTTTTGTACACTTGCATTGCAAACGCTTATCTTTCGAGATAAATCAAAATAATGTTGTACGGAACTGTAAACCTTAAAAAGATATACAAAATATCTACAATTGTAGCTACATGTCTATATCATAAGGATAACACAAAAATACCTTTTTATCATATACATATCAACAAAAAATGGGTTAATTTACGAAGCTATTATATATATACCTAGTTTATAAATAACGTTTATCAGGTAACAAATATAAAAAGGTATGTCGTTTAAAAATCAGGAAATCTAAAAGTATACTTTTTGTTAATAAGCATTTTGTCAATGAATCTCCCTTCATACTTGTCCAGGCTTACTGGCAGCAAATTTTACTTTTTACTAAATACTACACAAGATTTGCAGGCGTATTTAGAAGTTCATCGATATATACATCATTGTTTGTACAAATCATAATGTTGTCATATATGTACATAGTTATTTACATAATATTATATTTCTTCTTTCCTTATTTACATTTTAAAGCGACTAGGGTTCATATTTACATTGAGAAAAGTCAATTGGGTGACCTTGCCTGATGTGAGTCGAGTACGACGGTCTGTAATTATCTGTCCCGTTTTACTAAACACGCACTCGCATGGGACTGAAGTGGCCATAATGTTGCCATATTTTTTAAATAATCTGGCTAAATATGGGTACGTGAATTGGTGATTAAGCCACCATTTTAACGGACAGTTGAAAGAGCCATCGGCGGCAAAGACAGGTAAATTGTCATCATTTAAATAGGTATCTATTTCTTTAATAGCTTTTGATGTTGGTGTCCCTGTTGGTTGGTGTGTACCAACTATATTTTCTAGTATTGCCCATGGGGAAAAGGTATCCCTAGGTATACCCGAAAAAGAGCCGGCCTCATGGCGATTGTCAGCATTATTGCTAGCCATTGTCATTGTCTGGCTGTCGCTTGCAATTAGGGTAATCAGCATCTGTTGCACCCTGTGTCTGGCATGTCTTGCGTCGTTTTGATCAGAAAATACTGACATTTTGTACCTGGGATCCAAAAAGGTACATGCTGAGAATGTGGCGCTTTTCTCTACATTCGCGAATCTTTGCTCTAAGCCAGTTTTTAGCCCAGTTACAACACGAATAGCCACGTCTGAGAAATTTTCTTCTTGAATTAATTTTTCACATGACATAAGAAGACATCTAGTCATAACTATAATAAGACTTCCACTCATATATTGTTCACCGCTCATGCTCTTGGTAACTTCCTCAAAAGGTTTGAGTATTTTGGCAAGATCAGAGAACAGCTGCCATTCTACATTTGAAATTATTGGTAAATTCGTTCTTAGGACCGCGATTGTTGCTCGAAGATGTTGTTCTAACTCAACAAATCTCGCCAGCATGTAATAAGTGGAGTTCCACCTAGTCGGCACGTCTTGAATTTTGGGAATAGCGGATGCGTTATCCCTCGTTTGCTCTTTGAGTAATTTTTCTAGAGCAGTGCTACTTGTTTTGAAGTGGCGCACAATTGACTTTACTTTATTTATATTTTCTGTAACGGCCTTTAAACTGTCTGTGACGATAAGGTTCAAGGAATGTGCATAACAGCCGTAATGTTTCCACTGTAAATCAGAAATAGCTTTTTGTATATTTGCTGCGTTATCTGTCACGATAAAGTTAATTTTTGTGGATAGGTTCCACTCATTCACAACATCTGATAAAGCTATTCTGATATGCTCGCTGGTATGTGCTCCCTCAAAATTAGAACATTTTAATAAAAGTAACTTTATTTCAAAGTTAGTTACCGAAAGATATGATTCATTCGCGCGAGACGTCCATAAGTCAGCTGTTAAGCAGATCTGAACTAACGCGCTACTATCTAATTCTTTCTTGATGACTTGTTTTGTAGCTTCATATAAAGCAGGCAACAATTTCTGTGTTACTGTTTTACGGGAAGGTAGGTCATAACCAGGTATCCATTTACAAAATTTTTTAAACGCTCTTTCTTCTACCAATGAAAAAGGCTGGTAGCTATCAATAAATAGGTCCATCAAATCGCTATCAATTTTTTCTCTTAAAGATGATGAATTTTTTTTTGCAGTACCATACCGTTGTAAGGACTGTTGAACATTCCGCATACTATGTGGCTGCGAGGATGTAGGTACAGGCACATCGACAGTTCTTATTCCTACAATTGCAGTTTCCGAATTCGGTTGACTCAGTTGACGAACGATTGGCGCCAAAACTTGAGCTGACGCAACTCTTTGATAAATATCCAAATGCTTTTTTCTGAGATGAGCTTTCAAATTTCCGGTACTGGATTTGTAGCTGTACTTTTCTCCGCAAATAGAACACAAAGCTTTCTTATCTATATTGTCTTTACTAAAATAGTCCCACAAAACACTAGAATTGGCCCGAGACGCCATTGTTTTTTATCACACTTAAAACTATTAACACTTAGAAAAAGATTTACTTTATCACTAATATTTACAGTTAATTACTTACAACAATATTATATAGTTTATATTTTTGTACCTACAGAATACAAAAGACACAATATACACTCGTTATTTATTAGTTTTTTATCATACACACTTAAAACTATGAACACTTAGAAAAATATTTACTTTATCACTAATATTTACAGTTTATACTTTTGTACCTACGGGGTACAGATGACACAATATATACACTCGTTATTTATTAGTATTATTAGACATTAACAACTTGTACTGGATAAATTTCAATTAAAAACAAAAATGCGTGACACGCGCTGTCAAGGCCAAAGGTCAACTGGCCCTTTTGAGTGAGACATTGAGACACTAACCTAATTACTATTTTTGCACATTCAACGACGCCTTAGATGATTAATTTAAGGTATAAAATAAAATAAAAGGTGCAATGCATTTCGAAAAATTGCGCCAGTTCAACAAGCCGCTCATGCTATCTCAAAAAGCCTCGTATTTTATCCTGCTCGCGCGATCGGTCGACTTCGGATTATTTCGTTTTACCGGCGGCGCGGCGCCGCGACTCGTTGCTACGTACGTATCGGCCAATAGCAGCGATAGCTAGTTTGCAATGCTACCATGTTATAATAACTACATCTGTAGTAGTGATTTGTTTTTATTACCAAGCCTCCATATTTAGTCAGCATATAACCTGTTATTCAAAATAAATAGTTTTATTTGACACGTGAAACGTATAACCTGCTACTGAAGCAATAAATAGTTTTAGAAACCAGCTATTGTAAAAAACGCCCACTCCTACAATAGGAGCCATAAATCACTCGCTTAGCGTAAACAACTTTTGTATGCAATTCAATGGAATCTAACTATTACTTATACTGTGGTTGTTTACTAGTTGCCTGAGAACAAAAGGCGACCCTTTTTTTTATAACATTTTTTTGTGAAGAGTAGGTACATTCTTTGTTTTCTTATGCTTGTTTACCGACGTTGGATTATTCTGGATTGTTCGAGCTCTTGCGCCGTAACATTTTTAAGGTCTTGGTTTTTAATCATTGACTCGAAACTTTTTATCATCACGGCTCCACAGTTGTAGTCATCGGTTTAAAGGACATGCTGAGGGATCACAATATTGTCAATAGTTTATATTTTTTCTTTGAAGTTAACACATCAACTTGGTGTAATACTGTTTCCTTTTTTTATTTCCCAGAGGGTCTATAAATTTGAGTGTATTTGTGCGTAAGCTTATTATGGCCATCGTATAATTATGCTGGAAGCAAATTGGGAATAATATTTCTTTTGTGACATCCAACTGCAGTGATCCGTTGTCCTCAGAGGGCAAAGGAGCATATATAAGATGGCAGTTCAACTTTTACTATTTGGAATATGTTTTCGTCATTCAACAAATATAAGCAGTCGTCAACGACAAAACTAGATATATATTGGCCCTTACCCAAAGTTGTGAAGTTATCTATAAGAAGTTCTTTGACAGAGTTTGGGATATTTGTTCTCACTACGTTTTTGTGTTTTTTGTAATATCTACATCGGCCACTAAACCATTAGGCAAGAAATCTAATGTTCCTTCTCCCTCAGTTATGCCTAAATGTAGGCTATTGTCGAACAAAGACTTTTGGCCTTTGCTTGTTGGTACTATATATACACTGCATTCCAAATCATCCTCGTTTTTAAGTCTCTCATGAACGCAGTGACTGAATCCATTTAAGGCAAGTTTGGCACTGCGTCCAATTAGTAAACCAAATATCGCTCATCGAAATCACAAAAGTTTTTTTTTGGCCTTTTATTCTAACTTTCTTCGTCACATAACGTTTTTGTTTGCTTTATAAGCTTGCTTTTTGGAATATTGTTCGTGATATCTTTGGCTACAGTCAAGATTTTGGACCTCGTTTTTCTCAATAATTGACTGCATTTAAGGTATTTTGACTGTTGAGAGTTATTGTTTTGAGTTGCTTTTTAATATTTTTGTCCATAGTGGTGCCAGCCAGAAGTATTTTTTTTATTCCATATTGGAATCTTCGAAAATAGCGATCGTTTCACATATTTTGGTAGTCCTTCCGTAAAATGGGCTATTTTGATACTGTGCTTGTGTTTCTAATACATCATTTAATTGTAATTCGGCTGTGTTTTCTTGCAATGGAGCCTGATCGAACTTTCGGTAAAATTTTGCTAAAGTTAAGTTCTCTAACGCACTAGTTGCTTGATCATTAAGATACTTTGAATTTGTCAAAATATACAGGTTTCTGACAAAGTCATCAAATTCGACCACACTATTACACAGTGTTAATTGTGCCAAGATATCTGTAAATTTATTTTTCTTTGTTGTTAAGTTCTTTTCGACATCATTTGACATCATTTTCATAAAATGTGCACATCAAAGAAGTCAGTTCTAGCATGTTTTTTTTCAGTCAGTTTAACAATTTTTGTAGTGTTGATCTATTGCTTATCACGATCACATTACATTACAGTTGCTGTTCTTTTCACTAAAATACCTAAAATTACTTGACAGCTTAGCGATGCTGTGACTATCATGATTTTGAGCTTATCAAGATCACATTACATTAGTTGCTGTTCTTTTCACTAAAATACCTAAAATCACTCGATAGCTTAGCGATGCTGTGACTATCATGATTTTGAGACAACATTGACAAAACTGGAAATAAGCGCCCTGTCCGGTAACGACACTACCCCTGCATAAATCCTTTTTTTGTTGCCGATTTCTTTGAGATGCCTAACAACGCTCCCGGCAGCGTCAATGCTGCGCTTCAATAATTCAATTTGCTCCACACTAAACATCTCTTGTACGTATTCGACGTGTTCCTTAACATAAAGCAGCAAGTCAAGAGCATCGTTTTTCGATCGATCGTTTTTAAAGCCTTTGATATTATTTTTCTTAATGTAGCTTCTGACTTGACCGTCGCCAATTTTTTGATCTTTTTCCAACTAATCGAGATTTACACATTTACAAATTTTTGTACTGTTTAGCTTTTTTAATAAATAACTTTTGTTTTACGATTTGCCTTTCTACGTTTGAAACTGGCACTGTCAAGTTTTGTATATGACAGAAATTTTCATTTGAGCTGTAAACCAAAACACGGTTTCCCTTAATAATAATTTTAAACTTTTTAGAACTCAGGTGCTTGCATCTGGCGTTGATTGTAACGTTTGATGAGTTATTTTACAAAGTTATATTATATACAAGTTATATTTTACGTCAGGGCAAGGGTGGCCAGGTTCTGCCAAAGCGTTATAATCGCTCGGCGAACTCATGGCCACTGTGGGCCACAAGCCATGCTACGATCCGCGCGATTCACTGAACCGTCGGCTGCGGCATCTGCGTCTGCAGTTCCGCCCCAGTCGAGGTTCAGGCTATCCAACTTGGAGGCAGTCTTCGCCCTCAAAAGAGGGGGGGGAGGGTGTTTTCAATAAAACACCCCCGAGTTCTGTAGTTTTTAGGAGAGAATCCTTGCGCGGTTAACAACTGTATCGTAAGCAAAGCTTTCCACACTGTTCGTACGGGGCCGCTCGCGCTGGGGGGCCTTATATAGCCGGGTCGTCGATGCAGGCGGGAGGGCTGAGATGCGTGCGGCGGATACAACCAGTTTCGTATATGTGTGCGTACGGAGCAGTGCAGCGCGGCGGTGGGTGTTCGTTGGGTTTGTTACAGTACCTATAAATAATATTATTTTCATGACACCTACCTATTCGAAAAACGAAAATTGGCTTCAAAGGATAGCGCGAGCCAAATTCAAGTTTATCCCCTGGGAGTTATCGTTTTCTCTTATCTGATTGGTCCCCGCGTTTGTGCTTCTGAACGCGGACCAATCTAAAGAGATTAGCGTATTTAGATTCAAGCGGCTTGCGTGAAGGTTGAATGTAAAAAAAAAATGAAAATATCACTGACGGACATTCAGTTATTTCCGATTACTATAGATTTTAATTTCAGAATTATTTTTCTTATGTAGAGATGAAAATATAGCGTGTAAAATATATTGTTCGTTATTGTGTACCTTAGTACTTTAGAATCCTTCGCTTCGCGCTGAATTCAAAAAACGCCCATGAACAATATATTATTTTGTTCCACTGTTGTTTTTTTAAACTTCTCTATATTTTTTTCTCTATGCGAACTTCATAATAATCTTTGATATGAAAATTCTCTTGTATTTTTTTTTAGGTGTCGGGTCGTTCTAAAAATAATATTGTAGCGTGTAGGTTCTTTGTTTTCATTGAACCAACAACTATACTACCCTAGTATACCTTTAATACCTACTAACGGCCAAGTGCGAGTAGGACGCGCGCACGAAGGGTTTCGTAATTCGTATGATTCATCTAACAACATTAGACACTACATACCTTTACGGGACCATATTACTAGTATACTCTACTGTCTGTCTCCAACTGACTGTACCTCATGAACAGTGACAGCTAGAAAATAGTCATTTTCACAAACGACGTATTTCTGTTGCCGCTATTACAACAAATACTAAAACTTGGCCACGTGCGTGTCGGACTAAAAAAGGAGAAGCGGAAGCGTCGGTGAAACTAAAAAAAATGGCCAAGCACTTATCTGAGTAGATAGATACACAAAAAATCAATGTTCAATCAATCCAACACCTAGTTACTATGTACATTACTTATTGATGACCCTCGCGTGGGCAACAGATGACGCAAAATAGAGTAGATACCTACTTATCAATATTTTTATTTTATAAAATTTCTTGAATTGTACTTGATTTGTCATATACGTGGCTTCATCACCCATGAAAATACGTAATATTATTGGGTTCCTGGCTTAGGCCCCCAGTCAATTTCGAATTTCGGTCGAAGCCTCCGATCAATTTAATTTAAATCGAAGCAACTTTTAATTAAGTGTACTAGCAGGCATACAAATGTTTTACAAACTTAATAACTAAATACCCATCTAGAGTAAATTTATGCAATGATTTATATCATATTGATACTAATAATTTTTTATTTAATTTGAAAGTATGTTATAAAAAAAATAAAAGTCTTGGTTATTTCTAATTATTAATTTATGTCAAATACTAATTTGTAAAAAAAAAATATCACAACCACAGATTTTAAAAACCTATATCGTGCTATATCAAGATAATTATTTTACCTAATTATAACAATCAGTCTTAAAAGTCAAAAGATAGTAATTAAAAAACTGTCTTTAAAAAAATACTGGAAATATACATAAGTAGGTACTTAAACAACATTTGAAATGTGTAGTTTTCTTTAAATATTTTGTAACAATAACAATTAAAAATAATCAACTTTAAAAACGAATATATATTACAAAACACATCTATTAGCTGTAATAAAAATTAACAATCAAAATCATCTTTATTTACTTAATAAATAATGAACTATTACTTTTTGGTCGGATTTTTACAAACGGGCAGATTTGCTGTAAAAACACGATCATGCTAATATTTTTTTTCTTATTGTTCAGTGAACTTGGCAATCATGTTTTCATTCTTGCTTATGGTGTTCTTTCGTCTACTCACAGGAATGTTTTTAGTTTTCAATCAGAAAAAAAGACGGTATCTTAATAAATTATTTTTTCATTAAATATAATTGTGAGATTATAGTAATATTTTTTATTAATTTTACATATAAGTAAAATAAATATTTTACATTGCTCGTGCTTTGTTATTTCTATCTACGGCGCGAGATAGAAATACAAGCGTTATCATTTCTAAAAATAATAATAAAGACAGGTTCTTTCTCAAGTGGCTAATAAGTCGTTTATTCCAAGCCTCTACTAAATTTGTGGTTCTGTAGTTCGGGGAAAAAGAAACAAATTCTAAAAAAAAAAATTATGTATTTTATTATATTTGTAATTATTATCTTTGTAACATGTTACGCAGAGAGACTGATTACACTTGAGACAGATTGTTTTGATTTTTTTTGCCTCTGAGGAATTCAGTGTCATCCTTAGCTTATTGTAGCACAGTGCACAATTCCTTCTTATAGCACTCATTTGAAGAACGTGTCCAGAGGGTTTTATTTTTCTGGTGTTAGCTGTAACAGAAAGTTTTATAAGGTTGTGCTTAATTACGTGCCCCATTCTAAAGCACAAGATGTTAGTCACTTAGTAAATTAGGTGTTAAATGATAATCGTACTACTCTACATAATACAAGCATGTTAGGGTATGGGCAGGGTAGCTCAGAGCAAGACAGGATAGGAAAGGATCGGTTACTTGTCAAAAACATTTAAATGATAATCGTACTACTCTACATAATACAAGCATGTTAGGGTATGGGCAGGGTAGCTCAGAGCAAGACAGGATAGGAAAGGATCGGTTACTTGTCAAAAACATTTAGAAATTGTATCTGTATGCAATCAAATAGAAAGTAAACTATAAATTGATACAAGTCGTAACATAAAATAGGTAGTTCAGAACATCATAATTACAAATATGCCTATTTTACTTCTGATTAGTCTGTAGATTATGCAGGGACTCAGTAAAGACTAATGCTTTTAGTCACTTCATTAATACTACACATTACCTATTACTCATCATGCCTTGTGTTACATCTAATCTATGGCCTATTTACTTATCGTGAGAGATATTGTCAACTTTTGTTTATATAAGAAATGTTTTTTATTACTTTTACATTCCTCCTCCCGTGACAACACAACACTACTTGCGCCTCAACGCGTACGCATCTGCAAAGTGCGGCATCAGGTCGCTATCGGTCACCCACCGAAACAGGCCCGCTTACGCAGTGAGGTAACTTTTTAAAGTCCTGTGCGGCGGAGGTCGAAAATGACCTGACGCGGAAGTAAATTGCCTATATTACTATATTTCTTGTCACAATTCGAAAACTATATTTGTCTCTGTCATGCTCGTAAAAATGCCCAGAAAACCTGTTCGCGCAAGCGAGAAAGAGTTGTTTTTTCCGTGCGCACAGTGATTTGGTACAGCACCGATTATGTGTAACCCGCAGTGTACGTGTTAAAAAAAGCTTATTAACAGCGGCTTAAGACGTAATGATTCAGTAAAAATGGACAAAAATTGAAGCAAAATTATTAGAAAAAAAAGGAAAAAGCTCATATATAGCGGACAATCGATAACCACGTATAACTTAAGATGTCTTTAACAAACCTATTGTCATAGGCGACTTGTCTGCGCTGCCATCTTTGGAAAATAAGTAAAATATATAATTATTGCTGGATATTACATTGACATTTACTATTTGACAAACAAAGGGAGAATGTAAAAAATTGCCGTCTCTAAAAAGCCAAAGTATTCGTCAACAAAATGTGGTGTCGAAAACAAATGTAAAAATATTTCCGCCGCTATTTAGCGGCGTGAGCTACTGCAACCCCGTAATTTGATGCCACGCCGGACTAGCCGCGGGTACACCCTGTTACAAAACCTGGGGTAAACGTTAACAGTTGATGGATGGTTTATTTAACTAGTTCGTTTAATCAACTCCCATCGCTAGTATCTGCAAATGATAACGTCTTCCTTAACCAAACCAATATTAAGTCCTCAGAATGTAAGTCGTCGCTAGCCGTTTGAAAAATGGGTACAGATATAAGATTTTCATTAGCTGTTATAAGCCCCACATATAAAAATAGTCTCTTAGTAGCCCTGTATGGTCCGGCAAATATATAGTTTCAAAAAATGATCCCTTGCAATCAATAGTTTTAGTAGCTTTTCCGAATTTATCGTTATTATTTTCATATTCGATTTGACTATCGCTCCAATAGTATAAATGGAAATAGAGTGACACCACGAATTGTATTTGTATTAATAATATTTTCAATAACCGGCTGTACTCACGCGTATTGGTTGAGATTGTTAACCTAGGTTTCGAGCATGTCCGATGCTCTTCATCAGGTGAGCTCATGCGTCTAAATCCTCATCTTCAAGAGGATGCACTACCATCAGCACAGCGGTGTGCGGGGCGTTCCCCCAGCCTACTGGCAGCCCCCGCGCCTTCACTCTCGCGCCGTGCTGAACGAGCAGTAGCGCGGAGTCGTCGCCGCGATTTATCAGCAAATATATTAATAAAAATAATTATACACATTTTAATCTCGACCAATACGCGTGAGTACAGTCGTTTATTGTAAACATTAATATGAGTTTGTGTTTTCGCTAAAAAAAAGTCGCAAGAAACGAAAAAAATTGATTTGCTTGTGGTAAATGTTCATGTCTTGCGTCTGATTTAATTTTTCTTAAAGCACAAAGAGAAGGTTGAACCGGTAGAACTGTTCAGATTCAGTCATAATTCATAAGACAATTCAGTGAGTACAGTCGTTTATTGTAAACATTAATATGCGTTTGTATTTTCGCTAAAAAAAAGTCGTAAGAAACGAAAAAAATTGATTTGCTTGTGGTAAATGTTCATGTCTTGCGTCTGATTTAATTTTTCTTAAAGCACAAAGAGAAGGTTGAACCGGTGGAACTGTTCAGATTCAGTCATAAGTCATAAGACAATTCAGTGAGTACAGTCGTTTATTGTAAACATTAATATGCGTTTGTATTTTCGCTAAAAAAAAGTCGCAAGAAACGAAAAAAATTGATTTGCTTGTGGTAAATGTTCATGTCTTGCGTCTGATTAAAATTTTCTTAAAGCACAAAGAGAAGGTTGAACCGGTGGAACTGTTCAGATGCAGTCATAAGTCATGAGACAATTCAGTGAGTACAGTCGTTTATTGTAAACATTAATATGCGTTAGTATTTTCGCTAAAAAAAAGTCGCAAGAAACGAAAAAAATTGATTTGCTTGTGGTAAATGTTCATGTCTTGCGTCTGATTTAATTTTTCTTAAAGCACAAAGAGAAGGTTGAACCGGTGGAACTGTTCAGATTCAGTCATAAGTAATAAGACAATTCAGTGAGTACAGTCGTTTATTGTAAACATTAATATGCGTTTGTATTTTCACTTAAAAAAAATACGCAAGAAACGAAAAAAAATGATTTGATTGTGGTAAATGTTCATGTCTTGCGTCTGATTTAATTTTTCTTAAAGCACAAAGAGAAGGTTGAGCCGGTGGAACTGTTCAGATTCAGTCATAAGTCATAAGATAATTCATTGAATACTTTAATAGAAAATTTATAACTTAAGTCTCTTGTTATTTGCCTTCGTCTATATGATGTCCCCCCATTGCTACCACCCGTGGGGTACCGGGTTAGAATGTCAACCCCCATTGCTGCCCATTATGGCAAATCCCACCTCAATGGGGGAGCCTGTATTCAGCAGTGGACAATCCGGCTGATACAGTACAGTATATGATGTTTGTTACATTTTAAAATTTTAAACTTTGCAGATATATTCATGGATGTACTCCGTTTAATTGCGCTGGATACGCTGATTTCAGCATTGTATTAGGGACATTTCTCTAATAAAGAAATTTAATCGTCACGAGTTCTGTATTTTTTAAGAGTCCATGTGCATGGCAGTTTCGACTGAATCCATATTTTTTCCTTTATTACACTGCTCCACTTAAACTTTGCCAGAGTTTTATATTGAGAAAAACTCGTAGTACCACATCTTCTCCTGTAGACACTTAAGGTGTAATTTTTTCCAAATCATAATTATCCAGACGAAAAAAAAATGTTTGAGATTCATCATCATCGTATATAAAACTGCAGATTAACAATTGCTTCTGAAAAAGTACAGATCAATTCGTTATATCTTTAAAGGATATATAGCTGCAAATGACTTTCAGTGTGATTGTTGTATTTGATTTTATTAATATTGGTTTACAAATATTTCGGCTTTTTTACAAGCTTATAAATATATAAATGACACCATTTTACGGCTTGGATAGAGAAAAAATTAAAAATATACTAAGTGACAGATACCACTATAGGTTTGACTTTCGTACCATTATTAGTTGTATTTGAAGCATGACTTGCTGGCTCCGCTGCAATGAGACACAGCCTGGTGACAGACAGAAAGACGGTCGGACAGTGTATTCTTAGTAATAGGGTCCCGTTTTTACCCTTTTGGTACGAAACCCTAACACACAACAATACACACTAACGCATCGAACTAATTCTGACACCAATTTGTTACGAGCTGAGGGTTCGGGATAAATAATGCAATACGTTTTCAGCAACTGACACCTTTATTCACAGTTCTACAGTCACTTCACACTTCACTGAACACAACACTAAAACACTGACTGTTCGCACTTTAAAGATCACTGATCACACACTTCACTCAATTTAACTATTCGCGCTTGGAGCACTTGGTCCAAAGGTAATCGCACAGTTTCTCGTTTCGAACTCAAAGTAAGACTGTCTTGTCGGCCCGGACCCGACCCTATTTATACCCAAAAGTCAAAGCTTCCAGAATATTCTATACTAGTCTAGATAGAAAAACAATAGGATAGCGATGGGCAGTAGCGGGATTTAGCTATAACGAAACGAAAACCGCTACTGGTTTTTGATACCAGTTTCTGAAACTATCTATTGTCAGTAGCAGCTTTTTTGGGCAACCTTGCTATTAACCGTCGCGCAATAATCTTCTTACTTATGAAACAAAGTACGCCGCGGATTTTATAAAAGACAGAGTGATTTAAGAGGAAGGATAATATATGTATATGCATATTATAGTAGAGAAAGGCGGAGAGATATTTGTTATTGTGATGCCGTAAAAATAAATTTTTGTACACTTGCATTGCAAACGCTTATCTTTCGAGATAAATCAAAATAATGTTGTACGGAACTGTAAACCTTAAAAAGATATACAAAATATCTACAATTGTAGCTACATGTCTATATCATAAGGATAACACAAAAATACCTTTTTATCATATACATATCAACAAAAAATGGGTTAATTTACGAAGCTATTATATATATACCTAGTTTATAAATAACGTTTATCAGGTAACAAATATAAAAAGGTATGTCGTTTAAAAATCAGGAAATCTAAAAGTATACTTTTTGTTAATAAGCATTTTGTCAATGAATCTCCCTTCATACTTGTCCAGGCTTACTGGCAGCAAATTTTACTTTTTACTAAATACTACACAAGATTTGCAGGCGTATTTAGAAGTTCATCGATATATACATCATTGTTTGTACAAATCATAATGTTGTCATATATGTACATAGTTATTTACATAATATTATATTTCTTCTTTCCTTATTTACATTTTAAAGCGACTAGGGTTCATATTTACATTGAGAAAAGTCAATTGGGTGACCTTGCCTGATGTGAGTCGAGTACGACGGTCTGTAATTATCTGTCCCGTTTTACTAAACACGCACTCGCATGGGACTGAAGTGGCCATAATGTTGCCATATTTTTTAAATAATCTGGCTAAATATGGGTACGTGAATTGGTGATTAAGCCACCATTTTAACGGACAGTTGAAAGAGCCATCGGCGGCAAAGACAGGTAAATTGTCATCATTTAAATAGGTATCTATTTCTTTAATAGCTTTTGATGTTGGTGTCCCTGTTGGTTGGTGTGTACCAACTATATTTTCTAGTATTGCCCATGGGGAAAAGGTATCCCTAGGTATACCCGAAAAAGAGCCGGCCTCATGGCGATTGTCAGCATTATTGCTAGCCATTGTCATTGTCTGGCTGTCGCTTGCAATTAGGGTAATCAGCATCTGTTGCACCCTGTGTCTGGCATGTCTTGCGTCGTTTTGATCAGAAAATACTGACATTTTGTACCTGGGATCCAAAAAGGTACATGCTGAGAATGTGGCGCTTTTCTCTACATTCGCGAATCTTTGCTCTAAGCCAGTTTTTAGCCCAGTTACAACACGAATAGCCACGTCTGAGAAATTTTCTTCTTGAATTAATTTTTCACATGACATAAGAAGACATCTAGTCATAACTATAATAAGACTTCCACTCATATATTGTTCACCGCTCATGCTCTTGGTAACTTCCTCAAAAGGTTTGAGTATTTTGGCAAGATCAGAGAACAGCTGCCATTCTACATTTGAAATTATTGGTAAATTCGTTCTTAGGACCGCGATTGTTGCTCGAAGATGTTGTTCTAACTCAACAAATCTCGCCAGCATGTAATAAGTGGAGTTCCACCTAGTCGGCACGTCTTGAATTAGTCGTTTGGGAATAGCGGATGCGTTATCCCTCGTTTGCTCTTTGAGTAATTTTTCTAGAGCAGTGCTACTTGTTTTGAAGTGGCGCACAATTGACTTTACTTTATTTATATTTTCTGTAACGGCCTTTAAACTGTCTGTGACGATAAGGTTCAAGGAATGTGCATAACAGCCGTAATGTTTCCACTGTAAATCAGAAATAGCTTTTTGTATATTTGCTGCGTTATCTGTCACGATAAAGTTAATTTTTGTGGATAGGTTCCACTCATTCACAACATCTGATAAAGCTATTCTGATATGCTCGCTGGTATGTGCTCCCTCAAAATTAGAACATTTTAATAAAAGTAACTTTATTTCAAAGTTAGTTACCGAAAGATATGATTCATTCGCGCGAGACGTCCATAAGTCAGCTGTTAAGCAGATCTGAACTAACGCGCTACTATCTAATTCTTTCTTGATGACTTGTTTTGTAGCTTCATATAAAGCAGGCAACAATTTCTGTGTTACTGTTTTACGGGAAGGTAGGTCATAACCAGGTATCCATTTACAAAATTTTTTAAACGCTCTTTCTTCTACCAATGAAAAAGGCTGGTAGCTATCAATAAATAGGTCCATCAAATCGCTATCAATTTTTTCTCTTAAAGATGATGAATTTTTTTTTGCAGTACCATACCGTTGTAAGGACTGTTGAACATTCCGCATACTATGTGGCTGCGAGGATGTAGGTACAGGCACATCGACAGTTCTTATTCCTACAATTGCAGTTTCCGAATTCGGTTGACTCAGTTGACGAACGATTGGCGCCAAAACTTGAGCTGACGCAACTCTTTGATAAATATCCAAATGCTTTTTTCTGAGATGAGCTTTCAAATTTCCGGTACTGGATTTGTAGCTGTACTTTTCTCCGCAAATAGAACACAAAGCTTTCTTATCTATATTGTCTTTACTAAAATAGTCCCACAAAACACTAGAATTGGCCCGAGACGCCATTGTTTTTTATCACACTTAAAACTATTAACACTTAGAAAAAGATTTACTTTATCACTAATATTTACAGTTAATTACTTACAACAATATTATATAGTTTATATTTTTGTACCTACAGAATACAAAAGACACAATATACACTCGTTATTTATTAGTTTTTTATCATACACACTTAAAACTATGAACACTTAGAAAAATATTTACTTTATCACTAATATTTACAGTTTATACTTTTGTACCTACGGGGTACAGATGACACAATATATACACTCGTTATTTATTAGTATTATTAGACATTAACAACTTGTACTGGATAAATTTCAATTAAAAACAAAAATGCGTGACACGCGCTGTCAAGGCCAAAGGTCAACTGGCCCTTTTGAGTGAGACATTGAGACACTAACCTAATTACTATTTTTGCACATTCAACGACGCCTTAGATGATTAATTTAAGGTATAAAATAAAATAAAAGGTGCAATGCATTTCGAAAAATTGCGCCAGTTCAACAAGCCGCTCATGCTATCTCAAAAAGCCTCGTATTTTATCCTGCTCGCGCGATCGGTCGACTTCGGATTATTTCGTTTTACCGGCGGCGCGGCGCCGCGACTCGTTGCTACGTACGTATCGGCCAATAGCAGCGATAGCTAGTTTGCAATGCTACCATGTTATAATAACTACATCTGTAGTAGTGATTTGTTTTTATTACCAAGCCTCCATATTTAGTCAGCATATAACCTGTTATTCAAAATAAATAGTTTTATTTGACACGTGAAACGTATAACCTGCTACTGAAGCAATAAATAGTTTTAGAAACCAGCTATTGTAAAAAACGCCCACTCCTACAATAGGAGCCATAAATCACTCGCTTAGCGTAAACAACTTTTGTATGCAATTCAATGGAATCTAACTATTACTTATACTGTGGTTGTTTACTAGTTGCCTGAGAACAAAAGGCGACCCTTTTTTTTATAACATTTTTTTGTGAAGAGTAGGTACATTCTTTGTTTTCTTATGCTTGTTTACCGACGTTGGATTATTCTGGATTGTTCGAGCTCTTGCGCCGTAACATTTTTAAGGTCTTGGTTTTTAATCATTGACTCGAAACTTTTTATCATCACGGCTCCACAGTTGTAGTCATCGGTTTAAAGGACATGCTGAGGGATCACAATATTGTCAATAGTTTATATTTTTTCTTTGAAGTTAACACATCAACTTGGTGTAATACTGTTTCCTTTTTTTATTTCCCAGAGGGTCTATAAATTTGAGTGTATTTGTGCGTAAGCTTATTATGGCCATCGTATAATTATGCTGGAAGCAAATTGGGAATAATATTTCTTTTGTGACATCCAACTGCAGTGATCCGTTGTCCTCAGAGGGCAAAGGAGCATATATAAGATGGCAGTTCAACTTTTACTATTTGGAATATGTTTTCGTCATTCAACAAATATAAGCAGTCGTCAACGACAAAACTAGATATATATTGGCCCTTACCCAAAGTTGTGAAGTTATCTATAAGAAGTTCTTTGACAGAGTTTGGGATATTTGTTCTCACTACGTTTTTGTGTTTTTTGTAATATCTACATCGGCCACTAAACCATTAGGCAAGAAATCTAATGTTCCTTCTCCCTCAGTTATGCCTAAATGTAGGCTATTGTCGAACAAAGACTTTTGGCCTTTGCTTGTTGGTACTATATATACACGGCATTCCAAATCATCCTCGTTTTTAAGTCTCTCATGAACGCAGTGACTGAATCCATTTAAGGCAAGTTTGGCACTGCGTCCAATTAGTAAACCAAATATCGCTCATCGAAATCACAAAAGTTTTTTTTTGGCCTTTTATTCTAACTTTCTTCGTCACATAACGTTTTTGTTTGCTTTATAAGCTTGCTTTTTGGAATATTGTTCGTGATATCTTTGGCTACAGTCAAGATTTTGGACCTCGTTTTTCTCAATAATTGACTGCATTTAAGGTATTTTGACTGTTGAGAGTTATTGTTTTGAGTTGCTTTTTAATATTTTTGTCCATAGTGGTGCCAGCCAGAAGTATTTTTTTTATTCCATATTGGAATCTTCGAAAATAGCGATCGTTTCACATATTTTGGTAGTCCTTCCGTAAAATGGGCTATTTTGATACTGTGCTTGTGTTTCTAATACATCATTTAATTGTAATTCGGCTGTGTTTTCTTGCAATGGAGCCTGATCGAACTTTCGGTAAAATTTTGCTAAAGTTAAGTTCTCTAACGCACTAGTTGCTTGATCATTAAGATACTTTGAATTTGTCAAAATATACAGGTTTCTGACAAAGTCATCAAATTCGACCACACTATTACACAGTGTTAATTGTGCCAAGATATCTGTAAATTTATTTTTCTTTGTTGTTAAGTTCTTTTCGACATCATTTGACATCATTTTCATAAAATGTGCACATCAAAGAAGTCAGTTCTAGCATGTTTTTTTTCAGTCAGTTTAACAATTTTTGTAGTGTTGATCTATTGCTTATCACGATCACATTACATTACAGTTGCTGTTCTTTTCACTAAAATACCTAAAATTACTTGACAGCTTAGCGATGCTGTGACTATCATGATTTTGAGCTTATCAAGATCACATTACATTAGTTGCTGTTCTTTTCACTAAAATACCTAAAATCACTCGATAGCTTAGCGATGCTGTGACTATCATGATTTTGAGACAACATTGACAAAACTGGAAATAAGCGCCCTGTCCGGTAACGACACTACCCCTGCATAAATCCTTTTTTTGTTGCCGATTTCTTTGAGATGCCTAACAACGCTCCCGGCAGCGTCAATGCTGCGCTTCAATAATTCAATTTGCTCCACACTAAACATCTCTTGTACGTATTCGACGTGTTCCTTAACATAAAGCAGCAAGTCAAGAGCATCGTTTTTCGATCGATCGTTTTTAAAGCCTTTGATATTATTTTTCTTAATGTAGCTTCTGACTTGACCGTCGCCAATTTTTTGATCTTTTTCCAACTAATCGAGATTTACACATTTACAAATTTTTGTACTGTTTAGCTTTTTTAATAAATAACTTTTGTTTTACGATTTGCCTTTCTACGTTTGAAACTGGCACTGTCAAGTTTTGTATATGACAGAAATTTTCATTTGAGCTGTAAACCAAAACACGGTTTCCCTTAATAATAATTTTAAACTTTTTAGAACTCAGGTGCTTGCATCTGGCGTTGATTGTAACGTTTGATGAGTTATTTTACAAAGTTATATTATATACAAGTTATATTTTACGTCAGGGCAAGGGTGGCCAGGTTCTGCCAAAGCGTTATAATCGCTCGGCGAACTCATGGCCACTGTGGGCCACAAGCCATGCTACGATCCGCGCGATTCACTGAACCGTCGGCTGCGGCATCTGCGTCTGCAGTTCCGCCCCAGTCGAGGTTCAGGCTATCCAACTTGGAGGCAGTCTTCGCCCTCAAAAGAGGGGGGGGGAGGGTGTTTTCAATAAAACACCCCCGAGTTCTGTAGTTTTTAGGAGAGAATCCTTGCGCGGTTAACAACTGTATCGTAAGCAAAGCTTTCCACACTGTTCGTACGGGGCCGCTCGCGCTGGGGGGCCTTATATAGCCGGGTCGTCGATGCAGGCGGGAGGGCTGAGATGCGTGCGGCGGATACAACCAGTTTCGTATATGTGTGCGTACGGAGCAGTGCAGCGCGGCGGTGGGTGTTCGTTGGGTTTGTTACAGTACCTATAAATAATATTATTTTCATGACACCTACCTATTCGAAAAACGAAAATTGGCTTCAAAGGATAGCGCGAGCCAAATTCAAGTTTATCCCCTGGGAGTTATCGTTTTCTCTTATCTGATTGGTCCCCGCGTTTGTGCTTCTGAACGCGGACCAATCTAAAGAGATTAGCGTATTTAGATTCAAGCGGCTTGCGTGAAGGTTGAATGTAAAAAAAAAATGAAAATATCACTGACGGACATTCAGTTATTTCCGATTACTATAGATTTTAATTTCAGAATTATTTTTCTTATGTAGAGATGAAAATATAGCGTGTAAAATATATTGTTCGTTATTGTGTACCTTAGTACTTTAGAATCCTTCGCTTCGCGCTGAATTCAAAAAACGCCCATGAACAATATATTATTTTTTTCCACTGTTGTTTTTTTAAACTTCTCTATATTTTTTTCTCTATGCGAACTTCATAATAATCTTTGATATGAAAATTCTCTTGTATTTTTTTTTAGGTGTCGGGTCGTTCTAAAAATAATATTGTAGCGTGTAGGTTCTTTGTTTTCATTGAACCAACAACTATACTACCCTAGTATACCTTTAATACCTACTAACGGCCAAGTGCGAGTAGGACGCGCGCACGAAGGGTTTCGTAATTCGTATGATTCATCTAACAACATTAGACACTACATACCTTTACGGGACCATATTACTAGTATACTCTACTGTCTGTCTCCAACTGACTGTACCTCATGAACAGTGACAGCTAGAAAATAGTCATTTTCACAAACGACGTATTTCTGTTGCCGCTATTACAACAAATACTAAAACTTGGCCACGTGCGTGTCGGACTAAAAAAGGAGAAGCGGAAGCGTCGGTGAAACTAAAAAAAATGGCCAAGCACTTATCTGAGTAGATAGATACACAAAAAATCAATGTTCAATCAATCCAACACCTAGTTACTATGTACATTACTTATTGATGACCCTCGCGTGGGCAACAGATGACGCAAAATAGAGTACCGATACCTACTTATCAATATTTTTATTTTATAAAATTTCTTGAATTGTACTTGATTTGTCATATACGTGGCTTCATCACCCATGAAAATACGTAATATTATTGGGTTCCTGGCTTAGGCCCCCAGTCAATTTCGAATTTCGGTCGAAGCCTCCGATCAATTTAATTTAAATCGAAGCAACTTTTAATTAAGTGTACTAGCAGGCATACAAATGTTTTACAAACTTAATAACTAAATACCCATCTAGAGTAAATTTATGCAATGATTTATATCATATTGATACTTATAATTTTTTATTTAATTTGAAAGTATGTTATAAAAAAAATAAAAGTCTTGGTTATTTCTAATTATTAATTTATGTCAAATACTAATTTGTAAAAAAAAAATATCACAACCACAGATTTTAAAAACCTATATCGTGCTATATCAAGATAATTATTTTACCTAATTATAACAATCAGTCTTAAAAGTCAAAAGATAGTAATTAAAAAACTGTCTTTAAAAAAATACTGGAAATATACATAAGTAGGTACTTAAACAACATTTGAAATGTGTAGTTTTCTTTAAATATTTTGTAACAATAACAATTAAAAATAATCAACTTTAAAAACGAATATATATTACAAAACACATCTATTAGCTGTAATAAAAATTAACAATCAAAATCATCTTTATTTACTTAATAAATAATGAACTATTACTTTTTGGTCGGATTTTTACAAACGGGCAGATTTGCTGTAAAAACACGATCATGCTAATATTTTTTTTCTTATTGTTCAGTGAACTTGGCAATCATGTTTTCATTCTTGCTTATGGTGTTCTTTCGTCTACTCACAGGAATGTTTTTAGTTTTCAATCAGAAAAAAAGACGGTATCTTAATAAATTATTTTTTCATTAAATATAATTGTGAGATTATAGTAATATTTTTTATTAATTTTACATATAAGTAAAATAAATATTTTACATTGCTCGTGCTTTGTTATTTCTATCTACGGCGCGAGATAGAAATACAAGCGTTATCATTTCTAAAAATAATAATAAAGACAGGTTCTTTCTCAAGTGGCTAATAAGTCGTTTATTCCAAGCCTCTACTAAATTTGTGGTTCTGTAGTTCGGGGAAAAAGAAACAAATTCTAAAAAAAAAAATTATGTATTTTATTATATTTGTAATTATTATCTTTGTAACATGTTACGCAGAGAGACTGATTACACTTGAGACAGATTGTTTTGATTTTTTTTGCCTCTGAGGAATTCAGTGTCATCCTTAGCTTATTGTAGCACAGTGCACAATTCCTTCTTATAGCACTCATTTGAAGAACGTGTCACCTACCTACCTACTCAGGGTAGAAGGGAGCATGAAAGAAAGAAGAGAGAGTTCAGTATAGAGAATAATCAAGAGAAAGGGTCGTGGATTTCAGACAGGTTTATCAATTTGGCAAGCTTCCTTGTTTAAGGACTTAGCTCCGGTCCGCTAGTATCCGAGTTGATGCTCAGCAGCAGGTCTGCCGTGCAGGGCTCGGCTCCACACCGCCGCGCCGGTAGAATGTCCCAGCTAGATGCTGTAGAGACTTTTGGCCGCGGTCGGTGCTGGAGGTCAGAGGACGGCCGGAGTTCAGAAGTAGTGTGTAGTACGGAAAGTTCTCCGTCTCGTACTGGCAGTTCAGCCTCGTACTTGAACCCTGAAAGGCACATGTGCTCCGGTTACAATGGGTCCAGTAAAGTGTTGAGCTGGTGGGTCCACTGTCCCTCTGCTACTGAGCATATTAGGGACTCGCAGAGGGCCTTTAGGGATGTGGCCCGCCAGCAAACAAGAGGTATGCCATAAGGGCCAAAGAGGTAGATGCTGCTGGTGAAGAATTCGCCTCCGCTAAGGCTTCCGCTACCGAGCAAAAGGGACTAGCTAGGCCCTAAGCGAAGGCGAACCACCAGCCGCTCAGAATGCCAGAAGGGCGCAAGTAGGTATGTTGCCGGTAATGATGCTCACAATCCACGAGGTCCGTTCACTACCGAGCAAAAAAGGGACTAGCCTAGGTACCTCGTGAATTGCGAGCTACCAGCAACATCCTTTAAAGTTTGCCAGAAGGGCGTAAATTAGAAAACAGTTGAATGTTGAGAAGGAACAGAAAAACACATAAATTCAACAAGAGAGTTAGCAGGTAAGACACACAATAAAGTACAGCAATTAAAATAAGATTACATACCATAGGTTTTTAGGTTAGATTTTAATGGGGTGGTCAAGTACACTTTCACTTTAAAACACAAACTTACCCAGATTTTGGGGCTTGTAAGAAGATTAGAATTGTAGATGTAGTTAAACTGAGTCTTTAGTAGTAGTTGCACAGAGGATGGCTGGGGTCCAAGTGATCGCGATTCCTCGTTGAGGAAAGACATCAAGTTGGGCGGATGTCGGGGGCGAATTTCATTACCATATATGGTAACGAAAAAGCCTCCAAAACCGTTGTCGTCGCAAAGCCAATGACTGCACTTGATTTGAAAATATTTAAAATGCAACGTTCCTCTAGCGGAACTCAAAAACCACCATCATGGTATTTTCTGACAGACTGGATTGACATTTATTTTAACTGTCAATAGTCTAATTGAATGGAGGAAAGGAAGAAGAAGAAGAATGTTACTACCAGACTTAACGTTGTGATTGTTATGCGCGACCTCTATTGGTGAGTCGCTGTACTACCTCAGCGCTCGGCAAAGGTATTTAAGCTTATCGCTTTATAGGTCTTTTCTAACTTCATATGGAATTTAGATAGACGTTTGGTCGTTTGCCTACAGATGGCGCGCTGATTTAAATTAATATTTAGTGAAATTTTTAATTATTAAGTTAACCGATATTTTTAGATCGGTTACATATCTCCCCACCCAAGAAAGAATTTTTTTACTAGAAAAAAAATTCACTAGCCTTGAGCAGTTCTAAGAAAAAAATACTTGACCTAAGACCTAACTTTGAGTATCTTATATAAGCTACAGAAACTCCAGTATATGATCTTAAGTTATTAACTATGTCTATGTGCAGATACACACCTAAGTATCTCCTAGAATTCCCCTCCGTCGTTTGGATTAGATATCCCAAGAAACGATTATTGACAGCAATATATTGAGAGGAATGGAATTTGTAGGCTGCAGAAGTTAACTTCTATGAACAGCTAGCTACATTATAGGTATGAATAACACACTAGAACATAGTCAAGTTAAGTACTTATAGTAGACATTTATGGATTATTTTTTTAAATATAAGTTCCATAATTGCCTAAGTTAAATTAAATTTTAAGACAGAGAAGTTAAACAAAAGGAAATTTTACATTAGGCTTCTTTTAAGAGTCTGTAACCCGCTCTAGATAATGGCTTGTTTAGTGAGTTATCCACCGCTCAGTACAATAGGCTTGTTTTTAAAGTGTTTGTACAACCGCACTCTATTTGAAGAATTACCATCTGGCACGTAAAAGGATGATTTTAGCAATTTTTTTTATAACACTATTCCATTGAAAGTGGACA
Organism: Plagodis pulveraria; assembly: GCA_963890685.1. Lineage (NCBI taxonomy): Eukaryota > Metazoa > Arthropoda > Insecta > Lepidoptera > Geometridae > Plagodis > Plagodis pulveraria. The sequence goes on from OY982967.1 coordinate 24,640,754, forward strand.
GTGACAAAGAGTATTTAAGGAAGTTAAATTAATTCAGTATATAAGTTAAGATGTATAGTTTGTAGTACAATGTATGTATTGTAGTTAAGTTATAATATATCTTATGCCATCATTTTATATAAGATATAAATAATGATCAATATAAGCAAGGATCACAAGTTATTAGAATACAAGAAGTATATAAGATACTGTTACCTATAAGATTAGTTGTATATAAGGATTTATTTTTCCTATACAGATAAGAATATTATAAGAGATTATTAAAAAGTTGCACTCTATGAGTTTGGTTTTATTTACCAATATATTTTAGTTATTTAAGATACATAGAATATGCGTTTTAGTTGTAAGATTGTATATTTAAAGCTTTAATAAATTAATTCATAGTATGAATTTGGTTTTATTTGAGAATTTCTATATATTTTAAGTCGACAACAAGTTATTCAGTACAAGGATTTGCAATTGTTAAGAAAGTGAAATAATTACTAGTATATGTAATTACTTAATTTAAAATCTTAGATATGCCAAGAGCAGTATATTATGCAGGCAAAAACTAAGGATCAAAAAAAAATTTTCAGTTAAGTCATATACAAGAAAAGTCAATTAAGTATAAATGTGACATTTTAAGTTTTTAGTGACAAGTTTTTCAGAAAACCTATTATTTATATTATTGTGATAGTAAGTCATAGTATTAATGTAGATTTCTATAATATATTTAATTCAATTTAGTTGAATTTTAGATATTCAGTTGAACATTTTTCATATAGTCCGTCGTTAAAAATAAAAGAAGTTAATACTGAGATAAGTATTAACTAAAAGAACTTTGATATGTCATAAGTGTAGCCTATGCATATCAATAAGTTCATAGAATAGCAGTAAAAGATAAGATTTAAAACGACATTTGAAAAATTTAGAGTTCAGTTGAACTTTGGAGAATGGTATTCTCCGTTGCAAGTTTATAGAAAATAATAAGTTATTATGTAGTGCCACTTCATATGCAAATCCAGCTATTTGCATAGATAAAAAGTTAAGTTGTAGACTCATGTTTGAAGTAGTGAAAGTATACTTGACCTATATACCCAATGACAACAGTGTCATACAAGGTCAAATAAAAAAATATTTAAGAGGGTACAATTTTTTCCAGATGAAAAAAACACGTGGGTAGATATACAAATGAGGTGTGTGCTATTTATAAGTTGAATAGAGGTTATGAAATAGAATATTAGATATTAAGTTAAGAAAATTTATTAAATTGTCAAAGTTTGTAAAAAAAAAACTAAAATTTTTTTAGAAAAAAAACAAGTTCGTTGAAGACGATAATGGGCGGATTTCCTACCACCTGGGTATAACCCTGTCTATTAGTCGCCTCTTACGACATGCAGAGCTGCAGCCGGCTTATTCTCAGGCCCCGGGCCAGCACAGGGCCAATCACAACTTATAAATACCACACACAAAAGGAACACAAAAAACACAGTATAGAAAGTACAAAACAAGTATGGCAGAGCCACACCCAAGAAAGATTGCCAAACCGACCCGTCTGATCCTAATTGTATGGGCGCCAATGTCACCTACCTACCTACTCAGGGTAGAAGGGAGCATGAAAGAAAGAAGAGAGAGTTCAGTATAGAGAATAATCAAGAGAAAGGGTCGTGGATTTCAGACAGGTTTATCAATTTGGCAAGCTTCCTTGTTTAAGGACTTAGCTCCGGTCCGCTAGTATCCGAGTTGATGCTCAGCAGCAGGTCTGCCGTGCAGGGCTCGGCTCCACACCGCCGCGCCGGTAGAATGTCCCAGCTAGATGCTGTAGAGACGTTTGGCCGCGGTCGGTGCTGGAGGTCAGAGGACGGCCGGAGTTCAGAAGTAGTGTGTAGTACGGAAAGTTCTCCGTCTCGTACTGGCAGTTCAGCCTCGTACTTGAACCCTGAAAGGCACATGTGCTCCGGTTACAATGGGTCCAGTAAAGTGTTGAGCTGGTGGGTCCACTGTCCCTCTGCTACTGAGCATATTAGGGACTCGCAGAGGGCCTTTAGGGATGTGGCCCGCCAGCAAACAAGAGGTATGCCATAAGGGCCAAAGAGGTAGATGCTGCTGGTGAAGAATTCGCCTCCGCTAAGGCTTCCGCTACCGAGCAAAAGGGACTAGCTAGGCCCTAAGCGAAGGCGAACCACCAGCCGCTCAGAATGCCAGAAGGGCGCAAGTAGGTATGTTGCCGGTAATGATGCTCACAATCCACGAGGTCCGTTCACTACCGAGCAAAAAAGGGACTAGCCTAGGTACCTCGTGAATTGCGAGCTACCAGCAACATCCTTTAAAGTTTGCCAGAAGGGCGTAAATTAGAAAACAGTTGAATGTTGAGAAGGAACAGAAAAACACATAAATTCAACAAGAGAGTTAGCAGGTAAGACACACAATAAAGTACAGCAATTAAAATAAGATTACATACCATAGGTTTTTAGGTTAGATTTTAATGGGGTGGTCAAGTACACTTTCACTTTAAAACACAAACTTACCCAGATTTTGGGGCTTGTAAGAAGATTAGAATTGTAGATGTAGTTAAACTGAGTCTTTAGTAGTAGTTGCACAGAGGATGGCTGGGGTCCAAGTGATCGCGATTCCTCGTTGAGGAAAGACATCAAGTTGGGCGGATGTCGGGGGCGAATTTCATTACCATATATGGTAACGAAAAAGCCTCCAAAACCGTTGTCGTCGCAAAGCCAATGACTGCACTTGATTTGAAAATATTTAAAATGCAACGTTCCTCTAGCGGAACTCAAAAACCACCATCATGGTATTTTCTGACAGACTGGATTGACATTTATTTTAACTGTCAATAGTCTAATTGAATGGAGGAAAGGAAGAAGAAGAAGAATGTTACTACCAGACTTAACGTTGTGATTGTTATGCGCGACCTCTATTGGTGAGTCGCTGTACTACCTCAGCGCTCGGCAAAGGTATTTAAGCTTATCGCTTTATAGGTCTTTTCTAACTTCATATGGAATTTAGATAGACGTTTGGTCGTTTGCCTACAGATGGCGCGCTGATTTAAATTAATATTTAGTGAAATTTTTAATTATTAAGTTAACCGATATTTTTAGATCGGTTACAAACGTGTCCAGAGGGTTTTATTTTTCTGGTGTTAGCTGTAACAGAAAGTTTTATAAGGTTGTGCTTAATTACGTGCCCCATTCTAAAGCACAAGATGTTAGTCACTTAGTAAATTAGGTGTTAAATGATAATCGTACTACTCTACATAATACAAGCATGTTAGGGTATGGGCAGGGTAGCTCAGAGCAAGACAGGATAGGAAAGGATCGGTTACTTGTCAAAAACATTTAAATGATAATCGTACTACTCTACATAATACAAGCATGTTAGGGTATGGGCAGGGTAGCTCAGAGCAAGACAGGATAGGAAAGGATCGGTTACTTGTCAAAAACATTTAGAAATTGTATCTGTATGCAATCAAATAGAAAGTAAACTATAAATTGATACAAGTCGTAACATAAAATAGGTAGTTCAGAACATCATAATTACAAATATGCCTATTTTACTTCTGATTAGTCTGTAGATTATGCAGGGACTCAGTAAAGACTAATGCTTTTAGTCACTTCATTAATACTACACATTACCTATTACTCATCATGCCTTGTGTTACATCTAATCTATGGCCTATTTACTTATCGTGAGAGATATTGTCAACTTTTGTTTATATAAGAAATGTTTTTTATTACTTTTACATTCCTCCTCCCGTGACAACACAACACTACTTGCGCCTCAACGCGTACGCATCTGCAAAGTGCGGCATCAGGTCGCTATCGGTCACCCACCGAAACAGGCCCGCTTACGCAGTGAGGTAACTTTTTAAAGTCCTGTGCGGCGGAGGTCGAAAATGACCTGACGCGGAAGTAAATTGCCTATATTACTATATTTCTTGTCACAATTCGAAAACTATATTTGTCTCTGTCATGCTCGTAAAAATGCCCAGAAAACCTGTTCGCGCAAGCGAGAAATAGTTGTTTTTTCCGTGCGCACAGTGATTTGGTACAGCACCGATTATGTGTAACCCGCAGTGTACGTGTTAAAAAAAGCTTATTAACAGCGGCTTAAGACGTAATGATTCAGTAAAAATGGACAAAAATTGAAGCAAAATTATTAGAAAAAAAAGGAAAAAGCTCATATATAGCGGACAATCGATAACCACGTATAACTTAAGATGTCTTTAACAAACCTATTGTCATAGGCGACTTGTCTGCGCTGCCATCTTTGGAAAATAAGTAAAATATATAATTATTGCTGGATATTACATTGACATTTACTATTTGACAAACAAAGGGAGAATGTAAAAAATTGCCGTCTCTAAAAAGCCAAAGTATTCGTCAACAAAATGTGGTGTCGAAAACAAATGTAAAAATATTTCCGCCGCTATTTAGCGGCGTGAGCTACTGCAACCCCGTAATTTGATGCCACGCCGGACTAGCCGCGGGTACACCCTGTTACAAAACCTGGGGTAAACGTTAACAGTTGATGGATGGTTTATTTAACTAGTTCGTTTAATCAACTCCCATCGCTAGTATCTGCAAATGATAACGTCTTCCTTAACCAAACCAATATTAAGTCCTCAGAATGTAAGTCGTCGCTAGCCGTTTGAAAAATGGGTACAGATATAAGATTTTCATTAGCTGTTATAAGCCCCACATATAAAAATAGTCTCTTAGTAGCCCTGTATGGTCCGGCAAATATATAGTTTCAAAAAATGATCCCTTGCAATCAATAGTTTTAGTAGCTTTTCCGAATTTATCGTTATTATTTTCATATTCGATTTGACTATCGCTCCAATAGTATAAATGGAAATAGAGTGACACCACGAATTGTATTTGTATTAATAATATTTTCAATAACCGGCTGTACTCACGCGTATTGGTTGAGATTGTTAACCTAGGTTTCGAGCATGTCCGATGCTCTTCATCAGGTGAGCTCATGCGTCTAAATCCTCATCTTCAAGAGGATGCACTACCATCAGCACAGCGGTGTGCGGGGCGTTCCCCCAGCCTACTGGCAGCCCCCGCGCCTTCACTCTCGCGCCGTGCTGAACGAGCAGTAGCGCGGAGTCGTCGCCGCGATTTATCAGCAAATATATTAATAAAAATAATTATACACATTTTAATCTCGACCAATACGCGTGAGTACAGTCGTTTATTGTAAACATTAATATGAGTTTGTGTTTTCGCTAAAAAAAAGTCGCAAGAAACGAAAAAAATTGATTTGCTTGTGGTAAATGTTCATGTCTTGCGTCTGATTTAATTTTTCTTAAAGCACAAAGAGAAGGTTGAACCGGTAGAACTGTTCAGATTCAGTCATAATTCATAAGACAATTCAGTGAGTACAGTCGTTTATTGTAAACATTAATATGCGTTTGTATTTTCGCTAAAAAAAAGTCGTAAGAAACGAAAAAAATTGATTTGCTTGTGGTAAATGTTCATGTCTTGCGTCTGATTTAATTTTTCTTAAAGCACAAAGAGAAGGTTGAACCGGTGGAACTGTTCAGATTCAGTCATAAGTCATAAGACAATTCAGTGAGTACAGTCGTTTATTGTAAACATTAATATGCGTTTGTATTTTCGCTAAAAAAAAGTCGCAAGAAACGAAAAAAATTGATTTGCTTGTGGTAAATGTTCATGTCTTGCGTCTGATTAAAATTTTCTTAAAGCACAAAGAGAAGGTTGAACCGGTGGAACTGTTCAGATGCAGTCATAAGTCATGAGACAATTCAGTGAGTACAGTCGTTTATTGTAAACATTAATATGCGTTAGTATTTTCGCTAAAAAAAAGTCGCAAGAAACGAAAAAAATTGATTTGCTTGTGGTAAATGTTCATGTCTTGCGTCTGATTTAATTTTTCTTAAAGCACAAAGAGAAGGTTGAACCGGTGGAACTGTTCAGATTCAGTCATAAGTAATAAGACAATTCAGTGAGTACAGTCGTTTATTGTAAACATTAATATGCGTTTGTATTTTCACTTAAAAAAAATACGCAAGAAACGAAAAAAAATGATTTGATTGTGGTAAATGTTCATGTCTTGCGTCTGATTTAATTTTTCTTAAAGCACAAAGAGAAGGTTGAGCCGGTGGAACTGTTCAGATTCAGTCATAAGTCATAAGATAATTCATTGAATACTTTAATAGAAAATTTATAACTTAAGTCTCTTGTTATTTGCCTTCGTCTATATGATGTCCCCCCATTGCTACCACCCGTGGGGTACCGGGTTAGAATGTCAACCCCCATTGCTGCCCATTATGGCAAATCCCACCTCAATGGGGGAGCCTGTATTCAGCAGTGGACAATCCGGCTGATACAGTACAGTATATGATGTTTGTTACATTTTAAAATTTTAAACTTTGCAGATATATTCATGGATGTACTCCGTTTAATTGCGCTGGATACGCTGATTTCAGCATTGTATTAGGGACATTTCTCTAATAAAGAAATTTAATCGTCACGAGTTCTGTATTTTTTAAGAGTCCATGTGCATGGCAGTTTCGACTGAATCCATATTTTTTCCTTTATTACACTGCTCCACTTAAACTTTGCCAGAGTTTTATATTGAGAAAAACTCGTAGTACCACATCTTCTCCTGTAGACACTTAAGGTGTAATTTTTTCCAAATCATAATTATCCAGACGAAAAAAAAATGTTTGAGATTCATCATCATCGTATATAAAACTGCAGATTAACAATTGCTTCTGAAAAAGTACAGATCAATTCGTTATATCTTTAAAGGATATATAGCTGCAAATGACTTTCAGTGTGATTGTTGTATTTGATTTTATTAATATTGGTTTACAAATGTTTCGGCTTTTTTACAAGCTTATAAATATATAAATGACACCATTTTACGGCTTGGATAGAGAAAAAATTAAAAATATACTAAGTGACAGATACCACTATAGGTTTGACTTTCGTACCATTATTAGTTGTATTTGAAGCATGACTTGCTGGCTCCGCTGCAATGAGACACAGCCTGGTGACAGACAGAAAGACGGTCGGACAGTGTATTCTTAGTAATAGGGTCCCGTTTTTACCCTTTTGGTACGAAACCCTAACACACAACAATACACACTAACGCATCGAACTAATTCTGACACCAATTTGTTACGAGCTGAGGGTTCGGGATAAATAATGCAATACGTTTTCAGCAACTGACACCTTTATTCACAGTTCTACAGTCACTTCACACTTCACTGAACACAACACTAAAACACTGACTGTTCGCACTTTAAAGATCACTGATCACACACTTCACTCAATTTAACTATTCGCGCTTGGAGCACTTGGTCCAAAGGTAATCGCACAGTTTCTCGTTTCGAACTCAAAGTAAGACTGTCTTGTCGGCCCGGACCCGACCCTATTTATACCCAAAAGTCAAAGCTTCCAGAATATTCTATACTAGTCTAGATAGAAAAACAATAGGATAGCGATGGGCAGTAGCGGGATTTAGCTATAACGAAACGAAAACCGCTACTGGTTTTTGATACCAGTTTCTGAAACTATCTATTGTCAGTAGCAGCTTTTTTGGGCAACCTTGCTATTAACCGTCGCGCAATAATCTTCTTACTTATGAAACAAAGTACGCCGCGGATTTTATAAAAGACAGAGTGATTTAAGAGAAAGGATAATATATGTATATGCATATTATAGTAGAGAAAGGCGGAGAGATATTTGTTATTGTGATGCCGTAAAAATAAATTTTTGTACACTTGCATTGCAAACGCTTATCTTTCGAGATAAATCAAAATAATGTTGTACGGAACTGTAAACCTTAAAAAGATATACAAAATATCTACAATTGTAGCTACATGTCTATATCATAAGGATAACACAAAAATACCTTTTTATCATATACATATCAACAAAAAATGGGTTAATTTACGAAGCTATTATATATATACCTAGTTTATAAATAACGTTTATCAGGTAACAAATATAAAAAGGTATGTCGTTTAAAAATCAGGAAATCTAAAAGTATACTTTTTGTTAATAAGCATTTTGTCAATGAATCTCCCTTCATACTTGTCCAGGCTTACTGGCAGCAAATTTTACTTTTTACTAAATACTACACAAGATTTGCAGGCGTATTTAGAAGTTCATCGATATATACATCATTGTTTGTACAAATCATAATGTTGTCATATATGTACATAGTTATTTACATAATATTATATTTCTTCTTTCCTTATTTACATTTTAAAGCGACTAGGGTTCATATTTACATTGAGAAAAGTCAATTGGGTGACCTTGCCTGATGTGAGTCGAGTACGACGGTCTGTAATTATCTGTCCCGTTTTACTAAACACGCACTCGCATGGGACTGAAGTGGCCATAATGTTGCCATATTTTTTAAATAATCTGGCTAAATATGGGTACGTGAATTGGTGATTAAGCCACCATTTTAACGGACAGTTGAAAGAGCCATCGGCGGCAAAGACAGGTAAATTGTCATCATTTAAATAGGTATCTATTTCTTTAATAGCTTTTGATGTTGGTGTCCCTGTTGGTTGGTGTGTACCAACTATATTTTCTAGTATTGCCCATGGGGAAAAGGTATCCCTAGGTATACCCGAAAAAGAGCCGGCCTCATGGCGATTGTCAGCATTATTGCTAGCCATTGTCATTGTCTGGCTGTCGCTTGCAATTAGGGTAATCAGCATCTGTTGCACCCTGTGTCTGGCATGTCTTGCGTCGTTTTGATCAGAAAATACTGACATTTTGTACCTGGGATCCAAAAAGGTACATGCTGAGAATGTGGCGCTTTTCTCTACATTCGCGAATCTTTGCTCTAAGCCAGTTTTTAGCCCAGTTACAACACGAATAGCCACGTCTGAGAAATTTTCTTCTTGAATTAATTTTTCACATGACATAAGAAGACATCTAGTCATAACTATAATAAGACTTCCACTCATATATTGTTCACCGCTCATGCTCTTGGTAACTTCCTCAAAAGGTTTGAGTATTTTGGCAAGATCAGAGAACAGCTGCCATTCTACATTTGAAATTATTGGTAAATTCGTTCTTAGGACCGCGATTGTTGCTCGAAGATGTTGTTCTAACTCAACAAATCTCGCCAGCATGTAATAGGTGGAGTTCCACCTAGTCGGCACGTCTTGAATTAGTCGTTTGGGAATAGCGGATGCGTTATCCCTCGTTTGCTCTTTGAGTAATTTTTCTAGAGCAGTGCTACTTGTTTTGAAGTGGCGCACAATTGACTTTACTTTATTTATATTTTCTGTAACGGCCTTTAAACTGTCTGTGACGATAAGGTTCAAGGAATGTGCATAACAGCCGTAATGTTTCCACTGTAAATCAGAAATAGCTTTTTGTATATTTGCTGCGTTATCTGTCACGATAAAGTTAATTTTTGTGGATAGGTTCCACTCATTCACAACATCTGATAAAGCTATTCTGATATGCTCGCTGGTATGTGCTCCCTCAAAATTAGAACATTTTAATAAAAGTAACTTTATTTCAAAGTTAGTTACCGAAAGATATGATTGATTCGCGCGAGACGTCCATAAGTCAGCTGTTAAGCAGATCTGAACTAACGCGCTACTATCTAATTCTTTCTTGATGACTTGTTTTGTAGCTTCATATAAAGCAGGCAACAATTTCTGTGTTACTGTTTTACGGGAAGGTAGGTCATAACCAGGTATCCATTTACAAAATTTTTTAAACGCTCTTTCTTCTACCAATGAAAAAGGCTGGTAGCTATCAATAAATAGGTCCATCAAATCGCTATCAATTTTTTCTCTTAAAGATGATGAATTTTTTTTTGCAGTACCATACCGTTGTAAGGACTGTTGAACATTCCGCATACTATGTGGCTGCGAGGATGTAGGTACAGGCACATCGACAGTTCTTATTCCTACAATTGCAGTTTCCGAATTCGGTTGACTCAGTTGACGAACGATTGGCGCCAAAACTTGAGCTGACGCAACTCTTTGATAAATATCCAAATGCTTTTTTCTGAGATGAGCTTTCAAATTTCCGGTACTGGATTTGTAGCTGTACTTTTCTCCGCAAATAGAACACAAAGCTTTCTTATCTATATTGTCTTTACTAAAATAGTCCCACAAAACACTAGAATTGGCCCGAGACGCCATTGTTTTTTATCACACTTAAAACTATTAACACTTAGAAAAAGATTTACTTTATCACTAATATTTACAGTTAATTACTTACAACAATATTATATAGTTTATATTTTTGTACCTACAGAATACAAAAGACACAATATACACTCGTTATTTATTAGTTTTTTATCATACACACTTAAAACTATGAACACTTAGAAAAATATTTACTTTATCACTAATATTTACAGTTTATACTTTTGTACCTACGGGGTACAGATGACACAATATATACACTCGTTATTTATTAGTATTATTAGACATTAACAACTTGTACTGGATAAATTTCAATTAAAAACAAAAATGCGTGACACGCGCTGTCAAGGCCAAAGGTCAACTGGCCCTTTTGAGTGAGACATTGAGACACTAACCTAATTACTATTTTTGCACATTCAACGACGCCTTAGATGATTAATTTAAGGTATAAAATAAAATAAAAGGTGCAATGCATTTCGAAAAATTGCGCCAGTTCAACAAGCCGCTCATGCTATCTCAAAAAGCCTCGTATTTTATCCTGCTCGCGCGATCGGTCGACTTCGGATTATTTCGTTTTACCGGCGGCGCGGCGCCGCGACTCGTTGCTACGTACGTATCGGCCAATAGCAGCGATAGCTAGTTTGCAATGGTACCATGTTATAATAACTACATCTGTAGTAGTGATTTGTTTTTATTACCAAGCCTCCATATTTAGTCAGCATATAACCTGTTATTCAAAATAAATAGTTTTATTTGACACGTGAAACGTATAACCTGCTACTGAAGCAATAAATAGTTTTAGAAACCAGCTATTGTAAAAAACGCCCACTCCTACAATAGGAGCCATAAATCACTCGCTTAGCGTAAACAACTTTTGTATGCAATTCAATGGAATCTAACTATTACTTATACTGTGGTTGTTTACTAGTTGCCTGAGAACAAAAGGCGACCCTTTTTTTTATAACATTTTTTTGTGAAGAGTAGGTACATTCTTTGTTTTCTTATGCTTGTTTACCGACGTTGGATTATTCTGGATTGTTCGAGCTCTTGCGCCGTAACATTTTTAAGGTCTTGGTTTTTAATCATTGACTCGAAACTTTTTATCATCACGGCTCCACAGTTGTAGTCATCGGTTTAAAGGACATGCTGAGGGATCACAATATTGTCAATAGTTTATATTTTTTCTTTGAAGTTAACACATCAACTTGGTGTAATACTGTTTCCTTTTTTTATTTCCCAGAGGGTCTATAAATTTGAGTGTATTTGTGCGTAAGCTTATTATGGCCATCGTATAATTATGCTGGAAGCAAATTGGGAATAATATTTCTTTTGTGACATCCAACTGCAGTGATCCGTTGTCCTCAGAGGGCAAAGGAGCATATATAAGATGGCAGTTCAACTTTTACTATTTGGAATATGTTTTCGTCATTCAACAAATATAAGCAGTCGTCAACGACAAAACTAGATATATATTGGCCCTTACCCAAAGTTGTGAAGTTATCTATAAGAAGTTCTTTGACAGAGTTTGGGATATTTGTTCTCACTACGTTTTTGTGTTTTTTGTAATATCTACATCGGCCACTAAACCATTAGGCAAGAAATCTAATGTTCCTTCTCCCTCAGTTATGCCTAAATGTAGGCTATTGTCGAACAAAGACTTTTGGCCTTTGCTTGTTGGTACTATATATACACGGCATTCCAAATCATCCTCGTTTTTAAGTCTCTCATGAACGCAGTGACTGAATCCATTTAAGGCAAGTTTGGCACTGCGTCCAATTAGTAAACCAAATATCGCTCATCGAAATCACAAAAGTTTTTTTTTGGCCTTTTATTCTAACTTTCTTCGTCACATAACGTTTTTGTTTGCTTTATAAGCTTGCTTTTTGGAATATTGTTCGTGATATCTTTGGCTACAGTCAAGATTTTGGACCTCGTTTTTCTCAATAATTGACTGCATTTAAGGTATTTTGACTGTTGAGAGTTATTGTTTTGAGTTGCTTTTTAATATTTTTGTCCATAGTGGTGCCAGCCAGAAGTATTTTTTTTATTCCATATTGGAATCTTCGAAAATAGCGATCGTTTCACATATTTTGGTAGTCCTTCCGTAAAATGGGCTATTTTGATACTGTGCTTGTGTTTCTAATACATCATTTAATTGTAATTCGGCTGTGTTTTCTTGCAATGGAGCCTGATCGAACTTTCGGTAAAATTTTGCTAAAGTTAAGTTCTCTAACGCACTAGTTGCTTGATCATTAAGATACTTTGAATTTGTCAAAATATACAGGTTTCTGACAAAGTCATCAAATTCGACCACACTATTACACAGTGTTAATTGTGCCAAGATATCTGTAAATTTATTTTTCTTTGTTGTTAAGTTCTTTTCGACATCATTTGACATCATTTTCATAAAATGTGCACATCAAAGAAGTCAGTTCTAGCATGTTTTTTTTCAGTCAGTTTAACAATTTTTGTAGTGTTGATCTATTGCTTATCACGATCACATTACATTACAGTTGCTGTTCTTTTCACTAAAATACCTAAAATTACTTGACAGCTTAGCGATGCTGTGACTATCATGATTTTGAGCTTATCAAGATCACATTACATTAGTTGCTGTTCTTTTCACTAAAATACCTAAAATCACTCGATAGCTTAGCGATGCTGTGACTATCATGATTTTGAGACAACATTGACAAAACTGGAAATAAGCGCCCTGTCCGGTAACGACACTACCCCTGCATAAATCCTTTTTTTGTTGCCGATTTCTTTGAGATGCCTAACAACGCTCCCGGCAGCGTCAATGCTGCGCTTCAATAATTCAATTTGCTCCACACTAAACATCTCTTGTACGTATTCGCCGTGTTCCTTAACATAAAGCAGCAAGTCAAGAGCATCGTTTTTCGATCGATCGTTTTTAAAGCCTTTGATATTATTTTTCTTAATGTAGCTTCTGACTTGACCGTCGCCAATTTTTTGATCTTTTTCCAACTAATCGAGATTTACACATTTACAAATTTTTGTACTGTTTAGCTTTTTTAATAAATAACTTTTGTTTTACGATTTGCCTTTCTACGTTTGAAACTGGCACTGTCAAGTTTTGTATATGACAGAAATTTTCATTTGAGCTGTAAACCAAAACACGGTTTCCCTTAATAATAATTTTAAACTTTTTAGAACTCAGGTGCTTGCATCTGGCGTTGATTGTAACGTTTGATGAGTTATTTTACAAAGTTATATTATATACAAGTTATATTTTACGTCAGGGCAAGGGTGGCCAGGTTCTGCCAAAGCGTTATAATCGCTCGGCGAACTCATGGCCACTGTGGGCCACAAGCCATGCTACGATCCGCGCGATTCACTGAACCGTCGGCTGCGGCATCTGCGTCTGCAGTTCCGCCCCAGTCGAGGTTCAGGCTATCCAACTTGGAGGCAGTCTTCGCCCTCAAAAGAGGGGGGGGGAGGGTGTTTTCAATAAAACACCCCCGAGTTCTGTAGTTTTTAGGAGAGAATCCTTGCGCGGTTAACAACTGTATCGTAAGCAAAGCTTTCCACACTGTTCGTACGGGGCCGCTCGCGCTGGGGGGCCTTATATAGCCGGGTCGTCGATGCAGGCGGGAGGGCTGAGATGCGTGCGGCAGATACAACCAGTTTCGTATATGTGTGCGTACGGAGCAGTGCAGCGCGGCGGTGGGTGTTCGTTGGGTTTGTTACAGTACCTATAAATAATATTATTTTCATGACACCTACCTATTCGAAAAACGAAAATTGGCTTCAAAGGATAGCGCGAGCCAAATTCAAGTTTATCCCCTGGGAGTTATCGTTTTCTCTTATCTGATTGGTCCCCGCGTTTGTGCTTCTGAACGCGGACCAATCTAAAGAGATTAGCGTATTTAGATTCAAGCGGCTTGCGTGAAGGTTGAATGTAAAAAAAAAATGAAAATATCACTGACGGACATTCAGTTATTTCCGATTACTATAGATTTTAATTTCAGAATTATTTTTCTTATGTAGAGATGAAAATATAGCGTGTAAAATATATTGTTCGTTATTGTGTACCTTAGTACTTTAGAATCCTTCGCTTCGCGCTGAATTCAAAAAACGCCCATGAACAATATATTATTTTGTTCCACTGTTGTTTTTTTAAACTTCTCTATATTTTTTTCTCTATGCGAACTTCATAATAATCTTTGATATGAAAATTCTCTTGTATTTTTTTTTAGGTGTCGGGTCGTTCTAAAAATAATATTGTAGCGTGTAGGTTCTTTGTTTTCATTGAACCAACAACTATACTACCCTAGTATACCTTTAATACCTACTAACGGCCAAGTGCGAGTAGGACGCGCGCACGAAGGGTTTCGTAATTCGTATGATTCATCTAACAACATTAGACACTACATACCTTTACGGGACCATATTACTAGTATACTCTACTGTCTGTCTCCAACTGACTGTACCTCATGAACAGTGACAGCTAGAAAATAGTCATTTTCACAAACGACGTATTTCTGTTGCCGCTATTACAACAAATACTAAAACTTGGCCACGTGCGTGTCGGACTAAAAAAGGAGAAGCGGAAGCGTCGGTGAAACTAAAAAAAATGGCCAAGCACTTATCTGAGTAGATAGATACACAAAAAATCAATGTTCAATCAATCCAACACCTAGTTACTATGTACATTACTTATTGATGACCCTCGCGTGGGCAACAGATGACGCAAAATAGAGTACCGATACCTACTTATCAATATTTTTATTTTATAAAATTTCTTGAATTGTACTTGATTTGTCATATACGTGGCTTCATCACCCATGAAAATACGTAATATTATTGGGTTCCTGGCTTAGGCCCCCAGTCAATTTCGAATTTCGGTCGAAGCCTCCGATCAATTTAATTTAAATCGAAGCAACTTTTAATTAAGTGTACTAGCAGGCATACAAATGTTTTACAAACTTAATAACTAAATACCCATCTAGAGTAAATTTATGCAATGATTTATATCATATTGATACTAATAATTTTTTATTTAATTTGAAAGTATGTTATAAAAAAAATAAAAGTCTTGGTTATTTCTAATTATTAATTTATGTCAAATACTAATTTGTAAAAAAAAAATATCACAACCACAGATTTTAAAAACCTATATCGTGCTATATCAAGATAATTATTTTACCTAATTATAACAATCAGTCTTAAAAGTCAAAAGATAGTAATTAAAAAACTGTCTTTAAAAAAATACTGGAAATATACATAAGTAGGTACTTAAACAACATTTGAAATGTGTAGTTTTCTTTAAATATTTTGTAACAATAACAATTAAAAATAATCAACTTTAAAAACGAATATATATTACAAAACACATCTATTAGCTGTAATAAAAATTAACAATCAAAATCATCTTTATTTACTTAATAAATAATGAACTATTACTTTTTGGTCGGATTTTTACAAACGGGCAGATTTGCTGTAAAAACACGATCATGCTAATATTTTTTTTCTTATTGTTCAGTGAACTTGGCAATCATGTTTTCATTCTTGCTTATGGTGTTCTTTCGTCTACTCACAGGAATGTTTTTAGTTTTCAATCAGAAAAAAAGACGGTATCTTAATAAATTATTTTTTCATTAAATATAATTGTGAGATTATAGTAATATTTTTTATTAATTTTACATATAAGTAAAATAAATATTTTACATTGCTCGTGCTTTGTTATTTCTATCTACGGCGCGAGATAGAAATACAAGCGTTATCATTTCTAAAAATAATAATAAAGACAGGTTCTTTCTCAAGTGGCTAATAAGTCGTTTATTCCAAGCCTCTACTAAATTTGTGGTTCTGTAGTTCGGGGAAAAAGAAACAAATTCTAAAAAAAAAAATTATGTATTTTATTATATTTGTAATTATTATCTTTGTAACATGTTACGCAGAGAGACTGATTACACTTGAGACAGATTGTTTTGATTTTTTTTGCCTCTGAGGAATTCAGTGTCATCCTTAGCTTATTGTAGCACAGTGCACAATTCCTTCTTATAGCACTCATTTGAAGAACGTGTCCAGAGGGTTTTATTTTTCTGGTGTTAGCTGTAACAGAAAGTTTTATAAGGTTGTGCTTAATTACGTGCCCCATTCTAAAGCACAAGATGTTAGTCACTTAGTAAATTAGGTGTTAAATGATAATCGTACTACTCTACATAATACAAGCATGTTAGGGTATGGGCAGGGTAGCTCAGAGCAAGACAGGATAGGAAAGGATCGGTTACTTGTCAAAAACATTTAAATGATAATCGTACTACTCTACATAATACAAGCATGTTAGGGTATGGGCAGGGTAGCTCAGAGCAAGACAGGATAGGAAAGGATCGGTTACTTGTCAAAAACATTTAGAAATTGTATCTGTATGCAATCAAATAGAAAGTAAACTATAAATTGATACAAGTCGTAACATAAAATAGGTAGTTCAGAACATCATAATTACAAATATGCCTATTTTACTTCTGATTAGTCTGTAGATTATGCAGGGACTCAGTAAAGACTAATGCTTTTAGTCACTTCATTAATACTACACATTACCTATTACTCATCATGCCTTGTGTTACATCTAATCTATGGCCTATTTACTTATCGTGAGAGATATTGTCAACTTTTGTTTATATAAGAAATGTTTTTTATTACTTTTACATTCCTCCTCCCGTGACAACACAACACTACTTGCGCCTCAACGCGTACGCATCTGCAAAGTGCGGCATCAGGTCGCTATCGGTCACCCACCGAAACAGGCCCGCTTACGCAGTGAGGTAACTTTTTAAAGTCCTGTGCGGCGGAGGTCGAAAATGACCTGACGCGGAAGTAAATTGCCTATATTACTATATTTCTTGTCACAATTCGAAAACTATATTTGTCTCTGTCATGCTCGTAAAAATGCCCAGAAAACCTGTTCGCGCAAGCGAGAAATAGTTGTTTTTTCCGTGCGCACAGTGATTTGGTACAGCACCGATTATGTGTAACCCGCAGTGTACGTGTTAAAAAAAGCTTATTAACAGCGGCTTAAGACGTAATGATTCAGTAAAAATGGACAAAAATTGAAGCAAAATTATTAGAAAAAAAAGGAAAAAGCTCATATATAGCGGACAATCGATAACCACGTATAACTTAAGATGTCTTTAACAAACCTATTGTCATAGGCGACTTGTCTGCGCTGCCATCTTTGGAAAATAAGTAAAATATATAATTATTGCTGGATATTACATTGACATTTACTATTTGACAAACAAAGGGAGAATGTAAAAAATTGCCGTCTCTAAAAAGCCAAAGTATTCGTCAACAAAATGTGGTGTCGAAAACAAATGTAAAAATATTTCCGCCGCTATTTAGCGGCGTGAGCTACTGCAACCCCGTAATTTGATGCCACGCCGGACTAGCCGCGGGTACACCCTGTTACAAAACCTGGGGTAAACGTTAACAGTTGATGGATGGTTTATTTAACTAGTTCGTTTAATCAACTCCCATCGCTAGTATCTGCAAATGATAACGTCTTCCTTAACCAAACCAATATTAAGTCCTCAGAATGTAAGTCGTCGCTAGCCGTTTGAAAAATGGGTACAGATATAAGATTTTCATTAGCTGTTATAAGCCCCACATATAAAAATAGTCTCTTAGTAGCCCTGTATGGTCCGGCAAATATATAGTTTCAAAAAATGATCCCTTGCAATCAATAGTTTTAGTAGCTTTTCCGAATTTATCGTTATTATTTTCATATTCGATTTGACTATCGCTCCAATAGTATAAATGGAAATAGAGTGACACCACGAATTGTATTTGTATTAATAATATTTTCAATAACCGGCTGTACTCACGCGTATTGGTTGAGATTGTTAACCTAGGTTTCGAGCATGTCCGATGCTCTTCATCAGGTGAGCTCATGCGTCTAAATCCTCATCTTCAAGAGGATGCACTACCATCAGCACAGCGGTGTGCGGGGCGTTCCCCCAGCCTACTGGCAGCCCCCGCGCCTTCACTCTCGCGCCGTGCTGAACGAGCAGTAGCGCGGAGTCGTCGCCGCGATTTATCAGCAAATATATTAATAAAAATAATTATACACATTTTAATCTCGACCAATACGCGTGAGTACAGTCGTTTATTGTAAACATTAATATGAGTTTGTGTTTTCGCTAAAAAAAAGTCGCAAGAAACGAAAAAAATTGATTTGCTTGTGGTAAATGTTCATGTCTTGCGTCTGATTTAATTTTTCTTAAAGCACAAAGAGAAGGTTGAACCGGTAGAACTGTTCAGATTCAGTCATAATTCATAAGACAATTCAGTGAGTACAGTCGTTTATTGTAAACATTAATATACGTTTGTATTTTCGCTAAAAAAAAGTCGTAAGAAACGAAAAAAATTGATTTGCTTGTGGTAAATGTTCATGTCTTGCGTCTGATTTAATTTTTCTTAAAGCACAAAGAGAAGGTTGAACCGGTGGAACTGTTCAGATTCAGTCATAAGTCATAAGACAATTCAGTGAGTACAGTCGTTTATTGTAAACATTAATATGCGTTTGTATTTTCGCTAAAAAAAAGTCGCAAGAAACGAAAAAAATTGATTTGCTTGTGGTAAATGTTCATGTCTTGCGTCTGATTAAAATTTTCTTAAAGCACAAAGAGAAGGTTGAACCGGTGGAACTGTTCAGATGCAGTCATAAGTCATGAGACAATTCAGTGAGTACAGTCGTTTATTGTAAACATTAATATGCGTTAGTATTTTCGCTAAAAAAAAGTCGCAAGAAACGAAAAAAATTGATTTGCTTGTGGTAAATGTTCATGTCTTGCGTCTGATTTAATTTTTCTTAAAGCACAAAGAGAAGGTTGAACCGGTGGAACTGTTCAGATTCAGTCATAAGTAATAAGACAATTCAGTGAGTACAGTCGTTTATTGTAAACATTAATATGCGTTTGTATTTTCACTTAAAAAAAATACGCAAGAAACGAAAAAAAATGATTTGCTTGTGGTAAATGTTCATGTCTTGCGTCTGATTTAATTTTTCTTAAAGCACAAAGAGAAGGTTGAGCCGGTGGAACTGTTCAGATTCAGTCATAAGTCATAAGATAATTCATTGAATACTTTAATAGAAAATTTATAACTTAAGTCTCTTGTTATTTGCCTTCGTCTATATGATGTCCCCCCATTGCTACCACCCGTGGGGTACCGGGTTAGAATGTCAACCCCCATTGCTGCCCATTATGGCAAATCCCACCTCAATGGGGGAGCCTGTATTCAGCAGTGGACAATCCGGCTGATACAGTACAGTATATGATGTTTGTTACATTTTAAAATTTTAAACTTTGCAGATATATTCATGGATGTACTCCGTTTAATTGCGCTGGATACGCTGATTTCAGCATTGTATTAGGGACATTTCTCTAATAAAGAAATTTAATCGTCACGAGTTCTGTATTTTTTAAGAGTCCATGTGCATGGCAGTTTCGACTGAATCCATATTTTTTCCTTTATTACACTGCTCCACTTAAACTTTGCCAGAGTTTTATATTGAGAAAAACTCGTAGTACCACATCTTCTCCTGTAGACACTTAAGGTGTAATTTTTTCCAAATCATAATTATCCAGACGAAAAAAAAATGTTTGAGATTCATCATCATCGTATATAAAACTGCAGATTAACAATTGCTTCTGAAAAAGTACAGATCAATTCGTTATATCTTTAAAGGATATATAGCTGCAAATGACTTTCAGTGTGATTGTTGTATTTGATTTTATTAATATTGGTTTACAAATGTTTCGGCTTTTTTACAAGCTTATAAATATATAAATGACACCATTTTACGGCTTGGATAGAGAAAAAATTAAAAATATACTAAGTGACAGATACCACTATAGGTTTGACTTTCGTACCATTATTAGTTGTATTTGAAGCATGACTTGCTGGCTCCGCTGCAATGAGACACAGCCTGGTGACAGACAGAAAGACGGTCGGACAGTGTATTCTTAGTAATAGGGTCCCGTTTTTACCCTTTTGGTACGAAACCCTAACACACAACAATACACACTAACGCATCGAACTATTCTTCATCTTTTTGGATGTTTTTTCGTGTAAAAACTTGGGAAGTTATACTCGTACCTACCTACCATGTTTCGGTAGCCAGACATCAAAATGGCTGTAATTTTAGTGAAGTGCGAGAAAAAATGACTATAAGGGATGATTAGTCAATAAAGTTTTACGTGTTATATATTCCCACTACAGGCTCCAACATCTACATATTTGACCGGTGAGAGTGATGAGTTTGGCTTCTAAGTTATTCAAAATTTTTGGATTATCTGAATAAAACGCGAATTTGTTCAAAATATTTTTTATAATATTGGAACGGTGCTACTGCCAGCGCCATCTATGAAACACCTGCAGCTAAGTAACTATGACTTAAAGAAATTAACACATTATACTTATTAGCAAAAGTTTTTCGGTGTGTAGTGATAACTTTATTGCTCCTTCACGCTGAAATTAATTGGATGAATTTCGTCATTATAATTAACATCGTTTTCCATCACGTTAATAAGTGATGATGTGGTCGAAAGTAGTAAGCAGGTAAAACCTAGTAGTCACTGGCTCTCAAATACTACTGCCGGAACGTTACACTAATCGCTAAACACAACAGACTGTTAGGTGTTTAGCGTATGATTTTCAATTTTATGGCGGTAGCAAGGCGGGTCGAATACGCCCTTCCACCATGCTGACTGAATTACCACGGAAGCTGACGCGGCGCGTCAAGCCATGGACATCGGGAACATCATAGCATATGGTAGTCCAAAGTCATCGCAGCTCGGCTATCTCTGCTTAAAAATGTGCAATGTTTTAGTAGACCTTACTGGGCGAGAGAGACGTAAAACCTTAAAAACGTCTCAGAGTGACGAGCGCCGTGTTGTGACACAGGTCTATGCAATTTTTTTCTCTTCATGCATGTGTGATAGTTTTCAATATTTATTTTATTCTCTATATAATCGTCGTTAATCTACTATTTCAAATACTTATATGTGAAAACTTTTTTCTCTATATGTTACTTTAAGCGGCATATACAAACCTAAAGTAACACACCTAGCTGTAAGTTTTCCTATGATTTTGCAAACAAATTAATAAATCTGGCCATGCGTTCGCTCCTTATTAATTATGCCTCGAAACGTGGCTTCATCTACACGCGCGTCGTTAGAGAAAAACTGGCTTGACTATTTTAAAAAATAAATGTCAATAATAAAATCTACTTTAATTAAATTAAGATTTTTGACAGGTGGACGCAGTAACTCAATGACATTCTAATATTGTCGTATAAATTGTTAGTAGGTATACCAAGTATGTACAGATATTAGTGTATACAATCGTATGTAAGTACATGAAAAAGTTTCATGAAGAAGATACTTACGTTGCTGTCATCAAGAAAAATCGATAAATTCATTAAATCAAACTTCTAACAAGTTCGCGCTAGCTTAATTAAAAACTTTCAGTCAAGAGAACTTCTACATTTTCGCGCTTTTACTTTTTTTATCATTTTCAACCTACGCTAAATACGCACTCGCTTATTCAGGTTTTTTTGATACCGGTATTTTAACAAAACATTATTTAATAATGATATCAATAATTGTTACTACGATAATTATTCAATTATTTTAAAGTATCGAATTGAGTTTTAGTGTTTATCAGCAACCTTAGATTGCTCTTAGAAATTACGAGTAGTCGTGGACGACTGCTCGTCTGATCAAATGGGTATTAATGCCGGCGTTCCCCAGGGGTCAGTGCTCTCTGCGACGCTCTTCCTGCTGCATATCAACGATCTGCTAAAGCCCGGTACCTTTGGGTATGCAGACGACAGCACGGTTGTAGAGAGCTATACTTCTACCGCGCGAGCCAGTGAGCCGGAGATCCGGAGACTCAGAGAAGCTATAGTCGAACGCTTGAACTTATCCCTTAAGGCAGTCTCCGATTGGGGCGATGCCAACCTGGTCAAGTTCAATGCCAACAAGACCCAGGCGTGTCTGTTTTCCGCCAAAAGGAGACCATTCCAACTGTCTCCAACATTCCGAGAATTATCTGTGCCGGTCACAGACCACCTAGACCTCCTTGGTGTTACTCTATCGTCGACTCTAAATTTTGGCTCGTATATCGAGTCAAAGGCTGAGTTAGCCGCTTAAAAACTTGGCATCCTTTCAAAGGTGATACGGTACTTCACAGCGGAACAAATGCTTACTTTGTACAAAGCGCAAGTAAGGTCCTGTGTTGAGTACTGCTCTCACCTCTGGGATGGCTCTGCCAAATACCAACTTGAGGCACTTGAGTCGATTGAGAGACGCGCCAAGAGGTTAATAGGCAGCGACTTTCTAGGGGAGGCTGCAAAGCCTCGAGCACCGCCGTAAAGTCGCTTGTCTATTGGTCTTTTACCGGATACATTCCGGAGAATGTGCACAAGAACTGCACGACTTGGTTCCGCCCTCCCCCTTTTTCCATCGGACGTCCAGACAAACGGAGAGGCGCCATCCGTACATGGTTTATATTCCCAGGACTCGTACGAAGCGCTTCGCTTCCACTTTTCTCGTGCGTACTGCGAAGGAGTGGAACTCCTTACCGTCGTCAGTTTTTCCCGATGGATACAACATGGGTGTCTTCAAATCGAGAGTAAATTGGTTTCTTCATTGTAAGCGTGCTCCATCTTAGACCACATCAATGCTTAACATCAGGCAGGGTGTGGTCAAACACGAAGTAATTATGAATAAAAAAAAAAACAGCGGGTGAATGTTAAAGTTACCCGAGTGCTGTATCGAAATCACTTGCGTGAATTTACTTTCACCATATCCCGTTTAGAAAACAGTTAAAAGTTCAACTGTGAAGTGAAATTTGAACTGTTTTTAAACGGTTTACCCGTTGCAAAAACGGGTAACGGTAAGGATCTTCATCTGTCAATTAATACTAGTCAGTGGTCATATGATAGTTTATTATTTTTGAATTTTGGATAATGAAAACAAGATTTATAATATTAGGTCCTTACTTATGAAATTGGCGTTTTGTATGGGAGGAACAAAAAGTCGAATATTTTTTAATATAATATATTTAATTAATCAAAGTATGAACCATTATTTTCTATGCACTTTTGCCATCTCATAGGTAGTTCATTGATCCCTTTACTAAAAAAACCAGTCGGACGGGAATCAATAAAATCTTTGAAGGCGATTTGGACTGCCCCATCGGAGTTGAATTTTTTCCCTTGCAAGAAGTTATCCAAATTTCGAAAAAAAATGGTAATCTGTTGGAGCAAGGTCCGGGGAGTACGGAGGATGTCTTAGACTTTCCAATTGAAGCTCTTCTAATTTAGTAGCCGTCTGTAGCGCAGTGTGTGGTCTAGCGTTGTCGTGAAGCAGCAGTGGCGTGGAGCGATTGACCAGCCTAGGTTGTTTAGCCGCTAGCTTTTCCATCATGGTTTGCAATTCCTGACAATATACATCAGCCGTAATAGTCTGGCCAGATTTGAAAAAACTGTAATGAACAATACCGGCACTAGTCCACCAAACGCTTACAAGTAACTTTTTTGGGGTTAATTTTCGCTTGGGGCAGGATTTGGCTGGCTGGCCAGGATCTAACCATTGCGCTGAGCGCTTCCGATTATCGTAAAGAACCCATTTTTCATCACAGGTAATGATTCGGTTTAAAATACCTTCATTATTGTGCCGGTTTAGTAATGTAACGCAGCAGTCGACGCGCGTTTGCCGGTTTGTTTCAGTCAATTCGTGAGGTACCCACCTTTCAAGCTTTTTAATCTTCCCAATTTGCTTCAAGTGAATTAAAACAGTTTTATCACTAACATCGCAGCCTGCAGCTAACTCGGACGTGGTTTGCGATGGATCCGCTTCCACAATAGCCTTCAACTCTTCATTATCAACTTGAGTCTCAGGCCGTCCACGGGGCTTGTTCTGCAGGTCGAAATTTCCAGAACGAAAACGTTGGAACCAAAAACGAACTGTGTTTTCTTTTGCAACACGACCGCCATACACATCATTCACCCTTCGAGTTGTTTCCGCAGCACTAGTGCCACGGCGGAACTCGTACTCGTAAATAATGCGATATTTAAGGTTTTCCATTTTGTAAAATGAGTGACGCAAACAGAAAAAAACAGAAAAAAAAAATCAAATGAATGACGATCATCGAAGCACAAATACATGAGTCTATAGCTGTACAAATTTGAATTTAGAATTCCTTACCAAAGAGGAGAAATTCGTGATTAAAGTGGCCAGTACGAAAAACGCCAATTTCATATGCAAGGACCTAATATTTGACAAAATAAGTAAAAATCGACATCATAAACCAAAAATTACTAAATATACTTCTGTATATTTTTGTAAGTACTCGCACTTGGTTTTATTGAAAATTAGTGGCAAAAGCGCGAGAAACTACGACGTGTAAACATGAAAAAAAAAACTAATAAATGGAACGGACTTCAACACATGCGTCAAAAATTTGTCGAAGTCCATGTCCATACCATGCGCACAAAATTTGAACAATAGATTAGCGATGGGCGATTTTTTTCGATTGTCTCGATTGTTTTCTATTGTTCCGTCGAACATTTCGATTGTTATTGTGTTCGTCTTCGGCCCGATTCCAACTCTGCTTTGTGGTTGCGATGGCGAGAGGTTTCAGTCGATTGTTTTCAAAGCGAGATCTCGATGGCCGGACTTGGCCTTGTGTTTGCGATTTGCGAGTTCAAACTAAGCAAGCAAAGTAGCAAACTTATTACTTACCCAACCAACTTACGTACGTATTATTAGAGAAAGGAATCATGAAAATAATCGAAGTTTATAACGAATCATCTATAATGTATGCAACATCGTTTTTTTATTTATAATACAAAAACATTATTGCTTTTTATTAGGTCATTTTTTTTTTATTACAGCAAGCTTCAATTTGAACTGAAAAATATAAAACAATATCAGTTAGTCTCTAAAATAATATACCTATTCAAGGAAATGAATAATCAACAATCAAATAAGTAATAACAAAATCTGTCAAAAAGTATTTATCTCTATAATGTATTATTTTCTATACCTATTCAAGTTTAAATGAAAGGAAATATCAACGATCACAATCAAATAATAACAAAATCAGTCAGTAAAGTCTTAATCTATAATCTTAAAGTCTAAATAATGTAACTAACATTTTCAAGTCTTGATTGTTTATCAACAGATCAAAGCAGATGTATTATATATATAAACAACAATATAAATATCAAAAAAATATAGATGTATACTTGTTAACACAAAATATAGTTTTGCTAATAGTGATTACTTAGGTACTATAATTATAGATAGGTATATTTTAAGTACTACTTACTTACTAAGAAACATTATCGAAAACGATTAATATAATTAAAGCACGCAGAATTTATATTATACGTAGCTACTTGAACTTGAAATATCTAAATATTCTTCTTAAATTAGTTTCACATACTCGCTTAAAAAAAGAAGCTGGTCTAATTTTTTTGGAGCTAATCGGTTTCGTCTATCATTTGTAATCATGCCAGCTTTACTAAACATTCTTTCAGACGGCACTGAAGTTGCTGGCATGTTTAAATACTTACAGGCTGGTTTATAAAGGTATGGAAAAGTATTGGAGTGGATTTTCATTTATTTAATGTTTTACTACAATATCAACTTTACCTTTTACACAAGATATTGCAGAATCTACTAACAAAGTTTCGAGAGTCTTCTGTGATAAATTAGGGGTGATAAGGTTACAAGTATGTTTATTGCAAATCGCGAGCAATACGCCGCCCCAACGCTCATGGAAACGGTCACGCCTGAGCAGTGTATCCCGGGGGAAACACTTAAGGCTGGCGTCCTTTAGGGACGGATCGGGGCGGGTCGCATTGGAACGGGCCGCGGTTCTGTGATGCTCTTGCGTCCATCGCACCGCTACGGGGCGCGGCGGACCGCCTAAGCGGATTTGATCTTACAGACGTGTTTTCGTGCTTGGACTGACATCGCGCTACCATGGACAGCTCCGACGAAGAGATGTTATGGTTTCAAATCCTTCTTGAGGAAGAGCAAAAATATAAAAAACGACGACGAGTACACAAGGTGTGGGTGCATGATATATGCCAGAAAAGAAATGTATTTGGTGAATACCATCATTTGTTTAACGATTTGAAGAAAGATCCAGTCAAATTCTTCGAGTATTTTCGAATGTGTTTTGGAAAATTTGAAACATTGCTTAATATATTACGTGAAGATTTACAGAAACAAACCACAAAATTTCGAAAGCCAATTGAACCAGAAGAACGACTTGCTATTTGTCTCAGGTAATTATGATTTTTTGACATCTGATAATAATTTTATTATAATTAATTATTGTTTACACAATGAGATCGTGCTTTACCTCCAATCTAAGAATCTGTCCTATACCCGAATAGGGGCATGGGTAAACCACTATTGCTTGGCGGTAGTCTTTATAACTAGTATTATAAATACAAAAGTTTGGATGGATGGGTGTGTTACTCGATCACGCAAAAAGGCTGAACAGATTTGGATGAAATTTGGCACTCAGATAGTTTATTACCTGTATGAATACATAAAACACTTTATTTATGTGACAATAAAAAAAATTGAGTCATAATTAATCATATTTATTAGTAATTCCCAATGAAGTTAACATTAACATTACACAGTAACAATTATTTAATTTTGGAAAATGGAGAAATTGTTCCATGATTTCAGAACCTTGTACATCATGTTCTTGTACTTCATAAACTTGTCCTTCATATACTTGTTGTGACGAGTTAGATAGCATCGATGCCGTAGTAGGTGATGCTTGAAATGATGCTTGTCCAGAGGTCCGTAAAGGTTGAATGGACGAGAATTGATTATTTTGACTTAAAATCACGGCTGCAACTGGCTGTTGATTTATGGTTGCATATTTTGGGACTCTCTACTCGCATGCGATATATTATTTGTATCACCTTGTCTGCAAAACCAATCAGCCTCAGCATCGTTCACAATTTTAAACACCGCACCCTTAACCCGTATCTGAACATCTTTCGGGAATGTTGTGACTGTTTTCCCCAAGTTTGTGAAAAAATCTACCATAGTATCATGGCTTTGGTTAAGCGATTGATACTTTTTTTCTAAGTATGATTGGAACAGAGTTTGTGTCGGTGGAGGCGACTGAGAGATTCTGTCTGTCTTCTTCTTTTTGGTGATCCTACTCGAATCAGTTTCACTGACTTAGGATCTACTTATAGGTGGTGGTGACATGACTGATGATGAGTTTGATGATAGTGGTGACATGGGTTGTGAATCTGTTGCTGACCGTGGTGACAGGACTTGTTCATCATCACTCAAAGATGGCAAATTTGTTAAATTTTGTTGTGTGTCATTACATATAAAGGGAGAGAGAAAGCTCAGTTCTTTTTCAAATCGAATTGGTTTTATGTTAGTGGCTGCCTGGCCACTCTTCGTTAGACGTAGTTTTTTGGCGCGTCGATAATTATCGCGAATTCTCTTCCATCTCTCTTTACAATTTGCCGCTGGAACAAAATAAAAAGAATATCAGTCAACAAACATAGAAATGACTTCAATGAACTCTACGCTTATGGCAATGGATGAAGTGAGGTGCTCCAACTTCATTATTGGCGGAGAAATCGCGTAACATTCACACAAGAAAAAAATTGAATTGAATTGAGAACCTCCTCTTTTTATGGCAGTCGGTTAATAAAATGTGCTTTTGTTTTAGGTTTTTGGCCACGGGGAATTCATTCAGGTCGCTGGCTTTTAATTATCGACTCGCAGAAAAAACAGTAAGATATATCGTTTATGAGACTTGCACGGAGATATGGAACAATATGAAAGTACATACACCTTCCGAAGAGGATTGGAAACAGATAGATAGCAAGAAAATATTGGAAAAAATGGAATTTTCCTAATTGTATTGGAGCTCTGGATGGCAAACATGTTGTTATCGAACGCCCCGTAAATAGTGGCTCGAAGTATTTTTGTTATAAAAAAACATTTTCAATTGTTTTGTTGGCCTTAGTGGATGCTGACTACAGATTTACACTTCTCGATATAGGTGGCCTTGGAAAGAATTCTGATGGCTGTTTATTTGCCAATTCTGTCGTGGGAAAATCATTGGCACAAAACAAATTAAATATACCTGATGACAAGGCACTGCCGGGTACCGAGGAAATTATGCCTCATGTTAGAGTGGGAGACGCAGCCTTTCCGCTACAGAAACATTTAATGAGACCGTATCCTGGAAATCAATTAAAGGACGAAGAAAAAAAAAATTCAACTACCGACTAAGTAGGGCCCGCCGAACCAGCGAAAATGCTTTTGGTATATTAGCTAGAAGGTTTAGAATTTATGAAAGGCGGTTATCTATGACTCCTGAACATGTCAACATTGTTGTAGCGGCAACATGCTGTTTACATAACTTTTTGACAAATAGCCCATCGTATTGGTCACAAGATGATCTAAGAGAAACTGTGAACGAGGGATTAGTAAATTTACCAATTAGTGGAGGTAATTCATCTCAAGTCGCTCTCGCAATTCGCAACAAATTCAAAAGTTATTTCGTATCTCGTGCAGGCTCATGTCCATGGCAAATGACAGTTGTGAACAGAGGATATCGCCACATAGACCGAGACCCAGATATGCAAGCGCAAGAAGAATAAACATAATTATAAATTAATAATAAGTTACTTATTATTGCGTAAAGTTTGATATACTTATAATATTTAAATATTATAAATTAAACCGGCAAAAAACACTCGCGTTGAGGATCGAATACGTCGACCCGGGTTTCGAGCATATCAGATGCTCATCTTCAGGGCGAGTGCGCAGCTGCGTCTGCGAGCTCCCGGCGGGCACTGCGGAGCGCCGCCCGCGCGGCTCGGCTTGATACCGGCGCCGGCGGCGGCAGCGGGGAGCTGGGTGGGGGTGGAGCGAGTCCCGCGCTGCTGGTGCTAGGTGATGAAGTCCTAGCGTGCCCGGCTGAAGACGGTGGGCCTACTTCGTCGTCTGTGATCTCATCATCATCATCATCAGCACACGTACCGTGACATACAAAACTGACTGTGTCGCTCTCTAGACTGCCCGACAACTTCTGCGTCGAGGTGACATTAAGGGTACGAATCCAGGCTGGTGGTAGCGTCCAACCGCCATCTCTGTTAAAATTGGGATGTCGGTTGATTTCTATAGCCTCACGTATTTTGCGAGGCACATAAAACTTTTCTCTAGCTAATACGGAGGCTTTATCAAAACGAATATAATGATTGGAGTCCAAGAGATGAGCATGTTCCGCAAGGGCCGATTTAGTAATGTCCATGTTCTTAATGCTCCTAATGTATTCGGTCAGTCTAGTAGCAATGTTGCGTCTAGTCTCTCTCTCGCAACTCTTGCCACAGTCGCATGGTACTTTATATACGCCCGGTACGTTAAGGCGGTCTTTGTCCTTCGGTGAACGTAGCATCTGTCTTATTTGACCGGGTGGACGGAAGAACGTTCTGATATCATATTTCCGTCGCAAGAGATATCCGATTTTGTCCGTTATTCCTCTTACAAACGGAAGATAAGCATGAGAGCGCTCCACTCTTGTTGGTCGCTTACGTTCACTTGTCTTTGCCCAGCGGCAACATTGTCGCCAACTGTATCCGTTGTCCTCCAGTACCCCTCTCACGTGCTGGAGCTCTTTTTGTATGTATGTATGAGGATCACATAGCCTAAGTGCTCGGTCCATCAATGCTCTTGGTACGGATGACAAATGTGCAGGATGATGATGTGAGTTAGCATGAAGATATCGATCCGTGTGTGTCGGTTTTCGATGAATCGTGTGCGTCAGACTGTTGTCTGGCATCCGGATAACACGCACATCTAAGAACGGCAATAACCCTTCCTTTTCTTCTTCTACGGTGATGCTGATCTTATGATGTAAGTTATTGAGGTGATCCGTAAAACCAGATAATCCTTCTTTGTCTATAATTGCGAAGATGTCATCTACATACCTCCACCAATAGCGCGGTTTTACGTGTGCAGTGCTGAGGGCCAGGGATTCGTACCACTCCATAAATATGTTGGCTACCACTGGAGCTATAAGTGAGCCCATCGCTACTCCATCCACCTGCAGGTAGAATTCTCCTCTCCACACGAAGTATCCACTCTTCAGACATAACGATATCCACTCAATGTACTCAGTAGGTAAGGGTGGGTTCTGTATCTTACGGCTTATCATTTCTATAGCTGCGTCTACTGGTACATTAGTGAACAGAGAAGTTACGTCGAAACTCACCATGACTTCTGTGGGTTGGATTCGCACATCTTCTGGCAGTTGAACGAAATGCGTTGAATCATCACAAAGCTATTGCTCTGACCTGTGAACCTTACCAGGACTTATAATATTTTAAAAATGTTTGAATAAAAACATAAACCGACTTCAATGAAGTCTTCGCTTGGAGGTGCTTTGAGGTGCTCCGACTCCAGTGAAGTCTGTTTATGTTTTTTTATTTAAACATTTTTATTTCACCATTTTTTCTTGTGAGAGACTAATTTAAGTACACTTAACTCTCTGTATGATAATTAATAAACCGATTTTGATGAAACTTACAGTTTTCACTCAGTTGAATGATACCTAGTTTAACAAAAAAAAAAAAGAATTACTTAAATCGGACTAGTAAGTATCGGAGATATGTGAGAACAAATATTGCACCTGTCTAATAATAATACACGATAACATTCCCTATCTCAAAAACTTTTGAACCGATTTTGATGAAGTTTGCACCATTCCCTAAGTTAAACAATACCTAGTACAACAAAAAAGAATGATTTAAATCGGACTTACACTTTTGGAGACGTGGACAAACATACATATACTTTTGAAATTTGGCACAGGTCTATAATAGAAGCTGATATAGACTAACATATCAAAAAAACTGGGCATTACTGGAAATATTATATACATACGGGTCGAAAACCTATAATTTAAATGAATAGGTACTTACGTGTTTCATTCAAAATCTGTGCTATTTCTTGCCATATATTCATGCGCCGCTGCTCATCGAGGGTTTCCTAGATCATACAGTTCTCTATACTTTTGCACTAAAGAAATAAGCAGTTCTTCGTTTATTTTTATTAGCACGGCACGTGCGCTCACATCCGCCTGCCTGCGTCGACTTGACGGATCGGGGCGGGTCGCAGCGCACCGCCGACAGAAATAGGCCTGCGAAGCGACCCGCCAATGCGTTGCCGCCCGCCGCGCTCCGATCCGTCGCTAATAAACGATATTTCATACAAAACGTATTTTTGCGTTGCGATGCAGCCCGACCCGATCCGCCTAGTGGACGCTAGCCTTTACACCACTGTATAGAAAAGTCTCCGTAAACACAAATACATCTGCCAATTTAGCTAATATCGCTTTTTTACATATATCAAGTATAGTCCGTAGACCTCCGACGTTTTAATAAAATACAAATATTTCTTGAATGGATTGGTTCTATTGTTTGGCTTGCTGTTGTGGTCTTCGATACCCACTACGCCATGGCTTGATGTTGATGTCCTCGGCCCAGTGCTCTGGTCTCATATTTATCGATATTCCTAGTACTACTACTACGCCGCGCGATTTTAAGCTCTGCTGCGCTCTGGTGTTAGCGAAGGAGGTTCCGGTGTATTTGATTCATTATTGGATGGTGATAACAGTTTTATTAGTCTTAACGTCAAAGAATTTTCTGTGTTAGTTAAATTGGAATCTGTGTCTGCTTTTCCTGCAACTCACAAAGGAAAATGTAATTGTTCTTTGTGTAAATATTTTATCTGGAATCCATGGCTAGTTTTGGCGCGCAGAGACTTCACGAAAGAATCCCTTATATTCGTCCATTTATCATAATGATATTTTATAATAATGATTTCATAATTTTTTTAGGTACCGCATCCGGAAACTCCTTGGCCGATATGTATTCCAGCCAGTATCACAAAGGAGTATTAATCTCAAGTAGTAATTAAAACCTCAAACGTGTATTTTTTTATTTTATTTCCGCCCCAAACTAAGTACTTTTCAGAAAAGAGCTCACATTATGTGGATACCTGTACTTCATTATCGTGTCAATTTTACATTTTGGACGTTTTACTAGTAAGTTATTTTGCCACTCAAGATATTGCCACCAAATAGACGTTTAAATATGCCGACGTTCTGCAAACTACGTCATTTTCCTTGATAGACCTTCTAATACGGAACGTTTGTTGTTGTCTGTCACAGTGTTAAACAGATCCATAAAAGGTTTAAATTTTGTCAGATCCTTACCATCATAGGACGAAAGTTCAATACTAGGTAGTTTACAAGTGGATGTAGAATGCTTTTCTGACTTGACTTTATTTGTCAATTGACATAATACCTGACCCTACACCGTATAATAACTGACCCTAGAGATATGTGTGAATGTTTCAATTCTTTCTTTTCAATATTGGTACAGAACTGGCAAATAAAATTCCTAAACAATACTACGATAAATTAACTCAAGAATTAAGTAGTCATCAGGAAGTGAATAGCCCCAAACTGACACAACTAAAACCTGCTACTATAAGTGAAGTTGACAAAATAATAAATAATTTAGACACAAACACGAGCACAGGAATTGACGAGATAAGTACGAAAGTATTAAAATGTCTTAAAGGTTTAATCATTACTAACTTGACGGAATGCATTAATAGGTGTCTAGAGAAGGGTTGTTTTCCAGATTCTTTGAAGTTAGCTAAAGTTAGCCCTATATTCAAATCGGGTAGTAAAACAGAACCTGGTAACTATCGTCCAATATCCGTAATGCCTGTCATGTCAAAGATCTTTGAAAAGATATTACACAGTCGGCTTATTGACTATCTTAAATCTATAAAATTTCTTTATACAAAACAATATGGCTTTAGAGCAAAATCAAATACACTTGCAGCAAATATAGACCTAGTCACCTCAATAAAGAACAATATTGATCAAAAAAAGATAAGTCTTGGTATATTTATTGATTTGAAAAAGGCTTTCGACACCGTGAGTCATGATTTACTTCTACTGAAATTAAAAAAGATAGGATTATCCAACTCTGCTTATGACATATTTGAATTCTATCTTAAGAATAGGTACCAAATTGTAAAACTCGGAGAATATAAGAGCGAACCTCAAAAAGTTACTTGCGGCGTTCCACAAGGCTCAATCGTTGGTCCTTTATTATTTCTGGTTTATATTAACAGCATACATGAGATTGGTCTAAAGGGAGACATCACATTATATGCTGATGACACGAGTCTATTTTATTCAGGTAATTCAATGAAATCTTTGATAGATGAAGCCCAATACGATTTAGATCTATTATATATATGGTTACAATCAAATTTACTGATCATAAACACGGATAAAACAAATTACATCATTTTTACAGCTAAAAACAAACAACTTGGCACATACAATAATTTAATTATTAATGGTAAGAAAATTAACGAAATACATAATACAAAATATCTTGGGCTAATCCTTGATAGTCAACTAACGTGGAGACCACACATTGATAACATCAGATCCAAACTCGTATCACTCACAGGCGCACTACGTAGCATAGTACGTTGTCTACCAAAACCTGTGAAGTACACCATTTATAATGCTATGGTTAAATCTCGAATAGATTATCTGATAGAAGTATGGGGAACAACAGCTAAAACCAATTTACAAATATTACAAACAGCACAAAATAAATTAATAAAAACTCTTTTTCAGTACGACTATTTAACGCCCTCTATGAGAATTTATAAGGAAACCAAACTCATGAACTTAACACAAACTTATAAATATACTACTTGTATTTTAATACGCAAAATTCTAACAAAAGATATACATTCACAAATAAAATTTACAAAAAAAATTAACATCCAAAAACGAATGACTAGACAAGCAAATAATCTCTGCCTAAGAATCCATCGCACCAACTACGGAAAAAGGAATATAATGTATGAAGGCGCAAAAATATACAATAAAATACCAAAAGATATTAAAGAAGTAAGTTCATTATGTACTTTTAAAAAACTCTTAAAAAGCCATGTTTTAAGGGATTTTTCAACGATTGAGAACATATACTGTGGTAAATAACTTAGTTTTTAATATACCGTAATTAATGTAAACTCTCGCTAAACGTCTCACTATGTCATAGGCCTTAACAAACACTCAGTTACTGGCTCACAACACTACGTTGCGCTGCGTTTTGGATCATATGTTAAATGAGGGTAGATATTATAACATATTGTTACTATTTTGTTCTGTATAATGGGCGTATCTTGGACATTTGATTTGTTCTAAAATGGTATTGATGATTAAATACATTCCAAACATCAATGTAGGCTTATCTAGATAAGAGTAGTCTAGGGATGTCTACTTTGTGAGTGAGGAGTGAGAATTAGAATTGTATTTTGTTTTTTTTTTTATCTTTTTTGTATATAAATAACGTATTTAATGTAACTGATATATATTATAATGTAACTGTTATATATATAATATATTATTAAGTAACTATTTGATTTCGTGTACACTGTGCAATCCGATATTTAAATTTTACTTTGTTTTTAATGTGTTTCTCTGTAAGTGAATATTGTTATTCTTAAGAGAAATAAAATTCTTAAACCACATAAAACAGCATTAATTTTTCCCAGTACATAAAAATATTTGGCTTCAATGACACCTACTTTCTCTATCATCATCTAGGTTGAGACTATCTAAATGCACACTTTTATGTACTTTGAAGTTTTTCACGACGCGCCTCTAAGATATCAATTGTGGACGAAGCTAGGTTGATAGGATCACTCACTTATAAAGTTTTCGATTCGAGTAATAGTGAATTTACATTGTCCTCGCTGGGCGCGCAGGTGCTTTAGTTTTAGTAGCTCCTAATTGGGATTTGTGAAATTTGTAAACACTACAACACTGTTGCACTATTTAATCGAACTAGCGCGATAGCGCATACGCAGAAACACTTTGGTGCACAAAATAGACGCACAACTTTAAGGAGTAGCCGCACACTTATTTTTCTTATTGTGGTCTTTATAAATATTGATAAAACAAACGCAAAATTAATAAGTTGGTATCGTCAGGACCACTACGTACTAGTTATGAATGTTATTATCGCCGATGCCAATGGGTTAAATCGTCTCCACCTTTGTTTACATAAGATCTCCTTCTTTTAATTTTGAGATTTAAAGAATTGAGTGACGAGACCTTTCGAGTTGACGTTTTTACCGTCTTGCTTGACTCGCTGGATCAATTCTGCTGTCTATGGTCAATGACCGACCAATCCAAGCAACATATTTTTTTGCTGAAATAGCAACTCGCGTATAACGCAAGATATGCGAGAAAATGTGTTCGCGATGCCTCCACACCGGCGGCAACGCCGACCGAAAATGGCTGGGTTCAACGATTTGATAGCGAGCCGCTAAAAACACGTAATCGGCGAAGATATACTGCAGAAAACACTGACACTGGTTTCTTAAAACTTGAAGGACCACTAGGCCTTTAAGATAAAAAGGCCAAAAATACTTCTAAATAGCAATTCCTATTTTATTGAATTTTAACAATAGAGATGACTGCTTTATAGAACAGCGTACAAAATGGAAGAGAGAAAATAACATGTACAAGTAGTGTTATGATTACACCATGGTGATGTATTACTCATTACTCGACTAAAGCGCATACAAGCAAGCCGCAGGTCGTTTCCTTTGCTCCGTACTTTTATAGTGTTTAAAATTTGAAATGTCTGATAATTCGACTGAATTAGCTGTTCGCGAACTTACTAAGACAGTGCTCTATGGAGTGTAAAATTGTTTCACTTGAGAAGTTTGTGTTTCAGCAAAATTTGATCAAAAAGAAACTCTTAGGTGAAAGTGAAATTACAGTTGCATCGGTAGTATCAGTGAACGATGGAAATAAAGAAGGTAGAATCGGCGCGAGTACAATGCAGCGGCCAATACGCGACGCTCGCACTCGTGCTGTTTCGGTCTCGCCGCCACCAGTCGGAAAGGAAAAGGAGTGCGTCAGATATCGCCGGCAGCTCCAACAACCCAAACAAACGCGCGGGATTCAATCGCTACGTCAAGCCTCAGTGCACCCACTACGCCATTCAAGCCGCCATTGACATTTCCGCCGCAACTATTTGTAAACACAGCTGCAGAGGTCAATAATAGTGAAGCTAATAAAACGAATGCGGAATGGACTGAAGTTACATATAGGCATAGTCGATCTCGCCGCGTACCCAGCAATGTGATTAGAGGTACCGCCACTCATGGATCAACTGTATGTGCATTACAGGATGGGGAAGAGTTATTTAAACCATAATCACTATAAAGTGCCACAAAAAGTTGATATTAATGGCTATTCGAACGTTATTGAGCTAGTTATAGGAATTATAACATTTAATCTCAAAAAAATTGTTGTGTTGTACACGTCTCCCCTAAATCGAAGGATGAAAAATATGAGAATACTTTTTCTGTGATCGAAAATGTTGTTGATAAATATAGAAAATTAGATGTATTAGTTGTAGGTGATTTTAATTTCAATTCGTGTAGTCAACTGTTATTATGCAATACAATTCTATGTTGTCTAACTGTAAGTTGAAGCAGCACAATTTGATTTTCTACAAGTTTGGCAGTGTTTTAGACTTAGTGCTTAGCAATCTAGGTAGTGAGCAGATTGATGTAAGTAGAGCACCAGACCCTGTAGTTCCAATTGATAGTTACCATCCCCCGTTGTTAGTGAGTTTGCGTTGTGTGGATTCGGACCGGATGACCTGAAGCTGTACTTAGGTGTTGGTAGCATGAGAGACTATGAGGCACTCCAGGAAGACATTGACAATGTTGTAAGATGGGCTGAAGCTTATCACTTAGAATTTAATAGCTCTAAGTGCAAAACCATCTCATTTACCCAGTCACGTACACCTATTCAGTTCAGCTACCACATATCTGCAGGTCTATTATGAACTCTTATTTCCAGACAATTTACAGCGGTAATTGAACTGCCTTGTAATTTCGTATTATGAACGCATCCATCCAGTCAGCGGTCACGTGACACTGACTATTGGCTGGAGTTTGGGAGGCATATTCGCATTATGAGCTCTCATTGGACATAACAAATCGTGTTTGAGCTGTCAAAAAGTCACTACGAAAACCATTCAATTGCCGCTGCGTTTGAGTAGCTTTTTTTGAATTGTTTTACAAAACGTTGCGAAATAATCAAGATGTGTGATGAATTAGAAATGTTTGAGTTCTTGGAATGTGATGCTTCCCAACAAAATCAAGCTACGAGAGTCAAAAGACGCCGTCTTCGTGTTCAAGCTGATCCGTTTGATATGGACGATGAACAATTCGTCAAACGTTATCGGCTCAGTAAAACGTTGGTGCATAATCTCTGCGACGAGCTAAGGCCTCATATGGCGGAGCGTACAAAATCAACGGACTTGTCAGTGGAAACTAAGGTAAGGTCTACTCTTTTGCTGAAGTTATCTAATTACTGTGTTGAATGGCAAGACCACAAACGCCATCACCAAGAAAGAAAATTACTGTATTTTAATTGTCATACTTATATGAGTTTATTACTTTTAGGTTTTGGTAGCATTATCATTTTATGCAACAGGCTCCTACCAACGCCCCACTGGTGATATTGCTGGTCATTCTGTAGCCCAACCAACGGTGACTATTATAATAAAGCAGATAACGAAGTTACTAAATTTGCCTCAGATACAGGCAAAATATATAAAATTTCCAAGGACATCTGAAGAACGCAGAGCTAATATGATACGGTAAAAACAGATATTAATAGAATATCAGATTACATTTAGTTCAACATCAACAAAATTTAATTTAAATTATTATTTACAGATTTTATAACAAGTTTGGAATGCCTGGAGTTTTGGGTTGCATTGATGGCACTCATGTGGCCATTGTCCGTCCAACAGAAAATGAGGAGAGGTACTATTGCAGGAAACAGTATCACTCATTAAATGTACAATTGGTAAGTTTGTTTTTAATTTAATATCAGTCTTTCTTAATCTTATTACAGCAAAAATTCTATTCAAAACTAGGTAAATCTTATTGTAATAAACACTATGTAACTACAAACAATTATATTTAATAAACAGTAATTAATAAAAACAAAGATATAAAACTAGATCTTAGCACAATAGTTAGAATTAGAAGCAAAATAAAAGTAATATTTTCTAGCACAATAATTAGAATTAGAAGCAAAATAAAACTAATATTTTCTTCTCCATAATGTGTAAATAATCTGATAAAAATATTTTAGATTTGTAATGCAGACATGGACATAATAAGCGTCGATGCCAGCTATGGTGGAGCCACTCATGACTCCTTTATTTGGGCAAACCATCCACTGAAGCAACATATGGAGGAGCTTAGCAGAAATGAGACAGTTTGGTTACTTGGTGTGTATGCATTTTCATTAGTGTTAACATCCTGCTGAATAAAATGGTTATAATATAATTATAACCTACACTTTATTCATCCATTTAAATTCCTAATTTACTAATACAGAACATTATGTTACTTCCTACTGCTGGGAAATGGGGCTTCTTACTGAGAAGAGTTTAGACTATAATCCACCGCACTGGCATAGGCTAGAGGTTAGCTTGTACAGTAAAGAAATGATTATAGTATTGGGAAAACAGGAAATTATAATTATGGTTTTAGTTATTAAGTTTAATATGTGTAATTTAATTTGCAGGTGATTCCGGTTATGCTTTAAGAAAATATATGTTGACTCCGATCACACACACAACTCCAGTTACCCAAGAGGCACACTATACTTCAGTACATGTGAAAACGAGGAATGTCATCGAACGAACCATTGGACTTCTCAAAGCTCGGTTTCGTTGCTTACTTGTGCATCGAGTTCTTCATTATTCACCTGAAGTAGCGGCTTCAATTGTAAATGCTTGTGTAGTGCTGCACAATATGACCAACCAGGCAAATATTCCAGTACCGGCACTTACCCAGGAAGAAACTATCCAAGAAGCTAGCATGCAGCTCCATAGTGTTCCTGACAACCAATCGCAACCATCGAGCAGTAATAGAGATTTAAATGAAGGCCTAGCTGCCAGGCGCACCCTCGTTTCCCGACTGTGGTTGGCCCATAATCCTACAAATTAAAAAAAACATTTCATTTTATATAATATGGTCACTGATTAGTATTAAGTTGTTATTTGATTCATTATATTCTTAATATTTTCACATCAGTTCCGCTGCTAGTTTCATGATGTACAAATGAATTTTTTATTCACACTAATTTTACTATATATATTTTATAAAGTAATTTTACAGATGTATTTTATATATTATGTCTGGAATAGACTTCTTGTTGTGGAGCTAATAATGCTTATGCAGAGTGATATCAAATTGGTGTGCATGGTTCAGTTTCTTAATATAAGCCATATATTCTAGTAACTTGATACTGAAAATAATATCATTAATATGTATTGTTAACTTAGTAATTATAAGGTGCAGGGAGGCAATTGCAACTAAAAATATAAGAACTAAATTTTGAACGAATGTACTTACTTTTGTGTAAGCCTTAGATAAAAAACACTGATTTTGCAAAATGCCCTATATATTACTGAACGCTATTAATGTGATGAATCGTTTATTAGTGGATAAGGAAGCCTAAATTATATCATTTCTGCAAGAAGAACGCAAATGGTTGCCTTTACCCCTCACCGGGGTAATTGCAACTTATAGTTGTAAGTATGTTATTATTATGAATATACATTTTTAATGGGTGCAAGTTGTAATTTGTATTGTGTTTTTTTCGATAATGGTTTTTAAAACAACGCTAGAAGATTTAAATTAGCGTAAACTTTTGTCAAATATGTTGAGGGGCAAATGCAACTTTTTTGTTGAGAATAGTGATGAGCTTAGATATATCATGGTTTATCGATAATTTAGAAAGAAAGAAAAAAACAGTGTTTATTGAATATTTGAATTTAATTGAATTGAACACATGACAAACATATAATGGTAACTTAGAGATAAAAATAAAAACTAAACACAAAACAGAACAAAGTACATATATATCAACCATTCTGAAGGAGCAGTCACACACAGGCACAGTCAAGCGTTGGATGATGATCGTTCAATTTCACAAGTTCACATTATAGCATTTATTGGACATTATAATTACTGAAATTAAAATTAAATATGAATTGCCCCCGACGAGTAATTGTTGGTTCAGGTAATTTAAGAACAATATCATTCAAATGCTTGATGGTAGAAATATCATCTACAGTTGGATAAGTTAAAGTCGTTCCCTCTTTAGCTCTGGACATTTTTACTTTTCTTACAAATTTTACTTTTGGGCATTTTACACTATCTAATGCCAAAACTTGGCCAACAAAGTGCTTCACACTTTTTTTTGTAGCAAATTGTGCTATTATCCAATTATCTACTTTTAATTTTTTTTCATCGTCGATATAATCAATTTCGTGCAACCCAAATGGGATTTCTGTTGAGTAATTTTCTTTTTCTTCTTCGTTTAAGCACTCAGCTATGTAGGCATCAAAATTTTCATAATCCGAGTTATCAGTGTCTACTAATTCAAAACTGCAATCTGAAATAATTGAGCTCGAATCACTATCGCTATATTTTCTTTGTTTATGTTTTGTCAATTTTTGCTTTTTGGCGAACTTTTGATTCTTGAAGTTTTTATTATTTTGCATTTTTTTTACTTTTGAATCAAATACTTTTTCTTTTTTCAGAACTATCTTTTCGTTGTCTGCACTTTCCTTATCTGATGAATATTCGTGAATAATTTGTTGCTCTTTTAAATCTTGAATCATTTTCGATTTGTATATCTTATTCTGGTTCCCTTCCTTTGTTTTCTTTTTCTTTGCTTCTTTCTCATTTTTTTCTTTCAAGTCATTCTTCATTGTTTCTATATCTTTTTTATATGTTAGCACTTCTGCTCCTTTAGTATTAACGCGCTTTTTAGTCTTCTTAAGCGGATCATTTCGAGCTATAGCATGCAAAATTAGCTGCTCAAATGATAGGTTTGGCTCTAAATTTTTATTATTTGTATTTGCTGGTACGATGACTCTATCAGATAATATTTTTATTTTATCTGGTTTTGAGACACGTTTAGGATTCACATTTGAGTTTATTTGTATTGCATTAAGCGCTAAGGTTAGTAGAGTAGGTACGTTGTATTTAATTTTTGATAAAAAACATTCTTCTTGTCTTGGTGTACCACAATCGATTGATTGGTATGTCTTTGTTGATTGGTTAGGTGGCTGTTGAGCTCTAGTTGTATTGTCGTCAACACAATTTTCTGCATTAGAATAAAGCGCACATTGTTGATTTTCTACATGTTGCTGCCACTTTTGCCATGACAAAGAATCGAATTTATCCTTTGAACCGACATGTAAGCGCTGCCATTTAATAAGTGCATCTTCCCATCTATCTTTAAGCGGTTTCATTGCGCTGCAATCTAAGGGTTGCAACATATGTGATGAATGGGAGGGGGGGGGGGGGGGGGGGTAATTTTAATATCGTGATTCCGTTAGATGCTGCCAATTCTATCACATTCAAATCAACGTGTGTGGAGTGCCCGTCGTAAATCAGCAACACGGGTCTCTTGTCACCGACGGCGGGTATGAAAACGTCCTTTAAGTATTTTTCAAAAATACTAGTTTCCATCCATCCCTTATGACTAACCGCATAAGCAGTTTTTATATTTTCGTTTTGGTACATCCATTCGTTCCATAGAAATTTCCCCTGAAATATTACCAAGGGCGGTACTTTCCCTCCAATTGCATTAGTAGCAAACAAAACTGTGATATTTTCACGAGCAGGGCCGCTTGTCGTCCTAGTTGATTGGAATCCACTTAATCCAACGATTTTGCTTTTAGATGGATCCGAGCAAAAACTCGTCTCATCTAAATTATAAATTTGTTCGGGTTTATCGCCAAGGTCTAACTCCCGAGTGACTTTTTCAAGCAAATCAAAGTACTCATATAAAATAAACGGGTTGCAGGCCTTTTTCCGTGCAATTTCCACAGATTGTGGATTTTTGTATGAGAGCTTATGCCGTTTGCGAAAAGCTAAGAACCATTCTTTTCCTGGTATATCATTTTTAAAGGGAGTCACTATACCGTTTCTACGGATATATTCCGAAATCATAGCGATGATTTCCTTTTTAGTCAATGGATATCCACATTTTTCGAGGATATGAATATACGAAGCTATTTTTTCTTCGAGCTCGAAAGAAAATACTCCAGGTCTTCCAACTCTGGACATTTTTGCTCCTCGAGTACCGTACAGTCTAGATATTATTGTAGATCTCGGTATATTGTACCTTTGTGCTGCATTGTAGCTGTTAAGTGTTTTTCTTTTGACAGCTTCAATTGCTTCATTTAGCTGTTCTATTGTGTAATTGGTCTCTTTTTTTCTCTTGTAGTTGCGCACCATCTAAACAAAACAATTATTATTAAAATGTCACCTATGTATTAATAAGTCATACCTAATCTGGCTTCATTCGAAACTTCATTTAAATCTGGTAAGCTTGAAACGGTAATAATAGTACATTATGGTAGGCCTACTTCATATACACCTACTTACACGAGCAAAAAAAAAATATTGAAAATATCGACACTAGGACATCTCTAGCGTTTATCAACTTCGTACAAATTTGGTGGGGTAATTGCAACTAACCTAAAAGTTGCCAAAAGTCACAATTTCCCCTCCACACGATTTCAAGGGGCTATTGTAACTCTAGTTTTAAAACATAATACGAGTGTCATACTGACGAAATAATATCGTAAAAAGACTTACCGTATTCAAAATTCGCTTTTTGTTAAAACACCCGGTCGTTTTAGACGTATTTAGATATTTTTTCTCCAAAAAACTCACAAGCAGACTCTTCTGTGAACAACAACCAAAATGGCGGATATTCAAATGTAGATGTAGATATAGCAGGTTAAACGAAATCAACGCCGAAATCTTTTGTATCTAGAAGGAGTTTATTTTCCTACATTCTTGTATAGATGGCGTTATCCACAGAAATGAAATTGCGCGAAATTATTTAAAATAGTTGCATTTTCCCCGTAGTTGCATTTGCCTCCCTGCACCTTAATTTAATTGAACATTGAGATTTTTATATATTATTGTATTTTAATAAATTTAACATATTCTAACAACTATTGTATTTTTTGTCTTATATATATTATATGTATAAGTAAAATGTAAAACTAACCATGAAAAAAATATAGTTTTGGGTAAAATGTGTTAATATTTACTTACTTATCAGCAATTTAGTCAATGTGCGAACCATCTGTTGCAAAATTTCCGTTTGCTTTTGAATTGCCTCAGTTTGCTTTTCCTCTAGTTTTAGTCTAGATTTCCCGAGCTCAACAATTGTACGCCGTGCTTCCTCCTGACTAATGTGTCTCTGTCGAGGCTGTCGCCGACGCACAGGGCGAGGAGCTTCTGCTACTTCACCCTGAGCAACTGCTGCTACGGAAGGGAATTCCTCTTTGGGCTGTAGTTCTTCAACTATAATGGGTTGTGGTGCTTCATGTAGATAAAGATCTATGCTAAGAGGTGCACTGTCAGGAGGGGGCAATTCCACAGCAGTACTAGCTGAGCTCTGTGATGGTAACTAAAAATTATGAGTTATGTTACTACATATTTCTATAAACAGCTTCAATGTTTACACACAATATGTAAACACATTAACATTTTTGAAGAAATCAATAAATGTTATATGGCAGGTACATTGAATATATTAAATTCAGTTAAATGATTCCAAAATTATATGCTTCTTATATACCAATTATAAATATATAGTATACTTTTGAAAATACTTACATTTGGAAATGAATTAACTTGTATATTTGGTAATCCAGCTCCAAAGTTCTCTCCAAGAAGGCTTATGAACTTTTTGTCTATTTCGTTCATTGGAGGAATATCTGAAGGTCCACCTCCAGTGCTGCGTTGAGATAGCCGTGCTGCTGCAACTTTTTTTTAAGTTTCGCCTTATAGTCGACCCAATACTGCAGATTGATAAAAAAAAAAACTATAATATCATACAAATATTACTTATTACATTCAAATCATGACACTT
This sequence comes from Plagodis pulveraria, assembly GCA_963890685.1. Taxonomy (NCBI): domain Eukaryota; kingdom Metazoa; phylum Arthropoda; class Insecta; order Lepidoptera; family Geometridae; genus Plagodis; species Plagodis pulveraria. The sequence continues at coordinate 24,685,074 of OY982967.1, forward strand.
ACGTTGGACCATCCTTTCCAATCCTTCCAAGCACCTTCTCCCTGGGAGTTCAATGCTTCTGCGACAGATTGCCACATTCGCTTCGAGTGATCCCGGGCTTGGGCCGACTTATTGTACCCTGTCGCCACGTCCCTATGGGAATTCAAAAATTCCCACAATGCTTCCAACTGCCTAAACGTTACGTGACGACGTAGACGAGAACTTTCATTCACAGAACTACAAAAAATAAATGTAATATTTATATTAATAAACTTATTCATTTGAATACCTAGGAGGTACTTTAGATTTTATATAATAAAATTTTTAAACACTTACGACATTATACTTTTGTATGACTTCAGAATACAAAGAAACCACAATTATTACTAAAATAATGCCAAAACAAAGTTTTCTTTAGCATTTCAAAACTCAAGTGGTTCCCCGCGGAATTTTAAGTGGATGGCATGATTTCGTTCAAAAATCGTAAACTTTACTACGTGCTAGCAGTTTTACAAAAAATATAATGTTAACCTTCTTCTATTCTATGATGTAAATCAAAGATATATTAAAAACTGAGTTAATTACTATAACAAAATGAAAATGATAATTTCGAGGATTATTATCGTAACTAAACATGCAATAAAATAAAACCGTAACTTACCGCTAATAAGTAGATAACATTTCCGAACGATACTTAAGAAACTAAAAACCAGCCATAGACAATTTATCCAGGCAGAAGTTGGTTTGAAAATTGTATGTCATAATACGAAAAAGAACAAACCAGTTTTAAGGGCGTAAATTGAATTGCCGAGAACTTGCCTGGTTTTCGATTAGTTCATAATACGCCTACTGGTGCCAGCCTGGAGCGTGTCACACAAATTATTGATTTAGGACTGACTTCATGGAGTTGACGTTCAATCAGCACATTGTAGGTTTGTATAATAGAGCCTCCAAATCTCTTGGTTTTGTCATGCGGCAGACCTCTAGGTTTTACGATAGAAGTGCTATAATTACATTATACTACTCGTATATATTTGTGCGTAGCAAATTAGAATACAGCTCACCAGTTTGGGATCCACACGAAGAAAAATATATCATAATGCTAGAACGTGCTCAAAGAAAATTTGCCCGTTATCTTTATAAAAAATTGTATGGATATTATCCATATTTATATCCGTCGTTATTCGTTGCCGGTATGGTGGGCATCAACACGCTTGATTTGAGACGTAAGTGCGCATTGTTGATACATTAATACCTACTACTCAATAGCAGGATTGACAATCCGCGAGCATTAGCTCGTTGCTCGTTGTACGCGCCAGACCGACCCGCTTCGGGCCGACGCGTGCGGCCTCTGTTCGCTGCGCTCGTCGCTCGTACGCGAACTTCCCGATATGCTCCTACATGTCAAGCTATCAATCTGTTAAACGCCTTGATTGCTCAGAACTTAGATATAGAAGTATTTTTTACATCCTTGTGTAATTTTGTAAGCTCATGTATTGAATTTTTTAGTAATTTAAAATTTAAGTGTAATTAAAACTAATTTTACTTCTAGATATATTTTTGGGATATACTATATTGTATCAGCCGATTGTCCACTGCTGAACACAGCCTCCCCCATTATGAGGGGGTTGCCATAATCCCCACGCTTGGCAGGCGTATTGTCTCTCTCCCTCTCATTTTATCAGATATTATTCTATGCTTAATACTATTGTATGAGTAGGTAAATAAAATAACTGGTAGTTTTAAAGATAAATATTATATTAATTGTAAAACTAATTATTATTTAGTTCACATTCTTTCTTCATTTCGAAAATCTCTTTCAAGAATGGCACATTTTAATTTTTCCTAATGAATAGCCATTTTAATTGTGTGCTCTTCGTCTGCCATTTCCTGACGTCTTTTGTGTTCTTGTTCTTTTAAAATAGCACTGTGCCTAACCATGCTGCTAACATAATCCTTGTGGTCCTGTAAATGCAAACAATTTCATTAAATTATTATAATTTATTTATTGATAAATTAAAAAACTAGAAGTCCCAATGTTACGTTTCTAAACATAAAGCTTTTTTCTGACATATTATTTATATATTTTCTTTTCGGCACCTTAAAAAACAACAATTCATTAACATTAATTTTAATTAAGTACTTATCCACAAAATCAATATAGAAATAGGATATATTTAATAGACCTTTTTTACTGAAAGTGTGGCTATCATGTTTCTCATCGGAGTGGCTGTGATAGCATCATCATTGACATTATGCAAGCAATTTTTTAAATGTACCATATATTTAATCGAAATACCACATACACCTAAAGTACTATAGTTATAATGTAAGCATACCGCTGAAGGAGTAAATTCCAATGAATCCACTTGGGCTTCAACATATTTTGTTGTTTTTATGTATAATATATTAGGTCCTTACATATGAAATTGGCGTTTTTCGTACTGGCCACTTTAATCACGAATTTCTCCTCTTTGGTAAGGAATTCCAAATTCAAATTTGTACAGCTATAGACTCATGTATTTGTGCTTCGATGATCGTCATTCATTTGTTTTTTTTCTTCTGTTTTTTTCTGTTTGCGTCACTCATTTTACAAAATGGAAAACCTTAAATATCGCATTATTTACGAGTACGAGTTCCGCCGTGGCACTAGTGCTGCGGAAACAACTCGAAGGGTGAATGATGTGTATGGCGGTCGTGTTGCAAAAGAAAACACAGTTCGTTTTTGGTTCCAACGTTTTCGTTCTGGAAATTTCGACCTGCAGAACAAGCCCCGTGGACGGCCTGAGACTCAAGTTGATAATGAAGAGTTGAAGGCTATTGTGGAAGCGGATCCATCGCAAACCACGTCCGAGTTAGCTGCAGGCTGCGATGTTAGTGATAAAACTGTTTTAATTCACTTGAAGCAAATTGGGAAGATTAAAAAGCTTGAAAGGTGGGTACCTCACGAATTGACTGAAACAAACCGGCAAACGCGCGTCGACTGCTGCGTTACATTACTAAACCGGCACAATAATGAAGGTATTTTAAACCGAATCATTACCTGTGATGAAAAATGGGTTCTTTACGATAATCGGAAGCGCTCAGCGCAATGGTTAGATCCTGGCCAGCCAGCCAAATCCTGCCCCAAGCGAAAATTAACCCCAAAAAAGTTACTTGTAAGCGTTTGGTGGACTAGTGCCGGTATTGTTCATTACAGTTTTTTCAAATCTGGCCAGACTATTACGGCTGATGTCTATTGTCAGGAATTGCAAACCATGATGGAAAAGCTAGCGGCTAAACAACCTAGGCTGGTCAATCGCTCCACGCCACTGCTGCTTCACGACAACGCTAGACCACACACTGCGCTACAGACGGCTACTAAATTAGAAGAGCTTCAATTGGAAAGTCTAAGACATCCTCCGTACTCCCCGGACCTTGCTCCAACAGATTACCATTTTTTTCGAAATTTGGATAACTTCTTGCAAGGGAAAAAATTCAACTCCGATGGGGCAGTCCAAATCGCCTTCAAAGATTTTATTGATTCCCGTCCGACTGGTTTTTTTAGTAAAGGGATCAATGAACTACCTATGAGATGGCAAAAGTGCATAGAAAATAATGGTTCATACTTTGATTAATTAAATATATTATATTAAAAAATATTCGACTTTTTGTTCCTCCCATACAAAACGCCAATTTCATATGTAAGGACCTAATATTTTGAAAAGGTAAAATTGTATGTAAATAATGTAACACCAGCCATTCTATGCCTAAAATTCACTTAGTGGTAAAGATTATGTGCTCATTTTGAACTAGAAAATATTGAATTGAGTATGCACTGCTATAAGGTCATTATTAATTATTTACATACTATTGATACTTAGTGATGTTTTGGTTCTGTTCATTGCTAACATCTTTAACAGTGAAATCCAGTGGCAGAGAGAGAGAGAGAGTCCTGAAATATAACAATCAGTAAGGCATACTGGCAAATAAAATAAAAACAGTTGTGTGAATTCAAAATTATTAATTCACCTCTAATGTGATGGTACATGTCTCACTGGTACTTGGCAATATTGTTTCTTTATGTTCTGTACTTGTACTCGGTATCTATTGAAAACAGAATAAATATATGTTTTTGTTTTTACAAATGTAAGAAAATTTTCATTATAATCAACATTTTGTTGTCACCACCTATAGCAATCATTAAACTGCCAGAGAAAAACGGCATCACTACTGCCATCTATCTGGCACTTAGGGAGGTAGATATACTTAAAAGTATGGATTTGGTTAGAAACTAATACTAGCGTCAACGACTTGCTTCCGATAGTCATTCTCTATGACAACATAATCACGTCATATCTGCACAGGGAATGAGTCGTTGATGCTAACAGTGCCGCTCACTTTAGACTTATCGTTCAGCGAGAACAGACGTTTAGCTTAGCTATATTCAGTAAACGAATAAAGAAGCTAACATCAGAAGTGGGACCAAAGCACGTGACATGCTGCGAAGTCAAAAACGAAAAAAGTACAGGAGACGTGCCTCGATATCTTCAAGCTCAGAACAATCGTCATGTTCTGAGAGGTCACAATCGTCGAGTAGCTATGAAACGTATAGTAGGAGGACAAAAAAGTAAAACGCACGCGACGTGCGTCACCCGCAGTAAGTCAAACTGTTATACTTTCTTCAGTGATTCCGGAATTTGATCCGTTAGTGGACGATATTGTGATGTGGGTTAGTGTTGTTGAAGCTAATGCTCGCGTCTATGGGTGATCTGATCGTATATTAATTATCAAGCCTTGCAAAATAAGATTAATGCTAGTCAGGAGACGCCGAGTCAAATAAAAACATATATAATGAGTAAGAGCTTCGCACGGGGTAAATTGAAAGTTCTAGTGTAAATAACCTATGATGCCAATACATTACATCTTGCTTAAATGAAATCTCTGCGGATACTCAAATATAACGCTTTAACTTATGTCTAATGCATTTCCTTTAACACTTATCTTGGTATTCCTTTGGGCTGAAATCAGCATAATTGCTAGTCATGACCATGAGATTGTGAGGCTTTAATGTCTGAATATAATGCCAGAGTTTGTAATGACATGCAACTACGACTGTCGACTGCTTCGCCTAGGGTAAATTGCAAGCTCCGGTAAACTTACTGTTGATGGAATAGTTTTGAGGCCCCAATGAAGGGCAATATTAGGTATATTGTAGTGTTCATGTGTTAGTGCTACATCTATTGGGTTATTTATTTGGTTTCAAGGACAATAAAACACAATAAACGTTTCACACATTTAATAATAAACTGTTATATTTAATTGATGTTCTCAGAAAATGCATCAGACTTGAACGCGACCGAGGACGGCTGCGTGCGCAGGAGGGCCGGATGTTGTCGCCACCTATAGCAATCATTAAATTGCCAGAGAAAAACGGCATCACTACTGCCATCTATCTGGCACTTAGAGACGAATTTCTTAGCATAAAAACATCCTCAGGAATTTTATAGTGTTTTTCATACGTGTCCATTAAAAGAGTCCAATCGGGAGCTGCGCCTAAGATGGAGTAAGGCTTGGATTTAGATTTTGTAGATGACCCTTCTTTTACAAAATCGACGTGTCGTTTATTCGTGGTCAAACCTTTTTTTGCTCTAGCTACCGAGAGACTCGCGGCTTCACGTATGATTTCGAGGACTCTATCATGGCGACGTGAATAATGACCCCTATCAAGGAGCACTTTGCATCCTACCAGCAAGTGCCTAGCTGTACCGATCGCCTCCCGACAAATACCGCAAGACTTTTCGGTGGCTTTCCCCAATCTTACTAAGTTACTTTGGTCTGGGAGGGTCATCTGAAAGGCGTTTAGATAGAATTTTAATAAGGCAGGAGACCAGTCGTATATCAAGGTGCGCCACTTTAACGCCAGAGGGATACAAAATTCACCTATAGTTAGCCATTCGCTCTGCATTTCTAAGCTCATGCATGCACTTTATAGCTATCATTTTCGTCTTGCTGTAGAAAAGATTTTACAACGTCTTTATCCTCCATTTTCTTTTCCGACCCAAAACCCGGTTTGCTGGCACCTATCATAAACTGTTTGTGGAATTGAAGCCTCGAGTCAAGGTCGGAGGCACTTTTGTCTTTTGGGCGAGATGCGACTATATCGTCTTGAGATTTTGATAAGACGTGCGTTTTGGTAACTCTGAGGTGTTTATATAGCTCCGATGGTTTCTTTAATTTCATCCCAAAATTAGTTTGATTCCTAAATAGAGTAGATGGGTCTGACGAAAGTGCGAGCCCCAACCATGACTTTAATGTCCTTATGACGTTTACATCCAGCTTTGTTAAAAGTGAGTAGTATACGAAATGTCGTATACTAGACAACTGCGTCTAGAGATGGTGTGCGACCTTTGTGATCAATCTTTGTATCAAGAAATTTAAATGGCACATCTTCAGCAATTGTGGAAACACATTCTCCTCCCGTCAAGAGTCCCGGATCGTAAGAGGTAAATTTGGTATTCCGTCTGCCCAGACACAGACAGTGGCATTTACTTGGTTTTGTTCTCAACCCTTCAGACCACGCACAGAACTCATCCACTTCTCGTCCTGACATTGTTTTGGATTACGTGTCAGTATTGCAAGATCGTCAGCAAAAGCTGTTATTGATCTTAAACCGATAGCCCCACTTTTTTCATGAATGATTAACTTGTCAATTAAAATATTAATTACTACGTTAAATGCTATTGGTGACAAGGAGCAACCTTGGAACAAACCCACATAGTATTGCAACGTTTTAGTAAGTCCCTTTTTTGAAGATATTACAAATTTTAATTGGGAGTAACATGATGCGATGATGTCGCTGACCAGAAGTGGAAAGTTATACCATTTCATTGCGAATAACAGCAATTTGTGCTGCACAGAACCAAACGCGTTCTCTAAGTCTATCCAGCACACCGTTATTTGTCTTTCATATGTTCTGGCATAGGGAGGTAGATATACTTAAAAGTATGGATTTGGTTAGAAACTAATAGCGTCAACGACTTGCTTCCGCTAGTCATTCTCTATGACAACATAATCACGTTATATGTGCACAGGGAATGAGTCGTTGATGCTAACAGTGCCACTCACTTTTGACTTATCGTTCAGCGAGAACAGACGTTTAGCTTAGCTATATTAAGTCATCGAATAAAGAACCTAACAATTTGTTAACTGTAATACTAAGAAATAACTTACAATACCATCTGAATTTCCATATACCATATATATTATAAGTAACTCGGCAGGATTTAACAAATCATTTATTTCAATTACTCCATCATTAGCTGATGCTGGCCTTGCTCCTCCGCCTGTTTTTGAAGCTTCTCTTTGGAAGGTGCTGTAGGATTTCCGGGGATTCACTTCATCATTTTCTACTGAATTTTCAGCTGGTTTAACTGTCGATGACGGCCATTCAACTCATTAAACCTAGGACATAGCAGGAAATACGTAATATTAATAATATGTTAAAAATAGATACCATAAGGTAAAAATATATATAAAAAGAAGTTAATTTTAATATTATATTACTTCTTGTGTACTTCCTCCCAAGCCTTAGATTTATTTTTGTTTGTATTCGTATCTAAAGATTTATTCTCAATAATGTGAGCATATTCTTTGAGCACACAGCGAAATAATTGGTGAAACAGTAAAAACACAAAATATTAACAATAATGAGCAAGTTTGGACCGTATACACCATAACGATTTACCTACCTTTTCCTCGTCATCCCAGTTAACAGAACGACTGCGTTTCTGATTCATTATTTTAGTCCATAATAACTGAAACTGCAAAGACTATCGAAATCAAAAATACCACGAAACCCGACTAAACCACCACTAAACAAACACCACGAATCGAAGTAAACGAAAGTTTCGTTATGAAACGACAAAAGTCCTCAAGTTGTCAAACTCAAAATAATTGCTGAAAGTGTCATTATTGACATACCATCGCTGTAAAATAGCATTGAGTTCATTCACTGACTCACTCTTTTTACTTTTTAATATTATGAGTTGCCATTAGGAACGCATTAATCTCGGCATAAGTAATGTATTGTTAATCCGAGGCTACTCCATGTTTATTAGTACCCTTGTAGTAGCAAAGATACTACCCTGTTACTCCGGGATTAACAAGTCCACGCGTAACTTAAGATTAAACGTGGAATAGGGGATTTTTATTGATAACGCTGAATTTTAAATCATTATTTAATTTAATTTTATAGTATTTTCATAATAACGTTGTGACTATGGTGTATTAGAGACTGGTTGATTTGTAAATTCCTAATTTATTCTGAGTTATAAAAGTATATTTATAGAATTATTTACGTTGTATAATATTAGGTCCTTACATATGAAATTGGCGTTTTTCGTACTGGCCACTTTAATCACGAATTTCTCCTCTTTGGTAAGGAATTCCAAATTCAAATTTGTACAGCTATAGACTCATGTATTTGTGCTTCGATGATCGTCATTCATTTGTTTTTTTTTCTTCTGTTTTTTTCTGTTTGCGTCACTCATTTTACAAAATGGAAAACCTTAAATATCGCATTATTTACGAGTACGAGTTCCGCCGTGGCACTAGTGCTGCGGAAACAACTCGAAGGGTGAATGATGTGTATGGCGGTCGTGTTGCAAAAGAAAACACAGTTCGTTTTTGGTTCCAACGTTTTCGTTCTGGAAATTTCGACCTGCAGAACAAGCCCCGTGGACGGCCTGAGACTCAAGTTGATAATGAAGAGTTGAAGGCTATTGTGGAAGCGGATCCATCGCAAACCACGTCCGAGTTAGCTGCAGGCTGCGATGTTAGTGATAAAACTGTTTTAATTCACTTGAAGCAAATTGGGAAGATTAAAAAGCTTGAAAGGTGGGTACCTCACGAATTGACTGAAACAAACCGGCAAACGCGCGTCGACTGCTGCGTTACATTACTAAACCGGCACAATAATGAAGGTATTTTAAACCGAATCATTACCTGTGATGAAAAATGGGTTCTTTACGATAATCGGAAGCGCTCAGCGCAATGGTTAGATCCTGGCCAGCCAGCCAAATCCTGCCCCAAGCGAAAATTAACCCCAAAAAAGTTACTTGTAAGCGTTTGGTGGACTAGTGCCGGTATTGTTCATTACAGTTTTTTCAAATCTGGCCAGACTATTACGGCTGATGTCTATTGTCAGGAATTGCAAACCATGATGGAAAAGCTAGCGGCTAAACAACCTAGGCTGGTCAATCGCTCCACGCCACTGCTGCTTCACGACAACGCTAGACCACACACTGCGCTACAGACGGCTACTAAATTAGAAGAGCTTCAATTGGAAAGTCTAAGACATCCTCCGTACTCCCCGGACCTTGCTCCAACAGATTACCATTTTTTTCGAAATTTGGATAACTTCTTGCAAGGGAAAAAATTCAACTCCGATGGGGCAGTCCAAATCGCCTTCAAAGATTTTATTGATTCCCGTCCGACTGGTTTTTTTAGTAAAGGGATCAATGAACTACCTATGAGATGGCAAAAGTGCATAGAAAATAATGGTTCATACTTTGATTAATTAAATATATTATATTAAAAAATATTCGACTTTTTGTTCCTCCCATACAAAACGCCAATTTCATATGTAAGGACCTAATATATATAGGTTTAACTTTAAATTTTATGCATATTTGGTAAATTTGTTTTAACATATATTTTTATTACACTGACATATCTGTATAAAATACCAGACAACATTGTTGAAAAATGTTATTTATCAACAACATATCCCTTCATGTGGCTAGGCAGGTAGAAAGAACATTGAATGATTTTCAAGTGGTTTGGTTTTTTCGGGCCAGCTTGAGTATTTTAAGCCGTGGTACGAGTATGTGGTCGAAGAATTTGTTCAGGCTAACCTACAATTACTGGCTTCCAAGGACAGCTGCCGGATTTTATTTCCCTAAACTTTCTTACAAGGGTCTCATTGTTCGAGAGCAAGGAATATTAGATGATAATTTATTAGGGTTCAGCTTTAAAAAGGTTAGTCCGCTTAACCTAGTGCTTGATCCGTCACAATAACATAAAAAAAATGTCGCCAAGTTTTGTCAAACTTTCAAGTAACTCATTTAAACAGCATTCTCCTAACGATTTCTTTTTCTGATTCTATTTATTATTGGTCTCATAGCATTTTTGTTTGGTAATGAAAGTGCACTGGAAGTAAGAATATCCTCTAGTGCTTTATGTGGTATTTTCGGCCTTCGTTTTGACAGATGCAATTGCTTTTACACTATGGACAGCGTATGGTTCAGGCAAATGGTTATGGTTTATATCACTTACCTTAGTATGGATACAAATATTATGGTCCTGGTTGACAGTTTTAGCTAACGCAGAACAATTCTGATCTTTTTGTCTAAAATTGACAAAAATGATAGCCATTTTGTGCACTTCCAATAAGAAACATCGTTTCGAGTGTTGTTTTTAAACCTTTGATTTCTAACAAATTATTCCCTCTGCGACATTTCACGACTTCTGCACGTATAATTTTACTATAAAATGAGAGCGCGAGGCTATCACAAGGAAGTGAATTTTGCAATTTATAAATATTTATCTACTTTTAGTTTTCTTATACTTAATAAGCATATGCATCAGAGCAAAAGGCATGTGTACACATCATTACATGTACATTTAAAGATAAAGATACTATAAAACGCTGTCATATAAAATAGTAATACTGATAATAAACTAGAACTTCTTGTTGCAGATTCATGGATAAGCATGCATTTCCTGGCGTGGTGTGATGCACTGATGGCACTCATGTTGCAATCATTCGTCCCAGTGAAGATGAAGAGGCCTACTACAATAGGCAGCAATACCATTCATTGAATGTCGTAATTGTATATTATGATTTTTGATGTAGGTAAGGTATAACACAAAACATGTTTTTATAAACCTACTTACTAAAAAAACATTTGTTTGTTTAGATTTGTGATGCTGATTTACGCATCCTCCTCATAAATGGATCTTTTGGAGGTCAGAGCCATGACTCATGTCTGGAATAATAGCCAAGCAAAGGCTCTGATGCAGGACATTAATGCTGAAGGGGAAAGTTGTTGGCTTTTAGGTTAGTAAGTAAACAAATTTAAGGATTTGTTGCACATATACACATGTATACATAATCATACCAACCGTTTCTAAGTGATTAAATGAATAATGTATCAAAACACCACAGGTGATTCGGGCTATGCACAGCGACCATGGATGATGACACCAATCCTCAACGCTGTGCCAAACTCGCCTGAAGAATTATACACCTACAAGCATGTTCGCACACGGAATGAGGTAGAGCGTTGTATTGGTGTGCTGAAAACTCGTTTCCGATGTCTCTTGGCACACAGGTAAGTAGTTTGTGGTCTTCCTACCATCACAACAACATATCCAAAACTTCCAGCAGAGTTTAACTTTTACTTGAACTTATATCCCTTTTAAAAACCCTTTTAATATTTGTTTTTTTTTAATAGGGTGATGCACTATGCACCCGTCAAGGCAGGGAAAATAGTCAATGCGTGTGCAGTCTTGCATAACCTTGTGTATGACCAACGCTTCGCCATTGACGATGACGAAATTCTAAATGACCGGTCACAACAGCCAGAGCGGCGGAACCACCAAAACTTAGATGGGGAAAGGCTAGATGTTGTGGATAGATTGTGGTCCGGTGACACCTAACATAGGTAAAATAGTGCAATACAACAAGATTGTATCAAACATTTCTGTTTCATGACTCTTTAAATATATCTAGTTTTGTTTGTTTTTATTTTTACAGGTTGATGCACTATGCACCCGTATCAAGGCAGGCAAAACAGTCAGACTGTGTGGACTTGCGTAACTTTGTATTACAGAAGAAGGAAATCCTTTAGAAGGACATATAATAGGATGACAATATTAATAGGAACATAATAAAACGAAATTAGCAGAAGAAAAAACGAAGTCACAGAAGTCATTTCATGTAGCTTATGTACATATTAGTGAAATCATTTTAAGATGTTTAAACAATGTTTCACTGACTTTTTCACTAGAGTAATGTTTTTTGAGTGTATGTTTGTATTTAAGTATGTGTGGCTTAATTCTTTGTGACCCTCTACAGCCTACACCGATTTTGATGCGTGACGTGTCAGGCTTTTTTAAATAATTCTTTTGTATGATTATATGATACTAACTGCGCTCCGCGGTGTCACCCGCGGGGTGATGATAAAGATAATGATAAGTAGCCTATGTGCTATTCCAGGGTGTAAGCCATCTTATTTCCAAATTTCATGCAAATCCGTTCAGTCGTTTCAGCGTGAAGGCTCAACAGACATACGACAAACTTTCGCCTTTATATTATATTATTTTTTATTGTATAGCATTGTATCTCTAATTTGTAACTTACTAGTCTATCAGAATAATAAAATTAAAGAATGTATTCTAGTGTAAGATAGTATTATGGAATTTTTAAAGATTCTCCACAAGAGTTTCTTGCTGGTTCTTCACTGTGGATGTAATCGAACTAGCTGAATAAAAAGTGCAATAGTCAATAAATACTTACTGTCTTATTCATAATCGTTCCATAGCTTTATGATTGGTTTACCAAACGTCATTAGTATTGCGCATAGGAAAACTCTTTTGCGCAGTACTAATGACGTATGATAAACCCAAGGAACTTATACCCGACCTGGAATGTGCACAGGCTGCCGATGCGCGGTCCGAGTGAGATAGCTTTGCGAGAGCCTTCTGTCCCTTTCATTAGGGTGACCAAACAATGTAGGTATTTAGTACATAATTACGTGAACAAAATCATTTGATTTCATAAAATCATAATGCTATAGGTTATAGAGGATAAAATAAAATAAAACGCATGCAATGATTCATAAACATATATTTATTGGTATTAATGTACTTTCAGTCATGGTCACACATTACTAAACAAAAAGGTTTTATGCAACTTCTGTCTTAAATTTGTTTTCTGACCTCTAATTTTTAATGTTTGAGTTTTACCGTGGCTCATCAAACGGGCGGTAAGATAATAAGACGCAATGCTTTTAGTAAGTTGCATTTCGTGTGAATCTTAAAATTGAAATGATTGAACAGGATGTGGTGGATCAAAACATTCTCTCAAAATACTATAAAAGTTTTGCAAGACAAATAATATAATTTTGTTTTTATTTACCTTTTTTAATGACTCTAAGCTATAAAATTTGAATATTTTTTCCGTATACAGAATGATTTGAAAAACAAATTTAGAAACATATTTTAATTTTCCTCTGTCTACGAATGACGTAAAGGATGAAACTGTGCATATATCAATAGAGTTCATATAGTCATGATCCTCATGTTTCTTAATAAACAAGGCAGAAAGACAATATTTGCAACTTAACTTTTCGGATATACTTTTTGCACAGCATCCAGCCATGTAGTATAGTATATTGTTTTTGTAATATGAAAATTCTTCATTGTCAACATAAAACAGTAAATTGACAAGTTGTTGGTCTTCGCTAGCCTCGTGATTGTCTATAACTGCTCGAATGTCTGAATTCCAAAACTGGAGTCATTTCAAAGTCATCCTCACTGACACAATTAGCGTTTACACTGGGTTGTACGCTATTGCGAAACAAAAGTTTTATCAACGTGTACCGAAATTGAAGCGAACTCGGGTTATCATTTAAGGCACCACATCGCCTAACGCATGAAAAAAATATTTCAAGATTATCTTGCGAACATTTATAAGTCAAAAAGTATTTCATTGCGTTTTCGTTATCTTTTAGTAAATCAAGACACAAGTTTGCAAAGCTGTATGTGTCAATAATAAATCCAAGAGCAGGAGTTCTGCGACGGTGTCCAAGGATATGTGTGTCATTGATTTTTAAACTCATCAAATAGTTCCTAGTTTCGGTGAGCGCATTCATCCAAACTTCAAGGTTTTGCAGACGTAATGGTGACTTAAAGCCTTTGCCAAAGGGATTTTTCAAATTCAATATATCAAATATTCTATCCAAAAATCGAATATACCCAACAGTTGCTTCGCTTCCTTCAAAACGCTTATCACCACTTTTTGTTAGGAATTCAATTGCATCGGCAACTGAATTGCTCAACACTTGTGCTGCTAATTTGACATTCATCTTTTTACCAGAAAAATTAATGTGGTTACTAGTAAGTTTGTTGGCTAGTTTCAACCCTTCCTCTTCTTGTATTGCATCTAATTGCTTTATAAAGTTGAATTTTATGTCACCTTTCGGAGAATTGATATTAGTTTCTGCAAAAACATTTCTGGCCAGCTTGAGCATATGGGGAGTATCTAAAATGCAGTGGATTTGTCAGTCTTTTGTTGGGTGTTTAAAACTTGTCTTCATTTCAGGTAGTGTGAACCTACATCCCAAAAGCTCATAAGTCTTGATATTAACACAAGTTCCATCACAGGTTAAGGATCTTACTGTAATATTTTCTTCTGATAACAACCTAATGGCTGTTAATATTAACTGTGATTGAAGCTCAGCTGATATTTTGTTAATAAAAAGTAAGCTATGGGACATTTAAATCTTTTTGTGTAAGATACAACCATGAGAACAAGGGCTTCGGTAGCTAAGGCTTCAGAGTCATTGGGTATGATTCCCCCATAATCTACATATCCCCAAAATTTATCCGTTTTCTTATCGAATTTTAGTTCTGTTCTTATTGCCATGGAATCAAAAAGAAGGGCTACATTTTCAAAGGGATACACGCTTTTGGGCTGTAAAAGTGCAAAGTTAGAGCAAAAGATTTTAATTCTTCACTATATCTTACTTTTTTGTTACTAATAGCATGATTAAACTGGTCATGAATATGCACAAAATTACTTTTTATGACATCTTCGATTTCTTCTGGGTCATGGGTCTTTTTTTTGACTACATTTAACAAAGATTTAAGACTATCGATTCTCAAGTCTCTTCTTTTAACGCGCTGCTTAAGAACTTTAACTTCTCGTTTTAAATCGTCAATTTCCTTACATTCATAGCGAATTTTTTTTGTAGAAGGTTCCTCGGAGGTGCTCGGCATAGGACTGATTTCAAGCTTTTGCTCAGGAACTACTCAAATATTCCCGGGTTTTTCAACAAACACTTCTTCATCTATTACTGGAGCAGCTTGAATAACCATATGGCTTAGAACAGCTATCTCTTTTTCTGGTGGAATAATCTTAGGAAAAATAGTTGGAAAAGCATCGGATTTCAGTTTTGAAACTGAACAATGTGCTATTATATCCTGGGGCTTGCAGTGCAGACTACAAATAACAGAATATTTTTTGATATTTGAATTACTTGGTATGACATCCAGCATACCAAGTAATTTGTCTATTTTTTTGCTCTCGAGCTTTTATGAATCATAATTGAATAATATCCTGACTTTAAAAAAAATATACTTAATTTATTTTAAAATTTTTAGAATTGATATATTTTGTCATCATCAAAAAGTTCTCATCAAGGCCAATCTAACGAGCCCAAACACGGTAGGTATCAGACTACTGGGATGCAGATTCTGTGAGCACCTTCCATCTCCATCATCAGATCCTGAATATCACGTCATCATCAGAAATTACTCATCAAGACCAGTCTAACGAGCCCAAACACGGTAGATATCCATTTACTAGGATGCAGATCCTGTGGCCACCTTCCGTCTCCATCATCAGACCAGCTCAACTACACCAGATTATTGTATTGTCATGGTGTTCATAGATGTAGGCAAAATTTCACGTTAATCGGATAACTGGAAGTGGGTTAAAATGAATTTCCAAGATTTGAAAAAAAAATTACCTACCTACCAACCTACCTATAAACTTACAAACAGAGCAAGTTAAATAATTGCTTGTAATAATACGTAGTGACACACAAATCAGTGATTAGCATAGAAAGTTTAATCTAGATTACCTAATATTTTATGTTTGTCGAAAATATGATTGCGAAAATAATCCTGAAAATCCGTTCATTATAGGCACGCTACTTCATGAATTGAAAAATACTTACTTGAAGAAAGAAATACCGCATCCCGCATAGGATTTGCTTTTATAGCCTGAAATCGCAAATTTTTTAACCATATTTATTATGTACGAATAAAGAAATATTGCCGAATTACGGTAAAATAAATATCACCACGTTAATCACCACAATTATAACAAATCCAAAATGGCTGATGGGATGCCAGTTCAACTTAGATACATCCTACCACATCCTCCTAATAAATCTATTCTTTTTCAAACAACACTTAAATACCGTGTCCAAATTATTGGAAAAAGAAAATGTCATTTTAAACGATAATTTAAAAATATTAGGATTATTAGAAAGACAAGCAGAAAGATTGTAATATTTTTTAAAAAGAGATGACAAACTTGTTTTTTTTTTATCATTCCTACTACGTTCGAAAACCAACCCTTCTGGTAACACTTAAGAAAGGGACACAGGGCTCCCGAAGCGCTTTCTCTCTCGGACCGGATTTCTCTCTGACTAAATGTTAATCGGAAATAGAACTTAATTTCATATACATTATTTTCTTATCGAGGAAAAAATGTCGGTGCACATTCCAGTCGGGTATAAGTTCCTTGGATAAACCTTTTATAAAGTTATAGAGAGATTATGAATAAGTGGGTTAATCATTTATTTATAAACAATATAAAATACAGCAATCCTATCCTAATTCTCAAAGGGCGATGAATCCTGCACCAATGTCCTGCTTGGGGTGTATTGTGCATTTCCCTCCTGCCAGCCTACCACAACCGGCTTTGTCGTTGTGGTATAAAATTACCATGGCGCGACAGTCTCGTTCTATATGTCCCGGTTTGTTACAATACCGACATACAACACGTAGTAGGTCGTCCTTTTGACGAAGATTTTGAATTTCTTCCTCACTGATAGCTATACTCATAGTACATATAGTATAGCTGCGTTGAGCGATCTCGCATACCTAGATTGCACGAGCATGCTAAAGTTTGGATGGATGCCTAAACAGGAGGTATGTTATTCTATATCTTTGTTCTACGTCTCAGAGTTATAAATATCTGACTGTAATTCAGTGACATATGTTTCAACGCGTAACGCAAACTGGGCTACCGTTACGTTCGGCAGTAGCCGACATGATTGTAACTCAAGTAATATATGAGAATGATGTTTGCGTTCAACGAAATATTGTTGCAAGAAGGTCTTGAGCTCCTCAAAGGTGTCGTAAAGTTTTGTGGAATAAGCAATCTGCGCTTTTCCTTCAAACTTAGAATTAATATATTTAAGCAATAATTCTTTCGGACTCTTGGAAGTCAACTCTAACGCATTCTTATACAGTTTGTTTGGAATACTTACAATGTTTTTCGTTCTCATTTATATGGACTTATAAAACTGCACAAAACATTGATCGGAAAGTCATTTGATACAAGTTCACTCGATTTATCTGATGAGTCACTCTTGGGAGACAACGACAAGCTTAAATATAAAAAAAAAATATTTGTGTTGAATAAGGTATCTAACTATGTATGTTGAGTACTCGCATCAATAGCTAAACCGTACCATTAGATATATGATTTTCTAAAAAATTAAAAGGATATAAATAGTACAGGAATCAAGGAGATATAGGAAATAACAATTCTACTCACAGTACAATTGCGATTTGGAGAACAGCGGTTATCATTTTTCAGCGGGAGTCAAGTTGCTCAGCGAACGCGGGCGGCGGCGGCGGCGTGCGGCAGCTACTAGGAATGCGATGGCCTCACGTAAGTACCAATTTCAGGACGACTGCTCCTCCACTGCTGAAGAGGCTTTGGAACGAAAAAACTCCAGAAAGCGCTTTTGAAGCGCTCGTAGCGAAGTTTACTTAGCTGTTCTAAACCGATCAGCAAAGTTAAGCAACGTCGCGCGCGGTCATGAGTTGGATGGGTGACCGCTAGTGACATTACTACTGAGCGTTTCCGTGCTTCGGAGGGCACGTTAAGCCGTCGGTCCCGGTTGTTGTCTTAGGATGGCAGTCGTTATAGCATGGTGGTAGGGTATTTTGCGAATGCCCGCCTGGCTAGCTACCACCCTCAAGTAGAAAATCTGTCGCCAAGCACCTAACGGTGTGTTCCGGCAGCTGTCCTTGAGAGCCAGTACTTCTAGGTTAGCCTGAACAACATCTTTGACCACATCATCACTTACCATCAGGTGAGATAGTGGTCAAAGGCTAACCTATCGGGCATAAAAAAAAAAACTTTCAAGCAATGTGTCAAAGTTTTTTATCTCCTTAAATGTCTGCTAAAATAAACGGCTAAGCCTGCTTCGTAGTTTCGTAATAGATTATATTGTATATGTATGTAGTGGGTATATGATAGTATTATAGTAAACGTAAGTTAATGTGTGTATTTATAATATAAACAATAAACAGCCAAGTGCGTGTCGGGCCACGCGCAGTGTAGGGTTTCGTAATAGCTCGATATTAAATAAAGAACGATTGTGTCATTCTTTATTCTCGTCCTCTTTCTCCCTGCTAAAGCTAAAAAATAAGAACATAATTGCTGCCAAGTCATTATTTCAATTCACAAAATTGTAATTTGAAAATTGAACAAGGTTCGTTTGTGACTTCTATAGATACCTACTCGAATGAAAACGCAAAGACAGCTCAGGACCCTTTGGTACAGCGCCATCTAACGGCAGCTTTGTGAAACTTAAGATAATGTATTATGTTTTTTTTTCGGTCTTGTTTTTCAATGCAAATTTTTACCCCTTATAAACAAGCAAATATTTCATCTTATTCACTTTAAAGGATTTATTCTAAGGATTTTGTAAATGGTACAAAATTATACAATACCCAAGTTCTACGACTATTACTGCTAAATTAATAAAGTTATTTTAACCACTATATGTTTCCTTTAAGTTTCATGAAATGCACTATTATTGTGATTTTTTTCCAGATGTTTCAAACCAGCAGTTTAGCTTTAAGAGGAGGACGGCTAGGACTTTTAGGACGCCCTACTGGAACTAGAATTTGCATATTATTATTAAATTATAATATGCAAATTTTAAAATAGCAACCCTTTTGGCTTTTGAAGACCTATTCAACGATATCCCATATGATAGAAAAGACGACGAAAAAAAATTATCCTCACGTCACAGGTAAAGGAGTTTAATTTTACCACTTTGTCGGTGCAATTGATATACATACCCCTACTAAATTACAGCTTTCCAGTACTTACAGTCTCTTAGCATAACCTCAGCAACCTCCTCAAAGGACAGACAAACTGGTAGACATGACGAAACTATGAGGGTTCTTTTTCACGACTACGGAACCTTAAAAAGTATAAAATGCCTTGTTGAAGTCGGACGACAAAGCTTTTTGAAGCAATGATGGCCGAGCGGTAATAGCTATGGACTGCCGTGCCGCAGTACCCTGGTTCGATCCCCACCGCTGGCTTGAGCTTCACCGCATGGTGGAAGGGCATTTTGCGATTGCCCGCCTGGCTAGCTACCACCCTCAAGTAGAAAATCTGTCGCCAAGCACTTAACGGTGTGTTCCGGCAGCAGTCCTTGAGAGCCAGTGAAATTACAGGCACATGAGACTTTACAACTATGTCTCAAAGTGACGGGCGCAGTGCAATTCATCACTTGTGATAAAATGCATCTGTTATAGGCAGAGGTTAGTCCGCTTAACATCAGGTGGACCTCGAGCTTGTTCCGTCACAATAACATAAAAAAAAACTAATTATAATCAGTGAATACAAGCGCAACTATAATATTAAGATGTTTATATTATATAAGGGCAGTGTTTGTAGGCATAACTAAACATGTACGCTTCTAATTGCGTCCAATAAAGCCGCTTTAACAATGGTCATCGAATTTCACTTGATAAGTAAGTAATCTTATAAAGGTCAAGTTTTGTATTATTGGTCGTCGGAAATTGCTTGTTATCGCATGTTTACTTTTGACGATTAACGTATCTACTTCTTTGTAAAGTATACTTCTTTAATAACTAATACGCCATTACAGAATTCTACTCATTCGCTGATTACTCAAATGAGTTTATTATAGAGTAAAAGAATAACAACATTAAATTATAAATTAAATATACGTACAATACCATACTGAATTAGCCTATCTATCAGCTTAGCACACAAAAAAATCAAGCCACTACCGCAATAATTCATGTCACCATAAATAATAATCTCATCGTACGCGGCGATAGGTAAAAAATTAAAAAAAGTCATAACTCCGAAAATACGAAAAATCGCGGAACATACATGGCGGTGATTCAGATCCCTCTAGGTCATCTACCTACCAGCTTCAGTATATCACTACTTCTTGGGACCTGTATACTATTATTTTTAAATTCTAGAACAAAATTTTTAAGCTAATATTTAAGCCTTGTTATTGTTTTAAATGTTTAGTTTCTATACAACACTCGATTAAAAAAGCAGTCTCTAACAGGCCTCGGAAAGTGGAATCGAATCACACCCAGATGAAGAGTTTGTATATCTGTCGTCGTTTGCTTACCAGAGTACTTACTTAAAAAAATCATAGAACACGTGTTGTTATCTTGGCATCTCGTTTGTCTTTGGCCATCAAAGCTTCTGCAAAGTCAATTTTGTAAGCATTTAGTAAACCTTTAATTAATTATTTTAAACTGTTTGGCTCTAGATACCATGACAGTTAGTTCGACAATTTTTTTGTCAGAATCATCACTAAACATTGCTAAACATGAAGTGAAATAGTTGTGAAAGACTATATAGCCTATCAGCTATTTTGAAAATAAATAGAGCATTTGAACCTCAACAAAATACTAAATTGATGTACTGTTATTATATTTTTTATCATCTGAGCAAAACAATGTTTTAAGAGATAAGAACGTCTATTTTTGGATGAATGAAAGAAACTACATAACCATCGTTACTTCGAGAACTGGGGAACAATACGCACTTTAATAACTAAATTTAAAATGTATACATTCGATATTATACCGACTACATATGAGTGTAGTATATAATATAACATGTTATCAGTAATGGCCACAGTGGCTGTTAGTATAAGAAGCAGGTCACGAGTGTTCACTTTAGTCTCAAGCCGGGCTCTTACCGAAGTAATTAAAACCGCATTTTAAATGTGATTTAAAAATTGAAAGTGGTAAAGCAGTTTCATAAACAAGGTATCAATGTGGAGTATACACACATGGGTGTACGTGTGCACGACGCTGACGGTGGCGCATGGCATCGAGCTGCGCTGCACCGACACGGAGCGGTGTGTGCTCATCCGCAGCTATAACAACGAGGGTCGGTTCTCGGTAGATGGTAAAAAAGCACATGACTATTATTAATACAGTTTTTAAAGTAAGCATTGGGATTACACAGGGATATCAATATTATAACTCATGTTTGAAAGAATTTTATATATTTTGATGCAATGATAGCCAAGCAGTGCCGTGCGCATGATCGAGAAATTCCTGGATCGTGCTCTCGAAGAGTCAAGACTTCCTTCGTGTAGAAAATTAGGCGGACTTATCACAATATATCTATATATATATATATATATATACATATATATCTATATATATTTAAGTGTTTTATTAAAACATTTTGTTTATTAATTTAATTTAACATTTTATTAAAATATTTTCAAATTTTTTATTGAGTATAAATATATAAATCCGCAAAGTAATGCCTGAATCTATTCATTAGGACAGTCAATCTATTCACTTTATTGCAATTCAACGGGGCAATGCTGCCAGCATGCTGGGCACGCTGCCAACTGATAGTGGGCTAGAGCATTTGGACTCCCTATGAGTCCAAATGCTTTTACTGTAGTAGCTGAAGTATTGTAGTAGCTGTACTGTTGTATGTAGTTTGTAGTATTTGTTTAATAAATCTATTCACTGAACGATAAGCAAGAGCAAAATGTTTTTGCGTGAAGTACTCCTTCCTCTAAGCATAAATTGGTAATGGTTCTACAGCCACGTTCAGCAAATAAATAATAGAGCCAATGCCAGAAGAGAGAGCAAGAAACTTAGGGCCGTTCTTTTTAAACGGCTTTTAACAATGTCTTACAAACTATGTTTGGTCGACTTCAAAAAAAAGAGGAAGTATTTATGTTTGTTACCTCTGAACTTTTGACTGGGTGAACCGATTTTGATGATTCTTTTTTTATTTGAAAGCCGTTTTTGAGTTACACTCCAATAACTGAAAATTATGTTCCTATCTCGATGATATAGTCATTGACAGTGAATGACAATCGATCCCATAGAGCAAGGGTCACTAAAAAGGGTTAAAAAAATATTTTTATCGAAAAATGGAACCGACTGCAACACTCAAATGTGTGAAATAACATGTCGAAGTGGGATGCGCACAATATTGTGATAATAGGTACATTGAACCATCATGGTACCGACTTCAACAAGTTATTTCACTCATTTGAGTGTTGAAGTCGGTTATGTTTTTCGTTTTTTTTTAAATATAATTATTACAATATTATTTGTTGAAGTAACGCAGGATACGACATGCTTTTAGCTATACATAACAGTCTTATAGCAGAGGCGGAATTATAAAAGCATCTAAGTCGTATAACTAATCACAAATTGTACCTTTAGTATTTTATTTTACTTATTTATTATGGTAATCCAACAGCGTTTACAGTAAATATAAATATACATAATAAAAACTCAAACGTCAAAAACAGGATAACACAAATTACTAAAAGTATACTCACAGAAAAATAAAAATAATAATAAAATATAATGTAAAAATAAAATAACAAGATAAAAGTTTTTAACATATTTTTAGTTTGCTTTACCTAACAACGGTAATACATAAAAGCGTCAAATTTAATACGATCACGAGTATAATCAAATTCAAATTAATTTATTTCAGGTAAAATAACCCATAAATCCTTTCAACATGTATCAAAATTAATAAATAAATAAATAGTAAATTTATGTCACAAGCCACTTCATAATTTTACTAGCCAAGTCGTGGAGTTACAACAATATGTCAAAGTAATAATGCGAAAATTTAAATATGAATTAATAATAATAAAATTAATGAATAAACAATGTCACCAGAATAATCTAAATAATAATAAAATACAATATAATTAAAATGTCATAATATACAAATAATATAATACCCTTGTCCCTACAGAATAGCGAAATGTCTACCACGCAACAACAATTAATAAACACTGGCTAAGTGTGGGTTGAACTCCCGGTAATATTCACGAATTGCATAAATTCGTAAGTCGTTAAAAAATGTTTACATTTCTTTGTTTTAGTGCGGGGCTCTCGTTGTATTCTATGCTTATATTTGTGATGGAATTTGTTTATACTCGTACCAACCCACATTCTGTGAAAATGTAAAACGGCTACCAATTACCATTACAAATATCGGACGTCCAGACGTTCAGATCCGTCTTAGTAATAGGGTCCCGTTGTATAGTATTTCTAGTGATTTTCTCATATTATGTCTATATATATATCTTTGTAAATCTCTTTTTTATGCCTAATAGGTTAGCCTTTGACCACTATCTTACCTGATGGTAAATGATGATTTGGTCGAAGATGTTGTTCAGGATAACACCGTTAGGTGCTTGGCGACAGATTTTCTACTTGAGGGTGGTAGCTAGCCAGGCGGACATTCACAAAATGCCGCACCACCATGCTGTAACGACTGCCATCCTAAGACGACAACCGGGACCGACGGCTTAACGTGCCCTCCGAAGCACGGAAGCGCTCAGTAGTAATGTCACTAGCGGTCACCTATCTAACTCATGACCGCGACAGACCTTGCTTAACTTTGCTGATCGATTAAGAACAGCTAAGCAAACTTCGCTACGAGCGCTTCAAAATATCTTATTTCTTCTTAATCATAATCTGTTATTACTGACATGATATATCTATGAAGAAAATTTCACAGAAATAGTGGTATGTTCTTGTTCTTCTATTCAACTATCAGAATACTTTTAACTACACCAATATATTTCTAATATCAGTACTTCTCACTTAATCTTAATTCCACATACAAAGCATAATCAGCTATGTTATATTATATCAGCTAATAGAATCGAAATACGGTTTAAAGACGACGAATATCTGCATGTGGATTGTAATGGTCAAGAAGATCTGGACTCAAGCGCGCTTCCGAGCTTCAGCAGTGTACTGCACGTGCCATACGTAATGATATGGGCGTGTCCCCCGCCTACCACCAGCGGCTCCTACGCGCACGTGCTGTCCAATCTCAACGTAACGCTGGTGCGCTCCGCCACCGAGGGAAACCTTACATTACAGGAGCTTCCACCGCAACCGCCACTGCAGGCACATCACTTCACCGGCCTTGAGGACCTGATTCAACTAAAGATTATTTACGCAAGTACTAGCAATCAGACTGCGCCAGTTCCTGGCTTTCTTAGCGCACTGCGAAGTCTGCGAGTGCTGAAAGTGGAGGGCGTGACAATGCCATGGGTTGACTTCGACCTCCTGCCGATCACGCTGCACTCGCTTACCTTGCAGTTGACCGCAATAGAGCGCCTGTTTGACGGCCTACTTATGCTCCAAGACCTCCATGAGTTGGTACTAACCATGGATAATAAAAACACAACGTTGACATCTCCGTCACTCTATATAAAACCAGAAAACACAAAGTTTCGATTGATATCAGTTCTAACGCTTAAAAATTTCACGCTGATTATGTGGCCGGAGTCACATCCTGAGGCACTAACACAGTGCAACAAACTGCGCAAGTTGGAATTAATGTCTCCAGCCGTGGAAGTACTGCCTGATGGTTGGGTGGCACGCTGTTCGCGCCTGGAGCGTCTTGATATTGTTAAGGCAATGCATCTTGTTTCACTGACTACTAAATTACTGGAAAACGCGACTGGACTCCGTCATCTCTCACTCTCACGAGGTGTTCTAGAAACGCTGCCCGGGGGACTTCTGGACCATGTGCCTAATCTACTTACCTTTGACTTATCGGGGAATCGGATGTAATCGCCTTTGTTGCAAAAACCATGTAAACAAAGCATCATCTAAAATGGGATTCTCAGGTTTCTTGAGTGTTTTCGTACACCGGGACCACGTTCTGTGTGGCTTACAAACTTTAAAATCTTGTCTTTGTTCTTCTTTATATCGCCCACCGTTGACCTGCCTATATCGAACTTCCGAGCAATGCAATGGTAGCTGTCGCCATTGTCAATCATCTCTATAATTCGTACTTTATCTTTTAAACTTAATGTCGAATGTTTACGCCGGGGCGGCGCCATTTTGTGAAACGCGATCACGAGAGCGAGAATAACACAGTAGGTACGTATGAACAAGCAAATCGACTGATGACGAACAACACACTAACTCGACGCGGGCGCGGGTGGCGTGATGTGAAAATCGTCCGGATTACAGCAATCACCGAACTAGAGGGGGTCCTGATTAGCCAGGCTCTACTGTGTAGGAAATTTTTATTAAAAGTTTCATTGCTAACACACATCCCGGCCGGCATTTATATTAGTTTAGTAAAGGTTGAAATACTAGTGAGAAAAAACTCATAATGTTATAATTCAAAATGTTTGTTAAATGTTATGACCTCAATATATAATGTTATTCATTACTAGCTGTACCTGCGACTTCGTTCGCGATTGCCGTACCTGCAGACTAATTATTCACATTTGAGCACTGTTTATCTCATATTAAGCAACGCTGTGGTCTGCGGTGAAGTACTCTTAGTAAAGCATAGCCCAGAAAAGAGCTTTTTACTTTGGGTTCGAAAATTCCCAGGTTGTATTTTCCAGACGACAGTAGTTATGTAACTCAGAGAGTTCCTTCGCCGATCGCACAATAAATGTTGCAGTACAGTACTTTGTGCGTTTCTTTGTAATTTCGATTTTAAAACAGCGTCTTTTGCCGAGCTTCTCCTGATTTGGCGGTAGAACGTACATATCGTCATAATAGTAGAACAAAGACGGTTCTGCAAAATAGTAACTTTATAGTATGCCACATCAAAGTTTTTTGATGGAGTTTTAGGGTATATTTTAAAAACCCCTGATCCGATCAGCTTTAAATTTGGATATGTTTTTCTGTTGCTTAACTTTTATTATATGAAGTAAAAGATAAATTCAAATAATGACCCAATTTCATAAAATATCACAAGCGTCATTGTTCTACGAAAATGTATGTGTCGCATGTTATTTTACGTCATTGTTTTGTGCATTTTTCTCTTACTTTGAGTGACACAAAGTACTTTGCGTCGTTGTTCCACGATATTTTCATAAAAAATATAAGCGGATTTAAATTGATGGGTTAACAAATAAAAAATATACATTATTTAGCATGTATTTATTTAGGATAAAAAAATTAGGTTTAAAATTACTTATCTTTTAAAATTGTAACCATTATAAAAATGTAAACATTATTATCATTAACAGACTCAAACATTTGGAAAGTATTAATATGAAAAACTACTCACTATAACAAATAGACTTTAAAAACACAAAACCAAATCTTATGGCACTAAAAATAAGAGATCAATAAAATTGTTTTTAGATCACAATCTTTAAAAAATCAAAGATACTTAACTAAAAAAAATATTATTAAAATTATTGATCAATCTCAAAATAATGTTACTCTTAAAATAATTAATTTTACTCATTCAGAATCAGAATCGTCGTCAGTTTCAAGTATGGTAGTCTGACCATGTGCCAGGGTTTTGAAATAATCATGGTACTTGGCGGGTATGATCCCAGTCTCGCACAAATTCATCAGATCTCTAAATTTGTCTTTAGAAATGGCGATCGGTTCAAAATAGGCTTTTGTAAGAATAAATGTACGGTTTCTAGTCTCCTTACGTGTTATTAAAATCATGAATTCATCATCCAAATTATATTTATATTGTATTTTATTGGGATGGCTTTCTTGAATATACACCTCTTTAATTTTAGTCCATGCGATTTTTTCGTTGGAAGTGTATTTGGTCCAATTTTTATTCTTCAATAGCTCTTTGAAATCATAAATCATATGCTGAGATATATCTCGCACTTCATATGGCTTTTCGGATTTCGCCCATCTAATCAATACCTTCCACTCTTCGGGTGTATAAATTAATTTGTGTTCTCCAGCCCTTTCAATTACCGAGTGCACAGAATCTCCCTCATTTTGGGTATGGCCTTTCTCTAAGAAACGATGAGTTATGGTCACCCCAAATTCTCTTGCTGCAAGCGTATATAACGCGAATATAATTCGGTTTTTATTTTGGCCACCACAATTGTCGGACCAAAACCTAAAGTCTTTTACTCCTTTTCCTGAAAAATCTTTAATAAAATCATAAAGGCAACTAGCAACCTCGTTAGCACCACGCTTTGCCACGTTCTCGTCCCATACGTAACAAAAACCCTCTTTAGTGGCCATGTTATAAATGGTAAAATTGTAACAGGAAAGCTTGCGTTTGTAATAAAGTATGCTCATTTGACCATGTGGACAAGTTAACACCTTTTGAAAATCAAAGGTCGCACATAAGATCGTTCCATTGGATTGTATAGCTTCTGTCTTATCATCGTTCTTTAGTTGTCTGGCAATATTCTTGTTCCTTTGATGTTTTTTGTAATCTGTTTTCAATTCTTCAGATGGGTTTTCACTTTGTTTAAAAATATGGCATTGGTCACAAGTATCTTTTTTGGGTATGTGAAAAGATATATTAAATTGACTATTTACAATATCACGGTACTGACGAAGATTTGTTGCTTTGTTTGAATATTTATCCAGGTCTGGCCACTGCTGATACATATTGAACATTCGAGCAAAACTCAGACTACCATCCAAGTAAAGTCTTTTTGACGATTTCCGGCAGTAGTGAGACTCTATCGGTACAAAAGAATTGACATGAGCGCACACAGACAGTAGCATTTCCTCATTTATTAGTTTTCTGTGATTCTTATGACGCCCTCTCATATCTTGTTCTACAGCCGTGCTACCATCGTACTTGGTCCATGCAGTTCTTGTCAAACGTTCACTAATACCTAGAGTATTCAGAAACATAGTTTTGCAAACATTGACTTTATCATAACTGACATTGTTAGAGCTCTTCTTTGGCAAGAAATACTTATATGTATACTCCCTTTGGTGTTTTAATTCCCTCCGGAATGTCCTAGCCTTCGGCTGTTTTGTTGTATAATTAGCGACGTACAACCATTGTTGTTCTCTTACACCTAATTCCCAAAATTTGGTAAATATCTCAATACGCTCGTTTTCTGCAATTTTTGATGCACATTTATATCTACATTGACATGGCTGGCCCATAGTTTTGGCATCAATAGTACGCCCTCTCTTTGAGCAATAAGTTTTGCCTTGATTTTTTAGTTTTTTCCTCTTTATATCCCCCCAATTGTCATAATTTCGAGGTCGTTTTTTCCACCTATTCTTGAACAAGGTAGCGGGTTCCGGAGAAGGATAATTAGAGTTAGTACCTATAGTGTCTACTGATGGGCATGCATACTCATCAGAGTCGTGTTGGCAGCAAAAACTAGGATCATCACATTTTGCATGTTTATTAACTGGAGATGGGACTGGAGTATCTTGTATATCAGATTTCTGCTCCGGCTGTTCAATATTATTTTGAGTGACTGTAGATATCGTAGATTGATCCAGCAAATTACTAAAAATAGGGGTCAATGGTATGGGAGAGTCTTGATTGTAAACAGATTGCATAGACTGCGGGCAATCGCCGATGTTTATTGGAGTCATAGGATCCGTAGACAACATAACATCTTCAGTAATACATTTTTCTACCTGTACGGCAGTTGTGAGTGCTTCTTCCTGATGATCAGAATGAGAAAATACATCATCCCACACGCCTTGCATTTCTTCAGTCGAAATAATTGCATCCGATCCTGGTGGTAATGGCGAATAACGCTCCGTTTCAACTGTAAAATAAATTTTCAGAATATAAATAAATTATCATTAAAAAATATAAGTAACTTAGATAAAATTTAATAACATAAAAGTTAATTAAATTGTGAAGTTTAACTAAACAACGACGTGTGAGAAAATATATTCAAAGAACAACGTCTTTTGTGCACATTCGACACACAACCATCCGTAAAAAAATGACGGTTTGTTTCATACGTTCATTAAACGTACGTAGAACATTGTAGGATTTCAATATTCGTCACCGGAAAAAAACAAGTTTGCTTATGATTAAAAATGAAGTATAAACTAACATTATGTTGAAAATAAGTATTGGTATAATAAATAAAAGTAAAAAAAATAACTGCTTCAGATTTCCACGAACAACGACGGATTTGATTAACCGTCATTGTACGGCGTAAGTTCAATAAAAAACGAATACATCCAGAAAAACAAACAAAATAGAAATAAAATATTAAAAGAGACAATAATTTTATTTTACAGTGTAAACTTACCGGTCGTGTGAAAAACCTGTTCTTCAGTCTCATTTTTTGAATAATCAGCATTTCGTTGATTACTCACACTTTTACTTGATGTGTTTATTAGGGCTAATATTTTTAGGGATCGGTTCGACGACATACTTAATATTTTTTTTCAATTTTAGGCAAGCATAAGATAGTATTTTGGATATTTAATAAAGCATATCAGGCTGTAAAAATAAGCTAGCGTAATATTTAGCGGCATGCGCAACCTCGCCGAGAACATAAGCGGTACTGATCATGCGCCGAGCCGCCGAGGTGGGCGGGGGTTAGCGCTGTACACTGACAAAAGTAATAATACGTCGTTTTACTACGTTAAAAAATCAAATCCGTCAGTATTCCAAGTCAGTATCCGTGTTGTTTTAAATAATATTTGTAAAAAAAAGTTATTGGTCATTAAAGTACACGATAAAAATTCATTATAGGCAAAAATATATTTTTAAAAAAAAATCAAAACCGTCGTTGTTCTACGACTATGACGATATATTAGATTGTGCACTTCCATTGCACAATCACCAAAATGTATCCGGTAAAAGATAAACGGCTAAAAAAAGGCTTATGTTTAACTTACCACCAGATATAGTAACATATAACAGACCAAAATAGTAAGTGACCACCAAAATTAAACCCGCATTGAAAGCTTATGTTTAACCTACCAGCAGATATAGTAACATATAACAGACCAAAATAGTAAGTGACCACCAAAATTAAACCCGCATTGAAATGTAAACTCACAACCACAGTTTTAACATCTCGCTATCCTATTTAAGCAAAATGTCTCCAAATAAATCATTGTTAACCCAAAAGTAGTAAATCATCACTTTAAGTAGTAAATGATCACCAAAATTAAAACAGCATTTTAATGTAAAATTATAACCAAGGTTTTTACATCTTGCTATAACTCTTCTGGCGCATCGCCGGCCGCTGCCGCGGCACTTAGTTGTAATTTATTAACGCGTAGTCCGATTTCGATTATTCTTTTTTGTGATTACAGGTTACCTAACGATCCTCCTCGCGTCGCTCGTCTTTACACCTAAATATGACTTTAGTGATCATTAATTACATTTGAAGATCATTTACTACATTTGGTGTTCGATTACAACTTTTGGTAAAAATTTTTTTTGAAGCGCTCGTAGCGAAGTTTGCTTAGCTGTTCTTAATTGATTAGCAAAGTTCAGCAACATCCGCCGCGGTTATGAGTTGGATGTGTGACCGCTAGTGACATTACTACGGAGCGCTTCCGTGCTTCGGAGGGCACGTTAAGCCGTCGGTCCCGGTTGTCGTCTTATGATGGTAGTCGTTATAGCATGATGGTAGGTGATAAGATTCCAGATTGCCCAGGCAGGGATTGTTCAGCAGAGGCGCCTTCCACCTGGACAATCTGTTTTGAATACTTAACAACCGGCGATTCACCGGGCTGAAATAAGACACGAAATACACAATCAAATTTACAAAATAAAACTTACGTGCAACTTATTATAGGTCGCGGCGGCGATCCCACTAAAGCTACCGAACTATGCAATTGGCCAATTTCATAATGTAGGTTTCTACTTACGTGTGGGCGAGAAGCACCGATGGCGAGATTCCTCCTCCCAATCCGGACGTCACCACTATCACTTTTAACAAATTATTAGCACGAGATAAATCCAAAAATCACTTTCAAAGAGGATAATTAACCAAGCTTTTCAAACAAAAACAGCGACAAAGTACAATTCAAAATGTTCAAGAGAATGATTAGCAAAAACTTCAAGTTATTTTCACGTACTAAAATCCATAGATCAACATAGACGACTACCAAAGGGGTGCGTTCCAATTGCCCGATAAGTTGATCGGTCCGAACAGTAGGGCATTTTGCGAATGCCCACCTGGCTTGCTACCACCCTCAAGTAGAAAACCTGTCGTCAGTAGTGTACATATGTGCGTCTATTGCATGTTGATTTTCCTGTCTTCGCGTATCATATACAATGGAATGGCTGTGTGCATTATATGCTTGTGTTACACTTTCGCCACATAATGATCGTAGTGATATTAGATCGTACCATATCTTCATTTTTTTTAAATCGCAATTGTTATGTCTTCTTTTTGCAGTGGATTGTTTGGTAAACTAGGTGCGCTGCAGACGCTAGTCTTGTCAAGCAATCTGCTCGTCTCCGAGGCAGTGGACGTGCTGCAAGAACTGTACTCCATCCAGAAGCTAGACCTCAGTTTCAATCCGCACTTCAACGACTTTTGTGATCAATCTTCTGGTATCTATGTTCTTCTTGCTTTAGTGATAATATGTTTAGCTTTGGTATATCATGTTGGTTATACATTAAAAACTTATATTTTAACATATAACATTTTAATATCTGAAAATAAATTTCATTTAACGATACGATAATATTACTCCTAATATTTTGGGCGCAACAACTTATCCCATGCGAAAATTGGACTGCAGATAAACAAGCTTGTAAAAAGCCCAAATGGCCAATTTAAAAGTATGGTACAAATATATGATTAATGTTTATCCAGGTCACTCACAGTTACTTCGATTAAAGAAGCTAAAATACCTCTTATTGATGGAAACAAATATAACCCGCATCTGTCGCGACTGGCGCGAGAACCTGACGCTTCTGAAAAACCTGGATTTGAGATGGACTAGCATTTCAGAATTGGAGGTGAGTTGACACTATGCGACACCAACCTTGCACGTTTAATATTATCAGGGTTAGTTTCAGAAAACTAGCTTGTCAGTTATTACGTGAGTAAATTTTATACAATTATCAATAAAATGTGGTAAGCCTTTGCTCTCATAAAACATCATACCTAGTAGCCACAAAGCACATTATATACAAACGGATATAGTTGGATTTCTGTCGTGAAATAAAGAAATCTCCTCTTAAAAAGGGGCTCTTATGACATGTGACAGCAGCGTGGACGTAGAAATAGTAATGTATTGTCAATGTAGCAAAGTGTGTATAGTATAGCTTTTAGTTTATAAAGGTATATAATGTATTATTATATTATGAAGCCAGAGTCAACGATTTATTTTTAATTTTCGCTAAGATTTCATCATTTTTAGCCGGTTCAATTTTATAGCAATTCATTTATCCGTTCAACTGTACTGTTAAAATAGGACTCGATTTTGTAAGATATATGGCAAGTGTAAGAAATCTTTTACCTTAATTCGATCAATTTCTGCCTACAGTTTTCTGATCTGCATTACACCCGGGACGACTCTATCCAGAACGCAGCGGTAGTTGAGCTGCATGGCTCCCCCGTCGTCGTTGTGCAGTATTCGGAACAGGACTACAATGCGTCGCTGGTGGCGCCCCGCAGTAGGGCAACGGTGTGGCTGGACGGAGACAAGCTCGAGTGCGACTGTCGCATGTACTGGGCGCGGCGTGCGCTCTACCCAACGTCGGAGTTGGAGTACTGGGATGTAACGTCAGATAATGCGCGAGTACAGGGGCTGCGCTGTTCGTCAGGCCGCAGGCTGAGCGCTGTACTGCCCGAGGAGATGGAGTGCCAGGTGCAGGCGGCGTGGCTGCCGGCGCGTTGCTCGCTGACCGCGCGGCCCGCGCCACTGCAGCGCACATACTGGTATATGCAGGATCTACGCGGCCAAAATTATTTTTTTGCTTATTTGGTACAAAAACAATGCTAATATGAAAAAAAACATTTATTCATACAAAAATAATATATATTCAGAAAACTTTGGGAATTTATGTGGATTTGATGTACAAAAATGTTATGTTTCTATATAACTTTCTTCATTACTTTCTGATGAATTTTCAATTATATTTGGTTCCGCAGAAACGAACATGGCCAAGGTTTCAGGCAAGAATGTGTTTGCTTTCCTTTTTTTTACTGTCCGCATGCTACTTAGCAAAGGATCTGAACTGAGTAGAAGGCGGTTAAAAATATCTTGATTGCAATTTTCTCTGGAAAATTTTCGCGCAAAATCTTGGCGGTAAGTTCTGAAATGTTTGTTGCGAGCCTCAGCTGCCTCCTCAGAAAGCTGCCCAATTGGTAATAATGCCTTTTCGATGATGAATGCACCATGGACTAAAACCTTGTGCATTGTTGGCGTCATAGGATGCCAATTATATAAGTTAACATATATTCGTGCAGTTTCAGAAGCATATTCTTCATATTTTACAGGATCAATTTGGTACCCACTTGAAATTGCTTCTAATAAGACTTTTAACCTATAAATTAGCTCATAACTGATGCCTGTTATGTCTGATGATAATCTGGGGTTCTCAAAAAACCTTCTGCTAGTATTTCCATCGTTTGTATTCCCGAAATTAGATTTAGGCATATCTACTATTAGACCTGTTTCAGTGCGAAACCTTGCCTGTATCTGTCTCTTTGTTTGTGCTTCTAGGTCTTTTTCCTGTTGCGTTTTTTTCTCCCGGTATTTTTGTACTTTTAGTTTGTAGGCTAAATGTAAAATACTTTCAAATATACGAATTCTGGCATGTAATACCGATATACCGAATTCAAGGGCTGCAAGACTCACTTCTCTTGTATTTTCCAGTTTATTAAAATCCTTGGATGTTGCTCCACAAATATAGCACTTACTTGTAGACTTCGTGCCTGTGGCTGCATTGCACACCTTTCCATCTACCATTGTCATTATAAATGTGTGCTTAACAATGATTTTTTTCCCTCTTATGTCGACCTCTGTTGGGACTAAAGAGCTAATAGCGCTTTTAACATGTCTTATTTCTTCTTCAGTGACGTCATTACTTTCCTTTATAAAACGGAATCTTATTGGTCGACAAAACCGCGGAGAAGAGGGCATTGGATTTTTCCACAAAACTTTTTCATTATTATCTCCACAAACTAATTGAAGGGGCACGAAACAGCTTTGAAATATATTTGCGTCGGAATCGGTATCGCTTTCAAGTTTTTGTTTAAACTGTGATTGTTGGGACCCATCACAGCCCCATTTACTTATTACTGTTAATTGTTCACGCTCTTGATCCTTTAAAGTTGTCAATACATCTTCTAGGTACTCCGATAACCGCCTAACGGTAACATCAATTAGAGGCTGTAACTCAGCTTGGGCACTAGTACTCGTTACCGTACATGAGTCTGGTGATGGGTAACATTTCTTCTTGGCCTTTTGTAAGACACTGTAGCACGGAAAAAACTTCTTATTGGTTTTTCTTATAATTTCGTACTGACCTTGTGTCAAATCGGCATCCACAAACATTTGCAACGCTTGCATCGGTGTCAAAGGGGGTCGCTCTTGCCTTGATTTTGTAAGACGAAATGCCTTTTTATATCTAGTTGCTCGTGTCGGCGTACTGGTGATATCTTTAAGGACATTTGATGCATCTCTTTTACCAGATTTTCCCAGCTCTACTTGCGCAGCATGTATAATGATATCTTTTTCAAAAGCAGAGCGAAGTTCTTCAGTTTTTCGCCGTTTGCTCCGCTCGCTTGCCTCTTCAAACGGTTTAGATGGTCGACCTGACCGTTTTTCTGAAGTGTCAACAACAGGGATTTCAAAAGTACCGTTCAGCCATGACTCGTTATATTTAAGAAAGTTTTCTTCTTTATAATGGGCTTTGGACCACCTTTGTTTAATTTCCGACTTAAAATGAGCAAAACCCCGTTTCAAATTCGAAATTTGATCTTCATTGTAACCTTCACATGACAAAAGTTGATCTCTTAGATGATTTAGTTTTGCATCTAAATTAGGCAAATTGTGTTCCTTCATGCGATCAAACAAGTATTGTCGGGTCACAATCCTTACTCCTGACGCACTCTGTAAACCTAAAACAAACATACAATGTGTAAAAAGTCGCTAACGAAAAATCGCATTTTATTGCTATTATCTTTGACCCCTCAATACTAAAACTATCCGGACGTTTCCGGAGACGTTTTTGATTATATTCACAAGATAAATGTTCAAATAATCAATTACAATTAAAAATATAGCCCGATCTAACCCGATACACAATCATATACACTA
Organism: Plagodis pulveraria; assembly: GCA_963890685.1. Lineage (NCBI taxonomy): Eukaryota > Metazoa > Arthropoda > Insecta > Lepidoptera > Geometridae > Plagodis > Plagodis pulveraria. The sequence continues at coordinate 24,720,417 of OY982967.1, forward strand.
GAAAAGCAAAATTATTAAAGAAAATCACGGTATGGACTATGTACTTTTTAAACGTTAAATAAAAATGTTGTTTATTATTTGATCATAACTTGATTAATGAAATTTATAAGTCTCTTACCTGTTCTGTCAGAATCCATCACTTTCAATTCGTAAGATAAACTTGTAAACATAAAAAAACTCTTTCAAAGTTTAGAGTTTAGAAAAGCGGCGAGAACAGATACGTACACTAGGTGAAACGGTCTAATTCCGACTGACGCTACGTGCGCGGGGCGCTCGGTAGCAGGTAGATGGAGCATGGGTATTGTCCCCAGGGCTGTGCTCTGTTCGTAGAACCCGTTTTTAGGAATGTTTTTGTTAATTCTATATTGGGACTTTTGGCCGCGTAGATCCTGCAAATACCAGTATGTGCAGCGGCGCTTGCTGCGTGTGCACTGCGACTCCGCCGCGCTTACCAGTCTTCCGCTGCTGCCGCCCAGTGACGATGTTGTTTACGACTTGCTGCTGCCCAATAACAACATCTCACACATTGAGGTGCAGGACCTGCCTCCGCACATAAGGGTGAGTCACACTTTTATCTCTGTATGTCTTGACTCTTGTTTTGTGGAATGTAATGAGCCTGTTTTTTTGTGCAGGTGCTGGACCTGCGCAACAACTCTGTAGAATGGATGAAAGAGGCGACTGCGCTGCACATACTGCGCATGGGGCGCGTGCTGCTTGGTGGCAATCCACTGGCCTGCGACTGTCGCTTGGCGCCACTGCTGGCGGCCCTGCACTCTGCCAGCCAAAATGCTACTGACTTGCGCACCGCCACCTGCGACGATGGCTCGCTGCTTTATGACGCACCCACTCAGCACTGCGATTACAATGTCCACATAATGAAAAATAATCTTACAAGTGTCGCCTCAACAACAGAATAACAATTATTATTTTTATATGATATATAAATTTTACCTTTAAGAGTGGACGCAATTTTTTCTTAACACTTTTGTGGATGAAGGAGTCTTATAGGCATATATGCACACACACATTTTATTTGGGGAAGGATGTAAGATCCCTATTAAACTGATTGAATATTAAATATATGGGATTGAGCAATAAAATAACGTGCTTGTTTAATCAACTTTTATTTCAAAAATTATACAAATTTAAAAAATAAAAACTTATAGCACTTCCAGTCTTAATCTACTATTACATTATATATGTAGTTGTAAAAAGATCCAATAGGATCTCTGCATTTTCGTCAATGAGCGCAGCGATCTTTGAGCTTCAAAAGCTGATTTTTGAGATTTTTTCTTCTTACGCCGCTTATTTCCCTCGCACATTCCTAGTGGATGCGCAGCCTTAAGCGATAACCTCTGCCAATATCCCCAGGGCTATAAGAGGGCCTTCCCTCGCCCAAAATCCGATGGAGTTGGACGACCGACAGCGGTAGCCAACATCTAAGTCCTCCCTAAACAAACAATACAGTTTCAAATTTTTATGCGTGTGCAATATCACTTCGGGTTCGGTATAATATTTTCTGTCATATTACAAAAGAGAACACAAGAAGTAAAAGATTTGTTTTTTTGATGTTTTAATTTCACAGCTAGATGCTTTTTTGTCGACATCATCCTTTGGGCATTCTCCTAGATTATAGTCTTAATGCTACCATTCCTTTAATAGAGCACAGTGGTCGTACGGAGCCCTGTATGGGTAATTGTAGTATTGTTATGTTGCTCTCTGAGTGATATCGTCATTTGACAGCTTTAGTCAGCCAGCAACTGAACCCAACTGCATGGAAACATTGACCTCCAAACTCACGCACTTGACAACATATTTACTCCAACCATTCCGAAACTAGATATGACCTCACCTTAATTTACAAACTAAAATATGCATATACAGTGCATGTACAAATTGCCGTACAAAAACCTTCAGAAACAGTAATATATTTGCAACTGCAAGTCCAGCATACGGGTTCAGTCAAGCGAAACTAATTTATTGAGATTTAATTTATTACATAATGTATGTCATAATCGCCCTGCTGGTGTGTGCGTTATGTGCATCAAAACTTTACTCACAAATCGACGTGGATAGTAGCGTAGTTTACTGTTGTTAAACAAACTTTGGCCAAAACTAGAGAAACAAATAAATGGATAGTTGAAGTTCGGTGACTGGGCAACTACAAGTATTCGAAAGAGTAGAGATTATTTGTTTGGTCTGTATCGCAGATTTTTTACATCTAGCAAGCAGTTTCGTGATTTTGTTAGGAGCTTTTCAGTAATGTTTGTGTTTGCGTGTGTGCTAAATATATTTTTATAAGAGTCAAACTTCACAAGTTTAAAAATAATAAAATCCGATTGGAAGACTATAAATACTGAGACTGGTAAAAAATACTTGGAGATTCAACATGCATTAAATATGGATAAAAATCAAATCTCTGATCCAATACAAGTTTATTGAGATTAGATTATATCTGTTTTTTTTTTCTAACTTACCCCTAGATGCCTGTTAGTCGTTAGATTGTAGTCCCGACATATCAGAAGCTTTATTAAAATATAAGTTTTCCTGCGGACTTTTCATTCCGACTTTTCACGACAACCTTTGAAATTGTAATTAACTTCTATCCAATTTAAATGAACGTATTATATTGAATGAGAGCAGTTTTGTTTCACGAAGAGCAGAGCCACAATAGATGCAGGTGTTCAATGGATGTCACATATACTTGAAGTCTAGAAGAGTTCAAATGATGTCATTAGACTGTGTAGACCGCACTCTAATCTTATAGAGACATGCTACATATAAATGGCAATACTCCTTCTGGCTGGATCTAATTAAAAAAATATCATAATTGTAACCTTATACAATTATGATGATTTTTTAATTCAGTTAGATATCATTTTTTTTATGTTGTTGTGGCAGGACAAGCTCGAGGCCCACCTGATGTTAAGCGGACTAACCTCTGCCTATAACAGATGTCCCGTCACCTTGAGACATAGGTTGTTAAGTCTCATGTGCCTGTAATTTCACTGGCTCTTAAGGACTGCTGCCGGAACACACTGTTAGGTGCTTGGCGACAGATTTTCTACTTGAGGGTGGTCGCTAGCCAGGCGGGTATTCGCAAAATGCCCTTCCACCATGTGGTGAAGCTCAAGCTCGCGGCGGGATTCGAACCATGGACCTGCTGCGCGGCAGTTCATAGCCAATGCCACTGAGCTATCACTGCTTCAAAATTAATCTTAGATGTTAATCTTAACACATCACTATAATATCATTTATTTATATTATAAAGTTATATTAGTACACTGAAAAAAATAATACGTAACATTGAGTAATATCCGTGTTCAGTTTAACTAACATCTTGTTTCCATATGAGCCTAACATCACAGCAGTTTACTTGAACCATTGCATGCTGTCAGCATGTGTTAAGTATCTTGTTTAATTAACATGCTATTCTATATTGCAGTTATTATATGTATACATCAAACCGAATAAGCTGCAAGATCTTTCTAAGCCTTTTATCTTATATAGTTTTATCTACTGTGATAATAGTAAATTTTGAATAACTGTGTGTGTTTCATTAGTTATGCTTATTGCTTATTTTGAACAAGACAGTACGTTAAAGTAGTTATGTGCTTAATTCAATACTAACATCATTATACGTTTTCGTAGTTATGTGACTTGGTTCATTTGAACAAGAGTGTTCGTTACTCCAGCCATATGTCTTATTCAATTTAAACCATGGGTTTATTATATACAAACTATCGGCTATGAGTCTTACTTGATTCTATACAGACAACATATTTACGTAAACTAGGATTACTCTGTTGTACCTAGGTACTCAGACTGCATATCCACTAGATGTGCAAGGAAGATGTATGATGATGAAGATTCATTTTCCTGGCGCTGCACCTAGCGCACTGATCCTATTGGTTGATGTTGTCTTCTTACACCGTTCATCTTCCTCGCTTATCTGGTGGATAAGTAGCCTTATCAACTGGAAGCCGCTGTACCCGAGTCAGCTATAACTTTCCTACATCATTGAACACATAAAGTGGACCACCCTATTCAATAATGTAGTCATATTACTGAGACTGAGACTATCAGGGCTAGTGATTTTCAGGTGATAACTGCAACAAAATAAAAGAGACAAATAGACTGTTGAATTGAAATATAAATTAGTTGGTGTAAGATAAAATAAAATACCTATATATTTATTATTTTTCTTTATTATCACAATACTTATATTCATTATATTATACAGAATTTACTTCAAACAATTCAATGTACATAGTAATATAACAAATTTGTTTCAATTAAATACAAAAACGTAAAGATTATTAGTCTTGTCACACAACTAGTTGATCATTGTATGACAGACAAACAGTATACAAAGATACACGCTTATAGAGTATTCTTCCAAAATACACGCTTCCCATAGTAAGCATTTTCCATGTATAACACACAATAATTAGGACCACTGATGGCTTAAGATAAATCATAATAAAGAATATCAATCGAGGTGCCCCCAATAAAAATTCAAACCCCAATTCCTGCTAATGTTCCTGCTAAGCTTAAATGACGTCAATGCTACATAGCCTCACCAAAATAATTTTCAATGTGTTTTGATTCTATACTTAGCATCATCACGAGGTATTCACTGTTCCAGGACACAATCGTGAATCTGCAAAACAAGAAAATTACAATGTCAAAATAGATAATTCTTTGGTGTTTACACAATAGCTAATAAGTCAGAATGCTGAAATACCTGTATTGACATTTCCACAACAAGATCTGTTGATGGACAAGAAGAATAATGATCTAAGATAAAAAGTTACTGATTAACTGATATGGAAATTACCATGTATGATATTTTTAACTGGCCTAGCCCTGACGTACTTAAGACACTTAACATTCACATGAAGTGCATAAACCCAGTTAAGTTCATAAGTTTGTCAAAAACTAGACCACCAGTTTTTTCAAGGTTAGACATGCGCCTTCCAATAGCAACTGAATGTCTGTTGTTATTAGTTTATTATCTAGGTGCTCCTAATATTTATAGTAAATGGCCAATGATGATCATGATCTTTTCGTGTAGGATTGGTTAAAGTGAGACTATAGTGCAAATAAAATCTATCTTGCTAGCCACGTACCTGAGCATGGTGGTAGGCTAAATGCCCTACCACCATGCTATAACGACAGCCATCCTAAAACGACAACCGAGACCGACGGCTTAACGTGCCCTCCGAAGCACGGAAGTACTCAGTAGTAATGTCACTAACGGTCACCCCTACAACCCATGACCGCGGCGGACGTTGCTTAACTTTGCTTATCGGTTAAGAACAGTTGAGCAGACTTCGCTACAATCACTACAAAAGCTGTAGGTAATTTTGACTGTTGGCTATAACCAATTCAGTCAATATTTATTTGTTTTACAGGTGGGTACGGCTTCTAGATACTACAAATACTACATATGGTAACTATGTAAATGATATGTTACACTTTTAAGTATGCATGTAAAAACTTACCGAGAAATACAGGGAAAATATTCGGTAGCTCCCAGATCCTTAAAATGTCCTCAACTTCGTCTAGCATCATTTTTATTTTTGCCAGTGCTTTTATATAAAATATAAAAGTGTACATGTTTGTAAAAACCCTGAAACTTATTCTTAAGAAACAACAGAAATATCAACTAAATTAAATTGTTTCCATTACATATCTGACATTAATCAACGCAAGTCATTCATAAGTTGTTTGAAACACATTTTAGCCAACCAAGACACATGTTTGGTTGTTTGAGCACCTTTTTTTTTCAGTGTAAGCTTGTTTTTATTTTCTTTTTATATAAATTGTTTTAATTTCAAATCTCTGCCTCATATTGGTTTAAAATATACATCAATATGAGAGATGGACGAACAGGCCAAGCGCCAGTGGTTTAGGTTCAGGTGACAACCTTTCCTTCCCATTTCACTCCTTCTTATCAAAAAATATTATTATGGCTTATTTTGGTAGTAGTAATTCTATCCAGTAACCATCACTATCACTTCAAAACCGTTTATGTCAGCCCTGTGAAAAAGATGTTGAATATGTATTTTTTATTTTGAATGATCTATACGAATACTAATTTTCAGAACTAAAAGTTAAAAAAAACCAGCCAAGTGCGAGTGGGTTTCGCGCACGAAGGGTTCCGTAACTAAATACTGTGAATAGTTAAAGCGTTTACCTGTCACCGTTATTAGTATAGAGTGAGAAACGGTAAAAAAAATATTTATTTTATTTTATTGTTAGTATTTGTTGTTATAGCGGCAATAGAAATACATCATCTGTGAAAATTTCAACTGTCTAGCTATCACCGTTCTTGAGATACAGCCTGGTGACAAACGGACGGACAGCGAAGTCTCAGTAATAGGGTCCCGTTTTCACCCTTTGGGTACGGAACCCTAAAAACGAAGGGCTTTCACACATACAGACGAATACACCCTCCAAATTTCAAGTCTCTGCGACCAGCGGTTTAGGCTGTGCGTTGTCTGTCACTAGGGTTACCACCCTCAAGTAGAAACCTAGCCAGGCGGGCAATGCAAAATGCCTTACCACCATGCTGTAACGACTGCCATTGTGAGACAACAACCGGGTCGGACGGCTTAACGTGCCCTCCGAAGCACGGAAGCGCTCAGTAGTAATGTCACTAGCGGTCACCCATCCAACTCCTGACCGCGGCGGACGTTGCTTAACTTAGCTGATCGATTCAGAACGGCTTAGTTAACTTTGCTACGAGCGCTTCAAATTACAATTTAATCAGTATTTAACATAAAAATCTTTTCAGAAACCCTCAAACGGAATTTGTGTAAAATATAAGTTTTTTATGTGATAGGAGGGCAAACTACCTGGCGGCTCTCCTGGTGGTAACTGATCACCGTCGCCCACGAACATCTGCAACACCAGACGGTATGTCTTGTCTTCAGATTTGACATTAGCGTTTTATACAAAACTTTAATAATTTTGTTTTGGGTTCTCTGTAATGGGCTTAGATTGGTAAATACAGCACATTCCCAAATCTCAATTAAATATTGCGGATGCGATTTTGTCAAGAAGTTATATATCATTGGTTTGACTGTCTTTGGTATACAATGTGCCATCTTCCTAAGTGCTCCTAGTAATTGTATTAATTTGGTTTTAACATGTTGAATGTATGGTCACCAGGTTATTTTATCATCGATCTAGACCCAAGTAGGGGAGGCCCGGGCATAACGCATATGTTAAGGAAAGGTGATAAAATAAAATAGACGTATGTAATCAACATAACTCTGTTTACTTTTAATTTGTACTTTGTTTCATAAACTTTGGAAACAGCTATAGAAAAAATAAAAACTTAAACAATTTCTTCTATTAAAACCATAAAAATAAAAAAGTACCTATTATCCTTTTTGCCCGCAGGGGTCGGGCAAGACGGATATGCTGCTAGGGCAAAAAGGATAACTTAAAAATAACATACTCAGTCTTGGCATTCGTCACAAAAGTAGCTACCTACACCTGAATATGATGAACAATTTTCATGCGCCCAATTTTGGCATTGGCTACACTGAATCCAATCTTCATTCGGCGGTTCAGTGTATTTCTCAGTACACACCAAACAATAGAAATCAGGTTTAGGATATTTGTTTTTAGTTTTGGTAGATGTCTTTCTCCTCTTACATTTGCTTGAACCTGCTACATCTGAAGTGTGTTTCTTATTCATTTTAGTTTTGCTGGAACTAGCTAATTCAGATATTTTAGTCTTTTTGTTGATTGATTTTTCATATTTAGCAGCTTGATCCATTTTAACAGGAGTGGATGTCAATATCTCTGATTTTTGCCTCTTATGTTTTCGATTAGTTTTGGGAGCAGCCATTGTTGGTATGGGTCTTATTTGCATTGGCGTAAGGTTTCCTGTAGACACTTGTGATGGTCCTGGCTCTAGAGTAGAATCAGGTAAAGGTGTTGTGGGTGGTTCTATCTCCGGAGCAGGGTCAGGTAAAGGTGTCGTAGGTGGTCGTTGCTCCGGGGTAGAATCAGTCATTAAGGGCGGTGAATTCTCATTCTCAGCTCGTGTCGGCAAAAAATCTGTAGCACTGGGGATTACAGCAGACGACACAGAGTTGCGTGGACTTTCAGTCATCGTAGTTGGAGCATCATTCAAAGAACTTTGAGCTTCATTGAGAGGACGATCAGTCATCATTAAAGGAGCATCATTCAAAGAACTTTGAGCTTCATTTAAAGGACGATCTGTCATTGTTGAAGGAGCATAATCCTCTTCTCCAAATACGTTTGGATCGTACGGCCATATTCCTGGTTTCTTAAACCCATTTACTGCATTCAGGACTGAAGCAGCTTTAACGTATGCCCCTCCGAACAGTTTAGCCATGTCGTATTGGTTTACGATTCGACCTGGGTGCGATTTTTGGAATGTATTTAACTCTTGCTCAAAATATTTTTTAAGCGGTCCATACACAGCCACATCCAGTGGTTGCATTCGGTCCGTTGTGTGCGGTGCAAAGGACAAAAATACAATATTATTTTTCGATGCGAATTCCAAAGCCGGATAATATTTATGGGATTCGTGATTGTCAAGCAATAGTAAAATCTTTCTGTTTTCTACCGACTTCAAAAAAGGAGGAGGTACTCAATTCGTCTGTATTTTTTTTTTTTTTTTTTTTTTATGTTTGTTACCTCATATCTTCTAACTGGGTGAACTGATTTTAATAATTCTTTTTTTATTTGATAGCTGATGCTTGCCGTGTGGTCCCATTTAAATTTCATCAAAGTCGATTTAGCCGTTTTTGAGTTACACTCCAAAAACTGAAAAAGTGTTTTCCTGTCCTGATATTATAGTCAATGTTTGTTACCTTAGAACTTTTGACTGGGTGAACCGATTTTGATAACTCTATTTTTATTTGAAAGCTGATGCTTGCCGTGTAGTGCAAAATAAGTTTCATCAAAATCGGTCAAGCCGTTTCAGAGTTACACCCCAATAACTGAAAAGTATTTTCCTATCATGATGAATTCTCATCGAAGCTCAAATTTGGTGATAACACAGTAATATTTCCTCAACGGTATAACATAGAAATAAAATTTTTGGATAGCAAGATAAAATGTGTATTATGCTGCAAACTAAAAAAAAAACTAGTCTTATTTTAATATTGTTAGGTTTGCAATAACGCCTGCTATGCGGATTATATTACAAAATCACAAATATACAACGAAAAATTTAAGTCATGTGCGGGATTCGAACCCGCGTCCATCCACCCCTTGAGCCGGGGTATGGTCTAACCAATTGAGCTAACATGACATGACGTCATAACTCAAATCTTTCCTATTGTTCTTTAACCATCGTATTTGGATGGAGCGACAACTATAGTACCACTTGCGTTATACTACAAACAAGACAAATTTTGCAATTGGTTTTATACTTGTAAATGATGACGCAACCGTATAATTTTAATATTTTTAGGTTTGCAATAACGCCTACTACGCGGATTACATTACAAAATTACAAATATACGATAGGAAAATTTTCAGACATGTGCGGGATTCGAACCCGCGTCCATCCACCCCTTGAACCGGGGTAAGTTCTAACCAATTGAGCTAACATGACATGATGTCATAACTCAAATCTTTCGTATCGTTCTTAAACCGTAAATGTTACTAACAGTAAATGACAATTGATCTCATAAGTAGGGGACTAAATATAATGATCACCATAAAATGCTTGGATACCCTTAGTTCTTTTACCAAATTTGTAATCGAACACCAAATGTAGTAAATGATCACTAAATCTCAAAGCCATGTTTAGGTGCGACGACGAGCGAAGCGAGGAGGAGCGTTAGGTTACTTCCGACCACAACAACGCGCGAGCCGAGCGAGCATAGCGAGCGTGCCGCGGCAGCGGCCGGCGATGCGCTAGAAGAATTACAGCAAGTTTAATTTTGATGATAATTTACTACTTTTGGTGATTGTTAAATATTTAAGCGATCCTGTCGTATTCGCTTTAAATGAAAGTCTTCAATAACTGACTTGATATTTGTATTGTCCTTTGAACATAGTTTGGGTTACACAGCACTTAAATTACTATTTTTATTAATTTATTTTGTAGGAACACATATGGCATGTTGGTTGATGTGAGACGAGAGAGTGAGACAGCTTTATTATTCAAATTATGGCAATATTAAACAGTGATCATTTACTAATTTTGGGTTAACAATGATTTACTAAGAGTAATTTTGCTTAAATAGGGTAGCGAGATGTTAAAACTTTGGTTCTAAGTTTACATTAAATGGGGGTTAATTGTAGTCTGTTATATGTTACTATATCTGGTGGTAAGTTAAACATAAGCCCATAAGTAGCAAGGTTCACTAAAAAGGGCGAAATAAAAATTTTTACCAAAAAAATAGAACCGACTTCAACACTCAAATGTGTGAAATAACTTGTCGAAGTCGGTACCATGCGCACAATATTGTGATGATAGGTACTTTTGAACTGTCATGGTACCGACTTCGACAAGTTATTTCACACATTTGAGTGTTGAAGTCGGTTCTATTTTTTTGGTAAAAATTTTTCATTTGGTCGGACTGTATCAGCAAAGAATTGGAGCCAGTTTAAAAAAGCTTCGCCATTTACCCAACCGTTGTCACTCACAGTAGCATGCGAACCCGGAGGAGCGCCGTCTAAGAGTCTCTCTTGCATTCTCTTCCTGGCAAATATGAAAAAGGGTGGAACATACGTGCCAGCTGCATTGCAGCAGCAAATAACAGTGGTTAATTGACCTCTTTCTGCACTGCTCACTACTCCGACCTGCCTTTTACCCTTTATGGACAAAACCTTAGGCGGTTTATTAGTGCTACTCTTTACACCTGTTTCATCCATGTTATAAATTGTAGTCGCATCAAATTTATGTTTCTCTACTAATTGCCAAAAATTTCTATAAAATAACTCCACCTGGGGCCTGTTAAAACCTCTCGTTCTTGCCAATGATGTCGGTTCGGGCGCCCTTAACACAATTTCTGGGTGTCGTTGCTTAAAACCCGCAAACCAGTCATCTCCAGCTTTGGCATTTTTAAATGGATGAGCAATATTATTCTTTGTTGCATACTCAAATACTAATCCCAAAAATTCTGAACGAGTCAGGCCGAAAAATAGACTGTCCATCTTTTTCAGATAAGCACACAAGTCTTCTTCTTGCTCTGATGTGAAAATAGGAACATACCTGCCCAATTTTTTTGAAACGCTTCCTGATTTTAAATGTGTGAATGTTTTTGCGGCAGAATTTATAGATTTTCCTTCTTCTTTTACAGATTTTACCGCTTGCTCCAACGATTTTTCTGACCACGATGCCCTCTCACTCTTTCTTTTGTATTTAAAAACCATCTGAAAAAGACATTTATATTACAAAAGTGAAAACTAAATTACCGGGTAAAACGGATAATTATCCGTCTTGCCCATATGCGTTTTGCCCACAACAGCAATATTAGATCGACGAACCAAATTTAAATGTTATTATGTAGGTTACGAAAGAATTTAATATCACAAATTATGCTTAAATAATGTGTCATTTGACAAATAAAACATAAAATTATACACTACATACATATTGAAATAAATAATGAACAAACCTTTCCGAAAATCGTAAGAAAATAGCACAAATTCTTTTTTTTTCACTTCACGACAAACGAGCGCCTGCGTTGTTTTGATCAAACTGTCATGGCGTCGCCGGCCGCATGCCGAATCGTAGTGACAAGTTTCGACGCGCCATCTATTGCCGATATTTAGAAAAATCGATTATTCCTCTTACCCGCATTATGCGTATTGCTCGGGCTTCCCCTATTTTTCTTCATGTGATCTTTTAATAATTTCATGTTCAGTTTTTGTGACTCAGAAAGCGATTTAGATGTTGAGCTACCAGTAAGTTATGAAGTTTTTAACTATGATATTTCATTATACTGAGTTATTTATTATTATTAATTATGGTGCTTGACATTCCAATGAATTTATAATATTAGCTATATCCCTACTTGTTAAAGTTGGACCACGTGACTTTAAAGTCGCGCTGTTGTAGCCATCATAATCGTTAATGTGACGCCTACGAATCCGATGATGTTCGATCAGCTGTCCTTCGTTGGTTGGAGCTGCTGCACTAAAAAGCAGTTTTGTTCTCGTTCAACTGCATCTTCAAGTTCGCGGAATCGTTTTCGCTGTTGCTTTTGCACTCAACCCGTCGTCGTTAGCTGATACCGAGATGAAGTATCTTCACTGCATTTTTCTGAAACTCAAACAATGACATGAAGTTTATCCCACTTCTGTAATATAAGTTCACTTCTTGGCATTCTCATAACTATGATCTCAAAGAAAACTAACCAGGGAAACTTAAACTACTTATCACGTAGTCCATAATTTTTTATGGATTTTATGTTATGTATAAAATGTCTCAGCGTCAATGGTTTACGTTCCCTTTCATGTGAAGACTCAAAATACAAATCAAGTATGTCCAAAGCAGTTTCCCAAAACTCAAAATGTTTCGAATATAAGAATAAAGCATTTTTTAGGTTGCATCCGGAGTAACCTACAAAAGTAAACTTCTAGGTTAGCCTGAACAACATCTTCGACCACATCATCACTTACCATCAGGTGTGATAGTGGTCAAAGGCTAACCTATCCTATCAGGCATAAAAAAAAAACCGTTTAAACTATCAAAAAAAAAATTACATATAGAAGAATTTCTGCTGCAAATGATCCATTTTTCATATCTGTACTCTTACTATACTGATGATCTTGTAGATCGAGCAACAACTGCATATAGACTGTACCGCTATAGGTACAATTAGTTTCTAACCTACCTAACGTGGTAGTAGGAGAAATGAAACTAAGTGACTTAGATACAGTATGATATAATAGGTGATTTAGCTATGTTATAACATAACAAAAAAAATGGAAATGAATGAACCCAAGAAAGATGAATATCTTAATCTATGATAACCCTGTGCTCTATGTACCCATATGCATACTGAAGATTTTAAATAAGCATATATACAATCATAGCATTTAACGCCGATTGAGCATAGCTTGCCCACATTATGACGTTAAATAGGTAGTTTGGCCAGCAATAGCTCGGGAAAAAGAAGACATTGGAAAAAAGAAAAAAAAATGGAAACCAAAAGCCAAAAAAAATTCCTATTATAATAAAAAGGTACACGCAGCACGCCGTTCACGCGTCAGAGAGATTCGTCGCTTCTCTTCATATCTCTCAATGACCGCATTCTTTCTACCTTTCTGAAGCGTAGCTACTAAATCGCCGTTTCGCGTACTTCTATGGGAGCGTCATTGTTGGTCACTTTTGATCGTTTTGTTTCAGAAGATGACTTCTTCTTTACCTTGGTTAGTGCAGAGGATTCTGCACTTACCATTTCTTGGTCATCATGGTCGTCTTCTTTAGGTTTGGATTTATACTGACTACTAGACAACGTACTCATTTCGATAGCCCAACGGTTCTGCCGTCTCTTTTTCGTCGCCAAGTAAATTGTGTAGTACAATATTACCATACTAAGAAATAGAAAATAAAATGATACCAAATAAAAGGTTATCACAAAGCTGGTTTGAAAATTAAGATGATATTTGGTGTTGCCAGGCCAATCATTCCAACCTAAAAACGACGCAAACTACTAAAAATTGAAACAGACTAAACGAAAGCTATCATGAAATAGGCACTCCATTGGTTGCTTTGAGCGTAGTATATGGTTTATCCCATATATACAATCATAGGATTTTTCACCGTATGAGCATAACTTGCCCACATTATTACGTTAAATAGGTAGTTTGGCAAGCAATAGTTCGGGAAAAAGACAGACATTGGATAAAAGAAAAAAAATTGAAACAAAGTACCAAAAATATATCCTGTTGTAATTAAAAGGTATCTCGCGGCACGCCGTTCACTCGACAGAGAGATTCGTCGCTTGTCTTCATATCTCTCAATAACCGCATTTCATTCTGCCTTTCTGAAGCGTAGCTACAACCGCCGTTTCGCGTACTTCTATGAGACCATATTTGTTGCTCTCTTTTGATCGGTTTGTTTCAGAAGATGACTTTTTCTTTACCTTTGTTAGTGCAGAGGCTTCTGCACTTACCAACTTTTGGTCATCATGGTCGTCTACTTTAGGATTGGATTTATACTGACCACTAGACAACGTCCTCATTTCGATAGCCTAACGGCCCCGCCGTCTCTATTTCGTCGCCCAGTAAATTGTGTAGTACAATATTACCATACTTATACATGGAAGATGACAAAGGGTGTTGCTAACATACGTTTCAGGCCAATCATTCCAACCAAAAAGCGACGCTAAACTGTAAATCCCATTTATACAATCATAGGATTTAACGCCGATTGAGCATAACATGCCCAAATTATGACGTTAAATAGGTAGTTTGGCAAGCAATAGCTCGGGAAAAAAACAGACATTGGATGAAACAAAAAAAATGGAAACCAAGAGCCAAAAACTTTTCCTGTTGTAATAAAAAGGTATCTCGCGGCATGCCGTTCACGCGTCAGCAAAATTCGTCGCTTCCCTTCATATCTCTCAATGACCGCATTCTTTCTGCCTTTCTGAAGCGTAGCTACAATCGCCGTTTCGCGTTCTTCTATGAGACAATCTTTGTTGGTCTCTTTTGATCGTTTTGTTTCAGAAGATGACTTCTTCTTTACCTGGGTTAGTGCAGAGGCTTCTGCACTTATGCCTGTCGTCTTTTCTTCGTCGTCAAGTAAATAGTGTAGTACAATATTACCATACTAATAAATGGAATATAAAATGATACCAAAGAATAGGTTATCACAAAGCTGGTTTTGAAATTAAGATGACATGGGGTGTCGCTAACATACGTTTCAGGCCAATCATTTCAAACAAAAAGCGACGCTAAACTAATAAAAAGTGAAACAGACCAAACGAAAGCTATTATGAAATAGACACTCCTTTGGTTGCTCTGAGCGTAGTATATGGTAAATCCCATTTATACAATCATAGGATTTAACGCCGATTGAGCATAACATGCCCATATTATGACATTAAATAGGTAGTTTGGCAAGCAATAGCTCGGGAAAAAACAGACATTGGATAAAACAAAAAAATGGAAACCAAGAGCCAAAAACTTTTCCTGTTGTAATAAAAAGGTATCTCGCGGCATGCCGTTCACGCGTCAGAGAAATTCGTCGCTTCTCTTCATATCTCTCAACGACCGCATTATTTCTGCCTTTCTGAAGCGTAGCTACAACTGCCGTTTCGCGTACTTCTATGATACCATATTTGTTGCTCTCTTTTGATCGGGTTGTTTCAGAAGATGACTTTTTCTTTACCTTTGTTAGTGCAGAGGCTTCTGCACTTACCAACTCTTGGTCATCATGGTCGTCTACTTTAAGATTGGATTTAGACTGACCACTAGACATAGTCCTCATTTCGATAGCCTAACGGCCCCGCCGTCTCTATTTCGTCGCTAAGTAAATTTTGTAGAACACTATTACCATACTTATAAATGGAAGATGACATGGGGTGTTGCTAACATACGTTTCACGTCAATCATTCCAACCAAAAAGCGACGCTAAAGTAATAAAAAGTGAAACAGACTAAACGAAAGCTATCATGAAATAGACACTCCTTTGGTTGCTCTGAGCCTCGTATATGGTAAATCCCATTTATACAATCATAGGATTTAACGCCGATTGAGCATAACATACCCATATTATGAGGTTAAATGGGTAGTTTGGCAAGCAATAGCTCGGGAAAAAAGCCAGACATTGGATAAAACAAAAAAATAAAAACCAAAAAAAAAACTTATCCTGTTGTAATTAAAAGGTATCTCGCGGCATGCCGTTCACGCGTCAGAGAAATTTGTCGCTTCTCTTCATATCTCTCAATGACCGCATTCTTCCTGCCTTTCTGAAGCGTAGCTACAATCGCCGTTTCGCGTTCTTTTATGAGACAATCTTTGTTGGTCTCTTTTGATTGTTTTGTTTCAGAAGATGACTTCTTCTTTACCTTGGTTAGTGCAGAGGCTTCTGCACTTACCAACTCTTGGTCATCATGGTCGTCTACTTTAGGATTGGATTTATACTGACCACTAGACAACGTCCTCATTTCGATAGCCTAACGGCCCCGCCGTCTCTATTTCGTCGCCAAGTAAATTGTGTAGTACAATATTACCATACTTATAAATGGAAGATGACAAAGGGTGTTGCTAACATACGTTTCAGGCCAATCATTCCAACCAAAAAGCGACGCTAAACTGTAGATCCCATTTATACAATCATAGGATTTAACGCCGATTGAGCATAACATGCCCATATTATGACGTTAAATAGGCAGTTTGGCAAGCAATAGCTCGGGAAAAAACAGACATTGGATAAAACAAAAAAAATGGAAACCAAGAGCCAAAAACTTTTCCTGTTGTAATAAAAAGGTATCTCGCGGCATGCCGTTCACGCGTCAGCAAAATTCGTCGCTTCCCTTCATATCTCTCAATGACCGCATTCTTTCTGCCTTTCTGAAGCGTAGCTACAATCGCCGTTTCGCGTTCTTCTATGAGACAATCTTTGTTGGTCTCTTTAGATCGTTTTGTTTCAGAAGATGACTTCTTCTTTACCTTGGTTAGTGCAGAGGCTTCTGCACTTATGCCTGTCGTCTTTTCTTCGTCGTCAAGTAAATAGTGTAGTACAATATTACCATACTAATAAATGGAAAACAAAATGATACCAAAGAATAGGTTATCACAAAGCTGGTTTTGAAATTAAGATGACATGGGGTGTCGCTAACATACGTTTCAGGCCAATCATTTCAACCAAAAAGTGACGCTAAGCTAATAAAAAGTGAAACAGACAGAAATAGACACTCCTTTGGTTGCTCTGAGCGTAGTATATGGTAAATCCCATTTATACAATCATAGGATTTAACGCCGATTGAGCATAACATGCCCATATTATGAGGTTAAATAGGTAGTTTGGCAAGCAATAGCTCGGGAAAAAAGCCAGACATTTGATAAAACATAAAAAATGGAAACCAAGATTCAAAAACTTTTCCTGTTGTAATAAAAAGGTATCTCGCGGCATGCCGTTCACGCGTCAGCGAAATTCGTCGCTTCTCTTCATATCTCTCAATGACCGCATTATTTCTGCCTTTCTGAAGCGTAGCTACAATCGCCGTTTCGCGTTCTTCTATGAGACAATCTTTGTTGGTCTCTTTAGATCATTTCGTTTCAAAAGATGACTTCTTCTTTACCTTGGTTAGTGCAGAGGCTTCTGCACTTATGCCTGTCGTCTTTTCTTCGTCGACATGGGGTGTCGCTAACATACGTTTCAGGCCAATCATTTCAACCAAAAAGCGACGCTAAACTAATAAAAAGCGAAACAGACCAAACGAAAGCTATTATGAAATAGACACTCCTTTGGTTGCTCTGAGCGTAGTATATGGTAAATCCGATTTATACAATCATAGGATTTAACGCCGATTGAGCATAACATGCCCATATTATGACGTTAAATAGGTAGTTTGGCAAGCAATAGCTCGGGAAATAACAGAAATTTGATAAAACAAAAAAATGGAAACGAAGAGCCAAAAACTTTTCCTGTTGTAATAAAAAGGTATCTCGCGGCATGCCGTTCATGCGTCAGAGAAATTCGTCGCTTCTCTTCATATCTCTCAATAACCGCATTCTTTCTGCCTTTCTGAAGCGTAGCTACAATCGCCGTTTCGCGTTCTTCTATGCGACAATCTTTGTTGGTCCCTTTTGATCGTTTTGTTTCAGAAGATGACTTCTTCTTTACCTAGGTTAGTGCAGAGGCTTTTGCACTTACCAACTCTTGGTCATCATGGTCGTCTACTTTAGGATTGGATTTATACTGACCACTAGACAACGTCCTCATTTCGCTAGCCTAACGGCCCCGCCGTCTCTATTTCGTCGCTAAGTAAATTGTGTAGTACAATATTACCATACTTATAAATGGAAGATGACATGGGGTGTTGCTAACATACGTTTCAGGTCAATCATTCCAACCAAAAAGCGACGCTAAAGTAATAAAAAGTGAAACAGACTAAACGAAAGCTATCATGAAATAGACACTCCTTTGGTTGCTCTGAGCGTAGTATATGGTAAATCCCATTTATACAATCATAGGATTTAACGCCGATTGAGCATAACATGCCCATATTATGAGGTTAAATAGGTAGTTTGGCAAGCAATAGTTTGGGAAAAAAGCCAAACATTGGATAAAACAAAAAAATGAAAACCAAGAGCCAAAAACTTTTCCTGTTGTAATAAAAAGGTATCTCGCGGCACGCCGTTCACGCGACAGAGAGATTCGTCGCTTGTCTTCATATCTCTCAATGACCGCATTTCATTCTGCCTTTCTGAAGCGTAGCTACAACCGCCGTTTCGCGTACTTCTATGAGACCATATTTGTTGCTCTCTTTTGATCGTTTTGTTTCAGAAGATGACTTCTTCTTTACCTTGGTTAGTGCAGAGGCTTCTGCACTTATGCCTGTCGTCTTTTCTTCGTCGTCAAGTAAATAGTGTAGTACAATATTACCATACTAATAAATGGAAAACAAAATGATACCAAAGAATAGGTTATCACAAAGCTGGTTTTGAAATTAAGATGACATGGGGTGTCGCTAACATACGTTTCAGGCCAATCATTTCAACCAAAAAGTGACGCTAAGCTAATAAAAAGTGAAACAGACAGAAATAGACACTCCTTTGGTTGCTCTGAGCGTAGTATATGGTAAATCCCATTTATACAATCATAGGATTTAACGCCGATTGAGCATAACATGCCCATATTATGAGGTTAAATAGGTAGTTTGGCAAGCAATAGCTCGGGAAAAAAGCCAGACATTTGATAGAACATAAAAAATGGAAACCAAGATTCAAAAACTTTTCCTGTTGTAATAAAAAGGTATCTCGCGGCATGCCGTTCACGCGTCAGCGAAATTCGTCGCTTCTCTTCATATCTCTCAATGACCGCATTATTTCTGCCTTTCTGAAGCGTAGCTACAATCGCCGTTTCGCGTTCTTCTAGGAGACAATCTTTGTTGGTCTCTTTAGATCGTTTTGTTTCAAAAGATGACTTCTTCTTTACCTTGGTTAGTGCAGAGGCTTCTGCACTTATGCCTGTCGTCTTTTCTTCGTCGACATGGGGTGTCGCTAACATACGTTTCAGGCCAATCATTTCAACCAAAAAGCGACGCTAAACTAATAAAAAGTGAAACAGACCAAACGAAAGCTATTATGACATAGACACTCCTTTGGTTGCTCTGAGCGTAGTATATGGTAAATCCGATTTATACAATCATAGGATTTAACGCCGATTGAGCATAACATGCCCATATTATGACGTTAAATAGGTAGTTTGGCAAGCGATAGCTCGGGAAAAAAGCCAGACATTGGATAAAACAAAAAAAATGGAACAAAGAGCCAAAAACTTTTCCTGTTGTAATAAAAAGGTATCTCGCGGCATGCCGTTCACGCGTCAGAGAAATTCGTCGCTTCTCTTCATATCTCTCAATGACCGCATTCTTTCTGCCTTTCTGAAGCGTAGCTACAATCGCCGTTTCGCGTTCTTCTATGAGACAATCTTTGTTGGTCTCTTTTGATCGTTTTGTTTCAGAAGATGACTTCTTCTTTACCTTGGTTAGTGCAGAGGCTTCTGCACTTACCAACTCTTGGTCATCATGGTCGTCTACTTTAGGATTGGATTTATACTGACCACTAGACAACGTCCTCATTTCGATAGCCTAACGGCCCCGCCGTCTCTATTTCGTCGCCAAGTAAATTGTGTAGTACAATATTACCATACTTATAAATGGAAGATGACATGGGGTGTTGCTAACATACGTTTCAGGTCAATCATTCCAACCAAAAAGCGACGCTAAAGTAATAAAAAGTGAAACAGACTAAACGAAAGCTATCATGAAATAGACACTCCTTTGGTTGCTCTGAGCGTAGTATATGGTAAATCCCATTTATACAATCATAGGATTTAACGCCGATTGAGCATAACATGCCCATATTATGAGGTTAAATAGGTACTTAAATTGCGACGGACCCAAAGGACGTTTTTAAAAAACGCAAAATTTAATTAATATTAAAGATGTATTACTTCAAAGAATGATCAGTACAGACTGGCTTAATTCTAAACACCTTAGTGCCTTCTTACTGCTACCTAAATGTCGAGTCGACATCTAGATATGGACATAGTTAGTATGGGAACAATAATGCATAATGCATGGGAACCAGACTGTGTGGGCGGCCAGACGCTATGCGCTGATAAGGATGGTGCTCGAGTGCATAACTCCTTCCTCCCTAAGTTCGAGATTATCTGATGGATGATCTCGAGTCTTCCTCACACAGTATGCTTTCCGAATCATATATCTGAAAGCTAAAATTATAAGAACGAATGCTTAAATTAACCAAATTACAATGTTACTTATGCTAACACTTTTATAAACAGTTCCGTATCCCTCACTATCACTAAATTCATTATCACTTATAATATCACTTCCACCTTTCAATAAGTAATTGAGGAACTTGACATCATCGGCGAGATTAACTGAATTAAGGTTTATAGATTTTCTGTATAATATGCTTGATATATTAGCAATTTTCGGTAATTGTATTAACGGCAATTTCTCGTAAATCAAATCTCTTCCGTTAGTTTCATGTCTTCGTAGAGCTATTTCCTTAATTTTGGTAGTACAATCATTATCCATAGTTATCAAGTACGTTCCACGAAGTGTTTCCTGGTTAATTTCATTGTCGCAGTACTCGGTCAGCGTTTTTTCATGTATCGTAAAAATTATCCAGCGATTGGTCTGGACAGGGTATATCTTAAGGTCATCGATGGTGACCGGAATTTGATGGCAACTCGAAATATTGGTGGTAAATTGTAAGAGTTCAGCGACGCAATCATCTCGAGCTAAAGGCGAAATATCGTTTTCATAGCACAGGAAATGGTCTTCGTCTGCTTCAGGGCATGGCTGAGAGAGCGGTATTGTTTTCGACCCCTTCGTAAGGATGTATGGATATTTGGGTAGGATAAGGGATGTTTGTCGTTTAAGATTGTCATGAATTGGTAACGGTATCAATTTATAATAATTGTTAATTTCGTCTGTAATAAGTGGAATGCGCATTATAAATTTTATCTGATTTTGTTTGATATAAGCTTTCATTTCTATACATTGCTCAATTTTAACAATATTTTCTAAATTAACAGGGTAGAGCAAATTACCATTTTTCTCAATTTCTTTTAACAATACTAGAAATTCATCAGTATCAACAATAGACTGGTGCAACACTTTGATTTTACTTAAAGCAACTGCAGTTTCAATTTCATCTAATCTAAGGTACAGTATTTGAAAGTTATGAAGGAAATTATTGTACAAATGAATGATTTTATTTATGTTTTCGTGTATCCTTGATTCGTTTATGTAATGATCAATTTCTTGGATACTTTCTTTGATCAAAATGAAGTTGCTCATAGTAGAATCAGTGGTGTTAGCAAAGGAACCCACCATTTCAGTAATAATTGTAACTTTCTTAGATATAGCATCTTGTTTCGACTTAAACTTATTAATCAATCTCTCATACATTAAGGCATCATTATTATCTAAATTTCCCGTAATCATTTTTACCAATGAGCCCAGCGGGTTTATTAAACCACGTTTAACTTTTACAGAAGGAATTAATTGCTTATATTTATCTAAAGTTATATTCATTTGATAGTCAGTTTGAAGTTCCGCATCATTGAAATCAGCTCCTAAAATTTTATCGTTTAAACAGCTGTGAACGTCATTCTTTATATGCACGTACCTGTTTATATTTAAATCTAATTCCTCGTAAACTAGTTTTAAATCTAATATCTTGATGACCGTCCATTTATCGTAGCTGACGGAAGCCTGACCTTCCCGGGCTGGTAATAGTCCAGGATTCTTGTCAATCAGGTGCAGTTGAAGGCCCTGGCTTCGGATCGCATGGATCACCAGAAGAGTTAACCTGCGGAGGACGCTTAATGTCTTTAATAGGAACGTTGGTTTTACGCTCGCCTAAAATTATTGGTACTATATTTCTATGGGTCTCTCCAGTGACTCGCGCTTTTTGATAACGCGGTTTGTCTTTACTACGCCTAATATTTACGCCTTTATAAAAAACTGTATCTCCTTCTTTAATATCAAATTTGGTTTCGCCTCCCCGTTTTTCCACTATAGATTGTTTTTTCTGAATCATTTTATCTGTCAAGTAGTCGTATAGGTGTTTAGTTCGTCTAACGTGTTCTTTAACAAGCTGTTGGGTGAACTGTTTATTAAAATCTACGGCAAATGTACTATTTGAGTCGGTGTGTCCAAAAACAACTTCAAACGGGGTCAAATCTGTAGTAGTGTGTATCGTGTGATTATAAGACATCACTGCGTAAGTCATAACAGAGGCAGCATCAGTTATTTTCTGTTCGTATTTAGCTATTCTGTAAATTTCTGTGATTGTGGAATGGAATCTTTCGATTAATTCCATTGAATTCGGGTTATGTGGTGTACCAATATGTAGGTCGACCTTATAAAAAGAAAGCATTTCCTTCATTAGTGTATTGTTAAATTCCATCCCAGGATCAGAACTTATCCTGGCTGGAATACCGTATAAGGAGAAGTATTTTATTAATGCTCTAACAACTTCTGGGGTAGATCTATTGTTGATTTCTATTGCCTGACCTAATTTACTGAAGGCGTCAATAAGGGTAAGGAATATTGTTCCTTCTATCGTAAATGTGTCGATGAATATTTCCTGAAAAGGTTTCGTTTGCGTCTGTGTTAACTGTAATTCAGGCTTCAATGGTTTACGAGCATACTTCATCCTCTTACATACTTCACACGCGTTTATAATGCTTGCAACAGTCTGATCCATGTTGTTCCAAAAGAAGGTGCGCCTTAGACGTGTTAGCGTTTCTTTTATTCCTCTATGAGAATTCTTACCTGTATGGTACTTAACAACAATCTCACGTTGTTCATCTTCTTCCTCCACGTAAACAATGCGTTCAGTACACTCATAGAATTTAACGGAATCTTTCCTAAAAAGTGACGCTATTATCTTTGAAAACTGGTTGCGATGAACTTCACTTTCAAAATAAAAGAAATGTTTTACCTTAGGTTTTATGTATTCCAGAAGAAATTTTTTTATTAGTTCCGGATTGTTTTCTGGCAAGTGTACTTCTAAAATGTTTTGTTTTGGTCTAGATAAGTTCTTAACAGTAAGATCGTTTTTATTCCATGTGTAAATGAGTATTTGGTTTGGCTTAGTGTCTATAGCTTCTTGTAAAATAGGCATACATTCTGAATCTAAATCACGGGCTGAATGAACGGTATCAGTACTACTATTACTTCTTTCAGGAGCCGAATCTGTAGTGCTACCCACAGACGGAATGGAATAAGGGGATCGTCTACCTCCAGTTTCAATGCTCATAGTTTCGTCGGAATCAAGTATGTCTGCTACCGCGAGTGGTAGCCGTTTAGGTTCGTTGGTTTGTTGTTGGCGCCTACCTATGGCAGCTATTTCCTCAATGACTTCCTCTAATTCTCGTTGAATTTGTTTTTCTTTATCATCAACATTCACTTTCATTGATTCGTTATCACCGCTTAACGCATTTATTTTTATGCGGGATAACGCATCTGCGTTACTATTTTGCTTGCCATTCTTAAAAACAACGTCATAATCAAATTCTGACAAGCGTAGCTTCCATCTCGTTATTTTACTATTTGGTTCATTCATCGTTTTTAACCAGGCTAACGGTCGGTGGTCCGTGTATATGGTGAATTTCTTTCCATATAAATAGGGACGGAAATGCTTTACGGCCCAAATAATTGCCAACATTTCCTTCTCTATTGTGCTATAACGCGTCTCGGCCTCATTTAGAGTCCGGCTAGCATAAGCAACTGGTTTATCACTCCCAATTGGACCCTGTGAAAGTACCGCACCGATTGCAAAATTTGATGCATCTGTGGTTAAAACAAACGGCTTATCGAAATCTGGGAACTGTAATAGCGGGGCACTGGTTAATAATTCCTTACACCTTTCAAAAGCGTTTATATAATCTTTAGTGATTTCAATTTTATTTCGCTTTTTCAGACAGGAAGTTAATGGTTGAGTGACTTTAGCGAAGTCTTTGATGAACTTCCTATAGTACCCTACCAGTCCGAGAAAGCTTTTTATTTCTGTGGACGTTCGTGGGATTGGGAAATCCAGTACGGCTTGAACTTTATCATTGTTAGGCATAAGGCCATCTTTCGTGATAGTGTGCCCTAAGTACAAAACTTCCTTTCTGAGAAATTCGCATTTATCCAATGTGACTTTTAAATTGGTTTCTCTTAATCGATCGAAGATTTTGCGCAGTTTTGATATATGGTCCTGAAGACTTGCCGAATAAACAATTATATCATCCAGATAGACCATGCAGTGCAGGCCTTGGAGACCTCGTAGTATGTTATCCATGGCCCTTTGGAACGTAGCTGGCGCCGTTTTTAACCCAAAGGGCATGCGGAGAAATTCAAAATGTCCCGATTGCGTGGTAAATGCCGATTTATCCCTGTCCGCGGGGTTAATTTCTATTTGGTGGTAGCCAGAAGCGAGATCGATTGTGCTAAAATATGTGGACTTACCTAATTTATCGAAAAGGTCTGTAATATTTGGCAATGGATACTTATCATCTGTAGTAATTTCGTTTAAACGCCGGTAATCAATGACCATTCTAAACTTTCTTTCACCTGATGCGTCAGATTTTTTGGGTACCAGATGAACTGGCGCGCTCCATGGTGAGTGAGACTCCTGTATGACATTGTCTTTAAGTAGTTTGTCCACTTGGTTTAGTATTTCTTCATTTTGTGAATGTGGATGTCGATATGGCCGAATGTATATAGGATTTTCATTCACCGTACGAATGTTATGCTTCACCTGATTGGTGAAGGAAAGGGGAATTTTGTCGCAGTAAAATATATCGCGATACTCATAACATAATTTGGAAATACTTTCATACTCTTCTTCATTCGTGTGTTCCAGCCTCAATTTTGACAAGTTCTCTTTCAACATAGCATCAACCTCACAGTTATCATTCACAGCATTCACCTCGCACTTAACATTATCAAACACTGTCACATCAAACGGTTTTGTAAAATTAATAGTAGCCTTGTTGTCTGAAATATTCTGTATGATTGTGGTAGCAAAGAAATTATTACATTTAACGAGGGCGGCTGGCATACGTACTCCCTCCCTAAACTCCATATAATCCAAGATGGCCTCCCCGTTTTGGTAATTGGTAGGTATTTTTACCCTTGTCTCAGATCTTGGTTCTATCGAAACCTCGTAAGGGGGGTTGTAGAGTATGGGTATCATAGCATTAGGTGTAAGTAAAACTTGATTTCCCATATCCACGTTAGCTGCTAGTTTCTTAAGCAGATCGGATCCTATAAGCCCATCGTATCTACTGTCGACGTCATACACAAAGAACTTGTGAGCAAGTGTACTTTTAAAAGTCTTCAATAGTGGAATACATATTACCTCGTCATGAATACTTTGTGCGTGGGTACTAATAACCGTGAAAGGTTCGTGTTGCTTATAGTCATTGAAAAACTCATTAACTTTGGTTGGGCTAATAAATGATCTACTACTTCCTGTGTCGATAAGGAATTTTGAATTAATTTCTGGGATTTCTATATGAGGGAGTTTTAAAATGCTATCACAATAATTAAGGCTTATCATTTCCCCATACTGTCGGAGGCCTGTGTCTGAAAATTTTCCGCGGGACCGTTTTGGTCGTTTGCAACATATTCCGGGTTTTCTGGAATATTGCAATCAGTATAATAGTTCTCTGGATAATCACAAGGTTCCGGCTCATAACAATTCTCGTCATAGTTGTTGGGATAATTCTCGTACGGAGTCGGCTCCTCGGAATAAAACAGGTCGTTAGTGAGCATATTTTGCCTCACAGGTGCTGTGCGCATAGAAACATCGTTTTCGTATTTAAATTTAGGTGCTTGTTGATGTTGCATACCGAATTTAAATTGATTGGCATTTGGTTGTGGTTGTTGAGGGACACCAAATCTGAAACCTTGATTCTGTGGTATGCCAAACCTAAAACCACCATGCTGGAATGGCGGGCGTGGCTGCGGTATCTGACCCTGACCAAAGTTTCGCTGTTGCACATTTGGTGATATCCCAAACCGGTAACCTTGAGGAGGTGCAAATCTATTTGGCTGGACAAAATTTGGCTTAAACCCGAATGAATTTTGATTTTGTGGTATGCCAAATTTAAAATTATTTTGGTTGGGGGCTTGGTTAAACGCGGGCCTATAATCATTTAGAGGTCGCAGATTAGTTTGTGAGTTCTGTTGGGGTACTAGTGTTGGCTTCAATTTGGAATGTCTTGCATTGTACTGCTGAAGGAAGTTAACTTCCTCGGTAACTACGCTTAACGCACTTTCAAGGCTAGTGCAACCCTTCAATCGTACAATACGAATCATGTCTTCGGGGAGGTTATACAAGAATACGTTCAGAGCTGTGTTATTATAAATTATCATTTTTGCTGCTTTAATTCCTTCGTCACTGATTCTATTTACTTTTGCCATCAAAGAACTTCTAACATTTTGTATCGTATGGCAAAACTGTATGTAGGATTCACTTGGTTTAATTTTCAAGCTCTCCAGCTCGATTGCAATGCACTCTTCTGACCTTGGATCACCGAAATGTTGAGTCAAAATTTCTTTTAAATCATTCCAAGTTGTTAAATTATTATGTTCGCTCAGTAAGGTGGCAGCTCTACCCGTAAGTCTACTTGTCACAGAATGGAACACGTATAAATTCTGTGTTGCATTATCTTCGGTTTCAAAGCCTCTTACTACGTAATCACCTTTGGTGATGAATAAATTCAAAAGTTTCTCATCACCATCATACATAGGAATGATACATAAAAGCTCTCGTGGAATTACTTTAATTTCTTTTTTCTCCATTTTTACTTAGTTTGAATTGATTTCGGTGATAACTAAACTTTTAAACTTATTTAAAACAATTACACAATACTAATTTAATTGATTGCGATAATCAGCTTAACTTAATTATATACACTAAGCAACTACGAATGTACGATACTTGACTCAAACAAAATCAGATAGACGTAATTACTTAGGCCGACAATTTTGGGTCGGAAATATGTAGGAGAGATAGGGTATAATGAACACAGGTGTGAAGAGGTTTACTCACAAGGTGCTCAATCCCATATCCACCCAACTCGAGTCTGTCCTGGATCTTGTTTCAGGGTTCGATGCACCAAAACGCTCACCGATTGAACTGTTTTTAGTACACTCACGTCGCGGGAGAGTAATTTATTTGATTCGAGGATACCCGACTTTCACTGCACAGTACTTGGCGCGAATAACCGATTTTTAGGTCTTATAGCGACAACCCGGCAGCAGGAGAACGGATATCCTACCGGCTGCGCCACTTAAATTGCGACGGACCCAAAGGACGTTTTTAAAAAACGCAAAATTTAATTAATATTAAAGATGTATTACTTCAAAGAATGATCAGTACAGACTGGCTTAATTCTAAACACCTTAGTGCCTTCTTACTGCTACCTAAATGTCGAGTCGACATCTAGATATGGACATAGTTAGTATGGGAACAATAATGCATAATGCATGGGAACCAGACTGTGTGGGCGGCCAGACGCTATGCGCTGATAAGGATGGTGCTCGAGTGCATAACTAGGTAGTTTGGCAAGCAATAGCTCGGGAAAAAAGCCAAACATTAGATAAAACAAAAAAAATGAAAACCAAGAGCCAAAAACTTTTCCTGTTGTAATAAAAAGGTATCTCGCGGCACGCCGTTCACGCGACAGAGAGATTCGTCGCTGGTCTTCATATCTCTCAATGACCGCATTTCATTCTGCCTTTCTAAAGCGTAGCTACAACCGCCGTTTCGCGTACTTCTATGAGACCATATTTGTTGCTCTCTTTTGATCGTTTTGTTTCAGAAAATGACTTCTTCTTTACCTTGGTTAGTGCAGAGGCTTCTGCACTTATGCCTGTCGTCTTTTCTTTGTCGACATGGGGTGTCGCTAACATACGTTTCAGGCCAATCATTTCAACCAAAAAGCGACGCTAAACTAATAAAAAGTGAAACAGACCAAACGAAAGCTATTATGAAATAGACACTCCTTTGGTTGCTCTGAGCGTAGTATATGGTAAATCCCATTTATACAATCATAGGATTTAACGCCGATTGAGCATAACATGCCCATATTATGACGTTAAATAGGTAGTTTGGCAAGCAATATCTCAAGAAAAAACAGACATTTGATAAAACAAAAAAATGGAAACGAAGAGCCAAAAACTTTTCCTGTTGTAATAAAAAGGTATCTCGCGGCATGCCGTTCATGCGTCAGAGAAATTCGTCGCTTCTCTTCATATCTCTCAATAACCGCATTCTTTCTGCCTTTCTGAAGCGTAGCTACAATCGCCGTTTCGCGTTCTTCTATGAGACAATCTTTGTTGGTCTCTTTAGATCGTTTTGTTTCAGAAGATGACTTCTTCTTTACCTTGGTTAGTGCAGAGGCTTCTGCACTTATGCCTGTCGTCTTTTCTTCGTCGCCAAGTAAATAGTGTAGTACAATATTACCATACTAATAAATGGAAAACAAAATGATACCAAAGAATAGGTTATCACAAAGCTGGTTTTGAAATAAAGATGACATGGGGTGTCGCTAACATACGTTTCAGGCCAATCATTTCAACCAAAAAGTGACGCTAAGCTAATAAAAAGTGAAACAGACAGAAATAGACACTCCTTTGGTTGCTCTGAGCGTAGTATATGGTAAATCCCATTTATACAATCATAGGATTTAACGCCGATTGAGCATAACATGCCCATATTATGACGTTAAATAGGTAGTTTGGCAAGCGATAGCTCGGGAAAAAAGCCAGACATTGGATAAAACAAAAAAAATGGAACAAAGAGCCAAAAACTTTTCCTGTTGTAATAAAAAGGTATCTCGCGGCATGCCGTTCACGCGTCAGAGAAATTCGTCGCTTCTCTTCATATCTCTCAATGACCGCATTCTTTCTGCCTTTCTGAAGCGTAGCTACAATCGCCGTTTCGCGTTCTTCTATGAGACAATCTTTGTTGGTCTCTTTTGATCGTTTTGTTTCAGAAGATGACTTCTTCTTTACCTTGGTTAGTGCAGAGGCTTCTGCACTTACCAACTCTTGGTCATCATGGTCGTCTACTTTAGGATTGGATTTATACTGACCACTAGACAACGTCCTCATTTCGATAGCCTAACGGCCCCGCCGTCTCTATTTCGTCGCTAAGTAAATTGTGTAGTACAATATTACCATACTTATAAATGGAAGATGACATGGGGTGTTGCTAACATACGTTTCAGGTCAATCATTCCAACCAAAAAGCGACGCTAAACTAATAAAAAGTGAAACAGACCAAACGAAAGCTATTATGAAATAAACACTCCTTTGGTTGCTCTGAGCGTAGTATATGGTAAATCCCATTTATACAATCATAGGATTTAACGCCGATTGAGCATAACATGCCCATATTATGAGGCTAAATAGGTAGTTTGGCAAGCAATAGCTCGGGAAAAAAGCCAAACATTGGATAAAACAAAAAAAATGAAAACCAAGAGCCAAAAACTTTTCCTGTTGTAATAAAAAGGTATCTCGCGGCACGCCGTTCACGCGACAGAGAGATTCGTCGCTTGTCTTCATATCTCTCAATGACCGCATTTCATTCTGCCTTTCTGAAGCGTAGCTTCAACCGCCGTTTCGTGTACTTCTATGAGACCATATTTGTTGCTCTCTTTTGATCGGTTTGTTTCAGAAGATGACTTCTTCTTTACCTTGGTTAGTGCAGAGGCTTCTGCACTTATGCCTGTCGTCTTTTCTTCGTCGTCAAGTAAATAGTGTAGTACAATATTACCATACTAATAAATGGAAAATAAAATGATACCAAAGAATAGGTTATCACAAAGCTGGTTTTGAAATTAAGATGACATGGAGTGTTGCTAACATACGTTTCAGGCCAATAATTCCAACCAAAAAGCGACGCTAAACTGTAAATCTCATTTAAACAATCATAGAATTTAACGCCGATTGAGCATAACATGCCCATATTATGAGGTTAAATAGGTAGTTTGGCAAGCAATAGCTCGGTAAAAAAGCCAGACATTGGATAGAACAAAAAAAATGAAAACCAAGAGCCAAAAAGTTTTTCTGTTGTAATAAAAAGGTATCTCGCGGCACGCCGTTCACGCGTCAGCGAAATTCGTCGCTTCTCTTCATATCTCTCAATGACCGCATTCTTTCTGCCTTTCTGAAGCGTAGCTACAATCGCCGTTTCGCGTTCTTCTATGAGACAATCTTTGTTGGTCTCTTTAGATCGTTTTGTTTCAGAAGATGACTTCTTCTTTACCTTGGTTAGTGCAGAGGCTTCTGCACTTATGCCTGTCGTCTTGTCTTCGTCGTCAAGTAAATAGTGTAGTACAATATTACCATACTTTTTTTTTTATGTTATTGTGTCGGAACTAGCCCGAGGCCCACCTGATGTTAAGTGGACTAACCTCTGCCTATAACAGACGCATTTCGTCAACGACGAATTGCACTGTGCCCGTCACACTGAGACGTCCAGTTGTTAGGTCTCATTAGCCTGTGATTTTTCTGGCTCTCAAGGACTGCTGCCGGAACACACCGTTAGGTGCTTGGCGACAGATTTTCTACTTGAGGGTGGTTGCCAGCCAGGCGGGCATTCGCAAAATGCCCTTCCACCATGCGGTGAAGCTCAAGCTCTGGGCGGGATTCGAACCATGGACCTGCTGCGCGGCAGTCCATAGCCAATGCCACTGAGCCATCACTGCTTCTAACATACAAATAAATGGAAAATAAAATGATACCAAAGAATAGGTTATCACAAAGCTGGTTTTGAAATTAAGATGACATGGGGTGTCGCTAACATACGTTTCAGGCCAATCATTTCAACCAAAAAGCGACGCTAAACTAATAAAAAGTGAAACAGACCAAACGAAAGCTATTATGAAATAGACACTCCTTTGGTTGCTCTGAGCGTAGTATATGGTAAATCCCATTTATACAATCATAGGATTTAACGCCGATTGAGCATAACATGCCCATATTATGACGTTAAATAGGTAGTTTGGTTTTTTTAATAGCTCGGGAAAAAACAGACATTGGATAAAACAAAAAAATTGAAACCAAGAGCCAAAAACTTTTCCTGTTGTAATAAAAAGGTATCTCGCGGCATGCCGTTCACGCGTCAGAGAAATTCGTCGCTTCTCTTCATATCTCTCAATGACCGCATTCTTTCTGCCTTTCTGAAGCGTAGCTACAATCGCCGTTTCGCGTTCTTCAATGAGACAATCTTTGTTGGTCTCTTTTGATCGTTTTGTTTCAGAAGATGACTTCTTCTTTACCTTGGTTAGTGCAGAGGCTTCTGCACTTACCAACTCTTGGTCATCATGGTCGTCTACTTTAGGATTGGATTTATACTGACCACTAGACAACGTCCTCATTTCGATAGCCTAACGGCCCCGCCGTCTCTATTTCGTCGCCAAGTAAATTGTGTAGTACAATATTACCATACTTATAAATGGAAGATGACATGGGGTGTTGCTAACATACGTTTCAGGCCAATCATTTCAACCAAAAAGCGACGCTAAACTAATAAAAAGTGAAACAGACCAAACGAAAGCTATTATGAAATAGACACTCCTTTGGTTGCTCTGAGCGTAGTATATGGTAAATCCCATTTATACAATCATAGGATTTAACGCCGATTGAGCATAACATGCCCATATTATGACGTTAAATAGGTAGTTTGGCAAGCGATAGCTCGGGAAAAAAGCCAGACATTGGAATAAACAAAAAAAATGGAACAAAGAGCCAAAAACTTTTCCTGTTGTAATAAAAAGGTATCTCGCGGCATGCCGTTCACGCGTCAGAGAAATTCGTCGCTTCTCTTCATATCTCTCAATGACCGCATTCTTTCTGCCTTTCTGAAGCGTAGCTACAATCGCCGTTTCGCGTTCTTCTATGAGACAATCTTTGTTGGTCTCTTTTGATCGTTTTGTTTCAGAAGATTACTTCTTCTTTACCTTGGTTAGTGCAGAGGCTTCTGCACTTATGCCTGTCGTCTTTTCTTCGTCGTCAAGTAAATAGTGTAGTACAATATTACCATACTAATAAATGGAAAATAAAATGATACCAAAGAATAGGTTATCACAAAGCTGGTTTTGAAATTAAGATGACATGGGGTGTCGCTAACATACGTTTCAGGCCAATCATTCCAACCAAAACGCGACGCTTAAGTAATAAAAAGTGAAACAGACTAAACGAAAGCTATCATGAAATAGACACTCCTTTGGTTGCTCTGAGCGTAGTATATGGTAAATCCCATTTATACAAGCATAGGATTTAACGCCGATTGAGCATAACATGCCCATATTATGACGTTAAATAGGTAGTTTGGCAAGCAATAGCTCGGGAAAAAACAGACATTGGATAAAACAAAAAAAATGGAAACCAAGAGCCAAAAACTTTTCCTGTTGTAATAAAAAGGTATCTCGCGGCATGCCGTTCACGCGTCTGAGAAATTCGTCGCTTTTCTTCGTATCTCTCAATGATAAATTATTTGAAAATTGGCTCACTATTTATTGAAATATTTGTTCATATTCACTTGATTGGCTTTAAGCTTAAGATTTAAACAACTGGTATAATGTTACATTCTAATTTCGTTTAAGAAATACTCTGTGGTTCTTAAGATGAAAATAAGTATTGGTTTAATTATCTATGTGTATATTTTATCTGTGGTGTGAATTTTATACTGTACCTAATATTGTATAATGTGAGACTGTGATTAAGCATCATATATGGATTATCATGATCACTGGAATCATTATTTGATAATATTTTTACTACAAGTATATTTTATTAGTAGTATAACTGATCATGTGACAAGATACTTGTAAAGATACTTATTTAAAATAGTATATATTATGTACTTTATATCTATGTGTAAAATCATTGATGATTTTATTATACTTATTGCCAGATGTATAGAGCTTGAAATCACATAATTGTCAATTTAAAAGAGTACTGTGTTTGTGACGGTAGTCGCTTCGTCACCTTGTTTGTTCCTTCCTATAAAAGGGGTAGTGTAAAGCGAGTAGATTCACTTTCTGTCGGACCGCCGTGCCGAACAGACCTCCAGTGGTGTTTATATAGTCTTTGACGACGAAGTGCTGCTTGATTCAGTTTCGGTCGGACCGCCGTGCCGAGCAGAGCTCCGGGGGTGTCTAAATATATTTGGAAAGTAGTCTTTAGTGACGAAGTGCTGCCCGATCAAGATGTTGTGAAGTTAAGTAATTTATTATTATCTTTTCTGATATTACATAACGACAAACCTCGTTTAAATGTAATGGTCCTTTTGGAACATTACATGGTTTGTTAAAAAGGTTATGACAATTATATATTGAATAAGAAAATATCTGGTTATGTAAACAATGACTTTATATGTTAATTAATAGTTGATAATCCAGTGAAAGTGTAAATAAAGTGTATATAGTAAGTATGTAACACATTGTTAAAAGACATATAAAAGAATGGCCCCGAGTTTCTTGCCCGTTCTTCTCGCAGTGGCTCTATACAATTTTGTTTGCTGAACGTGGCATTACAATGTAGAATCATTCAATATTAAAATTTCATCAAATTGAATAAATGGTTTTGACTATTGACTTTGTTGTTTAAATCCAACTAACAACCGCATTCATTCTGCCTTTCTGAAGCGTCGCCACAATCGCCGTTTCGCGTTCTTCTATGAGACAATCTTTGTTGGTCTCTTTTGATCGTTTTGTTTCAGAAGATGACTTCTTCTTTACCTTGGTTAGTGCAGAGGCTTCTGCACTTATGCCTGTCGTCTTTTCTTCGTCGTCAAGTAAATAGTGTAGTACAATATTACCATACTAATAAATGGAAAACAAAATGATACCAAAGAATAGGTTATCACAAAGCTGGTTTTGAAATTAAGATGACATGGGGTGTCGCTAACATACGTTTCAGGCCAATCATTTCAACCAAAAAGTGACGCTAAGCTAATAAAAAGTGAAACAGACAGAAATAGACACTCCTTTGGTTGCTCTGAGCGTAGTATATGGTAAATCCCATTTATACAATCATAGGATTTAACGCCGATTGAGCATAACATGCCCATATTATGAGGTTAAATAGGTAGTTTGGCAAGCAATAGCTCGGGAAAAAAGCCAGACATTTGATAAAACATAAAAAATGGAAACCAAGATTCAAAAACTTTTCCTGTTGTAATAAAAAGGTATCTCGCGGCATGCCGTTCACGCGTCAGCGAAATTCGTCGCTTCTCTTCATATCTCTCAATGACCGCATTATTTCTGCCTTTCTGAAGCGAAGCTACAATCGCCGTTTCGCGTTCTTCTATGAGACAATCTTTGTTGGTCTCTTTAGATCGTTTTGTTTCAAAAGATGACTTCTTCTTTACCTTGGTTAGTGCAGAGGCTTCTGCACTTATGCCTGTCGTCTTTTCTTCGTCGACATGGGGTGTCGCTAACATACGTTTCAGGCCAATCATTTCAACCAAAAAGCGACGCTAAACTAATAAAAAGTGAAACAGACCAAACGAAAGCTATTATGACATAGACACTCCTTTGGTTGCTCTGAGCGTAGTATATGGTAAATCCGATTTATACAATCATAGGATTTAACGCCGATTGAGCATAACATGCCCATATTATGACGTTAAATAGGTAGTTTGGCAAGCGATAGCTCGGGAAAAAAGCCAGACATTGGATAAAACAAAAAAAATGGAACAAAGAGCCAAAAACTTTTCCTGTTGTAATAAAAAGGTATCTCGCGGCATGCCGTTCACGCGTCAGAGAAATTCGTCGCTTCTCTTCATATCTCTCAATGACCGCATTCTTTCTGCCTTTCTGAAGCGTAGCTACAATCGCCGTTTCGCGTTCTTCTATGAGACAATCTTTGTTGGTCTCTTTTGATCGTTTTGTTTCAGAAGATGACTTCTTCTTTACCTTGGTTAGTGCAGAGGCTTCTGCACTTACCAACTCTTGGTCATCATGGTCGTCTACTTTAGGATTGGATTTATACTGACCACTAGACAACGTCCTCATTTCGATAGCCTAACGGCCCCGCCGTCTCTATTTCGTCGCCAAGTAAATTGTGTAGTACAATATTACCATACTTATAAATGGAAGATGACATGGGGTGTTGCTAACATACGTTTCAGGTCAATCATTCCAACCAAAAAGCGACGCTAAAGTAATAAAAAGTGAAACAGACTAAACGAAAGCTATCATGAAATAGACACTCCTTTGGTTGCTCTGAGCGTAGTATATGGTAAATCCCATTTATACAATCATAGGATTTAACGCCGATTGAGCATAACATGCCCATATTATGAGGTTAAATAGGTAGTTTGGCAAGCAATAGCTCGGGAAAAAAGCCAAACATTAGATAAAACAAAAAAAATGAAAACCAAGAGCCAAAAACTTTTCCTGTTGTAATAAAAAGGTATCTCGCGGCACGCCGTTCACGCGACAGAGAGATTCGTCGCTTGTCTTCATATCTCTCAATGACCGCATTTCATTCTGCCTTTCTAAAGCGTAGCTACAACCGCCGTTTCGCGTACTTCTATGAGACCATATTTGTTGCTCTCTTTTGATCGTTTTGTTTCAGAAAATGACTTCTTCTTTACCTTGGTTAGTGCAGAGGCTTCTGCACTTATGCCGTATGAGCGTAGTATATGGTAAATCCCATTTATACAAGCATAGGATTTAACGCCGATTGAGCATAACATGCCCATATTATGACGTTAAATAGGTAGTTTGGCAAGCAATAGCTCGGGAAAAAACAGACATTGGATAAAACAAAAAAAATGGAAACCAAGAGCCAAAAACTTTTCCTGTTGTAATAAAAAGGTATCTCGCGGCATGCCGTTCACGCGTCTGAGAAATTCGTCGCTTTTCTTCGTATCTCTCAATGATAAATTATTTGAAAATTGGCTCACTATTTATTGAAATATTTGTTCATATTCACTTGATTGGCTTTAAGCTTAAGATTTAAACAACTGGTATAATGTTACATTCTAATTTCGTTTAAGAAATACTCTGTGGTTCTTAAGATGAAAATAAGTATTGGTTTAATTATCTATGTGTATATTTTATCTGTGGTGTGAATTTTATACTGTACCTAATATTGTATAATGTGAGACTGTGATTAAGCATCATATATGGATTATCATGATCACTGGAATCATTATTTGATAATATTTTTACTACAAGTATATTTTATTAGTAGTATAACTGATCATGTGACAAGATACTTGTAAAGATACTTATTTAAAATAGTATATATTATGTACTTTATATCTATGTGTAAAATCATTGATGATTTTATTATACTTATTGCCAGATGTATAGAGCTTGAAATCACATAATTGTCAATTTAAAAGAGTACTGTGTTTGTGACGGTAGTCGCTTCGTCACCTTGTTTGTTCCTTCCTATAAAAGGGGTAGTGTAAAGCGAGTAGATTCACTTTCTGTCGGACCGCCGTGCCGAACAGACCTCCAGTGGTGTTTATATAGTCTTTGACGACGAAGTGCTGCTTGATTCAGTTTCGGTCGGACCGCCGTGCCGAGCAGAGCTCCGGGGGTGTCTAAATATATTTGGAAAGTAGTCTTTAGTGACGAAGTGCTGCCCGATCAAGATGTTGTGAAGTTAAGTAATTTATTATTATCTTTTCTGATATTACATAACGACAAACCTCGTTTAAATGTAATGGTCCTTTTGGAACATTACATGGTTTGTTAAAAAGGTTATGACAATTATATATTGAATAAGAAAATATCTGGTTATGTAAACAATGACTTTATATGTTAATTAATAGTTGATAATCCAGTGAAAGTGTAAATAAAGTGTATATAGTAAGTATGTAACACATTGTTAAAAGACATATAAAAGAATGGCCCCGAGTTTCTTGCCCGTTCTTCTCGCAGTGGCTCTATACAATTTTGTTTGCTGAACGTGGCATTACAATGTAGAATCATTCAATATTAAAATTTCATCAAATTGAATAAATGGTTTTGACTATTGACTTTGTTGTTTAAATCCAACTAACAACCGCATTCATTCTGCCTTTCTGAAGCGTCGCCACAATCGCCGTTTCGCGTTCTTCTATGAGACAATCTTTGTTGGTCTCTTTTGATCGTTTTGTTTCAGAAGATGACTTCTTCTTTACCTTGGTTAGTGCAGAGGCTTCTGCACTTATGCCTGTCGTCTTTTCTTCGTCGTCAAGTAAATAGTGTAGTACAATATTACCATACTAATAAATGGAAAACAAAATGATACCAAAGAATAGGTTATCACAAAGCTGGTTTTGAAATTAAGATGACATGGGGTGTCGCTAACATACGTTTCAGGCCAATCATTTCAACCAAAAAGTGACGCTAAGCTAATAAAAAGTGAAACAGACAGAAATAGACACTCCTTTGGTTGCTCTGAGCGTAGTATATGGTAAATCCCATTTATACAATCATAGGATTTAACGCCGATTGAGCATAACATGCCCATATTATGAGGTTAAATAGGTAGTTTGGCAAGCAATAGCTCGGGAAAAAAGCCAGACATTTGATAAAACATAAAAAATGGAAACCAAGATTCAAAAACTTTTCCTGTTGTAATAAAAAGGTATCTCGCGGCATGCCGTTCACGCGTCAGCGAAATTCGTCGCTTCTCTTCATATCTCTCAATGACCGCATTATTTCTGCCTTTCTGAAGCGAAGCTACAATCGCCGTTTCGCGTTCTTCTATGAGACAATCTTTGTTGGTCTCTTTAGATCGTTTTGTTTCAAAAGATGACTTCTTCTTTACCTTGGTTAGTGCAGAGGCTTCTGCACTTATGCCTGTCGTCTTTTCTTCGTCGACATGGGGTGTCGCTAACATACGTTTCAGGCCAATCATTTCAACCAAAAAGCGACGCTAAACTAATAAAAAGTGAAACAGACCAAACGAAAGCTATTATGACATAGACACTCCTTTGGTTGCTCTGAGCGTAGTATATGGTAAATCCGATTTATACAATCATAGGATTTAACGCCGATTGAGCATAACATGCCCATATTATGACGTTAAATAGGTAGTTTGGCAAGCGATAGCTCGGGAAAAAAGCCAGACATTGGATAAAACAAAAAAAATGGAACAAAGAGCCAAAAACTTTTCCTGTTGTAATAAAAAGGTATCTCGCGGCATGCCGTTCACGCGTCAGAGAAATTCGTCGCTTCTCTTCATATCTCTCAATGACCGCATTCTTTCTGCCTTTCTGAAGCGTAGCTACAATCGCCGTTTCGCGTTCTTCTATGAGACAATCTTTGTTGGTCTCTTTTGATCGTTTTGTTTCAGAAGATGACTTCTTCTTTACCTTGGTTAGTGCAGAGGCTTCTGCACTTACCAACTCTTGGTCATCATGGTCGTCTACTTTAGGATTGGATTTATACTGACCACTAGACAACGTCCTCATTTCGATAGCCTAACGGCCCCGCCGTCTCTATTTCGTCGCCAAGTAAATTGTGTAGTACAATATTACCATACTTATAAATGGAAGATGACATGGGGTGTTGCTAACATACGTTTCAGGTCAATCATTCCAACCAAAAAGCGACGCTAAAGTAATAAAAAGTGAAACAGACTAAACGAAAGCTATCATGAAATAGACACTCCTTTGGTTGCTCTGAGCGTAGTATATGGTAAATCCCATTTATACAATCATAGGATTTAACGCCGATTGAGCATAACATGCCCATATTATGAGGTTAAATAGGTAGTTTGGCAAGCAATAGCTCGGGAAAAAAGCCAAACATTAGATAAAACAAAAAAAATGAAAACCAAGAGCCAAAAACTTTTCCTGTTGTAATAAAAAGGTATCTCGCGGCACGCCGTTCACGCGACAGAGAGATTCGTCGCTTGTCTTCATATCTCTCAATGACCGCATTTCATTCTGCCTTTCTAAAGCGTAGCTACAACCGCCGTTTCGCGTACTTCTATGAGACCATATTTGTTGCTCTCTTTTGATCGTTTTGTTTCAGAAAATGACTTCTTCTTTACCTTGGTTAGTGCAGAGGCTTCTGCACTTATGCCTGTCGTCTTTTCTTTGTCGACATGGGGTGTCGCTAACATACGTTTCAGGCCAATCATTTCAACCAAAAAGCGACGCTAAACTAATAAAAAGTGAAACAGACCAAACGAAAGCTATTATGAAATAGACACTCCTTTGGTTGCTCTGAGCGTAGTATATGGTAAATCCCATTTATACAATCATAGGATTTAACGCCGATTGAGCATAACATGCCCATATTATGACGTTAAATAGGTAGTTTGGCAAGCAATATCTCAAGAAAAAACAGACATTTGATAAAACAAAAAAATGGAAA
Organism: Plagodis pulveraria; assembly: GCA_963890685.1. NCBI lineage: Eukaryota > Metazoa > Arthropoda > Insecta > Lepidoptera > Geometridae > Plagodis > Plagodis pulveraria. Next base: position 24,759,985 of record OY982967.1, read on the forward strand.
CGAAGAGCCAAAAGGTTTTCCTGTTGTAATAAAAAGGTATCTCGCGGCATGCCGTTCATGCGTCAGAGAAATTCGTCGCTTCTCTTCATATCTCTCAATAACCGCATTCTTTCTGCCTTTCTGAAGCGTAGCTACAATCGCCGTTTCGCGTTCTTCTATGAGACAATCTTTGTTGGTCTCTTTAGATCGTTTTGTTTCAGAAGATGACTTCTTCTTTACCTTGGTTAGTGCAGAGGCTTCTGCACTTATGCCTGTCGTCTTTTCTTCGTCGCCAAGTAAATAGTGTAGTACAATATTACCATACTAATAAATGGAAAACAAAATGATACCAAAGAATAGGTTATCACAAAGCTGGTTTTGAAATAAAGATGACATGGGGTGTCGCTAACATACGTTTCAGGCCAATCATTTCAACCAAAAAGTGACGCTAAGCTAATAAAAAGTGAAACAGACAGAAATAGACACTCCTTTGGTTGCTCTGAGCGTAGTATATGGTAAATCCCATTTATACAATCATAGGATTTAACGCCGATTGAGCATAACATGCCCATATTATGACGTTAAATAGGTAGTTTGGCAAGCGATAGCTCGGGAAAAAAGCCAGACATTGGATAAAACAATAAAAATGGAACAAAGAGCCAAAAACTTTTCCTGTTGTAATAAAAAGGTATCTCGCGGCATGCCGTTCACGCGTCAGAGAAATTCGTCGCTTCTCTTCATATCTCTCAATGACCGCATTCTTTCTGCCTTTCTGAAGCGTAGCTACAATCGCCGTTTCGCGTTCTTCTATGAGACAATCTTTGTTGGTCTCTTTTGATCGTTTTGTTTCAGAAGATGACTTCTTCTTTACCTTGGTTAGTGCAGAGGCTTCTGCACTTACCAACTCTTGGTCATCATGGTCGTCTACTTTAGGATTGGATTTATACTGACCACTAGACAACGTCCTCATTTCGATAGCCTAACGGCCCCGCCGTCTCTATTTCGTCGCTAAGTAAATTGTGTAGTACAATATTACCATACTTATAAATGGAAGATGACATGGGGTGTTGCTAACATACGTTTCAGGTCAATCATTCCAACCAAAAAGCGACGCTAAACTAATAAAAAGTGAAACAGACCAAACGAAAGCTATTATGAAATAGACACTCCTTTGGTTGCTCTGAGCGTAGTATATGGTAAATCCCATTTATACAATCATAGGATTTAACGCCGATTGAGCATAACATGCCCATATTATGAGGCTAAATAGGTAGTTTGGCAAGCAATAGCTCGGGAAAAAAGCCAAACATTGGATAAAACAAAAAAAATGAAAACCAAGAGCCAAAAACTTTTCCTGTTGTAATAAAAAGGTATCTCGCGGCACGCCGTTCACGCGACAGAGAGATTCGTCGCTTGTCTTCATATCTCTCAATGACCGCATTTCATTCTGCCTTTCTGAAGCGTAGCTTCAACCGCCGTTTCGTGTACTTCTATGAGACCATATTTGTTGCTCTCTTTTGATCGGTTTGTTTCAGAAGATGACTTCTTCTTTACCTTGGTTAGTGCAGAGGCTTCTGCACATATGCCTGTCGTCTTTTCTTCGTCGTCAAGTAAATAGTGTAGTACAATATTACCATACTAATAAATGGAAAATAAAATGATACCAAAGAATAGGTTATCACAAAGCTGGTTTTGAAATTAAGATGACATGGAGTGTTGCTAACATACGTTTCAGGCCAATAATTCCAACCAAAAAGCGACGCTAAACTGTAAATCTCATTTAAACAATCATAGGATTTAACGCCGATTGAGCATAACATGCCCATATTATGAGGTTAAATAGGTAGTTTGGCAAGCAATAGCTCGGTAAAAAAGCCAGACTTTGGATAGAACAAAAAAAATGAAAACCAAGAGCCAAAAAGTTTTTCTGTTGTAATAAAAAGGTATCTCGCGGCACGCCGTTCACGCGTCAGCGAAATTCGTCGCTTCTCTTCATATCTCTCAATGACCGCATTCTTTCTGCCTTTCTGAAGCGTAGCTACAATCGCCGTTTCGCGTTCTTCTATGAGACAATCTTTGTTGGTCTCTTTAGATCGTTTTGTTTCAGAAGATGACTTCTTCTTTACCTTGGTTAGTGCAGAGGCTTCTGCACTTATGCCTGTCGTCTTGTCTTCGTCGTCAAGTAAATAGTGTAGTACAATATTACCATACTTTTTTTTTTATGTTATTGTGTCGGAACTAGCCCGAGGCCCACCTGATGTTAAGTGGACTAACCTCTGCCTATAACAGACGCATTTCGTCAACGACGAATTGCACTGTGCCCGTCACACTGAGACGTCCAGTTGTTAGGTCTCATTAGCCTGTAATTTTTCTGGCTCTCAAGGACTGCTGCCGGAACACACCGTTAGGTGCTTGGCGACAGATTTTCTACTTGAGGGTGGTTGCCAGCCAGGCGGGCATTCGCAAAATGCCCTTCCACCATGCGGTGAAGCTCAAGCTCTGGGCGGGATTCGAACCATGGACCTGCTGCGCGGCAGTCCATAGCCAATGCCACTGAGCCATCACTGCTTCTAACATACAAATAAATGGAAAATAAAATGATACCAAAGAATAGGTTATCACAAAGCTGGTTTTGAAATTAAGATGACATGGGGTGTCGCTAACATACGTTTCAGGCCAATCATTTCAACCAAAAAGCGACGCTAAACTAATAAAAAGTGAAACAGACCAAACGAAAGCTATTATGAAATAGACACTCCTTTGGTTGCTCTGAGCGTAGTATATGGTAAATCCCATTTATACAATCATAGAATTTAACGCCGATTGAGCATAACATGCCCATATTATGACGTTAAATAGGTAGTTTGGCAAGCAATAGCTCGGGAAAAAACAGACATTGGCTAAAACAAAAAAATTGAAACCAAGAGCCAAAAACTTTTCCTGTTGTAATAAAAAGGTATCTCGCGGCATGCCGTTCACGCGTCAGAGAAATTCGTCGCTTCTCTTCATATCTCTCAATGACCGCATTCTTTCTGCCTTTCTGAAGCGTAGCTACAATCGCCGTTTCGCGTTCTTCAATGAGACAATCTTTGTTGGTCTCTTTTGATCGTTTTGTTTCAGAAGATGACTTCTTCTTTACCTTGGTTAGTGCAGAGGCTTCTGCACTTACCAACTCTTGGTCATCATGGTCGTCTACTTTAGGATTGGATTTATACTGACCACTAGACAACGTCCTCATTTCGATAGCCTAACGGCCCCGCCGTCTCTATTTCGTCGCCAAGTAAATTGTGTAGTACAATATTACCATACTTATAAATGGAAGATGACATGGGGTGTTGCTAACATACGTTTCAGGCCAATCATTCCAACCAAAACGCGACGCTTAAGTAATAAAAAGTGAAACAGACTAAACGAAAGCTATCATGAAATAGTCACTCCTTTGGTTGCTCTGAGCGTAGTATATGGTAAATCCCATTTATACAATCATAGGATTTAACGCCGATTGAGCATAACATGCCCATATTATGACGTTAAATAGGTAGTTTGGCAAGCGATAGCTCGGGAAAAAAGCCAGACATTGGATAAAACAAAAAAATGGAACAAAGAGCCAAAAACTTTTCCTGTTGTAATAAAAAGGTATCTCGCGGCATGCCGTTCACGCGTCAGAGAAATTCGTCGCTTCTCTTCATATCTCTCAATGACCGCATTCTTTCTGCCTTTCTGAAGCGTAGCTACAATCGCCGTTTCGCGTTCTTCTATGAGACAATCTTTGTTGGTCTCTTGATCGTTTTGTTTCAGAAGATGACTTCTTCTTTACCTTGGTTAGTGCTGAGGCTTCTGCACTTACCAACTCTTGGTCATCATGGTCGTCTACTTTAGGATTGGATTTATACTGACCACTAGACAACGTCCTCATTTCGATAGCCTAACGGCCCCGCCGTCTCTATTTCGTCGCCAAGTAAATTGTGTAGTACAATATTACCATACTTATAAATGGAAGATGACATGGGGTGTTGCTAACATACGTTTCAGGCCAATCATTCCAACCAAAACGCGACGCTTAAGTAATAAAAAGTGAAACAAACTAAACGCAAGCTATCATGAAATAGACACTCCTTTGGTTGCTCTGAGCGTAGTATATGGTAAATCCCATTTATACAATCATAGGATTTAACGCCGATTGAGCATAACATGCCCATATTATGACGTTAAATAGGTAGTTTGGCAAGCGATAGCTCGGGAAAAAAGCCAGACATTGGAATAAACAAAAAAAATGGAACAAAGAGCCAAAAACTTTTCCTGTTGTAATAAAAAGGTATCTCGCGGCATGCCGTTCACGCGTCAGAGAAATTCGTCGCTTCTCTTCATATCTCTCAATGACCGCATTCTTTCTGCCTTTCTGAAGCGTAGCTACAATCGCCGTTTCGCGTTCTTCTATGAGACAATCTTTGTTGGTCTCTTTTGATCGTTTTGTTTCAGAAGATTACTTCTTCTTTACCTTGGTTAGTGCAGAGGCTTCTGCACTTATGCCTGTCGTCTTTTCTTCGTCGTCAAGTAAATAGTGTAGTACAATATTACCATACTAATAAATGGAAAATAAAATGATACCAAAGAATAGGTTATCACAAAGCTGGTTTTGAAATTAAGATGACATGGGGTGTCGCTAACATACGTTTCAGGCCAATCATTCCAACCAAAACGCGACGCTTAAGTAATAAAAAGTGAAACAGACTAAACGAAAGCTGTCATGAAATAGACACTCCTTTGGTTGCTCTGAGCGTAGTATATGGTAAATCCCATTTATACAATCATAGGATTTAACGCCGATTGAGCATAACATGCCCATATTATGACGTTAAATAGGTAGTTTGGCAAGCAATAGCTCGGGAAAAAACAGACATTGGATAAAACAAAAAAAATGGAAACCAAGAGCCAAAAACTTTTCCTGTTGTAATAAAAAGGTATCTCGCGGCATGCCGTTCACGCGTCAGAGAAATTCGTCGCTTTTCTTCGTATCTCTCAATGATAAATTATTTGAAAATTGGCTCACTATTTATTGAAATATTTGTTCATATTCACTTGATTGGCTTTAAGCTTAAGATTTAAACAACTGGTATAATGTTACATTCTAATTTCGTTTAAGAAATACTCTGTGGTTCTTAAGATGAAAATAAGTATTGGTTTAATTATCTATGTGTATATTTTATCTGTGGTGTGAATTTTATACTGTACCTAATATTGTATAATGTGAGACTGTGATTAAGCATCATATATGGATTATCATGATCACTGGAATCATTATTTGATAATATTTTTACTACAAGTATATTTTATTAGTAGTATAACTGATCATGTGACAAGATACTTGTAAAGATACTTATTTAAAATAGTATATATTATGTACTTTATATCTATGTGTAAAATCATTGATGATTTTATTATACTTATTGCCAGATGTATAGAGCTTGAAATCACATAATTGTCAATTTAAAAGAGTACTGTGTTTGTGACGGTAGTCGCTTCGTCACCTTGTTTGTTCCTTCCTATAAAAGGGGTAGTGTAAAGCGAGTAGATTCACTTTCTGTCGGACCGCCGTGCCGAACAGACCTCCAGTGGTGTTTATATAGTCTTTGACGACGAAGTGCTGCTTGATTCAGTTTCGGTCGGACCGCCGTGCCGAGCAGAGCTCCGGGGGTGTCTAAATATATTTGGAAAGTAGTCTTTAGTGACGAAGTGCTGCCCGATCAAGATGTTGTGAAGTTAAGTAATTTATTATTATCTTTTCTGATATTACATAACGACAAACCTCGTTTAAATGTAATGGTCCTTTTGGACCATTACATGGTTTGTTAAAAAGGTTATGACAATTATATATTGAATAAGAAAATATCTGGTTATGTAAACAATGACTTTATATGTTAATTAATAGTTGATAATCCAGTGAAAGTGTAAATAAAGTGTATATAGTAAGTATGTAACACATTGTTAAAAGACATATAAAAGAATGGCCCCGAGTTTCTTGCCCGTTCTTCTCGCAGTGGCTCTATACAATTTTGTTTGCTGAACGTGGCATTACAATGTAGAATCATTCAATATTAAAATTTCATCAAATTGAATAAATGGTTTTGACTATTGACTTTGTTGTTTAAATCCAACTAACAACCGCATTCTTTCTGCCTTTCTGAAGCGTCGCCACAATCGCCGTTTCGCGTTCTTCTATGAGACAATCTTTGTTGGTCTCTTTTGATCGTTTTGTTTCAGAAGATGACTTCTTCTTTACCTTGGTTAGTGCAGAGGCTTCTGCACTTATGCCGGTCGTCTTTTCTTCCTCGTCAAGTAAATTGTGTAGTACAATATTACCATACTAATAAATGGACAATAAAATGATACCAAAGAATAAGTTATCACAAAGCTGGTTTTGAAATTAAGATGACATGGGGTGTTGCTAATAAACGTTTCATGCTAATCATTGCAACCAAAAAGCGACGCTTAACTAATAAAAATTGAATCAGACTAAACGAAAGCTATCATGAAATAGGCACTCCATTGGTTGCTATGAGCGTAGTATATGGTTTATCCCATATATACAATCATAGGATTTTTCACCGTATGAGCATAACTTGCCCACATTATTACGTTAAATAGGTAGTTTGGCAAGCAATAGTTCGGGAAAAAAGACAGACATTGGATAAAAGAAAAAAAATGGAAACCAAGTGCCAAAAAATATCCTGTTGTAATAAAAAGGTATCTCGCGGCATGCCGTTCACGCGTCAGAGAAATTTGTCGCTTCTCTTCATATCTCTCAATGACCGCAAAGGTATGGTGGCCGAGCTATATTTAAAATTAATCACTGATTAAGAATAACTGATTACAGAACAGTTGCAGAGTTTATTATGGCGCGAACGTAAATGTTGTGACGGCACAGCGCGCGGCGCGATGGTAGGAGAGTAGTGGGGACTCCCGCGGGCCGCGTACATGTTTGAATCTATTAAGAACATGGTTTGGGTTGAACTCCTAATGTTTGGTTTGACTCAGAATTATAAGTTGGCTGGATCAATAAAGGTTGTTACTGGTGATTATTTTGAGTAGGTTCAATATTATAAATTAATCTGGTTAACTATGTATCGGGATGGTGTTAGCTAATATTTTAAATTAGCTTGATCCCGTGAGGTTGTTAAGAGTAGTTAATCGCGCACGACAGTTTCAATGGAATGAAATAATCATGCCAACTAAACATATTAATTAGGATGACCAAAAAGTGTACATGTTTGTAATAACCCTGATACTTATTCTTAAGAAACAACAGAAATGTTAACTGAATTAAATTGTTTCCATTAATCAATGCAAATCGTTCATAAGTTGTTTGAAACACATTTTAGCCAACCAAGACACATGTTTGGTTGTTTGAGTACCATTTTTTTCAGTGTACGGGGATGGAGCGACACCTATTGTTCAACTTACGTTGTACTACAAAGAAGACTAATTCTTTTAATATTTTTATTTTTTAAATAATGCAATATCAGTGTATTACATTACAAAATTAAAAATTAACGAGAGGAAAAATTATAGACCCGCTCTTGACTGTAATTTTGTAAAGACTAATTTTTACAATTAGCTTTAAACTTGTTAACTATGATGGAACGCTATATTTTTAATATTTTTTAATACAACTAGGTGTGAATTCGTCTGGTTTTAATGTTTCAACTGCTGTCTTAAATGGCACTCTTGAGGAAACTATTTATATGTGGGTACCAAAAGGTTTTCCAGAAAAAACAAAAAAATGGTTCGGTACTTAAATTAAAAATGCTATTTATGGACTCACACTAACGTTTATTAAACGTAGGCTATATTGGATTTAAAAAAAGCAATATCTATTGAAAACTATTGTTACATTATTTGTAGACGATTTCTTTATTTTATCAAATAATATTAATGAAACTAAACAATAAAAGGAGGTTCTAGGTAGCCAATTCTAATCTAAGATTTAGGAGAAATAAAGATTTGTCAAGGAGTTCATAAATCTCAAAAAACATTGACATTAAAGTCAGAGAGATTATATTGATCAGCTGTTGCATAAGTTTAATATGAGCTAATGTAAATCTAAAAATGAACGTTGTGTAGGTTATTTTCCATATCAACAAATAATTGGATGGCTACGTATTTCGCAGTTTTAACTAGGCCAGACATTGCATATATAGTTAGTTATATAAGCCATTTAATAAGTGTTATTCTAAAGAACATAGTGCATATATATAGTGGTTATTGAGATATTTAAAATAGCTAGCATGCGCGATTTGGTTTACTCTCTATCTTGTGTAAAATAGACATATCTCATTGTGCGTAATATCTGCTTACTATCTGTATATAGGCTTGTCTATATATAGTGTAGTTTTTATATAAAATAATAATGACAAGGTACGTCCGTTTATTCCTGCTCTACATGACCACTGCTTACGTCCAATATCTATACTAGTTAAGTAGCTACAGTACATGCCCCTATTTTATATTACTACAAGTGTAATTAATATTGATACAACGTGAATCTTAACAAAAACTTTGTTAGATAAACAAAACTAAAAATAACATACGCGTAACTTAGCTAAACTCATATAGTTACACATCTTATCTATATTACGCCTTAAATATTGTCAATACACTAGGTATTTACTATACGGTTACGCTCCTTAATAGCTTTATCAGTTACAGTATTATCATAAATAGTTGACACTAAGTTTACGTTATCACTTGTTGAGCGGGCAGGGGGCGGCTATTGAAACTGGGCTCACTCACCACCACGCATTACCAGCAATGGCTGATCCTGCTGCAGCTCATGTCTCATTTTGCCTCATTATTTATTTATTTATTTATTTAACCCATTGATATCTGCGATAATGATAACAATATAATTTCATTCATAAATTGGCCATAGTGGGTCAGCCGATGGCAAAGGATTAAAGAAGATCAACAGCACTAAAATGTTATATGGAACGAATACATGACAGTTAGGTAATGCAGCTAATTTCATGTCTCCCTAAATTATTATTACATTATATATCTAAGTCTTAGATATATTAACACTGAGTAAAAGTACAAATAATAAGTAAGTAGGTGCTGGACACCTACATAATATAAAATTTATAAATTCATGAGCCGCGCTTTCAGGCTTAGGCTAACCTTAGCCTGAAAGCGCGGCTCATGCTCGGCCTTGCCTAAGCAAGGAACTACGAATAAATAATATTTATTCGTAGGCAAGGAAGGAATATAATATTACTTGTTCACAGTTCAATAATTAACTGGTTTGCGCGCGCTTGTGCATGCATCCATGAATACCTATCTGTATGGTTGTATACCCAGTGTGCCTGAAGTCTAAACGCGCTCACGTTGCTCGCAGACAAAACGTCCTATTCTTTTCGAAGCAATGCTGGCCGAGCATTTGATTACAAATCATATATTCGAGTTACATGAAAATATAATTGTTATAGGTATATTAAATAAGTACATGTATCATTAATACATTTTACTATCGTTTGCTAACAGATAAAAAGTTAATGCGAATAATTCATATAATAACATGTCAAAATTAGATTAAAATACAAATATAAATCACAATGTCATAATAAAATCAAATTCATCGAAATCGGTTAAATAATTTTTTTATCAACAAAACAATACATTATGAATTGGTAAAGAATATGTACTACTTTAATTTTTATATAATTATGAAGAGTTAATGTGAATTAACTAAAATAATACCATGTCAAATTCATATTAAAATACAAATGTCAATCAAAATAAAATAAATTTAAGTTTCTAAATAGAGCCCTCACCATCATAACAATAATTGTACGATGCTCTCCGTTCATAAGAAAATGATACGCAGAGTGAGGGAATAAATTGTACTTCAATATCACAAAATAAGTTAATATGGTTAATGGAATGGTTGGTGAATACACGCGGATGATACGGTGTCCGATTGTGCACTGGTGCCGCGGTTTACTAATTGTGGCATGAATGCCTAAACCGCTGACCGCGCGCAATGTAAAATGCTTACATCGTACATGCTCCCGAGGGAGGCACGGAGTACTCATGAAGATGTAGAATGATGGTGAATGACAATGGTACAAGGTGATAAACAATATATTGGGGATATTACAAGATGATAAACAAATATTATTATATTTTAGTCTTAGTGTCGTTGTTGGTTAAAATGATTAAATCTGTTAAAAACGGAACGTGATATAGATTTATTTATACGCGCACTAGATACTTTTTTCACACTGATTATTGCTATGATCACTACTTTGCTCTGCTTTAACACTTATACACTCATCACTAACACGATACGCAATACAAGCACTAGGTCCTGGCACCGGCGCGGCGTGAGCGCAGGTGCGGCGGCGGCGGCGGGCACGGCAGCAGCGAGCGCGGTTGCTGCGCGCTGCATGCACGCGAAGCTACCCTTTCGAATGCGTCGCACTGCGTACCCTATTGCTCCAGCTCCCACAATACCCAACATCAAATATATGACGAAATGAACTCATGGCACCTATAACGGCGAACAATCAGAGGACGGTTCACAATTTCGCGGGCGATTATAGATAGTTAGATTATAAACTGCCAGCTTATAATCTCACTAGATTTTTTATAAACTAACGAACCGTTCAATTATCCGGTGACATATACAACAAAATGGCGGAAAAAAGCGGAACTTTTTCTTAATTTTTTGTATTGGAATGTCACAGGTATAATAGTTTGAAAGCATGCAGGTGGAGCGGGGTTATATGAACATGTTATCCAGCTGTTGCATAACGGTGGATGGATTGACTTATACCATAATTAGAATTTTTGACTTTTGGCCAGTTTTTTACTGTAAATACTCCTATGTGGAGCGCCAGAAACGTTTAGAAAAAAGGTCTCAGAAGAGATAGCTTTTTCATGAAACTTCAACAAGTTCTTTTCAAGAAAATGTTGACAGGTTTTCACCTGTAGATATAAGTAATGACATAGAAATAGAAAGTCAGAATATTACTACATTGCCAGCTGAACCTGCATTTTATTCCATAGGAACACAAGTGGATATGAAATATATATTTGGGACAGTGAATAGGTATAAAAATGACGATAAAGCAATACAGTTTTATACAGGATTTGAGATTTGGAAACTATCGCGAGTTTTATACATATTAACTTATTAGGAACCGGCTAGGAACCGCGTTATATTTGCGCAATCGTGACTCAGACGATGGACTAAACTGGTCAAAACAGTCCGAAACTGGTCGGAATCTTTTCGGTAAATATAACGCGGGTCCTAGCCGGTTCCTAATAAAGTAACAGGATTTTAGTGTTATAAAAAATATTTTGTGTATTCTACCAATAGCCCAATGGCACATAAAATTAAGTATCATGGGAGCAAAGTCATTAACTTTAGCACAGAGGATCAGTCTTTTTGACTATGATGAAATTAAGACAAAACTAATGTGTTATAATAAATGTTTATTATCATGATTGCTTAAAATAGGATACATGGGGCAGTACAGGTATAAAATATTACAATTAAGTCAAAGTTAAAACCCGTCACTACATTTACAAAATTGTACTAATATGTAGGTTATGAACATTACAATAATTACAAGCACTACTTGGTTACCGTTATAAAAGATGCTGTAATACATATATATCTATCATATTTATCACAAAGATTTTGGTAATATATAACAATTATATATATGTATCAGAATAAGTATCAGAAATGTGGTAGCACAAAACAAACACAAGCAAAACATGTATGTTTTAGGATAGGTAGGTAATAAATGTACCAACATCAACCTTACTTAGTTAAATAAAATGAAAAATTTATAATGGAATATTTATGATATAATCTATTACTTTCAGAAGGTAAAAACTTGCTTATTGCTTGTAAATTCATTTCACACAAGTTGGCAGATCATTTTAATTACCAACCCATCTATCTACTTACATAGGTTTATGTAATGTGATTTTACATACCTTGCCACGGAGATTCTTTCAATGATACATTGGTACCACAATATAATCTATCATTAGCTTTTGCAATATAATGGCATAATTTAACTTTTTACGTACAACAAATATCATGGACGTATTTCTATAAATAGACATTAAACACTGGATTATACTAAAATACTATATTACGGGAAGGTAGTGCATCTCGCTCTTTCTTGTTAATGTTTGCTTAGATTGTCTTGTTCTTACGTGTGCATTGACATAAAATGCGGGTTATTTTATTAACTACAGACATGTGAGTGACATTAGGTAGTATACGCTTAAATACAGATCAAACATCAAAGTGTTTTATAAACATATTAATAGTAAGTATAAACACCTATTATACGCACGAATATTTTATATGAATAGTTTATATTTAATTACACGCTCATGTGTAGTTGCTCGATTCAAAATCTTTGTGATAAATAATATGGCAAGTGTCATCAGCAAATGTTATTACTTGAGCATTTTGAAGTTTCATATTGCATAAATGGTCGATCTTTATAAGAATACAGTTTGTCTGATCAGTATCAGAACCACACTTTAATGAGGCATCAGTATGCAATGATGGATGTTTTGATGTATGCAACAATGCCACTATTTTGGTTAATTATTTTTCTAGACGAATAGGGCTCATAATTTGGTAGAATTGATAATAAAGGATTAGTAGAGAGCCAGTATTCAGTATGAATTATTATGTCGGGATCAAATTTAAGTCTGTGTAGTGAGGACATTAAAGTCATTGAAATTCTAAGATATACTTCTAATGTTTTGGGTGAGAACGGTAAATTCAATGTTATCTACCAAAGGTTTTCCTAAACAACTCTCCGGACTGTCAAGCAAAAACGCGGGCTCAGCGTTGACGGTGTCATCAATGTCAAGGTTTATTTGGTTTATAATTGTATTAGCGTGTAATGTAGCGTTCCAACATGACAATCCAAAGATGCTCCGAAAATGAATATAATTTTAACAGACGGTAGATTGACAGTTCTTTCATGATGATATATATAAATAGATAGGATATATAAGAGAGTTGATAAGGACACAATAAAAATAAAACTATTACTTACACAGATAACAAACACAAAATGAAGAATTTCTCGGAAAGGCTGGCGGATGTTTTAAACTTATTTCTAAGAGTTAGTTCACAGTTTATGTTTATAATTAAATTGTATTTAAATATCATGCGTGCTAGTCAGTCCTGATTGTCCAGTAAGCCACTGATATAACCTAGGGACTTCACGAATATAGCTGGCATGCCATCATCCAGTCGTATCATTACTTTGCCACGAGATACCCAGCAGTATTTTTATTCACCTTGTTTCTGGAGGGCACGAGACAGCGAGTAAATTTTTCTAGATTTGGAGGTCAGGAAGTCTGATATGTAAATTGGTAGGGTTTCACCTTTAATCCCAATTAAAGCGGTATTTAAAGTTACTCGATTGTCTTTTGTGTACTTTTTGATGGCTCGCATGATGTAGGCTTTTGAGTTTTGACTGTCGAATTCAATAATGGCTGACTGTGTCCCCGTTTTAATAGTAAAGGATTTCTTGATACGCTCAGCTTCATGGATCAGGCCTAAGACATCACACAGAGATGTTGTTAATGTAGCCAAGATCTCATAAAATGTTGAAGGTAAATTTTTAACTTCTATCATTGCCTGTCGTTGGTTACGTTGCATCATCTCCAGTTGGTCTTCAAAATAATGTTATCTTTCATTAGTTTCAGAGATCAGAGAGAGTCATATGTGATATGATTTACTTTGTTATGTATTTCTTCGTATTTAGCTGTATTAATTTCTATTTTATTTTGGAGATTTACATGTGACTGAAGAATCAAATCTTTTTGTTTTTCCATTCGATTCGTGCACAGTGTTAATTTTTCATACCTCGAGTCTTGCTCAAATTTTGGTCAAACAAAATTTTAATTTCCTTCATAGACTCACTTGAATTATCGTTATCAGGACTTTTACGTTTCCTCTTCATAGTAACAACTTTTTCTTCGTTTAAACATATTGATAAGTCGGGAAGCGATGATACTTTTCCCGTATCTGGCGACCGAATCATCTTTAAAATTTGCGTTAACTATATACGTTGTATTCGTAAAACGTTTTGACCAACGTAAAAATGTAAATTCAGTCGAGTATGACGATGGAGTTATACAAGGTGTCCCAAGAAGTAGTTATAGTAGTTATACTGAAGCTGGGAGGTAGAGGACCTAGAGGGCTATCTGAATCACCCCCATGTATGTTCCGCAATTTTTCGTATATTCGGAGGACTTTCTTTTTTAATTTTTCAACTATCGCGGAGTAAGATGTGATTTTTATTTATGGTGACGTGAATTATTGCGGTAGATGCTTGATTTTCTTTTATGTGCTAAGCTGATAGATAGGTCAATTCAGTATGGCAACATTTACTATCGTTAGATCTTTGAATGGAATAAAAAATATGCCAAGAAAGATAAAATTAAGCAGTATGTTCACAACTACAAGGGCCGTTAAAAATTAAATCAAAAAAAATAATACCGTTTGGCTTTTAAAAACTTGCTCTATCTATCAGGTAGCTACCCTGAAAATTTCATTATATTATTCAAAAGGCTTCAATCAATAAATTTAAATCCAGGATCATAATAACGAGCCACCAATCCCATACGTACTCGTCGGTGATGAAGCTCATGGTTTAAGTAAGCATATTATGCGCCCATACGGCGGACAAAATCTCAACGTGAAACAAAGGGTTTATAATTATCGCCTTAGCAGAGCTCGTAGATACGTGGAATGTGCATTTGGGATCATGGCAAATAAGGCGCATTTTACATAGGCCAATTGATACAGCATACCACGTTGGGCGCCAATGTCACCTGCCTACCTAAGGTTGGTAGTAGGGAGCATAGAAAAAGAAACAAGAGAGAGATTAGAATATAAGTATAATGAATAGAAAGGGTCGTGGATCTCAGACAGGTATGGCAATTTTTGGCAAGCTTCCTTGTTAAGGACTTATCTCCGGTCCGCTAGTAATTGAGTCGATGCTCAGCAGCAGGTCTGCCGTGCAGGGCTCGGCTCCACACCGCCACGCCGGTAGAATTGTCCCAGCTAGATGCTGTGACGTTTGGTCGCGGTCGGTGCTGGAGGTCAGAGGACGGCCGGAGTTCAGCAGTAGTATGCTGCTAGAAGGTCAGCCTCGTACTCGAAGTCGTGTACAGGAACCTCCCTCGTACTTGAAGTCGTCCTTGTACTTGAACCCTGGAAGGCACATGTGCTCCGGTTATGATGGGTCCTAGTACAGTGTTGAGCTGGTGAGTCCACTGTCCCTTTGCTACTGAGCATATTAGGGACTCGCAGAGGGCCTTTAGGGATGTGGCCCGCCAGCAAACAAGAGGTATGCCATAAGGGCCAAAGAGGTAGATGCTGCTGGTGAAGAATTCGCCTCCGCTAAGGCTTCCGCTACCGAGCAAAAGGGACTAGCTAGGCCCTAGGCGAAGGCGAACCACCAGCCGCTCAGAATGCCAGAAGGGCGCAAGTAGGTATGTTGCCGGTTATGATGCTCACAATCCACGAGGTCCGTTCACTACCGAGCAAAAAAGGGACTAGCCTAGGTACCTCGTGAATTGCGAGCTACCAGCAACACCCTTTAAAGTTTGCCAGAAGGGCGTAAAATAGAGAACAGTTGAATGTTGAGAAGCAACAGAAAAACACATAAAAACACATAAATTCAACAAGAGAGTTACACATAATAAAATACAGCAATTACGGTAGTACATACCATAGTAGTAAGGTTAGTTTTTTAATGGCGATGGTCAAGTACACTTTCACTTTAAAACACAAACTTACCCAGATTTTGGGGCTTGTAAGTAGATTAGAATTTGTAGATTTAGTTAAACTGAGTCTTTAGTAGTAGTTGCACAGAGGATGGCTGGGGTCAAAGTGATCGCGATTCCTCGTTGAGGAAAGACATCAAGTTGGGCGGATGTCGGGGGCGAATTTCATTACCATATATGGTAACGAAAAAAGCCTCCAAAACCGTTGGCGTCGCAAAGCCAATGACTGCACTTGATTTTGAATTTTTTATTTTGATAAACTTCCGTCTATTCGAAACTAACAACCACCATCATGGTATTTTCTGACAGACTCGATTGACATTTGTGATTGTTATGCGCGACCTCTATTGGTGAGTCGCTGAACTACCTCAGCGCGCGGTAGTTAAGCTTAACCTAGGTGCTTTCCAAATTCAGATGGAATTCTCCTGTGCTAAAAACGCCATTCATACAGGCTCTCAAGGACATTCCCAACTTTACTCGCTTGATATCTGTTCGTCTTTAAATCCATCTTTAAAAAAAGCTTGGAACCAGAAATGGCAAATCTCTAGAAAATTAAAGGGTAAATTCTACGGTGACATTCAACCTGAGATTCCTAATAAACCCTGGTTCTCAAAATTCCATAAGGCTGATAAAGTGACTACCTCTACAATATGCCGTCTGCGTCTAAACCATTCCTGTAACCCAGTCTTCCTGGCCAAACTTAGGCTTAGGGATAACTCCCTCTGCGAATGTGGTTTGGACGAAGGAAATGTGAATCATATATTCTTCTGTTGTCCGAAAATAAACTCTTCTCTCTACAATATTATCCCTACAGATATCCCACGTCCTTTCTCCCTCAAATGTATCCTCTCCCTAGTATTTACTCCCTATATATATATCTTATGCAAATTTATAAAGAAAAATAAAATCAAGCTATAAATAATTTGTATATTATATAACCTAACCATTAATTGTTCCCAGGTGTTCTATATTTCCCCTATATATAATTTATTTGTGTGTGTGTGTGTGTGTATATTTGTGACTGTGTTCGTCCTGTAGTTAGATCAACTAACATCTTATGTTTCAGCACCAATTTCAGCTTGGACAGTTCTCACCGGACATTACACATTAAAACTAAACAATCTCCTTCGTTTGATGGTCTATCTAACTACGTGACATTGGCGAAATTGTGGTGGTGACCACAGAAGCCACAAAACAAGAGTTGAAGTTGAAGTCAGATGGAATTCAGATAGACGTTTGGTCGTTTGCCTACAGATGGCGCGCTGATTTAAATTAGTATTTAGTGAAATTTTTAATTATTAAGTTAACCGATATTTTTAGATCGGTTACAATGATTTAACTATTAATATCGTGAAAGCATGTTGTGTTTTATACTATTTTGTTACACAACATGATGGTTTACGACAAAAAGACAAAATGGCAATAAGTATGTTCCCACAGTTGAGACCCCACGTCGATGAAGAATCATTAGCCGTAAATTTTATCAGAGATCAATTTGCTAATTACTTCATGAGTCCGGAAAATTTTGGCAGTAAATTCACCATTCTGACAAAAAAGGACTTAGGGCCTGGAAGATATTGCTGCCTAGCAATAAGACCGATATTGCTGTGCTAAGACTCCACAATCCATAGATTGTAAAAATTGTATTTATAAATGTAATAGTTACTTCACTATGATTAGTATAGAAATTATTAAATAGAACTGTAATTTGCAAGGCTTGTTAGGGATTTGCTAATTATCACAAAAGGGTTTCATATTAAAGTATTTACAAACAGACGAACCAATTCGGCGAAAAATAACTGCGGATAGCAGCAGAGTGCGGTCTGTATCTAAATCTTACTAATTAGAAAATGCTAAGGACAGACAAACACAGAGTATGTGCTTTTTTTTGTCAAAATACTGTGCATATCCAACGGTAGGTCCGGTAATACAGCTATTAAAGGTACCTATGATCAGATGGCTATGAGAGGACGCAAACCGCCTGGCAATAAAATTTAAATGGTCAAAAAACACACAGGAAGCTTTCCTATTATGCAATATCTGGACTCAACATTATCTATAAGCAAGATATATGATTTATGCAAAAATATTTTTTGGATTATTAATCCAGTAGTAAGTGAAAAAACTTACAGACGAATATTTTGGAATAATTACAATTATTCTCTTATTAAACCAAAAAAATATCTGTGTGTCTTATGTTATACCAGCTTTTACCCGCGGCTTCGCCCGCGTTGACTATCCCTTAGGAACCTTTACCGGTTTTCGGGAGCCGTGTAAAACAGGTCATACATTAATAGTTTTCTTTTAATCTTTTTAAATGCCTCCTTAAATTGTTTTATGGGTTGAACTTTAGTACCAAATTTTCCATAAAGGGTTCCATTCTGGTACATTTCGAAAACATAGTTATATACTTGCCCCGCAGCTTCCAATTCAAACATAGTGTCCCATGTCAAGTGCTGTAACATATCGATTGAGTATGCCTCGAGTATACTCGAGTTTCCTGTCGTACTCGACGCGTGACTGACGTATTTCGAATAATAATAAAGTTTATTACTAGAAACCTATATTTATTTTTAATAATACAATGTTTAGATTTTGTTGTCTTAAGTAAAAAACATGTTAGTGGTATACAGTAATCAGTCCACAGAACCTACACTAAGAATGAACTTGTGTTTTAGGTTTCGGCTTGCTCTTATTCAGTTTTAACCATAAATATAGGTAATAACAAATACTTTTAAAATATTTGAAGAAAACATCAAATTAATATATTAATAAAACACTTAAAAAATATAGAGAAATTTCTCGATCGTGCGCTCGAAGAGTCAAGACCTCCTGAGGATGCTTCGTGTAGAAGCGAACGCGTCGAAAATTCTTCCGGTTTGGCTGCGTGGCGTTTGTGACGTCACGTCGGCTTAGCAGGAAAATTAAGCGGAATTGTCACTAGATATATTTTTATATTTTTTAAGTGTTTTATTAAAATATTAATTTGATGTTTTCTTAAAATATTTTAAAAGTATTTGTTATTATTAAAAATTGATTTCCGCAAAGTAACGCCTGAATCTATTCATTATAAATATAGGTGTCCAGAGAAAATAAAACATGAGATAGGGCAGGTGGCCCGGTTCTGGCCATTTTAAGCGTTTCTCGCCACTCAAGCGTTTGGTGTTCCATTTTTTTAGTTACCTCGGACATAATTTTCATACCAAGTCATCAAAAATATATTATTTTTACCTTATAGAACCTTCTAGTCACTAAACTCGCAAAAGATGCCTGATTTTTTGTAAAAAAAACTCAGAATGGGTCCAAGAGCCACTTTTGGCCACATTTTACCCATTTGTGGCCAAACAGTTGTAGGAGGCGCATACTCGCCAAGGGCATTTGTAAAAAGGGTCGTAATATTTTCTTTGTCGCTTTTCTTTGAAGTATCATAGACATGCAGTCCTTTTTCGGCTAATACGAGACCTCCTTTAGGTGCTAGAAAGAAAGCAGTTTCATCGCAATTCCACACTCGCGAGGGGTCTTCTAGAATTTTCAGATCTGCTGTGCCTAATAGTGAAGAGACTTCCTGAAACCAATTTCTTATTTTTTCTTCGGTAATTAATGATCGAGCTTTATTTATATATTCCGCATGTTTTTGTCTGAGATCGGGATGTCTGGCCATAAACGCTTCGAACCAGGATCTTGAGAGCCTGTTATTTATAAAAGGTGTCTTAAGATGTCCCTTCTCCACGATTTTTTTGACAGAGTCTAATAACCCTTCTTTGTTGATGGGAAACCCATTACGAGCAGAATCTTTAATCCACGCTACAAGTTCATTTTCGATTTCAATTCCAAGAACTGCTTGAGGTCCCACATGTCCAGAAGTTTCAGGTGCATCACCAGAAAGTTTATGTCGCAATGTCGTTCGAGGAACATTAAAGTTCTTACTAGCAGTGGATACTTTCATTCCATTTCTAATAGCGTCTAACGCTAAGCCTACTTTGTGTGGAGAGTACTGAAATAATTTTCTTTTTATTGCGTCTTTTTTGCTTGAATACGACATCTTTCCCAGAATCTGCAAGAAAATAACATTAAACTCATTCAAATAACAAATACATTACATATGTACATTAATACATTACATAGGAACATCGTCATCATATCAGCCGTAAGACGTTCCCCAAGCAGATATTATTACATTTATTTTGTCGTGTTTCAGTAAACAACTACGAAAATGAAATGCCGGGTTTACTTCTTTATTTTAGTAATTAGTACATCTACAGCATGAACGACAAACAAAAAAAAAACACATGGTTAGTTTATAAAAGACCACGTTCAACATTAAATGGCCAGAAGTGGGGTTTCTACGTGTGCCACTTTTGGCCATCGACTTGGCCAAAGCTGAGAAATTGTATAAGATATGCCCCATTTGTGGCCATCGGATTATAACCTTACTTCTCGTAAGAATGGCAGGCAAATAACTAAATTTCTACTTAGACAGTGTGATTTGAATGTAATACGAACATTAACATTAAAAAAAAAAACAAAGATTCCAGAGATTGTAACTGATTACTCACCCACTGTCCTTAGTAGTTTTATTAACAATTGAACACGTTTCACGCACATTGACACCGAATGGCTGCTGTCGTCTCAGTGACGTTAGATACATGACAGCTGACAACTATATTTGTGTTGCCATAATTCGTTATTGTAAATACCTTATACAAGAGACTTGTTTAGTTATCTGTACCTTGTTAGCATCGCTTTGAAGTTCAAAATGGCCAAAAAGGGGTCAGTGGCCAGAACCGGGTCGCCTGCCCTAGGCTGGTAAGTACAAAACATTCACTTATTTTATGTTCTGGGTAATCGACACTTGCTCGAATATTCTGATAAAGACCCTAAGTGGTATAGATTTTTTTATATACAACATAACTTTATTTAAATAAAGTTATGTTGTATATAAAAAAAATCTTAAAAATATTCTAAAAAAAAATCTTTTGTAAAGAAGTAAGATTCATTGTAACTTGAAGCAATAATAGCTCAGTGACATTAGCTATGGACTGCTGCGCAGCAGGTCCATGGTTCGAATCCCGCCGTGGGCGTGAGCTTCACCGCATTGTGAAAGGGCATTTTGCGAATGCCCGCCTGGCTAGCGACCACCCTCGTATAAAATCTGTCGCCAAGCACATAACGGTGTGTTCCGGCAGCAGTCCTTGACAGCCAGTGAAATTACAGGCACATGAGACTTAACAACTATGTTTAAAGTTGATGGGCGCAGTGCAATTCGTGACTTGTGACGAAATGCATCTGTTATAGGCAGAGGTTAGTCCGCTTAAAATCAGGTGGGCCTCGAGGATAAAATTCCAATACCTATTTTTATGACAGTTCAACTCTGTAATCTCACTTAATACGTTGGCATCGTCAGGACCACTAGGTTCTAGTTATGAATGAAATTCTATTGTTATCATTATCGCCGATGCCAATTGTTCGTAGGATATTGCAATCACGTCAGCCGTACCTACGAGTAAGTACAAATACAAATAGTTTAATTCAAATCTCTTAGCCCATAACATTTACTTAATTAACTTTAATATCTTATATTTATCACATGTAAATACTTAGTTATGCCTTAAATTAAATGAAAGTGTTGTAGGATACATGTTTTTGTAGTTGAATTAATTAAGATATAACAAACAAAGAGAAAAAAAAATTTTCTCGTACTTTATGTCGCCTAAAATCCGCGAGTTTTTTTTATGTGCCTAGTGTCAACTGCGCTATCAAGACAAATCGAATGATATCTCATACATTAAAATCGATTAAGTCGTTTAGAAGTTATGGATAAAGAAACTCACAAACAAACATACATACATATACATGTATATGAACCCTGATTACATAAATCTCCTTTTTTTGGGCAGTCGTGTAACAACTTGCCTTCTTTATAGAAGGCAAAATAATGAAATTTCTGTTATCTGAAATTTCATTATTTTGTGATAATTGTGGCTGTCATGTTACTCTATGCTATGATAATAATAATATCTTTATTGAAAAACATATAAGGTACAAAAAAAATTGTGCTCTGCCTTTTGTTTTAGTAAAAACTATGTTACAAAAGGCAGTCTCTTCCATAAGGTACAGTCAGCATCAAAAGTCGATGACCACATACAGATTTTCAAAATCCCTATACATCATATTTTACCTAAATCGCTCAACATGACAAGTGCCAGTATTAAATGAACATCATATAAGGTCAAAAGTAAGGTGACCATCAGTTTTTCAAAAGTTTCTGAACAAATTTTAGCCATAAATATCATAACATAGTTTGTCTCTAAAGTCCCTTAATATAATTAAATATTTCTTTGGTTAAGTAAAGTATGTTTTAGTCGATTATGTGTGGTATATAAATTAAGTAGACACATGTATATGTAAATCACGACCCTTTTATTTACTAACAACAATATTAAATACAATATCAAACTAAATGGTTCCATAAACAAATAATAATAATTAGTTTTATTAAAAATCAACAAATTTAAACTTTAATAATCAAATGAAATGTTTTTCCAAATAAAAACAAAGTTTAATTATTTAGTAATTATAATTCCAGGTAGGATTAGGCATATACTACTTAGGACTAAAACCTCGTGTGGCCCCCATTGGCATCGATCACATTTTGGAGACTTCACGCATGGAGTTTATCATATTTACACACACAAGTAACTTGTCCCCTAAAATCTTCCCAGATATTTATGGCATGATTTAGTAGATTTTCCCTTGTTCGAGGAGTGCTTTCATCCCAAGCCTGGACCATGAGCCCCCATAAGTTTTCAATTGGGTTGAGGTCCGGGCTCTTTGGTGGGAACGGAATATCAACAATGTGATCAGCGTTATCCCGCAACCAAGCTTTGCATACTCGAGCCATGTGGATTGAACAGTTGTTACGTACGAAATGTATTTGGGCTGCATCAGGTAACATTATGTGTGCTGTAAGCAGTAAAACATCTTGCAAAATGTCTTTGTAGCCTTCGGCATTTAGCCGACCACCAATGTCTATCAGTTCCCCTGGTCCACTTTTACTCATCCACCCCCAACGACCCATAGAAATCCTTCCACTAGATCTATTTTCTATTAAGTGCTCTTCTTGATAACGGGTATTATTAATTCTCCATAAAGTAATTCGACCGTTTTGAGAAGATTTAAAGGTCTTTTCATCTGCAAATATTACATTCGAAAAATCAAAATTTAGATATTGTTCTGCAAACTGAAGTCTTTGCAACCTGTGTCGAGCAGTCAATTTTAATTTACTGCTGGTTTTCGACAATGTATACCAGCATCGTGGAGACGTCGACGAACGGTGTTTATAGAAATATTGGTAGACATAGCTACATTTCTGGTTTGAAGAAACGGAGACTCTCTAAATTGACGAATGATGTTTACATCCTGTGGTCTTGACGTTTTTCTTGGCCTCCCTGTCTTCTTAATTTCATCCACGTTTCCTTCACTATCCCATCGCCTTATCCACAAATATACGGTGTTACGCTACGAAAATAAAATAAAAACCTGCATTAGGACCTATCAGTATCTCCATATGGATTTACCGTGACACAAGTGTATAACCTCAAAATAAATAAAATAACTTACAGCAACTCCTACTACTGCTACCTATTTTACTACTTCTCTAGCTAATTCGGCTACAGAAAGTCCTTCTTCTCTCAATAGCACTATTTTGTGACGTTCATGTGCTGTAATATGAACATTAAATGGCATTATATCTATTTAATCTATCGTATATTCTTCTCTAAAGCGCAATTGATACTAAATAGATGATAAACAATTGCAACCACATCTGATACAAACTGATTATTCTTCTTGTATTCGAGGGTAAACAGTTTTTTAATTAAATACCCACAACAATATTTATTACGCCTGCACAATATTAGTTTTATTGACTGCAAAAATAAGTTTGTATTTTATAATATTTCTCACTGATACTATGAATAAACAAAGTTATATTGGAAACTTAAAAAACTGTTCTAAATTAAGCAAAGTAAATATTTACTTATTGACATAATATTTTACATAGGTATAGGAGAATCCATAGGCTCCCGAACTAGTTAAAACTGTGTTTCAGGAGCCAGTGGCTTCTTCCACTAAATGTTGATACACTTTTTTTTGCGTCAATTAAAGAATAATAATAATTATTATTATTATAACGCTTAGAAATTATAATAATTACAGTAAAATATTATATCACTTAATGATAAAAATAATGATTACAAAACTTCATATTATGATAAAAAAAAACTAAATATTATTACAAATAAGACACTACCTATCTCATTTTGTATAAAATGAGGTTAATTTTATATATGTAGTCCTAGTCTATATATAATGTATGTTGGTAGTGGTAATGCGTGTGGTATGTAGGAATGTATTATTGTCTGTATGTATCTATGAAAGTATAATTATTAACATTCACATTAAATAATCTCTTACATGGTCTAAACCATTGTTAAGATAACTCTGAAGATAGTAAAGTGATACTGTTTCAATTGCAGTTCAGCTACTTTTGAATGTTTAAGTTTACACACTACATAATCGAAACAATCTAATGTTCAGTAACTTTTGTTACTTATGATGTTAAGTTATTTTTAGACATTGTCGTGAGAACACTAGATAGATACCGAAACACGCATTTAATATTGTTCAGTGACTTTTGTAAAGCTATATGTTAAGATATTTTTGTACCTAATTATAATGATCTGCAATTTTTGACCATGTGGTATTTAGTGATCTTTGACAATGTAGTGTTCAGTTAATTTTGAACTTTAATGATGTTCATTCAATAATGACGCTGGTCATGTTGAGCGATTTAGGTAAAATATGATGTATAGGGATTTTGAAAATCTGAATGTGATCATCGACTTTTGATGCTGACCGTACAAATGTTTATTATAAAGACACTACTAGCTATTACTTTAGAATCTAAATTACACGCACATATATTCTAGAGAGTAAATAAATAATCTTATATTATAACCGCTTACACTGCGTTGCATAGAAAATATGTAGTGTGTATACATTTACAAAAACTTTTACCCCAATGAGATAACCATGACATGTTTTTTTTTTTGTATTGTTTTAATGTATGAAATTTTATTGTAGGTATTATCTTTCTTAATCTAGCAATTCATTATATTTTATTATTATGTGTGTGTGTGTGCTATGCATGTGTGTGGGGTGTGTATGAGAGAGTGAGAGTGGGTGACAGGGTGGGTGTGTTTGTGTGTGTGAGGGTGTATCAACTTGTCTTGGATATGTATGGGAAAGTGAGTATTTGTGAATATGTGTATTGTATGTTACACTTGGATAGTGAGTAATTAGTACAACAACAATAAATGTCGAATATTAAATTCAACAAAAACTCATCTATGATTTTTTAATGACTAGTATTTCTCTAAAAAGTTTTCAATAATATTGAAGTCATTGATAATCTTATGAAAATAGAACTCAAGTTTTTGGAGTCAGGGCACACTTATATGGAATGTGATTCCATGCATTCGGCTACAGAGGCAGCACACAAATTCAAAGCTACTTTCTGCATGAATAATTGGGCTGAGATATTTAAATCTGCCAGAATAATATAACTAATAATAATAAATAATAAACAGTGTTGATTATTACATTACTTACCCGGATAATTACATTTGATTATAATTGAAGACAGGTAAAACTCACTATATAATTTTTGTTAATTAGAGGTCTAGGGCGTAAACAGCTGAGCCATTATTAGTATGTTATATGTGTTGGACTAAAGAACAGAGTTGAGAGTCCTTGAAACACATCGGTTTTGTAACATTTGGGAACTATGATAAAATGTCACTATATGCATTTTTGCAGACTATCGTTCTTGCTGAAGGCTGTTCTTCCACAAAACTAGACGCGATTGTTTGTAAATAGGATATCAAAACAAAACAGATATCAACAACATATCCCATGTATCGATGGGCTGTTGTAGGCTTTTTAAGGCGTGCCATTGTTGCTGAACTTCAGCTTAAAATGACCTTATAAAGGTAGCTGTGCCTTTTTGTATAATAGGCAGATCTAGTAATATGTTAATATGGTTTGATACTAATCTTGTCATATTGTCAAAACGCCTTTCTAACATTATGTAATGCTTCCTTGTATGATTCATTTACAATCGGCAAGTTAACAATGACAGCCAAAGCTCTCTCTCTCTAATCTAGCTAATAAGCAGCATATTTTCTCTAATAAAACAGATTTTGGAAATCTGACAGTGACCTATTAATATCAATAACTGCAATAAATAGATCATAAAATGGTCTAAACTTTGTGTAATCTTTGCCATTATATGTTTCAATGTCTAATATGCATGTGGATACATTACGTCATTTAGAGACAAATTTCTTAACTTAATCGTTAAGGAAGCATTAATTTAAGATAATACCGAATAATATTTTTCTTCTAACAGACCAACCTGTTCAGTGTCGTTTTCGTCGATACTTAAAATATCCAGTTGCTGTGCCTCATAGCCTTGAAGCGCACTTATCAGTTTCTCCTTTCGAGCTTCCAGAATGTCAACTGTAGCAGACGCGAAGCTAATGTTATTTACGAATGTTTCAATCTTGGTGATAGTTGTTTTGCACTGCCAGTGAAGTGACCAGTTGTGTAAGATCATATGCCAAAGCGAAGTCGTGAACAGATCTCCCCACATGAGTGGTGGTGCGCGAACCAAGCGATTCGGTATGGTGGGCGTTAAAATCGCCAAGTATCACGATCTCTGCGGTGGGATCTGCTCAAGCACGGAATCTGTAGCCATCTGTAGGTGCTCCATAAATTGATCTATTTCGGCTTTACCGTTGCCTGAGACAAGGTTTCTAAGGCCGCTGCATTTTTTCTGTAAAGCTTTGTTCTAAATAAACGGACCAAACAGTATACTGATCTATTTTTTTTTGCAATATGCAGATGAGCAAGCTATCCCAATGATTTGTTGGCGGCTCTAAGTTTTTTAATGCCCCAAGATGCTGCTTGACTACACTCAAACTGTTGTGCAAGGATCGTTGAGGAAGGTTGAGGAAGGAAGGTTGGGTCGCCTAAGTTCGGACGCATTTGCCGAAAATTTTATACGTACTGTATTTTTATTTTATTTCTCATGATTCGATGTCGTTTTTCTGTTGCGGTCAACTGTAAATTGATGACAAAAAAATATTGTTTAACCCCTTATTTTTTGGTTTGCGTAGATGCTATCTATCTAAGCAAATAAAGAGCTTAAAAGCAGACTTTTTTCAACTAACCATACTTTTTTCAACTTAAATAACAGTTCGGCCGAAGATCGGACTATGTAGTATCTTCACTTCTATGCGTTTTATAATAAAGTTCACATTAGGAAAACATCCGGACTTACGTCCATACATTAAGCATCAATGATTGGGTCAGGAAATTCCTCAAAAAATTTGACAAATAAGTTTTTTTAATTTAGTTGCGTTTTTATAGTCCGGTCTTCCCTCCTCATCCTAATTAAGTTTCTCAAACTTTTATCCTCCGTGTTCTAGGACTAAATAATGAAAATGTACTTACCTAAGGTCTGATAGCCATAGCGTCATTGGATAGTTAAATATATTTAAAGTTAAAAATTACTTACGCATATTGCGTAAGTAATTTATTTCATATTTATTATAGACTAAGTTGAAATATGGAGTGCTTAATTAATAAAAATATATATTTTTAAACTGACAAAAGTTGTAGTGTACAGGACTACTTTTACTTTATTTTAAATTAAAAATAATTGTTGGCATTGTAATAGAACCTCCTACAATAGAAATAAAAAGTACCGGATAGGTTAAAATCAATTTTATTATTCACAAACAAAAACAAGTAATTACTACTCTTACCTTTAAAACAATCAGTCTTAATTTTCAACAAATTAACAACCTTTATTAAACCCTCAAATAACTGATAAATGTAGCTAGACTACAGATTTAGCATACCGTATCTCAACTTTGGCACAAAGGTGTATTAATAAAAATAAAATCTAAATAGTAAGTATCTTATCATAAAATTTTATGTATGAATTTTTGGTAAGTAGTTACATGCATAGTTTACTTGAATTAAAAATAAACGCTATCTTCATCATTCAGCAGTGCATACTGAAGAGAATTCTCATTTATCTGCAGTAGCTCGATCGTTTTTACTATGTTTTCTTCAGGCACATAGTCTTCATCTATTCGCTTAGGGACAACAAACATCACATTTTCATGCTTTCCAACAGTTCTACAAAATGAGATAGTGTATTTTCTTCACTCGTGTCCACACTTTTGATCGTACCTACATAATAAATCCAGGTTTTTTTGAAATATCTGGTAAGGACTGTGTCACCAACATCGTAAAGGGTTGGCTGTATCGGATGTTCAGTTGTATTTTCCTGTTCATCTCCTTTCATTTGGATGCCTGCTAAGGATTTGTTTGGATTTAGATTGCAGAGGTCACTTTTGGGATTGATCAGTTTTAGGTTTCGGATTGAATATTTAGTGATAGCTGATTCATCGGGAGTCACTAGAACCGATGAAATGATATTAACTTTCTTTTTTGACTGATTTAAGTCTTTCTTGTTTGGATATTTTGTGTCATCCTTAACTTGAGTTTTTTCTTGTGTTATTATATTTGTTTGTATTAGTATATTTTCTTTTCCTTCATTTTCTTTCCCTTTCGAAATTTCCGAAGTTTTTTGTATTCTCGATTTATTTTTCTTCTGCACGAATCTCTTTTATTATTCTTTCAATTTCTTTTTCTCGTAGTAACAATTCTTCTTTGTCCATCAGAATAGTGGTTTTTATCAGATTGTTTTGTTCTATATCATCTAAATCCTTTTCTGCCTTTGAGTTACTTGTTAGTTTTGTAGTTTTTGTTTTTTCCCAACACCAACACTCCTACGTAATATTTCTTCGTTTGCCTTTTTTTGTTTTTCTAGATGTGTAAAAAAGTAGCTCGATAAGTCTTCCAAATCTAAATCACTGCGTAGACTGATTTCATCACTGTCAACAAATGTTGAGGTATTACTTGGTGATCTTTTCATTTTCTTTGATGGATTTGCCTTTGTTGTTCTTTTACTCTCTTTCGTTTCCTTTATTATTTTTGATGTTTTTATCAGTGTGTTTTGTTCTATATCATCTAAATCCTTTTCTGCCTTGGAGTTCCTTGTTAGCTTTGTAGTTTTTGATTTTTTACCAACACCTTTTCCTTTTGTGGAGGTGCTATTTTTTGTCTTGGTATTTTTAGTTATGTTCTGTATTCCAGATGACCCAGGTTTCTCATTGTCAGCAGCAGATTGACTCTTACGTAATATTTCTTCGTTTGCCTTCTTTTGTTTTTATAGATATGTCCGTGTAATAACCTCAGACCCTTTGGCTACGCGAGTTAATTTATTAGCAGTCTTGTCATTTGTTTGTTGTTTTATTTTTTGAAGTAGTAAGTCTTCAAAACTCGTTGCTTTGATTGGTTCAGTTAATTCTGCAATACTAGGTCTCTCATTTACGGTGCATGAAGAGGAGCTGCGGTTTGATGCTTTGTTTATTACATCCAAACATGTTTGCACAAGCGATTTGACGCAAATCTCTTTAGAGATAGAGTTTTGAGGATTGCCACCAACATGTTTTTGCCACCTTTTGTAAGCAGCTTAGTCAAATTTGTCTATTGGAACGACATTGGGATTGTATGGGTGGATGCCTCCCTTTTTGAAGCCGTTTCTTATGACTTCTGGGCTTGTTTGCTGCCAAGCTTCTGCAAATAGTTGAGCGAAGGCTTGCTTGCGTACTTTCACACCAATATTCTCTCGCTGCCAGAGCACAAGTTTTCTGTCCCATATATTTTTAAAAGATTTAAATACCGCTAAATCTAGTGGTTGTAGCAGATGAGAAGTATGTGCTGGTAATTTTAATATGGTCAGGCCGTTTTCTGCTGCTAAGGCTATTACTCTCTCATCGATATGAGTCACATGGCCATCGTACACCATAAGTTGAGGCCTTTCCGTACCTATGCCTGGTAACACTTGATTTGCCATGTAGTTTAAAAAAATATCCTCCATCCATACGCGTTTACTAGCAGCATATGCAATGTCGAAATCAAAATTCGTTTTTTCTTTCAACATCCATTCATCATATACGTTTTTCCCTTTGAAAACAATTAATGGATTTAATTTCTCTCCTGCCGCATTAACAGTCGCTAAAACTGTGATATTTTCTTTACCTGGGCCTGCTGTAGTCCTTGTACTTGGATGGCCAACTGCACCTACCACTTTGGTTTTTGATGGGTCCAAAGCAACAGATGTTTCGTCAAGGTTCCAGATTTGTCGTGGATCATCTATATTTAACTCTGTGAGTACTTCTTTCAAAAGAGTAAAGTACTCATCAACGACGAATGGATCCGTCATTTTTTTCCGCAGAATCTCCACAGCTTGTGGTTTCTTCACAGATAATTTGTGTCGTTCTCTAAAAGATATGAACCACTTGGTACCTGGTCTGCCATCCTTAAATGGAGTTTGTAATTTATTTACCTTTACAAATGCTGCCACTGTATCCAGTACTTCCTCTTTAGATAGGCCCCAACCCCATTTTTCCATCGTGCGCAGACCTACAGCCAAACGAGCTTCCATGTCTGGGGGAATCACTTGTGATCTTCCTAGAGTTTTACTCTTTAATCCAGATTTGCTCAAGACTCGATCATTAAGAGTTGAGGTAGGTATACCATACATTTTGGATGCTGCATAGTTTGTCAGTTCTTTGTTTCTTACCCTCTCAACTGCTTCTTTTAAGGCTTCTTCAGTGTAAAAGGTTGCCCGAAGCGAAGTCTTCACGTATTTTGTAAGCATCTTTTATCTGAAAATAACACCATTACCACCTTAGACCGCAGCTTCGCTTAACATCAGGCAAGTTGTTGTCAAACGCAAGCCCATTTCGCATAAAAAAATAAAATAAAAAAAAAAAACAATTTTAATGTTTAATTGAAATATACTCGTAATTTAGGAGGAAAAATGCGTAAGAAACGTGTTTGTGACTTCAAAACATATATGCTTGATATTTAAAACAAATCAATGCAATTCAAATAAAATCTGCCTTAAGCCTCAAGCAGAAAAACAACAATCAAAATGCAAATAAGTAATATTCTTATTAGCTGTTGCCCGCGACTGTGACTTCGCGTAGATTTTGATAGAACCATGTAGGGATAAATACGTATTATAGCGATAAAAAGACACACCCTCACACACACACCCCAACATATATACACACACATTTACTTTCGCATTTATATTATTAGTGGGACAGTGGGACTACGTACTTACTTACCTACTTGAACTAATTTCGATATACTAGTAGTGGGCTTGAACATTTGAGAACCACTGGTTATTTTTTGACATCCTAAGAACGGAGACAGCTTAGTCCGATCTTCGGCATTGGGAGGGAAGATCGGATCTTGGGTTGTGAACGTCCTAGGCGTAATCAAAGTATACAAATGGAAAGAGGATTTGCTAATTCTGCCCCAAAATAATTAATTACATTATTTCAATGAAAGTACTCACCACAATGAGCCATCAAAATTTTGTAGGTAAGATCGGATCGACGATTTTCGCCACAAAATACACTTTTTCTGCTGAATCACCTGTGAACACGTCCCGTCTGGTCGCTGGCCGGCCGCAGAGTGAAGAGAGGGGCAGAACAAAATGGCGGATCTAGTAGTGTTGCCAGCAGTAGAGAATATTGCCTAGTTTGCGAGTTATTCCATGCATCCGATCTTATGTCACGTCCGATCTTAGGCGACCCAGCAAACATCACTATCACTGGCTAGTGGTTTCGGTTGAAATAATGCGCACACGATGTGAAGAACACTGTGACCGATAGATAAAGTTATTTCACTCCGCGTATTTAATTTGATCGGATTACCACTTCGGATTCCGAATTCCGAACAGCTTACTGCGCGAACTCGGCTCCTCGGCACGCTGTGAACTGTGTCACACTGCGGTGACGTATAAAGCAACACCGTAGACCTGGCACCTGCGCTGCGTGCGACACGGTGTCACCCCGCGTTTATTAGGAAAACGCTGGTTGGCTGGGTTAGTTCTTCAAATCTCGAGGCTGTTAATTTGGGCAACTTAATTGCTTTGTAACGATAAGTTATTCCTATGAATATAGTTATTAATGCGAATTAGATGGATGGCGATGTCTTGGCCAACCTTATAGCTCCGGTGTCTATTATAGATAGATATGACGTAGTTGCCGCTCCAACACTTTTTCTTCCAGATTTGATCGAAATCTTCAACTATTTGACAATAATTCTTCACCCTTGAAGGACCAAATCATGTGGTGAACCAAATAAAAAGGCTCTTGGAACACATGAGAAACTTTTATTTGTAATTTTAACCTTTTACAGTTTTTTAAACGTCTTAGCTGCATGGCACACATAAGCCGAATTCTATCTACCGTCGTGCTGTCACTGCAATGACAGACGTCAACACATTTCTCTTATGTATTGTTGTTCGATTTATGAGGGTGCGCATTTTCTATATGCCAGCCGGCTATGGTTGGGAGAGCGGTGGGTTCTCTTAGACACAGGGGGTGTTATTTGTTGGCGAAAATTACATTGGGGTAGTGGATCTTTCTAATAGTGAGGGCGCCACCAGTCTACTGACTGGAATATTCTGTGAATGCTGACAGAAAAATTAAACGTCTGATCACCTTACATACGCATCTATCTATAATTTCTCTCAAAAATATGACTTTACATTGTGTTCCTTATGAGGTAAACTTAACCTATGGGGGTTAGTATAAATTTATATTCTAAAACATTCTTATGTAAACATTATGTAAGTTTGTAATTACATATTCTTAAATTATTTCTTATTTCTGGTAAATCCTACATGTAGGCGGGTCCTCCTACGTGTGGGCTATGCTAAATTAATACGTGAAATTATCTTATCCATACATCCTGGATGTTGGACAATGTGGGCTTCTAAATTAGTTAAAAAATGTCACCAGATGGGCGGCGAGTGTGCACCAAGACTTCAGGTGTGAGGGACAAAAACCACGCTTTGTATTAAGCGTGGCCGAAGTCGACGAGCATCACGGTTGACAGGTGCACATGTGGTGATTTTTTCTCTTATATTCTTGAATAAAACTAGGGAGCGGCAATCTGCAAACGAAGAACATCGTTACAGACTACCACGAAAACGATCCTAACCTATATGTGGTTTCTATTACATGGGGTGATTTACATACCTGCCGCTCCTTCCAAAGCAAATCAATTAGCATGTAAAAGGCGCCATTGCGCACGATACGGTCGGCACGTCGCCACGACGTACAGCCGGCACATTTTCGTCCTCCCTATAAAGATGGAAAAAATATTATCTCACGGATCACTATGTGAGGCCTGGGACCATAAACGTCCAAAGAAATTAACACTTACTTGCTCTTATAGCACTTTTTCAATTCTTTTATGTTAATAAAGATATATGATGTTCACTGTTCTCTTTGTCCGGAACGAAGAGAAAAAAGGAAATTGGGATCCATCGATTACAAACCATTTACCTCTAGGTTTTAGTTATGGTCAAAACTCTCTGGTAAAATCCTTCTACACGACTGCAGTTGAAGAGAATACCAAGGGCGTGTAAAAATAAAATTATATATTCTTCAATAAATGTTCTAGACTTGACAAAAAACAAACATTTTTAATTTTCTCCACACAAAAGATTGTATGTCTATCGAAACATCTCGCAGGGGCACAGCTTTAGAAGACTCGATTATTTAGCAGATGCCACTTTTGTACGAAACCCACGTACAACTGTCAACGTCAGCTCCTAATAGCTGTCTTTGTTTCTGATATGTCTTCGAATGGAAATTGAACATTGAAAAGAAGAAGAAGAAGACCTATCTTTGTTTACTACTAATGTTTATTTAAATACGAAAAATCGTGCTAAATTCTATGAAAATATGATGACAGTTATAAGAAAACGACCAAATGAATTCCAAACGAGACCGAATGTTATCAAGTGAAAAAGTTATGTTCTAAACAATAGATGAAGAAGTGAGATGTCCACCAACGATTTGTGCTTTACAAGCTGTGTCACAATGTTTAATAGACTTGGCCTGGCTTACTAGCCTTCTCCAAGGATCCACTGGAGTATTACCGACCGCCACAAGCTGCCTACTTCAAGAAATTCACAACGAACAAATTGACACGCAACAGTATTGACAAAAGCTAATTGCAACATTATTCTTGTTTTGAAGCGCTCGTAGCGAAGTTTACTTAGCTGTTCTCAACCGATCAGCAAAGTTAAGCAACGTCGCGCGCGGTCATGAGTTGGATGGGTGACCGCTAGTGACATTACTACTGAGCGCTTCCGTGCTTCGGAGGGCACGTTAAGCCGTCGGTCCCGGTTGTTGTCTTAGGATGGCAGTCGTTATAGCATGGTGGTAGGGCATTTTGCGAATGCCCGCCTGGCTAGCTACCACCCTCAAGTTGAAAGATCTGTCGCCAAGCACCTAACGGTGTGTTCCGGCAGCTGTCCTTGAGAGCCAGTACTTCTAGGTTAGCCTGAACAACATCTTCGACCACATCATCACTTACCATCAGGTGAGATAGTGGTCAAAGGCTAACCTATCTAGCATAAAATAAAATAAAAAAAAAAGTAAGTTAAACTGTGGGTTAGGTATACGATGGTTAAATAAAGAACGAGAGGGAGAATTGGAGTTATGAGTCATTGTCATGTTAGCTCAGTCGGTCAGAACATACCCCGGCTATAAGGGTCGATGACGCGGGTTAGAATCCCGCACATGACTATAATTTTTCCTCTCGTAATTTTGTAGAGTCTAATAAAAATTAAAGTTTAATAGATGTCGTCTGAAGTGAAGATACCAATGAAAGCAATAACTTTACAATTACAAAATTACAACGAGAGGAAAAATTACAGTCATGTGAGGAAATGAAAGGTATAATTTTCTTGTGTCTCTAAATCCTGTGAAGTTCCCCCCGAATATATAGATCGTTATGGGGGTCTACTAAAGTTAACTCGACCTAGATTCGATCGCACAAAATTTCCGTGTGTATAAAAGTGTGAGTGAGTTATATCTCACTCTAATATTTTGTCCTCACTGATACTGATAACCTCTACATATTGGTAAACCATTACTAGTGCTCCAGTTTCTGTTTGTAAGTCTAAGTAATTTAGGGACTTACCACTCACGTTGAGAATAGTATTGGAACCTCGAGAGCAATGAATCCGGGTCACTTAAAGAATGTTAAAAATCTCGGAAACTAAAAATGATAGGTTAATGCAATAAATTGTATTTAATAGACAATGTAATACTCCTTAAATGAAAGTAAAAAAAATATGAGTCACCATACATTTTATTAACACAAAATTACATAAAGAAAAAAACTGCTGATCTCTCCTTAAAACAAAAATAGGAAACATGAAATTTTTGAACTTTATTACGATTTTCTTGAATTTTAATACTTCGTATTGCCTCCTCGTGCTTCCATTACTGCGTTTACGCGGTTTGGCATGCTGTACACCAAGTTCCTTATACGATTTTGGGGAATATTCTCCCATTCCTCTGTGAGAGCAATTTTGAGCTCACGAAGCGTGATTGGGGGAGGGTTTCGTTGTTTTACGCATCTGCCTAGCTCGTCCCAAGCATGCTCGATCGGGTTGATATCCGGGCTGCGCGCTGGCCACTCCATACGAGTAATGTTCATCTCTTGAAGGTAGTCATTCACAATCCTACCTGTATGAGGTCGGGCATTGTCATGCATAAATATAGCATCCTCACCTAAATTGACCATAAATGGACCAACGTGATCATTGAGGATTTCTTCCACATATCTTACGCTAGTTAAAAGAGCCGTTTTCTATGATCACCAGCTCTGTGCGACTTTCAGAAGAAATTCCGGCCCACACAAGTACAGACCCACCACCGTAGGCTACTTTTTCTTCGATGCATGCTTGCTTGAATCTTTCCCCTGGTCTTCGATACACTCTGTGTCTTCCATCGTGCTTGTAGAGCATAAATTTTGATTCGTCGGAGAACATAACTTTTGACCAATCTTCAATACTCCAATTTACGTGGCTCTGGGCATATCTTAGTCTCGAAATACGATGCCCACGCTCCAGTTTAGGGCCGTTTGCAGGTCTAAGGGGTTTTAAGTTAGATTCAGCAAGCCGACGTCTTACTGTCCATGCACTTGGGTTACTTCCTCCGAGGCGTCGAAACTGATTGGTGAGTTCAGTTCCTGTGAGAAAGCGATTTCGAAGCATGGTGTTCACCAAGTATCGGTCTTCTCGTGCTGTGGTACACCTGGTTCTGCCCGTTCCTGGTCTGCGTAGGTTAGAACCAGTTTCTTCGTAACGTCGGAGAACTCTTTGTACTGTTGACAGCGACACACCGACAGTCCTGGCTGTATCGCGCTGACTCCGGCCGGTTTCCAGCATTGTAAGTATTCTGGTGCATTCTTCAGGCGTAAGCGACATAATTTCAGCTTGAATAATGAATATAGAGCACTATCAACATGGTTTATGTACCCACATAAATGACAGATTACAAACAAAAGCAAAACCAAATGCTGTAATTTCGTAGTTCCATCTTCGAAAGTGGCCCTTTTTCAAATTTGATTTTTTTATGATATAACTTTACAATAACTAAGAAGTTTTAATACCTTCATTTAAGGAGTATTACATTGTCTATTAAATACAATTTATTGCATTAACCTAGCATTTTTAGTTTCCGAGATTTTTAGGATTCTTTAAGTGACCCGGATTCATTGCTCTCGAGTGTATTTGGACATGTTCGTCCAAGTCCCTCGTCTACCGCCGCACGCTCTGCGTCCTTGAAGTTGAGAAGTCTCTAGGCGCAATTATCATACTTCGTAATCCGTCAGCAAATTTTTTGATTGTCATCTGTTCGTTGATGGGCCTCAAAATTTCACACGCTATTTCATAGTTTGCCTGTGTAATAGTGAGATTAACGAAAAGATAATTAATTTTGTCTGCGTGTTGCGAAATAGTCATTTCATGTTGGGACACATTATTTAGTTGCAATAACAACAAATGTGCCGATTGCTATAGTTTTATATCGCTAATCAGCGCATCGCATTATGTATAAGAATAAATCTATATAAATATCGCACTTTTTGCGAGTCTGGTTTTCGTAATTTACTAAATGGGCTTGTGATTGAGCGTTTATTGAAAATTCTCATCCGTTAATTGACCCAATTTAAATAGGTTTCTTTGTATTTTTTCATTACATACAACATAATTATAACGCACAAAATAAATATGAACATGTTATTTAATTGCCCCTTAATAGTAGATAATGTGGCATCATTCCCAGAATTTAAGTTCTGGTTAAAAAAAATCTTTTTACACTTTTGATTGACAATAATCACTGTTTTTCACAATGCAATTCAAAAACTTTATACTAATAGTCTTAATCGTTACAGCGCGGCACAGAGGAATCCGATAGCTTGCAGTCTTAGCTCGGCCACTCGAACCCGACACGACACTTGATCATGGCAGGGTGGGTCATCATGAGGTGAGGCGGGTTGGTTGCGTAAATAATGACACGAATTCTTGTTTGAATATATGATTTACTACTGACTTAAAAATATATAACAATTATATTATAAGCTTACGTTATAACTTCTCACATATAATTGTTTTTAGATGTAGGATGCTACGAGCTCGTCGGTATGCTTTGTTCTTTCCTTTTCCAAATGCAAATGTGCTTCGATCCAAATCCGACAAGGAAAGCACTGTGACGTATAGAGTCTGCAAACTTTCCAGCGCGATTTGTTTGCATTCGCGCTTCATTTTGCACGCAGATTCCATCGCCTCCTTTCCTTGAAGCATTGCCTCGTTCGCCACCTTAGTGGCAAGTCCATCTCAGCCCCTGTGTGCTGTTTGGCCTACGGTGAAGTGTACCCTAGCCTGTGTAGTGTAGTGTAGTGTGGTGATTAGCACTTTCGCATTCCTTGCACTGTCCACTTCATTTTCACTCGTTTTAGTAGTGCGGGCCGACGCACTTAGAGCACCGATTGTGCACCTACATAAAGTCCCAGCTGCCTTGATCCGGCTGGTTGTTATATTGCGTCCATGCCATTAATTTGCGCCTTTTTGTGTTTACCACGGGCAGTATTAGTTAGGGTTCGTAATAGGCTGGGGCTGGTGTTGCGATTTTCGATCTTCAATCTTCAAAAAAGGGAGTGTTCAGGCCTATAGTTAGTAAATATTGTTTAGTTATTGTTTTACTTTTTTATTGAAAAACAAAACAAGAAATACCTAAAATAATTAGTAAATAGTCATTGCAGGCTTACTAATTAACAGGCAGTCCAAATGCTCCAGCCCACTACCAGTTGGCAGCCTCAGAGTAATTAAGTTTGTTAGATTATGTAGGTACCTATATTTTTATAATAAAAGTTATCCCTATTAAGAAGACTCCGCTATCTGTTTGTCCGTTGTATCCGTCCGTATGTCCCGGTTGTTTAGCATGTCTGATATCAGTAACAAACCACAGCATTAGCCAAAATAGCAGACTTAAAACAAGCAGGTGTAAGTATAAAAGCTACTGTATAAGGTGTTATAGCGCTATCTGGGTGAGTTTTGGTGCATTTTTCATTTTCATAATTCACATTCGCTGGCGCAGACTATGGAGGAAGCTGTAAATTCAAGGGCTAAGTTTGGTGGCTGCTGTGAGGATAGAAGTAAAGTTAATGCATGTATGTGATTATCGCGGAAAAAGTAGACAGCTTTTTAGGAAAAATGTGACCTATAACTAACGATGAGATAATAAAATGAGCAGAATAGGGTTCTCAGCAGATGGTTTTACATGGTATTTAAAATATGAGGACCAGTCCGGAAAGATCTCACTGTTAATGAAAATGAAATCAGACACCATACTTATCGCAGGAGGCGGAGCGTACTCCTAAAGTCCAGCTTTCATTCATTTTCGAGCGAATATCAAAGCCGAAGGAAGAAAGTAACCACTAGCGCTCATCGCACACACTACAGTCCCGTTGGTTCCCCTTTCTCCCCGTTTTAAGAACCAAACGCTTTTCCTTAGTAGATATTTTACTGTTTACTGTAACTGTCGACTCGTCCACTACTGAACATAGCCTCCCCTATTAATGGGTATTTGCCATAATCCCCACGCTTGGCAGGCGGCTTGGGGAGTGTAAGTAATGGCAGTTCTTTAGATGGTGCTGCTGCCCAGCTTCCAGTATTTTTCCCTTAGTCGGCTCTTACGACACCCACAGGATGATATGGGGAGGTTCAATTCTTATCTGACACCCCACGGGGAATTTAATTTCAGTGATAGTAGATATTACTTTCAGCGATTTATTAGGGAGTATGTCGATATCCCTGTTTCGTCCATATTAAATATAGCTGAGGCAGGAAATTAAAAACTTTTTTAGTATCGCACCATTGCACATATTTTTTCGTGTTTATTTATTTGGTTTTATTAATTCACAGCTCTTAAAATTACGTACCTATATATTAATAAACAAAAACCAGAAAATTTGCCTGAGTGGAGGCCTGTAGGAGATTTAAATGCCTACTCTAGTCTGGATACGCAACTTGTTCGTATCTCAGTGCACTTTTATCATTACTTATGTATGTTATCTTTAAAAAGATCAACGCACTCTGGACATATTAGACATGGACCGTGGACTTTCCAGTAGGACTCTAACGTGACTAATCAACATTCCGGACTTTATAAGAGTTAAAGACTGGCTGTCATCTTGTCTAGACCTCAACCCTTTACACTACGAATTATGGTCCGTTTTAGAAGGCATGGCTAAGCGACACGGCGACATTGAGTCTTTTAAGAGTAGACTGCATAGCATGGAGCACTTTCTGTACAGACGTAGTTTCGTCATCTTTAAAATACCAAGTGTTTAAACTCGGTGCTTTTGTATGAATATTGCAGAGCCATACACACAGGTCTATGCTTCTGGTTTGGTAGATTTTTTTAATTTTACGGAGATCTGGCAATATGAAGCACAGATTTAGGTTCAAGGACATACATGCTTAGTTTCACCAAGTTTGAACACAAGTATTTAAATATGTTTGTATGGAAAGCGTCTCGAGCACTCTAGCCTTAGAAACAGTGGCGAAATTTCCCATGGAAACAGCGCACTGTTAACTCTATTAGCTGACCACTTTTAAAAGGGTAAATAAAGGCAATAAATAGAAATTATAAAATATTAGTTAGTACTGAATCGTTTACTATAGTTATATAATATTAATAAAAATAATATTTTAAAACAAAAAGTGCAGTGTTAAAATCATATCTAACCATTTATAAATTTATTTTAAACTTATAAGTAGTTTAAAAACTTAAAAGGTACTCACAGCTTCGTTTCTAAGAACAAAAGCAAACTAAAACTACGTAGTAATAAACAATGCGTAAGAAAACACAATATACAGTTACTAGGTCAACTTAAACAGTAAGGCAGGAATTTAGAAATTTCTTTTCTTTAACCACATAAAACCTCTTTTGTTTGTTAAAGCTGTCTATACGCTCTACTATATCTTTTTTAGAGTACCATATTTTTTGGGTTCTCGGGCCATCTAAAAGTCTTTCTCGTGGGCAAAGATATTGTACTTATTTCAAAGCAATGCTAATGAAAGCTTTCCACCACTCCCGGAAAGTATTCCCCTTCGTACGTTATTATGACATAGTATCCCTTAGATAGCTTCTTTGTTTTCACATAAATTTAAAGCTGCTGACTGCTGAGAGGTATGTTCTCGGAATCGGAATTATAACTTTAATTATTTTCTCGTCCGTCTTGTTCTGAATTTTTATCTTTATTACTTTCTGTTTCACTATCACTCCACACTTGTCTCTTTGATTTTGTGCTTGTCTTTCATTCGATAGTATAGAATTCTTCGCTTTTGGTGCTTTTTGAATCTTATTGACTATAATTTCCTCGCGTCTTCTTTTTATTTTCTTAATTTTGTAGACACAGGAACCCAGTGGAACTATTTTTTTAAGCTCGCTAGCTTCCTGTGCTTTTACCTCAAGAGTCGTACGAGAACTTGGTAATTTTTATCTTTTAGTAGTTTACTTCGTGTAAATTTTATCTGTTTTGGGATCTCGGTAATTTTTATCAGTAGAAGTCACTGAACTAGACGTGGTGAAGCTGGTGTTTTCATAATGGAGGGAGATGGGGGCATACTTGATACGGTGAGACCTTAGTTCGTTTACTTTAGAAGACCCATTTTTAGTACCATTTTTTTTTTCAAATTATCTTCAGTAAACCACATCAGCAACTTTTTGTAGTAAACCGTGCCAATAAAACTTCTGCCACACATAAAATAATTCTTTTGCGGATTCATCACTTTGCCATTTTTCATTCTCAGCCTTCCTGAATTGTTCATCCCACCCGCGCCTCATAAAAGATTCCAACAAAAAAATATTTTTTTTCCGATTTCAGTAGCGCTTGGTAAATCTTTTCAACTTCTTTGTCCATACATTTACTGATAAAGGATCAAACGGGTATATTCCACATCGTTTAAAACCGTATGCTACTATTTGTGGTGTGACTTTATCTTGAAATACTTTGGATAGAAAGGGAAGGGAAGAAATCTTCCTTTAGGAACGATGGACCCTCCCACCATAAAAAATTTGATTGAAGGTGCTGAGGTTCAATTCCTCTAGAGCAAATTTCTGATGGATTTAATTCGCTAGGAACGTGTCTCAATTTGAAATCTTTTGTAAGTTTATTGACTTTGTTTACTCTGTTCCTAACAAAGGTGGGTAGCGCCTTTTTTGTGTATTAAGCCACCCGAGTACCACGGTGGAGTCGGTCCACAGATACTTGTCCGTAACACTGCATGGCAGGGCCTCTAGGACCTTCGAGCACAGTTGAGCTCCGAGCAGCGTTGAGCATAACTCGAGACGAGGTATTGTAAGAGCCTGTTTCGAAGTTCGAAGAGGTGCCACCCTAGTTTTTGCACATAGCAAATGGACAGTTATATTGGATTTTTCTACATAGGAACGCACATACACACAAGCTCCCATCGCTTCTTGTGAGGCATCTACAAAGGTGTGAATTTCGATGGTGGCGCCACCTAGGTCGATATTCGCAGCCATCATAAAGCGAGGTATTTGGAAGTGTGAAATGTAATTTAAGTTGTTGATGAATTTGAACCATCTGTTTGCAAATGGTTGTGGTACTGGTTGGTCCCAGTATAGCTTGGCGGTCCATAAATGTTGAAGTAAGATTTTAGCTTTTATAATGCAGCATGAGACAAGTCCTAGTGGGTCAAACAGTTTGCAGGTTGTGGAAATTATTATTCGCTTGGTCACTATAGGTGCCTGCGAACCATTTGAAGGAATAGTTGTCTGTTGGCTATCGATTTGACCCGGGAAACGTATGCAATCAGCGTCGGGTAACCACCTCAACCCTAAAACGTTAGGACCTGTATCAAATTTTAGTATGTTAGTAGATTCCGCCTGCCGTTAGTAGGTTCCGAATGGTTCTCAAATCCAGGAAGAATTTCAGGATAGTTTGAACGGAATTTTGTCAACTGGAAACCACCTGATTTCAACGTTTCAGTTACGCAGGTTAAAATGTGGGTTAACTCAGCTTTGGTATAACTACCGGTATTTAGGTCATCCATGTAAAAATGACATTTGATCACATTACCAATAGCTTTGTCTTGACACTCATGTGCTAATTGAATGAGACACCTTGTGGCTAAAAAAGAGGCCGAAGCGGTGCCGTAAGTAAGGGTATTTAGTTGGTAAATCTTGATAGGCTCCTCAGGATGATCCCTCCACAGCACAAGCTGTAAATGGCATTGGGACTCGTCCAAGGATATGCACCTATACATTTTCTCTACATCTGCAGTAAGTACATACTTATAGGATCGAAAGCGTATCAAAATCGAGAATAGGTCGCTTTGTACTACTGGATCTACAGATTGAATGTCATTTAGAGACTTAGATGAGCTAGTTTTTGCCGACGCGTCAAAGACGACTCTAAGTTTTGTGCTTTCGCTCTGTTCACGAATCACGCAGTGGTGAGGTAAGTAGCAGCCAAACTGAGGCTGTTTGATTTCATTCAAGTGACCTAAAATGTCATACTCATTTATAAAATTAATATATTGTTCCTTTATAGAAGGATTTTTGGATAATCGTTTTTCTAATGATAGGAAACGTTTCATTGCCATTGGAAACGAATGTCCGAGTACTTCTTCCGGCTCATCTTTAAGTGGCATTTTGACTGAAAATCTACCGTCTGGTAAGCGACGAGTATTTTTTACAAAATGAGATTCGCAGAATTTTTCTTCGTTTGAATAGGTACAGGTATCTGAGGGCACATTTTCGACCTCCCAGAACCTTTGGATTGAGTCATGTATGTCTTGAAGTGACGGCGGTGATTCACTCTGCGCAAAATTACATTGCACTTTGTTATAGTAGCTACCACCGGTAGGACCTGCAACTATCCATCCTAATACACTTTCTTGTAAGATAGGCCTATTGTGACCTAGACTAATTCGGTTTGCCCCGACTATATCAAAGAAATGGTCGGCACCTAGCAGAATATCTATTTCTGACGGTTTGAAAAATGTTGAGTCTGATAAAATAATATTGTCTGGTATACCTAAAGTTTCGACCTCGACGTGGACGCTAGGTAAGTTATCAGTAATTTTTGGAATTACAAAACAAGCTATATTCCTGTTAAATGAGCCAAC
This sequence comes from Plagodis pulveraria, assembly GCA_963890685.1. Classification (NCBI taxonomy): domain Eukaryota; kingdom Metazoa; phylum Arthropoda; class Insecta; order Lepidoptera; family Geometridae; genus Plagodis; species Plagodis pulveraria. The sequence goes on from OY982967.1 coordinate 24,803,549, forward strand.
CCTAGATTTTATATTGATCTGGCATCGCTCTGTAATTGAGCAGGTTACACCGTTTATGCCTGTCACTTTCATTGGATTAATATCGTCTGACTGTAGGTTCAGTTTTTGTTTCAGGTTCATCGTGATGAAAGACGACTGGCTTCCGGTGTCGAGCAGCGCACGGGCGAAGTAAGGGGTGTTGGTACGACTGTTTAGTACTTTTACTGTCGCAGTACACAGTAAAACCTGACCAGAAGACACCGCAGATAAGGTAATAGGTGTTAATAGTTCACTTGTTTTATTCAAATTCAAATATTCAAATTCATTTATTGCATATGATTGTAGTTGTACAAAGATCTTAAATTTAAAGTTTACCATATACAATCTACCTCAAAAAGAGGTGTGCAACATGTTCAAAAAAAAAAAAAAATATACTTATGATTTTTCTTAATACTTCTAAATATATACGATTTCATTTATTAATTATTATACATTACATTATTTAATTATTATCATTACATTAATTAACTAAACGAAATTAAGGTTATACAATAAGAAAAATCAGTTAGATAGTCAAATTTATGCGATCAATGTCATAATATAAGTATACACAATTCAAATAATACAATGTCAATAATTCCATACAACGTCCATTACATACAACTTCCATTTTTACACTTATTCACAATGTCAATTTCTGGACTCAGTATATTATAATGTTTATTTAAATTTAAAATATTCCTCAACGCTGTAGAAACAATTACTTAGCAGCCAGAATTTCAATGTTTGCTTGAACTTGGTCTTATTTAATATTTTTATGTCTTTAGGTAATTTATTATAAATCTTTATTGCCATAATACAAGCGTTATTTTTAAACAATTGTAATCTACACGATGGAAGATAAAGTCTATTTCGATGCCTGGTTTGTTTTTGCAACATGTCAGAATGCTTGTTAAAAAGCTCTGGATGAGCCTGTGATGTATTTATCTTCTTACTATTTTTGCATAATAATGAATTGTGTTTGTTTTTACAGTTTCGACATGAACCCTTGAGGGTACATGGTGAATTTGGATGAGCACGTAAGCAGTTACTACACAACTGGTGTTTGGAAACTTCTTGAAGTTTATCGTCTACGTTCATCTCTTTGAATTGAGTGCACTGATAAACATAATGATCTTGATTGCAGATTGGACATCCTTTGCTACGGGACGCCTGAGCAAAAGTAGCGAATGAATTGGTAGCTTTATGTTCTTTGTAACTATGGTTGTGAGCTCAAGCTCACAACCATAGCGAGCCCCAGTCATATGTCAAACCGACTCAAGTCGGTTTGACATATGACTGGGGCTCGCTACGGCTACAGTTGGCAGTTTCAAGAACATTTGCACGGTTTTCTAAAAATAATTTTAATTCTTCTAAGGTAGGTAAGTGATTAAGCTGACCTTTGTGTTCTTCCCATTTGCAACTTGTTTTAGGATCTAACTTTGCAGAGACCAGAAATATGACCAATGGGTCCCACCCAACAGTGGGCACCTGTAGCGTGTTGAGTGCTTTCAGGTTTTTCGAAACTTGGTCACTTAGATACCTGATAGCCTTAAAAGACTCCTTTTGTATACTCTTAAGTTGTACCAGAGCACTTAAATGGTTATGTATTAAAATATTTTTATTATTATATCTATCACATAAAGTTCTCCACGCCAGCTCGTAACTAGCCTCGGAAAACTCAATCGACCTTATTGCGACACTAGCCCCCGAAGTCAAAGAATTTCGCAAATAATGGAATTTTCTTATAGGTGGAATAGAGTTGTTATCATTAATTAGACTTTTAAAAGTATCTCTAAATTCCAACCATTTTGAATAGCTTCCATCAAATACCGGTAAATTTATGACAGGCAGTTTGGTAGGGTTAGCACCATACCGATGACAACAACTTGACTTCACTGAACCCTCTGAGTCATTAGCGGGTTTATCTTTGGCTGAAAATGAGTCGATAAGCTCCTGGGCAAAAGCAATTTGTACATAAAATTCGCTTTCCGTATATTCGCGTTCAAGTATTTGATCATCCACATTTTGTGATAGCTCTTCAATTTCTGTTTGAGCATTGTCAAATGCAGACATCATTTCTTGCATTTGAGTTAGCCTTAGTGATATTTCCCGAATTTCTAGACTAGATACAGTGTTAACACTTTGGTATTTTTGTAAATATCCCTTAAATACAGTTAATCGGTTTAAATCGCGTATATTTATCATTATTTTTGTCCCGAAGTTTCAAACACTTTGCAGTGATCGTGGTCACGGGGTAACTAATTGGTTTTATTTGTCACATGAGTTATTAAGAAAATTATTTGGTCTACCGTCCGAACATTTTTATATTAATCATAACGTTCCCTATTCACGCAGTATTCGCTCACAGTGTCCAGAGGTCTTGCAGATTTGTGTCGGCCTTGAGATTTAATTAATTTGATGACAGGATCCCAAGCAGGTGGTACTTGCCAACCATCATCTCTATTGAAATTTGGGTATTTTTTGATTTCAATAGCCTCGCGTAACATTCTTGGCATAAACCGGGTCTCTCTGGCGAGGATTTGTGGGTTGTCGAACCGAATGTAGTGGTTGGGTTTGTCCTGGGCATGTTCACAAACCGCAGACTTGGTCGAGCGTCTGTTCTTCATGTCAGCAATGTGTTCTTTTACCCGGATACCAATGCTCCTCTTTGTTTGCCCAATGTATGACAGCCCACATTCACAATCAAGTTTGTAAACACCTGCATCTTGTAGGGGAATATTGCACTTAACAGGTCTTAAAAATTGGTTGATCTTCTTGTGCGGATTAAAGTAAGTTTTTATTGAAGCTCGTCTTAAGATATTACCAATTTTGTCCGTGACACCCTTGATGTAAGGTAAGATGGCAGGTTGTCTCTCAACTGTGGAAGGCTTGGGCCGGCTTCTGTGACGCATTCTTGGGAGCTTGTGATTATTGCTTCGCAGTACTTGTGTCACATACTGAAGCTCCTCCTTGAGATGGTCAGTGTCGCAGATGCCATGTGCTCTCTGTAACAAAGATTTGCCTACGGTAGCCAACTGACATGGATGGTGATGGGAGTTACCATTGAGATATTTATCTGTATGGGTGGGTTTCCTATACACTGTATGACAAAGGGAGTTGTCAGGATTCCTGATGACTAAAACATCAAGAAAAGCTAAGCATTTATTGACCTCTGGCTCCATTGTAAATTGAATTTTGTTATGTAAGGAGTTTAGATGGTTTAGAAATGCAGAAACTTTATTACTGGGGAGGATGGTAAAAATATCATCTACGTACCGTTTGTAGATCTTCGGTTGTTGTTTAATTACTATGTGTAATAATCGCGAAAACCTAAGACAACATTACAGTTAATCGGCTTTGTATCCAGCACGTTTACGAACTAACGCCTTTAGGCGTTCCGTAACATCAGACTTAGATGACTCGACAGTCAAATACGGTATTGGACTTTTAGACCGGGATTTCGTCCTGTCACGGTCGCCATTTATGTCTATGCACTATCTTAGACACAGTTAATTTTGAAGAAGGATAAGTATGTGCACTTACTTGAATAATTAGTATTTAAATAGGTGAGTCGCTCGCGCACATGAAAATTGAAAATTGATGAATATTACAGGATAAGTAAACGTACGTTTGAATAGGTAGGTCTAAATAATTAGAAGTTATGGGTAATTTTTTTACCGGAATCCGTACTGTAAGTTATAAATTGATAGGTAAGTAGGTACTGTAGGTACTATAGGTACACAACAAAACGTTAACCCTAATATTTTTTACTTAATAGAATTCGCGAAAACAATTGGCATGTAGGTACTTACCTATTCTCGTTTCAGAATCCGTACGCGCACCAAAGGTGTCGTAGGTACCCCCTTTAAACTCGTAAAAGTTGAAAAATTAATTAATTAGATGTAGATAAACGTATGAAATAAGTACTTTGGAACATTGACCTATATATTAGGCCAATGCTTTGGAATGCGTAAGTTAATGGTAAGATTGGTAAGGCAAAATATATCGGACGTGACGTGATGCATGGAATGCAAGTGAAATTATTTCGAATAAAACTACACGTGCTAGCTATGCCTATAAACGATTGATTACTTCGGGTTATTAGCACTTTACACCGGAAATAGACACAAAAACGGTAGGTAAAACAGTGGAATTGGATTGGAATTCGTAAGGAAAGATAGGTAAAATTGGTATACTTCCTTTTGGCAAATGGCGTGGTCGGCGTGGGGCACACTTTTCGAACATTTCACACACTCGGTAGTTTTTCAGTTTAACTCACGAATCACTATTCAATTGTTTTGATTGTTATTGTAGTCCACAAATGTTAACACAATTACCGACACGGATTGCACTACGAATGCATTTAAGCAAAATCACTTTCCGATGCAATGCACTTGCACTCAATAATGGCCGCGATGTCTTTTTTGCGCGGTTTCACGTCAATATTTTACACTAATCGGTTTTGTCACGGTCGCCACTTATGTCTATGCACTAGCTTAGACACAGTTAATTTTGAATAAGGACAAGTATGTGCACTTACTTGAATTAGTATTTAAATAGGTGAGTCGCTCGCGCACATAAAAAATGATGTGGACACCGCGCGGTTGGTTCTGCGACTGGCTATACATAAGTAGATATATGTACGCGCGATGGCGCGCACATTATAATTTGTTACTAAGCGTGTTGTGTGGCACACAATAATGTCGCCTTGATTCCCTTAACTTGAACAGATCTTCGCGAACTGCTTTCAAAGCGCTCGAAGTTTGCTAAGCCGTTCTTAACCGATCAGCTAGTTAAGAAAAGTCCCCCGCGGTCATGATTTGGATGGGTGAAATTACTACTGAGCGGATTACTACTACAAGTCAAAGCCTAACCTATCAGGCATAAAAAAAAAAAAAAAAAGCATTGCTATCATTATGTTTTTACAGTGGCCAAAATAGCCGTATATATAATGAATGACTGTATCCACTACTTTCTTAAAGTTTTCAGGCAGATAGTGAGACAGCTTAATGGTCTCAAATATATGTTGCGCTCCGTTAATACAGTAAGGTTGCCTCTTTATCTGAAACCACATTGGCGCGTACACCTTTATCACAAACTCAGCTAATACCACAAGATTTTCTGATGGCGATGAAGTAGAAACATACACCCTAAGAATCCTGTTGACTGTTGTCAACCAGCGTGAGTGACAGATTCTCCCAGGATTGCGTTTGGCTAAATTTGGGTTGCAATGGCCGTCGTTAATCGCATGACAAATCTCTAGCAAATATAGCTGGTCGGTGCTAAGGTCTTCTCGAGATTTAGTTATATTTGGTAAAATGCATTCGATTGCCTGAAAAGTTGTGACCGGGAGATATTCTCAGTTGTTTATACTTCGTTCCACCTTGCCGCTAAAACTTTTTGGTCCTGTTGTAGTTGCATCTAGATGCTCAAAGAGATGCCTCAAAGTGAGCTCGTTGGCATGAAGTTGACATACGAGCCATTGAAGTGGATGTTGTAGCTTGCCTTCAAGTAACCGGATAATACCTGATTTATAGCCGGTGATGTGGTCGAAGATGTTGTTCAGGCTAACCTAGAAGTACTAGCTCTCAAGGATAGCTGCCGGAACACACCGTTAGGTGCTTGGCGACAGATTTTCTACTTGAGGGTGGTAGCTTGCAAGGCGGGCATTCGCAAAATGCCCTACCACCATGCCATAACGACTGCCATCCTAAGACAACAACCGGGACCGACGGCTTAACGTGCCCTCCGAAGCAAGGAAACGCTCAGTAGTAAGTCACTAGCGGTCACCCATCAAACTCATGACCGCGCGCGACGTTGCTTAACTTTGCTGATCGGTTGAGAACAGCTAAGTAAACTTCGCTACGAGCGCTCCAAAAAACATATTATATTCGTTTGAACACGATACTGGAGTAAAATTTATTTTCCGTGGTTTCATTGGCCAATGGGTCCACGGTTAAAGGATTTTTGTACATCGTCTCGGAAATGGGACGTCCTAAGAAACCACGGAACAGAACTGAAAAATACCTGTTATTTTTTTTTCATATGTGGTAAATAAATTCGAATAAATGGTTTTATTGAATCGATTTCCGCCTACAGTCCGGGCAATTCATTTGATTTGATAACCATTGAATAATGCATTTCATGCAGAATATGTGGCCGCACGGCGTCGCGACGGGATCCCGGAGTCGGCTTCTACATATGACGCACTCTAAACAACAAGTCTCGGTGCTCCCAGTGACGCCCGTGCAATGTGTCATTTCCCTATTAGAACTCGCCGCCTCCTTCTACAACAAACATAAGAAAATAAATACACATGAGTGATCAAAAGCTAGTAGGTATACTACCAATATAAATTAAACTGAAAAGGATATGTTAGTAAATAAATATTCTAGTGGTATTGCCACGCTGTAGCCCTATAGGTTATAGCTAAATGGGCCGGCTTCACCGGGGCAGTACCATTCTCCCACATAATATCGACGTAAAGATACAGCGAAATTTTGATCGATTTGTGGACCCGAACGTCCTCTGTATCAGCCGGATTGTCCACTGCCTCAATATTAAGGGGGTATTTGCCTGAATCCCCACGCTTGGCTGGCGGCTTGGGGATCGCAGTGTAAGATGGCAGTTTTATAGAAGGCGCTGCGCCCACCTTCCAGTATTTTTCCATTAGTCGCCTCTTACGACACCCAGGGGAATCCTCTACTATTTATTTATTTATTTATTAAATAGGTTTGCTAACACTAGTTACACGGGTTCAAGATCATTCATACTATCAATATGGTTTTATACTACGTGCACTACCAATTAAAAGCAAACACAGCATGCATTACAAACTAAAAAGTGAGTTTTAGCACTCATCCTATCAATACTAAAGCACATTTGAATAGACACATGGTACCTACTTACTTATATGTAGTTACTTACTTAAAGTAATAAAAATAGAACATTAATTTTTAGCCAATTCTAAGAACATTAATAACAATTGATAAAATTATTTTATTAATCTCTGCTATAAAATATCTACTTTTAAGTAAACTGTAAATTAGCACTTAAGTATTGTGTTCGAACAAATTGGGTTTTGTAATATTTTGTGGATTATTAGGAACATTAGGAACAAACAAACAAAAGACGACGAAGCTTTGCAGGGCAATCAAAGATAATATCAAAATCATCGTGTTCGTTACATAGTTTACACAAACGAGGTAATGGTGAGCAAGAACCTAATACTGTACGTCTGAGTGGTGGATACAATAAAGACACTTTACACCGGGGATAACTATGTGGAATCTTAAAGTTAACTTTTTCTAAGAGTAATGGACAGTCTATCTTATTTCGCAAAAGTTTATGCATGAAGCATAAATCTATATAGTCTCTACGTTTATCTAAACAAGTGATTTTAAAGTGGCTCAGTCTATCATTATATGATATATTTCTTCTTGCATATTTAGTTGATCGTGCTAAATGCCACACAAATCTTTTTTGAATCTTCTCTATTCTAAGGCTATGAGAAGCGTAATGAGGCCGCCATACAACACTACAGTATTCCAAAATGCTCCGCACAAGGGAGTTGTACAGTAGTTTTTTTGTACTGTTGTTACGAAATATCTTGCCATTTCTTATTACAAAACCGAGCATACTTGAAGCTTTTTTAGTAATATAGTCTATATGAGGTACAAACGTAAGTTTCTTATCCAGAATGACACCCAGATCTTTGATATTATTAACTTCTTGTATCTCATTCTGAGAAATAAAATATTTGGATGGAAAAATCATCAACTTCCGTGTAAATTTAATATGAAAACATTTTTTTATATTTAATATCATTGCATTCGAGTTACACCACATAAGTAACCTGTCTAGATCACTTTGAAGTAAAGACATATCTGCAGTTGATTCTATGCATCTTGCAAATTTAAGATCGTCAGCATATAGGTAAGGGGTTGAGTATAAAAAGCAATCAGTTATGTCATTTATGAAAATATTGAAGAGGACAGGGCCTAAGTGCGAGCCTTGTGGTATGCCAGATTTAATTTTATGTACGTTTGATTCATAGCCACTTATAGCAACATACAATGAACGGTCAGTTAGATATGAATATAACCATTTTAGAAAGGGTCCTGTCATACCATACTGCGATAGCTTAGAAATGAGCATATTGTGTGACACACGATCAAACGCTTTACTAAAATCGGTATAGATTACGTCTATTTGGCGATGCTTATCAATTTTTTCAGCTAACATTTCAGTAAAGGAGACGAGGTTGGTACAGGTTGAGCGAGCTGCTACAAAACCATGTTGATGTGGTGTAAGATATTTTTTAAAGTGAAATTGGACAATAGGGCATATTATGGATTCGAATACTTTGGCAAATGTACATAGTATAGAAATTGGCCTATAATTATTCACGAGTGACTCATCACCATCTTTGAAAATCGGCACAACTTTAGCAATCTTCCACTCATTAGGGAAAATTCCAGTATCAAGAGACTTCTTAAAAATGCGGTGTAATGGCACCACAAGATTAGAAACAGATTTAGTTATATATTGCGCAGGGATGCCATCAGGTCCTGCCCCTTTATTGCAATCTAAATTTGCTAGGGTTTTATGAATAGTATATGGGTCAATACTAAATGTGGCCAGATTTTCTGCATCTGACTTAATGTCCTCTGTATATGTGTTAATACCGTCGGCACTGTCATAAACTGAGGCAAAATGCTTTGCATATAAATTACACATTTCAGTCCCATTACATGTCGTACATGTGCCATCTGAGATATTTTTAGGAAAACGACTAGTACCTTGTCGTTTTGCTTTTATTAGCGACCAAAACCGTTTAATGTTAGATCCAATTTGGGCCTCAACATTGCTGATGTAAAAGTTGTAGCATTCTCTTGAAAGTTTTTCAGCTAGTTTGTTAAGTGTTTGAAGACGAAGTTCATCCAAGGGGTTATTATAAACCTTGAAACGATGTCTAATTTTTTCCTTTCTTTTTAATGTTTTTATCAAACTACTATTAAACCACACAGGGTAGTTATTACTTACTCGCTTAAGCATTGGAACAAACTCTGTGATAGAATATTTAATAACATCGTTAAAGACGATGACCATTTCATTTACATCTGTACATTTCGAAAACAACTGATCCCAGTCTTGTTCACTTAAAAATTTGTTTATGGCAACATAGTTCGCTTTCCTAAAATTCGGAATTGGTTTGTCAGGGTTACTCAATAAGCAATCTTTATACGAAATAGGAAAAGTTAAAACTATAGGGGGATGATGTTTGTCAACAACCGAGAGGGCATGTGAAGCAGCTACTGTAAAACAAGGATGATTATCGGTTAAGATTAAATCAAGTATTTTGCCATTTTTATTTAAGACTTTGTTATATTGTTTAAAGTTGTTCAGATACATAAAATCTACCAGCGATCGTTCTACATCTGAGAATGTGGTATTTGTTGTAGGTTTATTATCAATGTCCCAAGTGATTCCACTTAAATTAAAATCTCCCAAGATACACACAGGGTGGTTACAATTTTCAAGAACCATATTAGAATTAGCAAGATAATCTTCCAATATTACTTTTTCAACTGGCGATCGAATGTAAATTCCTCCAAAGTATACCTTATTTAACGAGTATTTGTTTACGGTAGGAAGGTCAATACTGATCCAAATATCCTCACAGTTACTTTCCCAGCTCGACATCCTAGTGGACTTAAGACGCGTGGACACAGCTATTAAAACTCCACCAGCGTCCATACCCCTATGGTAACCTGTTGAATCACGGTCCCTTCTATAAACAGCATATTTGTCATCAAAAATTTCACTACTTAAAATGTCTTTATGTAACCACGTCTCAGTAAGAACAATAATGTCATAGTTATGACAAGCTAGATTACAGTATAGTTTATGGATTTTGGTTCGTAAACCTCGAGTGTTTTGGTAATAGATACTTAACGATGACAGTTTACTAACGTTAGGCCTAACAGTTGATGAGGTTGGTACAACTTAATCTAATTTTTGAAGCGCCTCTAAATCTCTTATCAATTTGTGATCAGATGTTTCTGTCTTTCTCATGTAGATCCTGCCATTCCGCACCCATACAAATTTATATCCTTTTTCCTTTGCCGCCATCCTAGCCGCGGAATGAAGACTTTTGTTAGCTGCCGAAAGGTGTTCCATTATATAGATCGGGGTTCTCTCTCCAGGTAGACCTATATGTGTACTATTGAGTCTATCATTCGGATTCAATCTGTTGTATTTTATGGAAGCTGCAATAAAAGTGTCACGTGTTCTCGGTGAGTTGAAATGAACCACAATAGAGCGTGGCCTTGGATTTTTGGGGTTCATTTTCGCAATGCGGCTACAATTTAAAATATCACTGTTTTTAATTCCACAGCTTAAAACATCGCTTATTTGGCAGACAATGGAGACAATATTTTCGGTTTTCTTCTCGGGCACACATTGAATCTCCACATTATTACTACGGGAATATTGTTCAAGTTGATTGATTCGCATTGTTAAGTCATGGTTAAAGGAACGCAAAGTCTCATTTTCCTCTTGTATCTTATTAATTTCTTCTAAGATAGCAGTATTCTTTTGAGCATTTTCTTCGCTTTGTGCGCTCATTATTGCCAATGATTCATGAATTTCTTGAATTTCCTTCTTCAAAGGGGCCACTTCAGCAGCAATCGTCCTTTTCATTTGCTGATCGAGACGAACGAAAAGATTATCCATTTCTTTACTGAAAATTTCTTGTACCACAGCCCTGACGTCATTACGGGTAAGTGAGCCCTCCGAGTCCACTCTAGGGGAGGTATCAAGCGCTGCTCTTTTATGGGCTCGCATGGAGACATTGTCATTCTTAGTTACAGAGCGCAATGGGGTATTATCGTTATTCCCTAATTTCGGCATCTTAGTGCACAACGGGCACACCCAATCGGGCATAGATAAGTCTTTTGTTGTATTAATCATACATGCGAAATGATAGCCCTTATTGCAATTTTTGCAAACGACATAATCCTTCTCTTCGTTGCAATCAAGAACGCAACATCCCCACGAAATCTTCGTCTTCGGTTCAGACATACCGGTTACAGGGCCGAATAGTTTTATTAAAATAAAACGTAAATATCAATGTATGACTACTATAGGGGCACTATATATAATATAGGAGAGGTCCTCTACCCCCTTCCAGTGGATTATTGCAGTAACCCCAATAATACGATATATGTGTGACAATAATTTATATTCGTCTTGAAAATTCTGTCCATTACGGTATATTGATATGGCAATAAAAAATTATATTGCAGATGTTTCATAAGTTAAGTAATTAATAGTCATAAATGTGTATTTTTAGAAACAGAGCGGAGCTATTCTGGATGCTGAAAGATTTGTGTGACTGTTCTATTGTGTCAAGGCTTCCTCACTCTATGAGTCGTGTGCGGTACTCGTCTGCCTTTTCCGGAGTAGTAACACTTCTTGCATTCGAATAGAATCGAACACATTTTACATACTACCGACAACACAGAACATGCATAATACAACATACTGCGGACTCGCACCAGCCTCGCGTCCTCTTCATTGTAACGTGTTACGTATATTTATTAGCACCTATTATTGTTTCCCCCACCACGTACGAAGCGGGCACACCCCACGTTCTATAATCCAAATTATATGTATAGTGTGTGGAAGCCTTTAAGATTATAGGGAAAATATTTTGTGTTCACTGTATGTAATAATAATATAAACAGTACAATGCGATTAAAATAAGAATAGGATCGGCCTAGCGCCATATTGTGACGTCAAAACCGGAACTTTATACAGTGTGCAAAAAAGGAAATGCTAAAAAACAAGTGATTCATAGGTAGGTAAACTAAGTTGTAGGTGACTGTAAAGCAAATACAGAAACACTTTAAGGTGATTTTATTTGTTAGTAATATTTTGTAGGTATCTTAATTTGAATCGTTTAGCTCTTCGATTCCGCTCATGTCCTGATACCCAACTGAATCAAACTCATCGTAATCATCGTCGTCATCACTGCTGCTGCTACTGCTGTCACCTGTAAAAATTAAAGATATACATAATTTTAGGCAAATAATATGATATGATGGTAGCTCAGTCGTCGTTAAATTGTCAATTATTTTCACCTATATTTATAATAAAACTGAAGGGGCCATTGTCATTGTCTTCAAGTAGTTCCCTTTCAAAGTAGTCTTTCTCTATCCTTTTCACATGGTTTACTTCTTTATTCCAGTCGTCTTTGGTGATTGATGCAATTGACTCAAGAGTAAGACGTTCGATTGCGCTTTCTAATTGCTCAACATTTTTGTCTGCCACCCTACGTTTTACTAAGTGCCAGATGTATTCAATAGGATTTAGATCACAATTGTAGGGCGGCAGTCTTAACACTTCATGGCCATGAGATCTAAATATATTATCAATTGTATAATTCTTTGGTGGCCTGTTTTTTTTTATTAATTCATAAAGTTCAGCCTTTGTGAATGTTTGCTCATATTGAATATGATTTTGTGCGAGCCATTCCTGCATCTGCACTTTTTTAGCACCCATGTTAGGTGCCTTCGTTTCCTCCATACTGTGGTAAGGGGCGTTGTCCATTACCAAAATCGACGATTCGGGAAGATTTGGGATTAATTTTTCATTCACCCATTTAGTAAAATTTTCGCCATTCATTTCATCGTGATAGTCGCCACTTTTTTGTTTTGCTTTAAACATTAGCAATGCCCCGTCGATAAAGCCATCTTCGGTCCCGGCATGTGTTATGATCCAGCGACGTCCAACACTGTAATTTTTCTTTACCCCTTCTGCGCTTGTAGATTGCCAGCACTTTTTTACAGTATAATGTGCGTGGATCCAAGTTTCATCCAGGAATACTACTGGTTTTTTGTTTGCTTCCAGTGCATCATTTGCCCGAATACGCCGTAAGTACTTTGCGCGCCATGCTTTAATATTTGGCCTTTGAATCAATACCGATCGTTTTCTCTGGCAATTTTTAAATTTGTAACCTAGCGACTCAATCATAAATTTTCTCAAAGTTGACAAGCTTCCAGGAAAATTTAGGTCTTGTTTTGCAGCTGCATAAATTTTCTTTAGCGTAGGAATTTCTTTTCTCACCGTATAAATCGAATTGATTATGTTGCCCAGTGCACATATTTCAAAACTATCGCACACAATATTTTTTTTACGTGATTTTTTCTTAGGTGTCACTATTTTGCTTGTGCTTCCTTCTGTTGCTAGTTTCTGTTCACGGCGAATGCGACTTACCGTATTTTTATTAATACCAGTGGCTAAAGTCACTCGCTCGGTTACCTTTGTAGCAGTTTCCAAATGATTAATGAAGCTTTCGAATACATCACGTTGTATGTGGATATTGCCATCTGGTCCTGGTACGATTCTCGTTTGTTTTAACTGGTTCAGCAAACTGATAGCGCGTTGTTTTTCTCTTGAAGTACTTATCAACATTGCTGATAATCTCTCGAGCTCGTCGATGTAGAACACTACCTCTTTTGCTCATTATAGAACGAAAATGAATATAAACTAATTTACAGGTAACAAAAATAAATATAACAATCAACAAAAACGAATTAAATAGTCAACAAAAAAAATTAAACAAAACATAAACAAATTAAACAGTCAACAGAAAAAAATTAAAGTCTCAACAAAACCAAATAAAACACGCAAGAAAAACATATAAAAGCGACGGAGAAATAAGACCCTTTTTCCCGCGTTTTTATCAAATCAAGATGGCGTCTGTGCTGTCATCCTTAAAAATATGAATTTATTAAAATTACCAATTTCGGGTCACTCATTTAAAATTACGTACAAATATATGGCATTGCTCTATTTTTAAGTTTGTTCTGCTGATCGTACTTATTGGAGCGAACATGAGTGAAGTTAGCCGAGAGCCCGTCCTATTCTTATTTTAATCGCATTGTAATTACTCTTGACAATTTATGATAATGTAAGTTGCTGTATTTATGTCGGTATTCATTAGTTAACGTGAATTTAAAGTAAACATATTATTATTTTTACTCGCCCTTTGGTTCACAAAATACCAAATAAATTAGCTTATATTAATTAATAGATATTTTCACACAAAATGTTTAAACCAACTTACAGACCTAATTAATTCAAAAAGTAAAATAAAACGTTGCTTAATTTTATTTTAAAATACATATTTCTTTGTAAATATGAGTTTCGCAAAATTCACGACACCTTGATTGGAACTCGATAAAATTTTAGAAAATATTTTTTTTGTTCAACGTTCAAAATTTGTGTACAACAATGGTGGGCTGATGAACAATGAAAATAGGTTAGTAACATAAAAGCATCCACCTCAACCACCATCTCTGATTTGGCTCAAAGATTCGACGGAAGGACGATGGAAAAAAACATTAAACCGCCGACCCATTAGCCAATGGCACCACGGAAAATAACTTTTACTCCAGTATCGTTTTTCTATGAAACCTTTTATTTGTTGAGTTGTGCTGACTTTGATTATGTACTTATCGTATTTTACAGCTCCGAGAGTCACTACTCTTAAATTAGGCATATGCGTCCACTTCATTTTAAGAAACATCTTGCTAACGACACAATATGTCTCTAAAAATGTGTATATATATATATGTATGTACATATGGTCTCCTGGTTTGTGCTACTGAGTAAGCTGAATTTTATACGCATGAAGGTAGAGGTCTTTTGTCAAAATTAGCTCCGTAGTGTTTCGTGAAATATGAAATTGTTTTTTCACAAAATTTTACAAAAATCAGGAGAATTGCGACCTGTAGGGGTCTATAGCTGATTAGATAATTTGAATTTAATACTTTTGTAAGATATAGAAAGTTTTGTATCATTTCAGATACAAGATGATTCAGCTGATTTGCATGGCATTTCACAGCCATCAGTAAGCATTATATGCAAAAATGTTGCTGAAGCTCTGGCAAGATTAGCTCCAAAATACATTCAAATGCCCCCTACCTTGACAGCTCAGGAGGAAAATATTCACAAGTTTTGTGCAATTGCAAACTTCCCCACCGTCATAGGAGCCATTGATTGCACACACATAAAAATTAAAAAAGTAAACGAGGATGGTGGTCAGACATATATTAACAGAAAAGGCTATGCATCTTTGAATGTTCAGGTAAAATTAAATTGAATTTATAGGTTCATATTTTTTATCATGTTGAAAAAGTTGTAGGTTTATTAAAATGGCATTTGGGCCAGTGCAACTTGGTTAATAAATGATGGATGGCACATGTCCAGAACTTTGTGTCACTACTTTGCTGATTGCAACAAGCAATATACAAAATATATATCCAACAATAAGGCACCGTTAAATATCCACAACTTATCTTCCTCTTTTTATGCTATCGTGATGGAACCAAGGACGAGGCTAACCACGTGTTAAGCGCTAACCTCTGCCTGTAAAAGGTGCAGTACTTCACAAGTGGCGATCAGCACTTCGCACATAACCTAGAGACGTAAAATTGTCAAGTGCCTGTAATTTCATCGATATCATTTTGAAGCAGTGATGGCTCAGTGGAATTGGCTACGGACTGCCGCACAGCAGGTCCATGGGTCGAATCCCGCCGCGGGCTTGAGCTTCACCGCATTGTGGAAGGGCATTATGCGAATGCCCGCCTGGCTAGCTACCACCCACAAGTAGAAAATCTGTCGCCAAGCACCTAATGATGTGTTCCGGCAGCTGTTCCTGAGAGCCAGTGAAATTGCAGACACGTGAGACTTACCAAACTATGTCGCAAAGTGACGGGCGCAGTGCAATTCGTGACTTGTGATAAAATGCATCTGTTATTGGCAGAGGTTAGTCCGCTTAACATCAGGTGGGTCTCGAGCTTGTTCAGTCACAATAATAATTAAAAAAAAAACATACTTTTCAAACCGGAACACAGTTAGTTATATGAACATTTCAGCGTGGCAGTAGAAATACGTTTGGTGACAGTACTTCCTCGGACAGACTCGCACAAATAGCTTACAAATTTACAATGAAAGGAAAACTTTGAACCACGAGCGGGATTGTCATCCGCGACCTTATGTCCTAAAGGCCGATACATACTCTCCTAGCTGTATTACCCTTAGTAGCCTCTTACGACACCCACGGGTAGTGATGGGGCTTGGTACCTCACGGGTATTAATCATGGTAGTGTTAGCTATTTAGCAAAAAGACGTAATGATAGGTTAGCGGAGTATATACAACACTACAAACTATATACAACACTACAGCTACTACAATAAAAGCATTTGGACTCATAGGTAGTCGAAATGCTCTAGCCCACTACCAGTTGGCAGCGTGCCCAGCATGCTGGCAGCATTGCCAAGTTGAATTGCAAAGCTTATTCTTATTTGTCCTACATTTTACTTCAGCATACATTGTTCACGCTGCGAAAACTATTTCTTTTTATATATTATGAAAATGTAATAGAAAACAATTTCTATTTGTATAATAAATTCCTAAAAAAAGGTGTAACATCCGCTCGCAAATCGAATCTTTATATAATTATGTTTGTAAATCGTGCAATTATATAGCATCGTAACATTTAATATTTAAATATTACATGTTACGATGATTTTAGTTCCGCATTCACTTCGCGGTATTTATATACATATATAAAAGATTATGTATTTTCTTTTGAAAATATTCTTGTGATTTTTTATCCTGCGTGTTCTATGTCTTTTTTATGGGGGACTCCAGTACACGAAGAGGTAGGTTAAACACATTTCTCTGCCTTCTCCTATTAAGTAAGGGTGTTGACTTGTGATTCAGATATGAGGTGAAATATATAACTCATTTGGAAATATTAGTTATATATTTCACAACACGAAGATTTTGTGGGTATTGTTTGTCATTTGGAATTTGCGTGCAAAAGTGATTTTTAATCCGCTTGCGTAAAAAGTAATCAATGTAATTTAGATTGTAAATAGTGCCCGAATAGATCCTGTTCTGAACCGATTGCGAGCCTGAATCGGAACGTTCCTGTCACTTTTTGTAATTGTCGCTGTCACCTTTTGTAGTTGTCAAATTGTCTTTGATTTGTCAAATTGTTAACCCTCTATCACTCATGAACTGGGATTAATTTGATTTTTAGGATTTAAAATGACAACAACAAAATAAAATACACGTATTTCTGGTTTTTTTTTTTATTATTGGATAAGAAAATAACTAAAATAGGGAATGTTGTTTCTAAGCAACACTGAAGCAAGAGGTTACAATTTATAGTAATTAGTATTATTATGAAAGGTGGAAGTTTCTATAACAATTTTTAGTTTCTGTATAACATAACGCAACGCTGCATTTCTCGCACACATTATGTGTAAATCCAGCACACTTTGGAAACTTACACCTAATTTTTTTATCAGACCATTGTGGCCAGTGTGGCCAGTGTCTTGCCGTACGGCTTTAGGTGGCACATGCTAAGCAGGTCCTCTATGCTTTTTAGCCTGGATCTCACTCTCCAGTGATCGTCGACTAGATGTACTAGGTTTTGTACCTATTTTGCAAAGGGTCGCAGCAACCTCCAGACGAAAATCTGCTGATGATAAGCGCACTGATTGAAGGTTTTTGTATTTAGAAACCCTTTTGTATAAAATCCATGCATTGGGCATTGTGAGATCCAAGTAATGATAAAATAGTCGCACGGGCCATCTTTTGCTTCGCAAACGTATTTTATATATAACCATGATGCTGTCTAGGAGATCAACACCCCCCATGTGGCGATTGTATTCTCCGACCACATTGGGGCGCTTTATGTTTATATGTTTTGAGTTGTGTTTATCCCATCTACGCACATCAGTTTCAGGGTTTTGTCCAGCAAATGTGGAAGCCAGGTTAACAACTTTGTTGTCTTTCCAGGAGATGGTTGAGATATCAACCCCGTTCACGTCCGCCACATATTCTTCTGAATACCCTCTATCTTTTTTCATCATTATTTTTTCTGATGTCAGCTTGCAGTCCGGTATTCTATTTCTTCTAATAGTTCCGAGGCTAAGAATGCCTTCTTTGGCCAAGTATTCCATCAAACGAAGCGAGGTAAAATAATTATCAAAATAAAGTGTGAAGTTCTGGTGCCTAGGAATTATACGCGCTAACCTCATGACCACGTTAGACGAGGCGCCTAAATCTCCTTGTCCTTTCAATTTCTGTTCTATAGGCAAAGCTAAAAACGCCACTCAATACGAAGACTTTGTATCACCACTTATGTGGTTTATTAGGGTTGTATCTCTTCAAAATACTCCGTGCTTTAGTAGAGCACATTTGCTCGTTCACACAAAGATGTTCTTCCATTGGGACTTTGATATACGCCTCATTCAAGGAGTCCACTATAGGACGTATTTTGTATATACGGTCGTGATCAGGATTGTTTCGAGGAAGGTCTTTGCTATTGTCGTTGAAATGTAAAGTTTGACGAATCTTCTCAAACTTGTTCAACGACATGGTTTCCTGTATTAGTGGTGTTCCGAGTATGGGACTCCAGTGATTGACTACCCTAGGTAATTGGACAAGAGACATTAGATATGCCAAACCTATAAATTGCCAGACCTCCTCCTCAGACGTCCGAAAAGTGCCATTGGGATCTTTTTGCACTTGATACAAGTTGGTCTCTTCTGAAATTTTCCTGATTAGGTCCTTTGAAAATAAGTAGAAAAAGAACTGTACGGGAGTATCCAACTCAAGAAAATCAGGACTCAGGGTCTTGTTTCCCATAAACATGAGCTATTCTGCATAAGTGTGATATTAATACTGTTACTAAATCAGAGTTAACATATAAAATATCAGATGTTAAATGCAAGTTGGTTAGTGTTGCTTATAATGAGCATATATTTTTACACCTTTAATTCACACATTGTCATCGTAAAAAAATTAAAGATCTAAAGAAGCCATTTGTTTTTTATTCACCAGGCAAATCACAGTACAGTACAATAATAGACTAATTTTGGTGGTGACAATTACCAACTGTCTTTTGTGACACATTAAAATTCTTGTTTTATTTCGTACATGATCTATACCTACAACATTATCATGACACGGTTTTTCAATCATCAGATAAACACTATTCATAAGAATTAATGTTGTGTATACATTAATTCTTATTGAATTTATTGAAATGTATGTTTCAATTAATTACCGATCTATATAGATTAAGAGAAGGATTGTTGTTTGTTTACAATAATAAATGTATAATATAGTAAGTGGTTACATAATATAGCAGTCGGGTACGCTAATGTTAGAATTTCCGTCACCAGGGCGGGCAACACCATCTCTGATTTGGCTCAAAGATTCGACGGAAGGACGATGGAAAAAAACATTAAACCGCGGACCCATTAGCCAATGGCACCACGGAAAATAACTTTTACTCCAGTATCGTTTTTCTATGAAACCTTTTATTTGTTGAGTTGTGCTGACTTTGCTTATGTACTTATCGTATTTTACAGCTCCGAGAACCACTACTTTTAAATAAGGCATATGCGATAGGGTGGAGCGTTTTTTTCTTATTCCGTTTTGGGCCACTGCGGGATGGATGCTCTATGTTAATACAATATTAAATCAATATGACAGAATCAATGTATTATGAATAGAAATATTGCCCCAAAGGACTTGAAGTTTGGAAAAAATTACAAAAATTTACTTTAGCTTGTCAAGGAATAAAAGTACCTTCATTAAATAAAAACTACTTTATTATTATTTTAATATAGATTCCAATACACAAAAAATTAACTTAAATCAAAATGACATAAAATAATCGATAACAAAGAGCTTACATTGAATTTAAAGACAATGAAATTTTACCCAATTTTATAATGTTCCTTTGACTCGAATATGGACATTATTCGGCAAGACTCCATTTTGTTTATAAACATCCTTCACGTCGTTCTGGGCCACAGACAGCAGAACATGAATCTATAATTAACTTTATACATCTTTATGTAGCTTGCGTATGACAAGGTATGCGCTGGAAGTTCAAAAATATCATATCATTTAAGCTATTGTGGTCCAAAATGGCTTCGGAAATGACGTCAGTTGGTATTTGTATGGTGAGTGGTGGTTCCGAAATCACTTTCCAGTCTATCAAGTCCGTGTAGTCTTTTTGACTCGAAATTATTCGATGGCACTTAAAAAACCCTTCTAGGTGTGAACGCTGATCCCTAAATCTTCAAAATACGTCTCAGAGCGAGATCTTAATGCACCGTCTTTCATCATATAGCATTGCTATCATTATGTTTTCACAGTGGCCAAAATAGCCGTATATATAATGAATGACTGTATTCACTACTTTCTTAAAGTTTTCAGGCAGATAGTGAGACAGCTTGATGGTCTCAAATATATGTTGCGCTCCGTTAATACAGTAAGGTTGCCTATTTATCTTAAACCACATTGGCGCGTACACCTTTATCACAAACTCAGCTAATACCACAAGATTTTCTGATGGCGATGAAGTAGAAACATACACCCTTAGAATCCTGTTGACTGTTGTCAACCAGCGTGAGTGACAGATTCTCCCAGGATTGCGTTTGGCTAAATTTGGGTTGCAATGGCCGTCGTTAATCGCACGACAAATCTCTAGCATATATAGCTGGTCGGTGCTAAGGTCTTCTCGAGATTTAGTTATATTTGGTAAAATGCATTCGATTGCCTGAAAAGTTGTGACCGGGAGATATTCTGAGTTGTTTATACTTCGTTCCACCTTGCCGCTAAAACTTTTTGGTCCTGTTGTAGTTGCATCTAGATGCTCAAAGGGATGCCTCAAAGTGAGCTCGTTGGCATGAAGTTGATATACGAGATATTTCTTAAATAACTTAACGATCGTTTTATAACTTATCGTAGGTAATGATGCCTTCTTCCACACATTTTACACGTCGGTAACGATGATTTCACTGAAATTTTAAGAAAATCAGGAGAATTGCGACATGTAGGGGAAAGTAGCTAGACAGACACGTTAGACAAAAAAAACGGCCAATTGAGCACAGTACCTAAGCCTCGCGCACGAAAGGTTCCGTACCTTATCTAGAACCTTAACCTTACCTAGAATTCTAGGACAGGCGCCGGGGGTTAAAAGGTTAAAGAACGTCTAAAGGAACTACGGAACATACCTGAAAAATACCTGTTACTTTTTTTTTCATATGTAGTAAATAAATTCGAATAAATTGTTTTATTGAATCAACTTGCCGCCATGCATGCATGCATTTGCCGCGTGCAATGAATTGATCCATTTGTCAATAATGCATTCCATGCAGAATATGTGGCCGCACGGCGTCACGACGGGATCCCGGAGTCGGCTTCTACATATGACGCACTCTAAACAACAAGTCTCGGTGCTCCCAGTGACGCCCGTTCAATGTGTCATTTCCCTATTAGAACTCGCCGCCGCCCTCTACAATAAACATAAGAAAATATATACACAAGTGATCGAAAGCTAGTAGGTATACTACCAATATAAATTAAACTGAAAAGGATATGTTAGTAAATACATGAATTGATGAAATTAGCAGTTGGTAAAGACACAAGCTCAATGTTGGTTGGTTCGGTATTTATGGATCGAACCGCTCGTGTCTGCTTCGCGTCGTCACGTCGCTAACTTGTTAGGCTCCAAAGGTCACTTCTATTATGATGATTTGCAGTTTCACTAAGATGAAGTTAGTTTACAAAAATGCACTTATTTGCTCAATTATGATGATATTTATTGCACTGTAGTAGTAAAATATAGTTTATTATCATGGTCTTGATATTAAAAAATAATAATTTAGTGGTTTAGCACTCAACTACGTAGGCACGATAACATAAAATTATTTTGTTGTGTTATTATCTTTTGCACTGTTAATTTTTGTTTGCCCAACAATATTCACGTATAGATTAGGCACTATTTTGTTTGGATTTTATAGTTATATCTTCGTTATGACATTAAACTAGTTTTAAGATTTTTTTCAACACGGAGCCGATGTTTATTGCCGACCCGCTGACCGCTCATCCTTCTAAAAAATTCAAATTAATGATTTGATTTGATAACCGTTCAATAATACATTCCATGCAGAATATGTGACCGCACGGCGTCACGACGGGATCCCGGAGTCGGCTTCTACATATGACGCACTCTAAACAACAAGTCTTGGTGCTCCCAGTGACGCCCGTGCAATGTGTCATTTCCCTATTAGAACTCGCCGCCGCCGTCTACAATAAACATAAGAAAATATATACACAAGTGATCGAAAGCTAGTAGGTATACTACCAATATAAATTAAACTGAAAAGGATATGTTAGTAAATACATGAATTGATGAAATTAGCAGTTGGTAAAGACACAAGCTCAATGTTGGTTGGTTCGGTATTTATGGATCGAACCGCTCGTGTCTGCTTCGCGTCGTCACGTCGCTAACTTGTTAGGGTCCAAAGGTCACTTCTATTATGATGATTTGCAGTTTCACTAAGATGAAGTTAGTTTACAAAAATGCACTTCTTTGCTCACTTATGATGATATTTATTGCACTGTAGTAGTAAAATCAAGTTTATTATCATGGTCTTGATATTAAAAAATAATAATTTAGTGGTTTAGCACTCAACTACGTAGGCACGATAACATACAATTATTTTGTTGTGTTATTATCTTTTGCACTGTTAATTTTTGTTTGCCCAACAATATTCACGTATAGATTAGGCACTATTTTGTTTGGATTTTATACTTATATCTTCGTTATGACATTAAACTATTTTTAAGATTTTTTTCAACACGGAGCCGATGTTTATTGCCGACCCGCTGACCGCTCATCCTTCTAAAAAATTCAAATTAATGATTTGATTTGATAACCGTTCAATAATACATTCCATGCAGAATATGTGACCGCACGGCGTCACGACGGGATCCCGGAGTCGGCTTCTACATATGACGCACTCTAAGCAACAAGTCTCGGTGCTCCCAGTGACGCCCGTGCAATGTGTCATTTCCCTATTAGAACTCGCCGCCGCCGTCTACAATAAACATAAGAAAATATATACACAAGTGATCGAAAGCTAGTAGGTATACTACCAATATAAATTAAACTGAAAAGGATATGTTAGTAAATACATGAATTGATGAAATTAGCAGTTGGTAAAGACACAAGGTCAATGTTGGTTGGTTCGGTATTTATGGATCGAACCGCTCGTGTCTGCTTCGCGTCGTCACGTCGCTAACTTGTTAGGGTCCAAAGGTCACTTGTATTATGATGATTTGCAGTTTCACTAAGATGAAGTTAGTTTACAAAAATGCACTTATTTGCTCACTTATGATGATATTTATTGCACTGTAGTAGTAAAATCAAGTTTATTATCATGGGTCTTGATATTAAAAAATAATAATTTAGTGGTTTAGCACTCAACTACGTAGGCACGATAACATAAAATTATTTTGTTGTGTTATTATCTTTTGCACTGTTAATTTTTGTTTGCCCAACAATATTCACGTATAGATTTGGCACTATTTTGTTTGGATTTTATACTTATATCTTCGTTATGACATTAAACTATTTTTAAGATTTTTTTCAACACGAAGCCGATGTTTATTTCCGACCCGCTGACCGCTCATCCTTCTAAAAAATTCAAATTAACGATTTGATTTGATAACCGTTCAATAATGCATTCCATGCAGAATATGTGGCCGCACGGCGTCGCGACGGGATCCCGGAGTCGGCTTCTACATATGACGCACTCTAAACAACAAGTCTCGGTGCTCCCAGTGACGCCCGTGCAATGTGTCATTTCCCTATTAGAACTCGCCGCCGCCGTCTACAATAAACATAAGAAAATATATACACAAGTGATCGAAAGCTAGTAGGTATACTACCAATATAAATTAAACTGAAAAGGATATGTTAGTAAATACATGAATTGATGAAATTAGCAGTTGGTAAAGACACAAGCTCAATGTTGGTTGGTTCGGTATTTATGGATCGAACCGCTCGTGTCTGCTTCGCGTCGTCACGTCGCTAACTTGTTAGGGTCCAAAGGTCACTTCTATTATGATGATTTGCAGTTTCACTAAGATGAAGTTAGTTTACAAAAATGCACTTCTTTGCTCACTTATGATGATATTTATTGCACTGTAGTAGTAAAATCAAGTTTATTATCATGGGCTTGATATTAAAAAATAATAATTTAGTGGTTTAGCACTCAACTACGTAGGCACGATAACATACAATTATTTTGTTGTGTTATTATCTTTTGCACTGTTAATTTTTGTTTGCCCAACAATATTCACGTATAGATTAGGCACTATTTTGTTTGGATTTTATACTTATATCTTCGTTATGACATTAAACTATTTTTAAGATTTTTTTCAACACGGAGCCGATGTTTATTGCCGACCCGCTGACCGCTCATCCTTCTAAAAAATTCAAATTAATGATTTGATTTGATAACCGTTCAATAATACATTCCATGCAGAATATGTGGCCGCACGGCGTCGCGACGGGATCCCGGAGTCGGCTTCTACATATGACGCACTCTAAACAACAAGTCTCGGTGCTCCCAGTGACGCCCGTGCAATGTGTCATTTCCCTATTAGAACTCGCCGCCGCCGTCTACAATAAACATAAGAAAATATATACACAAGTGATCGAAAGCTAGTAGGTATACTACCAATATAAATTAAACTGAAAAGGATATCTTAGTAAATACATGAATTGATGAAATTAGCAGTTGGTAAAGACACAAGCTCAATGTTGGTTGGTTCGGTATTTATGGATCGAACCGCTCGTGTCTGCTTCGCGTCGTCACGTCGCTAACTTGTTAGGGTCCAAAGGTCACTTCTATTATGATGATTTGCAGTTTCACTAAGATGAAGTTAGTTTACAAAAATGCACTTATTTGCTCACTTATGATGATATTTATTGCACTGTAGTAGTAAAATATAGTTTATTATCATGGTCTTGATATTAAAAAATAATAATTTAGTGGTTTAGCACTCAACTACGTAGGCACGATAACATAAAATTATTTTGTTGTGTTATTATCTTCTGCACTGTTAATTTTTGTTTTCCCAACAATATTCACGTATAGATTAGGCACTATTTTGTTTGGATTTTATACTTATATCTTCGTTATGACATTAAACTATTTTTAAGATTTTTTTCAACACGGAGCCGATGTTTATTGCTGACCCGCTGACCGCTCATCCTTCTAAAAAATTCAAATTAATGATTTGATTTGATAACCGTTCAATAATACATTCCATGCAGAATATGTGACCGCACGGCGTCACGACGGGATCCCGGAGTCGGCTTCTACATATGACGCACTCTAAACAACAAGTCTCGGTGCTCCCAGTGACGCCCGTGCAATGTGTCATTTCCCTATTAGAACTCGCCGCCGCCGTCTACAATAAACATAAGAAAATATATACACAAGTGATCGAAAGCTAGTAGGTATACTACCAATATAAATTAAACTGAAAAGGATATGTTACTAAATAAATATCCAAGTGGTATAGCCACGCTGTAGCCCTATAGGTTACAGCTAAATGGGCTGGCTTCACCGGGGCAGTACCATTCTGCCACATAATATCGACGTAAAGATACAGGGTTTTGATCGATTTGTGGACACGGAGGTCCTCTACCCACCCACCCCCTCCCAATGGATTATGGCAGTAACCCCAATAATACGATATATGTGTGACAATAATTTATCTGTGTCTAGAAAATTCTGTCCATTACGGTATATTGATATAGCAATAAAAAATATATTTTAGATGTTTCATAAGTTAAGTAATTAATAGTCAGAAATGTGTATTTTTAGAAACAGAGCGGAGCTATTCTGGATGCTGAAAGATTTGTGTGGCTGTTCTAATGTGCAAAGGCTTCCTCACTCTATGAAGCGTGTGCGGTACTCGTCTGCGTTTTCCGGAATAATAACACTTCTTGCATTCAAATAGAAGCGAACACATTTTACATACTACCGACAACACAGGACATGCATAATACAACATACTGCGGACACGCACCAGTCTCGCGTCCTCTTCATTGTAACGTGTTACGTATATTTAATAGCACCTATTATAGTTTTCCCCACCACGTACGAAGCGGGCACACCCAACGTTCTATAATCCAAATTACATTTATAGTGTGTGGAAGCCTTTAAGATTATAGGGAAAATATTATGTGTTGTGTGTATACAATAATAATATAAACAGTAATTACTCTTGACAATTTATGACAATGTAAGTTGCTGTATTTATGTCGGTATTCATAAGATAACGTGAATTTAAAGTTAACATATAATTATTTTTCTCGGCCTTTGATTCACAAAATACCAAATAAATTAGCTTAATTATTATATTAATCAAATTAATTATTATATTAATTAATAGATATTTTCACACAAAATGTTAAAACCAACTTACAGGCCTAATTAATTCAAAAAGTAAAACTAAACGTTGCGTATTTTTATTTTAGATTACATATTTCTTTGTGAATATGAGTTTCGCTAAATTCACGACACCTTGATTGGAACTCGATAAAATTGTAGAAAATATTTTTTTTTGTTTAACGTCAAAAATTTGTGTACAACAATAGTGGGCTGATGAACAATGAAACATAGGATAGTAACATAAAAGCATCCGCCTAAACAGATCGGTCGATCCTTATGTCTCCTAACTCTTCGCTCCCATAGAGACGAACAGGAATGTATATCGTTCAATGTTGACATGTGCGACGGTGTTTCGTAGAATTTTTTTAATAATGAGTGTATTTTTAATAATGTAACACGTTTATAATATAGTAAGTGGTTACATAATATAGCAGTCCGGTTCGCCAATGTGAGAATGTCCGTCACCAGGGCGTGCAACACCATCTCTGATTTGGCTCAAAGATTCGACGGAAGGACGATGGAAAAAATCATTAAACCGTGGACCCATTAGCCAATGGCACCACGGAAAATAACTTTTACCCCAGTATCGTTTTTTTTAAATATGCGTCCACTTCATTTTTAGAAACATCTTGCTTACGACACAATATGTTTCTAAAAATCTATATATATATATATATATGTACATATGATCTGATGGTTTGTGCTCCTGAGTAAGCTGAATTTTGTACGCATGAAGGTAGAGGTCTTTTGTCAAGATTAGCTGCGTAGTGTTTCGTGAAATATGAAATTGTTTTTCACAATGTTTACGAAAATCAGGAGTATTGCGACCTCTAGTGGAAAGTAGCTAGATAGACACGTTAGACAAAAAAAACGGCCAATTGAGCACAGTACCTAGGCCTCGCGCACGAAGGGAAGGCCTTCCGTACGTTATCTGTACAACATTAGACACTATATTAATAACCTATTTTTTTTAGTTTTCAAGTAGGGTACGGATCTTTTACATATAATTTTATTGGTGGTAGTCTAGCCTAGAATTGCTGGCTCTCAAGGACAGGCACCGGAACACATTGATAGATGCTTGGCGACAGATTTTCTAGTTGAGGGTGGTTGTTGTTTAAATTATTTAATTGAACTTATTTTAACATATAATATTCGTTTGAGTTTGAAGTAGAATTTCATTGTCGTTTCATCATATTGTGACATCTCTATTAATGGATTCATTGAAAAACGATACTGGAGTGAAATTTATTTTCCGTGGTTTCATTGGCCAATGGGACCACGGTTAAAGGATTTTTGTACATCGTCTCGGAAATGGGACGTCTAAAGAAACTACGGAACAGAACTGAAAAATACCTGTTACTTTTTTTTCATATGTGGTAAATACATTCGAATAAATGGTTTTATTGAATCGATTTGCCGCCTACAGTACGGGCAATTCATTTGATTTGATAATCATTGAATAATGCATTTCATGCAGAATATGTGACCGCACGGCGTCTTGACAGGATCCCGGAGTCGGTTTCTACATATGACGCACTCTAAACAACAAAACTTTTAGAAACAGAGCGAAGCTATTCTTGATTCTGAAAGATTTGTGTGACTGTTCTATTGTGCAAAGGCTTCCTCACTCTATGAGACGTGTGCGGTACTCGTCTGCCTTTTCCGGAGTAGTAACACTTCTTGCATTCGAATAGAATCGAAAACATTTTACATACTACCGACACCGACCAAATCCAAATTATATTTAGAGTGTGTGGAAGCCTTTAAGATTATAGGGAAAATATGATGTGTTCACTGTATGCAATAATAATATAAACAGTAATTACTCTTAACAATTTATGACAATGTAAGTTGCTGTATTGTATTTGTCTCCATCGTAACTGCACGCGTTAACCGAAGCACCTACGAGTGGGGTTCCTTTACCGTGGGATGACTTTAAACATTAGTACGATGTTGACCACCACTATTTTATGGCAGTAGGGTAAATCTACATAGTTTAATGCTACAGTTTGGTTCTTTAATGTATTAAGAGTTTAAATGAGATTTCATACTTCTGTTGGAGTTTTAAACATATTTTTAACGTATGAGGCGCTTGGTATCTAGGTTGTTCTGGACGTCCTTATTCCAAATTTAATATAATTTTTTCCAATGACGTCTGCCAAGCAATAAACATTAGACCGATGTGGGTGAAAATCGATTTTTTGTCTGTCATTTTAAAATAATAAAGATATCACGACGAATAAAGATTACGCAAGATCTCAATAAAAATATTATTAGTAAACCAGACACACATTTACCAGGAGCCATCTATTTATTTTCTATTATTATCATTTACGTCAAAAAACCATCAAATATTACGGACCAATCCAAGCAATATATGTTTCCTATAAACGAAAAAGAGAAACTAGAATTCAATGTCAGACATCTTCTCGAAAGGAAGCTATTGCAATGGACTTTCAAAAAAATGCCGTTTATTATAAAAGACAACTAACCTTAAATCTTTTTAACATCCATGAACTATCTACATCGAAATCATATTTCTTCTGCTACCCAGAAACTATAGCAAAAAAAGGATCTGACGAAGTGTGTTCATTTCTCCATCACTATATATCGACGGAAGAAAGCGATTTTGTCGTACCTCAAAATATCCAACTACACTCGAGAGCAATGAATCCGGGTCACTTAAAGAATGTTAAAAATCTCGGAAACTAAAAATGATAGGTTAATGCAATAAATTGTATTTAATAGACAATGTAATACTCCTTAAATGAAAGTAAAATATGAGTCACCATACATTTTATTAACACAAAAAACTGCTGATCTCTCCTTAAAACAAAAATAGGAAACATGAAATTTTTGAACTTTATTACGATTTTCTTGAATTTTAATACTTCGTATTGCCTCCTCGTGCTTCCATTACTGCGTTTACGCGGTTTGGCATGCTGTACACCAAGTTCCTTATACGATTTTGGGGAATATTCTCCCATTCCTCTGTGAGAGCAATTTTGAGCTCACGAAGCGTGATTGGGGGAGGGTTTCGTTGTTTTACGCATCTGCCTAGCTCGTCCCAAGCATGCTCGATCGGGTTGATATCCGGGCTGCGCGCTGGCCACTCCATACGAGTAATGTTCATCTCTTGAAGGTAGTCATTCACAATCCTACCTGTATGAGGTCGGGCATTGTCATGCATAAATATAGCATCCTCACCTAAATTGACCATAAATGGACCAACGTGATCATTGAGGATTTCTTCCACATATCTTACGCTAGTTAAAGAGCCGTTTTCTATGATCACCAGCTCTGTGCGACTTTCAGAAGAAATTCCGGCCCACACAAGTACAGACCCACCACCGTAGGCTACTTTTTCTTCGATGCATGCTTGCTTGAATCTTTCCCCTGGTCTTCGATACACTCTGTGTCTTCCATCGTGCTTGTAGAGCATAAATTTTGATTCGTCGGAGAACATAACTTTTGACTAATCGATAACAAAGAGCTAACAAAGAGCTTACATTGAATTTAAAGACAATGAAATTTTACCCAATTTTATAATGTTCCTTTGACTCGAATATGGACATTATTCGGCAAGACTCCATTTTGTTTATAAACATCCTTCACGTCGTTCTGGGCCACAGACAGCAGAACATGAATCTATAATTAACTTTATACATCTTTATGTAGCTTGCGTATGACAAGGTATGCGCTGGAAGTTCAAAAATATCATATCATTTAAGCTATTGTGGTCCAAAATGGCTTCGGAAATGACGTCAGTTGGTATTTGTATGGTGAGTGGTGGTTCCGAAATCACTTTCCAGTCTATCAAGTCCGTGTAGTCTTTTTGACTCGAAATTATTCGATGGCACTTAAAAAACCCTTCTAGGTGTGAACGCTGATCCCTAAATCTTCAAAATACGTCTCAGAGCGAGATCTTAATGCACCGTCTTTCATCATATAGCATTGCTATCATTATGTTTTCACAGTGGCCAAAATAGCCGTATATATAATGAATGACTGTATTCACTACTTTCTTAAAGTTTTCAGGCAGATAGTGAGACAGCTTGATGGTCTCAAATATATGTTGCGCTCCGTTAATACAGTAAGGTTGCCTATTTATCTTAAACCACATTGGCGCGTACACCTTTATCACAAACTCAGCTAATACCACAAGATTTTCTGATGGCGATGAAGTAGAAACATACACCCTTAGAATCCTGTTGACTGTTGTCAACCAGCGTGAGTGACAGATTCTCCCAGGATTGCGTTTGGCTAAATTTGGGTTGCAATGGCCGTCGTTAATCGCACGACAAATCTCTAGCATATATAGCTGGTCGGTGCTAAGGTCTTCTCGAGATTTAGTTATATTTGGTAAAATGCATTCGATTGCCTGAAAAGTTGTGACCGGGAGATATTCTGAGTTGTTTATACTTCGTTCCACCTTGCCGCTAAAACTTTTTGGTCCTGTTGTAGTTGCATCTAGATGCTCAAAGGGATGCCTCAAAGTGAGCTCGTTGGCATGAAGTTGATATACGAGATATTTCTTAAATAACTTAACGATCGTTTTATAACTTATCGTAGGTAATGATGCCTTCTTCCACACATTTTACACGTCGGTAACGATGATTTCACTGAAATTTTACGAAAATCAGGAGAATTGCGACATGTAGGGGAAAGTAGCTAGACAGACACGTTAGACAAAAAAAACGGCCAATTGAGCACAGTACCTAAGCCTCGCGCACGAAAGGTTCCGTACCTTATCTAGAACCTTAACCTTACCTAGAATTCTAGGACAGGCGCCGGGGGTTAAAAGGTTAAAGAACGTCTAAAGGAACTACGGAACATACCTGAAAAATACCTGTTACTTTTTTTTTCATATGTAGTAAATAAATTCGAATAAATTGTTTTATTGAATCAACTTGCCGCCATGCATGCATGCATTTGCCGCGTGCAATGAATTGATCCATTTGTCAATAATGCATTCCATGCAGAATATGTGGCCGCACGGCGTCACGACGGGATCCCGGAGTCGGCTTCTACATATGACGCACTCTAAACAACAAGTCTCGGTGCTCCCAGTGACGCCCGTTCAATGTGTCATTTCCCTATTAGAACTCGCCGCCGCCCTCTACAATAAACATAAGAAAATATATACACAAGTGATCGAAAGCTAGTAGGTATACTACCAATATAAATTAAACTGAAAAGGATATGTTAGTAAATACATGAATTGATGAAATTAGCAGTTGGTAAAGACACAAGCTCAATGTTGGTTGGTTCGGTATTTATGGATCGAACCGCTCGTGTCTGCTTCGCGTCGTCACGTCGCTAACTTGTTAGGCTCCAAAGGTCACTTCTATTATGATGATTTGCAGTTTCACTAAGATGAAGTTAGTTTACAAAAATGCACTTATTTGCTCAATTATGATGATATTTATTGCACTGTAGTAGTAAAATATAGTTTATTATCATGGTCTTGATATTAAAAAATAATAATTTAGTGGTTTAGCACTCAACTACGTAGGCACGATAACATAAAATTATTTTGTTGTGTTATTATCTTTTGCACTGTTAATTTTTGTTTGCCCAACAATATTCACGTATAGATTAGGCACTATTTTGTTTGGATTTTATAGTTATATCTTCGTTATGACATTAAACTAGTTTTAAGATTTTTTTCAACACGGAGCCGATGTTTATTGCCGACCCGCTGACCGCTCATCCTTCTAAAAAATTCAAATTAATGATTTGATTTGATAACCGTTCAATAATACATTCCATGCAGAATATGTGACCGCACGGCGTCACGACGGGATCCCGGAGTCGGCTTCTACATATGACGCACTCTAAACAACAAGTCTTGGTGCTCCCAGTGACGCCCGTGCAATGTGTCATTTCCCTATTAGAACTCGCCGCCGCCGTCTACAATAAACATAAGAAAATATATACACAAGTGATCGAAAGCTAGTAGGTATACTACCAATATAAATTAAACTGAAAAGGATATGTTAGTAAATACATGAATTGATGAAATTAGCAGTTGGTAAAGACACAAGCTCAATGTTGGTTGGTTCGGTATTTATGGATCGAACCGCTCGTGTCTGCTTCGCGTCGTCACGTCGCTAACTTGTTAGGGTCCAAAGGTCACTTCTATTATGATGATTTGCAGTTTCACTAAGATGAAGTTAGTTTACAAAAATGCACTTCTTTGCTCACTTATGATGATATTTATTGCACTGTAGTAGTAAAATCAAGTTTATTATCATGGTCTTGATATTAAAAAATAATAATTTAGTGGTTTAGCACTCAACTACGTAGGCACGATAACATACAATTATTTTGTTGTGTTATTATCTTTTGCACTGTTAATTTTTGTTTGCCCAACAATATTCACGTATAGATTAGGCACTATTTTGTTTGGATTTTATACTTATATCTTCGTTATGACATTAAACTATTTTTAAGATTTTTTTCAACACGGAGCCGATGTTTATTGCCGACCCGCTGACCGCTCATCCTTCTAAAAAATTCAAATTAATGATTTGATTTGATAACCGTTCAATAATACATTCCATGCAGAATATGTGACCGCACGGCGTCACGACGGGATCCCGGAGTCGGCTTCTACATATGACGCACTCTAAGCAACAAGTCTCGGTGCTCCCAGTGACGCCCGTGCAATGTGTCATTTCCCTATTAGAACTCGCCGCCGCCGTCTACAATAAACATAAGAAAATATATACACAAGTGATCGAAAGCTAGTAGGTATACTACCAATATAAATTAAACTGAAAAGGATATGTTAGTAAATACATGAATTGATGAAATTAGCAGTTGGTAAAGACACAAGGTCAATGTTGGTTGGTTCGGTATTTATGGATCGAACCGCTCGTGTCTGCTTCGCGTCGTCACGTCGCTAACTTGTTAGGGTCCAAAGGTCACTTGTATTATGATGATTTGCAGTTTCACTAAGATGAAGTTAGTTTACAAAAATGCACTTATTTGCTCACTTATGATGATATTTATTGCACTGTAGTAGTAAAATCAAGTTTATTATCATGGGTCTTGATATTAAAAAATAATAATTTAGTGGTTTAGCACTCAACTACGTAGGCACGATAACATAAAATTATTTTGTTGTGTTATTATCTTTTGCACTGTTAATTTTTGTTTGCCCAACAATATTCACGTATAGATTTGGCACTATTTTGTTTGGATTTTATACTTATATCTTCGTTATGACATTAAACTATTTTTAAGATTTTTTTCAACACGAAGCCGATGTTTATTGCCGACCCGCTGACCGCTCATCCTTCTAAAAAATTCAAATTAACGATTTGATTTGATAACCGTTCAATAATGCATTCCATGCAGAATATGTGGCCGCACGGCGTCGCGACGGGATCCCGGAGTCGGCTTCTACATATGACGCACTCTAAACAACAAGTCTCGGTGCTCCCAGTGACGCCCGTGCAATGTGTCATTTCCCTATTAGAACTCGCCGCCGCCGTCTACAATAAACATAAGAAAATATATACACAAGTGATCGAAAGCTAGTAGGTATACTACCAATATAAATTAAACTGAAAAGGATATGTTAGTAAATACATGAATTGATGAAATTAGCAGTTGGTAAAGACACAAGCTCAATGTTGGTTGGTTCGGTATTTATGGATCGAACCGCTCGTGTCTGCTTCGCGTCGTCACGTCGCTAACTTGTTAGGGTCCAAAGGTCACTTCTATTATGATGATTTGCAGTTTCACTAAGATGAAGTTAGTTTACAAAAATGCACTTCTTTGCTCACTTATGATGATATTTATTGCACTGTAGTAGTAAAATCAAGTTTATTATCATGGGCTTGATATTAAAAAATAATAATTTAGTGGTTTAGCACTCAACTACGTAGGCACGATAACATACAATTATTTTGTTGTGTTATTATCTTTTGCACTGTTAATTTTTGTTTGCCCAACAATATTCACGTATAGATTAGGCACTATTTTGTTTGGATTTTATACTTATATCTTCGTTATGACATTAAACTATTTTTAAGATTTTTTTCAACACGGAGCCGATGTTTATTGCCGACCCGCTGACCGCTCATCCTTCTAAAAAATTCAAATTAATGATTTGATTTGATAACCGTTCAATAATACATTCCATGCAGAATATGTGGCCGCACGGCGTCGCGACGGGATCCCGGAGTCGGCTTCTACATATGACGCACTCTAAACAACAAGTCTCGGTGCTCCCAGTGACGCCCGTGCAATGTGTCATTTCCCTATTAGAACTCGCCGCCGCCGTCTACAATAAACATAAGAAAATATATACACAAGTGATCGAAAGCTAGTAGGTATACTACCAATATAAATTAAACTGAAAAGGATATCTTAGTAAATACATGAATTGATGAAATTAGCAGTTGGTAAAGACACAAGCTCAATGTTGGTTGGTTCGGTATTTATGGATCGAACCGCTCGTGTCTGCTTCGCGTCGTCACGTCGCTAACTTGTTAGGGTCCAAAGGTCACTTCTATTATGATGATTTGCAGTTTCACTAAGATGAAGTTAGTTTACAAAAATGCACTTATTTGCTCACTTATGATGATATTTATTGCACTGTAGTAGTAAACTATAGTTTATTATCATGGTCTTGATATTAAAAAATAATAATTTAGTGGTTTAGCACTCAACTACGTAGGCACGATAACATAAAATTATTTTGTTGTGTTATTATCTTCTGCACTGTTAATTTTTGTTTTCCCAACAATATTCACGTATAGATTAGGCACTATTTTGTTTGGATTTTATACTTATATCTTCGTTATGACATTAAACTATTTTTAAGATTTTTTTCAACACGGAGCCGATGTTTATTGCTGACCCGCTGACCGCTCATCCTTCTAAAAAATTCAAATTAATGATTTGATTTGATAACCGTTCAATAATACATTCCATGCAGAATATGTGACCGCACGGCGTCACGACGGGATCCCGGAGTCGGCTTCTACATATGACGCACTCTAAACAACAAGTCTCGGTGCTCCCAGTGACGCCCGTGCAATGTGTCATTTCCCTATTAGAACTCGCCGCCGCCGTCTACAATAAACATAAGAAAATATATACACAAGTGATCGAAAGCTAGTAGGTATACTACCAATATAAATTAAACTGAAAAGGATATGTTACTAAATAAATATCCAAGTGGTAT
Organism: Plagodis pulveraria; assembly: GCA_963890685.1. Classification (NCBI taxonomy): domain Eukaryota; kingdom Metazoa; phylum Arthropoda; class Insecta; order Lepidoptera; family Geometridae; genus Plagodis; species Plagodis pulveraria. The sequence goes on from OY982967.1 coordinate 24,839,133, forward strand.
AGCCACGCTGTAGCCCTATAGGTTACAGCTAAATGGGCTGGCTTCACCGGGGCAGTACCATTCTGCCACATAATATCGACGTAAAGATACAGGGTTTTGATCGATTTGTGGACACGGAGGTCCTCTACCCACCCACCCCCTCCCAATGGATTATGGCAGTAACCCCAATAATACGATATATGTGTGACAATAATTTATCTGTGTCTAGAAAATTCTGTCCATTACGGTATATTGATATAGCAATAAAAAATATATTTTAGATGTTTCATAAGTTAAGTAATTAATAGTCAGAAATGTGTATTTTTAGAAACAGAGCGGAGCTATTCTGGATGCTGAAAGATTTGTGTGGCTGTTCTAATGTGCAAAGGCTTCCTCACTCTATGAAGCGTGTGCGGTACTCGTCTGCGTTTTCCGGAATAATAACACTTCTTGCATTCAAATAGAAGCGAACACATTTTACATACTACCGACAACACAGGACATGCATAATACAACATACTGCGGACACGCACCAGTCTCGCGTCCTCTTCATTGTAACGTGTTACGTATATTTAATAGCACCTATTATAGTTTTCCCCACCACGTACGAAGCGGGCACACCCAACGTTCTATAATCCAAATTACATTTATAGTGTGTGGAAGCCTTTAAGATTATAGGGAAAATATTATGTGTTGTGTGTATACAATAATAATATAAACAGTAATTACTCTTGACAATTTATGACAATGTAAGTTGCTGTATTTATGTCGGTATTCATAAGATAACGTGAATTTAAAGTTAACATATAATTATTTTTCTCGGCCTTTGATTCACAAAATACCAAATAAATTAGCTTAATTATTATATTAATCAAATTAATTATTATATTAATTAATAGATATTTTCACACAAAATGTTAAAACCAACTTACAGGCCTAATTAATTCAAAAAGTAAAACTAAACGTTGCGTATTTTTATTTTAGATTACATATTTCTTTGTGAATATGAGTTTCGCTAAATTCACGACACCTTGATTGGAACTCGATAAAATTGTAGAAAATATTTTTTTTTGTTTAACGTCAAAAATTTGTGTACAACAATAGTGGGCTGATGAACAATGAAACATAGGATAGTAACATAAAAGCATCCGCCTAAACAGATCGGTCGATCCTTATGTCTCCTAACTCTTCGCTCCCATAGAGACGAACAGGAATGTATATCGTTCAATGTTGACATGTGCGACGGTGTTTCGTAGAATTTTTTTAATAATGAGTGTATTTTTAATAATGTAACACGTTTATAATATAGTAAGTGGTTACATAATATAGCAGTCCGGTTCGCCAATGTGAGAATGTCCGTCACCAGGGCGTGCAACACCATCTCTGATTTGGCTCAAAGATTCGACGGAAGGACGATGGAAAAAATCATTAAACCGTGGACCCATTAGCCAATGGCACCACGGAAAATAACTTTTACCCCAGTATCGTTTTTTTTAAATATGCGTCCACTTCATTTTTAGAAACATCTTGCTTACGACACAATATGTTTCTAAAAATCTATATATATATATATATATATGTACATATGATCTGATGGTTTGTGCTCCTGAGTAAGCTGAATTTTGTACGCATGAAGGTAGAGGTCTTTTGTCAAGATTAGCTGCGTAGTGTTTCGTGAAATATGAAATTGTTTTTCACAATGTTTACGAAAATCAGGAGTATTGCGACCTCTAGTGGAAAGTAGCTAGATAGACACGTTAGACAAAAAAAACGGCCAATTGAGCACAGTACCTAGGCCTCGCGCACGAAGGGAAGGCCTTCCGTACGTTATCTGTACAACATTAGACACTATATTAATAACCTATTTTTTTTAGTTTTCAAGTAGGGTACGGATCTTTTACATATAATTTTATTGGTGGTAGTCTAGCCTAGAATTGCTGGCTCTCAAGGACAGGCACCGGAACACATTGATAGATGCTTGGCGACAGATTTTCTAGTTGAGGGTGGTTGTTGTTTAAATTATTTAATTGAACTTATTTTAACATATAATATTCGTTTGAGTTTGAAGTAGAATTTCATTGTCGTTTCATCATATTGTGACATCTCTATTAATGGATTCATTGAAAAACGATACTGGAGTGAAATTTATTTTCCGTGGTTTCATTGGCCAATGGGACCACGGTTAAAGGATTTTTGTACATCGTCTCGGAAATGGGACGTCTAAAGAAACTACGGAACAGAACTGAAAAATACCTGTTACTTTTTTTTCATATGTGGTAAATACATTCGAATAAATGGTTTTATTGAATCGATTTGCCGCCTACAGTACGGGCAATTCATTTGATTTGATAATCATTGAATAATGCATTTCATGCAGAATATGTGACCGCACGGCGTCTTGACAGGATCCCGGAGTCGGTTTCTACATATGACGCACTCTAAACAACAAAACTTTTAGAAACAGAGCGAAGCTATTCTTGATTCTGAAAGATTTGTGTGACTGTTCTATTGTGCAAAGGCTTCCTCACTCTATGAGACGTGTGCGGTACTCGTCTGCCTTTTCCGGAGTAGTAACACTTCTTGCATTCGAATAGAATCGAAAACATTTTACATACTACCGACACCGACCAAATCCAAATTATATTTAGAGTGTGTGGAAGCCTTTAAGATTATAGGGAAAATATGATGTGTTCACTGTATGCAATAATAATATAAACAGTAATTACTCTTAACAATTTATGACAATGTAAGTTGCTGTATTGTATTTGTCTCCATCGTAACTGCACGCGTTAACCGAAGCACCTACGAGTGGGGTTCCTTTACCGTGGGATGACTTTAAACATTAGTACGATGTTGACCACCACTATTTTATGGCAGTAGGGTAAATCTACATAGTTTAATGCTACAGTTTGGTTCTTTAATGTATTAAGAGTTTAAATGAGATTTCATACTTCTGTTGGAGTTTTAAACATATTTTTAACGTATGAGGCGCTTGGTATCTAGGTTGTTCTGGACGTCCTTATTCCAAATTTAATATAATTTTTTTCAATGACGTCTGCCAAGCAATAAACATTAGACCGATGTGGGTGAAAATCGATTTTTTGTCTGTCATTTTAAAATAATAAAGATATCACGACGAATAAAGATTACGCAAGATCTCAATAAAAATATTATTAGTAAACCAGACACACATTTACCAGGAGCCATCTATTTATTTTCTATTATTATCATTTACGTCAAAAAACCATCAAATATTACGGACCAATCCAAGCAATATATGTTTCCTATAAACGAAAAAGAGAAACTAGAATTCAATGTCAGACATCTTCTCGAAAGGAAGCTATTGCAATGGACTTTCAAAAAAATGCCGTTTATTATAAAAGACAACTAACCTTAAATCTTTTTAACATCCATGAACTATCTACATCGAAATCATATTTCTTCTGCTACCCAGAAACTATAGCAAAAAAAGGATCTGACGAAGTGTGTTCATTTCTCCATCACTATATATCGACGGAAGAAAGCGATTTTGTCGTACCTCAAAATATCCAACTACACTCGAGAGCAATGAATCCGGGTCACTTAAAGAATGTTAAAAATCTCGGAAACTAAAAATGATAGGTTAATGCAATAAATTGTATTTAATAGACAATGTAATACTCCTTAAATGAAAGTAAAAAAAATATGAGTCACCATACATTTTATTAACACAAAAAACTGCTGATCTCTCCTTAAAACAAAAATAGGAAACATGAAATTTTTGAACTTTATTACGATTTTCTTGAATTTTAATACTTCGTATTGCCTCCTCGTGCTTCCATTACTGCGTTTACGCGGTTTGGCATGCTGTACACCAAGTTCCTTATACGATTTTGGGGAATATTCTCCCATTCCTCTGTGAGAGCAATTTTGAGCTCACGAAGCGTGATTGGGGGAGGGTTTCGTTGTTTTACGCATCTGCCTAGCTCGTCCCAAGCATGCTCGATCGGGTTGATATCCGGGCTGCGCGCTGGCCACTCCATACGAGTAATGTTCATCTCTTGAAGGTAGTCATTCACAATCCTACCTGTATGAGGTCGGGCATTGTCATGCATAAATATAGCATCCTCACCTAAATTGACCATAAATGGACCAACGTGATCATTGAGGATTTCTTCCACATATCTTACGCTAGTTAAAGAGCCGTTTTCTATGATCACCAGCTCTGTGCGACTTTCAGAAGAAATTCCGGCCCACACAAGTACAGACCCACCACCGTAGGCTACTTTTTCTTCGATGCATGCTTGCTTGAATCTTTCCCCTGGTCTTCGATACACTCTGTGTCTTCCATCGTGCTTGTAGAGCATAAATTTTGATTCGTCGGAGAACATAACTTTTGACCAATCTTCAATACTCCAATTTACGTGGCTCTGGGCATATCTTAGTCTCGAAATACGATGCCCACGCTCCAGTTTAGGGCCGTTTGCAGGTCTAAGGGGTTTTAAGTTAGATTCAGCAAGCCGACGTCTTACTGTCCATGCACTTGGGTTACTTCCTCCGAGGCGTCGAAACTGATTGGTGAGTTCAGTTCCTGTGAGAAAGCGATTTCGAAGCATGGTGTTCACGAAGTATCGGTCTTCTCGTGCTGTGGTACACCTGGTTCTGCCCGTTCCTGGTCTGCGTAGGTTAGAACCAGTTTCTTCGTAACGTCGGAGAACTCTTTGTACTGTTGACAGCGACACACCGACAGTCCTGGCTGTATCGCGCTGACTCCGGCCGGTTTCCAGCATTGTAAGTATTCTGGTGCATTCTTCAGGCGTAAGCGACATAATTTCAGCTTGAATAATGAATATAGAGCACTATCAACATGGTTTATGTACCCACATAAATGACAGATTACAATCAAAAGCAAAACCAAATGCTGTAATTTCGTAGTTCCATCTTCGAAAGTGGCCCTTTTTCAATTTTTTTGATTTTTTTATGATATAACTTTACACTAACTAAGAAGTTTTAATACCTTCATTTAAGGAGTATTACATTGTCTATTAAATACAATTTATTGCATTAACCTAGCATTTTTAGTTTCCGAGATTTTTAGGATTCTTTAAGTGACCCGGATTCATTGCTCTCGAGTGTATACACCAGAGCCAAAAAACTATTTCAAAAAATCATATCTCGTAAAGTAATAAAAATAGAAAATTGAAATCTGGAACATATTTTTATCAATCCCAATGTTATTTGATATAGTTAATTATAATGTCTTAAAGTTACTCCTTCATTGATTTTTTAATATTTACAGCAATTGATATTTCAAAAGCAGCGGAAATGTTGTATCTCTAAGGTGAAATGCATTGTCAATTAACATTATATACAACTTTTAATGTTGTGGCTGATCTACGCCAATCCTAAAATTAATAAAAGTAACTATTAAGAAATAAATATAAGTAAACAAGATATTTTAATACAATAAAACGAGCCGTTAATTATTAAACAATAATAACATATTCTTACCAAGAAATCTTTGCAAAGTCGGTGAGTCGTGTCGTAAACAGAGAATGCTGTAATAAGCCACCACCGCTCCACTGCGACCGCCGCCGGCGCATCGATGACGCATACCGTGTGCACTAGCGGCCGGCGGGTGGCGAACCGGTCGAAACCAGTCTACGCACAGCTACGACGGCCGATGCATGTTACTTACCTTCTTTCTCCGCGCGCTCGATACAAATAACGGTACGTTCACACGGAGACACGATTTGCCGAATCTTATTTTCATCGGATCTGGAAAAACCGAATGTTGTATTCACACAGCACATCTTGCTTGGCCGTATCCGACGGCCTCGTATCGGGATCTCGTGTGAACTCACCATCCGGCTTTTATTAGCAAGAGCGCGCACAGTTCCTCACGTTGATTTGGAAGCGATGGACGTGAACAGTCTTGCTATACAATATTGGTATTATCGCCGTCAGCGTCGTAGAAAAAGATTGTGGTTAAACCCAATAGTACAAAGAAGATCAACAGTTGGTGCCTTTACAACTCTAATGCAGCAGTTAAGAAATGATCCACAAAAATTTTTTAACTACTTTAGAATGACTATACCTACATTTGATAATCTTTTGAAAAAAGTGGAAAAAGATTTGAAAAAGCGTGATACAAATATGAGGAAAAGCATTAGACCAGAAGAAAAATTAGCGATATGTATAAGGTAAGATTGAAATACTGTATTTTATTATAATTAAATTATTTATTAAAAATATGATTAAGAAATTATAGAAAATCGCTTGGTAGGTACACAGTTTGAAGTTTCCCAACTACATATTATGAAAGTCTGGTAAATCAGAAGCATTCGATTGAATACTTTGAGACTCTGGTGATGCTTGGTACTGCGATGTAAAATAGCCTTGTGATTGTGCCACATTTGGTTGATAGTTGTATGTTGATGAGTGTGCAGGAGACCATTCATTTCGGTTCTTTATATTTTGCAATAAATTTAAGACGCCTGATTGAAATTCTAATGTTTGATTATCGTTTAGCGTTGCCAATGATGGAAGTAGACTTTTAAAGAAAAACAAATTACGGTCTTCTTTCATTTCTTCTTTCTTCTTGCATTCCATTTGATAATCTATAAACTCACTCATTTTCTTATCAAACACGTTTAAATTCTGCCTCGATGGTCTGCTTTTTTTTCTTTTCGAACCACCTACTAAATTTTCATTATTAGTTTCTTGTTGACTTTCATCCGTAGCATCTTGATTATTTGCGACATCTTCACCAAATAAATTGTCCTGAGCCATCGCACTGTCATGGGTAACATCTGATGTAACTGTAGCGGCTGTACTATCGTCTGCTGGGTTTGGTGTAGCAATAGTTGCACTATCATGTGTGTCAGCTGGCGTCACAATTTTTTTTAAGAACAACATTTGACGATGATAAACGTCGGCTCTCGGACATGTCGCAGACGATCCTGATTTTTTTGATTTCTTTTTCTCATTAATACTCCTCATCCAGCTGTCTCTAATATTAGTCCACTTCTTTACGATCGATTTAGCTGAAAAATATAATTAAATTTACTTGCAGATATATGGCTTCTGGGTGTTCATACAAGGATTTACATTACGCCTACCGAGTCGGAGTGTCTACGATCAGTAACATTATTAAGGAAGTAACGAATGCTATTTGGAACAATTTGCATGGGGAGTTTATGACATTACCCAACACAATATCTGACTGGGAATATATCGCCAATGGATTTAATACTAGAGCAAACTTTCCCCATTGCATTGGTGCAGTGGACGGTAAACATATTAGGATAAAAAAGCCAAACAACAGTGGTTCCATGTTTATGAATTACAAAGATTTCTTTTCCATCGTATTATTAGCAGTGGTTGATTCATATTATAAATTTACATATATCTGTGTGGGCTCGTATGGAAAAGAATGCGATTCGACAATATTCAAGGAGTGTACTTTTTGGAAAAAACTAATAGATGGTGATTTGCAATTACCGGCAGCATGTCCACTGACAAACGATTCCGATTTATCGGTTCCGTTTGTAGTAATAGGCGATGAAGGTTTTGGCTTGCATCAACATTTGATGAGACCTTACGGCGGAAACCATTTGGATAGAAACAAAAGAATATATAACTACAGATTAACCAGAGCTCGACGCTATGTTGAGTGCGCCTTTGGGATATTAGCTAACAAGTGGCGAATATTTCATCGTCCACTGGATGTTGATACCAGCACAGCAATATCGATTGTAAAGGCTTGCACTGTACTTCATAATTTTATAATAGATATGGAAGGTGTACAGTCGAACATAGAAACAACAAGCAATGTATCATCAGTGGTTAACGTGTTCACAGATGCACCCAATGAACAAAATAGTACACGAGGTGGACGATGTGCTAATGTTATACGATCTGAATTCACAAATTATTTTATTTCTACAGCAGGAGCTGTGCCTTGGCAAGACGAATCAATCTAACGTTAATTTTGTAACACACTGCTAATGTACAAATACTTAACCTGTTTACTTTAAAAAATTACAAACTTACCATAATCCTGCCTGTTTTTCTCCTCCATTTCTTCAAAATCTTCATTCAAAATTATACATATTTCTCGCCAGCCAGCAGTTCTCAAGTTTTTATCCTTGTATATTTCGAGAGTTTTGTCCCATAAAACTGGCCGATTTTGGACAAGAGAAATTAAATTTTCAACGTTTATATTTTTCGTCGTCATAGCGAGCGGTCAGTCAAAGCGATCGAAAAGAACTGGCGACTGGCAAGCGCACGTGCAGTGTGTCCCTCCCGCCCACCCCTCCTTCCCAGCTTGTGCGACGCATTCGGTTTCAAGATCCGACAAAAAACCGAATCTACCCCTGCGTGTATCGTATGAACGCATGTATTGAATGCCCTATACCACTGAATCGGATCTGCATTTTGCAGTATCGCCGGATCGGTTTGTAGTCGCAAAATCGGATGTCAACTTCAGCAAGATTCGGTTTTTTTGTCGTGTCTTGAAACCGAATGCATGTGTGAACTCCTTCATTGAAATACTTATGCCACTAAACCGAATCCTGCAAAAAACCGATTCGGTAGAGAAACACTCGACGCCGTGTGAACGTACCGTAAAACACAGAACTTTACCGCGATTGTGTCGTGTATTTGTGAACATGGTGATTATAATAATCACCAGTGCCGAACCTGAACATTGTCGGGGCTATCTTGTAATAATACAATAACAATATAATAAAAACATAAGTGGAAGTTTATTTAACTGTGTTTGGACTACTTGCGATTAATAAAGCACCTTCATACACTAAGCAAGCTACCACACTGGTGACCCTCTAGCAACGAAACGCAAACGCAAGTATGTCGTTGGAAAACCAAGCGTCAGGAAGTAAGGACAATGATGGCGGAAGGACACTTACACCTTCCGACATTTCCCGGGTTGGAGTCCGATTGCCCCCGTTCTGGCCTGAGGAACCGGCAGTATGGTTCGCCCAAGTCGAAGGAAGCTTCGTGTTGTCGGGAATACGAGACGACGAAACGAAGTATTTCTATGTAAGTGCGCAACTAGAACATAGATATGCATCGGAGGTGAAGGATATTTTGATTAACCCACCTGCTAAGGGAAAGTATGAAACCCTGAAATCTGAGTTAATTAAGAGATTGTCAGCGTCCAGAGAGAAGGAACTAACCCAGCTGTTGATGCACGAGGAGCTAGGAGACCGGCGACCGTCGCATTCTTGCGACACCTGCGACACTTGGCAGGCGTAAATATACCAGACGATTTTATACGCACCGTTTGGACCAGCCGTCTACCCACCAGCCTTCAGACTGTTATAGCTTCGCAGCCGGAGTCATCCCTACAAGCACTCGCTGACCTGGCAGACAAGGTACACGATCTTGTACCTTCAACACCTCAAGTAGCAGCCGCAGATGCAGTACCTGTTTCTATATTGGAGAAACTCACCAGGGAAGTAGCTGAGCTCAGCCGTCAAGTACAAGCGCTCAAGGTGAGAGACACCGGACGTTCCCGCACGCGCGATAATAGCAACCACCGCAATAAAAGTCGAACCAGATCGAATTCGAGTTACAGAAAATTCCCGGTATGTTATTATCATAGCAAGTTTGGAGACAGCGCGAGAACCTGCGTCAAGCCGTGCGACTACCAGTCGGGAAAAGCCAAGGGCGGTCATTAATGGCGACAGATGATTGCCCCAGTTCCGGTCGCCTATTCGTAACGGATCGCAAAACGAAGATGCAATTCTTGGTCGACACTGGCAGCGACCTCTGTGTCTTCCCACGCTCCGCTGCCAAACCCAGACGACCACGAACTGCTTACGAGCTCTTCGCAGCGAATGGAACGCCCATTGCTACGTACGGATTTGCCCAGCTTGAACTCGATTTAGGCCTCCGACGCGCTTTCTCATGGCGCTTCATTGTGGCCGACGTCAACAAGGCAATTATCGGCGCCGACTTCTTATCACACTACGGGTTGATAGTCGACTGCCGAAACCGACGCCTCATCGACAATCACACATCGTTATCAGCAAATGCAGCACCTGCCCCATCGTCTGACGCCATTTCTTCGGTGAAAACGATGATAGGTGAATCGAAATACATCGAACTTCTTCGTGAATATCCGGAGATAACTCGACCACCAGGGACTCATCGAGTCATTAACCATAACACGGTGCATCACATCAGGACTACTCCTGGACAGCCCGTGCACTGTACACCAAGACGACTAGCCCCGGAGAAGCTGAAGATAGCCAAACAGGAGTTTAAAACAATGCTGGAAAATGGTACCGTCAGACCATCCGAGAGTCCATGGTCATCACCCTTACACCTCGCTCCAAAGAAGGACAATGGTTGGCGACCGTGCGGTGACTATCGTTTGTTGAATGCGAGAACAATACCGGACAGATATCCCATCCGGCACATTCAAGACTTTACACAGGATATTTCTGGATGTACGGTATTCTCAAAAATTGACCTGGTTAAGGCTTTTAATCAGATCCCAGTAAACCCAGAGGATATCCCTAAAACTAGCGTCGCAACACCGTTCGGAATGTTTGAATTTCCTTTCCTCCCATTTGGCTTACGCAACGCGGGACAGACATTCCAAAGATTCGTGGACGAAATGACCAGAGATCTAGAGTTCTCGTATTCCTATTTGGACGATTTTTTAATTTTTTCGCGTGATATGCCTACCCACATTGACCACCTAAGACAAATCTTCGCAAGACTGCGTGATTACGGTATGGTCATTAATATTTCCAAATGCGTATTTGGTGCCAAAGAAGTGGCATTCTTGGGCTGCAATGTGTCTTCAGCTGGCATAAAACCATCAGACAGCAAAATCGAAGCCATCAAGGAATTTCCTGTCCCGAAAACCGTAAAGGAACTGAGGAGATTCTTAGGCATGATAAACTTTTATCGTCGGTTTCTAAAAGACGCAGCCAAAACACAAGCTCCACTTCACGACCTTCTCAGTGGGGCAGTAAAAGGCTCACATCCTATATCACTATCCGGAGACACACTGAAAGCATTCGAAAATTGCAAAGAAAGCTTATGCAATGCTGCACTTTTAGCACACCCGGATATGGACGCGAAATTGGCCTTAGTCACAGACGCATCAGACACTGCTATCGGTGGAGTCCTGCAACAAAAACATGACGGTGAATGGCAGCCATTGGCATTCTTCAGTCGGAAGCTTAGCACGTCGCAAAGAAAATACTCGCCATATGACCGAGAACTGCTTGCTATTTACGAAGCAATAAAACACTTCAGACACCTTGTAGAAGCACGTCATTTCACAGTGTTCACAGATCACAAACCAATCTGTTTCGCATTTCACCAACGAAAAGACAAATGCTCACCTCGTCAGTTCCGACATCTGGATTTCATTTCCCAATTTACCACAGACATACAACACATAGCTGGAAAAGACAATGTAGTGGCTGATACACTCTCCAGAATTGAGGAGCTGATTCAGCCCATCGACTTGAACATTCTAGCTAAATCACAAAATACTGACTCAGAACTGAAGTCGATATTGGAAGGAGAAACATCTCTTAAACTTACCAAAGTGACCATACCTGGAACTCGGTCGGAGTTATACTGCGACAATGGAACGCAGACACCTCGACCATACGTACCAGCACAGCTAAGAAGACGAGTTTTTGACAGCCTCCACTCGCTGAGTCACCCTGGCGCCAATGCATCCGCAAAATTGGTATCGCAGCGCTATGTCTGGCCTGGAATAAATAAAGATTGCAGAAACTGGTCAAAATTATGTCATGCCTGTCAGCTCACTAAGGTCACACGATATGTCACACCAGCGTTAGGTACCTTCAAACTACCACGCGCCAGATTCCAATACATCCACATTGACCTGATTGGACCATTACCACCTTCAGACGGTTACCGATATTGCCTCACTGCAGTTGACCGATTTACCCGATGGCCTGAGGCAATACCACTACATGATATATCTGCTGAAACGGTCGCGAAAGCTTTCGTAACCAATTGGATCAGCAGATACGGATGCCCTATGGAAGTTGTGACTGATCGCGGAAAGCAGTTTGAATCGGCACTAATGAAACAGCTTTCAGAACTCGCAGGGTTTCAACGAAACAGAACCACTGCGTACCACCCTGCTAGTAACGGAATGGTTGAAAGAATGCACAGGCAGCTAAAAACGGCGATTATGTGCCACGAGAACCTAAACTGGACCGAAAGCCTACCAATTGTCTTATTGGGCATGAGAACAGCATTCAAACCTGACATACAAGCCTCACCCGCAGAACTCTTGTATGGTGAACCATTGAGACTACCAGGAGAATTTCTGCAACCATGTAACACACATGCAACAACAGATATCACTGAATTCACAGCTCGACTTCGTTCAATAATGAATAGCATAAGGCCTCAGCCGGCATCTAGACACAGTAGAAGAAATATATTTATATTTAAAGACTTACCTTCTGCCACGCACGTATACGTCAAAGATGACACAGTACGAGGATCTCTTCAGCCAGCATACAAAGGCCCATACGAAGTCCTGCAAAGAGATGATAAAGTCTATAAGCTACTAGTGAACGGGAAGGAACAGACAGTTTCCATAGAAAGAATTAAACCAGCATACATACTTAACTCGGAGAACCACCCAATGAAGTCGGAGAGTACACCACCTGAAAACATAGAAAAAAGTTATAGACAACCTTACGTAACACGCTCAGGGAGAGTTGTAAAGTTCACAGAACACTATCGCCCGTACTAGGACGGTCTCTGGGGGGGAGTACTGTGGCTGATCTACGCCAATCCTAAAATTAATAAAAGTAACTATTAAGAAATAAATATAAGTAAACAATATATTTTAATACAATAAAACGAGCCGTTAATTATTAAACAATAATAACATATTCTTACCAAGAAATCGTTGCAAAGTCGGTGAGTCGTGTCGTAAACAGAGAATGCTGTAATAAGCCACCACCGCTCCACTGCGACCGCCGCCGGCGCATCGATGACGCATACCGTGTGCACTAGCGGCCGGCGGGTGGCGAACCGGTCGAAACCAGTCTACGCACAGCTACGACGGCCGATGCATGTTACTTACCTTCTTTCTCCGCGCGCTCGATACAAATAAAACACAGAACTTTACCGCGATTGTGTCGTGTATTTGTGAACATGGTGATTATAATAATCACCAGTGCCGAACCTGAACATTGTCGGGGCTATCTTGTAATAATACAATAACAATATAATAAAAACATAAGTGGAAGTTTATTTAACTGTGTTTGGACTACTTGCGATTAATAAAGCACCTTCATACACTAAGCAAGCTACCACAATGTTACAGATCTGCTGTATCTCCAATATGAACAATACGAAACATGAACATATTGCGTTATGAGATTTTAATAACATTTGTTTAAAATTAAAATGTTTTAAATACAGTCTGAATAATATAATATATAAATATAATAATAAAATTAAAATACTGTATATTTTATTCAATGCTATTATTGTAATTTTAAAAATGTAATGACACAAATTCACTCCGATATGCTTCCTCTTCACAAGTTTCAACAATCGTCTGTTTCTTCATTAGTTTCAATATCTTTTATTTTGTTATCGTGGGTCTATTTTAAATATTCATTAGAGTAGCATTTATGAATAATTTGCTTGTCAACTAACTTTTTGAGGTGGTTCTATTTCTAATTAAAACAGGGAGTTTAGTTGAATACAATTGGCGCCTTGGTTAAGTATTTTTCAAACTACACAAGGGCACTGAATTAATTTCAGCATCTGAGATCATTGTTTTTTTACAAATATGCTAATATCGAAGTTCGTCTTTCTAAATGTTGCAATGGATAACTTAGAAATTTGAAAGTTATTGACTTTTTTTTAAGTTTTTCTAAGTAACTTTGTCAAATCCTGAATAGTCTTTGCCCTTCAAAATAAACACTTAATATGAGTTTGGTTGTTTACGTGCCGGTTCCACGATAGTAGGCCATTGAGAAGGTGCCTAGTTTTATTTACAGCACGCTCTATGGTAGCATGCATGCTTTCAACTGGTATGAATGTATGACCGGAAATGAGATAATTTCTTTGGATTGTATCCAAATTGACAGCAACGGACACAAAAAAACTCAATTTATTTTTGATTTGTCCGTAGCATAAATCAGAGTACAACAGTACTGTATTAACAGGTTCCCTGTCCACAGACCATATGTGGTCTGTGCGTCGATACAAATTTGAAGGTTTTTAGAGCCGTGGACGTGGAGAGCACGACGTTTATTTGATGTGGACGTGACAGGACATATCATATAGAAACCAAAAGGGGTTGGGACATAGAGAACGGACGTCAAATTTTCGGTATATCGGGATCTGAAAAAAATAACCTAAATATAAGAAAACGGAATCTAACTTTACTAAATGTTATTGGTTTTTCATTTACTTTTAGCTAAATCAACAATGGATAGGTAGAAAAACTAAACAAAATATTGAATATGAAAATATTTATTGAAAAAGAAAACAATTATTGAAAAAAATAAAGTAGCATGTTCACATGTATTTTTTGGAAACACTGTAGACAATACGGTTTGGTACAAATGTTGCATATTTGCAAAACTCTTTTAGCTTTATTAGTGGCAGCTGATGCTGTTTCACCTTTTTGACGGAAATCACTATAGCATCCGGCACACCTACGTCTAGTTATTTTTCCATCTTTTCTATCCAGCTCTTTGAGAAAATGCTGCCCTTGTGATGTGGATGGCGTAGATATAGCCGGTGACTGGACAACGTTTATACCCAGTAAATTTTTCACGATACTCATTTGTGCCTGTAAAAGTGTACATTTATTCTGCTGGTTCAATTTATTGAACAAATAAACCGTATTTATGACACCTACTCCAAATAAGACTTCAACAGCAACCTTTTTATACCAAGTCAGGGTCTTGCGAATTGGCGAATAGTAGCTTGCCAACTCGTCAGAAAGACCGATACCTTTCTTTCGATCATTGTATTCCAGTATCATATTGGGCTTCAGACGCTGGTTTCGGCCTGTACACATCGTTTGTTCGTCTGCGTGACAAGTAGATGTCATAAGGACATCCCTCTTGTCCTTCCATTTTAGAATCGTTACATTATTTTTTTGTGCAGCACTTAGCTCTCCCCTCTTCAGTTTCTTGTTTTTACCAATAAAGGTAGGTTTTTGCGATTTTTTCTCAAAGTCCCACAAATGTCAGTTTTGCGTTGTAGCAAGTATTGAGCTAATGGTAAACTGGTGTACCAATTATCTGCTATAATCATTCTTATACTTTTAGACCAGGGGAGACCCTGGTCTAAAAGCTCTTCGCAAAGCTCAACAACAACGCTTCCAGGTTTATCGAGATTCGCAATTTGAGGATCCTGGCCGGTATAAACTTTATATTTCCAAAAATATCCATCATCAGTTGTAGCCTTGTAAATCTTGAGTCCGTACTTGTGAGTTTATACCAGTCAGCAAGTAAATACCCAAAAACTTTTTCATTTCTTCCCTGTTTACTGGTTTCCAACAACGCAAACGACCACCAGAATTAGTAGCGATAAGTTGTTCAGCGTATATATTGGTCTGTTCTATCATTGTTGAACTAATTAATACTTAATATTTGAACCATAGTGAAGCTACACCTAGTTAATAAGTATTGCGATAGATGTAAAATCCGTCTTGAATCCTAACTCGCGGTGACGAGATTCTCCGCGAGTTAACATATATTGATGTGGCGGCAATTTTAAAAATAAATCAAATCTGAGGTTGATTACATTGTTTCATTGTTTTACATATTAATCCCTCACATTTTTACCCCTGGGAATTATATAAATACGCTAAGCAGCGTATTCATTGGTTCTTCGAGGCCGGATTGTCGTGTGACATTCCAGGAGGATAGGGAGGCTTGCGGGACGGTGGATTGCCGTTGCAAACCGTGAAGCTAGCAGCGCACTCAACCGGTCGTGCACATAATTCGTGCCCCGCTACCGGAATAGTGCAGGAACATCACCAGCGGAGTTGAGACCCAGCGAAGTTGGACCACTTAACCGTGGAGGTTGCAGGGAGTTGTTCGAGACCGGGCCACCGAAACAGAGGTAAACTGAACGTGGTACAGGAGTTGAAAACTTTACCGGAAACAGCAGGAAAGTGTGCCAAATAGTGAGTACTTTTGAAATTGTATGTGACAGTGAATTATCAGTGACATTTATTTGTAAATTCAAATTTCGCGGCAATTAAGACTTAGAACATTTAACAGTAAATTAGACTTGTAAAATTTTGTGTGCATGTTAATTAGACTTAGAATAATTTCTTAAAAACGGTGGTACGGGGAATCCATGCCCGATTTTACCCCGAGGTATTAAGTTTCAAACACTTAGAAAAAATTTGAACAGTTTCGACTTGTAAAATTTGAGGTTCTTTATTTGTAAATTAACTTTAGTTTTGGAAAGATGGAATCTTTAATAAACTTTCAGCTAGATATTAAGTCTCGTATAACCAAGGCTAAGGTGAACTTTAAAAAATCACCCAAAGAGCGATTGAACATAGAATATATAGAAGCAAGATTAGAATCTCTAGATCAGTTATGGTTAGAATTTTTGTCTGGTCACAAGGAATTGATGCGTAGTGTTGAACCAAAAGTGCTTAACAAAACTGATTTTGTCGAAAATGATGTTTATGATAAAGCTGAAGTAATTTACTTAGATTATAAATGCGAATTAAAGTCAGTGTTGGCTAAGTTTACTGTTGTCAACCCTAACAAAAATGCTTCTACTGTCGCTGAAGCCAAGGTATGTCACGTCAAACTGCCCAAAATAAATCTCCCAAATTTCTCAGGTAACTACAGTGAGTGGACTACCTTTAGAGATTTATTTAAGTCATTGATTCTGCAAAATGAAACTTTAGATAACGTTCAAAAGTTACATTACCTCAAAGGATATCTCGTAGGTGAAGCCGAACAACTTCTTAGATTCATACCTATTGAGGAATCAAACTTTGATAGATGTTGGAAATTGTTAGAAGAACGTTATAACAATAAAAAATTCATTTGTCACCAAGTTCTAAAACGACTCCTAAGCCAGAAAAACTCTGTAGTAGAATCTGCAAGTGGACTTAAAGAGCTTGTTGATACTACGAACGATTGCTTGGCCACCCTTTCAAATTTAGGCATTGATGTAAAGAGTTGGGATGTAATGATAATCCATATCCTTACGTTGAAACTGGATTCGGAAACTCGACGTCAGTGGGAGTTTCATATCACTTCAAACACTCCGTCAGACGAACTGCCAACATATGAGCAATTCAAAGAGTTTTTAACAAAGCGGTTCCGTGCCATCGAATTTCTCGATCCCAAATCAACGTCAGGATATAAAGGTCAAGGTAAAAATGATAAAATTAAAACCTTACATGTAACAAACGATCAATGTCCTTTTTGTACAGAATCTCACAAATTAACTCAATGTAAACTATTTCAAAAGGAAAATGTCGAAGCCCGTCGCAATTTTGCGCTAAAAAATAAGGTGTGTTTTAATTGTATGGGTAGCAATCACTCTGCCAAAGAGTGCCGAACAAACTTAAAATGTCGTATTTGTAAGCGGAATCATCATTCGCTTCTACATCCTAGGGGTTCAAACTTAGATAAAAATGAAGATAAACATGATCTGGGTGCTACTGCTGCATCTTCAGAAGGAGCTGCTTCGTTGAATGTAGCTACAACTTCCGGTGTGGTATCTTGTTTTACCACAGGCAAAGCTCATCAGCAAGTCTTGCTTGCTACTGCCCTTGTAAAGGCTTTAGCTAAGAATGGTGAATTTTACCAAATACGTGCACTTCTAGACCAGGGGTCACAAGCATCCTTCGTGACTGAGTCGACTGTTCAGTACCTAGGCTTGAAGAAGACACCAATCACAGGCCAAGTAACAGGTCTGGGTGGAAACAAAAACATTGTTTCCAAGGCAACGGTGGCTATAAAAATTCAATCCCGGATTGACCCAAAAATCAAAATCCTGGTGAAGGCATACGTTCTGCAAAAAATTACTTCTCTTCTCCCTACAAGAAAGGTGGAGGCTATTGAATGGGCAGAGTTAAGCAAGTTAGTTTTGGCTGATCCAGACTATTTTTCACCCAATCGTGTAGACCTTCTTTTAGGAGCAGAAGTATACAGTGAGATACTGCAGGATGGTTTAAAAAGAGGACCTCCAGGTACACCCGTCGCACAAGCTACTAGCTTAGGTTGGATCGTGTCTGGAGTAGCAAATTCATGTACCGAAGTATCTTCTTATATCCACGTAATGCATTGTCATATAAACGACAACGAGATACTTAGAAAATTCTGGGAATTGGAATCTGATGTACAGATGCCTAAAGAAATGATGTTCACCGAAGACGAAAAACGTTGTGAACAACATTTTACCGAGAGTACTCGGAGGGATCAATTTGGCAGATACGTTGTGAGTCTTCCACTTAAAAATGGTACGCCTGAGGTCACAGGATCACTGAAGATTGCTGAAAAAAGACTTAAATTATTAGAAAACAGATTAAATAAAAACAAATCATTGCAACTTGAATACCAGAAGGGTGTTAATGAATATTTAGAACTGAATCATATGGAAATGGTACCTGAAAATGAAATAAAAAATTCAAAAGCGGTATACTTACCACATCACGCCGTAGTTCGTGACGACAAAGACACTACGAAGGTCCGTGTAGTGTTCGACGCGTCCTGTAAAGGAACTAACAATAAATCGCTAAATGATAATTTGTTAGTAGGTCCGACTCTACAAGCAGACTTAAAACACCAGGTTATGCGTTGGAGAGTCTCGCGTATTTGTTTGACAGCAGACGTCGCAAAGATGTACCGTCAGATTAAAGTCGATGAAGCTGATGTTGACTATCAACGAATACTGTGGAGAAATAATGCATCAGATGAGATGAAACATTATAGAATGCTTCGAGTGACATTTGGTGTTGCGTCTGCCCCATATTTAGCGGTAAAAGCACTGCAGCAATTAAGCAAGGATGAAGGACACCTGTTTCCTTCTGCAGCGAAAGCTTTGGTAAACAACTTCTACATGGATGACCTCCTAGCTGGATGCGAAAATGAAGAAGAAGGAATAAATTTATACCGTGAGCTAAATAATCTAGTAGAAAAAGGAGGTTTTACTTTACAAAAATGGGCAACTAACAGTGAAGACTTACTACAGAAAATGAAAGAATTTGAAAAAGGGAAAAATGTTGAAAAAGTAAATGAAATCAATGAAGAATTAAAAATAAAAACAGATGAAATATTAAAAATTGTAGGACTCATCTGGGACCGCAATGATGACTCCTTCCACTATAAAGTTGAGATGCTGGACACGAAGAGACCTGAAACAAAAAGAACAATTATATCTAACATTTGCCGATTTTATGACCCACTTGGATGGGTAGCGCCAAGCATAATTGTTTCCAAAATTTTGATTCAGAAATTATGGTTGGCGGGGTTGAATTGGGATGAAACTGTTCCCAACCACATTTTAAATGAATGGCAAAATTTCCAGGAAGATTTGAAAATACTTACCAAAGTGTCAATACCTCGGTGGATTGGTATCACGGTGGGCGATATTGTGGAACTGCACGGTTTCAGTGACGCATCTAAAGATGCCTATTCAGCGGTGGTCTACGCGCGAGTCATTGATCCCGACGGAAATGTTCACGTGTCTTTAATATCTGGGAAAACAAAGGTAGCTCCAATCAAACAAATTTCAATACCACGGCTAGAATTGTGTGGTGCTGTGCTTGTAACGCGATTGTTGATTGAAATCTCTTCAGTTATGAATATTGCCAAAACTTACATACATGCTTGGACTGACTCAA
The DNA here is from genome assembly GCA_963890685.1 of Plagodis pulveraria. Classification (NCBI taxonomy): domain Eukaryota; kingdom Metazoa; phylum Arthropoda; class Insecta; order Lepidoptera; family Geometridae; genus Plagodis; species Plagodis pulveraria. The sequence goes on from OY982967.1 coordinate 24,858,985, forward strand.
CTGTTGTCCTTGCCTGGCTAAACAGCCACCCAAATCGGTGGAATGTTTTTGTTGCAAACCGTGTGTCTGAAATAATTTCAAATTTAGATTCGCATCATTGGTCACACGTTTCTACAAAATGTAATCCAGCAGATGCTGCATCGCGAGGTCAGTATCCGTCAGACTTGGTGAAAAACACGATGTGGTTCAAAGGTCCAGACTTTCTGCAGAAACGACATATCGAATACAAGAAACCAAAGGATATGACTTCGAATTTAGAAGAAAGGGCTAAAATTAAAACTCACTGTGCTGCTATCGATGATGCTATTGTCGAACGATTTTCTTCCTTGACTAGGATGATTCGAGTGGTAGCTTACTGCAAGCGATTTGCCTGCAACACGAAAAAGGAAAAACCACACAGACAATTAGGGTATTTGACGACACTAGAGTTAAATGAAGCATTGAATGGTTGTATACGAAATTGTCAATCGGAAGGCTTTGGTGAAGATATCGCAATTATAAAGAGAAAGGGAAACTTACCTAAAAGTAGCATCCTGCGATGTCTTAACCCATACCTAGACGAAGATAACATTTTAAGAGTCGGTGGCAGATTGGAGCATTCTCAGCTGAGCGCAAATCAAAAGCATCCTATATTGATGCCGAAGGAGTCACATCTGACGAATCTTCTCATCCTAGACGCTCATAAACAGACATTGCATGGCGGGCCACAGCTTATGCTGTGTTATTTGAAAAATAAGTTTTGGGTTTTGGGAGCTGCTCGACTCGTAAGGTCGTGCTATCGTAGGTGCGTGACTTGTGTAAAAAATGCTGGAAAAACACAAACCCAGTTAATGGGACAGTTGCCTTCAGTTAGAATAACTCCTGCTCGTCCTTTTAAGTCCAGTGGAGTCGATTTCGCGGGCCCGATCCAAATTAGGACAGCGAAAGGTCGTGGTCATAAGTCCCATAAAGGTTATATTTGCATATATGTATGCATGGTATCCCGAGCGACCCACCTTGATGTTGTCACTTCTCTCACGACAGAAGGCTTTTTGCAGTCGTTTAAAAGGTTCGTGTCAAGACGAGGCTACTGCTCCGAATTATGGAGTGACAATGCTACAAACTTTACAGGTGCAGATAACGAACTAAAACGACTCTTCAAGAATGAGAAAAACTCAATGCTTCATGAGATTTGCGATAGTTTAGCAACCAACGGATGCTCATGGAATTTCATTCCAGCCCGCTCTCCTAACTTTGGTGGATTATGGGAGGCTATGGTAAAATCTGTTAAGTATCACCTCAAGAGGGTCATTGGACAGTCGACTTTGACATACGAAGAGATGTCAACAGTCCTAGCACAGATTGAGGCCTGCCTTAATTCGAGACCTCTCTCTGCTATTTCTAGCAATGACTACGAAGACGCGATGGTTTTGACTCCTGGTCATTTTCTTGTAGGTGAAGCGTTGGTGACTCCACCTGATAATAATTTCGAGTCCACAAATATCAGTTCCCTGCGGAGGTGGCAGTACACACAGCGTATGACTCAAGACTTTTGGCGGCAATGGTCGAAACAATATTTGTCAAAATTTTACAAGCGGTATAAATGGTCTTCCACTATGCCACAGCCTCGCATTGGCGATGTGGTTGTAGTGCGTGAAGATGGCTTGCCTGTATGTCGGTGGCTTTACGGCAGAGTTATTGCTACACACCCTGGGCAAGACAATTTAGTGAGAGTAGTTACTCTTAAAATTAAGAATGGCACAGTCAAACGACCTGTCAATAAACTATGTCTTCTACCAATCTCAACCACTTAAATTGATGTAATGTAAGATTTAATTGTATGTGTAAGTTGATAAGATGAAGGACAAGGCTCAGCTTGTCCTTGGTGGGCGATGTATGTTGAACTAATTAATACTTAATATTTGAACCATAGTGAAGCTACACCTAGTTAATAAGTATTGCGATAGATGGCGCTGGTAAAATCCGTCTTGAATCCTAACTCGCGGTGACGAGATTCTCCGCGAGTTAACATATATTGATGTGGCGGCAATTTTAAAAATAAATCAAATCTGAGGTTGATTACATTGTTTCATTGTTTTACATATTAATCCCTCACATTTTTACCCCTGGGAATTATATAAATACGCTAAGCAGCGTATTCAATCATCAAGTCAAAAACATTGTCATCAACTAGAATAGAAAATATTGTAAACACATCTGCAGTTTCTGGAATGTTTTCAATATGTATCAAGTCTCCTGCGCTACTAAAAAATTGCCGATCGAATCGAAAAAACGTTAACCCTAATATTTTTTACTTAATAGAATTCGCGAAAACAATTGGCATGTAGGTACTTACCTATTCTCGTTCCAGAATACGTACGCGCACCAAAGGTGTCGTAGGTACCCCCTTTAAACTCGTAAAAGTTGAAAAATTAATTAATTAGATGTAGATAAACGTATGAAATAAGTACTTTGGAACATTGACCTATATATTAGGCCAATGCTTTGGAATGCGTAAGTTAATGGTAAGATTGGTAAGGCAAAATATATCGGACGTGACGTGATGCATGGAATGCAAGTGAAATTATTTCGAATAAAACTACACGTGCTAGCTATGCCTGTAAACGATTGATTACTTCGAGTTATTAGCACTTTACACCGCAAATAGACACAAAAACGGTAGGTAATACAGTGGAATTGGATTGGAATTCGTAAGGAAAGATAGGTAAAATTGGTATACTTCCTTTTGGCAAACGGCGTGGTCGGCGTGGGGCACACTTTTCGAACATTTCACACACTCGGTAGTTTTTCAGTTTAACTCACGAATCATTATTCAATTGTTTTGATTGTTATTGTAGTCCACAAATGTTAACACAGTTACCGACACGGATTGCACTACGAATGCATTTAAGCAAAATCACTTTCCGATGCAATGCACTTGCACTCAATAATGGCCGCGATGTCTTTTTCGCGCGGTTTCACGTCAATATTTTACACTAATCGGTTTTGTCACGGTCGCCACTTATGTCTATGCACTAGCTTAGACACAGTTAATTTTGAATAAGGACAAGTATGTGCACTTACTTGAATTAGTATTTAAATAGGTGAGTCGCTCGCGCACATAAAAAATGATGTGGACACCGCGCGGTTGGTTCTGCGACTGGCTATACATAAGTAGATATATGTACGCGCGATGGCGCGCACATTATAATTTGTTACTAAGCGTGTTGTGTGGCACACAATAATGTCGCCTTGATTCCCTTAACTTGAACAGATCTTCGCGAACTGCTTTCAAAGCGCTCGAAGTTTGCTAAGCCGTTCTTAACCGATCAGCTAGTTAAGAAAAGTCCCCCGCGGTCATGATTTGGATGGGTGACATTACTACTGAGCGGATTACTACTGAGTGGTCAAAGCCTAACCTATCAGGCATAAAAAAAAAAAAAAAAAGCATTGCTATCATTATGTTTTTACAGTGGCCAAAATAGCCGTATATATAATGAATGACTGTATCCACTACTTTCTTAAAGTTTTCAGGCAGATAGTGAGACAGCTTAATGGTCTCAAATATATGTTGCGCTCCGTTAATACAGTAAGGTTGCCTCTTTATCTGAAACCACATTGGCGCGTACACCTTTATCACAAACTCAGCTAATACCACAAGATTTTCTGATGGCGATGAAGTAGAAACATACACCCTAAGAATCCTGTTGACTGTTGTCAACCAGCGTGAGTGACAGATTCTCCCAGGATTGCGTTTGGCTAAATTTGGGTTGCAATGGCCGTCGTTAATCGCACGACAAATCTCTAGCAAATATAGCTGGTCGGTGCTAAGGTCTTCTCGAGATTTAGTTATATTTGGTAAAATGCATTCGATTGCCTGAAAAGTTGTGACCGGGAGATATTCTCAGTTGTTTATACTTCGTTCCACCTTGCCGCTAAAACTTTTTGGTCCTGTTGTAGTTGCATCTAGATGCTCAAAGAGATGCCTCAAAGTGAGCTCGTTGGCATGAAGTTGACATACGAGCCATTGAAGTGGATGTTGTAGCTTGCCTTCAAGTAACCGGATAATACCTGATTTATAGCCGGTGATGTGGTCGAAGATGTTGTTCAGGCTAACCTAGAAGTACTAGCTCTCAAGGATAGCTGCCGGAACACACCGTTAGGTGCTTGGCGACAGATTTTCTACTTGAGGGTGGTAGCTTGCAAGGCGGGCATTCGCAAAATGCCCTACCACCATGCCATAACGACTGCCATCCTAAGACAACAACCGGGACCGACGGCTTAACGTGCCCTCCGAAGCAAGGAAACGCTCAGTAGTAAGTCACTAGCGGTCACCCATCAAACTCATGACCGCGCGCGACGTTGCTTAACTTTGCTGATCGGTTGAGAACAGCTAAGTAAACTTCGCTACGAGCGCTCCAAAAAACATATTATATTCGTTTGAACACGATACTGGAGTAAAATTTATTTTCCGTGGTTTCATTGGCCAATGGGTCCACGGTTAAAGGATTTTTGTACATCGTCTCGGAAATGGGACGTCCTAAGAAACCACGGAACAGAACTGAAAAATACCTGTTATTTTTTTTTCATATGTGGTAAATAAATTCGAATAAATGGTTTTATTGAATCGATTTCCGCCTACAGTCCGGGCAATTCATTTGATTTGATAACCATTGAATAATGCATTTCATGCAGAATATGTGGCCGCACGGCGTCGCGACGGGATCCCGGAGTCGGCTTCTACATATGACGCACTCTAAACAACAAGTCACGGTGCTCCCAGTGACGCCCGTGCAATGTGTCATTTCCCTATTAGAACTCGCCGCCTCCTTCTACAACAAACATAAGAAAATAAATACACATGAGTGATCAAAAGCTAGTAGGTATACCAATATAAATTAAACTGAAAAGGATATGTTAGTAAATAAATATTCTAGTGGTATTGCCACGCTGTAGCCCTATAGGTTATAGCTAAATGGGCCGGCTTCACCGGGGCAGTACCATTCTCCCACATAATATCGACGTAAAGATACAGCGAAATTTTGATCGATTTGTGGACCCGAACGTCCTCTGTATCAGCCGGATTGTCCACTGCCTCAATATTAAGGGGGTATTTGCCTGAATCCCCACGCTTGGCTGGCGGCTTGGGGATCGCAGTGTAAGATGGCAGTTTTATAGAAGGCGCTGCGCCCACCTTCCAGTATTTTTCCATTAGTCGCCTCTTACGACACCCAGGGGAATCCTCTACTATAGGGGCACTATATATAATATAGGAGAGGTCCTCTACCCCCTCCCAGTGGATTATTGCAGTAACCCCAATAATACGAACTATGTGTGACAATAATTTATATTCTTTTTTTTTTTTTTTTTTATTTATTAATCTACACTCCACAGACTCCAGGGTCCGTGCCTTTTTTTTAATAGTGACATTTTTTTTTAAATTATTACTAGAATTAGAAAATATACATACAACATTCTAAGAGGGAACAGTGCTAAGAGAAATTTCTTTTTTTTTTCCGGTTAAGTCTTTGGCACTAGCATTCAGAACAGACCGGTGTTCTCTAGCAGCACCCGCTCACGAGTTGACGCATGTGATAAATGCCGTATAACCGTAAGTACAGGAACCTGGTGAACTTATTTTGCACTCGCTCCAGCATTAACTTGTACTTAGCTTCGTGTGGAGACCACATCGCCGAGTTGTATTCGAGCTGACTTCGGACAAGAGCATCATAAAGGGCCGATATCGCTTTTATGGATTTGAAACCAGCTGATCGCCGTAGGACAAAACCTAAGCTTCTGAACGATTTTTTACAAACTTGGACGATGTGGTCTCTAAAAGTCAACTCTCTATCTACCTGGACCCCGAGATCTTTTACGGCGACTACTCGCTTCACGCTCTCGCCATCGAGCTTGTAGTCGAAGTGCAGCGGCTGCAGGTGTCTGCCAAAAGAGATTACCGAGCACTTTGAGACATTAAATTGAAGTTTATTATTTTTACTCCACTCGGCAACTCTGTCTACGTCCTCCTGCAGGCGCTGACAGTCACCTTCATCTTTTACTGCCCTCAGCAACTTGAGGTCATCCGCGAACAATAAGCATTGAGCGTTCTGAATGACATCCGGAAGGTCATTTATCATGATGATAAATTTAAGGGGTCCAAGATTTGAACCTTGGCTTACTCCTGTTCTTGTGACATATGGTTCAGATCTGCACCCAGCATACTCCACATATTGCTTTCTCTCCCTCATGTAACTTGCAAAAAAATGTAACATCTTATTGGTGCATCCGATACCCGCTAGCTTCGACAGCAAGATATCATTGTCTACTAAGTCAAATGCTTTCCTGAAGTCGAAGTAAGCGGCATCGACCTGCACCCCTGCGTCGACATGAGGGATGACGTAGGCCATCGCCCCGAGCAGGTTGCTGGTGGTGCTGCGTGCCGGCCTGAACCCGTGCTGCGCGTCGGAGAGCCGCGCCGCCACCTGCCGCAGGATGCTGCTGTGCACGGCTGACTCGAATACTTTCGCGGGTGTTGATAATATGGCCACGTGCCTAAAGCCGCTCACCTCCGTCCCAGTATCTCCCTTCGGAATAGGTATCACTCGTGTTATTTTCCAGCATTCGGGAAAACACGATGCATCTAAACACAAATTGTATATATGATGCAACGGTTTCTCCAGAACTACACGACAGTCCTTCACGATGAAAGGAGGTATACCATCCGGCCCCGCCGAACGCTTGGGCTTGAGCCGCGCGAGCGCCGCGCGCACCTCGGGCCGCGTGAGGCGCGGCAGGTGGACACGCGCTGCGCTCGCGCCGCCGCTGGCGGACGCCGCCTCCACGTCCAACACCGCGGTGTCCCGACCATAAACCGACTGAAAATAATTCGCAAACTCATTCGCGCATTCTGCTTCGGATAATATTTTACCGTCTTTAGTAATATTTTTACGATTCAGTGCTCCCTTCTTTGACCTTATGTAAGCCCAAAATGACTTCGGATCCTTTGCTAACTCCCCTTCAACCTTATCTAAATGTTTCTCGTGCGCCTCTGCAATCATGGCTTTAACTGCTGCCCTACATTCGGAGGAAAGCTGATAACTATTCGGAGTCCCGTTTGATTTATAATATCTATGATACTTTGCTTTCACCCGTATAGCTTGAATGATTTCCGGTGTTTTTTTTTTTTTTTTAGGGAGGACATAGATGCTGTCTACCGCTATACGGACGTACAGCTCCACCGGGCTTTAATTTCCGGTGTGTACCACTCCGGATATATATACCTTTCGACTTTGTTTTTATTCCATTGTTTTTTTGGTACGCACTGAGAAATAATGTTATTAAATGTAGTATAAAAAAAATTAACGGCACTTTCGGTGTCCTGCATGTCGTATAATGGATCCCAATTAATGTTAAAAATTGACGCATACAATAAATTAAAATCTGCTTTCGCAAAATGATAACGCGGCTCGATATCGGCTTGAGCGAGCGGCTCGGCGGCGGCGGGAGGCGCGGGCGCGGGTGCGGGGCGCGCGCGGGGCACTCGCACGGCGAGCGGCGGGTGGTGCGCGTCCACCGGGACCAGCGCTTTGTCCGCCTCATCCACATCCACCTCCCCGGCCCACTCACTCGTACATAGCACCAAATCGAGTTGCCTGTCATTACAATTATGACCCTTATTCCGTTGCGCTAGATCACAATATGCTAAAAAATATTCATAGTAATTTTTTACATTGTCATTACTAGAATAAAGATTAAAATCACCTACTATTAGTACCGATTTGTATTTATTGCACCAAGTTTCTAATATTCTAAATAAGATCATGTACTCTGTTTCATTACTACTTGGTGGTATATATAATACACAACAAATAAATAAAAATCTACTATTCAAATACAATGCTACCCCGACTACCTCGAACGTACAAGTGTCAATATTTACGTCGTTCGGTGGCTTCACTCGCCGCAGCTCGTATTGTTGTGTTGCTGCGATAAGAGCGCCGCCTTGTTTCCTGCCGTCCGCGCGGTCACATCTAACTACCTGGTATCCAGGTGGTGTAATCTCCGCGTCATTAATCGATGCGTTGCAGCCCGTCTCAGTAATTGCAAACAAATCAGCATTCGATGAACTCATATTATTTTGAAATAAATCTAATTTGGTTCGGAGACCCCTTGCATTCTGATAATACATATTAATGATGATACTATTATGCTTTATCGATGGGCTTATTTGTAGATCTCCGAAACCAAATCCACTCTGCGTAAGCTGTATTTATAGGCCAAGTTTCGGGTCGATATAACTTTTCGTACTCCTTCTCTGCAACCGAAATTATAAACGACAAATAATATCGTTCTGTCTTGTGGTTAATTTTTTAAATTTTAACCGTGGTGTCAGAACCGCATATAGTTTTCACATAAGATGCTAATTGTTCTGTTGTTGTGTCTAATGTTAGTCTCCAGACATGAAGATGTTTCTTCCTCTCGAGTGCCTTTATTTCTGTACAGTTTGTGTTCTGGCCCTTCTGCACTTTTCTTGACTGTAACCGTGCCGGACTCGCGTCTGACGTAACGCAGTTTTTATTTTTAAATTCTGAAACCAAATTCTCTTTAACTATGGATTTTCTGACTAGGCTATTCGCTTTGCTGCAGCCTCCTGATGGTTTTCTTCGTACCTCAATCCATTCATTATCATCTCGTTCCATTGATTTTTTCAAAATATCATCGTCCGAAACAGCATCGATTATTATATTTTGGCATGCAAGTATGTCATTCGCAATTGTTGGTTTCGTGATCTCACAGCCTAAGCTTAACAAATTTGCTTGAGGGGTAGGTACGCTCGGAGTATTTACGCTCGGAGTATTTATCGAAATACCCTCATTACGGAGACTTTTCATTTGTTTACTTTTACTATTGCTGTGATTTTGTAACTGATTCTTATTATTATGATTTTGGTCGATATTTTGTTGGTTTTGTGCGTTATTTATTGACAATTCGACACTTTGATTCCGGTCGCAAAGAATTTTTAACTGGTTTTCTATCGAAGTTAAACACTTGCAAGAATACCGCCTACCTTGTAACATTGTCTTCAACTGCTGGATATCTTCTTTGGTTGAACTGCATATAGTTTGGAGGTCTGTGAGACGTTGATCTTGACTGTCCAATCTTTGTTTTACCTCACGCCTAAATTCTTGAAATTCTGTTAATTGACTGCCCTCACAATCCATTAAGGAACTTTCCATCTGGTTTTGGCTGGAACTGCTACCTCGTTGTGTGTTGACATAGCTAGGAGTGGTGCCTGCTGGAAACTTTCTCTGCTCTGGAGTACGAACAGGTGTGTCATTTCCAGCCCGCTTTCTTTTTAAGCTATCACATTCCGGGCATATCCATTGATCTAAATAAACCGTTGAATACGATTGAAAATCTCGTTCTTTTACTCCCAGACACAATATGTGGTACACTTTCTCACAATACATTTGGTTGCACTTCATAACTAGTTCACCAGTAACGTCTTTATTACAAGCTCGGCAGTATTTACACATTTTAACTAATTTTAATGATATATTTATTGCAGAGTAAAAGTAAACACGTCCGCCATTCAAAAGTGCGCGCGCGGAGAAATTTATCTTTTTTTAAATTATTTATTTATCTAGAACCTTAACCTTACCTAGAATTCTAGGACAGGCGCCGGGGGTTAAATGATTTTTGTACATCGTCTCGGAATGACACGTCTAAAGGAACTCGGAACATACCTGAAAAATACCTGTTTATTTTTTTTTTCATATGTAGTAAATAAATTCGAATAAATTGTTTTATTGAATCAACTTGCCGCCATGCATGCATGCATTTGCCGCGTGCAATGAATTGATCCATTTGTCAATAATGCATTCCATGCAGAATATGTGGCCGCACGGCGACGCGACGGGATCCCGGAGTCGGCTTCTACATATGACGCACTCTAAACAACAAGTCTCGGTGCTCCCAGTGACGCCCGTGCAATGTGTCATTTCCCTATTAGAACTCGCCGCCGCCGTCTACAATAAACATAAGAAAATATATACACAAGTGATCGAAAGCTAGTAGGTATACTACCAATATAAATTAAACTGAAAAGGATATGTTACTAAATAAATATCCAAGTGGTATAGCCACGCTGTAGCCCTATAGGTTACAGCTAAATGGGCTGGCTTCACCGGGGCAGTACCATTCTGCCACATAATATCGACGTAAAGATACAGGGTTTTGATCGATTTGTGGACACGGAGGTCCTCTACCCACCCACCCCCTCCCAATGGATTATGGCAGTAACCCCAATAATACGATATATGTGTGACAATAATTTATCTGTGTCTAGAAAATTCTGTCCATTACGGTATATTGATATAGCAATAAAAAATATATTTTAGATGTTTCATAAGTTAAGTAATTAATAGTCAGAAATGTGTATTTTTAGAAACAGAGCGGAGCTATTCTGGATGCTGAAAGATTTGTGTGGCTGTTCTAATGTGCAAAGGCTTCCTCACTCTATGAAGCGTGTGCGGTACTCGTCTGCGTTTTCCGGAATAATAACACTTCTTGCATTCAAATAGAAGCGAACACATTTTACATACTACCGACAACACAGGACATGCATAATACAACATACTGCGGACACGCACCAGTCTCGCGTCCTCTTCATTGTAACGTGTTACGTATATTTAATAGCACCTATTATAGTTTTCCCCACCACGTACGAAGCGGGCACACCCAACGTTCTATAATCCAAATTACATTTATAGTGTGTGGAAGCCTTTAAGATTATAGGGAAAATATTATGTGTTGTGTGTATACAATAATAATATAAACAGTAATTACTCTTGACAATTTATGACAATGTAAGTTGCTGTATTTATGTCGGTATTCATAAGATAACGTGAATTTAAAGTTAACATATAATTATTTTTCTCGGCCTTTGATTCACAAAATACCAAATAAATTAGCTTAATTATTATATTAATCAAATTAATTATTATATTAATTAATAGATATTTTCACACAAAATGTTAAAACCAACTTACAGGCCTAATTAATTCAAAAAGTAAAACTAAACGTTGCGTATTTTTATTTTAGATTACATATTTCTTTGTGAATATGAGTTTCGCTAAATTCACGACACCTTGATTGGAACTCGATAAAATTGTAGAAAATATTTTTTTTTGTTCAACGTCAAAAATTTGTGTACAACAATAGTGGGCTGATGAACAATGAAACATAGGATAGTAACATAAAAGCATCCACCTCAACAGATCGGTCGATCCTTATGTCTCCTAACTCTTCGCTCCCATAGAGACGAACAGGAATGTATATCGTTCAATGTTGACATGTGCGACGGTGTTTCGTAGATTTTTTTTAATAATGAGTGTATTTTTAATAATGTAACACGTTTATAATATAGTAAGTGGTTACATAATATAGCAGTCCGGTACGCCAATGTTAGAATGTCCGTTACCAGGGCGGGCAACACCATCTCTGATTTCGCTCAAAGATTCGACGGAAGGACGATGGAAAAAATCATTAAACCGTGGACCCATTAGCCAATGGCACCACGGAAAATAACTTTTACCCCAGTATCGTTTTTTTTTAAACCTTTTTTTTGTTGAGTTGTGCGGACTTTGCTTCTGTACTTGTCGTATTTTACAGCTCTGAGAATCACTATTGTTAAATAAGGCATATGCGTCCATTTCATTTTTAGAAACATCTTGCTTACGACACAATATGTTTCTAAAAATGTATATATATATGTACATATGATCTGATGGTTTGTGCTCCTGAGTAAGCTGAATTTTGTACGCATGAAGGTAGAGGTCTTTTGTCAAGATTAGCTGCGTAGTGTTTCGTGAAATATGAAATTGTTTTTCACAAAGTTTACGAAAATCACACGTTAGACAAAAAAAACGGCCAATTGAGCACAGTACCTAGGCCTCGCGCACGAAGGGAAGGCCTTCCGTACGTTATCTGTACAACATTAGACACTATATTAATAACCTATTTTTTTTAGTTTTCAAGTAGGGTACGGATCTTTTACATATAATTTTATTGCTGGTAGTCTAGCCTAGAATTGCTGGCTCTCAAGGACAGGCACCGGAACACATTGATAGATGCTTGGCGACAGATTTTCTTGTTGACGGTGGTTGTTGTTTAAATTATTTAATTGAAAATATTTTAACATATAATATTCGTTTGAGTTTGAAGTAGAATTTCATTGTCGTTTCATCATATTGTGACATCTCTATTAACGGATTCATTGAAAAACGATACTGGAGTGAAATTTATTTTCCGTGGTTTCATTGGCCAATGGGACCACGGTTAAAGGATTTTTGTACATCGTCTCGGAAATGGGACGTCTAAAGAAACTACGGAACAGAACTGAAAAATACCTGTTACTTTTTTTCATATGTGGTAAATACATTCGAATAAATGGTTTTATTGAATCAATTTGCCGCCTACAGTGGGGGCAATTGATTTGATTTGATAACCGTTCAATAATGCATTCCATGCAGAATATGTGACCGCACGGCGTCGCGACGGGATCCCGGAGTCGGTTTCTACATTCACACTCTAAACAACAACGGTCTCATAAACGTCACAGGTTTAAACCAAGTCTAGAGCTAAACCTGACTTTAGAACCAGTTCTAAGAATTATTCCTAATATCGTCGATGGTTTACCTGATAGATCGGGCTTAACATTATATCTATCTCTAAACCAAGTACACGCCTAGTTTCTAGTCTAGTAAAAAGTAACAGAACTGAATAATACCTGTTACTTTTTTTTCATATGTGGTAAATAAATACATTCGAATAAATGGTTTTATTGAATCGATTTGAATGATAATGCATTTCATGCAGAATATGTGACCGCACGGCGTCTTGACAGGATCCCGGAGTCGGTTTCTACATATGACGCACTCTAAACAACAAAACTTTTAGAAACAGAGCGCAGCTATTCTGGATTCTGAAAGATTTGTGTGACTGTTCTATTGTGCAAAGGCTTCCTCACTCTATGAGACGTGTGCGGTACTCGTCTGCCTTTTCCGGAGTAGTAACACTTCTTGCATTCGAATAGAATCGAAAACATTTTACATACTACCGACACCGACCAAATCCAAATTATATTTAGAGTGTGTGGAAGCCTTTAAGATTATAGGGAAAATATGATGTGTTCACTGTATGCAATAATAATATAAACAGTAATTACTCTTAACAATTTATGACAATGTAAGTTGCTGTATTGTATTTGTCTCCATCGTAACTGCACGCGTTAACCGAAGCACCTACGAGTGGGGTTCCTTTACCGTGGGATGACTTTAAACATTAGTACGATGTTGACCACCACTATTTTATGGCAGTAGGGTAAATCTACATAGTTTAATGCTACAGTTTGGTTCTTTAATGTATTAAGAGTTTAAATGAGATTTCATACTTCTGTTGGAGTTTTAAACATATTTTTAACGTATGAGGCGCTTGGTATCTAGGTTGTTCTGGACGTCCTTATTCCAAATTTAATATAATTTATTTCAATGACGTCTGCCAAGTAATAAACATTAGACCGATGTGGGTGAAAATCGATTTTTTGTCTGTCATTTTAAAATAATAAAGATATCACGACGAATAAAGATTACGCAAGATCTCAATAAAAATATTATTAGTAAACCAGACACACATTTACCAGGAGCCATCTATTTATTTTCTATTATTATCATTTACGTCAAAAAAACCATCAAATATTACGACCAATCCAAGCAATATATGTTTCCTATAAACGAAAAAGAGAAACTAGAATTCAATGTCAGACATCTTCTCGAAAGGAAGCTATTGCAATGGACTTTAAAAAAAATGCCGTTTATTTTTAAAGACAACTAACCTTAAATCTTTTTAACATCCATGAACTATCTACATAGAAATCATATTTCTTCTGCTACCCAGAAACTATAGCAAAAAAAGGATCTGACGAAGTGTGTTCATTTCTCCATCACTATATATCGACGGAAGAAAGCGATTTTGTCGTACCTCAAAATATCCAACTTTACACCAGAGCCAAAAAACTATTTCAAAAAATCATATCTCGTAAAGTAATAAAAATATATATGATATAGTTAATTATAATGTCTTAAAGTTACTCCTTCATTGATTTTTTAATATTTACAGCAATTGATATTTCATAAGCAGCGGAAATGTTGTATCTCTAAGGTGAAATGCATTGTCAATTAACATTATATACAACTTTTAATGTTACAGATCTGCTGTATCTCCAATATGAACTATACGAAACATGAACATATTGCGTTATGAGATTTTATTAACATATGTTTAAAATTAAAATGTTTTAAATACAGTCTGAATAATATAATATATAAATATAATAATAAAATTAAAATACTGTATATTTTATTCAATGCTATTATTGTAATTTTAAAAATGTAATGATACAAATTCACTCCGATATGCTTCCTCTTCACAAGTTTCAACAATCTTCTGTTTCTTCATTAGTTTCAACATCTTTTATTTTGTAATCGTGGTTCTATTTTAAATATTCATTAGAGTAGCATTTATGAATAATTTGCTTGTCAACTAACTTTTTGAGGTGGTTCTATTTCTAATTAAAACAGGGAGTTTAGTTGAATACAATTGGCGCCTTGGTTGAGTATTGTTCAAACTAAACAAGGGCACTGAATTAATTTCAGCATCTGAGATCATTGTTTTTTTACAAATATGCTAATATCGAAGTTCGTCTTTCTAAATGTTGCAATGGATAACTTAGAAATTTGAAAGTTATTGACTTTTTTTTAAGTTTTTCTTAGTAACTTTGTCAAATCCTGAATAGTCTTTGCCCTTCAAAATAAACACTTAATATGAGTTTGGTTGTTTACGTGCCGGTTCCACGATAGTAGGCCATTGAGAAGGTGCCTAGTTTTCTTTACAGCACGCTCTATGGTAGCATGCATGCTTTCAACTGGTATGAATGTATGACCAGAAATGAGATAATTTCTTTGGATTGTATCCAAATTGACAGCAACGGACACAAAAAAACTCAATTTATTTTTGATTTTCCGTAGCAAAAATCAGAGTACAACAGTACTGTATTAACAGGTTCCCTGTCCACAGACCATATGTGGTCTGTAAACGGAAAGCACTACAAGTTCACAGATCATATGTGGTCTGTGCGTCGATACAAATTTGAAGGTTTTTAGAGCCGTGGACGTGGAGAGAACGACGTTTATTTGATGTGGACGTGACAGGACATATCATATTGAAACCAAAAAGGGTTGGGACATAGAGAACGGACGTCAAATTTTCGGTATATCGGGATCTGAAAAAAATAACCTAAATATAAGAAAACGGAATCTAACTTTACTAAATGTTATTGGTTTTTCATTTACTTTTAGCTAAATCAACAATGGATAGGTAGAAAAACTAAACAAAATATAGAATATGAAAATATTTGTCGAAAAAGAAAACAATTATTGAAAAAAAAAAGTTACATGTTCACATGTATTTTTTGGAAACACTGTAGACAATACGGTTTGGTACAAATGTTGCATATTTGCAAAACTCTTTTAGCTTTATTAGTGGCAGCTGATGCTGTTTCACCTTTTTGACGGAAATCACTATAGCATCCGGCACACCTACGTCTAGTTATTTTCCATCTTTTCTATCCAGCTCTTTGAGAAAATGCTGCCCTTGTGATGTGGATGGCGTAGATATAGCCGGTGACTGGACAACGTTTACCCAGTAAATTTTTCACGATACTCATTTGTGCCTGTAAAAGTGTACATTTATTCTGCTGGTTCAATTTATTGAACAAATAAACCGTATTTATGACACCTACTCCAAATAAGACTTCAACAGCAACCTTTTTATACCAAGTCAGGGTCTTGCGAATTGGCGAATAGTAGCTTGCCAACTCGTCAGAAAGATCGATACCTTTCTTTCGATCATTGTATTCCAGTATCGTATTGGGCTTCAGACGCTGGTTTCGGCCTGTTCACATCGTTTGTTCGTCTGCGTGACAAGTAGATATCATAAGGACATCCCTCTTGTCCTTCCATTTTAGAATCGTTACATAATTTTTTTGTGCAGCACTTAGCTCTCCCCTCTTCAGTTTCTTGTTTTTCACCAATAAAGGTAGGTTTTTGCGATTTTTTCTCAAAGTCCCACAAATGTCAGTTTTGCGTTGTAGCAAGTATTGAGCTAATGGTAAACTGGTGTACCAATTATCTGCTATAATCATTCTTATACTTTTAGACCAGGGGAGACCCTGGTCTAAAAGCTCTTCGCAAAGCTCAACAACAACGCTTCCAGGTTTATCGCAATTTGAGGATCCTGGCCGGTATAAACTTTATATTTCCAAAAATATCCATCATCAGTTGTAGCCCTGTAAATCTTGAGTCCGTACTTGTGAGTTTTATGTGGATTATACTGACGAATAAGGAGTCTGCCTTGGAAGGGAACCATTGACTCATCCACAACAACGCAGTCTTTTGGCTTTTTCTACGGTTTCTCATCACAATGTCTATAACTGTTTTGACTTTATACAAACGATCATTGACATCTCTTTCAGCTGTATTGTCAACAAAGTGCCAGCAACGCAATATTGCAGTAAAACGATTGTAGGACATTTTATATTGTGCATTAGCGGATGATAAAAAATAGGGTCCTTTTTCCAGTAGCATTCTAATTTAGGGAATTTGATTATACCAGTCAGCAAGTAAATACCCAAAAACTTTTTCATTTCTTCCCTGTTTACTGGTTTCCAACAACGCAAACGACCACCAGAATTAGTAGCGATAAGTTGTTCAGCGTATATATTGGTCTGTTCTATCATCAAGTCAAAAACATTGTCATCAACTAGAATAGAAAATATTGTAAACACATCTGCAGTTTCTGGAATGTTTTCAATATGTATCAAGTCCCCTGCGCTACTAAAAATTTGCCGATCTAATGGGTGAATCTCATAACTCCATCCTTGTTGCTCATCATGTTCTTTCATGCCACGCTCTGAAGTTGGTCTTATGCCAGTTCTTGGGCCTGTATATCTTTCAGTGTCACTGTCGTCGTCAGAATCGGAACTAGGTGGTGCGGTGGTTTGAAATTGATGAGAAGGGACATTAGAGTTGTCGTCAAAAAAATTGCGAGACGTGGATGGATGCGATGTCGCCGTACCTTCAAAAATATCGATATCAAAAAGTTGTTCAGTCGGCATTGATTGGGATGGAGAATGTGTTTGATTGGGATGGAGAATGTGTGAATTAGCAAGCTGACTTATATCTAGACGCTCAGATGATAAATCACTAGGGAAAAAATCGGGATCTGCCACACTATCGTCATTGTCAAAATCAGCTACATCACTACGGCTTCATTTTCTTGTTCATCCGATGAATTTGACTGATCATTTTGTTCGTAGTCACTTTCTTCTAATATTCTTCTCAATTCTTCGTCCTTGTTTTTTACTCATTTTCCTGCAAAAACTCAAAATTCAAAAGCAGTAAACACAAAATAACAAAAACTTTCGATTTCTTTTGTTTTTTTCAACAACCGGCAGAAAACAGTATAAACAATGCTCTCATTGGTGCTAACTTCACATAATATAATCAAATAATTTGTCACTGTCATTTCTAATTTGACACTGACAATATGCACAGACCGCATATGGTCTGTGGACTCATCAGAAATTTTTTAGTCAATTTCGTTCTAGAGAGTCCACAGACCATATGTGGTATGCTTGAAAAAAATACTTTTCTGATATGTCTATAATATTTTGAAACAAATAGGTATGTACCTAAACCCCTAAAACACTGTTTTTTTTACAAAAACACAACTGGACGTGTGAGGGACTTCCACTCTAAAACTTTGACAGGGAACCTGTTTTGTTTGTCCACCTCTTGAAGATAATTGTACGAACATGTTGCCACCTCTTGAAGATAATTGTACGAACATTTTGAAATCTCATAAGCCCCCCGATGGGCATCAACTTCTGTCCATAGATTAAAATATCCCACCTGATAAAATTGTAAGGTTGTATACAGCTATCTTTCTTGAGTAGTATAATGCTATGTTTTCACCATGTTTTTAAAGACTTTTTGCATATCAAAGCTTGTGCATACGAGTATTACAAACTTCTTTTTCTCGTATGTGATTATCATATTTAGACATCTCATCACAATGTTTTACGTCTTATGTCTGTGCATACACACCATGCATTTATCCTTCTTGGGAATATGTAATCCAATATTGTAATTATCTTTTCTTAATATTTTTCACAAAGATCAGACTAGTGCGAGCTCTTATTTTCCCCATATTTCTCTACGCCACAGAGAAGTGTAACATGCGAGAGATCGAAAAAAATAGATGTTTTTGAAATGTGGTGCTGGAGAAGAATGCATGAAGTGTCGTGGACCGAGTTTTGCACAAACGTCTAGATACTTCAAGAACTCGGCATTAAGCAGCATTTTTCAGCTATAGTGCAATCGCGGATCATTGCAATTTACGGATATGTTTTGAAGCGAGGGAGCCAGTCCATTGAGCGTATTGTCGTTCAGGCCAAAGTAAAAGATCCGCGCAGGAGGTCACCCATGCGATGGACCAAATGAAATGACCAAATTAAATCTGCGCTGGCCGGTCCCTTGCATGAGTGCACCAGTATGACCGTGAATAGTAGGGGATGGCGTGACATTGTGAGGCGCATTATATCTGCCGCCACTACAACTACATGACGACCACGACCGCTCTGAAGAGCGTAACGACTAAGAATAAGAATTCTCATTTCACCAATTTGGGAAAACCTTGAAATACATAGAAGAGTATGTATACTCTTCACGCTTTCTTCGGTACTGTTTTATCGTAAATGCGATGTATAAGTTAGATATATCTTCAAAATTATCTGGTAAATAAAGCTTGTTGCAATCCTCTCTGCAGTAATGCGATGGTACTACAGGTAAGGATGTCATAAATTGTGTGGCATGGTTTATTATGTTTTTAGCAGTTCTGTTGCCTCCGCCGTTTTTCTCTTACGTCTTTTTTTTGCAAACCCTTCAATTGTGTTATCAAGGATATATAATATAAACCTTTGCGATAATTAGCGTGTTACATTTAACATTATTGATACACTTGTCACCTTTTCATTTCCTTCATGAAACATTTCTTCTGGATGTGTGTCTACCAGTATGTTAAGAGATTTTTTTTTACAGCGCATTTAGATATCCAATCTCATTAGCGTTGAGAACTACCAAGATTCCAATAAAAAGTAAATTATTGTTGACGTCTTGTATCTGGAATATCTTCACAGTTTCATTTACAAACAACTTCTTTCCAGGGATAAGTTTTCATATATTTAGATGCAACCTCAACTCCTTTTTCGATAGCAGGTAGTGTTTTCTGAAGTTTTTTACTTCAGAAAAGACTATAGAATGGCTAAGAGATTTTAGATTGGTAATAAATAAGCATTCTTTTATTACAGGGAGGACTTTGGTGGCGCTGGGAGATTTTTGATCGGTAACCAGTCAGAATTCTTTTGTTTCTACAATATTTGGTATTCAACTTTCTTTGTATAAAATCTCACCTAAATTAGCAATTGAAGTAATGTCGGAGTTTTTCCTAGTTTTTTTTCAGTAAATGTTATTGTACTCATTTTATTCAAAATAGATTAAATTTTAATATTCTGGATTTTACACAAACTCTTAACCCTTTATAGGGCAGAAGGCCCTGGCTTGTATTTTAAAAATAAAACACTGGGACATTAAAAGTAGTATTTAATGAAAATTTTTGACACTTTTTTCCATGAAAAAAAATTATGGTGTCCACATTTTGGACACTGCCTCTTCTCATGACATTACACCATGTTTTGCACAATATGAAATTGTGCAAAACATGGTGTAATGCATAATGGCACTTTGCATTTGACACACTCTATTTTACTCTTTTTTCCTAGAGCTTTACTGCTGCAAGCTCTGCACCTTCTATAACTGGGCAGCTCTCCCGGCATATGCGATCCCACATTATTCAGCCTTAGCTCGTCAGGGATACCATAAATAGACTTCTGCCTGCTTGTTGGTCCCTTTGGTCTTTTGGTCGCAAAGTTGGGCAAGACAGATACTCTTCGTTTCCTGGAGCTGTAATTGTTGACCAGGTTACGTGCCAGCTCAGTGCGGAACTGCAATGCACTCATTGGATTATGCACTCTGTCATTTTAGGTATAAAGTATGTGGGCATTCGTGATAGCTGCGTCCACCAAAAAGTAGAATATACGCATCCACCACCTTCTACTGCGTCTTGAAGTAGGGTAAGTACCCCTTTTCTGGTCGAATCTGTCCACACCTCCCATCCTTTTTGTGTACTCTAAAATGTCCAAAGGACAAGGAATATCAGATTTCGTCACATCTTTTTGCGTTCTTTTACAGATTCGCTTTTGTCGAGGGTGATATGCTGTACTTAGTACATATACCAATTTGGTATCCTTCCATACGAAGAATGCAACATTTTTGTTGACTCCCCATTTGTGTAGGCCTTTGTCCAATTTTAGAGCAGCTGGTTTAGGTGTATTTTTCTTTTTCCTTTGGCTTCTTATCAATTCAGGCAAATAGGTGCGGTCTTGACCAACAGTGGCTGTTGAGTATATATTTTTTTCAAATAGAAATTGCATAAGCTCACAGGACGCAAAAAAATTGTCAAACGCGACATGAATGTTTTCAGCATTTTGTTTAATCAGATTTTTGCACAGTCCTTTCACCACACTGGCACCTAATTCAACTTCCGTGGTGTCGTCTTTTTTACCTGTGTATATTTCGAATTGGTAAAGATAACCCGTCAAACTGTAACAGCGCGCCCAAACCTTGAAGCCTCGCTTGATGGGCTTTTTTGGCATGTATTGTTTGAGCGTGCTGCGACCCTTACATATTATCATGCATTCGTCAATGCTTTGTGAGGAAGAGCATGCTGCACTATTTTGAAAAGCCTCATTCATGCTGTCGATCAAAGGCCTGATTTTGTACAGCTTATCAAACCCTTGTTCATTTCTCTTAGGCATTTTACTATTCTCATTTATATGTAAATTAGACAGAATCTTTTTGAATCGCTTCACTGGCATGACGTCTGCAATCTCTTCTACGCAAAACAGTGGATCAGAAGACCAGTATAGTGCCACATTAGGAAGTACATGAAGTCCCATGAATATCAGAATTCCAAAAAAGGCTTTCTGTTCAGCTACGGTGACAGGTTCCCAATCTTTTTGGCAGTTTTGTGTTGCATATAAATAAGTTTGGTCAACAATGCTAGCTAAGACTTCATCCGTGAAAAAAGCTGTAAAATATACAGCAGGACTACTTCTGTTCGGGATAAACTGTTTCGGTTTCAATACTCTATCATCGAATTTATCAATTGGCGGATTGTGGGGAAACTGCACTTTTTTCCAATGTTCGTCATCACTGTCAGAGCTATCGTCAGATGATTCTGTACCTGCATCAGCAGGAGGTGTAATATTTCGTGGTATTGAAGATGCAGAAGCAGTTGTTAGAGCAGGAGACAATCTAGAAGTTCCAGGCTGCGTGGAGCTAGTATGTGAAACAAATGTACCTGCAGAAGATGACTCTATCCTCAGGTTTGAAACTGTTGCAGGTCTAAGAGGCAAGCTTGGTTCCAAAATTTCTTGAAGTTCAGCATCACTTGGCGGTATGAAAATAGTTTCGGTGTCGTTCTCGTCACTTTCGTTGCCATCTTCAGAGTATTCACCATCCGACAATGCGAACAGGTTTTCGAGAACATCTTGGAGTTTATCTAATGGAATCGTCTGAAATAGGAACAGTTACATACTTAGGTACATAGAAACCAAAAATTATAAATCTGATTCTAAGGCATGAAAATTACCATGACCTACGCAGGCAGTGTCCAAAATATGGACGTCATAATTTTTCGTTTCTGACAAGAAATGTGAACCACAATCGCAAAAATCAGTGCTTTTACCCCATATTTACAACATTTGGAACAATACATAAAAGAAAACTTACCTTTCTGTTTATTGCTTTTGAAGATATTCTTAGATTTCTTTACCACCATCAAAAATCATCAATTTTTGACATATGATCGATCACCTGATAAAAGTCGGCCATGCTTGTTTTTTTTTACGTTTCGTTATCAGGATCTAATTGCTCAACCAGAGTGCCAAAAGTGACATTTGTTCAAAGTTTAGTTTAGCCGCGAAAATTTAAAATGTATGGTGTCCAATATATGTGTACAATATCTGAGTTTTTGACGAAGTCGCGGCATGAGACTTTTATGACGGCCCGCCAAAGGTTTGGCATCCAGAAATGTTGGAACAGAGATGGTTTTGTGTTCGTGCAGGGCGCTGATGAAAAGCGACATCGAATCAGTTCTCTCGCTGAACTTGAGAAGATTGAAGTGTTGGTGACACCTAAGGCAGCGTCTGTTGCAGCTAAAGAACCCGCAGCTGCACCCAAAACCCGGCGAGCGGCTGCCAGAAAGCAATGATTACTGTCTTATTTATTGAAGTTCCCGGAAGATCCGATGTGCGATTCTTATCTCATATATAGCGGTTGTGGTACATATATGTTTTAATTGTTATGCAGTCTATGTCTCATAACTTTCTTTCTAGCGATTTGTATGTTCTTTTTATTTATGCTTAAAATTATTATTTTTTTCTTGTAAGGTAGCAAATGTAAACAAACAAAGATAATAAAATACTTCCATAGAGTACCTAGTTAGAACAAAAAGCTTTTACCACAGCTTAGATATATGTTTTTTTTTTATTGTATTAAATTAGATTCGCACTGTTTGCTATTTTTTCGTTAGGGTTACGCACTCAAAACAAATATATTTCTTGTGTCGCATATACGTTATATTCTACAAGAAAATCTTTGAAATAGTAAGCATTCCAATACGTATTAATAATGTTTAATTTCTTCTTTTGTATGCTTAGTTTTAATTTCTTCTGTTATAATATGGTACTTAAGGTACATTTCACTGTTTATTTGATAGTTATAATAATGGCACGCAACTGGCAGGTGTAGAAATACCCGTATTAGTTTATTGTAGTAACACTACAATACGTCCACGCATATATACATATATAAGTATTTAAGTTTACGTATATCTATTATTTATCTTATTGTATTTATTTATAGTTATAGTATTTTAATTATATTATGCTCAACATATATAAGCAAGATGATAGTAGTGACGCCGAAGAATTTTTGTCCCTATCCTCTGAAACGTCAATATCTAGTAATAATAGTTTCGTGAGCATCCCGTCGCTATTCGATAATCTGGAAACTCAATTTTCTGATGTACCGAAAAACTTCAATGTCATTCATCTAAACGCGCAAAGTATTCCGGCTCATTACTCCGATATGCTGGTGTCTCTCAACAATAAAAATATACATGCTATAATGGTCTCTGAGTCATGGCTTAAGCCTTGCTTACCATCTGTCTCTTACTCTATGCCTGGTTTCAATCTGATCCGCAATGATCGCACCGGTAGCAAAGGAGGCGGGGTGGCCATATACTTGCGATCACATATTCCCTTTTCTGTAGTCAGCGCTTCTTCTCAGCCACCTCCCTCCGATGCGGGTGAACACTTGTTCGTGGAAGTCTTTCCATCACATAGAAAAGTTTTGCTCGGAGCCTATTATAGCCCTTCTAAAGACATTAATTACTTCTCATCTTTTCAAAACGTCTTGGAAGACATCATTCCTCTATACGACCACACAATCATAATGGGTGATTTTAATACCTGCATCCTTAAACAAGATAATCGTTCTTCTTCTTTGCAATCCGTGATTAATTCCTGCAACATGCATATCCTCCCTCTTAATGCAACTCATCACTTCCCTAACTGTAACCCCTCACTTCTTGACTTAATTATGGTATCATCTACACAGCATGTTGCAAGGCACGGACAATTTTCGGCTGATGCTTTCTCGTATCATGACCTGATATTTCTGTCCTATAAAATTCGTCCTCCGAAAGCTAAGCCTAAAGTCATTCTTCAGCGCAACTTCAGTGGTATGGACCAGGAGGCATTTCTTTGTGACGCACAAAGAATTGATTGGTCTCTGGTAATAAATGCTAACACTGTGGATGACCAAGTCGCGATTTTCAATTCGATAATTACACAGTTGTACGACAAACACGCACCCTTGCGAGCTATTAAATTGAAACATTGTCCAGCGCCATGGCTAAGCGGTGAAATCAAAGCTTTGATGCATAAGAAAGTGGTAGCTAAATACAAATATAAGCGTCGCCCTGACGATGATACGAAAGCTGCGTATGTGATGTCAAGGAATCGTTGCAATATGGTGTGTAGGGATGCATTTCGTCGCCATGTTCATAAATCAGTTGATAACGAGGACCCAGCCAAAGTGTGGAGATTCCTGAGGTCATTGGGTATTGGTAAATCTAGATTAGATACGATTCCAAGTAATTTGAACATTAACGCCCTCAACATGCATATCTCTTCTACATCTGACATTAACAATGCAGATAAAAATAACGCTCTACACTTTCTTTCTACTTTACCGATACCCGACCATTCACCTTTTGTTTTTCAACGATTCTCTGATTGTGATGTTAAGAGGAGTATATTGTCCATTAGCTCTAACGCTGTTGGTAGCGATGGCATTAGCCGCAACATGGTTGTACCTATTATTGACATTATTCTCCCTATCTTGTGCTTAATTTTTAATAATTCAATTTTTAAAGGAGTTTTCCCCTCTGCATGGAAAGACGCTCAAATAATTCCTCTCCCCAAAAAACCTAACCCTAAATCTTTCTCCGATTTCCGACCTATTGCTATCCTACCATTTTTGTCAAAGGTCATCAGGCGTCTTATCCACAACCAAGTCAGTAAATACCTTTCCCATAACGAACTTCTTAATCCGTATCAGTCTGGTTTCAGGCCAGGGCACAGTACCGTCACCACTCTTTTTTTTAAAGTTACGGACGATATACGTTTCGGTATGGATAATGGTCAGCTCACTGTTCTGACACTGTTAGATTTCAGTAATGCGTTTAATACTGTCAATTTCGATATCCTCCTTGCTTTACTTCGTTCTCTAAACATATCTCCAACAGAAATCGATTTATTTCACAGTTATCTGTACGGGCGCAGGCAGCGTGTACGTCTTGAAGACAATTTCTCTTCTTGGTGTGACACGACAGCAGGCGTACCGCAAGGCGGCGTGCTATCTCCTTTGTTATTTGCAATATTTATTAACTCTATATCACAAAATCTCTCTTCTTCCTACCACCTATATGCTGACGATCTACAGATATACTCGCAGGCTTCATTACCTACATTATTTAACGCCATTAATACAACGAATTCTGATCTTGATCGCATTACAAAATGGAGCAAATCCTTCGGATTGAAAGTTAATCCCAGCAAAACTCAAAGTATTGCAGCTCCAGGTTATTGTCAAAAGTAGACTGGGCAACGCTTCCTCAGGTAGTTTTCGATGGAAATGTTATTCCTTTCAGTTTATCTGTTAAAAATCTGGGTGTGACTATTGACAACTCTATGACCTGGAATCTGCAGTTACAAATAACAAGTCGTAAAATTTTTGCATCGACAGCATCTTTGAAAAGGCTACGTAACTTCCTACCTACTACCACTAAAATTGCGTTAGCTCAATCTCTCTTACTGCCCATTCTTGATTACGCTGACGCCAGCTATCTAGATCTTACGGAGGAACAGCTGAATAAGCTTGAGCGCCTTCAAAATGTTTGTATAAGATTCATATTTGGCTTGCGTAAATATGATCATATTTCTCAATTTCGTTCTAAGCTCAAGTGGCTTCCAATACGTCTTCGCCGGAATACTCACATTCTCTGTCTCCTTTACAATATATTGTTCAATCCTACATCCCCGCGCTATCTCAAGGAACGTTTCAACTTCCTTCAATGTTCTGTATACTCCTTAAGGTCATCAGAAAATCTTACACTAGACATTCCACCACATACCAGTTCTTTCTACGACCAATCTTTCACCGTTAAAGCTGCCCGCCTATGGAACGCTCTACCCGTTTCCATCAGGCGTGCACCATCCTTAAATGGTGCACGACATTGATTGACATTGACGTCACGAACGTCGATGACAGCAGATTTGCTCCGTGCGTTTACTCACTTGAAAATTAATATTTACGTAGATAAGCTTTGAATAGTATTTTATATGTTGCTTAATTGTGTTGTCAGTGTTGTGTGTATGTTGTTTGAGTGCTATTAAAGCCTGAAAGGTAAACAAACCCTAAACAATAAAACACGGCAGTAATTTTGTGAAGCGGTTTTATACCTTACCCGCAATTTTTATTTATTTTTTTCCGTAAATTACTTAGACTTTATAAAAAACAAACAAGTGAAAATAATTAACTTTAGCCATGGCTAATAAGTGCAGCACGTGCGGTCGCTTTGTTACGTTAACAGAGAAGACGAATGTTAAGTGCACCAGCTGTGCCGGTGTGTACCACAGAGCATGCGTTAGTATCCCTCAGGAGGGACGAGTCGCATCGGTGTGGGTTTGTCCGGGATGTAAGGCCTCGAAGAAGGACAGCCCCGCTAGGGGTGCACCAGTTGAAGTGACTCTTGCAGAGGACGTCAGTTCTGGAGATTCTCGTAAGTCGTCAGATGAGCTGCTTCGGGAAATGCTTCAAGAGATGAAGTTTTTTCGAGGGGACTTCAACTCTATGCGAGAGGAAGTGGCCAGTCTGAGTGCCATCGTGGCAGGGTTCGAAAGCCGAATAGGGGCATTAGAAAATCGTCTTCTCACGCTGGAAGACAAGGTCGCCGAGTTGCAGGCTCGTCCTGCAGCAAACGAGCTCCTCAACACAATAGAACGACTGAAGGAAGAGCTCAACGACCGCGACCAGGACTCGCTACATGCCGACGTAGAAATCTCAGGTCTCCCCGAGGTGTCAGGGGAGAACTTGATGCACCTGGTGGGCGTCATGGCCGAGAAGCTCAGTGTGCCCTGCGAGCAGCGCGACTTGGTGTACGTGGAGCGAGCGGGCGGCGGGCGGCGCGAGCCTGTCGGCGAGGGCGCTGCGGCCGCCGCCCGCCGCCCGCGGCCAGTGCTGGTGCGCCTGGCGCGGAGACAGCTGCGCGACGCGCTGCTGCAAGCTGCGCGACGCGCTGCTGCAAGCTGCGCGCGTGCGCAGAAGCTTCACCACCGATGGTCTCGGGGTTGGGTCCAACCTTGTGGCGCGCCTCTATATCAACGAGCGGCTCACTCGTCACAACAAGGCCTTATTTTACAAGGTTCGCGAAGAGAGCAAGCGCCGCGGGTGGAGGTTTGCTTGGACCCGAAGCGGACGAATCTTTGTCCGCCGCGAGACGGGTACAGCTTCCTTCAGGGTGCGCTCGGAGTCAGATTTACAGAAGATCTTTGGTGGCGGAGTTCCTGTAGTAGGTGCTGTAACACAATAATAAAAAAATGTTTACCTTTATTACTTAATAATATCCTTATTGATAAACAAATAAGGTACAACATTTGTTGTAACACTAATGTTTTAAAAAATAACTTATACTTATGTTATTACCCTTATTTATATTCAATTAATAAGACCTTCATTTGTGGTATTAATTGGCAGAACTTGCACAGCCATATTTGTGGTGACTTTTGTGTCATTAAACATGTTCCTGGACTTTCTTATCCTTTTAGAACACATACTAATTATATTTTCCCCGTTAATTCAGTTTTTACCTTGATTTTACAAACATTATTAAATGAAATAAGACCTACAAATGTAAACAATTATACAAAAATTCAACTTACCATTATTTTCAGGTTTTGTGTCTTTCATGCTAAAATAGCCTATTATTTTTCAGCATATCATCACAACTGTGATCAAAAATGTGTTTTTTTTTTGATAAAGTTACCTGTAAAAACGGAAAAAATAATTAAATATTTATGATGGCTACCAAACAACTAAAAGTTGGGTTATTTAATGCAGGATCACTGGGCACAAAGCATGATGAGTTCATTGTAGCCATGGAAAGAGTGAATGTTCATATCATGGCTATAAATGAGACATGGATCAAGGATGGGCAAGAGGAACACGCTCCCTCTATCAGTGGCTATCGCTTCAGACATATATCTCGCCCTATGTCGGTCAAAAAAGGCCATGGTGGTGGTATAGGATTCTATATTAAATGTGGGGTGAATGTGCGAGTCTGCCCTCACCCTCCAACACCCATGGTAGAGCAAATGTGGCTTAAATTAAAAGTAAATTCACAAAATGTTATTATTGGTACTGCATACCGTCCCCCATGGCTCAATGTTAATGTCTTTCTGGATGGGTTAACACAAACTATTGCTAGTTTTGCTGAATGTGACCATTTAATTATCTTAGGAGACTTTAACATCAACTTACTTGACCATTCAGATTCCAAGAGTAAACCGTTACTGTCCTTTTTTGATTACTTTAACTTAAATCAGTTAATAACAGAGCCCACCCACTTCACAGACCATAGTCAAACTCTTATTGATCTGGTGTGCACCGATGCTAAGCCACGGTCAGTACAGGTGTTGCATATCGCTGACCTTGGACAACATGCAATGATATCTGTGGAATTTAATATTAAATCTGAAAAGCCTACACCTCAGTACATTGTTTACAGGCCACTAAAATCTATATTAACTGAATTATTTTATGACAATTTAAATCAACTTAATTGGAATTATTTAGAAAATTTAACTAATATAAATGAAGTAATCTTAATATTTAATAAGTATATTTTAAATTTATATAATATTCATGCACCCAAGAAAAAAATTTATATAAAAAAAGGAGACTTCCTTGGTTGACAGAGACAATTTTGGAAATGATGCACACTCGTGACACTTGTCATAATCAATATAAAGTGTCTCAGTCAGACATACATAAAAAATGTTATTCTGACATGAAACACATTGTGATAAATGCCATGTACCAGGAGAAAAAGGTTTATTTTCAAAATAATATTAACAGAAACATTAAAAATCCAAAAAAACTGTGGAGCAACCTAAAATCAACAATCCTTACCAGTGGTAAAAACAGCTTTGACCTTCCAAATCATTGTAGAAATCCAGATTTAATAAATGCTAATTTTTTAGATGTACCTGGTAACAAACATGTGCATTTATCAGACCTCACATTTTATGAATACCATAGGGGTACATCTTCAGTGTTTAAATTAGAAACGGTAAGTGAGCATGTTGTTTCAAGCGTGATACTAGGTTTATCTTCAAATGCAGAAGGAGTAGATGAAATAACTTTAGATATGATAAAGTTAACACTACCTCACACATTGAGCATTATCACCAAAATTGTCAATCTCTCAATTTCTTCGAGCACTTTTCCCGATCTCTGGAAAATCTCACTAATAAAACCTATTCCAAAAAAACAAAATGTCAATTCTGTCCATGATTTGAGACCTATTAGTATACTCCCTTGTTTATCAAAAGTTTTAGAAAAAATTGTGTGCCACCAGATTATAAATTATCTTGAAAATGAAAATATTCTACCACCCACCCAATCAGGCTTCCGTAAAAAGCGCAGTACTGCAACCGCATTGCTGGATGTCGTTGATAATATGCTGCTTGCTCAGGATCAAGGCATGGGCACTATTCTCGTGCTGCTTGATTTTTCTCGCGCATTTGACGCCATTAATATTCCATTGCTTTTATCTAAATTATCTTTCTATGGTTTTGATATAGATACTGTGAAATGGTTCGATAGTTACTTAAATTTAAGATCACAAATTGTCAATGTTACTGGTCTTGATGGAAATACAATTTCATCCTCCAGAATCTATAATCTTAGAGGTGTCCCCCAGGGGTCTGTTCTTGGCCCAATATTATTTATATTATACAGTGCAGACATCATAAATTGCATTCAGCACTGTAATTATCATATATATGCTGATGACCTGCAGGTCTACATAAGCTTTCCCCCTCAAGACAGTGATGTTGCAGTTGAAAAAATAAATAATGATCTGGGCAGATTAGCTGATTGGTCAACCGCAAACTGCATGGTTTTGAATCCTTCTAAGTCAAAGTATTTGGTTATTGGGTCTAAAAAGCAGGTAGCAGATATTACTAATCAAAACCCAAAGATAGTCATAAAAAGCAAGCAAATTGAGTATGTTACTGAAGCTCGTAATTTAGGTTTAGTTATGGATAGCCACCTGAAATTTGAAAAACATACTGTTTTTATAGACTTAGAGTGCTGTACAAGATAAGACCTTATCTTAGTACTGATATCAGGATAGCGTTATGTGAATCACTTATACTGTCTAAACTTAATTATGCTGACACTGTTTATGGTCCATGTCTCCTAGCTAGGACTGAACAACTCCTTCAAAGAGTTCAAAATGCCTGCGCCAGATTCTGTTTTAATATCCCTGCACGTAACCATGTCACTCCTTTTATCAATGATGCTAATCTTATGAAGATGAATGCTAGGAGGCAGCTTCATCTTGCAACTCTGCTCTTTGGCATTATCAAAGAAAAAAAGCCAGAATATCTCTGGCAGAAACTTACTTGGGAAAATGCTTACTGTGCTCGCAGACCCTCTAGGCGACTGTTAATACAACACCATAAGTCGCAAGCATTCAGGGGCAGTTTTCGGTTTGCTGCTAGTCGTTGTTGGAACGACATCCCTCCCCCTTTACAAGCACTGAAAACAGTGAAAACTTTTAATAGACATCTTAAAGTTCACCTGTTAAGGACTCAGCAAACTGCAAATGTGTACCACTAAGGCTCTACTTGTACACCTTTATGGTGTACCTACTTCCTTAATAAAATAAGTTGAATTTAATGTTTTAAATTAACCCAGTGTTTTCTGTATGTTAATGTTTAAAAGTAGAAAAAAGCTTTCTTTGGTTTTGCATGTAATTTCGGCTGTATGGATTAATTATGATAAATATATTAATATTGATTACCTATTGTTGAACACTTTTGAAAGTTGTGCTTGGTATCAAAATTCTAAGCACTAGTTTAGGCATTTATAGAAACTAAACAGGCTTGTTCAAAATTAGTGTCTAAGCATATGATCTTGATGGTTCACTTAACACATTTTATTGCTCGATGTACTTAGGGACGGATATCAATGCCGTAACACTACACTTTTACTAAGCACATTGCTTCTCCATTTTAAAAGTGAACTGTTCTGAGTAAACGTTAGGGAAACACGAGTAAATCTATTTTCACATAAGTGACATAACCTATTTTCTTGTACGAATAAATGAATACGTGGCTGATGGCATGGCATGTCAAACAATAACCACGTGACGACACGTAGGCATACGTATATTTTTTTTTATTTGTTTTTTTGTCTGTGGCAGCTAGTGATGCCACGTCCGCATAGATTATGTAGCGAGGTATTCTGTACATTCTATATCTTGTACATTCTAGTATTTGTGTAGTGGTATATTACTGTATAGTATAAATTTATATTTTTGGATTTGTCATCTTTGGACACAGTTTTGACTATGATCATTTATAATTTTATATATACTAGATAGAGTAATACAGTTCGACCAACTTATCTGTTCAGGCGGCAGAAAAAAGAACTACAAAATTCCCTCAAATTGTGACAGTTTGTAGTTGATTTCCTTGACCAATAGCGCCCTCGAGAACTGCACAGTTAGGTTGGTGGCACTATAAACGCGTTATTCGCTGCATCGCCACAGATAAATCACAAATATATGTTAAATACGTTCTAAATGATAGTAAAGGTCACAATGTCTTATTTATTATTTAAATATTTTATAATTTTTATTTATAGTTCTGTTTCTGTTATTTAATTGTTTTGTTAGTTAATGTCATGCACGTTCGTGATGTTGGTCGGGAGTGCCGTCTGAAAACCAGCGCTTAGGTTCAGTTTTGAACCTGGCACATGCTGAGACGGGACTCGTTCCTAGCATCGCGCAACATTGCAATTGCTGTATTATTAGTTTGTACTACATATGTATTTAATTGTGCTTCAGTAGAAGCTATTGTAATGTTGTGTAGTGCTGGAATAAACTTCATTTCATTTCATTTCATTTCATTTCAAATGTATTCAAAGACTAAATAAAAAAGTTTTATCTGTCAAATGTCACATTGTACCTACCTGTTTCTTGCCTTTTTGCTTAAAATTATTTTGGATATCGATACTATATTGCTATAATTTTTGTAGTATAATTATATATATATTTATAAAATATATATCATATATATATATATATATATGTTATTTTATGTATATTATTGCTTATATGTTTATTGTTATGCAAGTATATTTGTATACATTTAGTCGCACATGTTCTAAATTCAGAAAGAATACTTATTTGCTAGTTTGTTTTTATCTTTTTTTTTTTATTATTCTATAAGTTACGAGTATGTACTAGTTATACTACACCCCTTCATAATCGGTTTTTACAGATCCTCTCCATCCAAAGGTTGCCTGGAAGAGATTGCTTTCAGTAATAAGGCCGCCCATTGTAACACTATTAATTTGAATTGTATATTATATCTGCTTCATTTATGTGGTGTGACAATAAAGTATTATCTATCTATCTATCTATATGGACAGAGCCCCATAAAGGGTTAAGGGTTTAGTATAAACACATAAACAAACTTTTTGTACTAAAATGTTTCTCAATTACAAACACGCTTTCTCAGTATCGGCGCTTACGCAAACTGCCGCGCGATCGGAATGGTGTACTTAGAGAACACGTCGAGGTGTGAGAAGGGTGCGGGTCTGGCTAGAATGGCGTAATTGATCAGTGTACCTAAAACTATATTCCATTCTTGTGTTGTAAATAAGACGTTTTCTAT
Organism: Plagodis pulveraria; assembly: GCA_963890685.1. Lineage (NCBI taxonomy): Eukaryota > Metazoa > Arthropoda > Insecta > Lepidoptera > Geometridae > Plagodis > Plagodis pulveraria. The sequence continues at coordinate 24,891,797 of OY982967.1, forward strand.
TAAACTAAATGTTGAAAATGTAGTAACTGTTCGATAAACATACACTAGTTCGAAGCAAATTGCTGTATCTTTGGAGCAGTAAAATTTTGGGCAGGCTGAAATGTTGTATCTCTTTCAAAGCAATGACCGTAATACAAATATAATGTCGTAACAATTTTTTATACCGGCCCACTTGATGTTTAGCGGTATCCTCTGTCTATAACAGATGCATTTCATCACAAGTGACGAACTGCACTGCGCCCATCACCTTGATACATACTTGTTCAGTCTCATTTTGCCTGTAATTTCACTGGCTCTCAAGGACTGCTGCCGGAACACACCGTTAGGTGCTTGGCGACAGATTTTCTACGCCGCTAGCCAGTGTCGCTAGCCAGGCGGGCATTCAAAAATGCCCTTCCATAACGCGGTGAAGCTCAAGCCGGCGGTGGGGATCGAACCAGGGACCTGCGGCACGGCAGTCCATAGCTATTACCGCTCGGCCATCATTGCTTCTCGTGTGAACAATAGAAAAAATATATAAAAATCAATAGCGTATCTAATTTTTTTTCATAGTAGGAATACGAGACATAGACCATTCGACGCGGTTTTTTTGCTTATCACTAATATAGTAAAAAGTCATGTAGGTAAATTTTTGAAATACGACATTGACGCTTTCTGGCGTCGATATTTAACATGCTTGATAAAAATACTCGAGAACTAAAGATATTTTGTTATTCCTGCGGCGGACAAAATAAAAATTATACTGTGTTTCGTTTCATACACTAGTATGCAAAACGCTTGTATGTGATTAAAATTATATTGCCCATTCGCGGGCACTCATATTTGGAAGGTGACAGATTAGTCGGAGAACATCACATATTAGCGATAAATACAACAACGGCTCCGCGCAAAAAAATTGTTTTAAAATACAATTTTGGAGCAGCGCGCATAAAAAGTATACAGTGAAGTGAGTTAGTGTGTGACTCGCCCGGATACGTGTGGGCAACTTTGTATCTCAGCGGGTTCAGGAGCAGAAAGGACTGAAGTTTGGGCTCGCATAGCGGCCAAGGGGTGAGTGCTGTGCTCTTTTAAAGTGCACCACTTTGTAGCCGCTTTTAAGCCCTATCAAACGACGTACAGATCGTGAAAATCCGGCCACGGAGAAGAAAGTAGCAAGGTACCCAACAGGAGCAGTTTCACCTACAATCTCGCGGTCGCTCGCTACACTTGTAACCCAGTTTCGACAAGGTCGTCACGAGGCGTGACGTCGTAGCAACTCTCGAGACCTACGTAAAGACTCCGAAATCAGCCTCAAGACTTCGCCCTCTCCACAACGAGCTTCTGCTGCAGATCCACCACCCGCAACCACCCTGGACGGATATCTTCGGATCCACGAGTGACAGACACCTCGTGTTTGGTATCGTTAGAACGACGAGAACGAGCCCTATCATCTGGTCCCAGGGTTACCCTTGCCGATCCGCTTCACTGTTTACTCGACCACGCAGAGCATCACAGCCTGGCGCGTAAACATCGCAGCTTTCTAAGCTAGGGAACATAGTTATAAGTAGACTAATTTAGGATATAATTTAAGTTTCTCAAAAAAAAAAACCTTGTTTTAAATTTTAACTCGTAGAAAAAAAAATACAGAATAATAATGTCTTCTTCAAAAGCCTCCCCAAAAATGTTGTCTGAGTCCATTGAAGCAGGGCAACCATCGTCGTCAAAAGCCCTTTCCCTCCGCAAAAAAGTAATTAAAAGGTTGACAACCTCAAGATCAGCGCAACCATCAAAAGCCGAGCGACCGCCTAAATCTAAAACTGCAGAGAGTGTAAAGGTTCCCACTGTCGTCCTTCAGGTACTGGAGGGAGGAAATCGTACTTCCCCCAAGTCCACACAGACCTAAAATGAGTCAAAAAGTGCCCTCAGTGACGGAACAGGTGAGGAATCCATATCCGTTCCAGAGTTGAGTACGGCATTTGAGGCTGCGATCGACAAGATCAAGGACTGGGATCAGTGCGGCGTCTCCCCTCCCAAGGAAATAGTATCTGACGCAGAGACAGACTCGACCGCATCAGTCATGGACATCCCTAACACCGGGGCGCGTAGGAGCAGACCAAGCATGCTGGTCGGCAGATCGGGCAAACGCACGGGGGTCGAGATGGACATGGCCACTAAACTAGCAAATGAGACTCTGCTCAAGGGAAAGGATGCGTTAGAGTCTGTAGGAAACATGAAGCGCGAGTGCAAGCTAATCGCGCTAGAAAGCCTCCAGACTCTATACGAGACTGTCCTTTCCCTGTCGGACTCAAGGTCGAGACACATGTGCAACCTGGAGAAAGAGCGCACAAGACACGCAAATGAGTTGGTGGTAATAGAACGGGCACACAACAAGACCATTGCTGAATTAACAAAAAATCTTGTAAAAGAGATGGGCCTGGCCAGACACGACATAGCTGCAACTCTGACAGATACGAAGGCAATTCGTGACTGGCAAGGCTATGAGACCAGGGAGCCCCACAGACTCATAAAGGAACTGACATCTGAGGTCAAGATGATCAAAAGTCAGTTAGCGGCCTTAAAAGAGAACGAAAGAGCAGTAGACCTTGCGCCTCTGAGGAGCGACAACTCTAGTCTAAGAGCTGGAGTTGACGCTCTTCAGAATCAGTTAGACGAGTTAAGACACGAAATTTTCAAGTTCTCGCAGAGTTTGTTGGGCCTTCAAACAAAGAGTGAGGAGACCCTGGTCCATAGAGCCATATATAGAGAGGACTAAAGCATTTTGCGGGAAATTGGCGACGAAAGATATCATAGTCGCCGGAGACGTCAATGCTTGGAGCCACTGGTGGGGAAGTGAGACGGAAAACCAGAGAAGAAAAGCCTACGGCGCGTTCCTTAATGAAATAGGCTATCATATTCTCAACAATGGAGATGAACCTACCTTTGAAACCTACAGGAGAGGCAGAGCGTGCACAAGCAGAGTTGACGTAACCGCTTGCAGCGCTCCGCTCTTGGGTAAAATCAAAGACTGGCAAGTAGACAGTAGTATCACAACGTCTGATCACAACAGCATCACCTTCACTTTGCGCCCCGGAAAGGACTTAGTATCACTAAAACCTATTACGACGCGCAAATACAACACAAAGAAGGCTAAGTGGTCAGATTTTACGTCCAATGTGAAGACCTGTCTTGAGGCTAAAAACATCACGCCAGCTTTCGTGAGAGAATTAGATAGCACAGAGGCCCTCGAAACAGTGATCACAAGCTACACTAGTTGCATCCACGAAGCCTGCGAAAACACCATCCCAACGCTAGGCCAATGGAAAGGGGACCGGATTCCCCCGTGGTACACTAAGAACCTAGACGATCTCAAAATCGAGGTTCTAAGGAAAAAAAGACGCATAAGGAATGCTGCCCCCTGTCGAGTCGATGCAGTAGTAGATGAGTACCAAAAAGCCCGAGAAGAGTACAAGGAGATAGCCGATAAAGCACAGACAGAAAGCTGGAAGGAATTCTGCACCACCCAACTTAAAGAAAGCATGTGGGATGGGATATACCGAATCCTTCGGAAGACCTCACGGAGGCATGAAGACATGCTCCTGAGGAACGACGAAGGCAGCACCCTGTCCCCACAACAATCTGCAGAGCTCCTAGCCAGAACTTTCTATCCAGACGATAACGAAAACACAGACCATCCGTGTCACTCGGCAATCCGTGAGAAGACAAGAGCATCACCATCCAACCTACCTGATGATGACCCACCATTCTCGCCAGCAGAATTGGACTCAGTGCTCCAAGCACTGAATCCAAGGAAAGCCCCAGGATCCGACGGGCTAACCGCTGACATATGCACTGCAGCCATCCAGAGTGAAAGGGAGGTATTCATGGCGATAGCTAACAAATGTCTATCGCTGAAATACTTCCCCAAGCAATGGAAAGAAGCGCACGTCATCATCCTAGGAAGCCCGGCAAGACGGACTACACCCATCCGAAGTCTTACCGGTCCATACGTCTCTTGTCAGTTCTCGGTAAAATCGTCGAAAAGCTTTTGATCGGCAGGCTGCAATGGCATCTCCTCCCTACCCTCAGCCCAAAACAGTACGGTTTTATGCCTCAACGCGGAACTGAAGACGCCCTCTATGACCTGCTAGAGCACATCAAAACAGGAGTAAACAGCAAACACATCGTACTCCTAATCTCTCTTGACATAGAGGGCGCCTTCGATAAGGCATGGTGGCCCACTTTAAAACATCAGTTAGCGGAAAAGAGGTGCCCATCAAACCTCTACGAGATGGTATGCTCATACCTCAGTGACCGAAAGATCAAGGTCAACTATGCCAGAGCAGCACACGAAAAGGAAACCACCAAAGGTTGCGTCCAAGGGTCTATTGGAGGTCCGACCTTTTGGAACATAATCCTAGACTCGTTGCTGCAGAAACTGGATAGCGAGCAAGTGTATTGTCAAGCATTCGCTGACGATGTCGTTCTCGTATTTACAGGCCAATCAAATACCTTAGAGCAGAAAGTCAACACGACACTGGACATGATAACGGAATGGGGTCTACTTAACAAACTCAACTTCGCAGCTCATAAGACCAACGTGATGCTCTTGACAAGAAAGTTGAAGTACGATACCCCGAACCTCTTCATGTCTGGTGTTAGACTTAACCTCGTAGAGGAGATTAAATTGCTCGGCCTTGTGATAGACCGAAAGCTCACCTACAAAGCACACATCTCCGCGCAATGTAAAAAAGCAGCGGACATATACAAGCAGTTGGCGTGTGCAGCGAAGGTGACTTGGGGTCTAAACGGCGAGATTACGAGAACGATATATGTCGCAGTGGTGGAACCCATCATAACTTATGCCGCAAACGTGTGGGCACAGGCAGTGGACCTGGAAATGAATAGATCCCAGCTATATGCCCTACAAAGAGGATTTGCCCAAAAGATATGCAAGGCCTACCGTACTGTTTCTCTCACCTCAGCACTCGCTCTCTCAGGTCTGCTTCCAATAGATCTGAGAATCCTAGAAACAGCGAGCCTGTACCGAACGAAGAAGAACCTCTCACTTGACTACCTCCCTCCAGAAAAGGAGCTCGAACAAAGCATACGCTTTATGGACCAACCCCATCCGTCCACAAGAACATCCGTGGAGCTTCTCGAAACCGACACCAGCCATATCGCCGGACCCCACATTTACACAGATGGCAGCAAAATTGAGGGGAGAGTAGGTGCTGCCCTTACCTGGTGGGAGGAAGGAAAAGAGATCAGCTCTTCTAAGTTCAGACTCCATCCTGACTGCACAGTCTTCCAATCGGAACTATATGCTCTTTACAGGGCAACTCAACAGGTGAAAATGAGCAAAGATCCACTAGTCAACGTGCTTAGTGATTCAAGATCCTCACTAGATCTGCTCAAAAGTCCCAAAACGAGTCACCCCCTGGCAAAGAGCATAAAAGAGAACATTGGTAAGATTAAAGCTGAAGGTAGAGATATTCGCATGTTTTGGTTGAAGGCTCATGTGGGAACCGCTGGTAACGAGAGAGCTGACGAGCTTGCAAAATCAGCGGCACGCACAGATACATCCCAAGACTATGACAAAATCCCCCTGTCTTATGTCCGACGAAAAATCCGCGAGGAATCTATCCAGAAATGGCAAGATCGGTACGAGACCTCAAGCACTGGTGCAGTCACGAAAAAGCTTCTACCGGATGTCACCAAGGCATACCAACTGACGCAGACTGTGAAACTGTCACCTCTTGTAGTGCAAATGATGACAGGACACGGGGGAATATCCGAGTATCTCCACAGGTTCAAGCTGAAAGACAGCCCAGGATGCGAGTGCGATCCAAACATCCCCGAGACGGTATGGCATATAATGTTAGAATGTCCCCGCTTTTCCGCTGCCAGACTGGATCTCGAAATCTTGCTCAACAAGAAACTACTAGAATCTGATCTGCCCACCATCTTAGCAGATTCAGATAGCAGAACACATTTCTTGTCTTTTGTTGAGAGGTCCTTCAAAACAGCGGTTAAAAGCAACTCAAAGCTACCCCCCCGTTCTAATACCCCGCTTACCCTTCCTGCCCAAATCATAGCCCCACACATCCCCGTCACGAAAAAAAATACAGAAATATCCCAACTGCTGGCATGTGGAGAGCAAGGAGAGCCTGGGATTCGCATCCGAGGCGTTGCTCTCTTTATGGAAGGCAGTAAAGAGAGACTCGGAATAAGCTTCTGCCATGCTGGAGCCAAGAGCCGCGTCCGATTATCACCCGGGTTAGCTTGCCTGCTGAATGGGAGCAGCTTCAAAACAACCATGAAGCGTAAAACGTACAACGCGATGCCAGTGAAGATTGTCATGGGAAATCGATGTCGTTTAGTACGACTGAAAAACAGGACAGTCGTACTAATCGAGTGGACGGACAAGACGCCCTTTGCTCAAGCATGTGCGTTGCTCTCAAGTATTGCAGAAAATGCCGAGAGAGCCCGAGTGATAAGCGTAGACGCAATGGTAATAGAACACTCAAAGGGAGAAGTTGCTGACCAACTTGGTTGCATTAAAGCCTCAGAACACCATGAGGTAGTTGTGTATGAAGACAGAGGAGAAAATCTTAGTTACCTCAAAAACCCCATACACAACAATGCAACTGATTGTTGGGGACATCCGATTCCGAGCTCAGTTACCAAAAGTGGTTCAGAAAGACTCCAAGAAAGAACAGAGGCGGAAAAAAACCAAGAGTGTAGCCCAAAAAAGAGCAGTGGCCGAGTCGCCGCATTCCTGACAGCTTTCGGTACAGCAGTAGGAAGTTTATTCCGACACCCATCCCAACCCCGAAACCCAATGCCCACGAAACCACCATCCCGTGGCAAAGCAGCATCATCAAAAGCTATCCGGACGAGAGCCGACATGGGACAGGTCAGTCCGCCCCGATATATCCCCGCACAGGAACCAACGAGCCATGCAGCTAATGCCTTCCTAGAATTTCTAGCCATTACAAGGGCGACCAGAGAGATCAACCATAGAAACTGCAAAAACATCTTGCAGTCCTTCAGGCTAGAAAATGAAAACCTTTTAAAGGTGAGACTCGAAGAGGCAGAAGCCGCTATATACAACAACGACACAGCCCAGGTCGTCAAGGGGAAAATGTCAGGTAAGTATATGGCGGCATACAATGCAATAGGCGGATTTGTGTCCCTGGACGAGGGAGAAACGGAGCGACTAGGTAGGCCTAAATACGCGACACCACAAAATGACCCAATAGTAGTAACGGCCCAGTGCACCAAAATAATGTTAGATGACCGTATCCTCGAAATGGCGAAATCTATTTTGGGGGGAGCGGACATTGAAGCATTCTGGAAACACTGGGAAGTACCGAAAATACAATGGGTAAATGGAGTTCCAGGATGTGGTAAAACAACTTGGGTGGTAAGGCAATTCGATGTGGACAAGGACATCATTATCACAACAACTACAGAAGCAGCAAAAGACCTGAGGGAGAAGCTTGCGCACCGAATCGGAGACTTAGTGAAAACCAAGGTGCGCACAATGGCTTCTGTCCTCGTAAATGGTTTTAAAAGGACTGAGAGCTACAGCCGCCTCACAGTGGATGAAGCTCTCATGAACCATTTCGGAGCCATAGTCATGGCTTCCAGGCTGGCTGGAGTTGGTGAACTTGTCCTCATCGGAGATGTCAATCAGCTGCCTTACATCGATAGAGATAATCTCTTCGTATTAAGGTACAACCGCCCTAACCTGGTCACAAACATCACCCAGGAGTTGTTATGCACGCATCGGAACCCAATGGATGTCGCGTACGCACTGAGGGAAATATACTCTGGTATATATTCCTCAGCTCCCCGTATTAAGTCCCTGAAGCTTGAAAGGTACACGGGTGCCAAAATTCTCAAGTCTCTCCCCAACACCTTATTCCTGGTTCACACCCAGGAAGAAAAGGAGACCCTGACAAGCCAGGGCTACGGAGAGGGAAGGGGATCACGCACCCTTACCATCCACGAAGCTCAGGGACTGACATACGAGTCGGTCATCGCCATCAAGACCAAGAGCAGCATGAAGCTGCACGAGAGCGTCCCGCACGCAGTCGTTGCAGTTTCACGGCATACTGGAACCTTCACATACTACGCAGATGACGAAGAAGACGCCATAGGACGGTTCGTCAGGAAGGCGATGGTTGCGACACCAAAAACCATCCATAATTACAACCTCAAAATGGCGATCAAAGATCGAAACAGCGTGGTAATGGAGACCCTGTTACAATGTGACGTGGGGGAATGACACAAAAAAGTAGAGTAATCCCAAATTGTAATCGTTGGCACGGGTATCCAGAGCGGTCAAGCTCACATAAAGGTGTTGTCTAGCGGCGGTATTGTGTGTCGGGTCGCCATCTTCCCTCAAAAATGGTTGAGGAAGGCGATGGCTGGCACATGCGTCAACTCGTGAACGGGTGCTGCTAGAGGACACTGGTCTGCTCTGGATGCAAGTGGTAATGACATTTATCGGAAAAAAAAAATGTTCTTTTAACACTGTTCTCTTTTAGAATGTTGCATGTTTCCTATATATTGTAAGTATCTAGTTTGTAAATAAAATATGTTCATAATTAAAAAAAAGGCACGGACCCTGGAGTCTGTGGAGTGTGGATTTATATAATAAAAAAAAAAAAAGGCGACAGAAATATGGGTTGCATAAACCAGAAATCACTTTGTGAAACGCTTGATGTTAAAAGTGATTCGTGAAGCTAGACAGAAGCCATGTCCCTTTCATGTGATTGAAGTTAATCAACCGCTTGTCAGAAAATGGACAACCTTTCAATCCCCAATGCATAAGAATATATGCCTTTTTTATCTCGACCCATAAGAGAAATCAGGGTTGAAAAGGATCATTAAGATTGATTTTTCACAGAGAACATTATAATTCCTTTTGAACTTCATCTATTCTAATGGCACCTAAAAAAAAGTGGAAATCTCTCATAGCGCTGGTGAGTTTCTACTGCCAGATCAATCCTATGAAGACAGCCTTCCAGTTTCAAAGGCAAAATTCATGGATATCCAGGCCCTGTCAAGTGTTGTGGACTAAAAGCTAAGCAATACTTCTCACAGATAAAATATAATGATACTTAAACAATAAATATTTCATGGATATTGCATATTATTTGCCTGTATTTTTCTGTGCAATAACTCAATAAATATAAGAATGAAAAGGTTTTTTTACTACACAACAGAAACAAATATATTTTCTTTATAAATAAATATATCTTCCCTCTATTTGAAACTTTAATGTACCTGTTTTCAAGGATCCAAAGAATAATTTAGCAATTTCTCAATTCGTTGTCTTCGTGACATTGCATGTTTTTTCCCCTGTGCCCTTCATATGGTTTATCTATGATGCTAGGCTACATAAATAAATTTAAAAATAAGGAGCACTCGATCATACATTTTCAAAAAATTAATAAGTCCTTATTTACGCCTCAATCGATAACTTTTGAGTCAAGATTTAATTTTTACTATTATTATGTAGTAGGTGTCAAGAGGAGGAAAAAATGTGTGGTTTGAAAAAGGTAACGAAGGCGCCCAAGATGGGGTAAGTCTCTTGATGTCATTACTATCGTTGTGTGAGAGTTATTGAAAGTTACTGTATCCGGATGCTATCTTGATGGCTTAATGTATGTGTTGGCGTAAGCTGTTAGTACATAAGCAATTGAAATAAATAAATAAATAAAGGAAAATAAAGAGGATAAGAGAAAAGTTTCGCTTGGTGGAAAGGGAGGGTCGTGTGGGGAAGGCTGGTGGATCCACCTTCGGGACCTTCGGGTCCTAAAGTGTAATGAGAGGAGTAATTCCGCATTCAGTAATGATTTCATCCGTTGCGGGAGAATCCTACCACTAGAAATGACTCCCGGGTGACTTCATGGTACTGTGGCGGCTCTCATTTGTACAGAATGAAAGTTAATAGATGAATGGTGACCTCAATTCCTATCAATAATTCTCAATTATTATATATGTGGCGTGTTATATGATTTTAAATGTGAACCTAGGATAATATACTGAAATACGATATTCTAAAATCGTAACTTCGCCACAACTACTGCAAATTCTGAAATTGATTAACCACCATCACACAACTGTTATGCAATATTCACAATTTTGTATATTTGTTGTTTATTTATTGTGTGTGTATAATAAAAAAAATAATGCAAGTAGTTGGCAGCAGGAAATATAAATGACCCAATAGTATAACGCAAAAATCTTAAGATCTGAATTGTTTATATACGAGTATGTTGTGTTTCAATAGCAATTTTAAATAAATAATCAAATAATTTTAAAATATTTTATTCATTATTCAAGGAAGACCTTAAAATTAAGACAACTTAATTTAACAAACATTGAATGAAATGTCCACAGTAGCATACTTACTATAATCATTAACACTAATTAGTTATTAGTGTTCTTATTTTCTAGCTGTTTTTTTTTTATCCAAGAATGTTTTTTTTTCTTATGTGATTGTGAGGAAACAAGCCCGAGACCCACCTGATGCTAAGTGGACTAACCTCGCCTATAACAGACGCATTTCGTCAACGACCAATCGCACTGTGCGCGTGCGTGCGCCCAGTTTTTAGGTCTCATGTGCCTGTAACTTTTCTGGCTCTCAAGGACTGCTGCCGGAACACACTGTTAGGTGCTTGGCGAATTGTTTCAAACCTCTTTTTTCTGTCATTTTATTGTAATAGTTAGCTATAGCTAGATTTTATAGGCGTCCATCATCATTATTTGTGTGTCTGCCTGAAACAACAATCAGTATTAATACAATTAAATTAATAATATCATTATTATATCCGACAATCGCCGATGGTTCGGCCGAAAATACAAATGTTATGGGTTCAGTTGATGAGCTTGATGATTAAAAACCTGCAAACATATTCAAACATAGGTACTCTTAAATATATTTTATCCTCGCAATGACCCTCCGTATCAGAAGGATTAATATGTAAAATGCATTATTTTGTGGGATAAAAAGTTACATTTTCATCCCACAAATGTATTGTACTTGCTTTGCATTCATTCTTACACATATTAAGATAATAATACTCAGCTTATCGTTGGACAAGTATAGATACAGATACACATTACGCTGATTGCCCAGTATACTTATTTTATACCTGGATAGTTTTTCAAGCCAGGCTAGAAAGCTAGTACAAGATTTAGACAGAAGTAGCTTTAAATTTTAGGTAAGTATTTTAAGCTAATCAGTACACATGAAGGCAGTTTATTATACAGTATACTATACTGGCTTGAAAAACAACTCCCGTGTAACTAGGGCATGAACAAACATCCTTAAAGCTAGAGCCTGACGCCTTTTGTTTATTATCCTATTCTTACGACTAAATAAACATATGACTGGTGCAGTCGCACGTCATATATACGAGGGCGGCACTGAAAATTTCGGGAATCAAGGAAGTGACACAACATTACTAATTAAAAATTATTTATTGCTTTTTTCGAAGTATTCTCCCCGAAATTTGACACATTTTTCCATACGATGGAACCAATCCTTGAAGCAACCATTCCATTCGGAAGTTGGGTATCCAAAATGAGCGTTTTGTAGGCGTCCTCAGTTTCTTCAGTCGATTTAGGCATTTTAGGGAAAGTATAGAAATCATTAGGGTTTAGGTCGGGGCTGTACGGCGGATGATAATAAATCTATGTTTTCTTGCTCTAAAAACTCTTTTGTTCTGTGCGCGGTGTGAGAACTCGCATTGTCGTGATGGAGGATGATGCGGCGGTTGCAGTTCTCTATACGGAGTTCAGAAACGACCTGTGGCAAATAAATGCTAGCATACCATTCTGCATTAACCGTTCTTTGTCCCTCAAGGGGAATAGTCGCAACTTGCCCGGTTTTGGAGACAAACGTGGCCACAATTTTTTTGCAACACTCCGTGAATGAACAATTTTTGTTGGCTTTAACTCATTTTCGAACACCCAAACTCGTGACTGGTTTTTTGTTTCGGGTTCATACGTGTATATCCAGGATTCGTCACCTGATACGATGTTGTATACAGCATTTGAGGATCCTGCGTGGAATCTTTCGAGAGTTCTGACGCACCAAGGAACGCGAGCCGCTTTTTGCTCTTCACAGAGCGAATGCGGTATCCATCGGGAAAACAACTTTTTTACACCTGATTGTTCATGCAAGAATATTTGTATTTGACTCATGCCAATGTCTAAAGTTGCCTGAATTTCGCGGTATGTCACTTGTCGATCTTCATCGATCAGCTTACGCACAGCATCAACGTTTTCTTGGGTGACTGCAGTTTTTGGACGACCTTGACGGGATCATCACTGAGCTTGACACGTCCACGTTGAAATTCAGCAAACCAGCGAAAAATTGTGGTTTTGGATGGGGCTTCATCACCAAATGTAGAAATCATCCGGTCAACACACTGTTTTTGTGTTAAACCATTTCGAAAGTCATAATAAATCATTGCTCTTGAATTTTCTCGAGTCAATTCCATTTTCTCAAAGACTAAACAAGTTTGACAAAACCTTGTGACAAGACCGAGAATCTTTCTTTAAATAAATAAATGGTATTCGATTTTTAAAACCAAGGAGTTTTCATTTAAAATTTTAATATGACAGGAATAGTGGAAATGTTCCATTCCCGATACTTTTAGTGCAGCCCTCGTATATATTCGACGCATTCAGCGCATTGGTTACTTTGCCGTTGGATGCGGTACAGTGAACAGTCTCACACGATAAATATATTTAAATAAAGTAGTATTGTGAATTTTTCAACTAAACTAAAAAAATGCCACTAACAAGACAAAAAGTATAAAAAAGTACTTACGAAAATAATAAATGTTCAAATAACAGTTATTACGTTTTTAAAGAAAATGACTTATTACCAGCTTCTTATATAAAGAAATCTAATTAATACTGATTGTTAATTATTGTGTAGATTTATGTTGATTTTATATAACAGATAATGTATTTTTGGGATATACAATAGATTATACCATAAGTCATACATCACATATCAACAAAATTTGTAAAAAAATAGCTAGCGGCAACTATGCCTTACTAAAACTGAAACCTTTAACGGATAAGATGACCCTAATTTCAGTGTATTATGCATATATCCACTCCGTCTTAAGATATGCTATCACTATTTGGGGCAACGCCACAGATATTAAAACCGTCTTAAAGTTCCAAAAAAGAGCTATCAGAATTATAAATGGCTTGAAAAAACGCACATCTGCCAAAGAACACTTTAGGGAAAACAAAATTATGACCGTTATCTCTCTGTTCATTTACAGCAGTCTCTTAGAAATACACGCGGAAAAGGAAAATTTACCTAAGAATAGAGATGTGCATGACTACAACCTAAGGAATAAAAACAAACTTTTCCAACCTAGGGTAAGATTGGTAAAAGTTAGTAAGCAAGGGAAATGTATGAAAATAAAAATTTATAACAAACTTCCTGATAAAATTACACAACAAAACTATAGTGCTTTTAAAATGACACACAAACATTTTTTTTCAAAATAACTCATTATATTCTCTGAATGAATTTATGACAATGAATTTAGGAGATGCTTCATTTTTGTATAAAGAATAATTTATGAATTGACATTTCGTGCGGGAAATAATAAATAGGTTTATGTATCATTATGATGTTTTATGACGTGTGATAAAGCTGCTTAAATGTTATATACCATTTTAGTTTATGACATTTTTAATTAGATTTTTTTATTAATTATTTGAGCTCGTAAGGGCAATATCACCAATTACAATTACGTTAGTTATTTATTTTAAAATACAAAGCAATATAGAGACAATGTCAGTACATATAGGAGTTTTCATCATCATCGTGTCATGACATAATAGTGTTTAATTAATTAAATTTTATTTTACTCATTATTTCAGTATGGTTTTAAACATTATTGACAGGAATAATTCAAAACAATGTTATGTAAATGGGTTGAGTATAATGTATATATATATTCAAACTTATATATAAATTAATTTGTATTGTAATATTTATATGTAATATTTGAATGTAGGTAAAGGTCTATATGAAGTCTAACGTAATCATTATATGCAATAGTTCGATAATTTTCATAAATTAGGTTGTATTTATGTTATTTGTAATTTAATGATTTAATTTAAAATTAATTGAATAGTGTAAACATGACTTGCCCAATGTAACAATCTCAGTTATAAGGCCAATAAAATATTTGAATTTTGATTTGAATTTATTGAAAATAAAGTAATTAAAAGGAGTGACACGTAGTTATTTTTACCTATCCTTTAACTATTGATTTGTGTATGTTATAAATAAATAAATGTTAGTTTCAAACCAGACTAAAGTAATTACAAGAAGTAATACTTATAATATTGTATACCTACCTATTACATTGGTTCAATTAATGTTGATTTATTCTTTAAATAATGTCATTTATCTCTTATGAATGTATAAACATGTTGCGAAGTAGCCCAAGTAAGAAGTAGCCCTAATCAGAAGTGGCCATAATGAGAAGTAGTCCATTAGCGAGTTTCACCACTATCGCACCTGATGGTAAGTGATGATGTGGTCGAAGATGTTGTTCAGGCTAACCTAGAATTACTGGCTCTCAAGGACAGCTGCCGGAACACACCATTAGGTGCTTGGCGACAGACTTTCTACTTAAGGTTGGTAGCTAGCCTGGCCGGCATTCGCAAAATGACCTACCACCTTGCTATAACGTCTGTCATCTTCAGACAACAACCGAGATCAACGGCTTACAATATGCCCTCCGAAGCACGTGCACGCTTAGTAGTAATGTCACTAGCGGTCACCCATCTAACTCATGACCGTGGCAGACGTTGTTTAAATTTGCTGATCACTTAGACCGGCAAAGCCAACTTCACTACGAGCGCTTCAAAAAATTATTTCATTTTTTAAAGTTAATAATACTTTTTTTCCCCTTGGGCGGGTAGGTGAATAACATCTAAGTAAAATTGCTCTAACTAACACTTTTTAACTATTTATAATTATTTAAAGCATTTATCAACACTTTTTATGTGTTAACTATTGCAAGCTAGTGTGCAAACTTCACCTGCCATATATCTAAAATCCATTGAAGCACTGGGAATCACTATTGAAATTTTATATAACTTGAAGCACAAGTCTAACCTCAAAATGGATAGTGCACAGCAAGAGTCGTTCCTGGAACTAATGCAGGCCCTCAGCAGTCGCATGGATCAGTTTGAGAATGAGCTCCAAAGGACACCTCCTGCATCAAACACAGTCAGCAGCCTGGCAGCTGACTTTGCAGCTTTTAAGACATTCACTGCGCAAATCCTAAGAAGTATCCAACAACAGATGGGTATGTTAGCTCAAACTGTTGATAATCAGGAGATGTATAGCCGCAGAAAGATTCTTCTTGTTCATAATGTGCCTGAAGAAAAGCAGGAAGATACAGGAGCTCTCATTGTGCGAACTGTCACAGGAATGCTAAAGATCTCCAATTTCACAGTAAGTTCCATAAGCCGCTGTCACAGGATGGGCCGTGTCGTTGCTGACAAGCCTAGGCCAATCTTGGTCAAATTTAGAGATTTCGATGAAAGAAATAAGATCTGGTATTCCAAAACTTCTTTGAAGGGTACTGATATCACACTCTCAGAGTTTTTGACCAAACAACGGCATATAGCTTTTATGGAGGCGAGACAGCGCTTCGGTGTCAAAAAGTGCTGGACGAGGGATGGTTTCATTCATATAATTGGGCCCGATGGAGCGCGTCACCGCATAAGTAGTGTAAGTGAGCTTCATAAAATTACACCAGCAGGCTTACTTAAGCCACCTTCATCCGCTACAGTCAAAGAAGCCGTTGTCACAAACTAACCCAGGCGAGCTGCATCTGCGTCATCCCGAAAATAATGAATGGAAGTGCAATGTACCTAACTGTTCACTTCACGATGACAAATTCCCATGTACTTTCATTCTCTTTCTATTATTATCATTCATTAGCAACTCGTTTGTAGCAGGTACCTTCAAATAATAGTGTGCTTTCTAAAATAATGGTTCGTAATATGTACGCACTGAGGAAGTAATATTTAAATTTAGATTTGTTTGATTCACTGAGCAAGTAATATTTTAGTTTGATTGAATTGGCAAGCAAAACAAAACATTAATGACAGACATGGATCGCAGATTGAAACTGTCATATTTTACGTGTCAATGTCATCATATTGTCTTTGGTTCTGAATTGGATTCGTATGATTTGTAACTTTTTACCCGAAAACTGTTTTTATTTATTTATTGCGAAAAAGTTAGTCTCACTTAGAAATAACAAAGATGTCAGGTTGCCATGTTTTTAATCTAAATTTATCATTGCATAACGGTTGTTTGTATATATTCACTTATAATTTGTTTTCATAAATATTTTGCGAACCCTCTTACTATGAGGGTGTTTACTACCAGTAGTTACCAGAATCCTATTTCATAGTTTTATGTTAATGTTGCATATGTCTATTTAAAAAGTCACTGTTGCTTTCCTGACTAGCGTTCTTTTATAGAAATCAAAGTGTTACGCCTCAGTTTCATGATAATTTACTGTACATATCTTTAGTGTTAAATCCTGGCATTTTTATAATTTAGTTTTGGTCGTCAGAGTATTCTATTATTTATATATATATTTATTATGAGACCATGGTTAAGGTACCTGTTTTTAGACTGCTAATCTTAACAAGTATTTTGTATTTCGTAGTCTTAAGATGTATTAAAATTTAAATGTATTACAACAACCAGCGCTCTCTTCCATGATTCAGTCGGCAGATGAAGTAGCACATTTGCATTTGTAGTTGCCACTTTTTTAGGATTTTAGTGGCATATACATTATATATTATTTTATTATATCTATATATTGTATTATAATAATTATTTACGTTTATTTATATTAACATGCCAAATAACGACAGTTGTGATAGTGAACACTTTTTCTCATGCTCATCAAATAATAGCTCAAATAGTGATGATGAAAGTTGTATAAGCATTCCTACGTTAAGTGATACTCTTATGAGTCAGTTTTCTGATGTACCTAAGAATTTTAATGTCATACATATAAACGCACAAAGTATCCCGGCACACTATATAGATATGTTGACATCTTTTGATAATACTAATATCCATGCTATAGTAGTCTCCGAAACCTGGTTAAAACCTTGTCTTCCTTCTACATCGTATTAACTTCCTGGCTTCATTATCATTCGTAACGACAGAACCAGCAGCCGCGGTGGCGGTGTGGCCATATACTTACGAGCTCATTTTCCTTATAATATTATATGTTTGTCGCCACAGCCTCCACCAAAGGATGCTGGTGAACATCTTTTCATAGAAGTCATAATTTCACATACCAAAATTCTTCTTGGAGGCTACTATAGCTATTCTAAAGATAACAACTATTTTATATCTTTCGAAAAGATTCTGGGAAATGACTCCCGTTCTTCCAAATTAAAATCCATTGTTAACTCTAGCAACATGCATATATTACCCTTATCTGCTACTCACAAATTCCCAAACTGTGCTCCCTCTCTTCTAGACCTTATATTGGTGTCATCATCTCAGCATGTTGCTAAGCATGGCCAATGTTCCGCTGATGCTTTCTCCTATCACGATCTAATATTTGTGTCATATAAAATACGCCCACCCAGAGCCAAGCCCAAAATTATTTTGCAACGTAGCTTTGGTGCCATGAACATAGAAAGCCTCTGCAGTGATGCTCGTGGAATCGATTGGACGCAGGTTATGGAAACTGATGACATGGCTGATAAAATAACTCTATTCAATTCCAAACTCATTCAGTTATATGATGTCCATGCCCCATTGCGCTCTATTAAAATCAAACATCATCCAGCTCCATGGTTAACAGAAAATGTAAGGGGTCTAATGCATAACAAAATTGTAGCTAAGACTAATTACAAATGTCGACCCAACGACCAAAATAAGGAGAAGTATAATATCGCAAGGAATCGCTGTAATAGAGAATGTAGGGATGCACAACGCCGCCATATCCATGAATCAGTACAAAATGAAGATTCAGCTAAAGTCTGGCGATTCTTACGGTCTTTGGGTGTTGGTAATCACGCGCAACAATTTTCTTCGTCAGCCGTTATTGCTGCGAATAACAAGTCTGCGACAAGTCTTTTTTCATTACCAGCACCTGATTATTCTCCTTTCGTCATAAGTGAATTCGCTGCTTGTGATGTTAAAAAGAGCATTCTCTCCATCTCTTCAAACGCGGTAGGTGGGGATGACATCAGTCGAAACATGATTGTTCCAATATTGGATGAAATCCTTCCCATTTTAAGTCACATATTGAACAGTTCTGTTTCGAAGGGTGTTGTACCTGCTTGCTGGAAAGAAGCTTATATAATTCCCTTGCCCAAAAAGTCAAACCCAAAAACTTTCTCGGACTACAGACCTATCTCAATTCTTCCCTTTCTCTCTAAAGTACTCGAACGCCTAATCTATAACCAACTTAGCTCCTTTCTGATTCAAAATAAACTACTAAATCCTCTTCAATCTGGTTTTCGCTCAGGTCATAGCACTGTAACCGCACTTGTCAAGATTAGTGATGACATTAGGATGGGTATGGAAAATAGCCAGTTGACAGTGCTCACCCTGCTAGATTTCAGTAATGCGCTCAATTGCGTCGATTTTGAAATTCTCTTATCATTACTCTGCTCTCTTAACATATCTCCAACAGCGATTGACTGGTTTCGCAGTTATCTGCATGGGCGTCGACAGCGTGTCCGCATTGAAGATTCCTTTTCTTCCTGGCGTGGTACAGATGTTGGCGTACCACAGGGTGGCGTTCTTTCTCCTCTACTATTTTCTACTTTTATAAATTCCATATCACACTTTCTTACTTCGTCCTACCATCTCTATGCAGACGATCTCCAAATATATACTCAAGCTACACGTGATCGCTTATTTGAGGCTATAAACGCAACAAACAGAGACTTGGCTCGAATCTCACACTGGAGCAAATCGTATGGACTCACTATTAATGCAACCAAGACCTAGACGATTATTACGGGCAGCTCTAGGATGGTTTCTTTGTTAGATTTTTCCACACTACCTAAGGTTATTTTTGATGGTGTTACTTTACCATACAGCAAAGAGGTGAAAAATCTCGGGGTAATTTTTGACAGCAGTCTATCCTGGGAACCACAGCTGCAGTCTGTAAGCAGAAAGTTATTCGCATCTGCAGCCTCACTCAACAGATTACGAAACTTCTTACCTACCAGCACCAAGGTTGCGCTTGCACAATCCCTTTTACATCCAATTCTAGACTATGCCGACGCTTGCTACCCTGATCTCACTCAAGAGCAGCTAAACAAACTCGAACGACTCCAAAATATTTGCATAAGATTTATTTTCGGTCTCCGAAAATACGACCATGTTTCTCAATTTCGCTCCAAACTCACGTGGCTTCCTATTCGTCGTCGCCGGGATTCCCATATTTTCTCACTTCTTTATAGTATACTATTTAACCCATTCTCGCCCCAGTACCTCAAGGCACAATTCCAATTTTTACACTCTTCCCATTCTCTGTCCCTTAGGTCTTCAGAAAACCTTTCCCTTAATACGCCAGTGCATAAAACTATTTTCTACGACCTTTCTTTTACTGTACAGGCCGTTCGCCTCTGGAACGCTCTCCCAGTCACTATCAGATGTGCTCTAACTCTCAACGATTTTAAAACCAAAGTTAAAAACTTTTATTTATTAGATCCTGTTCACTAATGTCGATATATCCTTACAAACAAATAATTTCGTATATATATATATATATATATTTATATTTATTTGTATTTATATTATATGGGTATATGTATTTATATATTGTATATATGTATTTCTATATTATACTTTATATGTGTAATTCATAGTATATCTATTAACTTTATATTACATTATGTATGTATATCAATGCAGTTAGCTATTTACTTTTATGGTAATATACAATTTTGTGATTTTATTGTTAAAACACCACCGTCCATATTTTTGAGATTTACTTCTTTCCATCCTAAGGTTGTCTGGAAGAGATCGCTGTAAGCGATAAGACCGCCCATTGGACCTACTTAAGTTAACTACTCATTGTGTTGTTTCCTTTGTTAATCTGGTGTCAATAAAGAGTTTTCGTATCGTATCGTAATATTCAAAGTATTATTTATTGTGTGTGGCAGACACACATATATACTCCTAGTGTGAGGGTATGAGTGTGAAGACTTTATTTTATAAACGTATCCCTTCATTGTAGGTTCTGTGATAACCCTTTAATTCGCAACGTTCTGACAACATATTTTCTCTAGTTTTGTCTATTTAGAGGTTTTTATTGTACTCTAAGAGACCTCTTAAAAATACAATAAAAAAAAATATTAAATATATTTTGAGAAAACATATGTTGGTGACGTACAACATCGCGAACTTTACGACGGAGTCAATTACTTAAACTATGTTGTACACTACCTACACTGCGACTTGAACAGAGTAAGAGTACATGATACATTTTTAATAAAAACACGATCAAAGTTCACATTTTATTTTAAAATTATTATAAAACATAATACCTTTACAGTTTTATATATTGACATGATATTCATAAAAGTAATTCCTTTTTTCTAGCATGCATAATCTTAGGTTACACTTATTGCAAAATACACTTGTATATCCTTTTTTGCAATTTTTACACCTTCCTTGAGATACAAATGTGGGCAAGTGTCCTATGTTGTCGTATCGCACAGAATCAGGTGGTCTTGGAGCTACAGGCGTCTTAATCTTCAGAGTCCCCTCATGTTCCGTCATATCAACCTTCCGAATCCTATTTTTATGGAAGAGTTCCGACACAAGTTGTACTCGGAATTGTTTGAGTGTTAGCACTTTTTTTACGTTCTGTGCATCTTTTCTACACAACAGCCAGGCATTGTTCACGCACATATCAAGTAGTTGGCCAAAAAAAGCCATATACCACTTCTTTGTCTTGTATTTTGACCGATACAACGATATAAGCATGTCGGCCAAATCGACACCTCCCATATGAGCATTGTACTTTTTTACTATTTGGGGATAATCGACGTCTACTTTCCTTTTTTCTTCTTTTGAGTATCTCTTTATCTTCTCTTTCGGATATGAGTCAACAAGGGAACTTGCCAATGTAACCACCTTATTATCATACCACTTCACTACGGCGATTTTTTTGTCATTGCATACGAGCTGATCGCTGGCACCTCTTCCTTTCTTTGTAAGTGATTTGTCAGGCAACAGCATGTTCTGGCAGCCTTTTAGTCGGTTGGCACGTATAGTGCCTAGACTGAAAATTCCATATTCGTTTCGAATAAGGAAACAATTGTTCTGGCGAACAATTTCCAGAATTGGCCGCACTTTAAAATATCGATCATTATTACCTTCGTTGTTATCCACAAAATGTAGATTTTTCCTAAATTTCTCATATGTTTTTAAACTCATAATATCAGCAATTTGAGGAAACCTCAGATCTTTACTCCAGTAGTCACGATAAGCTGGCATCTGGACTACGCCCATCAAAAGAGTGACCCCAATAAAATCTTTTATATCATCTTTTGAGATGTTTATAGTCTTCGTAACATCTGTTTGAGTCGAGTATAGATTGGTGTTTTCCACAATGACATCTAATATATCATTAGAGAAAAAATGCTGAAAGTAATCTAGTGGACTTTTTTCTGAGGCATCAAATGGAGGTTCATATTTTGGGAATTCCATTTCGGCTCTATGTAAAAATTTCTGTTTTTTGTAATCGAAGGTTGGTTTTATAACTATCTTTTTAACTCGTTTTGCCACATATTTTGGATCTTTGTTTGATTTCCTTTTGCTGGCACGTTTTGGCGAATCCGTGTTGCTAACTAAAGGTGACAAAACAGAAGATACAGAATTGAGTAATGAAAGTTGATCATGCAGGTGGCCGACAGGAAACATTTGGTTGATGAATGGCGATAGAGGAACAGTGTCTTCAATAGACAAAGCTGGGATGGGATAAGAATTTTCACCTTGGGCTTCATCATCGTCGGAATAGATGTTTAAATTATTAAGCGAAGAAGGATATGATCCGGTTTCAGAACTACAGTATATAATATCATCCTCTTCGATATAACTTAGGTTTGTTTCGTCTTCAGAAGCACTACTACTTCCGTTTGACGAAGGAGCATTTTCTGGCGGCACAAGTGCAAGGATGGTGCGGGTTCTTTGCCATTTTGGATTAATCTGAAGCAAACACAAAAACCATTCCAATGCACACCAAAAGCAAACAAAATTATTTTTGGAAAACTTACATATCAGCGTTATGGGTATGAAACAATAATATAAAACAAACAATCATTAAGTATAGTACGTTTTTTTTAGCCCAATAGAACCATTATAACAGTTTAAATATTCACAAGAAGCGTTAGTATATACAAAAAGTACGGAAATTAATAATTAAAGTAATTTACTATCAAAAGCGCAATGTTGTTTGTGACCGACATAGGCAATATTAGGTACATTTCTACGAAAATCGCAGTGTAGGTCACAAACAACATAGCACTAGACTCATTGGTAAATCAAAAATGTGTAGGTAAAATTTGAAAATGTCTACTCGAATAACTAGAATAAGTCTTTTAGAAGCCATTTTTGATCTACTAAAACACCAAATATGCTGAAACAATAAAATTAAAAATTAGGTACCTTAGAAACGCGCGCGACCGGTGTTCTCGGCGCCATCTTGCCAAATAAGAAGAAATAACAAACGAGTTTAACGAGTGCTGCCATGCATTTTTTTTGCGTTTTGTTCTTGCAAGTCGTCCATTTAAGCGTTACAACGATATAAGCAATAGAAAATGAACAGATTTTTTAAAACTTGTATGTTGTTGGGGTACAACGTTGCGAATTAAAGGGTTATTGATAGAAACTTTAAAAGAAGGTGTTCTAAAACGAACGCGAAGTGTTCAATTGTAATTCGGAACGCAAACTTTTTGACATGTCAGTCTATGAAAAAAAAATATAGGCTCTCTGGTTGAATCGCATTCTAATGGCGTTTTATTTGTTAACAAAATATTGTTTTTAAACCTCACGACCCACGAAATTCCCTCTTCAAGACCCCAAATATTCTAAATCTGGCGACCGTCGACGAGTATAACATAATAAAAACAACCTGCAATTATGGACAAAGAAAAAAAGAAGAAGGAAAGGTCAGTGGTGAGGCGTCTGTTTTCAAAGAACGCTAATGAAATAGAAGAGTGCTTAGGCCAAGAACATGCCAACATCGAAATGATCCAATTATCATATCAGAAGTTAAAAGAAACTGCTGATGATTTACTGAAGTTGGACAAGGTCATCAAAGATTTAACGATAGAAGACTTAAATGAAGAAGAACTCGAAAAAGAGCTTGAAAGTTGCCTTAACTACAAAACAAAATGGCTGCATCTCGACATGAAATATAAAGCAAAAATTTCGAAAATTCAGATTAAGACCGATTCCCATGAAAATTGTAAAAATATGAAACTTCCGAAGCTACAACTCCAAAATTTCGACGGCGAAATTAAATCCTGGCTGCCGTTTTGGGGTCAATTTTCAAAAATTCATAACGATAAAACTAGGATGACTTCGATAAACATCAATATCTTTTACAATGTATGAAAGAAAATACGGAAGTGAGAAGATTGGTGGAGAGTTTTCCCCCAACGGCCTACACTGAGTGCATTGATCAACTTACGACGAGATACGCGAGGGAGGACCTACTCATACAAATTTACATTAGAGAAATTCTTTCTCTCATTCTCATGGAAAAGAAAGATAGTATTACTTTATTGTTTGATAAGTTAAATGCGCATCTACGTGCTTTGCAAACATTAAAAGTCACAGCCGACAAATATGCTGCATTTCTGTTGCCCATGGTGGAGTCAGCATTACCGCAGGACTTAATTAAAGCATGGGAGCGAAGCAAAGATAGATACACAGATGTTGCTGGAGAATTGAATGGTCTACTAGAATTTTTGCGCAAAGAAGTAGAGAGTGAGCAGCGAATAAAGATTTCAAGAAAAACATTTAAACAAGAAGAAAATGTCTCAAAAGAAATAAAAACTAGTACAGCTGAATGTCTACTTACTAATGTGAAGCCCAAGACAGGCACGAACAAGACACAAGACTGTATCTGGTGTGACAAGGAGACGCATGCAAGTATTGAATGTTACAAAATGCAAAAAATGAACCTAGAACAAAGAAGACAATGTCTTAAGGACAAAAAAGCATGTGTGATATGTCTTAGAAAAGGTCACCATGCAAAAGTTTGCAGAGCTTCGGTAAAATGTTTGATTTGCAAGAAACGTCATTCGAAAGCGCTGTGTTCAGAACAGAAATTAGAAACAGGAACAAAGAATGATGTCAAACCCGAGTCAGCCACTTCACTGTCAGCTTTATATCCTAAGGGCGAAACACTTCTTCAGACAGTGATAGTCGACGTGGAATATATGGGAAAACCAATGCAAGTTCGTGTACTTTTAGACTCAGGATCTCAGCGCACCTATATAAAAGAAGAAATAATAGACACACTGAAAATTCCTACAGTTGGAAAAGAACGACTGACACATTGTCTATTCGGTGGCGTTGAAACTAAATGGTGACGCCAAAGCCTTGAAAATAGTGGACTGTAATTTCGCTGGTTCTAAGAAAAAAAAACATGGAGATAATATAACGTTCTGTTATGAGCCTTCGGGTTTAAGGCTTTTTAAAAAAAGAAATAAAATACTAAATTAAATTTAAGGCGACCGTCGGACTTGGAAGTAGGATGAAGACTGAGGAGAAGGATAGTTGGCTGAGGCACTATGACAGTAGAAATGATGATTAGGCAGGAAAGGAGCGGAGTGTGCAATAAGGGGTGCATATGATATATATAACACCTCCCTGGGGTAGACTAAACTTCGGGGTTGAAATTTGAAGTTTAGGAATAGAGTACGGGCGTGATTATATATTTCTTCTAATACTGGGGGAAGGAATGTCTTCCGTATTCTGGTGACGTTTATTGACCTTGACAGGTATGACAGGATCAGGAATAGGTATCTGTTCTACTGGCGAGTCTGCTGGGATTGGACGGGAAACCCAAGGAAATCGATAGACAAGACGGTTGCGCGATTTAATATAGAAAAACAGTTTAATTATACAAAATAGTAGAATAATACAAGTGATTAAAATTAATATAATTGAGTAGTGAGTCTCGTATTTAATTATTTGGTGTTGGTTTACAATTTTGTCTGTTTCATCTGCCATAGATATCATTCTTGACCTTGTTTCAGGAGTGAAAATGTCCAAATCAATATTTTGTAATTTTATACGAGGATCACCACTCATCTCCTTTTTAAACTTATCTAATGTACAGCAGGTGTCATTAATTATATTAAAGTCAGAATGACTAATAGTTACATTAATTTTTATGTTACGGAATCGAGGTATTAATTTGGTGCTTTTGCAGTATGCATAACAGTTAATAGGGATGTTTACAATTCCCGTTCCAATAATATTTATTTCCGTACTTTTCTGGTCAGGACATTCTATGTATAATTTATTGCTTTGTGATTGTACATAAATCCAATTATTATTGTAAAGCGGTTTCCATAAATCTAAATGTCCGTATATGAAGTCAGTTCGGCACTGCACTGGTAGGGTACTGACAATATTTGAGATTAGTTCACTTTCGCAACTAGGATTCGCACTTGTTGGGTACACGGTCATGACGTCACAGATAAACTCGTTAGGACTTATTACTCTGCATTCTTTGAGTGATTCAATGTTACAATATTCGGATTTATCCTTGGTCAGTGCAATATACTTACTGCTAGGTATTATAAAACTAAATGAGTTGGGTTTAATACTACTATGTGGGGTAGGCAGTGCTATATTATGGTATACATTGTATTGTTTAGAGGACACTAAAGGTATTC
Source organism: Plagodis pulveraria (assembly GCA_963890685.1). NCBI lineage: Eukaryota > Metazoa > Arthropoda > Insecta > Lepidoptera > Geometridae > Plagodis > Plagodis pulveraria. Next base: position 24,917,771 of record OY982967.1, read on the forward strand.
TTAATATAAAAACAATATTATTATTTAAACTATAACAAATTACATTAGAAATATTCATTAAAATATGCATATGACTTAATTCTAAAGTAACAGGTAATTTCTGTTCTAAAGGTAAGTACCTATAATTATCAACAAGTTCTTGATATAGCTGCGTGGGAGGTAACACGGCTGGGTGTAGTATGTTTTGACTGCTAAACATAATAGCATTAATTATGTCCTCCAGTTGAAATGATAAGGTGAGTACAGAGGCTTCCAAACTGTTTAAGATCGAATTAATATTTGCTTTAATATTTAAATCATTGGATAATTGTGACAAGTTTTTTAGTGTAAGCGAGAGATTGTCGATACCTTCATTCAGCCTGGCTTCATTAATTTTTATTTTACTCAACGTTTCGTTAAATTTTGACAAATAAGAAGTTGTAACCAAAATGTTTTCCTTAATTAATGAACCCAGCCTTTTTTCGTGGTTCTGTATATTTTGTATTGCATTGTCGTATCTTACGGCATCGTCCTCGTTAAGAGTACCGAAGATGGTTTTGGATAAGGTTCCTATTCCACCTATCCATGCACTGCGCTTAAACCTATTGTTGTTTGTGAGGTGAGCTATAGAGGAATACTCGGAAACGATGTCATTATACCTAATTGAAAGTGGTTCCAACACGTTATGGCATTCCAATTCGTTGGTAAGTTCAATTTCGATTTGATTGCACAAAAAGCGTGTTGTACCTAATATTGCGTTAATATTTTGAATATGGGGTCCAATGTAAGAAATATCAAATGGAGTAACTATATCTAAATGCCCAATGTTTATTTTGAGTTCACCGATTGGATCAAAATATATGCCGGAGCTTGAGTTGATCGTTTGGACATACTCTGGATGACCTTGGGCCAGTACGCTGTAATAAAAAGAGACGTAGAAGTTACTAAAATTAAACTTAAATATTTTAAAGTATGTTACCTAATTAGGACACTAATTACTAATGATTACTTATTAAATTTGGGTTCTAAAACGTAAAAGAGAGATATATATATTTAATTGGGAGATGCGTCATGGCTCTCCACGAGTTTGACTTCGTCGTAATGGTGCTTCACATGACGCCTATTTATAAGTAGGGACAAGGTATGGTTGCCATGAATTTTGACTACCTTGTATGGACCCTTCCATAAAGGCGATAAGGCTTTCCGCATCCTAAGGTGATTTTTTAGTAAGACGTAATCACCTATTTTATACTCAACAGGACGGGTGCTAGAATCATAATAGGTTTTAGAATTTTCCTTAGATTTATGGATATATTCTAAAGCTTTGTCGCGCGCGTGTTTCATGCGATGTTGTAAAAGTTTAACGTAATCAGGATACGTAATATCAGAACTATCATTATATATTGAGTCCGGGATATGGGGCTTATGTCCAAACAATAATTCATATGGTGTATAATGTGTAGTTGAATGCACAGCGGTGTTGTATGCTAACATAGAGGTATACACATACTGGGGCCAGTTATCTTGATTTTCGTTTACATACGATTTGAGGTACTCCTTAAGAGTAGAATGAGATCTTTCCAAAGCACCTTGTGTCTGTGGATGGTAGGGCGATGACCATAGCTGTTTGATCTTAAGGAACTCGCACGTCTTCTTGAATAGATCAGCCGTAAAGTTAGTGCCTTGGTCAGTGAGTATGTGTTTAGGGATCCCAAATAGTGAAATAAAATGAAGGAGGCAGTCGCTTGCTTCTGCCGCTGTGTTACTGCGAAGAGGGTATGCCAATGAAAATTTCGTTAGGTCGTCTTGCATAGTCAGGATATACTTAAGTTTGGCCGTGCCGGATTCAGGCAAAGGCCCTACGATATCAAGGGCGAGTCTCTCGAATGGGGATGTGGAAGTGGATGTTATGACCATTGGCGCTCTATTAATTTTTCGCAACGCTTTGTTTGTCTGACATGATGAACATTTCTTGACATAGTTATCTATGTCGCTGCGCATATTCTTCCATGAAAATCGTTCCTTTATACGATTTAGCATTCTTGCGGATCCTAAATGTCCTGCGATGGGGATATCGTGATTTTCTTTAAGGATTTTCGGGATTTCACTTAGTGAGGGATATATAATATTATTATGGTATATATGGATTTTTATATTGGTGCCATCGAATAGGTAAGCCAACATGTTATAAATTTTTGCGAAAGAGTGTCTATCAAAAGGGTTTCTGAAATCTGTAATACTTATTTCATTAACTGTGGGATAAGACATAATTATTTCATCGCGAGCATACTTTAGACATTTGAATATATCAGGATACGAGTGGTCATCGAAATGGTGAACTTTAGTGAATAAGAAGAGGTAAGTTTTATTTCCAGTATTAAGGGGTAAAAAGGTATATAGAGATCTTTCTGATTTCAGGAATTTGTCACGTTCCGGGTTTGAGCAATTACCAAGAATCTCTTGGATATAAGGCATGGAGTCGTCCATGTCTATCGAGGTAGGTACTATTATCAACTTTTGTGTTCCTTTCAGCAGATCTTCGTTATGCTCTGTAATATGAGTATTGTATATCTTTGTGGGTGATCTCAAGAACTTATTATAGGTCTCGTCGGAAGAAGGTAAGTTTTCAGGTATAAGAGGAGGAGTCTCCGGGTCACGGTATGCAGATATGGATGCAGGTAAGGTGTCGGGATTTTGCCAACTAGTTGATGGTTGAGGTTCTGGTTCATTTTCAGGACGCGGTTCAGTCGGTGCAGGTGGAGGATTTGTGGGAATAGGAGAAGCTACAGGAATGGGAGGATCTACTCTTGAAGGAAGTTCTACGGGAGTAGGAGGATTCAAGGGGCTGAAATCAAAGTCTCTTTCATTAACTGGACTGAAGTTTGTTGTCAATAGTTCTTCGAGTGTTTCTTGGGATATTTCAGGAAGTGGTGGTTCCGGTTGAACTTGGACATTAGAGTGTGAGTTAGTTTCGTTAGTAGGGTTTGGATTCAACCTATCTTTATTTTCAGGGTAGATAGGGTTTACAGGATATCTAGAAAGGGCGTCAGCTGCTGAGTTTAATTTACCCTTGCGATATACAATTTCATATTCGTATTCCTCAAGCTTTAACCGCCAACGTTGAAGTTTGCTGCTAGGATCTTTATGGTTAAAAAGCCATTTTAGGGGTCGGTGGTCGGTAACAATATCAAATTTGTTACCATAAAGATAGGGACGGAATGTTTTGCAACCGTAAAGAATGGCTAAGAGCTCTTTTTCAGTTGTGCTATAATTTGATTCACTTTTATTGAGAGTGCGTGATGCAAAGGCTACTGGCTGATCCTTACCAATTTGTCCTTGAGAAAGGACAGCTCCTATGGCGTAGTTTGAAGCATCGCAAGTAAGGATGAAGGGTTTTGTAAAGTCAGGATAAATGAGTAAAGGGGCCGTTGTTAGTTTACGTTTCAATGTGTCGAAGGCCAGCTGTTGTTCATTTTCCCATTTAAAGGTTGTCTCTTTTTTCAGGAAGTTGGTGAGGGCTTTTGCCGTTTTGGAAAAATCAGGAATAAAACGACGGTAGTAAGAGACTAGGCCAAGAAACGATTTGATGTCTTTAGGAGATTTGGGAACTGGAAAATCGGTAACGGCTTTGATTTTGTCGGGATTTGGCTTGACGCCTTGCTCAGTGATGACGTGACCAAGGTAACAGACTTCTCGTCGTAGAAACTCACACTTTTCGGGCTGTAATTTTAGATTAAATTCTCTGATTCTTTGGAAAATTGATCTTAGGTTCAGGATATGTGACCGGACGTCATACGCATAACAGACTATGTCATCAAGGTAAACGAAACATCGAATACCTTGGAGCCCGGATAGAGCTGAATTCATCAGTCTCTGAAATGTGGAGGGGGCATTTTTAAGTCCAAACGGCATTCTTAGGAATTGAAAATGTCCCTCTGGGACGGTAAAAGCAGTTTTGGCTTTATCATCTTCATTTAATAATATCTGATGGAACCCAGATGCTAAATCCAAGGTTGAGAAGTACTTACTATTGCCAAGTTGATCTAAAATTTCGGTTATTTGTGGTATAGGGTAGGTGTCACCAATTGTAACATCATTGAGCTTCCTGTAATCTATTACAACTCGCCACTTTCGAGTATTAGAAGCATCGAGCTTCTTTGGGACAACCCAAATTGGCGATGACCATGGGGAATTGGAAGGCTCTATAATATTTTGTTGTAGCATTTTATCAACTTGATTTCGAACTTCTGTCTTATGCACTTCAGGGAACCGGTAAGTTTTCGTATGGATTGGCATATCTGTTGTTGTTTTTATATCGTGTTTTAAGGCATTAGTGAATGACAAGTTCTCTCCGGGAAGGTGGAAAATATCAGAAAATTCAGAGCATAATTGTAGGAGTGCTTCTCTTTCTTCACTATTGAGGTGAGAGACACGCAGCTGTTTTAATACCTCGTCTGTTCGCGCAGCACAGTCGGTTGTAGTGCTTATATGGTTTACAGATTTTATAGGAAATTCTTTGAACTCTGAGTGGTCAATCGGGGTAAGTCTTAAATTAAGATTAGATTTCAGTGTCACAGGTTCTTCAGAGGTATTTACAACGGATATATTAATTCTATTGTTGTCTTTAACACGGACTACGCAATTTGCTATCAACAGGGTCTCTGAAAATTTCTGATCCAGAACCATTCCTTCTTTGATTTCGGGGTTTTGCACTGAACATTCAATAATAGTTTCTGTTCTAGCGGGAATTAAGTATGCAGGGTCATGAAAGTGTAACTTTAAGGAAGATTTACCAAGGTAGAGTGAGTTATTAGTATAATCGATGTTGCAGCTATGTGCGTTGAGCATATCGGAACCTATAATGCCATCGTATGGTAGGTGTATTTTATCAATGACATGAAACTTATGCGATATGTTGCATTTAGGTAATCGTAATTTAAGTTGAAAGTGACCTCGGGTTTCTATAGATTCTTCTGATGAATCAATTCCCTTCAATTGGATTTTTTCTTTGACTAGCTTAGGATGTCTTTCTAAACAAGCGTGTTTTAACAGGCTTACGGAGGATCCTGAGTCTACTAATAAGGATAAAGGAATGTCTGACACAGAAGATTCGACCAGTACATGAGGTAATAGCATCATCGCTGGATCATTCGTAATCTCGAATACTGGACTGGACTCAGAGGATTTTGGCAGGTTAGTACCCTGCGTGGATACAGTGGGCTTGGGCAGGTCACCGTGTAGCGGGGACTGCAAAGGCATTGACGTAATTATTGGTTGACCTCCATGTAGCGGGGTCAACTTGGATTTAGAAGTAAAGGTTAAGGTGTCGATTTCTAAATTATGAGGTCCCGTACGACACCGGGGCGAGACGGCTACTCGTTTTTTGTTTCAGCATCAACGGTGTCATAGCCATCTGCTGATTCATCTGGATACTGATCTTCGGGGACATTGGAAGCGAAATGAACACGCTGAAATGGCCTTGATTGACCTTGATCAACTTTAAAGCGATTGTTGTTATACTCGCGTTTGCGGCATTGTTCCAGCGTATGACCAGGTGACTTACAATATCTGCAGACTAGGTTAGAAGAGTTATTATTGCTGTTACTAGGTCGATTAGGATAGAAGTTTGGTCGAGGCTGGTTAGGATTTGAAGGAGATGACCGGTGTTGATCGCGACGTATGGTTTGGAAATTTGGCCTTGAGGAATTTGGTTTATCTTGCCGTGAGCTAGACGGGTTTTGTTTGAACAGGAATTGTTGGATTTTTTCTTCGGAGATTGCAATATTAACGGCTTCGTTAAGCGTTTTGGGTGATTTGCATCTTACTATGTTCGATATTCGGCCTATCAATCCCATTTGGAAATGATGGAGGGCTAATTCCTCCATCGCAGCTGTGCGTCCTATCATTTCTCTACTCTTATGGCCATGTGAGATAGATATCTCTGTAAGTAATTGGGATAGACAGGTTTCTATCCTTAAAGCGTACTGGCTCACAGGCTCGTTGAATTGTTGTTTGCATTCTTGAAGGTCAGTGAGCAAATGGGCATAGTGTTTCCTCTCACTGAACTGGGTCTTGAGGAATTCTTTAAGTTGAGGCCAATTGGTGAACTCTTTAACAGAGCAGGCAGTTTGTGCCTTACCCTGCAGTTGACATAGTATATATTTAAATAATATGTCCTTTTGTGGTTCCGAGGCTAATTCATACGCATTATTGCTGTTTACTAGGAAAGAATTCAATGTTTCCCTAGATCCGTCAAACGGTTTGATAAATTTTAATAAAGTGGAGAGATCTAGTTCTAATTTACTGGTTGTGTTTTGTGTTTTCTTTTTAGATAGAGACCTAGTTGTAGGTCCAGAAGGTGGGGGACAAAAACCATCATCATCAGTATCTGTAACAGCTATTTCGGGTCTCTCGGGTTTCGGACTTGTGGCTCTAGACTCGGCCATTTTAGAATTGCAATGTCAAAACAGTATATAACAGTAACAATATACACAATATTACACAATATGAGAAATATAAAATGATTAAATTAAAAACATAAAATTAGCAGGAAAAAGTTTGAGAAACGCAATGACCAAGAATCACTCACTTGAATGTGGACAGAGCAATAACAAAGGTTATCATCTTCAGAGTTCTCGCACGGCAGGTGAGATGTATCGCACAGGATGTTGATAAGGATTGCGTAGTGGTTTATTGAGTCGGATGGGTGCTCGTTGCTCGTCGAATGGTGAATACCGGTCACTGCACTGTGTGGTGCGTGACAATGGGTATGACTTCCTAGTGGAAGACCGGCCGCAGCACGAGCAGTGCGCAGCAGTGGGCCTTTCGCAGAAGTAGCGGGTGACGACTCGATGAACCTTGAGGTATACTCTGGGTATACACTATGAAGTAGACACTTAAACACACACAGCACTCACGTCGCACATTAACATTAACACATTTATGAACGGAGACGGTACCGGGGATATTTTAAATCCCTTTACGCTGCCACCAAATGTTATGAGCCTTCGGGTTTAAGGCTTTTTAAAAAAAGAAATAAAATACTAAATTAAATTTAAGGCGACCGTCGGACTTGGAAGTAGGATGAAGACTGAGGAGAAGGATAGTTGGCTGAGGCACTATGACAGTAGAAATGATGATTAGGCAGGAAAGGAGCGGAGTGTGCAATAAGGGGTGCATATGATATATATAACAGTTCGTTGAGAAAAAATATATGAAACTTGTTACCTTGGTAAGTTGAAGGACGCTATCGCTGGAGGTTGAGTCAATCCATCACATGAAGATAGTAGGCACTTGACACAATCACATAGTCCCCTACCGGCCGGTATTATGCAAAAAAAATATGTATCTTCTTAATTAACGGGAGCGCGCGCGCACGTCGATGGTCGACGAAAGCTTCGTAAGCAGTGTTTGTCACTAGACGGGTCTACCGTCGGATTGGCCATCACAACAGATAGTGACCCACCAAATCTCGAAGAAAACAAGACTTCAATGCTTTGTTTCCCTCAACGAACTTAAATAGTAGTAAAAATAACAATAATAGACGTTTGGCGTAACCATTCCCCCCGGCCTTGAAAGAACCCCTTTCAAAACACGAAAGAAAAGTAAACCTTCATAAATTTAAATTTTATATCCTAATATTTGACTCTACATCAAATTGAACCTTGTTGTATCCTTATCCTAACACATATGCTTATATTATAATTTGAATAAACACTAAACACTACCAATTTACCTACTGTGTCGGAAGAGGACACAACTTCACAACAGGTCTTAGATAAGACCCAAACTTAGTACGTACTTGTGCCACTCTCACATTGCCATCCTTACCTGCCATAACTGATTCGATGACACCTAATGGCCACTGGAGTGGCATAGTATTGTCTTGCATTACGACGACTATCATACCTTCTTTAATTGGCAAGGATGGAGTATTCCACTTTTGCCTCACTTGAAGTGTATGCAAATACTCCCTGCGCCACCTCTTCCAAAAAGATTGAACGAGTTGGTCTAAGAGATTAAACCGCTGAATAAGGTGCGAAGGAGTACTCTCCTCTATTTCATGAGCTGGCATGAATCTAAGCGGCGCAGTGTGTAAGAAATGCGCGGGAGTTAAAGCTTCAGGTTCCGCGGGGTCTGAGCTTTGAATAGTCAATGGCCGTGAGTTTAATAGGCACTCTATTTGAGTGAGAACTGTTAGAAGTTCCTCAAAGGTTAGAATTTGAGTTCCAATTACTTTATATAAGTGCGTTTTCACGCATTTCACCGTACTCTCCCAACTACCTCCCCAATGTGGTGAACTCGGTGGTATCGTTTTTATCGAGACTCTATGCTCTGACAGTTCCTTTTCCCAAACATTGTGACATTGTCGTGCAAGGAAACTGTAGAGCTCACGTAAATATGTTCGAGCACCTATAAAGTTTGTGCCGTTATCTGTGTATAAACACTTTATTGGCCCTCGGCGTGACAAAAACCGTTTCAATGCTGCGAGAAAACACGCCGTACTCAGTTCACTCACTAATTCTATATGTAGAGCGCGCGTGGTAAGGCAAGAAAATATACAAATCCATGCCTTATGGCTTTTAATACCTCGACCGCGACGCGGTGTTACGAAAAACGGACCCAGATAATCACATCCTGTAAACAAAAATGCTTTACTAACTTCCCTAATGCGAGGCTCAGGAAGATCTCCCATGATAGGAAAGGTAGCGCGTGGTTTATTACGGAAGCAAACGTTACATTTTGATACCAAGAATCTAATAATTCGTCTCGCTGAGAGTATCCAGAACTTAGACCGAAGAATGGACATCAGTAACTCAGGACCGGTATGTAAATATTTTTCGTGATAATATTTAATAATTAATTCAACAATGTGTCCTTTCTTTGGTAATAACAAGGGGTGTTTGTATTCAAAGGACTCCTCCGAATTGATCAAACGTCCACCAACTCGTAACAAACCATTTTCTAAAAATGGCCGTAACTTTATCAAAGACTGTGAACATTTTTTATTATTCTGAATGTTCTCAATTTCAAAGCAGGGATTGATTCTATAGGGTACCTTTTAGAGTAGGTATCAAAGACTCTTTTGATAAGTTTGGAGAGCAGTAGTGCTGCACAGAGCTCTAGTCGCGCGAGGGAAATAACCTTTAGTGGCGCAACTTTAGACTTGGCGCATACCAACTCAATTTTGTTGCTATGATCAGTGGATACATAGAGGTATACCACCCCTCCATAAGCCCTTTCACTTGCGTCTGCAAATCCCAAGATGGTGATAGTGCACTGTTCTATAACGCCAACATGGCGAGGAAACTTCGTCGTCGCAATAAGCGGCAATTCAGTCTGGAACTGACTCCAAAGCTGAATAATCTTCTGTGGGGGTAGATCATCCCAACCCACTTTCATATTCCATAGCTCCTTAATTAGGAGTTTTGCGTATAATATTATAGGAGCAACCAATCCTAAGACGTCGAAGAGACGAGCGACTGTAGATAAAATATTTCTCTTTGTACAAGGCCGATTCTCAGGCGTGACTTTGAAGGCGAACACGTCATCGCTCGGATACCAAACTAGACCTAATATTTTGAGAGTGTCATCTTTATCAAACTCTATACTCTGAGAGAGTCGATGCGACTCTGGAATTTGCTCTAAGACGTCTTTACAATTACTGGACCATTTAATAAGCTCGAAACCTCCAGCCATGAACATCTCAATTAGCTCTTTAGCCGCCTTTACTGCTAAATCAGGGTTGATTATAGAGCTTGCAACGTCATCCATGTAGAGATCTCGATCAACAATTTCCTTTGCTGTAGGAAAATTCAAGCCTTCATCGCTTGATAACTGAGATACAGTGCGTAGAGCCAAGAAAGGACTGCACTTACGGCCAAAAGCGACTCTACAAAATTCAAATTTATGAATTTGTCCGTCTTCATACAGTCGCTGTATATCAGGTGCGGTCCTGGTCTCGCTTGGATTAAATCTATACAGAATTCTTTGAAAACAACGATCCCGCGGACGTACGCCAATTCTTAAGTACATTTGTCGTACGTCGGCGGAGATAGCCACAACAAACAACCGCAGATTAAGAAGGATCGTAAACAGATCCCTCTGTAGGTTAGGACCTGCGTGTAAAAGGTCATTCAAAGACAATCCATTATCGGATTTAGCGCTCGCGTCCAAAACGGGTCTAACTTTTGTCGTCATTTTGTCTTGACGAATAACTGCGTGATGTGGTATAAAATAATTACGGTCATTAAAATCGACCGATTTCACCTCAGACAAATAAGACTTGTCTATATATTCTCTAATAATATCGTCATAAAGAACTTTTAACATGGGTTGCGAAGAAAATCTACGCTCTAAATATGCAAATCTACGTTTTGCTGTACCATAAGAATCCCCTAAGGACTCTGGCTCCATTTTAAAAGGCAAAGCTACCTCATACTCACCTGTAGGTTTACGAGTAGTAGTTGCAGCATAAAAATCCTCACAATACTTATCCTCCGCACTAACAATAGGCAGGCTATCCACATTCTCTATCTCCCAAAATTTTCTTACCAAATTCTCTACTTCACCACTAGTGAAAGCGCAAAGTGCATGAGTTGTTGAAGGTAGCGACAGAGTGGGAGCTTCACCTAACACAACGTAGCCTAACACAGTCTCTAATGCGTTAGGCGCGCCCGAAGAATTTATAATTTTACCTCCAAGCAAAATCTCAGCAAATAAATTTACACCAATTAAAAGGTCAATCTCTCCCGGAGTTCCCCATGACTCATCCCCAAGCGGAATATTTTTTAAATTGTCAAACAACTCTACATCGATTTGACAAGTCGGCAAGACACCTGTTATTTGGTTCAAAACCATAGCTGTGACATTATATGTAGAACCCACGTTAAATCGTGACCTAAAGCTAACATCAACGGAACCCTTAACGGCTTGTGATGAGCCACCGATTCCCTTAACTGTCAAAGTAGCTTCGCGATTGACCTTCAGTCCCAACTTGATGCAACATTTCGTCGTCATATAATGTTTCTGGGAGCCTGGGTCTAACAGACATCTAATAGGTACATCCCGACCATCACGAGCGGTCGCAATGACCTTAGCAGTAGCGAGTACCTCAGTGGTACTATTACGTGGAACACATTTAGTTGATGACACAGAGCAAAGGGACACTTCCGGATCCGGGTCCGAACCCGGAACAATCTCATCAACGATAGATACTGTTTTACAGTCACTCTCAACCGCGACCGCTGTCGTAATAGATTGGGGCACAGCTGAGGTGTTATTATTATTACCAAAATGCAACAAAGTATGGTGCTTGCCATTACACTTATGACATGCAGAACGAGAGTTGCAATTTTGTGAAGTATGTTGTGTACTCAAACAATTAGTACACGCGTGAATTTCTTTAATACATTTAAACCTATCATGTGGATTAAGCGACAAAAATTGTTTACATACATATAGGTGCTTGTGAGAATTATCTCGACACAAAACACAACTGCTGCAAGTGGGCGTAGCTGGCTGTGCAGACACATAGGACTGATGCGTTCGCGTCGATAAACCGCGCGTTTTCATCACGTTACCACTGTTTATCACCTGACCGCCCGACTTGTCAACAACGATTGCGGCGCTCGGAACAGTACCGGAACGCTGCGACGTGCGATACAATATTTTTACTTGTTCTCGTATAAACGATACAAAATTATCATAACTAGGCATCGAACTAGTACCTCTGATCGACATTTCATACGCCTTTGCTGTTTCAACATCCAACAGCTTAAGGCCCATATAAACAAATATAAATTCACTAAGATCAGGAATTTTTAATTGCTTCAGAGCGGCTATCAGTGCCGCGTATTTATCAATAAGTTTATCTAATTGCATAGGTGAAGGACCAGCAGGCTTCAACGAAAACAATTGATTCAGATACGACGTACCTAATGCTCGTGTATCCTTGTATTTCGTTATTAACGCCTGCCAAATAATTTCATAATTTTCTGCTGCAGGCACTAATCCCGCGCAAATATCCCGAGCTCTGCCAGTCAAGTGACTCATCAGATAATGAACCCGCTCGGTATCAGTCAATGATATATTATCGTGGATTATCCGTTTAAACGTTTCGTAAAAGTACGGGAACGATTGTATCTCTCCGTCAAAAGTAGGTAGTTCTATCCGAGGGACTTTAATGGAGTCTTTCCTTTTGTCATACAACTCATCAAACGCGGTCAGTGACTGATAATTGATAACATAATCTTCATCTTGTTCTAAGTTATATGAATTAACATCATCTACAACCTTTTTATATTCTTCTCGAATCATATCTACATGACGACCATGGACTATAAAAGCTTGACGAGATTTATCCTCTTCTTTAATCTTCGGTATTAAGTTATAAATAGACTGAATTTGGCTAAACAACTGCGCGCGCTTAGCCTCAGCCAACTTGATGTTTTTAGTTAATTGATCCATAATGAAGGATATTATTAGAATCACAAAACAATGTATTCAAGTAACGAAATCAAAATACGTGCGGGATCAAGTACCTATAAACCAAGTACTTAATGTATAACGGTATAATACGAAAACGCAATTTTCTTAACTATAAAAACTACGTGCGAAATTGTATCTACAACTAATGTCTAACAAATACACACGTATCTGCGTGCGGTAATATATATATATATAAAATGTTTAATCAATAAACATAACGCATGTCACTGGTTTACTAGTAAATATAGTATAATTCGGCCGATAGATGCTACAAACAACTATAATACAATAGGTAGATAGTTGTTACCTACGTGCGCACAATATTATATCCCTACCTTGCGGAAAGTACAATAAACCCGTAATAGCTATTACGTACATGGACGCATATAACCATATATGAACACTAAGCAAGCAACCCAATCGTCCTATAATAATGAACTTTAGGCAAACGTGAAAGTGGCGAAGTTGGCGAATGCGATTGCACACAACAGATAAATAATTTAACAAAAATAGTGATACAAGTCGATGCGGTTTAAATAAATTGCTATTACTATTCTAATAATAAGTAGATAACAAATCGAAGTGTATAATCTAATGCTATGCGGTTACTATTTACGTGTTGAGTGCAATTATACGTACACGTGGGTAGATTGAAAACGCTCACATCGGTGCTGTGCGAGTTCAATTATTACAACGGAACCGATATGCATTCAATGAAATATAAAAGTAGGCATATATGTAATTTGTAGCAGTATAATATTATTTTAAACAATAATTAACGATAATTATCATAAGTTTATAAGCAATAACTCACAAATTGCCCAGGTAACAAACGAAGTAGGAACAAGCGATTTTAGCCGTGTCGCCCATACAATAAGGTTCAATTTGACAGACTAGTTAAATATCAAGTTAACTGCAATCGAGAATGTTCTATATTATGAATTAATTTTTCGTAAATATTACCCCAGTTTTATTCGGCTCGTTGGACCAGAATTTATGGTGACGCCAAAGCCTTGAAAATAGTGGACTGTAATTTCGCTGGTTCTAAGAAAAAAAAACATGGAGATAATATAACGTTCGTTGAGAAAAAATATATGAAACTTGTTACCTTGGTAAGTTGAAGGACGCTATCGCTGGAGGTTGAGTCAATCCATCACATGAAGATAGTAGGCACTTGACACAATCACATAGTCCCCTACCGGCCGGTATTATGCAAAAAAAATATGTATCTTCTTAATTAACGGGAGCGCGCGCGCACGTCGATGGTCGACGAAAGCTTCGTAAGCAGTGTTTGTCACTAGACGGGTCTACCGTCGGATTGGCCATCACAACAGATAGTGACCCACCAAATCTCGAAGAAAACAAGACTTCAATGCTTTGTTTCCCTCAACGAACTTAATCAGAAATAATAGTAGTAAAAATAACAATAATAGACGTTTGGCGTAACCACTAAATCTAAAGAGTATAAAATACATAATGTGACAATACAGTCGCTTAATGATTCATCAAAATATGATGTCATGGCCATCAGCCAAACCAGCATTTGTGGAAATATTCCTAAGGTTAATTCTAATGATGTACAATTAAAAAATATTTTACATGAACATGGCATCACTCTGACAGACAAGGGAAATAATATCACAGATGTAGGGATTCTAATTGGGGCTGATCACTTGGGTCTCTTTTTAACAGGTTCTCTAATACAGCTGAAGAACGGGCTAGTTGCTGTCAAAACAAGGTTGGGTTGGACATTTCAGGGAAAACAAGTAAGTATTCATTCCGTAAATAGTAACTGCAATCTAACAAATGTGCTTCATTGTTGTACATGTGATTTGACAGATTACTGGTCGATGGAGACACTCGGCATCAGAGATCCTGTTGAAGTGAAGTCAAGGGCAGAGACTACCAAGGAAGTGCTAGATACCTTCGAGGAAAATGTAATATTGAATCAAAACAACAGGTACGAAGTTCAGCTTCCCTTTAAAACAAATGTTGACAGTTTACTACCAAATTATAATAAAGCCAAGCAAAGACTAGATCAGATGACTAGAAAACTGATAAAGACTGACAAGTTTCATGACTATGACAAGATTTTTAAAACATGGACTGATCTAGGCATTATTAAGGCGACTGATAGTACTCCTAACTCAGGACATTACTTGCCACCCCGACCGGTGATTAAAGAGCAAAGTATAACAAGCAATATTAGGCCAGTTTTTGACGCATCAGCTACTGACAAAAATGGACTGAGTCTGAATGCTTGCCTAGAAAAAGGAGACAACTTAATTGATCTTATACCAGACATGATAAACAACTTTAGAACTGGAGCAATAGGCATAACTGCAGACATCGAAAAAGCCTTTCTGCAGATTAGTTTGAAAGAAAGTGACCGAGAATACCTGAAATTCTTATGGTATGAAGATGACACTTTACAAAACATAATTACTTACAGACACTGCAGAGTAGTTTTTGGCTTGACTTCCAGTCCATTTTTACTGTCAGCGACCCTGCAATATCATTTGAATAATATGAAAAATGGACCGCTGGGTACCACAGCAAAACTAATGACTAAATCCTTTTATGTGGATAATTGCCTGGTAAGTGTAAATTGAAAAGAAAGCGCAGGTAAGTTCATCTCAGAAGCAAAGACCATTATGAACAGTGCTAAATTTAATCTGAGGATGTGGGTAACGTCCCAGGGAGTGAATGAAACAGGTAATGAGACAATTTCAGTTCTAGGATTAAAATGGAATCCCAAGACAGACAAACTGTACTGTAATTGTTACAATCTACCTACTTGTGAGGACTTACAGTCCATAACAAAAAGAAGTATGTTATCATTGACTCAGAAAATATTCGATCCGATAGGCTTCATATCTCCTGTGCTGCTGACACCTAAGGTAATTCTTCAAGACACCTGGCTACGCAAGTTAGAATGGGATGATGAATTGCCGAGCGACCTACGCACAAAATTTCTAGATTGGTATAAATATATATCTTACCTGAATGACTGTCACATTCCACGCAGACTCACAACAGATAACCTACAAGAAACACAAGTAAGTCTTCATTTTGCGACGCCAGCAAATATGGGTGCGGCATGTGTGTGCTGTTGAGAACAGAAAATAATGGTAAGGTATCAGTCCAACTAGTAGCAGCCAAATCAAGGGTCAATCCTCCTAAAATGATAACAATACCCAGACTGGAATTAACAGCGGCTTTGTTAGGTTCACGACTAATAGCTCATGTGAGAGAGAATTTGCAACTCAATAATTGTCAAGAATACTGCTGGACCGATTCTGGCGTGACACTCTGCTGGATAAAACGACAATTACCTCTGAATACGTTCGTAGGGAACATAGTGAAAGAAATACAAATTAATACTGACACAAAAATTGGCAACATATTCCAGGTGAAGCGAACTGGGCAGACCTAGCATCGAGAGGCTGCAACGCTAAAACGCTCTACGAGTGTCGCTGGTGGGAGGGTCCTGAGTGGCTGCGCCGGCCGTCCGCAGAGTGGCCACGGTCTGCGCTGATCGTAGACGAACGAGAAGTAAGCCTGGAAGTAAAGAAAACTGTATGTAATACAAATATATCTGAAGAACAGAGTTTGTTAAATATATTACTAAATTATTTCTCTAAATATTCGCAAATAGTTAGAATGACAGCCTGGCTCTTAAGATTTATACATAATGTAAAATATGCATGTAATAAAAAGACAGGAGAAATAACTTATAGAGAGGTAGGAAAAGCAGAGAAAGTAATAATAAAACTTATACAAGAAAATAATTCTGAACTTTTAGACACAAAGAAAAGTAAATTGACTACATTTATTGATAAGGAAGGACTGATAAGATTAAAAACTAAACTTTTGCTGTCAGACTTACCTGAAGGAATACGTACACCATACTTACTTCCAGCGAAAGAGCCGATCGTGACGAAAATGGTGAGACAACGACATGTAGAGCTACAACATGCGGGAACCAATCAGCTAATTACAGATATTCGCATGCGGTATTGGGTAATAGGTATTCGTAGGCTTGTAAGATCAATCATTACGAGTTGTCCGATATGTAATAGATACAAGTCAAAACCTACGCAAGCGCCTACCGCACCGCTGCCACTAGAACGTATCACGTGCTCTGCTCCTTTTCAAACTACTGGAGTTTATCTTGCGGGTCCATTTTACTTGCGAGGCGAACAGAAATGTTGGGTGGTGCTTTACACCTGCGCCGTGTACAGAGCTGTACACCTAGAGTTAACCAGGTCTTTGTCTACAGAGGCATTTATAATGACATTGCGCAGGTTCATAGCACGACGAGGCTGGGTTGACATGCTGGTATCAGATCAAGGGACAAATTTTCACGGCACAAAAAATCTCCTTGACACGTTGAACTGGGGTGAAATCCAGCAACAATCAACGATCCGTCGAATACATTGGAAGATGAACGCTCCTTCTGCCGCCTGGTGGGGTGGATACTGGGAACGGTTGATAAGAATAATGAAAGAACTACTAAAAAGAATACTAGGTAAGGCGTGCGTTACTTATGAAGAATTACTGACTATTATTTGCGACTGTGAAGCTGTAATGAACGGGCGACCTCTGACTTATGTTACGGACGACAAAGGTGAGTGTTTAGAACCCCTGACTCCATCATATTTCATTCAACCGATGACTAACTCTGACGTAACCGATTTTGATGAGATCGACACTAATAATCTTAACAACAGACTGAAATATATACAAACGTTACGCGATCAATTTCGACAAAGATTTAAGTCAGAATATTTATGTTTTTAGTACAAAAGGGACATGAAAAGAAAGACATTATAAATATTGGTGACATAGTTTTAATTGAGACTGACGGCAAAAAAATTAAGTGGCCTATGGGTATTGTTACCGAAATGATTACAGGAGCAGACGGAGTCCAGCGAACCGCAATTATTAAAACCTCAACAGGCGAGAAAACCCGTCCTGTACAAAGGCTCTACAAACTAGAAATTTCAGGTAACAATCCTCCAATTAAGCAAGAGTCTGATAATCTAGGAATTCCCACAATGGTGGGGAAGCAGTCTATGACATCTTCAGACACCGCAGGTGACACTGGAACCCAGGTGGAGGTACCTATTGTTCAGAAATCCACACGCTGTGGGAGGAAGGTAAAATTACCTAGTAAGTTTGATTTATATGTGTAGACTTGCATGGGGGAGTAATTTTCCTTTTGTTTTAACATCTATAAATCACTTCATTTGTTTTAACTGTTTGACAGAGTGATCTCATAAATATTAAGTGAGTTTACCATATAATCTGATGTAAGTTAGATAATAAAATTACGTAGATAAGTATGTACCAGAATGTCCATGTTATTGACGATGTGTTGTGTTTTCTATAAAATGTGTAATTGGATACAAGTTACGTAAATATTAATATTTGTTTTCAGGCTATTGAATCGTAATTTACTCAAATATTGATTGAAATTATTAAACAGTAATGTGTAATTTGTAAAATTCTGATGATGAAAATTTGTTTGAAGCCATCTATTGTACAGTGGCGGAACTAAATTGGATAAAATGTTACCAGTAACATGTCTAATAAAACCCCTTAAAATTTTAATATTGTAAGATGAATGACACCTAACTTAATGTTTATTTTGTACCCATTTATTTTATTTGCGTGCTTGGAGGATGTTCTAAAACGAACGCGAAGTGTTCAATTGTAATTCGGAACGCAAACTTTTTGACATGTCGTCTATGAAAAAAAAAAATATAGGCTCTCTGGTTGAATCGCATTCTAATGGCGTTTTATTTGTTAACAAAATATTGTTTTTAAACCTCACGACCCACGAAATTCCCTCTTCAAGACCCCAAATATTCTAAAGAAGGTATAAAATAAATTATTTTATATTTTTTTTTAAATATTATTTTATATCATTTAATTTATTGATCACAATGCCTAAATAAGTAAAAACGCATTGTTATTGTTATCAGATAAAATAGTTGTTGGAACTTTTCCGGAAAAACACCAGCAAAGCCAACAATTGACTATTTTGTCTGACGAAATAATTAAACCATGGAACCAAAACGATGATGACTATAGATAACAACTTTAAACTATATTAAGTTTCGAATAATTAAACTGATCCTGTCGTGTCGTCGTCTCAAGAAGATCAAAGCGGAATTTAAAACCTTAGAAATGTTTTATTCGCAAGAGTGCTCAATTATGCCACCCATCTGTGGTATGTCTTCTGATAAACAAAGAAGTTCAGATGGATCTGTGAACTATGAATTTGCCGAACACGTGAAAGAGACAGTAAGAGCATGTGTTTTTTTACTTTCATTTGTATCACGTACTCTGCTCCATTTGAATTTCGTTATTTGTCTGAGGTTACGTATAGTTCGACATGTAACACATATGTTTTAGAGGGACTAAAAACAAAAAATTCTGCACTACAATTAAACAGTCCAATTGACGCAGTGATGGCTCAGTGGCATTGGCTATGGACTGCCGCGCAGCAGGTCCATGGTTCGAATCCCACAACCCCAGGCTTGATCTTCACCGCATAGTAGAAGGGAATTTTGCGCATGCCCGCCTGGCTAGCGCCCACCCTCAAGTAGAAAATCTGTCGCCAAACACCTAACGGTGTGTTCCGGCAGCAGTCCTTGAGAGCCAGTAAAATTACAGGCACATGAGACTTACGGTCGCAGTGCAATTCGTGACTAGTGACGAAATTCATCACAATAAAAAACAAAACATTTTCTATTCAATTTTAAATGTTGTAATGTAAAATAGAAATCGTTTAGCCGTGTATTGTCTTACTAAGCAAGATTTCAAAATATCATTGTTATTACAATACTATTGTATAGGCGCATTAGGTACTTACTGGATGAATGAATTAATGAATGAATGAATATTTATTTGCTAAAGTTTTAGGTACAATTTTGCAGAGTTGTTATGGCATTCCAGAACAATTATAACGGAATGTAAATGTGCGGAAATTTGTGTAGAATTGGTACCTATACTTGGAAACAAAAGTTTCGACAAAAGTTGCAGAACAAAAAATGGTTAGTTTTGATGTACAGAACCCCTAAAAAGATGCTAATTGGTTAGAAATAATATATACGTCTTTATCTTAATCAATGAACTGATTTTTATCGTGCTTCACATATTTATTTCTATTATTATCTTTACAGGTTTATAGAAACTTTCTTTTTGTGATAAACATTTCAAAAATTGACGCGTTCGCAGGATTTGAACCAGCATCTCTCTGGGATTCCAGTCCAGATGCTTTGTCCAATTAAGCTAGAACGCTATCTGCGAAGCCGCCGAATTAGTGATGTTTATCATTTTTACCAACTACTACAGTGTTGGAAAGTGTAGGTATCTTAATGTTAAAACTAATGCTTTGAATTTTAATTTTAATGAAATGGCCTTGGACTTGAAAATACCAGTCTGATTTTTTGTTGACTATTATTTTGCCGTCATTATTTTTTTTTATAAAAATGCATCTTCTGTTCTGTTCTGTTCTGTTAAATGGTGTTATGGGACATTTTATTTCGACTATTTTGTTGTCATCGGTAATCCCATCAGGCGTTGCCTCCAAAAATTGCTCACCTATAAATAAACCGCATTTTTCGATTTTTAAGTCTTCCATAACCGATAATTGTTCGATTGCAATTTTTTCGTGCTTTTTTCCGTGAGTTATTGATGACACGTTGTCAATATTAGGCTTGTATAGTAAATTTTTTACTACGTTTCGGCATGTATTTGTCTCTTTTTTTTTACAATTTTACCGAAGTTTGATGCAGTTAGCATGCTTCGCCTTAATGCCAACCATTCTCTAGATTTGCTATGGATGAAGGTGTCTTTGGCCTTTTTAAAAGTGTCGTCATCTAAGTCTGGCTTATTCACAATATCCCCATAATCTAAGTTTAATGTACGTGGCATAATTGGCGAGAAAGTACGATATTTTTTCCTTTTGCAGTTTTGTTTTGTTTTATTCTTTTTTTCATTTACTGCTCTTTCGTATTTTGTAATAGTTTTTTTTGGGCTATTTCCATAAACGTTAAGGTGGACAGTTGCCGGTGTTAAAAGATATTACTGCGCCGGAGCATCTTGCTTCGTAAGCTCTTCTTTGAGAATAATTTAATCTTTTTCCACCAACAAGTTTGGCAATGACTCCATTAAATCTTTCCACTACATTACTGTCGACTACTTCATTCAAACTATGGGCTTTTTCAGCCAATCGTGCGAAATAAGTTATTATTTTTTGCCAAAGCAAACTCCCTAAAAACGGATTAGGAGCGTCTACTTGCATATGATTTTTGCACAATAACTCGTTACAACTTTCGTGAGAGTTAAACGTTTGGCCAATAGATGCGTTTATATCTTTATATAAACCATCTGTATTTTGGCTCTCCTTGTGAAGTTTTATAGAGTCGCAAATATATTTCCTGGGGCGCATTATTTTCTCTTGTGTCAAATATTTCCTGTCTGTTACGTTGAAGTGTGTGTCTGAAGTAAGTTGTTGCAACTTGAATTTCCCTCCAACTTACCCAAATATTCCGTAAATTTTTTTAGGTTTTCTTTTTCGTTTTTTTTTAGATAATTCTTTCCGCTTATCTTTCCTCCCCATTTTCTATGAACACTTGTTTACCTACCTATACTATTTACATACTACCAAACAAACATAATTATAATTACCTAACTTACTACCTACTATAATAATGTTCTGAAACTACAATATAATATAGTACACTAAAGTCTAACTTATAATTTTGAAAATAATTTCGAAGTAAATCACGCGGTTATCGTCACACAGAGTACCTAGTCAAATTTGGGGAGCACTCAAAAGGTTTTTTAAAAACTAAGATTAAAAATACGTCTTGCCGATACTGAGGCTTTAATAATTATGAGTAATAAAAATGAACAAAAGGCTTAATGTTAACTTAGGTAGACATGGTGGTCCTAGGGCAGTCTTACTCAGCATTCGCAAGAAATACATCGATGTTTGCTGCATACGCGCCCTCTAATCTAAGGCTGAAGGGCGAGGGGGATGCATAACTTCTCCCTCCCCAAGAGATAAATTATCGGAATGTTCGATTTTAGGACTTTTCCGATAATTTAGTAAAAACTTAATTATTTTTAAATGAAAAGCATACACAACAATTATACAAAAACTCAATATTGTGAGGCCTAGCGCGACGTAAACTAGAGCACTGCTGCTAGAGTCTGTTTCTTTGTTTTTAGCACTATCGAATAGTTCACTGTTTTTTAACACAAAGGACAAGTATTTCACTTCATCTAAATTGATCTCGTGCATATTAAGTGCACGTGCAATGGATAAACTCGCGTTCGTAGGAAGCGGTGGTAAGTTAACTATGGGCAGCGGCATCGAGACATAAATTTCCGTATAGACATGATGATGACGTATTTTAACGCCATTAATCTCGATGTCACAGGGCTCGTCGAGGGTTATGACGTATGATCCATAAACGGGGTATTTAAATATTTCGTCGGCACACCGTTTGGTAAGCGTCGTTTTCAATTTTGTGAATAGTATCCAATTTACATCGTTAATTTTCTGAACTTTTATGTCTTCTACATATATAAATAAGATTGTCTGCAGCATGTAAGTTTACTTTCTAATTTCAAGAGCTGTTCTTCGCAAGTAGGCCCGGTACTTAGGGCTTTGTTGTCGTCATTGTATAGAAATTGGTCTCCAGCGGCGAGTGGGCGGCACGGGGTTGCGATAGGCAAGTACGGCGTTCCTTTCGCCAATAGGTAAGGATATTTAGGAAATATAGCTAAGGTTTGGCTTACAGGTTCATGGAAAACAGGTAAGGAATACATTTTATAATAGTTGTAAGTACAATTATCAGTTAGTACAATAATCAGATTACGTTTATAATGGAGGTTCCATCTCCATTATAAACGTAATAGCCAGGCGGGCATTCGCAAAATGCCCTACCACCATGCTATAACGATTGCCATCCTAAGACAACAACCGGGACCGACGGCTTAACGTGCCCTCCGAAGCACGGAAACGCTCAGTAGTAATGTCACTAGCGGTCACCCATCCAACTCATGACCGCGCGCGACGTTGCTTAACTTTGCTTATCGGTTGAGAACAGCTAAGTAAACTTCGCTACGAGCGCTTCAAAGTTCAAAGTATGGTAGACCAACAACCAATAAGCAACGTTGAATAATTGTTACAGGTGTACAAATGAAAAAGCTGATTTAGAAATAAAATGTTTTCCTCAGGTAGGCTGACTAAAGATACAAAAAGCACTGCCATAGAAAAAAAACACTTGTATTTAAAGATGAACAATTTAAATTAAATGAAAATTTTAATAAATATTACCAACCAAAACCAAATGGTACCAACTATGTAGATATATCGATTATGCTATACTCGTATTAGTAAAGAAAAGATTGATTGAATTTATTTATTTTTGTTGGATAAAAGTACAGTTTGCAAGCGCAGAAACTTACAGAACATGTTATGCAAATTGTGATATTTTTGCTCAATTGTTAATTCCTACTCAAGACATTGTGCTACAACAGGAGTAAGTAGAAGTGGTTCTATAATTGGTAAAAAAAATAGTTGATGCCAAAAACATTTCCAGATTGTTCACCGCTGAACACTGCTTCCTGTTGCCCACTCTGATATTTTTCCGTTCCTCGCCTCTTCAAGTAAAAGCCAAGCGTATAGGATTTTGTAGCCAAACATGTGAACCTTCTTGGAATCCGGGTTTCACCAGTCCTCCACTGTACCGGGTCTTCTTCATATCGGAAAATCCATATCTGTATTGACCTTGACGCTCGCAGATATTCTTCTGTTTCTGTTCTGTTCTGCGGAAGTCACTCACCAAACCCTTCCCACTGCTTGTTTGAGATGCTCTTCTAGTAGCACAAATACTGCATTTATTACACCAGTCTACAACATCGCTCCGACAATGGATCCAATAAAACTGCTCTCGTATCTTTAACAGTGTCTTTCTCACTCCAGGGTGACTACTTGAACATTCGTTGTGACATTGTCGTAGAATCTCACGAATTTACGCTTCCGGAACAACCACTTGCAGGTGATAGTTATTGCCCCGAACATTCTCCCATTTGCGGCACAGCACACCACTATGGATCACCAAGCTGTCCCACTGCGCCCAATAAACCCTTGTTGCCGTACCCATTCCAGCAACAACATTCCATTTGGGCCTTCCAGTGCCAGCTTCCATCCATGACAGAATAGGCCTGATATTCGCATCATCCTGCTGTGCACGTCGCATGGATTTCTTCCAGTCGTCGGTTATAACTGTTCTCACCGTCCTTACTTGTATGACTTCCTTCACTTTGCCGTCGTGAGTTTCTCTAGTGCGTTCAATATCAGAGTGAAGTTGGTCGCGCTGTTGATTCCATCGTTGTCGAAGTCTGTCTTCCGATGTCAACTTCCATCTGGGGCAGCTGGATCTCAAATGCCCTTTTTCTCCACAGTTGTAGCAACTCGGGCTGAATCTTCGATAATTTGTATCAGACACTGTATCTCCTTTCCTGGACCATTGCATATTCACACCAGTAGAAAGTTTTCTTTCCCATGTTCTATCGTGTCTTTTGTCACTCTGCTGCGGGCAGTTATACCGCAAGTGACCCCTTTCTCCACATTCAAAACATCGAGGGCTGAATCCCTGGTTGTCATCACGGTAACGTTGTGTGGTAACCTCTCGAATGTGATGCGATCGATGATCATGTCGTACGGCTTCCACCTCCAAAGCATGGGCTAGGGCGTCCTTAATTGATTCATGATGGCCCAGCCTCACTGCAGCTCTCACTTCTAAGTCACGTATCCCATCTACGAATGCTTGAAGTAGGATTCCGTCGATGAGTGCCGGTGATGATTGATACGCCTTCCTAACGAGCATTTCCACTTCCAGCGCCCACTGCTGGAGATTTTCACTGCTTCGCTGGGTTCGTTCTTTAAGCTGAGCGCGGAATACATGCTCCAGATGAGCATCACCGAATCTAGACTCCAATGCCTCCAGAAGTTGGTCAAACACTATGTCTTTTCCAAGCGCCTCCAGAACTGTTAAGGCTTTGTCACGTAGGCCCAGAGTAAGCGCTGTCATAGCCTGCGCTTTAGTCCAACCGTTAGCCTGCACTACAGCCTCAAATTGAATTTGGTAGGCCGACCACGAAGAGGTTCCGTCAAATGGGGGCACTTTGAACCCTCGAGGCGAAGGTGCGGGCACCACTGGAGCTACCATGCTCACTCCAGTTTTGAGAACGCTTAAAGATTTTTTTACGTCAGCAATCCCAGCTTCTATTTCTGCTATGCGGTTCTCGTGCTGCTGCACCTGATTCTCCACCACTTGAATTTTCTTACCAAATGTTGCATGCAGGTCTTTCATCAGAAGAGTCTGCTCCTCTTGGCGACGGATCTGCTCTTCTTTGTCCTGTCGCAGTTGTTCCTCCAGTCGACGGGCCTGCTCCTCCTGGCGTCGGGCCTGCTCCTGAAGCATTGCCATTAGTGCAGCAAAGTCCGTTGCAGACGGAGCAGCCGTAGTCGAAGGGATTCCTGACATAGTGGCGGTGGTTGCCTCTGCAGTCGGCTGTTCTTCGGAGAGCACTGGTGGTGTAACTCCTCCCAACCTTCGTTGGTCGATGTCCTGTTGCCGCTGACTCCTCGTTCGGATGCCCTCAACGTCGTCCTTTGGTAGCACAGGCATTATTTATCCCCAATTCTGACACCAATTTGTTACGAGCTGAGGGTTCGGGATAAATAATGCAATATGGTTTCAGCAAACTGACACCTTTATTCACAGTTCTACAGTCACTTCACACTTCACTGAACACAACACTGACTGTTCGCACTTTACAGATCACTAATCACACACTTCACTGTATTTAACTATTCGCGCTTGGAGCACTTGGTCCAAAGGTAATCGCACTGTTTCTCGTTTCGAACTCAAAGTAAGACTGTCTCGTCGGCCCGGACCCGACCCTATTTATACCCAAAAGTCAAAGCTTCCGGAATATTCTATACTAGTCTAGATAGAAAAACAATAGGGGCCATAAATCACTCGTTAAACGTAAACAACTTTTGTATGCAATTCAATGGAAACTAACTACTACTTATACTGTGGTTGTTTACTAGTTGCCTGAGAACAAAAGGCGACCCTTTTTTTAACATTTTTTTGTGAAGTGTAGGTACATTCTTTGTTTAGTTTAACTTGTTTATCGACCTTGGATTACTCTAGATTGTTCGAGTTCTTGCGCCGTAACATTACTTTGTGTGCTACATCTAACCAGTGTTAGAAATTTAGAGAGATGAGGATTTCATCTTACTTACTTACTTTTTTTCTTATGACCTACTTTACTCAGAAGAGTAAAAAATGTAAAATGTTTATTTTCTGAGTTCTAATTAGCAATAAATATTTTTGAACTTCATCTAATCTTTCATTTCACTTCTGGATCTAGGTAAATTATACATGTTTGTACACCGCACAAAAAATAGGTAATTGTTATTTTTTGAAGCAATGATGGCTCAGTGGCATTGGCAATGGACTGCCGCAGGTCCATGGTTCGAATCCCGCCGCGGGATTGAGCTTCACCGCATGGTGGTAGGGCATTTTGCAAATGCCCGCCTGGCTACGACCACCCTCAAGTAGAAAATCTGTCGCCAAGCACCGAACGATGTGTTCCGGCAGCTGTCCCTGAGAGCCAGTAATTCTAGATTATATACTTGTTAACACCTTCGACCACACTACCTCTACCATCAGGTGAGATTGTAGTCAAAACCTTACCTATCAGCGATAAAAAAAAATAAGTCATTATAAAATTGTTTTATACTGGCCTATGATATTTTTGGTGAAACGCAGCAATGTCAAAAAAAATCTATTTCGAAAAGTGATATGCAGTTAACGAGACTTGAACTCGACCACTTCACATTGCAAATCCGCTTCTGTTACAATTGCGCTATTTGGTATTTACAATGCACATTCAATTTTGGTGTATAATTACTACAGTTTACCCATTTACATGTTTGTGTGTCATTACTTCACATATACATGAGATTGGTTTTAATTAACATTTACGTAAAAGTGTAGGTATCAATAGGTTTAATTATGTTTGATATGTGCTAAGAACAAGTTGGCAAACCCGCGAAATTACGTGAAATATATATATTTCTCAATAATTTAAGTAAAAAAAAAAAACATGATTATGCAGAAACAGCGCCATCA
This sequence comes from Plagodis pulveraria, assembly GCA_963890685.1. Lineage (NCBI taxonomy): Eukaryota > Metazoa > Arthropoda > Insecta > Lepidoptera > Geometridae > Plagodis > Plagodis pulveraria. The sequence continues at coordinate 24,944,476 of OY982967.1, forward strand.
CGCGGATGATTTTGCTTAGCGACACGTTACGTTTAACCTTGAATTTTAGTGGGTCCCGTAAATAGATCAATAAGAACGGTTTTTTTTTCATAAAATTGCTCTGACCTTTGGTACTGTACTGTTGTGAAATAACAATATTGAAATCATACTTTCGAACGGACTTAGTGCTGACATGAACAAGTTAATTCACACTTTTTTAGTATTAGAAGGAGATGCAAAAGAGGACTGTACAGAAGGAACCAAAATCGAACCTGAACGTAATGAAAAAATAAAGAACACAATGAATATATCTATAAGGAAAAGGGTTTTTGTTTCTACTGCGAAGAACAAGTTTCAAACTTTGCGGGTCATATAATAAGAAACCATGCTATGTAGACTAAAGTACAAAAAAATATATCATACCCCAAAAAAAGTATCAAAAGGAAGAAGTTAATAAATTCCTTGAAAAAAAAAAAAGAAAATTACATACTTAACTTTATTGGGATAGTAACCAATGCGGAGCGAACTTATATTTTCACAAGATGAATACTTGCCGTACTGTTTCAGTTTTGGTTATAACAAAAAATAGCAGTTATGGCGTTATAAAAAGACGTTTGATGAAAAACAAGAAGGTGGGCTAAGAAATTCCCAAGCTGAAGGTCAGAATTTTCTTTTGCAGCATTTGAAAATTGATATGCAGCAAAGAGAGCAAGTTTTTCCGAGAATGAGAGCAGTTAATATCTCTTTGGTGGCAAAAAAAGATCCTTTGATTTTTGAGTTTGGAGCAAAATATCTAAAAATACATCGCGAAAAACATTTTATGTCACATCAAGAAAAATGCGTGAATTAGCAAAATTATTGATCGAATTATGACAAATGGAACCAAGGATCTTAACTCTATTTGATGCTCTTCAGCTTCGTTACTATGATACAATCATTGAAGTTACAAAGACTGCAGCTTGTTATAGCATTGTAAAAAACAAATACGAATCCCGACATTAGCTATGAATATAGTTACATCCCTAAAGCAGTGTGCAAACATAACTATTTTATATGCACTAAAGAAATAGACGAATACTTCAGCGTTTCTTCAATTGCAAAATTGGTCTTGTTTGTAGTACAACGTAAGTGGTACTATAGATGTCGCTACATCCCAATACGATGGTTAAAGAACGATAGGAAAGATTTGAGTTATGACGTAATGTCATGTTAGCTCAATTGGTTAGAGCATACCCCGGCTCAAGGGGTGGATGGACGAGGGTTCGAATCCCGCACATGACTTAAATTTTTCCTATCGTATATTTGTGATTTTGTAATGTAATCCGCATAGCAGGCGTTATTGCAAACCTAAAAATATTAAAATTTGTACATAACTGCCAAAACCTAAGTCTATTGTGGGATTTCAGTTACATCTTGTTCTGGTTACATTGTAAGAGCAGTGCCTATAAAAAATTTACCAGGAGTTAAGTAACAATAATCATTTACATCGGAGGACATTTGTAGTAATGGCCTAGAATTGAGAATTGCCTCAATTTCAGTAAGAAGTGTATTTAGTTCTTCATAAGTTAACAAAGCTCTTTGTATTACTCTCTTAAGGAGATTTTTCATGCTACGGACACCAGCCTTCCAGAGTCCACCAAAGGTTGAGTAACTAGGTATGAAGTGGAATTTTATACCTCGCTCTGATGCAAAGCTATGAACTCTAGCTAGGTGGCTTTGTGAGGCTGCTTACATGGACAACTCAACCAATTGGCTCGTTGCGCATTTGAACGTACTAGCATTGTCGCAGTGGATTTCTGTGGGGATTCCCCTTCTCGAGATGAATCTTCTAAGACAAGCCAAGAATGTTGGTGTCGTTAAGTCTGATGCAAGTTCAAAATGTAAAGATATTGAAAAAAAACATACAAACACACAACTAATTGGCTCCTTGCGCATTTGAACGTACTAGCATTGTCGCAGTGGATTTCTGTGGGGATTCCCCTTCTCGAGATGAATCTTCTAAGACAAGCCAAGAATGTTGGTGTTGTTAAGTCTGATGCAAGTTAAACATGTAAAGATATTGAAAAAAACATACAAACACACATACCTATCCTTTCCCGACTACAAATTTTCTGACTCGTGACAGCTTCACTTCTACTGGCCCACAGAAATCCACTCCCACTTTCTCGAATAGGCGGCTAGTAGAGATAACTCGACTTTCTGGCAGGGAGCCCATTAGCTGCTTTGCCACAGTAGCTTTTTGCCTGAAACATGTAATACATTTGTGTGTTATTTTCTTCACTTCTAACTAGCCATTTACAATCCAATATCTTTGATTTAAATTTGCAAGTATAAGCTTTGATCCTGCATGTAGTGACTTAACATGTTTATATCGGATAAGCAAGCTAGTTATAAGAGAGCCTCTGGGTAGTATGCTGGGATGCTTTTGAGCACATGCTATATCGGCGTGATGGAGCCTACCACCAACGCGCGTAAGCCCTAAGTCGTCGACAAATGGATGCAGATTTGATAAATTGCCTCTTACATTGCTACCTTTTACATAGTGCATCAATTTCAGATGCAAAATGGATGCCTTGTTAGTTTTTTATAATAAGCTTCATTGATTGCTGAAGCTCAGAGCTACTAAGATAGTTAGTGTTTAACTTTTGCTTATTTTTGTTTAGATAATTTAAAAACCTCAAGATATATGCAAAAAGCCTGACGATTTTTTGAATATCAGAATAATTATATAAGGGTGTTATTCATATTAATTGCACATAACGGATATGAAAAAGATATGAAAATTAATTTAATGTGACAGAAAAGATAACAGATAGGAATTGTAAGGACTCGTACATAAAACGTATAAAAACATTGGATGCGCCGTCGTGTGGTTCCATAAGAATAAAAAATCTGACTCCATTTAGGTGGTGTTTATTATTAATATTACTTATGATGAAAATGAGTACAAAAATCGTACAAAAGTTGAGTGAAAAAAACATGGATCGATGAAAAGAAATTTTTGAACAGAGAGAATAGAGGGCGGTGTTGCACAGGGAAAAAAAAAGTTTTTGATGTTGAGTTACACTTAAATAAACTGTCAGTCCACAGATACACTGTCAAGCGCTATGATTTGATGCGCTGGAACATACTCGGGGCCCTTGGAAGCTTCAGATTCCAATGTAGTGTCATCTGCTGGTTCCAGAAGAGGACAGAGGTACTTCACCCCTCGTCGATAGGTACCAGATGTTGTCTTTACTTCTGCAACTCGACAAATGCCATCCTTGCCTGGAAAAATAGATGTGATTCTTCCCATTCTCCAATGCATAGGAGGAGTATTTTCTTCTTTCAGCAGCACCAAGTCTCCCACTTGTAAAGGCTTACTAGGGGTGCGCCATTTGTGCCTTTGTTGTAATTCAGTTATATATTCCACTTGCCAACGGTTCCAGAAGTGTTGACGAAGGAGCTCCAGCCGTCGGAAGCGATCCAATCTGGTCATGTTTTCATGCTGCAAGTCTGGTGAGGGTAGTGATGTTAATGGCCTTCCAATAAGGAAGTGCCCTGGGGTTAAGGTACTGAAATCATTGGGTGATGAAGATAAGGGACTAAGGGGCCTACTGTTAAGAATGGCTTCAATCTGAGTGAAGATAGTTGCTAACTCTTCAAATGTCAGGTGTGAGTTGGATAATATGCGCTTAATATTAAATTGCGCGGATTTAACTGCTGATTCATGTAAGGCTCCGAAGTGTGGAGAATAAGCAGGCTGAAAATAAAATTTAATACCCTCCCCAGAAGTATAGCTCATAATGTCATCAGAATGTGTAGTAATAAATTGTGACAATTCCTTTGCGGCGGCTACGAAATTTCGCCCATTGTCACAGAAAATCTCCCTGGGTTTACCTCTGCGAGAGATAAAACGACGCAAGGACAATATAAAGGCATCATTTGATAGTTCACTAACTGCCTCCAAGTGAACACTTTTATAACGAAATCATACATATATACACAAGTACCATTTACTGATTTTACAGCCTCTACCTTTCCTATCAGCAATAAAAAAGGGGCCAGCGAAATCAATGCTAACCGTAATAAATGGAAATCCAGGATTTACTCGCTGTTCTGGTAACATTGTCTTGCTGTAGTGCGAGCCAGATCTCTGCCAGCTATTGGCCAAACAAACTCCCTGATAGTTGACAATAGCAATTGGGGACCGGCATGAAGAAGTCGCAAATGTTCTTGTCGAAATAATAATTTGGTAAGCCTATGCTTAGAATGAAGCAGAATTGGATGTTGCTTCTCATATGAGTAGCAGGAATTCAACAAACGCCCACCAACCTTAAGAATATCTTCATGCAAGAATGGGCTCAATGAGATGATGTGACTTTTAGGGCTAAGTGATTTCGTTGAACGAAGAGCATCCAACTCCTTTTCAAATGTTTCCTTCTGCGATAGCTTTACCAAATGATTGAAGGAACTTGTGAGTTCATCCGGCTGCAAGACACCAGTGTGCTTCATAAAATGATGTTTACAATTATAAATGAACCGTAGTACATATGCTAATGATGCCGTTGCAAGAAAGATAACTTGGAATATTTTCCAAAATCTATTAAAGTTTGTTTTGTTGCCTCGCTACAAGTGGCTACAGCTGCCTTTATTTCTGGTAAATCGTCTATAGGACTTAAGTGGGTGTTCAAACTTGTAATGGGCCATTTAGGCTCAGGTTCCCGCAAAAACTCAGGTCCGTTCCACCATAAGTCATATTTATCTGTATTTATGTCATACATAGGACGTGTAGCCAAATCAGAAGATTTTGATTGATCAGATTTTGGCAAGTTGAGCTCCCAGCAAACAAGCACACAGCTCAAGTCTTGGAATAGTGGTTGGCTTAACAGGAGCGACTCTGCCCTTAGCATACAGAAGGTGAACTGTGACATTACCACTTTCATCAGTAGATCTAATATATAAGGTTGAGCAGAAGGCTACTTGTGAAGAGTCACATAAAATATGTGCCTCAGTATGCACAGACAACTTGCACTGAACGTGCCTTGGTATTTTTAATGTTTTCAAGTATTTTAAATTTTGTATGAATGAGTACCATGATTGTCTAATTTCTTCAGGCACTACTTCATCCCAGTCAAGACTTTCAAGCCATAATCTTTGAATTAAAATTTTAGGTATAATAGTTAGTAAGCTAAGTAGACCTAGTGGGTCAAATATTTTGCATGAATCTGATAATATTGATCTCTTAGTAGGAGATATGACTTTACTCTCATAATTGATTGGAAAGTGAATTATATCATCGTTAGGGTTCCATCCTACACCTAAAGTATGTGATGATGAGCTGATAGTCAAATCACATTGAGTGTTTTTTGGCTCAGCTAGAATAGTTGGTAAGTTAGAACGATATTTTCGTAAATTGAAACAACCAGACGATAAAACACTCACAACAGATTTTTTTATATTTATTAGTTCACTACTAGTATCACTTCCTGTCAACAGATCATCTACGAAAAAGTCATTCTGAATTATATCCTTTACCTTAGGGTCAGTGGCTTCCAGAGCCAACTGCCACAAGCACCGTGTACTTAAAAAACTTGAACTTGAATAACCATATGTAACTGTATGAAGTCTTAAAAATCGTAAAGGATCAGTAATATTCTGCGTCCATAAAATCATTTGTAAATTGCGATGACATTCTTGTACTTCTATTTGACGATACATTTTCTCTACATCACCAGATAAAACATAAGTGTATTGGCGAAATCTTAACAATATATTGAATAAACTGTCTTGTATATGTGGCCCTACCATTTGTAAGTCATTTATAGATAAGCCAGATGTAGTCCTTTGACTTCCATTGAAAACTACTCTCAAGCGTGTAGATTCACCTCTAGACTGCATGATGAGGAATTAAATATGAATCAACTGCGACTGAGTTTACTTGTGACAAATGTCCAAGATCTGAGTACTCTTGAATAAAATCAAAGTACAATTGTTTGAGATCTGGATTTTTTAATAAGCGCCTTTCTAAAGCTAAAAACTGTAATTTAGCTGAATGCAGTGAATCATCTAAACAGTCTGGTTCAACTTTAAATGGTAGCCTTACACAAAACCTACCTTTATCATTGCGATTTGTGTTTTTCACAAAATCAGCTTCACATTGAATTTCCTCATCAGTATGTTTACTAAAACTCTGTGGAATTTTTTCTATTCCCAAAACTTGTTGAGATTATCATTTAGAGCATCATTTGAGATGCACTCACTGTTGGATTGAATAGCTATGTGATTACAACTTATAGATTTATGAGTTGTTTTTTCATTTGTAAATATAGGCCCTGCCAATATCCAACCAAGCTTTGTTTTACGCACAACTGGTTGGTTTGGACCAAGATCAATTTGCTCAGCTTCAATAAGAGACCAGAATATATCAGCACCTATCAACATGTCAACTGGTGCAGATTTGTTGAATAATGGATCAGCCAGTTTGATATGTGATGGCAAATTGAAATGTGATGTATGTATTGATTTATTAGGTAAATTTCCTGATATTTCTGGAAGTACCAGACGCTTGACTTGTGTTTCGAAATTGCTACAATTTGATTTTAGTTTGACAACACAATGTTGTATTGTTTTAGATGTGTGTATATTACCTACACCGACAATATTAACTGCAGTTGGATGTGGAACCAATTGTAATTTAGTTTTAAAATGATCAGTGATTAAACAAGTTTGGCTACCACTGTCCAATAGTACTCTTGCTGTATGATGTTTGTTGGTTTTTGGATTATAAATTTCAACTAATGCAGTTGAGAGTAACACACTAATGTTTGCAGTGACTGACATAGTGACTAAGCTATCATTTGTTATCTGCTCTTCAGCAGTAGTTGTATGCACCTTGGATATGTTTGCAGCTGGAGAAGAATCCCTATGCAATAACGTATTGTGTCTACCTTTACACATAGAACAAGGACCAAACCTGCATTGCTGCGAAAAATGACCTTTACGTAGGCAGTTCATGCACAGCTTCAAGCGCATGGCCTCTGAAGATCTATCCTCTGCTGACTTAGCCAGGAATGAAGCACAATCGTAGATGCGATGACTCCCATTGCATACAACACACAAAGGCACTGAAGCATTTGCAGCTGAAATAACAAATGTTTTTTGTGTGACCTTTCAAGGTTGCGAAAGGATGATAGGGGTAGTTCACCCTTCAGGTTGGTTTGTTTATCAATTTTGTTGATACGAACAGATTCTAGTATATCAGCTCGAGACTTCAAAAAACTAAAAAAATCTTGTAGAGATGGACTTTTGCTAAAACCACCTTTATGTTCCTCCCATTTGAAATTGGTAGTATTGTCAAGCTTAGCAGAAGCTAAATGAATGACTAGAGTGTCCCAATGCTGAGTTGATTCACCAAGAGTGTTCAGAGCTCGTAAGTTTTTAGAGATGTGATCAATCACAAACCTTAGATCCTTTGCCGAGTCTCGAGATACAGGCTGAACATTAAATAAGGCATTTAAATGATTACTTATCAATTGTTTCTCATTGTTATATCTCTCGCAGAGGAGACGCCATGCCTCTTTATAATTTTCAGAGCTCACCTCCAAATTACTGATGACATTAGAAGCCTTTCCTTCAAGATATGATAATAGATAATGATATTTATGAATATCCTGAATGTTATTGTTGTTATGTACAAGTGATGAAAAGGTGTCTCTAAATTCAAACCATTTAAAATATGAACCTCCAAACTTATTAATTTGGATGGTAGGCAATTTAAAACTTATAGAATTATTATGATGACATTTTGTGCCTAAAGTACAATCTTCTAAATTTATGTTTCTATATTTACCTAAAAATGCTTGTGATTGAGCTATAAGCTTTGAAAAATCTACCTCAATCTCCTCTCTAATTTCTAGCTCACTGTCTAAATAAGCAGAGTTTAGTACCTCTATTTGTGTTTGTAAATCTTCAAAATTTTGTGATAATTCCTTAAAGCGATCTAGACGCTGTGATAAAGCAATTAAATCAATCTCAGCCAGTGTTTCAATTTTAGAGACATTATGCAAGTAATTTCTGTATTTAATAATACGCCCCTTGATAGAGCTACGCTTAACTTCAAGATCCTTTAACGTTGTAGTCATTGTCGGAACAGATATATTACCTAATGGTGATACGGGCTTCAAGCCTTGTGTTTGTGACATATTTGAACAACAACAATAAACAGTTTCAATTAAGTAAGTAAAATAAAGTTAGAATATGTATATCTGCTGTTCTCCACACCCCGAAGCCAACAATGATCGCCAGAGTCCAACAAAGAACAAATAGGATGCTCAAGCAATGCACTATTTGTTGCTATGATAACAGGAATGCAGAGACAAAGTGGGTGACATAATGCAACAAATGGTGTCCTACCACATTAAATGCACAATATTCCAATCTTTCAATTGAAGAAAAGAGGTAATTTAACTTGGTAAGTTTTGCACATTATGTGTCCTAGATTTTCAGAATCTAACTTGATATCTTATCATGACCATAAATTAAACAATATTAATGAATGGAAGCCTTAATGACAGCTTAAAACAGTGTGAACATCATATTATTTCATAATAAAGTTTGATGTTAGCTGCGGAGACTTTACATGGATATGGATGCACTGAGCATCATAGCACTGGATAATTAGTCTGCTTAACGCATAGCTGAGTATGTATGCTACTAAAGCAAAAATGTATGGATTTCAGAACCACTTAATATGCATTTTAGCAAAGAAGTTTAGTTGTTTAAGATTAGATATGCAGTTGAAATGCAATGCTGCACATAGAATTTACATTGTTTGACTAATATGGAGTTTAAATGCAATGAACTTATTGTATTCACCCAATGAAACAAATTATAAGGAATTGTTATGGATAGGAGGGGGCACTTCCCTTGTTAAGCGATGGCTGCGGCGCTGCTCCATGGCTTGCTGACCGGCCCGCTTCCAACAAGGCTGCTGTTCTTCCCTCAAAATGGATGGTGTTGTTAAGCTATAGCTGCGGCTTGGCTGACCGGCTGGCTCCAACAATGACGAATGAAATATGGATATTGGATTGTGTTTTCATTTATGTGACCACTTTCCCCGGCAACACGGCGTGGATGGCTTGACGCAGAGTGCGTATGTTACTTAATACTTTGTCAGAGATTCCAACTTCGCTTTTCCTTGTTACAATCCGTTCACGATGTAATGGCGATTGGCGCCGTGGTGTGTCCTGCGTGGCTGCGTTGAATCTCGTCGGTGTCGCCATAAAATGGATGCGCCGTCGTGTGGTTCCATAAGAATTAAAAATCTGACTCCATTTAGGTGGTGTTTATTATTAATGTTACTTATGATGAAAATGAGTACAAAAATCGTACAAAAGTTGAGTGAAAAAAACATGGATCGATGAAAAGAAATTTTTGAACAAAGAGAATAGAGGGCGGTGTTGCACAGGAAAAAAAAAAGTTTTTGATGTTGAGTTACACTTAAATAAACTGTCAGTCCACAGATACACTGTCAAGCGCTATGGTTTGATGCGCTGGAACAAACATAATAATGTTTATTTGGTTAACGGGTCTTGAGGTCATTCAATTTATCCAGATGTTTAGTAAAAATATATTATTTTGATGGACTTATATGCTTTATTACGATAATTTTTTGAAAGTATATTTGAGGAATCATATAATACTAATTAATATTCCAGTTTAAGACTTTATGGCTACGTCTTCTTACTTTATCCTTTTCTGGCGAAAGCAGATCTTTTAACTGCCGAATGAAGGACTCAGTTTATTGGAGAAGTTGGCGTTGATGGTAATGGAGGTTCAACGTTTTCTTTACTATCATCTCCATAATTTTGCTGACATGCCAATAACCATTTGTATCTATAAACTCTTTTAGAGAATCTATTTTATTTTACAATATATCTTTTTTCCTTTGGTTTTCTTTCATTATTCTGTAATATATCTGATTATATATTTTACAACTAGAGTTTTGTTTGGTTTTTCATTATGTTCTGTTTTTGTTTCTATTGTCTCTAAATTTTTCGCCTAATAGTTTTTTTGATCTCTGATAATTCAGATATCTCTATATAGTCTCTTCTGTTTTCTCAGCATCTTATTTCTTTTCTTAATTCCATTTAATAGGATTATTTTTCTTTAAATGATCTCTATACCTATCTTTTTTGTCACTCCTGGTATCAAAGGCATTTTACCTAAAACAGAAGTTTATCAATTCCGCTCTACACAACAATATATCTAAAAATGTAAAATATCCATTATGTAATTTTACTTTATAATTAAAAGTTGGTATTACTCTGAACATTATCGATTAAAGTTGTTATTATTTAAAATATTTTTTATCCGACTTTAAAGAGAAAATTAAATAGTATTTTGATACGGGTGCATGTGGCATTAGATATTCCTGTAGATTTTGAGTTTATTAAAACTGCATTTATTAAAAAAATATGGCACATTTTGTTAAGTACATCCACCTTTGAAAATATTGTTCTATTTCGTTCTCAGTATCATTAGAAACAAATAACGAATTTTGAAGTTTCAAGAAAGTTGACATAAGCTTTTTCTAATGTTTCTTCGTGATTATTTATTAAATAACTCCTTCCATTTCTTAGAGTTAATATCATAACACCTTATGTATGCAGCTTTACCTTTTCATATCTGATACGTATCAGAGAAATGTAACGGAGAAATAACATATATGAACATTTAGCACGTGTCTAATCTAAAAAATGTTTTGTAGAACCGATGGTAATTAGTATTAACAAATTCCTTCTACCGATTGCACTTCTGCAACCACGATTCTTCTCTAATAATAATATAAAACCTGGAAGTTACTCTACTACGAATTCACATAGACCACGATAGCAAATATCACAAATAAATGTCGAATTATAAAGTTACGCACAAAATTTATCACACTTTAATACATAAACATACTGAAAAAGTACTTGGTTTTATACAAACACAAATAATTTTTTTCTAATATATTTTTAATGTTGTTATAGCAAAAATGAACATGATAATTTCCTTGTGAGTTTTTTTTCACAATTTTAAAATTTGAAATATTAAAATATCTTGTACTTTCGATTACTTTACTGACAAACTGTAGTTCTATAATACCATTCGGATTTATAAAATTCAGCTAATATTGAAGTGAAAAATCAAAAATAATCGAGCTGGACGCGGAAAGGGAAGCAAATGTAAAATTTTCGTGAACAACACCCATAAGTGTGTAAATACGTACTCAAGTGGGTTACAGTTTTGACGCGGCACGGCGCTGGAAACTGCTAAGCAAGTTTTTTTTTATTTCTAGCAGGTCACTAGGTACTGTGTTGTCTCTGTCATAGCAAACAAATGTGTACACACTGTTTTGCAGGAATTGGGGTCCATGCCACCATACCTCAGAGTTATGTAGCTCACTCGGCTTTACTCCCCTGCTAATGAGGTCAGCAGGATTGTCATGTGTGTTGACATAAGACCATCTCCAATTACCAGTATTTTGATGAATTGCTTTTACTCTGTTCGCCACATAGGCTAAAAACGTTGCTATTTCTGTATTTAACCATGCAAGTACTATTTTTGAATCACATAATACGAGGGCGGCACTGAAAATTTCGGAAATCAAGGAAGTGACACAACATTACTATTTAAAAATGTATTTATTGCTTTTCGAAGTATTCTCCGCGGAATTTGACACATTTTCCCATACGAAGGAACCAATCATTGAAGCAACCATTCCATTCGGAAGTTGGGGTATCCAAAATGGCCGTTTTGTAGGCGTCCCCAGCTTTTTCAGGTGATGAAAATCTCTGACCACGCAATTTATTCTTTATTTTAGGGTAAGTATAGAAATCATTAGGGTGTAGGTCGGGGCTGTACGGCGGATGGTCTGTTTTCTTGCTCTAAAAACTCTTTTGTTCTGTGCGCGGTGTGAGAACTCGCATTGTCGTGATGGAGGATGATGCGGCGGTTGCAGTTCTCTTTACGGAGTTCAGAAACGACCTGTGGCAAACAAATGCTAGCATACCATTCTGCATGAATCGTTCTTTGTCCCTCAAGAGGAATAGTCGCAACATGGCCGGTTTTGGAGACAAACGTGGCCACCATATTTTTTGCAACACTCCGTGAACGAACAATTTTTGTTGGCTTTAACTCATTTTCGAACACCCAAACTCGTGACTGGTTTTTTGTTTCGGGTTCGTACGCGTATATCCAGGATTCGTCACAAGATACGATGTTGTATACAGCATTTGAGGATCCTGCGTGGAATCTTTCGAGAGTTCTGACGCACCAAGTAACGCGAGCCGCATATCTAATTGTTCATGCAAGATTATTTGTATTTGACTCATGCCAATGTCTAAAGTTGCCTGAATTTCGCGGTATGCTTACGCACAGCATCAACGTTTTCTTGGGTTACTGCAGTTTTTGGACGACCTTGACGGGGATCATCACTGAGCTTGACACGTCCACGTTGAAATTCAGCAAACCAGCGATAAATTGTGGTTTTGGATGGGGCTTCATCGCCAAATGCAGAAGTTATCCGGTCACCACGCTGTTTTTGTGTTAAACCACTTTGAAAGTCATAATAAATCATTGCTCTTGAATTTTCTCGAGTCAATTCCATTTTCTCAACAACTAAACAAGTTTGACAAAACCTTGTGGCAAGACCGAGAACCTTTTTTTAAATAAATAAATGGTATTCGATTTTTAAAACCAAGGAGTTTTCAATTAAAACAGATTTTAATATGACAGAAACAGTGGAAATGTTTCATTCCCGATTCTTTTAGTGCAGCCCTCGTAAGTAAAAATTGTTTATATTGACTTTAAGTTTGGTCTTAGCTATTCATTTTGTCAGTAAAAGTGCAGCATTTAATTCAAGTCTAGGCAATGTGAGGCCTTTTTTTTTTACAGGATTGATCCTAGATTTAGCACAGAGTAATTGCGTTTTCGTCAAAATCTAATTCTAAATTCTAATTCGAAATATCTATGTTTCTATCTCTTAGGAGGATAGGTTCCATTACAGTTAGGTCAGCCGTAAATTGCAGCCACTCTTGCTGAACATTGGAAGGTAATATATCGTTCCAATTGATGTTTAGGAGCCAAAGCCTTTGCATAATGGCCTTTGCTGTGACCACAATGGGGCTAACAAACCCCATAGGGTCATAAAATCTACCTATGTAGTATAAAAAATATATTCGAACAAATTTAAAGTAAAACAACTTTTTAAACATTCCTGCGAAAGATGGTGTAATACATTCTTTTGATCATAAAGTTTATTTTTTAAATGTACTTTTTCAGCTATTACACATAGAGTGACTATCTGCCGAGGGATATTTTAAACCACCTCTGTCTTTTTTCAACTGCAAGCTCTGCTTAGAGCTGAAATACAATGCTGGCACTTTAATTGGCTGTCTTACTTCTTTACTACAAAATCAGCAATATATGTTATTACCTGCTTTGAAAACTCTGTGATTTGCGTTGGATCTGCAAGGTAATCATGATCCGGTGGCAAGACAGGGCTACTTAATTCATATGTCACTGTTATTAGGTCGTGGCGGTCTGAGGTGATATTTATAGCATTTTCTGGCTTAGTATATGTCAAAATTGAAATATCAGTTAGGCGTACAGTATTTCCTGTAGCAATATGCTTTAATTCTCCGTGAAATAAAATCATTTTAAACGGTGATTGAAATTGTCTGGCTGAGGGATTATTATTAAATCCGCCTTTAGCCCTGATCGCGCTAAAAAATATTCAAGATGATCTTGACTTAATTTATAACTGCAAAAAATCTATAGATTTTTCTTTAACATGTTGTTAATTCAAAAATATCAAACTTTTGATACAGATCAAAAATCCTAGGAAACCTGTTTTTCTGCTGGAGTTTAAAATACATACGTTCCCTAATTTTAGAGATTTTAAATATCTGTATGCACTATTCATATATGGCTTATGGTCTGTGAAATTTTCTTCTAAAAGCGGCTTCTTGTAAAATCATACCTGCCATATAGCCCAATGCAACTCCAACAATGCGACTGAAAACTTGTGTACAATGTTTAACCCGCATTTTGGGTTATAAGTTTTGGCATCACATGGTGGGCTGTTAATTTATTCACTAGTCTTACCCCTTTGTACCCTGATGCACGTTGATATAGGTCAACTATATGATCCCATTTTGGCAACACATTCCTTGCCTTCCATAGTATTTTTTAAAGTTTTTGTTAATAAATTATTTTTGACACCTTTAATCAGATGGGGTGGATCATAAATGGGAAATATTTTTCTATCGTTGATTTCAAAAACTCCACCTTGCCATTGTTGATTTTCTTTTAAATATGTTTCTTTAGTGTCAGTCAATGAGGAGTTTATTGCTGCTAAATTTGTTGCTCCTTGGTCACACACTGTTGCAACTACTCTCAGTTTAGTGTTTTCTACTAGATGCTTTAGAGTCGGATAAAGAAAATTTCCGCCACTGTCTTGCGCACAAAACACTTGTTGCCAGAAAACTTCAGGATCTTCTTCACTGGAATCAAAAAGATTATCATTCATTCTCAAATGGCGCCACTCATTGTCTAATCTTTGTAAATTTTCTTGTTGTATTATGTTTGGGAAAACCTGTGCAATGTGACTCAATGCGCTTAATTACAGGCGTTTAATTACAATCGGGTCAAGAAAATCTAAGCTCTTTGTGATTTGGTTGCTAAAATTGTAACGGGCCTTTATTTGCTTTGCACCTTCAATATCTATTGTATTGTATCGTATTGTATCTATTTAAAGAAATGCAAAGACTTCTCCAGCAATTTTTTCTGCATTTACTTATTGTACCTTTTTTTTTTTTATAAATACGATTAAATTTGGTTGAGCCCTATATTTTGCTAAAGCTTCTTGAGACTTTTTAACAGCTTCGGTGCTTTCCATATTCAACCAGGAAGCTGGTGCTCTCTTTAGGCTTGTGCTACCTTTTTTAATAATATTTATAATATTTTTTAATAATTTAATAATATAAATTATTTTTAATTCATTTAATAATTCACAGAACTAATCATATGAACCTAAAGGATCATTGTAATCAAATTTATAGTTTTCAAACATGTTTTCAGATTCTGATCTATATTTTGTCCAATCTGTCTTATTATAATTATATTTATGTTCATCATTGTTTAATTGACATCTTATATCAATCTTATGTTTCCTCTAATTTTGTTTGCAGGAGGGCAGTAAACACACAGGATTACTAACGGACCTAACTCTGTTTTTTTTTTAATGCTTTATAGATTAGCCATTGACCACTATGTCACCTGATGGTAAGTGATGATGTGGTCGATGTTGTTCAGGCTAACCTAGAAGTACTGGCTCTCAAGGACAGCTGCCGGAACACACCGTAGGTGCTTGGCGACAGATTTTCTACTTGAGGGTAGTAGCTAGCCAGGCGGGCATTCGCAAAATGCCCTACCACCATGCAAATATGTATGTATTTACCGAAATAGCAATGTTTTGGATATATCTATAATTTTAAATTTAATGTTATCTCTTATCAAGATTCCTACACCACCATGATTATTTTTAGCATTTTTCCGACATATTGGTAACTAGATATTTTTAAATAAGGAGAAGTATCTTTGAGCCATGTTTCATTAAGTAAACAAATGTCAATATTATTGTTTAATAAAGATGTTATTAAAAGTGTTTTTTTATTATTAACACTCTGTATATTATGTTGAGCAATACGAAATTACTCATTATGAATAGCAGATCTTTAAAAAATCTCTTTAATGTGTGCAACTGTTTTGACTGAGTTAGAGTTTCCCAAATTAACTAGAGTTTTGACTATTACATCTATAAATTTATCTTCTTTTGGTAACTCGGTAATCAAATTATTTATATTGCCAGGTTGGGCTTTTTGAACACGTGTGTTGACCCTGATCGGACGTTGTACTACTTTAGATACTCTTTGAGCTGCAGGCTCTGGGTCTAAATATTGTGGTAAAGCTGGGAATGTTTCAGTGTCTGAGCTGGTTATGTCGGCATATGACTTTTTGTTATTTATTATTTTGTTTTTTTTTATACTACACTCACTGGATATTGCTAAGTGAGCACCACCACAGTTAGTGCACATTAATACTTCTGAGGTGCATTCTTTGTATTTATGTTCTCCTGAGCAGAGAGAACACACCTGTTAATTTCTACATATTTTTGCTGCATGATTTAATTTCATGCAACGAAAAGATTGAATGATTGGAGGAACATATTGGAAAACTTTGTACCGCCAATTGTCTAGATAAATGTATTGTGGTAAATTAGTACCTATAAATGTGACACTTATGGTGTTGAGAGCTACAACCTCTTCGCCTTTTTTTTATTTTGAATCGTCTAACTGTCACTATCTCTTGTTCACATGTAAGTTTGTTATAGAGCTCTTCATTACTTGATTCTTTGGGTATATATCGAACTATTTCTTCGCCGCTGCCGATTGTTTGAAGACAAGCATAATTTTGTTTGTATTAATTCTCCTCTGTTCATGAATCCCTTTAATAGACTTAAACATTTTGGATATGGTCAATGGGTTTTTGTTCCCTGTTTTGTCCTCCTGTTTAATTCCTTCAACAAACACAGAGAATTCTGTACACAAGCTATTGTTCGGATAGTTGCGCCTGTATCCTGGTTTAACAAAGTTATTGTACTTATATACATTGCTCTCACTCGGCGTGTCAATTTTCCTCTTCTTACGGTTCTTAGCTGCAACCGTGGTGAAGTTATTATCTTCTCCATCACTCTCACTCTCCATAATAGAAGCTTTTAGCTAAATTAATTCAATTAAATTTAAAATTGTTGAAAAAACCGCGCTTCCTAAGTTCTCGCCAAACCGGAAGTCCTTTCCCTTTTTTTTGCATATATTTCTACTATATGCATTTTGTTACTGGTTAAAATTATAAGCAAAATAGGATTATTCAAAACCAATAAACTAAATAAAAAAAACCTATGATGATTACTATATTTAAGGGTGAACTGGCCGGCCCGTTTCTCAAACAAACGTCGTAGGGTGATCACTCCCTTATTTGAGGATTTAGGTCCAAAATAAAGCTAAATACCGATTGATCTCGTCATTATCTAGGCTTGTATGATGCCGAAATTGTAATAAAATAATTAACTTGAAAATTATGAGCCTCGAGACATTTTCATATGAAGTTTTTGAGGCTCATAATTTACAACATAATTATCTTTTAAACATTTTGGCATCATACAAGCCTAGATAATGACTTAAAATCTCAAATAAGGGAGTGATCACCCTACGACGTTTGTATGGAAAAGTGACCGGCCAGTTCAACCTTAATATCAAACCAGCTTTCAAAAATATTTTGCTTTTTGTCAGCTACTTTAGTGTGAAACCACTACATTTTTATTAGTGGCAAGTGAAAATATCATATATATAGGCATTAGTTGCCATACATAAATCTTTGCCTAATTCGAAAGTATTAAAATAGCACAGCATGGTTATCATCGCGTATTTAAAAGTTAGAATGGATATTTACGACGATTGTTACCTATTACAGCTGTTCCAAAACATGCCTACGCGAGCAATGACGAGCGCGGTTAGGCGATTGATAAATTTGTTGATATAATCTCACCCGCTTGTTTACACTGAGCTAAATAACTAGGTATCAGTTTGCTTACATCATTATTATATCATCTGATCAGTGTCTCACATTAAGAAGTTAAGGGTTTTCACTTCATCAAACGCTCAAACGAATTTCATTTCACTGTTGACACAGTTTTTACTGACATAAATAGGTCGTTAACACGTCACATAGTCCGTAAACGTTCCATCCCAATTGATATACCGCGGTAGGTACAACGTCGTATTCTCTAGATGAAGTATCATCAAGGCGGTTTCAAATCGCGGCATGCCATAAAGAGAAACAAATTACTTTATTAACGACCCATCATCGCGCGTGCGGTCCATGACTGAAATCTGAACTTTCGGCTTTTTCTTTCGGAAGGATCAAGGTCTAAGGCGGCACATGCGGTGCTTGTGACAAGAGCATAGAACATATACTACGTACAAGTTGTACTCCTGACACGAGCGAGATGACTTCTGATAATTCCCGAACGCACAAAGTAAATAATAATCGGTATGAACGAATAGTGCGGACGCGATTTGACGTGTTATGTTTATGAATGCCACATATCAATGACTAATGTTAATTAACTGAAGATTACTGAAGACAAAAAGAATTTCTGTTTTTGCAAAAATGTTTAATTTTGACATTTTTGGCGACAGATTTTCTACTTGAGGGTGGTCGCTAGCCAGGCGAGCAATGGTGGAAGGGCTTTCACAAAATGTCCTTCCACCATGCGGTGAAGCACAAGCCCGCGGCGCTATTCAAACCGTGGACCTACTGCGCGGCAGTCCATAGTCAATGCCACTAAGCCATCACTGGTTTTTTAGTCATTTTGGTAGGTAGGTATACTGACAAAACTTCATACATCGCATTCGCCCCAAACCTTATCTACCCGAAAAAGGTATTTTCAATATTCAGAATGTTGGCCACCTTAACGACAACCCGTGGACGACCTGTAGCTCCACGCCCTGCCGGCCCTCGCACACGCACTAAGCGGTACTTGTCTTTGTTTAAATGGTAACCACGTTGGTGGCACGCCACATTTTGACCCGTATCGCGCCGTGGAGGAGCGGTACGTTCAAAAGTCAGCAATAGGCCTGAATCTATTTTTCCTCTTACTATTCCGGGGCCGATAAGAGGCTTCCCATTGTTTTATTTTTTTACGAGTGGTGATGTGCGCGTGAGAACTTTGAACTTTGGACTCAACTTTAGAGTAAGTTTATTTAGCTTAACTTAGGTAAGAAATCTACTCAATGTGAAATCGGTTTCTTAGTAACTTAGTTAACTTCTGTGTGCCGGCGGAACCATTGTATGTAGCCAACACTTCTTTTCTTTACTCCACCCGCTCACGCCGACCTCAAGTGACACTCACCATGATAGGTAGGTGAAGCAGGGAACAGCTGTCAGTACGGTCCTTAATCCAATAGTACTTTAGGAAACTGGCTCTGCATATCCGAGCACTTTAAATATAAATAACTATAACAATTTGTTCGTACCCGTGCTGCGATACCGTTACAACTTCCATAGCGACCCGCCAACCTGGAGGTCGCCTGCACCATCAAAATCGGTAGGTACATCGCTGACAACTAACAACCATCCTCTTTCCCCCATCTTAACCCCTTTTTGTTTCAACACGGTAGGACAGTTAATTATTAACGTATGTTAGTGACAGTCTGCTAAATTAAAATTTAAAAAATTAACTTTTTAGGGTTCCGTGGTACCTACAAGGAACCCTTATAGTTTCATCATGTTCGTCTGTCTGTCCGTCTGTCCGAGGATTTGCTAAGTGACAGTTTGTACAAGAAAGCTGCAATTTTGTACGGGTATGTAAAGTTACCACGCCGACAAAGTGGTAAAATAAAATTTTGAAAAATATTTTTTTTAGGGTAGCTCCCATACAAATGGTGTGGGTATGAATTTATTTTACCTCGTCTATCCCATCGAATGGGGTATCATTGAATAGGTATTTTCAACAGGTAGCCAACAGTGGTAAAGGTTTGCAATATTTCCAACTAACATTTGACGTTGGGCCAACAATCCCTACGGTAGGTTTAATAACGATAAAATCACATACGAAGGCCCAATAGATGACCAACTGTGATAAACATTCGCAATATTTCCAATTAACATTTAACGTTGGGCCAACAGGTAGCCAACGGTTCTAAATATTCGCAATATTTCCAATTTAACATTTGACGTTGGGCAAACAATCCCTACGGTAGGTTACATACGAAGGCCCAATATATGACCAACTGTGATAAACATTCGCATAATTTCCAACTAACATTTGACGTTGGGCCAACAATCGTCACGGTAGGTTTTTCAACTAAGAATTCCCTTACAAACGCCCAAAAGTGTAAATATTCACAATATATCCAATTTAACATTTGACGTTGGGCCAACAATCCCTACGGTAGGTTTAATAACGATAAAATCACATACGAAGGCCCAATAGATGATCAACTGTGATAAACATTCTCATCATTTTTTACGAACATCTTAACCCGGGTCCGCAGCGCAAACTTTCTAACAAAACATGTTATCAAAATAGTCAGTCAGCGCCTATTTTTGTTTCATTTCAAAAATGAGTTCCGACAAAGAAGACGTGGTTGCTGTTCTAGCAATCGTAGATTTAGTTCTCCAAAGAAGAAACAGGAATAGATTCCGGGTCTGACCCTACCTGCAATATTATCAACAATGTATTAAATCAATCAACCATATTATCAATCGTTCAACATTTATCAAGAACTAAAAATTGATGAAAGGTTCGGTATAAAAAAAATCTTTTGTTATTTTTAGAAATTGCTTGTTTGCTATTTTCGACAGGGCAGGGCATCCAGCTTTTTATGTTTATTTTTATCATCTACCTATGTAACATCCCAACCCAAAGCACCGGTCTTTCCGTTATGAGTTGATAAAAAAACAAAGTATTTTCTTTATTCCACTCCACCACAAACAAACAACCAACACAGAATTGTCACAAACTTTGACCGATACATCTTCCTTTTCTGGTCGCTAAATGCGTAACTTCCCCTCCCCGCAGGCGAACGCGTTATCCATTCGAAGCGGCAAACATTTGTATTTCTGTGTTTTTGCTAACAAAACTTTTAAGCCACGCCCTAATCGGTTTTTAAAACATGTTATTATGTTTACAAACAAGAAAACAAGGCGTAGTGGACCCGGCTTTACGTTGGGCCAACAATCTTCACGGTAGATTTTTCAACTAAGAATTTCCTTACAAAGGCCCAACAGCCAGTCAACTGTGGTAAAGATTCGCAATATTTCCAACTAACATTTAACGTTGGGCCAACAATCCCTACGGTAGATTTAGCAACTAAGAATTCCTTACTTTGTACTTAAGTAATTAGTAAATCGATCGCCATGCGTTATTCTCGCAAAAACTCGAAAATTTCAATGAAATTCGACCGATTTTGATGATTTTTGTACCTATGTGTTGAGTGGTTTAAATGTAGGTATTTGCGAGACCGAAGGGCGAGCTTAGGTACTGCCAAGCCTCGGTACCGCGTACAAAGTCGCGGGCATCTTCTAATCGAAAATAAGAAAAATGTAGCTGGAATCAAACTTGCTTTCCCAAACCTGCCAACCACTGAGCGTAGAAAAGCTCGCCCGGTACCTATGCGGCGGCGGCGCGGCGTTTGACAAACGAAGCCGAAAGGCAAATCGCTCGCCTTTCGGCATTAGTCCATAGCAAGCAGTGTTGCCACTTTTGCCACTATATGAGTAGATTTAGCCATCTTTATAATTAATATTTTAATAATTAATTTATATTAACTTTATAATATCGTTGATCAAATTTAATAGCTTGTTTTGTGCATTCCATAAACAATCTTACTACCTATTCGACAGCAAAAATATTAAAGAATAATTATGCAAAAGAAGTTATTAATATCTCTTAAAAAAACATTGTAACAGCAAATTAGTAATTTGGGTAGAAAAATAAATATGAATACGAAATAACTATTCGGGTGTTTTTTTTTTTTTATGTGAATAATCTAAAGCGGCGCGGCGGGTCATACCGCCCTAAAAAGGAGTTACTAAATATTATTAATTATTCAGTTAGACACCACCCTCAGAGCTGTCAATGGTGTGAAAATTAAAAAAAAATAGTGGTGCATGCTCAGAGAAAATAATTATTTAAGTTATAGAGTGCGCCTACTCGGGTGCGAACAGTAAGCACAGGATCAGTAGCCCAAGCACAAACATTTCGATAGTCCGTAACGTTATCGTATCGAGTTCACCGCCCGTTTACGCAGGAGGCAATGGTTGACAGTACGCCGCATCGTTTGCTGGCTAACGTGAACTCGATAGGATTACAAAAGTGACGTCATCCAGCGTAAATCACAACAATCATACCTTTTTTCTAAGACCTAACAACTCATTCGAAAAGAGGTTTTAAGTCTTATTTTGCCGATAAAAGTTCCTCTCACTGAGCAAGTAATATTAAGAGTTGGCACGGACCTTGTTGCTTTGAAACTCAGATTTGAAGTTATTTTATACCAACCATTACAAATGAAAACTACATTTCCAACACAATAATAGTGACATTTGTGAGTGTTGTACTACTGATTCCCTAAAATCGATTAGTTACAATGAAATCGATTCCATTATAATCGATATAGGAAAAATGGTAAGAAGGTTAGGTTTATAAAATATATGTTAAGGAAATATAAAATAAAACAAATATTTCACACAGATTTATTAATTTATTCAAAATCATCAAAATATTTTATCGTGCGATATATCTTCGCTAGTGTCGAAAACCGTATTATTGGGGTATGTATACATAGTTCCAAAGTAATTTGTGTACTAGAACATCTTTACAATACATATTTTTCATTGTATATAACAGTTTTCAATATATAATACTTATTTTCTAACTGTCGTATATGTAAAAGTAAAAAATACTGCACGTAAGTTGCACTAGTAAACTTGTCATCAACTGTTAACAATTATTATTATTTGTAGTTCAATCATAAAATGTAGTATTTCTGACGCACCTTTTTTAATTATACATAGACTGTTGACTTTTAAAAACTTTTTTGGTGTAGGTAGTTGAATTATTTAGATATTTAATTTAATCTTGCAGCTGATCTATTTCATTTGTATTGCAAGAAGCTTCTTCTGCACTGATTTGTTTTATTTATTGATTCAATTAATATTTTTCTGCGTAACATATGCATATCTGAAATTACAAAAATAGTTTATTTAACTGCACTCGAAAGTTGGTTAATTTTAAAATCAAACAATGTAGAGTATAGTATTATAAGTATTTAAATAATTGGGATTGTATGTTGATACACATGTTGATTTTTATATAGTATTGAGGTGACATAGTACCTTAAATTCCATGCCATAGCTCTATCGATTCAGCATTTACTTTGAAAGTATATAAGCGACGGAGTTTTGTTTAAATGAACTGAAAAAAAACAACTCAGATTATTATCACAAGCATAGATATGACGTTATTTACGCTATTTATTATTAATTGTATAATATTTAGGTCTATTTACATATGTTAGATAATAAATATTGCTCTAGCCGTTCAGTTAGCAAGTACTGTGCCAGTTATGTAGAGAAAAATTGATAATACCTGGTGTTTCAAAATGCTTTTGAGCTAAAGATGTAAATAACAGTCCCTAAAATACACATGTTAGGTTTCGTGGCATAATAAAACATTCCTCGTGATGGTTTATGATCACCAGCATCGAATATGATATTTCCTAACCTATTGACACTATGAAAAAGTATATGTACCCATACCACTGACATTATAAAAAATCGATACTACAAAGGTATCGATACTTTCCTTGAGCAACACTAAACTTACTTTACGTTACGTAAATATTTGTAATTTATATACAAATATATGTAAGTACAGCAATTCGCATGATAACACATACCTACTTAAATTACAATAAAAGCAAGCGATCATTAGCTCTGAAACAATAATGTAATTTCAATGACATATTTTCATCAACTCACCGGTTCTGGATCTCATGGAAATCTATTGTTTAAACATTTTTATTTGTGTTTCGACACCACAGACTTCGCATTTTCTTTGCGATTTCCATATTGTATTGATGTTCACTATGAAATATTAAAATTTTTGAATAAAATGTATTTGAGATGATATATTTACTAAGTGCCATGACATACATTATGACATAGAGAAATGTAATATACCGGAAACAATATGATTAGTCTATAGCCATGACAGTCCAGTTGAGTTGTCAAGGTGACAATGACTCGTATCGTATTTGGTAATTTTGGACAGAAATCGGTACACCTGCAATACTTTACCTTATTTTAAGGTTGGTGACGCTGGACTGGTTCCTCTATGATTGATATTCGTCAAATTTAGCTTTTTATTTGGTGAAAACCGAACATATTTTTTTCCGGTATGTTACTTTTCTCTATGCGTTACTTGCTCAGTGAACCAAATTTTATTGTAACATCATTAGAGGTATTTAAAATAAAACATTATATATAAATTATGCGCTATAAATTCTCAAGCCAAGAATCTACGCCACTTATAATTTACTATATGAATTACAAACAGCTACTATTACACCTTTAAACAGAGGGAGGAGTTTCAAGAAACCCTGAAGGGCTGCCAGCCGGCGTGTAGTGTATTTTGCGCTTAATTTTATGGTGTTTCAGCAGAAAAATATGACGGTTTTACAATACAATAAAACCGATATTATGTGCCGAAAGGAAAACATACAGCATTGCTGTGAAGAAGCAGTCGTATACTTATCTTGTAATCTGTGGTCGTCTACATCACCTGTTGTACCATAGACAATTTAGTTCGCCTGTCTGCCACTACGTGGCGCTAGCAAGGGCGCCGGAACCGACGCCATCTTCTACAAAGTTCATAGTCTTCGCCAGGAAGTACTTTCCGCAATGCTGTATGTTTTCCTTTCGGCACATAATATCGGTTTTATTGT
Source organism: Plagodis pulveraria (assembly GCA_963890685.1). Lineage (NCBI taxonomy): Eukaryota > Metazoa > Arthropoda > Insecta > Lepidoptera > Geometridae > Plagodis > Plagodis pulveraria. The sequence continues at coordinate 24,969,051 of OY982967.1, forward strand.
ATTGTAAAACCGTCATATTAATGTGCCTTCCGGAAAACATACAGCATTGCTGTGAAGACGTGTTTGTTATCTGCTGGTGAAGTAAGGTTTCTATTATTATAAAGCACAACGCTATGATGAGTTTTAAATCAATACTTTTTAATGAAAAGTTATTTTTTAATAATAATAATAATAATAAGTTTATTTCCAAAAACATACCAAAACCTATAGTAAGGATTAATAATATAATATAATGTTTACATTTAGTTGTTATAAGTAAAATACAAGTTTGGTATTCACTAATTAGTCCGCAGAACCTACACTAAGAATTAACTTGTGTTGTAAGTATCTGCTTATTGTAAGTATGCTTAATTACTAATATGTACAAACATTACATGTAACTAATCAATCTATTTGACATATAATTTATGTTTAGTATGGATTTGATTCTAATTAAGAATTATCAAATATCATATAATATAGGTACATACTATACTGAAAGTACTAGCATTAATTACGATTTTATCTTATAAGTTATATCAGGATGGAGTAAATGTGTTAAAAAAGGTGTTAAGACCTTCTCTAGGAATTTCTATCTCACGACAGTAATGATTGAAAAAAGTGTTGGATAATTTCCAATTTCCGCAAGACAGGATATCATCAATCGGTTGATTATCTAGCCACCGTAGAGAAGCCACTGCTGACCTGCAGCTTCCCGGAGATGCACTGATACCACTGTCCTTGAGAACTGTACGTATCCAATTCCCAATTACAGTGCGTGAGGCTGCTTTAATACTACCACATACCGTAATGAAAAGATTATTTAAATAGTTTTTGTTTTCAGATCTTCTAGGTTGCATTTTTTCTATTAAGGATCTAATTAGTGTGACTGGACATATGTTTATGTCTTGATGTTTCGATAGTTTCCAAGCAGATTGACGGCGATTGTGAGTGTCGGTTTTAGATCCAAAGACGGGCACTAAAAAAATGTTATCACCATTGTCGTAGAAACTATCTGATGAGATCCTTAAAAGCGTCAAATCGTGAACTCTGCGGCCCGAAGCCAACAAAAGAACAGTAGCTGTCCTTCGAGCTAATTCGAATAAAGTGGCTGGGTTAGATGATAGCCAATTTAGTACGATTCTGGGATCCCATGTAACTGAAGATTTTAACGCTTTAGGTTTAGCCATTCCAATTGCTTTGAGAACGTGTTTGATTATGAAGTTTGAAAAAGCTAGTTGTTCTACATGAGGCCCACAAAATGTCATAACAGCCGATTTGTGCACCAGAATAGTACTGTACGATAGATTTTCGTTCAATAATAGATGTATAAGAAATCTGGCTACATCAGTGGACTGAGGAGTTTTCGGGTTCACCACGGCACTGGAACACCACGATAACCAACGTTTTATAGCTGGAAGGTATGTCGTGAGTGTGGATTGTCGCCAACTGTTTCGCAATATATCTTTTTCCCGTATAGACCAATCTTTTATTTGTTCTCCCCACCCCCAATTTTCCAGATTTTCAGGGTTAATGTCTGCACTTGTGGAGGTGGTTGTGATGTTGTGACATCTATCAGGGTTTCTGACAGGTTCTGGAGCTCGTGAGGGACATCCAGTGCCCTCGATTTCAGGTCTTGTAGCCAGAAGGCTTGGGGCCATTCTGGAGCCACTATCAAGTAAGTTCCCTTGGCCCTGTTCAGATGTGTTAACACTCTGGGTATTAAGCTGGGAGGAGGAAACACCCAAGCTAGATCGTAATTCCAAGTTCTGCTGAAGGCATCTGTGTAACTTGCTGATCGATCTTTGCAGTCTATCGATACGTAGTTCCGCACTACAGCAGTCTTTCGTGACGCAAATAGATCTATTTCCGGTCGGCCCCATTTCTGGAAGACTTCCGCAGTTGCCTTGGGCATAAGATGCCATTCTGCAGGGTATTTCCCTCGAGATAACCTGTCCGCTATTATATTGTACCTGCCCGGGAGGTAATACGCTGACAGTGTTATGTTGAACTTGTCTGCAAGTTTCAGAAGTTTGAGTGTCAAATACAGCAACGTTAGCGATTTTGTCCCTCCTTCTTTCCGAATGTACGCTATCAAGGTTCGGTTGTCGGACTAGATTAGTACATGTGAGTCTACAAGCCTTTCCGAGTTCTTGTCGATTGCTGTGAACACTGCGTATAACTCTTTTTTGTTGCTGTGCCATCGTCTTTGATGGGCTGACCATACACCCGACATTGCTTTCCCATCGAGTTGGGCACCCCAACCCACATCCGAAGCGTCCGTCGCAAGAAAGTGAGACACAGGTTTCTTGTGTATCGGTAAGGAGAGTTGTGTAGCTCCGCGCCACCACATCATCTCCTGATACACGTTCTGAGGAATCAGTTGCACTTGACGGGGGTGCCTCTTGTCGAAATGTCGTAAGAAAATTTGGGAATTTCGGCAATGTAGTCTGCCACGGGGGATGACAAAGTTTGCGAAATTCAACTGCCCCAGTAATGTTTGCAATTGCCTCAAATTCATGTGAGTTTTTTGTAAGTACAGATCTAGAGTTTCGTTGAGCCTGTTTATTTTCTTCGGTGGCAGAGCCATTTTGTTGTTGATCGTTTGCCACCGTATCCCTAGATATTCCAAGTCCTGTGTTGGTGTTAATGAGTCATTCCGTGAAAACTTGCACCGTGACTATGTGGACAAAGCGGACAATTTTTAAAATTATTTTTTTGGATTATATTATAATTCGGCGCAATGTTTCTTAAAGTTCTGGAAAAATGTGTATTTTACTTTGGAAAATGTTTTCTTTACTAGATATTGCAATTTTTATTAGGGTCCATGACTAAACTTTGTCCATTTAGTAACAATATCATTTTATTTATTTTACTCGAAGTACAAGCTTTATTAATTTAATTTAAAGCTTCACGTGTGAATTATATGTTATTCTACCTATACAAAAATAATATACTTACCTTTTGCAACGTTAATTTTGTTAAATTCATATGTTAAAACCATATAGTAACGTTTTGAATCAAAAGGACCACTTATTTCATTTTTAGTTACTTCAAAAACTTTTTAATGAAACCAAACTTGCATTGGATGTAAACATGCTTAGCAATATAATTATTTTATGAAATTATACTACAGTATAACAATATATTCAGTCATAATCGATGACGATAGTAGGACAAAAAATTGTGACCGTGACTAAATAGGAAATACTATCGTGACTATATAGACATTTAGGCAGTGTTCATAACAATGCACGGTAATGATATAAATCTTGAATATCGCTGGGTATGAATACCGCAGTTAAAATATGTTTCCAAATAAACAGATTGTGCACCTTTATTGTTGTAGTTAGTTCTATACAAACTTATATAAGTCATATACTTAGTCTAAAACTTTTTTTTTTTTTTTTAGAAATTGGCAAAGTATAGTAGTTTATATAAAGTAGTTTATGAACATTATAGGGAATATTTCAGGGTTGTCTCCATAGGGATATAAAACAATGTATATTATGAAAATTTAATCAAGTCTTTATTCGTTTTATTTTGTTGCATGTTACAGAGATTGAGCTTCACAATAATAATTGTATAGTCCGGTCAATTTAGACATTCGAAGTTACATAAAGTCCCAACAAGCTGAAAATCAGTGAAATTGTTCAAAACATAATTATAAACAATGTCTAGAAGTTCCCCATCATTCCCGTGTATGGATTTTTTTTAATGCAAGGTCAAAGGTAAAAAAAATGAGTTTTTCGTGATTTTCAGCAAAACGGTAAGTTTTATCATAAAAGTACCTCAGACAAAAATTGTAGATCATAAAATTATCTATAAAAAATGTATCAATACCTTTTTTCTTACGAGTCACCGTTTCTGAGATATAACGATTCAAAAAGTTATAAAAGTTGCTAAGTACACTACCTCATAGGTGGCGTGGAAACGTGTGCATATTATGACGATAACAACTTGACTGTATAACTTTTTGAATCGTTAAATGTCAGAAACGGTGGCTCGTAAGAAAAAAAGTATTGAGACATTTTTTATAGATAATTTTATGATCTACAATTTTTGTCTAAGGTACTTTTATGATAAAATTTACCGTTTTGCTGAAAATCGCGAAAAACTCATTTTTTGACCTTTGACCTTGAATAAAAAAAAAAACATACACGGGAATGATGGGGAACTTCTAGACATTGTTTATAATTATGTTTTAAACAATTTCACTGATTTTCAGCTTGTTGGGACTTTATGTAACTTCACTCTCATTTTTTGATCTAAATTGACCGGACTATGTAGTTAGTTCTAGGATCAACAATTATCGCTGGGCTTCTTTTTCTTAATAGACTGCTTCAAACACAAGCGAGGTCTTATGCGTAATTTATTAGTTTTATTAGAAAATGTCTCTTCTATTTCTTCCTCGCTGCTACTTAAAGTGCCATACACATTTATATTAGTATTGACTTGTGTTGACGGTGGCTCGCTACGATTTCTCGCAGTTGATAATATGTCACAATTTTTGTCTATTTCAAGTAGATTCAATGTACCCATATTTTTTAAACCATAAAATGGTGCATTCTGTTTAGTAAATTTTACATCTGATAGAACAGTTACCTTTATACTTTTGTTAGAGTTTTGTGTTTTTGACTTTGGTGATACATCTATTATACTTTCGGTAATACTATTTTCTTTGTTGCATTTTAAGTCCGATAAAAGTGTCACGTTTGTCAGTTTGACGGAACGCTTAACTTGTGTCTCTTTTTTCCTCACTGTTTTTTTGGGTGCTAATACTTCTTCCTCTGAAACTGATTTGCCTGCAGTTACTTGCAGTTTATAATTTCTTCCACTTAACAATGGTTCAGCTTCTCGGGACGCTTTAACGTTGTTCAGGAGGGTCTGATCAAATTTTCTAGGAGCTACGGTGGTGTCTTTTGTCTCTTCAGTGAGGTAGGTATTATTATAATTAGTATTTTCAGTGCTGTCAGCGAATATTATATTAGGAAGCTCGGGGTCATGGCAAAGAGAGTCAGTGTAATATTTTGTAATATTAGGTTGCATTTCAGGTTTATTCAGCGTATCAGAAGCTACGGTGGTGTTCATTGTCTCTTCAGTAAGGTAGGTAGTAATATTTTGATTGGTATTTTCAGTGATGTCAGTGAATATTATACTAGGAAGGTCGGGGTTATGGCAAAGAGAGTCACTATAAGATTTAAGTGTATCAGGAGCCATGTCGCAGTTGTCGCAGTTTGCCTCTAGATTCAGGTAAGTAGTATTAGGTGTCGTATCTTTGGTGAACTTTACTTTTTCAGTTGGGCTTGAATCACAAACTTCTACTTTGGAATCACAACCAAGATCTTTGAAAAAATAATGCCTGGTTGGGCTTAAGCAAAAACACTGTCCTCTCTCACAAAAACAACTTAATTGCCTATGGAGAATTTCATTTTTTGTTGTAGATATTATTTGATGTATTTGCATTGTGCCAGCAACGGCTTTTAGATTGTTTGGTATTAGTTTTTTAATATTTTCAATATCAGAATTAGGTATAAGAAAGGGCTTTGTGGCAGTCATGCCCATTTTTAAATTATTAAATGCATCAGTAGCATTTGAAATATCATGTCCATAACAAACACGCCGATCTAATGCTCTCTTTGTGGCACCCCCAATACCATCTGCTACACCTTTCCCGTAGCCACTTTCTGAAAATGACCACGTTATCATGGAGAGTTTGAGTTTTTCTGTAAACAAGTTTAGTAGGAAAAAATTTTTTTTTTGCCTATATTGGCTGCTTGGGCCATCCGAGAAAAAGTGAATCACGGATAAATTTGGGCACATTTGCTTCGCTAACTTGATAATTGGAATAAAGTGTGCCCAAATAGCATGTGGTTCATGGCAGTTGCTATCTGATAAACTTACAAATGATTGACACTGTGTTTCTAAGAAAATCATGCCAGTATGCAGCGTGATCGAATTTTTAGACCCGCCGAAATGAAGTGATTGAATTTCTTGTGCTAACTTGCAGTCGTAGTTCTCCGAAAAGTCTACCAATATTGCACATTCATTGGGCTTTAAATTTTCAATGCACATTCTGTATTGACGTTGTTGCTCCTGGATGTTGTAGAAGTGCTTTTTATATAAAGGCAATTGTTTTTCAAACTCATCTATTAGTTCTTGAATTGTTCCAACTTTTATTTCTTTTTTTGTTATATTGGCTGTCATATCCTTGTCATTTTTCTTGTATGATTTTTTTGAGCGTTCCCACTGGCACCATTCAACAACAGTATTTTTGTCAGCTGTAAAATTAATAGTTTTATTGCGGCATATATCGCAATCGTTGTACATACAACTTTGTGAATTTATGTCACATGACACTAGTTTTAAAAGATCTTTTCCAGATTTGTTTTGTAGTTCGGAAATAGTGTGCTTTTTAATAGCTGATACCACAAAATCAAAATTACTATGTTTCACACAGAGGCATGTATCACGACAGGCATTAGTCGGCGACAGGACATAAAACGGTCTATATTTGCAAAATGTAGAAAAACTGTATATTCCTCCTTCTTCTTTATATATTAGGTCCTTACATATGAAATTGGCGTTTTGTATGGGAGGAACAAAAAGTCGAATATTTTTTAATATAATATATTTAATTAATCAAAGTATGAACCATTATTTTCTATGCACTTTTGCCATCTCATAGGTAGTTCATTGATCCCTTTACTAAAAAAACCAGTCGGACGGGAATCAATAAAATCTTTGAAGGCGATTTGGACTGCCCCATCGGAGTTGAATTTTTTCCCTTGCAAGAAGTTATCCAAATTTCGAAAAAAATGGTAATCTGTTGGAGCAAGGTCCGGGGAGTACGGAGGATGTCTTAGACTTTCCAATTGAAGCTCTTCTAATTTAGTAGCCGTCTGTAGCGCAGTGTGTGGTCCAGCGTTGTCGTGAAGCAGCAGTGGCGTGGAGCGATTGACCAGCCTAGGTTGTTTAGCCGCTAGCTTTTCCATCATGGTTTGCAATTCCTGACAATAGACATCAGCCGTAATAGTCTGGCCAGATTTGAAAAAACTGTAATGAACAATACCGGCACTAGTCCACCAAACGCTTACAAGTAACTTTTTTGGGGTTAATTTTCGCTTGGGGCAGGATTTGGCTGGCTGGCCAGGATCTAACCATTGCGCTGAGCGCTTCCGATTATCGTAAAGAACCCATTTTTCATCACAGGTAATGATTCGGTTTAAAATACCTTCATTATTGTGCCGGTTTAGTAATGTAACGCAGCAGTCGACGCGCGTTTGCCGGTTTGTTTCAGTCAATTCGTGAGGTACCCACCTTTCAAGCTTTTTAATCTTCCCAATTTGCTTCAAGTGAATTAAAACAGTTTTATCACTAACATTGCAGCCTGCAGCTAACTCGGACGTGGTTTGCGATGGATCCGCTTCCACAATAGCCTTCAACTCTTCATTATCAACTTGAGTCTCAGGCCGTCCACGGGGCTTGTTCTGCAGGTCGAAATTTCAGAACGAAAACGTTGGAACCAAAAACGAACTGTGTTTTCTTTTGCAACACGACCGCCATACACATCATTCACCCTTCGAGTTGTTTCCGCAGCACTAGTGCCACGGCGGAACTCGTACTCGTAAATAATGCGATATTTAAGGTTTTCCATTTTGTAAAATGAGTGACGCAAACAGAAAAAAACAGAAGAAAAAAACAAATGAATGACGATCATCGAAGCACAAATACATGAGTCTATAGCTGTACAAATTTGAATTTGGAATTCCTTACCAAAGAGGAGAAATTCGTGATTAAAGTAGCCAGTACGAAAAACGCCAATTTCATATGTAAGGACCTAATATTTGGTAAAGGTTGTGTAAAGTATCAGTAAGATACCTTATTTGCATCTTTTTCTTCTGTTTTGTTCTAGTCTCACGCTTGCCGGCCGTCGCTCTGCTTATTTCGTCTCGGCTGTAAAATGCCTCTAATATTTCTTTTATGTTTTTGCTTAGGAATCTCTTTGTTTGGCTAAATCTTATGAAACTTTTTAGACCTAAACCGTCTGATATTATTTTTTTCACCCCTTTTTTTGATAATGCAATATTATTAGATTTGCCAATAGAACGCAATACTTTTTTTTGTGCATTTGTTTCACAGTCTTTATATTTTTGAGCTAAAGCTATTTCCAGAACTTCGTGCCGGGCTTTTAACTTGTTAATTTCTTGTTCTTTTTCTATGTTTTTTTTTTCTTGTGTTTTTTTTGTTCGACTCAAAGTTTTACGTAGACGCTGATTTGTTTTTCTTGCTTTGTTTAATTGTTTTATTGCTGAATTATAGTTTTTTATTAGGTTTATATATTTTTTTTTGTAGTCAACGTGTCTAGAAGTAGCTTTTGGAGGTGTTGCAGCCAATTCTTCTCGTTCAGCTTGTTTCTTGGCTTCTCTTTGCTTCTTTTTCTGCTCTCGCCAGATTTTTCTTGTTTCAGCTTTTTCGGGTTCGCTTAATTCTCTTATTTTCTTTTGTGCTTTTTTCACTCTTGCAATTTGTTTTTTTCTTTGTTCTTCATATTTTTCTGCATTTAGTTTCAATTTATCCCTATAGCGTTTAGCACGCTCAGCCGGTGTTAGGGCCATCACTGAAAGAAAAATAACAGTAAAAATAAGTAATCTGATATATGAAGCTCCATGGTACAGTCAACCACATGGCGGGAAGCACAACCTATCACACACAAAATGTACCTCTTAACACAATGAAAGAAGTAAAATTTTATAACGAGCCCGAGAATTCGATGAGTCTATGTAAACCAGTATTGGAGAACCAACATCAGACCCTAAAAATAATTTGTCATGAAAGTGCTCATTGAGACAAATCAAAAAGCCCATACATGATGGGTTTACGTGAACTAGAAACGGAGAACTCCTGGTAATCTTTTGGCTCCGTCATAAGGTCAGGTCTTCAATCTCATTATATAAGTAATTAATTAGATTTATACACGTATGTCAAATTTTAGCTAGTTCTGATCAAAAAATTGGCTTTAAAGCAATTTAATAATCCTAAAATCGTCATTAAATCGAATTTTCTTGAAAATCACACCCTCCGTGACCTTATTCTTTAGCCCGAAATTACTTATTCTTAAAGTTTCATCAATATCGTTAGAGCCGTTTTAGAGAACGTCTGAACACATAAATATACAACAAACAAAAATTACTTGTTTAATATAATAGGATAATATTTATATGTTTTTTACAATATCCCTTTAAAAAAATTACAATAAATACTCTTCACATTTGTCAAAACATTTTATTCACCAACATAAACCTCTTTATCGAAGTTGGGTAAATTACGTTATGAACTACGCCTTATGTGTCCATTTCGTCACTAAAATTGTTCCACTAATATGTCACGTAACTAAATGGACGTGACGAATCGTGCTTTGTCCTAAAATTTTGCTAAACAAAAACATTATTTGTACATAAAAAGATTATCACATTGCTTTATTGTACATTCAAAATACAATATTCGTAAAGTTACTTACCAATTTCACGTAAAACTCGCAACTAAAGTGGATTTCTTATTTTTCTCCTGAAGAAACGTGTTTCGTCGTCACAGATTTTACACAACTAACGGCAGACAGATGAAACAAAATGGCCGTTTTCGACTGGTAATGTTGCCAAGATGTAAAAATACAAAATGTTTTGGTAGTTTCAAACTTTGGAAGCAGTGTAAGGGCCGTGACTAAAGTGTAATGTCCATGTGTACCTAAATGTTGGTTAACGATATTTACTAGAATTTTATTATATATTTATATAATTATGATACATATTTAAAGTTTAAATTAAAATAGACATTACAAGCTTTGAAAATATACCAAAACAAAGAGCTGAAATTAAATCCACCGTGGAAATTTCGTTTCTTAAAATTCATATACTACGTGTGACATACTAAAATTATCTTTTTTTTCGCTTACTTTTATTTATAATTAATTAAATCGTTTTGTAATTGCTTATTTATACATTTGTTTTTAAAGTTAATTAACCAATATTTTAGCTAAAAATAAGTCTATAAAATATCGGATCAGTAAATTAGTAGTAATAATTTCAAAAGTGTTGTGACAATGGTTTTTGCATAGGTGCAAATTTGCACGGAATGACTCTAATACAGATTTTTGGAAATTGATTCTCCAGCCCAGGTGCTCCAAGTGTCTTACGGCTTCCGCAGCCTGAAGACTTAGCTTGGTTCGGTCTTGGTGTACCAAAATAAAGTCGTCTAAGTAGATTAGCACTCGACATTCCTTTGCACGCAAGGTCTCCGCGACCCAGCATGTTACAGAAGAAAAAAGGTGAGGTGCTGAAGCCAGACCAAAAGGAAGGCAGGTCATCTCGTATAGTCGGTTTTGATAAGTGAGCCTCAGAAACGGCCTGTGCGCCTTTTCGATAGGGACATGAAAGTAGGCCTGCGAAATGTCGACTTTTACCATCCAATCTCCAGGTTGGAGAAAGTCTGGAACCGTTGCGTGTGAAATCAGTTGAAATTGTTTGGTCTTCACATATTTGTTTAGCTCCCGAAGATCGAATATGGGGCGCATTGAACCGTCGCTTTTCTTCCGCAGAAAAAGCTTGGAGATGAAACTCGGGGTTTTCTTTGCAACAGTCTGAAGGATATTTTGATCCAAAAGTTCCTGAATTATTTGAGACATGGCAGGAGACGTTTTTGTAGCAAAACGATTCATTACCGTTTCTGACGGCCAAATTAAAGGGGGTTTTTTGAAAAGGGGTATTCGTGAACCCGTGATTGTGGACATAATGAATTTGTTGGCACCCATTGCCTGCCACTTCTCCTTGAACCTGGCTAGTTGACCCCCCCTGAATAGCTGTGTCGGATAGTCATTTCTTTCTGTCTTTGTTACGAAATGTAATTTTTTTTGTTTGTTTATTGTTATCTGTCTTGCCTCTGTAAGTCTGTTTAGTCTGTTGTTTCCTGTCCTTGTTATGAAAGCTAGTTTTTGATTGACTATAGTCTCTCGAAGTTGAAGGTTCATTAAGCTTTCGCTTGATATTAGGCTTCTCATTCGATTTGTAGGCTTGTGTTGGCATTAACCAATGATGGGGTCCTCCGAGGGACTGAATGAGCGATAATAACTTTGTTTTATCGAACATATACTCCTCACTGGGTGGTATGTTGTTCAGAGCAGCTTGTATATTTTTATTCGGTATTTCCGCTATTAGTCTCGAGCGTCTTATCTCCACACATTCAGCCCTCTTACCGCAGACGATTTGCAATGTTCGTTCAGAGTTTTTGTAAGAAGCAGAAGACTCACCGAATGTTGTACTCATTTTGTTATAAAGATTATCGCCATTCAATTCACTAGGATTTTTTACTGCCCAATCTAATATTTCTTGTAAGCCTGATTGTAACAATTCCCTCTGATACAACAAAGCATTGGTTATTCCAGCCATAACTAGTTCAGTAGGTGCCAGGAAATCCTTGCCTTTATTTAAACAACACAGTTCATCGTTTATCTTAAGATTGCAGAAACCCGGTGTTGCTGTCATCTCAGCCAATGCATTAGTATAACGTACATGTTGCCATAAGGGCGTATTAAAGTGGTGTAAATCGATAAGTTGTTTTAATCTCTTATTATCAGCGGGTTACAAGCATTTTTTCTCATTGAAATCCGTCTTACATGTACCTAGTTCCAGAACTTTTGATGTTGAAGCCGAGGGATTGGTCAGAAAACTTGAACTTGGATTAATTGGTTGGTCTGAATTTACTTGAATACTGGATCCGTTACTATCAGGCATACAATTTTGATGCATTATAAAATTAGTAAGGAAACTGACCTGGCTGTATAATGCGTCGATCCTTGGATCGACCGGTACCTGCGGATCCAGCCTTTGCTTCTTGCGTGGAGGTCCCTCGCCTTCTTCCTCGTTACTGGAACAACTTGAGCTTGAATTTTCCTCATCTTCTCGGCACGAATCCTTTTCTTGAGTTATATCCGGTGTTCGGGAGTAATTATGGTCCTTGGTATTCTGATCGGAATTGCGATCCATTGCTCCGAAAAGTTTTTTAATAATTTCCGTAGATTACGTCAATTTCTTATTGAAATCAGTAGACTAGTCACTATGATTTTAAGTTATTTAACTATTAACGGACAAAAACTTTTGAAATATTAAAGGATTTAATAGATTTTTGTGGATTTCGACCACTCGTGACGAAAGTACACAACGCTATGAACTTTGTAGAAGATGGCGTCGGTTCCGGCGCCCTTGCTAGCGCCACGTAGTGGCAGACAGGCGAACTAAATTGTCTATGGTACAACAGGTGATGTAGACGACCACAGATTACAAGATAAGTATACGACTGCTTCTTCACAGCAATGCTGTATGTTTTCCGGAAGGCACATCAATAGGCTATTGAGTTCAAGCAGTGCATTCTATAAGTTCTAATTGTTCACTAAAGGTGATTCCCGACAGAACTTTCGTCTCCAGCGGTATTTTACCGTCTGTTCTGGGAAAGAAGAATGCTGTGAAAACCTGGAGTGCGTAGTAATGTACCTACCTAACAGTTTTGCAAAGACAAACCACGTAGCATTTCATGAATGCGCCGTTACTACAAATCGGGAGTGCTGTGACTTGTAACCGTCTAGGCTTAGTGTTGTTTTAAGTTCTTATTAATTTTAGGCGTTTATTTTGTATTAGTCAGCTTATGGTTGGTTTTTTTTTTGATTATGATTGTGTCTGTTATTACATTACCAAAAATAAAGAAATTACTTAACTGTTGGTGTAGTTTTGTCTTTTTATTCATCTACTTTCCTTTATTTTTAAGGAATAGTGTGGCAAACGAGCACGATATCGAACTTACCTAGCCTATAAGATCAGAGGGGGAAGAAAAATGCTTCTCACGGCCCTGCTATGAGTTCGCCACCCAATAGTCTTTTATGCGCCACCAATAGAAGCACACACTGATCCATCTCATCGCGTTTCACAACATCCAACGAGATATCTTATTATCCCTAACTCACGAACTGTTCGGTATATAGGTACCAATAAATGAAACGCACAATTGCACTTCGTTTATTTTTATTAAGAACCAAAAGTTCAATAACACAGCTTCTACGTTTCACATTAAAATCTTCTTCTTCGTAGTGGTTAGAATGTTGGCGTGAGCATGGTCATCACCTCAGAGTTCGTAGGTAGTTAGTCTGACAATCCGTTGGTATTCCTTTCGTGTCGCTGCCTGTATTCTTCTGGTGCATTTGTTGACAGCTTTGGTTGATCTTGAAATCTTGAATGGATAGGTGATCTTCTTTGAGCCTTATTGTTTTCAATTTGACCATGCACAATGAAGAATTTCATAGCAACATTATTGTGCCGCAAGACATATCCAACGAGCGAAATTGGTGTAAATGTGGGCTGGAACGGTGGAATATGGACGCTGTTTGATGCAGAGTTTTGGAAAATGTCCTGAATTGGGTTAATCGTGTATTAGCATCACTTCCCCCCAGTGCCATAAATTAATAAATACCTACTTTGCGCCTGGTAAACGACATGGTACAATACTACTTCTAATCTTGCTGCCATGTTTGTAATTCTTTTCATAGGTAAATTATGAATGAACAAACACAATAATAACATGAATTTTCGAAGTTTTACCACAATTGAATACGTTACGTCAGCCATCTGACTGAAAATTTCTCAGTGACATGACATTCGTAGATTTTTGACAGATCCTCGATAGCCAGCCTTCGAGCTTACGTTAGAATTAGGTTTGTATTTCATACAAAACTTTTTACGTGACAAAACATTCACGTTAAAATCTCGACACGTTAGTTGTCAAAACCTTTTTTTCTGTCAAAATTTAGTTTCTTTTACGCACTGTAGAGGCGCTGATCAAATCCTATACTGTATAGTCTGCTATATTATACAAAATGGTGACTTTCGATACGTTTACGAAACGGTTACGATTTCGCAAGTTATTCGTGCTTGGGCTACAGAACATCGGCGCTATCTACCGTTAAGCGCGAATATTCCACGATCTGAGTTCGAGCGAGTGCGTCAGTTTTTGAAGTGAAACTTCTTATGCGACTTCCAACAAGGTTGCGTTAAACGTTTAACTCTACCAAATATTTAAATAATAATCAACCTAATCCACCTAGGTTTATGGTTTATTTTAGATTGATGCGTGATGAAAATAGGACCTTTTGAAGTTTCATTTCTTCCGCGCGGAGGGGCTCCACGCACTATTTTTTATTTTACTTTTTGCTCAAACTGGTGAATAAATGTGCGGTGATAATTTGCCTAAACGACACAAGAAAACACGCGAATCTAAAATGTAACATTACATTTCACATTTCTTCATAGCATGCAAGCTTCTTGCATGCTCCAATTTACTACCACCATGAGTGCGAGCAAGAGCGCAGATGAAGACCATTACCAGTACGGTTCGCCGATAAGGGTGCAGGTTGTAGCTTACCGATTTAATATTATGTGATATTTACATTCTAGCACCTTTTTAGAAGTGTTTCCCCATTTTTTATTTCATTGACTTGGCAACACTGCGTCTGTCTGTTTGGTTTGGTACGTTTGCTCGGTCGCACTTGCAAGCAAGGAACAATATTACTCCAAGTTCACAACGCCGATGCTCACTCGCATCTCATTTAATTTTATTAAATACATCCTTCGAATAAATCGGTCATAGTTCTGTTCTGTGAAAATTTAGGTAAGTTTTAATCTGTTTTTATTAATTTGCTAGCAATAATTTGATTCATAGCTATAAATAATTAGGTATGTCTGTTTTAGAATGGTAATTTATCAAGTTGTCGAATTTGAAGACGCTGTAGGGAGTGGAGGGGTCGCAGTGATTAAAACAGATTGGTTCACTCCGGAAAAATCGCACTGTGCTTGGCCTAAGCATCATATTATGAATAAAGCTTTACGATCTAACCTCAAACCTGATTACACGTGGGAAACGCATAGCATCAGCCGAATTTTTTACGCAACAGGTAGGTACTTAACTTTGTTAGGTACCTACCTTAGGTACTTAACTTAGGTACCTAAGTTTGTTTTATGGTTTTAAAGTTTTTATTGTATAGGTTAAGTAGGTACCATATAGCCGGCGTTTTAAAATACCGTTTCTGTACCCTACATAGCGTAGGTACATACGAGCCTAATCTCGTGAGTCAATAATGGGATAAAAAGGTTTTCCGCTATCAGAAAAGGTAGATCGGCCTAAGCAAGGAAGTAACCTACTTACTTGTGTTTTTAGATGACTTACTACAAGCTAGACGAAAATGTAGGCAAGCTGAAATCGAATCTGAAATTGGGACGGATTCCAATGAAACCCCTGAAAACAATAAACGGAAGAGTAAACCACGTAAATTGTACGACAGCGATGAACATGAGTTGTTTATACATGATGAAGATTCAATAGACCAGATTGATTTTCCGAAAACTCCTGAAGAATTACCAAGTAAGTAACTACCCAGTTTTATTTTATGTCTAAATATACTTATTTATTATTTACTAGCAGCTCGTCGCGGCTTCGCACGGGTGCTCATTTATGTTTTAAAATATAGCCTCGGGGATAATGTAGCATTCTAATGGTGAAAGAATTTTTGAAATCGGTCCAATCGTTTTTGAGTTTATTTATTACAAACATACAAAAATACAAATCTTTCCTCTTTATAATATTAGTATGAGTTTGATTTATAGCTACCAATCAATAGAATAGGTTGTAGGTGTGTTGAATTGATATTTATAGTATTTCATTGTTCACAGCTATACCTTTTGCCTCTACATCAAAGACCAAAAGTGCAGTACCAAAGGGCATTTCTCTTACCTCAACAAAGGATCTACACCAAAAGACAGCAATTGATTCAAGTGCAGTTCCGAAGGCTTCTCCATCCATGTTTCACACTGACAATGGTGAGTACCTATACTTGGCTTCACATATTTTTTGCTCAGTTTTTTGATTAGTGATAAAGTGTATGGAATTATATAAACCGTTTATATTTTTAACCCCCGACGCAAAAACGACGAGGTGTAATAAGTTTTACGTGTCTGTGTGTCTGTCTGTCCCACCGTATTTTTGAGAGATTGATTTTTATTTTTTGAAAGATTAATTAGTTGGGAGTGTTCTTAGCTACGATTGATGAAAATCAGTTCAGCCGTTTCAACGTTGGGGATTTATTAAATTTTAAATTAAATAACTTGTTCTACATGCTGTATAGATGGAGGTATTGGAGAGTAATCAAACCATCTCGAATGCTGAGTAAATACTGCCTTTCAGAAACCCGTGTTGTTGCAGACTAAAGCTAGTGATCATGTCGCTGTAAAGCTGGTTGTACACAATCCTTTCCAGCACCTTGGCAAAGAGACAGAGCTTAGAAATGGGTCTGTAATTATTGACTATGTCTTTGGAACCTTTTTTATGAATGGGTGATATAAAAGCCGATTTCCATAATTTGGGTACAATACCTTCCGCCAAGGATCGCTTAAATTAGATAGTCACTGGCTCAGTTAGCTCTTCTGCGCACTTCACAATAAAGGTTGCTGGTAGTGAATCGGGCCCTGCCGACTTACTTAAATCAAGAGGTTTTAAATGATTACAGATAATTTGGGGATTTATTTCTATAAAATATATATTGTTGTTGTTAACAGCACCTGGTGGGATGTAGTTATTGGAAGAAGAGGAGGAGGATGATGAAGCCAGAAAAGTTGAGTGAAAGTACTTTGCGAAAAGTTCACTTATTTCTTGGCCAGTGTCACTGCTATATCCGTTATAAGACATCCTAGACGGAAAGTTGTTGTTCGTTCGTTTACCTTTAATGTAAGACCAAAACAGTTTGGATGAGGTTCCTATAGGTGACTCGATTTTTTCCATGTACGATGTGTAACAAAACTTTTTTAAGTCATTAGCTCTATCACGTAATAACTGGTACGATAAAAGATCTGAGATGTTACCGTATACTTTCCATTTACAGAGATACTTAAATTTTTCTTTCAATATCTTGGTGAGTGCTAAGGAGGATATTTTTCAGATCCAAGGTACCGGTGAGGAATATATAGGTCTCTAACATTATACAGTATGGAATAAAATATGTCTATGGCGTCGTCAACACTGCCTTTCGAAAGAATATTTCCCCAGTTTTGCTTACTTAAATCAGATCGTACACTCTCGTAATCACCTTTGTTGTACTGAAACATTAAACGTTTAGCGGTTTTAAGAGACTGAAACTGAGGGACCTCAAGTTGGACTAGTAGCGGAGGGAGATAACCATCTACTCTAGTGAGAGGTTCCATGCACTCAGAGACAGAGACTGACGCATTAGATAGGACCAGATCTAGTACCCTGCCGTCTTTGTTTTGAATTAAATTGAACTGCTCTAGATTACATAGGCTAAGGAAATCGATAAAGTCAATAAACGGACGAATTATGATGGCTTGATCCCGTCATCCGTAATGTTCCATGTGATAGCACTCATGTTGAAGTCGCCCAGAACAATAAATCTATCGGAAGGGTAATCATTGATCAAACCAGATAACCTATCTAAAAAAACGTCCAATTGGTCGGCAAAATTGTTACCATGCCGTTGATCACAGAGATAAAGCGCGCCTAAGTGAATTCGGTGGATACGGTTACCACAAACTGCCTTTAACTGAAGTGATATCCAGATGTCTTCAGCAGTAGATTGCCAGTTCACATTTTGTGACTCAATTATTTCACGCTGGGCTGCTACGAGGACTCCGCCACCTCGGGTCTGACCTGTAGTGACAAAGTCCCTGACACGCCTCCATATCAAGTATCGGTCATCGAAAAGTTCACTATCTGAGATCCCACTTGTCAACCAAGTCTCCGTCAGAACTATGATATTATAAGTATTATATTTTAATAAGTTCCTTCTATAGGAACTTATATATATACTCATTAGTATAAGTTCGTAGTCCACGCAAATTTTGGTAGTAAATAATCAGGTTATCCATCATGCGCGGTGTGTCTACAACTACTCCAAAATATAAGCATGGTGGTAAAAAACGTATATCCGACTTAAAGTAAAATTTCGGGTGACCTAGCAAGCAGTAGTGGATTTTATCTTTTATAACATACTCAAATTCAGCCAAGTAAAGAGACACTAAAAATAAAAGGGCCTGGCGCGAGCAAATATATAGTTTAAGTTTCCATTCATAACTAACTACGCCCGGAGACAAGCACAAAATTACGCTACCCACGCACACTACGTCGAAAAATAATACAACATTCCAAAAATAATATAAGCATGGTGGTAGAAAACTCATATCCGTTTTAAATAAAATTTCGGTAATATCCCGGTCTTCTAGTATTTGGGGATCCTTTTTTTGCTTATTTTTCTTTTTCTGATTCTTATTGTTATTTTTCTGCGCCAGCGGAGAATGGTAAGAATTTCTTTGTCTTTTTTCATCTGCAACACCTACAGTTGTATCCTTTAGCGCGGAGGCATATGTATGCTTACTATATTCTTGAATCTGCGGTGATTGCGTGAGTGTGGACGGCATGGTAACTGGGTTCGGTGCCGGAGCGGTAACTTCTACTTCACAAGTTGGATGTGGAGGAACATATATCATCATAGCTTTTCTATAAGAGCAGTTGTATTCAGTCATTATATCCCTTAAACGCTTTTCTTTTCAATATACGGGGTATATTCTATCAAGCGCTCGGTGGCTTCCAGTACAGTTTACACATTTAAACACTGTTACTTCACAATTTGCGTGGCGTTTTGTGCATTTGGGGCATATCTCTTTCGTAGCGGACAAGATCTTATTGTATGTCCAAATCGCCAGCATTAGGAACATTGAGAAACTGGATAAACATAAGGATCTACTCTAATGTTCATTCCGTATATGCTGACGTAGGACGGTAGCGAGTCTCCTTTAAAACCCAATCTCACCGTCTCACACTCTGTCCACCCTGTGCCATCAGACTTTCGTCGCTTGCGTCGCTTCACCGCAACAAGTTCATATGAGCTAGAGATAACTTCCAACGTTTATTTTTACTGCACCTCCAATTCCACATCCTTAATGATCCCGTATGACATACCAACTTCCAGTGCCCGCTGGCACCTCCAACCGAGCTCTTTCAGTTGTTTACATTCTATTAGCTGGTTTGCACTGTGATCGTCGTCGAACTGCAATAACACTTCATGAGGATTTACATACCTAACTCTTGCTATATTGACAATGTTATGAGATTTAAACATTTTTGCCAATGCAAATTGTTTAGGTAACTTCTCAGAGCATGTTAAAGTTACTTCAATGTTTTGTTTAATTCTCTTCCCGTCTCTTCCCACCGTTATCCACTCCTCGTCCTTGTCTGGCTCTCGTCCTCTCTTAGTTGATGTTCTATTAATTTCCTGTATATTTGCTTCTACATACTGTGTGTTCATCATATTATCTTCCTCCAAACATTCCATTGTACTCGTTAATCCACTATTATTTTCAATAACCACACTCGCCGCTACACATTCACTCGAATCTAATCCGTCCTCCATGATAAATAGAACTCAATATTATAGTCCAGTCATTATAGTAAGTTCACCTCGGAATTCGAGATACCCAGCTGTAAGTCTGTAAATACTTGTATATTGACACCCTAAAAGTTGTCTCATAACCTACATATGGTAGGGTGTACGCAACTATTAAATTTCAAGGTCAAAGGTCACAAAAATCGTTTTTTTGTAAATATCTCATTTTCTATGGGTTTTTGCCATATGTATTTACCATCATAATAGTAGAATTCAAAATTCTCTACAAATGTTGTTTAAATTTTTTTTTATACGCTGAACCATTTTCAAGATGGAGGGCGGAGAGCGCGCGGTTACTGGATCACTTCAGGTCAACCGGTGCCTCCGGTCGAGAACGAGCCATATATAGTTGATGACCTATCGATAAATCAATGATTATAAATATTTGTAAATTTTTATTAACTATTATATATTTCATAATGTTTTTTCTAACCTATCCACTTTTTATTCAGTATTAATTTATTTAACAACACTGGCAGGTATGCCCATGTAATAGCAGAATTGTTAATGAAAATATAGAATTTCAACCTAATTAATATTAATAACTTCTTACATAATGAAAAAAAAAAACAAATAAATTATAAATTAATCTTTTTATTAAAAAATATCATTCAATACATTTATTTTTATTAAAAGTAAAAATGGATGTTTTTGAGAAACTCACAAATTAATAAAATTAAACAGGCCAGTACTGTAAAAATTCTAGGGTTACATATTGACGCACACTTAAGCTGGAAGAATCACATCGACTTTGTTTGTAGTAAATTAAATAAATTCACATTTGCACTTAAGAAGCTGAAACAATGTACTCCTTTAACCTCTGTTTTGATGGTGTATCACGCATATGTATGTTCAGCAATCCGCTATGGTATAATGATGTGGGGAAATGCTACCGAAATTTTTAGAGTTTTCATAGCTCAAAAAAAAAAGTGTTCGAGCTATGTATGGCATGCAGTGGACTGAATCACGTACTCTAAACCAGTTTTCAAGGCAAATAAACTGCTGTGAGCAGTGCCTTGCATTTACATATATGAGATGGCAAAATTTATTAGGCGTAACATGTCACTTTTCGAACCCACAGACAATACTAACAACAGGACAACTACACGTACACGTTTAAATATGCCAGCCCCCAAACTGACAATATTTCGTAAAAACTGTGTTTACATGGCACCTCTCTATCTACAATTCGTTACCAAGTCACATAGTCGATCTTCCTTTCAACGGGTTTTGTAGAGATTTAAAAAGCAGTGGTTGGTTGAGGAAAGTTTTTATACTGTTGATTATTTTTTAAAGAAAGGTTCGTGTCGCTTCTATGCGTACAGAAATGCGTTGTAGGTTTTAAGAAAATTAATACTTGACCAAATTCTTTAATATATTTTATAATATTATTTAATACACGTTTTATTTAATGCTTTGTATATATAGTATTGGGAATTCGACCAGAATTACTTTTTTTTAAATACAAAATTACTCGTAAAGTACAATTTAGTTTTAATTGAAATTAAACACAAACAGTTATACTCTAAGCAAACATTAAGAAGTTACTAAACCAAATAAATAAGGAAACATGAAATTGACATTAATACTGAATAATAGTTAAAGAACATAAGCAAATAAAAAAAGTGGCTAGGAGATGTTGCCTCAGCAACAGACGGCGGTCGAATAGGGGCGCGGCTGCTGCGCGCGCTGCCTTTTATACCCTGTTGTCGCCAAGGCTTGTCTTGTCTCCAACAATAGATTAACAAAGTGATTTTTGATGTATGTAATCTGATTTTAATATTTGTACACCAGTTGACTGGTTGAATGTAGAGAACTAAGTTTATTTTATCTTAACAACTATTTGTACTTACTTTCAACAAATAAATATTTGAATTTGAATTTGAATGAAATAGCAGTAAATTCGGAGCCAGTCATTCCACCTCAGCCTGACATCAAACTGGATACAATGATAGAAAACCAAAACAAAATCATGGATATGCAAAATAAATTTTCCTACAGATTGAGCAATTTTATAATTGTAATAGAAACAACAATTTAAAAAGCCATTACAAGGACAATAAGCCGCCATCTTGATCTATCTGCTGTCAATTTAGGAGATGCCAGGAATGCAGCTGAGAATTCTTCTTTCAAGCTGAAACCAATTGACAGCATTAATAATTTAGAGAACTTAGAATTACTTTTATTGGATCCAGTAGAAAGAAACAAACTGATGAAAATGTACTCCGTCGTGTGCACAACTGCAGAGGGACATGGGATAACATGTGCATATAAATTGATAGATCTATTAATTCACAAGAGAATTTTTATGCAAATGTTCGTGGTCTGGAGGCAGCAGGGGAATCAAACTACCTTTGATTTCTGTTTCAAATTGATATATTCCTGGGACAAATCCAATACCCTTGAAGGCAAAGAATTTTTTTTTAATTAGCTTTACGAAATTCTGTGCAAAGGAAAAACTTTAAAAACTTGTGAAAACCGTCAAAGAGGAATCGCTCAAGCAAAGTTAAAAAGGCTAAGAAATCTAGTGTTAAACTGAAAGATTAAATAACAAAACGTTGCCCAATTAAAGGAAAAATTACAAAATTTGTTTAAAATTTTGTTAATTTGAAATTTGAAATTACATAATTTGAAACATACACTGCATTTTGACATTCTACTGAGTAAAATAGCTCAGAGTTAGCGGAACATAGCTTAAAATTAAGCAAATTTGAGTTATTGGCCAGTAAGTTTGATAACCTGCTAACGGAAATTGAAGATTTAAACGCCGAATTCTTGGATTCTGAGATAGATGACAGGGAAAGCATTAAACTGTAGTACACTGGTGTATACAACATAATTAGTATTCTTCAAGCTATTTACCCGATTTGTTGATTATTTCAGACATAACCGGGGCGCCCCGGTCACTATATACAAACTTCATTTGGTGATGCTCTCAGCTAGCGCTGGCGGGTGTCAAGTCATCCAGACCCAGATTCCTGCGGAATCTTTGCACCACAGCGGGGATAGTGAGACCTTACCTTACTGCAGTTATGTCAAAACGAATTACTTTCAACTTTTTACATTAACATTGACAAAGTTTTGCCATTACAAATTTCATATGATTTTACCTATAAGGCAAATTGGCATTGTTTATCATTCTTATCATTAATTCATTGAACTTTAAGTATTTAAATTAGTAATATAAATTAGTGCCTCTTGAATCATTTTTTATCATGGCTACTGAATCATCAAAACCTAGTACTAAACTGAAAGATTAAATAATAAAACATGGCCCAAATAAATGATTAATTTCAAAATTTAATGTTACACTGTATTTTTACAATCTGCTGAGTTAAGTTGCTTCGAGTTAGCGGAACATAGCTTAAAATTAAGCAAATTTGAGTCATTGGCCAGTAAGTTTGATAACCTACAAACGGAAATTGGAGTTTTAAATGCCGAATTCTTGGATTCTGATATAGATGAGAGGAAATGCATTGAACTAGTGGTTCTATTGTACATCTAAATTAGTTTTCTTCAAGCTATTTACCCGATTTGCCGACTATTTCAGACATAACCGGGGCGCCCCGGTCACTATATCAAAACTTCAGCTGGCGGGTATCATGTCAACCAGAGCCAGATTCATGCGGATTTTTTGTACCACAGCGGGGATAGTGAGACCTTACCTAACTGCAGTTAAGTCAAAAAGAATTACTTTCAACTTTTTACATTAACATTTACAAAGTTTTGCCATTACAAATTTCATATGATTTTACCTATAAGGCAAATTGCCATTGTTTACATTCTTATCATACATTTATTGAACTTTAAGTATTTAAATTAGTAATATAAATAAGTGCCTCTTTTAACATTTTTGATCATGGCTACTGAATCATCAAAATCTAGTGTTAAAATTAAAGATTACATAACAAAACTTAGCCTAATTAAAGGAAAAATTTAAAAATTACACTGCATTTTTACATTTGCATTTTCTTCTGAGTTAAGTTGCTTAGAGTTAGCGAAATACAGCTTATAATTAGGCAAATTTGAGTCATTGGCCAGTAAGTTTGATAACCTATAAACAGAAATTGTAGTTTTAAACGCCGAATTCCTGGATTCTGAGATAGATGAGAGGGAATGCATTGAACTAGTAGTTATATTGTACAACATAATTAGTATTCTTCAAGCTATTTACCCGATTTGCCGACTATTTCAGACATAACCGGGGCGCCCTGTTTCTATATCAAAACTTCAGCTGTTGATGCTCTCAGCTGGCGCCGGCGGGTGTCGAGTCATCCAGACCCAGATTCCTGCGGAATCTTTGCACCACAGCGGGGATAGTGAGACCTTCTCTTACTGCAGTTAAGTCAAAACGAATTACTTTCATCTTTTTACATTAACATTCACAAAGTTTAGCCATAACAAATTTCATATGTTTTTCCTATAAGGTAAATTGCCATGGTTTACATTCATATCATAAATTCATGGAACTTTAAGTATATTAATTAGTAATATAAATTAAGTGCCTCTTTAACATTTTTGATCATGGCTACTGTATCATCAAAATCTAGTACTATACTGAAAGATTAAATAACAAAACGTAGCCCAATTAAAGGAAAAATGTAAAAATTACACTGCATTTTTACAATCTTCTGAGTTAAGTTGCTTAGAGTTAGCGGAACATAGCTTATAATTAAGCAAATTTGAGTCATTTGCCAGTAAGTTTGATAACCTACAAACGGAAATTGTAGTTTTAAACGCCGAATTTCTGGATTTTGAGATAGATGAGAGGGAATGCATTAAACGAGTAGTTCTATTGTACAACATAATGAGTATTCTTTAAGCTATTTACCCGATTTGCCGACTATTTCCGACAACCGGGGCGCCCGGGCACTATATCAAAACTTCAGCTGGTGATGCTCTCTGCTGGCGCTGGCGGTTTTACGTCAACCAAATCCAGATTCATGCGGAATTTTTGCACCACAGCAGGTATACTGAGACCTTATTTTACTGCAGTTAAGTCAAAACGAATTACTTTCAACTTTTTACATTAATACTCACAAAGTTTTGCCAAATTTCATATGATTTTACATTTAATGCAAATTGCCATTGTTTACATTCTTGTCATAAATGTTTATATCATATCAAGAATTCAATCTTACTTGTCTTCTAATAGATTAGAAGACAAGTAAGATTTAATTCTTAATATAAACCTAAGAGAATCACCATAATTGCGATTCCAGTTCAAGCGCTTGCAATTTCCTCTGTAGGTAGCTTTTTCTATTCAGTAAGTCTAAAAGTAGCCAGCACTCACCTGTGCAGTGTGCACTCCCTGCTTCACCTACGACCAGCTCTACCTGAGTTGCTCGCGTGTGTCGAGAGCCAGAAATATTTTTTCCAATAATTCCCATAATGTTGTTTCACCGGCATGTACTTCAGTATAAGAGAGGATGAATGGACAATATCTGACTCTCCGAGACCCGAGACTAAAATCAATCAAATATAAGTCAGCTTGGCTAGCTTTTCCATTCGTAGTCCTCCATAAGTTTTAGCGCTCTGGTTACTCTCTATGATTTATCAGATTTTTGAACGGACAAGAAAATTTAAGCTCTGTTCATCATTATTATTCTGTTCATCAGTACATTACCGGCGGTATGCCTTTATTAACAAAATACTACGAACTATATACAACACTACAGCTACTACAATAAAAGCATTTAGATCCCTATAAGCCATTGCAGACTCACAGGCATCAGTACATTGGTTTTTACGCGATCAATTTACACCAATTAGTTTTTGCTCCGATATAAGCATATTAGGAATTCATTTCAATTACGTATGTCTTTCCTACTTAATCTACAAATATTATAAAGGTGAAATTTTGTGTTTGTTTGTTACCTCTTCTTAACTTAATACCAGATTGACCGATTTGCATGAAATTCAGTATACAGATAGGTTATGCCTTAACTTAATAATAGATCAGCATGCTCTTTAATATTTTTAAGAACGAGTAAAATTCAATGATTTGGAATACAAAAACAAAATATAACAAACAATAGGTAATGATTGTCGTTGGTTGGTAAGCAGTTATGGTTGCTATGGTTTTAAAAATGGTGACGAACACACATATTCTTTTTTATATAGTCAACTTTGGTATAATTAATGTAAAACAGCGGGTAACACTGCGGGGCGCAGCTAGTATCATTTATAATAACAAAAGTAGATTCAATTCTTTCCATTGTTTAAATAACTTAACTTTCGACACAATAACCTCAAAATCAAAGAGTCAATTTCTCAATGCTATATAAAATAAATGGTGACTATTACATGGCTACGAATTCTAACTTCTGACAGTTCTAACTTGAGGTCAACTCAACAAACAAAGGTTATCTAAGTAATTACATTTACTTGTTTATAAATACGATTGTAAGTGGCCACGCCACGACAATCATGAAAAAAAATACTCAATCCAAGTCTTTCAATAAATCGATCAACAGCTTGTCGGGCCACGCGCAATGTAGGGTTCAGTATATATATTTAACATATCTATTTTTTCATTTTAAATATTGTTATGTTTGTAATAAAGCCTGCTTGGCGAATTACATTACAAAATGACAAATTTACGAGAAAAAAATAAAGTCATGTGTGGGATTCGACCCGCGTCCATCCACCCCTTTAGCCGGGGTATGCTCTAACCAATTGAGCTAACATGACACAATGACATATAACTCTGATTTTTGCTCTCGTTCTTCAACCATCGTATCGTCATGGACCGACGACTATAGTTCTCATGGAGTTTAATTCCAATAATTTATATTTGTAATACATACAGCGTAAGAATTTCTTTTGAATTCTTTCAATATCATTAATATAACATTTGTAATGTGGGTTCCAAACTTCCACAGCGTAATCCAACTGAGATCGAACCAGTGACACATAGAACAATTAATACGTAAATTCGTTGTTGAAGTCACTAGAGGATCTAGATCTAGAGGACTAGAGGATAAAATTAAGTATTTTAAAACCACGTGCTATTAT
This sequence comes from Plagodis pulveraria, assembly GCA_963890685.1. NCBI lineage: Eukaryota > Metazoa > Arthropoda > Insecta > Lepidoptera > Geometridae > Plagodis > Plagodis pulveraria. The sequence continues at coordinate 24,995,590 of OY982967.1, forward strand.
TATATTTTGAATATTTACATTAACGATAAATTCACTATTATTATTATTCCTAAATACTTTACGAGTTCAACTTCATCATGGTTAGAATTACATTAATGTTGTTAAGTTATAGATTTCAATGCAGGTCTTTACAAATGATTAATAAGCAACTACTATATCTAAGTCACTTTAAATTATTTATTCTTAAGATTTTTTATTTGGTACAAAATTATCCAATACCCGAGTTCAACGACTATTACGGCTAAACTAATAAAGTTATATTAATCGCTATAATTTTCCTTATAAGTTCATAAGTTGCAATATCATTATGAATTTTTCCAGATTTTTCGAGCCGGTAGTTTAACTTTTAGAGGGGGGGGGGACGCCCACTGGAACAAAAATTTGCAGTTTAAAGTTTCATATTTCTTAAATGGAGCATTAAATAGAAAAATAGTATTTACAACCCCGATTTTATTCAACAATACCTATTCAACGATACCCCACACGAAGGGCTATACGACGAAAAAACATTTCATCCCCAAATCACAAGTATGAGACTACGGTAAAAAAGAAAAAAAAAATTACCACTTTGTCGGCGTTATTAATATACATCCCTACCAAATTACAGCTTTCAGTAATAACGGTCTCTTAGCAAAACCTCGGACAGACGGACATGACGAAACTATAAGGGTTCTTTGTCAGGCCTACGGAACCCTAAAAAGCACCGGTTTTTGAAGAAAGACTTTCACTTCAAAACTGCTGTGTTTAAAGGGCAATTTAATATGTGTTTGTGCCGGCAAAAGCACGAGGCCCACCTGATGTTAAGTGGACTAATCTCTGCCTATATCATATGCATTTCGTAACAAGTAACAAATTGCGCATGACCCTGAGGCACAGTTGTTGACTTGACAACGTACCTGTAATTTTACTAGCTCTCAAGACCTGCTGCCGGAGCACACAGTTAGGAGCTTGGCGACAGATTTTCTACTTGATGGTAGCTATCCAGGCGAACATTCGCAAAATCCCTTTCCACTTTACTGTGAAACCCAAGCCGGCGGTGGAGAAGGAACTAGTTTATATCTATTACCGCTCGGCCATCATTGCTTCTTCAAGTTATAGGAAACAGTCGCTGGATGGACGAGGCTTAAAATAAACCATAGTTAAGTAAGTTGAGTTAAGTTTGAGATATGGTATTAATAAATAGTTAGGTAGTTTAATAAGGCAGTAAATGCACACTTTCTTAATGGCAACATTGGCTAGGAAACGGTTTTTTTAATTTATTTTTTTACCAAAGAGTACATCTGTCATGTTGTCCTTCTGTTCTTCTTTTAGTTGCTGTTTGTCACTACACTGTGTAACGGAACGTTACACACAATATGCCGAAGGGTTTTAATTTATATTTTTATCATCCGAAATCTAATTTTTGATCTTACTTAAAAACTATTATTATTTGAATCTACTTACATAAAATAAAATTACAAATACCTAAATCTTACAAAATTAATACAACAGAATGAAGAGCATAAGAGAATGAAACTAGATATCTCCGCTCACAATTAACCGTTATCTGAGAGACCGGCAGCGCGAGTCGCAACGGCCAGTAACAGCTGACCGTTGTCGCGTCGCGGAGTCCGAGCTAACACACTTCTGAGCGAGGACGTACTACCATTTTATGCTAAAAAGTGGAATCAATTTAATATATTACTACTGTTGTAGTAATATATTAAATTGATTGTGGTACCCCAAATAGGGGTTCACCCTTACGGCAACGCCTGTTGCCCCTACAACCAGCAGCTGTGGATCAACCGTACCCAGTACTCGTACCAGCTACTACCTACGTCTCGTACCAGCTACTACGACTCGGCTACGTGATGTACTACCTCTTCCGAAGGCCATTGATTGTTTTTCAGTCTGGCTAATGCCATCGATCTTTGATCGGACCCCGTTTTTCTGACATAATATGTAATTTTGAAATAATCGGTATAAATATAGGCGAAATAAGACTATGAAAGATAAAATTATTACCAACAACCACACGTAATTCTCTATCTTGACTTAATTTTAACGCATTGACATTCATATTTTGATATATCAATTTTAATTATTTCATTTGTTTGTAACTAATAATAGTATTCAATATTAATAAACTTACATTCTTTTTTAAAATTTGTACGCCACATGTGGCAAGGACATGAGTTACGAAATTTAAGTTACTGTACCACCTAGTATGCTATTGTATGATGTTTTACTCACCGTGTTCTGACAAATAAATAATTTGAATTTGACCCTCGTATATTACGACTAATTAGTTATTTCATATTATATATATGTCAAAGTACTAGTTGGTAAACGCCCGGTTCCTATAACATACGAACCGTCAATGTATACGAGCTACGATTCGATACGTATTGTAATTTCATAAATTCACATACTAAAACCACATACTTCATTAACTGCAATTACTATGGAAAATGCAACAGTAAGTAACTATTGAGTCATTTTATATAAACACGACTTTGGAATTAAAATTAATGAAATTGCATGTTTTTACGAGTAACTACTGTATAATTTTTAGGTTTTAAAATAAATACTGTTCCACCTATGTGAATCTATTACATCATATGTGCAAAATATAGTGTTTTTTACAGTGTTTTACACTATATTTTACACTATATTTGTGAATTCATTTACAGCAAAATCAAAAAAGGAGGTCATGTTGTTTATAAATTTGGTCGACAATTACTCCACTATACCGAGCAAGGAAACGAATGCTGCTAATAATGAACTCAAAGAGGAGGCTTGGTGTAAATTAACTAATAGTTTTAATCCAAAATGCGGCAGTGTTCCCCGCACGAAGAAGCAATTGAAATTAAAGTGAGACAACTTAAAAAAAAGCTGCGAGCAAACGCGCACAAAATGAAGGATAGAATTATGATAAAGGTAATTTTATTTTATAGATGACATCATAATAGTTGGTGACAAAATTAACTGAGAAATGGATGTTTTGTTGTCCAGGATTATTTAACTCTTCAATTCCCAGTGTCACTTTTAGGTGACAAAAGTTCCAATTTTTTTTCTACCACACGGCATGTTTATTTTAATTTCTACCACTATTGTTACAAAGTGAACTAGTGACACTTTTCATTTTATTTTTCTGACAATACAAACCACACGTCATTTCTCTAATTCATTCGGTTATTTGTCGCGTTATTGAAGCAGTGCAAGTTTGTGTGATTTCTTGCGACATAACGTGGAATAATAATGCGCAGACGAAAGAGAAGTATTGTTTTATTTCTAATACAATGAAATAAATTAATGCATAAGCTGTTATATAAATGTATTTAACGATAGCAAAAATTTATAGCATTATTACATATAGCACTATATTACATATTAGGGCATTTTAGGGAAAACTTACCTGATGTGTGGTAACCCTATTTATTCTATGCTTTATGGCTCTCCTATTAGGGGGATTCCCAAAATTGGTTTCGTATTATAATCCGACAAATGTTAGTTTACCTTTTGGATAGTACTATACCTTTGTTGTGAAGGACATCATAAATTAGTTACACTTACACGATTCATGGATTATTTCGTTTGTAATTTTTCTAGCGGTCGCGAAACACTCTCAACTAATTTGAATATCATTTTATGTCTTCTCTGTAACAAACGAGTTTAATACCTTCTTTCAATCAAAATCACCTCAACTTTACATGCTGCCAGAGACGATTCGAAAAATGTTACAAAATTTTCTGTCCAACTTCATTAAAAAACAGTACCTAAGCCCTGGAGATCTTAACCACTTCATGACAATAGATGTAACTAAACCAGAAACCCACCTTAATAAGGACCACATTTATGTCGGTCTGGAAGCATATGCCATTCTACAAGATTTAAAAACGAAAGCCCCAATAGAAGAGGTAAGTAAATTTTATACTACTTGCCGGGACTTCTATGTAGAAATAATTTTACAGATTCAAAAGCGGTTCGAGTTAGACGAGAAACTTTTTGAATTGATTAAATATGTCGATCCTGATGTAGCATCTAGAAAAGCAGTCTATGAAAGAGGTATTTGACCATTTTGGTTTTCTGGTCACAAAATGCAACATACAAAAAGCTGATAACGAATGGCGAAATCAGGCTCTAATCGAACCCAAGTACTTTGGAGTTAAAGAAGAACAAATAAAAAAAATGCCAGCTGAACTTTATTGGAATAAGGTATTAAGCTTAAAAGATCATCGTGGCAATTTTATATGAAAACCTTGAAGTGGTAGTTTCGTTGTTACTAGGGGTTCCATCTTCAAACACTGCCACTGCCACTAAGTCATTGGATTCTTGTCCCAATGTAGCAGAAACTCTGTTAAAACATAATTTTCCAAGCAAATCACCGGACTTTTCTTTCAGACACACCACAAGATTTGAAATTATAAAAACATTTCAAAGTTTAAACATAAAGAGTACTGAAGACTTGTGGGGTATGTCAGTAAAAGTGGTAGAGTCTATAATTTACATTATTGCACCATATTTAGAAACAATATTCAATCTGTGTGTCGATAGTGGAAACTTCCCCGATTTAATGAAACAAAGTAAAATCACTCCAATTTTAAAGTCCCTTCAATACCCTCAATCAATCCCTACATCTGACCCTTGCAATTATAGACCTATTTCCATCTTACCTGTTCTGAGTAAAGTATTCGAAAAAATTATGCTCAAACAACTACTATCCCATTTTAACAAGCATAATTTATTAAATGAGAATCAGTTTGGTTTCACCAAGAGCAAATCCACAACAGATGCAGGTGTTCAATTGATGTCGCATATACTGGAAGCCTGGGAGAGTTCACATGATGCTATTGGCGTATTTTGTGATCTTTCCAAGGCATTCGACTGTGTAGAGCACTGCACTCTGATTCGTAAACTTTACCACTATGGTATTCGTGGAAAAGCTCTGAATCTTATACAGTCATATCTGTCAGACAGGCTACAGAGGGTTGGAATAAGTGGCAATACTTCTTCCGGGTCATTGGTAAAAATGGGAGTACCACAGGGATCAATTTTGGGACCTTTTCTGTTTCTAACATATATTAATGATCTGCCTTGCATGGTCAAAGATTTCTGCGATATTGTTTTATTCGCAGATGATACCTCTCTGATTTTTAAAGTAGATAGGAAAGACAGTGAACTGACGCATGTAAATAATGTATTATCTAAGATTTGTGAATGGTTCGCCGCTAATAATCTTCTCCTAAATTCAAAAAAGACGAAATGTTTAAAGTTTTCTTTACCAAATGTTCCTTATGTTGAACCAAACATTAAGCTTGGACCAGATAAACTCCCTATTGACAAAGCGACAGTCTTCCTGGGAATCAAAATGGATTCCACTTTACAATGGGATCCACATATACATGATCTCTCCGGAAGACTTAGTTCTGCTGCATATGCAGTTCTTAGGATAAGACAGTTAACAGACGTAGCTACTGCTCGCCTAGTTTATTTCGCGTACTTCCACAGTATTATGTCGTATGGCGTATTGCTGTGGGGAACTGCTGCTGAGATAGAGACAATCTTTATCATACAAAAGCGTGCAATTCGAGCCATATATAAAATGGGTCCTAGGGAATCTGTGAGGGATCTTTTTAAAGAAGTTGATATTTTAACTTTACCAAGTCTGTATATATTTGAAAATATTATGTATGTTCGTAAAAATTTGAGTAAATTTAAATTAAACAGTGACAATCACGATTACAATACTAGGAATAAAGATAAAATAGCGGTGCCAGGTTTTAGATTAGCAAAGACAAATAAAAGGTCCTTCTTAGGTAATTGTGTGCGGTTTTATAATTAAGTATTAAAATTATGGCAAAAGATGTGTTTTTTATTCATGCGCCCTAAATTAGGGTATTTTAAAAATAATTAGGGATTTTTAGGGATATTTTGCAAAGAATTTAGGGCAAAACCAAAATCCTAAGTAAAAACACTGCCTGTGGGTGACACTGGGCATTATAATAACTCCTTCGTTCTGAATTTTTTCTAAGTAATTATATTTCTATTCGGTCTTTTCGTTATGTGATGCTGTAGTTTTTGAGATTGTTTTCCATTACAGGTTGACTTAAGATGAGATTGCCGAAGAATTCCAGGCTGGAGAGGACCCGGGTGATATTATTTTATATGCCTGGGAGCTGCTGTTATTTTAGAGCTTCATTCTAGACTTTCACAAGGGTTGGGACCATACAACTTATACTTTGATATTTTTTTCACTGGTTTACCATTGCTAAAGTATTTGCGAGAGCAGAATGTTGCGGGTATGGTACTATTCTGGAAAACCATAGCTAAATGGTATGACAATAGCATTGTCACCATTATTTGCTTTTGACAAGCTGCGTCTAAATGCAGCTTGTCAAAATCACTATCAAAATCACTTTTTGATTAGTCAGCATGCTAATCAAAAACGATCAAGACGATCACTCACAATCTCCTGCGCTCTACGAAGGTGCAGACTTTGCCACCAAGGCACTAGAAAAATGTGTGCCAAGTGCAGTATCGGTTTCATCTAAAGTGTTGGTACAGTTTTCATAATAAATGAATAATGTATAAATATTTTTATAAAAAGTGACGTTTTATTCCTACTGAAATAAAAATCAAAATAGCATGCTACTTAGATTCTTAACTATATACAATAACCCAGTGTCACCTGCAGGTGACCCCCCTGTAAATAAGGAGAGGGGCTAGTTTTACTTATTTTAATATATTATTAATGTCGTAACTAAATGTATCTAAGCTATTTTATATGAAGATATAGGAAAATCATTACTAACTTGGATATGGGAATTGAAGAGTTAATGAATGAAAACTGTTATAGGCATAGTGGATATTAAGGTACTTTAGAAATATTTTAATATATACACACACCTACTTTATATTTTCATTCATCACTTGCAGTCTAGTGGAAGGAAACCCGGGTACATTCCACCTGATGACATACTGGAGAAAGTCACCGGTATGATGGAGTCAACTTTGCACTCATTTGGTGGATATGCAGAAGAGGCAATGGATATAAGTCACACTACAGGATTTGAAACAATCACAATTGAAAATATAAAGGATGGATGCATGGATCCCTGTTCGTCGGTGGATGATGCATTACCACAAATGCCTGAAAATGATTTGTTACCAGAACAAAACTCAAGCTCAGTGTACAAGTTATATTGTGGAAACTGCCAAAATGTGAATCTCTGTTTCCTGTTTATATATAGAATGGTTTGTCTGGTTTCTAGTCACCAGTGACCTGTTATTTACTAGGCTAGAACATCCTATCTTAGACATTATTGAAAAACAAATGTGTATACTCATAAGCACGTATCACATGTCATATCATGGTTACATGCCGTTACAGCGAAAATGAGAAAATTAAAATATTCTTCATCGGGAAGTAGAATTACAGAGTACAAGAGGATTTTTCATATGGTATGCCAATTATGTCCGAATCATTGCAAAATAAGGGTAAGAATTATAAAAGAAATTGTTTTTGTAACAGTAACAAACAGTTTGATGCTTATGAAGCAAAAGAAATCCCATGTTCTATTTAATATCAGCCACCATTTTACTCTCGTCCATCTGAGTCTGCGTTTGTTGTTTGTTCCATGACATCCACATTCCGAAGAAATTCTGGCCAAAAGCTGAATGTGATAATATTAATTTAATTGTATAATTATTGATTGTTGTTTCAGGCGGAAACAAAAATAATGATCATGGACGCTTAAAAAAATCTAGCTTTACCTAACTCTTACAATAAAATGACAGAAAAAAGAAGTTTGAAACAATTCTTTAAACAAAAAAAACACATAGAAAATAAGAGCACTTATAACTAATTAGTGTTTATGATTATAGTAAGTATGCCACTGTGGAAATTTCATTCAATGTTTGTTTAATTAAATTGTCCTAATTTTAAGGTTGTCCTTGAATAAAGAATGATATTAAAATATTTGATAATTATTTGATTATTTATTTAAAATTGCTATTGAAACACAACATACTCGTATATAAACAATTCAGATGTGAAGATTTTTGCGTTTACAGTATATATACTATTGGGTTTTTTTATATTTCCTGCTGCCAACTATTAAAGGATGAAAACTTTTACATGCAATATTTTTTTATTAAATTAAACGTTAAGCATACCTATTAAAATATTCAGCTATTAAAGTATATATTTCTGTGTTAGGGGTTGTGTCAGTGTACGCATGTTGGGGTTCTGTATCCAATGGTGAAATAAGAACATCTGAAGAATTTCTTTATCAACTGTATCATAAGTAAGTTTTTGCAATCTACAGATGTTGCTACCGCTGTGGCAATAATAACTGCATTTACTCTTGCAAGGCTCAGACGTACAGTTAATACCACAACTGGAAATCGCCGTTTCCAAACTTCAAAACATCTGCAACAAAATCATATAGGTACATTAAAAACAAGTAGGTATGTAATAACCTACAAATTAAAACGTACTATGCATAAGGGGACACACATACCTTCCAATCGTATTTATGGTCCGAATATGGGCTTCATTATATAATTGTTTTTTTTTTATTATTGCTGATGGGTTAGCCTTTATTTATTTATTTATTTTAGACCACAATCTCCTGGTGGTAAGTGATGAAGTGGTCGAAGGTGTTAACAGGCTTAACCTAGAATTACTGGCTCTCAAGGACAGCTGCCAGAACACACCGTCAGGTGCTTGGCGACAGATTTTCTTATTGAGGGTGGCCGCTAGCCAGGAGGGCATTCGTGAAATGCCCTACCACCATGCGGTGAAGCTCAAGCCCGCGGCGTGATTCGAACCATGCACCTGCTGCGCGGCAGTCCTTAGCCAATGCCACTGAGCCATCACTGCTTTGCTGACCTCTAGTATCTGGATTAAGTAATGGAGTTATTAGGTAACATTTCTGAGGGTATGCACCGTCCCCAAGCAAACGTTTATTTCCATAAACTCCATTTTTACACAGTGCTAAAATGAATAAATCTGTATATAATTACTTGTGCATATAGTAAACCTAAATAGTATGAATTTAGCCTATCGAGTGACTAACTCGCAGCTCTGAACTATTAAAGATAGTAGCACCTTGAGCAGGACGCGGCCCGCTGGCCGGGTTCAATGTAGTGACTCCCTAGCCACTACATTCATAAATTGCAAGTGGGCAATGCACACTGCTTTAACATTGATTAAAAAATATTCTTTGCGGTTTCTGAATTCTTCTCCAATCTGTGAATCTTATTAATATATATAAACAGAACTGTAGAATGTTAAATATATTTACGTAGCCATGGTAATTGTATTATAGTAAATAGCGAGACCATAACGTTCTAGCTATTTTCCATAATATAATTATGTATTTACTTAGTGATTGTATTGTGTGATCCATCAAGTGATTGCACACGAGAAAACCGAGCTATTTCATAAAAATTCTTTTCAGTGTCATTCTGCGTGTATATGTATTTCTTGTATAGTTTTGCTATAGCATAGCCAACATCACGCACAATACGACATGCTGATTCTTTCTTTAGATACCCAGCCACTGATATTAACATTATTCCTAGAGCATAGAACCTTAATGTTAGTAATAACTGATGTATAGGGGATGTGCCGTGGTTCCTACTTCCTGAAACAAAAAAACATAAGGTTGTGCCTTAATTTAATATTAAGTTATTGTATGTTTAGTTTTGGTAAGACATATTCCTATTTTTAATGAGTTTTAGGGCACTTACCTAGATGCAGTCACTCTTAGGTCTGTATATTATTTCTGTAAATCTTCTAGAGCCAATTTGTCCAGACGAAATCTTATTTTACATCGTCCAGCGTGGTTGTATATATAACACGGTTTTATAGTTTCGGGAAACAGGTTTTTTTTTTACAGCACTGGGTAGCTCTTGACCACTATCTCACCTGATGGTAAGTGATGATGCGATCGATGATGGAGCGCGCTTACCCAGAAGGTATCTATTCACTCGCTTCTTGAAGACATATTGTACTTAACCGGAAACACAGACTCAGGCAGGGTGTTTCATTCCCTGGCGGTTCGTATTATTAACGAGGACGCAAATCGTTTCGTTCGGGTAAATGGAACATCAACCATATAGCGGTGGCACTTCTGAGTGTCCCTGGATGTCCGGCTCTGGGATCGTTTTAATCTGAGCTCGATTTATCACAATCGGTTATTGAATTATGTGATTCTAGCTCCATATTTAGTAAACTCTAAAAGTACTCGTTTTCGCACAAAACTATAATGAAAACGGATAATGAATTTGACAGATGTTTGACAGTTATACCAATGGTTGGTTTTTATATAGAAACACAGTATTGTGTCATTTTTATAGATAACGCCTACGAATAATCGTAAGTAAACCTCCCATCCGTACGTAACATAATGTCGGTAATCTCGCTCGGTATCGGTTTATTATAGGAATACTTTAGGTTTACGCCTCGTTTAAAATTTTACCGAGATAAAGCAAAACGATCCGTTCGTAAGTTATAGAAACCGGGCATAATTTGATCAGTCCGTAAAAATTTTGTTCGTTGCAACTATTAGTAAAACGACCGCGTTGGCTTACCAAATACAAGAGATTTTTATTTCTTAAAATATACATGTTGCCAGGTTATAATTATTTTGATACACAGATACTAAATATACTAATACACCCACTTATCAAAATACCATTCTAAATTACAAAATGACAAAAATAGAGTATGCGTTATTGTAAAGCTAAAATATTAAAAAAAAATACTAATACCCCATTTTATAATAATTTTTAACCTTTACTTAATTTAAATATACAACCCCTAACATTTCCATGAACTTATAATGCTTGGTGGCAGGAAATCCTTTGGTTAACAGATCAGCAGGCATTTCCTGAGTTGAAACATAGAGCACTTCAATTAACTTATTATTTATAGCGTCTTTTACAAAATGGTACTTCACATCTACGTGTTTTGATCTACTGTTGTGTGACAACTGATGACTCGTTGCCATTTTCAGTGCAGCTGGATCACCGAAAGGTTACCTGCTATTTCATAAAGTAAATTTCTTAGGTATATAGCGTCCCTAGAGGCTTCTGAGAGTGCTACATATTCGGCCTCTGTACTGGATAAGGCAACTGTTCTCTGTTTTCTGCATTGCCATGAAATGACAGACCCAGACATGGCAAATCAGTACCCTGTAAATGATTTTCTATCTATTATATTACTTCCAAAATCAGAATCAACAAAGCCTTTTAGTTGTACAGAGTTTTCTTTTCTAAACATTAAACAATATGTTTTTGTCTTTTTTAAATCTTTTAATATTCTTTTAGCATAATTATAGTGAACTTCATTTTATTAATTATTATACTGACTTAAAAAGCTCACTGAAAATGCAATATCAGGTCTTGTTGTTAAAACTGATAGGGACATTAAGCTACCTATGAGTCTTTGATAAGGAATTTTTGTAACACATTTTTCAGATTTTTCAATGCTTAATTGACATTCAATCGGAGTATCAATATGCTTACACTTTGACATATCAAATTTAGATAATAATTCTGCTATATACTGTTTTTGGTCTATTGTTATTATATTAAAACTTTTATCAATGTTCATACCTAGATATCTCCTGACACGACTTAGGTCTTTCAATTTAAAATTCTGAACTTAATGCAGTTTTCAATTTTTCAGTTTCTTGTTGATTATTTGAAAATATCAAAAAAATCATCAACATACAAAGTTATAATGACTTTAAATTTTTTTTGAATGAATGTAAATAAACATGGCTCATATTTGCTATTTTTGAAACCCAATTTACATAAACAATCTTTAACTCTTTCATACCATACTAGTGAGGATTGTTTCAACCCATAGATTGCTTTTTTAAGTTTTAAAACCTTCCCATCACACTGGATTTTGAAACCTTCTGGAACTGACATATAAATATTTTCTTTTAAGTGACCATTTAAAAAGGCAGTTGTTACATCTAAATGAGTAATGTCCATACCTGATTGTAAACTCAATGCAAACAACATCCTTAATGTAGAATGTTTCGCTACTGGAGAAAAAGTTTCCTCAAAGTCAATTCCAGGCTTCTGAGTATAGCCTTTAGCTACAAGTCTAGCACGGTACCGCACATCATTATTAATGTCTAGTTTTTTATTTAACACCCACTTGCACTTTACAATAGACGCACCACTAGGAATATCCATGAGTTCCCAGGCCTCATTTATCTCAAAAGATTGTAACTCTTCTTCCATGGCTTGTTTCCACATCTTGGATTCAGGACCTTTTCCAAAGCCTCTGAGAGAGTAATTACCTCCAATTCTGGAACAGCGCTTGGTACACAGAAGTTACTATGAGTGTACCATTCCGGGGATCTTCTTATTCTTTTGGGCATAACTGGTATTTCCTCTGGTACCTCAATTGAAATGTCAGTTTCCTGGATACTGGTAGACATCAATGTGTCATCATTTTCTTCATTTTCAGGGTCGGTATATGCACTGCTTGAACTATTCAGAGATTCATTTTCCACAATATCCCCCACTGGATCTCTGTATTGTTTTGTTCAGCTTTCTGCAGTGTTCTCATCATATACCCATATCACGCTTTCTTGGTTACTGTTTATACTATGCATTCCAGTCCGCTCCTCCATAATTATTACATCTCGGCTTGTAGAGACCGTGTTCTTTTTTGGATTGTATACTCTGTATCCTTTCACATTTTTAGAAAATCCCACAAGTATGTGTTCTTCAGACTTTTTATCCCACTTTAATCTTCGTTCTTTTGGGATGTGAACCATTACAGGGTGTTATGTATTTAATGTTTTACGATCTAGCACAAAAATACGAAAATTCCCATACAAGGGCGATAAGAGTAATGGACTGTATGACGAACTAAAATTAGGGCAAAGGTATACAATAAGTAAGATTGTGCAACTCACCAGATAATCCGATGGGGTTCAGAGCCGTTATTGGTACCTAAACTAAGAATTGGCTCGCGCGCTTACCTCCTCAATAGCTCAGTACCTGTCTTGGCGGGGTGCCGGTTGTGATGGCACAGTTTGCACAAATATGAAGTTTTGGTAATTTATTATACTTAGGGCTTTGCCGTCGACAAAGTTGGCACGAATGCCCGACAAATTAAAACGAAAATTAACGAGAAGTGGCTCCGACACGAAAATTGATCCACTCTTTCGCGAAAGCGAAAACGACAAGAAGAAAGAGTAAAGGCCATTTTTCAAGGGCAGGTAATTAGAGTTGCTAGTACAAGAAAAAAAAGTACCACACATTATGTGATGATACCAGATGAAAATATTGACTCTATTGGCTAAAGTGAACACAGGGCTTCCAAATAATCGGATATGGCTCAAATCTGGTTTCTTATTGTACCATATTTCATACGGTGTTTTCTTAAGTCCAGATGCCTACATCTGACTAGATCTCCTAAGATCTATTCTTTAAGTAGACATCAGTATTAGCTGTTTCAGCCCAATATTTTTTTTCTAACTTTGCATCAAATAATAAACATCGTGCTTTTTCCACTATAGTTCGGTTGGTTCTCTCAGAAAGGCCGTTTTGTTCAGGTGTATAAGCATTTGTTTTCTGATGCAAAATTCCTTCATTCTTGAGGTAATTTTCATATTCACTACTACAGAATTCTCCACCATTGTCTGTGCGTAGAGTTTTATTTTTTTTATTTTGCTGGTTCTCAGCTAATGATTTAAATTCTTTAAATTTCTGGAATACTTCACTTTTATGTTTTAAGAAAAATATAAAAGTCATTCGACTGTAATCATCAATGAATAAAAGAAAATATTGTGCACCTCCGATGGATTTTGTTTCCATTGCTCCACATACATCAGCATGTATAATGTGCAATATATCTGAACTGCGTTGACCAACTTGGCTAAATGGTAATCTCATCTGCTTGCCTTCACAACAGGTGACACATTTAGTTTTAGTCATGTCGAAGTTCTCAGGAAACGATATCCGTTGGAGATAGGTCCGTCCACAAGTCTATTCTTCATTTTATTCATATCACAGCTATTGATATGTGCTAATCTTCTGTGCCACAGCTGGCTACTTGCTATTGCTGATGCTACCAGCAAGCACTCTGCCACTTGAATGTCCAGTTTATAAACACCATTGGTTAAACTCAGCAGTTGCAACCAATTCATTTTGCTTGTTATATATAAAACATTTATTTTGCTTGAACACTACATTGTTTCCTTTTCTAATGAGTTCACTCACTGATAGGTAATTTGTTGTCAAGCTTGGCACGCAAAGCACATCATTAATGGTGATGCTATAATCATAGTACTGATATATATGTCTCCGGAGCATACAACTGGCACTTTCATTTCATTTGCAACAACTATTTCAGGAAGACTCGGAGTAAAGTTTGTATTCTTTATCCATACCTTGTCTTGCAGTCATATGTGCACTTGCACCGGAATCCACGTACCATTCGGTGTTACTGTAATGTCCATTAAAAAATACAGCACTGAAAGCATTTGAACTTCTATTTTTTTGTAATAATGGGCACTGACTCTTATAATGACCATTTTGTTTACATTTGTAGCAAGTTATTACGTTTCGGAAATTTTTACTGAATTTTTTCTTTGCAGCGAAACCAGCGCCATGGGAATTCGCGTCTGCTGGATGTGAGACATCTAAATCAAGTAACTTCGATTTAATTACGTCCGCCGTAATTTCAATTCCCGAATGTTCTATGGCAAGTGTCATTGGAGAATACTTTTCGGATAATCCTACTAATAATAACGATCCCAACCATACATCACTGATAGGAAATCCAGTCGATTTGCTGTTTCGACCATTTGTGTCACGTATGTAATCATTGATTCACAATTTTCAAGGCGTATCGATATCAAATGACGAAGTAGGGTTATTTTTCTAGTCAAGCCGGAGTCATCGAACATCGATTTTAAGCGCTCCCACAAGTCTTGACACGTTGTAGACGTCTTTATATGGACGTACAACGCAGGATCAATAGTTAATATCAGCTTCGCTTTTGTTTTTGCGTCGTCTGCTGATTTTTTTTCAAAGCCGGAGACTGGCTTTGTGTAACTCACCATGCCCTCCAACACCAACAAATTCTCAGCAGCAAAACACCACTCATCGTAGTTTTCACGCCCTCTTAACTTAGGCACGTTTTGTATATAATTTGAAGCCATATTCTACGCAATACAGGTCAATCTGTTACTTTTATTAATAAAATTATCGCCCATAACCTATTAGTAAAACGACCGCGTTGGCTTACCAAAGACAAGAGATTTTTATTTCTTAAAATATACATGTTGCCAGGTTATAATTATTTTGATACATAGATACTAAATATACTAATAGCAACTGCTAAATAAAACGACTCTGTTAATTCAACTGTTTTATTACGAATACCTCATAAACATTAAAAGGTTACGGGCTCCAGTGTCGCGAGTATATAATAAAACTGTAGTGTGTGATTATAAAGTTTGAATCAAATGCCGAAGTCTACACGTGCGCCTTGTTAGCGCGGTATGCCACGCGGGCTAGGCGACCTGACACGATAATGGATATCGGCGCCTTGAATCTGGCCAAGCGGGTTGCTGGTGATGGGTATCGGGAATGGAAGTTCCAAATAAGATGTGCACTCATGGCAAAAGGTCTTTGTGAACACATTTACAATGAAGAACATGATGACATGAAGTCTGAAAAAATGGCGGCAAAACGACGCCAAGGCTATGTATATAATTCGCTCGGGATTGTCACCATTCAAATTCAAATTGAAAAATATTTATTCATAAGAAATATAGTACGTTGTGTTTTGACATTAATTTCTTAGAATCACATATTCTACCGTTTCCGGTGTACAAATGATCCCATCACAGATAACATTGGTAGAAACATGCAGATTTACGAGCAACGTAGTGAAAATAGTTAAATGTTTTAATTTAAAAATTTCCCACAGTGAAGTTTCAAGGAAACAATATGGCGGAACACATATCCAAAATTGTGAATATTGCATAACAGTTGTGTGATGGTGGTGAATCAATTTCAGAATTAGCAGTAGTTACTCGAATATTGGGTTTACTGCCCGAAAGTTTTGGCATAATCCGTGCGAAAATAAATGCGGAACAAGCGTGGTTATCGCTGGATACTTGCAAACAAACGATACCTTACCTTACTGCCCGATTGATAGATGAAGAATGTCAAGAGATTGCTTTAGCTACAGAGAAGCAGAAGCCTAAAGCAACTCATAAGAAAATATTTGTTGTTTCAAATGCATTAAAACGGGACTGTCGCACTAAAGTCAACGCCCGCGTAGAAAGTTCCAATAAAGATTGCCCATTTACGGCTCAGCTACAAGATGCTCTATATAATCTGCTATATGGATACCAGAAAGTGGTGCATCAGCCCACATGACCCACTGAATAGATTTGCTACAAAATTTCAGATCATAATTTGACTGTATATGCCTCGGAGACAAAAGTGAGTTGAAAGTGCAAGGGTACGTTAAGTAAGTAAGTATAAGTGTAAGGTACTTTAAAAATAAGGAAATTTATTGATGGACAATGGCATAATTCAACGATCAATAATGTGCTTTATGGTGTGCACATGAACTGAGGGTTCAGTTCCTCAGATTCATGAGACGTAAATGATATTATTAGTAAAAAATTTTGAAAACTGGATAGTTTTGTCTAAAATTTGTAAAACTCGTATTGGTAAAGTTGCGGCCAAATAATATGATCCTCAGTTCAGATGCCTGAAAAAAAAATAACTCGAAACTTATTGTATTTTTGTGCATACTTTTTTTTTCACTGTTTAGTAAAGAATTTGTAAAAGGATTTTACAAATATTCAGGATACTAGAACGTGGCGTTACGAAGTTACCACCTTTTAACAGGATATCTCAGTCCAGACTGAGGGATCTTAATATAAAACATGTCCTTAGAATAAATAAATTCTTGACGGGAAATTCCTAACCTATTATTTAATTAATGGGTAAATTTGTAAAAATGAGATCTTGACATAAATGTTATCGATTGAGGCGAAAATAAAGATTTAATTTTTTGAAAATGTATGGACTGTTATGGATTATCTTCAAATTTATTTATGTAGCCTAGCATCATAGACAAACCATGTTATGCATATCGAGATTTAGTAAACATTTTTACTAAATGTTTATATGTATATGGATTTCGTAAATGTTATACTTTATTGAATTAATGACTTGCATCAATTACTTAAGAAAATAAGCAATAGAGTGACCATAATTGGAGTAATTGCAGGATAAAAACATTTATGATGTAAAAGACTTCATGAAATAATTATTACAATATACTTAGTTAACATAGTATTAATTTGCATGCTACTCTAATACTAGCAAAACATGTGCACTTTAATTTTATAATAACAACTTTATACCATGTTTTACGCAAATAAATAATCTTTAATCTTTCCATCATGTCATCATAACAGATCAAGAGGTTGTTTACGAAACCATGTCATTTGTAATGACCGAAATCACCAGGACGCAACGCAAGCACAAATTCAACATGCCCTAGTCATTTATAGCATTTGCCTTTAAGATAAATGATTTCAGGTATGTCTTTTAAACAATTTTTTTCCTGTTCCATTTAAATCGATTGAGATGAAATTCAAAATCTCAAAAAAAACGGGGTCGTTGTAATTAACTTAAGGCTTCCCTAACTGTTTCAAATAATTTAGTTTGTTCCTTTATGTCAATTTATGGTTTCCGCCCCTTTTCATAGCTTCGGTTTCTGTTATTAATCGAAATAATTATTTTCACTACCCTCTAAGTATAGCCCCGTTGTGATCACAGGTAGATACAATATAGCTCTTTGAATACTGTCAACAGGATCGCGAAAATTATATTACATAAGTCTTTTTAGCACTATCTTTATTTAAATTAATAAATAATACAGACATGCAAAATCGCTAGATGGACGATGACAGTGAACGTAAAACATAAAAATATATTCTTCCTTCAAATAAAAACAAACAATAATGGTACCCAATAAAGACTATTTTAACATTGTTTTTCGACACGATCCCTAAATGAAATAAAAATAAACAACTCTAGCTATAATAGCCTCGTCATCCCATAGTGGCAAATTACTAAGTATTTAGCCCTTACATTTTTCTAAAATATTCGAACTTCAATCGTCTCAAGAGTTTTGTAAAAACATCAGCCTCCTGGTCATTTATACCAACATGCTTTAATAAAATTTTATTTTCAAATTCGACATGTTTCAACTTGTGATGGAAAAGGGGATTGGTTGCTTTAATAAAATTTTATTTTCAAATTCGACATGTTTCAACTTGTGATGGAAAAGGGGATTGGTTTATTTCTTTTCAGGGTTCCGTGCCACAAAAGGAAAAAAAACTCCCTCTGTCAAGACCATTTTTCACAAGAACACGTGGAGGTATCAAGCTGAAATTCATATCAAATACTCAGATCTACTGTCCCTTGCAGCAGTGAAAAAATCAACTTCTAAGCCAACGCAATCAAAAGATACAGCCGTTTACGCCGCATATTTTTGACACTCACAGTGGAATCAAAATCTACAGGGTATTTCCCTTGAATTCAGAATCTTGAAATTTTGTACGAAATGCGTCTTACAAAACATCTGAAGGAAAAATTGCGAAAAGCATACATTTTTAGTAACAATATATACTAATATTTACATAACTTTTAATAATTTTGAAATGTTATGGATTACATTTAGCAATAAAAATACCATAACTATTATTTATATACCTACAGGTTTGTTAAGAACCCTCGGTTTTATAAAGAAAACATTATTTTATTATAACATATATGGATACAACAAATAATGCTAATTATTCAAGAAGATACTCACACAGTTATAACACGTAAACACTTAGTACTTTATACATAAAATATAATACTAAACACTATTATTGCACCGCACATGTATTTAATACAATAGTTGTATCCAACAAATGAATTGAATACTTATTTTACAATTTTGCGAGTAGTCCATCAAAACCTTAAAAGATATGTATGTACCCTACCATATTTTCCTTCGTAAAAACTCACTCATTTATTTGGAAAAACTATAACATTTACGAAATTGATATACATATAAACATTTAGTAAACATTTTTACTAAATCTTCATATGCATATGTTTTGTCTATGATGCTAGACTACATAGATAAATTTGAAAATAAGGAGCACTCAGTTCATACATTTTCAATAAATTCAATCTATATTTACGACTTAATTGATAACTTTTGAGTTAAGATTTCATTTTTACAAATTTACCCATTAATTAAATAATAGGTTACGAATTTCCCGTCACGAATTTATTTAGTCTAAGGACATGTTTTATATGTAGATCCCTCAGTCTGGACTGAGGTATCCCGTTAAAAGGTCGTAAGATTGTAACGCCACGTTCTAGTAGCCTGCAAATTTGTCAATAGCTTTTACAATTTCTTTACTAAATATTGAAAAAAAGCATGCACAAAATCACAAAAAGTTTCGAGTTATTTTTTTTTTCAGGAATTGAACTGAGGTATCATATTGTTTGGCCGTAACTTTACCAATTCGCGTTTTACAAATTTTTAGACAAAACTATCCAGTCTTTACTATTTTTTACTAATTTTATCTTTTATGTCATGAATCTGAGGAACTGATCCCTCAGTTCAGATGCACACTGCTTTGTGTACCCGAATTGAAGAGAAACCTATTCTCAGAAAGTGTTGTTATTTCAAAAGGTATGAGAGTCACTAAGACTAATAACTCAACAGTTATTACGGACAGCCAAAGAAATGTAATGGCCAGAGCTATAAAGCAGCCTAACAACCTATATAATCTTAAATTCAAAACAGTATGCATGACATGATTTGAAAATCAGCATGCAGTAGCTAATGTTAAAAGTCTAAAACAATGACACGAGAGACTTAGTCACGTGAACATCAAAACATTGGCGTGAAATGTTGACTAATGGTCCTTTACCCCCAGTTAAGAACCCCCGGTGACTTCTGTGAGGCATGTATGCTTGGGATGCAGCATAAAAAACCTTTTCAGAAAAGTGCACACTCAGTAGGCACCAGCCGAAGGTTTTAAAAAAGAAACAAAATTACTTGTAACTTAATTTTTTCGGTATTAAAAAGTACAATTTAATATATTACTAAAATAAAGTCTACTCTGGTCGATGTGGGAACCAAAAGTGACGCTTTTGCCCATGCACTCGGCCGGTGTCGCCTCCGCACATTCCGCTGAATCGGCGCCTCGTGTTGCTTGTGGGAACTACGCAGCAGTTTCCGTGGTTGTGCACAATATGTTATACCTCCATCCGCAAATCAGCATCTATTTTCCAACGCTTAGTGAAAATGTTGCTGGAAAAGCTGTATAATTTTCGGGATCTTCGTATATGTGTTTCGAAGGTGTTTGTTCGTCTTGGCGTTCGTGTTTCTTGCATTTCCATAGATTGTGACGAAAAATTATTCCAAGGCCAAGTGCGAATGCACCGAATAGTACCACGTAAAACGGTATTGTGCTGTGGTACATTGCGTTTTCTATTATTGGATTTTGTTCTAAATTAGATTGCATCATGCCTTGGTTTTAAGCGCTATGTAGTTTTCTCAGGTCAGATAGCTTACAGTGTTAAATTCTGTGCTTTTTAGGTTTCTCTTTGAAATTGTATGAGATATCTGTGATTAGTAAGGGTAGGCCAGATATTTGATAATTTTCGTTGAAGTGTGTAAATTGGTGTCTTTAAGCTGCAATGTATTAACAATGTAATAACGTAATTTCCTTGAAGTTGCTTGTACTCTTCTCTTCCGCTTCGTATGTGGATGTGGCCTTGTAGAACGAGGAAAGTGACAATATAGTTCTTGTCATCCAGTTATTCTATTGCTCCCTTTCCAGGGTTACAGTGGTCAAGTAGCAGCCATCTCCCAGTGTGTGGTTGATGATGAGTTCTTGCGTACATCATGCTGGGTTTTGACGTGGTTTATGGTGTCTTCTACGTAGAGGTACTGCTTGTCTATCTTCGAGCATTCTGCCTCTTAGTATGCATACGCTTCCTTATCGGTTGTCAGGAATGGGAGAAGGGTAATAAGGATTTGACCATACCTATTCAGGGCTACTAAAAGTTTGCAGTCGTATTAATCTTCGCTAACTAAAACAATTTGTCTACCAGCACAGTACGATCCAGGCTTTATGATGCTATAATAATCACGTAAATCTAAGTTTCAGACTCCATAAATGGTATGGTTTCGATCAACCATTTTCCTTAAAGTAACTACGTCTACCATAGAGCCTTAAGCACGCATCAGCGCATCAGTGTGCTTAAGGCGCGCACTAGAGCAAACATATTTTCTATTCTATGTAATTCACATAATAAGCCGTCTATATAAATTTATTAAATAGCCGTTCTTTGTTATAATTGTCAATAACTGAGCAAATTGAGCAGATTTTAAAAGGCTTGTTCCTTTATTGGCATTGGTATTTGATAGAAGCTCAAGCGTGGAATCTTTTGTTTGCTGGTTTCTTACTAGTTAACTAATAACGTCATTATTTTGCGTCATCCATTCCTTACCAAGACTTATATGAGAGTTGAATTAAGTAATAATTTTGTTCTCATAACTATTAATTTTTTTTTATCGCGGTGTCAAACTTAATTGCATCCTGATAATCTAAATTTCCTGTCAGAATTTTGATTACGGAGAACGGAGGAGAGGGAGGAAGAAGGAGGATTACGGAGCCTAAAAGTGGTGCTACACAGTCGGAAACGAGCCTCTCACCATGGTTTACAACCATGGTTTACGACTGTGGAAGTTTGCGACCAAATTATGTTTGACCTTCTAACGCCCTCGGTGAGCGAGCATGCGTTGGCGACCGTGGTGACCAACCAATATTTCCGACTGTGTGGACGCCGGTTGCACACCACGCGAGGGCAGTCACTGATGCCAACTTAGCTATTTTATAGCTAGATCTAGCTATTTTTGCACCCTTGTCAGCTACAATTTCTAAAAAAATGTAGCTAAAAGATTTAGCTACTTTTTTTTAGCAATTTTTCAACATAGCGACTTCATCTACACAATATCATTGGTGCATTGGTGATTAGTCTATGCATTGATGCTTGTGTGATTTTTCGTTTTATTTTTTTATCTGTGGAAGTAATTTGTAGTCGTCAATGACTGGAGTCAGCATTTTGAGTCATAGTGTAAATGTAAGACCATAGATTATAAAAAAGCACAAAGGTAAAGGGCGCGCGATACGTAACACGCCCAAGGGATTCCCCTGATAGTTTCGCTTGCTGGAACATTGTTATTGTGTTTATTCTTTCTCACTCTCTCCTATTATTAATTAGATTTTTCTCTCTCTCTATTTCATGCATTGTTGTTACTTTTGTCAGTTGTCGTGAGTGGTTTACTTAAAATTAAATACAGTCATCAATTTGTGTCGTGTTTTGTGTAATTTGTGTGTGTGTGTAAAGAAAAATGGATATACCCAAGAAACTTAAGACTTATTCCCAAAAATACAGAACTGAGTGGGAGAGCCTAGATGAATTTAAAGGGTGGTTAAAGCCAGCAAGTGGAAACTCGTCCAAAGCATTTTGCAGTTATTGTTGTGTCGAAATTCTGGCCAAATTATTTGACATTAAGAAACATGCTGAGACTAAAAAACATAAGCAGAAATTGGAGTTCAAAACAGGTACGTACGTAAATTACAACCTACAGCGGAGGCAGAGGTATCAATTATTAATTATTATTCAATAAGTAGAAAATGTAATTTTGAAAGTCTGTCATTTGAATACTGTTGAAGTGTTGATGACTTAATTCTTGTAAATATAAACAATGTTGCCACTGTTGAAATTATATTACCAAAACTTGGGAAAAAATAATGGTATCGTTATAACATTATGCCACGATTAGTATGACATTTTGTCCACTCTTATTATTTTATTTTGCAGGTAATCAAAAAATACCATTCAAAACTGTAACAAAAAAGAATTACAGGCCCTGCGATGAAACTGAAGGAGCTTTGACCATGTTTATTGCAGAGCACTGCTCTACAATGAGTATAGACCATTTAGGAGAGTTGTGCAAAACATGTTTTAAAGATTCTGAAGCAACCGAGGATTTAAAATTGCATCGTACTAAATGTACGGCAATTATGACAAATGTACTGGCACCTCACTTTCGTCAGGAACTTTTGGACGACATTGGAAACCAAAAATTCAGTATACTAATGGACGAATCTACAGATGTCAGTGTTAGTAAATACATTGGCCTTGTGATTAGATACTATAGTACTGAACAGAAATCAATTGTGAGTTCATTTTTGGAATTGGTTAGTGTTGAAAGTGCAGATGCAAGAGGGCTTGTAAATGGTCTAGTTTCATGTTTAAACAAGCATAAATTAAACATTCGACAAATGATTGGCATAGGAACCGACAATGCCTCGGTTATGACTGGTGTCAATAATGGAGTACATGCTATCCTTAAACGAGAGTATGGTCTGGAAAATTTAATCCTAATACGATGTGTGTGTCATTCGCTGCAACTAGCAGTGACTCACGCATCAGAAAACTCACTGCCAAAAAATATAGAATTTTTGGTGAGGGAAATATACAAATGGTTTTCAGTATCACCTAAAAGAAGAGACGAATATAAAAGTATATATGAGACGATTAACTGCGGAGAAAGTCCGCTTAAAATCACAAAAGTTTGCGACACTCGGTGGCTTTCGATAGAACCAGCTGTAAAAAACATTTTGACACAGTGGGAAGAATTAAAATTACATTTTAACATGGCAAGAGAAAAAGAAAATTGTTATACAGCTGACGTGATATATAATATGCTTAGTGACGATAGAAATTATTTATATATGACATTTCTGAGAGGTGTACTAAATGACGTCCAAGTGGCTATTAAGGCATTTGAAAGTGAAGACTCGAATCCATTGAAATTGCTAAATACGCTAACGACTCTATTGCAATCAGTGAGCCAAAGAATTTTAATGCCAAGCCCAATTCAAAGGAACTTTTTGGACCCTATTACTGACAGAGATATAAATCCAAGGCCATATCTTGGTTATGTGTTTGAAACTGACTCTCATGATCAAAATTTGGACCCTGCGACATTAAATGGCATAAGAGGACGGTGTTCCTCATTTTTAATAAAACTGTACAAAGAGCTGCAGCAAAGATTGCCGGATAACTACAGGCAATTAGAAATGATGGCACAATTGAGTCCCGAAGAGGCAATAAAAGCTACAAAATCAAACGCAATCGTAAGCGTTGCAGAGATTTTGGGATTTCCACCAGAAAGTATAGATAAAATGGTTCAACAATGGCATTTACTTCATTTGGTTAAGTGGACATCACAAGAAATAGTGAAATTTTGGGTTGAGGTCAGACACTTTACAAATGCTTCTGGTGATAATATATACAGGGATATAAGTGAGCTGGCTATATCTTGCCTTTCACTTCCACACTCAAATGCAGAGGTTGAGAGGTTATTCTCTCAAATGAATTTAGTTAAAAATAAGCAGAGAAACCGAATGAGTCAGATAACTCTTAATTATATTCTATGTATAAGAGGCTCGCTCAGGAAAAAAGGCAAATGTTGCTTCAACTGTACTTTACCTTCAACAGTTCTCCAACAAATGGGAACCGTGGAGAAATATACAAAATCTGTGGATTCTCAGGATGCACAACCATCTACATCATCTTCCCTAGATTAAGTTATATTAATATTGTTTTACCATAAGTATGTACCTATAAACATATTACGAAAGTAAAGTTATCCATTACACATATTAGTTTTACTGTAGAAAAACGATTTTAACAATTAATTTAGTTTTTTTAACTTTGGCAACTTCTAGCTACTTTTTGGGGTAAGATAATGTGGTAATCTGGCAACTTTTTGCAAAAGATCTATAGCTACTAGCTACAGAGATGGTAATACAGTTGGCAACAGTGAGGGCAGTATGTCGCTGCAGCCGGCGAGAGCGCACGCATGGCGGGAGCGCACGCATAACGCGTTTGTCTCATTGAGAGATGTATATATGATTCTTTATCATGCTCATTACTTAAGACATATTTTTATTCCAAATTTCATACCAAGTAGTAATTTTAAAACTTAAGGAGCGATATCATATTGTTGTTGTGAATGAAACGCAAGTTCGACCAAGACTCATTTTATTGGAGCTACCCACATTACATATATATAATATTTATATTAGCACGATAGGAGGTAATATAATACACATGACATCTTCCCCACATTTTTTTTTTGTACCTAAGTGTAAGGTGTTTAATTATCGGTTTCTATTAAGTAAGTATGTATACATTTAGTGTTGATATGGATACAAGTAATAAATTGTGCTATAATAGGTAAGTTACCAATATTACACAGTAGGTACAATAAAAAATGCAAATTTTAGTTGGTACAGTTACAACGCATGGTTATAGTTACTATATATGACTGGAGATGACATTTTATTAAAACTAGCAACCTTTATTTATAAATATCTATAGTTATACCTTTCTTACTTTCTTCAGATAATTACACGATTTACCTACACGAGTAACGAAGTTAATGGGTTTATATTCGAGGAGGTATATAAGAAATAAAAAAGTAGGGTCATTGTTGTGTAGGTGTAATATTAAAAGGTCTACTATTATTTATTTATGTAGTTACCAAATTGTTGCCGCGCTTTTATAGCCGCCGGCCTGCGCGCACGTTCATGTGGTGTCGCAAGTGCGCGAGTAGGCCTAATCAACTCAGAACTGATAACAATGTTATCGTTGTCAGCAATAGCGCGCTCACCTTCACTTTTTGGACTAAACCATTGTTCTTCTTCACTCTTGTGGTTTGGGAATCGGCTGGTCATATCATCGGCGACTCCTGTATTCTCTAGTTTAATGAGGTGCCGTCTGTTCCGTCTGTAAAGCCTGCCAGAAGTATCAGATCGCGGTTGTGGTGCGCGGCCTATCACACGTGCGCTCTTACGTCTGCTTTCGTCCGCTATGAGGACCGGTTGCCCTGACTGTAGCTCGGGAAGCAAGTGCGACTTGCGATCATAGTATCTTTTATAATTTTTTTGCTTATTTATCATGTTAACGTAGTCAGCGTCATTATTTCGGCTTGGCTTAAGTCTACCTGGACAAGTAGGTAATCTAGTATCCAGCCTACGTCCCATCAGCAGTTCTGCGGGTGAACTTATTCCTTCACGAGGGGTTGTTCTGTAATTCAGCAGACCTAAGTAAAAATCATCACCTATGGATGCTATGGACTTCAATATATTTTTTACAGTTTGTACATACCTCTCACTGAGTCCATTGGACTGTGGGTAATTAAAATCATAACGCTGAATCCTTAACATCATTCGCTGAAGCCGCGCCGGAACTGAATCCTAAGACTTTTTAAATAATGATTCGAGCGGCTTGTGATCGGTTTCTATAGTTACTTCGTGCCGACCGTACACGTACTGGTGGAAGCGTTCTAGGGCATAGACTATCGCTAGCAGATCTTTTTCAATCTGAGCATACCTGCATTGTGTCTCAGTGAGAGTGGCAGACGCGAACTCGACCGGGCGTCCACCTTGCAGCAGCACCGCCCGCAGCGCCCGCGAGCTGGCGTCCACAGACAGCAGCACCGGCTCACGCACCGAATACAGCGCCAGCACGGGCGCGCTGCACACACACCGTTACGGAATGCCAGTTAATAATTAAGTATATAAAAAATGGCTGGCCGGTAAATAAATACGAAGTTGACGAAAATGTACGAGCAGTATGGTCATATAAAAATAGCTTTGAATATGTAAGCGGCGTCCTCTTCAAAGATAATTTAGTATATATACCAAGATCACTTCGATCAGAGATGTTGAATCGCGTACATGAGGGCCATATGGGTATAGATCGCTGCAAGCGTCACGCCCGTGACGTAATGTTTTGGCCGGGGATGTCACGTGACGTGGAGCTGATGGTGCGCCGCTGCGCCACGTGCGCCCAGCGCCCTACTAGGGAACCCCTAATGCCACATGCTATTCCGGATTTACCATGGCTCAAGATAGGTTCTGATATTTTTCAGCATGCTGGTAAATACTTTCTAACTTTAGTAGATTATTTTTCAAACTTTATAGAGGTGAGTCCATTGACGAACATAGGGACGAAAGCTGTTGTAGTTGCTATGAAAGAACAGTTTGCGCGGCACGGTATTCCACAAGAGCTTGTGACCGACAATGGGCCTGCCTACGTGTCCAAAGACTTTATGGAATTCATAAAAAAATGGGGGATTCAGCATACTACTAGTTCAGGAGAACTAGTAGTATGCTGGTAATTAGGAAATTACCCACAGTCCAATGGACTCAGTGAGAGGTATGTACAAACTGTAAATTTTTTTTTTATGTTATTGTGACTGAACAAGCTCGAGGCCCACCTGATGTTAAGCGGACTAACCTCTGCCTATAACAGATGCATTTCGTCATAAGTCACGAATTGCAGTGCGTCCGTGACCTTGAGACGTATTTGTTAAGTCTCATGTGCCTGTAATTTCACTGGCTCTCAAGGACTGCTGCCGGAACACACCGTTAGGTGCTTGGCGACAGATTTTCTACTTGAGGGTGGTCGCTAGCCAGGCGGGCATTCGCAAAATGCCCTTCCACCATGCGGTGAAGCTCAAGCTCCGGGCGGGATTCGAACCACGGACCTGTTGCGCGGCAGTCCATAGCCAATGCCACTGAGCCATCACTGCTTCAAAATTGATTTTTACTTAGGTCTGCTGAATTACAGAACAACCCCTCGTGAAGGAATAAGTTCACCCGCAGAACTGCTGATGGGACGTAGGCTGAATACTAGATTACCTACTTGTCCAGGTAGACTTGCCAAGCCGAAATAATGACGCTGCCTACGTTAACATGATAAATAAGCAAAAAAATTATAAAAGATACTATGATCGCAAGTCGCACTTGCTTCCCGAGCTACAGTCAGGGCAACCGGTCCTCATAGCGGACGAAAGCAGACGTAAGAGCGCACGTGTGATAGGCCGCGCACCACAACCGCGATCTGATACTTCTGGCAGGCTTTACAGACGGAACAGACGGCACCTCATTAAACTAGAGAATACAGGAGTCGTCGAATATAAACCCATTAACTTCGTTACTCGTGTAGGTAAATCGTGTAATTATCTGAAGAAAGTAAGAAAGGTATAATTATAGATATTTATAAATAAAGGTTGCTAGTTTTAATAAAATGTCATCTCCAGTCATATATAGTAACTATAACAATGCCTTGTAACTGTACCAACTAAAATTAGCATTTTTTATTGTACCTACTGTGTAATATTGGTAACTTACCTATTATAGCACAATTTATTGTATTACTTGTATCCATATCAACACTAAATGTATACATATTTACTTAATAGATAACGATAATTAAACTCCGCACACTTAGGTAAAAAAAATGTGGGGAAGATGTCGTGTGTATTATATTACCTCCTATCGTGCTAGTAATATATAATAGTAAATATTATATATATGTAATGTGGGTAGCTCCAATAAAATGCGTCTTGGTCGAACTTGCGTTTCATTCACAACATGGTGACAGCGCCCGACGCCCTACTAGGGAACCCCCTAATGCCACATGCTATTCCGGATTTACCATGGCTCAAGATAGGTTCTGATATTTTTCAGCGTGCTGGTAAATACTTTATAATTGTGAGTTTTATAAAACCGCTGTCACCATGTTGTGAATGAAACGCAAGTTCGACCAAGACTGATTTTATTGGAGCTACCCACATTACATATATATATAATACTTATACTAGCACGATAGGAGGTAATATAATACACACGACAATTGTGTAGTTTGGCTTTCGTACGATGCGTGTTGCCAGCGCGGGAGTCCGAAACACACTGTGGTGAGCGACTGTGTAGTTGCAAATTCCGACGGTGGTGAGCAACAAGCGGCCCGTCAAGGCCAATGGGCGGTACCCATGGTTGCAACCTGTGTAGATCAGCTTAAAACCATAGTAGAAAGTAGTAGAAAAAGGGAAGTAGGCTATCTCCGGCCCAATCCGCGATATAATTACCTACCATACCTGCCCGTCTCAGGGTTGTCACTTTTAGCTAAATTTTAATTCAGTACCTAGGAATAGGCAAGGGTCGGGAAGTTGTATTTTTTACTTGTTTCGTCTGGGTTCAGGGTTATTGAGGTCCGTTTTATCTAAACGATGATGAAACCTTTCACGATAAAAAAAAGAACGACAGGCGATACCTATGTGGTTGCGGGGCCAGAGACGAGCGACGCGGGGCATATTAATCATAACAAAAAAGAAGTAGGTATCCACTCCTTATCAAGTAAAAACGACAGGTATGCTAGAATAAGTGACTTGCTTACCTTTCCTGTTCAGTCTGAACAGAGACAACTCTGGAATCGATTTATTATTTAGACACACAGCCATAAGTTCTCCTGCTATTATCAAACATCTTTCATGTATTTAACGGTGCCGAAAAGCCGTGACGCGCGAACCTTGTTCGGTTTTAGCTCCGGCTGGCGCACTGAGATACGGGTCGAGATTGTGCTTGAGTGTGCGTGCGGCGACGCATAGATACTATGGCGCACACAAACAAGACACGCGCGGTGCGTTTTTATGAATATAACTTACTTCACCACTCTTTCTACTATGCCTAAATCATCAATAAGATATAAGTGATTTAAAACTTTTTCGATCTTCTGCGATAAATAATTAATTTGTAGATCATATAAAGCTAATGTATTATTATTAAGTTAAGGTTCAAAATCCATTAACTGTTTTCTAACTGCAAGGGCTTTAATTTCTATGTCATCTATTTGAATGTACTGTAAAAAACTATAATAATGCGTTATGAGACGAGTTCGCCCTAGTTTATACGGAAGGAGTCCAGGGCCCTCGTTAAGACTCTTAACTCTTATTTCCTGCGCCCGAGCAAGATGCACCAAGATCATCAGCAGAATTCTGAAACAATTTAGCATTGTTAGGTACACGCTTAAGGCGAGATTTTCCTTTCCTACAGGACCTTGTTTTCGGGAGGTATATATTTGTATAAATAAGTCTGCAAGTACTTTGTCTTTGGTGTATCTTGGTGCTAACTTTAGTTGGCTAGCTAAGGGATTTTTTACGAAAATTTGTTATGCCAGCTCGTACTGTATCTCAGGCGCCCTATCCTTATTCCTATTTTCAATAAGGACCGTGCGATTGTGCAGACCTGATTCATTCAATATATCAAAAACAAGGTTCATCTACTCTCTGTGACTTTGGGTATAATGTTGCAGTAGCAGCTGTGTAAAATCTATAGCAAAGGGATCCCTAGGATCAAGATGTTACCTAAGATTATTATTACATCTTCTAGGGATCCCTTTGCAATAGATTTTACACAGCTTCTACTGCAACAGTATACCCAAAGTCACAGAGAGTAGATGAAACTTGTCTTGAGAGTAGATGAACTCCACACAAACTGTGGACTGAGCTGCTGTAAGCAATGGTTGCATATGGTACTATATTCACTACTAGTTCATCTTTACGTTATAGTTTTATAAGTCTTGAGGGTTCAAGCAAAGTCGAGTGAAAACGCTCTATGTTACCGTTATCTTTAGGGCAATGCGGAAGCACTAAGATTTTCACATTATGGGTTCGCAAGAATCCCGGGAACAGTTGATTGCTGAATTTATTTCCGTTGTCGGTAACAATCACTAATAGCAAACCATGATGGGTACAAAACTTTAAAATGCTTGTAGGACGCTAATAGCGGTTACATCCCTTAAATGGTATGCCTGCCCATATTTTAAAAGTACATATTTTTTTTTATGTACTTTCTAATACAAATGTTCATTACATGTTTGTATTATGTACTTTTCGCTATCTACCGTGAATAAATCTATATGAACTATTTCTAAGGGCTTACTAGGCGGTG
This sequence comes from Plagodis pulveraria, assembly GCA_963890685.1. Taxonomy (NCBI): domain Eukaryota; kingdom Metazoa; phylum Arthropoda; class Insecta; order Lepidoptera; family Geometridae; genus Plagodis; species Plagodis pulveraria. The sequence goes on from OY982967.1 coordinate 25,026,537, forward strand.
GAACGATATTGAACCGTGACTGAACGGGGTTACGATCATATTCAGGCCGCATATAGTGCATTCGTTTATGAATTTGTTATAATGTCTTATTATTTCCTGTTGTCTGAGATAAGGTTTTACCTTCTCATATTCAATTTTAGTAAGTACAAGATTCATTGATTCCCTAAAACGATTCTGTATGATCGGGATTATAGTATACAATCCAAAAGAAGGGTCAATTAAAAATCCCTTTTTACCTTTGGAGCTCACAAATCCTTTTATTACGTTAATAACGTCCTGCTCTAAATTGGACTCAGTCACTTGAACAGAAACACGAGAATGAGTTTTAAATAGTTTTAATACCACTGGTCGTCTTTTAAAATCACTAACAATCGTAAAAACAAACTGACGACGAAATTTGCTCAATGGGTCCTCCGATATTGGAACCTCCAATATAGGATTTTCGTTACTAGTGTGAACTGTCTCCGTTGAAGAATTCGCTTGAGGAGCAGCAGGTATTGATTCGGAGGAATTACCCAGTATTGAGTCAGATGGGACGCCCAATACGGAGTTTATCTCCTCGATGTCTTCGAACAATGTCCTAGCTTCGTTAGTGTGAATTTCTACGCGGGACGGAGTGTCTGCAATGATATTGTTTTTACCTTATTTTATACACCACAGTGAAGTCTTATTCACTGAGTTTCAGCTCATGACTCACTGCAAGAGCTTGTGGTTAGTAAATACTTAGTAGCCCAAAACGATTGCCAAGAGCTCCTTCTCGAAGGTGCTATAATTCAGCTCATTTAATTAAGCGTACGTAAGGCATATGAAGTGGGCGCGATCCTACAGATCCGACAAGATCGCGCCTATGGCGATGTTGGAAGCATCTGTTGTAAGGATGAACTCCTTATTAAAATCAGGGTACCTTAGTTAGAAGCATTGTTTGTTAACAGCGTTTTACATTTTTCAAAACTTCTGTCAAACAACTTGTGTGAAAGTTATTTTCTTCCCCTTTTTAAGCATATTGTCAATGGTTTCTTTATACGTGCAAAATGTTTTTATAAATTACAGATGATGGATGGCATGCGAATATAATCAAACATTAGTTAAGTAGTAAATCAGATTAGTAGTCAATAGATTAATTAAATAAAATTGTATGTCAATTATGTTAATTACAATAGCATTAAAATATTACAAAATTAAAAAATATCACATATTACCAACGAGTTAATAGATAAGAATAATATATTACAATTAAGAAAAAATGACAGCTAAAATTTATCAAAAGCAAAGAGGTCATCAATTTTATAAAAACATTTATCTAATAGAAATTTTTGAGTGCCTTTTTAAACAAGTAAATTTGCTAGGTCCCTTATTTCTTTAGGCAACTTGTTATATACAAGTGGACCCATACACACTACACTGTTACTCATTAAAGTTGTCTTAGCTACAGGCTTACAGCATTTATTTTGGTCTCGTCTATTTCTTACTACATGGTCCGACAGTGATGAAAATCGGTTTGGGTTACATTTAACAAATAGTGCTATTTCAAATATGTACAATGACGGCAGTGTAAGAATTTTATGTTTTTTAAAATAGGGTATGCAGCTATCAGTCTTTTTTAATTGAAACATTGCTTTAGTGCAACGTTATAGAAGCATATCAGAGATTGTTTGCTCTATGCTAATTGCAAAACGGCTGCTCCTGAATTTATGGGTTGAGGCAGTTCAAACTGTTATATATTACATTAACAGTGCATCAAATGCACTGTTAATACCCATAATTTGATGTACCATAATATGGTTGTTATTATTATTTTCTTAATCTTATTTTGTATAATAATGAATTATTTAATGGAAATCAATCAAATAGTTTTAAATTATGAAATAATAATTATTTATTAATGTTTTTATTATACTTAGTAATTATAAGGACAAAAATTTTGAGGTTTATAAAAACCAACAATAAAACAAAAATATTATTCTTTGGAGTACCTATAAATCGACTTAATACTATAAGATAATTATATTCTTTACGTTATAAAATCAGTATTTTTTTAACTAAAATTAAGATTACATGCTACTGTCGGGTTTAGCACAATTTAGGCAAATAAATTTTGCTTGCTCCATACATATGGGCTTCGCACAAGTATTGCAGGAATGCTTGGTTTTTCTATCCTTCTTGTATGGACAATACTGGTATCTGACATATCGTCCAGGGAAATTCACATGTAGGGACACACGGACGGAGTGGGCTGGTTCGAAGTAGTATAAAACCTAAAAAAAATCTGATCTATAATTCAGTGATGATAATGTAGAAATCATTCAATTTTTTGAATCTGATTTCTTTAACAGAAGTGTATCGGAGAGAACTGATCACTACACTACAATGCGCGAGGGAGCCTTTCACAGGAGATCCGTCTTTCAAAAAGAAGTACAAGTTTTTTGTTCCAGAAAATCGAGGACAAATTGTCATACAACTGAAACAGGTACATTGTTGGAAACAAATTGTGTTCCAAGTAAATAATGGTTGCAATCAAATTATTGCAACCAATTGTTTCCAAAAGATATTTAAATACATATCCTTTGGAAACAAACACTATTTGTTTTCAAGGGACATATAAAAGACATTGTTTATTGTCTAGAAACGAACCTGTATCACTCAGAAACCAATTGCTGTGTACTCTAAGGTTTTACGCTACAGGCAGCACTCAAATAAGTGCTGCAGATATCATAGGAATTAATGAATCAACAGTTTAATAGACAGATGCTATTGCTGGTATATCAAAATGCCACAAACTATTGAAGAGCAGAATGAAGAATGTGTGAAATTTTATAACTTGGCTAGGTTCCTACAATGTATTGGGGCCATAGATTGTACCCATGTTAAAATTAATCCGCCGGGTGATGTATATATTTATATATTACTTATAAAATTCCCATTCTCCAAGAAAAATCACATACTTAATGATTTATTACTTTGTTGTTTTTTTCTAGATCCACCTGTTCCATTGAACTTTTTATTATTTAATTTTATCTTGTTTATTTACAGAACAAAATCTTGTCAAGATACATGGAGTGACTATGTATTAAAAAGAAAATTAAGTCACCAGAGAAATAAAAGCGCCACTCTTGACACCAGAATTATTGGTGTCTGCTTTCTAGGTGGAGAATTTTCAGAATTATACAGAAGTAGAAAAAGGGATATTCTCACTGAATGTGCAATCAATTTGCAATTCCCAATAAATTTTTACTGATGTTGTGTCACGCTGGCATGGATCAGCACATGACTCCAATATTTGGAATAACTGTAACCAGCGTCGCTATTTCCTGCAGGGCTTATAATATAGCGTCAAGCTTTTGGTTGGAGATGCAGGTTATGCCTAGCAACCTTATATGATGGTGCCACTGGAAAATATATAATGCTAGCAGAATCTCTTTATAATGAATCTCAAATAAGGACTCGGAATGTCATAGAGAGATGTTTTCGAATATGGAAAAGGAGATTCCCAATATTGTCTAGAGGTATACAAGTAAAATTAAACAAAATTCCTAGAATTGTTATAGCAACTGCTGTTCTTCACAACATTTGCAGATTACAAAATGATTCTGTGCCACCTACAGGAGGAGAATTTCCCCCTAATCTTGCCATTAACGATGGACCTAAAAGTACCTTATATGGCAAACTTAGTAAAAACTGCTACGTAAACTAGGAAGTCAAAAATAAAACAACATGTAAAATATAGCAGACAAGGCAAACCTACCAGAATTTACAAAAAAAAGAACCCGTCTCCTACCTATAAAAAAATATTATGGAACACCAAGGTCATTATTTCAAGTTAAAAATATTGATAGCATGACTTGTGCCACAACAATTATGTTCATATAGCGCTATCTTTATCACACAAATGACTTGATTCAATTCATACAGCCCGCTCTCATGCTGAAGTTCTAATGTAAGTTTACTATAGTGATATGTGGCAGTGCTAATTAAAATTATAAATTTAAGGTTAAAATAAGACTGAACTAAGAGATGGGAGTTGGCTCCCTGAACTTTATGTGTAGATAGTAGTGGAAAGTACAGTGCATAAAACTAATGGAAAAATCCATTAGTTTTTATCTTTTATTGTGACGGAACAAGCTCGAGGCCCACCTGATGTTAAGTGGACTAACCTCTGCCTATAACAGTTGCAATTCATGACAACTCACGAATTGCACTGCGCCCGTCACATTGAGACATAGTTGTTAAGTCTCATTGTGCCTGTAATTTCACTGGCTCTCAAGGACTACTGCCGGAACACACCTTTCGGTGCTTAGCGACAGACTTTCTACGTGAGGGTGGTCGCTAGCCAGGCGGGCATTCGCAAAATGCCCTTCCACCATGCAGATCCAATCTTCATATTTTAGGTCCATTACGGAAATAACAAAGTCAATTTCACGTATAAATACCAAGTGTAGCCTACAAAAAGTTGCGTCCCCGGTAGCGTAACTCAACTAGACAGTTTAATTAGTAATGTTCCATAGAAATTTTCTATACCAGACATCAAAAACCATTCTTTTGCAATTTTTGACATGGAATTTTCGATTTTTTTGTGTTGTCTTTGTTCGTTTCCATTTTGTGTGTTAAGTAATTAGCGGCCGCTGGTACAGTGCATTCACAGTTATTTTACCTCTAGCTGTCAGGTTGGCAATCTGAGCGTTATATTGCCATATCTAGCTTCTATGACTCCCTTAAACGAAATGTAAAAAATAGTATTGCTAATATTACCTTACTAACTTTGTGTGATAATGGTACATATAATAAGATATTTCTTAAATATTTAAACAAGCCAATCTGAGCGTTATATTGCCATATCTAGCTTCTATGACTCTCTTAAACGATATGTAAAAAACAGTATTGCTAATATTACCTAACTATGCTGATTTAGTATTACACTTTGTGTGATAATGGTACATATAAAACGATATTTCTTAAATATTTAAACAAGCCAATCTTGTATATTCCCTGTAAATTATATATATTCATATATATCGGCTATATCAGAAATGGCCTTAACAATTTGAATGAAATTTTATACTTAGGGTTTACCATTTTAAGTTCATTTAGATAAGAACTTTTCCCAAGAAAACGCGGAATACCAAAAAAAAATATTGAACCGGCAACCAAGTTTGTCTCCCAGGTATTTTGAAAGTAACGTTTTTAATAAAATATTTATCTCCATACAAAAAATATTCTATTGTAATATGTAAGTACCAATAATATTAATCAATACTAAACAACAGATCAAACTGCAAAAAAAATATTTATTTAGAATATGCATGTTCCAGGCGGATTGCCAATGATGAATTATCACAATCCGATGAATCTTCGTAACTGCTGTCGGATTCTGTATCAGACTCGTCATTTAATTCTATTATGAACCTGTCTATTTCAGCGTCCATACAACCATCTCTTTCACAAAGCTTGTCTTCAATGTGGCGCACATGTTCGCATTGTTTTTGCCAATCTTCTGCAGTTATAGTTTGAAACGCTTCTTTGGTTAAATTAACAATGTTATTTGCTTCTTGTCCTACGTTTTTATCTGCAATACGTCTTTTGGCGAGACTCCACATAAATTCAATCGCGTTTAGCTCACAGTGGTATGGCGGTAATCTGACCACTTTGTGACCATGAGCTTCAAGCTTGACCAGCTTCATATACTGGAGCTTCTTTATGCTCTTTTATAATTTCATATAGTTGAGCTTTAACCATGGTAGGCAGATATGATAAGCCCTTATTTGTTATCCAGTTTTGCATTTCTACTTTAGTAGAGCTTAATGTTGGTGCCTTGTTTACCTTGACTGTGTGGTAAGGGGCGTTATCCATGACTACTAAGCTATTAGCCGGCAAGTTAGGAATGAGTTTTTCCTGAAGCCATTTCATGAAATTTGTTTTATTCATGTCATCATGGTAGTCACCTGATTTCGACTGCGATTTAAATATTAACAGAGCATAAGGTATAAACCCCGTTTCACCACCCGCATGAACAATTATCCATCGTGCACCAGCAGAATCGTTTTTGAGGACACCTTCTTCATTTTCTATTTGCCAGCATTTATTCACTGTGTAGGACGCGTGAATATAAGTCTCGTCTAGGAACACAACAGGCTCGCCTTCATCGCGATTTAGCTTCAAAATAGTTAGGTACCTGTATCTCCAGACCACAATATCAGGCCTTTCCATCAGTAGCTTCCTTTTTGAACCACATTTTTTGAAACGGAATCCTATTTGTCGGATAATTTTCCACAATGTAGTACGCCCTCCACGAAAATTAATGTCAATCTTCAACACTGCTAACAGTTTTCCCAAAGTCGGTACTTCCTTTCTGACGGTATACATTTGATGTATTTTATTTCGAATTGCACACAAATCAAAACATCCAATTAAATTTTTTTTTCCTGCATTCGTTTCTTTCTTGGCGTAGAAATTTTTTGAGATGTGGAAGCAGCTACTTCACCTTCTTTGGTAATGGTGCTGACGGTTTTTTCAGATATGCCTGAAATAACAAACAAGTTTAATTGATAGCCTAAATATATCGCTAGTTTTTCATTATTTATTTATTCATATGGCAACACACTATTTGACAATCATTATTGTATGAATGAATAACATCATATATTATATTTAAAACACAAATAAAAACGAAATCAATATTAACTATGCCTAAATTAATAGCAACAGAACACAAAAAAATTGACATGATCTTAAATAATAACAATAATAAAACTTCACAGAATAATCGTTGCCCTCGTAAGTAATTTCACATAAATACCTAGACATACCTAGCTAATAAATGTTCTAAATATGGTGCTTACGGTATGACATTCTAGTTTCCAGTTTAATTGGGTAAAATGTTAAAGACGGGTAACCCTTTTTTACATACCTGTAATGGCGGCTACTCGTTGACGAACATTGCCAAATGGAATTAAAGGAGCATTATTGTCTTTTTCTCTTTCACAAAAATCACGCACTGCTAATACAACATTTCTTCCGCTAATTTGAATCCTTTTCGGCATTATATCACATGAAATATCACAACTGTTAAAGAAAAACGCTAGAAGCTCTTCAAGATGACTCGACAGTAATACCAACACTCAGAAAATATCTGTCAGAGGTAAAATAACTGTGAATGAACTGTAGCGGTTCGTTCCACGTTATAGTCATTTGACTATCTAGCTTCAATAGTGTAAAAGTTATTAACATTTTATTGGCATTTTTATTAAAAAAATTGTATTATTCCCTTATATAATTCCCCTTTTCCAATTTTTTTTTATAGTTCCACGCATCAATACACGCGGGCCGCGTTTCCCGTTGGAGCTATAGTTTTCTCAATATTAGTAAATATTTGCAATATACTTACTCGTCGTCTGTACAGTAGATTTTCATCGTTGCGGTTTATGATGTTCTAATTTGTGTTTCAGAATATCTATCTCCAACTTTCCTACACTCTGATTATGCTTTTCAGCTTCTTTCTCATTTTTAATTTTCAATTTATAACAATGTTCCTGTAATGAAACTAAATTGGGCTTCTCTCAGGTAAGTTAGCAAATTTTTCCGTGAATGATTCACGTTTTTTTGTTGGCAGTTGATCAGGTCCAGCAAGAAACTTGTTTTTTTAATTTTTTTAATTTTTTCTGGTTTTTTTTCGAAGTTAATCATATCCTTAGCACCACTGCTCTTTGTTGGACGATTTGCTTCTGGTGTTTGATTCCAACTTGTCATCATCTTCCATATAGTTGGTAGGTAATATGCTGTCTTCATCATATTTTGTGTAGTAGCCATCTACAGCCGGCCCCATTTACTCTTTTACTTTCTCCAAAACCTTGTCCTCGGTCTTATCTGGAGGCCCACCACTTGTAAAAACAAGAACTATGTGATTTGTCTAATGATTAACTTTTCAAGATGGTCTTGTGATATTCACAAGTCAAAGACTTTGGTACTTACCAAAAAGTCAGATAATATAACTAAATAGCTCGAGCAGAAACTTAAAAATTGTAAAGTTATAAACTGTATACTATAAGGAGGTCTGTTTTAATTTCACAGGGATCAACTCAACTGGTTGAAAGTTCATTCGGTACTTGCGAGACATTTTCTTTTGTTATTTCTAGGTCCATCTGGTGTTAAGCGGTGACCCCTACGTATAAAACATGCATTTCATCACCGTGACATACTACATAGTGCCCATAAAATTTGCATGTAATTAATCCTTTCTCGTCTTCAAGGAAAACTAAATTATCACTAAGGTTCCTAGCTCTTCATAACAAGAATCTCAATTTAAATTACCTAATAAAATGTTGTTTTAGGTTCTCTGCTCTGTTCAGTTCCTGGCTAATGGTGGTTACCAGAGGCAGGTTGGACTAGACCACACGCTTTGCCAGGCCCAAACAACAGTAAGCAGCTGAGTCAGTTCACAAAATCAATATATAGAAGGTAATCGAAGGAAATCTTACAATTTATACTTTATTGGTACATACATTTACAAAATGTATGTACTTTTTGGGCTCAGTGTTTCATTTCATCTAAACAATTCATCAAATTTACAGGCTGTTTGCTGAATGGGTGCACTTTCCAGGGACAGAGTCTGCGCGAACAAGTGTGGCTACAAGGTTTAAAGAAAAATTTAACGTGCCAAAAATTTTGGGTCTGGTTGACTGCAACAATGTTAAAATTTTCCCTCTCCAATTGGGCCACAAGGCCCAGATGGAGGGAAAAATTAAAAACAATATAAAATAAAAACAGGAGAAAGGATGCGCACACCATCAATGTTCAGCTGGTAAAAATTTAAGAAATATAAGCTAATATTTCATTTTAATTTTTAAAATAGTAAAGTAGCCACACAGGCTACGTGTGGACAAATTTTGGGTTCAAATTATTATTTCTAATAAACTATAATGTGACTTTCAGCAATGCTTCTCATAATAATAATAACAAATCTTTTGATAATAGAATATTATATTGTTATAGGTAGCAGATTCCGATTGCCGGATTTTGAGTGTGAATGCAAGATATCCAGGCAGGGTGCATGATGCATTCATTTGGCGTCACTCTAATGTCAGACAGGAGATGAAAAGACTTTCTGATAGAAGAATTGGGAACTATTTTCTCCTGGGTATGTCAGTTTAGTTCATATGTATTGTATAAACATCAATGTTCCCAGCAATATGATGTTATGGATTCATGTTTACTGGAAACATTTTTACTTGATAACTCTTCATAGTTATTAGACTCATTTTAAACATTCTATATACACTTTATACAAAATACTAAAGCTTAATAATTGTTGTTGCAGGTGACTCAGGCTACCCGTTGGAACCATGGTTAATGACCCCAATACTCCACTCAGAAAATGCTGATGAACAGAGGTGCACTGCCAAGTCAGAAATGCCATTGAGCGTACCAATGGCTATTTAAAAGGCAGTCTGAGATGTCTTGGAATAGACAGAACACTCCACTATGCACCTGAGAAGGCTTCTCAGATAATCTATGCCTGTTGCATAATTTATAACTTGATGAAGCATTTTGGGTAAGTAACGAAACACAATTACTAGCTCAAATAAAATTAGTCGACCCTGAATTAGTAAGAAAGTATTGTGTATTTTATTGATACGTAATGAAAATACCGTGGGGTGCCAGGCTTGAATGCCATAGAGGTGGGGACCGTAATTCTGCTCATGGGTATCACAGGAGATGACTAGCAGCGCCGTCTGAAGAACTGCTAACCTATACTGCGATCCCAAAGATGCCTACCAAGTGTGGGGATTATGGCAACCCTCTTTATGGAATAGGCTGTGTTCGGTGGATAATCTGTCTTATACGGACATATAATTTCCATCCTAGAACATGTATCTAAGGTGGCATTAGTAGGATCTTACCAAATATGGGCAGAGGAGGAGGCTTGCGCGGTGAAAGAGAGCATTAATGTCATCAAAAATGGAAAAAAAATAACCCTTAACCAGACTCCCTGGGTTGCAAGTCCCAGGCACCTTGACTTGTGCCTCTTCCTCTGCATTGCTATGGACCCAGCACCCACGTGGTGAATCCATGGAATGCTAAGTAAATTTGTCTCTCTATATTACAGAGTGCCATTGGATGAAGATAGCGATGAACAAAATGTAGATCAAAATGAAACCAACCTAGTGCCTGCAGTGCTGCTTCGTCAAGGCCAAGCTAGACGGGCTGAACTTTTTAATTTTTTTTAATTTATACGTGTGTTTAATATAAACTATGAATGCAAAATTTTATTGATATCTGTGAGAAATAATAACTAACATGTTTTCTTTACACTATTAAATTTATAATAGTAATGTAGAATTTTGTTTTATTAAAACCATCTACCTACCAATCTAATTCCTAAACATGTATATGTTTAAGAATTAGATTTATTTTATATATATGTTATATGAAATATATTAATTATATTTCAGTTCTGTGTCATAAGAGTTACAGGCATTTTTTGTTTTAATATTTCATTTTATTGGCAATAACACCTGAGAGGTTTTGCTAGATTTCGTCCAGCTAGAATTGTGACAAAAAATTATTTTAGAGGAACATCCACCATGTTATGTTTCAGTCCTGTGTCATAAGAGTTACAGGCATTTTTTGTTTTAATATTTCATTTTATTGGTAATAACACCTGATAGGTTTTGCTAGACATCGTCCAGCTAGAATTGTGATATAACATTATTTTAGAGGAACATCCACCGTAGAGTGGAAACCAAAACAACTACTTCATTAATGCTACAAATAATTATTCAATTAAATTAAGATATATAAAGCAAGGCAGTTGGATACTATTTATTAATCTGCATAACTCCTCATTATCATTCCTACGCTTGTCGCACTCATTATGAGGTCAGTATAATGTGTCTTATATAGAAAAAAAACATATGGTAGTATGGAGTACAAGTATGTTTTTCCTAACAACACAGGCCAATAAAACAATATGATATGTATTGTAAAAAAGATTAATGGCGAGCCGCTTGGCCATGCCAACCCTCTTTGGGAATGTCATTTAACACTACTATTCGGTTAGTTCGAATAGTTAAACGCAAATTTGCAGCAACACTCATCGACGACAGTGGTGTCATGCTGCTCATTGATAGATTATTTTCATTTAATCGCTCTTACGATTCCACATGGAAATTAAGTATGTTAAGGAATTGAATAAATAACCTAGAACACTTACAATATTAGTCTAGAATAGTTATTTAATACGAGTAGATATCGATTAATGATACTGCCTTGCACTTGTATACAGTCATAATAATCAAATGTAAGTGACACTATTAATGTTTGTTCATAAGAAGATAGAAAGGCAAACACATAATTAGTTTTCTATACAAGTGGATCAACAGTGTTGTAAATTTTAATTTTAGCAATCACAGCTCTTGAAGTAATTAAATCATAACTTAATCTTGAACATTTTTTATTAAATCAACAATAACATGATATAGTGTAATAATAAGACACCTCACCTGCCAGTTTGTGTAACTCCTGTATCACTGTCTAAAAAACTGCTGGATAGTTAAAACTAGTGAACCTCAACCACCCATGTCTAGGCATCATGCTTAGCAATTTACGGGAAATCGTATTGATGATGTCAAACGCTGAAACTCCCCTGGCTATACGTTAGGAGTTTTACGATAACAATCCTCTGTCTTATGCAGAGTGGACTCTTCCCGCTGGAGCTGATGAACGACAAAGACGTCGTATACCCGCTGGAGCCGCCGCGGGACACCCAAACCATCCTCTCCTTCTCAATGCCAATGATATGGAACAGGATATTGTGCAGTACCAAAACTTTATGTCGCATCTCGGTCGTAAGACCTCGAGTATGCTCAGTGGTGTGCTCTTGCGCTATTGACTATGACGGCAATGTACAACGCCGATTACTTACTTCTGACTATTGGATTACGAAACCCGCTTATTTTCAATATGGGTAGACCACTTGAAGCTCAAGACTATGGTACAGCGCTCCCGCCCTCAGGAGAATTAGGGTGAACTACCCAATAGCTGACCAAACACCAATAGCTGACCAAAATGTGTGTTTTCTTATAATAGCAACACTGTAAATCTAAAGTCACCTTTGAAGACTCATCCCATTGGTGGAAAAAAGTGACGTTCTTCCGCTGCAAAGATGGCTCCGAGTAAGTAATCTTGTTTTTACTTAGACTTAAAATTTATCGTTGCCTGCGCCATCTTAATCCATCTTCATTGTCTTTTATATTAATTGACTAATTACGTATTAGGGTTGCTTATTAATCATGTTACTATATATTACAAACAATATTTTTGATATTTCTGGAGCCACGTGGTTTTTATAAGGTTGGTTATCCTTTGGAACACCGGAAATACAACATTGCTTAAAGCTGACCAGGACTGGTCAAGGACAAAAAAAAAAGTTTTGCCATTTCATTTGCATTGGTCATATTTCATGCTGGCTTGTTATTTTAAAAAATCCCAGCCATGTATTAAGCTTGGTTCCAAAGCCTGACCGGGGGAATGATTAGCAAAACACTTGAGTGGTCAGGCTTTGGCAACGGTGAAAAGAACTAACCAATAGCTGTCCACTACATTCGCGTAGACTTTATTATATTGGACTTGAGTCTTAACTTTATCAAACCAGGATGTCGGGAAAGATGATGGCTTGACATACAATATCATGTAAAAAAGAAACTATCCATACGAGTCAAAGGCCTTTGACGTGGGCGGTCAGGAATTTTGTTGACTATTCCATTTCTTCCTTTTCGCAGTTCGTTTCAATAGAATAGACACGAGTAGAATGAACGAAATTGAAAAGTTAAAACAACAGGTTTATGTATATTTTTAATAAAATGTTAAAATATTCATTTTAAATGCCTTGTCGTTAAATTATAAAACATTTGTTACTTGTTCAATCAACGTACAGATTTTTATTGAGGTACTCATTCAATCCATTCGTGCCAGCTCTTGTGTAATGAACGACCTTTAGGTACTAACTTGCACCAAAGCCTTTAAAATTAGGGAAGCTAGTCGACATTTTAGCGTACCCCATAGTACTCTGATAAATAAATTAAAGGGTAGAGTTCCAGAAGTGAGGAAAATGGGACGCGACACGTATTTTACAGCAAATGAAGAAAATCTTTTAGTGAAATATATCATTGCCAATGCTAAAAAGGGTATACCTATAAAAAGACAAACATTATTAGAAACAGTGAAAAAAATTTGAGGAGAGAGTGACGCCGTTCAAAAATAATTTGCCAGGCAAAAATGGGTTACTTTATTTTACCAACGACACCCTGAAATCATTGAAAAGTTGGCTGAAGGGATTTCCACTGGACGCGCCGCTGTTTCTGTAAAGGACATTCAAAGCTGGCACGAATCCCTTTAAGTCTATTTGACACAGGAGGACGCTTTAGACATACTTGAAGATCCTAAACGCATTTTCAATGCAGATGAGTCGGGATTTCAAACATGCCCAGAGTCTGGCAAAGTCTTAGGACCGGTAGGAATGAAATTTTTTTATCAAATTAAATCTGGAAAAGAGAAGGAACAACTCACCGTCATGGTAACCATCAATGCTGCAGGTCAAGTTGTCACACCAATGATTGTTTACCCACTAGTGCGCATATCAAAAGATATCATCAACTGTGCCTGAGGATTGGGGAATCGGCAAATCGCCAAAAGGTTGGATGACTGGACCGTTATATTACGAATACATCGCGAATATCTTTGATCCATGGGTAAAGAAGAACAATGTAAAAAAACCGGTCTTACTTTTAATATATGGACATCGATCTCATTTGACATTGCAAGTGTCTCAATACTGTGCTGATAATCAAATCATAGCCTACGCCCTCTTTCCCAATTCAACTCATATTACTCAGCCAGCGGACGTATCCGTATTCAAATGCATGAAAAGTGGTTGGAAAAACACAGTGTTGGAGTATAAAAACAAAACCGGAAATCGACAGATTACCCGTGCTGGATTCGCACCTTTGCTGGCTAAAGTTTGTGAGGAGAAAGTGACTTCAGAAGTCATTTCGAATGGGTTCAAGAAATGTGGAATTTATCCCTTTGATGTGATTGCCATAGATATGACGCGATGCATGGATAATGAGACTCGAAGAACTGCGCCTGTGTCTCCACCCCCACGAGACATAGGAGTAAAAACTCTGCTGCTATTTGAGTCCTTTATGAGACGAGGCCGCGTAGAACAGTTTAGGCGTAGCAATGAAACCTGGGATGGAGATGAGACTGCAAAGGAGTTATTCTATGTCTGGAAAAAGTTTAGGCAGCACTGTTTGAACGTTGCTCCCAAGTACAGTGCAGAATATGTCCAATCAACATCGTCACTGCATAAGCATTATTCTGAAACATCTCCGCTCTCGAAAGAACTAGACTTTCCAGTAGAGTCTGAAACTTCCACCAGGTGTAGTACTCCGGTCTCCTTGGCACCAGATGCCTCTCAAATATTGGTAGGGCCCACCAGATCTTGTACTCTTCCAGTAGCGAAGGTGCTAGATTTTTCACATATATTGGAAGCGGCCGCCAGATCCAGATCTTCATCTATAGTCACCGCCGCCATATCTTGTACTTCTCCAACCACGAAGGCACCCGAATCGCACTTTGTAAGCGATGCTACAAAAATCCAAACCGTAAAATTTGCAAGCCCATCAACGTCGAAAAAGCATTCCTTAAATGATAACCTATTAGTGTTGAAGAAACAAAAAGAGATTAGTCCTGCTTTTGGACACCACATTATTTGGTCCTCAGATTCACCCATTAAACATTTTAAAAAAGAACGTCTACCATTCGCAACCACATCCAAAAAGTGGCAAGATTACTGGTTGAGTAAGGAAAGTGACAAAGACGAAAAGAACAGAAAAGCCGAAATTAGGAAACGTGTACGGGAGGAAAACAAAGTAAAAAAATGTATACAAGCACCTAAAAAAACAAAAAGAGCAGCTAGTAACTAAATTAACAAAAAAACTAAAATAAGAATCATCAGAAGCGATACCAGTAGTTGTGATAGTGGTCAGATGAAGTACCACAGGACAACACAGAACGAGTCATAACTGATGAAGAAAATGAGAACAGCAGATGAAAAAGAGAGTGCTCGTGTAAATTCAGGAGGTTTTGACTTTGGAGATTTTGTGATATTTGATTACGGTGGCACAGATTTTGTCGGACAAATCAAGTCAATAAATGAAGAAGGTGCATTGATCCAATCACTGCAAAAGTCACTCAAAAATTGGAAATGGCCGGTTAAAGAGGACTTAGGCTTATACGGACTTGGTGATATAAAAGAGAAAATTAGAGAACCAAAACTAATACACCGAAAACGGGGAATTTACCACGTATCCGGATTTGAAAAGTATACAGATTATGTTATTTAGAACTAGCCTTTTATCCGCGGCGTTGATTTCGTTCCGTGGTACCAGTAGCACCTTAGGTAATAACAAACCATGATACTTAGTGTTACAATTATTTTTTAACGACCTAGTTGCAATTAAAATATGTTATTAGCACCTAATAAAAGTTCTTAAATTTACTGTCCTAACTATGTTTTAATTAAAAAATACCTCTTTAGTGATCTTGTTACCGGATAAAGCTTTTTTGGAGTGGTCAGGTATTGGTTTATAAGGTGGTCATATATTGGTAAGTTGTGGTCAGGTCATGGTGCATTTCAAAATTTTCATGTAGGCAGATGTAAAAAAAAACCAGTGACATATTTATATAACTTTTTCTTTGTTTAGTTTACTTAAATATTACAGAACCAAAATACCAAAACTGGCATCGCTCAAATGAACAATACATTTTCCAGGGCGCACAACACCAGCCAATCCGCTGGACTGGTCAACTATTGGGTCATTCACGATGAGTTTTAAAACTTAAAACTAGTGGATAGTAAAAAACTGATGATAAAGATAAGGGAAACATGATACTCCACAAAATTGAACAGGAGTAACATAAATATTAAAACATACGTTTAAGATGCACGCATTGCAATTACAATAAAAGATATTAATAAAGCGGCGAGGTGCAAACACAGTTAAGTGTCTGTGTGATCCGTCAACTGTTCGCAGATTAGTTGCGAAATCCAATCTGCCATCTAGTGCATGCTATGCTATTTTAATACTTCAGAATTAGGCAAAGATTTATGTATGGAAACTAATGCCCTCTACCCCTTGTATGCTATACTATTTGCTAGCTCGAGTTTATTACTTGCCACTAATAAAAATGTAGTGGTTTCACACTAAAGTAGCTGACAAAATTGCAAAATATTTTTGAAAGCTGGTTTGATATTAAATATAGCAATCATAATAGGTTTTTTTAATTTAGTTTATTGGTTTTGAATAATCCTATTTTGCTTATAATTTTAACCCGTAACAAAATGTATATAGTAGAAATATATGTAGCAACATAATGGCAATACTTTATATGTCAAACAAAAAATAACTAAACAGCAAATTATCAAATCCTTTGATTACACCAAAGCCGTTTGTTCAAATTTGTTTTCGGTTCGTTCAACCATAAACAGCTATTCTGCTGGCTTTCCCTGACAAATCCGTCGAGTAGAACTCCAGTTCCTCCGGTTCGCTGCATAAATAAATCGCCAAATTATTGAGACAGAGACTCGTACATTGTAGTTTGGTGTTTAGTGATATATGTGTAAAATATGTCTTTTCACACGTGCTGTGTGCCAGGCTGCGCTCCTAACTTTAGTGCAGGTACATATTTTTCCTTTTAAAATGCTATTGTAGCTATAAATTGCAATGCCAAAACATTAAAATATGTATTCGACACTCAACACTGTTACCCGTATTTTTGTTCGTCTAAATGGTCGTGTTAAGTCCTATTATGTCACCATACAACATATCGTTCAACAATTGTTTATTTAACCTACTAATATGATGCTAACATCACCATCTATATATATGTATATACCTCCAGTCTGTAAAACACTAACCACCTACACAAAAGATACCATAATCCTCCCAACCTTTTTACTTGTAACAGTTATAATCTACACCAAAATGTATAATATATTGTCCTGTGTCCATTAGCATACCACTAAAATGTTCGTTATGTTTAGTGTAGTCATTTTCCTAGTTCACTACTTGCTACAGGAGTGATTATTGTGATATTTTGTAAATGATTTTACCCCTGTTACACTGTTGATAAAAATAATGCTAACAATGTTGACCATCCCATGTTGATATGACAAAGTACTTACTGTGCCGTGGGAAAGAAACATACCTAAAGACCACACAATAAAAACAAATAAGTATTATGACCTATGTATCGTTACCACACTTCACTAGGATTTATTCGGATTTGGGCAATCGATGTGAATCGGTTGAACGGGGTTTAAAATTCGCGCCGCCTAGCAAAGCAGCCTATAGTTGCAATGCATCACTCACTCGTCCAATCGGAGCGCTAGAATCCTGGTGGGGGTTGAAAGCTGGCTACGGGTCTCTCGACATCGTGCTCACGTATACCATCAATCTATCGTTGAATGTGAAAATTGCAAATAATAAAAGGAACTGCAGTGTGGTGGCATAATTATACATTAAAACTATCTTCAGTGAATGCGGACCTCGAATGCGAGTTTAGTTTGTGATTTTGGCTGGTGAAAGACCTCAATACGGAGACCTGCGCATACCCAGGTAAGTGGTGCATAGTATTTGCTAAGGTCTAGCGTGTTTCTTAGAACCCTCGTTTTTAAACGTCCATCGTATTGTCCCAACCTATGTGGAATCCGCCCAGCATCTATTTTGGCCAGTTTGGCGATGCTACATAGAGTGTAATGGTGCCGAAACCCGGGAGGTATTTTTGCCAAATCAACCCAAACGTCAAATGTGTACGGTAGTTCTGGTCATAATTCGTTATAGCGTAACTTAGATTACCTAACTGTATGGTCAAAACGCTTATTTACATCAATTAAAACCTATAAAGTGTAAAACTATTGCATTCTAAGTTATTGCATCATCCACATTTTACTTCACGAATATCTACCTACATGTTACAAATACATAAAGTTCACAAACTATCACCACCGAACTATCCAACCAAGTTCCACACTGATCGTGAATTACATTACGTACAAGATCTTCTCAAATAAGCAATCACTAATCACATCGGTGCTTATTTGCCATCGGCTTGTAATAATTAAAACCGAATTAGTAAATTGTAGTCGAGAACAATCGAAAATTATTGTAAGATCTAATTAAGCAATCTTATCAATCTCGTCGGTGCTTAATCCTATCGGCTTACAATAATTCAATCGTCTCATCAACAAAAATCGGAAGTTATTGTAAGATCTATCCTCTATTGTTGTGCAATCGATCAAATCTTGTGGGTGCATAATAATCATATAACCCGTTGACTTACAATAATTTCACTAATCCAAATCGCATATTATTTTCAAGAATAATTAATATTGTTCACCAATCTAAAATACGACATCAAATACATAATCTCTAATCGTTAATAATTCGTATAGTCATCATCGTCTTCATTATTCATCATAATCATATATATTTTCGAATTTTCGGCGGTAGATACAAACTCGAACGCGTGAAGAACTTCGCTCGTTGCTCGTACTTTCCCGCTCCGTTGAATGTTGATGAACCTGCCTGTTCAATATCTAAAGTAAACAACTTTGTTACATAAGGTCGTAAGGCTATTCCGAGAATTTTACGGTTATCATGTGCCTTATTATGTTACGTTAAGGTTGGAATTGAACTTAGCAATTTTTCGGAAGTTCAGTTATTATTCGTAACTCTACTCTTTATCTATTTTGCTGTGTAGTTTTGTCTATTTGGGCTCAATAGATAAATTCAAAACATGTCGCTTCTAGCAAAAGGGTCATCGTCTCGTAAGCGATCTTTAGTAAAATCTAAGTCTAAGGGTGATGATGATTTCACGGCGAAAGATCTGCCGGCATTACGTCGGAAGCGGACCATAGCATACAAAAGACTTGCTAAGGCTTTAGAAATAGGTAACTTATGTATTAGTGACTCATTACAGCGCGACTTGTTTTTATCATATCATCAAGAAATAACGCAAATCGTTTTAAACTTTGAAAGCGCGCACTTTGCGATCATTGGTTTAGTGACTCGCGATAGTGATAAAAATAGTGGTTCTGAACCGGAAGACAATGAAGATGACAAGATTCAACAACAATTCGATGATATGTATTTTCAGGTATTATCGATACATCGTAACTTAACTAAACGTGAACCGGCTCAGTCATGCAATAGTCCGTCCGCATCAAACATTAAATTGCCAAAGATCGATTTACCTAAATTCTCCGGCAATATAAAACAATGGCCTGAGTATTTCGATATGTTTACCGCGTTGATACACGACTCGTCGACACTTTCCGATACGGAAAAGTTTCACTATCTGATTTCTTCTCTCAGCGGCGATGCGTTATTAGTGGTGAAGGCTTACCCTATGACTCATCAGCATTATCGAGATGCATACAAATCGCTGGTAGCTCGTTATCAGAGTAGGCGTACCTTAGCTTTTACTTGTTGGCGGGACATTTTAAACATTGATTTTAAATGTAATAATGCGCGGGAGTTTCAAATATCGTTAGATCATTTCGAAGAGAATTTGAGTATTTTGAAGAAAGCTGAATTACCGATATCGAAATGGGACTTTGTGTTAGTTTATCACATTCTATCGAAACTGGACAAAGATGTGCGTCGTAATTTTGAAGAAAAATACTCAGACGTCGAACTGCCGTCGTATGATCAATTAATAAAATTCCTACGATCGAGGTGCGAAGCGTTATTACGTGATACTCACTTCTCTGAATCTGTCAAAGTGAACAAGCCTACCGCTACACCCGCTTCCGCGTATATGCCGCAATCCAAGCGTACCTTGTCGCACCTACTAGTAGCAGCTACTGATCAACAAGAGGTTGCGAATGATAACAAAGGCGGTTTCTATTCGGGTAAATGTCCTTATTGTAGCGAATCTCACTCAATTCTATCGTGTCAGGCGTTTATTAAAAATTCGTTGGACGAACGCATGGCCATAGCGACTGAATAGAAATGGTGCTTCAATTGCCTAAAGCCCTCGCATCAACTAAAAGACTGCAAGTCCATCTTTACGTGCCGATCTTGTAAGCGTAAGCATCACAGTTTACTACATCGCGATAAATCTATCGAATCAAGTTATACCGCATCGACTTTGGTGTCAGGCACAAAGTCGGATATAACAGTATTGATGGCAACAGCCATTGTGCAAGTCAAGGATGCTTCAGGAAATATGCAGTTTTTCAGAGCCCTTTTCGACACGGGCAGTCAAAGCAACTTTTTAACCGAATCAGCAGCCAAACAATTAAATTTAAACGTGACAAACACAAATGCTAACGTGAGTGGCTTGGGAGAAGCGGCGGCTCCTATAATCGGTGACGTCACTTGTTCTATCGGTGTCAATGATCGAGTTTTATTCAACCTTGACATGCACGTTATTCGAAAAATATGTGGCGATCAACCTATCGCACCACTCAACACATCCGGATGGTCACATATAAAATCGTTGCCACTGAGTGATCCTGGATTCGATATTCCAGGACCAATCCATTTGTTGTTAGGTGCAGATGTGTTCGCCGAGTCCGTGCTCGGTGAGCGTATTAAGGGCGATGCTAATCAACCTGCCGCGTTCAACTCGGTCTTTGGTTGGCTCCTTTTAGGTAAAACGTGCCTGTCATCGACTACACTTCTGCATACTCTGCCAGATATCGACAATGATTTAAATTCGTTAGTTCAACGTTTATGGGAACTAGATTCACTACCTAATGCATCGCCATTAACTCCAGACGAATCTTTATGCGAACAAAAATTCTTATCTGACCATTATCGTGATCAGTCTGGAAGATACGTAGTTCGTATCCCTTTTAAAAATGATTCAGAACCCATTTTCAACGGCTCTCGTGAAATTGCGTTACGCAGGTTTCACGCGATGGAGCGTAGACTGTCACGTGACTCAAACTTACGCTCGCAATACGTAGACTTCATGGCTGACTATATCGAAAGTGGTCATATGTCGTTGGTGCCAGTAGATGAAATGGGTATGGGTAAATATTACATCCCTCACCATTGCGTTCTTCGCCTTGATTCAGCTACCACCAAACTTCGCGTAGTGTTCGATGGTTCAGCGAAGGACTCTTGTTCTAAATCTCTAAACGACGTGCAACTTATTGGTCCTAAATTGCAACTCAATATTTTGGAGATCCTCCTGCGTTTTCGTGAACACAACGTCGTCTTTATGGCCGACGTTCGTCAGATGTATCGACAAATCTTGATTTCGCCTGACCATCGTGACTATCAACGTATCTTTTGGCGGGCTTCGCCTAGCGAGCCTCTAAAAGAGTACCGTCTGAATACGATAACCTACGGTTTGGCGTCTTCGCCATTTTTAGCTTGTCGTACAATGCGACAACTTGCTGAAGATGAGGGAGACTCTTTTCCACTCGCGAAAGACATCGTTCTGTCTGACGTCTATATTGACGATATCACTTGCGGATTTCCGTCGTTAGAAGTTGCACTAGAAGCTAAATCGCAAACTATCGATCTTTTGAAGCGTGGTTGTTTGGAACTCAGGAAGTGGGCCAGTAATACTCCCCACCTACTGGCGGATCTTCCCAGCGAATATTGTTTGAAAGGTTCCGTATCCCTCGACACTACCGAAACTAGAACTCTTAAGGTTCTGGGTTTGAAATGGGACTCCACGTCAGACGTGTTCCTTTTCGACATTCAGCCGTCAGAACAACCATGTACGAAACGCTCTATTTTGAGCGAAATCGCTAGAATATTTGATCCTCTGGGGTTTCTATCCCCTATCACCATTAAAGCAAAAGCTTTGATCCAAAATCTTTGGGTCCTCGGAGTCGGATGGGATCAAAGACCTCCCGACGAAATTGTTCATATATGGGAAACTTACCGTGATCAATTACCATTGCTGACGAATTTCAAACTCCCACGTCAACTCACATGTGCGAATTCTATATCGTGCGAGCTTGTCGGCTTTTGTGACAGTTCTGAAATGGCTTATGGAGCTGTCTTCTATCTTCGTGTTACGGATACGCATGGCAAAATCCACGTCTTCTTCGTCTGCTCTAAAGCTCGCGTCGTGCCTTTGAAACGTGTCTCTCTCGCGAAACTTGAACTTGTTTCTGCAGTGCTCCTAGCGGATTTGTACAAACTAGTGCGTGATACGTATCTTTCGCGTATGAAAATTGATGCTGTCTATCTTTGGTCTGATTCCACTGTAGTTCTCTCGTGGTTGCGATCTCATTCTTCTCGTTGGGTAACGTTCGTGGCAAACCGCGTCAGTCACATTCAAGACATTACACCAATCGAGTGGTGGCACCATTGTGTCTCCAGTGACAATGCCGCTGATGTATGTTCACGTGGCCAGTTTCCCGTTGAACTTCTCAACAATACGGTATGGTGGGCGGGGCCGCGTTGGCTATCGGAGAGTCGCGAATCTTGGCCAATCAATGATGTCCAGATTTCTCACGAAGACAGTGTAGTAGTAGAGGCTGAAAACCGTAAAACCTTAACTCTGACCACAACGAAAAGCGATGAAATCTTTTCTGTCCCTTTCGACGACTTGTTAAATCGTTTCTCAACCCTTCAAAAGCTCATCAATGTAATGACTTACGTTTATCGTTTCATTAACAATAGTCGCAACCCAGCTCAGGCCAACCATAATAAGTTTCTCAATAATGTTGAGCGTCACAACGCACTAATGCAGTTAGTCAAACATGTCCAGGCTACTGCTTTTTCGCAAGAAATCTCTAACCTTAAAGCAAACAAACCATTATCGAAACCATTTCGGAAACTCAATCCGTTTCTTGATAGCCAAAGTGTTCTCAGGGTGGGCGGAAGAATCTCCCGATCAGGCTTAGCCTACGAACAGAAGCACCCTGCATTTTTACCCTCTGACCACCCGCTAACGTTTTTAATCATCGACTTCATCCATCGCAACTACTTGCACCCAGGCATTAACACAACCCACTTTCTGCTCTTACAACAGTTCTGGATTATAGCTGCTAAAAGAATTATCCGTCAACGTCTCGCGAAATGTATCAAATGCTTTCGAACGAATCCTCAACCGTTGCAACCTTTCATGAGCGATCTTCCATCGTTCCGCGTGAACCAGGTCAAGCCGTTTTCGGTTGTTGGCGTAGACTTTGGAGGGCCTTTTAGGATCAAACTCGGGTTGCATCGAGGCGCAAAAATCGACAAGGCATACTTAGCGCTGTTCCTGGACCTCTCAGTAAAATGCGTCCATCTTGAAGTTGTTTCAACTCTCTCGACAGATGGATTCATCGCAGCTCTCCGGCGTTTCGTCGCTCGTAGAGGACGCTGTAACGTTATTCATTGCGACTGCGGAACTAACTTTGTTGGCGCCAAGAACCAGCTGAGTTCTTTGATGCAAGCAGCATCTGCTGCAGAAAGGATCGATTTCAAATTCGGGCCACCAACCGGAGCCCATTTTGGTGGCGTATGGGAAATCCAGATTCGTGCCGCTAAATCCCATCTACTCCGCGTTGTAGGTGACCAAGTTCTTACGTTCGAAGAGTTGACGACCCTTTTTGCACAGATCGAAGCAGTTTTAAACTCCAGACCTTTGTGCCCAATCAGTTCTGACCCTAACGATTTATCGGTGTTGACTCCAGGCCATTTTCTCACTCTAGAGCCTCTAACGGCTGTCCCTGACGAAGACCTATCAAATATCAATCCACGTCGTCTCAATCGGTGGCAGCTGCTACAATCATTTCACCAAAATTTTTGGTCCAGATGGAAACATGAATATCTGAACTCATTAACTCAACGCGCCAAATGGACCAAAGATTCTAAACCGTTATCGATAGGTTCGATGGTGATAATCAAGGACGACAACCGCGCGCCATTACATTGGTCTCTTGCGAGAGTTGTTGATCTCCTGGTTGGCCCTGATGGGGTAGCTCGGATTGCAATAGTTAAACTCGCAAACAATCATCTCTTGAAACGACCGTTGGTCAAGTTATGCCCTCTGCCAACTGAGGATTAACTTGAATCTTAATAAACACTTATCAGAATCAAACATTAGTTAAGTTTTATTTTAAGCTTTATCTCTAAAATAATATAGAATTATTGCAACTAGTCGAACCGTTATCAAAATTTAACATTTTACAATTATGTAACTCGTCATAGCTATCGCCCTGTCCCCTACTTAGTTCCATTATCGTTTGACCAGAAAATACCATAGGCATTTTGGTGGGCGGGATGTATCGTTACCACACTTCACTAGGATTTATTCGGATTTGGGCAATCGATGTGAATCGGTTGAACGGGGTTTAAAATTCGCGCCGCCTAGCAAAGCAGCCTATAGTTGCAATGCATCACTCACTCGTCCAATCGGAGCGCTAGAATCCTGGTGGGGGTTGAAAGCTGGCTACGGGTCTCTCGACATCGTGCTCACGTATACCATCAATCTATCGTTGAATGTGAAAATTGCAAATAATAAAAGGAACTGCAGTGTGGTGGCATAATTATACATTAAAACTATCTTCAGTGAATGCGGACCTCGAATGCGAGTTTAGTTTGTGATTTTGGCTGGTGAAAGACCTCAATACGGAGACCTGCGCATACCCAGGTAAGTGGTGCATAGTATTTGCTAAGGTCTAGCGTGTTTCTTAGAACCCTCGTTTTTAAACGTCCATCGTATTGTCCCAACCTATGTGGAATCCGCCCAGCATCTATTTTGGCCAGTTTGGCGATGCTACAACCTATACAAATGAATTAACTAAAAACGGTTATGTTATCTATATGCTGTAGAAGTTGGAGCAAGGGTTACACCAGCGAAATCCCTGTTTAACCTACTTAACCCTTTGCAACCGAGCCTATACAATCGTACAATTTTTTTTTATTAAATCTAGCTCCTATACTAATCAACTTTTCGAAACGCAACCGACACCGATCGATCGTGCATTTATTTGTTTTGCGTAAAAAATACACTGAACCTTTCTGCGCCTCACTTCCTAAAGGTCAGTAGCCCGCTAGCGGTTGGTGACGATGGCTGCGCATTTTGGCGGGAACCGCGCATTACGTAAGTACTGTTTTTTGCATATTTTTGTTAGAAACTGTAATATCTTTGTGTTTTAATATTATTCGGTATAGGGTTACCAATTGTTACGTATTGTAATAATTATTCGAAGTAAGGTTTTTACACCACAATTGTTGTCGGAAATAAAAAGTTGCACGATCGTGTGCTTTCGTTTGTAGTAAGTAATTTTGACTGAGTACCTAAAATGATAGTTTTTACTTTTTGACTGTAAATTATAGTTTTTCTAATATATTTTGGTACCTTTTCAGGCTCTGGTTTGACGGATTATGAAATTTACAATTCTTTGGGCGACGGGAATGACTCTGAAGTCGAAGACTTGATCGACGACGAAGATTTAGATCAATGTCTCCTTGAATTAAATCCTTCACTTTTCGGGCTTTCACATCCAGTTCCAGATTTTGAACCCCAAGATGTTGAGAACACTGAGCCGGCACCTAGTATCAGCTCTAAAGTTCATGTGACAAATCAGGCTGCACCCAGAAACAGCTGTGTATCAACTAGTAGAATAAACACTTCCTCAAGAAGAAACGTTTACAGAGGCCCCGACCTGCCGCCATCTACTTCCAGTACTGACCCCGCACCTACACCAGCGCCAAATACTACACGCACTCGAAAGCGTACTTACACCACTCCCCAACCATGGAAACGTCAATCTTTTACCGATAAATCACATGATTACTCTCCATTGCCAATACGAAATGTCAGGAACCCAATAGAATATTTTAACGAATATCTCGATGAACCATTTTTTGAACACATTGCCACTTGTACTAATTTATACCACATGAGAAAGACTGGAACAGAGCTGAAAACCACGGCAGCAGAAATTATGAAGTTCTTTGGAATTCAAGCCTTAATGGGGATTTTGCCATACCCTCGTCTACCAATGTACTGGCGCACTGGAATTGCTCTCGAAAAAATTACTTCCTTGATGGCTCGTGATAGATTCTTGTGCCTTCGGAATGATTTACACGTGGTCGAGATGGACACGGCGCCGCCTGGCACCAACAACCCTTGCTGGAAAGTTCAACCAATGATCGACAAAATAAGAGACGGCTGTCGTAAGCAAGAGAGAGGCCCTGGATTTTACTCCATTGATGAACAAATGATACCGTTTACCGGCAGATGTGCTCTACGCCAGGTGGTAAAGAACAAGCCTCGACCTACAGGCCTCAAAAACTTCGTGTTAACTACCAGCGACGGTCTCATGCTTGACTTCGAAATTTATAGAGGGGCTAAAACAATGTTCGGTGAAGAAGATAGCTCACTTGGTCTTGGTCCTTCAGTCATTCTTCACCTGTCACACAGCATACCTGCGGGGAGTTGTGTGTACCAGGACCGCTACTTTACTACCATACCGCTGATTGAAGAAATGAATAAACGAGGTCTGCACTGCACAGGCACGATCATGTTGAATCGAATCCCTGATCGATCAAGCTTAAAACTAAAAGATGATAAGAAAATGTCACGAGGCGATAGTGATGAAATGGTCAGAGCTTCGTCAGTAGTTGTAAAATGGAAAGACAACAAAAGTGTTCTGCTTGCTTCTAATTGTACCAGCTCTGCTAATAATATCCTTGTGAACCGATGGGAAAAGAAGCAGAATGCCTATGTTGATGTGAGAGCTCCTAGTATTGTGTCTATGTACAATAAAAACATGGGTGGGGTAGACGTTTTAGATCAACAGATGGAGTACTACAGGACCTTCTGGAAAACAAGAAAGTGGACCTTAAAGGTGTTAATTCACTTTTTTGACCTAGCAATTGTAAACGCATGGAGGGCTTATAAAATGGATTGTGATGCCAATAAATACCCGCGAAATAATATTTTACAACTGCTAGACTTCCGCCTTGAAATCCACGAAGTATTGACAAATGCTCCGCAAAAACGAAGGCTCCAAGAAGAGCACGATGAAGAAGTACCAGTAGTGATTCCACGAAAATATCAGAGAGCCATTAGGCCACCAGATACTTTAAGATATGATGGTTACGAGCACTATCCGATCTTTGATGAAATCAAGTCACCAAGAGCTTGTAAATTTGAATTGTGTACTAGTCGTTCTAAGATCAGATGCACTAAGTGTAATGTGTATCTCTGCCTATCTCGCGGCCAAAACTGTTTCCTAGAATATCATAAAAAATGATTGTATTTTTTATATCTGTATTTAATTAAAAAGTTCCTAATACTAAACTAAACTGTTAGATTATAAATACTTATTTGTCTATTGCAACTAATTGCTGGCTAAGTACACCAAATACTTTAAATAATACTAAGAAGGCTGATTGTAAGACTCATATGATTAATAAACACCTGTGATTATGATATTTATCATTTTATTTCACTAAACATAGTTGATAATATCTAACTGCATGATCGTGCATTTACAATTTATTCCTGACACGCACGATCGTGCAGTTAGTTTTTAACCATCAGGGTAGTAAAACGATTTTTTTTCTTATTTTTCCTACGTTCTAAATACTCTTAAAACTCGGTTTTAGTAACTTTTTGCTATAAAATCCATCTTTCATCTTCTCGGTTGCAAAGGGTTAAACACCTTAGCCCGTCAAGAAAAACCTTAACTTCCATCCTAGAACGTGTATCTAAGGCGGCATTAGTAGGATCCTACCAAATTTAGTTAGGTAGGGGAGGAGGCTCGAGTATGGAGGGGAGCATTGATGCATCATAAAGAGGCCATTAAACCCTACTCCTGGGTTGCAAGTCGCATGCCACTCTGGCCTCTTCCTCTGCAACGCTTTAGAACCGGCACCCGCATGGTGAATCCATGGAATGCTAAGAAATTCGTCTCTCCCATTATGTTTATTAACAGAGTGAAATTATATGTATAATTTTTTTAAATAGATTTGGAAAATTAGCAGCTTCCAAGCTTCTTATCAAGTTGTGATCCATTGTGTTGCCATTCTAGGTAGGTCAACTGACTACCGCCATCCTTAACCAAATTGTCACATACTATCAACACATATTGGAATATTTTCTTAACCTCTAAAGAGTACAAAATATAATATAATAAAATATATCTAGTGACACATTCACCTAGTTTTTAAAGTGTTTTATTATAGCATTAATTTAATGTTTTCTTAATAATATAACGTTTTGTACATTACCTTTTCCAGAGGTCCTGCACAAATTTCCAAAACCTGACATTGAAAATGAACGCTTCCAGAGATGGGTTTCCAACGTTGGCAGTACCATAGGAAATTTGGATGAAACTTTTATTTTTAAGAATAGAAGAATATGTCGTAGACACTTTGAATTAGTCTTCCACTACCCAAACAACCGATTATGTAAACTGGCTGTACCAACATTATTTATGTCAAGTAAATAATTCAATATTAATTCATTCAAATTCTATTATATGATGCAGTTCTTAGTGTATGTTTATATAACTAATTTGCTACTAAAACATTTTAGATTTGAAACAAGCGAGAAATAGCTATCCCAGCCCTAAGCGAGCAACCATCATGTGCATCTCCTCTAATAGATATCACTAATCTCAATCCGACAGGTAAAACATTTATTTTTATTATTTAATTTCCATTAATTCAGTTTGAAATCTACGAATAAATTAAGTAAAGAAGTATAACTCAGATACAGTGACCGCTTTGATTTCGGCCTCATCAAGTTCAGAAGTATGCCACAATATGTAAGCTTGTTTACGTATTCATTTTCTATTACAGGTTTTTTCAATAAAATATTTAAGGTTTTTCATACAATTTATTTCAGTAGATTGGATTTTTTTTTTGGAAATAATATTCTATAATTAAATAGTCGGTATATATAATGCGCTGAAAAAATGAAATGGATTTCAAGTAGTTTTTTTATTGAAGTTAATATTGATAGTAGGATATAACTTAGAATTAAATAAGATTTCAAAAATGTCTTATTGCGTGTGTTAGAAGTATGTCAAGTTTTTTTTGGCGGTATGTATTTTAACAAAAATGCTGCACACTATAATAAATACTTTTACCTACTACAACGAATCATTTAGTCAACCTAGCTGCCATTTCAGGCTTGCAGGCAGTCTAAACACTCCAGGTCTCTACCAGTTGTCAGCGTGCCCAGAACTATTTTCTGAATTCCATTGTACCAAATTAAGTAGATGGATGATATATACCTATTGGAACTAACAATATCGCAGCCATGAGTGTGACAACTATCAACGAGGCAGTTGATGTAGTATTTATCTGTTTTAATTTTATGTTTTAGGTACAAATGACATTATAGTTATCTAGAAATAGATCTCAAGCATGACAGCTGCGAAAATGACAGTTAAAGTCATATTTTTCCGTTTCTATTTCATATTTATATTAAAATTACATAAAAAGTACCTAGAAATTATTCTTACGTATGACAGCTATAAGACTAAGACCAATTTATTTGTAATTTTTATATCGTTTGTATCCCAAAAATTAAACCAACTCTGAGAAAAACGACATCAATTGACACTTTGACAGTTGTCAGATCAAAGCCCTACTTCTACGATGTTTTTATGTCATTAGAAGCATAAATACTAAACTAGTTTGAAGCAGTGATGGCTCAGTGGCAGTGGCTATGGACTGCCGCGCAGCAGGTCCATGGTTCGAATCCCGCACAGAGCTTGAGCTTCACCGCATGGTGGAAGGGCATTTTGCGAATGCCCGCCTGGCTAGCGACCACCCTCAAGTAGAAAGTCTGTCGCCAAGCACCGAAAGGTGTGTTCCGGCAGTAGTCCTTGAGAGCCAGTGAAATTACAGGCACAATGAGACTTAACAACTATGTCTCAATGTGACGGGCGCAGTGCAATTCGTGAGCTATCATGAATTGCAACTGTTATAGGCAGAGGTTAGTCCACTTAACATCAGGTGGGCCTCGAGCTTGTTCCGTCACAATACCATAAAAAAAAAATAGAATTAAGGACCTTTATCACATTTTTTTTGACATTTGTAGTACATGTTTGACATAAAAAATGAAGCATACAAAACTTGGGAATTGTTTTCACATAAAATGTTCTCAAACTAACAATATTCCGAAGTTATATTTGACTTCATGTAAAATTCATGTTGCATAAAACTATCCAGGGAAGTCAAGTATGGGTTTCTAAAATATTGTTATTTACTCGTTTATACAAGTTATTCCCGATATTTTTATATCCGCATGGCTTCTACACCATTTTACTACACAGTATGGTATTTTTTAAGAATAAAACAACGTAGAAGAACATTGAAAAATTCGGTTGGTAATTCCCGCGGTACAACCGCATGACTCGAGCCCACCCGGCGAACTGACAGCACCGCGCGGTGTACTTTTTAAGCCACGCCCGCTGCGGTATAGTTTGCGTTCTGTTGTTTTTGAGCCTGACTTACATTTCTTTTCATATTTATTCGTAGGTTTGAAATATACATTATCAAATAAAAAAATGCTTGTAGTTAAGTACAATTTTAAGTACATTTTTAATCTATTTTGTGGAAGTGGTAACTAGGATATTTCTATTCTAAAAATTCTAAAATAAATCACAAACATCTATTATCATTAGGGCCTGTTGCAGAATGTTCGAGTATTTAATAAGTTGGCATTGTCAGGACCACTACGTTCTAGTTAGGAATGAAATTCTATATGATGCAGTTCTTAGTTTATGTTTATAATAAATTATAATAATATACTACTAAAACATTTTAGATTTGAAACAAGCGAGTGACCAGCAAGAAATAGCTATCCCAGCCCTAAGCGAGCAACCATCATGTTCATCTCCTCTAATAGATATCACAAATCTCAACCCGACAGGTAAAACATTTATTTTTATTATCTAATTTTCATTAATTTAGTTCGAAATATACATTATCAAATAAAAAATACTAGTAGTTAAGTACCATTTTTAATCTATTTTGTGGAAGTGGTAACGAGGATATTTCTATTCTAAAAATTCTAAAATAAATCACAAACATCTATTATCATTAGGGCCTGTTTCAGAATGTTCGAGTAAGTTCCGGTTATACTACCTAGAACATATTTAATAAATAAAACACTATCTTTGCATTTCACAGGCATTGATTTAGCCTATCCATCGGTTAAAGCTTGAAATGCGCTGCATGTTAACTGCCATTTTTATCATTCAGTTATTTTATGTGTTGGTTAGCAACTCGAAACTTTATTAGGATATTCTGAAACAGACCCTTACATACATATTTATTTACAAAATTTATGTGCCAAGAGTTATTTAGGCCATATGTTGCCCTTAGTAATTTAAGTTCAGCATGCACATTCTGGAACATACTACAATAATGTATCTTCAATTGTTATAAAATGTTGACATAACATTTTGGTTTTAGCTATTTTTCAATAGTGCGAGATTTTTGGTTGTGGTCACTTCTCATCAATTATATAGTCTTTTTCACATTTTATGTATGTAACACAATGCGTCTCCCCCGGAGGCCATCCCGCTTAATATGTACCTATTTTTTTATTTACACTGCTCCAAAATATAATTATTTACAATATTTTTATATAACTTACACTAACATGAAAAAGTTTCATTCATTCTGTTATAAACTGTTTCTTTTAGCCTTCACATAAACACAAACATAGTTGTTTTCTTTTCATTATAGCAGAGTATTTTAGAACCTAAAAATAAAGATATCTAATTTTGTTTACAACACTGACTGCCATGGTTACAAGTCATTCCGATCCTAGAGAAGAAAGCATTTACTATGAGTTTTTCCCACCCTTAGGTGGGAAGCAGCGTCTTCCACCCGCTGCTCAGATCAAACACGCACTACTTTCCGAGTATGAGAAATGAAAATATATTCTTGAGAAGCAGTATTCTAAAGATATATTTTCTTGGAGAGCCACATTAAAATGTCAATCATATCTAGGTATTCTGTTAACATTATGAATGTATTATAACATTACAAGTTTTAATTTATTATTTTGAGGAACAAGAAGTATGATACTCTCTGATAAGAAACAATGTGCGAGTGAATATTGGCAATAAACAAACAAGGGCTTTGGAAAATATCCATCCAGTTCTGACTAATCAAGGTATGAAAAAAATAATATTTATTTCACTATTGTCTATTGAATGCACTGTTATGTTGTACTTGTAGTTATATTAATCTGTTAAATAGTAACACAATTACTTTAAAATTGATTTTTAACCATTTTAATTATAATAATAATAATAAAGCCCTTTTATTCCGAACTACATGCAATGTAACATTCTCAATTCTACAAGTCTTGGCATAGGCCACCTCCAGCTCTCCATTTAGCTCGGTCTTCTGCAACTCTAGTCCAGTATGGTCATAGGGTTAGGCGGATATCGTCACTCACATTTTACAACGTAGCATATGTCCTGTCTTACTCCATTTGAGATGTTATATACGTGTTATTATACCCGTTACTTTTGTCTTCCTTCTTATTTCCAAATTTCGGATTCTGTCACTAAGCCTGATAGTCAACATGCTTCTTTCCATTGCGCTTTCTGTTTTAGCAAGTTTTTCTCTGTTTGTCCGTTAATGTCCATGTCACGCAGCCGTATGTCATGCAGGGGAGAATACAAGTGTTGAAAGTCTTTCTTTTGATATGTATGCCTAGATCTTTATTTTTTATAATTTCTTTCAAGGAGCAGTATTTCTTCCAACCATTGGCTATTTTTTTGTTTATTTCTTTGGACATGGAGTCTTCAGGGGATCACATATTCAAATTTGGTACCTTATACCTCTATGTTGCTTTCTATTGAGTTGGTCATTAGGAAGGGCATTTTGCGAATGCCCGCTAGCGACTACCCTCAAGTAGAAAATCTGTCGCCAAGCACCTAACGGTGTGTTCCGGCAGCAGTCCTTGAGAACCAGGGAGATTACAGGCACATGAGACTTAACAACTATGTCTCAGGGTGACGGGCGCAGTGCAATTCGTGACTTGGGACGAAATGCATCTGTTATAGGCAGAGGTTAGTCCACTTAACATCAGGTGGGCCTCAAGCTTGTTCCGAAACAATAACAAGGAAAAACCGACTTCTCTGCTATTTATTTTACCATGTGTTCTAGTGTCAAATGCTTTGGAGTAGTCTATAAAGCAGATATACAATGTCTTCTGATATTCATTGTACTTTTCAATGACTTGTTTGATTGTGTGAATGTGGTCTATAGTACTGTAATTCTTTCTGAATCCTGCGTATTCAATTGGTTGGTTTTCATCTAAGACCCTTGTTATTCGTTCTAGAATTACTTTTTCGAAGAATTTGTACACATTTGATTTTAAACTAATTGGTCTCAGTGGTTCCCAACCTTTCAATGACCAGTGACCACTTTTGTTTCATATTTGCCAACAGGTATATGTTGGCAAATATGAAACAAAAGAGATTGATGTGTCACGATGTACAACAAAACAATTGAAACAATCTGCATAAATAATATTACTATAATAGAAAATATTTATTTTTGTAGAAAGCCATATAGGTACATTTTGATTCAATGTGACTTTTGGGCTTGCATATTCTTCATTATCTTAATCCTGGTATGAATATTATTGCACAAAGCTAAACGCAAATCATCACTAACTTTCAATCAATTTCTGACCTCGTTTTTAATAGTTAAATTTAAATACATGGTGGTATGGCATTTTGCGAATGCCCGCCTGGCTAGCTACCACCCTCAAGTAGAAAATCTGTCACCAAGCACTTTACGCTGTGTGTTGCTATGTGTCCTTCAAAACCACTAATTTTGGTATACAGTAAATTATGTTTGATAGCATAAAAATGTGTCTTGTATTTAATTTTAATCAGATATATATTATGTTTCAGGACCAATGAAACTGACAAAAAAGGAAGTGGAATTTAAAAAGTCAATTTTGAAACTTAAAGCCGAGGTAAAAAGAAATAAAATTGCTAAAATGGCGTTTAAAAATAGGCTGGCAATGGCAAAAAAAAACTTAAGAACCAATTCATTTGATATAACTACACAGAAAATGACTAAAGCGTGTAAAACTTTTTTAAAAATACAAACAACTCAAGTTGGAAAGAAATGCAGAGGAAGACGTTTCACCTTGAATGAAAAAATTTTGGCATTATCATTGTATAAAGCAAGTCCAAAACCATATAGATTGCTGAGTCAAATATGTATTCTGCCAAAAAGAAAAACATTGCAAGACTTGCTACAGAAACTTAATTTGCAACCTGGTATTAATCATACAATGATGAAGCAGTTGAAAAAAAAAGTTGCTAAATTACCAGACAGTCACAAATACTGCAGAATAGTTTTTGATGAGATGTCAATTTCACCAAGTTTGACCTATAATAAGAAAAATGACAAAATCACAGGTTTCATTGAAGATGGAGAAAAACGAGAAAAAGTAATTGCCAACCACGCTTTAGTTTTCATGGTGAGAGGAGTTGTGAAGAAATTTAAACAGCCAATTACCTATAGCTTTTGTACCGGTGCAACACGAACACTTGATTTAAAAAAGTACTTAAAAAATGTTATCGAAGAAGTCGAAAACACTAAACTAAGAGTAGTTGCAACAGTGTGTGACCAAGGAGCAACAAATTTAGCAGCAATAAACTCCTTATTGACTGACACTAAAGAAAAATATTTAAAAGAAAATAAACAATGGCAAGGTGGGTTTTTTGAAATCAACGATAGGATAATATTTCCCATTTACGATCCACCCCATCTGATTAAAGGTGTCAGAAATAATTTAATAACAAAAACTTTAAAAGTTACTATGGAAGGCAAGGAATGTGTTGCAAAATGGGATCATATAGTTGCCCTATATTAACGTGCACCTGGGTACAAAGGGGTGAGACTAGTAAATAAATTAACAGCCCACCATGTGATGCCAAAATTAATACCCAAAATGCGGGTTAAATATTGTACACAAGTTTTCAGTCGCAGTGTTGGAGTTGCATTAGGCTATTATGGCAGGTATGATTTTACAAACAATTTGATGCCGCAGATTTGAATTAAAATAAGGGCCATTGGTAAAATTTTTTTATTATATGATATGTGGTTAGATTAAGACCCATTTGATCTATCAACTGATATATTATTATTTGATATTTAGATATTTTAACAAAATGTCTCCTTCTTCACATATTTTGGTAGGCCCAAAGCGATTTTTATCTTAAAGCCACAGACTTTTAATATTATGATTTTATAAAAACGAAATTAAGTTATCTCTTGCCGTAATCCCCACGTTTGTCTATGAGGAGCCTTCTGTGCGAATGCCCACCTGGCTAGCTTAACATCCAATATAAAGTAATCTGTTGCCAAGGACATAATACTGTATTCCGGCATCTGTCCTTGGTCCAAAGGTGGTAATGAGACTTGGCAAAACGTGATAGAATGGTCATAGGCTAGCCGTTGGTCGTAAACGTTAATATTATCATTATTATTTTTATGCCTGATAGGTTAGCTTTTGACCACTATCTCATCTGATGGTAAGTGATGATGTGGTCGAAGATGTTGTTCAGGCTAACCTAGAAGCATATAGCTATTATTAGTAAATAAAGGCGCATGACTTTTCCATCATGTCACTAAGTACCAATAAGATAGTAAAAAGTTAGGCTAATATGTTTTAAAACAAAATGATACCTATAAAATTAAAGTTATATAAATTTACCATATTATTATGTTTTTTTTTAGATGAAGGAAAATTATCACCTGAATGCAAAGGTACCGCCGATGTGCTGATGTTGTTTGACAACCTATTTGATTCTGTCAATGGAAGTTTTAACAAAATTCAAAATGAAAAACTCTACAGATCGGCTGTGACTCCAACATCCGCTCACCATAAATTATGGAGAGATAGCCTGCCAATCCTAAAAACAATGAAATTTGTTGATAAGAATGAGAAAAATGCAAATTTTCCTTCACTCTCTTGTTGGGTGAAAACGATTGAAGGGTTTCAAAATATATGTAAACATATGCATAAATTAGGCGTCAATTCACTTTTATTACGCCATTTTAACCAAGATCCCTTGGAGAACTTCTTTGGAGCAATACGAGCTCATGGATACAGCAACACTATGCCAACTGCTGCTGCCTTTCAAGCAGCGTATAAAACATTATTGATAAATAATATGACCTCGCCTCATTCAGTTGGGGCAAACTGTGAGAAAGATGAGAGTAACTGTTTACAGTCCTTAAAATATATTTTTAAATCAGGCACAACTGAGATCAACTCACAACCGCCAGGAACAGAGATAAAAGAAGCGCATTTGTTTATGCAGACAATAGATACTGATAAACTTTTAGTATCAGAAGCTCATGCAGATCGGAGAAATGCGCTGCTATTGGCTATTGCAGCGGTTGGCTAGTTAAGGTTGCGAAAAAAAAAATATAAGTCGTGTGCTACATGCAAAAATGACCTAGAGAGTGACGGGCATGAGGATTTCCACAAATTCATAAAAGTGAGAGAATACAATGACAAGGGTTGGCTGTGCTATCCAAAGCGTAAAGTTTTTGACAACTTCTGCCAAATAGAGCATCTGACATATGAAATTTTAAAAACTACATGTGAGCAAATTAATTTAGGTGAATATATAAAAACAATTATATATTCACCTAAATTATCAACCTAAATACATGTTCAGTGGGATTTTCTCAGTTGCAAAGCCCACAGCCAAGAGTTAATAAAATTTTTGAGCAATAAAAATTTGTGGTTCTGTATAAATAACTGGTGCAAAGAAGTAAATAATATATTGACAGGAAAGGCACCATTGTTAGACTACAATGACCCAATAAAAAATCAAGCATATGATCATTACAAAAAGTACAAATTAAAGGCTAATAAATAATTAACATATTGTAGACTAACCAACTATCACTTAAGTTGGGTTCAAACAGTAGAACTGACAGCACATGGGATATTAAAATATATTTTTATTTTATTCCTGTATAGTGACATTCACAGCTGAATTATAGTGCTTATATGTTATATTATAGCAGTCAGAGCCACCATAACGGGTAAAGTGGTTTAAAATATTATATTTGTCTTTCTTATTCTTCATCAGATGATAAAGATAAACATGCGTATAAAATGGATGTGTTTATTCTGTTTAAATTTCTATTACATACTCATCTGTACTGATTGGTGAAAAAGCTTCGGGCAATGCTTTCATGTCATTAGCAGATTATTGAATGTACAATGATATGTAAATAAATTTGATAAGAGATTTGAAAAGTGACAAGCTTACATTGTCATACTAAGTGCAGTAAGATTGTGGTTGTTTCTGTATGTAGAATTATGTATTAAACAATGATTTAGTTTAATAAAGATGTTAATCCTTCCACTTGTGTGTACAGTTTTTTTATTTATTTTGGTAATAAAAATTAATAGTCCTACTGAACTGTGTTTTAATTAATTCCAATATGTATTTTTATGTAAGCCTTAAAAAAATACTCTAGAGTCATTTAACCATAGTTACTATTCCTAGCATTAAGGCCAGGTTGTACCTACTTAAGACATTTTTTAAAATCTGTAACTCGAATAGAATTGAAAATTTAGAATATGTAAAATTATTTATATAAAGTTGAACATACTCTCCAGGAACGTACAAAGTCAAAAACGTGATTATGAACAATTTCTTCGATAAAAAAAAATTCAAACATGACACCATATCGCTACTTAAATCAGGTAGAACTAAAAGATACTATGTGGAAGTTTTACCAATGGATAGAGCTTGTTATTTATTAGTAACGTTTGAAGGCACATTTTCAAATTTAGCTATAGTTTTTTAACAAGAAAAAATAAACTACAAATCTAAAGATTCAAGCTCTCGCGCACGTCATTCAGTACCCACCTAGGCGTCATCGAGGTAGGACGCGTGTCGTTTTCTCCAGCAAAATTCTCCCCGACGATTACGAGCTAGAAATATTTATAAACAGAATTATTATTAGCAGAATGGTGACACTGCACCATTTATGGTTATCCGCTGGCGTGAATCTTCCATCAGGCGAGTGTCTTGTACGTCATTTCAACCATGCCAAATAAAAAAAATACTTTCTCGATGGCATTGTTTTCACGCGCCACAGTATAAAAAGTACAGTATGGTCACGCCCCAATTACTAACTGTGGGTGTCGTAAGAGGCAACTAAGGGAAAATACCGGAAAGTGAGCAGCAGTGCCCTCTAAGAAGCTACCTCCCTCCAGTAAAAAATCTGTCGCCAAGCACTTAACGGTATGTGCCGCTATGAGTCCTCCAGAACCAGTAATTTTGCATGGTGGTAGGGTATTTTGCGAATGCCCGCCTGGCTAGCTACTACCCTCAAGTAGAAAATCTGTCGCCAAGCACTTAAAGGTATGTGCCGCTATGAGTCCTCTAGAGCTAGTAATTTGGCATGGTGGTAGGGCATTTTGCGAATATCCGCCTGGCTAGCTACCACTATGTGGCAAGTAGAAAATCTGTCGCCAAGCACTTAACGCTATGTGCCGCTATGTGTCCTCTAGAACCAGTTATTTGGCATGGTGGTAGGGCATTTTGTAAATACCCGCCTGGCTTGCTACCACTATGTGTCAAGTAGAAAATCTGTCGCCAAGCACTTAACGGTATGTGCCGCTATGAGTCCTCTAGAACTAATAATTTTGCATGGTGGTAGGGCATTTTGCAAATACCCGCCTGGCTTCCTACCACTATGTGTCAAGTAGAAAATCTGTCGCCAAGCACTTAACGGTATGTGCCGCTATGAGTCCTCCAGAACCAGTAATTTTGCATGGTGGTAGGGCAATTTGCGATTACCCGCTTGGCTAGCTACCACCCTCAAGTAGAAAATCTGTCGCCAAGCACTTAACGCTATGTGCCGCTATGTATCGAACTAGTAGTTATGCATGG
This sequence comes from Plagodis pulveraria, assembly GCA_963890685.1. NCBI lineage: Eukaryota > Metazoa > Arthropoda > Insecta > Lepidoptera > Geometridae > Plagodis > Plagodis pulveraria. The sequence continues at coordinate 25,065,490 of OY982967.1, forward strand.
TGGTAGGGCAATTTGCGATTACAAGCCTGGCTAGCTACCTCCCTCAAGTAAAAAATCTGTCGCCAAGCACTTAACGCTATGTGCCGCTATGTATCCTTGAGAACCAGAAAATTTTGCATGGTGGTAGGGCATTTTATAAATACCCGCCTGGCTTGCTACCACGTTGTGTCAAGTAGAAAATCTGTCGCCAAGCACTTAACGCTATGTGCCGCTATGTATCCTTGAGAACTAGTAGTTGTGCATGGTGGTAGGGCAATTTGCGATTACCCGCCTGGCTAGTTACCTCCCTCAAGTAAAAAATCTGTCGCCAAGCACTTAACGCTATGTGCCGCTAAGTATCCTTAAGAACTAGTAGTTAGGCATGGTGGTAGGGCATTTTATAAATACCCGCCTTGCTTGCTACCACGATGTGTCAAGTAGAAAATCTGTCGCCAAGCACTTAACGCTATGTGCCGCTATGAGTCCTCTAGAACCAATAATTTTGCAAGGTGGTAGGGCATTTTGCAAATACCCGCCTGGCTTCCTACCACTATGTGTCAAGTAGAAAATCTGTCGCCAAGCACTTAACGGTATGTGCCGCTATGAGTCCTCTAGAACCAATAATTTTGCATGGTGGTAGGGCATTTTGCAAATACCCGCCTGGCTTCCTACCACTATGTGTCAAGTAGAAAATCTGTCGCCAAGCACTTAACGGTATGTGCCGCTATGAGTCCTCTAGAACCAATAATTTTGCATGGTGGTAGGGCATTTTGCAAATACCCGCCTGGCTTCCTACCACTATGTGTCAAGTAGAAAATCTGTCGCCAAGCACTTAACGGTATGTGCCGCTATGAGTCCTCCAGAACCAGTAATTTTGCATGGTGGTAGGGCAATTTGCGATTACCCGCCTGGCTAGCTACCACCCTCAAGTAGAAAATCTGTCGCCAAGCACTTAACGCTATGTGCCGCTATGTATCCTTAAGAACTAGTAGTTATGCATGGTGGTAGGGCAATTTGCGATTACAAGCCTGGCTAGCTACCTCCCTCAAGTAAAAAATCTGTCGCCAAGCACTTAACGCTATGTGCCGCTATGTATCCTTGAGAACCAGTAATTTTGCATGGTGGTAGGGCATTTTATAAATACCCGCCTGGCTTGCTACCACGATGTGTCAAGTAGAAAATCTGTCGCCAAGCACTTAACGGTATGTACCGCTATGAGTCCTCTAGAACCAATAATTTTGCATGGTGGTAGGGCATTTTGCAAATACCCGCCTGGCTTCCTACCACTATGTGTCAAGTAGAAAATCTGTCGCCAAGTACTTTAAGGTATGTGCCGCTATGAGTCCTCTAGAACCAGTAATTTTGCATGGTGGTAGAGCAATTTGCGATTACCAGCCTGGCTAGCTACCTCCCTCAAGTAAAAAATCTGTCGCCAAGCGCTTAACGCTATGTGCCGCTATGTATCCTTGAGAACCAGTAATTTTGCATGGTGGTAGGGCATTTTATAAATACCCGCCTGGCTTGCTACCACGATGTGTCAAGTAGAAAATATGTCGCCAAGCACTTAACGGTATGTGCCGCTATGAGTCCTCTAGAACCAATAATTTTGCATGGTGGTAGGGCATTTTGCAAATACCCGCCTGGCTTCCTACCACTATGTGTCAAGTAGAAAATCTGTCGCCAAGCACTTAACGGTATGTGTAGCTATGAGTCCTCCAGAACCAGTAATTTTGCATGGTAGTAGAGCAATTTGAGATTACCCGCCTGGCTAGCTACCTAACCCTCAAGTAGAAAATCTGTAGCCAAGCACTTAACGGTATGTGCCGCTATGTGTTCTCTAGATAGAACCAGTAATTTGGCATTTTGCGAATACCCGCCTGGCTAGCTACTACCCTCAAGTAGAAAATCTGTCGCCAAGCACTTAACGGTATGTATTTTAATAGTAATAGTTAAAGGTTATCAACTGTGTTAGTTGCACTATAAGGGAATAGTCACAAGAATATAATAATTGAGTACTGGATTTAGTAGCAGATACCTAAAGTAGATCAACTGTTTTAGTTACACTATGAAGCTGATAGCGTGCGGCTGGGGACATCGACCTGACGAGCGCTGTGCATCTAAAGCGCAGCGCCGCGTAGTGTCCATAGCCTACAACTCTCGCACGCTAAATTTGCCTACTGTGCAAGTACAAGCCGGCCTTAATTACCATTCATTTAATTCGTCTACACTGTAATATTAAGTTGAACACATGTAGGTATGTTTATAACCCAGCTTAATTTAAAAAGTATTTTTCAGACCAAACACATTTATAAGAGAAATGTTCAGTGGTAGAAAATGCTAGGAATCGTACCTATATAATATTTATATATATATATACATACCAAAACCTATACATATAGCTATAGATATATATCATGGTTTCCGTACCACGGCGGATAGATGGCGTCGCAAGTAAGTTCACAAAAAGTAGGTATGAGTTAGCGGTCTATTTCCGGTATACATATTGTAGTTTTTGATCTAGTGGCCAGACGGTCAAGATCTTCCATTTCGAACGATAAGACGTTCACGGTCCGTAGCCAATGTCCTTCGATGCCAGTGCTGCCAACTCCATTTAGCAAAAACGCGCTTTCAGCACGTCAAAAACGCGCTAGAACGCGCTAAATGACAGCTACAAAATAAAAACGTCTTAAATGACGCCAATCAGTGACGGCTGATGAAGTAATTTATCAATTTCACCGTATTTTAGGTATTTGATTAGGTAATAAGACAAAATAGGTAAGTTCAAACTAAAAACACCAAAAAATTCAAGAAAAAATTTCGTTTCTTTTAATTATTAAATAACAATTAACTATTAAAAAATAAAGGAAAAAAAGTAGGCTTACGAAACATATTATACATACCTAACGTAAGTACTTAACAACTAATCAGGTTTTAATCATAAGCTTCATCCGATTCATGGTCTTCAAAGTGTTCCATACTCTCTCCAGCTGAAGTAGACGCTTGATCTTCGACGACGTAAGTTTTTAATTTAAATTTAATTTATCTGAAGATGCTATCCTCTTCAAGACCTCGTTCGGAAGATTATAACTTTTTCTTTTTTTTATGCTTGATAGGTTTGCCTTTGACCACTATCTCACCTGATGGTAAGTGATGATGTGGTCGAAGATGTTGTTCAGGCTAACCTTACTGGCTCTCAAAGACAGCTGCCGGAACACACCGTTAGGTGCTTGGCGACCGATTTTGTACTTGAGGGTGGAAGCTAGCCAGGCGGGCATTCGCAAAATGCCCTACCACCATGCTATAACGACTGCCATCCTAAGACGACAACCGGGACCGACGGCTTAACGTGCCCTCCGAAGCACGGAAACGCTCAGTAGTAATGTCACTAGCGGTCACCCATCCAACTCATGACCGCGCGCGACGTTGCTTAACTTTGCTGATCGGTTGAGAACAGCTAAATAAACTTCGCTACGAGCGCTTCTAAATTGAGCAGTTACTTTTTTTTTAAAATAAGGCCGTATCGTACATGCAAAATGGCGTTTATTGTGTCCAGGCCTAAAGAATTGCGCAGCTTATTTTTATTTATATATTTATTCATGGTACTGAACACTCTCTCGATGTCAGCGTTAGAGTGTGGTAATGAAAACACTTTTGTTGCCAAGTGGTTTATTTCTTTGTACGGACACGTACCAGTGGCATCCTTTGAGTCCTTTACTTCACTCCAAAACTTTATAGTATCATCCTTGTTAACCCATTCCTGTAATATAATGCTGCGCCACTGTTCGATAATGATATCAATATCTGCAGGTTTGTAGCCAAAGCTTTCGCAAAGGTTGATAATTGCTTGCAAAGATCTTGTTGGATTAAGTATTGTTGTTACATACAAACAAGAAATGTGCTGCAGACATTTTAAATTTTCCCGTAATCTTTGTTGTAATTGTGAAATCAACTTGATCACAAAATTAACACATCTTTGTTTGATGCCTATCTTCTGATCGTTGGTCAAATTACATTCACGTAATTTTGACTCAAAAATGTAACCCATATATGAATTCGGAGAAAGAAATCTTGTGACATCAATATAATCAAAGTTGAGGCACGCCTGTGGTATTATAATTCGGAGACATGATTTCCTAATTAAGTTTTGTAGGGTATTAAATAGTAATGTGGGATCTGCCGATTTTTGCTCAAATGTCTTCAACGCAGGCTGTGTTTCGTCTAAAATACACCTCAAAAGTTGGAGATAGAGTTCATTTTGCTGATCACTATACATTTCATACAGCATGTCAGCTTTATAACAATTGGCAGATAAGTGAGCTGTTTCAAAGTGCATTGTCAATTCTCTCCATTGACTTATATCGCCGGTTCAATCGAAAGCCATCGAGTGTCACATGATTTTAAAATCTTTAATGGTTTCGCTCAACAGTTGAGTGATTCAAATAAATGTTTGTATTCAGATTGCCTCTTTGGCGATATTTTGAACCAGTTGTGTGTTTATCGGATTAGAAATTCAATCTGACGTAGTATAGTTTCTACAGAAGCGTGTGATACAGCCAGTTGTATGGAGTGACATACGCATCTTACTAATATTAAATGTTGTAAATCATATCTATCTCTTGTTACTAATATCTTGTAGACACTTGTGTTAACCCCGGTCATGACAAAAGCGTTATCAGTACCTATTCCATTTAAGTTCTCGATTTTTAATCCCACATCTTTTAAAAGTTGAACCAAAGATGCAACAATTCCTTCGGCGTCAGAGTTTACTAATTCACTAAGGCCCAGAAAAGTAGAAATAACTTCATTTTAAGTGCGGCTGAAGTACTTCACTACCACTCCAACATATTTTTTGATTGAGATGTCTGTAGACTCATCTAGTATCAGGCTGTAAGGTTGATCTCCTATATCATTAATAAGCTGTGTTTTAAAATGAGGCACCAAAACCATTTGAATCACAGCTGTACATTTAGTAGGGGCAAGTGCGGAACATGTGGACACTTTCCAGAATTTAGAATAAAACATTTTTTTATATGAATCAGACAACATATTTTTATTTTAAACATATCACATGTCATAAGGGATAATCAGTCTTTCTTAAACCAAAATTCTAGTCCTAGTAGCACTTTTACTTACAAAAATAATCGTTTTTTTTTTAAACACCATATTTGTCCACACGTGTAGCAGCAGATTGTACCTATAGGCAGTAAAATTGTACCTGAGGACAGTGTTGTACCTAAGGACGGTTTATATTAATTAAAGAATAACAAAAGAAAAACAATCATAAACTTCTAAAATCAATCTTAAAACAACTACTTTACTTAATTGTAAGCATTACGACAGTCTTCATACAAGTTTTGAACAAATTCATCACTATCGTCATCATTGTCTAATGTGAAGCATGCCTCGCAGACAAAAACTTCGTCCTCATCATCAGACTCAAAATTTTCCCTGTGTGACTGAGGAACACAACGCATATGATAGCTATGATTGCAATAACTACATTTGAGCATTTGGCTTCTGTCTTTAGAATAAGTTTTACACTTCATACATCTAATAAACGATAACTTCTCTTGTTGAAGTATTTTAATATTTTTTTCGCCTGGTTTCTCAGACTTTTCAATTAAATACGCGTTGGAAGGACCAGGTTAAGATAGATTACTATCATGGAATCGGATGACTTTTGGAGTAATTAGCATTAACTTTAGAGGAACCAGATTGTGAAAGACCTTTGGTAGTAGTTTTTTTTTTAGAAGCTTTTGGAATTTTCTTTTTCTCTGTTTTGTAACTTGCCGTCTTCTTTTTTTCAGCTTTTTTCATTGCTTCATTTAAAATTTCATCCTTTTCTGGTGTGTCAGTCAAAATTCTGGTTCTTCCAGGCTTCCTTCCTCGTTGAATAACCTTTCGAGGACCAGCTGTTTCAAATGGGCGGACGGTTTCTGGTGTAACATGTTGATTTATAATCTTCTGTGGTGTTCGAAGTACAAGTTGTTCTGGTTTCATCTGATAATTATCCTTTTTGATTGGCGAAATTCGTTTGGGGGTGACCTGAATATCAGAATCTCTAAATATTTTGTTTTGATCCAAGCAATCTGGGTACCCTTGGATGGAAATCTGGTCAGCCGGTTGTTGTAAATCCAAACTAACGATTGGTGTTTTTGGCGCAGTATCAGTGTGTTCATTAACAGGTTGTTCTTGGTTTTTGCAGGGATTACCAGTTATATTTTTGCTGGGGTCTGGTCGATCAGTTACATATGAGCATAAGAAATCTTCGTCAGAAAAAATGTTCCTATTGTATGGGTAAATTCCTGAAACCTCAAAGCCTTTTATGATGTTTCTTGGCGTAAACGAAATTCCATACGCTTCTCCAGCTATTTCTGCTACATTGTAAATGGTTATAGGTTTACCAGGATGATTGAGCATCCATCTGTCTGCTGCTTGGCTGTATTGGCTTTTAAATGGTCCAAAAACTGTTCGATCAAGTGGTTGCAAATGATTCGACGTATGTCGTAATGGAGATGTGAGTTTCATGATTATCCATTGTTAGAAGAACTGGATTTTCTCTTGTTGGTTTGGCGAACTCAATAAAATGATCCAAGAACTGTTTAAAAATCGGTTCTGTTGACCACCCTGATTGATTTGCCACACCCAAAGAACCTGGTGGAGCTCCTTTCAACATGTTGTCTTTGTAGAACACCCTGGGGAATATGAAAACAGGAGGCACGGCGTTTCCTGCAGCATTTATGCAGCCTATCATTGTGGTGTTCACTCCTCGTTCCCCTGAAGTCATCTTCCCTAGCTGATGAATCTCTTTGGGAGCCAATACTTTCTCTGGCTTGTGAACAGTGGAGATCCCAGTCTCATCAACATTGTAAATTGATCCTGGTGGGAAGTTATGGCGTTTCATGACCAACTCCAAATTGTTGTAGAAATTATCTACATTTGTCTTGTTGAAGCTAGTAGCTCTTGCTAAGCTTGTGGCTTCCGGTTTTCGAAGAGATAATTCGGGGAAACGAAGACGGAAATGACGAAGCCAACCGATTCCTGCCATTTTGTGCTTTTGCCAGTTAGGTGGCAAATTTTTTTTTGTTTAGAGACAGCATATTGGTATGCCAGTTCTCTGCATTGTTTTGTATTTAAGCCCATGTGTAGAAGTGCTGCTTTTTTTTAAATATTTGCACAGCAAAATTTCTTCATCCGGGTCAAATACCTTCCTTATATCATTTTTTAATAGCTGAATATTATTTTTCAAATCATTGTCTTCGTGTAATTTCAAGTATTTAAAAATAGTTGACTTGGGTATTTTATACTTTTCAGCTGCTTTTCTTATGGAACTGCCACTTCTTACTTCTTTTACGGCTTCTGTGAGAGTATCTGGGCATATAAAATTTCTTTTTATACCAGTCTTACTGCCAGGCACTGAAAAAAATTAACAAAACATCTAATTACAATTTGTATGAAAATATTATATCACTCTCGTACCTGTGGACAGTCCACAGGTACACTCATATTTTTGTCCACAGGTACAAATTCAAGCATAAAATTGATAAGTGACTCCACTTTATATATAAACAAACTTACAGACAGGGCAATAAGCACGAACTAAGCAATAAACAACATAGATCATATTGCAAGCACAGTCAAACCGATATTATAAGTATTTTCACAGTAAAACTCAATGAAAATAAGCAGAATTACTTACTTTTTGGTGCAAAAAACTTCCGTTGCCAACCCAACAACAACCACGCAGAAAACAAAGATGGCGTCACGTCAAATCCATCAACCATAGACAAAGCTATACGGGCGCGTTCAAATTAGAATTTTAGAGCTGCCAGATTTGTCGGAATCGATTGTGTCCACAGGTACAAGCGTCCATAGGAACAGCACTTGCCCCTACGATGAAGCTTAAGATATTTAGCTGCTTCAGATCCTTGGAACACATTTGCACACAAACTACCTAAATGGTCCACTGCGGAGGTAGCGCAATGCTCTGCAATGAAGAGAGATAAAGATACTTCAGCCTTATTATTCTGGTAAATTGGTTGCAACTCTATCTTTTGCTGAGAAGTATCTAACAATGGCTTAACCTTATTTTTATGATAAGTTGTTTCACGATGTCGTTTTATGTCACTGATTTTGGCCGAAAATTCCCGTTTACAATATGTACACTGTGCTTTTGTTGAATCGCCAATCACAGGTTTTAACCAGTGTTTGTAATTAATATCTTGCTCCCATTCACTCTTATAATGTTGTTTGTAGCTTGTACGCTTTGCTATAGGTAATTCCATTTTATCATACGACCGCAAAATTCTAAAAACTCACAAACGATCCGGGGAGCTCTGTGGAACTGGGAACAGTAGAATATGAAATGAATGAAACGAATACACTAGTTAAGGATTCCCTAACAAAATATGTGTCGGGGAATCCCTAACTCATAGAGTACAGTACGTATAAGCATTTCAGTGTTGCGAATTTAAAATTTATAAAAGTTACTGATGCGTTCTGTTTAAAGCTATTGTAATATGATTTAAAAATGCGCTGATTTAGCGCTAGGCGCTACAACGCGCTTTTGGCCGAAAAATGCGCTAGATCTACTGAACGCGCTAAGTTGGCAGCACTGTTCGATGCTGAAGTAACGCTGGAATCTGCGTTTTCCTTCTTCATAATTGGCCATAGTCGGGTCAGGCCATGTTCGAACGGCATTCTTAACTTCTTTTACACCTAAACTTGCACTAAGCAAGACATCGTTAGGGCCTTTCACAATGGCAACACCAGACAAGAAAAGATTAGTATATTTAATCAATTCGGCGATGTTTTGGCGGAAGGAGATTAAGTCTGTAGAACTCATGGTTAGGTTTTAGATGAATAACCTAAAGTAATATATATAAAGGAAACTTTATTTGAGCGGATACCAGCTCTAAATCACTTTAAAAAAAAACACAACCTCTCCTCCAAATGGACAACATGCCAAGAGAATTATCGAGAATTTCTGCAAAGAATGGAGAGTTTTGAGGGAGAGCTAGCCAAAACTTCAAACACCACTCCTAGCCAGGATGAATTGGCTGCTGAGTTTGCTTTATTCAAATTCTTCGTTCTGAAGTCACTGAAAGCAATTCAGAGTCAAATGCAATGTCTTGCATACAATGTTGATCAGCAGGAGATGCGAAGTCGGCGCAAGTTTTTCTGACACACGGTCTACCCGAAGAGTCCCAGGAAAATACAACCGGAGCGGTAGTGAAATCTCTGACAGTGCGCCTGAAGCACTTGCCGTTGATGATATCAGCCGGTGTCACAAGACGGGTCGCGTACTCGTCGCCGACAAACCGCGACCAGTCCTGTGCAAATTCAGAGACATCACTGTGCGCGATAAGGTTTGGTCTACCAAAGCTGGCTTGAAGGTTTGTGACACAACAATTTCAGAGTTCTTCACAAAAGCGCGACATTACGTCTTCATGGTCTCTAGTCAACGCTTCGGTATTACGAATTGTTCGACACGGCAGGGATTCGTTTGCGTCCTTGGACCTAGCGGAGTTCGCCACCGTGAAGGCCGCCTTGGAGAACTAGATGCAATACATTTAAGTGAGTACCGCGTGCAACCACAGTTACATGAAACGAAAACAGTGATTACTGCTTCCAACTGTGGCTGCACGGAGAACGCCTGCGCTTTTTATCGATTTTCGTAATCTGGAACGACTCCTGCCTTCTGGAACGTACCCTAAATAGTCAATAGAGTATATGCAGTGTAGGTTTTGACAAACATTTGCCATTATCAATGTATCAGTGAAGGAGCAAAATTAAAAGAAAAAAGTTCAGTTGTTTGTTTAAATTTTGCTATTTACATATTTAATATGGACATTATTACCGCAGTTTTGTATAGATAACACCTAAATATACTTCAGTGTCGTGAAAATTGTTTGGTAGAGTGATTGTGTGATCACGAATTAACGGTAATTTCTGGGATTTAGTGTTAAATGCCAAGCGGTCGTTCTGTGAATTTGTGAAAGTGCCGTGAAGTAAACAAAGTGTCGTGGTGCCGTTTTAGTGAAAGATTTGTGCTTTTGCAATGTGAACTAACATAAGGCTACTATCGTAGTACAAGTTTAACACTTCATATTTCGGTTAGTACTTCGCAATAAGCCAGAATTTGAACCAGTTGAAACGAAGATTAGTATGGCGGCCATCTTGGATGGCCATTTTTGCCAAAAACTCAAGAGAATGAAAAATTATCACATGAAAATAACATTTTTCTTGTCAATCATGCCGAATATATATGTTAGAGCTACATATTCTTAAACGAGAAGATGAGCTTCATTTCACTGTGTGAAAACATTATTTGCTTACACAAAAAAATAAAAAGTTTTACCTAGAAAATATGGCCATCATATTTTGAAAACAATATTGTGGCGTAAACTACGAATATTTATCGTTAGTAAATTTAGGTTAGGTTAGGTTAGTAAATATCAATAATAAAACATTATTTTACCTAACTAAACCTATGCTTTGGTTCCTGATTATCAAAATTTGGACAGGCATAGATTTAAACTTCTGTTCACTGAACCAGTATTTTTAAACATATTTTTTATGATTTTCTCATAAATATTTAAATGATCTTTTGTAACATGCCAGACATGTGTTTTTTCTATATAATTAAATACTAAATAAAACAGTAGTGTAATACTTAAAAATAATTAGAATTTAGTAGTTTCGTAATACAACTCCGAATGTTTAGGTATCTTAATGAAAAACATCGTAAATGTTTCTAAATTGAAGCAATGATGGCTCAGTGGCATGCTGACTTGAGTACGGAGTGCCTAGTGCGAGTTTTACAAAAATTATCGAATGACTTCACCATCGCGTTAATCGAGCAAACGGCGCGAGCATCGAGAATCGAACGCAAGTGAGTGCGAGTACCATTCGACGCAAACCACTCAAGTTACGTTTACTCACCGTGAGATGCGTATTTTATTTTTCTTATGTTGGTAGCGTGTAAGCGTCGTGAAACAAACCAACCAAATTTAGAATGACATTTCGACTAGTGGTTATAATCTAAGCAACTAACCTATCAAAGTTGTGGTGGTTATAATATAATGTTATTGTTTACGTTTGCGGCTTGGCTTGATTTGAGAAAGAAATCATTTAGAAGTTTTTTCATCATTGACAAGTAGATAATCAGTTTAGAAGCAAAAATGAAGACAAGCTCCTCTCAATTTGATTTGATGGTGACTTACATGGAGCAGTAAGTAGAATTTGAGTTACCTATTTGGTTTTTAATGAACTTCTATTTTGTTTAACTTGTGACTGTTTCATGGTTGCTTTTTAGGTATGGAGACCTCAGCAAACCATCATCAAATGCAAGGGGTAGGATTTCCAGTATGAAAAATTGGGAGGAATTGGCTCAATTACTGAATAGTGACGGTAGTGGTGATACTAAAACTACTGATAAATGGAAAAAGGTTTGTATTTATAGGCTCATCTATTTGTTATGTTAACCTGTGGTTTGGTACACTATTTAAAAAAATGCTTCTCTGCACGCTTTAAGGTTTGGAGTGATTGCAAAAACAATACCAAAAAAAAGGCTGCTCGCCTGCACAGGGCAGCTTCTGGTACTGGTGGTGGGCCTGCAGTATTTACCAAACTTACTGATTTGGAACAAAGAGTTCTAAATCTAGTTGGAGTGCAAGTAGCTACGGGCTTGGCAGTTGAAGAGGCTGGTTTGCCACAGGTTTTACCCATTTACATAAATTACAGCCCTCTCATTAGAGAGGGCTGTAATTTATGTAAATGCTGCATTATTTCAATAATTGTTATCTCATAAGTTGTATTCTTTTATAGGGAATTCACATTCAGCCTGAAGAACCAGAACAGAATGTGGAATGTAAGTTGTTATTATGTGATATAATTAAGCATAATCATGTATAAATCTAAGAAATATAATAAAATATTTATTTCAGTTCCTCATGAATCAGAACTGACTCTGGCCGAATCACTGCCAGCAGTGTCTGTAAGGGCCGTATCTTCTCCCCCTCAAGCATTTGTAGAAGAGGTAGTTCAAAGCTAGGCTTAACACCCTTTTTTCTAAATAAAATCTAAAAACTCATACTAAACATTCTATTTGGTATGACTTGTCATAATGATTTATTTTAGGTTCTGAAGCATGGAACGAGCCTGGGCCATCAACTCAACCTCATGTGGCACCAAGATCATCACCACCTCATGCAAGACCTGCGTCTCCACTTACTTTGTTTGTGGAAGTGGAACGTGAGATATCTTTACTTTGGATTCATTATGATAACAATTGCTATAACTATTCTTGTTTTGTATGAATACATTTCTTTTCATTGGCAGGTGACCCCGTCTCTCCACATAGGCCCTCTTCACAAGTTCATGTAGTTCGACCAGCTGCTACCGGGCAAACTACACCTCGCCGAGCAAGGTCAACTCGAACTCGAGGATCACCTCGAAGACGAGTAAGGCCTGCACACACTCAGGAAGCAGCACAACAGTTTCTCCAAGCTGAAGAACATTGGAGAAACTTCAGAATTCAGCAACACCAAGACTACATGAACAATAAAAGAGAGCAAAACAGGCTCAGGGAGATGGAAGTGCAAGTTCAGGGGAGGGAGGTGCTGGGTGGATGGGGTGCAAGGGAGTGGCAAGCAACTGGCTCGAGAGCTTTAGATATTTTAGATAAATTAGTTACTAAGTTTTGTAAGGATTGATAAGGATGACACAAATAAAATTTGATAATTGAGGTTTGTATATTTTATAACTTTAATTAGTTAACTTGGCAGATTAGGCATGTAGCCACCTTCAGCTAGAGTAGCTATACATCAGACGACTTGGTGGTCAAAGACGAGTCTGTAATCTGTAGTAAAAAATAGATAAAACAAATTATGTTACAAAGTGTATGCTGTCTGTTCGTTGCCATGATGTGTAAATATAATATTAAACTATGTAAATTTAACTAAAGAAAACTTTATTTCAATTTTAAGTATTTACAACATAGAAATATGTAACTAAAAACATATAAATGATTACAAAAACTAATCTAATATTCCGCTACCATTAAGCAGGGTTCCCAAAATGCTGGCTGCATTGCCACATTGTATGGCAATGCTTTACCTAAGTTGAGTTAATTAAGTGTACAATATAAAACTAATTTAATAATAAAACAATTTGTTTACTAATAAAATATTTCATCTATTGTTGCAACCTTCTTACTAGTTGGTCCCTCAATATTCTGCCTCTAATCAAATCACCGGTAGCTTCTTCTCTTTCAACATATCTTATTGGGTCAGATTCAGATGCCATTTCAAACTCTAGACCTGCAAACAAAATTTATAGTAAATTTATCTATTTTGTACTAGCTGTGCCCCGCACAGTGATGATGATGCTGATAAAAGGCAGCCTGTTTTGATCCAAGGTATAAGCTATCTCTATTCAAATTTCATTCAAACCCATCCAGCCATTTTAGTGTTAGATAGTACTTAGATACACAGAAACTTTTGACTTAATAAAATTAATGCGACTGGCATAATTCAACACTTACTACATTAGAACTACAATACCTACCCATATCTGCCTCAGTGTCCTGAACGCCCGAATTAATAATTATTTTGTGAAGAACAGAGCAAGCTAAAATAATCCTGGCACATTTCAAAGGCTTGTAATGCAGTACTCTATCCTTATGAAGACAGCGCCAGCGATTTTTCAGTCTAGAAAATGTGTTTTCTATGACTACTCTAGCTCGCATATGTTTTTCATTATATATATTATATTCTTCAGCATTCAAAATTGGTGTCATCAGCCATGGGCGTTGAGGATAGCCTGAGTCACCTGAAAATAAATATGTATCAATTTACAGTCTAATGCATAATTGCACACCAAAATGCTACACACCATTTTTGGAAACATTACCTAAAAGCCAAACTACTTCTCCGTTTTGGTGCAAAGATATCATGTACTTGTTCAGATCGCTGTTTTCCCATATAAAGGAATCATGATTTGCACCACCAAACTTGGCATTAACATTTAAAATTCTATATTCATCATCACATACCTGAAAAAAACAATTTTTTATTAGTCAAATTTATTCAATTTATCCTACATCCCCATATAGGTAATATTTATCACATTTACCATTTGAACATTAAGGGAATGATAGTGTTTGCGGCTGTAGTACCAATGTTCCTCTTCTTTTTGTGGAACTACTATTTTAAAGTGGCTTCCATCAATACATCCAACCACTCCGGGCATCCCATATTTTCGGAAAAACCTAAAAAAATTAAATAACACTTTACATATCCAATAAAAAATATAGTGAAGATATATATTTTTAGTTAGTTACCGTTGACTGACAGCTTGTCGGGCAGCTGGAGTACATGGAAACTGAATATATTTGTTTCTCATGTTTTTGTGAGTTAGTGCTTGGGTAACTTCTTCTTTGTACACACTGCACATTTTTTGGGATGTGTGCTTTGCAACACCAACTGGCCTTTAATATGATCCAGTTGCATAAAAGAAAAGTGCGGTGAGCACCTGCAAATGAAAGCAGAACAAATTTGCATAATGTCTAGCTAGTGTCTAGTATAATAGTGTAGTGCTTCATATTTATACATACTTTATGTTCCAAAGAAACTCGTTGAGACGACCTTAGGTTTGCTAGACACCTTAGTTCTTTACACAAGAATCTGAATTGATTCTTGGAAAAGCGATACCTATGTTTAAACTCCATCTCTGTGAGGTCTAACAAAGGATCGAAAGATGCGCGAGCTTTTGCATCAACACTGGCTTTATAATTGCGGTCATCTTGTGCCATAGCGGCCGCAAACATTCTCCATGCGAGAAAATACCGTCCTGCCATTGTTTTGTATTATTTAATTATTGACACCAACAAACAAAAGTATAATTAAACTTGTCAACTATTGCACATTCACTTTGAAAATCGAAGTGAATACTTGTCGATAGCGAGAGAGTAAATAGTGCTCACGATTACGTATCGAATAGTCAAAAAAAGCCACTCGCACTCGCTAGATGCTTGAGACAACCAATCACAAGCGTTCGATTGTTCACCTTCGAGCACTTGTCTATCGACAAGTGCTCGAAGGTTCGCTAGTCGATACCGACAGCGTAAAAAACTTGCACTCAGGAAATATGTTTCAAAAACGTGACACCAGGTGGCGCTATTTTTGTTCCATACAAATCAAAGTAAACGCTAACGCGATCGAGTAAGTAAAAAAACTCGCACTAGGCACTCGGAACACGCCACACGCGCACGACAACGACGTGACGAAGAAGGTTACCAAAGCTACGACCTCAATTTATTTTATAAAACAAGGTTGTCATTCTTGGTAACCTACACTTTATCTACCTTTTTTTTTCTTTTTTTTTTATGCTTGATACTACGAATAATTAATGTAAAGAAGTATAACTCTCATACAATGACCGCTTTGGTTTCGGACTCACCAAGTTCACTAGTAACAAAAAACGATCAATTTTCCAAATTCATTAGATTGGTTAATTGATATGGCGCTTTGAAATGATCGCATCTGATTGGTCGCGTCAAGATGAAGTTGTCACCGCCGTCATTGCCTTAAGGCCAAACCGCACTACTGCGGCACAGCGCGGCAGCAAGCGAGCACGGCTCGAGAAATACAATTTGTATGGATTTATTAATGGTGTAAACCGCACTATAAAGATGCGGTGTCAGAGAGGTTCAGCGCGGCGCTACAGAGTTGTCTCCGAAGGCAATTTGCACCGCGCCGCGCCTCTGCCGCAAGTGCGTTTTACTTTGCAGCACAGGAAAGACGCAACGCAGTATATTATACAATCAGTTCACGTTTCAACAATTCATAGAACCTCTTTTTACAGTGTAAAATTTGTGTGAAATCGATTATTATCCCTGAAGAGTCGTAGAAAAGAGTTTTACGAACAAGAGTTTACCCAAAGTAACACTCAAAATATTATACAATGCTTATGTTCGTAGTGTGTTGAGTTTGGAAGTGTAGTATGGAATTCTTAGTACTCTGTGCACATTGATAGGATTGAGAGGGTACAGAAGACATTTTTAAAATCGTTAGATTATCGTACAGGTAAGCGTGTATAGATTATTCAGAAAGAATAATGAAACACAAAATGCATTGTTTAGATGCAAGACGTAATTTGATAGATAGTCTATTTTTATATAAAATAGTAAATAACTACATTAACTCAGCAGTCCTTTTGGAAAATATTCATTTTAAAGTACCACGGTCATCCTTCTCACGTTCTAAAGATACTTTTCATACCCCTTCATTTAATACTAACTATGCGAAAAATACCTTCTTCAGACGCATTTATAAGTTACAATAAATTCTTAGATGACAAAGATATTATCAATTCTTTATTGCATCATATGTGGTGTACATGCTGGTCTTAAATTTAATAATAATAATAATAATCTTTATTTTTCCTTCCACAATAGTTTCTAGAACCATAAGATAATGCTGAAATTACTTTGGAACTACTAACAAGAAATGTCTTGGGAAGGAACAGGAGCCCAAACTAGGTAGATCCTGTGCTATGGCACTCCTGGCCCCCCACCTCGAACCTTTTTCTGTTTTTACAAATAAATAATTTCGAAGGTACTAAAAGATATTATAAGAATTATATTAGCGTACTAGGGAAAGAACATTACAATAGTATACTAAAACTAAAAAACTTGGTTAGTAGATTTCTTACAACTAAAAATATAAGAAGTACACTTCCCGCGTATCCGTAATCAGCATCTCAAAACTTATATGGCACATTATCCTCACAATATCATTCGTTTGTTATTTTTATAAATTATTTAAAAATATATTAATATGTTTAGGCAGTTAGATTCTTAACAAACATACGGATGTAATTAAAAATTATATTCTCAACAGATTTTCTTTTATATAGCTTACGGTTAGCCATGGACCACTATTTTCTCACTTGATGGTAAGTAATGATGTGTTTAAAGAATGTGTACAGGCATTACTAAATACATTTTTATAAAGTTTTACATATGACCTATTTTGGGTATAGCAATAGATATAACTAATAGTAGTAGAGCCACTGATCCTTTTAATTATCATTTAAATTTGTCACTTAGGAATTCATTTATAGTAGCATTTATTCATTAATCGTTTTTTTAAATTATTGACAAAAGTTGAGTCTTTTTCTTCACTTTGTATTTGGTAGCGTGTTAAATATTTTTATTGCCATTACATTCGGACCAGAACTGTGCATCGCTAGTTTTGAGCTTGGAAGCATAAGGTAATGTCTAAATCTAATGGGATATCTTCTAGGTAGGTCAACTTATTTATTAAAACATTTAGGGTATTTATTTTTTTGGCTTTCTTATTTTTCTCTGGCTTTCTAGGTCCGTCATTAATGTATTTGCAATAATGAATACTAATATTTGTAAAAAAAATTGGTAAAATAGGTCCATTAGCACTTATTGTGTGAAAGAATAATTGTAAACGACTGTTTTTATCTGAATGAAAATATAAAAAATAAAAAAAAGGATTGGATTATTTATAGATTTCATCCAAATAGAACGATTACTATTTACGCGCCGCTTTGCTGCAGCACTGCTCTACGCATCCGTAAATGCGGTAGGTAGTGATGACGGTCGCGCAGATACCGCACCGCTCCACGACTCTGTAGTGCGGTCCCAGCTTTAGAGACGCGCGTATGGCGTTATGCCACAATATGAAGCTTGTTTACGTAATTATTTTCTACTACATGTTTTTCAATTAAAGGAAAATAATAAGTTAAACTTCGCAGCACACAAAACAAATGTGATGCTCATGACGAGGAATCTTAAGTATGATCTCCCCAAAATCTGCATGTCGGGCTGCACGTTGAATCTCGTAGACAAGGTCCTGGGCCTGATAATCGACCGTAATCATAACTTCCTACCGCATGTAAATGCAATTTGCAGGAAAGTGACCGGAATATATAAACAACTTGCATGTGCAGCAAAAGTCACATGGGGCTTAAACACCGAAATAATTAGAACCATATACGTTGCAGTTATTGAGCCGATCGTGTTCTATGCCTCCTGTACGTGGTACGCGGTACGCGGAAAAAGCGTTCAAATCCGCAGCAAAAAGGCATAGCACACTGAAACCGAAACAAAACAGACCTGTTATGCCCCAACCCATCTCGGGGGCTACAAACCGTGGGCCAGATGTGCGGCAAATCTCTCCATAGCGAACATTACTAGACATAATAATAATAATAATAATTTATTCGTAGCTCAAAAACAAATTTTGGTACATAAGCTTAAAAATATCATAGTTGGTATATTACAGTATAATATTACAAATTGTTGAGTTAGCTTATTTGTACCCTTGGGAATCTCTGCACCCCACACTAGGTCTCATTCGAGCCTGTGTAGTGGGCCTGCATTAACTCTCCGGGGTCACTTTAAATCCATTTTCAACAAAAAATAGGCTATACACTAACGTCGTCAATCCATCCGCGCCAAATTCCTAAATGGTACAAGACATTATAATGATAAAAAATATTCCGTGCAGCTGCGGGTACCTCCAAACAAATTTTGTCGTCATATAAGTTGGTACATTGGCAATCGAATGGGACAGTTCTTAGGTGGTGATGTTCTATATACCTAATATTTTGCCCTATACATTTACCGCAATTTTATTTTTTTTCTTTCGTTATCTATGGTACTTTGTGATAGCATCTGTTTTCCAATATTTAACTAAATAATTATAACTAAAGACTTAACTGGGTAAACGTGTGTGCATTCGTTTGTAAAGTGTTTTGTGTTGAGTGTATTAAATGAATGTATATAGGTATGTGAGATTGTGTTTTCGTGTATTTTTCATAAAAGTTACGATATTGAACCGAGAAAGTTATATTGATTAAAAGACAAGTTATATTTATTCAATCGTAGCTAAGAGATTTTCCGTTTCTTTGAAGGTTAAATCAATTAGATAATTATTTAATAATGACATACATTTATATCGATTTAGAGGTGCAATTGTGATGAATTTACTTATTTTATTGTAAAGAAATGGACCAATACTTTTGAAACTTTTCCTACCGAATTTAGTATTCGTAGTATAAGTCCGGGTTTCAAACACTATGTCTTTCTTACGCCTCTTTCTATTTACTAGAAGAATATTGTTATCTACAAGTGCATGTTGTCTCGTTATTATTGATTTTATAAAAAGTTGTCTAACTGTGAGGACAGAGCAATGCCGATATAAATATAATGTCGGAAATCTACGAGGCTTAAAACTCATCACTTTCAAGAGAGCTCGTTGGGATCTCTCAAGACCTAACATGTGTTCTCTTGCGGCAGATCCCCATGCTGCAATACAATAGCTGAGTAATGACTGCGCTAATGCTTTGTAGACCGAAATTAATGATTTAAAATCTAAGACATGGCGTAGAGATTTGAATGCGTAAATAAGTTTACGCGTACGCGCAGAGAGATTCTTAATATGATCATGCCAAGATAAATTATTGTCTAGTAGGACACCTAGGTATTTTGTGGTTGTAACTGAGCAGAGATAATGACAGTCGCAATTTCCTAACTGTTCGCATTAAGCTGAATGCATTTTGAGCTGGAGGTTGTGTTCAGGTTGGGTACTTGTATTGATAGTGAAAGTAACAAACTTAGTTTTTGATACATTCACTGTCAACAAATTGGCTCTCAACCACTTTGAGACAGTTTCAAGTCCCTTGTTAGCTGCGATTTGTGCTTCACTCCAAGTGTTTGCGCTAAACAATAGCACGGTATCATCGGCATATGTAACTATTTTACAGTTTTTTAAAGTTAAATTGCACAAGTCGTTAATATACACTAAAAATAGGGTGGAAGCGAGTAAACTGCCCTGCGGTACCCCAAATTTAACGTCAACTTCATCGCTGAAGGTATTTTGGACTCTTACACACTGTTTTCTGTCTGTTAGATAACTCTTAAACCACAGCAGGGATATACCTCTGACGCCCATTGCTTCCAACTTCTTTATAAGTAGGGGAATGGAGACGGTGTCGAAGGCTTTAGCGAGATCTAGAAACACTCCGATGGTCTTTATACCTTTATCTAAATTAGTTTTGATGTGATCTGTGACTTTTAATACTGCATCTTCTGTACTTCTTCCTGCTCTAAAACCAAACTGGTTGTCTGAAAGTAGATCTCTATATTCTAAAAAAAATTTAAATCGTATACTCATTAGCTTTTCCAATACTTTAGACATTGTTGGTAACAAAGAAATGGGCCTGTAGTTTTCTACACCGCCTTCATCTCCACCCTTGTATATCGGACATATAATTGACTTCTTTAGTTGCTTAGGGAATACACCAGTTCTTAGACTAGTTTGACATATTTGAGTAAGAGGGTCTATTATACAAGGTATAATATGTTTAAGCAGTTTTCCAGAAAGACAAATTCTTGGAGTTCAGGGAGAGGGGCGAGCCCAGCATTAAGATTCGCGGAGTGGCCCTTTTCATGGACAACAACACTGAACGCCTCGGTATCAGCTACTGCATTGCAAATGCGAAAATCCGTGTTACAATCTCACCCGGACTGGCCGCATTGCTCAACGGGACCACTACAAAAACCACCATTAAACGTAGGAGATATAACGAGTTACCCGAGAAGACTCTGGGAGGCTGCCAATGTCGATTAGTGCGATTGTGAAACAAAACGATAGCACTAATCGACTAGGGCAGAATAACTCCTTTTGCGATGGCGGATACAGTGCTCTCGAAGCTTGGAGAGTTCGAAGAAGGTGCTAGCATAATACCACGCAAAATTAGCGTAGACGCCATGGTAATCGGATACGAAAGAGGAGAGATCGCAGACCACATAGGATGCATAAAAGCTTCTAAATATCATGAAGTCATAGCATATGAGGATAGAGGACAAGACCTTAGCTTCCTCAAAGCACCCACTGGGATCTCACCGACTAACACCACGGGAATCCTCCAGCCGTATTCGACTACGCAAACCGAGTCTGAGCGCCTTCAACAAAAACTCTATGCCAGAAATCCCAAGGCTAGGCAAGGGGCCAATCCGAAAGAGAAAGCTTACCGAACAAAGAGAACGAACATCTTCATGAACATCGTCAGTGCTGCGGTCCATGGAAAACGGGACAAAATCTCAAAAACGGCGGAAAGACAGGCAGCCGCGGTTGAAGATTTCTGTAGACCACGCCAAAAATCCGTTCAGCCTCAAACACACCGCAATAGAGCCGACAAGGGGCAGGTCAGGCCACCCAGCTACATTCCGACGACAAAGCCCATAGACTTCGCGATCAACGCATTCCTCGAGTTTCTAGCGATTGAAAAAGCCTCGCGAGATGTAAACCTGGCTACTTGCAAAAACATCATGCAAGCATATTGCTGGGGAAGCGAGGGTTTGTTGCACGTGAGGCTTGTGGAGGTGGAGGCGGCCATATATGACAACGACACTTCCCAAGTCATCAAGTGATCAATGTCAGGTCGATATATGACCGCGTTCAGCTCCACTGGTGGGTTTGTCAAATTGAATGAAAGCGAAACGCAGCGGACTGGCCGAAACATATTTCATACACCACCAAACGATCCCATGGTCGTAATAGCCCGGTGCAAAAAAATAATGCTGCAAGAGAAAATCCTCGAAATGGCTAAAACCATATCGGTGACACATGATCCAGCAGCAGCACGTGAGCTATGGACGATGCCAGACATCACATGGAGAAATGGGGTTCCAGGATGTGGGAAAACAACTTGGATAGTTGACAACTTCGACGCTGATAAGGACATCATAGTCACCACTACAACCAAGATCTGCGAGACAAGGTAGCGCATCGCATAGGCGACGGAGTGAAATCCAAAGTGCGTACCTTGGCCTCTGTATTAGCCAATGGGTTCATGCAGCGTAGAGAAAAGCGTCTTTTAATAGACGAAGCTCACATGAACTACTTCGGGGCCATCATCATGGCTGCATGGTTGCTGGAGGCTGAGGATGTCGTCATCATCGGAGATGTCAACCAACTGCCTTATATTGACAGAGAGAACCTCTTCGATATAAGGTACAGTTGTCCAAAAACGTTGATCCCAATCAGCCAACAACTGTTCTGCACCCACAGAAACCCCATGGATGTGGCATACGCCCTCAGCGAAGTGTACTCGGGCATTTACTCATCGCTATCCCAAGTTCATTCCCTGAAGCTAGAACGTTACACAGGTGCAAATATACCAACTGACCTCCAGAACACACTTTATCTAGCGCTGACACAGCAGGAAAAAGCCTCACTCGTTAGCAAAGGATATGGGTCTGGTTCAGGGTCCTGCACCTTAACGGTACACGAAGCGCAAGGTTTGACTTATGAGTCGGTAATCGTCGTACAGATGAGGGAAAGAGTCACCAAGTTCCGAGACAGCGTTTCTCATGCGGTAGTAGCAGTGTCACGCCATATAAAATGCTGCGTTTACTATACCGACGACAGCTCGGACGCCATTGGAGGAATCGTCAGGCGGACAACGGAGGCTAACTATAAAACCATAGTCGACTACAACCTGAAAATAACTATACAAAACAGAAACGAAGAGGTCGTGGAGGCTCTAACTAAAACAACAAGGGCATCGCCGGAATCTGTGGCCGGCCCTTCAACAACAAACTAAACCGGTAAATGCACAGCGTAATACACTAACCACCTATATATAAGGAGAAAAGAAAAATTATGTTTATATATATGTATATATAAGTATGGACTCACTTTAGCTATAAGATATTTTAACTGACACTAGGCTAACTTCCCATCAGGAAGAATATTGATAAATTTGGAGAATGAACTCATGGTTTTAAAATTATTAAATATAACAAAAAAACAAGTTATAATCAAATAAGAGTACGGACCACGAGTCTGTAGTGTGTAGCATGTAATAATAATAATAATAAAAAAATACCACATCAATTGTTTGACAACTATCAGACGATAGATCTGTTACTCGGTATTTACGTCATTTAGAGCCCAGAAATTAATTAAAAACTGAAAGCTGTCACACCAGAGGTAATTTTGTAGGTGATTGTTTTATAATTTGTAATACAAATACCAAATATACTATACATATGCAAAACAGAAAAATTACGACATCAACTGACACTGACTGTTGTCCGACTTTCTTCTACGATACTTTTATGTCATTTGTAGCACAAACTACATTAGAATTGATGACCTTTATCAAAATAATTATTATGACATTTCTAGCACATATTTGATATAAAAAATTAAGAACACGGAAAAAAATACTCGACGTTACTTTCATACAAAGTGTTCTAAGACTAACAATGTTCCGAAGTTCTTTTTGATTTAATGTAAAGTTCATGTTGCATAAAACTATCCAGGGTAGTCAAGTATAGGTTTCCAAAATGTTGTTATTTACTCGTTTATAAAAAGTATTTTCCGAATTATTTATATGTATGGCTTTTTCACCATTTTACAACACACTAGGGTATTTTGCAGAATTAAACAACGCAGAAGAACATCGATAAATTGAGTTGAAAATTCCCGCGGTACAACCGCATGACTCGAGCCCACGCGCAGTATGAACTGACAGCGCCCCACGGTACACTTTTTAAACCACGCCCGCCGCGGTATAGTTTGCGTTCTGTTGTTCTTGAGCTTGAATTACATTTCTTTTCATTCTTATTCGTAGGCTTGATAGGATAGCCTTTGACCACTATCTCACCTGATGGTAAGTGACGATGTGGTCGAAGATGTTGTTTAGGCTAACCTAGAAGTACTGGCTCTCAAGGACAGCTGCCGGAACACACCGTTAGGTACTTGGCGACAGATTTTCTACTTGAGGGTGGTAGCTACCCAGGCGGGCATTTGCAAAATGCCCTACCACCATGCTATATCGACTTCCATCCTTAGACAACAACCGGGACCGACGGCTTAACTTGCCCTCCGAAGCACGGAAGCGCTCAGTAGTAATGTCACTAGTGGTCACCCATCCAACTTATGATCGCGCGCGACGTTGCTTGACTTTGCTGATCGGTTAAGAACAGCTAAGTAAACTTCGCAACGAGCGCTTCAAAATTCAATCTACCTACTTATTCGTCGTTCTTCCGTTATACAGTAGGTACCATAGAAAAAATCGGTAATTTACAGTTCTTTATATAAGTATTTTTTTTCTAACCGCTATTCAAATAATAATTATTGTAGAAGATTTTCATTTCTTCTTCTTCTTGTTTTGGCTTTTATCGTTGTTTGACGATATTCTGCCAATGTCAAAGTATGACCAGTGTATGTTTATTCAGGCAAACATTTTCGCAACTGTTTCACTCGCACGCTTGTCAGTGGATATCAGATTTTGTTCGCAGCGAAATAACTGAATGGAAATATATTTATCTTTACTATTGAAAACATAGCGAGTACTTTGCAAGTTGTATAAGTAATGGAGTGAAATTTGAAGTAATTAAGTAGGATTGTTGTGCTTTTAAATGTTTCTGCAGGTAGGTACGCACACTATCTTGGGGGCCAAAGATGTGTCTTGGTTGGCCAAAATGTGTTTAAAGCCACCCCTTAAATGCATATTGACGTAAAACTGCAACATACCATTAAAAAGGCCCCAAAATCATCAGTATGAGTGCAACGCATACTGTTGTAGAATTACTACTATCAGGGTAATATTTTTTATGGACTAGCAACACCTTTTTTCTTTCGCGTCTGTCAAATGCCAGCTCGACATTGACAAAGCATTGACTACCAGAAATTTGCAGCAGTTGAAAATTGGAAAAGTGTTTTGTGGTGTAAATAATTGGTTTTAGAAGGTAATTATGTGCAAAAACTGTTATTTTATGTAATAATTCATCTTCTTTTCGGTACAGTAATTGGTTTGGAGAATAGAGTTTTAGATTTTGTACAAATTGTTTCTATTTTGATGTTGTAAATCGACAACACTATGCATTGAGACAATATGCCCCTGTTTGTGATCTGATATATTTTATGGTTTTACAGATGCGACCCTTGAATGTAAAAGAGGTAGAAGAATATTTAGCACAAATTATTAATGGAGAAAGGTCTGAAGATGATCTTGAAGAGTCTGATGCAGAAGACCATGAGCTTTTTTATGAAAATCGAGAAGATTTACTTCACGATCTTGAGAGTCCGGTAGAGGAGGAAAACGAT
The DNA here is from genome assembly GCA_963890685.1 of Plagodis pulveraria. Classification (NCBI taxonomy): domain Eukaryota; kingdom Metazoa; phylum Arthropoda; class Insecta; order Lepidoptera; family Geometridae; genus Plagodis; species Plagodis pulveraria. The sequence goes on from OY982967.1 coordinate 25,090,629, forward strand.
AAGTGTAATGATGATGAGCTCATGGCAGAAGACCCACCAATGATAAATGACACCTCAGCAGATCGACAAGTGCCTCAGGTTCCATTTCCCTCCACAAGTCAAGCCAGCCGCCGAGCAACTATAAGAGGCCTTGTTTGGAAGGCAAAAAAAATGTTTTGAACTCTGACCAGACTGCTTTTCTTGGCAGCACTGCATACCCACCAGAACTGAAGGACCAAGTTGCTACGGGTACTCCTTATAGTATATTTTCACATTTTGTAACATCAGAAATACTTGAGAGGATCGTGGAAGAATCTAGTCTCTACTCTGTTCAAAAAAATGTGACAAAACCATTGAATTTGACTGAAACTGAACTGAGAAAGTTTATTGCAATATTGTTATACATGTATGTTATAAAATATCCCAATGTTCGGCTTTACTGGTCTAATACTGTGGGTTTTGAACCAATCAAGAAGATAATGACTGTGAACAGATTCGAAACCATTCGCAGATTCCTGCATTTCAATAATAATGAAAATAATTTACAAAGGGACCACCCACAACATTATAGGCTCCATAAGATAAGGCCCATGATTAGCCATCTGAATGAAAAGTTTGCATCAATTCCAATGGAGCAGGGACTATCCATCGATGAGCAGATGTGTGCTACAAAAGTAGCACACTTTATTAAACAATATTTACCAAATAAACCACACAAGTGGGGTTTCAAATTATATGTTGTGTAGTGTAAAAGGCTATGCTCACAAATTTGAAATCTACACTGGCCAAGAGAATGAGCGGTTCCAAGATGAGCCAGGTTTTGGGCCAGTAGGAAATGTAGTTATTCCGGTTGGTCAGAGGTGTCCCAAGGCATATAAACCATCCTACTAATATTATAAACGCGAAAGTTTGTAAGTATGGATGGATGTTTGTTACTCTTTCACGCAAAAACTGCAGAATGGATTTTAATGAAACTTTACAGTAATATAGCTTATACATCAGAATAACACATAGGCTATAATTTATAAAGATATTGTGTGAATTATCGAAAATATAACGATAAGTGTCAAGTAAGTAAGAAAAAATCTTTTTATCATCATCATCCATCACCACGCGGGTGAAACCGCGGGGCACAGCTAGTATTATATATTTTGACAATTTCTACACCTCAGTGCCACTAGTAATCCATCTTGCTAAACAAGGAATCTACAGCCTGGGCACTGTACAGTACAACAGACTTGTAAACTGCAAACTACCTGACAAAAAAACACTGTTGAAGAAATCAGTTCCCCGTGGAACTTATGAAGAGCAAATGACTAGCTTTGATGGTGTTGATTTGACAGCTGTAACTTGGAAGGACAATAAAGCTGTCACATTTTTTATCTTCATATGTTGGAGCAGAACCTGTCTCCCAAGTAGAAAGGTTTGACAAAGCAAACAAAACAAGGGTCAAGATTTCTTGTCCACATATAATAAAAGAATACAATGCCCATATGGGTGGAGTGGACCTCATGGACAGCTTCATTGGTAGATATAGAATACCAATGAGGAGTCGCAAGTGGTACCTACGTATATTTTATCACTTATTGGACATGACAGTAATAAACTCATGGCTTGTTTATAAAGATTTGAAAAGAAATGAAGCTCCATCATCAATTCCGAATTTGTGTCACTATAGACTGGAACTAGCTGATGTGTTAGCCAATGTTAATGATGCAGCTGCACTCTGCAACAAACGAGGAAGGCCCAGCACCAGTAACAGCATTGAAATGGAAATTCAAGCTAAAAAAAGGCGAGGTCCTGTTCAGCATGTTCCACCCAAGGACATAAGGACAGATAATGTTGGTCACTGGCCCGATGACTGTGTTCGCAGCAGGTGCAAAATGCCTAGGTGTAAGGGATACACCCAAACAAAGTGTGAGAAGTGTGAAGTATCCCGTAGTTATTGTGTAGTAAATGCAAAGTGTTGTGAATCTGCAACATAAGGTTTTTTAATAAAATAGTATTGAAAAAAAATATTTTTCTTATTTCTCTATATTTTTCCCTGCATTAAAATAAAATTTTCTACAAGATATATTTTTTTCGAGTTCTTAGTAATAATCATGCATTTAAGGGTTAGGAATGATTTGCATTGATTAATGTCACATATGTAATGGAAACAATTTAATTTAGTAGAAATCTCTCCTTGTTTCTTAAGAATAAGTTTCAGTGTATTTACAAACATATTTTTTTTCGTCATCCTAATTAATACATTTAGTTGTTGTGATTATTTTATTCTATTGATACTGTCGTGCACAAATAACTACTATTAACAACGTCACGGGCTCAAGCTAATTTAAAATGTTAGCTAACCCAATCCCGATATATAAGTAATAATATATAATTATATAATATTGAACTTACTCAGCACAACTAAACACTAGTAGAAACCTATATTGATCCAGCCAATTTATAATTCTAAGTCAAACCAAACATTAGGTATGGGTGTACGAAACGTATATAGATATTGAATCTATATATCGGGCGAAACACTATATTGCTCTATGTTGTGTATCCGAATCGAACAGTGATTCGCGTATCCAAACAACAATATACGCAGCCGCCATTTCACCTATTATATCGATAAGGCGCTGGTTACGACAGTCTACAACAAGATGGTAGTGACTTAAAAAATCTACACCGATTATGGCTTTAGTGACATCGGCTACCATAAAACGCCATGGAAAGTTACGTCTTAAGCCTAAGTTTAAATTTAAATCAATGTAACCATACGTCTCTATTGATGTTCCGTTGGCCGCACGTAGTTGGTAATCGGTCTTCTCCCGTCGTTCGCGTAGCGCAGCTCGAGGGTAGACGCAGAGGTCACTGCCGGTGTCCACCAGGAACGATGTCTTCGAACTGCGATCGGTGACAAAAAGGCGACCGTTGGAGGTAGGGCAATCGTCAGTCGCCATTAGCGACTGCCCTTGGAGTTTCCCGCCTTTCCATAGTCGCATGGCTTGATACACCTTTTTGCGTTCGCTCCGTGCTTTGAATGATACCAGCACATAGGATACTTCCTGTAGCTGGAGGTAGACCTTGTTTGTTGCCTAGATGACGAGCGACGTCGTGGTTGGCGTGAGCGCTCGTTGTCGCGTGAACTGCGAGTGTGCTCATCCAGTTTTAAGGCTAAGTGCTCAACCATTTTCCGAAGCTCTGCAATCTCGCTTGGCTGTTGGGCGGGAGCGTTGTATGCGGATGTTGTAGCTACGTTGAACGGAGAAGTAATTTCTTGGATCCGATCAGCTAAGTCTGCGAGTTGATCTAGGGGCTGTGTAGGTTGAGACGCTAATACCGTTTGAATATTCTGGTGAAGACGGTTGCACCATATTGACTTTAAAAAATCTTCTGGAACATTCGGTCCGGCTAAGTCCTGCAGATGTCTTAAAAATTGCGAAGCCTTTCTGTCGCCAAGCTCCTCGTGGGTAAGCAACTGCTTTACGTTTTTCTCGTGCGAAGCAGTCAGGCACCGGATAAGTGCGCACTTTATTTTTTCATAACGATTTCTGCTAGGAGGATTCATTATGATGTCCTTGACGGTCTTGGCGTGTAAAATGTCCAAGTTCGTTATGACATTATTAAATTGAACAGCATCTTCTGTTATGCCAAAATTATCAAAGTGACCCTCTAAGAACGCAAACCAAATTTCCGGGTCATCCGGTGAAAATGTCGGAACCTTCAAATTAAATTTTCTTAAGTCGGAAGACTCACCCCGATCGTGTTCAATGGACACACGCATTTTTTTCGGTCGACGTGTTGATACGCCGGCACCTTCGTCTAACTCGATGGCTGTTTTCGTTGAATCGCTGCTGTCCGTCATACCTTGTTCTGTTTCAGGAGGTCACCAATTATGGTCGTGGGTTACCAGTCAAGGTGTTCCCCAGTCGACGGTATGGTTGGTCCGGTTGTGACTCCGGGTAGATGCTGATGGGGACACCGTTGATGGCGCGGCGTGATGGTACGCGCACCAGTTGCGGGGCGCAGGTTTATCGCCCACGTTCGTAGAAGGAGTGCGGAGGCAGCAATAATTATATAACACGTTGTTGGTTTAAACAGTATAATACTCGCACAACAAAAGTTTGTTTACAGTTTACGTGAGTTTAGGTCGTGCGGTGCGGGAACGAGTGACACGGGCTTCGCGGATATCAGCCAGTGATCGTATGTCTCGGCGGCTATCGCTAGCGGTGTGGCGCTTAAGCGGAAATCACTTACAACAGCGCTTATCAAAAGTAGTCAATAAGTACACTGTCAAAATATGTAAGCGCTATCGTAAAGCGGCAAAATGGTCGGCCGGCTACGTTGGGCGTACAACACAACATTCGCAAGTTCACAACACGACTTATAATAAAGTTTGAATGACGAACCTTATCTTCATAGCAATAAGGTTCAACGTGAGTGTTAAAAATAATATTTTTCGACAACCTTACCTCTATGCAAATAAGACTTAATTTCAATTCAATGGACTACGTTATATTAGACGACTAATTTACGTTTTACTTAGGTGCGCATTATTTGTAAGTAAGTTTATTCGCTCTGTATTTGGTTGGTTAATAATAAGACTTAAACTTTTTGAAAGTACAAGAAAGTTCTTCGTTGTGTTGTTGAATATATGTCATAGCATAGTATAGCAGTACGTTTTGTTTGTCCTTGACGAATATTGCTATTTAATTTGGTTCTACATAAATCCGCCAGTGGACCGCGGCCAGCTGTCGGCTTGTGAAGTTCTTTTTAGGTTGGATTCAATGTTATGTTTTTGTTTTAATTAGTTGTTTAAGCCTAAAACTTTAATTTCAAAGTCAAATTGTGATATTTTTTTTGAACGAAGGTGCTACTAGTGAATAAAAGTGTGTTTTTTGTCTTGGTAACACATTTCCACAGAACCATGAGAAAAGTTGTTACCAGTGCAAAAACAATACACGAAAATAATGCAATTTTTTTGCTCTGGTAATATCTTTGCACAGAACACTGTTGTCTGTGGCCTTACTGTACAGCCTGAGGTGCTAAGACAGTGGCACCATCTATTATCGAGTAGCGTGACCGCCAGCCGATGTTTGATGACGTCACTTGGCTGGTTATTTTACGTTTTATTCTGTTCCAACACTATGATTTCGTTTCGTTTTACGTACATAAGCGTCACAACGAATAAGCGTTCAAAAGTCTGATTTTAAGATAAAGCTTAAGACTTATCAGCGCTTACTAAAAGAAGCCGCTTATCACACCTCTAGCTATCGCCATAGCGCGTGAGACGGTCGGCTGGCCGATGCATTCCGGTGGGAGCGCAGCGGGCGGACGCGGGCGGTGCGCGGTGAAGCGCGGCAGCGGGGAACCAAACCGGCCTAGCTGCCAATAGTAACTGCTATTTATTCCACGCCCTAGCACAGCCGATCCTTCGTGTGAGGAATTGTTTCCATTACAATATTATTGTGAATTATTTATTGATTAGGTATGTAAATATAAAATAATATGTATGTTATTGTAAGTATGATAATCAAATCAAATCAAATCATCAAATCAAAATCATTTAATGCAACTATTTTTTTCTAGTCATACTCAATTATTCAATTATCATACACAAGTATACACAATTCAAATCACATAGTTAACCATTGTCATTGGCCATTAAAACTCAATTATTATAAAAAAAAATACAAAAATTAAATTAAACTAAATTCATTATTCTTAAAACATTTTACAATACAAATCATTAACCAGAGCATGAATCCTGTGACAATGATTAATGTACTGCAGTCAAATCTATTGGAGAATACTTTTAGGATGCCGCTAGGGCTGGCCCGGATCCTGCGCACCAGGGATGTGCATTGCTTGCGCATGGTGGCGTAAAAGCAGTCGACGCGCCAATCTGCAAACATCCCTGATGCGCTACATCTCCGAGGCAACCCCACCACCACCCTAAAAGCATTATTATATTGCACACGGAGGGCGCTGTACTGTTTTTGCGTATATAACAGCCACAAGGCGCAAGTGTAGAAGGACGTACAAAATGCCTTGAAAAGAGTTATTTTGACGTCCCTTGAACACCGAGCAAACCTGCGGGCTATCATATTAGCCCTAACAGACAACGCTCTCCGCTCCCTTTCAATATCGTCATCATCTTTCAAGCCAGCGCTTACAATATGCCCGAGATACTTAAACTGTTCAACCCTGTTAATAGCGGTACCGTTCAGTTCAATGGATGGTACGGTATCCGGACATTTGCCTCCCCTGGCTCGAAAGACCATGTATTCGGTCTTCTTCGCATTATAGACCAAGCCATGAGCGCACACATACTCTTCACATACCGCCAACAACTCTCTCAAGCCACAGACCGAGGCACTCAGCAGAACCATATCGGCCGCATAGCTGATATTGTTGACGCATACGTCATCAATATGGCAGCCGACACGAGTTCTGCCCAGCTGCTCTATGAGGCCGTTGACGTACAAGTTGAAGAGTTTCGGAGACGTCAACCCTCCCTGCCTCACCCCACACTCCAACTTGTACGGCTCCGACAGCGCCTCCGACCATCGAACGACATTGACCTGGTTTGAATACCAGTACTTAAAGATTTGTATTAGTTCTGCAGGCATAGAGATGTCCGTTAGTTTTTGCTACAGGATGTCATAACAAACCAGGTCAAATGCCTTCGAAAGGTCAAGGAATACCGCATACACAGGAGTACAGTCCGTGTAGTACTTGACAGTCTGCTTCAAACACAAGATAGCCGATTCCGTCGACTGACCTGATTTAAAACCAAATTGGTTATCATGTATGTGTAGGTATTTATCGAGCTGAGTGTTAAGCAAACTGTCAGGCACTTTTGCCAAAACAGTAGCCAGAGAAATAGGCCTGTAACCAGTATGGTCGCTCAAGTCCCCTGTTTTATTCTTCACAATTGGTACCACCACAGTCTTCATCATCTCCTCTGGTAAGTATGAATGTCCGATACATAATGTATAGAACATTGCAAGGACTCGGTGCAAGTGAACACCAGCGTACTTCAGATGTTCAATACTTAGGCTGTCATGGCCAGGGGACTTGCCTCGCGACATCGATGTTATGGCTTTTTTAACGTCCTTCGCCTTAAAATGTGTTTTAATCTCCTGCCCGCAAGATCCATTTACACTGAATGACTGTGATGGCCCCAAAGGTGATGTCACGGTAAAATATTCTTTAAACATGTTAGCAATATGAGTCGGGTCACTGAGTCCGCTGACACAGACAGGCAGGCCCGGCTTATGATTTAGTTTATTTGTGTTCTTCCAGAAGCTTCCGAAATCACGCTTAGCATGTTGTGAAGCGAGAATGTCCATTTTAATTTGCTCCGTGTTATTGAGGCACCACCTTAAGCGAGCCTTAAATACCTTTCGAGTTTCACGCATTTCGTTCCACGCGTGACCCTGTCTCGGTTTCCCGCTAGAAACCCACAATTGAAACTTGCACCTGGCCTGCCTGTGAGCCTCACGGACGTGCTTGTTCCAACCTACAACAGGTCTCTTCTTTCTTTTCTTAGTTGCCAACAAAACACTACTATTAACGGGGGCGCTAGACAATGCTTCAATAATATTTTGGTACATAATATCAATAGTATGTCGGTGATCAGACTTAGTACAATAATTGTCACAACAGTAACTTAATTGAGAGGGAAAATCTATAAGCCTTAACTTTTCATGGCATAGCTTACTATAAAGTTCAATTTGAGCAGAGTTCCTATCACCCCATTTTACTTTGCAAATAGAGCGGTTTACATCAGTGTACAATATTTTTGGAATTATTACATCTAGTTTACATTGTATTACTAAAGGCCAATGGTCAGAACACACGATATTATAATCAATATAAACATTATGTACAGTCAAAGCTGCCGAATCAGTAACCACACAATGATCTAACCAACTTAAACACCCGTTAATGTCACTTAGATAACTGTACGTATCAGAAGATAAGCCGAGTCGATCTACATCTGCACACGACCATTTCATATCACTACAAAAGCTAACCAGTTCATAATAAAATGGCTCACCGGGGTGCGCGTTGAAGTCTCCGAGCATGTAAACACACTCGACGCCTTCGTTACTAACCAGTGCGCTCAGTGCGCCAAGGCAATCCGTGAACTCCGTTAGATTCCTCGTCGCATCTGTCGGCATGTACACACTCATCACTAGGAATGACCTTTGACCTACGTTAACTTTTATAGCACAAATTCTTTCGTTATCACACTGCACAACCGAGACACACTGAAAAACGCTCTTCCGCCACAGTAACGCAACGCCTCCGTAGGGACGGCCCCGCAGCATGCCCTCCGAAGTGTCCACCGCCGAGGTGCCTGTATACGCGAACCCGTCGTCTATGTTGCTCAGGAAATCAATGTCGTGTGGCAGCAGCCAGTGCTCCTGGAGTGCGATAATGTGCGACGAACGGCATAGCAGCCTTATTTCATCAACCGAGTTCTTTACGTTCCTACAGTTGAAACTAACGAAGTTGAACAACTCACAATTATCCATACTATCTTATAGTGTCCTGTGCAGCCGAAACAGATCTATGTCTGTTCGAGTGACTTCTTTTGAAATTTACAAATCTTCTAAACAGTATGCCCTGTGGCCACAATTTGTTATCCAGGAATAACGGTAATTTCAGCTCAGACACATAAAACTTATATGCATTGTGGTCTTGTTCTTGCTTAAATATAATTTTCTCTAGTGTTATCGTTTCCTTTGTTTTCTTATATACATAGTCTACGATATCAGTTATCGTCGTATCTTTATGTATTTTCGTTATGAAGATAGGAATTTTTGTTTCTGCAGCCTTAAACCTGCATTCACTATCTCTGGCAATACCGGCTGTCCCGTTATACCTATACTGCGGCCTCCTGCGCTTCGCCACCACTTGCCATCCGTCCGTATTTCCGTTCACTTCTATAGCAGGGTCGTCCATTGCATTTGTTATACTGTGGCGCATGGGTTCGGTATGCAACTCCTCGGTCAGCCGGCGAGGGCGCTCTGTTGGTGGGTGCGTTGACGTCATCGGCTCAACCGACCCGAGCTGCTCGGCCCCGCATGGTCCGCTAGCACTCACACGCCGCTCGCTACCCTCATTGACCGGCGTAAAAAATGATTCACAATTATTATTTTGAACTGCCTTCAATTAATAATAATAATAATAATAATGGTCTGTTAATATAGACCCCGTAGACGTTACTTGTGCAATTCGTTCGACCCAGAACTGGAAAAGTCCTGGCCCGGACGGATTGCACAACTTCTGGATAAAATGGATTCGTTGCTCACATGACCGATTGGCAACTCAATTTCAAGAGGCCCTTGAGCTTGGTTCTCTTCCCCGTTTCATGACTACCGGTATCACCTTCCTGCTCCACAAGTCCGGTAGTACCACGGATCTGAAAAACTATAGACCTATCACGTGCTTGCCTACCATCTACAAGCTCCTTACATCCATTCTGACCACAAAAATTAACACGCACATTGTTGCGAACAATGTTTTAGCCCCTGCTCAGAATGGATGTAGGGTTGGGTCCCGTGGTACTAAGGAGCTCCTCCTCATAGATATGACCATTAGCCAACAAGTTCGGCGGAACAGAGGGGCTCTCTCTGTTGCCTGGATTGACTACAAGAAGGCCTATGATTCAGTGCCTCATTCATGGCTGGAAAGGATATTAGAGTTGTATAAAATTGATGCAACCCTAAAATCCTTTTTAGCTGCGTGTATGAGACAGTGGACCACAGTCCTTCGTCAACCAGGTGGTAGCAACACTTCCTCTGACCCGCAGGACTTTATAAGGATTGAGCGGGGCATCTTCCAGGGTGATAGTCTAAGTCCATTGTGGTTTTGCCTAGCGTTAAATCCTCTCAGCACTTTGCTGAAGGATTCAGGGCTAGGCTTTCGGCTTCGAAGAGGAGGTGAGGTCATTAGTCATCTGCTGTACATGGACGATCTCAAGCTGTTTACTCCGAAACGCCAAGACTTGATGGAGCTACTAAAAACTACACAGGTTTTCAGTAGTGCCATTAGGATGGAGTTTGGTGTAGATAAGTGTGCGGTCTTGCATGTACAGCAGGGGAACGTTGTAAATTCTCCGAATTTACAGCTTTCTGAGACAATGACTTTCAGATCTCTCTCCGAAGTCGAGACCTACAAGTACCTCGGTATGTCAGAGTCGTTGGGTATTTCGGTAGAGGACATCAAAAAATCGGTAAAGGAGCGCTTCTTTTTCCGCCTGACAAAAGTACTTAAAAGTCTTTTGTCTGGAGGCAACAGGGCGCGCGCCTTTAACGGTTGGGTGATGCCTCTACTGATATACTCCTTTGGCATACTGAAGTGGACACAGACTGAGCTGGACGCCCTGGATAGAAAGGTCCGACAACTGCTCACTTCACATCGCATGCTACACCCGCGCTCGTCCGTTATGAGACTGTACATTCCACGGAAATGGGGAGGTCGCGGCTTTTTAAATGCCAAGACCCTTCACAACCGTGAAGTGTGCAATCTCAGGGATTATTTCCGTAACCACGAGTGCGGGATGCATCGCGATGTCGTGGCGGTTGACAAGGGCCTCACACCGCTCTCCTTGGCGAACGATAACTGGCGCAAACCAACGATGCTGAGCACCGATGACCGCAAGGCAGTATGGAAAGGCAAGGAGCTGCACGGTAGGTTTTTCCGGGCCCTAACAGGGCCTGATGTGGATTTACCAGCTTCGGTGAATTGGCTACGCTTCGGAGACCTCTTTGGGGAAACCGAGGGTTTTGCCTGTGCAATTGCAGACGAAGTAATGATGACGAACAACTATCGGAAATATATCTTGAAGGACGGTACGGTCGACATTTGTCGAGCATGCCGCCGACCCGGAGAGTCACTCAGGCATATCATTTCCGGTTGTTCGCATCTTGCTAACGGCGAGTATTTGCACAGGCACAACCAAGTGGCCAAGATCATCCACCAGCAACTTGCCCTTCAATACGGCCTTGTTGAGTCAGAGGTGCCGTACTACCAGTACGCACCGGCGCCAGTTCTCGAGAATGGTCGTGCATTGCTCTACTGGGACCGCTCTATCATCACGGACAGGACTATTGTTTGCAATAAACCTGATATCGTGGTGGTCGACCGATCCCAGCGCCGGGCAGTGCTCGTAGATATCACCATCCCACATGACGAGAATCTCGTTAAGGCCGAAAAGGATAAAGTCAGCAAGTACCTTGATTTGGCTCACGAGGTAACCGCCATGTGGGATGTTGACTCGACGATCATTGTCCCGATAGTCGTTTCGGCGAACGGCCTTATAGCGAAGAGCCTCGACCAACACCTTAAGAGGCTCTCGCTAGATGGTTGGATCAAGGGTCTGATGCAGAAGGCAGTGATACTGGACACAACACGCATTGTCCGGAGGTTCCTCTCTCTGCAGCCCTAACCACTGGTCGCTTGGGCTCTGCCCCGCGACCAGCGGCACCCTAGTTTGAAGTTTTTTATAATATTTATTTTTGTAATAATGTTGTAAAAAATTTAAAATTATGTTGGATACTAAATAAAGTGAATAATAATAATAAATTTTATTTCCAAAAACATACCAAAGACCTATAGAAAGATAAATAATATGATGTTTACATTTTGTTGTCTTAAGTAATATACAAGTTTCACAATAATTCTGTCCGCAGAACCTACACTAAGAATTAACTTGTGTTGTAGGTTTCTGCTTGCTCTTCAAATGCACAGTTTTAAATTGTAATTTAGGTGACCAAAGATAATAAAAACATGAGATAGGTTGGTAAGTATAAAACATTTTGAACTACACTATAATTAACATTATTAGCTTGTTATGTTCGTGTGTTTGGAAAGTGTGGGTGTGTATGTGTGTGCGCGCGCGTGTCTGTGTGAGTGAGTGTATGTGTGTGTGTGTGTGTATGTGTTCGTGTGTGTGTTTGTGTGAGAGAAAGAGAGTGTGTGAGATTAAGATAATATCTATAAGATAATTCCGGCCGTGGATTTTTCCTGTCGTTATCTATCGAGTCTTTTAGCGGCGAATTGTTTATGTGTGATAGGCCCCTGCGGCCACTGTCATACAAACATGCTCCTCTCCGTAGGTTTATGTTTTCGCCTGTAAATGGTGGCAACGCGTCATATTTCATACTATGCATTATGTCGTTTTTGCACTCGCTCAGCTGATCGTGGGTAACATAGTTCGACTTTATAATATCTAGCTCATTCTTCATCTTCAACATATCCTTCAATAATTTACTGCAGTCAAGATGGTCAAATAAAATTGGCGGCAATTTTTCGAGCTGACGGGCCAAAAATAAGGGAGTTTCCTCTTTTTCCGTCGATTTAAGTAGGTTTATCATGTCGTTTAAATCCCGGTCTTCCTTCCCTTTATTCTTACGTTTTATCTTGATTCTACTAGCGGGGATAGAATCAAATAACAACGACTTCGAGTTTTTAATTTCGTCACTGGTAAACGATGTGGTGCAAATTCTCACTAAAGTTTCTTCATCTACTATTGATATCTTGTTTTGTAGATAACACAAAAGTTCATCTATAACTATATTACACTGGGAACATTTTATCACAGTTCTCATTTTGACTCGCGACAACGGAGTAAAGAACTCGTCTCAAAAGCGCCCGCCACGGTTGGATGCGCGCGCGTCACTGATGATGTAAGTATTTTATTGTGTCAGTTTAGTTAGTGTAAGACTTTAGGATATTTAAATAAGTATTTTATATGTGTAGTTTAATATTAATGTAGTAGGTATGCTACAAACGGTTTCAAGAATTACTACCTGAATTCATTTATTTTCTGGATCAAAGGGGTGATGACACGGAGATTCTTAAAAATGAAAGTTGGCTATGTGATTTGGCTTTCCTTACTGATGTGACTGGTCATTTGAATTCTATAAATCTGGAGCTACAAGGGAAAGATAAAACTATTATGGACATGATTAGCACAATTAACTCATTTAAAAGTAAATTGCAGCTTCTGATCAAACAACTGAAAAAAAGGACTTGAAAAATTTTGCGTGTTTGAAAGCAAAAGCAAGCGCCGTAATAAATTATAATAAATACGAAACAGAACTTGGAAATATTCTCAGCGAGTTTAAAAGACGTTTTTCTGACTTACAAAAATTGACGAACGTTGTTACTTTCATGATTTATCCTTTTTCTTGTGTGGATGTTGAAATTACTGCTTCTGAAATATCGAATACTTTTGACATGGATTTGTCTTCTCTCGAAAACGAGATGATACAGATCATTTCAGATGTTCACCTAAAAGCCAAAGCAACAGATATCAGTTTTTGGTCTCTTTTGACCCAAGAAAAATACCCAAGTCTCCAACAAATCGCACAGCAATTAACTGCTTTGTTTGGGTCGACGTGTTTGTGCGAATCTGCGTTTTCTGAAATGAAAATAATTAAATCCAAATACCGCAATCGATTTACCGACGAACATTTGTCTTCCTGTTTACGTTTGGCACTTAGTAAATACGTGCCTTCCTATGAGAAATTAGCAGAAAATACGCAGTGCCATACATCGACCTCTGAGTAAATCGGTCCAGAGAGGCCCGAAAACTGATAAAAACACTCTTAGTTCATGTGATTGGCTTCATACTTATTTTTAGTAGTTATTAGTTATTAACTTGTATAATAAGAAACTGTACTTCTTTAATTGTAAATAAAAGTATGTTTAAATAGTAATATGTGCGCAATACCTACAATAAACGATTTAACATAAAAAATATTGTCTTATTGCAAGTCGATCGCTTGTCGTCTCAATTTATTGATAAAGATCGCCATTAGTGAAAGTCTGCCCACCCCTGGCCTAGTGCTATCGGACTAGTCTGTCAGTTACTCAATGTGAAACATTATGTAATAAGCCAACCTTATAATTTCCAAATGACCTTATATAATTATTTGCTATTTGCCATGTAGTACTAAATATCATTATTTGCCATGTAATGGAGAGTAGAAAGAATATTATATTTTGAAAATAAAATACAAACATAAAGTTGGCCATTGCTCAAATTACAGATTGAGAAACAAATTGAATTTTATTTATATTTTCCAGATATACCTACTATCTTCACCGGAGGTTTTAAAAGTGAAAACACCAACAAAATGTTATAAAAAGCAAACACATGCAGCTCCAAGAGAAGAGAAGGTATCAACACCATCATCTCCAACTTCACTGTTCATGGGACCGTATATGGAAGCTACACCTACACAGCGATTGTCTAGAAGATGTCTTTTTGAAAGGCCTGAAAGGAGATTGTCAAGAAAATTTCTCTTTAAAAAAAATATTGATGACACTCCTAAAACCAAGCGGATAAAACATGCTGCTACCAATTTGTTAAAAAAAATGCATCCCAAAGGACTTGCATTAGCAGATTGCGAAAGAAATCTAAAACATTGCACAAAAAAAATTGTAAAAGATGAAGATTTCAGAAGTGAGGTGTCGAAAACCTTAGCACTAATGCAGCTCAGAAAAAATAAGAAAAAATGGACCCAAGAAGAAAAAAACTTGTGCTTGTCTTCGTTCTATAATTCACCAACAACTTATTACTTTTTGATGCGACAAGGTGCTGGCGGCTCCATCAACAATCAGAATGTGGCTGACAAAATCAAATTGTGTGCCCGGCTTGTGTCCTGATTTATTCAGAAAACTACAGCAGAGATTTGAAAATGCCTCCTCGAAAGAAAAGGCATGTGTTGTTTCTTTTGACGAAATGACAATAATGGCAAATTTACAATATTCTAAAAAATATGATTGTATTGAGGGCTTCGAAGATTTAGGTGCAAGCCATCGGTGTAATAAAGTAGCAAAATATGCACTAGTGATTCTAGTAAGAGCATTATATGGAAAGTGGAAGTTACCAGTAGCATACTTTTTGTCCAGCTCCAATGTAAAGGCTGAAATGTATTAAAAAAATTTGGTGTGACGACTCATGCCCCCTTTTTTTTGCAATGGCAGAAAATTATTTGCGCTGTTTGATGTTCCTCATTTAATGAAGAATATCCGGAATAACTTCCTACAAAATGACTACATATGTGATAATTAGCAAATGTCATTTCAAGATATTATTAAAACATATGAATTAGATATATGATCAAATATAAGTAGGTCTCTGGTGAAATTAACAGACGGCATATTAATCCCAACTCCTTCCAAAAAATGACAGTTAGCCTTGCAACTCAAATATTAGGTCCTTACATATGAAATTGGCGTTTTTCGTACTGGCCACTTTAATCACGAATTTCTCCTCTTTGGTAAGGAATTCCAAATTCAAATTTGTACGGCTATAGACTCATGTATTTGTGCTTCGATGATCGTCATTCATTTGTTTTTTTTCTTCTGTTTTTTTCTGTTTGCGTCACTCATTTTACAAAATGGAAAACCTTAAATATCGCATTATTTACGAGTACGAGTTCCGCCGTGGCACTAGTGCTGCGGAAACAACTCGAAGGGTGAATGATGTGTATGGCGGTCGTGTTGCAAAAGAAAACACAGTTCGTTTTTGGTTCCAACGTTTTCGTTCTGGAAATTTCGACCTGCAGAACAAGCCCCGTGGACGGCCTGAGACTCAAGTTGATAATGAAGAGTTGAAGGCTATTGTGGAAGCGGATCCATCGCAAACCACGTCCGAGTTAGCTGCAGGCTGCAATGTTAGTGATAAAACTGTTTTAATTCACTTGAAGCAAATTGGGAAGATTAAAAAGCTTGAAAGGTGGGTACCTCACGAATTGACTGAAACAAACCGGCAAACGCGCGTCGACTGCTGCGTTACATTACTAAACCGGCACAATAATGAAGGTATTTTAAACCGAATCATTACCTGTGATGAAAAATGGGTTCTTTACGATAATCGGAAGCGCTCAGCGCAATGGTTAGATCCTGGCCAGCCAGCCAAATCCTGCCCCAAGCGAAAATTAACCCCAAAAAAGTTACTTGTAAGCGTTTGGTGGACTAGTGCCGGTATTGTTCATTACAGTTTTTTCAAATCTGGCCAGACTATTACGGCTGATGTCTATTGTCAGGAATTGCAAACCATGATGGAAAAGCTAGCGGCTAAACAACCTAGGCTGGTCAATCGCTCCACGCCACTGCTGCTTCACGACAACGCTAGACCACACACTGCGCTACAGACGGCTACTAAATTAGAAGAGCTTCAATTGGAAAGTCTAAGACATCCTCCGTACTCCCCGGACCTTGCTCCAACAGATTACCATTTTTTTCGAAATTTGGATAACTTCTTGCAAGGGAAAAAATTCAACTCCGATGGGGCAGTCCAAATCGCCTTAACGGCTACAAGTGTCGAAGGCAAAATTTCCAGGCTACGACTCAGCGCCATCTGTATATAATACAAGATTTTGAGCTTTTTCCGGCGTACGTTGCGATTGTCACTCTTATTAGTCATTTCTCTATGGCAATACGTAGATATATTACATTGTTAACCAGAATAATATTTACTTATGATGTTGAATCTATAGCGTTACAGGAATAATGTATATAATAGGAAATAATATTTTTATAACTATTTGTGAGGACAGTATCAACTCGTAAAATTTAATATGCCACACATCTTCATTTCATCGTACCCACAAAATTTCCAATATTCCCACTCGTGAACTCATCCGCGTGGTTGTAGATAATATAATAGACGTAATGAACGTAAGTAGGTTCCAAAATTCATCAAAATCTTTTTAGTCTTTATGAAAGTGTATCAAAGTAACAAACATACAAACCAAAGGACAGTGTCCACTTGTATGGACCTTTTGGCCAACAATGAACAGACTACAGGTATAAATATGATATAGGTTTAATAGCTTATACCAGTATAAATAATAATATCATAGATATATTGTATCAGGTTATTATATAAGCCCTCTTTCACCATGGTCTACTTAGATAGTTTTTGAAAAAAAAAATACTAATATATCACTTTTTTTAGTATTACTTATCATCATAAGTTAACAGTATATTATCTGCAAACTGGGCACTTGGGTTTACATCTTCCTCATATCTTGCCCAGATCAAAAATCAAGTTATTGTCATGAAATGTGCGCAGTAAGCCACTTTCCCTTGACCCACAATACAATTGCAGCAATATTGGTTTATTGATTCCCTCCCCTGGCTCAGGAGAAGTTCTGGTATCCAAAGGCAAACCAGTCATCGTGAGAAGAAGTACCTACCGGTGATCGTAGGCGAGCCAAAGTTGTCGTGATCGTGAGGAGATTCGGTATCCACTAGGGGGCCAGGGTTGTCGTGTGAGGAAGAATCATCGAAATCCATTAGGAAATCGAAAACGCAAAAAATCAAAGGAGCGAGAGCTGTTATTTACAATACCGGGAAAGCAAAGTAAAAACAATAACATTGAAATGACATCGGTGACGGCTAGATCGTTTGATTTCTTCACATACTTTTTTTTTCTATGTATGGACTAGTGTGTTTCGTACACTCGCTATTCGCCAATTTAGTTGGACCGTGTTGAATATGTCACGAAATAGTCGAGTCAAGTCACAACAGTCACGTTTGGGTCAAAAATGGACAATCCTCTTTAAAATGTTAAGAAATGTGATACATTAATTTTCAAGGCAACTTCATAGCTTGTTACGTAGTGGTTTTAAAGACAGTTTCTGTAATTATAATATGTTAAATGTGTTCCTTTTTATAATATGATTGATACGTACATATTACTCAATGGAAAATTACTAGAGATACGTACATATATTGACTTTGTTTTAGTTCAGTTACTTACGGACAAGTCACTTGGCAACATTGTATATAGATAGATATTTATACGATCGCGCCATAAAGTTTACTTCTGTTCTGTCGTCTCACACGTGAGTAAATCAGAAAAAAGTTTATTGGTCATCACACGTTTACGTATGCCCACTTTAAACGTCTATCGGAGAACTATCTCTAGGTATTATTTGTGTGCTAAATATAAAATCACTGGCAAAAGTGATTGGTGCTTCTAATGGAGGAAGTTGAGGACCTATTGAGGACCTGGGAGATACCGGACCTTATGTCTGTATTTCTCGGTAAGTATTTATGTACATATATACTTAAAAGTTTAACAATTCATTAACCTAGTTACCAGTTGGTGTATTCGTTGCACTACGAGCCGTACGAGTACATATAAAAGAAATTCCTACTAAAAAATTACAGCCAGATCTGGTACAGCTTCTTGCAGGTATATTTATTTCCGGATTTTTATCACATTTGCTGTAGGTAGAGGTAGGTATCTCCGATAATTCATTGTACACCAACTTTAGAATCGTGGGTAGATAGGACAGATTTACAGACAGATTACATGATCTTGATAACTATATGCCATTCACTATGGAGTACGACTTTAACGAGGCTAAGGTGAAGACGCGTTCCGTGTGCTCCGAATATTCCAGTCCTTAATATAATTCTATAATAATTCTTAAATTCTCGTGAAGAAGTGTCAAAGTGGTGTGGAGTTATCGTAAAACATTCCACAGAAAGTGCATTAATTCAAAACACAGTTGTCACAGAATAACAAATAGTAGTCGAGGAATCCGCGTTACAGCTTGGGGTAAGCGAAACAAATAGCTGACTTAGCTATTACTCTGTCTCCGTCATATACCTGCTTGACGGGCGGACGGCTCGTACTGCATGTGTGCGTAAGAACACCTTTATCGCCTTACCGCTGCTGCACTGAACTTTGTACCTTCACGTACGCGTATTATTATCATTAACTCCTGTGCAAGATGGCAATAAACTGCGCAGCATGCAACAGAATGATCCGAACAAATATGCCTAGCGTGAAATGTGTAAAATGCAGCAACACCTATCATCCTCTATGTGTAAATATCTCCGAGCGCAGACTACCTGAGGATGCTAAATCAATCTGGACATGTCCTACATGCTTATGTAAGGAGCCTAAAAAAGACAACTCAAACACGCCTGTGCGTTCTGCGGCACTAACGTCATCGGTGTCGCTAGCCACAGCGGTGTCTTGTATTACTGACGATGATAGTGTTGACGTTCCAACGCAAACCCGCGCTGCCGCCGTCCGGGAACTATCTGCTCAGGCGAGCCCATCCATGCTTGTCACAGCTGACCAAGATGACATAATTACTCTAACATCTGAAATAAAGCTGCTTCGTGGAGACATAAGCGATTTGAAAACCCACATGATCTCTTTGACGGACCACGTAACGCAATGCTTCTCTCGCTTAGACGAACATGAGAAAAAATTGGTCAATGCGGAAACGAGACTTGAAAAGCTCGAAAGCGAGTGTTTGCTGAACAAAAACAAAGTTGTAGAGCTGCGTCACGAGTTAAGTGTCCGTGCTCAAGCTAGCCTCAGAAATGAGGTTGAAATTACAGGAGTAAATGAGCATTTTCATGAAAGCCCGATGCACTTAATTCACCTTATTTCACTCAAAATTGGAGCAACGTTAGAAACTAACGACGTAGATTATGTAAACCGGGTTGGGCCACGCATCTACGGAATAAAAGAATCGGGTGACATTGATGAGAACTCTACAGCAAACCCTCGACCATTAATCGTTCGCTTTTTGAGGCGTCACGACCGCGACGCATTTTTGAAGGCTAGTAAAACTAGACGCAACTTGACCTGCAACGATATCGAACTAAAAGGCCCTCCTCGAAAAATATACATCAACGAACGCCTAACGCAAGAAAACAGATATTTGTTTCGGACAGCCCGGCAGCACGCAAAATCAGCAGGTTACAAGTTCTGCTGGGTCAAGAATGGCACCGTGTACGTACGCAAGCAAGAGGGAAATCCTGCAATTGCCCTTAAAGACATGGAAGTCTTACAGAAGCAGTTCCACTCCTCGACTTCTCAATAGCAGTTTAAAAAAGGAACTAGCAGGTCTAATCTATCGTAACATATTATTATGTAGTATCGTACTTTATTTCTATTTAATTTTATATGTTTATAAGATAAGACTCACTATGTCAAGCACACAAAAATTCATTCTTCTCTCCATTAAAAACGCACACACACATTCAACTTATAAATTTTATATTCACATTTTCAAACACTTGGTTGCCTACACGCAGTATCTTCTTGTAAACAACTACACTTTACTTCTTACAAAGATGACAAACTGGATCCGTACCCTTTCATCAACACTATTTTATGACTATAAAGATGGTTTCACTTAACATTATGAATGATTTTGACGAAACCGTAAACATTGACTGTCATACACTTGAGTCTGTAGATGATTGCAAGAGTATGTTGGCTGTGCCATACTACAATTTTAAAATACTTTCATTAAATATAAGAAGCTACCAATGTAATTTTGACAAGCTTGTCGTAGCGTTACAGCGGATGGACTGTAGTATTGACGTTATTGTCTTGACTGAATGCTGGCTCTTCGAAGGTACATTAATTGAACCTTTGCCAGGTTATAACTCATTTCGCTCCTCAGTACAAAAAAATAAAAACGGAGGTGTAGTAGTATATATCAAAAACTCATTTAGTTTTAATGTAAAAGACATAATTATTGTTGATGCAGATTCTTTAATTATTGTACTAGACAATAAGACTGCTGTTTTAGGGATCTATCGGTCTCCGTCCACAAAAACTTATGACTCATTTATTGATTCCCTAGATTTTACTCTTAACACGTTAAAGAATGTACCTTTCATTATAGTGGCCGGCGACATAAATATTGACATAAGTCATGACGATGCATACAATAGCAATTACATGTATTTGATGGCATCTCATGGCCTTTTACCTGCTATATACAGACCTACCCATGGCAAAACATGCCTTGACCATATTTTCGTAAAATCAAACTCGAAATCAGTTGGATTTATTTGTAAGGCTTCAATTACTGATCACGATATCACTATTGCCTGTCTATCCGTTGATAGGAAGGCACCGTTACAACCCAGCTTTAGACACAAAACGGACATAGACGCAGTGATAACTGATATCAGCAATTTTGACTGGTCTATCGTAATTGCGGAATCGTGTGTAAATAACGCAGTGCTTGTTTTTAACCAAACTTTGACGTATATGATAGACAAACACACACGTAAAATTCAAATTGGTCGAAAATGGGTCGCAATGAAGCCGTGGATCACACCAGGATTAATAAGGTGTATGCGACACCGCGATAGGTTACACCTTGAATCAAGAGCACACCCGGACGACTCAGTGCGTCGCCAAGTCTACACTCGGTACCGGAATTTTTGTAATAAACTCATTAAGAAACAAAAAAGTGAATACAACACCAGACAGCTGCAAGAGAGTAGACACGACACCAAAAAGCTCTGGAAAACAGTAAAAAATATATGTAACACACAGAAAAACAAAATGGATCCTATCGACCTTCTTAACTACAAAGCCAATCCTAAGACGTCACTTCATGATTGCAACCAACACTTTGCATCGGTAGGTAGCAGTCTAGCCAACACCATAATTAACAAGCTCCAGGTTACTCAAGACGCTCTGATATCTTCGTACAGATCTATGATCTACACAACTCATTCTTTCTTTCTCCATCCAACAAATACACTTGAAATTTCAAAGATTATATCCGAACTAAAAACTGACAGTTCTCCTGGACCTGACAGATTTTCTACAATTTTATTTAAAAAGTCCACGAAATCTCTTCTTGCTCCACTCACTCATATATTTAACCTTAGTTTATCGTCAGGCGTATTCCCAGAGTGCTGGAAAACGGCTTCTATTTCTCCAATACACAAAAGTGGACCTAGAAATCTTCCTGATAATTACAGGCCAATAGCACTACTCAGCATCACTTCAAAAATTCTTGAAAAAGTTGTGAATAATCAGCTAACGTCATTCCTCAAAAAATATCACTTAATATCTGACAGACAATTCGGATTTCAGCGGGGCAAATCGACCGAAGATGCGGTGTCACTGCTTTCCAATACCGTCTCAAACCACATAGAAAAAGGAGACAACTGCATAGCAGTATTTCTAGATTTGGCTAAAGCCTTCGACACCGTCTCGGTTGGTTTGCTTCTAAAAAAGATCGAAGGTGTAGGCATCAGAGGAATAGCTAATCAATGGTTTCAAAGTTACTTGAGTGACCGCAGGCAATTTGTTAAAATCGGTTCTCAATGTAGTAGTCAGCTCCCAATCAGTTTTGGCGTTCCACAGGGCAGTATTCTCGGTCCGACGCTCTTCACGTTATATATTAATGATATAATAAATTGTTCCCCACGAAATTCTGATATAATCACTTACGCGGACGACACAGTCGTAATTTTTTACGAGAAAGAGTGGGAGCAAGTTTACAGTCACGCTGAAGAAGGACTCTATTATATTGGAAAGTTACTTGACCAGAATCTGCTAACATTAAACACTACAAAGACAAAATACATAGCCTTTTCTAAAACTTGTGCAGGAAGCTCTCCTGAAGACAGCGTTCTCAAAATGCACTCATGTTCACAAGACAACTGTCTTAATCACCATTCAGGGTGTGCATGTTGTCAAATCGAGCGTGTTAGTAGTTTTAAATACTTAGGCATAATTATTGATGAGAATTTAAATTACCAACACCACATAGCAGAGTTATCATGTCGCATAAGGAAACTAATGTTTGTCATGAAAAAACTCAGAGACTGTACGCCTTTAGACCTATTACGACAAATTTACAAGGCTTTATGCCAATCGATCATGCAATACTGCATATCGGTCTGGGGAAGCGCCGGAAAAAGCTTTTTCATTTTAGTTGAGAGAGCTCAGCGAGCACTTATTAAAGTAATTTTAAAGAAACCATTCAGATACCCGACAGACACCCTCTACGAAGATTTCAAGGTACTACGAATGCGTCAGCTCTTTGTCCTTTCTGCTACATTAAAAGCTCATAAAACCGTTTTGAATCTAAGTGAATATAAATCTGTTTTATCTAAGCGAGTTTACCGACTCCCGACTCCACCTGCTTCATCTCTTTTAGTCCGGAGAAGTCCCCGGTTTGCTCATGCAAACACCTACAATAAAGTCAACAAAATTTGTCCAATTAAAGACACTAACGTTTTTACCTGTAAGAAACTAGTCCAGAATTTGCTTTTTAAATTATCCTATGATGAAACAGAAGGCCTTATATAATATTGTGGCACAGCGCAACCAAGGCAACCTTATCCTTACATACACACACCTTACATTAGTTTTACACACTCACTCAAATTCACGCACATACCACTTATTACCCAGTATCAGCGTTTCAATTTATCTCTGTTAACCTTAAATATTGGAACGTAAAACCACTTAGTTCCATTTTTATTGTTAAACTTTCTCTCCTTGGAAATATTGTACATACACTCTCATAATTCTTAAAATTTATCATAAAATATAATCAAGTGTACCGTATGTCTGTACTCTGAGCCCCAAGACACAGGCCTTCGCCTAGTTTGGGTCTTAATGTTAACAAGTGTTCCTAATATTATTAACCAACCTTACTTTTAATTATGTACAAACAGAAATGTATCTCATCTTTTGGAAATAAAATTATTATTATTATTATTACTATAATTATTAGGAGCACCTAGATAATACAAAATAACAACATAGGTACATTCAGTTGCCATTAGGTTAGGTTTTATATGTGCCTCGGTGTCCTGGACGGCAGCCTGCGTGCTGGCCGGTGATCCGCCATGGGAGCTCCAAGCGGAAATCCTCGCCGAAGTTTACCACTTCGTGTCGGCGAGGAGATCACGTGGGGAGCCCCCAGCATGGGAGGAGGTCACACGCATGCGGCGGCAGGCCAGGGCTGCCCTGTTGCGGCGGTGGACGGAGGACCTGGCTCCACCGGTCCCTGGGCAGTGGACGGTGAAGGCGATCCGCCCGGTCCTCCAGAGGTGGGTAAAGCGGCCGTTCGGGTCGCTGACCTTCCGGTTGGTGCAGGTGCTTTCCGGACACGGATGTTTCGGGAAGTACCTGCACCAGATCGCAAGACGGGAGGCGACCCCAGCCTGCCACGAGTGTGGGGCGCCTGAAGACACGGCGCTCCATACGCTGGAGTTGTGTGCCGCATGGGGCCCGCAGCGGCACACACTTTCAGCCCTCATAGGAGGGGATCTCTCTCTGCCGAGCGTTGTAAACGCCATGCTCGGAGGAGAGAGATCGTGGCAGGCGGTGGTCTCCTTCTGCGAAGCGGTAATGGCGCAGAAGGAGGCCGCGGAGCGGGTCAGGGAGGGCGATGCCCATGCTGCCCCGCTCCGGCGCAGACGAACGGGGGTGAGGAGGCGGCAGTTCGCCCGCCTCCTCCCTTCTCCGTAGTGGGGTCACTGGTGAAGAGACAGGGGATTCTTCACCAGATTGCACGACCCCACACGTTTGGGGGGTGGCCTTGGTGAGCAAGGTCGCCCCTCCACAGGCGCAGAGGCCCGACGGAGTTTGGGCCTACCGCCGGGGCAAGATGGTGAATGCTAAAGCGACCCTATCTTGTCCCACCTCGGCGGAGGACTGCTCACGGGGGGGTTTTAGTGGGTTCAAGTCCCACACATCCCCTTCCACCACCCCCGTGGTGGATGGGCAGTGCGAAGGCATTTCCCCCCCTCAAAAAAAAAAAAAAAAAGGTTTTATATGTGCCTAACACTTGAAAGGACTTATTGTGGTCTAATTGACTCTATATACTAATGAACTTAACTGGATTTATCCCTACATATAATGTTAAGTGTCCTAAGTGCGTCAGGCCCAAGTCAGTTACAAATTGGTAATTTCCATATAAGTAAAACAGTAATTTTTCAACTTAGATCATTATTCTTCATGTACGCACACCTTATTGTGGCAATGTCAGGATATAGGTATTTAAGCACCAGATATTATGAGGGATCTCATAACAAAAATTGGACCAAGGGCCCTATTTATGAGATGCTGGGGATGGTGGCCACTTGAATTCAGCTCCACGAATGTAACTATAGCTTAATTGTATTATAGCTTATAGGGTGATAGGATAACCTTTGACCACAATATCACTTGTAAGTGATTGATGACTTGCTCAAAAATGTTGTCAGTGCATGTGTGGAACTTTAATAAAAACTATCAAGTGTGATTCAAACCTGTATTGATGATGGTTCTCTACATATATTTTTTACATATCTCCAAAAATAACCTTACAAAATCTGTATTTGTTATAACTATTGTAGAATAGAATAGAATATCGTTTATTCGCATAAAATGTAGAAACAAAGGATGGAACAGTGATTTGCAAAGTGCGCCTAGTACATTTTGCCAAACTGTGGCATGCAAACATTAATTTAATTTAAAATAATTCAAAACAACATAAACAATAATGATATTAGGATTACACATTTACACACAATTACACATTACATTTAAATTATTTCATTTCATTTTCATCATCAATATCATTTACCTAAATTTATATTATGTCATTTAATTAAATCTTTTATTGAATAAAATATATTTGTGTGAAGCCACTTTAACAGTTCTCGTTTATATGACCTTAGATCTAATTTTCTGAAGTGTTCAGGTAGCGCATTGTACACTTTTATGCACATGCTATGACATTGTCTACGATACAACGCTGTTTTAGTAACTCTATCAATGACCAGTCTGTCTCGATTTCTAGTATTTGTGGGGTAGAATTCGAATGCCCTTGTAGAGTAATGATGATTGACTTTGGCAAATATTGCAAGTTCGTATATGTGTAGTAGTTTTTTATACAATAGTTTAGGGAAATTCCTTTGAAATATAATATGATGCACTTAATACATTGGATGTGTTAATATATTGGAGGTTTCACCTAATTTTACACCTACATATATATTATATGTAATAACAAATGTTATAAAAAGTAATACTAAACTTATAATTTACTTAGTTATACCAAGTATGACTTAACTTTCTTAATTCCGAATAAGTTGTAGTAACTGTGATCTATTATAGTACCATTTCTGATGTATCGTATCTTAAAACTATACTTATAAGTGTGGACAGGATCCAAACTCCACAAAACAAGCAAAAACCACTATCTTTATGAATAGGTACATAAATCCAATTTTATTTATTATGTTATATGTTTTATAATATTATGCCTTTTTTAATTTTAATCAATTATATTACTTTGCTCATAGCATAGTTTGCTTAGACATACTGAACTGATCATCTAAGTTAAGCAAAGTCTGCTGTGGTCATGAGTTGGATGGGTGGGTGACCGCTAATAGCATTACTACTGATCGTTTCCATGCTACGGAGGGCACTTTAAGCTGCCGGTCCAGCGGGGCGATCACGTATATTCTGTAGAAATGAGCTGCTGATTGCAACAATCAAAAATGACAGTTTTGACATCTTTTGTAGCAATGAATTCAAAAGTCTATAGACAGATTGTTTAGATCTAATATTCTTGCAGGTTTTGCTCTAAATAAAACTGTTTTAAGTAAATTTGTGAATTTATTAATATAGCACTCTGACATGGAACAATGTAAAAATCGGAAGAGAAAGAGCTAGTGTTGCCACTATATACTAGTATAAAATATAAACTATTTTTGTCTTTGACATAATCTAGGGGGGCCACAAATGCCGTATAAGTAGATTTAAAAAATACAGTGCTACCAGTTAGTTTAAACTACGAAACAAAATGACTTGAATATCAAGAAATCTCTTGACTCATTTGACTATATTATATTGATTTGACATGAAATGGCTAGTTATGAAAATTTTGTTGCGAATGCTGCCTGAAGGTTTAGCCGATTGAAAAAAAAAGGCAATGAGCAAAGGATTTCCCGACAAAAACAAGTTTACAATATAACAAATATATTACCAATATAGTAACAATTATATTACCCAAGTTATGGAACAAAACAGACAAAATTTAATGATTACTTAACAGAACTATAGTTTGCTATTCCGTTGGTAAAACTACAATTTTTGATATAGCTCTGGTATGCAGTTTACCATTTGAAGTTTGCACTTCCACTACCCTTACTTTGTTATCATTACCACAAAATGTCCTTGTGACCCTGCCTAAAGGCCAATGAAGGGGTGGGGTGTTAGGATTGATCAATAGAATAATATTACCTACCTTTAGGTTAGGTAATTCCTTACGCCACTTAGTTCTTTGGTTAAGAGTGGACAGATAGTCCTTAGACCAGACATTCCAAAAGTGTTGTCTTACTTGTTCGCAGCACCTCCAAAAGCGCAGTTTATTGGTAGGGATTTCTGTCAAATCTGGCTGAGGGATAGCTGTTAAAGGACAGCCAATCAAAAAATGACCAGGAGTCAAACATGAAAAATCAGAAGAATCTTGTGTTGTTTTTGATATTAGGGGACGTGAATTCAAAATGCTTTCTATTTCAATCATAATAGTACTAAACTGTTCATAAGTGAATATTTTGAATGTTGAAATTCTTTTTAAATGATATTTGGCTGATTTCACAGCGGCCTCCCATAAGCCACCGTGATTCGGACTGTATGTAGGAATGAAATGGAATTTAATTTCCTTTTGTAATGCGTAGTTGCCAATTGATTCCTGAAATTCTTTACTACTATGCAAATTGTACAACTGTTGCAATTGCTTGTTGGCGCCTTTAAATGTTGAGGCGTTGTCACAGTAAATATCTGAGGGGATTCCCCGGCGAGATATGAATCTTTTAAAAGCTGCTAAAAATGTATCCGTGGACATGTCAGAAACAACTTCAATATGTACGGCCTTCGAGGCGAAACAAACCAGCAAGGCAACATAACCTTTGCTGATAATGCTGTTGCGCTTTGATGACTGCTTAATCTCAAACGGGCCACAATAGTCCATACCCACCCTTTGAAAGGCCCGAGCCGGATTGACACGGTCCTTAGGCAAAGAGCCCATAAGCTGTTTAGCTGTTTCTGCCTTATGTCTACAACAGACAATGCACTTATAAATTATGCTCTTAACTTCTCGCACAGAGTTAATAATGTAATATTTTTGAGCAAGAGAACTCAGAACACATTTTAATCCACCATGCATTGTTGACAAGTGTTCTTGTCTAATAATTAGCCGTGTGATGTGGCAATGCTTTGGAAGAATAATTGGAAATTTCTTTGCATAACCCACATTGGCGTTGTGCAATCTGCCTCCAACTCGGCAAACACCCTTGTCATCAATGAATGGATATAACGAATTCAGAGGGGCCTTGAGTTCCCTTTTTTCTGATAAACATTTCAAATCATTTGCAAAGTAATAATGCTGGACTCCTCTAATTATGGTAGTCAAAGCCTCTCTGTACTCATCTACAGTTATTTTACCGGTTATAATTATGGACTTCTTACTTTTATTAATAAATCTCAAGGCATAAGCCATGACAGAAATAGTCTTAAATAGACTAGAATATTTTTCAAACAATGGATGAATAGGTCTATCTTCTAAAGTTGTAAAACATTCACTTGTATTTGAATGATGAAATACTTTCTCAATATCAGTTACATAAAAATTATAGTTTATGCACTCATGCAAATAGTCAGGTCCATGCCTCCACAAGGAGTTATTTATAATGTCTTTAGGATCAGTGCCACGAGACAAGATGTCTGCTGGGTTTAACAATCCAGGTGTGAAATACCAAGGTGCTTCATTTACAAGTTTTTTAATTTCTCGAACACGGTTTCCTATGTAAGCAGGGACCTTAACTGGGGATGTGCTAAGCCATCCAAGAACAATTTTAGAGTCACAAAAGAGATGAACATTGGTAATGTGTAATAAAATTGACACATGAGAAATAAGTTTGGCTAACAACAATGCGCCATTTAACTCTAATTTGGGTATCGTTAATTTGGAATTCATACCATTTAACCTGGACTTCGAGCATAGTAAATGAACATGAAATCTGTCATGAACTTTAGTTTTAATGTAAATGCAACAGCCATAACCTCCTGCTGACGCATCGCAATACCCCACAAGCTCAACATCATCTGCACCTGCGGTATGCACATATCGGGAAAATACTAGGTCCGGCATGTTAATAAGGTTTGTATAAAAGTTATTCCATAATTTATCTAAATCAATAGATAAAGGCGAGTCCCAGTCTAAGTTTTGTCGCCAGAGCTCCTGCATAAACATCTTGGCCTTCATAGTCACTGGGCCAGCAAGTCCCATCGGGTCAAACAATCTACTTATAGAGCTCAAAACTGATCTTTTGGTGGAGACACTGGGGGCTGCGGCGGCAGCTCTACCACTCAGCTGGAATACATCGTCGTGGGCATTGTAAGCCATGCCCAAAATCTTTACCACAGACTTGTCCCGATCCAAATCCTTGCAATTAATGCCCAACTTATCCTGAGGAATGTCTTCAATTAACTTGGAATCATTGGCTACCCATTTATGTAAATTTAAATTTGCATGGTGCATGAGAGAGATAAGCTCGTTTTTTAATTGAAGCGTTTCATGAATACTATTGCTTCCTGTTTGAATATCATCGACATAGGAATTATTTAATACTGCCAAGCTTGCTAATGGATATTCATTTTTATATCTCTTGGCCAGTTCAATAAGACATCTAGTAGCCAAAAAAGCTGAACTAGTCAAACCATATGTTAAAGTCTGCAATTGCAGGATATTCATAGCCCCATTGTAACGCCATAGTATGTTCTGCAAACATCTATGTTCAGGATGTACCATAATCATACGGTACATGTGACGAATGTCACATTGTATTATAAATTTGTATGTTCGAAATCTAATAAGAATATCAAAAAGAGAAGGCTGTACTACTGGTCCATTGCACAATAAGTCGTTAAGGCTTAGACCGTTTTTTGTTTTTGCGCTTCCATCAAAAACAACACGAAGTTTGTTTGTTTGTTTATCTGATCTAAGTACCCCATGATGGGAAAGGAAGAACAGAGGTTCATCCTTGGGATCACAACTTGTCAAATCAATTAGTTTAGCGTGTCCTAATGCAATGTATTCATCTATGAATTTTCTGTATAAATCAAAGTAGTCTGGATCCTTTGCAAATCTCCTTTCTAAATTATATAATCTTTGCAAAGCAATTGCATAAGAGTTTGATGGGTCAACTTCCTGCAATTCAACCTTAAGCGGATATTTGACCTGAAAAGTATTATTTTGTAATAAAAGAGATTCCTGAAAAATCTTTTCGCTAAGCTCGTTCTCAGGCAGAGACTCGTGATAAAAATCCGGTATCTTTTCTGCTTCCCAAAATTGACGGACACAATGATCAAGATCAGGACTGAGTACTGTATGCATAGCAATGGAAGTGTTGGAAAATGGAATACCTGTAGAAGAGATGATGTAGCCCAACTGAGTGTTCAGTAATATTGGATCTGCCGGGCCACCCTCAATCTTTCCATCCAAAATTATTTTAAAGAATATGTCGCTGGCAAGTAGCAATGATATTTCTCCTGGAATGTAAAATTCGGAATCAGCCAAAGAAACATGCTTTGGAATTATAAAGTTGCTCAAATCAACTTGCCTTTGTGGGAGCTTGGAAGTGATTTTGCTTATAACAGAACAAGTGACATTTAGTTTGTAATCATGGTTCAAAGATTCAATGAAAAGGTTTATTGCCCTTTGACTAGTTGTATTGGTACTGCCTCCAAGTGTACCAATATTTTTATGCAAGTTTATAAATGGCAACCCTAACTGGTTTGCCAGACCTGAGGTGCAAAATGAAGTCTGGCTACCACAATCTAAGAGGGCCCTAGCAACAAATTTTTTGTTGTCTGCTCCAACCACAATAACCTTTGCAGTTGGAAGCAAAACAACTTCTGAAGCAGGCTGAGCAATATGACAGGTAACATGTTTTTCGTTGAGGCTGCTACTTGCTTTTGGTCCAGGTTGACTTGGCTCTACATGATGTGATAAAGCAGTTGTTCTTAGATGGCTTGGTTCTGCATGATGTAATAGAGCATTATGTGCACTGGAATGACAAATAGAACATTTAAATTTGTACCTACACTTTTGAGTATGTGAAGATAGACAAAGTTTACACAAATTGTTTTTGGTTGCAAATTCAAGCCTTTTCTGAACTGACTGTGCATTGAATGATGGGCATTTGTATAATTTATGACCTTGAGAACACATTTTACATTTAACACTTTCATCTTTATTTTCTAAAGTGAAATTGACAGAAGATTTCAATTTATAATGTGATTTTTCACTCATAGGGGAACTGGCCTCTAAAGAAGCTGCACGTCTATCTAAAAAGCTTAAAAGCTCATCAACACTTACTACTGTTGTGGCATTCCTCTCTGAGTGAAATAATCGCACATTTAATGTGTCAATTTTTCTAAACAATATACAAGACAGTATGGCGTCCCAATGGGTAACTGGCTGCTTTAGATTGTGTAATGATGTAACATGTTGTCTTACATTGGCAACGAATTCTCTGATTTGTACAGCAGAACCACGCTGTATACACGGCAAATCAAGTAATTTGGAAACATGGCTGTTTATTAACAAAGCTGGATTGTCATACCTGTTTTTTAACAATTCTAGTGATGACACATATGACTCACCAATTATTGGTAAACTATCAATTAGTTGTAAGGGTTCTTCCTTTAAATATTTCTTCAAAAAGCAAAGCTTTTGGATATTTGAAATTCTTGTATCACTATCAACAACTGCTAGAAACATTTCCATGAAAGGTTTGTAAGTAGAGATATTCTTGCCATCAAAGATTGGAATATCCAAAGGCGGCAATTTAGCTGCATTACTTGTGTCCCTTGGAAGCTCTCCAGTTTTTTTTAAGTTTAAGCTACGTTCTAACTCGGCTAACATTTGTAAATAGCGCTCCTCCGTTTCGTCATCCTCGTCAGCTGGCTCTCCCAACAGCTGCAAGTTTAGTGCTATTTCTTTGTATTTAGTGTAATTTTCTATCAAATTTAATTTTCTAACTTCGAGATCCTCCGGCGTGTATTTCTGGAGCTCAGCTATGTATTTTTCTAAACGAGTGAAAGAGCCTTTGCACTGTCCTTTGGCTGCCATTAACCTTTTACGTTCGGCGGATTCGGCCATAGTAAGCGATCTCTCGTCGATAGCACTACTATAAATTTCCAATAAAGTGCTGTTTTAATTTCCAAATTTCTTGTCTTTTCGTCGTTTATGTGGTTGAATTGCGAATACAATTGTAAAATGAAAAATCTCAAATAAAAATGTGACACCACAGAGTGAAGCAAGGCAATCAGCCTGTTTTCGTTGTTCGTATCGATTGTTTGCTAACGAGTGATCGGCGCAAGGCGGCGCGCGCGGCGGACGGATTGACGCGCGATGCGATGCGGGCGCACAGCTTCGGCCAACCGCGCAACGAAAACCGACTTGCTGTGACGTCAATGACGCGATGAGTCGATGACCGACGAAATAAAAAATGGCGAATGCTTCACCCGGCACAAGTGATATGTACTGTCGCACTTTGTAACTACACCAATAGCTTTTCACTGGAACTTTTTAGACTGACGTTTCGGCACCATGTTTAGATCTAATATTCTTGCAGGTTTTGCTCTAAATAAAACTGTTTTAAGTAAATTTGTGAATTTATTAATATAGCACTCTGACATGGAACAATGTAAAAATCGGAAGAGAAAGAGCTAGTGTTGCCACTATATACTAGTATAAAATATAAATTATTTTTGTCTTTGACACAGATAGGTAAGACCTTCATGCGCCCAAACGTTAGTCGCCGACCAATTTTTTTCTTTTATACCTGAGACGATCACTGGCATATACTTTGATCAAATTAAAAATGTCGTACTATCCATTCTACTTAAGAGGTTGTACATTAGTCATGAGCGGGAAAAAAAAATTTACCCCTCGTAAATTTGTACTTAATTTTTTAATGTTATCCGCAGAGCATAAGTTATCGCAAAACATAAAAATATCATAGTCGCTTTACAGATATGTTTTATTACATTTGATTTTATTTTACAGGATATATCAAGCGTATGAAACGTGTTGCAGTATCCAAAGTGTAGATACCCATTGGCTATTACACACTAAAATTAAAGCGAAGTGGGGAAGATATATTTTGGGCTAATTTGTGTTAAGTTCCGTCGATACAATGTTTATCATGTTGTAGATTTGGACATGTACAGACGTAGTGTCGATCTAAACCAAGATGTTATAAATGTGGTCAACCTCACACTGGACTCACATGTCAGGTTATAGAAAATGAAACCACATGCTTATTTGGTCAGGTAATCATTTTGCTACTGACCAAAAATGTCCAGAGCATGGTCGGCAAAAAATAATTAAAACTGTGCGTGCTATACGCTTACTGTCTGTATATGGGCTTGTCCATATATGGTGGAGCGATTAAATAAAATAATATTCACAAGACACGTCCGTTTATTGCTGCTCTACATGATTGCACTCATATCCAATGTCTATAGGTAGGCACAGTACATCCCCCTTTATTTTTATTTTTTGAACATTACTACATGGGTATATAATATTGATACATAATTGAAACAAAGATAACAAAACTAAATATAACATATACGTAACTTAGCTAAACTCATTTGTTAATACATCTTATCGTCTACGATACAGAACACCTAAGATTATTATTGTCAAAACACTAGGTAGGTATACGGTTACACTCATGTTGCACTTAATAGCTTTATCAGTCACAGTATTGTCATAGTTAGTTCACACCATTACACTAAGTTTACGTTATCAATTGTTGAACGGGCAGGGAGCGGTTGTTTAAACCGGGCTCACCACCACGCATCACCACCATCGGCAGATCCTGCTGCAGCTCCCGTTATGTAGCGCCCGTAGTTGGCTTTACATTTATTCCACATAATGTAAAAAATAGCCAGTAAGATACAAAATACTACGAAAAGTAGATACATTTCATGTCGCATAATGAATGAATCCTTATTCTCTGCTGAGGCTGAGGCGCTATTACCCGCACCATTTTGTGCAATTATTATTTGCTCTTAAGTAATTTTGCTTTGAGGTTTTCCCATGATTATTAATATGTTTTACTGTGCTAACGATTACGTGTTTACAAAACGAACAACATGCTTGAGTGTTCGGCCAGATCTCGATGTTTTCGGCGCATTGTTTACGATTGGGAATGCCTCATTTGGGATGTCGCTGCATTGCTCAGTTTTGAGTCCAAAGGCTGGCTTTAATCTATCTATACTAACTACTTTCTCCGTGTTTCCTTGCAATATTTTGAAATATTTCTCTGTTCGTTCGACTACGGTGAAAGGGCCCATATATGGTTGTGTCAGCGGTTTAGTAACCTTATCGCACCGTACAAAAACATGAGTGCAGTCTTTTAAGGCGGGATGAACAAAAATTTTTTCTTGATGCGTCTCCTTTTTTGGGACGGACGCTAAATCGGCGATGGTCTTTCGCAGCTTACTGACAAACATTTCACTATCGGAGCTTTCATGCTTTATCGGCTCAAAAAAATCTCCTGGTAATCTTAATGCTTCTCCGTAAACCATCTCCGCTGCACATATCTGCGTGTCATCCCTCAAACATGCCCGTAGTCCCAATAAAACAGATGGTAACTCTGATACCCAGTGTGTTGTATTCCCTCTGCACATAAGAGAACTTTTCATATATCTGTGCCAATTTTCTATTTTTCCATTTGCTTGTGGATGGTAAGCGCACGTTCGTAGTTTTCTAATACCCATTCTTTTTGATAATTGGGCGAACAAATTGGATTCAAATTGACGTCCTTGGTCTGTGGTTATCTGTAAAGGACAACCAAACCTTGATATCCACCCTGTGTAAACTATGTCTGCTACAGTTTCGGCAGTGATGTCCTTCACAGGATAGGCTTCAGGCCATCCTGTTTTTCTATCTATCATCGTTACTATATAGCGGTAACCATCACAGTAGCTCAAGGGACCGACTATGTCCATATTCAGGAATTCGAATCGGTCACTTTGCACGAATTGGCCATGTGGTGATATAGTATGTCTATGTATCTTTGATTTTTGGCAATTCATACATGACTTTGTCCAGTTAGTAACGTCTTTATTCATTCCATACCAAAAATAGCGATCTTGCATCATTCTTCGTGTTGTTCGCGTACCTGGATGGCTGATCTCATGAACCGCGTTGAAAGCTGATACACGAAATTCCTTAGGCAAATAAGGTCGCGCCTTATTCAATGATACCTCACAGTATATCGGCTTGTTGCTATATGGCATGTTTATCTTTTGAAACTTTAATGTGTTAGATTGCATTAGGTGTTTTAATTCTGTATCTTCGTTTTGTGCCTTGGCCAAATTTTCGTAATTGATAGGTGATGGAGTTTCTATGGTAGCTATTCTTGATAATGTGTCTGCAACCGCATTTTCAGGTCCACTTATGTACTTTATGGACGTACAAAACTGCATTATAAAGTCAAGATGACGTATTCGCCTAGGCGTATCATTTTTGCTTACTGTGTTTCTCTCTAAAGAATAAACTATAGGCTTATGATCGGTATATACAGTAAATGGCCTGCCTTCTATTAGAGGTCGAAAGTGTTTGATAGCCATATATATTGCGAGTAATTCTCTATCGTAAGTACTGTATCGCTGTTGAGCCTCACTTACTTTGTTGGAAAAAAAACCCAATGGCTTCCAGGTGTCACCTTCTTTCTGTTGCAGTACGGCACCTGCGCATGTGTTTGAACAGTCCGTCATGAGTGCAATCTCTGCTTCTGATGCTGGATAAGACAATGTAATAGCGCTTTGTATGCTTTCCTTACATTGTTCAAACGCCTGTATAGCTTCATCGGTCCATGGTATTAAGCTCTTATCTTTTTTCTTAGCGTTATGTAGATATACGTTTAACTTTGCGTGATTTTCGGCTGCTTTTGGTAGATGCCGTCGGTAGAAATTTACCATGCCGAGAAATCGACGTAGCTCGTCGACGGTTTTCGGCCTTGGAAATTCCGATATGACCTTAATCTGTTCGTCTAGCGGTCTTATTCCTTCTCTTGATACGCGAAACCCTAGAAAATTCAGTTCTGTTTTTCCGAAATCGCACTTCGCCATATTAATTGTGATACCATATTTGTCGAGTCGACTGAGTACTTCTCGTACATGTTGCTTATGCATAGTTTCGGATTCCGAGGCAATTATTACGTCATCAATATAAATAAAGATATAGTCTAGGTCTCGTAAAACTTCGTTATTAAGGAATCTTTGGAATGTCTGCGCCGCATTTTTTAATCCAAAACAAAGTTTTTGGAATTCAAAGAGACCGAAAGGGGTACAAATTGCAGATTTGGGTATATCCGGTTCAAAAATTGCTATATTATGGTAGGCACGCTGCATGTCGATTCGTGTGAAAATACTTTTTCCGTGTAATAAGTACGTACAATCTTGTATGCGCGGTATCGGGTATCTATCAGGCTTCGTAATCGCATTGAGTTGCCGATAGTCACCGCAAGGTCTGAGCTCTCCATTCTTCTTAGTAACTACATGAAGAGGGCTTGACCATTGGCTTTTAGATGGCCTACATATGCCCATCTCTTGCATGCGTTGAAATTCCGCCTTCACTTTGTTGTACTTGTCCGGTGGTAGAGGTCTAGGGCGCGCGTAAACAGCTGAGCCCGTAGTCTCTATGTGATGGACTACAGAATGTGGTGGAGTGTCCTTAAAACACATTGGTTTCGTCACATTTGGAAACTCTAATAGAATGTCACTGTATGCATTTTTGCAGTCTATTGTCCTCACTGACGGTTGTTCTTGCACAGAAACAGATGCGATTGTTTGTAAACTGGTAAGCGAATCGATAAGTCTTTTTTTACTAACGTCCACAAGCAACTTATAATGGCTTAAGAAGTCAGCACCGAGGATAGGTTGCTTGACTGCAGCCAACACAAACGACCATCGAAAAGGCCGACGTAATTTAAAGTCTAAGATTAAAGTTTTTACACCATAAGTCTTTATTTCGGTACCGTTTGCTGCGTAGAGTTTATATTCATCACACTTATCACTATATAGTCTTTGTTTTGGCACTGGAAGTATCGAAATATTGGCACCGGAATCAACCAAAAAACTTAATCCACTATTATTGTCTGTAACACAAAGTCGGGGAACAGGAGTAATAGTGCATATCTCCGCCTGCAATAGCACTTCAGTTAGTTTTCCTTATTTTCAGGTTTTTTCCACGCACACGGCTCTATACATTTTCTTGCTCTATGCCGGTATCTAAAATGATAAGAACAAAGCCAGTCCGGGCTGTTCGGCGTGCGCCGGATCATGTTACGACCGCGAGATGCAGAGCGCGATCGGTTCCTGTAGCGATAGTTATTTCTGTTATAATTTCTCTCTTTTCCCATTTCTTGGATTTTAAAACTAAGTTTTGCAATTTCAGCCAAAATAAATGATGTGTCGCTGCTGGTACTCGGGGTGGCTTGAACTTCCGATAGCTGTAGGGGACGAGCGGTTTCCATAACTTTGTCGCGTGATGAGTGCTGGGCTTGCTGTTGCGAGAACATCTTAAAAGCCTCCGTTGTCTGGACTGCAATAAGATGATTCAATATGTGTCCGATGTAGAGTCGGGGTCACCACTGTGCGTGCTATACGCTTACTGTCTGTATATGGGCTTGTCCATATATGGTGGAGCGATTAAATAAAATAATATTCACAAGACACGTCCGTTTATTGCTGCTCTACATGATTGCACTCATATCCAATGTCTATAGGTAGGCACAAAACCATTGCAGCAGAGGAAATATTAGTTACAGCGAAGCAGCTCTAAGAGTTTCCACTATCAAACGTCGCCTTTATACTATATACTGATATGGTCAAATCCTCCCCCGTCCCGTTTCTCTCCCTGATAATTATTCTGTTCATCGTCCTTCTTCGTACAAAAAAACTGTTTTCACTTCACGTCGTCCAACTCCAACCGCAGGAAAATCCTACGACAAAATGCTCATCGCGAACTGTCTGGCAATCCACCTTCCTCACTTCCGAATGGATACGCCCTTGAAACCATGTGCACCCCAAATGATAATTTGTTAGAACTGTTATCATTCACCTTACTTAACATGTTATCGAAATTTGAAGACATCATTACCGTACAATATCAGAAAGATTTAAAAAAAAGTTCCTTCAATGGAATGTGAGGAATGTACGCCAAAAACATGAATTAATATATTTTTTTAATACTTATAAACCCGTTGTCGCGGCCATCTCTGAGACATTTCTCCGGTCTGGTTCTATTCAGACTTCCAGGCTAGGCTTGTTTCAGAGATGATCGCAATGACGGGTGGGCAGGATGTGCCCTTCTTATTAAAAAACATTAAAATATTCAATTCTTTCCCTTTCTGCTCATAGTGGCAATTTTGTTGCTGTAAGAGCTTAAAATATTTATTTTATTTCTTTATATATACCCCCATGCTAATGCTTCTATAATTTCAGAATTATTGCCATTATTTTCTGCTATTCCTCCTCCTATCAATATTATTTTTTGAAAATTTAATTAAAAATATATTAGAATGGTTACTACAACAGCGGTATATACTTTCTAAATCTCAAATTGGATTTAGGAAATGATTGGATACTATTCATAGTCTTGGTATTTTTACAACTGATATTCTTCTTGCATTATCAAGAAATGAACATTTAATTGGTGTCTTTTTAGATATCACGGGAGCCTATGATAATTTTGTTCTCCCTCTTCTCAGACATAAATGCATCTTAGCATCAGGTGAGATAGTGGTCAAAGTCTAGCTTGCCTATCAATGTATGTAATGTATGTGAAAAAAAGCTGAGCTATGTTCTGATCAAGTGATTTATCTTGTAGAAAATGATATACTTATGGCCTATTTACCACATTGACCACTTTTTATGGTTTTGTGCTAGAACCGTGCACGGGACTGCATTACTAAGCTTCGGTTGTCTGTCTGTCAAACATATAAAAGGAAATATTTGGAACTATTATTACAGTTTCAAAGATTTTCTTATATAGGTTGGACATATCAGGGGACAGTGGAGTAGCCAGTTGAAATTTGCATACAATATGTGTTAAACAACATTATCTCAAGCCGAAATACGTCCACAATTTCTTCTACATTGACTGCCCACCTGCTGGCATTTTACCACTCGTCGCATTTTACGACTCCTACAGGAAGGTATGGGGGATACAGTTAGCCGTCGGCACCACAAGGGTCAATAATCCTCATACAAACTTGCATTTCGACTTATCCGTAGAACAGAGTTCGATGTGATCATAGAGCAAAATCGATTTAAATGTCTAGACGAGATGAGGACGACGAATTATACAAATGTACGTTTTTACAATTTTCGTATCCTTTTTAGTTTCGGAAATATAGGATCGAATAACGTTCAATCTGACATTAGCTCCGCGTAAAAACGCACGAAGTGATCAAGCGACGGCGTGCAGGGAGTGGGGGGGGGGGGGGGCACCGTCTGATCGTCACTCCGCGCGCTGTTTGTTGGAAGTTGGGCGTTTTTGTGCCGTGCGCCTAGACTTTTTTCTGTCCGATGTAAATATTAATTTATAAAGTTTTGCATGAAAGCAATAGTTTTATAGAGATGTCACGGTCTCGTAAAATTTTAGATATGCTGAAAGAAGATGCAGAACTGCCTGAGATTAGTTCATCATTTGCAAATGTTTTTGTTGTTATAATATATACTATTACAAACAGGTTTGCACAGGCATTCTGAACGGACCAGTGTCTTCAAGCAGCACTCGTTCACGCGTTGACTCGCGTGCCAGCTATCTCCTCAACCATTTGTGAGGGAAGAGGGCGACCCGACACACGATGCCGCCGCTTGCCTCCACTTTATCGTGCACATGACCGTTCCGAATGCCCGCGCCAATCCGCTTGCCAAAAGGGGAGAAAACTATAACTAAACATATAATTTTTACGCATACAATAAAATATTAACTAGCGATTTCAGCACTTTAGAAAGCGTTTTAAATTCAGTAATAGTAATTAAGAAGCTGGCAAGCGATATGTGTAAATTGATTGCTCAAACTTTGTAATAATGAGGATTAAAGGTCAGTCAAGTACCATTATCCATTTTCTTTGATCAATTTAATTTGATGTATAAATTAAGATGTCACGGTAGTGGTTCAAAAATGTTTGTCAGTTTTAAAATTAGGTTCTCACTCTGTACAGTAGTCTAAATGTATAGTATTTTCGACTACTAGGTACTTAAAGCTTTTTTAAGAGTTGTATACGAATAAATATGTAAAGAAATGTAAGTCAAGGTCAAAAACGGCAGAAGGGAAATCTTACAGCGGTGGACATGGTTTAAAAGTGTACCGTGAGGCGCATCAACATTACCTCGACGTTACCAATCAGATGCTTTCCTTTCCAAGCACCAAATCAATTAACCAATACAATTGAATTGAAAGATTGTGCGTGTTTTGTAAATTGTGAACTTGATGAGTCCGAAATCAAAGCGGTAAAGAGTTACAATTCTTTACATATTTATTCGTAGTTTAAAAAGGATCTATTCTAACAAAATGAGTTTAAGACTTTTGGTAAACTCATTTCTTAATTTAATTTATAATATTGTGGATTGACATTGAATAAAGATTAATGGATTTAAAATTACAAGTTTGACCCTGCAACAAAGGGCAAACTTGATTATGTTCAGGATAGTGTTGCGATACACATGGCCCGGGCTGCTGCATGGTTTAACATGTTTTTTTTAACATTGATACCTTATCTAATCACATTTATCATCGACCTTGTAATATACATATATGTGTGCATACAGCTATAAACCTGAATGTGGTAACCATTTACAAATTGCGTTTGAACTTAGCTTCGTTTATTAGTAACAACGCAGCCTACAAAACTTTT
This sequence comes from Plagodis pulveraria, assembly GCA_963890685.1. Taxonomy (NCBI): domain Eukaryota; kingdom Metazoa; phylum Arthropoda; class Insecta; order Lepidoptera; family Geometridae; genus Plagodis; species Plagodis pulveraria. Next base: position 25,131,381 of record OY982967.1, read on the forward strand.
TATAATAAAACGATCCTAGGGAGTTTTCGTTCAACTTTAGTTTTATAATATATTATTTACACTGATTAGTTATTTATATGTATTCGCATTATAAAAATGCTGTTTTTTACAGGCGTTGGAAATGGAGCCAACTCCTGGGCCATCTGATTCCAAGAAACGGAAGAGGATTCCAGAACCTGTTTCGTTCCTTAAATCACCCATGAAGAAAAGGCCAAAACCACATGCCGATATGAGCTCAAATGAAAAAACAATTGCCATCAATGTTTACAAACATATTGAAAGCTCAATTTCTACAAACCCCTACAAAGCGGATATTTTAAAAACATCTGCTAATACCATGGATACGTCTGAAAAAACAGTGTCAAGAATACTGAAAGAGTATAAGACAACTGGAAAAGTGTCCACTCCTGATAGAGCAAAACCGAAACATGAAGTTGTAGGAAATTAAGATGAGTTCACTTTATCAGCCATAAAAAGAAAAAGTCCACGAGTTTTACTTTGATACTAAATTACCTACGGTTAACAAAATATTAAGGACCGTAAACGCTGACCAAGATCTCCCATCGTTTGCTCGGTCAACAATGCATAAAATAATGAAAAATTTAAATGAAAATATTCAAAGCGCTCCAGAAGAAGTATTGTTATTGACAGACCGGATTTGATGGTGTGGAGAAAACAATATTTACTAAAAATAAAAGATTATAGAAAAGAAAATCGAAACATTTACTACACCGACGAGACGTGGTTAAATGAGGGACACACATTAAATTACGTGTGGGTCGACGAAGATATAGAAAGTAGCCGGCAAGCATTTTTAAATGGCTTGTCAACAGGTCTCAAAAATCCTCAAAAAGGCAAACGCCTCATAATCACGCACATTGGTAGCGCAGATGGTTTTCTCGAAGGCGGGGAGTGGATTTTCGAAGGGAAAAAAAACAGATTTTGAAGGTGACTACCATGGTGAAATGGATGCACACAATTTTGAAAATTGGTATAATTTTTTTTTAAAAACGTTGAACCGGGTTCAGTCCTAGTATTGGACAATGCACCATACCACTCAAGATTAGTGGAACGCCAAATATGAATCGGCGGAAGGCAGATATACAAACGTGGCTGCAAGAAAGAACATTGGTTATAATGAATTAGAAATAAAATCTTAACTTCTGAACAAATTTAATAAAGATCACTACAAAACTAAAGTAGTTGACAAAATGGCAGCCACTAAAAACGTGATTATTTTACGCCTTCCGCCCTACCATTGCGAATTAAACCCAATAGAACTTATATGGGCACAGCTAAAATCATACGTGAGAAGAAATAATCGAACATTTAAGATGGCAGAAGTAAAAGAGTTGGTAAACGAAGGACTGAGACAAATTGGTGCGGCGTCATGGACAAAATGCGTTGAGCATATAATAAAAGTAGAGGAGCGAATGAAAGAATTAGACGGATTGATGGACTTGAATACTTTCTTTACAGAAAAAGTAAAGGCAAATGTTGTGGATGATGTTCGGTCAGGTGACTTGAGTGAGCGTTCACCGAGGAAGCCTCCTTGTTTATACCGGGCGGTTAAGCGAAAGGTTCATAACGGTGACCTTAGAGGAGCAGAACGGCTATTCACTGCGGATTGTTCTTTTGCACCATCTAATAAACACACGGTGACTGTGAAATGCACCCCTCACCCTCCTTTCCTGCCCAGATTCCCTGTGCCCCAGACAGCTCAATATCATGTCCTACGGTGAAACCTGAGGATGTTGCCATAAATTCTTCACCGAGGATCCGCGTCGGGCCTCGATTTGTTGCGACCGGAGCACCTCAGGGAACTTATCTCTCCATTAACTGGGGACAATGGGCCTAGGTTACTTACTGGCAATCTCTGACAGCTTTGTGTAATTTCCTTTTGGCGGGTCACTTGAACTCCGCGGTCTGTCCGTATTTGTACTTTGTGTACGGAGGCACCTTATGCGCTATACAAAAAAATGGATGGTGGGATTCGCCCGATAGCTGTAGGTAATACGATTCGCCGTCTAGTTGCAAAACTTTGCTGCCATGTCGTAAAGGACAACATGGATACCTACTTGCAACCCCACCAAGTAGACACTGGAACTCCTCTGGGTTGTGAGGCAGCCCCTCGTTTGTACCTCTTCCGTGACCGCAGCGATGACATCTTGTTGAAAGTGGATATTCGAAACGCTTCAACAGTGTAAATCGAAGTGCTATGATGGCAGAAGTTCGAGAAATGATTCCTCCTGTTTTCCCTTTCTTGAACCAATGTTATTCATCACCCAGTAACCTATCTTAAATGGGGAGTTAATATTGTCGCAGATGGGGGTGCAACACGGCGATCCTTTACGGCCGCTTATATTGAGCTTGGCCATTCATAGGTTCTCTGGAGGCTCGTTTGAACCTATGGTATCTTGATGATGGCACAATAGCCCCAGGTCGTATTGGAGAGAGATGTGAAAACTTTGTTTCCGGCTCTTAAAGCACTTGGATTAGAGATTAACCCTGCCAAATGTGAACTCTTCTCTGGCAGTTCAGTAACACCGGATTTAGAAGCCAAATTCTCGCTTCTCGTAAAAATTGCTGATTCCTGGACTTAAGTTTATAGACCGGGAAACCTTATCTTTTCTTGGAGCCCTTTTATTTGCTGAGGGCGTCCCTTAAAGCCGTGACGGCCAAGTTTCATAAACTGGCCTCGCTTGCACAGCATTTCAAGTTCCTCCCAGAACATGTTTCGCTCACACTCCTTAGAGCATGTTTTGCGATGCCTAAGCTCACTTTTTTATAAGAACGGCTCCTACTTAGATATTATCTGGGGTAGTGCAGCGATTTGATGACACCCTGAAAGTGATCATAGAAGAGACGCTAAGTGTCAGACTAGATAATTCGCAGTGAAGCCAGGCCAGACTGCCTATTCGTTGTGCGTTATTCGGGTGTGCGTCGTCTGCTTGAGTCTGGTCCCTCCGGTTTTCTTGCTCCCACGTGTGGAGTCACGGAGCTTGTCACTCAAGTCTTACCAAATAATGGTGATAGGATCTATGTTCCATACAAGTCAGAGGCGTTCAGCATGTGGTCGGCCGGTTGACAAAGCGAGAATGCACCAACAAAGCCAGGGAGGCAAAGGGGTTGGGACGACATTGTGTGGAAGGAAGTCTCACGCAACTTCTCGAAGTTAGATCGGGAGCCTCACAAGCCCGTCTCACAGACAGCACAGCCAAGTCTGAGTACCGTAGATACCCGCATAGAGTCGTTGTCCAGACCAGAAGCGTGCCCATTTGTGGAGAAGGGTAGGCATGTAACCAGGCTCCCGATCTGGCACAAGCACATGGTCTGCTTAATGTTCTCAAAGTGCGGGTCTACGACCTCGGCACCACGCTCTAAACGAGATAGTTTCGGTTTCGGCCGAAGTGCCGTCAGTGTTGGAGCCCCCTGGTTTGTCCCGGTTAGATGGTAAGCGCCCAGACGGGTTTACACTGCTACTACGGCAGAGAGGTCGGTGTATTGTTTTGGATGCCACGTGTGTGTGCAGTTTCGCCGCTTGCCACCTCCATGGATTCCAACATTGTGCAGGTTCTGGAGAGAGGCTGCCTCCACACAAACGATGCCGGAATGCCGCTGGGTTGTTTAGTGAGTATACCGGTCTTCTACCGGGGAGTCCCACATACCCCCTCCATCCACCGATAGGGGGGCATGCGTAATGCATTATTCCCAGCGCCAAAAAAAATGGTGTGCCGGGGCCAAAACATTAATTATAGACATTGTCCAATGTCGTCTGGGGGAGAAAGGAAGGGACCCTCGCGCTGGTTGCTTTTTGACCCAGTAAATTTCCGTTCGTATCAAGCGCCGTATATCTGCAGCCATAATGGGCACGTTTAGGCAGGAGGGTGCATTGTGCGGGGGAATTTATGACAAATAATTTAATAATTATGTTACGGTTTTTTTTTCAAGGTCTTGAACGTTCTCCGCTTTTAATCCTGGCATCCCTAGGCGCAGATTAATAAGGCATATTTTTATCTGAAAGTTTATCGGTAAGTGGCATGATCTGTGTTTTTTGCCCCTTCCTCGACGAATGTTCGAGAAACTGTCGCCGCCCCGTAAATACGGCGGAAGAGCAGTTTTGGACTCTTTTTCGCCCAGCAACCCATGTAAGACGCTGCCTGCTGCGAGGTAAGTCTTGATTCCCGTGGCGTGCCCTAGCGGCTCTGGAGTTTGGCAATTGACAAACTAATTTCGATATTTTCAGGGCGGGACCGTCACCAGGACAGCGTTCCACTAGGATTCTGGACGATACATACCAGCTGAAATAAAGTCCTAGGAGGCGACTTTCCAAGTGTGAGACGTGAAGCCACCAGAACGCTACAAGCGCCTTTCAACCTCCCAAAAGGTTAGTAAAGTGATTGAATATTTTTGGTGCAGTGTTTTCGTGCGAAGTTATAGGTTACAACGCCGAGCTAAATTCCAGTGTTTCGTCTCGTGAATTTATCTAGTGAGGCTCTCCGAGTTGTGGACCGCGTGGTCCCTAGGCCCGCGCCGTCGCTGAACCCGAATGTGCAAGCTTTCTCAAGTGACCGCGTGCCGAGTGTATGGATATTGGCCCTGTCGTTGCGAGCGAAATTCCGTGTTTTCCTGTGGATTGAGGCTGGCTGCGCCCGCATGCATCTTCACCACGTGGGCTAGCCACCCACGCCAAATCGACCGGTCCCTCTTTTGCGATATTGATGTCAACGCTTTATATATGCCCTTCACAGGCAGGTACGATTTTCACATGCGCACCCTTGCGTTTTCCAGGAGGTTCCTGGTTAGGAGGGGAAAACTTCACGGTTAGGGGTTGAAGAATAACCACCTACCATAGCCCCCCAGCTCAGGCAGACAGCCCGAGCGAACGGTTTGAGCTGTCAGCGCTCTGCTTTGCGTCCCTGATGCAGTAGGGCTGCTGACCAATGCAGTAATTTCACCCCAAGGCTGTATACCGTCGCACCGATCCGGTATTTATATATTTTCCCGGTTTTAGATAGCCGGGTGGCGCCCTTTTCTTTACTTATAATAACGGAATTCATCTTTCACCTTATGCGACTCACGATTTTTCCCCTGAGATAACTAATTTTCTTGAGCAAGCTGGTTTATTACTATAATTCAATCTAAATATTAAATCATTTTAATCTAGGACACTAATTGAATGTGGATCTACGTTGCTGGCACACAGAAATTATAATTGAGGCAATTTTATGTAATAATTAGTTCTGTGCTGCTCGCTCGCTCTGGGCATATTTTGGAAATGTTTTAAATTTTAATATACCTCCTATTCCTGGTGCTAGCGAGCAACTCCTATTGTTATGAAATGTGTTCTGGACTAATATAGCCTATTTTTTTCAATAACAATTGTGTGTATGTTTGGAAAATAATTTTTGAAATGAACTTATTGAACGCTCCATACCTACTGTTTTTATTTGTGTTTTAAAGCCTCTTCCTTTAGATTGGTAGTGTTAGGTTAGGTGTGTGGAAGCTTCTCTTCCCCACCTGGAGAGTTGCCACTTTTCTGTTTTTTTTTAATTTAAATATTTATTACCCAAATTTTATCATCAACGAACTATTAATGTAACAATTATATTTGACCGAATGTTTTATACATATGTAATTAATTTGAAGTGAATGAATCAATTATAATTATATATTATTTAAATGTTCACAGATAACAGTTTTAATCAGCTCTAACATTAGTCACTCAACGAGACCCCTTCATTAAACCTGGACATTTCTACTACCAGTAGTCAGCTAATGGGCAACCTATGTCATTTACATTCCTATGTAACACAAAAGGTGTTAGAAGTAGGTAAATAATGCACAATCAAAATGCATACGTGAAGTTTGAATGAAGTACGCATATATTAAGATATATTAGAATTTATTTAATTTACTTTTAGGGTAGACCTCATATCATACCTCAAAAAAGTAACACTTGACCATTGAGTATGTTATATGTTTCTATATCTCCTCGTTTGCTTCGCTGTTTAAGTGTGGTAAGGTTGAGTTCAAGTAGTAGGTGCTCTTCGTATGGCTTGTTTCTTAGAGTTTTTTTTTTTTTTTATGCCTGATAGGTTAGCCTTTGACCACTATCTCACCTGATGGTAAGTGATGATGTGGTCGAAGATGTTGTTCAGGCTAACCTAGATGTACTGGCTCTCAAGGACAGCTGCCGGAACACACCGTTAGGTGCTTGGCGACAGATTTTCTACTTGAGGGTGGTAGCTAGCCAGGCGGGCATTCGCAAAATGCCCTACCACCATGCTATAACGACTGCCATCCTAAGACAACAACCGGGACCGACGGCTTAACGTGCCCTCCGAAGCACGGAAACGCTCAGTAGTAATGTCACTAGCGGTCACCCATCCAACTCATGACCGCGCGCGACGTTGCTTAACTTTGCTGATCGGTTGAGAACAGCTAAGTAAACTTCGCTATCAGCGCTTCGAAGAAGTTACAACTATTTACGTAGCTCTGTAGTTCTCTATGAGGTCTGTCTTTTTTAAAATAAGAGATATACTCAAATAATTCAAACTGAAAATTCTTAGAAAAACAAAAACTGATTAAACTAGCAAGTTATAGTTTTATAATATCTTCAAAAATTAATAGCCATTCACGTCAATAGATCGCTACATCCGATGGAACCACTGAGAAAAGCACTTCGCCCACTCGTCCTTAGGGGTCTCTTCGACGACCTTTTGAAACGCACCACAGCTTCCTCGGCGTCCATAAAACGTTTTCCTCGAAGTTTCATAATATGTATTCTATCTATATAATTAGATAAAATGTGTGGTAAATGCTGTATGTACGTTTTTACGTTTTGAAAAAAAGTACATAAAACAGAACTACTAGTTGACACAGTTCCAAATAGCCCTCGTCAGTCATATCTTAAACCATGGGATAGTGATGACTCACTGGCATTGACTATGGACATGACTATGTCATTGTAGGTACAAATCACTGTTATTTCAGGTAAACCACTCGAGGATTATAGGAGGCCGTGAGTTTTCTTTGAATGTGTTCCGGATCCTCAAATTCATGTTTAATGATGAACCAGCATAGCAGATAAATATATATCTTTTACGGGGAACGATCGGGTCTACAAAGACACTATTTTGTCAACTTCGCTAAAAAATGCCATTGAGGATAAGTTAAATATTTGAAGTGGTGACCTTATCGTCCTTAAGTTCACTTTTAAATAAGGTAGGTGAGCTGTGGCACCTGTGGGCTTCACTTTGATGATACTCCGCACTTAAGAGTGAACTTAAATACGAACTGAGGACAATACTTCAAGTGCGCACCCAAGAGCGATCTCAGATTAAAGTACAATTTAATAATGCAGGCCTAAAGACGTCCGTGTTAGACGTCTTGATGCTCTTGATATGCTTTGATCTCTCATGCATACAGAGAAAAAAGTTCTCATGACAACCCAACATCGACTACAACAGATGCGATTCTAGTCCATTGAAATGTTACATTTTGTAGGCCTTACCTTGCGTTTTTTAGAGGACGCTATTTAATTTTTTTAATGTGTAGGGGGTCGCCACCCTTGTCCCACAGCCGCCATCTTGAAAATAGGGGTTGAAACGGTTTTTACGATATATCTCTTAAACTATATATCTGATAAAAAAAAATTGTTAACATTTTTTGTTGCAAATTAAATTCTCTATAACTTTGGTCTAGTAACTTTTTGTCGTAGAGATAAAAAAGTTATAAGTGAAAATGTTCAGAAATTCGAGAAAAAAAAAAATATATTTTTCGAAATAACTTTTTTTTTAAATTTTTACGAAAAAATGATATCAGACCATTTTTGTAGATCGTTTTTTAAGGAACAACTTTTATGGGCAACATTTTTTTCATTAAGTCAATAGCTAAGGTTTTACAGCGCTCCGAAGTGAGTACTATTTTTCAATCCTCTTAGCCATACATATATTATACGTGGGTACTAATAATGAGTCATCAGTTTTTTTTTTATTATTTGGTTACTATAATTCTTTTATTTAGTAATTTTGCAATATTTTTAACAATTAATTATTGACTCTTTTCCACTCCATTACAGAATTTTACAATTATTGATTTTTAAAATAATTTTAAATAACGGCCGTTACCGAGAATGCTGTCCAGGTAGAAAATACCCATGCGACCATTAGGGAACAAAAGAACAGCTGCCTGCTATCAGTATTATTATTATTTCTAACCTCTAACTGTACGAATAGCTGAGAATATTGTGTTGAAGTTGTCGTCGAATTGCATAACAGGCTTCCGCCAAATATCGAAATTTTAACAAAAATGAATCTATTGTCTCTGAGCGAAATTTTGAAGACAAAAACTAATGACAGTGATGTTATAGACTTGGCTAGAGAATTAGGAATTACGAGTGTTCCAGCAATAGAAAAAATTTCTCAACAATGGAATAATATTAACTTTGTTAAATGGAATAACATTCAAAATACAATCGATTTTTGGGTTGAAGTTCACACATACAAAGATGCCGGAAACCACAATCCATTCCACGAACTATGCAGTCTTGCATTTACAGTTTTATCTTTGCCGCATTCAAATGCAGAAATCGAAAGAATTTTCAGCGCGATGAATTTAGTTAAATCAAAGCTACGTAATCGAATGGTGCTGGCAACCTTAAATTCGATTTTGATGATCAGATGTGTACTAAAATGTATGAATAAGACATGTGTCAGTTACGTGCTACCATCAGATGTTTTAAGGCAGATTGGAACAAATAAAGCGTACTCATTTAAAAATGAGCCACAACCATCTATTTCAAGCCTCGTAAGTTTGAGCGATTCAATACCCTTCCGAATAATCTTTCTTCGAACTTTAGAATCGTGGGTAGATAGGACAGATTTACAGACAGATTACATGATCTTGATAACTATATGCCATTCACTATGGAGTACGACTTTAACGAGGCTAAGGTGAAGACGCGTTCCGTGTGCTCCGAATATTCCAGTCCTTAATATAATTCTATAATAATTCTTAAATTCTCGTGAAGAAGTGTCAAAGTGGTGTGGAGTTATCGTAAAACATTCCACAGAAAGTGCATTAATTCAAAACACAGTTGTCACAGAATAACAAATAGTAGTCGAGGAATCCGCGTTACAGCTTGGGGTAAGCGAAACAAATAGCTGACTTAGCTATTACTCTGTCTCCGTCATATACCTGCTTGACGGGCGGACGGCTCGTACTGCATGTGTGCGTAAGAACACCTTTATCGCCTTACCGCTGCTGCACTGAACTTTGTACCTTCACGTACGCGTATTATTATCATTAACTCCTGTGCAAGATGGCAATAAACTGCGCAGCATGCAACAGAATGATCCGAACAAATATGCCTAGCGTGAAATGTGTAAAATGCAGCAACACCTATCATCCTCTATGTGTAAATATCTCCGAGCGCAGACTACCTGAGGATGCTAAATCAATCTGGACATGTCCTACATGCTTATGTAAGGAGCCTAAAAAAGACAACTCAAACACGCCTGTGCGTTCTGCGGCACTAACGTCATCGGTGTCGCTAGCCACAGCGGTGTCTTGTATTACTGACGATGATAGTGTTGACGTTCCAACGCAAACCCGCGCTGCCGCCGTCCGGGAACTATCTGCTCAGGCGAGCCCATCCATGCTTGTCACAGCTGACCAAGATGACATAATTACTCTAACATCTGAAATAAAGCTGCTTCGTGGAGACATAAGCGATTTGAAAACCCACATGATCTCTTTGACGGACCACGTAACGCAATGCTTCTCTCGATTAGACGAACATGAGAAAAAATTGGTCAATGCGGAAACGAGACTTGAAAAGCTCGAAAGCGAGTGTTTGCTGAACAAAAACAAAGTTGTAGAGCTGCGTCACGAGTTAAGTGTCCGTGCTCAAGCTAGCCTCAGAAATGAGGTTGAAATTACAGGAGTAAATGAGCATTTTCATGAAAGCCCGATGCACTTAATTCACCTTATTTCACTCAAAATTGGAGCAACGTTAGAAACTAACGACGTAGATTATGTAAACCGGGTTGGGCCACGCATCTACGGAATAAAAGAATCGGGTGACATTGATGAGAACTCTACAGCAAACCCTCGACCATTAATCGTTCGCTTTTTGAGGCGTCACGACCGCGACGCATTTTTGAAGGCTAGTAAAACTAGACGCAACTTGACCTGCAACGATATCGAACTAAAAGGCCCTCCTCGAAAAATATACATCAACGAACGCCTAACGCAAGAAAACAGATATTTGTTTCGGACAGCCCGGCAGCACGCAAAATCAGCAGGTTACAAGTTCTGCTGGGTCAAGAATGGCACCGTGTACGTACGCAAGCAAGAGGGAAATCCTGCAATTGCCCTTAAAGACATGGAAGTCTTACAGAAGCAGTTCCACTCCTCGACTTCTCAATAGCAGTTTAAAAAAGGAACTAGCAGGTCTAATCTATCGTAACATATTATTATGTAGTATCGTACTTTATTTCTATTTAATTTTATATGTTTATAAGATAAGACTCACTATGTCAAGCACACAAAAATTCATTCTTCTCTCCATTAAAAACGCACACACACATTCAACTTATAAATTTTATATTCACATTTTCAAACACTTGGTTGCCTACACGCAGTATCTTCTTGTAAACAACTACACTTTACTTCTTACAAAGATGACAAACTGGATCCGTACCCTTTCATCAACACTATTTTATGACTATAAAGATGGTTTCACTTAACATTATGAATGATTTTGACGAAACCGTAAACATTGACTGTCATACACTTGAGTCTGTAGATGATTGCAAGAGTATGTTGGCTGTGCCATACTACAATTTTAAAATACTTTCATTAAATATAAGAAGCTACCAATGTAATTTTGACAAGCTTGTCGTAGCGTTACAGCGGATGGACTGTAGTATTGACGTTATTGTCTTGACTGAATGCTGGCTCTTCGAAGGTACATTAATTGAACCTTTGCCAGGTTATAACTCATTTCGCTCCTCAGTACAAAAAAATAAAAACGGAGGTGTAGTAGTATATATCAAAAACTCATTTAGTTTTAATGTAAAAGACATAATTATTGTTGATGCAGATTCTTTAATTATTGTACTAGACAATAAGACTGCTGTTTTAGGGATCTATCGGTCTCCGTCCACAAAAACTTATGACTCATTTATTGATTCCCTAGATTTTACTCTTAACACGTTAAAGAATGTACCTTTCATTATAGTGGCCGGCGACATAAATATTGACATAAGTCATGACGATGCATACAATAGCAATTACATGTATTTGATGGCATCTCATGGCCTTTTACCTGCTATATACAGACCTACCCATGGCAAAACATGCCTTGACCATATTTTCGTAAAATCAAACTCGAAATCAGTTGGATTTATTTGTAAGGCTTCAATTACTGATCACGATATCACTATTGCCTGTTTATCCGTTGATAGGAAGGCACCGTTACAACCCAGCTTTAGACACAAAACGGACATAGACGCAGTGATAACTGATATCAGCAATTTTGACTGGTCTATCGTAATTGCGGAATCGTGTGTAAATAACGCAGTGCTTGTTTTTAACCAAACTTTGACGTATATGATAGACAAACACACACGTAAAATTCAAATTGGTCGAAAATGGGTCGCAATGAAGCCGTGGATCACACCAGGATTAATAAGGTGTATGCGACACCGCGATAGGTTACACCTTGAATCAAGAGCACACCCGGACGACTCAGTGCGTCGCCAAGTCTACACTCGGTACCGGAATTTTTGTAATAAACTCATTAAGAAACAAAAAAGTGAATACAACACCAGACAGCTGCAAGAGAGTAGACACGACACCAAAAAGCTCTGGAAAACAGTAAAAAATATATGTAACACACAGAAAAACAAAATGGATCCTATCGACCTTCTTAACTACAAAGCCAATCCTAAGACGTCACTTCATGATTGCAACCAACACTTTGCATCGGTAGGTAGCAGTCTAGCCAACACCATAATTAACAAGCTCCAGGTTACTCAAGACGCTCTGATATCTTCGTACAGATCTATGATCTACACAACTCATTCTTTCTTTCTCCATCCAACAAATACACTTGAAATTTCAAAGATTATATCCGAACTAAAAACTGACAGTTCTCCTGGACCTGACAGATTTTCTACAATTTTATTTAAAAAGTCCACGAAATCTCTTCTTGCTCCACTCACTCATATATTTAACCTTAGTTTATCGTCAGGCGTATTCCCAGAGTGCTGGAAAACGGCTTCTATTTCTCCAATACACAAAAGTGGACCTAGAAATCTTCCTGATAATTACAGGCCAATAGCACTACTCAGCATCACTTCAAAAATTCTTGAAAAAGTTGTGAATAATCAGCTAACGTCATTCCTCAAAAAATATCACTTAATATCTGACAGACAATTCGGATTTCAGCGGGGCAAATCGACCGAAGATGCGGTGTCACTGCTTTCCAATACCGTCTCAAACCACATAGAAAACGGAGACAACTGCATAGCAGTATTTCTAGATTTGGCTAAAGCCTTCGACACCGTCTCGGTTGGTTTGCTTCTAAAAAAGATCGAAGGTGTAGGCATCAGAGGAATAGCTAATCAATGGTTTCAAAGTTACTTGAGTGACCGCAGGCAATTTGTTAAAATCGGTTCTCAATGTAGTAGTCAGCTCCCAATCAGTTTTGGCGTTCCACAGGGCAGTATTCTCGGTCCGACGCTCTTCACGTTATATATTAATGATATAATAAATTGTTCCCCACGAAATTCTGATATAATCACTTACGCGGACGACACAGTCGTAATTTTTTACGAGAAAGAGTGGGAGCAAGTTTACAGTCACGCTGAAGAAGGACTCTATTATATTGGAAAGTTACTTGACCAGAATCTGCTAACATTAAACACTACAAAGACAAAATACATAGCCTTTTCTAAAACTTGTGCAGGAAGCTCTCCTGAAGACAGCGTTCTCAAAATGCACTCATGTTCACAAGACAACTGTCTTAATCACCATTCAGGGTGTGCATGTTGTCAAATCGAGCGTGTTAGTAGTTTTAAATACTTAGGCATAATTATTGATGAGAATTTAAATTACCAACACCACATAGCAGAGTTATCATGTCGCATAAGGAAACTAATGTTTGTCATGAAAAAACTCAGAGACTGTACGCCTTTAGACCTATTACGACAAATTTACAAGGCTTTATGCCAATCGATCATGCAATACTGCATATCGGTCTGGGGAAGCGCCGGAAAAAGCTTTTTCATTTTAGTTGAGAGAGCTCAGCGAGCACTTATTAAAGTAATTTTAAAGAAACCATTCAGATACCCGACAGACACCCTCTACGAAGATTTCAAGGTACTACGAATGCGTCAGCTCTTTGTCCTTTCTGCTACATTAAAAGCTCATAAAACCGTTTTGAATCTAAGTGAATATAAATCTGTTTTATCTAAGCGAGTTTACCGACTCCCGACTCCACCTGCTTCATCTCTTTTAGTCCGGAGAAGTCCCCGGTTTGCTCATGCAAACACCTACAATAAAGTCAACAAAATTTGTCCAATTAAAGACACTAACGTTTTTACCTGTAAGAAACTAGTCCAGAATTTGCTTTTTAAATTATCCTATGATGAAACAGAAGGCCTTATATAATATTGTGGCACAGCGCAACCAAGGCAACCTTATCCTTACATACACACACCTTACATTAGTTTTACACACTCACTCAAATTCACGCACATACCACTTATTACCCAGTATCAGCGTTTCAATTTATCTCTGTTAACCTTAAATATTGGAACGTAAAACCACTTAGTTCCATTTTTATTGTTAAACTTTCTCTCCTTGGAAATATTGTACATACACTCTCATAATTCTTAAAATTTATCATAAAATATAATCAAGTGTACCGTATGTCTGTACTCTGAGCCCCAAGACACAGGCCTTCGCCTAGTTTGGGTCTTAATGTTAACAAGTGTTCCTAATATTATTAACCAACCTTACTTTTAATTATGTACAAACAGAAATGTATCTCATCTTTTGGAAATAAAATTATTATTATTATTATTACTATAATTATTAGGAGCACCTAGATAATACAAAATAACAACATAGGTACATTCAGTTGCCATTAGGTTAGGTTTTATATGTGCCTCGGTGTCCTGGACGGCAGCCTGCGTGCTGGCCGGTGATCCGCCATGGGAGCTCCAAGCGGAAATCCTCGCCGAAGTTTACCACTTCGTGTCGGCGAGGAGATCACGTGGGGAGCCCCCAGCATGGGAGGAGGTCACACGCATGCGGCGGCAGGCCAGGGCTGCCCTGTTGCGGCGGTGGACGGAGGACCTGGCTCCACCGGTCCCTGGGCAGTGGACGGTGAAGGCGATCCGCCCGGTCCTCCAGAGGTGGGTAAAGCGGCCGTTCGGGTCGCTGACCTTCCGGTTCGCGAGATCGCAAGACGGGAGGCGACCCCAGCCTTTTTTTTTTTTTTTTTTTTGGGGGGGGAAATGCCTTCGCACTTCCCTTCCTCCACGGGGGGTGGCGGAAGGGTATGTGTGGGACTTGCACCCACTAAAACCCCCCCGTGAGCAGTCCTCCGCCGAGGTAGGGCAAGATAGGGTCACGATGGCATTCACTATCTCACTCCAACGGTAGGCCCGAACCCAACCGGGCCTCCGCCCTATGGAGGGGCAACCTAGCTCACCAAGGCCGCCCCCCAGACACGTGGGGCCGTGCAAGCTGGTGGAGAATCCCCCGACTCTCCACCAGTGACCCCACTACGAAGAAGGGAGGAGGCGGGCGAACTCGCGCCTCCTCGCACCCGTTCGTCTCCGCCGGCGCGGGTCAGCTTGGACATCGTCTTCCCTGACCCGCTCCGCGGTCTCTTTCTGCACCATTACTGATTCGCAGAAAGAGACCAAGGCGACCCCAGCCTGCCACGAGTGTGGGGCGCCTGAAGACACGGCGCTCCATACGCTGGAGGTGTGTGCCGCATGGGGCCCGCAGCGGCACACACTTTCAGCCCTCATAGGAGGGGATCTCTCTCTGCCGAGCGTTGTAAACGCCATGCTCGGAGGAGAGAGATCGTGGCAGGCGGTGGTCTCCTTCTGCGA
Organism: Plagodis pulveraria; assembly: GCA_963890685.1. Taxonomy (NCBI): domain Eukaryota; kingdom Metazoa; phylum Arthropoda; class Insecta; order Lepidoptera; family Geometridae; genus Plagodis; species Plagodis pulveraria. The sequence continues at coordinate 25,146,521 of OY982967.1, forward strand.
AGCGGTAATGGCGCAGAAGGAGGCCGCGGAGCGGGTCAGGGAGGGCGATGCCCATGCTGCCCCGCTCCGGCGCAGACGAACGGGGGTGAGGAGGCGGCAGTTCGCCCGCCTCCTCCCTTCTCCGTAGTGGGGTCACTGGTGAAGAGACAGGGGATTCTTCACCAGATTGCACGACCCCACACGTTTGGGGGGTGGCCTTGGTGAGCAAGGTCGCCCCTCCACAGGCGCAGAGGCCCGACGGAGTTTGGGCCTACCGCCGGGGCAAGATGGTGAATGCTAAAGCGACCCTATCTTGTCCCACCTCGGCGGAGGACTGCTCACGGGGGGGTTTTAGTGGGTTCAAGTCCCACACATCCCCTTCCACCACCCCCGTGGTGGATGGGCAGTGCGAAGGCATTTCCCCCCCTCAAAAAAAAAAAAAAAAAGGTTTTATATGTGCCTAACACTTGAAAGGACTTATTGTGGTCTAATTGACTCTATATACTAATGAACTTAACTGGATTTATCCCTACATATAATGTTAAGTGTCCTAAGTGCGTCAGGCCCAAGTCAGTTACAAATTGGTAATTTCCATATAAGTAAAACAGTAATTTTTCAACTTAGATCATTATTCTTCATGTACGCACACCTTATTGTGGCAATGTCAGGATATAGGTATTTAAGCACCAGATATTATGAGGGATCTCATAACAAAAATTGGACCAAGGGCCCTATTTATGAGATGCTGGGGATGGTGGCCACTTGAATTCAGCTCCACGAATGTAACTATAGCTTAATTGTATTATAGCTTATAGGGTGATAGGATAACCTTTGACCACAATATCACTTGTAAGTGATTGATGACTTGCTCAAAAATGTTGTCAGTGCATGTGTGGAACTTTAATAAAAACTATCAAGTGTGATTCAAACCTGTATTGATGATGGTTCTCTACATATATTTTTTACATATCTCCAAAAATAACCTTACAAAATCTGTATTTGTTATAACTATTGTAGAATAGAATAGAATATCGTTTATTCGCATAAAATGTAGAAACAAAGGATGGAACAGTGATTTGCAAAGTGCGCCTAGTACATTTTGCCAAACTGTGGCATGCAAACATTAATTTAATTTAAAATAATTCAAAACAACATAAACAATAATGATATTAGGATTACACATTTACACACAATTACACATTACATTTAAATTATTTCATTTCATTTTCATCATCAATATCATTTACCTAAATTTATATTATGTCATTTAATTAAATCTTTTATTGAATAAAATATATTTGTGTGAAGCCACTTTAACAGTTCTCGTTTATGGGTGAATTTCCCGGGAACAAAAATTACGTGGCATCAATGAAATCGGTTCTATAAAACATAGTTATAATAATCTAACTTTTTTTTCTGGTTAGGTGAAATAGTAATCTATGTGTAGCACTAAATATTTAATTAAATAGGATTAATAGATGCTCAAAAAAAAAAATTAAATCTAGAAATCTTTCATTGCCGTGTTTGTCCACACATCACCTTGATGAGTATTATACGTCATTGATAAAAATCTATTGGTTATTTATATTAAAACCTAGTTTTATTTGATACATGAATAGTTAAAGTATTGTTACGGAATACATTTATTCATATATATAAACAATACAACGAATGGTTAATAAAAATGCATTTGTCCTAGAACTACCTTTCATCGCCGTGTCCTAAATATATTTAAGAATATTGTTTTATCTAAGGACTTGCGTCCCCCACCCCTGTGCGCTAAACGTTGCATAATAGTGTCGCTTGGTGCTCGACGTGGAAGGACGTGTATACGTGCCTGCGTTTTCGCGCCATAAATGTAAGTATACGATTTTTATATTACTGGACATTTTTTATTTCATCGCCGTGGATAGGTCTAACTTCTATTTGAATAAGTTTGTCCTCTTGATTAAGCTTTTGAAAGAATGCCGTTTATCTTATGTTTATTTGTGACGTGTTAATTACTGTGAATTATTAATAGATTTTTTGATACTTAATGTTTTTGCCTTGATTTTCATCGCCGTGCTCTCATTGCCGTGGTTTCCGTGGCCAAAATTTGCTATGGCAATGAAAAAAAAGACACGGCGATGAAACAAAATTTCATTGCCATGCCTTTAAAAACAATTTAGTTTCATTGCCATGACCAGTTGTTTCATTTCCGTGACTTATGTTTTCATCGCCACGGCATGATTAAGAAAAATCAATCTGTACAGTTCAGTCAACCATAAAAAGATATTTCCAAGTTAACCTTACAAAATGATATACATTTGGTACTTCATCACACGATTGACACTCAAACATACGCACTAACGCGCACACACAAACATGCACACACAATCGCACACATGCACATACATACGCACACAGACTCACACGACACAATCACACGCACTCACTCACTCACATATACTACAGTGTAATTATAAACATAATAATGGATTGTTTATTTTTAGAAAGCCAAGATGCCTAAACCGAAACTATCGGAAGAGGAGAGAAAGGAAAGAAAAAGATTGGCCGAACAAAAGCGACGTGAAAAATTAAGAGGTGACCCTGTTTTACGAGAGGAGTATTTAAGGAAAGAAAGAGAAAGGTATGTAAAAAAGAAAGCTGCAGGAGTAGTTGTTCCTCGAAGTGCAATGACTTCTCAAAAGCTTCGGAGTCTTCGCAAGAAAAACTTGGTGAGTGCACTTGCTTCTTATAAAAAGAAGACAGCAATTCTTCGTAAGAACACATGTCCAAATGTTACCTCTGATGTTGAACATGCTGAAACACCAACGACGGAGCCAACTGAAACGACTTTTGGGTTATCTCAAGTAGCTTCCAATGATAACATGCCGATGACACCTCTAACAAGACGTAGCTCGCGGCTTCAATCTTTAAAACCAAACTGGAATCACAGTGACAATTTGCGGATTGGAGTAAGTAGCTCGAATTTTTTAGCTACAAGTAGTCCAAAACACACACCTCTAGGATCACCGCAACTTGTACCAAATATCAGTACTATAGATTCTACATTACGTCCTGATAGTCCAGCATCAAACTCTTCCGTTGCCACTTTAAAATTTCAACGTGATTTGCAACAAAAATTCCGTAGATACCAAAAATCTAAACACTCCCAAGTCATTGCGTTACAAAAAAAATTGGCTAAAGTTGTCCGCGAAAGGAACTTATATAAGAAACGGTTCGAAAGGCTTATTCAGAAAGGAAAAGATGGAGCTACCAATAAAAGGAAAGAAAAACAGTCAGCGATAGATTTAAATGATAAAAGCGATACAAGTAACCAGAAACAAACACGAATCCGTCAAATTGTTTTAAAATTCTATGAAGATGATGAAAATTCGAGCATGTGTCCAGGAAAGAAAGACGTAATAACAAGAAATGGAACAAAGAAACAGAAACGTTTAATGACAGATACTATAAAAAATTTACACAGAAAATACATAGAGTCTGGCTATCCACCTATTAGCTACGTAACGTTTTCTCGTTTAAAACCTTTTTGGGTGCTACAACCAAAAATAAATATGCGCAACACTTGCTTGTGTGAAAAACACGAAAACATGGATCTGCTAACTGAATCTCTAAAAAAGAATAATTTTATAAAAGAAAATTCGACAAGTGAGGTTATAAAGAGCTTGTGTTGCGACATTTATAACTTAGAATGTCTACAGAGACAGTGTACTACGTGCAAAAACAGACATCTTATATACCAAGAAATTGATAACTCGGAAAAAGTTTCATATTGGGCCTGGGAAAAACAGAAAAATTCATACATTAAAAATGGGATTGAGAAAACTGCCATCACCGTTGAAAAAGTACGACACCACGTAGAACCGTTAATACTCATAAAAAAATTTGAAACAAATCTTAAACCATTCCTTAATCATTGTGCAAACATACGTAATCAGACCGATGCAATCAAAAAAATTAAGCAAAATTTAACTAAGAATGACTGTCTTGTACATATAGATTTTAGTGAAAATTACAGTGCTAAATATAATTCTGAAATTCAGTCGGTACACTTTGGTGGTAGTAGAAAGCAGTTTACTCTACATACAGCAGTTCTTTATTTTAATATTGATGGTCACACGACAAAAACCCAATGTTTTTGTACTGTAAGTACATCTTTACGACACGATGCTGCAGCAGTATGGGCGCATCTGATTCCAATTTTGTCTGAAATAGAACAAACAGTACCTTTGGTTCAAAATCTTTACATAGTTTCGGATTCTCCTTCTGGACAATATCGCAACAAGAAAATATTTTATATAATGTCTCGACTTTCTGTCTATATTCCCTCAATTACCAAAGTAGTTTGGAATTATTGCGAATGCGGACACGGCAAAGGTGCTCCAGATGGCGTTGGTGGACTTTTAAAGAGAACTGCAGACCAATACGTTGCATTACAGAGTGACATTCCAGATCTTAATGCATTCGTGAATGCTTTGCAGTCCGCTGTTAAGGGCGTTAAAATAAAACTCGTGGAAGATTATCAGGTCACTGAAAAGGACTGGTTACTACCTGACAATTTAAAACCTTTCCCAGGCACTTTAAAAGTCCACCAAGTTGTCTGGGCTGCAGAATCAGGCAACCGTTTGACATTGCGTCGTTTATCTTGCACAAATATTGAATGTCTTAACAATGTCAAAGAATGCCCTCATGGTAATCACTTAGGATTTTATGACTTTTTGACTAAACCCCAGATACCAACTCCTCTTGCACGCTCATTAAACTGCACTACGGCTACACCAAAAACTTCCCGTAATATGCGTCCAGTCAAATTAACTGATAAACTTGCATTGGCTCGAAATCCCTCAACTTCTAAAACAAAAACTTCTCCTCAGTTTGATAGTACAATTTTAGAAAATTATGATATTATCAATTTGAACTGTAGTGGTGCTACAAGTGTACCATCGTGCTCATTCTTATGTAATGTTGACTCTGAAACTTTAAAAAAGTTGGAAAAATCTGGTACTTTGGAGGAAAACCAAACAAAAACATCAAAAAAATCAAATATAGACTTAAGTAGTGATTCTGATGAGAGCATCTTTATTAAACCTAGAAAAAAAACTACTTTCTTTACCCAAATTGATACCGACGACGAAGAGATTTTTGACATAATACCAAAAAGACGATATTTTTAATAATGACTTGTGTTCTTAGGTTAAGTGTTAAGATTATATATGTAAGGTTGATATTTTTTTATGAGTAATGTTTTTTGAAAATGCATATTACTTGCTACAGGTACAATGTACAATTTTATGAATAGTTAGACTATTTTGATTTGTGATGTGAAAAATATATCTTTGTGGTCTAAGTTAATATAGAAGTAGGTATAGATACTAAATAATAATGAGACGAGTGAACTTGAAAGGCTGATATTCCTGTTAATAGACCTATATTGTTAGTGTTAATTAGATGTAAGTTAGAAAGGATTTTTTTACTGGAAATGTTTTTATATGGTATATCTTTCTTGCTACAGGACATATCTAAGAAAGAATCATAGACAAAGGGTGTTGTTTGAGCTTGTTGAATCCATTACTGTAAGTCTGTATTACAAGATTTAATAGGGAAAAGGTAAAAAAATATAATGTTGACAATAAGGTTGTATTTGTCTAGATTTTTATATTGTTTATGCGCAAATAGTAAAATTACATTAAGTTAAGTATATATATTGTTAGCAATAGAATACTATTGCATACTTTAGAAAAGTATATCTTTTTATTTGTTAATTTCTATTTCGTATTTTTTGTGTAAAAGAACTTAATTAAATAAATGATTGTGTTGTTTTGATTCTATTAACTTTTTATTTAATTTTACTCTGATGCGAGAATATTATTGAGAAGAGGGTAAAAAAAGTATATGTGTGTGTAGTGTATGCCTTTCCCTCTCAGAGACAGGGATGTATCTATTTCAGGTAAGTATATTATATAAAAAATATCATGTGTTTTGGATTTTTTCATTACCGTGGATTGATTCTATCATTCCCGTGGCACAGTTTTTTCATTGCCGTGGACGCATGTTTCATTGCCGTGCACGCATGTTTCATCGCCGTGACACGAAATTATTAATCTTGTGTATCTCGTTAGTTTTTTAAGCTATCTGCTACATATTAAGCAAGAATACATATATTATCAAAAACTTGAGTATACACTATTTTTGCTTGTTCTAAAGTTGAAAAATAAAAAATCCACGGAAATGAAGATTTTATTGGACCTGTTGAAATTCACCCTTATATGACCTTAGATCTAATTTTCTGAAGTGTTCAGGTAGCGCATTGTACACTTTTATGCACATGCTATGACATTGTCTACGATACAACGCTGTTTTAGTAACTCTATCAATGACCAGTCTGTCTCGATTTCTAGTATTTGTGGGGTAGAATTCGAATGCCCTTGTAGAGTAATGATGATTGACTTTGGCAAATATTGCAAGTTCGTATATGTGTAGTAGTTTTTTATACAATAGTTTAGGGAAATTCCTTTGAAATATAATATGATGCACTTAATACATTGGATGTGTTAATATATTGGAGGTTTCACCTAATTTTACACCTACATATATATTATATGTAATAACAAATGTTATAAAAAGTAATACTAAACTTATAATTTACTTAGTTATACCAAGTATGACTTAACTTTCTTAATTCCGAATAAGTTGTAGTAACTGTGATCTATTATAGTACCATTTCTGATGTATCGTATCTTAAAACTATACTTATAAGTGTGGACAGGATCCAAACTCCACAAAACAAGCAAAAACCACTATCTTTATGAATAGGTACATAAATCCAATTTTATTTATTATGTTATATGTTTTATAATATTATGCCTTTTTTAATTTTAATCAATTATATTACTTTGCTCATAGCATAGTTTGCTTAGACATACTGAACTGATCATCTAAGTTAAGCAAAGTCTGCTGTGGTCATGAGTTGGATGGGTGGGTGACCGCTAATAGCATTACTACTGATCGTTTCCATGCTACGGAGGGCACTTTAAGCTGCCGGTCCAGCGGGGCGATCACGTATATTCTGTAGAAATGAGCTGCTGATTGCAACAATCAAAAATGACAGTTTTGACATCTTTTGTAGCAATGAATTCAAAAGTCTATAGACAGATTGTTTAGATCTAATATTCTTGCAGGTTTTGCTCTAAATAAAACTGTTTTAAGTAAATTTGTGAATTTATTAATATAGCACTCTGACATGGAACAATGTAAAAATCGGAAGAGAAAGAGCTAGTGTTGCCACTATATACTAGTATAAAATATAAACTATTTTTGTCTTTGACATAATCTAGGGGGGCCACAAATGCCGTATAAGTAGATTTAAAAAATACAGTGCTACCAGTTAGTTTAAACTACGAAACAAAATGACTTGAATATCAAGAAATCTCTTGACTCATTTGACTATATTATATTGATTTGACATGAAATGGCTAGTTATGAAAATTTTGTTGCGAATGCTGCCTGAAGGTTTAGCCGATTGAAAAAAAAAGGCAATGAGCAAAGGATTTCCCGACAAAAACAAGTTTACAATATAACAAATATATTACCAATATAGTAACAATTATATTACCCAAGTTATGGAACAAAACAGACAAAATTTAATGATTACTTAACAGAACTATAGTTTGCTATTCCGTTGGTAAAACTACAATTTTTGATATAGCTCTGGTATGCAGTTTACCATTTGAAGTTTGCACTTCCACTACCCTTACTTTGTTATCATTACCACAAAATGTCCTTGTGACCCTGCCTAAAGGCCAATGAAGGGGTGGGGTGTTAGGATTGATCAATAGAATAATATTACCTACCTTTAGGTTAGGTAATTCCTTACGCCACTTAGTTCTTTGGTTAAGAGTGGACAGATAGTCCTTAGACCAGACATTCCAAAAGTGTTGTCTTACTTGTTCGCAGCACCTCCAAAAGCGCAGTTTATTGGTAGGGATTTCTGTCAAATCTGGCTGAGGGATAGCTGTTAAAGGACAGCCAATCAAAAAATGACCAGGAGTCAAACATGAAAAATCAGAAGAATCTTGTGTTGTTTTTGATATTAGGGGACGTGAATTCAAAATGCTTTCTATTTCAATCATAATAGTACTAAACTGTTCATAAGTGAATATTTTGAATGTTGAAATTCTTTTTAAATGATATTTGGCTGATTTCACAGCGGCCTCCCATAAGCCACCGTGATTCGGACTGTATGTAGGAATGAAATGGAATTTAATTTCCTTTTGTAATGCGTAGTTGCCAATTGATTCCTGAAATTCTTTACTACTATGCAAATTGTACAACTGTTGCAATTGCTTGTTGGCGCCTTTAAATGTTGAGGCGTTGTCACAGTAAATATCTGAGGGGATTCCCCGGCGAGATATGAATCTTTTAAAAGCTGCTAAAAATGTATCCGTGGACATGTCAGAAACAACTTCAATATGTACGGCCTTCGAGGCGAAACAAACCAGCAAGGCAACATAACCTTTGCTGATAATGCTGTTGCGCTTTGATGACTGCTTAATCTCAAACGGGCCACAATAGTCCATACCCACCCTTTGAAAGGCCCGAGCCGGATTGACACGGTCCTTAGGCAAAGAGCCCATAAGCTGTTTAGCTGTTTCTGCCTTATGTCTACAACAGACAATGCACTTATAAATTATGCTCTTAACTTCTCGCACAGAGTTAATAATGTAATATTTTTGAGCAAGAGAACTCAGAACACATTTTAATCCACCATGCATTGTTGACAAGTGTTCTTGTCTAATAATTAGCCGTGTGATGTGGCAATGCTTTGGAAGAATAATTGGAAATTTCTTTGCATAACCCACATTGGCGTTGTGCAATCTGCCTCCAACTCGGCAAACACCCTTGTCATCAATGAATGGATATAACGAATTCAGAGGGGCCTTGAGTTCCCTTTTTTCTGATAAACATTTCAAATCATTTGCAAAGTAATAATGCTGGACTCCTCTAATTATGGTAGTCAAAGCCTCTCTGTACTCATCTACAGTTATTTTACCGGTTATAATTATGGACTTCTTACTTTTATTAATAAATCTCAAGGCATAAGCCATGACAGAAATAGTCTTAAATAGACTAGAATATTTTTCAAACAATGGATGAATAGGTCTATCTTCTAAAGTTGTAAAACATTCACTTGTATTTGAATGATGAAATACTTTCTCAATATCAGTTACATAAAAATTATAGTTTATGCACTCATGCAAATAGTCAGGTCCATGCCTCCACAAGGAGTTATTTATAATGTCTTTAGGATCAGTGCCACGAGACAAGATGTCTGCTGGGTTTAACAATCCAGGTGTGAAATACCAAGGTGCTTCATTTACAAGTTTTTTAATTTCTCGAACACGGTTTCCTATGTAAGCAGGGACCTTAACTGGGGATGTGCTAAGCCATCCAAGAACAATTTTAGAGTCACAAAAGAGATGAACATTGGTAATGTGTAATAAAATTGACACATGAGAAATAAGTTTGGCTAACAACAATGCGCCATTTAACTCTAATTTGGGTATCGTTAATTTGGAATTCATACCATTTAACCTGGACTTCGAGCATAGTAAATGAACATGAAATCTGTCATGAACTTTAGTTTTAATGTAAATGCAACAGCCATAACCTCCTGCTGACGCATCGCAATACCCCACAAGCTCAACATCATCTGCACCTGCGGTATGCACATATCGGGAAAATACTAGGTCCGGCATGTTAATAAGGTTTGTATAAAAGTTATTCCATAATTTATCTAAATCAATAGATAAAGGCGAGTCCCAGTCTAAGTTTTGTCGCCAGAGCTCCTGCATAAACATCTTGGCCTTCATAGTCACTGGGCCAGCAAGTCCCATCGGGTCAAACAATCTACTTATAGAGCTCAAAACTGATCTTTTGGTGGAGACACTGGGGGCTGCGGCGGCAGCTCTACCACTCAGCTGGAATACATCGTCGTGGGCATTGTAAGCCATGCCCAAAATCTTTACCACAGACTTGTCCCGATCCAAATCCTTGCAATTAATGCCCAACTTATCCTGAGGAATGTCTTCAATTAACTTGGAATCATTGGCTACCCATTTATGTAAATTTAAATTTGCATGGTGCATGAGAGAGATAAGCTCGTTTTTTAATTGAAGCGTTTCATGAATACTATTGCTTCCTGTTTGAATATCATCGACATAGGAATTATTTAATACTGCCAAGCTTGCTAATGGATATTCATTTTTATATCTCTTGGCCAGTTCAATAAGACATCTAGTAGCCAAAAAAGCTGAACTAGTCAAACCATATGTTAAAGTCTGCAATTGCAGGATATTCATAGCCCCATTGTAACGCCATAGTATGTTCTGCAAACATCTATGTTCAGGATGTACCATAATCATACGGTACATGTGACGAATGTCACATTGTATTATAAATTTGTATGTTCGAAATCTAATAAGAATATCAAAAAGAGAAGGCTGTACTACTGGTCCATTGCACAATAAGTCGTTAAGGCTTAGACCGTTTTTTGTTTTTGCGCTTCCATCAAAAACAACACGAAGTTTGTTTGTTTGTTTATCTGATCTAAGTACCCCATGATGGGAAAGGAAGAACAGAGGTTCATCCTTGGGATCACAACTTGTCAAATCAATTAGTTTAGCGTGTCCTAATGCAATGTATTCATCTATGAATTTTCTGTATAAATCAAAGTAGTCTGGATCCTTTGCAAATCTCCTTTCTAAATTATATAATCTTTGCAAAGCAATTGCATAAGAGTTTGATGGGTCAACTTCCTGCAATTCAACCTTAAGCGGATATTTGACCTGAAAAGTATTATTTTGTAATAAAAGAGATTCCTGAAAAATCTTTTCGCTAAGCTCGTTCTCAGGCAGAGACTCGTGATAAAAATCCGGTATCTTTTCTGCTTCCCAAAATTGACGGACACAATGATCAAGATCAGGACTGAGTACTGTATGCATAGCAATGGAAGTGTTGGAAAATGGAATACCTGTAGAAGAGATGATGTAGCCCAACTGAGTGTTCAGTAATATTGGATCTGCCGGGCCACCCTCAATCTTTCCATCCAAAATTATTTTAAAGAATATGTCGCTGGCAAGTAGCAATGATATTTCTCCTGGAATGTAAAATTCGGAATCAGCCAAAGAAACATGCTTTGGAATTATAAAGTTGCTCAAATCAACTTGCCTTTGTGGGAGCTTGGAAGTGATTTTGCTTATAACAGAACAAGTGACATTTAGTTTGTAATCATGGTTCAAAGATTCAATGAAAAGGTTTATTGCCCTTTGACTAGTTGTATTGGTACTGCCTCCAAGTGTACCAATATTTTTATGCAAGTTTATAAATGGCAACCCTAACTGGTTTGCCAGACCTGAGGTGCAAAATGAAGTCTGGCTACCACAATCTAAGAGGGCCCTAGCAACAAATTTTTTGTTGTCTGCTCCAACCACAATAACCTTTGCAGTTGGAAGCAAAACAACTTCTGAAGCAGGCTGAGCAATATGACAGGTAACATGTTTTTCGTTGAGGCTGCTACTTGCTTTTGGTCCAGGTTGACTTGGCTCTACATGATGTGATAAAGCAGTTGTTCTTAGATGGCTTGGTTCTGCATGATGTAATAGAGCATTATGTGCACTGGAATGACAAATAGAACATTTAAATTTGTACCTACACTTTTGAGTATGTGAAGATAGACAAAGTTTACACAAATTGTTTTTGGTTGCAAATTCAAGCCTTTTCTGAACTGACTGTGCATTGAATGATGGGCATTTGTATAATTTATGACCTTGAGAACACATTTTACATTTAACACTTTCATCTTTATTTTCTAAAGTGAAATTGACAGAAGATTTCAATTTATAATGTGATTTTTCACTCATAGGGGAACTGGCCTCTAAAGAAGCTGCACGTCTATCTAAAAAGCTTAAAAGCTCATCAACACTTACTACTGTTGTGGCATTCCTCTCTGAGTGAAATAATCGCACATTTAATGTGTCAATTTTTCTAAACAATATACAAGACAGTATGGCGTCCCAATGGGTAACTGGCTGCTTTAGATTGTGTAATGATGTAACATGTTGTCTTACATTGGCAACGAATTCTCTGATTTGTACAGCAGAACCACGCTGTATACACGGCAAATCAAGTAATTTGGAAACATGGCTGTTTATTAACAAAGCTGGATTGTCATACCTGTTTTTTAACAATTCTAGTGATGACACATATGACTCACCAATTATTGGTAAACTATCAATTAGTTGTAAGGGTTCTTCCTTTAAATATTTCTTCAAAAAGCAAAGCTTTTGGATATTTGAAATTCTTGTATCACTATCAACAACTGCTAGAAACATTTCCATGAAAGGTTTGTAAGTAGAGATATTCTTGCCATCAAAGATTGGAATATCCAAAGGCGGCAATTTAGCTGCATTACTTGTGTCCCTTGGAAGCTCTCCAGTTTTTTTTAAGTTTAAGCTACGTTCTAACTCGGCTAACATTTGTAAATAGCGCTCCTCCGTTTCGTCATCCTCGTCAGCTGGCTCTCCCAACAGCTGCAAGTTTAGTGCTATTTCTTTGTATTTAGTGTAATTTTCTATCAAATTTAATTTTCTAACTTCGAGATCCTCCGGCGTGTATTTCTGGAGCTCAGCTATGTATTTTTCTAAACGAGTGAAAGAGCCTTTGCACTGTCCTTTGGCTGCCATTAACCTTTTACGTTCGGCGGATTCGGCCATAGTAAGCGATCTCTCGTCGATAGCACTACTATAAATTTCCAATAAAGTGCTGTTTTAATTTCCAAATTTCTTGTCTTTTCGTCGTTTATGTGGTTGAATTGCGAATACAATTGTAAAATGAAAAATCTCAAATAAAAATGTGACACCACAGAGTGAAGCAAGGCAATCAGCCTGTTTTCGTTGTTCGTATCGATTGTTTGCTAACGAGTGATCGGCGCAAGGCGGCGCGCGCGGCGGACGGATTGACGCGCGATGCGATGCGGGCGCACAGCTTCGGCCAACCGCGCAACGAAAACCGACTTGCTGTGACGTCAATGACGCGATGAGTCGATGACCGACGAAATAAAAAATGGCGAATGCTTCACCCGGCACAAGTGATATGTATTGTCGCACTTTGTAACTACACCAATAGCTTTTCACTGGAACTTTTTAGACTGACGTTTCGGCACCATGTTTAGATCTAATATTCTTGCAGGTTTTGCTCTAAATAAAACTGTTTTAAGTAAATTTGTGAATTTATTAATATAGCACTCTGACATGGAACAATGTAAAAATCGGAAGAGAAAGAGCTAGTGTTGCCACTATATACTAGTATAAAATATAAATTATTTTTGTCTTTGACACAGATAGGTAAGACCTTCATGCGCCCAAACGTTAGTCGCCGACCAATTTTTTTCTTTTATACCTGAGACGATCACTGGCATATACTTTGATCAAATTAAAAATGTCGTACTATCCATTCTACTTAAGAGGTTGTACATTAGTCATGAGCGGGAAAAAAAAATTTACCCCTCGTAAATTTGTACTTAATTTTTTAATGTTATCCGCAGAGCATAAGTTATCGCAAAACATAAAAATATCATAGTCGCTTTACAGATATGTTTTATTACATTTGATTTTATTTTACAGGATATATCAAGCGTATGAAACGTGTTGCAGTATCCAAAGTGTAGATACCCATTGGCTATTACACACTAAAATTAAAGCGAAGTGGGGAAGATATATTTTGGGCTAATTTGTGTTAAGTTCCGTCGATACAATGTTTATCATGTTGTAGATTTGGACATGTACAGACGTAGTGTCGATCTAAACCAAGATGTTATAAATGTGGTCAACCTCACACTGGACTCACATGTCAGGTTATAGAAAATGAAACCACATGCTTATTTGGTCAGGTAATCATTTTGCTACTGACCAAAAATGTCCAGAGCATGGTCGGCAAAAAATAATTAAAACTGTGCGTGCTATACGCTTACTGTCTGTATATGGGCTTGTCCATATATGGTGGAGCGATTAAATAAAATAATATTCACAAGACACGTCCGTTTATTGCTGCTCTACATGATTGCACTCATATCCAATGTCTATAGGTAGGCACAGTACATCCCCCTTTATTTTTATTTTTTGAACATTACTACATGGGTATATAATATTGATACATAATTGAAACAAAGATAACAAAACTAAATATAACATATACGTAACTTAGCTAAACTCATTTGTTAATACATCTTATCGTCTACGATACAGAACACCTAAGATTATTATTGTCAAAACACTAGGTAGGTATACGGTTACACTCATGTTGCACTTAATAGCTTTATCAGTCACAGTATTGTCATAGTTAGTTCACACCATTACACTAAGTTTACGTTATCAATTGTTGAACGGGCAGGGAGCGGTTGTTTAAACCGGGCTCACCACCACGCATCACCACCATCGGCAGATCCTGCTGCAGCTCCCGTTATGTAGCGCCCGTAGTTGGCTTTACATTTATTCCACATAATGTAAAAAATAGCCAGTAAGATACAAAATACTACGAAAAGTAGATACATTTCATGTCGCATAATGAATGAATCCTTATTCTCTGCTGAGGCTGAGGCGCTATTACCCGCACCATTTTGTGCAATTATTATTTGCTCTTAAGTAATTTTGCTTTGAGGTTTTCCCATGATTATTAATATGTTTTACTGTGCTAACGATTACGTGTTTACAAAACGAACAACATGCTTGAGTGTTCGGCCAGATCTCGATGTTTTCGGCGCATTGTTTACGATTGGGAATGCCTCATTTGGGATGTCGCTGCATTGCTCAGTTTTGAGTCCAAAGGCTGGCTTTAATCTATCTATACTAACTACTTTCTCCGTGTTTCCTTGCAATATTTTGAAATATTTCTCTGTTCGTTCGACTACGGTGAAAGGGCCCATATATGGTTGTGTCAGCGGTTTAGTAACCTTATCGCACCGTACAAAAACATGAGTGCAGTCTTTTAAGGCGGGATGAACAAAAATTTTTTCTTGATGCGTCTCCTTTTTTGGGACGGACGCTAAATCGGCGATGGTCTTTCGCAGCTTACTGACAAACATTTCACTATCGGAGCTTTCATGCTTTATCGGCTCAAAAAAATCTCCTGGTAATCTTAATGCTTCTCCGTAAACCATCTCCGCTGCACATATCTGCGTGTCATCCCTCAAACATGCCCGTAGTCCCAATAAAACAGATGGTAACTCTGATACCCAGTGTGTTGTATTCCCTCTGCACATAAGAGAACTTTTCATATATCTGTGCCAATTTTCTATTTTTCCATTTGCTTGTGGATGGTAAGCGCACGTTCGTAGTTTTCTAATACCCATTCTTTTTGATAATTGGGCGAACAAATTGGATTCAAATTGACGTCCTTGGTCTGTGGTTATCTGTAAAGGACAACCAAACCTTGATATCCACCCTGTGTAAACTATGTCTGCTACAGTTTCGGCAGTGATGTCCTTCACAGGATAGGCTTCAGGCCATCCTGTTTTTCTATCTATCATCGTTACTATATAGCGGTAACCATCACAGTAGCTCAAGGGACCGACTATGTCCATATTCAGGAATTCGAATCGGTCACTTTGCACGAATTGGCCATGTGGTGATATAGTATGTCTATGTATCTTTGATTTTTGGCAATTCATACATGACTTTGTCCAGTTAGTAACGTCTTTATTCATTCCATACCAAAAATAGCGATCTTGCATCATTCTTCGTGTTGTTCGCGTACCTGGATGGCTGATCTCATGAACCGCGTTGAAAGCTGATACACGAAATTCCTTAGGCAAATAAGGTCGCGCCTTATTCAATGATACCTCACAGTATATCGGCTTGTTGCTATATGGCATGTTTATCTTTTGAAACTTTAATGTGTTAGATTGCATTAGGTGTTTTAATTCTGTATCTTCGTTTTGTGCCTTGGCCAAATTTTCGTAATTGATAGGTGATGGAGTTTCTATGGTAGCTATTCTTGATAATGTGTCTGCAACCGCATTTTCAGGTCCACTTATGTACTTTATGGACGTACAAAACTGCATTATAAAGTCAAGATGACGTATTCGCCTAGGCGTATCATTTTTGCTTACTGTGTTTCTCTCTAAAGAATAAACTATAGGCTTATGATCGGTATATACAGTAAATGGCCTGCCTTCTATTAGAGGTCGAAAGTGTTTGATAGCCATATATATTGCGAGTAATTCTCTATCGTAAGTACTGTATCGCTGTTGAGCCTCACTTACTTTGTTGGAAAAAAAACCCAATGGCTTCCAGGTGTCACCTTCTTTCTGTTGCAGTACGGCACCTGCGCATGTGTTTGAACAGTCCGTCATGAGTGCAATCTCTGCTTCTGATGCTGGATAAGACAATGTAATAGCGCTTTGTATGCTTTCCTTACATTGTTCAAACGCCTGTATAGCTTCATCGGTCCATGGTATTAAGCTCTTATCTTTTTTCTTAGCGTTATGTAGATATACGTTTAACTTTGCGTGATTTTCGGCTGCTTTTGGTAGATGCCGTCGGTAGAAATTTACCATGCCGAGAAATCGACGTAGCTCGTCGACGGTTTTCGGCCTTGGAAATTCCGATATGACCTTAATCTGTTCGTCTAGCGGTCTTATTCCTTCTCTTGATACGCGAAACCCTAGAAAATTCAGTTCTGTTTTTCCGAAATCGCACTTCGCCATATTAATTGTGATACCATATTTGTCGAGTCGACTGAGTACTTCTCGTACATGTTGCTTATGCATAGTTTCGGATTCCGAGGCAATTATTACGTCATCAATATAAATAAAGATATAGTCTAGGTCTCGTAAAACTTCGTTATTAAGGAATCTTTGGAATGTCTGCGCCGCATTTTTTAATCCAAAACAAAGTTTTTGGAATTCAAAGAGACCGAAAGGGGTACAAATTGCAGATTTGGGTATATCCGGTTCAAAAATTGCTATATTATGGTAGGCACGCTGCATGTCGATTCGTGTGAAAATACTTTTTCCGTGTAATAAGTACGTACAATCTTGTATGCGCGGTATCGGGTATCTATCAGGCTTCGTAATCGCATTGAGTTGCCGATAGTCACCGCAAGGTCTGAGCTCTCCATTCTTCTTAGTAACTACATGAAGAGGGCTTGACCATTGGCTTTTAGATGGCCTACATATGCCCATCTCTTGCATGCGTTGAAATTCCGCCTTCACTTTGTTGTACTTGTCCGGTGGTAGAGGTCTAGGGCGCGCGTAAACAGCTGAGCCCGTAGTCTCTATGTGATGGACTACAGAATGTGGTGGAGTGTCCTTAAAACACATTGGTTTCGTCACATTTGGAAACTCTAATAGAATGTCACTGTATGCATTTTTGCAGTCTATTGTCCTCACTGACGGTTGTTCTTGCACAGAAACAGATGCGATTGTTTGTAAACTGGTAAGCGAATCGATAAGTCTTTTTTTACTAACGTCCACAAGCAACTTATAATGGCTTAAGAAGTCAGCACCGAGGATAGGTTGCTTGACTGCAGCCAACACAAACGACCATCGAAAAGGCCGACGTAATTTAAAGTCTAAGATTAAAGTTTTTACACCATAAGTCTTTATTTCGGTACCGTTTGCTGCGTAGAGTTTATATTCATCACACTTATCACTATATAGTCTTTGTTTTGGCACTGGAAGTATCGAAATATTGGCACCGGAATCAACCAAAAAACTTAATCCACTATTATTGTCTGTAACACAAAGTCGGGGAACAGGAGTAATAGTGCATATCTCCGCCTGCAATAGCACTTCAGTTAGTTTTCCTTATTTTCAGGTTTTTTCCACGCACACGGCTCTATACATTTTCTTGCTCTATGCCGGTATCTAAAATGATAAGAACAAAGCCAGTCCGGGCTGTTCGGCGTGCGCCGGATCATGTTACGACCGCGAGATGCAGAGCGCGATCGGTTCCTGTAGCGATAGTTATTTCTGTTATAATTTCTCTCTTTTCCCATTTCTTGGATTTTAAAACTAAGTTTTGCAATTTCAGCCAAAATAAATGATGTGTCGCTGCTGGTACTCGGGGTGGCTTGAACTTCCGATAGCTGTAGGGGACGAGCGGTTTCCATAACTTTGTCGCGTGATGAGTGCTGGGCTTGCTGTTGCGAGAACATCTTAAAAGCCTCCGTTGTCTGGACTGCAATAAGATGATTCAATATGTGTCCGATGTAGAGTCGGGGTCACCACTGTGCGTGCTATACGCTTACTGTCTGTATATGGGCTTGTCCATATATGGTGGAGCGATTAAATAAAATAATATTCACAAGACACGTCCGTTTATTGCTGCTCTACATGATTGCACTCATATCCAATGTCTATAGGTAGGCACAAAACCATTGCAGCAGAGGAAATATTAGTTACAGCGAAGCAGCTCTAAGAGTTTCCACTATCAAACGTCGCCTTTATACTATATACTGATATGGTCAAATCCTCCCCCGTCCCGTTTCTCTCCCTGATAATTATTCTGTTCATCGTCCTTCTTCGTACAAAAAAACTGTTTTCACTTCACGTCGTCCAACTCCAACCGCAGGAAAATCCTACGACAAAATGCTCATCGCGAACTGTCTGGCAATCCACCTTCCTCACTTCCGAATGGATACGCCCTTGAAACCATGTGCACCCCAAATCATAATTTGTTAGAACTGTTATCATTCACCTTACTTAACATGTTATCGAAATTTGAAGACATCATTACCGTACAATATCAGAAAGATTTAAAAAAAAGTTCCTTCAATGGAATGTGAGGAATGTACGCCAAAAACATGAATTAATATATTTTTTTAATACTTATAAACCCGTTGTCGCGGCCATCTCTGAGACATTTCTCCGGTCTGGTTCTATTCAGACTTCCAGGCTAGGCTTGTTTCAGAGATGATCGCAATGACGGGTGGGCAGGATGTGCCCTTCTTATTAAAAAACATTAAAATATTCAATTCTTTCCCTTTCTGCTCATAGTGGCAATTTTGTTGCTGTAAGAGCTTAAAATATTTATTTTATTTCTTTATATATACCCCCATGCTAATGCTTCTATAATTTCAGAATTATTGCCATTATTTTCTGCTATTCCTCCTCCTATCAATATTATTTTTTGAAAATTTAATTAAAAATATATTAGAATGGTTACTACAACAGCGGTATATACTTTCTAAATCTCAAATTGGATTTAGGAAATGATTGGATACTATTCATAGTCTTGGTATTTTTACAACTGATATTCTTCTTGCATTATCAAGAAATGAACATTTAATTGGTGTCTTTTTAGATATCACGGGAGCCTATGATAATTTTGTTCTCCCTCTTCTCAGACATAAATGCATCTTAGCATCAGGTGAGATAGTGGTCAAAGTCTAGCTTGCCTATCAATGTATGTAATGTATGTGAAAAAAAGCTGAGCTATGTTCTGATCAAGTGATTTATCTTGTAGAAAATGATATACTTATGGCCTATTTACCACATTGACCACTTTTTATGGTTTTGTGCTAGAACCGTGCACGGGACTGCATTACTAAGCTTCGGTTGTCTGTCTGTCAAACATATAAAAGGAAATATTTGGAACTATTATTACAGTTTCAAAGATTTTCTTATATAGGTTGGACATATCAGGGGACAGTGGAGTAGCCAGTTGAAATTTGCATACAATATGTGTTAAACAACATTATCTCAAGCCGAAATACGTCCACAATTTCTTCTACATTGACTGCCCACCTGCTGGCATTTTACCACTCGTCGCATTTTACGACTCCTACAGGAAGGTATGGGGGATACAGTTAGCCGTCGGCACCACAAGGGTCAATAATCCTCATACAAACTTGCATTTCGACTTATCCGTAGAACAGAGTTCGATGTGATCATAGAGCAAAATCGATTTAAATGTCTAGACGAGATGAGGACGACGAATTATACAAATGTACGTTTTTACAATTTTCGTATCCTTTTTAGTTTCGGAAATATAGGATCGAATAACGTTCAATCTGACATTAGCTCCGCGTAAAAACGCACGAAGTGATCAAGCGACGGCGTGCAGGGAGTGGGGGGGGGGTGGGGGGGGGCACCGTCTGATCGTCACTCCGCGCGCTGTTTGTTGGAAGTTGGGCGTTTTTGTGCCGTGCGCCTAGACTTTTTTCTGTCCGATGTAAATATTAATTTATAAAGTTTTGCATGAAAGCAATAGTTTTATAGAGATGTCACGGTCTCGTAAAATTTTAGATATGCTGAAAGAAGATGCAGAACTGCCTGAGATTAGTTCATCATTTGCAAATGTTTTTGTTGTTATAATATATACTATTACAAACAGGTTTGCACAGGCATTCTGAACGGACCAGTGTCTTCAAGCAGCACTCGTTCACGCGTTGACTCGCGTGCCAGCTATCTCCTCAACCATTTGTGAGGGAAGAGGGCGACCCGACACACGATGCCGCCGCTTGCCTCCACTTTATCGTGCACATGACCGTTCCGAATGCCCGCGCCAATCCGCTTGCCAAAAGGGGAGAAAACTATAACTAAACATATAATTTTTACGCATACAATAAAATATTAACTAGCGATTTCAGCACTTTAGAAAGCGTTTTAAATTCAGTAATAGTAATTAAGAAGCTGGCAAGCGATATGTGTAAATTGATTGCTCAAACTTTGTAATAATGAGGATTAAAGGTCAGTCAAGTACCATTATCCATTTTCTTTGATCAATTTAATTTGATGTATAAATTAAGATGTCACGGTAGTGGTTCAAAAATGTTTGTCAGTTTTAAAATTAGGTTCTCACTCTGTACAGTAGTCTAAATGTATAGTATTTTCGACTACTAGGTACTTAAAGCTTTTTTAAGAGTTGTATACGAATAAATATGTAAAGAAATGTAAGTCAAGGTCAAAAACGGCAGAAGGGAAATCTTACAGCGGTGGACATGGTTTAAAAGTGTACCGTGAGGCGCATCAACATTACCTCGACGTTACCAATCAGATGCTTTCCTTTCCAAGCACCAAATCAATTAACCAATACAATTGAATTGAAAGATTGTGCGTGTTTTGTAAATTGTGAACTTGATGAGTCCGAAATCAAAGCGGTAAAGAGTTACAATTCTTTACATATTTATTCGTAGTTTAAAAAGGATCTATTCTAACAAAATGAGTTTAAGACTTTTGGTAAACTCATTTCTTAATTTAATTTATAATATTGTGGATTGACATTGAATAAAGATTAATGGATTTAAAATTACAAGTTTGACCCTGCAACAAAGGGCAAACTTGATTATGTTCAGGATAGTGTTGCGATACACATGGCCCGGGCTGCTGCATGGTTTAACATGTTTTTTTTAACATTGATACCTTATCTAATCACATTTATCATCGACCTTGTAATATACATATATGTGTGCATACAGCTATAAACCTGAATGTGGTAACCATTTACAAATTGCGTTTGAACTTAGCTTCGTTTATTAGTAACAACGCAGCCTACAAAACTTTTTATAATAAAACGATCCTAGGGAGTTTTCGTTCAACTTTAGTTTTATAATATATTATTTACACTGATTAGTTATTTATATGTATTCGCATTATAAAAATGCTGTTTTTTACAGGCGTTGGAAATGGAGCCAACTCCTGGGCCATCTGATTCCAAGAAACGGAAGAGGATTCCAGAACCTGTTTCGTTCCTTAAATCACCCATGAAGAAAAGGCCAAAACCACATGCCGATATGAGCTCAAATGAAAAAACAATTGCCATCAATGTTTACAAACATATTGAAAGCTCAATTTCTACAAACCCCTACAAAGCGGATATTTTAAAAACATCTGCTAATACCATGGATACGTCTGAAAAAACAGTGTCAAGAATACTGAAAGAGTATAAGACAACTGGAAAAGTGTCCACTCCTGATAGAGCAAAACCGAAACATGAAGTTGTAGGAAATTAAGATGAGTTCACTTTATCAGCCATAAAAAGAAAAAGTCCACGAGTTTTACTTTGATACTAAATTACCTACGGTTAACAAAATATTAAGGACCGTAAACGCTGACCAAGATCTCCCATCGTTTGCTCGGTCAACAATGCATAAAATAATGAAAAATTTAAATGAAAATATTCAAAGCGCTCCAGAAGAAGTATTGTTATTGACAGACCGGATTTGATGGTGTGGAGAAAACAATATTTACTAAAAATAAAAGATTATAGAAAAGAAAATCGAAACATTTACTACACCGACGAGACGTGGTTAAATGAGGGACACACATTAAATTACGTGTGGGTCGACGAAGATATAGAAAGTAGCCGGCAAGCATTTTTAAATGGCTTGTCAACAGGTCTCAAAAATCCTCAAAAAGGCAAACGCCTCATAATCACGCACATTGGTAGCGCAGATGGTTTTCTCGAAGGCGGGGAGTGGATTTTCGAAGGGAAAAAAAACAGATTTTGAAGGTGACTACCATGGTGAAATGGATGCACACAATTTTGAAAATTGGTATAATTTTTTTTTAAAAACGTTGAACCGGGTTCAGTCCTAGTATTGGACAATGCACCATACCACTCAAGATTAGTGGAACGCCAAATATGAATCGGCGGAAGGCAGATATACAAACGTGGCTGCAAGAAAGAACATTGGTTATAATGAATTAGAAATAAAATCTTAACTTCTGAACAAATTTAATAAAGATCACTACAAAACTAAAGTAGTTGACAAAATGGCAGCCACTAAAAACGTGATTATTTTACGCCTTCCGCCCTACCATTGCGAATTAAACCCAATAGAACTTATATGGGCACAGCTAAAATCATACGTGAGAAGAAATAATCGAACATTTAAGATGGCAGAAGTAAAAGAGTTGGTAAACGAAGGACTGAGACAAATTGGTGCGGCGTCATGGACAAAATGCGTTGAGCATATAATAAAAGTAGAGGAGCGAATGAAAGAATTAGACGGATTGATGGACTTGAATACTTTCTTTACAGAAAAAGTAAAGGCAAATGTTGTGGATGATGTTCGGTCAGGTGACTTGAGTGAGCGTTCACCGAGGAAGCCTCCTTGTTTATACCGGGCGGTTAAGCGAAAGGTTCATAACGGTGACCTTAGAGGAGCAGAACGGCTATTCACTGCGGATTGTTCTTTTGCACCATCTAATAAACACACGGTGACTGTGAAATGCACCCCTCACCCTCCTTTCCTGCCCAGATTCCCTGTGCCCCAGACAGCTCAATATCATGTCCTACGGTGAAACCTGAGGATGTTGCCATAAATTCTTCACCGAGGATCCGCGTCGGGCCTCGATGTGTTGCGACCGGAGCACCTCAGGGAACTTATCTCTCCATTAACTGGGGACAATGGGCCTAGGTTACTTACTGGCAATCTCTGACAGCTTTGTGTAATTTCCTTTTGGCGGGTCACTTGAACTCCGCGGTCTGTCCGTATTTGTACTTTGTGTACGGAGGCACCTTATGCGCTATACAAAAAAATGGATGGTGGGATTCGCCCGATAGCTGTAGGTAATACGATTCGCCGTCTAGTTGCAAAACTTTGCTGCCATGTCGTAAAGGACAACATGGATACCTACTTGCAACCCCACCAAGTAGACACTGGAACTCCTCTGGGTTGTGAGGCAGCCCCTCGTTTGTACCTCTTCCGTGACCGCAGCGATGACATCTTGTTGAAAGTGGATATTCGAAACGCTTCAACAGTGTAAATCGAAGTGCTATGATGGCAGAAGTTCGAGAAATGATTCCTCCTGTTTTCCCTTTCTTGAACCAATGTTATTCATCACCCAGTAACCTATCTTAAATGGGGAGTTAATATTGTCGCAGATGGGGGTGCAACACGGCGATCCTTTACGGCCGCTTATATTGAGCTTGGCCATTCATAGGTTCTCTGGAGGCTCGTTTGAACCTATGGTATCTTGATGATGGCACAATAGCCCCAGGTCGTATTGGAGAGAGATGTGAAAACTTTGTTTCCGGCTCTTAAAGCACTTGGATTAGAGATTAACCCTGCCAAATGTGAACTCTTCTCTGGCAGTTCAGTAACACCGGATTTAGAAGCCAAATTCTCGCTTCTCGTAAAAATTGCTGATTCCTGGACTTAAGTTTATAGACCGGGAAACCTTATCTTTTCTTGGAGCCCTTTTATTTGCTGAGGGCGTCCCTTAAAGCCGTGACGGCCAAGTTTCATAAACTGGCCTCGCTTGCACAGCATTTCAAGTTCCTCCCAGAACATGTTTCGCTCACACTCCTTAGAGCATGTTTTGCGATGCCTAAGCTCACTTTTTTATAAGAACGGCTCCTACTTAGATATTATCTGGGGTAGTGCAGCGATTTGATGACACCCTGAAAGTGATCATAGAAGAGACGCTAAGTGTCAGACTAGATAATTCGCAGTGAAGCCAGGCCAGACTGCCTATTCGTTGTGCGTTATTCGGGTGTGCGTCGTCTGCTTGAGTCTGGTCCCTCCGGTTTTCTTGCTCCCACGTGTGGAGTCACGGAGCTTGTCACTCAAGTCTTACCAAATAATGGTGATAGGATCTATGTTCCATACAAGTCAGAGGCGTTCAGCATGTGGTCGGCCGGTTGACAAAGCGAGAATGCACCAACAAAGCCAGGGAGGCAAAGGGGTTGGGACGACATTGTGTGGAAGGAAGTCTCACGCAACTTCTCGAAGTTAGATCGGGAGCCTCACAAGCCCGTCTCACAGACAGCACAGCCAAGTCTGAGTACCGTAGATACCCGCATAGAGTCGTTGTCCAGACCAGAAGCGTGCCCATTTGTGGAGAAGGGTAGGCATGTAACCAGGCTCCCGATCTGGCACAAGCACATGGTCTGCTTAATGTTCTCAAAGTGCGGGTCTACGACCTCGGCACCACGCTCTAAACGAGATAGTTTCGGTTTCGGCCGAAGTGCCGTCAGTGTTGGAGCCCCCTGGTTTGTCCCGGTTAGATGGTAAGCGCCCAGACGGGTTTACACTGCTACTACGGCAGAGAGGTCGGTGTATTGTTTTGGATGCCACGTGTGTGTGCAGTTTCGCCGCTTGCCACCTCCATGGATTCCAACATTGTGCAGGTTCTGGAGAGAGGCTGCCTCCACACAAACGATGCCGGAATGCCGCTGGGTTGTTTAGTGAGTATACCGGTCTTCTACCGGGGAGTCCCACATACCCCCTCCATCCACCGATAGGGGGGCATGCGTAATGCATTATTCCCAGCGCCAAAAAAAATGGTGTGCCGGGGCCAAAACATTAATTATAGACATTGTCCAATGTCGTCTGGGGGAGAAAGGAAGGGACCCTCGCGCTGGTTGCTTTTTGACCCAGTAAATTTCCGTTCGTATCAAGCGCCGTATATCTGCAGCCATAATGGGCACGTTTAGGCAGGAGGGTGCATTGTGCGGGGGAATTTATGACAAATAATTTAATAATTATGTTACGGTTTTTTTTTCAAGGTCTTGAACGTTCTCCGCTTTTAATCCTGGCATCCCTAGGCGCAGATTAATAAGGCATATTTTTATCTGAAAGTTTATCGGTAAGTGGCATGATCTGTGTTTTTTGCCCCTTCCTCGACGAATGTTCGAGAAACTGTCGCCGCCCCGTAAATACGGCGGAAGAGCAGTTTTGGACTCTTTTTCGCCCAGCAACCCATGTAAGACGCTGCCTGCTGCGAGGTAAGTCTTGATTCCCGTGGCGTGCCCTAGCGGCTCTGGAGTTTGGCAATTGACAAACTAATTTCGATATTTTCAGGGCGGGACCGTCACCAGGACAGCGTTCCACTAGGATTCTGGACGATACATACCAGCTGAAATAAAGTCCTAGGAGGCGACTTTCCAAGTGTGAGACGTGAAGCCACCAGAACGCTACAAGCGCCTTTCAACCTCCCAAAAGGTTAGTAAAGTGATTGAATATTTTTGGTGCAGTGTTTTCGTGCGAAGTTATAGGTTACAACGCCGAGCTAAATTCCAGTGTTTCGTCTCGTGAATTTATCTAGTGAGGTTCTCCGAGTTGTGGACCGCGTGGTCCCTAGGCCCGCGCCGTCGCTGAACCCGAATGTGCAAGCTTTCTCAAGTGACCGCGTGCCGAGTGTATGGATATTGGCCCTGTCGTTGCGAGCGAAATTCCGTGTTTTCCTGTGGATTGAGGCTGGCTGCGCCCGCATGCATCTTCACCACGTGGGCTAGCCACCCACGCCAAATCGACCGGTCCCTCTTTTGCGATATTGATGTCAACGCTTTATATATGCCCTTCACAGGCAGGTACGATTTTCACATGCGCACCCTTGCGTTTTCCAGGAGGTTCCTGGTTAGGAGGGGAAAACTTCACGGTTAGGGGTTGAAGAATAACCACCTACCATAGCCCCCCAGCTCAGGCAGACAGCCCGAGCGAACGGTTTGAGCTGTCAGCGCTCTGCTTTGCGTCCCTGATGCAGTAGGGCTGCTGACCAATGCAGTAATTTCACCCCAAGGCTGTATACCGTCGCACCGATCCGGTATTTATATATTTTCCCGGTTTTAGATAGCCGGGTGGCGCCCTTTTCTTTACTTATAATAACGGAATTCATCTTTCACCTTATGCGACTCACGATTTTTCCCCTGAGATAACTAATTTTCTTGAGCAAGCTGGTTTATTACTATAATTCAATCTAAATATTAAATCATTTTAATCTAGGACACTAATTGAATGTGGATCTACGTTGCTGGCACACAGAAATTATAATTGAGGCAATTTTATGTAATAATTAGTTCTGTGCTGCTCGCTCGCTCTGGGCATATTTTGGAAATGTTTTAAATTTTAATATACCTCCTATTCC
This sequence comes from Plagodis pulveraria, assembly GCA_963890685.1. NCBI lineage: Eukaryota > Metazoa > Arthropoda > Insecta > Lepidoptera > Geometridae > Plagodis > Plagodis pulveraria. The sequence goes on from OY982967.1 coordinate 25,173,375, forward strand.
TGGTGCTAGCGAGCAACTCCTATTGTTATGAAATGTGTTCTGGACTAATATAGCCTATTTTTTTCAATAACAATTGTGTGTATGTTTGGAAAATAATTTTTGAAATGAACTTATTGAACGCTCCATACCTACTGTTTTTATTTGTGTTTTAAAGCCTCTTCCTTTAGATTGGTAGTGTTAGGTTAGGTGTGTGGAAGCTTCTCTTCCCCACCTGGAGAGTTGCCACTTTTCTGTTTTTTTTTAATTTAAATATTTATTACCCAAATTTTATCATCAACGAACTATTAATGTAACAATTATATTTGACCGAATGTTTTATACATATGTAATTAATTTGAAGTGAATGAATCAATTATAATTATATATTATTTAAATGTTCACAGATAACAGTTTCAATCAGCTCTAACATTAGTCACTCAACGAGACCCCTTCATTAAACCTGGACATTTCTACTACCAGTAGTCAGCTAATGGGCAACCTATGTCATTTACATTCCTATGTAACACAAAAGGTGTTAGAAGTAGGTAAATAATGCACAATCAAAATGCATACGTGAAGTTTGAATGAAGTACGCATATATTAAGATATATTAGAATTTATTTAATTTACTTTTAGGGTAGACCTCATATCATACCTCAAAAAAGTAACACTTGACCATTGAGTATGTTATATGTTTCTATATCTCCTCGTTTGCTTCGCTGTTTAAGTGTGGTAAGGTTGAGTTCAAGTAGTAGGTGCTCTTCGTATGGCTTGTTTCTTAGAGTTTTTTTTTTTTTTTATGCCTGATAGGTTAGCCTTTGACCACTATCTCACCTGATGGTAAGTGATGATGTGGTCGAAGATGTTGTTCAGGCTAACCTAGATGTACTGGCTCTCAAGGACAGCTGCCGGAACACACCGTTAGGTGCTTGGCGACAGATTTTCTACTTGAGGGTGGTAGCTAGCCAGGCGGGCATTCGCAAAATGCCCTACCACCATGCTATAACGACTGCCATCCTAAGACAACAACCGGGACCGACGGCTTAACGTGCCCTCCGAAGCACGGAAACGCTCAGTAGTAATGTCACTAGCGGTCACCCATCCAACTCATGACCGCGCGCGACGTTGCTTAACTTTGCTGATCGGTTGAGAACAGCTAAGTAAACTTCGCTATCAGCGCTTCGAAGAAGTTACAACTATTTACGTAGCTCTGTAGTTCTCTATGAGGTCTGTCTTTTTTAAAATAAGAGATATACTCAAATAATTCAAACTGAAAATTCTTAGAAAAACAAAAACTGATTAAACTAGCAAGTTATAGTTTTATAATATCTTCAAAAATTAATAGCCATTCACGTCAATAGATCGCTACATCCGATGGAACCACTGAGAAAAGCACTTCGCCCACTCGTCCTTAGGGGTCTCTTCGACGACCTTTTGAAACGCACCACAGCTTCCTCGGCGTCCATAAAACGTTTTCCTCGAAGTTTCATAATATGTATTCTATCTATATAATTAGATAAAATGTGTGGTAAATGCTGTATGTACGTTTTTACGTTTTGAAAAAAAGTACATAAAACGGAACTACTAGTTGACACAGTTCCAAATAGCCCTCGTCAGTCATATCTTAAACCATGGGATAGTGATGACTCACTGGCATTGACTATGGACATGACTATGTCATTGTAGGTACAAATCACTGTTATTTCAGGTAAACCACTCGAGGATTATAGGAGGCCGTGAGTTTTCTTTGAATGTGTTCCGGATCCTCAAATTCATGTTTAATGATGAACCAGCATAGCAGATAAATATATATCTTTTACGGGGAACGATCGGGTCTACAAAGACACTATTTTGTCAACTTCGCTAAAAAATGCCATTGAGGATAAGTTAAATATTTGAAGTGGTGACCTTATCGTCCTTAAGTTCACTTTTAAATAAGGTAGGTGAGCTGTGGCACCTGTGGGCTTCACTTTGATGATACTCCGCACTTAAGAGTGAACTTAAATACGAACTGAGGACAATACTTCAAGTGCGCACCCAAGAGCGATCTCAGATTAAAGTACAATTTAATAATGCAGGCCTAAAGACGTCCGTGTTAGACGTCTTGATGCTCTTGATATGCTTTGATCTCTCATGCATACAGAGAAAAAAGTTCTCATGACAACCCAACATCGACTACAACAGATGCGATTCTAGTCCATTGAAATGTTACATTTTGTAGGCCTTACCTTGCGTTTTTTAGAGGACGCAATTTAATTTTTTTAATGTGTAGGGGGTCGCCACCCTTGTCCCACAGCCGCCATCTTGAAAATAGGGGTTGAAACGGTTTTTACGATATATCTCTTAAACTATATATCTGATAAAAAAAAATTGTTAACATTTTTTGTTGCAAATTAAATTCTCTATAACTTTGGTCTAGTAACTTTTTGTCGTAGAGATAAAAAAGTTATAAGTGAAAATGTTCAGAAATTCGAGAAAAAAAAATATATATTTTTCGAAATAACTTTTTTTTTAAATTTTTACGAAAAAATGATATCAGACCATTTTTGTAGATCGTTTTTTAAGGAACAACTTTTATGGGCAACATTTTTTTCATTAAGTCAATAGCTAAGGTTTTACAGCGCTCCGAAGTGAGTACTATTTTTCAATCCTCTTAGCCATACATATATTATACGTGGGTACTAATAATGAGTCATCAGTTTTTTTTTTATTATTTGGTTACTATAATTCTTTTATTTAGTAATTTTGCAATATTTTTAACAATTAATTATTGACTCTTTTCCACTCCATTACAGAATTTTACAATTATTGATTTTTAAAATAATTTTAAATAACGGCCGTTACCGAGAATGCTGTCCAGGTAGAAAATACCCATGCGACCATTAGGGAACAAAAGAACAGCTGCCTGCTATCAGTATTATTATTATTTCTAACCTCTAACTGTACGAATAGCTGAGAATATTGTGTTGAAGTTGTCGTCGAATTGCATAACAGGCTTCCGCCAAATATCGAAATTTTAACAAAAATGAATCTATTGTCTCTGAGCGAAATTTTGAAGACAAAAACTAATGACAGTGATGTTATAGACTTGGCTAGAGAATTAGGAATTACGAGTGTTCCAGCAATAGAAAAAATTTCTCAACAATGGAATAATATTAACTTTGTTAAATGGAATAACATTCAAAATACAATCGATTTTTGGGTTGAAGTTCACACATACAAAGATGCCGGAAACCACAATCCATTCCACGAACTATGCAGTCTTGCATTTACAGTTTTATCTTTGCCGCATTCAAATGCAGAAATCGAAAGAATTTTCAGCGCGATGAATTTAGTTAAATCAAAGCTACGTAATCGAATGGTGCTGGCAACCTTAAATTCGATTTTGATGATCAGATGTGTACTAAAATGTATGAATAAGACATGTGTCAGTTACGTGCTACCATCAGATGTTTTAAGGCAGATTGGAACAAATAAAGCGTACTCATTTAAAAATGAGCCACAACCATCTATTTCAAGCCTCGTAAGTTTGAGCGATTCAATACCCTTCCGAATAATCAATGATTCAGAAGTCGATACTGACGAAGATTAATAGAATGAAACGTATTCATTTAGAATAAGATACTAATTATAGTTAATGTATATTATATCACTGTGTATGTTGAATTGTTTAAGTAATAATTAATATTAACGAATAAAGAGAGATTAAAATTAGAGATCTAGGTACTTAGTATGCATTTTTATTTTGCCCTTCATTAATTGGTGGTGGTGAATGAAGGTTAAAAAGGTGAATCTACCGAATGTTGGTAGCCTTTTTAACCCAAGAAAGTAATTAATTGATAAAAAATCTAGCGAGTTCTAGCGACTTTTTTAATTTTACTCATTTAGCGATATCTAGCGACTTTACACCAGCGTGAGAGCGACATTTACTGTTGTTGAGTTGGCAACACTGGTTGTCGTTCAACTTATATTTTTTAGTTGTGCTACATATTTCTCTACGTGCGGGTGGGTGTATTTTATTCTGTTTTTAATTGTGAAGACGATTTTGAATGATTTTAGAACGATTTTAACTTCAGTGAGAACTATTCTTTTTTTATTAGCATTTAGACTTTTAAGCGTGCTTTTTCTATTATTCCATAATGAGTGATTGTTTTATTTGTAAAAAACCTTAAGGTGAAAATAAAATAAGAACTGTGAAGGCAAAAGGTGTAAAAACTTTACTAGGCCGAGCTGTAGCAAAAAATGATGAGATTAATGAAAAATTTTTACGAACTGTTTCGGAAGTTACTGTACATATTGCGTGTTATTGTTATTACGTGGACAATCGAACCGATAATGTTGTTCGTCGTCGCAGCAGCAGCTACAGTAGTTTATCTTCAGTTTCAAAAGCTCCAGAGCCAGACTTTGATTTTGTGAACAATTGCTTCATCTGTGCCAAAGCGGTTCAGGATCCTTATAATTCGCGTACAAACCGACAATAGCGGGTTTGTATTGTACGTAATGAAAGTACAAAAGAAAGTATTATGGAGCTTATAAACAGACATTCCGATGACGTTGCAATGGACATTGCTAATCGCATAGCAAATATTTCCAGCTTAGTGGAAGTTGGAGCAAAGTATATCAACAACTGCAGCAAGCAATTGTATTCTAGAAAATGGTTGGTCACAAATAAAAAGGATGAACGAAAAAATAATATTGACGCAGCAATGGCGGATGTTTTTGCTTACTTGCATGATAATAGTGAAGAGTGCCAATTCTTCAAGACGGATTTTTTTGGTCGTCGGCTTAACAGGAAAATTAGGCGGAATTGTCACTAGATATATTTTTGTATTTTTTAAGTGTTTTATTAAAATATTTATTTGATGTTTTCATAAAATATTTGTTATTATTAAAAATTGGACCGTTGGAAGACGTACCTATCAAGAAATGGTTAGGTGTTAAGTCTTCAGGATAGTTAGGATCACAAGAAACATAAGTTTTAGGACGACTATTTACGAGAGCTTCTACTTCAACTATCAAAGTTGATAGTGTCTCTGGATGCGGAGCGCGTTCTTTACGGATGACCTTCAAAGACCTCTTGACTGTGCCTTTCCCACGCACCTGCCATCTCTGGTGCTCCAGGTGGTAAAAATCTCCACTATACCTTTAAAAGAACCGTCTTCACAGAGCTTGCTTTTATTGAGTTCTAACACTCATTATCCATTACTCTCAGATTTTAGCCGTTGTCAGAATAAATAACGGTAGGCGTACCTCTTCGAGCTATCATGCGCCTGAGCGTCATAATAGCCGAGTCAGTAGTTAGACTTTTAGTCAATTCCAAACGAATTGCGCTAATTGTCAAGCACGTAAAATAACTCCGTATCGGTTTTGTCTTTTACGACCTACGGTGACCTCCATAGGTGTCGTCTAGTATCAATACCCGCCAGATCTATTTTTATCACAAAATATGCTATATGGTAAAATTTTCTTAAAATCTATAGTTTCCGTTAATAATTTTTTATCAAATCCAGCCACATCCCTAATAAAACATAGTAGATGAGGTTAAAACGGCTTTTAGTATCAAATCCCGCCAGATCCTTGAGCTTTATGGTTCGTTCGCCGCCAGATCCCAATAGACCAATTAGAGCACAGTATTTTGACGGGGAACTGTCATGGCATCGTTGGCGTCAGTATGGCCACCCGTACATTGTTAAGTAGATTTTTGGCTGTGTGTTTTTGTAAATAATATTCGAAATAATAGCTGATTTACCAAACAGAAATAGAAAAAGTCCCGCCTAATCAGGCAAGCACCAAGAAAACTGGAGAAACCGTCGAAAATTGTCAGTTGAAATTTCATTAAATTGCTATACAGGTTGTTACACTGCCGTCCTTATGAAAAGTGCAATAACTAACTCTAGGTAACTTTTGAGAAAAACGCGGTAGAAAAATTAAATATTGTTTTAAGTGTATCTCTGCCCCTATGCATGGTATTAACTTGAAACTTGCACCAGATTGTAGATAAAAATGTTAAGCATATTAACAAGTATCTCAAAATATTAAATTATGTTATTTAAGCTACTAAAATCACAACATTATTTTTATGTTTAAAACTATTTCATAAATAGTGTAAACGATTACAAGTCATAACCACAATAAGTAACATAGTTATTGTACTTATTGTTAGTAAATCAACATATTGCAATTTAGATAAGCAGATGCTTCTGAATAGTCTGTATTGTAATTCTAACCATTAGTGCAATATTTGTCTGACTTATTGCGGTTTTAAGTAGAGTTTAGTGAATTTTATTGAATGTGATTCAAATAAAAGGCGTTATAATGTAAGACAACGTTTAATGTTGTACATAAAATGAGGTTCATTTACTTTAAAATTATACGAAAAGCTTAATCTTCACACTTACACATCAGTTTATGAATTAATTACTATAAAGTAAGGAACTTTTAAGTACCTAACCTAAAATAAATCTCACTGATAATCATTTGTGTGATAAATTTTACAAAAGTAATCTTGATATTAATTATTATACTTATATATAAGGCACAATGAGATAAACCTTTCAATGAGTCTTAAAAAAATATACACTACAATCTTGGATTGATCTTTGCTCAATCCAAATTTGGCACCTGAGAGATTTCAGGTAAATTTAACCAGAACTCTCGTCTCGTAAAAGGCATTACAAGCACTAAATCTGCTATGATTCTTTGCTTGCGCTCTTTGGCAATACCTCTGAAAGAAGTTTTGTACAATTGGAAAACATTGCTTTTTTATTTTTACTTGAAGGAAATCAAGTTCTTCCAATCACAATCGTCATGCCATATACTCTAAAGTAAAAGCTCATCTGTCTGCCCTGGCTACCATCATGAGTGTCAAATACACCCATGGTTCCGTATTTCTTATTTTATGTTATGATGAAAAATCTTCATAACATTAGAAATCAGATATGGTCATGACTTTTACTTTGACATACATCATGACTTTCTGTTTGAGTTACTCATTTTCACCGCGTCTACGAAGTCCTCAAAGTCATAAACCTTTTTTTCTTTGTTAAGGATTTTTCGACTTGATGATGGAAGTGGTCAGCAGACATGTACGTATGGCCAGGCTCAAAATATTTGACTGTAATAGATTCTGCAGAAATGAGTTTGCTGTTTACTGTGTTCACCATAAAACTCATGAACGCCAGCCAACTGCACCAACCGGCCAGTCGATGTAACTGAACTCATTGCTTTTTACTATGCGTTTTTTGAATTCCTACTTATATTTTTAATTTTGAGCTATTGATGGACAAACATATAAGCATACATCACTTATGATATTTGAAACACGTGTTCAAAAGTTGATATAGACTAACATATAGGAACAAAAACTGTGCAGTTCTGATATAAGGTACTTATTACAAGCTTATACAATACTTTTTCATTGATATACTCCTTCTTTGAAGTTGATTAAGAATTCATTTTTATTTTTATGTTATTGTGAAGGAACAAGCGCGAGACCCACCTGATGTTAAGCGGTATCCTCTGCCTATAGCAGATGCATTTCATCACAAGTGACGAACTGCACTGCGCCCATCACCTTGAGACATACCTGTTAAGCCTCATTTTGTCTGTTATTTCACTGGCTCTCAAGGACTGCTGCCGGAACACACCGTTAGGTGCTTGGTGACAGATTTTCTACTTGAGGGTGGTCGCTAGCCAGGCGAGCATTCACAAAATGCCCTTCCACCATGCGGTGAAGCTCAAGCTCTGGGCGGGATTCGAACCATGGACCTGCTGCGCGGCAGTCCATAGCCAATGCAACTGAGCCATCACTGCTTCAAAAAAAAATAGTTACGTATTATTACTAAAAACGCTCCGCTGCACTAATGAAAAATTGCATATCTGCTTGTTCAAAGTTTAAACTATCTGTGTACCAAATTTCAAGCATCTTTTCAGTCCTTTAAGCGTCAGAGCGAACAAAGATACCTAATATTACAGTTAGCGGAGTCGCGGGTGAAAGCTAATCCAAACAATGCATTGATGACGTAATCAAAGACAATTTAAGGAAATAAAGAGGGGGGACCATCTTGGTACTTAATTCACACGATTTATGTTAATGCGCGAACTGATAATTTTGGTGGTTTTGTTATGAGGTGCTTATTGCGCACATTTCTAATAAATTACTTATTTAAATAAAAATAATAAATGAGAGTTAAGCAATTACGCGAAAATGCGTTGTCGCGTCGTGAGTGGCGACAGCAACACGGAGACGTCCCGGTTTGCTGCGCAAGCCGCGCCCGACTGAGACACACTGACACTGATCTAGCTTGCTCCAAAAAGTATAATTTGCTAACCAAAAACGCATTAACTTGTTGAAATATTGCGATTTACTTTGCGTAGGTACACTGTTTTTGCTTGTTTCTTCTAATAATAAATGCCATAACTTAACGTTTTACCTTAAAATATGAGTGAACTCTCAAATAACTCGCCAACTTTTTTTACTATAAGTGCAATAACGCGTACTTATTGTACTGATGACTTGTAGACGATATCACAAAAAATAAATTAACTTAAATAAAAATGTTATAACATTAAGTTACTGTACTTATCACAAGTAGACGAAGGCACAAAATAAAGATTGTTCTTAGAAAAATGTAATAATTTAAAGTTATTGTGTTTATGGCTAGTAATTATGTCTTACATGTTATGAATATGCTAAAAAATATATACATATATTCATAGTTATTGTAGTTTTTGCAAGTAATTCAACATCGAATTTAGACTTTACCTTACCTCAACTCAAGTTATTGTGGTCTTGTTTAGAAAACGAACACCAAATTCCTGATTTATTGCAGTTATGCTTAGCGAAAACTCAGGATTTTCAATAGATACGTAAAAACTGTCTAAGAAGAAAATGTAGAGCTTTTTTTTCTGATCACGAATATGTATATAACTCAATCTGGCCCAAAAGTGGAGTTGTTGCACTTTTCATAAGGACGGCAGTACAGTTCTGAATCAAAATGTACATTGGTACCGAAGTGTAATTTTGCCCCCCCAAAAGATTCGATTACATTAAAAATAAATTCATTTGTAAGATTAAATTGATAAGTGATTACGATTGTTAGTTTTTTTTTGTTTTTCAGATTAACTCCTTAATCCTTTCCGCTACCTCCACAGTGCAATCATAAAAAAAATACAACTTTTCATTGCCCGACATTAAAGACGCAAGACATTGCTCGGATGCACCGTAATTTCTATAATTTGTAAAATAAACTTGATAAAGAAAATTTTATACTTCAGCAATGTCGTATTGCGAAATGTTCTAGAACCAGACTAAAAAATAATCTAGAGGACCTAAAAATCTTAGTGCAGAATACTACGTAACGATTAAAAGTCCGCAAAAACAGATAAGAGTTTGCAAATCTACCTTCCTTAATGTCTCAAAGGGCTTATAAAGATGGAGGGAGTACAGCCAAGGAAAACCGTGTCGGCAATCATAAAATAGCACGATATGCTGAAAAACGAAAAATGGTGGAGGAATTTATAGAGGGTTTAGAAGCTGCAGAACCGCATTATTTTAGAGCCAAATCGTCTTTTAGACTGTATTTGCCACCAGAACTCAATATTGTAAAACTCTGGAAAATGTACCAAGAGCAAGTGCAAGAATTAGACTTGTAACCAGAATATTCGTCAATGACCGGTAAGTTATTTACTTTACTAAGCCAGCATTCAGTTAATACCAAACGTAAACCCTTCTCACACCTCCGCTGCGAAACTTCAGTTGCGAAACCGCTGTAGGAATTCCGCTGCGATAAAGTGTAGTTGTGTAGTTGCGGAACAGGCGTCGGAACCTGCTAGTCATCAGTCAGCCATCGGAGCGAAATGTCGTCGTTATCAGAGTCAGAGGAGGAGGAAATATTATCGTGGACTTTAACTTTGAAAAGGCGTAAATCTCGTAGAATTTGGGTGCACGAGATTAATGAAAAAAGGAAGAAATTAGGAGAAAACCTATTATGTAAAGAACTAGAGTCACATGAAGATCGTTTTTATACATATTTTAGAATGAGCCCAGGGAGTTTTGAAGATCTACATAATCTTTTGAAGCCACATATTACTAAACAAAATACAAGGTTTAGGGAAGCTATTTCTAGCAGAGAAAGATTAGCCTTAACTTTGAGGTAAGTAAATTATTTATTTATTAATCATTAATACAAAAAAAATATTCGGCATGTTACTAACTCTACGATAAGTGAAACATGTTGATTTGTTCATGATCATTTTGATTTGAGGTTGTTAAATCAGTAGGTATAGCCGTATTTCCCTCTTGTGGAAGAATATAATAATTAGCATTGTCAGTAACTGTTGCGTCACTGATCATGGAGTAATTTCCTGGAGTAGCAGGAGAATGCGTTGTATCACTTAGAACAGAGTAGTTGAAACTACCCGTTGCAGTAGAGTTGCTGTTAGAAGTTACAGCCTCCAGATCACTTAATTCAGCCTCCATCAAAATTCAGGCGATATCAAATTTTGCTTTTATTTGTGTTCGCTTTGATTGAGTTTTTAGTTTTTGAAAGTATCAGCGTATCCCAAAAATAATAAATCTACTCCATCACATTTTACATCAACTTTATCTTCACTTCTGTTGCGATCTCTTCTATTTTGTAAGTACTGGATCATTCTATCTGTTGGATCCGGATCCGGATTACTTCTCCTATGCCTTCTATAAATTTGTTGGGCGTTTTGAGTTTCTTGCGGGCGGGTATCTTGTGCAACGTCTTGTGTAGTTACGTCTCCCGTAGATTGAGAGTTAGTAGAATTAACTTCTTCAACATTCAGAGATGCCATACTACCTTGAGTCTCATTCAATGTAATTGCTGGATCAATGAAATTCATTTGATCTGCCCAAGTCCAATTTTGAAGCTTTTTTGCAGCTTGGCCACTTGTACTATTTTTAGATAATTTGTACTTTTTGTAGGAGTCTTTTAAATTCTTCCACTTCGCTTTCAAAGTTACGACTGAAAAATAACAAAATAAGACAAAATTAATATTATTTTCATTGCAGATTCCTAACTACTGGAGATTGCTATAAGACATTATCGTTTTCATATCGTATAGGAAATTCAACAGTTTCAAAAGTAGTGACCGAAGTATGTCAGGAAATATGGAATGTTTTACAACCATTAGCCATTCCACAACCTACACAAGAAATGTGGCTCAATATCGCAGAAGACTTTTTTGGGAAATGGGGATTTCCTCATTGCCTGGGTAGCGTGGATGGAAAGCATATTACCATTAAATGCCCTCCAGATAGCGGCTCAATGTTTTACTGTTACAAAAGTAAATTTTCTATTGTGTTATTGGCTGTTGTAGACGCTAATTACAAATTCATATATGTTGACATTGGATCGTTTGGAAAAGATTCTGATAGTACTATATTTGAAAAAACACATTTTTTACAACTATTGCGAACTTGTCAACTTAATGTACCAAATGCCCAACCATTACAACAAGGCACAGATCCTTTGCCTTATGTTTTAATAGGGGATGGTGCCTTTAAGCTGGAAACGTTTTTGATGAGACCTTTTGTAAGAGAAGCGGCTATGCAAGATAGAGATAAAAAGAGATTTAATCAGGCGCTTAGTCGAGCACGTGTAGTTGTGGAATGTGCTTTTGGAATAATGGCACAGAAGTTAAGGATTTTCCTAAGACCTTTCGAAACAGATTTGACAAACACAATAAAAATTGTAAAAGCAGCTTGTTGTTTGCACAACTTTATACAGACGAAAGAGTCAGCCGTACATACCAGTTCCAGCTTTGAAATAGAACAGCTAGGTGCCTTTCTACCACAAAATAGACCTGGCAACCAACAGAGAGCATTGGCGGCAGCGTTTGAGGTCAGAGATAAATTCGTTCAATATTTTACACAAACGCAGAGAACTAAACGTTATCATAATATTATCTATAATAAGTACAAATAAATAATTATACATATAATACATAATGTTATCTTATAAGCAAAATAAACAAATACATTACAAATACAGTCTATTATTATTATAAAAAGACTACATACCTTCCTCATTTAATTCCCTCTGGATTTCTCTCCATGCCTGCAGTTTTTTCATATTCTTTTTATAGTCCGGATGATTTAATTAATAAAGAATAGGTCTATTTCTGACCTCTTGAATTAATTTTTCTGTGAAATCGACGTCCATTTTATGAAAAAAATGTAGTTTCGCTTTTAATTTTTGTCGATTTCCACAAACACGTGCGAAAACAACGCGGCACCGCAACAAAATGGCGGCCGGAGCGCGGTAGTGTGGCTGGCGTCGGAGTATTATCGACGAAACCGCGCGGGGAAAGAGATAGAATATAGTTAAATCTATGCGTTAGAACAGGCAGTTCCGTGGCAGTTCCGCTTCTCCTACATACGGACAAAACACAGCGAAATTAATGCGGTTCCGCTGTTATGGTTTCGCAGCGGAGGTGAGCTACGGGCAAAAATATCGCATAGCACGCCGATTCTACTTAAAATAACCATCAAACTGTCGAAATTGCAGTTTATACTGCGTATATTGGTATGAAAAACAGTTAAAGAATTTGCTGTTTTGCTGATATACTGTTTGCAGTCGTCTGCTGAACAAGAATAACACTTTCCCACACTGATATCCATTTCCTTATTAATTTGATGTATACTATCCATTGCTAGAGCATATTAAAGAAGGACAAAGTTTAAGAGACCAATTCTGAAATGCATCTCTATTCGTAGGGTCAACTTAAATTATTATTGTGTTCACACAATGTCATGGTTGCTGTTTTGAGTGTTATGTTTATTGTGTCTGTGCAGGAGCTTTTGTGAGAGTGTGAATGTTAGATTTGTGCTGGTGACTATCGGTACTGCCTCACAGCCGTCGATCACTTTACGCGATGGCCGGAAGCTGTGCCTATTACCGATATCACCGCCGAAACAGTGGCCAAAGCGTTCATATCTTGTTGGGTGGCGCGATACGGTGTCCTACCGAGATCGTAACCGATCGAGGCGGACAATTCCAATCGGCACTGTTTCAACAGCTGTCCAAGTCCATCGGTTTTGATCACCGTAGGACGACAGCATACCACCCACAGTGCAACGGTTTGGTTGAACGTTTTCACCGTCAGTTGAAGGCAGCAATCACTTGCCACGCTAACGCCAACTGGACCGAGTCTCTCCCACTAGTACTTCTTGGTATATGGAGTGCTTTTAAAGAAGACTTACAGACTTCTTCTGCTGAGCTGGTGTATGGTGAGCCACTTCGTCTGCCTGGCGAATTTTTTGGCCATGATGTCGCTTACTACACCACCGATATCACCGATTTCTCAGCTCGCATGAAGTCTTTTGCCGAGAATGTACGTCCCCAGCACCACTCCAAGCACAGCAGAACCTTCGTTTTCAAGGAGCTCACCACCTGTAGTCACGTATTCCTTAGGGAAAAAGTGCTAAGTGGCTCACTCCAACCCGCTTACACCGGGCCATACGAGGTACTTAAGAGAGGCGCAAAAACCTTTGTACTCCGCGTCCGGAACAGAGACGTGACAGTATCCATAGACCGCCTTAAGCCAGCTTATATACTGTCCGCCGATACATCCCCACTGCGACGCGTCATACCAACCCCTGATCCAGAACCCCCCGAGTCACCGCCGCTACAAAATCAACCTGTGCGGACCACACGATCTGGGAGGAAAGTTCACTTTCCCTATTATTATCGCCCTTAGTCGGTCTCTGGAAGGGAGTGATGTAGGAGTCCCTACTATAATCATTATTATGTAGTTTATTTTATTATATTTATTTACACAAAACAAAACATTACATGTATCATATTTATATACATATAGAAATAACACAATACATACACTATTCACACACACGACGCTTATATTCAATCATAACACTAAACAAATAATATTTACATAAACAGGCATCGCCGCGCGGCAATTGGAGTAAAGCGCACGGCCTTATCTAAGGAATGTTGTGCCACCACCCGATGCGCTCGCTCCGCCGCCGCGTGCGATCAGCTGCCGAGTTTAGCGAAACCTCAGTCGAGAACTGGCGATTACTCGCGAAGCCCGCGCTACTCAATGCAATTTTACTGCACCGTCGTTGCGCGATCTATTGTTGTTTATTGTTGACTATTATAAATTATTATTTGTTTCGTTATTGTATGTGCTGTTGACTTGTGCACGTCCAATATATATAGTGTAACTTCGGTGTAATCCTTCTGTGATAAATAAATAGTGCTTTCTTGTGCATATTGTAATTTATATTGACAACGCCTACTACCCGTTAGGTACATAGTGATTCGATCCATACCATGGCACGAGATCCTGCTAAAGGGAGGTTATAACTACCGGGAAAATGCAATAAATTCAAATAACTTTTTAATAATTCTGTTTTTTTTTATATAAAGACATCTACGAGCATGTAGCGTTAGCGATTATTATTGTATAAAATAATAGATGGAGCCTCTGTCGTTTAAACTCTTCCTTAAAAAATCCGCCATTGTTTTGTTGGCATTAATGAAATGACAGCTGTCGGAATTATTACTGAAAAAAATATTTTTACGCCCGGTGTTTAAATAGAAGAACATATTAAAGACGCGGTAAGTTCTTTTCATAATGTTCTTCCTATAAATGCGTTTTCTGTATAATTTTACTACAGATACAATAACCCCTCAAAATACAGTTAGTTACGTCAATATATCAATCAGTAATACCAGGCGAAAACTGGTATTACTGTCATGTCTAGACATCCTTCCATCAGCCTAAGGACTCCAGAAGCTACTTCACTTAACAGAATTTCTGATTTGAATGCCACAGAGGTTAAACTGTTTTTTAATCAAATGGACGTCCTTAAACAAAACACAATTTTTCAGGTGATCGCATTTTCAATATTGATGAAAGAGGCATAAGCAGTTTTAAAAAAAATTCAAAAAATTTAGCTCTCAAGTGCTTAAAACAGATAGCTAAAGCAGCAAGTGGAGAACGCGGTGTCACAACGACTGTTATATGTGCTGTCAGTGCGAATGGTACATATGTACCACCAATTGTTGTATTAAAAAGGTAGAGGATGAGGGGTTTCTTACTTAAAGACTGTAATAGCGATATGATTACAACTGTTTCTGGTCAGGGTAATGAAATAAAAGCTTGCTTGATAACATCCAATTTATGGAGATATGAAAAAGACTCAAGTTGACAAGGAATATAGCAGTCATGTTTTAAAAGAAGTGCAAAATATTCATCAGAAAAAACTGTGTTTGGTATGTTCTTTAACATTCATATGGTAGATTTAGCTTATACTGAATAGATTAACTGCTACACCTACCTAGTAGCTACTACAGATACATACATATATTTGCGACACAACTTCTAGTAAAAACCAACTACTATTTCTACCACTAGCCATCGCACTAATGCTAGTAATATTAATAAATGTGAAAGTTTTTTGTAAAAGTTTAGAAGTACATATGAGATTCCAAACTCATGTAGATTAGGTTCTAAAATTATGCATAGAGGACACCTTATATCCCGATCATTGGTGATGATATACGGGTCATTCTAAGTTAAGAGGTACTTTCCATGGCCAGGACAAAAAAGTACCTTTTTTTTTATACCAACTTCCTAATTAACCTATTCATTACCTAAAACTAAATGTGTTCTTCATGCTCACTTAAATTTATTAGAGAAATGTACGTAGTTTAGTTACAATAAGTTCTAATGTAAGAAAAAAGTCTCTACCCTGGTCTGTCCCCAAACCGACTTTATTTGTAAACTAGTTATTATGAATGTTTTAAAATTTAATTATTACTTTATCATCGTTAATTTTATACAGAACAATAACTGAGTCACAGTGTCTTATAAGTAAAATTACTTATATACCAATTTTTCATAAATAATATCAACGCCGAAATTTGTCCTCCGTGTTTCGTGTCTCGTCCCCTGGCTTTTTGTTTTCTTTTAAAAATCAGTTTTGTTTTGATAGTTTGTGAAAGTTGTGACCTTGAGTGCATAGGATGTATCGTGATGCTAGCAGTAAGCGGGGCATAAGCCGACTGTGCAGCCATTTTAACGGCCATTTCAGTCACGCCGCTCGCTGGGTGTAGAAATGTTGAGTGAATGCAGTCTTTCCTCTGGTAAGTTTTATTTAGCAATTGTTTGTTAAAATACTTATATAGACTTAAATATTCACAATGAATAGTGCATACATTGTTACGTTTGATTGTTAATTGCGTACGAGAAACACTTTTACGGCTATTTTAGATGTCAATCGAAAATGTATCTCCCCTGGCGTATTTCCCCTGGCTCTTTTGATGGCAGGGGAGATACTTATTGTCCAGTGAAGATACATTTGTATACATTTCTACATTTTTCTCTGAACCTTTACTTGGATTTTAGTGAAAACGTAGATTTTAGTGAAAATTACCAAACAAAATATGCTGAAGAAGTACAATCCTTTCATTTCGGAGGATCGAGACAAGAAATAAGTATGCACACTGTTGTAGTCTTTACTAAAGATGTCGACCAAAAGCTAAAACGTCAATGTTACTGCACTTTGTCACAAAATGTATTGCACTCACCTCCAGCAATTTGGGAGCATTTACAGCCCATATTTGACTGTCTGCCGGCTACTGTTACGACTTAACATTTCTTGAGCGATGGGCCAGTCACCGTTCAATATCGTAATAAAATGATATTCAAGGTTTTGGCAACAATACTAGAAGATTTCTACCCTAAACTTCAAAATTTCACAATTTGGAATTTTCATGAAGCAGGTAAACGGTAAGGAAGCTCTTGATGGAGTGGATGCTACTTGCAGTTCTCTTGAACTGCAGATAGATTAGTGATCAGTGGCACTGATATTTCGTCAATAGATGACTTAGTTAAAGCCCTTGAGAAAACCTGCCTGAATATTAAAAATTCATATCTGAAAAAGCAGCAAAATTAGGTTCTACTGAAGGTATAAACACTTTTTCAGGCACACTAAAGGTTCACCAAGTTACCAGTTGCGTTTTTATACCTTATTGCCTGACATTGAAAAGTTTGAACTGCTTCTGTGACTTAGAGCTATGTTGTCATTTTCAATTGGGTACTTTGGATTATCCACAAACACATCGTAAATTTAATCTACGTGTTGATGATATATACGGAGCTAGCGTTAAAGAAGACGAACCACTAATCAATTTCACATCTCAAGAACGCAGGAAGATGCCTCAAGAAACATTACAGCATTCTGTACCTACCAGTATAAAAACCAAACTGCAAAAAGATGATTCAAAGCCCTCAACATCTGGAAAGAAAACATTCTGCAACGGGGACTTTGTGCTGGTTAAATATTGTTATGAACTTCAAGTTATATTTTGTAAAATCTGTGATATTTCTTACACCACCTGGGATCAGGTTTTAAAAAAAACTACCCTCCCCTAACTTAAAAAGGCTGTAAAAAATATGCTGCCCTCTATTTTACATGCATTATTTAACGACGTCTTTGAATGCGGGTTTTAGAAAATATTTATTTTAGTTACCTTTTAATTTAAATGTTTTTAGAGTTTAAGTACAAGAAAAATTTAATACTGTGTACTCAGAGAACCTTTTGTTTCTTTTTATTTCATTATTTACTACTAATAGTAAAGTTATAGATATTTTTGTTTTGATGGAAAGGAAAAGTAAGAACCTTTTTATGTTTTGTGCCTAGTGCTTAAGAAACATTAAATTTTATAAACAAAGACTGCTAAGAAATGACAAGTCTGGTAATAAATAACTCATAATTAAAATTAAAATAAATAAATACAGGTGATTTATAAAAAATAACCCTGTTTTTAATATGTCTTTCTCTCTTCCCTGTCCATAAAGTATCCTACCCTGTGCATATTGTCTCTACCCTGTACTGAGTATTTACCCTGGTCACTTATAAAACGAGATAAAACCAACAAATTGACTGGCCACTTTGTAAACATTTTCAACTTAAATGTTTCCATACAAAAAATGTATATTTAAGTAGATATATTAAAAAAAATGCCATGCCGTCACTTCATACAACACATTACCTCTTAACTTAGAATGACCCATACATAGTTAGATTTGTTGAACATGTTTATGAAAGTTAGCTATATCGAATCAAATAAGATGGTTATAGTGCTTATAACACGGAAGCATTTATCGCACAAAACCTAAGGGCCGAACGTTTTAAAATTAAAATGAATAGCGTTTTATTGTGACCATATTTTATTTACATACAATGCCTTACATTGCGCTAGCTGGATAATAAATATTACAAAATATACATTAAAAAAAAATTATGTCAGGTATGTTCCAGCGATTTGGATGATCTCACACTATCAAAGCATTCTGTTCCACGGCCAGATTTGTCATCAGCCCCCAAGAAGGAAAGGCGCATCTTAAGATACTGCTGCACAGCGAGAATATGAAATCCGCTAATCGACTTAAAAACTTGCGAGCTGCGCGTGAATCCAAACGAAGGTTATCTAAAAAGATAGGTCGTTTAGAAAACATTATAGGAGAACTTAATTGTAAAATACAAATGAATTCCGAGGAGTGGATCTATTATCTAGTCTTGAACCCAAAAATGCTTATTTTACTAGGCGATATCTACATAAAAAAAACAACACAAGAAAATATTCGTCCTCGTTAAGAAAATTTGCACTATGTTTGCATTTTATAAGCCCGAAGGCGTATGCATTTGTCAGAAACCAATTTGATACATAAATACCCCACTCTAAAACGTTATATAGGTGGTATACATTGTCAACCAGGTTTCACAAAGGAAGCTTTCGATGTAATCAAATTACTTGTAAATAAAACACAGAAAAAGTACTATGCTAGGTCTGTCTCGTTGAGATGTCAATTCGGCAACAATTACAGAGGAACGGCAAACAAACTGTTGGATATGTGAATGTTGGTGATAATTTGGACACTGTAGGGTTTTTATTTTCTCATAGAGCTTTTCTTTCGTAAGTAAAAATATAGGGTGCGTACCATTTGAGTGAGATTCGCTAAAAACGCTAAAAACGATCACACTCCCAAAAAGTTTTCCACATGGGTCTTGGCGTTATTTTCGCCTTAAACGCTACATCTAATGTCAAAAGTGACAGAAGTGGCAAATTTTAGTGGCATTCTTAGCGTTCTTATCCAAAAATGGAACGGGGATGACAGTTACAAACGATCACGTGATCACAACCACAGACGCAGAATGTGATCAAAATTATCGAAAATAACGTTCTTAGCGACTAATGGAACATACCCTTAGTAATACTAACAATAATAGATCCATGATTTCTTTATGTCCTTGTTTTCTTTCTAGTAGTAGGTATGTGACTGCTACTTGGCACATTGCATACTCAGCACTGCCTTACTCTGAAAATGTACATATTACTTATATTATGCTCAGGTTTCATTGTGCTGAGGAATAGGTTTAGATGTAGGGTTTCTTATTGAGCTCTAGATGGCACTTATGGTACTTTTTTCACGTAGACTTTAGTTGTTATAAATAAGCTTTTATGATTATTTCTCTTTGCTACTCGAGTACTATTCTTTTACTTACAATTTTTATATATTATGTAGGTTTACTTTATCTTGTTTTATGCTCTCTGTGCCTTTAATAAGTCTTTATTATCCTGGACTCTGAAGCTTTTATCTGGAAGTTTACAAAATAAATAGAATATGACGCAGATTTGTGCTGATTTTAGGTTCTAGACATGCTGATAACTTTTCCTTCATCAACATCATATACAATACAAATACTCTTTATTGAACACCAATTTTTACAAGGTGGCGAACAAGATTCTTTGAGGTAAAGTGGAGTAGTAGGAATAAATAAGATACTACAGTGCAACCTTAATATAACGTACCTCAATATAACGACTTCCTCGATTTAACAAATTCTTCGTAATCCCCTTGAATTGTCCATAAGAGTCAATATAAAATAGACCTTTACATTGCGAACATTCTTTGTGTACAACCTCTTAATAACGAATATTCAACTATCAAGAAAAAGTATTCATACCTCTAATTAACGAATTTTGCCAACCCAAAACCTTTATATAAAGTTTCCACCAATAATATAACTCTTAATCTTATAATGTGATTCATGTCTCGACATGTTTCGACACGCTTTTGTTTGTAAAGTAATCATTGTTGTTTTGATGGAAAGTAATGTAAACACCTCTGCTCGTCAGTATTGTTAAAGATTTAGGTTAAAATGGCTCAGAAACGTAAAAGGTGTTCCTTATCGGTCGCAGAAAAGCGAAACATCATTAATTATGTTGACCAAAATCCCATGACGAAAAAATTAGACATAGCTAATAAGTTCGGGATTCCCGCAAGTACATTGGCTACAATTTTTAAATTTAAAGATAAGTTTTCAGAAGAAAGTGGTGTGAATGTAAACAGTAAAAGATTAAAATCATGCGAGTTCAAGGACGTAGAGGAATGTGTGTTAAAGTGGTTAAAACAGTGCCGAGACAAAAAAATCCCAATCGGAGGCCCTATTCTTCAGGAAAAGGCTCAGCGGTTTGCAGTAGAATTGGGACATGAAGGGTTCCGTGCTAGCAACGCGTGGCTTCAAAATTTCAAAAAACGAAACGAGGTTGTTTTTCGAAAAATATGCGGTGAAAGTGGTAGTGTTAATGAACAAGTATGTGATGATTGGAAAGACAAACTGGCAGAGCTGACCACCGGATACGATCCCGAAGACATCTTTAACGCCGATGAAACTGGACTATTCTATAAATGTTTACCTGACAAAACCTTATCATTCAAAAGCGATGAATGTAATGGTGGGAAAAAAAGTAAACTTCGCTTAACAGTAAGTACTGCTGGGAATAAATTGTACTGGGACTTACAAACTAAAGCCACTCATCATCGGAAAATATCAAAAACCGCGATGTTTTAAGAATGTCAATAATCTGCCAACAGATTACACGTCCAACCATAAGGCTTGGATGACCAGTGATGCTTTTTGCAATTGGCTTAAAAGTCTGGATAAAGAGATGAAGAAAAAAAACAAGAAAATTCTAATGTTCATCGATAATTGTACTGCACACGGAGAAATTCCTAACCTGAAAAATATAAAAATAAAGTACTTACCTCCAAATACCACTTCAAAACTACAACCACTGGATCAGGGCATCATACAAAGCTTCAAAATGCATTATAGGAAGGAAGTTGTCAGACGATTTCTTGCTGATGTTGAACGTCAAACACCAACTACAATTGACGTTTTACAAGCCATGTGGATGATCGCCAAAGCTTGGAATTTAGTCACTGAAAAGACCATTGCAAACTGCTTCAAGAAAAGTGGGTTTAAAGTAACATGCGAAGATGAGGAGGACGATTTACCAATCGCAGAACTTGCTAGGACCTGGCAAAGAGTTCAAGAAGAATTACACCTTCAAGAGACTGACTTCGAAGACTTCGTTACCTTTGATAATGATTTGGCCATCTGTGGAGAACTAACTGATGCTGACATCGTCACATCTGTGTTGCCAGTTACTAATGCAGAAGCGGATGAAGACGAGGAAGAAGAGGGTGAAATTGACGAGCATCTAACTTCACAATAAAAGATGCTTATAATGCTTTGAATACAATAAAATCTGTGTTTCTCAAAAAGGGAGGTTTGAGTGACGATGATGTAGTGAAATCCATCACGAAATTAGATTGCGCTTTGGATGTCATAACTCATACCGGGGGTAAACAGACAACTATCAATGACTTTTTTTCTAATCAATGAACAAAATTGAGATTAAGCTACTATATAACCACATTGTTAATTGTTTTTGATTATTAATGTAAGAAAAAAAAAATATTATCTACCTAATTGTTTTTAAATACATAGCAAATACATATAGTAATTTGATAAACATGTGTTATCATTTATTAGTAGAAGTTGTTCGCTATAACAAGATAAGTACGTAATACATATTGAGGTGAATAAAACTATTCTTTTACCTCTTTATAACGAATTTTAGACCAATCTAACCTCAACATAACAAACCTCAGTTCAACGAATTACTTGATATTACGAATATTTTCTTGTTCCCCTCCGATTTGTTATATCGAGGCTGCACTGTATATAGCAGTGGAAGCACATGAAAACGTTGTTTGAGGCAAAGTGGAGTAGTAGGAATAAATAAGATACTATATGAACATCTCGGCGACGTCGGATAGGTAACCATTTGAACATATTGCGAAATTCAGAAATATGGTCATATTTATGTTAGCTTTATTCAGGGAAGGGTAGTTAAAACCACTATTCAATTATGCAAAACTCGTAATATTTAACAATATCTATACAGGTTAATAATTAACCTGTATAGATATTGTTAAATATTACGAGTTTTGCATAATTAAAGTAGTCCACTTGCAAACCACGCTATGTTAAAAAAATCATTTTTTTTGTAATGGTGGTACTCGGTTAACCTTTTAAAATATTAACGTCTGTATTTATCATACTCTGTCAAAACTCGTTCTGTTAGGAATAAAATGGGATAGAAAAGTCAATACTCTTGCAAAAGCCGCTATGGTGATCGGAAGTCCACTTTCAAAAGTAGCTAAGTTACCGTCAACTAACAAACAACTCTATGTTACATAGTGACTCGTGCAAAAGCCGCCATCTTGGGCCAGTGCGCATAATACTGTCGAGCTGCACGCACGCTTCTTTGTTTAGGTACTGCAAGCTATTAAAACCTAAGTTTTTTTCTGTTAAAATTATAATGGAATGTCAAGAAAAAGAAGTTGTTTTTGCACCTAGCAGAAGAGGACGTAAAAAGATAGCTGATAAATCTACATGGAAGAGACAAATTGAAAAGTCGAAACGGTAAGATTATTATTCTTATGGTTATGTTTTGTTATGTTTATGTTACCTACTTATTTGTTAAAACGTGCCACAATAAAGATCATTTCTATTTCTATTTCTACTTACTTGCAGAGCATTTATTTTCGTTCTGTCGATGAGCTTATGTTTTGTTTGTTGTAGACATATGCCCAAGGGACTGCCAGTTATACCAAAATGTGTACATGGGAATGCAAAACATGGATTCAAGTGTAACGAGTTAACGGTCCAAGATTATAGTAAATTTCACCGCAATTTTTATTCAACTTCAGATAAAGTCACCCAAGATACGTTTCTATTGAAATATTGTACAGCACAGACTCCGAAAAAAGAAGGTAAGAAGAAAACCCAGACTATATGTTATTTTATACCAAAGCACGAAAACTTCAGAGGAAAACACCGCGTCAAATTAATTAAAGTGTGTCAGAAAGCAATTACTACGATTCTGGGAATCTCTAAGGACAGAATTCAAAGAATTTGTAAACAGCATTTAACCACAATGGCGATGCCCAAAGAAAGAAGAGGGGGTGATAGAAGGTCCAATCTGTATTCTGATCGCACAGAATCCGTTAAATCGTTAAAGGACTTAAAGCTTTGGAGTCGCATTATGTGAGAGGTAGATCTACTTGTGCAATATCTAAGCAGCGATCTAACAATAAAAAAACTACATAAGTTGTACAGTGATGATGCACATAATGTGCCCGTAAGATACGAATTTTTTCGACGTATATTCAACATATACTTTAATTTAAGTTTTAAATCTCCTGCTACTGACGCTTGTTCCAAATGTATTCAGTTAAAAGAATCTATCCAAAAGGAACGTGACACAGCTAAAAAACAGCTGCTAATAGCGGAGCTTCGGATTCACAAGTTAAAGGCCAAATGGTTTTATACCAGTCTCAAAACACAACTGGACAACGAAATAATATTCTCCTTTGATTGTCAGAAGAATTTGGTGTTACCAAAAGTGCCGGATCAGAGCGCCTACTTTAGCCGACAACTATATGCATATAACCTAACCGTATGTCAAGGACCTTCTCGTGGGCCGCAAAATAGTTCAAACACATTTATTTACACGTGGCTGGAAACCGAGGCTATGAAAGGGTCTAATCAGATTGCTTCGGCAGTATTTCATCGGCTAATGAATACAAATTTTGAAGGGAATATTAGTCATGTTAAATTATTTTGCGACGGTTGTGGGGGGCAAAACAAAAATTCAATAGTTTTGGGAATGTTGGCATATTGGCTAAAAGCTCCAGGTCACATCAAAAAAATTACAGTAATATTCCCCATAGTAGGGCATTCATTTTTGCCCCCCGACCGCGTATTCGGCAATTTCGAAAGAGAGACACGACCTTTGGAAGTCATAGTGGAACCCCTGACATATTTCAATATTTTTAAAAAGTATGGAACGGTTCTCAGACTTGGCAGCGACTTTCATTTTTATGACTGGAAATCAAGCGTCAAAAATGTACTAAAGGTACCTGGATCATGGCATTTTCAATTCAATGCCTCTAAAAGATTCTTTTTAAGAAAGAGTAAATATAACACAATTGCCATTAAAGGGGAACCACATTATGTATCGGAGGTAGTAAATTATGGGAACGTTTGTAAAAGAGGCAAATCATTCGAAAATATTGAACCAATTATGATGAACGTTGGAGTTCCTGTAAAACCAGCAAAGTTGAATGATGTGCGAAACCTTCTGATAAAACATTTCGGTGAAGATTGGGCTTCTTGCGATTACCTACACTACTACACTTTCCTGCAAGAAGAACAAAATGAGACTGCTGTCGAAGAAACTGATAATGAAGAAACTTTAATGCATGAAGAAATAGACATAAGAGTGTAGTAAATAAAAGATTAAAACTGTAATTTCTTAAGAGTATCTATAAAATTACATATGAAACTGTTTCAAAACTGCCTTTGTTGACTAGGAACAACTGCAAAACCCTCTATGTTAACCGGAACTTTTGCAAAACTGTCTATGTATAAGTTTTAAATGTAAATTTTATTATAACTACTAAACAGAGATTTCATAATCCCATATAAATTAATTTGACATAATCCTAAATTGATGTAATACACAAAATAATACATTTTTATACATTAATTTTGAGGCGAAACATTTTAATCTGTTTTCTCAACTAATTGCCTAATTTAACATAGCTGGCTTTGAAAGTGGACTACTCTTATTTATGCCTTCCTTCAATCTCTATTTTTTAACAATTCGTCATCAATATGACAAATAAACGCACGTACTTACAACAAAAATTCTCCGTCGTCGCCAATGTTATGTTTGACAAATAAACTCGAACTCAGCAAATTATTATTTATTTATAATCTTAAATCACACAAATATATATTGTAATTTTTATCGTATTCACCTTCGAACGAGACTATAGATCGCAGAGAGCATAGAGAAAAGTAATATGGCAGAGAGTCAATATCCCAGCGGCCGTAGTGATGTGCTTACTTTATAGCGATGTGCTGTACGTTTATACAGCTGTTCTTCGGTTACATCCAGATAGCATTAAGTTAATGTTTTCTATGCGTAAAATAATTCATTTTATGAATATTTTTAGCTGGTGATGTGCGGAATGCAATGTTCTATCTAGAAATATTTTTTTTAATATGGTAATTTTGTAATTACCATATTAACGGTTACCTGTTTTATGGCCTAAATGGCTTATTATTGTGATTTTAAACATTATTTCGGTCGCAGTTTTCTTTATACGTTGGTATGTTCCTTTTTGTTCCATTACTAAGACGTATACTGATCTTGTAGTTTTTCTGCAAATGTAAATACGTAAAAAATGACATTGTCGTGAGTCAAATAAACGTTGTCAAACGACTATTTATCCTAAATAGTTCTTTTAATAACATACATTAATAATATTGAATATGTACAAAAAGTACAATACTGTACAAACTAAGGTAGGGGAGATGGGGGCACTGTTGAACAGGGGCAGTTTTGAATTTAATATTTTTTGAACGCAACTTTACTTTATCTATGGCCAATTTACGTTTTATAATGTTGGCAACATTCAATCTGATGTTTGTCACTTCAATTATTCGTTCATTCTAAACGTCAAAGAGAAAAACCAAGTCCGTTGTTTTTGAGGTGTACTAGTAAATAATTGCAAAAGACTTCGTAAGCGTCTCCAATCGATGTGAATAATAGTCTTCCTTTGTTTGCGATATTATTTAGTCCATGAGGTGTTGTTACTTAGGTCAGTTTATTATATTATTGTTTTCAAATATTGTGTATTTTTAGCAACCCTACGGTCGGGGCAGTTTTGAACAAAATGTATGGGGCACTTTTGATTTTTTTGTTCATTTGTGCCCCATGCTGCAGGTAATAATAAAACATGTCTCATGTAATTATTATTTTATGATTAGCTGTTTTTTTATGTATATTATTTCATTATTGACAGAGAAAATGGTTAGAAACTATAAAAGAAAGAGAGATACCGTTGTTAATAAGATTATGTTCAGAAAGCAGTATTATGTGTTTTTAATAATGGATTTAAACAGGAGGGCTGCTGCTATCTACAACATAAAGCCTACCACTTTATTCTATAGAGTTAAGAAACATAAAGATGTTATTCCCAGAAGTAAATATTTAACCAGTAAACTGACATACAGTAAATCAGGTGTTTGACAACAATGAAGAAGCCATGTTGGAAGATTATTTTTTCAAGTTTTCCAGTATGCATTATGGAATGACTTATGTACAGGGCAGGCTGGTGGCATATGAATATGCAACAGCATTAAAGAAGTGTCCAGAAAAGTGGACAACGAATATAATGGCCTGAATTGACTGGATGAAGGGTTTCATGAAGAGACACAAAGTACTTTCTCTTAGAAAACTAGAAAATACCAGCCTGTTTAATTTATTTATTATGTAATTAATTTACAAAGATCAACCAGTTTCAACAGACACTATGTAAATTTTTCGATAACTACGAAAAAGTTTTAGAAAAAAAACACTTACTTCAGACCGCATATACAGGGTTATTGGTAAAACGCTAACAACCTCTTAGGGTCGACTTCTGCTAGTGCTGTGAAACATTTAGAGTTTTTTTTTTGGTTTTTTTTTTATGAAAGAAACATTTTTTTTTATTTTTTTTGGATTTTAATGCTAACAATAAAAATGATAAAAACTACTCCGAGCCTAGAGCTCCCGCCGCGGCCACACCGGACCGCGCCGTGGTCCCTTTGAATAGAGTTTTGAATATTTACATCGAGCAAAGTAATAAAAATATGAAATAATAATTACAGGCACAAGAGACTTTTCACATTTGGTGGTCCTCGTGCTTATTCAGTCAAAAACATATTAAAAAAATAACAGAAAAAAAAAAAAAAAATTAAACAAAAAAATCTCAAAATGTTTCTTATGACTAGCAGAAGTCAACCCTAAGAGGTTGTTAGCATTTTACCAATAACCCTGTATAACTTAGATGAAACATTGAAGAGGAATATAGAAGAAAAGACGGATATTTAGATCAGCCCTTTATAGTCAATTTAGACAGTGACTCTGACTCTCATAGTGACAGTGGCAATTACTCAGATTTCGAGGAAATTAGTGGAATATATCACTGGACCACACATATGCTACCGGAGCACAATGTGCACATACTTTGGCTTCCTCAGATCATAATTACTATGTGAAAGTTTTTCAGTAAATCAAATAATCAGGGTCTTTTTTCAAAATTATTGTAATCGCTATTTTTATTTGATATATAATTATATAGTATTAATAAAATACTAATTAAAAAAAATTACTTGTATATTTTAACTATTCCAAAGTCAAATGGCTACAAATCCTCACCGATTAGTCAGGTCCGTTGTCTTATATCTTTTACTAGCTTTTGCCCGCGACTTCGTTCGTTAAATTCCATTGAGCTCCATTTAATTCCCCCTTTTTTGCGCCATTTTTCTTTTATACTCGGCTCATATTAGTCGTAGAGTCATGATATATAACACTGAAAGAATTTTTCAAATCGGAGTTCCTGTGATTAGCACGTTCAACGAAACGAACTCTTCCGCTTGATAATATTAGTATAGATCTATGTTAGAGAGCAAGGAGGCGAACTATAATTAAGAAGGCATGTTTTTAAATATCTCATCATGTAGTTACGAGGATTATAAGGACAGAAGTTGTATATTTTTGTAATAGGTGGCAACACTTTTCGATTGTGGCGCTATCGCTACATAGTTGTATGCATGTAGATAAGTTGGTTGCACTGTAAAAATAATATTAAAAGGCTGATCCATAAAGCTGCCTGATCTAACCATAGACATACACCCACCGTGTCCGCAACCACAAACAACAAAAGCCTCCAATCGTGCTCGATTACACACACAGGATCACAGCGCCTTCAAGAGAAAATTGACGCTAAAAAATCCGAAGCGAAGCAGAAGCTCAGTGGGGATGAAAAGAGATGCCAAGTCGAAAACAAAAAGGCATTCATGGACCTTGTCAGTGTAGCCATGCACCAAATAAAGGACAAGATATCCAGAACGGCGGAAAGACAATCAGCCGCCGTTCTAGCTTTCACAAAACCCTCAAAAAAAACACCTCGACCACCCGCGAACAAAAAGGACCAGAGCCGATAAGGGGCAAGTCAGCCCGCCCGTCCTGGTTACGGTAACGAAGCCCACAGATCACGCATTCAATGCATTCCTCGAATTCCTAGCTATAGAAAAGGCAACGAGAGAGTTGAACATAATTACTTGCAAGAACATCCTGCAAGCCTATCTCTGGGAAAACGAGGGGTTATTGAATGTGAGATTAGCGGAAGCGGAAGCAGCCATATACGACAATGAGAGATCCCGCATTATCAAGGGAAGCATGTCGGGTCGATATATGGCTGCACTCAGCTCCACGGCGGGCTTTGTTACCCTAAACGAGGACGAGACACAACGGACTGACAAACTAACCTTTTTTTTTTTTTTTTTGCCTTTTAGGTTAGCCTTTGACCACTATCTCACCTGATGGTAAGTGATGATGTGGTCGAAGATGTTGTTCAAGCTAACCTAGAAGTACTGGCTCTCAAGGACAGCTGCCGGAACACACCGTTAGGTGCTTGGCGACAGACTTTCTACTTGAGGGTGGCAGCTAGCCAGGCGGGCATTCGCAAAATGCCCTACCACCATGCTATAACGACTGCCATCCTAAGACGACAACCGGGACCGACGGCTTAACGTGCCCTCCGAAGCACGGAAACGCTCAGTAGTAATGTCACTAGCGGTCACCCATCCAACTCCTGACCGCGCGCGACGTTGCTTAACTTTGCTGATCGGTTGAGAACAACTAAGTAAACTTCGCTACGAGCGCTTCAAACCTTCGTCACACCTCCAGACGATCCCCTTGTGGTCACAGCCCGGTGCACAAAGATAATGCTGCAGGAGAAAATCATCGAGATGGCAAACACCATCTCGGGAGGCTCCGACCCAGCGGCAGCATGGGAGCACTGGACGTTGCCAAAGATAACATGGATAAATGGAGTTCCTGGATGCGGCAAAACAACTTGGATAGTTGCTAACTTCAATGCTGACAAGGACATCATAGTAACCACCATTACCGAAGCAGCTAAAGACCTTAGAGACAAGGTAGCGCACCGCATAGGCGATGAAGTAAAATCCAAAGTGCGCACCTTGGCCTCCGTATTGGCGAATGGGTTCATGGAGCGCAGAGAAAGTCGTCTTCTCATAGACGAAGCTCACATGAACCATTTCGGAGCCATCATTATGGCTGCTCGGTTACTGGATGCTAAAGATGTCGTCATCATCGGAGATGTCAACCAGCTGCCGTATATTGAAAGAGAGAACCTCTTTAATATACAGTACAGCAATCCCAACATACTGGCATCCATCGGCCAAGAGTTGTTCTGCACGCACCGGAATCCCATGGATGTGGCATACGTCCTACGCGAAGTGTACCCGGGCATCTACTCCTCCAGTTCTCGTGTCCACTCCCTGAAGCTTCAACGGTACACAGGTGCCTTAATACCAAAAGACTTCCCAAGCACCCTATACTTGACGCTGACTCAGGAGGAGAAATCCTCCCTGGTCAGTGAAGGGTATGGGTGCGGCCCGGGGTCTCGCACTCTGATAGTACATGAAGCACAGGGACTGACATACGAGTCTGTCATTGTCATCCAGAGGAGAGAAAAAGTGACCAAGCTAAGGGACAGCGTTCCGCATGCGGTGGTGGCATTGTCGCGACACAGGAAAAGCTGCACATACTACACCGATGACAGCTCAGACGCCATCGGTGGTTTTGTGCGGCGGGCGATGAAAGCGACGGAGGCGGACATTACAGACCATAATCTGAAAATGGCTTTGAAAGATCGAAATGAAGAATTCTTGGAGAAATTGGCAAATAGAAAAAGGATCCCGGAGTCAGTTGCAGGTCCATCCGGTACAGGATGAGAAAATTTTAAATATTTAGTTAAAGACAAATTTTAAATAAAATTTATTTTGGGTTAATTTAAGAATAAATTAGGATTAAGCATATTATGAACTAAGCAACTAAAGTAATAATATAATAATAAGAGATAAAAAAAGTTTGTTAGCAAAACACACATAATAATAAAAAATGTATATACACCGTGTCCCAAAATTCAACGATAAGCCGGCATCGGTGCATGGACCTACTCATGACTCTTCGGAAAAAAAAAAATTATAACTGTTTTTTTTATTAATTACAGAGACTTTTATAAATTTCATCGATATTCGATACCCATTATGCTATTTTCAACTACCATGACCACAATTTTTGACATATTTTTGATATTTTTTGTGCATTAGCAACCTAAGAAGGACGGCTATCTACCACAATCCTTTAAAATTACAAAGAAAATAAAAAGTCTGTAGTTATTTTACAAAAATCAGTAAAAAAAATTACTGATTTTTTCGAATCGATAAAATTTTATCTTATAATTTTCATAGATTTTAACATTCTATGCACTTTCTATAGTCTGGGTTAAAAAAAAAAGTATGGACACTACCATGATTCATTGCCAGTTATTATTTAAACATAAAATGAGATCCTGGAATCTCTTTATTGATTTAAGAATTCAATAAGGTTAGTATACACAAATATTGTTTATTAAAACTTTTTTACTAAGAATTAATAATTTATTTCTGATCTTTAGATTCTTTACCTATATTATTCGTCTTTAGTGACGGAACTTTCTTTCCAAGGTATGTTCCGTTACATCATGAGTAGGTCCATGCACCGATGCCGGCTTATCGTTGAATTTTGGGACACGGTGTATATATATGGACTCACTTAGTTTTTAAGATATAACACCTTACACTAACCTCCATCTAAGTGTAAATAGTAGGTAATTGATGATTGGGGAATGTTATTGTAAAACTAGTTAATATAATAAAATAAAAATAAATCTAAAAATAGTACGGACCACGAGTCTGTAGTTCGATAATTAATTTTAATAAAAAAAAATAAAAAAAACGATGGATATAAGTATCTCTATGGATATGACTGGCAATAATATTCTGTGCTCTGTGGTCTGACATGCATTACAAATCTGTGGGTGCATGGTGCGTTGTTTGTCTATGCAACGTATTGTACTATGAAAATAAAAAACATACTTTTTTAAATTTACAAAGAAAATAGCAAATTTTAAGTTTTTTTGGTAGTTTAGATGATTTAATAATTATTTACAAGAGGAGGAGTTGAGTGGATATATTGTTATAATTGCACTGATTTTATTAAACAGAAAATAATACAAAAAGTAATCATATCTTTTAGCGAAAATAAGTTTGAATTTTTTGACAATACATACTAAGTGTATACGTCGCTTTAAAGCTATGTTTATTATAGTTTTCAAAGGAATTCTGCCATGTTGTTTTATAGCGACAAGCTGAATAAAAAGTTGCCGGGCTGTTAAAACCTGACAGTCCTTATACAGTATTACAGTGGGATACAAAAATGACTTGAACAAAGAAACTACACTTTTTCCAACCAAAGGTCCCTTCTCAGGGCCATGCCGACAAGTCTGCGTTGGCGTCGGAGGCTAGCCGCGCACCATCCGTGTGTAGAGCAGACGAGTTTTCGGACTCCGACAATAAGTCGATTACGTTTCGGTCCGATGCCTCTCGAAGTCGCAAGCAGGTGCAGAAGCGAGCCTTGAGGGCTGGGTCTTGCTCCTCGGTCTCCACGACGAGTAAGCCCAAAAATACAGACTAAAAAGCCATTAATCGCGGACGCCCAAGACGAGAGTACTATGTGAGTGCGACAAATGGATGCTCGATTAACGCTTGTGCGACAAAACTGTACTGCGATTCACCATAGAGCGATTGCACGCTAGAGCGACACACCAAAGTTCGACGTCATTCTAGTGCGACTCTATGTGATTTCGACAAATGGATGTGCGATTAACGCTTGTGCGACAAAACTGTACTGCGACTCATCGTATGACGATTATACGCTAGAGCGACACATTGAAGTTAGACATCATTCTGGTGAGATAAACAATATTGCGACAGTAGGTCGACTCTACGGTATTGCGACAAACTATTTTACGACAGACTATGGAGGTAGTAATATTCTATTTTAGTTCGACGAACGCTGCGTTGCTACATATATAGATTTTATATGATATTTAGGTACATTAAGAGATAAAATAATAATACAATCACGATTGCACTTCAGACCTTGCAAGTTTTACTGTACTCCTAGCGCCACGTAGTATGTCTTGTGGTACTGAAGTAGAGGTTGGTGCTTGGTATTTTTATAATATATTATGATTAGTATTTTTATACACTTCTTTTATAATACAAAAGCTTTCAGTTAAAGGATTTACTCTACTAATTTATCTCTCTCTAGTAAGAATTAAATAATATGTACACAAAAACATAACAAAAAATATTTTATTGACATGCAAGAATTAACTCAATATAAACTTATCACTTATGTACGGTTTCCAACGGAACTATTTTAATTAACTTAATTCAATATAAATAATAGCGAATTTAAATTAAAGCTATTTTTGAACTGATATAAGATAACAATTTAAAAGTTCATCTTAGTGAGCTATCACTTCTTTTTTAAATAACAAATATAAGACAGACCACGCAAGAAGGATAATAAATCCATTGTATCTTTTTTTTCTAAATGCTTTTTTATTTGTTCTTCTTTATAATGTTGTTTTTTTTTTCTCTTTGGCTCACTTGCTCGTTGGCCTATAATTTTTTCTATAGTGTCCGTAGTCGATTTTTGTTCTTTTAAAATTTCCTCAAAAGTTTTATATATATTCCATTTCCTGCGACCTAAAAGGGCATTCCATCTACGGTGCCAAATTTCAACACAGTTTTGTGTAGTGGGCACTCCCATTTCGATACTGCTATTTACTGACCATAAGTTCGGTGGAAATGTCGGTGGAGTTTTTTTCAGCTTCAAACAACCAGGTGCTACAGCTTGTTTTTTCGCTGTGTAAGATCCTTCTACGTAATACTTCCGAAACCACGCAATTACCTTATCAGCATTATTTGGCAGTACTTTTTCTTCAATAAGGCGGAAAGCTGCTGGGATTTCTGCAGGGCATAAATAAGCCAATGCTGCTAAGTGCCTTATTTTGTTCGCAAAATCATTGTCACGTCCATATTGTTGTGCAAGACCAGCAGCCTGCACATGTTTCCATATACGAGGGTGAATCAAAAAGTTCTTAGAAGTGCATATATATGAAACCTTTTTGGATCAAGTTCGATATTCAAATTAAAGAGTGTCTATCACACTATATTTATGCAGACTGTCACTTATTTTTGTCAGTTCGTTCGCATGTAATAAATTTTTTTGTGCAACGAGTTGCTAAAAAGTCAAAATTATGGATAAAAGTGAGTTACGTGCGGTGATAAAATATCTCAGTTTGAAAAAAATGTCTACGAAGGAAATTTTTTTGGACATTCAGCAGACATTAGGGGGTGATGCTGTACCCTATTCTACGGTTGCGTACTGGGTGGCTGAATTTAAAAGAGGTAGATCAAGCTGTAAAGATGACCCGCGTTCTGGGCGGCCTTCAACCTCCGTTACAGAAGAAAATGTCAAAAAGGTTGAGAATCTGGTTTTGGAAGACAGAAGAATGACTATAAAACATATAGCTGAGATCCTAAAGATATCTTTTGGTAGCGTTCAATCCATTTTAATTGATTCACTGGGGTTCAAAAAAGTGTCTGCAAGATGGGTGCCACGAATGTTAACCGACGAAAACAAAAAGCGACGTTTGGAAATTTCCAAGCGTAATCTCGAAATGTTCCAGCGTGATCCGGATAATTTTTGCCGTCGTCTTGTCACCATGGATGAAACGTGGGTCCACCATTTTGATCCTGAAACTAAAAGACAAAGCATGTCTTGGAAACGACCATCCTCTCCATCCATTAAAAAATTTCGAGTTGCTCCTACCGCTGGCAAAGTTATGGCCTCTGTGTTCTGGGATAGTGAAGGAATCCTTTTTATTGATTACATGCCAAAAGGCCAGACGATTACTGGACCCTATTACGCAAATTTAATCCCGAAAGTGCGTGAAGCGATTAAAGAAAAACGTCGTGGAAAACTGTCGTTGGGCGTGTTGTTCCTTCAAGATAACGCTCCTGCTCATCGATCGGAAGTTGCGGTCAACGCAATCCGCTGTGCTGGCTTCAATCTCCTTGACCACCCACCATATTCTCCGGACTTAGCCCCAAGTGATTTTCACTTGTTTCCAAAATTAAAAGAGGAAATTCGTGGAACAAAATTTCACGATAATGACGCGGTTATAGCTGCCGTAGAGGACTTTTTCGAGAGTCAAGAAAATATTTTTTTTTCACAAGGAATAAGGAAGTTAGAAACGCGTTATTCTAAATGCATTGCATTGGAGGGAGATTATGTAGAAAAATAAAATATTATTATTTAAATCTTTGCATTTTTTAATATTGATTCCAAGAATTTTTTGATTCAGCCTCGTATTCTGGGTTAAATGAAAAAAACACCCTTTTTGTACAGTTTCCGGGAAAACCGTCTTAATTGCTTTTATGGCAGCAGTTTCAAAATCTGTCAACACAAGTTGAGGTTTAAGTACGATATTCATTTCGTTAAAAACGTAGGTACGAATAATTTCTAACAATACAACATAACAACGACGAGACTTGTGTGATAATAGTCCATAAATTAATGGCGCTGTTTTGTCACAGGTTTCTGTTTGTCCTATCACTGCATGAATAGTATATAATTGGCCAAACATCACTGGACATGTCATAAACGTTCCATCCATTATCCAGTATTTTGAATTATGCAGATATTTTAAATTATTCTTAGTACTGAATACTAAAACACACTCTTCCTCGTGTAGGTAATGTCCAATTAAAAATTGTTCATCGTTAAATTTGGTATATTGGGGAGGTACTTCTACGTCTGCAAGTCGCTTCGGCAAGTCTGGAAAATTCTTCATCCTAGCTCGATGAATAATCATTCGTTTTGCGTTATCGCTTGGAAGACTGTGAGCACTAGTAGAGGGTATACTTTGATTGCATGCCTGAATTATTTGTCCGGGTGAATCCATGCTTTCAGTAGCTTTTCGTTTTAATATAGTTTTCAACTTAATTTCTTCTTTTTTATCTGGATCAGGTTCATGGGAATGTTGGCCAATATAATTATTTATAAGAACGTGTTCACTACGTTTTTGCATCGTTTTGATGAACACATTGCACAGATTTTTCGCACTGCAACACCAATAGCAAATATCACCTCTCTGTTTATTTTTGAAATATATATAGCCATCTATTTCTAAAATATCCTTTCCTGTTCTTGATTTTAAAATATGTATTATGGGCGGGTCCATTATCTTGCGTTTTTATCAAGATACTAAAAATTGACAAACATTCTGAAGGATAATAAAAAGTATGACAGATTTCAGTTCAATGCAATTATGAAAGTAGTTCCGAAAACAAAATTGACATATAACCATTCATAAAAAAACATACGATTCAATTGAGGTACGTTCGTTTTGTCCCTTTTTCACAGTGTACTTACATAATGTACTAGGTAATGTGTATTATAAACATCTTGTATCTTGTTTGCACATCCGTGATACATATTAGACTCGTTCTCCAACAACGATCGTGCAACATTTAGCATTAACATTTCTTCATCAACACACCTCCCCACCCGGAGGCAAAGTACGTATTTTACGATGCAAGGTACGTAGGGTTTTCTGAATTGAAGGTAATGGGTTCTTCTGATGGAGGATACCCAGCCTCCAATCAGAAGAATCCATTACCTTCACACCAGGAAGAGTTCAAAAAATTCTACGTACCACAAATCCCAAGAAAGCACCTGGTGTGTGGCGTTGGAAATTCGATGCTCAGACATCTTCCATACGGAACAATATCTGCATACACCCGCCTGTTCAACTGCGAAGATCAGCCAAGTACCTAGGAGTAACTATTGACAGAAGACTCTCTAAGGCCCAACACGCAATGAAGGTGATCCAGAATACCAAGGCGACCCGGTACCTTCTGCGCCCCATCTTAAAATTAGAGCTCCCACTACGGATCAAGCTGGCGGTGTACAAAACATACATCCGCCCACTACTTACGTATGCCGTTATTATTTTCTATGATGGTTCATAAAATGGGGTGGACCCAGCACTATAAACACAAAAAATTTGAGTGTTTAGTGTCGCACCAGAATGATGTCTAACTTCAATGTGTCGCTCTAGCGTATAATCGTCATACGATGAGTCGCAGTATAGTTTTGTCGCACAAGCGTTAATCGCACATTCAGTTGTCGAAATCACATAGAGTCGCACTAGAATGACGTCGAACTTTGGTGTGTCGGTCTAGCGTGCAATCGCTCTATGGTGAGTCGCAGTACAGTTTTGTCGCACAAGCGTTAATCGAGCATCCATTTGTCGCACTCACATAGTACTCTCGCCCAAGACGTTGCTCTCGTTGACGCTAAACGCCAGCTCAACCTGGCTCGGCGGACGCAGCTCCAGCAGGACCTTGAAGAGAAGGACCGCTAAGGAGCAGTAGGCGCGCACTGCGCAGGCAAGGTCTGGGTACAGCTCGTCCACCGTTCTCCACTCGGACCACTGCCCAGTCAAGTTGGAGCGCATGGCGCAGGAGGACGAGGAGGAACCAGTGGAGGACGCATCTAAGTCCTCCGCATCTAAGTCCTCCAACCTAAAAGGAACTTTTCAAAAGTCCCTGAAGTGTAGTTCCACGAGTAGTGGCTTTTTGCGTCTATTACAGACGATTGTGAATAGTGTCTGAAAAGTATTTTAACAGTTTTGCGCGGCATAATACGGCATAATAAAACCGAAGAGACGCGGTAACTGCAGGCGAAGGTCGAACTCCTGCAGGCGGAAGTCAGTCAACTGCACCAAAAGCTGACTGAAGTTACAAGAGCCGGTGAAAGGAAACCTAAACCCCTGTCCCCCCCCCAAGACAGCGGCCATTGTGGTGACGCTCACCCTGGAGGCTGCGGAGCGGGGCGAGACTTACGAGTTCGTCCTGAAGCGGGCCCGTGCTAGTGCCGACCCCGACAAAATGGGGATTGGCGGAGTCACGTGCCGTCAGACTCAAGCTGGTGCTCGAATTTTCGAGTTTCCGGGAGATAAAGGCAGTGCCAGTGCGGATCTCGATCAGTGCAGGAGCATGAGTTCAAATCCTTACATTTGCATATACAAAAAGAGCTTTATGAAATTATGAGCATTCTCCCTTTCCAAGTTGGCAGACTTCACCTCGGACAACCGTTTTTCTATCGACGTCACATCGCTCATAAGTCGGGAATATTTGATGTCTTGCCCAACTTTCCACGACACTAGGAGATTGTTCAAGGAACTCAATTGTTCTTTAAAAGATATTAATGTTTAATTTACATCACTACAGCTACAGTTCGGCTTTTGTCGCCTCGAAGCAAGAATCGAAGAGTCACTCCCCGAGTCATCAGTTCTTTTCTTTTTCTGGCGTCTTGATTAATTTCCTTTGTTTGTACTGAATCAGAGCCTAGATTTTGAGTCATTTTAGGCGTGCATTCCATAATATTGCAATGTATATGTAGGGAAATCTCAGATTTGAACGATATAGTAGATTAAGAAATATGGCGGCTTATTGCCACAATCATATAATGTTTTGACTTAAATTTTATAGTGATATATAACATATACTCACTTATAATAAACCGGTAAATAATCCAACGAACACGAATCAGGTAATAACCGACCGAGCGAAATTAACGGGGACTCTGGATTTACATTGGAGACTTTTAAATAGCCTTAAGGTCAAATGACAATCCTGATTCCACGATCATTTGTAATTTAGTCAACAAACAGATGGCCATCCGTCATTAAAATTTACCTACTAAATTACCACGGGTATGTTGATTTCGTAATAGATCACACAAACGATGCACAAACTCTATCATCCTCTGTATTGGTCTTTCTTCTTGTATGTTTGAATCAAACATGGAAGGTGATACCTATTGGAGATTTTCTCACACATGGGTTATCTTTAGCCAATCTTGATTAGGCGCTGACAAAATGCGTACCAATAATGATGCAGAAGAGTCAGTAACATGTGACGGCAGTCAGACTAATATTGCTGCAATGCGAGTTTTAGGATGCGAGATTAACGATCCAAATAACTTAAAAACCACTTTTAAACATTCTAAAACAGGCCACCATGAGGTGCTATTTTTACCCGCTTGTCACATGCTCAAGTTAGTGAGAAGATGCAAGTTTGTATCAAAGAAAATATTTTTTAACAGAAATAATGATAAGATAGAATGGATATTTGTTAACCGTTTACAGGAAATTGAGGGGCTTAGATCAGGAAACAAAATAACTAACCAACATATTAATTTCCATTATGAAGAACCAACATATTAATTAAAAATTATGAAGGTCAAATTGGCATCACAGCTGCTAAGCAATAGTGTTATCGATCATTTAACTTAGCCAAGGACTTATATTCAGAATTTTCAGAAAGTGAACACACTACCTAATTCATTAAAATACACAACGATATTTTTGAAGTCTTAAAACTAAAGGGGATCGCAAAGCTTGTCGTTTTAAAAGTCCTAAAACCAGATACTAAAAATTATATATACACACTAATTGAACGAACAAAGGGTACATTACCAACCTAAGTGTACAAGTGACAACAAATACACACATGATCAGATACACGACATAATATTAAAAACAAATATGAAGAAGGTTATATTGCAACGGAATTACAAAATTACAAATATACTATAGAAATGTTTTTACTCATGTGCGGGATTGGAACCCGCGTCCATCTACCCCTTTAGCCGGGGTATGCTCTAACCAATTGAGCTAACATGACATGACGTCATAACTCAAATCTTTCCTATCGTTCTTTAACCATCGTATTGGGATGGAGCTACATCCATATTACCACTTACGTTTAAGTTAAGTTGTAATTTTGTAATGTAATCCGCATAGCAGGCGTTATTGAAAACATATTATATTATTAAAATTAAAACGGGATTCTTTGGTTTTCTAGTTTATCTGAAAGCATAAAAGTATTGTACTCAAGGCTGATTGAGACTAAATCAATGAAGTACATCGCAGCATACAGACTGTCACAAAACCATCTTGAATTATTATTTGGCTGTATCCGGCAAGAAGGTGGTTACAATAATAATCCTTATCTTGAAAATTTTAAATCAGCTTACAAAAATGATTAAATCACTTCGAATTATAAAACAATTACAGAGGAAACTGTGAGCTCCTCGAAAAAAATAATGTCCTGTGCTCCACGAATGATAAGGACCATATCGAAGAAATAAACCAGTGCTCCTTTGGTTGTCATGATAACAGTAACTCAGAAAAAACTACAAACCAACAAGAATAATCGAAGATTTAGATTTAGAATGGGTGATGCACAAACGAATGATAACCTTTTTACGAATATAACAAAATCAGTCTGGATATATTCCGCTTATGTTGTTAACAAATTCGGTCAAGACCTTAAATGTGAAATATGCATACTTTACTACCTGCAGAACTCAACTGGTTTCACAAACTAATTAATATATTAGATAGAAGAGGATTATGTCACCCATCAGAACATGTGCATAAAATATGTATGAATTGTGAAAGCGTTGTAAGACATGCCGTTACACTTTCCATCACCAAGTCTTTGTCTAAATTAAGTCTCATGATATCAGATACAAAAACAATAGAAAAGATTCAAGGAAACAAGATATTAAAGGAAATTGAAATATAGCCAGGAGATCATATATCATCAATCAGGAGATTATGTATCATCAAAACAACTTAATCATTCCCTTTTTTAAAGCCATTATTTAAAAATAATTAAAAATTTGATTATACGGTTTAACAAGAGTAAATTATTGACTCAAACTTAAAAAAAATAGTCTAAAAGGCAATTGAATACGATAGAGATGCCTCATAGCGGAGTTTGATTTAGTTTTGGTGATGCTACATACAATAAAAATATTCAATTAGAAAATGTCTTAATTATTTTATGAAACATCCTTACTTTTATTCATACAATAAGAAACACGTGCCTAAAATAATTATAATGAATTTATTTTATTGCAAAGCAACACTAAACAAACTTATTTTTTTAGATTTTTTGGTAAAATTTCACACAGTAAGATACACAAACCCGCTTTTGCTTTTTTATGTCGCCATTTTTGTATAGTCTCATCGACATGGTATTGTTCTTGCTACTTGTTTAAGAGAAACAGATATATATTTTCCTTTACATTTTTAATTGTTACAAAGCTACGTCGTCGCGGTTACGTAGTGGTTATACTTTTTTTTGAACCGAGGTTGTGAAGATTGCTTGTCTTTTTGTATAACTCAATGGTCTAGTATCAGTATAGATGCGATTTCATATGATCTTACAAGGTTGTCAAACGAGGCCATCCTGTTTTAGAATTTATATAATAAACATTTATGATTTTTTTGCAGACCTTGTAAGTACCCCTGATGTGCGCTGTAGCCTAATGTATTTGTACAACTGATACTTTCAACACCCAGGGCACCATTTGAAGAACACTGATGCTATTTTCTTCGTAAAAAGTTAGGAAGTTTACAAGTAGCCATGACTACTGTGTCGATACACACGAAATTGATTTGATAGTATCCCGAAATTCCCGAATACGATTCAAACGAATCTCCTTGCCCTGGAAATCTGGTAATTATATATCCCCTTTTCTGGTGTTATGTCTCTATGACAAAATGGTTTCAAAAAATGATGACGCAAAGTGAATTCTTAATGTTCCTATAACTTCTCCATCAAATACGCGTCCATTTGTTCCAACGTCAATATATCCCTTTGTAACGGAACATACCTTGGAAAGGAAGTTCCTTCACTAAAGACAAATAATATAATATAATTGAAAAATGATAAATAAATTAAAAGCTTAGAAATATAATAAAGAAATCTTTATGAGTTCTTTTACCAATAAGTTTTTATAATAATTTTAAATAAATTAAAGAACATATTAATGATAAAATATTTGCAGTTTGTTAAAAATTTACTTCGGTTAAATTATCATATCACCTGCGCAAATTTTGGGGGTTGAATGTAACGGAACATACCTTGGAAAGAAAGTTCCGTCACTAAAGATGAATAATATAGGTAAAGAATCTAAAGATCAGAAATAAATTATTCATTCTTAGTAAAAAGTTTTAATAGACAATATTTGTGTATAACTAACCTAACTACTAACCTTATTGAATTTTTAAATCAGTAAAGAGATTCCAGGATCTCATTTTATGTTCAAATAATAACAGGCAATGAATATTTTGAAAAAAAGAATACGATAAAAATTCAATCTAGAGGATCTGTCAACAAGGCAGGAATCGAAAGAAAAAATTGGTCATAGTAAATTCTCGTGCTTTACATATTTTACTTTTTTTTCTACAATTAACTTATGTACACACAATGTAGAGGAAATGTTGGGAAAAGTACCTGGAAAGAAATCTTATGCAATTTATAGATTGCTTAAATTCCGACAAGGAAAGGTGACTAACAAGGTGAGTAGATTAGTAATATACATGAAAAAAAAACATAGCAAAGCAAAACTTAGATATATCTAATATCGTTGGGGAAACAACATGTTCGAAAATTTGTGTTTTCATATAATATGCGGATACTTAATTTCCTTTGCATGGTCAAGAGGCCCTTTCAATATTGATATTTTGTAGAAAATTTGTCATGGGAAATTGATCTTATAAAAGGTATTTAATTCTTTTTAAAGATTGATCTGTATCTTAAAATTATTCTGCACTGTTCCTTACATGAATTCGCATTCCTATGTCAAATTACAGAGGTGAAATTACTAGAATAAAGTTATCCTGAGAACATCATATTCATAAATAATACCAACGTGTTAAAATAAAGTTATCACAAAACTGTTCAAGCCGATAAATAAAATTTAATATGCAACTGTATACCAATGCTAAGTCTTGGGTCTTTCAGTTCAAATCTAATGCAATAGTAAACTATATAAATGTTGAGTTCAAATCTATTCCAACGTTTTATGAACATTATTCGAGAGAATTTATTTTGTCTAAGTACTAATGCTAACTTATAAAGGTATACGATTATTCTACTCAAGTATTTGGATTGATATTATAATGAATGCTTTATGTTTGTTCAACCAAGATGGAATTACATATATTACGACAAGAATGAGGCATATAAGTCCTCGTACAACAAAATGAAGTTTAAATTCTATTCAACCATGATAATACATTGTTGAACATTGGTGCAAATGCGACCACATTTTTAATAACTCTTTCTGCTGTAAGGATGAAAGATGTTATATTCGACATGAGAAAATCAGAGGTAAGATAATTCCTTTAAACCTTATAGATTCATATTTGAGTACTTGAGTCTGAGTAAAAGTATAATTCACTTTTGATATCAGAAACACGTGATTTTACAAAACTTAGGCAAAGTAAGTCCTAAAATATAAAACCAAACTTTTCATTGAAATCAATTATAATATGGATTGTATTATGATACTCTAAAACACATTCTATTTCAAACTGAGAAATATCATATCAATGAAATTAACTAACTAGACATGTTATATTCGACACATCCTACGTATAAGTCCGAATCGGGTAGATACGTAGTTATACGACTATATCATTTTCGTGATCTACGTATCCGAATCTATAACTTGGTAAACAAAAAAAAAAAAAGTTTGTCTCCGACCGATTTATGCGAGGCGTATAACTCAATAACTGCAATGTAGGAAAAAGAAGTCCGATGAAAAAGTATCTATCTGTCACTTTCGCACTATTACGTGGCAACGGAGAAATGTCTACCACGCGCATTTGATTTGACAGTTGTTTAGTTGTGCGCGGGAACTGATAAGAATGTTAGTCTAGAAGTGTTGAGTAAATTGTTTTTGTTTATAATGGCGAGTGCGAGGCAAAATTTTATTGGTAAATTGAAAAGTGAAGCACAGAATTCTTTACACCGTTTAAGGACAAATCAAAATAATGATAATTGTCGAGGTAAGTGTGTTTGTTTACTTTTCTTATAAGGTTAGTTTTCTATATTACTGAATCTGATAAGGCTGCTTATAAGATTTAATTGAAATATGCATCTACTTAGTAATACAATAGAATGGGAGCAGGTTTTGTTATTACCGTCCATGGAATCATATTGAAACAAACCCATTCCTGTTTTCCGTCTAAGAAAGCCGTATGTGGCTAGTTACGGAGTTTTACACCCAAATCAAACTAGGCGTTCAACTTGTATCTGCCACTTTCGTAGTTATTTGAAGAAAAATATTTTGACGTATCTATACTTTGTTACTAGTCACATTACAAAAACTATATAAAGCCGTAATCAAATTTAAAAAAAGAGCACCTGAATAAACATTTACTACCTTGTTTTGTTGCGTTGTGTGGCTATGTAATTATTATTGTAATACAGGATGTCTCAAAAACTTTACTTAAAGACCTTTCCGTTTTAAGAGTGCTTATTGTAGTGGGTAAATTTCAGCCTGCTTTAGCATTTATGTTACTTATTAGAAAAAGGTGTTAGGAATATCAGGATTAGTAGCTGCAAGTTACGGTGCTCGTTGATATTTTCGCCAAAAGCGGCCGTTTTAAGCGAAAACGAACACCTTAACTTAATCTAAAATCCGGTGACCAGACATAGTTCGTCAGGTGATTAATCAGTTCAGTTCTTGGTCGTATTGGTTACGTTATGATGAAAAACTCTTTTCATGGGTTTTCTATTAGGTATTGAAAAAGGTTTTGAAAATGTTAGTATATGGATAACATTAACGTGAATTGACTGCTGAAGAATTAATTTTTCTTGAAGAATTAGAAGATAGTGATCATGAAACTAGATCACCTCACACTACTACCTCGTATCAAATTACTTCATTGCATCTCCAGTGCAAAACGACACAAATTCCGAATACTGAAGCAGAGTCTCGTCAACTAGAATCATGTCGAAACCAACACGGATGAAAATATTCCATTGGAGGAATATGCAGAAATATGTGGACCTAAATCATGCAGTGACCAAATCGAATGTCTGACCTTAACTCCACTGCAACAAATTGCAGAAACGCCTGATACTAATCTTTTCACAGAAAACGATTTTAATCAAGAACTTGAGCCCGAGTATGAAAATGTTCTTCTGCATTCAGCTAATCCTACACTAGGTACTGAAAGTGTCCCAGAATCCCCTGCTCTTTCAAATAATATTCACCAAAAATATGTTTCGTACAACTCTCCAAATTTATCTCCATATATAACAGAACAGATGCTCCTACTTAATGATATTCCTGAAAGTGCTGT
Source organism: Plagodis pulveraria (assembly GCA_963890685.1). Taxonomy (NCBI): domain Eukaryota; kingdom Metazoa; phylum Arthropoda; class Insecta; order Lepidoptera; family Geometridae; genus Plagodis; species Plagodis pulveraria. Next base: position 25,218,054 of record OY982967.1, read on the forward strand.
TCAATCGCCTTCTCTATTAACATCATCTTTTATAACTGAACAAGGCAATAAAAGCCCAATGCAATCTTCATCTCCTGAAATTGTAGCCAAAAAGAAAAGAAATGTTCGAAGCAGAATAGATAAAGGAAGAATAAGAAAAGTACACAAGGATAGATGGTTAGACGTTCAAAGGAAGACTAATAGAAATACCGGCAAAGAGTATAGGAGCAGAGATGGAAAATTCAGAAGTGAGCGAAAATTAGGCCCTCCGTGCAAGCAGAAATGTAGATTGAAATGTAACATCAACTTTAATATGACTCGAAGACAGAATTTATTCAGAAGTTTTTGGCAAATGGGCGACTTAGTCAGACAGTGGGAGTATATAAATAAATATTGTGATAAAATACCTAAACGACGTCTTACTACTGAAACGAATTCCAGACGTAATCATACTATTCGGTACAATTTGCCAAAAGTAGACGATAGCGCAGAAAAAACAAAAGTATGCAAGACGATGTTCCTTAATACTTTTGACATTAAAGAAGGTTTGGTATACTCGGCTCTAAGCAAATTAAATGCTGAAGGCACTGTTTCTGTGGATGCCCGTGGTATTCACACAAATCATAAAAAAATTGTTACTGAAGAAATGAAATTGAGTGTCTGTGATCACATCAACAGTTTTGCGCCTATTGAGTCACATTACGTGAGAAGTCGCTCTTCAAAAGTATATCTGGACGGATCTCTTAATATAGCCCGAATGTATCTTTTTTACCAAGAATGGGAAGATAAACAGAATCGAGAAAAAGTGAAGACAGAAAGATACAGAGTTATTCTAAACGAAAACTTTAACATCGGATTTTACATACCTAAAAAAGATCAATGTGAGGTGTGTATTGAATACCAAAACACTGAAAAACCAGCTAAGAAAGAAGAATATCAGACCAAAAATAAATATACCGACCATTTGCGAAATAAAACAATCGCAAGAGAAATGAAGAGCAAAGATAAAAAAATGCAATAAGTAACAAAACCGATACTATTTCTGCAGTTTATGACTTCCAGAAGGTACATGGGATACCTTACGGTGAAGCTAGCACGCTTTACTATAAAAGAAAACTTACAGTTTTTAACTTCACCGTTTATGATATGGTAAACAGTATAGGTACGTGTTACGTCTGGGACGAAACTACTGCTAAAAGAGGAGCTATAGAAGTTGCCAGTTGTGTATACGACTTTATAGCAACTCACAGTGAAAAAGGCATTAAAACATTTCACTTTTATTCCGATAATTGTGGAGGGCAAAATCGGAACCGAATTGTTTTTGCAGCCTACATGAGAGCTGCGAGAGACTTTCAGGTTACTATCACCCACAAATATTTAGAAAAAGGGCATACCCAAAATGAGGGTGACAGCGTGCATGCCTTTATCGAAAGATCAGCAAAGAATAAAACAATTTATACACCTAGTCAGTGGTACGCGATGATAAGGTGGGCCAAACAGGACAATAAACCGTACATTGCAAAAGAAATGGACCATACAGAATTTCTGGATTTTAAAGCTCTTTTGCCAAACTGCAACTGGACTAGCGATACGCAAAACAATACGGTGCCATGGTCTAAAATTAGAGAGCTACAAATTGAACCCCAGAATAGCGAAAGCATATATTTCAAAACAGATTTTTGTAGTCACGAATACAGTTGCATTGTAGTCCAAGATGTGGAAACGAAAAAGAAAACTCGAGGCCGTGGTAAGTCCAAAGAGACTACTATTATTCCTATGCACAGTAGAAGATTACATTGTGCTTACGAAACCAAGCTGCCGATAACCAAAGCCAAAAAAAAGATCTGCTTTATTTGTGCCAGCATAAGACAATACCTCTGCTATATCACAATTTTTATGAAAGTTTGGAAGAAGGTGAGGTGGTGATTGACCGCGAAGATTTTTCGCCCATTTTGTTACCATAAATTATTCGACTTTTTTGAACTTGTCTTTGATATTTTTGATTTGTATTCTAAGTTTATACCTTTGTTTCCACTTAAACATAAATGATCTCAATTGTGTTCCTATTTAAAATACATATTTTAATAATTACTAGCTTAATACTTTTGTGACTGATGTTTACTGATTACCTGATTATTTCGTTAAGTAAGCCAAGCCAAAAAATATTTTGATATTATTTTACTGATAATAATAGACTAGAGTGTAATGTAGACTGAAGAGGGTTGGCTTTAAGCATCTCTTTCTATCTTAAAGTTAATTAAGTAGCTAATTCAGATATTTTTTATGGAGTATTGTTATTTTTTTAATGCTGACAGATTTAATACATAAAGTTAACTATTATTAATGAATAAACCCCTTTCAGGGTTTTTGTACTGGTATATTATTTCAGTTACACCCAGTATATTTCATGTGTACTACTTTGTAATAAGTAGGTTATAGCTGAAGAAAAATTTAAGTGCCTTATTCTTAATGTGCCTTTCTAATTGTTTTGATAAAACTATTAATAAATAATAATTCCGTTATGGAATGACGTTTTATTTGTAGTTACCTGCTAATACTCCCAAACAATTTTCTATGTAAAATTATGTAAGTGGTATATACTGTTTCGGCACTTATACATTAACCATGTAAAAAGATGAAACTGGTATATACGCTAAATAAAGAACAGTAACTTCCTTTGTAAAACACCGTATCTGCCACTTACAAAAATCACTTGACTAAAACATGCTGTATAAGTCCGTAACTACCAGTTACGTAAATGGTAAGTTATGAATTCCAAGCGTATCTGCAATAATTCTTTATTTAAGAGATATTAAAAAGAAATAAAAATTGAATTATAAAATTTGACCCACAATTATCATAATTAATCAGTTTCAAAACAATCGCTTCAGTAGTTTTGGAGTAATAACTTGACCAACTTATGATAACTTTGTAATTGCTCTCCTGTAAAATTGACGTTTTTCACATTCGGACTTATACGTAAGATGTGTCGATATGTACGTAATTTGTAAAAGAAATTGAAAATAAATTAATCAATGATACTCATTATATGGATATTATGAATTATCCAATAATGTGATAAAATAGGAAGTTAAGCAGCATTTGATTTAAGGAGAAGGCTTTATCTAAGTGGACCGATGAGCATTGGTGTCGTGCACCGTAAAGAAGGCCTTCTTAAACGTACACCAGGGGTTGCAAGTCCCTGGCACTTAGAATCTGAACCTTTCCTTATAACTGCTAACTAAAATACGATGGATCCATCTAATTATCAAAGTTGTAACTTCTCAAATAATCAAATCTTACGAAAACAATACTATAAAATATCTATTTGCTAGTTTACTTCCAATAAACGTTATACTTCCAAAATGTAATAGTGTAGAAATCAGAGTCATAGTAAACTAGAAACTATCAGTGTAGTTCATTCTCCTACTCATTTAATTAGACCAACTTTAGTATAATTCAATTTAATTTAATAAAAATGTTTCATATAATTTTGTACAATATATTTTCTTATTTTAATATTCATTTTACTCTATGACGTTGTGAATATAATTTGTGGAAGTTCTAAGTAAATGGACAAATTGTACTTTGGAATACAATATTCAATTTTTTTTGTAATTTTCTTTATATTTTCGATGAATCTGATAAGTTCGTATAGGTATAGTTATTATTTTAGTTAATCTAACACGGATTAAGTAGTATATTAATTAAATTAATTTTAGTCTAACCTTGCCTATTTAGATCTTTGAATGATTGAAATCAATTTTAATATAAAGTAATTACGGAGTTCATTGATTATTCTTTTGGTATATTTCCTTTGTCAGTCTCTCTCACATAACATAATTATAGTTAAGTTAAACATCTTAGTTTTCTACAGTTAAATTCTAGTTTACTATGTTATGTATTTTAGAGGAAATATCTTCTAATACATTCCACTTGCTTTACTAGATAAGCAGCTAAACACCTTAGATTCTTATTATTAAACTATAATATATTTTGCAATTTTTGAGGAAATTTTATGTTATTGTGAATGTTATTGTGATCGAACAAGCTCGAGACCCACCTGATGTTAAGTGGACTAACCTCTGCTTATAACAGTTGCAATTCATCACAAGTCACGAATTTCACTGCGCCCATCACATTGAGACATAGTTGTTAAGTCTCATTGTGCCTGTAATTTCACTGGCTTTCAAGGACTACTGCCGGAACTGTAGATAATCTTAGGAGTCATGACAATATATTATATGTACATCATTCAAGTAAATTTTAGTTTCATATTGTTTTCCCTACTATAGCCAATGCATAGTTGATTATACTTATGCTATTGAAAGCCGAATTTCTATATTACCTATTTATCTAGATTTTATGTCAGGTTTTCCCGGTACCTATTTGTGATTTGAGATAATCTACGATTTTAATTTACGCACGTGGTTTTAAATTTAGGTTCTGTACTTTAGGTTCCATAGTTCCATATAACTATTTTTATCTGTTTTAAAAAATATAAACGTAGGTTTTCATTGTAATTTCTCACAGATTTCTATAAGGAACATATTTACTCTCATACAAAAATTATTAAGATTTTAATGATTTTATACCCTAATGATTTAATTAATTTTTAACGAATCAACACCCTAATGGTACTTCGCTTATAATTGCTTTGCTTTGAATTTATGGTTTAGAAAAATATACATATCTCCAATGAAACATTTTTAATAATGATTTACCTAATTTTATTTCAGGTTCCCTAATATTTACTATTGGTCTTAGATACCTAATTCCTATATTCTATGAGATATATATTATTCTCTGTTCACTGATTCTGAATGTCTACGTTATTCTAATAATACATTCAAATTCCATAACTTTACATAATCAAGTGTACAAATAATATTCTAAATTATATTAGAGTGAAATGATATAAATTTTCTATAAAATTACTAAAGTATAAATACTTAGGTATCTTTATGATTTTTATTTTAATTATAAATTTCAATTTGATAGATTTCAAATTATCGGTTAAATAGATATTATTTAGGAGTATTATCTGTTTGGTTAGATAAATTATTTCTTAAGTACCTTAGAAGAAAATGGATTACTACAATAGGTCACTTCTTAAGGTCCTACCATTATACTAGACGATTCACATGCCATATTTCAAATCACAATAATTTTAGAATATAGAAAAATATTTAATACTTACATTATTTTAGGCTTCTTAGTACTTTGAAATTTTGGGATCAGATTTTTTTAGTCAAGCACGATCGTTAAATTTAAACAAAAATAGGATCAGTCTTGGGATCAATTTAATTTAAGTTTAATTTAGATAATTTAGGTGATTTAGTTGTTTTATTATTAATATTTCTGCGTATCTTATAAATTTTAATTGATTACAGACCCTGTACTCACTTTTGTGAGTATGACTTTACGATTTTTCATACGCTTACTCGGGATCGGTAACAAACGGGGACGAGGTCGCTCGAAAGTGAGAGTAGTTGTCGCACCTTCTATACCTTTATACTTAAAGATGCCTGAATCCTATTAGGTATAGATATACATTGGGCAACAAAGAACGCGTTCATTTTATTATACATGAAATGATAACAACCGTCGAGAAATCTGCTATTGCTAGCTACTCTCACATAGCCTTCAGACTATTACCGGCTTCCATTGTCCCCACAAAAAGAAGGAGTGCCCTTCAAGACCCCCTCACGGACGACTACGCCTCCGGTCTGAGCACTCGTAACAGTGCCCTGGTGCCTTACGCAATCCTGTGGGATCTGGTAACCAGAGAGCCCACATTAACCTTGTCTTGAGTCTCTGTGTATACAGAGCTCTGACCCTGGACTACTTCGAATTGTTGGGGATGACGTATACAGAGCCCCAACCCTGGCACCTGCCGAACTTGGGGGCTTTGCCCCAAGAGGACCACCACCATCCCCTACTTGTCCTGGCCACTTCCCAACTTATGTCGCCCGTGATATTGCGGCTTGCCTGTTTGCTTCCGGACACATCCAATTGTGAGCCTCGGGGCTCCCATTCCAATGACTACCATATTATTTTACTTTGTGGCGTGTGATTGGACTATATATATTTTCTGCCGTTACACACATATGTGAATACGGTTTACCCATTATTACACCTCGTGGTCCATAAAGAACTATGAATAATGAGTTATAAGCACTTACCAGAATATTTCCTGGTTATTTTCCTTGAGGCATAGCTGCCTCCCACGTGCTTACCCTTGTTATCCAGGAGGTACCCTTTTTGTTCCTCCAAACGTCTTATCGCCGTCGCGCCCATTTTGTGTCTAACCTGTGCACAGAACAAAAATCTCGTTTAACCACTATGCACTGAACTGTATTGCCAAAGCGCAAAGAATAGATACATAATTTAAGTGACGGTGACACTTACCAATTGTTGACGGTGACTCGCATATAGCGCGACAGTAGTCCTGTATGCCTACATATTTATTCGCGGCGACAGATGGCATCTCTGTGGGTCAGTGTGCGTCCGAGGCCGCACAGGGTAAACGTGTCATCGTGATTATTACATTTTTTGTTCTGGTAAGCATTATATTATGAGTTTGTTTTTCCTTAATTGTGATAAAAATGAGTAGAAAGTAGCCTGTTCCAAATTTCCCGTGATCCGTCTTTTTTCCTCCCATTTAGAGATTTCATAAGGTTTCCCCGTTTTTATATCTCATCGAGCCATGCTCGAAGTTACACCTCAACAAAAACCAAAGTCGTCGCTAAGAAACACTAACGAGGATTTAAAACATGACACTGGCAAATGCACAAGACGTGCGAGACCATATCCCGACATAGGGAGCAAATGAAAAAAAAAATAGCCTTTGATAATATAAATAGTGGATTACAAGATAAATCTCACAAAAGTGAAGGTAAAAACTGATTTCTGTTTTGTTTTAGGTATTGCTTTGATGTTATACAGTCGCTATGAGTAAAATAAATTTAGTACTTGACGATGTTGCCGTTTTGGACGCAATGATTGACTCGGATTTCGGTGCCGACTCCGATGAAGCCAAAAATTGGATACCCCCAGGGGAAAAGCCCAACAACCTATCTGATGTAGACCAAGAGGAAGATGACATATCCCCATGGCAGCACCGGGTGCTAGAAATACCTGAAATAGACGGATGTTTCGTGGGAAACCTATGTTTCTATATATACTTTAACTGTGGAAGAGGTAAGCATTTTGTTTAGTTTCTTCATAGTTCAGATTACGTAATCTTACTTTTTTCAATACATTATTTAATTTTTTAGGTACTTTCGCCCGCTGTATACTTTGAGAATGATTTTACCGAAGAAGTGTTTGAAAAACTCGCACTGTAAGTATACAAATATATACTACCGATCAACTGAGAGCGAGGTGCTAAAACATCCGATCACTGCAGCTGATATAAAGAAGTTCTTTTGTGTTAATGGTATCCTTGGCTGTGTGAAATATCCCAGGATCAAGATAGCATGGCTGCAGCGATTTAGGTTGCCGTATATTACAGACGCACTGACGAGGGACAGGTTCTTTCCGATTAAAACCAATTTACACATTGTTGACATGGCAGCTGTTTCAGCTCAAGAGAAAACTCGAAATCGCCTATGGCTTGTTCAACCACTGATTGACATGGTTCGTAACAGATGCTTGGAGTTGCCCAGGAATCATGGTACATACTCAATTGAAGAGCAAATGGTCCCTTTTCTAGGAAAATGCCCAGTCAAACAATTCGTTCCTGGAAAACCTAGACCAGTGGGCCTGAAAAACTTTATGGTTACCTCGTCAAGAGGCCTAATACTTGATTTCGAAATGTACCAAGGTAACACTATGCCTTTTTCTGACTCTACACTTCTGCCGTCATAAGGAAAAAAGACGTATCTGTAATTTTTTTCGATATTGAGCTACATACATCATCGGAATCAGAAAAAAAAGGCGCGTCTACCACTATTTTTGTATTTAGGCTTAAACAAGCGCAACCCTTGAAACCTCACTCTTAAATAAGACACATTTGAAACTAGTACTAATATTTATAAACATTTCTAATTTATAATAAGTTGAAAAAACGCATTTAGGTAGAACCGTCTTATTTATTTGTGATATTTTTAATTCACCATAAAATGGAAAGACGTTTCTGCTTAGTACTAAGAAGCAAGGACGATTCTGCTTAGGTACGCCTTTTTATCTTAGTATTATAAAAAAATGCCCGTGGCAAATGGCAATAGTGTCTTTTCTACGAAGTATTGCTAGTTGTATGGTATGAAATGGGGCATACCATGCAACAAAATGTTTAGTTCCGGACATGAATCGAGGCCGCGTCCTCCAGTTTCGCGCCTGATGTTTATTCCGATAAAATCTGGGCACCAATAATTTGTTAATGTATTTTCGCTCGGCATGCAATAGTTATTGTAATCATATTCAGAAATTTATAAAGACTGATTTTACTTAGCATACTAAGACAACTACAAAAAATAAGAGAAATATAAGAAAGTGTTCATTGTTTTATATTGAAAAAACTGGAGGTATTCGTTTCAGAAATATATATTGATACTATATTAAAATAACTAAATTACTAATTAGTGACTAACTTCAACACAATACCACATGACCCTAGTTGATTATTTTTTATTTCTATGTATATGTATTTACATGTAAATTAAATGGAAATCTAAAAAAAGAATTCGACGTTTGTTATTTTTGTAAATGCTACTATATATAATTATAATTAAATTTATGTTAATTTCGATTCAAAAACACATACAGAAATTAAAAAACATCATATTAAACTTTGAAATTTCACTCGCGCATAGTATCCAAGGCCGCAAGGATACGCAATTTATTTTTATGTTTTAATACTTGGTAGCATATGTGCTTACTATTGCAAAGGGTTTGACTTTAAAACTTTGATACACAATCGAGAAAAAAAATTAAAATTATTTTCTCCCATATATTTTTTTCTTAGATATTTTTTTAAGTGTGAGAGTTAAAAATTCAAGCTCTATTCATCAACATTGGTTTATACGCAATACATTTACACCACTGTAGTGGAACTTTAGTTTTTGCTCCGATATAAGCAAATTAGGAATACATTTCAATGATTAACTATGATGCCCAGATGCTCAAGGCCATTGGCATTATTTATAACATTATTTTCGAGTATCTTTCATTATGTTCCTTCATATAATTGTGTGCGGTTGCAACGCTCACAGAAGGAAAATTCAAGTTGCACGTAATAAACATTTTGATTAAGAAATCCTACTCCACAGTTTTTGATTCCTTAAAAAATCCACCTCTGCCAAGGTATCGCCTGTCACCTACGTAATTTAAACATATATAGTAACAATCTTATAATATCGTTTGTAACATAAATAAGTTCTAACATAAACAAACATCTATAGTTCTAATAAAATCAATATAATGCTATGCCTTTAAGGTAAATATTGATGTCGTCACTCGTCCTGCGCAGTTTAGTTGACGTGACGCTCCCGCCACCGAAGCTAATACCTACCTACTATATATGATTTATTCTCAATATTATCATGGAAATATAACCTTTTAGAGGTGCAACAAGGTGGTTCTCCCATGACGCCCATTTTTATGTGGTCGCACGCACAAGAGGATCACTGCTTTCCCTACGCTGCCACTTCAAGCTGTGTCCTGCGCACTTTAATATGAAGAATGGACTGCCGGGCCCTGTCGTGGACGACCACGACCCTGACGCGACACCATGGGTTGAGAATCGGTAGGTGAATATTTTAAAAATCAAATGAAAAATCAGTCCCAAAAGTAAGTAAGTAGGTAGGTACCATTTTAAGAGGAGTTTTGATGACAATACTTACAACAAATAACAATTATAATCGTAGGGACAACAAGCCCAAGCTGATCTGATAATAGAAAGTATCTATTTGTTTAAAGCTGATAGGCTAGTCTTTAACCACTATCTCACGTGATGGTAAGTGATGATGGGTTCTCATGTCTCAGCTAGAATCACTAGTACTCAAGGACAGCTGTTGGATTTGAACACACTGTTAGGTAATCGGTGACAGATTTTCTATTTGAGGGTGGTAGCTAACCAGGCGGATATTCTCGAAATGCCCTTTCACCATGCGGTAAAGCTCAAGCCGGCGGTGGAGGTCGTCATTGAATAGTGGAACTGCCGCACCGCACGGCAGTCCATAGCTATTGCCTATTGCTGCTCTGCAATCACTGCTTAAGATTTATAATAGGTACATAAGATTTGGAGATTATTTATAAGGATATCTAATATAATTAATAATATAACTAATTAATTTATTACATTTCAAGCGGGTAATAGATATTCGTTATGCAAACCTCGCGCCAGTACTTTTATTGAAACCTGAGAAAGCGTCTGATTCTACGATTGAACCACGAGCAAATTGAGTTGGAAAGTCAGCGAGGGAATGGCTAGGTACAAGAAAAACAAGTACATTTGGGTAAGTATATGTTTGGTAAAATGTTTTATTAACAATACAATTATTACAACGCATGCTACTTTACTGTGAGAATATATATAAGTTTATAGTAAAGTTTTCGAGCGCCACAAGATAAAACCAGTTTAAAAAAATAACAATCGACTTATAAGAACGACGACGAATAAAATATTTTATTCAATTGTTACTAATCAAAGTGGTAGAAAACAATCAGGTAGGTATTTGAATACTACCCAGATGTTTTTTAATAAACCCATCTATTTATTATTTGTAATAACATCGTTTAGATTACGACCAAACACCGTGAGTGCTAGCCGGTATAATAGTAAATAACATCGTTTAATTTTAGAAAAGAGAGGTTATGTTAGGATAAATAATGGCGACGATGTTGATTTTGAATATAATCTGTTCACGCAGACGATTTGTTATACATTTCTGCATAACAGGTCACTTGTAACTGTCTTATCCAGATATTTTTGGTTAACAGTACGTTTTATATCGCAGTTCTGATAAACGGTTCTAATGCTGACGTTGCAGTACTCTTATTCAGATTATTAGGGTTCTATTATCATCAGTTCTATTGAAGAAAAACACATCCATTGAGTTCCTTAAAATTGCAATTAGTTTTTAATTTACCTATCATATTTATTACACAAACATAGCTAAGGGCCCATCCATTAATGACGTCGCATGTTAAGCGGAATGGAGGGGGTCGACGAAGTGTGACATTGTGTGACAAGGGGGTGGGAGGAATCTTAAGTTTTGTGACGTCACATTTCAACCATTATAAGGTATTAATTGTGACAAGGACGGGGGAGGGGGTCAATAATCATGAAATTCGTGTGTCGTAATTTATGGATGGCCCCTAAGTACAGTGGCGGCGTTTGTCGATGCTAGCTAGCGGCCTAGCGCACGCGGCGCGCGGACCGCTTTTAACGTCAGTCGGTCAGTCCAAACTTAAGAGAGAGGTCCAGATCTTTGTCGCGCTCGCGGGGCGTTTGTTTACACGTAGGTAGAGGGTACCTATCACAGTCCCGAAAATATAATTAAAAATATAAGCTCATATTTCTCGGTGTGTATAGTAGGTACTGTCTACTAGCCTTCTTTCGAAAATAACTTTTGTTCAGTAACAATATCACTGTTTTTTTGTTTTTAGAATAAAATGTTCAAAATAGTCGCTGGCTACGCGTCGAAGAGGTCGGGTTGAGCTGTCGACTGTACCTGCCTCCTGGGAAACTAGGGGAAAGTTGCGCTGGCCCAAAAGGAATGGCGATGTACTTTTAAAAACTGCTAATGTTGTCCCCCAACGAGACTGGGGGACAACTGACTGCATCTTGAAGCGATCAAACTTTCTTTCATATGAAGACGACGAAGCTGAATTAAATAGAATGTTAGACCGTTTGTATGCACACTTGCTCAAGTTGGTGGAGCCCAAAATGAATGATTTGCCATGGAACCATTAACAATGTCGCAGACCTGGAAATATTTGATAATAAAGTTATAGGATCTGTCGGTAAAATTCCAGGAAATCTATGATAAATCACACCCAATAAATCTTTTACAGCCGCTTGGGATATATTTTTATTCACTGCCCAATCTCTGAGGTTATTTCAAAAATCTATACTTTTATTAAATTCTGACACGTTTTCTGCTAAACTAATAGAACTTGAATCAGTTTCCTCAAAATATGAATTGTCATTTTTATCTAATATCTTGATTTAGATGTGAAATTACGAGATACGGGTACGGAACCCTCTTGAACTGGTCGACTTGTGCTTGGATCCGTATTATAATATGCATTAGCTGCCAAACTCGTTTCTGCTCCTGTACAGATATTGTTTTTTATTTTTAGATACTCCCTGAAGCACTTTCTTCTTGTTCCTCCTGTCTCTTTTCTTTTTCTCCGTGAATTTGAGTCATTTTTACACGTTTCCCTGTTAGACATCTTGTCATTAATTATAAAATAGGTTTGACATTCTTGCATCAAAACATTGTATTTCTTCAATAACCAGTTACTAGATACTTAGACATCTATTATTCACAACATTTACCACTTTGAGATACACAAAAAGGATAAGTGCGCGTAGTCATCTTCATTTATGCAGTAGTTAGCTGCTTAAACGCTTAAAGAGTAATCAATATCCATATTCTGAATAAATGAGTACGGTTTGCCGGGTTGTGCAGCTTAAAGAAACCAAACAATAAACTATTCAGAATCAAGCTGTATAATTGAAATATTTAGCAAAGTTGTACAGCACAAAGCTGAATATTCCGCTCTTAAGTAGCTACTAGCTGTCTCAGTCACTTTTATTTAAATAACGTTAACATAAAGTAATAAGATTAAAAAAAAACAATTTTATGCAGAACTTATCAAGCTTTCAGTGTAATTAAAGTTTAAATACTGTATTATTCAAGATAAAGCTATCACGTCAGCTTTTTTAAAGCTGTAATGAAACTATAAACTGCTAATTGGTGTTTCATTTTGCTATTATCTGACTTACTTGTTGCTTGGGTTGTATCTATACTAATCTATATTAACTAAGTAAGCTAGGTACGCAACGTGCGCTTCAAATTGTTGATTTAAGGCTAGCGTCCACTAGGCGGATCGGGTCGGGCCGCATCGCAACGCAAAAATACGCCTGGCTATGTTTTGTATGAAATATCGTTTATTAGCGACGGATCGGAGCGCGGCGGGCGGCAACGCATTGGCGGATCGCTTCGCAGGCGTATTTCTGTCGGCGGTGCGCTGCGACCCGCCCCGATCCGTCTAGTCGACGCAGGCAGGCGGATGTGAGCGCACGTGCCGTGCTAATAAAAATAAACGAAGAACCGCTTATTTCTTTAGTGCAAAAGTATAGAGAATTGTATGATCTAGGAGACCCTAGATATCACGATGAGCAGCGACGCATGAATATATGGCAAGAAATAGCATAGATTTTGAATGAAACACGTAAGTACCTATTCATTTAAATTATAGGTGTTCGACCCGTATGTATATAATATTTCCAGAAATGCCCAGTTTTTGGATATGTTAGTCTATATCAGCTTCTATTATAGACCTGTGCCAAATTTCAAAAGTGTATGTATGTTTGTATGTTTGTCCACGTCTCCAAAAGTGTAAGTCCAATTTAAATAATTCTTTTTTTGTTGTACTAGGTATTGTTCAACTTAGGGAATGGTGCAAACTTCATCAAAATCGGTTCAAAAGTTTTTGAGATAGGGAATGTTATTGTGTATTATTATTAGACAGGTGCAATATTTGTTCTCACATATCTCCGATACTTACTAGTCCGATTTAAGTAATTCTTTTTTTTGTTAAACTAGGTATTATTCAACTGAGTGAAAACTGTAAGTTTCATCAAAATCGGTTTATTAATTATCATACAGAGAGTTAAGTGTACTTAAATTAGTCTTTCACATGAAAAAATGGTGAAATAAAAATGTTTAAATAAAAAACATAAACAGACTTCACTGGAGTCGGAGCACCTCAAAGCACCTCCAAGCGAAGACTTCATTGAAGTCGGTTTATGTTTTTAATCAAACATTTTTAAAATATTATAAGTATATCAAACTTTACAAAATAATAAGTAACTTATTATTAATTTATAATTATATTTATTCTTCTTGCGCTTGCATATCTGGGTCTCGGTTTATGTGGCGATATCCTCTGTTCACAACTGTCATTTGCCATGGACATGAGCCTGCACGAGATACGAAATAACTTTTGAATTTGTTGCGAATTGCGAGAGCGACTTGAGATGAATTACCTCCAATAATTGGTAAATTTACTAGTCCCTCGTTCACAGTTTCTCTTAGATTATCTTGTGACCAATACGATGGGCTATTTGTCAAAAAGTTATGTAAACAGCATGTTGCCGCTACAACAATGTTGACATGTTCAGGAGTCATAGTTAACCGCCTTTCATAAATTCTAAACCTTCTAGCTAATATACCAAAAGCATTTTCACTGGTTCGGCGGGCCCTACTTAGTCAGTACTTGAAAATTTTTTTTTCTTCGTCCGTTAATTTATTTCCAGGATACGGTCTCATTAAATGTTTCTGTAGCGGAAAGGCTGCGTCTCCCACTATAACATGAGGCATAATTTCCTCGGTACCCGGCAGTGCCTTGTCATCAGGTATATTTAATTTGTTTTGTGCCAATGATTTTCCCACGACAGAATTGGCAAATAAACAGCCATCAGAATTCTTTCCAAGGCCACCTATATCGAGTAGTGTAAATCTGTAGTCAGCATCCACTAAGGCCAACAAAACAATTGAAAATGTTTTTTTATAACAAAAATACTTCGAGCCACTATTTGCGGGGCATTCGATAACAACATGTTTGCCATCCAGAGCTCCAATACAATTAGGAAAATTCCATTTTTCCCAATATTTTCTTGCTATCTGTTTCCAATCCTCTTCGGAAGGTGTAGGTACTTTTATATTGTTCCATATCGCCGTGCAAGTCTCATAAACGATATATCTTACTGTTTTTTCTCCGAGTCGATAATTAAAAGCCAGCGACCTGAATGAATTCCCCGTGGCCAAAAACCAAAAACAAAAGCACATTTTATTAACCGACTTCCATAAAAAGAGGAGGTTCTCAATTGAATTCTATTTTTTTCTTGTGTGAATGTTACGCGATTTCTCCGCCAATAATGATGTTGGAGCACGTCACTTCATCCATTGCCATAAGCGTAGAGTTCATTGAAGTCATTTCTATGTTTGTTGACTGATATTCTTTTTATTTTGTTCCAGCGGCAAATTGTAAAGAGAGATGGAAGAGAATTCGCGATAATTATCGACGCGCCAAAAAACTACGTCTAACGAAGAGTGGCCAGGCAGCCACTAACATAAAACCAATTCGATTTGAAAAAGAACTGAACTTTCTTTCTCCCTTTATATGTAATGACACACAACAAAATTTAACAAATTTGCCATCTTTGAATGATGATGAACAAGTCCTGTCACCACGGTCAGCAACAGATTCTCAAGCTATGTCACCACTATCATCAAACTCATCATCAGTCATGTCACCACCACCTATAAGTAGATCCCAAGTCAGTGAAACTGATTCGAGTAGGATCACCAAAAAGAAGAAGACAGACAGAATCTCTCAGTCGCCTCCACCGACACAAACTCTGTTCCAATCATACTTAGAAAAAAAGTATCAATCGCTTAACCAAGGCCATGATACTATGGTAGATTTTTTCACAAACTTGGGGAAAACAGTCACAACATTCCCGAAAGATGTTCAGATACGTTAAGGGTGCGGTGTTTAAAATTGTGCACGATGCTGAGGCTGATTTGTTTTGCAGACAAGGTGATATAAATAATATATCGCATGCGAGTAGAGAGTCCCAAAATATGCAAACCATAAATCAACAGCCAGTTGCAGCCGTGATTTTAAGTCAAAATAATCAATTCTCGTCCATTCAACCTTTACGGACCTCTGGACAAGCATCATTTCAAGCATCACCTACTACAGCATCGATGCTATCTAACTCGTCACAACAAGTATATGAAGGACAAGTTTATGAAGTACAAGAACATGATGTACAAGGTTCTGAAATCATGGAACAATTTCTGCATTTTCCAAAAAATAAATAATTGTTACTGTGTAATGTTAATGTTAACTTTGTTCGGGAATAGTCCAAACACATAATTAAAGTTGATTTTGTATATTTGACGTAAAATAGGTAGTTTTAAGTTACAAAATTAGTAGCGTTCACATGAACGGAAGGCTGGGGGCCGATTGGCGAGCCCCGCTCGTCCGGCGGCGTTAGTCCCCTCTCCGTGGTGAGACGCCCCCGCACCTGAACTGGTTTGCAGCGCGAACATCCTCCACGGCGTTGAAGGAATCTTTAACTTCTTATTAAATTTGTTATAAATTGCTCTTCAATAACAGTTTAAGTTTGGACTGATATCTAAGTTGACGAAGGATCGTGATCTATCTGGTTGGCAGACGACAAAGTTTGTTTACAGCTCGTCTGATGGTTCCTTTGCTCACATAGACGTCCGCCACTCTGGAAATGCCGTCTCGTCCTGGATAAAGTTTTGTCACTCTACCCATTCTCCATTGCAGCGGCATTAGATTGTCTTCCTTAACGACGACAAGGTCTCCTACTTCAAGAGGCGGGCAGTTCTTCCTCCATTTGCTTCTTTGTTGGAGCTCAGCCATGTACTCCCGGCGCCATCGCTCCCTGAATTGCTGCCTGATTTGTTCGATGCGTTGGTATCTATTTGGGTTCTTGGTGTTGACAGGCAGTGAGGGAAGCGATATCAATGGTCGACCAATCAGGAAGTGCCCTGGAGTGAGAGTATTTAAATCCATGGGATGGGATGAAAGTGGTATGAGTGGACGAGAATTAAGGATTGCTTCTATTTGTGAAAAGAGTGTGGCTAACTCCTCAAAGGTAAGAAAAGCATTGCCAGCCGCGCGTTTTAACAGGTTTTTTGAGGAACGGACTCCACTTTCCCAAATTCCTCCGAAGTGGGGGGAGTAAGCCGGGCAAAAACTGAATTTGATTCCCTCATTCGCTGCAAAGTTTGAGACTGACTGACGACTGGATCGTAATATTTTGCCCAACTCATTGTTTGCGCCTACAAAATTTTTGCCATTGTCGCAGTATATGATGTTAGGTTTGCCTCGCCGTGATATGAACCTTCGTAGACACATAATAAATGCCGCGGTTGAAAGGTCACTGACTACCTCCAAGTGCAAGGCTTTTACGGCTAAACAAACTATAACGCATAAGTAGGCTTTTGTAACACGGTTACCCTTACCCTTTTTAGAAGAGATCATAAAGGAACCTGCAAAATCAATCCCACAGGAATTGAAGGGAAAATTCTCATTGACTCTGACGTCTGGTAAGTTACCCATTATGGGCTGTACTGTTTTGCTGCTCATACGGGTACAGATAGTACACTGTTTAATAATAGTACGAACCAAGTTTCTGCCCCCTAAAGGCCAGAAATTCTCACGAAATGAAGAAAGAAGGAGCTGGGGACCCGCATGGAATAGTCTGTTATGTTCATGTTGCAGCATTAACTTAGTAAGATGATGCTTTGCGTCAAGTATTATTGGGTGTTTTTTATTATAGTCAAATGCAGATTGCTCTAACCTACCTCCTACCCTAGCCAGACCGCTGTTATCAACAAACGGATTCAAAGGTAATAGTCGACTTTTGTTGTGTAGTGATTTACTTTGTTTGAGACTGGCTATCTCATTTGGGAAAGATGCTGACTGACTAAACTTAAGTAATAATGTCAGTGAAGATTCTAGTTCGTCTATTGTTAAAGGACCACTTAACTTGTCTTTGTTTGGTGTACTGTTGTTGATAAAACGTAGAACGTATGCATAAATTCTTTTTAATTTCAGATAATTGGAGTGATTTTCGAAAACTATTATATTCTGTTCATTAGAAGTTTCATCAACCGTCAAATGAACTCTAACTTTAGCTTCAGGTGGGCTATTAGGGCTTACATGAGGTTGAGTAGGCCAATCCAAAGTAGACCTTGTCGGACCACCGATATGTGCGGTTCGAAATCTCCACCCAGAGCCCCCGGCGAGCGGTCCCCTGGGGCCGTTCTCCCTTTCCACGGTGGGCTCTCACCCGCCTGGACCGCGAGTCTGCAATGGAGGTGGCGTTCGTGCAGGACTGGCTCGCGCCCCCTTTTGAAGGCCTGGGCGTGGACTCCGCAGCGGTCGAGCTCAGGAAGTCCTTGACCGAGGTTTGCAACGGCAGCATGCCTCGGTCTCGCCGCCCGCCTCCCCGTCGCGCCGTTTATTGGTGGACGGAGGAACTAGCGGAGCTCCGGGCCGCCTGTGTGGCAGCAAGGAGGGCCTACACGCGGAGTCGACGGCGCAGCCAGCGGGATGAGGCCAACGAGGACCTTCTTTACGCTTCGTACGTTGAGGCGAAAGGGGTCCTCAAGATGGCAATGGGTGCTGCCGATGACGCGGCGAGAGCCGAAATGCTGGAGGGCCTCAACAGAGACCCGTATGGGAGACCGTATAAGGCGGCGCGGAACAAACTGCGCCCCTTTGGTCCCCCGCTGACGGAGACCCTCGAGCCGACATTGCTGGATGGGGTGGTCCGGTCTCTGTTTCCGAACGGGCCCAACTTCACCCCACCAGTGATGGACCCCCCGCGGGAGGCGGCCCCAATGGAAAGGGAGGAGGAGGCTCCTCCAGCGTCAGTGGCGGAATTTGAGGGACAGGTTCTCCGTCTCCGTGCGAAGAAAACGGCCCCCGGGCCAGACGGCGTCCCCGCGAGGGTGGTCGCCATTGCTGCACTCCAAATGGAGGAGAGGTTTCGGGACCTATTCAGCGCGTGTTTCACGTCTGGTAGGTTCCCGAAACCTTGGAAGGAGGGGCAGTTGTGCCTCCTTCGAAAAGAGGGACGCCCGGTGGACTCCCCCTCGGCATACCGGCCCATCGTTCTGCTCGATGAGGTCGGTAAAATGTTCGAGGGGATCATCGCCAACAGGCTCAATGGCCACCTGCGGAGGGTCGGGCCGGACCTGTCTGACGCCCAATTCGGCTTTCGAAGGGGGCGTTCGACTGTGGACGCGCTGGCCCGACTCAAGGGCCAGGTACAGGAGGCTACAGAGGCAGGGGATGGGGTTTTGGCTGTGTCATTTGACATAGCCAACGCTTTCAACTCCATCCCCCACTCGACAATCTTGGAGGCGCTCCGGTACCATGGAGTGCCTCAGTACCTGCGCAGGCTCCTGAGCGACTACTTAAGGGACCGAGCTGTCCTTCTTGTGGATCGCACGGGACAGCTCCGCCGTTACGTTGCGGGTTCCGGTGTTCCACAGGGGTCTGTTCTGGGACCGCTCCTGTGGAACATCGGATTCGACTGGCTCCTGCGAGGAAGTCTCCTCTGTGGCACGAGTGTCATCTGCTATGCGGATGACACTCTCCTCACCGCCCGGGGGAGGGACTTCAGAGAGGCGGCCAGTCTAGCCTCGGCTGGCGGATCCCTGGTTGCGGGTAGGATCCGCCACTTAGGATTGAAAGTGGCGCTACAAAAGACCGAGGCCGTATTCTTCCACAGGCCTCGGCAGCGCATTCCACCTGACGCCCACATTCTCGTGGACGGCGTCAGGATCGAGGTGAAGGCCCAGATGAAATATCTGGGCCTGGTGTTGGACAGCAGGTGGCGCTTTGGCCCGCACTTTAGCGGGCTGTCGACGCGCCTGCTGAAGGTCGCGGGCGCACTCTCTTGGCTCCTTCCAAACAGGGGGGGGCCCAGAGGACGGTGCCGGCATTTGTATGCTGGCATATTGAAAAGTATGGCCCTCTACGGGGCGCCTATATGGGCTGACTCCCTCCGTAGGAGGGAGAATGCTACTGCTCTCCGCAGGCCCCAAAGGGCCATAGCACTGCGGGTAGTGAGGGCCTACCGCTCGGTGGGATTTGCGGCGGCCTGCGCTCTGGCTGGCACCCCTCCTTGGGAGCTCGAGGCGGGAGTGCTAGCCAAAGTGTACGACTGGATGTCGGGGCGTAAGGCTCTCGGAGAGTCCATCGCCCTGGAAGAGCGGGAGTCCGTACGGCGTGAGGCGAGGGAAGCTGTCGTCCAGCATTGGACGGAGGACCTCGCCTCCGCCGCTTTTGGCCGCCGTACATTGGATGCAGTTGGGCCAGTCCT
The DNA here is from genome assembly GCA_963890685.1 of Plagodis pulveraria. Lineage (NCBI taxonomy): Eukaryota > Metazoa > Arthropoda > Insecta > Lepidoptera > Geometridae > Plagodis > Plagodis pulveraria. Next base: position 25,238,149 of record OY982967.1, read on the forward strand.
GCAGGATTGGCTAGGGCGGTCCCATGGGTTCCTCTCGTTTCGTCTGGTGCAGGTGTTATCCGGGCATGGATGCTTCGGATCATACCTGCACCGGATCGGAAGGGAAGAATCACCGGCGTGTCACGATTGTGGCGCCGCAGAGGACACGGCGCAGCACACGCTGGAGGTGTGCCCTACGTGGTCCGACTTGCGCCGCAGTTTGGTCGCAGTAGTCAGGCCGGACCTCTCGCTCCCCAGCGTGGTCAATGCCATGTTGGAGGGCGAGGTGGCCTGGGCAGCGGTCGCCTCCTTTTGCGAGGAAGTGATTTCCCAAAAGGAGGCGGCAGAGCGCGCAAGGGAGGAAGACCCCCTTGCGGCGCCACTGCGTAGGCGAAGAAGGGGGAAGGGGTGGGAGAAGACGAGTTCTCCCTCCCGGTGGTGAATAGCGAGAGACAGGCGCGGGGGTGCCTTCTCTCGCATTGCACTTATTCACCACCTCCGTCAGGCGGGAATGACCGAGCATTCCTGGTCATTCCCGGGCCTCTCCTGCTGGGAGGGGCGTGTGGGCCCCGCTGTAAAGGCGGGCGGTCGTCGGCGGAGGACTGGACGTAAAGGCTCTGCCAGTCTCCCAGTCCTCCTCCATACAGGCGAAGCTGGAATGCCGCTGGGTCGTTTAGTGGGTATACCGGTCTCTCACCGGGGAGTCCCACATAACCCTCCCATCCCCCGACCGGAGGGTATGCGTAACGCATTTTTCCCAGCGAAAAAAAAAAAAAAAAAAAAAAAAAAAAAAAAAAAAGGCCAATCCAAAGTGCCTTTCTTTAGAAAGGAAGGACCCTCCCACCATAACAAGCACGAACGCAAATGCTGGGGCTCAACACCCCTTGAACCTAAGTCAGCTGGATTGAAATTGGTAGGAGTATGCTTCCATTGAAAACTCTGGGTAAGCATATTAATTTTATTTACTCTATTACGTACAAAAATTGGTAGTGTTTTGCTTTGTGAATTTAGCCAGCAAAGCACTACTGTCGAATCGGTCCACAAAATTGTATTTCTGACGTTGCATGGTATTGATTGTAAAACCTTTGAGCACAGCTGACTACCTAGCAACGCCGCACATAGCTCTAGGCGCGGAATGGTAATGTTTTTAATGGGTGCTACCTTTGTTTTGGCACAAAGCAACCTCACATTTATGCTGTTATTTGCGTTGCGAGATCGCACGTAACAACAAGCAGCGTATGCGTTTTGAGATGCATCGACAAAAATATGTAAGTCTGTAACCTTGGCACTGTCACTCAACACATGGCGAGGTAAGGTTAATTCTGATAGATGGTGCATGTTATTAATAAAATTTAACCATTGTTTTGCATAAGGCTGTGGAACTGGATCGTCCCAGTCCAATTTAGCATTCCATAAGCTTTGCATAAGAATTTTTGGTAGTATGATACTGCATGACACCAAACCTAAGGGGTCGAACAGTTTGCATGTAGTAGAAATGATTATTCTTTTAGTAATGTTTGGATTGATCTCAATGTTACTAGGGAATTGAAGACTATCTTGTTTAGGTGCCCATTTTAAACCTAACACATTAGCCTCGGTACTAAAATCAAGTGGTATTGAGTTACCTTTAAAAATCAGAATCATCAAAAATTTGTGGGCAGTTTGACTTGAACTTTCTCAACGGAAACCCTGCTGTTTGTAGTACTTTGGTCACATTTGTGTAAATATGTTTTAATTCCTGCTCAGTGAAACTACCGGTATTAAGGTCATCGATATAAAAATGAGATCTGATAACATTTGCCACAATTGCATCCTGACATTCGAGTGCAAGTTGAACAAGACACCTAGTACTTAAAAATGGGGCAGATGCCATGCCATATGTGACTGTATTTAATTGTTTTATATTTATAGGCTCATGTGCATGTTCTCGCCATAATATGAGTTGCAGATGGCGCTGCGATTCGTTCAAATTGATCTGCCGTACATTTTTTCAATGTCCGCTGTCAGCACAAACTTTTAAACGCGAAAGCGAATAAGAATTGAAAATAAATCACTTTGTATTACCGGTCCTACGGCTTGAATGTCGTTCAATGATTTTGATGTGCTAGTTTTAGCAGAGGCATCAAAAACTACTCGCAATTTGGTAGTTTCATGGTTTTCTCGGACAACGGCGTGATGAGGTAAGTAATAGCCAAATGGAGGCCTTTCAACTTCCTGTAAGTGACCTAAGTCTTCATATTCCTTTAAAAAATCAGAATATTGCTGTTTTAGGCTAGGATTTCTATCTAACTTTTTTTCTAGTGATAAAAAACGTTTCGTAGCCATAGGAAATGAGCTACCTAAAGTCTCCTCAGCAGACTCCTTAAGTGGCATCATGACCGAAAATCGACCATCAGATAAGCGATGGGTATTGTTTACGAAATGTGTTTCACAAAATTCTTCTTCTATTGAAGCAATACTATTTTCTGGGGGCAACTCTTCTACCTCCCAAAATTTTTGTATGGAGTTATGGATGTCTTGAAGTGACGCTGACATAGATGATTGAGTTTGCACAAAATTGCATTGAGTAATATTATTGCTATCAGAACTATAACCCGTTGGACCAGCTACTAGCCAGCCGAAAACACTTTCTACCAAAATAGGCTTACATGGACCTAGTGCGATTTTGTTAGATAAAACAATGTCGAAAAAGTGATCAGCCCCTAACAAAATGTCTATCTCCGAAGGTTTGTAAAACGATGGATCTGCTAAAGTAACATTGTCGGGTAGGCCCAATCTCTCAACATCAACTTGAATATTAGGTAAGTTGCCAGTCACCTTTGGAATAACAAAACAATTAATATTTCTGGTAAATGAACTAGTGCATGACTTAATTTTCAACTGACACCCCTCTGTAACAGGGCAAGCTACTCCGTTAATACCGGCTACTTGTAATATATCTATATTTTCAGATGACAGGCCTAACTTCTCCTTTAGGTGTTTGGTGATGAATGACGACTGGCTGCCAGTATCCAGCAAGTGGAAGGTAAGTAGAATTGTTTTGTTTATTAATGACTTCTATTTTTGCAGTACACAGGAGAACTTGCCTGGAGGAGACCGCAGCTAAGCTGACAGGAAGACTAGAGAGCTCGTTACGCTCGGTGAGTATTTTATTTGTGTCACTTTTGTGTAGTAATGTGTTATGTTTATTCTTACATGAACGACAAGTCCCTTTTAAACTACACTGGGCATTGGAATGTCCACTTCGCAAACAATTTGTACACAACTTATATTTTAAAACCTCACCTAACCTATCCTCAACACTCATCGCTCTAAACTTGTTGCACTGATGCACGAGATGAACCTCATCACAAACGGGACAGGCCTTGTGTGGCTGCGTACCCTTAACCGAATTTGTGAAGGTTGCAAAAGATTTTGTAGTCCGGTTTTATTTATTATTACCTTGTGTAGCTCTGTAGTCTAAATTTCGACAGTTTGCAGTTTCTAAAACATTCGCCCTGTTTTCTATGAAATTTCTAAAATCATCTAAAGTAGGTAGGTTAGACAATCTGCCTTTGTATTCTTCCCATTTGTTACTACTGCTTGAATCTAGCTTCGCTGACACCAAGAATATCAGCGCAGCAGCGGGTCCCAACCGTCAGTTGAAACTTCCAACGTATTTAAAGCATTTAAGTTTTTAGACACCTGATCAATTAAATATCGCAAAGCCTTGAAAGATTCCCTTTGTATAGTATTACAGTTAACCAATGCGCTCAAGTGATTATGGATAAGAATGTTTTTATTGTTGTATCGATTGCACAATGTATCCCAAGCAAGCTCATAATTGTTCGCGACAAATTCCAAAGATCTAATTACGACACTGGCACCTGATTGTAGCGAATTTCTCAAATAATGAAATTTATTGATCGGGGCAATCGAGTCGTTGTCATGGATAAGCGTTTTAAAAGTGTCTCTAAACTCGAGCCATTTCGCGTAGTTACCATCAAAAGTGGGTAGATTAATAATTGGAAGTCGAATTGAATCGTTATTATGACCATGACAACAACCTGAGGTTGCTCCGTTAGAGGCGTGACTTTCTTTATTTTTAGTCGAAAACAAATCGACCAACTCTTGAGCAAAAGCTATTTGGGTATAAAACTCAGTTTCGGTAATATCTCGTTCAGAAATCTGTTCATCTAAATTTTCAGAGTATTCTTCAATATCTGATTGTATGCGATCGAAATTAGACATTAATTCTTTGAGTTGAATTAATCTTAAAGAAATTTCTATTATGTCCAGACTGGACACCTTGGTAATATCAGAAATTTTAAATTTTTCCATAAACCTTTGTAAAACTGTTAGCCGGCTTCTAAAACCCGCACGTTTTTTTATTAATGACTTTAAATATTCCTTTACATCGGGCTTACCGGTCGAATCGATTTTTCATAATGGAAGCGGACTTTAACTTTAGTGGTCGATTCCCTTTCAGACATTTTATTAAATGAGTGGGGCAAAATAAAAAAAAGAACACAAACAATTTACAAACAATCCAATAGACTGCAGTCCCAACTGCTGCTCCCCAGCTGCTGCCGAGCCCGTCAACAGGGAGCAGCGCACGAAACACGGCGCGGTGCGTGAATGCAGGCTAAGGCGCCGAGCGCATCAACAGCTTCGGCTGCGCTAGGGGATCCACACGCGGGAGCGCGTGGAAGCGGCACCGGGTAGTGCTGTGGCGCGGGCGGGCTCGGGTACAAACACGATGGTATTATCGACAGTGCCAACAGGGATAAATTCGTATTATTTTAATATATATATATTAGTAGGTACCTGTTATAAATAAGAAATAATTTGGTAATATTCTCAACTCTCAATATTTGAACCACATAAGTAGGTAATTTTATTTATATGTTTTACAGAAAGATTAAGAATTTGACAGTAATATTTATAACAAGTATTTAGGAGTAGGTTTAATTATATAAAAGTATAAATTGACAATGTCTTTAACAATTAAAATAGGTAGAAAATAATAGAAAGAACGATAGTTAAGCTAGACACAAACTAGGTTCAGCAAAGTAGGCGTTGAAAAGTAGGTATTAGGTGATAAGTATTTGCAACTAAGGTTCTTTAATTAATGGGTTTGATGTAAACTGATAAAATGAATAAAATGTGAACGTGAATCGGCCGGCATATATTGATAGGATAGCTGTTTGTTTAGCGTGAACTACCGTAATTAATAAGTATAAAATATAAAAGGAAAGATACGCGTTAAGCTAGATACCTTCTAATACTTTGATCGGTTAGCATTCACTTTGAACAGCAAATAGAAGTTGAAAATAGTATGTAGGTAGGAAATATTGAAAGGAATGTAAGTGTTTAAAGGAACGGGCTTACTTCCTTTTTGCGAAGACCTCTGATGATTCTGCAAGTCCTCAGGGTCCTGTCACGGTCGCCACTTATGTTCGGGAATAGTCCAAACACATAATTAAAGTTGATTTTGTATATTTGACGTAAAATAGGTAGTTTTAAGTTACAAAATTAGTAGCGTTCACATGAACGGAAGGCTGGTGGCCGATTGGCGAGCCCCGCTCGTCCGGCGGCGTTAGTCCCCTCTCCGTGGTGAGACGCCCCCGCACCTGAACTGGTTTGCAGCGCGAACAACTTTATTGGGAATTACTAATAAATATGATTAATTATGACTCAATTTTTTTTTATTGTTACATAAATAAAGTGGTTTATGTATTCATACAGGTAATAAACTATCTGAGTGCCAAATTTCATCCAAATCTGTTCAGCCTTTTTGCGTGATCGAGTCCCATCCATCCAAACTTTTGTATTTATAATACTAGTTATAAAGACTACCGCCAAGCAATAGTGGTTTACCCATGCCCCTTTTCGGGTATAGGACATTCTTAGATTGGAGGTAAAGCACGATCTCATTGTGTAAACAATAATTAATTATAATAAAATTATTATCAGATGTCAAAAATCATAATTACCTGAGATAAATAGCAAGTCGTTCTTCTGGTTCAATTGGCCTTCGAAATTTTGTGGTTTGTTTCTGTAAATCTTCACGTAATATGCAAGCAATGTTTCAAATTTTCCAAAACACATTCGAAAATACTCGAAGAATTTGACTGGATCTTTCTTCAAATCGTTAAACAAATGATGGTATTCACCAAATACATTTCTTTTCTGGCATATATCATGCACCCACACCTTGTGTACTCGTCGTCGTTTTTTATTTTTTTGCTCTTTCTCAAGAAGGATTTGAAACCATAACATCTCTTCGTCGGAGCTGTCCATGGTAGCGCGATGTCAGTCCAAGCACGAAAACACGTCTGTAAGATCAAATCCGCTTAGGCGGTCCGCCGCGCCCCGTACAGATGGACGCAAGAGCATCACAGAACCGCGGCCCGTTCCAATGCGACCCGCCCCGATCCGTCCCTAAAGGACGCCAGCCTTTAACATATCAACAACATGCAGTCAACGTAATAATGCCTACCTAATATAAAAAATGGCACTAGGCTCAACATTGCATTATTGGGCTACATTGGGCCTCTACCCATTATGTTGTGAGACTTGATGCTTTCAACGACTGCCCTTTCGGGGATCTACGCGCTTGATTATATGTAAACCATAAATATTTTTTACAGAAACAAGAAGTTTACAAATTTGAAACAGAGCTCTGGGAGGCAGTGTCACCCTCGATATGCAAGTGGAGGAGGCGCCTGCAGCCCGCGGTGCCGACTACTATTGGCGGTTACGGTGCTTCGCTCGCGGAAAACTCGCGCCAGAGCGCCATGCTTTTGGCTACGGTCTACGCGGGCGGAGCTTCAGCCGTAATTTTAGTGATGCCGGGGTTCGGAGAGTGCCTCCGCGAAAGTGAGGCCGTTTTCGCGGATGGCACTTTTGCAACGATGCCGGCGGGCTTAAACGGCTGCCAAATTTTAACCCTACACTGTGCCATCACGGGCCATGCCTTCCATACTGTTATGGCGCTGATGTAAAACCGTCGGAGGCCTCTTTATGAGGCAGTCATCCGACAAGTTTGGAGCGCAGCACGCAACCCGCGCCCGCTGCACGTTATGACGGATTTTGAACCGGCCCTTCAAGGCGCCCTCGAGTCTGTCACTGGAGCGAGGTTGCAGGGTTGCCTGTTCCACTACGTTCAAGCGCTACTGCGAAAAGCCCGGCAGTGTAGCATTAGAGTGAGTAGTAATTACTTTGTTTTTAATTTTTATAATTTGTTTAAAATTACAACGAGAGGCAATAATAATACCTAGTCATGTACGGAATTTTTTCCTCACGTTGTAAATTTGTAATGTAATCCGCTGTATCTATAAATCTATACTTACAATAACACTGTAAGAGATACAATTCTGTACATGGCAGATATTTGGAAAAACAAAATTGAGAGCATCCTGTAGCTGACACTGATGCCAAAACTATATTTTATTGTTGTCTGTTTGTCTGTATGTATCCCGGCCGCGCATCACTCCAAAACTACTGAATGGAATTCAATCAAACTTAACACTATTCGAGTTCATACTACGTAGAAGGTTATTGTATACTATTTATCCAGAAATTCAGCATGGTTCCCTCGGGAAAGGGGGTGAAAGTCAAAACGTACACTTAGTTGTAATTTTTTAACGCACAAGTCCGAATTTAATTATTCTTTTTTTGTAAGAATAATTGTAACCCCACGGACAGCCCAGCACCCCATGGACAGCTCGGCACCCCACAGGCAGCTTCGGCTTTTGGACGCCTTCGGCGTCCGGCCTCCGCCGCTCTGCCTTCGCTTCATCCGCTGCTCCACACCGCGAGTAGACAAGCGCCGCTCCCCCTCCGCGCCTCCGGCTTATAAAAACACTCTAGGGTAGGGCAGACAAGACTGCTTGGAAGGTGGGTGCTCCGATTCGGTTCTGTCACACCATTTGACCTACCCACCCACCAAGCCACCTTAATAATTCGCGGTTAGGAACAGTCAGACGAGTATTTTGAATCCATAAGGTTATGCCATGTACTTATTAAAAGTGTAAAATACACAAATAATAAAGGTAAAAAGTAAAACTTAAAAAATTATTTCCCAAAAACTATTGATTTCCCTCAAGTAGAAAATCTATCGCCAAGCACCCCACGGTGTGTTCCGGTAGCAGTTCTAGAGAGCCAGTGAAATTACATAAAAACAATGACCTAAGATGTTAAAAAAGACTAATTATTTTCTGTCTACAACATAGGTTGGTCCGGAGGCATTTAGCGTGCACAACAGTCCCCACAAAACTAACAATGTCGCCGAAAGTTTTCACGCCCAGTTAAAGCGCGCTTCCAGCCCCAATATTTGGCGATCCACTGGTATAAGTTATTTATTTGATATAAGTGATTTTTTTTAGTGGGTATTCAGGGCCGAGTCCTCAAAACTACATAAACTCGAATGAGTTGTAACCTATTTTGATAAAATCTTTTAATTGATATATTATGTCTGATCGATGAGCTAGAAAGTTTACGCCTCCTTGTTTTTTTTATTTGTATGAGTTTATGTAAATGATTTACATTTGTTATTACTTATTCGCTTTCAGACGTTGCCAGTGAGATATTTTCTATAAGCGCATCACGGCGGGCAGCGCAGATGGCCGGGAACATGCGCTACCGCAACCGCATCCGTCAGTACGTGAGGACTTCGGTCCTCCTCAACAACGAGCGAGCGCTAGACAGGGGTGCTTTAAGCCTCAGTCAGTACCTCGTAGCCTCCAGTCGCATGATGGACGTGGGTGTGGGTGTGGTGGTGCATGAGGACGAGGTGCCGGACGCGGTGCAGGAGGTGGTTGTCGACGTAGAGCCCGCCTCACTCCTAGAGCTTGCCACGCAACCTGCCATTCAGACCCAGGCCCAGCCCCAGCCTCAGTCCGAACACGAACTTGATTTACGCTGCGGAGTCTGTAGAGAAATCGAGCCGCGTCTAGTTCTAATACCATGCGGCCATGTTCTCTGCTCCGATTGCATAAATCAGTTGGGAGCTAGAACAGCAGAATCAGTGTTCTTTCTGCCGGGCATTTGTCACTACAACAAATCAGCTGTATTTAAATTAAACAAGGCAACTAGATTTTTATTAGTAGTTGTCCAGTTTAATTGAACACACCAGTAAATAATTATAAATAAATTTATCATTTGGCAAAATAAGGCATATTGTACAAACATATAAAGGAGCACCTGGTCCCAGGTCTCTTTAGTCGGACTAATACAGAAATTATGCCTGTAATGGTGAAATTGAAGCCGAGTTATTTAATTTAGTGTTAGTTTATAAGTAGGTATAATAGAAATGTTACTGTAATATGTAAATATTGTATAACTAGTGGCTCTCCGAGCTGTAGATTTCGCGAGTCTACCCTTGCATAGCTAGCTTACAATTGAACAAAGGTTCACTGCGCATGCTAATGGGAGAAGGGTCAAGAAATCCAAAAATCTAGATATGTAATGTAAACAATAAATTATTTTCTTTTACTTATGTCCAACAAAATCAATGACTCGCGGGCCCCAGCGAAGGCTAGTTGTATCGTAAATAGGAGGTAAGTAGTAAATATACAATAATTTTACATACATTGTAATGTATTTATCTCGAATTAATATACTGGCTACAAAAATATGGAAAATAAACAATTTATTATACGAAAGAGAGAGCATATCTCTTTTAGGCAACTGACGTGCATATCATAAAATTGCCATTAAATTAAGCGCAGGCATCCATACACCTCATAATGTATATCTACGATATTTTTAAAATGTGCAAAATCTGAATCGACAAAAAAATATGGACTTATCAAACCTGCTCACAAAATTTCGTGATTTGATCGGTTGAGAAATGCGACCTGTAGAGGAGAACAACCGGACATACGAAAGCATTTTTGTCTAACTTGAAGCAGAGATGCTTCGCTTGAACTAAGTTCTCGCTCGGTCAACAATTGCTAATAATGTTGGATACTTTACCGTCACCAAATAGCAGGCATAAAAAAAACATATAGTGCATTATTAACTGCAAAAAGGTAACTGTCCAAGTACCTAATTATTACAATTTATATTGTTAGTATTATCAATTTACAAAGTCTTAGCGAGTAACTTTTCTGTCTCTTCGTATATCAGGATAATTAATTTTAGAAAAAAAAAATCTTGCTCTTATAAAACATTAAAACAATACATTTTACAGCTTATAGGTATTTATTTTATTGTACAGTGATGGTTCTTCAATCTCTACGTATTGCTTACGATTTCCTAAGTAGGTCCGACCTAAACTATTCATGTGTCATTCCACGTATTCCTATGTTATATTTTTTTCTAATAAAATGTTATATTTCCTTTTTCAAGTCTAGTAAAAAGCCTATGGCATATTTTTTGCCATCAATTGTATTTAATATTTGTGTTCATGTTTATATACCACCAAAATAGTCAAGCGATCTTTTGGATAACATTTTGCGAATCATCAAATACTATTAGATATTTTCGCAGCATGAGTTCAAGCGTAATTGCATTATATTTTCAAATACTTTTGAAGAGGTAAGCAAGAGCGCTATGTTTGTGGTATGTAGTTGTATTGAGGATTTCTTGACTTAAGAAATCAGAAAACGTATACATTCTCTGAACGATTGGTTAATTATCAGCTGTACTGAAAATTTGTTTTTATTAATATTGGTGGTAGATCGTCTGCACCGTAACTGTATTTGCTTTATAGGTGTATTTTAGTTAAGTATATTAATGCTCATGTTTAAAATTCATGATGATTTTTAAGGTTCATATAGGTCCTAGCTAGTAGTATTTGAGATATAGTTACCCCGCAACAAAAATTTATTAACAATAATTATGATAATGTAAGAAACATTAAGTGACTATAAAAACTGTTTCTGGATATTTTTTTGTACGTTTGATTTTAGTACAAGAATTATTATCAAGGCTAAGGTTGTTACGACAGGTTAATTTGTTTATCTATTTCATCATTATAAATGCTCACTGCGATATCATCTTATTATAATATGCATTGAATAATTAAAAAACATAAGTTTTTAAGAAACTTAGCCAATTGTTGCGTTGCTTAGGAAACTGTTAACGGTTTACAATACTTAGTCGCTATAAATTGTGTAGGTATTAACTAATTTTAAAAATATACTGTGATTTAATTCATCATATTCATATATTGTTATCTAGTATAAAATATGTGACTATGGGAATTAGTTACAATCATTGAAGCTGAAAAGACTAATTATAGAGTACGACCTTTTGTGGGCTTTTAGTTTGTATGTATAAAAATAATTAGATAGCGCTTTTATAAAAATTAAGAAGTTTTATTAGGTACTTTATAACACATATATGTTGTATACTGTTCTGACTACATAGCACGTACTTAGTTATAATTACTATTATGTAAATAGTGCTGTTTTTAGTGATCTAGTCACAGTAATATTTAGTCACAAAATAGATATGTAAAATGTGTAAATTTAACTGAAATGAATATATTTTTGCTACAAAAGAATTACATGTATTTTTATTACATTATATGAAACACTTCACCTTCATAGTGGTGGTGGTGGTCACTGGTGTTTTCCGCTTTGTCAAAGCTGGGAGTGAAATTTGAAGAAGTATTTGTATTCTTCAGCATCCAATTCGTCCAATAGAATGACGATAGAATTAATTGATAATTTGATATTTGACATTTAGTTTTGGTAAGAACTTCTGGAAAAGCTTGGTTTTGGTACCAATAAAAATAGTGTGGTTTGATAATAACTGATATGATCATGTTACTTTAAAAAAAAACTATATTTTTTAACACAATCAGAATCTAGTGTTCATTCAATACTGTCAAGTTGGGTAACTTTGAATTTCCTTGTAACATTGAATAAAACCGGATTGAAGATTCTTTTTTTTCTCATACTGTACTTGATAGCCACAGACAATAGAAAATGCGTGGAACGGAATCGCCAAATATTCCAGTAGCCAAAAGTGACAGTAAAATATACAACTGTCAAAGATGTTGTTTATGTTTTCGGCCATTTCTCTTCGCGGTTTTTAACGGGCGTAAAGTGTGTGTGCTACATATCGGATTTAAACATCGAAAAGCTATGTAAAACAGGTGAGTTCTGGTTTTTAAGGATTTAATATATTGTCTACTGTCTTTTTTTCTTATAATTATCTTAGAATCCATTAAATTTCATGTTCAAAAGTGCAAAAACACTGTTCATTGTAATTTTTTTCCAATTTTGGGTAACTTTGAATCGTTCAATGTTACCCTATTTAAATTTTATAGAATTCGGGTAACATTGACAAATGGGCTTTCCACTACCTTAATACGTTTTCTTCTACGATTTACCAGGATTTACTCAATACAACACAATTTTATAATTCATTTAATTACAGATACATAAAAATGCCACGAAAATCCATACTGACTAAGCCAGGAGTGCGAAAATATGGCGTTAAATCCAATTATACCCCCGAAACTTTAGAGAAAGCCCTAGACGAAATCAAATCGGGTGCTTTAACGAGGATGGAAGCAGCTAAAAAGTATAAAATACCACCTGTCACTTTGTTCTACAAACTGAAGGAAAAGCACTCGAAAAGTGTTGGGAGACCTGTAACACTATCAAAAGATGAAGAAGACAGTTTTATGTCCCATTTGTTGCTTTTAAGTGATGTCGGAATACCAATCAGCATGCTTGACTTCAGGCTAATTGTAAAAAAATATTTAGACAAAAATAATAGACAGATTAAACAATTTAAAAACAATATGCCAGGATACGAATGGAGCTCTCTATTCCTAGAGCGACATCCAGATCTTAAAATAAAAGTAGCTCACAATATTCCCAGAAAGAGGGCACAAGTAAATCGCCAACAAGTTGAAGGCTTCTTTGATAACCTATCGAAAGAGATAGAGGGAATACCTCCTGAAAACATTTTTAATATGGACGAATCCGGCTTCCATGACGACCCAGGTAAGAAAAAGCTGTTATTTCGCAGAGATTCTCGACACCCAGAAGTCATCAAAAATGCCACAAAATCATGTTACACAGTGGTATTCTGTGTCAATGCGGCTGGAGAAACTTTGCCACCTTTTGTTGTCTTCAAAGGTAAAAAACTGTGGTCGGACTGGCTTTTTCAGGCACCACAGGGTTCAAGAATGGCGGTTTCAGATTCGGGCTGGATCACCACGGAAGTTTTTGAAGAATGGTTAGAGATGCATTTTATTCCACGTGTCTCTAATCTTGAGGGGAAAAAAGTGCTTCTGTGCGATAATCTCAGTGCGCATATTTCGCCAAAAGCATTGCATCTTTGTGAACAACACAACATTGTGTTTATATGCCTGATTCCGAACTCAACGCACTTAGTGCAGCCACTAGACGTCGGATACTTTTCTGCCGTTAAAAGCAATTGGAGGAAGGTACTAGACAACTACCGCCAAACAAGTAGAGGAAAAAAAGTAATGTCTCTGCCTAAATCCTTGTTTGCCCAACTTTTGCGAAAAACATTGGAAATTGGAGAGCCCACTCGTGTTGATAATATAAAGGCAGGATTCCGAAGCTGTGGTTTGTTCCCATTCTCGCCACAAACAGTTTTGAACAAATTGCCGAGCTATACGTATGAAGTTGAAACCCGAGAATCTGTTGGCGAAGCCTTTCATAATTTCATTGAGGAAGTGAGAACAGCCGATTTAAATGGTATGACCAGAGGAAAAAAGTTTCAACTGCCTGTAATAGCTGGAAAAAGTGTATCGGCAGAAGAGGTAGAGAAATATTACGAAGAAAAAGCAAAATCAAAAACATCCCTTCCTCAAAATAAGGAATCAAATGCTCCGTCCAAAAAAAGAGGAAGGCCTGCAGGAACAAAAAATAAAAAAAAGAAGAAAATGACAGTACCCGAGGAAGCTGAGCCCAATACTGAGACCAATATAAGTGATGACGAATCGATAATTGAAAGTAATGTACGCATAACAGTTGAAGCTGAAATACATGGAATTGAGAAACCTACATGTACACTGGAAAAAAATGGACCACAAAGAAAAGAAAAAACATGTATTGAAGATGTAATTCCAGAAATTGAAGATGACATAGAGGAAGCCTTGTCTCAAGAAGTTTTGTATTCTGCGAATAACTGCTTTGAAAATCAAGAAAAATGTGCCGAAGAACTCACTTTTATACAAGAGTATGTTGTAAGCTCTGACGGCATTCTATTAGAAACTCATGAAACATCAAACAGCACTGAAAAAGGACAATTGGATGGTTTTGCAAACGGTATGTTTTGTGTCTTCAAAGAAGAAGGAAGTTTATTCCCTGGATGCATTAACAAAGTAGGTCCTGAAAAAATAACCGTATCTGTCCTTAAAAAAAATTATTTAGGCGGGTGGTCATGGTATTCCAGGAATGAACGATGTGAAATAAAAAAAGAAAACGTTGTTTCTATCCTAAAGGAGCATCAGATATCAAGAAAAGATGGGAATATTTTCATAGAAGACGACATTTTGTTTATGGAGTGGGGAGAATAATTTTTTCGTTTTGTATTTTATCTTGTGTAACTTTTGATCTCATGGTTTAAGTTGATGGCATTCCACAGCTAAATGGTTGCAGAATTTTATGCTTAAGTTTAATTTTGAATACATTTCTAGAAAATTTTACAAAAGTGTGTTTCTTTTCTTAATTTTTCCTACCAATATGGTACCTATTAGTTGTAGTTTGTAACTCTGACGGAATGGTAGGTTATGTACTATCAAGTTGATTGAATTTGACAGATGTATGTATTTTTCATTCAGAATAGGAGTCCAATCTTACCCTGGACGAATTTATTGCGGTAAAACAAGAATTTTCGTTGTACAAATAACGAAGTTCAAAGTTACCCAAAAGTCAAGATAACTTTGAACGGTGATTGTATAGGCATTAACTCAACCTCATTTTGTAGCTTATATCTTTTCAGTAAAATTATTTTAAATTTGAGTATAAAAGTACACTGATTAATCAATAAAACATAATTAGGCTGATACATTATTTTTCAATAATCGTAAAAAAACCATGAAAAGTGTTCAAAGTTACCCAACTTGACTGTAATGCTGATCCAATTTTTAGCTGAACAGTGTGTTCTAGCAGCAGTCCTTGAGAACCAGTAAAATTACAGGCACATGAGACTAACGACTGAATGTCTTGAGTGACGGGTGCAGTGTAATTCATCACTGGTGACGAGATGCATCTGTTCTTATTCTGATTGGCGGCGATATGTCCTGCACTGACGTTCTGCTTGGGGTGTTTTGTGCATTCATGAATCTGTTATAGGCTGAGATTAGGCCGCTTAACATCAGGTGGGCCTCATGCATCTTCCATCACAATCACATAAAAAAAACACTAGAT
This sequence comes from Plagodis pulveraria, assembly GCA_963890685.1. Classification (NCBI taxonomy): domain Eukaryota; kingdom Metazoa; phylum Arthropoda; class Insecta; order Lepidoptera; family Geometridae; genus Plagodis; species Plagodis pulveraria. The sequence continues at coordinate 25,253,478 of OY982967.1, forward strand.
CCTCGTCCAGATTGGTTATCCGTCCAGCAATAAAAGGTAGGATGTCAAGCAAAAAGACTTAAGCATCATATAAAGTTCAGTATCTTTATTCTAAACTCAATGTTTTTATGTGGGTTTTGATGAAATTTTGCTGATGCCATTTAATTTTACTTCAATAAAGTGAGCTTTTGAAACAAATTAAGGAAGACTCTTTTATTTTGACGGAAAAGTGTGGTTTTGTTGGAAACTCTCGATTTCAAATGAAAATTTATTTAGGAAAAAAAGATGTTTTCTACAATGTTTCACTTACATGCTTTAATCAATTTATCATTTTATGCACATACAATAAAACACCGCACAATTTTCATACGTGGATAAGTGAGATTTGTTCTTCACCTCCTCAGTTTTAAGTTACACCTTCATAACATAGTTCATTTCAAAATGCATCAAAAAGTTATCTTGGCCTGTTGCAATTCTTGTAGGCTATGGGCAAAGAGTATACGTTATTGTGGTTCACAAAAAGTTTTTGCAAGTTTAGCTATAAGGCTTTTTTAGATGAGGCTTTTAAATTAAGACAATTCTTACAGAACCGACACTAGTAGGTACCGAATTTAAATGACTTCAACTCAAACAAGCACACTAACAATCGTTTGTTGAGCTAATCGGTGGGCACTGGGCATACACTACTGTTCGCCTAATTCTTCATGGCATAGGATCAATAACGGTAACCAGTATCCTCTGTTACATCCGCTTTGCCAGAATCCAAGACTTGACAAATCTTTCTAAACTGCCACCAGTTCCGATGTTTTATGCATATTTTACTTTGATTTATTATCTGGCTTCTGTCCTGAAGTCTAACTTAAACAGCGCTATCCGAAACTGAAATATAATCTCAAATTAGCACACCAAAGAAGCATGTAGAACAACTGAATGACAACAAGAGAAAAATAAGAATATTTTGAAGATATCAGTCGTTTATAAAGTATCCTTTAGAGATATCGCGATATGACCACTGATCGAGATTTCACCACTGAATTTTTTTATTGAGCACTTATATTATCCTATACTCCATTTCTTTCCAGTTCACAATTCACATCAATTACAATTCGTCGCCGGCAGAGGTTAGTAACACTGAGCAAGTAATATTAGTTATATAATAATCTTTGGCCGGCATTATAGTTTGGTTTGCCAGATTGTCAGCATTGTGATTTTGGGAATAATTTGTCTTTTATTATGAATACAGCCTTATAATTTTTACCATACTGTCAAAGACATTCCACCAATAGCATCGATTCTTCAGTAATACTGACCAATAGCAATGAATACCATCAGCCAATAGGAGATGGTCATGGGTTATCAGGCTGGTATTTCACGGGCTGCGCAATCCACCCTGGAAAACAAGCGACCCAAGAATTACCAACGTGATAAACGGAGTACATTCATGATGTACATGAGTTATCGGCCGGGTATTATTGGCAGTATGAGCCCTATTATATCCCCATCGGGGTGAAAGTCCCAGCCCAATAATCGATGTAGTAATAATATAATGTAGTAATATTCGATGCATGCAATATTTGGTCGTGCATTCTTGGGTCGCTAATTATCGAGCCGGTGATTCCTTGGCCGGTCATCATACACACTCAATTTTTTTAATACATTTATGTAAACACAAAGGACACGGCGACCATCTCTTTCTTGAATCCACAGAGTAAAACATTAAGGCTAAGCTAAAGAAGATGTAATCAAAGATTACAGTCTCGCTGAATCTTGCACAAACTCATGCTCATTGAGTAATATTTTATTTGCTTTTATTTTTCCGATTACATCTAATATTACTATAAACAGTGTACCTGTGTCAGTGTTTGTGGCTATAGGCATAACCGGGATTGTGATTTAATAAGCAATTGTACTTATCAAAATTGTGATTGCATTTATTTAAAACTTTGTTTTGGCGCCATCTAGAGTTTATAGTGTGCATTAAGAAGTTGACCATCATAGTTTTGCTCATATTACCTACTCAGATTTGCACCCCGTCGTCATGCCGAAGTGGAAAATTTCTGACATCAACAGGGGCCGCCACCTGTTCGACTTGCCCATGTGTCTTTCATAGAGCGTGCTTAGCGATTCCGGATAACAGAGTAATCACTAAAGATTGGAATTGCCCGAAATGTTAAAAATCAACGAAAGGGTGACAATAGTGCCACTCCAGTAAAAAGCCTAAGTGAGACCGACCATCCGCCTGCCCCCTGTGACATAATGAGCACCGATTGCTCCCCTCAGACCGCACTTGTACTGACCACGTAAATGAGAGGTTGACGCGAATTAACCGGCTGCTGTTTCATCGAGTGCGCGAGGAATGTCACAAAAAACAGTGGCGCTATTCGTGGACCAAGAGAGGCCGTATTTTAGTTCGGCAAGGCGAGGGCAAGCCTGCGATCTCCATACGTTCGGACGCTGATTTAGCCCGTGTTTTTTAAACTGGCAATGTTCGGCAAGTTATTAAAACTTTGTAATTTTATCTTTTTATACTACTTACTTTTTATATTTCACTTTATTGAATCAAACATGATAATTCCAGCTAGCAATATTTTTTCCTATATGAAATATATTACTTTATGTATAGATATTTTAAAAAAGATTTAATTATATTTACCTTTTCTTTGTTATAATCAGAAAACACGCTTACTATTAATGTGTATTTCCTTTAGTAATATTTTTTTCTATTGTTCAAATTACTTTTATTTTAAAATTATGTTTAAATCATATCATTCCTTATCATCTCATTTTGTTACCTTTAACGCTTGTGTCATTATTAAAAACAGCACTGCGAGTCACTCCTACTGGAGAGCTCTGTTTAACTGCACAGTCATCTTTAAAAAGGTTCATTATAACATTAATTATGGTTAACAAACGTCTACGACTGGGTTTGCTTAATGCAGGTTCTCTGGGCACAAATCACGAAAACACAATAGCGGCCGTTAACCGAAATGACTTCGATATATTAGCACTGACCGAGACCTGGATCCACGCGGGGGAGGAAGGTCGAGTGCCTTCGATTTTAGGTTACAGACTCAGAAATGCTCCGCGTCCACGCGAGTCTCGCTCTCATGGTGGCGGTGTCGGGTTCTATATAAAACGGGGTGTCACAGTACGGACATGGCATCACCCAGTTGATCCACTTCACAGGACAGCTGAACAAATGTGGCTTACTGTGACCCTTAACGGAAAGAAGCTTATGATTGGTACGGCATACCGTCCGTCTTGGGTAAATGTACTTATTTTTCGATGCTATTACAGATTCCATTAGCTCCATCCCTATTTATAATCATATAATTTTACTAGGCGATTTTAATATAAATATTTTACATAAAAGCAACAGTAACACATTAAAATTAACAACATTTTTGTCTTATCTTAATCTAACTCAACAGGTCACTGAACCGACGCATTTCACTAAAACAAGTCAGACTTTGATTGATGTAGTCTGTACAGACTTAGCCACAAAAAAAAATAAGCACGGAGCATGTACGAACTATTTATGGACACTGTCTTGTAGTGTGTGAATTCAATATAAAAATGTGAAAAAATATCTCCCCGTTCTTTAACTTATAGACCAATGAAAAATATTAGTATGGAAAACTTTAATCACGATTTGCACACTATATTTTGGAACGGTATTATATCCCAGTAATGTGATATTAACTGATTTGAACCACTGTATCCTATCCCTTTTTGATCTACATGCCCCTGTCACGTCAAAGAGCGTTCCTATCCATGGATAACAGACACCATAAAGCGTATGATGAGACTGCGTGATAACTCTGCAGCAGAGTATCATAAAACACAAACAGAAAGTAAAAAACGTTACTAGAAAAGTTTACAATCAGCAGTAAATCAAGCCCTGTTTTTTGAAAAATCTGCCTATTTTAGTCACAATAATAACAATAAAATACGCACGCCTAAAATACTCTGGAAAAATCTAAAAAATACTTTTCTACCTAAGAATAATACTGACTCGCCATTATTTTTTGATAATCCGAACGCTCTTAATCGTCACTTTTTAGATGTACAAGGTAGCACTGAAGTTCATTTCGTGTTTGTCATACTTTGAGCATCATAAGTTCAGTGAATCAGTCTTTCATATCGAACCGGTTGGCCTTGACAGATTGATAACAATAATTAGGACCTTAAAACCCAAAGCAGAAAGGTATGATAATATCAGCTTAGATATGATTTCAATGACGTTTCCACATACAATAGATTGTTTTACAATCATTAATAAACAAGTCCATTTCAGACTTCCTGACATTTGGAAAATTGCAATCGTGCGTCCATTACCGAAGCATTCAAATCCACTAGACTTAAAAGATGTCCGTCCGATAAATATTCTACCATGTTTATCTAAATAAAAGGCAGTAAGTTTGCAACTAACAGATTTTCTGGAAACAAATAGTATTTTACCGGATAAGCAATCTGGTTTTAGAAAAGGGCGAAGTACGACAACGGCTCTACTAGACGTAACCGACAATATACTCACTGCTCAAGGCAGAGGTATGTGTACTCTTTTAGTATTACTGGATTTTTTCAGGGCATTCGATTCTCTAAATATAAATCTTTTGATGTCTAAATTAAATTATTACGGTTTTGATTGTTACGCTTTACAGTGGTTTAACAGTTATCTCAGCAATCGTTACCAGCTTATAAAGCTCAATCGGGCAGATGGGTCATCTATAATTTCGGATAGTGTCGGTAAATAGAGGAATACCGCAAGGATCTATTTTGGGACCGATCCTTTATATATTATACTTAGCTCATACCACAACCCATATGACACACTGCAAATATCACATTTATGCTGATGATATACAGATATATATATATATATATATATCTTGTGAACCGAGCAATATCGATGACGCTATAAAAAACTCTATCTATCGAACGTGTATACGAAGCGCGAAATCTAGGGTTGTTAATGGATAGTGAGCTACGTTATGAAAAGCATACTGCGAACGTTGTTAAATACAGCTAGCAACAGAACGGCATAGCTCAGCTGCTTTCAAAGGGAGTTTCCGCTACGCCGCCTCAAACTGTTGGAATAACATACCGCCGCCAATTAGGAACCTGCAATATTTACATAGCTTAAAGGTTAAGTTAAATATTTTTTTACGCGAACACCAAAACAGTGAGGCAACTCAAAAAAATTACACAAGCGCTATTTAGGACATATTCTCTTCTTTCTTTATAATGTTAAATAAATTCTTCTGGTGTATAATTATGTACTTTTTATTATTTTAACTATCATGTTTGAATCTTACAAACTTTCATCAACTTTGCCATGTTTATGTATTTTTTACAGATCATATTATTATTTTTTGTTTCATCTGTTTTTTTTTTATTTTTTGAATACTAGATTTTCAGTCATGTAACCATGCGTGACGTCACCAACCGGTCTCAACGGGAGACTAACGCTGGTCGTTTACGACTAGCACTATTTGTGGCAGGGGACTGCAAGAACTGTTCTTATCTTATATTTGTTTTTATATTGGTCTAATTTTCTTATGTTTTTGTCAGTTTTTTGTCATAAATAAAGTGTATTTCTATTTTTATTTCTTAATACTCAGCGATCTAAACTTTTTCAATAATGTCGTAGTTTGATATTAGATTAGGTTATTTAGGGAGTCATTTAATATTTTACTTAATTTAAGAGATGCGAACAAATCTGGACTTTACCCTGTTGATCCCAATCGTCCTAAATCAAGGCTACCCCAATCTGAGACTACCAAGGTCCGAAGCAGAAATTGAGAATGTTGCATCTTCAGCTATAACTAATATTTTAATGGAAATAAGAAGCCCTGTAGTCGCAGAAGAGGGAACGAGACGAAAAAAGAGATTTATTATTGAACCAGGTAAGAGCGTAACTGAAGAAGATTTAAGCAAACATCAGAATAAGCAAACAGCAATTTCAAAAAGAAAGCAAACGTCATATTAAAAAAACAGTAATATCTAAAACACCAAGAAAAAAAACATCAAAATCTTCTTTAAAGTCCAAGCCAGATCAGACGCAGTTGATACTAGAGACCCATGAATTGATCCCATTCCTGGAACCTCTGGATTATGTAACACAAACAATATAGAAAGTGACATGTCCGATGGATAAGTTTATGCCCCTGTTTCCATGCCTTTTATTAGGACCGATAGAGGGTAAATGTATATAGAGGGTGTAGGGAAAAAAACAAAAACTAAAATAATTGAAATACCTTTAAATGAAGAACAACCTAACAAAAAGAGAGCCAAAAAGAAGAAACAGACAAGAAAATCAAAAATTCATCTACTAGCGTTACGAAATGCGATATTATGAGTACACACAGTGATTCTGTCATAGGTGTCTGTGTTAGCGACGACGTAGAGGATGATGAATTTGATTTTGTCTTTGGGTTGAATTCAGCAACTAAAACTAAGAATGCAGATAAGACTGATTTAGTTAAAGCAAATGAAGAGACTGACTTAATCCCGAATACCAAACACTTAGTCATGAGTGAAATAGCTAATACAAATGAAGACTACGAACATCAACATGAAGACGAGATGGTCATAAGTCAGGACCATTCACATTCCGTTTGCGATGAAATGACAAATACCACAGAAGACTTCGAACTGAACCATGAATCTGATTTGGTTAGTACTCAGGACCTTTTATATACTAAAGGTAATTTCGTTTTGGTGCGTTATATCATTAGAAAAACTTGGACATATTATGTTGGAAATGTTCAGGAAATTAACAAAGAAATTAGCGGATATAAATACACCGTAGTTTTCTTCAAAACTGTAAAAAAACCTTATTTAGCATTTCGTAAGACAAGATTGATGGATCGTGATATTGTTGACGATTTGTCTATTGTAAAACAATTTTTTTTTAAATAATCTCCAAACAACCAAAATGAGCTCCTTCTAGTTGAGGAAGCTGTTTATTTTATTTTATTTTCAGTTTTTAAGTTCAGTTGTTTTTATTCAATTTATCTACTTTTTTTAAAATATTAGGTAGGTATGTGATTATGCCAAACATATCATTGAACAGCAGCTGTGTTTTCGGGCACCAAAGTAATATTTTATAGGTAGCCATATTATAAAAAGATAATTTTAAGTATTTTTAAAAAGTTTTTTCATATCACAGTTGTTACTTAGAATACCTTATAGTATTAACTAATGCTTTTAACATGATAGCTAGCTAGCCATAATTATATTACCAGATTAATACTTAAGTCTGAGCCTATTTAATATTATATTGTAATTGTCATTTGGAAAGTTGTATTTAGAAGAGTATTTTGAGTTGTTTTTTTTTTCAGATCGTTGTTTAATTTCTAAAATTATTTTGCGTGAACCTACGTGCCATAATTTAGTGTAAGGGTAAATGTTAACCATTCAGACTGTTTCGTAAACATGAGACCTGATTACTCATAGGTATTGTAGGTAGTTATGCATAACATTTAATTTTTGGAGAATTTTGGTTAGGTTAAGTAACTTTAAAGTGTTAATTGTTGTTGTTCTCACAATATTCATGTTGTACGTAGGTAGTTCTAATATTCTATGATACAGGCCATATTTGTATGACCAATTGATTAATAAAAAATGCGCCAGTAATTTTATGGTTTAAAGGAATCAATATACTAATTCCAAATAACCCCAAATTTTTTTTTCCTAATATGTTTATAAAAGAATTTAGTGAGAAAATAATCTATTGACACTGTTAATATAAACATAGCCATTTGAAATTTTATTGTTCCGTTTACCGCCTGATGAGACAAATTAAAACAAAGCCAGAAACTATAAAAAAAAATCTTTTTTAAATTCCTAATAGCCCCACTGTTGCGATATTTGGAACGGCACTTATGAATAAGGGTAGCTTTGGAATTTCAATGAATATGCGGATAATTTGTACCAGTATGGGAGGTCACCGGTAAGATGTGTTACCAGTAATCATTAAAGTACAATTACCTAAACTTACTTCGTTTTAATAATAGTTTTTCACAAAATTTTGTACCAAATAGCCCCTTTACGGTACTTCGTTATATAGAACGTTTGTTATATATATTATAAACTCATATTTTTACAAATTACATCTATAATTATATCGCTTAGCACGCGATAGTGCTTGTAATCATATTTAAAAGAAAAAAAACTTATAACTGTTATAATTGTATATTCCAAAGGCAATGTTAATTTAGTTTTTAAAGATAATAAACATTTAACTAGGAAAATTGTTTTTGAAGAGACTGGAACTTCGTTAACTAGGCTCTTATATACTTTATTATATATTACAAGTCTTATAAAACATTGTATAGTAATCAAGCACTGTTAAATAATTCTTCACCATTTAATTTGATATTTTTTATGCCATTTTATTAGGATTTCACCACAATCTGTTTGTGGCGAATAAATTCCAAATTTTATTGATTTATTCATTGACTTTATTCCAAAAAAAGTATATTTTATATTTTCGATAACTAGAATCAATATGAAAGTACAAATATAACACAATAAGATTGACTTTATAAAAAAAACTGTAGTATACTATTTTTTAATTTTACATTATTTCAGATTTGGCTACATTTATATTTTTGATATCAAGAATCTATATGAACGTACAGATATAAATATGTAAACTACCTATTTTGTAACACAATAAGACTGACTTTATAAATAAATTGCAGCATTACACCTATTGTTTTCTATTATACATAATAATTAGATTATTATTGTAAACTTTAATCAAGGCTGGCAAGGACAACTGTACCTTGAATCATAAGCTCACTTTTTATTTATTTATTCAATTAGTACCGCTTATAGGCGAATTACACTAATGACACATAACATAACATAATAGAAATATAACCATAGATGTTATTACATATTACAAAAATTACTTACATTAAAATATAACAAAATACCAGATTATGATTTAAATTATTAAAATAAACATTACACATTTTTTAAATAATTATCAAGTACTATGCTTAATTACTTACCTACTTTAAATGTCAAATGCACCAAAATGTCACATGCAAATAATGTCAATATAAAATAATGTCAAAAAAGGAATACATATTAAAAAACAAATAATAACTATAATTACAAATTTATGAATAAAATACTTTAGAAACATGATAAAAGCAAATGTCAATATTTGATATTTCGATTTTGGTAATGTGGCTTGACCCCCTCACAATAACTCAAGCATTCCGCCATTATGTCCCTCCATTCATCTGCTAACAAATCACAGTCTGGTTTGGCATCAAGGAGATCATTGAGGGCGGCAAGGGATCGTGGTATAGGAGATGTGTGGTGAGCAACTGTTCTATGCTCCGGAACAGCAAACAATCTATGTTTCCTGCTCCGAAGATAGTTGTCGGGTACACAAAAGCGACATAGCTGCTCATGTAGATCCGGTGCCTCAATTTTGCCATGCAGGATTTTACACATGACCCCTAATTGGTCATGGGATCTTCTAACTTTTAAAGAATTGTATCCTAAGGAACCCAGCAGAAATTCAGTAGGATACATGTATGGGTAATACCCATACATACGTCTGTATATATATCTGAGAAAGGCTTTCTGAACCTTCTCCAACATAAGGGTGTATTTATCTTCGTGTGGATGCCATACACAGGCACTAGCCTCAAGCTTACTTCGTACCAAAGCACTGTAAATCAATTTTATAACTTCTATGCTCTGGAATTCTCGCGAGTTCCGTAGCACGAAACCTAGTCGTTGAAATGATTCTTTAGCTACTGTGACAATATGTTCGTTAAAAGTAAGTTCGCGATCGAACGAGACGCCCAGGTCTTTAACACACTTAGTATATGATATCACAGTTTTATCAAGTTTGTAGCTAAATTCAATTGGATGTCTCATTCGGCCATAAGTTGTTTGAAAGCATTTAGAAGAGTTGAACTCCATTTTATTATCTAAGCTCCATTTATATATCCTATCTATATCTTTTTGAAGTTTTGTGCAATCTTCTATTGATTTTATTTCAAAATATAGTTTTAAGTCGTCGGCATAAAGTAGACATTTTGCATGTTTGACGACTGTGGGAAGGTCATTGATCATTAGATTAAAAAGCAAAGGACCAAGTATCGACCCTTGACTTACTCCGGAACGCGTGTGATAGGGTCGAGAATCGTACAGACCGAGCCGAACTAACTGCTGGCGATCGCGAAGATAATCAGCGATGAAACGGAGAAGACCTGGGGTGAAACCCATAGCGTTTAGTTTTGTCAGCAGTATATCGTTATTGACCCTATCAAACGCCTTCCGGAAGTCAAAGTACAAAACATCCACTTGTATGCCACGGTCAAGTCTGGTAGATATGTAATCCACTAGTGTTAAAAGATTCGTATTAACAGACCTTTTGCGCCTAAATCCATGCTGTTCGTTACTTAAAAAGGGTTCAATTTGTGTATACAACTTTTTTTGAAGAATACGTTCAAAAACTTTAGCCACAGTCGGCAAAATAGCAATAGGACGGTATTCTTCAACAGACGTTTTATTAGAACTTTTAGGTATTGGAGTGACACGTGAAAGTTTCCATTGTGGTGGATAGACCCCAAACTTCAGAGCTAGATTGAACAAATAACAAAGTGGATATTTTAATAATGCCTTTCCCTCCTTAAGGAACCATGGAGGTATACTATCAGGTCCAATTGAACTATTGGTTTTTAAACTTTGAATCCCCGCATCTACCTCCCTAAGTGATATTTCAGGTATGTGAACATAGTTACTTGAAAGTACAAAGTTCATATTAGAAATGTTTTCTGCATCTAGTGTAGGTAAATCAGTCTGGAATACACTAGAGAAAAAATTTGCAAAGGCTTCGGAGGCCTGTCTGCCACTAAAGGTTTCATCCTTGTAGGTGACAGTGGGCTCGAATCCACCCTTAGACCGCAACCCTGAAATATGGCGCCAGAACTCTCGAGGATTTGTTTTAATATTGTTTTCAATATTCACGATGTATGAGTTATAAGCATTTGAGACGCGTTTTTTTAGGTCGGCCCTTAAGTTGGAGAATAATTCATAAACCTCCGCAGAACCTGATCGCTTCCAATTGTTATGAAGCTTGAGCTTGAGCTTTGTGTCGTCAATAATTTCTTTGGTAAACCAGACTGGATATCGCGACTCTCTCGTGCCACTTCGACATTTTTGCGGAATGCATATATCAAACATTTGGTAAATAGTTCGATAAAAACTTTGTGTACTCAAGCAGACATCGCTAAGACTATATAACTCATCCCATGATACTTTAGATAGCATGTCAAATAATAAACCATAATTACATTTTTTGAAATTCCAGTCTCTACTGGGGTCAATATTACTGGACTCGATGTGGCTCGACTTTCGAGAGCTAGAAATGCTTATACATACATCAAGAGGTGGATGATGAGGGTCAATTTTGACAATGGGTTCTGTAGCTCTGACATTGATATTAGCGTCTGTGCCCCTTCGGATAAGTACTACATCCAACATCCTACCATTAACATTAGGCACAACATTATATTCGCATAAATTACAAAATGATATAAAATAGCAATAGTAATTTTTTATACTCGATGAGGCAGTGTATAGATTTAAATCACCGAATATTAATACAAGTCCTTTTAAGTTATTAACAAAACTTTCAACTTTACAAAACCATTTCATATAATAGTCGTCCGTAGCATTTGATTTAATATATACAACGCATATGTAAACTTTATGACCGTGCCATTCAAAACTCGCCCATAAGTCCTCTCCCCCTCCAGTAGACTCCAGTTCAGTGTGCCGACGCAATGCAATAGGTGCGCGTGCACCTAAGAGTGCACCTCCACAGGGTGTAACTCGATCACGTCTTACTATATTCCAGTTGCCAGTGACTACTTCAGTATCGGCGACAGAGCCATCCAGATAAGTTTCTGTTGCAGCCACCAAATCATGCTCCAATACCAACAAATTATTTCGCCAGCCTGCCAGTTTAACTTTGATTGCCAGTAGTGGAGATGTTCGCCTGTGATACCAAATCATCATCATCCTCATGTGCATTTGTGAATATATCCGGCGATGGTAATAGTACTTGTAATGCAATATTATGAAGCAAACAACATGCCTGAATTATTTTACCAGCTACATGGGGTTGATAATGAAGTGTTTTATGTCTAAGCAAGCATCTCCACCGTGACTTAAGTACACCAAAGCAGCGTTCAATGCAATTTCTAGCTGCACGTGTCGCCTTGACACAGCCTGGACACTCGACTCATTCTCTATACAAAAGCCGCGTTCTAACTACCTATTACACAGACACTACACAAATGAAGTTTTTGTACACGCGTAAATGTGTGCGTGATGTCTAAGGTTGTCATCGTATGAATAATTGTTGTACTTACCTACCTAACAATTTTTTGATGCTGTTATTATGACTTATTAGATTTCGTAGGTTATGCGTACCTTACCTACCTTCAGAAACATTTACAAGCACAACAATCCAACTCCATGTTTATTATTATCCATTATCCATTACTTATACAAAAAGTATCATTCTAAGTTCACATTTTATACAAGTAATGATAATAATTACAATCACAATAATAATTTATGTTCTTCTCGTATAATAAACAAACATGAAACGTGTGCTGTGTGTCAACGGTAGCGAAAGTCGGTAGGGGTATGGCTTTTCTCTATGGTAAGTATAGGTTATAAAGACACAAAACTTGTTTCGCTGCAAACGAAGTCGATATCCACGGATATTTATTGCAAACGAAAATCTTCTAAAATAATCGTTTGAATAGCAGTTTGAATAAAATACAAGGATAAAGTATTGTTTGTATTTTTTTCAATACCTACTGTAAATTACCGGTTTTTATAAGTTACCTACTGTATAACTGAAGAACGACAAATAGGTAGGTACTTAGTGTAGGTTACCAAGAATGACTTATCTCGGTTTATCCTTAGGGAATCTACAAAAACTCCAATTCATTTCTCGTTTAGCTGATAAGCAACCGTAAACAGCACAAGAGTACCCCATTCTCAACTTTTAAAATACTAGTACAATCGTCACGCTTCGTCGTCACGTGATCGTGAGCGAGTTCCGTACTCAAGTCAGCTTAGCGACAGCTCAGAACCGGAGGCGGGGTGAGGAAGACTCGTTTTGGTGGGGGGTGCGGAGTGTCCGTTCTATACGTAGTATTATTATATGTTCTATGACCTTGTATAAGTTTCCTCTCGTGAGCCTTGAGCAGCATTCATAATTGGAGTCATGAGCCATGGTCTCTCAGGATATCTCGAATCACCTGAAACAAATACACAAAATTTAATTTCTTGTGAGCCCTAAGTATATAGTGCATACGAATAACCTTATTAAGTAATATATATACAAGTTTAATTTAAAATTACCAAAAAAATCAAATAGCACTATATGCTGCTACTAAGCATGTACAACTAGTAAAATTTTTTTTATCACTTTACAGTAAAAAAGTTGTGCATTATGCAGTTTTTGAAAATTCCTTCTAAATTTATGGACACTAAGTAAACAAAACTATCACACACATAAGTACACTTTTAATGAATGAAAACACATGATGCGCGGAAATGAAACATATTCATCTCTCTTTCATATTTTCGCCATCGTGTACTTTTCGGTAGGTATGTACTGGACTGTTATGTACTGGAAGGTATTTTTACGAGTAGCATTAAATAAAAGATCGAGTTTAACTTTCTCTTCATACTTTGATGGGATTAGCTTACATTATTTGTAGGTACCTAGTGAATTGTTTTGATTTAAATAACAATCGGACTCTTAGGTATCTACTTTATGCTTAATAAGTCTGTGTTTTGTTTGAGCAGACGCGAGCAATGACAACCGCGGTTAGGCGATTGATAACTTTGCTGATATAATCTCACCCGCTTGTTTACACTGAGCTAAATAACTAAGTATCAGTTTGCTTATATTATTATTATATCATCTGATCAGTGTATTACCTTTTTTGCCGTTGCACGTTTGAAATGATTGTTTCATTAAAAAGTTAAGGTTTTTCACTTCATCAAACGCATACATTTAGTACATTAATACTAAACAAAAACAACAACTAAACAATACATAAACATTTTCACTTCACTTTTATCCACTGTTGACACAGTTCTTACTGACATAAATAGGTCGTAAGAACGTTTTTTCAATCCATAGTCCCTAAACGTTCCATCCGAATTGATATACCGCGGTAGGTACATCGTCGTATTCTTTAGATCAGAGGTCGGCAACGCTGTGACCGCGAGCGCACGTGCGCCCGCGGCAACTTTTTTGTGCGCCCTCTAGCTGCAAAACACATGAGTGCTCGAACACGGCCCCGCTTGTTTTGCTTTTGACGGTGCTATACATGCCTACATATAATTCGCGACAAATAAGTTGACCCAAAATGGCGGCCTACTGCGCGATTGTACTCCAGAGCCGAGCGGAACATGCGCGGGTGGCGAGGGACGAAGTGCAACTAGTGTCGCTGCGTTGCCGTGGTTACGGCAAGGCTACGCGCGGGCGGGAGTGAGTCAGTCAGGTCGGTCAGTGCGCTGCGATACTCGGAAGTAGCTACATTTTTGTGTCATTTCTATCTACCTACGTACATATTTGTAGACCTGAATTGTTATATCGTATTTTTAACATGAGTAAAAGACCAAGGACTTATTATTTTAATAAAGAGTGGGAAGAACAGTACTTCTTTATTGAGTTTAATGGAAAAAGTATTTGTTTATTATGCAACGCCAGTGTAGCAGTGCCTAAAAAAAGCAACATCGAAAGACACTTCAATACCCAGCATGCGTCGTGTAACAGTAGTTTTCCCCCAAATACTGAAATCCGGAAGAAACGTGTCGGCGAATTGAAGACAAATCTAACAAAACAACAAAATGTTTTCACCAGGCCAATTCAACTTTCGAAAAGTGCTACTATTGCATCTTTAAAGGTTTCTCATTTGTTGGCTAAGAAGAAAAAGCCTTTCGTAGATGGGGAAATAATAAAGGAAGCCTTCTTAACAGCTGCTGATTCTGTCTTTCAGAATTTTAAAAACAAACCTGAAATTATTACGGCTATTGAAGCGATACCATTGTCAGCCAGAACAGTGTCGCGAAGAATAGAAGTTATCGCCACTGGTATGAAATCAGAGTTGGAAAGTGATATTAATAAGTGCAAGTTTTTTTCTCTTCAACTCGACGAGTCCACCGACATTTTCGATACTGCACAACTATGTGTTATTATTAAAATGGTATTTAATGATTTTACCACAAAAGAAGAATTTTTGAAGTTGTTGCCGCTGAAGGGTCGCACACAAGGTAAACATATTTACGATGCATTCATAAACTTTGCAGAAGAAAGTCAGTTACCTTTAAACAAGTTAGCTGCCATAGTTACTGATGGTGCGCCTGCAATGATAGGCAATAAAAACGGCTTGTGTATGGCAAATGATGTGTTTCCTCAATTCGCTCATTACCACTGCATCATCCACCAAGAGGCGTTTTGTGCCAAAATTCTTCGTTTTGAACACGTTATGAAGATTGTCGTAAAAATAATTAACTCTATTAGGGCTGCGGCAATGCAACACCGTTTGTTTCGGCAGCTTTTGCAAGATGAAGATGCTGAGTACGCAGACTTAATATTGCACACGGAAGTTCGATGGCTGAGCAGAGGCAAAGTACTTGTACGCTTCCTCAGTTTGATAAACGAAATCAAACTATTTTTAGCAACGAGAAAGGAAGATTATCCACAGTTGAGTGATCATTCGTGGCTTGTAGATTTGGGGTTTCTCACTGATGTAACGATAAAACTAAATGAACTGAACCTGGAAATGCAAGGAAAAAATCGTCATGTTGCGAAAATGGTTGAATCAGTGAATACATTCAAAGCCAAACTGACTCTATGGAAATCCCATTTACTGAGAAATTCAACTTCACACTTCCCAAATTTGAAGAAAATTTTCTATCAAATGAACGTATGTGAAAATGATATTGATACCACTTCGTTTGCCCCACATTTAGATACACTTTTGGACGAATTCAATTCTCGTTTCCAACAATTTACGAATCTCGAGCCTGTCTTGGAGTTCATAATTAACCCATTCGCAGAAGGTGATGTTTCGGAAAAGATCAAAAACTATTTTTGCATAGAAAATTTCGATAAATTAGAGCTGGAAATTATAACTATGAAGAACGACTTGAGCCTGAAATCGTACACGAGGGACAATAACTTTTGGAATATTGTTGATAAAAATAAATATCCCATTTTAAGAGCATTATCTCTTAAAATACACGCGTATAGTGCATCAACATACGCATGCGAATCCATATTTTCGACAATGAAGCACTTGAAATCAAAATATAGAACCAGAATGACCGATGTAAATTTGGACCATTGTATGAGGACAGGTACTTCCAGTTGTGAGCCAGATTTCATCAAATTGTCGGAAGAAATGCAAGGCCAAGGATCACACTAATAATTAGTGACTGTATGTACCTATGCCTCATGTAATAAATAAACATATTGTCTTGTCCTTGTGTAACATTTTTTTTGCGTCAACCATACATGCGCCCTTCAGGAATAAATTATTTTAGAATTAGCTCTTAGGCTTGATAAGGTTGCCGACCCCTGCTTTTATTTTATCAATATGTGCTTTGTGACTAATTGTGTTGTCTATTGTGTATCCTAAAAATATATTTTCTACAGAACTTTCATTACCATAAATACCTAGTCGCGATTGATAATGCTTTTATCGGAGTTTCAAAGTATACCATTAGCATCAAACCATTCATTTAATAAAGTCATAACATTATTTATTTTATAATCTAATTTTGATTTACTTCTGTCTCTCAGACCAATATGTGTATCGTCAGCAAATAAACATAAATCTGCTTTAGTTGGCAGCATTTTACAAAGATCGTTAATATATATTAAAAACAATACAGGACCCAGGATAGATCCTTGCGGCACCCCTGTCGACACATTTCCCGCCTCAGAAGTTTGACCATTTACGGACACAATTTGAGTACGGTTATTTAAATAACTTTTCATCATACTAAGTTCAATCCCATGAAAGCCGTAAAACTGTAATTTTAATATTAATGTCATGACGCAAACAATCAAAAGCTTTTCATAGGTCACAAAATACGCTAGCACATTTATTTGAAATTTCTAGGGAATCAAGAATGTAGTAGACTACCTTTCTTATTGCCATTTCGGTCGATCGACCGTTTCGGAATCCGTACTGTGCTATTGTAAATAAATTATTGTTTTCGAAGTATCTAACTGTTCTGGCTTTGATAACAGCTTCTAATATTTTTGATAGAGTTAGTAATATGCAGACTGGCCTGTAATTGCTAAGCTCCCCTTTTTTAAAAAGCGGTATTACCCTACCCTGATTTAGTATATCTGGGAATATACCTTCAATAAGGCATGAGTTTACAACGATAAATACTAGTTCAAATAAATTATCGTTATTTATTACAATATTTCTTAAAGTCCTTGTACTCATATCGTATATATCTAACGTGTGTTTTTGTTTCATTTTTAATACTATTGTAGCGACACATTTAGCATGGCTTGCATTCTGCTGACACGGTGGGATGCAATGCATGACGCAAGTGCGCTGCACCAGTCGCCACCCGCCCGGCACGATAGGCACTCGATCAAGAATAATTTAAATAATTAATAATCATTTTGTAATACGAATTAAAACCAGTGTTTAAGGTTACTTAAGTCTTTTATTGAAGTCAACTCCGTAGGAACCTTAGCATCGGTAAACTATCTTTTTAAGCTCTTTTAGACAAAATGGGTAAAACACAAAAGCTGTGATAATAACAAATACTTTTAAAATATTTTAAGAAAAAATCAAATTAATATATTAATAAAACACTTAAAAAATATAAAAATATAGTTAGTGACAATTCCGCTTAATTTTCCTGTCTTCGTGCGCTCGAAGAGTCAAGACCTCCTGAGGATGCTTCGTGTAGAAGCGAAACGCGTCGAAAATTCTTCCGGTTTGGCTGCGTGACGTTTGTGACGTCACGTCGGCTTAGCAGGAAAATTAAGCGGAATTGTCACTAAATATATTTTTATATTTTTTAAGTGTTTTATTAAAATATTAATTTGATGTTTTCTTAAAATATTTTAAAAGTATTTGTTATTATTAAAAATGGATTTCCGCAAAGTAACGCCTGAATTTATTCATTAACAAAAGCTGTGATTGTCTTTTCTAAGGTATTTAAGAATTTTAAGCAATTTTTTGCATTAATATTTAAATTGCTGGTCAGGCTTTGAGCAATATTCCTAAAAAAAAAACATCAAATAAGCTTGCATTTTTTTCAGGATGTGTAACAATTTTGCTCGTTTCATCTTTTAAGGATTCGATATTAGATTTAGACCTTGGTCGCTTATTTTGTCCTACCTGCTCACTAATAATTTTTCAAGATTCTTTTATTTTGTTTTTAGACTTATTTATTTTATCCCAATATTGTAATTTTTTTGCAAATACCTTAGTTTTTTGCAGTATTTTTCTATATTTTTTAATTGTTAATCTTGTTGGTTTACTGGGATGATGCTTTTGTAGTAATTCCAGCTTACATAGATTATGGCCATACATCGAGCAAATTCCGTTAAGGACCTGGGAGTCATATTCGACCGCGGCTTAACTTTCCACGAGCACGTGTCGGATCTCGCGATAGAGGCGTACCGGCGACTCGGGTTTGTACTTCGTAATGCGAAGGATTTTGAAAATCCGGAAGTCATGAAAACCCTCTATTGCGCTTTAGTCAGGAGCAAGCTGGAGTCGGGTGCATGTGTCTGGAACCCACATCACGTTACCTACACGCGATTACTTGAGAAAGTTCAAAAAGCTTTCTTAAGGGCACTGTACAAAAAGCGATATGGGTACTATCCTTTCCTGTACCCGACAAAGTTTTTTGCTTGGCCAACTCGGTTTTAACTCCTTAGAAGTGAGAAGAACACTTGAGCAGCTTACTGTATGCGTTAAGGTGCTCAGAGGAGCAGTTGACTCTATTGAACTACATGACCTACTATGTGTACTGTTTGTGCCGGATAGACCTGGGGTCCCTGTGAATAGGCGCGGCCGGTTACCAAATTTGTTTCATATAGAGCAGTGCCGCACTAGGGCTCGCGCAATGTCGCCGTTAGTTCGCGCTCGCAGCCACTTTAATGCGCTCCTGCTCGCCAATACTGATTTTGACATTATTTTTGATAATTGGAAAACTGTTATATCTATTTTTAGGACCTATTGTGAAAATCTTCTTGACCAATGGGACAAAAGTAATCAAGCTAACAGCTCGGTTGACATTGTAGAAATTCAAGATTGATTATTGAAGTTTGACATTTTATAATTTTATTACCATTTATTTGGACATTTTATTATTTTATTTGACATGTGTTTTACTATTTTTAATTTGGTTTTCTATTGACCTCTTAATTCATCTAATGACTTCTGTTTTGATTGTATTTATAGTTTTTTAATGTAATTAATGTGAGATGAATGTAAATGTTTGTAAAATCGTTTTTATCTCAATAAAATAATTTAATTTAATTTATTCTTACTTGTTTCAATACCTAAGGTAGTCCAATTTTTCTTATGATTTCTGACCTGTTTCTTTAGCTTTAGAAAAGCAATGTTATAAAAATGAGTCTATGCCTCCTGTAAAATCTTCATTATTTCGTTCGCGTCGTTTGCCATAAAAATTTCTGATTTTATTTTATTATAGATATTATTGAACATAAAATTAAAGTAATTAAAAGTTTCTCGCTATATATATACTGTGTTTTTAGGTAAGTTAATTTGGCTTGGTAGTTCCAGTTTAATTACATTATGATCTGAATGTTTGTGTCCGAGTACAGATCCTTTACAATCCTTAAAATTTACAATAAAATTATCTATGCAAGTTGTTGTTGCATTGTTTTTATTTGTTTCGGTTCTAGTGGGTTCATTTAATACCTATTCACAATTACAATTTTTAAGAATTCTGTCTATTTTTTTTTTATTTTTGTCTACTTTTAGAACGTTTAAATGTAAGTCTCCAGCGTATATTGTTTTATAAGAGGGAGGCTGATAATAATGCAGTTGATAATTTGAAAGCATGTATGAAACTGACCGCAGGTGCAACAAAATGTTCCGAGTCTACAGTGAGACGAATTGTAAAAGGTTCAAGAGATTCGGAATTTCTTACTGTATTCCGAACTCCCGGCAAAAATAAAAGAATCAAACAAAAACCAATAACAAACATTGACAGCTTTGACCAGGGTGTTTAAAAACGAACGATCCACAATTTCCACGTAACTGAAAAAGAATTGCCTGCCGTAGGCAAGTTGCGAAGAAAATTACAAGATGACCAACATTGCAAGGATCTAGGCGAATATTAAAAAAATTGGGTTTTAAGTGGAAAAAGACAGAAACCAATAGATTTTTTTTTATTGAGGAGTCAAAAATTCGATTACAAAGAATTGAATATCTAAGAAAGATAAAAAAATATAGAGAGGAAGGAAGACCTATCATTTACACTGATGAATCATACGTCGACAGTTCCCATGCGTCTCACCATTCTTGGACAGACGGTCCCACCAAAGGCATCAAAAAACCTCTATCTAAAGGTAGCCGCTTGGTCATAGTGCATGCGGGTAGTGAAGCAGGTTTTGTGCCGAATGCTTTGCTGACGTTCGAAGCCGGTACAAAAAGTGGCGACTCCCACGACAACATGAATTCGGAGAATTATGAGCGGTGGCTCCGTACTAAACTGATTCCGAATGGACAATGCATCGTACCACAACAAACAACTTGATGCTGCTCCAACGTCCAATTCAAAAAAAGCAGACATGCAAACCTGGCTCCATCGAAAAGGAATTGAATTTGAAGGAACCATGCTGAAGCCGGAGTTGTACAACTTAATAAAAAAATACAAAGAGAAATTCAAGAAATTTAATATCGATGCCATATTAAACGAAGCAGGCCATTCTGTACTTCGTTTGCCCCCATATCACCCGGATCTAAATCCTATAGAAATGGCCTGCGGCCCGATCGCACTAAAAATATAAAGCTGAAACGCAATTGAACCTTAGCCGCAACGCTACTTTTCGAACGTTTCGTATCGCGCTAATCATTTTACTGAAAGTTGAGACGCAACTGGAACGCAGCTGGAACGTAACCGCTGTCAAACGAACGGTTGTGAAACAGCTAGGAAAATGCTACTTTTTGTGAACCGTTCTATGGTGTATAATGAATATTGATTGCATTTTCTTCGTAAACGGCATAAAAAACATAAATAAAATGTAAGCGTACATGGATAAATTGGACTGTGCTCATTATTCGATGAAGCGGTGGCTCGTGCCCAAGGGAGGAAGAAGGATAAAAGTGCAAGACTTATGTGTGGAGCTTTGAATTTGAGTGATCGGCAGTGTAAAACTGTATTTACCGACTATCTAAGGAGTTAACTCGCAAACCCTGTTGGTTCCTCATGTGCCATGCATGTTACGTTCTGGTGATTTGGACGTTGAAACTAAGGCAAGAATTTTCTGCAGAAGGTAAAGCCATCAAATTGGAACATATTCGCTTGTTTGGAATGGATATACTAACCATTGTGTAGGTTACAAGTGTACAAGTACATACACCCATGCTGAACTTTATGCAGGCAAATAATATGTTGTCAATAAATACCTAAAAATCTGTTTTAAGTTTTGGTGCATTGGCATTCTATGCCAGTGTCTCTAAAGCAATCTGGCAAGTTACAATGGCTCTAAATTAGCCAATTGTAATGAACAAATACATAGCTTTCCCATTTCAACAATCTGAGAGGGAACAAGATAAAAGAGAGTATGCATCAACTAATTAAATATGTACTATGTCCACATCTAACTAACCTATAGTTGAGTAGAATTACCACTTCCACCACTGGGGCTCATTCTGGGATGTAGTAATACATGCTGCACATCAAAATGCAATAAATGATTTGTGAAGTATATGCATATCCTTACAAGAAACAACAATTTATATGATCATCACAGTGTAATTTGAAGGATTTTCAATATATATTATGCTACCGATAATAAACTAATATACAATATGTTTCAGGTTTTATAGTAAGTTCAAAATGCGTAGTTTGCTGGGATGTATCGATGGGACCCATGTGGCTATTGTGCATCCGATTGACAATGAAGAATGGTATTATAATAGAAAAGGATAATGTTCTTATAGTGAGTACTTTTCACTCTATATCGATAACCATCACATTTTTGGCCCATCAGTTATGTGACTCAAAATTGAACATTTTATGTATGGATGCATGATGATACCCTGAGTCTACTCATGATAGTGTTGTATGGGCTAACCATCTGATGTGTGCTTATCTTGATAGGCTTCACACAGTTGCTGGCAAGGATTTGTATCTTTTGGGTTGGTGTTAACTAATCTCATATACTTAGGGCCTGTTTCAGAATTTTCAAGTAAGTTCCGGTTATACTACCCAGAACATATTTAATAAATAAAACACTATCTTTGCGTTTCACAGTCAGTATATTAATATAGCCTATCCATCGGTTAAAGCTTGAAATGCGCTGCATGTTTACTGTAATTTTTATCATTTAGTTATTTTATGTTCTGGGTAGTATAAAAAATGTAAAAAAAATGAAACAGGCCCTTAGTATGATAATATTATCTGAGATTATAACAATCCTTTGAGACTCATAATGATGACACCCATGTCAGTACCTCCTGAGAATTATTATCAAGACAAGCACTTGGCCACTAGAAATGTTGTTGAGCATTGTATAGGTGTTTTAAAAACTCACTTTAGGTAAAATTTCTTTACTTAGCTAAACACCCAAAAAATTTATTGATATTGTTAATGTAAAAACTGATTCATTACAGGTGCTTATTGGTGGACAGAAAGTTGCATTACTCACAAGTAGCTGCTGCAAGAATAGCAAATGCATGCTGTGTGCTACATAATATAGCACATAGAGCTCACATCCCATACCATCCATTGACAGCAGAGGAAAAACTCGCGAGGGCAGGCTGAGGGTACCAGCAGCGGTAGCAGTGCGATAAGGGTATGGTTCCAGCGCCCTTAGTGAGCTGGAACTGGGGCGCTATCACCAACAGGCACTTATATAACACTTGTGGGCAGATAGGGCAAACAACCATGTATCTACCTACATTGTTCTAATTACTAGTAATGGTGTAGAAAGTATGAAGAGAAAGTTAGTATTTATCAATAAAAAGATTTCAATGTCAAGTATTTTCTTTTATTATTACAACCCACCTACCAACATCATTCTGAAACAATTAAGTGGCACAGTAACAAAAAACAAAGAAGGATTTTATACAGACATGTATATTACTAACTATAGTAATTATAACATAAGTAGTTCTTAAATATATGTTTTATATACATATTATTATAGCAAAAATCCTAATAACAAACCGTAAAATGGGGTGAATAGAATTTAAGGGGGGAATAGAAAAATAAGCGAATATTTGTACGTTGCATTAATACTCTCACAGTGCTCAATGAAATTAGCTGCATTTGATTTTTTTATATAGGGCAACATTGATTCTGTCATGGCAACATCGTCATGATAGTGAAGTTGTTCATAAATGCGAAAAATAATGTGTCAAAGTGATCAGTTAACGGTTGTGAATTTGAGAAGCGTAAAACTTTTATTTTTGTTCGTTACTACGATTGAATTAAGCCATCAATACGAATTTATGCAAAGTGTTTATTACTTAACTATTGAGAAAATTCAAAGGTAAGTCAAATTAAGCATAATTTCTGTTCTAAATAAGTCCAAAAGTTATGTTACCTATAAATTGAATAAGATTGGGGTGAATAGAAGACGCCTGAGGGGTGGATAGAATTGAGGTATGGGGTAAATAGAAGCGCGTAAAGTCTGAATAGAAGTGCACAAGGGGTGAGTAGCAATACGACTGGGGTGATAAGAATTGTCATTGCTAGGGCTGCTACGCAAAATTATACCTGATACTTTTTTTGTACTGATGGAAGATTGTAGGTACTCAGTGACTGTAATTTTATGAAATAGTTAGTTTATGTTTATATTTTCATTCGTATTGAAAATAAATATTTATTTTGTTTGTTTAGATTATTTTGGACAATGCCGCGCATTTATAAACCTGAACCTGGAGGCAAGCGCTATAAAAGGTATGATGAAAATGTTCTTAAGCAAGCGGTAGAAGATTATTTCATGGGTAATGATTCGATAAAAACAGTAGCTATCAAACACAATATACACCCATCAGTGTTGTATCGCCACAGCAAAGGACTAGTAAAATCGCATGGTGGGCAAAGGGCACTTTCGTTGGAAACTGAATAATATATCATCCAATACATAAACGTTTGTGCAGAATGGGGCTATCCACTGGACTCACTAGATTTGAGATATATTGTTAAAATGTATCTGGATAAGATATCTAAAATAATTTCCCTGGGCCCGATTTTATCCAATGTTTTTTAAATAGACATAAAGATAAAATTTCTCAACGAATATGCCAAAATATTAAAAGGTCTCGAGCTGCTGTATCAGCAGAAATCATATCAAAATATTTTGAAGAACTAAAAATATCTTTGACCGATGTTCCAGCGGCAAATATCGTCAATTATGACGAAACAAATCTCGCTGACGATCCAGGGCGCAGAAAAATTATTACGAAACGCGGCACTAAGTATCCAGAGCGCGTCATGAACCACACAAAGGCCAGTGTTTCCTTAATGATAGCTGGGTCAGCAGAGGGCCAGCTTTTACCACCATACGTGGTATACAAGGCACAAAATTTATATAATACATGGATTTCTCACGGGCCTAAAGGTGCAAGGTATAATCGTTCAGCATCAGGATGGTTCGATGGTACAATTTTTGAAGATTGGGTGCAATCCATCGTTATACCCTTCTTCGCTGATAAGCCGGGAAAAAAGTTGCTAATAGGCGATAATTTATCTTCACATTTGTCGGTTGATATGATAAAACTTTGCAAAGAACAGCAAATTGATTTTGTATTTTTACCGAGTAATTCAACACACATAACTCAACCGCTCGATGTAGCCTTTTTCAGGCCCATGAAGGCAGCCTGGCGGCAAATACTACTTAAGTGGAAAAAAACAGATGGCAGCAATGAGACATGTGTGCCAAAAGGTTGCTTCCCTAAATTATTGAAGAAATTAATGGACGTAATACAAGAAAATGCTGAGTCTAATTTAAAAGCCGGTTTTAAAAAAACTGGTATCTGTCCTTTAGACGCTACACAAGTGCTATCTCGAATACCAACACAATCAAACAATAGCAGTAGACATAGGGAAGCAGTGGATGAGTCTGTACTAACTTTATTAAATGACATGCGATATGGTACTATGGGCGTAAAAGAATTAAAAAGAAAGCGGAAACTCGACGTGGTGGCAGGAAAGAGTGTCAGCGAATCTACTGAGGATTATGTAGACTCCGAAGTAACACCAGGTCCGAGTACATCAAAACCACAAAGAAAAATAAAAAAGCTAGACAATTCAGTGGAAAAAGAAAATCTATTGCCTAAAGAAACAACAAATTTAAACAAAAGTATTAAAAGAAAAGGGATTGGTAAAAAGACAAAAAGGAAGGTAAGCATGTTGATAGAGGATCATAAAGAGGATATCAGAGAGGAAAATGTGGGCACAGGCAATGTATTTATAGACAAACGAAATGATAATATAGACATCAATGACAGTGTTTTAGATATGCCTGTATATTTTGAAGGTGACTTGGAATGTGGAGGAGAACTAACTATTGAAAACTGTCCACTAAGTGATTTATTAATAATAAACCCTACAGCAGCAGCTGAAAATATGGAAACCGGTCTAAACAACGACAGTCAGTCCGATCAAGCTGGTGAATCAAACTGTCCATTAGGAAATAACGAAGAAGAATATTCTGTGGCAGAAGTTATAACTTTACCGAAGATGAAAACAGAAAAAATAAAGATAATTGAAAATAAAAGCTTTTTAGAAACTCGTGGAAAAATTAGTTACGATAAAAAATACAAAAAAGTTTCCCCTGAAGCGCCTTTAATAATTGTAAAGAAGACTGCAAGACCGAGCAAGTATTATCAAGACGATGAGGCTATACTAAGAGACTTACTAGATGATAATGAGGAATGCTCCAAATAACATTAGGTATAATATTTATTTACGTTCGTACTATGATTAATAGAAATGTTAACTTAATTTTATGATTATTTGATTAATTCACATAGGTTTTGTTTTAAGTTGATTTTATTTAGATTATTTTGCATATACATACACAAGTACGTATATAGAAAGAATTTTTCAGTTTATAAGTTCGTTTATTTTTTATTTAAAAAGGATTTTTACTGGGTAAACATAATGATTATTATATTAAGTCCGTCAGTTAGATCATCAAAAAACGTAAGCCATATCTTTTGCTTACTAATTAATAAAACTTGATATTGGTAAAGCGCATTAAAAATCAGAGCCTCTTCCATGAGTTGTCATTATGAAGACTCGATTATCGATATCGACTGCGCTTATGGCCCGCTCCAAGTTTGTGAGAACTCTCAACCAATGAGAGCGCCAAACGCGGTCGATGTGTACCTATAATCAAGTCTTCGTAATGACATGGTAGAGGCTCTGGATTTTAATGCGCTTTACCAGTGTCAAGTTTTATGGGATTGTGAAATCTCTTAATACTAAAAGTGTACTATCATGTGACATCATTCGAAGTCTTATTGTTGCATCATCCTCATTTTTTATTTGTGACAAAATAAAAATACGTTGTTACACTATGTTTTGATAATCTAACTGACAGACTAAACATAATTTTTCAGTAAAATCCAAATTTGCCAACCCTAGCATTTTTTTCTATTGACCCCCTTTTCGTCTCCATTCACCCATATCGCGGGTAAATAGAAAACGCGCACATATTGTAATTTATTAAATAAATGACAAG
The DNA here is from genome assembly GCA_963890685.1 of Plagodis pulveraria. Classification (NCBI taxonomy): domain Eukaryota; kingdom Metazoa; phylum Arthropoda; class Insecta; order Lepidoptera; family Geometridae; genus Plagodis; species Plagodis pulveraria. The sequence goes on from OY982967.1 coordinate 25,280,467, forward strand.
GAAATTAAGTAAGTCTTTCATTGAAAACAGTTTAATACACTTTAACTCACAAGACTCAATTACTGCTACCTTCGGAATTTGCTAAAAACATACTGAAATTTCGATTCAAAAGTTGAAATCCTTTCTATTCACCCCATTTTACGGAACTACAATAAAATGATATAGGTGGTAAAGAAAAAAACAATAATTAAGTATGGACTGTATACCGATATGTAAATTACTAACTCTTTATAATAAAATTCTTAAGCTTTAACAACAAACTAGAATCTGAAAACATGTAAGTTTATCTCTGTGTCTAATTTTAATAATGTGATATATAAGTAAAGCACTGAACTTAGATTACAGAATAACAATTAGTCCTCTAGTCTTTTACTTTTGTGATTAGGTATGTCAAATAATGTATTGTAATATTCCAGCTTATGTGGGCTAACTTTGTGGGTTTTGTGTTTGGCAGTACTGAAATAATGGATGGATGAAATAATGGACCATGAGTACCAATAATCTAAGATAGTTTTAAAAAAAGTGTCTGCCTTGCAGTATGATGCTGATTATATAATTACAATTAAGTGCAGTGATCATCATCATCTACCTACCCATGTCCCACTTTATGTGCGGTCAGTACAAAATATTATAGTCTCCAGAAGCTGCAATGCAAGTATACATAACATAGGGTACTTATATCTTCTCCATTTTCTCTAACATATAAAAACAACAACAGAGCAAGCACATATTGTATGAAGTTTTCATTCAGTTTCATAGGTTTTCCACAGGACAATGATTAGGGCACATTCTAGTTTTAGCCTAGCTAGCTACTAGTAGCTGTCAGTCCTGGGTTAAAAAATCCGTCCCAAGTACCTAAAGATGTGTTCAGCTGTTCTTGAAAACCTGTACTTATTCTAGGCTTTACATATTCTAGCTGACATCATGCACAATGATGTCAGCACTTTCATCTCAGTAGTTCATGTCAGTACTGAAACTATCTGATAGCTTAGTGTATTCACAATCACAACACACGAGCAAGTGAAATATTTACTTATCCCAGAATGGTTCTAAAATGTGTGGCAGGTACTTGAAAAGGTTCAACATCGGCACAAAAAAAATACTTCATCATCAACTAAGCACTTCTTTCAAGAAACACTTGACTCTTGCTAAAAGTAATTTTGGTTTTGTAATTTTGTATTTGTTTACCTTTCATCTTCAAAATTCGAATGTCGCGCCGTACTGTCAGCTGTTAAAACTAGAGATGCACCTGCATAAAATGCGAAATCGACAGTCGATTTACCGTTATTTGGCACAAAGTCTGTTATTAAAACGTCACATCTCTAACAACGTTAATGCGTTAGCGTTCCAATTACGGTCCAGCTTTGGTTGGTGTTTGAACTTTAGTGCAATACCAAATTCGTCTCAGCTGAATCGTAACTGTACCACACTTGCAATCGAACCGCAGCTGAACCTTAACCGTTTAGCGTGGTTTCAATTTAGCGCGATCGACCTGCTGGTCCCAAATAAAGGGATATGTCGCCAGCAAAAATGTAAGTTGGAACCTTACACGGATAACTGATCTGGTTAATGAAAAAGTAAATTTACGATAGCGACGACGATGAAATGGCCACCTCTAGCACCAACGCGTCATCGTCAGGTTTTCACGTCACCCAAGATGACATCAACAAGGAAGGAGTTTCAACATTACTTTAATTTTTTATAATTAGATTAAACATTCTATACTGAATCAAACATGTTTTTAATTTTATTTAATGATATTTTAATCGGAGCCGCTTTGTATTATTATCGGCGTTGCCACAAAAATTTGATTCGGGAAGAAATTAACCAAGCAGAAATTGAGCCCGTAACAACCACTGTGTAAACAAAGTTATGTTAAGTTAAGTTTATTGTCTTACAATATTTTTACTTCGATGGAATCTAAACTAATCGAAATATATGTACAAATAAATCTCCTTAAAGATCAAATTGTAAAGTTAGGTCCCGCGCGACGTCAAGGGGATAATTTCGAAATTAAAATATAACAAGCGAAAGGATTGTACAAAGAGTATAAAAAATTGTTAACGCTCCATAGTTCCAAGCTCTCCGAAGAGGTAATTACTTTAGTTACAAAATTAGAAGCGGTTTACGAGAAAGTGCTTAAATACTCAGATATTTCGACCGAGCAGCCCACTATAGGAAGCATATAGATGGCGCAAGAACTATTTTCTCTTAGGACAGCTACTAGCCTCCTCCCAAAGATAACAGGAGAGGAATCGGTTACACTAGATCTAATCGATAACATAAAGTTGTACGATTCCATGCTTACAAATAATAATTGCAGAAACTCGCTTATAAACTTTGTGCTAAAATCGAGACTTAGTCAGGGAGCCAAATATAGGCTAAAGTAGTTACGAATCAATAGATCAAATGATTAAGGATATGAGAGCCCATCTTTTGACCAAAAACTCCGACGTAGCGATTCAATTGAAATTAACACAGCTACGCCAAGGAAATAAGACAATTTCGGAATTTGGCACCGAATTCGACAAATTAGTGGTGGATCTCACGATTGCCCAGTCACACTGAAAAAAATGGTACTCAAACAACCAAACAAGTGTCTTGGTTGGCTAAAATGTGTTTCAAACAACTTATGAATGATTTGCATTAATTAATGTCACATATGTAATGGAAACAATTTAATTTAGTTGATATATCTGTTGTTTCTTAAGAATAAGTATCAGGGTTTTTACAAACATGTTCACTTTTCGGCCATCCTAATTAATTTATTTAGTTGGCATGATTATTTTATTCCATTGAATCTGTCGTGCGCGATTAACTACTCTTAACAACATCACGGGATCAAGCTGATTTAAAATGTTATATGTGTCCCGATACATAGTTAACCAGATTAATTTATAATATTGAACCTACGCAGCACAAATAATCAATAATCCCCGTTTCTCAGCCGCTCGGCAGGACCTCAAAATCATAATGCGCAGGAAAATACTGGAATCTGATCTGCCAACCATCTTAGCAGACACAGAATACAGAGGTCACTTCCTGGAGTTTGTGGAGAGGTCCTTCCGAACGGCGGCAGCAAGAAACTAAAATCCCCCCCCCCCCCAAGCTCATCTCTGTCCACACAAATCCCAACCATCCAACCCCCACCACAACCCAAAATGACGGAAATTTCCCAGCTGTTGACATACGGAGAGCAAGGAGAGCCCGGAATTCGTATCCGAGGCGTTGCTCTCTTTATGGACGACAGAAGGGAGAGATTTGGAATAAGTTTTTGCCTACCTGGAAACAAAAGCCGAGTGCGAATATCACCCGGGCTAGCATGTCTGCTGAACGGAAGCACCTTTAGAATAACAATGAAGTGGAAAGCATTCGACGCAATGCCAGCACTGGTCGTCGCGGGCTGCCCATGTAAATAGATTGGTGCGACTGAAAAACAAAACGGTCGTACTAGTCGAGTGGGCGGACGGGACGCCTTTTGCTCAGGCCAGCCAGTTTCTCTCCGTGATAGCAGAAAATGCGGACATAGCCCGAGTGATAGACGTAGACGCTATGGTGATAGAACATTCCAAAGGGGAGGTTGCGGACCAACTAGGTTGCATAAGAGCCTCTGAACACCACGAGGTAGTAGTGTATGAGGACAGAGGTGAAAATCTCAATTACCTCAAAAAACCTAAGTACATAAATGCAACCGATTGTTGGGGGCATCCTATCTCCACCACCAAAAGCAGCTCGGAACGGCTCCAGGAAAAAACTGAGGCAGCAAGGAGTCAGGAGCGCAGCCCTACCAAGAGCAAGGGCCGGCTCACAGCGTTTTTGGCGTCCTTCAAAGCAGCGGCACAAAACTTATTCCGACAACCGTCAGATACCCATAACCCATTGCCCACTAAAAAGAAACCCTCTAGTTCAGCCCCACAAAAAGAAAAAGTTCGATACAGAGCCGACATGGACAAGTCAGTCCGCCTCGTTATATTCCGGCACAGGAACCATCAAGCCACGCAGCAAATGCCTTTTTCGAGTTTCTCGCAATCACGAGAGCAACAAGAGAAGTTAATCTCAGGACCTGCAAAAACATCCTGCAGTCCTATAGGAGGGAAAATGAGGGCAGTGTCCTCGAATCCCGCCTGTTGCAAGAGAGTCTCGAAGAAGCCGAAACCGCAATATACGACAACGACAATTCCCAGGTCATCAAGGGTACAATGTCGGGTCAATATATGGCGGCTTACAATGCAACAAGTGGTTTTGTGTTCCTGGAAGAGGGAGAGACGGAGCGAACTGGTAGTCCCAAGTACGTGACACCTGAAAATGATCCTATTGTAGTTATCGCCTGGTGCACCAAAATAATGCTGGATGATAGAGTTCTGCAAATGGCGAAAGCCATATCGGAGGACTCTGAGATCGAGACATTTTGGAAACACTGGGAAGTACTGATGATACAATGGGTCAACGGAGTTCCTGGATGCGGTAAAACAACTTGGGTGGTATGACACTTCGATGCGGACAAGGACGTTCGAGGCAGCGAAAGGTCTAAGGGAAAAGCTAGCGCACCGAATCGGAGACCTGGTAAAAACCAAGGTGCGCGCACCATGGCTTCGGTCCTTGTAAATGGTTTCAAATAGAATTAGAGCTATGCCCGCCTCATGGTGGACGAAGCCCTCATGAACCATTTCGGGGCCATAGTAATGGCTTCCAGGCTGTCTCGAGTTAACGAACTTGTCCTCATCGGAGATGTCAACCAGCTACCTTACATCGATAGGGAAAACCTATTCGAGTTTAGGTACAATCGCCCAAACCTGGTAACTAACATCAGCCAGGAGTTGTTATGCACGCATCGGAACCTTATAGATGTCGCGTACGCTCTGAGAGAAATCTGTTCTCGGTGTATACTCCTCAGCTCCCCGTATAAGGTCCCTGCATCTCGAAAGGTACACGGGTGCCGAAATCCCAAAATCCCTTCCAAACACCCTATTCCTGGTACACACCCAGGAAGAAAAGGAAACCCTTACCAGCCAGGGCTATGGAAACGGAGAAGGATCACGCACCCTAACCATACACGAAGCGCAGGGACTGACATACAAAACCTTCATCGCAGTAAAAACCAAAAGCAAAATGAAGCTGCACGAGAGCGTCCCACACGCAGTCGTTGCAGTTTCCCGTCACACCGGAACCTTCACTTACTACGCAGACGACGAAAATGATGCCATTGGGCGGTTTGTTAGGCAGACGATGGCTGCAAGTGCAAAAACCATCCTAGATTACCACCTCAAAATGGCCATCAGGGATCGAAACAACGTGGTAGTGGAGGTCCTGCTGAAATGCGACCCGGGCTTGGAGTGAAATTCCCAACTTGAATTGTAAATTGCGTAAACCTCTGCCTTCAATGTATAATTTCGTTGTAGCCAAAACTGTTAAATAGTAATTGATTTCTTAATTAAATTTTTCTATGTAATGAATTTGTCTCCCTTACAAATTATATACAATGTATTACTTCCCCTTTTAGACGTATCTGTTAAATTGTAATCTATCTCCTACACGCCCACTTAAAAGTGTTGGCGAGCGGCGGCGTTGTGTGTCAGGTCGCCATCTTCCCCTAATTTCGGTTGAGGAAGGCGATGGCCGATGCACGGGTCAACTCGTGAACGGGTGCCGCCCGCGGACACTGGTCTGCTGTGGATGCTTATACATACTCCCGCAACAAATTGTCAATTGTACAAACGGAAATATAACAAATAAAAAGATTTCCGTCTACGTCCCTAGTTAAGTACTTATTGTCCCTATTGTTTTAAAAATTATAACACTAATAAATTGTAAATCCACTTAAAAAATGGCACGGACCCTGGAGTCTGTGGAGAACTGTAGTTTTATTCAACAAAAAAAAAATATTAATCACTAATAACAACCTATATTGATCCAGCCAACTTATAATCCTGAGTCAAACCAAACATTAGGAGTTCAACCCGAACCATGTTCTTAACAGATTCAAACATGTACGCAGCCCGCGGGAGTCCCCACTACTCTCCTACCACCGCGCCGTGCGCTGTGCCGTCACAACATTTACGTTCGCGCCATAATAAACTCTGCAACTGTTCTGTAATCAGTTAATCAGTCATTCTTATGAAATAAGTTTAAATACAGCTCGGCCACCATACCTTTATGTAAACTTTAAACTACGTATTGGAAAACTCCCTTTCGGATATATTTGTGTAGTTTATATAAAAGGACTGGCAAAAAGAAAAGTGATGCTAGACGAAGTTGGTGCCTTTTGAGGATCTGGGAGCTACCGAATCTTATCCCTGTATTTCTCGGTAAGTGTTTAAATGCATACTTTTAAAAGTGTAACATTTCATTTACATAGTTACCATTTGTAGTATTCGTAGTATCTAGAAGCCGTATCTACCTGTAAAACAAATAAATTTTTACTTAATTGGTTATAGCCAAAAGTCAAAATTACCTACAACTTTTGGAGCGCTTGTAGCGAAGTCTGCTAAGCTTGTTTTAACCGATTAGCAAAGTTAAGCAACGTCCGCCGCGGTCATGAGTTGTATGGGTGACCGCTAGTGACATTACTACTGAGCGCTTCCGTGCTTCGGAGGGCACGTTAAGCCGTTGGTCCCGGTTGTCATCTTAGGATGGCAGTCGTTATAGCATGGTGGTAGGGCATTTAGCCTACCACCATTTAGAGCTAATATATATATTACGAGAAAACTATGGTATATTTAGTTTAGGGACTGTTAGGAAAAATAGATTGAAGGATGCAGAGAGCAAAATGATTGACGATAAATCGCTACAGAAGAAAGGAAGAGGAGCTTTTACTCAGGTGGTTTGCAATGAAAACAAACTGAGTGTAGTCAAGTGGTTTGATAATAAGCATGTGAGGTTAGTAAGCTCTTATGTTGACGCTTTTCCCCTTGAGAATATCAAACGTTTCAGCAAAGAGTCAAAAAGTCGCGTCGATATACAATGTCCACAAATTGTGAAGCATTATAATCGCCACATGGGCGGTGTAGATTTGGCGGATATGCTAATAGCATTATACCGCACAGGTATAAAATCTCACAGATGGTACATGAATATTTTTTCCCAGCTTTTAGACATATGTGTAAATAATGCTTGGCTGTTACGTCGTAGACATGACAGACAAATAAATAAGAAGAGGAAGCAAGATCGTTTGAAAGACTTTCGATACGAAATCTACGCTGGACTTCTGAAGCGTGATAGAACCGTGCCTGTAAAGGAAGTTGAATCTGTACCTGAGAGGCAAAAGATAAAGAAACTATTGGCCGAGAGGCCTTTTGATGATGTGAGGTATGATAAATACGATCATTGGCCTCAGTTAACCGGGTATCAGAGATGTAAATATTGTAAAGGAGGTCAAGCTAGTACAACGTGCACTAAATGCAAAATACATTTATGTTATGTCAAAGGTAGAAACTGTTTTTTGGCTTACCACACGAAGCACTAAAATAGCGCAACTTATAGTATGCTATACATTGCTGATTTATTATTGTTTCGAGCAAAAAGTGGCACCGTATAGTATACTATACATAGGTTTTTCCAAAAAACAGCAGGTCTAGATTTTTTTTGTCTTTTTTGTAACTTTTTTATATGCCTAATAAACCATTAAAATGAATTTTACTTGTTTTCATTAACAAAAATCATCATGCGACTTTAAGGGTTAACCAACCCTACACGAAATGATCATGATCATCATTTGCCATTTACTATAAATATTAGGAGCACCTAGATAATAAACTAATAACAACAGATATTCAGTTGCTATTGGGAGGCGCATGCCTAACCTTGAGAAAACTGGTGGTCTAGTTTTTGATAAACTTATGAACTTTACTGGGTTTATGCACTTCATGTAAATGTTAAATGTCCTAAGTACGTCAGGGCTAGGTCAGTTAAAAATATCATACATGGTAATTTCCATATAAGTCAGTCAACTTTTCTTCTTAGATTTATTTTTCTTGTCCATCCATACATCTTGTTGTGTCAATGTCAATACAGGTATTTCAGCATTCTGACTGGTTAGGTATTGTGTGAATACCAAATAAAAGATCTATTTAGCATTGTAAATTTCTTGTTTTGCAGATTCTCGATTGTGTCCTGGAATAGTCAATATCTCGTGATGATGCTAAGTATAGAATCAAAACACATTAAAAATTATTTTGGTGAGGCTATGTAGCATTGACGTCATGTTGGCTTAGCAGGAAATTAGGTGGAATTGGGGTTAGAATTGATTTAATGGGCGCACCTAGATTAATATTCTTCATTATGATTTATCTTAAGCCACCAGTGGTCCTAATTATTGTGTGTTATACATGTCATAGCAAAGCACAAAAATAATATCAACATGGAAAATGCTCATAATGGGAAGCGCGTATTTTGGAAGTATACTCAATGTATACTGTTTGTCTGTCATAGAATGATCAACTAGTTGTGTGACAAGACTAAATCTTTACGTTTTTGTATTTAATTGTTCTTTTTTTATATTACTATGTACATTGAATGGTTTGAGGTAAATGCTGTATATAATGAATATGATGTATATAAGTATTGTGATAATAAAGAAAAGTAATAAATATATAGGTATTTTATTTTATCTTAAACCAACTAATTTATATTTCAATTCAACAGTCTATTTATCTCTTTTATTTTGTTGCAGTTATCACCTGAAAATCACTAGCCCTGATAGTATCAGCTGTAATATTACTACATTATTGAATACGCAAACAAACGAATTGAATAGGGTGGTCCACTTTATGTCGACGGTTGAAAGGCAATAATTACCAAGCGACATTTTGGGCAATATTGAGTTATATATATCATTGAAATCAGAAAAAAATTCTGCGTCGATTGGTCCTACTCTCATGCCGCTAGGACAAAGTTTGTTGTCGCTTAGTAACTTAAAATAAAACACATATTCACAATTTTCGGCGTCTAAGCGACTAAAATTATACCAATTTATGAATAACTTTCACATAGTATCTGTAGGGACCTTGACCTTTATATTTTCAAATCACCCGCCAAATCTACGGAAGACACTTCGCGGCCTATCGACGGTCGAGCGCGCCCTCTGTGCGCGAGCGCTGTGAAGTTAGTTTAGAAAAAATCAGCACCGGCAGTACTTACCTCATCGCGACGCGTGTGATATAAAATATTTTAAAGCGAAAATACCATACTAAACAAGGAGGACCTCAAGCAGCAGTGGCGGGTGAGTCCCTTAAAGGTCAAGATTATTAAAATTGTGTAAACTTAGCCCAGGGCACGACATTTTTGGACCTTCGATCCGCATCTCCGAATTGCAATCAGCTTACCTAAAAACATCTATATAACTTTGTCAAACAGACGTTTTAGACATTATACGTCATCGTCACACTTAATTATATTAGATTTGTAATATTTATGCATTCAATAACATAATTTTGACCAAATAACACAAACTCGTACTTAGTGCTTTATGGTACCCACATTATATTATTCTATTCATGCGAGCGATAGTTACTGCCGGCACTTTGCCACATTCATAATAAGGTCTATTTTACTTTGCTACGTCACGGAAACGTTTATACGAAACAACTTGAGGTTTTGTGTGAATTTTTACTATTAAGCTATTCATCGATCGTCTTACTGTTTTCTTTCGGTATTCCATTTTAGTTACTCTTCGAAATGACCGAACGTGTTAAAAGAACTAAGGATCTGAAAGAGTTGGTTGAAGATAAATCCGCCACGGATATTGACAGCCTTTTGCAACCATTTCTGACATCTAAAGAGATGTGTTTTTTACGCGTTCAATATTTATATGAAATGTCAAAAAAGTTAATATCTGAACCTTTATTGGCACCTAATTTTAAAGCTAGAGTACAAGATCTTTCTGAACTGCGTAAGGAATACGATCGCTGCGTGAAGGAAATAAATTCCATAAGTAAATTATATATACCTAACTACGTTCCTACGTATAGTGAAGTAGATGCCTTTGATGAACTTTATTATTCCATCCGTGCGGCTGTCGATAGCTTAACGCCAGCCGTGACCACGACGGCGACGGACCGCGCGGAGCAAGGGGTATATGAACAATGTGGCAAACACATTCGACGAGTGAAGTTACCTGAATTACACATAACTAAATTTGATAGTAAACTTGAAAATTGGGTCACTTTCCGCGATACATTTTTGAGCTTGATTCATAACAACACATCCATTAGTAACATTGAAAAATATTATTATCTACTCGCGTCTGTTACTGGACCCGCTTTAGTAATCGTCAAATCAATGTCGATCACCGCCGACAACTATCCGATTGTATGGAACGCGTTAATGAAGCGGTTTGAAAATAGACGCGCGCTAGCCTCCGCATACGTAGATAAGATGTTTAGTTTTAAACCGTTGGCTAATGAATCATCAGCGAATCTTAATAATTTTCTGCAAACTTTCCAAGAAAATTTATCAGCTTTAGAGAATTTAAATGTACCAGATTTATCCAGTTTTTTGCTATTCCAAATTGCATTGCGTAATCTCGATCCCGTGACGCGGCGTGAGTTTGAACAGACCACGTCCCCGGGTGAATTACCTACAATCGGGCAACTTCTACAGTTCGTTGAAAAACAAGCTCGTGTCCTTGAAATGTCAGAATCGAAGTCGGCGTACACCAAGCCTGGTACAACGCTGAGCAAACAGCCTGCACATAAACAATACAATGCATATAAAATCACGGACACGACAAAGTTTTCTAGTGCTAAACCAACTTTTGCGTCAGCTGCGATCAGCAAGGAGAACGCCGTTGTCGATCGTCATAAATCCAACGCTTGTCCGTGTTGTCAGAAACCACACGCTATCTATAGATGCAATATATATACCGCACTCACACCTCAGCTCCGCACTGAAAAAGTCAATGAGCTTCGGTTATGCGAAAATTGTTTGCGTGACAATCACACCAGCGCTGATTGTCCCTCCAAATATTCTTGTACCGTTTGCAAACAAAGACACCATAGTTCACTTCATACGGACCAGCCCGTGTGTCAAGATAATGTGGTCGCTCTTACTTGCTCAACGGAACAAACTGTGTTGCTTGGCACCGCTGTCATTCACGTGGCTGATGTTTGGGGAGAATATCACAACGTAAGGGCCTTAATTGATAGCGGCGCTATGTCGAGTTACATAACACAAGACTGCGCTAACATGTTAGGTTTATCTCGGCGCAAGTGCCATTTTAGACCTATAGGGCTAGGCGGAAATCAGGTGCAGAACTATGGTCTGACGACTTGCAAAATAAAGCCGCGTCACGGTGAAATACCGGTCCTGTCCACGGACGCTGTGATCGTGGCGAACATTGCCGGACATTTACCTACTACGACTTTACCTGCCGAGATATTAAATCATTATCAGCATCTTGAGTTAGCGGACCCCGCATTTCATCGCTGCGCCCCGGTGCACATGTTAATTGCAGGTGATATATTTCCGTATATCTACTGCGGAGATAAAATATTACCAGAACAGCCGGGTAGACCCGTGGCATTAAAATCGATTTTCGGCTATGTTGTTACTGGTCAGGTTAACTTGGATCAACTGCGCGAAGAGGTCAACGCACCTAGCTGCACTTCCTTTTCCGGGTTTTCAAGTTCGCTCGATTTAGACCAGGTCATGAACTCGTTTTGGGAAATTGAAAACGTACCGTCTGAGCGACCGCTGAAACCGGACGTTCTTTTAGCTGAATCAATGTTCGCTAACGATCATACTCGCGATCCGCAAACAGGTAGGTACATAGTCAAATACCCGCTGCGGCCGGACCATAGTCTCGGCGAATCTCGACAGATGGCGCTGCGCAGGCTCACTAATTTAGAAGCACGACTCGAACGCGACTCTCATTTAAAGTCTGAATATCATAAATTTATGGCTGAATACGAGTCGCTAGGGCACATGACGTATGTAGGTGGAATGCAAGATGTAAATTCCAAGTACTTGATCCCGCATTTTTGTATCGTCAAACCTACGAGTACGAGTACGAAGTATAGGTGCGTTTTCGATGCTTCTAGTCGGACAACCAACCAGAAGTCGCTCAATGACGTGTGCCTAGCTGGTCCTAAGCTACAAGCAGACATTAATGTCATATTAATGAATTTTAGAATTCATGCCGTATGTCTATCGGCTGACATCTGTAAGTGTTATCGTCAAACTTTAATACACAAAGACCAACGGCAGTATCAACACATACTGTGGCGAGATTCAACGGATCAACCAATCAAAGTGTACGAACTCAACACAATAACTTACGGTGTTGCAAGCAGTCCGTATCTCGCGATTAAGGTGCTTCACACTTTAGCGGATAGTGAAGCGCACAAATTTCCTCATGCGGCGCGAGTGCTAAAAACTGGTTTTTTTATGGATGATCTATTATGGTCAGAACCTAGTGTCGAAGAAGCGCTCCAGCTGCAAAATGATATACGTGCGTTACTAGAAAGTGCTGGTTTTGTACTGCGCAAGTGGTCAAGCAACTATCCTCAACTCTTAGAGGCTGTACCGGAGGATCATCGCGAGACGTCTATCGAGTTTGACGATGACCTTTCACTCAAAGTACTCGGTCTCCAATGGCAACCGGTAAATGACTGCTTCACCTTCAAATGTGTGCCCACTGGTCAAGAGATAACTAAGCGTACTGTTTTATCGCTTATCGGTCGCTTATATGACCCACTCGGCTTCGTGGGTCCATGCGTTTTCTACGCCAAAAGTTTTATGCAGAGACTCTGGACTTTAAAACTGGAATGGGACCAGAGATTGCCAGCGAATCTGGAAGCAGAATGGCTAGCCTTTGTCAAAGAGCTACCTATGCTCTCGGAATTCAAACATGAACGGCATGTCACAGTTGCACAGACAACTTACTGTCGCATTTTCGGTTTCTCAGATGCATCATCACTCGGTTACTCGGCAGTTGTGTACCTTTACACCAGAAATGACATCGGCGAAAGCAAGATCAGCTTGTTAATCGCGAAATCAAAGGTCGCTCCAATTCGATCAATTTCTGTTCCACGACTGGAGTTGATGGGATTTCATCTGTTATCGAAACTTGTCAAGTATGTAGTACCTATACTAGAAGCGCGATCCATTGTTGTCAATGAGCAGCTGCTGTTCACTGATGCATCAGTCGTGCTGGCATGGCTAAACACACCGACCTATAAACTCAAGACGTTTGTAGCCACTCGTGTAACCAAGATACTCGAAGCCGTGCCCAGTGCGAGTATATCACACGTCAGTGGCGAACATAACCCATGTGCTGACGTGCTATCTAGAGGCGCCTTACCATCAGCTTTGCTTGCCATGCCGGAATGGCTCCATGGTCCTAGCTGGCTGTTAAGTGAACAGTGGCCGATTCATTCAATTGACGAGTTCAAACACGAAAATGTACCGGAGCTGAAACCAATAAAAGAATCAAAAGTGATGGCGTCTACCAAAGAACCATCAAATTTGATTTATGAACTAACTGAAAAACATTCTAATTACACTAAACTGGTCAATGTTGTAGCGTGGATACATAAATTTATAAATAACTGTCGTGCGCCCAAGCATGAGCGTACCAGACTGTCTCTAGGCGATCTGAGACAAGCTAGGGACACAATCATAAAGTCTGTACAACAGCAGCATTTTGGCAATGATATATCTGCTCTCTCCAAAGGACTGAAACCTCAGCAACCTTTGCTAAAACTCAACCCCTTTGTTGATGCAAATGGTTTCCTGAGGGTGGGGGGTAGGCTGTCATTGGCTATGTTATCTTTCGACAAAAAGCATCCTGTCCTGCTACCCAAAAAATGTAATTTCACAAATCGTCTGATAGATCATTATCACGTTTTATACCTGCATGTAGGTCCACGCACCCTACAAGGTATCCTTACTCAAAATTATTGGATAGTATCAGCGCGCAATGTCATACGACTGCGCACTAGAAAATGCTTGGCATGTTTTAAAGTTAGGCCGACAGTCAGACAACCCATTATGGGCCAGTTACCGAAATTTAGGTTGCAGGACGTACACGCATTCCACACTGTAGGTATTGATATTGGAGGCCCTTTTCAAACAAAAGAATCCACTTTAAGAAATGCACGCGTTCATAAGGCCTACTTATGCATTTACGTTTGTTGCTCAACACGCGCTGTTTTTGCGGACACATTGACCTCACTGAGTACAGAATGTTTCCTTGCCACATTTGATCGTTTTTCTGCTAGACGCGGACTTTGTCGTACAGTGATCTCAGATAATGCATCAAATTTCGTATCGGCGGGAAAACAGTTAGCAGAGGTCTCGCAGTTTTTTCAAAATAACGTTGATGAGATTACTGCTGGTCTCACAAGGCGCCAGGTAGAATGGAAACATAACCCGCCGACAGGTAGTCACTTTGGAGGATTGTATGAAGCCGCGATTCGCTCATGCAAAGATATTCTAAAACGAACTGTCGCGGATAGAACCTTGACATTCGAAGAATTAACAACTTTATTCGCGCGTGCAGAAGCTGTACTAAATTCTAGGCCTCTCTGTACCTTGTCAACGGACCCGAACGAGTTTGAAGTACTTACACCAGCTCATTTTCTGATAGGTCGCGAAATGTTAAGCGTTCCTGAATATGACCTCACTACTACCCCTGTACGTAGGCTCAGTCGTTGGCAAGTCGTGCAACAGATGGCTCAGCAATTTTGGCGTTTGTGGCGTAAAAACTTCCTCCACACACTTCAAGAACGTCAGAAGTGGTCAAGTGGTTGTCGAGATCTGAAGGTTGGAGATCTGGTGTTGATGCATTCTGACGCACCTCCCCTTCAGTGGCCGCTAGGAAGAGTCACTAAAGTACATACCGGACCCGACAATGTAACTCGTGTTGTCACTGTACGCACGAGAAATAGTGAATTTACACGACCCGTGGTCAAATTAAGCCCTCTCCCTCTTGACGAGGAATCTTAATATATGTTCAAATTCACACAACGCCTAATTAGTTAGTTAGTTATAAGTATTTAATTAAACAACACGCATACATTCCATTCCTTCATCTAATTTTCTTTAGATATGAATATTTTTATTACATACAGTCCACTCTCTTACTATTATTTTTTTGTACACACACGTTCTTTACACACCACATCTCAGTTACTTCCCGCATTAGATACACAGCTGTTTGTAACTGGGAAATCCGGATTGTTCGGATTTCGGTGGGGGGAAAATGTAGGGACCTTGACCTTTATATTTTCAAATCACCCGCCAAATCTACGGAAGACACTTCGCGGCCTATCGACGGTCGAGCGCGCCCTCTGTGCGCGAGCGCTGTGAAGTTAGTTTAGAAAAAATCAGCACCGGCAGTACTTACCTCATCGCGACGCGTGTGATATAAAATATTTTAAAGCGAAAATACCATACTAAACAAGGAGGACCTCAAGCAGCAGTGGCGGGTGAGTCCCTTAAAGGTCAAGATTATTAAAATTGTGTAAACTTAGCCCAGGGCACGACAGTATCTATTCGATTTTTACTTTTTTCACTTAGCAATTTTTGCCTAGACTCGAAATAATGTGTTTGAACATAAAGTATTTTTTGCCTTGCGGTAACTAGGTAATGAATATAGCTTACGACATTTTACCTAATTAAAAATATTTTTTTCTCGTAGTTTAAGACTTTTTGACACACCTTAACCATACATTTATTGTCACTTAGTACTTTTTACCTAAATGCGATGAACTATAAAACGTCAAGTAGCAATATTTACCTGCCCTGTACAGGATATATTTTGTCGTTTGGTAATATTTTACCTGCCGGTTTTTTTAATGATTTTGTTACATAGACGCTAATTACTGGTATTAAATTTGTATAAAACTGAGCTTATTCTTTATGCAAGTATTTTGTTTTGTCGGTTACCCAAACTGTAAAGCAGCTTTTTAGTGGTATTTGGTAACAAAATAAAGATTAAGACTTCACCGAATTGTCGCATAGGCAACCTGTGTGCTCGCACACATCGCTCAAAGTGCTTCATCGCGTAGCTTGAAGTGTACTCGGTAAGTGCAATAGAAAGATTTGATAAATATTACATTATATAATGCACATTTTATATTGATTTTAATTCAGGGTTTAAAGTACATAATAATCGTAATAAGCGAGTAGATAAGATAATTAAGTAAGCTGTGTCAAACGCCGGTGTGGATAGCAGGGATTTGAACTGTTTTGTACTTGCTTAGTTAAATAATTTAATCATTTATGCTCTCAATAATAACGAACGGAAAATTCTAATATTTAAATTTAATTATTAGGGACCAAAATATCACGGCTTTTACAAAAATAAAAATGAAAATCTGCAGCGATTGGACCAATTTATCAAATACCTTGGTTTGAATAAACCGGTATGTTTTATAAATTTTCACGCTGTAGTTAAACATAAAAGGCAATGTGTGATAGGTATATTACGTTTTTATCATTTTTATTTTTTGCATTATATGATTTCAAAGGAATGCCCTTCAACGACCACCGTTGCAAGTACTTGTGAGACTCTTTCTGCTGGCAATGTCACTGAAAATACTGGTCGAATGATAGATGATCAATCTGGGCCAATAAATTATGATCAATAGCACCAAAACTATAGCGAAGCATTAATGGATGAAATTGTAGGAAGTTGGTTGGGTCCTACTCTAAAAATTAACCTGCAGATCTATCTGGACAACAGAATACAGTCCATGTCCAGCTGGTGATTATTCTGTAATCTAAATTGGCTTACCAAAATATAAACCAGATAAAGAACTTTAACACGTAGGTTGATTTGACTGTACTGGAAACGTTCATTGCAAGCAACGCCTAAGAAGCAACAGTTAAAAACAATGAAGATGGATTGCATTACAGAAATAAATACTGCAAGCTACATCGAAGTAAGTGCCAATCCTACACATTCTACCGTTGGGAGATGGTCTAAATCTGACGGATTACGGCAAAACTGATAAAACGTAAACATTTATTACATATCAGGGTATGATGATTACTCAACTCTGATTGCTTATGAAGAACCTTCAATTAAGGATTAATTGTTAGAATTTTCTTCTAATGAAGAAGTGGAAATAGGTTCAAAAAGAGCAACCACAAAGAAAGACGAACTAAACACAGAAAAATATAAGTTTGTATGATAATAATGAATAAAGTGTTAGAAAAAAGTAACATTTCAAATATTTACCTCAAGGAATCTAATTTAAGACCATGGTACCTCTTATGTCGTGTGACTATTCAAATATGCTGAAAGCAAAGGCAAAATAGAACCTTGTTACACTTTGCAAGGACAAAGTTATACGTACTCAATTACACAATGAATTCACCGAGATACCGTATTCTGCGTTTACGCCAATGATTTGCCAGACTCAGATATTGAAGACGTAGAGCCCGGTGATTCTTCAATATTTGACATTTTCAATGTTGATTATTATGGGTAATTTTTATAATACTCTATGTAACTTCCTAGTAAACTAATGACTAAATTATGTAGATTATATAAACCTTCTTTTGTTATTTTAATGTCGGTGAATGGATCTCAATCAATAATTTTCACTTCGTAACCTATATCTACCTGGCTATATAATACTTCATTTGGAATTTAGCTTCGATTTTAATAAATATTTGATTGTGATAATAAGGTACAAGTGTTAATTATTCTTATGTGACATTCCATAACATTTCTGTTTGATTTAAATGTTATTGCTAAAACCTAATTTTCCTAATAAGTAGTAACGGAAGCTTTAAATAAGTGAAAGTTGATCATAATTATGTAGTATAATTGCAAGTTTACGAAAATATTTTCATTCGTAAAACCCGTAAAACGTCTTGTAATTTCAGAATATTCATTGAGAATTGTATCCCAAATTTATAGTTACAAATTTGAGATACAATTATCAAAGAATGTTGTATGCGATTCAATTATTTTTCTTGTAAATAATTTCTTTAAAAAACTGATATTAGTATTGTAGATAGTTATATTTTTAATTACTGAGTAATAATAGTGTCAGACTCCTGAAAAAGGCTGATCAGAAAACTTAAAATTGTTGATTAAAATTTGATTTAAATAAGTAATTAATAGGTAGGTATCAGAAAACCATACCAATTCAAGAAACGTATCATTAGTTTAAGACAGCAATTTTCTTTTTAAATGAAATTTTATAGCACCTATTCATATTTTGAAATTTCTAATAAATATTTTGTTTTAAAATAAATTGCCTTACTTATTTACAACGACTGCTCATGTTCTTAATGAGATCAGGTGTCTACTTTGCGAGATATTTGACTGCAATATTCGGACTTTAAAGGCTTATATAGAAGTGTTTGACAAAGGGTTAGTCACAGGCCTCTAAACCTTCACCAATCTGCACTAGGGCAGCCTGGCGAAGTATGCTCTAATTTGTCCCGCGTAAGATGGAGGCCTATAATAAGCAGTGAGTGATTGTATATTACTACAAAGGCTGTTTTCAATATCTAAAAATCTTTAATTTTGTGTACTAAAATCTTTAATGTTGTGTACTAAAATCTAAATGTATGTTACTTGTTCAATAAAATCCTACACATACCTCATTTAATTTGTAATATGGTTGAAATTGCCTGGCAGCAAAAGTTACTTGGTTTTTAGTTCGATCATTTTACCTAGATGCCAAACATCTGCTGCTTCTGGATGCATCATTTTGCTTAAAACACAATTGTAAAATACGGGGGTTTAGTAAATTTAACATGTTTTATAATAAACTTTTGCTGTCGGAAAGTAATTTTTACCTGTTTGGGATTTTGATTAAAATTTTGCTAACCGACACTAATTCTTGAAATATTGAGAATATTCATAATCTTTAAATGCCACTTTACAAAGCTTATAAACTTTATTTAAAAATTGTTAGAATCGAATTGCTATGACTAATAGGCGATTTTAGACGATTTTTTTTCCAAAAAATAAAACTTTAAAATGCTCTCCTGTAAAGTTGCCATCATGTCGCTTGGTAATTATTGCCTTTCAAGCGTCGATGTGTTCAATGATGTAGGAAAGTTATAGCTGTCTCGGGTTCAGCGGCTTCCAGTTGATAAGGCTACTTATCCACCAGATAAGCGAGGAAGATGAACGGTGTAAGAAGACAAAATCAACCTAATAGGATCGGTACGCTCGGTGCGGCGCCAGGAAGATTAATCTTCATCATCATACATCTTCCTTGCACATCTGGTGGATATGCAGTCTGACTACCTAGGTACATCAGAGTAGTCCTAGTTAACGTAAATAATATGTTGTCTGGTAAGAATCAAATAAGACTCATAGCCGATAGTTTATATATAATAAACCCATAGTTTAAATTGAATAAGACATATGGCTGGAGTAACGAACTCTTGTTCAAATGAACCAAGTCACATAATTACGGAAACATATAATGTTGTTAGTATTGAATTAAGCACATGACTACTGTAACGTACTGTCTTGTTCAAAATAAGCAATAAGCATAACTAATGGAACACACACAGTTATTCAAAAATTACAATACACAAAGTCATTTCAATTGACCCAGTAGTTAACACTACATAAGATAAAAGGCTTAGAAAGATCTTGCTGCTTATTCGGTTTAATGTGAACACATAATAACTGCAATATAGAATAGCATGTTAATTAAACAAGATACTTAGCACATGCTGACAGCATGCATTGGTTCAAGTAAACTGCTGTGATGTTAGGCTCATATGGAAACAAGATGTAAGTTAAACTGAACGCGGATATTACTCAAACTAACGTTTTATTTTTTTAGTGCAGGCGGTGACGAAGCCATATATAAAGTATTGTGGCCTATAAACGAAAGGTACGCCATAAAAAGGTTCGCAGACGGATTAAATAGTACAAGGTGAGGCACTATCGTAGCTTCGAGAAACATAGAATCATTGAAAGGCGCGATAAAATTAGCTGACGAAGAAAACATGTCGACATCGCAGCAAATTATGTATTACAATAGAAGCTATTACAAAAATGGTCAGTTAGGTCGAGGTCGGGGTCAAAGATATTTTCAAGACTCTAGTACGAGCAGACGCGGCAACGTTAGTCAATATCGAGGTCAGAACACGATGAATAGGTCGATGCTCGGTAAGCAGTATCATCATAAAAATGCCAGTATTACGCATTTTTCGCATAATGAACAAAACACTGAACCCGAAATTAATAATGAAGACAAAATAATAAGTTCAACATTTTTTCGTGAGGAATAGTATGCTTTCTTACAATAGTTTAAACTGGGTCAATTTAGAAGTTAACAATAAGAATATAGAATGGCTCGTCGACACGGAGGCATCAATTTCAGCCATAAAATACGAATACATAAAAATCCATTCCTTAGACAGACAGATTAAGCGGGGAAAATTGGAAATTAATGGTGTAGGGGGCAGCCTATCATCATTAGGGTACATCTATTTAGTTTTGGAACACCAAGGCAGCCAGTTTCAGCATAAGTTTTATTTATTCAAATACTTGCCATGTAGGGCAACCGGAATTGTAGGGCACTTTGCCCTAAAATTCCGTTTTTTTTTTTGCACATCTATAAAGCCA
The DNA here is from genome assembly GCA_963890685.1 of Plagodis pulveraria. Taxonomy (NCBI): domain Eukaryota; kingdom Metazoa; phylum Arthropoda; class Insecta; order Lepidoptera; family Geometridae; genus Plagodis; species Plagodis pulveraria. The sequence continues at coordinate 25,301,021 of OY982967.1, forward strand.
TCATTGATTTTTCCAAAAATACTTTATCATTATGCTCTGCGGCACGAACTATACATTAATACCGATAAATGCATACACGTTCAACGTAACGATAGCACCGCGTTGCGAAATAATAAAGCACGTGCCGACTAGCAGACAGAATGACTGTGTTATTCTGCAAAAGGAGTTATCTGAGGGAGTATTCCTAGCTAATTCGGTAGCGAGCCCTCACGAAGGTAAAATTCCAGTCAGGATATTAAACACAAGGTCACAAGAAGTCACTTTAAACCTTATTTGTGTTGAAACGCACGATTTAAAAGAATATAGTTGCTGCATTTTTCCAAAACCAGATATAACTGCGGAACGAGTAAAACAGATTATTTCCTCTTTAAAACTCAATTATTTGAACGACGAGGAACGATCATCTATCGAACAGATTTGCGCTAAATTTCCAGGTATTTTTCATTTACCGGGAGACAAGTTATCAACAACAAACGTATACAAGCAATCAATCAAGTTGAAAGATAACGTCGCACCCGTCTATTGTAGGCAATAAAGAATTCCGCAAACGCAGAAGAAAGAGATAGATACTCAGATTTCGGGTATGTTGGAAAACGGGATACCTGGCCTACTAGGAGCGAATGGTCTAGTCCGTTGTTATTAGTTCCCAAAAAATCGGATAGTAGCGGAAAAAAAAGTGGCGAGTCGTAATCGATTATAGGAAGTTAAATGAAAAAATTCAGGATGATAAATTTCCTTTACCTAATATCAATGAGATATTGGAATCAGTATCCGGGGCAATCTATTTCTCACACTGTGATTTGTCCCAAGGATACTATCAATGTGATTTAAATAACAAAAATGATAGCAGGAAATTCACTGCGTTTACTACGGATAAAGGACAGTTTCAGATGTGCCGACTGCCTATGGGTCTCAAGATAAGCGCTAGCGCTTTCAGCAGGATGATGACAGTAGCTATGTCGGGTCATAACCACGTTAAATGTCTTATCTACCTAGAAGATATAATAATTTTTTAAAAAAACCTGGCGGATCACAACGCCAATTTAATGTCAGTTTTTTCCCGGTTGAGGAAGGTTAATTTAAAATAAAACCCTGATAAGTTCGAATTCTTAAAAAACAAATACTGTATCTAGGGCACGTTATATCATCGGGTGGTATTCAACCGGACCCAGACAAAACAGCAGTCATCAAAAAACATCCACGACCCACAAATGCTGACGAAGTGAAACGGTTCGTCGCGTTTGCAAATTATTACAGAAAATTAATTCGTAATTTCGCCGGCATAGTACAGCCTTTAAATTGGTTATGTAAACGTTGTTTGAAGTTTATCTGTGTATAAAATATGACTGAAATTTTTATAAGTTGTAAAATAATAATAATATAAAGAAAAATATAACATGTTGATTACTTTGCAAGAAGCATAATATAATGCTAAAAAGTACTTTGAATATTTTTATTAAAAAGATTATAGAAGTAGGTTTAGGTGTAAAAAAGACGTTGAATTATTTGTTACAGATAAATAGAAGTACCTACTTAACTTTTTATCTCATTCATACAAAAATAATTTAGAATTTAAGAACCATTAATAAGTTTATTTAAGTAAGTACGTGTGTAAGTAAGTGTTTTGAAGTTTATTCTGTGTAGAAAATATGACTGAAATTTTGAAAAGTCGTAAACTTATAATAATATAAAGAAGAATAGAACATTTTGAATAATTTGTAAGAAGCATATCATGCTACACAGAACAAAATATATACTTATTAATATTACTTATTATATTAATAAAACGGATTATATAAGAAGGTTTTAATACTAAGTAAGACGTTGATTTATTTGTAATGTAGATATATAAGTAACTAAATGCTATGTTCCTACTTATGAAACTTATAAAAAAGAGATTTAAGAAGATGTTTAATATACGAGTATGTTTGTCTTTAAATGTTTTATTTAGTTTGTTAAATGTGGCCATGTAATCAGAGCCTAAAAATTTTGTAACAATCGGTTTTTGGTACTGTCCCTAATTCTTTTCCGTATTTTTGTTGTATTTGTCGTGGAATTATTTACTTTTAAGAATATACTTTATATTAATTGTTAAAAATTATAGTAATTTTACGACATCTGTTCTTATTCTGGATAATGTTATTGCTCATTTTGCATTCTTAGCATTAAAAACAATTGTTTATTTGGAACCGATGGTAACAAACCCGTAGGAAAATTATATTTCTTTATGTGTATTTAATATTTTTTGATACTTGTTGATTCGTCAAAAAATAAAATTGACTGTATTTTTCGAAATTTTTTTTGAAGTGGTAAAAACCATAATAGTTTTATTTATTATTGAACTCAAAGTATGGTAACAAAATGACAAAAATCACACACTTACCCGTACATTTTTAACATTTAATATAATAAATACTGTTTTAGCTTACAAGCTTGGCATATTAAGAAGCTAAAAATTATTACTCGTGGAAGTTTCAAATTAAAATGAGCCTAATGCATGATGGATTATGGAGTGTTGGGGAGAGTGGATGCACTAGCCCGGCGACGTGGGCGACCAGCGGGCGTTGGCACGAATCTGTCTATTAGTACAAAGTAATCTTTTCCAATATGTGTGTAATGCAAAAAGTACAAAAGAAACATAGCAAAATTTGTACGACGTGTTCCAAGATTCTGGGTTAGTAAGACGAGTTTTCTTGTTGCGCCAGCTTCATAAAAGCGGACTATCAGCAGAGTATGATCCACTTGTATCGAATTTGGAAACACTAAACATAGCTAACAAGATCACAAGTGAAGTTCTTCATACCAAACTAATATATGAAGAATCCAGCAAGGGAGATAACACTGGAATATATGGATAACTGGAATAGGGGGAACACTAACACCGCATTCATTTCAAGAAAGCCGCAGACGCAATTTAGAGGTCGCTCTAACTACTGCAAGGAACTCGGACACATGAAGAAGGATTGTTACAAGATAAAACGTGATAACAAACAAGGCACAGAGCAGAATGCTATGGCAACCAGCTCGGGTAGTCATAATGCAAGCCTGTGGTACGTGGTCAGTGGCTGCACTTCGCACATGTATAAATACAGAGTATTTTTTTTTCAGAAGTTTTATTAAGTAATAATAAAGTGACAGTGTAAAGGCATAGGTGAGGTGTGCTTAAATTTTAATGATTAGGTACAGAAATGGTGTAAAGTTTTATACGTACCAGAACTTTCCACAAATGTAATAACTGTAAGTAGATTAATTAGTACAGGTTACAATGTAAACTTTGACCAGAGGGGATGCAGTATAACTGATAGGAAAAGCAACCAGGTAGCATTAACTTATTTACTAAATGGGATGTATAGATTAAATGTGAGTTCATCAGGTGAGTCATTTTGCAATAAAGTGAACTCTTTACTCTCACTTGGGCGAGAGACAACGAGTTCCGCAGTGGCTACGGAGACAGTGACCATTGATGTTTGGCTCAAGAGGCAGGCACACTTAAATTACAGGGATCTAGGTTATATTAGGAACAGTTTTTCTAATGTTCCTATGTTACAGGATGAGAAGACGACAAAATTTGTATCTCATGCCTGGCGAGGAAGCAGTCTGGATTACTTTTCCCTAAATGACAAGCAAGGTTGCGGAGGCACCGCTAGCGCTTGTCTCTTCTGATGTGTGTGGCCCATTATTAAGAAGCTGGGGAGGGGCAAAGTATTTGCTCACGTTCACTGTAGTCATCACTGCACGAGAAAATGTTTTGTATACTTGCTAAAGAGCAAATCAGAAGTATGAGATTGTTTTGTAAGTTTTGTGGCTATGGATGATAAGCAAACAGGTTTTGTTTGTTAAAATGTCGCAGGTCTGACAACGGGGGTAAATATTGCAATGCTAAGATGAAAAAATACTTAGAGAAACGAGGAATTATTTACGAGACATCTGTACCATATTTTCCGCAGCAGAATTCTATTTCAGAAGGGTTGAAACGTACATTAATGGAAAAGTCGAGGTTTATGTTACAGACATCAGGTTTAGACCGTCGTTTTTGTGGAGAAGTAGAGCATGGATACCGGTTTTCGATAATATCGGTACAAATCTCCGATTTTGGAATACCGATTTTTAAATCAAAATATATCGATATTTTAGTTCCAAAATTTAAGACTCCACTTTAAAATTAAAACAACATATTTGTCTGATTGTATGAATGGACGTCGAATCGCAACCGATATTTGCGTATTCACTGTGGGGATCGGCTGGCGGATGGCTCGCGTTTTAAAAATCTGGGCTTAGTTCGAATCATTGGATGAATTCGAAGTTCGAATCATTCGAAGCAGTGATGGCTCAGTGGCATTGGCTATGGACTGCCGCGCAGCAGGTCGATGGTTCGAATCCCGCCCAGAGCTTGAGCTTCACCGCATGGTGGAAAGGCATTTTGCGAATGCCCACCTGGCTAGCCACCACCCACTAGTAGAAAATTTGTCGCCAAGCACCTAACGGTGTGTTCCGGCAGCATTCATTGAGAGCCAGTGAAATAACAGGCAAAATGAGACTTAACAGGTATGTCTCAAGGTGATGGGCGCAGTGCAGTTCGTCACTTGTGATGAAATGCATCTGTTATAGGCAGAGGATACCGCTTAACATCAGGTGGGCCTAAAAACAATGCCAGCAGACACATGCATCCGACTTAAAAAGGAGAAATCGGAAGTATTTGAAATTTCTTCGGATAAGGATTTCGTCGCAATTACTACTGACGGAGCCAGCGTGATGCTTAAAGTTGGATCATATATATCTTATTCAAAAAGTTCCCCAATATAGGTGTGTCATACCTCTTTAGAAGCGGCTTCACGTCCCGATCACAACTAAATAATAAAAAGCGAATAATATGAAGTGAAGACTTTATATATATTTTATAGGGAAAATTTTATAGACAATTTAGTCAAATCTGTCAGAAAATTTCTAATTTTCAACTTGGAAACATTTCCCTTAGAGTCCCCTACAGTCCGTCTGGGTGTGTGATACTATTCAAGACGTCCCCCCTACACGACCTGCAAAAAAGAAATTTAATTAGAGACGAATTACTTGGCATTCCATGGATTCACCGTGCGGGTGCCGGGTCCATCGCGTTGCAGAGGAAGAGGCTAGAGGGGCCTGGGACTTGCAACCCAGGAGTAGGATTAAGGGGCCCCTTTATGATATATCAATGCTCTCCTTCACCACTCGAGCCTCCTCCCCTACCTAACCAAATTTGATAAGATCCTACTAATGCCGCCTTAGATACACGTTCTAGGATGGAAGTTACGGTTGTTCTTGGTAGGCCAAGGTCTTTAAGTAGGTTATATAGGGATTTCGCTGGTATACCTCTTGCTCCAACCTCTACAGCATATAAACTAACCACATAACCGTTTTTGGTTAATTCATTTGTTAGGTCATAATATTTGTTTGTTTTTATTGTGTGGTCTTTAGGTATGTTTGTATCCCACGGCACAGTAAGTTCTATAAGTACTATGCGTTTTAGATTTTTTGAGTATAAAAATATGTCTGGTCTGGATGACGAAATACCAACATCCTCAGGAATTTTGTAATGTTTTTCATACGTGTCCATCAAAAGAGTCCAATCGGGAGCTGCGCCTAAGATGGAGTAAGGCTTGGATTTAGATTTTGTAGATGACCCTTATAGTTTCGAAATTATACCGTTTTTCTTCAAAATTTTAGTGAAAATCATCAAATTTTAAACATAATATTGTAATTTTTCTGCCGTTTGTCACTCTTTTGGAGTCCAAATTCGCTTGCAGAGCTCGTACGCACCTCGCGCACCCACCCGCAGCGCCAAAAACCCTAAAAAGCGACGAAAATTTTAAATTTTTGCCACGCTTACCTACCCTTTTGTGTTTACCGTCATTGAGGAGGCAGACAATTTAAATAAATAACGAAAACATTTTTATAACTTTTGTTGCTTTTTATAATTTTCGTGGATAGGCGCAAGCATAGGTACTCGGATTTTATTTATTAAAAAATTGTAGAGTGACGTGACTCTCACAATTTGGGACCCAATTATACCTACTTTTCAATTGTTTTCAATTGAGTTTACGTGGACGTATTACCCAAAGACTTCCTATTGCCACAAAAAAAGAGCACCACCGATGACATCAGAAACACTGTGCAAACTGATCAGAGCAGCGATGAAGATGATAACGGAAGCAATGGAAATTAAATATTTACTGTATAATTTATACAGACTCAACGATGACAACAAAACCCTCATTAATAAAGTACGCAGTGGTTAAAATTTTCAAGAATTCTCCTATAAAGAATGATATGTGTTTGCAGAAACATGTGAATCAAGACATGGGAAAAGTACTACAGCTTCTTGCTGATTATAAGACTCGTTGGGAAAGCATGGCTATTATGCTGGAAAGATTCAATTCGCTAAAGTCATGTGTTTCTAAAGCATAATTTGGCATTAATTCAAATATAAAATTTACACAACGTGAGTTGACAGTATGCAAAACAGGTTGAATATAATAAAAGTAATGGTTGTGCTGTCGAGATGCTACACTCTTAACGGCCGCCACAGCCCTGAACTAGATTCTCAGAAATCTACTTTTTCAAACTGGCAGCGAGTTTACGTGGACGTATTACCCAAAGACTTCCTATCGCCACAATTTTTCAATATTTGCAAATCCAGAAAAATGTTTCAAAGAAGTTGCAACTGCTAGTGATCATTTTTCACAACTGCCCAACTCGTAAATAGTGGAGGCTCAGTCAACGTTTTGATATTGACTCTTCGGTCCAGAATTTTGATTTACCTAGCACTAGAGTCAGTGTCAGTTGATTTGTTTCAGGGTTTTTTTTCATTATCTCCTATATATATTTTCAGTTCATCAATGTGAAGGGCTCCCCCCTGGACTTCTTCGGATGATGGCCTAGGAGTTACCACCCTTTTTGAATGGCAGTGATGCTGGAGTAACCCTTTGAGATTTGATTAATTAACTGGTAATGGAACCAGGTACCATTTTGTTTTATTTTATGTGTTGGCGTTGAGTTTTCGTCTCACTTAATTGTAATTTAAATATAAGATGATACGTGGGCGTTAAGTTGTCGTCTCACCTAATTTTAATTTAATTATAATATGTATTTCACGTCATAATTTAAGTAAGGAGCGTTCGGTGACAATATGTCGATATCAGATGATACGTGGGCGTTAAGTTGTCGTCTCACTTAATCATTATTCAACTTGTGGGCGTTAAGTTGTCGTCTCACCTAATTATAATTTAATTATAATATGTATTTCACGTCATAATTTAAATAAGGAGCGTTTAATTCGACCAGACGTCACCTACAATTACCGTCCCATAACTTTTAACCATCACATTTCAAATTATTACCCATAGGGTTAACTTTTTATATAACCTATAACCATTTGTTCAAATTTAAACTTAAATAATGTAAACTAATTCACAACTTTTGACCATTTGCAATGGCATTCAACTTTAGAATTTTTATGTAATTTCACCAAGTGTAACTGGTTCTTTATTAATAACTCTGCAATCTCTAAATAAAGATAACTCGATGAAGCGGATTGGTTAATTTTATTCATTTTCTGTTAAGAGTTAGAGGTAATCTCCTAGAACCCCTTGGAAACCGCAGTTACGGCGGGAAAAACGTGACACAGTGATGATGAGAATTGTGGTATTCGAGAAGGAGCTGCAAAAGTTATTGAGTAATCTTTTGGGGGAGTAAATTTCGCAACCTGACCCTAAGAATTAAAGAGAAAATGAAGCTGGCGGTGGCAGCAACGGTCACTATTAGAATTATAAGTTTGAAAAATTAAACTAATAAAGATTAGATGAGGCTTTATGAAAACGGGCTTAATCGAGGTATTTATTTAGACAAGACTTATAGATATTTAATGAAGTTACCTCTCACCAGTGTGAAATCCGAAAGAGCTTTTTCTTCCACTGCCTCCACTTGAAATAAAATAAGGTCATCATTAAAATATGACTTTGGATGATGCACTTTGCTTTTAACAGTTGTTATTCCAAGCTCGATCTCATCAATTACAATTGCCGTCAACGTCGAAGTCTTATAATGTCAATATAAATTTTCCGATATTTTTAAATTAAATATCGAAACAATAGCTGTTTAAGGAAAATTATCCGATAGAGATATGCTCTAGGGAGAAGCAGATATGACGGCTATTTATTTAAAAAATCCGATCTCCGACAGCTGCTTTGGGTGGACGGATTCCAGAGGTCTGGACTGGTTCAGCAGTGGACCTAAATCATCTTCAAGGCGAGTTTTTGGCTGTGAGGTTTATGTAAAAGTACCTAGCAGTAAGTTGAATCCTAAAACCAAAGTGATGTTATAGAGATACCTTATAGAGCACCTTTTGTGGCCAGAAGATTTAGCCAGAAAGAGGGAATTGACTACAACGTAACCTTGTCTCCGGTTGTACGCCATTCATCAATGAGGTTACTGTTAAGTATAGCTAATGAATATTATTTGAATATTAATTATATCGGTGTAACCAAATTAGATGCAAATATCTATATGGAGCAGCCTAAGGGTTTCAGTACTAACAATGAAAAAGTTTGATTGCTTCAAAAATATCAATATGGACTAAAACAGTCTAGTAGAATGTGGAGAATACACGAAGTGTTATGTAAAAACGGTTTTATTCAATGTAAAAGTAAAGCTTGTGTGTATTCTATGAAAACTAAAAATGACTATGTGATAATAGCTTTGTATGTCCATAACTTTTATTTCTTTTACCGTAAAGACAACGTGTGTAAAGACAAACTATTGGATGTATTACAAAAATAATTCAATACTAATAATTTGCATCCTTTACAAAGCTATATGGGTATCCGTGTAACTAGAGACAGGAAAAATAGGTTTCCGACGCTGGACCATCAGTCCACATTAAGAATATTCTGAAGAAATTTAATATGCTTGATTGAAAACCTATGTCAACACCTATGGTTCTTGTAAATAAGTCATTCATAGAAGGTGCATGTTTAAACACAGGAGTGTATTAGTATAGACAGTTTGAAGCCTTCGTAGCGAAGTTTGCTTAGCCCTTCTTAACCGATCACCTAAGTTAAGCAACGGCTGCCGCGGTCAGGAATCGGATGGGTGACCGCAAGTGACATTACTACTGAGCGCTTCCGTGCTTCGGAGGCAACGTTAAGCCGTCGGTCCCGGTTGTTTTGCGAATGCCCGCCTGGCTAGCGACCACCCTCAAGTAGAAAATCTGTCGCCAAGCACCTAACGGTGTGTTCCGGCAGCAGTCCTTGAGAGCCAGTGAAATTACAGGCACATGAGACTTAACAACTATGTCTCAAGGTGAAGGGCGCAGTGCAGTTCGTGAATTAACGAAATGCATCTGTTATAGGCAGAGGTTAGTCCATTTAACATCAGGTGGGCCTCGTGCTTGATCCGTCACAATTACATTTAAAAAAAAAGATATATATCCAATCTAATCCATATTAATTAATGGGATCAGTGATTTAATGTAAAGTAATTCTACACGTTTATTATGACAATACAGTTGGTAGTATTCGCCGTCTCTACTTTTATTTGTATGCTATCTTGGCTTGGTGGTAATAGTGTTCTAACCTGTACTGTACTGTATCAGCCGGATCGTCCACTGCTGAACACAGCCTCCCCTATTAAGGGGGTATTTGCCATAATCCCCACGCTTGGCAGGCGGCTTGGGGATCGCAGGATAAGATAGTTCTTTAGAAGGCGCTGCTGCCCACCTTCCAGTATAATTCCCTTAGTCGCCTCTTACGACACCCACGGGATGATATGGGGAGGTGCAATTCTAACCCGGCACCCCACGGGGAGATCTAACCTACACAAACAAAATTGCGCTGCACACATATATCCTATGCTACCTGTACTGTACTATAGTATCGACAACAAAAGGTTATTTCACACTTTTTTTGCGCTAGAAATCGGTTATTACATTCATTTTGATTATAATTTAAGTTTATATGTATATATTCAGTTCAAATTTTAGTGTAATACCATATTTTGTTTTCTAATCAGTTAATCACACACATCATCAGCTAAGTATTAATGTATATTAAGTAAAAATTACACAAAATGATTATTATTTATCATTACTATTAAGTTCATAGCTGAACTCCTCCCCCCATTGTCTGTTGACCAACAAGGTTTAAAAATAAACAATAATAATATTTCTAAAAAGATCTTTTATTTATTACTAAAATTCAGTTACCCGCTACTGTTACTACTTATTACTGTTCTCCCACTAGAGATGAGCGTTGAATGTACGAACTAGTTAATTCGACCGTCAACGAACAATAAACGAATGGACAGTTCATCAACGATGAACGGACTACCGCAGAACGGCTAAATTTTAGTATAAACAACATTCATAGCTACTGGCAACGCGCCGACGACTCGAGAACATAGTCGTATGTTCATTCATTGGTCCGTTGAAATGACCGTCCATATTGACAAATTTGAGCTTTAAATCTAGAGGGTGTGAGTTGATAATAACATTCAGTATTGTGTTAATCCTCCGTCATAGACGTAGACCGGCCGGCGCCTTGACATGAGTCGAACGATGCGAGGTAACCAGTGTTTGAAATTTTCTTATTTTTACCAAATTACGTGTAATATTAATTCAAAATGGGGTTGGCCGGTAGAAACTTTTTGCAGATGGCGCCAGCATAGCTTGTACCTGTGAGCATTTGTTTACAATTCGTGCGTTTGTTTTTTGCCTAGTTTTTTTATCAAAATACGAAGATGGATTTAACAAAACACATTTATTCAACATGGCGATTAAGTGAACTAAAGAGTGAATTAAAAAAACGGGGTGCTTCTTTACATGGAAGAAAAGCAGACCTTAATGATAGGTATAACCTCAAACTTTACATTTCAGTTTAAATTGGTGAAAAATGTTTTGTTTCTAAGTCTAAAACATTTTGTAATTCATTTATCCAACCAGACTTCACTAAAAGAACTAAATATGTATAACTGTTTCACTTGGAAATGATTAAAAAATGTACATAATTTCATGATAAACTTTTTTATAGATTGGAGCTTTAAGACCGAAATTTCAATTTTGTACACACTAATAATCAAAATGATGATGACGATACCATGCAGCTTCCTGATTCCAACACTTATTGGGATATTAACAGCAGTAGTGCATTACCACCACTGAATAAAATGCATATAAGGCAGTATTTTTGTTTGTAAGTACACATTTATAATATTTATTGGTAAAAATGCATAGATATTTATCATAATCCTATTACTAGTAATTGTTCCATAATAATGAAACGTCATTTAGTATCTACTTTACAAAGTAAAACTCATGTATGAAGCACTTTTTGTACCTTGAACACCTAAATGGATAGGATAGGTAGGTACTAATAATTTTATTTTATTATGAAGCAATAATTTTACTTGTTAACTAACAATATACTTATCAAAAACATCACACTGAGTGATAGTTTAATACATAAATATAATATTTTTGTTACAGTGCAGATAAAAAATTAAATGAAGCCAAATCTTTATATGAGTCCCGATACCTCATACTTGCTCGGGCTTCAACCATTGGTGACACAACATTTGTAAAAGGATTTTGCAAAAAAACAATGAAAGCGCTACAATATGAGGTAAATATAAAGCTACACAAAAATGGAACTCCACGTGAATCCCATTGTGAATGCCCAGCTGGGAGTGGCACAGAGGCAAAGTGCAAACATGTTGCAGTACTATTAAATGGCATCGAACAAATGGTCCATGACAAGGTTATACTATTGCATCAAGTATCTACCCAGCGATTGCAGACATTTCATGTGCCGAAAGCTTCATTTACAGCTTCTCCGATGGTGGCACACAAACTACCCAAAAAGAAAACTCCAAAAAAATTTTGCCCATATCCCACCCGAAGTATAAATAAAGAGACTTACAATACCATGGTCCGCAATTTGGTCCTAAATTATCCAAATTCATCAATGCCCCTAAAACAGTTATTTGAACCAGCAAATCCTTATGCCATTTCTGCTGATCATGCATATACATCATTCAACCCAGTAAATGAAATGTTGGAAAAGTTGCATTTGTTCAATGTTAATGAAGATATTATTCATGATATCGAAAAAAACACAAGAGGCCTAGAAAATTGTTCTATGTGGCATGAAGAAAGGAAACACCGGATTACAGCTAGTAAATTTCATACAGTTTGTCAGATGAAAACCAAATCAAAGGCTGGTTTCAGTAAACAAATTTTAAATGAAAGACCATTTGATTTATGTCTAGGCCAACAACCCATGGCATCCTGAATGAGTCTGTGGCCTTAAACGACTATATGATGAAATTTGATTTGAACGTTCAACCTTGTGGTTTATTTATTAGTGAGGATAGGCCCTATTTAGGTGCTTCACCTGATGGACTTCTCGGTGATGAGACCATTATAGGAATCAAATGCCCATATTCCAGTAGGAATGAACTAATCACTCCTATAACTGTGCCATATCTGGTGAATGATACTATTAGTAAAAAGTTAGTGTTGAAAAAGAACACTCCATATTATTATCAAATTCAAGGACAGCTTTATTGCACGAAAAGACTTTATTGTAATTTAATTGTATATACCTATAAGGATATGGAAGTTGTGTATGTCTCAAGAGATGAGGAATTTATTAAGAACATGTTAGAGAAACTAGATGACTTTTACAATAATCACTTTAAAGGAGTCCTTTTAGAGCAGTTATTGTATAACAATTATGATTTAATTAAGAAAGTTAGGTAAACTACAAATGTAAATGTATAGTGCATATAACTTATAAATTAAACAAATTGAATCACATTTATTTTTTTATTTATTTTATCCTCATGTTTCAACACTGCAGTAATAGGGTAAGACAAAGTGATAGTTGTTTTTTGAAATGAGAAATTATTTTTATCTCCTGACGAATTTCAGTTTTATTATTAAATTATAACATTCCATATGCATGCTGTATTAGCTCAGTGTCCAGAGGTCTTGCAGTATTGTGTTGTTAGTAATTCTATCCCAAGGGGGATAGAATTTATTCTGATGATTGGATCCCAAGCAAATATTTGTGTTTGTACATTACTTTTTATTTTTATTTACAATCTTTTCCCTAAAGTTGCACAACATAACACATATATAAAATATTTTGGAGGCTAACGGAACATAAAATTAGTTAATGGGCGTTTGCAGAATCTTATAAGTTTTAGTCAAACCAATCAGTCTTTAAATGTGTACCCTCTGACTAGCAAGTCTTTGGTCACGTTTTAATACAAAACCAGGCAACTGAGATCTCCCTTTTAAAAATGTTGGAATATTTATCGTAATGTTCTTAGCAGAGAACAAGTCTTGCACATTGAATCCTCGATCTGCCATAATACTGTCACCTTCATCACATTTCTTCAATAATGAGCTGCGTTCAATCATCTGTCGATCACTAGTTGCTCCACCATAACCTTCAGAACAATATGTAAAGAGCCCACCCGGGGTAGACCCTATTAAAAACTTACTTAATAGTGTTCATGTTTTTGTATGTGCTATATGTGGCTATCTGGGATGTAGTATTGGATGGTTTAGCAATGGGCACTTCTGTTGCATCAATGATAACCCTAGTTTTATTACTAAGATCTTTGAAAATCTGAGGCATATAGTAATCCACTAAATCACGTCTAGGCCAAATATCAATCATTGACCACAAATCATAGACAAAGTGAATCCATGTAACTACTACATTAGAAACAATTGTTTTGCTCACATTAAACATTTTTGCAATTTCAAAGTCTGGTTTATTGCGCCTGCGCTTTATCAATAATATAAGGAACTGTTCTTCCACTGAGAGCCCTATGACTTGGCTCCAACGATATTGTAAATTATTGGCCATTGGCAAAAGAGTTCATAATACTAGATGGAATTTGGAATATGATTCTAAGCCTGTGTAAAACATGATAGTTTCATCATCTGTTGGCAATAAATCTGTTGAAAAGATTTTTAGTGTAGCACTTGTTTGTGTTCCAACAGATTTATGGTGAGCTGGAGTTTCTACAAACTCTTCAGTAACTTCTGTTTGTATCCACTCTTCACGTGCGACATCCAGTGTATATTCTTGACTATTAATATTTAAGTTTTCAGGAAGAATCATATCCTCAGATCTAGGTGCCTGTGCAGAGTCTGTCTGACGAAAAAGCGTTTTCCTAGCATTGCGAGCTACCAACCGTTCCTCTCGAGCTTGAGCTTCTACAGACAATGTTTTCGTATTCCAGGAAAACAATGATGGGACTGCAGTTTTATTCAGATATCGGTGTTGATGTTCAGTTCCTGAAATCAACCAAAAACACTTAAATGACATATTTAACACCTACTTATAAAACAAACTAGGTACTGCTATGAACAATAAACAGCTATACCTGTATATTTACTGGTTTTTTGGTAATCTGTTTCCAGGACATGAAGCCGATATAACCTAGAATTTTTTTCAGGCTTAAAATTATGTCTCCTTATTGCTTTCAACCACTCTTTTCTCACTTCTACAGCTGTAGGAAATATGTGGGCACCGATTTCTCTGCAAAAAGGCACTTCACACGTTTTAGGCATTGTTCTAAATAATAAACAAACATAAACTCCATACAAATGACAATAGTCTCGGTTCAAGCTATGCTAGCGCCACTTTGACAGTTGCAAACCCCATTGGATTGAATGTTTGTTACATGCAAGCATTTTATTATCTTGATGGAAGTAAAAAACCTTTCAAAACTTTATAGTTGATTTTAATAAGTAGATATAAGTGAACTTTTTAGTGTAGGAAAGCAGTAAAATGGAAGGACGAAATTTAAGTGAATTGTAGCATCACTTTGAAAAGGACATATCTAGTGGAAAGGCGTTTTGCAATTTATGCAATGAAAAATTGGCGTATAAATCTATTACGGCAAATTTAAAAAGCGATCTTAAACGGAACCATATATCTATTTATACGTCATTGCCGTGGCAATGCTCATAGACTCAGACTTCCTCTGTGTGTGTACCTAGTTTACCTGCCTCTCTGTCGCAATTATATAGCAGGTCCGACCCGGTACATTTCTACACTGTCTAATGTCGCCACTGTAAATACGTTTAAGCAACGAAGGGAAATGGACACATATATAAACAATAAAACTAGTTCGTCACAAAAAAAAACAAATATATTTAGATTTGCTTTACTTATGCACGGATAGTTTTCACCCTTTTTGAATTGTACAGGAAAGAGCATTTCCAAAATTCTGCATATACATCAGGGTACCAGCTACCTTCACGAAAGACACTGTCCAACTCCATTATGCAAGAGGCATATGTTAAGTGTCATGATGCTATAAAAACACAATTATGAAAAATCCAAAGCACATGCCTCCCTGTTGACATGTGGACATCTTTAAAAACGGAACAATGCTCTCACTGGCCATTACCTCACTAAAAATTTAGAATTATTAACAATATTATTAGGATGCTGCCAATTCCCTGGTCACCACATCGCTGCAGAGGTGAGGGCTTTAGCTGACAAATTACAATTAAGACAATAAGTTAACTTTATGTTCCCGGATAATGCTGCAAATATTGTCAAAGCAGTTAAAGAAATCTTGGGCTGGAATCATTTTGAACAATTTAGTTGTTGAAGATGCGCTTCATCTTACGAAACATTTAATTAACAAAGTGAAAAGAATTGTAGCGCATGTTAAAAAAAGCACTTTGTCACCGAAAATTTACAAAAATTTCAGGTACAACAAGGTCAAGAACCGAAGCGACTAAGCCAATCTGTCGACACTAGATAACCAATTTTAAGTGACCGATGGGCGGGGACAATGTCGGATCCATATCGGCTTGAGTGTGGTGTCCGACAGGGTGGATTGTCGTCCCCAACGCTGTTAAATCTGTACATAATCGACCTCATCGTCGCGCTAAGCAGTCAACACGTTGGTTGTCACATAGATGGATATGTTCCATTATAACAACTTAAGCTACGCAGACGAGATGGTGCTGCTTAGTTCGTCGATCTGTGGCGTAAGAAAGCTGGTACGGACCTGTGAAGAGTACGCAGTTAGCCATGGCACAATGTCACTAAGAGCCAATACATGGTCTTTGAAACCAAAAAGGCGAGATGCCGCCAGAACCAGATATTATTTAATAAATGCCCAAATGTATAAGCAACCTTATCGACATATGTGGATTAAGATTATTTCATTCGGTTTTATATATCGTCGGCATCAGTGCAGGACCTTTTAACTACATGTTTTGGTGAAAACATTTTTTTCGTCAAAATTATTAAATTAAGTATCCCGCCATCTAGTGATGAAACGATAAACTAGGTTGTAAGCACGCTTGGTCGGTAAAGCAGTACAATCTAGTACCTTCTAAATGACAATTCAAAAGTATTCGTGCAGCACCTTGTAACTGCAGTTTAAAACAATTCGTTAGTTAGAAGAGTGTGAAGTTTTGTTTTTATTATAGTTCCAGCATAAAAAAGGACATGTAAGTAATATATTTAATAAGTTATTATATTGATGACATAATATAACATTGTGACTGTTTGAAACGCCTATGATTTACGAAAATTGGTATGAACAAATAAATAGTGTATTTTAGTTTGGTTTTGCGGTGTACTTAGAAGGTAATGCAACCCTTAAATGCAATGTGATGGAAATTTCCATCAACCAATTCAATGTAATTTTTGTCGCTTCCACAGGGTATTTGGATTATATTTTTTGTACATGGCAACTTTTAAGGAACCATAGTATCATTTCCGAACGAAAAAAAAAGTTCATTCTTCAATGTCAGCTGTCAAATGTTTTTTTACGCATTATAGGTTAGCCTTTGACCACTATCTCACCTGATGGTAAGTGATGATGCAGTCGAAGGTGTTGTTCAGGCTAACCTAGAAGTACTGGCTCTCAAGAACAGCTGCCGGAACACACCGTTAGGTGCTTGGCGACAGATTTTCTACTTGAGGGTGGTAGCTAGCCAGGCGGGCATTCGCAAAATGCCCTACCACCATGCTATAACGACTGCCATCCTAAAACAACAACCGGGCCCGATGGCTTAACGTGCCCTCCGAAGCACGGAAACGCTCAGTAGTAATGTCACTAGCGGTCACCCATCCAACTCATGACCGCGCGCGACGTTGCTTAACTTTTCTGATCGGTTGAGAACAGCTAAGTAAACTTCACTAGGAGCGCTTCAAAAAATCATTACGCTCTAGTTTGCTCGGTGAAGATTTCGGCTTATGTGATTGGAAAAAAGGGGTATAAAATTCTCACGGTTACTTCTCAATTTATTCGTAATTGATGGATTTGAGGTCAGTATTTTGATTTATGTATATAATTTTGTTCATAAATAGAAAAATATGAAGAAACAAACTCAATATTGTTTTGATGTAAATTTACATCATCATGTAATGACGTTCATTTAGCTTTTATGAAAGTTAGTGAAATACTATTGTTTTATTTGATTTCGTTTATCTTTTGGTTCCAGGTGTTGACATCTAACAAAATGAATGACAGAGATATTGAACATTATTTAGCATCTTTGGAAGGTGGGTGGCTATCGGAAGATGACATGGAGAAGTTTGATGAAGAGGAAGAAAATGTGCCTGAAACTTATGACAGAGACGAGTTACTGAACATGTTAGAAAGTGATGAGGAGGACACAGAAAACCCACAAAACCACGAAAGTGACCCACCCTTGGTTGAAAATGAGGTAAAGGATAACCAGGTTGTGGACAATAGTGACCCTACAGGACACATATTTTCAGCATTATTGATAAACGAAAATTGATCTGAAAAAAAAGAACATAGAATTTGATGAGTCCAAAATTACATTCAAAGGCAATTCAGACCTAGGACCAGAGTTGTCACCATTAGATACTTCATATGCATGCTTCAACTACTTTTTCGCAGAAGATTTCATGGTAAGGATAGTGGAAGAAACAAACCTGTATGCCACACAAAAAAATCCAACAAATACAACTGCAACCAATTTATCAGACTTGAGAAAGTTTTTTGGAATACTTATATATATGTCAGTCCAACATTTTCCCAATATAAGAGCATACTGGTCTCCAAAATATGGCTATGAACCAATTTATTCGGTGATGTCTAATAACAGGTTTGAACATTTGAAAAAAATATTGCACTTCAATAACAATGACCACCACAAGGCAATTGGTGATCCAGGCCATGATCGCCTATTCAAGATACGCCCTGTTATTGATGAATTGAATTCAAAATTTTCATCAGTACCTATGGACCAACGCCTGTCCATAGATGAACAAATGTGTGCAACTAAAGTTGCACACTTTCTCAAACAGTACTTGCCCAACAAGCCTCATAAGTGGGGGTTTAAACTGTATGTTTTGTGCAGCTTACAAGGATTTGCACAACTTTGAGGTTTATGCTGGGCAGGACCTTACCAACAAACCTGAGAATGAACCAGATCTGGGCTCAACCAGCCATATTGTCTTGCGTTTAGCTCGAGGTATACCAAGACAAGTTGGCCACATTGTCTATTTCGTCAATTTTTATACTTCTGTGCCCTTGGTGTTCTATTTGGCAACTCAAGGAGTCCTTTCCGTGGGGACAGGTCAACAAAATAGAATACCTAATACAAAATTACCTGATAAAAAACAATTTATGAATAAATCTACTCCAAGAGGTGCACATGAAGAAAGAGTGACAACATTTCAAGGTAAACACAACTGGACTGGGTCAGTGGTCAGTTGCAGATTGGTCGGCAAAAAGCCAGCATGGTGTTATAGAACAACATTCAACAGCTGTGGCCTCCAGAGCCCCTAGAGAAAACAAGAACACTGATAAGCTTGAGTTTCTAAAAAAAATTCGTTAATCTTCTCAATAAATTACCCAGCCATTACTGTCGAAAATCAACAAAAAAATTGTACTTGGAACAGACGTTTACTACTTATCAATCGCTTTACAATGTTTAGAAGTCTAGTTATGAAAAAGAAGGCATAGATGCCCTAACCTTTAACAAAATGAAAGATATACTTTCAGAAATGTATGTTTCTTTGTTCAAGCCTCGTTAAGACCAATGTGACGTGTGTCTGGCCTATACTAACGGACATTTACCAGAAAATGAGTACGAGGTTCATCAAGCTGAAAAGAAGAAAGAGACGAAAAAAGTAAAGATAAAATCAGGGCTTTGGAGGGTGAATGCCATGTCTTAACCATGGATGTCCAAGCTGTTAAATTGTCTCCGATGACGAAAGCCAATGCTCTTTACTATCGGACTAAGCTATGTAACCACAATTTTGCAATCTACAATCTTGCCACAAGTGATGCAACATGTAACTGGTTCGATGAAACTGTTAGTGACGGCTCAGCATCAACTTTTGCTACTTTTTTGGTTCATTACTTGGGATCCAATTTTCTGGGAAAGGGTGATAATCGCCCTATTATAATATACTCTGATGGTTGTACAGCCCAGAACCGAAATGTAATAATGTCCAATGCACTATTAAGTCTTGCCGAAAAATATGATGTTGAAATAATTCGAAAGTACCTTACCAAAGGACACACTCAAATGGAGTGCGACTCCGCCCATAGTACTATTGAAAGTGCGTTAAAAAATCGTGACATCTATTTGCCCAGTGATTATCACCGTATTTCTCAGGAAGCAAGAAAACGAAATCCGTATGAGGTTTTCGTGCCAACTTTTGATTTCTTTCGTGATTATGGATACAAATCCCTGTTAAAGGATACATCGATACGCCCTGGTCGAACGAAGTGTTGGAGATCCTGTGGTTGTTCAACTCAAAGCTATAAAATACACCAGTAAGGGCATATCTTACAAACTGCAATTCGATGAAGAATACCGTCTGTTACCACAAAGACCAAAAAATATAGACCTTGCTCACGCTGAATTTCCAAAATTAAATTCTGTTCCTTTGTCAGTTACTGAGAGGAAGTTTAAAGATTTACAAGAGATTAAAAATGTGATCCCCAGGGATTGTTGGCCATATTACGAGTCTCTACCCCATCGTAATTAAAAAAGTTACTTAAATTAGATCGAATTTAATTGTGTTCATATTCTTTCATTAATAATAAAATTACTTAAAAAAATATTGTTTTATTTCTATGAGTAACACATTACCTTGTATCTACATAAATTCTATCAATTTAGTTACTGCATTTCCATGTAAGTGAATTATTGAATTCTTTAATTTGCTTATGCAACTAAAATCCTTATTTATAACATGGCTATAAAATAAATAAATGAATAATGTGAAAAAAGTTGTATTAAATTGTTCGCATCGCTTTTAAGAAAGTTTTTATCGTCTACTGTACAAAATACTTACTTGCATTTAGAAGGTCCTGCACTGACGCCGACGATATGCTTATCTATTTATAATTGTTGCCTTTATTTTATAAGTACTAATTTTGTAAATTAACTTCGTGTTCTAATCGAGCCAAAATGTGTTTATTTAAATATATAATAAGGCTCTATTAGGAAATATCATACCTTAAGCATATTGTTTGTCTTCCTATTACGTTCTAGGTAGGTACAACTAGGTTTTGGTTTAACTATTTACATTAGAATAGAAAATAATTTCAGAAACGAAAAAAATATAGTTAGTGTATTATGACACTTTTGACTTGGGACGTGACATTAATATTATTAAGTAATATTAAACAAAACTTACGAAATTCTAAATATAACTATTATAGTATTTTAAAGAGGGCTATACAGAGTAAAATGTTTCAAGATTTCTAGACGAATACAAAAAAGCATCGTTAAAATCATCAATTTGTAATCAAATCAAATCATTTATTTATTTGCTAGAATACATGTCAAAAGGATCTTAATATTAGTCATACAGATACAATGGATTCAGTCTGCAAGCAGACGTGCAAATGTTTAATGAAGCTAATTTATATGAATTGTTTTATACATTCAAAATAAATATTTATTTACAATAATCAAAAAATTCTTTAACACTATAAAAACAATTGCTAAAGAAGCCAGTCAGTTAAACATTTCTCAAATTTACTTTCATTTAATATTCTAATTTCATTAGGTACGCAATTATAAATTTTTATACACATATTATAAATGTTTCTTTTATATAAATCTTTTCGGGCTAGAGGTTCATATAATAACATATATATTCATATAAGGTTACTGAACTTGGACCTTTTTTGGCGCGTAAATACTCGGGAACGTTTTACAAAAAAATCAGGTTGTTGTTTGGCAAATATACAAATTTCTTTAATGTACATGCAAGGTAGAGGAAGTATGTTGCATGATTTAAAAAGAGGTTTACAACTGTCAAGAAACCAGGCTCTATTTATTACCCTAATACACCCTTTTTGTATTTTAAACACTCGTTAAATCTATACAGTAATCTATACCCACAATATCAAGCCGTAACTAAGCAGAGACGAAACATGACCATGATATGCCACTAACGCGGCTTCAGTAAATACAGTGTGTTTGATTTTCTATAGAGCAAACACAAATCGTGTAATTTTCTTGCATAGAGTGTTAATATGAATTTTCCAGTTAAGGTGTTTGTCAAGAATAAGTCCTAAAAAGTATAGTCGTCAACGTTATCAACTAATTAAAATTAATATTAAGAGACTATGGATTAGAATTGTCTGATATAAATTGAATTAATTTTGTTTTATTGATATTAGTACTCAGATTATTAACTTCCATCCAATGAATTACTTCAGATAGGGCTTCATTTACCATTTCCTGCCCTTTACTTTTATTGGGACACTTGATAATTATAGTAGTGTCATCTGCAAAAAGTATACATTTATATTCAGTGGCTTTTAAAGCATACAAATATTTCCTTAACACCACCTACTTTTCGACAAAATATGTAAATTATTGAAATGCTATAATACTCTTTAAAAAAGGTATACAAAATATGGTTGGAAATTGGAAATGTCGGTATAAGTACAGCAAAATCTTGAAGCTATGTTTATTCTAGTGTTAATTTGAAGTCAGAATATTCAAATAACACCGTATATTAAAAAAATAATTAATATGTCAATGCACATGCGTTATAATATTTCAATATAAAAATGGTAGGATTGCTTTTTTACACCAATATTGATTGAATTAAAAAAAAACAATAAATGTTTACCAAATTTTATCCAGACTGTTTTTTTTTATTTAATTCCTATTTTAAATTTAACAACAAATCCCTATCTTGTGTATGAATAAAGTTTTTTTTATTGCAGTTTGAAAAAATGTAACCTAAGGTAATGTCGTTAATCAAATAGCAGATAAAACAAAAAAGACGAGACGAATTTAATTAGCATTCCATGGATTCACCGTGCGGGTGTCGGGTACATAGCGTTGCAGAGGAAGAGGCTCAAGTCAAGGTGCCTGGGTCTTGCAACCCAGTGAGTAAGGTTAAGGGGCCCCTTTATGATGCATCAATTCACCGCTCGAGCCTCCTCCCCTGCCCAACCAAATTTGGTAAGATCCTACTAATGCCGCCTTGGATGCACGTTCTAGGATGGAAGTTACGGTTGTTCTTGACAGGCCAAGGTCTTTTAGTAGGTTGTATAGGGATTTTGCTGGTATACCCCTTGCTCCGACTTTTACAGCATATAAATTACCACATAAACGTTTTTGATTAATTAATTTGTTAGGTCATAATATTTGTTAGTTTTTATTGTGTGGTCTTTAGGTATGTTTGTTTCCTACGGCACAGTAAGTTCTACAAGTACTATGCGTTTTAGATTCTTTGAGTATAGAAATATATCTGGTCTGGATGACGAAACAACAACATCCTCAGGAATTTTGTAATGTTTTTCATACGTGTCCATCAAAAGAGTTCAATCGGGAGCTGCGCCTAAAGATAATCAACTTTACTGTTTCAACCATCTGATATATTACCATCCAATAGTAAGGACCGAGATACAGTGGATATTACTAGGGTGAATACTGAACATCCAATTAATAAATCAACAGCTGGAGCAGAAACTACTTCAATTAATACAGGTACCACCCAATCTATTATAACCACAACAGTTAACACAGGTACTACCCAATCTATAATGACAACAACAACTGATATTGGTGATATTGTTAAAACCCCTGCTTGGTAACTCGAAACGATTCTGATATACCCAGCAATATTATCCCAAGTCAAGGTGGTTTGAATGCAGTATCTTATCAATTAAATGATCAAACTGGTTGCTTAGAGCCTATAATTCTCGAAAAAGAGAATGTTTCTAATATATACTTCAAGAAGAGGCATTTATAAGTGAGACAAGAAAGAGGAAGCAGAATCAGAAGATGAGGCTTTTGGGAAAGCGTTATACGGGACATAAGGCCACCAATATTGATAATGTTACTAAATTAGAAGAAATTGCTAAAAACGACAGGCAACTAAGAGAAAAGCCATGTAACCACGGGTCAGAAAGAAATCAGACCGAAGTTATTCGTGTGCCGCAATAAAGGAAGAAATCAGAAACGATGATTTCAGATATTTTTGGCAACTACCAACTTGGGACGCAAAAAAGCATACATTAACGGACTGATTCAAGTAAAAAAGATATTGCGACGACGAAAAACTTCTACAGATATAAACCGAAAATCTTTTGGATTTGATTGTTTTTTACCAGGCACAAATGGTGAAAGGTACGAGTTTGTAAAGAGTTGTATCTGGCGACGATAGATTTAAAAAAAAATACATTACAGCTTTGGATTCGATCTAATACAAATATTACAGAAAGTTTTGAAGAAACCCCTGTTCGAAGGATAGATAAAGTCCCAAACTCATCAAAAACATTTAATAAATAACTAGGGCATTCAAATCTGATTCCGTTTGTAAGTGGCTTGAATGCGTACCGAAAGTTCCAAGTCACTACTGCCGAGCAAATAGTTCGAGGTTATATGTGGAAGAGTCTTTCGAATCGTTTAAGGTGATATCAGACGGTTCATTTTTTGTTCATTATCACCTTTCATTCGGTACATTTCACTCGAAATGAAATGTCTGAACAAAAAATGAAACACGAGTGCCGAATGAATTCATTAGTGAACCGATCCAACAGTGTTGGATATTGGCATCCGGTATCTTTCATTCCCACTCCGAATGAACGAGAAATGAACGGTCTGAACACTGAGAGAACGTTCATTCGGATTCGGCCATTTTGTTTCCAGTCCTGTAGCCGACGGACATCACGTTGTCGACGAAGTTATATTTTTTTCTGTGTGTTATTATATTGTTTTCATGCGGCAAAATGGTGTTCAAGTGGAAATTACATTACTTTTTTTGGAGAACTTTAAAAATTATCAATGCCTTTGGAACCACAAAATTGATGAATACAAAGACCGAACAATGCGGGCAAACTCTATAAAATCTCTAATCAGTGATTTAAACTTAGAGATTACTGAAGAAGATATTAAACATAAAATAAAAACGATAAGGACCCGGTATACAACAGAATTAACCAAAATAAAGCAGTCTACTAAAAGCGGTTGCTCTTCTGACGATGTCTATGTACCGACCCTGTACTGGTTTAAACATGCAGAATTTTTAAGCAGTGCATGCGTCCCACGGCAGAGTACATCAAGTCTCGTAAGTAGAATCTTTTATCAATCCATACTAATCCATATCCATAATATTAATCCATATCCTAGTAACTCTGTCTGTCTGTTCGATAAGCGACCACTACGTGAACAGAAGCTAGGTGTAGGTACCTACTTAATACTTATACTCAAACAAAAACAACGTATATGAATTGTATAGGTTTATTCAGTATTATTACATCATATTCTTCTTATCATGTTCCATTGCCATGAAGTGACGAACTTTTCTGCATATACGTCACGCACGCGGCGGGCATTTTCACTATGATTTCTTGCATTGGTTGGTGGTAAATCGCTTAATGCTAAAGATGGTACTTCTCGCCATTCTCCAGGTACAATGGACCCTGTGACCCAATCCTCACTTTCCAGTGATCGTTGTTGCACGTAGTCCACTGTAGTTTTTCTGAGCCAATTATGTAATGCACACGTCGTTTTAACAAGTTGTTCAACTTTTTGCACTGACAATGGAATCGCTTTTTCATAGATTCGAAATTTTGATACTAATATTCCAAAAGAGTTTTCGACCACTCGTCGAGCTCTTGACAGCCGATAGTCAAATATTTTTTGTTTATCGCCAAACTCTCCTCTAGTATTATATGGTTTCAAAACATCCGCCCGCAAAGGAAAGGCATCATCTGCGACGATTACGCCTTCCTTTGGGAAATTTAGAAGATTCGACAACAAAGCTTCATTCAGTGTTGATTTATTAATGACGGATGCATCATTTGCCCTTCCGTTTGTCCCAACATCTATATAAATAAAATTATAATTCGCATCTACTACTGCAAATAGATGAATACTAAAATTCTTTTTGTAGTCGAAATATTCAGAGCCTGATCTTCCTGGGCATCTTATATTTCCCATCCATTGCACCACAACAGTTTGGAAAGTTCCATAATCTATAGTAGTCTTCCATTATGTTATTCCATTCATGTTGACTTCCAGGAACCTGTAATAATAAAAGTGTCAACATTTTAATAACAGGATGCACCACAGACTCAAAATGAAGACTCTGCTGAATCTGAGCAGACTCAAGCTGGCAGTGAGGAACAGAAGACGCCAAATTCTGAGATTAGTAGGAATGGAAGTAGTGAACTGATGACTCCTTCATATTCTCGAAAGCCAACAAACAAGAAAAGGAAGATTGATATACCGATTGATAGAGCAATTAAAGAATTAAAAACTATAAGCGAGCAAGCCAAAGTCCAAACTGAAGATGAGTTTGATTTGTTTTGCAAAAGTTTGGTAGTACAACTCAAAAAAATGCCCTTGAACATGGCTTTGATATGTCAGGAAAAACTTCAATCTGTGATGACGGAGGAACGGTTAACACAGATGTCACAATCATTTCCTGAAGTAATTTACTCGGACTCCAGCACTCCATCCCCATTTACTATCAACCAATCGCCTCTATACCAAAATACAACACCGGAGTTTAATTATAGTAACTACCTTGTTACCGAACAAGTTTATACGCAACCACAACCAGTGCCTGTACCCGTGAGTTCACCACAAGAGACCAATCAAGTCACAATTGTCCAAACATCCACCCAAGAGCAAGAAAACATACTCTCACAAGCTCTAAAAAGTATTATGTAAATGCTGATTGTCTAAATGAAAATGTTTCAAGAAAATAACTTAATATTTTATTAAATTGATATAACTGACCTTAATAAACTTTCCAAGGGCTGTCCAAATGGCTTCACATGCTTCTTGAAAAAAGTAGGATATTGTATTTCGAGGTACTCTATACAAAAACTCTAAACTTCCAAAACTATCACCTGTAGCCAGGTATCTCAGTACAATTTGAAGTTTTATCCGGGTAGGTATGCTATCTCTCATTAAAGTGTTTTCTTTCGTTATTAACGGAGCAACAAGAAGTAGAAGTTCTTCAAATTTACTTTCATCCATTCGAAGAATTCGAATGGATGAAAATCGAATTCGAATCAAGACGAATTCGATTCATTACAATATGAATCAGGATCTTCAACGGCTAGTTCTCTCAACAATGTATTGGAAGCTCCTAATAAATTTCTTCTTGCAATCCATGGTCGCACCCACCACCGTCGACGTTTTCTTTGCTTCTTTTTTGTCAACTCTTTGATTAAATGATCACAAATTAAACTAATTCCAAGACGTACGACTTCATTCGATGACATATTTAAAAGAAAGAACAATGAATGTTCATTTCTGTATAATTTCGTCTAAGCCGTGTGAACATAGCATGAAAAAAAAATGAAGCATTCACTCGAGTGAACAATCATTCGAGTGAACCGTCTGATATCACCTTTAGTCACAAGCATTCTGAGTATCCTTCTTGGTGCCAGACTAATAATGTAGATGCAGTAAGGATTAATTCAGGAAATTTCTTATTTTTAAGCCGCGCAAAGATCCATGTGTCATTTGTGTTGGCTACAAACAAGATGTGAAGGTATTTCACATACAGGTATTATAGAGACGTATACCTATGTCATATGTTACATTTACCTAAAGTTGCATTGAGATTTGTTTCTCAACTTCAAATTTAATAATGTCACATAGAAAAAAATAACCGCAGACCCTAATAAATTGTAACTGTCGACTTTTGAGTTAGGTACAAAAAATAAGGTTAACTTTATTACGTCCTCGAAACGATAATAGTTTTGGGCACAAAAAATTAAAAACATGACAAAACGAACCCACTCAAAAATTTTTGTCCGTTGTCCGTTATTGGACCGTGGGAAATATAATGCGGTTTCTTGTTGCAAAACATCACCATAGAGGGAGTTACTAGTGTATGTAAATGACGACGGTATCCTATCAGGAGAACGTATAATGTGTGGTTTTATTTCTTTTTTTAGAGTGGCCAATGAGACGAGAGAGGTGTGGTTTTGGAACTACTGAAATGTTGAGCTGAAACAGCGGAGGGACATTCAATTTTGAACACCAGACGAATACAGACGTAGGAACACTCTTACGAGTCCTTTTATTTTAAAAGTAGAATCAGTGATTTATTGAATTAATTTATATAAATTTTAAATTTAGAATCAGTGTATTTAAAGAAGAATTCTTCGAAATAATTTGGTAAAGTTAAAATTAATTATCTTTAATTTTAATATGTATATAGTTCATGAAGAGTTTCTCGACATACTTATATAGAATCATTTGAACGATAAAATTAATATCAAAACCACTGTATTTTGTATAGTTTTAATAATATAATAACTATTTAAGGTACAATTAAAACTTATTTGCATATTATATGATTAATAAATTCCGTAATATCTATGTTGAGAAAGTCCTTCTTTTTTAATGTAAATGAATAGTTAGGTATATATATTACCTTTGTAAATAATAATGTTTCATGTTTATTTTGTCTAGAAATTAAGAAGACGTAAGGTTTTTTTAGCTTCGTCAGTCCTATTTTTTGCCTTACATAAGTCTAGGAAATGGACGACGAATCGTGTACATATATATATATATATATATCTCACGGTTTAATTCATTGAAGAGTTACGCAAATATACAAAATGAAAATTATGGGTCATAACAATAAACTACTAATAATCAATTATTAAATTTCTTTAATTTTATTATAAGAACCATCCCCATTTTGAATAGAATAACTTCATATACACATTATTTCTTAGTACGGTAGTTACTTAGTTATTTAGTGTTCTAGAATATCTTTAGAAAGATTTAAAGTAAAGTAAAAAGATTATATGAAACGTACTTCGTTTTTAAATCATATAATATAGAAAATCATACCTGTTAAGATCTTGAGATTAATTTATAATTCATTTCGATAACTAATTCACAATAGTTTAGTGAACTATCAGTAGCTACGAAGTTCAATTAAAGTTTTGAGATTGTAGTTATTAGTATAGATAGTAGGATTCCCTTGAGTATAAAGTATTCTTTAATTAATTTTAAATCAATAGTTCTCTAACATTTCATGAATGGTATGATTATATATTTAATAAATCATCAACTAGATAGTATTGTTGATTTTCTTTAGGAACTAGCCTATATGGGAATATCCCGGTAGTTATAATAAGTATAGTGTTAATGACCGTGACAGTTTAAAAACTCATATTATATGGGAATATATTTTGTTAGGACTGTAATATTGAATCCATTGTAGATATAAAATTGGTAGGTCATATAATTATATACATTTAGCACAGCGACCTGCGGGGATTGAGCAGCTGGCATGTTCACGATACATTGCCGAACTACAGAACAATGAAAGTATATTAAGTAAACACTAAGTATTTCAGACGATTTGATTCAAGAGTCGAAATGAGCATTCAATACTAGGTTGATAATATTTGGAATTACTAATGTTGTAGGAGAGTAAACTTATATTGTCTTATGTTGGAGGCCTTGAGTGATTGTGGGACCTAAATTTATTAAGTCTGTACATGGCTGTTGCTTAGCTGTGGTAGCCCAGTACGTCCCGAAACACGCCCTCTGAAACGAAACGACCTATAGATTTCTATAAGCCTGGCCAGGCAAACACAAATTTTGTGTTGAATCACTTGATAATTGAAATATAATTAAATCCATGGTTTATAAAGGGCTAAAAGAAAGAAATAGCGCTGATCGCTGATTTAACCTATTAGCTTCTTAGCTAATAGGTTAAATTCAGGTCGTTTCAAGCCCTATAATATGCTTCGAGCAAGCGTTGAGCCGCGCCAGTAGGAATTCCCCTTGACGTTAGTTGGGCTAGCAGCTATTGGGGAGAGGCTTTGTCCGCCCACATAAAATATTGCACTCTTGTATAAACCCTGTCACTTGTAAGGAATGGTCTAAATATAGACAACCTTGTCTATACTATTCAAATGCACACATTAACATGATTATGTTATAAGATCAATTTAATAAACATAAATATAACACTTATGGCCATCCTTCAATAAAGCAAGCCAGGAGGAATATAGTAGTGATTATTTTATGGTCATTCAGTCCTTATGTACAGACATAAACTTTGTATAAGACATGAGTGATATTCAAAATCACATGTAATTAAACTCTCCTACAATATTGTATCTCTGAATCAAATAATCACCTTCTCAGTATAATATAAATCTGAACTTAGACGATCACGCATAGGCTGTACCATCACAAAGGGAACATTCCCTACGACGTATATCAGCTTCGTATTTTAAAAAAAGATGAAGAAAAGCAGCAAAAACAGAAGCTATTAACCAAATTT
This sequence comes from Plagodis pulveraria, assembly GCA_963890685.1. Lineage (NCBI taxonomy): Eukaryota > Metazoa > Arthropoda > Insecta > Lepidoptera > Geometridae > Plagodis > Plagodis pulveraria. Next base: position 25,330,834 of record OY982967.1, read on the forward strand.
CAGATGATGTGATTGTAGTATCGATGGATATGCAAAGTGTTTTACTATGTCCTAAGCTACTCGTTTCAGAGCAGTACTATAAAATTAAATTAGGGCTAACTATACTTTTCATGTTAAAAACACCAAAGGCGTATATTTATATGTATGGCATGAAGGAGATGGAGGTGTAACCGCAAACAATGTCACTAGTTGCATAATTGATTTCATAGAAAAATATTGTGGTAAATATTAAAAAGTAATTTTGATATCAGACCGATGTGCCTACCAAAATAAAACACTTTGCAATTCATTATCTAACCTTAGCACTGCGAAGAGCATTATGATAGAACAAATCATTCTAGAAAAAGGGCACACGATGATGGAGGTAGATAGCGTCCATTCTACATTAGAAAAAAAGTTTAAAGGCCCTATTTGCCCTCCATCTGACTATATATCGCGGATGAGAGATGCCAGACCATCACCTTACATTGTTCACCATCTAGAGTATACATTTTTTTTAATTATGAAGATGTTCCCGGTGGTTTTGCAAGTATAAGACCTGGAAGAAAAACCGGCGATGCAAGAATAACAGACATAAGAGGACTTCTTTATAGCAACGGTGAAGTTAAGTACAAATTACGTCACACAGATGAGTGGAACAACTTGCCGCAAAGGAAGACAAATACAACACTCATACCATAACCTATATCCCTGTATGATGGCCCACTTAAAATAGATTCTACCAAATTTAGTCACTTACAAAGTCTGAAACTATACATGCACCGCGATTACCACCTATTAAAATTTAAATCATTAATATTGTTCCACGTTTTGATCTCATTTTAATTGATTTATTTGATTTGATAAATTGATAATGTCATTTGAATAATAAATTATTCGTTTTTAATTTACTTTCCTAATAATTATTTATTTATATTAAATAGCTATGTGTTTTCGCAGAACAAGTTTTGTTCAGCATAAATAGTATTACAAAGTAGTTATGTGCTCAAAAAGCACATAGCTTATATTTACGACTCAAATAAATAACTCTATGTGTCCAATTTACCTATTATAATTAATTCTAGCATTTTCTTAAATGTAATCTGTGCAAAAGTAATCTAACACTACGTAAATATGTTCTATTTATTATCGTATAAATTAATAATATGAAGTCTCTAAATATATTCTTAAAAAACAGTTTTTTGCTTCTCCTGTAAAGTGTGTATAAAACACATAGTGATTATGGAAAGCGCAGCGACGAAATACTTACAATATTTATATATTTGAATAATTTTAAAAATTGTGCAGTGGTAAATAATTGTTGGCCGGAATTTTTTGGGCCATTTAGTTTTTCTTTAAAACTAGTTACGCACAGGATTCTCTTTCCCAACACGTTCTCTTTCTCTTACATGACAAGTCTCTAAGTTTCTTGAGGAAGAAATTAGAACAACTAAATCCTATACCACCCAAAGTTTCGACGGAAAAATACGACGATCTGGTGTCACTAACAACAGGAGATAATCTAGTAATTAAGCTACCACAGCATGTGGCATGATATAACACCCACCGGTCAATCTGTAATTGTTTTAGATTCAAGAAAAAATCAGGAAACGCTTATGAAAATCGACATCTGCTTACTGATCATGCAGTCATAGTTGGTGATTATACATACATTAAAGCTCAGTGCAATGCCTCCAAGTTTTTTTTATTTAGTAGACAGAAGCTGTAGTTCCAAAGAGAAAGCACAATGTAAGTGTGCAGTGGGCAGCGGCAGTGAAGCACATTGCAAACATATTATGTTGATTTTATTATATAGTTAAGAGCATATGGTTAGTAAATGTTTATTACTGCATCAAGTCTGCACACAAAAGCTCGTGCATTTAAAAATTCAAAACCATTTTATGCATCACCGATAAAATGTGAGGACTTACCTAGGATAAAGGGAAGACTCAATATCAGTTACGGGCCTTTAAAAAATGATGATATATTGATAACCCAACATCAGCACCAATAAATCAAATGTTTTAACGAGCTAATACATATGCGCTTTAGTGGGACCACTCTTTTTATTTGGAAAAAGTGGTGCGGAGCTCACATTATAGAAACTTTTTTGAGCAAAGTAACATCAAATCAAGTCACATTAATTGAAGAAAATACCAAACAGCAAAATAAATGTCAAATGTGGAAAGAACTTCATGAAACTCATTTAACTGCAAGCAATTTTTATGCACTAAACGGCAAAGACCATAGAGAAATATCATAATACCATTTAGAGAGGCAGCCATGTCAGTTTTTCAAGAAAACAAGCGTAGCCAGTTGCACACATGCATATGATACGTGACATTACATCTTTATTTTTAACTGCAAGCAATCTGATTCCCTGATTAGTCTAATTTTTACCTAAGCGAAACGCATAAAGACCAATTTTATAACAGTTGAAAGTACACCTTATTTTTAGTTAAATAAGATTGGATTTCCTTAGCGCTTTGTCAAGCTATCCCTTTCAGAGACTGATATATGGTAACTCCTCTAGTATTTTGTAAAAGTGACAAATAACTGCACAATAAAAACAGATTCTATTTGGTAATTTTAACAAGATAAGTCAACAATAATGCAAGAATAGATAAGTGATATTTAACTGTAAATTAAACCAGTGTGCAAACATAGCCAACTCAATCCAGTGTTCAAATATAGCCCACTCAATCCAGTGTTCAAACATAGCCCACTCAATCCAGTATGCAAACCTAGTTTACTGGTAATCAGACAACTAACGGATCGCTCAACAAGTAACGGGAAGGGTATGCTTCCTGTTTGTTGAAAAAAAAACATGTGATGAAAAGTGGATTCTTTACGATAACCGTAAGCGAAAAATGACATGGCTGACCCCAGGTCAAACGCCGCAACAGTGTCTCTAGGCTGGCCTTGTCTTGGGCATATTTTTATCTAATATCTATCTAGTAAGTAAGTGCACTTTCACATCATGTCACCATGAAGCAGCATTGAAATGTACGCCGCGTTGCCGGTGCGATTCGTGAAAGTCAAAATGAATCTCTTATGAAGGTCAATTACAAATTTTAGTATTGAAATATTCTACATTGTACTGCCACGTTCAGCAAATAAATTGTATAGAGCCACTGCGAGAAGAACGGGCAAGAAACTCGGGGCCATTCTTTTAAACATCTTTTAACAATGTGTTACATACATACTATATAATAGAGTTATTACAATATTTGTTTAAATTATGTAGGTGACAGGCAATAGCTTGGCGGAGGCGGAATTGTCCAGGCATTTTTGTCGTTTATGTAATCAGAAACTGTGTAGTAGGATTTTTTAATCAATATGTTTTTCACATGCAACTTGAATTTCCCTTCTGTGAGCGTTGTAATATGTTTGGGAACTTAATTATAAAACCGCACACAATTACCTAAGAAGGACCTTTTATTTGTCTTTGCTAATCTAAACCTGGCACCACTATTTTATCTTTATTCCTAGTATTGTAATCGTGATTGTCACTGTTTAATTTAAATTTACTCAAATTTTTACGAACATACATAATATTTTCAAATATATACAGACTTGGTAAAGTTAAAATATCAATTTCTTTAAAAAGATCCCTCACAGATTCCCTAGGACCCATTTTATATATGGCTCGAATTGCACGCTTTTGTATGATAAAGATTGTCTCTATCTCAGCAGCAGTTCCCCACAGCAATACGCCATACGACATAATACTGTGGAAGTACGCGAAATAAACTAGCCGAGCAGTAGCTACGTCTGTTAACTGTCTTATCCTAAGAACTGCATATGCAGCAGAACTAAGTCTTCCGGAGAGATCATGTATATGTGGATCCCATTGTAAAGTGGAATCCATTTTGATTCCCAGGAAGACTGTCGCTTTGTCAATAGGGAGTTTATCTGGGCCTAGCTTTATGTTTGGTTCAACATAAGGAACATTTGGTAAAGAAAACTTTAAACATTTCGTCTTTTTTGAATTTAGGAGAAGATTATTAGCGGCAAACCATTTACAAATCTTAGATAATACATTATTTACATGCGTCAGTTCACTGTCTTTCCTATCCACTTTAAAAATCAGAGAGGTATCATCTGCGAATAAAACAATATCGCAGAAATCTTTGACCATGCAAGGCAGATCATTAATATATGTTAGAAACAGAAAAGGTCCCAAAATTGATCCCTGTGGTACTCCCATTTTTACCAATGACCCGGAAGAAGTATTGCCATTTATTCCAACCCTCTGTAGCCTGTCTGACAGATATGACTCTATAAGATTCAGAGCTTTCCCACGAATACCATAGTGGGAAAGTTTACGAATCAGAGTGCAGTGCTCTACACAGTCGAATGCCTTGGAAAGATCACAAAATACGCCAATAGCATCATGTGAACTCTCCCAGGCTTCCAGTATATGCGACATCAATTGAACACCTGCATCTGTTGTGGATTTGCTCTTGGTGAAACCAAACTGATTCTCATTTAATAAATTAATTTACAAGGTCAATTACAAATTTTAATATTAAAATATTCTACATTGTACTATTCCAGTACATTTTTTTGTTCAGCAAAATGAAAAAGTATAGCGCTACTGCGAGAAGAACGGGCAAGAAACTCGTGGCTATTATTTGAAACGTCTTAGCAATGTGTTACAAACTACATATATAATAAAATTATTCAATTCAATTTATTTCAGACATAGTCCATAGTTTTACATTAAATAAAGTGTATGATAATAATAATGTCAATAGCAATAATAACTTATGTCAATATTACAATAATCGTTTAAATTACGTAGGCTCGGGAATTATATACGACATCTACTTCGGGTGTGGTAGCGGCCGAACGAATGTCAACGTTATATTATATTAGCGGGCACATACCTACAGCGTCTGGATGGGACCGTCGCGCATTTAGCAGAAACAGGAATTGTCTCTTGTGATGTGTCTCGTTGCTGAAGAGAATACCAGGGGTTGGTGGCGACGTCAACAAAAAAACAGTGTCAGCCTCTTCCATTGAGCATTTAAAGAAAAAGCTTAATCTAAGTGCATGAAAATAGTTTTATTTTTATTTCTCTTAATTGATGAGTAAGATGGAGTACAGCATGGGGATCTTTAAAAAGGGCGTGAAGAGATTTCTTCAGGGTCGGCAACGCGCGAGTGATACCCCTGGTGTTGCAAGCGTCCATAGGCTACGGTAACTGCTTACCATTAGGCGGGCCGTATGCTTGTTTGCCAACTTAGTGGTAAAAAAAAAAAAAAAAAAAAAAAAAAATTAATAATTTTCATGAAAGCTATATTTTTTTATTTCAGGTCAAAGCTTTGTCTGACTTCAGCTACCCATCTTTTCCCTTCTGAAGACGAGTGTTACGAGCAACAAGGCGAGCGAAGGTCAAGCACTGCAAGCCATCGCCGTCAACATCATTGCAGAGTAATAGAGCCAACAATTCATGATTTCCACTACCGGATCGAAGAAAAATTAAATTGTCATAAACCCAGTTGTTATGTACCAATACCAAACCAACTTCTCGTGACTTATTTGGAAGTGACAGCGGAGACGAGGACGAAATTGCTGCTACTATCAAAGGTAAAAAAAACTCTTCCATTATACTGTCAAAACAGTCGCAGAGTTGGAAAAGGTCTAAGTAGACAATGTGATGAATCAACGACGGGTTCATACTATGTTGAAATGAAGATCTATGAAGTAGGTGAAATTGAACACGTTTTACCAATAAAACGCTGGCGCCATACTTATATTTAAAAAAATTACGAACAGAAAATTATACATTTTTTTTATAATATAGGCTAGCCTTTGACCACTATCTCACCTGATGGTAAGTGATGATGTGGTCCAAGATGTTGTTCAGGTTAGCCTAGAATTACTGGCTCTCAAGGACAGCTACCGGAACACACCGGTGCTTGGCGACAGATTTTCTAATTAAGGGTGATAGCTAGCTAGGCGAGCATTAGCAAAATGCCCTACCACTATGCTGTAACGACTGCCATCGTAAGAAAGCAACCGGGACCGACGGCTTAACGTGCCCTCCGAAGCACGGAAGCCCTCATTAGTAATGCCACTAGCGGTCACCCATCCAACTCATGACCGCGGCGGACGTTGCTTAACTTAGCTGATCGATTAAGAACGGCTAAGCAACTTCGCTACGAGCGATTCAAAACTACTTTGGGTGCATGAAGTTTTTTAAAGGAGTCTCTTAACGAAACTAGGAAGGTGTTAATTACAATATTCAGTGAATAGTTAAAGCGTCTACCTGTCACCGTTATTAGTATCGAGCAAGAAACGGTAAAAAAATCAAGTTTGTTGTATGGGAGCTTCCCTAAAATTCATTTTTAGTATTTGTTGTAATAGCTGTAATAGAAACACATCATCTGTGAAAATTTCAACTGTCTAGCTGTCACCGTTCTTGAGATACCGCCTGGTGACAGAGGGACGGAAGGACGGACAGCGAAGTCTCAGTAACAGGGTCCCGTTTTTACCTTTTGGATACGGAACACTAAGAATTAAAACATGAGGTTAAAAATGATGTGGGGAAATGTAAGACAGTTACTTCTAACGATGTAGGAGATTTAGTATTTGCCGGCAGCTATGGACCTATATCTGATAGTAAATTTGGGTTTAAATGCATATGTGTTATACAAGATAGTTTTAGTAAATATATAAAGTTATGTCCGTTAAGAAATACAACAGGAATGTCAGTGTAACGCAGTGTTAAGAATTTTTATTAAATCATATTCATAAAGAACATAGTAACTGACAATGGATCACAGTTTACTTCGAGAGTATGGGAAAACGGGTTGAAGGATTTAAATATAATATTATCACATACCACAATTGGTAACCGTCGCCCTAATTCAGTCGAACGAGAGAATCGAGAATTGGGGAGATGCTTTCGTATTTATTGTTCAAACGATCAAAGAAGATTGTTATAATGAAACTAATCATGAGAGTACTAATTATTTACCAAATGAAATTGTATTTGGTGAACATTCCTTAATAATCATAGATAAATTTGTGGACATAGAACAAATAACGTGTGAAAATTTCGAGGAATTAAATAAAATTCGGGAAAACGCTAGGAAACGTTTGAAAGAAATGGCCAGGAAAAGGGCTTTAATTTTTGATAAATCGCACCACATAAGAAATCATCAAATAGGTGATTGGGTTAATTTTTGAGGACTTTCACCAAATCGAATGCAAAGCAAAAGACTATGCTTCTGCCACCACTGACATGTAGACATCTGACAGTAACAGAGCCGGTGTGAATATAACGGTGACTGCACATTATGTATACGAATTTCAAATTCATTTTGCAGTTTTATCTACTGAAGAGGTGCAGACTGATCATTCCGCTGTTAATATCGCACAAGCTATTTTAAATATTTTAACAAAATGGAATATTGTCCACAAGATAGTTACGGTGGTGACCGATAACGCTGCAAACATGAAAAAAGCTATCACCGAACATCTTCATAAATACCATCATCCATACGTTGCTCACACGCTCAATTTGTCGGTTCAAGATAGCATCAAGGAAAATCCATCTCTAGAAAGTTTGCTTTTAAAGTGCCGATTTCTAGTCACGTACTTTAAACAAAGTAATTTGGCAGCATACAAATTGAGGGAAATACAGAATCAGATGGGGCTTCAGGAATTAAAACTCAAGAAAGATGTACCCACACGATGGAATTCTGCATTTATTATGATGGAAAGGTTATCACAGATTAAATTACCACTGTCAGCCGCTCTTTCGTCACTGCCAAATGCTCCAAGAAATTAAGACGGGTCAGATTGAGAAGCGATTGTTGACTGCGTTATAATTCTTAAATTAATCTTATTTATGACTGAAAATTTATCAGGTAAAATGTACCGAACAGTGTCAAGAATAACACCACTTATCCGAGGACTTCAAATAAAAATGAAAAATAGAAATTGCACTACAGATATTGGAAAACAACTTAAATTATCGATTTTAGAAATCATATCCAGGCGTCTAGGATTTCTGGAAACCACTAGGGCTGTCGCAAAGGCTACTTTTTTGGACCCAAGGTTCAAAAAAGCCGCCTTTGGTACTTCAGAATATGCAGACAATGCTCAATAATGGGTAACTGAAGAGTTGAGTGTATTAATTGAAACTGCTAGTAGTTCTGAAAATGTGTCTGTACCAATGTCAACAACTGTCACATCAAGAAGCACCCTTTTTAATCAAGAACAAGATGAAGGCGAACTGTGGAGTTATTTTGACGAAAAAGTTTCCACAATTCGCTCAACTATCAATCCTACTACCAGCGCCATATGTACTATAAAACAATACCTAGAAATAAACCATAAAAAAAACCTTATTTAGATCGCAAAGAAAATCCCATTGAATTTTGGAAAATGCACTCCAATACTTTTCCATACCTTTATAAACTAGCCTGTAAGTATTTAATCATGCCAGCAACTTCAGTACCGTCTGAAAGTATGTTTAGTTAAGCTGGCATGATTACAAATGATAGACGAAACCGATTAGCTCCAAAAAAATGAGACCAGCTTCTTTTTTTAAGCGAGAATGAAATTAACTTAAGAAGAATATTTAGATATTTCAAGTTCAAGTAGCTACGTATGATACAAATTCTGCGTACTTTAATTATATTAATCGTTTTGCCTGCCAAGGCCTGCCCTTGAACAATCCAGATTTAATGGAGTTGGTGCAATAAACCCGGTAGATTTATATAAACCTACGGTAGATAGCCGTAATATACGACATGATTTCAGGAAGGAGAGGCAACCCATTAGGAACGATCAATATAGGGCGGTAGCACCTTTCGTACAAACTAACGTCATTAATTATATTTCTAGTGGTCGTGGTAATAGAAATTATAGAGGTTACATACAATAGAATAGGGGTCAATCCGGTACAGTGTACCACTTTAGAAATAACACTAAATGGGTTAAAGGGTGATGATGGTGGTGAACAAACGATGAAAATGAAGAAAATTGCTCACAAGGATAATAATCAAAATTAAACTCTGTAGTGCAATACTACAGATATTGGAAAACAACTTAAATTATCGATTTTAGAAATCATATCCAGGCGTCTAGGATTTCTGGAAACCACTAGGGCTGTCGCAAAGGCTACTTTTTTGGACCCAAGGTTCAAAAAAGCCGCCTTTGGTACTTCAGAATATGCAGACAATGCTCAATAATGGGTAACTGAAGAGTTGAGTGTATTAATTGAAACTGCTAGTAGTTCTGAAAATGTGTCTGTACCAATGTCAACAACTGTCACATCAAGAAGCACCCTTTTTAATCAAGAACAAAATGAAGGCGAACTGTGGAGTTATTTTGACGAAAAAGTTTCCACAATTCGCTCAACTATCAATCCTACTACCAGCGCCATATGTACTATAAAACAATACCTAGAAATAAACCATAAAAAAAAACCTTATTTAGATCGCAAAGAAAATCCCTTTGAATTTTGGAAAATGCACTCCAATACTTTTCCATACCTTTATAAACTAGCCTGTAAGTATTTAATCATGCCAGCAACTTCAGTACCGTCTGAAAGTATGTTTAGTTAAGCTGGCATGATTACAAATGATAGACGAAACCGATTAGCTCCAAAAAAATGAGACCAGCTTCTTTTTTTAAGCGAGAATGAAATTAACTTAAGAAGAATATTTAGATATTTCAAGTTCAAGTAGCTACGTATGATACAAATTCTGCGTACTTTAATTATATTAATCGTTTTGCCTGCCAAGGCCTGCCCTTGAACAATCCAGATTTAATGGAGTTGGTGCAATAAACCCGGTAGATTTATATAAACCTACGGTAGATAGCCGTAATATACGACATGATTTCAGGAAGGAGAGGCAACCCATTAGGAACGATCAATATAGGGCGGTAGCACCTTTCGTACAAACTAACGTCATTAATTATATTTCTAGTGGTCGTGGTAATAGAAATTATAGAGGTTACATACAATAGAATAGGGGTCAATCCGGTACAGTGTACCACTTTAGAAATAACACTAAATGGGTTAAAGGGTGATGATGGTGGTGAACAAACGATGAAAATGAAGAAAATTGCTCACAAGGACAATAATCAAAATTAAACTCTGATAGTGCGAAATATATCAAAAAACGCGTCAACAAGTCAGGGAAACTAGGTATAGTTGACTGTATTAGTTCATCCGTACTGTGCACGGGCACGCGGCGCATTTTAGCTGCGTGTATTAATTTGTTTGACAACGTGGGTCTACGTTTCCACTGGAGTACACGAATATGACCCACGACTATGTTTAGCATGGCACGGCGCACGGAGAGGCTACGCACGTGCCACTGCAATCCACGGACACGGGCTTCACTGCGGAAGGTGTGGGGAGGTGAGACGGGCGGGAAAGCGAGCGACGCCTGCGCCATTTTGTCAATTGCTAGGTTTCGTGGCGCACGCGTGCATTTGATGACCACAACTGGCGGCTTTATTTTTATTTAGTCAATAATATTTGGTTTAATTATGGAGTTGCTTATTGAAAAAGTAAAGCTACACCCCTGTTTATAGAAAATGAGCGATATATAGTACAGAGACATCGGTAAAAAGGATTTGGCTTGGGACAAGATTGCGAGGGAATGTGAAATGGCGAACGGTGAGTAAATACTTGTTATTTTTTGTTGCTAATTTAATGTTATAAAAATATTACTTTTAAATCTACAAACTTAATATTCATTTTTTTAATATTGTTAGGTTTGCAATAACGCCTGCTATGCGGATTACATTACAAAATCACAAATATACGATAGGAATTTTTTTTTAATCCCGCACATGACTTAAATTTTTCCAATCGTATATTTGTGATTTAATATTTATTTATTACACACATACTGGTAGGTACTGTTTAAATTGTGACACGGGCATTTTGCCAGCTCAAAACATGCGTATGATTAAAATAATTGCAAAATTCTTCCCTGATAAAGAAACTGTCATTAGAACTTCTAAATCCCGAATGTGTTAAGTCAAAAAGTTGGTTCTCAACTGGAGTTGCTGCTATATCTTCATTTGTCACAGAATTGTAGGTGAGACTATGTTCCATTAAATAATTATGTAGCACATAAGTTGCTTTACTATTTTATGGCTGTATCTACTTTGCACTCAAAATGTCGTTTGTAAACTCTCCAACGGACACTCAAAATTCCAAACGCATTTTCGACCACTCGTCTTGCTCGGCAAAGACGATAATTATAAATTCTTTTATTTTGTGTAATGTTGTTTTCTCTGGGAAATGGTCTCATCAAATTACATAATAAAGGGAATGCTCGATGCCACCTTCCACAAGTGCTTTATCAGGCGGAAGATTAAGATTACCAGCAAATAACTTCTGACCAAAGTTGCTTTCTCGTAATATTCCCCCATCACTAAATTTGCCTTTTGATCCAATATCTATCATTATATTTTTTTTTTACTATCAGTAACCGCTAAAAGCACTATTGAGTGATCTTTAAGATAGTTGAAATAATCTGATCCACAGTTTGGAGGTGCTTTTATTGTGACATGCTTGCCGTCAATAGCTCCAACGCAATGAAGGGAAGTCACATGAAGTTTATGTTCATCTTTAATTTCTTCTAAATATAGAGGCGCTAAGCAATCCCATATAGCATCGGCAACTTCCTCGATTATCCTTGCTACAGAGGTTTTTCCTACTCTATAACTGTAAGCTATGGTGTAGTATGAATCTCCTGTTACCATATATCTGTGACATTTTCAAACAAAAACACATTTTTTTTGTTCTAGGTAAGGAAGCGAAATCTCATTGGAAGAAATTAAGATATAGTCATAGAGAAGCTCTTCGAAGAAGTAAGACTACTACAGGACAGGCAGCACAAAATATGTAACCGTGGAAATATAAGAATTTAAACGAATTTTTACTGCCACACAGAGAAAATAAGGAGACTTTTTAAAATTTTTCGAATCCTACACAAGGACACGACACTGAAAACACTTCTGATACAATAATTACGGATATTGATATTGTTGGATCACCTCCTCCACCGGCTGAATGTTCACGCAAGCAACTGGAAATTACTGAGATTATTCAGCGCCGAGAGAAAAATCGAGAGCAAAGACGAGCTGAAAGAGATGAAATAAGAAAGCATATTACTGATGCTAATCGACCACAAGATGCATTATCTCATTTATTTGAAAGTCTCTATCAAAAGACACTTGATCTACCAAAGTATTTACAACTACGAGTCCAAAGAGATGTTTTTGAAACAATTACTCGTGCTGAAGAAGAAGCATTGTCCTATGACTCAATGAATACTTACTACTCCTCCACACCTTCGAATTCGTCTTCTTATGGCTATAGAAGCGCCATAAATGATCAAACCAGCCCTTTGCTTGACGCCAGCCCCTTGCCTGATTGCAACCCCCTATGTGAGACCCGTGCTTGACGCCAGCCCCTTGCCTGGTTGCAGCCCCCTGCCTGATGTGAGACCCGTGTCTGACGCCAACCCCTTGCTTCAACCTCAAGATACTTTTCCAGCTGTTTAAATCATTAAAATAATTAATAAATAAAAACATACCTAATGGCGATGGCGAGTCTTTCAGCAGAACTTATACATTCCCGATAATTAGTATTCATTTTTTCTATTTTACTTTTAATCATTTCATGAATAATCTGGAAGTCTTTTCGTGATAGTCGATAGTAATTTTCAAACTTTTCATCACTTAATGTCATAAATAATGTTTTGTATTCTCCATGTTTATTTCTTAATATGATTTTGAATCCAGAACCGGTGTTTTCTTTTCTTTTGCAATTCACCCAAGTTTAGATCATCAATCTCACTTTCGGATTCATCGTCAGAAGAACTGTCTAGCAAAGTCAGTGTCAATGCCATTCTATCAGTACCTCGATACGATATATACGAGAAACATGAAATGCGTCCGTTCCACAAGGTGTATGACTGAAAACTGCGCTGCGATAAGTGAGCTGTACATAGTCGACGGTCATATTCGTGTACTCCAGTGGAAACGTACAGCTATGTAACCGCCTATTCGAGCAAGCCACGCATGCATCAATGACGTCAATTCATGCGTAGCCTCTCCGGGGGTTGCAGTGGACACAACCACATACATTTTCTTCCAAAGCGAAGCTTAATACACGTGCGTAGCCTCTCCGTGCACCGCGGTGGGCCCGCGCCTTAATAGGAATTTGATAGATTCCATAAGCTTTAATATTCCAGGGATAACAATAAGCCATTGTTTTGATTTGGAGGCTAGCGACGCGAGGGTTTCTCAGATAGTTTACGACCAGATGTGTAACATGGGTTAGAAGCCAGGACAAGCGTTAGGTATTGGAAACAAAGGTAACCTATATCTTATAAAATCCAACTCAAAGGCAGCTTTTGAATCTGAGAGTAATAATAATTTTACTAGCGATGTTAAACTTTTAATGCATGCTATAGAATGTCATCAGGAAAATAAACAACACATATGACCGGAGTTAATTTCAAGCTAACATCGAAACATAGAGAAGTCACCACATTATTAAGTAATGAAACGGAACATTTTAAAAAACAATTGTAAATTTTAGTATATAATGTGTACTACAATTTCCGGTTATTCTACTACCATTGTATATATATACCATTGTATAGTTATAATATATATCTTGTTAGGACTGTAATATTAAACTTAGGCCACTTACTTACTTAGGCCATATTACCATAGAACATATAATTATACTACGTATAGAACGGACACTCCTCACCCCCCCACCAAAACCAGCCGACCTCACCCCGCCACCGGTTCTGAGCTGTCGCTAAGCTGACTTGAGTACGGGACGCGCAACTCGCGCACGATGACGTGACGATTGTACGAGTATTTTAAAAATTGGAAATGGGGTACTCTTGTGCTGTTTACGGTTGCTTATCAACTAAACGAGAAAAGAATTGGAGTTTTTGTAGATTCCCTAAGGATAAAACGAGATAAATCATTCTTGGTAACCTACACTAAGTACCTACCTATTTGTCGTTCTTCAGTTATACAGTAGGTAACTCATAAAAACCGGTAATTTACAGAAGGTATTGCAAAAAATACAAACAAGACTTTACCTTTGTATTTTATTCAAACTGTTATTCAAATGATTATTTTAGAAGATTTTCGTTTGCAAAAAATATCCGTGGATATCGACTGCGTTTGCAGCGAAACAAGTTATGTGTCTTTATAACCTATACCTACCATAGAGAAAAGCAACCATACCGACCTTCGCTACCGTTGACACGCAGCAAACTTCATGTGTGTTTATTATACGAGAAGAACATATATTAATATTGTGATTGTAATTACCTATTATCATTACTTGTATAAAATGTGAACTTGGAATGATACTTTTTGTATAGTGTAGGTATCTATTATTGTATAAGTAATGGAGTAAATTGTGAAGTTATGTTACCTACTCGGTTGTTTGTTACATATTCCTACGTCGTACATGGAGTTGGATTGTTGTGCTTGTAAATGTTTCTGAGGGTAGGGTACGCATAACTTACGAAATATAACAAGTCATAATAACAGCATCAAAAAAATGTTAGGTAGGTAAGTATAACAATTATTCATACGATGACAACCTTAGAGTTCACGCACACATTTACGGGTGTACAAAAACTTCATTTGTGTAGTGTCTGTGTAATAGGTAGTTAGAACGCGGCTTTTGTATAGAGAATGAGTCGAGTGTCCAGGCTGTGATATTACTAAAGGGTCTTTCAAATAGGGCGGGTCAATGTTGACAGTTTGTGGCGGCCATGTTGTTTTGGCGACATCTGTCGAATGCGTTGTTATTTCTTCAGTTACTGATGCCAAATCACCATGGCAAGTTACACGATTGAGCAGCACGTCCAAATGATAAAACTTTAGTATCAAAATGAGTGTTCGTTGGTGCAAACGTTGGGCGCATTACGTTCATTTTACGGCAGACGCGGTGGCCGCGACAAAATCGACTCTCTAACGTTTGGTGACCAAATTCGAGACGACTGGTTCGGTAAATAACCAACCAACACCCTTACGTCGAAGGAACGCCAGATCGGCCGAGAACATCGCTGCTGTCCGTGAGAATGTGCAGGAGACCCCGAGGCAGTCGATTTCTCGCCGTGCACAAGAACTCGGCCTTTCGCAGACTTCAACTAGGCGGGACTAGGGCCTACACCCGTACAAAATCCAGCTGACCCAGAAGCTCAAAGTGAATGAATGACCATAGACTACGCCGTTTGTTCGCTGACTGGGCTACAGAACGTTTGGAAGAGGACCCCGATTTTGGCCGAAAAATCATCTTTAACGACGAGGCGCATTTTTGGACGAATGGTTTTGTTAATAAGCAAAATTACCCTATATGGGACGATTACAACCCACATGAGGTTCACCAGGTGGTAATGCATCCACAAAAAGTTACTGTTTGGTGCGGATTTTGGTCCAGCGGCGTCATTGGTCCGGAATTCTTCGAAAACGACGATGGCGAGGCCATTACTGTCAACAGCGAGCGCTACAGATCAATGATTAACAATTTATTTTGGTCTGAATTGAACGATATGGACGTGGATAACATGTGGTTCCAACAAGACGGTGCTACGTGCTGTGGCACGCTGTGTGCAGCGAGCGACGCAATGGACATTCAGCATGAACGGTTCGAGGGTACATAACGCAGGCCATCGCTCAGATTCAGCCGGATCTATGCAGTAGAGTAATTGAAAATTGGACCTCTCGGATCCATGCCACCATTCGACGCCGCGGTGGACATTTAAACGATGTCATATTTCATAAATAATAAATAAACACTAGGTATTTCAGGCACTTAGATTCAAGGTTTTTACTGAATTCCCATCTTGTCTGGAATATTTACTAAGAGAAACCAGAAATTGGTTTGCTCTCAGTCCACTGCGCATGAAAGTATATCAGAACTTATTTGAAACAATTACTGAGGGCAGAAAACCCTCTAAACTAACTCAACTATCCGCCACTAGATGGCTGGCGTTTTATGGAGCTGTTAATACAAATATTAATCAGTGGCTTGAGCTAAACACTCACTTTAACATGTAAAATCATCAGGCGAAAGAGCTTGCAAGCAAGAGAGCTTGCTAGCATGTATAGTGATGACACAAATTTATTATATTTGTTGTTTCTGTCACCCATACTTAAAGAAGTAACAGACGTGAATGTGATATTTCAAGCAAGTAATGCAAACATAACAAAGATTTACAGTGACCTCCGAGTTGTTCTTGTTTCCACTGCAAGACGAATTTTCAAACTAGTATTTCTGAGATGTCAAAATCTTTCTGACAATGCCTCAATTGCAATGCTTCATGAAGCAGATATAAGTAGTGTAAAATTGGTGAACCTGGATCAACTCCATTCACATAGAGTACGAAGTACTCTATGTGAATAGAGTTGATCCAGGTTCTCCAATTTTAACATGAGACATATTATCAATACACACAGAGTACTTTCCTCATACTCTATGTGAATACAGTACTTCGTACTCTATGTGAATAGAGTCACTCTAGGTTCACCAATTTTAACATGAGACCTGTTATCAATACATACAGAGTACTTTCCTCATACTCTATGTGAATACAGTACTTCATACTGTATGTGAATAGAGTCACTCTAGGTTCACCAATTTTAACATGAGACCTGTTATCAATACACACAGAGTACTTTCCTCATATTCTATGTGAATACAGTACTTCGTACTGTATGTGAATAGAGTCACTCTAGGTTCACGAATTATAACATGAAACTTTATGGAATCAGTTCAAAATTATTTATTAATGTAATGATAAACAATTTCCTTTACATTCTATTTGAAACGACTGTACAAACCTTCCTATTCTTATAACATGAACCTTATTAGGTATATATACACAAAGATATTCTCGTACTCTATGTGAATAGAGTCGTACCAGGGTCACAAATTATAACATGAAAGTTTTATGTACCTACTTAAAAATGTATAAATAATTTTTATAAAAGAAATAAGTAATAGACACATCGAATATTCTATTAAAATAGACACCCTTTTTTAATAGATTACTCTTTTCAAAAGCAAATCAACTCTATTCCAAGCGAGTATGATCGAGCAGTAAGGTATACATACCTGCCTACTACTTCTACCCTAGAGTCCTTCGCTTTTCTTAAATGGAAAATCTTTGAAATATATTAGTAAGGGCTACAGTCTAGGAAATGAGCAATCACTAAAAATAATGTAATGTACTCACATTAATATTATTCGGCCCATTTGCGATATCGATATCTGGATACCTTTGCAGCAGCACGACGTAAATTCGCATACTCCTTAACGCGGCTTGAAAGCCAGCACGGGCGGCTCATGTAATTGAAGGAAATCTTCAACGCGAGTATCCTACCGACTGCGGCAAATACGTATGAATCACAATCTGCGTAACTGACCGGCACTTGGCAATGTCCCGAAAATCATAGTATTTCACAATCACCGATCACCTGGTGGCAGAGTTCCCGGTAGCACTCTGAGTAGGTTGCGAAGCTGGGCGTTTCTCAGTAATACTACTGAGAAACGATATATGAACCGTTCATGAGAACCGGGAGATACGATTGCTTAACATAATATCACAATCATTTTATGATATTATAGAGAGTGCTTTAGAGCTACTTAATAAGGTTCATAATAGGTCAACAACCTTAAGTATTAGCTAACTGATTTATTAGGTATTACTAACGTCAACAATTTGTATAAAAAATAGTTGACGTTGTTTTTTTCTGAACACGTGGATTATTGCAGCATATGTAAATAGTACATATGATTTTGTGGTATTTAAAACGATGGGCAGCACATCCAGGAACAACACTTCTCTCGAGGAACCAACGGTGACATAACCTTCCGAACTCAATAAGAAATTATAAGCTGATAAAATGTAAGTACTCACATCTTTATCATATCATCCATTTCAACAGTGTCTCTATTCAAATCGCTCGACTATTTAATTAAACGATATATTCAAACTGTTTGTCTATATAAAATTATGCATCTATTCAACTTGTTTCTCTATTAAAATAACTTGTTAAACAATATTTTACTTGTCTATATAAATTGTTCATCTATTCCAATTGTTATCGATTCAAATTGTTCATATATTCCAATAGTTTACCTATTCAAATTATTCATCTATTCCAATTGTTGTCAATTTAAATTGTTCATATATTCCAATAGTTTGTCTATTCAAATTGTTCATATATTCCAATTGTTTCTCTATTTAAATCACTTGTTATTTAATTTATCAGTGTGTTTAAATTGTTCATCTATTCCAATTGTTGTCAATTTAAATTGTTCATATATTTCAATTATTTCTTTATTTAAATCACTTGGTATTTAATTAATCAGTATGTTTAAATTGGTTCTCTATTTAAATTGTTCATCTATTTCAATCATTTGTTTATTCAAAATTAATAATAATATTGAATTTGTTTATTCTAATAGTCTGTTATATTTAAATAGATTGTTCTTTAAAGCGTAGTAGTCAAGTAGGTATATTTAATTATGATGTTAGCAAATTAACGTAATGGTTTTCTATTCCAGGTCAAAACATATGCAAGAAAAGGCGGACCGTCTCTTCCCTTCAGAAGGAGACGAGTCTAGTGAAGAAATTGAAAATATCGAGAAGAAATCGTTCAAGAAGCGAGCCAAGCTTCCAACGTTGCCCGGTCATCCAGCGTCAAAGAAAGCTAAAACTATTAACATCAATCCCATCAGGCCTACGATGAAGTCCACAGCTAAAGACTTGTTTGGCTCAGACAGTGACGATGATGAAGCGATACCATCAACTTCGGGTAAAAAACCATATATATATTCTTACATAACTAGACGCCTGGCGAACGGACATGCTCGTCAGGAAAATCCAACAAAAAAGGGCTCTCATTATGTAGAAATAAAAGTTTACAAGTGTGATGAAATTGAAAATGTACTTCCGATTAACCGATGGCGCCAGGCTGTCATCACAGTCAAAAATAAGACTGATGATGATACAGAGGCCTGGCAGCACCTAGTGAAGTACATTTCAGCAACACGTTCTGAATTTAAAAATTGTCCTCAGACGTTTGTTAGCTCTTACTTTTAAATAAGGGTATTCCCTTACCTATCGTTTGCATCCCCGGTCATCCAGCATCGAAGAAAGCTAAAACTATTAACATCAATCCCATCAGTCCTACAATGAAGCCCACAGCTAAAGACTTGTTTGGCTCAGACAGTGACGATGAAGAAGTGATTCCATCAACTTCGGGTAAAAAACCATTTATATTCTTACATAACTAGACGCCTGGCGAACGGGCAAGCTCGTCAGGAAAATGCAACAAAAAGGGCTCTCGTAAATTACGTAGAAATAAAAGTTTACAAGTGTGATGAAATTTAAAATCTACTTCCATATAAAAATAATGTGGATTTCATTCTTTTCCAGTTGAATTACCTTGTCATCAAATCATGAGATCAGAAGAATTGACTAAATATTGTGACAAATGCAAAGTTTTACTTCCTGAACATAAGTATAGATATCATGTGAGAACAAATTTACATAAATCAAATTGTTTACTAGAATCTGAATTTGAAAACATCTATGTTATTGGCTGTGCATTCAAAAACCGAATCGTTACATATCGTTTGAATCCGCCCCCTGGAGTCAAGTATCTCACTCCAGAGGCATTCTTAAGTGATAATCAAAATGACGTTCTCAAATTGATCAATATGTCATTAGTGAAACACACTTGTCTTAAACTGAATTTTGAACTGTTTGCGTATTTTGTCTTACCGCACACGAGTGAACAACAGCTTAAATCATTTAATTCAAAATTTCAAACGATATGTAATAACACTGATATGAACTCCGTTCGATCGAATATTTTACATATTTTCAATCAAAAGCTATCCGAATTTAATCATTGTAAATCGGGCTGGTCTTTTCAATCCATGAGTCATTTAGAAATCAACATAAATAAATATAATCCTATGCGCGGTGGTACCTATATTCCACTGCCTCCGAGAATAGTCAATACTAAAAGTTGTTTGAATATTAAGAACGATGACAGCAAATGTTTTTTATGGTGTATTATGGCGTCATTATTCCCGTCACAAAACAATGTATGCCGAACAAGTTCCTATCCACATTATGCCAACGTTCTGAATACAAAGAATATGACATTTCCACCGTCTCTTTGCGATATAAAAACATTTGAAAAGAATAATTCAAACATTAGTATAAATATATATGGATTAGATAAAAAATATCATGTCACAGGACCTCTATACTTAACGAATGCAAAACAACAAAATCATGTGAATTTAATATATGTTGAGAAAAATAGTATTGGTCATTATTGTTTAATTAAAGATCTCAAACGCTTAGTCCGACACCAATTTACTCAACATAAAGGTAAACTCTATTTTTGTGATTCTTGTTTACAATTTTTTACAACTGAGATAAAAAATAAATCACACTATTGTTCGAAAGTTTTACTATCATTACCTGAAAAAGGTAGTAAAATACATTTCAAGCACTACGAACGACAGCATAAAATTAATTTTGTTATATATGCTGATTTCGAAAGCTTACTTACAAATTGTTCTAAAGATTTTTCAGAGAATACACGGATTTACAAATTGCATGAGCCTTCATGTTTTGCATATTACATTTGCTGTGCCCATGATTCAAGTTTAAATCAATATGTTTCATACAGAGGGCCTGATTGTGTTAAAGTTTTTGTAGATTGCTTAATAGAAGATGTAAAAGATATTAGTCGTGTACTCAACAATAAAAAACCGTTAACACCTCTTACTAAACAGCAAGAAAATGAACATCAAAATGCTACCAGATGTTATATCTGTAAACATTTTTTGTTCGGTGATAAAGTTGCTGACCATGATCACATTACATCTGAGTATAGGGGTGCAGCGCACTCCCACTGCAATTTGCTGTATCAATCATGTCCTTTCGTACCAATAATTTTTCATAACTTTTGTAACTACGATTGTCATTTATTTATTCAAGAGTTAGCAAAACATGAGGGTGACATAAGAATCATACCTAAAACTAAAGAAAAATACTTATCAGTCACAAAAATCATTAAAGTCCCGAAACCTCATCGCGCTATTCAAATAAAATTCATTGATTCATTTCAATTTCTTAGCTCTAGTTTGGATCAGTTAAGCAAAAGTTTAGATGAAAAAGAATTTGTTTATCTGTCTCAAGAATTTAATGACAAAGAACAATTTAAATTATTAAGAAATAAAGGACCTTATCCGTATGATTATATGGATTCTTGGTCAAAGTATGATGAGACCGTGCTCCCCATAAAATCTGAATTTTATAACAGTCTTAAATTCGAACACGTCTCTGACGATGAATACGCCCGAGCACACAAAATATGGCAAGTTTTCAACATTCAATCGCTTGGTGATTACACGGATTTGTATTTGAAATGTGATGTATTACTGCTATGCGACATATTTGAAAATTTTAGAAATAGTAGTCTGAAATATTATAATCTTGATCCCGCTTATTATGTTTCCTCACCAGGCTTAAGGGTGAACTGGCCGGGCCGTTCTCCATACAAACGCCGTAGGGTGATCACTCCCTAATTTGAGGATTTAGGTCCAAAACAAAGCATAATACCGATTGATCTCGCCATTACCTAGGCTTGTATGATGCCAAAATTTTAATAAGATAATTAACTTGAGAATTATGATTCTCAAAATATTTTCATATAACATTTTCGAGGCTCATAGCTTTCAACTTAATGATCTTTTTAAAATTTCGGCATCATACAAGCCTAGATAATGACGAGATCAATCGGTATTATGCTTAATTCTGGACCTAAAGTCTCAAATTAGGGAGTGATCATCCTACAGCGTTTGTATGGAGAAGCGACCGGCCAGTTCAACCTTAAGCTGGGATGCTATGCTCTTATGCACTGGAGTTCAATTAGATATTATTGACGACTTAGATATGTAGCAAATGCTTGAAAAAGGAATACGTGGAGGCTTAGCTCAATGTTCTCTTCGTCATGCGAAAGCAAATAACAAGTACCTTCCAGAGTACGACGATTCAAAACCAGACTCTTATCTCATTTATCTGGATTGTAATAATCTCTATGGTTATGCAATGCTGCAAAAATTACCAATGTCTGATTTCCGTTTCCTAACAACCGACGAACTGACTAATTTTGATATACTAAATATGCCTGATGATGGTCACTATGGTTACATCTTAGAAGTCGATTTGTTTTATCCAGATACCTTACACGATGCTCATAATGAGTTGCCTTTTGCAGTAGAAAAATGTATTCCTCCGGGTGGAAAAACACAAAAACTAATAGCAAATGTTTATGATAAATACTTCTATGTGATTCATTTTGTTCATCTCAAAGAATGTATAAAGCAGGGTTTATTGTTGAAAAAAATTCATCGTATTCTTTGTTTTAGACAAGAAAGGTATTTAAAGAAGTATATTGGTTTGAATACTAAACTGAGACAAGCCTCTACTTCTAGCTTCCAAAAGGACTTTTTAAAACTTTTAAATAACGCTATTTTTGGTAAAACCATAGAAAACAAAAGGAAACAGGTTGATGTCAAACTTGTTACCAAATGGATTGATGCTAAAAATACAACCAATAAAATTAATGGCGCTGAAAAAATTATAAATAGACCAAATTTAAAAAGTATATCTATATTTTCTGATAGTTTTGTAGCCATTCAGTTAAGTCCTGAGAAGATCGTATTAGACAAACCAATATACGTCGGGTTTACAGTTTTAGAGTTGGCTAAAAATCATTTGTACAAATTTCATTACGATCACATAAAAAATAAATATGGAGATAAAGCAACACTGTGTTATACAGATACTGACAGTTTGTTGTATCTGATTGAAACTGAAAACTTTTATGATGATATGAAAGGCGATGATTTTAATTTTGATACCAGCAATTATAGTGAAACTAATCCTTACGAAATTCCTTTAGCTAACGCTAAAATTCCTGGTCTCTTTAAAGATGAGCTTGGAGGCGATGTTATATCCGAATTCGTTGGACTTCGAGCAAAACTTTATTGTATTCGAAGCTTGAAAGTACAAATAACTAAAGCAAAAGGTGTCTCAAAATGTATTTCAAAACAACTAAAGTTATCAGATTATATCGATTCGCTTAAGCTCGATAAAAGTTTAAAATGTAAAATGAATTTGATTAAATCTATAAAACATACATTATATTCTCAAGAAGTCAATAAATTGGTATTAAACAGAAAGGATGACAAGAGACAAATTCTAAAAAAAACAAATTAAATCAATACATTGCCATGGGGTCATTACAGAACAATGTTTTAATGAAAATGTTTTTTTATGTCTATAATTTTAGTTTTAAGTTTTCTAATTAACACTATTACATGTGTTTAATACATGTACACAGATGTATAATAATCGATTACTTCACTGTATCTATATAAGACAGGTATATTTTTAAGCTTTAGATTACGAACCATGCATTTTGTATCTATGTATTGAATAAATTATAATAACTAATAACCTAACCAGTGTTTTTATTTATTTAGTCTAAGCATCCCTTTCCTGTAAGTTATGAAGTTACGGCTGATAAATACGAGTAAATAGATTAAATATTTTGCAATAATTTTCTCGTAATTATTAATCAATCTATATGAATAGATTCTTATTAAAAAGTTGATTAAAACAAACTTTAAGGTATAACACATTTATTTAAAATTTTAAACTTAAATACAGTATATATTGTTACTATTCTAATAATTCACTAAACCTAACTTTTTTAATATCTTACTTATTATTTTTTCAGTATCATCCATAACATCATCATAACTATCTTTAACTAGGTACTGAACTTTCACTTTTTTATCGTCCATGCTCGTTTCACTTAAATCTTGAATACTTATTTTGATTAAATGATGGGCTTTTCCCGTTTCTTTGCGAATGACATATGAAGATGTAGGTGTAGAAGCTATTGATTTGGAGATGGTCCTTTTCAACGATAATGATGATTTCCTTTTTGTGTTTTTAGTTGATTTATCAAGCGTCTTATCAATTTTTTCATTGTTTGTAGATTCAGTTTCTTGTAACTCTTTGTCTCGTTGTACATCGTTTTGAATAATATTCTGGTACTCTGCTTTGTAAAAAGCATCCATGTTTTGAGCGTAATAAAACGGATTCGTTATCGGATTCGAGTCATCTTCAAATGTAAGACTGCTGATTTTCTGTAATAAGTTAAGAAAAAGTTAAGAACTTATTCAACATCGTGTAATAATAATAATAATAATGTAAATCGCATACTTTATATTTAAATGTGTAAGTACTTACCGAGTTAATATCACCAAGTCGACGTCTGCACCGTAGAAAATTTAGAAGACGTATATCTTATTAATATAATTAGTCAATTTATTGGTTTTAAAAATTGCTTACGTTAGAAACACCTGGTGAAAAAAAGAGCTTACACAGGTCATAAACGTGTTCTGACATGTATACCGTATGATAATATACAAATAATTAACAATAAGTTATTGCAACATAGTTGCTATAGTAGGTGTATTGTGTAACATTGCAGTGTTATTTAAAGTACTTATGAAATATGCAAGTATTAACTTAGTCTGAGAAAAATCTATATGACGTTAATACTTCTATGTTTTCCAGTTCAGCCTTATATCAACATTTTTTTGAAAGTTGAAGCCTGTAATCATATATAAAGCGGTAATCGAGAAGTAATAATGATCATTTGACAATAATGAAGCTTAAAAAGCACACGCTAAGCTTAGACATTAGTCCAATTGATATTGAAGCGAAATCACACTTCATAAAACATAGTGCATTATTACCTAATAGCATTCGTTGTTTGATTTGTGGACCATCTAATTGTGGTAAAACGAATGTAATGATTACTCTATTGTTACATAAAAATGGTCTTAAATTTAGGAATTTGTATCTATACACCAAAACCCCATTTCAAAGTAAATATTGTTTTCTTAAAGAAGTGCTATTCAATATACCTGAAATCAAATACCATGTATTGAGTGACGATAATAAAGTTATACATCCAAATGACGCATTACCAAACACAGTTATAATCTTTGATGATGTGGTTTGCGAAAATCAGATTAACATTCGTAACTATTTTGCCATGGGCAGACACAGTCAAATTGATTGCTTTTATCTCTCACAAACATATTCAAAGGTGCCAAAACAGTTGATTCGTGATAACGCAAATTTATTATTGCTCTTCAAACAAGATGAAATCAACCTGAAGCATGTTTACAATGAGCATGTAAATTCAGATATGTCATGGAATAAGTTTAAAGATATTTGCTATAATGTTTGGCAGAAAAGGCACAATTTTTTAACTATAGATAAAGACTCTGAATTGAATAAAGGTAGATATAGAAAGAATTTAGACACATTTATATACTTATCCTAAATACAATTTTATCATTTGCTTTAGAGAATTGAGAGCGTATAGACGAAAATGAGTCTTAATATTAAAGAACAGATAATTACATCATCAGATGTCATAAAAAACAAACTTAGACAGTTAAGAGATATAGAAGATCAAAACAACTATGAACTCAATAAAATATTCAAACCTGTAACTGAACCTTTAACACAGATGTTGGAATCGAATCAAAATAAGGTGAAATGTGACTTTAACGTGAACGCTATAAAAGTGCCACTTAAATTAGATGACTCCTTAACCTCCACACCATCAGATGCTGATTCAGAAATTTCTGAATATCATACTGATACGGATTGCAAAGACCAATCTATAACAAAAAAATATTTGAATAGCTTTTATGATATAAATATCCCATTTGGAGTTCGGAAAGTAGGTGATCAGTTAATGATGGGTAATTTTGTGGTTAATATACTTTCTTCACTTGATGGTGAACAGGAATTATGTCGAATGAAGATTGCTAATGATGAATACCAATTGACTCCAGGACTAAAAGAAGTATTATTACATAGAAAACCGAAACTAGAATTAGTTACTGAAAGTGATAAAAATGTGTATAAAAAGATTTTGTTAACAACAAACGCTCATAAGCGGGATTATGATGATAATGGTCAGTTAAAGGGAGATAAAGGTGAAAAATACCGACAAATTATTAAACCTATGTTTGTTGCATCAGCATTTGACAATAATAAAAAACTTGGTGGTAACTTGAACGTTTTAAAAAGATATAAAAAAAATACC
This sequence comes from Plagodis pulveraria, assembly GCA_963890685.1. Classification (NCBI taxonomy): domain Eukaryota; kingdom Metazoa; phylum Arthropoda; class Insecta; order Lepidoptera; family Geometridae; genus Plagodis; species Plagodis pulveraria. The sequence goes on from OY982967.1 coordinate 25,357,081, forward strand.
GACTTTATCTATTGGGATGATCCTAATGAGCTAGTCGAAAGACTAAAACTTATTATTGCTTCTAAACAAGACGGAAACACTAATTAAGACAATGAAATTATTTCAATCATAGAATAACTAAAAGAGGCAGGTATAATAAAATCATAAATGACATAATCATTATGAAGATTTGTTAGTCGTTAAAAAGCTGTTAAAGAATAAAGAACCAGAAAATGAGTAAAGAAGATGTGGTGAATGAAATACACAAAAATGCAAGAAAAAATTTCCCCCGCAGATGCGTTTTACTCAAAGACATAGATGATCTTTGGCAAGCTGATCTGATTGATATGCAAAAAATATCACATATTAATTCAAATCAAACATTTATACTAATCGTGATTGATTGTTTTTCGAAATATGTTTGGGTCAGACCGCTTAACAATAAAACTAAAGATTCTGTAACAAAAGCATTTCAATCAATTTTGTTCAATGGAAGAGTCCCCAAAAACTTGCAAACAGATTGGGGTAAGAAATTCTACAATAAAAGTTTTAAAAAAGTGATGCAAGATCATTCAATAAACCATTACTCGACATACTCTACAAAAAAAGCTTCAATAGTCGAACGAGTAATACGTACTATAAAGGGTAAACTTTAAAAAACGTTTAGTTTGAAAGGTAACTTCAAATGGGTAGATGGAACCATAGAAAAAGTTGTCTATAATTACAATCATACTAAACATAGAACTATTCAAATGTGTCCAGCTAAAGTGAATAAACATACAAAAAATATTGTCATACAAAGATACAATAATCTTTACATACCAAAAGTTAAAAGAAACTCTTTTGCTGTGGGTGATATAGTACGATTAAGTAAGCATAAAGCTTGTTTTGACAAAGGATACACTCCAAATTGGTCAACTGAGTTATTTCAAGTAATCGTTGTTCAGAATACTGAACAACGATTACTTGAAATCCAGTAACTTATTTGCTAGAAGACTCAAGAAAAAATAGAATTCTAGGATCATTTTATGCTCAAGAGCTTCAGAAAACTAAAAATCCTGACGAGTATTTAGTTGAAAAAGTTCTTAAAAGAAAAGGGAATAAAGTTTTTGTTAAGTGGCTAGGATTGTCATCGCAGGAAAATAGTTGGATAAGCAACACTAATATATTATAAATTGCGAGCATATTTTTGTCATTCTTCTCTTGTATATGGAGGGGAAAGGTGTTGTGAATAGTATTATCAATCACCTACCGTTTGAGTTACATATCCCCGGCTATAACTACTGCGGGCCAGGAACAAGATTACGCGAGAGACTTATTAGAGGTGACAAGGGTGTAAATGAACTTAATGAGTATTGTAAACAACACGATATTGCATATATGAAAACAGAAAACTTACAATCCAGGCGTACAGCAGATAAGATCTTGATGAAAATGGCAAAGAAAAGAGCGTCATCATCCCAAGCGAGTACAAGTGAAAAGCTTGCGGCAAATATTGTTAACAAAGCAATGTTGATGAAACTTTCAAATGGAGCGGGTCTTAAAAACAGTTTTAAAAATGTAGTTTCTTATGCGAGAAAACATATTCGTAAAGCAAAACCGAAATGTAAAAAATTGGCTATTGATTTAGCTTTTGCTGCTATTAAAGATATAGCATCTGATTTAACGGTTAAAATTCCACGTGTGATACCGTTACCAAAAACAGGAGGGTTCTTGCCATTAATACCGATTATTACGGGGTTGTCTGCTGCTGGTGCTCTTGTTAATAAAACATCTGTTATAGCACGAATGTTAAAAACGTTTCAGAATGCGCAAAAAACGTGGAATGAGATGAAAACACTCAACCAGAATTTTAAGTCAGTGTGTCTAGGGAGAGGACTACAGCTCAAACAGTATAAGGGTGGTCTAGGCATTTTCACTTCGACAAAAAACTGAACAAGTGGCTACCTAAACGTCCTCTTACCAACATTGATATAATGAAATATTCAGTGAATATCCCATATTTTCGAGGAGTGTTTATGAGAGATCAATTACCTAAACACCCTCGCAAAATCGAATGTGGTATAATTAATTTGGATAGCTCTGAAAATCAAGGTACGCATTGGGTAGCTTATGTTAAGAAAAATGACTATATTGAATACTTTGATAGTTATGGTGATCTAAAACCACCAAAAGAATTTATTAAATATGTAGGGGACAGCATTCAGTATAACTATAACAATTATCAGGGTTGTCATCTGTACAACTGTGGTCATTTATGTCTTAAATTTCTTGAAAATTGTATGCTTTAGATCTAATTTAAAATAAATTGTACGCTTGTACCGTAATGGATATCAGTATTAGTTTATACTTCGAGTATATAAGCGGTATTTTTGTTTATCTCGAAGTAGTTCTTTAAAAAAAATGATTGATTTCAATATTAAAAAAAGTAAGAAAAGTTGTGGTAAGCTGACGAAAACAAATAGTTCAAATCATAACTTCATTAAACACACACGTGCTGTATCAGCTCTCAGTGAGATAAATAAAGAGTTTTTAAGAAATTTGGGATTTAAACTATGAGTATCTTGCAAATTAATGTCGCACCACATTTTGACAACTCTATTGAGGGTTATGAGGTGCATTCCTATACTCCATACACCAATAGCTTCAAAGAAAACGATGAAATACGAATACCGATTAATCAACAAGACATTTATCTACTACCCGCGGCCAGTTCCATTTACATTGAAGGATGTATAGAAGTATTTACAAAGGATTCTACAGGAAAAAATGTAAAGAAAGAGTGTCGTTTCAACAATAACCCTATACCGTTTCTTTTTCATGACATAAGATATGAGATAAACGGAATTGAAATTGATCGTATAAGAAATGTCGGGATTACTTCTACAATCAAATCTTACGCTTCAATGAATGCGGGAGAAAGTAAAAGAGCTGCTCTGTGGGGATTTAACTTAAATGGAACAAAATCAAAAAATGGTATTTTTAATGTAATATTGCCACTTAGTAAATTATTGGGATTTGCTGAAGACTACAACAAAATCGTATTAAACTGCAAGCATGAACTAATTTTAACGAGATGTAAATCTAATATTGATGCTCTTCTACATGATAAGGATGATCATGTGTCGGTTAATATTGAGAGAATTCAATGGCGTGTACCTCACATTAAAGTGTCCGATCGAGAAAGGTTACTACTTCTAAAACAACTAGAAAAAGATAAAGCAACACAAATAGCATTTCGAAACTGGGACACATATGAATATCCACTTTTACCTAAGACTAAAAAACATTCATGGTCGATCAAGACAGCCTCCCAACTTGAGAAACCTAGATATGTAATATTTTGTCTTCAAACAGCAAAGAAAAATTTAAAGGATACAAATTTGTCACTGTTTGATCATTGTAATTTAACTAACGTAACATTATTTTTGAATTCACAAACATACCCATATGATGCACTTAAACTCAATTTTGATGATGATAAGTATCATATATTATATGAAATGTACATCAGATTTCGTCAGTCGTACTACAACGCCCCAGTTGACCCGTTGCTTGATATTACAGACTTTAAAGAGAAGGCACCTTTATGTATTATCGATTGTTCAAGACAAAATGAAACATTAAAAACTGAGCCAGTCGATGTCAGACTAGAAATAGAAAGTGATAAAGATTTTCCTGACCAAACGAGAGCCTATTGTCTCATTATCAACGATCGCATTATAGAATATAAGCCTCTCAGCAGTACAGTTCGCAAGATATCATGAAGTTAATAGTGGATGTTCAAGGTTTTAAAACTGAATCAAATCAGTTTATACCTAAAGAAATAGCCTTGATAGAAGATAACAGAATAAAGACTTTTTTAATACGACAACCATATCCGTTTTACGATTTAACTAAGAAAGAAATGAAGCAAGTTGACTGGATTGAGAGAAATAGAAATATTTATTGGAAGGAAGGTTACATTTCTTATGCAAATTATAAGAATCTGATTTCACCTCTACTTAAGAATAAGCGTATTTATGTAAAAGGCGAAGAAAAAACAAAATGGGTTAAAGAAATGTTTATTAATAATAACGTGGTAAACTTGGAAAACTTTAAGTGTCCTAATTTCTGTAATTTGTATGATCTTTACAGCGAATGTAATGATGTCTACACATGTATATATCATAAGAATATTTGTGCTTTAAAAAATGTAATTTGTTTGAATAAGTGGTGTACTGATAATAAAATTCCATGTTAAATGAATAGTATACGTTTTATTTATATATATTACCTTCCATAGATCAAGTACTTAAGATAGCTTTATTATTTAACATTATGACCTAATAGAAAAAAAAAACCTACAACTGCTCATTTCCCAGGCCTTATCTACCTACTCAAAACCATCTCCTTCTATTCATTTCATAACTGGGGAAATGTAGGGAGGTAGATTAGTCCATGTCTCATCCATAGTCCGAACTGAATGTAGGTATTAGACGGTTTGAATAGATTAAGCTGAATTGATTGAAACATTTTAATATACAGGCTAGAATCGTGAATACAAGAACTTTGTTTCATTCATTTGAACAGATAAGTCAATGATTTGATGTTGATCCGATCAACTAAACTGAATGTATTGAATTAAACGGTTTGAATAGATCAAAACTGAACTGTTATGAACGGTGAACCTGAAGCGACTCTATTCACATAGAGTACGAGGAAGTTATTCTGTGTGTATAGATAATAAGTTTCATGTTATAAGAATAAGAAGGTTTGTACAGTCGTTTCAAATAGAATGTAAAGGAAATTGTTTATCATTACTCTTCTCTTCTCAGTCGGGCACTCTTGACAGAGTGGTCGTGGTTGATAAGATGGTGGTACATGGTGGGTCTTCTGTTTATCATTACATTAATAAATAATTTTGAACTGATTCCATAAAGTTTCATGTTATAATTCGTGAACCTAGAGTGACTCTATTCACATACAGTACGAAGTAGTGTATTCACATAGAGTATGAGGAAAGTACTCTGTGTGTATTGATAACAGGTCTCATGTTAAAATTGGTGAACCTAGAGTGACTCTATTCACATACAGTATGAAGTACTGTATTCACATAGAGTATGAGGAAAGTACTCTGTATGTATTGATAACAGGTCTCATGTTAATATTGGTGAACCTAGAGTGACTCTATTCACATAGAGTACGAAGTACTGTATTCACATAGAGTATGAGGAAAGTACTCTGTGTGTATTGATAATATGTCTCATGTTAAAATTGGAGAACCTGGATCAACTCTATTCACATAGAGTACGAAGTACTCTATGTGAATGGAGTTGATCCAGGTTCACCAATTTTACACTACTGATATAGCAGCTGTTAAGCGAGCGCTAGACAAAGCCGAAGCATTATTTGAAAATTCTTTGCTTCCACAGGACTCCATTGATTTAGGTGAAAAGTTTAATGATTTACTTGTGAAAGAAACTATTTCTGTCGAAAAAGCGAAAGTAGTCAAAAAGCGATGCACTGCTTTCCTCGTGCGCTTAGTTAAGGAATTAGTTGACAGACTACCACATGTATCAGTGGTGGAATTTTTTTTATTATTATCACCAAGCCGCGTGTGCCTCTCAATCAGCAGACCAAACACTGAAGATTTTCCCTGGCAGTTAGGTGATCCTAATATTAACCGGGAAGTTATTATGAACCAATTGCGCGTATTAAGTACGATGCGCATGGAGGAAATAATCGGCACTGCTTCTCCCAACGATATTGTTCATTTTTGGGTACGTGTTGAACATGCAGTATGCTGGAGGGAATTCCATGTTTAAAGATTTAGCGGAATTTTCTTTACGTTGTCTTTCATTACCCTTGAGTAATGCCGTCGTTGAAACAATTTTTAGCGTGATGGGTACGGTGATGATAAAACTTAGGAACAGAATGCAATTACCCATGCTGATTGCTATCCTTAGAATTCGTACTCATATGAATGTAAGAGGTATTTGCTGTAACAACTTCCAACCAAGCAATTACATGGTCAGTTTACATGCTGACAGAAAAATTTACGTTGCCAGGAGTCTCAGCCAAGCTTGCGCCAGTACAAGCACAGCTGTTACTAAAACAGCAACCACTGGTGACGTTGACGGTGAAGGTCTTATTGGTGCCATGTTATTGCTGGTAGACGAAGCAGAATAAACAAGTTTTTCGTAATTTTATGTTATGTAACCATTATTTTACACTACGCGTAAACTTTTAGTGTTTTTTTTAAGTTTCTATAAGTAAAAATATAGATTTAAACTGCGTTTTTATCTTATTTAATGCGATTATTTTTTCTGGGTTACTTTAGGCTACATGAGCGGTAGCGGAAAAAGGGCTACAATAGGCTACTTTTTCTCTAAAAAATGGCGACATCAGGCCCTGCCCTGTTGACAACACTGGCATTAGGATCCCTTGACGTTAATTGAACTGGCATCTATTGGGGAGAAGGTTTTGTCCGCCGACATAAAATACTGCATTCTTATACTAAACCCTGTCACTTGCTAGGAATGGTCTAAATATAGACAAACCTTGTCTGTAAACTATTCAAATGTAACACACACATGAGTATGATTATGATGTAAGGTCAATCTAATCAATTTAACTAAGATACTTTTGACCATCCTTAAATAAAGCAAGCTAGGAGGAATATAAGTGATTATTTTATGGTCATTCAGCCTTAATCTACAGACATAAACTTTGTGTAAGACATGAGTGATGTTGAACTATTACAGTAAAGCTCTCCTATTATATTGTATCTTTGAATAAACCAATTACCTTCTCAATGTAATATAAAACCTTATTAATTAGAAGATCACAATAGGCTGTCCCACCACACCACCGAAAAGATATAAGAAATAAGAAGTAATGTATAAACATTATCAAGCAGTTTTTTGATTAACCCCATATAACCTCAACGATTAAGGAATGATTTATAAAAATAAATTATTTATTTCCCAATTTTAATTATATATTGTATACAGGGTGTGGCGTAAAGAGTGGATAATCCTTTACCTACGGTTGGGGGACATCACGACTGTTTGAAAAATGTCAATTTACATTCAGTATAAGTGTCACGGTTTTCGACTTATTGAACATTTTTGAAAATTTGAAAAAAGTTGGACTTTAGCTCACTCTTTTGAGTGCCAAATTTGCAATTCAAGGATTTTTTTCAATCTGTTTTCTGAATAACATTCCTAGATAGTAGTGCTATCAAATGTAAAGTACCAATTTTGTACGATTGCCATAGTTTTTTTTATTTTTTATTTCAAACGCAAAATTTGTGCTTCGTGTTTTTCTTTTCTCCAACTTTGATATCTCGTGGTCTAAAAAAAATGTACGGTGACATGAGTTCCTAATAAACTAATAAATAGCCTATTTCATTAGGATTCCAAAATGGTACAACACACGGTATTTCTAGCTCTGAATTCAAAAATATTGCTCTTAAGACGAGTCAGAGTAAACTTTCTTAAAAGGTTGTTTTTCGCAAAACTAGCCCCTTTGTCAAGTCGAATAATAATTCTTGGAATCATAACGCAGCTGCGTCTGCGACTTAAGTCAATTTGTTGTCTTTTTCTCTCATGTAATGAGTAAAAAAGACAGCTAGTGACTCTATTGTTCGCCCTAGTGGTGGGCCCTACCTGTTTTGGGGATCGTTGGCTTGTCCTACCCCGAGTCACGCCAGTGTGCTATCATACTACTTTCGCGCGACTACGTATTTGATCTGCTTTGGATTTGATTAATGATTTGTGCTGTGACCCCGGACTTGATTTTGCTTTGTGATTTGGACAATCATTTCATCGATTTTCTGCTGTGATCTTGGACTTGATTTGCCTAGTGATTTGGATTTGGTGATTTGGTATTGCGTATTGACTGCAATGTCTCGCAATACACCGTATACTCCGATGGAGTATGCTAAAATGCATTTTATTTACGGCGAATGTAGCAGTAATGCCAGTCAAGCTGCAGCGCTGTATCGGGAAAGGTTTCCTCACGCACGCCATCCCGATTACAGAGTTTTTATCAGAGTGCATAATGCGTACATGGAAGGTCGATTTCCGGGAAGCGGCATCGGCGGTGTTAGCTCCGGGAGGCCAAGTGTTCATGATGAAGAAAGTCTGCTCCAAGAGATCGAAGCCGACCCGACCACGTCAGTGCGAGCGATTTCCAGACAAACAGGAATATCAACGAGGACGGTGCACAGAGTTTTGAAACGACATCAATTACACCCTTACCACTATCAACGCGTCCAGTGCCTGCTGCCACGAGACTATCCTCTTCGAGTTGTATTCTGCCAAGCAATGCTACGAAAAATGTCTAACGATCCCGATTTTTTTGATACAATTCTCTGGAGCGACGAATCCACGTGTAAAAAAGACGGCTATTTTAATATGCACAATTTACACAGCTGGCAGCTCACCAACCCTCATTCGGTGAGAGAAGATAGGTCCCAGTACCAGTTTAAAATAAACCTTTGGACTGGGATCTGCAATGGCCAAGTCTTCGGTCCAATTGAGCTGCCAGCGACACTGACTGGCGAGGGATATTTAAATTTCTTACAAAATGATCTCCCGACACTACTAGAAGACATGCCACTCCAAGACAGAATGAGAATGTGGCTGCAGCATGATGGTTGTCCCGCGCATTACGCCCGAATCGTGCGCGAACATCTCGACGCCACATTTCCCAGAAGATAGATCGGGCGCTTGGGAACAATACAGTGGCCACCTCGGTCACCAGATCTAAACCCGCTGGATTTTTTTACTGGGGGTGCCTTAAAGAGATGGTGTACAAAGAGCCCATCTCCACCATCGAACAACTTCGGGAGCGAATTAAGAGGGCGGCGGAGAGCATAAACCAAGCACGATATGCTCGAAAAGTGAAGCAATCCTTTACGAGAAGGTGCAGGGCATGCATTCGAGCTCGCGGTGGGCATTTCGAACAATTACTGTAAATGTGCGTATTTAATATATGTAATTTTAATAACTATTTTGTTTTATTTTCATGTTTTAAAACCATGTTTAGTTGTAAATTGGTATTGTTTATTAAAAATAAATTAATTTTAAATTAACTTGTAAATAAAAAAAAAAAGGTTCTGACTCGTCTTAAGAGCAATATTTTTGAATTCAGAGCTAGAAATACCGTGTGTTGTACCATTTTGGAATCCTAATGAAATAGGCTATTTATTAGTTTATTAGGCACTCATGTCACCGTACATTTTTTTTACACCACGAGATATCAAAGTTGGAGAAAAGAAAAACACGAAGCACAAATTTTGCGTTTTAAATAAAAAATTAAAAAATCTATGGCAATCGTACAAAATTGGTACTTTACATTTGATAGCACTACTATCTAGGAATGTTATTCAGAAAACAGATTGAAAAAAATCCTTGAATTGCAAATTTGGCACTCAAAAGAGTGAGCTAAAGTCCAACTTTTTTCAAATTTTCAAAAATGTTCAATAAGTCGAAAACCGTGACACTTTTACTGAATGTAAATTGTCATTTTTCAAACAGTCGTGATGTCCCCCAACCGTAGGTAAAGGATTATCCACTCTTTACGCCACGCCCATGTACGTACTAATTAATAATAAGGTGACAAGCAAGCTAAAAAAAAATATTCTGATGCCATATTTTTTTTAGGTGAACCACGTCGAAAGATTGTGCGCCAATACTGGGAGAGCGACCACTTCGAGGATATAAATCGACTAGAATAAATTATATCTCTTGTAGGAGAAGCAAGTGTTGATTCCGACAGTTATATGAGTGAGAGCGAAAGCGAAATGTCGGGCATCGAACCAATAAACAGTAGTGATTCTTATTAATTATAGCTATCCCATTTTTTTTTGTGTATATTTTAATGTACCTATCTAACAAACATTTGTTTACTTTTTTAAAGCCATAGCGTTTTTTTGCAGACTGTACTTAAGCGTCAGCATGGCGTAATCGACGTTGAGTTGTATACTATATAAATATCACGCACGAAACTGTGAATTTCTTTCTTTTACCTAATTCAAGAAATTTACTTCTTTTGTTTTCACCGTCTACAAAAAGATGGTCGATAGTTTGCAAACCTTTCCAGATTCTAGCACAATATATGTACTTGTAGTTAAACCAGTACGGTATCATCTCGAAAAAATATTTTATACTTTGCTGCAAAATCTGAAAAGTTAACGGAGTGGGTTTGTACTACATCTCACAACGCTTATTCACTTGCTTTCAACATTCAAAATTGTAGATTTATTTGCTCAGTCGTAATTTGTTTTGATATTTAAAATTAATGCTCTGAACAAAATAATGCAGTGCCCCACGATTAATAATCAAATCTGTATAGATTTATTAAATAAGTTAATTGATAAATATCGCACGGATGAACACTTTGAAATGGTGTTAGAAGAAGCTACCAATGTGGCTCACGAAGTCAACGTAGAAGCAGATTTCCCACCAACAAATACAATTCGTCAAAGAAGAAAACTAACATAATTTCAATATGAACAGGGTAATGAAGTTTTACTAGACCCCAAAATCAAACACAAAGTAGAGTTTTATTTTAGAATTCTAGATCAGACATTAACTTCTTTAAATAATAGATTCGAGGACTTAAAAACATTTACCGACGTATATTAGGATAGCTGTTTTTCGTGTCTTTTCAGGGACAAATTGCTATAATGCCGAAATAAAACCCATGTTTACTTTTCGTTATTTTTGTTTCGTTTTGACTTACGTCAACTGTTTATATAGTTAATTAGAAAAAAAAAAACAAATTCTTTTTTGAATGCCCTTATATTTGTGGGAAATATTTGCTTGTTCCCGTAAAAATATCACTCGAAGACTCGAACAGCTTTAATAAGCGACATGATACGACTTACGGCCGGCTATTTGATGATATATCTAAAGTGCAACAAGGTTTTTAATGAACGTGAAGGAGGGCGCTGCTGCAGGCTTTCTTATCATACAGTTTTATATAAAAATACGAGATTACTAGTAATTGCAAAGAGTCTTTTATTCTCGATTGGAGTATTGGCCTTATTAATATGAATGTTTTAGAAAAGGATATTTGAAATGGGAATTTGAGTACAAATATTTCATAATTTCCGACATAGGTGGACTAACGACATCGTGAAAGTCGCGGGTAGCCAATGGTTACAAGCGGCTAATAGCCGTTCTTTGCAGCGCTCTATGGGGGAGGCCTTTGTTCAACAGAGGACGTCTTCCGGCTGATGATGATGATGATGATATATGACTCTGTTAATTTTTGAGTCCTATTTTTTCGTACCGTCTGACATGCACATATTGTTTTCATACATATGAGCACCGCCTTTCCTACTAGTTTTATGTATATGTTTTGTTGAAACCTAAGACTGTTATCAGAGGCTTATATTTTAATACTTTTTTAATTATTTAGTATATATTAATAATAAATATTATCTTTAAAATAGTTATGATTTTGGTATATACATGTACTAAAATGAAGGTTACACGACAAACTAAGCAGCCAGTCTTCTGTTGAATGTTCGATGAGACCGCCAACGTTTTATCAAATGATGAAAAAAGCCATTTAAAGCAATGGATTATTTTTATGGCACAAAGTGGATTTCCTGAAACGAGAAAGCCCTTTTACTAATGACAGACCTGGCCGTCACTGATTTGAGACATCTATGAAGACACCCTAAATTAGGCCAAAGAGTGGCTCAAAATTTGCCACAGACCCATGCTTTTGTCAAAGAAAGCGATATAAGCACGTGGTTTGAATAAATTGATAAGTTTTTTTAATCAGAAATCTCAAAGATCTTCTCAAGGTCCACGCAGAATGTTAAATTGTGATGAAAGCGTCTTCTTTTTGTCACCAACAGATAATAAAGTTTTGGGAAAACGTGGGTCTAAACATGTATATAATATAATTCCCGGCAATGAAATAGAATGCGTGCCAGTTCTGGTCAGCTAATGCAGCGGGAGCACCTCCTATGGTGTTGTTCATGCTGAAATCTATACCGCATAAGATCTTCAAAACCACACCTAGTGACTGGGGACTAGGACACACAGCAAAAAGTTGGATGACTGGAGATTAATTCTATGAATACATGGCTAACGTTTTCTTCCCTTGACTGGAGGAAAGTAAAAGTCAGTTGGCATTTTTTTTCTTGGTTGGACATTGCACATACAACTCTGCCATTAAGTAATTACTGCCGAGAAAAACATTCAACAGGTAGTTCTTTACCCAAATGAGACCTACCTTTTCAGCCAATGGATTTGGCTGTTTTTAGGCCTTTAAAAAGGATTTGGTAGAAAACAGTCTGAGTTGAGAAACGATGACCAGTTTATGAAATTACTAAGAAATAAAAAAACATTATTTTTGCCCATTGCTTCATAAAGCTCTTAAGCAGTTGGACCCCAACTCTATCATTAATGGTTTTCGCAAAAGTGGGTTGGTGACAACTTCTTTCTGATGCAAATGGTGTTGATTACTCTGAATGTGTAATGAGTAACGCAAACACAGGCAATGCCAGCACAGATACCACTATCCAAATGCAATCCGCTAACGTTAACCATTTCAAATAATTAGAATCACAAATAAGTTGTCAAAATATAGATGCATTTTACAAGAACAAGAGTCCTACGTGAAAAGGGGAACCCTTAAAAAATTTTTTCAATGTCTGGTAGCAAGTTACCAGTTAGGTTAAAATCCCCTGAAGTAGTTAGCTACAAATCAAGTATCTAAAAGTTCAAAACAATCAGCTATTCCTCTCGATTCTACAGATATTAATAATTCCCCGTCATTCTTAGATACTCATAGGATTGACAGACACAAAATTTTCTAAACTCGAATGAGTGCACTGACTTTACTGAAAATGAAAATTATAAAGCAAATAACAATGAAGCCAATAAAGAAAATATGAATAGGATGGAACTGTATGAAGTTTTGGATGGAACATTGACAAATATTATGGACATGGACATCCCTATAAATGAACTTTCACCAACAAAACCAAAGACAAATCTCAAAAAAAGATATGCAAGCAGCACCTTACATATCCGGGCAACAGGCTCACAACCTATATAATTTACTCCTTTCAAAAATATGTCAAAAAATGTAGCAATACCATCAAATGAATTTATTCCTCTTGCAAAAACAACGTCCAGCCTGGATGAGACAGGTACTGTTTCACCACCAACATTATTTTCTTACACGCAATTGACTACTCATTTAGAGCATATCCAAACCCAAATAGCTCCCGATCATGTTACACTCCCAGGTAATAGGCAGTTTCAAAATTTCCAAAGACTATTAATAAGACATCGATACTGACTGATGGGGATACAGATCTTGAACTTGCACAATGCAAGCATATTACATCCGGAAATATAGAGGCATTACAACCTACACTCATAAATACTCACAAAACGTTCTTTGACGACGAATACAGCGAGTAGGCGAAAAAATACTACGGACAGTTAGTGATGCCAACGCCATTAAAAGATACTTTGTTTTGGCCCGAACTCCGAGCAACTCACGTCATAACATCCATTAGATGCAAGATAAAAAAAGAGAAAGATAGAGTTATAGTAAAAGAAAAAAAGCTAAAAATTCTGCACTCGAAATTAAGAAAACTAAGAAGAAGTTAGTAAAATCTTTAACATTGGATAATTAAAATGAGGATTGGTTTTGTCGATAAGTCATGATGAGTGACCCCGTAAAACGGGGTTACTTTGCGAACTGGGGTAACTTTGATGATAGCTAAACTTGGTTCGTTTTTTCGTATATAATGCGTGATACTGAATGCAACTAAAATTTTGTTTTTTCTTTTGGCGAGACTGACATGTCTGCCATATTTTGCCGAAGCGTTGACTAGTAACTATTGTAAAACCCAGTAAAAATACCTTAAACTTTAGTGTAAAATAAATGAAAAAAAAAATTTGAATAACTTCAGTGGTACAACTGTAAGTATTTTTGTTGGTTTTGAATGTTTCGCTATTTTAATTATAGGTTTCTTTAAGATTAAGAGCATGTTTGCATTTTGTTTGGTTTGTAATGATCGCTATTTTAATTATAGGTTTCTTTAAGGTTAAGAGCATGTTTGCATTTTTTGTTTACGGCCGCCATTTTATTTTCCATGAACACTTTAGTTTAACGGGTATATATATATATATACACCCGTTAAACTAAAGACATATATATTGACTATATTGACAAGGTATACGAGGTGACTTTGATAGCTATCAATTTCACCCCGATGACGGTTAGGTCTAAACTTATATTGTGTAAAGTATATGTTGTCAATTTAACCCCTATTTCTTGTTTTGTTCTAGCTGCCTCATGGTTCACACCTACAAAAAGACAGCGGGTGGGTACCCGCAATTATAAAAATTAAAAAAAACACAGAGGCGATAATGGAAGAAGCAATAGAGAAAATCACAAACGACGAATTATCCATTAATGCTGCTTCACTACAGTATAAAATTCGGCTACTCATTCCCACAGACGCGATGATCAAAGAAATGTAGATTATTTTTTCTATATGCAACATGTTGATTTTTGAGTTTTTTATTTCCTAAAACAGATTTATATTATTATGAGACTGTTATAATACGAAGTAGTTTTAAGTGATAAAATTATTGATCTCGAAATAATTTTGAGTTACTGTTACTTTATTAGTTGTTTTCTGATTGCGTTGTCGTATTATGAGACTCTTGAAAAAATAGTTTTAAGTGGTAACATGATTAATCTGATAAGTGGATGTTTAGACTGATTAAAGCTTACTGTTCTTATTTCGGTTATTTACATTGTAATACCCACAATCAAATTCACCCCATGACTCAAAGTAGCTCCAAAATTGAAATTGCAAGCGTGAGATCCATTTGAAGTTTAAAATTAATCAATGTCACCCAGTTTTACGGTATCACACAATTTACGCTGTAGTTTCGCTAAATGAAATAACCTTTCATTGTATCTATTGTAATGTTTCGTTTGATGAAAGAATACTTTATAGTGCAGCCATTAATTGTTTATGAGAAGTTTTTTTACACATTCCTATTAGGATACTATACTGATTTAATCCACTATTGAATGTATCAACGTTTATATTGGGTCTTTCATTTAATGTTCAATATATATAATTGTATTATGAATGTATAATAAATAATATCGTACATACTAGATTTGAATAATAAAATGGAGATTTTGAAGAAGTTAGATAGTGGAGAAAACATCTGCAAATGGGCAAAAGAATATGTTGAGCGTGCCCAACATATGTATGTGTGTGTACCCTAAAATTATACAGGATATTAAAAAAAATATATAATAATTAAATAAAATATATAATAGGTCAAGACAATGGAATCGGGGCCAGAAAAGCGTAAAACACTAAAAGTTGGCGATTGTACAGAGATGAAAAACGCTCTTAAAAACACACTCTTATTTTCACGTTCTAAACACACTCTTATTATTATATTTGGAGATCTCTTCTTATTATTATATTTTCGATATTTGGAGAAATTCTGAAAGAAAAAGAAATCGTTTTTTTTTAATTACCAACAAAGATGATTTTCATGCCAGCGATGGATGGCTGGATAAATTTAAAATGCGATTTGGTATCAGTCTATTAACCATATCGGGTGAGAAATTATCAAGCGACAAATCTGCAGTACAGCCATTTATCCAGCATTTTAAAAACAAAGTAGAAGAACTGGGTCTTCTTCCGGACCAAAACGCAGACGAGAATTGTCTGTTCTGGAGACTATTGCCCAATAAAACATTCGTATCTTCTAAAGAAGCAAGTGAACCAGGTCATAAAGTGAGTAAAGATAGAATCACATTCATGCCGTGTTCAAATGCTACTGGAACGCAAAATTGGATTTGTTACTGATTGGCAAAGCAAAATCCCAGAGCTTTCAAGAACATTTGTCTGCCAGTCTGCTACAAGAAGCAAATTAGAAGTTGGGTCACGAGAGAGGTATATAGCGAATGGTTTCATAAAGACTTTATCACAGAAGTCACGAAGTTTATGATCCAACTTGCCCATAAATACTTTACTCGCACTGGACCATGCTCCAGGCCACCCAAATGAACAAGAACTTAAATCAAGTGATGGGAATATCCAAACCATCTTCCTACCAACAAACTACACACCTTTTCTGCAGCCGTTGGATCAAAATCCAGTAATCCGAACATTCCAATAATCCGGTACCCTCCGGTTTTTAATAGTGCTGTATTAGTGAGATTTCACTGTAATTCACAAATGTGATTCATATTTATTGTTTTACCTATAACTTTCGTTTTTACAATATTTTTACTCAGATTTACAGATGTTTCGTAATTATTTTGTTGTTGTTTAATTAAAACTAGGTTTTTTAATTGACTTTTATTATATTGGTCGGGAAAAGAAAAGAATAAAGAGTACCTACGTAAAATAATGAAAAGGTAAAATAAAAGGTGCCAAAACTAAACCAAAAAGAAGCCCAACGAAGTAGTCAAGTTTTTGTTTTCGGTTACTATCAAAATTATAAAAGTATTTATAAACATAAAATATATAAAACAATTTAAAATTCTGATAGTGGTGATGGCATTGAGAATGTTGATAAGGAAAATAAACAAGAGGTTAGAAGATAAAGTGACGAAGCAGACAGACAGCTCTGTAGTCTGGCAATAAGAGTTACACACCTGCGTAGAAAGAAAATATAGACTTAGAAACATGCTTAAATACCAATCAGTCAGTTCATACTTATTACGCATATAATAGATGTTATGATCTCAGTTGATTTATAAAATTAGCTGCAGGGAAATACAAGACTCCCTATGTTTGTAATGTTCCTATATAAAATACATAACAAAATATTCACATATCGCTTAAAATATTATTTCCCTATATTTAATTCAGTGACAATCAATTATGTACTTCTGCATTATGAGGAGGCAATGATAGTTTATTTCCAATGAGAATAGCATTATCTATGTCAATATTAGAATATATAGGGTTAGTTACTAAACTTAAAAAAATATTGAGCCAAATGAAGAAGTAGTACAAAATAAAAAGTATTATCATACGTTCACCTGACCAGTGTATTGATACTGGCATAATTGACTAGGCATTGGCTTATTTTCGGAATTAAATTGACATGTGCCATTTTGATGGTTTTGTAGAGAGTGTCCTTAAAGTGCCAATGGTTTTTACCTAGTTTCAAAAAACTACTATATTACGTATTAAAAAAAGCAACATTTAAAGATGTTGCTCTACGCGTACCCAGTTCATAATTTCTTTTATCTCTAACTTATCTCATGTTCGCCGCAAAGTTGAAGCGGGTAAGAAGAAATTTTTTATTATATCTAATTTAGAGGGATGAATAATAAACACTAATTTTACACCATCCTGTAATACGATATTATTTAGTAAAACAAACATTTAACTTAGGCCCACTTTTGAATCAACAGATACATAGTTAATATTCAGAATAAATTCAGAAAAAAAATCTACACAGCCAAAATTAAAATATTGAATGTTGGCTGCATGTAAAGTTTAATTGGTTTTTAATTTGGCCGGTTAACATTTGATCAGTCTGATATTTTTATCTGATGATTGAAAAACTAGGCCTAAGTGCTATTTCTCTAGTGACGTCTAATCAATTATGTCAAAAGATATCCGTTTTATAAAATATTTTAACTTAAATGTAATTTTATATAACTTTTTAAGTAAATACATTAATAAAACTACACAACACCATACAGAAGTTTGATATTAAATTATGAACACAGTATTAAAAAAAAATTTAAAACTCACATTATTAGATCTCTAACAATGAAATAGAGGAAGAGAATATACTTTAGGTTCACTTTAGTCCTAATCTGCATTCTTTATTAAATGCGTTTACTAATTTCTCTAATCAAATTTCTTTTACAAGATGTTCACTGGTATATATTTTTTATTTATTTCTATACGTCATTGTTATTCGAAAAATTAATTGAATCTATTGTCAACATCCGCCCACATTCATCGACCTTGACCATCAAATTAAATATGTATAAAAAACTATAAGCCCTCGTACAAATTAACAAGTGGATAGGAATGTACTACATAAGTGATAATACATAAGTAGACATAGGTACCATATTACAAAATCACAAATATACGATAGGAAAAATTTAAGTCATGTGCGGGATACATTTTAAGAAATTTTTCCTATCATATATTTGTGATTTTGTAATGTAATCCGCATAGCAGGCGTTATTGCAAACCTAACAATATTAAAAGTAGGTACCATATTTTTTGTATAAAGATAACAATGTCCTGTCTATTTGTATGTAAAGTTAGTGTTTAGTATATAATGTAGTGTAATTTCTATCAGTGTGGCTTTGTGGGTATAGAGAGGAGTGACAAAATCTAGCCTTGATTACCAACAATCATTTATTCTTACATGTACATACTCCAGAGTTATACTGTTTTAATCTCAAGTACCTTCTCATCTTTAGGGACATCAGTAATACCGCCCAGATCATCTGCTTTTATATCAGGTTCACTGTTACCACTGATTTTGGTATCACTGTCAACAACATTACTATTACTGGGATCACTTTTAATAACATCCGTTTTCGCATCACTTTTATTAGCGTCCAGTTCACTTCCGCATAGATCATCTTCATCATCGTCATCGCCCGTACATGGTTCACCTATAAACAGATATAATATTATAATAGTTTTATTTCATCCACACACACACTCAATCTCAATACACACTCAATCGGGGATAAAATTTAAAATGAAGTACTGATAAGACCAACCACTCCTTTAGACCTGTTTTTATGCCTCATAGGTTAGCCTTTGGCCACTATCTCACCTGATGGTAAGTGATGATATGGTCGAAGATGTAGTTCAGGCTAACCTAGAATTACTGGCTCTCAAGGACACACTGTTAGGTGCTTGGGGACAGATTTTCTACTTGAGGGTGGTCGCTAGCCAGGCGGGCATTCCCAAAATGCCCTTCCACCATGCGGTGAAACTCAAGCCCGCGGCGGGATTCGAACCATGGACCTGCTGCGCGGCAGTCCATAGCCAATGCCACTGAGCCATCACTGCTTCAATAGTTATTTGCTTTATTAGTAAGGAATGCTTTTCTTTTTTCAACAACAATATTTTACTTACAAACAAAGTTAATAGTTTTATCGAGTAAGTTGTGAAGCACATTATTTTTTTATAAAAAGTAATTTTATAATGTAATCCGCAGAGCATGCGTTATTGCGAAAATAAAAATAATACGATTATATGGTTGTGTCATTATACAACAAGTTTTAAGCTAATTGCAAAATTAGTCTTGTTTGTAGTACAACGTAACTTGAACTATAGGTGTCGCTCCATCCCTATACGATGGTTAAAGAACTCAGTCGCTCAGAGGCTATAGGGGTGGACGACGCGGGTTCGAATCCCACAACACATGACTATATTTTTCTCTCGTAAATTTGTAATATTCTGTATCAGCCGGATCGTCCACTGCTGAACACAGCCTCCGCTATTAAGGGGGTATTTGCTATAATCCCCTTGGCAGGCGGCTTGGGGTAGTCGCGGTGTAAGATGGCAGTTCTTTAGAAGGCGCTGCTGCCCACCTCCCAGTATTTTTCTCTTACGACACCCACGGGATTATATGGGGAGGTGCAATTCTAACCCGGCACCCCATGGGGGGTAATTTGTAATATTATTATTATTATATTTTGATTCACCTTTATCTGCCTGAGGCCTGTCTTCACTTGGCTCGTAGCTGTGCGAGGCAAGTTTCTCGAGCCAAGCTAACATGCTGCCTTCAATCTCGCCCTTCACAATACTTGGGTATATGTGCTCTTGTTTGAACTGTTGCACAGAAGGCTCTACTTCGTCCCAGGATAGGCTATCGTGGCTATCCTTGAATTTTGCGTCGTACCTCTCGTAGTGTACCTGAATATAAAAAAAACAACCAAAATTTAAGCACAATGTGAGAGACACATATTGCATGTGTAATAATGAAGTACATTAAACTGATAGGTTAGTTAATGAATAGATTCCGCGGCGGACGTTGCTTAACTTTGCTGATCAGTTAAGAACAGCTAATCAAACTTCACTACGAGCGCTTCGAAATAGGCTGATATTATAGGCTGCCTTCGACCACTATTTCATCTGATGGTGAGTAATGATGCGGTCGGGAAAGTTATTCAGGCTAACCTAGAATTACAGACTATCAAGGACAGCTGCCGGAAAACAGCGTTAGGTACATGTCGACAATTTTCTACTTGGGGTGGTAGCTCGCCAAGCGGTTATTGGCAATATGACCTACCGCCATGTCGTAACGACGGCTCAACGTGCTCATTAGTAAATGCTACTAAGGGTCACCCATTCAATGACTAAAAATAGGCAGGTGATCAATAAGAATTGAATAATAGGCTTGAATTTTCAATTTATGAATTACCCACTTTAATCACATTTGTCACGGTATTTTTGTAGTACCCCGTAGCCTCCGCAACGATTTTGGTAATATTCGCATTACATTTAAATCCATAGCATTCTTTTCTTAAAATATTTGGCCACCTTAAAAATGACGGTCTTAACATCAGAAGATAACGCACGACCCATTTTTGAATATTTATCACATGTTCTTCTGATATAAACAGTCCAGTACATATTACACTCCCCCCCGTCTCGCCGCGCGCATACCTAAGGCGCGGTACAGCGGTATTGGTCAAACTATAAGAACGAGTAGGAAAGATATGTTATGAAAGCTTAAAAGGAGATCCAAAAAAATCCAGAATCAAGTCAAACATCTTTAGACCAAATGCTAGACAGATAATGGGTTAACAATAACCTAACTACCTTGTCTAACATCAGTCCAAGTCCAGGAGCTGTTGGTATCATGACCTTCTCTTTGCTGAAGACTCGTTCCAGGATTGATGCATCAGCATACCCCCTCAGCACCGCTATCATCAGGCCGACCATCTTGCGTATTTGATGGAGCATGAAGCTTTGTCCCTGGAAGACATAATAATTTTTTGTACAGTATTTTACTCTTCACATCATTTATGGTCAGACCTGCTAGAAGGCTGCATTTTATTAGTCATAGTAAGTACGATGGGACAGAAGTGCGGAGAGGTTTTTGTAAATGAGTGGGTAATACTTCCAAACCATACTCTCAAGTTTAGAATAAACTTCACCCACCTGTGCCAATATGTTAGTGAGAAAATTAAAAACGAAATAAAAAATATTGTTATAGATTAAGCGCTTGCTCCCTCTTATATTGTGTTTGGCCGAGTCAGATCTATTTCCATTCCTCAACTTGAACTCATTTTTAGTCTCTAAAACCGAACACAATGATAATCACGAATCACGCTTAGAAGTGTGGAATATGAATAATGACCAAGAAAATTTCAATATGGTGTTGACGCCATATTGAAATTTTCTTTACCTATAACAGATGCATTTCGTCAACGACGAATTGCACTGTGCCCGTCACACTGAGACGTACAGTTGTTAGGTCTCATGTGCACAGGCACATGTGGCAGTCCTAGAGAGCCAGTAAAATTACAGAATTTTACTGGCTCTCTAGGACTGCTGCCAGAACACATTGTTAGGTGCTTGGCGACAGATTTTCTACTTGAGGGTGGTCGCTAGCCACGCGGGCATTCGCAAAATGCCCTTCCACCATGCGGTGAAGCTCAAGCCCGCGGCGGGATTCGAACCATGGACCTGCTGCACGGCAGTCCATAGCCAATGCCACTGAGCAACTGCTTCTCTTATCTAAACTAAAGAGACTTAGACTAAAGAGTGTCTCGCAATCTACTTTAAATCAATACAAGAAGAATTGAAAGAAATATGATTAATAATTCTTTTAATAAATGATATAATGACGCAATATAATAACTACCATTTATATGTAATTTTAACACAAATTGGTCACCATCGAATTATCGTAGTATGCGTACCTCTTTTAGTGAGGCAGAGGAAGTTGAACATGAATTTAAAAAATATACAAAGTGGAATACACTGATGCGTTTTATTGTAAAAGTAAGCTATCATAATTAAAAAGTCACAGAGAACGTCAGCTCCGCATAGTTTTTTAGAAACTATATTATTTTTTGGTGAAAATAAAGTAATTAAAAGTAAAAATAAACACCTATAACTTGTTTATACAATGTTTGTGATTGATCTCTTTGGTGTTCGGTATTTTTTTTATTCCATAGGTAGACAAACGAACAGGCGGCTCACCTGGTGGTAAGTGATTACCATCGCCCACGAACATCCGCAAAACCTGAGGTCTCGAGGATGCATTGCCGGCCTTTGAGGAGGGAATATGCTTATAAAAAAAATATCCAAATTCTAAAGTCAAATCGCTTTTATTTCATAAAAGATTATAAAGCTGTTTTGGTCCCTATTTATGAAGAATAAACTAGCCCTTTTTGATTAGATGTGATAAAAACATAGTTATTTAGCTAGAGCATTTGGACTCCCTATGAGTCCAAATGCTTTTATTGTAGTGTTGTATATAGTTTGTAGTATATAGTATATAGTTAATTAATAAATACTGACCTTGACTAACAATACAGCAAATTCCATATCAGAATGCACAAACACCTTTTCTACACTAAAGCCCATCATGTATCTTAGTGATGAAGGATCTTGGAAATGTCTGAAACAATTTGTTGCATTTGTTACATAACCGCCACAAACATATTTTTTGAAACTAATTTATCTGAATTTATAATAGGTTTCAAATCAATATTATATTTACAATATATAATTTTTAAATTATCAAAATAAATGCCATAGCATCGAAAACATTATAAGTAACAAACCTGATGTACCAAACCTATGTAACGTTACATACTTTATGACATGCATAATAAAACATATTTACTATACATAACGACGTTTTTCATTTAAAACGCTGACAATTGCTAAGTAGCTTTACTTGAACAGATTTTTAGCAAAATGCATTCAGTTTGTAGCAGTAAGAAAAATATATATAAATCTTGACCACATTATCGAAGGCCAAGAAAAGTCAGAAACACGTTTTCTTAAAATTTTCTCGATGGAATAAAATTGCAAAGTTGACTCTTAATTAAGCTTGTAACATAAATATCGTAATTATGTATGTATGAATGTGTATGAAACTATATTAATAAAATAACAAAACTTTATCAAGAGGGATAAGAAAAGTACAATTTCGATTTACGTTACTAGTTTTCTTTTATCAAGCTTTCTTTTGGATTTTACCTAAACTGATCGCGATCACACCATCGCTGCCTCTCTTCCACTCCAACGTAGTCCGATAGTGACTAAAATTCAGCATTTGACAGCGTATTAATGGTGATAGCTTTTCAGGCAAGCTTAACAAGATGCCCTGCCACCATGTACTACTCAAAATGTTCAATTGCTCGTAAGGATAGCTGACCGAACACTATGTCGTGTTTTTTTTTATATTATTGTGACGGAACAAGCTCAAGGTCCACCTGATGTTAAGCGGACTAACCTCTGCCTATAACAGATGCATTTCGTCACAAGTAACGAATTGAACTGCGTCCGTCACTGAGACATAGTTGTTAAGTCTCATGTGCCGGTAATTTCACTGGCTCTCAAGGGCTGCTGCCGGAACACACCGTTAGGTGCTTGGCGACAGATTTTCTACTTGAGGGTGGTCGCTAGCCACGCGGGCATTCGCAAAATGCCCTTCCACCATGCGGTAAAGCTCAATCCCGCGGCGGGATTCGAACCATGGACCAGCTGCACGGCAGTCAGCGAATGCCACTGAACCATCATTGCTTCACAAAAGCCATCATTGCTTGCTTAGCCATAGATTCTTTACTTGATGGTGGTTAAGCGCTAGTATTCGCCAAATTGTTCACTTGATGGTAGCTTTCCTGCTCAGGTAACAATGTAGGTATTCAATGGCAATAAACATTTGCTTGATAGCTTACATCAACTAGACCAATTGCATGTTTCTATCATAATACTAAAAATAAAGATTGGGCACTTACTTTTTCTCTGTGAAATTATGATAACTCTTTGTTCCTTTATAAACTCCTAACACTTCATTGACTTTCTGCAATTTCTCCTCTGGTATCCTATATTGCTTTCTCTCTTCCTCTGACACTAAAGTGGGTTCAAAAACAAATGTGGGAAGAGTATAACTATATGTTCTTGCATTGCATTTTGATTTCGAGTTGAACCTGTTAGTTACCCTTTTGATTCCAAACACTTTTATGCATTCTGGTAACTTCTTGTTTATTTCTTCTATGTTTGCTTCCAAAGCTGAAAATAAAATTTGTTCATAAGTCAAAAACATTTATATATTGAACTACAATGTAAAATTTGGTAGGAGAGTAACAACAGCGAGGTTCCAAAAATTTTTTTTATAACACAGGAAGGCTTAGAGTTCGCCGGCACCCCACTAGGTAAACTGTCTCAAGAACTTTTTCAAGCGATGATATTGTTGGATTTTAGGTATGAAATTTTAAACAGTAGAAAGTATAGTATAATAATCTGGTCAAAAATTTTATTTAAAAAATTCTTTTAATGACTTTACTTAATAGACCGGGACAAAACTGGTTAAAGTAGTTTTTGATAAGCAGCAGTTCCTCAGAAGGTGCTCCTACCACCTTCCGGTATTTTACTCTTAGTAGTCTCGAACGACGACCATGGGAAGAGATGGCGGAGTGACATTCTATATTATTTTAATTTTGTTTTTGTATTTAGCTATTCTTTTATTTATTTTTTTTGCATTTTTGAAATTATTTTTTTATTGTTGCTCCAAATATTATTATAATAAGTACATACAAGTGAAACTTACCTGTATGTACAATCAATTTGTTTTGTATCTGTTAATTATATGGTTGTGGGGAATACGCATGAGGGCCACCTCGTGTTAGGCACCAAGGCAGTAACCTCTGCCTACAACAGATACGTCACAAGCGGCGAACTACACTGTGCCCATCATCCTGACACATTAAATTGTTAAGTCTCAAGTGCCTGCATCCATACTCAGCAAACCAGAACATAGTAATGTGAACATTACTACTTGACGATAGAATGCAGGTAGTACTTTCCCAGACAAACCCGCACAAAGATTTCTACTGTTACAATCTATTTAGCAGTATTTATTTTTATATATACTCATAACAATAGAAAAAAACATCAATACTAACGCAACTTGAGAGAAACAACCTGCCTAGCAGCAGATACCCCCTTGTCCGTTCTAGAGCTCCGTTGAAACTGTGCATTCTGCTGATTTGCAAAATCCTCTTCTGATATATACTTTGCTTCAAGTAGAGCTTTCAGAAGGTCTTCTTCTATAGTAGCCACGCCAGGGTTTCTGAAATATGTTTGAAATAATTCTTTTAAAAAAATAAGAAAATGAATTAGTGATAAACTTTGAAAATCACTAATAAGCACTATGACGAATTTTTACTATTTATTGTAGTGAAAATTTTTTTCTCGTGATACACTCTTTATGATCAGATTGCCCACAAAGCGAAAAGACTATGGCCACAGAATGACATAAATGCAGGACTAAAACTCAGACTCAGAGCAAAAATGCAGAATGAGTCATATTATGCTGAGTTGTTTATGGAGTTGGCCTATAGCTTTCAGCCATTTATATATATAGAAAGCTTCAGACACAGCATTTTTCTTCTCTTTGCATACTCACAAGCCAACAAAAAAATAACTACAACCTTTCACTTATGGTAGCAGTTTTTTCTCGAGTGGTTACCACATTACACCGGAAAACGTAGGCCCCCACTAGGTGGACTGACGACATCGTGAAAGTCGCGAGTAGCCAATGGTTACATTTGTTCAGCGGTGGACGTCTTCCGGCTGATGATGATGCTTTAAGGCTTTTGTGTTAACAGAATTAGAACTATCTACCATAATTTAATTCACAAGTCTTGCATTCGAATTTGAATTGTAGTATGAACCCAATAAGAGCTACCATAATTCAGAGAATTTCAAAATTGTATAATTCTAATAGAATCGACGCCAATGTTTAAATGTAGGCAATCTAATCATTAAAATATATACTGCTTAACTTATTACAAATATTAGACATAAAATGATTCTATCAATCACAGGGATAAATATTATTAGGTATCTAACATAAATTACCTCTGCATACCATGATAATCAACACCAGAGTAACCCAGCAACATGGCCATTTTCTTTCTTTTAATTCTTTCACATGGCTTTTTCACATCACTCTCCCCATTTTCCTTCACATTAGGGTTAGGTTCATCCCAATGGCGTTTACCTCTTCGTTTAAACCTGGTCATGTTTTTGTTGGGCACTATGTCGGGTGTCTGTGTCTCTTCAATGACTTTGTTATCCACTGTTGCCATGTTTGCTGCAGATATGCATCTGAATTGGAATGCTGAAATCATTTTAAGAATTAAGATATCTTGTCTTACACCTTGGGGGTTTATGAGTGGGTACCTAAAAGTATTTTTTATCGTTTTGGAACAGATACTTGTATTCTGTTAATCTTGAAATCCCAAAATGTATACCAAGGAAGAAATAATAAGTCTGTTTATTTGTAGATTTATACCTAATTTCCCAGACTGATAAACCAATATTCTGGAAACTAAGATATATTTTTTTTGCATTTATGCAAAATATAGAATTCTTAAAATGTTGACTTGGTTTAAAAGTCGAATTCCCATAACGTTTACTTTTTTGGGATAAGTACAGTTTTTACCAATAAATAAAGTTAAATTGTACCACACTGCAGGAATATTTATTGTTATGCCTTACAAATTGTGCAAAACCTCTTTGGATAACAATAACTGTCAATAAGGGTTCACTTCAGTCACATATAAATAATCTGCTCATTCAACAACCTTTAATTAGTACACTTTATATTCTTTAATAAATCCATTTAAAACAATTTCATGTAAGGTCAACTTGGCGAAGACCGACATACTTCATCTAAAATGTTACAAATTGACTTATTTTGGCTTGAAGTAAAATTTTGCCAAACGAACACGCACCCGTGTTTATACGTAGTAAAGTTTAAAGAATCAGTGCAGTGCCGGCATACGGCATGCGACGTTGTGTTTGAAGCGGCACTACGCTTGAAATTTAAAAAATTCGTTACGTGTTTGTGGCTCTTTCGTATCTTGAACGGTTGTGTTTTTTCGAGTAAAAAATGGACTGTGGAGAAGGCCCTTCTGGGACTGAAAGGCGGCGTAAACAAGTGTTTACGGTTCTGGGTGACAGTGATATAGACGAGACGCTGTACGATGACGATTCTGAGGACGACTATCAACCTGATGAGGAGGAGTCAGCATCAGAGAGTGAAGGTGAGGTGAACATGTCAAATTTCGTATTGCAATCTCCCAGACACCGATCATTGGCATCTACAACTCAGGATCAAGACCTAGAACCAAGCTCACAACCTGTATCAGGCTCTGAAGAACAAGTCCAGCGAAACCAACCCTCAGATTCCGATTGGACTCTGGTGAAATGAAAATGATTGATTTTACTAAATCAAACCAATTTTATGGCGAAGTTGCAGGAGTAATCCCTGTAGATTATTTAAATTTATTTTTCTCCGAAGATTTTTTGTCGATGATTTGTAAAGAGACAAACGCACAGGCACAGCAGTTGATTTTGAGATGGCCGTCATGAACGCTATTGTATCAGTATTCCCCAATGTAATCACAACTTTGCTACTTCCATTATTCGCAAGCGGTGTGTAAGAACGGAAAGGAGTTACAAATCACCAAGTTAACAACAACCCGCAGACAAGTAACCCTCAGTGCTGTACTACCCCTTCTGCCGCAAAGCGAAATATTTAATGGCAGGTGGTATGTAGCTGCTCAAAGTCCCGATGATAAAAAGAGCAAGATATTTCGTGATTACATGTTAAATCAGTGATTGCCGTGACGAGTTTATAAACTTATGGTGCGGTTTCGGACAACGCCACCGTACGACAAATGCCCTGGAAGCGTGGCACAGCAACTTAACAAGACAATAAAAAAAAAACCCAATATGATTGAGATGTTAAAAGCGCTTTATATTGACGCCTTTTATTACAAAAACAAGATCAGTACAAATTGAAAATAAGATACCAAGAACTCGACGCCATTCAAAGGAGGCCATGCTTCGAGAAGACTTTATACAGTAGGCACCCATGGAGCTAGTGACCGGTCAAATAACCGTCGGTAATTTTTTAGAAAAGATGCGACAGAGAACTTGAAATTATTGATTTTATTTATACGACTTATCAATGTTCGAAGATGTGATTTTAAAATAAAGTTTAATAATTGATATTGATTATACACTAGGTACTACAATCTGTGATAATTAACATTTGTGATATAGGTACTTATAAAAGTAATATTGTAGTATGGTCGATAAGAGGGTTTGAATTTTTCTGATTTTGGTAAAGAGACCATTTTATTGTTGATTTAAAAAAAACATATTAGAGACTGTTTGTATCTTATAATAAGTACTTAATTTTGTTTGTTTCATATCATTTTGGCTTCGTTCATTAGAACAATGTTATTATGTTCAAATTCAAAATTATCTATTTGTAAGAAGTCTATTTCCAGATTGAGATTTATGACACAAGTTGATACGCGTCATTCTCAATAAAAACTGAGTATTGTATATGAAGCAGTTTTATTTATAAGTTCAATCGCTTTCATAGATGCATGTATTTAGTATTTCACAAATAACGAGACATATCCTCTTTTCTCACCTTACCGGGCACGATGGCACTGGCCCGGTTTTATTGTATCATATGGCCCGGTAAACATATCACCGGGCCAGTTAAAACTTTTTTTTCCCGTGGCCCGGCGCCGAGGCCAAGTCACCGGGCCAGATGGAATACACTCTTAAACAATAGGCCAACTACAACAGGTATAATGATTATTTGTCAGGAGTAGACAGGCAAGACCAGCTTTTAGCCTACTATCCTTGCGAAAGAAAAACTTTGCGTTGGTATTGAAGGTTCCCAATCCATCCACACATTCCAGCTACTTTTCATCAATTCAATGAAAATTTATAATAAATATTTAGGGCAACCTAAATTGTCTCTGTATGACCGATTTAATATCATAAATGCACTCTTGCCAAAAGATCTATCAGAAAATAGACTTTCAAATACCCATTTAAGTCGGGTAACTGTCAATTCTCACATAATAAAGAAAGCCACTGAAATTACATTAAATGGGAGACTCAAGCGAAAGCCATGCCGACAGTGCACCAAGAATAAGAAACGTAGTGACTCTCCTTGGTATTGTGACACCTGTCTTGACAAACCTGGACTTTGTGTGCTGTGTTTAGACAATTACCACTCAGAACTTGTTACATTTAATTATTGTAATTTTTTTATTATAAATATTTGTTGATTGATTTTGAAATTTATTTCATTTGCATAATACTAATAAAAACCACTCTTAAATAAATGAATGTGTATTATTTGTAATTAACCATAAATCTTGTAATAAACTGGTAACGCACCTGTGCACTGTTCAGCACTGGTAATGACTATTTCATTCCCAGGGCCTGCCTAGCATGCACGCACAGGTGCATGCTGGGCATATTAAATACTGTTAAGATATTTGGCCTTATGGATAAATTTCTATCCTGTGGGTGGCATCGAACCTGTTAATCGATAGTTTCTATATATAGGCTATACTTAATAAAGAAATTGTGATCAAAAATACTTTGAAGTGCATGTAAGTAAATTTTACAAACAAGGATAGATAATTTTAAAAAGAGGCTTAATTAGACACCAATCTTTGACGACTTCTGAATGTGGCAAAGACCGGCATATGACATTTGTTACCCTCCAAATCCTAAACGGACTTCCCCACTTCATATTTTGAGGTGAGTTTTGTTTTCATCATGAATAACATAGTAAAAACGTGTATGTAATAATGTAAAATATTAATTAAACTGATATATATTCATAAAGAATGAATTTATTTGCATAGATCAGAAATATAACAGAGATTTAAACAATCTTTAATACTTTTGTTTGCATGTGATACACTCACAATGTAAGTCGCGTATAATACTAAATAAAAATAACTATTTTTTTTCGTTTGCATGACACGCACCGGCATCTATGTCAGAGACGAATTACTTAGCATTCCATGGATTCATGGTGCGGGTGCCGGGTACATCGCGTTACAGAAGAAGAGGCTAGAGGGGCCTGGGACTTGCAACCCAGGAGTAGGATTAAGGGGCCCCTTTATGATATATCAATGCTCTCCTTCACCACTCGAGCCTCCTCTACCTAACCAAATTTGATAAGATCCTACTAATGCCGCCTTAGATACACATTCTAGGATGGAGTTACGGTTGTTCTTGGTAGGCCAAGGTCTTTAAGTAGGTTATATAGGGATTTCGCTGGTATACCCCTTGCTCCAACTTCTACAGCATATAAACTAACCACATAACCGTTTTTGGTTAATTCATTTGTTAGGTCATAATATTTGTTTGTTTTTATTGTGTGGTCTTTAGGTATGATTGTTTCCCACGGCACAGTAAGTTCTATAAGTACTATGCGTTTTAGATTTTTTGAGTATAAAAATATGTCTGGTCTGGATGACGAAATACCAACATCCTCAGGAATTTTGTAATGTTTTTCTAATGGTCCATCAAGAGAGTCTAATCGGGAGCTGCGCCTAAGATGGAGTAAGATTTCGAGGACTCTATCGTGACGGCGTGAATAATGACCCCTATCAAGGAGCACCTTGCATCCTACCAATAAGTGCCTTGCTGTACCTATGCCCTCCCGACAAATACCGCAAGACTTTTCGGTGGCTTTCCCCCATCTTACTAAATTACTTTGGTCTGGGAGGGTCGCATTGTATGATCTTTCCCGACATTCGGTTTTCACCAAGTTGACCTTACAACAAGTAATTTAAAACTTTCTTGTAATTTAATAAAAACAGACCAAAGACAGAAAATCAAACTAGAATGGCAATTCTTGATGGAAGTGCTCAAATCAGAATGTTTGTTCTGCAACAGCAACATTAACCTAGGATTAATGTGAGATGATAACACATGAAACCATAAATACATTTACACCGGGTAAGAAGAACATTATAGGTACACAGCTGGTAAACCACATTAATCAAGAAATATGTCTCCGTTCTCAAACTAAAATCTGTATGTGCATTTTTTTTAACATTGTGAAGTTAACTACCCAAACATTCCATATGAAAAAACTGCTTATGACCACTATATGGTGAAATATGATCAGTTAATAAAATGTGATATGTGCAGCAGCTAGAATATTATCAAATAATTAATGCTATGTGGCAGTAGGTCATGTAGCATATTTTATTTGACTATGGTTCTCTGAGTGATACATCTGCTATGTGTTTAAACAAATTGCAGCTTTATACATACTTCTATTACAAATACTGTATTAATATGCTTTGATAAAAATAACTATGTTCTTTGATAGTTTTTTCTTTTCAATAAAAATGTAATATGATTATGCTTCACTTTATTTTCACTTACCCTCAAATTTCATTTCTCTCAAATTGTATCCTGCCTACATAAATTAGCTTTAATTACTCGTGCTTGTGGGCTGTCAGTTATTTTATTAGTCTCTATTTGCTTGCTAAGCAGTAAGCATATAAATGTTATATCACTTTATAGATTGATTTAAAACTATATATTACAGTGCACAATGAGTAGAGGAAAGAAAATAGGTAGTAGATTTAGTTATAACTGTCCTTGACAAATGTTTACAAAACGAAAATCAGAAGATTTTATGGGAACCCCACAGAGAATCAATAAACCAAAAATGAAGATCTGTTGAATTATGCTGAGGTCAATTAACCGCCTACTACATCAAGGTTGGATTTCAACAGCATGGCTGTGAATTCATCACCCTGATCATAGGAATGATTCATCTCTCTCTACAACCACTAAACCTAAGGTTTCATCCTCTACAGTAGTGATAATGATTCATTACATAAATGCTCAGTACAAGAATGAGTCTAAGCAGTTCTCAAACTCAACAATTTTGTCAGGAAAACAATACAAGGGTTACAAGAAAAAATATAACAAGTATACATACAGATGCCCATACAGTTAAAAGTCATTGTAACCATACTGAAGGAAAACAAAAATCTATGACTAGTTTAATATGCGGATTGGTATCGGAAGAAGAATATGCTGCATTGCATTCCAAGTTTTGGAACATGAATGGCTGAAAAAAAACCTTTCCTGCAAGGATTGGTAAACATGTTTTCTTTACTAAAAATAATTTTAGTAAAGAAAACATGATAATCATGCTGCTTTCAGGAGAAACTTGTTTTGATATATTTGTACCTAAGTCTGATCCACAAAATACCAAAGTAAAGGTTTGCAAGTGTTTTGTTTAAACATACTTGATCTCTGATGCTTCTTTCTTACGTTGGATAAAAGATTGATCGTCAATGGGAGATAATAGTGAATCCTCTTCCTTCAAGTTACCAGATAATACCTGGTAATTTCAAGAATATAATGTGTTCTTGACTATGGATTGTGTGTACATGCATATTAACTGAGACCAGAATTCCATATTTATATAATAATGCTGTATATAACTCAACGTTTAAGGAATGCAGCTTTTTGGAAACTCAAAATTTTAGGATTCAACATGCTGCCCATTCAACTTTTTGCAAACTCAATGTTATGAAGATTGAACTTTCTAAAATTGAATGTTTATGTTAATTGTTTCCAACATAAATACAACAGTCAAAATCATAAAAACCTAAGAGATACAATTCCTTGGCTAGCAGAGCGTAACATCAGATACCTACATAAAATGAGGCCTAAGCGCCATCCGTGCATGAGGTAACCTTCATGACAAATTGATGGACATACATGCTCGACAGTTCCAAATAAAGTGAAGCAAGTGTTAATTGTAACTGTAAATACATAATTGCTAATACTCATCAACACAAAACCGAGCAGACTACGTTTTAAACAACACAACACAGCAACACAACCTCGAAATTAGTGTGATGAGTATTTGTAGGAATTACCTGATGTAAAAGTATGTCTCGGAAGATTATGTCTCAATGAACTAATAAATAAACTGAAGAACTTTAAGGACATACCTAATTTTAATGAAATTTATAGCTGAAGGAGTTACCAATAGAATTTTTTAATAAATTTAGGTAAACACAAATTACACGGCGACCATTTCTATTCTCTTTCTTGAATCCACAGACAGTGTTGCCAGATGACCACGTGAAATTCCTCCCAACATTTCTCGAAATCCCCCGAAAAACACCTTTAATAAAAAAAAACCCGAAACAGTTTTACTTATTTTATGGGAGAAATATAAAAACAAAAATATTCAGTATTTTTTTTATTCAAACTAGAAGCTCTCCCATGGCTTCTACCATCTCTAAACAATTATTTTCACATTCACTTTCGTTTCTATCTGTTTGATACACATTTTCAGAGTTAAACTTTTTTAACATTTCCGAGGTAGGAATAAAATTTATGCAGCCGTTTGGCAGTGAGTAGCGTATCCTAAAACACGCTTCTGCAGTTTCTATTGCCATTCGTTTGCGTAATTTGTCTTTTATAATATTTACTTGCGAAAAGGCTCTTTCTACAATCGCATTCGCAAAAGGCAGGGATGAGATACGTATGGCCAATTTAGCAACATGTCTTTAACATCGTTCACCAACTGCATTTTTCAAGTGATTAAGGTGAACACAAACGTTACCCTAGAGTAGTGTTGGAATTGTGTTTGTGGATGCATGATTGAGATACTCAAAACCTCCAAAAATTCCCAACTTAATTTTCCCCTCGAATCTCCCCCCAAATAACCGTTCTCCCCGAATCTTCCCCCTAAATTCGAAAAACCCCCCGAATTTGCAGAGAATTCCCCCCATCTGGCATCACTGTCCACAGAGTAAAATATTAAGTGCCAAGCCAAAAATCAAAGATTACAGAGTCTCGCTGAATCTTGCACAAACTCATGCTCATAGAGCTCATTTTTTTAGCTCCCTATGGGCGTATTCTATTTGACGCTAATTCCGTTTTTTGCGATAATTTTGACCACATTCTGCGTCTATGGTAGTACGTTTCGTTGTAGTGATCACTGTGCTCGTTTGTAACTGTTCGCCCCTGTTCCATTTATGATAAGAACGCTAATAATGCCACTAAAATTTGCCACTTCTGTCACTTTTGACATTAGATGTAGGTAATTCATACTGTTCCAGTAGCTTTGTAGCGTTTATGGCGAAAATAATGCCAAGACCCATGTGGAACAACTTTTTGGGAGTGTGATGAATCTAAAGACAATTATACATTCATCTCCTTTATTGAACTCAATGTCAATAAAAACATTTTACAACTCTATCATGACAGATTTGCCTACCAGCATAAAAACATGTGAAGCAATTGATTGAAAAGGAACTTGGTATAAAAGTCAAACTCGATTCTGAATTATGTACAGGATGTGT
Organism: Plagodis pulveraria; assembly: GCA_963890685.1. Lineage (NCBI taxonomy): Eukaryota > Metazoa > Arthropoda > Insecta > Lepidoptera > Geometridae > Plagodis > Plagodis pulveraria. The sequence continues at coordinate 25,391,503 of OY982967.1, forward strand.
TTATGTTAAAAGACATAGATATCAATTTGGAACAAGAGATCGAGCTATAGCACCAGGAGAAATCATTCACACAGATGTATGTGGTACGTTCCCAAATTAATTTAAAAAGTTTCGTTATTTTATTTTATTTAAAGACGATTTCAGTAAGTATCGTCATGTTTATTTCATCAAAGAAGTCTGAAGTGAAGGATAACCTTGTAAAGGGACGCGGCGCAAACATTATCATGACCAACGTATTTGTTAGGATAATATCTGATAAGACTAGCACAAGTCAATCCTAAGAGGTTGTTAGCTTATTTCCAATAACTCTGTATAATTTTTTTTTTTAAACATAAACATTGTAGATATGAGGTATATATTATTTTGTTGGCTAATGGCTACTAACAAAAATATGCTTGCATAGCTTCTCAAAACTGGGCATTCTAACTCATCGGCATAGTAACAGTGTGCCTTGAGGACGACCGCTCTGGGCTGGGCGGAGACTTCGAACGGAATACTCCGAGCGCGCGGCCCGACAGACAAGTGATGGGCCACAACCGCTCCACTACCGATCTAATAGGCGAGTCAACTGAGTGTGTTTTAAGTGAAGTGTTTATTCAACCATAAATCATTATGGTTAATTATTATGCCTCTTTATATTTATGATGAATATTGCTTACAATATGATTTTTTTTTATTTTTTTTTTGCTTGCCTTTATTAAACAAATACTACAAACTATAAACAACAGTACAGCTACTACAATACTACAGCTACTACAGTAAAAGCATTTGGACTCATAGGGAGTCCAAATGCTCTAACCCACTATCAGTTGGCAGCGTGCCCAGCATGCTGGTAGCATTGCCCCGTTGAATTGCAATTGATATTTATTAGATATTGAATAATTGTAATAAAAATTAACTCAAAAAAATATCCTCTCCCTAAGCCTTACGGGAATGACGATCATTTTTTTTAATTTTGATGCTTACTTATTACTTTTTATATCACTAGTTATACCTAGGAAGATAACTGACCAAATGCCAAGTTTTGTAAAAAAAAAACAATATTGTGCGTCGCACTTTTCCGTATTTACTGTATATTGTGCACCTGCATTGGGCATTCACATTGCGGACAAATTTCTGATTAACAAACTTGTTATTTACCAATTTACAAGTCCAATCAGTTCCTAACCCTTGCTTATTATGTACGATGGTACTTTATCTCCCTTTTGTGACTGATAAAAAAGAATTGAGTTTGATAGAAATCCCTATTTTACGACATGCGCAACTTATTTATCCGCTTAACGCGCATGACCTAAACAAGCGCATGCGGACTAGATACATATGAAAACCTGCAGTACGAGGTTATGGTGTCACGATGGGTTGACGCAGTATCCCAAAAATGAGAGGTGGAAGCTCTGAACGTCTGGTCGTGCGCCCTTCACGTCGCAGAGGCGAAACGCGTGCGAAACTAACACGGTACATCACCGTTCTTCTTGCTACATTACTCGGCGGTGGTGGCTCAGCTCTCCTCTTTCTTGTACCTTTGTACGCTGATCCGGCCTTGAGCGCTTTGGCTGCAGATTTTGACCCAGTTCCAGCCGAATGCGTTACAGAGAGGCGTGATGACAGACTCGGATTAGACAACTGCACATGGGCTTCGTGCAGAGAAGGATGTACAAGTGACGCATACAAATGCACGCAGCTACACGTCAAATACAAAGCATACTCGGAAGCATGGCGCCCAGCTGTTTTGTTTGTTAATATCAAGGGCTGTGGTTACCCACCCGCAGTTGACTGTGAAAATTTTACAACAAGTTACGGTTACATTGGATCTAGATATCAATGTTATTGGTCACGAGCGGATACTAGCGTCGTGATACCACGTTGGTCTCGAGGCGAGCAAGTGGCAACGGTGACAAGAACCTTGGCATTACCCCTTTTTCTTTCCGGATGTGCAGGAATTGGTCTATGTGCTTTACATTGTGAATGCAGACCGCGTAGACGCCGACGTCCACCACGTCGACCACCTCGCATTCCAACTCTTTCTCCAGATGAGACCTCAGTTTACAGATTACCTTAGCTGTATCAAAATAAATTTAGGTACAATTACAAAAAATGTATTCATATTGATGAACTGGTAATGTATTTAGCACAAATTAAAATCACAAATCATCTATTTTCAACTTATATTTTAATGTAAATAAAAGTATTTAAGTATGTTTTAAGTGTCTTATTTCGTGACATTGGTGTATTCATTAAAAAATAATACTTACTTAATACTTTTCGGTCCTTATGGTAACATCGCATCTTACACCGGTCACCGGTATTACGACGAGGGAAACTGTATTCATCAGTGGTGACATCAAAGTAGAGATTGTCTGCCGATTATCGCTAAAATAATGAATTACCTTATGTCTATGAATAAATATGTATTTATTCGTAGACTTATGTATATTTAAAAGAACTAAGATACTGTACATAAGGGCTTTTTTATACGGCGATCCTATGCTGCGCAAATAGGTATATAATTAATATTTTATTTTCTAACCAGGCGAGCACTCACAATAGTATGCCCCATGCAATGCAGTGAAGCGCAAGCCCGGATTGACCATGGGCTCCCTGCCGCCGCGCGCCGCGCCACCTGCGCTACATTCCATAACTTTTTCCAAATCAATGCTATATATATGCAACGTTTATGTAGTTAGAAGAAGTGTCCCATTGAATTGATTACATAGTAATTATATTAAAAAGTCAGTATTTTTAGTTACTTTGATGTCTCAGAACAATACTTATGTAGGTCTACTAGACGTCTCCCGATTGAGTATCGGTAGTGTGCGTATTTGCGTCTACAATTTGCAACTGCTGCTTTTGGCGTCTACTGCATGCTTGTCTTCCTGTCTTTGTCATTCACTAAAACGTATCGTATACAATGGAATAAGTGTAGCTGTGTGCGTTATATCTTATAAGCTTGTGTTACATTTTCTCCAGATTATATTAACGGGATCTGGTCGTGATATTAGAGCGCGTACCCTATCTATTTTATTTTTATTTAATACGATGACGTTGATAACCAATTTTATTTGTTCGCTTCATTTTGGCACACATTTATATTTTTGATAATATCGTCAAATGGTTTAATCTTAAACTAGGTATGTTATAACAATATTAATTGGGTAAATTGGGCATAATTTAAATCAGAACTATTTATGTAGCAGACATCAAACACACATTCACAGAAGCATACAAGATAAGTCAATCGTTACAACATTGAGGCCTCATGTATTTTTAGTATTTTATGTTTTCGTAACTAAACTGATACATATACTTACCTAAATCAAAACTGCATATAGCAGCGTATGTATTTTAGAATCTGTTCGCAAATAAACTCAAAGGCACTACAAATTTGTATTGCTTAAGTACCTACTGGACAAGCTCTTCTTACATTTTTGGATAATCACTATTCAGCCGATTTTGCTAGCTAGGAGCTATTCTATGTTGATTTAGGGGTATTGAAATAATCTTTAAAATTTGCCTCTGAGACAGCATATGCCATAAAGGTTCAAAAACATTCGTATGTAAACAACGAAAACGTTATAATTTTTAGATACAGCAAATATACTACCTAATAATTTGTCGTTCCTTCCTACCTATAGTAATAACCCCATATTCAGATAAGAAAATATTAAGTTTAGGACAGATTAGGTTCGCGACAGATTAGTTGAGTACGAAATTCATAGCAATATTGGATAGAGGTGTAAAATTTATTCAGGTACACAGTTAATATCAATCACTCAAGAACTGCCAAGCGTGGTAATTATGGAAAACCCCCTCTACCTAGGCCTTTGGCGTCGGACGTGGACATCTTCCAGCTGTCTGTACTTACCTTACCTTTTTTTTTACCGTCACTTTGAGACATAGTTGTTAAGTCTCATTGTGCCTGTAATTTCACTGGCTCTCAAGGACTACTGCCAGAACACACCTTTCGGTGCTTGGCGATAGACTTTCTACTTGAGGGTGGTCGCTAGGCAGGCGGGCATTCGCAAAATGCCCTTCCACCACGGTGAAGCTCAAGCTCTGGGCGGGATTCGAACCATGGACCTGCTGCGCGGCAGTCCATAGCCAATGCCACTGAGCCATCACTGCTTCAGAACCTAAAAATACCAGTTTATATTACGGATATTATTCTACGGCTGAGAAATGCTGCGTTTCTTTGCTGATCGTCAATTGAAAGTCATCAAGCTGAAGAGCGCGATGGCCAGTGATAGTACACCGCTTGACACAAGGCCTAGTATCAGTAGTTCTATACAACTGAAAGATGTAATAAATGATCTTGATCAGGAACTACTGTGTAATGACATAGAAATCAATAGCGTCCCCGAAGGGAAGGATGAAAATTTAATTCATACTGTAATCACTCTGGGTATGAAGCCTGGTGTCAAAACAAGAACAGGACCTAGTTTGCGCCACAAGGAGGGTAGGAACCTTGAGTCGTTTTCTGCACCAAGGCCTACAGTCGTGCGGCTTAGCAGACGCGCTATGAAGGATCAGATGGTGACTGCTCCGTCCCATTTTACTGAAATGCGCGTCGTAGTCCCACAAGATCTCATATTTATGTTTTTTTGCAAGCCTCAACCTGATGGTATGTGTAGATGTGGTTATTCAGGCTAACTTAGAATTACTGGCTCACAAGCACAGCTGCCGGAACACCGTCAGGTGTTTGGCGACAGAATTTCTACTTGAGGGTGTAGGGTAGCTAACCAGGCGGGCATTCGCAAAATGCCCTATACCGCTATTCTATAACGTCTGCCATCCTAAGCCAACAATCGGGACCGACGGCTTAACGTAAACACGGAAGCGCTCAGTAGTAATGGTCACCCATACAAGTCATGACCGCAGCGGACGTTGCTTAACTTAGCTGATCGGTTACGAACCGCTAAGCAAACTTCTCTACGAGCGCTTCAAATGTAATGAATTATAAATTCGAACACAGCTGCGGCTCCTGCCGCTTCCGCTTTCGCAAGACAGATCATATAGTCCAACTAGCAGAACCGGCCACGCGTTGCTGTGGCTAAGTTTCTTGTTATATTACATTGTAGTAAGCTATTCAAGGGGAACTGTAGGAGATCACCAGTCATGAATACCTACCACCATGCTTTTTTACATAGATGCCATTTGTAAAAAATCATGGCGAACTTCATGACCGACTTTCTACTACCATTACCGTGGTAGGCATTGGCATCAATGACCCAATTTTATGGTACACCTTGGCCTTGCATTTTGAATGACATTTTAGTTACCCCAAATGACGTCATTGGGAAGCTAGATTTAAATTTCCGTTTCTTAGGCAAAAATAATTTTGAATCATCTGAATCGCCAGAACGAAGGGATAATAAAGGTTGCGGCGGCGGAGTGGGTAGAGGTGACAGCACAACTTTTCCTGATGCGCAGCACATGCTGGGTGTTTCATTCCGAAATTTCAGCGCATGACAATATTGACATACTTTATCGGTTGCACCGATAGCAGTCTTTGAATGCGCAGAGTAGAGTAGTGTATCTGGTGCATATTCGAAAGCAAGACGAACAAATGATGCACGTGTTAATGAGCGGCTGGTCCGCTGCCTCTGTCGTTCTTGTACTCGTGCTGCAGCTATGTTTCGTTCTCGTGCCGCTCTTGTTCTCGCAATAGTCTGTTGGAGACGTTCGTCACGCTGTTCTTGAGATTCGTGTGCACGACCCTCTGCTGTCCTCAGTCTTTGAGCTGCATTTCTTGCTGCGATTTGTTCTGCCGACTGATGAGCTCTTTCAACACGTTTGCGTCGTGCCTCTCGGCTCCGCGCGTTGTTGAGGTTAGATTTTTTCGGTGGCATTCGACTGAAAATAATAATTTCAGTATTTTTTAATAAATATTATTAAAAAAAAACTGAAAACCCTTCTATTATAGCACATTGAAATGAGGAGTGAAATATATTTTTTATTGGAAGTTCAATAAAATTAAAGACAAAAAATTATACGATTATTAAAAAATTGTGGGGAGCTTTGTAACATTTTTTCATATATAGGTATACATTCATTAACTTTTGGAGATAGCATTATTAATCTCCGTTAAATTATATGCAAAATGGTAAATACATTTTATTTAAATCGATTCATTATTAACAATATAATAAATCAATAACATGAGAAGCGAGCGGATAATAAATAGATAGATAACCAGACTCATGTAGAATAGGGAGCCTTAGTAGGTACCTCATAATCTTTGCTTATGACCACCAAAATACATCATACAATGTTATTTGATGCATAGGTAGCAAATTTAATAATATAACAATGTGATAATACTTAGGTACATGTACCTTATATTTTAATTAAAGAGTTTTAAACAATTAATCACTAATAATTAAAAAGCAGGAATAATTTCACTGTATTCTATTATTATCTTCACTATAATATGAATTTAATTTATACTGCTGTCTAAGTAACACGTGGCCGGCTATGCTAACACCAAAAGTTTAAAAAGTAAGAACAATTGAATTTCACTGTATTTCGTTTATCACAAAATAAATTTAGGTTATTACCTTAGCGTCAGCAACACGTGGTGGTTATGGTATTGTAGCCATTGACCTATATATACTAGACACGACATCTCAAACGAGCATTGTCGACCAGTCCAGTATGCCGGCTGGCATACTCTCCCCCATACGCGGCTGGGCACTCGCAGAGGTTACACGCGCTTTACGTTCGAAAATTGTGTATTCAAAATACACAATTAATAATACACAATTTTCGAACGTAAAGCGCGTGTAATCTCTACGAGTGCCCAGCCGCGTGTGGGGGAGAGTATGCCGTCCGGCATACTTGTACTGGTCGACTACCCTCGTTTGAGATGTCGTTTCTAGTATATATAGGTCAATGATTGTAGCTGATATGAAACGTTCGTATTTTTAACATAGCGCCATCTATTGAATACATACTCAATCCAGTTAACAGATATCGCCATCTGTCAGAATCGTTTGGAGCTAACAGATTAATTGTTACTGTCAAGTAATAGACAACAAAAATATATATTGCGACTATAAATTGAGATGTAAGCCTTTCAATTTGGATCAAAATGCACAGTGTGCAAATCAAATTTAAAATCAGTTCAGTACAGACCCACCAACTTATCTGTTCAGGTGGCAGAAAAAAGAACTACAGAATACCCTGAAATTGTGACAGTTTGTAGTTGATTTCCATGACCAGTAGCGCCCTCGAAAACTGCACAGTTAAGTCGGTGGTACTATAGTTTAGGAGTCCGTCGCGGAAAAACAACGTGACACGCAATTTTTATACTTATATGAAGATATTTCACGAGTTGAGAGTTGTGAGCAAGAAACACATCCAATCCATCAAATAAAAGTTCGGATATAATAGTATAAATATTTATTTTAAGGTTTATAATGCGTCTATATTTTAACATTTTATTCTGTCCGAATACAATGTAATTTTCAGTCGAATAGCGTACTTTAATATCGTACGGGCCTTTTAGTTAAAAGTTATAACCTTCAGTCTTCAAGCTGTTCTTAAACTTGTATAGACTATAAAATATAAAAAATCCTTAGTTAATATTATATTGAAATAGATACGAAATGAAACATGCATATGATAAGACAACCATATGATTTTTAGAGAAGAAAAAATTATTCATTTCCTGGAAATATTTTAATTCATAGTCTGTACAAGCTTCAGCATACTACATACATAATGTTAATGTATTTTTTATGATATACATTTACAATGTGAGATTATTTTTGTGGGATAACAAATTTACATATGTAGGTACATACATTTTTATCAACAATTGTATCCGTACTTACAATTCGAAACACTTATTGATATAATATTGAATGTACAAAAACGAGAAAATATACTTTAATATATGCATTTTATGGTAACTTTTTGAATATGTAACAAAACATGAGTAAAAATTATCAAAAATACAGCATTTTGGAGAGAGATCATTAATCAATATAATCTAATCAGCACTCATATTTTTATCAAATAACCAAAAAAGCACTATGAAAGCCTCGAAAAAAATATAAAGCATCATAAAATAAAACAATTAATTCAGGAACATCTTATAGAATAATCAGAAAATTTAAGAAAAATACAGGATCTCCAAAATACTATATTATTGCCATGACAAAGAAACGGTTTGCTAAAATATTAGCGAAACATGATCAACCTTAACAAAATAAACGGAAAATTTTGCTAAAATAACAAACAATAGCCCCCTGACCAGAAATAAAAACACCTCGCCATATTGCGGTAATTTTAGGAACTAATTGTCTTACGTGAAAATGTACAGTAAGAAAAGAAAGTGGCGACCTCTGGACAGGCTTGCTATTTTTCATATGCATCTAAACAATCATATTTTGCTTGCAAAATCTCTAATTACAAAAATAGGCTAGTAAAAAAGGACAAAAACATTAAATATTTGAATACTCACGAGTTTTGAAAATGTGGCACAATATTATTACCCAAAAATATGGCTTATACCAAAATGTTGTTAGACCTTATTTAAATATATTTGTTTTTTTTTTATTTAAACAAATCCAACATTTATGCAAGGAATGTGATTAAAATGTTAAACACAATTAGATTTGTAATAGTTTAAGAGTAAAATGTGTGCATATTCAAAACTCGTTTTTAAAATATGGAAGGGATTCGTGATATACATCTAAAATAAATTAAAAAGTAACATGAGCACAGACAGCATATTATTCAATATTCTAGTAACCTTAGTTTATCATTAAGCTACGTGCAACTCACAATGAAAATATATCACTTAAGGCTGTTAATCTCTAAAGCGACAAAATTTTTAAAGACCTCACAAAAATTGATCATATGAAATGGCAATTTAATTTTTTTTATGTGTCTCCTAACAATAAACTAAGGTCATTTATGAATAATTTAACATACAAATAATAAATAAGAAAACAAAACAAACAGCATTGTCACAAGTCACAACCACGCTTCATTTGAACGACGAAGTTAATTTCAGGTCATGATTGTATGATATTGGGCGTTTTTGGTCTAGTAATGGAAAAATATAGTTATTTTCCGTGAAATCACACTCTAATCACATATTGTTATAAATCATATAACTAACATAATTGTAGGCAATATATAGGATACAATTCTCAATCATTATTATTTATGAGTGCATTGTTCAATGCTGATTTACAGATGTTAATCAACAAAATTGAGATGGTTTAAAATAGTATAAAAGATGGCATGGAAAAAATATCAATTTTATGAATATTATTATTGAGGTCGATATCTTCATGCATGATCATATCTAAATTAAAAAAAACCTTTGAGTTAAAGTTAATTAAAATATTTAATATCGTTAAATTTCATTGACATCTTTGTAATAAAATTCAACGTCTTAAAGAATGCACTCTAGCGTTACAATTGTATTTTGTTGAAAACGCCGAACAAAAACTCAGCTTTTCATTTATATCAATCGTAACCAATCGACCGAATATATTTACAATAGCATTGTCTAAATGTAAGAGTATAAAAATATGCTAATCAAAGCGAAGTTATTATTATAGTATATAGAGGCACAGCATTTGATGCAAGCCATCTTTGTATTTATGATGTACAAAAATATGAATACAGGTTCTACGCAAGTCAAATATGACATCTTTCAACAACACTGGGACGGGAAAAACAAGTGGTATAATTTGGATACCAGTCATCTGACTGCCACACTTCATATCAGTTTATATGGTTGATAATTGAGTTAATACTAGAACAAAGAAACATTTTTTATTTCAAAGTCAAAATTCAAAGAATCATGAAATAGGTTTATTGCCGTACGAAATATTCCTGTAAATGGTTTACTATGAATGAAGTGTTATTTTCGTTAGCAGTCAGACATACTTAAAATGAACCATAATTAGTTTGAATGCAGTACTGGTTCATGGACCTTGATACAGCTTGTAATATAATTTGCAACGTGCATGAATTAGTTTTTTTTTATCTAATGATTTGTAAAAAAACTTTTCAGAACAATATAGTCTCATATTAGTAAGTAGTTGATTTAATTTAATTTTCATTCCTCAAGCCGCCATGGAGTAGATAAGTTATCCAAACTATCAAGTGTCATCATGACTTATATTATAGTTAATGTTAGTACAAAAAGTGTCTTATATAAGGCGTTGCTACAAACGAACGCCACACAACATTATCAACAAGTCTTTTATAAAATATAATGTCTTTATAATGATGACCAGTTGATGAATAATTTTGGTAGGAGCAAGAGAGCATGTTGTGTAGACGTTAATTTAATTTTAAGTTATTTTTGAGGCCAATTCCATTATATTAAATGAAATAGATACATAGTATTTGATGGCAGTGTTTAGTTTTCATATTTGGCCCAAATATATTTTTAGTAGTTAGAGTCGGTATGCGGCGATGCATTGCATTAGTCAGTTTTGCATTACATTTAGTCGATGATGAATAAACTATTTGGTGTATTCGGAGCGCGCATTAGAATACCAATCGCAAGTAATATGACGCCACATCAAAAAAAGCTTAGTTATTAATTTGAAGCGCTCGTAGCGAGGTTTACTTAGCTGTTCTTAACCGATCAGCAAAGTTAAGCGACGTCGCCCGCGGCCATGAGTTGGATGGGTGACCGCTAGTGACATTACTACTGAGCGTTTCCGTGCTTCGGAGGGCACGTTAAGCCGTCGGTCTCGGTTGTCGTCTTAGGATGGTAGTCGTTATAGCATGGTGGTAGGGCATTTTGCGAATGCCCGCCTGGCTAGCTACCGCCCTCAATTAGAAAGTCTGTCGCCAAGCACCTAACGGTGTGTTCCGGCAGCTGTCCTTGAGAGCCAGTACTTCTAGGTTAGCCTGAACAACATCTTCGACCACATCATCACTTACCATCAGGTGAGATAGTGGTCAAAGGCTAACCTATCAGGCATATAATAAAAAAATAAAAAAAAATTAACACCGAAGCTGCGAAGTGGTAACAGCCGGCAGTTTTACTGTCCAACTGTTTTATACATTGTCTCTATCACTAAAATTTATTGTATCGGTCGAAATATTTGACGACGATAGGCCGCTTGTGGGCGCTTAACGGCTTGCGACGCTGTGGGTGTCTAATGCGCGCATTACGCCAAATGTTCATACGATGAACACATCGTCGACTTAACGTAATGCCAACCCATGTAACGCAATGCATCGCCACATACCGAGACTCAGAGAAGGTAGCTTCAAATATATTTTAAAAAGTCAATAGCCTATTACAAACATTTCGATGAAAATGCACACGCTTATATCAGTTGGGTGTTGTAAAACACGGTCTTGTCTTTTATTTATGTGCCTCTGAATATTGGCCTCCAATTTATTATTCCTTAATTGAAATGCACAATCGAGAAGTACACAAAAAACACTAACTTTTAATAATAATATACTTATATCATCGCACAGCCATTGAAGCCCTGACTCAATTCGAAATATTTAAAACTCCGTAAGTACTATCAGAGAAAATGTATTATTACTAGCCCCCGCAAACTACATAAAGCCTTGTCCCAATATCACAGCAATATTAAGCCTTTTCGATTTGAAAATTAAGGACCACTTGCTTCTTTGCAGTACATATTAGCCAGACCCTTGGCGAGTACAAGGCTAGCCTTTTTCCACGAAATCATTGTGTATGTTATTCATTAACCATTTATGTATGTAAAAATATATAACTATAAAATCAATTATTGATAGAAAGTATACCAAATAACAAAAGCAGACAGTCTTAAGTCACAAGTATACATAAAGAAGTTAAATAGTATTATTGAAATATTCACAAAAGAAAAATAAGAGTAGATATAAAATTTCAAACCGGGAGCATTGTCAATTGAACTGTAATTAAATTTATAGTTAATGGTAAGGATATTACACATTCAAACAAAATAGTAAGTGAAATTCGACCATTGTTATATGAGTCCACTACATTATGAAGATATAGTTATTATTTTTAGTATTTGCACAGAACTTTGCGAACATGTTGCAGTTGTAATTAAACTGTTATAAAAAATGCTGGAATTGTAGTCAGTCTTCTCTTATCTTGTCTGATTGCCTCGGTGGAATGGAGATAGCATCGGCTTATAATCTCAATTCCTAAATTTAATGCCCAGATAAGAGGTATTGTATTTCTTTTCTTACAATAAAAATATCAGTTGCTGTCTAATCTGGATTTACCCTTTCAGGGAATGACAATATGTTTTTATTTTATTCTGTCTGCAACAACCTTCATACACAAAAAAGTAATGAATTTCTGAAGCTGTCGAGGTACAGTTTACGGAAGCTTTATATTTTCAAGCTAATCTGCAGCTTTTTTGGGGCCTTAAATATAGTTTGCTTCTCAATTGTTTATACACTGCTAAGAATTATACTACTGTAATTTAATATTAGTTTAAATAGGAACAGCATTACTGATATCTGTAGTCTACAGTATTCCCGCGCAGTGAATGCTCATGTTCAACAATAGAAACATGGACTTATGATGATTAAAAAGGACAAAACGAAAAATAAGAGGTATAAAACTTTACAATAATTATACAACATAACAAAGAAAAACCATAAAACAGAAAAAAAAAAAACATGATATCAAGACCAGATTTATTTTAAGGTACTTGTTTTAAAATAAATATATGTTTTAAGAGCAAACACTGTTCCTTTTTATACCAAAACATATGAATAAAGCATACAAATGTTTATATTGCTCGTACATAATGTTTAAAATTGGAATATGCATCCTAACTATCTGATTGGTTGCAACAATCATTCATCTATACCGGTGGATACTTTACATCACAAATGGCAACTTATTTTTGCATAGATGATTTCCACAAGTAAGGGATGTAGCCAGATTATATTTAATTTACCGGCCTGTTTAAAAACTTGTTCTAATAATTTTAACATCGAGTAAGAAAAAAGACATAACATAAAAGTTTGGAACACAAAACAGAAATAAATTCATAAATAACTTTTAGACAGTTATTTTTTTGGAATGGCAATTCAAGTCCTTTTTAATTCCATAGTATGTTAGTTTAAATTATGTTAGGTTAAAATTCCAGGACGTAAAATTTACGGATTAGAAAATTCAAAACAACCTCTACAAGTGTATGTTACAGTACCTAGATCCGGCTAAAATCCACTGCATCATCTATCACAGTCGTATCCACAAATATAGACCTAAATAAAGACTAGATATAATCAGAGAACTACTTGAGACATCTGTGAAGTTAATCGATAACGTTTTCTTTCTAACTCTGAGTTAGAATCCAGACCACGTTTCACACCCATGCTTGTAGATGGTACAGATTCTAAGCTAGCGTCAATCAGTCTCCGGGACTTACAATACCTGTAATCTGCTGCTGTATTTACCCGATGTACTGTCATGTCTACTGCTGTTGGTAGATAGTATTGCTGGGTTGCAGTTGGTACATTTGTATCACTCATGTCCAGTACAGAGTAGTTTCCATCTGGTCTTCTTTCAGTTATGGGGCGTTGACGGTAAGATGGATCGGCAGTATGGCTTCGGGATGAGGAGCTGCAAGTGCTGGAGGCTGGTGAGTCCTGGTAGGTTGGAGAAGTGCATGGAGTCAGGTTTGGAGAGTTTCTTGCGCTGCTGTACCCTTGATCTATATCAGTTTCAGAGGCGGTTTCACGTGATTTCAGCATGTTCATCATTCTGTAAAATACAATGTAACTTGTTTTTTTATTTTGTAAAACTGTGACAAATGCCGTTTGGTAGTGGAATTATCAGAATATTCGCTTCTGTGGTATAACCATGGAGGGATATCTACCGTGAAGGGACATCAACCGGATCTTTTCGGCCTTTTTATCATCATCTCAACGGTAAGGCAGGGAATTAGGCTCGAACGGTGGAGAGGAGCTTTGATAACATTGTAAACGGGCCTCTTAACTACTCCTTGGGTTGCAAGTCCCTAGCTCCTTAAACTTGGACCTTTTCTGTTGCAACGCTAGGGACCCGGCACCCAGCATGGATAACGCACGCCACGCACGCGCACCCCACGTGCGCGCTCTCTACATACCTCTGCAGCAGGCGCGCGAGCGGCGCGACGGCGTGCGGCTGCCTGCGCGCGCGCGCCGCCAGCCACGGCGGCCACGCGCCCAGCCCCAGCTCTGCGCGCGCGCACGCCACGCACGCGCACCCCACGTGCGCGCTCTCTACATACCTCTGCAGCAGGCGCGCGAGCGGCGCGACGGCGTGCGGCTGCCTGCGCGCGCGCGCCGCCAGCCACGGCGGCCACGCGCCCAGCCCCAGCTCTGCGCGCGCGCACGCCACGCACGCGCACCCCACGTGCGCGCTCTCTACATACCTCTGCAGCAGGCGCGCGAGCGGCGCGACGGCGTGCGGCTGCCTGCGCGCGCGCGCCGCCAGCCACGGCGGCCACGCGCCCAGCCCCAGCTCTGCGCGCGCGCACGCCACGCACGCACACCCCACGTCCACGCTCTCCGCCGCCTTCAGCCGAACGTCTAACAACAAACGTCTTATTGTAGTTAACCATTCTAATCCGAACGACGGTGCCAACTGCAACCGTAAACTGCCAGTGCAGCGGCAATTTTTTTTTTTTTTATGCCTGATAGTTTAGCCTTTGACCACTATCTCACCTGATGGTAAGTGATGATGTAGTCGAAGATGTTGTTCAGGCTAACCTAGAAGTACTGGCTCTCACTGGCATGCAGTCGACCACAGCGGCACTACATATATGTATGTTTTTCCATGAAATAACGTTCGAGCCCCGCGGTATCTTGGCATCAACGCACAGCGAGGCACTCGGAGCTTGCAATTGGTAGCTTCTTTCGGGATATAAATTCATCTCCAATTCTCTATTACCATTTTAGACAAGAAGGCTACTGGGTAGGATGGCTTTTAATACATTGCTCCTAGGTGATTGGCTAAAAACGCAAGCTCCCCCATAAGCACTTCGCTGGCTATTTTGTCTGTGTTTCTTTTGTTTTGCCTCTCCTCTGTTTATCCAGAGGGGAACATATAGTTACTATTACACTAAGGGCCTGTTTCAGAATGTTCAAGTAAGTTCCGGTTATACTACCCAGAACATATTTAATAAATAAAACACTATCTTTGCATTTCACAGTCATCGATTTATCCTATCCTTAGGTTAAAGCTTGAACTGTGATTTTTATCATTCAGTTATTTTTATGTTATGGGTAGTATAACTGGAACTTACTCGAACATTCTGAAACAGGCCCTAAATGTACAAGCAATTTAAAATACTTATTTACATTTCAATTTAATTATCTGAAAAAAAAACGAACCTACCAGAATTATAAAATGCGAAATTGGTTGTACTATCTTTGCCAACATTTTCAAACTGTTTGACACAAACAAGAGTTAAATGTTAAAATCTGAATCATATTATAAAACAGATAATGCAACAATCAAAGAACGAGTGAAAATAATTACCCTTACCAGACAATGTTAAATCTAAATATGCCTCAAGCAGCTTAGCTCCATCCCGCTTGAAACGCCTCACAAATTTCGGATGCCTAGTTGTCAAGTCCGCATCAGTCACCACATACTGAGCCAGGAGTGCTGCAAAGGTGACAGGGGTTGGCGCTAGTAGCCTCCATCGGACGTGTTGACCCACCATCCATTCTAGCTGCCTGAAGGTCTTCCCGCATAGTTGGACACCGCTGATCTTCGATAGGGTCTTCAGTGTGGGTGCGCGACTGAATTTCTCTTCACTCTTCGCTGTAAATTTAAAACAATATTCTTAGGCGCAGCTCCCGAATGGACTCTTTTGATGGACTCGTATGAAAAGCACTACAAAATTTCTGAGGATGTTGGTGTTTCGTCTTCCAGACCAGATATATTTCTATACTCAAGAAATCTAAAACGCATAGTACTTATAGAACTTACTGTGCCGTGGGAAACAAACATACCTAAAGACCACACAATAAAAACAAACAAATATAACTAACAAATGAATTAACCAAAAACGGTTATGTGTCTAAATATAATTACAAGCACTATCGCGTGCTAAGCGAAATATATTTAACAAATTATTGGAGTACAAAATTTTATGCCCAAGGCGGGAATCGATCCCGCGTCCTCCGATATCGCGTCGGATGCCTACACCCCCCCGGCCGAGGGGGTTTAGGCATCCGACGCGTCAATAATTTGTTAAACGGTTATGTGGTTAGTTTATATGCTGTAGAAGTTGGAGCAAGGGGTATACCAGCGAAATCCCTATATAACCTACTTAAAGACCTTGGCCTACCAAGAACAACCGTAACTTCCATCCTAGAACGTGTATCTAAGGCGGCATTAGTAGGATCTTATCAAATTTGGTTAGGTATGGGAGGAGGCTCGAGCGGTGAAGGTGAGCATTGATATATCATAAAGGGGGCCCCTTTAGGATATATCAATGCTTAACCCTACTCCTGGGTTGCAAGTCCCAGGCCCCTCTAGCCTCTCCCTCTGCAACGCGATGGACCCGGCACCCGCACGGTGAATCCATGGAATGCTAAGTAATTCGTCTCTCTCGGGAGGCCATAGGTACAGCAAGGCACTTATTGGTAGGATGCAAGGTGCTCCTTGATAGGGGTCATTATTCCCGTCGCCACGATCGAGTCCTCGGTTAATTTATATGCTGTAGAAGTTGGAGCAAGGGGTATACCAACGAAATCTCTATATAACCTACTTATTGACCTTGGCCTACCAAGAACAACCGTAACTTCCATACTAGAACGTGTATTTAAGGCGGCATTAGTAGGATCTTACTAAATCTGGTTAGGTAGGGCAGGAGGCTCGAGCGGTGAAGGGGAGCATTCATATATCATAAAGAGGCCCCTTAACCCTACTCCTGGGTTGCAAGTCCCAGGCCCCTCTAGCCTCTTCCTTTGCAACGCGATGGACCCGGCACCCGCACGGTGAATCCATGGAATGCTAAGTAATTTGTCTCTGTTGTGACAATACCCAAATTGAAGAAAAACGAGAGAAATAAATATTGTCATGTGCAGGATACGAACTTCACTTAATGATGTGTTCCGGCAGCTGTCCTTGAGAGCCAGTAATTCGTATAGTATATATCCGCTATCGCAATCCGCTTTGCTCGTAACTCCGAGATTTTCTTGAAGTTAGTTCTCATGACTCATTCTCCTAGTAATTTCACTTGCTATAGCGCCTTTCACGTCTTAACACAGTGGTGTTTGCACACCATGTATTCGAGACAGAATATCTTACACTACGGTGGTATCCACCAAGCCAAAACGGACTCGGAAGAGAGACATACTGCGTCAGCCACTGCTGAACACAGACTCCCCCATTATTGCCATGGTGATTGCAGTGTATGATAGCAGTTTCTCAGGAACAGGTGTCCACCATCTAGTATTTTACCCTTAATCTCCTCTTACAACATCATGGTAGGAGATTGGGGAGATTATTACCTGTCACCCAAGGGCTGAAGCTAAAGAGACATACCACAATATACAGCTATTGAAGACAGTTACTCAAACTGTTTAATAGTGTCGTTTCAGGTGGTACAAAGCGTCGTTTTGTAATCTAATCTTTTTGGCAAATGGCTATGAACCTTCTCATAACCTATACCTAACCTATGAAGTTTCTTACGCGGGCGAAGAGTAGATCGCCGGGTCAGACAGTTATTGGACAGTATTTTACAACAGGTGAGTTTGGTTTTGTCAAAACAACCTTCAGTTTTGAAGACAGTTAAAATCGGCTCCACAGTTGTTTGAGATGTTGCATAACATACTCTTGCTTACAGTGCTTATGACGCGAAGCATGTGACTGATTATCAGCAATATCGGTGTAGCTGTACCACAAAGCTGGTACCTGCTTAAGCTGCTACAATATGCTAGGGGCACTCGTTGATTCAGGCATTTCTTTGAATTCAAGCTGGAGCTTGTACATATTCAAATGTATCTGCTATGGTCATGTGAGCTTATGTAAAATATAATTACCCTGATAATGAATTTTTCCATATAGTTCTATCCTTTTTTCTACCCATCTCATTTCTCTTAGCCCTATGACAGTAATTATCTGATTTGAAGAAAATTTAATTTTAACTTAGTTACCTGCTAAGCTCAGACATGCCAGAGCGACATGAGTTAATCGATCCGCGCGCAATCTGTGAGCGTCCATGAATAGATCCAACTGTGCGACTGCAGTGTGCAGGGTTGCTAATGTCAGGCCTAACTTCTTAGTGACGTCACGGAGCTGTTGCACCAGGGTGCCTCGGAACTCCAACTAGAGAATAAAATATTATAAGGAACTGAACTGATATCAAGTAGCGAATCTGTTGTCAAGCACCTATCAGCATGTTCCAGCAACTCTTTTGAGAACCAGTCATCCTAGGTTAGCCTGAACCACATTCACTAACCATCAAGTGAGATAGAGGTCAAAGGCTAAACAATCAACTGTTAAAAAACATCTTACTCACATCGATGAGAGTAGTGGAATGCTGCTTATTTGACGCATTCTTCCCTTAGTCGCCTTTTAAGACATCCAGCAAGAGGATAAAGAACATTCCTTGTATTCTCAAGCCGAGAACTACATTAAGTCCTAATTATCTGGCAGTACCCACAATGCAGTGCCATGCAGAATGTCTACATGGTCTGTATTTACTACAGCAAGTGTTAATAGCATAACATTGAACAGGTCGCCTGTTTGTTGCATCACTCTTTCTACTTCACAAATATATACACAGAATAATTGATAGTTCACACACTAAAGTTCCATTATGTGACTAATGTAACACTAACATAATATTACTGTATTGTGTAACAAATTGAAACAAGGTGAAATAAACTAATATGTGTGTGTAACAGTATCGATACATTTCATCAGCAAGTGGAGAGAGACAAAGAGGTACATCAAGGCACAGGATAATGTACATTAATACATTGCAATATGGTTCGTTATTGAACAAACAAATACAATGATGCAATTTATAGAAACACTTTAAAAAAAAATTCATCTGCCTACCATTAGTCATAAAAGGGGTAAAAAATGTTTTAAAAATAAAAGAGGTTTAAAAAAGTTATCTTTAACAACTCAAGAACATATTTGTAGATGTTTTGATGAGCGCTTTTTTGATAAAATGGTAGAAATCTTTGTTGAGCTAATAATAAGAACATACTACACACATTGACAAGAGGGACTCATAATCATATTTTACAATATATGTATAACAGGAGCACAGAAAAGTCCTTATATTCATAAGTCAGGAAGTGTCCAGCACAATGGTTTTTTTTATGAATAGGATTTGAATGTTCACAATAATTATCCATTTACCAGTCATATATCATGAAACATTTCTGATGCAGTTTTAACAGATTTTATGAGAGGCAGTAAAGAAACTTTATAGGTATAAAAAATTGTATGAAACAGGCATAAACCAAACCCATAAACATAAACCTTAGTTTTCAGAAAAAATATCAAATGATATTCTTACTATCATTTCACAGCAATGACATTGACACAATTAGATATGTGCGTTGTATAATTTGCCAATTTTTATCACAGTTATATGTACACAATGAGGAGAAGTTTTTGTATTTTCATGATGTGGATTTTAGACTTTTGAGCTAAGGGAACAAAGTCCAATTCAAGTTATTCAACTACCCAATAAGGTAGCAATTTCAATTTGTGAAATAAAATTCCTATAATGCTGGAATCTTGGACGCATATCCATTGTAGCATGTCTGTTTGAGATCATTGACCAAAATCATTCTACCTACTAAGGTCGTTATTAATGATCACCAGTTTTGATTGATTGCAAAATTTTATATATTTATCCCAGGATTGAGCATGACAGACCTGAAATATTCATTGAGAATACAATCCTGTTTATCTTTGTCTACTCAGGGATAGGAAAATATAAATTGGGATTGTATTTCCTAGTTATACAATAGTGTGATGTTTTAGTTTTATATATATGCCTGATAGGTTAACCTTTGACCACTATCTCAACTGATGGTAAGTGATGATGTGGTCGAAGATGTTGTCCAGGCTAACCTAAAAGTACTGGCTCTCAAGGACAGCTGCCGGAACACACCGTTAGGTGCTTGGCGACTAATTTTAGTGGCAAACTAATAATTATTATAAAAATTATAAATTAGTTGGAAGATAATAAATACCTGTGGTGATTGAAGGTGGATAGTTGGCTTCTCTGCTTCCTGTTCCAACAAGGATTGCCATATCTCATCCCGGTATTCACAGTGGTACTCATCATCATCTGTCAGTACCTGAAAATGGAAATTAAAATTTACTTATGTTATACAGTGGTGAAAAACATGAACAAGCCAATTCCCATCAGATTACCTTGACAGTTGCAAAAATATAAATACAAATTTCAAACAATTTAGTCAAAATATATCAAGGTAGGCTTTAATTACATATTTAATACAGTAGAACTCCAATTATCCGAACTCCGACTATCCGAATCGCCGATTATCCGAATCACAAAAAATTGTCCAAAAAAAGTCTAAGTGCGCTATTATTCTTCCCCCCGCGAAGCCAGTGTTTGCGCGTCAAGTCTTGACTTGACTTGTCTTAACTTGCCGTTGTGCCTACACTGACTTCCCCCCGCGTGTGTAGGCACAACGGCAAGTTAAGACAAGTTCCGGCGCATTGCAGTCACGGCGCACCTGTCATTGTTTGTTTTGATTAGCCAGTGTGCTATTGACCTTGCTCGAGGACGCTACTCTTTCGCTGGACCATCAGCTAGTGAAGCATTTGCCGGCCTCGAGACTGCTTTGAAGTGGATGGAGCGTCAGCCCGAGTGTGACCACTTGCAACTGCTCACCGTCAAGCGAATGCGTGACCTGGCTGCCCGAAAACGGTTGAATACCGCAAAACAGCTTACATTGACGGAGATGTTTAAAAAACAATGATTTTTATTTCTAAACTTGTACATAAGTACATTTTATTTATATTTAAAACATGTGAAAATTTCATGTTTCTTTCATTTAATTCAATAAAAAAATAGTGCAATATCAAAACGTAGCTTTTATTCTCTCCAATGGCAATTTTTTTTTTTAAAATCTGATTATCCGAATATTTGATTATCCGAATGGGTCCCGGTCCCCATTAATTCGGATAATTGGAGTTCTACTGTACTTGCAAATATGAATTAAATTTAGTAGCTTTTTGTATAAACTAGTGCTATTATATTCTACTATGATTGAAGCGATATGGTTGGGACCTCTTTTTTAAAATAGAAATTCTTAATGAATCTTCTAGAATATAATAAGGTTCTACTAAAAAAACTAAAACTTTATTTGTGCCATGGAAGGTTCAAATATAATAATTTCATATAAATCATCATCATCACCTGGTCTTAATAAAACTCATATTGGGATCTACTTACTCAAATTTTTCAAATATCTACTTGTATTGCATATTAATGTAATAACTTCATAATTGCTTCAGAATGAACCAACGGTGCTTGCCTAAACATAATTAGGTATAACATATAATGTCCGAAATTAATGACTGTAAAATTCATTTGGAGATTATTGAAGTTAGTGTGAAAATGAGACATACCAATATTATCTTAATCATAGGTCATAGATGAATTATTAACAAGATTTATCTATCATTAATCTGTATATTGCAAGAAGTTCTACTGTATTTATTATAATTAATTATTTGAGATTATAAGCAAAGCCAATACATAGAAGCCCTTCCCCACTGTCACATTACAATACATAAAAAGAGGGCCCCAATTATACATAATCTATGCTACAATGTGGATCTGGAATGACTAACAGATTCCAATGTCTTAATTTGATCCACTACAAAATGTTACTTATTTTTTGGAAATTATTTTTTTACAGGTCATTCATTTAATTGTACTAATGTCCAATGACATTATCTGAAAGTAGGATTGTGGGAACTATGTTTAACTTTTTAGCCAAATGGTCCAATCCATGTTATTACTAAAACCTTTGTACTAATAATTAGTACAAAGGTTTTAGTAATAACATTAAAAGAACAATTATTGTTCTTTTAATGCCATTTAATTGTCTCTGTAATTATAATTTATTACTGAATGCATAAGGATTGTCAGTCAGAGACAGTAAAAATATTAGTGCCTAGGCAGGATCATCAATTAGTAATGTCTCCCAATACTTAGCTTTCGTAAACTTGGAACAAAAAGATTTATCAACTAACTCCTGCAATATTTTTATAATATTGCACAAAATAAACAGTAGTTACCCACAATGGCGTAACCGAAACAAACTATTTTAAGTTTAGTCCCCAAACATAATTTCACACTTTGTTTGAAACCTAATTTGTAATTTATGACAGAAAGTACGAAATTAATTTTATCGTGAACCATTTTATGAAACCTGGGCCGAGTTTTTAAATAATTAATAATAATATTACATTAACAGTTTGGAGGGTACTTTATTACCATGCTGATCCTTACATGACTCTCAAATTTTGGTTCACACATTTCAACTTTGGGTACGTTTTCTGTAGACGTGTGGCTCCTTACACTGGACAAGTTCAACTGTGATATGTTCAAGGACTCCATTTCTTCGTCTCGCGGCTAGGAACTTAAAATTATGATGAAAAATTTACACGTCGACCTGTGACGTACACCACGTGGAAACGAGTGTCAAATTTAAACACTGCTTTAATCTGATTACTCGCAGAAAATCACAGCTGCTGTACTGTTTTAGAGAACAATTTACTAGCACTACTTGTCTTCTTGTGATAGAAAACAATTACACCAAGGAAAAGTTATAACAATTGGCTATGTCCGATTATTTCAACAATTTTTAACAAGACGAACAGGCACGACCATCTGCAGCATTTTGACAACTAAGGCTACGTTCGTAAACAAGCGATCTCATGCCAATGTAACACTAGGGGCGTACTCCACTTGACGCAATTTCCTTAATTTCTATAATTTTGGTCAAATGTTGTATCTATGGTTCATATTATTAAATGTGGAACCGTAGACGCGAAATGTGGCCAAAATTATCGAACATAATGAATGGCATCAAGTGGTATACGGCTTTTTTAGTTACAGTTCGACCAACTTATCTGTTCAGGCGGCAGAAAAAAGAACTACATAATTCCCTCAAATTGTGACAGTTTGTAGTTGATTTCCTTGACCAATAGCGCCCTCGAGAACTGCACAGTTAAGTTGGTGGTACTATAAGCAAGGTCCGGCACACACTGTAAGGGTATTATTCCATTTGTCGCTAAGAACGTTATTTTCGATAATTTTGATCACATACTGCGTCTATGGTTGTGATCACTGTCATCCCCTGTTCCATTTAGCATAAGAACGCTAAGAATGCCACTAAAATTTGCCACTTCTGTCACTTTGACATTAGATGTAGCGTTTATGGCGAAAATAACGACAAGATCCATGTGGAACAACTTTCTGGGAGTGTGATCGTTTTAAGCGTTTTTAGCGAATCTAACTTCAAATGGTAAGCACCCTAAGAAAACCTCTTGTATTTTTTTTTCATAATTTTCAGTTAGTATATATCAGTATATTACTTTTCTCTATGGTATATTTCATATATATTTAAGTCAAAATTGCGCCAATTGATTCACAATGGTGATTCAGAAGATCGAAGATGCTTGAGTCAGGAAACTGTACCTGATATAGTCGGATTTGGGCAACTGAATAAATATTCATAGGCGTAGGCCAACTGATTATTGTTAAGCATCAACCCTAACACCAAAATTTTAATTTCAATTCAACCGAAGTCCTGCAGTTGTTGCATCTGTTTTCTTTTTTGTGGTTATGTATAAAACTGTCATCAATATATACCTATTGAAAATAAATGCAACCATGCAGAGATTTGCAAGACAAAAATTAATTACAAAAACATTGAAAATCATTTTTCTTATCTCAAAGGGCCAAGTTAATTTATTTTTTTGTAGATTTATTGGTATATTTCGTAGATTACTATCATACCATGAAAAGTTTTCGAAATGTCACCATATCTATAGAATTTTCCCTTTAGTCGTTTCTTACGACACCCACGGGAAGAAATAAGGGATTGACATTTAAACCCGGCACCCCATTAAATTAATTGTAAAGTGACTGGAATTAAATATTTTTAGCAACTCACTTCTTAACAGATAAGACTCAATTTGCAAACAATTCTTGTAACGACTAGTAGCGTCTTTTTAAATGATATAGACACTTGACTATCGAAAAAACTGATTCATTTTCAACATCTTTTGAATATTTCGGTATAGGTTTTTTTTTATAGTCATGATATTAATGGCGCAATGTGCGGAGCATTTCAAGCGATTAGATGCAGTGTTTTCATAACTGAATTTAGTAAATGTCAGTTGACATTTACTAAATTGTACATTGTTTTTTTTATAAGGTACTTTGTGCACATAAATGAGTTGAGTCAGCATCCCAATGGCCTTACATCATGCAGACGTGAGGTCGTCATCACTTGTCAAAATTGTATCACCTAAAAATATATTTAATGTAAAATTATATTCTGCGTTGTTGAGTAGAATTATCAAAGTTACTATTTTTAATATATTTTATTTTTGCAATAATGCATGCTCTGCGGACGATACGATAAATTAGAGTCATGAGCCTTTGTCATGTTAGCTCAGTCAGTCAGAGCACACCCCGGCTATTGGGGTCAATGGCGGGGCAAATAACATAAGATTTATTTCTTTATCTAATTCTTATCCCGCACATGACTAAAATTTTTCCTCTCGTTGTAATTATGTAACATTGATAATATTATGACAGTTTTCAAAGCATCATCTACTTATTTGGCCCTTATTAGGTTGTTATACAGAGAGGCTGACCTGGATGGGCTATGGGTTTTTTTTCCGTGAACCTACTTAGACATTAAGTGTTCATACCAATTTTGGTTTAATATTTGCTAGTAGTTAAATTTTGGTTTAATATTCTTTTTTCTCATCTCTTCAAATAAATCAAGAATTATTGTAAATCAAGAGTGTATTCATGATTCATTCTACAAGATAAGCACATTTTTTATTGTTTAGATATTGTTTATCTGAATTTGATGTTTGTTGATGAATGCGGTACTAATTCATATGCCATACGCACAATAAGACAAGTCATATCTTAGAACTACAGCTTGGATCTGAAACAATAGGCTTGAAGTGTTGATATATATTTGATTTTATTGTTCGCAATTCTATTTATTTATATATTGGCGAACAATACATTTATAATGCTAGATAAAACTTATGTAATTTATAAGTTTTATCCAGCATTGCCTACTAAATCGTACAAAAGATGGATAGACTATATGAAGTTTCTGATAAAAAAAATATATACATTGTGTCCACTGAACACAATTTATTGGTTTTTATTTATACATGATCAGATACTGTCCAACCATCGTCAGTGTTGAATTTCTTTGTATAATTATACTATTTGAACCATTATTTCATGGTGTGTAGTTTGTTGTATAGCAATGTCGCGAAAATACTATAATTTTATATTCTGGTCGACCGACTTGATTTATTGGTGAGCCCTATTTTCTTACTAATAGATATTAAAAAGTAATACCCTATAATATAGGAAAGGGTGAAACTAAGCGCTTGGTGTGATATATGAAAACGATTTTTGCGATAGGTACTATATAAGCAAGTAAATCTAATAACCGCATAGAATTCATGCCGTCGACAACATTTTACGTCATGTCAATTCTAAGGACCAAGTTCCGATTGATGAATTTGTTGATATTGAAGTCTACTTGCCTGAACTTGATTATTATACCTTGATTTCATGCATATTTTTGTCGCAAATTAATAAAATGTGAGATACCTCAGAAAAACAGCAGGTCCCAGACAAATACTTTTAATTATCAAATTATTAACTCAGAACATAAATCAGAATCAAATCGGCTTATCACAATTTCACAGAACTGGATTAAGATATTATTCAAACTTTCAATTATATAATCAACAGTCGATCCGGCAGAGATTTAACTTATATAACCGCTCGAGATGGCTGTCAGCGATCGAATGGCTCGAATGCCCGAGGCCCGAGCCCTCTCTGTCTTATCGCCACTACGGTTAGTAGGGGGGGAGTATGGTGTTGCCAGCTCTTAAACAATGTTGCTAGTATAATTTACACAATACTACTATATTTTGTAACAGCTCGGCCATCCGATCGCCAACGAGTGCCTTCGTTGTCTTAGCATTTTTATACATACACTATAAAATAAGCTATAGTTAAGAAAGTACTTCAATTATCGAATACATTTTCCATATTTTATTTATCTACTATTTAATTTACTAACATAATTGATATGCATCACTTAGAATCAATAAATCTCATGAGACAAAGTCTCAGTATGTAACAATCGAACATAATTGACAAATCTATAATAAAATCAAACTAAATAAAATCAACTTATAAATCCTATTCAGTAGTTTTCTTATGAGACAAATCATATAATTTTGTTATATTTATAGTAACATCATTTAGTCAAGAAATTCACTTCTATTCACATCACAAAAGATCGTTATCGGTTTCCCTGAGCGGTACATCATTGGGCAAGTCCTACCCCCGATCATTAAAACATTATTTAATCATTATAAACAGACATGGGGTCGCTTATTGCTTCTCTTTGGGCGGCACATCATGTGCACGTCATGCCCACATTAAGCGATCCAAGCCAAAATCACTAGGACCGCTTATTGTTTCTCCTTGGGCGGCACATCATGTGCACGTCATGCCCACAACAAGCGGCCCGAGTCAAAGTCACTTAGGACTGCTTATTGCTTCTCTTTGGGCGGCACGTCATGTGCACGTCATGCCCACAATAAGCAGTCCAAACATCACTTCAGGCTGTCCATTGATTTATCCTTAGGCGGCATGTCATTGTGCCAATAATGCCCACAATAGACAGCCTGTCCATCATGCCATGTGATACTTTGAACATGAATCATTTCCTGGTCACAATATACGCATGAACTTTTCACTTATACTTCAATAACTTTAGACTAAGAGTTGGTATTGAGTGAGAAGGTTTCGAGTTCGACCAAGTCCTTATGGCCATTAAAATCGTTATTATTAAGCTCGCTGTCTGAACCGTTATCATCAACATCGCTTTCCGAGATTGGTTTAAATGATAACCAGGGGAACATTTTGTCTACTGCAATAATGGCTTCATAGCGTCGCCCTTTCCGTGATATTGGGGTATCTTCGACGACATAGCGGTCATTCGGCAATACTTTTATTACTCTGTATGGTCCTTGTAATTTTGGCTCTAACTTCTTGGACTCGCTGCCTGATGCAATTGCCCGTACGATTCGGACCAAGTCTCCTTCTTTATATTCTTTAGCTACTTTCTTACGACTATTGTATCGTTCTTTACTCAGTTCACTTTGCTTTTGCATCAAGCAGCTGGCATCTGCCCTAACGTCTTCTATGTTACCCTGTATCAATCCATCACCGGTGTCAGAAATTACTTCATTCAAGATACCCTGTGATGGATTAATTACCCTACGTCCAAATAATAGTTCACTAGGAGACTTCTTAGTAACATCATGTATTGTTGTATTGATGCCTAACTGTATGTCGGGGAGGTACTGATCCCATGTTCGAGGATCCTTTCCGTGGGTCATCGCACCTAGGGAAGCCAGGATAGTCCTGTTCGATCGTTCAACCTGTCCATTCGCACGAGGTGTTGACACGGCGTTAAGTATGTGCTTAATGCCTAGGGATTGAGTAAATGTTTTGAACTTTTTACTCGTGAAGCAGGTCCCTCTATCCGTGATAAGACGAGTAGGGGTCCCAAAATATCCAATTAAACTTTTAATTACCTTTATAGTTTCTGAAGATTTTGTACTCCTGACCGGCGCTAACGTAATGAATTTTGTGAACGCGTCAATTATTACCAAAATGTAAGAGTTTTTCTTTTTGCTTTTATTGAATGGGCCTAAATGGTCAGCGTGTATGGTGTGAAAGGGAACTTCTACCTTTTGTATGGGATGCAGATATCCCTGCTGTGCACCACTCGGCAGCTTGTGGTGTGCACACTCCAAACATGCAGACACATATTTCCTAATAAATGCTCTCATTTTAGGAAACCAATACAAGGCGCGAACCCGGTCCAACGTTTTATCGAAACCGAAATGCCCTACATCGTCATGGTTAGCTTTAACTACCTGCCACCGAGAACCTTTAGGTACTACCCATCTTTATACATCTTCCGCTATGATTTTGTACACACGACCGTTTTTTAATTTATAGTTTCGTTGGATATCAACTATGGTCGCGGTTTCAGGGTCGGACAAAATACGCTTAATATGTTGTATCTCGTCATCAGTGGATTGTACCGTGGTGATCCAATCCTCTGTCGTGACGGCAAGGACATCAACGATGTGTTTAGTTTCAGGTCCAGCGTGTATGGGTGCCCGGCTTAGTGCATCGACGTGAGCCATTTTATCTCCTGGGCGGTACTCGAAGTCGCAATCAAATTCCTGCAGCTGCACCCACCACCTCGCAATTTTGGGAATCAAATCCCTTTTTGTCAAGGTGGTGCGTAGAGAATTGCAGTCAGTCACGATCTTGAACTTTATTCCTAGCAGATAAATTCTAAACTTACTCAAGGAAGCTATTACTGCCAATGTCTCTAGCTCCAACGAGTGGAGTTTTTGCTCATCCAACGATGTTTGACGGCTGTAGTAAGCTACGGCTCTCCACAACCCCTTACTATCCCTTTGAAGAAGAATTCCTGCTATACAGAGCTTGCTTGCGTCGGTATGCAGCTGAGTCTCCAAGTTTTTATCGTACAGCGCGAGGATAGGTCTATTAATTAACCGTTCCTTGATTCCAATAAATGCTTCATTTTCCAGTTCACTCCATCTCCAAGGCATATCCTTCTTCAAAAGTGATGTCAAGGGTCTTGCTATAAGGGCAAATCCCCTGACGAATCGTCTAAAGAAACTAGCCAATCCTATAAACCGCCTAACATCGTGAGCATTAATAGGAGTGGGAAACTTAGAAATCGCTTCTGTTTTTAAAGATCCCGGCTTAATTCCCTGACCGCTAACTTCAAACCCTAAGAAATCTAACTTGTCAAACATGAATTTACATTTCTCCAACTTGAGCGTAAGACCACCTTCTTTTATTAGACCTAGAACTTCCTCCAATCGTTGCATTGCCTCCTCAAACGATCGTGCTGGGATTAGGACGTCATCCATGTATATTATTACGTAGCTCACTTTTGATTTAGGGAGGATTTTATGCATTGCCCTTTGAAATATCGAAGGTGCATTGGCTAAGCCAAATGGCATTCTCGTATATTCGAATTGGCCATCTGGTGTAACGAAAGCAGTTTTTCTTGAGACTTCTCCGAAATGGGAATTTGATAATATCCTGACGCTAGGTCAAGGGATATGAAGATATTATGGCCAGCTAACTCATCAAGCAGATCTTCCACTCTAGGCAGTGGGTAATGATCTTGCTTAGTTTTAGAGTTAAGCGTTCTGTAGTCTACACATAAGCGTTTTTCACCGCTCTTTTTCTTGACTATCACAATAGGACTCGCGTAAGGAGAAGAAGACTCTTTCACTATACCGCATTCTAACATTTCTGCTACCATTTGTCGTACGACCTCCCTCTCAGAATGCGAGAGCCTATACGGTCTGTAAACCACAGGTTGTTCGTCCTTTAGATGTATATCCATTTCAACGACCGTTGTAAACCCCTAAGTCTTTGAGACAGGAAGAAAAACATTCCTTATACCTAAGAAGTAGGCTCTTTACTGCTTGCTTTTGCTCGTTTGTAACGTAATCTCCGACATTCGGCTCAAACTCATCGTCTTTGTCAGTCAACTTAACATCATACACGTATTTGCAGCCTTGAGATTCTTGACTACGGGTGAGTAATTGTTCACTTTTTATTTGCAGATCCCGAGTGCTCATATTAAAAATTAAAACTTGACCTTGACTTTTATTTATTTCGTATTCTCCCGAGAACAAGTAATACTCGGACCCGATTGGATCACGAATTCCCCCTGCTACAAAAAGAGAACCAGAAAAATTCGGGACTGATATTACCTGAACAGGTTTTATTTCATTAGGCTTGATATAGATGTTATCCCTGCAGATCAAGTGAAATTTGACGTCATTGGTCGTTTTACTAATATCTAAACAATTTGCAGTTATTTTTATACCAGGGCGTTCAGAGAAAGTATGGCCCAAAAGAACAGGATAGTTAATGAGATTATCGTCAACTATCAATACCTCGACATCGGTTTCGACAACATCCTGAGCCTCAATTGTTACTTTTGAAATACCTAAAGGCTGATACGGTATGTTGCCAAGTCCCTTCAAAAGCGGCAAGTCCCTACCAGTTGTGAAATTGACTCCTAATCTCGTGGCATCAGAAAAGCGTATTAATGTACATTCACTGCCCAAATCTAAGAGGCACTGAACCTTTGCTCCATTGACTTTAATGGGAAAGGTGTATATACTGGGTGCTGTCTGACTGGCAATATTAAGTACAGTTTTTTCCTTATCAGATTTTTGGGCTATGTCCGCTTTTGGGCACGCATTTGCCAAATGTCCTAAAAATTTACAGTGAGTACATCGTATTGTGGGTTTACTACATTTATAACTAGGGTGACCAGGCTGATTACAATTAAAGCAAACCATAGCTTTATCCTCCGATTTGTTTACCTTGTTAGTTCCCTTTGTGTGTGCGGGAATAGTAGAACGTTTTTCTTTATCTTTACCTGACCGATCCGGTTCCCTAGGAGTTCCCGGTTTTACATTTTTAAGAAATTTTAATAACTGTTCTGGCTCCGAGAACTGTGCCGCTTGAGCGCCTAACCTAATGCCTCTATCTTCAATTCCATACACTATGCAATCTACGGCATTTTTGCCATGGATTTTGCAGCGATTGAGCAGATTAATTTTAGCATAATAGTATAATTCAGAGGATTCGCCAAAACGTAGTTTCTTATTTAACATTTCTGTAAGTAATTCCCCATAATTTTGGCTAGACGGAAATGTCTCGATTAATTTAGTTTTCCATTCTTCCCAAGAATGCAAAAGAGTAGGCAAACTTTGATACCACGTTTTGGCGATGCCTGTGAGTTTAGGTAACGCGTAATGATACATTCTTCGACTTTAGAAATCCATGCGTTAATAGTTTGCTCTTTAACCATTGGATCAAATTCAGGTATAACCTGGCTTAAAGATGAAAACTTCTCACTCGAACCGAACTTTGAAGGCTTCATAATATCTAGAAATGACTCAATCAATAAAGTAGTATTTTGGTTGCTTACATCACGTTTGCTTCGTTTGGCCCCATTTGCCACGTCGTCACGTTCAGAACTGCGCTTGGTTCTGCCACGTTTCTGGTGCTGGTGGCCTCGACAATCGCTGTCAAGTCTGCTGTTGCGCCAGCTCCGTGGTCGGCTTGAGCTGCGACTACGCGACTCACTCGTTTGTACGCTGCGGCGTTCCTTGCTGCGCCTGCTGCGATGCTCGTCCGGGTTCTCATCACTGCAGTCGCTACGATCACGCCGCTTGGTGCGACGTTTCGAAGTAATGCTGCGCCGGTGCTTGCTCCGGCCACGCATTTTGCATCGATCACCAACCTCGCCTCTGCTATCTCGGCAACGCGACGGTGTTCGAGAACGCTCAGGTTCCATCGATATACTGAAGAAGACAAAAAAAAAACGCATCATTCCCTTTTTATTGGTATGTTAAGGCCGAAGCTTAGTATTTATGTGAAAGTTTAAAAGAGGGATCACTAACATTGTCAGGGAGTGCCCTAACCAAATGCCAACAATAATATTGTTAGGTAGGTGAAGGTTTAACACAACGTAATTATTATTTAAAAGTAAATTCTAATCACCCAACCTCAATACTGGGGAGTACCCCGGCCAAATGCTGTTGTGATCATAGAACGAGTAATAGCTATTTATCAACATTATCAGGGAGTGCCCTGACCAAATGTTAACAAATCTCAATCATACTAAAAGGTTATCGAATAAGTAGGTAGGTATTTTACAACCAATCAATTCTAACCACACAACCTCATTACCGGGGAGTACCCCGGCCGAATGTTGTTGTGATCGTAGAAAGACTAGAGTTCTTTATCAACATTATCAGGGAGTGCCCTGACCAAATGTTAACAAATCTCAATCATACTAAAAGGTTATCGAATAACCCCTCGTGCGTCCAATCTGTCCACCTCCTATGACGAAATCGTCCAAACTGCTCACGTTTTTTTATCCCGCGACGCCCCGTAACGTTTTTTTGTATTACTAAGTAGTTTTCCATTACCTAAACATGTCACCCTAACATCCCCATACCCCAATATATTACCTATACCATACAAAAAATAACATTTTCATACATTTAGTTTGAGTGGATCAAACAGCGAATAAAAATATATTTTTCCAGATTTTGAGGTATTTTGTTTTTTAATCGAGTTTATTTGTGGCAGTCTCCAATCAACATATAAACTTCTTGGTACCAATGCAATCCTCATCATATTCTCTTTACGGGAAAAGAAATGAAAATAGACCTTTTCATGGAAAATTTTACAGGAAAATGGGTTTGAACAGACGACGAAAATGGCGGGAAACGGCATTTTTTATATATTTTTTTAATTTTTTTTTTCCGAAACTATTCCACCTACAACTTTGTTTTTTTTTTTAATGTGTGTATTTATTATGGTTCTTTACCCATGAATAATACCACATTGTAAGGATAAATATTTAATAAGTAGTAACGAGATTAAAACAACGCGATTTTTTTTAAAGAATTTTGGCGGGAAAACTGTACATAAGCGCATTTTATTTTTTTTCTCAAAAAGTATATCACCTACAAATTTGGTTTTTCTTTTGATATGATTATTTAGATGTAATCTATACACCTGAATTATTTCAGATGTTTAGGTTTATAGGTTTAAAAGTAGTTACGAGATTATTTATTACGTAAATTTCGATCGGTGAGTGTTTGCGCGGCAAAATGCATCGAGTGAAAGTTATTTTTTTTCATTTCATGATTTGAGTAACTTCTCGTTACCATAGAGTAATGCGGTTTTTTTTGTTGTATAGCCAATGATAGTAGCTTACTAACAACGTTTGAATAATAACGATCGGATAAATACAAGCTTCACACTAAACCTTTTTTTTAGACCACCGGAATTCCGGCCGGAACAAAAACGGGGGTCAAATAAAAAAATATATAAAAAAAAAAGTTATCAATCCTTATCCTTTTAATTTCTTTTAACATCGTTATTGACTTGTTGCCTATACAAATGCAAAATTACAGCTTTCTAGGTTAATTACTTTAGAAGTAGTGACGAGATTATTTTTAAATGACATAAATATAATAAATATTTTGGCGCCAAAATGTAATTTGAGCTGGTTTCAGATTTCATATCAATTTTAAACATACTTTCTGTTATATCAGAATATTGTGGATTTTTTCTCGTAGAGCCAAGGATCCATCCTCACTAAAACCGTTTGAATTATGAAAATCGAACTTACCCAGATTTTATGGTGAATATGTAATCACGACTATGACCGCTCACCGGCAGGCCGGTTGGGACACACAGGGTAAATCCGGCAGGCCGGAGAATACATTTCCGAGGATATGTAGGTAGGTATTTTACAGCCAATCAATTCTAACCACACAACCTCATTACCGGGGAGTACCCCGGCCGAATGTTGTTGTGATCGTAGAAAGACTAGAGTTCTTTATCAACATTGTCAGGGAGTGCCCTGACCAAATGTTAACAAATCACATCCATACAATTCCAAACTATCGTTATTAATATCTTTATTTAATTTTTCAATCACTGTGGGCAAGTGGACGACTACAAGTAACGGACATAAGTAAAAGAAAGAAAAGAAAAAATAATACATCTATTTTCTTACCTTGTCGTAATCCCACTTCTGAGTTGTGAGATACCTCAGAAAAACAGCAGGTCCCAGACAATAAATACTTTTATTTATCAAATTATTAACTCAGAACATAAATCAGAATCAAATCGGCTTATCACAATTTCACAGAACTGGATTAAGATATTATTCAAACTTTCAATTATATAATCAACGGTCGATCCGGCAGAGATTTAACTTATATAACCGCTCGAGATGGCTGTCAGCGATCGAATGGCTCGAATGCCCGAGGCCCGAGCCCTCTGTGTCTTATCGCCACTACGGTTAGTAGGGGGGAGTATGGTGTTGCCAGCTCTTAAACAATGTTGCTAGTATAATTTACACAATACTACTATATTTTGTAACAAAAACAAAATATTATTTAAAATGTACAAATGCATTTTTGTTTTAATTGAAAACAAAAAATGCCGAAAAGGAAACGTATTACGAAAAAAACCATTAAACGTGGTATAATTTTGGATGATTAGTATAGTTTTGTTTTCCATGTACAATATTTTTTTGAGGGTCTGACTCTGAGGGTGCGTACCATTAGCGTGAGATTCGCTAAAAACGCTAAAAACGATCACACTCCCAAAAAGTTTTCCACATGGGTCTTGGCGTTATTTTCGCCTTAAACGCTTCATCTAATGTCAAAAGTGACAGAAGTGGCATTTTTAGTGTTCTTATCCAAAAATGGAACGGGGATGACAGTTACAAACGATCACGTGATCACAACCATAGACGCAAATGTGATCAAAATTATCGAAAATGACGTTCTTAGCGACTAATGGAACATACCCTGAACCCAACCCTCGTCCACACGGTCAATTTGTAGATCATCTCGACCAATGCTATCGTGATCTTGGTGGATTGAGTGGTTGACCCGACCGTACAGATGGCCTATAAGGCTAGTAGAAGATTCTGATGATTGTATGTATTGTATTGGCAGATGCACATAGCTTATTTAGATCCTTTTAAATGTATACTAAACATGTATGCAAAATTATTGTGACTTGTGTCCATTTAAGGGCATGTCAAAAATTGCGACAAAACAGTTGTACCAACCTTGCAAAATAATTTTATACGTCATTTTTTTGCTAAGAGTGTAGAGTACATAGCGGCCGATTGTGTATTTCTAAATTAATTCAAAAGTACTGAGTAACTCATAGTTTTAGCGTAATCTTATTAGTTTTTAGTTAGTAAACTGTAAGATAATTATGTCTTACTCTAATAGTAAGTGGTAATTTATAGACTTTTTGTGAAAGCATGGTATCGATGTCTGTCGATTAAATTTTGTTGATATTATTTGTTTCTTTGTATATATGCTGGTTTCTGTGAATTCATACTGTTCTTGTGTTATTGCAGAATATACTTTTGCGGCTTTGCCGAGGACTGCACGTGGAACGCCCTTAGTTCTTGGTGGTGACCCGAAAGGAAATAATTTTCTCTACACCAATGGAAATTCCGTTATAATTAGAAATATTGAGAACCCGGCGATAGCGGACGTGTACACGGAGCATTCCTGCCAAGTTAACGTTGCCAAATACTCTCCGAGCGGGTTCTACATTGCCTCGGGAGGTGAGGTTATGCTTCATAGTTATTTCCTTATCAGTATGTACCTAACTGTATATATGCTATTGAGTCATTATTTGTTTAGGTGCAGTGTACAAATTTAGTAAATGATAGCTATAATTTCTTATGCTATTTGGGGGCAATATGTCTTGCACTGACGTCTCGTTTGGGGTGTTTTGTGCATTGATAGATGTTTGAAATTGTATGATAACATGCATTCTATTTTTTTTACAGATGAATTGATTTCTTTTGTTTAGAACTCCTTTATTAGTTTAGTCAATTTAAAAATTGATGTTGAGTTGATCAATTATCACAGCAAAGGTATAGACAATAGTGATAACCCGTACTACCTGTGAACTAATATTAAAACCCTTACTGGACTCCTGACACCCCAAAGCCTATGTTAGAGACAAAATGGACTCTTGTCAAAAACTTGTTATATTGCCTGTGAATTGGTCTTCACCATAAAGAACCTTTGCTTTGTTTGGGATTTAAAATGTATATTCATTTGTCAAGTGCCATAAAGTATTGCTCTGGAGTCTCTAGATTTTGGGTTTAAAATCCAGTCCCAGCAGTTGCTGAGGATTTCTGACAAATATACTTTCAGGAGCAGTCTGGAGTTTGAATTGTACTGAATAGGTCCCAATAAGCTTGCCCCTATTGTATCAGCCGGATTGTCCACTGCTGAACACAGCCTCTCCTATCAATGTAATAATACTTTGATCTTAAAAATTAAAACTGATATTGATACTAAAGCAGTCTTGGCTGTGTCCTTGAATTCAATAGGGTTATTAGTGACTATCAAGTTTTATGAAAATTCCAACTGTACCAGAACTAATGAAAACCATTACCTTTTCATCATTAGGTAAAAAGGTAATGGTTTTCAGGTAGGTGTGTATGTATGTACGTAAATTTAGATCAATTTTTAGGATTTGGTGTTGCAACATCTTCCCATGGCGTGCCGGGTTAGAATTGCACCTCCCCATATCATCCCGTGGGTGTCGTAAGAGGCGACTAAGGGAAAAATACTGGAAGGTGGGCAGCAGCTCCCTCTAAAGAACTTCCTTCTTACACTGCGATCCCCAAGCCGCCTGCCATGCGTGGGGATTATGGCAAATACCCCTAAATAGGGGAGGATGTGTTCAGCAGTGGACAATCCGGCTGAAACAGTAACAGTTGCAAAATCATGTAAAAGAAAAACTGTAGTTGGTCAGTTTTGATCACAGCTTTACAGCCACATGCCATTCTAATTTTGAAAAAATAAACAGCATTGTGTGGCAGCCATTATAATTTTATTTCCATGAAGTGTCAAATATGACCAATTAAAGTAGCTACTTTAGCTAGGACCATGTAATTCTCCTAGCCATCTTTCTAGCTTTAGATAGATCTCACTAACCAGGTATATCAACTAGCTCAGCTAAATACACACAAGAGATCTCTCTTAGCTTAGCAGAGCCATAGATAACTAGTTCCCTGGTACTACATTCTATTTGTTTCAGAGAAAACTTACTAACCAGGGGTGATTTCTCCTTATTACTCAGCCCCAGAGAGTGAATTCTCAGGGCTTCATGGAAAGTGCTGTACATAACTATTATGCTTTTTAACCACAGTTTTTTATTTAGTTTTGATTTCATTGATAATTCATGATCAAACAGTGAAAATGGAGTAAAATAAAATTGTATGATCTCCCATTTCACAATCAGCATATAATAATACCATTATCACTGATTAATGATAAGGCACACCCCTAATGGGGATAATGTTATCAATATAGCTACATAATATGTTATTGTTTATTGCACAATTTCTGATATTATATTGAGGAAATATATTATAAGAAATATATTAACTGAAAAGTATCAATGACTCAAATATACTCGTATTATGTGACACCTCCAAATAGGCAATATAGGGAAAATCAACACAATAGGCATCACAACTTGTTCGTAGCACAGTTTGTATGAACAACTACCAAGCTGGCTATATCGTCCTCAAATATATATCTGTCACTAAGATCATTGAGTATACTCAAGTGTTTGTTTCCTCTTTATTACACTGTGATTTTTTTATTAGGTTTTTATGTCCCATTAATAGCCTCCACTGTCTGTCCATCCGTATACCTGCAATCAGACAGATCAAGTCTGCCTTTCCTTTGCACAGTTTGAAAATTAAAGCATATCTCAAGTTTTTAGATGTCCCATGCACTCCTAACTTAAACATTTCACGGGTCTCTAGCTTGTAAACGGTATTAGTTACAAACCTGTAAAACATAGACGAATATTGGACTAGAAATAAAAAAAATATTTTGGGGTGCTCCATACATGAGGAAAAAATGTTTCAGTCCTGAGCATGTGAATAGTCATCGTCTAGAGCTCGTGGCTTAAATATTTTTGTTAAATATATTTCCTAGTCATACCATTTAACAAATTACGAGTACTAAATCCCTACTTCATAAAAAAAATATTAATAGGGATGTAACAATACATAATTTTGCCAATACGATACCGATACCGTAGTAAGAAATCGGTGATTCCGATACTGACACCGATACTGTATGTAGCTATGTAGATAAAAATCAAGACTAAAATATGTTGTATTTACCTCGGGCTATTGTATATATTTATTGGACATTAAACTGTACCTACATATAATAAAAAGTCACCATTGATTGTAAAAATAAAGACATGAAATGGTATAAAAAAAATATGTTTTTTTTTGACGTTAAGAATTATTATCAAGCTAGCCAAGTTATTATGCACATCACTATGTAAATACTAGAATATAATAGAACCACGACAAACAGGTAGTACAATATCCAACGTCATTATGGTTAATTTTAAGCACGCGCAAATGCATGTTTTCTTTCTATCTAGTAGTTGTTTTCTATTCAGACTGGCAAAACCGACAAGCGCAAGAGGCGCAGTAGTAAAAACAGTAGGATATATTTTTTATTTAGAAGAGAGTGAATGTGACAGATGTCATAACATTGCCGAGTTGCCATGTCGCTTGTCTTCGCTTCGGGTACTTTTCGATTGATAATCGTTGATAAAGAATCGGCGATTCTTTCAACCGATATATATATATCGGCATCAGAATTGTTACAGTAAACATTAATTAAATGTTTACTTATAATAAGACACAGATAATAACAAATATTTTATGAAACATCAAATTAATATTTTAATAAAACACTTAAAAAATACTAAAATATATCTAGTGACAATTCCGCCTAATTTTCCTGTTGAGCCGACGTGACGTCACAAACGCCACGCAGCCAAACTGGAAGAATTTTCGACGCGTTTCGATTCTACACGAAGCATCCTCAAGAGGTCTTGACTCTACGGGCGCACGATCGAGAATAATAGAATATTCTCGAAACAGGAAAATTAGGCGGAATTGTCACTAGATATATTTTTGTATATTTTAAGTGTTTTATTAAAATATTAATTTGATGTTTTCATAAAATATTTGATATTATTAAATATGGATTTCCGCAAAGTAACGCCTGAATCTATTTATTATCTTAAGACACACAGATATTTTAGAAAAACATAACGTAAATGGGAGTAGTTGACACATAGGTCGGAATAGTCAACTTTAGAACAGTGTATGGTGACCAAAATGTTTTAATGTATCAGTGAATTATTTCAAAAGAAAGGATTTTATGTAGATTATTTCTTTTTTTTTTAATGCTTGGTGGTAAGTGATCATGTGGTCGAAGATGTTCTCCAGGCTAACCTAGAATTACTGGCTCTCAAGGACAGCTGCTAGGTGCTTGGCGATAGATTTTCTACTTGAGGGTGGTAGCTAGCCAGTCGGGCCAGGCGGGATGTTAAGCGGTCTGTCCATAACAGATGCATTATGTCACAAGTGACGAACTGAGACTGAAGAGACGTATGTGTGTGAGTCATTGCGCTTGATAATTCGTGCAAATTTCACTGGTTACCTAATCTTTCCATAATCAATTGATTCAGGCTTTACTTTGCGGAAATCCTCATATATAGTAATTAAACAACTTTAAACGGTTTTTGTTGTCTTACGATGGCAGTCGTTACAGCATGGTGGTAGGGCATTTTGCGAATGCCCGCCTGGCTAGGTACCACCCTCATGTAGAAAATCTGTCGCCAAGCACCTAACGTTGTGCTACGGCAGTTGTCCTTGAGAGCCCGTAATTCTAGGTTAGTCTGAACAACACTTTCGACCACATTATCACTTACCATCAGATGAGAAAGTGGTCAAAGGCTAGCCTATCAGCTATGAAAAATAAAACTTTTTTTAATTTTTGACGAGTTTCGATTCCACAGCATTTTCAGGTTAGCAGCATCTTCCAACAATTGGAGCGCACGAAAGAGAATAATCAACACGAAAGTTTTCCGGAATTATTACTAGTGTGCAACCTGAGGCCCGATTCTCTTAGCTATTGAACGGCGTTAACGCAACTTAATTGCATGAAAATTGTAGGTTTTGACAGTATCCGTAAGTAGTTAGGGATTCGACGGTTCTGGCTCATCCAAAAAAGTTCTAACTCACACCCCTAAAGTCGAGTCATGGCAATGTCGCCAACTAAAAAAAAAAAAAAAAAAAAAAAAAAAAGTTTGGTGTCTTTTTAGGGGTTTTCGGGGGCGCCTGATCGATTGCTGCTATCCGTTTTTTGATATCTCTTCAGGTTCGCGAGTTAGGTTTTTTAACTGTAACGCTGTAGTACAGATAATTAGCTAATTAATGACCCTGCGATTCAACTCCAGCTCACTCTGCATTGTTCATGTTACGTGTTGATAAGACTCATTAACGATAGACTCATTAACGATTACGGGAAGTGGCTCAATAACAACAACAACTTTCTTTACATAAGCTTTATTTAAAATGATATCGAAACATATCGTGTAATAATATATCATTCATGATTGTATCATTTCTTTCAAACAAACTGGTAAAATCTAACATGCTTCTGCCCTGGAACTTGTAGAACAAATACACCAAACAGTACTCGCCACATAGTGAATTCCAATCATTTTGGATTCGCCTGTCATTGAAATCCTACATCCTACAATAACCTAATTCGTCCTGCTTCACCTCCTAGAAACCAAACAATGACCGAAAGGCCTACTACTCACGACGATGTTTTGAAACATTCTAAAGCTGGTGATAAACGACGCGGGCTAGCGCGAGTCGGGCAACAGACGACGCATCGTCCGCCATACCATTGTTGCTAATTACCAACTTCGACAGCGGGTGTTCAAACAAAACACATTAATAATATATCATTCATGATTGTATCATTTCTTTCAAACAAACTGGTAAAATCTAACATGCTTCTGCCCTGGAACTTGTAGAACAAATACACCAAACAGTACTCGCCACATAGTGAAGTCCAATCATTTTGGATTCGCCTGTCATTGAAATCCTACATCCTACAATAACCTAATTCGTCCTGCTTCACCTCCTAGAAACCAAACAATGACCGCCAGGCCTACTACTCACGACGATGTTTTGAAACATTCTAAAGCTGGTGATAAACGACGCGGGCTAGCGCGAGTCGGGCAACAGACGACGCATCGTCCGCCATACCATTGTTGCTAATTACCAACTTCGACAGCGGGTGTTCAAACAAAACACATTTCTGACACACACAGCTTTATTTTCTTTAAAATACGTACAGAATAATTTGTATAAAAATATATCATTATTCACCTTATTGCTACCAAATAATCTTATAAAGCCCCTCATCGTATTTCCATTGAACTTGTAATACAGATATGTTACACAATATTCCCCACAAACTGAGGTAAAATCATGTTGTAATCTATACCTATTGAAATCCCATTGCTTTGAATTCCTATTCAAGAAATCTTTATGATAACCTGTAGGTGGTCGACCATATGAATCAAAATACTGGCCAAAGCCATTTCTATCTATATGGACAGCTACCCAGTGTGATCCTGGTCGACTATCGGGGTCCAAATTGCTTATTAGGTACACTGGAACTTTCACATGTAATGGTAGCCTGTTTGCTGCATAAACGTTCTTTTGTAAAGTAGGATGTATGGTGTGTAAATATTTTTGAATCTCTATTGTGTTCATATTAAATCTTTATCGTAAGCTGTGTTAAGTTCAATCTTCGAGACAAGAATGTGGAACTAAATAAACTGGACTTCTTTATAAAGTGTGGGAAAATAAAAAGATTTAATATTATGTTCATGTTTTTTATTTTATTATTATCACTTATTCTATACAACAAGTACATCTAACTACTATAATCTACGGTAACATTACGATTCTTATCTATTTCTATAACATTATCAAATTCTGCATAAACTATACAATTTATAGTCTGAATAAGAGTTGACTCAAACCTAACTTCTAATCTAACACTACCATGTTTTATCAGATTCCAATGAGTGTTTGAATTTGAGCTGAGATCAGCTGTTAGATCAAACGCTAACAAACAGTACCCTTTTGCATATTGCTCCCCAGATATTCCATTACCTTCGTTAAGAAAATGAATACCTGTTCCTAAAAATAGTGTATGATAGGCTGCAGTAAAAATATTGCTCTCAAACGATGGTTGCAAAGCTTTTGAAGGTATTTGCTGACCGTCAATGTATAAACAAAATGTATTCAAATCATAGTTTTCAAAATTGAATGGATTTTTAGTCAGACTCCCATTAAACGCTGCAATATTTACAAATCCAATTATGCATCTTTTAGGAACTTGTCCTAGAAAAATATTGTCAAGAGTCTTGCCCTGAACCCCTGAAGGTATGGTTAAAACTTTGACTTCAGCTCGAGTTATAGGATATTTAGCTGTTGTAGAGGCTAAAACTTTTTGATGTGCTAGTAATACAGTTGGATTGATTCGTGCTCTACGAACTATAAGGGTTGCATCTGTAATGCATACCTACTTTAAATTTTAGGTCAGCTGAAGAAGCCATAAGATTAAAGTTTTCCCTGGAACGAACTAATTTGACACTCATTTCTACACCGTTAATCAAAAACTTTTCCTGATTAAATATATCACCATGAAGATGTCCGATCATTTCTATTTCTTTACTTTCAGATGACAGCTGTTGTCTTTTAACAAAACCTTCATTTTTCTCATCAGTTGAATTCATCTTATCAGCTGTATCTTCATACCAAAGACCACAAGTCAGAAGAGATTCTTTTGCTGCGGGGGCATAATTCAACAAAGTTTCCATGTATGCACGATAGGCATAGGTATTGTTTAGAGGTGATACAAGCTTCTGATTTAAATAAACATCCAGTTGACTGAAGAGTGAATGAAGCCAATTATTGACTGGTGCTACAATGGTTGATGCAGCTATTTTCGTTGAGTCCTGGTTTAGTATCTTAGCTTTTATTTGTATCAATGTATGAGATAAATCTATATAGTCATCGCCTGTTCCAGGTACTTGAAATTCTATGGGGCCATCGTCAGCAAGAGATGAAATGGGTTTGTAGTGTATCCATAACCCATTTTCTATGCTAGTTTGTGTTGATGGTAAAGCAAATAAATCCAACTCTGATTTTATGCACTCACAAGAATGACTATGTAAGCTTTTTTATATAGTCAGCTCTTTTTGGATTTCCAATGTAAATCAGTGGTATTTTAATATCTTTCAATGCTGTTGCAAATTTTTCCCATCCTATTGGATCACTTCTTTTGAGTGGTCTCAAAGAATCATTTACCAAGTCAACAATATTACTTCCAGGAATTTTTTCTTTGTCTACAGTAATTGTACCATCATTATCCCAATGAATTTTATTTTTATTCGAAGATATCAAAAATAATAATCTCTCACCCTTCTTTATATATGTTTTAGGTACCAAGCTGAGTATGTGTTTAGGAGTGTAAGGAGATTTTATAATAGAGCTTGTATTATTTTCCTGTTCCTCGTATTCGTTTGATGTCTGAACAGAAACTGAATCTCGAGCATTGACTTCATGGTTTTTATTGTCCACTGTATCATATCCACTATTATTCAGATTAGAATCTGATACTTCAATATTCGAAACTAATGGTAATTTAATTGGTCGACGACCTTCTTCAGTAAAATGTAAGTATCGTTGCAAAGTTTTCAGGTATAGAATACACTTTTTTCTCTCTTCCGTATTACTTTTCAAAATGTTTTCCATTTCAGTGTCTAATCGTGACATGGGATTATCAACCGTATTATGTTGATTAATTTTTTCAATTACACTTGGATCTATGAGTAACATTTTCTTAGCATGTTCCATTTTTTTTTTGTTTTGAAACGGCATATATCACTAGTATCTTGCTTTAAATCTATCATCAAATATCCATGAGCATCTTTGGTTGCATCTTTATATGACTCTTCCATAAATTTTGTATTTTCAGGTGATACTTGTCGTGCTAAATATCGTATTTGGGTTTTATCTCGAGGATTTTTGAAATAGATGATATAACTAGAGTTTAAAGATATGTCTCTTTGACCTTTACCTTGATGAAATAAGTTTTGTGTTATATAAAAAACACTCAAGTTTCTATGATGGCTGCCTTTCGTAAATATATCGACAATGCATCCATCTGATTCCCTCATGAGATCATCAATTATCAAAACTTGAGCCTCCTTTCCATCAAACATACTGAGATCTGGTATTCCTTGACAATAACTCACATTTTTGATACTATACAATGGCTGCATTTCATCAAAACACCAAGTTATTTGAACGAAATCAGCACTACAAATTTCTTTGACATACTTTATAAAGTTTGTAACAAAATTAGATTTCCCACATCCGCTTGGACCAGCCACAATTGCAGTAAACGGATGACTAAAATGAAACATTGTAATTCAAGTGTTGATTGTAAGGGGTTTGTGAAAATAATGAGACAACATGGTTGAATATAAAGTATTTATATATATATATATATATATTTTTTTTTTTTTTTTTTAAATAGAACAAACAAAATACTTAATAGCTAGTATGAAACATA
The DNA here is from genome assembly GCA_963890685.1 of Plagodis pulveraria. NCBI lineage: Eukaryota > Metazoa > Arthropoda > Insecta > Lepidoptera > Geometridae > Plagodis > Plagodis pulveraria. The sequence goes on from OY982967.1 coordinate 25,435,970, forward strand.
CAATTATTATGTTAAACTTTACATGGTAAAGTACAATAAGACAAACTAATATTTACATTACATTCACTATACATAAACTAGCCTAAAAAAATTTAACTAGACTTTACAATTCAATTAACTGATATTTTACTATTCATAATACAGATTTATTGAAATAACAATCTTACACAGTAAAAGTTACAACATTGATAGTTTATTTTATTCTATAATGACCCCAAGCTAATGTGTCAACATCATTTGGTAAAATGTGACGTTTGGTATCATTATAAGACAAACATATTTTGTTTACTTGTTGAGTAAATATTCTATGCTTCAATGATTTGAAAAGAATCATAGTACTATATTGAATATTTTTGTTGAATAGACATGATTTGTAATTTTCGATTTTCAAATTTTTTGTAACACATTTCTTTACACCTTTTGCTTTTGCAATAAATTTACTATCAACATCTAACGCATACATTTTAGATCTTAACCCAACGAATTCTCGAAATATTTTTCCATTATTTTCATCTTTGAAAAACCCTAACTTTTTTTATTTATTCTTGGATAGCCAAATATGTTGTCTTCTGGGTAATCTGATGTATCAAACTTAGAAGACAAATCTGGTTTAATATCCTCATAAAAATTATTGGTAAAAACGTGATATATCAAACTATCAGTATCAGTATATAGTAATTTTATGTTATTGTAAAACTTTTTAATATCCTCATAAAAGTTATTGGTAAAAACGTGATATATCAAACTATCAGTATCAGTATATAGTAATTTTATGTTATTGTAAAACTTTTTAAGCATATAGTTATAATGAAAGTCATACATTAAAGTTTTTGAAATATCCAGAATGCAAAAACCTAAGTATATTGGCTTATTATGAAACAGTTTCGTTTTTCGTAACTGAACCGCAACTAAATTCTCTCCAAATATTGCTGAATTTTGAAATTCAGGTTTCTAGCATCAATGTATTTGGTTTAGAATTAAACAAAGATAGAAAATGTAATAGCGTTGTCGGTCCGTTGTATTTAACAAAATCTCGCAAAGATGTTCACGTTAATTTATTACTGATTTCAAACGGAACGAATAATCATTACTGCTACATCAAAAACATGTCGCGTCTTGTTAGTAAACAAATTAATAATCATGAACATGCAGTTCATATATGTGATGGATGTTTACTACATTTTACAACAAAACAACGATTGATTGATCATCAACAACATGACTGCGCTCAAATTGCAACACAATTACCTAATGGTGACATGACCACAAAGGATTGGTTTGGTAAACCAGTATCAAATGATAAATTGAAATTCAATAAATATAATAAAAAGTTTAAAATACCGTTTGTTATATATGCTGATTTTGAAGCTTTTCTAAACCCAATCAAATCATGTTTTAACGATCCATCAAAACCATATACAAGTAATATTCATGAACATGAACCTTATAGTTTTGGTTACTACATTAAATGTTCATATGATGATTCGTTATCTAAATATGAGACTTATAGTGGAAAAAATTGTGCACAAGTATTCATGAACCGTTTGCATGAAGATTTGAAAAAGATATGTAGAAAAAATTGTTTTCAAATTTGCCCCAAACCTTTGTCAACTAAAGAAGAAAATGAAGTTTCAATTGCAACAGTATGTCATATATGTGAAAGTAATTTAAATGGTGAAAACACTATTGATTATGATTGGCAGGCTGGTAATTTTCGGGGTGTTGCACACGAAGTATGTGTTACAAAGTTTCGACCACCACATTATATCCCAGTTTTCCTACACAATCTAAGTAATTACGATGTCCATTTTATCGTTCATGCATTAAATTTTGTTGAAGGTGAAATTGATGTTATTCCTCAAACTAAGGAAAAATATATTTCTTTTTCGAAAACTATGAATATAAACAACCAAAAAATTTACTTAAGATTTGTAGATTCATTCAAATTTTTACCATGCAGTCTCGATCAGTTAACCAAAAACTTATGCAATGAACAATTTAATACTTTAAGACAAAATTTCCCCAAAAATGAAGATTTTAAACGTCTTAGAAAGAAAGGTATATACCCATATGAGTTCATGACTTCTGAAGAATGTTTGAAAAAAACAACACTTTCTAGCCAAAATCAGTTTTATAGTTCACTTACCAATTCAGATGTATCGGATGATGATTACAACCATGCTAAAGATGTTTGGCAACATTTTCACTGTTGTAATATGTTAGATTATTCTAATCTGTATCTCAAAACTGATGTTTTATTGCTAACGGATATTTTTGAAAGCTTTAGGACTTTATGTTTAAAAACATACAGATTGGATCCTGCTCATTACTATACAGCTCCGGGGTTAAGTTGGGATGCTATGTTAAATTACACCCAAATAGAGTTAGAACTTTTGACTGATTATGAAAAAGTAGCTTTTATTAAGGCTGGTATTCGAGGAGGTGTGTCACAATGTAGTAATCGTCATGCAAAAGCTAATAATGAGTACATGGAAGATTACGATAGGGATAAGCAAAAATCATACTTGACTTATTTCGATGCTAATAATCTTTATGGTTGGGCTATGTCTCAATATCTTCCAGTTGGTAGTTTTGAATGGGTAAACGTTGATACAAATTACAATGTATCAGAAAAATCTGAATATGGTTTTATATTAGAAGTTGATTTGGTGTACCCCGTTGAACTGCATGATTTGCATTCAGATTTGCCTCTTTGTCCTGAAAACATCAAAATTGGAAATTCTAAAGAAAAAAAGTTAGTCCCTAACCTAAATAATAAAACTAAGTATAAAATCCACTATAGAAATTTGAAACAATGCATTGAAATGGGTATGAAATTAACAAAGGTTCATAGAATATTGAAATTCAAACAACGTCCTTGGTTAAAAGCTTACATTGGTTTAAACACAACTTTACGAACATCTGCGAAATCTGATTTTGAAAAAGATTTTTACAAATTGATGAATAATTCTGTTTTTGGAAAGACAATGGAAAATATTGAGAAGAGGGTGAATGTTAAACTATTAACACACTGGGAAAATCGTGGTAAAGTACTTGGTATACAAGACTAGTTGCGAAACCTGAATTTCAAAATTCAGCAATATTTGGAGAGAATTTAGTTGCGGTTCAGTTACGAAAAACGAAACTGTTTCATAATAAGCCAATATACTTAGGTTTTTGCATTCTGGATATTTCAAAAACTTTAATGTATGACTTTCATTATAACTATATGCTTAAAAAGTTTTACAATAACATAAAATTACTATATACTGATACTGATAGTTTGATATATCACGTTTTTACCAATAACTTTTATGAGGATATTAAAAAGTTTTACAATAACATAAAATTACTATATACTGATACTGATAGTTTGATATATCACGTTTTTACCAATAATTTTTATGAGGATATTAAACCAGATTTGTCTTCTAAGTTTGATACATCAGATTACCCAGAAGACAACATATTTGGCTATCCAAGAATAAATAAAAAAAGTTAGGGTTTTTCAAAGATGAAAATAATGGAAAAATATTTCGAGAATTCGTTGGGTTAAGATCTAAAATGTATGCGTTAGATGTTGATAGTAAATTTATTGCAAAAGCAAAAGGTGTAAAGAAATGTGTTACAAAAAATTTGAAAATCGAAAATTACAAATCATGTCTATTCAACAAAAATATTCAATATAGTACTATGATTCTTTTCAAATCATTGAAGCATAGAATATTTACTCAACAAGTAAACAAAATATGTTTGTCTTATAATGATACCAAACGTCACATTTTACCAAATGATGTTGACACATTAGCTTGGGGTCATTATAGAATAAAATAAACTATCAATGTTGTAACTTTTACTGTGTAAGATTGTTATTTCAATAAATCTGTATTATGAATAGTAAAATATCAGTTAATTGAATTGTAAAGTCTAGTTAAATTTTTTTAGGCTAGTTTATGTATAGTGAATGTAATGTAAATATTAGTTTGTCTTATTGTACTTTACCATGTAAAGTTTAACATAATAATTGTATGTTTCATACTAGCTATTAAGTATTTTGTTTGTTCTATTTAAAAAAAAAAAAAAAAAAAAAATATATATATATATATATATATATATATATATATATATATATATATATAAATACTTTATATTCAACCATGTTGTCTCATTATTTTCACAAACCCCTTACAATCAACACTTGAATTACAATGTTTCATTTTAGTCATCCGTTTACTGCAATTGTGGCTGGTCCAAGCGGATGTGGGAAATCTAATTTTGTTACAAACTTTATAAAGTATGTCAAAGAAATTTGTAGTGCTGATTTCGTTCAAATAACTTGGTGTTTTGATGAAATGCAGCCATTGTATAGTATCAAAAATGTGAGTTATTGTCAAGGAATACCAGATCTCAGTATGTTTGATGGAAAGGAGGCTCAACTTTTGATAATTGATGATCTCATGAGGGAATCAGATGGATGCATTGTCGATATATTTACGAAAGGCAGCCATCATAGAAACTTGAGTGTTTTTTATATAACACAAAACTTATTTCATCAAGGTAAAGGTCAAAGAGACATATCTTTAAACTCTAGTTATATCATCTATTTCAAAAATCCTCGAGATAAAACCCAAATACGATATTTAGCACGACAAGTATCACCTGAAAATACAAAATTTATGGAAGAGTCATATAAAGATGCAACCAAAGATGCTCATGGATATTTGATGATAGATTTAAAGCAAGATACTAGTGATATATGCCGTTTCAAAACAAAAAAAAAATGGAACATGCTAAGAAAATGTTACTCATAGATCCAAGTGTAATTGAAAAAATTAATCAACATAATACGGTTGATAATCCCATGTCACGATTAGACACTGAAATGGAAAACATTTTGAAAAGTAATACGGAAGAGAGAAAAAAGTGTATTCTATACCTGAAAACTTTGCAACGATACTTACATTTTACTGAAGAAGGTCGTCGACCAATTAAATTACCATTAGTTTCGAATATTGAAGTATCAGATTCTAATCTGAATAATAGTGGATATGATACAGTGGACAATAAAAACCATGAAGTCAATGCTCGAGATTCAGTTTCTGTTCAGACATCAAACGAATACGAGGAACAGGAAAATAATACAAGCTCTATTATAAAATCTCCTTACACTCCTAAACACATACTCAGCTTGGTACCTAAAACATATATAAAGAAGGGTGAGAGATTATTATTTTTGATATCTTCGAATAAAAATAAAATTCATTGGGATAATGATGGTACAATTACTGTAGACAAAGAAAAAATTCCTGGAAGTAATATTGTTGACTTGGTAAATGATTCTTTGAGACCACTCAAAAGAAGTGATCCAATAGGATGGGAAAAATTTGCAACAGCATTGAAAGATATTAAAATACCACTGATTTACATTGGAAATCCAAAAAGAGCTGACTATATAAAAAAGCTTACATAGTCATTCTTGTGAGTGCATAAAATCAGAGTTGGATTTATTTGCTTTACCATCAACACAAACTAGCATAGAAAATGGGTTATGGATACACTACAAACCCATTTCATCTCTTGCTGACGATGGCCCCATAGAATTTCAAGTACCTGGAACAGGCGATGACTATATAGATTTATCTCATACATTGATACAAATAAAAGCTAAGATACTAAACCAGGACTCAACGAAAATAGCTGCATCAACCATTGTAGCACCAGTCAATAATTGGCTTCATTCACTCTTCAGTCAACTGGATGTTTATTTAAATCAGAAGCTTGTATCACCTCTAAACAATACCTATGCCTATCGTGCATACATGGAAACTTTGTTGAATTATGCCCCCGCAGCAAAAGAATCTCTTCTGACTTGTGGTCTTTGGTATGAAGATACAGCTGATAAGATGAATTCAACTGATGAGAAAAATGAAGGTTTTGTTAAAAGACAACAGCTGTCATCTGAAAGTAAAGAAATAGAAATGATCGGACATCTTCATGGTGATATATTTAATCAGGAAAAGTTTTTGATTAACGGTGTAGAAATGAGTGTCAAATTAGTTCGTTCCAGGGAAAACTTTAATCTTATGGCTTCTTCAGCTGACCTAAAATTTAAAGTAGGTATGCATTACAGATGCAACCCTTATAGTTCGTAGAGCACGAATCAATCCAACTGTATTACTAGCACATCAAAAAGTTTTAGCCTCTACAACAGCTAAATATCCTATAACTCGAGCTGAAGTCAAAGTTTTAACCATACCTTCAGGGGTTCAGGGCAAGACTCTTGACAATATTTTTCTAGGACAAGTTCCTAAAAGATGCATAATTGGATTTGTAAATATTGCAGCGTTTAATGGGAGTCTGACTAAAAATCCATTCAATTTTGAAAACTATGATTTGAATACATTTTGTTTATACATTGACGGTCAGCAAATACCTTCAAAAGCTTTGCAACCATCGTTTGAGAGCAATATTTTTACTGCAGCCTATCATACACTATTTTTAGGAACAGGTATTCATTTTCTTAACGAAGGTAATGGAATATCTGGGGAGCAATATGCAAAAGGGTACTGTTTGTTAGCGTTTGATCTAACAGCTGATCTCAGCTCAAATTCAAACACTCATTGGAATCTGATAAAACATGGTAGTGTTAGATTAGAAGTTAGGTTTGAGTCAACTCTTATTCAGACTATAAATTGTATAGTTTATGCAGAATTTGATAATGTTATAGAAATAGATAAGAATCGTAATGTTACCGTAGATTATAGTAGTTAGATGTACTTGTTGTATAGAATAAGTGATAATAATAAAATAAAAAACATGAACATAATATTAAATCTTTTTATTTTCCCACACTTTATAAAGAAGTCCAGTTTATTTAGTTCCACATTCTTGTCTCGAAGATTGAACTTAACACAGCTTACGATAAAGATTTAATATGAACACAATAGAGATTCAAAAATATTTACACACCATACATCCTACTTTACAAAAGAACGTTTATGCAGCAAACAGGCTACCATTACATGTGAAAGTTCCAGTGTACCTAATAAGCAATTTGGACCCCGATAGTCGACCAGGATCACACTGGGTAGCTGTCCATATAGATAGAAATGGCTTTGGCCAGTATTTTGATTCATATGGTCGACCACCTACAGGTTATCATAAAGATTTCTTGAATAGGAATTCAAAGCAATGGGATTTCAATAGGTATAGATTACAACATGATTTTACCTCAGTTTGTGGGGAATATTGTGTAACATATCTGTATTACAAGTTCAATGGAAATACGATGAGGGGCTTTATAAGATTATTTGGTAGCAATAAGGTGAATAATGATATATTTTTATACAAATTATTCTGTACGTATTTTAAAGAAAATAAAGCTGTGTGTGTCAGAAATGTGTTTTGTTTGAACACCCGCTGTCGAAGTTGGTAATTAGCAACAATGGTATGGCGGACGATGCGTCGTCTGTTGCCCGACTCGCGCTAGCCCGCGTCGTTTATCACCAGCTTTAGAATGTTTCAAAACATCGTCGTGAGTAGTAGGCCTGGCGGTCATTGTTTGGTTTCTAGGAGGTGAAGCAGGACGAATTAGGTTATTGTAGGATGTAGGATTTCAATGACAGGCGAATCCAAAATGATTGGACTTCACTATGTGGCGAGTACTGTTTGGTGTATTTGTTCTACAAGTTCCAGGGCAGAAGCATGTTAGATTTTACCAGTTTGTTTGAAAGAAATGATACAATCATGAATGATATATTATTAATGTGTTTTGTTTGAACACCCGCTGTCGAAGTTGGTAATTAGCAACAATGGTATGGCGGACGATGCGTCGTCTGTTGCCCGACTCGCGCTAGCCCGCGTCGTTTATCACCAGCTTTAGAATGTTTCAAAACATCGTCGTGAGTAGTAGGCCTTTCGGTCATTGTTTGGTTTCTAGGAGGTGAAGCAGGACGAATTAGGTTATTGTAGGATGTAGGATTTCAATGACAGGCGAATCCAAAATGATTGGAATTCACTATGTGGCGAGTACTGTTTGGTGTATTTGTTCTACAAGTTCCAGGGCAGAAGCATGTTAGATTTTACCAGTTTGTTTGAAAGAAATGATACAATCATGAATGATATATTATTACACGATATGTTTCGATATCATTTTAAATAAAGCTTATGTAAAGAAAGTTGTTGTTGTTATTGAGCCACTTCCCGTAATCGTTAATGAGTCTATCGTTAATGAGTCTTATCAACACGTAACATGAACAATGCAGAGTGAGCTGGAGTTGAATCGCAGGGTCATTAATTAGCTAATTATCTGTACTACAGCGTTACAGTTAAAAAACCTAACTCGCGAACCTGAAGAGATATCAAAAAACGGATAGCAGCAATCGATCAGGCGCCCCCGAAAACCCCTAAAAAGACACCAAACTTTTTTTTTTTTTTTTTTTTTTTTTTTTTTTTTTAGTTGGCGACATTGCCATGACTCGACTTTAGGGGTGTGAGTTAGAACTTTTTTGGATGAGCCAGAACCGTCGAATCCCTAACTACTTCCGTAGTCTGCCCGCTATTTAGGTTCGATCGCAAGTCAGTCGCTTGCTATCAATAGTTTTTGACATATTTGGTTGCTACAGTGGCATGAAATATTTTGGAGGATTTTAAATAGAAAATTAGCATAATGATTTAATGTATTGTTTGCTAGAAAACCACTGTATTGATGTTTCGAATGATGCGTGATTGATGTAAGATTTCTTAAATTATTTCAGTAACAAAATTTGCAAGCCATAGCACAGCCACACGATAGCGACGCGATTGCTATACAACTGCGATTAGGAGCTAGAATTAGTAGACTACCGAATTTGACATTAACAGCAGTTCGATCGCAGAAGCATCGCAGTAGTGTGGCGTTTGATCAATAGCTAAGAGAATTGAGGCCCAGATTGATGAAAAATGCGCTTTAGATGTATTCTATACCCTGCATTAATTAATGTCGTGCCAAACGCTTCGATTTATTATACGATTCCAAAGTTAAAGCAACACATTCGACATCAGCATCTAAACATTATCTAAGATTCTAAACACAAGTTGAATATTGTGTAATAGTTCCTAATACCAGGCACATTTATTATGATTTCGTGTGAACGATCATTGGCGCTGCGCCAGGGAACTATTCTCACTCCAGAATTAAACTGGGTTTGAGAACTAACACCCAGTGTTATAGTAAATCATCTTATTTTGCAACTTCACTGAAATATAGAAGTTTTAGATGGTTTCTATACAATATTATATAGAATTAAAAATACAATATTAATTTATGGCCGGTAGTCTAGTGGTTAATCAATAGACATTATCGCACGTCACGGTGCGATAGCACGATATGATTGAAAATACGATGTAAGACGTGAAGACGATAGCTATTTAAAAACCTTTTATAAATCAAATTCCATTAAGTATTGTCATTAAACTGAAATAAATCTTCTGTAGAATAACGAATGATCTCAAGTAATATTTAACTCTTATTTCTTGACATTTTTCTTTTTTTTTATACTTGATAGGTTAGCCTTTGACCACTATCTCACCTGATGGTAACTGATGATGTAGTCGAAGATGTTGTTCAGGCTGACCTAGAATTACTGGCTCTCAAGAACAGCTGCCTGAACACACCGTTAGGTGCTTGGCGACAGATTTTCTACTTGAGGGTGGTAGCTAGCAAGGCGGGCATTCGCAAAATGCCCTACCACCATGCTAACAACTATGTCTCAATGTGACGGGCGCAGTGCAATTCGTGACTTGAGACGAAATGCATCTGTTATAGGCAGAGGTTAGTCCGCTTAACATCAGGTGGGCCTCGAGCTTGTCCCGTCACCATAAAATAAAAATAAAATATAATTTTAAAAAAACCTGGGCTATAACTATACAAATATGCTTCTAAAAGAATATACAAATATGCTTCTCCGTGGTTGATTACAGACGCATCGGGCAAGGTACGAATTTGGGACACAGTCAACAAAGAGCATATCCTGAAGAATGAGTTCCAGCCAATCGGTGGTCCGATCAAGGACATCGCTTGGAGCGCTGACAGCCAGCGCATGGTCGTCGTTGGAGAGGGTAGGGAGAGGTAAGTTATCGTTGACGGTTTTTGTTCGTAATTTAATGTGGTAGTGCGTCATAAGAACGTAGAAATATTATAATATGTACAAAAGTGTTTGTTGATTTCAAATTTACGAGAGCAAAAATTAAAGTCATTTGAGGGATTCGAACCCGCGTCGTCCACCCCTATAGGCGGAGTACGCTCTGTCCGACTGAGCTGACATGACAATAACTCATAACTCTAATTTTTCCTCTCGTTCTTTAACCATCGTATGAGGGAGCGACACCTATAGTTCAATTTACGTTGTACTACAAACAAGACAAATTTTGCAATTAGCTTAACTATGACAAACTTGTTAATGATGACGCAACCCTATAATTTTAATATTATTATTTTTTCAAAGATGAAAAATTATCGTAAATTTGTAATCTTGGAATGTAATCCGCAAATATTAAAACTGTACGCATTATCTTGAAAACTTATTGAACACTTGACTCCATAAATTACCTATAAAATCATCATAAATATTTAATGTAAGTAATCAGTACAATAAATTTATTAAACAATATAGATCTCGTATTGTAACATTTTCCGAATCTCCTGTATTACGTGCTGTATTAAAATAGACGGCCTAGTACAAACCAAAAAAATATAGAATTTTTGTCCATAGGCGTCAGTGGCCACCTTAACCGGCCCTTTTCTGCTACTAACATAACTTGGCAACGTTAAATATAATATAAAACCGGGACGAAGGGGTCGTAAAGGCTCATCTACAATCATCAAGGGCAACGCGGGAACCAATGGTCGGCCCTTCAACTTAGGATAATAAAAATACTGTAAATATTAATTTTAATTTTTCACCTGCTAACAAACTAGATATAAGTAAAAAAAATGTATACAAATAAAAAAAAATGGACTCTAGTGTTAAGATTATAAACCTAACACCCTTCCCTTCAGGAAGACTGATATATTGGAGACAACGATTACTTAGTAAACTGTATTAAATTGATAACGAAAAGGAAGATCTGAAAAGAGTACGGACCCAGAGTCTGTAGTGTAAAAGTATAAATAATTAAAAAAATATATATATAATATAAAATAATATTTCCAGATTCGGGCACGTGTTCATGGCTGAGACAGGTACATCTGTCGGCGAGATCAGTGGCCAGTCCAAACCGATCAACTCAGTCGACTTCCGTCCGGCGCGTCCGTTCCGCATCGTCACGGCCTCTGAGGACAACACGCTTGCCGTGTTCGAAGGACCGCCATTCAAGTTCAAGTGCACTAAACAAGTATGTAGTTCTCAAATATATAGTCAAATTTAAATTTCTAATTCAAATTTATTTATTTCTTTGCTACAAAAATGTTGGCCTTAATTATCTTAAAACTATTCTAGAACTAGACAATGTTTGCAATTAAAATTTCAGAAAGATAACAAATAATAACTCTAGCTCTCTCGGTAGGATTCCCTGTGTTTGTGAGAGCTAGTTCACTCCATTAGTCTATGTTAACATAACTTTTTTATTTATTTGTTTAACTATATGTGTATTGTATTCCAATTGTATAATAGACACAAGATCAATGGGAAGTGCAAGCCGATGAAATGTGTATAGTAAAGTCAGTTGTTAAAATATCCTCACTAACATAATTAAGACAAAATATAAAGACATTTTTGGTATATTAGTGTGATGAAAAATATCATGTTTTATTTCATCATTCTCTTACACATCATTGTCTTTTACAAAACAGCGTAACACTCGATAGGACTTTGAAAATTGTACTTTTTACGCATAAGATATGATCAATAGTTTTATTTTCCATGCACATTTCGCTTCCAGGAGCACACTCGCTTCGCTCAAGCTATTCGCTACAGTCCGGATGGTAGTCTGTTCGCTTCGGCCGGGTTCGACGGAAAGATCTTCTTGTTTGACGGCGCCACGTCTGAGCTGAAAGGAGAGGTATGTTATTGTGTAATCACTAATATAATAATTTTACAATCCATACAGTTGTGAAAAGAATGTACTTGCATAGAGAAACGGAGGGTATCTCGCGTGGAGTCGGGCGGCGGTCCACGGAGGGTAAACTCCTTGAGAACTCTTTTGAAGCAGTGATGGCTCAGTGGCATTGGCTATGGACTGCCGCGCAGCAGGTCCATGGTTCGAATCCCGCCGCGGGCTTGAGATACACCGCATGGTGGAAGGGCATTTTGCGACTGCCCGCCGGGCTACTACCACCCTCAAGTAGAAAATCTGTCGCCAAGCACCTAAAGGTGTGTTCCGGCAGCAGTCCTTGAGAGCTGGTGAAATCATAGGCACTTGAGAACTATGTCTCTAGGTGACAGTGCAATTTGTGACGAAATGCATCTGTTATAGGCAGAGGTTAGTCCGCTTAACATCAGGTGGGCCTCGAGCTTGTTCCGTCACAATAACATAAAAAAAGGTAACATTAAGACTTTCGCGACTTGAACACATAGTTATAAGTAGTTAACGGGACTGAGCCATCACTGCTTCAAAATACTTTATTTATACAAATGTTTTAGAATCAGGAGAGCATTGTAATGATAGCTGTCTAAAATCTTAAGGTTGAACTGGCTGTACAGTTCTCCATACAAACGCCGTAGGGTAATCACTACCTTATTAGACATTTTAGGTATACCATTAAGCATAATATCGATTGAACTCGGCATTTTCTAGGTTTGTATCGTAATGCTCATGCCTTGAAAACTTTATATGAAAATGTTTCGCGGCGCATAACTCTCAACTTAATAGGGTTGTTGACTTGTTTTTTAAAGTTTGTTAATTTATTTAGAACACTGAAATATACACCTAGCATTTTTAATATTTTTTTAGGAGTCCTGAAATACCAGAAATCCATCTTTTTATTTCAACTTTTAAAATTGGCGCTAAAACATCATTCAATGGCGGCCTGTATGCTTATGACGTCACTAGGGCAAAAACAAATAGTGCTGAAATGTAATACGTTTTGCTTGCTTGTTGTAGTGTCGTGCGTAATCGATTATACAGGTTGTTCGACAGAACGTGTACCCTAGTATAGGGGTGTATGTAGACAGAATAAAACAATCACAGAACCAACACAGTTTGAAGCACGGATACATGAGTGGCAGCATTATCAATTATTTTTCATACATGGTAATTAAACAACTTTAATCGGTTCAAAATCACTATTTTATTGAACATTTTTGTAATCCTGAAATGTAAACACTTTCAAATGATCGAGACAATGGTAGCAATTCTGTTGCCAAAAAACTAACTAAAATTCAGTAAAATTAGATTTAGAAATGTCAAATGAACATTCCTTATTCTGTTGGGGCCATAGTTTAGTTAATTCACTCTAAAATTATTAAAGTTACTAAACTTAGTAAAATTTGCATATTTGCTATTCTGTTGTACCATAATTTAGTCAGATTAGGTGGAACCATATATAATTAAACCTAAAATTAATCAACGAGTAAACTGGTGTTCACTAATGCTGTCATGTTCTCCAATTAATTTATTTTGGCGTATTTTATCATAACCACGGCTTTCTTAGTCGGATAAACAATGGAGCATGGTAGTATATGGTTGCTAGACTTGTGGGTTTTCCGGAAGGGATTGTAATTTTCGGTAATTCAAAAGCATAACTAGTGACAAAAGCTTGTAGTCCGATGCCAACTTATTAATAAAATCTTTGCACACCTGTAATACCCAGAAAGGTGGCAGACGTGTTTAAATACCCACTTTTATTAGATTTGACTTTTTACGAGAGACTGGACAGCTATGTGCTTTGCTATTTTTTTATATGTAATCACCAGTAGATTCTGTTACTGAACCTAGGCTTTCGAGATTATGAAGCGACCAGTTGAAGCTGCTCTGCCGTGTCAAAATCATAATTTTTGGGCTTTTTCACAGGTTTCGATAGTTTCGAATATAAACAAAGTTCCATAGGTAAATAGGGCGTATACCATTTGACGCTCAATTCGTTATTTTCGATAATTTCCATCACACTATGTCTATGGTTCATATTAAATGTGGATCCATAGACGCAATATGTAATCAAAATTATCGAAAATAACTCAAATGGAATACGGCCAGACTAAAAATTGTTATAAAATAACTTGACTTGTGCGCCATCTAGCGTAGAGTAGCGGCAAAGTGAATTATATTTAGTATTGATAATTTGCTGTATTAAATTTAGTTCGAGGTAACTACTCTACTAATGACTATTAGAAATCCTAAAACTAAAATTAGAACTTTTTAATTAATTAGTATAGTTAGTGAGTGTACAAGAGAATTGCTACCAATAGCGTGCAGTGACATCGGAATAAATATAATGATAAACATAAGCTTTCCAACTGTTTAAAGTTGTTGTATTACTATGAGTAATAATTGCAAAATGTTTCCATAGATTCTTGTTCCGAGTTTGGGTTTTATTATCTATGTTGATCTGCGATCAAATCTCACGACGAAATATGATCAAAGGTAAATGAGTCATATGTACGTATTACACTATTAAATATATGGGATCCAATGAATTTGATAGTGAAATAGGGGCCTAAGTAGTAAATCGATAGTGATGCGACATTTTGTAGGTTGCTTGCTATTAGCAATTACTAATGTCAATTGTCACTGTCAAAACCTTTGGAAGCAAACTTTCATGATTACTATTACCTATTCTGTGGCTTTGTTTTTGTCCTTATGACATCATTTCCGCCTTTACTTCCGTTTGAGATCACGTGACTTAAAGAAAATTTAAACACATTTTGTTTATTCAAAATAAAGGTAATCCAATGCAGAATAAATAATTTGTTAATTTCATCGAGTTATGTGCTCCAACTACTATCATGTTAACGTTACACTGTATTTTATTTTAGACTGTGTCAACTACCCTATTATCTTTTAAAAATTTCGTTACGATACAAACCTAAGATAATGACGAGTTAAATCGATATCATTCTTTGTTTCGGACCTAAATCCTCAAATAAGGGAGTGATCAAACTAAGACGTTTGTATGGAGAACTCACCGACACCCTTAAGTGACGGATTCAAGATGGTTATCATAATTTCAGCTTGGCTTTATTTTATTATCAACGTATATAATAAATTGTTTGCAACAGTTTTTGATCTGCATTCTTATTCCAAATGATATAATCAATAAGATAATGTAATGTGTTAGCATTCATGCCTATGTTTCCGAAGGGGTAGGCAGAGCAGTACTATTTTCGCCAGATATGACTCAGTTCCACGTAATCAATTGCGAGCGTATTGCCACCCATACGTTCCAGATTTCTGACGGCTATTAAGTAAAACAACTGTTCGAGGAAAAATATGCTTCTGTCTATATCATTGACAATGTTTTTTTTTACTGTAATTCAGAAGACAGAACTTGAACTAAGAGGTGATGGATTTCAGTAACAGCAGGTATATGGGGTTAAATCGCAAAATAAAGAAGTCATTGTTTTACTTGTAGTTGATATCAAGACTTAGATATTTTATGGGACTGCAAAGTGGTGATGTAGTTAATTTATAGTTGCTGTGGAAGTTGGGAGCAATCCCTTGATTATACCAGGGCAATCCTTTTAAAACTTACTAGAAAACCTTGGTCTTTTTATAAAAACCGTAACTACCATACTAGAAACAAGGCGGCATTAGTTGGATCTTACCGAATAATGGTAGGAAGAGGATCGAGGAGTGGAGGACAGGAAGATAACTACGTAAAGGGTAAGGTAAAGGGCCCCCTTAACCCTATTCTCTGGGTTGGACTAGGGGTTCCCAGCCATTTGAGTCTTGAACTTCTTCCTTGGCAACGCCTTGGACCCGGCACTCGCATGGTGAATCCACGGAATGCTAAGTGATTAGTATCTCTATCACTATTTTATGATTAAATCAGCAATTCGCTACTTTTCAGATCGGTTCTCCAGCTCACAAAGGAGGAGTTTACAGCATTTCGTGGTCACCAGACGGCAAGCAGCTACTGTCCTGCTCTGGAGATAAGACCTCTGCTATCTGGGACGTGGAGACAAGGGAGAGGAAGACTCTCTTCAATATGGGCAATGCGGTCGAAAACCAACAGGTAAGATCTACCTTTTATATGACTCGTAACTCTAATTGTCCATTGTGTCGAAATGCATCAGTTATAGACAGAGGTTACCACTTAATATAAGGTGGACCTCGAGCTTTTTCCGTTACAATGTACTGTTACATATACAAGTAATATAATAATCATATTTTTAGAATTGACATTTTAAGTGCCAAATGTCTTTTTAACATTAGTGTTAACAGAATAAGAACTACCTTACTTTATAGAATTTTTAAATATAGAATTTTTCGTCTTCTCCAGACACTATAGAAAATGTGAAATAACAAAGGTTTTTTGTAGTCATAGGCTTAGGATGTACAAGACCAACAGTGACGGATGAATGGTGTAACAAAAAATGAAATGTAAATGTGTGAGTGACATAGTGTTGTAATGACGCGAGCGTATTACTATCGACAGTTTTACTTGTTGAATCTTAGGACACATTCGTTTGAAATTATGCCCTATATAGTTCATTTAGACTATTGTAATGATCGTAAACAACACTGAAATCACAGAAATGCAATATATGCAATTTCATTAACTTGAACAACTTATTTTTCAAGTTATTATGATTTAAAAACCAAACTACTTAACTGATTATGATGAAATTTCAAAGGGATGAATCTTAAAGTATATCCTTTCAAACAAAATACGATGTTTTCAAATGAAAATCAAACCAAATATCATATGAATACAACCTTATTGAGAACCTGCTCCCATTTTGATCTGTTAAAAATAAAACTCATTCAAAGTTGAAGTCAAATGCATTTATTGTAGGTCTAAAATGTTACAGCACTTTTAAAAGTAAACTACTATAACTTCATCGTAACAAGATGAAATAAAACTTACCATTACTAAGTATTATGATTACCATTAACAAAATCATTAAGCACATATAAACATTACAGTACCTGTATATTTGCAATATACAGGTACTGTAAATTATTAAATTACATTTATCTGAATACCATTTGTGTAAAGCATTCACATGTGGTAAGCAAAGGTCGAATTGGTCCCTTGTGTAAACATAGCTCATTGGGCTGTAGAAATTACGATGTGTACATAATTTCGATGATCTTTACTAACTGGCCTACAAAACATATATAACTATATATATAACTTTAAAGTCTGCTTTTAAGTCTAAAAGCCGTTTTATCATTATTTTTGTTTCAGCTTTTAAACTTCTTAAGAGCAAATTTTATTCTCTATTTTTTTTCACAATTTAGAACATTAGTTAATAAGTTTTTTTCCTTGGAGACAGTACTTGATTTGAAGGGCAGGTAATGGCTAACGGTGGTAATATATCTCTATTTAAGTAAGGTCAGGGCCGTCTTATTTTCAATTTGATCTGAAAGGAAAATTAAAAATTATTGTGTGTCAGGATAGCCATAGATATCCAGCGCTGCAATGAAGCGAGTATTGTAGATTTTATTGCACCAGGGACGCTAAGGAAAGGGTTACTAGATTGACTCAACATATCCTACAGTCTTTACATGAAAAAATTTGACCATGTATTTACTACAAATTAAACTTTACGTTACTTGTGTCATCATTTCCTAAAGCTATTGACTACCATTTCCACAGCTTTATGCATTCAGGGACATTAAAAGTTGGTATTGAGTCTTTCATTAGTATACATCGATGTTTTCTTTGGATGAAGCATTTTGATTCAAAGTTTACTACAAACTGTAGAGTTTTTATTTAGATGGCGTCAATAATCCGAACCCTTTTATCACATACTGAAAATTTGTTGGTAATCTGTAAGAACACAAACATTATTATACGCGTGCAATAATATAATATAATTCTGTTAAACAGCCATTTGTATAAAGATACTAGTATTTTATGATAGAAGTAAGAGATATTTCCAATTATTTATTGAGAGTTAGGAGAACTTTTCACAGAAAACATCATAATAAATTTTGAATAATATATCTTGTGATAATATTTACTCCCTTATTCGTAAATACTCAATAAGCTATAAACTGATCTGTCAACTTCTCGCTAATTATTATGTAATTATATTATTTTTAAACAAATTTACGATTAAACTAACTACCGGTTATTTTTGTGGTTCGAATATGTACCCGAGCATTCACGTCGAAGCTACAGGTCAGACATAAACTATCGACTTTATCGATACTTGTGACGTCAGGACTTTGTCAAGCCCTATCGTAAACAAATGTTTTTGTATTTTTCGTAAAATACCTACCAATTCTTCATTTAGCAATGTAATTTGATGATAAGTATGAAGAGAAACCTATTATCTAATATTTCCATAGTTCATATAACTAATTTTAAAACGAAATTACAAAATAATGATTATCCAAAAAGCAGTACAAATAAACATAAATTACCTGTGAAACGTGTATATATTCGGGTTACTGTGTCTTGTAACCTCACATTCACTCACTGAACAAGACACCATGCTTGCAGAATACATATTTTATATTATAATCGTAAGATATTTGAGCAAATACACAAAATTCGCGCCGACTTGGAAGAGGCCGGGACGCTATGGCCTCTTACTCGAGGAGTAAAAAATGTCATACCGTCTTCTTGTTTCACTATCTCTTTTTTTCTCGCGACGGTTTGTAGCAGCTTAGGACCTTTCACTCACACACTTCGTAGGTCTATTGAGCGTAGCGAAAAAATCCTAGGTCTGTGTTTGTAGTCACAAAATATAAATAAATTACATGAAGATTTTATATTTGTTACTTGACATTCAACCAATAATGTCTCGCTTGAGAAGTTTTGTTACAATTTCAATATCGTTTTAAAGAACCTTTAAATTTAAGTTTATGATGCTGTTTTGTATTATGATCACCCCCTTTTTTCTTGCCGCTCAGAATATATGTTATCGTAGATGACAGAAGTGCAGTGAATTACTATATACATAATCGAAATGGGTTATGTGTAAGTTAAAAAAAAAAACGCATAGTCCTTATAGAACTTACTGTGCCGTGGGAAACAAACATACCTAAAGATCACACAATAAAAACAAACATATATTATGGCCTAGCAAATGAATTAACCAAAAACGGTTATGTGGTTAATTTATATGCTGTAGAGGTTGGAGCAAGGGGTTGGGTTTACCAGCGAAATCCCTATATAACCTACTTAAAGACCTTGGCCTACCAAGAACTACCGTAACCATCCTAGAACGTGTATCTAAGGCGGCTTTAGTAGATCTTACCAAATTTGGTTATAATCTCCTCTTTGTTTTGGAAATTTAGTTAGGTAGGGGAGGAGGCTCAAGCGGTGAAGGGGAGCATTGATGCATCATAAAGGGGTCCCTTAGCCCTACTCCTGGGTTGCAAGTCCCAGGCACCTCCGGCCTCTTCCTCTGCAACGCTATGTACTATGGACCCGGCACCCGCATGGTGAATCCTTGGAATGCTAAGTAATTTGTCTCATCGAAACCAGTTACAAAACAGATTTGTGGATGATCAAAGTGGTTTTGTGTTTTTCGCCTGCCATACTACCTAAGCCATCCCAACTGCTTATCTTCCTTATGAAAGCGTATGATTCTTACAGATTGCCTTGTTTTGTTTCAGGTCTCCTGCCTCTGGCAAGGTAACCACCTCCTCTCCGTGTCCCTGTCGGGCGTGATCAACTACTTGGACGTTGATAATCCGGACAAGCCCCGGCAAGTGTTGATGGGCCACAACAAGCCCATCACGTGCCTCGCGCCGCTGCCGCCGCGCGCCGTCTACACGGCGAGCCACGACGGCACTGTCACCTACTGGGACTGCGAGACAGGTCAGGAGCTTCCTCATAACAGTTTGAAGCAGTGATGGCTCAGTGGCATTGGCTATGAACTGCCGTGCAGCAGGTCCATGGTTCGAATCCCGCCCAGAGCTTGAGCTTCACCGCATGGTGGAAGGGCATTTTGTGAATGCCCGCCTGACTAGCGAATTTCCCGCAAAAGATATAAGTTAAATTGAAATGTCATTTGTCTCTCAAGAACATCCGCCAGAACCGACCCTCAAGCAGAAAATGTTATTTGGTAACAGATTTTCTACTTGCGATTTTACTATCCGGGCGGGCATTCGCAAAATATCCTACCACCATGCTATAACAAAACTGCCATCCTATTGCAGGTTGGAAGGGCATTTTGCGAATGCCCGTCTGGTTAGTGACCACCTAAAGTAGAAAATCTGTCGCCAAGCACCTAACAGTGTGTTCCGGCAGCAGTCCTTGAGAGCCAGAAAAATTACAGGCTAATGAGACCTAACAACTGGACGTCTCAGTGTGACGGGCACTGTGCAATTCGTCGCTGACGAAATGCGTCTTTTATAGGCAGAGGTTAGTCCACTTAACATCAGGTGGGCCTCGGGCATGTTCCGTCACAATAACATAAAAAAAACAAGCATCGCCAAGTGTTGATCCCATTGCCCATTTTGAAGACCTTGTTGCAAAGTCGTTCTTAACCCATCAACTAAATCAAACAACTTGGATGGATGACCGCTAGTGGCATTACTACTGAGAGCTTCCGTGCTTTGGACGGCACGTTAAGCCGTCGGTCACGGTTGTTTTCTTAGGTTTTTTTTTATTGCGGATAGGTAAGCCTTTGACCACAGTCTCACCTGATGGTTAGTAATGATGTGATCGAAGGCGTTAACATGCTTAACATAGAATTACTTGCTCTCAAGGACAGCTGCCGGAACACACCGTTAGGTGCTTGGCGACAGTTTCTACTTTAGGTGGTCGCTAACCAGGCGGGCATTTGCAAAATGCCCCTCCAACCTGCAATAGGATGGCAGTTTTGTTATAGCATGGTGGTAGGAAATTTTACAATGCCTGCCCGCTAGTAAAATCGCAAGTAGAAAACCTGTTGCTAAGCACTTAACATTTTCTACTTGAGGGTCGTGTGTTTTGGCAGATGTTCTTGAGAGCCAAATGAAATTCCAAATTAAGGTAGAAACTTACATCTGTGATGGGAATTCAAAGTTTAAACCATAGGCTTAGGATGTACAAGACCAACAGTGACGGATGAAATGTGTAACAAAAAATGAAATGTAAATGACGCGAGCGTAATACTATCGACAGTTTTACTTGTTGAATCTTAGGACATATTCGTTTGAAATTATGCCCTATATAGTTCTTTGAGACTATTGTAATGATCGTAAACAACACTGAAATCACAGAAATGCAACATATGCAATTTCATTAACTTGAACAACTTATTTTTCAAGTTATTATGATTTAAAAACCAAACTACTTAACTGATTATGATGAAATTTCAAAGGGATGAATCTTAAAGTATATCCTTTGAAACAAAATACGATGTTTTCAAATGAAAATCAAACCAAATATCATAACATGAATACAACCTTATTGAGAACCTGCTCCCTTTTTGATCTGTTAAAAATAAAACTCATTCAAAGTTGAAGTCAAATGCATTTATTGTAGGTCTATCTGAATACCATTTGCGTAAAGCATTCACATGTGATAAGCAAAAGTCAAATTTGTCCCTTGTGTAAACATAGCTCATTGGGCTGTAGAAATGGCGATGTGTACATAATTTCGATTATCTTTACTAACTGGCCTACAAAACATATAATTCTTTAAAGTCTGCTTTTAAGTCTAAAAGCCGTTTTATCATTATTTTTGTTTCAGCTTTTAAACTTCTTAAGAGCTAATTTTTTTCTGTAATTTTTGTCACAATTTAGAACATTAGTTAATAAGTTTTTTTCCTTGGAGACAGTACTTGATTTGAAGGGCAGGTAATGGCTAACGGTGGTAATATATCTCTATTTAAGTAAGGTCAGGGCCGTCTTATTTTCAATTTGATCTGAAAGGAAAAATAAAAATTATTTTGTGTCAGGATAGCCATAGATATCCAGCGCTGCAATGAAGCGAGTATTGTAGATTTTATTGCACCAGGGACGCTAAGGGAAGGGTTGCTAGATTGACTCAACATATCCTACAGTCTTTACATGGAAAAAAAATATTTGATCATGTATTTTACTACAAATTAAACTTTACGTTACTTGTGTCATCTTTTCCTTAAGCTATTGACTACCATTTCCACAGCTTTATGCATTCAGGAGCATTAAAAGTTGGTATTGAGTCTTTCATTAGTATACATCGAGGTTTTCTTTGTATGAAGCATTTTGATTCAAAGTTTACTACAAACTGTAGAGTTTTTATTTAGATTGCGTCAATAATCCGAACCCTTTTATCACATACTGAAAATGTGTTGGTAATCTGTAAGAACACAAACATTATTATACGCGTGCATATAGTTATTTCAAATTCTGTTAAATAGCCATTTGTATAAAGATACTAATATTTTATGATAGAAGTAAGAGATATTTCCAATTATTTATTGAGAGTTAGGGGAACTTTTCACAGAAAACATCATAATAAATTTTCAATAATATATCTTGTGATAATATTTACTCCCTTATTCGTAAATACTCAATAAGCTATAAACTGGTTTGTCAACTTCTCGCTAATTATTATGTAATTATATTATTTTTAATCAAATTTATGATTAAATTAACTACCGATAATTTTTGAATTATTTCGTATATGTACCCGAGCACTCACGTCGAAGCTACAGGTCAGACATAAACTATCGACTTTATCGATACTTGTGACGTCAGGACTTTGTCAAGCCCTATCGTAAACAAATGTTTTTGTATTTTTCGTAAAATACCAACCAATTCTTCATTTAGCAATGTAATTTGATGATAAGCATGAAGAGAAACCTATTATCTAATATTTCCATAGTTCATATAACTAATTTTAAGACAAAATGACAAAATAATGATTATCCAAAAAGCAGTACAAATAAACATAAATTACCTGTGAAACGTGTATATATTCGGGTTACTGTGTCTTGTAACCTCACATTCACTCACTGAACAAGACACCATGCTTGCAGAATACATATTTTATATTATAATCGTAAGATATTTGAGCAAATACACAAAATTCGCGCCGACTTGGAAGAGGCCGGGACGCTATGGCCTCTTACTCGAGTAAAAAATTACATACCGTCTTCTTGTTTCACTATCTCTTTTTTTCTCGCGACGGTTTGTAGCAGCTTAGGACCTTTCACTCACACACTTCGTAGGTCTGTTGAGCGTAGCGAAAAAATCCTAGGTCTGTGGTTTAAACCGTTTTATCCTGTAGTGGCTAGGTTTGGTAAAAGGCTACACTCTGACCACTATCTCTTGCATCAACAAAAATAGTAGAATTTCCAACACTGAAAAGTATGAAATATTTTTTTGAAGTCGGTAAGATACTAATTCAAATGCTGATGTCACATTATCATGGCCCGACTTCCACAAGTTATTTCATACTTTTCAGTGTAGGAAGATGGTTCCATTTATTTAAAAAAAAACTACTCTTTTTGCTGATGCATACTTACAAGATCATTGTCATTGGCCTCAAATACTCTTCACCAATGCAAGTATGGTTTAATTAAATATGACTTAAAAACTACTCGACTGCTGTTGATAAAATTTTAATAGGACCTGGATAGCTCTGAGTATACCTACTCTACCCAACAAAACAAAAATCATCAAAATCAATTTGTGATTGATATACCGTGTAACATACAAAAAAGATATTCAAATATTTAATCTCCTCTATTTATTGGAAGTTTGTTAAAATGACTGAATGTTTTGAGCTGAGGGGATGTCGATACGGTGCCGGGAACAATGCAAATCATAATACGATGAGCAAAGTTAATATAAAATTTGTGTTAAATTAATAAAATGCATTTTCAGGCGAGGGACGACACGTGACCGGGCAGGGACACGGGAACCAGGTGAACGGCATGCGCGCCGCCAGCGGAGGCTCTCTGCTTACCATCGGCATCGACGACACGCTCAGGAAAGCTACGCCTCAAGCTGAAGGTACTACAAACATACATACAAACATACCAGTGGCAATGACTGGAGTCAGAAGGTTTTAGGCCCGAATCAAGCTGCAGGCTTCCGCTTTGCCGAATAAATGCCAGCTTTGTTAGCTCCAGTAGAAAATTTGCCACCAAGAACTTAGATTTTCTGCTTGTGGTTGTGTTCTCGAAATCCCTTCCAAATTAAGGTGGAAACAAAGATTTTAGTTATAACTTGCAGCTCCGTAGCCTCATACAACCAACTGGCTATGCAAATGTAACTGTATTACGAATTTTGGTATCGTGACCAAACATTACACCATAAAATCGACGTCAAAGGTTCTAGGTTAATTCTAAATATAAACATTATAATCGGAACCCATTTAAAAATCCATACAGTTTTTTTTAATATAGTGTGCGTGTAAAAGCCAGTTTTAATAATTTCATAATATTGCATTGAATACGAGTATATTGTTTAATTTAATATAGCAATTTGTAAAAATACTGTCACAAGTTAAGAATCTCGAAACTTCTACAGAATTTTACGTTAGTACAAATACAACAGAGATGCTATGAGTTAAACATCTATATCATTTATGAATGAAATTCTATTGTTTTAATTATCGCCGATGCCAATGGGTTAAATCGAAATAATTGTCCATTTAGTTAGAAGAAGATACTAAGTTTCTTTCATGGCATGCCAAAACTTCATCTTACATAAAGGCACCTACTTTGATTTAAAGTCGAGAATTTTTAGTGTTACTTAAAAAGTATCAGAATATTTTTTTATCATCATTATGGTGGTTCCTAAAGAATAACTTATTGCAAGATTTCGCTTTCGAACTAGTCTATCTCTGATATTGGCAAAGAAAGACTATCAATTAAAATTATTAATAAATTAAATATTCAAGTATTGCTTTATAAATTTGATCATTAACTTAATATGTATATATATATCACGGAAACACACATTTGTTGATATTTTTTTACGTTTTACTAACATAATTATCGAGCATACATATTTTCTAATGAATGTACAAAACGAAGGTAGAAATATTTTGTCCACTTTCGTAAACAAACGTGACGCTAGATGGCGCTGCCCTGAAAATGAACGTGAAAGCGTTTGTCGTCAACCCTCGCCTAGTTGATTCGTCGAACATTATTTTCTGTCAAGCGATCTTATAGGTCGTGGGTTCGAATTTCTACGCTTTTTGACGCGGTAATCGCATCTATTGTTTTGCGGTCCGCCTAATTTCAAATTACCACTGTGCACATTATGTCATGTAATGTGCACTGTCCTTGATCATTATGAAGCGCTCGTAGCGAAGTTTGTTTAGCTGTTCTTGACGGCTGCGGACATTGCTTAGCTTGCTGATCAGCAAAGTTAAGCAATGTCCGCAGCTGGTATAATATAAGTTGGATGGGTGACCGTTAGTGATAGAGATGGGTTGTACTAGGTAAATTTAAGATCAAGTCCACCTGTTCCTAGTCCCTAAAAATACGCGATCCAAATACCTATTCCACCTAGTCTCACCTAGTATCGACTATGACACGCGTTGCAATAGAAAGAATAGATGAAATCACTGATAAACTGATATAAAATAATCACTGACTAAAATCCCTCCTTCATACTTTAACAGGCTTAGGACTGTCAACTTATAAATGCGTCATAACATATTAAATTAATCTTGTCATGAGGGCAATGCCAAGTGTTTGTAAGTTGGCGTATTTAAGAGATTTTAGTTCATTTTATTTACAAATTTGACCTTTTTTACTTATTTACAATTATTTACATTTGTTTTTTTTTATTTTATATTTTTTTATGTTTTTTTTATTCGTGTTTTTCTTTATGAATTTGACATTTAGTATTTACAATATTGACAAGTAACGGTTTTTTATATTTCTTTTCTTTTTAATGCTTTTTTATTTTTAACTTAGGAATTTTGGTTGAGAAACATCCATTGCTGCACTTTTCGATGCCCCAGTCGTGTTCTTCTATCATTCAATAGTATCCCACATGCAGAAAAAAATCGTTCACAAGGCACACTTGTCGCCATTGCGTTAAGTTTAGTGACTGCTAAACTATAAAGGTTAGGGTACGCATTTTTTTGCTCTTTCCACCAGTCAAGAGGTGATATGTTTTCGTTGGGTATAACAATCTTGTCTTCTAAATATCTTTGCACTTCTACAATAGCTCGCGATTGTGCTGTGCCCTTGGGTTGCAGATTTTTCATTTTTTCGGTATAATGACGCCATAGAGAAGAAGAAGACAATGACTGGTTTACAGGAGCAGTTCGTGTTTCGATTTCCTCTTGTGGAACTTGTAATTGGTCTTCTTTATTGATCAGTGCAGTTACCAAGTGTATTATATGTTGCTTAGTATTATCGGCCACGTTTTGATCTTCAAAATATAATTTAAATCTTGGATCTAAGAACATGCAAACAGTGAAGGTTCGACTTTTGTCTAAGTTGCCAAACCTATTTTTCAAGGCACCTATTAGATCTTGCTGGAGGACTTGAGCTGCGTATAATTTCGGGTGTCTAAATTTTCTATAGATGATATGAGTGCAGTTGTGATTGGTATGACAATACTCCCAGTTACATATTTTTGACCGCTGATTTCTTTGGTTACTTCCTCACAAAGTTTTAAAATGTCACACATATATTGACATAGCTCCCAATCCATTGCAGTCAGTGACATAGCAGTTGCATTTAAATTAGAAAGTGAGCTATTAATTTCTTCTTTTATTTCTATGAACCTTTCCAGCATGTAGAAAGTTGAATTCCATCTCGTAATTACATTTTGTAAAGGTCTTTTTACAGTTTTACCAGCTTGTACTTGAAATTTTTTCAGTTTTTCCCATGCTTGTGCAGATCTCTTAAAGTATCCAACTGCTATTTTGACTTTGTCTATAAGCGTAGTGAGTTCCCTTGACTTATATATTGCCTCTTGGACAGCCAAATTTAAAGTGTGAGCATAGCAGCCGAAATGCTTCCAGGCTAAATCTTTTTCTACCTTTTTTTATGTTAGCCCCATTATCAGTTACAGTCAAATTGATTTTTTCGGTAATTTTCCATTCTTCTGTAACTCTCAACAGCTCCGCGGCCAAATTTACACCGGTATGTGAACCTTCGAGAAGGACACATTCCAACAAAACCGATTTTAACTTACATTCTTTTCTATCAATGTAGTGGCCAGTGACAGCCATGTATGGGTCATTGGTACTCGATGTCCACATATCAGAGGCTAAACAAATAGACTCCACTTCGTTTTCGACTTCTTTCATTTTCTCTGCGCGTAAACTTTCGTAGCGGCTAGGTAGCACATTGTTTGAGAAATATTTTCTCGTCGGGATAGTATAGAAAGGGAACGCGGATTGCAGTAATTTTCTAAACCCTTTATCTTCTAAAATTCGGAAGGGTTGAAAATCCATGATAAATAAGTCCATTATTAACTGATCAATATCAGATTTGCACCTATCCGCATTCTTTTTGTATATATATGAGGCAATATTTTTATAGCCGGGCTGTACCACATGCACCGTATTAGTACCTAACACCGCAGGTCCCGCAGGCGCAGGTACATTTGCAGGTGAAGATGTGGAGGTGGATGGAATTGGATTTAAACTCTGGTCACATGGTGAAGTCACTAGGCTTGACGTGGGCGCAACATTATTCCTACTTATTAAAGTAAATAACGGATGCTTCTTTTTTATATGTTTCGTTAAATTTGACACGGATGACTTAAAACTTAACTGGGTTTTACATATTTTACACTCGGCCATACTTTGACCTTTGTCAACAAAATGATCCCATGCAACACTGCTTCCCTTTGGCGCCATTTTTATAAAATCACAAAAAGTTATATTTTATACACACAAGATAGTAAACTAAACACGCACTACCAGGATACTAGTCTAATGTCTAATACTCAATACTAGATTGAATGCACTTATGACGACGTAATTTAACTCGATAATCTTCGCGCACTCGACCTTTGCACCTGTTCTTGTGAACTTTGCTCAAATTTTACACCACGGTGACATCGACACGCTAGGGGTTATCCTGTATAAACCGGTTATCATAGCCGCGGAGTGAAAGAGCGAAATGCAAGCAATCAACAATGTATTGCGTTGTCTCGTTTCCACCTGGCTAGAGCAAGATAGCAGATATAAAGCAAAACACGTGTGAGTGAGACAGAACAATAAAAATGAATGAGTGTTGTACGCGATACGCGTAAGCGCTGTATTGAGTGAACGTAGGCACACGAGACTAGGTGGACTAAGTCTTGTGAAAATTGGAATAGGTGCGGCCTAGTCTCCTAAAATACCTAATCTTCGGATCTGTTCTAGTATTTACGCCTCACCTCTAGTTAGTGACATTACTACTGAGGCTTCTTCGGAGGGCACGTTAAGCCGTCGGTCCCGGTAGTTGTCTTAGGATGGCAGTCGTTATTGCATGGCGGTAGAGCATTTTTGGACAAGGACAGCTGCCGGAACACACCGTTAGATGCTTGGCGACAGATTTTCTACTTGAAGGTGTCGCTAGCCAGGCGGGAATTCGCAAAATGCCCTACCACCATGCGGTGAAGCTCAAGCCCGCGGCTGAATTCGAACCATGGACCTGCTGCATGACAGTTCATACCCAATGCCACTGAGCCATCACTGCTTCAAAAAGGTGTTAGACCATTTGGTTCATCCAGGTGTTTTCTTCAAAGGCTTCACCCATCTGTATCATATGACTAAGCAAGCGTTATCGATGGGCTATAGAATTACTTAATCTATTTAATTCCAGGCGAAGCCCCTGTTTATACGGACGAAACGGTTCCCTTGGGCTCCCAACCACGAGGAATGGACCACATCGTCGATGATGACACTACCATCATCGCTACTGTTAAAGAGGTATGTGAAGATTCAGATATAATGTAAAAATTAAAACAACTTTCATATCACAAATATACGATAGGAAAAATTTAAGTCTTGTGCGGACTTAAATTTTTCCTATCGTATATTTGTGATTTTGTAATGTAAACCGCATAGCAGGCGTTATTGCAAACCTAACAATATTAAAACATTCATATATTATGTAATTAAAAAAAAAACAGGATTTTTCCATATGTTCCATTTGGCTCATTACTTACCACTAAAGTATGCTTAAAAAAGGAAAATTTTCTTATGTGTACGCTGCTGTGTCTCTAATTCATTGAAACATTCTAATAATATGTTACATAGCTGAGGTGCAATGGGCGGACTTATCATACTGCAATGGAAACATTGCTGATATACTTGTGCGCTGGAATAAAAAAAATTAAAGCCTGAAAATGCAGGTAAAATTTACCTTGCAACTTGTCCGTGAACTAAATTTAACATATAAATGACCTCACCTTGGCTTAAGAACTGATGGATGCATGAATAATTCCTAGTATATGTATGTAAATTATTTCCTTATGCCAGCCTTAGGAATAATTATAACCCCCTATTTCTACCTGTGGGTGTCGTAAGAGGCGACTAAAGGTAAAATACCGGAAGATGGGCAGCAGCGCCTTCTGAGGAACTGATATCTTCAACTGCGATCCGAAGACGCCTGCCAAGCATGGGGATTATGGAAAACCCTCCTTATTGAGGAGGCTTTGTTCAGCAGTGGACAATCCGGCTGATACAGTAACTCCAAGTCCAGCAAACGACTATTATTAGAGGTCCTTGAAACAAAATTATTTGTGACATTACTATCAATCAATGAACTTTCATTGTAGGTACATGAATATGATTGTTTTGATGCAATGATGGCCGAGCGGTAATAGCTACGGACTGCTGTCCATGGTTCGATCCTAATCGCTGGCTTCAGTTACACCGCATGGTGGTAGGGCTTTTTCGAATACTCGCCTAGGTAGCTACTAGCTGAGAACATTGGCATATGCCACCCTCAAGTAGAAAAACTGTCGCCAAGCTCCTAACGGTGTGTACCGGCAATAGTCCTTAAGAGCCAGTGAAATTACAGGCACATGAGACTTAACAACTATGTGTCAAGGTGACGGGCGCAGTGCAATTCGTGACTTGTGTGACGAAATACATCTGTTATAGGCAAAGGTTAGTCCGCTTAACATCAGGTGGGCCTCGAGCTTGTTCCGTCGTAATAGCTTAAAAAAAAAAAACCACCGTTCGCAGAGGGAGTTAGTAAGGGCTCCATTTTTTTTTTGTTTTAAGGCCTTTGAATAAATAAGTATATTGATGACTTAACTACTTAATTGTATTAGGGATATCTTGTAATGATAGATGTAACAAGCACCTAACAGTGTATTCCAGCAGCAGTCCTTGAGAGCCAGTAAAATTACAGGCACATGAGACTTAACAATTGTACGTCACAGAGTGACGGGTGCAGTATAATTCATTACTTGTGACGGAATGCATGTGTGGCAGATGCTAGTCCGCTTGAAATCAGGTGGGGTACCAACAAAAACATAATCACCCTGTTGTATTGAATGACTAGACAGCCAGGGAATTTACAGGAGCTAACATGTCGGTTGGTGAATGTAATGATATGACAAGTATACAATAAGCATAGTGAAGTGATGTGCATAGCGAGAAGAGCTAATTAGTTTACGTTGATGCCATATATCGTGGCAGGAAAACTACACACTACTGAGCGTTTTCGTGCTTCGGAGGGCACGTTAAGCCATCGGTTCCGG
Organism: Plagodis pulveraria; assembly: GCA_963890685.1. Lineage (NCBI taxonomy): Eukaryota > Metazoa > Arthropoda > Insecta > Lepidoptera > Geometridae > Plagodis > Plagodis pulveraria. The sequence goes on from OY982967.1 coordinate 25,466,666, forward strand.
TTGTTATCTTAGCATGACAGTCGTTATTGCATGGTGGTAGGGTATTTTGTGAATGCCCGCCTGGCTAGCTACCACCCTCAAGTAGAAAATCTGTCGCCAAGCACCTAACGGTGTGTTCCGGCAGCTGTCCTTGAGAGCCAGTAATTCTAGGTTAGCCTGAACAACATCATCGACCACATCATCACTTACTATCAGGCATAAAAAAAAGTAAGCTTTTAATAAGCTACGGCATATTGTTTATTACTTAAAACAACATTTTGTTTAATGGGTTTACATCAAGGGTGTTAGGGTTGGATCATATACACCATCCTCCCGTCCGCCTTTCCTACCTTTAAAAGGCTGTATATTTAGAACCAGAAGTATCAAAAGAACTATTGAAATGTGAAAAAAATTTCAGTGGTGGTGAAGAATTTGGAATTTGAGAAATTATGCATTTATTTTCAGCTGATAGTGATAATTGGTGGCAGCAAGCAGTCCACCCTCCCGATCAGTTACGAGCCGACCTGCGTCGCCATCGATCCCAAATCTAGGCATGTCGCCGTCGGTGGTAAGTACCCATTATCTTTCATCATCATTATGAAGCAGTGATGGCTCAGTGGCATTGGCTATGGACTGCCGTGCAGCAGGTCCATGGTTCGAATCCCGCCGCGGGCTTGAGCTTCACCGCATGGTGGAAAGGCATTTTGTGCATGCCCGCCTGGCTAGTGACCACCCTCAAGTAGAAAATCTGTCGCCAAGCACCTAACAGTGTGTTCCGGCAGCAGTCCTTGAGAGCCAGAAAAATTACAGGCTAATGAGACCTAACAACTGGACGTCTCAGTGTGACGGGCACAATGCAATTCGTCGTTGACGAAATGCGTCTGTAGAAGGCAGATGTTAGTCCATTTAACATCAGGTGGGCCTCGGGCTTGTTCCGTCACAATAATATAAAAAATAAAATTAAAAAAAACTGACGCTACACAGCCATTGTTGAACATAGGCTTGCAACGACTCAATGAACGTCTTTAAGCCATATGCCATCAGCATCGGCTCCGCGAGTCGATGACGTGGGTTAATAGACTCCCTGCGCGAGATATTATGGACTCATCTGATCATTTAAATACATGCCACTATTAAAGACCCAGACGTAACTTTTGTCGAAATAAAAACAATATAGTAATAAGAACATTGTTCAAATATCAGTTTCAATTTGAATTAATTTATAACATCACTTTTATTACCTCGCAATTAAAATGAAAACTTTGACAAAGAGGTCGCCCAAAGAATCCAACTCGTAGTGGCCCTTATGGACAAGCTCAAACTCGCTCAGCGAACTATTGGAGAGAGCTATGCTCGGAGTTTCTTTGCGCGATAAAATTCGGAAAGTGGATATTCGCCAAAGAACCAAAGACACCGACATAGCTCTCAGAATTTGCAAGTTGAAGTGGCAATGGGCGGGCCACATTGCTCGACGAACTGATGACCGATGGGAAAGAGGTTCTCGAGTGGTTACCATACTACATCGGAAGACGTAGCGTTGGTAGGCCCCCCACTAGGTGGACTGACGACATTGTGAAAGTCACGGGTAGCCAATAGTTACAAGCGGCTAATAAATCGTTCTTTCGGCTCTATGGGGGACGCATTTGTTCAACAGTGACGCCTTCCGGCTGATGATGATGATGATTATGAAAACAAAAAGCTGAGTGTATAATTCGTGATTTTTCGTGATGACCCTTTTTAGCCTGACATGACTATCAGGCCTCGCCTTGATATAATATAATGTACATACGCTGGTTGATAATGCCTATCTAGCTGCCACCCTAACAAATAAAATCTGTTCCTTGGCACTTAGTGGTGTGTTCTGGCAGCTTTCTAAGGTCAGTTTCCATTCGAGGTTCAGCCTTTTATGAAATGTTTCGAGTCAGCACTTACCGACTGTCAGATATAGCGATGAACAGCAATGAATTAGCAAGCAATTCTGAGTAACTTGCATGGTTTTTGCATGGTGATAGGGCATTTTGCGAATGCTCGCCTGGCTAGCTACTACCCTCAAGTAGAAAATCTGTTGCCAAGCACCTAACGATGTTTTCCGCCAGCTGTCCTTGAGAGCCTGAACAACATCTTTGACCATATCATTACTTACCATCAGGTGAGATTGTAGTCAAAGGCTAACCTATCAGGAATACAAAAACATAGCGATGAACAGCAATGAAATTAGCAAGCAATTGTAAGTAACCATATGTTCGTCTTATTCCAGGCGCAGACAATAAAGTCCACCTGTACACTCTGGACGTAAAGACGTTAACTCCCGGCGTGGAGCTGACGCACCTCGGCGGCGTGACCGACGTCAAGTTCAGTCCCGACTCCAACTATCTAGTCGCTACCGATACTAACAGGAAGGTCGTTCTCTACTCTACCGACGAGTACAAGGTGTTTCAATTATTGTTTGTTTATATTAGCATTAGGACCGAAAATTCGAAGCACTGATGGATGACTGCCGCGCAGCAGGTCCATGGTTCAAATCCCGCCGCGGGCTCGAGCTTCACCGCATGGTGGAAGAGCATTTTGTGAATGCCCGCCTTGCTAGCAACCACCCTCAAGTAGAAAATCTGTCGCCAAGCACCTAACAGTGTGTTCTGGCAGCTGTACTTGATAACCAGTAAACAACTATGTCTCAAAGTGACGGGCGTAGTGCAATTCGTGACTTGTGATCAAATGCATCTGTTATAGGCAAAGGTTAGTCCGCTTAACATCAGGTGGGCCTCGAGCTTGTTCCGTAACAATATCATAAAAAAACCCACAGAAGTCGCGCAGAATCAAGAGGCGGAAGCGCCTCCTAAGCTCTTTAGACAGTGTGGAGGCGCGCGTTGTGTCTTATTGTATAACTACTGTAAGTCGGTCCCCGTTGTCAAAACTCTCACACCACCAACAAGTGTGGAAAGTTAATTATTCCAATCAACGCTGCGTGAAGGCTGGTGAAGGCTCACAAGGACTTCATACTCGAGTCGAAGGCAATGGCTAGAGTATATGTGTGAGTGTGAGTCGATGCTCATATCACTTATGAGTAGATAATAAATATGTTTAATGCAATATATTATGTCATCAAATCACCTGTAGTTGTATTTTGGATTGAGTAGGCCACTGGGCAGTGGTGTTGCTGTTCCCTTCTTTATAGGCTCATTTGAATTGTTTGTAGTAATTTGTCGGACCATGATAAAAATGTAATGAAATGAAGTTTAATTCCAGCATTACGCAACACTACAATAGCTTCTACTGAAGCATAATTAAATACATAGGTAATTATACAGCAATTGCAATGTTGCGCGATGCTAGGAACGAGTCCCGTCTCAGCATGTGCCAGGTTCAAAACTGAACCTAAGCGCTGGTTTTCAGACGGCACTCCCTACCAACATCACGAACATGCATCACATAAAATAACAAAACAATAAATTATAGAAACAGAACTATAAATAAATAAATATAAATATATAAACAAATAAAACATTGTGAACATAACTTTGTGATTTATCTGTGGCGATGCAGCGAAGAACGTGTTAAATAGAACGGTATTACTCTAGCATATATAAATGATCATAGTCAAAGCTGTGCCACAAGTTAGAGTATAAGAAAAACTACCACTACACACATTTTAGAATATACAGGATACAGAATGTACAGATACCTCGCTACATAATCTATGCGGACGTGGCATCACTAGCCGCCATATAGAAAAAATACGTATGCCTACGTGATAATGTGAGGTCAGTGTTTTGAATGAGTATAGTACCAACATCCCAAATCTATTTCATTCTTTTCATTGACGCAGGTCAGTTCCGCAATTTTTTTATTATTTTTAAGTCGTAACATTGAATAATAGAAGTGTTTCTCCGTTACAGTTGGCACATAATAAGGAATGGGGCTTCCACAGTGGACGCGTGAACTGTTGCGGCTGGAGTCCCGACTCCACGCGCGTGGCGTCCGGCTCTCTCGACACTACGCTCATAGTGTGGAGCGTGGCCACGCCTGCTAAGCATACCATCATCAAGAGTTAGTACCGTTTAACTAAACACTATAGACTACGCACTTATGACACGGTAGTATAACCGGAACTTACTCGAACATTCTGAAACAGGCCCTTAGACTTCGATCCCTACATATACTGTATGGACAGGGGCCTTGTTAATCCCCGTAGTCCCACACTTTACCACTGTGTCGTGGCGTATTCGACTGGGCTCCTGGAATGTCACAGGAAGGCACCAGCCGATATATGTGCTACTAGGCACGTGAGTATAAAACGGCGGGAACCTATCTTCGGACTACGTGCTATTCGCTCCGTCGACAGGGGATTATCGCTAAACACCCTAAAGCTAGATAATTGAGCAATCACCAGTTCGTCACAATTGGCGAACTGTATCACCATGGTGCTTCAGTTGCTGTTGGAAGTAAGATGTGAATTTATAATAACTTTTCAACACCCTTGATCGTTAAGTAAGCTTTATTATATCGTTCTTAAGGCCATAAACTGATCTATAACACCCTCGTGCATAATAGAATTATCCCTACAAAGTTAAGTTAGTACCTAACTGCAAATTATATGCGAGAAGCATTTTCAATTTAACCGGGTAATACAGTTTTTTTTTTTTTTTTTTTTTTTTTTTTTTTTAAATTATGCTACGCACTACAGACTCTTGGTCCGAACTCTTTTTAGATTGTACACATACATTTTACTATTCTACAAATTACATTCTCCATACATCATTGACTTTTTTTACACCTAGATGTAGTTAGTGTAAAAGGTGTTAGATCTTAAAAACTAAGTGAGTCCATATATAACTTAATGCTGGGTTTTGTTAGTTACATGCTGAAACCTATTTTATTCTAAGATGTACACATATCATTTTAAAATTAATTTATTCTATAATCTATACAGTCAATTTGTCCCGGATGGACCTGCCACTGACTCCGGGTGCCTCTTTCTCTTTAACATTTCCTCCACGACCTCTTCGTTGCGATCTTTTATGGCCATTTTAAGGTTGTTATTGGTTATATCCTCTTCCGTCGCTTTCACCGCCCGCCGATGGCGTCTGATTGGGTAATACAGATTTGTAACATCAAAGAGTTTGTTTGATGTTTGATATGTAATCAAACACCAAACAATGGCCGCGCGTAAAAAAAAAACCAGCGTTCTATTTTCCATAATTTTCGTATGTTGTTTGTATCGCATTTGTGCAATATATATTTTTTTTCCTTGCAAGGGTGTTGAAAAAGTGCGTATGAAACTCGTGAGCAACTTGCTCATTATACACTCGGCTGATTTACGCCCTCGCCTTCGGCTCGGGCTGCACCACACAGCCTCGTGTATAATGAGCAACTTAGCTCACTTGTATAATCTACTATTATGTCTCAGGAAAGTTTTTAAGTCTCAAGTACCTGTAATTTCCATACTCTTCAAACCGGAACACAATAATTTAAACAGTATTGCTTTGTGGTAGAAATAGGTATGGTGGCAGTAGTTGCTTACCCAGATGAACTCGCTCATAAATATACTCTAAGTTTTAATTTTGTTATGTTTGCAATAACGCCTGCTATGCGGATTACATTACAAAATTACAAATATACCATAGATAAAATTTCCCGCACATGACTTAAATTTAATTTTTATCGTATATTTGTAATTTTGTAATACTCTAAGTTATATAGAAAAATGTGCGTTTTACTGACGAATAAAGAAGAATGACGAAACTATCAGGCGGCCAGTTTGATGGTCAGCTAATGTCCCTGTATATAACTAGTATAGCTTGTTTAGCGTAACGTGGTCCGAAACATATTGAATTACTTTGCCTAGATATTATATAAAAAATATTTTTATTCAATTTTTAGTCAATTTACCATTCCATTGAATTTAAAACGCCGGGTTATATATATTTATAAAATTGATTTTTAAAGCTCTTCATTTTGATACCACACTCGATGGGTTTGGAAGAAAAAAAATTTACCTCACAATATGGCGTCTAAAATCCGCCAGTTTGTTTTCCTATTTTTTTTATCATCAAGACGAAGCTAACGATATCTCATACATCAAAATCGGTTAATCCGTTTAGAAGTTATGGTGGAATAAAGAAACTCACAAACATTCATACGTATACCCTGAAAACATAACTCTCCTTTTTTTGGGGAGTCGTGTAAAACGCCTCATCTATCTGTCAGCGTTTTACGCAGCCGGAGGTTGACGTCATAGATGACATAATATTGCTATCGTATTGTATCTATTTAGCTTATTACGAACCGACCGTTTGCTTGAATACAATTCAAATAGCGCATATTTGCGTGATTTTAACTGCCTACAGATTTACCCTAGTAAATCTCGAGTACCTGTAATTTCACAACTTACTGGCTCTCAAGGACTAGTGCCGAAACACTTGATATTAATATTATTATCCTTTATTTCAGATGCGCACCCCCAAAGCCAGATCACGGGGTTGACGTGGCTTGACGACGAGACCATTGTCTCAGCCGGTCAGGACGCCAACACGCGCGTCTGGACCGTGCCCAAGGCTTGAGCGTCTAGCGCGCACATTACAAAGTCACATAGAATGATACATTCATTGTTGACCATTATATTTTGTATAAGTGGCGTTTGTCTGTTCACTGAATAAGATGTTGGAGTAGAGTTAAATATTTATTTGAAAAAAAAAAATAATTGTGTACTTACCTGCCTTATTCTCGTTAGGCTGTATGTACATAATATATAAAATTATTTATTTTATATGATTTTTATCATTTTATTGTAATAATTTATTGTACCACTGTTATTAGATTCAAGCAAAAGTGTAAATGAGTGTCTATAACGAAATTAATTGACAGTATTTAGTTATATCTTTTGAACAAAGTTTGAACAACGTTTTTATTATTATATTTTAGTGTCTTACATTTTGTTAGATCTTTAATGACTTCAAAAACAGCAAATTACAAAGAAACAATTACAATAGTTCGGCATTATGCGCTTTTATCGCTAAAGCCTTTCATACATTTTTGCATGGTGGTAGGGCATTTTGCGAATGGCCGCCTGGCTAGCTACCACCCTCAAGTAGAAAATCTGTCGCCAAGCACCTAACGGTGTGTTCCGACAGCTGTCCTTGAGATCCAGTACTTCTAGGTTAGCCTGCCAACATCTTCGACCACATCATCACTTACCATCAGGTGAGATAGTGGTCAAAGGCTAAACTATCAGAAATAAAAAAAAAAATACAACCTTTAGATGGACAGGGAATGTGAACTGTGTAGTAGAGATGGTGGTACGTTAGTGTTTTAAACAAAACCTGGAAAGGTTGTCTTAATCATATTTACTTTGCTCTATATCTTTATTTAGTGAACAGCCAACATAAGGGTAGTATACATTTGGCATTCATAATCTGTATATTTTTGAATTAGGTTGCTTATAATATTTCATTTTTTGCTCATGACAATGAATTTGGTCTATCGAAATAGTTTAAAACGCTCAATTTCATTTTATGTACTGCCAAATACAATATTGTCTCCAAAAATTAAAAGTGGGTTATTGCAAAAAGAGAAGAGAAAATGTATATTTACTTGCATGTTTTTAGAAGGGTATTTTAAATAATTTATCCATTCTCCAAAATCGGTCAGGAGTCGGTTCTTGTGGTTAAGTTTGGGCCCACATTTTTCCTATCTATTTTTGAGTCAAAGGAATGCTACCCCGAAGAGAAATTACTCTAATATTAAGCAGAAATTTATAGAATTTAACTACTTATTAATAAAATGTACTAACATATTTATTTCGCTTCGTTTTTAAGTATAAATATTTAATGATGCTCTCAGTTATTAGACAATAATATTGTTTTTGACTAACAAGAGTGATTTTATGTTTGTTTAAACTTTTGGAAGACTGACTGTTCATTTTTATCTTTTATTATGTAGTACACAATTTGTGAAATCAGTACTTGAGGAGAAAAATATACGATAATTAAACATTTTAAAAAATATTTAATATATTACATATTTACTTTATTTTTGTATTTTTTTAAACAATGCAGAATTTTTTTCTTATGTACATAATAAAGTATTAAAGTCAATCTTCAAAAAGTTTATACAGTAAAAAATGTGATTTATTTTTCTACTGAATCCGACCGAATCGGAACGGTCTTTTTATACCAGAGATTTGAAATATAATACATGTAGTGAAATGCATTTGTACCATTTTGTATTAAAATTTATGGTGACTCCTTTATTTATAAATATGATTACAAGCACTGTCGTATGCTAAGCTAAAGAAAATCACGTTTAAAATTATTGAAGCGTAAAATTTTATCCCAGGCGAGAATGCTTAAACTATACTTCGCCATCGGAACATTCTCTTTCGAGCTCACAATCTGCCCAGGACAATAATTTTGTGCACCAATAATCTGTAAATGAGACTCCTTTATTTGACGATTTTAATATTCAATAATAATTAATAATTTTCGTTGATAACGGATTGTACGGTCGCCGTATATTTATCATTATTTTTCCTTAACTTTTTAAACGCGAAAACTTACTTTTTTGTATAATAATAGTAATGATGTCAAATGATTCTGAATCATGTTCGCTACGGACCCCTAAAAGAGTATTATTAAGTATTAAAATGTTACATAGAGATTAGGGCGTTTAATTGCGGAAATTGTATTATAAAACGTTTATGCATTTCCGCTGACACCACTTTCATTCTTATCAACTATTCTATTATATCTTAACTCCGAGTCCAGTTTGTAGTGTTTTGAGTAAATCAACAAAATCTCTTTGTTTCGGAAACGCATGTCGTCCACAGCTAAAATATTTTTTAATAATGTTTTTGAAAATATTGTAAAGACGAGTGTTCAGATTTGGCAATAGTATCGAAAAGCTAGCATAGACTTCGTCTTGTATTTACTATGTAGAAATTCAATTTTTTTATATTAATCATCTTGGTCTAGGAAACGTGTGAAACTCACGTGTGAGCGCTAGCCAGCCAAAATTAAAATGACAGAGCCCCGCCCTTCCTTAAACGCGGGAGGGGTGGGAGGGGGGCTGGTAAATATGTTGGTCTTTACGGAAGCCATGGAAAGCATAAAGCAAAGTTTCCTACAAAAGAGGTTTACCGAAGCCAAGATGTGATTCGTGTCCTTTGTAGTGCTGTGAAAAAATATAGCGCAATGGAGAAGGTTTAAGGTAGCCCATACACCACTATAATATTTTGGAAACATTGTTCATACGTCTTTTGTATACATACTAAGCAAAATAAATATTTATTAAAAACTTTTTAATCAGGTGTTCTTTCCACATGAATAAAGGAGTCCCGGAAAAATGTTTGTGAACAGTATTTTTATACTAATTCCTTATATATTTTGTCCTAGTTTTATGCTATAACTACTAAAATATATGTAATTATATAAATAAATTGTATACACTTGTAAGATTGTATTTTATTTTTTGAAGCACTAATGGCTCAGTGCCATTGGCTATGGACTGCCGCTCCATGGTTCGAATCCCGCCCAGAGCTTGAGCTTCACCGCATGGTGGAAGGGCATTTAGCGAATGCCCGCCTGGCTAGCGACCACCCTCAAGTAGAAAATCTGTCGCCAAGCACCTAACAGTGTGTTCCGGCAGCAGTCCTTGAGAGCCAGTAAAATTACAGGCACATGAGACCTAAAAACTGTACGCCTCAGTGTGGCGGGCGCAGTGCAATTCGTCGTTGACGAAATGCGTCTGTTATAGGCAGAGGTTAGTCCACTTAACATCAGGTGGGGCTCGGGCTTGTTCCGTCTCCAAAACATAAAAAATGAAAAAAAAATTGTATCAACGTTATATGGTTAACAAGTCCGAGAGAAGTTTAGACCCGTCCATAAAATATCAATCACTGAATCCTTACTTATTTATAATTTATATTTATTAATGATAAAATATTAGTTAAAAATCGAAAGTTAGTATATGAAATAATAGTCACATAAAAAACAGTATAACAATTTAATACAAAACTATTTCGTTTTCTCTAATGTCTTTTAACTAATGTCTTTTTAAGCTTAATAATCCTAGCTTATACTAAAATATACGTTTAAAATTAATAAATATAATATTAACTACAAGAAAATAATGATTTGCTATTTACCACTGTACTTATTTGACTAGAACAAAATGACGTTTACTAATTACATTTATAAAAAGGATTTTATACAATTTACATAAAATAAAAATGTATTAGTAAACATAAAATTAAATGAATTGTGAAAAATTTAAACATGTAAAATTTCACTTGCTCAGTACTACGTTTCTTTAGTTACTCAGTAAATAGTATAAAACATTCAATTTTTCAGTCTTATTTCATATATTTTTTTATGCTTGATAGGTTAGCCTTTGACCATCTCACCTGATGGTAAGTGATGATGTGGTCCAAGATGTTGTTCAGGCTAACCTAGAACTACTAGCTCTCAAGGACAGCTGCCGGAACACACTGCTAGGTGCTTGGCGACAGATTTATATTTTTTTCCATCTGAATTAACAACAGTAAGATGTTACAAAAAGCCCATTTACTTTGCAATAGTTATTTAAAGGCGTCTGGTTATTTATGTGTACAACACGTGGCTGTAACTTTAAGATAATCTTGGTAAAAATCCAGAAATTATTAAATTTCCGGATGGTGTATCTCCAGCAAGACATTCACTATTCGAACCTAAGTTAAAACTACCCTCCCTCCTACTTTAGTACAAAAGCGATGTAAAAAAATAATGGGCGAGCAGAAAAATGTATGGTTCTATTCGAACATATTCTTTACTTTTATTTGTGGAGGTTAAGTGCAAAAAGTGTAATATTAAATGTACCTACATTTTGTACAATTTGGCGGCAGTACCAATTGAGCCTATAAGCACAAAATAAATACATTACATAATTTGCGACGGTAGAACCATACAGATCCAAGTTTTCATTATATTGAGAAAAAGAAGGAAACACGTTTGAACTTGTTTTAAAAAAATACGTGATTTATTATACTTTAATCTTTATCCAAATGATGGCTAATATGTCAGACAAAATAAAAAAAATCTATAAAAAAATATTTTGATTAAAAGAAGTCAAAATGTTGGTTTCTCCAGAAAAAAAAACATAAAAAATAAAAATTGGATCAGTATAGCAGGATATAATTTTGAAAGTAAGTATAATGCTAAAGTGAAAAATTGAGGTCCTCTAGCAATATAAGGCGCTTTTTGTACTTGGATCAATGTTGCATCAATTTAATATTTTTTTCCTTGCTTTTGTTGCATATAACTCCAATATAGAAAAAAAATCACTTGGATCAGTATGGTTCTACCTTCGCCAATTGTGTATTTCATTTGTGCTCAACGTGTCTATACACCAAATAACATATAAAAAATCTTGAACATACATAGGCGCGTCTCTTTGAATCGCGTCAATTCGTATTGCCTTTGCTCTAAGGACACGTTCGAAGCTGATGGTATTCAAATACAAAATGAATGTTTACTTACTCCTAGACATTTTACTTCTAAAAAAGTGTTCTTATAATGTCTGATAACAAAAAAGCAATGAATCATACTAATAGAATATAATGAAAGTACCTATCAATAACTACTTATAATTAGGAACAAATTTCTTTAGAGATGTGAAATACACGAAATTTCTCTATGTTTTTGTATTAGCAAATTGATATGTACATAATAACGTAAATATTGTTACTTTTGGATTCAATAAATATTAAGCATTCTTAACGATAACTAGGTATAACTACTTAAATAAATTGATGTGAATCTAAATAATATTTGAAGTTAATGTCCGTTAACCTAAGTTAAATATATTTAAATCAAAGGTAAATGTTATTAGAATACAAACAACACAAAAATAAGTCATTTAGGTAACGTCTTTTAATGTATTTAGTGACTTCTCGGTGGGTGCGAGGTCTTTCAAAAGGTAATTACTTAAATATTCCTTAAAAATATGTATTTTTGGTTACTTAATTATATATATCTTTGTAAGTGCCTTCTTAGTGACATGAATAAATAGGATGGTGATTTTTATTTTAATTAGGCTCTATTAAAAAGGTTTTGATTATATTTTAAAATTGACTGAATCCTCGTCCTCTGAAGAAAATTAATCCGGCAAAATAAAAACTTGATTTATTTTTTTAAGTTGTGATAGGTACTAAATAAAATTTTAAGCGAGCGGTACCAAATTTGACAGGACTGCGGCCCGAACTGCTCCCTTAATGGAGCAGTCATAGAGTGCTGACGCGTTTCATATAATGTTGTCAACACTCTTGGTCAGGAAAAATAAGCAAATTTGACTAAATTTGGTAATTTAGTCAAATTTGCTGACATTTAAAACAACATCTTAAAAATCACTAGTGCGTGTAAGATATCAAACGTCATTTTATAGTCTGCGCGTAACGAACCGAAATCGCAGTGCAATAAGCGCCACATTACCAGCAAATGTGATGAAAAAGTAATGTAATAATAAGCGAAGTTGTACGTAGACAACTTCGCTTATTATTACATTACTTTTTCATCACATTCCAGCTAACTTTATCTGAAATATATGTTTAATTTAATATTTTGTCTTGTTCATCATCGTGTAAAATGAATTTAAAATAACTAATACTCTTATTGACGATGCGCATATAGAATTTAACAAACAGTGTAAGAAGCGCAAGTGTATTGAAAAAGTACTGTAATAATGAGTGAAATTATATACCTATTTCCAGCCCACCTACTTGTAGTAGTTTAATGGTCTAATTTAATTGAACTAACACGCCACGTGTTTCTTGAACGCGTCCCTAGATGACAGTGCCCTGAAGCACGACACGCGCTGCATTTTTAATTATTTTTTTCTAAAAGTATCTGCGCTCTTTGTGAGTTTGGGCGCTCTCTAAATAGTTACCTACATAATCGCAGAGTTTTCACGTATTAAGGGTGAACTGGTCCGCCCGTTCTTCATACAAACGTGGTAGGGTGATCACTCCCTTATTTGAGGATTTAGGCTCAAAACAAAGCATAATACCGATTCATCTCGTCATTATCTAGGCTTGTATGATGCCGAAATCTTAGTAAGATAATTAACTTGAGAGTTATGAGCTTCGAAACATTTTCATATAACATTTTCGAGGCTCATAACTTTCAACTTAATTATCTTTTTAAAATTTTGGCATCATACAAGCCTAGATAATGATGAGATCAATCGGTATTATGCTTAATTCTGGACCTAAAATATCAAATAAGGGAGTGATCACCCTACGGCGTTTCTATGGAGAAGCGAGCGGCCAGTTCAACCTTAATGCGAATCCTAAGTCCAGTGAAGCCAGCAGTATCGTTTCATAGATCCCCGCTCCTGCGCGTGTTGGCGTGTCGATACGCGACGTGTTTCCTGAGCGCGTCCCGCGAGCGCGACACGTGTCCGCACGCGCGGCACGCGTGACGCCTGCCCGCGTGCGTGTCCATATGCACCCGCAGGTTGTATTGGTTGCTGAGAACTTTGTTGCAAATGTTGCACACTGAGTTGGTGGGACGGTATTTTCTGTCGTAAGGCGTTTGTGGCTCTGAAATGTAATGAAATAGGTATCGAAACAACATTCTTTGGACCTGTCAAAATACAAAATGGCTGATCCAAGATGGCCACCATTCAAAGCGCTTATTTAAATTTGATAGACTTAATGTAGAGAAGAGTCTACGCGTGGTCTACACAAGTAAAACTGATCGTGTCCGGCGCTATGCCCATTATTGTCCATATCTAACTTTACGTTTATTTCCTAATGCCCCATGAAAATATATTTTTCAACACCCTTGCTCGTAAGTGAGCTTTATTATATCGTTCTTGGGGCCATAAACCGAACTATAACACCCTCGTGCATAATAATATTATACACTAGTGCGTAATAGAATTATCCCTACAAAGTTAAGTTAGTGCCTAACTGCAAATTATATGCGAGTAAACAGAGCATTTTCAAGTTAACCGGGTAATACAGATTTGTAACATCAAAGAGGTTTATTATGTAATCAAATAAAATATATATGCCGCAAGCATAAAAAAAAAACTTGCGCGCTATATTCCATAATTTTTGTATGTTGTTTGTATCGCATTTGTGTAATATATATTTTTTGCCTCGCAAGGGTGTTGAAAAAGTGCGTATGAACCTCGTGAGCAACTTGCTCAATATACTCGGCTGATTTACGCCCTCGCCTACGGCTCGGGCTGCAACACACAGCCTCGTGTATAATGAGCAACTTAGTTCACTTGTATCACAATCTATAATAGGTACTTATTAGGTACTCCTCTATGTTTCTTACAGGTTGAATATCTGGTAGGTACCTCAGTACCTAACATGCATAATAACAGGTGGTACGCCTCTTCTGCAAGGGTCTGTCTTGCTGGATAGTGGGTACTACCGCATAGTTTTTAGATAATCTGCCTCGAAGCAGCAGTGCTTAAGCGTGAAGTGTTTAATTACTGGGTGAACGAGATATAAAAATATAATCTAATTAGGCAGGCTTATCGCCTAAGCCTGCCGTGGGCGGCTTGTTCATATCGTTCATCAAATTATCATAAATTAAAAACGGGTGGTAGATACAATTGCGGTCCTTTCTCAAGGGCTGGTGCAGACATCTCATAGTAGAAAGCCACTCTTTCTATTATGGTCATGTTAGCAATATATTTAATATGATAACTACCGGAAGCGATTTCCTACTTATACTTAACTTCCTAATGTATTTTTTTGTTCCAGTAGAATAAGATGTGCCAAATAACTAGAAGTGCCGAAACAGGGTGCGCAGAAGAAGAACTTATTTCATCATACTAAACAATTTGACTAAAATAACGACAAGGAAAAAAAAATATGAAAGAGAAACGTTCCTAACGTTCGTTAGGAATGTAGGTACAAAAATATAAAGAAATGTAAAATTTGAACTACGTTCGTGTTCGTAGTGGTTCGAATTACGCTCGAACCGCTCGTAGTTCCATCGCGACCATCTGTTCCTGTCGGGCATGCTCCGCAAATTAAGTTATCTTTG
This sequence comes from Plagodis pulveraria, assembly GCA_963890685.1. Lineage (NCBI taxonomy): Eukaryota > Metazoa > Arthropoda > Insecta > Lepidoptera > Geometridae > Plagodis > Plagodis pulveraria. Next base: position 25,481,683 of record OY982967.1, read on the forward strand.
TGGGTGAGTCATGTACAAATTGTTAAGGGACGGAGCGGCGTCTGCAGCAAAACTGATTTGAACCACAAACAAGACTAATTTTTCAATTAGCTTTAAACTTGTTTACCATAATTTAATGCATAAACTATAAATATTTTTGTAATTTTTGCATTAACGTTGTGAGTTTATAAGATTATTCGCTTAGCAGACGATACTGCAAAAATTACAATGTTAGAAGAATGTTTTATGCTTACCAGAATTAGGCAAAGGTGGTGCAACAGTGGGGTTCCCTATCTTGTGCGTGCTATACAAGTTCTGCACAATCTGATCCAGCTTGCTCAGTCTGTCCTTCTCACTCCTGGCCATAAAGTCATAGCTGTCTTTGTCTAAAGTCGGTGAAAGTATTTCGTCGTAGAGTTTCGAGCTGTTGGAGTTTTCGTTCAGGATCGGCGTGGTGGGAGAGTCGTTTTTAGATTCCAAGTTTATCGGCGAGTTGGCCTGCTCGTCGTGGGTTTCAGTCTCATTTTGGGTTAGGGTTGAGTTCTGGAAATAGACAATGCAGTTTGAAATGACTACCGTAGGTACACAATGAGAATCTAAACTTTTTGGAAGAAGTGGATTATGATGGAGTTTATACCTATTAATGGATGGAGGTAGGTACCTTTTTCCTAGAGTCTGGGGCATGGAGGATTTTTAGGATTTTTGTTTTTAAGCATGGAGTTTCGATGCGTATTATAATAATTACTACTGAACGACTTGTATTCTACTAAATAGTCTGATCCTACAAAGGTGTAGCCAGTCCAAGGATATCGTGTATATGTTACGGCTAGATACCAAAGCGTAGACGTAGCCGCGCTTCGGGTTCTAGCCGTAACATATACACGATACGTTTTAGCCGGTTAGAAGTAGGTGTAGCCATTTACTCTTGGTTTAATCTAGTCTAAGCCGATTGTTTTCTAATTAGGAAGACGAACTAGGTTCAACCAAACCCTAGTGGCTGATACTAGGTTTATTACTTACCAATATCATGCCGGATACAACTAGATCCAACCTATCCCTGGTGGCTATTACTAGTAGTAACCTATACATTGGGTGACCGCTAGTGACATTACTACTGAGCGCTTCCGTGCTTCGGAGGGCACGTTAAGCGTCGGTCCCGATTGTTGTCTAGTGATGGCAGTCTTTATAGCATGGTGGTAGGGCATTATGCAAATGCCCGGCTGGCTAGCTACCACCCTGAAGTAGAAAATCTGTCCCCAAGCACCTAATGGTGTGTTCCAGCAGCAGTCCTTGAGAGCCAGTACTTCTAGATTAGCCTGAACAACATCTTCGACCACATCATCACTCACCATCCACCATCAGGTAAGATAGTGGCCAAAGTCTAATCTATCAGGATTAAAAAAAAAACTTTAATAACTTAAATGACCTCACCGTATCAGCATCAGTGAGTCCAGACACCTTCAAGGTCTGCGCCAGGCGCAGCAGGGAGGGCAGCACCTTCTTAGATGCGGTAACTTCTCCCGTGTACATGAAGGTCAGCAGCAGTTTGAGCTCAGTCACGTCGCAGCCGAGGACCACGACCAGAGTGTTGTTATCACCCTCCACTTCCTGAAAAATGCAAAGCGTTATAACCAAAATGAGTTCAGCATTCTTATGGTTATATTAGCCAATAATTTATTAGTTTATTCGGTTAGTAAATTCCATAAAGCAGATCAAGTTCTTTAAATAAAGGCACTTGGTATTTTTTTTTTAAATATTCCCTATAATTCCCCTTTGAACACATTCTCACCTGATGATAAGTCATGCAGTTGAAGGCGCTAAACAGGCTCGAATGGGAGCCGGTTTGGAAAGATTTCCGACTTGAGGTGTTTCGTTCAGATGAAGTCTTGACTAATGGATGGACAGTTAAAATCCATGTGACCACAAAATTAGCACCTCTGTTACTTTTCTCGGTAGTGTATATGGAAACGCATCTGGCGCAAATTGCGCGGTGCGGTGTGCGCTCTGGCAGGGTTATGCCCTCTGCTCAGATTATGAATTCGCGAAACGCGTGGCTATAGCGCAGCTGATCTCGTCTTACATTTTTATGTCTATGAGGTATTTATTACTTAATATGGGTCATCGGATAACCTTATTACACAACTTCCCAAAATAACTGTAATCATTTTACAGTAAGTATGCATGCGAGTTTCTTAATCCCAACCTCAGAATACAAAACAAACTATATTCTGTGACTCCATCATAATTTTATTAAGCTTGAATAGATTTAGAATTTTGATGTATGAGGTATCGTTATAACCTCTACTCATCTCGGGTGACACACTGCCTTAGTATAGCTTTACATGTTTTGACAAGGCAGTCGTGTTTATTGAATCTTTATAAATTAGCTTGTCTTCATAATATAGTTATTTGAAAGTTATTTGTATTAAATATTTATTATTATTCTAGCCTGAAGGCGCGGGTTTGAAATAAAAACAAGGCGATTTCTTTACCCTTTAAAATAATAGAATCTGGATATTAATCAGTTTGGCCTCGATAAGTCGTTGAAATTATTAGGGCGTGGGCTTCCATAAGAGGAAAACGTTGGTTTCTGTACCACCATAGTAGAACCAGGTACCACAGCCATCGCTTTAGCCTATTTGTAAACGCTTCGTCGAAGAATTCGTTAATATTTTTTTTGGTACTCTGAATTCTAGAACAGAGCAGGGATCAGCAATTGGAACGTATGTTCCAGCGCTATGTACCTTTTCAGCTTAAAATCAATCAAGATGCTCTTTATCTTTCAACAATCATCCTACCTAAAGGGGTCGGTGCAAAATGAAACATATAGCTAAAACAAATAAATTACAAAAATTAAATGGATAAAACATGCTGTTTCATTACCTTGAAAAGCTGTCCGAAGTACTGGCTGCATGCTGCTAACACGAGCTTATGCGCCTTTATCGAAGTTCCGCTTGCACTTAGTATGACGTCACTCAAGGCTCCAGAGCTGAGCATGCGCCCTAGGGCACCAACAACGCTGTTCTAAATTTAAAATAATGTTTAGTCGTTTGATGTTAGATGCAGCTTTTTAGAGATATTCGGCATTTTGTAATTATAGAAAAAGATATCGCAATATATTTCAATGTAGATTTGCATATAATGTCTAATTAATAATCAGGGGGCCAGCTCCCGTCTCTTCTTCAATCTTATTTTAACCTTACATTAACAATTTTAATTTGCACTACCACATGTCACTATAGTAAACTTACATTAGAACTTCAACGTGAGAGCGGGCTGCATGCATTTAATAAAGACATTTGTGCAATAGAGATAGCGCTATTTTAACAGCGTTAGTTTTATTGTTTCGTGACGGCAAATTAAAGTTGTAAATATTGATACTAAGATAAAATATTAATCTTAGTATCAATATTTTAAGTTTGAAATAATGATGTTGGTTTCCATAATAGTTTTTAAAAGGTGGGAGTTGGGCCCCAGTATTGCTAAAGTGCAGTGCAAGTTGATTTATTAACGTTATAATGAACATATATATTTGTTGTGTATATTTTACCATGAATGTGATGCATTGGAATATCAAATTATAGGAACTAAGTTGTTGAGTTAATGCTGAGTAGGATAATGTAGTTTAAAGTTATTGCCTTCGTTGATTTTTCTATACAAACGTAGTTTCGTCATATTTGGATTACCAAGTTTACAAATTGGTTCAAATTTTGCATGCATATCCTTGTGCCTAAAATCTATGTTGTTTCTTCTGGTTCGCCAGTATTCCATTAAATTATGTATTTTTATTAAAAGTCGTTTGTATGAGAATACCTATTATCACATTTAGAGATAAAATAAATACTAAAATCGAAAAACTAGCAAACCAGAAGCATAGATAGAAGACTCAAGACAATGCGTCCATAATTTCAACCCTTGGTATTCCAAATATGACGAAATTACGTTTGTATGTATATATCTACAAATACACTAACCTTAAGCTGTAGTAGAAGAAATAAGTTGTTTTTATTGCTGATAGAAGAATAAACGCCTTTGACTACTGGCGTTGAATGATGACGTGTCGAAGACATAGTTCAGGCTTAGCCTAAAATAAATTGCTCTCAGAATGCGGCCGGAAGGTTTAAAAAAAACTACTTTGGAAAGTTTAAACATAATACTATATTTTAAGATAGTGCCGAATACTTCTAAAAAGTTGCTAGCTATAAAACTTACGCGAATCGCTTAGGTATTTTGTCAGTGTGCTATTTGGCAGTAGGCGATTAGTAACGTATTCTGTGATATATGTTCTACTTTCTGGTAAATTATATGTTTTAAATGGGAAATTTAGGAATTTGAAGGATGTCTTAATATATGGTACAAGTTTGTAAGGCTTACAAAATAAATTCACATGCATTAAACTACTTAAAAAGCGTTTTTTTATTAAAGTAAATATTCAACTTGACCTGTTTGAAAGCTTTCTAATCTAAAGCTTATGCTTGCGTTTAAATCTGCTCATAACATTTTCGCTGTCACTCTCATTTCTCGCAACAGGATTCCTTGTATCATGATATTTTGCATTCACACACACACACAATCACAATACAATCAACACCTGAAAGCACATTTACGAGCATTGCACTTTGTGCCACGACCAGGATGCCAACCTAGGACCACGAGCTTCGCAAGTAGAGCCACTACCAAACTTAGCTACTGGTGTTTATCTAACTTTATTCCACCCGCGCATTCATTTGCGTAATAAGCGGATAATATTCCACTCCCTCTGGAATTTAATAATAATGAAGTACTATGTCCTAATTCTATGAAATTCCTTTCAGCTGTTTCGGAGGTACAGGTAAGTAGCAAGTTAGCAACAGACATGCCATGCACACATACTAACTTTCGCATATATGTGTTCGCATATTATTGTTTATTTTCAATGCAGTACACTCTTTCTAAGTCTTATACTGAGAGAGGAATGTGTATTTTACTGTTTATGGTTAGAGGCAACGGCACAATCAAGCTGGCAGCTTGTTCTTGTTTGTTCTTTACCATATCATTAAAAAGTTCCTAATCACCGTTCTGCTGTCGTAGTTTCACCAAATAGGTAGTATAGGTAGGCGTAGGTACGAATTCAATCAAATGGTATATTTTGGACTATTTCAATCGTAAATCAGTTCATAGAATAATAAGCAATAAAAGAAGCAAAACGAGCCGAAACTCAAAGGTTAGTTTCAGTTTCAGGTGACGCATAACGGACATAAAATATATAGGTACAATGTTTTTATATTCATAATAAAACTTTCATACAGTCCATAAAACCTAATCTCACTGTCATCGTCGCATAAAATAATATTAACTTCACGCACTGTTTCACACTGTTACACTATAATTAAAACTTTGTTTTAGTGTTTGTGTGTAATGAACTTGTTGGGTGTGTATCATATATCTGGCAGATTGTGTATCAAATATTTTATTAAGTAGTGTATAAATTATTATATATTCTATGACTTTTTTATGTTAAACAGTAAGTAGGTAGGTATGGCGTATAGTATTCACTACATTTGCCTCAAAAGGACTGCGCAGCGCGCTTCGTCGAGCTCAAATGCCGATTGCAATAGGCAAGCTAACATTCAGCCTAAAGCAAATATGTGTAAATAGTTGTAAAGTTGTGTACCTGTGCCGTCCGTGGGTGTGTACCAAAAAATAACTACTCACCTACCTGATGATTATGCCAGCGCAACGAAAACTGCTGAATACCATCCTCATCCATAGCCGCACAAATAAAAAAAATAAACAGGACAAAAGCGCAAAGCAAAAGCGATTGGACTCACTATATCGGTTCCACGCACGCACTCCGCTCAAGACAATAATATTGTTAACGAATCCAGGCTACTTTATTTTAGTCGGTACGCCTGGAAAACCTGTAGCCACCTATTTCTGGAGCTGATCGTATTTATAAATCCAATGACATTCAGTCAGTGACGCGTCGCACTGTCTCACATACCAAAACTCATCCAAAAACAGATTTAGTTCGCTCGCCCGCGATCATTGGCATTGTTAGCCTGTTTGTACTAATTTAATTAACGCTACATTTTTCACACCTGCATATTTTATATCAACCTGAATCGCAACATTTTAAAACACTTTGTACATAGTTTATCACCCACGCAAATTTTTAATCAATTGCTTATAATTAAACAACGTGAAGAGCGCAGCTGCTATTTGCTATAATATCTATCGCTTAATTCGTCACTCGACAAAATAAAAAGTACCTACAGGTAAAATACAGTTTCTTTTTAATGTTTTGCTGTTACAGTATACCCTTGTTTATTGTAATATGATCGATATGGAAACTTATTTGTTCAGAAACTTTTTTCATTACGTGCTTTGAGGTTGACCTAGATTTGATTCAAAGTTTCCCGCCAATTTCTTGATGAAATTGGTATACTATCCACACAAATTAATAACAAGACGTGCATAATTTTTTTTGCGGTTTTATGTTTTTAGACACAGCTAGCTTGCTTGCTTGCTATTTATTATTTTACTAATAGAATTATTGTAAATTAGTTACGATTGTAATTAATAACTTGCGATACTAAACACTATACTTCAAATGGAGAACACAAGTAAATATTTGGAAGATTTCGGAGACCCAGACTTCTTCAACGAGATAAAAAATACTATAGAAAAAGAGTTGTCAAATATGAAGAAAACTGTAAACAATATAAGTCAACTCAGAGGTGAGTAATTATATAAGTAACATCAATTAGGAGCTAACTGAAACAACCTATACTTGAATTAGTTTTATATGGACACGATCTTTTGTTTGTCCGAAGTACGCGAAAGTTAGAGAATATAATGCCTACTTTTTGCACGGATGCGGTTGTCCGATTTTGGAATATTTCAGCGACAGATAGGGTGGGTGTCCGTGTGACTAGCAGGATCCTCGCTTGTTCGCACACTTACTTATATGGACGTCACCTTTATTGTTTATGCATTCAGTAATATCTTAATCAAAAATATCAGATTTGGTACATATCCCTAAGATAATTAAATAAACTAGAAAAATATATATATATGGCTAGCGAGGCTCTTCATTCCTAGGTCAATAATTTTTAATATTAACACATCAAAAAACCCATGTGGCAGGATGTATTTTTTTACAAAGGCTGATTCTAAAATATACGTATTAAATGCAGGCATATGTAAATTTAAATTTTTGGGTAATTAAGTTTAAATCTAATTGAAAAATTAGCCTTGTTGGTAGTTTAATTAAATTTGGCTGCAGATGTCGCTCCGTCCCTTTAAGACGTTTAAACAATAGGAACGAAGGGATTAATTCGAGCTATGGCTCACTCATTACGGATAGCTCATTTGGCATAACACGTCCCGGCTATAGTGACGGACGGTCGTGGGTTCGTATCCCGCTCGTAGTTCAAATTTTACTTTCCTTTTAGGTTATTGTGTTACCTTGTTTTGTTTGTAGTGGAAGCAGCGTACCTAGAATCAGACTTGCTGATGACAATAGACTCGTCCACGTGGCTGCAGATATCGGAGCTGGTTGGACTGGGGACCATGAACGTCATGGATATAGAGATCTCAGAGAGGCCTTAATTTTTTTTAACGATGATATAAATATGTAAAGATAAGCTACCTACTACCTAAGCTGTTTTCTGTGTTTCATTGTGGTGGTAGATTATTATTTGAGTTCTATCCAAGTATGTAAGCCATACTTGGATAGAAGGTTAGGTACTTACCTGTATAATTCAATATATAACTAAATATATTTAATATAAGCATTGTTATTCAACGGGACAATGCTGTAAGCATGCTGGGCACGCTGCCAACTGGTAGTGAGCTGGAGCATTTGTACTGCCTGTGAGTCTGCAATGACTTATAGGTTGTCTAAATGCTTTTATTGTCGATAATAAGTTATCTATTAGGTATTAGAAAAAGAGGTCGTGAAG